>OX352289.1:38811953-48811953 GCA_947086415.1 Pammene aurita | reverse complement strand
AAGAATGAAATTTAACCGTAACACATACACACCTGATTTCATAACGGCAAGTGACCAGTCGACGCATCTCGCGAAGCCCTGTCGCAGCAGAGCCTCGGCGATGTTGCCCTGCGGGTGCAGGATGGTGCCAACGAAATTGTTGTTGTTCACTGATTCCAGGATCACTTCCACATCTTTCTGCAGAAGTCGTGACTCGAGGAAGAAGCGAGCTTCTTCCGCGTAGGGCTCCGACTCGACGTCTTGTTTTACTGCAGGACACTAAAAAAATATCAGTCATTAATGATTTTGGTTTTTCAAAGAGAGCCCATTTTATGTATAGTGCTTGACCTTTGACATAGCATTAGACACTTTATTTAATCCTTGAACTATAACTATAAACACATAGGTGTTATAGTAAGTGGTATGAATGCATTCAAGTAGGAGTTACAAATCTTTCCTAGATCGTGCACTTGGTAACGCCTATTTCCGGATTTAACAATTGACAATTGGCTACAAACTAATTGCTTAGATGAAATTGATGAACAATGTATACTATAAATTATGATTTACACTTGTCTTTACAGCAGTTACATACATTTTACATGGTTAAGCACTTAGCGCTTACCATCATTTACCTACAACAGAGAATGTAATAAAATATTTGCCTATTACTTTTATAATTATGAAATAATATCCATGTATATATTGTACTTACTCTAATTCCGGAGATCATCAAGGTGATCTGGTGGAAATCAGGCAGCAAGCATAACCTGACCGTGGAGCCATCACGCACATACTCAATGATGGCTTTGATGGGCTGGCCGTTGTGCTTGTTTACAAACTGTTTCGGGTTCTCAATGGACCATTTGATATCTCGGACATGACCCTAAAATAAACCACACGTTTTGTTAATAGATTACAATCACAATTTTTAATTGATTGACTTTAGATACCGTAAATAATTGGCTTTTGATACAATAAAATCTATGAACTAAAAACACAAGCAGGCATGCTTTTAGAATCATTTTTTTTTGCCTTTGACATGGCTGGTTAAGTTAAGCCTGTCTTGCTTGACTGGACACAATAAATTAAATAAAAAGCCTTTTATTTCCTGTTTTTCTTACATTGGTGGTTAGTATTTTGTCTTATTTTAGAAATGTATTTACTTGTTAGTTATTTTTATTAAATGTACTTTATTTTAATTAGTTATATTGGAACCCCTTAGGTGAAGGCCTCTTTCAAAGATTTCCATTTTTCGCGGTCTTGAGCAGTTTGACAATAGGACTTAAATGATATATAATATTGTATACCTCTGGTGCACAGAGTTAAACTTACATTAACATCAGATCCCCAAATGCCTTTGCCTTGTGATTTGGCAATATCTTCAATTTCCACAAGCCGCTTTAGCTGAGGGATATTTCTTCCGCCTTCTCTGACCTTTGCCAATCCTTCAGCGAGTAAAGCCTCAGTCACATTTTCATCCTTACTGGTGTCCTTGCCCGTCCACACAGACCCGTACTCTCTAGTTGTAGAGTTATTGGGTTTTTCAGATGTAAAAACCACTTCTTTTCCAACCAGTTTCTTTCGTAAGAACTCGCGTGCTTCCCACGCAAAAGGTTCGTCTTTCGTCTCCACTTCACTAAAAACAAAAATTATATTTAAATTCCATGATAGCTTGTGAGATTGCATGTAATAAAACGTCGAGTATACAAATATATTTGTTACTACGGGCCACATACCCTCACAAAGGTTGTAAAATAAAGGTTTTTTGTATAAATTGTTGAGAGGATCATGTTTATTGTTAAATATAGACACTTTTTCAAAATTTTTATTGGCCCAAGGTTTACATTGTTTAATGGCACATATTTTTTACCCCAATTACACCCCCAATTATACATTCATATGGCTAAATTGAGCCAATAAAAAAAATATTATATTAAGAACTTAATCTAATACATTTATATGGCGAAATCTCGTAAGCAAATTGAGCCAAGTAAGATAAGATTATATTAAGGCCCTAATTAGGGTACAAAACAAGTGCCATTGCCCAAATATCATTCACAATTTGTCACAACACTTGTATTGTACTTAGACAATTGGCTACTTTCCTGGGTAAAAAAAATATAATTCTATTTAGTCCGTCAGTTAGATTATCAAAAAATATTGGACACGTATTTTTTATTTTGTCAATTAAACAAAAATTGGTAAAGATATAGCCCGTTAAAGTTCCGCGTGACGTCACATTATACTAAAAATTGTACTAAAATGTGACGTCACGCGGAACTTTAACGGGCTATATCTTCACCAATTTTTGTTTGATTGACAATATAAAAAATACGTGTCCAATATTTTTTGATAATCTAACTGACTGACTAAATATTTTTTTTAGGAAAGTAGCCAATTATTGTGGTCTAATTGTATCAAAGGTAATTAAGTATTCTAATGTTGTTGGTGTTACAATTCTAATAGATGGCATCAATTTCGACATTATTAATTCAGGCAAAAGGTTGTGTTAAACCTCAGACGACAATTGGCTTAGTATGGTATGGTAAACAGTAAGAGATTCCTAGACATCATCCTCAGCGTTTTTCCCGGCTGTTTGCCACGGCTCTATTGAGTCTGGCATCCGCTCGGCAACCTAATCCCAGGAATTGGCGTAGGCACTAGTTTTTACGAAAGTGATTGCCATCTGACCTTCCAACCCAGAGGGGAAGCTAGGGCTTGTGGGATTAGGGCCGAATTCCTCACGATGTTTTCCTTCACTGAAATATCAAATGATATTTTGTACCTAAGTTCTTAAAAAGTCAGTGGTACGAGCCGGGGTTTGAACCCAAGACCAAAAACTTTAATGTTTGACTTCTTCTCGCCAGGCCGCCAGTGCTTAGTAAGAGATTCCTAGAAATTTCACCCATGTCACACAAAGATCCACTAGGGAGATCAGCCAACTGTCTTCTGAGATGTAAGAATATACACTTAGGTCATACACTATTATATATTTACTTAATTATATAGTGCTCTAATTTAGTTACATACTTGTAGTAATCACTGCAAAATTAAAAAAAAAATTATGTAATTTTTATAAGTGAACCTTACTTTAATACCAGAAGGTCTTGGAACCCCATTTAAATGGTTAATAGCGCAAGTTACATTAGCAATTTTAAAACTAAATACAACTGGGATATTGTTAGTTCTAGATAAAGTGATGTAATCTGATAATTGAGTCAAATAATCACTGCTGGATTTTATACATTAAATGAATGAATGTAATTAAAACGGACTTATACAAACTATAAAAGAGTCTGGATATTAACAAGTTCAAGATAAACTTGAAGTGTTTTATCCTTATGTCTTAGCATCTCACGGTCCTAATAAAACTTGTACAAAATATTTTAAAACATTTTTAATCGGTACAGAGTTTAAATTTTAAAACTAAATAAAATCCATACTTATTAGTTTGTCTGTTGATTCAAATTTGACTGCCAATTTTCACTGTTTGGTCGGCCTCTACAGGTTAATACAGTTTCCTGTTATATGATTTTTATAAGAAATTAAATTGTGCCATCACTGAGATAGCCATGATCCTTAATAACATACATAATATAATAATTTAGCTTAGAGAAGACAGGAAATGGTATTAATTTACTATTCAGAATTTTAGTATATTTAGCACAATTTAATGACACAAATAGGGTTGATAGCGAAGTTGGCGAGATGGAGCAGGCGTGAAAGGTTCAAACGTTGCGTACTCACTTGTTGGCAGTGCGCTGGCGAGCGAGTTTGGGCGCCGTGATGCCCGAGAGGGCTATCACTTTCTCTGGAGGAGGTCCACCTCTCGGCTGCTTTCTTATAACGATAGTGTCCCCCGATAATACCTATAGCATACATAAAGCATATTCTCAATATTCTATTCAGAAGAAAAATATAAATTCTTGTGATACAATTTGACAATCGGTTCGCGCAACATGCCAGCTGGCAAGGGTGGCAAACAATGCATTCAAAGAATCCTAATAAAAACGTACCGGAAACTTATTGAATTAAAGTGTGTATATTCTGTTTCTGTGCTCATCTTTCTACAGTTATGGGTGAACCTGTGTGCCAACGAGGCAAAGTATGAATTCGGCACGAGGCATCACAAGACCCCACTGAGTTCAATAGTGAAAAAGTACTCAATTACTTACCTGCTTTACTATCCCTATTTTTTGAACCGGAGCTGGTGCTGGAGCACTCATTTTAAGTTATTTTCTGGATCACACGTAAATTGCTGAGAAGCTAAGAAATTACTGACGAGTGAACAACTAACAAGACTGGCGAAACGTGGCGGGCCGCCGGTGTTTCCACTATAAAAAAATACTTTCTCCGATGAGTTGTGACTGTGTAATGCCGCGTCTACACGGGTAGATAAAGTTTTACCACAGATAAAGTTAAATAGCGAGTTCAAGAAGGAACTGTGAAATAGAGGTGATATTATAATAATATACTTAACCATTTCATTTAAATTACACCCAGACTTGAGTTTAATATTAAACAAAACATCAAGTTGTGTTTCGTGTTTCTAGTCACCTATGAACAACTAACTAATGAACGACTGTTTTGCTCGGTAATAAGATAAGGTACTATTACTTATTCTGTGGTTCAACTGTGGTTATAAAAATAAAATAAAAGGTGGTAATAATAGTATTATATTCTTTGGTAATAATACTGTCCCGTTTCTCTAGTTCGTGATTCACACGAGACAAATCCAATGGGGAACACCGGTGAAAACTTATGGCGCTGTTCCAGATTCCATACAACGAGAGAAAGAGACAAAAGATGAATGGTCTTTTAAAATGTACAGAATGCTTTTCTTAAGGAAAAATTTTCCCTGTCGCTTTATTCTGCAGCATTTTCATTTTAAAGTATTTTGGAAACCTGAGAATTTCATTTGAGGACGAATTCGAGACGACAAAGTGAGTCATTTTCGCTAAAATAAATAATAACTACTTCCCGCCATACAAATTTAGCTTTGCTAATAATGTCATTGTGACAGTTGCCTTACCCATGGAACGAATTTGGAACGAATGAAATAGAATGAAGTCTAAAGAAAGCAGAGTCAGCAACGAAATTTGGTGGACGAAACACTCGTAAAGAGAAAGAACTAGATAGATCCATAAAAGTTGGAAGGTGCTACCCAAGGAATTTTCAATCTATCTATAAGCGCAAAATATTGATGGGCTAAGAGCTGCCCTCGACGGTGATACTATTAAACCCTACAAAAAGGCCCACGGTTGGGCAAAGGCCTGTCCCCTCGATCTCCAACCGTCTCGGTCCTGAACATCTCTGGTCAGTCCTCGAGATATTCGTCCAGGTCATTACAAATATTTGCTCCTGCGTCTGGCATCCACACCTTCGCTAGTTTAGCCAACTTCTGTAGGTCCAAGCGATAGATTTCAGCTGGACTGAACCAACACCAGAAATGCGGATTTTTGTGTGCAGCGCTGCAGCGTAGAGAATATAGTTAGACCAGGGTTTATCTTACTTCAAGCATAGACAGAAAGCCCTCACCACTAAAAAAACGGATGAATATAGCTTATTAATATTTTTTTAAATACTACGACGGTGGCAAACAAGCATACGGCCCGCCTGATGGTAAGCAGCTACCGTACCCTTTGGACGCCTGCAACTCCAGATGTGTCACATGCGCGTTCTTCTTCTTCTTCTTATTGCGCGTAGTTGCCGACCAAAGGGTCGGCAAACGGCCGGTTGGTCTCTCCCTCCGTCTAAGACCGTTGAATGAATCGTTAAAATACGCGTTGGCTATGCCGGATCGTAAGTCGTAGGTTCCCTAGGCCGCAATTCACGGGGTCATTAGTTAGGTTAGGGGGAGCATTATGGGGCCATTCCCCTACCTTAAGAAGTACCGTCGACTGTGACAAAAAAGTAAAGCGCCCTATGGATCATGTATGCGCCATGCCCATAAATTTACCACTGCTCTAACTTAAACTTAACTCTGGCTAAGGCTCTGTGCGAAATTATCCAATTTTAGTATTTTTGGAACTATGGACTTATGAAATAAACACCGCGCTGATGCCTGTGCTGCAGATCCATGAGAAGTATCTGTTCTTCGTGTGTTTACGTGCTACAGCTGCCCCCACATGATCGAGATCCACGAAATACCTACGTATATGGTAGGTACCTATATTGCGACTACACAGAACACGGTAGTACTATTAGTTATTCTGTGACAGAACCCTTTAGTGTGCCAGCCAGGCTTACTGGATTCAGGATACACATACAGGGTATAGGAACCTCGCCCTAGTCGCCATTCAAGTTCCAATCACCTTGTCCAAACTAAAAAATATTTTACACGATCTTTCAAACCTTCATGGATAAACCCACTTAGACGGGAAACGTCATCGCCATCTAAAACGAATAAATTAAATTTCGAATTTGGGAAGAAATAAATGACAAATGACTTCTATTAGTACCTAATATCCAATATATCAATCGGGAATTATGGTTTTTATTATGTAGTATTTCCATCGCTGCTTGTCACTATTGTTCATGTATTTTATTTAAATACTGGATTTAAGTTGAAGAAAATTGAGAATGGCTAATGCAGACTTTAGAAAGGACGGGACAATACCTGTGCGCCCAAGGAGTGTCTATACGGCACATTCATACAATCAGGTACCTATTTAGCTGCATGTGTTATAAATAATGTGCTACCCTATGCACGGTCCAAAAGTGAAGCACCTAAAATGAGTGCATTCAAACATTTGTCGCTAGTCGCGCACCAGCAAGCGAGAGATGCGGACGTGCTAATGAGCTCCCGTCACCCAACAACGAGAGTGACAAAGATGTAATGATTGTCAAAATGGATAAATATAACAGAATCATTGCTAGGTTATGTTATGAAATAACTTTGGAAATATTTTGTGTGCTCATTTTATTAGAGTATAGGTAACGCAATACATAGTAAATATGTAAATGTGTTGCTACCAACAAATATCATTGTCGGTTATTATCTCGAAAAATTGCTGCTGTGTTTTATTTCGTCACAGTAATTACTTACCTGCCTATATCATATAAGTAGGTAAAAGAACACAAGGTTACGACTTTTTTTAGTGACATAAGGTGCGTTGGAAGAAGATCGAATCGAAAGAAGACCCTTACCTTCCATATGCCAAATGCCGCATTAATTTTAAGTTTAGTTAACAACAATATTCTTTTGTTGCCTACGCGTGTGGCTGGAAAAGCTTTCATTTCTCTTATGTCCGATTTATATTTTTACAGTATATAGACTTTTATGAGCAGTTTTTTTTATCCTTATGTGATCTTTGGTAGGACGAGTCCAACCTATCCGTCTTCCAAGACTACAGCAAGTTCTTGGAAGGGGGCTTGGGGCAGGCGGAGCTAGTTGGCGCAACCGGCTGGCAGCCTCCGTGGCGCGCGCCCCTGCAGCGGAATAAGGCCCCGTTCTACCCTGGAGATGACATCTACCATGCGGATACTTGGAGAGAGCTTGAGGTACCTACTAAGATTTTAATTTAAACATCATTCATTATGCACGTTCATACTAGCGGACCTGCCTCGCGCGGTAATTTACTCGCGAGGCGGTGCGTCAGGTGTGCGTACACGCATTTTCATCAGCCACATTCAAGTAGATCCGAACTACGAGAATATTATTAATTATAATACATTAAGAAAGATCGTAATAGAAGCTCTTTGACAAATAAGTAGGTATCTATAATACCTACTTACCTACCATCTTATTGATATAGACACCTTCTGAAATTGCTTCGCGTTGCGTTCAGTAGAGCGAGCGAGCGTCGATGCATTGGTTAAATTAAATAATGGCACATATTGGCTAGTTTTTTAAAAGTTTACAGCAGTTTTAAACTGACAGGTGACGGAGGTCGGAGGAGCCGGGTACAATGGTTCAGTGACGCCGCACGGCACAATTTGTCTGAGGCTAAGGGATAGAGTTAAGTGAGTGGAACCGTGTAGTATTTAGTTATATTTGTAGTATTTACTAAGCATAGAGGTAATCGTATACCAGTATTCCTGCAACAGACGTCGTTAGTATTGTTTCTGTAGAACTTATTTTGATTACAAAAAACCGGCTAAGATCATGTCGGGCCATGCTCAACGTAGGGTTCCGTAGTTACCGGCCCATCACAGTACACCCACTCAAAAGGTTGTTATTTATAGGATATTTTGCGGCACATAAGTCATTTTACTATGCAGCAATATATTTAAAGGACGCAAGTCCTTTTGCTGTTCGTTTTTGAGTTATAACTCAAAAACGGCTTTTGAGCCATTGCAATTGTTTGCAATTGAATTAAATATAGTTTTCATTTAAACTACTTACTATCTTATTATATTTTCTTATTTTGTTTTACCACGTTGTCGACGTAATTAATATACATACTCATACCAAATTTCAGTTTTGTAATACTGAAAGATCACTAGGTGCTTGGCTTGGCCGCAGACAGACAGACGGACAATATACGGACATGGCGAATTTATAACGGTTTCTAGTTGACTACGTAACCCTAAAAAGACTATGTCCTTAACCTACGTCCAAAAGAGAGGTATGGATGGGTACTGCGAATGTCATCTCGCTCAAATCTGGAGCAGAGCCCGACTGGAGAAGTACCTGCACCTTACAGAAAACCACAGCCAAATAGCACAAGACTAGACCCTACTAGTAAGGTTGCCAAAGAGCTCAAAGAGGACCCAGTGTGTTGACGACGAGGGACCCTCTTGTTCCTTTAGCCGTCAACACAGTGAATCCTCCTTTTTGTAAATGCGCATGCGCAACGCGCATGTGACACATCTGTGAGTTGCTGGCGTCCATAGGCTACGGTAGCTGCTTACCATCAGGCGGGCCGTGTCCTGGTTTGCTACCGTCGGGGCATATATAATAAAACTAAATGTGAGCGTCAGGATGGCGGGTGGACCTCGGGAATTTTATCGAATTATTAATAAAACTGTACCTTTAGTGTACCTCAGTGTACCTTCAGTAGAAATCAGTGTACCTCTTTCTAAAACGAGATTTTTCTAAAAAAAAGGTCCACCCGCCATCCTGACGTCAGGATGGCGGGTGGACCTGGTAAATGATACATTAAACCACATATAATGTATGTGGTTATAGTGTACCTTCAGTGTACCTCTGTATAACTTCAAAAACAATCTGCATACCTCTCCTCAAAAGGAGCTACGCTCAAAATAAGGTCCACCCGCCATCCTGACGTCAGGATGGCGGGTGGACCTGGTAAATCCTGCACTATATCACTCAAAAGGTATGTGATTAGTTTGCATCTTCAGTGTACCTCAGTATACCTTTAGTAAAAATCAGTGTACCTCTTGCTAAACCGAGATTTTTTCGAAAAAGGTCCACCCGCCATAAACCTTATTTTAAGCGTAGCTCCTTTTCGGGAGAGGTATGCAGATTGTTTTTAAAGTTATACAGAGGTACACTGAAGGTGCACTATTACCACATACATTATATGTGGTTTAATGTATCATTTCATAGGTCCACCCGCCATTCTTACGGGTGGACCTTTTTCGAAAAAATCTCGTTTTAGCAAGAGGTACACTGATTTCTACTAAAGGTACACTGAATATGCAATCTAATTACACACCTTTTGAGTGATAAAGTGCAAGATTTACCAGGTCCACCCGCCATTCTGACGTCAGGATGGCGGGTGGACCTGGTAAATCTTGCACTATATCACTCAAAAGTTGTGTAATTAGTTCGCATCTTCAGTGTACCTCAGTGTACCTTTAGTTAAAATCAGTGTACCTCTTGCAAAGAAGAGATTTTTATAAATAAATGTTCATGGCGGCTGGACCTTTATTTGAAAAAAAATCTTTTTTGCAAGAGGTACACCGACTTTTACTAAAGGTACACTGAGGTACACTGAATATACAAACGAATTACACACCTTTTGAGTGATAAAGTGCAAGATTTACCAGGTCCACCCGCCATCCTGACGTCAGAATGGCGGGTGGACCTTTTTTTTTTAAAATCTCTTCTTTGCAAGAGGTACACTGATTTTTAATAAAGGTACACTGAGGTACACTGAATATACAAACGAATTACACACCTTTTGAGTGATAAACAGCAATATTTACCAGGTCCACCCGCCATCCTGACGTCAGGATGGCGGGTGGACCTGGTAAATCGTGCACTTTATTACTCAAAAGGTATGTAATTAGTTTGTATCTTCGGTGTACCTCAGTGTACCTTTATTAAAAATCAGTGTACCTCTTGAGAAAACGAGATTTTTTGAAATAAAGGTTCATAGCGGGTGGACCTTTTTTTAAAAAATCTCTTCTTTGCAAGAGGTACACATGATTTTTAATAAAGGTACACTGAATATACAAACGAATTACACACCTTTTGAGTAATAAAGTGCAAGATTTACCAGGTCCACCCGCCATCCTGACGTCAGAATGGCGGGTGGACCTGGTAAATATTGCACTTTATCACTCAAAAGGTGTGTAATTAGATTGCATATTCAGTGTACCTCAGTGTACCTTTAGTAAAAATCAGTGTACCTCTTGCTAAAACGAGATTTTTTCGAAAAAGGTCCACCCGTCAGAATGGCGGGTGGACCTATGAAATGATACATTAAACCACATATAATGTATGTGGTTATAGTGTACCTTCAGTGTACCTCTGTATAACTTTAAAAACAATCTGCATACCTCTCCTGAAAAGGAGCTACGCTTAAAATAAGATTTATGGCGGGTGGACCTTTTTCGAAAAATCTCGGTTTAGCAAGAGGTACACTGATTTTTACTAAAGGTACACTGAGGTACACTGAAGATGCAAACTAATCACGTACCTTTTGAGTGATATAGTGCAGGATTTACCAGGTCCACCCGCCATCCTGACGTCAGGATGGCGGGTGGACCTTATTTTGAGCGTAGCTCCTTTTGAGGAGAGGTATGCAGATTGTTTTTAAAGTTATACAGAGGTACACTGAAGGTACACTATAACCACATACATTATATGTGGTTTAATGTATCATTTACCAGCACGGCTAGCACGTCTTACGCGCGACTGGCGTGACAAAAGACAGATCTGCGCGACTTCATGCGTTGTCGCTAGTTGACAGCACAACTTGCGCGTGAAAGGAGCGACAGACTCGCGATTAAATGCCAGTGTCATAAAATGACAGTGACTCGCGACTTTGAACTAAAATCCTTTGCATAACTTTGAGTTCTCTTCGTGTCAGTTGTAGCCGCGGGTGCATGTTATGCTACCGGAAAGCGAGATTTTTGACAGGCGCGGGAAGGTTTCCCTACTCGCGGTTTAAGTCGCTCTTGTAAGACGTGCTAGCCGTGCAGGTCCACCCGCCATCCTGACGTCAGGATGGCGGGTGGACCTTTTTTTAGAAAAATCTCGTTTTAGAAAGAGGTACACTGATTTCTACTGAAGGTACACTAAGGTACACTGCAGGTACAGTACTTTTATTAACAATTCGATAAAATTCCCGAGGTCCACCCGCCATCCTGACGTCAGGATGGCGGGTGGACCTTATTTTGAGCGTAGCTCCTTTTGAGGAGAGGTATGCAGATTGTTTTTAAAGTTATACAGAGGTACACTGAAGGTACACTATAACCACATACATTATATGTGGTTTAATGTATCGTTTACCAGGTCCACCCGCCATCCTGACGTCAGGATGGTGGGTGGACCTTTTTTTAGAAAAATCTCGTTTTAGAAAGAGGTACACTGATTTCTACTGAAGGTACACTAAGGTACACTGCAGGTACAGTACTTTTATTAACAATTCGATAAAATTCCCGAGGTCCACCCGCCATCCTGACGCTCACAACTAAATATTCGGAATTTTCTCAGTCAAGTGAAGTTTTGTTGTAATGCGATACCTATCGGAATTAACAGTTCTTCTAAATATAATACATATTAACATATATTTTATTTACTTTTCATAAACAAGTAGTTATACATATTTAAAAAACTGTTTAAGTAAAGTCAATTTGAAGGTCATCGGGTGTTGTCAGCCTCTTAAGGGGGTGAAAATGGGGGTGGAAGTTTGTATGGAATTGTTACTCACTGTAGACGTACAATAGCATGTGCGCTAAATTAATATTTGCTATGAGATTTTACTAAGATCTTTCATTAATTCCTTATGGCGGATGTTATTCCCACGCAGACCAAATCCGAACTTCCATACAATAAACAACTTTCGCTCTTAATTTAACCGTTTTTGGGACTACCTTTTGTAAACCAGTACTTTGGAAATTATACATCTAATACTTTACATCGAAGTTTTATTCGAGTCGTCGAGTTCCTGTTAACGGCCACATTTTTTTTTTTTTTTTTATACTACGACGGTGGCAAACAAGCATACGGCCCACCTGATGGTAAGCAGTTACCGTAGCCTATGGACGCCTGCAACCCCAGAGGATTCACATGCGCGTTGCCTACCCTTTAGGTACCTATTCACTCCTTTTTTGAAGAACCTCATAACCACATACATACCTACGGGTAATACGCATGTCTACGGTCCCTTGAAGCTGTAAAGCCTTGTTTTCTAACACTTCGTAGGGGACCCAAAACCTATAGGGTACGTACTTCCCATATAACTAGAATCATGAAATTTGGCAAGACGGAAGGTTTTAGAGCATATTACATACACGATATATATTATATTGATATCCTTCTCGGAAAAAAGTGCACCTACTAAACACAACGTGCAGTATCTTTTAAGGTCTACCTAATACAGGGTGTTTGGTCCATCGTTGGCCATAACACGTGTAATAAAAATTTAAAAAGAAAATGTTTTTTTTTTAACCTGCATGTCGATACTTTACTGATGCTTCCATACAAGAACCGGGGAAAAATTTCAGGAAAGGTTCAGGATTAATGTACCATAAGATGGTTAAATCACGTCTCAAGTCTAATCTGATGTCACTACCTAAGTAAAGTGTAGTCTTCTTATCTAGCCCTACTGCTGGCCTTTGATAGATCAGTTTGACGTCTAACCCATGAAAGAGAGAGACAACTGCACGTATGTGCTGTGTAAGAGGGAGATAGCAGTCTTTACCGGCTTTGCACGTGTTGTTTTCAAAAACACTTCCTTATCTTATCACGCTGAAATATGAAAGTTGACCTTCAACTCCAAGGCCAAATTAACGTAAGATAAGTTTTAAATCTTAATAACCTGCAAACATCATCGGTCATCGAAAAAACAAACCCGCTTGTTACTTACGGGATTTCAAAAAAGAGGCGTCAATGTTTGGGAAATGATGATTTGCCTGTCGCGTCCGTTACAATAACCGCGGAAAAATCAAGTTTATGAAAGGTTTTCCGGGATTATTTCACATCATTAGAAAGAGGATAAAACACACAATTTAGTAAAATAATTTTAAGAACGTAATCTTTTTTATTTATTTTTTCATTGCAAATCAAAGTTGACCTTTGGCAAAATTTTTACATGCTGTAAAACCTTCGAGGGCCAATAAAAAATAAACTAAGCGTTAGGTGTCCGAAATTTTCACTTTAATAAAGCAGCGCAACGTTGCACATCACGATGAAATAACAATTGCATGTCTCTAGCACTTATTTTTTATCAAAATTTAATTTTAAACGAGTTGGTCCTGATTTTCTTTTCAAACCAACAAAAAAATGAAAAAAAAAAATGCACTTCGGTCAAAAAAATTTTTGGAAAGCGTGGTGAGATAGGGAACGACCCCACCTATCCGCCATTTTAATTTGGCCAACGATGGACCAAACACCCTGTATATTGGTATCATTATGTTTTTTTCCCAACACATCATTTTGTTTAGGGTGGACATGACGATTGACGGAGCTGTTCGCGTAACCAACGCCAAGAACAACATCATATTGGCGTTGTCACGGTCGGGAGCGGCTGCGGCTCTCATCCACCCCAACGGGCGCGTCTACCATTATGGCTCCCGCGTCGAGATACAGGCCTGCCACCTGCAGGGCAACAACAAGTGAGCTAATAAATAACAACATCACAATGGGTCGGCCTTAAAGGCAGCGCTCATCCACTCCCAGGGGCGCGTCTAACATTGTTGCTCCCGCTTCGACATACAGGCTTGCCACCTGCAGGGGCTGCAGGGCAACAACAAGTGAGCTAATAAATAATAACATCACACTGAGTTTTTCCAAATCGGGCGCAAATGTACCGCTCATCCACTCTAACGGGCGTGTTACGTGATAAGCACAGAGACCTGTCACTCGCAGCAACAACAAAATGAGTCAGACCGTCAAGGCTGACCTCTGATGGCAAAGTTAGACGCGGTCGCAGTGGCAATAACAACTAGGGGTCTGAAGGGTCAAACGATTGATATAGTCAACGTGTCTATCAAGTTTATTTTAGGCGTTGAGGAAAGAAATCTTGAATCAAGATCGATTCGGGCCATGCTCAACGTAGGGTTCCGTAATTACCGGCCCGTCACAATAAACCCACTCAAAAGGTTGTTTTTTTGTAGAATATTTAGCGGCAATTACGTCTTTTTACTATGCAGTACGTCCTTCTACTACGCGTTTTTGAGTTATAACTCAAAAACGTCTCGGGCGTTTTTATTCAATATAGTTTTCATTGAAAGTATTTATTTATGTTCCCAGTCGACTACAAACCCTATAAGTGGTGCAATTACGTACTACTTATAACCTATATACTTACGTGTGTATATATACCTATGTTACTTTTATTTACATGGACGAGGAGTCGAGCTTACACGTTGTTTACCAGTCTTGATGTCTACATCATTTTAGGGAGTGTCAATACTTTAACATGTGAATACTCATTATTAATTTTCAGATACGCGAAGATGTGGTATAAGGGCGTCTCGTTCACGGCGGAGCAGTGCGCGCTGGTGTACCTGGTGGACGCGGCTGGCACGCGCACCACCACCGACACCTTCCTCGACATGAGCCAGGACTTCACCCTCAACGTGTTCTACAAGTAAGACGCAGTACAGTCGACCTCAAAGATATGTTAAACATTTTTGCACCTTACTAGTCTTATTACTAAACGAGTAAACATATCTTTGATCTAACTGGAGCTTAGATAATTTAACCAACCGGAGTCGGCATTGACAGGCCTCCCCACTGCCGAAAACATATTATTATGACCGGCGGTCATACACATGTACGGACTGACGTTTATCTGACGTGGCTATTTGTACTTTACGTACGAATAGCCGTACATTTGACGTTCCCTTCCCCCGCATAAATCGGCAAACTTTTTTTGTATAGAAAATGACAGACTTTGGCTACTCCGGGTTGAATTCTCTAAGAACTGGAGTCCAAGTTCTTACAAAGCTCCTTAAATCACTGTATCTGTCATACATAACGTATGTTGCTAACTTAATAGTACGCATTGCCAAGTTATTTTCTCTACTTGATTGATCTGAACGTAGTAATAATCACTTATTTATCCAATAGTAGGTACCTTAACTTCGACTTATTTGAATACTTGGATAGATAAAAACTTGCCAAGTTTCCCACGACACTTGATTGTTGTTCAGATTGTCCCTCTGTACCTTACATGTATGGTTTTTAACCTTCGTTGACATTAATTGATAACATTTACACCCGTTTGAATACACTGATAAGTTAATTTTAGATTTACTGTATTTACACAGAATAGGCGTTGTTACATAAAACCTACAACCTAAATTTCCTACTATGTACAAATAATTGTACCTACAACTTGTTTAAAAGTGTGTCACCAGAGTGTTCCATGTCCCCAGTGAGTCCCGGCACGGGCCGTCGTACGTGAACGAGGCGCTGTCGCTGTTAGAGACCACGCAGTACTGGCTCACCGACGACGGCATCGACAACTGGATCATTAACAACGTGCGCGTCAGCCAGACTGCCGACGGACTCGTCAGGCAAGTAACTGTATTTTGCTGATACGTGTGCGGCGTCTGCCACGTCGTAAGGCGTAGGGGAACGAGGCGCCGTCGCTGTTAGAGACCACGCAGTACTGGACTAGTGGCTCCCATACGACATTATCGACAACTGGATCATCAACAACTTGTACTATCGGGTTCATAATTGCATACCCACTTTATGAATGAATTCATTGATAAATTGGGTATGCAATTATGAACCCGATGGTACGTCAGCCAAACTGCCGAAAGACTCCTCAGGCAAGTCACTGTATTTTGTTGATACGCCTGCCACGTCGTAAGGCGTCAACATTCGCTACACGTGTCGTCAGTGTACAAATCCGTCATCATGCAACTGCTCCACGAGAGCTCCTCCAGACACTGATTAGATCATTATTCCTTCAACGATATACAGGCTGTATTCGTTAAGTGTATCCAGGCGATTATTCCGTAAATATAACAGATATTAGAAAACTTTTGGACTAAGAGCTGGCCACGTCAGATATGACACAATAATGAGAGCAACAAAACCCGTCTGGTTGAATTGCTATACTATCCTTATTACTAGATCCGGGCATCTGGCAGCTTTTAATGGGTGGAGGTCAGAGTGACAGATAGGCAAAATTTTTGATTTGGAAAATAGTAGTTAGGTAAAAATTGCTAAAACATTGGTTTTGATTGTTGTTTATTTGATTGCAGGATCCACCGTTGCAGCCACAAGTACCAGCTGCGTACCAGCCCCACCAACGGGTCCGCTTCGATCACCAGCCCCTTCCTGCACTGCACCGCTTCCCTGGGCCAGACCCAGCACCTCTTCGTGAGGTATGTGAACAAAACAACTGTCTATTTGTATGTAGGATCAACCGTTAACCTCGTAAGGCCCAGTCTATTTGTAGGACAAATAAAAGAACGACCCAGTGTCCAAAAATAATATATACACCGTGGGCCCTTATAACTAGAAAGATTTTAACAGCTAGTGTATTCCTGATCATATTTAGATACTAAAATGTCCTATAAACATTTCTGGAATACGCCTAGTTTCAGAGATAATACCAATGAAAAAAAAATACGCTTTTTATTATAACTCGACATAAAACGTCTTTCTGATGGCGTTGTTGCCACTATTGGGCTTAGTTTACTTTACACGTCCTTATTGACAGATATCAAAGTGACAAGGAAAACTTAGCAGGAACTAAATTTAAAAAAAAAGTACCAATATGTTTTAGGGGATAGTTTTATTAATAATATTTACTTTTCATGAGCAATAAACATTCAACAAAATTGAAAAAATAACTTTTTTTTGGGGCGATATTTACCTAGTCACATAATATTTTTTCCTTCAACCAGACCAAAAGGTCTCAGAAATTCGTGGTTATGATCTGTCGAGATATTCGTGCCCACGGTGTATGTAGATATATTTTGAATTTTCTGCTCCTGGAACAAGGTCTAATTTTGATTTGAACACTTGGCCTCGTATAATTTTGCCATCCTAAAAATAGCCCATTGGGGCCTTACGAGGCTAACGCCAGGTACCCATCAGCCCGACCAACGAATTATACGCTTCTATCACAGCCCCGTCCTGCACTGCACCGTTTCTCTGTGGCAAACCCAGCACCTCTTCGTGAGATATGTGAACAAACTAACTGCCTATGTAGGTTTCATGGCTATGAAATCTACATAAGCTCCCCGGGAAAATATTTCGCTTTCACAAACTTGTGTGGCTAGTGCAGGGGTCGGCAAACCGCGGCTCGCGAGCCGCATGCGGCTCTTTGAAGGGTCAGTTGTGGCTCTTCAAGTCCAATTTTCGCCATCAGGCTCTTTGTCAAAAAAGTTTGCTGACCCCTGGGCTAGTGTGTTGCGTTGTCAATTTGTCAATTCGTCTGTGAAATCACAATTGTGATAATTATGTTATGCTCTGGGCAACCCCACTTTGTTTTGGGGATTACTAGTGTATATAGGTACTTAGATCATTTCTCCTCACTACTATTAGCAGCCTCTAATTCATCCAGCGTATACTCCCGAACTACTAAAGTAAGTACACAATTTTAGGTGTAGACGTAGGCGGAGGTGGGAGGTGGGGCACCTTGATACGGTTAAATGCCCAGTTAATAAAAACAGCGAAACAAATTAGATATCAACAAAAACATGATGCCTCCCAAACTGCCTGCAAGTCTAATTTAGAAATGTTATTGGCAGGCGTGGAGAAAGGCGCATGCACTTCGATGGCAACTCGTTTATAGTGCGCAACGCTGGCCACTCCGCCGGCTTCGACGACAAGAACCAACTGAAGGTGTACTGACATGCGCTCGCCACCCACCAGCCAGCCACAGATGTTGTACAGAGCGTTTGAATTTGAACCCGCTATGACCTGGTCTACCACTCATCTCAGATTACTCAGATAGTTGGTGATAAATTATTATGGTTGGTAATCGTGTGGTTGAGTACGCCTGCGTGCGTCTGTAGAAAAAATACTTCGTCCCAAACTACTCTGCCACCTGCCACTAGCCACCACCACCGTGCAACTAGGTACCTACAGTAAATACATCACCAAACGTCTATACTTCTGATATATGTGGTAAAAGGCTATACCTATCTAATCATAATTTAATGTAGCACATAGACCTGTTCACAAATTCATTACCTACCTAACGTTTAATTTTGTATCTTGAAACATATTGGGCAAGTCAAAAAAGAAATTGCAATTTCTATTAATATTTTTTTAAATTGTGGAACTTAGTGTGTAAAGCTTGTTGATAAAGTTTATAACGCCAGTTTCGTTTTTAGTATGTACAATTTACTGCACTGCTAAGCTCAGTTATCTGTCAGGTATAGTAGGTAGGTGCCTACAGTCAGCAGTCATAGTGATTAAGATTACAGTTTCATGATTCTGTGATATGTTAACGTGCAAGATCTTCAAATGAACTCTCAAGTCAACCTTAATATTTTATAAACATGTTGTATACGGTAGCCAGGGAACGTGTTATTACATTTGTCAACGTTGTATAGTCAGCACCGAAAATTAAACTTATCTGTCTTATCACTTTTATTTTGATACGAACTTTTTACGCAGATCATACAAAACCCCTTTTGCTTATTTTTGTATTATTGCATAAGTATCCGTTTAACTAAATGTACTTACATACATGTACCTATGTAGATATATTCAATTCATGAATTTCTCAGGAACGCCAATCCTATATCTCACATTGATCGATAATGGGTAGGGATTAAATAAAATATATAACAATCCGAAAATATTTTGTTAATGGATTGTTGACATGAAAACGATATATCTCTAACATAACATAGTTTATGCAGGTAGGCCCGGTGATAAGCCGCTCAGTGGGATTATGCAATAGGAAATGCCTATGAGCTTAGCAGTATTATGTAAAGTCTACTTTAATTTTTTCATGTTACATTTGGATTATCTACATATTGCACTTGTCCCATTTGTTTCTTTGCGTGAAAGTTTAAAGTACCTATATTATGAGTTATTAAAAAGATTAATTATAATAATTGAATCATTTTTTATTTCCTAACTATATTCTATATTTTCTCATGAACGTATCATTATACATATACATATATCATCATCATCAATACCGAATATCATACCTTGTATAAATATCGAATATCGAATGGGGTTTAGGGGCACCACACATTACAGCAGAATTCAACCTTCCATAGACAAAAGCCGAAATTGGTTCATGATATACATATGTGACTCAAACTGAAGATATTAGGAAGGCAAATATTCATTAGTTTGTCACTTCACTATTGCTCTTGCCTCGTTTAGCCTTCATTGAGCAGATAGTTTGAGACAGCCGGATGCAGTCAACCTGGACGGCATGTTATACGATCCCCGAGCTGTGTACCCGAGAACCTGAGTATAATATGAGTAAATAAAGTGAAAGGGTGAAAGGTAACTAGTTGAAAAGTGGTGAGCGTCAGGATGGCGGGTGGACCCCGGGAATTTTATCGAATTGTTAATAAAAGTACTGTACCTTTAGTGTACCTCAGTGTAACTTCAGTAAAAATCAGTGTACCTCTTTCTAAAACGAGATTTTTCCAAAAAAAGGTCCACCCGCCATCCTGACGTCAGGATGGCGGGTGGACCTGGTAAATGATACATTAAACCACATATAATGTATGTGGTTATAGTGTAATTACACACCTTTTGAGTGATAAAGTGCAAGATTTACCAGGTCCACCCGCCATTCTGACGTCAGGATGGCGGGTGGACCTGGTAAATCTTGCACTATATCACTCAAAAGTTGTGTAATTAGATCGCATCTTCAGTGTACCTCAGTGTACCTTTAGTTAAAATCAGTGTACCTCTTGCAAAGAAGAGATTTTTTGAAATAAAGGTTCATGGCGGCTGGACCTTTATTTGAAAAAAAACTCTTTTTTGCAAGAGGAAGCAATATTTACCAGGTCCACCCGCCATTCTGACGTCAGGATGGCGGGTGGACCTGGTAAAACATCCACTATATCACTCAAAAGGTATGTAATTAGTTTGTATCTTCAGTGTACCTCAGTGTACCTTTAGTAAAAATCAGTATACCTCTTCCTAAAACGAGATTTTTTGAAAAAAAGATTCATAGCGGGTGGACCTTTTTTTTTTAAAATCTCGCTTATGCAAGAGGTACACTGATTTTTAATGAAATAAATATAGCTGTTTATCACTCAAAAGGTGTGTAATTCGTTTGTATATTCAGTGTACCTCAGTGTACCTTTAGTAAAAGTCAGTGTACCTCTTGCAAAAAAGAGTTTTTTTCAAATAAAGGTCCAGCCGCCATGAACCTTTATTTCAAAAAATCTCTTCTTTGCAAGAGGTACACTGATTTTAACTAAAGGTACACTGAGGTACACTGAAGATGCGATCTAATTACACAACTTTTGAGTGATATAGTGCAATATTTACCAGGTCCACCCGCCATCCTGAGTGTCATGGATCCTGGCCCGACCACGACACGATAATGAAATTAAATGATTGCACAAATTCATCATTTTTTAGGTGCTATTTAGTGCTACTAGTCCCATGAATTTGTGCCGCATAGTTTTCAAGTTATCGCGGTACCGTTGTGGTCGGGCGGGGGTACAGGATCCAGGCCCGACCACACCTCTCCAACGAGATTTGGTGAATGCACAAATTCATCGTTTTTTAGGTGCTATTTAGTGCCACCAATCCCATGAATTTGTGCCGCTTAGTTTTCAACTTATCGCGGTACCATACCTATACAGGGTGGAACGAATTGGAGGGAAACTACCTTAAAACGTTGAGTTGAGATAGCCCAATTTACTAAAAGAAAACATTCTCTCGTTTTTCCTAAAAAGTAAAACTGCATTCACAGATTTTTTTTGTAAATTTCTCTCTTATTCATAACAATTGTATGTAATTTTTTTTATTGTTTATGGCTTCCATTTTGCGCTAAACTTGGTTGGGATGATTAAGTTTATTATCCTTGTTGGAAATAGGACCCAATGGCATCAATTGTCATGAAAATTGTTTAGGTAAAAATGGTAAAAATTACAAAAAAAGATTTTTTTTCAGAGATCATTTAACACCTATTTATAAGTTACAAGAAAAACTAATAAACCCGCGTAACAAGCCATTTTTACCAAAAACAATTTTCATTCAATCAAGAAAACCAAGAAATTCAATTTTCAACCAAGAAAAATTTTTTTTCGCGCGAAAAATAATTTGGTTTTGTATAGAGGTTGGTCGTCTGCGAAGACGTCTCATACAAAAAAAAAAACTCGAGTCAAAGATAGTTTTATCCTATATTTTCCTACTCTCAATACGATACCAATTATGCACTTAAACGGATCACCAGTATTTTCGTTACACCTTGTATTCAAATAATTATTTTTAATGCGTATACTCGTAATATGCGTCATACTCGTGAAGGGATGCTGTTTATGGAGACCGGTCTGTTTAGGCTCACTGGGGCTATACTTTTACGTAACCTTTTTAGGGTTCCGTAGTCAACTAGGAACCCTTATAGTTTCGCCATGTCTGCCCGTCCGTCCGTCCGTCCGCGGATAATCTCAGTGACCGTTAGCACTAGAAAGCTGAAATTTGGTACTAATATGTATATCAATCACGCCGACAAAGTGGTAAAACAAAAAGTGGAATTTTTTTTTTATTAGGGTACCTCCCCTATACGTAAAGTGGGGAGTGATTTTTTTTCATTTCAACCCTAACGTGTGATATATTATTGGATAGGTATTTAAAAATGAATAGGGGTTTCCAAAAATCATTTTTCGATAATGTAAATATTTTCGGAAATAATCGCTCCAGAAGTAAAAAAATATGCGTCCCCCGCCCTCTAACTTTTGAACCATAAGTTTTAAAAATATGAAAAAAATCTCAAAAGTAGAACTTTATAAAATCTTTCTAGGAAAATTATTTTGAACTTGATAGGATGAATAGTTTTTGAAAAAAAAATACAAAATAATTTCTGAACTAAGTTTGTAATTTAACCGTATAAGCAGGTGTTTATTGTACCTGTAATTTCTACAAAATTACAATGAAATGACGTGCTTTCAAATAAAGTAAAAACGGTGAAAATCGGTTCACGCAATAAAGAATTATCCCATAAAAATCATCTTCCATACTTTATGCTCGCGCGAAATAGTTTACTTAATTTGCCGATAGATGTCGCTGTACGTGGAACTCTCATATCATATCCTACATAGCGGTGTTATTAACTCTTAAGTGGGGACACTTACTGTGACGGACGGAAAACTACGGAACCCTACAGTGAGCGTGGCCCGACACGCTCTTGGCCGGTTTTTTTATATTTAATTTTAGTTTAATTGGCGTTACAGACATCATTCGGTTCTTGTTTATCCCTAAAACTTTATATCCTTAATTATATAGAATATATAGATCAAGACACTTGGATACCTTATATGTACATCTCTAAGGATAATTTGGGATAAGTATGTTTTTTTTGTATACTAATTTAAATTACTGTCTTTATGAATATTATTTAAATTCAAAATTTGTTTCTAACTGTTGATGATGGATTATATTCTGGCTACGCTATCTCGGCCCTGAGAAAAGGCGGCAAATTTAAAAAATCTGCGTGTTGCAACACCGTTTATAAGGCGAAAAACAATAATGATATTGAGAAGTACTTGAACAATTAATATTGTATCTTACGACATAGTTACACATACATATCAGGTATGCGAAAATAACTCTTACCTGCTGCAATACTTTCATTGTTTTTTAAACATACACCAATTTTAGGCTTTCGAAGTGTGATATCGTGTGTGATATATTTTTATGATTTCTACAATAATCGTATGTTTGAGGCGTGTAATTATATGTATATTCTGTACTACAAGCTCCATATTAGTTGCTTCAGAAAATAAAAATAAGCCCAAAAAGTACATTCTGGAATTTTCACTTTATGTTGCGTATCAAATATCAGAATTATCACAGCGTACTTGTCTACGATATCTGATGCATTTCTTATGTTTGTTAATATTATCTCAAAATCACTTTCTGGTCGTCTGAGTTTTCATTTTTTTTTATATAGAAACGGAAATACTTATATCTTTCCACATGTCACATGAAATAACAAACCACAGACACGTTTACACGTACGTTTACAGAATAGACACATTTGATATTTAAAAAATTTTTGCTATTTAAAAAGTTTTAAACAAATCACAGGGCCACAATACCGTACCCAGAATCTATTGTAATTTGGAAATGTATACTGCAACAATAAACAGTAGGAATTGAATACAATAGAACTAACATTATCCTTACATGGCAACTAGAGATAGTTAACTACCCGGGTAAATACCCGGTATTTACCCGATATTTACCTACTCATGGGTTGTTCAGCGGGTATATTCGTTTTTATTGTAACTTATAAATAGGTGTTAAATGATCTCTGAAAAAAATAACTTATTTCGTCATTTTTACCAAAAACAATTCCTATTTCCAACAAGGATAAGAAACTAATTCATCCCAACCAAGTTTAGCGCACAATGGAAGCCATAAACAATAAAAAAAAATCCATACAATTGTTATGAATAAGAGAGAAAATTAAAAAAAAATCTGTAAATGCAGGTTTACTTTTTAGGAAAAACGAGAGAATGTTTTCTTTTAGTAAATTGGGCTATCTCAACGTTTTAAGGTAGTTTCCCTCCAATTCGTTCCACCCTGTATAGGTATGATACCGCGATAAGTTGAAAACTAAGCGGCACAAATTCATGGGATTGGTGGCACTAAATAGCACCTAAAAAACGATGAATTTGTGCATTCACCAAATCTCGTTGGAGCGGTGTGGTCGGGCCAGGATCCTGTACCCCCGCCCGACCACAACGGTACGGCGATAACTTGAAAAGTATGCGGCACAAATTCATGAGACTAGAAGCACTAAATAGCACCTAAAAAATGATGAATTTGTGCATACACGAAATCTCGTTGGAGGGGTGTGGTCGGGCCAGGATCCTGTACCCCCGCCCGACCACATCGGTATCTTGGTTACTATATGGCACAAATTCATGGGATTGGCGGCACTAAATAGCACCTAAAAAACGATGAATTTGTGCATTCACCAAATCTCGTTGGAGGGGTGTGGTCGGGCCAGGATCCTGTACCCCCGCCCGACCACAACGGTACCGCGATAACTTGAAAACTATGCGGCACAAATTCATGGGACTAGGAGCACTAAATAGCACCTAAAAAATGATGAATTTGTGCAATCATTTAATTCCATTATCGTGTCGTGGTCGGACCAGGATCCATGACACCATCCTGACGTCAGAATGGCGGGTGGACCTGGTAAATCTTGCACTTTATCACTCAAAAGGTGTGTAATTAGATTGCATATTCAGTGTACCTCAGTGTACCTTTAGTAAAAATCAGTGTACCTCTTGCTAAACCGAGATTTTTTCGAAAAAGGTCCACCCGCCATAAATCTTATTTTAAGCGTAGCTCCTTTTCAGGAGAGGTATGCAGATTGTTTTTAAAGTTATACAGAGGTACACTGAAGGTACACTATAACCACATACATTATATGTGGTTAAATGTATCATTTCATAGGTCCACCCGCCATTCTGAAGGGTGGACCTTTTTCGAAAAAATCTCGTTTTAGCAAGAGGTACACTGATTTTTACTAAAGGTACACTGAGGTACACTGAATATGCAATCTAATTACACACCTTTTGAGTGATAAAGTGCAAGATTTACCAGGTCCACCCGCCATTCTGACGTCAGGATGGCGGGTGGACCTGGTAAATATTGCACCATATCACTCAAAAGTTGTGTAATTAGATCGCATCTTCAGTGTACCTCAGTGTACCTTTAGTTAAAATCAGTGTACCTCTTGCAAAGAAGAGATTTTTTGAAATAAAGGTTCATGGCGGCTGGACCTTTATTTGAAAAAAACTCTTTTTTGCAAGAGGTACACTGACTTTTACTAAAGGTACACTGAGGTACACTGAATATACAAACGAATTACACACCTTTTGAGTGATAAACAGCTATATTTATTTCATTAAAAATCAGTGTACCTCTTGCATAAGCGAGATTTAAAAAAAAAAAGGTCCACCCGCTATGAATCTTTTTTTCAAAAAATCTCGTTTTAGGAAGAGGTATACTGATTTTTAGTAAAGGTACACTGAGGTACACTGAAGATACAAACTAATTACATACCTTTTGAGTGATATAGTGGATGTTTTACCAGGTCCACCCGCCATCCTGACGTCAGAATGGCGGGTGGACCTGGTAAATATTGCTTCCTCTTGCAAAAAAGAGTTTTTTTTTCAAATAAAGGTCCAGCCGCCATGAACCTTTATTTCAAAAAATCTCTTCTTTGCAAGAGGTACACTGATTTTAACTAAAGGTACACTGAGGTACACTGAAGATGCGATCTAATTACACAACTTTTGAGTGATATAGTGCAAGATTTACCAGGTCCACCCGCCATCCTGACGTCAGAATGGCGGGTGGACCTGGTAAATCTTGCACTTTATCACTCAAAAGGTGTGTAATTAGATTGCATATTCAGTGTACCTCAGTGTACCATTAGTAAAAATCAGTGTACCTCTTGCTAAAACGAGTTTTTTTCGAAAAAGGTCCACCCGTCAGAATGGCGGGTGGACCTATGAAATGATACATTTAACCACATATAATGTATGTGGTTATAGTGTACCTTCAGTGTACCTCTGTATAACTTTAAAAACAATCTGCATACCTCTCCTGAAAAGGAGCTACGCTTAAAATAAGATTTATGGCGGGTGGACCTTTTTCGAAAAAATCTCGGTTTAGCAAGAGGTACACTGATTTTTACTAAAGGTACACTGAGGCACACTGAAGATGCTAACTAATCACATACCTTTTGAGTGATATAGTGCAAGATTTACCAGGTCCACCCGCCATCCTGACGTCAGGATGGCGGGTGGACCTTATTTTGAGCGTAGCTCCTTTTGAGGAGAGGTATGCAGATTGTTTTTAAAGTTATACAGAGGTACACTGAAGGTACATTATAACCACATACATTATATGTGGTTTAATGTATCATTTACCAGGTCCACCCGCCATCCTGACGTCAGAATGGCGGGTGGACCTTTTTTTAGAAAAATCTCGTTTTAGAAAGAGGTACACTGATTTTTACTGAAGGTACACTGAGGTACAGTCACGTCTGAAAATATGGATACATTTAATGTGACAAAAACATGTATCCACGTCTTTACTCCTTGGTAATAGAGTCGTGGATACATATATTTGTCACATTAAATGTATCCATATTTTCAGACGTGACTGTACACTAAAGGTACAGTACTTTTATTAACAATTCGATAAAATTCCCGAGGTCCACCCGCCATCCTGACGCTCACGAAAAGTGCAATCCATTATAGCACTTTAAATAAAAGCATCGAAACGTTTTGATCAGTTGCAACTTTGATGGTAAAAACATCTGACCAAAACGAACATTTGACAAAAAGGGTAAAAGTAGGTATTCTGACGAATTTAACTTTTGACCACATACAGTGAAGTGCAAAAATACGTATCGAAAAAATCATCTCATAAATATGGTACTACGCACTTATTACAGCGGAATAAGATACTATGGGACATATTTTTGAGTAAGATGAGTACACCCATATTTTTACACTTGACTGTACAAGACCCAATTCTACAAGTAGTAACGCTAACGGCATAAAAATGCCTCAAGTTATACGAATATGTACGCTATGTATGATTTCGTATTGGGGTTTGTGGTATGTATGTATTTATTGTTGTTGTCGTGGGTCGAGCAGAGGGCGATCGCCGGCCGGCAGCGGGCGCCCGCCACCGCCGTGCTCGCCGCCCGCGATATTGATCGCGGCCCGACCGCCGGTGGCGCCGCGCGCGGCCGCCGCCCGCGTCTCGGCTCGATGCGCCAGCTGTCAAAGCTTGTGACGTAACAAGTAGGGCTGCGCGCACACGGCAGCCGCCAGCCGTCCGCTTCATACGTTCGTGCGCATCGCCTTCGTTCGCTCCGCGCGCCGTGTTATACTCGCCGCCTTCCGTCTGCTGCCCCGCAAGAGTGCATACATTTACCATTCGCGCAGCAGGTGAGGTTGGGGCCGAGGAGGCCCCGGCCGCTCGGAGTACGCTCGACGTGGTATTGATCGCATTCCGACCCGTTGGACTATCCAATGTTTATAAACAGCCGGCCGCATCCATTCGCTCCTTGTTTTCGGCACGATTGTCTGACAGCGAGTGATCCGGGCTGCCGGTCCTGAATGCGCTAAGGTTGCAGCTCCTAACAACCGTCTGCTGGAGTTTAGTCACGTATGTATGCACTTTACCTATCTTTTTGCGTCAATTTTTCACGAACGAATTTTCTTGACTGGGAAGTAAATATATATAGTATAGGTAATAGAATAGAACCTACCTATGTTTAGCCACATTTAAACACATCGCCAATAACGATTTTGAAACTACGATGAAGGCATGGAAGTTACAGGCTTATCGAAAGGGTTATTTAGATACAGTAGGTTTAGTTTGGTGTAAGAGTGAGTAGTGAGCCGAGGCAGGGCGCAGCGCCGGCAGCCACAGCGCGCAGGTGAAACGCTGGTGCATCTTGCAACGGAAATGCAGCCTTCTGTCGGCCACTTTATACCTACCTAGATCTAATTTACTATGAACCGCTACGCATTTCCATATGTCACGTCACGGGTCGCCAGCAAACGAACTGATTTCCTTCCTGATGAAATATCTAACGCAAGTCTTATTTTCTTAACTGCGCATCAAATTAAAATCAATTAATGTTGTGTAATCTTCGTTTAATAATAATGATTAGATTCGAAACCTGCCAACTGCGAGTCGGGCTTATGCTCCAAAGGTCCTTTATTTCTCACGGTATCGGCAATCAAAACTCAGGCTTCCCTACGAATAATTGAAGGCATTTCCAATTGACTAATACGTAGGTTTATTGAGTCTAAAGACACAAAATGTTCTAATTATTTTTTATACAGAAACGCAATTTCTTCAAACTTCAAAGTGGCTAGTAACGACTTAGGTACCTATGAAGAAACGAGGAGTAATAAAGGTCACGACACGGCCGTGGCGATTTTCGAAGCGATAAATTAACACGAGATTGATTCGCGGGATCGATGACGCTACGAAACTACGTGAACCATTTCTATTGGAAACTTACCTACCTACCGGGCGCTAATATTTCCTTGAACCCGCACATTTACGTGGTGTGATCTATTTTTAGCTGTCTCATTAGGTGAGGTCATGTCGTAAACAATTTCTAGGTCATAGTGATGGTAGGATGAGTGAATTTTCTTTGGCCGCGTCCAGCCAGGCGTCCAGACATCCAGGCGGTAAACGTAGGACGTCCTGTCCTGAGGCCGGGGCCCGCGATCTCGGCTCGTGGTTTTGCTGGTGCCGGTGCCGGTGGCGGCGGTGGCGGTGGCGATACCGGAAACTGACCGATGAAAGGTCTGTGCGAAGGCCATTTATTTTGAGACACGTGTATTTTTCTTAGGTAGGTACCTAAGCATGCAATATACTTACTGCTGTTCATAAATATTGTATTTTCAAATAAATCGTTTTAATAGAAAGAACGTACTTAGGAGAGCCCATTATACAAAATTTGGAGTCACTCGAGCGACGTCAGGACCTAGACCATTTTGTAAAAATAAAAAAGTTTATACCTATAATCCTATAATGTAGGTATTTATGACATCGGTGGGGGTAGCTACTAATAGGCTTTTATAGATTTTAAACAAACAAAAGGTCACATGTATCTACCTGCTCGAGCGCGTTAGATACTAGTTTATTGAAACTGGAGGCTTCCGATCAGTATACTCGTACAATTGATAATCTGACAATATTGATGATGGTGTTGAAAAATTTGAAAAATTATTGGCCTTCATAGGCACAGTCGCCATCAAATATATCGGAGCGGCCAAGGTACTCAAAAATATCTGAACATGAACTCTATCGCCTTAACAATAGAGGTGTTGTTCAGATATTTGTGACCACCTTGGCCGCTCCGATATATATGATGGCGACTGTACAATAACCTCAAAATTATAATTGAAGTCGTCAGATTTAAAAATCCTAAAGATAAAGGTCAGATCATGTATTAGCCATGCATTTATATGAAGTATGGAGTGGATCTAATTCTTAAACTTTTTCCCTCACCACAGTTGAACCTTATTACCGAGTAAAACAGTCGTTCATAGGTGACTAGTAAAAAGTAGTAAAAATGCGCGGTCCGATACAGAGCATAATTAGACCCGTACCGATAAATTATGAAGTTTCGATAATATTAAAGATGCTTATTATTCGCATACAGAGTTCAGGCCATCCAACTTAGCTAATAATAATAATTTGTGTCATCCTAGGTCGTTGCGTAGGTAGAAACTTAGACATTTCTTTTTTTTAACATTATTCGTTAAATAGAAAATTAGCGATCAAAATTGTTTTTTCACTGTAACAGCAAAGTTGTTACTGACACACGGACGCGTTTTGTGTCACTTTCAATCAATGGGAATACTGACGTTCAATCAGCACATATATGTGGACTTTTACAAGCCTATATAAAATTAGAGTTGATCGATTAGGTACTGTGCTTTCTAATATATCGGTATCTATTATTTGAATAAATTTGTGCCATATTAATCAATGATATTTATTTACTTTAATTTTTTTTCTTGTATGACCCCTGTTAACAGTACAATAAAATATTAAAGTTATTAAAGTTTGCATCAATATTTTTATAAAAGCGTATCGAAACAATGTTTGAAATTTGTGTCATTATAATCAATGGATTATTTTTATTTTTCAGAATGAAAACTTGTTTTGCGTAAAGGGCATGCGCGGGGAAGGGTAAGGCGCGGGCGGGGTTCATGTGCCGACCAGGCTGCCTAGCGGCTTGTTTGTTTTCTATTATTACTCTATGCATACATATAGTAATAGTAGTAATAAGTGCGACAAAGACAAACAGCGATTTTTCAGTCGCTCTTCTTTATTTTTCATAGTAAAGAAAGCAATAATATAAAACTTAAGTAAGTTAAGGATAATTAATGTAAACGTAGTCCATAAGGGACTGCAACGGCGGATCGGTGTGCCACGGTAAACCTAGTTTACCATTTAAACAGTATTTTGGCAAATTGTCACAGATAATTTGTAACTAATAAATATGTAATTTATGCATCAAGGCGGTTTGTTTACAGAGTGGCTATCGTGAAACGCGAAAATCGATATATCGTTATCTGCCTCTCGGTTGGACTAGCAAAGGGCCGAGCTGAACTTAATAAATTTTTCATCAGTGTGATGTCATAATAAGGCTGTTTTTATTAACTTATCGTATATAACACATAAAAATAAGCAACTTTTCTTAACACATTTTTTTATAACTCAATAATTTCGAAGTTATGGGGCCCTGAAGGTTAAGTACAATTTGGACTATTTTGGTTGGAATGGTGTCATTATGACACATACTTTATTTTGTAGAATGTGTTAAAATAAGCAAGTTTTATAAGAAACATTTTTTTACCCAAAAACATCGAAGTTACCGGACTTTGAAGATTGACTACATGGACTAATTTGGACTTAAAAAAAAATGGCGACGGGGTATCATTATAACGTGTACTTTTAATGATTTGTTCCGTATAGAATACGCTAAAATAAGCGTGTTTTATTTAAAAAACTTTTCTCTCAAATCAAAAATGGCCGTGATAATGGACTTTGAACTTATATATTATATGGATTTCGAAAAAAAACCATCGACGGGATGTCATTATAACATGTCCTTTTTATGATTTTTCCATATAGAATACGCTAAAATAAGCGTGTTTTATTTAAAAAACTTTGCTCTAAAATAAAAAAACCGGCCAAGTGCGAGTCGGACTCGCGCACCGAGGGTTCCGTACAAACCTATAACAAGCAAAAGTTGTAGTATGTTTATTACTAATTTCAATTTAATACCTCTACGCGTTTACGAGGAAAAAGTTAGTAAGTTTAAAATTAAAAAAAATATTTTTTGTATGATTTTACTAAAAATGTCTACTTTTCGTAATTTTTCCTCTATTTGTGCTATATGAAGTTTCTTCGTGCCAAGTTTCAAGTTTCTGAGTTTACGCGAAGTACCCTTTAGGTTTTGAGTTTCTTGCGAGTACTCAGTTTCAAAATATGCGACTTAAATTGCTATTTCTTTTGATTGGAATGACATAAAAGTTTGGTTTTGCTACATCTGAAAGGTCCTATAGCCCTGAGTATTGGACATGAATTTCAATTTAATACCTTTACGCGTTTACGAGGAAAAAGGTAGTAAGTTTAAGATTTAAAAAAATATGTTTTTGTATGATTTTACTAAAAATGTCTACTTTTTGTAATTTTTCCATTGTCTACGCTATATGACGTTGCTTTGTGCCAAATTTCAAGTTTCTGAGTTAACGGGAAGTACCCCGTAGGTTTTGCGAGTGCCGAAAAACTATAAAATTTGCAGCACAAACGACTGTATCTTTTGATTGCGTTAGCTTATAAGTTTGATTTTTTCACAGCTCCAAGGGACAATAGACTTGAATATTTGATATAAATTTCAGCTTGATACCTCCACGCGTTCCTGAGAAAAATGGTCTTAACAGACAGACAGACAGACGGACAACAAAGTGATCCTATAAGGGTTCCGTTTTTTCCTTTCGAGGTACGGAACCCTAAAAATGGTCGAGGTAATGAACTCTGAACTTGTTCCTCCTTTTTGTAAAGGGTCGGCAACGCGCATGTGACACCAGAGGTGTTCCAGGCATCCATATGCTACTGCTTACCATCTGGCGGGCCGTATGCTTGTTTGCCACGTTGTGGTATAAAAAAAAGAGTAAAATAAGAATACAATTAAACAAAATAAACGGAATAAAAACAGAATCAATACAAAATGACAAAATAAAAACAAAATACAGACGAAAAGAAAAAACAAAAGTAAAACAAAAGTAAAAAAAAATACATTATTGTCGTGGAACACTCCGTTAGAACGAAGTAATATTATTTAATTTTTGACTTTTTCGTAAATTTTGTCGTTTTTGAATTTTTTGAATTTTTGAGATTTTTGAGATTTTTGAACTTTTTGAGCTTTTTGAGATTTTTGAGATTTTTGAGATTTTTGAGATTCTCTCCTCTTTTCTATCTTTGAGATTTTTGAGATTTTTGAGATTTTTGTGATATTTGAAATTTTTGATATTATAGAAATTTTTTAACTTGACTTTTTTCACTTTGTCACTTCTCACTTCACTGTCACTTCTATTCACTTTATTCTATTTTTCACTTTTTTTATTTCAGTCCATTTCACATGTTTTTCAATGCTGTTTCGTGACGGTCACGTGACTTTTTTTCGCCTAGCCCCCCATCCGCGAACCGTCCGATAAGGAACTTCGTTCCTATAAAACAGCACTAAATAAAAATATTACGTTGCGTTTTCTACCCATAATTCACGATGCTTGAAATCTTCGAAAATGTACTCAACAGTCTAGTCAAAACACAAACAAAGCGGCTACCGCTCAAAAAGGTACGTATTGGCGAGACACGCACGAGTCATTGCCGTACTCGCCGGCTTCCCGCGACTCGCTCCTCCGCTCAGTTCCTTTGTCGAGTATGTCAGCTTTATCACTCCGCGCGCGCCTCCGTGAGCAAGTACCTACATCGTAACAGCTAAAATGCCAGCGCCTGGTTGACCCATGGATTAGCTTGTTAAGAAGCGAGCCGGGGGTCTACTTCTAGTGGTCATTACAGAAGTAAGCCGAACAGGCGTACCATCAAGGTCACGCGCTATAGTTAAGAAAATTTCCTCTGAACGCAAATATTGTTTCTGTTTAATTTTAGACGAAATATCATTGATGAAAGTGACACAAATTGAAATATCTACTTTAAAATCCCTTTTTGATGAGTAGAATGTGAACTCTGATGACTTTAATAATTTATTAAAACGATAACAGCCTAAAAATACGAAATTACCAAGGAACTTAAATTTTCATTGCTTAATTTGACACATATTGATTTTATTGACATATTTTGAGGTGATGATATAGTTAATCCTTATTTTATGAACTCTAATTTTTTATACGTAGTTTTTTAGCGTTGTCATACTATATAAAATTGCACTCGACGTAAATGACACAAACTAGTTTTGTACAACAATAAAACTGTTATAAATACAAAACAGTTATATTTTCTAACTCTAATATTCTTTTACTCAAGTTATGCCAAGCTAAAAAAGTTAACCTCAAATTATTGAATTACAAAAAAAGCACCAATTGAATATGACACAAAACGCACTGAAAGATTTTCATGTACACACTGTATTTCCAACTTCAATAATAAGTGACTTTAGAATTTTCGAAACTTAACCCTCAAAATATTGCCAACGAGACGGGACTAAATAGTAGGGGGCGGTGTCTCAGTCGCACTCGTTACAAAGTTGTCACATTTGACACATATTGACATTTTTAGGGTTCCGTAGCCAAATGGCAAAAAACGGAACCCTTATGGATTCGTCATGTCTGTCTGTCTGTCTGTCCGTCCGTATATCACAGCCATTTTACTCAGAAACTATACGACGTATCTGAATAAAATTTACACATAAGGTGAATTTTGTATGCCGCTACTTAGTTATGTAGTTAAATTTGAAAAAAAAAAAATTTTTAGTGGGGCGTTCCATAGATGTAACTAAATTTCAAAAAATTTTTTTTAACCAAATATCAACATGACATCAATCGATAGGTCTTTAAAAATAACATTGAGATTTCTTTGACCATTTTGTAATTAAGTTAATATTTTCTGAAATAATCGCTTCGAAAGTCAGAAAAATGGTGTCCCCCCCTGTAACTTTTGAACCGTAAGTCCAAAAAATATGAAAAAATTTGAGGCGATGTGCCTTATCATATACTTTCTATGAAAATTATTTTGAACATTATCGGTTCAGCCATTTTTGAGTTATCTCCAAAAAACTTCTTCCATAGGCATCAGATACGACCTTTTGGTATTAGTTTGGTTCTTATTACATTGAAGGTACGGAACCCTCCTATGCGTGGTCCGACACGCACTTGGCCGGTTTTTATTGTCTGATGACGTCATTACCTCCTTAGTCAAAACGAGACACAGTCCCCTAGATAACCTTTCCTCCTCACTTTGTGACCGAAGAATAGATCCACTTCATATAAATCCATGGTATGAGCACACATACCAGCAATGCGCATGTGTGAGGTTAGGACTATCGCCTACAGATTTCATAAAGAACAGAAAAACGTTACTAAAGTTATCGCGGAACAAACCCTAAAAATCAAAAAGCCATTGAAACGCCGAAACGTCCCAGTAGCCAGGTGACAGCTGTGTCCGAAGTTGTTTGTAAGAACTTCACTTCGTTCACGCTCTGCTCGTTCGATAATGTTTATTTAGATTTTCTCATCCAAATATCTATAAAAGTATCGACCTACAACGATTAGCGATGATTCGCCAATTAAAGAACAGCGTCACTTCATTACATCGATATCCTGGTTACTAAGTATACGCTGTTCTTCTTATTTTTTACTTCTGGAAAATCTAGGACGACGGTTTGTCGTCTGACATTGTAACATGTTTAAGCCATCAAATCAACTATGTCATTATTTTTAAGCGACACTGGACCTGGAGTGCGATTTTTGAATCTCACCAAGTGACTAATTCTCACCGATGTGAGTGATTTACTTTCGGAAATCACTCACATCGGTGAGAATTAGTCACTTGTTGAGATTCAAAAATCGCACTCCTGCTGGGCCAAAGTTTACAGCAGGCAGGCGACAGGTTCTTAAACTTCTTAACTGTATTATCATGTAGAATAATTCAAAAGGTCGATTTCGATTCGCGCCAAGTCAATAGTTGAATCCGAAATAGAAAGGAATGACACGATCAACAGAACTTATCTGCCGAGTTCGCTATAGTTACCTAAATAGCATAGCATTGTGCATAATACAATAGATTTGCGGCTCTTACGGCTCTATGACATTTAACTGTACCTTGAGCGACCTAGCGATGAACGCCGGTGTTGGTATGGTTGGTTGGTAGGTATATGAATATATGTTAAACCAAAAAATCTTAAGCGTGTTTTCCGCTATTTTTATAAAAGGTTTTTATATACCTTTGTAGTGGCTTTTTAACCAGCAACAGCACAGTTCCTAAAAAGCTTGAGCGTTCTGTTATATTTGGTAAATCACACGAAACTACGATCTAGGTATAACCGAAAAGTTGACGTCAAATGACGGCGTTAGCGTAGACCTAAGTAGCCCCCGTACTAAGAGCTGGCCACGTCAGATATGACACAATAATGAGAGCTACGGAACCCGTCTAGTAAGATTGCAATACTATCCTTATTTCTAGATCCGGGCCTCTGGTAGCTTTATATGACGTGGCTAGCTCTCCGTCTATAGGTAGTCACATCGGGATGCGATCATGAAGTATTTCGATTTTAAACTGGAGTATACGTTTCGGTCAAAAAGTGAGGCCGAGGGAGGGTTATGTCATTATTGTGTCTCTTTTTGACTAAGAGGTAATAAATAGTTGGTCAACAAAGGGCATTATACGGATTTTAGTGATGATGGGATCTCCTTTTGCATAGTGAGACTTTAGGACCCATAGGCCATTTTAGGAAGCAGAGCCACCTAAATTTATGGTGCGGTGGGGGTAAAAAAGGGGGGTTAAAATTTGCGCGCACATAGATTGAAAACTATAAGTCTTAGCAACATACTTCAAAGGCAAGAATTGTAGAGAATTTCATGAAGAATATATCCTTTATTGAAAGTTTTGTGGTAACTTCAACCGTTTTTGTAAAACAAATATGAATGTTCCTACTTTTGTGGGAAGTAGGGAAAACAATTGTTATATTTGTGACACATAATAGTGCAGAGTTATCCAATAAAGATTTGGCTTTAAAGTCTCGTATCCAGGCCGTAAATAAAATAATTATTTTTAACATAACCTGTTTTGACTAGATAATATTAAAACATTATTATTGGTTTGGTATTTACCATGTATATTTGAGTGAGGTAAACACCCCGTTCCTAATAGTAGTTAAATTAGTATTTTAGAAATCGTATTAAACGGTTTAATTGAAAATAATGATAATAATGATGCAGGTAATGTACTCAAGGCTAAAATAATCGATAGGTCCTAGATACCATTCATCACACCACTAGCTTAGCGTACCTAACCTGAGTTCATATGTATTATAATGAATTAATGATATTAGGCGTTGTCCGTTGATAAAAATTTCAAGCACCTCACGATTTTAGATTTTTGTTTGATCAATGCTCTAGCTCCATTGATGAAAAGAGTAATGTGATGACTGGTACCTAGAAAGTACCGAATGATTTTTATAGCGTTTAGTACATTCTCTATATCATTGTATATTTTCAATAAAACCTTTTGAATTTACCTAAAAAAAAAATACTTATTTTCTTTTCAAGTTGTTATGTTACTAAAACTGTCTAAACTCCGCTTACTTTACGATCCGCAATGCACTGTGTTCTACTTGTAAATCCCTTTCATTTGATACCTATATTGAGGGTTGTTAAGAAATATGTAATGCGCGGCATTCTGTAGCGGCGGCCATTTGGATTTACAATGATACTGAATCTATTAAATTGTAATTATCATCAGAACCTAAGGTGTGCACCAGGTATCGAATAATTTTGTCAACAGCACGAAGGTAACATTTCAACCACAAAATTATGAAGATGTGGGATGAAGCAGGTAGCTGTATATATGCAGACTTGCATTTAGTTATGTAAATATTAGTTATAATACATTAACTAATTTTCAAATAAGTTTGTGTAATATCTAAGTAGGTATAACACAAAATTGTTATTTTTATTTTATAGCGCACTATTCGCCAACAAACTGTCCTCAGTTGAAGATGTATACCTACCACTTAAGTTTTCTCTCTAAAAAAATTAACGGGCCGTTATTGACAACCCGCAATGATGTAACTTTCACTTAAAACGGGCACGAAAAACTCCTCTATTTGATTACTCTTTTCGATAGGGTACAAAATGATATGGTTAACCTATTTTCAATGTTATGTCCCTGTCTAATGTCTTAGCAATAACGTCATTTTGGGTTTTCATTTCGGTAAGCGCCACATTGTCATTATCATTTACCACATTGTAATTTATGTAGATATTAACATATAAGTAGTATAAGTATAAGTAGTATAAGTACATACTATATAGCTATAACTATACAGCTATAAGTAGTATAAGTACATACTAACAAAACTATGGGTCTAAAAGTTATCCGAAATAAATAAATGATTTGATTTTGATTTGATTTGATTATCAGCAACAGCAGCCAATATTAGTCCACTGCGAGACATTGGCCTCTCCCATGGCACTGTGCACGATCTTCTGCTCTCCTCCAATACCCGTACCCGTCAAGCACTTACCTTTAGGTAACACAATGAAGTGCTTACTAAATTGATAGTTTTTAAAAACAACCCTACCAAATCATTACTCGATCTGATACCCCTTTATTGGTAACCGGTTCCGGTATCCCCTAAACAAACTCTTTATTTCACTTACGGACTATAACAAGCATACAAAGGCAAGGTAAATAATAGCGTTTAAAATGGATGACGTCCAATAGTTGTGAAAAATAATATTAGGCAAGCATTAGAGCTCAAACCACATTGTTTTTCCTACATAATGAGGTTGTGGTTGAAAACAGGCCTATTAATATTTTTTTTTTCGTTAAAGATATTATAACCAATATAGGATTTGTATACTTTTTGTAAAGGGGAATAACAAGGCATTATCATAAAAATATTTTTTTCATGATACGACCATAAATAAATAAAAAATAGGCATTTATTCAAAAAAATATCAAACATCGATTTCATATTTTTCATGTTTTCTTAGTTTTCTTATATGGAAAGGTATAAATAAAATACCAAAAATGAATACAGCATCCTTGCTTTACACGAAAATGATATCAAACTTGAATATATGGCTCTATTTTATTTTTAATTAATTTTGGGGGGCACCCCCCACTTTGTCAAAAATTTGCATCAAAAATTCGATTGGCTCCCCTTCTTAAACTAATCTTAGAGCCTAAAGGACTAGCTCTGCAAAAGGAAATTCCATCATCATCATTTCCCGTATAATTAAGTGTACACCACCGACTATAATGATGTCGTTAGATAATCAAAATGTCAATACATATATGTAAAAACAAAAATATGACAATTTTGTAACGAGTGCGAGTGAGACACCGCCCCTACATTTTGATCTCTATCGGACCGTTTTTACTACTTTTTACCAGTCGCCTATGAACGACTGTTTTACTCGGTAATAAAATAAGGTTCAACTCTGGTTAGGGAAATAGACTAAGGGCCTGTTTCACAATCTCCAGATAAACTTATCTGCCAGTTAAAATTATTGCTATCCTTTTCTCCAGTCATATAAAAGAAAAGGACAGCAAACATTTATCTGACAGATATGCTTTAACTGGAGATTGTGAAACAGGCCATAAGAGTAATGTCCGGTTTCTCTCTTGGTCCGTGGATGCGATACTATATTTTGGCCATGGAGAAATCCGACCTGAGAAACGCCATGACCAGGGATGTCAGTACAGCACCGCTGCTTTCTGGGTACCAATTTTATAATGGAATCTTGACACGAAAGATGATGGTGTTCAAGAACGTTCGTATGACATTTTATTATGCCTTGAATACCAAAATCCAATCTCTAGGGTGACCAAGAAAATAGGCTAGTAGATAAAGAGAAATCAGATACTTTATGAAATCCTCACGCGTTAATAAGTTGGCTTAATTTGATATTTATACACATAGTTTGGCGACCTTGGTCTTCGTGCGGGTATTGTGTAAACAGCCGGTACCTTACTATTCAGGGTACCTATATCACCGAAATCATGGCACATAGAATTTTCACCATATTAACCAACTTGCCTAAAATGCCTAATGGTCATATTATAATACATTATGGTCAACTCAAGGGAGTTAAAATATAACTATTAGACAAGTTTTACCCAATATAAATGTAGAATTTCTAAAAACGTGTAAAATGTTATGGATTAAGAGCTGGCCACGTCATATATGTCAATAATCTCATTATTGTGTCATATCTGACGTGGCTAGCTCCCCGTCTATTATATTGATTGATTTACAAACGCTATTGCGATTTGAAAACGAAAACCGATATTAACGAAATAACACACATGAATCGCTTTGATAAGATAGTTTGAAGTCTAGTTATAGCAAAAAAATACTTTTGGTACACATTTATTATTATTTAATTCTTGCAGAGCTTGTTTAGTGAGGACATTGATTCATGCAAACTTGTCGCTTGATTTTTTATTATTAAGTATTTGTTATACCCTCCAATATGTTTTATATAATCTGATTAAAACATAAAGCCAAGTTTATTTCTACATTATTTTTTTAATGAAAATATACATTCCTAAAAATACCACTTAAACTTGGTCAATTTTTCTTGCCCGTGCACTCGTGCTTAAAAAATATGTATGAAAATGAAAAAAAAAAACTGTTTCGCTTATTCTTTACACGACAAATTTTCCAACGTATTTATATATTTTACATATATACTAGTGTAGCATCACTTGTATCAATAAAAATCTTATTTTTATTTATCACCTCTCCAAGCAAAAATCATGAAACAGCTGCCAGATTAAGGTAAGTTAGTTATAAATATAAAATCATAAGTGTTCCACTCATGCAGTTTATTTTTTTTTATACTTATATACAAGCCTAATAGCATTCTTATTATTAGTTACTGTATAACAGTTTAGCGAAATCGAAAAAAAAACTTTACCGGACTCTTAAATTCTGTAGAGTCCGAACTCTGTTGGTAAATAAATATGGCAACACTGCAAATGGTTCACTTTCCGATTCATGCACGATCATCGTTTATTAATAGTACTTACCAGGTACACATATAGTGACTATTAGCCACTGATACAGATGCAGCGCTGTGCCCTTGCCGTCTTACGTCACGTGGGCAAACAAAATAAACATTAGGTATCCAACAATTGTGCCCAGCCCACTCCGTGGGCGCGCCGCACCATTTCCACCAGTACCTACAACATTTGAATGTTGCTGGCTTGGATGACCACTGGGTGAGGCAGACGCTTTTGTCATTGACACGGTTCCGATTGGCGTCTTTCGATGGGATAAAAACACAAAACTGCCGAAATGATGGCCAGTTGATTATTTTGTATCGTATAGTCTGGTTAGTATCAGTATGCTTGCGGTGAGCACAAATTACCGATCGACTTGAGTTGCACGCAAGATATACTTACTACTTACCAACTTTCTTCGAGTTAGATACCTACCTATGACAGCAGAAAAGCTAACAAAAGATCCAGAATTTCTTCCGGAGCTGAAGTTAACCTTCTATTCGCAAATAACTACTATATAAATGTAGAATGTAGTTGAAGTTAAATTATTCTGAATTTTTCCGTGGTAGGTAAGTATTTATTGGTCAATTAATAACAGACAACGGCTCTATTGAGCCAGGGGTCTACTCGGCAACCTAATAAACGGTGGAACCTACGGTTAAAGTTGGTTATTCTGGCCCCTATAAGTTCCGCACAATTGTTTTCATTCAATATGAATGTCCGTACAGGACAGGTAGGTACGTCACGCTCTCACACACGCACGTGCAATCAATACGTTTTCTGTATCATGCTGATACACCGAATGTAAATTCGAGAATAAGGCCGCTATATTTACACGGCGTTGAGGAAGCTCTAGCCGGTAGGAAATGAATGTGAACTTGTAATTATTTGTTGCCAATCATGACCGTGTCCAGAGCACGGCGGCGCGTGAGTTCACTGCGGGCGACTGACCTTTCCTTGCCTCAGGAATGCTATTATATTGTCATTCCCACACAGCTTGAACATAATATCAATAATTTTTAAGAAAAAAAAACCGACTTCAATGGGGGTAGCCGGTGAAGGATTATTGTAGATGGTGCACTTAGATTCCATACAATGAAATAACTTGCTTAAAAAACGCAGCGGAGAGGACAAATCGCCAAACGTGAACTATGCGTCGTTGAAGAGTTCCGTTCTGATTATCATCAGCAGTTCCACTTCATCAAATGTCACTCTTTTGAATGAAAATGCTTGATTTGTTGATAAAAATACAAAAGTCACTTTATGTATGCCTTTAAGATTTGAGGAATTCCCTCGATTCCTCGTGGAACTCATCATCAGAACTTGAGCTTGACGAAAATTGGTCCTGACAATCTAACTTGCTTAACAAACATAGCGAAGAGGAAGAATCGCCAAACATGAACTATGCGTCGTTAAAGAGTTCCGTTCTGTTCATCATCAGCAGTTCCACTTCATCAAATGTCACTCTTTTGAATGAAAATGCTTGATTTGTTGGTAAAAATACAAAAATCACTATGTGTAAGCCCTTAAGATTTGAGGAGTTCCCTCGATTCTTCATGGATCCCATCATCAGAACTTGAGCTTGACGAACATTTGTTCTGACAATTAAACTTGCTAAACAAACACAGCGAAGAGGACGAATCGCCAAACGTGAACTATGCGTCGTTGAAGAGTTCCGTTCTGATCATCATCAGCAGTTCTACTTCATCAAATGTCACTGTTTTGAATGAAAATGATGGTTTTGTTGATAAAAATATAAAAATCACTATATGTATGCCTTTAAGATTTGAGGAGTTCCCTCGATTCCTCATGGATCCCATCATCAGAACTGCGTTTTGACAAAAACGGGACCAATCTGTATATATATACTTACAATCAAAAAAAGAATTTTCAAAATCGGTTCAGACATGACGGAGTTATGGAGTAACAAACATAAAAAAAAAAACAAAAAAAAAAAAAAAAAAAAACACATACACGCCGAATTGAGAACCTCCTCTTTTCAAATCTTGAAGTCGGTTAAAAATACATATGATAACGAGTCTTCTTAATTTATGTCTAGTCTGGAAGGTGAGAAGGTTAACGCATGCTCATTTTAATTCGGCAAGGCCAATGCCAATGCCACAGCGCAAGCCTTACATAGATACATACTTTACTTTCAGTTTTAAAGTGTCCACATAATTATGTGTAGAGTTGTCGGTGTCATTTTGGCATTTACCCAATTTCCGTATATTTAGAGCTCTGATATCCTTATTAACTGTCGGGAACAGGAAAGAAATAGAAGATTGTTATTGAAAGTGACCCATTTCACTCAATATATTTCGAGAGCCAATAGGTCGAGGGTGATATGTGTAATTTCACCCGAGTTAAACAGTCTACTTTTCATTTCAACTATGAGGAAAGTAAAATACTATAGACACGCACATTTAATAAAACAGGCAGGCACCTATATAAAGAAGCCCATCAAAAACATGACATGTACAAAAGGGATAAAAAAGCAATTTTTCACCCGGCTATCTAATCGGGAAAATAAACTTTCCGAACAGTAGGTACACTGAAAAAAATTAAGTCCAACTAATATGCATTTTATCTTAGTTGCTAATAAAATGTCTGGAATAAAAATATATTTATTGACTATGTCTAACTTTATGATAACTTTTACTAAGTTCTCTTACCTTCAATAGACAAGATCTTATTTAGGCTCATATGCAGTCAAGATGCGTATATTTACATTAAACATCATCATTGAAACAATCATGCATGCGCATGCAACGCGCATGTGAATCCTCTGGGGTTGCAGGCGTCCATAGGCTACGGTAACTGCTTACCATCAGGCGGGCCGTATGTTGTATATGCACCGTCGTGGTATAAAAAAACATATATTTTTTTCAGTGTAGATATTAAATCCGATCCGAAATGAAATATTATAGAGTCTGTCCGGAAAAACAAGAGTTGTTGAATGTATGAGTTCCCATATAAACCAAGTAAACCAACACTTCTCTTTCCGGACAAACTCTACCCAGTGGCGGTGCGTCATATTTAAAAAAAAAGGACCAGCCATCCAGCTTTCCATTTCTGTTCCATGCCAAATTGTCTGACAATTAGACATGCCTGTAAGACTCTAGTTCTAAATGGACGTCCCGCCACCTAACTATATAACACCTTGCAAGTCCTAAGGGGCTACAATCCCATCTGGTTTTATAGTATTATTTCTTTTCCAGATTAGCCAGGAGACATTAGTCAAATACTCAGTAAGAAATGTTCACGTGGACTGGGTCACGTGGCGGAGATAATAATAATAGGTAAGCAATACCTATCCATGTAAGCACGTTGCTTACGTATTATGTCGGTGTTTGCATACCTATATAGGTACTCGTGTCATGTAGCTATTACAGTGTACCTAGATGGTTATTGAGTTCTGTTACCAGGTTACTGACTGATAAGATAAACTTTAAATTATAAACAATTATTTAATAGCTTAATTTCTAATGAATATAATATGGTAAGTATAGTAATATTAATAATATACAAATCAGATGGGAAATTTATTGGAAATCCTTGTAAAATCTCAAGATTACTTGAAGACGCAAACACGCGGTAAATAAAAATAAAGAGTTGCACCTTTGTTTAGAAGGTTCCATTGCCTGTTTGTATGAAATCTGTTTATCGGAGGTGTTTTCGTAAACACCATTTATTTTAGTTTTCTGGCGAGTATATGCTACATATTTAGTAGCTACAGAATAAGTGTTCCCAATATTCCCCTTTAAAATATTGTATATTTTCAAGTTTTGCACAAAAGCTTTGGAACCAGCAGACTTGCAACGTGTAGTCTAGTATTTTATTGGACCAGACCCATTATTAAGGAGTATGGAACTACAGAGTATTCCAGCCTCTTTATATCTGCAAGTTATTTATTCATATTGAGATTATTGAGATTCTAATATTCGGTTGCTATGAAACTATCGTTTATCTTTTTCTGTTTTTATTTCTAACATTTCTTGTTATCGCAATCATTTTCATTTCGATATATTATATCATAAATCATAGCATAAATAAATGTATTATATGTATCATAAATATATGGTCATTTTTCTAACACGCGGAAGGTTCGCTATGATCACCTGTGAGGGGCCTGCCACTTGACGGTATTTTTTCCAAAATGGCCGCGCCACTTCTGCTGCCGTTCAATCGGTGGCGCTGCCACTCAAAGGCTGGTTATGTCAGGTCCGGCTCCCAGATCCCTGCCACTTTACGACAGGCCCGGCTCCCGGACTTTGCCACCTGAAGGGTTAAACAGCATACTCTTGTAGGCTCTTGTTTACCGCGAAGCGAAATGGGCCCGCGTCAGCATAATGCTAACCCGAAACCCAGCGCTGATCTACCGGCGAGAGGAAGATCAGCGCTGGTTTTCGGGTTAGCATGACTATTCATCATCATCATCATCATAATTTTAAGAGCCTGGCTCTTGTCGGTGGAGTAATCGCCATTCCGTTCTCCGCTAATTATTTTAGCTCTTGATACGTCTATATGTATCATAAATATATGGTCATTTTTCTAACACGCGGAAGATTCGCTATGATCACCTGTGAGGGGCCTGCCACTTGACGGTATTTTTTCCAAAATGGCCGCGCCACTTCTGCTGCCGTTCAATCGGTGGCGCTGCCACTCAAAGGCTGGTTATGTCAGGTCCGGCTCCCAGATCCCTGCCACTTTACGACAGGCCCGGCTCCCGGACTTTGCCACCTGAAGGGTTAAACAGCATACTCTTGTAGGCTCTTGTTTACCGCGAAGCGAAATGGGCCCGCGTCAGCATAATGCTAACCCGAAACCCAGCGCTGATCTACCGGCGAGAGGAAGATCAGCGCTGGTTTTCGGGTTAGCATGACTATTCATCATCATCATCATCATAATTTTAAGAGCCTTGCTCTTGTCGGTGGAGTAATCGCCATTCCATTCTCCGCTAATTATTTTAGCTCTTGATACGTCATACTACTACTTATTTAAGCTTTTAAATTATATACATGTATTATTAAAATTTTGCTACCTGTTCCTATTTATTTAGTGAAAACTCTAGTAATACAACTTAGTAACCAACTAGGTAGTTAGTGAGAAACCTTAATTTCATATATACAATCCTGTGACAGAAATACTGTACATCCCGCTCCCGCTTTTAAATGAAATAGTTATATTTAAACACTACACGTATCTGTTTTTAATTGCAACGATTGCAATATCGTAAGATGAGTGATCTGGTTTGTTTGATTATTGCGTTGCCTTTCCATTAATACGAGGCTGATATTTGCTCTCTGTTTATGATCAATTTTAGGCGTAACTATACTATTGATTAGGTATCGCCTTCGAGCAACAATGTAAAGAAGATACAGTTTCAAGCAAGATTTACTGAAAATATGGCCCTTGTAAATTTGTAACCGGCCAGTCTTATAGCGTAATAAGACTAAATAATACTGTCAAAGGAATTGCGAAAATCATTCATTGCGAACATAAAATTATATAATACGAGTGATGTGTTTTATATAAATGAGACATTATCTTAAAAAAATCTTAAAGTAAATAATCTAAAAGGACCTTTGTAAAATTTGTCTCATCTTGCAGTTCACTGTTACAATTGCTATCGGTACGAAAAAAGAAAAATAATTTCAAAATCCCGCTGACATTACATGCCATGTTGTTGTGTGCGTGACTTCAACTCTGGTTGGTTGATGTAGGGTTAAAATGCAACTCCCCCGCCGGTTGCACACCTTGTTGTGGTGGAGGGCTTTAGTAACCGTGGCTTGGTCAGTTGGTCACCCACGGTGAAGCGAATAGACACCCAGGGCCGGCCAGTTTGGAGCACTGGCTGGCCCGAGGAAGGCGCTCCGCGTTGGCTCGTTGAGCCCGCTTGTGACGCGTTAGACGTGGACCGCAGAGGAAGAGGAGGGCCGGAATTGCGGTGAGCCGTTCTCCCTATCCTCTGCGGCTGAGGTAGAATCACTCAGTCAGTCACTGGAGACCTATACGAATAATATAATCTGTTATTGCAATGATTTCAATTTGACACAGGATTGGTCCTGTCGGAAGCGACGTTCGAATGATTAAGATCATTTCTTGTTATTGATTATTGGTTATTAAGTTCAACGGAGTTTGCTTAAAGTCAATATAAGTCTTATGAATTACTGAGTTATGTTATGCAGGAATAGGGAATATTACGCAAAACTCTGCGAAGCTAACACAGAGGGACTACCGCGAATCACGAAAATAGAAATTTCGTTACCTGTCTCTCTATTGTACGTTGCATATTCGAGCGATAGAGGCAGATGTCGAAATTTCGATTTTCTCGTTTCACGATAGGCTCTCTGTAAACTAAGCACCAAGGTGCACAAATGACATGTTAATTCGTTACAAATTATCTATGAAAACTTGTCAAAAAACTTGTTTAAGGCCTAGTATGTAGATAAGTAAGTCTATGGTTTATAGCATGTGCTAATGCTGCACTCTGGCGGCAGAACATTGCAGTATTACCCCCTACTCTACGAGACTTCTCTCTCCGCATCTCTCTCGGTCTCGACTTTACCGATCCTGTGAATTAATTTTTCAATTTTCCTCAACTGAGAACTTGATTATTTTAATTAATCGATAAGTAAACTTATTGCTATAATCGTACAATATAAGCCAGATACCTGGAAGATATTTTCATAATTACATTAGTAATCTACTGATATTTAACTTTGTTTCAGATTTCAATAGGGTAGGTACGAACCGAGTTTTAACTAGTGAATGAAGTGAAACTTAAGACTGATAATGCTATGACTTCGAAAGACGGATTATTAAAGAGGAATGCGTGAAATGTTAGGAGTTAATTAGAGGCAGCGATGCTGTCATACATGGTGCCGGTGGAGCAGAAGCCGCCGGTGGCGCCCGCGGGCAAGTCGCGGTTGGCGCTGGAGTTGGCGGCGGCGCCTGGAAGCCCGGAGTCTGCAGCGCGGCGCGCGCTCAAGACCGCCATCTCCAAGGATTCGTCCACCAGCTCGTTTGCCAGCGACCTCACGCTGTCCTCCTCGACGCCCACGGGCGCGCACGACAAGCCCAAGCACAAGTTGCTCGCCAACGGCACCAAGCACACCTCTTTGAAGAGGTAAGTCACTCAATTTGATGAGCGATATACAATACAACCTACTACATACCTATGTTTTGGTTTAAAGAAACCGTGTCTACGAGGCTTATAATTATCACCCGAGTTCATGATTTCGGAGGAGGTTCTTAATTCGTCGGGATCTTTGCTGCTATTTTTTTAATGTACATATGTTTACCGATTATTCGAAGACGGCTGGACCGATTTGAAAGATTATTTTTTGTTTGAATGGGTATATACTTCACAATTGGTCCTGTTGTCACCAGGTCAGGATCTGATCATGGTATCCTGGAGAAATCGAGGGAATTCTTCAAATATTATAGGCACCCCTATAGCGATTTAAGTATTTATTCACTTCTCATGCTCAAAAAGTGTGTCAATTTATGCTTACTAAGGCGGACTAAAGTAGTACTTTTACCCTCGAGGGAAAATATGTATACATATTTATGATTTACGAAACATATTAAATTTAACAAGTATCACAACACATATCGAAGTTAATCGGAAAGCTGTATTCTTTCTTGGTGCGTAATATATACTGTTTAAATAATTTTAATTCTTTAAAAAAAAAACGTCAACCAAGCTACTTCACAATTCACAACCATTAAAGATTAAAATCTGTTGTTTAAGCGGTTTAAAGCGAATTAGACCGTCGTCTGTGGAATTTATTCGCGGTGTTTATATTTTGTATCTGTGTCAAAGCAGCTAAAAAATAACAAGACCGTCAAGTTAAATCATATGTTCATTTTAGATTAGTCATTGTGCGTAAACATTGCGTGAATAATAAGTATTTTTATTTTATTTTCTCGCAATTTAAGTGAAAAATAGTATGTACATATTACTCTGGTCTAAAAGACTCGAACAATTTTTTCTCACTACGTTCGGGAAAATCACCACGTCGTTGTAATATGGCCTACTTTAGACCCAAGGGTCTACAAGTCAAACAATCTATTATTTAACCGACCTCAATTTCATAGAAGGAGGAGGTTCTGTATTCGATTTGGTGATGATTGATGATGATTTTTTTTAATGTAGGAGTTCAGTGATTATTTAGAGACCCGTGGTTCGATTTGAGCAATTCTTTTTTTGTTTGAAAGGAACTACTTCCAAGATGGTCTCACATTAATCTGGTGCTGTTCTTATTATGGGATCCATTAGAAATTGAGGGAACTCCTAAATTTTTAAAGGCATGGTGATTGTGGTGTTTTCTTAAGCAACTCAAGCGCTTCCTCTCGAAAACCACCAATTTGATGAATTAGACCTAAGATGAAGACCACATATGATATTTGGAACTTTCCTTACATTAAGTGGATGTATCATGAAATTTACGAATGCCAAATACATGAAACTTTTTCTTATATATCTCCACCGATTATTACGAGACCCGTTATCCGATTTGAGTCATTCTTTTATTGTTTATAAAGAGTTAGGTGCCTCGAAATTAACCCCGTACTAATTTAGTTTGGCATAATATTATAATTGGAATCTTGAGGAATTGATCTCTTCAATTTTTAAAAGCTTATGCATGGTGATTTGAGTGTGTTCTTAAGCAACTCGAGTATTTCCTTTCGAAAAATACCAATTAGATGGAGTGGACTCGATGATAAAGACCGCAGATGACACGTAGAGTCCCTTCCTTATATAGTTATTATATTTGAATTAGGTGAACATTGAAACATTATTACTTACACAAAGTGAAATCGATCCCTCTTGAAATAAGAGTACCTACCTACATACGCAGGCGAGGTACCTACTCACAGAAGAAATAAAACGACGTTATCGGTAAGGCTATCGCTGTGCAGCTAAATTGGATGAAAGATAGAGCTATGGCAACGAATAAGCTGTAAAGTGGATCAATCAATTAAACAGAAGTTTTCTTAATCTTAATAGCCGGTAGTTGTATTGACCAACACATTAAGTCTGTCTTTAATTAGGCGAATTACACAATTTACTGAGGAGTAAATAAAGTAATTATGTACGGTCACGTTTGAAAATATGGATACATTTAATGTGCCAAAAATATGTATCCAAGACTTTACGCCTAGGTAATAGAGTCGTGGCTACATATTTTTGCCACATTAAATGTATCCATATTTCCAGACGTGACTGTACCAAAGCTATTCGTGTTTAGTGATTTTTGATCCAACATAGTTCATGTTTTCCCAGGCGTCAGGAAGCCTCAGAGGAATTTTCGAAAGCCATGAAGTGTAAATTTCCAACTGGCAGTCCGGCCTGAAAACGCAAAACAATGCCATTACCTAGTCTGCAATAAAGCAATCTAATAAAAAGAGTGGGATCTATGTGTTTGAACTTTGTAAGATACCTACTTGATCTTTGTGAAAAGATTACTAGGTTCCTATCACAGTTCAGATCTTTTCATATTTCAAGCAAAGAATATGACTTAGATTGAAGCGAGCTGAACATTACATTCGTTATGAAACCGGCAAGTGGAAAATCTGATGTGATAAGACTTATCAGCAAAGAGAAATGGGATAATAGAGGCGTAAAATCGTAGAAAAAAATCGTGCTCTAAGTTTAACAACTTGGCTATTTTTTATTTTTTTTTATAGGTTTTTTTCTTTTATTTACACGGCAGAATATAATTTGTCGTAGATTAGTGAAACGTTGTGTTTTCACACCAAAATGCCCACGTAAGGTATGGGACCGTATAGCGCGTTGTAATCTTTCTGTCAAGCTCGAGGCACTTTCTGTTCTTAGACTGAAAATTTTAAGTATTCAAATAAGATTTTTTTTATTATCAGCCATTTTAAATAGCTGTTGTCCTTTAAGGCTCATTATATGTAGATACATGTATTTGTATACCTGAGTACAGAGGTACTAGGGAAATGTGTTTCAGCTCTGTCTGTTTAACGGTGGCATACGGAGCTCATTTCGTATCTAATCTTAGCCTCGATGCAAAATGTCCTTACCGGTAAAGTAAGGCTTGGATGGGAAGCGCATTCGCGGGGCCGGGCGAGATGTTTTCAAAAGGACGCTTTTATGCGAAACTTGAAAGCGTGCCTTAGTTTGACAGACATCGATTAAAAACCTCGTTGGCGCTGCAAAACTGTGTATTCAGTTTGTATTGTGCGGATGCTTCAAAACTGCTGCTGTTGTCTGATATTACTGTAATGCACCCATACCCATTACGAAAGGACTACTGTTTAAATGTTATCAAGAGGAGTAAATAAATGATAATGACGAACTTGGCCGCAAGCCAGCCGATGGTGCCGGTGGAAGTGACTGGGACTGGTTTCAGTGTCTTGATCGTTTCTTCTTTGGACGTGACGAGGGGCAGCACGTCCTCCACCTCCTTTTTAGCGGCATCTCTTTCTGCCTGGGCTTGGCTAGAGTTTCACATAACAGTTAGTTTACAAGAGTTTTACAGGGTTTTGATGCAACGTATTTGATAAAAGCGTTTATGGTTTAGGGTTACCTTACCTAAATAAGTAAGCGTTGAAACAGATGTCATGATCATGACATTTAAACCAGCCTCATATGCACGTCATTGCCACTGACATTGAATCCACAATACCATTGTTAGGTGCCTACCTACTCTACCTAGGTTTGTTTATGATAGTCAATTCAATTTCCGTACTGAACACTCCCACCACTTAGATGTCGCCCCCCTCGCGGCGCAGCGTAGGCGGATAAATAGATGCATCTAGACACCTATTTCTACTTAAATGAACATCTATCTACAAAGCTAATCTTATTCCCGCTAATACAAGTGAAGAAGACTTATGCACATGGATCTAATAGGGTTAAGTCACCGATCATGGCGCTAGTTGAACTCGTCACCGTCAGGTCGCCTTATAAACAGACTGTGTACTAGACGTGTACGTGTGCTACGTGTAGTGTGTACTATACTACTATGTACGCATCGAGAGTTGACGTCGTTGACGAAGCATGCACTGCTTGACATCCAGTTGGAATATGGCCAGTAGAATGATCTAACGTTTTATATTGGCATTCATTATTATTAATAACCAGACATAGAACTATTAGTGGCAGGAATGAAAATATACTAGGGACTTGCCAACGATATTAATTTAACGATAAAGCTTTATGACAGTTATAATATATATGATGTACTATAGTATGAGTTTGAAATATAATATTATTATACAATATACCTACAGTTCGGAAAAATCGCTTAAGAAAACGGTTTTTATCCGTCATGATTTATTTGTTAAAAATGAAAATATACTAGGGACTTCCCAACGCTATTAATTTATCGATAAAGCCTTATGCCAGTTATAATATATATGATGTACATATAATATGAGTTTGAAATAGAATATTATTATACAATATACCTACAGTTCGGATAAATCGATTAAGAAAACGGTTTTTATCCGTTATGATTTATTTGTTAGAATTATTTTCAGTTGAAATTTTAAAATATCTAATTAGTGCCAAAAATATCATATTACCATTACATAACTTCGTTAGATAGTTACTGCGGAAACTTTGGCCCTTGTTTCAATTGGCGTATTTTGGTTGAAACTTGATAAAATGCGGCTGCTTTATTAATTATACCTAAGATAATTAATTGGCTGTGTGTATATTTAGAAACACGATTTATATAAGTACAAGTATATTTTTTTCTCAACAAAACATATGCTGACGTAAATTAGAATGACCAGGGTGTCGAAGGCACCTGGAAGGGTGGCGAGGGGTCTGAAGCAATTGAGGGATGTTCATGCAATCTAGGCCATCTATGGGTGCGGTGCGGCTGCCTACAAGAAAACCATTTCTCTGGTGATGTTTTGCAAGTAGTTATATATATATATTATTTTTATTATTATATTAGAAAAAAAAAATACTCTTTTATTTCAAAACAACGATATTTATTGGTTATAAAGCAAAAAAAAAATTCTAAGTTTTTTTCTTCTCCGCAGAACTTTATTAAAATATGGAATTTTACATTATTAATTTAAAAAAAAATTCTGCATGTCTGTTTTATACGAAAATGATACCACACAATCTAGGGATTAACCAGAGAGTACTAACATATTGCACGGGACCCCTGATTTAGACGTGAAGGTCCAAAAACTTTACGGATCTCCAAAACAACAAAAAAATATCGTGGGGCAAGAGTGCCCCGGTGCCCAGATTGGATAGAGATCCATGTTCAAAAATTCCCAACTTTTTCTCAATGCGCACAATTTTTTCAATTACCTGTGTAGATACCTAATAAAATAAACTAGGTATATAATGTTCAAAGTCAAGGTACCTACTGATTACAAGTACCTAACCTAAGCTGGTGGTATGCTATGCTATGATTCTTGTTTCGTGTACAGTCAGCAGCAGAAGTAGGTAGCTAAGCGGGTGAGGTGTTCAAAATGAGCTTCGCAAAACTTTATTGTATAGAGAATAAGAGCGTGTAAAGGTCATTTATTTGAACACCTCACCCGCTTAGCTACTTCTGCTGCTGACTGTACCTTTACTATGTACTCGTACAAATAGTATATTTTGCTAGTTGATTACTGGTTTATAACCTTCAAAGTGACAAGTCAGAAGTGCTAGAACTGCACAAGTGTACTTAAAGCATAGTTCATATATAATTGGCACGCGGTTGTCGCAAAATTCATAATTGTTAGATGTCATAAACCCCGGTACCAAATTTACATGGCTACAGTTAGAGGGAATGTTGATGAAAAATATAAGTTTGTGAAACTTAAAAATTCGCGAGATAGATAGAGGAACAAAGGAAATCACACAAACATAAACTTTCAAGTTTGTCACAAAAAAGTAAATCTCTATACAAAGTTTGAACCCCTTATAACCCCGATAGGGGTCTAATTTTAAAAAAACGCTGTTATTGCTTTTAATATTATTTTTTATTAGCTGTAAACGTTTCAAGTCTTTAACTTAAATATTTTAAATCCTACTCATACAAACTTTTAACCCCCTTTTTACCTTCTCAGGGGTTGATTTTTTTCAAAATCGCTTCTTATTACTTGTAAACATTATAAGCGTGACCCTATCTGCAATTTTTAACTTACTATCTTCAGTGGTTTCGGCTCTGCGTGGATCAGTCAGTAGTATTTAAATTAGGCAAAACAATCCGTGACAAGTGCATATTTCTTATCACGAAAGCATACGCCAAGTTCGTTCACCATAGGTTTAGGTTCGCACCCGCGGCTTCGTCCTGTCTAGTCGGCGTCGGCGCGCCCCAAATTCTCGCCCCACGCTAAAGGCTCTTTGCCCTACTTTAGATGCCAATGATAATTTCGACTGCATTGTGAGGGGGTTTTATTGAGATGCGTAACAATACTAACAATTGCACGGCGAGCGATTGTATTTCTTAACAGAATTTACTGAGCTAAGTATCTATATCAATCCTGTTCTAGGTCTGTCTATCTTTTCTTGTTCTAAGGCGTTAAAAAATGTTTTAATGCTAAATTAAAGAGCCCTCACTACATAGGTTGGGGTACTACCAATAATACTATACATAGGGGCTTACATCCTTTCGTCGAGAAGCCAGCTCCAGCGCTTATGCCACAGCTTGCGGCAGATATCCTGCTTCTTCCACTGCGCCCGCATCTGGAACGCTTCCGTGTTGGGGTCGTACTTCAGTGCGCGGCCACCCCCCTCTTTTGCCATTATAGTGAGTCCTGTAAATCAAAGTCAAAGCGTGGTAAATATTTTGATAATAACTGTTGCGAGTTGTGCCAATATTTTTTTTGGCAATCTATTTGAAATGCCTTTTTTACAATAGATTTTTTTATGGAAAAGATAGACTATGGATTGGATATCTAAAGCCATGCGTGGCCATGCATAACCCTTTAGAGGCATATATGTCCAAGTGTCAGAAAGGCTAGGTGTCATAATGTCCTTTGTGCTCGTAAGTATAAGTCCGAATATCTTTAATTATAATAATGCCTAATAACTGTCAAAAAAGGTTGTGTATTATAAGTTATATAATCCCATACTGCAGCTTGCCCAGGTTACAAAGGGTCCAGATGTCATAATCAGCTCAAGTGTGGGATGAGTCATGTATGCCTCCCATAAGGAGTAATAATGAAATGACCAATGCAAGGAGGAAATGACAGGTGCAGTTTTACCTGCCCGCTGTCTTTAAAAATGTAAAATAATATAATATAATTTTGATACCTACCGATAGTTCATGTGAACGATAATACTTATATTATATACTTACCCTAACCAATTCTTAGACGGAGAGCTAGCCACGTTATATACATATGACACAAATAATGATAGCAACGAAACAACTAGTCAATTTCCTAAAAATATTTTTTCTGCATTATAACTGCATAACTAAGTAGCGGCATACAAAATGACGAAACTATAAGGTTTCCGTATTTTCGCCATAGCCTTCGAAGAAAATGAAGCAGTTCGTGAAATTCGCGCGTTTTGGGAATAAGACCTTTATACCTAACTACATATGAATGAATGTGCACTAAGAATCGTATAGAACCATATTAAATGGCATAAAGAGTCCCATGAGAAATTATGTCTTAGTTTCCTCATGTGGTAAAAGTAGGTACCGTTTGTTAAAAGGCGGTTACATTGAAAATATGTACTAGTTTTTTTTAAATACTTCAGTTTACTGATTTATGTTATTGTATCTTCCATGCTTGTAGGTGCCAGTTTATAAGGCACTCGAAAGACTAAGACTTTTTGACTAGCTTACTCAGAAGTCTTAGAACCCACTTCCTCCACACGTTTCTGTCAGGAAGTTAATCACAAATCACATTCTAAGTACCTACTCGCAACTGTCTCTCACGGAAAAAAATATACACGCACATTTTTACAATTGACGCTTGATAAAATAGCTGCTTGTAACAACCTTTTGTTACATTTGTGTACCTATCTCATGCTCATTTTAACAGTCCAAAACCATTATTATCGGCGTAATGCACTGAGGTAGTCATTAAAATAGTCTGGTTGCATAGAATCTCATACATAGGCTCCTGTGTAACATCGTGACAGTAAAATTTGTCGGTAGTCGTCGACGCCCACGGTAATAAAAAGCGACCAATATTAGGATTAGTCTCCTCGGATTACGAACTCATGACCAGACTTTGTCGAAGTAGGTAGCGCATAATAAACAAATGTTTAGTAGCTTTCCATGAGCCCTCAGTCTGCCACTGTTACGGACAAAATGGTGTTAAAATTACGTGACGGCCTTAAAAGGCTCTGGATTCGACTATTAGAAAGTTATGGAAATCGGTCAAGTATAGGTACCTTTTACAAACAGATACCAGCAATGATAATGAACGACACCACTGAATCACGTAAATATATACTTAAGTAGGTACTTAATAATTCACTTGAAGTAATAATAATATGTACTTAGTCTAATAGGCAAAACAAATTTTTCAGTAGCAATAGAAGAAGAAAAATATGATCTTTTTTCGGGGGGAAGAGAACTATAGCATAGCTCAAGGTAAGTGAAAAGCTCCCTGGGCAAAAATTTTTTTTAATCAGTCCTATATAATATACAAAAGTACAACTGTCTATCTAACAAAATGATCTTTGTCAGATGGAGTTCATCAATCATGTTGCTTTTTCCATGACTTACCTACATTAGGTTTTCTTTCTGTTTTTTTTGGTGAAATGATCACGTAGGAGTCGTAGTCACTTATTTATTTATACTTTTGATTTGTATGCTTTTCAAAATTATGTATTTTGAACGTATTCATTTTAAACATATGCATTATGTTATGATATTATGTATTTAAAAGTTTATGGAAAACGTACATTATGAATTATGATCGGTATTCTTTCTTATCTTTCTAAGCGTTATATTTTTCATTACATTACATTACATTACAACCGTATATATTTTGACATTTAATAGAACCTGTACCCCTAAAATATATGAGTAGGTAGGGTTTAGGTGACATAATTAAAAAGCTTAGGAATAAAACTACAACATTGTTGGAAGTAGGTACCGAGTTAAGATAGTGATGTTTACAACCTATAAGAAGCCGCTGAGGTCAGCTGTGATAGTTCTATTACGTAGTTTAAATTGATTAGTGGTAGATGATATAGGTGCGTTTACGGGATTTACTCGTTATAAAATTACTGTTTAGTTTAAAAGTTGTGTCATTTATAAATTCGTATTTCTAATTGACGAGTGTACTAAAGGGAAGGACTGCACTGCACCATAGAGCCGAGCTAAGAACTTTGGAGTTCTGCAACAAAAGCCTTGGTGAGGGTGGTAAGGAGACTGCTTTGCCTTGAACTCCGTGCCAGCTAAACTGCTGTTGAGCCTTTTGATTTTGGGGGGGACTACACAATGTATAGGATTTAGAATATTTCATTAAGTATCAACTGCACCTAAGCTTACGAAAGTAGGTAAGTGTAAGTAGTATCTATCACCTAATTTAGAGCAAAGAAGAACAAGATGAGTCACAACCGATATAGGTACTTAATTGTGACATATATTTACATCTACACTGACTATGATGCATACAGTAAATACCAGTTTAAAAGCGTACTTACGTAAAATTAAAAATAATAAATAAACGTATATCAAACTCGGCTAAAATTGACACAATCTACGCATGCCAAAATGACTTATTTTTTTTTAAATATAGAGTAGGACCACGCCTAGTATTATACCTCCATTATGTCACCGAGTAAATAATAATACTATACAGAGGTCCATTAAGTTCTATATGCAGAGGTCCCTCTGTGACGTCACGAATCATGTTGTCCCTTCTTAACGCATGACAAGTTCTCTTTCTCACTAAGGCAAATGTATCGGATACTAGTTTGTTTTTAAAGAGAAATGGCAGCTCGAGGGCTTCCGCCAGACTACAGTGAAAATAGCATGTTGTACGGTAGATACATGGTAGATACAGGCCTTGCTTTATGTCGGATACTACCTGTCAAACTCATTTTTTTTTTGACAGAGATGTCCACCCTTGCCCTTTGCCCTCGTCAGATCCATGGACTTATATGAAGTTAATCTAATTCTTCGGTCACAAAGTACATTCTATGACCCTGCTCTTTGCGGACAGACTCTACCCATCACATCACATACAAATCTTGATCGAATATTATAGACTAAGAGCTGGCTACGTCAGATATGACCAGCTTCGAGAATTCAACCCGGACGGAGATGGCTACTCCGCCCGGGTTGAATTACTATCATTTTCTATACAAAAAAAGTCTGCCGATTTTTGTACGTAAATGTATGGCTATTCGTACGTAACGTACATATAGCCACGTCAGATAAACGTCAGTCCATAGATGTGTATGACCACTTTTCAGTCGCGTACATATTATCGGGAGGCTTCCTCAGATTAATATGACCGGTGATATGTGTAGGTACCTACATATTTTTGATGAACAAATTTGTTTAGATGTATATGTAAAGCCTGACCAGAAATATATGATTATTGTCAAGAGGGCGCTATTATTATCATTTATATGGCAACAGTTCAGCGCGTATTTATTCTCTATGGTATGGTGACATCTTGATTTGTTTACCTGTCAGCTCTGATGTCAATTTGAAAATGTTTCACTGCGAATTAGTTTTATTTCCCGAGCATATTATTTACCTACAGATGTTTATTACATACCTACACTATTTACAATGTTTCGCTCTTGACTATGAATAATATTGGGATTTTTTGGTCGTTTATTATTTAATATTCAACGCTTTACTATTATTCAAATAAACTGTCGCAATGACAATGACAAAAGTGACAGCCTATCACTTGCCCTCACACATGCATATCATTCTGTCATTAAAATTATTGTCAGTGCAAGAAATTAGTTCCAATGAAATTCCGCAACATGGCGCGTGATCATATATTTATGGTCAGGCTTTACTTTTCTATGTGCATTTATTTTTGAAGCCTTGGGATTGCTTATATATTTATGAACACGACTGTGCCTACATACTCCGTTAGGTATATTCACTTATTATTCTGTCATTCACTGATGTAGAGGCCGAGGTCTGCAGTTGACGCTAGTCGCAGCGTATATCGTTATATTTTATAGAAATATTGCTATTTTTCCATACTACGCAGCGTCCTGAGCTAAATCTATATTTAGTGTAAACTACCACTGCGTGCAAGCTGTTATATGAGTTATATGTTATATCTTAAAGACGAAACTCAAATTCACTGTTTTTGCTAATGTAGTGGAGTAGCACCTTATAGCTGGGGTGCATATTGAATTAGGCATGTGGTGTAATTACAATCGCTCACCGAGCGCCTGCGCCTGCGGCATGGTCCTCATTGCGCTGGCCGCGTTACATCTCTGTAAAGGTAAGGCTAAGGAGGTAAGCGTACATACTTGATTTGATATAATTGATAACTTTATGGGTAAGCCCCAGCTCTACATTGATTCCTCTTTTTTTAGGGTTCCATTTCCGTAGCTCAAGGATACAATAAGACCACATGGAGCTATCAAGTTGAAAATGACCTCAAATACGTGTATGTGTCACGGCGGTCCCTTGAAGGTGTAAAAAAACTACTCATTAAGAAATCAGTTTCTATTTCTATGAAAACCGATTTTCAGTTCACAGTGAGCCGTCTGTGTGAGATTCCCTAGACTGTCTGTGACATACATTTAGAATCAAATTTTTGTTAGGTATTTAGATTGTGGTGCCCGACCGATGTGCGTTCATCTAATCCCTCACCTACTCTGGTCCGTTTATCTAAACTCAGGACTCTCCATGACTCGGCATGCAATGAGAACGCTTATCCTGTGACAACATTGGCGAGTCTCACGCCCTTGTGGTGCCCTTGTGGAAATTGAGTTCCCTCTTTTATGCATAGAAGGTCCCCCATACTATCGAGTTTATTGTGTAAGATCAGTTTATATTTATTCATTCTATATATAATCTATAACTGTATCCCTGTACTCAATATTCTATAATGAGTAAGTACAGGTATATAATGATCCAATGCAAATACAAATTTGATTACAAAAAGTGACATGCCTACTAAATGATAACCATTTTTGTAGAATAGAACGATTCTATTCTATTATATTCTAGATAGTCTGCCTGTAGAGGTACTCTACTCGCTGTGTGCATGTTGTGGCGCCATCCTTTGGGCCGGCCTCAATATATATTTTCTTTTTATGAATGGCTTGTACCAGGCGCGGATCCAGGATTTCGATCAGGGGGTTGGGGGGGGGGGGGGGGGGGGCGGCACTTTCCTTCACAAAAAATCTCGCGGTCTGTACCTATGGACCCCGTAGTATACGAGGTTTGCGTTTCAGGGGGGGGGGGGGGGGGGGCAATTGCCCCTGTTGCCCCCCCCCTGTATCCGCGCCTGGCTTGTACTCTTAACTTCATAACGTGTACTCCATGCTTATATGAAATGTCTCTGGCTTATTTACTATTTTGACAGTTGACCGTGTTGAAGTCACGGATCAGAAGACAATCCGGATAGTACTTTTACTATATTTCCCTAACCACAGTTGAACCTTATTACTGAGCAAAACAGTCGTTCATAGGTCACTAGTAAAAAGTAATAAAAACGGTCCGATAGAGAGCATAATGTAGGGGGCGGTGTCTCACTCGCACAATGCTGCCAACTTATGAAACTTACCAATGTGGTTTTATTTATCTACATTTATTTTAGTAACACACTAGAAGTTACTTCCTACTTATAATAATTTATTGCAAGATTTGAATTAATACTTTGTTCCCTTTTAGCTGCTTTGAATTTTTTTACGACGTAAATATTATTCATTCATTAAATTAAAGAAATAATTGCAATTAATATTGCAGACAGTAGTAAGTTTTGTAATATTTAAAATACGGTCTGGTATCCGCATCCCATCAGTCCCATCACTGACATAATATGTCACTGATATTATTTCAAATGACGCGGCTTAGCTCAACAACATTTCGTAACAACATTTTTAAGTAAAAATGGTCGAGATATGTTGCGTAAAAGGGTGCAGGGGTGAGAATTTACAATAAAGTAGACTTTCCTTTCACCGGTAATCCACAATCATTCAATTTTACGATTTTACAACAAGTTAAGATTGTCAAACAATAGGGTGACTATGATGTCGGCAAGCTGCGGGTCGGTTTTGTTGTTTTTACAGAAATGTGTACCTGGTCTGTTCCTAAGTATTACTTACACAGGACAGGAGTGGCCCGCGGGTCTTTTTAGGCCCTTTCGAAAGGGTCCTAAAATGGCACAAGGCCATACAAAAAATTGTAGTAGTGGCAGTATAATAAATAAATAAATAAATATTATGGGACAATCTTACACAAATCAACCTAGTCCCACAGTAAGCTCAATAAGGCTTGGGTTGTGGGTACTAGACGACGATATATGTAATAGATATATACATATAAATACTTAAATACATAGAAAACATCCATAACTCAGGAACAAATATCCGTGATAACCACACAAATAAATGCCCTGACTAGGATTCGAACCCGGGACCTCCTGCTTCATAGGCAGGGTCACTACCGACTAGGCTAGGAGGCCGTTAAAATATACTTTATTGTACAACATTTGTACAACAAAGAAAAATACTACAGGAAGAATAAACAATATTTGTACATGGAAGAGATCTCTTCCAGTCAACCATTGAGCAGTTTGATGTTATTGATGTTTTCTTTATTTACCTTTAAGTATATTAAAGTCGGAGAACTGTCCACATCAGATATGACGCAATAGTGAGAGCCACGAACCCTTACTTACTTAGTTTTAGTTTGCTACACTAACTATCCCCTATTTTAAGACGCGGACATCTGGCAATTGTTCATCGGTGTTATGCAAACGAGTTGTAAGAAATGAATATCTTACAGTTCTAGGTTTGATGCAGTGCAGTATCATGTAATTAATAAGATTATATCATTTTCAGGAGTTTCTGTTGGGGGAAAATAGTGCAAAATGACGTTACGTTAATGTATTGTTTGTCGCCTACCTACTGTTTTCCGTAGCGATACGCAATGTTTTTACTTTTTTGTTATTATATTAGCGATAGGCTTCGACAGTTTTTACCTATTAACTAAAATATTTTGCTGGTCTGTCACTCTGACGTCCTCCTATAAATAGCTGCCAGATGCCTGAACTAGCAATAAGTTTAAAATAGTAAACTAATTAGAGGGGTTCTCTGATCTCATTATTGCGTCAACGTATCTGAAGTGGCCAGCTCCTTAAGTCAGTAGAATGTATGTTCCCATATGAACTATGAGACTTCTCTTTCTGGACAATACTTACTAGACGATAAGCATATTTAATTTTATATTTATCTTCATACTATCCCAATCCCACATACATCATAGTACATATGGTCACTCTACTTAGAATGAGATGCAGCCCCCTACATAACCCTCTCTTTCGGCCTCACTTTGTGGTCGAAGTATGACCTCCAGATTGTATTTAACTTCATGGGCTAGCCACGTCAGATATGACACAATAATGAGAGCAACGAAACCCCTCCAGTTAGTTTGCTATACGGTGCTATTTAGGTGGAGGTCAAATAATGCAAATGACTTGAAGAAAATACTAGAGTTCTGGGTTTGATGCAATATTATAAATGTAAATTATGTAATTAAATAGATTATATCACAGCTAGAAGTTTCTACTGGGGGAAAGTGGTGCCAAATGATGTATTATACAATTTATAGTTAGTCGCCTACTGTTTTTGTTCGAATATTAAAATATAAGCCCTGTCCTCTATAAATGAAATAATACCGGCAGTTTTTACCTATTTTGTTATTACTTTTTTCGACTGAAAAACTTTGTTGGTCTGTCACTCTGACTTACACCCATTAAAAGCTGCCAGATGCCCGGATCTAGCAATAAATATGGTAAAGCAATCTTGCTATCTGGTTAGATACCGTAAACTGGGGCTATTTAAGAACCATGAGGCTATTTGGAACAAAAAAAATATAAGTGGACTTAAGTCCACTTATTTTTTAATGTGGCAATAGTAGATGCGTAAACCTTCGTCAGACAACCCTGTGTTTAATGTGAAGTTGGTTAGTGGTTGCAGTGACGCCGACAAATACGGATTTGCGCGTAGAAAAAATAAAAAGTGTGACGGAAGAAAATTGGTTCAAAATATCACCGTCCTACTTTTGTTCAGATGTCCGTTGGTGCTAGGGTAAGCTTGTTTTTATTATATATACCTAAAAGTGTATATTCTCGGACGTTTTTTAAGCTATGGCAAACATTTTTAGCTGTTTAATTTGAATGATATATCGTCAGTTTTCTTAATTGGGACTATTTGGTACGATTTTTGGGGTTATTTAGTTTCTAGTACCAAATATCCCCTCCATACATTTCTATAAATGTAGGTTGACCATATTTTTTCTCAACAGGACGATGGTGCGAAGTTACAAACGTACCTTCCGGAATTGCCGAAAGGGAAAAAAATCTTCCATATACTTATACACAATAGTCACCAGAAGCACTGGCGGATGCTATGGCCGTGGTTGCAGCTGGCTCCGCCCATAATCACATATCTAGTCTGTCTAAATTAACATTGTAGTGCTTAGAAAAGTAAATATATTAATTTTTTTTTTAAGACTAGTATTTAATACCTCTTATGGTTTAAGAAACATGTAAATTTACCACATAGCAAGTTAAGAGTTTATGTTGTCTGAGAATTTTTTATTTATTTGGTTTGCTGCTACGTAGCCGCATTATTTTTATTTTAACCTAGAAAATACTCAATATTTATGTAATTAAGCTCCCATAAAAGTGTTTAACAGGAAAGATAGCACTTCAGTAAATCTTGTTTGAATAGTAAAACTTTGTGATTTTTTTTATCCCAAAAAAACTCCACAAATTATGGTTACTTTACTTTTATTGCTTCCAGCGGTTGTTCTTGAAGCGTCCCAAATAGAGATAGTTATGCTTAAACCAACACAGGCTTCAAAATTTAGGTGAAATCAGGTCAAAACCCTTCGATTTCCATAAAACCCCAACTACGAGGTAATTTGCGACACCTCTTTAAAAAAAAAATACTCGTTCTGTGTTAACAATTCAGACATGTGTTCAATGCAGAATGACGAAGCAGTATGCCTTTTATCTGTAAAAAATATAAAAACTATTGATAAGAAGTAAAATATTAAGTTATTAATGTTTTAGTCCAAAAATTGAACCAATTAGCCCCATTTTACGGTAGGTTTCATTACTCTCATTGTTGTGTCATATCTGACGTGGCCAGCTCTTAGTCCATTTGCAGTTTCATTTCTTGTCACATCGTGCACTGCGATCGTTCACGTTACCCCCACCATGCACATGCGAATAGTAGACATATTTATATTCTATGGCTTTATATTTGTTACATGACACAAGACAGTATGGGTCTTAAGTGCACAACCTCAAATTTTGATGCACAAGTATTAAATTTGGCACAGTTGTTTCTTGTCCCAAGACAAGCTGATTAAGATCGGTACCCCAAGGTACCCCCCCTTCTGGCGCCGGGGAGGGGGGGTTAAAATACCACTCCACCCGGCTTCATTCAAAAAATTCTAACTGTTCACGTTTAGCTAATAGGTCAAGTTTGGTATCAATTTCGGATGAAACGACCACGTAGAATTCGTTTCTGGTATTAAAAAATGCAATTTACTCAGTAATATTTAAAAAAACATACGAAAATCTCAACTAAATTTTTCATATTCCAGTCATCATATATATTAATTTGCTAGTTATGTTCATACACAAAAAATACAATATTAAAGCATATTTTATGTAGATTCAAAAAAATATAACATTTGAGAACCTTTACTAACAGTAAATGGCATTAAAAAAAAATTGCGTCGCGCGTCGTGAAATTATTTTTACCGCCGTCGGCATCCGCGGTCAAAATATCCAAATAACGCACTGTGGATAGGTAGCATGCAAACTTGTTATTTATTGAAATCGATTATTTATATAACAAAGATAAAAACCGTACCTGAAGGAAAGTGGCATTCCGTCAGAAAAGGGACTTTTAGTATAGGATTTGAGTGCGCTACCTTTTTTCCTTGTGCTAAAATAAGACAATTTATAATAAGAATAAAAAACCGTTACTTATTTAAGTTTAAGAAATGTGGACTTCCGTTAAAAAGGTAACGTAGAAAGATTGGTGCTTATATTTGTATAATAGTATTGCTTAGCGTCAGTCATTATATATTTTCCGCGTATTCTCAAGAAACGCATTCTTCTTCTTGGTCGCATCCATCATGACAAATGATCGTGTTTGGTGGGTTTTGTTCGGGCACGATTGGCACGAACACACTCTCGCCATCGATTTCGGTCCATCGCTTTCCTTACCACATCGTAGAACTTCTGAGAGGGTCCTTTGAGTTGGTCAGTCCATCGTGCTGGTGAACGGCCCCGTGACCTTTTGCCTTCAGTATTGCCAACAACGATTAATCTTTCCAAACTTTCGTCCTCGCTTCTCATTATATGGCCAAAGTAACTTCGGAAGCGTCGTTCACAGATTGTGGACAGTCACACTTTAACAAGAAACGCAAAATAAAGCATAAAAATAATGAGAGAGTTAACTACAATTTAATTATTTAATTATACATTTTGTGTTTCATCAATTTCATCATAGTGCCCTCCACAAAGACATACGAGTAGCTGGGTACATTTATTTAAATGTACACTACGCGTAGTAATTGCTGATATAGGGCTGTTTCTATTGGTGGTATATTCTCCAGCTGACGATCTTTTTTCGTATAAAAGTATTTCCGGCATTAGGCCACTTTACATGGCATGGCACCTGCAAAATGTTTTCGATTGCATCCCTCGTCAGATGATCTGGTGGGCACTAAAGGTGAAGAACGTGCCACAAGTCTATATTGACATTATCCGGGATATGTACCGTAATTCGGTTTTTCTAGTGAGGACCGCTGTTGGCGACACTAAACCCTTCCCAATCACAGTTGGCGTGCACCAAGGCTCGGCCCTTAGTCCTTTTCTGTTTATTGTTGTGCTTGATGCTGTTACGGCGGAAATCCAGGACCCGCCGCCGTGGCTGCTCATGTATGCAGATGACATTGCACTGACGGACTAGGACAAACAGGAACTAGAGCGAAAGGTGAACCCATGGAAGGGATCGCTAGAGAACGGTGGTCTAAAGCTAAATGTCTCTAAGACCGAATACACGGCCTGCGGAAGTACTGATCCCGTCCCTATCGAAATAGGGAACGAACTTGCCGTGAAAACGGACAAGTTTAAGTACCTGGGATCCGTATTGCATGAGTCCGGGTCCATTGACCACGACATCCGAGCCCGAATCAGCGCAGCTTGGTCTAAATAGCGAGAGGTCACAGGAGTCATCTGCAATCGCAGAATTCCGCTAAGACTGAAGGGGCTAGTGTACAAGTGCATCATCCGACCGGTCTTAATATACGGAAGCGAGACGTGGCCGGTTCGTGGAAGGCATATTCAGGAGCTTTGCGTTACAGAAATGAAGATGCTGCGGTGGATGTGCGACGTTACACGTGCTGATCGCATTCGTAACGAGTACATACGCGGCAGCCTCGCAGTTCGTGACGTAGCAGAGAAGCTCCAAGAATGTCGCCTTTGTTGGTTCGGTCACATCTCTCGCAGGCCACCAGACTACATAGGGATCATATGCCTTGATCTAGCCCTGAACAGCCCGCGACGCGGTCGCGGAACACCAAAGAAGCGCTGGCTGAATGTCGTGGAGGCCGACATGAGTGAAAACGGGCTCGTAAAAGAAGATGCCCAGGACCGTGCAAAGTGGAGGAAAGCGAGCAAGAAATCTGGTCCATAGCGCAAAAGAGAAAGCCGATCTTCTTGGTACTCTCTTCGCCTCGAACTCGACCCTGAACGATGATGGCAGCACCGTACCGCCTACCATCCCGCAGTGCGTATCCTTGATGCCGGAAATTTGCATCAAGCAAAGTGATGTCCGGCGGGAGCTGCTATCATTAAACGTTCACAAGTCGAGCGGGGCAGACGGCATACCAGCAGTTGTGCTCAAACGGTGTGCTCCTGAGTTGTGTCCCGTGCTAACGCGCCTTTTCGCACTCTCTTACCACAAACGGCAAGTGCCGTCTTCATGGAAGACTGCCCTCGTGCACCCTGTGCCTAAAAAGGGTGATAGTTCGGACCCGTCGAATTACAGGCCTATCGCTATAACCTCCCTTCTCTCCAAGGTTATGGAGCGCATAATCAATGCGAAGCTCCTGGGATACCTAGAAGAGCACGACCTGATCAGTGATCGCCAATATGGCTTTCGCCACGGTCGCTCGACTGGTGACCTTCTAGTGTATCTCACTCACCGCTGGGCTTCAGCCATTGAGAGTCAGGGAGAGGCATTGGCAGTCAGCCTTGATATAGCTAAGGCGTTCGATCGGGTCTGGCATCGAGGTCTTCTGTCGAAGTTGCCAGCTTACGGCCTGCCCGAGGGATTATGCAGATGGGTTGCCAGCTTTTTGTCCGGCAGAAGCATACGAGCCGTAGTCGACGGAAGTTGCTCCGAAAGCATGGACATAAACGCTGGTGTCCCGCAAGGCTCCGTGCTATCCCCAACGCTGTTTTTGCTGCATATCAATGATATGTTGTCTATTGGCGACATTCATTGTTATGCAGACGACAGTACTGGGGATGCTTCTTACACGGGCCGTGCCAATATCCCTCGATCCGTTGTGGTAGAGAGTCGTGAAAAACTTGTGTCCGATATCGAGAATACTCTTTCTGGAGTCTCGGTGTGGGGTCAGGACAACTTAGTCCGATTTAACCCCACAAAGACACAAGTCTGCGCGTTTACCGCTAAGAAAACCCCATTTACTGTGGCCCCTCAGTTCCAAGGCACAACCCTCACAATGTCAGGGAGTATTGGGATCCTCGGTGTCGACATTTCCAGTGACGTCCAATTCCGTAGTCACCTTGAAGGGAAGGCCAAGCTGGCATCCAAAAAGCTCGGTGTGCTCAATAGAGCGAGGAGATACTTTACTCCGGGGCAGAGACTGCTTCTATACAAGTCGCAAGTCAGACCCCACATGGAGTACTGCTGTCACCTTTGGGCGGGAGCACCTGGATATCAGCTTGGTCCCTTTGACTCGGTGCAAAGGCGCGCTGTACGCATCGTCGACGATCCCAAGCTCACGAGCGACATTGAACCTTTGAGTCTAAGGAGAGACTTTGCCTCCTTATGTGTGTTCTATCGCTTGTACAATGGGTTGTGCTCTGAAGAACTGTTTGATATGATGCCCACGGCAGCTTTTTATCACCGCACTGCTCGCCGCCGGCAGGGTGTTCATCCTCACACCCTGGAGCCTAAGGGGTCGCGCACTGTACGGTTTAAGAGGAATTTCCTCCCACGAACGCTGCGACTGTGGAATGAACTCCCTGCCGAGGTTTTCCCAGCGGGCTACAGTATGAGGTTCTTCAAAAAAGGAGTGTATAGGTTCTTAAAGGGTAGGCAACGCGCATGCGAATCCTCTGGGATTGCAGGCGTCCATAGGCTACGGTAACTGCTTACCATCAGGCGGGCCGTATGCTTGTTTGCCACCGTCGTGGTATAAAAAAAAAAAAAAAAGGAACTGAACCCTGGCAATAGCCGGGATAACGCTAGGTAGAAGAAGAAGAAGAAGTACTTCCGGCATTCATTTAGTGTTGAGCAGAGACTCGGCCTGCAACAATATGAGGAAAATTAAAAACGTTTAAATTTCAACTACATGTTGAAACCTGGAGTGCGATTTTTGAATCTCACCAAGTGACTAATTCTCACCGATGTGAGTGATTTACTTTCGGAAATCACTCACATCGGTGAGAATTAGTCACTTGCTGAGACTCTAAAATCGCACTCCAGAACTCTTCAATACGTCACTTACTTCAACTATAGGAATTGTAGGTTCATATTGGCACAGGGAAAAACTACAATTTTATCGCATGCCACTCTATATTAGGTAAGAGTATTTTGTTATAATAGCCATACATTATTTTATAGTTTATACATTTCGCAAACTAAACTATTTTGTTTCTGAGAGGCCCTGACAAAGCGTCAGTCTTGCCCGTGTTCCATACCTTCACTGGATGCGACACAGTATCCTTATTTAATGGAAGATTTAAGAAAAGTGCCTTTGAAGCTCGGAACGCCTTTAACCCGGCCACACAAGTATTTAAACTACTTCAAGATGGAGCAATAGCAGAAGCCAATAGCATTCTCCAAAAATATGTGATGATTTTGTATGACAGGTAAGCGACTTATTGAAGATATATAATGACTGACGCTAAGCAATACTATTATACAAATATAAGCACCAATCATTCTACGTTACCTTTTTAACAGAAGTCCACATTTCTTTTTAAATAAGTAACGGTTTTTTATTCTTGTTACAAATTGGCTTATTTTAGCACAAGGAAAAGAGGTTGCGCACTCCAATCCTATATTAAAAGTCCTTTTTCTGACGGAATGCTACATTGCTTCAGGTACGGTTTTTATCTAATAAATAACAAGTTTACATGGTACCTATCTACAGTGCGTTATTTGGATATTTTGACTGTGGATGCCGACGGCGGTAAAAATAATGACACGACGCACGACGCAATTTTTTTTAAATGCCATTTGCTGTTAGTAACGGTTATTAAATATTATATTTTCTTTAATCTACATGAAATATGCTTTAATATTGTATTTTTAGTGTATGAAAAAAAACTAGCAAATTAATATTTATGATGACAGGAATATAAAAAATTTTAGTTAAGATTTTCGATTTTCATATATTTTTTTAAATATTACTGAGTAAATTGCATTTTTTAATACCAGAAACGAATTCTACATGGTCGTTTTATCCGAAATTGATACCAAACTTGACCTATTAGCTAAACGTGAACAGTTAGAATTTTTTTAATGAAGCCGGGTGGAGTGGTATTTTAACCCCCCCACCCCGGCGCCAGAAGGGGGGGTACCTTGGGGTACCGATCTGAATCAGCTTGTCTAGGGACAAGAAACAACTGTGCCAAATTTTATACTTGTGCATCAAAATTTGAGGTTCGACGTTTTTATGTCGCTAAAAACCCCCACTAACAGCCACATCCCAGCAGCCCATTTTTTCTAACGAGTTAATTTTTTAACTCAAATAATTTTAAACAAAAAGGAATCGACTTCACTTAACCTCCACCTTTCCAAAAGCAAAGGAAGGACTGTACAATATGTGACATCGAGTTCAGGCTTCATATTTTTTTTGTAGCTTCTACTCGCCAAAAGACAACGCTTCACCAAATTTTAAGTTGCGGAAACGCTTGGTTTGCGAGATAAAAAATAATCAAAGTTCCATATAAAATCCCGATTTTTACACCGCCATGACACAATATTTTGCAGAGGAGATGGGGGGACTGTGATAGTGTTAGGTTCTGGCCCTTCGCCGGCCGCTGCCGCGACACATGTACTGACTAAGTAAATGAAATACCACAAGTATGTACTGATGAACATGATAACAATGGAATAAATTAATATGAATATGAATATGAAAAAAAAACACGAAACATCAACATCATTATATGAAATAAACATAATTAAATTCTTTGAAATTATAGTAGCATACCATATATTTTTCAATATAGTCATTATAAATACTTTCGTTTAACAATAATACAATCATAAAATAAAACACGAAACATCAACATCATTATATTAAATAAACATAATTAAATTATTACTTTCTTTGAAATTATAGTAACGCATACCATATTTTTTCCAATATTTTCTACTGTCAATCTATTTCTTTTAACGTTCATTATCTTACTTAAACCACATTTTTCATACTTTAGGCCCGCGGTTCTTTAAAACATTTTTTTAAACCAAACACAAACTTTAAAATTTTCATATCAAATCCTGGGGTTAAAAACTATATCAATACTAAGCTTACGCACCGAAGTCCCGCGTAATGGCACTAATACCAATTCCGATCACTGGTCATGTCGTATCCCCCGCCAATTCTATTTACGTTTTGTTTTACGCGTTTTAGTAAAATCGTACCATTTTTGATAATTATTAATCAACAAATTTCCACAAATAACTATTATTGTACACAAATAAGTCGAAAAAACTGTATTTATGTAAAAACTGAACATAAAACAAATCATCACGTTTTAGTTTTTCTCAACACGTTTAACGAAACGCAAAATATTGTGTCATGGCGGTGTAATCGGGATTTTATATGGAACTTTGATTATTTTTTATCTCGCAAACCAAGCGTTTCCGCAACTTAAAGTTTCGTGAGGAGTTGTCTTTTGGCGAGTAGAACCTACAAAAAAAATATGACGCCTGAACTCGATGTCACATATTGTACAGTTGAGCCCTCCAGGATCCCATCATCAGATACTGACCTGATTACAATGGGGCCAACTGTGAAGTATACTCTTACAAACAAAAAAAGCATGTTCGAAATTGGTCCTGCCGTCTTCGAATAATCGGTGAACATACATTTAAAAAAAATGAAAAAGGAAAAACAAAGATCCCGACGAATTGATAACCTCCTCCTTCGAAATCTTGTAGTCGGTTGAAAAGGCCCTAATATTGAATGACAATGTGATCCAGTTTTTAAGTATGGCAAGCCATCAAGCCAACTAGTAAGGACGCCTGCACAAGTAGACATCTGCAGAAAACGGTTTTAATTAACATGTTTTGTCAGTTTTCACCATGTTTTCACCCTTGCTTGTGCCGTATGTATGAAGAATAACAACTTCATGCAGTTTTGTCATGTGCAGGGTTTCCTTCGGGAGCTCCAAGGGGTCAATGGTTGAGACGCTGATCTACGAGAGCCCCCTCCAAGAGGAGCCCGAGAGCAGTCCCCCGCCAAAGTTGCAGGAGACTGCGTTCCCTTATACCCCCGTGGATGACGAGTAAGTACTTACTACATTTTACAATTGTTACATATGAATGAGAATAAAAATCCACAGATTGTAAATTATGCTTTTTAACCGGATCAGGATAAACGCGCAAAGCTATGCGCAGGTAGCGTCGCAACCGCAAAAAAAGCAAACATGTTATTGATTTTGGAAATGTCAAATCCGTACTTACAGTCTATGGTACAGTCTCTAGACCTCAATAGTGCTTAAAAAAAGAAAAATCATTATATAAATTAGGTTTTATGGTTTTTATCCTCATAGATTTCCCAGACTATATAAAAGACAAAGGAAGGCGCAACACACACTTGAGCGGAATGAGGATGAACGCGCAAAAATACGTGCAGATGGCGTTGCAATCGCAAAGAAACAAACATCTCGTTGGTTATGGCTTAGATATATCAAATCCACACCGTCGATGGTACAGTTTAATTCTAAACTTCAGAAAAAGGTCAAAAATAGTTTCATAATGGTGGTCAAAAAGCACCATTTATAATCTGTGGGCTTTTATCCTTATATACAGATTCAAGAATCAGCCGGTACCGGGAAATTTGTATATGGTGGCTGAATTATTGTATGGAGCCCATAAACAAAAACGGTAAAAATCTGAATACCGGCTGATTTTTTCTGTAATAGCGGAATTACGCGCTGAATTCCGCTCAAGTATGTGTTGCATCGAAAATACGAATGTGTTGCTTAATTTGATTTGATCATTTTAATATTTTTAACGTTTATATTAAAATAACGAGTTAAATAACGTTTCGTTTTTATTTCGTTGAACGTGTTACGTCACTAGCAGACCAAGTGAACGAACGAATAGTGTTGCTCCTCTCCGTTCCATTCGTATCGCGAGCTAGCAACTTCCGATCCGAGATCGATGCGATGCTTGTAGTTGGGTTGGGTTGGGTTCGTTGAAGTTGGAAACACTGACCGAGTGAAAAGCGTCGACAGGCAGGTCTACTCTACTAGCGAGCCAAACCCCGTGCGGCGCATATTGCGCTTTTGTTTATAAATTTAGAATTCTATGTGTCACAGTATATATAATCGCGATTGATAAAAAGTGGCCAGTGATAATAGCAGTTGTTTAAATAGTGTGCGATATTTATCAGGTAAGTGAGCATTTTAACGTCAATCTTTGCGATCTTGGGTGTTAACTCGCCGAGCGTTCGCCGATGATTATTTTGATAGTTTAAGCTACGATAAAACAAAAAAAATTTTATATTTCGTTGTTTATTTAAGTCTCTAATCGGTACATTAAACGATAATGGTAATCAAATGTATAAAATAGATACAGTGAACAGATTTTCACGGGATTCCGTCATCATGACGTCACGAGGACTGATTTATAAACATTAAAATGACTTCGTTCCTTTGCCATTGGGACTACAAGGTCACTACTCGGCGGGTTATGTTCATATCGTAAACATGAATTGGCAGACGTTTCAAAATCATAAGCTCTATTTATAATATTGGTATCAGTAATCGGCTTCCTTGACGAAGAAGCCGCCCTGCTCGCCTGGGCCGTGGGGCCGTGGCACGAGTCACCTTCGGCGCCGTCGTGGCCGTGTCCTGTACCAATCATATTGCACAGTTTGCAGTCTTTGTTCTTCATCTTGTACATCGAACACCACCAGTAAACTCACTACTCACTTTAGGAAAACACCTTGATACAGTCAAAGTAGTAACTTAATTAGTTCTAATGGCAAACAATTACCTACTCTACCTCTGAGCTTTAATACCAAACGTTAGGTCCATCAATTGAATATTTATGCGCTACCCCTATTAAAAATATATATTTATGCAACATCAAAACACATCTGTTTTTAATTATTTTACATGTTTTTAAAGTGGGGCATTCCACTCATACAATAGTATGTTATTCAATCAAATACAAACACTGAAAACATTGAAAAAATAATCAACCCAGCAGGATTTGAACCTCGCATCGATACGCCTTACCGGGGCTCGATTTCTTTACCAATTAAGCTATGGGTTCAGTTACTGAGTTGACGAAATTCTCAATGCCTTCAATCATCTTTTTACATTTTATTTTACATCGACTTTTTTTCGATGCGAGGTTCAAATCCTGCTGGGTTGATTATTTTTTCAATGTTTTCAGTGTTTGTATTTGATTGAATAACATACATCTGTTTTTGTTTTAATTTACTTTATATGTATATCCTTTCCATACTTGTTACCATTGTCAGTTAATACAGCGTATTGTAAAAAACATGTTGTAATAGTATTTAGCTGTAGCAGTTTCTTATATACACTTGATCACTTGTTGAATATGCTCAAATGGATCTAAGTATTCAGGATTTAGTATATAGCAAAAGGAAACAGTTGACAACAATTTTACCATGTTTGTAAAAAGGCAAGTTCACAGTTACATCGGCCGACAGTCAGATATTTCCTACATTCTAATTTTTAATGTATGTGGTAGTGTGGGTCATACCATGGTAACCCACCCAGACCCAAGGATCCAGGACTGACTTTGTAAACTGTACATTACTCTGTGACTGTACCCTGAACTCCAAGTTCATACAATTGATTTCAATGTTAATTTTAATTGGTTACATATAAATAGATTAAGAGGTCCGGGAGTTAGCGTGTAGTAAACAGTGTGACCTTGCTGGCACAATTAAGCTGTGCACTCCATTTTACCTTAAATAGGTATTGAATCATGACTTGTAATGGCTAGAATGATGTCAGATGTTCACATGTGGAGCCAGACTCAGGGACATTTCATGCTAATAGGTCATGTGTGGGTGGGGGGACCAATTTGTTGATTTTGTATGTGATGTAACTGCTAGTGTTATGTTATTACTACACCTAGATATTTTTCTAGCACGAACGAATTGTTGTAAGTGATTGACAAAATAAAAACATCAACAATCCTGTTATCGATAAGTATACTTCAAAATGGGTTTTGAAAAAACTACATGTTGTGACATTCTGCGTCAATTTGAAAGACAATTTCGGTGTGTGTGTGTGTGTGTTATGGAGTGACTTTTGGGATAATTAATTCAGTGACACGAAGAAAGAAAGTTACAAAAGTATTCCATATTATTTACTGAAGTATGTAAAATATAAATAAATTGATAGTTTTGTTATTTTTATCTATTTTCTACCGCACCCTATTACCATATATATAATATATATATTTGTCTTTGTATTACCTCTATGACGTTGAAGTGGTACTTATCGATAACAGGTTTTTCGATGTTTTTATTTTGTCAATCACTTACAAAAAGTCGTTTGTGCTAGAAAAATATCTAGGTGTAGTTATTACATTTCAGTAGAAATTAAAGTGTGGTTGTTGAATGTTGAACTGCGATTATGAACTTGATTTGGTTAGGATTCAATAAGCAGCTAGTGCACTGACTGATGTCTGTATAGTTATTAAGATAGAAATCAGAAAAATTAAATTAAATTAATTGTTTATAGAGTAAAGACCTGTGAAACTCAGAGACTTAGTTGGTCATTGTGAACCACAAACTGAAAGCCAACTATTAATGCATCCTTACTGAATTGTCACTAAACTGGTCAGTGGTCACACACAGATTAACCCGTACATTTCCTGTATTCCTAAGGCTTTTACTTATGTAGGGACACAGCTATACATCAGAATGAGAGATGGATATTACTGTCTTACTAAAATAAATAGGTTGGTCCCTACCTATGTAAACAAAACATACAGGCATACAATTACATCTCACCTAATAGTTTTTGAATTTATTAAAAGTGCTATATGAATATCTAAGGCTATTATAAAACTCTGTTCCTGTTCTGATTCAGTTCTTTATGGTTATTATTTAGCTTTATATTTTATTGTATGTGTGTGTGATGATTTCATATGAATCAAATTGAATTGAATATGATCCACTGTACTTACAGTTAGGTAAAGTCAGCTGAAAATAAAAGTATCCCATCCTGTAGATTAGAAACTGATGTGGCAATTGGTAGGCACTGTACTGCGCACTGTATATGTTGGTAAACTGATGTGGCAATTGGTAGGCACTGTACTGCGCACTGTATATGTTGGTACAGTTAGCAGCAGAAATATCTTAACAGGCTAAGTGTTTAAAATGATCTAGACATGCTCTTATTGCCTTCAAAATAAGGTCTTACCAACATCATTTTAGAATGATGTTGGTAAGACCTTTCTGCTGCTGACTGTACACTTGTAAGCATGTATGTACAGGTTCACCATTAGAACTGTTTGTTATTCACACGTACATTCAAACAAGCAAATGCAAGGCTGAGCTCTCGCTGCATACATACATATACCTACATATTATGTTTGCATCAAACAAGTGGGTGTGGGGTATAGTTGACCTTTTAATAAAAACGTCATCATTTAAATTTAGCTTTGCTGTGTTAGTGCTCTCGCTTAAAAAAATGTGTAATGCATTGCTGCAAAGCGAACTGTTTTATATATTGTTTATTTTCAGGTTTTTTGGCTAATGGAATACCCATAGGTACTCGTACTCTTGTACCAACCAAAATCAACAGACCAAAGTAAATGCAGAACTATGGAAATTACATACAATTTTTACAATGCAGATGACTTAATGCAATCAAGCAATTTAATAGAAAAAATATTTATATCATAATTACATTTGCAATTTATATGATAACTCTCGAAGGTGTAGGGTTAGAACCGGTGGTAGATTTTTTTTCTCTGACGTTCATAAGTGCATTGTAATGTACCTAAATTGAATTCTCGAAACAAAATTTTCACAAGTCAAGTAAATTATTCGGTTGCGAGACACCTACATAGATCTCGATTGCCATAAAATTTGCTTGTTATGTGAGATTTCAGTGCCTTACCTTATCCCACAGGTTAAAAACGTAACCCAACAGTATGGGTTTAGCCTACGGTTGTTTGGAAGCCACAGCCAATGTCAATCTTCTGCTGTGTTTTGCTCAATGAAACATTTATGTTCGACCGTGACTCGTTGTTGGCTATAAATTAAAATATATACTATACCTACCTACAGAATGTGGAGATGACATTGTGAATGCATATTTACTGGTTGTATAAATAACCTAACGTTGCGTGGATTGTTGTGCGAAAACAGTGAAAAAAAAGGCTTTCTTTAAATAAATAAAACTTCTTTCCTTTAGGTAAAACAAGCAAATTTAAAGACTTAAATTAGTTCCCCTCCAGGGCCGTTAGATGATTTTCCACTCTGTGTAATAGTAACTAATGTATTTTTTGATTTTACGGTATCGCTATACCTACGTACCTTACGCGCGATCATGAGATAAGACGGGTTGTAGGAATATTGGATAGTTATTATATTTGGTATTTTGTTCGGTGCCAGTATACCAACTTACGATATCATGACACCTAAGCATAATAGCCGAATTAGTATTATAACAAAGTGAATTTGCGGAAGGACTCGGGCGTAATGTTTAAATGTACCTAATGTATTTCAGGTCGGAGCGCGCTAAGGTCCGTGTGTCGTTCTACCAGGGCGCGCGCCCACAGTGCCTGTCTCCGCCGCCCGCCTCGCACGAGCTGTACGCGGCCCTGCTCGCGGCGCACACCGACATGGCAGACCACGCCGCGTACAACCGACAGATCAGGTAATCTGCCAGCTCAGCGCTGCCTGCCGCCACAGACCGCGTGACGTTCTACCAGGGCGCGCGCCCACAGTGCCTGTCTCCGCCGCCCGCCTCGCACGAGCTGTACGCGGCCCTGCTCGCGGCGCACACCGACATGGCAGACCACGCCGCGTACAACCGACAGATCAGGTAATCTGCCAGCTCAGCGCTGCCTGCCGCCACAGACCGCGTGTCATTCTACCAGGGCGCGCGCCCACAGTGCCTGTCTCCGCCGCCCGCCTCGCACGAGCTGTACGCGGCCCTGCTCGCGGCGCACACCGACATGGCAGACCACGCCGCGTACAACCGACAGATCAGGTAATCTGCCAGCTCAGCGCTGCCTGCCGCCACAGACCGCGTGTCATTCTACCAGGGCGCGCGCCCACAGTGCCTGTCTCCGCCGCCCGCCTCGCACGAGCTGTACGCGGCCCTGCTCGCGGCGCACACCGACATGGCAGACCACGCCGCGTACAACCGACAGATCAGGTAATCTGCCAGCTCAGCGCTGCCTGCCGCCACAGACCGCGTGTCGTTCTACCAGGGCGCGCGCCCACAGTGCCTGTCTCCGCCGCCCGCCTCGCACGAGCTGTACGCGGCCCTGCTCGCGGCGCACACCGACATGGCAGACCACGCCGCGTACAACCGACAGATCAGGTAATCTGCCAGCTCAGCGCTGCCTGCCGCCACAGACCGCGTGTCGTACTACCGGAGCCCGTGTAGCTTTGCCACTCCGGCATCAACTACTTACACTGTCGCCGCCAAATTCTTCTCTTTCAAAGTAACAGTTTTCAAAGTAATTTAACCCACCAGCGACTTCCTATATACAGGGTGGAAAGATAAGTCGGGCCCTGGAGGGAAACTACCTTAAAACCTTGAGATAGCTCAATTCGCTCAAAGGAAACATTCTTTTATTTTTACTAAAAACTAAAACTGCATTCACAATTTTTTTCTTAATTTTCACTTTTTTCCATACTAATTGTATGAAAAATATTATTATTATTATGTATGGGTTCTCTTGTGCCCTAAACTTGGTTGGTATTGAGAAGTTTTTATCCTCGTTGGAAACAGGATCGATTGGCATCAATTGTCATAAAAATTATTTATGGCAAAAATTACAAAATAAATACTTTTTTTGAAAACTGTACTCTTTTCCAAAACTTTGTAAAAGCAGTTATGTCCCTTTAAAGAAATTAAAGAATGTTTCCTTTCAGTGAATTGAGCTATCTCAACGTTTTAAGGTAGTTTTCCTCCAGGGCCCGACTTATCTTTCCACCCTGTATAACGCGCCATAACCACTAACCGTGCACTTCTATTGCAATTGCAGTGTTGCCCACGGGCTTGCTACCTCATCCTTTTAGGGTTCCGCACCAAAATGTTAAATGAAGGAATCTTTATGGTACGGCTCTGTCCGTCCGTCCGTGCCTAAGTTATTTTTAAAGCCATAACGATTGATGTGCAATATATTTAAAAAAAAATACATGTAGTAATGGCTACGGAATCCTAAAAAGTGCCTAAGTTTCTATAGTTCCTTTGCTTTTAGCCCTGGTGTTTCCACGGGTTAAGGCAAATAGCATGTTTCAAACAACCTTGCAACACAATACAGAGGGGCACTTACATCCTTTTAGGTATGTACTCGTAGCTGAGCGCTTTGTTCGGTGCCAGCACCGCAACTAATTTGTCACTGATGCTTACCGTTCTTCACCATGAAATCGAACTCCGTCAAGTACCTAAATTAGTTGTAAATATGAACGTTTGCGTGCTACAAATCACATTATGTCCATAGTGTTGAATAGAGTAATTTTTTTACCACCTCCAATCGTGCGTATACGTAAAGCCAGTCCATACTTCTAATTTACATAGACGATAGTTCATGAACGTGGATGCTAGTTGAACGAACAGTAATTAGATTGGGGCTAAGTACGCGTGCTCTGATCTGTCAAGTGGTTACATAAGTAATATGTTACAGTACGGAGAGCGGCTGGGATAACCCGTTCCGACCGGACGGCGACCTGAGCCGCGAGGCGGACGAGATCGTGTCGCTGATCAAGGGCGGCAAGCCCATCACTCCCACGCCCACCGCGCAGCCGCAGCTAGCGCCGTGCGAGGAGGAGAAGCAACAGCATGCTAACAACCTAAGCGTGAGTAACATTATTGAAGGCGCACATCACCTTCACTTAGGCTACTCAACCTTTCCAAAAGCAAATGCCCGAGTTACTGCATAATACTACCAAAATCACTATAGGTGTGCCTATAATATTTGAAGAGATCCCTCGATTTCACCAGGATCCCATCAGATCCTGACCTGTTGACAATAGGACCAACTATTAATTACGACTATGTTACCCTTTCAATAGTAGGGGAGACCAAGAGGGGACTTTTGGAGTTATTCGAGCGCATCAGATTTAAATATAGTGATATCTTGCAACCCATGGATATCTCCCTCAACCACTTTTAGCCGACCTTTGGTGGGTTGGTTGGTGGCATTGATTTATACAAAAAGGGAGATATGGTACCAGGCGCTCGTATCTGTGCCATGAAATATAGGTTCCGGCACCTATATTGAATTAGTCGTGTGGCAGTCTCTCAGTCACACTTTGTGCAATGCGCAAAATCTCTCCCTTCCATACCCATGTTAAATATATACGTTTATCTCTTTTGTCCATGATGCTCATACATTATAGCGGTCTATAGCATTTTACAAGTGTGTAGGTGCTGGAACACATTTCAGTTTTGTTTACTATGAACGTCACTCATCTGTTGGTGGGCAGTTAAAGAATTAATTGGTGGATTGTATGTGGACTCGATCATTTTGTTCTAAGTTGATGCTTTAATTGTTCTTCTAATACTAATCTGACATTTATCTTTAAAAAAATCTCAATCTGACGGATTCAATTTTTATTTTGAGGTTATTGTATGAAGGCCATCGTAAATTTCAATCCCATCATCCATTTTGTCAGATTATCATACTGCGTCGTCAGTGACACGTCGGACGCCTCCATTTTCAATATCTAACGCGCTCGAGCAGGAACATGAGACCTTTTGTTTGTTCAAAATCTTTGAAAGCCTATAATAGCTACCCCACCATTATAATAAACTTTTTTTTAATAATGTAATCTTCAAAATGGTGTACGCCCTGACGACGCTCGAGTGATTCCAAATTTAGCCTCATGGGCTCCCCAACTACAAACAAAAAAATTTATTCCGAATCGGTCCAGCCATCTTCAAATGGTGAACATACCTACTACCTGTAACAAAAAAAAATAGCAAAGACAAAGATTCCGAATATTGAGACCCTCCTCTCCTCCCACGAAATCTTGAAGACTGTTGTAAACGAACTTGCCGGTAGGGCAATAAAATTAAAGCAAGAACGTTGCACCTTTAAGGCTCCGTCAGACTGGCGCGTTTTGTTAATAGCGGGGCGCGATGAGAGCGCGTCGCGCGCATGTGGACGCAGCGCCCCGCCGGCGCACCGCACCTGGGCTAAAGAGACACCATATTTAACTGCCCCTTGTGAGAGCGACGCGCGCGTTGTTAGCATGGCGCTGGCGGGCCGCGAGCGTGATGCGGGTGCAACGCGCGCCGCACTCATCGCGCTCCGCTTCCGCCCCGCTAACAAAACACGGCAATCGGACGGAGCCTTTAATCTCAGACAACGAGACATCAAGCTTGACTAAATAAACGCGTTGTTTTTGGCCTTAGAATTAGAATAAACTAAAACTTAGTACTAAACCCAGTTTTCACGGGCAAGTCCCTTAGATGATTGAAGTAACCAGAGCACACCTGCATTATACTAAGGGCCTGTTTCACAATCTCCAGATAAACTTATCGCCAGTTAAAAATATTGCTATCCTTTTCTTCTAAAAGGACAGCAAACATTTATCTGACAGATATGCTTTAACTGGAGATTGTGAAACAGGCCATAAGAGATATATATATAATATAACAATTTATTACCGTATTTTACTGCATAGGGGCAGTCAGCGTAGGGGCAGCGAGGCATATATGTTCCTCTAAGAACGTTTGCTTGAAGTTGGTAGTATGGTCAGATTAGTTGGTTGATGTAGAACTTTGTTCGCAACATTAAATATCAGAATGCAGAAAGAGTTAACTCACTGATAAATCCGCTTAAATTATGTTTACGCAAAGCTATTTATGGTCCAAACCAAAATATCGATGTTTGTGTGGCACTGTCCACTTATGATGAACCTGCTGCGATTAATGTTATTATAATCGGTGAATTTTTTTCATGTATGGTATCAATCGATTCGTTTTATTGTGAGGATCAAAATGTATATATGCGCCCATTTGCGTTAAAGCAATACAAAAGTCAGAAATTAGACTTAAAGTCTGACATTTGCATTTGTTCCTTGAAACGCTCCTAACAAAATGACGTGCCAAAGTGACGTCATGATCATATAGTCGCCCTGTTTAACCCTTTGACCGCCAAAGCCGTTCAAACACGTCAACGAAAAGTCGTGCCCTCAGCGCCATGAGGTGTTAAAACGTCCAAAATGAGAGATCAAAATACTCCTTAATAAACAACCTTTATAGAAATATTTTCAACCGACTTCAAGATTTCGAAGGAGGAGGTTATCAATTCGTCGGGATCTTTGTTTTTGCTATTTTTTTTTTTTTATGTATGTTCACCGATTATTCGAAGACGGCTGGACCGATTTGGAAAATTCTTTTTTGTTTGAAAGCGTATACTTCACAGTTGGTCCCATTGTAACCATGTCAGGATCTGATGATGGGATCCTGGAGAAATCGAGGGAACTCTTCAACTATTATAGGCACACCTATGGTGATTTGAGTATTTTTTACAGCAGATCGAACATTTGGTGTTGGAAAGGTGGACGCTAAGTGAAGTCGGTTCTTTTTTGTTTAAAATTATTGTATATTTATTATAGCTCTACCATTCACCTATCTTTTTAGTTAAAATTTCATTCAAAATAACCCGTAACTCAAGAAAAAATTAGAAAATACCTCAGAGCTATTTAAAAGAACAAAAAGGCACTGCCCTCCTCGCCAATGACGGGTAAACACGTCAAGCGGCGTGACGTCACTTCGAAATAATGTTGTTCGTTTGAAAGCATAGTGGTCGATGTTGATTATTGTATAAACATTAGCCAAACACTGTAATTATGAATGTTTTATGAATGCATTTTAAGCTTTATTATATAATACAAATACTAATAATTTATTGAGAAAAGTATAGTACAGTGTTTGCTCTTACGGACTAAGATTTTTTAACGACAAATGGTTAACAAATGCCTGAACTAGGATTCCCTGTGTTTCAGACAGCGAAGGACAATATTAGTTAATTTTTAATTATTCGCTTAATTATTACAGCTATAAGTATTGCTATAAGTATTACACAATAAAACTCTTATCACCTTAACAAAATAAGTAGGTTCTTAAGTATTAAATATCAAAGGACAGTATATAGGTAGTTATTTTATGACTAATAGTAATTTCTCTGTATCATCGTACGTCATTTTTTGAAGGGCGCGTCGTAGAGTAATCTTACAACAGGCATAGCTAAGTGGGTATATGTCTAGTGTTGCATTTAACCTGTTGTACAAAAATGGGCCCGCAAAGACATAGAATCTAGATAAAAATACGTGTTTCTTTTGCACTGTTTTAATACCTACAATATCTTTGCGTCTCTTATTTCTATATTCAGGGTTAAAGGAAGTTCTGGCGTGCTGCTTTAGCGTTGTGCTTAATATATATAATTGACGAACAGTTAATACTTCACATGATTTATAAAGGAGGTCAGTAGGGTATAAGATATAATATAATAAAACTAATTATTAAACTGTGATTCGTGTAGAAGATTAGTTTTAGGAACTACATATCGTAATGTTAAAAAAGGTATATACTTTAATTTTTTACAATTTTTACTTTAATATATGCATTATTAAAAAAGAAAGAGTTTTATTTAAGTCGCAATGGAATAAATACAATGCGTGTTATAAGGGCCGTATTTAAAACCTAACAATGTGTATGTCGTTTCTTTTAATCTTATTGCTTCGCCGCATTCTTGTTAATCCTTAAACAATAATGATAAATACCACGACACGTGGGCTTTCGGTCCATTTCATTCATACCAAATAAGTAAAAATAATGAAATGGTATTTTAGATAAAATTTCAACCAATATGAATGTTACCGGTGAGAGACCGAGTTTAAGTGAACAAAGAATATGTCATTATTAGGGATATACCAAGTTTCTTTAGGTACAAAAGAATGAAATGTGCGCGAGTTGTTTTTTTTACCTACACACCCGTTCTGTCCGATGTTCATTAGTTTTTATCATAAAATTTATTTATTTGATGGTATTGTTAAACATTTTTTTACTCAACTAAACACTTAAAAAAACCTAACGTATTTTCCTTCATACAGTTACACCACGGAAATATCGATACAGAAATGAATGAATATCTCTCATCCCCAACTCTAACATACATAATAAGATTAATAAGTTACGGTGCCACCAGCGCCAAAGCCGTCATAACACGTCAGCGCGTGACGTTATCACTTAAGTAGTGCTGTGGCCATATTGACAAAATTAAATAGAATTGTATAGTAATTTTCATATTTTTGTAGTTGCTTTAAGTGTATAAGAAAAATACGAAATGAATATTCTTTACTATTATGATTTCTAAATATCTAAAGTGATTTTGCCTAACTAAATCCACTATTAGGCGGAAAGAAATGTTTCGTCGATATGTTGTTTTTCAATCACTACGGTATCTGAGTGCGCTCGTGCAAATTTCGCTCTGGCGCTGGTGGCACGATTTTTCTGTCCGATGCGTGGCGTTCAAAAGGTTAAAGTATGGAAAAATTATGAAATTGCTATTTTTACAGTGAAAATTTGCGTTTATGTACATGGTTACCATACAATTTATTTAATAGTAAAATGTTAAAAATCGAATGGTATCATTGTTTTTATTTTTTTCATTTCGTACTTAAAAAAATTGAAATTTTGAAGCATGATATCTTTGAACCATTTCAATAGATTTTTTAATTTTCACTTTATTTGGATATATTGGTATTTCTGCATCCTATCAACTAAAATTTAATGCATAATTCAACATGTGTCATCATCCCTATTACAGGCAAATGCACCCTCTTCGCCTCAGACAAAAGTGTCTAGCCCGGTGGTGGCGAGCACCCCGAAGGCGATGAACGGCACTAAGAACGGCGCGGCGGGCGAGCCGCGCGCGGGCGCCGTGGAGGTGAGCCTGGCGCCGCCGGCCGAGCCGCAGCAGCCCGAGCACGTCACCATTAAGAAGAAGCCCAAGTGCAAGTGCTGCGTGCTGCAGTAACCCCCCCCCCCCCCCCCTCCTCCCGCCCCGCCCCGCCCCACACCGCGCACCGCACCGCCCGCACCGTACGTTCGCTTCCCTATTCGTCGCATGACCCATCTCGACCTTGGTGTTAACACGGTGCTATTTCATTTTTACTCCTGTTCGCAATTTTAACTTATTGCGACGGATTTTCATCATTACATTTATTGAAATTAATAGGTTATGAATACGGTTTTTCCGACTATCAATATATTATTATTTGTGATATTTTACTATTACAATTTTACAAATATCTGTCAGCTACTTATGTACTGTTAGTTAGGGTTCCGTACCAAAAAATGTAAAAATAGCTAATTTGGTACCATTACTGTAAGTCAATACGTATTTCTCACATAAAAAAATTGGCACATTTACTAAAAAGAATCATAGTATATTTTTAAGACTTGAGTACATAATTATTATAACAAAAAATAATTGTACTTGAAAGGTCAAATCTAAAACAAAATATTTTTGACTACCTATTCGACTTGTATAAAGATTACACACAATTACTAACATAATAGCGTCCTGAATACGTATCCGTTGCAACCTATCGAAAGTATCGAGACACCTACAACGTGCGGAACCCTGAGTCAGCGAGTGTAACTCGTAAGGGTACGTTTTATTTTAATAACCCTATTTATAGCTGCATTTTGTAATACTTTCTTTTGTTAATGAATATTAAACATTATATTTCTATCAAATTAAGGTACAAAGAAAAGTATTTATTTCATTTAGCTAGTTTCACTGAAAATGTAAGATTTTTATTGAATTACCGATGGGTTAGTTCGTAATAGCCAGTGATAAGTAGGTATATGTGGTGTCAGCTGTGGAGCCGGCGAGGGGAGCGGCCGCCAGCTGCCGCCCGAACACCGCCTGTCTCTAATCACCACAACAACACGAGGGCTAATCGTTTTACGAATTGATAATGAAATGAATCTCAGGATTATTACTTTCTCAGAGAAAGTACATAACGAAAGAGAAAACATTAAATCGGTCAATATGTCAAATTGTTGCTGATTTTGTGTAGAATACATATAAAATAAATTTACTGGCTCATTTCAAATTGTAAAAACTATACTGTAATAATCGTGTTACAATGAATGTCATAATTTTGGAATACATAATTTATTTTAGAACTGTTACTTTAGAGTTGAATGTGTTAAATAATATTTAGACGTAATCTTAATGTATATTTTTATATGTTTATTTAAAAAAGTATTATGAAACGTACAGAAATTTTCAAGATTTGGATATGGTAAGACGCGGGTCGCATCACACGTATCTCATTCGCCACGTAGCGACTCATTAGACGAAGATTTTATTTCGACATAAATATGGTCTAAATGTAATAATTTTATCAATGAATGTTACGATTGTTGTTACATTATTAATGTATCCTTCTACAATAATTTACGCTTGCGTCCAGTAGTGATTTGTGAACGTAAATGCTTTTTACAATGATGTGACATGTATTAGGTTTTTACCTATTTTGTATGATAATTGATAATGATAATACTTAGATGCATTTCGGTGCTCAAATTAAATTCTGGCGTATCCTAATAGATTACGTAGAGCAATAGATGCTTATCGTCGTACATAATCACTCGTGTCATAGAGGTTTAAATAAACCGAAGGCAGCGATATGAGCAACGGATCCTGTAACCGTTGTAGTAAAAATGCCAGGGAAAATACTCTACAAAAATAATAGATTCACTCTAAGAAATACAACTTTTTATATTGAGCACCAATTGATTTTGTGTAGAGACCGATTCGTGGGATTTGTTAGCCTACCTATATTTTAAAATAACAATTATGTAGGAGAAATAACAGTTTATCCTTAACATATCCTCGGCCATTATTTTAAAATTGAGACAATCGCTAGAGCTGTTAAACGTATCAGATATTCGTGATTATTTGATGACAATATTATTATTTTAATATTAGGTTGTTTTAGTACAAGACACCGGTATGTTGCACAGTTAAACAAATGGATGCATTTCATGACAAATTCTGCGCTTCGATCGGTATTTGTACCTTTTTAAGTAGAATATCCATTAAATGTTATACTTGATTTGATTTATTTACACTACCTGCTAAACTTTCGTCTAATTTATAAGTACGAGTTTCTATTGACCGTAACATATTACAAATGAATTGTGAAAAGGCGACTATTTAACACTGGATAACAAAGTTATTAATTTAAAACAGAATTATATTTTTATTGCAATCTTTGCAATAGTACTTATGTACCTAAGTAATTGAATCCACTAGTGCAAATAGTCGCCTTTGTGCTGTTTAAAAGTATGTATATGTATTATGTATATATTATAAGATACATTTAGAGAGCTGTGTTGAGGTGTGACTATATGAGGAGTAGAGCGCAGCTGTCGATAGGACGCGAGGGATTGGGCGCTGCCGAGAGTACTCTAGGTAATCCATTGGTTTATACTTTTTGTAACTATTGCTCTCGGGTTATTGTTAATATGTAAGTCTAAATAAATATGGAGATTATTTATAATTTGCACGACCTAGCTACATTATTGTAACAATATTGGAGAAATAGGATTACCTGCCTTTTGTTATAATTGCTTAATACATTTACTTGAATAAGTTATTGATATTATGATAAAATCATAAAATCAGAATGAAAAATATATTTGTTTTCTTTTTTATCAGGCAGCATGATGGAATGAAAATGTAATAAACGATATTTTATGGTGTAAGATTTCGTAGCCTAGTTCATCTGCTGGCTTGGCGTGAGAATGGCACTAGGTTAGAGGGTTCTAGCAGCGTCCGCAGATCAGAGCTGCCGAATATTTCGCAGGAGTTTACAACTAGAAGGCGCGTTTCATATATACGTATGATATAGCGTTGTCTAAACTACTGGCACAATCTGATTGATCTGATGTGATTACGAATTAAGTTATTTTGGATGACAAGTATTATTATTTATTTTCAATAATTTCTGGCTAATTGATTTTTCTAAAAACTGAAAAACAGTTTTATTGTGGTACATTGAGTTTAAACTCACGGTTTTTACACATATCTATTTGTAGTAATGGGACTTAATGCGTGTATAATTTTAAAATTTCCTTCGACGTTTCGAGGACGACATTGTCCCCGTGGGTTCCGAAGAAAAACAGTGTAGTCTTTGTTCGGGACCACGGGGACAATGTCGTCCTCGAAACGTCGAAGGTAATTTTAAAATGATATACGCAGTTAAGTCCCATTACTACAAATAGATATATTTTATTGTGGCATCTGTATATGATTTGGATTGTGCTGTGGCGTGGAATCATCCTTAATGTACTCTAAACTCGTTTATAACTCGTCATTTCAAACCATCATGGATTTATTTTTAACGTGCAACCAAAGCCAGATAGGTACAGTCAACCAATTAGATTCCTAGGCCACTCTAGAACCCTGTCACAATAGCTAGTTTGGTAGCGAATAGGTTACACTTATACGTATCCACGGGCAACTGTCATTACGACAAGGTTCTATAGTGGCCTAGGAATCAAATTGGTTGACCGTACCTACTTCAGACAAAGATTTCTGTCTATAGCTTAAATTCCTTTATTAATAAGGTCTAAAATCTATTCAAAACATGCTGGAATAAGCTCGCGATAAAAAAAATCTTTATGTTCCTATGTAATTGTTGTAGGCCACGGCGTTAGTGATGCGGAATTAATCATTACGACTCCGCTTTTGTAACAACTTAATGATATATTTATTGTACTCATAGTTTTCACATTTATGTTGTCTACAGAAAACTGCAGTTTCAACACAATACTAGTTTCGCCAACGCTGATACCGTTGTAGTTTGGTGTAGGTATACGATGTTGGTGTCGATCATAACTCATCTAAATAGTTTAGTGCAGAGCCTGCCGATGCAATTATTCACAAACCAGTAGCATAAAACTAAAATGAAATATACAGAATGTACGTATCAATTTTCTAGATGTATCTACATGTATAAATCCTAAACAGTCTTCAATCAGAATTAAAATAATATGTCCATTTTAATAATACCTATATAATATTATTTAATGACTGCATCTATAGCGAAAAGTCCAATGCCGTCGGTCGTTTTCAACCGACTTCAAGATTTCGAAGGAGGAGGTTATCAATTCGTCGGGATCTTTGTTTTTGCTATTTTATGTATGTTCACCGATTATTCGAAGACGGCTGGACCGATTTGGACAATTCTTTTTTTGTTTGAAAGCGTATACTTCACAGTTGGTCCCATTGTAACCATGTCAGGATCTGATGATGGGATCCTGGAGAAATCGAGGGAACTCTTCAACTATTATAGGCACACCTATGGTGATTTGAGTATTTTTTATCGCAGATCGAGCATTTGGTGTTGGAAAGGTGGATGCTTAGTGAAGTCGGTTCTTTTTTGTTTAAAATTATTAATTGAAATATGTTTTATGGTTCATGTAGAGTTAGGTACCGACGGCGGCTGGAGTCTGTTCGCATTTAGGCTGCTGTGTACAATATTAACTATTCCTACGTGTCAACTCTACGCTTTTAAAACCTTAACAAAACATTTCCTTGACAACTTTTCATCACATACCGTGGGCCCTTAGGGACCCATAGATTTATTCGATATCAACAGGACGTTTGCTTGTTGCTACAATTATTCTGTACGATTAAATGATTTTATAATAACGCTGATGCTTTCAATTTGCTATATCCTTAGGGGAACATCCCAGTGTTTGATTAAATAGATTATAACTTCAGGTAAAATATACTTGCTGCGTCTCTTATAGCTCTTGCGTATTAGAAAGAGTGATGCAAATAAACGGTCGAACGAAGTGGTTCGCGGTTATAGGCCGGTGACACCCAAAACTCACTACTTGCAAAAACACAATTAAGACGAAAACCCAACTTATTGTTTTGTTACTCATACGGTTCATTATGGCTATGAAGTAAGGTAGTAAATAGTGAGTTTCGGTTGTCGCCCGACCGGCCCGACCACTCAGAGAATTAATAATCAAAGCCCGACCATATTATAATAAGTACACATTATTTAAAGGAAGAACTATCTAGAGATCAACCAATAAAAATATGGTTATAAATCTATTTTTAGGTGACAATATTATATATTTATAGCTATTATTTATAGTCTCTGTAGTTCGTTACCCATCATTCCGTAACCCAAAAGGCGACAATTTTTCTTAAACTACTAATATACTTAAAATAAAAATTCTAATATCCCCAACGCAGACAGCTGAATCGATGTTGATCAAACGTGTCTAAGAGCCATCTGTAGAAAATGTTTCTAATATTATACTACTGCTAACGTTGCTCAACTTCCCACGTCACGTACTAGGTACCTACCTATTAACAGTAATCAATAATTAGGTCAGTACAGATGCCAGCCAAGCGGTAGCGTTCTGACCTCCGATACGATACCCTTGTCGTTTAATTAAGACGATTGTCGCCAGAGTTTCCTTGAGCGTTTGGGCGCTGTGTACCCGCGCTACCCGCTTACCCTTCTCATTGCGATCGTACGTAAATCCGCCACACTGCACCGGAACGATGTTCAAAGAATATGACTTTACACAGAGGCGCGCGGGCAGCTTTGTAATAATTATAATCCTTTTGGGGATATTTTTTGATTTGATTACTGTGATTAAGTACTGCAATGGTGATATTTTTAGGAATGCTACTTACCTATTAAATAAGATAAGTAATAAATAACGATCTCAATTAGTAGATTTTTATGTAATAAAATAAAACCTAGATTTTGAATTTGAAGTACAGTCAGCGGCAAAATATTGGTAAAAATATTCTGCATATCAGAAAAAAAAACTGAATGCACATCAAAGCGATGTTTTCATGTGAATTTAGTTTTTTTGCTGCGAAAGTGAGTTTAATAGATGGTTATTTTTTTGTAGCGATTTTGAATATCAACCGTAAAAATCACTATATAATTACGAAAAATTTACAAAACTAAAAAAGTTTCTTAAAACATGTCCGTCTGTCCGTCCGTCCATCCGTATGTCACAACCATTTTATTATAAAATATATATTGATGAAATTTTATCCATAGGTGTGTCTTGTGCCGCTACTTAGTTTTTAGCTAAATTGCTGAAAAAAAAACTTTAAGGAGAGGCAACAACAAAGATTTTTCAAAATAAATGTCTTCCTAGCTCAAATTGGGGAATGCTTCTCGTTGACGCAGACAACGCATTCAACTCCGTTAATAGACAATTAGCACTTTGGCAAGCCAGAATATATTGGCCACATTGCGCTCGCTTTCTATATAACACTTATAACGGCCACGCAGAACTTGTCATCCGTGACTCCGACATGAGGTTATACAGCAAAGAAGGTGTTACTCAGGGAGACCCGCTAGCAATGCCACTCTATGCCCTTGCAACTATACCAATAATAAACAAAATGAAAGAAGAAAAGAACACAATACAATCCTGGTATGCAGATGATTCCTCAGCCCAAGGCGATTTGAAAAGTATCCTAAATTGGTGGGACAAAATCAACTTAATAGGTCCGTCCTTTGGATACTACCCACAAGCCAAAAAAACTTTGCTCATAGTATCAGAGGATGACAAAAATATTGCCGACCGGATCTTCAAGGACACCAACGTAACCATTGTAACTGGTTCTCGTTATCTAGGAAGCTACATAGGTGAAGGAAAAGAAGACTTCATTAAAAATAAAATAACCAAATTTATTTCCACTATTGAAAAAATATCGCAAATCTGCAAAGACTCACCCCAAGCTGCCTATACCACCCTCACCAAAGCTGTACAATTTCAATGGGCCTTTCTTCTACGTGTGCTAAAAAATTCAAATGAATACTTTGAACCACTAACGCAAGCAATACGCACGATCTTCTTACCAACACTGTTCGGTGGTGACGTATTCTTCAATAGAAGCCGACCTTTTTTCTTTACCCGTGAATAAAGGTGGCCTTGCAATCTCTAACCCTTTCAATTCTACCAACTTAAACTACGACATCTCTAGGAAAGGTTGTACTGCATTGACTATCGCTTTAACAGAGAAAAAAGACATCGACTTATCTCAACACACTACATACTTAAAAGATGCACGGAAAGAAGGTCGCAAAGAAAAAGAAGTCCTTGATGACAATTTTTTGGAATCAACCCTGGCAAAATTTACTCCCAACAAGAGAAGGGCAATTGAAAGATCCATCGCAGCGAAAATGAAAACAAAGTCATCTAACTGGCTGTCCGTGATTCCTACAAGAAAAGATCACTTTGACCTATCTCCTTTAGAGTTCAGAGATGCGCTAGCAATACGCTACCACCGCATACCGATCTCCATGCCACAATCTTGCGACGGCTGTGGAAATGACAACTTCGACATTGATCACGCACTCTGTTGTAAAACAGGTGGCCTAATAACGAGACGCCACAACGAACTCAGAGACCTTTTCTGCGAACTTTGTCAACAGGCGTGGGGCAATGTAACAAAAGAACCACTAATTTCTGAAACCGAAGGCGGACTGTGAGCAGACTTATCCTGCCGCGGCGTGTGGGACGCTCAGAGGGAGGCGTTGTTTGATATCCGTGTCGTTGACACCGACGCTCCTTCTTACGTCTCGCACGGGTCGCGAGACGTAAGAAGGAGCGTCGGTGCATCTGTTTTAAAGTCAGCCGAAGATGAAAAGAAGAGAAAATACGCAATAGCCTGTGAAATACAACACGCTACCTTCACACCAATAGTAACCTCAGTAGATGGCGTCTTCGCTCCCCAAATGTCATCCTTCATAAAACACATGGGAGAAGCCATTGCCGACCGTTGGAACAGATCCCTGAGTACTGTCCTAGGATGGCTTAGAGCCCGAATAAGCGTCGCCATTATACGCGCCACAAGCATGTGTATTCGTGGCACACGCCGCAAATTTAAACCAAGATGGCTCGGTTTTGACGACGGTGCCGCCCTGCCCCACATAGACTGATATTTCTTATGTGTATTTATGTCTTTATTTGTACTCGCTTTTATATTTATTTGATTGTTCTTTTGTTTGTCTGGTAAATAAATTTATGAATAATAATTAAGGGGAGGCACTCCATACATACATATGCCGAACTAAATGTCAAAACAATTTTTTTTTGCAAATATGAACATTGTGTACATTTATCGATACGGGTTTAAAAATATCTTAAGTTATATATTTTTTTTTTTTTTTTTTTTTATACTACGACGGTGGCAAACAAGCATACGGCCCGCCTGATGGCAAGCAGTTACCGCAGCCTATGGACGCCCGCAACCCCAGAGGATTATATAAACTTAAGATATTTTTAAACCCGTGTCGAGGATTTTTAAAACCTTTTTTATTGAGTCAATATTTTTAGAAATAATCGCTCAGAAAGTCTAAATAATAGTCCCTCTCCCATCTAACTTTTAATCCGTAAGTCCAAAAAATATGAAAGAAATAAAGAAGATACGGCTTAGTACTTATTTATATGAAAACTATTTCACATATTATCGGTTGAGCCATTTTGAGTTATCTCCGAGAAACTACTTTCTATGGAACCCTACATTATGCGTAGTCCGATACACTCTTGGCAGGTCTTAGATATTTGATATGTAGTATTAACCGTTAGTAGTAATTTATTTATTTACTTGTGTTGATAATTAATATAAATTTGTATTTCAGCGAGGTAGTAAAGCTTTTTTTTTCCTTTTTTCTTACTTACATTAAACTCTTAAATATCAGCAATTTTTAATTAGAATCTCGATCAGGCTTCGCTCAGTGATAGTTAGTACACTGAAATTTGTATGTGTTTTAATCACGCCGACAATACGGCAAACCATAATCAGAAAAATAAAATGAAGTGGAGGTGATTTTTTTTCGCTCCAACCCACGCGATTGATACAATACACGATAGTGTGTGGTATTATTGGACAGGTCTTCCAAAAAGAATGTCTTAAACAACTTTAGGATAAAACGCATATCGTAAATAATAACTCCGAAAATTACTTATTAGTCCATTGTATTGTAGCAATAGCAGGTCTCCGCAACTAGACAACTAACGCCTGTTTTGCGTGACTCATCAGAATAAGTACTAATACATAATAATTGCAGTGTACTAACAAGACTACATTTGTTTTCAGGGCATTATAAGATGCATATGAGTTCTGTTTTTTCTACATTTTTATTTCATTTCTTTATTTAATTTGTAATATAGGTAATCTAAATAAAATACACTTTTTATAAGAACGTAAATACATGAACACACATACGGGTATATTATCTTAAAAGATAAAACGTCTATGCGCTATTGATTCCGACAAGACACGTTATGCCCGCATCGCATGAACCCTCTGCAGTTATTTAGTCTTTAGGCACAGTAAGTCCGATATTATTGCTCACGGGCCAAGCACAAGTATTTGTAGTACAAGGGAAGCACGGAGCGACGAGCGACACAGCCGCCGCCCCGTTGAGTTTGTAGTGTTCTGTAGTACACATTTTTTAGTTAAACAATATTTTAAATCGAATGAGCCGTTCAGTAGATATAAGCAAAATTAACCGTAAAACGACATTTCGTTACATTTAAATAACGGAGAAACTATACGTTACACGAGTTATTCAAACGTTGACAATGTTGTACATGAAATGGTAATTAACATATATTTTTTTCAAAATTTTTGCATGACCCGTTATTGAGATATATCCCTTAGAAAGTAACAGTTTATGGCCACAATTAGCGCCTAGCGCCTTAAATCGCAGGTCAAGTGATATATTGGTAGCAACGCGTCTTTTAATGGCGCTAATTTATTTTATATGTATTGTTATCGGGATTTGCCCAAACACCTTTTTCTAAATATTGTAGACAAAAGTGACACACGACACGACACCACGCTATGCCAGCGATATGCATTGGCGCCAATACTCGTGGTTCAAGTGTAAGTCTGACCGCTGTGTGTCTCTGTGGCACCGTAGCTCTAAAAGGGTGAACCGATTAGAATTTGTTTTTTTTATTTGAAAGCAGGTTAGTTAGTTTAAAAAAAAATATACTTATTCTTCGATGGAATTTTGTGCTGAAATGTCTCTAATTTGAGATTAATGTTTTTGATATTTGCCCAACATTCGCGTTGCATCTCTCAACCATAAATTATATAGGTAACTAGAGGCATATTAGGCTATGACCAGACGTCGGAAAGGGCGAGCAGAGTGAGCTACTTTACCTATTCACCTGACTAAATATTCTGTACTGTTAAGCTGTTGCCATTATAATTAAACCATACATAGGTACGGTATTATAAATATCTTAAGAACATACTATTGCGGTTTTATTGTAACGGCCAATATTTAAATAGTTAGGTAAAATAGTTCAACCCTTCCGACCTCAGGACTATAACCGCAAACCACTTCGTTCATCGAATCGTTATCTTCGTCTATATCGCTCTTGCGTATTCGAAAGAGAGTGACGCAAAAAGACGATTCGACGAATGAAGTGGTCCGCAATTATAGACCTGGTTATAAAAAAAAAGCGGTTAAGTTCGCGTCGGACCACGTGTAAGTACCTAATGAGTCCTGTGTCTTCATACACAATAAAAAAACCACAAGTACAGTCAGCAACGAAAGTCGCCTCAAACAAATGTTTGACGCGCTGTTCAGTAACTTAGATGTGTCTACTAGTAGTTACTTTTGTAGATATAAGTACGAGTAATGTCTTTGCTGACTGAACATCCACACAGCTTATCTTCGCCATACTTACTTCCTATCATTATAATGGAAGTTTTTGGCAAACACGGCTTTGTCCAAACCTCGTGTGACGTGCAGAAATGCTTTGGTCGAGACGCACTTGGCCTTTTTAGGGTTCCGTACCTCGAAAGGAAAAAACGGAACCCTTATAGGATCAGTTTGTTGTCCGTCTGTCAAGATCCTTTTTCTCAGGAATGCGTGGAGGTATCAAGCTGAAATACTCAGGTATACTGTCCCTTGGAGCTGTGAAAAAATCAAACTTCTAAGCCAACGCAATCAAAAGATACAACCGTTTATGCCGCAAATTTTCGAAACTCGCAAGGGAATCAAGACCTACAGGGTACTTCCCGTGAACTCAGAATCTTGAAATTTGGTACGAAGCAACGTCTTATAGCACAGATAAAGGAAAAATTGCGAAAACCGTAAATTTTTTAGTTACATCATATGGTAAAAATAATTTTAAAGTTACTACCAAAAATACCATAAGTATGACTCGATTGTCGTGATGGGTGAACTTTTACTTATATACCTACAGGTTTGTACGGAACCCTCGGTGCGCGAGTCCGTATCGCACTTGGCCGGTTTTTTTTTAATTTTCAGCTACTGTTAGAGTATGTGAGGTCCGTTAAATGAAAATAAAAAAATCACTGAAAATATAGATTTCTTTCGTATATCTTAATTACAAATATTCGTAAAACATAAGATAATATTGTCTTTATAGATTATTCTAAATAATTACAGCACTAAAATTGATTTTTTTTCTTCTATTTATAACAGACTTAATTTTAATACATTTTAGTACAGAAATAATATGAGCGATAAGGTACATACAATAACTTAATTTTGTTATTATTATGAGATTGCAATTAGGTACAATCAGCGTCATATAGTTAGGAGCAGTCGAAGTGGCCAAATATATCGTAACACACCCTTACTGCCATACATATAAAGATCTTCACCGATATATTTGGCTACTCAGGCTGCTACCAACTATTTGACGCTGACTGTACATAGGGTATGGCGCCACTCCGAACTTTGGCACGATGGATGGCATGCCGCGGTTAGATAGCACTCTTTGGAGTGTACCCAAAAGCTGATCAAAATAGGAGAACAGGCTCAATCAACTTAAGGTGCGGAGAATGTATAATCGGCTCTACTATCTTGTAGACGGAGAGCTGGCCACGTCAGATATGACACAATAATGAGAGCAACGAAACCCATTTAGTTAGTTTGCTATACTATGCTTATTTCTAGATCCGGACATCTGGCAGCTGTAAAGTGGTGGAGGTCAAAGAATGCAAATAACTTGAAGAAAACAAACCCTAGTGTTCTGGGTTTAATGAAATATTATGGGAAATTATGTAATTAATTAGGTTATATCATATCGAGAAGGTTCTGTTGGGGGAAAGTAGTGCCAAATGAAGTAAAATGCGATTTTTACTTAGTCGCGTACTGTTCTTGTTTCCACAATAATAGACAATAGTTTTTAATGTCATGTTAAAATATAGGCCCTGTCCTCTATAAATTACACAACTTTGGCATTTTTTACCTATTTTGGTATAACTTTTTTCCAACTTAAAAACTTTATTGGTCTGTCACTCTGACATCCACCCATTAAAATCTGCCAGATGCCCGGATCTAGCAATAAGGATGGTAAAGCAGTCTAAGTAGACCGATTGCAATGCTCTCATTATTGTGTCACGTCTGACGTGGCCAGCTCTTAGACCATTGTGATGCATCAACGTTTAGTAACCTATACCTAGAAACAAATCGGTCGGACTCGCTAGGAAACTAGTTTCGAGTGACAGCTAGAATCACAGCAGCACTTGATCACAGCGCGGGCCAATTTTACACTGGCCATAATAAACAGCTCTTACAACCATGTGTGTAATCCTAATTCTGTTTTTTTAGCTCGTAGTAAACTAATGCACACACGGTAAACACGGTGACGGAAAGTAGATGTAAGTCCGATATTTTGTTGAAGCTAAAATATAATGACGCTAATTACGATTCATCTTGTTAACACAGAAAACGGTTTTTGATTTTTAGTGAATGTAGGAATAGGATAGGTACGTATTAGAAAATATTTCAGTTTATAACAGCCTAGGTACCTACTTAATGGCAATTAGAAAGTACCTATTAAGAACATGCTTTATATCAAAATTGTAAATGCATTATTTTCTATCAATTAAAAAATAATAATGTTAGTTAGGGCCTGTTTCACAATCTCCAGATAAACTTATCTGCCAGTTACAATTATTGCTATCCTTTTCTCCAGTCATATAAAAGAAAAGGACAGCAAACATTTATCTGAAAGATATGCTTTAACTGGAGATTGTGAAACAGGCCATAAGTATAATGATCTTTCCGAATGATACTGCCTGATCTCTTCGTACAATGAGAGTTTCGGACATCTCAAAAATCCAACTCTAAATATGTTTACTTTATTTCTACTTACAGATTTAAATTACAAGTACAACATTAACTGGTCATGAAATAGAGAATTAGTTGAACACGAAATAAACACGCATAATTTTTGGTTTTCTTGGTTTACTACACAACTGTACATATTAGAGATGGAATGAATAGTTGTTTGGCCAGATACCGGAAATCCGGCGGACCCCTTGGCCGGACATTCGACCAAAAGTTTTACCTATCTGCTGTTAAACTAATTCGAGCACGCCTCCCGTGGTTCCAAACAGGTTAAACTTAAGCCAAGGATGATTAAGACGTGGATTGACAATGCGTATACAAAATCGCGTTCCCTTATTTCAGGCTAAAGCACTAGCGTCATCTATCGGTCACCACAAACACTAAATTCCTACTTAACCTTTCTGTTAAGCCCATTGGTTGACTGGTAGAGAATGCCTTATGGCATTAAGTCCGCCATTTGTACCATCTTATTTTGTTCAATTAAGATTAAATAAATAAATTCTGGTTTCTAATATTTTGTTTGGCGATTAACGCTGACAGAATAACTAGACTCCAGACTCAACAGCTGGCGCTGGTGCACTCAGTACCGAAAACAGACGTATAGCCTGAAGGTTCGAGGAACGCGATTTTGTATAGGCATTGTCCATCCATGTCTTAATCATCCTTGACTTAAGCTAACTAAAGTTATGCCCTTAATTGAATGGAAAAATCATGTGACGTAATAAACTATATTAATCTGTAAATTAATTGGTGGTTTACTATTAGAATCGTCCCCCTTTTAAACTTGGCTAGTGATTTTACTATCCGGCCGAATAGTTAGTAAAATTGTGGCCGGACAGGCCAGATACCGGATAGTGGCCGGATATACGTTGCATCTCTAGTACATATCGTTTATTCCACAATTACCTATATTTCATTATTTTTCAATAGCGCGAAAGCAACTGGAAGGAATATAAAGGGATAAGTTCGCTTTAGTACAATTATTTTGTTGTATAAATCTCTCGCTGTATTTTGTTCAATTAAGTGTTCTACTACTACTACTACAGTCATAGATTTGTATGATATTATTTAAGGTCTTGAGCTATCTTAACAATTTTACAGGAAGACCTGTGCACTAATCAATAAACCTACAAGTGACTTGAGTGTGAACTGGCTTGTAAATTGTCACTTGAAGCTTTATTAAACAGGCCACTGTCCTATTTATGTCATAATAAATAAAATTGTAAGTAACATTTTTATACGCTTGAACACATACTATTATCTATCATTATTCCGGAGTGAATCAATATAAATAAATTAGATAATATATATTTTTAAATGTATTGATATTTTGCGAGCGAAACGATAACGCACTTGAGTTTTAGGTACCTACTACACATACCAATACGGCATAGGCGCCCGATATTGATATTAAATAGGTACCCGTAGGTGCATACCTACTTACGAGTATTAGGATGAGAAACAATTTAATTTAATGGTTGGTTTTATCCACTCAGACAAGCGAGTTATGACTTTGAGTAAATATCTGTTTAGGGGTTCTATTGGACATACATTCTCTAAGATAAATCTGTGTTACTGTCGAAAACACAGTCTGTTGAGATAACCATCATTTTACAATTTATTTTATCTACACCAATATCATAAATCCTCTATTCCGCGTTCGGAAACCGTATGTAATTACCACCATTATTGCAACCAGTAACGTAACATCAGTGTATTATCTGTGACAGTGTGGTAAAAACGTATGAAAACCGCTTTCACTAAACTCACATTGTATCACTCTTTTGGTATCAAATCAAGATTGGTTTTGCCCATAAAGTTCTAAGAGTACGCTTAGGTCCATTTCCCCTCTGTCCAAAAGATAGGTAGAAAGGTCAAATATGTCCATAAACACTAGTTCAATAATCGATTACACATTTCGTTCATCCTCCGTGAAAATGCCTTTATACGCTGTTTTTGGGAGTAAGTTTACAAAACTATATAATATCATTTCAGATGTAAGTACCTATAGTTTTACTTTATTTATCATTACGTTAAATCGGAAAGCAATCTTCGTTTACAGAATCGATTTAAAGACAACCGTTTTTTATTCTGACGAGCAGTAACTATTTATTTAGACGTTTGACACTTATCCATATTTAAAGGACTGCATCCGATAATGAACCATATGTTCACAATTGTAAAGTCGACTACCTATTGCTCTATTTAGTGTTTTAAAAGATGCGTGATACTTTACTTTTGTGTTGGTGCGTAGTTATGAGAGAGAGTTTTGCACGTTGTGGCAGTCTTTTGTTTGGAAAGATGAGGTGAAGAAGCCTCCTCTATTTAGAACTTTATGGTTTTACCAGACATACTGCTGAAGGGGGGATAATGATTTTGTATTGATTCTAATTAGACCACGAAAATATGTGGCCGTATTTATAATCCTAATAATTGTAATAAATGCGCATTAATTACGTAACACCAAGAGTATGATAAATACAAAACACTTAAAGAAATATAGTAAAGAATAGAAGTAAAGAAAAAGAAATATTAATCAATTTGTCGAGTTATACATATATGGTTTGATGGACACTCTATATTTATATAGTTACATCAAATGGTGGCATACCGGCTTTCGTAAATTTGCATCAATAGGCGGGTCCGTCCACACCTGACCCAGGCATTGCGGCCGCGCGTGCGTTTGTCTGTCGCCACCTTAGGGGGCGTCCATTAATCGCGTCATACGTTTTTGGCTTGTTTTAGACCCCCCCCTCCCCCATGGTGATCTTTGGTGATATTTTCAGGACCCCTCCCCCCCCTATCCAATATGACGTGTAATTTTTTGCGAACTAAAGTAAGTACAGTTTTCTAACACGTGAACCTACTTACGTAACGTACGTACACGTAAAGGGTAAAAAACCGGCCAAGTGCGTGTCGGACCACGCATAGGAGAGTTCCGTACCTTCAATGGAATAAGAACCAAACTAATAACAAAAGGTCGTATCTGATGCCTATGGAATAAGTTTTTTGGAGATAACTCAAAAATGGCTGAACCGATAATGTTCAAAACAATTTTCGTTGAAAGTATATAATAAGGCGCATCACTTTAAATTTTTTCATGTTTTTTGAAGTTACGGTTCAAAAGTTACGGGGGAGCCCCCACACAACTTTTCTGACTTTCGAAGCGATTATTTCAGAAAATATTCACTTAATCACAAAATAGTCAAAGAAACCTCAATGTTATTTTGAAAGACCTATCGATTGATGTGTCACATGTTGATATTAGGTTAAAATTATTTATTTTAAATTTAGTTACCTGTATGGAGCGCCCCCCTAAGATTTTTTTTTTTTTCAAATTTAACTACATAACTAAGTAGCTGCATACAAAATACATCTTATGTGTAAATTTTATTCAGATACGTCGTATAGTTTCCGAGTAAAATGCCTGTGACATACGGACGGACAGACAGACAGACAGACATGACGAATCCATAAGGGTTCCTTTTTTGCCATTTGGCTACGGAACCCTAAAAATGAAACTACATATAAAAAAAAAATATCTTTAATAGAAAAAAACCGGTCAATTGCATGTCGGGCCACGCGGTTTCGTACCTACTATCGAAAAAGTAATATCAAAAGGTCGTATCTGCGTATGAAATGAGTTTTTAGGAGATAACTCAATAATTTCTAAACCGATAATGTTCTCAATTTTTTTCATATTATTTGGATCTCCGGTTCAAACGTGACAGGGGGGACACAAGTTTTTTAGACTTACGGGGTGATTTTTCCTTAGAATATTCACTAAATAAAAATAAAAAAACAAAAAGTCCTCAATGTTATTTTGAAAGACCTATCGAGTGATGTGCATCATGTCATATTTGGTAAAAAAAAATTTTTTTTGACAAATAATTACATGCAGTAAGGAGGGGTCCTTAAAATATCTTTTTCAGCAATTTTACTACAAAACTAAGTAGCGGCATACAAAAACACACCTTATATTTAAATATTTATTAAGATACGTTTTATAGTTTCCGAGTAAAATAGCTGTGACATACGGACGGACGGACAGACGGACATAACGAAACTATAAGGGTTACGTTTTTGCCAATTTGGCTACGGAACCCTAAAAACCTACTTCACAAAATAATATGTCAAATGCCATTAAAAATTATTTACACTCATAGTGCTAGTGCAATTTTACTCTGCTTTTGACAGATTGATTCATTTAAAAGTTGATAATTTTTATTTTACTGACCATAATACACTATACAGTATAGCACAAAGAACAAAAAAATTACACGTGATATGTGTCCAGACCCCCCTCCCCCCTGTGGTGATCTTTGGTGATTTTTTCTTGTCCCCCTCCCCCCCCTATACAATATGACGCGATTAATGGACGCCCCCTTACATGCTATTGGAATTTGCTGCGTTCCTGACCGTGTGCGGGATCCGGGCACTATCTACAGGCATACGGACGGCAATGGTAACTTTTCACTTACGAAGTCTATATTTTTTGCTCGTAAATGATATGGAACTAAGAAGTATACAATTTTTGATCCTTTTGTGTTCAGCAATTAAAATTGTCCTGACCGTTTATACTACTTGGCGGTCCTACCCTTGTATAATATGTAACTACTTTTCGTGTTTATAACTGATTTCATGTACATATATATATAGTTAGGTATAATATTAGTATCTGCTTAACTTTAAGTAAACGCTAAATTTTAAAAATAAATTCTCCAAACTTACGTTTTAATACGTAGGTACGTTTGCGTACGTATTAACTTATATATAAATTGTCAATGTAAATTCGTGTAAAATATCAAAAAAAACACAGAGGTACATTATCTCTGCGAAATTTCAACAGCCTTGTTCAGTATGTGAGAGACGTCCATCGGCGGAAAGTTTTGGAGTAGCTTAACGTTGGACGCGAAGTCACCGTTTAGCAGGCTGTCTTCCATTAGTCTGTAATTAATATAAGTGTCAGTTAGAATACTTCGTAAATTATAAGCTTTCTACAGAAAAGGTAACGTCCTCCACACAATAGATAGGCGAGGAAAACTGTTAATACTAATACAAAATTCATTCAAACAATTTTAGCAACTTAAATTATTTATAACTGAAGTGAGTTGTATTTCTTGTTTCGTACGGTTATCAACCAAAACACATTCCATCTTATCAACCGACTTCAAGATTTCGAAGGAGGAGGTTAATGTATGTTCACCGATTATTCGAAGACGGCTAGACCGATTTGGAAAATTCTTTTTTTGTTTGAAAGAGTATACTTCACAGTTGGTCCCATTGTAACCAGGTTAGGATCTGATGATGCGATCCTGGAGAAATCGAGGGAACTCTTCAACTATTATAGGCACACCTATAGTGATTTGAGTGTTTTTTTACAGTAGCTCGGGCATTTGCTGTTGGAAAGGTGGAGGCTAAGTGGTCGGTTCTTTTTTGTTTAAAATTATTAATTTATTTTGTTAGACTATAGGGAGGTCCCGCATTGCCACTATTCAACCGACTTCAAGATTACGAAGGAGGAGGTTCTCAATTCGTCGGGATCTTTGTTTTTGTTGTTTTTATAAATGTATGTTCACCGATTACTCGAAGACGTCTGGACCGATTTGGAAAATTCATTTTTTGTTTGAAAGAGTATACTTCACAGTTGGTCCCATTGTAACCAGGTCAGGATCTGATGATAGGATTCTGGAGAAATCGAGGGAACTCTTCAACTATTATAGGCACACCTATAGTGATTTGAGTATTTTTTACAGCAGCTCAAGCATTTGCTTTTGGAAAGGTGGAGGCTACGTGAAGTCGGTTCTTTTTTGTTTAAAATTATATTTTCACCTCAGCAGCAGGAACGAGAGTTCTTTGATACCTAAAAACAGTGAGCAAAACTCAATTTTGCTGCGAGCGTGAGACAAAATGACCTTGTTGACCTTGGAATTACAATGTCAATCTGCGTGCGAGGTCTAATACAAATTCGAAATACTCGGAAGCTATTCGTGTTGTCTTTTTCACGTCATTAGTAAATAGAGAGAGACAGAAATATTTTAAACGTCATTCAATCAAATTTTATTTAATTTTAATTCGTATTCTGAACTTTCCATTCGACCCCTGAAACAGAGTCAGAACGATACGTTCCGAAATGCGCAGAAGTACTAATTTGTAAATATAATTTAAACAAATTTTAATTTTGAAATGTTTGACCATACAACACCTAAAATAATTTACGTTCTTTATTTCAAGATCAAATAAGTATAAACGGAAAAATTACAAGATTATCATGTGAAAAATATTATTACTTACAACAATCTCTCGTATTGTGATCAAACAGTAGTTACCGAACGCAGATAAAAAAAAGTTGACAAAAGCCAAAATGGCGGTATAGATATTTTTAAAATATTTAATTTATTTGATTATTTTTTGTGTTATTAACTTATAATTGAGGTTTTTGAACTCATATGTAACAATATTATAATAAATACAAGTGAAAAAAGTGACAAAGAAGGATTAAGCATCACCCAGGTTGTATTTTTCCAAGTCTTCTCACTGCTGAGGTGAAAAATAGTGTGTTCAACATGAGAATAAAGTTATTTACATCTTGTGCTTTTGAGTCCCTCTCTACGCTCAAGATTCTAAATTAGAATCACTCGCTACGCTCGTGATTCTATTATAGAATCTTTCGCTTGCTCAGGACTCAAAATTAGCACTCGAAGTAAATATGAACTTTCTTCTCTTGTTGTACAAATATCTATTTATCAACCGACTTCAAGATTTCGAAGGAGCCTCTTTTTCGTCGGGATCTTTGTTTTTGCTTGTTTTTTAGGGTTCCGTACCTCGAAAGGAAAAAACGGAACCCTTATAGGATCACTTTGTTGTCCGTCTGTCTGTCTGTCTGTCAAGACCATTTTTCTCAGGAACGCGTGGAGGTATTAAGGTGAAATTTATATCAAATACTCAGGTCTAATGTCCCTTGGAGCTGTGAAAAAATCAAACTTGTAAGCCAACGCAATCAAAAGATACAGTCGTTTATGCTGCAAATTTTAGAGTTTTCGGTACTCGCAAAACCTAAGGGGTACTTCCCGTAAACTCAGAAACTTGAAATTCGGCACGAAGCAACGTCATATAGCATAGACAATGGAAAAGTTACAAAAAGTAGAAATTTTTAGTAAAATCATACAAATAATTATTTTAATTTTTTTTAACTTACTACCTTTTCCCTCGTAAACGCGTGGAGGTATTAAATTGAAATTCATGTCAAATACTCAGGGCTATAGGACCTTTCAGATGTAGCAAAACCAAACTTTTATGTCAACGCAATCAAAAGAAATAGCAATTTAAGTCGCATATTTTGAAACTGAGTACTCGCAAGAAACTCAAAACCTAAGGGGTACTTCCCGTAAACTCAGAAACTTGAAATTCGGCACGAAGCAACGTCATATAGCATAAACATTGGAAAAATTACAAAAAGTAGAAATTTTTAGTAAAATCATACAAAAAAACATTTTTAAAATTTTTAACTTACTACCTTTTTCCTCGTAAACGCGTGGAGGTATTAAATTGAAATTCATGTCAAATACTCAGGGCTATAGGACCTTTCAGATGTAGCAAAACCAAACTTTTATGTCAACGTAATCAAAAGAAATAGCAATTTAAGTCGCATATTTTGAAACTGAGTACTCGCAGGAAACTCAAAACCTAAGGGGTTTTTCCCGTAAACTCAGAAACTTGAAACTTGGCAAGAAGAAACTTCATATAGCACATACAAAGGAAAAATTACGAAAAGTAGAAATTTTTAGTAAAATCATACAAAAAAATATTTTTTTAAATTTTAAACTTACTACCTTTTTCCTCGTAAACGCGTAGAGGTATTAAATTGAAATTCATATCAAATACCCAGGTTTATAATACCTTTAAGCTGTAACAAAATCAATTTTCTATGTCAATGCGATGGGAGAACTTTTACTTATATACCTACAGGTTTGTACGGAACCCTCGGTGCGCGAGTCCGACTCGCACTTGGCCGGTTTTTTATGTATGTTCACCGATTATTCGAAGACGGCTGGACCGATTTAGAAAATTTCTTTTTTTGTTTAAAAGAGTATACTTCACAGTTGGTCCCATTGTAACCAGGTCAGGATCTGATGATGAGATCCTGGAGAAATCGAGTGAAATCTTCAACTATTATAGGCACACCTATAGTGACTTGAGTATTTTTTACAGTAGCTCGGGCATTTGCTTTTGGAAAGGTGGAGGCTAATTGAAGTCGAAGCTATTCGTTCTGAAAGCACACCGGCGTCGACACCTGAACGATAGTCTAACCTAACCGAAACCCCCTAATAAGGTTTCCATATTAGGTGTTTATAATATAATTAAATTAAACCACATATTTTAATTCCTATTGCTAAGACATTTTTCGCGCAAAACAAACGGGAAGTGGGTAACACTATCAAATGGTAAGCGATATTATACTGATATAAATATTGTCATTTTTTACACACTAAGAGGGGTTTCGCACTACTTCCGATCCGAATCCGTGAAAGTATAGTACGAAGTAGCCGTAGAACTATTTATATGGTAATTAACGCACTAGAGCCGTGCGTGCGTTTCTTTCCGAAATCGGATGACTGAGATCGGATCTAGTGCGTAAATTATTATAGAAATAGTTCTACGGCTACTTCGGACCATATTCGGATTGGACGTAGTGCGAAACCGCACTAATTCTATAGACAAACCACATATGTTTAACCTTGTTTATAATGGTTTCCATAATGATATGATACCTATTTCATCTGGGTGACTACTTAATAGGGTTACCCTATAGAAAAAAAAAAACAATTGGAGGGGTTTCCAGTCGCTGTTCGTATGGTAACCAGAGGTTAAGAAATAAAACCCTAAAAGTGAAAGTGACGGAACAATATTTGGTCAAAGGGAATACTTACAAAATCATGGCACAGCATATGTAAATGAGAAAATCGAATCTCATGGGGTCGGCAAACAAGGAATCCCACATTCTCTCGACATCCGGTAGGGAAAACTCTTGCGAAAGCAGCAACGTTATCCACCTGGAATGAATTGGTATTGTTGATATCATATTTTGCTACGGTTGCTACTTAACTCGGAATTAGTTAGAACTTATGCTCACCGCGTTGTCGACGCGTGTTTGTAGCGATACATACGCGAATTGCACGCTATTCAGACGCAGCTTGTAGACCTTGTACAGGTCAAGAACGCTCCGTCAACACTCGTTTGTGGCGATACAGTATAGACGCGCCCTCAGCGCGCGTTTGTAGCTATACTACTTCACCCTAGGGAAACCCCGGCAGTCGAAAAGACGCGCCGTCAACGCGCGTTTGTATTGCTACAAACATGCCATCATCGCGCGTTTGTATCGATACAAACGCGCCGGTGACGCAAACAAAGTGGTCCGTGGAATTAAAAAACGCAGTGTGTTAACTATAATCTGTAGACAGTTCAAAAATGACATCATATCGAATATCAGTCCTTTCTCTTTAATATAGATGTGCAAGTGGCGGCCAGGCCCCAAAAATATTTGTTGTTATTAAAAATTTATAGAAGTTTTCGCAAGAAATGAAAAAAAAAAATCAAGTAACGAAAAGTTCCAATTCGAGTACTAATTATAAGAAATTTTCGAAACATTCATACGTGAAAAAATTCATTTTGTACTCAATATAACCTGTACATCCTATTTTACTTGCACGTCTATCGATTGCTCCTTGATATGAGTATTCTGATTGATGAAACCTCACTCGATGTGATTACTGTCTGTCCACAAGGGTTTCTTTAGGTCAACTTCCGTCTGCATCATTAGATGCGCTGTGTTAGTATAATATTGCATTCCCGTGTAAATTATACCAATTTTTAGACACCGTAAATTGGTTTAAATTTAACTTACAAGCTTTTCCCCTTATTCATAAACGGCCACTAAAGTTAGGAGATCGCTGATAATCGTTTGTCCCTTTCCCTCATATAGGTTGGACGGAAAGGGACAAACGATTATCAGAGGCCTCTTCACTTTAGTAGACGTTTATGAATGAGGGGGTTTGAATACAGCAACAACTACATGGAGAGAAGCTAGATTAAACTGTGTAAAACTGGAAAACATGTTTGAAGTATGTACAGTCGACGTTAAATATATGTTTACACTTTTAAACCTCATTACAAAGGAGTAAGGTGCTAAATTTTAAACATATCTTTGTCGTCGACTGTACCTAGTCGCCAAATAGCCACAGCATACTTCTTTGGGGAGCCAGGGATTGAATGACTAAATCGGTGAACGTGCTTAAGTTTGATATAGCAGTTATGCGAACAGTAAAAATTACGAACTACAGTAGAACCCGCTTAATAATTAAATTAAAATTGCAGTTAAGGCTCCTTATTCCCTAAAAGGTCGAAAAACTCTATTAATGGAAAAAGCCGCATAAAATGCTATTTATAAGATAGTTTGAAGTATTAGTAATACAAAAAAGTAATTTTGAACCATGTTTATTATTATTAAGTACCCAAAAATACGATTCTTACAAAAAGTGTCCTGTGAAGTGTGATTTAAGTATCATTTTTAAAAATTCATAGTAATTTGAAATTTACTGCTATAGTAATGTTTTTTTTTATCGTGATAGAAATATAGTTTAACTTTGCAATGGTAATATTTTTAGGGCAAAATATTCATTGGGTTTTCGTGGAAAAAATGAAATGTAACCGTGTTTTCATCAAAAAACTGGCATATAATCAGAAGGTATTTTGTCGATTATCCAAGATGAATCTTCGATTTTTATTTCCATGGCCGTCTCATACATGATATACTCAATTGAATTTAATTCAAATTGAATAAGTATTTTTACCCTTTTTTGCGTAATCTGAAAATGAACGGTACACCTAACTGGAAAATCCGGAAAGGCCTTCCAAGACAACCAATTTTTTTCATATTTCACTCGTTAAAATGTAATATTTGCTCCGATGGCCGTCTAGATAAAGAAATGAACTATTATGTGCATCAATAGTTGTTTTAAGAAAACTTAGTATTTTCGCCACAGCCTTCGAAGAAAATGAAGCATTTCGTGAAATTCGCGCGTTTTGGGAATAAGGCCTCTTAAGCACTTTTGCATCTCGAAAGTCATATTTGTAGGCAGTTTTATGGGAAAAATAATATTGTCCCTAATTATCTGGTCACGACTGTAACTAACATCAGCATACTTTTAATCTTGTATTGACTGGATTAAAAGTGTAAGCGATTCAAAGTAGGAGAACCTCAAAGAGTAGTATCTAGGTAACCTCAAAGAGTGGTAACTCCTAGGAAGAGGCAGATGAGCCATATAAAGTACCTGAAGCTGTAGTACTGGGGCTTAAGCTCCTGTACTTCCATACGATGCCACACTTGGGGGCCATTCTTCTTGACACATTCACAGAGCCGGTTCATCATGTAGTTAATGCCACTCTCTGTTTCATCCAACGTGCGAATGAAAAAGTCACGAATTTCGGACATCAAGTTGGTAAAGCAAAAGAAGCAGTCAGCTTCTGCGTGCTCTGAAACGTAAAACTGGAATAAGCCTTGGACCAACCCGCACTGGCTATTAAATTGTCTATAAAAAATCGCGTTCAACAATAATGAGGTTATACCACTGTTTCTGGTAGATCTCACTTTTGAAAAAGTTCACGTTATTTCGATTTTGTCAAATCGCCGTTAAAAATGTACGAATACCTGCGTTAGTGACACGATATATGGTGATAGTTCAATGAGGGTTTCCGCGATTGAGTTTTTCACCAGATGGCAGCACCGTGACGACAGGTCTTTTTGGCAGTAGCTGTCAAAATCCACCAATCAAAAAATATATGGTTAAAAATGATTGGTGGATTGTGACAGCTAGACCTGTCGCCACGGTGCTGCCATCTAGTGAAAAACTCGATCGCGGAAACCCTCATTGCCTGAATTGTGGCAACGCGATTTTTGTGTAGACATATTAAATAGAGATTTTGTTCAGTTTTATTTCATCCATGGAACGAACGTAGGATTTTTTAATATTTAACTAAAGAAAACCATAACAAATAAAAGGTGGAATTAGTGTCATCAGGAATGCTTGATGTTAAATGTTAGCAGTAAATTTCCATGAAAAAACTGTTAGAGTCTGACTGGAGTCGGTCAGTGGAGTTCTTGCCCTTAATAATACAGTGAGTACTCACGGCGATATTCAGAATTAGGATCGGTGGCAAACGTGTGGTAGATGGGCCCTATGATCTCGTTCATGCCCTGCACGTAGCCCTGGCCGGGGTTGAGCTTGGCGTAGAGGAACAGCATGCGCTCCACGACCTCCCAGTGCGCCTCACGGCCCTCGTTAAGCGGCTCGTAGTCTCCGGACGGCTGGCTGTCCGAGCGCCGTATCTCGTTGCTTAACTGAAAGCATTTCAAGTTTAGACTAATCAATAACTTTAATATAAACAAATAATTTTAAACATAAAAGAACCGATTTCACTTAGCCTCCACCTTTCCAAAAGCAAATGCTCGAGCTACTGTAAAAAATACTCAAATCACTATACTCGTAGGTGTGCCTATAATAGTTGAAGAGTTCCCTCGGAATCTCCAGGATATCATTATCAGATCCTGTCCTGGTTATAATGGTACCAACTGTAAAGTATACTCTTTCAAACAAAAAAAGAATTATCGAAATCGGTCCAGCCATCTTCGAATAATCCGGTGAACATAAAAAACCGACCGATGAATTGATAACCTCCTCATTCGAAATCTTGAAGTCGGTTGAAAAGTGCAGTAATTAGGAATATGCATGATTTTTTTGGAAGACGTCATTCGATTCTATTTCCCTGTAGATTCAAATGTCTCTAATAAACCTACTATCTATGATAGCCCTGAAACGTCAAAAATGTGAAAATACGTTAGGCGTCTGCGCCGCGCGTCAAAACGCCCCATACAAAAAGTGTGCGGATTGTGACGTCACCGTTCACAAAGTTGCAGAAAACTGTTTGGAAGGAACAAGTTTTTGTAAGATTTTTGTAATTTTAGGCACGAAAAAATGCGTTTAGCTATATAGTTGTCATACATTTTTTTTCTTGTTAGGACATAAGTAATCGAACTGAAGTTTCGAAAATACATTTGAGGTATAAAAAAAATGCCTAAAATTTTACGTTTTCAAACCGCAATATCTTTAAAAAACTGTTAAAAATTATTACGGATTTCCACTTATTTATATTAGTTTGGGGTTGTTGAACGTGTTTATGCAACAGATTCAATTAAATATTTTTCACGCATGTTCTCTATTGTAGAAGTAAGAAGTATATGCTTGAATGTAGGATATACGTACGGACAAACTATAAGCACGGCACTGCTACACATAGATAGATAATCATTTATTGATAAAAGACAATAAAGTTACACGTCACTTTTATAATACTTAATACTTAATATTATGTTTGAATAATATATTGTATGCAGCAAAAGCATAATTATTTAATACTGTGAATGGGCCTGTGACTTGTAACAGGCGACAAATTCGTCGACACTATAGCACGTCATGTCCAGTAGTGTCCGTCTAAGCTTGTTAATGAACATTGAATCGGTGCCACATTTGAACTCCTCACTTAAGACAATTTGTTTATTTGTTTATTTTGGTCAGCACTAACAGTTAAACTAAACATGCTAACCTGTGTTACATAAGATAAAACTTAATATCTAACATGCAACAAACAAGCTTAATTCAATTAGACTAATCTTAAATCTAGCGATAAGATTACAACAAAAGTAAGACTAAATTAAAAAGTTAATGCATTTTCAATATTACAATGTCAGGATAAATTAATAATTATGTCATCAAGTAAATAAAAAACCAACTACAGAACAAAATTAAATACAACGGTGGTAATTAATAAATATAAGATTGGACAAGTTACCTTAGAACATTTACGCGTCATTCAATTTAAATGGAACTTGTGGCTACAATTTTTTCAAGGTAACTACAGGATGCTACCAGAAATTGATTTTCGGAAGTGAAAAATAGGTCAAGTTGGCTATTGCTTTCTAAAATGTCGTTTAATAGCGTTAGCGCTCGGTGTAGTGGGGAGAAGGAAAGCGCGCGCGTTCTGGCATATGGGATGGCAAAGAAGCCGCGGCTTCGAGTGCGTAGTGATCTTGTTAATGGCACAGGGACGCGAATTGTTACTAGGGAAAGTAATGATGGATTAGCTACCACCCCGCGTATTAACTGATAGAAATATTTCACAAGGTACATATTTCTTCGGGCTTCGAGTGATGTGTAGTCCACCATTCCAATTACAAATAGAGTTGGGTATAGGTAGGGGTAATAACCGTGTAACTTTTTGTAAAGGAAACGTGTAAACGGTTTTTGTACTTTTTCCAGAAGGAGAGTGTATTGTTGTTCATGGGGATTCCAGATTGCAGCATTTGATTCTAGCTTGCTACGCACAAACGCATTGTACAAGATGCTGATAGCGTGCCTGTTTGAGAATATTTTGGCTTGCCGGATAACAAATCCAAGACATCTACTTGCTTCGTTGCAGACTCTGACTATATGTTGGTTGAATGTGAGCTGTGGGTCAAACCATGTGCCATCTTTCGTTTCATTTATTCGTTTTAGCGGTTTTCCCTCTAATTTGTATGTGGGGTATATAGGAGAGCGCGCACGCGTGTAAGTCATGACAGTGCATTTATCCATATTGAGGGCGAGGCTGTTCTTTTGCGCCCAGGTGTGAACAGCGTCAATGTCTAATTATAACTTACTAACGTCATTAGCACATTCGATAGGCAAAGCCAATTTGAGGTCGTCGGCAAACAACAAGCAAGTTGAGAATTTAAGTGCTGCTGGCAGATCATTGACAAGGATAAGGAATAGGAGAGGCCCAAGGTTGCTACCCTGTCCAATGCCTGAGGTAACCAGAAATGGAGCAGATCTAGATCCTTCATAACATACATATTGTTGCCTGTTCGAGAGGTAATTCGCTACAAATTCTAGCAGGTCCATAGAAAAACCGCTTAGGTATAATTTCTTAAGTAATATGTCGCTGTCAACTCGGTCGAATGCTTTGCGAAAGTCAAAGTAAGCCACGTCAACCTGCTTCTTCTGGTCTAAGTTACTCGCTATTACAGATACAATATTGAGTAAGTTTGATGTGGTGGAGCGCTTCGGTAAGAAACCATGTTGTTCATCGCAAAACCAACCGTTTAACTGTTTAAATATTTTCGAGTAAATGATTGACTCGAAAATCTTGCCAAAAATACAAAGTACAGCTATTGGTCTGTAGTTATGGACATCAGATTTCAATCCCGACTTATGAACTGGTAATACTTTGGTGGTCTTCCAGGCTGAAGGGTAGACTTTAGTTTTTATTGCTAAGTTGAATAAAAGTTTGAGCGGTCTGACAAAAACTTCGCAACAATCTTTGACAATGTATTGGGGAATACCATCTGGGCCCTGAGTGTGCTTGGACTGTAAGCGTTTAATTGCTATACGAACATCCGAGCGAACAAGCCGATCACTTAAATTGGTCGTTTCACCCGTTTCTGTCAGACATGCTGCCGTTACGTCAAGCGTGGGGGAATTTTTTAAGAAGACGTCTTTAAAAAAGTTAGCAAATGAGTCTGCAACATCCTGAGATGACATACTTCCAAAAGTCACAGGTTGATTAGAACCGCGATTGCGTTTTACATAGGTCCAGAAGGCGGAAGGATCTCGTATTATATTATTTTGCAGGTTATTGACATAGGTACTCAGGGCAGCCTCCGACTGAATGGTTACCATTTTTCGGTAGTAGGTGAAAAACGCATAGTAGAGTTGATTGCTAGTCTGTTTAAACAATTTGTGATATTTATTTTTTATTTTGTTTAAATTAATAAGTTCCGCAGTAAACCATTCCGGATATTGCTGTTTGTTCTTGGTTTTTTTTTTAAGCGGCACACATTCAGTTATGATTTCATCCACAATGGTGTAAAAATGGCTTGTGCAATCATTAATTTCATTGATGTTATGAAGCGGAGACCAGTTTATGCTAGCCAATTTATGATAAAGGAGATGAAAGTTGGCCTTACGGTAATTTCTAGCAGGTATATTCAGGGAAGGGTTAGAGGTTGGGTTATTTAAATGTTTCTTGAATGGAGAGGGGCATGACAACTCAATGTTAAGCGGAGGGTGATATTTCTCAACTGACACAAGCCCGGCGGCAGCTTTCGTAACAGTGATTTCAGAGCACACGTCATTCGATAGCACCAGGTCCAGTAGCCGGTTAAGATTGTTAAGTATGTTATTGTGCTGAGCCAGGTTACAGAAATTAATTAAATGTTCGAAGGCACCATGCCCATTGGTAGTGGCCGAGTATAAGTTAAAGTCACCTACTATCACAATGGGATGGGTATAATTATTTATAATTCGTTCTAAACTTTGAAATGTAGAATGATAACGAGTATCTGGTATTCTAGGAGCTAAATAGACCACACACAGTATAAATTTTAGATGCCCCTTGGAAAGGAGTGCGCAGACGATTTCATCCTGAGGATCCTGACAATGTACAGTTTAATCCCTGTTATGTATAGGGATTTCTTTAATTTATGCGCAGTTGCGTCTGCGCGTAACTGTCTGAAATTTATCAAAATTTGTGGGGATCTGATCATAGTCGAAAAAATATATGTAAACGTAATCTGAAGTTGCCTAATATGATGACATGATTTCTGGATAAACCCATACTTATAAAAAAAAACAAAAATTTAGTTTCTTAAGGCGCCATATACACATCGATTAGTGTTTAGTGCGAGAGCATACATTTGTTACTAAACACAAGTAGGAAATGTATGAACTCGCACTAAACACTAATCAACGTGTAAATGATGGCCTTAATGATGATAAACCAGCAAAGCGCTGCGTTGATGGCGCTGCAATCGTAAAAAAAACATCCTGTTGGTTATACTTTAAATATGTCAAGTCCATACATAGGCATTTACCAGGCTATTGGACTGAATAAGCGCAATCAGCAATCGACAGCCCGCATGCTTCCGGCCAGGCGGCTCTACAATACATTTCTACGGTAGTCTCTTAATGTATTTAGGGGGCTAAAAAACAAAAGACGGTTGGTACCATTTATTAACCGACTTTAAAAAAGGAGGAGGCTCTCAATTCGACTGATTTTCTTTTATTTATCAACCGACTTCAAGATTTCGAAGGAGGAGGTTATCAATTCGTCGGGATCTTTGTTTTTGCAATTATTTTTTTAGGGTTCCGTACCGTACCGAAAGGAAAAAAACGGAACCCTTATAGGATCACTTTGTTGTCCGTCCGTCCGTCTGACAAGACCCTTTTTCTCAGGAACGCGTCGAGGTATCAAGCTGAAATGTATATCAAATACTCAGGTCTAGTCCCTTGGACTCAATCAAAAGATACAGCCGTTTATGTCGCAAAAACGAAAACCGTGAATTTTTAGTTACATCATATAATAAAAATATTTTTAATAATTTTAAAGTTTCTACCCCTATATAAGGAGTGGTCCTGAAATAATGTAGCAGTGTACAATCTTAATTTAGTGCTAATTTTGAATCAGTGTATTTATTTTATTAATCCGTAGATACAATACTAATAAATAAATATACAATCATAATAAAATATGTGAGCATATATAAGTTTTCGCGTTTTTATTTCAACATACTTTGTAACTTTTTGAACAACATAATTTGACAATCTTCAATCGACATCTGCTACCACGCCACAATTTTATTTCCATTTTCACAATCCGATTTATGCTTTTCAGAATTTCATCTTACCAAGTAGCTACATTAATTAACTGTATTTTAGCTAGGATAGTCAGGAAGACTCTCTAATCTAACCTCTGACAAAGATTTTTATATGGGAGACAATTTTCTATAAAAAAAAAGGCAAATACATTTCATTAAAAATTACTGTAACTAACTTAAAATGAAACCAGATAAAAAAGTTTACTATTGAAGAAAGACAATTTATTAAGGTATAAAATAGCTCATCAAATCAAACTATAAGAAAAAACATGTTTTTGCGAAACACCTCAAAAATTCTGTCAGAAGACGCTGTTCAAAAAACTATGTGTATGATGGAATACAAAAGGCGAAAACTTCCAAACGCTGTTTCATTTAAATATGATTGTATTTATGTTTTGTATGATTGATAATTTAAATATAAACACTGCTTCTAAATCGGCACAAAATAAAAAGATAAATCAGAAAAGGCACGGCTACTTTTTTCCCGGACCACTCCTTACCTACAGGTTTGTGCGCGAGTTCGACTCGCACTTGGCCGGTTTTTTTATGTATGTTCACGATCACATTATTCGAAGACGGCTAGACCTATTTGGAAAATTCTTTTTTTGTTTGAAAGAGTAGACTTCACAGTTGGCCCCATTGTAACCAGGTCAGGATCTGATGTCGGGTTCCTGGAGAAATCGAGGGAACTTTTCAACTAATAGGCACGCCTATAGTGATTTGAGTATTTTTACAGCAGCTCGAGCATTTTCTTTTGGAGGATGGAGGCTAAGTGAATTCGGTTCTTTTTTGTTTAAAATTATTTTATTTACATTGATAAAGAGGTTTATTAATGGAACTGCCAAAAGAATACATACCTTTGCCACACCCAGGCCTCTCCTTTCGAGAGTAGAATACCTGAGCATTGACTGTTCTACCCTTTTGTGCAGTCTCTTCACTCCATTGCTGTTTACAATCTGTAATTATATAAATTTTCTGTGTAGATATACAGCCTTGGCCAGAAGTGTTGAGCATAGCTGTTTTTTGTTTACAATTTTGATGTTAAGTATTAATTCTCTATCATAACAATGTACGATGACGTAAAATGTTATATTTTATTGATATCTAGAAAACTTCACTTAATCACACTTTCAAGGTACCTATAAAATATGAAAAGTGGAGGTCACAAAAATGCGAATTTAAGTTGGTGCGACAAATTGCACATATTCTATGCAGTTACTGCTAACTTCAACGAACCATGCCTGTTCAGTTTGAATTAATTGATAAAATAACTTCAAAAAAGATAGAAACGCTGGACTAAACTTTTGAGTTTTGTATGAAAATCGCAATGGTGCTTAACACTTCTGGCCAAGGTTGTATATGAATAATAAGTATAATTTTACTTGCAGGTAAGTGAAATCATAAATATACCATTTTTCAAATTTTGTGTTATTAATACTTTCAATCTTTATTAACACATACAAACGGCGAATAGGCGGATCCACACAGGCCGCGCAGTCTCGCGAGGTAATCTCGTCGCGAAGCTGCTCGGCCTGTGTGGAACCGCCTAATTAAGGAAGCAGTGAAGCAAGCCTAAAATATATAATAATTATGAAAAATATTAATCTAACAAGATTATTCAGAGAAGCTACTGCTGAAATGTTTGTATAGACAAATAGCTGTTTACTATTCCCATACACAAGGTTTCCCCACAACTGCGATTTTGTTTGAATTTCATAATAGCTGCTGTTTAAAAGAGATTGCAAATGCAAAAGTTTTAAATGGTAAAAAATACTGAGTAATACTACATTTTGCATTCTACATTGCATTGTTGTAGGTTGACTGATAGAAAATGCCCTAAGGTAAGGCATTAAGTCCATCATTTCTACAACCTTATATAATGCAAAATAGATTACATAAATAATATTATATGTAAATACATGCCTCTGGACAGGGGAACTCAGTAGCAGACTGAAAAAATGATATGTCTGGACATAATCGCCGGACATCCTTATCAATTTGTAGCAAGACTTCATTGTCTTTGAAGTAGGTGCTCCAGGAACTGTCGGGGCTGATGTTCAGGGGGTGGTCGCTGGGGCCTCCTGGCGACACAATGATTTCATCTGGGAAATATATAGAATGAGATGAGTACTAATATATTTAAGTATCCATATTCTTTCTTATACTTTTTTATTATTCTTATTATCAGTATTTATCCACCTTGTGACACTGATATGAAGTTATTTTTCTATATATTTGAATTCTTTTACTAACATATACAGTCGATGTATTACAATAAACTTACTAATATATTGGTTGTACAGCTGTCGCTTATTCACTAAAGTAGTCTCTCTGTTGTTTCTTTCTTGCGGTATGTAGTGTAATAATATCTTCCATACAAGGGACCGTAATCCCTTATCATCGGGTATACCTGCCAAACATAAAGTAAAATGTATAAAGCGGAAAAAACATGTGAGATATGAAAAAAAAATACTTTGTTACCCTTTAACTACCATTTTCTGATATAAGGGACAAAGTGACAATGTAAAAGACACCTAAATAAATTATGATTTATAATATGACAGTTTTTCCGTTAAATTTTTGACATAAGGCGGTTAAATTTCAAAAATAAATTACATGCATTTCCGTCATCATTCTCAGTGGATGAACAGCTCCATGAAAACGCCTTTATATGCTTTTTTTGGGTATAAAAGATGTCCACTACATCTAGTTTACAAAAAGATGGAATATAATTTCACAGGTAAGTTAAATTGATTTCTATTCTGATACAAAGTAACTATTTTGATGTTTGATAATGATATGTCACCATATTAAGATCGGCATAAGGACTACTGTCTACTATATTTTGTTCTTGTTTCTCTATTTGGGTCTTGTCTGACATTTGCATGGACCGCATCCAATAATGAACCATGTGTTAACAGTTGTAAAATCAACTAGCTATTGCTCCATTGAGTGTGTGAAAGTCTGTGTGGTACATTAATTTAGTGTGGTCGCATAGTAATGAGAGAGAATTTTGCATTTGTGTGCACAAAATTTATATGTGTGATAGATACCTCATCCCCCTAGTTTTTTTTGTTTAGAAAGATGAGACAAAGGCATCTAGGGTTTAGAAATTTATGGTGTTAGACTACCAAATGAGGTAGATATCTTTAATTTAACAAAACAATTTCTATAACAAACTTACAAGATTTACCATAGTTACTATTAAGTAGGGTCCTAATAAATATAATTAAAGAACAAATAATTCAAGTATTAAGTAAATGTAGAAATAAATTTAATTATTAACTAAAATAAATTTAAGGACTTAAAAATATCACTAAACTATATACCTACTTATAAAATAAATCCTACAAAAAAGTAATTTCAAGCTAAAAATCTAAAGTTGGCTCCTGTGGCATGGTGCCGAGGATACTTAAGTAAATTAATACTAATAATTACCATTAAAAGCTAACTTTCTGAGGGAGCCAATGTCAATCACTTCGTTTTCCAACATCTCTTCAAAAAGTTTAATCCTGTAAAATAATTGTGTGGTTCTTTTACTCTCAAGTCGTATTGATATAAAAACAAGCACTTAATCAAAACAGTTATCATTTGAGCATTAATGCTTATTTATAGCTTTGTTTTCCTAATTAATTTCTTCTATTTAGCCCGAAAAGGTTTAATTGAAACAATAAGTAAAGTTAGTAAGAAGAACGCCCTTCGAAAAGATGATAACGAGTGCACATTAAAACAATTACAAGTATTATCGCATTATATATATAGAAATTAATAAAAAATACGTATTCATATAGTTACCTTGCTTTATGTAGACTCATTATGGCTAATAAAGTGCTATGATTTAATAAAAACAAACCAAAAATTAGCTTTAGAACAAATACACTTGCCGAGCCGACTTTCAGAGTTGAGTTGAGTTGTCAATGTTGCTTTGCTTTGCTAGAATACTTTATGGTGTCTACAGATATTGCAATTTCTCTTTAGGACTCTACAGAGAGAAGAATGTCAGCGCAATAGAGTGAGATGGAACTACATTAGAATAAGACAAACGTTCGCAATCGTTGCCCTCTCCCACAGCGGTGACAGCGGTATTAAAGCCCTGTTACACTTGTCCTAGTTATAGGCTAAGCAAATTAGATTTTTTCGAAGAATTAACCCACTTGTTACTGGACATACCAACCACTTCCGATTCGAATGAATTTTACTTGATGTACTATAAAAAATAAACACTATACGGGAAAAATATTGGAAAAAATTTATGTCTCATGGAAAACTGGGAAATAGGTGTTCTTTTAAAAGGACGATAGCAACATGTACTACCAGTAAAGGTCGCCTCTCTATAACAAATGTTAATTCAAATAAAAACCCAAGAATATTACTAAACAGTTTTATTTAGAAGTGTGAAAAATTTCAAAACAAAACTTAGGGTGCAAAGTTACGTCACATTTTGGGCACATGAAATTTGCTTTTTAATGGCATTTGATACACCCAAGCTGAGTATTTCTGTAACGTATTATACGATCATGGGTGACCTCCGTAATAAGGAACCATTGCCTCATCGATACTATAATCCTTTTCAAATGGAGCATTTTCTGCGAAATTTTTATTTAAATAGCATGTCAAATAGTTCTCGCAATTTCGCAAACCTATCATTGGACGGCAAATTTGAAATGTCACAGCAATGCAAATTTGACATAATAAATGTAAATCTATCCCTTGATATGACATTGTACGTATACAATCGCCAATCGTAATTGGCATACCACAGTCTGCAGCATTTTGCCAATACATATGTATATATCTTCTGGGTAGTACAACATAGCACTGTACAGTAATATGCCTATAAAACAACGCATTTCATCGTTAGTTACGGCAGATGACTTGATTGTATTTTTTTGAGCTGCATACAAATTGGTGTAATGTCATCTGAATGTGTTTTTCGTCAAACATGAGGTCAAAATATTACAAAGGGTTTTAATTACGTGCTGCACTGTGCATATTCTGCCATTACTCAAAACTAGGTTGAATATCTTGCATAACCCAATGATAGGTTAAATTTTTAGATATGTTTATTTCCCTTGTATGTTCAACTTCAGATGTCGCCGGATCTAAGTGATACAAATCTTCTGATTCCACGCGTCTCCGTTTTGAAAGTTGGATTAGTGGTACAACTTCGTCATCACTAGATTCTCTTTCCGATCCAAAACAAACCTCTCGCTGCACTCGTAACTGGGACCCGGGTAAATTGTTCCAATTCACATGGTTTTCATCCCCAGTCTTCATCTGTGATATCAGCATTGCAGTTTTCGGGAGGCAAAATACTGATAGAATCTGGTATTTGAACAGAGTAATATTCTTCAAGCTCTTCTATTATTTCATTTAACGTTAAAGGTCGTGACCAAGTCGTCTTCCGCGCCCTAAAATGCAATACAAGTGATGGTAGCACATTACCCTATTGGTCGTTTAAAAGGACGGTTCATAAAATCGCAATAAAATACGACTTTCAAATTTTTTTTTATGCAAAATAATTATAACTTGAAAGTAAACACTTGTTTTTGCTATATTCTTATTTTTATAAAAATATTGATTTAAAATTTATTTAGAAATACATTCCTCGAAGTTTCCATTGTTAATCAGCGTAATTAAAGACGCATAATAAAATATAACACTGCTTTTAACATGGACAGTCAACTAGGTGTCCACTTACAATAGGTACTCGAAACGATTCGACTGAGTATAAACAAAATCTTGATAAGTACCCTCATTGTTCGTGAGAATTTTAAATTGTTGACGTCCTTTTAAAAGAACGATAGTAACAAGTGGGTTAATTCCCAGCAGGCTGGAAATTGTTTTAATACCGTTATGTGGTCCTAAATGCAAGTAATCTTAATTTGCGCAATCCCAAGAGGTGTGCATAACAAGCAGTTACAAAGGACAAGGCCTATATTTTAACATTAGAACAAAATACATTGAGAATTATTACGGAAACAAAAACAGTACGCCACAAACTATGAATTACATTATACGCCCTTTGGCACTACTTTTCCCCAACATAAATATTGCATCAAACCCAGAACTCTAGTATTGGTTTTCTTGAAGTGGTTTACTTTCTTTGACCTCCACCTATATCAAAGTGACTTCGTTGTTTTCATTATTGTGTGTGTATCTCATATCTGACGTGGCTAGCTCTTCGTCTATTAGTGGGTATTCCCCTCCCATATGGAGTCCCATATACCCACCACTTATGAGCCTTCCCCAGGCTGGGGGGATGCGTCAACGCATTTTCCTTGCGTCAAATAAAAAGGTATAGGTACCTAAGGTAGGTAAGACCCGCTTGAACTGCAGTTCATCTCTACGTCCGTATGATGATGATGTTTGGATTAATAGTGCGCATTTCCGTTGTGGTGCCGTTTCACGTTTACCAAATTGAGCTTTCCGAGAGCAAGCTACTATAAAAATACCCAAAATCCCCATTTTATGCGTGCCTATATAATACAGGGTGTAACAAAATACTGGTGATCCGTTTAAGGACATAACAGAAGAAAACTTTTTTCGACGCGAAATATATTTTTCTCAAACATGCTCGGAAATGGTCGCATTTTGTTCGTAAATTGAAGTGCTCAATTTTATTCTTTTCAAATTTAAAAAGTAAAAACGCAGCGGAAAAAAATGAGTTTCCATAGAATCATTTTACTCCTAGGGATAAAATGACTGTATGAAAATCCATTTTTATCCCCTGCGTTAACTTTTTAAATCCTCCGATTGCAAATAAATGACCAAGGAAATGTTGCATTCAGCCAAGTGAAACCTTCGTTCAACCAGACAAATGTCAAAATAATTGCAAACACGTTGTTGCGATTCGAGATGCGCGCGCATTGGTGCATGCGCGTATCGGACGATTATTTGTCTGTGGTAATAGATTTGAAAAAAAATATGCAAAATAAAACGCGGCAATTCGTTGTGAGGTATCGTTTTCTTTAAAATTAATTAAAATAGAAAACAGTATGAGCTCAAATGACGACCGTGAGATGGATTACCATCTATCTATTCGTCTATTTAGACGGCACACTGTTTCATTTGAAAGAAGAAGCAAGCTTAATAATGAACAACTTGCTCCCTGCTAAGTCGCGGGATAAATATAACAGGACTTACGACATGGTACGTTCATGCTGTGGAAGGACAGCCAAAATGCTAAAAATACCTGTTTGATTTCCTCACATTATTTGAGAAAAGCACTATGTATACCTCAATGGAAACAGGCATTTTCCGACTCGGACCTTTGGCACCTAGTACCTCGTCAGGAAATGCCTTTCTTTCCATCCCTCGGCAACAATGTACTATTTCTCTATGGGACTCGTCGTCCCAGCCGGCCAACCCTACATACAAAAAAAAACACAATTTGAATACCAATTATGCCCTTTAACGGATCACCAGTATTTTTGTTACACCTTGTATTTGAAGAGATCCCTCGATTTCTCCAGGATGGCGTCATCAAAATCTTGACAGTGACTGATGACTGACTAAAAATTTTTTCAAATAAGTCCAGCCGTTTCAAAACATTAAAAAAATACAAAGTAAAACAAAGATTCCGACTAACTGACAACTTCCTCCTTCGATATCTTGAAGTCGTTACACTCGTTACGTTAATTAAAAGCCAGTTGAAAATGAAAAGAAGTTGGGACTTACCGCCTTGATGTCATCAACATCATCTTCGGAAAAATGTATTTCAACATTCCTTTAAACCATTTATTGCACGACGTACCTTCAAGAAAATAATCAAAATCTTAGAGTTACACAGTGACAAAATGATATTCGATGACTATTAAATTAACAGTACCTAGATTATTTAAGTGACAGTTATTCGCGTGCAGTCGCCATCAGATATATCTGAGCGACCAAGGTGGTCACAAATATCTGAACAACGCCTGTTTTGTCAAGGCAATAAAGTGCATGTTCAGATATTTTTGAGTACCTTAGCCGTTCCGATATATTTGATGGCGACTGTACGTACGTAACTAATTATGGCTGACGTTTCGAAATAACATTTCGTTCACTTCACAGCATAGCCTAATTATAATTAGGCTATGCTTCACAGTAACAGGATAGTTACAGGTCTGAATGCTAGTAAGTACTAGTAGAAGTGTAACAGCCTGTAACAGGGCTTTTACATTGGATGCGAATCCGCACGCCGCTCCGGTGTCGCTCTTACCTTGCGTAGCGTTTTCTCCTTACGCACCGAAGCGTCAAGGAGGTTCACATCATATCAGTGTGATAAGTGATAACCACGTCTTAGGGCGGGTGGGAATCATCGGCGCTCATTATATGTACATTCAACGCCAAAAATATGTTAACATTTATGAACCTTATTACATGGTAGTAAAGTGCAAAAGTATTAACATATTTTTGGCGTAGACTGTAGCCTGTTAGGTTCCTATACTTATACCACATTACATGCCTACAACTTAAGTTCTATGTAATGAACAACCACGTAGTATTTAAAATTAGATTAAATTATACGATCACCTGGCTACTTTTTTAATTTTTTAAGACGATAATCAAATCGCCCGCTAAAATCGGTAAACTTATGAGTCCCGCAGAAGTTTTAGAGACACTTTTGTCCAAATCACAACCCTCGTGATATTTAAAATATTGCCATAAAGCAAGCCAGAGACAAAGCAAGTTTAACGCAATGCCAACAAACAGAAGCATTATCGAAATGACCTTATCACCGGATATAAAAAGGCCTCCTTCCAAAAAAAGGCCTAGACAGACCAAAGCACATGTGCCGTATGTTCCAGCAAAGGTAAAAAATACTAGGTGATTTTGCAAGTTACACTCGGATTGAAAAAAAAATGCTACTATCATCGATATCATGGCTGATGCGCGGACAGCCATACGCAAGAGATAAAATGACATTGAATCTTATTCACACATAAGTAGGTATAGATATAAAACTTAAATATAGCGGATGTTTGAGTATTTTTTAACAAAAGAGTATATTTGATTAAAAGCACAAGCGCTTTTATTATATCTTTATCGCAGTGTTTTTTAGTTTGAGTAAATTATTATAGTTACTTACCCGTCACTTTGAATTCATGACATACATGACATTACATCGCCACACTACTGACGGCTTCATAAAAGGTTGTTAAAAACTTTGGGCTTTTAATATTGTTAGAGTTCCGCATTGACATACCGGGATAAATTTTATCATGACCGTCTGTGCGTCCGTATGTCACAGCCATTTTACTCGATTATTAAACGATCATCATCATCATAAGCCCTTTATCGCCCACTGATGAGCATAGGCCTCTCTTTGTGTACGCCACTTGTCCCGGTCTTGTGCAATTTCATCCAGAAGTGACCCGCAACCTTCCGAATATCGTCTACCCAATGACCCAACGAACACCAGGGGCTTCTTTCATCTGAAACCGGCAACCACTCCGTTAACATTTTAGTCCACCTGCCATCACTCTCCCCAACCTCCTCCTGCCCAACTCCATTTAAGTTTGGTAATGACGTATCCCACGTCTTGCACTTTAGTGCGACGCGGGATCTCGACATTCCTCACTCGGTCTTGAAGCTATGCCGAATATGGCGCGCTCTATGGCCCTCTGTGCCACTCGGATTTTGTGCACAGTCTCCTTAGTGAGCGTACATGTCTCGGCTCCGTACGTCATGGTGGGCAGGACACATGATTGAAGAGGCGAGTTTTCAGGCATTGTGGAATGTTGACGGGCTTAAGGATGTCCGCTAGGTTGAATGCCGCCCAACCCAGCTGGGTTCATCTCCAGGAGAAACCAGCTGGTTTCTCCTGGAGATCTCCTTCTGTTTGTCGAAAGATAAAATATGCCCAAGATATACTCGTACGTATTGGTCGACCACCTGTAGTGTTTTGTTCCCAAATTTTAAATTGGGTTCGAACCACCAAGGGTTTGCTCATGACTTTAGTTTTCGACATACTCATCTTAAGACCTACCTTCAATGAAGCATTGTACAGGTCTTGGATCATGCTTTGAAGATCTACCAGGTTCTCGGCAAACAAAAGAATGTCATCGGCAAACCTCAAGTGCGACAAGAAAACGCTATATCGTCTTATGGATATCGATACCAGATCTGTCCCATGCAAGTGTTTTTATGACGTCTTCTATTACCGCCGTAAAAAGCTTGGGTGAAGTGGTATCCCTTTGGCGCACTCCCCGTATGTATAGATATTGGGCTACTGAGTTTGTGGAGCCGAATTTGCATTGTTGCCGAGCTATATAGCTCCCGATGCACATCAACATAGCGAGCATCGATTCAGCAATGATGGAGTACGTAAACGATAAGGCATAGGTAGGTATATTGACGAAATTTGAACTGTAGGTGTGTTCTGTTTTCCGCTATAGGGCACTCCGTATATACATCTAAATATATAAAAGAAGAAACTGACTGACTGATTGACTGACTGACTGACTGACTGACTGACTGACTGACTGACTGACTGACTGACTGACTGACTGACTGACTGACTGACTGACTGACTGACTGACTGACTGACTGACTGACTGACTGACTGACTGACTGACTGACTGACTGACTGACTGACTGACTGACTGACTGACTGACTGACTGACTGACTGACTGACTGACTGACTGACTGACTGACTGACTGACTGACTGACTGACTGACTGACTGACTGACTGACTGACTGACTGACTGACTGACTGACTGACTGACTGACTGACTGACTGACTGACTGACTGACTGACTGACTGACTGACTGACTGACTGACTGACTGACTGACTGACTGACTGACTGACTGACTGACTGACTGACTGACTGACTGACTGACTGACTGACTGACTGACTGACTGACTGACTGACTGACTGACTGACTGACTGACTGACTGACTGACTGACTGACTGACTGACTGACTGACTGACTGACTGACTGACTGACTGACTGACTGACTGACTGACTGACTGACTGACTGACTGACTGACTGACTGACTGACTGACTGACTGACTGACTGACTGACTGACTGACTGACATATCAACGCACAGCCCAAACCGCTGGTTCTAGAGATTCCAAATTTGGCATGTAGGTTCCTTATAAGGTCTAGGGATGCACTAAGAAAGGATTTTTCAAAATTCACCTCCTAAGGGGGTAAAATGGGGGTCCAAAGTTTGTATGGCGAATCATGATTTGTTAGACTATTTTAATCGAAACTTCACAGGAGTATTCCTAACGATAAATGAGTCAACACGTGTTTCAGGTTTTTTGAATATTCAACCCCCAAAAGGGGCAAATGTGGTCACAAAGTCTGAAAATCAACATGGGTATCGTATCCTTTTTGCGTACTTATAGTACGCGGGCGAAGCCGCGGGAAAAGGCTAGTAATTTAATATATTGTATGTAGTTAATCTAAAACAAATAAAAAATCGCACATATGGCATATATTTTTTTGATTAAGTATGTATATTTAGTTTAGGATTTTCAGAAAGAATCACTTTGAAAAGGAAATAAATGTTGTCCCCCCATAGTAAAACTAATCAAGGTGATACTTCTAAATACATACCTACTTCAACGAAAATTGTTTAGAACATTATTGTATCCTTTACAAGATATCGTAAGCACCAGGCCTTTAAGCTTTTTTGCTATAAATATTTTCTTACTGCATAGAAGGTACAAAAACCCTTCATTAGGCTTGGTTCGATTTGCACTTGGCTGGTATTTGACGTTGGACGTAGTGATTATATTCTCTTTGGTATTCTCTTTGCATTGGATATTTGATAATTATGGTCTTATGATCTGGCAGATGATTTGTTTATGTTATATATTTTAAAGTTTGAAATGCGTATTACTTTGTTCATTTTGGAGTATTTTATTTTAGGAACTGTATTTGGAAAAACTAAAAGAATAGATTACTGTTCCCACCCGTTTTGCTCAATGAAAAACCAGCACACATATTGCGTGGCAGCGAATAAGGTTAGCGACCGGCTGTACGCGTCCGGCATGACCACGTGGATGCGCTACCAGCTGCTCCAGCTGCATAACCGGCACCGCGACAACGTGGCCTTGGGCCTGGACCCCGGCCAGCCCCCCGCCGCCAACATGCGCAAGATGTACTGGGACTACGAGCTCGAGGAGATGGCCGAGCTTTGGGCGAGACAATGTCAGAAAAGGCACGACGAATGTAGAAATACTGTCAGATTCAATGTTCTTCAAAACATGGATGTCCGACCTGTAGTCGCTAAGATGACGGAAGCGCAATTGTTAACAGATGCGGTTGACGGTTGGTTTTCTGGTTCCAGAGTTTTACCTCAAGAAAATATTTGGTCGTTTAAGCTTACTAACTGTAGTGCTTCAGGTGGATGCAATTCCCACTGGTATTCGGCTGCGGCGTGGGCATCTACCTGGCGTTTAGGTTGTTCCCAAGCAATTTGTACTTTAAGGGCACGCTCTTGTGCTGTGCTGCGCAGACGTCGACGTGATCGCACACAGCAATCCCACGTTAATGTTACAAGAACCAAGAGAGAAAAGGCATTGCGCAGAACAATGTACATGAAGGAGATTTCCGAAAATAAACAACGCTTTAGTGAGTTTTATACTAATTCAAATACGGTGGTACCCCCGCTGCATCGAGGTGTTCTCAATACGCAGCCGAATGCTCAAGGAGAACTTAAGATAATGGCGTATACATTTTGTAACTATGGGCCGGCTGGGAATATCGAGGGTTTTCCGATATACAAAACCGGGAAGATGTGCAGCCTCTGCCCGCCCGGCACGCGCTGTGGGGACAGCACGCACCGTGCTCTGTGTTCCGTTATAGAAGAACCCTGACCATCCCGAAAACTACAAAGTGTTATCTAATGACACAGTGTTTCCACTTTATAAATTCTCAAACTCTTAGGTAAATACCAACCCCCTTATTCATAAACGTCTTACAAACCTTTTTTAACTAATAATCGTTTGTGCTTATCTATCACTTTGACAGTTGTGTTTATTAGAAACTCAAAACATACATTAACTAAATGAGCCTTTTATGAATAAGGCAGTAAGGATATCGGAACACAAACACTAAAATTTGCTACACCAGGGGTCGGCAAACTTTTTTGACAAAGAGCCTGATGGCGGAAAAACATGGAATTTTCGGAAGCTCATAGAGCCGCAGTTGTCTGTTTTATGTTTTTTATTGTAATATATGTTATAAAAAAAATTATTGGGGAACTTGAAGAGCCACAACTACACCATAAAGGTGCACGGTGCACTGCTGCAATTAGTTGCTAACCTATCTACCGGCGACCGACATGTCAAGATAAGTCGAGTGATATCGCTTGGCATATCTGGCAACATCGCGCGACTTATGTCAGTAGCGACGTCATGCGAAGTCCTGCGACATCGCGAAACTTCAGCACATCACCTGAGGTTACTAGCGATGCAAGACATGTCGAGCGAAGTTTGACAATGTTGCGCCACCTTACTCGACATCGCTGGCACGTGTTGTCAAGCCAACGTCGCGCCTCGCGCGTCGCGTCGGGTGAGACCCGACATGGCTAGAGACAAGTGTCGTTAGACATTTGTATCCCTGGATTATTATGTATGACATATTCATACATTTAAGGACAATAAAAACATATGGACAATTCTATACAAAGTCTTTATTGCCCTTAGATATATAATTTGCTGCACCCTGTACCTGGCCACGCAATTATCCTAGCTTGATATCCTTTCTTTAGGCTTATTAAATAAATGTTTTTTTTTCTTGCATTAGCATAGTTACTTTGATAATAAATTTGAATTACGTAGCTTCCGTTGTTTAATGTAAGTAACAGAGCTCTTATGACCACTTCCGGTTTATATCACTAGGCCAGCTCGATGGACACTTCCACGTACTATAGAAGCACAGACTATATCGGAAATGAAAGTTGTCGTAATTGGGTGAATCCATTTTTAGAAATAAACTTGACTCAAACTCAAACTCCAACATTTATTCAGTAAGTAGGCCACAAGGGCACTTTTGCACGTCAGATAGTTCAAAGTAATCAAAAGAGAAAAAAAAACTACACCGGTTCTAACCCTACACCTCTGACCCGAGAAGAATTATGACCGGCAAGAAATTCGGTGGGACTTATTTTTTCATAAAAACTTAAAAATACATATAAATGCGTTGTTCTATAAGTCTATACTGAATTAAAACATATCAAACCAAGGCGAGATTAACCAAATAGGTTATAGTTTATGAAAAATACCAAAGAAAAAAGACGATTATGACTCCAAATCTGACTATTTGAAAATAAATTTTACACTAGTTTGATATAGTTTCTTACCTGAACTGTGTCTTCTACTTAAATTTCCAAATTATAATAATCCATCATCAACAGTTAGAAACATATTTTGAAATTATATAATTAAAAGAATGTGATTCTAGTATACAAAAACCATACTATTTCCAATAATGCTTAGAGATGTATAAGGTCTCCAAGTGTCTTGATCTATATATTATACATTATCTGTATATAATATATATAATCTATATATTATCTGTATATAATTTAAAAAAAAACCGGCCAAGTGCGAGTCTCGAGAACTCGCGCACCGAGGGTTCCGTACAAACCTGTAGGTATATAAGTAAAAGTTGACGTAGAAGTTTGATTTTGCTACAGCTGAAAGGTATTATAGACCTGAGTATTTGATATGAATTTCAATTTAATACCTCTACGCGTTTACGAGGAAAAAGGTAGTAAGTTTAAAATTAAAAAAATATTTTTTGTATGATTTTACTAAAAAAGTCTACTTTTCGTAATTTTTCCTTTGTCTGTGCTATATGACATTTCTTCGTGACAAGTTTCTGAGTTTACGGGAAGTACCCTTTAGGTTTTGAGTTTCTTGCAAGTACTCAGTTTCAAAATATGCAACTTAAATTGCTATTTCTTTTGATTGCGTTGACATAAAAGTTTGGTTTTGCTACATCTGAAAGGTCCTATAGCCCTGAGTATTTGACATGAATTTCAATTTAATACCTCTACGCGTTTACGAGGAAAAAGGTAGTATGTTTAAAATTTACAAAAATATTTTTTGTATGATTTTACTAAAAATGTCTACTTTTCGTAATTTTTCCTTTGTCTGTGCTATATGACATTTCTTCGTGCCAAGTTTCAAGTTTCTGAGTTTACGGGAAGTACCCTTTAGGTTTTGAGTTTCTTGCAAGTAGGGTAAATCGCCAGTTACTGGCCGCTATCCAATAACTGGCCACCTGATACTCGTACTAAAAATGAACTCTGTTTACCTACAAACAAAGCTGAAGTAGAAACTGAAGGGTTTCAATAGCTGGCCACGTTATACTAAAATGAATTTTGTTTGTAGGTACGCAGAGTTCGTTTTTAGTATGAGGTGGCCAGTTATTGGACAGTGGCCAGTAACTGGCGATTTACCCTACTCAGTTTCAAAATATGCAACTTAAATTGCTATTTCTTTTGATTGCGTTGACATGAAAGTTTGGTTTTGCTACATCTGAAAGGTCCTATAGCCCTGAGTATTTGACATGAATTTCAATTTATTACCTCCACGCGTTTACGAGGAAAAAGGTAGTAAGTTTAAAATTAAAAAAAATATTTTTTGTATGATTTTACTAAAAATGTCTACTTTTCGTAATTTTTCCTTTGTATGTGCTATATGACATTTCTTCGTGCCAAGTTTCAAGTTTCTGAGTTTACGGGAAGTACTCTTTAGGTTTTGAGTTTCTTGCAAGTACTCAGTTTCAAAATATGCAACTTAAATTGCTATTTCTTTTGATTGCGTTGACATGAAAGTTTGGTTTTGCTACATCTGAAAGGTCCTATAGCCCTGAGTATTTGACATGAATTTCAATTTATTACCTCCACGCGTTTACGAGGAAAAAGGTAGTAAGTTTAAAATTAAAAAAAATATTTTTTTGTATGATTTTACTAAAAATTTCTACTTTTTGTAATTTTTCCGTTGTCTATGCTATATGATGTTGCTTCGTGCTAAATTTCAAGTTTCTGAGTTCACGGGAAGTACCCCGTAGGTTTTGCGAGTGCCGAAAAACTCTAATATTTGCAGCATAAACGACTGTATCTTTTGATTGCGTTGGCTTTTAAGTTTGATTTTTTCACAGCTCCAAGGGACAATCTGAGTATTTGATATAAATTTCAGCTTGATACCTCCACGCGTTCCTGAGAAAAATGGTCTTGACAGACAGACAGACAGACAGACAGACAGACAGACAGACAGACAGACAGACAGACAGACAGACAGACAGACAGACAGACAGACAGACAGACGGACAACAAAGTGATCCTATAAGGGTTCCGTTTTTTCCTTTCGAGGTACGGAACCCTAAAAATGGATAAACAAGTTGTGTGATTGTGTAGCCCCAGTTAATTTAAACAGACCGGTCTCCACAAACAGCACCCGTTCACGAGTATGACGCATCTCTCAGCCATCGCCTCCCCAACCTTTCTTCGGGAAAGTGGCGACCCGATCAACGACGCCACCATAAGCAGAGACTTTTACGCGAGCATGACATGTTCAAGCTGGCGGGCCTTATTAATTAATAAAAACTAGGCATGTTTAGTCTAGTGAGAAACAATATTCTGTGCTTGTTACATGCGTGAACTGAATTACAATACAAAAGTGACATAGAGTACATGTCTGTAAGAGTCAGAATCATAAAATATACAGTTATATATATAAATATTTGCAAATGCAAGACTTAGAGATGTTATGTCTCTAAGTGTCCAAATACTAAATAAAAACAGTAATCAATGATTACTAATATATGATTACTAATCATATACTAAATATCTCTATACTCCGCTTAGCGCGTTATTTCTTTGAAACCAAAGCTGCCAAAACCGAGGGGTGCGGGAGGGGAACCGAGCGATTGCAGGCAATGCTAGACAGGGAACGCGCGATTGTTCCGTGGTGCATAAGAGAGAGACAAACATTAATGGGTGCCATGGTAACACACTTGTTTACTGTCACATCAAATAATTACAATTATATTTAGAGTCTGTCCGGAAAGACAAGTGTCGTAGAATGTATGAGCTTCCTTATAAACTACGACACTTCTCTTCCCGGACAAATTTTAATGGGTAATTAAGATAAAAAACGGTTTACCAGTGAAATTAAATGCCAAAATTTTGCAGACCAGATGTTATACTGTTTCTGCGTCACAATTAAATGCAACAATAATGCGTTTTAATGCCGCAAGCAAGCGATGTTACATACAGGACTGAAAGAAAAGACAACTTTCTCTCTCACACCGTCGAGTGAAGCGACTGTATGCGTGGCAGCGGGGTTCGCCCGGCTATGCGGCGTCTTGGGTTATTAGTCTATGACAGTAATATACGCAACATAATAAAATAATGAGAATGTTTTTAAAAATTTGTCACTAAAATACTTTTTTTTCACAGTACTGTGCTGTTCGAGAGGTTGCCTACACGAGTTAAAATTAAGAAGAAAAATGTACATGGTGACTGAATAAATTCAGAACGTTACAAATATTGTCTATGGTCTCTGTTTATGCATTATTATAGAAAATATTCATAAGAATCAGAACCCTCCGAATTTATTTCGTAACTATATATTCCAATTCTTAATTTCAGCTCGTGTGTAATAACCCTTTGCTGCTAATATTTTAGCTTGATAACCATCCTTTCACGAAAAAAAATCTGCTATTCCTATAACCGGTATTAGACATAACAATTTGTAGGGCCCAATCTGTCACGTTGGGAGGTGTAATAAGAGGTAAGGCCCTTAGGGAGCTGAAGGAGGGTTAGGGAGAGGCAGGGTACACAACATATTGGGCCCTACAAATTGCAACGTTATAGCCTTAAATGGCTGAACGCCATGATCCTGTGCCACAAATATATGTGCAATAGAAATTAAAAAAAAAATTGTATGAAATTCACAGACTACTTAGTAGATACTACGTATATGAAATTCCATTATCGACCTCTCGTGTAGCCGCACCTGAAACGTGACTTCGCAGCGGATAAGGAACATTTAACATCAATATTTTATTGCATGTTTGAGAAAAGTACATTTTTTTAGTTTATTATTTACGTTTATACATAATACAACTGGCCGTACAATGAAAAGGTTGACATTAAAAATAACTCGATTATTGACAATGAAACAATGATAGGTATTTCATTGCTTGACAGTAATTACTCGTTCCATTTAATGACTAGATTTTTGCTATTTGTGGTTTATTCAACATTCTAAATATTTACTCAAACATAATTAAATAGATACAAAATGTTATCTGCTGCTAAGGTTCGCATTCATGGCATGCAAGATGGCAATTGGGTGATAAAAGATAAAATTAATCAATATCGGGGCCTCATTAAGCTATATGGTAAGTTTCATGTTAACAAACATAGTTACCATTTAGCAATTTAAGTAATATAAGTTTATGGGTGCAAAATGAGTGGTTAATCGAGCGACGGTAACCAGCGGAGCGTTTGGCGCCGTGTCAATGGTAAACAAATGCAAACATTGCAAACGTTTGGGAGTGGCCACAGTGAAGCCTTGCAAGTTGCAATGCAAGTTTGTAGGGAGATAGCTACTCCCTACAAACAACACGGCGCGGCCGTGGCCGTGATAACGGGATGTGAGCCACGTAGTGGTTACACGGCTTTTGCGACTAATTCTTGATTAGCTGCACATTTGTTCGTTAGATCACTACACAATAAGCTATATATTACGAACTTATACTACGCTATAAGCTATATACTACGAACAACGAAAATGAACAAAAAACTATAGACACAGCGGCCTTGTTGGCGTCACATTACGAAATCCGAATAAGTAATAGTTGAAGTGTTGAAGTACAGAATAGTCTCCTCCCTGAATTTGACATTTAGCTACTCGTACAGAGATAAAAACGTTAGTTGCTGTTATGCGCTTTAAAAGTAGTAGGGGTTTCAACACATATATATATAGTAAAGAGGAGATACACAATCAGCCCAAAAAAAAAACCCTACAATAGTGCTGTAAGAACGACTCGTACAGCAGTTTCTCTGACAGTCTTATTACGGTATGACACTGGCTGGTTACAAATATTCACAAGCCATATTTTCGGTAAATCTTGCTTTAGACAAGACCTCTAATGTCCCTCTAATGACCTGTAATGTAGATGTCTAATGTGTGACCTAACCCAATAATCCAGGAACCTTGTCGCCTGAAAGTACTGTGCGTCAAATCCGGTTGTTCTGATTTTTTGCAGACTTGTTTATGATGTTGGCCCAAAGAATAATCCAAGTTTGTGACCTCGAGCGCCGAACGCAACTTTATCAAAAATAAAAAAATCGTTTTTATTTAGACTTTGGCGATTATGACCCTAAAGGACTAGTTTTTGATAGTACCTTCTTAGGATTTTTTAAAGAAGACTAAAGGGTTTAGCAGGCTAAGGAAGGACGTGTGGCCCCTGTGAGGAAAAGTTGAATTAGTAAATGTCAATTGTTTGTCGCCTCATAACTAGTAATCACTCCAACTTTCAGCCCTCTATCTTGAACTGTCTCAGAGATAATGTCAAAAATGTATTTTTTTAACAATTTTTTCAAACTCGTATATCTCCTAATCCATAGCAGCTAAAGCGTTGAAACAAAATCACAGCTACGTAGTTTGAGTGGGAGTATACCCTATAATTTTATTAATATTTTATACGTGAAAAATAAAAGAAATAAATGTCAATTTATTTTTTGACAGCTCTTTCCAACACGTTTTTTTGAAAGTACAATTATGAAAAAAATCACGTAAATTGCTTATAGTATTAGCTACTAGCATACAAAAAATCAATTGATTATATTTGGTGCAACATACTGTAAAAAAAAAAAAACTAACGAAAGTATTCAAGTATCAAGAGTAGGCTTCTGAACTGAAAGTTCGTTTTTAAGTTTTATGTTTGTTGCCTAGCAACAAAGGGTGTATTGTTTTTAATTTGACGTATGACTGTCAAAAAAGGTCACTGAACTACTGCTGTGTTAGCATTTGTAACTAATTTTACTAACTACTAAATCAACGAAACGACGGATGTGCTATTTTGCTGTGTTTATTATTTTATAATAGTACATTACTTACCAAGGACTGTAAAAGAAAGAAAGCCCGAAATCGCAGGTATTTGTGACCCGAGCCGCAGGCGAGGGTTGTAAATATGCGATAGAGGGCTTTCTTTTTTACTGCCCGTGGTGAGTACACAATTTTACGTCTCCATCTGGCCATAATGCGAGTTTTACCGTACGCGTAGCGTGCGGCAAAACTTACGTTATGGCCAGGTGTGACGTAAACAAAATTAATTGGTTTCATTATAGTACACGTATTAACATAACGAATTAAATAACTCATTAGAGCAGATATCACAATATAAGTCACTTAGATAATGACTATCGTAATATTCGTCGTCCCAGGTATAGGACAATGTTATCCTGCAGTCATCGCAATATCCTTTTAACATAACATTTTCGTCAGAGAGCGATATCTCAATACTGGTAAAGACTGTAAAAACAGTTGCTTCGCTATTAACCGTGGCAAGTTGAGCCCAAATATTTTTGATTTTATGATTTCCATCTGAAAGAATGCAGGTATATACATGAAGTTTCCGTTTTTTTTTTCTTTACATTTAAAACTTACTTTCGCCATTATGGAAAACTCGGACTCCTCTTCTACATAACGTGTTGTATATTCCCTTAAACAATTCACTATTATGTTAAATGTGCTAGCGTATAAATTGTATAATAGTATTGTATAATTTAAAGATAGCTCATACCTAATAAATCATAATGTCTAATGTTATGTTACTCGGAATCGACAAACGCTTAGTTTATACGCTAGCACATTTAACATAATAGTGGATTGTTTAAGGGAATATACAACACGTTATGTAGAAGAGGAGTCCGATTTTTCCATAATGGCGAAAGTAAGCTTTAAATGTAAATAAAATAAAACAGAAACTTCATGTATATACATTCTTTCAGATGGAAATCATAAAATCAAAAATATTTCGGCTCAACTTGCCACAGTTAATAGCGAAGCAACTGTTTTTACAGTCTTTACCAGATATTGAGATATCGCTCTCTGACGAAAATATTATGTTAAAAGGATATTGCGATGACTGCAGGATAACATTGTCCTATACCTGGGACGACGAATATTACGATAGTCATTATCTAAGTGACTTATATTGTGATATCTGCTCTAATGAGTTATTTATTTCGTTATGTTAATACGTGTACTATAATGAAACCAATTAATTTTGTTTATAAAATAATAAACATATAGCACATCCATCGTTTCGTTGATTTAGTAGTTAGTAAAATTAGTTACAAATGCTAACACAGCAGTAGTTCAGTGATCTTTTTTGACAGTCATACGTCAAATTAAAAACAATACACCCTTTGTTGCTAGGCAACAAACAAAAAACTTAAAAACGAACTTTCAGTTCAGAAGCCTACTCTTTATACTTGAATACTTACGTTAGTTTTTTTTTTACAGTATGTTGCACCAAATATAATCAATTGAGTTTTTGTATGCTAGTAACTAATACTATAAGCAATTTATATGATTTTTTTCATAATTGTACTTTCAAAAAAACGTGTTGGAAAGAGCTGTCAAAAAATAAATTGACATTTATTTCGTTTATTTTTCACGTATAAAATATTAATAAAATTATAGGGTATACTCCCACTCAAACTACGTAGCTGTGATTTTGTTTCAATGCTTTAGCTGCTATGGATTAGGAGATATACGAGTTTGAAAAAAATGTTAAAAAAATACATTTTTGACATTATCTCTGTGACAGTTCAAGATAGAGGGCTAAAAGTTGGAGTGATTACTAGTTATGAGGCGACAAACAATTGACATTTACCAATTCAACTATTCCTCACAGGGGCCACACGACCTTCCTTAGCCTGCTAAACCCTTTGCTACAATATGAGACTAGAATTGTCTCTGTAGACCCTATTGTTTCCGGGATAAAGTTTTTAAATATATGTAGAACCGTTTTTCCCAGAACCATTTACCCGTTTACCCTTCCCCTTCTCTTCTGGGGAAAACGGTTCTATTTTAAAAAGCTTTATCTTGGAAACTATTGGGTCTACAGAAAAAAAGTCTGGTCTTTTATTATAGCAAATTTAGTCTACTTTTAAAATGTCTTAAAAAGGTACTGTCAAAAACTAGTCTTTAGGGGTTATAATTGCCAAAATCTGAAAATAGTCTGATAATTCGTTTTTTGACAAAGTTGCGTTCGGCGCTCGAGGTCATAAACTCGCGACTATTTATTGGGCAAACAAGTCTGCATAAAATCAGATGTACCGAATTTAACGCAAACGATGATTGTATATAAAGTTACTGGATCACAGGTTTGAGACATGACAATGCAACGATGTCCCTTTGACTCGAAAACGGTACATAAGTATCTGTTCTCGTGGAGCCCCCACAGAGGCTTTGCTCCCTAGGGCATAAAAAGCCACTTGCAGACTACACGCTAGGAGCTTTACGAGCTTGAAAAGTCAAATAAAACATTACAGGCTACAGCAAGGGAAATAAAGATAGGGACTACCGGTAGGTAGGTAGCTACGAGGATTTATGGATGATCGTAGCGCGACTGGATAGGGATACGGGGCCAAGCTCCCGTTTTAATGCCAAGGCGTAATTATGTGTAGATATGTATATTGTTTATGTATCATAGTGTGTTTACTCTCAAGTAACAAGATGCCATGATATCCTCTAATAGACGGAGAGCTAGCCACGTCAGATATAACACAATAATGAGAGCGACGAAACCCCTCTTGTTAGTTTGCTATACTATGCTTATTTCGAGATCCGGACATCTGGCAGCTGCAAAGTGGTGGAGATCAAAGAATGCAAACCACTTTAAGAATACAAATCCTAGAGTTCTGGTTTTGATGCAGTATAATGAGGAATAAAATCTGTCTAGTTATATGGGCCCACGGTGTATAAATAATTAGATTATATAATTGCGAAAACTTTCTGATGGGGGAAAGTAGTCCAAAACAAACTATAATGTAAGTCATAGTTTGTCGCCTACTGTTTCTGTTTCCGAAATAATACGCAATATCTTGGCTCCAATGTTAAAATATAGGCCCCGTCCTCTATAAATAAGTAACTTCGGCAGTTTTTAACTATTTTGGTATTACTTTTTTTCCTCCACACTGACCTCCACCCATCAAAAGCTGCCAGATGCCTGGATCTAGCAAAAAGGATAGTAATGCAATCTTACTAGACGGGTTTCGTTGCTCTCATCATTGTCATATCTGACGTGGCCAGCTCTTAGTCCATAACTGACGACTCGGCCTTGCAATGACGTATATTTAATGTTAGTTAGTATCACAGAGCACTGACCTCTTTAGTGCTTCAGTCGTCCTTGGGATAGTCGCCCTTGTCTATGTTTTCTATAGGAACCGACCGTGCCAGTATATTTGACATGTCTGAAGTGTCAGAAATTGCTGTACGAGTAAATAGTGCCCCGATATATTTCGATATTCATATCGACATGCTATATCAGATTTATTTCATATCTGACTTAAGCAGCTCCCCGTGTAATATATACGGCGAGGGAGTACATTGACTCCTGAACGAAGCGAAGGAATCTAAATTTAGAGTTCTGAGCGTAGTGAGGGATTCAAGCTTTTACGCCCGAGATGATAATAATTTTGCTACCACCAGACGAGACACATACTGCTTTTCACACATCACACCACTAGTGCAAATAATGAGAGACCACTAATCATCTTATTATCATTCGGTCGGGTTCGTTCAGGTTCGGTCCAGCCATCCACATCATCATCATAGGTAACAGCACCACGAAACGACGATCAAGGCCACAAACGTAAAAAAGAAATGTAAGGTCCTATAGAACACAAAAGTGCAGCAACATTGTTCCTTCCTAGTAGGGATGAAATAGTACATTACTTACCTAGGGCTGTAAAAAAAAGAAAGCCCGAAATCGCAGGTATTTGGGACCCGAGCCGCAGGCGAGGGTTGTAAATATGCGATAGAGGGCTTTCTTTTTTACTGCCCGTGGTGAGTACACAATTTTACGTCCCCACCTGGCCATAATGCGAGTTTTACCGTAAGCGTAGCGAGCGGTAAAACTCACATTATGGCCAGGTGGTGACGTAAAATCCCTTATTCCAATAACACCACATGATATTTCAATATTTCCGTGTAGATATGTTTGAGCAAAACGTAAATTTATTATTTTATACTCTCCTAGAGCTCCTAAGCGGATCAACGGGGTTACACGGTGTAGTAGATAAAAATGAAAGCAGAGCTTAGCCCCTCTCTTTACGTGCTTTATTTTTATGTTTTTAATTAAAACCTTTCATCACACACTTTCCTGTTCTATGCGCCTATTTGTAGACATGTGTTTTCTTTACTTTTTGTTTTCCACCGTCCTTTTAACTATGGGGAATCAAGCGGCAGGATAGTATTAAATCTGACTCCTTTTTGGAAGCGAGGCAGAGCGATGATTTGTTAGATAGGTATTGAATTAAATGTAGAATATTCAAGCATTCCAGCAACAATTACGAGTAATAACATTGTAGGCATTCATTAAAACGTTTATTCAACAAGAGTTAGCTTAAAAGCATAAGTAGTAGGAATTCATGTTGTTGGCACCAGGGTTCATGAATGAATTCATGTTGTCACAAATATATATTTACGTAATTTTTAATGGCCTCGTAGGCACTTTAACAGATGTGACACGTATCGTGCCTGATAAAGAACTCTGTATATCGTTCTTCCTTCTGTCTTTTCTTTCTTTCTTTTTCTGTCAACTTTTTTCTAATCTCAAAAGAAAAAAAACTATAGGGTTAACCAATCGTGTTGGAAACCCTTTTGGATAAGGTTAACCATATTCAATATGGTTTCCCTGTCGAATGTCTTAGCAAAAAATAATAGTTAGGTGTTTCGGTAAGCGCTTATAAGTTCACGATGTGCTTGCGAATTGATAGGGTTTGTAATCACAGCCATATCATATCATCATATAAAATACCCGAACTTCATTGGCTTTAGCCCAGGGGTCGGCAACCTTTTAACAGCCAAAGGCCACAGAGTGGCTAATGAAATTGACGCGGGCCGCACTTTGTTAATAATTTGTGACTTTATCAGGAAAATGATACCACATTGTCGGTTGTCAATAACGACGACTTCTAATAGGAAGCTCGCGGGCCTGTTGTGGACCGCTGCCCTAGCCTAAACATTTACATATTAATGTTTGTAGAAAGAGACCGTAAGATTCATGAGGGGGACCTGGCGAAGCAGAAGAGGCGCTACAGCCGCGACATCCGGCAGATGCGCAAGGACATCACGACGAAGCGCGCGGAGCTCGGCGTGGCGGTGTACGGCGACAAGCAGTTCCTGCGCAATGCTTTCCAGGAGCACCGGCGGCTGCAGCTGACCTACATGAACAGCCAGGCCGACGTAAACACAAACTTCTGTATTTATGGACCTAATTGAAATAAAAACTTTTTACTGCAGACTGTGGTCCATATTAAAGGTAGGTTAGGTACCTAAGTGATGGAACGAGCGAACGCAGTGAAGCAAATTTACTTGTATTATACAGTCGCGATGAGAATGGGATTAGACTTGACAGATTAAATTTGCCATACATTTACGTCAAAATTAATATGGATTGACAGCTATCTCAATCCTATTCAAATCGCGGTTTAGTACAAGTTTGACAACTTTAGACACAACAGAACTATCGGCTAGCTACTGGGACGTCCGTGCATTTTGATGGCATTTCGATTTCGAATGCAAACATCAAAATCCGCGATAACTTTACTAACGTTTTTCTGATGTTTATGAAATTTGTTGGGGTTTTAGTTGTAGCAGAGACAGAGCTGGGTTGACCAGGGGGTTCTGGAATCAGAAAACCTAAAATAGTTTTTGTAATGGGTCTTGTTATGCTTAACAAGGTCAAGTCGCCAATTAAAACCTATGAAACGGACAGCAGATTTCCATGATTAAAACTACCTATCCTATTTTATGTTCTTTCCCGGGGCACAAACGATCAACATTTTTATTTACACCTAATTTCATATACAAATAAATCGGTTCAGTGGTTTAAGCGCAAAGAGTTAACAGAGACAGATGAACAGACAGACTGAGTAATAATTTCATTTATAATATTAACTTGGGATTACCGTTATATGCCTTACTTTCGGAATTACGCGAATACACCTCACACAAAAATTATATATATGCTACAATTATATTGTGTTTTAGACTGTAGAGATTGCGGACTTGTTGTTTACCTTAGATCAGTGTAAGGTTTCCTGAGTAAAACGAGCTATAAAGTAAATTTGCGTCGTTCTGAACGATTCCACTACACTGCGTCAGAGCCTAAGGTAAACAGATTTCTCAATTCCTTTCGGATGCTCACGTCTCGATCAACATTTTCTTATTGAATGGTTTTAGATACCTACCTATAATAGACGTTCTTTTTCACGTGTCTGTGTTTATTTAATTATTAAAAATGCATAAGCTCAATAAGCATAGGTAAGGATTCATAAGTTAGATATATGTTAGTGTTTGGAACTAACTACGAGCAGAGCCAGCTCGGAGTATGCAGACATTTAAATTTGTTCAGTTGGTTTTTCGTCCAATAGGTAGGTACTAATTCGACTAGCGGCGAAAAACGACTACCTGTAGTAAGTATCGCGAAAATCATTTGGCACTTTTAAACATATTGTTCAAGCCGGTAAAGGCGACACGCTATAGCGTCCTAATGGGTGTAATATCTTTAAGAAAATGCTTGTAAGTTACGATACCTTATATTGTAATAGACGATTGTAAAGTGATTTAATAGAAAGAGAAAGTACGTACGTACAGTCAGCATCAAATAGTTAGTAGCAACCAAGTCGCCAAATTATCGTAACACATCCTTACTGTCATACAAATAAAGATCTGTACCGATATATTTGGCGACTTGGTTGCTACTAACTATTTGATGCTGACCACGTAGACGTTTTTTGAAAAATATTTTATTTTATTGCAGAAAGTAGTAGAGAGTATCCACCAAGAAAACTTCAACAAAAGAAAACAACTTGACAGAATTAGATATACTAAGAAGAAGAAAATGGAAAAGTTTCGGCTTACACAGGTATCAATAATAACATTTTTGTAAGAGTATATCTACGTATAGTTAGATTTTTTTAATAATGTCAGCATGGAAGGAAAAGCTTTTTTAGTAGCAAAAATCTTACAAGGTACCTGTTGGCATATCTCACGAGGTTCTACGACAAAAAAATGGACCGGTAATTATCCAGTAGAGTAATAGAGATTTAGTAGCTTAGTTATTTTTAGTTATCGTGAGTCATACTGATATTAATGTAAAATATTACGGATTGACTGGCGTTTTTAGTCATGCTTGTGACATCCTTCAAATGCGTCGTGCATCCATCTTCAATCAGACTTATGTGGGCCCACTAATAGAGCCGTACCGATAAATTATGAAGTTTCGATAATATTAAAGATGCTTATTTTTCACATACAGAATTCAGGGCATCCAACTTAGCTAATAATAATAATTTGTGTCATCCTAGGTTGTTGCTTAGGTAGAAACTTAGACATTTCTGTTTTTAAACATTATTCGGTGAATATAAAATTAGAGATCAAAATTGTTTTTTCACTGTAACAGCAAAGTTGTTACTGACGCACGCACGCGTTTTGTGTCACTTTCGTCAATGGGAATACTGACATTCAATCAGCACAAACATGTGGACTTTTATAAGCCTATATAAAATTAAAGTTGATTGATTAGGTACTGTGCTTTCTAAAATATCGGTATCTAGTATTTGAATAAATTTGTGCCATATTAATCAATGATATTTATTTATTTAAATTTTTTTTTCTTGTAGAACCCTGTTAACAGTACAATAAAATATTAAAGTTATTAATCTTTGCGTTAGTATTTTTATAAAAGCGTATCGAAACCATGTTTGAAATTTGTGTCGTTATAATCAATGGATTATTTTTATTTTTCAAAACAAAAACTTTTTTGCGTAAAGGGCATGCGCAGGGAAGGGTAAGGCGCGGGCGGGGTGCATGTACCGGCCAGGCTGCCTAGCAGCTCGTTTGTTTTCTATACATTATTGCTCTATACATACATATAGTAATAAGTGCGACAAACACAAACAGCGAGTTTTTAATCGCTCTTCTTTATTTTTCATAGTAAAGAAAGCAGTAATATAAAACTTAAGTAATTAATGGTGATATAACGTATGACTACACCGTAGTCCGTAACGGACTGCAACGGCGGATCTGTGTGCCACGGTTAACGTAGTTTACCATATAAACAGTATTTTGACAAATTGTCACAGATCATTTGTAACTAATAAATATGTAATTTATGCATCAAGGCGGTTTGTTTACAGAGTGCCAATCGTGAAACGTGAATCGTGAAATCTGCCTCTCGGTTGGACTAGCAAAGAGCCGGGCTGGGCTTAATAAATTTTTCATCAGATGTCATAATAACGCTATGTTTTTATTAACTTATTGTATAAAATACATACAAATAAGCAACTTTTCTTTAACATTTTTTTTTAACTCAATAGTTTTGAAAGTTATGGGGTTGGTTGAAATGGTGTCATTATGACACATACTTTTTTTGTCTTATTGTGTATAATGTACTCAAATAAGCAAGTTTTATTAGAAACATTTTTTTAACTCAAAAACTTTTAAGTTACCTTACTTTGAAGATTGACTACATGGAGTAAAATTTGGACTTAAATAATAAAATGGCGACGGGGTATCATTTTAACGAGTACTTTTTATGATTTTTCCGTAGAGAATACGCTAAAATAAGCGTGTTTTATTTGAGAAACTATTCTCTAAAATCAAAAATGGCTGAGATAATGGACTCTGAACTTGTATATAATTTGGATTTTGAAAAAAAAAATCATCGACGGGACTACATTATAACGTGTACTTTTTATGATTATTCCGTATAGAATATGCTAAACTAAGCGTGTTTTATATTAAAAACTTTTCTCTAAAATCAAAAATGGCCTAGATAATGGACTTTGAACTTGTATATAATTTGGAATTCAAAGAAAAAACCATCGACGGGACGTCATTATAACATGTACTTTTTATGATTTTTCCTTATAGAATACGCTAAACTAAGCTTGTTTTATTCGAAAAACTTTTCTTTAAAATCAAAAATGGCCGAGATAATGGACTCTGAACTTGTATACAGGGTCACTGGTAATTCGACCTATTCCTGGAAAGGGGTTTATTCTTGAGGTTATTTACAATTTTTTTAGCCCAGTCAACCAGGGGTCTAAATTAAGTGGTTTTCGAGTTATTCGAGTTTTTAGTGTTTTTCAAAAAAACGCCATCTTCCGGCCTTAAAATGGCAATAAAAAAAAACTACATGAATTAGGATGGTTAATTATTTCTTTACTGGCATCCAGTGAACAGAAGGTTATTTAAAAAAAAATCATGTCAAACAATTAAGACTTTAGAAATAACAAGTAATAAATCAATAGCTATCGTACTTAAAAAAAAATTATAAATCAAAGACGAATACCCTTAAAAATGTGTATGACACTTCGCGTAAAAATAACTGAAATGGATTCCTCAATTCATAACCTTTCCGAAAAAGTACAAATGTTGACATGATTCACTAAATTATTGAAAATAATAATAACCGCGCTGCTGGAGGATGTGCCGCTTGGTACAAGGATGGCCATGATTTACCAACACGATGGCTGCCCAGCTCACTAGTACCGGTGTGTGTGACAGTGGATGGATTGGTCGAGGCGGTCCGATCCCTTGGCCAGCAAGGAGTCATGAAACATGAAAGAAGGCATGTCGCCGCGAGTAACAATCACCGATGTACGCAAAAGGCTTCGTGCTTGCATTCGAAATGAGTAATGTTTATTTTTAAGATTTTAGTGTGGTGTTCATTGTTATTAGTGAGATTAATTTTTAGTAAAATTATATTAAGATTTTATTATGATTTATTTTAAAATTTAATTTTACTCAGAAAATGATTGTTTTACTTTCTTTAATCTCTCTACCATAAATCCATAATTTAAGTCATAAAACACACACAAAAACCGGTTTTTGGTTAGGAATTCTTTATTATGACTACTTTCATAAATTAATAATACAATAACATACGAACACGTCCAAATACTCACCGAAGGCAACCTGTCCTGACCTTGACCTTCAAAAGATAAGATAAGTTACTGGAGGCAAACAAAGGACTCAGGGAAACAAAAGTGACAAAAACAAACTGGTTCCTGGTTAACTTTATTTGTGTTGCTTTCATCATCTTTCACAACACACGAACATGTCAGAATACTTCCCAAGGGCAACCTGTTATGACCTGGACCCTCAAAAGATAAAAGTCAAGATAAGGTGAAAGATAAGGTAAACCAAGCACACAAAGAGAAACAAAAGTGACACAAACAAACTGCTTTCGGGTCTGGTACGCTTCCAGTACACCCGCTACCTGCTCTGTTATTATTATTATTATTTTCAATAATTTAGTAAATCATGTCAACATTTGTACCTTTTCGGAAAGGTTATTAATTGAGGAATCTATTTCTGTTATTTTTACGCGAAGTGTCATACACTTTTTTTAGGGTAATCGTCTTTGATTTTGAAAAAAAATAAAACACGTAAGATGGCTTGTGATTTATTACCTTTTATTTCTAAGTCTTAATTTTTATGACATGTTTTTTTTGTTCGGAGTAACCTTTTGTTCATTGGCTACTATTCTAAATAATATAAATAAATAGGATAAAATAAATAATTAACCATTCTTATTCATGTAGTTTTTATACAAATGCCATTTTAAGGCCGGAAGATTGCGTTTTTTTGAAAAACACTAAAAACTCGAATAACTAGAAAACCACTGAATTTAGAACCCTGGTTGACTGGGCTAAAGACATTGTAAATGACCTCTAGAATAACTCCTTTCAAGGAATAGGTCGAATTACCAAACACCCTGTATAATTTGGTTTTCGAAACAAAAAACCATCGACGGGACGTCATTATAACATGTAATTTTTATGATTTTGCCGTATAGAAAACGCTAAAATAAGCGTGTTTTATCTGAAAAACTTTTCTCTAAAATAAAAAATGGCCGAGATATTCTCCTCTTTTTTGTAAAGGGTCGGCAACGCGCATGTGACACCTCTGGAGTTGTAGGAATCCATAGGCTACGGCTTACTATCTGGCAGGCCGTATGCTTGTTTGCCACCGTCATGGTATAAAAAAAAGAATAAAATAAAACAAAATAAAAACAGAATAAAAACAAAATGAAAACAAAATAAAAACAAAATAAAGACAAAATAATAACAAAATATTAACAAAAATAAAACAAAAGTAAAACAAAAGTAAAACAAAAATAAAATGAAACTAAAACAAAAAATATACGTTGCGTTTTCTACCCATACTTCACGATGCTTGAAATCTTCGAAAATGTACTCAAAAATCTAGTCAAAACATAAACAAACAGTAAGCTACCGCTTAAAAGGTACGTCGGGGCGAGACAAGCACGAGTTCATTGCCCCACTCCCCGGCTACCCGCGCCCCGCTCCACCGCTCAGTTCCTTTGTCGAGTATGTCAGCTAGATCACCCCGCGCGCGCCTCCGTGAGCAAGTACCTACATCGTAATTGCTAAGATTCCAGCGCCTGGTTGACCCATGGTTTAACTTATTAAGAAGCGAGCCGGGGGTCTACTTCTAGTAGTCACTACAGAAGCACGCCGAACAGGCTTGCCATGAAGGTCACGCGCTATAGTTAGGACTTAGTCTGAACGCAAATATTGTTTCTGTTTAATTTTTGTCGAAATATCATTGATGAAAGTGACACAAATCGAAATATCTACTTTAAAATCCCTTTGTGATTGTTATAATGTGAACTCTGGTGACTTTAATAATTTATTAAAACGATCACAGCCTAAAAAAAACGAATTTACCTAGAAACTTAAATTTTCATTGCTTAATTTGACACATATTGATTTTATTGGCGTATTTTAAGGCGATGATATAGTTAATCCTTATTTTATTAACTCTAATTTTTTATACGAAGTTTTTTAGCGTTGTCATACTATATCAAATTGCACTCGACGTAAATGACACAAACTGGTTTTGTGCAACAATAAAACTGTTCTAAATACAAAACAGTTATATTTTGTAACTCTAATATTCTTTTACTCAAGTTATGGCAAGCTAAAAAAGTTAACCTCAAATTATTGAATTACAAAAAAAACACCAATTGAATATGACACAAAACGCACTGAAAGATTCTCATGTACACACTGTATTTCCAACTTCAATAATAAGTGACTTTAGAATTTTCGAAACTTAACCCTCAAAATATTGCCAGTGGGACGGGACTATAATAGCGAGTAAAACGAGAGTTTTTCAACCGTTTAATTTTATAATAGCCGTACCCACGGCTTCGTTGTAGAAGAATAACTGCCCTAAATGTTACTCCGGGGTATAAACTGTTAGCTACTAAATAGTTAGGTTTTTATAAATGTTTGAATTTTTTATATATTTAAATAAAACGTATTAAAAAATCATGAAATTTCAAAAAATTATCATCGTATGTTTATTTGCAGAAAAAGGGTTATATGCCTTAACTTTAGGCTAGTGTCCCAGCTTCCACTTAAGCAAATATTCTTATACCTTTTACTAACGAAATGTCACAATAGCTAAGCATAAGAACCTATGAGATTATTATGTAATGACATTAATATGTATGTAACTGAGAGTATTATGTAATGTCAATAACAACTAAACTACTATAAAACATTTGCGTTTTTCGCGGACAAACAGATTTATCTATACGCGTTTATTATTATCTATTATTAAGACGATAGCATAGCTTTGTTTTTCACTTGTTAAACTCTCTGACCGTTTTATTCAGCTAGAGTCAGCGGAGTTGCGTGACCGGCTGTTGTACGAGGTGGGCGGGAAGCTCCCCGCCGAGATCAAAGAGCAAGCCGTCGCCAATTATGTGCAACGCGCCAATATTAAGAAGAATGCAGCCCTTGCTATAAAAGTCATGTACAAGAAAATCCTAGATATACTTAAAAAGGTATTTTGAAATTGGTTTATTCATAGGTATATGTTTCTGCCCCCGACTTTGTATACAAGTAGCAGTTCTATAGTAAATTCCTCCCCTGTTTTACCCCTTTAAGGATATAATCGTATAGCCGTGATCAAAACTAGTCCTTTATTTGTACCATCGCACACACTGTTAACTGTCCATCGGTGGGCCTTATGCCTTTTGTAATAAAGGCCACCAATGTACAGTTAAGAGTGTTGCTGTTTGTACATCCTACGTAGGTACTTTCATTTAAATCTGTTCTTTGGACTGGCAACTCGTAGAAAAAGAGATAAAAAGAGTTACTTTCGCATCTATAATAATGAATTTGCTAACTCGAAAGAATCATTACGACAGTTTATTCTTTATTTTTGATTCCCCTTTAATTCCGTTTGGCAGGACTCGTCATACTTCACCGTAGTGTTGGAGGCCCTGAAGCTGGACTGCCGCACGCAGGGCAAGTGCCTGATGGGCGCCACCGAGATGGGGCAGCTCGCCATGGAGTACCTCGATGATCGCAAGTACGAGTTCAACAAGCTGGAGAAGGAGATCAAGGCCAACATGAAGGAGCGACAGAGGACGCTCAAACTAGTGCGACGTGAAGTCGCCTATTTGACTAATTCGTTTCCAAAGCTGATACGGAAGGAGGTAAAGGCACCTCAGTTCTTGTTTCTTGTTATAAAAACCGAGAATTCTTTAAAAACATATTAAATTGAATCGTTAGTTTCGTATAAATTAAGGTCAGTCTACAACTGTATACTTATCTCAGTAATCTCGGTATTGCGGTAAGTTATTCGAACCCGGGACCTCTAGCTTCGTAGGCGGGTCAGTACCGAAATTAAGAGCTTCTGTTTTACTTTATAGCACTGGAACCAAAATTCTTTTTTTTATAACATACTTACATTAAAATGGCATACTTAGAAAAAAATATCGACAAGGTAGGTAGGTACAGTCAGATGACCGCTACTTTGGTTTTGTTACGATATAGACGGAAAGTTAGCCACGTCAGATATGATACAATAATGAGAGCAACGAAAACCCTCTAGTCAGTTTGCTATACTATACTTATTTCTATATCTGGACATCTGGCAGTTGTAAAGTCGTGGAGGTTAAAGAATGCAAACCACTTCACAAGAAAGAAAACCAATCTTAGAGTTCTGGGTATGATGCAATATTATGAGGAATTATATAAATAATAAGATTATATCATTGCCAGAAGTTTCTGCTGGGGGAAAGTAGTGCCAAAAGACGTAAAGTGTAATTCATAGATTGTCGTCTACTGTTTCTGTATCCGTGATAATACCCAATTTTTTTTGTTCCAATATAAAAACAATAGGCCCTGTCCTTTATAACTGAGACAACTAAGGCGAGTTTTACCTATTTTGGTATGACTATTTTCCAATTCAAAAACTTTGCTAGTCCGTCAATCTGACATCCACCCATTAAAAGCTGCAAGATGCCCGGATCTAGCAATAAAGATAGTATAGCAATCTAACCAGACCAGTTTTGTTGCTCCCTTTATTGTCATATCTGACGTGGTCAGCTTTTAGTCCGATAGCACAAATTCTTTAAATTAATAGACGAACTTTAAGGATACTTAAGAAATAAGCTAGTTATTTGTATAAAATGGTATGGTATGATATAGTACGTAAGCATAAAGTATAGTTCATATAGAAAAGGCACTCAGTTGTCGCAATACCAAATAATATACGATGTCAAAAATAAAAAATGACGATCGCAATTCAAAGTCAATACTTTGAAGTCTTAGCGCCAAAAGTTTGACTCGGATAGGTTTATGAATTTCGAAATTATAAACGAGGAAGTTCAAAGACGAAAATTGATAGTAGAAGTAGACAAATGCTTCGATCCCTCTTTGTCCGGATCGAAGATCGCGAAATCGTTAAATTTACTTAAAACCACGGTATCCATTAAACCAAGGTAGGGTCTTAAAAAAAAGAGGGTTTTCTGTATTTCGATAAAAAGCCCCAACTCAACCAAAGATACTAAGGAAAAGAACTTGGTAAAAAAATCGTTAAGGGCTATTAAAGAAAATCCAGATATATTGGATTATTCGTATAATGATCTATCTCCCAAATTTAAAAAAAACGCAGTACTGTTATACTTATACGCCTTCGAGCTGGGTAACAGCTATAAAGCCACAAAACAGCCAAACCGAACCGTGAAACAGAACAAAACAGCAAAAACACGTGCTCGACAAAATTTAGGGCTTGCCTCTAATGGATGACGAAACTTAAGCTAGATTTTAATCCGCTACCGGGTACCAAGTTTTATATGACCAAAGATAGAGGGAATGTTGATGAAAAATATAAGTTAGTAAAACTAGAAAAAATTTACAAAAAATATATGTTAGTGGCAAGTATCTGCAGTTGCTGCCTTAAGTTAAGACCAACAGTTTCTTTACATCGACTAATTTACATTAAAGCGACTTTTCCCTTTCATTAAAAAGCACAATGGCCCAGTAAAATTTTGGCCGAATTTGGCTAGCTGCTACTACTCAAAAACGGTTTCGGAGTTATGCTTCAAATAACCTCGATTTTATACCCCGTGACATAATCCTCCAAACTGTCCCCAGTTTCGTCCAGTTGAGAACTATTGGGCAATCATGAAAGCTAAATTAAGCAAAACGTGCAAAACGGTTAAGGAAAACATTTCTCTGCGTTCCACGTGGATCCAACATTAAACAACAGTTGAAAGAAGCCTTGATAACGTAATATAAAAATTTCGTAAATTCGCTTGTAACAGTGCGATACAAATGCTTTGTATTTGATTGCGTCCCATTTCTATGTGAACTATACTTTATACTTAAGAATAGTTATACAGAAATTAAATCAGAACATGACCTGGCTTCATGCTGCACTAGACTGCCTTCACACTACTAACTGGGTACATGCTGATAAATATTTTTTAGGGTTCCGAAGTCAAACCCTTATAGTTAGTATATTGTCGTTCTTCCGTCTGCCCGCGGCTTTTCTCAGTGATGGTTAGTACTTGAAAACTGAAATTTGGTATGAGTATGTGTTTTTATCACGCCGACAAATTTAGTAGTGTGGGGAATTAATTTTTTTTCGCTACAACCCTATCGTGTGGAGTGTCGTTGGACAGGTCTGTAAAATAGAAACACGAATTTTTTTAAACAAAAAAATCGTGTAAGCGAGGTTTTATAAGTACTTTTAAGGAAAACTATATTGAATAAAATAGGTTGAGCCGTTTTTGAGTTGTAACTCATAAACGCATAGTAAAATGACGTAAGTGCTGCAAAATATCACTTAATAAATGACCTTTTGAGTGGATGCATTGTAACAGGCCGGCAATTACGGAACCCTGCACTGAGGATGGCGCGACATGCTCTTGGCTGGTTTATATTTGAAAATAGTAGAGTCATTTTACTTAGGGACCAAGGTTCGCGAGCTTGCATGACTGCACGTGTAGGACCTTGCCGTGGTAGCTGTAAAATGGACACCGAGGCCTAACCCGCCAAAGATGCTCTAGGATTCGATGGATATTTGAATGGTTTTTTTTTTATATTATCTTCTACGTGTTAGAAACTTCAAATACTTGTTAGAGCTCTGTCTCAGCCCAGCAGCTTATAGGGAATCCTGATTTACAGTTTTCAATATCCCCAGGAAGCTACGAACTTGGACGACTTATACGAGAACGAGGACGCTCAGAGTCGCCATTCTGTGCACTGGGAACTGGAGGAAGTCATGGGCATTTGCAAACGTCTTCAAAAAGCAACACTCGTCTCGTCGTTTGACCAGATATTATCAAGGCGTGTACTCTTAAGTTTATCTAGTCATCATACAAAAACCAGAAAGAGCTGTAAGTAGCCGCTCAAAATCGTAACCAGTAGAAAACTCTTCTTCGAGCCCTATGTCCCTAATGAGGGATAATAGAAAGCATTCTTCATCATCATCAATTCAATACAACAGCAATAACCGGAAAAATCTAATGTTTTGTCCTATGGGATTTGGCTTAAAGGGCTAGAATCTACGTCAGAATGTTCCAGAAAAACAATAACTTGATACTATTGGCAGGACTGACAGGTACAACCTATGCGGGCGCCATTTGTATACCGTCGACCGCGCAACGCCATTGGTTATCCTCTAGTTCAGCGGTTCTTAATCTTTTTTGGTGACGGAACACTTTTGGAAAGCGACATACTTGATGGAACCCTCAGCGCAACCGCGTCAGAACGGTCAACCAGAGAGAGGTGTTTTGATTTTTTTTGCCAAATTCTTGCCCCCTACAGGGGATCGCGGAATCCTAGGGTTCCGCGGAACACACTTAGAGTATGGCTGCTCTAGTTAATCTTTTTTTTGGATTTGTAATATTACGATTAATATATTTTTTGAGCTTGGTTTGATTATAAATCTAATGAGTAATGCATGTTAGCTTAAAATCGTATGTTCTCAATAAATAAATTATTGTGCAGGCTGCAAGAACAATCATATCAAACGGATCGTCTATTGATGCAGCTGACGCTAAATAGCATGAAGCGGGACGCACTGCTCGAGAACCGCAAGCACGCGAGCCTCATGCTAGACATGCTGAAGAACGTCGGTCAGGAGAGTACTAAACAGTAAGACAACGCTAATACGGTATACATTTCTGATATTACTATGGTATAAAATGGTTAAAATACTAATAAAGGTATGTATACCTAGGCCACCTAGTGATATAAATAGACCCCGTTATCGGAGGTGCAATTTGGTATCTTGACGTTCTTAGGGATCGGTAAAAATATTTATGATGTCGATATCGATACTCTTCCATTTCTTAGCAATTAGTTGTATAAACCATCTTTAGACTAAATTACACATGTTTATTTTTGTTACCCATGATAATAATTGTCATCAGAAGTAGAAGCCGTTATCAGTAGAACAATAACGATATGGTTACCATTTTACTTTTCTAATGTTTCGAGTTACAGGGCCGTGCCTGAATGCTCTTGAGATAAACCTTACCCATAGACGTATAATACTGGCCACCTATACTGAAAATAAATTACTTATTTACGTCAATAGATAGTCAATGTTACCACACAACAATATTTTCGATTATTTAGCTGTATTTACGAGCATATTTTATTCGTATGTAATATTTCATAATATTGAAAATGAAGTCACTTCACAATAAAATTAAGATTGAAAATTGTTATTAAATAAAAAAAATTGTTAATAAATATTCAGTTTTATTTAGTCATGTTTTACAAAATAAAGACGTTTAATTAAAGTTACTCTCATTATGGTAAAGGAAAAACATCGACATACAGCTGGTATTTCAAAATAATTTTTACTCATCCCTAAGAATGACAAGCTACCAAATTGCACCTCCGATAACGGGGTCCAGATATAAATGTGTAGGTGGGTACTAAGCATGTCCTTGACTGAGCCGCCACTACTAAAGCTGGGAAGAGAACAATATTGCTCATCTCATCAGGTTACCTTTATAATATATACCTACAATTAAAAAAACCGGCCTAGAGCGTGTCGGGCCACGCTCAGTGTAGGGTTCCGTAGTTTTCCGTCCGTCACAGTAAGTGTCCCCACTTAAGAGTTAAAATAACACCGCCATGTAGGATATGATATGAGCGTTCCACGTACAGCGACATCTATCGACAAATTAAGTAAACTATTGCGCGCGAGCTTAAAGTATGGAAGATGATTTTTATGGGATAATTCTTTATTGCGTGAACCGATTTTCACCGTTTTTACTTTATTTGAAAGCACGTCATTTCATTGTGATTTTGTAGAAATTACAGGTACAATAAACACCTGCTTATACGGTTAAATTACAAACTTAGTTCAGAAATTATTTTGTAACTTTTTTTCAAAACTATTCAACCTATCATGTTCATAATAATTTTCCTAGAAAGTTGTTCTAAAGTTCTACTTTTGAGATTTTTTTCATATTTTTAAAACTTATGGTTCAAAAGTTAGATGGGGGGGGACGCATTTTTTTTACTTCTGGAGCGATTATTTCCGAAAATATTTACATGTAAAAATTATTTTAGTAAACCCCTATTCATTTTTAAATACCTATCCAACAATATATCACACGTTAGGGTTGAAATGAAAAAAAAATCACTCCCCACTTTACGTATAGGGGAGGTACCATAATAAAAAAACATTTTCCACTTTTTATTTTACCACTTTGTTGGCGTGATTGATATACATATTAGTACCAAATTTCAGCTTTCTAGTGCTAACGTTCACTGAGATTATCCGCGGACGGACGGACGGACGGGCAGACATGGCGAAACTATAAGGGTTCCTAGTTGACTACGGAACCCTAATAAAAAACGGTTTTACTAAATTAAACCCCTGGAGAGGTTAAAAGGAGATTGAATATGTCGGTGTAAACTTGCCTAGAGTAGTTATTAGAAAGAGATAAATGATTGTTGATTCGTTTAAGGTAACCTAATGGTTGAAGGAGTGATTTACTAATTACTCTAATTAGTAAGTACCTATTTTATGTAAATGAAAACGTCCGATATATTTCTAAAATTTTTATCGGAACCTACATACGAAAATAACTTTCATAGGTATTTAGTAGGTAAGATTAGATACCTAGAGTATTTGTAACCCTTGCATTTGCCGCACGGCTTCAAACACCCAGAGCCGGATTAGCCTTTAGGCAGAGTAGGCCCCCGCACGGCTTCAAACACCCAGAGCCGGATTAGCCTTTAGGCAGAGTAGGCCCCGCAGCGGTCAGGGGATGGCGTGCACAGAAAAAAATATCTTTCATAGAGTGAAAATGAAATTGGAAAGTTTGTATATATCGTCTAGGGGCCCCGCGTGTGTGCCACAGAGGAAAATGGAAATTTTTCATAGAGTGAAATATTAATTGGAAAATTAGTATTTATCAGCTAGGGGCCTTGCGTGGGCAAAGAAGATTTTGAAAATGTTTCATAGAATTAAATATAGCTTACTGTCTTAATCCATCGCCACAATTTTTTTTATCATACAGTTTTTGGTAATAAGGGGCTCCAAAAATTGCAATGCCTAGAGGCCCCGAAGAGCTTAATTCGGCCCTGCAAATACCCCATCCGACCTTAAGTATCATTTATATATTTTATTTATTTAAACTTTGTTGCACAAAATCAATGAAAATGTACAAATGGCGGACTTAACGCTAAATGACTTTATTTGTACGATGTACGAGTTACGATTATTGGTGCATGCAAGAAAATACCGAAGAAATTTAAAAACAACCCGACTTCATGATTGTTAATCTACTAACGCGGCTGTATGCTGAAGCTATAGGCATTCATTGCAAATAATTTAACGGATACTTGCACGATATTGACGTAAGTATGTAAGTCGTCGCTACAGTAAGTACCGGAATTTTTAATATCGCGCTTTTTAAGAGATTACAGTTTCGCTTTGTCGTATCCGCTCTCTCCAAGTCACCGATGTGGAAATTCTATCGAAATAAGTATACAGTAAAATTGAGTTTTAAAGCTAAAATAAATGGTATTTATAAGGCGTTATAACTAAAGTTTCTAACGTTGACTTATTATTTTTACAACCAAGGTTAAGTACAGGAAAAGGACGGAATGAAAGGGACTGAGCATCGCTATTTAACTAACGCAACCTTCAAAAACGAGGCACTCAGTATGCCTAAATGGTTGTCAACAGCGGAAATAATATTGCTGTATTAGTAGTACGGTGATTAACACACTACATTTATTAGTCCATACGTGTGCTAACTTGGGCCACCAATACTAAAGCGATGTAGCAAAATAATTTATAGACAAAAACTATCTAGATGTTACTGTCAACATCTAGATATTAGTCAACATAAGTAAATATTTTTTTTATTTAGTTTGTAACAATCGTAACGGAATATTGCCGCATTATTCTTACTCTAGCATATGTGTGGCACTTACAGAAAATTGTCTTATTTTGATTGAATTACACCCGCATAATTTTATCTTAAGAGGCTCGATATCAGACATGATATCGATAAAATCGAACCTTTTTATAGTTAGTAATCGAGGATTTTCAATGAGCACATGTATTAATATATATATCGACATCATTTTTATCAATATCAAATCCCTAGAACTTAATTACCCCGAGTTAGCACAGGTACATGTTTATTACGTAAGGCAATTTTTGACCCGTTTGACCCTCCCACCACTACATAGGTTAGAAAAAAATAAGCAGCGACTGAATACCTCTTCCCCTTTCCATAATTTATTATGTATGATAAAGTATCTAAAGGCACAATTTGAAACATATAATGTCAAATTATTAAGAAACTAAAATTTGAGCGTTGGTTTTGTAATAATATTATTACGGTATAATATCAAAAATACTGCGCACACAATTAGCGCTTTTTAAAAGTAAGTAGGTATTAAGTAACTTATCACATTTTAATGATATTTTTCTTTTCTGTTCTTTATACAATCCCTAACTGCTCACCAAGACGAATGCAACGAGCCCAAACACGACGGAATAGTGATGAGTAGTTGAGGAGTTCCTAAGCTCACCTTCCAGCTCCATCATCAGATCAGCTCCATGTCAAAATAATATTGCATTGTCATGTAAATACACACGCATGCAAAATTTTAGCTCAATAGAAAAACTGGGAGTGGGTCCAAATGAACTAGCAAGATTTGACAACAGGCAGACAACGGGACAAGTGAAAGTAGGTAAATAGAAGCATGTTAAATAAGACATTGTTGGATCCCGTCCCCTCCTAAATCTTCCTACGTAATAAATAAATGACGCCTTAGAACAGGATTGAGAAGCGGTAAATCCGTATATGTTGTGACGTAAATAAGTACCTATATAAGTCAAATCTGTCAACTCTAATCATATTCTGACTACGGCATTATATTATAATAGCCTAATGTGCATGAGGTTCAATGTGAACTTTGCATGACCTTATTGTTAAAACAACAAGGGCGTTTCAAGATCATTTTCTCTTACATGTAATGAAATATTGTCGTCACGTTCCTTATAATAGGCTCGGAAGTATCCTTTTTGGGCACTGCAACTTGATAAGACTGTAAAGGGAAGTTATACAACTTTTCAGGCCTAGGCCTGCAAAGTAACCTTGGGATCAAAGATGGCGGCGGGTTGTACGAACATCTGATTTTGATTACCTACTTCATTTTTTCTCGTGACAGGATGGTTATCGTATCTAGAATGAGAATAATACTTACCTAAGGAGTGGTCCTGAAATAAAGTAGCAGTGTACAATCTTGTGTATTTTTTAATTTAGTGCTAATTTTGAAGCAGTATATTTATTTTATTAATCCGTAGATACAATACTAATAAATAAAAATACAATCATAATAGAATATGTGAGCATATTTAAGTTTCCGCGTTTTTAATTCAACATACTTTGTAACCTTTTGAACAACATAATTTGACAATCTTCAATCGACATCCGCTACAATGCCACAATTGTATTTCCATTTTCACAACCCGTTTTATGCTTTTCAGAATTTCATCTTACCAAGAAGCTAAATTAATTAACTGTATTTTAGCTAGGATAGTCAGGAAGACTCTCTAATCTAACCTCTGACAAAGATTTTTCTATGGGAGATAATTTTCTATGAAAAAAGGCAAATACATTTAATTAAAAATTACTGTAACTACCTTAAAATGAAGCCAGATAAAAAAGTTTACTATTGAAGAAAGACAATTTATTAAGGTATAAAATAGCTCATCAAATCAAACTGTAAGAAAAAACATGTTTTTGAGAAACACCTCAAAAATTCTGTCAGAAGACGCTGTTCAAAAAACTATGTGTATGATGGAATACAAAAGGCGAAAACTTCCAAACGCTGTTTTATTTAAGTATGGTTGTATTTATGTTTTGTATGATTGTATCTAGAGATTATTTAAATATAAACACTGCTTCTAAATCGGCACAAAATAAAAAGATAAATCAAAAAAGGCACGGCTACTTTTTTTCCGGACCACTCCTTAATAGTAATGTATAAGTAGACTAACTAATGCCTTATGAACGGAACTTTATTGAAAGTTTCATTCTTTATTTCTATATTTAGAAGCATATTTAAGAAAGATATTATACATAAAACTCATTGTGAAAACGCGAGACCGGGAGCCCGGGAATCCCTCTTTTCCCGGCCTCTGCTTTAATGTGTAATTTAGACGGAGAGCTAGGCACGTCGATATGACACAATAATGAGAGCAACGAAACCCCTCTAGTCAGTTTGATATACTATGCTTATTTCTAGATCTGGACATTTGGCAGCTATTTAAAGTGGTCAGTGAATACAAACCACTTCAAAAAACAAATCGTAGAGAGTTTAATATTAATAATTATGAGAAATTATATTAATAATTAGATTATATAATTGCCAAAAGTTTCTGTTGGGGAGAGTAGTGCCAAACGACGTATAATGTAATTCATAGTTTGTCGCTTACTGTTTTTGTTTCTGCAATAATATGCAATGTTTTTTGGCCCTGTCTTTTATAATTGAGACAACTTCGGCAGTTTTTACCTATTTTGGTGTTACTATTTTCCCATTCAAAAATGTTGCTAGTCTGTCACTCTGACCTCCATTAAAAGCTGCCAGATGCCCGAATCTAGCAGTAAGGATAGTATGGAAATATAACCAGACTGGTTTTGTTGCTCTCATTATTGTGTCATATCTGACGTGACCAGCTCTTAGTCCATTTACATTACGCGCGATTAGCTACATCTGATGCTGACTGTATGCCACAGCGGTGGAAGTTATTTTGCGTGGCGTGCTTTGAAAATTTAATAATGCTTAGGATTTCACATTTCGAACAACCGACTGCTCACTAGGGAATGCAAACCGGTTATAACCGATACCAAAATAATCGGCTATAATATAACCGATTGTTGAAAATTCTAGTAACCGGGTTCGGTTATTTATTGAATTTTTTTGAATACCACGACGGTGGCAAACAAGCATCCAGCCCACCTGATGGTAAGCAGCTACCGTAGCCTATGGACGCCTGCAACTCCAGAGGTGTCACATGCGCGTTGCGGACCCTTTACAAAAAGGAGGATCACTGTGTTGACGGCTAAAGGAACAAGAGGGTCCCTCGTCGTCAACACACTGGGTTGTCTTTGAGCGCTTTGGCAACCTTACTCACCAGCAGGAACACAACGCTATGAGTAGGGTCTAGTGCTATTTGGCTGTGGTTTTCTGTAAGGTGGAGGTACTAATGCTATTTGACTTTAAATTGTAAAAGGTTGTAAAATCATAGTTTTTCGTCTAGAAGTATGATTTCTATACTCTAATTTATAATAATTTCAGAATTATTTCCTTTTATTCTATTTCGGCGAGCGATTTGCGGCGAGTGTAACCACCTAAGTAATTCATAACTTTCATAAGACAGATCTTGAAACACAAATTTTCCACTTTCTTTCGAATTAAACACCCATTCTAGCTCTCATTACATTATAAAATTATCTTATTGATTTTTTTGACGTTGTGACGGTCAAAAATAACCAAAACCGGTTATAACCGATTATCGGTTATTTTTCGGTTGTAGCCGAAAGCATAACCGGTTTTGAAATTTGATCGGTCACCTTATTGCATTCCGTACTGCTCACGCTTGTGGAATTCTTCGCTTCAATCTTGGAAGTTGGAATGTTTCACTCGTCTTCTTTGGCTATGAATTTAATTGCTTATGTCAATGAGTTTCTTGAAACACCACTTCAGCTGTAAACGTTTTTCGATAGAAAAAATACTACTAATTAAGTACATAGTTGGAAAAAAATTAAGTACCTAAGTATACCAAAGTACGCAAATTGTGTTTAGCTAATTAGGTTAATTGTAGATTACACCCTGTAATGGTTTTACAAACTGGCGAAGCGCATGTACGAGTAGGTGAAATGTGTAACCGTTTTTGTGTTTAAAAAAAAAAACTAGAAAGTATACATTGCTTGATAAAAGTTAGCATGTACTCGTGATTTTCAGTTGAACAGATACCGTTTTAGAAAGGAATCCCAAATACGTCGTGTATGGGTCTTGTTTTATGCCCGGATGGCTGTCGTCGGAAACAGAGCACAAGCACTCCGGGACTTGTCGTGCGAGAAATTTCATTCAATTTGAAGCCAATCCCAGGGCACAACTCATCTTTACATTTTCGGCGAGGTTGACGTGCGTAGTAGTTTTAGGCTTTGTGTAGCCATTTTACTAGCTATTCTAGCCTACTCAATTTCAATTTATTTATTAAATAACATACAAGTTTACTGTGCTAAAACCTAATCACTTATATGCTAATACATGTATACATAGTTAGTCGATGAAAATGTACTAAATTAATAGCAGACACGATAAAATATATTTAAAAAATCGCCAATAATGGCGAGCTTATAGGTGTCCGACAACTTTGAAACTGAAAAATGTGTGTTTGATATTCACCCGTACTATTTTGTTCTAAATTTCTGTTTGTATGTAAACAGTCTTATGGTGTTTATTACCCGACTGATAAAAGAAAGGAGAGTTATTTTATTGGTCATGCTGTGTTAGGTAGGGACTTATTTTTTAGAAAAATTATTAAGTAAGTACCTATTTCATGATTGGATACAGGATTTATTAACCCGACACTACTTATGTTAATAAGTATGATTACTTGATTACTTATGCATTTTAAGGCAACATTTTATTGATCACTTATAATTCGCCAAAACGTTACCACAGAGCATTGTAAGTTATTTAAAAATAGTAGTTTATGTAACTGTTACGTTTTAAGGCCTAATTACGTACAGTTGCATACACTGCTTTATCTACACTCATATTATATATATTAAATGAATTGTTCGGAAACCATAGAATGACCGCCATTGTACCGTCATGGCCTACTCGATTGTGCCGGCGCTCGCGCGGGACCAATCGAGTTGGCCATGGCGGTAACATTATGTTATCAAATTCGATGTTCCAAATTTGAAACTCATTGCTTAACAATATTTGAGCATGCATAGTTAAAATTACGTTACTGCCGCAGATAAGAAACTTATCATAGTTAAATCGTTTGTTGTAATGCTTGTCATTGTCTACGGTTTTTGAACGCATTTTAGAGTACTTACAGTATGAGTGTAGATAAAACCTTTATCCTGCATGTAATAAGTCACGATTGCGCGACTCAATCCACGGCGGACTTTCCTGATGAGTGTCCCCCGGGGCCTCGGGCCGGGCCGCACTTAAGCAGCTGTTGGTGTTCACATCACATACCTACTTTTATAAAGTTAGCTATTAATTGAGACACAGTACAAAGAGAAAGAGAATTGGAATGTTATTAATACTAAGTACCTACCTACCTAGGTATTAAAGGCTTAAGTAGTAAAGTAAAGGCTTAACTTAAGGCTTAGTATTAATAATATAGTACATACTTACGAGTATATCTAACCCGATTTGACAGCAATATTTCATAAGACTGTAAAAGACGGAGTAAGAGAAAACATTTGGGAGTTTTGATTTTCAGTCAAACATGTAGAAAATAATAACATATATTAAGTAAGTGCATATGTGTAGCCCAAATCAAAAGGGACCATTTTGAAGGTTGGCGGTTACGTTGTACATTTGTACATTATCAGTACTTATAGTATTCGAAGATGCGAACAATAAATACGTAAGCGCCTGCCGCCAAATGGACCCCTTTATATTTACGAGTTTATGACTACCGCATGACTCAAAAACGACAGTCATGTATTTATTTTATTTTATTTATTTGGAGGTCCAACTGCTGTGACATAAACGTTTCTACATTGTAGTAAATACAGGAAGGCAATTATAGGAACTCGCAGGTAGTGACAAGATACTTAAATAAAGGTACCTACTAAGGTTACGCACTATCGCAACCACATATAATATGCGAACAAAACGAATAAAAATGATACTTAAATTTTCATAGATGATACTAGATAATTTTCACTGAAACTGAAGTTGTTATACACTAGAGCACAAATTGATTACTTACACATTAAAGTATGTAATAAAAATATATAACATTTGTTCGGTGCAATGCACCTAACACGTTTAAAGCCTCGAGCGGCGCGTGCGTACAGTCAGCAAAAGACGTATTGCCCCAATAATTTAGCATTCATTTAGTTTTCAGTGTACTTTTGAGATCCATCGCGACCGGGTGCATTCGATTAACATTGAACATTCTCAACATTATCAACATTTTATTAACATTATTCTATAACATTTTATAACATTTTACAACATTAAACATTTTTCCGCTACTCTCCGGACGTTTTACATTCAAGCGAACCCGCACCCCGAATATTGGTCCTTCGAACAGTGAACCTCGCGCGCTATAAAATTAATTTTGAGTAGTGAGAGAGATTGAATTGGTGAACATTTGTGGGTGAGCTGTAGCTGAAGGAGAGACGCAGAAAACCAACAACAGGCAACAGCGAGGCGAGGCAGCAGTGTTCGGTAACGACGTAACTGCGCAGAAGACTCTCAAGTAAGATCTTTCCTATTTTACTAACAAAACATCAAGATGGCGAGCGTAATCCGTCAAGGGGAAGTTCAGCGCACTATTGAGTCTATGCTTACTAACTTTAAGAAAGATAGTGCAGACAGAAAGACAAAGCCCGAGTATTTTAAGAACCGTTTAGACCAATTGAGTGTCTTGTGGCAGGAATTTGAATTTAATCATGAACAGATAGGAATGGTCGAGAGTCAGTCTCATCCCTACTTCACGAACCGCACTTATGAGAGTGCGAAGCAGACTCATTTGATACTTAATTCTGCTTTGAGCGTGGGTTATCAGGCGGTCACGGCAGAATCTTGGACCGTGGAAGATGACGACGATAAAAAGGAACAAGCTCAGGGAGATGGAATCCCTAAAGATGACGAAACATTACGAGAGCCTCTAGGAACAGGACTAGGAGCTCACTCAGGCAGTCAACAATTTAAAACGATCGCGGGAACATTCAGTAAACATGACGAAATGTATCGGAAACAAGTAGCTAACATGAAGGCTTTCGTTAGAACAGTAAAGAGTATAGAGGTCAACACGCTAACAGATAAGTGGGAGCTAGAAGATGCACTTAAATCCTTACAAGCTCGTTGGGCGGCAATAGATACACTTCACTGGGAGTTAGAGAGTGAGGGCACTGTAACAGACGTGGCATACGAAACTTCATTTAATGCTCATGAAGAAACATTCAACAATTTGAAGAAAGAAATAAACAAGAAGATTTGGTCAGGGGCACACCGTGAAAAATCTACACCTAAGTTAGATATAACAACTTTTTATGGGAACTATAACACTTGGGTTTCATTTAAAGATTTATTTTGTGAAGCCATTCATAATAACACAGCTTTGTCTAACGCTCAGAAGATGCAATTTTTAAAGTCTAAACTGAAAGGAGAAGCAGAGAGACTCATCCAACATTTGCAGATAAGTTCTGACAACTATTTGGTTTGCTGGGATATTTTAAACAACCGGTATAACAATACTAAACTAATATTCACTTCCCACATGAATATATTACTTAGCCTACCTACTATGCAACAACAATCCGTGACACAATTAAAGAAAATGCATGATACGACAAACGAGTGCTTACACGCAATTAAGAATTTAGGGGTCGATATAAGTAATTGGGACCCCATGATAGTACATATCCTAGCGCAGAAACTTGATACCGAAACTCATATGGACTACGTAGAATCTCTAACCAACTCTCGAGCGCTACCGGTCCTACAGGAATTCATGAAATTCATGGAAGGCAAATTTACAAGCCTTGAAACATCTCGCCGAAAACAAGAGTCTCTCAATCTTAAAACATATCATCAAGCAACCACATCTGGTATGAACCAACGAAGAAACTTCCAACCACAACATAATAACCGCCAGTATCCTAACTCTACCTACGTAAACAACGGAGTCAATAGAAGCCACGGAACTTCAACAGTAGGTAAAACATTGTACGTGTCAAGTATCCAATGTCCAATGTGTAACAATCAACATGGGATCTACAATTGTCGTCAATTCTTACAACTACCCATAGAAAAACGGTACCAAGCAGTTAAAAAACTGGCGCTATGCATTAACTGTCTTTTTACACATCGTGATAATAAATGCGACTCGACGAAAACTTGCCACAAATGCACTGGCCGACATAACACGCTGATACATGAGGCATGTGTCAAAACAATATCGTCAGCACCGGAGCCATCGACCTCTTCGCCATCAGCAAATGGAATTATTACGAAAAATAACAAGTCAATCAACATTACACAAATACCTACAGATGCGAATTCGGAAGTCCTGTTAGCAACAGCCCTGATTAAGGCTGGTGATGGTACTTATAAAACACTTAGAGCATTTATTGATCAAGGGAGTCAAATATCGCTTATGGCTCAACAAGCCGTACAACTATTAGATTTAAAGAGTGAGAAGTTTAATGGGATATTTAACGGTATTGGAAAGTTACAAAAACAAGAACAACTATCCGAAGCGTATAAACAATTTATGGATGAATATCAATACCTAGGACACATGAAACCAGCAACCAACAATTTGGAGTTAGAATCATTCTTACCTCATCATATTATCGAAAGAGTTGAGTCAGCAACATCCAAGCACAGGGTTGTCTTTAACGCGTCAGTAAAGACATCTACAGGGCGATCTTTAAATGATTTGATGTATACAGGCCCCAATTACAGCAAGACTTGCAAGTACTTCTATTAAAATGGAGACAGTACAAATACGCATTTACAGCGGATATTGAGAAAATGTACCGTCAGATACTCGTAAACGAAATTGATCAACATTTACAGAAAATAATTTGGCGTGACAGTCCCGAAAAACCATTACAAACATTTCAACTAACAACACTAACTTACGGAACAAAATCAGCACCATTTATAGCTATGATGACGTTAAAAAGACTAGCAGCAGACGAACGAGAAAGTTTTCCAGAAGCAGCGAAAGTGGTAGAGGAGGCATTTTACATGGATGACGTGTTACATGGAGCACATTCATTGGAACAAGGAAAGAAGTTGGTTTCTCATTTAAACAATCTTTTAAAAACTGGAGGTTTCAATTTACGAAAGTGGTCATCCAACAACAAAGGAATCTTGGAGAACATTAACAGAGAACAGGGTGACGAAGAAATGGTATTCAACTTTAAAGTAGACAACATTACAAAAACATTGGGATTATGCTGGAACCCGACCGAAGATATTTTCACCTTCAAATGTAAAATACCCGAACATAAAGAAAACCTAACAAAAAGAACACTTTTATCAGAAATTTCCAAGCTGTACGATCCATTAGGTTGGATCGCCCCATTTATAGTAAAACTGAAGATTTTATTTCAAAAAGCATGGAAAGAACAGACTGAATGGGATGACCATATTTCTGACAAACTCTTTTCAGAATGGTCAATAACGATAAGCGATATTGAGCAACTCAACGAATGCAAAATAACAAGGTGGTTATGGTGTAACGAGAATGACGTCATTGAACTGCATGGATTTTGTGACGCCTCCATGGAAGCATACGCTTGTGTAGTATATGCGAGAATACCACATCAATCCAGAGTAATACTGGTGGCAGCTAAAACGAAACTTGTGCCCCATAAGAAAACATTAACATTACCTAGACTTGAGCTTAGCGGTGCACATTTGCTCGCAAAACTGATGAAAAAGATTAAACATTCCTTAAATCAACATGAAGTAATAACATTCGGTTGGACTCCCAAATAGTCCTTGGATGGTTAGCAGGTCAACCAAGCCGTTGGAAACCATTCGTCGCAAATCGTGTAGAACAAATAAAACAGGTGATGCCCGAGGAACAATGGCGCTATGTAAAATCATCTGAAAACCCCGCAGATGCTGCAAGCAGAGGAGAAACAGCATCTCAATTGAAAGACAATACCTTATGGTGGTCAGGTCCAACTTGGCTCGCTCATTTCCAGCCAGAACTGAAACGTTCTCAAAACTTAACATATACTACGACAGAAGAGGAGAGAAAGTCATATAAATCAAACATGGTGCAAAACAATAAAGAGCAAAATATCATAAATCATTTATTAGAAAAATATAGCTCAATAACAAAGGTAATACGAACCGTGGCCTACATATTGAGGGCATTCACTTCGAAGCGTCAACGCTTGCCAAGCCATATCACATTACAAGAGCTCAAAAAAGCTAAATTGACTATAATTAAATGTGTACAAAGCAATGAATTAGGAACGGATATCGAACATTTACGTAAGCACAACAAAGTCGAATCACATAGCCCGCTCTATACATTGTACCCATTTATAGATAAAAACAATCTTTTGCGAGTGGGAGGCCGCCTGGAAGAAGCGCATTTATCTTACGAGATGAAACACCCAAAAATTATTCCGAAGGATTCACGTCTTGCAACGTTACTTATAGAACACGCTCACGCCATGACACTTCACGGAGGCGCTAAGCTCACTATGAGCAAACTGAGAGAAGAATACTGGTTGATAGGCGGAAACAACAGAGTGAAACAACAAGTGCGAAAATGCGTTAAGTGCCAAAAGATAGATGGGAAAAAACAGTATCAGCTGATGGGTGATCTTCCCGCCGCCCGTGTTAACGAAGCAAAACCGTTCTTCCACACTGGGGTCGACTACACAGGATTTGTTGACATAAAAGCAAGCAAGGCGCGAGGAAGTCGAACATTGAAGGGCTACATTGCCGTTTTCGTCTGCATGGTCACAAAAGCCGTGCATTTAGAACTAGTAACAGAACTAACGAGTTCAGCTTTCCTGGCAGCTTTAAGAAGAATGGCAGCCAGAAAAGGAGCCCCAAAACATTTATACTCGGATCAGGGTACCAATTTTATAGGCTCGAACAACATTCTGAAACAACAGTGGAAGGAGATTCAAAACACAATCGACGACAGTTTCTTGGCTGAAGTCGCTGAAATGGAAATCGAGTGGCATTTTAATGCTCCCGCCTGGCCCAGCGCGGGCGGACTCTGGGAAAGAGCCGTCAGAAGCTTAAAATACCATTTAAAACGCGTAACAAAAACTTACATATGAGGAATATGCCACGATTCTAGCGGAATTGGAGAGCTGTCTAAATTCAAGGCCATTATGCCCATTAACAGACAACATTGATGACCTGAATACGCTGACTCCAGCGCACTTCTTGCAAGGACGAGCGGGAGTGACTATAATAGAAACATACGAAGACGCACGCACAAGATGGAATTTAACACGTAAGATATTCAGTGATGTATGGAGAAGATGGAAAACAGAGTACTTAAGCCAATTAACAGCAAGACAAAAATGGTGTGAGCCCAAGAAAAACAGAAATAGGGGACATAGTGGTCATACATGAAGATAATTTACCAGCAGGGCACTAGGACGAGTGATCGACGTGCATGCAGGCCAGGATGGATATGTGAGAGTAGTAACACTAAAAACAGCCAAAGGAACACTAAAGAGACCCGTAGTTAAATTATCTGTCTTGCCCCTGGAAAAATCGAAACCAGAACAACAACCCGTCGATAAAGAAACCCCGAAACAAACCAAAAGTCAAAGACGAACCAAGAGAGGATGTATGACAACCATGCTAATGATGCTATTCTATATTTTTACTTTCATAACAGCTGGAAATTGCGTAATAATGACACCTATCAATGACGGCCAAGGATTGTACTTCGACAAGCTTGGAACTATGCAACTAGTTAGGGACGAATGGAAACTAGTAGCGTACTACGATATGAGCCCATACTGGGAAGGAGTATCAGCATACAAAAAATACAACGAGCAATTAGAAACTATTTGTAAACAAGTTAGAACCCTTTCACACTGTGACGTCATCCTTTTACAATTACAACATTCATACGACGAACTACAACATTACAATAAAGTACTATCGCGACATCAGCTAAAACAACAAACACGCAAGAAACGGGGATTAATAAACGGTGTCGGAAACTTAGCGAATACTTTATTCGGAGTTTTAGACGATCGGTTCGCTCAACAATACCAACAGGACATAAGTCTCCTAAAAAACAACGAAAAACATCTCGTCACCATGTGGAAAAATCAAACATCTATTGTAGAAGCCGAATACAACATGCTCTTGAGAACTCGAGATACGATCCAAAAACAGCATAAAATGATACACCAGCACTTACTTTGTTTAGAAAAAGATACCACTGCGATGGCAAAAGAAATAACAGTCGCAGAGAGCATGTCTCCATTTACAGTGGTCGCCATGGCTGCAAACAATTTATTAAATCACCTTAAAACAATCCAAGATATGTTATTAGAAACGATAGCCAACATTTACAACGATAAAATGAACATACATATTATATGTCCCCAGCAACTACAAAAAGAATTAAATATAATATCGGGCCAACTTTTAAGTGACCTTACTTTACCAATTGACAACATACAAACAAACTTACAAACCATCTACCAAGTATTACAAGTTAAATCAAGAATGACTGACCAATACATGATATTTGAGATTCGCATCCCATTGATAACTCGTGATCGTTACGACCTTTATAACATTATTCCGGTTCCGCACAGCTCAGACAGAAATATGATATCTGTTATTCGCATAGAAAAATACGTAGCCATGAACTTACAAAAGGATGCATACATGCCCTTACAAGAAAAGGATATCGAAACTTGTATTATACGAGATACGTTCACATATATGTGCTCACTTAAGGTCCCTATATATATAAGATGAACACAGATAAAGATTTGTGTATAAAGGATGAAAAGGTGAATTTATATACATGTAAAACAAGCATAGCCGCGTGTCAGAACAGGTGGATCAGTTTATCCCGACCGAATCACTACTTATATTTTTGTTGTGATCGGTGTCAGTTCCGAACCATATGTAGAGATCAAGTTACAGCGCAAACATTGACACGAACTAACATTATTTACATTGAAGAGAATTGTATCGTAAAAACGGACAACTTTGCAATTCACACGCATATGAATATGGAAAGTAAAGTGGAAAAATTCGCAAACAACAGCTTTCATTTGGAAGAAGAAAGCGAAAATAAAGCCATAAAAGAGAAAATAAAAGCGCTGAAAGAAAGCCAACTTCCCGAAGATACAATTAACAGCTATTCTGTCCACGATATACACCACTATACAGCTATATACTGCCTCTTTCTAGCAACTACTGCTATAATAATCTTACTCGTGTGCCGAAAAACACGTTGCCAGTGGCAACTTTTAAGAGCCTGGACAACCCAAGAAAACCCAGAGAGAACAACTGCTCGGAACACCATCACTGCAAGACCCCATGCAAATCCGCCGCCGCCGCCGCCGCCCCGAGAGGTCGCGAGCGAGGCCTCTACGCCGAACACGCGATGCAGTCTACGACGTACCAGCATCAATAACAATAAGTGTAGTGCAAGTGCGCGAAAAGTGAAAGAGTGTGACAAACATGAAAACATTGAACTGAAACAAGTGGACAGAAGCAGCTCGCCAGTGTTCAGACAGACATATATCGTTTAAAAATTAATTACTTAGATTTAAAAAATATTGTTGATCATCTTGTATCATTTATCTTAGTAATTCATTTCATCTCATCGTTTGCCCCCGGCCAAGATGTTCGGTGCAATGCACCTAACACGTTTAAAGCCTCGTGCGGCGCGTGCGTCCAGTCAGCAAAAGACGTATTGCCCCAATAATTTAGCATTCATTTAGTTTCCAGTGTACTTTTGAGATCCATCGCGACCGGGTGCATTCGATTAACATTGAACATTCTCAACATTATCAACATTTTATTAACATTATTCTATAACATTTTATAACATTTTACAACATTAAACATTTTTCCGCTACTATAAAGCTATAAAAAAGCCGCGCTTAAAGTATGTAATAAAATAAAAATTGAAGATACTAACATAATGAGTAACGGTGTAAACATATGTATATTAATATGAAGTAAGTCGGTAATTAAGAAGGCGACAACACGCTCACTCAAGACTCGAAATATTGCTGCACTAGGTAACGTCTCACGCTACGGATTCTTCAGTTGAATACATCAATATCAAGATTATTACTTTCATTAAACGACTCATTTAGGCTACGGCTGGCGCGCATTAATAAACTATTTTTTTCTATATTTGGAAGATAGGTACATGTTTCAATTTTTGATATCCTTTAAAACGATTGGGGGATTTGAAATACAGTTTACGTATCAATTAAGGGCAGTTGATTACACCACTAGTAAAATTTAGAACATAGGTAACATCTGCTATTTCGCGACGTTTATCCAACGGGACAACGTCATGCTTGCATATTTTAAGGTTGTTGGAAGAACTGTAGGGATACTTTAATGTACAGCAAAGAAATTTGTGAGCGTCAGGATGGCGGGTGGACCTCGGGAATTTTATCGAATTGTTAATAAAAGTACTGTACCTTTAGTGTACCTCAGTGTACCTTGAGTAGAAATCAGTGTACCTCTTTCTAAAACGAGATTTTTCTAAAAAAAGGTCCACCCGCCATCCTGACGTCAGGATGGCTGGTGGACCTGGTAAGTGATACATTATACCACATATAATGTATGTGGTTATAGTGTACCTTCAGTGTACCTCTGTATAACTTCAAAAACAATCTGCATACCTCTCCTCAAAAGGAGCTACGCTCAAAATAAGGTCCACCCGCCATCCTGACGTCAGGATGGCGGGTGGACCTGGTAAATCCTGCACTATATCACTCAAAAGGTATGTGATTAGTTTGCATCTTCAGTGTACCTACCTCAGTGTACCTTTAGTAAAAATCAGTGTACCTCTTGCTAAACCGAGATTTTTCGAAAAAGGTCCACCCGCCATAAATCTTATTTTAAGCGTAGCTCCTTTTCAGGAGAGGTATGCAGATTGTTTTTAAAGTTATACAGAGTTACACTGAAGGTACACTATAACCACATACATTATATGTGGTTTAATGTATCATTTCATAGGTCCACCCGCCATTCTGACGGGTGGAACTTTTTCGAAAAAATCTCGTTTTAGCAAGAGGTACACTGAAAGGTACACTGAGGTACACTGAATATGCAATCTAATTACACACCTTTTGAGTGATAAAGTGCAAGATTTACCAGGTCCACCCGCCATTCTGACGTCAGGATGGCGGGTGGACCTGGTAAATCTTGCACTGGTGGTAAGCAGTTACCGTAGCCTATGGACGCCTGCAACCCCAGAGGATTTACATGCGCGTTGCCTACCCTTTAGGAACCTATACACTCCTTTTTTGAAGAACCTCATACTGTAGCCCACTGGGAAAACCTCGGCAGGGAGTTCATTCCACAGCCGCAGCGTTCGTGGGAGGAAATTCCTCTTAAATCGTACTGTGCGCGACCCATTGGGCTCCAGGGTGTGGGGATGAACACCCTGCCGGCGGCGAGCGGTGCGGTGATAAAAAGCTGCCGTGGGCATCATATCAAACAGTTCTTCAGAGCATAACCCATTGTACAAGCGATAGAACACGCATAAGGAGGCAAAGTCCCTCCTAAGACTCAAAGGTTCAATATCGCTCGTGAGTTTGGGATCGTCGACGATCCGCACAGCGCGCCTTTGCACCGAGTCAAAGGGCCCAAGCTGGTATCCAGGTGCTCCCGCCCAAAGGTGACAACAGTACTCCATGTGGGGTCTGACTTGCGACTTGTATAGGAGCAGTCTCTGCCCCGGAGTGAAGTATCGCCTCGCTCTATTGAGCACACCGAGCTTTTTGGATGCCAGCTTGGCCTTCGCTTCAAGGTGACTACGGAATTGGACGTCACTGGAAATGTCCACACCGAGGATCCCAATACTCCCTGACATTGTAAGGGTTGTGCCTTGGAACTGAGGGGCCACAGTAAATGGGGTTTTCTTAGCGGTGAACGCGCAAACTTGTGTCTTTGTGGGGTTGAATCTGACTAAGTTGTCCTGACCCCACACCGAGACTCCAGAAAGAGTATTCTCGATATCGGACACAAGTTTTTCACGACTCTCTACCACAACGGATCGAGGGATATTGGCACGGCCCGTGTAACAAGCATCCCCAGTACTGTCGTCCGCATAACAATGAATGTCGCCGATAGACAACATATCATTGATATGCAGCAAAAACAGCGTTGGGGATAGCACGGAGCCTTGCGGGACACCAGCGTCAATGCCCATGCTTTCGGAGCAACTTCCGTCGACTACGGCTCGTATGCTCCTGCCGGACAAAAAGCTGGCAACCCATCTGCACAATCAGTGTGCCTTTATTAAAAATCAGTGTACCTCTTGTGAAAACGAGATTTTTAAAAATAAAGGTTCATGGCGGCTGGACCTTTATTTGAAAAAAACTCTTTTTTGCAAGAGGTACACCGACTTTTACTAAAGGTACACTGAGGTACACTGAATATACAAACTAATTACACACCTTTTGAGTGATAAAAAGCAATATTCACCAGGTCCACCCGCCATTCTGACGTCAGGATGGCGGGTGGACCTGGTAAAACTTGCACTATATCACTCAAAAGGTATGTGATTAGTTTGCATCTTCAGTGTATCTCAGTGTACCTTTAGTAAAAATCAGTGTACCTCTTGCTAAACCGAAATTTTTTCGAAAAAGGTCCACCCGCCATAAATCTTATTTTAAGCGTAGCTCCTTTTCAGGAGAGGTATGCAGATTGTTTTTAAAGTTATACAGAGGTACACTGAAGGTACACTATAACCACATACATTATATGTGGTTTAATGTATCATTTCATAGGTCCACCCGCCATTCTGACGGGTGGAACTTTTTCGAAAAAATCTCGTTTTAGCAAGATGTACACTGATTTTTACTAAAGGTACACTGAGGTACACTGAATATGCAATCTAATTACACACCTTTTGAGTGATAAAGTGCAAGATTTCCCAGGTCCACCCGCCATTCTGACGTCAGGATGGCGGGTGGACCTGGTAAATCTTGCACTTTATTACTCAAAAGGTGTGTAATTCGTTTGTATATTCAGTGTACCTCAGTGTGCCTTTATTAAAAATCAGTGTACCTCTTGTGAAAACGAGATTTTTTAAAATAAAGGTTCATGGCGGCTGGACCTTTATTTGAAAAAAACTCTTTTTTGCAATAGGTACACCGACTTTTACTAAAGGTACACTGAGGTACACTGAATATACAAACTAATTACACACCTTTTGAGTGATAAAAAGCAATATTTACCAGGTCCACCCGCCATTCTGACGTCAGGATGGCGGGTGGACCTGGTAAAACTTGCACTATATCACTCAAAAGGTATGTAATTCATTTGTATATTCAGTGTACCTGTATCAGTGTACCTCTTGCAAAGAAGAGATTTTTTAAATAAATGTTCATGGCGGCTGGACCTTTATTTGAAAAAACTCTTTTTTGCAAGAGGTACACCGACTTTTACTAAAGGTACACTGAGGTACACTGAATATACAAACTAATTACACACCTTTTGAGTGATAAAAAGCAATATTTACTAGGTCCACCCGCCATTCTGACGTCAGGATGGCGGGTGGACCTGGTAAAACTTGCACTATATCACTCAAAAGGTATGTGATTAGTTTGCATCTTCAGTGTACCTCAGTGTACCTTTAGTAAAAATCAGTGTACCTCTTGCGAAAACGAGATTTTTTCGAAAAAGGTCCACCCGTCAGAATGGCGGGTGGACCTATGAAATGATACATTAAACCACATATAATGTATGTGGTTATAGTGTACCTTCAGTGTACCTCTGTATAACTTTAAAAACAATCTGCATACCTCTCCTGAAAAGGAGCTACGCTTAAAATAAGATTTATGGCGGGTGGACCTTTTTCGAAAAATCTCGGTTTAGCAAGAGGTACACTGATTTTTACTAAAGGTACACTGAGGTACACTGAAGATGCAAACTAATCACATACCTTTTGAGTGATATAGTGCAGGATTTACCAGGTCCACCCGCCATCCTGACGTCAGGATGGCGGGTGGACCTTATTTTGAGCTTAGCTCCTTTTGAGGAGAGGTATGCAGATTGTTTTTAAAGTTATACAGAGGTACACTGAAGGTACACTATAACCACATACATTATATGTGGTTTAATGTATCATTTACCAGGTCCACCCGCCATCCTGACGTCAGGATGGCGGGTGGACCTTTTTTTAGAAAAATCTCGTTTTAGAAAGAGGTACACTGATTTCTACTGAAGGTACACTGAGGTACACTAAAGGTAAGTACTTTTATTAACAATTCGATAACATTCCCGAGGTCCACCCGCCATCCTGACGCTCACAGAAATTTCACAAATTGTTGCTGAATGCATTCAACTCTAACAGCAGCAGGCATCTAACTTACTTCTAACAAAGGAGCAATAAAGCACTTTAAGTGTATTGGCTTGAGTATACCGCTTGTATCTTTGATATAACCGCAAAAGGAAACCAGACACACGTTTGAAGTTATAAATCGATTTCACAATAAATATTAATTAATTTAATTAAACATATTAATGAATTTTTTTTTTTTTTTTCGAGCAGCAATGTATTGCGTATACACTAATGTGACACATCATCAATTGTGACCTCTTTAAGGCAAAGTAATTTATATCATATAGTTAGGCATGCATTGAGTGCTGAAATATTTTATATGAAAAAAAAAATACATAAAATTTTAAATTTTATTAAAAGCTTAAAGTAGGGGAAACAGTTCTACCTTGGACATAGTTGTACCTAGGTCAATCGAATTTTTCTGAAAACCCACTGGTTCTTTTAAAATATTGTGTATGCCACTTTTACCCTTTTTTGTGAACAATCTTTTGAAGTTAGGAATGTTTTTTCATAGGAGAGCGACTTAAAAAACGGAAAAACACGAATTTGGCCCCTAAAAGTAAATGCTTCCGGTTTTGGCTTATTATTCTGTCATTCAACAATATTCAAGCATTTTATGATATATATTCAAGCATTTTATAAAGGTTATTGTTATCTAAATCAACTATCAAATGGTAATGGATCCGGGGTATGTCCTTAAACTACGCCAAAAAGAGAGGTATGGGCACTGCGATTGGCATCTCGCTAAGTGTGGTTAGGGCACATTCAGCGCATGTCATCTCGCTCAAATCTCGAGCAGAGCCTGACTGGGGAAGTTACATACTCCACCTTACAGAAAACCACAGCCAAATAGCACTAGACCCTAATCATAGTGTTGTGTTCCTGCTGGTGAGTAAGGTTGCCAAAGAGCTCAAAGAGGACCCAGTGTGTTGACGATGAGGGACCTTCTTGTTCCTTTAGCCATCAACACAGTGAATCCTCCTTTTTGTAAAGAGTTGGCAACGCGCATGTGACTCCTTTGGAGTTGCAGGCGTCCATAGGTTACGGTAGCTGCTTACCATTAGGCGGGCCGTATGCTGGTTTGCGACCGTCGTAGTATAAAAAAAAAATAGCTAATCAATTTGTCAAAATTAACGTGCTTAATGTGGTAGAATGAACGCAAAACCATACATTAAAAAACATCCCACCCACCTGTATTTTAGACTATATACCAGGTACACCAAATGCTAGGTGTCTAAGGTACAACGTAGATTTATTATTACCAGAGGCTATAAATAATATAGACATCCACAGTCTAAGAACTTTTTGAGGCCCATGTTTGAAGCACCATCAGCACCACCAGTATTGAGTATCGTTCTCAATTCCGAAATATTTCTAACAATTCGTTCCCTTTATTTTATGCATAGCCGAACATATCACATAATATGTTTTTATTCGCTAAACAACCTTCCTTAAGGAATGTCGGTGAAGGTCCAATTGTCCAAGGTACATCAGGGGGTGTTGTAACTTAGACACATTTCCATTTCTTTTCTAACAGCCTACCTACTCTGTCGAAACCAGTAACGATATCACGTTTATTTTACTGTGGTGTGGAATAATGTAGCTTAATATTAACCAATCTTTAGAAAATCAAAATTAAAAAAAAATATAATAAATATATGTATGTATATATTAAAAAATATATGTTAATTTTTTTTTAGAAATTCAGCGAACAGGCTTTTAATATTTTTCTAAAAATCGAAAAAAAGAACTGTCCATATTAGAACAGTTTCTCCTATGTTTATTTGGGTCAATAATACTACCCTTATACATGTTACATACCATTGTCTAGGTACGTGGAAGAGAAGAGTCTACTGCAAGCTCAGTTAGATGCAGAAATACGCGAAGAGGCCCAACTTAGCAAGTCCTTGAATGAACAAGGCCAGCTCATTATTAAGATGAAAACGTCCCTTCAACAGATCGACCAGCTTCTGTCCAGCGTCGGTGAGTAGTTAAAAAATGACGCACTATTTGTAAATAATAAATCTTTAAACAAAAAAGAACCGACTTCACTTAGCCGCCGCCACTTTTCCAAAAGCATATGCTCGAGCTGTTGTAAAAAATACTCAAATCACTATTATAGGTGTGCTGCGTTGAAGAGTTCCCTCTATTTCTCTAGAACCCCACCATCAGATCCTAACCTGATGACAGTGATGACAATGGGACCAACTGTGAAGTATACTCTTTCTAACAAAAAAAGAATTTTCCAAATCGGTCAAGACGTCTTCGAATAATCGGTGAACATATAAAAAAAAACCGGCCAAGAGCGTGTCGGGCCACGCTCAGTGTAGGGTTCCGTAGTTTTCCGTCCGTCACAGTAAGTGTCCCCAATTAAGAGTTAAAATAACACGCAAATTATTTTGTAATTTTTTTTTCAAAACTATTCAACCTATCAAGTTCAAAATAATTTTCCTAGAAAGTTTTTATAAAGTTCTACTTTTGAGATTTTTTTCATATTTTTAAAACTTATGGTTCAAAAGTTAGAGGGGGGGGACACATTTTTTTTTACTTCTGGAGCGATTATTTCCGAAAACATTTACATTATCAAAAAATGATTTTAGTAAACCCCTATTCATTTTTAATTACCTATCCAACAATATATCACACGTTAGGGTTGAAATGAAAAAAAAAATCACTGCCCACTTTACGTATAGGGGAGGTACCCTAATAAAACATTTTTTTCCACTTTTTATTTTACCACTTTGTCGGCGTGATTGATATACATATTAGTACCAAATTTCAGCTTTCTAGTGCTAACGGTCACTGAGATTATCCGCGGACGGACGGACGGACGGACGGACGGGCAGACATGGCGAAACTATAAGGGTTCCTAGTTGACTACGGAACCCTAAAAACAAGCAAAAAACGTCGGTTGAAAAACAGGTACCGTCAACTCCTGCTACACTTCCTATGATGCTTAACTTTGCCTGGCTTGAAAAATAGTGATTAACTATGACTATCTCCACTTAATATATATTTTATTTTCATTACTAATAATGGTCGCCTTTCTCCCATATCAGGAATAAATTATAAACATCTTTTTCTGTAAAGAACATCATGTTTTTCAAGCCAGGCAAAGTTAAGCATCGTAGGCAATATTGCAGGAGTTCACGGTATTGGGGAAAAATAAGACCTTAGAGCTCTCCTGTGACCATGGATTAACAAAGAAGGTGCTTCATGACTGCGACACAATGAAAACAATAATTAAAGTGAAACAGCTTGGTTTGGATTTGTCTTGTTTATTGTTCTGTTAGCGGCAACAAAGGGGAAGACAAATGTAGGTTGATAATGCCATTTAGCATTTCTCAACTACGGCCGTATCCCGATTGCTTCGTTTGTTGAATATACAAAGATAAAATCCGTTGCCGTCGGAGTTTAACAGCGCTTTGTGCGAAAGTGCACTAAGTAACTAGCAGATACCTAGTTGCTAATTAGTCCTTTATGATGCCCGGCCGTTGAGCTCGTGGATATGTTTCTACACTAGAGAGCTTTAAAAACGGGGTACCTTGTAAAATGTTTATGATTATGAACGAAGTGAACGGTCAAAGAAAGCGGGTAGCCTGGCGGTAAGACGTCCGACTTTCAATCCGGAGGTCTCAGGTTCAAACTCCGGCTCGTACAGTCAACAGCAAAACAAACGGATGAAACAGGGTCCCAAAATAATTTATACACTAAATTAAGTCAAATGTTACTGACTATTGTAGTTTATTAGAAGTAAATGAACTCCTAACATGTCACAAGTAAGTGATCACCATTATTTCGATCTTTGAAAACTAAGTGATAGAGTCTGGCTAACCAATTATTACCCGATTGTTACTCTTAGAGTCGAAAAAATAAACTATACTCATCCCTTTTATTGGGTTCGTAGTACAAGCGGAAGAAAGAGACGGTATGATTCACCCATCTATGCTTTAAGTGAGTAAACCAATTTTATTTCACTGGCCAAACTCTATGTTGCCTTGACAGGTAAAATCGTTGTTAAACGTTTCAAATTAAAGTGATTATCTGTATAAATCGAGTTTTAGGACACTTCGGAGTACATGTCAGATAGTCGGTACATTTCGGTTATAATTCAATTCGTCAGAATAGCATACGAAGCGACTATAACTATCTCGTGTGCCGAGGTTTGAAATAAGTAGGTTTTTATTAGTTAGCTTGATATTTTATAAATATTTTACATACATTCTTTTTTGCCGAGGTTCCATTCCAACAATTTGAAATTTTTTAGTTTTTTTGTTAGTGATTCTTGACGCAGCGGTAGAAATGTCACTTTATATTCATTAAGTCCGAAGTTTTTCAAGTGCGTAATGATTATTTTCATTTTCAGTTAAATGAAAATCTAAAGTAAACACTTAACTACGCGGCACAATGGAGTACACTCATCATATATCTAATCACGAAAGACATCGCATTGTCACCTTCCATGAGGAAGGTTTACCAGTTGCTGAAATCATGCGTCGTACTGGTGTTTCCCGAAACACAGTAAAGTTGTGGACAACGCGATGGGAAACGATTGGTAATGTGAATGTCGCCCGGAAAACTGGTCGTCCTCGGTGCACTACAGATTTACAAAATGAAGCAATTGTGCGTCAATTTGAAGCAAATGGATTCGCACGTGTTAGGAGTGTTGCAAATGAGGTACAGATGTAGTGAATAATCCTTTCCTATCGGCAAAACTCGGAACAACGATAACACCCGAATGGTGCCGATGTGTCTATGAATTACTGTATTATTATTATTATTAAATTACGTGTGGGTATCAAATAAATCGCATACTTTATTTATCAATGTCAAACTGCCCGTTTGACGTATATTACACTGAGATGTTAAAGCCACCACGATTCTATCATATAAAGAATTCGTTAGGTAAACAAAAATATAACTAGTTACCGAGGACGTTTTATTTCAATAAAACGCACTGATAAAAACCAAATTCCGGTTGGGATGATCTAATGATTCTATAAGGATTGGAACCCCAAAAGTCTAACTATAAGTCAAAACTACAGTAGGATTTTGCAGACCTTTTTTATAACAATAAATTTTTGTAATTAATTAAAAATACTATGACATAAACATAACAAAAAAGACACAGACAACATAAAACAAAACAAACCAGCAGAGAAATTAATATAAATAAATATGATTTTCTGATTGGATGAACGACTACGATTATGACAGCGGGATAAGAGGAGGAGGAGCGGGGTGGACAGTGTGATGCGAAACAATACTTCCAACTTCCATATCACAGTCAGAATCAGAACTATTCTGGTCTATTCTGGTGTATCATCGTCAGAGTTTTCATGAACGGTGATTACAAAACTAGCCATATAATTTTCCAACTCAGGTTCGTGATTTCGGTACTCGTTTTCGCATTTGATGGCGTGGTCACATACTTTGGCCCAAACATCGGAACCAATCATATTAACCTTTTCCTGTACCAATTGTTTCACAGTAGTCATATTCATACTGATGTTTCTTTTGGATACGTATCCCTTTATTTGAGACCATATGTTTTCAATCGGATTGAAATCAGGATGATATGGTGGCAATCTTAGTACGCTGTGTCCATATTCGTTCATAAGTTTATCTATAGAGTATTCTACAAAGTCTTGTTTGTACTTGCAAATAATTTCATATATTTCAAGTTTTGTTAATGACGGATCAATCGGAACGTTATGTTTGGATAGCCAATCAATCATGTCTTGCTTACGGGTATTTGAATTAGGAGGTTTTTCTACGTACTTATTATGATATGCAGCATTATCTACTACTAGTACCGAATGTGGAGCTAAGTTTGGAATGATTTGATTACGAAGCCATTTTTCATAGTTTTCATTGTTCATCGCGTTGTGATAGTCACCTGTTTTATCAGTAGACTGATACATTAACAATGCCCCAGGTATAAACCCCTTTCTACTACCAGCGTGCACTATTATAAGACGTTGTCCTTTAGAAATTAACTGTTTCACTCCGTTTTCTGACGAGTCAGCCCAGCTTTTACCTGCCAAATGTGAGGTTTATATGGATGAAACATACATCCATGTTTCATCCATATAAACAATCTCTCTCCCTTGCAATCTGTACTTTTTTATCGCGGCTAAAAACTTTACTCTTTTTAAACGAACATCATCTTTCTCGATAAGTAATTTTCTGTTGTTTTCAACTTTTTTATACCGAAATCCCATTTTTCTAAGAATTTTTCTTAGCGTAAAGTCACATCCCTTAAAATTTATGGCTTCGGATAACTTGGACTTCAGGGCTTTAATTGTAGGTACTTGTTTGTATATCAAATGGAAATTATACACTAATCGGCGTATAACGTTGTAGTCAAAATCGTCAAGACCTAGACTAAATAATTTATTTTTGCAATATTTTATTTACTGTTCGTTGAGAAATTCCACTGGCCTCCGAAACTCGTTTTTGGACTTTACAAAAGTAAGCAGTATAGTTGGTATGTTTGAATTTATCATTTTCAGTTAAGAAATATAAATAAATATTGAAAATAACTTCGCAGGCTTGCCCATCTAAACGTTTCCCTTTTCTTAGTGCTTTCGGCATGTCTGTTATAAATTGTTAATGTGGATCGAATAAAATCAATGTTTATTATTTACAAAAATGACAGACAAGAGTGACATGTAAAAAGTCTATCAAAATAAAGGTGGCCTGCATTAATACACGAGTCTATGAAGTTTATCACAAAATCTAACATAAATATCAACAAAATATTTCTGTGGTATTAACCATTTCGACGCATATTGCCAGAAACGCAAATTACCTGATACTCACATGACCATGATTATATACGCGTATTACCATCTACGCAAAATACCATAATTTCATTTCGCAAATGACCGGATACTCAAATTACCAGACCGATCAATCTACGCATACTACCAGAAACTCAAACTACCCGATACGCACATGACCATGATAGAGGAAGGTTAGGTCGTGGGCAACCCTACCTTATCGAGTAGCAGAATTCGGCCTATTATAAGGGGAAAGTACGTTAATACTTTCAGTTCCAAGAACTCCCCAAGGAGTTCTCGGTAATTTGGTTTACATGCCGCATAACTCCCAAGGGAAGTTCATTATATCTAGCTAGCTAAAGGCGACTAGAGGCTATGCCAACCGACTCTCCTAGCCAGCCCTTTCGGAGCATAGAGATAAATGAACTCCCCAGGGGAGTTCTAGGAGTGCAGTCTTGTTTTGAGTTATCGCAATATCCAGCCCTCCTCCCCGACCGCGGTTGCCCTCCTTCCCGACCGTTCGCACAATCGAGTTGGCCATGGCGGTCCAATGGCGGTCATTGAGAGTGTACAGCCGCTATAAACGTTTAAACCAATACTCAGTGTGACAAATGAGGAAATGACAAATCCGCGGAAATTCACATCCATGCATACTCGGCGTCATCAGTTGCCGAATATACTACAATATATTTTTTGTTGGTACAGTCGCCATCAAATATATCGGAGCGGCTAAGGTACTCAAAAATATCTGAACATGCACCATATCGCCTTGACAATAGAGGCGTTGTTCAGATATGTGTAACCACCTTGGCCGCTCCGATATATCTGACGGCGACTGTACATCAAACCAAAGTCGGTTTTTTAGTCATTTAGTCCTTAGAGAATTCAACCCGGATAGAGTAGCCATGTCTGTCATTTTCTATACAAAAGTATGACGATTTTTGCGGGGGAGGGAAACGTCAAATGTATGGCTATTCGTACGTAACGTACAAATAGCTACGTCAGATAAACGTCAGTCCATACATGTGTATGACCACTGGTCATATGTTTTCGGCAGAGGGGAACGCCTGTCAATGGCGACTCCGGGTGGTTGAATTCTCTAAGATTTAGTCAGTACCGAGGCGTTTCCATAGAAATCGGTCTCCACCGATTTTCTTCATTTCGAAACAATGTACGAGTACAAACTTATTTTAAAACCGTGGAGCTACACATAACTTATTTTATCTACACCCGTATCATAAATCCTATTTTCTGCGTTCGGAAACCGTATATAATCACCACCATTATTTGCGTTTCTGGCAATATGCGTCGAAATGGTATTAACTACTCTATATAGATACTTCCTCTTGCAATGCGACCGTTCCCTACGTTGTCTCGATGGGTACTGAGTGCGAGTGAAGTAGTAAGACAAAAACGAACATTTCCGAGAAAATACGAAAGGAAAGGATTATTCACTACATCTGTAAACGTTTCTACGTCTACGGTTCGTCGGCGGTTAGAAGATGCAGGATTCCATTATCGCCAGCCGGCAAGGAAACTGAAACTTACACAGCGACACAAAGATGAGCGTTTGGAATTTGCGAACCAATACCGCCACTTTGATTTTGGAAGAGTGGTTGTTTTCTGATGAAAAAATGAATGAAATGAATGGTATGAGCAGAGAAACATTGTTGAGGACAGATCTAGCGGCAGAATAAATGTTGGTTTTTGGGGTTGGATGTCCGCTGCTGGACCAGGAGAACTTGTAGAAATTGGTGGGCGTCTAAACAGCCAAAAATACGTGGATATACTGAACGACACTCTAGTTCCGACGGTGAAGATATTCTATCCAGATCTGCCTTTCACCTTCGTGCAAGACAACAGTTCTGTGCACACGGCTCGCTACACGGAGGCTTGGTTCCAGGAAAATCGCGGAAACGTTACGAATTTACCGTTTCCCCCAAAAAGTCCAGACATAAACCCCATAGAAACCCTATGGGGTTTAATGGTTCAAGCTTGGGACGAAACAACAATTCGGTCAGCTCGAAATATTAGACAGCACGTTTATGACACGTGGGAGTCGTTTAGAGGAAGCAACCATTGTGAAAGCATGGTGCGATCAATGGGAAGCCGTCTCCAGGATATTATAGATAATGATGGCGGACATACACGTTTTTAAGTGAATTTTAGTTCTGTTACATTAGTTAAGTTAAAAGTATGTGTTTCCGTTAAATATAAGTTTGTTTTTTTTTTAAATAGTTGGCTTATATTATAACTAATAAATGGTGTCTAAAACAATATAATTTTTATTTGACTATATTAAATATCGCCGATATACTTACTCAACCTCGTATCTGCAACAATGATTTGATAGAAATGTCAGGTAACTGATCAGTTTTTGCCCTTATCACGTTGCAATAAGGTGCACAATTATCATTTACTTTTGTTTTTAACAGTACAGACGTAATTATGATGTAGTCAATTATTATTTAGTTTTGAAACATAGATTTGTCACTTCGTTTCTGTGTTCCGTTGTTGTTATGATCATTTTCTTTTGACTAATTCAAACTTCAGTTAAAATTGACATTTGGAATAATTTGTTATATTTGGGGCGTCATGCAAGAAGGTGTTTTGAAATGCTGATTTTGATCACTTACTTTTGCTGTTGACTGTACAGTCACCAGTAATAGTATCTTTCTGCATGAAGGCCGCAAAAATATGTGACACGCTCTTGTGGCCCTACAAATAAGAGCGTGTCACATATTTTTACGGGAAGATACTATTGCTTGCGACTGTACCACTGAGTTATTCGGAACTTATTGGTCTAAGAGCTGGCCACGTCAGATGTGACACAATAATGAGAGCAATGAAACCTGTTTATTTAGACTGATTTACCATCCTTATTGCTAGATCCCGGCATCTGGCAGCTTTTAATGGGTGGGTGTCAGAGAGACAGACCAATAAAGTTTTTAAGTTGGAAAAAAGTAATACCAAAATAGGTAAATAATGCCAAAGTTGTGTAACTTATAGAGGACAGGGCCTATATTTTAACATTAGATTAAAAACCATTGTCTATTTTTGCGGAAACAAATACAGTAGGCGACTAACAAAAATTGCATGTTACATCATTTGGCACTACTTTTCCCCAACAGAACCTTCTGGATATGATATTAACCTAATGAATTACATAATTTCCCATAATATTTCATTGAATCCAGAACTCTAGGATTTGTTTTCTTCAAGTTATTTGCATTCTTTGACCTCCGCCACTTTACAGCTGCCAGATGTCCGGATCTAGAAATAAGCATAGTATAGCAAACTAACTACATGGGTTTCATTGCTCTCATTATTGTGTCATATTTGACGTGGCCAGCTCTCCGTCTATATGTATGAGATATCATTTTATATTTACCAGTCACTTTTCGGTGAAGGAAAACATCGTGAGGAAGCCGGACCTAATCCCAATAAGGCCTAGTTTCCCCTCTACCTTCGAAGGTGAGAGTGATGATGGCAGTCGTTTTTGTAAACTAGTGTCAACGCCAAATCATGGATTAGGTTGCCAAGCAGACCCCAGGCTCAATTGAGCCATAGCAATAATCCGGAACCAACGCAAGGAGGATGATGATGATCTAAGTTCATTGGTTTAAGTATTTACCGTAATAGCGGGTTTCGCTTGTGTGGCAGGTGCGCCGAACGCGCCGCGGCCGCCGCCGGTCGCCCAGTACAAACACGACGACTACATACAGCCTGTGCCCGAGGTGGAGGCGGACTGTGAGCATTTACAATTGATATCAATATATTATTTTAATTCCCAGTATTCAGTCTAGCGATAATAAGAAAAAAAAATACTGCCCTTGTGTTTTGCTAATAACGATGGTGCCGTGCCCGACAACAGGGTGTACCTGCCTATGTCTAAAAGTAGGCAGATTCTAAAATAAGGATTTTTTTAAATCTCATTCTCATTTCGGTCAAGCTATAACCACAGCTCGACTGTAGGTACAACACTACGAATACCTACACGTATAAATACATATTGGTATAATTTAGAGTTATTTGTATTCACATTTTGCAAACTCAGCCGTATCGTCCGGCAATATATATATACCAACAATACAAGTTAATCGTTTTCACGGTTCAAGTAGAAAGGGTAGCAGATTTCTGGGTCATGTTTTTTCATCCCATTGGGCAAGATTATTATTGAGTTTGTGTTTTATTGTTATCACATTTTGTATGTCTAAATATTTGTACCTGTTTAGACAATTATTTATCATTTTGTAATCTGTTGGAGTAGTTAAACCATTATTAGATACAGTCAGCAGAAGTAAAGGGGTGAAGTGGAGAAGAGCTACTTCTGCTGCTGGCTCTATCTGTAGCCTGATACAGGTTCATATACGGTTCAAGCAATTTTCTTTTGATTAATACATATTCGATGAAATGTCCAATCTAAAGTGAACCCTATTAGTCCGTAGTAGTAGATTAGTCCGTGACCGTACGTGGTTGATTTGTTCGATTTCACTTTTAATTAAAATGCAATCTGCCCGGGAGGATTTATGCCATTTTCGCTTCAACATTGTTTTGTCCGAAAAATCGCACAAGTGTTACCATACTTACTACATTTTTTTTCCTTAGCCATACGTTTTCGCTAGAATGGGGGTTAAATGGTGCCTCTCTCTCTATACAGTTTCTAGATCCTCTCACATTGGCTTATGATTGATCCGGTTCGACATCCGGGTGGTCCTTACCAAGCTAAGGAGCTTTGTTCGAAGTTTTCGTGACATGAAAAAGAAACTTGCGAATCCCATGTCGCCTTTCGGGGAACTCTTCTCAATCTAGTTAACTATACAATTTATAAAATGTGTATTTATGTATATATATCTGTGTTTGAGATTGCTCCATTTCGAAACCTTAAGCCTGGTATAGGCACGCCACTGATTGCCATGACTATGAAACTAGAGTTTTAGAGATTTTTCTGCCTTATTGCCGAATTTTACTTGGTAACTAACTTCTCACCTATGATTTACCTTTTCACAAAATTACACATGATAACGTTTTACTTGGTAGAATTATTCTTTTACAAGTTGGTATACCTTTCATGCTATGAATTAATCAATTGACCAATTTACAATTCATAGAATAACTTTTAGTCATTTCACTCTAAGTTTATACATGACTAGCTTTTGCCCGCGACTTTGTTCGCGTGGATTTTTTATTGATTGTGGTTTTCCTACACACTCCTATGCAGAAAAATAGTACACGCTGAAATTGATTTGCTCATTTTTTATTAAGTAGACAAAGTACGAAGTACCCGATCTGCAAATTACAACTTTCCAGCTTCAGTAGTTCCGGTCTCGCTTTAATACAACATTTTCAACCGCGCTTCAACTCCTCTGGGGTAGATTTTTGAAAAACGCTAAATAAGAATGAAATAAAGTTATAGAAATAAAATTATATTTCTGATGAATATGACATAAATAACTTATTCAAAGTCACAAAAATGTAAGAATTATGTAACGTAAACAAAATGTTTTGTCGGCAAACAAGTCGCAGACAGGCGCAAAAAATAAGAAATTATTAAGGATTGTCCGGGAGCGGACGATTGGAGAGTAATGGTGTGCTATCGTGTGAGAGAGTTCATTCGCTAGGAGGCGATGGCAACGACCACGTAAGCATTTGTCGGGAACATATAAGGAACATGGAATGGATCAGTCAGTCAGTCAGGACATACACATTTGTAGGCAACAGGAACAATAAATCAGTGCCTCCAGTGAATAACGGCATAATTCAAAATCGGCACTTTTCAGGAGAGACAAAAAACAATACTTCGTTGTCTTGGCGACGCTAGCGTTTATAAGTTGAGCTTCAAATGCATTTGTTTAGAAGTAATGGAGTTTAGCTTTGTATTGAATAACAAATAATTAATATTTGTAACATGTTAATATGTTTTTTTTCCCTTTTTCCTCTAATTATGCCCTTATTCACGAATTCTTAAAGACATATATCAACTTAATCTTATAGATGTATTAAGTTTTTAGCACTAAAACGACTTATGCCCTTAAGTACAACGTGCATAAACGAAGAATACGAGTTGGGCCATTATTCTATTTTAAATTTTAGGAATGACATGACTTATGAAGCATTTAATGTTCTGAATAAAGAGTTATGTCAGGAAAATATAATAAAACAACCATGGTATAACTTAAATTCTTTAATGAAATCAACTTATAATCAACTGGCAATGGAATCAGCCTCTCTTTATTACGCAAATAATTTTATAGCAATAACGCAAAACGAGATGTTTCTTTATGAACACAATTGAATAATGGTATAAATCCGTTCATGTCAAAACATCACCAGGACGTATTGGACCAAAATCAATAATTACGTTCCTTCAAAATATAACTACGAATATGTCTTTTAGTTCATATCTAATTATGACTTGAGACCACTTGTTTCTTTGCGATTGTCGGTAACGCCTGATAAAGTAACTTATGCCTTCAATCACACTGGATTTATGCCCTCTGGGTCAATGCAAAAACTAGGTTAGGAAACAGCTAGAGTTACGCCCTTTTGATATGTTATGTAGTTCGACGAGCTGAATCGAATGGGACAATATAAACTAAAAGGAATAACTCATATTAAGGTAAATGTACGCTTCGGCGAACGTGCCGTATCGCCGAATATATTCCATTTTAAGCTATAAGTCGATTACTTACAGCAGATACTACGTTGTGATATTTTTTTCTGTGAGCTACATACCTACCCCTACGAATACGCGTCAGAGACGGCCATGTTGGGGCTCAGTTGCGATATGACAACTGATCTAGTCGGTCGAGTGCCACCTTGTATGGGCGCCCTTAACAAAATCGTTAAGAAATCGCGTGCACTTCTTAAGATCATAGAATCGTTTAAAACTATATGTGGGTTCCAAATTGTGGATTTAGAGTGGTGTTATTTAATAAGTTTATGTATTTTGGTATTTTAAGTGAATTTAGTGCAGTTATATTCTCAGAATTTGAGATAAATGTGAATCCGGTGATGTGTGACCCAACGTTTTGACTGGATGGTTTAACCGAACAGCGTACGGAATCAGGGAAAGCGTATGTCTTTGAAATTATTTTTTTACTGATTTATTTTAAACTATTAATATAAACTTGTTGACTTTTCAAATAATGAAGGTATTTGTAATTTTATGAGCATTTACCGAACATCTGTAGACAGTAAAGACTATAGTAAATCCGCGTTTGAAATCTTATAGTTTTACGACTTTTTGAGTTAAAAATAAGCCTTTCGACAAAGCTATCTTTAATATTTTTTTATAGTTATTTTACGGCAATATTAGTGGAGTCTAAATACATGAACGGATTCGTAATCCTTCTAATTATTAGTTTCAATGTTAAATTTGTGGTTATGTCACAATTGTTACAAATTAGGTACTATTTTCAAAATTTGTTCGCGTATTAGGTTCCACATATTTTGCATGGTTTATTTACCGAACGCGCGTTCGGTAAATCGTGCCCATAGTCTCTGCTACCGAATTCGTATCTGCCTCGGCCTCGTTTGTATTCGATAGACATTAAAATATCATCCTTATTTCTCTCACAGCTAGGTCGACATTAAAATGTATTACCTTTTCTGCCTTTTTATAAAGGCCAGCGCTTCTAAACATTTAAATAGGTCGTTTTGTATAAAGAGAAATTGTATAATAATAAAATAAAATTGTGTTTTATATTTTTAGATAAAGTTTAACTTTTGAATTAAAATTGTAAAAACTTCTATTGCATAAACACCCCAAAAAACGATAATGATGTTTATGTAATATATAAAAATAATGGTTAGGTATTATGAATAAATATAAAAAAAATAAGGTTACTTTTGTTTTGTATAAAGTAATTCAGTAATGTATGGAGACGCAAATTTAGCGCAGTTAGACGACATTATCTAAACAGTGAGACAGTTTAAGTTTGAGAATCGCTCAACACCATATTCCCATACATTTTTCTTCTAGTTCGGTAAAGTGGTCACCGGATTCGGTAATATATGCAAATCATGTTTCTTAGTTCGCTTAATGGTACAAATCAAGTAAGGCGGTCTAAAAGGATTTAAAAACATATTTTAAATATGTCTAACCTTACAAATAATTTCTAAGTGCAATAAAATGATTACAAATGTATTTAAGTTACCAGTATCGTACTGACAATAACCGTATGAAAATGCCAGACCTTATTAAAAAATTAAACGTACATCCAGGTCTTAAGCGTTCGTGGAAACGTACATTTACCTTATGCCGTTATTCACTGGAGGCACTGAAATTAAAACTTACATACTACTCCTCAAACAATAAAACTTTTGTTTAACAACTCTTTTTCATACAAACTAAATAGTTTTACTTACGTTAAAATCCGTTTCATTGACATTGCTTGTCACTTTGTCAGTCTTATTGTCACCCTACAGATTTAATACATTTCAGAATACATTGCGTGTTCGAATAAACTTTAAAGTGAAATAAAAATCAAACCATAACTTATGGACTAAGAGCTGGCGACGTCAGCTATGACACAATAATGAGAGCAACAAAACTTGTCTGGTTAGATTGCTATACTATCCTTATTGCTAGATCCGGACATCTGGCAGCTTTTAATGGGTGGAGGTCAGATTGACAGACTAGCAAAATTTTTTAATTGGAAAATAGTAATACCAAAATAGATAATAACTGCCGAAGTTGTCTCAGTTATAAAGGACATGGCCTATATTTTAATATTATAACAAAAAACATTGCGTATTATTACGGAAACAAAAACAGTAGGCGACAGTATAAATTACATTTTAGGTCGTTTGTAGTAGTAGTAGTAGTAAAACACTTTATTGTACAAGAAAACACACCGAAATACATGTAACACAACATATACGTACAAAGGCGAACTTATCCCTTTAAGGGATTTCTTCCAGTTTCACTACTTTCCCCCAACAGAAACTTTTGGCAATAATATAATCTAATTATTTGTATAATTTTTCAGTATATTGCATCACACCCAGAAAGAACTCTAGGATTTGTTTTCTTAAAGTGGTTTGCATTCTTTGACCACCACCACTATACAGCTGCCAGATATCCAGATCTAGAAATAAGCATAGTATAGCAAACTGACTAGTGGATTCGTTGCTCTCATTATTGTGCCATATCTGACGTGGCGTGGGTAGCTCACCGTCTATTATTTTTAAAAGTCGCCGAATAAACATTGTCTGGTTTGAGGAGTAGATCTACGTTTTAATTCATTGATCCTATTACAGGAAACATCCGCTAGATAGAACACCGATATTGTAATAAACTCAACGGTATAAAATAACCTTTTCCTGTAAATACATACGCACATGGAACATCTAGCTCTTTAAACATGCTAAAACTAGGTGGAGCTTATGACCCGTTCATAGCATATATCATTTTTTCTACTCCAGCACTTCTATATGCTAATTAAATGACTGATAGTGGTATCTAAAACTACATCATTTAAGTGAAGGCGCTAAAGTCTATTTGTCTATAGGTACTTTCTATAACTGCTAGCAGTCACACAAAACATATTGTGCAACTGTTTTTGTTTTTTTAATACACTGACGTCCAGGTGCCATGTCTAAAAAGGGTTCGTTCTTGTTTACAATATAAATTATATTTTCAAATTGATATACACTTGAAATTATTTTTGCACAAACTATGATAAAAACATTATCATGTCTTTTTTAAAGTATTAATATCTTAAATTATTTAGTTTCATATTTATGAAAAGCATAATAGTACTTTAATGTAAACTTTTGCATTGAGAGTTACTTGAACGAAGCCATATTTTTTTGCAATTAAAAACCAACTCGTGATCTGTCTATGACATTTAGTAAAAAGTTAATATTTAAAAAGTTTCAACACAATGTACGGCTTAATTTTTGTATTTAAACTCGTATATTATGTTAATATCAAGAAGTTTATGTTAATTTTGATAAAATAAGTGACAAGAAAACTTCACAGTGAATATCCGAAGACTTCGGCACAAAAGTAAGAGTTATTAGTTGATAAAAAAAATCTTAAAACAAAATTGATTTATGTACCTACTCGTGATACTTAAGAACTTTAAAATTATTTATTAATTAAGTTTTTGCTACTGTCGTAGAAAAAGTTTCGTGTGCAACGGTACATAATTAGTTCTTAAAATTCTCGGGTCTGTTATTTCAAAATTCGGCTTCGCCTCATTTTGTAACTTCGACCCTCGAATCTTAAGAACCCTTATTATGTACCTGTTGCACAAAATACTATTAGGTAAACTGCAATTACGGCAAACAGACAGCGCCAGAACTAACTCTTATAAATGTACGATATTAATTTACAAAACAGAGTTATTTGCATTTTACAGTATATTACGCTTAAAATATTAATTTACAGTCCGAAATGTAGCGCTTTGAAAAGTGTCCTTTAAACTAATGTCCAAACATTCACTTGATAACCGTTTGCTGGGAGATGATATGAAATTTTGTGTTGAGTTAAATGAAATTATACGAAAATACGAGTATGTTGCGTTTTGGCAATTATTGAGAGAACCGTTTTAGAAATCATCCACAAAGTCGAGTCCCTCTTCAATTTCTTAAATTTCCAAAATAGTTAATTAGGAAAAATGTGGTAACCTGACCTTTCGTAGAAAGTAACAGATATCTACTCGTATTTATAGGTAGGTAACATAAAACTCTTTCAAAGATTACATATACGAGTAAATAGTAGGTTCTATTGAGTACCTAAACGAGAACGTTTGACGGGTGCCGCCCTGCCGCTGTGACCCAGGTAGCCGGTCATGCAAAAGATACTAATTCGTTCCGGGCTTGGGCTTGGGAGGCCTTGGTCACTTTTTATTTTGTATACAGCGTGCTTATGACCATGGGGCTTTAAATGTAAGGATCGACTTAGCTCATAAAACTAAACTACAATTGAACTAGAACTTTTGAACGTAACTGGATTTATAACTATTATGTTCAAAAGTTTTGGTTCAATTGTAGTTTATGAACTGGATTTGTTCAAAATTGCACAGTTCAAAACTTATTTGACCAAGCTATGTAGGTACTGCAAAATCATCAGTTTTTGAAGTGTGACAGACGATGTCTATTGCTTCATTGGATGACGTAGGTGCGTTGAAAATAGTATTTAGTTGGTTAGAAAAAAATATAATCATTAAATAACCTTTATTCACATAGTTGGAGAGAAAGTAGCTCAGTTTTACGAACAAACCGATCCTTACATTTAAAGCCGTATGGTTAAAGGCAGTGTATGACATCTATTTCAGTTTGTAATATCAATATGCTATAGGTACACTGTGCTCGTGAGCATTGCGAGAGATTTTAACCACGAATTCCAGATTTTTTTACGACATTTCAGTCTCCAATTATGATGAGGAATACGCTGGCAAAATTATTTGGGTTCCTCACGAGCTCCGAGTATAACTGTTTTGCGAAAACAATGTGTGTGTGTGTATGACGCAGTCGATAAGCTGCTGGCGACGGCGAAGCAGAAGCTGAACGTGCTGGTGGGTGCCGTGGCCAAGATGGACGTGACCCCCGAGGGCCGCAAGGCCGCCAACCAGTTCTACCACAACATCTTGGCGCGCTTCATGCGCGACAACTACAAGGAGGAGGTGGTCGCTGAAGGAGGTCAGCTGTCCGGTTTAGTTTACATCTAAATATCATATGAAAAGTCTAGGGAATTCATATTTTTTCTTTAAAAAAATCAACGAGTCACCCGACTTACATGTCCATACAATGTTTAAAATCAATCCGAACACTGAAAGTGAGTATACTCGTGTCCATCACGTTAAAAACTTTCAAGACACGATTTTAAGCTAACATGGTCATTAATATCACAATTATTATAAAAAACTGGCCAAGAGCATGTCGGGCCATGTTCAGTGTCGTTGTCTATTAAGACGTTTCGTTTATCAAGGGATATTTGGCGGCACTTATGCCATTTTACTATCCGGCACTTACGTCCTTTCACAGCTTTCACTACGCCGTTTTTGAGTTATCGCAAAAACGGCTCAACCGAGTTTATTCAATATAGTTTTCATTGAAAGTACTTATCAGGCCTCACTTCCATGATCTTTTCAAATTATTTGGACCAACGGTTTAAAAATTAGATGGGGGTTTAAGCTTTATTTACGACTTTTTTAGTTTTATTCCAAAATTGATTCAGAAGACCTTTTTTTAAAGACCTATCAAACGATACCCAACTCGATAGGGTTAGAGCGAAATAAAAACACCCCCACTTCATGTGTACCCTAGTTAATAAAAAATATTTTCCCAGTTTTTAGTCCTAACGGTCACTGAACTAGACCGCAGACAGACGGACGGACGGACATGGCGAAACTATAAGGGTTCCTATCCTAGTTGACTACGGAACCCTAAAGACGGGGTATTTACTATGTATGTTTTTATGAGTTTCCGATATTTTGGCACAGTGACATGCACCATTATCACTGATTAATTTTTAAGGTACATATAGTATTACAAAATTCCAATGTGTATAGGACTCATCGAGTTTGAGATGGAGGACCCCAACGTGCCGGGGCACGCCACCATCAAGCTGCGGAGCAAGCAGCTGGTCGAGGCGCAAGTCAGCGAGTTCGATGTGCCTGACGCCAAGAAGTGAACGTTACCAACCAAGCACTAAACAACGATTCTTTTTATTATTTTCGTATGTATTTACATAATTGGTCAAACGTCGAAAAAAAATCGGTTCTCCTAGATTTGTTTAGTCTAGTGGTTGTTCGAAGTCAGTTCAGTGATAAAGGGCCTTCTGTAAAAAATTTAGTTTTTGTCAAGAACTACAATCTGTTTGCAAGCTAAGTACTTAATTGAATATGAAAAATAAAGTCAACAAATGGTTCAAATAATCGAAGTTTAGTTCAGTTCCAGGTGGTGCGAAGGCCACCGAATTAAAACTATTAGCCTAGCCAACTCGCAGGTGGTCTGTTAAGACCGAAACTAAACATTTATGTATGAGACGTATATTATATATTTATACCTACTTAACCAGTTTGTTTATTCACTTTGGTGCAATTTTTTATCACCTTAATGGGACCCACTGGTTTTGGCGCTAACGTACCAAATAAAACTTTTTTTACATTGTTTCGTCTTATCATTTTACAAAAGGAGGTTATGCTCTCCCTTAGTCGTTTGTATAGGACTGAAAACACGCGGTATTTAGAAAATTAGAAACCCTTAACAGAGTTCTCAGTAACTTTGCCCACATGCCGCATGACTTCCTTCGGGAGTTCAGTCTATACTAGCTATAGACGACTAGAGGCCATGCCAACCGACTCCCTTAATAGCGAGTCCTTTGGGCTCCCCTGGCGAGTCCTATGTAGCTGTTTGTCTTTACGCTGGCATTCGGCGATGGTCTTGGGTCGAAACGCCGAAGCGTGGCAAAGAAAGTGTTAATAAAACCGTATAAAAACATGGTAATCAATCATGTTCATACTCCTAGGGTTTCGTAGTCAAAATGGCAAACCTGTACCGTAAACCTTATCGTTTAGTCATGTCCGGCTGTCCGTCCGCCCGTATGCCATTTCGTAAACTATAAACGTAATACCAATATGTTAATGAAATTTCTGTGGCCGCAACGCTATGCAATGTTTTTTGCAATTATCAACAATTCAACACTGATGTTCGTCTTAATATTAACTTTCTACAAAAATATTCCGCCATTTTTACATGAGTTTTTCGTATTACATGAAAGGTACGGAATCCTTGATTAAGTGGTGCCTGGCACGCATTTTGTATTTTTATAAAGCTCTTTAATTTACGACTTAAAACTTTCCGTTCGAAAAATAAATGCTGAGTATTTAAAACATTTACTAGAGGAAAATACCCTGTAGCACACCGCGTGCCATACATTCTCAAAGTTGAAGTAATTACGTCTATTTCAGAACAACTGTAGTTTATCTCAACTACGCGGCTGTGCCTTCTGACTCAATTATTCAAGTAAAGATTGAACACTGCTGTTCGCGCAGATTCTTACAAAGATAAAGATTTGTGTTAAAACTATTATTTTAATGAAAATGTTATTTAAATGAAACACCTACACATGAAAGTAACTTTTTAGGCTACAGATTTTCTCATACACAACGTCTACTCTGTAAAAACGAAAAACATAGCTAAACAACAGACAGGGGTAAAGTAGTGTACTCATTCAGTTAGGTATTTGAGGCTAATTGATAATTTATAATTTCCCTGGTTAGGTACAGTTGGCAGGCAAGGCACTAAATTTTACTAGTGCAGTATTACCTCGTTAGAGCCGCGAATTTGTCGCTACCCACAACAAAGCAAGCGCAATTAACAAATCGAGCCGATACAAAAAACCGGCCAAGTGTGTGTCGGACCACGCATAATGGACGGTTCCGTACCTTCAATGGAATAAGAACCTAACTAATACCAAAAGGTTGTATCCGATGTCTATGAAAGAAGTTTTTTGGAGGTAGCTCTAAAATGGCTGAACCGATAATGTTCTAAACAATTTTCGTAGAAAGTACCTATGTGATAACGTGCATTTAGATTTTTTTGTCATATTTTGTAAAAGTTACAGTGGGACACAATTTTTCTGAGTTTTAAAGCGGTTATTTCTGAAATTATTCACTTAATCACAAAATGTTTGTACCTAAACGGGAGGCCTTCTTCGTATTCAATTACTAAGATAAAAATAATACGATAAAAGTATTACGCATTTAATTACAAACTTGATTAATTTTTGTTCCACTTAACAATAAGTTCAAGAAAACTAACAAATTCGCGAGTATTGTAACGACATCTTACGAATTATTAACGCAATCTTAAGCCACGTCACGTCTTAGAGCCTGTCATAATAGTATTACAGTTTTTCTGTATGTCTCAAACAGCTTGGTTGTCTGGATTGACATCTGTCATATTGACGGCTGTCAACGTCATGAGTAACAGCTTGAATAAATTGAACCTTAATACTATTGACATAAGGAGATGATGCCATATTTTCATACATTTGGGCTAGAATCTCATATATTGACGCTATAATCTCATATATTGAGCCCACTTTCTCTTATTTTGGTACTTAAAACCGATACATTTGGGCTATAATCTCATATATTGACGCTATAATCTCATATATTGACCCCTCTTTCTCTTATTTTGGTACCTAAAACCGATACATTTGGGCTAGAATCTCATATATTGACGACGTAATCTCATATATTTACCCTAAAATTTCATACAATGACGCTCAAGGTTGGGACCCCGGAATTTACTATAAAAGGGCCAGAGCTGGTCGTAGTCAGGCATTCAAATCTCTACGTTCGGACCGACAAGTGACTCTGGTTTACTAATCTATTGGTAAGTGCAAAATTCTGCTATATCTTTCTATCTCTGTGTTTGGTTTTATGTGCAATAACTAAATTGTCGAAATGCTGTGACTTGGAGATGTGTCTCTGTTCTCCGATTCAGGAACCAGCGAGGTTTCTGTAGCGGGGAACATTGACATCAGATATATGTGGAATGTTGCACTTTATTGTTTTAAAGTTTGTTTTTTTTTTCTTATTCCTTTTATGTAAACTTAAAGTCTATGTGTTTTGTTATATTTTAAAAGCCAGAGACTGTCCAGACATAAGTCGTTTGACAAGCTAGCTATAACCTCACGGTGACAAGCGTGGCTAGCTTGGGGTCCATTTTGTTTCCAAGTTGATGGTGCTTGGCAATCCTTTTTTACCAACATAAGGATTGAAACACCTCTTAAGCTGCCATCCCTGGTTCTGAAGTCCAGCTGTTAGGCAAAGGCGGGGGCCACATAATTTTATACTAAGTTGGCCATTCGGGATATCCGGACCCGCTAATGTCTGCAGTAATTGGTGCCAGGTCTAGTTAAATATGTTTATATATTTCTTTATATACACCGGATAGGGCCGAGTTACTATTCACCACCCTGGCCGCGGCCGTGAATGGGGTACTCACTAACACGGGCCTATAGTTTTGCTATCTCGACTTCGCCCATCGAACTGTACAGATTCCATAGGGATACATTATGTATATTTCAAAGTATTAAGCTGATGGTAAGAACGGCTGGTATTTTGAATGTACTAGATTAGGGACGATAGACGATAGGGTAGAGTCACACACACTTTCTGGGAAAGTAGGTAGGGTTTTTCTTCCTCAGGTTTTCAAGATTTTATTGAAATCAGGTGGTTCTTTAAAGCAATATATTTACTACTTATATGGTGGGTTTTTGACTTTGAAATCTTTTGGTATTGAGTAAATGAGATCCCTTCAAAAACATTCTGTAAAAAACTAGCCAAGTCTCGATGGAGCTGCTTGTTTATCTCTAAAAAGTAATGAAATCTAGACAAAGTCGTGCCAAGTGTAAGGTTCCTTACTGCGATTTCTTTATTGTTATAGTTAATGTTGTGTGACTTGGCCGTTGAAGGGTACACAAGGGTACAAAACCAGGTGCTCCATGACACCATTGCACCAATCTGTCGCCAGAACCGCTACCCATTGACGATGGAAAATTGCCACATGGGAAACGTTGATTCAATAACCAACGACTGACTGGTTGAAGATTGGTGCAATGGTGTCATGGAGCACCTGGTTTTGTACCCTTGTGTACCCTTCAACGGCCAAGTCACACAACATTAACTATAATAATAAAGAAATCGCAGTAAGGAACCCTTAGACTTGGCACGACTTTGTCTAGATTTCATTACTTTTTAGAGATAAACAAGCAGCTCCATCGAGACTTGGCTAGTTTTTTACAGAATGTTTTTGGTGGGATTTCACTTATTTTTGTAGAAACGTGGGCTTATTGATTTATTTAGACGACAGCGATAGTCAGCGCCATCTAGCGAAGTGTGCGGGTATCACCGCCACTCTTAGTCCAATGCATTATATTTTGACCAAATTTTGTTTTCTAATCAGGGTCACCAGGTACTCCAGATCTTCGATTATCCTAGTTTTTATAGTTTTCCCTTTATGTGGCCATTAAACCCTAACTCTGTACCAAATTTCAGCTCTCTGAGTTTATGGGAAGTACTAGTTCTATTTTTATGATCATAAGTGAGTGAGTGTCATGAATGCAAAACTTTGCTTTCGCTTAACTTCGGAACTAAATGACCTACAGACTTGAAATTTTGGATTTTAAGTATGTGATTATAGCTTACTGGATGACGAAAATTTCTGCGGTCTGGTCTTATCCAGAGGTTCTCAAATAGGGGCCTGAAAATGCGGCGAAATGGTTCCAGTAAAGGATGGTACGGCAGTGTTTGCTTCGCGCTCGACTTGGCGGGGGCACTGCCGTGCCCCCAGATCATTGTTCTAAAAGCAAATCTTTGTAATTCTATATTTCTAGGTTCCTATTGCGAAAGCAAGGTATCTCTGGAATATAGTGTCTGGTCACATTAATTTTAATTTCATTTATGTCTTGGGATAGTGAGTCAGTCCGAGATGGACGACTGACTTGCTCCTGACGCCAAACGATGCAGTGCGTTGGGTATATGTCAAACTGATACTGAAAGTCACTGGTTTGACTCTTCTGTTTAGGTCACTACTTTAGTATTTTGCCTTTGTTTTAGATAGACCTAGAAATATCAGCTTTTAATAAGTTGAGAATAAATATTGGGCATGTCAAAAAAGATTGACATTATTTAGTATGTTTTAGCGTTTCTTCTCATTTAAAACTAGGATACGAAACGCTGATTATTTATGTTGTGGAGTCTAGGAATACCTAATAACAATAATACAAAATAAATTGGGTATTAGGTTAGCGTGACCATACATCATCCGTCCATGACGATAAGCTGGTGTTTGCATTATTAAGATGTAGTAGATAAAATATTTTGCCCAAGACAAATATATTTCCCTATTAGCTAGCTAGGAGGATAATGGGTTTGAAAGGGAAATATCCATGCAAACTATAAGGACCTGTTGTCGCATGTACTCGGTCACCGGTAGGAGGCGGTTGATGATATTATTTTGTAAATAAATAATATTTTATAAGATTACTTACTATCTTTTACCACACTAAGCCAATATTCTACTCTACAATCTGTAAAATCAACTATTTTTACAATAAACTTGTAACTCCTCTGTTTATTCTTCATCCTTCTCCATTTCTAGAAACCACTCAACTTTTAAACTTTCATCGGATAACTCGTGTGTAAAATTAAGCTATTAAAATTGTGATTGTGTTTCGAGAGTTCGGAAGATTCGCCAGTCTTTCATTAAAAGAATTTGGGTCACACGGAGTATTTCGAAGGGTCCCCACTACCACTAGACAATTGATCACCAAGGCCATGTAGAAGGGGTTTCGCGCTCCTTACGTTTAGTTTATAAAGGATGATGAGAAGGAGTTGACATGTTCAAGGAAGCCTCGATGGTTTTTTCAAAGACCTATCGATTTATGTGCAAATTTGGCATACAAAATGCACCTTATGTCTAAATTTTATTAAGATAGATGTTATAGTTTCCGAGTAAAATGGCTGTGACATACGGACGGACATGACGAAACTATAAGAGTTCCGTTTTTTCCATTTTGGCTACGGGACCCTAAAAAGTAGTAACATATATAACGAACTCAACGAACGAGTTTCATCGTTTGGCCAAAACGCGATTTTATTAGAGAGGTAGTCACCGGCACAATAGCAAACTTTTCTGGCGCACTGCTCTGTTGCAAACTAGTTAGTTAACTAAATACATAATACAGTCAAAATACGACAAATCTCGAAATCTCTCGGACAGTCTTGAAATTTGGTACGTATATTAATTAGAGGTTTCTCTTTCATGTATACACCGTTTGATATTCCAGGATCTCAAGGAATCGCCGCCATCTAGAAAAATGTGTTTTTTAAAATGTGTTATTATTACAAAAAATTACGTTAAATATCTGAACAATGCATCAAGGCGATAAAGTGTATGTTCAGATATTTTTGTGTACCTTGGCCATTCCGATATATTTGATGGCGACTGTACATACCCACTTAAAACAAAAACTGGTACTCAATAATTACGGATAGGTTTCTTGAAATCAAATTTGTTATTTCCTATCAATTACTACATACGGAGTTCAAGGATTAGGAGGTACTTATTTCATATGTTATTACATGTCATTATTTAAACCAATAACACCTTTCGAGCATAGTTGAGTTAGTTGGGCGTAGCAATGGAACAGAGTTTTGGGATCTAGATACACAGCAGTGTGTCAGCCAAGTTCGCAGTGCAAAGAGGCGACACACTAGCCGTGGGTTACACGAACCATTTGGGGCCGCTTTTGTCCCCCCAATATCTTGAAACCTCATTTGAGCTCATTTGAGCTATGTAGCTTCTAATTTTGTAAGTCTTGTAAAAATCTTGAAGCAAATCAAATTATTTTGTTCAATATTTTTTGATTTGCAATTTTTAAGTAGTTACACTACTATATATAAACTGAAAATAGATGTCATATACTTCAGAAAAAGTGACCAAACCCTCCGGTGTCCGAGGCCAGATTTGAACTGGCCAGGACGTCAGCCGCGAAAGCTGAAGACGCCAGTTCAAATCTGGCCTCGGACACCGGAGGGTTTGGTCACTTTTTCTGAAGTATATGACATCTATTTTCAAGTCTTGTAAAACTATTTACTAATTACTAAATCCTGCATTTCAGCAAAAAATCTCTAACCGTTAACGATCCGTTTAAGGGCATAATTGGTATCGTATTGCGACTAAGAAAAGTAGGAAAAAATTATTTGGACGTGAAAAAATATTTTTTTGTTTAGGACACGTCATCCCAGCCGGCCGACCCTCCATACAAAACAATTTTTTTTCGCGAGAATTTTGTTACCAAATATGAGAATTCATAATGTCGACGAGGCGGTAAGTGTTCAATGATGTTTCTGTAATCAATACGGTTAAGACTGGAAGTGATCACCGCATGGTAAGAGGCACATCGAACCTTAATATCAGTCTTGAACGCTCTCGACGCTACGCTCCGACCAACACCGATCCAAATCCAGAACCCCGTAAGCGTTCAGCTCTAATTACAAAATCGCTTTAATGCCTAGGTATTGCGTAGATCTGGATGACTATAATGCTGTCATTATACGACCCTGTGGTCGTGGAAGCTGTCCGAACGTTGGGGTCTAAATTCTTCAAAACCCATCGCTTAAAAGGAACCAAAAAGATCTCTGATCACACCCAGTTATATCTCACTTCTTCTATTAGCGAAACCGTTTACGAACTTGGCATTCATTCACATTTATGTTTTAGATAGGATTTGATTTACTGCAAACAGTTTCACCCCGGACCGGGTAGAGTTCGGGCCATTATTCCTACCGCTTGATCACCGTTCGCCTCAGGTCACGGCACAGCACGCCATGAACCAATCATAAACAAATAATCAAATTCTTAGAGGAAAGTCGCGGTCGCTATTCCAATTTTCCATACAAACGTTGTTCCCCTTTTTCCTCTCTGGATAATGATAATGAGTCATATTGTGATAAATATTTTTATCTTACCATTTGATTTATATTAAAAAATAGCTACGTCCATTCGTTTATTTTCGATTTTATGATTAAGTATTACAAGTTTTGGAGCTATTAAAAACTAGTACGTATACCTACTTTTAAACACTCCATAATGTCAATTTCCACAGTGGAGAACGTTTGTATGAAAAAGCTGTCGTCCCCTTTCATTATAAGTGTAGGCTGAATCCCGGATGAACGTTCGCCTGCCCTCGGGAAGCTGCGGCATGCATCCCTGTGCTGACCCCGGATGTTTCGCAATTTAATCCATTATGGAACTCTTCAGCTCAGGCTGTATTGCACGGTGGATCGATTAGTTGCTTTTATTACCATACTAGCCTTTTCCCGCGGCTTTGCCCGCGTACTATAAGTACTCAAAAAGGATACGATACCCATGTTGATTTTCAGACTTTGTGACCACATTTTCCCCTTTTAGGGGTTGAATTTTCAAAAAACCTGAAACACTTGTTTACTCATTTATCGTTAGGAATACTCCTGTGAAGTTTCGAATAAAATAATCAAACAAATCTTGATTCGCCATACAAACTTTGGACCCCCATTTTACCCCCTTAGGGGGTGAATTTTAAAAAATCCTTCCTTAGTGCACCCCTAGACCTTATAAGGAACCTACGTGCCAAATTAGGAATCTCTAGAACCAGCGGTTTGGGCTGTGCGTTGATATGTCAGTCAGTCAGTCAGTCAATCAGTCAATTAGTCAGTCAGTTTCTTCTTTTATATATTTAGATAACGGTGAGTTTGGCACTTAAAAGCTTAATGACGATGTCGGTTTTTTGACAAATTTTTAAATAAATACTTTGAGGTTATAAATAAATAATTAATAAGCGATGAAGTAAACAATTTACATTTTTTGTTACAATTACAATTATTGTATATTTGTTTATGATATAATAAGCATATACCGAGGACTTGGTTTTTGTAACAACTTGTTAAAAATACAAAAAAAAACATGTTTTATTAATGGAAAACCAATACACTTTACCTGTATTGAAATATGTCTTTACCTTTTACTGGTTTTCATTAGCTACAATTACAATTACCAGTTACAATTAGCTATTTGGGAGCCAGGTATATTTACGTATGACATTTCGAATAACTAGACTTTAGATTTTTATAATCTGGTAAATGTAAGTACACCCATAGATTTATCGAAGAATTAAACAAATACGTAAAAAGCAATTTACCGTGGTTGATAATTACTTACGTTGTGAGAAAACATTCGAAAACCCACAAAAAATATATTTATATGTCAAATTACGCTCCGCGTGTACTCGGTCTTGTACCGGAAAAAATTGCGGTTTTACAAAAAGCCCTGTTGATCAAACGGTTCTTGACCTATCAGCGCCATTTATGTCTTTTTATTGATCTTTTTAGTGGAAGAACAGTATCAAGCCTATCGTCGTTCAACACAGCGATCCATGAGGGCATTATTAAATTTAGCTGCAATTACCAGATAGTTGCAATTACAAGACTCCACCTTACCTGCTTTTGTCTTAGTTACATTTTAGTTTTTGAGAAAAAATGTAGTAAAGTTGCCACGCTTAATGGTAAGTATAATATACCCGAACGATGTAAGTAAACAAATTAAATTGAGCCTAGGTAAACGTAAACACCTCAATAATTGACAAGGACGAAATGGCGTGACGTAATACAAAGGAGGTCGGGTAAAAAAATTATACGGCGAGGTAATATAAGTAAGTCTAATCTTACCAAAGCATACCTGTTACTGATTTTTGATGTGTTGATTACGTTAACCGTGAATTAAGGTGACAGAATATTGCGTTTTTGCCACAATGACGATTAGGTTTATTGATATTATGCCAATTTCTCGATTTAATGTCCATTAATGTAGAAAAGTAACAAAGTTTTCATTTCAACTTGTAACATACGTTCCTTATGGCGACTAGCGACTTACATACAGGTGTCAGTAAAATATTGAAAAATTGTCCATGATTGGTGCTGTTGCTTAGTAATCTACAAATGGACAGTTGAAGTACAGGCACTGTTGAACATACTGACAAAAAAATTACAGTGTAATCCAGTTAATTGATTGATTGATTAGTTGGTATAGAATTCGTCGCTTTGCAGTACAGACATAAAAAAATATTTAAGTAAGTACATAACAAGCAAGTTGGAAAGTAATATTGTGCGTTTCAACGGAAACAATATTTAACCCTTTAACAGGCAAGACTGAAAAAAATCCTCAATGCAAGCCTCATCGCCAACCTACAGTCCTAAAAATTCTATACAAGAAAAAAATACAAAAATATGATGTTACAAATGGTATTTTTGGAAACCGTTGCCCTATAAGGGGAAACAGCTACGTATTTTATGCTAAAGAAAGTAAAAGAGTGTGTACAATCTACATACCCTGGGTGTCTTTAAAACCAACGTCAACTTAAAAGGATGATAGAACTGCTGATGGGCTATCACATTAAGCAAATTTGGCCCTAACGAAAATGGCATAGTTTTCGAGATATAGATTTCTTTAAAGGCACATTTATTTATAACTTTAGTCTTATTAAAGTAGTAATTTTGCCAATGTATCGAAGATAGTTTTTTTCATTTTAATTAGGATCAAATTTCCTTAATCTGATATCTCATCAGTTGTTCTATCAGTCTTGACGTAGGTTTCAGAGACATATACAGGTGTATATGTAGTTATTGATACAATTAAGCTTTTGGCTGTATCCATTCAGTTTACATTGAGTGTGTTGAATACGCAAAAATAATATCCGATGCCCCGGAGGTTGATAGCGCTTTGTGCCGGTAGATAATTAATTACTCCAATGCAATGTCCGGTTGGTGGGTCCGGGGTCCGTAAATATGAGCGCTTTGGCGGCAGTCGAAACGATGTACCTATACATGTATAACGAGCTCTATACAGTGTGTTCAGGAGGAACCCAAAATATTTTAATCGTGCATGTCAGCAGCAGAAGTAGCTAATAAGCGGGCGAGGTGGTCAAAATGAGCTTGATGCGGTTTTTGTAACGATGCGTGTAACGGAACGTTACACTATCGACCTTTTCCTTCTGGCATATTACTAGGGATCGGAAACTCGGGAGCTATTATACCTAAACTTCGGGCTCAGTACCTACGTCGCGTCGATGTTGACTAGTATGGAGGCGGACTCAATTTAATTTTACTAATAAATTTCCCGGGATTTCCCGAAACACCGAAAATTAGAATAACAGCCATAAAAATGTATTAAAGTATTTAAATAGACTATTTTAGTAGTTCCTATGATCAAAATACCTATAATTAATTAAGCCCTTAAACGGACTAACACGTGTCTTTTTGATACATTCTGTATGTCATTAAAACGGCTTGTATGTTGACGAAATTCCCTACAAAAGGCATAAACCAACGACAATTGATACGTATTAACCATTTTCTGATGTTGCATACAATCCCGGGATCCCGGGATCTAAATAATAAAAAATATTATTTTTAAGAAGCCAACTCCATACTTGCTTAGCTTTTTCCGGAATTTTTCTAGTTGTAGGTATAATAGCTCCCGAGTTTCCGATCCCTGCATATTACCGATCCATATTTTAAATTCAAAATCGATTTTCGAACCCTTTGGCAGCCCTTTCAATTTCTCAGCTCGATCAGATCCTCGATCGATAAATCTAATTTTTGTTTTCTTTTATGAATTCTTAATCCTACAGCTTATTTTTGTAATCAATCATTCAAATATTGTTATTTGTAACCGACAATAACATTTAGTACAAGTTAGTGCAGTTTAAGTGCAGTGTACGTCTATCACTACAACTCCTAAGCACATCTTATTTCCTTCTGACTACAAAAGGCACATAAATTGTAAGTTTCATAATGTATTTATATTTATAAAAAAGTGATTATGTATAGCTGAGGGCTAATCTCATACCTGGCTTGTTGCAGGTGCCTTTTATCTTCAATAAACAATACCACTATCGACCCTGGGTCCCGCATTTCATTTTTAACAACATCCCCAAGTGAGGCTCCCTGTCTGCAACCTCACAGTTTTATTGTCGAGAGAATATAAGCGTGACAACCTTAATTTGGATACCTTACCCGCTTAGCTACTTCTGCTGCTGATTGTACCTGGTCATTTTTTGAAACAAAAATTGTTCGTAAACGGTATCGTTTAGTTTCAGAATTAATACCAATTTGATAGTCTTTTTGATAGCGATGTCACCACTATAGGGGCCTACCATTGAAATTAATATACATAAAGGTCAGTGGGGCCTACTCTCTAGACATCCGAATTGACAGATATCAAAGTGACAAGCAACACTTTGCTTGCGTAAACTAGTTTTTACGAGAAAATTATACTAAATCATTTTAAGCGGCAGTTTTACTACATTCAAGGTTTAAATTGCCGCGGCATCATGCTGAGTGGGGATCCTATTTGACGTCTTTGTACTGTTTATTACTTGCTTTGTTTTTTGTGTGTATTTGTGGCGTTAAATAAATGTATTTTCTTTCTTTCTTTCTTTCTATTTAATTTTTATGTTCGAAAACATTGAACGTCTAAAAAATGCTGAAATTGACCTAACCTCGTATTATAAAGATCTTTCCTTCTCTAAGAGAAACATAAGTTTTATTGACCTTGGAAATGCAAGGGTATAATGTTTTGGGTGCCTTAATTGTGACCACATTGTATGTATGTACTATGTTGTGTTTTGGTCGGTATATACGGCGGGGTGTAATAGGTTGTGGTCGCAGGTGCCTCAAACGAACCCTGGCCATTGCAGGCATGTCTCTGGCAACCTACTTGTAGTACAAGTTCAACGACTAAATTCTACATATGGTCGTCGTCGGGACAACAAGTCGTCCATAGGGCCTATTAGGTACATGTATCCGTTATGAAAGGATGATAAAAAGAACCATGTAATTGCGTAAAGGATGAAATGAGCCAATTAACCGTATTTATTAAATGTTAAGATTTTCAGTGTTCAGTCATATCATAACAAATAAGAAAGATGGCAACGCGCATGTGACATCTCTGGAGTTGTAGGTGTCCATAGGCCACGGTAGCTGCTTACCATCAGGCGGGCCGTATGCTTGTTTGCGATCGTCGTGGAAACTATGAAAATATGAAAAAGATTTTAGGATGACTGCGTCCTTTTAAAGTAATATTTTAAGAAGCATTTAAATTGCCGAAAATAAATACACTAAACAAAGTTATTCATTGAATTAATATGAACAAGATGATAAACAGATCGCTTTTGCCTATGAGGCCTATGGTGCCTAATATTTTTAAAACTAGTTCATAATCTTGGTAATATTGCCAAATTTATCGGATAATTGTAATAGCTCAACTCCTTGCAAGGCCGCCAGAGTTCAGAACTTGGATCCGATAAAACGGATACAATGTGATTACATAATAAGCCCTTAAGGTGTAATTTTGCTACCTAAGTTCACTCTCCTTACTATAGCCATACGACAGCCATGTAATGTCACTACCTGTGATTCTAACAAGTCAAATAAACCCTCTTTGTCATCATTACATACGAGTTTGTTGGATTTAAGATTATTTCATCTAATATTTGTAACATTTTAAGGTATTTACTTGACTCAATCACTAATCATTTTATGAATGTGGGTAAGCGAATAAAACGGGTCGATCAGGCCACCTGCGGCACTTGCTGGAGCCAGGTATAAAAGGGACCGCTCACTGAGGAGCACGCACCCGATTAAATCGGGCATGACAGACCGAGCCGTCGTCACGGCTCGCGACATCTGCAGCTTCATAGGGCAAAAAAGCCCTGAGAAAGCACCCTCACACCCCCTGAAAGGGGGAGTGTAAGAAGACAACGAAGAGGAGCACTCACTTGTTGTGCTACCAGCGACACGAACAGAGCTAAGTACCTTAATCTGATTGTTTGACTACATTGTGTACATTTTGAAATTATTTGAGTTGCATTTAAAAAATAAACTATGTATATAAAAATATATAAGTGTTTGTTCACAATCAATTGCAATACTTTAATTGTCATTAAAAGTAAATTAAAATGATAAGAGTATATTTACTTTATAACAATAAATACCCTTTAGATTAATGAAATAGCTTTATTATTTATTTCTTGCCTATTTTAATTAAGAAACTATAACTATTTCCTAAAAGACATATATTTATTTATATTATAAGTATGTACTTATGAATACTAAACGTAATGGCAATTATTCATTTTATTGACAAATTTATTGTGTCTATCTATCGTTACATCTTTTATAGTGATAATTGTGTATTTTAATAATTATAATAAAACTTATGTTTCCAAATCAATTCAGTTTTATAATTTGAAATTGACGTTACATAGAATAACAACCGAAATAATTTATTTATAAATTCGTCCCATATTTAAAGAGAATATTTTATGCACTATAATAATAGTAAATAGCTATATACACATATCGACATTAAGTTCAGAAGTGGGATACGTTTTACCTACACGTTTTTTTACACTGAATAAATTATAATTTCAGAAACATGGATTGAAATCCGCTGAACAGTCTGGTGACTGCCATCCAAGATGCGCTTACTTGGAATCGTCGGCAGGATGACGTCGCGCTGCCAACGTCCGACCCTGCCACTAGCGACAACGGAGCAGAGCCATACTGCAGCAGCATCGAGACGCAAAGAACTTGGATAGAACGGCGTTGTCATGGTCGCCAAGGTTGGTCAGACTGGCCGAGCTCTTTATGAAAGGTTCAGCAGACACTAAAGTGTCCAAAAATTCACTACACTTACTAAGGAATATGAGACATTTAAGATAATTCCAATATTGACTTACAAGCAGATATACATCTCCATTTAATTACATAATAATAAAAAAATTGCATTCTGAGATAAGATTTAACAATCAAAACTCTTAATTTATGTATTATTAGATTTTTAGTGAGTTAGGTCTATATAAAAAAAAATACATCTCATTTGTTACTGTCTCATCTGTGTCAGCGCTTTCTAGAATTCCACTTAAAGAATTGATTACGAGTTTAACATACGTATATTGCTTTGGTTATTAAAGTATGCTACGAACCACTATTGTTTTGCCGGTAGGCGTACGAAATTTTCTTATATCTGAGAGTACTTGCATATATTTATATATTCATGCATTATATTGATCTTGGTCAAAATAATTCATAGATTATTTTTACTAAACCACAATATTTTTTTATTCAGTAGATTATTAATGTCATTTTCATAATTATTCTGATTAATACATTTAATAATTAAATATAGGTGCTGTTATCAGCAAATAAGATCATAGGATGGTGTATGGCTTTGGGCAGGTCATTTACATTCCTCTGTGGTACACCATACCTTACGGATATTTGATCTGATTCAAATACCTTGTCTGTTTTTGTTTTAGCACAGCTTCTAGTAATTTCGGTATATGGCATCCTATTAGTAAGATATGATTTAATGAGATTTCGTACATTCCCTCTAACACCATATCGGTTAAGTTTACCTAGCAGTATTTCATGATCTACATGATCAAATGCATAGGTCATATCGGTAAAAAGACAACATAAGTGTATTTTATTATTAACACTTTCCATTATCATATTTATGAAATTTTAAATACTCATATTAATGCTAATATTTTCCTAAACCCTTTCTGTTCCTTACAGAATAAATTAAAAGTTTCCATGTAGTTATACAGCGACTGATGAATAAACTTCTCATAGATTTTGGAGGATACTCGTATAAGTGATATGGGTCGGTAGTTCTGAGGATTCTCTTTGTCATCCTTTTTATCTAAGGGCTTGATAATATATTTTTTTAATTTATCCGGGTAGATACCCGTACTGATACACATATTAATGATGTGGCTAAGGTGTGTGGCCATTCTGTAATTTACATATTTTATTACAACTCTAAAATTTTTTTCAAATCCCACACTCCTGGTATTTCTTAATGACTTAATAATCAGTTTTATATTATTCGCTGTAGATGGGGCTATAAACATGGATTGGTATTATTGGTGATTTGACAGTTAAAATAATTATTCTTTGGCGAGTCTTGTATGCATTATTTGTATGTATGTATGTAAACACTTTATTGTACATAAAAAGTAACAAAACAAACATGATAAAAGAAAAACAAACAAAGTACAAAGGCGAACTTATCCCTTTAAGGAATCTCTTCCAGTTAACCTTTGAGCAATTGAGAGAAAAGTATAAGATAGACAAACACTACTTAGTGTACTTACGGAAACAAATATCTAAAAAAGAAGAGATAATATCTACTTAACCTAAGGTATAATAAATACACATATAATACATAATCAAATATATATACATATTCATAAAAAACTATATGTACTGAGTATTCAAGGTATTTGCATATTTAGGATTGGTTATAGTACTTTATCCGGTTTTTAGTTCAACTCCAGTATTATCTGCCAAGCCGCTCTTGATTTATTTTCTCCAGATGCATTTTTATAGTCATTCTGAGCTTTTTGGGCTAGCTTTACTATCTTTTTTTATATCTAACAGTGTAATTTAACGAGAGGCCCTTATTTGCTACATTTATTGAACATCTATATTACAAATACAAATACTCTTTATTGAACAACTCAAAAAGAAAACCAGTACAGAAAATGCATAAAGTCAGAATAGAGGTAAACAACAGGCGGTCTTATCGCCAAAAAGCGATTTCTCCCAGACAACCTTTAGGTAGTGGAATTGTGTTAAATAAACTAAGTAGGTGTTGCAAACAGTGAAGAAAAGCCGAAAAAAAAACTTGTTATCACAAAACAATATCCTAATAAATAAATAAATAAATAAATAACAGATACAATACACTTAAACAAAATAAATATATAAATATATATATACGTATATAGTGCCGGCTGTAAAGAGAAAGCCATATATATTACCATAAGCGTTGCTGCTGTTTTTCACTACAAGCTTTTGTACTTCGTGACATCCAATTTACTTTATTGTTACTCCTTTTGGTAATCATCTTCAGAACAAAGCATAAGAATCTGGAGAATGTCAAAAAGCTATTGTATCCACTATAGGGAAGATGCAGCTATAATATTTACCACTATTTTGTGATCAAAGTGTTGAACAAAACATAGAATAATAGCTATTGAAACGTTTTTACTTTAATTTATACTAATTTCAAAAAATAATTACGATTTGAAGTAATGTGAAACGGAACGTATTTTAATCCAACAATCAGCGTCTGAGGACGTCACACCTGTTAAGATAACTAATGGGGTTGGCAACTGTCTATGGGTTTCGACTTAAAGGGCTAGCATCCGGGTCAAAAACAAAAACAAGGATTTAACACTGTGGGCGAACAAATATGGCGAGTGACACACATAGAGTGACGTCACAGGAACTGTAGATCCGTTTAGGCGCGAACATTTTAATTGTCAGTTTGTAACAGAATTTTTTGGCTAATAATATTATATAAATTATACACTCGTGGTCTTTTCTACGCGCAGTCCTTTCAAATGAAAACATAAATGAAAATGTTGCATTTTGCCTATTCAGATCTTTCGGTAGTGTAGTGCCTGAGAAAGACAAGCACTTTGGATACTTTTAAAATATTTTTTGACCTTCACGTTCACTTGAATATTTGCGCTTATCAACGTGCCAAGACTTAATGTTATTTATCTGGATATTTGAAAACTTGCGCGGTGTGATCCGAAATACCAAAGTCATATACATATGTGCCTTGGCCGCGTTTCAAGTTATGCGCAAAATTATCAATACATGTATTGCTAGAAAGTCTTTTTGGCTGTCTTATTTCTAAGTGTAAGTTAAAACCTAAGAGAAAATAGTCAAATTAAATCGAAATATGAGTTTTCTTCATAATGTCTATATTAAAATCTCCACAGATAATAATCTTTTTATTACTTTAATTGCATATTTAAAGGATTATGTCAAGTTTTCCATAAAATAAACTAAGGTTTCTAAAACTAGGTGTTCTGTATACATGAGCAATAACAGTTTTTTTTTGGGCAGTCAGTTCTATGGCACTACACTCAAAACTTCCTTCAATGTTTTTTTTTTTGTGGTGTCTGGTAATTCCTTGAATTCATGATTCCTTTTCCGTTTTTCTGATAGGAAATCTCTATGGAAATAATAATATTTTTAGTAAAACTCAATCTTTCTAGCTTAGCCGTGTTGGATATAGATATATGTATGTTATTAGTATATATGCATGACAAAAAAGAAAACATTCATGTCAAGCTATGGCTTAGCTATATCTACAAATGTGATAAAAAAATGTTAATGATAAAAAAAGAAATGTGTGTAATAAATTTAAGAAGATAATGTAATAATGCTGGTCTGTCAATAGAATAACCAATAAAGCTGTTGCGGTCAATTGTCTGTTCTTTGCCCTTAACTTCACGGGCGACAGGTGAAGGGGCTTAGATGGGGACAATCGGCTACTAAAAAAAAAAAAAGGAATACTGTCGAGGTCGATTGTCTGTCCTTGCCCTTAACTTCACGGGCGACAGGTGAAGGAGCTTAGATGGGGACAATCGGCTACTAAACAAAATAATTTTAAACAAAAAAGAACCGACTTCACTAAGCATCCACCTTTCCAACACCAAATGCTCGATCTGCTGTAAAAAATACTCAAATCACCATAGGTGTGCCTATAATAGTTGAAGAGTTCCCTCGATTTCTCCAGGATCCCATCATCAGATCCTGACATGGTTACAATGGGACCAACTGTGAAGTATACTCTTTCAAACAAAAAAAGAATTTTCCAAATCGGTCCAGCCGTCTTCGAATAATCGGTGAACATACATAAAAAAAAAAAAAAAAAAATAGCAAAACCAAAGATCCCGACGAATTGATAACCTGCTCCTTCGAAATCTTGAAGTCGGTTGAAAAAAGGAATACTGTCGAGGTCGATTGTCTGTTCTTTGCCCTTAACTTCACGGGCGACAGGTGAAGGGGCTTAGATGGGGACAATCGGCTACTAAAAAAAAAAAAAAAATTATTATGTAATGTTGGTCGGTCGATTGTCTGTTCTTTTCCCTTAACTTCACGGGCAACAGGTGAAGGGGTTTAGATGGGGACAATCGGCTACGGAATAAAAAAAAAATATGTGATCTAATATAAGTAAATTAAATTAGCATTTTAAAGGGAATGTAAAGTAATGTTATAGATTTGTACTTCGAGATCGAAGTACTTGTCAGTATGGCCGTGTTGGATTTAAGATTATTTCATCTAATATTTGTAACATTTTAAGGTATTTACTTGACTCAATCACTAATCATTTTATGAATGTGGGTAAGCGAATAAAACGGGTCGATCAGGCCACCTGCGGCACTTGCTGGAGCCAGGTATAAAAGGGACCGCTCACTGAGGAGCACTCACTTGTTGTGCTACCAGCGACACGAACAGAGCTAAGTACCTTAATCTGATTGTTTGACTATATTGTGTACATTTTGAAATTATTTGAGTTGCATTTAAAAAATAAACTATGTATATAAAAATATATAAGTGTTTGTTCACAATCAATTGCAATACTTTAATTGTCATTAAAAGTAAATTAAAATGATAAGAGTATATTTACTTTATAACAATAAATACCCTTTAGATTAATGAAATAGCTTTATTATTTATTTCTTGCCTATTTTAATTAAGAAACTATAACTATTTCCTAAAAGAAATATATTTATTTATATTATAAGTATGTACTTATGAATACTAAACGTAATGGCAATTATTCATTTTATTGACAAATTTATTGTGTCTATCTATCGTTACATCTTTTATAGTGATAATTGTGTATTTTAATAATTATAATAAAACTTATGTTTCCAAATCAATTCAGTTTTATAATTTGAAATTGACGTTACATAGAATAACAACCGAAATAATTTATTTATAAATTCGTCCCATATTTAAAGAGAATATTTTATGCACTATAATAATAGTAAATAGCTATATACACATATCGACATTAAGTCTTCCCCACAAGGTGGTTCGTTTGGGAAGGAATTTCACATTTTTGTTAAGTGCCTAAATCACATCTGCTCAAGATCTCATCTGCGGTTCAGAATCATAACCAGTATAGCCATTTATTTTCTACTAGTTACTAATAATATGTACCTACTTACTTACAACACATTTTTATTGTGATTACCTAGTAACCCGGCTAGAAGTGTCGATATTATGAATTCATAAGTACAGTCATCAGCATAAATAGGTAATCACGAGACAATAAAAGGGTGTGAAGGTCATTTTGATACCTCGCCCGCTAAGCTACTACTGCTGCTGAGTGTACGATACGTAAGCGACGTGGGTATACCTACAGCTACGATCACGGACTTAAACGTTGAGACATGGATTCACTTTACATTGGACATTTCATAGATTAGGTAAGTATTAAACAAAAAGAAAATAGCTTCAACCGTAAATTATTACCATAAATGACGCGTAGTTGTAGTGTCCGAGAGGCAACCAGATGGCTCGTGGTATTTGAGCTCCCGACGTGTTGTGGATCCGCTCTGTGCAACCCGAATTGACCCAACTTGGACTTTGTTTTTCACCCTTCCCTCCTCAATTTCCGATGTCTCCATGTGATGAAGAACGAGCATGCAAATTGCCATTCACCCCGTCCGGTCGGTAATAAATCCGTCAGAGAAGAGATAAAAGCCGGACAAAAAATGAGTGGGGAGGGTGAAAAACCAAGTCCAAGTTGGATCAGTTCGGGTTGCACAGGGCGGTTCCACAACACGTCGGGCCACAAGCTCAAATATCGCGAGCCATCCATCCGGTTGCCTTTCGGACACTATAACTACGCGCATAACCGCGCGCGTACTGCTTTAACTAAATGGCTCCGTGACTGTACCTAATACAAATACTACATATCTCGACACTGATTGCTCACCACCGCAGGTCCACTGCACCTATTTGCTTGAATTATTGCGATCGATACGTCCTTCGTGTTCAATCATAATTCATAACTTTTAATGGATTGTTTGCTTTATCTATTCTATTAAGAAAATTTACTTATTACTTACGTGGTATTACGACATTCAATGTATTTGTTATGTTGTTTTGGCGTGAATTTGGTATTCATAGAATAGCGTTAATGGCTGTATTTAGATAAACCAATGATACACTACTTATGTGTAAATACCACACTGTTTCTTGACCTTAGGTATTGAGAAAACCCTGTTGTTTTTTTCAACCTTATACTTATTTAGGTATACCTTAAGTGACGAATGGACATGGCTGAACTATACTACAGGTCAGGGAGCACCGATTAGTTTCTTCAGGAGTCTGGATTATAAAATATAATTTTAAACAAAAAAGAACCGACTTCACTTAGCATCCACCTTTCCAACACCAAATGCTCGAGCTGCTGAAAAAAATACTCAAATCACTATAGTTGTGCCTATAATAGTTGAAGAGTTCCTTCGATTTCTCCAGGATCCCATCATCAGATCCTGACCTGGTTACAATGGGACTACCTGTAAAGTATACTCTTTCAAACAAAAAAAGAATTTTCCAAATCGGTCCAGCCGTCTTCGAATAATCGGTGAACATACATAAAAAAAAAAAAAAAAAAAATAGCAAAAACAAAGATTCCGACGAATTGATAACCTCCTCCTTCGAAATCTTGAAGTCGGTTGAAAATGACCATCGCGGTCCATTTCTCTTGCGTTTATTAAATAAGTGAATAAAATGTACAGAAGCAATTAAGATAGTATTTTGTGCAACAAGTACATAATATAATAAGGGTTCTTAAGATTTGAAGATCGAATGAGGCGAAGCCGAATTTTGTAATAACAGACCCGATAATTTTAAAACCTATTTATGTACCGTTGCACACGAAACTTTTTCTACGACACTAGCAAAAACTTAATTAATAAAATAATTTTAAAGTTCTTAAGTGTCAATAGTACATAAATTAATTTTGTTTTCAGATTTTTCTGTCAACTAATCAATTCTTACTTTTGTGCCGAAGTCTTAGGTTATTCACTGTGAAGTTTTCTTGACACTTATTTTATCAAAATTAACATAAATAACATATACGAGTTTAAATACAAAAATGAAGCCGTACATTGTGTTGTAACTTTTTAAATATGATTTTTTTTCTTTCTTTCGTCCTATTGGACAGGCTAAAGCACTAAGCCATACTGCCTTTTTTAAATATGAACTTATTAAATTAAATGTCATAGACAATAGACCGCGAGTTGGTTTTCAATTGCAAAAAATATGGCTCCGTTCAAGTAACTCTCAATGCAAAAGTTTAAATTAAGGTACAACTATGCTTTTCATAAATATGAAAACTAAATTAATACTTAAAAAATTACATGATAAGATAATGTTTTTCTCCTATTTTGTGCAAAAATAATTAATATAATTAATATTCATTTGAAAATATAATTTATACATATGGAAAACAAGAACGAACCCTTTTTAGACATGGTGCCTGGAAGTCAGTGCATAAGTATATGATAAGGCGCATCTCTTCAAATTTTTTCATATTTTTTAAACTTACGGTTCAAAAGTTACGGGGACTTTCGAAGCGATTATTTCAGAAAATATTCACTTAATCACAAAATAGTCAAAGAAACCTCAATGTTATTTTGAAAGACCTATCGATTGATGTATCACATGTTGATATTTGGTTATTTTTTTATTTTATTTAGTTACCTGTATGGAGCGCCCCCCTAAAAATATTATTTTTTTCAAATTTAATAACTAAGTAGCTGCATACAAAATACACCTTATGTGTAAATTTTATTTAGATACGTCGTAAAGTTTCCGAGTAAAATGCCTGTGACATACAGACGGACAGACAGACAGACATGACGAATCCATAAGGGTTCCGTTTTTTGCCATTTGGCTACGGAACCCTAAAAAGTAAGAAGATTTATGTTTTTTTTTATTCTGGAAATTTATTACCACACATACATTTTATCTAGAACTCTTCACAAGGTCTTCCGTGTGTTTCTGTTTAAAACTGTGTTTTCTTGGAAATCGATCCTTTTCAACCGACTTCAAGATTTCGAAAGAGGAGGTTATCAATTCGTCGGAATCTTTGTTTTGCAATTTTTTTTTATGTATGTTCACCGATTATTCGAAGACGGCTGAACCGATTTAGAAAATTATTTTTTTGTTTGAAAGAGTATGCTTCATAGTTGGTCCCATTGAAACTAGGTTAGGATCTGATGATGGGATCCTGGAGAAATCGAGGGAACTCTTCAACTATTATAGGCACAACTATAGTGATTTGAGTATTTTTTACAGCAGCTTGAGCATTTGCTTTTGGAAAGGTGGATGCTAAGTGAAGTCGGTTCTTTTTTGTTTAAAATTATAATATAAAACTTACTGTTTAGGTACTTAAGGTCCACACAAAACAGGTCGGCGATCGGACCGGGGTGCGCCACACGTTGGTGACCCCTGCTATAGGTTTTTGGTTTTGTCGTTTCGGACTTAAAGTAATAAATACGAAAATCTTAAAATCCTGAAATTCATGAAAATAACTAGTTTTGCCATTTTAGAGGAAACGATACAACTAAGTACCTACGCTACGTCACTCCATATCTCACTCCATAGTACCCGTTTTTTCCGATGCGCTTACCGTATTTGAGGGCTAATGAATGAAGGCCCGAAGGGTTGGCACATCGCTTATCACCTTATGGGTGCGTTTGAGAATATGTGACGTTTTTAAGTCATAGCTACATCGTTAACATCTTATTGACAACGATGTGTACCTTTGATTGAAAACGTCACATATTATCATTTCAGCCAGTGTTTACCTGCACGGATATATGAAGCCCGTTGAAAACCCTATTTACTTTTTTTAAGAGAGCATGAAAGCTAACATTCATCTTTGTAGCTATGATATATAATAATGACAGATGGGTTATGCACGCTCCAAAAGTGAAGCACTGAAAATGAGTGATTTCAAACAATTGCCGCTAGTCGTGCACCGGCCAGCGTGAGATGCGAACGTGCCAATGAGCTCCCGTCACCCGCGTGAGAAAGAGACAAACTGTAATTTTCTATCAACGAGAGTGACAAAGATGAAACGATTGTCAAAATAGATAAACATAACAGAATCGTTGCTAGGTTATTAAATAACTCTGGAAGTATTTTTTCTGCTCATTTTGTTAAGAGTATAACCCATCCATAGTAAATATCATTGCTTTGTAGTTAAATGTCAAATAGGGCCTATTGCATAACATTTGTAATAATATTATAAAATAATACAAGTTACTAGTAACCATAAATTTATAAGTTCTAATAATTTACGTTGCATAAGAATATTTGTGTTAAAAAAATAATATAAAATATTAGTGTTGCATAATTTATTATTATATGATTAATATGATAGTTAAAAAATAATTGGTGGATTGTGGATTCGTTCATTTTGTTACAAGTTGATGCCTTGATTGTGCTAATACATAATCTGACATTTATCTTTAGGAATTTTCTTAATCTGACGGATTCAGTTTTAAATTTGAGGTTATGTATGAAGCCACCGTAAATCTCAATCCCCTCATCCATTTTGTCAGATTATCATACTGCCTCATCAGTGACACATTGGAAGCCTCCAGTTTCAATATCTGACGTGCTCGAGCAAGTGTGACCTGTAACATGTGACTTTTGTTTGTTTAAAATATTTGAAAGCCAAGCAGCTACCCCCACTTGTGAAAGTATCTACATTACATAAACTTTTTTATTTTTTACGATGTAGTCTTCAAAATGGTCTAGGCTAAGTGGCTCATGGGCTCTCCTACTATGTTGAGTATTAACCTATCTATCTATACTTATAGTAAGAAATCATTGTTGTAAGGTATAGCTTGAATCAGTATGGATAATTATGTTTGGTTTGGAATACGATTAGTATGGCTCTATTGATTATGGACTCAATGGCATTTGCACGGCCGGCGGATGTCACGTCTTAAATGAAATTATCCATTATACTTACGTTGATTAATTTACTGCCTAAGTGTGGGTATCTAAGGAATGTGAAATTGCGCAGCATTCAGTAATTATTATTATTTATTTTTGTATACCACGACGGTGGTAAACATGCATACGGCCCGCCTGCTGGCAAGCAGTTGCCATAGCCTATGGACGCCTGCAAACCCAGAGGATTCACATGCGCGTTGCCTACTCTTCAAGAATCTATACACCCCTTTTTTGAAGAACCTCATAATGTAGCCCGCTGGGAAATCCTCGGCAGGGAGTTCATTCCACGGTCGCAGCGTTCGTGGGAGGAAATTCCTCTTAAACCGTACAGTGCGCGACACCTTAGGCTCCAGGATGTGATTATGAACACCTTCTGGCGGCGAGCGATGCGGTGATAAAAAGCTGCCGTGGGCATCAGTCAAACAGATTTTTAAAGTTCTATTAGATTCACATTTTTTATCTCACAAAGGTTTTTGATCGACGCGTCTTGCTAGTCCTACCTATCAATGGCGGTGCTTCAAAAGTGTTCTTAGGCATCCGGAGCTAATTTGGCTTTCCTTTTCTTCACATGCTGAAGGGAAACTGCTAAACTGTCTGAAAATTAGAGAAGCCAGTGGGAATGGAGTTCTATGGACGCGCCGCCACTCGCAAAGAACATAACAATTGTTAAGAGCCACGCAATGAGCAATTAAAAGGACCTGCTCTTTGGATCTCTGTGACAATTATATAGCGGGACCTTACAGCATCATCTAGTAATTGATAGCATTACTAGATGGCACTGTACGGTCCCCCTACCCTGTAGGGTAGGGGGACCCAAAGTTACCGCATAATGTATTAACTTTGGTTTCTTTCGTTGAGATGGCGCTTCTAAAATTTCTTAGACTGGGTCCCTTTATTTAATATATACTGTCTATATGTATATAAAATAAAATGATGTATGTAGTCTACAAAGACTAGATATAGAGTTTTATTGTATTCGTGTCACTTTTCTATGAGATTAAATTAAAGACTAAGCGACTAGCGTCATCTCTCAAGTCTAGTCTAGTCTTGTATATACTTTGTGTCTATTATTTGAGGTTTTGCAATAAAGAGTATTTATGTTTATGTTATGTTATGTCAAAACCAAACCTATTTAGGAACCAAACCAACGCCGGTGTAGGTGGTGAATCACCTGACCTTTGCAGTAAAGTTCTGGGAATTCATGAGAACATTCGTTTCTGTGCACAAGAACACAAACAAGCAAACGAACACTACGCAAAATGCACCCTAAATACCCTAAATATATGTACATAACATAAGTCATAAAAAAATAAGTAAGCTTTGCTTTTCTCAGTTCATACAACTGGTTATTATCCCGAAAGCTTGACATACTGATTAGGTACATGGCGACTAAGAGGAATGAGGGAAGAGCGGGCAGGGATAGGACGCCTATTGTATAATGCACAATTTGGTATTCACGTCCCCTGCCCCCTCCTCCCTCAGACCCCTTCGTCATTGTGCCATAACCAGTTGTATGGAATGAGCACTCTAAGCTTACTTATTTGACTTATTTCCGTATTTAACTATAGTTACTGATTTCAAGCTCACATGGTCATTCACATTATAAATATCCCGTATCAAAAAATATTTATAATATAGATACTGATGTGCCGAGAAAAACTTTCCAAAATTGCGGAATTTAAATTTCTTATATTTCTAGTGGTTGTTTCCGGAAGTTTCCGAGAACTTTACCGACTTTTATGAAACTTTCCGTAACTCAATTCTATTAGTATCAAGGGGATCGTACACTTACAAGTTTACTTGCGGCAAGTAGGGACGACGCAGCTATGTTCAGAATGAGCACTATTTCATTCTAGCATATAGCTGCGTCCCTACTTGCCGTAAGTAAACTAGCAAATGTAAACGGGCCTTATGTATCGACTCCATTAAAAAAAACGATACACTGATTGCGAACGCGGAACAACAAAAAAGATTAATTCCTAGGTTATGTAATAAATTTGGAATCATGTTTGTGGTTATTCTAAAATGAAAAATGTTTATTCGGTGAAAAGAAGAGCAAAAAACCATGAAATGTACAAAAAAAATACACAAAAATGGCCACAACGCTGATTTTCAGGGGAAATAGAACATAAAACTATACTTAACCTAACTTTTTAACTATACTTAACCTAACTTTTTAACTATACTTAACCTAACTAATAGTGACAACAATATTTCCAGTTGACATTCAAGTCACTACTGGCAACCCCAGGTTGTGAAATTTTAAGTTAAAAAAACATGCCATTTAAAACACAACGTTGTAGTTACACAAAAAAATATAATATAAATATAATAAAAAAATGATAATGTATGAATTTTTGAGTGAAAGGTAGAGGATACATTTCAATTTCTAACAACAACAACTTGTAATCGTGAAAAAATGGCGGTAGTCGAAAAAAATGTGCTGCAATTAATGACACATACAGTTGGAATAACTATATAGTATCCACGACAGAGAAGATTACATTCTACTTAGACAAGTACAGACAGAAATTGAATGAGGTAAGCTAAAAACATGGTCAGTTTAACCTATCCGACCCTCGAGCAAGCAAGCCCGAAATTTATTTTTAAAGGTGTAAACCGATTTCTGTGCCGGATCGGCAGCAGAATTAAGTTACAGGATTTCGTGGCAGCATACCTTAAGGCTGCTGTTTGATACATGTAATTTAAAATATCATTGGTAGCAACAGATAACCTCAACCACTAGATAGATCATAAGTACAACTCGAGGTCACCACACATCAGCGCTCCCGTACTAATTTAGTATGAGAGCGCGACCGCTCATTTCATTTAACGTTTTTGATTATTACTCATGTGAAATAAAAATATCCACAAAAATCAAGATATAGGGACGAACCTGGATTGTTATACTACTAAGTGGTGTAGAATACTATTGAGATGTGCTGTTGGTATCGTAATAATTAACAAATAATATTGCGCTTATGTGTGGTGACCCCGTGCTCCTTGTAAAACTTAATTATGAGTAGTCTGTGTAGTCTGTGTAGTCTGTGTAGTCTGTGTTGGTGGCACACAGAAACAGAACTAAGGTTACCGATATTGCTTGACTTACACATTAACATTGTTAATACACACAAAACAATAACCAAACGTGACTCGGAATTGGAATCAAATCACATTTAATTGACATACAATAGATATATGTACATACCTAGTACAACCTATTTGGTGTGCAAGGCATTCCCACGTCTGTTTATATTTTAATATGTAAAATTCTGGTTGCATAGTAGGTAATGAAAATAATACCCGCTCCAAAGTGTCTGTGCTTTGATAGTAATTTCTCTCCTATTAAAGGACAAATAAAAAAGCTGCCTCGGTCGCGACTCCAACTCTCCACCTCGGGATACCAGCCCTCTAGTCGACCAACTGAGCTACCCAGACTTACCCGTAGGTTTTGAATTTTTTCCTCCATGTCATATACTTTATTTGAATCAATGTGGTATCGTTATCAGACGTATCGCGTATTAAGTTAAAGCGGATAATTAAGTGAATTGTTTACATATTTACTATCGGGTGTTCCAGAAAGTATAAGCACATATTTGGAGGTCTGCCATTTTTTTTTAAATAATGATAAGTAAAAGTTTGAATGCAGGTTTTCTGTTACCAACAAAGACGGTTATTATTTGAAGTGCATTTCTGTAAAATACTCAAAATGCGAGGTATTTCTCCCGAAAAACGTAAAATGATCGTGCACAAATGGTGAACAATCCCTAACATAACTTACATAACGTTGAAACAGTTGGCGAAAACGCAGCGATACGAAAGTACGGCGAAGAATATTCCTTTCCTTTTGCGATGCACCGAAAAGCGGCCGAAAACCGGGACCTTCAGACCGAAATTTAGACCGGAAAATCGCTCAAACATTTGTTAAAAAACCCGACTTATCTGTCAGGGATGTGGCCAAACAACTACGCACATCGGCAAACAATGTTCATCGAGCCAAAGCAGGGATTGGTCTTAAAACATACAAGAAACAGAAAAAACCGAAATGTAGCGAAAAACAGGCCGCAAGTGTGAAAGCAAGAGCTCGCAAGTTTTATGATACTCTCTTGTGCCGAAAAGCAGCATGCATTACCTATATAATGGACGACGAGACATACATAAAATTTGATTACAAAATGCTCCCGGTGATCAATTTGACGTACGAGAGGGCCAGGATATCAGTGACGCGAACAAATCCATATTCACTGAAAAATTCAGTAAAAAAGCAATGGTTTGGCAAGCTATTTGTGAGTGTGGCAAATTATCCAAGCCATTTATCACTACGCAAAAAATAAAGTCCGATACCTACATCACCGAGTGCTTAAATCGTCGCCTACTGCCCATGATCCGTGAGCATGATGAACCGGTCTTATTTTGGCCGGATTTGGCATCCGTGCACTATTCGAAGGCCACGTTAGCCTGGTATAAAAATAACAAAGTCAACTACGTGCCCAAGGACAAGAATCCTCCGAACTACCCAGAAGCCAGGCCTATTGAGACTTTTTGGGCACTAGCCAAGGCATTTCTACGGAAAAATACTAGGGCCGCGGATTCCATTGAGGCTTTTAAAAGAAACTGGTTGAGAGCCTCCAAAGTCGTCGGGAACAAGTCTGTGCTGAAGCTTATGTCGAGTGTCAGGTCTAAGGATCGGTCATTGGCTTACAATTAATTATTCTGGAAAAATGGTACACTAATTGTTTAGATAATAAGTTAAATATACAATTCATTATAAAAATAAGTATGACGAATAATATTGTTTTGTTTAATTGTACGTAGAACTCGTGCTTATACTTTCTGGAACACCCGATATTTCGTATATTTTATCCTAAAAGTAACCAAAAGCAACGTAGGGGTGCGCCAAAGTTCACATAAAATTTCAACTTCGATTATTGGAAGTTCGAAAATGGTGTTCATATTTTTTTTTATCATAATGATCATTTTTTATAAGTATTCCTTCATCATAACTATCGTTACTCCGAGTTATTCAAGTTTATAATGTTAGTCAATAGAAATATCTATTATACTAATATTCTTTTTCATAAACTTGTCAATATAACGTTTTCAAGTAATATAATTTTATATAATATTTATTTTAAATTATACCAGTTTTTACATCTAAACTGTTTATTTATAAATACAAATGTCAACTCATAAATGCGTACATCTGATAAATATCTTGTGTCTATGATATGCTGGTCCTTGGTTTGGGGAACGCGAAAGTGGTTCACAACATACCCAACTCGCTGTCAAAAACGAAATACAGTGGCAGAGTCACCGTTAGGTACGACGACGAGCGTAGCGGGGAAAAAAATGTTAGGTAAGGTTCAATTTCGGTTTAGGTTAGGTTAGGTTAGAGTGTCATCCTGCCCGAAGGGCATAACTACCCAGAATAGAAGCCCCCGCGAAGCGGGGGCTTCGTCGACCCTGTCACAGAAATTACTACCTATCATCAAAAACCTGTAGGTAAGGTTTAATTTCGGTTTAGGTTAGGTTAGTGTGTAATCCTGCCCAAAGGGCATAACTACCCAGAATAGAAGCCCCCGCGAAGCGGGGGCTTCGTCGACCCTGTCACAGAAATTACTACCTATCATCAATAAATATTGTACTCGAAATTATAATATACAAGTTTTACTTCTGTTATTACCGTACCATTGCGATTCATTACTATTTAGCGAACTACCGCGTTTATTTCGGCACAGAATATCTTAGTGCTTAACCACAATGTAATAATCATAATCCTCGTGTACGTTCTAATATGCGCATACTTTATATGTTATGCTTTTAAATAGTTATACAATATAAGTTTATACTTAATTAGTTTATTTAAAACATACTTATGAGTCGTGATGAAGAGTTGGAAATGATATTATGTTTAAAAAAAATAGGACTACATATAATTATGAACAATGTTGTTAGTAGTTAGTTAAAATAAGTATGAAAAAAAAATTATAGCTTAAAAAATTATGACAAATGATCATTCTGATTACAAAACGGTATTACTAAAAATAATATGCCAAATAATTTTATGTGAGCCAATATGGACCCGCAACGTAGAAGTCTCCTTTCTTCAGGCACCGTCCGATCGATAGCGGAAATGGCGTAAAGAAGTATTTAAAAAAACTATAATGGGACAATTATACACGATCAACCAAGTCCCACACACACACACAACCTATTAGCTCGATAAGGCTTGTGTTGTGGGTAGGTACTAGACGACGATGTCGACGTTATACCGCGTGTATCGTTGATATAACCGCAAACGGAAACCAGGCGCATGTTTTGAAGTTATGAATCGGTATCGCAATAAATATTTAGTTATATAACTATTAATTAACACAGGGTAATTATTTATTTTATTTTATTCAAGCAGCAATGTTACTATAGATGAATTATCGAGATCATGGAATTGCATTTGTAGTGGTTGTACCGTTTGCAACAAAAGGAGAATAATTTTCTCTTAATTTAATAAAATTACATACCCTTAAGAAATGGAATAAGTAGTAGTCCTCTGTTTTTTGCTTTTAGTTGCTATCATGTTCTTCATCTGAGCTGTCACAAGTATTGATAATAAGATTGTTTGAAATTCGATCCATTTCCCCTTCCTGACATCGATATTTATTTTCTTCACTTTCGACATGGCGACAAATATTTTCCCAGTCCTCAGCAGTAATAGTATTCATTCGTTCAGTTGCTAAACTCATAATGCCTTGCATGTTTAATGAAATGTTTCTTTTCGCTACATATACTTTTACCATGGACCAAATATTTTCGATCGGATTGAATGTCGGGTGATACGGTGGCAATCGTAAAACGGAGTGGCCATGTTCTTTTAAAATTGCATCTATGTGGTACTCACGAAACCGCTCTTTATTTTGTTTGATTAAATCATACAAACTGGTTTTGTACATCAACGGGCTATACGAAATGTTGTGTTCTGTCAACCAATCCATCATTTCTTGTTTATGAGAATTTGACGTTGGAGCACGATTCAAAAGTTTGTTGTGATAGGACGCATTATCTACGATAAGTACGCTATTCGGTTTAAGGTTCGGTATAAATTTTTCTTTTAACCATTTTTCGTAGTTGACAAAGTTCATCTGGTCATGGTAATCTCCCGTTTTTTGGTTTGCCTTAAACATTAACAAAGCGTTGGGAATAAAACCATATTTTCCTCCTGCGTGCACTATTATTAACCGCTGGCCTGTACTGATTTGTTTTTTTAAACCAAATTCCGTTCCATCGGTCCAAGCCTCTCCGGACACATGTGAAGTGTGGATGTAGGTTTCATCAGTATAAACTAGTGGTCTATCTTCAGACCGATATTCCGCAATTTCGGTAAGGTAATTTATTCTTAGCAGTCGTATGTTGTGTCTTTCCATTAATATTTTTCGGTTGTCCTCGGTCTTTTTCCATTTAAATCCTAATTTTTGTATTTGTTTTCGTAAGGTGGAAATGCCAAATTCGTAATCTATATCGGATTTTAACACAGAGTGGAGTGCCTTTAAGGTTGGAAATTGCTTATGGGACAGATGAAAATTGTATATCCTCCGGATGACTTCCTGATCAAAATCGTCTACTGCTGATGACGGACAAGTACGTAACTTTTTATTTCTCGGGGAGGTGAATTTCTTTGTTGTTGTGAATTTCTCACTATTGCTCTCAGACACAATGTTATAAACAGTAGAGAGACAAACACCTGTAGCTTTTTCAACTAACTGGGCAGCAGTGTAAGGGGAATTTAAATTTTTCTTCAGTTCAAGTTCAAAATATTTATAACAGTTAAAAATAATTTGCTTACTTTGACTCTCAATCGGACCAAAATTACTCACTGCCATATTTTTTGAAAATTATGTAACGTACACTTAGTCGTACGGGCTGACACAAAATTATTCTGATAATTGTGAGAATACAATAAAATCAGACGTAAAAATATATGCACAACGTAAATAATATTCACAATTTGACACTGACATTATTTTGGTATTTACTTCTTCAATATATAACAAACCTCTTTTTATGCTGATAGTACGAGAAAATAGAAAATTCAAATATACTCGTAGAATGCCTGTAAACATACAATACTACTACATATGCAATTCCATGCTCTCGTTAATTTATCTATACGTAGGTATTTATACCTAGGTACACTAATTTGACACATATCAATTGTGACATTTTAAAGGCAAAGCAATCATGTACGAGTAGGTAGCGATACATTACGTGCTGAAATATTTTATATGTAATAATATGCGACCTTAAATTTTATAAAACATATGAAAGTATGTTTATTAGGGTCTATATTAACTACCCTTAGAATATGTGGTTATATCAAAAATACACGCTGTACATAATAGATAGATATAGATAAATATTTAAATACGAGTATATATATAAAATACCCTTAACTCAGGAACAGTATCCGTGATGAATACACAAATAAATGCCCTTACCAGGATTTGAACCCGGGGCATCCTGCTTTGCAGGCAGAGTTACAACGGACTATTTTCTTGCGTATGTAATAATGAATACGGTGGAAGATCACGGGTAAATAGAAGATATGCGTGTGTAATAGTCGTTAATTGTTGCCAGATTGCCCTGCTTGCCGAAAACTTCCAAAAATGGAAAACACTCGTCTTAAAAGTGTCATAATTCATTCATAATTATGTGGTTGATTCACAAAGGACATAACAGTTCTTGTGATTTTACCATTAGGTACTTTTAGCTTTTCGCCAATCGTCGGCTCTGGGACTTTGGCTTTGATTACAAAACGACGCGACGTCGGCGTCGTTCTTAGTTGGCTTGCCGCGGCATTGCCGCTGAGTAGGGATCCTATTTTAACGTCTGATTGTGCCTGTGTTAATGTTTCTAGGTTTAATAATGTTAATTTTGCGGCGTTAAAATAAATGTGTTTTCTTTCTTTCTTTCTTTCTTTAATATATTATTCAAAAGCAATACTTACGATACGTTTCAGAAAGCAGCCGCTTTTATTAAGGTTTTCTGCTTATCTTCTCTAAAGCACTCTTACATCGTTGTCAGCTTGGAGGGCGGTGGGAAGTGGTGGGGAAGGGAGGGGGGTCGACCAAGCACAACCGCCGCCACCCACTTCACCACTCGCGCCACCTCGGGGAGAGTTGAGACAGGCCTTAAATCTAGACTAATGTAGCATTAACTATCGAGTAACAGGAGTTGAAATCCCTAAGAAATTATAACATAATTTGTAACATGAGTTGTAGTGAAAATCACTACAAGTCTGACATTGGCTGTTGGACCACTGACATGATTACACGCAAGTGTCAAATAAACGCAATACTATCTAATAACTAAGACTAATGTAGCATTAACTATCGAGTAACAGGAGTTGAAATCCCTAAGAAATTATAACATAATTTGTAACATGAGTTGTAGTGAAAATCACTACAAGTCTGACATTGGCTGTTGGACCACTGACATGATTACACGCAAGTGTCAAATAAACGCAATACTAAACGTAAAGGCTTCTTGCATGATAATAAACTGTAAGAATAATTCTAAAAATAGTAATAAAAGCCACGGAATTACATTCCATAGGTAAGTAAGTGCAAAGTTTACTGTTACATCAATTTAAAATATTTATTTTAGCGGTTCGACGCCATATTCCTTGGCGCACAGATTAATGTCGCAGAAGTAACACAACATATGTGCCTACACTTGATATACCTACATTATTATTGTTTAATAGTACTCAACATAAAAATATATACGTAATAAACGTATTTTAGAACAGTACGGTAGGTAATATTTAATTCATGAAATATATTGTTATTGTACAACAAGGGATATTTTGCTAAAATTGTTAATGCGAGTTAAATATCGAAAAATCACCCGTGTTACGTACTTACACCATGTTTATTTCATCCGTGCCAGGAAATCAATTTCATTTTAAATAAATATCAAGGATCATTATTATCATTAACCCTCAAAATTCGTATTGAAAGGAGCTTGTCGGCAAAAATAGTATTTTTCTCCATTCGTTTCTAAAACTCTAGGGTAAAGAGCAGAATAAACATTAGGTATAAATAAAACAATAATTTAGTTAATTACGTTTCCTTACAAAAGGAGATCGTCAATTTTTGTTAGGTGATCAGGTCCAGATTATTTAGGACCATTTAGGAATGATTCTTACCTTTAAAAAATCGTCATAATTTCTAGATCAGGACGGTGGTAAAAAATTGCGAAATCTAATGGGAAAATTTAAAACTCAATCTGACAATGACAATATTTGGAAGCGTGCATGAATATGATTTATATATTAATGTAAAATAAGTACCGGTTTTTTAAAGAAAATGTACAAACGCAGACTTAAAAACAAAACGGGAATCATGATGAAATAATAAAAAGTCATATTTTGTTCGTATTTATAGTTCCTGTATTTCGGTAAACAAAGACGGCTGTCAAACCATCGTTGATATTATTAACTGAACATTCCTAACACCTATTGCGAAGGGATAAGGTTTACCACCGTTCAGTGCGATACAACTAGAATCTGACATTGCAAAATTGAAAATAAGATGCGTTTCATTATCGAAGGAGCATGATATTATGCCATTATGAAACCCACTTTTAATATTCAAACTCCGATCAAAAATGCAAAAATACGCATTTTCAATCTTTAGGCGTTTTAATACAGTCGATTTTTCCGTATTCGTAGGCTTAGATATTATTTTAATATTACAATGTTGTAACTTACCGAACAGTATCAAAACGCAGATTATGTAAAGGTAGACATTGATAGTGTCAAACCAAAGAACAAACCCGTTTTAGTCCAGGTGAAGTTAAACTTTATGTCAATGCCATAAGAACGTTAACGACTTGTCTTGCTGTATTTTAATCGCGGAAAGATCAACATAATATTTATTTATTTAGTATTTCTAATTCCCGTTTCATTTTTATGTAATATTTTGTCTACTTTAGTAATAAAATGAGTATTTATTTTACATTGAAGTACAAACTGTATACGGTGGCCCATAATTGACGATCTCCGTTTACGCAGAATATGAATTTTGTCAAAACGGTGTCACGTCAGTTTTCTTAAACTACTCTTTGATTCAGTGGCAGCTGTCAACCGCCAAACATGGCGCACAAAATTTGTTCTATATAGCTCATCTAGTAGAATACATTATACATCAATGGCATTAACAGGCATCATACTAATAACAAATGACATACTTACCTATCGATGGAAATGATGAAATCCGTGCGCGTGAGTTACGTGTTGACAAAGTCAGTTATGATTGTTTACTTTTTAATCATTTTATAGATACAATTATAAGTAAGTTTATGAGAAATAGAATAAGTAATCTGCCAAACTGTTCAAGCACTCGTTTTGGCACCTACCGACCTAATAAAATAAAATCATATTAGTAGTTGATAGGTAAAATATTTGAAATAAAAAGTTTGTTTTTATTCTTGGCTGCGTGGTGGATGTAAGTACTCGTATCTGTGCCATAAACTGACATAACAGCGAATTCTTGTAAACATGTTATATATAATCGACGATATAAATATATATATATATACTTATGTATATTATAATAAATATGTTACTATATACGTCCCACTGCTGGCCAGACCTCTTCTCATGCAGGAGATGGATTGGGCCTTGGGCCCCATGCTGCTGGCCCAAAGTGGGTTGTGGCAGGGATCGGGAAGCGTTCTGAATTCCGGGTTACAGCCCGTCTTATGGTAAGCGTGCTTGTTTGCCACCGACGTGACACTTTAAATTTCTTCGCTAATGTTGTACTTATGAGTCCGGTAACGATTTGAAAACAAAAACCGCTAAAAATTAAATTACGCACTTGAAATGAATTTGATAAGATAGTTTGAAGTATTTTTATTGAAAAAAGTGCTTTGGGTCTATATATATATATATTAATATTTAATATCCTAAAACTGAATTCTTACAGAGCTTGTTTAGTGAGGACGTTGATTCGTGAAATCTTGTCGCTTGATTATTATTATTTTTTATGGCCCCTAATATGTTTTATATTATCTGAGTAAAGCATGAAGTACAGTTTAATTCTGTATTTTTATTTTTGTGAAATGCTTTAATACCTTCCCGTAAATATCACCTAAACTTCGGCAATTTTTCACAAAATTGCTCTAGCTAAACATAATCTCCCTTAAAAAATATATATGAAAATGAAAAAACTGTTCCACTTATTCCTCAGACGACTAATTATCCAACGTATTTATGTATTTTACGTACTAGTATAACTTAATTTTAATCAATAAAAACTCTTTGTCCTCTCCAAGTAAAATCGCGAAATAGGTGTTAGATTAGGTTGAATTACTTATAAATGAATCAAGAAAATAAAAAAACGTTCCACTTATACAATGTAAAAAGAAACGTACTTTTAAAATATGTATACAAACTAAAAGAAGTTTCGTTAGATACTGCAAAATAGTATCAAAATGTTTAGCGTAATCGAAAAAAATGTTTACCGGACTCTTAAGACGCAATATAATAGAATACAGAATACAGTGTTCGACATCTATGTGAATTATATTTTGCCAATAAAACTACAGTCTAATTTAATTACAAGTGCGTACCTAACTATTTGTTACATCTTTAGTAATCACTTGGATGAATAATAAAAATAATAAAAAGAACTGCCTTTATACAAAAATAATGGATTAAAATTATTAGCTATTTTATTTATTGATTATATCAATTTGTTATCAATGATTATCTAAGCCGAGAAATATCGCCTTGTGATAGTTGGACCGAGGCGACGTCGTCAACATGCGCGACTTACACATTGCTTGCGATACGAAGCCAATTATTCCGCTGACTCACTTCAACGTTCACTGGATTACTCCTACGATTCTACACAACATAAAATCCGATAAAACATGAATATTATTAGCAACAAGCCATGATTAAAACAAGTCAACTACATAGTTATTTCTCGTCTTAAACATTCACCTGCACGTGCGTACCTGCCTTATTATTATTGCTAGTAAGTACCTACTTACTGATAAGGCGCGGACGTACCCGTTCCTATACGTGTTTACATTCGTTGAGTAACATACCGTCGTTCCTCTTGTGACATCGATACGCTCGAGCTGTTTTACAAATAGTTAAGTGTTGAAATTTAAAGGTGCGATGGTGTTCCATGTAAATCGTTAACCGCGCCGGGGTACCGTGCGTTGTGCGCGATCGGTGTCGTCTTGTCGTCACAATTTCTTGAGTGTTGTTGAATAAGATTTGCACAGGTGTTCAAAGTCAGCAGTCCAAAAGTTTACTTATTTGACGTGTGTTAGTAATATCTAAATCTGCTGATAGATTTTATCATGTCACTAAATTATGTGTAGTGTTTTTGTGATTAACCTGTGATACGAAACTATTTTAAATATGGATAGGTTTCGACAAAAAACGAAAAAAGAAAAACCAATGAAACATGTGGATAAGGAAAAGTCACCCATATTCACGGACGTGAGGACTATTAAAGAAAATTTAAAAATCAAGGAAATATTAAGATCTGTAAAGATGAACAGCAGTATGCGAATTAAGGCACCCCGAGGCAGTGTTGTGATGGATAGAAACGACTTTACGGATGTCCAAGAAGATGTTGTAGGTGAACGCACTGACCTTCAAGCCAGAATGTCCGAAGAAGTGCAAGAAGCAAAAAATGTCGGTTTAATAGTTAAAAAAAGTAATTTAATACAAGATAATGTAACTGTTGATACAGTCTCACGAAATGAAAGTTCCAATAGTACGGAAGAATATCCCGAACAAGGTCAGGCCAGTTTACAATCTGCTGAAATGCCTGGTTTACAAGTGGAAAGTGAGGTCATAGACTGCGTGGAAAGCCAAGAAAACATAAAAAGTCAAGAATCCGTCCCTAAATCTGAATCGTCTCAAAGTAAAATAAACACTACACTTCTCGTAAAGGGTCGGGAACGAAAATTATCTTTGGACAATACTATGTTATCCCGGAGAGAAAGTATGTCGCAGTCGGAAGTGGATCTAAATTCAATAGGAAAATCTCCGTTGGAGAGAAAATCATCATTTTTTAGGAAAAAAATGGACAGTTTCTTAAAGAACACGACAGAGATATTTAAAAGACAATCTTTAGGAAGCAAGTCTCAAAGTATGTCCCGCAGGGGTTCCATGTCAGTTTCTCTTCAGTCCTTGAACGAAAAAGTTGGAGATGACTACGAAAGAACTGCACTTAGTCAACAGGTACTAATTTAATGTGTACTTACTTATTATTTTATTTACTTGTAGGTACGTAGTACTTGCAAGTAGACTACTTAGTAAAAGTGTCTTTTGACAAATGCAAGCGTACCTACCGCAAATGACGACTGGCGTATTTTTTGCCAATTTTGCGCCAATTCACGCAATTGTCATAACTACAATCACCATGCAAGCATCAAAACCGTTGATACTCGTATCTCAACAAATATACACCACGTACGCATGTTTGATATTGTTATTTTATTACACACTATTGTTATAGGATATTCGTTCGTATAAACAAATATAGGTTCGGTAAAAAAAATGTGTTGTATTGTTAATTATGCTTTGGATTTGTTGTTCGCAAACAATGATGCTTTTTGCTATAAGCTTTCTGATGGACTTGATATTACAAGTATATAATAAAGTATTTACAATCATAAATCACAGACAGGTGTCGACTGAAAGTTAAAATTAACATAATATTTCACTAAAACACATCAAATTTAATACTTGTCTGCGGTCCCTTGAAGCTGTAAAAAAATCACATAACTAACACTTCGCAGGGGACTCAAAACATATAGGATACTTCCCATATTGATGAAACTTGGTAAGAAGGAATGGTCTAACAGCTGGCCACGTCAGATATGACACAATAATAAGAGCAATAAAACCTGTCTTGTTAGACCGCTTTTCCATCCTTACTCGTATTGCTAGATCCGGGCATCTGGCTGCTTTTAATGGGAGGAGGTCAGAGTGAGAGACCATCAAAGTCTTTAAGTTGGAAAAAAGTAAAAATTGCAGTAACTTCTGGATATTATATAATCTAATTAATTACATAATTTTTAATAATATTGCTTCAAACCCAGAACTCTAGGATTTGTTTTCTCCGAGTTATTTGCATTCTTTCACATCCACCACTTTACAGCTGCCAGATGTCCGGATCTAGAAATAATCATAGTATAGCAAACTAACTAGAGGGGTTTCGTTGCTCTCATTATTGTGTCATATCTGACGTGGCCAGCTCTCCGTCTAGAAGGTCTTACAGCACAAGTAAAGGAAAAAGTCCGAAAATGGCTAATTTGTTATTCCATCACAAACATCACTGGAAATCTTAACACTATTCTAACTTATTTACAGTTTGTTAAGTAATAGCAACCTATGTCGATGTATGGAGACCACAGTTTTTCACCGGCAAAGTGAAAGTTTGTCCTTCAATCCAATTTTTCTTTTCTTCAATTCTTCTTTATAGAAATGTACGGTGATTGTTAAAATCGTATATCCCGTAGTGCCGTAGTGTATCACACTGTGATTTATTAAAGATGTGACAAAAATCTCACTAAATAAAAATTACGATCATAAATATTCGATCAAAAATTCATTAAACATACCCTACAAAATATAAAACCTTTTTTATTTATAAAAGATTTGAATATATGTATTGTCAATCAAACCAAAATCCGCAATAACAGTAGGCAGAAGTAATAACTTAATAAGCTATGCTCATCCTTTATTTAGGGGTGAGTACTTTACACATGACATTATTTGATATTAAGGATTTTATTTGATTGTAATATATTTTTTGTTCTGCACATTTGTATATTAAGGAAATAATAAAGGCTTTTTTATTTTTATTTTATTATTATTATAGTGGTAACTTTCTAAGATGTCGGAATCTTACTATAAGGTTTTACCTAGAATCCCGACATGAAAAAAACATCTTAGGTACTAGTGTAAGAATATAATTCTAGCAGACCAGGGTAATTCTTATTCTCATGCTTTTTTCTGTGATTTGTAAGAATACTATATGTGTTTTAAGAAATTCAATGTACTGTAGGTACTTACATATATAATTCTATTAGCAAATTACCTCTATTTTATGTTCCGATATTAATTTTGCCCTGAGTTTATTAAAAATAATTTGTTCTTTTTTTTCAAATTCAAAATGTCACGGACCGTGTAGGTTATCGTGGTATAATATTAAAAAAAAGAGTGTTTAGACATTTCGAGTAAAAATATAGTAATTATGTACCAGTTTAATACTTATATATAAAAACTATCTTTGATTTTGAACAACATATTAAGTGTGACCTGGTTTTGCGTCACGACCATGCCCCAGCATATAAAAATTCAATACGCGGTAGTAAACCAACCGTGATGTTAGCATTCCATTCTAACTTATTTTTGTAGAGTACTAACGTTTCCGGTTTATAAAACACGGGATCAAGTAATTGGCCGCAAAACTTTTTTTGAACATTCGTTTTAAAAAAGGGACAACCTCAACGCGTCAACACCGTGTTTAGTATTGAAGTTTAACTATTATTGTGACTCGATTCGCGGGAACATAAATTGTACTTTAGACATTGCATTGTAGTTTCAGGCAGTTATGTAAAATTAGCCTTAATAAACTTAATTTTAAAGTTATACCGAACACGTTTGGATTTATCACGACGAAAAACATGTCACGGCCATAGGACATTTAATAAAAGGAAAAATTGTATTTTTAATTGTAATTACCACTGCTGCAATACTGGTCACTACATGAATTGTACCTCAGGTATTGTGGATTAAGTAATTTATAATAAGTTTAGGGGATCATGTTTAGTTTAGTGTTATTTCAAACACGTTCCAATTTGTCACTATCGCTATGTGGTTTGTGATTTGAAATGGTTTTGCACGCGCGGTTGTGATATACAAGTGTAATATATAAATAAATAATAAAAATAAAAATGATTTATTCAGTAACAAGAAAAATTTTAACAAACTACAGGTTGGTGCCCCTTTTTAGGGTTCCGTAGTCAACTAGGATACCCTTATAGTTTCGCCATGTCTGCCCGTCCGTCCGTCCGTCCGTCCGTCCGCGGATAATCTCAGTGACCGTTAGCATTAGAAAGCTGAAATTTGGTAATAATATGTATATCAATCACAACGTGGTAAACAAAACAAAAGTGGTTAAATAAAAAGTGGAAAAAAATGTTTTATTAGGGTACCTCCCCTATACGTAAAGTGGGGAGTGATTTTTTTTTCATTTCAACCCTAACGTGTGATATATTGTTGGATAGGTATTTAAAAATGAATACGGGTTTCCTAAAACCATTTTTTGATAATGTAAATATTTTCGGAAAAAATCGCTCCAGAAGTTAAAAAAAATGTGTCGTCCCCCCCCTCTAACTTTTGAACCATAAGTTTTAAAAATATGAAAAAAATCTCAAAAGTAGAACTTTATAAAAACTTTCTAGGAAAATTATTTTGAACTTGATAGGTTGAATAGTTTTTGAAAAAAAATTACAAAATAATTTCTGAACTAAGTTTGTAATTTAACCGTATAAGCAGGTGTTTATTGTACCTGTAATTTCTACAAAATCACAATGAAATGACGTGCTTTCAAATAAAGTAAAAACGGTGAAAATCGGTTCACGCAATAAAGAATTATCCCATAAAAATCATCTTCCATACTTTAAGCTCGCGCGCAATAGTTTACTTAATTTGCCAATAGATGTCGCTGTACGTGGACGCAAATATCCTACATGGCGGTGTTAAGATTTTTCCTGATTTAATGGGGTCGGAGCAGATGCGCCCATATATTAGGTCTAAAATTTGTCGTACAAATTGTCGTAGTTGTTTTTGGTCGTTCGATGTCTAATAGTAATAATAAAATTGTCCGCTAGGTATTGTGTCTATAATACAGGGTCGATTTGGTTTGTGAATTTGAACTCTCTTGCTCATACATTCGGTTCATAATACTAATGTAAGGGAAAATTGGCTTCGTAGTGTGTAATTAATTAGAGATGCGCTAAACGCTTCACTGAAATGAAAAAATTGATTCATATCTTTTGTTTGCGAAGATAAGCAAAAGTTTTACTCCTTGATATTTACTGAGGTTTTAACTTCTTTCGTTTTTATTTTTTATCTTGTACGGGGAAAAAATTGGTTGATAGTCGTTGTACTGTTATTGTGATAAATTAAGTTTCATTAAATTACATTGTGGGTAAAATTTAACTTCTTGGGGATATTGGTCGTATTAATTAATTTGTATGTACGCAGTTACTTGATACGTATTTAAAACTACTAGCTAATTACGATTGCCTGTACAGTATATAGTTACATTGAATACTTGTGTCCTTACTTATTGTCCGGTATTAAAATGTTCTCGTATATTTTGAACAGTAATAATCATGTTGAGGACGACGCTGTGCGCGCCTTTCATGATTTGTTAGCCCAACACACATCGTTTCGGCCTAGAGAAGTGTCTTTTTTTCTTTATCCGGAACTAATAGACCCTGTGCCTCAAGACGAGTCTCACTTACAAATTATATATGGCGGTGAAGTCGGGTTTGTAGGACATTGGATTTGCATTTATTACATCAATGGAATATGACGGGTCTATGATAGTTTATATAATAATTTAAGTCACTCGCAGCACGTTTACGTTAAGGCACTATTCCCATATTTGGACAGTAATAAAATACAATTCCCTAGTGTCCAACGTCAACCAAATAATAGTATTGAGTGTGGGCTATTTGCCATTTGTTTTGCCACCGCTTTAGCTTTGAGAGTAAATCCATCCTGTGTCAATTACATTGCCGAGGACATGCGACGTCATTTGTTTAATATGTTATCTCGAGGTGTATTAGAGCTTTTTCCATCAACTAACACCGCAAGAAGAGCGGGCCGGCCACCAGCAAATTTATTCCTTAATGTCCTAGCAAAAAAGGAAAAAAATTAAAGTAAAGATGCCAACAAGAAAAAAAACAAAAGGTCTCAAAAGACACAGTCTCAAGAAACTGAAAGTCAAAACTTTAATGACAAGAAAAATATTGAAAGCCCAACATTTATAGGTAATACGCAGATAATTGAAAGTCCAACATTTACAGGCATTACGCAGATAATTGAAAGTCCAACATTTACAGATGAATCACAGAAAACCAAAAGTCCGACTAATGATATCCAGACCAATGGGTGTTTAAGACTTACGAATAGTACTCAAGAAAATCCAAGCCTGACATTAGAACATACCAACAACCAACATACTGGATCCGGCCAAGCCAAACGCAGAAGAAAAAATACTGATTACACACAGACAAAGCAAATACGAAACACTGAGAGCCGCGGGGCCACTCGTCAGATTTCCGTCATTAGACAGGCAGAGCAACAACGCAACACGCAGGCTCACCGCGCAGCTCGTGAAAGCCCTATCTTCCGAGATATAGAACAGCAGCGAAACACGCAGGCTCACCGCATAGCTCGTGAAAGCTCTACCTTCCGGGCTACCGAGCAACAGCGAAATACACAGGCTCACCGCACAGCTCGTGAAAACCCTATCTTCCGAGATATAGAACGGCAGCGAAACACGCAGGCTTACCAAATAGCTCGCCAAGATCCACATTATTCACAAATCGAACGAGCTAGAGACACCAGAGCTCGACAATCGGCGCGTTGTAATTATATTAATGATTGGGATACTATTAAACGAAAATATTTTGATAACACCAAGGAAGGATACAATCATCCTTGTTCATGTTGTGGTAGATTATGGCACAAAAATTATGTAAGAAAACTAATAAATCATGCTATTTCGACTAAATATAATGCAGAATTCGCGCTAAATGTATTTAATTTAAATCCTTTTGATGAATCTGCAGAGTTTTGCTATACGTGTGCTAAATATATTACTCAAGGGCGAATGCCGCGACTGGCAATAGCTAATGGATTGAAGTTTCCAGATATTCCGGATGTTTTGAATGAATTAACTTCAATGGAGGAGAGATTAGTAAGTCCCCGCCACGTATTTTTGAAAATAGTTCGTAGAGGCCAGGGATTACGATATCAGTATGGTTTATCAGGAAATGTTATTAATGTACCTGTAAAAATTAATAACATGGTAAATGCTTTACCTCGGTCGATAAATGATGATAATGTCATTACTGTAGAGTTGAAGCGTAAATTCTGTTATATACATGGTCGAAAAGAACAAGTCCGGCCGGAAATAATACGAAGAGCAGCGGAATATTTAGTAACGTGTGATTTGTTTCAGACATATGGTATAGAACTTAAAGGTTCATGGACAAATAATGAACCTGAAGACACTGTCGAATGTACCTGTGATTCACCTGAGCAGGAGAGCGATGTTGATGAGATCCTTGAATTAAATCCTGGTGGCAGAGAAAATCTGTTAAATGAAAAATATTTTAAGATCTAAATATGTTATACGTCGCTTGCTCACGTTCCACTAGCGCTCAAGGTTTATTCATTGTTAACGAGATCTTTCGTCCTCCACGTCCACCATTTGAGCATGATTCCGTCGTAATGGAAATGAGAAAATTAAGATGAAATCCCTTGATACCCATATATCACTTTTTAAGAGAGTCCCGCAGTTCTTGTCAAATAATGTTCCATAACGTACAATCTCTACGTAAACACTTGCAGGATATAGTAACCGATCCGCAGACAATGGCATGCGACATTTATTTAGCCGTAGAAACTTGGAGTTGCCTTCAAGATTCATTCAACATGAATAATTTTGAAGAAATAGTCCGAACAAATGGCCCGAAACAGTATTCTGCAAACCCCGGCTTCGGTGCATGTGCAATGATAAAACATAATGTAGAATATTCCAACCCGCGATCATACAGTGAAATTACCGGAACTGAACACTGTGAAGCAGTATCTATTGAAGTAAACAATGTGAAGATAGTAGCCTTGTATAGATCATGCAAATGCCCCAACAGCGTCGCAGTGGGTTTTATAAATAATTTATTGTCACATAACAGTTCTTGTATTATATTTGGAGATTTTAACGAAGACTATCTTAGTAACAGCAATACTGCAGTATTTAAATTACTAAATCACTCCATGTTACAACACTTACAACCACACTACTCGTGGTGGGACTTAAATAGACAACATTTTTTCGAACCTTCCATGTGTAGTTGGAATCTATAACTCTTTCTTTAGTTATCACCGTCCTTTGTGGGCCCGTTTTTAGGGTTTTAGGGTTCTGTACTTAATATGTCAATTCAATGTAACAAATAGCCCATTTTTATTACTCTTAAGTGGGGACACTTACTGTGACGGACGGAAAACTACGGAACCCTACACTGAGCGTGGCCCGACACGCTCTTGGCCGGTTTTTTAAGTATGGAAATACCTGTGTTAAGGGACACCGCTCTTCGTTTGTGATTATCTAAGAGCCAAAAGCAAGATTATAATAATAACTATATAAGGGATAAACTAAGCTAAGGTAAGTAAACTATGTACAAACTAAAACTAACATGCGAGTAACAAAGGTAATATTAATTAGGCAATATTAATTTTGTGTGTGTGTGTGTGTGTGTGTGTGTGTGTGTGTGTGTGTGTGTGTGTGTGTGTGTGTGTGTTTTGTGTGTGTGTGTGTGTTTGTGTAGCGTTAAGGGAATTAAAGATTGATAAATATTAATTTATGTTTTAACTAGTTTTTCTATTTCGGTGTAGTTTTTATTTTTCATCCAGTTTATTATTTTAATTTTACATTCTTTATAGGTAGAGGGATATATGTCAATTTATTTATTTAAATGGTTGTATAATATTGCAGATTGAGCAATGTACTGTCTACGAGCAAAGGCAGAGTTTGTTGGCGGAATAGGGATTATATTAGTTTTTTTCCTTCTAGAGGTGTTAGAAACAGGGTAATAATAAGTTGATTTATGTTTCCGTAGGACTACATTAAGCACATATACTTTCCTTACTGATAAAAGGCCACATAGATCATACAGATCAACGTTTGGAAACCGAAGAGGTTTGAAGTACATGACCTTTAACAGTGCTCTTTGAGCTCTTTCAAGTTGTAAAAAAATTGTTTTAGTGGCTCCACCCCACACCGAAACACAGTAAGAGAGAATCGACTGAGCCAGGGTAATATAAATGTGATTTAAGAGTTTAGAGGTCGCAGCATGTCTTAAGCCCTTAAAGGTCCAGATAAGTTTCCGAGTTCGGGACATCATTAGCTCCACATGAGAGTGCCATGTAAGCCTCTGGTCTGGTCTGGTCTGGGGTTATGATTATAACCCCTAAACATTTTACTTGTTCCACTTTCTCAATGGCGGGGCATGAGCAAATCGTTGAATTCACGTCGTTACAATTATGGATTCTGAGTGTGAAAGTGGGATCGGGTTGAGTTGTACAATTATTGGAGAAACAGATATAGTTAGTTTTGTCTCTGTTTAAAGTAAGGAGGTTAGCTTGTAACCAGTGGGCAATCTTAGCAAGTCCGATTTCCGCAGATGTACGCACTGTGTCCCAATTATCTCCGTAAAATACGACAGCCGTATCGTCAGCGTATGAAAAGATAGAGCCATTATCGATAGGCATGTCACAGAGTTGGTTTATGTAAATTAAAAAGAGCGTGGGGCCCAAAACACTCCCTCGCGGAACTCCAAAATTTACATCGCACTCGTCACTTATATATTCCCCAACTCTCACTCTCTGCCTTCGATTTTGAAGGTAAGAGCTCAGTAAAGAGAGAGGTATATCCCTAATCCCTATCCTTTCTAGAGTGTATACAAGAGTGGGAATAGAAACCGTATCGAAGGCCTTTTTTAGGTCGAGGAATACAGTTAAGCATTTTTGTTTTTTATTTACATTTTGAACTATTAAAGAGGAAAGAGCTGTAACTGCATCCTCGGTAGAAAGACCTTTTCTGAATCCAAATTGGTTCTACGATAGGATGGTAAATTTATTGAGGTAATTAATTATTCGGTTATTTATTAGTTTTTCTAGTATTTTTGATATCACTGGGAGAACAGATATAGGCCTATAGTTCGACACGAAATTTTTACTTCCACCCTTGTACACTGGGGTGACAATCGCTTTTTTCAGAGAGTCAGGAAATACTCCTAGTTTAAAGCACAGGTTTGCAAGGTGAGTAATTATGGGGACCAAGGTGTTGCTCGCTAGATTGAAGAACTTGGTTGGTATATTGTCCCATCCAGGGGTGCTTGTTGATTTTAAGTTAGACAGGATAACATATACTTCATTAGGATTCGTATCAAAGAGCACAAATGAGTTAGCATTACAGTTCAAACGATTGCTAGGAATATTATCACAGTAGTTATTACTGGAAATAATAGCCTCTGCAACTAATTTACCTACATTAGAGAAATAGTTATTGATGGAATTTACTGAATCTGTTGGGCAATTGCCATTGTTATCTAATAATTCTGGGCTATTATCATTTTTTTGTTTTTTATTAGTTAATTTATTAACTTCTTTCCATAGAGTTTTAGAGTTATTGCTCGCTTTACGTAAGTTCTCTCGATCATACCTTCGTTTCAGTTTTTTAATTAGAGCGTTGCAAAAATTTCTGTACCGTTTATATGTAATCTTAAGCGTAATGTACGTAACCCAGAAAGGGTTGGATCGGAGTTTCTTTTGCATTAGGTTCCTGTTCCTGATGCATCGTAGCATGCCCAAAGTTATCCAGGATTTAATAATACGGTTGTTTCTTGGAACCAATGTAGTGATCGTGTTTGCTGAAAGGCAGGTTTGAATTTTGTTTATAATAAGATCTAAAAGGTAATTTGGATCAGTTAAAGAGTACATAAAATCTAGGTTATCTTCAGATAGGCATTTGACTGCATTTTCAAAATTAATACTTTTTTTAGTTTTATGTGGGGCTGAGTTGGAATTATATTTTCTTAGGTTAAATAGAGTCATAGCATGATCTGTGATTGTAGAGTCCAGAATTAGTACAGTAATTTATGAGTTTTTATCGTCTGGTTTGATCATCACGTGATCTAGGCATGATCTGCCTCTAGTAGGTAGAGTATGCCCAGAGAGAATACCGTGCATCGCTAACATATTTAGATAATTTAGTCTATTTGTAGTAGCATATGATTGTTCGTTGGGGCTACCAATGAGATTTATATTTAAGTCTCCTGTAATAATAATATTTTTACACGTTTTTATGCGTTCAAGGTGTGAGTTTAGGGATTGTATAAAGTTGTCAGCGTTATGATATGACGGTGATCGATAGATCCCTAAAATAGTTTTGTCTTTGGTTGATATTTCGAGACACGACGCGTGAGTAAGTTGGATTTCATTAACTTACCTTTAAATAATTGTTTACGTAAGCAACAACACCGTCGTTCTGATTCAGATGATGAGTGGTGAAAAACGTTTGGTAGTTACTCAGTCTTGGAACGGCTTTGTCCGGGTGTAATCGAAATTCACTTAAAATTATGATGTCTATATTATGCTTTATCTGCGAAAGAGTTACGGCAAGGTCATCAAAATTACAAAAAATATTCCTGGGTTAAAGTTAATGTGTTGCGTAATTTCGTCAATTTTACATTCAGCACTATCTGCAAGAAAAAATTGGTTCACTTGATTAATTATAGAGAGAGTGTTACTCATTAAAGGAAATATTTAAAGCTGCGTTGGTAGCAAGTATATACGTGAATTGAATAATTTTGGTTATGTATCGGCAATAGAGCTTATGAAAACTGTAGTATGCGCTGTATTTGTTTCGATTGTTGTATGATAAGGCGAGAGTTAATAAAACTGGTGTGTAGAAAGGTGAATTGAGCGTGTAAGTGGCAGTGTGATTCAATGTGAGTTGTTTATATATCAAGTATAATATAATAATTACAGAAGTTAGATCAAGCGGAAGCAGGAACGTAATCCAGATATACATAGCTAAAATACTTTTAAGATAACCATTACTCAAAGAGAGAAGTGTTAGTCAGGTTTCTTGAATTTTTTTTTTTTTTTTTTTTTTTTTTATACCACGACGGTGGCAAACAAGCATACGGCCCGCCTGATGGTAAGCAGCTACCGTAACCTATAAACGCCTGCAACTCCAAAGGCGTCACATGCGCGTTGCCGACCCTTTACAAAAAGGAGGATTCACTGTGTTGACGACTAAAGGAACAAGAAGGTCCCTCATCGTCAACACACTGGGTCCTCTTTGAGCTCTTTGGCAACCTTACTCACCAGCAGGAACACAACACTATGAGTAGGGTCTAGTGCTATTTGGCTGTGGTGAGCCGCTGTATCTGCGACTCATTTGTAATGAGGATTATAGGTGATGTTTTGCTTTTTCGAACGAACACCTTCCCAAATGCTGTCCAACAGAACTCGTAACTTTTTGACCGAGCTAAATCACGTGCAAGAAATCGTAGGCGGGACGCTTTAGCTGTCAGGTGCTCCGTGACGAAGATGGGGGTTTCAAGTGAGGTGTGGCCAATGTGTTTAGCACTTAACTTATAATTTTTGTTTGCTGTATTATAATCTTTGCATTTAGATAAAATATCTGTTTTTTTAATGAGTGAGACCATTTCTACAATAATAGGAGAATTTGGCTTGTCACTTTGCCGGCTGCGTACTCTATATATGTCCGAGATATCTGTGGGCTCGACTTTATATCCTATATTTTGAGATAGCTTGGTCACCATGTTTATCAGGTCTCCTCTGGTCTCCTTCTCCAACTTAGGGGCATTTTAGATTTCTATGCATTTCTTACGCGCATCACGTGATAGGTCTTCAATTTTATCTTCTAGGAGATTTATATAATCCTTGTCCGCCCGCCGGTCCTTTTCTAGGTTTTCTATTTTCTTTTTTATTTCTTCATTTTGAGCGGTTAGAAAACTTATAGAGTTTTCAATGTTTGCATTGGATTTCTTTATTTCTAGAAGTGTCGGGTTTATTTTTTTCAGCTCTTTTTGCTGTGAAAACTTGAGGTCATTAATCATCTTTCTCATTTCTTCTTTAAATTTGTTAAGATCAGTCCCGGGACTCTCTCTTAGTCTTTTGTTTCCGCGCTGTTTAGTGAAGTTAGGCGGCGTCCGCTTGCCATCACTATCATGAATTTCCATTGTCATTATCCGACATTATTCGTACGCACGTACTAGGGGTGTATGAAGTTATAAGAGGTTTACAGTGCGCACGGGCACGTGAGCTGATGTTGGAGTGTGCGTGACGCAGACGTGGTCAGTTAAGTGTGTGCAGCTTGCGCGTGTCAGTGGTAGTAAGTGTACTACCTGTATATGTGTGCGTGTACCAGGGCAGCAGCTACGAGTTACGGCAGCGGGAACTCTTCGTGCGTAATAAGTAGCACTCACTGTGATTTATGCACTCCTAATTTTATCACTGAATTATTTTGAATTTAAATTATTTAATTTATCGAATAAAAAGTTGTACGTGTAATAAGTACTAGACGCGTTTATACCATGTGGCGGTCCGAGGGGAAGAGGAGGAATATTGAATAATTTAATGTCTTTAGCTATATAATTAAGCTCCTTAATAATGTAGCATGTATTTTTTAAATGCATTTTTTGTAGGTACTGTATATAATATAAGTACTAGTGCAATTTTTTTTATAGATTTATTAAGCCGGCCACACACTAGATTATAACCGATGATTTTGCTTGATCAGTTCATTTGTGCAGGCATAACTGAACGTAGGCATTCAAATTTTGCCTGCGCAGGCAAGGAGTCATGTCATACACACGTTCAGTTATGCCTGCACAAATGAACCATCGGATGTAACCTAGCGTGTGTGGCCGGCTTTTGGCCTGTCACCACCACAACCTAAAAATGTCACGACCACGTTTGTATATTCGGATTTTTACGTTTTTCAGAGGGTATTAAGCTTATCGATATGCACTAAAAAATGCTTAATGGATGTACTTTTCATATACATTTCAATATATCTAAAAAACAGATATTTTAAAAAGTTCGGCTACAATTTAATAATTATCCACCAAATCAGCCAAATAAATAACAAAGGAATGTAAAAAAAATCTTAACTATGAAAAGAAAACTACTTATGAAAAGCAGAAATCTTTTCATTTTATACCCTGATGCGAATTCGTTATTTTTAAATATTTGTAGTTGATACAAAAATTTGCTCCATACAAAAATATGCGTAGTTAATCAAATTCGCGATCCGAAACAACTGCAATTTAAAAAAAAATCGGCGTATCTGTAACATAATTATTTGAGTTTACCTTATGTAAATCTCAGTTTAAAGTATAAACTTTTCAATCCTATCTGTTCTTCCACAAATTGGAAACAGATGTCCATTACAATGAAAAAATCAACTGTGAAGTCTGTGAATAACTCTGGAACATAACGGGATCATCTGATGTTCTCTGGACTTTTGACAACAGAGTGATGCAGTGGTTTTCACTAACCATCCTTAGGATCGTTTTTTTGTACCTATATGATATTTAATGGAGTGTGATATCCAGGAGGTACGCGGGAGTGCGGCGAGCATGGCGTCGGGCTCGATGTTGGGTGCAAGCGAGCTAGACAGCGCGGGCAGCCAGCCTGTTCTCTCTGCCAGCCAACCCAGCGTCGTACATAGCCAAGGCAGTCCCCACAGTGAGTATTGCAGTGAAACACTTCTTACTTGCATTAATACGTTTAATTTTGACGACAAAGTAAAAATATTTAATATTAGCAAAAATTATCAATTATTTAAAATTTAGCATCTCACGTAAAAATCACAATAATGGCATCTAAATAAGGGTATTTCACATTCAATAAGTTCCCTAGTGGTCAGAATACAATTAAATTATAATAACAAAAATATTTAAATTTAGCACTTCACTTAAAAATGAAGAGAACTGTACCTATTTCACTTTCACATTCAACAACCTCCCTAGTGACCAGAATGTAATTAAATTACAATAATTAAAAATATTTAATATTAGCACTTCACTTAAAAATGAAGACGACTGTACCTAAACAAGGACATTACAAATTCAATAGTTAGCAAAACCGGTAAGTAAAAATAAAGACTCGGCTAGTAATAATTTGGCTGCAGGAAAATAATGGGTTAATGAGGCGGGTGATATGGATGGTGACAGATGATGCGCTGGCTGAACGTAGCCTAAATTAAAGAGCCAGGTCTTTATACGCCCGTCAAACGAGGCAATTGAAATTTGGGGAAATTTAGCAAAACAACAAAAAAAACTATTATGGCACAAAAATACTGGATACAAAAAAGGAATCCGATTTGTAACGTTTTTTTAACAAAAATATAAATAATTTGATGTTCTCGAAAGCAGGATGCAAAAGCTGTTGCTTAAATTAAAAAAGAGTTCGTGGGCCAGTGTCCGCTTTGATACGGCGGACCCAATAGCTCGCTGAACTCCTTTTCTCACTTGCGAGAGCCCGCTGGATGCGGACTCTAACTCTCCGATGATGTGGCGAAGAAACCCGCGGAAATCGCGGCAGCTGCAGACTGTCCCGCCGGCCCGGCATCCACAAGGGCCTTCCGGAATCAGGCGGTTTCAGGGTATAGCACTTGCTAAATAATTTATATTGGGCCTCTTCGCCCGGCAAGGGTTTCGGTTTTATTTCTGCTCCAACAATGCAACAATAGCACTTGCCATACAATGTTTGAAATAAATCGCACTTTATCACGATGCAGCTAAGCAAATTATGGCAAAAAAGACCAGAACAAATCCAGATTATCTCTTTTTCTTTCAAAATCTCACGGCGCTCTGACAGACTCCATCAAAAATCAACTTTTTTCTTTTGACAATCTGGAATACCTCAAAATTCACATTCAAAATTAGCGCGAGTCTTATCTCAATTTTATAACTGCCAGACGTATTACAAAATACGGACTGATATAAGCGCCATCTACCTGTAATGCCGTGAATCACAATGTACGCTTTTTTATATATCAACCGTGACCTAGCCTTAGACACAGAAGTTCAGAAGTTCTAAAGAAAGTCGACAGATGTCGTACGATACGTAGCGTAATGCTACAGTATATACTACTGACCGGTATTAATATATTCGACCGATATTTGAGATCTTGGCACTTGGATCTTGGAGCCTTGTGAAAGGAAATGCGGACGGCAGACAGCCTTGATTCTAGGCCCTAGAGGACTAAGTATCAGCCCAAATGTATAAATATCACACTGAGAAACGCTTGTCACAAAACTACCGACGGAGAAATGGATAGCTGCCGTTGCGAAAACCAGTTAGCAGAGTTTTGACCTCATCATTGACAATGCGTCTTTGGAGAGAAAATATTATCAGTTAACCCATGAAAAACTCTCAGTCTGTCTACAAGTGTCGCAGCGAACCGTCGGAGGCGTCCTCGACTGATTAAATATTAACTCCAACTCCTGCCATACCCGACCTCTGTTATTGCAATGAAGTACAAACGTACAGCTGTAATTTGCAGTCCTTGTCTAGAGAGAATCACTTGAATCCATCATCAATTAATATTCACTGATTTCAGAAAATACCTACACCAGAATATTAATCTAAATATAAAGCACTGGCGTCTAAATACCTACACATTCTAGGACCATGAAAATCACCATGTACGAACACTTCTACACTACGAAGTAACCTTGAATATAGATAGTTTTTAAAGAAACAGGAATCATAGTTTATTTTTCCGTGATTAGGTCAGGTAGCGAAAGTTAGGCATTAAGTGGTTTAGCTTTTGAAGTAGGGGAGGTAAGCCTAAAACGGCTAGCTCGCCTAAAACGGGTAAGCTTGTTAGTTTGCGTATTACGACTATTATTGAGAATGTACGAGTGCGGTGCGGTAGCGTGATTGTCACCCAATCACAGGCAGTCGGTTCCCCGCTGTGGCGCAAGCGCTGGCAAGGTAAGACAAAAACATTTTTTTTGATGTTATTAATAAAAAAAATAGAAGTACTCAAACTTTGAATAGTCAAATATTCTATGTAATATGTTTACTTAAGTTTTGTGATGTGAATTTGCAAGGAATGTGCTTCTAAATTTCGAAAACTCGTTGTCGGTCTTGCGTTCTGTTTTGGGGTTATGGCGGTAGAAAATAAAAACGGTGTTTTGGGCATAACGGGTTGGGGCAAAACGGGTATGCTCCTGTAGGTGGTTTAGGTAGTGGAGACGGAGTTAATTTTTTTTAATTATTTTATAATTCTAAATGGTTAAAAAAATGTAAAAAAAAACTTCTAATGTTAAAGTCATGAAATTTGCTATGTAAGAAGCTGGTAAAACCTCGGTGAATAGTACGGCTAAGAAGTACGGTACAAACTTATCCACGTTATTCAATAATCTTAAATAAGCAAATGTAAGTGATATTATGTTACAAAAAAGTTTTATAACTTTAAAAACATGTTATTTTGTTGATTGATCTTATTATTTACCCTTTACCCGTTTTGCCCAGATGCGGTACCCGATTTAGGCCCCCCATAAGGGCAAAACGGGTATTTGGAAGGGTTTCCTATATTGTGTTTTTCTCAGATTATTGAAGAGAATGATTATGTTTGTTTTTATTTTTTAATACTTTATTAGATGAACGATTCTTGTAATCAAAATGTTTGGTACATTTACGTTTTTAAATATGTTTTAATTCACATCTCCCTTAGCTTACCCGTTTTAGGCTTACCTCCCCTATGGTGTTTTCATATCTACTAATTAAATAATAAAATTACATGTTTGTTAAATGTTTGGCGAAAGATTTGCACTTCAATATTTATTGTTATTTTATAGGTATTCGGCGAGAGTTCTTGTCAAAAACGAATTCATGTAGAAATACCACTAAGTTAAGTAATTTACAATATTATGACCGCGTGATGTTTTCTTCTTTTCAGGTCCTAATGGAACATATAATGAGGACTCATTTCTCAATTCTCGAGCAATTTCCATGAGTTCTGGGTTAGATTCGGCCTTCGGACAGCGACGTCGGAAGACATCTCGATCGAACAGGTAAGTAAAGTAAAGCATGTCATAGCCATATAGATAGGGCTCGGTAGGTTTCCTTATAGTAAGTTAACGCTATTTTAGTCTTTCTAGTTACGGTTTTCTTATTGTTTTTCAGAAATAGTATTTTCATTTACTTATTGTATTTTTGGTAAAAACTATACCGGTCCAGTTGAACCGAACTTTGGTACCAGTAATACTTAGGTACCTACTAGGTACAGTAGGTATGTACAAAGCTTTTCAAAACCTACGCGGTGCCGACAGCACCTGCCTCTTTGATTATCCGCGCACTGGGGCGATATTTTCTTTATTACGAGTAAGTACATCCTTCATGTTTCTACTACGTTTTACATCAAATGTTTTAACGGTGACTTACAGTTTCGTAAAACCGACCGCTGTACAGTCGAGGTCAAAAATACCTTTACAGTTGAGTTTTACAAAAATACCTTTACATTTAAATAAGTTTACACACTACATGACAAAAATATGCTTACAACACACATGACAGATTCGTCTTTTCACTTAATGAACCAAAGTTCAGTTTACAATCTGTCTTCCATAGAAACATTGTCACAAATTGTGACATAATAGGTTTATATTGCATGTTACAGAATTAGATTTCCTGTTAATGTGCCGTAAATATATTTATCTACACTCACATTGTAAGTCCTCTAAAACGTGTTCAAAAACGGTAGGCAATGGCTAGCATTACCACAACCGATTTTACTATGATAAGCTTTTTATCTGTGGCAGTAACGTAATTTTAACTTTACATACTCATATATTGATACGTTATGAGTTTCAAATTCCGAACATCGAATTTGATAACATAATGTAAATCCTGTGCTCCTTCCTGACCAACGGCACGCGCCCGCCCGACCGCCGGCACAGTCGAGTTGGCCATGACGGTGCAATGGCGGTCATTCTATGGTTTCCGAACACTTCATTTATATGTGTGTAGATAAAGCAGTGTATGCAACTGTACGTAATTAGGCCTTAAAACACTCGTGTGATCTTATTACGTAACAGTTACATAAACTAAGTATTACACATTGCATGACAAAAATATGCTTACAACTCACATGACAGATTCTGCTTTTCAGTTAATGCTCCAAATTTCAGTTTACGGTCAGTCTTCCATAAAAACATTTACAAAAATTGTGTCATAACTCGCCTGCGGCTCGTTTCATAATAACATCACACGAGTGTTTTAAGGCCTAATTACGTACAGTTGCATACACTGCTTTATCTACACTCATATTATTTATCCGAAATGCCGTATTCGGAAACCATAGAATGGCCGCCATTGCACCGCCATGACCAACTCGATTGTGTCGGGGAGGCGCGTGTCGGGCTGTCGGCGGATGCGCGGGAGGGTGCAGGTGTACATTATGTTATCAAAACTCATAGCACATCAATATTTGAGCATGAAAAGTTAAAATTACGTTACTGCCACAGATAAAAAGCTTATCATTGTAAAATCGGTCGTGGTAATGCTAGCCATTGCCTACCGTTTTCGAACACGTTTTAGAGAACTTACAATATGGATATATCCTGCCAATCTCATTAGAATAATGTCTCACACGATTATTGACGGTTCAAATCGTAACAAATTTTCTGTCACATCTTACATTGTTGTATAGAAATTTCCATTTTTTTAATTGCTGTTGAGAAATTAGTAAAGTGCATAAATTTCGTAAGCTAGGCTAGCAGTAGTCGAACTATTTGATCACACCGACCTTTTAGCCATATTTTATTTTATGAATAGATGTCATCCCCTTTTAAATTATTTGCAGACGAACTCGGTGGCTCTTTAACCGAGTAGTTTCTTTGACTCATAATAACCACTGTTATTATTCCTATATTGCAGAGTAACATGGGTGGCTAGTGAAGGATTGACTAACTACCTACGTCGTTTGACTCAAGACGAGACGAACAAAGAGATGTACGCTGCCCATTCGTATCAGGACTTCTCCAGCATCCCCGAGAACTCGCTGCATGAGCCGCGGTTGGACTCGAAGGGCCGTCGGCTGTCCTACCAGCGCGCCGTGTCCGGAGAAGACCCAGCGCCGAGATACGACTCCAGCTTAAGAAGAAAACCGTTAATTCCAGAACATTCAGAGGTACGTTCAGTTACGTTATGGTTGCTATGAGGGGATTGGGGTTCGCTCAGTTTAGGAAACTAATTTAGCTCCGGCTTCCTTTATTAACGCTGTTACAGAATTAATATTTTCTTAAGGAATTGTTCTGATATGTCTTTGTCAAGTGTCTGAACTTTGGTCAAGTGTTAGTGGCCAACAAACCAAAAAAACAAATTTTGGCACCTTTCAACCAAGATGGCGGCGAAAGCTCCCCCTCTCAACTCAAGATCAATGCATTTTTAATAACCACCTGTACCCTACCAATACCCATTAATACATTTTATCTACACTCGCATTGTAAGTCCTCTAAAACGTGTTCAAAAACGGTAGGCAATGGCTAGCATTACCACAACCGATTTTACTATGATAAGCTTTTTATCTGTGACAGTAACGTAATTCTAATTTTACATGCTCAAACATTGATGTGTTATGAGTTTTGATAACATAATGTAGGTACACCTGCACGCGCCCGCGCGGCCGTCGACACCCTCCCCCCCGACCGCCGGCACTCTCCCTCCCGACCGCCGGCACAATCGAGTTGGCCATGGCGGTGCAATGGCGGCCATTCTATGGTTTCCGAACACGGCAATTAGTATAAATAATATGAGTGTAGATAAAGCAGTGTATGCAACTGTACGTAATTAGGCCTTAAAACACTCGTGTGATCTTATTATGAAACTCACCTGCGGCTCGTTTCATAAAACCACACTCGTATTTTAAGGACCCTTATTACGTAACAGTTACATAAACTACTATTTCCACCACCTTTTGTAAAGCAAATTGCGCCAATGACTGGCCTACAGTGGAATAAAATAAGTTTAAATTGAAGGCCAATAGAAAGGTAAAATAATGTAAGCAAACCCTTCATTATTTCTGAAAATATTCATTAAATTAAAAAAAAATTCAAGCCAACCTAAGGTTATTTATTGTTAAAGACCCTACCGGTTGATAATGTAATTTGTAAGACACGGGTTTTACTACTAAGGAATAATACTAAGACCACCTTTCTTAATCCAAATATGTGGCACAATGAAGATAGGTACTAGGTGTAGCGTAGAAATTAAACGTAACAGTCACCGCATTAGGTGTAGCGTAGAAATTAAACGTAACAGTCACCGCATGCACACGTTGCAATTGCACATCAGTTCTAAAACCGCGTACAGCGCTACACCTAGGTAAGTATAATTATACGTCGTACGACATTTATGTCAGACAAGTGATTTCAAGTCCACAATTTTATATAAATATTGGCTAAATTGTGAGTATGCTATAAAACATTTTTGTTAGGTAAATATACCATTTTTGGTAGGCCAACATTATCTTTGACTTCATGCCTGCCTACTTTCTTTTTATTCCCAAAATGATTGCGCAGTTGTAGCGTCTTACTCTGGGCTAGGCTTCGATTTTTCTTTACGTGGTTTTGATTTGTTTCATTAGAATATCTTGTGAGCAGGTGGCGGTGGTTGTTAAGTAATTAATGTACACTCTTACACGCAATATGCTATTGTATCTTTATCCCATTTCTTCTTCTTATAATATTGCCGACTTACATGGAATAATTTCCTCTTCGTACCTACCTTCACCGACGTTCGATCGTTGATCCACTCACTTCTACTTATTGATTCAAAAGTTTTTATTCGCCCTCTCATCTAAAATATTACGTAATTTTATCTACAACATGTCGCGACAGTGGCAAACAAGCATACGGCCCTGATGGTAAGCAGCTAGTACTGCTGCTGGCAGTAAATTACTTCGCTGCTCCCCAGAAACTCGGACGTACTAATTGTAATCACTTTATTGTCATAGGGGGTTACGTGTCCAGACACCAGTCCCAGACCAGTCCTTGGAAGTCAGTAGGCTTTAGTGGAAGCTGAACTTATATTTTTCATTTAGATCACATTACAATGTACCACATCATTGGGAATAGATTTTGCAAATACGTTTAAACAGTGTTAGTCATCAATTTGGATTTTTTTTTTCTATTTCGTTATGTATTTTTTTATAATAAATACGGTAGTTTTCTTTCATCTAACATCGAATTCAGTTGATGCGCCTAACTTGTAGAATATTTAAAAAAATTACCACGTCGCTTACCTCGGGTCGGCTCCTAATTGTTGAATTTAGTGCATCCCCGAAAAATAAAATTTTATTCCATTATTTATATCACCCTGCAAAACGGCATGCTTCCATACCATAACGCAGCTTTTTTAAAGTAATCTGTATGTCTATGTGAGATGTGCTATAAAAAGCATAGTCTCTATTGTAATAAATGTTAATGTCAGGCATCTATTCTGGTACCTACGAATAAATCCATTATGAAATGTGAGCTCTCCACCTACTCGTGCACTGCCCTATTCATCCTTTTCACTGCTAAGTCAGATATGTATTGTCCTTGATATATTCTAAATCTAAATCTAAATCTAAGTCTAAATTGTGAAGCGTTGTTTTCTCAACACTTATATAAATACAATGTTTCAGATAATGAGAACGTGTCATAAAATCTTAAGTTTCAGTGATATTTTAACCCTGACCTTAGACGCCCTGGAAAATACCAAATATAATAATGTAAATGTCAAATGTCATTATTTACCTGGAATTCCTGTAGAAAACAAAAACCTGCTTTAAGTAAGAGGTGTCATCTCGTCCACATTATAACGGATAATTAGTAAGCCGTATTGCTAGTAACAATAAAGTCGAGTCGGGCTAGCATATCTTATGTTGTCGTTCAAAACGCGCTTGAAGTATGAACTCGCGCGTCACACTTCAAGATATGCTAGGCGCACAGGTACGGTTAAAACTAGGTATTGCTGCTAGTTTGTACCTACTACATGCCTTTTGTTATTGAAAGATATGACGTGCTCGCCGTCACACGGTTAGGTGGTTAACCTGACATTAAGGGAACCGACTTATTTCAATTTTCTTTATGAAAACAAAACAATAATAATACCAGATACAGATTCTGGATAATACCAGAGATAGAGATATTCAAATGCTTAGGTATCAGATCAGTCATGGTCAGTATAGTACTTACATGACCTACATGACAGCGAAATTGATAGGATCGGAGAAATGTTGGATTTTGTGTCCTTTCGAGCTTACTTCAATTTTTAGAGTTCCACACCAAAATGGTAAAAAAGGAACCCTGTCTGTCAGTCAAAAAACCAATTCGGTCCGATACTAAAGGACTGATTGAGTTGAGATTTTGTAGACATATGTATGTACGTCGACGATTCAAATCTTTGATATGAACTTTGGCGGATCAAATAGAAAAAAAAAATTGCAATTTATACCGTGTGATATATCAAATAAAAGAGCTTGATGTAAGAACTTTAATTTTTTTTTAAATATTAGAATTATTTTAGAAAAAACCGGCCAAGAGCGTGTCGGGCCACGCTCAGTGTAGGGTTCCGTAGTTTTCCGTCCGTCACAGTAAGTGTCCCCACTTAAGAGTTAAAATAACACCGCCATGTAGGATATGATATGAGCGTTCCACGTACAGCGACATCTATCGGCAAATTAAGTAAACTATTGCGCGCGAGCTTAAAGTACGGAAGATGATTTTTATGGGATAATTCTTTAATGCGTGAACCGAATTTTACCGTATTTACTTTATTTGAAAGCACGTCATTTCATTGTGATTTTGTAGAAATTACAGGTACAATAAACACCTGCTTATACGGTTAAATTAAAAACTTAGTTCAGAAATTATTTTGTAATTTTTTTTCATAAACTATTCAACCTATCAAGTTCAAAATAATTTTCCTAGAAAGATTTTATAAAGTTCTACTTTTGTGATTTTTTTCATATTTTTAAAACTTATGGTTCAAAAGTTAGAGGGGGGGGGGACACATTTTTTTTTATTTCTGGAGCGATTATTTCCGAATATATTTACATTATCAAAAAATGATTTTAGTAAACTCCTATTCATTTTTAAATACCTATCCAACAATATATCACACGTTAGGGTTGAAATGAAAAAAAAAATCACTCCCCACTTTACGTATAGGGGAGGTACCCTTATAAAACATTTTTTTTCACTTTTTATTTTACCACTTTGTCGGCGTGATTGATATACATATTAGTACCAAATTTCAGCTTTCTTGTGCTAACGGTCACTGAGATTATCCGCGGACGGACGGACGGACGGACGGGCAGACATGGCGAAACTATAAGGGTTCCTAGTTGACTACGGAACCCTAAAAAGGCGAAAAAAGTAGCGTAAGCCATCGATTAAATTAATTAAAGTAACTAATTATAGTAATTTCCTAATAGTAGCCCGCATAGAACTAACAACTCGCGATTTATAAAAACAACAGTATGGCCATAAATTCTTGTTGATCAGGATAAAAACTTTTCGGCCTTCTAGCTCCAGAACTCCTTGTACGGTCCTGCTCACATTCTTATAAAAAATACCTTAACTACGCTTTTATCATATTCCATTTAAATAAAAACCACTATTGTATAGGTACAAATATTATTGAGAAAAAAACTTCCAAAAATAAAGACGTGACAATTAGTTAAATATAAGAACTCACTTCGCTACGCTCGTTCTAGACAGAACATTATTAATGATATGTAGTTTATAATTTAATAACCGGCTAGAATCTAATAAGTAATTGTCGTGGACTTGGTGGAGAACAATCTTTTTGAACCCGGGGTATGCCCTTAAACTACGTCCGGACTTGGGTATGTCCTTAAACTACGCCATAAAGAGAGGGCACTGCGAATGGCATCTCGCTAAGTGTGGTAGGGCACGTTCAGCAAATGTCATCTCGCTCAAATCTGGAGCAGAGCCCGACTGGGGAAGTACCTCCACCTTACAAAAAACCACAGCCAAATAGCACTAGACCCTACTCATAGTGTTGTGTTCCTGCTGGTGAGTAAGGTTGCCAAAGAGCTCAAAGAGGACCCAGTGTGTTGACGATGAAGGACCTTCTTGTTCCTTTAGCAGTAGCTGCTTACCATCAGGCGGGCCGTATGCTTGTTTGCCACCGTCCTGGTATGAAAAAAAAACTCACGGAAAGGATATCGAATACCGGGCAAGAGGGAGAAAGCTCATTCGGAAAGCGGACCCGGGGGGCGATTTTTCAGATACGAGCTCTCGAATCTGACGTTGAAAACTCTGAATAAAAAACCGGCCAAGAGCGTGTCGGGCCACGCTCAGTGTAGGGTTCCGTAGTTTTCCGTCCGTCACAGTAAGTGTCCCCACTTAAGAGTTAAAATAACACCGCCATGTAGGATATGATATGAGCGTTCCACGTACAGCGACATCTATCGGCAAATTAAGTAAACTATTGCGCGCGAGCTTAAAGTATGGAAAATTATTTTTATGGGATAATTCTTTATTGCGTGAACCGATTTTCACCGTTTTTACTTTATTTGAAAGCACGTCATTTCATTGTGATTTTGTAGAAATTACAGGTACAATAGTTTTTATAAAGTTCTACTTTTGAGATTTTTTTCATATTTTTAAAACTTATGGTTCAACAGTTAGAGGGGGGGGGGACACATTTTTTTTTACTTCTGGAGCGATTATTTCCGAAAATATTTACATTATCAAAAAATGATTTTAGTATACCCCTATTCATTTTTAAATACCTATCCAACAGTATATCACACGTTAGGGTTGAAATGAAAAAAAAAAATCACTCCCCACTTTACGTATGGGGGAGCTACACTAATAAAACATTTTTTTCCACTTTTTATTTTACCACTTTGTCGGCGTGATTGATATACATATTAGTACAAAATTTCAGCTTTCTAGTGCTAACGGTCACTGAGATTATCCGCGGACGGACGGACGGACGGGCAGACATGGCGAAACTATAAGGGTTCCTAGTTGACTACGGAACCCTAAAAACGAATACATTATGTATTATAAACCCAAGCAGCACGTAAGGTCAGCAACATCAATATATCAGCCAATTTAGAACTTATAGTTCTTTAAAAGACGTATAAGGGTCTCAAAAGAAACTTTTATCTTTATTAAAGTGATATGACAGATATTATACAGCTTTTTAATCTGTTTTATGCGCAATAAAGTGTTTGAGGACATATGTACAATATGTACATTCATACATAATTTTTTTTTCGGAACTTTAAAAAGGATTATTTGCTGGAAGTATTTACGGTACTCATACGATACCTCTCATCAATACTATGGTTTGAGCAAAAAAAAATCATCCCCACCATACGTATGTAGCTTTTTCGCCTAGTTTGCCATTTTGACCAGAGAGACCATAAAAAATCCAGAGCCATATTGTAATTCATATGGTAAGTTTGGCGCAAAATTTGTAACCTTTCATAAATATTTCATTACGTAAAAAGTAAGGTATTCAATACGTAATAGGTATGCTTACTGAAACAAGTAATCGATTTTTTACCTATAAATTTTGGGAAATTAACTAAGAGCATACAAAGTGCAAACGAAGATATTTTCTATTATACTATCAAAAAACGGTTTCGGTGCAAACAACGTGCAGGTAAGGAGAAAATACGGCTCGACGCGCAGGTTTTTCGCGCAATGAAGGTGTTGTATGTATATAAAAGCGTGCCGACGGTCGTCCGCCGTCAGTGGGGTCGAGTTTTCGCTCCGCCTCGACAGCGAATCCTCTCGACCATCGCGACTTAACACGCCGAAGTATTTAGGTAAAGGCTGTAAAGCCATAAAAATCCTCTCTAACTGTATTGAACGCAGTTTTCCTCGGGATACGTTAAAAAGAAACGGCTCGAGCCATATGATACTATTTCTTGAAATAAACTCCCCCAACTGTTCAGTTGTAAACTTTCTAACGTGACGTACGAAGTAAGTTTTGTGAGTTTAGCCACAGTTACTTTACAATAGTTTAGCGATAAATCAAAAACTCAAACCAATTAATGGTGATAAAATAAGTTTGATTTCATTTGTTTAAAATTTATTTAGTGGATCATTGGATATACAAGGTATCAAGGTGAGTTTGGTAACATAAATTAGTTGTTTTGTTTCAAATAGAGGGTACGGTTTGATTGAATCAGGCATGATGTAAAGTTTGCGCGAGTGGCGGCTTCGCGGGTAAGAGGCCGCGGCCGGCGTTGTTATTAGGTAAGTTTGGCGTTTGCCGGCTCGTCACGAAATGAACTTTAGTACCCAGCGTGTTCGCGATAAAATCTGCCTTGATATTGATTTAGGGCAAGGTGTTTCGTTAACTCGACACTTAATTTTACACTGTCGGTAAACTTACGTTACTTACGTGTCTTTCACGTTGACTGTTACTTTTAATTGATACGGTTTTGACTCTGGTGTTATGTAAACAACAAATGAAACGTTTAAAAAACTTTAAGACTCATCCGAAAAAACTTTATCCGTTTTGAAAATCGGCTAGAAATGGATACTCTGTCACACGAGCCATGAAATGGATTAGTAAATCGTTCCTTATTCATCAAATTTGTCTTACATAGTAGCTTCGACTCTACCATATGTAGCTTCCACGTGAAATGAATAGACAATACTTATTGACAAAAACTTAATTTTTAACAGGGTTTTGTCATTTATCACTGACTAATAAAATTGTCTTAGCACAATCATTTCAGTATATGACTCATCAAAACGATTCTAGGAAGCTCAAAGTCATTAAAGGCACCACCAATCAGTCATGGGGTAAATTGAAATGAACTACTTGTTTACTTTATAGTTAAGTGATACGCTCAGATACGCTCGAGACAATAAGAGGTAAATAGAGAGTTTTAAAATCATTTTCCCGAATGTTATAATCTTAAAATACGAAGTATAGGTAGTTTCACAGAGCAGCGCGTTTAGGATAGAGGCGCCCTTGTCTATGGTTCCTATAGGAATCGACCGTGTCAGTATGCTTGACATGTTATTGTGTGAAGTGACAAAAATGGCTATTCAAAGTACTGGGATATGAGTAACTCATATCGATATTTCTAGAAGCGGATAATAATAAAAATATGTGCAGATAATTTACATCGTTATCTCATCGTATCATATCATCTCGCTGTATTTTGCAGAGATCTGAAATATTACAACGTTTAATCGTTGGAATTGTTAAAAATATTTAATAAACAACCGCCAATGGGTCTTGTTTTAATTTTTAAATGCTTAAAGTGCTTATGAATATCAGCAAGGTGTGTATCAGCGCTTGTGTAGGAGTACTCGAGTAGAGACCAATATGTCGTTTTATAAGTCGTCGTGGACGGCACGGTTACCGTTTACTCCATCTAATTATGCATGTGAACGCAACAGTTTATAACAGATATTTTGAACGCCCACGGCCAAGTATAAAAGCAATAATAGTATGTAACCCAAACTCATCCTAAATAGTTATATAGGAAGATAAATATTCTATAACGCGCTAAATAGTTTGTGACTTCACTATTGCTCTTGCCTATAGGGATTTTATTATGAGTTAAATAACATTCTATTTACTTATTTGGAGTATGTAACATGAGAATTTCGTTTGTTTGAGTTCTAGCGTTAGTTGTGGCACCAAATAACGGTTCATTCCGGCATTCTTATGCTTTTTTTACACTTATCTCTCTACAACGGCCAAAGAGCTACTGTCTTCTCTTGCGCTTTGCGCCCGGTCAACACAACCAGTTGAGCTGTCACGCCAACTCCCCTAGACGCGCTTCGCCGTTATTATTTTAACGTTTCTGAGTAGTTTTCTCTCAATCTCATACCAAAACAGTGGATTGTCACTGAAGTTACCTAGTTTAGGTACTTAGTTATGTTATAGTCCCTTGTCATCAACTGGAAACCAGGTAGTAGATCAAATTAAACTTGCATTTTTTTGCAAACGAAGGTGCATTTAAAGAAACGCGTGTGACATAGGCCGCTAGAACCACAACCCTTCCGTTGGGCGTTCCCGTAGTGAGGTAGTATTTAATGAGCTATAATAAATACAAATAATACATCGAGAACAATGAAAAGGGATTTTTCTATACGAAATAACACTTTTTTTTGTCCTTAATTATATCATTTTTGGTCATACTTATTAATTAAACAATGTAATAGTTATTAATTAAACAATGTGCTCACAAGGGACCCAAAAAAATGTAATGGTGGCACCACACTTCGCCTATGCGAACAAATATTCGTGTAGCGTCTCTTTCCTATTCTATACAATAAGAAAGAGACGCAACACGAATATTTGTCCGCATAGGCGAAGTGTGGTGGCAGCATAACAGTATATACCAGATTATGACACCCATATTTTTATTATGACTCAGTACAAAATCTACGAACGATAGTGTTTTTTTGGAACTACACATTCAGGTACATTTGATATACGAGCGACGAGTCAGTGAAGTTCGTACATTAGATCAAATATCTGAATAAAGGGACCAATGATATTTATTTTAGGTACATTTATTTTCCAAATTTCTGTGATCCACCAGAGATGAGCGAGGATGTGTTGCGAGGAATATCTTTGTTAAGAACCACTACTAGAGCAACGCTGTGCGAGAGGATAAATAAATGTTCGTAACAGTAAGTGATTCCATTGGTTCTTAAAAACCCATTTCTCGCAACACATCCTCGCTCATTTCTGGTGAAAACACGGCCCAATGACTGTGCTCTATCGCTTTCTTTAATAGTCGTTAGTATATTTTTAAGGAATAATTTAAAAAGCGAAGTGACCGTTTTTAATAAAATTGATAGGACAATGAAAGTTTATCTACACCAATATCATAAATTCTCTATTCCGCGTTCGGAAACCGTATGTAATTACCACCATTATTGCAACGAGTAACGTAACATCAGTGTATTACCTGTGACAGTGTGGTAAAAACGTATGAAAATTCATTACCTACGATAACGTAATGAAAATCTGCCGGCACAATCGAGTTGGTCATGGCGGTGTAACGGCGGTCATTCTAATGGTTTCCGAATACTTCATTTAGGATTTATAATATGTGTGTAGATAAAGCATGGTACGTAATAAGGCCTTATTACGTAACAGTTACATAAACTACTATTATAGCACTAGTATTTACAGGCCAAAAAAATTAGACTTTTTTGAAGAATGTTCCAGCAAGATGGAAATCGTTTTAATTAATAACTTATTTGGTACTAAATTCGTGTAATCCGAGTTTACCCAATCCCAGGAGTAAAACGATTCCAGCCTGCTGGAAATTAGTTCCTCAAAACGCTTTTTATGGATCTTATTCAATTGCCCTATTAACGGTGTTAAAATTTTATTTAAAATATTAGGACAACCTATGAAATTTCTTTCACTAGACGTTAATTTATGCACGTAATAAGCTAAATACAATCGAAGGGGAGTGGAAGCACAGAAAATTGGTACGCGTTCCATTCATTATATTTGCCTTGTCCATTCGCGTAGTAACCGGATCAAGTGAACATTGTCGACTACCGGAGCTGGGGAAGGGGTAAAGTGGAAACCAGTAAGTATATTTTCTTTAGGCGGGCAAGGCAAACACAATGGATGGAATACGTACCGATTTCTGAACTGACAATCCGCGCTGATTGTGTTTTATTAAACTTTTCCGCATTGTAGCTTTTAAAGTAGATAAGTAGTAGATTTTTTGTAAATAATTTAAAATAATTCAAGATAACTTGTACTAGGTGGTATACTAGTTATTTATAGGTATGTTAGTTATTTATATGTATTTCTGAGATATGATCAAAAATGAACTAAGGACTTTTCAACCGACTTTCGAAGATTTCGAAGGAGGAGGTTCTCAATACGTCGGGATCTTTGATTTGCTATTTTGTTAACCGACTAAGATTTCGAAGGAGGACGTTATCAATTCGTTGGGATCTTTGTTTTTTTTTGCTATATTTTTTTAAATATACATATGTTCACGGATTATTCGAAGACGGCTGGACCGATTTGGATAATTATTTTTTGTTTGAAAGAGTTGGTGGTTGGTTGGCTTCACAGTTGGTCCCATTGTAACCAGGTCAGGATCTGATGATGGGATCCTGGAGAAATCGAGGGAACTCTTCAACTATTATAGGCACACCTATAGTGATTTGAGTATATTTACAGCAGCTCGAGCATTTGCTTTTGGAAAGGTGGATGCTAAGTGAAGTCGGTTCTTTTTTGTTTAAAATTATATTATTTACAGTAGCAAGGGCAGATTCCGTTGGAAAGGTGGAGGCTAAGTGAAGTCGGTACTTTTTTGTTTAAAATTATACATGTTTATATATGAGATATTATGAACCGCTGTAAGTACCAATATTCGAAATTACAACAACCAACAACACACGGCCTTTAGAATTAGGTAGTCAAAAAGAGAAATTTTCTAATTATACTATATTTTTTCCCGCCCAGGTCTTTTTTACCGTTCACTTGATTAAACTGCTACAAACATATGGGAAAAACATTATAAGGTAATCTATTTCTCTATTTATAGTTTATTATTTCGTATATTTTTTTAATTTGAAGCTTTTATTTTGGGATAACAAATGTATAAAAATGTATGGACGGAAAACTGACATATGTGGACGAAACAATGACCCTATATTTATTTTATTCAGCGGCACAATTTGTAATGGGTAAATTAAATTCATACTAACGTTAAACCTATATATTATATTATACATATATTATATATGTATATTATATACATATATTGTATTGCGTGATTTTTAGTGTTTCGTACCATATTTGGTTTACGAAACACTTAAAGAATCACTGCGGTCGTCGAAATTGGTAAAACTCGTCTTTCTCGGTAACAGTTTGACGTAGGAATAAGCCGAAACTTGGCCAACTTCGAATAGGTAAGTATAGACAATGTCAGCTGTAAGAAGGCACTGAGGTCTTAACTGCTTATATTTGATTTTATGAAGAAGTTTAGGGGGATTAAGAGGGAAAGTGAATTTTATTGACGTGATAACACTGATAACGTCTTATAAATCGATGAACACCAATAGCATGCACGAAAAAGTGTCACGTTGTGGACATATCTCCATGGTAACGTTACGGCGTTTCTGATGACGTTATCACGCAAAATTATCGTCCGAAAACCGACTTTACAGACAACCATTTTATTTTAAGTTTAGAGATTCGGGATCTACACTTCACTATCTTCAAATTATGATGGAGTAACTTTATACGATCATCGTGTGCGTCAAATCCAGTAGATCTGGAGCTGCTTTTTTGCAGACTTGTTTTTGATGTTGGCCCAATAAATAATCCAAGTGTGTGACCTTGAGCGCCGAACGCAACTTTGTCAAAAAACGAATAATCATTTTTTTTTCAGATTTTGGCGATTATAACCCTTAAAGACTAGACTAGACTTGACAGTAGTTTCAAGACATTTTTAAAGTAGACTACATTTGCTACAATATAAGACCAATAATTGTGTCCGTAGACCCAATAGTCTCCAAGATTTCAAAATAGAACCGTTTTTCCCTTCTCTTAATGAAAGGGAAGAGTAAACAGTTCTGGAAAAACTGGTACTACTTTGAATAGCTTTATCTCGGAAACAATATGTCTACAGAGAAAATTCTAGTCTCATATTATAGCAAATTTACTCTTCTTTAAAATAGTTCCTGAAAAGGTACTATCAAAAACCAGTCCTTTAAGGTCATAATCGCCAAAGTCTGAAAAAAAATCGAATTTTTGATTTTTGACAAAGTTGCGTTCGGCGTTCGAGGGTTTTTTCATCTTTTTTCGGGAGGCATATTGCGTATTTCCTTATCTTAATCACGCGATAAATGCGACCATTAGCCATAGATATTAAGATTACCTGTAACCCGAAACAAAATACATTCAAGGGCTATGAATTGGGTAACCTTGTGTGGATCTTCCTATACGAAGTAACCTGTTTTTATATCGAAGTTAGAATTCATCGAAGGCAGGTTACATTAGAAAGCTAATGTAACCTGCCTTCAAAAGTTACCGCGAAGTAAATATGGGGTATCTATGATTTTCTGCCGATTACTTAACTTACTACTTAGTACGTTCACAGATTTTGTGTTTTCATACGTTATATACACCGTGGGCTGGAATAACCCGACAGATCTTAACCACGAATTTCTAAGACCAAAAGAAGTAAAAAATGTTATGTGACTTGAGGTCAATTTCGCCAAAAAAAAATTTTTTTCTTTTTTTTTTTTTCATTTTTTTAATGTTTATTGCACATGAAAAGCAAATGTTATTAATAAAATTATCGCCTAAAACATATTGGTACTTTTTTTTTTTTTTTTAATTTAGTTACTGCAAAGTTTTCCTTGTCACTGTGATATCTGTCAATAAGGACGTGTAAACTATGTCCAATAGTGGCAACAACGCCATTAGAAAGGCATTTTGTGATGAGTTATAATAAAAAGTGTATTTTTTTTAAATCGGTATTAACTCTGAAACTAGGCGTATTCCAGAAAAGTTTATAGTACATTTTAGTCTCCAATTATGATCAGGAATTTATGGTTAAAATCTGTCGGGTTACTCATATTCACCGTGTATAATATAGCCATTTCATAAACAGCAAAATTAGTCGCGTCTTATTCAACAAGATTATTTTCTCTATTGAAAGTTGACAAATATAAACTGTTTACGATGTCACAAGGGACGCAAATTTTAAAATCGACAATAACTCATTAAAAAGAGGCGCTTTTATCATATAACGTGACGTAACAGTGTCTTTCATAGATACTTACTTGTCAGAACAAATCATTTTGACTTTTCATCAAGAGTAGTTCAATTCATTCGTAGGAAAAATAGTTTTCCGCTTTCCTGATGAAGAGCGCGCGTAACATTGGGGACTTAATCAAATAATCATATATAAGTACATTTATTACCATGAAAAACATGTTTAATTGATCGGCATGGTGGCATTATATCAAAACGCACATGCACATATAGGCAATAAGCATTTAGATACACAAAAAAAATATCTCTTTCCTACACCGATGCATATACTTTAATGTTATTAGCTTCGGGTAGTAGGTATAGCTAACTACTACTGGTATCGCCGGCCGTCAAGAGTTAATCGACCCTCGCGTTTCCTTATTTATTGCGGTTAGCGTATTTTTTTTCGATTGAAGCGTATACCGATTAGTCAGTATTCCGTAGAGGTTGAGCGGAAAGAGAAGTTTCGTGGTTTATATAGAAACTAATACATTCTATGACACTTTTCGTTCCGCACTGACTGGTCACGGTTTATGTGTTCAAGTAGGTACCTATGTATGTTTGTGTCGATGTAGAAACAATTTAGTTTATTTTTAAAAATATAAGAATGTTCTCTTTACGTTACGTAAATTAAGCCAAATTAAAAATGTAAGATAGTTCTCCTCTAGGGCCCATATAGATGATATCGTCAGGTACACTAACAACCAAAACTCACTAATTGTCAAAAAATAATTCAACCAAAATCAACTTTGTTTTGTTACCAATGCGGTTAATTATGACAATTAAGTTGTGATAGTAATGAGTGAGTTTTGGTTGTCATTTGATTTCTGTTTCATTCAACGTAATCTAACGGCTGTTTCGCGATTTTTGCTTGGAGAGGTGAAATAAGTAAGATTTTTATTTATTAAAAGTATGTTAACTAGTACCTACATAAAAAAAAAATTGAATATAAAATAATAAATATTTTTTATTGACATACGAGAAGAATAAAAACAAATATACCTATACTATTTAAACCCGCAACACAGGTTTCGTCCATACAAAATAAAAATAATAAAACATCCACATTTTTCGTCAAAAACAACATAGGTACTTACATATCTAAAATAAAATACATAAATATGTTGGAAAATAAGTAGTCTTAGAAATAAGTGGAGTAGTTTTTTCATTTTCATACATATTTATTAAGCAAGAGTATGTTTAGCTAGACCAATTTTAATAAAAATTGCCCAAGTTTAGGTGGTATTTTTGGGAATGTATTAAAATATTTCATAAAAAAAAATGTTAAAATAAACTTGAATTTATGCTTTAATCAGATAATACAGCGTATAGGAGGGCATAACAAATAATAATAATAAATTAAGCTACAAGTTTGCACGAAACAATGACCTCACTAAATAAGCTCTGTAAGAATTGAGTTTTCGATTATCACTTTCACTACACAGTATAAAACAATGTAACTTTCCGCTGTCTGTCCCTATGTATGCTTAGATCTTGAAAACTACGCAACGGATTTTGATGCGGTTTTTTTATAGATAGAGTGATTCAAGAGGAAGGTTTAAAGGTATAATACATGCATAATATAGCAGAGAAACACTGATAATTTTAGAGGTTTCTAATGTGATGTCGTTAATAAACACATTTTTTTGCGCTTACAATGCAAACGCTGGGTGAACCCTACGTCTACGAAAATAATGTACTATAGTACTCGTATTATACACCTTAAAAAGGTCTACAAAAAATTTCGCGATGGTATATGTCTGTCTCTTAGGAATAACCCACAATAACCATTTTTTATCCCGTGCGAAGCCGGGGCGGGTCGCTAGTTAAATACGAGTAATAATACACGATGATTCATAATCGGTGATCAGGAACCAATTTTTATTATTTAGTTAACGATACTGAACAACATTTACTATGGGACCAACTCCGAAATCGCTAATTTTTTTTTGGCTGATTCATGGACCAAATATGGACCAAAATATTTTTTATAATAACAAGACTTCAAACTATCTTATCAAATGCATTCATGAGGGTTATTTATTTATAACCGATTTTTGTTTTGAAATCGTTACCGGACTCTTAAGTTGAGATTCAAAACCTGCAATAATAAACGTGAAAAATAAAAATATACTGTTTATTAACATCATGAAGCGGACCGAACCAAAAACAACTTTCTAGAGTAGAAACACAAAGTTCCCGAGATTAGGTTGCAATCGAAACTTCCCTTTTACGAGGATAATCATTCTTGATCATAGCCGTTTGTGTTGTGCATTGTCACTGAGTACTGACTTTGCGACAAGTTTTTGTTTTATATTTTTTATGCAAATAGTTAGAAATTCTTAGACAACGATTTTCCAATAACATGTATACATATAATAATATGTAATATGTATGCATGTTTATCTTACGATTTTGTTGAATAAATGTTATTAATTTATCCATAATATGAACAGTAAATAACTTTTAAATTTACCACCTATACTTATACTCGTACTTTTGGAAAAAAATAAGGTCCAGATACTCCTGATCGCTATCTGCGCAGTTGCATACATTAGTCAATGTAAATATATACGGTTTTATTTTGTTCAGTAAGACTTAGTTAAAAATATTCTTGATATTTTGAACATAAACCGCCCACCATGGATATTTATATAGGAAGTGACCCGAGTTGAGTTTTAGCTTTGAACAATACAATGCAATACAATGCAAATATTCTTTATTGAACACTTCACAATAAAAAGTAAACCAGTACAGAAATTATATTAAATTAAATTAGAGGTAAACAACAGGCGGTCTTATCGCTAAAAACTGATTTCTTCCGGAAAACGTTTAGGTAGCGGAAAAAGAATACTGGTGTAATTGCGTGTGATGCCGTACCCCAACAATCGTCTACCTTATAAACGTACCTACAAGTTCATATTGAGTGGTACCCGCCACTCAATATCAAACAAACTCAGTTCAAACATAGTTTGTGTGTATTCCAGCTTTCGAATATTCATCCATATGTGTTTGTACACAGGTCTGTGCTCACGGAATAGTGTAACTAAAAAGTGGTGTCAAAAATAATGCTTAACAAAGTTACTGTGTTACATCGGTGCTTAAGGTAATGTGAGTGTCGAGACATGTCGAGCAGCCGAGACCGCGAGAGCCGCGAGGGGCGCGGCAGCTCGAGCCGCCCCGGCTCCAGCTTGTCGGGCTCGCACTCGCCGGTCGGAGGCCGCGGGGACGCCGTAAGTTTGCATGTGTACCCTGCATGCGTGTGCCCTGTGCTCTGTGTACCCTACACCACGCACGTTAGTGGAAACTCGGTTATACGGCATGATCACAAACTGCTTCTTACTGAAACTTAAACATTACAATAGTTTTAAACTTAAACTTAGTAAGTGTGCAATGTTGTGCATGTTTTGAGAACTGCTCAGCCTTTATCGCACACTTTGTCGTATTTAATGTATTTTGTATCTTCTTCCTCTTAGCGTTTGTCCCGGCTTGGGGTCCGCTTGACAACCTAATTGGCGTAGGCACTAGATTTTACGAAAGCGACTGCCATCTGACCCAGAGAGGAAACTAAGCCTTATCGGGATTAGGTCCGGTTACCTTACGATGTTTTCCTTCACCGAAAAGCGACTGGTAAATAGCAAATGATATTCTGTACATAAGTTCCGAAAAACTCAGTGGTACGAGCCGGTGTTTGAACCCGAGACCTTCGAATTGAAAGTCGGACGTCTTACCGCCAGGCTACCAGCGCTCTCCCTAGCGCCTTTTCCCCATGTTTGCTGCAGAATTATTTTAATCAGTGTTTTATTGTTAATTATTTTGTTTCTGCTATATGTCCTATGCTGTATATGTAACTACCAATTTTTTGTTTATTTGTGTTTCCAGTTACCAATAATCTTCTAAATATATAAAAGAAGAAACTGACTGACTGACTGACTGACTGACTGACTGACTGACTGATTGACTGACTGACTGACTGACTGACTGACATATCAACGCACAGCCCAAACCGCTGGTTCAAGAGATTCCAAATTTGGCACGTAGGTTCCTTGTAAGGTCTAGGGGTGCACTAAGAAAGGATTTTTTTAAATTCACGCCCTAAGGGGGTAAAGTGGGGGTCCAAATTTTGTATGGCGAATCAAGATTTGTTTGATTATTTTATTCGAAACTTCACAGGAGTATTCCTAATGAGTAATGATAAATGAGTAAACACGTGTTTCAGGTTTTTTGAAAATTCAACCCCTAAAAGGGGAAAATGTGGTCACAAAGTCTGAAAATCAACATGGGTATCGTATCCTTTTTGAGTACTTATAATACGCGGGCAAAGCCGCGGGAAAAGGCTAGTTAAAATATATCATTTGCCAAGAAGTAACAACAATATTTCATTGCACGTTTGAGAAAATAAATGCGATCTATAAAAGTGCAGAAAGACGATACAAAATGGCGTTATCGAGGCTACTTGGCATTGTAATGAGTCTTTTACACCAGCCTTGATGTAGCTGAAGGTTGGTCAAAATTCTCGGCGACTGATGATGATGATATATAGACAATGAAGTAGCTCTGCAAAATGACCCCACAAAAAGTGAGCCGCGGGGGGCGGGGCTTACAAACTGAGCCGCCAAGCCGTTTAGTTTACAAATGGCGGTTCAGTGACACGGTGGTAGTGAAGTTTATCAGAAAATTAAAGAATTTAGTAAACATGCCTTCTTGCGCCGTAAAATGGTGTCAGAGTAGAACTGGAAAACATAATAAAAAAGACGGGCTCACTTATCATAAGCCGAAAACATATTATTATAAATTTATTTTACCGGATAATTTTGTATGGGGATAGTGCTATGCCAACTTTTGAACAACCATTAGAATTTCTTACGATAATTTTTGAAGTGAAAACTTCTTTAGCGGCGCTGTGCACTTTTTGTGATGGGGAAAAAATGTTAAACTCGCGACAGGGTCACATGACCAACAGATTCGACAGGGTCACGTGACCGACAGATTCGACAGGTTCAGTGTTGCCAATTTAGCACTTTTGGGGCTAAATTTAGCACTATTTAGACTGACTTAGCCCTAATTTTTTATTCATAATTTCATTCGCTAGTATCCTTAACAGTACCAGGGTCACATAAGACGTTAGTAGTCGATTTGTAATACGATCGCCACAGTGCTAAGCAGGATTGACCGGCCCAGCTAGGTTCGCAAATGTGATGAATACAGTACAGACTAGGGTCTCATGGCACAATAAGAGTTAGTCATTAATCGATAGCACGCTATTAGTTCTCTATCTAGATCTCAAGAAAGTAGGAAATCTCGGTTTATATTTATTTTGGCGTAACGTTGTAATTTGGAGCAAACGATCGGTTCGCGACGCGTAAAATCGACTGAGTTTGGCAGTGGATTTGATCGCATCGCGAAATGATACGTAGTAGTACGTGCTGATTGAACAGTAAGACCGTGGCTGGTTGACGTCGGTTGCGGCCAAGTGCGTGTCGGACCACGCGTAATGGCGGGTTCCGTACCTTCAACAGATTAAGGAAAAATAATCAAAAGGTTGTATCTGCCTTTGGAAGAGGGTTTTAGGAGATAACTCGAGCATGATTTAACCGTTAATGTTCAAAACCATTTCCGAAAGAATATGCAAAGATTCCTTAATTTTTTTTTCATATTTTTGGAACTCTGGTTCATAAGTTACAGCCCCCCCCCCCCCCCATACAATGTTTTAGACGGAATGATTATTCCTGAAAATATTTACTTCATTATAAAATATGTTTAAAAAAGCTCACTGTTATTTCTGAAGACCTATCGATTGATGTGCAACATGTTGATTTTTGGTAAAAAAAATATTTTTGGCAATTAGTTACATGCATAAGTACATGGACTTAAATATTTTTTCAGCAATTTTATTACAATACTAAGTATGGCATACAAACTACAACTAATGTTCAAGTTTTATTAAGATACGTTCAGCAGTTTCCGAGTAAAATGGCTGAATAAATAATTGTAATAGTTCTGAAGTGTTAAATTTTTAATTAATTAATATAAATTGTCATGTTTGTGTACGATAGCGCAATAAATGAATATTGTATTTCACCACCTAAATTATAGTACTTTTATACTGATAATTAAAGCAATTCGTGCAAATTTATTTCCTAACCATTCCAAAATATCAAAGTTTTCACTTCTGCCGGCACTCCCGGAGTGCACCCCGTTTTTTTTTATTACTTTTTAATCAGATAAATGTTTTGATTTAAGTTAAATACACATGTTTATATCTAATTTTTCATAACACGCAGCTAGATAAAGTTAATAGTATACAGTATGCATCTGATCATGGGCTTTAAATGTAAGGATCGATTTTGCTCATAAAATGGAACTACAACTTTTGAAAATAACTGGATTTGTAAAAAAAATACAATTCAAGACTTATTTGAGCATGAATTTACTGCAAAATCATCAGTTTTTGAAGTGTGACAGACGATGTCAATTGCTTCATTGGATGTGGTATGTGGTACAAGGAAATAGTAGGTATTTATAAAATAAAAAATAAAATATTATGGGACAATCTTACACAAATCCACCTAGTCCCACAGTAAAGCTCAATAAGACTTCGGACGTCGCTGCGAAGTGAGGAGCAGTGTGACACAGGCGCGGAGGAGGGGGGACGGGGGGAGGGGGGGCAACAGGGACATTTGCCTCCCACCGGACACGTAAGCCTCCTGTACTACGGGGACCATAGGTGCGGACCGCAAGATTTTTTTGTGAAGGAAATTGCCCCCCCCCCCCTTGAATGGAATCCTGGATACGCGCCTGGTGTGACAACCGCCTAAAAGTCTTGCGGCAAACGTATTAAGCAAGTAACCAGTAAAGTGACCCAGTATCTGCTTATTTACTTTAAAATACAATTCAAACCTCTTACAACAAAAAATATACATTCGAAAAATTGCTCTCTATTTTAAGAAACCGTCCACTAATAGTGCGTTTCCAATGTCACTGTTGCCTTGTCATTTTCAAGTGTCAGTGTTACGACGAATCACAGCAAAATCATTTTGCGATTAACCAATCGCATTTGAAGTAATTGTTGTAATTGAAAACAGACTAATATTTTGACGCGTTTGATTGGCAGCGTAGTGAGCATGCGTATATCGAGTTGTTTCCCAGTTTCACGCTGACGGTTTGTTTGAAGTTCTACGTCTAGATATATCATCAGTCGCCGAAAATTCTTAATAATATATTTTATTCACGGATATTGTTGGCTTACGGCTCAATACTTACGTCAAACACATTTCTGATGTTCTCTGCGGTGGACAATAGGTACAATTAAAGTTGACGTCTCCAGTATTAAATCTCATTCCGTGACATTGATGTATTATGTATTCTACTAGATGAGCTATCTAGAACAAATTTTGTGCCCCATGTTTGGCGGTTGACAGCTGTCACTGAATCAAAGAGTAGCTTTAACAAAAGAGACGTGACACGGTTTTGACAAAATTCATATGCTGCCTAAACAAATTTTGTAAGGAAACGTAATTAACTGAATGATTGTTTTATTTTTACCTAATGTTTATTTTGCTCCTTACCCTAGAGTTTTAGGAACGAATGGAGAAAAATACTATTTTTGCCGACAAGCTCTTTTCAATACGAACTTTGAGAGTTAATGATCCTTGATATTTACTTAAAATGACATTGATTTCCTCGCACGGATGAAAAAACATTGTGTAAGTAGGTATAACATGGGTGAAATTTCGATATTTAAGTTTTAAATTCAGATCATAAAAATCTATTGTATGTATTTTACTCACATTAACAACTCTAGTAAATTCACCCTTGTTGTAAAATAAAAATATGTTTAATGAACTAAACATCACCTAACGTACTTATCTAAAACGTGTTTATTACGTAAATATGTTTATGCTGAGTACTATTAAACAATAATGCTGGTAAATTAAGTGTAGGCACATATGATGTTACTTCTGCGACATTAATCTGTGCGCCAAGAAATATGGCGTCGCAACGCCAACATTAATATTTTTAATTAATGTAACACCAAACTTTGCACTTACTTACCTATGGAATGTAATTCCCTGGCTTTTATTACTATTTTTAGAATTATTTTTACAGTTTATTATCATGCTAGAAGCCTTTACGTTTAGTATTTGATTTTATTAAAAGTTTGACACTTGCGTGTAATCATGTCAGTGGTCCAACAGCCAGTGTCAGACTTTTAGTGATTTTCACTAAAACTCATGGTACAAATAATTTCTTAGGGATGTCATCTCCTGTTACTCAATGTTCCGTGACTTATTTGATTAGGTACTTCGAGAAACAAGGTAAAGGAGGTACAAACAAGATATAGCTCGTGAAAATTTGTAACCAGCCAGTCTTTTACAGTAATAAGACTGTCAGAGAAAGTACCGCACGAGTCGTTCTTGCGGTACTATTGTGGGCCATTTTTTGAGCTGATTGTGTTTGTGTATTATTTGATCGGTGATTCTGATTAGCAGAGCTCGGATTTTTCACGGCAAAACAAAACACTAGCGTAATTTAGCCAGTGCTTGAAATATTATTTTATCGACACCTATCGAGTCTTACTAGAGTATATGACAGGTATTGCCTCAGTACATTTTTTCTTTTTTTATTCGATGGTACACCTATCAGTGTGAATGTCAAAATTTAAAAACTAACAAACGTGCGAAAATTTCGAAAAACAGGAGACTTACTAGAGCTCAAAATCAATATTTTTGACCAGTCTAAGGTGACCTACTGGGGGTTAGAAGGTTGTGCATTAATTACCGGACATCCTGTATAAGTAATAGAATAACTTTTCATTTTAGCTTTGCCATAGTCGAGCAACAAAGAGGTAGGTCTGCATGTACAACTTAGAACGAAGTAACTATACCACCTCATTTAAAATGATAGAAACGACTGCAAATTTCATCTCACATGACATATGACATTCACACTTTAACTGTCATTTCATTACGTATAAAACGTAAATTGCATCTAGGTATTATTTATTTCGCAACGCATTGAATCCGACGTGTTGGATATACGTATAATAACTTAATATTGCAAGGTATCAATTAATACAAAAATGAGTAATGTACAAGATCGGATCAAAACGTGGATTGAAAATCACCCTGAGTTAGTATATAATGAAGTGACCTCCACTATATACTGCTCTATGTGCGATATGCATCTAAAACTGAAGAAATGCAATATTGAGAATCATGTGAAAAGCAACCGCCACAATTACCGTTCGGGGCAACCAAATAGGAAACATCAATTTTATTTCGATTTGATTATTTTTCTTATTTCATGCAACATACCATGGGCAACAGTCAACAACAATAATTTTCGTCATTTTTTTAACAAGTATTTATGTTGCGACTGCTCTATGACTTCTTTACCGGACGAATCGACCCTGCGAAAAATTTATTTAAATCTCGTGTACAAAAAAACTATACAGGGTATAAGAGAGGTAAACAAAACCAATTATTTGTGGATAGACGAAACACCAGATTTCATGGGAAAATGTGTGACAAACGTGGTGATTCGGTCTTTGCAAAAAAATTGATCTAAGCAATTTTATCTTTTGGGGTCGAAGGTTTTAGAGAAGGTAAATGGGGAAACAATAGCAAACCTAATAATAAACCAATTAAAATTTTTGTTTCAAAATTCTTTCAATGATAACGTAAACAATTTGCTTTTACTTTGCACAGATAGTGCCGCATATATGCTTAAAGCCGGTCGTATTTTAAAAGCAACGTTTCCTCGTATGAAACACATTACGTGTTTAGCTCATGGTCTGCACCGGGTTGCCGAAGAAGTGCGAGATAATTTCAAAGGTGTGGATGGGTTGATATCGAATGTCAAAAAGATATTCCTAAAATCTCCAGAGCGTGTACGCCTTTTTAAGGCAAAATATCCGTCCATTCCCCTACCTCCCGAGCCAATTATCACCAGATGGGGAACTTGGATATCTGCTGCGGTATATTACGCTCAATACTATGAGCAAATACGTGATGTCGTCTCCATACTTGCTAATGACTCGGCAGCTATAAGAGCTGCAAAAAAATGTTTTCAAACACGCAAACTACGACCGGAGTTAAATTTCATTCGCGACAACTACGAAGTAATAGCCTCTTCAATAGAACAATTGCAATGTTCGCCTTTATCCATTGCGGAATCCTTCCTCATTCTGGATACTGTTCGTTGCTACGTAAACTGGAGTAAACTTTTACCAGTGATACGTAAATTTGAAGCCGTGCTCGAACGAAATCCTGATTACGAAATTTTAAGAGACATATCTGAAAATATTACCCGAACTGATAATGAATTCTATAAATTTGCTCCCTTGACGTCAACTGAAGTTGAACGTACATTTAGTGTACATAAATGGATTTATAGTGATAAACGCAACTGTTTACTCCCAGAGAATGTTGAAAAGATAATGATCATCTACTCCTATCACTATTACCCAAATAAAATGTCTTGTGCTGCTGTGTGTACTGACGTAGATTTTGAAGAAGAAATTGCGTCTGTTTCTAATATATAGTAACTTTATACAAATGTTTTTATTAGTTTTATTACATATTAATTTTATTTGGTGACTTTTATTTCTTCTAGTTCTGAATTATCGATATCGATAAAATAATATTTCAAGCACTGGCTAAATTACGCTAGTGTTTTGTTTTGCCGTGAAAAATCCGAGCTCTGCTGATTAGGTATCAAAATGCTAAAAAGTGTAAGCCACCTGCATGCACATGAGTGCAATGTAAGAAATGTCTTTAAATTCTTACTATGCGATGTCTGCAGGAAATACGGAGACTCAAACGCAATTGCATACAATAATAAGTTTGTATGACCTACACGTAAAAGCAACAATATTGGGCAAAGAAACAAATAAGAAAGTGTGGCAAACGATAGAGTAGCGTTGTTTGATGTTTGTTATAGTATAAGCGGGGAAAAATAGGGTTGGGGCGGCTGTTGTCACGGAATCAAAGACAGGCAGGATAGGTGCAGTCACCTGCTTTATCGTCTTGATTTAACTTATACCCTAAGAGCTATATAGTCTCGCTCGAAGAAAAAAAAACAGTTAATCGATATCAGCTTACATATTTTAACAAAAAATAGGTTACCATATTCGAAATAGATGCCTTGATTAAGCCACCTATTTTTATGGCCGCGACTTAGATTGGCCCGCGATTAGACCGCGACGTAGAATTTGATTAAAAATATTTTTTTATACGGTTTATATCAGGTGGCCCAGAATTGACGATCTCCTTTATAAGATGAACTGTAATATTAAGTACAAATCATCTTCGCTTGATTTTTAGGATTTCCTAAAAATCAAGCGAAGATGATTTGTACTTAATACTACAACCAACATCCACTTATTTTTCTTAAAGTGACTTAATATTACAGTTCATCTTATAAAGGAGATCGTCAATTCTGGGCCACCTGATATAAACCGTACAGATTGTACTGCAATGTAAAATAAATACACATTTTATTACTAAAGTTGACAAAATATTGCAAAAAAATTAAACGGGAATTAGAAATACTAAATAAATAAACATTATGTTGATTTTTCCGCGATTAAAATACAGCAAGACAAGTCGTTAACGTCCTTATGGCATTGACATAAAGTTTAACTTCACCCTGGCCTGAAACGGGATTGTTTTTTGGTTTGACACTGTCAATGTATACCGTTACATAATCTGCGTTTTGATACTGTTCGGTAAGTTAGAACATTGTAATATTAAAATAGTATCTAAGCCTACTTTTTTCAATTTTGTAATGTCAGATACTAGTGCTATCGCATGCACTTAATGGTGGCACCACACTTCGCCTATGCGGACAAATATTCGTGTTGCGTCTCTTTCTTATTCTATACAATAAGAAAGAGACGCAACACGAATATTCATCCGCATAGGCGAAGTGTGGTTGCAGCATAACGGTGGTAAACCTTATCCCTTCGCAATAGGTGTTAGGAATGTTCAGTTAATAGTATCAACGATGGTTTGACAGCCGTCTTTGTTTACCGAAATACAGGAACTATAAATACGATCAAAATATGACTTTTTAGTATTTTCGTTTTGTTTTCAAGTCCGCTTTTGTACATTATCTTTAAAAAATCGGTACTTTTTTTTCATTAATATATAAATCATAGGCAAGCACGCTTTCAAATATTGTCCTTGTCAGATTTAAGTTTTAAATGCATGATTTTTCAATTTTCCCATTAGCAAAATTTGCAATATTTTTACCACCATCGCATTGCAATATTTTTACCACCATCCTGATCTAGAAATTATGACGATTCTTCAAAGGTAAACGGTCCTAAATAATCTGGGCCAGATCACCTAACAAATATTGACGATCTCCTTTACGACCCGGGCAATAAAGGTTTCAGGAAAATTATCATGTGTATATATATATATACTACTTATACTTAAGATAAAGTCTGCCTTCATATAATAACTTTACTAATATCAATTTGCTTGCAAAGTTATTTCGAAACCTTATTTCGAAAAATATATTACATTACTAGATTCGATATGTTAATTACTAGTACGTGCATCGTCAATTTACACACTTAAACATTTTGTTTACATTTATTTTTTAGGAAAAATGAACAACTAATCATATTTCAGTAATAATTAGTTTTAGGGTTGGCTGCACCAAACCGTCTGATAACATCAACGTTATCATTAAAAAAATCTTGTATGAAGAGTTTGACAGTTTTCTATGGGATGACAGCTCCGTCGCCATATTTAACGATGATCAGTTCGTTAGTTATGCGTGGTCCAGCCCACCCATAGTGTTATAATATTTTGTCATGTGTCACATGCTTTTTCATCACACGTGTTTATAAAGTGTGCCATTACACGCAGGTGCAGCTGGAGATAGAGTTATAGCTTATTCCCAAGGAAGTCATGAAGTTTTGATACCTTATTTTACGTTCTGTAATCTTATACTTCGCAAGCAAAACATTGTGTGTAATTTGGAAGGTAAGTATATTGCAAACGAGAGCCGAGTACCATTAAGATACTACCAATTTGCACCATGTAGATACTACTCCAGGCTCGCACTAACGTACTTAACACTAACCAATGTATAAATAGGTTCGTAGCAATAGTGCTACGCCGTAGCCAGCTGGTTTAAATTTAAATCTATGTTATTCATAAATATCTATATGTGTATAACAAAGTCGTGTCGGTTACATCATTTATAACTCAAGAACGGCTGAACCGATTTTAATGATGTTTGATTTTTCGGATTTATCTCCGTCCTGAATAGCAGAATACCTAACTATTAGAAAAAAAAACCTGTAGTTGACGGTACAAAGTTCGCCGAGTGAGCTAGTAAAAAATAAGCGAAAGTGAAATATGTATTTAAAACCGTGCAAAAAATAAGATGCATAGAGCATTCGTCTCACTTAATTTATTTTTAATTACGTTACATTCATTCTTAATTGGGTAACTTTTGTCTGATATTGGATGATTTAGCGCCTAAAAGCGTTGCACACCATAAATACCATAATATTACATTCTGCAAGACATTCGTTATTTTTTTATAATTTTCTCAAATATATAAATTGTTCATTATTAATTCTAAGAGCACAATTAATTTAATAGTATTAAATATACCTAATACAATGATACTAATGACTTTTTGAGGTTAGATTATATCCCATAGAAAAATCTTTGTCAGAAGTTAAATTAGAGAGTCTTCCTATCCTAACTAAAATACAGTTAATTTATGTAGCTTCTTAGTAAGATGAAATTCTGAAAAGCATAAAACGGGTTGTGAAAATGGAAATACAATTGTGGCGTTGTAGCAGATGTCGATTGAAGATAGTCAAATTATGTTGTTCAAAAAGTTACAAAGTATGTTGAAATAAAAACTTATATATACTCACATATTTTATTATCATTGTATATTTATTTAATAGTATTGTATCGACGGATCAATAAAATAAATATACTGCTTCAAAATTAGCACTAAATTAAAAAATACACAACATTGTACACGGCTACTTTATTTCAGGACCACTCCTTAACTCAAGAACAGCTGAACCGATTTTAAAGATGTTTGATGATTTGGACTTATCTCCGCCCCAACTAGCAAAATAATTATTAAAATATTGGAGAAAAAAAATGTAATTGGCGGTATGAAGCTTGCCGGGTTAGCTAATATATAAAAGACGTAAAATTCCACTGTAAGGTAATGGACTAAGAGCTGGCCACGCCAGATATGACACAATAATGAGAGTAACAAAACCCGTCTGGTTAGTTTGCTATAGTAATAATATAATTTTTATTTCGGACTAATATCCATAAGGTGTTAGTTACAGACTTATATACTAGTGTTAGTAGGTACAACATAATACTTAACTAAAATACAACAAAACATTCATTTTCATTTTTAATTTACCACGGTGTGGAGTTTTGTCCAGTGCAATAGCAGGGGGGAGTCCCACCTGTCAACCAACGCTACCAAGATGCTGTTAGCACTGCCTCGCCATCTGGATAGTAATGAGGCGCACCTCTTGCGCATGATTGCCGTAAACCCGTCGACTTGCGCCTCCCTTGTTGTGACTTGTTGCCTATACTACCCTCATTGCTAGATCCGGGCATCTGGCAGCTTTTAATGGGTGGAGATCTGAGTAACAGACTAGTAAATTTTTTGAATTGGAAAATAGTAATACCAAAATAGAGAAGTTGTCTCAGATTTAAAGGATAGGGCCTATATTTTATCATTAGAACAAAAAACATTGCGTATTATTTCGGAAACAGGAACAGTAAGCGATAAACTATGAATTACATTATACGTCGTTATGGACTACTTTCCCACATCAGAACGTTTTGGAAATGATATTATATAATTATTTATATAATTTCTCATAATATTGCATTAAAACCAGAACTCTAGGATTTGTTTCCTTCAAGTTATTTGCATTTTTTCACCTCCGTCACTTTATAGCTGCCAGATGTCCGGATCTAGAAATAAACATAGTATAGCAAACTAACGAGAGGGGTTTCGTCGCTCTCATTATTGTGTCATATATGACGTGGCTAGCTCTCCGTCTATAATAACCCACTTCGCTTGTATCTACCTACTGTGCAGGGTGACATGCAGTAAATGTCCTTGACTAGGTATAATTTGTTATTAACACTTTCGCAACCAGGCATAATTTTAAACGATACCCCAGAAACCGAGAGAACTCCTAGGCGGGCAACGCGGTGCAACGCAATGCCGCACGCCGCGTGCCTACTAGGCGGGCACTAGGCGGACGCTCAGGGCTGTGCCGAGTAACTTTCGTATACGTGAATAAACAAATTAGGTTTTACGATTCACGAAAACTCTAACTCCTATTGATTACATGCAATTGAATGTAACCAGTTGGTTACATTCTTCATTTCTTATCAGTTGATAAGAATTTGTATTTTTAAATCGCATTAGGTGAAGTATAAACACACTGCCTGTATATTTAAAAATCAACTTTTCGATCACATAGGTACATGCATAATAATCAGTAGTATTAAAACCTTTCTGTTAGTGTCAGCCCTGTGGTGGCGAAGATGCAATGTGTGCTCGCCAGGCGGGCTCTTTGGCGTGGTGTGTAGATTTATAGCTACTGCCCGCCTACCGGGCTTAGCCAGCATCTGAGCAAACATTACGAGTGCCTACGGCGGGTCCTTGGTTGCGAAAGTGTTAATGTATAGGTATATAATAATAATAATAATACCTGCTTATAATGCTATGTTACATTTTTAAACAACGTAAATTAATAATCCTAGCACGACTAAGGTAAAGGGCCCCTGTTTCGTGATAGTAGGTACGTTATTTCGTTAGTTTTTTTTCTGGCGCAAATAATATAGGTAAGCAATATAGTCATTTTTTATTTAAATTACGGATAAGAAAAAAATCTCTATTATTTAATCTCTTAAAAAGACCAAGTACTAATATTTTAGTGATTAAAGTGATTAAAGTAAGAGTAATATAAAGCTCGAAACTGTCAGCTGACCGCGAACAGCTGTGCGGTATGCGTGTACTTCTTGTAACCGTAAGGTGCGCGCTCTCACTTCTTAAGCTTATAGAAAGGCAAGGGGTAAGTCCATTTCAATAATAGTTTTTAGAGTGTCTCTGTGGGTTCCCTAGTAATTGATTAGGGCATATAAAATGATTAAATATAAGCATAGAAGTCCCTTAAAAGTGCAATCAATCGACTCACGAAATAGCTGGCATCTTATTTTTTGTGTGTCTCCTGTTTCGTGTCACTACCGAATCAAGGATTTTCTAGATATATTTTGGTTGCTTGTCTATATATATAAAAACGAAGGTAATCGAAATGTGAATTAGAAAACAAGTAGTGTATTTCATGAAGTTCCGTATGAGCTAAATTCGGTATATGTTTTTCTTACTAGAATTCTCATAAACCGAGTTAGAATGTGACCCGATTTTACATTTTTAAGATAAATTCGCGTGTTAACTACCGGCACAATTTTGCTTATAATTCGATTTATTTTATTTATTTTTGTGTATGTGTATGTGTATAATATACGATGGTTAATGATCAATGTATTTACTTTAAATGTGATCTACTAAATGAAGTCCGTGAATTTCAAAAAAATCTGTATCACGAAGTAAGGAACTGGGTTTTTGTTACTTTTCCCCAAGTTCGTGACAGATAAATCTATATTGATAGATAACACAGACACAAACAAGTTACGCAATAGACTTATAATCGGTACTATTACGATACAGAATTGGTAATTCCTTGTGTTCATTAAGTAGGTAGGAATCTTAACTCGTGAAACTGAAGGAGATTCCCACACAGAGCCTGGACACTAACACTATACAGGGTGTTTGGTAACCGGATGCAAAGCCGAAAGTAGGAGATAGTCTAGGTCATGTAGAACATTTTTAGCCATACTTGTCTTAGACAAATGTTATTAGTTTTTTTTTAATTTAAATTTTAAGATTTGTCGGAGAAAACTGCAAAACTTCAGACTAAATCGATAATTAGTACTTTTTTTACTGCAGGTAGATTTTTTTTTGTTTTATTTCGTATTGTGCAATGTCTATCAAACACTAGAAAAGTGATTTCAAACATCTGTGTCTAAAGAAAACAAGTTGACAGCGATTTAAAATTTTAGTTACATGAAAATGTAAACGATTTAAGTGATTTCAAAGTACGATAAAAAAAAAACTAAAATAGCCACGAATTTTCAAACCATTTTAAAAACATGCTTGGCTTTTACCCTTTTATTTAAGCTATCAAACACGACTGTAGCTACTGTATCCTTGAAAATAAGCCACCTAAACCAACTGGGTAGCTAAAATGTTTCACTCTACTTGTGATACTTGTGGTAGTTGTGGTGACGAATCTCATTATGATTTTACAATAAAACATTGGTTCTGAATACTAAGTTGGCGTTGACTTGACATTTGACTTGTTTTAAAAGGGTTAAGTGTACTGGACAAAACTACCACATGCAATTTTAACAAACAAAGGCTTGCGGCGGTGAGAGACAAAAGGGACTGATAGCGGCAGGCGGCGGGCGATAAGACAATCATGTCTCAAGCCATTTTATCTTTGAAAATAGGCTACCTGTACTAATAAGAGGGAATGTTTAGGGTAAATTAAAACAAAAGCATAAAAGATAAGTTATTTATTTTTACGATCAACACATTAAAATTACACATCATCGCTCGTTTTCAAAATGTGACCCGCCGTTTCGAATACAAGCACGAGCCCGTCTTCTTACTTCTGTGGTGGTTGTTCCGAATATCATTTCTTCCCTCATCCTTTCGAACGCCGCTTCTATCCTCTCCCTCAGCTCTTCTACGGTATTAATGACCTCTTGTGTGTAGACTAGCTCCTTAGCTCGGCCCCAAACGAAAAAATCCAATGGTGTCAAATCAGGTGACCGAGCGGGCCAAGGGATTCGTCCGCCTCTGCCGATCCAACCGTCCGGGAAACAGTTATCCAGATGCTCCCTTACAGCCAGAGAGTAATGGGCGGGACAACCGTCGTGTTGAAATGTCACTGCACCGGGCAGCTGGTCTTCGTCAATAAGCCTGGGCAAATCGTTTTGTAAAAATTCCAAATAATTTGCCCCATTTAAATTATTTGGCAAAAAATGTGGCCCAATAAGGACTCTGCCGATGATTCCAGCCCACACATTGACGGAAAACTTTCTTTGGAAGGACACTTGCTTTTTCCAATGTGGATTGTTGTTTTTGTCAGCCCATTGGTGTAGGTTATGGAAATTTGTGATCCCCTCCCGGGAAAATTTCGATTCATCGGTCCAAAGAATGCTTCGCAAAAAACGTCGGTCTTCGATATCCGCATTGAGTAAAAATCGGCAGAAGTCCACTCGGCGTGCAGGATCTCCTTCGTCCAAACCTTGAACTCCGATGCCGCGAAAAGGATATTTTCCCTCACGATTCATTGTGGCCCATACTTTCCATGTGGACAAGTTCAGATTACGAGCTACCACTCTGATGCTCGTATTCGGATCCTCTGCAAATGCCTGTAGAACGTCTTCCTCCACTTCAGGGCGATTACGTCCTGGATTCCCTCCATGTTGCACAGCAATACCATTCTCACGTAGCCTTCGGAATGAATTGTAAAACACTCTCACATTAGGCAATCTCCGGTTTGGAAAACGCTCTTGGTACATCCGTCGGGCCATCGCTCCATTACTGTCAGCTTTGCAGTACATGTAGATAATGTCGGCGTATTCTTCGTTCGTAAACTCCATGTTTACAATGAAGAAGTCGTAATTACACGTGAAGGAGCGCCTACGGCAGCTACAACTTGACACGGTAAATTGAGATGAGAGCGGGAAATTAAACCACAATGAACGTCTAATCGCAACTGAAGTTGTAACTAGACTAAATTACTAGTTTTTGCACAAATACTCATGTAGCTAATCAGTTTATCTTTGTCAATAAAGCACAAAACCGATCATCTTTGTTTAACGCCGCTCACCGCCTGCCGCTATCAGTCTCTTTTGTCTCTCACCGCCGCAAGCCTTTGTTTGTTAAAATTGCATGTGGTAGTTTTGTCCAGTACACTTAACCCTTTTAAAACAAGTCAAATGTCAAGTCAATGCCAACTTAGTATTCAGAACCAATGTTTTATTGTAAAATCATAATGAGATTCGTCACCACAACTACCACAAGTATCACAAGTAGAGTGAAACATTTTAGCTACCCAGTTGGTTTAGGTGGCTTATTTTCAAGGATACAGTAGCTACAGTCGTGTTTGATAGCTTAAATAAAAGGGTAAAAGCCAAGCATGTTTTTAAAATGGTTTGAAAATTCGTGGCTATTTTAGTTTTTTTTTATCGTACTTTGAAATCACTTAAATCGTTTACACTTTCATGTAACTAAAATTTTAAATCGCTGTCAACTTGTTTTCTTTAGACACAGATGTTTGAAATCACTTTTCTAGTGTTTGATAGACATTGCACAATACGAAATAAAACAAAAAAAAATCTAACTGCAGTAAAAAAAGTACTAATTATCGATTTAGTCTGAAGTTTTGCAGTTTTCTCCGACAAATCTTAAAATTTAAATTAAAAAAAAACTAATAACATTTGTCTAAGACAAGTATGGCTAAAAATGTTCTACATGACCTAGACTATCTCCTACTTTCGGCTTTGCATCCGGTTACCAAACACCCTGTATAAAACTTTATTGAAAAAAAAAAAAATAGACATACCTTTTAATAATGCGACCGTTCTCACGGAGGTGAAAAAAATAGTACATCATTTTAAAGGGTATTAATAAACTATGGGTGACGAGTTAGTTCGAGAGCTGGCCCGCCAAGGGAGACCCTCGAAGATTCAGTCCATCTATAGAGCTTTCGGCCAAGACATTACATAGTGCTTTTTATAACTACTGCGAGGAAATAAACGAGGGAGTTTTCCACGCCATTTCCATACTATTTTCCGTTATTTATCACATCTATCCCACCCAATCACTTTTTCCACCCTTTTCCACACCTTTCCTACTCTTTCACACATAATTTTCCACTATTTCCTACACCAATTCCCACCACGGTTTCCTACTTAAGTAAACCCGTTAAATATTTAAGATTCAACAATTTATCATGTTTAACTCTGGAATACCTTATACCGAAACAGGGGCCACGAGCTCACGAACTTAGGAGCTGAGCTAAATTTTTGTCACGAAATAGGACTCAAATAATAGGTTCACGAATAAATTCATATAAAAAAAAGTTTTAACCAAAACTAAATAGTTTATGCAAAAAATTTTTCCCAAAGAATCAATATAACTCCCTAAAAAGCTTAAAAAATATTATTATGCACAGTAATATTTAAAAAAAATTACGAATTCTCAAAATGTTCTTAACAGCCTTAACCTGCCGAAACAGGGGACGTTTACCTTACCTACTTACGGAGTTTTTCGATTAAATCCTAGCTTCTGCGTTTTGGAAGGTCGAAGGTTGAATTCATTGCTAAAGTCACGTTCTAACTTCAAACCTGAATTACGGCTGTATTTTGAAAAAATGGGCATAAAATATTTTTTATTTATTAAATATACCAATTGCTTCAATTTGGTAAGCGAGATAGGTAGAAAGATTTATTATTCAAAAAGTTATACATATTATTTTAAGGAAGCCCAAGAGGCGATTTTTGGAGTTACTCGAGCGCGTCAGATTAAGATATAGAAATATCTTGGAACCCGTGGAAATCTCCCTCAACCATTTTTAGCCGGCACGCCGCCTTTGGTGGGTTGGTTGGTGGGCAGTTAAAGAATTGACTGTCGGATTGTGAATTCGGTTATTTTATTCCAAGTTGATGCTTTGATTGTGTTAATACATAATCTAACATTTATCTTCAGGAACTTTCTTAATCTGATGGATTCAATTTTAATGTTGAGGTGATTTTATGAAGGCCATCGTAAATTTCAATCCTATCATCCGTTATGTCAGATTATCATACTGCATCATCAGTAACACTTCAGAAGCCTCCAGTTTCAATATCTGACACGCTCTAGCAAGTACATGTGAGCTTTTGTTTGTTTCAAATCTTTAAAAGCCTATAGATGCTACTTCCACTGAGGAAAGTATAATATACATTATTTAAACTTGTTTTCTTTTTACAAGATATTTAAAAAAATGGTCTAGGTTCTGGCACCACACGAGTGACTCTAAATTTAGTATCATGGGCTCACTACGATTAGGTTCTACATTTCACTACAAAACTGTGAGAGACCAGAACTCAAATAATGTTTAATAAATAATAATATTGCCGTTTACAACCTCGAAGTGGAAATTCTAATAACGTTAATAAATTCACACCACGCTAAGTTTGCAAGTTTCAAGGCGTGGAGAAGCAGTATTAACGTCAAATTTACATGAAAAAAATACGTTAAGCTAAGCATGAGTAAGGCCTGGTGCGTAACGGATTTGCCAAAATCAAAACCCTATTAATGGTACCCAAGACGGCTGAATACAGATTTGTTTTTCTATAATTTATTGAAAATTTGTTCACAAATTATTACTTACTAGCTTTTGCCCGCGGCTTCGCTCGCGTTAAATTTGGGGTAACAAACCATACAAACTTCCACCCCCCATTTAGGGAAGTGGGGGGTTAGAAAGAGACAAAAAATAGCCTATGTCACTCTCCATCCCTTCAACTTAAAAAACTCGTCAACTCGTCGCCCCGTTTTGCCGTGAAAGACGGACCAACAAACAAACAAACAAACACACACATACACTTTCCCATTTATAATACTCGTATTAGTATGGATTAGTAAATTCATCATTCTCCATTTCTCCCCGCTCCTGTCGTAATAGACGGAGAGCCAGCCACGTCAGATATGACACAATAATGAGCGCAACGAAACCCCTCTAGCCAGTTTGCTATACTATGCTTATTTCAAGATCTGAACATCTGGCAGCTGTAAAGTAGTGGAGGTCAAAGAATGCAAACCACTTCAAGGAAACAAATCCTAGAATTCTGAGTTTGATGCAATATTATGAGAAATTATTTAAATAATTAGATTATATCATTGCCAAAAGTTTCTGTCCTGGAAAAGTAGTGCCAAACGACATATAATACGAACTAAGCTATTTATCATTTCGTACTCTGTAAAAGTAAAAAAATAATATCGTGAAGGTTAGAAGACGGAGTTTCATCTAGTTTACTTGAAGCCTAATTTTTGCGTCCCATACAAAAAAAAAACGGTTTATTGCATATCGTTCTTCTCGTTTTAACAAAAGAGTTCCTTGGGCACTCAACTCCATACCGTTCAATACGTCAATACTGTAGGACTTTGTTGAATCAATTTTTTCGGTCCGACCTAGAGGGCATTGGCTGATGGTCTCATAACCATCGTGCATGACCTCCAAATATTGTCAAAATAATATTGGAAGATCGTATTATTAAACTAAATCTGCGAACCGTTTCTTTTAGTGATTATTGGTGTAGATTTCTCTATCGAAAAGTAACCAATGCCAGATAAGATAACTGACACCACATCGACTAAATTCCTGGTACACCAGATATTTGGTGAGACGTCTACATTGGCATTATTATTTCATGGAAATTGCAAAGAAATTGCCTGTCAGTAATGGTATAATGTTGGGTAACAGGTTGTATCGGAAATTAGTTATGTGCAACTTTCGCCAACACGTATCAAGTTTTTGACATCAGTTTGGCGCCTAATTTTCATCGGCGTTCACTTTAATTTATTTAATGATATCTGATCTGAGAATTCCCTTAAAAAAATATTTTTAGTATTTAGTAACCTAATCATTTCGTGACTCTGGCAATTGCGGTGTGTAGAGTGTATATTCGTAGGCAAGCCAAAAATGTTGATAACTTCGTGCTGTTCCATTCCACGTTCTAAATAACAACAATTAACAATATAAATGTTCCTATTCCAATGTCAGGCAGCTACATTACTGCCCTAGAAAAAAACCCGCAACTGCTTTTGGTTCTATGACGACTACCTCCACGAGTTGAATAGATTAACTAGATATGGTAGATATAATGAAGTAATGACGCAGCAAATGCCAAGTAGGAAGGCCTTTTGATGAGAAGGTTAAATTTGTGAAAGAGGTGAGATCCACACTACGGCCACTTTGCGCACAATATTCAGTCCATTTAGCGCCACTTTAACCTATTATATTTACTTTGCAACTTATTGCAAAAAATATTATATTTATTGATTTTTATTTCAACTTTATTACAAAAATATGAAAAAGTGCACAAGAGGCGGACTTAATATCTTATGGCATTTTCTATCACTCAACCTATGGGTCAAACCAAAAGTACCTTATTATTTTAGCACGGAGTCCCAATTCATGGGATTAGGTTGTCAACCGGACCCCAAGCCAAGACGAACGCTAGGAAGAGGAAGAAGAGGAATCAAAACATCCTGAAAAAAAATGACATTATGATGTCTAGATTGCCAGACGTTTGTTTACATGATAAATGATAAGATAAGTATCTAAAGATGAATTAAGTATACTTATAGTACCGATAGAGCATTATATGCCAATATGAATACCTACTTATTATGGCGACGTAGTACCAATAGTTCTATTAACTGCGAATCACACACACTATTAGCATTAAATTGCATAAAAACGTGACGCATAAAACTATCCCCCCAGTCCCCGCTACCAGTCCCATACCCGACATTTATCACATTAAAGGACAATGAATATAATAAATCGGTATGTCAAAGGGGTTACATGCTTTTGATGTTTTATATAGTATATACACCTACACGTCGTCCCGAAAAACCCCATTCAACCCCTTAGGTGCTTCCAAAGGTTTCCGTACATCTGCCTACCTACCTAATTCTTTTCTTAACTTAACATGCATTATTACAAGTCACATCGAGCTCTGAAACCTCCAAAATTTTCCATCAAATTAAATAACATAGCTAAGAACAGTCATTGATATATTTAGATAAAAATAAAAAAAACCGCAATATAATCGTTAATTCCGCCTGGGAGGTACGAATACGAGGTAAATACGAGTATGATGCTAATGGATGATGATAATAGAGTCTGATCGCGTTAACTTTTCTCCGAATTTGCAAGCGACAAACTTTGGAAAAATTACAGATTTATATGAAAATACGACTCTAATGATGACAGCGACACCTTCCTCGTTGTCTGATAAGTTAAAAGTTAATCTAAACATGCTCTGATACCCATCTTTTAACTTTGAAGGTTAAAATTGATGAAAGTTACATTATTACAAGAAAACTGTTAATGCTTTGATATGATTGAGTTCTTAAATAATATTGTTTTTTTATTTATTTATATAACAAGTTTTTTTTTATATACCACCACGGTGGCAAACAAGCATACGGCCCGCCTGATGGTAAGCAGCTACCGTAACCTATGGACGCCTGCAACTCCAAAAGAGTCACATGCGCGTTGTCGACCCTTTACAAAAAAGGAGGATTCACTGTGTTGATGGCTAAAGGAACAAGAAGGTCCCTCATCGTCAACACACTGGGTCCTCTTTGAGCTCTTATATTGTTTGTGAAGTACTTATATTGTTTACTTTAGGAACAAATCGATGCGACTTTATAATGTAATTTACAATCCCCATTTATCAAAACATGCTTAAATAAGTACGTACACCTAACTTATGTGTGTTACTTTGTACACATAGGGTGCCTAAGTATCAAGGGTGTAATCGTTAAGTGTAGCCAGGCGATTATTCCGTAAATATAACAAATATCAGAAAACTTTAAACTGACATCGAGAGAACGTTACCCAATAAGTAGAATCATATTAATAACTTTATTTTAATAAAACCAGACATATCCCAGATATTAACTTCAAACCCTCCATTACATTAAGTACCTAAGTACACCGTTCGTTGAGAACCTCTAGTTTAAAAAAGGTACTTCCTTAAAAAATAAATGTAATATTTATTATTTCATAAACAGGGCCCGTCCATTATCTGCCGTTGACATAAAAGAGATGTCACGTTGCTTATAGCTATAGCTTATATGATCACAATTAGGTTTATTGTTAGAAGTTGGGTTTCGTCGGTTCTACCCCAGCCCAGGGCATACCTACAAGATATTTAGATGTATAATGTGTATGTATGTAACCTGATTTTTATTTTTCAGTCTTATTAATATTATATTCAATATTTTTTTATACTTTGCCAAGTTTAACATATATAAGTTATATAATACTAGAAATAAAAACAAGATTACTATCAGAAAGTGTTGTTTCCGCAAAGAATATAAGTCACTTTGTGGTCAAGCTATTCAACTTTATAACAAGTTACCCGTCGATGTTTTTTTATCATTTAACTTTAAAGAAATACTTGAAAAAAACTTGAATGTCAAAGGGTTATCACAGGGTCGAGGACTATATGACGGACAAAGAAGTATGGTTTTATCTTTTACGGTACGGAAATTATAGCCTCAAGGGAAAAATAGGTAGGTAGGTTGTACTAAATGTATGACAGCGTTTAAACTTAATATTTTCAATATTATACTTTTATTTTTATAAAAGTTTTTACTCATTGGGTAACGTACTTTCGATATCAGTTTAAAAGTTTTCTTCTGTTATATTTACGGAATAATCGCCTGCAAACACTTAACGATTACACCCTGTATGTAGGTACGTGGAGATTTTGCGCGAGCAGCAGCTTCGCATATATTATGAAACAACACACACGAGTAAAAAGTGGTTATTACGTTGTTCAAAATGAAAGGCACAACCGAGAGAGGCTGTTGGGTTCAAAGGACCCTTAAAAATACAATGGAAATAATATAAGTAGTCTCCCATTATGACCTTAATCACCAGTCTCTTATACTTATAACAAAAGCTCCAGTCAAAATATTTGCTACGGTACGGGTCCTTTACATTAATGTGCAGTCGTTTTATAGAGCCATTAAATAATATAAGGTAAACGATTATTTATTATTGAAAATCTTGGTACTCGTACTTACATTAAATAAGTAAATATAATATTTAGGTACAGTACTGATGTGTAAATTAGCTGTATCGATTCGAAATAGATTTTTTAATCAATCTACCTATTTTTATGGCCGCGACTTTAGAATATGATAAAAATTTAGTTATTAATATTTCCTAAAAATTTGGCGAAAACGATATAAGTACCTATAGTTGTACTACATTTTACTACTATTAATTATGTTCATAATACTACACCAAAAATCCACTTATTTTTGTTAAAGTGACTTAATAATACAATTCATATTCATTGCGACAAATTCAAAATTCTTTACGTGTCAGGCAATAAAGGTTTTAAGACAATTATGGTTTATACGAGTAAGTATATGGCTACTTTATGTGCCTTAACACTTTTTATACTGGATCCAAATAAAAAACACTAACTTACAGAAGAATAGTAAAACTTTAAATAAGTCTTGTAGCAAAAAGGATATCTACCTATTACGAGTATATAGGTACTTAGAGCAAAAAAAAATGGAAATATGGTAATTATTTGTAGGATTTTTATTCATTTATTTGTTTATGAAAGATATTTTAAGTTGGGATAGGTTGGATGTAATATTAAACAATTTCATTAACTAAAATACTCTTATATCATATTATATATATGCGTGGAGTCTGATTGATAGTCACCAAATAGATTTTTATAAACGTATTTTCGTTACGTTTAGGCGTATTTGCTTTAACCATTTTTCTGAACTGGAAATCGGTGGATTCGAGAATTTAGGTTTTTAAAATGTTTCTAAACGCTGTATACATAAAACCAGCGATCAAAAGCGGGTCAAAAAAGGTGAGTGGCGTGGGTAACAATTTTGAGCCGTAGGCGCAGCCGGGACCTACTTATACGACGTTGCATACAACACTTTTTCTACGACTACACATAGTTTTACAAAAAATGCGAAATTGAACACTTCATGGATATTGCAGTTAATTTGTCAACATAATCAACAATAATTTAAGTTTCACCTTTTAAAACACTGTATTTCAAGAATACTAACACAAACACACACCGTCGTTATTAAATCAATTATCAAAGAGCGACAGAGATTAGTAAAAATATATTATTTTCAAAGTTTGCAGTTTGCCATCACAAACGAATGGCAAACGTAAAAACTACAAAGTATGTCTGTGGTTCTTTTAATTTTTTCTTTTTTAAAGTTTTTTTTCTAAAAACGCTACGTTTATTTAGGTTTCTTAGGTTGGCAGTAATGTATTTTCTTCTAAAGTCCTGATTGCACGCGATTATATTTTGGCGCTTTTATTTAACAGTTGTTTTTTTGGGGAATAGACTAGATAGACTTTTCTTCGAGTATATTATCTATGTGTTTCTTCGAGTATATAGATGATGAAGAATGTATAAATGATAGATAAACGGGAGTAGAAAAAAAAAATTGTTGGGTTCACAGGGCACCTCTGTTAGCAATTGCATTATATCACATAATAACTCTAGGGTATTTATGAAGAATAGACTAGATAGACTTTTTTGAAATTGGGTAAAAGTACCTCTCGGGGTATAATGTTTAACAGGTATAAATTTGTTAACCTTAGCCTTAAGAAGAATTATTATTAAGTTAAGTAATCTGACAGCTCCTGCCTTACAAAGTGGTTTTTAATATAAGGTCCAAAGATTCATAGAATGTTATTTGCATAGAACACAGTAAACATACAGTTCTTATAATCAAAATAAAAGTTCAGTGCATTCAGCCTGCATGCAAGCGTGCAAATATTTTCAAACAGGCAATTTACAGCCTGGAAGTCCACGAGGGATCTTTGCGAAGATGGGACATATATATGTCCCCCATAGAAACTCTGTAAATATGTGTAACTGTGGCCAACTTATAGCCTTTTAAACATTCACGCAAATAACTACTTTGTGCTAACCCTTAAACAGGTGACTGGGTCAATGAACTTACTTGTAAACAATATTTAGATGACATGGTTATGTTAATCTGTTGTCGTATATCCATTCTTAGATCCGCTTGCAACGCTGTAAAAATTATTGCAACATTTTCGGACGTGATTATCTTGTTATTAAATTATTATTGAGTGTGAAATTTCTAAACACAAAAATTCAAATGGTTACATTGACAACCACTCAAAAGTAATCATTCGTCAATTAATCGTTAAGTCATCATAATCATAAACAATTAAAGATAATATCGTAAACTTATCATAAATATCTCTGCCTGATAAAAAGGTTTTAGCTCGTTAACACGTTTCAATCAATTATTTTCTAACAAAATGAAATTTAGCCCTGGTTGAGCAGGTATATTTTTCATGCAATAGGTTTTACCTAACATAACATAACATAACATAAATACTCTTTATTAATACCTCAAATAATACCTGTTATTTATTTGGTTTAAAACGTGCAATACGTGAATGCGTTACTTCCACCGATCAAATAATACTAGGGATACCCATGGGATACCCAATCAGCCCAAAAAAATGGCCTTCTTTGACATTCTTATTACGGTATAAGACTTTACGGTTACAAATTTTCAGTAAATCTTGTTTGAAACTGTACTTCATTTAGATTGTTGCTCAAAGGTTACTTCACATAGGTAGTTAGAACCAATACATTTTTAATAAATAGCGAAACTCTTTGCGTAGTTGCAAAAGGGTCTAGCAGGCTAAGCTAACAAGAGTGGCCCCGCAAGGGATTTGGTTGTAATTTGAGGTGCAGTAGTGGCAGGATCTAAGAACATTGTATGCGTAATATCAGCCTTCGATCTTCTTTTGTTTCAGATTTATTCACGAAAATGTCAAAAAATCAAGGTAATTATAAAACTGTTATTTTAGCTAAACCAAGCAAGCGAGAGAAACCAAATAAATTCAGAATTAAGGAGCATAAAATGGGGTTCATAGTGCATATTTTTACAGACATTCATGTCTTTGAACTTGGATGAAAACAAAATAAAGTTTTTTTTCGCTTCATTTTTTTGCCGCTTTTCGCGGAGACACAATTATCAAAAAAATACTTGATAAGCCACAATTGTCAACTACGTACACATTTCAAAACATTTTGATAAATCATGCCAAAAAAAAAACATTTATGAACGTATGTTTACTATTTCATATCATATCAATAGAGTAGTAGTGGCAAATCAGTCTGTAGTATATAGGTATAACATCCTCTTTCGTTCCTTATGAAATAATTAATTGACATTGATCAATGACGTAAATACTGTTCTGTTTGCTCTACTGAGTTATTTGTTGATATGGAATGGTAATAAAAAATGTTTTTGTCAATGTGCCTACAGCCAATTCTTATTATGTACCCACTTTTATCCTTATTTGCATAGAATAAAAAAATATAAGAAAAAAACACATTTAGAATAATACCTAAAGAGAAGTAGCATAGCATGTCCATTTCATTTGCAACTGACGACAAAATCAAAAAACTTACAATCTGACATTGCGATTTCTTCTACAGATATAGTACGATTAAACTAAGTCTGCATACGTCAATCACGACCTAATGTGTCCATCAACTCTCTTTCTGTGGTGTGACAACTACAGACTATCCTTAGAAGGGCTCTACACTTGCCATTACACTATAGTAACCATACGTTAGTAAATGTTCTTTTTTGACATGACGCACCATGATTTTTCAAAATGTTTTTAAATGTATACGTAATTGACAATTGTGGCTTATCAAGTAATTTTTTTGATAGTTGTGTCTCCGCGAAAAGTGGCAAAAAAATGTAGCGAAATTTTTTATTTTATTATTTTTCATCCAAGTTCAACGATATGAATGTCTGTAAAAATATGCATTATGAACCCCATTTTATGCTCCTTAATTCTGAACTTATTTGGTGACTCTCGCTTGCTTGGTTTAGCTAAAATAACGGTTTAAAAATTACCTTGATTTTTTGACATTTTAGTGAATAAGTCTGAAACAAAACAAGATCGAAGGCTGATATTACGCATACAGTGTTCTTAGGTCAGGACCTCAGGTCTCAGGGCCACTACTGCACCTTAAATTACAACCAAATCCCTTGCGGGGGCCACTCTTGTTAGCTTAGTCTGCTAGACCCTTTAAATTATACTACTCTTTGAGTCTGACGTTTGAAATGGAATTGTTATCAACATAGACGTATAAAATAAGAAGACGTAACGCCGTGAACACAAAACTGTGATTCCATAATTAGCCGATTTCTTCGTGTTTACGCGCGACACGCACACATATACAACTCGTGGACGAGCGGTGATTGGTTCAAACGTCAAAAGTGAGTGTGTGTGCACGAGATCGCGGCTCATTGTGGAATCACAGTTTTATCTTCGTGGGATTCCGTCTTCTTAATTTATATGTCTATGGTCATCAAACTTACTTTATTTAGGTACACAAAAAGAAACTTAGGTATAAAACTAAACTTACTTAATATCATATGACACATTCTTCAAATAAAAATGCCTTTGCTAGAAGCTCATGATTATTTTAATTTGCTCTTTTTATAAACGAGATGCAACTACATAGCGAATAAAAGTTTACGACGACAAAGATAAACATATCCACCACCGCATCCAACTGGGCACAGGAGAATTTTATTATACGTGATTTTTATCGTGTCACCAAAAATTTTCGCATTGTATAGGTACCTAACAGCTCAGAATGATCTATTGTTCAACTTGTGGTTAGACTAGAGAAAGAGTGCTGCAAGTTCAAGATCAGCGGGTCGATATTTCGGAATGAGTCACCACAGTACCTACTAAAAGTTCTTAAGCATGCGCTTTCACCCTTACAAAATACCTACAGAGGTTTTAAGTTTTACTGGCTCGAGATCGTCCTATCTGCGAAGCCTACTGCTGGTGATTGTTATAAAAAATGTTATGTTATAGTTCAAATGCGTTGCAAGAATATTGAAGAGCGGACACTATCTCGATCATGTCATGTGCGCCAACATCATGTCTCATGCACGGGCTGCAGCATACAGCATACAATACATTGTAAGACGCGGAGGAGCATTAGAATGCCGTACGTGAAGATAGTGTAAAATATGACAATTAATAATAAAGTAATTGATATTAATATTTTCGCATTTGATTTATTTGACATTTACGCGTCAATCATACATCAGATCAGTGCGATTACGTCAACGCTCGGTAATAAGCTTACGCTCCGAGTTTTCCCGATGGTTATTTCGTAATCTAGGCGCGAAGTGCAGAATGCATTAGGGTCATCCATCACCATCGTGAAAAAGTAGTGAATTTGGTTTTTTTTTCTTAATTCATGATTCTAACCATTAGAAATCTACTGAATATCACTCAAACTATGCAATATTTCCGGGAAGTATTGTCAAAAACATTACATTTGGTTTTACAGAATTGTACATAAAATAAAATCATAGTTTCTAAATCTATGTCAGGACTATCCAAAATAATAATAATATTAAATATGACAATGATTATGATTATAATTTTGTACATAAACCAAATATTTTTTACACTGTAGAAACATTCATCCAGAAGCTAGCTAGTCAATTTTTTCTTTAACACTTTCACGATCAGGAACCCGCTAAGCGGGTTTTCTGTTCGTAGGCGCTTTCCGCTACATACGAGGAAAACGCTAAGATCGGCTACGAGCGTAGCATGTAGCGAAGTGTGGTACGGAAAGTGTTAAACTATTTCCTTGAAGTATTTTTATGTCATTAGGTAATCCATTGTAAATAGAGAATCTAACTAGTAAATTTTTTCTTAAAACTATTTGCTTGAAGTATTTTTATGTCATTAGACCCATTAGGTAAATAACTAAACACACGTTAAATGCGTTTATGTCATAAATCATTTTGTAAGCTCGTGGTTTGTACAATCAATTCATGATTTTTTGTCGGGTTGCCCTGTTAATTCCTTAACCACGTGTCTACGACAATAAATGTCGATTATTATGAAGTAACTCTCTTATATATAAACAAGGTGCCGGGAGAATGTGCAAACGTTTAAAAAGGAGGACACAATGAGCATCAGGCCAAGCACCACAGACAGCCTGAACACATTTTTTTTGAATTATGAAAGCTCTCTCTACATCGACAGAATTACCCCACAGCATCAGACCGTAGCTGAGAGCAGAAGACAGCTTCCTCAGAAACAGTGTTTCTGAGTCTACGAAGAGCAAACACAAATCTGTTACAAATTTGCTCGATGTGATCTTGCCAGTGCAGATGTTCATCTAAAGTGAATTCTAGAAACTTTACACTGGAATAAGTAAATTTTACTTCATCTGTTTACGTTTCTACTTTTATATTTGACTGTAATAGGCATGGTATTAGAATTATGTGATCTAATTTGAATAAATCTAGTTTAACTAATTTTACAGTCAAGTTAACTGCTAGACTCAAGGAAAAAATAGACTAGTAAATACCTACTTAAAACAAATATATTGGAGCGGTGAAGGCCCTCAAGCATATTATAATATAGGCTATAGATACTATTATAGAGGCGCTTGGCCACTCTGATTTATCTGATAGCGACCTTGTAATGGGTTAGGCGGCTTTCACACTGCTGCGGTTTCCGCATGCGGTATCGGTGCGCGAACGAGATAGCGTTCTGCATGTGTTCTAGCGCTGTCACGCTAGCACACCATCGCCGCACCCGGTTGCGGCGCCAGTGTGATAATCGCCTAAGACCACACAAAATTGAACACAACTCTCGAGACAGTCACGCAGTAATACTCAAGACTATTATAAAGCTAGGTTTACATGTTTATATAAAAACGAATTTTTAGAACTGGTTTACATGTTTATTAAAAATCAATTATTTGTACATAAAATAAAATTACTAACTGTAAACAGTTCTATTTTTACCTTCATGTGAAACCAACTTAAGGTAACACTCGGTTACTCTCGCAGTAGCGTTCGGTAACTCTTATAGTAAGGCGGATCTCACACTGGCGCCGCGCCCCGCTCCGGTGAACGAGTCAGCGCTATACACACGCAGAGCGCTATCTAGCTCGCGCACCGGCGCCGTATGCGGAAACCGCATCAGTGTGAAAGCTGCCTTACACTCGATAACGCTCGCCACAAAAATGTCTGCGGCTTGAACCTAAACTTATGATGTCTCTAAAGAAATGCACTGTGACGCCACAATTCGCAACAGGACGAAAGCAAGGGGAATAATATGAAAAAAGAAAAAAAATAAGCATATACCTATCATCTTCAAAATTAGAACATTTTAATAAAGTCACGAGGACAACTTGATCGTCAACAAAACGTCGAGTTTTGTTGAAATCACTGTTTGTTTTTTTAAACTATCGGCAGGTAGCATTACTCGTACCATAGTGCCGTATAATGAATAAATAATTAGGGCGATACATTAAATATACAAAGCCTTTGATGGAGTAACAGCATGTAATAAATTAATATTATTACTAGCAGTCATTGTCATTACAAATATAATAATATAATGAAGTACTTAATTAAAATTATTTTTTATTAAAATCTTGTCCATAAATGTCTCAAAGTGAATTTTGGACACGCATTTTTAGATCGTTCGAAAAATATATTAATTTGTGGAATTTAAATAGGTTTCATATTAAATTGTACTTATTATAACAGAATGTTACTACATAACATAATCTATTTTAGTAAACTACTTATTTATGAAGTTATAAATGTACGTATACTTTTATGGGACATGTAAAATTTTGTGTGGTCTTACATATCCACCTAGTTAGCGCCAGAAATACCTAAGCGGATGATAAAGATCATGGCACACCTGTCATTTAGAATAAGAACATGTGCAGGTCATTTAGAACACTTCCTCGGATAAGCTACTATTGCTGCTGGTATGTACCTTTAAGATCATTGATTTATACAAAAAGGGAGATATGGTACCAGGCGCTCGATTGTGTGCCATCAAATATAGGTTCCGGGACCTATATTGAATTTGTCGTGTGGCAGAGTCTCTGTCACACTTTGTGCAATGCGCAAAATATGGAGGTCTCTCTTGCCTTGCATACCCGTGTTAACTATATAGGTTTATCTCTTTAGCCCATGATGCACATACATTATAGCGGTGTGTAGCATTTTACAAGTGTGTAGGTGCTGGAACACATTTCAGTTTTATTTACTATGAACGTCACTCATCTTCCTTTTCGTTTATGTCTGTTTAAGATAGTATGTGTAGTATTTCTCGTTGTTGTTGGTTTTGCTATTATTTTTATTGTTTTTTTTTCAAGTTATATTTAACTGACAGCCGAAGGAGGTGTAATATATTTTTAAGGGGCCCTCTCCATACATGTATCTAAAGGTATTGTTTTTGCAAATATCAACAAGTTGCATTCATTTATTCAATAATATAATAACACAACAATTCAAAGTACTTACCTATATGCTAATACGACAATTGTTACAAAAAATATTAAATTACAATTTTAGTATAAACAAGACATATTAACAATAAACAAAGTATAAAATAAACACATTCAATAAATTGACCCATATTTATCTACACTCGCATTGTAAGTCCTCTAAAACGTGTTCAATAACGGTAGGCAATGGCTAGCATTACCACAACCGATTTTACTATGAATAGCTTTTTATCTGTGACAGTAACGTAATTTTAACTTTACATGCTCAAATATTGATACGTTATGAGTTTTGATAACATAATATACACCCGCACGCGCCCGCGCGGCCGCCGACACACTCCCTCCCGACCGCCGGCACGCTCCCTCCCGACCGCCGGCACAATCGAGTTGGCCATGGCGGTGCAATGGCGGCCATTCTATGGTTTCCGAACACGGCATTTAGTATAAATAATATGACTGTAGATAAAGCAGTGTATGCAACTGTACGTAATTAGGCCTTATTACGTAACAGTTACATTAACTACTATTTCATTATTGTACAGTCGACGTCAAAGATATATTTACAATTGAAAGTTACAAAAAAATCTTTACATTAAAATAAGTTGCCATGTAATGTGACAAGTACTTGTTTACGTGATATATTACAGTTTTATATTTTCACTGAATGTGCCCAAAATATGTTTACACTATTTAATCCATGTAGTTTGCCACTTTTTCTGACTTATGTTCGTTTACATGACAAGTTACAGAATAATATTTACACCCAATGTGTCAAACGTGATACACGTCAAGAGCAACAGTTCTGTTTTTACGTTTCATGATGCATAAAAACTTTTACGCATTCTGCTACAAAAACATATTTACATACTTCACCTGTTTATTTACTAATTTCTTTATAATTCATCTATTTCATTCTGGCCTACTTTTTATTTAGGAAGGTAAAGAAAATTATAGCAAGGAGTTGCTATAATTTTCTTTACCTTCCTACTTATTTTTATTAATTCATATTAAGAATATTCCATTCTATATATGATATTTCTAGAAGTGTTTTATCTTTTCGAGTGTCATTGATGAATTGCGAGTGGCATTATAAAGATAAATTTCATAAACAATATTAAATAAAATGTTTCGCATAGACGACCATACAAAGCACAAAATAATTACCATGCGTGAATATGGAGCTACGGTTACGGATATATCGGAAGAACTGGGCATTTCGGTAAGTAAACATTTAAATGACGGTAGGAAATATGTAGGCCTTACGTCATAACATATTAAATTTTATGAGAAATATTAAATAGCGAATCTCATCACTCTCATATTGTTTCAGCGACCAACAGTGTATCTGTGGATCAACAGATGGGGCACAGTGAACAGTGAAATGTCACTCATCTAAGGGCCGAAATAAAAAAACCTCGGAAGACACTGATAGGGCTTTAATAGAAAGTGTGATGGTCCAGCGATTTGTAAGCGTACCTACATATGCACAACAATTAAATGTTAGTGCTAATACGATCAGAAGACGATTAAAGAGTGCAGGACTTCGTCGTAGAATCCCTGCACGGAAACCGCAATTAACTGACCGGCACAAAAAATTACGGTTGAATTTTGCCAATAACTTTCGACACTTCGACTTTGAAGACGCGGTTTTTGTCGACGAAAAGGTCTTCACAACACGCCAAGATGGACGCGTTTCCCTATATCGCGTGGAAAACACGCGTTACGACGAACATAATGTCTTGGCTGATAGAAGAAGTGGGCGTTTATCAATTGGTTTTTGGGGGTGGATTTCGAGTTCGGGTCCAGGTGAACTTGTGGAAATCACAACACGAATGAATGCCAACAACTACATAGAAATCCTCAGGGATGTCTTACTACCAACACTTAAAGCTTCATTTGGTGATAAAAAAATATATTTGATACAGGACAACTCATCGGTCCATAATTCCCGTATAGTTCAAGCACGGATCAATGAACAAGATAGCATAGAACTAATGAAGTTGCCACCAAAATCCCCGGACATGAATGTCATTGAAAACATGTGGGGTCTTATGGTCCAAAACTGGGACTCTTTGAAGGTAAAGACCAAACAAAATTTAAGGGAACATGTACACGAGCTGTGGGAGTACTATCGCGGTATTGACTACTGTGTAAATTTAGTTCGTTCTATGGGCCAACGCTTACAAGACGTACAGGATACTTTTGGCGGCTACACACGATTTTAAAATGTTTAAACCTTAAGATATTCACACGTTGTATGGTTATTAATATAAGAAGTAATCTTTTTTTTAATAGAAGAAGTATAACATTTTTTTGAAATTAAATCATTTAACTTTACTGTCATAAGTCTTTTAATCAAAAGGTATAGTAGAAACGAAAGTAGGTATGTAAGTTTTTGATCAACATAAGCAATAAAGCCACGTTCCTACATACTTGTGATAAAAACGTTAAGTCGGTTTCTTTTAAAAATAAAAGCCCCCTAAAGCTAAAAAGCACTGAACTTAAGGGCCGATTTTGATTCCTCAGGTAGACATTTATCCTACAGATACCCATGACAATCCATACAGTTATTCATCGAATCTTATCTTATCTTACGTAAGGAACTTCGGCCCTAAATTCACTTTTATTTAACCTTTTCAACGCCAAAGACGTATATATTGGCACCGCAGGTTCAACGCCAAAACGTATATATATATATATGTATATATATATATATATATATGTATATATATATATATATATATGTATATGTATCTATATACAGGGTGACCAATCCAAATGGGTCAGTAGGGAGAAGTCTGAAATTATGAGAGATAGCGACATCTGTTCTTAGGAACCATGGCTTCGATTTTAGATTTAATCATAACGGCCTCCTAGCCAAGTCGGTAGTGACACTACCTACGAAGCAGGAGGTCCCGGGTTCGAATCCTGGTCAGGACATTTGTTTGTGTGTTTATCACAGATATTTGTTCCTCAGTTATGGATGTTTCTATGTATTTAAGTATTTATTCATATTTATCTATTATATATATCGTCGTCTAGTACCCATAACACAAGCCTTATTGAGCCATTTGCCTGGGTCCATTTTTGTAAGATTGTCCTATAATATTTATTTATTTATTTTATATAATGGCATTCAAACTTTATATTATACGAGTATATGTCCTCGACCACAGAGCAAATTAGACCTACGTGCACACGTATAAAGTTCAACTTTGAAATTTCGATGACGTGGCGTGTGAGCGTTAGCTTTTGCGTTTGACATGGCGCCGAAAAGGTTAAACTTATAATTCTTCAGTATCTATGCATTTACAAAATAACCGGCCAAGGGCGAGTCGGATTCGTCCATTAAGGGTTCCGTACAATTGGCAAAAAATCACGTTTGTTGTATGGGAGCTCCACTTAAATATATATTTTATTCTGTTTTATTCTGATTTTAGTATTTGTTATTAAACTTAACGGCACAGAAATACATCGTCTGAAAGTTTTATCTATTTGTGAGATAGATACAGTCTGGTGACAGACAGACAGATGAACGGACAGTAGAGGTTTAGTAATTGGGTCGGTTTTAACCTTTGGGTACGAAACCCTGAAAATCAAAAATACTGAAAATGGTTTAAATGTAAACATCGGAATTACATACTCGACATAGCATTGACGTCATCTAAACGAACGAGACAAACAGACCATTTGACAGTATGGTACTCTTTTCGACGATTGTCATTATTTGAAATTAGAGTGCAGCTTTCAATTGTTTGTAAAGATATTTATTTAGCAGGAGGTATAAAACTGTTTATGTATGGTTGATTGTAAATATTACATTAGATCTTTACATGCAATTTAATTTGGTACATTAAGAGTAAATATTATTCTGTAACTTGTCATGTAAACGAACATAAGTCAGAAAAAGTGGCAAACTACATGGATTAAATAGTGTAAACATATTTTGGGCACATTGAGTGAAAATATAAAACTGTAATATATCACGTAAACAAGTACTTGTCACATTACATGGCAACTTATTTTAATGTAAAGATTTTTTTGTAACTTTCAATTGTAAATATATCTTTGACGTCGACTGTACTAGGTAATTACCATGTAGGGCAGATGGTATTGGCCACTTTAAGGAGAGTTTGTCTATTCAGGCGTCCGTCGTTTAATGTCAATAAAAAATTATGACACTCTTTATGTACTGAGTAATTGAAAATATATTACTATATTTATATGAAACCCTTCTGTTAGGATTCTGACATTAGACCTTATTTTTTCTTTAATGAAATATCAGAATGGGCTCAGGAGCCAGTTTCGGCCACTTTTTCCATGGTTCCTGAAAACGGAATGACAACTGACACATGACAGATGACAGTTCCATCAGTGCTGCCACAATTTACTCTCATATTAAGTAAAAACCATAGACTTGTATATTTGTCTAAACCTTAATGAAGTTGATAATGGCCAAAACCGGCACGGTGGCCACAACCGAGGCATCTGCCCTACCAAAAATATTATTTCTAAAAATTGTTTGCAAAATACACCATTACGTTCACCAAACATGTCCATGTCTTTAGCCTCTATTAAAATATAGTTTAGGACCGTTTTTGCTCTAGCGGTGGGAGCGGTGCATGATATAAATAGATTGGTCTTCAACAATAACTCTGAAGTTTCATACAACCTGTTTTGATTTTGTGGTAAGTAAATATTTTCATAAATAAACACCCCTAAAGTCTATAAAAGAGGTCCAATAATTATAAAGAAAATATTTCTATACGTTCAATGTTTTTTTAACAATATTGTTTGTAGACTTCTTATCGATTTTCCTTTAATCTATAAGTAGGTAAATAACTATTTTTTGTATTTATGCAAAACTTTCAATTTTAATTTTCTAATATGTTCTACAAAAGTGGCTTCCATAAATATAAATACCTAAATGTAACAAATCCATTAATTTACCTTACATGCCCGTCTTTTATTAATTGACTTACATTAATATACTTATGTGCCAAACTACTGGCAAGCGGCTGTGACAGGTAGACAGACAAGTGTGATTTAACGAGGGTTTAGTTTAATTTAGCATCATAGGGCAGCCTATGATGCTAAATTTGGAGTCACTTGAGCGTCGTCAAGACCTCCCTTTTGAAAACTACATATAACATAACATAGCATAAATACTCTTTTCACATTTCATGCTCGTAAAGTTCGACTTTAAGTCGTGCGTGGACGACATAAAATCGCATTTTAAGCTTTAGGGCATAAAGTAAAATTTTCTTCTAAGACTGTGAGACTTCTAAGAATGTGGCTCAACAGCCAAACAGAGTCAAAATATATTGCACAATTTAATTGAGCAGTAAAATTTCGTAGAATACTGAAACTTGTTCTTTTATTATATTCTTGCTATAATTATTTGAATTGCGTGTTTTCTATAATTAAATAAATGAAATCAAATAAAATAGGACTTGATAATAGTTTATAAATGCCCCGAAATGGTTTTATGACTTGGCAGAAAACAAATATCTATGTCTAAATTCACATGTTGAAAATTATTGGTGGAAACCATATTTGTTTTCATTGTAATATTTTTTTTATAACTTGAAATTGTTTTACGATTACCGATAAATAATTTTCTCGCGATTGCAGTGAAAATTAGAGTGTAACCCTCGTCCATAAAACCCATTTTACACTCGACATAAACGCCTCGCGTAGAATCGTACGTTTTATGCACTTGTTGTACAACCTACTATTATTGCACACTTCAAATAATAGACACAAAGTATACACAAGTCACAAACAAAAAAGCAGAGGCAAAACAATTGAAGAGAGGTATGGGCACTGCGAATGGCATCTCGCTAAGTGTGGTAGGGCACGTTCAGCGAATGTCATCGCTCAAATCTGGAGCAGAGCCCGACTGGGGAAGTACCTCCACCTTACAGAAAACCACAGCCAAATAGCACTAGACCCTACTCATAGTGTTGTGTTCCTGCTGGTGAGTAAGGTTGCCAAAGAGCTCAAAGAGGACCCAGTGTGTTGACGATGAGGGACCCTCTTGTTCCTTTAGCCGTCAACACAGTGAATCCTCCTTTTTGTAAAGGGTCGGCAACGCGCATGTGACTCCTGTGGAGTTACAGGCGTCCATAGGTTACGGTAGCTGCTTACCATCAGGCAGGCCGTATGCTTGTTTGCCACCGTCGTAGTATAAAAAAAAAAAAAAAAAAAAAAAAAAATTGGCGGTCTTATCGCTAAAGAGCGATCTCTTCCAGACAACCTTTGGGAAGCGGAAACCAGTAGGTGTTGCAAAGCAAATAAACCAAACAACATTGTTACATTGTAGAAATAAAAAACTGTTTACATAATGTACTCGTAGGTACATAATTTCATCGGTGGGGGAAGCTTCTATAGGCTTTCAAAGATTGTAAACAAACAAAAGGTCAAATGTTCTTGCTCGAGCGCGTCAGATATTGAAACTGGAGGCATCCGATGTGTCACGCATGACGCAGTATAATAATCTGACAAAATTGATGAAATTGGAATTTACGATGGCCTTCAAATTTAACCTCAAAATTAAAATTGAATCCGTCAGATTAAGAAAATTTCTTCAAGATAAATGTCAGATTATGTATTGGCTCAACCAAAGCATCAACTTGGAACAAAATTATCGAATCCACAATCCACCAATCATTTCTTTAACTGCTTACCAATCCCCTACAACCAGCTCACCAAAGGCGCCGGCTAAAAGCGGTTGAGGGAGATCTCCACGGGTTGCGATATATCACTATATTTTAATCTGATGCGCTTGAATTACTCCATATTCATTCTGGGGCTCCACTGCTATTTCCTTTTGAGGTAGTAAATCCTAAAATCTACCGCTATAAGGCCACGTGATAATTCCTGTACATTATTATATATATTTGAGATTTTATTTTATTTTTTTATAAATGTGTTATTTATACATTTTGTAATGTGTCAAATTACTTAAAAATATAATTCTTCAATACATCCATTACACCATAATAAGATAATAACACAAATATAACTATTTATAAAACAAAACTACTAAAATTAAGTCCAACTTAAAAAATAAACATACAACTAAAATCAACCCCCTAAACCTTGGCTCCTCGGTAAGGTGCCCTTAAGGAATGACTTGTGGGATAACAATTATTTTACATCCTTTCCAGAACTCAAACTATCTCCATACCAAATTTCATCTTACTAAATAGTTAGGTTCAGCTGTTTAAGCGTGAAGATGTAACAGACAGACAGACAGACACACTTTCACATTTATAACATTAGTATAGCCTCTTATAATTCGACCATGTTTCTAGTTTTCGTTCTCAACTCAAATGGCTCCCTATCCGTCACCGCCGTAACTCTCACATACTTTCTTTACTCTTTTCTATACTTTTTAACCCTGCAACTCCCCGCTACCTCAAAGAGCGTTTCTCTTATCTTAATTCTATTAGATCCTCTCAAAAATTGCTCCTAAAAGTGCCATCTTCATCTTCCAAATTTTATAATTGCTCATTTACGTTCCAGGCCGTTCGTTTGTGGAATTCTCTCCCTCTCAACATTAAACGCGCGCAATCTATTGGTAGCTTTAAATCGCAACTTAAGGAATACTATTTATCTCTTCCTTAGGTTTTTAAGTTGACACTGTTGTTTCTTATTGTGTGTATTATATATGTATATATATACGTATATGTATGTTTATTTTGTATTTATTTAAGTATGTATATTCATATGAATGTGCTGTGTTATCTATTTCGTCTCTTTTGTTTCTATGCACCACCTACTGCGTATTGTTTTTCTCTAGTCTCCACTACCCAAAGGTTGTCTGGAAGAAATCGCTCATTAGCGATAAGACCGCCTGTTGTTACCTCTACCTAAATTTATCTAATTGTAAAATTTGTGCTTGTAACTGTATGAGGTGTGCAATAAAGAGTATTTATTATTATTATTATAGCCTCTTATAATAGACTTGCAAACAATTTTGCCAATTATTTTGCCATTAGATATACTTATTTTGTTGCTTCTGGCAGAATATCTCATAATTCCTAACTGCTTTTACAAAATATCATTATAATTACTAATCTAATCAAGTAATCACGCATTGTCGTAATTCATCTTGTAATTTAGTATTTTTATTACAATAAACCATGGTTTCCAATACAATCCAAGTTATTTTGTAGCTTTTACCTATATAATCTCGTATTTTCCACCGTGTTCCTGTAAAAACCAACTAAATAAAACATTTGATTAACTTATTATGTAATTTTAGGCTAACTTCGAGCTGTCAAACCAGCTAGCGGAGTTCACGAGAAACGGTGTGCCAGCGCTGGAGGGCTTTGAGTTCTCCGACAACGACACGCCGCCGTACCGCTATCTGCTGTGGGCCGAAGAGCGAGCCAACGTCGATGGAGTTTACGACTGGACTCGTGAGTACTCATATTCAAATTCATGCCTTTTTGCTGAATGGTTGGTAGTAACCTACTAATATGTACATTACATGCAAAGTATACTCACTGTGAATATTTGGCAATTCAGTTTAGATGAAGCATTTCAAACCATAGAATGATACCATGAATATTTTCATGGTATCATTCATCGAACATAGGTACCTAACATGGTTAATAAAACCGTTAACTAAATAAAAATGTAAATTAACAACGTAATTAAAGACTTATCAATTTGACTGAAATGACTCACAGTTTTCGGACCCTCCGACAGAAGTATTGGGCCGGATTGAGTCAAGTCACTCAAGCTGTTGAGTGCTACATTTATTTCAATATAATTAACTGTTTGGCTCCTAAAAGGGCCAGCTACAGTTCTGGGGTCAACAGGGTAAGACCCGCGGGGCTACCAGGTAAAAAGTGGAAAATGGAGTGAGAGTAAGAATTAACTAAAGAGTACAGAAAAGAGGTTACTTATTAAATACGATTAAACAATTAATGATTATTATTTTACTAGGGCTTAAGGCCTTGTGATTTGTTGACCTTCAAGATTAAGATTAGCTGCTTAACGATGATTTTCCCAGTGGTGGCAGCCTGTGTACGTTAACCTGCGGCACTGAGTAGTAGGAGTAAAGAGCACAATCGCTTTTCCATATAAACGTTCCTTTGTGTATCGACAAAACGGCAATGTTTTTTTTGCTATGGTTGTAACTCTAACATAATGAGCACAAAAATACTTCTTATTTTATATCCTACGAATGTTTCGGCTATGTTTATATAAATTGACAATCATTAGTAGTCAGGAGTATCATTACATCTTTGTTACTCTATTGATAGGAAATTACAGTTTGTCTCTTTCATACGCGGGTGACGGTATACTCATTAGCCCGTCCGCCTCTCTCACTTCCTGGTGCGCGACAAGAGAGGATTGAGTCAAGTCACTCAATTTAAGTGCTTCACTTGGAGCGTGGAAAACCCATCTGTAATTATTATATATCATAGCACTACCATCTAATTTATTCTAACCAATAGCTATCATAAGCTCTTTCGTTTGACCTTTTTCGTTATACATTTTTATTACTATTTTAGTGTTACGGAGTTTATAAAAAATGCATATTAAACTCTGAGGAGTTACGAGATTAACTCCTGTAAAGCTCAAGCATAGCTGTAGTTAATATATCAAATCAAATTAATGTAGTTTTTACTCCAAATATTAATAAAATAACGAATAATAATATATGTATATTTTTATATAATTCATGTCTAGAGAGGAAAATGGAGACTACGTTTGTATGGAGAGGCGGTTCAACTACCTCTTCATCCATACAGACGGTTGTCCCCTTTCTTCTTAAAACTGTTATTTAGGTCGATTTCTTTAAAATAGCGTCCAACTCCTTATTCTGCCAATAGCTATTAAATTATAGCATACTTTTAATTTCAGATTCTTACTTTTCTATAGATAACAATATTGCACACTTTCCCTGATGTTTCATGTAATTCAGTAATTTTATTAAAGGCTATTTAGATTTAGGCCGTGTTTTTCTACATAAATTCAGAACCAGCCGATGGAGTACGTTTTCGTATTGGTTGTGACATCTGAGTGCCTATCAATTTAGAGCAATCTCAAAAAAACCTTGTTATTTTAAATAAGTATTTCAGTCGAGTAATTTCATGCTCCGTGCCCAATCTTTCCGTGATTCCAATTATGCATTGCCACCGTCACTAGAGTGACTCGCTGTCTCGCTAACCTCGTAGATTATTTTACCGACTATGCGACAGAATAAACGACAACTTTTTACTTTTTCATTGAATATCTAGTATTAATGGATGCTGATAAGCAATAATGTGTTAACCCACAAAAACACAACAAGTACAACCATTAAAAAAACTTTAAGGCGCCAATTTTTCAAAATGGTGGTCATGTTAACACATTAATGCTTATCAGCATCAATTTGTTCCAAGGCTCGACAATATACATTAAGTAGACGTCTAAGAGACGTACCTCCAGTTCCAAAGTCCAACAGTCCTCCGTATAGCGGCTATCACGGTTCACTCCGTATGGCGGTTTTCGCATGCGCCGACGGTATGCGAGCAAGATAGCGTTCTGCATGTTTATAGCGTTATATCGTTCATCCATCCGTTTGCGGTGCCAGTGTGATAACGCGTATATTATATAGCCATGCACACTTAAAAAAAAAAACTTAATTTGAAGTAAAGCCTTTTTTATATTCTTCTTTTAAATCGACCATGGCCCACGGTAAGCTCGATAAAATTTGTGTTCTTAGTATATCTATATAATATACAGATATACTAAGAACTTGTTCTTTAAAAATTCCAATAAGATACGCGAACAAATTAATTTTATAGGAAGATTATAAAATAAACAATAGAAATGTTTCGGCCTTTATTAGGCAATAATGTAGGTACTTAATACTCCAAGAACAGATTGGGTATTAAACATATTATTTATTTATTTATTTTATATATTTATTTCATTGCTAATATTGTATGTACTTACATGTTTTTACGCCAAATATCTACTGCCTACTTAGTACGGCGCCCGTTGCCACTGCCAAGTCGGTACAAACTTAGCCTAGATGTATATTTGTTCATCTGCACAGAAATTACAGAAAATAGATGTTACTATATTTTAAACGATTTAATAGAACCTATGCAAAATAAATTAGAAGCAAGCAATATTTTTCAATATTTTTAGTGACAACATAGACTTGTAAAAAATAAAGAAAATGTATAACTTGAGGTCAACGGCGCCGGCGCGCTCTAAATGGCCCGTCGTCTACAACAGCCTGTTAATTAATTCACTCTTCTCAGCTCCTAAGATCAAAATATTAAACAGTCTGTAGTTAATTGAAAATAAATTCTAGGTTTTCGGACCTACTCCATCCATTATTATAAAATTATTCTGATACTTACAAACTCATAGACCACCCTCAGCTTAAACTGAAAATGTAATATTTCAAATGATGTTCAGAATTTTCAATCATGTTTTGTGCGATTAAGTTTAAAATGAATAATAATTTTAGTAATTTATAAAGTTCTGCTACGACGAATTTCTTAAATTTTCGGCTTATTGCGGAATACTTTTAGGGCATTTTAAATCATTAGACACTTAAATATGAATCCCATCAAAAAAATCACAGATTTCGTGCCTCACACGACTATCGAGCACATTGGAAATGATTCTACGGAATTCGAAAAAATATTGTCGCTGAGCGACGAGAAAGTTGGGATAAGGAAAATGTTATAAAATAAAACTACGACGTTGAATGATAATTATTTTATTCTTAGATTAACATAAGTATCCTCGACATAACGCCTGTGAACCAGAGTTGGGCAAAAATTAACGTGATTGAAACTAAAGTTAAAAATGAGAACTATGTATCACTTTATTGCACATAAACAAGTAGGTATAACATAATACAACAGTGATTGATTTCGTAATCATATGAACATGATTACGAAATCAATTACGAGCTTTCTAATCTGATTGACCACCGACATGAGTAAATCATGTCGATTTTTAGTTTCACTCATGATTAGCTGAAGTGATTACATTAGTAAGACGGTATGCTTAGTTAAACTAACGATTTAGTTGATTAGATTTTGATTAGATTTTGCGTACTTAGCTACTAGCTCCTTCACTTTTTCCCTGACGAAACAGAGGCGGTACCTAGGTGAGTATAATATACATTTAGGATAAATGGCTATTTGTGACAATACATATTTCTAAAGGTATCATTTGGCGGTTGGCGCTTGCGTCTTAAGTTGTATAGTGCAGATTCAATATTGAGCAATAAAAGCGCAAATGTCAGTGGCAAATGTTACCTTTACCAAAATATCGACAATTTTTTGTTAGTTTTTGGTACGAGTGTACAAATGAATGCTCCCATTTAATTTTGAAACGGCCTGCTCGGTTTTATTGCGGTTTTCGGCTACAGTTAAGGCAGCTATCACACCGCTGCGGTTTCCACATGCGCTTTTCATTTTCATTCTCATTCTCATTCTCATTCTCATTCCCATTCCCATTCTCATGCTCATTCTCATTCTCATTCTCATTCTCATTCTCATCCTCATTCTCAACCTCATTTTAATTTTCATTTAGGATAATGAAAATTTCTACATATGTATCTGGTTCAATATGTGAAATTTAGTTACAATCAGCGCCCGTCGTTAATGATTTACTCATGGCGAAATTACTTGATTGTTTTGTGTTATGATTTAATCAGCGATTATTCAATCAGGCATGATTAGTAATTGATCACCGATTTCAATCAAGTGTGCCCAACTCTGCTGTGAACAAACAAATTGAAAAATTTCCACACGCATATCGAAGTTTGAAAAAGTGTCGCCGTGGCGCCAAAGTATACATATTTCATTTTTAGATTAATAAGCAGGATATAATAATGTTCAAAGTACAAGAAAATTATTACATTACAAATCCGTAGTCAACTCGAGAAATGGTAGCCACATAGCTAAATAATTTTTAAGCAAAAAAAAACCGACTTCTTCAATGGGGGAAGCTGGTGAAGGATTATTGTAGATGGTGCACTCTATACAATGAAATAACTTGCTTAACAAACACAGCGAAGAGGACAACTCGTCAAACGTGAACTATGCGTCGTTGAAGAATTCCTTTCTCATTTTACATCTCACATGTTTATGGCATCAGCCGCACTTCCACTTCATCAATATGTCACTGTTTTCAATGAAAATGCTTGATTAGTTGATTTAAATACAAAAATCACTTTATGTATGCCTTTAAGATTTGAGAAGTTACCTCGATTCCTCCTGGATCCCATCGTCAGTACTTAGCTTGACGAAAATTTGTCCTGAGAATCTAACTTGCTTAACAAACATAGCGAAGAGGACAAATCGCCAAACGTGAACTATGCGTCATTGAAGAGTTCCGCTCTGATCATCATCAGCAGTTCCACTTCATCAAATGTCACTCTTTTGAATGAAAATGCTTGATTTGTTGATAAAAATACAAAAATTACTATGTGTTTACCTTTAAGATTGGAGGAGTTCCCTCGATTCCTTATGGATCCCATCATCAAAACTTGAGCTTGACGAAAATTTGTCCTGACAATCTAACTTGCTTAAGCAACCCGTGTAAATAAAAGAGAGAGATATGTATTTATAGTTCATCGCAGTGTGAACAGCCAGCGATGAACTATAAATATATATCTCTCTCTTTTATTTACACGGAAGCGATTATCTTTTGTTCGTTTCTTGGGCTAGAAAATAGCCGATAGCTCATAGCTTACTCGCTCGCGGTGGGACCAGTGCCTTAAGTAGGTACCTATATGTTGAAATTCAATTATATTGGGAATATATCTTCCTTGTGTAATGGCCTCTTGATCACAGAAATTTCAACCTTCTAGCTTTATCGACAACAGAATTAGAGGGGGGTCGAAAATGGCTTGAATGGCTTCGGGAAAAGGATGGTACGGCCTTGCCCATGTTTTGCTCGACTTGGCGGGGACCCCCAGACATGCAGTTGTGTTTGTGCCAATTTTTTTTACACGAACGTCACTTGCTATTTTTCGTATGAAATCGACTATTTCTTAAAATGGTCTTAAAATCTTATGCGCCCACCAGAATGGTCTTAAATTTTGTATTTAGTTTGTGAGTGGGTCCTTTAACTACCGTAAATATTTGGAGCGGTAGGCTCGTTGATAAATTAAGGCAAAAAGTTGTGACTTCAACTGGACTGTGGACAGTGACCGACTCGCCCAATCGATTTTAAAAGATCGCGTCACTCGCGTTAACCCTCAACTTTAGTATATACTATTTAGTACAGTTGCGTCTGCCTTTGTTCGCTGTTAATAACCCCTCCTGTATCCGCACCTGCACCAGGCTGTATCTCTGAAACCGTGACAGTAAGACAGTTGAAATTTTCACAGATGATTTATTTCTGTTGCCGCTATAACAGCAAATACAAAAAAATAGAATAAAATAAATATTTAAGAGGGCTTCCATACCACAGACATGATTTAACCACGGTGGACGAGTCCGACTCGCATTTGGCCGGTTTTTAATATTTTATGACATAAACTGTACCATATGTATATCTTCTATATACAGGGTGGAATTTTGTAATGCCACCTGAAGGGGAAGTACTCTTAATACTGTAGATAGAAAATTTTACTCAAAGAAAACATTCCTTTATTTTTATAAAGAAAGAAAACTGCATTCAAAGATTTTTAAAAATTCGCTTGTCGCACCCGGTAATCGAACCGACTAAAATCTTAAAAGTTGCACCCTGTACTTTGCATCGATCGTTAGGGTCAATTATAAGGATGAAATCTCTGTAACAAACTTCATAAATTAAATGAAAGGAAAACAATGAAATCTTAAATTATTTTAATTATTTACAAAAAATGGTAAACTAACTAATTAATTGTTCGAAATGGGCTCCTCCTTTTTGGTTACACAAATTTATTCTTCTAAGGAATTCATTTCTAGTAACCTTTAATAACGTGTTGTGGTGAATGTTATAAATCGTATTTTGAACTTCAACTCTCAACTCGTTTACATTCTCATAAGATTTAATGTAAATTTGATTTTTTACATATTAATAACAAGTAAACAACTGGATCTTTGAGTAAAAGTGCTTTAACTTGATCCATTGAATTAATAATTTAAGATTTCATTGTTTTCCTTTCATTTAATTTATAAAGTTTGTAAGATAGATTTCATCCTTATAATTGACCCTAACGATCGATGCAATAAAAGTACAGGATGCAACTTTTAGAGATTTTAGTCAGTTCGATTACCGGGTGCGGCAAGCGAATTTTTAAAAATCTTTGAATGCAGTTTTCTTTCTTTAAAAAAATAAAGGAATGTTTTCTTTGAGTAAAATTTTCTATCTACAATATTAAGAGTACTTCCCCTTCAGATGGCATTACAAAATTCCACCCTGTATACAAACGTAAAAGTCCTGACTGACTGACTGACTGATCGACTGACTGACTGACTCACTTAAATCAACGCCCAGCCCAAACCGTTGGACCTACAGCGCTGAATTTATCACAATAGCTAGTTTTTATAACTTTAGTATCCACTAAGAAGGGGTTTTTCAAAATTCATCCCCTAAGGGGGTGAAAAGGGGTTTCAAAGTTTGTATGGCTGGGGTTTAAAATTGTGAGTTAGAGATTTGAAACTTCGTACGTTTACTAATAATTAAAAAACAATAAAACTGATTTCAGCGTTTTTCAAAATTCAACCTCTAACAGGGTAAAAAATGGGTTGAAAGTTTGTATAGAGATTACTTTTTTTTGTTGTGACAGACTTGAAAGTTGAAGTTTGTAAGCTACTAACTTCAAGGCAAAAAAACTGATTTCAGCGTTTTTTAAAATTCCACCCCAGAGGGGTTGAAACGAGGTTTAAAAATTTGTATTAAAGGGAGGCCGTAACTATACTGAAGCTAGAAATTTGTGATTTGCAATACGAGTTAAATTTACATTTTGTACAACTAACAAGAAGCTATTTTAAAAAATTCATCCCCTAAGGGGGTAAAATGGGGGTTAAAAGTTTGTATTAGTGGGGTTTCAAATTTAGAGTTAGAGATTTGAAACTTCGTACGTTTACTAATAATTAAAACATAATAAACGCAATTTCAGCGTTTTTCAAAATTCAACCTAGAACGGGGCTAAAAAGGGGTTGAAAGTTTGTATAGAGATTTACTATTGTTTTAGTTTGAGATTTACTAGGAATTATTGTTCCTATTTCCGTTCCATTTTCATGTTCCAAAGTGAGCTCTGACAACAGTTTGGTCATCGTATCGCCAAATAAAACCACCACTTTAGTACACAAAGAAGTTACGCAAATCATAGGGTACATTTTAATTATTATTTGCATATTAACACTTATTTGTAACTGAAACTATGTCTACGTTACCCGTTTGTTCGCCAAAATAACTATAAGTTTAAATAGATTAAGAAGATGGTTCGGGGATTAACAAAAGTTAGTTAAGAAGATACAATTGGATATGACACTCTGTATAATGAACCGTAATAATACGCGGACGGAAAGGTAGTAATTAAAAACAACTAAAACTAAAAATAAATCTAGTCAACTCTAAAAACAAAACTAACCGTAAACTAAAATATTTTTAAAAGAGGTAACTACGACCGGGCTACTGAAGATGCTGGCAGCATTTCCGCGCTGGATTGCTATGCCACGTAATTCGTTGAGTTGAGCCAGCTTTTCCGTTTGCTGAGGCATCTCTGATTCTCTTCGATAGCTCTTTGAAGAGACTTAGAGCCCTAAGGCTCCACGAACCAAGGGTCTCGACGCCGAATGGGACACAAAGATATTGGACGCTGAGACTACCACTAAACTCCTACCTTGGGGTTTTCGGCCGTTTCTGCCGCTGCCAGTTGTTGGAATTAGAAACAGAGTATAGTAAGAACACGTAACCTCTGCACTGAATTTTCTAGGCGTGCAGAGCCAAACTTGTCGCACAATGATGCTTATACGTTATGGCATGTCTACTTTTTTCCGCTGCAAAGTGCATGCAAAGTTAGCTTGGGTGGACTCTAAGATTGTTATTTATGTACCTACTCTCTACATATGTAGGTATAGGAACTTAAAGCGTAAGTACTTAAACTTCAACTCAAAATTAATTAACAAGCTTAAGTTAATAACAGTAGCTACGGTGTGAAAAGGAAAGAGGTAGGTAATGTAATGAGTGATATTACCTAATTTCTGTGCATAGAATATTCAGGCGGTCGCGACGTGAATGATGAAAATATTTACGAAATTTAATATTAACGTACTACTGGGAACTGTGCTTAATCCAGCTGTTTCCATTACATCCGACCGTCCAACTAGTCCAACAATTTCAATAACTGCAGCAGTCTAATCGAGAGCCGATTTCCTGCTACATATGTAATTTAATGCGCTTTCAATATTTATCCTATTGCATTGCATGTTTTACGATTAAGAAGATTTATATTAGATATTTCAAATAGATACTCGTTAACATTGCTACTTCATTGGAATTGTGTGAATTCGCAAATGAAAAATCAATTGTGTTTAGTCGATTTTTGGATTATATTTGGATTCACTCTGATTCAATCCATTCGATATAGTTATTAGGGCACGTGTACATTATTAGCACCCAGTCAGCGGTGTGCTATACAGGCTGTAACCGTTAAATGTAGCCAAGCGATTATTCCGTAAATATAACAGATATCAGATAACATTTAACTTTTTTTTAGGGTTCCGTAACTCGAAAGGAAAAAACGGAACCCTTATAGAATCACTTTGTTGTCCGTCTGTCTGTCTGTCTGTCTGTCTGTCAAGACCATTTTTCTCAGGAACGCGTGGAGGTATCAAGCTGAAATTTATATCAAATACTCAAGTCTATTGTCCTTTGGAGCTGTAAAAAATCAAACTTAAAAGCCAACGCAATCAAAAGATACAGTCGTTTATGCTGCAAATTTTAGAGTTTTCGGTACTCGCAAAACCTAAGGGGTACTTCCCGTAAACTCAGAAACTTGAAATTCGGCACGAAGCAACGTCATATAGCATAGACAATGGAAAAGTTACAAAAAGTAGACATTTTTAGTAAAATCATACAAAAAATATTTTTTTTTAAATTTTAAATTTACTACCTTTTTCCTCGTAAACGCGTGGAGGTATTAAATTGAAATTCATGTCAAATATTCAGGGTTATAGGACCTTTCAGATGTAGCAAAACCAAACTTTTATGTTAACGCAATCAAAAGAAATAGCAATTTAAGTCGCATATTTTGAAATTGAGTACTCGCAAGAAACTCAAAACCTAAAGGGTACTTCCTGTAAACTCAGAAACTTGAAACTTGGCACGAAGCAACGTCATATAGCATAAACAATGGAAAAATTACAAAAAGTAGACATTTTTAGTAAAATCATACAAAAAAATATTTTTTTAAATTTTAAACTTACTACCTTTTTCCTCGTAAACGCGTAGAGGTATTAAATTGAAATTAGTAATAAACATACTACAACTTTTGCTTGTTATAGGTTTGTACGGGACCCTCGGTGCGCGAGTCCGACTCGCACTTGGCCAGTTTTTTTTTTAATTTCTTACGGTAGGGAAATTACAGCCTCATGGAACGTCGTGCTAAATGTATGGGAGCGTTTAAACGTAATATATTTATTATTGCTACTTTTATTCAAGAAAGTTATGAATGTGTTTACTCATTGGGTAACGTACTTTTGATATCATTTTTAAGATTTCTGATATCTGTAATATTTACGGAATAATTGCCTGGCTACACTTAACGATTACAACCTGTATAGTTATATCTATAAGTAATGAGGTATGGTCAGACAAAGTGAAGAGTAGAGGTAAATATTCTAACTGTTCTAAATATTTTATTCTGTTCTGATCAAATAATACTACCATTGTGATAATGTTGATCAGTTACAGAATTAGAAAAAGTACCCAGAAATCACCCTTTAAATGTATGTTCTATATATTACATACAATGTAATTATACTTGACAAATTGCAAGTTTTACTAAACTTACATAGAAATATTAAACGACTTACAGACTCCTGTGTAAGAAGGTATCAATAGGTCGAGGGCGAAGTAGACCGATGGTGGTGGAGGCACGATTGATGGCGCACCCGCGACCTCGTTGCGGGAACATGTTCCAGTATCCACACCCGCACCTGCCTGTAGCAGCGCCCATTCTATCAATCGCGCACGTTTATATCTGGATTTCATATCTATATATTTTTTGCAATCTCTATAATCAATAAAACTCTTTACTTTCTCGAAAAACATTCAAAAATTCGAATTATACCAACTCGCAAAAAAAAGAATTTCAGTAAAATTTGTATGAACCATGTGAAAGGGTTGCTTTCCGAGCCACATCTGTTATTTGAGTTTTAGAGCGCAGCGTGGTGTTCCTGATACGGTCCCTTAATTTCACACCTAATATGCTGCGCTCCATAGCTCGCTGGCACACCCCGAGTTTGGACTTCTGAGCTTCCGTCAAAGACCAAGTCTGAGCACCGTAGGTGAGGATTGGAAGAATGCACATGTCCATGAGTCTACGTTTAAGTGACAGAGGTAGGTCACCTTTCATATGGGCCAATAGCTCTTCCAGGCGTTTTCAGTTCGTCTTTCGATCTCTTTTTGCTGTCGTGCCTGGAAAGACACTACTTGGCCCAAATAAAGGTATTCATGGACATATGCAATGTGTTCTCCGTTTACCTCAAGTTGAAGTGGGACTGGACTGGTCACGTCTGCCGCATGCCAAACGACTTGTGGGCTAAGATAACCACTGAGTGGGTGCCTCACGAGTCAAACCGAGGACCCGGCAGACCTCGACGGCGATGGCGGGATAACTTGGACTCCTTTTTGCGAGACTGGCCAGAGGTAGCGCTAGACCGGGACGACTGGAAGAAAAGAGGAGAGGCCTTTGCCCAGCAGTGGCACACAATGTAAGAAACTAATACTCTTTTTATCTGTGTTTTGAAAATTAACACTTTCGATTGTGACATTCAGTATTTAGGTACCTACATTAAAAAAACTACAATAAATAATAACTGAAGTATATGTATAGTACTACTAAGTTTAAATATAAGGTATATATACTTGCAATAAAACATAAAGTATTAATTACGTAACTACGACGAAGTAAATGACCTCAGTGCCCTCTGCAGACCTTTGGGACCCCGTCTCGCCGCGTGCCCCCGGTCGAGTAATCATTCAAAACAAATATGTTTTTGCCGTGTTTCCTTAGGTGATAAAACTGATAAAGCAGAAAAGGAGTAGGTAGCTGTCTGTACCTATATTATTCAACGCAGAGAAATATTGCAAACGAGAAGAAAAAGCTCGATGGCGACAGTCGAGGGTTAAAAATATTTTAAACAGCTATTAAATTACAAGTAGGGAACAAATAAAATTAATTTTAATAATTATTTTACTATGTATATTTTCAGTAGACACATACAGTATAAACCGCCGCCACGAATGCAGAACGTCTTCTGCTTCTGCTGGTTCGATCCCAGCCCTGCTGGGCACCAAAAGCCTAAGTCTTTTTTGTTCCTTTGTATATTTATAACACCTATTTAAGTTATAAGTATTTATAAGTTATTGAATAATTATAAGCTACTATAATTAGTAATTATAAGCTATTGAATTATTTTGTATTTATTTAGATTTTTTATCAAATTTACTAAAATAATTAAGTTGGTATATCAGACCAGTAATATTTAAAGTAAAGCTAAAAATCCCATCAAAAACATAAATGTGAAAGGCTGCCAAGTTCGATACTATGGGAATGCTTCGCCTATAAAAGAAGTGAGATCTGAATAAGTACCAAGTTCCATAAAAATACCTCAAATCATAAATAGTTATAGGAATGCACACTTGATTTCCAGCAGTTTTTAAGGTACATTTTGAATAAGTATCACGTTACATAGAAATACCTAAAATTATAATAGTCAAAGAAACGCACACCGGTTTTTTTAGCAGTTTCCTGATAACATTTATTATTTTCAGTACTTTTTAATGATGTTACTTGGCAAGTTTTCACACACCACACACCTTTTCAATGCAATGAATCGACACCTTTGGACTGCAATGTGTCAAGTATATAATTTTCTATTAAAACTTGCCAAGTTACATCATTAAAAAGTACATCAAAAAAAAGATAGTAATTATCATTTCATTCTTTGTTTCAAAATGAAATTAACCTAACTCCTCCGCAAGGGTCAGACCTAGGTAACCTGCCCTAAGGTTAAGGTTAAGCTTAACGCGGGCTGGTTTCCGCAACTCGACGTCTATATTTTGCGCCTGTTTTGCGTGCCGGGTGGCCTTATTCATGCCAACCCAGTTCCTCCAGGAAGCCTAGCAGACCCTTTATGTTGCCGACGACTTCCGGGAGTGCCCTCGGCGAACCAAGATGTTTCGCCCGTTATTTTGCCACCCCCGGACATGTGATAATGACGTGGGCGGCTGTCTCGTCCTCCTTTATGCAGGCCCTGCAGAGGGGACTGTCCGTAACACCAAGAGTGAAAAGATGTTTTATTCCGCCAAGCTGAAATGGGACTGGGCCGGCCATGTCTGTCGCATGCATTAACAGAGGTGGGTTACAATAACCACGGAGTGGGTATCACAACACGGGCGAGGGGCGGGCAGGCCCAGGCGGAGATGGCGAGACGACCTGGACGCATTTGATAACGGCTGGCCTGAAATCGCACGGGACCGAGACGAATTTAAGTCGAGGGGGGAGGCCTTTACCCAGCAGTGGGACACACTATAGGATATTAATAATAACAATAATAAGCCGGCGGGAGCAGCTTGTGGCGAGCTGACGGTGAGTGGCGAGTGGTGTATTGAGTCGGGTGTTTATCCGGACGCCTTAAAAATTATTAAGGTGCAGCCGGTATATAAGGGTAAAGGTGAGATGCACCTCCCTAAATTTTACAGGCCTATTTCTTTGATACCAATTATCTCCAAAGTTTTTGAGCGCCTATTGGGTGAAAGGATAATAAATCATCTTACATCTAATAAATTACTAAACGGGCAGCAATATGCCTACCAGCCAGGGCGCTCCACGGTACATGCAGCGCGTGACGTCATTGAGCGCGTCTTGGGGCACATCACGCGCAAGCGACATGTTGCGGCAATATTTTGCGACTTGTCGCGCGCATTTGAAATGGTAGATCATTCACTACTTTTAAAAAAGCTGGAGCGCTACGGTTTCGGAGGCAGTTTTCTCAAAACGATTTCATCTTTTCTATGTAACCGAAAGCAATGTACATACGTGCGAAACTCAAGGTCCCGTGTTGAATCGTTACCAGGTTGTGCAGTGCCCCAGGGGTCGACAATGGGAAATTACTTGTTTTTATTACTTGTAAATGACATTACAGCAGCTTGGTCAAACCCTGAATATGTAATGTTCGCTGATGACACGTGTATTCTAGTTAACGCCAGCAGTGTCACAAACCTGAAATTAAAATTAAATCAAGCTATTGAAAAAATCTCATCATGGTTTAAAGCAAACGGGATGCTCCTTAATATTGAAAAAACCAATCTAATTCACTTCCGGCTGCGTAATACAGAAATTGATAAACTAGACATTTTATTGAACAATGTACCAGTACCTCAAGTAAATGAAGTAAAATACCTGGGTTTTACGATAGACGCGGGTCTCACGTGGTCTCCTCATATTAATGCAACATGCAGCAAGCTGAGCTCAGCGTATTACGCGCTATCGAGACTAGCTCCTACCTTATCACCTGAAAACATCAAAAAGGCATACTACGGGTTCTTTAACTCCATCCTAATTTACGGTGTCGACCTGTGGGCTACCGCAGCTGATCGTGACAAGGTATTCATAATCCAAAAACAGGTTGTTAGAATCATTGCTAACAAACCTTACGATTATCCTGCACAAAACCTGTTTAGAAAACTAAGAATACTCACCTTACCTAGCGTATTCATCTTGGAGGCCTTGATGTACATCAGACAGGACCTTGGTTCGTACCCCACCCGCGCGCACCACCACGCCCCCGGCAGAGTCACGCGCCACCAGCACCTCCTGGTCATGCCGTCGCAAGGGCTAGCTAAGGTCCGAAAATCAATCGAGCCACTTGGACTTAGATTATACAACTTCCTCCCAACTGAGTTAAAAAACACACCAACTGACATATTATTTCAGAACAAACTAAAACAAGTTTTATTAGACATGGCTTGCTACACCATTGATGATTTCTTTAAAAATAATTTTACAACTAATATCATTGACCCACTCATACAATAATAAAATTTATTTGCGGGCTACGTCACTGATTTTTTAAATGTAAATACTTTAATGTAAATTTTTCATTAATGTAAATACTTTCTTATCATAGGATAAAAATTATATCTTGACATACTTTATTGAAAACTGACATGTAAAATAATGTGTTTTATGAATAAAAATTCTGATTCTGATTCTGATTCTGACCGCGGACCCCTATTCCAGAGGGCCCATTCCATCTGGTCGTCGCCTCTGTGCTTGCCTTAACTGGCCGGCCAGAGTGGAGTCGCAAGAGTGGGACCTATGCTCCAGGTTGGAAGTGTAAAATGTCATAACGCCGGCGGCCTGCTGAACGGATTACCGGGATCTGGCTACCGCAGACTTACCTCTCGACAACCTCACAGCCCACGCACCGGTGTTGCCCTTGAGCCATCTTTGATGTCGCTTTTTACGGGGGCCCATCTTGCGGCGGGCGAGTCACCGTCTGCCGTAAATAAAATTGGATACCGTTTTATTAGGCCGGCGTCCGGGTCTTCATCCAATAGCCCAGTAGTTAGTCCATACTTTTCACTTTAGTACATTTTAGACTCCATTAACTCTCAATAGTCTTTACACCATGGCGGGTGCTGTCTCTGCGTGCGTCCCATGACACGGGTGGAGGCAGCATCCGCTGAGTGTACCCCTCACTTTTCATTAAATTGTCGAAAGGGCCTCTGCGCGTTGGCTTCGGCTCCGCATATGCCTCCCAAAGGTCCGAAACACAATTGTTCCGTGGTCGGGAAAGACATACAAGTAAATAATAATCATAAACCTATTACTAACGTATGGTATCTATGACGGATGTATCCGTCGTTTGCGTCGAAAAGGTTAACCTTTAGAGCGCCAATGACGACTAGTAACGACTTGGCAAGTTGGGCCAATAACGCCATCGACTTCAATAGCAGTCCGTTCAAAAACTAAAACAACACTCATAGAACCCTTTTATGATGTTTGGTATGATTACTTTTTTTTGGTTCTGGCGTCAAGGGCGTCAGCGTATTAATTCGCCACCTGGGGCCTATTTCTCAAACGATTTTAGACGTGTATTAGACTAATAATATTAGTAAACTAGCTTTCAGATCATATTACGAGTATAATATTATAAATGAGAAAATCTACGAGTTAGTTGAGAGAGGCAATATAGAGTACTAAATATTGTAAGTTAGTTGGAAGATGTATTTATACAAACACAATTGTTCCGTGGTCGGGAAAAACGTACAAATAATAATAATACAACAATTTCATACACATTTTTAGGGTTCCGTAGTCAACTAGGAACCCTTATAGTTTCGCCATGTTTGCCCGTCCGTCCGTCCGTCCGTCCGCGGATAATCTCAGTGACCGTTAGCACTAGAAAGCTGAAATTTGGTACTAATATGTATATCAATCACGCCGACAAAGTGGTAAAATAAAAAGTGAATTTTTTTTTTTATTAGGGTACCTCCCCTATACGTAAAGTGGGGAGTGATTTTTTTTTTCATTTCAACCCTAACGTGTGATATATTATTGGATAGGTATTTAAAAATGAATTGGGGTTTCCTATAATCATTTTTCGATAATGTAAATATTTTCGGAAATAATCGCTCCAGAAGTAAAAAAATATGCGTCCCCCCCCCCTCTAACTTTTGAACCATAAGTTTGAAAAATATGAAAAAAATCTCAAAAGTAGAACTTTATAAAAACTTTCTTGGAAAATTATTTTGAACTTGATAGGATGAATAGTTTTTGAAAAAAAAAATACAAAATAATTTCTGAACTAAGTTTGTAATTTAACCGTATAAGCAGGTGTTTATTGTACCTGTAATTTCTACAAAATTACAATGAAATGACGTGCTTTCAAATAAAGTAAAAACGGTGAAAATCGGTTCACGCAATAAAGAATTATCCCATAAAAATCATCTTCCATACTTTATGCTCGCGCGCAATAGTTTACTCAATTTGCCGATAGATGTCGCTGTACATGGAACTCTCATATCATATCCTACATGGCGGTGTTATTAACTCTTAAGTGGGGACACTTACTGTGACGGACGGAAAACTACGGAACCCTACAGTGAGCGTGGCCCGACACGCTCTTGGCCGGTTTTATTATTAATAATAAGTTAATTGATTCAAGAACGACTCCATTGCTCTTATTCTCCCATGTAATTTTTCAACGTCAGATGAACGACAGGTAAAATTTTATGATATATTTTTGTAATTTGTTATTACTTATTAACCTTAACGATGTTAAATATTTCGCGCTGGCCGGTTGAAATTTTTCATGAGCCATATTTTCGGAACATCTTGTTTGTGTCTGGGCCTTTATTATATTCTATGCCAATGCAAAGGAGGCAAACGAGCAGGCGAATCGCCTGATGGTAAGCAATTACCGTCGTCCATAGACTCCGGCAACGCCAGAGGGGTTATAAGAGCGTTGCTGGCCTTTAAGATTGAAATAGAGTACAGTCACCGGCAACAGTTAGTATCTTCCTACTCGAAGGCCGCAAAAATAAGTGACACGCTCTTAGTTGTCGTGCCATAAGAGTAAGTAACAATTCAACAATTATTGCAATCATTTCTTTAAAAAAAATAAGGAAACCGCCTTCACCAAAATGTCGTATACTGAAACCTCCAAAATGTAACAAATACTTTTCCGAAAACGCTTCTAAATCGGTTCAGCCAAACGATACGGGTCAAACTGAGAAACTCCTTATTTACGAACCTACACGTACTTTTAGTACGCGGGCAAAGCCGCGGGCAAAAGCTAGTAGTACATTTGTTCACGCGATTGGCAGTCAACGAGGTGGGGTTAAAAAGTAAATGTCAAGTGTCAGCACCTTCCTTAGGTATAACTAGGTATAAGGTAAAGATAAATTTGACCGCATACCCACACAAGCATACATCAAATATTTAGAATGACCGTTGGGCGTTGATCAATCAGACTTTGAAGCTAATGGAAATAATATATTCATGAAAATGGTTTTGTCGTTTACCCTAATTCGATTAAAGTTACTTATTATGTCATATCAAGTATAATATACCTAATGTTACAAAATTTACCGTCACTATAGCAGCTTTATGATTAGGTGCCCTTACGGGCCGAGCCACGCGCTTCCTGCTCGCGTGTTAAATAGAGCCCACACCAAGGCCTCCCCGGCACCGGCCCAAATTATAATCGAACACGGGCGCGAAGGGGAAATCTAACCGAACGTAGAAGGTCGCCAATGAATGGCCCCTCAAAACCATCCATTTACCATCAAAATCTAACTCTACATCCAATTTATCGTTTTCACCTTTAATGCATTCCAACAGAACAGGACGAGAGTGATTAAAACCAGGGAAGCGATTTTTACCTTAAGCACTCGAAATAAAAATAATTTTAAAGAAATAAAGAACCGACTTTAGGTACTTAGCCTCCACCTTTCCTACAGCAAATGTTCGAGCTGCTGTACTAAATACTCAAATCACTATAGGTGTGCCTATAATAGTTGAAGAGTTCCCTCGATTTCTCCAGGATCCCATCATGAATTAATAACCTCCTCCTTTAAAATCTTGAAGTCGGATGAAAAGTAGCAAATGATCGCACACACTTAAGTTCGGAACCAATATTAAAATAAAATAATATTTAAACAAATTTATTAATCAAGATCAGCCCATTTCCCATAGCCCCATTGCCCAGATTTAAGAGGTATCAATGTTTTGGTTTATGAACTTGTTATTTTGTTTAGTGATTAAGGTTTTTTTATTGTATGTATTTCGTTCTATATATGTATTTTTTGTGGCAATGAATATTTTTCTCATTCTGAATCTGATTCTGATCAGTCTTAGAAAATAAAAGTGAAAGAAGAAAGGGACTTAAAAATAAAAGCTTTCAGGTTGGCTTAAAAAAATAATAATAACGCTTATAATTTTTACATTAGCCTTTTGATGTCAAATATCTTTCGATTAGGTTCAAGACAAGTAGGTTTAGTTAGGATAACAAAGTTTGTATACTTACTTAAAAAATAATGTACAGTCAGCTGCAGGGAAGAAGACAAGGGGTACCCCCCTTTATTGACTGTACATTATTTTTTTAAAGCTTTTGTCAAAAATATCATTTTAGTGTTCCGTAGACAACTAGGAAACCTTATAATTTCGCCATGTCCGTCCATCTGTCTGTCTGTCCGTCTGTCCGCTGCCTAGCTAATACTATAACTAAAGACTTCGATAACTCGTATAATGATTAAGGGTGACTTGTTATGGAGCCTCGTGAGCGTCAGCTGCCGCTCCGTCGGTGGGTTGAAGAAAGGCAGCCACCCAAACACGTAAAAAAAATATATAAATTCAGTCATCGCATCCCGCTTGAAACTTTGTCAGACGATAGATTATAAGCTATTTAAATCATAAAAAATCGTCAGCCGGCTCTATCGCGGTGGAAAGACCGTCAGCTGGTCAGGTAAACACGTAAAAGAAGATTTTTTTTTTCAGTCATCGCGTCCCATGTGTATCTTTGTCAGAGGGTAGTTCATGTGCTATTATGAAGATATAAAATCGTCAGCCGACTTTATCGCGGTGGAAAGACCGTCAGCTGATACCCTGAAGGCCGAAACGCTGGAGCCACTCGGTAGCATATATCGCCTATTAAAATGCACCAGCTCTTCATATCATCACAAAAGTGATTAAATGTGATATATAATGAACCATGTAACCATCAGCTACCGCTCCGTTCAGGGGTTGAGGAGTGACAGCCAACCAAACACGTAAAAAAATTTAATAAATTTAGTCATCGCGTCCCGGTTTAAATTTTGTCAGACGATAGATTATAAGCTATTTAAAGCATAAAAAATCGTCAGCCCGTGTCGCGGTGGAAGACCGTCAGCTGGTCACGTGAACATGTAAAAAAATGTTTTTTCAGTCATCGCGTCCCATGTATAACTTTGTCAGATGGTAGTTCATATGTTATTATGAACTACCATCTGACAAAGTTATACATGGGACGCGATGACTGAAAAAAATTTTTTTTTTTATATTTTCACGTGACCAGCTGACGGTCTTTCCACCGCGATACGGGCTGACGATTTTTTATGCTTTAAATAGCTTATAATCTATCGTCTGACAAAGTTTCAAGCCGGACGCGATGACTGAATTTATTTAATTTTTTTACGTGTTTGGGTGGCTGCCGTTCCTCAACCCACCGACGGATCGGCAGCTGACGCTCACGAGGCGCCATAACACGTCGCCCTTAATCATTATACGAGTTATCTAACGGGACGCGATGACTGACGGTATTTGCGCCTGGCTTACGGTCCATTAATCATGCCGACAAAACGGTAAAATAAAAACAAAAAAGAAATTTTCTTGGGGTTCCTACCGTACACCCGACCCTCCCCCCCCCCCCTTTTAACCTTTAAACAGTGCGTCCAAAAAAATTTTTAGAATTCATGGAGGTGAGGCTTGATAAGTACTTTGAATGAAAACTATTTGAATAAAATCGGTTGAGCCGTTTTTGAGTCATAACTCAAACTATTCATAGTAAAATGACGTAAGTACCGCAAAATATCTCTTAATAAACGACCTTTTGAACACCTATCTACCTACATCTATCTACGGATTCCTACATTAAGAATGGCCCGACATGGTCTTGGCCCGTTTTTTTGAATACGCTTTTAACGCCGACTGTACTTTTCTTGCAAAACTTATCTACAGCTTAACGAGATGATTCTAACAAACCCAAAACCAATGGGCTTCCGTGGTTTATCCACAGACCAGCAGCAATGTAGGAATACCTAGGAAGAGTAGGAAGCTTGACAAATCATGCGGTTTACGCCTCGTCAACGCCAGTTTCAATTTGAGATTTTTGAAATTATTATAAAATGGATTCCAAACACCATTCTGTGCCAAACATTGGTGCAATTATTAAAGAAAATACAATAAAGTAACATGTACGAGCGTATTATACCAAAAATATTGAACTAGAATAATATTAAGAATTATTCAAAACTTCAATACAATAGTGATGTGACACATTGATTGGCAGCATGTCGATATGAAATGTATTTGTACGTATTCAGATGCAAAGTATATGAAAACTCGTATCATGTTTCCAGGTCCTATTTGGTTTGAGTTAAGGGGTGTCTATCAGTTTCTAAATAATAGAACAATTTTATATAAATGGATTATGACAAACATTTCAAAACTACTCATTATTATACAAAGCATACAAACTATTGTTATAATAATTATTAAGATTTTCTAACTGCGCAAGCGAACTAAGTTTTTACACATTTTTTTTATATTTTCCTATGTCATTCCCACAATGGGAAAGGCCGGTCAAAAAGTATTTTAGAGGGCGTTGTTCCAGATTCCATACGAGAGAAAGAGACAAAAGATGATTGGTCCTTACCAATGTACTATACAGTCGGAAGGCTTTTCTTAGGCTAAATTCTTCCCTGTATCTTTATTCTACAGCATTTTAATTTTAGAGTATTTCGGAAACCTGCGAATTTCCTCTGAGGTCCAATTCGATACGATGCAGTGAGCCATTTTCGCTAAAATAAATAAAAACTACTTCCCGCCATACAAATTTAGCTTTTCTAAGGACGTGACAGAAATGTCATTGTGACAGTTGACTTCCCCATTAAAAAAGCCGTCAAATGATGTAGCCAGTGTGGTATACCCATAGATGTAAGATGGCGCAAATAAATAGACATACAATCATACTTTCGAAAAATATAACCTTCGTTTGGCAGCCCGGTAAATACAGAAGAAGTAACGAAGTAGTACAGAACGTTATGGTGCAGTTTTATATTTAAAACTCGCTCAATCTGTTAGCTGATCGATACCACTTACCGGTAAACTATAACTAGTATCTACAAAGTTTTAAATTTCTATTTCGACCTCGGATTTATTCAACCAAACCCACCCTTCTTCTGGAAGTCTGACAAACATGTAGGCAATATCCCCCGAATAATAATTTTATCTTTGAAAAAACCGGCCAAGAGCGTGTCGGGCCACGCTCACTGTAGGGTTCCGTAGTTTTCCGTCCGTCACAGTAAGTGTCCCCACTTAAGAGTTAATAACACCGCCATGTAGGATATGATATGAGAGTTCCATGTACAGCGACATCTATCGGCAAATTGAGTAGACTATTGCGCGTGAGCATAAAGTATGGAAGATGATTTTTATGGGATAATTCTTTATTGCGTGAACCGATTTTCACCGTTTTTACTTTATTTGAAAGCACGTCATTTCATTGTAATTTTGTAGAAATTACAGGTACAATAAACACCTGCTTATACGGTTAAATTACAAACTTAGTTCAGAAATTATTTTGTATTTTTTTTTCAAAAACTATTCATCCTATCAAGTTCAAAATAATTTTCCAAGAAAGTTTTTATAAAGTTCTACTTTTGAGATTTTTTTCATATTTTTAAAACTTATGGTTCAAAAGTTAGAGGGGGGGGGACGCATATTTTTTTACTTCTGGAGCGATTATTTCCGAAAATATTTACATTATCGAAAAATGATTTTAGGAAACCCCAATTCATTTTTAAATACCTATCCAATAATATATCACACGTTAGGGTTGAAATGAAAAAAAAAATCACTCCCCACTTTACGTATAGGGGAGGTACCCTAATAAAAAAAAATTTTCACTTTTTATTTTACCACTTTGTCGGCGTGATTGATATACATATTAGTACCAAATTTCAGCTTTCTAGTGCTAACGGTCACTGAGATTATCCGCGGACGGACGGACGGACGGACGGGCAGACATGGCGAAACTATAAGGGTTCCTAGTTGACTACGGAACCCTAAAAAAGTGTTTTTTACACAATAAGTACCAACGTGTAACGTACGAGTACCTTTGTACGTGTATTTTGATGCTGTTACAACGCATAATAACCGTAGGGGAAGATAGGGTGGATTCGTACACTGGAAGCCTTCGTTATATCTCGGCTATCTAACACGCTGAAGCGTTCAAATTTGTAGACAAGACTACCACTTAAATGCATATGCTACCTTAAAAGTAATGACAGTGCGGTAAAATACTTCGCCGAAAAGAGTTGATATGTGTTTTCGCTACTCGAAAGTAATTTTAAATTATCTTTTGAATGCGTTTGTTTCCAATAAGTTTGAATAGAATAATAAAATAGTATTTTATACAATCGTGACATAATTAAGAGCTTTTCAGTCGAGTACCGTGTTTAGGCCAAGAAGTTTGCTGAGTGGCCTAAGTAAGGTACGAGATTGAAAAGCTTGATTATGTCACTATTGTATACAATATTTTTTCTACGAGTGCTCAATCTAGGCAAGCCGGTAAGAATAGAGTTCGGTGAAAGACCTGCTGTCTCTATACAATTGAGTAAGTTCTATCTCCCGGTGGATTGTGCCGGCGGTCGGGAAGAAGGACACGGACGGTCGACAAGGACAACAGTGTTACAATATTGTATGAAAATCCTTTGTACCATCGTTTTTTTTTTTTATTCTTTTATTACTCGTACATTCTTGCTGATACATATTGTCAGCATTTAATACATGTCACTATTTAAAACTAAATTGTCACATCTAACTAACTAATTATCTTAAGTTTTTTCATTACATTGTCATTACTAAATTAATTTTCATTATCTTTGTACCACCGTTGGCGATGTCACAAAATGCGACCATAAAAGCTCTATCGGAAAGTATGCGCTAGTAGTTCAGTCTACACAATCACAATTCAAGCATTACAGTCGACGAGTAGAAAAAGTATTTTAGTGTTGTTTGTAAGATTGTTATGTAAATAATAGTTTTGGAAAAGGTTGATATAGATCAACGATTATTTTCTTATTTCTACTTCTTTTCTGGTCGGATATCTTATATCTCAGTATGGCATAAATAGTTATTATACAAATAAATGTGATAAGTAGTTGTTTCGTGCTACACGTGCTTTTTTGCATCGTAGAATCAAAGTGCATAACTTTTACGCTTGTAAATATGTACTTATAGATGGAGAGCTGGCTACGTCAGATATGATTTGACACAATAATGAGAGCAACGAAAACCCTGTATTTAATTTGTTATATTATGTTCTTTTTTATATCCGGGCATCCGGCAGCTGTTAATAGGTGGAGGTAAAACAATTCAAAGGACTTGAAGAATACAAATCTTGGAGTTCTGAGTTTAATGCAATATTGCTGGAAATTATGTAATTAATTTGATTAGGTATATCATTGGGAGAATTTCTGCTGGGAAAAGTATTCACAAAGGACGTAAGTAATGTAATGTAATTCATAGTTTGTCGCCTGCTGTTTTTGTTTCAAAATTTCTTTAGCAGCATTCTTTTTGTTTTTGTTGGTTTGACAACGACTAAGTAAATACCCAGATAATTATTAATTTTCAGGGCTTTTAGGGCTGAGGGTAGTGTAAATAGAATTCATTTTGGTGTTTTTCAGTGGGTTGGATTTTGAAGGCGGTTCCCTTTGGTTGATTTCTTTTTTTGTGGTTTTGTGTTTATCTTAAATTTTTATATATTTATAGATTATATTATAGATTTTGTTTTTAACCTTATTTTTTGTTCTAATGTTAAAAATGTAGGCCGTGTCATCTATAAATGAGGCAGTTTCGGCGGCTTACTTATTTGATATTAGTTACTTTTTCCCGATTTTTGCTGGCTTTTCACTCTGACCTCCACCAATGAATAGTGGCCAGATGCCCGGATCTAGCAATGAAGATAGTATAGCAAACTAACGAGATGGGTTTTGTTGCTCTCATTTATAAGTATATTTGTAAACCAGTTCTCGAAAAAGGCCCCATCAATACAAGGGTAAAAATTGGATTTTATTGTAAGGTCGCGTCGTGTAATGTCGTATTATATAACGACCACTATAACAAATTGTTAACACGTTAGTCAATGAAGTTTCCTGGTAAGATGTCCGATAAGGGAATGCTGCCAAATTTTATGATCATTGTCTGTTAATACGACAATTAAATCGGCGCACCCGCGACTATACGTCGCGACAGTTACGAGTCTTTGCCGACAACTCTGAAGCCTTAAAACCCTCTAAAGAATACTTCAACAACATTCCATCTTTATTACAAATGTTTTGCATCGTTATAACCGTGTACGGCAAACCAAAATAAAAGGTTATGGATTTAGCAGTTAAACAACATGTCTTGTCACTTTGACAGTATTATCGCAGGTTTAAATCAAGGGTTTTCAAAGCGGGGGGCGCGACCACATTTTAAGGGAGGCGCGGGGCTTCGGGAAATTTGATTAGGGCTAGTTAGCTCATTTACTTCCGTTCCGTTTCCTTGCATCTAAGCGAGGGGGGCGCGGGAATTTAATTTTAGGCAGCGGGGGCGTGCATTTGAAATCATTCCATTGCCTATAAGTACCTCGTATTTTTCCAAATTAGAAAAATAATGGTCGATTTCGTCAATGTATCTCTATTTTTTTCAGCTATATTATTACCGCTCTTGCCCTTAACAAATTTACAAAATCTGGTCTTATATACCATACCATGCAAACTTGTACCATGAATAATTCGATATCAATTATAATTCACCGTTGGAAAACAACTAAATCAGCACTTGTAAAATCTCATAACTAAAACCATTACAATAAAATAAGAATCAAAATAAGAACTGAAAACCTTTAAATATTGTAATTATAATAATTATAAACCTACCCATTTGAAACTCTACCAATCAATCAAATCATTCATTTTGCGAGAAAAATGGTATATATACAGATGTTTTAACAAAATATATGTGCACACCTTAATCGGCTATAGTTTATAGCATGCAAAATATTTATAAAAGACTTAAACCTAGTTATTTACATATATACATGCATTTAAACTTAATTTAGAAATATTATATGTATGGTTAACAAGTCAACTAATTTTCATATCAAGTCCTAATAACTTATTTTCTAATACAGTTCTAGAAAGTCATTTACTTTATAAAATCGTTTTTTTAAGAGCCACTCGCGAAGTTTTTTATTTAAATGGTTTTTTGGCACTTCTTTAAAAAATTTAAGTATTTAATTATAGATATTAACACACACAACGGTACATTTTTTTTTATCGAGCTGTTCTTTGTTGTTTGTCGACAACAAGCCGATCACAGTCCCTTGTATTGCGTGGAAACATATCTTCCGCAGTTTTGAATAATTCACTCTGCTTTCTTACAAATTTAAACACTTCGTCAATATATAGGCATGGAAGAGGTAGTACGCCCAATTTCAGGAACAATGGTATGCACGGTGCAAGGGTGGGTGGTGGGGTAGTGGTTGCAAGGGTTTACAACTCCACGAAGTGGCAGCTACGGCCTTGGGTATCGAATTCTTTTTCGAGATTGTCAAAATCTCCTTAATTTATTTGCAATAAGATAAGATAAAATATTTAAGTAGCTTATAGTAATAGTTTTGTACTAAAATAGCAGATTTGAGTAAATTAGGCAATAAATCGGACATTATTAAAACTACTGATGGATTAGATAGATTGAGGCAGATTGGGGCAGGTCTAGCAATCAAACTAATCGCGTACTTGTCAACCCTAGAAAGTCGACAGGCAAAATTGTATGGAGACGTCATATGTCACCGTTCATCCGTCAAAATGCTTTCGAACATTAATTTTGTAGAGAAGATAACCTTCTGTACGTTGTACTATTAAATTATTCTGTGGTGCTACACCGCGTAACAAATCGTAGCGTGTAGCACTTTCCGCGCCTCGTAGTTACAATAATATAGTGTGACGCATGTTTAACCCCGATAAATATTTGTGAGTATCAGATTGTCATTGCTCAAATATGGCCTAGGAAAGGATACAATGATTGAAAGAAAAAAAAGCCCTCAATATCTGGAAAGGTTCATTAAGTTGGTGAAAACCTCGGCGGGTGCCAGCTGATCGTATAAATGGCGACGGTAATAGAATCACTAATTGCCATGAAAGTTAATTGACTATTGCCTTATTGCCTTGGCCTGGCTACTTTTAGCCCTTCAAAATTTGATTAAGTGCCACGTTTGGGGTAGTCTAACTAATAAAGAAATATTATGTCAATGGCTGACTACGAACTACTTTATTATAAGATACTTATGAGTCCGGTAAAGTATTATTTGAATTAGGCCAACTTTTAGATACAAATTTACAGAAACTAATATTTCTGCTATCAGTTTTTATATATATTTTGAAAGAAAGTTTATTTTTAAACTGCATGAGTGGAACACTTTTTTATCTTATATTTCATTGATAAATGGTGAAAAAATTTAGATTATTATTGATTAAAGTGATATCATTTAGGATTAAAATAGGACGTAAAAGATATAAATACGTTGAAAAATGAGTCGTTTAAGGAATAAATGAACAGTTTTTTCATTTTCATGATAATTTTTAAGCAGGAGTATATTACAGCAAATTTTTTTTTATTGCCGAAGTTTAGGTGGTATTTTTGTGAATGTGTTAAAGTATCTCATAAAAAAATAAATCTAGAAATAAACGTTGCTTTATGTTTTAATTAGATAATGTAAAACATATAATATTAAAAACACAAGCGACAACTAAACAAGCTCTACAAGAATGCAAGAGTTTTCGAGTATAAAATGATAATACATTTATACCATTTTTTTTTGCTATAACAAGACTTTAATCTATCTTATAAAATGCAATCAATGTGCGTTATTTCATTATTAGTGATTTTCGTTTTTCAAATCGTTACCGGATTCTTAATAACTTTGTTTACAAAATTTCAATATACAGATATCGAAATAATAATAACATGGACGTATTTACTATTGAGTTGAACAAAAATACATTAAACTTGGGAACATAAGATTCAGAACCTGGTATACCAGAAACAGTATCACATACATAGTACCGACTGGTAACTGGTATCTGGTTACTGACTAGTAACAGTGGATACAGAAATTTAACAGAAGTCCGCTAAGAAATTATTAGATTTTAAAATGGTAGAATATTTGTTTTTCGTAACAAAAATGATTTTTTTTGTGCTTTTTATTATTATTATTATTGAAACCATATTTGTATAATAACAGAGGGTTAACACCCTTGCTTGACAAGTTATTGCCCAATAGCTGCAGCCTGGGCCTCGATTCGACATGGCATAACTGACAGTCGCTTGCGAGACAACTATGATATCACACTTTTGTGACAGTTTGGGGTGGAATCACTCAAGAGTGATATCTAAAATGGTGGCCATAGCCATAGACAAAACCCTCTAGCGAGACCTACTGACAGCTTGACAGTTAGGTTTGGACACGTGTTGACAGATGGATGTCAATCTATCCACTAGCGATACAAGTGTGACATCCACGTCTCACAGTTTGGCATGTCGAACCGAAGCCCTGCTGGGACTTTTATTACAAATCACTTACGTTTAAAAAGTACGGAGACAGTCACGAGTAGGTAGGTTCGGCTATTTAAACGTTTAAGTACGGTCAGCTGCAGAGAAAAAGGCCCACGCTGCATACAACGTTTGTATATACTTTGGTAATTTTTGCTTCATCAATCAAAAGTAAAAAAATCAGTTAAGTACTGATTTAATAGCTACTTATTACTCTCTATGCTCGCTCGCATCAACGAACAAACGCGAGTTACCCACTCGTACTAATAACAATTAATATCAAAACACTGTCTGATTCAGGAAAAAAAATCTTCATTCCTTAATTAAAATTTTCTTTGCACATGTTTTGCAACGTGTTATCCGTAGGCAACCAGGCGATAATTGAGCGTTCGGCTCCAAAGATTTATTGCTTTAAGACCTTGGTCTCGTGGTGGTACATACAACTGTACTATATCTTTATTAATTTATAGTCTTGTAAAAATTCTTGGACAGAGTCACAATAAAATTATCATTATCGGGTTATCTAATATATACATAACTAGCTTTCCGCCCGCGACTTCGTCCGCGTATAATACGGTTCCTCATACAGAGTTTCATATCCAATTTTATCTTCTTAACTAACTTTTGTTAATCCCCGAACCATCTTCTTAATCTATTTATACTTATAGCTATACAAACTTTCAACCCCTTTTTTACCCTGTTAGAGGTTGAATTTTAAAAAACGCTGAAATTACTTTTATTGTTTTTAATTATTAGTAAACGTACGAAGTTTCAAATCTCTAACTCAAAATTTTAAACCCCATCCATACAAACTTTCAACCCCATTTTTACCCCCTTAGGGGATGAATTTAGAAAAACCCCTTCTTAGTCGATACTAACGTTATAAAAACAACCTATTGTGAAAAATTCAGCTCTCTGGGTCCATCGGTTCGGGCTGGGCGTTGATTTAAGTAAGTCAGTCAGTCAGTCAGTCAGTCAGTCAGGACTTTTACGTTTATATATATATAGATAATAAACGCCTAAGGAGCTGTTCCTTCGCGCACTGTGCACAGAATTTCATGAAAATATAAAAAGTAACAGCTTGTACTAGTTAAAGCAATGACGCGTAGTTTCAGTGACCGCGAGGCAACCGGATGGCTAAATGCCATCCGATTTCGATGATTGTAAGTGCGTTTTTCCTAAGTTCTCCTCCACCGATAAAAAAATTCACCTAGCGTCCGGCTTCCAACTCTGATGGTTCGATAACTGCCCGGCCTCGGCGGATGGTAATTTGTTTCCGGTGTTTGTATGTGATGAAGAATAAGCATGCTAATTATCAAGCGGTTGCCTGACAATTTTTTTTTAATTTTTTTCTTTGTTTTCGTACAGGGAACCAGTCCAACCAGGAGGGATGACATTAAAATTTTGTTATATAACCAGGGAACATTCTTTTAGGCAACCGCTGTTTCAATCGGTCGCCTCGCGATAAAAAAATTTTTTGCATCCCTCCTCTATTTCCGCTCCAGTCCAAGTTGGGTCAGTTCGGGTTGCACAGGGCGGTTCCTCGTCACTTCAGGAGCTTAAATACCACGAGCCATCCAGTTGCCTCGCGGGCACTGATACTACGCGTCATTGCTCTAAATACACCCCGGAGCCGCGGCAACAGCTAGTAATTAAATATGGTATTAGCGTAGAACGTTAGTGAAAAAAAATATTTTTTCAGTTATTAAGTTGTATCCCTCAGATTTGTCAGCGGGTTACCTAATTGAATTAAACAAGGCATTCGATATAGGTACCTACATATACTGGACAATAAAAATATCGGCAATAAAAAATGATCGTTCGTGTAGTAAAAACTCTGAATCATGGTATTAGGGTTTTTACATATTAAAACCATGAATAATTAATTTGGCTTAGGTTTTAGTCTCTATTTAAAAGTATTCAATGACCTCCGAGTCATACAGTTTTACAGTGTATATCCACTAAAACAGCCCGTATTAAACCTTAACCGTATCCATTTTTTTCATTTTTAGGTACCTCCTTCTCTTCCTTACTATAGGTATCATGAATAGGGTTGCAAAAAAACGGTTTTTTTTCTGTCTTGAAAAAAAACCTGAAAAAAAAACCGTGAAAAAGAACAGTTTTTTTTCTGGAATATGTTTTTTTTCAAAAGTACGAAATCTCAAAATTTGCAAGGCAGTTAATACTCTTATACGGTTGTTTTAGACTTTATGTTAACTATTAAACTAATTTAATTTAACAACTTTAATTTCTGGTTTTATTAAACTTATATTAATGAAATATGTAGTGGTACTATGCTGCTGATAGTTCTAGTGAATAAATTCAAAGTTTTTTTTTTCATTTACTGAGAATAGTTTAGTTACATAACAGACATACCTACTTTAATGTACTTAGTTTTAAGTTTCTTATATTAATAAATCACGAAAAACCGTGTTTGTCGTAATATTTGTTCATCTGAAAAAAAACCTTATTTAGAAAAAAAAAACAATGGTGCCAGGTTTTTTTTCATGTTTTTTTTCATAAATTTGAAAAAAAAACATTTTGTTTTTTTTCTATTTGCAACCCTAATCATGAAAGTCTAAAAAATCGAAAATGTTGCAAATCGAAAAGTCATCGTTTTGGGGTGATATTAATGTACGTAATTACGTACGTAATGGATCTCTTCAATTAAGAGATCCATTACTTTAGGCTATCACTTTGCACTGCAGATACAGAGAATAGGTCGGGTGCTTCAGGTTTTCTTTGTTCCCCGTACGTAATCCATCGATCAGAGACGAGGGCTGGAGAACAATGCAACTTCTTTGTCCTGCAGCTGTTCGCCCGTGGCTCCGTCGGCTGTCTCGTTTTAACACGGTTCAACACTGATGCGAATCCGCACGCCGCCGCACAACGGAAATGCATCCAATTTGTAGACCGCTTAATGGAGAACACGCTTTACTAAAGGTTTAACAATGTCAATCCTCGGTACGCTATTCGCATATCAGAGGTTACCTATACAGAGTACCTACTATAATTGGTATTATAATAATATGCTGCCGACTAAAAAAAGGAGAACTAAGAAACCTTTTTTGGATGCGATAAATTAAAAATGTTTGGGCATCTTCGCCCCAGTAGATAACCCTCCATACAATTTTTTTTGTAATGTGTTTTCTAGTATATTATCCTAATCAGAATGTTATAGGTAGGTACCTCAAATATACCTTTAAACGGATCACCAGCATTTTTACAAATAAATTACTTTTCACGGTACTGTTCGTAAATGTGACAAAAGATGGTCAAAATCCAAGCTGGAAAGTAAGCATTTGCTGTAGCACCTGAACCACCACAGCAATGTTATTGTAGCGATGAAATGTCATTAGTTGGAAAGTAAATTGTCCAGTTATGTCATTGCATTCATTAAACACATTCAAAGGTCTTTTTTTGGCACAACTTTATGTTTCAAAAGATAAAATAAGTTTGTTTATCGGGCCAACTACCTGTTGTTAAAAAAAAGAAACGTCAAAACCATTTATTCACCCTTAAGGCGTTTTTACTTTTTTAGCCGTATGTGGTTTTCTATCAAAAACGCTTCTTGAAAGTGAAAAAAAAAGTAAAAAGGCGGGAATGGAATACTGAATTGGATATTCTATTAAAGCATTTATATTATTATGACAAATGTTTTTTTTTATTTCCTCACAGTAGTCGTGAAAAGCACTATGTAATATCTCGGCCGAAAGCGCTATAGGTGGACTCGTATCCTCGAACTAACTCGATCCACCTATAGCTTACTTTCAAGCCTCTACAACAATGTACTAAACATAGGTAGGTTGGGTAGGTATGATTTAATGTATAAAATAAATTACCCGCTAGGTAAGCAGAAAGGTGCTCCAAAAAGAATTAATTTCAAAATTGCAATTATTTCTCGCTTATACGCTCGAAGGACACTTTGCCAAGTTGGAGCACCCGTGGTGGGCGCCAGAGCTCTGAAATTACCCGCCGTATATTATCAACGACGCGGGCTTTCCCTTATAAGTCAGGACACCTCGCTACGGAGGTTGTTGGGGTACTAATCATAGTAATAATAAGGAGTGGTCCTGAAAAAAAGAAGCCGTGTAAAATCATGTGTAATTTTTAATTCAGTATATTAATTTTAATAATCCGTAGATACAACTCTAATAAATTAAAATACAATCATATTAAAATGTGTGAACATATATAAGTTTTCGCGTTTTATTTCAACATACTTAGTAACGTTTTGAACAACATAATTTGACAATCCTCAATCGACATCTGCTACAATGCCACAGTTGTATTTCCATTTATTTAATTTAGGCTTTATTTAGATTTTTAAGATTTAGTTTATAGTGATTTATGTCATACTAGCTGTACCCGCGGCTTCGCCCGCGTGTGTTTGGGAGGTTTTGTCATTTTCATTTACTATCCAGGCCATTAGTGTAGAACTTACGCGTTCTACATGTAAATAAATATCTAAATTTAATAGTTCATCCGTGATAAAGATAACTAACTAAAAGGCGTGCGTCGAGACCCGAAAATGCTAATGGCAGAGTTCCTGCAGGAGAATATGCTTCAAACAGAGGGTCAAACGCTGAAGGTATGAGCGCGAGGTAGCGTGTGAGCGCAATGTCCTAACGGAAACTGCTTATGCAGCAGCAGGCTAAAATCGAATAGGAGAAATGGTCCCACCAAAGCTCAATGGTCAAGTTTCTTGGTGAACCCGAAAGCCGAAGCCGTGGCGCGGTGAGCGGCAATATCGCGAAAGCCATAGGGCGAGTAACAGTAATAGTAGTAGTAGACATAACTCAATGGCGAAGTGTCTCAGCGAACTTGAGGGCTGCGGACACGGGGGTGAGCGGAAATGTATGTGAAAGTCAAAGGCCGAGTACCGCGTAGGGTCCAGGCCCGAGACATCGCAGCGAGAACTTATTCAACATCATCACTTAAACCCGACATAACTTAAAGGCGAAGTGTCTTAGCGACAACGTCTGAGAAAGCCAAAGGCCAAGTACCGTGTAGGTCTCAGGTCAGCAGCAGTACCATGAAATGGACCGTACATATCCTAATGGTGAAGTGCCTTAAGGCCCGAGGGTGTGTGGCAATATCTGCGAAAACTATAGGCCGAGTACCGCGTGGGCCCAAGCCCGGAGCATCGCAGCGAAAATTTCTACAGCAGCAGCAGCAGCATGACATTATCCGGACAAAACTTAATGGCAAAGAGTCTTAGCAAATCTGAGGGCCGGAGGCCCGAAGGTGAGCGGCAATGTCTGCGAAAGCCATAGGTCAAGTACCGCTTAGGCCCACAGGCCCGGAGCCCCGCAGCGAGAATTGGTTCAGCAGCCGCAGCGAGAATTTCTTCAGCAGCAGCAGCAGCAGCATGACAGGGACCGGACATATCTCAATGGTGAAGTGTTTTAAGGCCCGAGGGTGAGCGCCAATGTCTGCGAAAGCCATTGGCCGAGTACCGCTTAGGCCCAGGCCCGGAGCCCCGCAGCGAGAATTGCTTCAGCAGCCGCAGCGAGAATTTCTTCAGCAGCAGCGGCAGCATGACAGAGATCGGACATATCTCAATGGTGAAGTGTCTTAAGGCCCGAGGGTGAGCGGCAATGTCTGCGAAAGCCATAGGCCAAGTACCGAGTAGGCCCAAGCCCGGAGCGTCGCAGCGAGAATTTATTCAGCAGCAGCAGGCAGCATGACAGAATGCGGACAAAACTTAATGGCGAAGTCTTAGCAAATTTAAGGGCCAGAGGCCCGAGGGTGAGCGGCAATGTCTGTGAAAGCCATAGGCCGAGTACCGCGTAGGCCCAGGCCCGGAGCGTCGCAGCGAGAATTTCTTCAGGAGCAACGTGACAGCTAGCAGCTAGAATTTATTGCTAGATTCATAACTACCCTAGCTTTTTATTATAATCAGCTTTTAAAGCGAGATAAAGCATGTTGCTCTCACAAACGGTAAAATTTTTGCTGTCGGTAAATCGAAATGGATACATCTTAACTACCTGTTTTATTTGTTTTTACGTATATCGTAAATAGGGTTCATGTATTGATAAATAGATGATTTTTACGTTGAGAATAAAGTACCTTCAGGTATTAATGGATCACAATATATGTCCAGATACTTACAATTTCCAAAACGAAGTAACACGTTTTAAAAATATTTAACCCGCAATCCTTAATTAAATTGGGAAAGCATTTCAAAATCTATAGTTTAAACCTCGGCGGAACGCAACAGACCAAATCGATTAATTTAATCTAAAGACGTCCCTAAAGAATGATTGTATACAGTATACAGGGTACTTATACAGCGCCATCTGTGACCACTTTTGAGAACATTTTTTTTAATGAAAAAAATTTCTTTAATAAGCAGAATAAAAACTACCCTATATGTTGCTCCGGGGTATAAACTGTTACTATACGAAATTTCGTAAAATTCTGTGCAGTAGTTTTTGCGTAGTGCGCGGACAAATTCACAAACAGACAGACAAGAATTCCAAAAATCACTGAAATGTGTTCAGTCAACGTTTCTAAGACCCCCCGAATAAGTTTTTCTGAAATATCTTCAATGTACATTTTTTTTCTCCTTACGCGTTTATTATATGCATAGATTATTATTATTTTTTTAAGATGAAAAAAAAGGAAGATCAGTGACGTTCATAGTAAACAAAACTGAAATGTGGGTTTCCATTTTCACAACCCGTTTTATGCTTTTAATAATTTCATCTTACCTAGAAGCTATATTAATTAACTGTATTTTGTCTAGGATAGTCAGGAAGACTCTCTCATCTAACCTCTGACAAAGGGTTTTCTATGGGAGACAATTTTCTATAAAAAAAGGCAAATACATTTAATTAAAAATTCCATGTATCTACCTCAAAATGAAGGCAGGTAAAAAAGTGAACTATTGATGAAAGGCAATTTATTAAGGTATAAAATAGCTCATCAAATCAAACTATAAGAAAAACAATATTTTTGAGAAAAACCTAAATAATTCTGCTAGGAGACGCTGTTCAAAGAACTGTGTGTATGGTGGAATACAAAAGCCGAAAACTTGCAAACGCTCCTTCATTTAAATATGATTGTATTTATGTTTTGTTTTATTGTATCTATTTATAGATTATTTAAATATAAACACTGCTGCTGAGTTGGCACAAAATAAAAAGAAAAATCAGAAAAGGCACGGCTACTTCTTTCCCAGACCACTCTTTACCTAACTGGGAAATAATATTTGACACTTTTACATTATAATATTTATACCTACGTATAACATTAGCATAAGGAGTATATTTAAATAAATTTGGCTTACAATTAACTACAATGAAAATTTTAACCATACAAAATTATTCGGCTCGCAATGTAATACAACACCTCTGCAACACACTCACGTTTATTAATGTCATGTTTGTAAACAGTTGCTTACTTCTATAATGTTTATAATACGTTCTGCTCGGTTTTTTTAAATTTAATTACGGGGTTATAATTTAATGTAACTTAAAAACCTCTCAATTAAATAAGAATTTTGACTAACTAAACTAATAAATCCTATGTATGGTTTCATTTATTACTCGCTTTGGATTTATTGTGCACCACCACTGTAACACCACTATGCCGTAAAACGTCAAAACGGGCCTAGAAAGGCAGTTTTCGCGATTTTACCATATTTGCTCATCAAACAAACTAAATCATGTATCTACGTTTCTAAATAACTCAATATAACTTCAGACAGTTTATGAATCAATAGCAAAATAAAATAACATGTTTTTGAAGATTTCGAATCCGATTTGACGTAGTTGGGGCAGAGTAGTTATATTTGGTACCTAGGTGCGACATATTGTTTTATAATATAAAACATTCGTAAAGTACAAACTATTTTATTTTGTTGAGGGCTAATTTGACATCAGTTTAATGATAGATATGAGCGATAGGGTTACCTACGCTATACTTATTCTACTTACTCATTAATCTGTTATTATTATATTTTCATCATCGTTTCATTGTCATAAATGTCATAATCGTTCCTTACTACTTAGCTGGTGCTTAAGAAAATAAGTAAGGTAAACGTTATATGTCATGTAGTGGAGTAGTGACGAACATTCGGACGTTTAATTTAGTTTCTCAATCTGGCTGATATTCTGGCTATTCAAATTGGAATGAACCGAATCGAACCATTTAGACTAAAAGCCGGTTCCGTCGGAGCACCTGCCGGTGCCTTCACTATGCTCCAATATCGAGGGTTTATGTAAAGACTCCAATTCGCATTGAGTACCGATTTAGCGATGAAATGTAGACAGGTAACAGGCTGCCCGCGAGGTAAGCGAGGCTCAGCTGGCCGCCTGTCCCGCCTACACAAGCCTTCGCTTATTTATATTCCTCTTTGGACGAACACCCACCAGGGAGAATGAATAACTCCCTGGTTTTACTTGTAAACAAAATATAACGATTTTGTCTCATCTAAGAATGGACTTAGTTCATCAAGGAAGGCGTAGGTAAATAAAGTGTATCCGGAATATCCTGATTAAGATAAATATTTAGGATAAGGGGTAATAAATAAAATAATGAAAAATAAAAATAAAATCATAACTTAAAAATATTTTACTAAATTAGTTAAACATTTTTTTATTAAAATTATATTGTTTTTAGTGTAATATTATTAGTAACTAATAAAAAAATTGGTTAGGGCCCCTACGGGTAAAGGCCTCCTCCAGCTCTTGCCATTTCGTCCTGTTTAGTGCAATGTTAGGCCAATCTGTTTCGATTTTCCGAAGGTCATCAGACCATCTGGCGTTGGGCTTACCGTGTCTGCGTAAATGCACGCCGAGAGGATAAGGGGTACCTTATCCTAAATATTTATCTTAATCCGGCTGAAAGGGAGTAGTTTAATTCCTAATTATCATTGTAATTTTGTAAACGTTTTGGTCCGGATAATAACTTTAAAAAAATTAAGTTATTACAATCCGGTCCAAATCATTTACAAAATTACAATGATAGTTATGAATTAAACTCCTCCCTTTCAGCGACATCCCTTATCCACTTAATGTTATGAGTTGTCGTGCGCGAAATTATTGGTCTCACAAAGCCGCAATGGGCTGCTCGCGGCTCCCGGTCTAGTTATTCTGAATTTCAATAAATTGTAAATTATATTTCAAATCCATACTTTAATTTTTGTTTGGTTCCATCGTTTTGTACCTATTATAATAATAGATATATATAATGTGCGAGTTTTGCCTCATTAATCGATTCTAATACGCTCGGCAATATTAAATAGTCTACATGCAAATTTTAATTCGTGTAGGTAACATCGTAACGTCCTCCTGCACTGAAATTTATTTTCTTCTAGTTTTCAATGTGTTTACTTGATCTCCCACTGCCGTTCGCTACGGCGACTAGTAATACATAGGTACACCTATGTAGGTATTACTAGCATGTTTCATGTGATCAAATTTCTGACCCAACAGTTGTTGTTTTTGTTCCCTGTCGACCTTAACCTAACACTAAATGAGAATATTTACTGTTTTTCGAAACGTACGTACCCACCACGAAAGTAAAAAATAATTTTAAACAAAAAATAATCGACTTCACTTAGCGTCCACCTTTCCAAAAGTAAATGCTCGACCTGCTATAAAAACAAAGATCCTGACGAATTAATAACCTCCTCTTTCCTCTTTAGAAATCTTTGATGTCAGAATCCTGCGACATGTATTATTGAACAGTACTCTCATAAGTCATGATATGTTACTTCATCAATAAACCTAATAAATGCCGCCTGATGGAAAGCAGCTACCGTAACCTATGGACATCTGCAACTCCAGAGGTGTCACATGCGCGTTGCCGTACCCTTAGGAAATGAGGATTCACTGTGTCCTTATGGAGCTCTCAGGTGACCTTAACGCATTAGGTTTTATCTGAACAACTCCAACACAACGTATTACCTGCTTAACCTATATTTTCAGCAATATCGTATTACGATTGAGAGATTTTAACCTCGAGCCTCTCAGGCTCTCCGTTTAAATATAAGTACCAACATTCTTATACCAGAACGGAATCTTCTTATCTTATGCTTAACAATTATTTTATGCGTAAATATTATAAGCACATCTTCAGAAGTCAATTCGAATATAATTGGACAAATAAATCCATCGTTTATGAAAGATAAACATTTAAATTCATGAACCTCTTCTATCTTGATTTGTCTGATATTGGATGAAAATCGGAAGATTGATTTCATAAATGGAAATTTTGTTCGTTTCTACACTCAATACGGCATTCTAAATCGATGAATAGGGGTCGAATTAAGGCAAAGAATAATATTATGTCAATGATCGCTTTTATACTTTACCGTGAACTGTAAACTGAAAGTTATTTAAATATAAGTAATAGGTATATACAACATATATTTGGCGCTCCTGCTTTATCGAGACGGTAAAACGGTCGTTGTACATTATGTAACGAGGAGGGTAAGAGGAATATTGCAAATGAGAGTGCATAGAAGCCCGAGAGCGCCTTCGACTGGCTTTTTTATGACTCGAGTTTGCAATATTCTTACCCTCCAAATTACAAACAATAGTTTTATTTCCACTTGTGAAGAAATAGTAAAGGTTTGAAACAAAAGCATATATAAATATAAATTAAGCATTAATTTAAAAACAATAGCAAAACCCTGAAACGGCAAAACCGATATTGAATAATTATAAAACACATCCAAAAGCACTCGCTAGAAAACCTGCTTTCACGTAAAAAAACCGTTTTAGCGCTCCGGTGCCACACACGTACCGTCAGCTGCAGAGAAAAGGACTTCTCTGCAGCTGACTGTACGAGACTGCAGAGAAAAGGATTTTTCTCTACAGCTGACGCATAGTAGTCAAACTTGTAACACCCCTCTTTTTGCATGTGGCATGTGGGTTAAAAAAACATAATATTCAGAGCAATGACGCGTAGTTTCAGTGACCATAAAAAATAAATTGTCAGGCATCCGCTTGAGCATGCTTGTTCTTCATCACATACAGACACCGGAAATAAATTGCCATCCGCCCAGGCCGGGCAATTATCGAATCATCAGAGTTGGAAGCTGGACTCAAGGTGAATTTTTCTATCGGTGGAGGAGAACTTAGTAAAAACGCACTTATAATCATCGAAAACGGATGGCATTTGTTTTTTGAATTTTATATGTGGCAAACTCTCCTATGAAATTTCATCCCACTCTCCCTCTATTTCCGCTCCAGTCCAAGTTGGGTCAGTTCGGGTTGCACAGGGCGGTTCCTGATCACTTCAGGACCTTACTCGTAAATACCGCGAGCCATCGGGTTACCCAGCGGTCACTGAAACTACGCGTCATTGCTTTAACTATAATGTTACATAATCAATTATAAAATGAAAATCTTAGTGTTTAAAAAAAAATTGACTCGGCTTCCTTACATCCAATCAGCCATACCTGATTGAATGTACGGCAGAATGTACAATTTCAATGGATCACTATCTAATTTTTTCGTTTCGACAGCATTACTGCGAAAACATCTACCGCGGTAGCGTCCCACAACTTTTAGATTATTGATAATTATATATTTATGTAAGATACCTACTTACTAGATTTTGGTTTACTTACAGTGGCTAACAGAGCAATATTTTACTATATATTGAAAACTTAGGTATGGCACATGCTTTAACTTAGCTGAAAAGTGCCATGGATATACCAATATTATATACAGCCTTGGCCAGAAGTGTTGAGCACCCTTGCGATTTTCATACAAAACTCGAAAGTTTAGACCGGCGTTTCTATCTTTCTTGAAGTTATTTTATCAATTCATTCAAACTGAATAGGCATGTTTTGTTGAAGTGAGTAGTAACTGCATAGAATATTTGCAATATTTCGCACCGACCTAACTTCGCATTTTTGGGACCTCCACTTTTCATATTTTATAGGTACCTTGAAAGTATTATTAAGTGAAGTTTTCTAGATATATCAATAAAATATAACATTTTACGTCATCGTACATTGTTATGATAGGGAATTAATACTTAACATCAAAATTGTAAACAAAAACGAGCTATGTTCAACACTTCTGGCCAAGGCTGTACATATACAGTGTGGAAAAATAAGTCGGACCCTGGAGGGAGACTACCTTAAAACGTTGAGATACATAGCTCAATTCGCTGAAAGGAAACATTATTTTATTTTTCCTAAAAACTAAAACTGCAGTTTTTTTCTTAATTTTTACTTTTTTCCATACTAATTGTATGAAAAATCTTTTTTTTATTATTATGGGTTCTTTTGTGCCCTAAACTTGGTTTGTATTAAGAATTGTTTATCCTTGTTGGAAATAGGATCGATTGGCATCAATTGTCATAAAAATTATTTATGGCAAAAATTACAAAATAAATAGTTTTTTTGTGAACTGTACTTTTTTGCAAAAAATTATTAATGCAGTAATGTCCCTTTAAAACAAATTAATGTTGACTTTCAGTGAATTGAGCTATGTATCTCAACGTTTTTAAGGTAGTCCCTCCAGGGCCCGACTTATTTTTCCACACTGTATATAGTTTTCTGGCCATATTTTAGCTAAACAAAATATTGATTTTATCATATATGCTCAGAAAATAATCTAAGTAAAACATGCATATATGCCTCTAAGTATATATAACTCAATATAACTTCAAACAGTTTGAGAAGCAATCAAAAAATAAATGGTATGTTATGTGAGATTTCTAAACCAAAGGTTAAATAAGTGGAAAGGTTGATTAAATTTAAATTTAAAATGTCTTCAACAAAATGACTAGTTAATTTATTTAAGTAAATCTTGTTTTGTATTTAGTTTATTAGAAATAATAATCTCTCACTGTTTTAGTTATATTATAAATGTCTAACATTGTAACCTTATGTAATGCCTGTAATCGGGAAGGAACTGGCTCTTGAGACACAGGGAAACCTAGTTTGAGAGCCAGGTGCCAATCGTATCAATGTACACCTAAAGTTGCAATAAAGATTGTTTATTATTATTTGTATCTCCTTTGAGAATCACGGGCCTTTATATCCCGGTCTTTTGGTAGGTTTGCGTACAGATCCAACACGCAGAGGCCCCTTGGAGAAATTTGCTATATTATACACCTGCTAGAACCCATTCACGGGTACATTAATAGATACCCGTGAACCGGTTCCAGCAGGCGTTGTGGCTATTTTAAATAAAATGGACAGAGTAATGGGCTATGGTATTGAAGTTTGGCTGGTCAAAGAATAGGCTATTGTAAAGAGGTCCGGACACCTGCCATAACAATTTACTATTATTATTATTATTATTATTATCATCTTTATTTATTTTTTGTCTCAGGTTAGTTTTTATAATATTTTTACAAAATAAAATATAAAAATACATATAAAACATACAGAAACAATAAAAACATTATAAAAACCTAACCTAGGGTGCCGCCGGCAGCGGAGCAAGGCCCAGGCTGCCGGTGGTTAGGACCGCAGAGTGAGGAACCTTCGGACTATGCGCGCCGTGTCCAAGATTACCGCCTTCTGAATCTGACCCTTGATCCAACCACAACCTCGTAGCGAAAGTCTCTCAAGATGTTGGTCGAGACTCTTCGCTATGAGACCGTTCGCAGAGACAACTATCGGTACAATGATCGCCGAATCAACCTCCCACATGGCGGTTACCTCGTGAGCCAAGTCTAGGTACTTGCTGGACTTGTCCTTCTCGGCCTTCACGAGGTTGTCGTCACATGGGACGGTAATGTCGATGAGCATGGCCCGGCGTTGCGGTCGATCTATTACCACGATATCAGGCTTATTGGCTACAATAGTCCTGTCCGTGATAATAGATCGATCCCAATAGAGCGTGGCACGACCATTTTCGAGAACTGGCGCAGGTGTGTACTTGTAGTACGGCACTTCGTGGTCCACAAGACCGTATAGGAGAGCAAGTTGCTGATGTATAATCCTGGCTACGAGGTTATGTCTGTGCAAGTACTCGCCGTTAGCAAGATGAGAACAACCGGAGATGATATGCCTGAGTGACTCTCCGGGACGGCGGCATGCCCGACAAATGTCGACCGTACCGTCCTTCAGGATATATCTCCGGTAGTTATTCGTCATGATAACTTCGTCCGCAATTGCACAGGCAAAACCTTCGGTTTCTCCGCCGCCGCCGGATTCAGCGCCGAGGTGGTGGTCGCGCGAACAGAGAGAGTCTCCAGGCGAAGCCGATCAAGTGTCGCGTCATCCAACCGCTTTAGCCGCTGAATGACGCGTACCTGATCCGATAACCGCTGCGCAGTCGTGTCAATGGTTGGTTCAAGGGCCTGAAACAGAGGAAGTATCCGGTCACGATACGCGCACAGATTAGTTCCCCCCTCTGTAGCCCCATTAGTAGGCGCGCATGACATTCTCGTTCATACTCTGAGACCATCTCATGCGACGCACTACACCACCGGCAGCGGGAGCTGTGGGCGGGGCGGAATGCCCCGCAAGCCCCAAGCGTGCCAGTAGCGGTGGCCGTCCGCGTCGCGCAGGTGTTTGTGGCGGCGGTGGCGGCGGCCCGCTTTTGTCACTGGATTCGTCTGTGTCGGGCGCTGTTTCGATGTCGCCGACCGGCGACGAAGTGGACGAAGAAGATGACGAGGCGGGCGAGGGTGGTGGTCGTGCGTGGGTAGTACCCGCTCTTGTTTTACTCCTTGTTATCATGCTTTGAAATGTACGTGTTTCGCCGAAATTTATTTGAGCACTAGCTGTCAACTGTCTATTTGTGATTGTGACCCGTCGTTATATTTACAGGCAATAACTGTAGCAACCTTCATATTGCCTTTGATTTTTGGGTTCACTTCGTGGTAAATAAGACCAAATAGAGGCAAAAACACGTATAAAAATAAATATTTAGCAAAATAAATTAACAAGGCGTGTGTCAGTGTCAGCGGTATTTTTTTTTTTTTTTTTTTTTTTATTATTGTTATTAATTAAATGCTTATTACAAATATGTAAACAGTATTTCATAAAACTAAACGTTTCTACGCGATATCGACAGGTACCTACTAAAGTAAGAAAACTGCCTTTCCACCCAATGCACACTCTGAATCAGTAAGGTAGACATCCAAGTGAAGAGCACAAGAGGGAAGACCCTGCCCCCGCAGGATGTCAAGTAATTAGCAGATAGAGCACCAGGACTTTTCTCTTAACTGACTTATATTTTATAACATTAACTGTTAGTAATATTCTTCAGCTTACATCGAAACAGTATACATACAGTTTTGGTCTGAAATAAAGGCCTATATTCCGGTATTTATAGCGACATTTCCGTTTATAATTAATACCAACGGCAGTTTACGAAAGTCCTTGTATTTAGAGCAAAACTAAAATAAATGTTTAATGGTCACGTGATCTAAAGCACTCCACGTCTTCCGGAATGCTTGCTATAGTTGTATTGTTTTCAGTTTTATTGTTTTTGGAGTTCCGTATCCCGAGTTTGGAGATGTAGAGGAAATAACCAAAGCTATATTATTAGCCTTTTTTTCCTGCTCATCAAGTTGTTGTGTAAGGGTTTAATGTTTGCATTACTTTATATGACACTAGCTTTTGCCCGCGGCTCCGCTCGCGTTAAATTCGTGGTAACACGGTTCCCCTTTGCCCCCCGTAATGCTCCATACAAACTTCCACCCCCCATTTTAGGGAAGTGGGGGGTTAGAAAGAGACAAAGAGTAGCCTATGCCACTCTCCATCCCTTCAACTATCTCCACTTAAAAAATCACGTCAATTCGTCGCCCCGTTTTGCCGTGAAAGACGGACAAACAAACAAACACACACACTTTCCCATTTATAATATTAGTATGGATTGTAATAACGTTACTTTAGACCATAGACATATAAAAAAAGGACACGTAATGCCGTGGAGACAAAACTGTGATAAACCGATTTCCTCGTGTTTACTCGCGACACGCACACATACGAGTATACAACTCGCGGACGAGCGGTGATTGGTTCAAACGTGAGTGTGTATGAGAAAGTGAGTGTGTGTACACGAGACCGCGGCTTATTGTGGAATCACAGTTTTACCTTCCTGGGATTACGTCTCCTTATTTTATGTCTATGCTTCAGACTACCTAAGTGACGGTTTTATTAACAAATAAAAGTGCGGAATCAAGGTGCACCAGTCAGAGTTCCACTTGCCTGGTTTATATTTTTATGACATAATAGGCAAGCGAACAATTAAGTATTTCACTCACATTCCCGCGATATTTATCTTTTAACCTCGCAAATTTCATTTGTAACTATTAAGCAACATAAGACATATTAATTGGCCGGTCGTATATCATGTAGCCTTGGGCGAATCCCAGTCGCTTCAACGTTTCGCTATGACTAGGAACGGTGACAACGAGAGCACGAAACATAGGTACAATCTGTAATCTGTAAGATGCCAAATAAAATATTTAAGTCAAGTATAAACTAAAAAAAAATATCTTTGATCACCAGCAGAAGCAGGAAATTTTGAGTCACGACACCAGTTGCATTTAATAGATAAAAGTACATAAATTAATGTTTTTTACCTGTAGTGTATATCCCTTATGTTTTATACTATATATGTATTTTGTATTTTCCTGTACATGTGTAGTTTCTTCATTCGTCATTTACGTTTCTCTTTTTAATTGTTTGTGTTAAGTATAACTTTATTTTCTATTTTTTGTCTTCACTTTGTGTTATCTGTCGTGGCATCACCAAGTGGGCCCTACGGAAGACCAGCGCTAGCTGACATACTAGCTAGCATTTTTCTGAGCAGGATTTATTTCGTGGTATACCAATACGTCTTTATTTTGTTTGTCTGTGAATTTTTGTGTACGTCATGAATAAAAATATTGAATCTTGAAGTAAAATACAAATTTTCCAATAACATACAAGTTAGGTTAAGGAATTCAGTCCTGTGTAGCTATTTGTACGTCAATGCAAGCTATTTCACCGGCAGAGGAGCGACCGGCATCCGCATCTCATGCATACTCGTATAGGGGCTGTCGGGCCATATAACGTACATATTCATACCGAAACTAGCTTTTTCCCGCGGCATCACTCGCGTTAAATTCGGGGTAACACGCCCGTCCCCTTTCCTGATTTAAAACACAGAAGAGAACTCGGAACAGAATAAACCGCACACAAATAGTCCGCATACCAATTTTTAGCTTTCTACCTTGAAAATTGCGGAATGCTCCATACAAACTTCCACCCCCCGTTTTAGGGAAGTGGGGGGTTAGAAAGAGACAAAAAGTAGCCTATGTCACTCACTCTCCATCGCTTCAACTATCTCCACTTAAAAAATCACGTCAATTCGTCGCCCCGTTTTGCCGTGAAAGACGGACAAACAAACACACACATACACTTTCCCATTTATAATATTAGTATGGATTATATGATGAACGTTAAACGTTCAAGCTAATTGAGAACAAAACTTTGCTGTATTGTACATTTAAATAAGTAAGCAGTGTTCACTCCATACAAGGCTAAATACGTATGAATAATAAGTTTTAAGCGGGCTGTGCTAAAAGTTATTATTAATAAGTTTACAGCTTAAAACGTATTACGATTTAAGTGTGCTAAAACCTCCCTTTACTCCCTTACTACTCATTATTTATTAAATAGTTTCGCTATGTATGGAGTGAGCACGCATAACTATTACTATATTTATATATATAAAGCGCTGGTAGCCTCGTGGTAAGACTTCAGACTTTCAATACGAAGGTTGGGGTTCAAACCCCAGCTTGTACAAACAGCAACACTCTTAACTGTACATCGGTGGACCTTATTACAAAAGGCATAAGGACCACCGATGGGCAGTTAACAGTGTGGGCGATGGTACCACTGAGTTTTTCGAAACTTATGTACGAAATATCATTTAATAGTTACCGGTCGCTTTTTGGTGAAGGAAATATCGTGAGGAAACCGAATCTAATCCCAACACAGTCCGTGTTTTCAGTTTCAGTTTCCTCTCAGGGTGGAACGGTCATATGATAGTCGCTTTCGTAAAAACTAGTGCCTACGCCAATACCTGGAATTAGGTTGCCGAGCGGACCCTCGGGCTCAATAGAATAAAAAGCTGAATAGTATAAAAAAGAAAAGTTCAATAGTATAATGTATTATAATGTATTTTGATATATAAAATAATTTAATTTAATACGAATATTGGTATACGAGTATGTTAATCGGGAACCTACACAAACCTAAATAAGCTATATTTCATTAATCTTCTGATAAACTCGTATGTAGGTAAGTAAGTCTATGGGGCGGTTATTATATCATTCAAGAAAATAAACATAAATACGTAAACGTACCTACACCGATTTTTCCAAATATATATATTTTTTAAAGCAGTTCGTTATATGTTTACTTTCTTGTTCGCTACTAAGCAGTCAACTGTTGAACCGTGCCTCACGCGCTCGTTATACCTAAGCGACCCCTTTTCAATTTAATATTTATTATAAAACAAATGTGTTCGTTCGGTTCTATGCCTTATTTTCTTATCGTTTTTCAGAATTGACTCCCAATGAAGAAGCACGGCAAGCAGTGATACGAGAGCTGATCGGCACTGAGGCCGATTATCTTCGACACCTCATTTCCTTAGTGCAGGTAACTAATATTGATATTAACTAGTAGTCCGCCTCGAACTGAGGACTCGCGAGTGTCTTGCAAACAAGTGACCAATATAACAAGACCCTAATGATGATTTTTTGAGCGTTCTAGCTTCATAACCCCTTGATCGATCATGCTCATGAACGAACTCTCAAATTGTATTGAGCTCTACTACGACCCGAACAAATCCATACTAATATTATAAATGGGAAAGTGTATGTGTGTGTTTGTTTGTCCGTCTTTCACGGCAAAACGGGGCGACGAATTGACGTGATTTTTTAAGTGGAGATAGTTGAAGCGATGGAGAGTGAGTGACATAGGCTACTTTTTGTCTCTTTCTAACCCCCCACTTCCCTAAAATGGGGGGTGGAAGTTTGTATGGAGAATTTAACGCGCGCGAAGCCGCGGGCAAAAGCTAGTTTCATATAAATCCGAAAAACGTTACTAAAGTTATCGCGCGACAACTATTCAAAATCAAAAAGCCATCTAAATGCACAGACGTCAGGTAGCCGAAGTTGTTTGAAAGAACTTCACTTCCCTTACGCTCCGTTTGTCTCACAGATAAGGTAACCACTAGATAAGCCTTACAAGGCGACTTGGGGTCACCACACGTTGGAGTAAAACGACTAATAAATTGCGCGGGCGTCCGCCGTGCCGTTCAGTTGCGACCATGTTTTAGACCTGCTCGTAGTGTGCGTGTATGCAAGAACAAAAATTGAATACGTATGAAAACTATTCAAAATCCAGGCATATTGTATACGGTGGCGTGGCAAATGTTTTTAAACGTTAAGAATTAAAAGAGTTGGAATTACTTTCCCCTTTTACTTCTAAATATTTTTTTTACTTTAATATGTTTCAAGCCAGCGGAGTTCATTTTGAATTGGTCATATGAGAAGTAGTTAGTATGCCAGTCTCTTTTTATCATGTTAAGAATGCAATTTGCTATTCCTTTCGTACGGAAGCACGTGTACGATAGTGATGTGCGGATGATGTGTACCGAATTTATATACCGGCACCACGTACTTTCGACTTAACAAATATACGAAATACAATGGAAAACAGAAGATCTTTGTTTTATTTTCTTTTTTTCTTTTAGTTTGAGTAGTTGGTAGAATTTAAAGATTTATTCTGTCGGTAATTTTTCTTTTCATATAGTTATAATAAATATGGGTATTAAGGGTGCCACATGAGCGTTGCTTCTATAAGATACTTTCAATGGGTGTCACATGAGAGTTGTTTTAAATAACTTTTAATTGGTTTCACGTGAGCGTTGCTTCTATGATACATTTTCAATTGGTGTCACATGAGCGTTGCTTATATAAGACGCTTTCAATGGGTGTTATATGAGCGTTGCTTCTATAAGACGCTTTCAAAGGGTGTCACATGAGTGTTGCTTCAATAAGACGCTAGCTAAAACACAATGGGAGTCACATGGGCGTTGCTTCTATAAAACGCTTTTAATTAGTGTCACATGAGCGTTGCTTCTATAAAACACTTTCCATGGGTATCACATGAGCGTTGCTTCTATAAGACGCTTTCAATGGGTGTCACACGAGCGTTTCTTCTATAAGGCGCTTTCAATAGTTGTCACATAGGAGTGGCTTTAAGGAACTATTAATGGGTGTCACATGAGCGTTGCTTTTAGAAGACACTTTGAATTGGGTGTCACATGGTAGTCGCTCCTAAAAGTACTTTCAACATGCAACATAATGTAATTTCAGATTAGTCTATAAGGCGACTAGGTAAAATCAATTGGTAATATGTTTTTAAAGTAGGCAAATGCTTATTGCATTATTGTTATAAATACCTCAATTAACAACAACAAATTACGGTACGGTACGGTACAGTACCGTTTAGTTGTAGTACACATGTCCCATCACTACGCAACCACGTGACAGCGTGGTGATAGCGCGCGGTCCTTGAATCGACCAATCGCAGCGCCGCTATCAACTCACGTCTTCCGTAAGACTTGGTGACTCGCGGCGCGAACAAAATGAGCAACATTATTACTCTATAGGAGGTTCTCTGTGGTTTGTCTATACCGCACGCGGAACAATAGCACGGATGGTGTGCTGGACATTTTGGGAGGCGTATTTATAAGAATAACCATATTAAATTTTGTTTTCCTCGAGGTTTTTGGTTTCGATAAGACCTTGATAACGAAGATAACAAATTGCTAGGGTTTTGACAAAACAACTTTGTTGATAACCGGTAACTTTAAAGAAATTATAATACTGACTGAGCAAAAAGATTCGGTGATTAGGAATTTCTATGAAGTTTTTTTTTAATGACAAGTATAGCAACTCTTTGCTTTGTAATACGAAGAATTAGGAGGGGCAAGCGTTGACAGTAATGAGGTACTTGATATCTCGTAAACCATATGCCTAATAAAAAAGGTTCTGAGAGATTCCGGATTCTTACAAGAAACCCTTTTTAATAAGGGATGCCGTTTTCTCACAAAGGGTTGTAGCTAAAAAATGATCGGCACTTTACATGCATTGTTTGTTGTAGTAGTACTTAAATTCTATGAAATTAACTTCCTGACTTGACATTACACTATTTAAGTTTAACATTGTTAAAGTCAACCAATAATAAGTGCCGATGTAGATACAACCTTAAAGAAATAAGTAAGCTTAAAGTGATCGCTGGCTGGCTGGCTGGGCTGGTTATTAACCCTAAAATAATAACCAGTTGCATGGAGGGAGCACTCTAAGATTACTTATTTCTCTATAATTATGGTACCTACAGCAGATACATGGTTATTTTCACAAATCCATAAACCATACATTGAACTCACTAACAATCTAAATAATAAATAGATAGTTTTGCAAATTACGTAGAATCGCGAACGAAATTAATTATGTATATTACGATAAAAAAATCCCAATTTCGACCTAATATTTTAGATTTTCCATGTTACGTACTTCTACATGTAGGTAGTATTAGCATTAGTGGCCTCGAACACATTGGGAGATTTTGTTGTCCTTTTGGGTAGTCACGATATTGTTCCTACTCAATAACTTAAAGTTTATCGGAATCTGAATTACACATGAACTAACAATGATTTCTGAAAAGCCTACCCGGGAAATTAATCATTATTAATTTATTACGATAGTGGTATGAGTTCATTTTGTCGATTGTTCATATTTGTCAAACTTGTGAAAAGATGTGAAAACGCTAATGTTTTTGTTTTTTGTGTCCACAACATTCCTTAATGTTGCATAGTCATCCCATCGTCTGACTTGCCTATCTGAGAGATCTAATAAATTAAATCACAGGTATGTGTGATCATTGATATTGATATTGATATTGGAATAATCAGAACTCTACATATTGCAACTTCCAATGATTGCAACTTTTACACAGTTTCAGGTGTCAAGTCTATAAATAATAGTTGGTTTTAACAGTAGTAAAAATAATTATGCGCATCCCTTTCTTGGGTTGATAGACTAGCGCAAGATAAAGACAGAATGATTATTGTCGTCTACACTCAAAGTTTCCCACGTCCTCATAGGAAGCACTAGTAACCTACTCGCCTGCACATCTTTCTAAGCTTGGGTGGTTCTAAACGTGTAACAACCACATATGCGAAATGAGCAAAACAAGTTCAACCAGAAGTTACTATCCAAATATACCACCGTACATATTTTTTTTACGGATTTGGGGTCAATGGTTTAAACTACCTGATACATGATATAAAGTAATGAATGACATAACAAACATAAAAAAAATTCACGTCACGATCAATTTGAGCAGTTAAACATCACGGTCAGGCGGGTTGATCTTCAGTAATTTAAATCCTATTGCTTATTTTTTGATTAAGTGCCCAGAGCTATAGACCTGTTTATATATTTGTTTGTTGGACATTTCTCTATTGGCTTGGTTTACCAACATACTAATGAAAAATATGATTCGTCATGAAAGCGTAGTTTATTCGGGATTTATATTTTTCCGTTGTGTCGGGATTGAAACAAGATTACCCGTGGGAATACCTATTCCACTGAAAGGTTAATCCTCCAAATATCGAGGGCACTAGGTGGCTCCAAGCCGGCGACTGCAGGGAGATCGATCACCGTTTTCCTCCCCATTCAAGGGTCTGCGAAGGGCAGGAGGGAGCACGATTGGACGCACCACTGTTTTTGTATTCTATTAATAAAAGTCTATTGTCCCCTCTTAGAATCGATCTGGGGGGCGATTTTTGACAATCGAGCGCTCGAATTCAAAGAATTTAACCTCGAATATAATCGCACACAAAAGTCTTTCGCCATTATTTACGCATAAAATTAATAGTATAAATAATCATGATTTTAAATTACTATCGCTGTTATTTTTAAAACATCATTTCTTCGTTTTATTCAGAGTTTTAAATGTCATATTCGAGCGCTCAAATCCCAAAAATCACCCCCCTAGCCTCCATGTGATGACTGTTTTCTATAATAATAATGTTGATATTCTGATTACTGATTACTACGCTTTTCAATTCTTTAAATTATACCCTGTTAAAAGTACAATTAATAATGATTATCCATTCCGATAGAAGGAAAATGTGAGAACATCAACAAAGAACCTAGATAAAGCTTGGCGAGGGTAGACATGGCGGACATTATCTACGCTCGAAATTACTTTAGCCTCATAAATCCCAAAATGAATTTTCCGTTTTTGAATTTCGAACCTTCTTTAATTCCGTAAGAGTTCAAAACTAGATTAGGATTTGTACAAGTACACGGGCCGTAGGACGCTAACGCGCGAAAGCCGACCCCACGGCTACTCATCCATATGATGAGATCCTGTCTAGTTGCTACCGACTTTTTAGGGTTACGTAGTCAACTAGGAACCCTTATAGTTTCGCCATGTCTGCCCGTCCGTCCGTCCGTCCGTCCGCCCGTCCGTCCGCGGATAATCTCAGTGACCGTTAGCACTAGAAAGCTGAAATTTGGTACTAATATGTATATCAATCACGCCGACAAAGTGGTAAAATAAAAAGTGGATTTTTTTTTTATTAGGGTACCTCCCCTATACGTAAAGTGGGGAGTGATTTTTTTTTCATTTCAACCCTAACGTGTGATATATTGTTGGATAGGTATTTAAAAATGAATAGGGGTTTACTAAAATCATTTTTCGATAATGTAAATATTTTCGGAAATAATCGCTCCAGAAGTAAAAAAATATGCGTCCCCCTCCTCTTACTTTTGAACCATAAGTTTTAAAAATATGAAAAAAATCTCAAAAGTAGAACTTTATAAAAACTTTCTAGCAAAATTATTTTGAACTTGATAGGATGAATAGTTTTTGAAAAAAAATTACAAAATAATTTCTGAACTAAGTTTGTAATTTAACCGTATAAGCAGGTGTTTATTGTACCTGTAATTTCTACAAAATTACAATGAAATGACGTGCTTTCAAATAAAGTAAAAACGGTGAAAATCGGTTCACGCAATAAAGAATTATTCCATAAAAATCATCTTCCATACTTTAAGCTCGCGCGCAATAGTTTACTTAATTTGCCGATAGACGTCGCTGTACGTGGAACTCTCATATCATATCCTACATGGCGGTGTTATTAACTCTTAAGTGGGGACACTTACTGTGACGGACGGAAAACTACGGAACCCTACACTGAGCGTGGCCCGACACGCTCTTGGCCGGTTTTTATTTACAAAGATATGATATTATATTCATAAGCATGTGTTGATTAATAATACATACTGCAAAAATAGAATCGTAAATATAAGTTTCAAGTAAAAATAAATAATACAATTACTTATATTAATAGGTACTATCTACTACCTATCTTATCCAATTTATATTTATTTTCTAAATTATTTTGTATTAACATGCCGGAGAAGATTAATTATCCTGAAAAGTAATTATTAAAAAATGCACCTCCAATTAAGCTATTCACGCCGTATCTGTATAAGGGGAAGACGTAGACAGATTATCCGCGATAAGGTTCGGAATAACCATTACTAAATACACTGCGTTAATTTATGATGCTTTTTGTTTATTAATTAGCTTTCTAAACAATTGATGCTTTGTTACGTTACGGCCTGGTGGTGGCGTCTTACACGGGCGTTGGGCAAGCCGGTGGTAGCGATAATGGGCACTTTTACTAATAGTTGTAAGTTTATTTACCTATTCCTGCCAGAATCGTGAGCAGAATGAATTATACTAGGTTACAAACAGTGTCTCAATGTATAACTAGTTTTTTGAACTTTGCAATACGCTACTTGGAGATGTGCTCATGGAAAATAGTGTATTGTGTTCAAAAATATTAAAACACCTATTATTTCTTAGTAAAGTCAATAAATTTATCAAATCCGTTTGTACCTACGAATAACACAGCCATCTTACTTAGAAATGCCGACTCGCATTTGGCTTGTAGGGGCAAGCCGGTGGGAATATGACCTTGGCACTGGTAACACATAGCATACCTAGTCGGTTACTAAGTTCTGTTACTAGAGTTTTCACTCAATAAATAGGAATATGTAGGTAGAAACATTTTAATTACTCATGTACATCATTTAAAAGCTTATTTAATATACAATAGATTACAATATATTGATTCGTAATTTATTGTCGCAGTTTTTCAGAATTATTTATAACAATCGGAAAAAGGCGTGAAAAATATACGTCAAAATTACACTCCTTGTTCATATTGATTTTAAATCCAATTTATTTTTAATCACGTTTAAGACGCATCAGTCTTACACAATTCGGTAGCTATATTCTTTAGCTTCAATTTGGTATATGTATAGTTCACGTGGGTCTATCCGATTAAGTACTAGACTATACGTTGCAAGTATGCTTGTTCCATAGCAGTCTAAATCTATGTCTTTGTGCAAAACTTTAAAAATAGGCAATGTTTCAAATGGGAATATCTGTGGGATAAATTCGCAAGAAAATTAATAGGTGGTCACGTAATTACCTCTAATAAACAGGTTTCTTACAAACAAGCAATGGAACCTTCTAAACAAAGGTGCAATATTTATTTGATACACTTTTGTAAAGTGTAACTTTCTTAAATTTACCGCGTCTTTGCGTCTTCAGGCAATCTTGTCCTTTACAAGAATTTTCAATGAATTTCCCATCTGATTTGTATATTATTATACTATATTATGTTCATTAGAAATTAGGCTATCAAATAATTACTGAATTTTTTTATTTAGAACTTTATTTTATATTTTATCAGTCAGAAATCTGGTAACAGAACTTAGTAACCAACTAGGTAGCACGTGTTTGTAAATTGATCAATGGCGCCGCGAGCTCCCAGCAGATTTAACACTGTACTGCCGCGAGGGACTTATGTATGTTCTCGCAACCTCCAGCCGTCTCCGCTGTGGATATCGCAAGCAATGTTGATACAGACGACGTTCGAAATTATGTGCCTCAATAATGTTCGGTTACAGATAGGGCTCTTAAAAGAATATAGATACCGTAAAATTTCACGCAACAGAACCAAATGTTAACTACTATAAAAGATACTTTAACGAATAATATACAATATTTACTCTTCGTCACTGCGCTTGCACATTGCAAGCTGTGTGTGCATGATTTTTGAAAACTGAAATAATATAATTAGATCTATACATTTTCCTTTCTTTAAACTTGACAAATAACATAGCGGAATATACAAGCGCAACGACGATTTAAGAATTACACTTAATTGATTTTAGCAGTTTATACATATCTACAAATAAGTAGGTAGGGCTCTAAGTAGGGCGTTTTTTTTACGCTCTAAGGCATTTTTTTTTTTTACATATACGTGTAAGCGTTTATATGTTTGTGGTACCTGTGTGGCAAATAGCGTATTATTAACCATTTGGTATTTATTCCAGTAAACATTAGGTATGTCGGCCTGCGGCTAACCATTGTGATGAACAACATGGCTTAAACTAGGTCCCTAATAAAAAAATCCAAAACATAATCAATTTTAATTAAAGTCTTTACTCTATTTCTTCTCTATATTTCCTTTCCAAGTATAACAAATGAATAATATTTCTAATTAGCAACTCCTTCTAAATCTGGTTCTTAGCATTCATTATTTTTATTTGATTTACATTTAACGCCTGCGGGTAATCCCGTGTTTTGTTTTGTTTTGTAATTATTTGAATTGAAGATTTGTAATTATTTGAAGAAGATGAAATTAGTTTTTACTATCTTAAGTTTTTAGGTAAGGTTCTATAGTTAAACTGTTTTGTTAATAATCATAATCTTTATTTGCATAGAATAAGTACAGATAGTTATATAGGTAGTGTCAACAGGTGATAGTACAGACATCTGTGGTTTATTCTGCTATATGCAAATGTTAAAACTCACTGTCTGTCTGTCTATTGCTCACGTTTATACCTCTTCACGTTTAAACCGCTGAACCGATTTAGATGAAATTTGCTAAAGAGACGTTTTGGGTCCCGGGACATAGGATAGTTTTCACCTCAAAAAGCAACCCTGGAGGGGGTGAAAAGGGGGTTGGAAGTTTGTATGGGTAATTATTTACCTATGAACCGATTTAGATGAAACTTGGTATAGAGATAGTATGGGTCTCGAGAAAGAACAAAGGATAGTTTTCATCCCGAAAATCAACCCTGAGGGGGTGAAAAAATGTTGGAAATTTGTATGGGGAATTATTAACCGCTGAATCGATTTTGTTGAAATTTGGTACGAGATAGTGGAGTTTTGGTAAAGGAAACAGGATAACTTTTAATCCCGCAAATCAATCCTTAAGGGAGTGAAAAGGGGTCTGATAATTTGTATGGGGATTTTTTTACCGCTGAACTGATTTTGATAATTTAAGCCCTGGAAAAGGATATAAAACAGTTTTATCTCAGAAATCATCCCTTAAGAGGATGCCAAAGAGGTGGAAGTTTACATGAAGCATCAACAACCAATAACCGCTGTACATATTTAGATGAAATTTGCGTTGTTCTTCGAGAAGTCACCCCTTAACGATTACTAATTCCCCGCAGACGAAGTCCCGGGCAAAAGCTAGTATACATGATAAAATAATTTCAATCCTCTCACCAGTTGTCCTGGCTTCTTTTTCACGGGTCAATTGAACCTCGTCTCCACTTTGCTACTTATCACCCTGGAGCCCAAAGGGTCGCGCACAGTACGGTTCAAGAGGAATTTCCTCCCACGAACGCTGCGGCTGTGGAATGAACTCCCTGCCGAGGTTTTCCCAGCGGGCTACAGTATGAGGTTCTTCAAAAAAGTAGTGAATAGGTTCCTAAAGGGTAGGCAACGCGCATGTGAATCCTCTGGGGTTGCAGGCATCCATAGGCTACGGTAACTGCTTACCATCAGGCGGGCCGTATACTTGTTTGCCACTGACGTGGTATAAAAAATCTATAATTTACCGTAGGTACTAGTTTTAAAGCGACTGCTACATGACCTTCCAATCTAGAGTGTAAACCATTGCGATTAGGTCCGATTTCCTCATGATGTTTTCCTTAACCGAAAAGCCACTGGTAAATGTTAAAACTCAGTGGTACAAGTCGTTTGAATCCGAGACCTCCTGATTAAAAGTCGGGCATAAATACTTCCCGGCTACCGACCATTCAGAAAATAATGTCAATGAAGTGAAGAATTCCTCTTCCCTAAAGCATTTTGCATGAATCCAGGTATTTATGGCAGCGGCGCATACGCTGCAGGACAGCGGCAGGATGCTGGCGGTGGACACAGCGCGGCTGTTCTCGAACATTCCCGACGTGCTCAACGCGAGCCTGGCCTTCTGGGAAGCCACCTTCTTTCCTATGCTCCAAGACGCGCATGAAAATGGCACTCCGTAAGATTACCTATCTTATTTTGTAATTACGTGCCTGATAAATTCCTTGGCTATTTGCCACAGATTTCTCGATATTTATATTTTTTTCATACATACCTTCATCACCGCCAATTGTAGAGAACCATGCGACGTTCATTTACATTATTGATTAGCATACGTTTATATTGTGAATCCAATTTCCACGTAGCTGTTATATGATTTTCTTCGTTCCTGTTATAAAAGTAAAAATGAACTATTAAAACAAGTAAGTAAGTATACCTATACTATTACTTCCTAGGAATTTGCGGTTTCTATTACAGGCTCAACAACACAGGTTCAAGAACTTGATGATTCACTTTTCAACCGACTTCAAGATTTCGAAGGAGGAGGTTCTCAATTCGTCAGGATCTTTGTTTTTGATTTAAATAAAATGGTTTTTTTATATATATGTTCACCGATCATTAGAAAACGGCTGGACCGAATTCTTGTTACTTTTTGTTTGAAAGAGTTTACTTACAGTTGGTCCCATTGTCATCAGGTAGGGATCTAATTATGGGATCCTGGAGAAATCGAGGGAACTCTTCAACTGTTATAGACACACCTATAGTGATTTGAGTATTTTTTACGGGATCACGGGCATTTTCTTTTGGAAAAGTGGAGGCTAAGTGAAGTCAGCAGTTCGAGTCTCGCCTGAGGCGGTGGATTTTTCGACTTTTTCTTTATTTCTAACGTTCACACGTTCTGCTTAATACGAAATTTATTGTAGTATGGGGTAGCATTGTTATCGGTTAATTCTTTATACAACTTGGGACTCCAATGGCCGGTTGAGAAGTGTACCTAAGGCAGATTTCTTCGGCATATATCGCTAGGCGTCTCCCTAAGACGCATAAAGGATATAATGTACCTATGCCTTTAAGATTTTAGGAGTTGCCTCGATTTTTTATGGATTCCATCATCAGAACTGCGTTTTTACAAAAACGGGACCAATCTGTATGTATATATACTTACAATCAAAAAAGGATTTTTAAAATCGGTTCAGACATGACTGAGTTATGGAGTAACAAACATAAAAAAAAACATACAACCGAATTGAGAATCTCCTCCTTTTGCAATATTGAAGTCGATTATAAATCACCGTAGTCGCGTGCATTGCGTTCGATCACGGCCGACGTCCACCAATTTCACCATTGACGTTAACATGTTTACGTTTAAAATTGGTTTACAATTCACTTATTTAAATACATTAACTGACTAACAATACTGAACTGATGAGGAATTTTACTGTTTGTTACATTTTTCAGTTACAACACAGAGTTCATGTCGAATGGCTTTGGTCATTTTCGTGAAATAATGCAACCGTACGAGAGGTACGTCAATGACCAGGCGAAAGTATTAGACTACTTCCGTACGCTCTCTAACAACTCTGACTTTATGGCGTACTTGGGATGGTGTCATGGCCATAGGACATGCAACAGGTAGGTCTGACAACAAATTACAATTTACGAGTCTTACAGCTACACTCAAGGACCATAAAAACGCGTTTCCATATAGGGTGACCAGTTTTTACCCTTGGCCTCAAAATTACAAAAAAAGTTCTTCATCACACTTGCTAGGAAAAATTAGGTTTTAAACAAAAAAGTTAATATTGTAACAAAAAGTCCGAAGGTAACGTCATAGGGAATAAACTACACATTACTCTGACTATAATGCCTGCTTGGAATGAAATGAATGAATTGGTAAATGAGCAGTAGGATGAAAAAACTAATAGACCTAACCGAGTAGTTAAGTTACTTTATACGTGGAATAAAATACATAGAATCAATTTAGTTAATGTATTGACTTTATCATTTAACACTAATTGTTGTATTGTAATGTACCATTACCACTGATTGTTGTAATTTTTATTCAGACTTCAATTAGCCGATTTGATGGTAAAGCCGATGCAGCGTCTGACAAAATACGGCATCATCCTGCGGCGGATCATCTCTCACACAGAGGCTGAGCCAGAACGAACCTCCTTGAAAATAATGGTAATCTTTATTCCTGACACATATCCCTATGTCTCACTGGGCCACCATATCCGCCTGGTTGCGCAACCAAGTAAACAACAGGTGAGAAACCTTTCACAGAGCTATATATATTTTATCAGTGGCGGCGAGCTGGTAACGCCGCCATGGTGTCCCGGTGATACATAGGCCATAATTCCCAACTTTTTCTTTTCTTTCGGCCTATTTCTTGTCATATAAGTAATAATGTTGATTTTCAGGAAACAAATGCTAAAAATTATGTACTGGACATAAACCGCACTATAAGGCAACGTGAAGAGTTGGAAAGGCTGGACCAGCTCGCGAATTCTATTGATGTTTTAGATATGGTACATTTTAAATATATTTATTTTAGATTAGTTACATTTCAAATTGTATATTCAATGAGATCCACAGCTGGTACCTAAATATTATAATGTTAACACGGTTTATGCAATACTTTTAGGACTTTAGGGACGACGACATGGACAGATATTTTAGGATGTACTCTCACATAAACCTGCGGGCGCCGATGGTGAACTGTCTGCCCAGCCACAGCAGAACTATAATCTATCAAGGAGACCTCCGCTACAGGGACAACGTCAAGGAGGCAAGCACCTCCTTTTTACTTACCATATTTTCAACTTTTGATCGGATGCATCCGTGTAGCTTTATAGGTTTTTTTATTTTAAACTAAGTCCTAATGTGTGGTGCACGATTAGCGTAATGGTATGATAATATAAACAATAAGCATGATCACACATTGGCACTTGGGAATACTGTCAGCAGCAAAAGTAGCTAAGTGGTCGCAATGTTCAAAATGAGCAGATGACGACTTTAAAACGAGCATGTCAAGATTTTGAACACTTCGTCCGCTTAGCCACTTCTGCTGTTGACTGTACCTACATTGTAATGGGATGGGCATGCGAAAGTTATTTCAGTAATCTGCATCTGCGAATTTTAAACATGCAATTGCGAGTTCGTTGGAATTCTGCCAGTAATGTAATTAATAATAATAAAAACATTTTTTAAATACTTCACCTTACAGATCGACGTACGAGTGATTTTATTAACTGACATGATGCTTATCTGTAAAAAAATGTCTAAAGGAAGTGTGTTCGCTTTCAAATTAATAAGGTATGTATATTCTGTTTTAGGATACCTAATGCAACCCAGTGCGAATTTTATTTGCAGCACAATAAGGTTATTTTCCCGTTTAGATAATAACGTATTTTGATATATGACCGACTAAATAGTTAAAAACTTAAAACATAAACTCCGAAATTTAAATACAGCGTTCTAATGAAAGAAAACATTTACGCATCATTTAGGTCTTGCATTGTAAAGAAAATGTAAACCGAACTGTTATTAGCGTATTGTGAAATTTGTGGGCGTATTCAATCGTTTCTTGACTCTATATATTAATCTATTAATACAAACTAATTCTCCTTATAGGCCTAAATACATGGTGGACAGAATGATTCATTTCCCACGGTACAGCACGAGGAACCCTCGGGAATTGGCGTCCTTAATATTCGTAATGGTCGACGAAGTCGGTACGTCGTATCATAGCTTTTCGCTGTCTGAACCAGCCAGAGACCCAAACCCTCAAGGCACGTTAAAGGTAGCGTAAACTTTGTTTTTATTTTCTTTCTCTCCCGTATATATTGTTAATTATGAAGCCACAAGAAACAATTATTATGACGTCGTCTACGGTAGAATTTGCGCACTTCCATAGCAAAATCCTTCTACTCTTTTCACTCCCTGACGCCTAAGGGATGATTTGAATAATAAGACTCATCCTATCTACTTCTCCTATACCCATGTCAATTGGTTCAGCGTTTGAAGTATCAAGAAGTAACAGATAAGCAGACCAGTAAAGATCTTCTTAGCCAAAACACCTTCCTATTGGTTAACTAAGTGTGAAGCAGATGGTTATACTTTTATAAGCTTTATACTCGTATTCCTTTAATTTGTCCTTACTCAAATACCCATACCCTATGTATTCAACACTTATCTTAATAGATAAATATTTACTAGATATGGGAACAAAAACTACGGGAGGCTAGGCTCACATACGACCTCGGCGTGTGGTTCGCCAGGAACCCATCGCGGGACCTTTCTGAAGTGGACGTGGACTCCTCGTCCGACTACGGTGCCGCTGGGACCAGCTCTGGGAGAGCGGTAAATATTATTTTATAAGCATTTTAACTATTCACAAGTTCACTATTTTTTGTTTTAATGTAAGTAGTAGGTATTTAATGATATTTCGTACATATGTAAGTTCCGTAAAACTCAGTGGTACGAGCAGGATTTGAACCCGAGACTTCCGGATTGAAAGTCGGACGTCTTACCGAGACTACCAGCGCTCTATATAAAAGCAATAAGTACATAAGTTGGAAATAAAAGACAGTAGACAACACTGCACAGTCTCTCAAATGAAATTAATTACTGTTTTAATTATGAAACAAATAATGCTGTCAGTTTTCTTTTCCTTTTTCTTAATATCAGTGTACTAGATGTTATTAAATTTATTTCTCATTGAAATATTATTGTCCAACTTGCCTATGAAACTAAATGTCTAGAAATTTGCACGTTTATAAGCTTTAGTCCGCGCAGTAATTCTATGAACTCGTAGAGAAGCCCCGCTTGCCCCTCAAACCCCCGCGTGCACAATGCACCTTCCCGCTTCTCGGCTGGAAATTCCACAGAATGGCCACATGAACTAAATTATTTTGTACCTATTGTACTAGATTACCTACTAGAGTACCTACAGTTTTTCGCCGTTTTTTATCCAGGGAGATTTTTTTGTTACATCCCGGGAGTTGGTTATATAATAAATACTAACTGATAGGTGGTGTTTGTAGAGCAAGCAGAACTCGGACGACGTCAACATTGAGCGCGAGGCGCGCGAGCGTGTGGCCGCCATGCTACACCGCAGCATGGGCGCTTCCACCGACTACGACTTCTCTCAAGCTTCTATGAATACAGACTCCTTTGACGGTACGAGACTTATATATAGGTCTATAAGTTTGTAGAGCAAGCAAAACGAGGGGAGCGAGCGTGTGGCCACCATTCTGCACGGCAGCGACAACGACTTCTCTCCAGTTATATGAAAACCGCATGAACAAAATTAACATAATATTATTTCGTAGATACTAACGCAACGTTCATATGGAGATTACATCCAAGCGTACCTTACAAAAGTATCTACTTATGCAACGCAATGTATTTTTGAGACTGGATGAATTCATAAACTGTAATATATGTAATTTGGTATCATTTTTTTTCCGAATAAACTGCAACTGCATATTTATTTTGGGTGAGAGGCTGTTTGTGTGTTACAATTTTATCAGGTTTATTTTTTACTTACACTAGCTCTACTCTTATTAATTTTGATGCGAGCTAGTTTTCGACCAATGATGAATGTCGACCGGTGATGGTTTTGTACCTGCAGGCGAGGCGTCAGGAGCGGCGGGAGCGAGCGGGCGAGCGCCCACGCTACACAGCCTGCGCCATCCCATGCAGCGGAACTCCACCAGCGGCAGCTCACGCCAATCTCGTCTCTCCAGCTTCCAATATTCCACCAGGTTCGTGTCAATATACCACGCTTTATATATTTTAGAAACAATTATTCAAGCCACGGTACAAAATCTTCGCATACGCGCTTTGCAGTATACACCGTGTACGTTTTTTGGGTACTTACCACGTATTTACTGCTATTTCAATAGTACTTAATGTAAGTGTTTACATCTTGGAATACGTAGAAAACAAATATCCCTTCGCCATTTGTTAAATATTGTTTCAAGTAAAGGCATGAAATACCCCCATTACCATACCCCATTCTCCGTACAGCCCTGATTGTAAATTACTAATAATATTTAAAATGGAGCAATATTTTATTTAATATTTAAATCTTTAAAAATATTGTAAACATAGAGTCCACTATTCCCTGGGAAACAGAACAGACCATTACTTCCGCTACGCAGGCATGTAATCAAATACACGCTTCAAGCAAGACATGATAATTTTATTAGCAACATTGGGACTCACTTGGCTGATGAAAAACAAATTGTTAGAACAAACAGAGTTAAATGTATGTGGCACTAGGTACTTATATCGAACTATTTTGATACCGGTAGTAAAAAAGTTCTCATCTCACCGGCCGGAAAATCATTGTTGTCACATGACCGGGCATCGCTGCACTCCTCTCAGTGAAGGGAGGTAAACTAGATACACAGTCATCCTAGCCCTGTTATAATGCAAAGGTACTGTATGCTGCTGACGAAGCATGAAAATAACAAACGACTTCGCTTGGCGCCGGCAGCGGCTGGCCTGGCTGGCAATCGCTGGTTATACGAGTATGTGATGCGGTCCGACCTTTCTTAGCGGAATTCACCCTGGATCCTAGCGGAATATTTAACCGGACGTTTGTCTATCTATGGATTCTAGTTTTGCTGTTGCTTTCCGGCTGAATATTGGCTTTAGTTTACTGAATTCCGCTACGTTGAGTTACGCCTTAATGTTCTAATGTGTTGTAGCGCGGCGTCGCACGACGAGCCGCAGCCCGGGCCCAGTCGGTGCAACTACTACCGCGCCGGCAGCTCCGTGGAACACGTCATCCCTCCTCAAAACCCCGACGATGGTATGAGACACAATTATTATACAATAGCAATTCTCGCGTAACAAAACGAACTATAATGTCAACCCTAGCAATTTTCCCAACTCAGCCAATTGCTATCCTTCGTAGTCCCAGATGGGGTGAAATGGGATTTCCTACTATTTTTCGTTCCTCGTTAAAATTATGAATACGATAGATAATTATGAATACGATTGAAAAACTAAAAATTATTTTTACTGTATAGAAATGAAATCGATTGGCATAAAAAAATATCATGTGAATATAAGTTTTAATATTCATACAAATTGTATGGGAAAAGTTTTCGTTGATGTGTGGCTTTACTAGCTTTTTTTAAAGGTCCCATACAAGCTTTTATCTTGGAAAGGAAAGCGTTAAAAAAAAAGTTTTACAAAAATGACCTTTTTACGCATTCTGTATGTTTTATCCAAGGTAAACGCCAATCTTTATTAATTAAAAATTGAGGGAACGGTTACTAATACCATTTTTGCGTAGCAGCACGGGGTCTGGTAGCTGTCCTCAAAAGAAAATCCATCCTGTATACCTATTTATATCAAGTTTTTTTCCGAAAATAAAAAAAACTTTAAATATAAAATTTGACCTTAAAAAGTTTTCCCATATATTTGTATCAGTTTAGTCAGGTGGACGAGGAACTACACCTGGACGAGAAACAGACATAACCGGGTAGTTAACAAGACAGCAGATACTAACATAATGTTGCCACTTACGAAATCAATTATGCATAATGTATTTATTCCAGCTGTCACATCAATAACTGTGAACGTGGTTAGCGAAAGTGAATCGGAAACAGTGGTGCCGTCGCATCAGCAATCGGTAAGTAGTTAAGTAGTAGTAGATAGTATAACACTTTATTGTACAACAAAAGAAAAATACCTTGAACATTCAAAATAACACATAATTTATGACGAAGGTACGAGTATCCCTTTAAAGTATTACTTTTAGCAGTTGAGGCAAAATTAGAACTGTTCTATTGTTAAAATATAGGCCCTGTCCTGTATAAATGACAGAACTTCGGCAGTTTTTACCTATTTTGGTATAACTTTTTTCCAACTTAAAAACTTTGTTGGTCTGTCAGTCTGAGCTCCACCCATTAAAAGCTGCCAGATGCCCGGACCTAGCAATAAGGATGGTAAAGCAATCTAACTAGACAGGTTTCATTGCAATCATTATTGTGTCATATCTGACGTGTCCAGCTCTTAGACCATTACCTTTAGATACATTATTTAAACCACACCGTACATACATACATGCGAGTAGTTATACAGGGTGTTTGCTCCATCGTTTGCCAAAAAAAAATGGCGGATTGCTGGGGTCATTTCCTATCACCTTACGCCTTCTAAAAAATTCTTGGGCTCACGTATAATTTTTTTTCGTTTTTCTTGTAATGAATGAAAAATCTTCAGGGCCGATATGCTTAAACTTTATTTAAAAAAAAGTAAGTGGTAGAGAGATGGAATTTTTACTGCACCGTGATCAGTATGGTTGCACGGCTCGAATAAGTCAAACTTACTGACACGTAACGTCAATTTTTTTTTTTTATTGGCCCTCAAATGTTTTACAACGTGTAAAAATTTAGTCAAATGTCAACTTTGATTTGCAATGAAAAAAAAATTTAAAGAGACAGCGGTCTTGAAACTGTTTAAAAAAACTGTGTTTTGTGTTCTTTCTAACGATGTACAATTATCTCAATAAAACCTTTCTTAAACTTCATTTTTTTCACGTTTTAGTAACGAACGCAACGGTCAAGTTATCGAGATTCAAACATTGACACTGTTCCCTTTTGCTGCCAGCTTTGAAGTCCCCATTTTCTTTCCACACACAGGTTGGTCTACAGGTCGTAAAGATTTAAAACTTATCTTTCGTAAAATTGGCCTTCAAGGTCAAGTTCAACTTTCACAAACTTGAGCATAAGCGATTAGGCATGATAAGATAAGAAAAAAATCTTAAAAACAATACGTGCGAAGCAGGTAAAGACTGCTATCTCTCTCTTACACAGCATAATAAGTGCAGTAAAATATTCTCGAAAGTCAGGAAATGGTCAAAACTGTAACTGAATTTAAATAAAGTTCGTGGGCAGGCGCCCCCTTTGGTTTAGGCGGACCCAACAGCTCGCTGAACCCTCTGTCTCACTTGGAGAGCCACGCTGGATGCGGGCTCTAATTCTCCGACGACGGTGAAGAACTACGCGGAACACGCGGCGGTTGCAGATCGTCTCGCAAGTCCGGCACCCACAAGCGCCTCCCGGAGTCCTCCCGGCTCAGACGGTCCCACTGGCGGCCTCGGCAGGCGCTACCCGCACCCTCAGACACGGCCGAAGGGGAGCACTGGGTATTGGAAAACCTACACCGACGGCCACCCTCTTCTAGAGAATTAAGCAACTGTGGTAAACACTTTCCGGGAACAAAAAAAGGATTTGCACACGACAATTTGCAGATAATTCCTGTGTTTTTCTTTAAAAATCTCTCCGTCGATCTAACACTTCCAATCAAAATCAAAATCAACTTTTTTCTTTTTTTGACAATCTGGAATACCTCAAAAATTCATATTCAAAATTAGCGCGAATATTATCTCAATTTTATAACTGCCAGTCGTGTATCACAAAATGCGGACTGATATAAGCGCCATCTACCCGTAATGCCGTGAATCACAATGTACGCTTTTTTATATATCAACCGCGACCTAGCCTTAGACCTTCCTTAGACACGGAAGTTCTAAAGAAAGTCGACAGATGTCGTACGATAAACGTAGCGTCATGCTACAATACATAATCGAAACATATCTTTCAGATAAAAACATATCTTTTTAGGGTTCCGTAGTCAACTAGGAACCCTTATAGTTTCGCCATGTCTGCCCGTCCGTCCGTCTGTCCGCGGATAATCTCAGTGACCGTTAGCACTAGAAAGCTGAAATTTGGTACTAATATGTATATCAATCACGCCGACAAAGTGGTAAAATAAAAAGTGGAAAAAAATGTTTTATTAGGGTACCTCCCCTATACGTAAAGTGGGCAGTGATTTTTTTTTTCATTTCAACCCTAACGTGTGATATATTGTTGGATAGGTATTTAAAAATGAATAGGGGTTTACTAAAATCATTTTTTGATAATGTAAATGTTTTCGGAAATAATCGCTCCAGAAGTTAAAAAAAATGTGTCCCCCCCCCTCTAACTTTTGAACCATAAGTTTTAAAAATATGAAAAAAATCTCAAAAGTAGAACTTTATAAAAACTTTCTAGGAAAATTATTTTGAACTTGATAGGTTGAATAGTTTTTGAAAAAAAAATTACAAAATAATTTCTGAACTAAGTTTGTAATTTAACCATATAAGCAGGTGTTTATTGTACCTGTAATTTCTACAAAATCACAATGAAATGACGTGCTTTCAAATAAAGTAAAAACGGTGAAAATTGGTTCACGCAATAAAGAATTATCCCATAAAAATCATCTTCCATACTTTAAGCTCGCGCGCAATAGTTTACTTAATTTGCCGATAGATGTCGCTGTACGTGGAACGCTCATATCATATCCTACATGGCGGTGTTATTTTAACTCTTAATTGGGGACACTTACTGTGACGGACGGAAAACTACGGAACCCTACACTGAGCGTGGCCCGACACGCTCTTGGCCGGTTTTTTTTTAATTTCTCCTTTCGATTTCCTCCTCGCGATTCGACCAATTTTAAGCTCATTCTCATAAAATAATAGGTACTCATTACACACTCACAATAGGGTTGTTTCGACCTACAGAAGTTAGGGTTGAATTGTAGCGCATTAAATTATTTTGGATTATAAGAACATGTAAAACTACCTTTTGTACCTCTAATGAGCATACTTTTTGAAAATTACAAATTTAAAATATCTTTTGACAAGCGTCACGTGCCCCAAGTCCAAATGCCATTGAAGATCCTGATGACGTCACAACTCACGGTTTGACACTGTTGACATTGGTTGACAGTTAAGACAATGACATACAATAGTTGCGTTTCGTTATAATCATATAGTTTTCCACAGGATAGGAGTGCCCCTTAGAGAATAATCAACCCGAAAGGAGTAGCCATGTCTGTCATTTTCTATACAAAAAAAGTCTGCCGATTTTTGCGGGGGAGGGGAACGTAAAATGTATGGCTATTCGTACGTAAGGTACTAATAGCCAAACATAAATAGGCACGTCAGATAAACGTCATTCCATACATGTGTATGACCACTGGTCATATGTTTTCGGCAGAGGGGAACGCCTGTCAATGGCGACTCCGGTTGGTTGAATTCTCAAAGGAGTGCCCTGATCTTTATCTACACCAATATCATAAATCCTCTATTCCGCGTTCGGAGACCGTATGTAAGTACCACCATTATTGCAACCGGTAACGTAACATCTCTGACGGTGTGGTGAAAACGTATGAAAACTCATTACCCACGGTAACGTTACCAAGATCCGCGCTCTCCCCGAGCGCCGGCACGCGCCCGCGTGACCGCCGACACAATCGAGTTGGTCATGGCAGTGCAATGGCGGTCATTCTACTGGTTTCCGAAAACATCATTTAGGATTTATAATATGCGTGTAGATAAAGTAGTGTATGCAACTGTACGTAATTAGGCCTTATTACGTAACAGTTACATAAACTACTATTACCTACAGTGACTTGCAGAAAACGAAAAATTGTTTTAATTTATTATAACTACTCGTAGACTAACTAAGTTTAACAAGAATAAAATATTTCTAAGTAATCTGATTTATCGAATAGACGGAGAGCTGGCCACGTCAGATATAACACAATAATGAGAGCAACGAAACCCCTTTAGTTAGTTTGCAATTCTATGCTTATTTCTAGATCCGGACATCTGGCAGCTGTAAAGTGGTGGAGGTCAAAGAATGCAAATAACTTGAAGAAAACAAATCCTAGAGTTCTGGGTTTGATGCAATATTATGGGAAATTAAGTAATTAATTAGATTATATCATGTTCAGAAGTTTCTGTTAGGGGAAGCAGTGCCAAATGATGTATAATGAAATTTTTAGTTAGTCGCCTAACGTTTTTGTTTCCGCAATAATAGACAATGGTTTGTAATCTAATATTAAAATATAGGCCCTATCCTCTATAAATAACACAACGTTGGCAGTTTTTACCAATTGTGGTATTACTTTTTTCCAACTTAAAAACTTCGTTGGTCTGTCACTCTGACCTCCACCCATTAAAAGCTGCCAGATGTCAGGATCTAGCAATAAGGCTGGTAAAGCAATATAACTGGACAGGTTTCATTGCTCACATTATTGTGTCATATCTGACGTGGCCAGCTCTTAGACCAGAACGAGCGGAATGTAAGGGCCTGTTTCACAATGTCTAAGTAAAGTATTGGATAGCTAATTAACAAATAAATTAACTGCCAGATAAAACTACCTACAAAACTTAGCACTTTATCTACCAGTTAAGTAAGCTTATTTGAAGATTGTGAAACGCCAACGATGACTTTATTCGTCAGATGAAACAGGGCCCTAAGTGAAGCAAGTTCTTACAATCAACTTCTGGCTATAGGGACGTCTCTGCATTTCGATGGCTTTTTGATTTTGAGAGTTTGTTCCGCGATAACTTTAGTAACGCTTTTCTGATCTTCATTAAATTTGTTGATTTGGGTCATGGAACTAGAAGGCGCGCAAAAATCATCATAAATTATTGGCCATCTCGTTTGCAAGGAAATCGCGAGTTCTGAGTTCGAGGTGGACTACTAGTAACTATTATTTGTAACGGGGTATTTACCATTACAAATAATTGAACGAGCGGAGCGTAAGCGAAGTGAAGTTCTTTCATACAACTTCGGCTACTGGGACGTCTCGGCATTTCGATGGCTTTATGATTTTGAGGGTTTGTTCCGCGATAACTTTACTAACGTTTTTCTGATCTTTATGAAATTTGTTAGGGTTGTAGCAGAGTTACATATAATTTGACAGTTCGTATATGAGCAGTATCAAGGGGTTGATGATCTAGAGGACGAAAAAATTCTTCAGAGGTGTCTTGTTATAGTAACTAAACCAACAGGAGGTAGAAAAAGTACACTCAGCTAAAAATTTGGGTCTTATAATAGACGAAAAAATGCGTTTTTTCGAGCACGTCAATTTAAAAATTAGAAATGCGTTTTACAGACTCAAAATCCCATATAGCATAAGGAACCATCTAACAGAGGCAGTCAGACTGATGCTAGTGGAGTCACTTGTCCTGTCACTCTTCAACTACTGCGATGCGGTCTATGGCCCAAGAATATTTGCCAAAACTTACAAGCTATACAGAGAGTACAGAATGCGTGTGCAAGGTTTTGCTATTTGGTGCCTATAAGAAGACACATTACACCATATCTCAATGAAAAGTGTTAAGATGACTGGTCGCAGAGAATTACACTTAGCGTGTCTTGTTCAAAAAACTATAGCCACTAAGAGACCAGGATATCTTTTGAGAAGTTCATTTGTTTGCAAGATGTGCATAATCGAAACACTAGCAGTAAAATGCAAAATAAATGATCCTTACTTCATCACCAAACGGCTGGGTTTAGAAAGAGTTTTAAATTTGCAGCTGCCAAGATTTGGAACGACCTGCCCCCGCCGCTAAGAAATAATATGTCCCAAAATACTTTTAAAACTAAATTGAAGAGAATATTATTAAATAAACAAAAGAATATTAACTGCCCTTTAAATCAAAAATTGTAGTTTTTCATGTTTTGCCCTAGCTAACAAACTGTAATAGTTTTTTTATATGTTTAGGTAGGTAATATAAGCTTAAGTTATAAGGACTCTCTGTATGCCCATTAAGTGTTTTATTTTTATTTTAATACATCTACGCCTGTTATATGATATTGTATGCTGAACGCCTGCAAGTCTAATGTTAAATATAAATAGTTGTTTGGGGTGAACTGAAAACCAGCGCTGTAGTTGGTAGCCTGCGCCACAGCAAACGCTGAGTACATCCCTTTTGTCACACTGTCTGTTTCTTTTAATTTTGTATAGATTAATAGGCCAAGCAAATAAGATCTATAAAAAGCGTTTTGAGGAATTAATTCCCAGCAGGCTGGAAATCATGTGGTCCTAAATGCATGTGATCCGAGTTTGCCCAATCCCACGAGGTGTGCATAACTTTTTAGCGAAATTTTTGTTCTTTGTCAGTTTTTTGCATGTAGCTCGAAAACGATACGTCCGACGGAAAATGTCAATCATTTCAATATTAAATAGGGTTAAATTCTGCGTCGATTGAGAAACTTAACTTTTAATTCGGTTCAGCGGTACAGCCGAAATCAAAAGTTATAAACCGGGAAAATGTGTCATTTAATTGAAAAACTCATATTTTGACTTCCATACCACATATCTTTGAAACAGATGACTCCTGTTGAAAAACCCATAGAATAAAAGTTGTAGAGAATATAATTTCACGTTATATCAACCTCTCCATTTTCAAATACTGATTTTGAAGTCATGCCAAATTTAGTCTTTCAAAATCACTATTTTGAAAGACTAAATTTGGCATGACTTCAAAATCAGTTTTTTCTAAATTTTTCTGAGTTGCATATTTTCCATAAAATATGATGAGTGAGGCCTACATTTAATGCATCGTTACAACTAAGAATATTTCAGTGCAAATTCCTAAAACGTACCCAATCAGAAAACTATTTATACACCGTGTTTTTTTTTCCTGAGCTTAACTTAAGTATATTTCTTAAAGACGCCAGTGCCCTAATTTGCTCCAGTTCTGTGGTAATCGATATTTCTTTTCTTGTATTTCCGATTGTTTAAACCTACATTTAATTATTCTTTTAGTCTGAGAACTCGCTATAAAATCATGTAACTGTGTGTTACGTCACTACAATATGGTTCCTTTGTATCTCGGATTGGTAATGTTCGAAATTTCATTTACATGTCATAATGTTCAATTGTTTGGTTGAGTTAATATACCTTATTTACATTAGGGACCGATTGGGGAATCAACCAATAACTGCTGAACCTATTTAGATGAAACTTAGTATAGAGATAGTAATCCACTCCCCTTTTTACCTCTTAAGGGATGACTTCTGAGATAAAAACTATTCTATTTCCTTTTCCAGAACATAAACTATCTCCATACCAAATTTTATCTATGGACTTAAATCAGTTCAGTGGATATTGATTCCCCATACAAATAAATTTTGCCCCCTTTTCACACCCTTCAGGGTTGGTTTCTGGGATAAAAACTCCCCAAAACTCAAACTATTTTCATAGGTACCAAATTTCACCTAAATCGGTTTAACTATATTAATAACTCTTCATACTAACTTCTTACCCACATTTCAGCCCCTTAAGAGTTGGTATTTTGGGATGAAAACTACTTTTTATGTACTTTTTACGGACTCAAACTATCTCAATCTCTATACAAAGTTCCATCTAAGTAGGTTCAGACATCAATCGGTCCCTAAACCAAACAATTGAAAACTAGATATGTCAATGTAATTCCATTTCAAACATTAACGGCCTGAGATACAAATGAAGCATATTGTATTGACTTAACACACAGGTGCATCATTTTGTAGCGGGTACTCAGAGTAAAATAATAATTTAATGTTACACATTTAGAAAGACATAAATGAAATATCGATTACTTTAGAACTGGAGCGAATTATAACACTGGCGTCTTTGAGAAATAAACTTAAGTTAAGCTCAGAAATATACCCTTGAAATTACCGGAAATAAAAAAACACGGTGTATAAATAGTATTCTGCTTGGTTATGTTTTAGAAATTTACACTTAAATGTTCTTAGTTGTAACAATGCATTAAATGTAGGCCTCACACATCATATTTATTGAAAATATGCAACTTAGAAGGATTTAGAAAAAAACCGATTTTGAATTCATGCTAAATTTACAGAGAGTTCTAAACCAGGAGAGGCCTTAGGTATCATTTCCCCTCTGTCAAAAGTATTGGCAGGAAAATCTAGTACATCTATAAAAACTATTTCAATAATCGATGTCACGCACTTTCGTCATCGCTGTCGATGGATAACAAGCTCCGTGAAAATGCCCTTATGCGCTGTTTTCGGATGTAAAAAATGTTATATTTCGTCTAGTTTACAAAAAAGATGAAATACCATTTCAGATGTAAGTAAAGTTTTACTTTATTTATTATTACTTTCGTAATAAAAAATTTAACCTAAATCGAAAATCAAGCTTCGTTTACAGAATCGATTCAAAAACAATCGTTTTCTTTCTGACAGGCAGTAACTATTTGACGTTTGACATTTCTCCATATTTAACGCGCTTAAGGATTGCTGTCTTCTATATTTTGTTTGAAAATACAATCAAAAATGATCCTTGGCTTTTTTGTTTGACATTTGCAAAGACTGTATCCAATAATGAACCATATGTTAACGTATGTACAGTCGACTATCTATTGCTCCATTTAGTGTTATGAAGTATAAAAAGATTATGTCAAATATGTTTGGTGTTTTCAAGTCAAAGGTACATCTTTGTCGGTTGTCAATAAAGCGTTGCTGCCATAAAAATTCATTTAGAAATAAACTGTATTAACAACCGACAATGATGTACCTTTAACTAGAAAACATCACATGCGTGCTACCTCGCCCCCCTCAGATTTTGGCAGACTTTTTTGTTTGGAAAGATGAGGCGAAGCGTACTCCATTTATAGAGCTTTATGCAAATTTAGCCTTTCTAAGTGACTGAATTTGAAAATTGAAATGTCTATATGGCGTGAAATTGTATTCTCTTCAACTTTTATTCTATAGGTTTTTCAACAGGAGTCATCTGTTTCAAAGATATGTGGTATGAAAGTCAAAATATTAGTTTTTCCATTAAATGAGACATTTTTCCGATTTATAATTTTCGATTGTGGCTGAACTAAACCGCTGAACTAAATTATAAGTTAAGATGCTCATTCGACGCAGAATTTAACCATCTTTAATATTGACATACATGACATTTTCCGTCGGACGTACCGTTTTCGAGCTAGAAGCACCATAAAGCTCTATAAATGGAGTACGCTTCGCCTCATCTTTCCAAGCAAAAAAGTCTGCCAAAATCTGAGGGGGGCGAGGTAGCACGCATGTGATGTATTCTAGTCAAAGGTACGTCATTGTCGGTTGTTAATACAGTTTATTTCTAAATGAATTTTTATGGCAGCAACGCTTTATTGACAACCGACAGAGATGTACCTTTGACTTGAAAACACCAAACATTTTTGACATATTCTTTTTATACTTCATAACACGAAATGGAGCAATAGATAGTCGACTGTACAAACGTTAACATATGGTTCATTATTGGATGCAGTCTTTGCAAATGTCAAACAAAAAAGGCAAGGATCATTTTTGATTGTATTTTCAAACAAAATATAGAAGACAGCAATCCTTAAGCGCGTTAAATATGGAGAAATGTCAAACGCCTAATAGTTACTGCCCGTCAGAAAGAAAACGATTGTCTTTGAATCGATTCTGTAAACGAAGCTTGATTTTCGATTTAGGTTAAATCTTTTATTATGAAAGTAATAATAAATAAAGTAAAACTTTACTTACATCTCAAATGATATTTCATCTTTTTGTAAACTAGACGAAATATAACATTTTTTACATCCAAAAACAGCGCATAAGGGCATTTTCACGGAGCTTGTTATCCATCGACAGCGATGACGAAAGTGCGTGACATCGATTATTGAAATAGTTTTTATAGATTTACTAGATTTTCCTGCCAATACTTTTGACAGAGGGGAAATGATACCTAAGGCCTCTCCTGGTTTAGAACTCTCTGAGAAGCACGGATCAGAAGACAATCCGGATAGTACTTTTACTATATTTCCCTAACCACAGTTGAACCTTATTACCGAGCAAAACAGTCGTTCATAGGTCACTAGAAAAAAGTAATAAAAACGGTCCGATAGAGAGCATAATGTAGGGGGCGGTGTCTCACTCGCACAATGCTGCCAACTTATGAAACTTACCAATGTGGTTTTATTTATCTACATTTATTTTAGTAACACACTAGAAGTTACTTCCTACTTATAATAATTTATTGCAAGATTTGAATTAATACTTTGTTCCCTTTTAACTGCTTTGAATTTTTTTACGACGTAAATATTATTCATTTATTAAATTAAAGAATTGCAATTAATATTGCAGACAGTAGTATGTTTTGTAATATTTAAAATACGGTCTGGTATCCCCATCCCATCAGTCCCATCACTGACATAATATGTCACTGTTATTATTTCAAATGACGCCGCTCAGCTCAACAACATTTCGTAACAACATTTTTAAGTAAAAATGGTCAAGATATGTTGCGTAAAAGGGTGCAGGGGAGAGACTTTACAATAAAGTAAACTTTCCTTTCACCGGTAATCTACAATCATTCAATTTTACGATTTAACAACAAGTTAAGATTGTCAAACAATAGGGTGACTATGATGTCGGCAAGCTGCGGGTCGGTTTTGTTGTTTTTACAGAAATGTACATAAGTACATGGTCTGTTCCTAAGTATTACTTACACAGGACAGGAGTGGCCCGCGGGTCTTTTTAGGCCCTTTCGAAAGGGTCCTAAAATGGCACAAGGCCATAAAAAAATTGTAGTAGTGGCAGTATAATAAATAAATATTATGGGACAATCTTGCACAAATCAACCTAGTCCCACAGTAAGCTCAATAAGGTTTGTGTTGTGGGTACTAGACGACGATGTATATAATAGATAAATATGGATAAATATTTAAATACATAGAAAACATCCATAACTCAGGAACAAATATCTGTGATAAACACACAAATAAATGCCCTGACCAGGATTCGAACCCGGGACCTCCTGCTTCATAGGCAGGGTCACTACCGACTAGGCTAGGAGGCCGTTAAAATATACTTTATTGTACAACCTTTGTACAACAGGAAGAATATACAATATTTGTACATGGAAGAGATCTCTTCCAGTCAACCATTGAGCAGTTTGATGTATTGATGTTATCTTTATTTACCTTTAAGTATATTAAAGTCGGAGAACTGTCCACATCAGACATGACGCAATAGTGATAGCCACGAACCCCCTGTACTTATTTAGTTTTAGTTTGCTACACTAACTATCCTCTATTTTAAGACGCGGACATCTGGCAATTGTTTATCGGTGTTATGCAAACGAATTGTAAGAAATAAATATCTTACAGTTCTAGGTTTGATGCAGTGCAGTATCATGTAATTAATAAGATTATATAATTTTCAGGAGTTTCTGTTGGGGGAAAATGGTGCAAAATGACGTTACGTTAATGTATTGTTTGTCGCCTACCTACTGTTTTTTTTTCCGTAGCGATACGCAATGTTTTTACTTTTTAGGGTTCCGTAGTCAACTTATAGTTTCGCCATGTCTGTCCGTCCGTCCGTCCGTCCGCGGATAATCTCAGTGACCGTTAGCACTAGAAAGCTGAAATTTGGTACTAATATGTATATCAATCACGCCGACAAAGTGGTAAAATAAAAAGTGGAAAAAATGTTTTATTAGGGTACCTCCCCTATACGTAAAGTGGGGAGTGATTTTTTTTTTCATTTCAACCCTAACGTGTGAAACATTGTTGGATAGGTATTTAAAAATGAATAGGGATTTAGTACAATAATTTTTTGATAATGTAAATAGTTTCCGAAATAATCGCTCCAGAAGTAAAAAAAAATGTGTCCCCCCTCTAACTTTTGAACCATAAGTTTTAAAAATATGAAAATAATCTCAAAAGTATCTTCTTTATAAAAACTTTTTTGGAAAATTATTTTGAACTTGATAGGTTGAATAGTAAAAACGGTGAAAATCGGTTCACGCAATAAAGAATTATCCCATAAAAATTATCTTCCATACTTTAAGCTCGCGCGCAATAGTTTACTTAATTTACCGATAGATGTCGCTGTACATGGAACGCTCATATCATATCCTACATGGCGGTGTTATTTTAACTCTTAAGTGGGGACAGTTACTGTGACGGACGGAAAACTACTCAACCCTACACTGAGCGTGGCCCGACACGCTCTTGGCCAGTTTTTTTTGTTATTATATTAGCGATAGGCTTCGACAGTGTTTACCTATTAACTGAAATATTTTGCTGGTCTGTCACTCTGACGTCCTCCGATAAATAGCTGCCAGATGCCCGGATCTAGCAATAAGTTTAAAAAAGGTAAACTAATTAGAGGGGTTCTTTGCTCTCACTACTGCGCCAACTTATCTGAAGTGGCCAGCTCCTTAAGTCAGTAGAATGTATAAGTTCCTATATGAACTATGAGACTTCTCTTTCTGGACAATACTTACTAGACGACAAGCATATTTTATTTTATATTTATCTTCATACTATCCCAATCCCACATACATCATAGTACATATGGTCACTCTACTTAGAATGAGATGCAGCCCCCCACATTACCCTCTCTTTCGGCCTCACTTTGTGGTCGAAGTATGACCTCCAGATTGTGTTTAACTTCATGGCTAGAAGCAAAAAACTGACAAAGAGCAAAAACTTCGCTAAAAAGTTATGCACACCTCCTGGGATTGGGCAAACTCAGATCACATGCATTTAGGACCACGTGAAGGTATTAAAACGATTTCGAGCCTGCTGGGAACTAATTCTTCAAAAAAATCTAATTTTCTTAGCCTATAAGAAAATATCCTATTTTTATTTTATTTACGTCCTTATTGTATGGTATGTTGTAAGTGACCACAGATCTAAATATACATAGATCACGCAAATGCATCTACTTCGCGTGTCGGAACTCGTAGTAGGTCTCCGAGTTCGCCGTCGCTACTGACATTCCGCGCTCGTCTGTTGTGGTAGCCGGTTGTCCGTGAAAATAAAGGAAATGCCTTTTTGCATGGTATTAAAGTGCAATAGCCCAAAAATTTGAAGCACCTAAACGCAAGGACATTTTTCCTATCACACGTAAGTTATTTTCAAATTATATTATGCGTAAATTCATTTTAAATCAATTTTTTAAGTATTCCGAGGTGTGATTCCAAGACTGTACCTAAGTAACTATAGATTATCGGTAAATAAACTATGTTCACATTACATTGCCGCGTTTGCTTTGAGCGCTTAATCTGACGTTGTGTGTTAAGAAACGATGAATATCAGAACAAGCGATACTGTCGCGCATCGCTTGGAGTTCGTGGTACAAGGGAACTTATCATTCGTCTGTAAAATTTAGCAACTAGTGTTGTTCGTTCTACAACATTATTTCGATGATCGATTTTAATCGATATCGGACAGACGAATGATATTTACTATTTTAAAAACGCCAATTTAGTAGTTATTGATACAAACAAGCTCGAAATATGCCCTAATTTTACACGATTATTTTTAAAATGGAGGGTAATATCTTCGGATTCTTCATGTATGTGACATGTTTATCCTTTGGATGTATAATACGTTTAAAAATTTCTATTCTGCTTAAGAAACACTTACTTTTTTTAGTTTCCCACACGATCCTATCACAAAAGAAAAATGGATTGCGGCAACGGGACGGAAAGACTGGTTCCCGACTAAGCATAGTACTATTTGTTCTAAACACTTTAAAATAGCAGTTTCATTGAATGGAAGAAGTTGAGATTGTTGGAAAAAACGGCGTATCCCACTATTAATATACTAAAACACATTGACAATGATAATGAGGTTACTGAATAGATTTAATGTTTAACAGTGTTTTTTATTATTACTGTATAAAATATCTGATATAATACGAGTATACTCATTTTATTTGTAGTTTACAGAATAAAGATACGCCACAACAACCTTCATCATTGTCAAGTTTCAGCTTGGCCCAAAAATGTTTGGATGTTCGGAGGATGTCCGGATTTTTGTTCTCGCCTAGACTTTGCATTTTCAGCCAATTCTCATAAAATCTTGTCAATTATATACAATTTAAAAAAAATTGAGAGATATGGAGGTAGAAAACTTAAAAAAATTACAAATGTCAACCATTTCAAAACAAAGCGAGGTCTACAGCTCACAGAGCTAATAGTCTTACTAGTTTTATTTTTAAAATGTAATTCAAATATCCTTTATTTAATAATTCCGTTTAATATCATTCGTCTGTCTACATCATTCGTCTGTCTATATCATTCGTCTGTCAGAAAATCGATGTCATTCAAGTGAATCGATTAGTGATTTTTAGGTTATCTCCGTCTTTGTCGCTTGAACTAGCAAGTGCAACAGAGAGCTAGATACACGAACGGAGTTCGTTTTCGTTTCGCGGTAGGCCCTCTGGCCGCACACGCATGGAATTTTCGTTCGGGTTCCGAACGGAATAACGTCAAAAAGTGTCTCTGTCTCTGTATGTCATATGGAAACCGTACAGAAATTCCGTGCATCTGCGGCCAGGCTGAATCAAGTCGAGCCGAACGGCGCGTGCGGCGGCGGCGTCGCCTTTGAATCGATTTTGTGCGGACAACGGGGAATTCCCATCACTAATTCGCCCCTGTGACGTCACAGTAGGTAGAAAAAAAGTGACACGGTTGTTTTCATACAGATTGAGGTGTTTAAGTTATCTATGTATATTTAGATCTGTGTAAGTGACAATAAACCTTTATTCTATTCTATTGTATTCTATATTGCTCATCTCATTTGCAAGTAAATCGTGAGTTCTCAGTTCGAGGCGGACTACTAGTAGTTATAATGTGAATGACCGTGTGAGTTTGAAATCGTAAAACATGAATTCTAGAGCAATGTTTGGACAGTACAGAACGTTATACTTACTTGCGTTACAAAAAATTGGAAACAACCCTATTACTAAAATTATGGAACGACCGGAGCGTAAGCAAAGTGAAGTTCTTACAAACAACTTCTGCCTACTGGGACGTCTCGGCATTTCGATGGCTTTTTGATTTTGATAGTTTGTCCCACGATAACTTTAGTAACGTTTTTCTGATCTTTATGATTTTTTGGGGTTGTAGCAGAGTTCGTATATGAGCAGGATCGGTCAACGGGTTATGGAGCTAAAAATAATCACATGAGTCTTGTTATATTGGTCAGCTTTTATTGCAAATAAATCGCGAGTTCTCAGTTCGAGGCGGACTACCAGTATATTTTTAATTTTTAAAATGACGTAATTCATTCCGTGTCATATTCTTTTGCCATATTAAGGAAAGAGATGCAACTCAATGTTTGGGCAAATCTCTTAGATACACTAAGTCGAATCAGCGTGATACTGATGTACAAGACGCGTCTACCTAATCTTATCTAAAGCCAGATGTTCAATACCTCCTACATTCATAAAATAATTATCAATCAGCTCTTGTTACATTTTTGACTCCGTTTGCTGAAAGTTCATAATGTGTATACTTAAGGTAAACGTCCCACCCGACACGCGAAAGCCCAGTAATTGACAGTGACACCCTGTGTCACCTTTATTACGAATGACTGGAACAGTGACGAGCACTCAAACGTTTACCTTATCTTTATACACTTACTATATTTTAGCCGTAGGTACAGTCACCGGCAATAGCATCGTACTTCATGAAGGCCGCAAAAAGCGGCCTAAGCGTAGGAAGATACTATTGCCGGTGACTGTACTCCCACAGGAATGCTTGTCGTAAATTTTTTTACACCGCAAATTACTTAAAGTATACGGAAATGTAATTCGCTTAAGCCTTAAATATCTTTCAAAAGAGGCAACCTAGCTTCCTAATCTAACTTTCAACTTCCATTAAAGCTTTGATGTTAAATCGACCACCTTAATCAGCAGTAAATCACTAAATTTGGCCACGGCTGGGCTTTTCACACGCTATTATTACTTTTTACTCCGCAATTCGCCAAAGTAGTAACTATAGTATGAATAGAATGCTCTTCTAGAAATGTGTATAATAAATCACCTTACTGTCAACGACTAAATTATTACTTAAATGTAATGATAGCCGATAGCCGAGGTCTGGTGTTGTCAGAAGGTAAACAACTATCCTTATCGTAGTTGTGCAGCGATTCATCGTCTATAGGTAGTCAACTGCAGAGATAGTTGACCCCTCCTGAAACTCAGTCACACCTTAGTCGGTCGTATTGAATGTCTCTACTCGTCGACTATAATGCTTGAATTGAAAGTTTGTAGACCGAACTACTAGCACCTTTTATTAATGGAGTTTCTAAGGTCACAAATTTTAGCATCGTTGCAGTTAACAGGATTTTCATACAATATCATACAACTGTCGGAGAGGAAGACCTTACTCCTCCCCGACCGCCGGTACGATCCACCGCGAGATCGAAGATACTAAATTATATAGAGGGAGTAGGTTATGCAAGGCATTCGTAGAACTTAATTCTTACCTACTTGCCTATTTTGAGCACTCGTAGATAAAGTATACAATAGTGACGCAATTAATCTTTTCAATCTCTTACCTAACTTAGGCCACTCAGCATGTGTAATGTAGGGTAGACTCATAAGCACAGAAGAGATAATAGTATTTCATACAGAATGGCCACGCTCCGCCCCGCCCCGATTCGAATTACCTCACTCCGCGGCGGCCGTTTGGTAGGCCGTAGGTAGGCCGTCAGCTGGTCGGCAACGCGTCGAAGAAACAACGCAAAATGTCGCCGTACAAGGTTTATTGTCATGTGAATGGGTGTTTAGAAAGTAATTACATACAATAAGGAAAGAAGTATTTTTTCGGTCGAAATAACTATTATGCTTTATCGTAAGTAGCACATGAATCCATGACGATATAATACATGATATGACGCATATTTTTGTTGTTCAAAATAGAAAAGACGTGTCATTGATGAAATGGGTGAAGGATTTTGGCAGTTATTTTTATCTATATCTAGTTATTTTTATTTACCAAAAATATATTATGAAACAAAATGTGCGGCGTTGCCACTGCTGCACTGTTGCCAGCTCGCGCGCGCGTCTCGGCCGCGAGCCGCGACCTTGACGACCTTGTTAGGTTATAGAACGAAGACAACAGGGTTTTACCGCGAAATTTGAAAATCAAAATTTTTTTTTTTTTAAATTTCGTTGTCTGCATATCGTTCGCTCGTATTATGAACAAGTGCGACAGAGAGGGAGGTAACTAAATTTCCATGTTCGCGGTGGGCCCGCAGTGGGGTTCGTTAGCTCTCGTCAAAACGTCCAATTATTGGAGTAGCCAGGCCTATAACCGCTAACCTCTTCTTTCGTTCGATCGTCTATTTGCATCACTCTCTTTCGAATAGGCAAGAACGATAGAGACGGAGATGTAATGTGAAATAGATACTTATTTATTTTTAATATAACCTTACTTAAATTACAAAATAATTTATTTGAATATAAATTGTCAACAGCAACACACAGAAAAAACAATAAACAAAACTCTTACATTATGACTAATCTACTCAAAAAGTCCCCCACGAGTTGTCCCCGGTGCAAAAGTTCCCATCACGTTAGCCGCGTTACCACGTTGAATGGCTATGGACAACCTGGACTAATATGGACTACTTAAATTTATCATATTTGATAATTTTTACGAATTACGGACAATGGCAAGTGCCTCAACAATCCAGGTTCGTGACTGTACATAACCGTTGTCATTTTACGCCTTTAGTCCACCTACGCATTCGCATGCGAAACAGACAAGGACACAACTATCTCAACTCGCTGTAGAGTGAGTGAGACGTTACGACATCGACAGCGGAAACTAGAAAAATAATTGAATGACAGCCCTGAGAATATACGCACACATTGAAACGTGTACAGACGTGCCGTGCACACATAGGCGCTCAAAACAGCTTTGTAGTATGGCGTGTCCGCCCTGTGTCATAAGTATGTTGGTACTTGCATATTAAACATAAACCAGTCTGCTATGGATCTCCGTCTTTAATTTATCTAACATTGGCGCAGTCGGTAGGATACTCGATTGAAAAGCTCATCATTATGTCACGATTGTATAAAATACTATAAACAGCATTGCCAACTATCCAGTCTAACGTCCGGGTCCGGGTAAGGTCCGGGTATCTTTAACGGCCTCCTAGCCCAGTCGGTAGTGACCCTGCCTACGAAGCAGGAGGTCCCGGGTTCGAATCCTGGTCAGGGCATTTATTTGTGTGTCCATCACAGATATTTGTTCTTGAGTTATGGATGTTTTCTATGTATTTAAGTATTTATCCATATTTATCTATTATACAGGGTGTAATCGTTAAGTGTGGCCAGGCCATAACTCCGTAAATATAACAGATATCAGAAAACTTCCAACTGATATCGAAAGTGCGTTACCCAATGAGTAAAATTACATTAATAACTTTTTTTAAATAAAAGTATTAATATTAAAAATATTAAGTTTAAACGCTCCCATACAGTTAGTACCTACGACGACTCACTCCCAAAGAAGAACGTCGGTGCCGTAAGAGATAAAACTGCTTGAGATTCATTATTTGCACGAATAAACTGTAATAACATGATAATTGATTGATATGGAATAAAATAAAACAATTCATGAATAATTTGATAACGGTGAAATGACTAGACCGTACAAACTAGTCTTTATCCGAACGTCGGTCCGGGTTTGAAGTTAATGTTTGGGATAGTTCTGATTTTATTTAAAAAAGTTATTAATGTAATTTTACTCATTGGGTAACGCACTTTCGATATCAGTTGGAAGTCTTCTGATATCTGTTATATTTACGGAATTATGGCCTGGCCACACTTAACGATTACACCCTGTATATATCGTCGTCTAGTACCCATAACACAAGCCTTATTGAGCTTACTGTGGGCCTAGGTCGATTTGTGTAAGATTATTCTATAATTTTTTTTTTTTTAACTACAGAGAAATATTAATAATGTGCACTGGCTAAACGGAACCGGTTTTAAAATCGGTCTTATATAAGATTAAGTCTTTTACTGGTCAAATAATATTTTTTTATGCGTTATACTCCTAGCGTTTGTCCTGGCTTTTTGCCACGGATCTATTGAGCCTGGGGTCCGCTCGGCAACCTATTCCCAGGAATTGGCGTAGGTACTAGTTTTAACGAAAGCGACTGCCATCTGCTTTCACGGGATTAGTTCCGGTTTCCTTACGATGTTATCCTACACCAAAAAGCGACTGGTTAATATCAAATGATATTTCGTACATATGTATGTAAGTTCCGAAAAACTCAGTGGTACGAGCCGGGGTTTGAACCCGAGACCTCCAGTTTGAAAGTCTAACGTGTCTCACCGCGAGGCTGCCAGCGCTTTTTAAATTTAAAACCAAGTGTCAGTGTTATTATAGCCACTAACTACTTAGATACTCGTCCGTCCCCCAGTCAGCCGTCTTTAAAACGTCTTTCTTTGTTTGTATTGTTAATGAAAAGATACTTTATTTGAATTTTATGCCGTCTTAATTGCTGTGAATTATATAAGATTACAAAATAAAAACAATTTATATGAATAATTTGACACTTAAAGTTACACAAAACTAAAATAAAAACAAATCGAATTACCGCGCGCTTGATATTAGCTTTACCTGCTTAATGACTACTTAAATAGGTACTTATTCTGTATATATATGCCACCTAGACATAGTGCCTTAACCTTTTGAACGCCAGGCATCGGACAGAAAAAACTTGCCACCAGCGCCAGAGCGAAATTTGCAGGAGCGCACTCAGATACCGTAGTGATTGGAAAACAACAAATCGACGAAACATTTCTTTCCCCCTAATAGTGGATTTAGTTAGGCAAAATTACTTTAGATATTTTGAAATCATAATAGTAAAGAATATTAATTTTGTATTTTTCTTATACACCTAAAATCAACTACAAAAATATGAAAATTTATATACAATTTTATTTAATTTTGTCACTTAATTAGTGCTGTGGCTATATAGCCACAGCACTAATTAAGTGATAACGTCACGCGCTGACGTGTTATCACGGCTTTGGCGCTGGTGGCACTGTAACTTATTATGAATGTTAGAGTTGGGGGTGAGAGATATTCATTAATTTCTGTATCGATATTTCAGTGGTGTAACTGTATGAAGGAAAATACGTTAGGTTTTGAACTGTTTAGTTGAGTAAAAAAATGTTTAACAATACCATCAAATAAAAAAACGATAATGAACATCGGACTGAACGGGTGTGTAGCTAAAAAAACACCTCGCGCACATTTCATTCTTTTGTACCTAAAAAAACTTGGTATATCCCTAATATGACATATTCTTTGTTCACTCAAACTCGGTCTCTCACCGATAACATTCATATTGGTTGACATTTTATCTAAAATAACATTTCATTATTTTTACTTATCTGGTATGAATGAAATGGACCGAAAGCCCACGTGTCGTGGTATTTATCATTGCTTAAGGATTAACAAGAATGCGGCGAAGCAATAAAATTAAAAAAAACGACATACATATTGTTAGGTTTTAAATACGGCCCTTAAAACACGCATTGTATTTTTAACAAGCTCAAAACTTCTAGCGACTATTTACAGCTGTGTAAATTTTTCGTAGTTTCATATTACTATACTACAACGTTATAGAATAACAAAATATACCTACACGTTATTATTTCAACACGAATACCATAAGTACATACTTAAAACAAATTTCTAAACTTTTATTAAGAAATCAAATTAAGTCGTAATTACCTGTAAGGCACTTGGGTTTTCTTTATCTTATCACTACTTATATAGATAATAATATACTATTTAATCACCAATTACATTCATTTCATTTTTATTCTCTTCTCTACCACTTTGCTTTCAAACGAACAACACTATTTCGAAGTGACGTCACGCCGTTTCACGTGATTACCCGTCAACGGCGAGGAGGGCAGTACCTTTTTGTTCTTTTAAATAGCATTGAGGTATTTTTTATTTTTTTCTTGAGTTACGGGTTATTTTGAATAAAATTTTAACTAAAAAGATAGGTGAATAGTAGAGCTCTAATAAATATACAAAAATATTTCTATAAAGGTTGTTTATTAAGAAGTATTTTGATCTCTCATTTTGGACGTTTTATCACGTCATGGCGCTGAGGGCACGACTTTTCGTTGACGTGTTTGAACGGCTTTGGCGGTCAAAGGGTTAAGCAGCTACTTACTTTGATTATTGTCACTGGCAAGATAGTATCGTAACTGTTTATTCACCACTACCTAGTTGAGTTCCAAACTAGGGAAAACACCAAATGGAGAGACAATTACTTTCACCAAATTCGCTTGTCATAATGGTGCTTACGTGTTTGCTGTTAGCTGTAGGTGTAGGTGTAGACGGAGAGCTGGCCACTGGTCATTGCTCTCATTATTGTGTCACATCTGACGTGGCCAGCTCTTAGACCATAGTATAAGATGTCGCTTACATAAATGCCTTAACCATATTGCAGTCACAATTCGTCACTAAAGAATCTTGTTAGATACAGCTGCTCAAAGTTTTTTTCTTTTTATATCATTAACTGAATTATTATTTTTCTTACTTCTAGTTACGAGTTTTTTTCACAGTAGTGTCTAACTGACAACTCGTATAGCGTTATAAAATTTTTCAGTGTATTTTCAAAACACCATTGGCGCGTATGTAAGTATTACATAGTTTTAAAGCTAAGGTACCTGAAAATTCGCTACACGGTATCAGGAAGGCCATTATAACAACCTTTCCACGAGACTATGAATTATTGAATAACACTCGACTGTGTTATTCAATAATTCATAGTCTCGTATAGTTTTCACATTTGGATGGCGGTGCCTTATTTGACTCATTTTTGCTTCTAGTAAAGGTTTTCTGCTAATCTAGTACCAAATCGTTGATATTTGGTACGTTAAGAACACAAAAAAAAAACATTTCTAGTAGTCTAAGTATTTAGTGTTAGGTACTAAACTTCAAATGGCTACACTTTATCCATTTATTTATAAAGTATATCATTCATCATCCGTATATTTACATTTACATTATAGTATATTTGTGGGTGACTAGCCTAATGAGTTAATGAAAACAAGCTAGTTCCACATTATAAATTACATTGTCAATTAACCCTTTGACCGCCAAAGCCGTTCAAACACGTCAACGAAAAGTCGTGCCCTCAGCGCCATGACGTGTTAAAACGTCCAAAATGAGAGATCAAAATACTCCTTAATAAACAACCTTTATAGAAATATTTTTGTACATTTATTATAGCTCTACCATTCACCTATCTTTTTAGTTAAAATTTCATTCAAAATAAAACCCGTAACTCAAGAAAAAATAAGAAAATACCTCAATGCTATTTAAAAAAACAAAAAGGCACTGCCCTCCTCGCCGTTGACGGGTAATCACGTCAAGCGGCGTGACGTCACTTCGAAATAGTGTTGTTCGTTTGAAAGCATAGTGGTCGATGTTGATTATTGTATGAACATTAACCAAACACTTTAATTATTAATGTTTTTCGCATTTTAAGCTTCATTATATAATAAAACCAATTATTAAACTGTGATTCGTGTAGAAGATTAGTTTTAGGAACTACATATGGTAATGTTAAAAAAGGTATATATTTTAATTTTTTACTTTAATATATGCATTATTAAAAGAGAAAGAGTTTTATTTAAGTCGCAATGGAATAAATACAATGCGTGTTATAAGGGCCGTATTTAAAATCTAACAATGTGTATGTCGTTTCTTTTAATCTTATTGCTTCGCCGCATTCTTGTTAATCCTTAAACAATGATAAATACCACGACACGTGGGCTTTCGGTCCATTTCATTCATACCAAATAAGTAAAAATAATGAAATGGTATTTTAGATACATTGTCAACCAATATGAATGTTGTCGGTGAGAGACCGAGTTTAAGTGAACAAAGAATATGTCATTATTATGGATATACCAAGTTTCTTTAGGTGCAAAAGAATGAAATGTGCGCGAGGTGTTTTTTTACCTACAGTCCGTGTCCGGTTTTACCGTTCTGTCCTATGTTCATTAGTTTTTATCATAAAATTTATTTATTTGATGGTATTGTTAAACATTTTTTACTCAACTAAACACTTAAAAAACCTAATTTATTTTCCTTCATACAGTTACACCACGGAAATATCGATACAGAAATGAATGAATATCTCTCACCCCCAACTCTAACATTCATAATAAGTTACGGTGCCACCAGCGCCAAAGCCGCCATAACACGTCAGCGCGTGACGTTATCACTTAAGTAGTGCTGTGGCTATATTGACAAAATAAAATAAAATTGTATATTAATTTTCATATTTTTGTAGTTGATTTTAGGTGTATAAGAAAAATACGAAATGAATATTCTTTACTATTATGATTTCTAAATATCTAAAGTGATTTTGCCTAAATCCACTATTAGGCGGAAAGAAATGTTTCGTCGATATGTTGTTTTCCAATCACTACGGTATCTGAGTGCGCTCGTGCAAATTTCGCTCTGGCGCTGGTGGCAAGATTTCTGTCCGATGCGTGGCGTTCAAAAGGTTAACGGCACACAAGAGTCACAAGCACAAAGGAAAGAAATAACAGTCAGAAGCACAGCACAATATTTACAAGAAGAAGAAAGTTAAAGTAAGCACAGAAGACAGGAAAAGTACATAAAGAAAGCGTCTATACAGCGAAAGCTAAAAGCGCAAAACGCTGCACAAAGCAAACCGAAAACAATATGCTTAGCGAGTCTGCACGTAAGCAGTAACCGTTAGCCCGGGCGGCGCGAGAGCGTGCGTCCAGCCTCGAGAGTAGTAAATTGCCGACAGGCTGGGATTTCCGAGCGCGCACGAATGCGCGCGATGGCCGGCCGCCGAAGTATCACGAAGCGGGCCGAGCGATAAGGAAGATCTTGTACGCTGCGCTCGCACCGCGCGGAGTCGCAACGGTATTTTATAATAAACATTACTTAATATATATAATTATTTATAATGTTTAGAAAATTACAATGGCAATATTTTATATTTTGTGGATATTTTTTTTTGTGGATTGTGCTAGGAACCTAGGTTTGTACATGGATTCGGGTCTTAAATTCAAGAAACATAAATTTGAAGGTAAAAACTGCGACGTACAAACTGAAGTCGTTGTATAAAATTAATGAGTTCCTCAGCGCTGAAGTAAAACGGATGTTAGTTGAATCTTTAATTCTGTCACAATTTAATTATTGTGATACAGTCTACGGCCCGTGTATATTACGGAAAACTAGTCAACGTATACAAAAAGTTCAAAACTCTTGCGCGAGATTTAGTGAGCGGCTTAGGCGTCGCGATCGATTAAATTCGTTGAAAATGTCCTTGCGGCGGCGGGTCCACCTCGCGTGCGCGACGTTCCGCGTGTTAGCGCAGCAAGCGTCGCGCACGCTGGCCGACAAGCTGCGGCGCGCGGCCGACTCCGACTCCGCTCGCCCGCGCAGAGCCCTCTACGCGCTGCTGCTGGTGCCACCCGAGTGCCACACTGCCGCGTTCAGGGGATCATTTCGCTGCGCTGCCACCAAGTGTTGGAATGACATACCCCCACCGGTGCGTGAAGCAAAGAATATCCAACAGTTCAAATTTAGGCTAAAAAAGTGGTACATCAACCATCAAAAGGAGTTCGAAAATATACATGTGACTAGCCCGGTAAGGGATGCGTTCATAAAGTTAACTTTTAGGTCATGTCAATAGATGTAAGTTACTTGTTATTCTGTTCTTGTGTGTAGGTACTTAATAACTACCCCCTAAGGAAATTATTCATTCTTGTTATTTTCTATGGTTTTTTATTTCACTTTAACAATACAATTTGTAATGTAAATTAATAACTCTCCAATTAGCTGACCAAGGGCGTGTTTAAATCCAGCAAGCTGTACCCGCACCTTTTTCATTACCTGATTTTAATTAAATATGATTCATATCCTTAAATTGTTACCTAACTTTTCATAACTAACATAGACTACTTACTTGCCTAACCTCGATACCTGTAAACACTGTGTACTGTAAAAAGTAATGAAATAAACGCATTTGTATTTGTAATTTGTATTTGTATTAAATAGCTGTCGCCACATATTCACAATTTCACAACACGCACCATACATTATGTTGTATTTCGCTTTATATAATCTATGTTTTGTATTGTTTTGTGTTTGTTAGGGTCCTACTGGGACGTTGAAATAAGAGAGGACTGTATCAAGATAGGCTGGTTTATTCCGCCTTAGTTACATGGAGAATCCCGGCCAAACAATTATAAGAAAGCTAATTCCGGGTGTCGTCCGTTGCCGACGGAGTAGGTTAAGCCGAGTGTCGTCGGCGGGCCGCTCGCGGTCCGCGGTGGTGACGTCGCGTTCTGCCTGCTCCCCGCACGTCTCCTCCCGTACGTGTTCTCAACAGTGTTTGTATTTTAAGTGTCACTGGGTACACTGAAAACCAGCGTTGTAACACATTTGTGCTGCGACACATGCTGAGTGTTATCCTCTTCAGAAACCAGCCATAGCATTGTAATTTTTATTTCTCTAGTTTAAGCATAAGTTTACCTTATATTGTTGTGTCTGTGTTTTGAATAAATACTTCATTCATTTATTTTACATATCTATTACCGAACAAAAATAAATTTACGTTGGTTTGTTTTCATTTCTATAAAATTTCTGTGTATAGGTTAGGTTAAGTATTTAAGAGATTAATGGCGTTTGACGACTTAGACAAAAAATTAACCGTTTTTATTTATTTATTTAAATTTAATTGCACAAAATACAATGTAAAGTATGTACAAATGGCGGACTTAATGCCTAAAGGCATTCTCTACCAGTCAACCACAGGGCTAAACATGGAAAGGCAAATGTGGTGCAAAGAATAAAGGAGGAATGTAATAATTTTAAACTTTCATTAAACTAACAGATGAATATAATTAAACTACATGTAGATGTACACAAATAAGATAGGTGTTAAATAGTAGATATACATATATACTGTACATATTTGTATATACTACTACATATTTCATAAATACTAAAATTATTATGAAATTATGATGGATGCTAATCGAACTCATGTTTCAGCAGGGCCGCGATTCGAAAAATAATCATACACACTGGACAGACACAGCTCCAACCCAACTCAACCCAACTCAACTCAACGCTATAACGACATTGACATTTGCTATTCGAACAGATTTTCATTCAACATTGGTCTCACATTGGTCTCACATTGGTCACACATTGGTCTCACATTGGTACAACATTGGTACAATGTACCTAATGGTATCGACGTTATGTACCTAATGGTAATACGTTATATTTTAAAATTTGAAACAAAAAAATATTGTTACTACTAAAACAAAACTATTTACGTAATGTATTTATAATAACTTCATGCTGTATAACTACAAAATAATAATTAATATATGCAGTATTATGTATACTTATATATACATATATTCTATAGTAAGCTATCCAATCCAATTATTTGCGTGTCGAGTCTGAAAGTTTCGAATACTACAGTTTACCATTCTATCGAAAGGTTAGGAGAATATTTCATATTTAATTTAATTGAATATTTAATAATGGCTGGCAGCTTTGTCAAATTTGTCATTGTCAAAGTATGTCATCTTATGACATGTCATACAAATTGACATAGTTGGTTGATAGTTGACATGACATGACAATTGCAAGGAAAAATAAACATACGAATATCTTTCGAAATAATTAACTGATTGAAAATTAACACTGTAGATTAATTAGCAATAATAAAAATCATTTCGGGTGTCTAGGGTTTGTAGTGGCTCAAGTAATACGTTATATAATATATATATATATATAGCTTACTATGGAATTTGTAAACTGGAGCCTCGTCTGCCAACAAACTACGCTGTGGTTTGGCAGAAGTACTAAACATTCATTTATTGACTTTTGTTTTATTTAGTTTTAGTTTTCTTTTTTGTAAAGATTATAAAAATAAACAAAACATTATAATTATATTTTTTATGGCGATTAATGTATTGCTACCCGCGCTAATTACACAGGTTATTCCACCACCACCAACAAAACAGTAACACCCGACTGACCATTGATAGACCCTATCCCAATGTAATAAATAAATTACACTAACGGTCACCCACAAAAAAACTATTTTTAATACTGCATCTGCATCTGTGCAGTAAAATTAACCGAACGTGAAGCGACTTTTAGTTTTAAACAAGGGTCCTATAGATCAAATGTGTATTCAAGTACTTGTATTTAAGAGTTCTTTTTTTTAACGCGTTAATAAAATTGGAGTTATCTACTTTTTACATTTATTAATATTTTATGTGGTTGATGAACATGTCGGTTAAGATGCAAAACACACTCTGTTGAAATCCGCTCAAGTGTGTGTTGCGCCTAAACAATCATAATTCATGTGTGTGTGTGATGGTATTCAAATTCTAGCAATAAATACAGATTGTTAAATAAATAATATGTTTTCTATTCATCGTGTAAGTATGGTTTATCTTGTTAATATTGTGCTCATCTGTTGTATTAATATAGGGGCCGCCAGTGTCCGTCCGGCTGCCGCTGCGCAGCACGAGCGCCGCGGCCGCGCACAACACGCTACGAGTGCAGCCTCAGAGCGGCGTGCTGGCGCTCGTGCACAGTCTGCCCGACCTCACCATAGACCCGTCCTCGCCGCCTGCACGGCCCGCGCCTCCGTACGTCAGCTGATTGTTTAGATCTTAGTTGCCGCGAACAAACTGTTAGAAGTTAGAAGAGGTAGCAGAGGCATTTCTTCTTATACGTCTATGACTTACAGAAGCGTTTGCGTTGCGTCTTTATACATGGTTACACCTGCATAAATTATAAATTTAATACCTATAGAAAATTTCCGCAGGCCAGCTCCTCAAACGGCGTCAGAAAAGCTTTACCAATCTCATCAGGAGTTACTACAACGAAACCGGCTTTCAGCCACGCAGCATCACCAATACCTGAGCCCCGATCACAGGGGCACCAGCTATCCGCCTCCAAGCCCGACTAGGTACGAAAACCCGTATTTATCTAGCGTTTAGCCTTTTTTGTGCGATTTTACAAATCGTTGTAAGTCCGGAAGTATTGTTCGGATTCCAAAAAAAATATCGGTTATTCCTCCTCAGAATCGTGAGCAGAATTTATACTACTTACTACCCACTAAATTAATCACTAGACTTGCTCTTGTATATTTATTGCTATACTTATGTAAATAAACCTCTTGCTTTTTCTAGCTCTCACGCGATTTAGAGAAGAACCAATCGATTATGTCGCGTAGGTATTTGCGTCAGATGCAAAGCGTCCGTCACTTTCAATACCTGACCGACATTTGTTATAAATTTCAGGTCATTTATGACATTTATGGACATCTAGGACATTTAAATTATATAGGCTAGAATAATAATTGTTCTTATTTAATGGGCCAATTGCGACATAAACATCGATAAGCTTTGAGCCCAATTGAATTTCATACTTAGTACAATCGACATGATTACTCTACGCCATCGTGCTAGTAATGAGAAGCATATAATATAGGTAATATAAGCGAGCGTATTTTCAGGGCTGCGTTGAGGCGCGGCATGGCTTTCTCGGACTCCTTCAAGTACCCCCCGCTGTCAAAGATGGGCCACGTGCACAGCCAGTCACAGCAACAGCAGCCTGAGCCGCAGCCGGGACCGTCCACGTCCACCGCTGCTCCCCGGGTACGAATCATTTTTGTTTACATTTTATTATATTACCAAATAATGGGGAAGGCCGGTGAAAACTTATTGTAGAGGGCGCTGTTCCAGATTCCATACAATGAGAGAAAGAGACAGATGACGAATGGTCCTTAACTATGTCCCTACGAAAACCGCATACACTAGTCATAAAGCTTCCGTTCCGTTTTTGGCCATTTTGGCTACGGAACCCTAAAAATAATGGTAACAAATAGTAACTCTATTTTTAACGATTTAAGAAACTTTGTCCAGCTTTGATCTTATAATGATCTTCAACTTTGTCACGCAACGTGGAACACAAAATGAGCTAATTTAAAAGATGGGCGAATAACTAAAAGCAGTAAATATTGAGGTTTTTGGACCCCTTCAAGTCAGCAGCTCCAGGTTGAAAACTTAGGATACATAGGACTTACCTAGTTTTTCTAGTGTATCTACCCCAAACAATCCGTTAAAATACTTTCCAGTCACCTACACCTTTTGTACACATTTTGTCTCTATTTAATTTAAACTTCCATGCGACATACTAACCCTATAAAATATAACGTTTACACTCACCTCTCTTTAGTCACTACGCGCGACATGTTTCGGAAAGCCTAGGTCTCTATCTTCAAGCACTTAGAATAGAATGCTATTTGAACCAACGCACTACTGTGCACAGCGCGTTGCCGACTCGGGGCCTGCGTACGGCGCGTCGTGCGCTCTTTGATAGAGCTTGTTGACGGTGATCTTGTGCCGGCGCTGCTAATGTGTTTTGCAGCGTATTTGGTTCATCCGACATGGACGACGATAAACAAACCACACTCACTATGTCCACTAAACTATGCTGGCGGTACACCACAGCCTCCGTCTCGATTAAAACACATCGCAACACAAACATGTCGCGCAAAGACGTGATAGTAACCATTATATTTTGCATCTTATCTCTGTTTAGAACGAACAAGGCGCGGTGAATCCAGTCATAGTTCCAAGTACAAGTACGGAGAAGGAAAAGAAGTCAAAACATTTGATTAGCAGCAGGTAAGATAAATATTGTAATGATTTTTTAGTTTTTATATTTTTATCGGGAAAATGGTTTTTCTACTCGCATTGCTACACGAGTAAAAAATATGACAAACAAGCTTGTGACATCGACGCCTATACTTGCAACTACAGATGCGTCACGAGCGCAATGTCGACTAAGTATTTAAGAATAAATGAGATATACACGGATTTAGTGTACTGACCCAGCACTTACCAAATCCCACTCCCACGACAAAATGTGTCCGTGTGAGTACTTAAAAACTGCTCTAAAAATCACGTTTGTAAGTGCCTTGCCATAGACTATAAAATAAGAAGACGTAACGCCGTGAAAACAAAACTGTGATTCCATAATAAGCCCGATTTCTTCGTGTTTACGCGCGACACACACACATCTACAACTCGTGGACGAGCGGTGATTGGTTCAAACGTCAAAAGTGAGTGTGTATGCACGAGATCGCGGCTCATTATGAAATTACAGTTTTATCTTCGTGGGATTACGTCTTCTTAATTTATATGTCTATGTGCCTTGCATTATATTTAGTAGTATTTTAAGTATTTATCTATTACCTGTTAGTTAGTTTTACTTACTTGAGTATCTAATAGTTTCTGAGAAATTCTGAGGCCAGGACTGAATTTAAATGGCAAAAATCTTCTATCAGTTCATTCTTCAGCTCGGGCGGTTGGCACTCCAAAATCGAGGGATGACACATAAGAGGCTGGAGGGTGATGACATTTACAAGGCAAGAATATTATAAGTAGATTATATGAACTTACAGTAGCTTACTCAGCCTACGCCTTCCGTTCCCGTAGAACTGTTCCAGCTCCATGCTTTGTAAATCGCATATTTGCGTTTCGTAACAGCAATGTAGATGCGAACCAGTGACGTCTAGTTAAGCCGCAGCCTCCCGATTGCCTTTGCAATACGAATTTTAAGTAGAGTAGTGCTGATATTTACCTACATACTTATCAAAAACAATAGCACGTTTAGAAGCGATTTAGTCGAAATGCAATGTGCCTTTGTTACTTATTTATTATATTAATAAAAGCATTTATTTGACACAGGAACAAGGGAAGCAGCAAGAGTGAGAGCAGCCGCCGCAAGGATAAGCAGGCGGAATGACGCCGCGCCAAGTCGAAAGACTGAAGCAGGAAGAAGAAACGCAAGTCGCGTTGTTGTCAATGGCTTTACAAATGGTGCTGTCTTTGTTAATGTGATAGCCCGAAGGGCAGAGTGAGAACTTAAATTTAGATAGTTTTACATTTGTAACAGCCAACGAAAACACTTGTATTTTTGTGACCGTGGTGAAACTTATAGACTCCAACTGTGTGACTTTATGCCAATTATCGCAGGAGCCGATACAACGCTGAAAAAGGTACCAGTCTTTAGAAAACTGGTAACCGTGCCATACAAATACCGTCTCGTGACCGCTTCGAACTTATTTGGGAGCAGACACAGCCACATAAGTACAGTACAACCAGAGGCGTATTTTAAAATTGGGCGCCCCGGGCCATAAAGGCCTTATGGGCCGGTACTTGACTGACCGGCGGCGCCCTGAATGCAGCGCGTAAGGCGACATACACCGCCCCTGGCGTCCTGCCGCCCCAGGCCATGGCCCTCTTGGCCCTAGGGTAAATACGCCCCTGAGTACAACATAAGTAGCTAAGCGGGTGAGGTGTTCAAAATAACCTTACCACGTTCTTAGTTTCTTAACAATAAAGTAGAGCATTTTGAACACCTCAAATGCTTAGCTACTCCTGTTGCTGACTGTACTACAGCCTGGTTGGGACTGAAATATTATTGAACTGCGTTGAGAATACCCTAGAGTTAGCTGTCAAGCCATACTAATTTTAATCGCGGTTCAGTAATAGTATTCATGGCGACCACATACTCATCACACAACTGGGAAATTCTCGTGAGATTAAGAAACAAGAACGAAGCTTCTACAGCTTTTTAACTACTTTAGGATTGATTGTGTTTAAAGCGGTCCAGACCAGACACTATTTGTAATAATGTAATTATTTATGTACCCGTCCTTTTCTATGTATATGAAGGATGAGCAGGACGAGTAGAGAAATAAAGACATTATTACGGACAGTGTCCGGTCAGCTTAAGACCAACCGAAATATCCGTTCTTACCTAACTCTTCAGCAGCTTCAAACCTATTCATAGTCTATTTATCCGAGATTCTCGTAGTTCCGTACGCTAAGATTTAATTGTGAACTTAAAAAAGAAACTTTACTATTCTCAAAGGATTTTTTAAATGTTATTACTTATTGTAAGGTAGGAAAACACATTTAGTTTAAATGAATGTTTCGATTTACATTAACTGTTTAATTATATATTTAAAAAATGTATTGTGCCTGTTGATTCTTATAATGATAATACAATATGTGACTTTATATATAGGTATCTAAAATATGCCCCTGGATTTATCAGATTTTCTCTGTCTAGTGTATATAAATATTTACTAGCATTTACTAAATTCACATATTTATTGTACGGTAACCAATATCACAAAATGTCGCATTTAAACAAAATATTTAATTTGTAATACATAACAAACGTGTTAACACATCCTTGAATGTAAAATGGCATTTTAATTGAGCGAATTAATCTGACAGCTCCAGTCAACCAAAATTAGTATGTTTTAATACCAGGAGCTGTCAGATTAGAGTACGTCACTCTATCTATGTGTAGTACCTAATTAAGTACTGTAGTAGTAACCCGCTTAAATGACCGCAACGGTCTAAACTTTGAATTACCCGCGCGCGCCATGTTGACTTCATATACGTACTACACTTCTATGTTGTGATCGACTCTCCGATTGACTCGTTTTCTAGGTAGGTAACGACAGGTACTTAACGTTAAATTTAAGAGTTCTAGTTGTAAGTAGACACTAATATATACGCTAAATAATAAATTGAAATTGTAAGTATACGTTTTACAAAAAATCTAGAAAATAACTATACCTTTATTTTTACCAAACAAAGATGGTCTTACTGAATTTGTAGGTTCGATGGCTAATTTGTAGATACAAGAAAATAATATTGTAGTAGAAACGATTATGTAGTAAAATTGGCGTAGTAGGCAAAGTTTTGTAATTAGATACTAGTATAATAATTGTGATCAACCTATTTTATAAAATTTACTACAGACCTATCTTCTTACTGTTATACCAAAGCTAGAATTTGTATCTTACTAATACCCACAATAAAAAAAACACTAAGGCCGTATTCTAACTTTAAAACACGTTTAGACACGATTCAACTTCAATAATACAGCAAGCGCCTTCAATATTGGTTGATTATTTGTTGTGTGTTGGAGTAAAGTGTCCGGTAAAGACTTGAAAACGGAAATCGCTAATAATGAAATAACGTACATGAATTGCATTTGATAAGATAGTTTGAAGTCTTGGCAAAAAAGTCCATATATATTATTATGTAATACCCGAAAACTCAATTCTTACAGAGCTTGTTTAGTGAGGATGGTGCTTCGTGCGAACTTTTAGCTTGATTTTTTATTTTGTATGCCTCTAATGTGTTTTATATTATCTGATTAAAACATAAGGTGTAGTTTATTCCTACATTTTTATTTTTATGAAATACTTTAACACCTCAATAATATCACCTAAACTTCGGCAATTTTTCTTAAAATTGCTATAGCTAAACATACTCTTGCTTAAAAAAAATGAAAATGAAAAAATAAACTGTTCCACTTATTCCTAAGACGACTCATTTTCCAACGTATTTATATATTTTATGTACTAGTCTAACATAATTTTAATCAATAAAAATCTTACTTTTTTCACCTCTCCAAGCAAAATCGCAAAACAGCTGTTAGATTAAAATTGAAACAGTGTTTCACTTATGCAGTTTACAAAGAAACAATCTTTCAAAATATGTATACAAACTAATACAAGTTTTGTTGTTATTGCAAAATAGTATCGAAAAGTTTAGCTATATCGAAAAAAAACGTTATCAGGGCCGATTCGACATGCCAAACTGTGAAACGTGGATGTCACACTTGTATCGCTAATAGATAGAGTTATATCCATCTGTCCACACGTGTCCACACGTATCCACACCTAATTGTCAAGCTGTCAGTAGGTCTCGCTAGAAGGGGTTTGTCTATGGCTATGGCCATCATTTTAGATATCACTCTTGAGTGATTCCACCCCACATTTCAACTGTCACAAAAGTGTTATATCATAGTTGTCTCGCAAGCGACTGTTGCCATGTCGAATCGAGGCCCAGACTCTTATGTTTAAAATAGATTGTATTTTAATATATTGTTTCTGTATTTTAAAACTAGAATACGGCACTTTGTAGACATATTTTAACACTTTCCATACCTACAGCAGTTCGTTACGCTCTACGCTCGTAGCCGATGTCAGCGTTTTTCCACTTTGTAGCGTAAATCCGCTACATACAGAATTACAGAGAGCCCGCTAAGCGGAATCCTGGAGCCGGAAGGCACGTTTTTGTAGTTTTATCCCATTGCATGATTCGTAATGGCCTGATAGGCATATTATTATGTAAGTATCTAACTCTAGTGTAATATTAACGAATGTTGTATTTATGAACCGATTTGGGGAAAAATACCTATAATATATTTAAACGAGTTGGTATATAGGATAGGTATTATAAGTAATCGGTGTCGCGTTCAGTTTGGATCGAATGATGACCAATGAAAGAGGCCCTCAAAAGCTACTGATTGGCCCCCCATGTATGTATATGTATATATTCAGCATATTTCAATCTAAAAAGTTTTTATTGCAAAGTGACCTACTACTATTTACTACTAATAAGCAGTGATCGTAGGTTTTTCAGCATTTTTGGTGCAGTGCTAGGTTTACTATTATTTTGAGGCAATTAAATTTTTCAAATTACTATCAAATAAAATCAAAACCATTTTGAACTAAGTAATAATGTAGAGATAGTTGGTAATTAAATAACAATTTTACAAAGAAACATCATTGCACCGGTTTTGCTGAAAAATCTACGATATAAGGCATTAAAATTTATTTACATTTATTATTTAAAATGATAAACTATTTACAAAACTATGCGACACTAGGCAACTGTATCACAACTGTATAAAGATTTATTGAATGTCACTATTATGTAATAAAATAAAGTATTAATAGTCGAAATCGATTCTTCATTTTTTTTTAATAAGTGCAAAATTATTTATTATTTATTATATTAGGTAGCAGCATTATCGTAGTAGGTATTTTTTTAACTTATTTTTTTAAGCATGATTCTAATTTCTTCTATGCTTAGGTACAAAACTATAAAGTGTAATAGGTATAGTCCCTATATTCATTTGTATTTATAATTTGTATGGTATTATTCATAAAATACTGATAAGTATACCGTATCATGGTTGTCATTTTATCGCCTATCACGTCATGCATCACTTTTGCACTTACTTGTTAGAACGCGACAGCTATGTTGACATGCGATAAAAATCCGACCCAATAGGGACCCAATAGTTTCTGCTAGCCTAATAAGGCTAGCAGAAACTGTAAATAAGTAGTTATGTTATAATTTCGCTGACCACAAAAGATAGTACGGCAACTTTAAATGTACCTACGTTTCTTAGTTTTGCGAATTATCTTGCTAAAGGAGATCGTCAATTCTGGGCCACCTGATATAAACCGTATACAGTTTGTACGACCTATGCTTTCTGGCAGAATCCCCAGATGGCCTGCAACAGCTGATGTCTGTTTTTCACCAAGCCTGCTGCAGATTCGGCCTCAAAATAAGTGTCAAAAAGACGAAAGTGATGTCTTTGGACTCACATGGCCATGAGGCACTGGCCGTGCAGCTTGGTGAGGACGTGCTGAAGCAGGTCGGCAAATTCCGCTATCTGGGGAGCACTATAACGTCGAAGTGTGACCTTGATGCTGAGATCAACAGCAGGATCAGTGCGGCAGCTGCAGCGTTTGGGAAGCTGTGTTCCAAGGTCTTCTGCTCGCATGACCTAAAACTGGCCACCAAAATTTCTGTGTACATGGCGATCGTGCTGCCAAACCTTTTATACTCTTCCGAGACGTGGTGCGTGTACCGTCATCACATTCGTACCTTAGACCGGTTTCACCTCAAGTGCTTGCGGAAGATCCTGAGTATCAGATGGTATGACCGAGTACGAAATACCGAAGTTCTGCGACGAGCCAAGGTCGGTGGAATAGAGGCTTATTTAATGCGTCGGCAGCTTCGGTGGTGCGGTCACGTATCGCGTATGGCGGAGGAGAGAGTGGCGAAGCGCATCTTTTATTCTGAACTAGAGGAGGGTAAACGGAAACAGGGCGGACAACTTCTCAGATACAAAGATGTTCAGAAACGCCACATGAAAAGATGCAGCATCGAGCCCTCTCAATGGGAAGGTTTGGCAGCACAGCGTCCTGAGTGGCGCAGGCTGGTTCAGGACAATGTACGTGATTTCGAGGAGCAACGTAAGGTTGACCTCGACGCTATACGCGACGAGCTGAAAACACGCCAGCCTGCTATCATTTACTACCACTACGTGGCTGGTGTCCTCACGTGCCCTCAATGTGCACGGGCGTTCACCTCTAAGATCGGCTACGTCAGCCATCTTCGGGCGCACGAGCGCCGAACTATTGAAGTTACAGCTAGGAGTTGAAGTGGACGCCATGGTCGAAATCGGCCGGAAGCATTATTATTACAGTTTGTACTACAATGTAAAGTAAATACTCATTTTATTACTAAAGTGGACAAAATATTACAAAAAAATGAAACGGGAATTAGAAATACTAAATAAATAAACATTACGTTGATCTTTCCGCGATTAAAATACAACAAATAAAGACGACTCCATTAATAAAAAAAAGACAAGTCGTTAACGTCCTTATGGCATTGATATAAAGTTTAAATTCACCTGGACTGAAACTGGTTTGTTTTTTGGTTTGACACTGTCAATATCTACCGTTACATAATCTGCGATTTGATACTCTTCGGTAAGTTATGTTATAACATTGTAATATTAAAATAATATCTAAGCCTACGAATACGGAAGTTTAAATTGGAAATCGACTGTATTAAAACGCCCAAAGATTGAAAATGCGCATTTTTGCATTTTTGATCGGAGTTTGAATATTGAAAGTGGGTTTCATAATGGCATAATATCATGCTCCTTCGATAACGAAACGCATCTTTTTTTTAATTTTGCAATTTCAAATACTAGTGCTATCGCACTTAACGGTGGTAAACCTTATCCCTTCGCAATAGGTGTTAGGAATGTTCAGTTAATAGTATCAACGATGGTTTGACAGCCGTCTTTGTTTACCGAAATACAGGAACTATAAATACGATCAAAATATGACTTTTTATTATTTCATCATGATTCCCGTTTTGTTTTTAAGTCCGCTTTTGTACATTTTCTTTAAAAAACCAGTACTTTTTTTACATTAACGTATAAATCATAGACATGCACGCTTTCAAAAATTGTCCTCGTCAGATTCAAGTTTTAAATGCATGATATTTCAATTTTCCCATTAGATTACGCAATTTTTTTACCACCGTCCTGATCTAGAAATGGTCCTAAATAATCTGGGCCTGATCACCTAACAAAAATTGACGATCTCCTTTCTCCTAATTAATCCTCTTTTCCGAATTATTCCTACAAATAGTCTTCAACATCATGCCACGCTCGATACTTAGTTTTAATATTATCGAACAAGCGAAACGTAAGCGAAGTGAAGTTCTTACAAACAACTTCGGATACTGGGACGTCTCGGATTTCGATGGCTTTCTGATTTTGGGGGTTGGTTCCGCGATTAACTTTAGTAACGTTTTTCTAATCTTCATGAAATTTGTTGGGGTTGTAACAGAGATAGGTACATGTAATTTGAGAGTTCGTATATGATCAGGATCGATCAAGGGGTTGTGGAGCTAGAAGGCGAAAAAAAATCTTTAGAAGTGTCTTTTTATATTGGTAATCTTGTTTGCAAATAAATCGCCATTTCTCAGTTCGAGGCGGACTACTAGTTAAATTAAATATATCGACTTGTTGAAATCATACTGAAATATTCCATATGGTAGGTCTAGGAAAATGTAGGTTATGTAAGAGTTTTTACGAATATTTCGTATTCGCAGAATATTAAAATGGTAAGTATTCGTACTTTTTTTTAGTTACATTGTTTTGTATAGGTATACTTACATTGAAAATTACAGCGCCAAACGTCAAATGTTCACATAACCCCTGCGAGGAAAACATTAGGTACTATTTAAATCGAGTCTTTTCGGAAACTGCAATATCTAACAAGGAGAACCGAAGGATAATTTAGAAAAAGGTGGCCTAAGTATTTCATTTTATGGCTACAACGGCTAATTAAGTTTGTATTTACCTTAATTTTTTGTAACACGTACCTATTCGTAAAAGTACTATTTATTGCATCACAAATTAATTACAATTACCTTCGGGTAGGGGAACATGGGGGGAATAAACTCAATTTTACATATTACCAAAAGTGACACACTTTTTTACGCTAGCAACACTGATTTATTCGTTCCTAACTTCACTTTATATCATGGCGCGCTTTGACAACTGAGGGTAGTTTGTAAACAGCGGACCATGAAATATATGCGTCATGTCGTATTTAATTTTCGGTAAGTTTTGTCTGGATGTATTAATTAAAATGTGAAGGAAACGTTAGTCGCTAATTTAAGTAAATCTGTGAATATACATTCACTATTTTTTTTAAAACTTGTTTTAGTATTTTCGTGCAGAAATAGATAGATAGATGTGTTTACGATAAATATAATATGTAATCCCGTCTTCGTAGTAGATATAAGTGTCTAAACTTATCAGTGTCATATTGTGTGTAACGCATCAACAAATAAAACAAGAGCACTAAAATATCCGGAGCGCCATCTATGGCGTCAGTAACGCAACAGGTCTCGGTGCCGTACATTTTGTTCAACGCTTTGAGCTCTGATCAAAATAACTCAACTTCCATTCAATATGAACGCGAAAACAGATATCTGAATGAGATCTGCCGTTTGAGCTCCTTTATACCGGTTTTAGACATGGCAATTTGTAGTGCCCAATCTGTTCTGTACCCTGCCTCTCTCTACCCTCCTTCAGCTTCCTAAGCGCCCTACCTCTTATTACACATCCCAACCTTACAGATTGGGCCCTACAAATTGTTATGCTTAATACCGGTCTTACGGACTACGGCGTAGCCATGCGTCATGTCTAGGGTTCAGTGGCATAACTATAGGGTGGCAGAGCTGGCAAAATGCCACGGGCCCTTGGCCTAAGGGGGCCCCCGGTCGGAGGGGACAAGACTAAAGGATGATTCTAACATTTTCTGTAAAAGGGCTCCATACTATGAATTTGCCACGGGCCCCACTTAGCGTAGTTACGCCACTGCTAGGGTTGCCATACGTCGTGTAATATATACGGGACTAGTTCAGAATTTACATCATTCAGCTGGATGTCTCTCAAATAAATTCCTGAGTGGGAAACAGAAGTTGAACTGTAACTGACTAAATTTACAAAAAAAAACATATACATGAACAATAAAGTAATATCTACATCAAAATATATCGGCGAAGAAACAGGAACCTCTTCCTGGTGGTTCTTCTTAACAGTAATTAAACTGGTTTTCTATGATTCTATTATGATTGGAGTAAATTGTTTTTTGTTGTTGTTTTTCATTCATTTTTACTGTTTTGTACCAATCTTGGTTTACGAAACACTTATGGGATTACCTCGGTCGTCGAAATTGGTAAAACGTGTGGAGACAATTTTACGTAGAAAGCTGAAATTTTTAACAATGTTTTAATAATATACTCAGTCCGGCAATTTAGGGCGATGAAGTGAGCAAGTGAAATTTAGGTTAACTATTATAGTTAACCTCATTCTCGGTTTTTATTTGTTGGGCACTAATAACCCGTATCACGCTCGTTCCCAAAGAGATGACTCATATCTCTCTCTCTCTCTCTCTCTCTAAGCGCAGAACAAAACGACCTAAACAGTTGTGCTATTGACACCATGCCTAATATAGAAGACGCAAATGTAAGTACTTACCGAATACATAACCTGAGTGCGAACACGATTATGTGAACTTAGACATAGGTGTCCTATTGTTTTATTCGTTCATTGGTCTACCCTATTAATATAACAAACTAAATAAACTGGACCGGTGGGAGATAATATATGAGGCAGCGTGGCTCATGTCTTACGTTGATGATATTACCTTATTATAATAAATGTTTCTCGTTAATGTGTAGCCGTTCTCAATGTTCATTGCAGATATTATTATCGATGGTTGCTTGTGATATAAATATTATGTTATGATCAATAATATTGAGATTAAAAGCTATGAATTTGTGTTTTCTTTACCTTTTTGAGATAAACATAAGTAGGCGGTTTCAAACATCGTTGTAAATTCAAGCGTTGTTCGGATTCCGAGAAAGTTTAAATTAAAAATCTTCTACAAATTTACAAAATAAATAAAGCAATTTAGTGAAGCCTCCAAAATTTCTGGCTGCGACCGCGCCTGATTGCATTCCCGTATTTCAGGCCAAAGTACTAGAGCCATCTATCGTTTCACAAAGGCAGTAGGACGAACGTTCTGAACAATTCCAAAAATAGAGGGCCTTTAACTTTTGAATCGTGGGGAAAACAAAATATTTTAACCGAATATTTGAAGACAGCTATTGTGTAAATTTATTTGAGGATGTTTTATGTTGTAAATGGAATTTGAGGATTTTCTACACAGAACTTGGCACCCATAGAGATTATTTTGTAGGCGAAGAATATGGCTGTCAGTTTTTATTTGTTTTTGATGGGATAGATTATACACGCTCCAAAAGCACGCTTCTAAAAACCGGCCAAGAGCATATAGGGCTATACTCAGCGTTAGGCTCTCAATACACCAACTCAAAAAGTTGTTTTTTATAGGATACTTTGCGGCATTTACATCATTTTATTATGTGGCACTTACATCCTTTAGTATGTGTAAAAACGGCTCAACCGATTATTTTCAATATTATTATCACACTAGCTATGATACCCGGCTTCGCTCGGGAGTTGATATGAGATTACGTGGTAGATGAAATAAAAAAACATACTATGACGTAAAAAGTAAAAAATATATTTTGAAAACATTTTCTATATTTACATGTATTTACATTTTCTCATTATTTACACTACTTGTTTATAAACAACATTTTTCATTTTATTGTCCGGGGTATATATATATATATAAATTTTTCGAACTTCCTACTCTTGAGCAAGCTACATATAGCTGACCGTGAGAGAAGCAGGATTCTTTGAGGTTGATGCCACAATATTTCAAAGTTTGCCCTTGCGCTTTGTTAATTGTAAAACTAAAGGCTAATTTAATTGGAAACTGCAATCTTTTAAATTGAAATGGCAATTCAGAAGAGATCAGTGGTATTCTAGGTATAAATACTGTGTGTCCTTTGTTCTTTCCAGAAATAAGTTCAGCTTCAATGACATTATTCGATAGCTGTTTTACGATCATCCTCGTTCCATTACATAGTTTTGGGGAGTTGAGATTTCTGAGTAGTATGATTGGAGATCCAATTTTCAGACGAAGGCAGTGTAATGGCATTCCTGGTACTTGTAAAGAGTTTAGAAATTCAGTAGGAAAGTTGACACTTTCTTCAATGGATACCATCGTGTCGATCGATTTATATACTTTCTCTTCACTAGGTATTTTCTTTAGAATATTAAAATTGATATCGTCAACAATATTATTTTTAGTGGCCAAAATTGCTCTTTGAAATAACCACTCTACGTTGGTATAGTTCTGAATAATATTTGGATAAATTTTGTCGATTAGTTCGTTTTCAGTAGTGGCTATGTTACAGAAATCACTATTGAGTTCAATGAGGCCGGTCGTTTGGTCAGTAGGATATGTACCTTCGCCTATTTGTAAAAGTATTTTAGCAAAATGTGCTGTTGTTTCATCTTTTGATAATTCAACCCTCATGTTTTTTGTTAATTGCAGTATTTGTACTTGCGGCCAGAGATGTGACTTTTTTAAGCATGCATTGATCTCGTCTGCTGGTGTTGATTTGGGAATAACTGGAAGTGTTTGTCGAAAATCTCCTGAGAGTATGAGTAGAGCTCCTCCCATCATTTCAGAGTTTTTTCGCAATTCTTGTAATGTTCTGTCCATGGCTTCTAGTGATTTTTTATGGGCCATGGTGCATTCATCCCAGAAGATAATTTTAGCATGTTTTAGAAGTTGACGCCGTCCAGATGTTCCTGAGATTTTACATACCGGGAATTGTTGTTCGGCTATATTCAACGGTAGTTGTAAGGCAGAATGGGCAGTTCGTCCTCCTTCCATAAGTGTGGCTGCAATGCCGGATGATGCTAGTGCCAGTGCGATGTGTTTTTCAGCACGTATTTCCGCCAGTATTAGATTTATTAGAAACGTTTTACCGGTGCCTCCTGGTGCGTCCAAGTAAATAATTCCACCAGTGTTGTTATTTATTCGGTTCATTATAACGTTGTAAATTTTTTTTTGATTGTCATTGAGGAGTGGTTTGTTGTGAGCAATGTATTCAAGTAGTTCATTGACGTTGTAGCTTTTTTCCTTTGTAATTTCGTAGTTTAGCACACTGAAAGTATTTCTTTGTGGTGCTGGCATTCCAATTTCTACTAAGGTCTGGTTATATATTGCTAAACATTTATCTTCTAAGCGAATGAGTGTTTCATTGAAGATGTCGTCATTGAATTCTATAGTCAGTTCTGGATTAGCTTGTCGGATTTGGTACAATATATCATCACTCATATTCCTTTTGAAAGAGTCCCATAGCTGTTTTGGGTTTGTTGTTAGAATTATGGCGAATAACTCTCGAATTTGTTCAGCTGAAGCTGTGAGTGTGGCTTCTTGTAGTGTTAATTTCCAGTGGTTATCGTTTTCCAATAATCCTAAACGTTGACATGCTTCTCTGTAAGTCTGGCATATGTAGCCGTCAATAGTCCTGAGATCTGTGAAACTTGTTGGTCCCCGTATTTCGTGTAACAACATTCGGAGATAGAAACATTCCGCATTGTTTGGATGTACAGTGTATATTCGACCTATTGCGTTAGTTTTCATTATTTCTGGATGACCCTCTTCTGGCATTCCTTGTTTTGTCCCACGTATAATAAATAGGGACGTCGACATACAGTAACGTCTTTGCGAATGGATCCGTTTGGCAAAGTTGGAAAAAAGCTGTTAATGTTGTGTTCTGAGGTGGTTCGCTTGCAATTTTTCTAGCCGAGTCTTTTGTGAAGTAAACTCTCTGTTCATTCTCCAAATGTACTGCTAGATGTTGCACCGCTGGTTCGCGTTCGTGTATGGGAAAACTAAAAATCCTCCACGCTGCTTCGTTACTGTTGATGTATCTTCCCATTTGGTACATGAGGATTTCATCATTTCTATTATTTTGTTCGCTATTTTGGACTATTTGAAATACTGCCATATCACTACCTTTGTTTACGTACTTACATATATATTTAATAGATTTTACTGAATTGCAATATTCAACGTTTATGCGTGCTTGGAACATTTTGGAAAGTAGTGGGTTATATGGTACTACCCATTGATTATCTATTTCCAGTTCGTCTCTGCCTTGTATTCGTATTTTTGCTGTGAAGCCACCGTTTTTCGGTGATTGTCTTCTATATTTGGGATAGCCGTCATCTTCAGTTTTTGTATCGTCCAAGTATGGTTTTGGATATTTTTTTGTACATTTTCCATCACTCATGCATGGCGCATTGAAATTTAATGGTCCACATGGTCCGTGAATCATGTTTTTCACTACTATGTTGTATAGTTCCGGATCATTTTGTGGATTGGGAAATTCAGCTTGGATGATTTTGGGATATCCGTGGGATAAATTTTATCGTGTAGCCATATGAGATTGTGTGAGTGAGGTAATCCTCGTTTTTGCCACTCGATTGTATACATCCAGCATCTAACGGTTCCAAAGATGTGGTATTTTGTGATGACTTCAATAAATCTTATTTGTTTTTGTCGAAAAACTCGGGCTATCATGTCGTGTCGATCCATGGAGGTTTGTCCGTATTTTAGTTGTTCTTTGATTTCTGGCCATGATGAGTTGCATGTAAATGTTATGAAGAGATCAGGTCGTCCATATTTTCTTACGTAGGTCATGGCATCTTGAATATATTCGTGCATATGTCTTGGACTTCCTATGTATGATGAGGGTAAGATTACCATTGTTCCAATATCGTCAATATTGCCGTCATTTATGATCGCATCTCGAAGGTGGATGTATTCTTCTGTGCGTAGTTTCTTCTGATTCAGTCTTATGTAAAGCATCCGTTCTGCTTCTATTTTTGCGTACATATTTACCAGAAATTGTTGGAATAAACGGCGAGTGTTGAGAATGTGATTGTATACTTCATTGTCTCTGATCATTAAGCGGTAAGCATAGAACTCCTTGGAAGTGACTTTTTTGTTTGTTTCTATGCCTGTTTTAGGATGAATTTGTTTTATATTGAAATGATAACCATCCTCTCCGTGCAGAAATATTAACGGATATTGAAGAGCATCATATGAACGGTGTGTCTCTGCAATGCGTTGTAGTCCTTTTCTTCTTCGTTGTACAATTATGTCACGGCTTGTATTTTCATTGTCCACAATTACGATGGCGACTTCATCTATCTGAGGTGCATTAAATCTACGTTCGTGTTCTCCACGTGGTCTTTTATCGGCTCGAATTACAATTTTATAGTCATCAGAAATCATGCGGTCTAGTGTTGTTTTGAATATGTAAATCAGTTGATTGTATTTGTGTAAGATCCTCTGTACATCTTGGATTATTTCGCGTTTCAATCCAATAAAATTTGTACATCGTTGATCAATTTCGTTTTCTTCATTTCCGATGAAATATATTTGCAGAAATTTATAGTCATCGTTAGGCATTGGTAGTAACGATCCAATTTTGTGATAAATTTGCCCTTGAATTGAAAATACATATTCAAATTTGTCTCTATTAGTGTCAGTCGAAGTAACACCGAAAGAAGTCATTTGAAAGCAGGAGTTGTATGATCTTATATTTTGAAGAAAGTGTTTTGATTCTGGTGTTTCCCCGGTCATGTAATGTAGAAATTCCTGTGGAGGTGCTTCCAGTGGTGGTAATCGAATTTTTCCATTCATGCAACAGAGACCTGGTGTTTCTTTACTGAATTTTTTCGCGTGGCAAAATTGGCAAATGTTATTCATTTTTCCGATCACAACATATTTATGATCGTAATATTTCTTCGTCGGTTCGTAGTGGAATGCTTCCTTTGTTAGATTATCTTTTAAAATGCTCGATTCTTCAATACTTTTATTTTCTTTTCTTTCTTCGCTTTTTCCGCTTCTCAGGGTGCTCATTCTGGTTCGTTGATTTTGTAAACGTGCTTCGCGCTCTTCTTCCGTTTCATTTCTTCGATTTTCTTTTTGTTTCCGCCGTTTCGCTGCAGAACTGGCAAGATCTCCACCTCTTTTACGTCTAGGCATTGTATTCTGTAAAATATAAATTAAATGAACATTTTATAGACAAATATATTGTTACGTAAACGTGGAGCACGTTGAGACAAAGAAAAAAAAATATTTAATCTTCAAGCGGTCGCGCGATATTTTGTTTACGGCCAAAGTATATAGAAGGCATCGATTCAACGCCGCGCGACTACTTGAAAGTTAAGGAAATTACAATTAAAAGAAAAAAAAAAAACCATTAGAATTAATTAAATACACTATTAAAAATACTCACATTTGATATTTCACAATAAAGGCTCACAGATAACTTTTTTCTTCTTCGCTTCGAAATCGAGAATTAATTAAACACACTATTAAAAATACTCACACGTGATACTTCAAAATAAAGGCTCACACACAGATAATTTCTTTTTTTTTCGTTTCGAAATCGCTTGTTTCGCTGTTCAAATCAAACTAACTCTGGCGGGTGACACCGGGCTCTTATATATTCAGAAAGCTAGGCTCTAGGATATTCGAGAAAGTTGGCGCTAGGATATTCGAGAAAGTTTGGGAATAATCGTTCGTTTAAGTCCATATTGTGTACAATGAATGAAATTCAACTATTCGACAACAGATGGCGCCACTTTGGACAATGAATGAAGTTCAACTACTCGACAACAGATGGCGCCACTACACTTACTTTCCGAGTTGAAGGGTTGGAAAAGCCCTTATATCTTTAAAGACACACCCTTTAGGTTAAAACGGGAACTTTCTTGTTCGAGGGGGAATAAAGGGCTATCACACTATATAAGTCCCTTTATCGTGCTGAGACTCCTTTTTAAGTTTTATCGGCACGCACATTTTCTCAACTTAGATTTATTATATATAATGATAATGATATATAATACTTAGCACCGAAAGTTAAAAAATAGCGTCCCCCTCTTCTAACTTTTGAACCATGTAGCATAAAATTATGAAAAAGCCGTAATAAGTAGATTAACTGATATGTATCAGTAGATTAACTGATATTTATCAGTAGATTAACTGATATTAAAAATAGCTAACGTTAGCCTTAGTAGATTAACTGATATTATCAGTAGATTAACTGATATTATCAGTAGATTAACTGATATTATCAGTAGATTAACTGATATTATCAGTAGATTAACTTATATCATCAGTTTGTCGGGGTCATTAATACACAATTACACATACAAAAGATCAGTTTCTAGTACTAACGGTCACTGAGCTAGGCCGCAGACAGATGGATAAGGCGAAACTGTAAGGGTTCCTTTGACTACGGAACCCTAAAAAACAAGAGTGACAAAAATGTAATGATTGCGAACATACATAAGTAGTAGTAGGGTATGAAATAAAATAAAGAGTTGTACCTAGTGATTACGTACAACCTATAGTAAAAAAACGTTGAAAAAGGTTAAAACAATTACACCTAACAATTTTCACCGTAATGCAAATTTATTCATTTTTTAGTCGGGCCATCGTTACATCGTTTTGAAATCGCAAAAATCCGTTTTTTCCGGTCTCTTGCATACACCGGGCCCGGCGCCGGGCAACACCCATCAGCGAGACAAGGACCCCACATTACTAGTAGCGCTGTCGTCAGAACGACTCCGATCCCCATTGTCTGTGTGCCGTTTGTAGTCTACTCGAAGACTAGTCTGCAAATAAAAACACTTATTAGGAATTATAGGGTTATGTAAAATGCCTACCTACGAAAACCACAAATAATTGTCCAGTACCTATACTTGAACACTTTTTACTCTAACCCTTGTATCATAATAAATTAAACACTACTAAATGAACGTAACTAGGTATATAAAAAGGTTCCAACCCACAACTGCCCAGTTGTGGGTTGGAACGTTTTTACATAACAACGTCCAAATAGTCCACTTATTTTGCTTTAATAATATAGTAATTTTAGTCTTTATTCTTACAAAGCGACAAAGGCAAGCTATGACGGTTCTCGTTAAATATGGAAATTGCACGAATGTACCCCACATGCGGGGTAGCTCCTTACACTACCTCTATTATCGTAAGTTATGTACCTACGAGTATATACCTTCTCTTCAAATATCAGTTTGTATTTAAACTACAATGAAGTGTAAAGAAATATTTACGTTGTAAACGATCTATATTAACTCAAGCGGGCCACATTCATACAGCAAGACTTTTCATACATTTATATGACTGTATGAATGTACCTACCCCAAACAAAAGTCTGGAAATAAATCAAAATAAAAAGAATTATAAGACATCTCAAAATTAATGTACATTTTATATTGTTTGGTATTCGGTCATAAACAAGGCAAAATAACTGCAATTGTAACAAATGTTACTACAAATATGTGCATAAAAAACATGCACCCAAGAATTACTAAGAGTTATCACACACAAAAAAAACCCTGTTTTCAAGGAAACCAAGTGTTATTGTTACCTACTTCCATACATACATAAAATAATGTGTCCACGTGTTTTTAAAATGAAGATATGGCCAACGTATGAACATTTCGACAACAACATACAACGATTCGTACGAATGATGTCAATCATCCATGTATTAATATTCTACACGTACAAGTTCAGTATTTTTAAACTAACTGGCTTCTGTCCATTAAGACAATTTCGCCAGTGTCAAGATAGCGTGACAAGAGTACGGCTAATTAAAGGTTTGCTCTTAGCTTGACGTTGTACGGTAGAGGCGTTTTTAGGGAGATAGCTGCTCCGTACAACAGATGCAATGGAGAGCTAGCCACGTCAGATATGACACAATAATGAGAGCGACGAAACCCCTCTTAGTCAGTTTGCTATACTATGCTTATTTCTAGATCTGGACATCTGGCAGCTGTAAAGTGGTGGGGGTCAAATAATGCAAACCACTTTAAGAATCCAAATCCTAGAGTTCTGGTTTTGATGCAGTATTATGACAAAAATATAAAAATAATTAGATCATATCATTACCAAAAGTTTTTGATGGGGGAAAGTAGTCCAAAACGACGTATAATGTAATTCATAGTTTGTCGCTTACTGTTTTTGTTTTCGCAATACTACACAATGCTTTTTGTTCTACTGTTAAAATATAGGCCTGTCCTCTATAAATAAGATAACTTCGGCCGTTTTTACCTATTTTGGTATTACTTTTTTCCAAATCAAAAACTTTACTAGTCTGTCACTCTGACATCCACCCATCAAAAGCTGCCAGATTCCCGGATCTAGAAATAAGGATAGTATTGCAATCTTACTAGGTAGGTTTCATTGCTCTCATTATTGTGTCATACTCATATCTGCCGTGGCCAGCTCTTAGACCACAAACAACACCTGTAGGAAGGTACCAATTCTTCTAATTAATTGATGATGATGTACTTAAATATGTGTACCTACCTAGTTAAAATCTCACACATTTATTCACGGATTATTATAGTCCCTACTTTTGCTGTAGGTACAGTTAGATTACAAAGAGATGTATGGACTCTTTTGTACCATATGACAACTAGTGGTGGGTCGTTGACGTTTTAGCTTCAACGAAACGAAACGCTAATGTTGAAGTCATCAACTACTTGAAAAACATTTTGAGTCGTTTTTTGCTTCAGCTAGGTTGCGCCCGCAATCAACGAAACGCTCAACTTCAACTGATAGTTGATTTACTCAAATATCGACTATACTGTTTGACTTTAGAGTTTAATTTTATTTTAGGTTGAACTTCAACTAGTTAAAATGCCGAGCTAGTTAAAGACGTGCACAGAGACGTGCGCGTGCGTGTGCGGTGTGACATATCTTATAAGAATTCTTATTTTACAACGCACTCAACGCAGAGGAACGTGCACGCTTACGCACAAGCAGCCGGTGTGGCTCGGCCTTAATCAGTCGAACGTTTCGTTCGTTGGAGAGTGATCATGATCAACGTTGAATCAAGGACCACAACTAATTACAACCATAAGTTGAAAAATTTGATACATTTTAACAATGTACTTATCAACAGTGAAATTTGATAAAGCGCAGTGACATGGGTATACGTTACCAACGTAATTTTCATAATATTCCTGATTTCATGCCGATTTTTTCACTGAAACTACTAAATTTACTTTATATTGAAAAGTTCGAAAGATTGTTTACTAAGAAATCACTATTGACTAGTGACAATGATTTGTAGGTATGACAGCATGTGATGACAAGGGTAAGACTCTAGGATTTTACTTGAACTAAGTAGGTTGCATCGTCGTTTATTAACCGACTTCAAAATTTCGAAGGAGGAGGTTATCAATTCTTCGGAGTCTTTTTTTGCATTTTAGTACAGTAGGCGAACAGTTTTGAGCTTCGATAACTCACAAGTGCGATTTTCTTTTTTAGTTAGAGAATATGATATGATCAATTGATCACTTATAGTAAAAAATATTTTCTAACAGTTTTTGACGCTGCGCTAGGTATTATATAGATATTTGTTAATAACAACAAGAAAAGATTATACAAGATATATTTCCCTTTACCATACTATTGCATTCAACTATTTCAACATCATCTGTCATTTTATAACAGTTTGGTCAATAGATTATGTGAGCATAATCGAAAACAATTTTTCAAAATATAAGTGACCTTGAATTCTAAACGAATTACAAATGGCTAAAACGACATATGCTCTTGACAAAACCGTTATAAAATGTGAAGTTATGTTGCAATGGTAAAAAGCGAGAGCCTGGTGGAGAAAAATAAAACTTACATAATCTTTTCTATGTGTAGCAAACAAATACATGTATTATACCTAGCGCAATGCTAACAATTGTTAGAAAATATTTTTTATTATTAGTAATTAACGTATTCTAACAGATCACAAAATAAAATCGGACTTGTGATTTATGTCATTTTTATAGGTTAAAAAGGCGTTCCCGTACTCCACTATTTCTTTTTATGTATGTTCAACGATTACTCGAAGATAGCTGGACCGATCTGGAAAATTCTTTTTTTGTTTGAAAGAGTATATTCACAATTGGTCCCATTGTAACCAGGTCAGGATCTGATGATGGGATCCAGGAGAAATCGAAGGAACTCTTCAACTATTATAGGCACACCTAGACTGATTTGAGTATTTTTACAGCAGCTCGGGCTTGCTCTTGAAAAGTTGGAGCCTAAGTGAAGTCGGTTCTTTTATTGATTAAAATTATTTTATATTCTCGCTCTATGAAGCGTGACACCTATCGGGCTATGTGGTTGAAAGGTAGCCGGGAACATGTTCAGGAACCTTCGCACTTTTTGTGCGAACCTTGCATGAGCTGCGGCACCTAAGAGCGCGATTGTACTTGCGCACAAACGAATTTGCGGTGCATTCGCGGCGTATTCACTGGATCTTGATGCTCATAAACATGCAAAAGGTTGAGGCTCAACTTGCTATGACTGAAATACGTAACAGCAAAAAAACACCATTTCGTAATAAAATATATTTATTCAAAAACATTATATAGGAAGCACTATATCACTTAGTGAGTCTCAAAACGCAATAAGTTATCGTTATCACATTGACATTTTACGTTTTTATCGCCCCATTTCATAATTTACCATTCACCATATTATAATAATAATGTAATGATATTGTCAGTTTCTGACTGGAAAGGAATGTTATAAATTGGAATGATTGTAATAAATACGAATAGTTATTTGTTATACAAAGGTGCAAAGTTGTATTTTAACCGCGAGTGTGGAATTGAAGCACGAGCTAGCGAATGGATTCTAGGGTTGGACTACGAGCTAGCGAATGGATTCTATGGTTGGTAATAATTGTCATAGAATCCTGACCGAAGCGAGTAGTTCAAAAAAAGAATCCTGAGTGTAGCGAGTGTTTTGCAACACACGAGACGTAAGAATAACTTTGCTGCCGTATGTAACTCAAATCTTTTCACCTCACTAAAGCGAGAAAAATACTACATACCTAGGTACAATAAAAACAACTGGAATATAGAAAATCAATTAAAACGGATCCCTCAAAATAAAATTTCTAGTGAGATTTTAAGCGTTTTATGGTAAAATCATGTAATAAAATTGTTTACACTAATTGTTTTTAATTGAATATAAAATTATTTTTGCGTCCACAGCACCTGATTTGATCAGACAATTTAATCAGATGGGCGAACATTGTCCTGTCTGGAATGGCCTTTACATGTTATTATGTTTAAAAAAGTTACTAATAACACGTTCGAATTACAAATATTCTTTGCAATCTTGTGAATAAAAAAGTGCTTTGCGAGCTAGTGAGGTGAAAAATCATTTGTAGGTACTTATTGATCGAATACGATTTAGAAGACACGAAACTGTCCACAAATAAACATTCTGCTTTGATTTCCATCATCAACCTACATTTAACAACATCACGAAAAATATTTAACAAAATCAAGGTATTTATAAGTTCGTCAGGTGTATGCCGAGCTCGACATTTTGAAGGTACTCAAACCCGTCGAAAATAGCAAGTCAATGTTTGATACTTGCAATGTACTTTTTTTTTACTTCGTGGTTGTATTTTAAAGGTATTCATTATTCTGGCAACAGTAAAATAAATAAACATTTCTAAAATATACAATTTCGTTGTCCTTATATTAAAGCGTTATAAAAATTTAAGAAAATTGCTGGAAACTTCGTGCCGCTGACTATACATAATTTAAGTCCCTGAATTTTCAATGTAATTACATGGAAACCAGAGTAGAGTAGATTTTCCTTTGTTTCAAATTTTAAAGAAACAAACGAATATGCACTTTATAGGACTTAGAAATGGTTTAAATAGACGTCACGAGGTTATAGTTACAGTGGTATTCTGAATTATATACAGTAAACTTTTATCTTACATTTGAACGCTAAATGCATGTGTGGCAAAATATTCCTTGAAACTGTTGTAATGTAACTTATGTATTTCAGAATACCACTCTAGAGTGTAGTCACGATACATGTCTATGTGCTGTAGGTAGACGCGGACACGTTGCCGCCGTGGCCGGTCCAGTTGGTGTGGATGAACTCGCCCGGCTTGCTGGCCAGCTCATAAGTGTGCGCGCCGAAATAGTCTCGCTGGGCCTGGAACAAATGAGCTCTAAATCATTTTAAACAAAAAAGAACCGACTTCACTTAGCATCCATCTTTCCAACAGCAAATGCTCGAGCTGCTGTAAAAACACTCAAATCACTATGCCTATAATAGTTGAAGAGTTCCTTTGATTTCTCCAGGATTCTATCATCAGGTCCTGACCTGGTTACAATGGGACCAACTGTGAAGTATACTCTTACAAACAAAAAACAATTTGCCAAATCGGTCCAGCCGTCTTCGAATAATCGGTGAATATACATAAATTAAAAATAAATTGCAAAAAAAACAAAGATCCCGACGAATTGATAACCTCCTCCTTCGAAATCTTGAAGTCGGTTGATAAGCTTTGCAGATGTGGAAAATATAAGGAATAGTGATGTTGCTGAGGTGCTCGTGGGGTTGTTGGAATTAAATCCTTAATACCGTATGTTAATTATGACCGACTAATAATAGTAAATAAGTATCACCACCGGGGTTATGCCGGAAAGTGGCCTATAACCGCACTTTCCCTCTCGTTACTATATTTGCGGAAAGAGATGCAAACAACCATTACACGTTACTAAGCCTTAAATAAAACGCGACCCAGTCGGTAGGGTAGACCATAACAGTTTAGTATAGAGGTAAAAGTGTATTAGCATGATGCATGTTCTAACATTACTGTCAAAAAATTACCCAATTAATATTACACTGCGATCATCTTTAGTTTACGATTGACACATGATTTTTATACATTTGATTTTCTTCCTTGTTGTTCTGATCATAAAGTCAACATTGCAAGCATGACACTATTTGGTGACGTGTTTTAAATATCGACTTTATTCTGTTCGCGATAAGGTAGAATTTCAAACAGATGAAAACTATCTGTCAAGTTTTAACTAGCTTTAATCAAAGTGTACTTGAATGGCTAAAACCCGAATGGTTCATTTCAGAAGTTTACAGCAACACAAGTGGTTTTTAAATAAATGGTGCAAAATCAGATTTATGTTCTAATTTGTATGTAGTTCCTGCAGTCCATACATCAGGGATTGTTTCGGTCGATAAAAGATCCGTCCTTTCAGCAAATTAATGAGCAATATATGGGGTTGATGTGTGTTCTTGAAGTGTAGTACCTGGAGCAAGTTAGCGGGCAGCACTCCGGAGCGGTAGCCGTCGTAGAAAGCGAGGGCGGCGCCGAAGGCCGGCGCGGGCACGCCGACCAGCGCGCCCTGCGCTACCACCTGCCGCAGGGCCTCCTGCGACGCGCCGATACGCTTGGTGAAGTACGGGTCCAGCAGCAAGTTGGACAGCTGCGGGTTCTTTGTGAACGCGTCCTGTTACAATTATTTCATTAGTTACTACAGATAATAATCTAACCGAATTGCAGGATGGCGGCTTAGCACAACATGCGTTGTCGCGCGCGACTTCATACTTCGAGTCGCTCCTGAAGTATGGAGAGTCGCGCGACAATGTAAGTCATGCATTTTAGATTTTGCCCACCAACTCGCATATTAGGTGTCAATACAAAAATAAAATAAGGTTAACAAATATGGCTGACAGCCAACTGCACTTCTAGGGAAAAAAGCATTTGGCACACGAAAAACTATTATTAAACAAATAATTTTCACTGAAATACAAGCAATCTAAAATGAATATAAATAACAAGAGTATGTTGACAATTAAATAGTTGTTGTGCGTCGCTCAAGTGGAAACTAAAAAGACTTTGGCTATCTGACGCGCAATAAGTATTTCATATTAAATATATTTATCAATATTCTCATTTACCATTTTTTTTAAGTTTTTTTCTTACTTTTTGTGACGTCTCTTCGGTCCTCGCTGGTGTAATATTTATACTTTATCGTTAATTGGTGAATGTATTTGTATCGATGTTTTGTTACCATGTGTGTACCTTGTTGAACATGTTGCTGTAATTGTCTACCATATTTCATTTTCATTCTCATTCACTTAAATGTTAACTGGAATAAATCCCTTAAAGTGATAAGTTCGCCTTTGTTCTTTTCATCTTTTGTTAATAACTGTATATATGTACTGTAGTGTGTTATGTAACGGATATGTTATTAAATGGAATCTTTGACATTGAAATAACTCGCCGAACTTATCTCAGTCTCAATGTCATTTAGGTCATGTAGAATGATACTCGTACTGAGCATGCATTAAATAAACTATAGGACAAAATTATACCCAAAATATTTTGTGTAATATCCAGTCACATGTATTAATTAGTACATACTTCGAGCAACATTATGGCAACAATATATACGTATCGCTGTCGTATGAATAGTTGAGGTCACGCACACAATAACATGTCATGTAAGGACAGCGCGATTTTGAAATACTGTTGCATGTTCAGATATTTTTGAGTACCTTGGCCGCTCGTATATATCGATATTTGATGGCGACTGTACATATAAAGTTAACTTTGTCGTATTTAAATGCCTATATTTACTAGCACTCTGGCCTTGTGTCAGATCAGCAGTTCGGCCGATGCATCCCCTGTTCGGCAGCTGCGGTTTCTTTTGCTAAAGGCTTTAAACAGCAGTTTCTACTTTTATGCACCACAATCTCGAAAACGCTGTTACTTATCCATCAAGTCGAACTTTCCAAACATGAAACGTTAAGAATGTAAATATTTTTTTAGTTTAGAAGTTTACCTTGATATTGCCGAGGAACACGCTCCTGATGATGCAGCCGCCGCGCCACATGAGCGCGATGCTCCCGTAGTTCAGGTTCCACTGGTGCACCTGCGGCACAAACGACCACGTTGTTACGACAACTTTCTAAGCTTGTGTTTAGCAAATAAGCTATTTCAATTAGGACTATGAGTCAAATCAGTTACTCTTTTATGAAATTTAGTTACGTAAGACGTATCTAATAACGTGATAAATTGACTTCAAAATCATTGAAAACGCAAAATGGTGTTCGATCATTTTTGCCGTGCAGGTAGGTCTGTGAAACGGATTTCATGAGTGCTTTAAAACAATTTCATTTAAACCTATTTAGCAAAACGCCTGCAAAATACGAGGACGAACGTAGTTACGCTTTTCTACATCATTTAAGGTGCTAAATTAGGAAGGTGTAACGTAGACGTCCGGATGTTCGTAACGATCCTTACATATCATTTTAAATCAAGTCATAACCATAAGCCATCAGTATGTTGAGCACTACGAAGTTTACCTTGGCCTTATACGCATTAGTGAAAAGTATACCTTAGCGGCCTCTCGCAGAAGCATGAACCCTTGCGCGTACGAGATGATCTTGCTGGCGTAGAGCGCCTTGCGCAGGTGCTCAAGGAACGCCTTCTTGTCGCCGGTGAACTTGCTCGTTGCTCCTGGAAGGATGCTGCTCGCCTTCACTCGCTCCTCTGCAATTACAACACGCTTTGTTTTCGGTTATGTTCGAAGGTGTGACGACAATGTGAACTGCCCATGACAGTCCTTACGAATAGAAATCTCTCATTGAAATAGCAAAAACCTACCGACATAAATACCTGCCCTACGCCATAATACAATGGGCGCTATAGACCGGGAGTGATGACTCCAGGAATAACGTCCCGGGCGGTAACTTGTAGTGGTTAAAAGATGATGTAAAATAGGTATAATTTTACATCATCTTTTAACCACAAATAGCGTAAAAATAGCATCGAACGTGCGATTACCTATATAGTTAAGTAAGGTGTTATTAGAATATTATGTTTCATTCTGGCGACTATATTTATTTTCATGAATCACAAAAGGTAATATATGTATATCTGCGGTACCTAACCTCGGGGTTTTATGCATATTCATAGAACGTCAAATGTTTCTCACAAATTGTAGTCCTAAAACTTATTAAAATTAAAATATATATGTACCTAGAAGACGACTGATATTACAGATATAATTTTAGATCGATATACCACCTATTTTTAAATAAAACCATATAAATTAAATATAGGAACATAATTAGATAATGGAGAACATGCGTGAAAAATATTTAATTGAATTTGTTCAATAAACACGTTCAACACCTCCAAATTAATATAAATAAGTGGAAATCCGTAATAATTTTTACCCGTTTTTTTTAAATATTGCGGTTTAAAAACGTAAAATTTTAGGCATTTTTTTTATACCTCAAATGTATTTTCGAAACCTCAGTTCAATTACTTATATTCTAACAAGAAAAAAAAATGTATGACAACTATATAGCTAAACGCATATTTCGTGCCTAAAATTACAAAAAACTTCCAGAAACTTGTTCCTTCCAAGCAGTTTTCTGCAACTTTGAGGTCGGTGACGTCACAAACCTCACACTTTTTGTATGGGGCGTTTTGACGCGCGGCGCAGACGCCTAACGTATTTTCACATTTTTGTCGTTTCAGGGCTATCATACTATAATCATACGTAGGTTTATTAGAGACATTTGAATCTACAGGGAAATAGAATCGAATGACGTCTTCCAAAAAAAATCATGCCTGTTCCTAATTGGCTACTTTCCTAAAAATATATATTACGTCAGTTAGATTATCGAAAAATATTGGACACGTATTTTTTATTTTGTCAATCAAACAAAAATTGGTAGAGATATAGCCCGTTAAAGTTCCGCGTGACGTCACATTTCAGTACAATTTTTAGTATAATGTGACGTCACGCGGAACTTTAACGGGCTATATCTTCACCAATTTTTGTTTGATTGACAAAATAAAAAATACGTGTCCAATATTTTTTTAAATCTAACTGACGGACTAAATAGCATAATATTTTTTTTACCCAGGAAAGTACCCAATTAGTCAAAAAAAAGTCATTTTTGTCAAATTATAATTGCGCGGGCGACGCGCGGAGGGACGCGGCGCGTATGTATTAAACCGCGCTGGGGAGTTTCATAGGCCTGCTCGAGTCACCAGCCTAGAGAGATATCTCGCAACATATACCTCTACATTATTAGAACCGAAGATTAGAACCAGTGCCGTGGTTGTGTTACCTTTGAGCGCGGACAGGCAGCGCGCGAACACGGCCTCGCCGATGAGCGTGACCGGCACGCCGTACTCGAGCGCGCTGATGCCCGTCCATTTGCCCGTACCCTTCTGGCCCGCGCAGTCGCGGATCTTTGGCAGCAAGTATTTACCTATCAACAAAAAAACATTAACACTATTTACAGTTCTCCTGGATACACTTCAAGGTTCTTTGAATAAAAAGAGCAGCCTTATTGTCTAAGAATTTTAGCAAAATTAAACGATATACTTAGTAGTAAATTAGTAACTAACTATAAGTACTTATTAGCAAAGTTCTTAGCTATTTCACTGAAATAATACATATTTTTATTTACAAAAAATAATTATTCCTTACCATCGGAATCCTTGAAGTTAAGAATATCTCTTGTGATATCAATAAGGAACGAGTCTAGTTCGCCTTTGTTCCATTCCTCGAATACACGCGCCATTTCACCTTGTTCCATACCTGAGAATTTACATTATGCCATTTTTACGTTTTTTCTGTTGAATGCTCCTCACTTATACGCTTAAGTCATTTCCATTTATTTATATTTTCATAAATCTTTACAAATCGCTAATAATTAAATACTTTGGAGAAACAAAGGAGCCAATATTTCATCTATTAGGAAATGATATTCCATGCCTTGGTTTTAAATATAATAGTGTAACGTCAATTAAATTGACCGCCTAGTAAGTACTCAGAAAAATAAAAAGGGCAATTTCTTTATAAGCAAATTGCGTGTACAGGTTTGCATGGAAAAAAATACAACAACTTGGAAATAGATGTCCATTACCATGAAATCAACTGTGAATAACTCTGGAACATGACGGGATGCGAGACCGCGTCATTTGATTAGTCAAAAAAAGAAAAAGATGGTTCGGTCAAGGAAGAACCGTACCTAAAACGTCCTTCATAAGATGGTAGGCTTCGCAGATAAGCTGCATGTCGCCGTACTCGATGCCGTTGTGCACCATCTTGACGAAGTGGCCGGCGCCGTCCTCGCCCACCCAGTCGCAGCACGGCTCGTTGTTCGCCTTGGCGCAGATGGCCTGAAGAGAAAACATTGTAAGTAGTCACTATTATTATATATTCTAACAATATATCTAAACAGCAAAGGTAACTGTTTATATAATTTTTCATCTCTCCTTTTATTTTCCTGGGTAGATAGCCAGATGGAAAATTGCTTTTCCATCCCTAGGGTGGAAAGTATTTAGCTGTGTTCATTGTGGATTGAGCCGGTGCCCACCCGGATGCCCTGCTAGTCGTTTTCAAATTGTTCAAATTTTACTTAACATTTTTATAGATTACTAGCTTTTGCCCGCGGCTTCGCTCGCGTTAAATTCGGGGTAACAAACCATACAAACTTCCACCCCCCATTTTAGGGAAGTGGGGGGTTAGAAAGAGACAAAAAGTAGCCTATGTCACTCTCCATCCCTTCAACTATCTCCACTTAAAAAATCACGTCAAATCGTCGCCCCGTTTTGCCGTGAAAGACGGACAAACAAACAAACGCACACATACACTTTCCCATTTATAATATTAGTATGGATTCTTTATATAGCTGTTTTATAAAATGTGCGTGTGGTATTGTACTTTCCACACAGTCGAAATGAAATGCAGTGTTTAACTCGGGTGAAATGGGTCACTTTCAACCCTTGGTTAACAATCTACTATTTCATCATAATTTTAAGAGCCTGGTTCGTATCTGTGGGGTGATCGCTATTCTGTTCGGTTCTCTGCTAATGTTTGTAGCTCGTGATATTTCATGACATTGGCTTAATCCAGAAACGCACGTCTTGGTCTTAAATCGTTAAATTACTCAATAAACTCCAAGATATAGGCCAGCCTGGATTTGTACCGTCTAGATTTTGTGTGAAACAAACATGCTTCTTGGTTGATTAACTTTATTTTTATTTATAGGTATTGAATAAGTCTTCAATTACTTAGCTTACTTATTACTCTATTAAGGTAAACATCACTACATAGTATAAAACAGGGGTCGGAAAACCGCGGCTCGCGAACCGCATGCGGCTCTTTGAAGGGTGTGGCTCTTCGATTTCCCCTCAATTTTTTTTTTAAATCAAATATTACAGTAAAAAAACATACAACAGACAACTGAGACTCTATGAGCTTCCCAAAATTCCATATCTTTCCGCCATCAGGCTCTTTGTCAAAAAAGTTTGCCGACCATAAGTAAATAAAACAAAGTCGCTTTCCGCTGTCTGTCCCTATGTATGCTTAGATCTTTAAAACTACGCAACGGATTTTGATGCGGTTTTTTTTAATAGATAGTGATTCAAGAGGAAGGTTTATATGTATAATACATACATAATATAGTAGAGAAACAAATACACAGATATACAGGGAAAGCTGTCTCTGGAATTCGCTTCCTCTCAATATAAGACAAGCCTCAAGTAAGTTTGCTTTTAAGCGGTTGCTACATAAGCACCTGCTAAAACAAGAATTCAAACAGTATCCATCAATATAGGATGTATAAAATATATAGTAGTATATAAATATATAGTAGTATATAAATATATAGTAGTATATAAATATATAGTAGTATATAAATATATAGTAGTATATAAATATATAGTATATATATTCTCAGTATTCTATTTGTGTATTTTTATGTAGTTTACAATTTATTACCTTATTTTTTTTAGCTAAGTTTGCAATTAATCTAATTGATACAGTAGTAGGCCATATTGGTTTCTGTTCATCAGTGGCAATGATGCGAGTTCTTTCATGAATTTCATAATATTAAATTATCATGGCCTAGTATCATTTAACAGTGGCCGTTTGGACGTATGATCATACATAATAATATTACATACCTGAAATATAGGTTTGACGTGCGGCCAGGCGGCGGGGTGCCCGCCCGGCATCAGGGACGGGCCGTACCGCGCGCCGTCCTCCCCTCCGCTCACCTGCCACAAACCATCAAACACATCTCATATCTGATGATCTGAAATAATCTAACCACTTCAGAATGGCTGATTCACCGGCCTGAATTAATAAGATAAGGATCAATATCAAATCTTCAGCAATCTAAAATTCATAGATAAAATTACAAGGATGTGTAACTGTTGTGTAATTTAGTGTTATACGTAAGAATTTACAAAACCGCATCCTGTCACTCTTGAGTAATTTAATAATTCATTTTAATTTACAATTGGATCCGGTATATACTTAGGTGCCACTGAAATGGGGATTACGTGACCTCCTAAACGACTAAGACATAAGGGGTCCTAAATGACTGGTTTGATTTTAATTAAAAATCCAATGCATGTTTGAGCAACATACTGAATGGTTTAATTTCAGTTAGATCCGACGGGTGGCGCTGCAATCGAGTGTATGAAATATAGGGGGTATACAAATGTAACAAAGTGTGAAATTATAAACTTATATACCTACATATGTATATGTCGTATACAAAGGAAAAAGTGACTTAGGCCTCCTCCGGAAATCATGGAATTGGTGTGACGTAATTGCGGATGAACCTTTGTTAAGACAGAAAGGTGAAAATTGACCCTTTAACTAAAGGTGAAATTAATAGAACTAAAATTTCGAAAAGACTATTTATTACAAAAAAACCTATGAGACGTATATGGTCAATGTGAGCCCGACTTAAGAAATTAAAAAAAAACCTTGAGAATACCCATTGGTTATTTTACTCCTTGTATAACATTTGTGAAATCATTCAAAACCATTTTATTGGTAAATGGAATTGAAATTGTCATAGACTATTAAAAATCAAATAAAGAAATATTCTTGGTACAGTCACCTGCAATAGTGGCCCTACAAATAAGAGCATGTCAGATATTTTTGCGGCCTTCGTCTACGAAGATACTATTGCCGGTGACTGTACAGCCGTATGTCCGAAATTTTAATTTCGAAATTGAATTTTTATTTGTTAGAAAATGGGTTACTAGTCTAACAGACCGCCTTCCTTATACTGAAACCACCAGGGAGCCTCTTAATTAAAGTGAGACATGGTATACTGTTATTATTATTAATTATATGACAGCCAAAATAAAGGAGGCTTATTATTCAAAATTAACAATTCTAATTATTTCATTTCCTTTACGTACAAGATAGTAATATTTTTATAAAGGGAAGGGAAAATACATTATCAGAGTGCAATTTAGACTGAATACATGTAAGATTTTTTTAAATATATGTTCAGATGATGACTTCAGTAAGTACTTGGGACAGTGAATACCTGCAAGAGGGTTATTAAAACACCAAATATATGTATATGTAACTTACACCCATCCCCACATAGTGGATGCCAGTGGGCTTAAGTTCCTTGCACCAGCGCTGTGTGTCCATATATTGGGAGTTGCCTCCATCTATTATTATGTCACCTTTCTCCAATAGTGGCACCAATTTTGAAACAAATTCGTCCACCGCTGACCCGGCTGTAAATACATACTTTTGTATTTATTTTTGCTTACATCTCATGTGGATAATATAAGCTTATTAAAAAAGTGATAATATTGAAAATATATTCATAAAATAATTGACATCAACTTTTAACATCCACTCAAAAAGATTTTGTTATATTAATTTTATTTCGGGCACTTTACCTTTCACTAAAATTACAACTTTTCTTGGCTTCTTCAGTTTCGCAACCATATCTTCCAAAGATTTAGCTCCAATAATTTTTGTTCCTTTTGCTTCATTAGCCAGAAATTGATCTACCTGTAAAAGAGAAGCTCAAGTGGTATTCAACAGAAAAATTACAATAAGTCTTCTATTCATTATACAAATATGCTGTGAGCATGGTGTTGATGATTCAGAGCAATAGCCACAGCAAATGTGTTAAATTACATTACCAATAGAGTTAATTTATTAACACAATACCTTGGCAACAGTTCTGTTAAATGCACAAACAACAAATCCTTTAGAGTCCATGTTGAGGATGAGATTCTGGCCCATCACAGCCAACCCAATGAGGGCAATGTCAGCCTTTGGTCTGAAAGCAACAAAAAACATTAACATAAATAGGTTTGTTTCTCAAAAAGAGACTTATAGCAATTTAATGAGGTTAATGTAATAATTATTTTCTTCATTATATTATGTACTTAAAAAAGAAAAGATATTGTATAGGATACTAATTTCTACCACTGAACTTCATTCGTCAACTAGGAGTCACCTTCAGATAACCTTCAAGGTATAAAAGCCTTTGCTTATGCCGTTCGACTTAAGGCAAAAAGTGCCTACTAATGATTAACAGATTTACAGGCAATGACATTGAAAACGGAAGGGTGCCGGAGACCTTAAGGTTACATTATTTGAGTGGTGTCTTGACGTACAATGCCTTTTAATTAACAATTTAAAGTTTAGTAACTGCATTACACTTAACCGAGTAATATTTAAAAGCATTTACAATTCATATTATGTACAAGTCATGCTTTTAAGCGAAATTTATAAACCATCCTATTTGAAAAATAGTTTGGGTAACGCTAATAGCTAAATAAATGATCTATTAATTTACTTACTCTGCCATGTCTTAAAAATGTATACTTAAAAGAAAAAAATAAAAATTAGAAATATTTCGCCAACTACTTTGCAGACCACAAGGTGAACGAACACTCACTCAATGAGTCAATGTTCAATGTCAGAAATGTCAGGCATGGCTTGACATTTTACGTGGTCCCTGTGGTTTCGTGGCGGTTATTGCACGGTGTTGCGAGCGTTAATATACAAAGGTGACTGCAGACAACGCAATTTGGTTTTGAATAAGATTATCGTTGGCTGAGATAGAAGCTACGCTTAACCGGTATTAGGTGCTCCACACACTTGTCCTAAATTCACCAAATCATAGACTAGCAGAGATTTCTAAGCAAGGAGAGGCCTTAGGTCAGCCTTAGGTATCATTTCCCCTCTGTCAAAAGTATTGGCAGGAAAATCCAGTTCTATAAAAAACTATTTCAATAATCGATGTCACGCATTTTCGTCATCGCTATTTACGAAGTAACTAGTTACTAATCTGTGATCGCTATCAATCATAAGGGCGGTCACATACATTCGGAATTCCGTTTCGGAATTTCGATTCGAAATATCGATTCGTAATATCGAACGCATTAAATCCATACACATCTATGAATCAGCCACATACTACAGTTCGAAATATTTCGAACGGAAAACAACTGTAGTATGTGGCAGTTCGAAATATTTCGAACGGAAAACAACTGTAGTATGTGGCTGATTCATAGATGTGTATGGATTTAATGCGTTCGATAGTACGAATCGATATTTCGAATCGAAATTCCGAAACGGAATTCCGAATGTATGTGACCGCCCAAGCTCTATAAATGGAGTACGCTTCGCCTCATCTTTCCAAACAAAATAGTCTGCCAAAATGTGAGGGGGGCGAGGTAGCACGCATGTGATGTTTTCTAGTCAAAGGTACATCATTGTCGGTTGTTAATACAGTTTATTTCTAAATGATTTTTATGGCAGCGCAACGCTTTATTGACAACCGACAAAGATGTACCTTTGACTTGAAAACACCAAACATATTTGACATATTCTTTTTATACTTTATAACACTAAATGGAGCAATAGATAGTCGACTGTACAGATGTTAACATATGGTTCATTATTGGATGCATCCAATAATGAACCATATGTTAACATCTGTACAGTCTTTGCAAATGTCAAACAAAAAGCCAAGGATCATTTATGATTGTATTTTCATGGTATTTTCATTAAATATGAAGAAGTGTCAAACGTCAAATAGTGACTACCCGTCAGAAAGAAAACGATTGTCTTTGAATCGATTCTGTAAACGAAGCTTGATTTTCGATTTAGGTTAAATCTTTTATTACGAAAGTAATGATAAATAAAGTAAAACTGTACTTACATCTGAAATGGTATTACATCTTTTTGTAAACTAGACGAAATATAACATTTTTTACATCCAAAAACAGCACATAAGGGCATTTTAATGGAGTTTGTTATCCATTGACAGCAGAGAGTTCTAAACCAGGAGAGGCCCTGAGTATCATTTCCCCTCTGTCAAAAGTATTGGCGGAAAATCTAGTACATCTATAAAAACTATTTCAATAATCGATGCCACGCCATTTTCGTCATCGCTGTCGATGGATAATAAGCTCCGTGAAAATGCCCTTATGCGCTGTTTTTGGATGTAAAAAAATGTTATATTTCGTCTAGTTTACAAAAAGATGAAATACCATTTCAGATGTAAGTACAGTTTTACTTTATTAACCATTACTTTCGTAATAAAAGATTTAACCTAAATCGAAAATCAAGCTTCGTTTACAGAATCGATTCAAAGACAATCGTTTTCTTTCTGACGGGCAGTAACTATTTGACGTTTGACACTTCTCCATATTTAATGCGCTTAAGGATTGCTGTCTTCTATATTTTGTTTGAAAATACAATCAAAAATGATCCTTGGCTTTTTTGTTTAACATTTCCAAAGACTGCATCCAATAATGAACCATATGTTAACGTATGTACAGTCGACTATCTATTGCTCCATTTAGTGTTATTAAGTATAAAAATAATATGTCAAATATGTTTGGTGTTTTCAAGTCAAAGGTACATCTTTGTCGGTTGTCAATAAAGCGTTGCTGCCATAAAAAATCATTTAGAAATAAACTGTATTAACAACCGACAATGATGTACCTTTGACTTGAAAACTTCACATGCGTGCTACCTCGCCCCCCTCAGATTTTGGCAGACTTTTTTGTTTGGAAAGATGAGGCGAAGCGTACTCCATTTATAGAGCTTTATGATTGACAGCGATGACGAAAATGCGTGACATCGATTATTGAAATAGTTTTTTAGATGTACTGGATTTTCCTGCCAATACTTTTGACAGAGGGGAAATGATACCTGGCCTCTCCTGGTTTAGAACTCTCTGCTATCAATGGATAACAAGCTCCGTGAAAATGTCCTTATGCGCTGTTTTTGGATGTAAAAAATGTTATATTTCGTTTAGTTTACAAAAAGATGAAATACCATTTCAGATGTAAATACAGTTTTACTTTATTTAGCATTACTTTCGTAATAAAAGATTTAACCTAAAACGAAAATCAAGCTTCGTTTACAGAATCGATTCAAAGACAATAGTTGTCTTTCTGCCGGGCAGTAACTATTTGACGTTTGACACTTCTCCATATTTAACGCGCTTAAGGATTGCTGTCTTCTATATTTTGTTTGAAAATACAATCAAAAATGATACTTGGCTTTTTTGTTTGACATTATCAAGGACTGTATCCGAGAATGGACCATATGTTAACATTAGTAAAGTCGACTATCTGTTGCTCCATTTAGTGTTATGAAGTATAAAAAGAATATGTCAAATATGTTTGGTGTTTTCATTCCTTACTTCCGTTTCCCCGTTTTACTCGTTTGGCTGAATGCGCTAGGAGCGTGATGCCATTGAAAAAAAAAAGTCAAAGGTACATCTTTGTCGGTTGTCAATAAATCGTTGCTGCCATAAAAAAATCATTTAGAAATAAACTCTTTTAACAAACGACAACCTTACCTTTGACTTGAAAACATCACATGCCTGCTACTTCGCCCCCCTCAGATTTTGGCAATTTTTTTTGTTTGGGAAGATGAGGCGAAGCATACTCCATTTATCTTAGAGAATTCAACCTGGATGGAGTAGCCATGTCTGTCATTTTCTATACAAAAAAAGTCTGCCGATTTTTCCGGAGGAGGGGAACGTCAAATGTATGGCTATTCGTACGTAATGTTTAAATAGCTACGTCAGATAAACGTCAGTCCATACATGTGTATGACCACTGGTCATATGTTTTCGGCAGAGGGGAACGCCTATCAATGGCGACTCCGGTTGGTTGAATTATCAAAGCCATTTATAGAGCTTTATGGCTGAAAAAACCGACAAGAGCCCGAACACAGTTCGTTTTCGCCCGAATGATTCGCGATAACAGCGAACTGTGTGGCTACACATGTCGCGACAGGTCGAAAATTCACCGCATCCCGTAAGTGTGGCCCTATGGCCAAGAGGTGTAATAAAAGTTAGGGCACTTACGGAGCTGAGGGACGGGAAAAACAGGCATGGTACACGACACCTTGGGCCCTACAAATTGCAATATCTAACCCTGAGCTACACTTCGCCATGAAATACTTAGATACCGGTTTAATAAAGCAACAACGGCAACACGGGTAACACCTTTGAGAATTTAACCAATCACAGTCGCCATTGACAGGCGTTCCCCTGTGCCGACAACATATGACTAGCTATTTGTACGTTACGTACGAATAGCCATACATATGACGTTCCCCTCCCCCGCAAAAATCGGCAGACTTTTTTTGTATCGGAAATGACAGATATGGCTACTCCATCCGGGTTGAATTCTCTAAGGGCAACTCGGAACACCGTCTATCTTGCTGCCAACCCAACTGAAGGACATGTATAAATAAAAAAATAAAAATGCTGCCAACCGTGACACACTTCCAGAGGTGCCAACCAAACCAACTGTCGTAGACGTGAATTTTACCTTTTCTTTATACGATACGCCACGCTTCCGCCATTTTGTTGTTGATTGTTGGGTTAACTGTGCGCTTAGCGTGCGCGTAATTTATTTAAATATGTTAAAATTCGCAGATATAAGTATTAAAGAGTGGGCAAAGCGGCAATGGCCTAACCTATAATTAAAGTTATTTTAAAATGTCCGACTCGCCAGGCAAACATATTAGTTGGAGATAGTCGCAACGGCTCTGGCGGCCAGCCCTACTTCGCATATCTGGTAAGTTTTGTACATTCTGTCGTATTTATTTATCAATTTTTTCACTTATAATTCGATATTGAGCCTTTCGGTTTTCCCCCTTTTTTTTCTTTTATCTGCTCGACTTGGCCGTACTCACAGTAGGCACTTTTACTTCTTATAATATTTATTTTGTTAAAGCTGATGCGCACAGCTTTTTATCTCAGGATACTGTTATGTTAGTAGTTACTGAAGCGCTAGAACCAGTAACAGCGTCTATATGTCCAGATTACCGTGCTGTGCTACGTGCGTAATGGCGGCCATCTATATTGCTGGTAATGAGCTTGGATGAAAGTTTGGAAATATTCATGAGTAGTCATATAATTTCTGCATACTGTATATGAAGCGAACGTGATTTAAGTAATGTAATAACTCTTTTATATTTGTTTATTACTTTTACCTTACCGGTCTCGGAGCAAGCGTAGTAAGATAGAAAGCATGAAGTCAATATATTTATATTAAAATTAAACCCATTCTTATCTTCATTTATTTTATGGATAAATAACGAAAACTATTGAACTGTGGCATATCCTAATCTTCATACGATACGCCACGCTTTTGCCATTTTGTTGTTGGGTTAAGTGTATTCTAATGTTCATTAATTTATTCCAAAGTATTTATTTAAGGACATAAAAAAAACTGTCATTCCATGTCCATCATGTTATGAAATTAATAATTAGATGAGGTATTGATACAAATAATAGTGAGATGAGGGTAGACATTGAGTTACTAGTGATGAGTTGGCTATTATGTACCTAGCTCATAGTTCATACATCTATGAGCTAGGTACATAATAGCCAACTAGGTACATAATAGGTATTTACTGCAAAAGAGTATCCAACAGTTAAGTTCATCGAAACCTTCACACAAAGAAACTTACCTACCCACTTCTTATTTTTCACATTTTCAAATAATTTCCAACTGACTTCAAGATTTCAAAGGTTTTTTTTAATATCACCAATTGTTTGAAGATGGCTGGACTGATTTGGAAAATTCTTTATTTGTTTGAAAGTTGGTTGGTCCCATTATAACCAGGTCAGGATCTGAACTAACAATGAACAAACAATATTGATAGGCCATTGGAAGTGGTCAAGTAGTAGTAGTAGACTCAAGCACGCGACGGGTAGTGCGAATCGAGGTTAATTTAAGTCTGTTTAAAGTAGTATGGATATTTTCATTATGTTTCAGTGCCTCATGCTACCTCGGCAACATCAGCCAAGTTCAACTTTGGGGCCGTTGAAATCTACAACAACCTCTGATCTACAAAACGTCGACCAAATCTGCCGTGAATACCTTAGGGGCAACTGCACCAAATATGGACAGTGCAGGCATCGCCATGAGCTGGATATAAATATAATGAAAGAGGTCTTACAATTTTGCCACGACTATCAAAATCGAAACGGCTGTACAAGAAAAAATTGTAAATTTCTGCATGCTAGTAAGGAAGAGCAAAATACGTTTCTTGCAACAGGGCAAATCCCTCTCGTTTTAGCTGAGCGACACGCTGCCTTGGCCGCTGCCGCATCTAACATGCAATCAAATGCAGAGACAATTCCACAAATAGCTATGTTCATCAGCGAGTCTTACATGTCGCAACCGCCGCCCGCTACCTGGCCGCCGCTGCCGCCTCCGCAAGCCGTTCTGCCGCCTATGGCGACAGCGCCACCACCGCCACCGCCGTCGTCTTCACCGCCCCGCTACGCCGCCGGCCCATCTGGCCCGCCAGCCCAACAGCTTGCTACGCCGCCTGGTGTTGCTCAACTTCGCCCGGTGGCTACAGCCTACTCTGGTAAACCTTTCGTTATTATTTATTAAGCATAGTTATGTCATGCAACAAAAACCCAAACTAGTATTTTTTTTAATGTAGGATAGGCAGACGTTTAACCGCGATCTCACCTGATGGTAAGTGATGATGCGGTCTACAGTGGAGCACGCTTACCTTGAGATACCTATTATCTACTAGTCGAAATATCATGGAAAAAGATTGGTTGTCCCATAAAACATTGATATTTGATCAATATGTATATAACTACCAGTTTTTTTGAGAGTATTTTATTTTGCTGGCTGAGTATGGGTAAGGGGCCCGCTAATAGTCCAACACAATTTCTAAAACAAGCATGCACACATTTTTGTCAGCCGCATGCAAGGAATAATTGTTAAAAGCTTAAGCGGCATAAGAGCTCCTTTATCTTAAGACAACTAAAACTTATAAAATTTGTCATTTCTTATTTTCAGCAATGCCGCAACAATCTTCGGTATTGTTTTCAATGTGTCAACCGGCGGCTGTGGTGCCTGAAAAGTAAGTGCTATAAGTTTTATAGTTACATTTGTAAAGCGAATTATAGAGTGCCCCACAATGAATATTTTTTAGTATTGGAGGTCTATAAATTTTTGGACCTTCACATTAAAATCAGGGGTCCCATGCAATATGATAGTCCCGATGCCTCTGAATCACGATATGATATATCAGATTGCCTAGAACTATTTTATCAACCAACTTCAAGATTTCGAATTAGGATGTTATCAATTGGTCGGGATCTTTTTTTCTTTGTGACATCATCAGAACCTTTAATGAGGATAATCGGTTGAGCTCATGATGGCTGCGGCGTCTTTAGAATAGTTTTTTGTTCATTTACGCAGTCCAGTGTGTAATATTGATAGCTTATTGTGCGGTGACCTAACAAACAAGTGTGCAGCTAATGAAAAATTAGTCTCAAAACGCGCGTAACCACCCTTTAGTCGAACAAACGGTTATCCGGGGTCTCGGCCACTCACGTGTTTGCAGGGAGGCTATCACCTTTATCACCTTGTAAAATCAGCAAGGCCTCAACCAAACAATGTGGCTTATATTTAATGAAAAATTAATAAAATCAAAAGTCTACACCGGCGAGGAACAAAAGTCATAAAAAAAAGAACCTTCAATGGCGTTTCGACTTGGGGCACGTCACGTGACGCTTGTCTAAGGTTTTTAATTTGTAATTTTCAAAAATATGCTCACTTGAAGTCCACAAAAGGTGATTTTACATGTTCTTATAATCCAAAAGAAATTAATTCTCTACAATTGAACTCTTAACTTTAGTAGGTTTATCCAACCCTATTATAATACTGGGGAAACCACATTATTAAGCCTATTTTTCCCTTAGGGTACTGTTAGGGACTCACTTTAAAATGACATTTATTACTGACTTGTAGTTTACCCACCAAATAATTAGTTTTCAATACAAACGCGTTGTCAAATCCACATTCAAAAGTCCTTTGATATTATAACATTTTAGATATGTATGACACAATAATGAGAGTAACAAAACCCGTCTAGTTAGATTGCTATACTATCCATATTGCATATTAAATAAATAAAATAAATAAATATTATGGGACAATCTTACACAAATCAACCTAGTCCCACGGTAAGCTCAATAAGGCTTGTGTTGTGGGTACTAGGCGACGATATATATAATAGATAGATATAGATAAATACTTAAATACATAGAAAACATCCATAACTCAGGAACAAATATCCGTGATAAACACACAAATAAATGCCCTGACCAGGATTCGAACCCGGGACCTCCTGCTTCATAGGCAGGGTCACTACCAACTAGGCTAGGAGGCCGTTAGATATTGGACATTTGGCAGCTTTTAATGGCTGGCGGTGAGAGTGATATGCTAGCAAATTTTTCAGAAAAACGTTGTTGTGTTGAAAAAGTTGACTCATTTATACAAGGTGTAACAAAAGTAGTGGTGATTAGCTAGGGTTGCCTATGCCCTACTCTCTTGATCCATTATATGTTAGAAAGAGACCAATGCTTTGTGTCGGCGATGGGAAACATATGTATGAAGGCTATCGCGCTTTTTATGCGTGTTCATTTTCACTTCTATATGTAGGTAGGTATTTGTAATATTGATTTACCTGATTCCGATACTTACTAATATAACTGATATCACAATAAATACTTGTTTTTTTAATGTTTAAATACATTAAAATAGGAGTCAAAATTTCAAAGGGACTGATTTGGTTAAATATATTATAGAAATCAATTATTGAACTGATTTGGACATCAATTATAAAAAAAAGATTACCTATATATTGCTATACTATAACTATTATAAAAATGAGGGTCGAATAAATGGGGTCTAGTAAAAGTGTCTACTGGCCGCTTTCATAAGCAGCGCTTTATTTATACCCGGTTCCAATATCCTTTAAACGTTCCGTTCTGCCTACGAAGAGTACAGATTTCAATGAAGCACATGGTAAAAGTGTTTCTATAACATACGCACTGCTGACATTTTCTACTTGCTGTCGGCAACTGGCAGATGTGGGGGAGAGTGGGTGGAGATTGTAGCATTTTGTGTGAAGATCACTGTTTTGGGTGTTCCTATAATATTTGGGAACCTTTTAAACTAACTAGGCGTCGCTCTTTTGGCTACCCCCCGATCTTGGCCGGTTTTATATCCGTACACGGGATTATTTAGTGGTTTGATGAATTATTTAGTTGTATTTCAGAGGAAATATAGGATGTAAAATTAAAATACACTACAAATATTTATTTATGCAAAATATGAAGAAATGAGTAAACAAATAATTTTTATCTACACTCATATTGTAAGTTCTCTAAAACGTGTTCGAAAACGGTAGGCAATGGCTAGCATTACCACGACCGATTTTACTATGATAAGCTTTTTATCCGTAGCAGTAACGTAATTTTAACTTTTCATGCTCAATTATTGATGTGCTATGAGTTTTGATAACATAATGTACACCTGCACCCTCCCGGGGATCCGCCGACAGCCCGACATGCGCCCGCGCGACCGCCGGCACACGAGAGTTGGCCATGGTGGCGGTGCAATGGCGGCCATTCTATGGTTTCCAAATAAGGCATTTAGAATAAAGCTTGTCCCAGTAAAAAATGTCGTTAGTTTACGCAGCGTTGGTATATCAGGTTTCAATGAAAATGGTTGTAACTGGCTGGTTATATGTTAAATGCATCTCGGTTCTTTATTTAATATTAGAAAAAAATCTGTCACAGTTACATTTTCAAAGATCTCGTCTCCACAAGAAAAACTTAATGAGAAAATATTGTACAAATATGTCCAATATTAAGGCATTTTCACGAAAAAAGTGGCTATGGAACTAAACACGTCTGTTAGAACTGTGCAAAGGGTCCTAAAACAATTCAGAGAGACTGGCGGTATTCGACGGCGTCCTGGAAGTGGTCGGAAGACCGGCTTTGTTAAGAAAAATATTGAGAAGAGTATCATAGCTGCTTTGCTGAAAAAACCTACATCATCTGTAAGAGATTTAGCTATAAAGTTTAAAACGTCTAAATCCACTGTGCAACGAGTAAAGAAAAATTATTCTATAAAGACTTTCAAACAAACTAAAGTGCCTAATAGAAATTTGAAACAAGAAACTGACGCTAAAACGAGATCCAGAAAACTGTATTCAAAATTAACGACAAAAAAATACTGTATTGTGATGGAGGACGAAACATATTGCAAGCTTGATTTTAAATCACTGCCGGGACATCATTTTCATTCGGGGACCGATAGAAAAACTATCAATGACGAGTACAATGTCATAAAATGGATAAATTTGCGAAGAAGGTTCTTGTGTGGCAAGCGATCTGTTCTTGCGGCAAACGCAGCACTCCATACTTTGCTAAAGGAACTATGAAAGGCGATATATACCTTAAAGAGTGCATGGAAAAGCGATTATTGCCGTTTTTCAAGCGACACAAGAAGCCAGTTCTGGTTTGGCCTGATCTGGCCACGTGCCACTATTTTAAAAATGTGATAAAATGGTACAAAGCCAATAATGTCGAATTTGTGGAAAAATACCAAAATCCTCCTAACTGTCCTGAATTACGACCTATAGAAAAATATTGGGCTCGTATGAAGCAGAAGCTCTTAAAACATAAAACTAACGCCACATCAGTTGAAAACTTCAAGCGGAAATGGAATGCAGCTTCAAAACTAATCACAGACACTGATGTACAAAACCTGATGGCAGGTATCAAAAGAAAATTACGAAGTTTCTGGATGAATAAACAATAGAACAAAAACATAACAAAAATACGTTTTGTTTACTACATTTCTAATAAACTGTTGTCAAAAAATTGGTAACTTTTTATTGCTTACATTATTTCATACTAACTAATAAACGACATTTTTTTCTGGGACAAGCTTTAAATAATATGAGTGTAGATAAAGCAGTGTATGCAACTGTACGTAATTAGGCCTTAAAACACTCGTGTGATCTTATTATGAAATTCGCCTGCGGCTCATTTCATAAAACCACACTCATGTTTTAAGGACCCTTATTACGTAACAGTTACATAAACTACTATTATCTACACTCACACTGTAAGTCCTCTAAAACGTGTTCAAAAACGGTAGGCAATGGCTAGCATTACCACAACCGATTTTACTATGATAAGCTTTTTATCTGTGGCAGTAACGTAATTTTAACTTTACATGCTCATATATTGATACGTTATGAGTTTAAAATTCCGAACATCGAATTTGATAACATAATGTAAATCCTGTGCTCCTTCCTGACCAACGGCACGCGCCTACCCGACCGCCGGCACAATCGAGTTGGCCATGGTGGTGCAATGGCGGCCATTCTATGGTTTCCGAACACTTAATTTAATATATATAATATGAGTGTAGATAAAGCAGTGTATGCAACTGTACGTAATTAGGCCTTAAAACACTAGTGTGATCTTATTATGAAACTCGCCTGCGGCTCGTTTCATAAAACCACACTCGTATTTTAAGGACCCTTATTACGTAACAGTTACATAAACTACTATAGTTGGTAATGACTTCAATACAAAAGTTAATTTGTATAGAATAAATACGGACCGAATTTCATTACTGTTGTTTTTGTAATACTTTGATTTGGTATAGGTACTTACCTTTAGGTGTTGATATTTTATAACGATTTTTTTTTCTATTATTACTATTAGGTTTGTCCAAATGTTAGATAATCTAATAAATGAAAAAAGGTTAGGTTCTTGAGTGTTAACGCTAAACGTGTGCAAAATTTTATACGCATTGCAATTTTATACTTTCTGTACAATGTGTATAGTTCGTTTTGTGGGCGCATGTAATAGGCGCTTGCGCCTTTTTATTAATGGGCAGTATAATAGGACACCCCCCGTCGTGAGGGTCACCTTACGAACAGAAGTAGGTACGTTGCAGTTATCCTATACAAAAATATTGTGAAACGCCAAAACGAAAAGTGACAACGACGACTAGTATTTTTTTACTCTAACGTTTCGTGCAGTATATGAACAGGGCAGTACGCGCCAGGCTAGTGACCCATAAGCTGAGGCGTAAGTTTTATAAAGCCCGCTCTACACTCGCGGCGCGAAGTCGCTCCGTGAATTTACGCAGCGGTTCACGCACAACTGTGTCCCTCCACACTTGCAAAGCTTGGCAGTCTTGTTCGCGACTTCAACGAAAATGGACGACGACGTTCCCCACGATGTCTTGTACGCTACTGCGAAAAACTGCGAGTTCGCGGCTTTCGCGGGCGTTCACGCTGCGAGTGTAGAGCGGGCTTAAAAAAACGAATTATACCACCTGGAGTAGTGTTCGCGCTCGTCGGAACTTGGCCATGAATGACAACCGAATTAACATTCAGACTCCATCGTCAGATCAGCTTGATGGTATCAAATTATTGTGCTGTTATCTGTACTCTACTTTTAAATTTCTGGCCATTTTAAGTAGGAGTGTGTAATGACGAAGGGGAAGGCAAATGTCAATTTGATTGTCGCATATTTCCCTTTACAACTACTTATTGCCGGCTTACTTCATTACGCCCCAACCCCTCGATTCTTAATCTCGCTGGTCCAATCTATGCTGGTCAAAGTCTGCCGACAACTATAAATAGGTTAGTAAACCCTTGTTAAATTTTGTCTCCTAAACAGGATATGCCAAAATCACTGTCAACAACATTTTGATTTGGTTTGAGTTTATGAAATCCCGACTGGTTGCAATTAATTATTAGCAATTTTATTTTGAAATTCTGCTAGCCGAATATGGTCGGATTTTTATCGCCTGTCATCATAGCTGTCTCGTTCTAACAAGTATGTAAGTGCGAAAGTGATGCATGACGTGATAGGCGATAAAATGACAACCATGATACGCGTTCTGATCTCTATATTTTATTTGAACATAAGTGAGGTAGCGCTGGTGGCCTAGCAGTAAGATGGACGACATTCAATCTGAAGTTCACTGCCTCAAACCCCGGCTCGTACCACAGTTTCTCGCTTTTCGGTGAAGGTAAACATCACTGTGGAAACTAAATGTAAACGTAACAAAGCCGCGTATCCCCTCTGGGTTAGGTCAGATTGCAATCGTTTTCGTAAAATTGTAGGAAGAATGATTCATGATAAGTTGATGAGTATGGTCAACGGCGCCTAGCCGTTTCAAATTCATAAATAGCATATACTTGAGAAAATTTGACGGTTCCGCCGTGACCGGGTGGTCTCATGGTTAGGGTTTCAGCCGCGAAAGCTGAAGACGCCAGTTCAAATCTGGCCTTATACACCGGAGGACTAGGGCTTGCGATATCCGGCCATTTTTCGTGCATTTTTTTGTGGTTATGAAGAACGAGCATGTTACCATTCACACCGGCTGGTAGGTTATCGATCCGTAAGAGTTGGAAGCCGGAAAAAACTAGGGGGAGGGGGGGGGGATGAAAAACAAAGCCTAACGTGGGTCTGTTCCGGTTGCACAGCGTGGTTCTACAACACGTATGGAGCTTAAATACCGCGAGCCATCCGGATGCCTCTCGGACACTGTAACTAGACGTGTAAATAAACTTCTTAAATAATACAAACCGATGTTGTGTTTTGGCTGTTTAGAACCTTTGATTTTTGTATGGCTGTTGAACTTTTTAAAAAGTTTGTACCTCGACAAAAATGGAATTTGTATGCATCATTTATGTCGTGAAATCGAGCCTGCAATTTCTGTAACTTTTTAATTTTATTTTGAACCATAAACTAGGTATTTCGCCGTCTTATTCTTCGTAAAACTTACCTTGCGGGATATTTTTGAAAAAAGTGTTAACTATGAAGCTTGTTTTTAGAAACCGTTCGGTACGGGGAACATAAAACAATATTTTAGGACGTGGCTTTTTCTTTGATGCATAAATGACATACCTATATTTAACCGTTACAAATTATCTGCGAACACTTGTCAAAAAACTGTTTAAGGCCTAGTATGTATAAGTACTCTATGGTTTACAATATGTGCTAGTGCTGCACTCTGGCGGCAGAACATTGCAGTAATAAATTCAACCTATTCAAATCAAGCTATTTTAATCTCTATTGCTAAGACATTCGACACTGAAACCACATTGAATATCGTTAACCTTGTTCAAACGGTTACCCAATCCAAAAGATTAATCAAATAAAGGGGTTTTCCGGTCCCTGGTAAGGACACAGTTACTGACCAAACATGCATTGTTATGCACGATAAATTAAATGCAGCTTAGGTCCGAAAATTTAGACGTCCTACTTAAAGCTCTTGAGCGATCCCATAGGTTATACTCATTGTTCCTAGACACTATGTAATGCTGCCTACTTTAGTTTACAAATGTCTTTGTTACAAACAGATTTGACCCGTCGAAGCCGCCTCCGCCGCTACCGTCGCACATGCAGCCGACTAACAATGGCCAGCTCAAACGCAAAGTGGATGCGAACGGGAACGGTAAGTCTCACTCACTACATTATTATTAAATGTATCATTACTTCTTTGACAAAGTATTCAGATAATTCTATGAGAAAATCACGTCTTTATAGTTTTGCTCAGCGATAATAAAAATGCAAGTGTATTAAATCAAATACGCAACATAGCGAACGCTAATACTTGGCTAAAAATCGGCCGTATAATAATAATTGCGTATGTAAATATGAATACCGAGTAGCTGCTCGAAGTAATTTTAATAATTTCTAAAGGCAGAATGTACAGCTCTGCAAGTTGGATCAATTGCACACACAAATATCTTAATTATATAAATTCCCACGATTGTGATTCTAATCCTGAAGTTGGATATCAGTGATTTACTTCTAAAAGTTAGCAGGGGCAGCTACTGAACCACTTGCCGCAGCGCAAACATATTTAAAGAGGGGTCGTTTTTATATTATTTATAAACTATCATTCTCTACATTTATTCAGAAATGTACTCCAACGATTTAATAGCATAACTTCTTAGTAATGTCGATAGTTCGGTCATTTACTAGCGAGATTACTAAGTTAATAAATTATTACACACAAATTGCTCCATAAAAATTTAATAAGTAACACAATTCGGCCTGAGCTTACGTTGCAGATATTTCTATAACTGAGTCTAATAATACCTATGGAATTTTATATTAATATATCAAAATTATACCTTGGTCGACGTACATATGTGTACACGATCTTAATCTCATAACAATAAGGTCGTGTACACTTACTTTAGTCCAGAATACGAACCTATATTAGAGACCTTGACTGCGCGAGAAACTAGGTTAACTAAGGTTTTATTTAACCATTTTACAAATAAATTTGACCTTTTATACCTTCTTACGTCTAAGTAAAGTTGTCTCGAGACGTCACAGTAGAATCTATAGAAAACGAACGGTGAAATAACATATGCTTTTATTATTGCTCTAATTTTTAACTACCTTTAAAATATTAGTTACGTGGCGTCTAGGGCATATAATTTGCGTTGGACGCTTGGTGCTTAAAGGGTTAAACAGATTCTTCTAACGTTGACATTGACATGCATATTAGCAATACATAATATTGCATTTAAACATTTCTAAATATTAAAGATAAAAACCTGCATTATTGTGTCTTGAAAGTTTGTCAAAAAGTTGGTAAACTTTTTAATCTACTTTTTAGGGTTCCGTAGTCAACTAGGAATGCTTATAACTTAGCCATGTCCGGACGACTGTCTGTCTTTCTGTCTATCTGTCCGTCCGTCCCCAGCTTAGCTCAGTGACCGTTAGCACTAGACATCTGAAACGCGGTCACAGAATAGGTAATAGTACAAGTAGCTCCTTAGTAGTATTCTCCTTTCTGAATTAGACATTAAATGCCAATAGCAAAATTTTATTGATAAAGTTAATAGTTTCGGAAATAATGGCTCCCAAAGTGCATAAAAATGTGTCCCTCCTCTCTAAAGTGAAGCCTGATAAGTACTTTCAGAAAACTACATTGAATAAAATCGGGTGAGCAGTTTTTGAGTTATGGCAAAAAGTTGTCATTACATAGTAAAAGAACGGCACTTATCGTCCAATATCCCATAAAAACCTTTTGAAAAAAAAATAGTGACGGGCCGACAACTTCGGAACAGGTTTTTTTTAACTCCTTACGATATAAGGCTAATACAAGAATAGTAAAGGTTGAACACGCTAAAACCTGGGCATATAAAAATAGCTATAGTTATTCGAAAAATGGAGTTATTTAAACTTTTGAAACAACAATTTTCTCACAAGGAACTGGGCTATAAAATGATGATAGTTTTATTTTCTTTTATTTATTCGTTGGCAAAATGTCAAGCGTACAATATCAAAAACGTGAACGCATTTTGCACGAACATGTAAAAAATCCCATGTTAAGCTACATAGATATCGCGAAAAGGCTGAAATATCCACAATCTACTGTTGGTCACGTATTAAAAAGTTTCCGTGAACGCTTGACAATAGATAGAAAGCCAGGAAGTGGTGGGTTGCAGGGAGTCAAGAATAAGAAACAGGAAAGAGTATTTTAAAGATTTTTGCCTCAAATCATACGATTTCATCTCGTGATGTTGCTAAAAAAGTGAAAATGTCTTAGTCCTATGTCCAAAAAGTGAAACAGATGGCAGGACTGAGGAGTTATAAAGCCCAGGCCGCACCAGATCGAGACTCAAAACAGAATTTATCCGCAAAGATACGGTCGCGACAACTATGAAGATTTTCTTACAGAATTTAAATGCGCGGTGATGGACGACGAGACGTATATAAAATTGGATTGTAAACAAATATCTGGTCAAGAGTTTTATACTAGCAAATCTCGAACAGATACTCCTGAAGATTTTGAATTAAAAAAATGAGGGCAATTTCCAAAAAAATACCTTCTTTGGCAGGCAATATGTAGCTGTGGTAAAAGAAGTCGCTCGTTTATCACCACCGGGACAATAAACGGCGATATTTATCAGAAAGATTGTTTACAGAAGCGTTTGCTGCCTTTTATAAGACAGCATGCCTCACCACCGCTGTTTTGGCCAGATCTAGCCAGTTGCTAATACGCAAAATCAGTTATGGAATGGTACAACGCTAACAGGATAATGGTGGTACCCAAAATATGCAATCCGCCAAATAGTGCGGAACTGCGGCCTGTTGAAGAGTACTGGAGTATTATGAAAGGAATTCTAAAAAAGAAAGGCGGAGAAGTAAAATCGGTCCCTGAGCTACAAAAAATATGGACCTGGGCGACAAAAATCTTTTCTAAAGAGATGGTGCAAAGTCTTATGAGCCGTGTGCGTAGAAAAGTTCGATCTATGGCTTACTGTGTAAACATTAATTAAAATTAAAAATGTGATTTTAGAATTCATTAAATTTGTCATTAAATGTGGTATTCATAATATAGTTATTTATTTTCAAACTGGTTTAAAAACAAATTTAGAGTGCCCAAGTTTTGGCGTGTTCAACCTTTAGTTAGTACTAAAGTTGTTATTCTCCTGTACAAGTCTCAATGTTATTCTCCTCTCAATCTTGTAAAATTTTGTGTGCAGGTTAGATACGGATGTTTTTTGTCAAATTAGTTTCCAGAAAAATTTTGTTATGGTGAAAATAGGCACCAATGCCCCAGCGTCATTACGGTTTCGTGGGCGTCAGAAGCACTAATAGAATTAAAATGATACGCCGAGTTGCATGCTAATTCATAACGAGAGATTATTTACAATAAAGTTTACAAATTAAATATGGGATCGCGATCGTAGGCAAATGGGGAAGGCCGGTGAAAACGTATTGTGTAGAGGGCGCTGTCCTAGATTCCATACAATGAGAGAAAGAGACAAGGTAAGTGGTCCTTAATTATGTACGGACCATATACACTAGTATACAGTCAAATAGCTTTTCTTTGGCAAAACTTTTCCCTATGGCGTTAATCAACAGCATTTTAATTTAAGAGTATTTCAGAAAGAAGATTTCTGTTTCGGAGCAATTGAAGACAAAACATTGAGTCATTTTCGCCAAAATAAATACAATACTTCCCGCCATATAAAGGAGATCGTCAATTCTGGGCCACCTGATATAATCCGTATACAGTTTGTACTGCAATGTAAAATAAATACTCATTTTATTACTAAAGTAGACAAAATATTACAAAAAAATGAAACGGGATTTAGAAATACTAAATAAATAAACATTATGTTGATTTTTCCGCGATTAAAATACAGCAAGACAAGTCGTTAACGTCCTTATGGCATTGACATAAAGTTTAACTTCACCCTGGCCTGAAACGGGATTGTTTTTTGGTTTGACACTGTCAATGTATACCGTTACATAATCTGCGTTTTGATACTGTTCGGTAAGTTAGAACATTGTAATATTAAAATAGTATCTAAGCCTACGAATACGAAAGTTTAAATTAGAAATCGACTGTATTAAAACGCCTAAAGATTGAAAATGCGTATTTTTGCAGTTTTGATCGGAGTTTGAATATTAAAAGTGGGTTTCATAATGGCATAATATCATGCCCCTTCGATAAAGAAACGCATTTCTTTTTTCAATATTGCAATGTCAGATACTAGTGCTATCGCACTTAACGGTGGTAAACCTTATCCCTTCGCAATAGGTGTTAGGAATGTTCAGTTAATAGTATCAATGATGGTTTGACAGCCGTCTTTGTTTACCGAAATACAGGAACTATGAATACGATCAAAATATGACTTTTTATTATTTCATCATGATTCCCGTTTTGTTTTCAAGTCCGCTTTTGTACATTATCTTTAAAAAATCGGTACTTTTTTACATTAATATATAAATCATAGGCAAGCACGCTTTCAAACATTGTCCTTGTCGTATTCAAGTTTTAAAGGCATGATTTTTAAATTTTCCCATTAGATTTCGCAATATTTTTACCACCATCCTGATCTAGAAATTATGACGATTCTTCAAAGGTAAGAACCATTCCTAAACGGTCCTAAATAATCTGGGCCAGATCACCTAACAAAAATTGACGATCTCATTTAGCTTTTCTAAGGATCAAGATTTCACTTTGACAGTTGGCCCCATTGTCAGATCCAGCGAAATGACATTGACGCCACAGAATAACTAATAGTACAAGCATGGATTTATATGAAGTGGATCGAATACTTCAGTCAGAAAGTGAGGCCGAAAGAGAAGGTTAACTAGGGGGCTGTGTCTCGTTTTGACTAAGGAGGTAATGACGTCATCAGACAATCAAAATGTCAATATGTGTTAAATGTGACAATTTTGTAACGAGTGCGAGTGAGACACCGCCCCCTACTATTATGCTCTCTATCGGACCGTTTTTACTACTTGTTACGAGTCACCTATGAACGACTGTTTTACTCGGTAATAAGGTTCAACTGTGGTTAGGAAAAAGTGTAAGAATTAGATCCACTTCATATAAATCCATGAGTACAAGTACAAAAGATTCTTCTTCCCGAATTTGACATACAGCTGCAAAGACGAAAAAGTTAGCTGTCATGCACATTTAAAAAATTAAATAAAGGGTTTTCAACGTGCTTCATATATTCGTGCCGTGTTTGAGATATGTCTATGTCATAAACACTGGCTGGGTTGATACTATATTCGAACGCCCCCATAAGGTAATAAGCGATGTGCCAACCCTTCCTTTATTAGCCCTCATATGCGGTAAGCGCAACGGCAAAAACGGGTACAACGGAGAGAAACATAGTGAAACCCCCTTGTTTAGGTCGCAAGGTGACAGAACCACTAGTTACATTATATTTATGGTTTCCCCATGTTTTAGGTCGCAAGGTGACAGAACCACTAGTTACATTATATTTATGGTTTCCCCATGTCTCAGTCTATACTGAGCACTATTCACTAAGTTTACTTGTTTACATCTGGCCAGGCGATCGCTTTCGTTTCGTGGCAGCATAGTATGGAATTTAGCTCTTCCAACCCTTCTAGCAGGCTCGCGGGCTGGAACCGTGATTTAGTCTATAGTAACAACAACACATGACTTTATAAAAATGTACCTATAGGAAAAATATTCATGTTCATTATGTACTACTTTAAAAAAATATCATGTGTTTGATACTGATTTCAGTAAGTCGGTATCGTAGTTGGTGGAAAACGAGTTTATAGCGGTAAAAACGGTGTAATTATTTAACAATAATGCAGATGTAAGTGGCGATGAGAAATGATGCAATATTTTGTACTGTTACATGTTTGTGTAGTGACAGATCTAATTTTGAGTTTTGCTTGGCGCTGATCGATTCTGTTCTCAGCTGCGACCTGCAAGATTCGGAAACCCGATGGCCCTGAAGTGTCAGAGCAACACTGTGAAAGCTGTGTCCAGCGAAAATCAAGGTTTGCCATATCGCTATTTGATCTATGCATGATTATACAAATCAATATTTTTGATATCACTTGATTATTATGCTTTCAAACGATTCAATTAATATGTATTTATTAGAAAAAAAACCTTATTTTGATTTGTGCATAGCGTGTTTCATTAAACAAATATATAATTTTGTAATAAGCGAATTTGAAATGCTTTGAAATATTATTTAGTGCTTAAGCTGATACTGAAACGTGTTATATATATAAATATATATTTTAAGGTCGCAACTCGATTTCGAAGGCATGAGTAGTTTGCATAAATAAACTATCTGACACATAGCCGTATAACGAAAAAAGCTGTGCGAAAAATACACATTTTAAAATCGAGCCAATATCCCACTAACTTTATTACTATACTTACAAACTAAATGTGAAGTTAAGTTAAAGCGGTACACGATAAAAGAGCGCAGCGACTAAGTTTATTTTGTAAAAAGATAAAGTATTACCATTGCTATAGATAAATAAGTTAACCTAGAGTGCTCACTCCATGCAACTGGTTATTAGCCCAAAAGCTTTACATAATAAAGGCATGACGACTAAGGAACGGGCAAGGGGCGAAAATACCAAGTTTTACAACAAGCGCCCTATTCACTCCCCCCTGCCCGCTTAGTCGTCGTGGCTTCATTATGTCAAGCTTTCGGGCAAAAAACTAATTGAATTGAGTGAGCACTCTAAGCTTACTTATTTCTCTGTGGCGTTGATTAGAAACGCGACCTCTTAGGCTGATTTTGCAAAAGAGCAAGCTGTGCTACTTTATTAAGGCCACGCTAAGCTACGAAGCTGTGCCTGTTTGTATATGAATCACAGGTCTGTTTTAACTCTGGAGGAAAGCGGTCTTAATGCAAATCTTTGCCGTCTACTGAGTGAAAATATTTTTATTGTGGGGCTGGCCAATAGTGTATGTATTGCTTAACCGGGGGTCTTTAATGACGTCATACTTATTAATATATTATTTGTTAATAATTGTAGAAGGGAGGGGTAACTTTACACTCTCTCATCACAGAATTACTGTAGCGATCTGATTGTGTGACACCCTTTTTGATCAGTTCATTTGTTAATGTTAATTTCATTATTTAAATGATACATTTTTTTCAGAATTGAAGAGTACAAGCATCAGATGGAAGCCATGCATAATGAGGAAGAGACCCAAATCCTCCTTTACAAGAAGAAATTGCAGGAGTATGAAATAGGAAGAGATATTTTGAAAAAACTCGTTGGACCAGAATTATTCGCTGTTTTTGACAACTTAATTGAGGCAAGGATCATCTGAAAACACTGTTGTTGATATTGATATTAGTGACTTGATGGATTTAAATCTCAGTTCTGTATATCAGCAACACGGAATAGTTTGTTTAGTGCGTCATGTAGTTTATCAACCGACTTCAAGATTTCGAAGGAGGAGGTTATCAATTCGTCGGGATCTTTGTTTTTGCTATTTTTTTTTTTTTAATTTATGTTCACCGATTATTCTAAGACGGCTGGACCGATTTGGAAAATTCTTTTTTTGTTTGAAAGCGTATACTTCACAGTTGGTCCCATTGCAACCATGTCAGGATCTGATGATGGGATCCTGGAGAAATCGAGGGAACTCTTCAACTATTATAGGCACACCTATGGTGATTTGAGTATTTTTTACCGCAGATCGAGCATTTGGTGTTGGAAAGGTGGATGCTTAGTGAAGTCGGTTCTTTTTTGTTTAAAATTATTTTACTTTAAACGTGAGAGTAATTCTGCTGTGGTTATTGCAGGGCACCCAGCCACCGCAGCTGGATAATCCGGGGTCATTTAATTTGGTAAGTTTCGAATGTTTAACTAACTAAAGCCTGGCCAGAAATATATGATCATGTGCCATGTTGCGGAATTTCATTAATCATTAGAACTAATTTATTAGACTAGCAATAAATATAATGACAGGATGATATATGTGATAGGCTGTCACTGCTTGTCAGTGTCATAGGCGGTTTATTTGAATAATAGTAAAGTGTTGAATATTAAATAATAAAAGACAAAAAATTCCCAAAATGTTTCTTTGTCAAGAGCGAAACATTGTAAATAGTGTATCTAATAAACTGCTGTAAATAAAATAATGCGCTCGGGAAATATAACTATTTCGCTGTGAAACATTTAGCAAATTAACATCAGAGCTGACAGGCAAACGAATCAAGATTTCATCATACCATAGAAAATAATACGCTCTTTGATTATACTGAACTGTTGCCATATAAATGAGAATTATCGCGCCCTCTTGACGATGATCATATATTTCTGGTCAGGCTTTATATAATCATGGAAAATCTTGGCTGTTTGCCAATTATCGTAAAAAGTATTTTAAACACCTATTATTTATTTATATTATGGCATTACAAGTAACTGGATTATATATATTAAAAATACAAGGCTTATACTACAGATTGATGTTAGCCTTCCTCAAATACACGATGGCTTTTTCCCTAAGGATGTTTCGCGAGGTCTTCAATAAGTCCGTTGAATTTGGTAACCGAGCATTCAAAAACCATGTGTTCCACTGTTTGGTCGGAGGCACCGCATACGCATTGGGAAGAGTCGCGCGAGCCCCAGCTATACAAGTGGTGGGCGCAGTTTGCAACGCCTGTTCGAATGCGGTTTATTTGGCTCCAGACCTTGCGCGGCTGGTCAAAGCCAGGTGGGCGCGCCTTTGGGTCGTGTGTAAAAACTAGTTCGCCCTTATAGTTGATGGTCGTTCCACTCGGTCACACTCACATCCTACGACTATTAATTATTTTTGATATAAGTAAATAGAAATGTTACAAATAAACACCCATATTTCCATTTCGTGGCACTTTCATGTTTTATTATTCAATGTATTTCGTTTGTGTATGCGTCTATGAATAAACTTATTCTATTCTATATTTTAAAACTCATTTGTGACTCAATTATGTAATTTAGAAAAAGTCTATTGCTCCCGTTGAAATAAAATGGAGTATTACTACTCGTACCACTAGGCCTGTGTGAAACCTACGCATTATGAGCCAATGTGATGAAAAATTTATAATGTTTTGGTAACTATTTATTTTGGGAAATTAAAATTATCAGCTTTTAATCGTGGGCTCTCACGATGATAACTGAACTTACATCAGATAAAATACGTATGTTTAAGAGAAATGTCAGGAAAGATAGGGTGCATCAGTTATCGTTAATACATTTTTGTCTTCTCATGCTCATAAAGTGTGTCATATTATGCTTACCAAGGCGGACTAAAGTAGTACATTTAGCCTCTAGGGCCAATATGTATACATATTTATGGTTTAAAAAACATTTTAAAATGACCAATCAGAACACTTCACCATATTAAATCCACCAATCACAACACATTACGGAACGCTGGATTCTTTTTTGGCGCTTATACTGTTGTGCGTATTTAGTAACAACCAATCAAAATACAGCAATGTTAAGAGGCCTTAGTCCCATGAACGTTCCTCAATCTCACGAAATTTTACTCGATAGATGGCGTTAGCGCTCAGTACACGACCGCTGGCAATGATCGACGATCGAACGGTCTTGATCGTTTTGAACTCCAATTACAAGTAACATTTTTTTAGGCATAAGTTACACACAGACTATTTATTTTCTTTTATATGGACGATACTACTAATTAAAGTATGTTTAAAGGAAATATACCCATCTAACACCAAAGACGGGTAATCACTTAATCAGTAGGGACTGTTGGAGATACTTTTCGAATTAAAAGTATAATAAATTTCGAATTTCGAAAATTAGGTTTGTTTTAAATTCCAATATGGCTGAAATATTTTTTTTGTAAAAATGGTCATGGTAGCCAATTTCGACTACTTCGGGTGTGTAGATTTCGAAATGTTTTAAAAACAAAAAGGCGGTTATATGCTTTATTCAGAAAAATCGTCATGGTAGTCCTTTTCGGCTAATTAGAGGGTGTAGATTTCGAAAATTATGTTTGTTTTAAAATCCAAGATGGAGATTATAATTTTTTTTCTGAAAAATCGTCATGGGACTGATTTTCGGCTAATTAAGGGGTGTCGATTTTAAAAATCATGTCTGTTTTAAAATCCAAGATCAATCCCAAATCTGTGGACATTGTCGTTGGTCTCACACTTTGTAATTTTTGTACCTATTGTTACTATTAGCCATAATCTCGTGTGTTACTGTTTTTGTCCCAAATAAATTGAAAAAAAAAGAAAAAAAAGATGACGGTTATACACTTTATTCTGAAAGATCGGCACGGTAGTCATTTTCTGCTAATTAGTGGGTGTAATTTTCGAAAATTATGTCTGTTTTAAAATCCAAGATGGCGGATATACTCTTTTTTCTGAGAAATAGTCATGGTAGTCGTTTTCGATTAATTCAGGGGTGTAGATTCCGTAAATAATATCCGTTTTTAAATCAAAGATGGCGGAAATGGACAATTTTGTCAAAATCATCATGGTAGTCATTTTCGACTAATTCGGGTGTGTAGATTTCGAAAATAAGAACCGTTTTAAAATTAAAGATGGCTGAAACGGAAAATTTGGTCAAAATCGTCATGGTAGTCATTTCCGACTAATTCGGGTGTGCAGATTTTGAAAATAATGTCTATTTTTAAATCCAAGATGGCGGTCATATACACATTTTTAGTAAAAATCGTTATGGTAGCCATTTTTCATTAATTCAGGGATGTCGATTTTGAAAATAAAGACAATTTTAAAATCCAAGATGGCGAAAATGGATAATTTTGTCAAAGCGTCATGGTAGTCATTTTCGACTAATTCGGGTGTGCAGATTTTGAAAATAATGTCTATTTTTAAATCCAAGATGGCGGTCATATACACATTTTTAGTAAAAATCGTTATGGTAGCCATTTCCCATTAATTCAGGGATGTCGATTTTGAAAATAAAGACAATTTTAAAATCCACGATGGCGAAAATGGATAATTTTGTCAAAGCGTCATGGTAGTCATTTTCGACTAATTTGGGTGTGCAGATTTCGAAAATGATGTCTATTTTGAAATCCAAGGCCGCGGTCATACATTTTTGTGGTAAAAATCATCACGTTAGTCGTTTTAGATTAATTTCGGGGTGTAGATTTCGAAAATAAAGACCGTTTTAAAATCAAAGATGGCGGAAACGGAAAATTTTGTCAAAATCGTCATTTCCGACTAATTCGGGTAAGCAGATATCGAAAATAATGTCTATTTTGAAATCCAAGATGGCGGTCATACACCTTTTTGGTAAAAATCATTATAGTAGTCATTTTCGATTAATGCAGGGATGTATATTTCGAAAATAAAGACAGTTTTAAAATCAAAGATGGCGGAAATGGATAATTTTGTCAAAATCGACATGGTAACTTTTCGACTAATTCGGGTGTGCAGATTTCGAAAATAATGTCTATTTTTAAATCCAAGATAGCTCTGGCACACTTATTTGGTGAAAATCGAATGAGTGTCGTTTTAGATTAATTTGGGGATTTACGTTTCGAAAATAAATACCGTTTTAAATTTCAAGATGGTTGAAATTGACAATTTAATTAAAATCGTCATGATAGTCTTTTTTGTCTCATTTGGGTGTGTACTGTGTAGATTTCGAAAAAAATGTTTGTTTTAAAATCCAAGATGGCGGCCATACACTTTTTTCTAAAACAATTTTATGGTAGTCGCTTGTGATTAATTGAGGGGTGTAGATTTCGATATAAGGACCGATTTGAGATCCAAGATGGGTGTTAAAGGACAATTATTGTAAAAATCGTCATGGTAGTCATTTTTACTAATTCACGTGTGTAGATTTAGAAAATAATGTCTGTTTTAGAATCCAAGACGGCAGTCATACAATTTTAGTAAAAATCGTTATAGTAGTCGCTGTTGATTAATTCGGCAATGTAAATTCCGATAATAAACACTGTTTTAAAATATAAGATAGCAGTGATAACCTTTTTGTGAAAATCTTCATGGTAATCTTGTTCGACTGATTCAGGTGTTTAGATTTCGAGAAAAGGGTCTGTTTTAAATTCCAAGATAGCGGCCATACACTCTTTTCTAGATAATCGTTATGGTAGTCATTTTCGATTCAATCGGGGATACAAAAAAGTATATGACCGCCGTCTTGAATTTTAAAACAGAATTTGTTTTTGAAATCGACATATCTGAATAACGACGATTTTTATAAATGGGTGACTATTTCTGCCATCTTGGATTTTGAAACGGACTTTATTTTTGAAAGCTAAACGCCTGAATTAATCGAAAATGGCTAAAATAACAATTAAAGTGTGTGATCGCCATCTTGGATTTCAAAATAGACAATATTTTCGAAATCTACAGTTCTCGAATTAGTCGAAAACGACTTCCATGACGAATTTGTCAATTTTTTTTCCGCCATCTTTGATTTTTCAACGGTCCTTATTTTCGAAATCTACACCCCTGAATTAATCGGAAATGTCTACCATATGGATTTTTACCAAAAAAGTGTATGACCGCCCTCTTGGATTTCATAATAGACATTATTTTCGAAATCTGCACACCCAAATTAGTCGAAAATGACTACCATGACCATTTTGACAATTTTTTCCATTTCCGCCATCTTTGAATCTAAAACCGTCCTTATTTCCGGAAATTACACCCATGAATTAATCGGAAATGACTACCATTACGATTTTTAAGTAAAAAGTGTATGGCCGCCATCTTGGATTTTAAAACACACATTATTTTCGAAATCTACACTCCCGAATTAGTCGAAGACGACTACCATGACGATTTTGACAATTTTTTCCATTTCCACCATCTTGGATTTTAAAACGGTCTTCATTTTCGATTTAACGGTTTTGTTACCAAAAAAGTGTATGACCGCCATCTTGGATTTCAAAATAGACATTATTTTCGAAATCTGCACACCCAAATCAGTCGAAAATGACTACCATGACGATTTTGACAAAATTGTCCCTTTCCGCCATCTTTGATTTTAAAACGGATATTATTTTCGAAATCTACACCCCTGAATTAATCGAAAATGACTACCATAACGATTTTTACCAAAAAAGTGTGTGACCGCCATCGTGGATTTCTAAATAGACATTATTTTCGAAATCTGCACACCCGAATTAGTCGGAAGTGACTACCATGACGATTTTGACAAAATTTTCCGTTTCCGCCATCTTTGATTTTAAAACCGTCCTTTTTTCCGAAATCTACACCCCTGAATTAATCCGATATGACTACCATGACGATTTTTACCATAAAGTGTTTGTCCGCCATCTTGGATTTCTAAATAGACATTATTTTCGAAATCTGCACACCCGAATTAGTCGAAGACGACAACCATGATGATTTAGACAAAATTTTCCATTTCCGCCATCTTTGATTTTAAAACGGTCCTTATTTTCGAAGTCTTCATCCCTGGATTAATTAAAAATGACGTCCATAGCGATTTTTAAGTAAAAAGTGTATGGCCGCCATCTTGGATTTTGAAACACATTATTTTCGAAATCTACACACCCAAATTAGTCGAAAATGACTACCAAGACGATTTTGACAAAATTGTCCCTTTCCGCCATCTTTGATTTTAAAACGGATATTATTTTCGAAATCTACACCCCTGAATTAATCGAAAATGACTACCATAACGATTTTTACCAAAAAAGTGTTTGACCGCCATCTTGGATTTCTAACTAGACATTCTTTTCGAAATCTGCACACCCGAATTAGTCGGAAATGACTACCATGACGATTTTGACAAAATTTTCCGTTTCCCCATCTTTGATTTTAAAACCGTCCTTTTTTCCGAAATCTACACCCCTGAGTTAATCGGAAATGACTACCGTAACGATTTTTACCATAAAGTGTATGTCCGCCATCTTTGATTTTAAAATAAACATTATTTTTAAATTCTGCACACCCGAGTTAGTCGAAAATGACTACCATGACGATATTGACAAAATTTTCTAGTTTTCAAATAAAAAATCATTTAATAATAATAATATAATATTAAGTTAAGTAAATATTTCAATTTTTTATTTCAAGGATCTTTATAATTATATCGCACTTCTCGCAACTATAGGGCAATGGAAACAGGTCACTACGTGTTGGGGATTTCATACAATGTTACCCGTTCATAGAATATTTATAGGACTTCCGTGAAAAAAATTAAATGTAAACCTGTTTTCATCAAAAAATGTGCAATATTCAGAAGGTATTTTGTCTATTATCCAAGATGAATCTTCATTTTTTCTTACCATGGCCGTCTTGAACATGATATACTGAATTGAATGAGGGTTTCTGCGATCGAGTTTTTCACTAGATGGCAGCACCGTGGCGACAGGTCTAGCTGTCACAATCCACCAATCATGTTTAACCATATATTTTTTGATTGGTGGATTTTGACAGCTACTGCCAAAAAGACCTGTCGTCACGATGCTGCCATCTAGTGAAAATCTCAATCGCGGAAACCCTCATTGTATTCAATTCAAATTTTATAAGAAAGGTTCCCTTTATTTGAGTAATCTGAAAAAAAACCAGACGTCTAACTGCAAACTCTGAAGAGGCCTGCCAAGAGAAGCCATGTTTTTCAGGTTTTTTTTGTCAAAAATGTAATTTTTATTCCCATGGCCGTCTAGAAAAAGGAACGGACTATTATATGCATTAAAAGTGAATTTATAAACACAAAGCATTTTCGCTATAACCTCCGAAGCATATGATGCATTTCGCAAAATACGCGCATTTTGGGACTAAGGCCTCTTAAAATCGACCAATCAGGAAACGCAATTTATTTCTCAAAACATTAGGTGTTTTTAGTCCCTACTTCACAATATAATAGTAATAGTAAAGATTTTTTTAATACAATTGCCAAAAAATTTAGTTTATGTAGCTGCAAATCGTGCGTAAAGTTTGATTTTACGCACGATTTGCTGATCAGAATTTTAAATAAATGAGTATTATGCGATACCCGCTTATAAATGACCCACCTGAACTACGCGCGATTGGGCATAAAGGAGTATTATGCGAGGCCCAATAGTATTACTTGAACAACGCGCGATTGAATGAAGCTGTCTTTCGTACACTGACAGAATATAAATGTAATTTTATCTACACTCATACTGTAAGTACTCTAAAATGCGTTCAAAAACCGTAGACAATGACAAGCATTACAACAAACGATTTAACTATGATAAGTTTCTTATCTGCGGCATTAACGTAATTTTAACTTTGCATGCTCAAATATTGTTAAGCAATGAGTTTCAAATTTGGAACATCGAATTTGATAACATAATGTTACCGCCATGGCCAACTCGATTGGTCCCGCGCGAGCGCCGGCACAATCGAGTTGGCCATGACGGTACAATGGCGGTCATTCTATGGTTTCCGAACACTTAATTTAATATATATAATATGAGTGTAGATAAAGCAGTGTATGCAACTGTACGTAATTAGGCCTTAAAACACTCGTGTGATCTTATTATGAAATTCGCCTGCGGCTCATTTCATAAAACCACACTCATGTTTTAAGGACCCTTATTACGTAACAGTTACATAAACTACTATTATTTCATTGTAGTTTTTTTCGCAATTGTATTAAAAAACGTTGTTTGACACACGTGCAGAAGTGTCATTTTCATCTTTGTTTGTTCAGTTTAAATATGGCTGGCTCATTAGTTCCGCAGGGACATTTAAATTAATACAAAATCAGCCCCATATTCTTTCGATTGATTGACGATTTTTATCAAATCAACCTAAGATGTTTTGGCATTTAACTACGACTAGTACAATGAGAAAATCCGTTGATAACATTTTACAGAATTTATTTTTACACAGCGAAATATACATTTCCGTAGAAATATCATTATCAGTTAAAATATCAGTAAGAAAATACGTACTTGTACTACTTATTAAGTACCTATGTAATGTGTTTTCTCATATTGAAGCAATCAATCGAAGCTTGAAGAAAACAAGATTTGAATAGTTTTGTTAACTATTTAATGACAGATTCACCGATGATATCTGTTTGTTTAGGTCAAAGAGCCGTCTTCATGGAAGATTGCCCTCGTGCACCCTGTGCCTAAAAAGGGCGATAGTTCGGACCCATCGAATTACAGGCCTATCGCTATAACCTCTCTTCTCTCCAAGGTTATGGAGCGCATATTCAATGCAAAGCTCCTGGGATACCTAGAAGAGCACGACCTGATCAGTGATCGCCAGCATGGCTTTCGTCACGGTCGATCAACTGGTGATCTTCTAGTGTATCTCACTCACCGCTGGGCTTCAGCCATTGAGAGTCAGGGAGAGGCATTGGCAGTCAGCCTTGATATAGCTAAGGCGTTCGATCGGGTCTGGCATCGAGGTCTTCTATCGAAGTTACCAGCTTACGGCCTGCCCGAGGGATTGTGCAGATGGGTCGCCAGCTTTTTGTCCGGCAGAAGCATACGAGCTGTAGTCGACGGCAAGGCTCCGTGCTATCCCCAACGCTGTTTTTGCTGCATATCAATGATATGTTGTCTATCGGCAACATCGGGCCGTGCCAATATCCCTCGATCCGTTGTGGTAGAGAGTCGTGAAAAACTTGTGTCCGATATCGAGAACACTCTTTCTGGAGTCTCGGTGTGGGGTCAGGACAACTTAGTCCGATTCAACCCCACAAAGACACAAGTTTGGGCGTTTACCGCTAAGAAAACCCCATTTACTGTGGCCCCTCAGTTCCAAGGCACAACCCTTACAATGTCAGGGAGTATTGGGATCCTCGGTGTCGACATTTCCAGCGACGTCCAATTCCGTAGTCACCTTGAAGGGAAGGCCAAGCTGGCATCCAAAAAGCTCGGTGTGCTCAATAGAGCGAGGAGATACTTCACTCCGGGGCAGAGACTGCTTCTATACAAGTCGCAAGTCAGACCCCACATGGAGTACTGCTGTCACCTTTGGGCGGGAGCACCTCGATACCAGCTTGGGCCCTTTGACTCGGTGCAAAGGCGCGCTGTGCGGATCGTCGACGATCCCAAACTCACGAGCGATATTGAACCATTGAGTCTAAGGAGAGACTTTGCCTCCTTATGTGTGTTCTATCGCTTGTACAATGGGTTGTGCTCTGAAGAACTGTTTGATATGATGCCCACGGCAGCTTTTTATCACCGCACCGCTCGCCGCCGGCAGGGTGTTCATCCTCACACCCTGGAGCCTAATGGGTCGCGCACTGTACGGTTTAAGAGGAATTTCCTCCCACGAACGCTGCGACTGTGGAATGAACTCCCTGCCGAGGTTTTCCCAGCGTGCTACAGTATGAGGTTCTTCAAAATGTGAATCCTCTGGGGTTGCAGGCATCCATAGGCTACGGTAACTACTTACCAAAAAAAAAATAATAATAATAACATTAGCTTTTTCGAAAAAAAATTATACCTTGTACGAAACAACGATATGTAATACTAGAATGTAGGTATGATATGAAATTATATAAAACGTTATGTACCCAGTTGCTGGACCACAAGTTTAAAAGACCAAAAATCATCTATCAAGACGACTGTACTTATATGAAATGAATATTAACAAGTTGCAGCTAATAAGTACAACAAAATATGATTTACTGTTAAGGTTGATTGAGTTTTTTAACTGATTTTAGCCTTTAAATAACGTTTTTCAATGGTCACCTCCAATACCGGTATTAATACCGGAATTCCGGTATTGAGAGCTAATATCGGATTCAATACCGGTATTGAGAATCGTCCGATATTTGCATGCCCTAACACCAAGGGGATAAAGCACTGTTTTATGTCACGGACGCAATATTGAATCCTGAACGTAACGAAGGACTCCAGATTTTACTCCCGAGCGCAGCGAGGGGGTTATGAGTTAATTCCCGAGCGAAGCGAGGGAATTAAGACTGAGTCCTGAGTGCAGTGAGGGGTTCAAGCGCGCCCGTGACAAAAACAGCTTTATCCCCGAGGAGTATACTCTACTTTTCTCACCTCTTGCGAGACAATAAAATAGCTAAGGCTACTAGGAACGGATTTTTATTAAAGTAAATCAAAAGTAAAAACCGGCCAAGTGCGTGTCGGACCACACATAGGAGGGTTCCGTACCTTCAATGGAATAAGAAACAAACTAATACCAAAAGGTCGTATCTGGTGCCTATGGTTTTTTTGGAGATAACTCAAAAATGGCTAAACCGATAATGTTCAAAACAATTTGCGTAGAAAGTATATGATAAGACGCATCTCCTCAATTTTTTTCATATTTTTTGGACTTACGGTTCAAAAGTTACAGGGGGGGGCACAAGCACAAGTTTTCTGACTTTCGAAGCGATTATTTCAGAAAATATTCACTTAATCACAAAATGGTCAAAAAACCGCAGTGTTATTTTTAAAGACCTATCATTGATGTGTCACATGTTGATATTTAGTAAAAAAAAATTGTTACATGTGTAGAGCGCCCCCCCCCCCTTAAATTTTTTTTTTTTCAAAACTACATAACTAAGTAGCGGCATACAAAATACACCTTATGTGTAAATTTTATTCAGATACGTCGTATAGTTGCCGAGTAAAATGGCTGTGACATACGGATGGACAGACATACAGACAGACATGACGAATCCATAAGGGTTCCGGTTTTTGCCATTTGGCTACGGAACCCTAAAGATTGATTCTTGATACATTAGTCCATTTTATTCGTATTATCTTCAATTTTTATAGAACCTGCAGTTTTACTCCGTATACTGCAGCGTCTTATGACACTCGCGGCATTTGTTTTAGGTATTTAAAAAAGGTGGCCAGCACTATTTTCCGAATAAATTCGATTTCAAAATCAGTTCGACGCGGCGGCGCGGGCCCCGGCTGGCGTCGCGGGGCTGTGCACCGTGCGGACTTTACCAAATTAGACTTTAAGCACATAACAATAAGAACTATGGGAAGTGAAATCACATTATTAACCAGCGGGTTATAATGAGATTTAGTACAACATTAGAACCCGGCTAAAGCCAAGGGCTATAATGATTTGCTTTCGGTGAGGTTTTCATGATATATAATTTGGCATTGTCGAGCAGGTGGTGTGAAAACCATAATTTCACCTTAGTTTAGTCATTCTGCGTACATAAGAAGTATTTTGATCTTATTTTTTTTCTCACATTCCAAGTGTAAAAAAGTATGTATTACTCTGGTCTAAAAGTCGTTACCACTCGAACAATTTTATCTTGCAGGCCATATTACCTCGTGGTAATATGGCCTACTTTAGACCCTTGTCAAACAATCGACTATTATTTTCTAGGGTTCATCCACGATGTGTAAGGAGGCTGTTATACATTTGTTCAGGGTGCTAATCGAGGGTGGCGCTAGAAATGTTATCGATCCGGTAAGCCAACATCTATGTAACCAGAGTTGGGCAAAAATTTATTGGGAAGATAACTAAATCATCTTGTATTTGATATAACTAAATAATCCGTCATTTGTTATTTTGAATTTATCTAGATCAGTTTCATTTTTATCTAGATAATATATCTTCGAAAAAAATTATTTGTAATAATTATCTAGATAAGAAATGATCTAAATAATGCCCAACTCTGTATGTAACCCTAATTTGCCATTTTTATAAACGAATAAACTAATCAATATTTTTTTTATAAAATATGTAATGACTTTCGTTTCAATAAATTATATCAATTAACCACTTTCTCGACATCCGACCCCAGGACAATTCGTTTTATCAGCTTAAATCATTGTCTTCAGTAGGTTATTTTCGGCATTTTATTACAGGTGCCTTCGACATCACACGTGGACGAAAGATTGCAATCCTTGACGACAATGACAAGACGGCAAAACGTAGCGAACTTTACGAATACAGGGCCAGACTTGGCCAAATACGTCGCGGATATATTGAAAAACAGTAAGTATTACGTTAAGCTGATATGAGCTGAGAGAGCCAGAGTGAACCAATTTCTCATATAGAGGTAGCATTGAAATGTATGTATATCCCTTCTCTCTTAGAAATATACTTATAACTTAACCCTTAAATGCATGATTTTTTATTTTCTTTCCACAATAAAAATGTAAATATCTAATGGCGTAATAAACACGAGAAAAAAATATCTATGGACATATTTTGGGTGAAATTTGGACTACTAAACAAAATGTCGATACAGCTTACATTATGCATTCCCCGCAAAATCAATAAGCCTATGTACGACGTATGAAAGATCTGGAATACAAAATATTTTTAGGTACGAATTAAACATTTTCGGAAATATGTGCTTGTAATACACGTAATTAACACTAACTTACTATAATATTCCCTTCTCTCTTAGAAAGATACTTATAACTTAACCCTTAAATGCATGATTTTTTATTTTCTTTCCAAAATAAAAATGTAAATATCTAATGGCGTAATAAACACGAGAAAAAAAAAATCTATGGACATATTTTGGGTGAAATTTGGACTACTAAACAAAATGTCGATACAGCTTACATTATGCATTCCCCGCAAAATCAATAAGCCTATGTACGACGTATGAAAGATCTGGAATACAAAATATTTTTAGGTACGAATTAAACATTTTCGGAAATATATGCTTGTAATACACGTAATTAACACTAACTTACTATAATATTACGCCATTTCCGTCACGGGGTGGTAGAGCATCGGAAGAAGTCGGCGTGAAGGAATGCTATAGCCACAATAACCCTGTTATCGACGAAAAAGGGTAACACCCTATTAATGACATAACACACTACAAAGAAAGATAATTTTGTTAACTAATTTATATTTATATTAAAAATGATAATCTACAAAGCAGTTTTTACTTTTATTATAAATTTATAACACAGACACACCCTACATTTCTGAGAAGTAGTTTGAGTGACGCTTGAGCATGTTGGCATTTTACATCTCTTGCTTATTTCGCCAAAAGATGGCCAATGGCCAACTTGATCGAGTCTTACGTTTTTCGATGGTACCACTTGCAATTTTCTTTTCTTGACGACTGGCCGATCTTGTGCAGTACTGGTCCCCGGTCTGCGTCTTTTTCGGTCAAGTTTCTTACCGAGTTCACATAGAGTCTCGGCAACTTCGAGCCGAAACATAGCAAGAGTGCACAACTTTTCGTTAGGTTTTTGCGACATGACATATTTGTACACGATCCAAGAGTTTATCATTGCTAAATCAGTAAAGTTGATAACATCATAATCATGTACGAGTTAAATTACTCAGCAAGAGTAATTTCAATACTGCTAATAGAATTGTAAAAGTGCTGGGAATGCATAATGTAAGCTAGATCGTACATAAACAAAGACGCAAATGTTCTTTACTTTTAGACTGAGAACTTTATTAAATTTAGTAAACGTAAAATCGGTATGATATGAGTTACAAAATTTAAAAAAAAAGTAATTACTTAGATAAAAACCGCCAAACACACAACGAAAACCTTCATTATCTAACTTTTTCTTAATTGCCGCCATCTTGCATATAAACACTTATAACTTTTTTTAATACAGTTATGCCAACAAATCAGTAATAAATCATTAAATTCATTAGTTTTTCTTATGATATCACTCTTAATATCATTATAAATAGTCCCAATTTTTAATAAATCTTTAATTCTTACACCATGCATTTAAGGGTTAAGCTTACAAGGAACTGTCCTCGAAAATTATTTTGAAGATATTGGGTAAACCACAAACCGAGTCACATCAGCAGACTTAATTCTCGTAGCACTTTTGAACTGTCATAGGAACTTCTCGTATATCGATAAATACAGGAAACAATATTTAATTCAGTATATGATCACGAGTAGTAGTAAATAACAGGCAGTCTTATCGCGAATGGGCAATCTCTTTGAGATAACCTTTACATGCCAACTTTTTGGAGAATTTAAATAGGAATTAAAATAATATTTTATTGTTTCTTATAAATAGTTTGCGTATTTCATATGCCTTTTAAAATTTTTTTCCAAATAAATTGCAACAAGAATCGGTATCGAGAGAAGAAAATTGTTGAATATTAACTTTTCATTGTTTTCATTGCAAATCTCTATTTCACATTTTCGACTGGTCAAAAGTTATCTGAAAGAGATAGCTCTTTAGCGATAAGACCGCCTGTTGTTTACCTTTTTTTTTATGGTCGTGTGTAAAATTTCTCTATTAGAATAAAATACAAATATACAAAACAAAACATATATACAAAAATGGACGATGACGGTATTAACGGGGAAAGCGGGGGGGGTAAGATCTTGCTTAGTATAGAATTCCGGCGCCGTCTTCTAGTGCCTCTCACCCTCGTGGAGACTGCACGAATGACCGATATTTGTACTTTAACTTTTAGCCAGAATATTATTTGAGAGTATGGTTTTTCCCATTTGGATGATAGTTTGGATGCTGTTTTTTTTTCAAAAAACTCATATACTCAGTCCCTAAGGCTCCATCACATGAGATTACTAAAGGTGTAAAAGAGGCTCTTAAGTCTTCCGTGGCTCGGTCATATTTTAGATGCTTTTCTCAGCTGTGTTTTTGTGCTGTTTTTGCCATGTGAGGTTGCTGTAAGAGAAAGCATCTTTGTTTACCTCTACTTTTCTTATTTAATATATGTTATGTCTCGATAAAAGAGAAGTCCCTATGACAGCTCAAAAGTGCTACGAGAATTCCAGCCTCTGCAAATCAGTGTAATATTTAAGATTATCTAAATAAATACATGAAACATTTTCATTAAGTTATTTTTAAACTGAGTTAAAGATGACTTGATACTTGAGATTCATTTATTTTTTACGTTAGGACCGGCAGAAAGGTCTACCGACCAGGAGGTGCCAGGTGAACAGATGGTTAACAGAACAAATGGGTATTTATCAAACGGGCAAAAACCTCAGACTAGCACAAGCGAGCCTGCAAGGTATGGCGCACAAACCGCCTACGCTGGGCCGAGCGTGCAGGTTGCGCATCAAGCGATGCCGGGTACTTACCCCGTGGCGGGCCCCAGCGGGTACGGCAGCGGCGCTCCCCCGCCCGCACCGCCGCCTGCCGGCTACATGTTCCACCCAGCCATCCCGCCGCCGAACCGGCATTATTACCCGCAGAACCATGCTGTGTCTGGTGAGTCATTTTATCGTTATCTAACTTATTTCCCATTGCTCTAGTTAGGCAGGGGTCTTCAAACTAATAATTGCCAATTGGTCCCGAAGACAGCTAGTCCATACTACCCGACTCCCGAAAATTATGGGAAGGCCTATCGGTAGCGCACGGGTAATAAAGTTTGGGGACCCGCACCTTCTATAAGGGATCGTTACTAGCAAGTCAACTATTTACCGTGTAAGCAATTTTCAACCCCATTTCCATTTTGTAGGTACTGGTGGTATGCCGTACAATGGCACAGAGAGGGCGCCCGGCCCGGTCCCGGGACCGGCCCCAGGAATGCAGGCGCCTGCTGCACCAGGAGCGGTCCGACCGGCGACAAATGCCCCAAATTATAATTATATGACCCGGTATCCACAGCCGCCTTACTTCCCACCTTATCAATAGCCTCCGCAGTCTGCAAGGTACGGGCGCAAAACAACGCGAAATCGCTAGCGAATTGCTACTATTGTCTGGACAACTGAAAGTAAAGACGCGAAGCACAAATAATTTCGTACATTGACACGCCATTTCTGTCCCGCTCGCACAAAGGCATTGACCATGCGGCATTGACTAAATTCTTCGTGCTTTACGTCCTTAATTGATTTGTCCCTCCTCTGTTCAAAAAACAAGATTACTTTTAGTTTGATTTCGGCATTTATTTAACAAAAATTTGGCTATATTTTACTATACCTTGTTGACAGACATGAATAGCGCCGTCTATATTATGTTCGACTAATGCAAACATGTATCCCAACAAAATCGGCAGTTCTGATTCCGACCAATGGAGGCATTCAAGTATGATGATAACAAAAAATAATAATTAAAATTAGCGCCAATATCCAAGAGCCATCATCATAATTATGCCGTTTGATGACTATTTTATGTTTAATATATTGTACGAGGTCGACTTCAAAGATATGTTTACACTTTTGTATTGTAGGTACCTTACTCCTCTGTAATACGGCGCAAAAATGTAAACATATCTTTGACGCCGACTGTACCTATAACTAAAAAAATGCACATGCCATTTTGGTGTTATTGACCGAGCGATAGCGAAGGTCTCCGGTTTCAGCATGGCAAAAATGCTTTCGTATGTCCGGCCAGGTCCGGCTGTTCTCTACAGGTCGCATTTGTTCACTGATTTTGTGAACGGATTCTATAGTTGCGTAGCATTTTTTTTTCGTTTCGTTTTAAAAAAAAAGTTTATTATGGTCTAAATGGCATAAAGAGTTTAATAGCCCAATACGGGTATGCCTTTTTAACATAAAAATAGATAACTCACAAGTCCGATTTTATTTTGTGACTTAAAAAGATGCGTAATTGTGAGGAGATATTTTCAGAGCGAAATAGTTTCATTTCCTGAGCGTAATATTTGCAGCAGTTTATTATATACACTATTTACAACTATCGTTTATTAAACCGACATACTATTTTCGCGAACTCACATCTAATTATCTTAGCGAATTTACAATGCTCTAAGCGTCATAGATTATAATGACACTTAAGCCCTTTATGCCATTTCCCCGATTTTGAACATTTTCCAAAAATCATTCACAAAATTTCACGCGAATCGATTAAGAAATGCGCCCAGTAGAGAACAGCCGGACATGCGAAAGCATTTTTGCCCAAGCTGAAACGGAGACCTTCGCTATCGCTCGGTCAAAAATCGTGTGTTGTAGATATAATCGCCATACGCTAAGGGTAATTAGCATATAGACCCTAATAAACATACGTTCAGGTTTAGCTACCTACATGATTACTTTTGCCTTTAAAACGTCACAATCGATGATGTGTCGCATCATTAGTGTATACGCAATACATTGCTGTTCCAAGGATTACAAAAAATAATTACTCTTGTGTTAATTAACAGTTAACTAAATATTCATTGCGATATCGATTTATAGCCTCACAACCTGCGTCTGTTTCCATTTGTAGTATGGTTTTCATTCAGTACAAAGGTGAAAAAACCACCGCCACCTGCCCCACGATGAATATTTTTAGTTTTGGAGGTCCGTACAGTTTTTGGACCTTCACGTCAAAATCAGGGGTCACGTGCCATATGTTATTACTCTCTGGTTAAGGCTGCTAGGGGTTGTGTGGTATTATTTCCGTATAAAACAGACATGTAGAATTCATTTTTGATATTAATAATGTATAAAAATCTTCTTAGAAAGGGAATAATTCTTTTATTGCAATTTACATGTATTTATGCTAGTATGAAATTACGATTTGAGTGCCCCATTAGAATATATGAGGAAAAATGCTGGAAGCTGAACTAGAAGTAATCTTTTTAGGGCCACATATTATTTGACTCTTGACTATAGTTGTACTTTCTCGAGAACGTTCTCCGTTTTGTATCCCGAACTCCGTTTGAACTTTCTTGCTCGAGAATATTCCCCATACTAATCGGGGAACATCCTCTAGAAAGTACAACTCTTGACATTTTCAGTTGCCCACTTTATTTTAGAAACCGTATGCTAAGCGAATATTCTTATTATCCTTGACCAATTACTACTAGGATTTTAGAGTAAGTAAACATTCGTCCTAACTTTAGTAGATAAAGTGAATCTTTTCGATTAACCCAACAATCGACAACAACAATTTATCATTGTGTCCATTAATGTGCCTTCCATGTGTGATATAAAAAAAACTAGTACTTATAACCAATTCAACGTGTCGCATTGATATTTACTCTTTGATTAAGGTACTTCATTGAAAGACTGCAAATGTTTAGTGACTTAAATACATAGTTTAGATGTATTTTTATTAAAACCAACCGACTAGATTCGACATCTTATAATAACAATTTTGTTTGTGTTGAGGAGGGTACATTCGAGAATACTTATGATACATGGCACTTTATGCTTACGGCATACCCGAAAAAAAGAGCCACTGCTTCTATTTTCAAATTTATTTCAATGTCTTTACAAAGGGCTCGTTGAGTTTAATTTTAGATCGCGCTATGGGTTTTTATATCGGTTTATCAAGTTTATACCTGACTGGGCCTTCCTTCGAACCGTTGGTTGTGGCTTTAGATGTCCTAAACATAGTCCCCCTTATTCAAAAAACCTCATTTCTTACAAACCTCATTTAACTAATAATTGTTTGTCATTGTCATTATCTGTAACTATGGCAATTGTGTTTCTTCAAAATAGACATAGCAAATGAACTGAATGAGGTTTGAAAGACGCTAATGAATAAGGGGGAATATGTTAGGTACAAGTGTGAAGCCGACCGCAGACTGCAGCAGCAGACGGCATGCGACACTACTGGTTTCTATGAAATACCATTCAAAGTTAGCGACACGGAGTTGAGCGAGGTGTGGTCGGCCGGCAGACTGCACTTCGCCCGACCGCTGATCAGGGTGCGTAGCCAACGTGCCAACCGTTAACGCTCCCTAGATTACGAAACGCAACTATCACTGTCGTACTAATATGGAAGTGTGATAGAGAGAGGTGACTACGATACGCTACGGAGCGTTAACGATTGGCACGTTGGCTACGCACCCTGTAGTGTCGTCCGACCGCAGAATACATTTCGCTGCGACTATATTTAACGGTTCTATTACTGGTTCAACTGACTCATTTTACGGTGGCTCCTTTTTTCGGGAACAAACTTTAATAGGTATACTGTATAAATTTATAATAGTAATTTTGATATATGTATCAGTAAGAGGTCGAACTAGTTGGTTGGTAATAATGGACAGATAGAAATCATGGTTCTCTTCTTCCGCCTACTCCTATATTTCAAATAGTAGGCAATGGTCTTCCGTACGAGTGGAGTTTAACCAAAAAATTTACAATTATTGCAGTAATTTGATAAAGATGACAAACTGATCTCATCATGACTCCATTATTAATATTGTAATGAGGTTATGTACATTTATCGCGCCTATCTATTATTACATCTAGTTTGCTGAATGCGCGTTTAATAAAACTCGTGATAATTGAGAAGAAGTTTCACCAAAGGATAAGATATATTCGCGAGCAAAGCATCGGTATCACTTCTCATGTATTATGTAAAGTGATTCCGTTGATTTGCTCGTGAGTGTATTTATTTATAGAATATCTGATATGCAAGTTTTTGATGTATTGTATTATTTTAAATAACGTCAATCTGCCATTTAATATTGATCTCGATGGACATACGAATTTAAAACTGATTGTAGTAATTGATTTAATCGATGTTGTAGGTTAAGTATTTCAATATATTGTATATCATTAATGGTATTGACATCATTCCACTATTATAAAAATCTGAATGTTAAGTTTATAAAGACTAAAAATGCTCAAATATACTTAGTTGTAATGTCTTATTGAGACCTAGGATTACTTATGCTCAACATACGTTACACTACAGTTCGTTTTTTTGAGTTTAGAAATTAAATAAACATAGAAATCCTCCAACCAAACGCACAATAGTAGAGCAAGCAAATGCACTTACTTAAAAAAGAATCATAATAAGCTTGAACGTTAAAAACTATCCAGGTATGGCAGAAAATATTTAAAAATCGAACAATTCGTTAGGCATGAATTTACTATAAATACAAATATACTTATAAGTATTTTTAATGGCGGCGTAGACACTTTGACAGTTGTGACATGTATCGTGTCTGATAAATAACCCTATAGATGGTAATTTCAACTTTTTTCTGATCTCAAAAAACGAACTATATACATGCGCATAATCTATATAATCATCAAGAATTATCGTCGTCAGATCTTGGTCTCCGGTTGATACCGGTTCATGGGAACAGGGTTACGTTCTTGAAGAAATGTTACGATATTCGTAGCTGACGGCATGAACCTTACAAATTTAGTATCGAAATAGTGTAATGTAGTGTAAGTTTATAAAAAATCCGTCCGACTACATGTTTATTAATAAGGTTATATTTAATAAGCTATGCGATTTTTAGCTATTTGCCAAATGTTAAAGTTAAGTAACGCAATATAAACTAACCCAATTTGTAAACTAAGTACTGTCTCAATGTACATGTAGCAAAGGTGATGCACTGCCCAGAGTTTGTCAGTTTAACTAGATGGCGCTTCTACGGCACCGTGTATCTAGTTTTAACTGAATCGTCAAACGTAGACTTAATTAGAGTGACAGCATAATGTACTCGTACGGTCACGTTTGAGATAATGGATACATTGAATGTGGAAAAACATGTATCCAAGACTTAACGCCTTGGTAATAGAGTCGTGGCAATATATTTTTGTCACATTAAATGTATCCATATTTTCAGAGGGACTGTACCATCGCGCACCGTGATTGTTGAGATTGTTATGAAATACCGATGTTACAGACTAGCTCTCGGCTAACATCGGTCCTTCATTACGTTGCTAAATTATTACCAACAAAGGCAAGTGGCAGTCCGATCCCGGTTTGCGATCGATGAGGTCGTACACTCCATACTATCTACACAAAAAAAAAACCAGCGTGTTATTTCGAGGCAGTATTTATTTGACCAAAAAATATCTAATTGTTGTTTGTAGTACTGTTTTTTTTACATTTTGCGTTGCATAACTTGCTCTTTACAGCGAACTTTTATGTACTAGCATTACAAATGACAAAATCAGCGCTTAATTTTTTTTTATGTATTGCATACACAATTTTTGGCAGTGCTGGTTTTTTTATCTGTATGATGAAATTGTGGGACGTGTCTTACGCAGTAGCCGTCCAGATTTTTTTAATATTTTAAGTCAGTTTTTTTATATTCCATGATAAACGTGTTAGATTATTTAAAAAAGTTCCTCTGTCAACTTAGTGCCAAAGAGGTTGTGCTATTTAGTTATAATATAAGCGTAAGGTGGAGTCTTGTAATTGCAACTAAAAAGCTCTAAAGTTTTTTTTTTGCAAGATTTGATAGTAAGTTAATTAGATCAATGATTGGAGCATTTTGCCTTACAAAAGGTGGCGTAGAAAACGTTTTAATGGGTATTGGTAGGCTACAGGCTGGTTATTAAAAATCTAGATTTTAGACTTTGAGGGGTCGTAGCGTTGGCCGCCATCTTGGTTTAAAGGTGCCATAATTCGGTTAAAAACTGAGGGACGGACGGACAGACAGACAGACAGACGGGTGCACAGACGAACATGATGAAACTGTAAGGGTACCGTTTTTGCGTTCGGTTTGGCCACACAACCCTAAAAGTATACTTTTACACCCCCTGTACTGTATCTTTTTCTATTGTACGGAAAAATTGTAGACAATTTTATCTTCTTTATACGTTCAATAGACTCTTTTGGCACCTTTAAACCATGATGGCGGCCAACGCTCCCCTTCCCTTCTATTCAACCTTAATTTTTGATATCCAACCTGCAGCCTACCAATACCCCTTAAAACATTATCTACACCACCTTTTGTACGGCAATGTTGACATGATTCCCCGATTATTGGATTAAATTAAATTTACATTTATATAACCATCATAAACAAAACCCTTAAAAAAAATCCTGACGCAGGCAGTAATAGATGCAAATATTAATGGTATTAATTCCTTGTTTTACTTTTTTTTCTATGGGTGCTGCTACTGTCAAATATGCAAAACACTGCTTTCACTAAATAGTTGTTATATTTGAATAGGTATATAATATAAAATAACGTCCAATTTCGCACAATAATACTTTTGGGACGGGTAATTGCAACTATTTACCTGCAAGATCCTATCCGACCCTAGTGAGCTATCAGTGCTATATTTTATTTTTACTCGAAGAAAATTATCAAGCCGGTAGTTGTTCAATACAGTGATGCTAGAGAGTATTGTTAAATTTAGTTGCAAGTACAATACTCCATCTTAGTTTTGTAAGCAAAAGTATTTCCGCAGTATTCTAGGAAAATGTGCCATGCGAATGTACCTGATTTTTAATGTGTAAACATTTTATAGTATTTTTTTACTTAGAAAAGATTAAACTTTTATGTATAACAAACGTGAGTAATTTGTTTGTGTACCCCATCTATATGCTAAACGACCTTTAACTCATTATTTTACTGCGAGTAGACGTGCCTCTACTTTTAGGTAAAAATATTAGGTTAGATTGTATGAAGTACAGTTAGGGCCAGACGGTAGATAGCCTCAGATTCTGCCATGTGACCTTGGTTGAAGCGAGCGTCTACATGGCTGACAACAAGTGCCCAACTTCAGTTTGTTCGAAGCGTTTGTGCTGAGAAAACGTACATTCTACCTACGGAGATGCCATGGCTCCTTTGTTTACTGAAATTCCGAAAGGTTGATGTTTGTTATGCACTTGAGGAAAAAAATTATAAGAAATTAGAAATCATACATTTTATTTGCAGTAAACTTTTACAGCATACAAAAGTAGAAACGACAAAATACATTTTTAACATAAAACATATAATGGTCTAACAGCTGGCCACGCCAGATATACCCGGGACGTTATTACTGTTGTTGACTCACGGTCTATGGCAGCGCACGCGCTCAAGGGTCACTCCGTTGTATTATTGTGTAGGTATTTATGGCGGTAGGTATTTGTTACTACAATGAAGGACAGTAAGAACTATTATATGATCTGTGGCATAGCTTGCGTCCCTATGGTAGCCCATGTTTGAGAATAAGAGCCTTTCGCCATGGTCGTAGCATGGACGCGAACGATGGCTACAGCCGCCGGCTTTGCTAGTGCAGTAGGGTCCTACCCTACCCATGATATATAATAATGACAGATGGGTTATGCACGCTCCAAAAGTGAAGCACTTAAAATGAGTGAATTCAAACAATTGTCGCTAGTCGCGCACCGACAAGCGAGAGATGCGGACGTGCCAATAGCAATGAGCTCCCGTCACCCGCGTCAGAAAGAGACAAACTGTAATTTTCTAACAATGAGAGTGACAAAGATGTAATGATTGTCAAAATAGATAAACATAAAGGAATCGTTGCTATGAAATAACTTTTTAGAGTATAACCCATCCATAATAAATATCATTGCCCTACACGGGATTCCGCTTAGTTCAATTACGCTTAAACAATGCGGTTCATTTATGGCTCCTTATTCCCTAAAAGGTCGAAAAACTCTATTAATGAAAAAAGCCGCATAAAATGCTATTTATAAGATAGTTTGAAGTATTAGTAATAAAAAAAAATAATTTTGAACCATGTTTATTATTATTAAGTACCCAAAAATACGATTCTACCAAAAAGTGTCCTGTGAAGTGTGATTTAAGTGTCATTTTTAAAAATTCATAGTAATTTGAAATTTACTGCTATAGTAATGTTTTTTTTTATCGTGATAGAAATATAGTTTAACTTTGCAATGGTAATATTTTTTAGGGCAAAATATTCATAGGTTTTCGTGGAAAAAATGAAATGTAACCGTGTTTTCATCAAAAAACTGGCATATAATCAGAAGGTATTTTGTCGATTATCCAAGATGAATCTTCGATTTTTATTTCCATGGCCGTCTCATACATGATATACTCAATTGAATGTAATTCAAATTTAATAAGAATTTTTACCCTTTTTTGCGTAATCTGAAAATGAACGGTACACCTAACTGGAAAATCCGGAAAGGCCTTCCAAGACAACCAATTTTTTTCATATTTCACTCGTTAAAATGTAATATTTGCTCCGATGGCCGTCTAGATAAAGAAATGAACTATTTATTATGTGCATCAATAGTTGATTTAAAAAAACTTAGTATTTTCGCCATAGCCTTCGAAGAAAATGAAGCATTTCGTGAAATTCGCGCGTTTTGGGAATAAGGCCTCTTAAGTTCAACACTTGGCGATCAAGAGATTAAACCGACATTAAATGAGACATTATTTTCGGTAATAATATGGTAGCCCCTATTTGGCGGCCGTCGCTTACGCTTGTATTGTTTGAATACGATATTGAATCTATACAAAGCATTACGTAGCGCCGGCAGGCAGATCGTACCTTTACCGAAACAACATTAAAGATTTACCAAAATATAAAAAGAAGTTTAAAATTTTTTAGGCATTCTGGGCATTTTATTACAGTGCTCCAGTATGGGAATATAGTTCAGAGTTGGATACGGTTACCAACTTTTAGTATGTTGTTTGGCATGACACTGGGACCCCAAAACTGCCGAGAGACGGAGACGACAAGTCCACTTTGGCTGGTAATAACTATGATGATATTTACTTTTGATAAACCTGATTACTAACATAATGAGCATTTATTTAACTATATAAAGGTACCCATATTAAATTGCTAGTACTGTTGGTTACTTAAATATGTTTTTTTAACATGTCAGTTGACGGAGTTTGCCCTACGGTTTAGGTCTATTCCGTCAACCAACGACTTTTCTTGTATCGTTGCTAAACGTATTATTACTAATAGGCCAGGCAATAGAGGGGTTGACCTCGCATTAACTCCTCAGTCCAAAAAAGCTTTACAGCATGATAAAGTGTCAGGAGTAGATGGTATATATATATTTTTCCAAAAAAAAACTATTGTCCTTCTTAGGTTTTTTTATCTAAACTCTTATATCGTCTATATTTATGTTTGCAAAAATGCTCAGTCTAATTTTATTGCACCAGAAATATTGACTTGATGTATGTAACCAATGTTAAAAATATTTAAAAAAAAAATCCGTAACATATTTTTTTATAAAATATTTTTTTTTTTTGTAACTCACATAGGAAATTTGCTGCGTCTTTTTTTTACTGAAGTTACATTAAATGTATGTATTCTACGTATGACAAAAAAAAATCCAAAAATTTCATCACCAAACTTTTTCAGTATAAAAATTCGCTTATTATTCGCAGTAGAATATTGCTCCGTCAATTTTTTTTTAAAATTATATTTCCTTTAAGAGTTTTCTTGCGAATGTACAAAAATCCAAAAAAATATCCTGCGTATTAAAAAGTTAAATCATGTCACAAATAAAAATACTAATATTTCACTCGTTAGTGGAATGCGCACGTGCAGGACGCGGGACGCGGGAGCGGGGATGCGAGGGGCCATGCGCAGCGTTCTCGTTATCTTCTTTAATAAACTCAAAGAAAAAGTTTACTTTTATGGTTTTGCACGTTACTAAAATATACATTAACACTACATTAATACCCCCATACTGTTAGTAATTTTATCTTAATTGATATAATTTGTAGTGGTGCTAAACGCCTAGTCACAGTGTAAATAAAAAAGTACGCCAGTTGTAATATATTTGACACATTTTTAAAATGCATGCGTGTTGTGTAGATGTATCATATGCAGACTCCGTTATCAGTGGTGAAAATTTAATGATATCGAATCATAGGGTTGTCACACAATATTTTATTTCGAGTACAACATGTGACATATTAAAAAATCACCGCTCCATGACAAAAAGGTTACATTCGTTGAGATGGTATTTTCATTAGGTAACATTTTCCGTAACTCTGATGTCTGGTTATCGCTTGTGCAATACAATTAATTTTTTTGGCCATCTTTTTCCACTTGTCATAATTGTTTTGAATACTGTGACCATTTCATCCTAGGAACCGTCATGTATACACGTTTTAACACTAATCTTAGTCATCTTACTTTAAAATGTATATGCATTTGCACAATTGTATCATGTTACTAAAAAAAAAAAAAAAAATTTTATTAGAAAACTAATCTAATAGGTACGCTTACCAGGCTTACCTATTCGAAAAAAATGGTATCTATTGCACAGTTATACTAAATTTAGTAACCATTTCCGCGTCGCTGAGACTGAGAAACTGAGAAAATTGAGCAAGATTATTCAGGAAATCCATACTTTTACTGAATAAACAATTGAGTGATTAATATGACATCAATCATAATTGCCGAAAAAAATACAATTAAGTAACTATTATGGAGTTTATATACCAAATTAAACCTCGTGAAAGTCCTTTGCCTTAATTGAAAGAGCGAATTGAGCTATCTCAAGGTTTTAAGGTAGTTTCCCTCCAGGGCCCGACTTATCTTTCCACCCTGTATAAATAAAATAAGTATATAGCTTACATCAAAATATATATACGTCATGTTAAGAATATTTAAATGTGCTATGCCAACCCTAGCATTTTCATTAAAATTTCACCACTGAAAACGGGGTCTAGTCATATGGAACAAATAAAACTATTTAGTAAATTTTTGGAAATTGTCATTTTCTTTAAGTAGAAACAGATTTTTACAAAAAGATTTATTCAATCGGTCACTAATGTAACTGTGGTGACGAAAATTTGTTCCTGTTGTCCCTCATTAGGGGACATAGGGCTCGCATAAACTTCTAGCCGAGACCGGCTTAGGCTACATCTGTCTCAACTTATCGCCTCTTTGTATTGCGGGTTTGGGGTGGCGACCCGACATCCTACTGCCAGTAGATTGCCAGCGGAGACTAATCGAAACATAAGTACATAATTTTAGCGAACTCAATTTAAGTTTTACTTAAGATTTTATTGCCAAGTATAAAGGTTGAACACGCCAAAACTTGGGCACGTAAAATTTGTTTTTAAACCAGTTTGTAAATAAATAACTGCATTATGAATACCACATTTAATGACAAATTTAATGACTTCTAAAATCACATTTTTAATTTTAATTAATGTTTACACAGTAAGCCATAATCGAACTTTTCTACGCACACGGGTCATAAGACTTTGCACGCTTTCTTTAGAAATGATTTTTGTCGCCCATATCCATATTTTTTGTAGAGCAGGGACCGATTTTACTTCTCCGCCTTTCTTTTTTAGAATTCCTTTCATAATACTCCAGTACTCTTCAACAGGCCGCAGTTCTGGACTATTTGGCGGATTGCATATTTTGGGTACTACCGTGATCCTGTTAGCGTTGTACCATTCCATAACTGATTTTGCGTATGGCAACTGGCTACATCTGGCCAAAACAGCGGTAACGAGGCATGCTGTCTTATAAAAGGCAGCAAACGCTTCTGTAAACAATCTTTCCGATAAATATCGCCGTTTATTGTCCCGGTGGTGCTAAAAGAGCGACTTCTTTTACCACAGCTACATATTGCCTGCCAAAGAAGGTATTTTTTTGGAAATTGCCCTCGTTTTTTTAATTCAAAATCTTCAAGAATATCTGTCCGAGATTTGCTAGTATAAAACTCTTGACCAGGTATTTGTTTAAAATCCAATTTTGTATACGTATCGTCGTCCATCACCGCGCATTCAAATTTTGTAAGAAAATCTTCAGTTATCGCGACCGTATCTATGCGGATAAGTTCTGTTTTGAGTCTCGATCTGGTGCGGCCTGGGCTTTATAACTCCTCAGTCCTGCCCTCTGTTTCACTTTTTTTACATAGGACTGAGACATTTTCACTTTTTTAGCATCATCACGAGATGAGATCGTATGATTTGAGGCAAAAACCTTTAAAATACTATCCTTTTTCTTATTCTTGACTCCCTGCAACCCACCACTTCCTGGCTTTCTACCTATTGTCAAGCGTTCCCGGAAAGTTTTTAATACGTGACCAACCGTAGATTGTGGATATTTCAGCCTTTTCACGATATCTCTGTAGCTTAACATGGGATTTTTTACATGTTCGTGCAAAATGCGTTCACGTTTTTGATGTTGTACGCTCGACATTTTGCCAACGAATAAATAAAAAATAAAAAACTATCATCATTTTATAGCTCAGTTCCTTGTGAGAAAATTGTTGTTTAAAAAGTTTGAATATCTCCATTTTTCGAATAACTATAGCTATTTTTACATGCCCAGGTTTTGGCGTGTTCAACCTTTAATTGTTTGTGACGATTCCGTCATATTTTTAGAATCAGTAGTAGTTAACCTTCTAAAACAGATTCCCAAACCCTAGGGCAAATCCGTCAACGGACATGTTTTTAAAATAATGGGCGAGTGCTTTTGTGCTCACCAGTTGGCGCCACTGTTAACACATTCGACACCGCGTACCCGACACTCGGGCACTCGTAAACTTTACTCAGATGCCGGTAGTCGGGCAAGAGCTATAAACCTACACGCGACGCCAAAGTGCCCGACAGGCGGACAAACATTGCATCTTCGCTACCTCAGGGCTGCCACTGCCACTAACAGAAACATTTGTAAGTGTTCTGATTATTATGTACTTATGTGGTCGAAAAGTTAGTACAGTTGATTATTATATTTTATTACTTCACTTTGTATTTTTATTAACTTTACCTAATGCGATTACAAAATAAAAATTCTTATTACTTGGTTACGTTAAACTGCATACACGGGTATGTATCAATAGGAGTTAGAATTTTCGTAAATCGTACAACCTAATTTGTGTTTACGAATATTTAGTAACTATAGGTATACACCTATTTCATGAGTACTCATAGGATGGTTTTTGCCGAAACCAAGAAATTCAACAAGTACCTAACAACATTCTAACTTCTAAGCGGCAGTTCTCAGAAAAAGACAATAGGTCAGTCATCATAAAACAGCACTGCACTGAAACTGCGTGGAAGCAAAACGTAACAAGTAGCTTTGAATAGTTACGATAATAGAGAACATGCATGAAAAATATTTAATTGAATTTGTTCCATAAACACGTTCAACAACCCCAAATTAATATAAATAAGAGGAAATCCGTAATAATTTTTAACAGTTTTTTAAAGATATTGCGGTTTAAAAACTTAAAATTTTAGGCATTTTTTTTATACCTCAAATGTATTTTCGAAACTTCAGTTCGAATACTTATGTTCTAACAAGAAAAAAAAATGTACGACAACTATATAGCTAAACGTATTTTTTCGTGCCTAAAATTACAAAAATCTCCCAAAAACTTGTTCCTTCCAAACAGTTTTCTGCAACTTTGTGGTCGGTGACGTCACAAACCTCACAACTTTTTGTATGGGGCGTTTTGACGCGCGGCGCAGACGCCTAACGTATTTTCACATTTTTGACGTTTCAGGGCTATCATAGATAGTAGGTTTATTAGAGACATTTGAATCTACAGGGAAATAGAATCGAATGACGTCTTCCAAATAAATCATGCATGTTCCTAATTAGTACGTTCGTACACATACAAATTTTAGTGTGTTATGCCGTGTGTGCAATATTAATAAATGTTGATGATTTGGCTTTGTGTGATTTTATTCATTTCCTACTGCCCCACTGGATGCATTGTGATAATTGGTAAAACGGGGAGCCTAAACAGATGAGACAGCAGGTTTATTTTTATCCACGTATACGAAAGTTACTTGGCACAGCCCTGAGCGTCCGTCGCTTGCCCGACTAGCGGGTTCGCGGCGTGCGGCATTGAGTTGCACGTCGTTGCCCGACTAGCGAGTACTGTCGGTTTCTGGGGTATTGTTCGATATTTTGCCTGGTTGCGAAAGTGTTAAGGTCCGAAATACAGTGTCAAACTCATTGTTAATTTGGGCGCGACCAATGATATTTATTATGGATGGGTTATACTCTAACAAAATGAGCACAAAAAATATTTCCATGAGAGCGGTTTTTTAATATATGTAAAAAAATTTTTGATAGTATATCAATTAAACACAGCGGTTTTATGTACATTTCTTAGGGTTCTATACCCAAAGGATAAAAACGGGACCCTATTACTAAGATTCCGCTGTCCGTAAGTGACGAGGCTGTATCTGAACCGTGATAGTTAGACAGTTGAAATTTTCACAGATGATGTAGTTCTGTTGCCGCTATAACAACAAATACTAAAACACAATAAAACAGACAAGATTTTTTCCGACTCCCACTTTGAACCAGGTGTCCAAACATTATAAAAATCTTAAAGATAAATAAAAAAAAAACACACTTTCAATAACTAAATAAAAATTGATGATTGGTTGACCCAGTTTTAAATTTTTTATAAAAAAAATTATTCCGCTCAATGCTAACGTTAGTACCATTTATATTATTTATAACTAGCTTTGATTACTATTTTATTTTGCGTAACCTGTATTTCAATATTCTCCAATTGGGGACTCTTCCGGGGAATAAGGGAATATTCCCACGGCACATCGCTAGTTTTGATCCAAAGACTTTAAAGTCTAAAAAATCTCGGGATGTGTGACAGGGTGAGTCCTCCTCTACTTTGTATTGCACTTTTTTACGTGTCGCCTGGCGCGAAGACCTGTTTTATAGATTACAATGGATTGCAATTGCTTGCGAACGTATCTAGCTTGCTGCGCTGTGCGAATGGTGACATTAAACTACTTACATCTAGTAGAAGTTACTCAATCTAGTACTTATATTAATTTCAGTTGTGGATCGTAATGGCGCCCCTCATGGAGGAGATGGACGTTATTAATTGAGGACACCACAAGTGCTAGTATTACGTACGTAGTAGGACATATGACTGCTAGTGTGAACTTACAGTGGAGTGAAAGTGTGTGTTACTTAAGACGAGAAGTGTAAATATTCTATGTTAGATACTACCTATACCTAATTAGCTTGTAAGTGCATTAATTTACGTAGTTTTATATAATTAATTCTTAAGTGAATAATTTTTACAATAGATTATAATGTTGTTGTTATTAAAGATCTACATATAATACTAATGCTGAAACAGAAAGAGTTTTTTTAAGGGTAAAATAATATCAGCCACTCAGAGTTAAAATATTAGAGTAATACTCGTACGATGCTATTGTTGCTAAGACTAAACAGTGATTGCTGAACAAACCGATTTCCTTGTGTTACGCAACACACGCATTGGCCGCTTTTTAACCGACTTCAAGATTTCAAAAGAGGAGGTTTTCAATTCGGGTTGTACGTTTTTTTTTGTTTGCTACTCCATAACTCCGTCATGTCTGAACCGATTTTGAAAATTGTTTTTTTTATTGTAAGTAAGTATATATATACAGATTGGTCCCGTTTCTGTCAAAACGCAGTTCTAGTTCTGATGATGGGATCCATGAGGAATCGAGGGAACTCCTCAAATCTTGATGACACTCATGTAGTCATTTTTATCAACAAATCAATAATTTTCATTCAAAAAAGTGACATTTGATGAAGTGGAACTGCTGATGATGATCAGAACGGAATTCTTCAACGACGCATAGTTCACGTTTGGCGATTTGTGCTCTTCGCTGTGTTTGTTAAGCAAGATAGATTGCCAGGACAAATTTTCGTCAAGCTCTTGAGCTTGAGCTGTTTGTAACTTGTTCTGATGATGGGATCCATGAGGAATCGAGAAAACTCCTCAAATCTTAAAGGCTTACATATAGTGATTTTTGTATTTTTATCAACAAATCAAGCATTTTCATTCAAAAGATTGACAATTTGATGAAGTGGAACTGCTGATGAAGATCAGAACGGAGCTTTAACGACGCATAGTTCACGTTTGGCGATTTGTCCTCTTCGCTGTGTTTGTTAAGCAAATTAGATTTTCAGGACAAATTTTCGTAAAGCTCAAGTTCTGAAGATGGGATCCATGAGGAATCGAGGAAACTCCTCATATCTTAAAGGCATACCGTCGTGTTGCGTATCTTCGCCTGTGCTACCTATGTTCGCCTATTTTTACATAAATTGACTTTAACAAAATGTTTTTAGTGCAAGCCTTACACAAAACTACTAAATACAAAGTATTTCTTACGGGTGTCAACATTCTTCGAACGATCCGTGGCTAACTTCATATAGTTGACATTCAGTGAGGTTTTTGCGCGACACCGACCACACGTTTTTTTTAAGCCAGTGTTTTAACTTCAGTTTTAAACAGTGATACAGGCCAGGTAATGTTAAACTTTTTACATGATTATATCCTGAAACTATTTCTTTTTAATATGTAACTATTATTTAATGGCTAGCTTACGTTTAGAAGTCACAATTGGATAAAACATTGGTGAGGGTATTTGGCGGCCATCTTATAACCGAACTTCGCCTACCCCTAGGGTTGTCAAATTTGTTTCCAATTGTACATATTTTCTTATGTTTGGTTTTTCGGAAATGGGATTAGCGATTTGGAGGAAAGTTAGTAAGATAAAGATATATGTAGATGTACCCAGTAGTACTAGTAGGTACGTGGTATGAACAAGGGATCCTTAGAAGGCAATCATTGTACGGTTGTACGGTCTTACTTTGAAAAGGTAATTATGTGTAGAAGCCAAAGGTTGATTTGATCTCAATTACGAAAATACTGATAAGCGAAAAGAGATTTACTCTCCTTTATTTGACATGTTGGTTAATTTTTGGCAGCCCTAGCATCATTTTAGAAAATGTATGTAAACAACTTCAGACTGTTGCCAATCTTCGCCTACTACACATTTTTTTTTAAATGTGCCTAGTCTGGTGTAGTTAAGGTTCATATTATATTAACACATTCCAGGGCACATTAGATAAGACTTGATAGGTGTAAGTCCCAGAAAAGTTTATAATTAGCGATAAGGCATGCCATAGGCGAAGATTGGAGAAAACACCCAAACTTCGCCTATTGCCTTCGGGGCCATTTATTGCCAAGTTACCCAATGAAATTCAAAGCTTTAATGGTATATACTGATAGTCAGGAGTACTAAAATACGTTTTTTGGCCATAAAGGACTAAAATGCTTTCAAATTTGAAAGATTTTTTGGGAAATGTGTCAAAATCCAGGCGAAGATACGGAACTCGACGGTACATATAGTGATTTATGTATTTTCATCAAAAAATCAAGCATTTACATTTAAAGAAGTGATATTTAAGTGGTGCTGCTGTAAATAAATAATAATAATAAATAACTGCTGATGATCAGAACGGAACTCTTCAACGACGCATAGTACACGTTTGGCGATTTGTCCTCTCCGGTGTGCTTGTTAAGCAAGTTATTTCATTGTATGGAATCTAAGAGTGCACCATTTACAATAATCCTTCACCGGCTTCCCCCATTTTTTTAATTATTTTAATTATAGACTGCGGTGGATGTCGTTGATCTCGTGACGTTATGGTTTGGTCTCATTCTATGTAACAAATGTATGCAGCCCAGCGGAACTAACCGTTATTCGTTTGAACACGAAAGTTGGCTGCATTTGGAATGCTCTAGGTTTAGGACCATTTTTTTTAATTAACAGGATGATAAGTTCTTTCATTTGGCATAAATATTATTTTGCTACCTAATGAGGTAGTTAAAAAAAATCTTTAGGTACCTTAAATTTAGGCTAAACCACGGAATTGGCAGATTTATATGAGCCTACCTATATGTGTTGGTAGTTTTGATAAATATCGGGTGATAACAAAAAATGAAAATCATTTTCTTGAGACTAAATAAATGTACTATTTACGTAAACAAAATCATTTGTTCATGAAGTTGTGGCGTCAAGCCTTTGTATTTGTAAAAAACCGGCCAAGTGCGAGTCGGACTCGCGCACCTAGGGTTCCGTACAAACCTGTAGGTTTGATATGAATTTCAATTTAATACTTCTACGCGTTCATGAGGAAAGGGGTAGTAACTTTAAAATTATTAAAAATATTTTTATTATATGATGTAACTACAAATTTACGGTTTTCGCAATTTTTCCTTTATCTGTGCTATAAGACGTTGCTTCGTACCAAATTTCAAGATTCTGAGTTCACGGGAAGTACCCTGTAGGTTTTGATTCCCTTGCGAGTTTCGAAAATTTGCGGCATAAACGGCTGTATCTTTTGATTGCGTTGGCCACAGAGAACCACCGATAGAGTAATAATGTTGCTCGTTTTGTTCGCGGAGCGAGTCACCAAGTCTCGCGGAAGACGTGAGGGGCGGGTGGGTGATAGCGGCGCTGCGATTGGTCGTATCAAAGTCCGCGCGCTATGACGTGGTTGCGTAGTGATGGGACATGTGTACTACAAGTAAACGGTACTGTACCGTACCGTAAGTTGTTGTTGTTAATTGAGGTATTTACTGTTTACTAAATTGGTAACAAATAACAATAATGCAATATGTATTTGCCTACTTTAAAAACGTACCAATAAATTTTACCTAGTCGCCTTATAGACTAATCTGAAATTACCTTATCTGTACATTGAAAGTACTTTTAGAAGCATCGCTCATGTGACACCCCTTAAACTGGCTTAAACAATCTGAAAGCAACTCCCATGTGACACCCATTGAAAGTGTCTTCTAGAAGCAACGCTCGTGTGACACCCATTAATAGTTCCTTAAAGCCACTCCTATGTGACACCTATTGAAAGCACCTTATAGAAGCAACGCTCATGTGACACCCATTGAACTTGTCTCATAGAAGCAACGTTCATGTGGCACCCTTAATACCCATATTTATTATAACTACATGAAAAAAGACTACCGACTGAATAAATCTTTAAATTCTACCAACTACTCAAACTAAAGAAAAAAATTAAAATAAAACAACGATCTCCTGTTTTCCATTGTATTTCGTAAATTTGGTAAGTGGAAAGTAAGTGGTGCCGGTATATAACTCCGGTACACATCATGCGCACATCACTATCGTACACGTGCTTTTGAAAGAAAGGAATAGCACATTGCATTCTTAACATGATAGAAAGAAACGGGCATACTAACTACTTCTCAACTGACAAATTCAAAATGAACTCCGCTGGCTAGAAACATATTTCAGTAAAAAAATGATTTTGAAGTAAAAGTGGAATGTAATTCCAACTCTTTTGATTCTTAACGTTTAGAAACATTTGCCACACTACCTTACACTTCAATGTGCCAGGATTTTGAATAGTTTTCTTACGTATTCAATTTTTTTTCTTGCATACACGCACACTACGTGCAGGTCTAAAACATGGACGCAACTGAACGGCACGGCGACGACCGCGCAATTTATAAGTCGTTTTACTCCAATGAGTGGTGACCCTAACTCACCTTATAAGGCTTATCTAGTGGTTACCTTATCTGTGGCGTTGGCTTAGAAGTTTGATTTTTTCGCAGCTCCAAGGGACAGAGTATTTGATACGAGGGTGACACTGAAAATTTTTAGAAATTCATAAACTAAACAAACTGGCAAGTTAGTTTTATTATATCTTTTCAAAATAGTCTCCCTCTGCATCAATACATCGCTGCATCCGATAGAACCACTGAGAAAAGCACTTTGCCCACTCCTCCTTAGGGGTCTCTTCGACGGCCTTTTGAAACGCAGCAACTGCTTCCTCGGCGTCCATAAAACGTTTTCCTCTGAGTTTTTCTTAAATTTTTGGGAATAAATAAAAATCACAAGGTGCGAGGTCGGGGCTGTAAGGCGGGTGACCTATCGATTCCGCGTCTGCCTTGGCCAAATAGTCGATCGTTTACTTGGCGGTGTGCGACGAGGCGTTGTCGTGGTGAACGAGGATCCTACTTCGAGGTCGTTTCTCCCTAACTTTTTCCAAGACAAGTGGCAAACAATTGTTAGTATACCACTTTGCAGTAACTGTTTTGTGATCCTCTAAAGCAATTGTTGCGTAATGACCTGTCCTTCCGAAGAACGAGTCGACCATCTTTTTCCCCACACTTCGACCTCTCTTCACTTTAGTAGGCAACTCCTCGGAAGGAAACACCTACTCAGCAGACTGTCTTTTAGTTTCAGGATCGTAACAGTAAATCCAGCTTTCGTCACCCGTAACTATGTCGAACACAGCATTTGAGTCGCCTCCGTTAAATCTTCGAGCCATTTCATGGCACCAATCAACACGACGGATTTTTTGGGCCTTTGTCAAATTATGAGGTATCCACCGGGCACAAAGCTTCCTCACCGCTATTTTATGGACTTGATGAGTCAAGTACCGATGCCTAATAAAGCTTGTACGAATCTGCTGATAGGTCACTCTTTTGTCAGACTCTATCATACGCCGCACAACACTGATGTTGACTTCAGTCGTCGCCGTAGAAAGCCGTCCCTCACGCAAATCATCTGTGAAATTAGTGCGACCACGTTTAAATTCATTAAACCAGTTTGTAAACAGTGGCACGAGATTGGGCTTCATCGTGAAAGGCCAATCGAAGTCTGTAAACAGTGGCACGAGATTGGGCTTCATCGTGAAAGGCCAATCGAAGTCTATCATAACTTTCTTGTTGACTTAAATGACATCGAAAGTCATTAAAAATAATTGCAAGAAAATTTTCTCGCGTTAAATTCATGCCAACGTAACAAAGATAATTTTCAATTTGCCGCCAAATCGTAAAACAAATGACAAATGAATGGAATAAAAACACAATAATATTAACAAAGAGTTCCATTTTCAAATTTTAAATTTATTTTTTTATTTTATAGTTTATACTTTTCTAATAATTTTCAGTGTCGCCCTCGTATCTGACTGGACTGGAATAGCATTTGGCTTCGTATTAAATAATGCTCACGCTAGCAAACACAATTCCGTAGGTACTTAAACAGTAACATATGTAGGTACTACTCGTGCGTTTTGATATCGTACATGCAAATAAACACTGCTGTAAATTCTTTTAATTGCCCGTTTTAATTTTCTGTTTCATTAAATTCATAATTTGAATATGAAAGCAAATACCTACTTAATAGAAAATAAAGAGACGCTGTAGCTGGCTACCTATATTTATTTACGCTACGTAAAAGTTTTGTATTGAAATTATGTTCGCCGCTTACGCATACTATGTTTTATTTCTGTCTCTATCATTATGTAAGTATCTACAATTTAAGATATGTGATTACCTACATACATTGTTAAGAGTTAAATCACTTCATTAGTGTATACAGTGTGTCCTTAGCCATTTGACAAAACCTTAAAACCCACCTAGGCAGTAACGCTTTTTTTAATTAGGACAAAATATTTAAAAAAATCTACGGAAGGTTATTTCCAATAACCGAGAACATAAATGGGTAAATTTCACAAGCGTTTTACCGCCGCCGCCGGTTCAATAATGTTAATGTTACTAATTTATGACAAAAAAGTTGCAAATAATTTATTAAAAATTCAAAATAATACTGTGTGTTATTTAGATAAATATATCATATAAATGCTAATCTTACGAACAATTAGCCACTTTTATGTCACAAATTCGTTACACAAACGAACAGGCGGTTGAAATACTTTAGAAATTACCCAAAATAATAATCAGACCGTGTTCTGTATTGGCAGTGTTTACGACAATAGCATATTAGTGACACGTTATTTTGGAGCATCTCGATGATTTTGTAATTTTGTGTCGGGTTGACAGCACTTGCCATCTCACACATTTCTTACATAAAATAGTTTTTATTCATTACAATACTGTTGTCCTTTTTCAGCGACAATTTGATAAAATTTTCGAATTTTCAATCATTAAATTGACAATGGTATATAATAAAATTAAATAAAAACTACTACCTAAATAGTTTTTTAAAAGGACTATTGTATGTTTTTTTACTCGGCGATAACGAGTTTTTCTTTTACACCTTGTCACAGTGTTTTGTAATTTAATATATATTTTAAATATATATTAACACGAGTAATTGACAGATAGTTTTGTAAGTAGAATTGATTTTGGACACCTGTTCCTACATTTTCATAAATTTCTATACCAGACCCGTATCGGTATGAAGGGAAAAGTAATTGTCTCTAAAAAAGAGAACACAACCACGGAGTAAATCTTCAGGTGACAACCAAAACTCACTAAGTGCCAAAAATAATTAAACTTAAATCAACCTTGTTTTTTTACCAATACGGTTCATTACAGCTATGACCCGAGGCGAGAGGCGAGGGCCAAGACTCGGGACGAGTGAAAATGACACTTCCGCACGTGTGTCGAACAACGTTTTTTAATACAATTGCGAAAAAACTACAATGAAATAAAATTACATTTATATTCTGTCAGTGTACGAAAGACGGCTTCATTCAATCGCGCGTTGTTCAAGTAATATTATTGGGTCTCGCATAATACGTCCTCACAATCTCTCCAAGAATTGAGTATTCGGTTATTACTCGTAAATAATAATAAATGTGTATCAAAAGAATTTTTTTGCAACCACAACACTTGAAACTAACTCATCAAATGCAATTAACTAATGTGCGTTGTTTTAATATTAGCGTTTTTCGTTTCAAATCGTTATCTGACTGTGAAGTATGGAGAGTCGCGCGACATTGTAAGTTATGCTAGCAGGGCTGATCATGGTGTAACAGCTAAAAAAGCCTATAACTATACTATTTATTATTGATAGCCTTTTCCCGCGGCTTCGCTCGCGTACTATAAGTACTCAAAAAGGATACGATACCCATGTTGATTTTCAGACTTTGACCACATTTGTCCCTTTTAGGGGTTGAATTTTTAAAAAACCTGAAACACGTGTTTACTCATTTATCGTTAGGAATACTCCTAATAAAATAGTCTAACAAATCTTGATTCGCCATACAAACTTTGGACCCCCATTTTATCCCCTTAGGGGGTGAATTTGGATAAATCCTTTGTTAGTGCACCCCTAGACCTTAAAAGGAACCTACGTGCCAAATTTGGAATCTCTAGAACCAGCGGTTTGGGCTGTGCGTTGATATGTCAGTCAGTCAGTCAGTCAGTCAATCAGTCAGTCAGTCAGTCAGTCAGTTTCTTCTTTTATATATTTAGATATACCTACTGTTATTATTGTCTAAACGAAATCTGTCTTATAATTACAGTATTATTCGAGGAAAGCGATACCCAAGAAGTTGTAAGTACCCTTTTTTTCAAAAAAGTCAGTTGAAGTGGAAAAGATGGAATGGTTGTGAGCAAGGCCGCTCCTTGCTCCAATTGTCTTAGCGAAAATCAAAGTATCCCTTGATGTCGAATGTATTTGCATATAAATTTGACATCTTTTTTAAGTGAGTATATCACATTATTATCACTTGAGTTCTTGAATAATTTTCGTGTTACAAAAAAGGGGGGCAGGTGCGGACCGCGAGATTTTGAAGGAAAGTGCCCCTCTGAATGAAATCCTGGATCCGCGCCTGCTAGAAGCAGACGTCATCATTTACGAGCAGTAGCCGATTTTTCTTAGGCTGAAAACAGACGTACGTCAGGTTATCTAGGCCTTAGGTTTCCTTATACGGTTACGAAATCAGTAGGCCTACCGCAAAGTTCGTAAATCGACAATTCGTTGGCCCCGCCTCTATCGCTCTCGAAAGAGAGTGATGCAAGTAGACGTTTTGACGAACCGACACCGATAGAAAAATTTACCTTGCGTCCGGCATCGATCTCTGATGGTTCGATAACTGCCCGGCCTGGGCGTATGGTAATTTGTTTCCGGTGTCTGTGTGTGATGAAGAACAAGCATGCTAATTTTCAAGCGGTTGCCTAACAATTTTTTTTTGAAGTGAATACTTCTTTAGCGGCGCTGTGCACTTTTTGTGATGGGGAAAAAAATTTAAACTCGCGACAGGTCACGTGACCAACAGATTCGTCAGATTGAAAATTCGTAAGACGGACACGTGACCTGATCGAATATATAATTGTAATAGTTCTGAAGTGTTAAATTTTTAATGTAATACGAGGGTTGCTACTTATATCTCCGGAAACAAAAAAACAAACAGACGTACACGGCTGAAAATGGTTTTATTGTTTTTCAAAGTATTCCCCTTGATGATCTATGCACTTTTGCATTCGCGTGAACCAATTTTTAAAGCACTTCTGCCACTCCGCCTGAGGTACCTCCATAACGTGTTGTTTGAATGCGTCGACAGCATCTTCAGCGGTCGAAAATCGTTGACCGCGTAATTTATTCTTTATATTTGGAAATAAATAAAAATCGTTGGGTGCCAAGTCAGGGCTGTACGGCGGATGACCCGTTAATTCCACATTTTGACCCACCAAAAATAGAGTTGTTTCGCGTGACGTATGACAGCTGGCATTGTCATGATGAAGAATGATTCTTCGTCGCTGGTTAGTTTTACGAATTTGTTCAAATACTTCCGGTAAGCAAATGGTCGTGTACCACTCTGAATTAACCGTTCTACGGTTTTCTAGTGGCACTGTAGCTACATGGCCATTAATACCGAAGAAGCAGGCCACCATTTGTTTGTATGTACTTTTTGCACGAGTAACTTTCGTAGGGTTCGGCTCATTTTGAAACACCCATACCGTTGATTGTTGCTTCGTTTCGGGATCGTATGCATAGATCCAGGATTCGTCACCTGTATAGATGTTATAAACGGCTTTTGAGTCACCACGGTTATATTTTTTTAACATTTTATTGCACCATTCGACGCGAGCATCTTTTTGCTCTTTTGTTAAGTTGTGGGGTATCCAACGCGAACAAATTTTTTTTACAGCCAAATAATTATGTAATATGCTATTAATGCTGGTCATAGAAATACCCAGAGTCGCCTCTATCTCGCGGTACGTAACATGTCGGTCGTCCATTATAAGTTTTCGCACAGCCTCGATGTTTTGTTGTACAACGACCGATTTCGGGCGACCTGCCTTAACTTCGTCCGTAAGCATACTACGTCCACGATTGAACTCACTAAACCAGTGATACACAGTAGTTTTAGATGGGGCTTCATCACCAAAAGTTGTAAACCACGCCGAAAATCATAATAAATCATAGCACGAATATTTTCACGAGTGAGTTCCATTCTTGCTGCGAGATGACATTTAAAACCCGTCAAAAACAAAACACGAGCGTTAATAAGAAAGAAAAAATATACCGGCCAGTACTTAAAAAAGTTCAAATTTTACCATGGAGGTCAAATATGCTATTTAAGAAGATTGTAATCCCGGTTTCCGGATATATAAATAGCAGCCTATGTATGTAATTGTCATGTTTGTGTATGTACGATAGCGCAATAAATGAATATTGTATTTTATCACATAAATGATAGTACTTTTATACATAATTAAAGCAATTCGTGCAAAATCATTCCCTAACCATTCTAAAATATCAAAAATGCACAACGTTAACTTTTTGAACGCTTATCCTCTCGCGTCAAGACGTGGCATAGACGCCAATATCTCGACTAGTGAATAACGAATATAAACCTTATCTGACAGCAGGACAATTGCTTTGACATCGTCCGCCATGACCACTTTAGTGGTCGCTGGCGTGGCAGGCACGACAACACACGACCCATTTAGTGGCTCTTTGCGTTCAAAGGGTTAACATTCAAGTTTTCATTTCTGCCGGCACTCCCGGAGTGCACCCCGGTTATTTTTTTCTATCTCGTACAGTGCGCCAGTCCAACCAGGACGGATGGCATAAAAATTTTGTTATATAACCAGCGTACATTCTTTCAGGCAACCGCTGTTTCAATCGGTTGCCTCGCATTAAAAAACGTTTTTTGCACCCCCCCCCCTCTAATTCCGTCTCTGTCCAAGTTGGGTCAAAAAAAAGGAATAATTTTATTTGTAGTTAGTTTTTTGTATGAAGTACCAAAGCTAATATTTTGAATTTAATATATGTAGTAGGTCTATAGATGGGCAATTCATGAAATAAAAACTGTAGGTGCCGCTATACCAGAACACCAAAAAACATTGTCAAATTATAGTTTTCATTATTTTGAAATATATTTGAATTAAAGTTTCAGACAATATTTTTTGTAGTGATGACTTGATGAGTTTTAATATGTAGTATAGCCTACCATAAAATCAAATAGATCGCAAAGACCAAATCAAGAAAATAATTAAAAACTGAAAAAAAAAATCCCGCCATATTACAAAAACTGACAAGTGTACATGGTTCTTCTTTTGGGAACAGAGCTTTGCCTACAAGGAGTATCTAAAATAAAATAACTAGAACATTTGATAGAAAGGCTAATTTTGTATAGAAACACGGCTACAGCCTTTTTAATGTAGTTTTAGAAAGTACCTACTAATAACTCCATATCGACAAAGTGGCCCCTTTTCCGAAATAGCCACACATTTATATTACAATTTAAGCGCATTCGTTTCATAATAAATAAATAATAAAAATACTTAACTCTTGGGGCGTGAGTTCGAATTGCATTGAACCTGTGTTTTATTTTGCAATAATTGTTGTATTTCACTATTTAAGACCCCGTATATCACCCGTAATTGGGATGAGGAGACATTGTATGATTTGGAAAAGACTATTTACTGGGATATGCAACATAAGCATGATTCAGTGGAGTATGTAAAGAGCAGATATAAAAGAAATGAATCCTTCCTCGTGGGACATGCTGCGTACAATATACGCATGAAACATTCACAGCAGATGCATATGATCTATCGCTGCGACAAGGACTTTAACAAATCGAGCCTTATCCAGGTAAATCAATAAAACACTATTTGATATTTTGCTTAACTTTGCAATGATCGTGATATTACTAATTGAAGAAAAAAAATATATTTTTTAATAAATATTTTGATTGGTTTATTTTAAGTAGACGCACTACTATATATTAATTATAAACGTATATAGATGTCATATACAAAGGAAAAAGTGACCTAGGCCTCCGGTGCCCAGGGCTGGGATCGAACCAGCCATTTTGGCCATAGCATTTGCAAAGATTGCATATACACGGGAAAATACGACCGGTGCCGCTGATGTGACCCGGATGGCCTAGGGATTAGGCCGCCTGCCGCGAATGCAGAAGGCGCTGGTTCGATCCCAGCCCTGGGGCACCGGAGACCTAGGTCATTTTTCCTTTGTATATGACATCTTCACCTATATAAGTTATATATAATAGTGTGTCTACTAATAACTCATAATGTTGTAACTTAGATGTTTGGTTAAAATGCGCCTTACCATTTACAAAGATTGCATATATGTACAGTCGCCATCAGATATATCGGAGCGGCCAAGGTGTCCAAATATTTCTGAGCAAGACTAAATTTCTATAAATTCTGCACTCTCCAAATGCCATTTATATCGCAACTACTGCAATGCCATAAACATCTGAGCATGCTGTTTTTCAATGATTTCTTTGCATACGTCCTGTCGAAAATATCTGATCGAACAAAATGCCAAACGTATCTAAGCAACAAAGGAGTTCACAAATATCTATTCATTTGAGAAGAATATACTGTATATTATATGCCTTACGTCGTATAATTGTTTGGGTAAGGCCCATCGTCGTTCTGACCCGCCACCCGCCAAATTTTGACAAAAGGTAAACTATTATTATCATATTATTATTCGCAACCATAGACAAGCTTCCTGTCATGCATGAAAGAAAGGGCTAAAGAAGTCAGGAAAATCTACTTACTTTTACCTTATTTAAAGTGCGCTCCTTTTGTTGTTTTTGCTTTTAAAATGTGTACTGTACGAGTATATTATGTGCAATCTATCTTTACTACTATAATAAAGAGGAAAGATTTGTATTTTTGGATGTTTAAGTACGTTTGTAATGAATAAATTTAAAAACTGCTGTGCCAATTTCAAAAACTCTTTCACCATTTGAAAGCTGCGATCCGTGCGACGCCGGGACGGGCCGCTAGTACTATATGTACCTATATACTAATATTAGAAAGAGGAAAGATTTGTTTGTTTGTTTGTATTGAATAGGCTCCGAAAATACAAGACCAACTATAGCAAGATTACTTGCCATACCTTACCAGGGTGCCATGTGATTCTATTTTTTATATTTGTAACTACTGTATGTACAGTCGCCATCAGATATATCGGAGCGGGAAAGGAGGTCAAAAATATCTGAGCAACGCCTCTATTGTCAAGGCAATAAAGTGTATGTTCAGATATTTTTGAGCACCTTGGCCGCTCCGATTTCAATTTGAAAAATTCTTTCACCGTTGGTAATCTACACTCTTTGCAGGTAACGGGATCCGTACCAAAAATTGCCGTGAACCCTGCGTAGCGGGACGGGCTGCTCGTAAATAATATTTGCATTGTATTCGATTGGTTATTTTCATCACTCGAATGCAGTGGACAGGCACCTTTATAAGGGAGTAGTATTTAAATTGTCTTGGTTTCGCACTATACTCGATACCACTTTACATTTTGAATCTCCTAAGCCAAGGGTTAAGGGTTGGTCAAGACCAACTAACGTTGAAACACTAACAATGAATTTTATTGAAAACTATCAATGAATTTTATTGAATCAATTTTATTATAATAAGAGAATTTCTATGTACCGAGTACTAAAACTTAATGTATACATATTTTATTAAAATTGTCTTCAGTATTTAGTGTAACCACCATCAGCATTCCTCACCGCCCTCAGCCGGTGTTGCATGGAGCCCACAAGTTTCGCACAGTAATCGCGGCCCCTGAAAGACTCCCACACAGCGATTGCATGTCGTCTTAACTGTTCTTTCGTCCTACACTGGTCCGTATCCCACTCCTGGACCATTTTGCCCCACAAATTTTCGATCGGGTTGAGATCCGGACTTTTCGCGGGCATTTTGATTCGTGTAAGAGTATCTCTGTGTTCATGAAGCCATGCTTGCACTAGCCGAGAGTTGTGAACAGAGCTATTGTCTTGCATAAATGTCACACGACGGTTCGGATAACATATGTCTACACTGGGCAGGAATGAATCTTCCAGTATTTCGACATAATCCTTGGCATTCATCCGCCCAGTTATTTCTACAAGCTCTCCGGGTCCTTCCTTTGACATCCAACCCCAGAAGCCAATAGTTATCCGTCCGCTACGTCTAACAGGCACTACATGTCGTGCATGGTATCGAGTGTTATCTGGCCTCCATAGTGTTAACCTACCATTGTCAGACGAACAAAACACCTTTTCGTCAATAAAAAGAACATCATCGAAGTTTTTATTGCGATTAGAGACTGCAAACTGCAGCCTTTCATCCATATGTCTTTGGGTAAGAGCTGGCTTCCGCGCAGGCACTCGGTTTTGTAAGCCTCCTTCTTTGAGACGTCTTCGTATTGTACTACTTGAGACATTGAATTCACCAGAAAAATGGGTGGTATTAATGAAACGTTCGTTCCGGGCCTTTTCTAATATATTTGCGTCTTGGAGATTCGTTGTTGACCTTGGACGCCCAAATGACACGTGGTTGTTTAGTCCAGCTTCCTGCTCCCACCTTTCTAACCATAAATATACGGTGTTTCTCTGTAAAAAAAACATATTTTTAATACACGACTCCTTTATAGCGGTAGATAAAATAGAAAAGGATTTCAAAGTACTTACTGCTATTCCGAGTTCGTTGGCAATATCAGTAACGGGTAAGCCACCATTTTTCAAATCTATTATTTTCTTTTTAACGTCGTTGTCAATACGATACGGATATGCCATTATTTAATTTAAAATCGCAAATGTATTTCACAAAAGCTGCAGAATAATGAAATCTACAGAAATGGAAGAAGACAATTGAATGAAATTGTCAAACGTCAAAAATATTAAATATGGAAAATAGATTAGACTATTAAGAGTATGAGAATGCAAAGGAGTTTGCAAATCAAAGACAAATTACTAACAGTCTTCCATTGGTTAAGTCAACTATACCACTTCTGTTGGTTAAGTCAACTATACAGGGTGGAAAGATAAGTCGGGCCCTAGAGGGAAACTACCCTAAAACGTTGAGATAGCTCAATTAACTAAAAGGAAACATTATTTTATTTTTAAAAAGAGACATATCTGCATTTACATATTTTCGAGAAAATGTACAGTTCACAAAAAAACTACACCTTTTGTAATTTTTGTCAAAAATTTTTTTATGACAATTGATGGGAATCGATCATATTTCCAACAAGACTACAAACTTCTTAATACAAACCAAATTTACGTCACAAGAGAAGCCATAAATAATGAAAAAAAACATACAATTTTAGCATGGAAAAAAGGGAAAATTAGAAAAAAAAACTGTGAATGTAGTTTTACTTTTTAGGCAAAATAAAAGAATGTTTCCTTTCAGTGAATTTCTATCTCAACGTTTTAAGGTAGTTTCCTTCCAGGGCCCGACTTATCTTTCCATCCTGTATAAATCAAATGCTGACCGCTGAAACTTAGGTGTTATTAAAGTAGCACTTATAGTAGAGCATAGTCACAGAAATGTGTTGATTAGACACGATTTTCAAGTGTCTTTTCAGATAAGATGAAATAAACAACGAATACCTACTTCGTACATTCATAGTTTTGACATGGTTAATTGCAGGAAACTGCCCCAACCAATGTTTCCTGACCACATACCATTCAACGTAATAATTACTCCCAATAGTAGCTTTTTTGTTAAGAACTGCTTGGCATGTTGAGTTTGAGTAACTAAATTATACCTACAGCTTTTTCAAAAACCAACCGCAGATCCGGTCTTTCCCGCCAGAGCATCATATTTTTCTGAAACTAATTTTTCCTGTTTTTAGGGTACCGTAGCATAAATTGCAAAACGGAACCTAAAAATACATTAAAATACGTTAAAAATAACTAGGCGATTTCTATACTACTACTGGTGGAAAACAAGCGCACGACCCAGCCCAGCTGATAGGCAATCATCGTAAGCGTAAATAAATTTGATAAATTAACAGTCCCGTCGGCTCCGGTACTATAGTGCCGACTGTCACCCAAGGACATGCTCAAGGGCCCCCCCCGGGCCTGTCTTGTTGCGCGCGCGCTCCGTGCAAGGAACTCGTATCTGGGAGCATACTCGTATTTGAATTTGTGAAGCAAAAGCAAGATTTTTTAAATTTGTTTCTCGATTTTTTTAGCATGATACAGTGAGTAAATTCTTATAATTCAACTTTGGATTATGTTCCTTGTGTTTTAAACCATATCTGAAGCTAGTTATTACTAAGAAACGGTCGCTTATTTATATATTTTTCTAAATAATTTTATAAAAGTACCCTATTGGTTCACAGTGAAACAATATTTAATGGCATTCAATGAAACGGTGCATTTTTCATTGTATAGAATATTGTTTCATTGAAGGCTGGGTGGCAAATTAGGACAGGATAACAATTTCATGAGATTTTTTTTCAGCGTATGCATTAAGAGTCCGGTATCGATTTGAAAACGAAAATCGCTAATAATGACATTATGCACATGAATTGCATTTGGTAAGATAGCTTGAAGTCTTGTTATTGCAAAAAAGTACTTTAGGTCGATATATATTAATACTTAATACCTTAAAACTCAATTCTTACAGAGCTTGTTTAGTGAGGACGTTGATTCATGCAATTTTGTCGTATGATGTTTAATTATTATTTGTTATGGACCCTAATATGTTTTGTATTATCTGAATAAAGCATGAAGTGCAGTTTATTTTTGTATTTTTATATTTGTAAAATTATTCAATATCATTCCGAAAATATCACCTAAACTTCGGCAATTTTTAGCAAAATTGCTCTAGCAAAACATACTCTCCTTTAAAAAATATATATGAAAAATATACATTTATTCCTAAGGCGACTCATTTTCCAATGTTTTTATATATTTTACGTACTTGTATAACTTAATTTTAATCAATAAAAACCTTACTCTTTTCACCTCTCCAAGCAAAAATCGCGAAACAGGTGTTAGATTAGGGTGAATTATTTATAAATGAAGCATAAAATTAAAAAATCGTTGTATTTATTTCATTCAAAAAGAAACGATCTTTCATAATATGTATACAAAATTATAGAGGTTATGTTAGTTACTGCATAATAGCATCAAAAAGTTGAGCGAAATCGAAAAAAAAAACTTTACCGGACTCTTAATATGCATTTTTATACCAGACAGTGCTTATTTGTTATTTTTTATAAACACAGATACCAGGAATGTTTCCATTAACATAAAAAATATTACCCCTTTTATTTGCAGTTTTTGGCAATCAGTGTGCAAATATTCTTAGATACGTTATTATTTAACTTAATAAGCGCTTACCGGTTCCCAATCATTGCCCTAGTCTTCTATTAGCTGACTTTAGGATATCTTTACAAAAACCTGAAATGTTGATTTTCATTTTTTAAGTCAATTTTGATAAGTATTACCCGTGCTTTGTTTTGACTTTTTTTCCTATTAAAATATATTTTTTTCATTGAAATACTCTAACTTTATTATTTCCTGATAATACCTATTTCTATTTAGTAACATAGTTTCAATGTCGGTTATCTGTGTATCTTTTGTAAATAATGAAACGGAATAGCAAAAACTCACGTGTTTCATTGAACAAAATAAATGTGGACACAATGAAACATAAGCACTTTTAATAAATAATTCCTGTTTTTTTTTAAGTAAAAAGTTGCGAAAATGAGTTCAATATTTTTAATGATAATGCCTTACTTGACTAAATCCCCATCCTATTATAAAATATTAGACTTATCATTCGAGATAACAGAGATAGGATCTGCCATCATAATTGGTTAAAATCGTACGCATAAACGTCACTTATAAGTAATACCGTTTCAATGTTGATTACACCTGTTTCAATGTAGATCATGATTATTATCCCTGTTTCAATGTGAAAAAAACCCGTGTTTCATAGGAAAGGTGCACAAGGAATGTTTAGAATACAAAACATATCTTAAGTGAAGCAAAAACCTTGAATGCCATACGGTAGTCAAATAAATTGTTTATCTTCGTACCAAATATAAAGCTCGTACTTATCTTCACAGAGTATATTGAATAGTGGGGTATAGAGATATCAGTCAAGACTTTCGGATGCCGCGCCATCTATAAAAAGTTCACCGCAACTTTTCATCGGTATATACATTTATAGCTACGTATACAGCTATAATAGCAATGGCGGGCTTATTAAATTTAATGATTTTATATCGCCATTGCAAAGGTCTGAGCAAACTGAACCAGGCCACATCATTTATGAACATTCACACATGATACTGTATAGCCATCTGTAGTTGATTCACCGAAGCCTATCCGAGTTCATATATTCGCTACTTTGTTCTAACTGAAAACACCGTGCTTATCTTTAAAAACGGCAGAGCTAGAAGGCTCGAAATTTGGGTGTTCCATTGATGAACAACTTACCCTACAGTAATTTTAAGTCCATCTTGTACTTTTTAGTCAATATTAAACGGAGTAAGGGGGGAGTAACAGAAAGCAACATGCAAGTGCAGGGCCGATCGTTTTAGCAATCTTTGGAGGACCAGCAATGGAAAATTATCAGCTGAAATTATAATGAAGGTAATGAGGAAGTCTGCATGTTACATTCACGAAATCGCGGACAAAGCTGCGTCTGTATATTCACAGCACATCTTGTAGATGACTGTCAAACTAGTACTAAGTAATACATTTTGACCCCAATTTTCTTTGCAATTATACCTAATTGGAGGCCAGGCTTATACTAGTTGCCTACCACGACGTGACTCGGTGACAACAACCAAGCAATCTGAATAACTGACATTTCGCTTATTCTCCCACTATTAAATGCAACAGAAATGCAAAAAATACACGACTTTTAGAAAGGGACAAATATATTGTTTGACATTACGTTACTCTTCTCGTGAATTATCAAAATTTGAAATACGAAATTCACACACTACTACTTGTTTCGGCGGCCTATTCGCAATGTCTACTTTTAACATCGTTAATTGCTAACCAGTGAACTTGACATCCAACCCATAGATAACTGTAACGCTTCAAGGGTCCATTTTATACCTGACACTGGCACTCGGTATTAAATATGTTTTGTGAATAGGTATACTATTATGACAAATATCGCATCACATTCTTAGCAAAGACCAAGATAAAGACAAAAAGTGTTGAAAATGTAACCTCAATGCTAAATCTTAAGCTATATTTTGCTTAAATGAACAGATATTTGTGAACGTCTTTGTTGCTTAGATACGTTTGGCATTTTGTTCGATCAGATATTTTCGACAGGACGTATGCAAAGAAATCATTGAAAAACAGCATGCTCAGATGTTTATGGCATTGCAGTAGTTGCGATATAAATGGCATTTGGAGAGTGCAGAATTTATAGAAATTTAGTCTTGCTCAGAAATATTTGGACACCTTGGCCGCTCCGATATATCTGATGGCGACTGTACACGGGAAAATTCGACCGGTGCCGCTGAGACCCGGGTAGCCTAGGGGTTAGGGCGTCTGCCGCTAATACAGAAGACGCTAGTTTGATCGTAGCCCTGGGCACCGGAGGCCTAGATCGTGATATTAATTAGGAATATACAGGGTGGAAAGATAAGTCGGGCCCTGGAGGAAAACTACCTTAAAACGTTGAGATAGCTCAATTCACTGAAAGGAAACTTTCTTTAAAGGGACATAACTGCATTTACAAATTTTTGGAAAAGAGTACAGTTTTCAAAAAAAGTATTTATTTTGTAATTTTTGCCATAAATAATTTTTATGACAATTGATGCCAATCGATCCTGTTTCCAACGAGGATAAAAACTTCTAAATACCAACCAAGTTTAGGGCACAAGAGAACCCATAAATAATAATAATAATATTTTTCATACAATTAGTATGGAAAAAGTGAAAATTAAGAAAAAAACTGTGAATGCAGTTTTAGTAGGAAAAATAAAAGAATGTTTCCTGTGAGCGAATTGAGCTATCTCAAGGTTTTAAGGTAGTTTCCCTCCAGGGCCCGACTTATCTTTCCACCCTGTATATAAGCCCTGTCACTACATTGCAGCATTGCGACAGTTACCTCCTTCATACCCGCAAAAAAGCTCCAGCTGTTGTATCCTCGTGTTCATTGAGCTATCGCTGGCAGTGCGTCGCAAAAGCTAAAACCTTGTATGTGCGTACGTGATTTTTATGTGTTGTGTAAATGATTAACTTCTATAATTTAAATTAATGAATAAATATAATGAAATTAAGGTAATTTTTAACTAGTCTCGTATAAACTACGTATGAATTACGAAACAACTACGCACATACAGTCGGCATCAGATATATCGGAGCGGCCAAGGTGGTCACAAATATGTGAACGCCTCTATTGTCTACGTGATAAAGCGCATGCTCAGATATTTTCGAGTACCTTGGCCGCTTCGATATGATGGTGACTGTAAAAGGCAAGGTTATAGCGTTTGCGACTCGCTGCCGGCGATAACTACGTATACAACAGATGGCGCTTTTTGCTAGTATGAAGGAGGTAACTGTCGCAATGTACTGACGGGCTTATCTTTAATATTTAAATATTTGGCATGTAGTACCCGTGGGCTTGCAGGTTGGCATTTTAAATGGGTTGTGTAACTTGTATATGAGATAAGATTAAACTCGGTTAAATACAGTCACAAGCAATAACTTTTAGTATGTTGTTAGTTAAGGTACTAGAAAGCAAATAGACAATTTCTCTAGTAACGACGTTATCCAAAATATATCCCCATATTTGGAACAGTCCAAATTGTGAATTGTATACATACATGTGGGGTATCAAATGAAAGCCCATGCAATTTGCTATACATTTTAGAAGCTCCAGCTCGGAGGAATATTAGCTTACCAATATGACGAAGTGGGCGTTTTGAAGTTCATATTGTTTTTGACAATTTACTCCCCAAAAGACATGAAATCAAATAATAGAAAAATATACTACATTAATTTATAATTAAATTAAATTTGAAACAAGATAAGGCCAATTTGGTTAATATAGTCCTCTAAACTCCTCAGTTTCCGAGATAAAGGTGTTGTCTAAAATCGGCCAAATATGATAACATTGATTTCTGGACGACCCCTAAGTACCTTCGGATTTGGCTCTGCTCCCTAAAATTCCTCGGAGCTCTGGCACAGGCTGTGTACAAATTATATATAGACTATTTGATTAGCTTTCCCACTTGTATATTTAGACATGTAAACTTCACGACTTGGGTCCAATTTGGACTGTTCCAACTAAGGGGGAAATAATTTTGATGACGTAATTATTCGGGAGACTGTTTCTTTCAAGACTATGCTATGCAGGCAGTTGGGATCCCAGGACTATACTATCAACATAAAAAAAATCAGTGCTGGCAATTGTATGTTAACCGGGTTTAACCATATCTCAGATACAACCGGAGTTGGGCACACTTGATTGAAATCGGTGAAGGATCATATCGCTGATTCAATAATCGCTGATTAAATCATAATCATAACACAAAAGAATCAAGTAATTTCGCCATGAGTAAATCATTAACGACTGGCGCTGATTGAAACTAAAGTAACGCTAATCAACTAAAGGCTAATCATGATTTGTCAATGTGATTGACGAATACATATACACGGTGAATCTGAGTAATCCGAAAGATTTTAACCATACATTTCTGAGGTCATAAGGAGTAATAAATGTTATATGAATTTAAGTCAATTTCCCCTAAAAAAAATTTTTTGTTTTCTTTTTATTTCGATTTTTTAATGCTTTTGATTAAATGTCGATTAAAATAAATTAGTACATTTTTTGTCGTAAAAAATAGTTTACGTCAAGTAATCCTTGGCACTTTGATATCTGTCAATAAGAATGTCTAGACTAGACCCCATAAAGGTCACCCTTTAATATAATACTATAATCGCCATCAAAAAAGCGTTTTGCAATGAGTCACAATAAAAAATGTTTTTTTATTTAGTTGGTAGTAACTAAATAAAAAATGTTTTTTTATTTAGTTGGAAGTAACTCTGAAACTAGGCCAATTCCACAAAAGTTTATACGACATTTTAGTCTCCAATTATGATCAGGAATTTATGGTTAAAATCTTTCGGGTTACTCAGATTCACCGTGTATATATGATTAGAGTGTTCTTAAGCTGATTTATATTATTACTAGAATAACGAGTTTGTTCTGAATTTCACATATCGAACTAGATACCTATGTATAAATAAAATGAAAATGAAAGAGAAAATGCAAATGGAAATGAATATGAAAATGAAACCGCAGCTGTGTGATAGCTGCCTTAACTGCAGCCGAAAACCGCAATTAAACCGAACAGGCCGTTTCATAGTTAAATGGGAGCATTGATTTGTGCACTCATACCAAAAACTAACAAAAAAATGTGTCAATATTTTGGTAAATGTAACATTTGCCGCTGGCATTTACGCTTTTATTGCTCAATATTGAATCTGCACTATACAACTTATGACGTAAGCGAGTTAAAAATATTGTCACAAATAACCATTTATCCAGTCCTAAATGTATATTCTACTCATATTTACTTGGATAAATATGATCCTCTGTTTCGCCAGGGAAAAAAGTGATGGAGCTAGGAGCTACGCAAAATCTAATCAAAATCTAATCATCTAATCAACTAAATCGTTATTTTAACTAAGCATCTGTCTTACTAATGTAATCACTTCAGCTAATCATGAGTGAAACTAAAAATCGACATGATTTACTCATGTCGGTGCTCAATCAGATTAGAAAGCTCATGCATTCGTAATCATGTTCATATGATTATGAGTAACGTTCTCATTTTCAACTTTAGTTTCAATCACGTTAATTTTTGCCCAACTCTGGATACAACCCATTCAACACAGATATAAGAAAAAAAATGTAGATTGAAGATATCTGAGAAAAACTAATATAATAAATCAGGCAATCAGTTTATGCTTAGTTCTGTTTTACAAAATACCTAAACATTTTACACAATAATTTTATCTTCCTCACAATCCTCACATTCGAAACGGAAAGTATTGTTTTTTAACTTGGGTGAAACGCACTCATTCGACTCGGTACTACTGGCGCTTATATATTTCATCGGCAATGGGTGCTTCATTCCTTTGGCTAGCGAGCTACTATTAATTAGGCTTATTTGGCAATTGTTTCTGTTCTCATTATAGTTTACAAGAAATGCAACCTCGTGTCAAAGAATGTTTTACTATATTCAAAATACGCTTGATGCCTTACGAATACATTTAAAGAATTTAACTGTAGCGGATATACCAGACGAAACGCCATTTGTTATAATTGATGATACTTTAGACAATAATACTGTAGATAACAATCAGAGTACGACACCAAAAAGTGGAAGATCTGCAAGTGATGGAGCAAGTTATGATAATTATGATGATAATATTGAGTACAGGCGACGGCACTTTGCACATAAATCCGATAAACCAGGCTACCAAGTTTCAAGAAATGTACGGAAATCTATGAGATTTTTGGCCATGGCGGATTACACACTTCGGCTTGAGCAGCTAGTTAAAAAAACTGGAAGATATTAGTACTTTTCATGTCTATACCTAAACAGAACTGGCTATCTAAAGTTTCAAATAACGAAAACTTATTTGCGACTTTTAACCCTTTGATCGCCAAAGACGGACGGAAAATCGTGCCCTCAGCGCCAGCACGTGATTTTCGGCCAAAATAAGAGATCAAAATACTCCTTAATAAATAACCTGTATATCATTTTTTATTATTATAGCTCTACCATTCACTTACCTTTATCACTGTGAAATAGTTTTCTTGGTTTGAAAGCAAGCAATCGGAATTTAAAAGTAAGTAATAAGAGATGTAAACGGAAATAGAGAAATTGAGATTTGCAAAAGCACAAGTGCCTTTCAGGTAAATTCCACCACTTGTAGGTACTTGTTTTATAGGCAATAAAGTTTAAATAAATTAATATCACTTAGTTTGATTTCGATTCTCCAGGCTTTACTAGTAAATTAATGCCTGTCAATAGAGTGTTAGACGAAGTTATTAAAGATAATGTACATTTATAAAAGTTTAAATAGTACATTACTTACCAAGGACTGTAAAAGAAAGCCCGAAATCGCAGGTATTTGTAAGCCAAGCCGCAGGCGAGGGTTGTAAATATGCGATAGAGGGCTTTCTTTTTTACTGCCCGTGGTGAGTACACAATTTTACGTTACGCGTACGGTAAAACTCGCATTATGGCCAGGTGTGACGTAAAGGTTATTTTACGTTTTATGTAGGTGCGTTTGTTTTGAAATAATAACGTTTATATTTTGTTATTCTATAAACTTTATATAATACCAAATAATGTGTATTTCTTATGTTATTGCTTCGCCGCATTTTTGTTAATTCTTAAACAAGGGCTAATCCATTTATTATGTAACACGATTTTCATATTTTTTCCTCCCCCAGCACTTCCAAAAGAACATTGCATTACAATTTAAATATATTTTTATATAATCACTAACTCCCAGTAAGAAACAAATTCAAAATTAATTAACAATCAGTCATCTTAAGTCCATGGAGTCAAGCTAAAGTGTGCGTCAATTAAAAAAAGATCGGCGTCGGCGTGTTCTCGATGTGAAATTGGCGCAACATATACTCGTACGTACATAGGGTAAATCGCCAGTTACTGGCCACTATCCAATAACTGGCCACCTGATACTCGTACTAAAAATGAACTCTGTTTACCTACAAACAAAGCTGAAGTAGAAACTGAAGGGTTTCAATAGCTGGCCACGTTATACTAAAATGAATTTTGTTTGTAGGTACGCAGAGTTCGTTTTTAGTATGAGGTGGCCAGTTATTGGACAGTGGCCAGTAACTGGCGATTTACCCTATATGAAAAATCAAATAATATCGTTGTATTTTCTGAAAAAAATGTCAATAGTTGAAAGTGGTATAGGGTGCAGATGTTTTATTATTGCGCAGCATGACTGACTGACTTCACAGTTAAGAGTCCGGTAACGATTTAAAAACGAAAATCGTTTATATTGAAATAACACACATGAATTGAATTTGATAAGATAGTTTGAAGTCTTGTTATTGCAAAAAAAATTACTATGGGACATATTTATTATTATTTAATACCCGAAAACTCAATTCTTGTAGAGCTTGTTTAATGAGGACGTTGATTGGTTTTATATTATCTGATTAAAGCATAAAGCCAAGTTTATTTCTACATTTTAATTTTTACGAAACACTTTAATACATTCCCAAAAATACCACCTAAAATTTGGCAATTTTTCTTAAAATTTCTCTAGGTAAACATACTCTTGCATAAAAAAAATGGATGAAATTGAAAAAAACTGTTCCACTTTTTCCTTAAACGACTCATTTTCCACATATTCGTATATGTTACATACTAGATTAATATCATTATAATCAATAAAAATCTTTACTCTTCGCCTCTTTACGCAAAAATCGCGAAACAGCTGTAGATTAAGACGAAGGATTTATAAATGAAATATAAAACCAAAAAAGTGTTCCACTTGTGCAGTACAATGTAATAGTAGTGTTATTAGTTACTGTAAAATAGTATCGAAATGTTGAACGAAATCGAAAAAAATCTGTACCGGACTCTTAACGCTTTCCGCGGAAGGACAACAAGACAAGATCGTACACGGAGGTCTCTCAACTTTTTGTCGGTTCAAGTGAATTTATGAGTGTAGGTACAATAGGAGAAGCTGAGAGACTGTGTTTTGTGATTTAATGTAAGTAAATCTGGTAATAAATAAATAAATAAAACTTAATAATAATAATAAATCTGGCCTCGGACACCGGAGGGTTTGGTCACTTTTTCTGAAGTATATGACATCTATTTTCAGTTAATAATAATAATCACAAATACTAGATCAGAATGCAAGAAATAATAATTTACCGGATACCTAAAGTTTACCTCCAGCCTAAAAGCTGCATTTGATCTTGAACAATATTTTTCGTATGAGACTAGAATTCAGGATACAAATGTTAAAACAAGTCAAAGTTGAAGTTGACAAAGCTATAAAATGGCGGCAAAGAAATCCACGGTAATATATCGGAGCGGCCAGTGTACTCAAAAATATCTGAACATGCACTTTATCCCCTTGATAATAGAGACGTTGTTCAGATATGTGTGACCACCTTGGCCGCTCCGATATATTTAATGGCGACTGTACACGTGCGGTGTACACAGTACAGTCGCCATCAAATATATCGGAGCTGCGATATATCTGATGGCGACTATACATGGTTCATAGGTTGACATGCATAACATAACAACGCGACGAATGTAGAGTTAACAAAAGAATATAATTACAAGGAAAACATACGAATATCTTTTGAAATAATTAACCGATTGAATAATACATACTGTAGATTAATTGGCAATAATAAAAATCATTTGGGGTGTCTATGGGTTTTCAGTGGGTCAAGTAACACGTGGTATAAGTCTCGGCGCGAGAATATAAATTATTGGACTCGTCTTATATCAATAAAATCGCTCGTCTACGATTTTTTTTCCCGTGCTCTGCAATAATGTACTATTCTATGTCTAAATTAAAATCTTATAAATTAGAAGATTAATAAGGACGGGGAATGAGAAAACACGGAATAACTTCTTGTTTGATTTTATATTTCAGTGTGTATGTAATTAAATAATGTTCGTATTAAATGTTATCATCATAATTGCCAATAAGGTAAATCTAATGTTAGGTACATATTAAAATATTACTATATTACGGTTTGCATTTCATAAATACATATCGGCAAATTTAGGCAATTATTACGTTTAAAACTTACATTAAATTGGTAAGACACTATAAAAGTCTGTCGTTTAGAATGTGGTTGTGATGGCTATAAGTAAAGAGATTTTAATGAAATATTATTTGCTATTACTCTCAACTTGGTTCAAATTGTCTCGTTCCCCTAAGACAAGAGGCTTTATCTATTAAATGGGTATATCAACTATTCCCATCAGTCCCGCTCAAACCGAGAATAACGATAGGTAGGTACGTGCACCTACTTCAAAAATATAAATTAAAACAGGTATGTTAACAGTGCAAACTCTTGATAATACGTATCGTATATGTAATAAATAATTTATTAATAACAATTAAACCGCAGTTTGAGTACTGATCCTTGTAATATTGTTTCTAGGCTCGGCCATGTTGCCAAGCTCAAAAGTAGTGCTGTTCCCCACCAGCCAATTCATTGACATTTCACCTTACCAATTATATTATATATCCGTCCATTTACTCACACTCTATTTTTAAAATTGACCTAAGTGTTTATATCAATTCAAAGTACATTTAATTATTACAAAATTAATATTTTATGATCACTAAATAATGTCGAGTACAGTATAGACGTTTGGAAACGTAATATAATTGTTTAAGGGGGTGCACAAGCAGCAACGGAATGTCCAGTTGTGGTCCGATAATAAGAAAAAAGATAATGTACCCATACAACTACCTACAAATATGACTTCTAAATTTTTATGAAAATTTAAAATTGGATTTAAAATGAGTTCTCAATTATATAATAGCGTTGTTATGAGATTAAAAATTGTACTAAAATGTCAAATTGCGCCACGGCACAATCGCGTCGTTCGCAACACAACAGCCGTGGGGTCACTTTTGGGCTATAGTCGGTCTAAGGAGATTGCAATACGGAATCAATTGTCTTAAAACGGTTTAGTAAATTTTATTCAGAGCCAGCTCGCAACAGGCAAATCCTGCACCAATAATATCGGAAATCACTGTTGCTGTACGAGCTGAAGTTGGTGCCCCACTGGGGCATTTATTATTTACATCTCTGATTTTAGGTGTAATTACGGACCCTTTTCCCTACCCGTCTAGTGAGAAAACGTAAGATGCAAATGATACTCTTCTTGACAGCTTGCACTATTAATATGAGCTGCAGGTTTATTTTTTTGCGAGAGCATTGTTGCCATATCTGAGAATCAATCGCAAATATTGTTGATTGGTTGTGATCATATTGGTGTGGTTATGTAATGCCTCGGCCGCGAGAACATTTCCTGCGTGTACTGGCTGGCATTGGCGTCGAGCTTGGTGCCTTGTTGGTTGGATTTGTGAGTCAGTCGGCTCAGTCGCTCTTCATATCCTCGAGGCGAGACACGAGCGGAAAGCGCACGATGCGCAGCTGAGTCGCGTAGTCGCACACAATCGCGTCCTTTAGAGGCAGAATCTGTCTCACGAATATACACCCGTCGTTTTGACCTGGAACATTTACCTACAGGTTAATCGGAAGCCTGAAATATCACGTTGACTACATTTTTTATAATCGATCTATCCTAGCAATGAAAAATGCACGAATAAATTAAAAAAAGTACAATTGAATAACACGGTCGAAAGTCCATAGTAAATGGTTATCGGTTGATGCTCAAATATATTGAATAGAAAAACTAAAGAAACCCTAACCTCCCAAGGCCCACGGTTCTACTTATAATACTTATAAGGCTCGGTGAAATTTAAATCATTTCCAATTGGAACAGAGTAGTATTTCCTTTGTTTAGTAAATTATTCACGCAAAAATATTTCAACTCTATTTGTTAACTTTTAGATTTAGACTCCAGAGAATTTTTGGAATTTTGGCTTGTATGCTGGGCTTTAGGAGGATAAATAAAAAAGGTGTCCTTGTGTTATTTTACCGTTTCTATATATACAAATATAGAAATGGTATATATAGAAATGGTAAAATAACACAAGAACACCTTTTTCATTTTAAATAAAATAAAAATAGATTGCTTATTTATTTTTCCTCATCCAATTCACTACATTTAGTTATAAAATTCAACATGTGTCCAACATAAGATCGCAGGAATTGGCTAATGGTTGTATTTTTAGAGAAGTAAAACAAAATAAAGAAAGTTACCTAGCAGTACTCTCCGTATGACATCGCCAGTGCTGAGATCGTAGGCCGCGAGCCCGCTGCGGTCCCCCATGAGTAGCAGCGTGTGCGTGAGCGGCAGCATGCGGCTCATGTAGTTCAGGCCCTGGCGCAACACATACCTACTGTAATGCCTAGGCATTACGTATCGTATCGTATCATATACGATACATCAAATAAACGGCCAGAGCGGTTTACGCCTCGTCTAAGAATAAACGCTTGCTGTTCGTACAGTGGTCCGAAATATCGAAGTCGGTTAAATAAATAATAAGGGGGTCAGGTTCAGAATCAGGCAGGTAAAAATCATGCATAGATATATAGCAGGGACCTATTGCATAACGACTTGTAGTAGTAGTAGTAAAACACTTTATTGCACAAAACAAATACATGACCAACAAAAATATAGTGAGTGTGTACAAAGGCGAACTTATCCCTTTAAGGGATCTCTTCCAGCTAACCTTTAAGCAACTGAGAGAAATCTGTCAGACATGGTAGACAAAGATTTGTACATTACTTGTACATGACGGCAAAACTACGGAGAAGTTACTAAACCTAGGTATATAATATAGGTAATGTTAATAAATACGTAACGTGTTGGTATAAATTATACAATTACATATATATAAATATAAAAAAAAAACATTGTATTTAATATCAACCAATCAGAATACAGCAATGTTAAAATCGACCAATCAGAAAACGCAATATATTTCTCAAAACATGAGGTGTTTTTTAGTTCCTACTTCACAATCATTAGAAAAGATTGTAATTTTTTGGAATCGCTTTAAAGCGTGTTTAAACTGTTTAAAGACCTAATTTTACCGTCGTCTGTGGCATTTATTCGCGGTGTTTATATTTTGTAACTATGTCAAAGAAGTTAAAAAAATTAAAATACCGTCAAGTTAAACCATCATTTCACCTTAGTTAAGTTATTGTGCGTAAATAATAAGCATTTTTATCTTATTTTCTCGCAATCGAAGTGAAAAATTGTATGCATTGCTCTAGTCTAAAAGACATATTACCACTCGAACAAAAAATAACCACCTCGTGGTAATATGGTCTACTTTAGACCCTTGTCAAACAATCTACTATTATTAGTTACCAGTTGTTACGCGATCGGCCCCAGATTGGTAAATACGAGTAATGGTCCAGATGTGGTCCAGTCAGCGGCAGAAGTAGCTAAGCAGGTGAGGCGTTCAAAATAATCCTGGTGCGACTTTATTGTTAAGAGAATAATAAATAAATAAATATACATATTATCGGATAATCTTACAGTACTTATAAGCTCAATAAGGCTTGTGTTATGGGTATGGGTACTAGGCGACGATGTATACATATAATAGGTATATACATAAAAATACTTAAATCCATAGAAAACATCCATAACTCAGGAACAAATCCGTTATAAACACAGAAATAAATACCCCGACCAGGATTCGAACCCGAATAGGCTAGGAGGTTGTAATGAGAGCGTGTCAAGGTCATTTTGAGCACCTTACCAGCTGAGTACCCAACCTTTTGAACGCTTATCCTCTCGCGTCAAGACGTGGCCTACACGCCAATATCTCGACTAGTGAATAACGAATATAATCCTTATCTGTCAGCAGGACAATTGATTTGACAGCGTCCGCCATCTCCCGCATCCGCCGCGTCGCCGCTTTAGTGGTCGCTGGCGAGGCAGGCACGACAGCACACGACCATTTAGTGGCTCTTGGCGTTCAAAGGGTTAAGCGTAGTTACTTGTGGTGCCGAGTGTATGTAGTTAGGTTTTTGAAATTATAAGATTGAAATTTATAAAATGCACGAAATTTATATATTGAATTCATCTTGATAGCATTGTTTGTCTTCTCGCCTAATTAGCCCAACGGTTAAAGGTTTTTAAAAATGGCCCCCGCTGTCAGAGTAAACACTTACAATGTGAATGGAGTTGAGCATGTGGCCCTGGAAGCGGTCCCATATGCAGAGGCGCTCGTCCGCGCCGCTGGAGACCACGTAGGACGCCGTGTAGGCCAGCGACGTCACCGCCCCATCGTGCGCCTGCATGCTGTACAGGCATGCTCCTGTACAGTCGAAAATCACTTTAAGATGTCTCAACAAACGAACGACTCGAGATCGATTTTTTGTCATAGACAAAATAATACCTGCAAGGCATGTTCATCGACATGTAATATCAAGACGAGTAAAGCAAAACAATGCTCATGTGAAAACTCGACCCATTTTCAGGTTTACAAAAGTAAAATGTCTTGTCCTGTTAACCAATAAAATATCCATTCTTTAATTTATAGTTTCATTTTTTTTACCTTTATTCGGGCCATTTGAAGCTGTCAAAATAACACAACTTCCGTTCGACAGATGAAGCTGCGGCATCTAATATCGAAATCGAAATTAGGCATATTATTTCGCGGATTACGATAATCGTCCGTTTATGATTAGATCTTGGGGCCAGTTGCTCCAACCACTTTAGACGGACTGATCAGCGTCACCCGGCATGGTACTATGAAATTCAAATCTGGGGGCACGGTAGTGCCCCCGCCAAGTCAAGCAAAACAAAGGCACGGCCCTACCATCCTTTTCCCGAAGCCATTCAGGCCATTTTCGACCGCCCTCTAATTCTATTGTCGATAAAGCTAGAAGGCTTACATTTGTTTGTCCAAGAGTTCATAACACAAGAAAGATATATTCCCAATATCGTTGAATTTCAACATATACTTTAAGTATTATTACAAGTCAAAATTAATTTGTCACTGACTCACTGATCACGATAATCATTCATCATATATCTAAGGTACTTCTAGCAGTCCCACAAGCTCCAAATTTTGAACACTTCAGGGGTTTAGGCTATAAAGCCACTTAGAATTAAAACATACTTCAATATCAGTCGGGTTGTCTAGTTTTACAAACTGCACAGTTAACGTTGTAATCCCATATAAATATATGCGATAAAGTAACTTTTTCTGATGCTAAAATTTTAGCTTTTTTACACTACATAATTAAAAAAAATAGAATGAATTGTCAATCGCACAGGACAAATAAATCATCTAATAATATTACATTATAGTTATAATATAATATGTACACACTAGCTTTTGCCCGCGGCTTCGCTCGCGTTAAATTCGGGGTAACAAACCATACAAACTTCCACCCCCCATTTTAGGGAAGTGGGGGGTTAGAAAGAGACAACAAGTAGCCTATGTCACTCTCCATCCCTTCAACTATCTCCACTTAAAAAATCACGTCAATTCGTCGCCCCGTTTTGCCGTGAAAGACGGACAAACAAACAAACAAACAAACACACACATACACTTTCCCATTTATAATATTAGTATGGATTGATAGGCCGGCTTGTGCTTTAGCCGTGCGATGGCCAGGTCATTCTATTTATTATAAAAATATAGACGTCTAATATTCGAAGGATCACAATGACATGTTGTTACTAAACTCCAGCACACCGGCTTGGTTTTACATTAGATCTTACTACTTTTTGCTGTAGCAGAACTGCGTTGCGAGACTGGCATTTTTGTACATGTAATGTTTTTGATGGGATATTTATTTTGCGAAGATTTTAACGGTGACGGTCTGTTTGGTGCAACCGGCCCATAGAACGTGTACATCCACCTTACGTCACAAGTGCCAAAGTTTTTTTTGTAGCTCTAAGGCGTTTGTATATTGCCTAGAAGTCCATGTCCGTGTTTTTACGATAACGTTTACTACGAGTATGATTGAACGCCCCTCGCTGTCAGAGTAAGCCATCCTGGGGCTCCCAGGACGGCTTACAGCGGCTGCTGATGGTGGTGGTGTTGATGTGGCAGCTCGTGATGGGCCGCCAGTGGCCATGCAGCGTGCATAGCGGGCTCAGTTGCGTACAACCGTGTGCCTGCGAGGATCAAGGCATTATGCTATAGGTACCCGTGTGCAGGTCCCACACGCAGAGCAGCCCGTCCTGCGAGCCGCTGTCGGCGATGGTGGGCGTGGCGTGGTCGATGAAGCAGCTCGTGATGGGCCCGCAGTGGCCGTGCAGCGTGCATAGCGGGCTCAGCTGCGTACAACCGTGTGCCTGCGAGGATCAAGGCATTGTGCTACAGGTACCCGTGTGCAGGTCCCACACGCAGAGCAGCCCGTCCTGCGAGCCGCTGCCGGCGATGGTGGGCGTGGCGTGGTCGATGGAGCAGCTCGTGATGGGCCCGCAGTGGCCGTGCAGCGTGCATAGCGGGCTCAGCTGCGTACAACCGTGTGCCTGCGAGGATCAAGGCATTGTGCTATAGGTACCCGTGTGCAGGTCCCACACGCAGAGCAGCCCGTCCTGCGAGCCGCTGCCGGCGATGGTGGGCGTGGCGTGGTTGTGAAGCAGCTCGTGATGGGCCCGCAGTGGCCGTGCAGCGTGCATAGCGGGCTCAGCTGCGTACAACCGTGTGCCTGCGAGGATCAAGGCATTGTGCTATAGGTACCCGTGTGCAGGTCCCACACGCAGAGCAGCCCGTCCTGCGAGCCGCTGCCGGCGATGGTGGGCGTGGCGTGGTCGATGAAGCAGCTCGTGATGGGCCCGCAGTGGCCGTGCAGCGTGCATAGCGGGCTCAGCTGCGTACAACCGTGTGCCTGCGAGGATCAAGGCATTGTGCTATAGGTACCCGTGTGCAGGTCCCACACGCAGAGCAGCCCGTCCTGCGAGCCGCTGCCGGCGATGGTGGGCGTAGCGTGGTCGATGAAGCAGCTCGTGATGGGCCCGCAGTGGCCGTGCAGCGTACATAGCGGGCTCAGCTGCGTACAACCGTGTGCCTGCGAGGATCAAGGCATTGTGCTATAGGTACCCGTGTGCAGGTCCCACACGCAGAGCAGCCCGTCCTGCGAGCCGCTGCCGGCGATGGTGGGCGTGGCGTGGTCGATGAAGCAGCTCGTGATGGGCCCGCAGTGGCCGTGCAGCGTGCATAGCGGGCTCAGCTGCGTACAACCGTGTGCCTGCGAGGATCAAGGCATTGTGCTATAGGTACCCGTGTGCAGGTCCCACACGCAGAGCAGCCCGTCCTGCGAGCCGCTGCCGGCGATGGTCGGCGTGGCGTGGTCGATGAAGCAGCTCGTGATGGGCCCGCAGTGGCCGTGCAGCGTGCATAGCGGGCTCAGCTGCGTACAACCGTGTGCCTGCGAGGATCAAGGCATTATGCTATAGGTACCCGTGTGCAGGTCCCACACGCAGAGCAGCCCGTCCTGCGAGCCGCTGCCGGCGATGGTGGGCGTGGCGTGGTCGATGAAGCAGCTCGTGATGGGCCCGCAGTGGCCGTGTAGCGTGAACAGTGGGCTCAGTTCTGCGCTGCTAAATACCTGTGTGGAACATTTCACTTATTATGAATTATATATTATTATACTTATAATAAAATTTTCTTCCTGCACCAACTTACAAGTCTCTGTTTGGCCCAATGGTTGACTGGTAGAGAATGCCATTTGGCATTAAGTCCGCCATTTGTACATTATTACTTGTTGTGCAATAAAGTTTAAATAAAAAATTAAAAAAATATTTAAGCAGGAAATGTGACGATTTGAAAACCATGATCTAAAAACACTAACTCGCCACTCTAGCATCCCTACTCTCCCCATTAATGACCAAACTCCCACGTCATCCCCTCTTACCTCGTTTTACGGTACCAAACTTTACCTTTACAATGGACAATAATACAAGGAAAATAATAGGCAAAACCCACAGATCTAAATATACTTACTATATATAGATAACTTAAACACCTCAATGTGTATGAAAACCAACCGTGTCACTTTTCTTCTACCTACTGTGACGTCACAAGGGCGAATTAGTGATGTGAATTCCCTGTTGTCCGCACAAAATCGATTCAAAGGCGACGCCGCCGCCGCACGCGCCGTTCGGCTCGACTTGATTCAGCCTGACCGCAGATGCACGGAATTTCGGTACGCTTTCCATATGACAGATAGAGACAGAGACACTTTTTGACGTTATTCCGTTCGGAACCCGAACGAAAATTCCGTGCGTGTGCGGCCAGAGGGCCTACCGCGAAACGAAAACGAACTCCGTTCGCGTATCTCCCTCTCTGTTGCACTTGCTAGTTCAAGCGACAAAGACGGAGATAACCTAAAAATCACTAATCGTTTCACATGAATGACATCGATTTTCTGACAGACGAATGATATAGACAGACGAATGATATAGACAGACGAATGATGTAGACAGACGAATGATATTAAACGGAATTATTAAATAAAGGATATTTGAATTACATTTTAAACATAAAACTAGTAAGACTATTAGCTCTGTGAGCTGTAGACCTCGCTTTGTTTTGAAATGGTTGAAATTTGTAATTTTTTAAGTTTTCTACCTCCATATCCCTCCATTTTTTTAAATTTTGAAAAATTGTACATAGTTGACAAGATTTTATGAGAATTGGCTGAAAATGCAAAGACTAGGCGAGAACAGAAATCTGGACATCCTCCGAACATCCAAACATTTTTGGGCCAAGCTGAAACTTGACAATGATGAAGGTTGTTGTGGCGTATCATTATTCTGTAAACCACAAATAAAATGAGTATATTATATCCATACGTCGTTATCGCGGGAGCAAAAACGATTTGACAGTAGTCAAAGATTATGACAAATAAGATATAACAGAAGTGACAGTAGTATCAACAAGTTTGTACCTACGAGTTCAAAATTTATCGATGTTTTTTCTAATATCTAACCTTCGTACTCGACTTGATGAGTACATACTAAAAAGATTAGCCACGTAATCCTAACGACAACCTCTTCATTCACCTGTTATTCAAAACATTTTTCATTCATGATCGATTTATCTGGACTGGACTTGTAGATAAAGGATTATTTTAGACACACGAAGAGTTTTTTGTTCTCAAATAATAAAAGGTACTCGTAATTTTCATAAAAAATAAACCTTCTGTTAAACAAAATTTCTACTCAGAAAGACGCACTTTAACGAACGTAGAAAAGGAGCAAAACCAGTTTGATTAATCATTTCTAGCAAAAACATTGTGCTAGATATGAAGAACTTCTTAGAGGCTAAGACGTGTAGGCATAATATTCTGTTTATATTAAACGGACATTCTGTTATATATATTCTTCAACACATTTGTTTTTGCTCCCGCGATAACGATGTATGATTATATCAGATATTTTATACGGTAATAATAAAAACACTGTTAAACATTAAATCTATTCACTAACCTCATTATCATTGTCAATGTGTTTTAGTATATTAATAGTGGGATACGCCGTTTTTTTTAACAATCTCAACTTCTTCCCTTCAATGAAACTGCTATTTTCAAAGTGTTCAGAAGAAATAGTACTATGCTTAGTCGGACCAACCAGTCTTTTCGTCCCGTGGCCGCAATCCATTTTTCTTTTGTGATAGGATCGTGTGGGAAACTAAAAAAAAGTAAGTGTTTCTTAAGCACAATAGAAATTTATAAACGTATTATACATTCAAAGGATAAACATGTCACATACATGAAGAACCCGAAGATTTACCCTCCATTTTTAAAAAAAATCGTGTAAAATTAGGACATATTTCGAGCTTGTTTGTATCAATAACTACTAAATTGACGTTTTTAAAATGGCAAATATCATTCGTCTGTCCGATATCGATTAAAATCGACCATCGAAATAATGTTGTAGAATGAACAACACTAGTTGCTAGATTTGACAGACGAATGATAAGTTCCCTTGTACCACGAACTCCAAGCGATGCGCGACAGTATCGCTTGTTCTGATATTCATCGTCTCTTAACACACAACGTCAGATTAAACGCTCAAAGCAAACGCGGCAATGTACTGTGAACATAGTTTACTTACCGATAATCTATAGTTACTTAGGTACAGTCTTGGAATCACACCTCGGAATACTTAAAAAATAGATTTAAAATGAATTTACGCATAATATAATTTGAAAATAACTTACGTGTGATAGGAAAAATGTCCTTGCGTTTGGGTGCTTCAAATTTTTGGACTATTACACTTTAATGCCAAGCAAAAAGGCATTTTCTTAATTTTCACGGACAACCGGCTACCACAACAGACGCGCGCGGAATGTCAGTAGTGACGGCCAACTCGGAGACCTACTCCGAGTTCCTACACGCGAAGTAGATGCATTTGCGTGATCTATGTATATTTAGATCTGTGGTAAAACCTGAGTGCGAGTATTTATATTTATATGGTGATTTGGTTTTTTTTTTTCAGTTGTCATAATGTTACAAGGTAAATTGGAACTTCTTTTGGATTACTTATTTTTATTATAAATATTATTTGAAACGGGGTATTTACCATGTATATTAGAGTTTTTGAGCACCCGATATTTCGGCGCAGTTGCATGCGCTATTATCACACAAACTCTAATATACATGGTAAATACTCCGTTTCAAATAATATTTATAATGTAAATGACCATGTGAGCTTGAAATCGTATACTTATTTTTACCCGACTTCGAGATTCCAAAAGGAGGAGTTGTTTTTTAATTCGTTTGATGTTTTTTTTAGAGGCATACATATAGGATTTTTGTGTTTTTATGAACAAATCAAGCATTCTCATTCAATAAGGTGACATTTGATGAAGTGGAACTGCTGATGACGACCAGAACGGAACTCTTTAACGATGCATAGTTGACGTTTGCCGATTAGTCCTCTTCGCTGTGTTTGTTAAGGAAGTTAGATTTTCAAGACAAATTTTAGTCAAGATCGAGAACTCCTCAAATGTTAAAGGAATACATATAGTGATTTTAATATTTTCATAAAAAAATCAAGCATTTATATTCAAGGAAGCATTTATATCTGATGTATTGGAACTGTTGATGATGATCAGAACGGAACTCTTCAACGACGTTCACGTTTGGCGACTTGTCGTCTTCGCCGTGTTTGTTATGCAAGTTATTTCATTGTATGTAATCTAAGAGTGCACCATCTACAACAATACTTCACCGGCCTCCCCCCCTTAAAAATATATTACAAAAAAATATAGTTTTTTGAATGATCCTAGAATTCACTTGTGTGCTGTGGGGACTAGAGAATGCGGTGCTTAAACGGTTGGAATGGAAATAGCATGTGGAGTCACGTCTGAAAATATAGATACATTTAATGTGACAAAAACATGTATCCACGACTTTACGCATTGTTAATAGTGACGTGGCTACATATTTTTGTCACATTAAATGTATCCATATTTTCAGACGTGACTGTACCTTGAGCACATGATCCTGGCTGCCGGTGAGGATTCGCCCTCCTTCAGAGTGCATCTCGGTGATCGGCTGCTGGTGCGGCCGGCACTGCGTGATCCGTTGGACGACTATTTCTGCCGATGTATTCTCACACGTTATGTTATGAATGATAAATACGAGTTTTTATAAACTATTTAACTCATCATTCATTAATTTGTCTTACAATAGAGGGAAATAACAGTAAAGCTGTTGGTTGTTTAGGATTTCTCACAAAGTCAGGTTTACAACTTTACACCCAAAACTGTTAATTTCGGTTTCAATGTCAATGAAAGCCGAATTTCAGCCCTCAGTGCGACGACTGCTGTTCCTTACTGTTTCCAACCAGCGGCGGCCATTCGGCGTGTATCGCTTGATACATAGTAATATTTAGGTAACGCTTCGTAAAAGGAAGGCGTCAAACACACCTATTCTATAATATACTTAAACATGAAACTGTCAAGTGTAATTTCTAATTTAGTATGCGTAGTGTGTACTTTCAATTACTAACAATTTATATAATTATTTGTATTACTTTACTTATGTAAACATATGTTATGTTTATGTGATTCCTTGAAATAAAAATCCAAATTTAAAATTGTGCTGACAGTTTCGCGACTGTGTGACTCGATGTATTAGACACCTACCCACTTTTACCTGTTACATTGTTTGGGGGTAGTTAATAAAAAAAACATTTATATTTCAACAAGAGTACATCAAATAAAATAAAACAAAATGTCAACTTAATACTTAAATACCTGGTTACTATTAAGAGAAACATAAACTACACCCCACTTCGATTTGACTATACTCTTTTAATAACAGCCAGCAACAAAAGTTATCGAACGAAATAAGCTTACAGAAGTAACTAAACAGTCACATAAATATTACATAAGTTACTCAATAGCGCGTCAACACTTGTTTGGGGCTTCCGTTTCAACTTTCGTTGCTGACTGTACATGTAATAGTTACCATCTCCATCGGCAAGGTCGGAGTCGTAGGAGAAGCTGAGCCGCGCCCGCGCACGGTCGTCGGCGTCGCCCCCGCCGCTCGCGCCGCGCAGCGACCCCGCCGACCCTGTCCGTTTGTGGGCTGCACACAAAACACTACTAAATAAACTTAAACAGACTTGTCTATAGTAAAAATTTGCCAAGGTACAAAATCCGTTTTTATATCGACATTCTATTATATTTGTGGTTTTTTATTTTTAATAAAGTATCATCTCAGGCAGCAGTAAACGTTAGTTCTAGAATATTTCCACCTTCGTTCATGATCATGACCATTTCAAAGCTACTAGAGTGTAGTCAGAAATAGTTTTGGTAAGTAATATAAGTAGTGTGTAGTTACTGCGTCTGTGCGCCGTGCTGAACCGCCAGTCGACCTGCGCGCCCGAGCACGCGTTGTACGCGTGTAGGCGCAGCAGCGCGAGGTGGCCGCCCAGCGCCGCCGCTGCCGCGCGCCGCGCGCCCGCCAGCGCGCGCACGTGCGTCACGCCGCCGCTGCGCTCCAGCCCCCACCAGGCGCACTATCATTCAAGATAATTAGCTAAATGATGGTAAAGTAATGGAGAACTTTTATCAATTGGGATAGGTATCGGACCGTTACAACTTAAAATCGAATTAGCACCTTATATTCGCAATATTTACCCGATATTTTCAAATGTAAATTAATACTAAATTCCGCTTTTGATGACGCTAAAATGTCATTTTATGTATATTTTTTATTCTTCTACTTTGACGCTTTGTAAAGCCTGACCAGAAATATATGATTATTGTCAATAGGGCGCTATTATTCTCATTTATATGGCAACAGTTCAGTATAGTTATAAAGCGTATTATTCTCTGTGGTATGGTGACATCTTGATTTGTTTACCTGTCAGCTCTGATGTTAATTTGAAAATGTTTCACTGCGAAATAATTTCATTTCCCGAGCGTATTATTTTCAGCTGTTTATTACATACATTATTTACAGTGTTTCGCTCTTGACTATGTATGAATAATTTTGGGATTTTTCTGTCGTTTATTATTTAATATTCAACACTTTACTATTATTCAAATAAACCGCGGCAACACATGTATATCATTCTGTCAGTAAAATGATTGCCAGTGCAAGAAATTATTTCCAATGAAATTCCGCAACATGGCGCATGATCATATATTTCTGGTCAGGCTTTACTTTGTTATTACTTTGTAATATTTTTCTTGCAACTTATACGAAATATCAAAGGAAAGTTCACAGAAACTTTTCGCAAAAACATTGCATTAGGTTGGGTATGTGTAAATGTATAGTCTCTGGTAATATGTAGGTGCGCATTAAAATTGTTTATTTTGATATTAATCACTAAGGCAAGACTTGTATTAATAACATAGATATTAAATCATTTGGTTCCTCGCTAAGCGCAGTGGCATTGCCATTCAGCGAGGTAACGCAGCCAGCCTTATGGGCACCTTACCAAATAGCAGTGACATAGGGGATATTTGTACATAGGTATATATAGTTTAAGCACCGTAGGCTGGGCTAGGTAATTTGTATTAATTAGTGTATTTTTTTATATATAGGTTGTTTGTCTTTTAGTTTGTTTTGTACTTAATAAATTTAAATTTTGTAATAGTTTTTTTATTAACCTTTTGACAAACATACGTCAAAAATTGAACTTTAAATTTTGAACCATAGATTTATATGAAGTGGATCCAATTCGTACACTTTTTCCCTAACCACAGTTGCACCTTATTACCGAGTAAAACAGTCGTTCATAGGAGACTAGTAAAATGTAGTAAAAATGGTCCGATAGAGAGTATAATGGAGGGAGCGGTGTCTGACCCGCACTCGTTACAAAATTGACACATTTGACACATATTGACATTTTGATTGTCTGATGACGTCATTACCCCCTTACTCAAAATAAGACACAGTCCCCTAGATAACCTTTTCTTTCGGCGTTCACTTTGTGACCGAAGAATTAGATCCACTTTATATAAATCCATGTTTTGAACTCTGTCATAATCGCAACGTCAGTAATATGACAACCAGAGCTCGGATTTTTCACGGCAAAACAAAACACTAGCGTAATTTAGCCAGTGCTTGAAATATTATTTTATCGACACCTATCGAGTCTTACTAGAGTATATGACAGGTATTGCCTCAGTACATTTTTTCTTTTTTTATTCGATGGTACACCTATCAGTGTGAATGTCAAAATTTAAAAACTAACAAACGTGCGAAAATTTCGAAAAACAGGAGACTTACTAGAGCTCAAAATCAATATTTTTGACCAGTCTAAGGTGACCTACTGGGGATTAGAAGGTTGTGCATTAATTACCGGACATCCTGTATAAGTAATAAAATAACTTTTCATTTTAGCTTTGCCATAGTCGAGCAACAAAGAGGTAGGTCTGCATGTACAACTTAGAACGAAGTAACTATACCACCTCATTTAAAATGATAGAAACGACTGCAAATTTCATCTCACATGACATATGACATTCACACTTTAACTGTCATTTCATTACGTATAAAACGTAAATTGCATCTAGGTATTATTTATTTCGCAACGCATTGAATCCGACGTGTTGGATATACGTATAATAACTTAATATTGCAAGGTATCAATTGGTCAACACAGTGAATCCTCCTTTTTGTAAAGGGTCGGCAACGCGCATGTGACTCCTTTGGAGTTGCAGGCGTCCATAGGTTACGGTAGCTGCTTACCATCAGGCGGGCCGTATGCTTGTTTGCCACCGTCGTGGTATAAAAAAAAAAAAAAAAATAATACAAAAATGAGTAATGTACAAGATCGGATCAAAACGTGGATTGAAAATCACCCTGAGTTAGTCTATAATGAAGTGACCTCCACTATATACTGCTCTATGTGCGATATGCATCTAAAACTGAAGAAATGCAATATTGAGAATCATGTGAAAAGCAACCGCCACAATTACCGTTCGGGGCAACCAAATAGGAAACATCAATTTTATTTCGATTTAATTATTTTTCTTATTTCATGCAACATACCATGGGCAACAGTCAACAACAATAATTTTCGTCATTTTTTTAACAAGTATTTATGTTGCGACTGCTCTATGACTTCTTTACCGGACGAATCGACCCTGCGAAAAATTTATTTAAATCTCGTGTACAAAAAAACTATACAGGGTATAAGAGAGGTAAACAAAACCAATTATTTGTGGATATCTATAGACGAAACACCAGATTTCATGGGAAAATGTGTGACAAACGTGGTGATTCGGTCTTTGCAAAAAAATTGTTCTAAGCAATTTTATCTTTTGGGGTCGAAGGTTTTAGAGAAGGTAAATGGGGAAACAATAGCAAACCTAATAATAAACCAATTAAAATTTTTGTTTCAAAATTCTTTCAATGATAACGTAAACAATTTGCTTTTACTTTGCACAGATAGTGCCGCATATATGCTTAAAGCCGGTCGTATTTTAAAAGCAACGTTTCCTCGTATGAAACACATTACGTGTTTAGCTCATGGTCTGCACCGGGTTGCCGAAGAAGTGCGAGATAATTTCAAAGGTGTGGATGGGTTGATATCGAATGTCAAAAAGATATTCCTAAAATCTCCAGAGCGTGTACGCCTTTTTAAGGCAAAATATCCGTCCATTCCCCTACCTCCCGAGCCAATTATCACCAGATGGGGAACTTGGATATCTGCTGCGGTATATTACGCTCAATACTATGAGCAAATACGTGATGTCGTCTCCATACTTGCTAATGACTCGGCAGCTATAAGAGCTGCAAAAAAATGTTTTCAAACACGCAAACTACGACCGGAGTTAAATTTCATTCGCGACAACTACGAAGTAATAGCCTCTTCAATAGAACAATTGCAATGTTCGACTTTATCCATTGCGGAATCCTTCCTCATTCTGGATACTGTTCGTTGCTACGTAAACTGGAGTAAACTTTTACCAGTGATACGTAAATTTGAAGCCGTGCTCGAACGAAATCCTGATTACGAAATTTTAAGAGACATATCTGAAAATATTACCCGAACTGATAATGAATTCTATAAATTTGCTCCCTTGACGTCAACTGAAGTTGAACGTACATTTAGTGTACATAAATGTATTTATAGTGATAAACGCAACTGTTTACTCCCAGAGAATGTTGAAAAGATAATGATCATCTACTCCTATCACTATTACCCAAATAAAATGTCTTGTGCTGCTGTGTGTACTGACGTAGATTTTGAAGAAGAAATTGCGTCTGTTTCTAATATATAGTAACTTTATACAAATGTTTTTATTAGTTTTATTACATATTAATTTTATTTGGTGACTTTTATTTCTTCTAGTTCTGAATTATCGATATCGATAAAATAATATTTCAAGCACTGGCTAAATTACGCTAGTGTTTTGTTTTGCCGTGAAAAATCCGAGCTCTGATGACAACTGCTGCAGTAGAAATACCAACATAAAATCACTGTTTGGTACGTTTTTAGCTATAAAAATCGCTATACTACTAAATATTCAAACAAGTGACGTCATGCCCACCGGCGGAGCCACATCGGCATTCATGAATTTCAATATATGAAAAAATTCTATACATATAAAATCTATAAAATTCTATAATCATTAAAAAAAAATCTATATCAACACCAAGGATGATATAGACATGGATGGACAATATCCATACAAAATCGCGTTCCCTTATTTCAGGTTAAAGCACTAGCGTCATCTATCGGTCACACCAGACACTAAATCCTAGTTTCTAATACTTTGTTCGTCGCTTAACGCTGACAGAATAACTCGACTCCAGACTCGACAGATGGCGCTGTGGCACTTAGTACCGAAAACAGACGTATAGCCTGAAGGTTCGAGGAACGCGATTTTGTATAGGCATCAAGGATGACTAAGACATGGATTGACAATGCCTATACAAAATCGCGTTCAGGCTATATTTTTTATACATATAAATGTGCCTATTAACTAGCAATCACAAGCGGCCGTGTGTGTGTCGGTCCACGTATCATACGAATCAAAAAAGGGTTAAACCGAAACTCCACGCGAGCAAGAAGAAGTAATTCAGGGTGATAAGACTGATAAGGAATTAACTTTGATCAATCAGGAAATATTCTAAATAAGAAAAAATATTTTTTAAGGACGCAAAAATCTTCATAGACTATTTTTTAATAAAGTCAAGCCTTTCGGAAAGAATGGATCCAGATATAAAAAAAAATGTGTCTCCCTCTAATTTTTGAATATGGGAAAATTCATTAGCGCGAGGCAGGTGTAATAATTACCTTCAATGAAAACTATTGAGTTATTTGAGCGATTTTTGAGTTATTACTAAAAGTTAACATTTCATAGTAAAATGACGTAAGTACCATAGCGCCTAATCAAAGCGGGCAGTCATTATTTTAACGTTTGATATTTCTATATTTAAAAAACTGCATCCGATAATGAACCATGTGTTAAGGTTCGTAAAGTCGACTACCTATTGCTCTATTTAGCGTTTTGAAGCTTGCGTGATGATTTTGTTTTAGTGTGGGTGCGTGGTGATAAGAGAGAGTTTTGCATTTGGGTGCATAGATTTTATGTGTGCTACCTCATCCCCCTCGAGATTTTGGCAGACTTTTTGTTTGGAAAGATGAAGCGAAGCCGCCTCCTCTGTTTAGAACTTTATGGTAGATACATATTTATAGAATCAAGGCTGTTCAACGCTATTGCTTGATTCGAGATTTTCCGTTCAAATTAAAAGTGACCATAAAAAGTAAATATTGAACGCCTTGATTTAATGTCAAATATCTGAAATACAACCAACTCACCATTAACTTCCCCGAGCTAGCTTCCCAAAACTCGAGCCTTCCGTCCGCGCATCCTAGTATGATAAGGTCGTTACAAAAGTCCATGCACCAGATGGGCGAGTCGCGCACGGCCCGCGCCCGCCAGTCCGCGCTGGCCGGCTCCGCGTCCGACCAGCAGCTGTCCGCACCACCGTTCACCAGCTTACCCTTGTGTCTATTACGCAAACCACTCACACTCTCACTATTACATTTATATGCAAAACTGTTATCGTCACTGTCTAAAGCACTATTTACACTTAAACTTAAATTATCTTTGTCTATACTTAAATTGTTTATGTCCACGTTTTCTTTTGCTTCGTAACTGTAAATGTCGTCGTGCTGATCGCTGCAGTACAGTTCCCTGAGAAAGTTAAGTTAACGTGTTGATGAGTACATAAGTGCGGTAACGTATTTTAATTGTTGAGCCATGTAGGGTTCACTTTACACTGGACATTTCAAAGAGTAAGTATCAAACAGAGCTTGAACCGTAATTGGCTCAACAATTTAAGTCCGTTACTGTACTCTGGACTGAAGTGACTGATACTTCTGTGTCATTTTGCATAAGTATTGTTTAATTGACCAAAAATGCAACTATATCCTCTTTGTTAGACTGTATGCAAGCTTGGTTTTACAGTAACATTAAGAACTCGTTTTCTCACGTATCATTTATTTGGACTCACGAACAGTGGTTCTTGCGGCAACTTATAACCTAATTGGATTGTCTGTGAGTGTGTTTGTTCATCTAACAAAATCTAATATTTTATATTCCTCAAGACTGTATAAATCTTACGAGCGTAAAGCGTAAATGCGCTTGGTATCGGAAAGTTTGATCTTAAATTGTTATAATGTCGCTTCAGACTCATGCTTTTACCTGTACGTTTTGGCGAAGTCGTATCTTGTGGTTTCGGCGGGGGAGAGGTGGGCTGCGGAGTCGCGCGGGGCGCGGAACCGCAGCCCGCTCAGGTGGTTGCTGAGGCCTTTGCGCAGCGAGAGGACGGGCTGAAACATAATCATAGGTATATCTATATTACACACTCAATGACAATGACAACGCGTCGCATTGTCCACTATATACATTTCTATAGGACGTGACACATTTCATTGTCTTGAGTTGACTTTTCCTTCAGAAGATTGTCTTATACTACGACTAATAAGGTTGAATCACGTCATTGTTACTTTAGTTACTCAGGTAAGACGGCAAGAACTTACCTCGCTTTGTTTTGCTGGAACAGTTTGTTGGAATGCTGCAAAAAAAAAAAAACATTAACGTGTTTTCCGTCCGATGCTTGGCTGTCAAAGGGTTAACTATATATAACGTCAAAATCCGTCAAATAATACATAACTTACTGAATGAGGTACTTACCTGGAGTAGGATTCAAAGGTTCATTTTTCTTCGCTACTTTATCAGCAAGTTCTTTTTGTAACTTAAAAAATCTGGAAGGTAAGAAAACTTCGTCATAAAAATGATACATTAAATACCCACTGAATAGTATGTAAAAAGTTGAAAATACTGTACATATAAATAGTATCAGAATACAATGATTTTGAGGTAAAAACCCATGGGCCGCGGGCAAAAACAACTGACGACGCGACTGAATGAGACAGGATTAGTATGATTACTTAAGAGGTGCGCCATCGTTGTGCGAGCAAGATATTATTTTCAATAAAAAGTCTGTGCCTACTGACAACATTCAACAGTAGTACTTACGCGCCACGGTCTATGTTGGTAAGGATCTCGCCGTTCTGTGAGTCCCACACTTTGACGTGGCCCTGCAGGCAGGAGCTGACCACTTGCTCGCCATCCGTCACCAGGCACTCCACCTCCTGGCTGTGCCCCGCCACCACCAGCGGCACCGCCTCCGTCACCAACTGACAATAATCAATTAATATTTTAACCAATTATTAAAAATAACGTCTAATATTTTTTGATAATTTATATGACAGACTAAATACAATAATGTTTCATTTCCTTAGCCAGGCAGGATAACACCTTATTAATGCTCCATAAAGTGGTAAACGCGTAATTTTTAAAAAACTTTACGAAGACGAATGTTTTGAAGTTTGTGGAGTAAGATATTGTGAAACAAATGTGAACATAATTTGCTGTTATCGGAATCCATATGATGCTAACTTGGTCGTCTTTATTGAAAGACAGGGTGTCCACTTTAAATCCCAATTCTTTTTCCTGACTTTTCCCTGATTTACCTGACCGTTTCTTTAAATTTCTTTGACAAAAATAATATTTTACTATCGTAGCTTGTAAGAAATTGGTTCAATTTAAACTGTAAAATAGACTATAAAATTGAGGTTCTATGTTCGGCTGTTTTTCTACTGCCTCTCTTAATAATTTCATGTTGAACCCATATGTATGTGTGCATTATGGGTGTGATATTGTGAGTTTGTATGGGACCTTCAATAATTCTTATTAACCCTGTAAGAGCGGCATGTAAAAATGGCCATACAGGTTTATTTCCCTGAAACCGTCTTAAGAACGGTTCGCAGTCATTTATAATGTCCTTGTACTAGCTAACTGTGCTAAACTTTATTTCGTAAAAGAGAGCAATCAAGATCATGGAAAAAGTTCCTCAGCAGACATGTAGCAAACATTTTTTATGGAAATAATCTGATTGTCCCTTGCTTATATATCTTGGTAGTACTTACAGATTTGGTAAAGCATATGAATGATATTGAAACGCAGGAACAAAAAGATAAGCGCTTAAAAAGCGACGCGGAACGACTTGCCAATACAAGCCATCACTAAACTCAAAGTGAAGCTTTGCGGGTTATCAATCCATTTTGCTATTCAAAAATTTGCCTGTTGAGTTTAAGATGCTAAGTAACACTTTGACGTTTAAAAACAAATTAAATGCTTTAAATTATTTTTATGTTATTTGCTACTTAATAGTGCAACTTGGCATAATTAATATTTTTTTGTGTTATTTGCTATTTAATAGTGCAACTTGGCAAGTTTAAACCCATCCAAGTAGGTAACCAAAGAAGTGCGCCGAAGTCAGGGTACATTCAATCGAGTAGAGGTAAAAAATAAACTTAGCAAATAACACAAAAAAAAAACATTTTTCACACCACCTGCTCGACAATGCTAAATTATATATCATGCAAACCTGACCGAAAGAAAATCATTTAGCCGGGTTATAATGTTGTACTAAATCTCATTATAACCCGCTGGTTAATAATGTGACTTCACTTCCCATAGTTCTTATTGTTATGTGCTTAAAGTCTAATTTGGTAAAGTCCGCACGGTGCACGGGCCCGCGCCGCCGCGTCATCGAACTGATTTGAAACTCGCGCTGGCCACCTCAATTTTAAATACCAAAAACAAATGCCGCGAGTGTCATATGAGCTGCAGTATACGGAGTAAAACTGCAAGTTTTACAAAAATAGAATATAAAATTCGAATAAAATGGACTAATGTATCAAGAATCAATTTATACTTTTGATTTACTTTAAAAAATCGGCCAAGTACGTGTCGGACCACGCATAGGAGGATTCCGTACATTCAATGGAATAAGAACCAAACTAATACCAAAAGGTTTTATCTGATGCCTATGGAGGAAGTTTCTTGGAGATAACTCAAAAATGGCTGAACCGATAATGTTCAAAACAATTTTCGTAGAAAGTATGATAAGGCGCATCTCCTCAAATTTCTTCATATTTTTTGGACTTACGGTTCAAATGTTACAGGGGGGGGACACAATTTTTCTGACTGTGAAAGCGATTATTTCAGAAAATATTCACTTAATCAAAAAATGGTCAAAGAAATCTCAATGTTATTTTTAAAGACCTATCGATTGATGTGTCACATGTTGATATTTGGTTAATTTTTTTTAATTTTTTATTTAGTTACATGTATGGAGCCCCTAAAATTTAAATGTTAGTTTTTTCAAATTTAACTACATAACTAAGTAGCGGCATACACAATACACCTTATGTGTAAATTTTATCCCATCAAAAACATAAATGTGAAAGGCTGCCAAGTTCGATACTATGGGAATGCTTCGCCTATAAAAGAAGTGAGATCTGAATAAGTACCAAGTTCCATAAAAATACCTCAAATCATGAATAGTTATAGGAATGCACACTTGATTTCCAGCAGTTTTTAAGGTACATTTTGAATAAGTATCACGTTACATAGAAATACCTAAAATTATAATAGTCAGAGAAACGCACACCGGTTTTTTTTAGCAGTTTCCTGATAACATTTATTATTTTCAGTACTTTTTAATGATGTTACTTGGCAAGTTTTCACACACCACACACCTTTTCAATGCAATGAATCGACACCTTTGGACTGCAATGTGTCAAGTATATAATTTTCTATTAAAACTTGCCAAGTTACATCATTAAAAAGTACTGAAAATAATAAATGTTATCAGGAAACTGCTAAAAAAACCGGTGTGCGTTTCTCTGACTATTATAATTTTAGGTATTTCTATGTAACGTGATACTTATTCAAAATGTACCTTAAAAACTGCTGGAAATCAAGTGTGCATTCCTATAACTATTCATGATTTGAGGTATTTTTATGGAACTTGGTACTTATTCAGATCTCACTTCTTTTATAGGCGAAGCATTCCCATAGTATCGAACTTGGCAGCCTTTCACATTTATGTTTTTGATGGGATTTCATTTATTTTTGTTAGGTGTAGGTTCTTTATTATTTTTTATCACTTTTGCTTTAGGAAATGTCTCATTCCACTTAGGTATGTACTTTATACTATAACCCTTTACACTAAGCGTCTAATTCTATTTTACTATTTATTTATAGGTGATTTTTACAAATAAACTGGCTCCCTACACCTATAAAACATATAATTACATACATCAATAACGTACTTTATTCTGTTTGTAAGTACGCTACCTACATAGATAATTAATAACTTGGTAATACCTACCTACCAGTAGGTATTATAATTGGTGGCCTATTATGTAGCCCTAGAAGTGCACCATCCCATCTCATCCCGTGGCGTATCGGAGGGTGAGATGGGCAGAAGTATATATAATTCCATCTTAGAGTATATATGATTTCCATGTTCTTGAATCTGCGATTTTATTAGTTGTAAAATTAGAAATTATTTAGACTATGCGAGAAAAAATAGTCTTTTCATTTTTGTTTGACTGATTTAGCGCACCTAGTGTACCCAGTGACCGGCTTTGCACTTCGTAAATCGTGGGTTCGGTTCCCGCAACAGACACACACAGAGTGGTGAACAATTTTATTGTTCTTGTCTTTAAGACAAACATGTATTGTCTTAAATTGGTATGTATCTAAATTTAAATAAGTCTTATCTCATTTCCACTCCATACCTACTTATAGTAGAACAAAATAACACATTCGTTGTTTTCGAAACTGACTCACACTTGGCCGTTTTCAGATTTTTACTTTATTTCGACCTAAAGACAAACCTTCGAGCCAAATTTCAGGTCGGTACGACCATTGGAAGATAGACCCATTTAGTTCATTATGACTTCATAGTAGAACAAAGTTACACCTTCGCTATTTTTAAAACTGACTCACACTTGGCCGTTTTCAGATTTTTCCCTTTACTTTGACCTTAAGACCTATCTCCATGCCAAATTTCAAGTCAGTACGACCATTGGAAGTGGTCTAGGTTTTTGATGAGTCAGTGAGTCAGTGAGTGAGTGTATAGTAAAAATAGCGATTTTCTCAATATCTCAAGAACTGCTATAGGTAGAATAATGAAATTTTGTATTCTAGACAATTAAGGGGATGTCAACAGACACTCGAAATTTCATATGCGTAGATAAAATATGTTTTGAGTTATAGGGTGGTCGAAATTGGCCCGAAATGGTTCGTGTAATATAACCCACGGCCGGTGTGTCGCTTTTTTTTGCTCGAACTTGGCGGACACACTGCCGTGTGTCTAGATTCATATACGTCGTATAGTTTCCAAGTAAAATGGCTGTGACATACGGACGGACAGACAGACAGACATGACAAATACATAACGGTTCCTTTTTTTGCCATTTGGCTACGGGACCCTAATGAAAATCCGTTTCTAGTAGTATAGCCTTAACTATTTTATTGTCTTACAAGAGGTGAGAAAAGTAGAGTATACTCCTCGGGGATAAAGCTGTTTTTGTCACGGGCGCGCTTAAACCCCTCACTGCACTCAGGACTCAGTCTTAATTCCCTCGCTGCGCTCGGGAGTAAAATCTGGAGTCCTTCGTTCCGTTCGGGATTCAATATCGCGCCCGTGACATAAAACAGTGCTTTATCCCCTTGGTGTACAATCTACTATTAAGCAGTTAGATCTCATTTCCTTTATTAGCGAAATTGTTTACGTACTTTGAATTCCTTCACATAGTTTTAGATAGGATTGCTGTTACCAAAATCACCATAAAACGACTTTCCAGATTGCATGGATGGACTATTTTAGTTTCGAAATCACTTTTTTTATTCTAATTTGATTTCTTCGTGTATTTTATAATCCCAGCGTAAACGAAAATAGTTTCAGCATACGCCAGCGCAGTTCCTTGACATGAACTCGAGATTTAAATGTTAGATGAAATTAATAAATGAAATGACGCCTTGATCAGCATAGTCTTCCAAATCGTATTTACCTTTTTTGATATTTATTTATTGTAATTTTATCAGTTAATAACGTTGCGACAGAATTTTGAAAGTTTCGTCGCGGCCGAGTAGTTCGGCCATTTTTTTGGCCGAAACCGAACCTTCGGTCGGACACTAATATTTACTAGAGAATGCTTTATGGCATTTTTTGTACTTAATAAGATTTAATTTTGATTTGAATTTTTTTCATATTAATAATAAAGGTTAAATAAATAAGTAAATAATGATTCACCTGGACCGCCGGCTGCTTCGCAATGATTTTTCGATATTCGTCGTCCTCGTTCCACGAAGCGCGCCACTCGGCATAGTTACGAGAACACACACACCTGTTTGACACATTACATTACAATGATGAATTATTTTTATTAAAAAGTATTTCTACACGGGCCTTTAGTTGCTCATGTGGTACGGAGATTTTGAACCCATTTTCTTTTGTTGAAAGTAACAGACTCTAGATGAAAAAAAAAGCAAATGCCCAATAAAAACAGGCCGAAACGATATGATGGTTTTGTTCGATATAATTATTCAACCAGATATTAGGAGTGGGAACGTAAATTCACAATTGCATGTGAAAATATAATACTTAAACAAATTCCGAATAATCCAAAAACAATAATCGAACTACCAACATACTAGTCAATCCACTTTGCATAGAAAAGGTGAGTTATCGCGAGATGTAAAACGGCAGACGGCAGCTTTGAATTTTTTTCATATTATTTATTGTTGTGTATCTGTAACAGAGCACGACCATCATGTAGACGATGACGGCCACGTCGGCCACACTGATGGTGCACAGGATGGCCAGCGGCAGTATCTCCATGGGGGTGGTCGCGTATATTGACAGCTCGGTCGGTTTGTGTTGTTGTAGGGTACCTGTAGATCACGACTAATACGACCATCATGTAGACGATGACGGCCACACTGATGGTGCACAGGATGGCCAGCGGCAGTATCTCCATGGGGGTGGGCGCGTATATTGGCAGCTCGGTCGGTTTGTGTTGTTGTAGGGTACCCGTAGAGCACGACTAATACGACCATCATGTAGACGATGACGGCCACACTGATGGTGCACAGAATGGCCAGCGGCAGTATCTCCATGGGGGTGGGCGCGTATATTGGCAGCTCGGTCGGTTTGTGTTGTTGTAGGGTACCCGTAGAGCACGACTAATACGACCATCATGTAGACGATGACGGCCACACTGATGGTGCACAGAATGGCCAGCGGCAGTATCTCCATGGGGGTGGGCGCGTATATTGGCAGCTCGGTCGGTTTGTGTTGTTGTAGGATACCCGTAGAGCACGACTAATACGACTATCATGTAGACGATGACGGCCAGACTGATGGTACACAGGATGGCCAGGGGCAGTATCTCCATGGGGGTGGTCGCGTATATTGGCAGCTCGGTCGGTTTGTGTTGGTGTAGGGTACCTGTAGAGCACGACCATCATGTAGGCGATGACGGCCACTCTGATGGTGCACAGGATGGCCAGCGGCAGTATCTCCATGGGGGTGGTCGCGTATATTGGCAGCTCGGTCGGTTTGTGTTGTTGTAGGGTACCTGTAGAGCACGACCATCATGTCGGCGATGACGGCCACACTGATGGTGCACAGGATGGCCAGCAGCAGTATCTTCATGGGGGTGGTCGGGTATATTGGTAGCTCGGTCTGTTTGTGTTGTTGTAGTGTACCTGTAGAGCACGACCATCATGTAGGCGATGACGGCCACACTGATGGTGCACAGGATGGCCAGCAGCAGTATCTCCATGGGGGTGGTCGGGTATATTGGCAGCTCGGTCGGTTTGCGCCACTGCTTTTGCTGACTCTTGCCATCAATTAGATCGAACTCTGTCCAAACCAAGTAATACCCATTTAAAATTATTGCCAGTTATATTATTGATTTGAAACATTTAACTTATGCAACATCATATAGTACTAACTGTAGCCCGTAATTTTAATTTAATTGTTGATAATCTAATTTCATATGATTTTTAACTGTCAAGTGTCTTTGGTGTACGTTCCAAATTCTAATTTTCAACACCTTTAGTGACTAAATTGAGCAAAAATTTAAATATTTTTTTACTTTATATTCAGAATTTTTATTACAGTTTCATTTAATTACTTTATATTCAGAAGACAAAATGTTAATGGCCTCAATGGAGCGCTTTTTATCTTTAGCTTAATATCAAGCATACGCTGTCACACTCTACTAACCCCAAATACTGCGGAACCAACTCAACTCACACTTTTGGAGAGTAGTCAACTAAGTGATCCACCCAATGGCCACTAATGTACAACGTGGTACCAACGATTGGGCAATGCAGGCGCAATGCAAGGCGCACGGCGGCCGCGCGCTCAGGCGATACGCGCTACGACTCCCTTCAAGACCCTTGATATTCATTCTACTACAGTCATTTTACGGGCGGCTAGTATGGGGAATTGGAAATAATTAATAATAGCTAATATTTTTAGTGTAACGGATATATCATGATACTAGTATTATTTACGCAATTATTCTACAAAATATCGTTATTCGCTAACCGCCACAAATATGTACACACATATTACAAGCGGTTTTCTTGTAGGATTTAAATGAATATATCGTTACTAAGTCATTTAAAATGTGTAAGAACAAACTACCAATTATTACTATTTGTTTCTAACGAATTAGGATATATATCACCCGCGCCGTACATTTTGTAATTTATGTGGTTTTACATGGACACGGTTTCTTGTTTTTCGCTTCAAACAGAAAGAAGACTTAAATATCGTCATATTAACAAATAAAAATAATTGATATTATAGTAAATAAAAATATACAAATTTTTTATATTTTTTTTACCTATTAACTACTTCCGGGTGAAAAGTTGGTAGGATTTTTGCATATATTATCTATAAATATTCCATAAGTATGAATAATAAAAAAATCAGGTATTATAAATTAATATTTGACGCAACCGTATCTTTACTGTACTATCCGCCTGTCGACAAACTGGCAATGATAATGACGTACCAGGCAGCGTGTCGAGCGGGTCGAGCGCGGCAGCGAGCGCCTGCCAGCGCAGCGGCGGCGGGTCGCGCTCGTCGGGCAGCCGCGCGGCGGCCGCGCGCTCCGGCGACACGCGCTGCGATAGCAGCACGGGCGGCAGTACCGCCACCACGCGCCCCGCCAGCGACTCGTTGTACTGCCCGAGGATTGCTGACCAGTGGTACGCTGACACTCTGCAACCAAATTAGATAAATACATTTTATCTACACTCACATTGTAAGTCCTCTAAAACGTGTTCAAAAACGGTAGGCAATGGCTAGCATTATCACAACCGATTTTACTATGATAAGCTTTTCTGTGTTTATCTGTGGCAGTAACGTAATTTTAACTTTACATGCTCAAACATTGATGTGTTATGAGTTTTGATAACATAATGCAGGTGCAGGTGTAGCACGCTCCCGCGCGGCCGCCGACACAATCGAGTTGGCCATGGCGGTGCAATGGCGGCCATTCTATGATTTCGGAATACGGCATTTAGGATAAATAATATGAGTGTAGATAAAGCAGTGTATGCAACTGTACGTAATTAGGCCTTAAAACACTCGTGTGATCTTATTATGAAACTCACCTGCGGCTCGTTTCATAAAACCACACTCATGTTTTAAGGACCCCTTATTACGTAACAGTTACATAAACTACTATTGAGAGTACGTAAATGAGCAGGATCGATCAAGGTTTTATGGAGTTAGAATGCGAAATACGATGTCCATATGGGTTTGGTTATAACAGGTCAATTCGTTTGCAAGTAAATCGCGAGTTACTACAGGACTACTATTAACAAATAAGAACAAACAAATAAGCATACATCGGGGTTTTCGGCGCGGGAATGTTTGACATTAGCCAAAGAGTAGGCATTAACTTAAAAAACAGAATGTACTCTAGCAGGTTTCTACCTAATGAATAACGTAAATAAGTGACAGATCATTATTAAGTCCCCAATCATTTATAAGTAAATAGTTCATAAATATCGGCAGACAAGATTAATATTTGACACTTGTTGTCATACTGTGCCTTTGTCTTAGGCATATGCAATTGCATGTCTAAAATACTATAATAGTCAATACAAACATGCCTCGAAGAAAAAAAGCTCGTATCATAGTGTGTATACTATTCACAGAGAGTTAGTTACTCATTAGGCATAATATGATATTTTCTCAGACTAACCTATCTGTTTATCTCTACTCTTTCTCAAATCGTTCCCGCACCGAAAACCCCGATGTATGCAAATAAGATAAAATAGTAACCTCGACCACGGCCGGGAGTGCGGCGAATGCTTCAGCAGCACGGTATCGTTCGCATCTCCCACGCCTTTGTCTGCGTCCGACATCTCCAACAACGGCGAGAACACCATTGGGCTCCTGTTGCTGTCGTTGTAAAACACGTCGACCGATTGTTTTGGCGAAAAGTTTTCGTGACTCTTTTTATCCGCCTTGCTACTAACGTCAGGTTTTTCCACATTGGTTATGAAGTACTCGACCACACCCGAATTGTAGACTATCATCGATATCCACACAAGCATCCACACCATGAAGGCGCGCTGGAAGAACCGCGTCCGCGCCCACATGTTGACGAGGCGGATCCGCTTCGGCACCTTCTGGTCCTGCGCTTGAGGGCTCGACTTGCGTTTTGCCAGCACGTCAGTTGGACTGTTTTGCGCCAACCCATTCAACCGCGGGTGCGATTTTGACTTGGTCATTCTAAGCGGCGATATACTGCTCTCGTCAGAGTAATTCTTATCGAACCGCCAATTTAGAGCGTTATTGGCATGAAAGTATTCTTTTAAATGGAGTTTGTTATTTTGATCTTGAAAGTACTCCATGCGCCGAACATCGATTCCCAGAATAGTTGCGAAGAAAACCATTTGAACAAAATAATCGGATAGTAAACTGACTATCATGAATATTGAGAACTCTTGAATGAACGGAACAAACGTGAAGAAGCTAACGGTCAAGATGGTTATTTCCGTAAGTAGATTCTTGGTAATGGACCAGCCTTCCTTGCTCAGGCCTTGCGCGAGCCGGATCTTCACGTCCAGCCTGGAGTCCGTGGAGGTGACGCTCTTCGTCAGCACGAGGACATTCTCCAGTCCAACTATAATCACAAGGTACGGGAATATCTCTTTGCCTTGGAGGCTCAATGAGAAGCCAAAATAAAAACATATTCCCATAGACATGGAGAGGCTGCCGGCAATGGTCACCATTGCGCACGCCGACAGCCCTAGCTTGGAACGTATGTATTCGATCTTCCTCAGAGAGAAGTACACGTAGAGGAATATCCCGATGAAGGTGATGAGGAGCGGCACGAGCTCGCGGTAGTTGAACTGACCCGGGTAGTACACAAGCGTGAGCTCCTCTGCGTGCGTGTATGGCTGCTCTTGGTACAGAGAGTAAATTGCTCTCAACTTTTTCGCCAGTGAATTAATAAATCTGAAATAAATATAAAAACAAAAACTAAACATCATGGAGCGTTCGCATGTAAGTTTAAATCTGTTGCCAAGAACACAATGTGCTATACGTGGGTTATATTTAGGCAGTTCGAGTTATCAATAAAGTTCAGTGATAATAAGGTCACAGGTGAAATATCGATAGTGGTTCCGGTCCCACAATAATTATGTACCGGAAGTCGTCTACAGTGGATTTATTATTAACTACGCGATCAGTAAACTTAGTAATTAATATAATGATAAGATTATAATTCTATCTGCGATCCTACATTTACTACAGTCTACGTCGTCAGTGGATTTATTATTAACTACGCGATCAGTAAACTTAGTAATTAATATAATGATAAGATTATAATTCTATCTGCGATCCTACATTTACTACTTTTCTATACCAGCACATATCAAATGAATGCTTTGTCTTATGATTTGTGATATTAGAGACTAACCCCCTTATTCATAAACGGACACTAAAGTTAAGAGATCGCTGATAATCGTTTGTCCCTTTCCCTCATATAGGTCGGACGGAAAGGGACAAACGATTATCAGAGGCCTCTTAACTTTAGTAGACGTTTATGAATAAGGGGGTATATATATATATATTTAAAGGCAGGCACAGTATAAGATCTGTTTGAGGCTCCAAGGCTGAAGCGTCATTTGAACGAGACCAACCAAAGCTGCCGTATAATGTAGGGCAGAGTACTTTCTGCCCCTTAGCGCCATCTAGTAATTAATAGCGTTACTATTATTACGGCATTACTACGGAAACTTAGGGTGGGTCTCGTTCAGATGGCGCTTCAGACTTGCACTGTCAAAAAGTTCTTAACCTGTGGCTGTCTATATAAATGTAGTTTCGGGTTATATATAGTCCAGTTGTAAACACTGTTGTGTTTTGAGCCGCAAAAAATACAAACTGGCGAAGTGAGGCTCGAAGTCGCTGACGCAAAACTGTCATTTGCAACGAATTTTGTTATAAGATTTATCAACTTGTCCGGCGTCTAATTATTTAAGTTATCTAAGTAGGGGTTCCCAAGCTGTATTATCGGTTAGGCATCTTGCGTCTCCCCACGCCGTCTGCGGCGTTTCATTGGTTGGACTCATGTGTTAGTACCTGGGGTCGGCGCGCTGGTAGAAGACGGAGACGGCGTACTGCAGCACGCGGGGCCGCGAGCGCAGCGGGTAGCGTTTGATCCCGCAGTCCCGCAGCTGCATGCCGAACGCCATCTCTGCTATTGACACTTTGCTCTTTGGGAGGTTCTGCACAAACATAATGAACAAAACATTGCATTTTGCAGTTAAGTAGACTTTAAAGAGAAACATGATAGTATGATACAAATATGCCATTTTACTTAATCAACCGACTTCAAGATTTCGAAGGAGGAGGTTATTAATTCGGTTAATTAATCTTTGTTTTTGCTATTTTTTTTATGTATGTTCACCGATTATTCAAAGACGGCTGGACCGATTTGTGAAAATCTTTTTTTGTTTGAAAGAGTATACTTCACAGTTGGTCCCACTGTAACCAGGTCAGGATCTGATGATAGCATCTTGGAGAAATCGAGGGAACTCTTATAGGCACACTTATAGTGATTTGAGTATTTTTTTACAGCAGGTCGAGCATTTGCTTTTGGAAAGGTGGAGGTTAAGTCAAGTCGGTTATTTTTTGTTTAAAATTATTTTTATAACAATTTCGAAGCGTACTAGACGTACTGAGAACGTTTTCTTGTTTATACCACATTTACTGGTAAACATTCGCGACCACATGCTAACTGAGACCAATTTTTCGTATCACATTATTTATAGATCTGACTGTTTGTTGCTTTCACAAATAATACAAAACTTCACTTACTTGGTAAGAGTGAACGGTATTAACAATATTGAGATCCATCGAAAACGTCTGCAAATTTTGCTGCCACAAGTTGGCAGGAGAGAGCAGTAGGCAGCTGTATTCCGGCAGCACACGTTCCAAACTTGCTTTACTGTTTTGCTGTTTGATAGCTCCTATTTGGTAGCAGTAATGAGATAGGCTGCCTTTTCTAAAATACACAATTTGATTTTTTTATTAGAATTCATAATAGTAATAAATGTAATAATAATAATAAGGCTTGCTGGCTTTATTTTTTCACATATTATGTTTATATGTATTTTTTATTATTTTGTACCTCTTGCGTTTGAGACAGTAGTCTCAGTAGTCCCAGTAGGGTGCTGGGGGTCGGATGCTGCCTTTATGAGGGAAGTGGGATGTCGTATCACAGAGAGGGGGTCTGACGCCCGCGCGAGTTCGTACCTGGTGCAAAGTTTGTCCATCGCCATTCAACGTGTTAACGCGGCTAGCGTGATGGGCACCTTTTCGCCGGGGACAACTCTAGGGGGACTTTATGACTTGACTTAAGCTAGTCATAAGTTATTTTATTTCGTGTATTTTGGTGACTTATTGAATAAATGACGTGTATCGTATTCTATTTATAAATAAAATAGTATATTTCTTATTATAATCAAATTAATTATGTGAGTCATATATGGCGTTTTCAATTGAAAGGTACCACATTGTCGGTTATGGTTTCCGAGATATTGCGAGTTTTATGAATCAACTAGAAATGTATAAAATTTTGTTCTGCTTAAATATAGTCTCTAGAGTTGGACGCTTAATGTTGAAATTTCTATTAAAAACCGGCCAAGAGCGTGTCGGGCCACGCTCAGTGTAGGGTTCCGTAGTTTTCCGTCCGTCACAGTAAGTGTCCCCACTTAAGAGTTAATAACACCGCCATGTAGGATATCATATGAGAGTTCCACGTACAGCGACATCTATCGGCAAATTAAGTAAACTATTGCGCGCGAGCTTAAAGTATGGAAGATGATTTTTATGTAATAATTCTTTATTGCGTGAACCGATTTTCACCGTTTTGACTTTATTTCAAAGCACGTCATTTCATTGTAATTTTGTAGAAATTACAGGTACAATAAACACCTGCTTATACGGTTAAATTACAAACTTAGTTCAGAAATTATTTTGTAAAATTTTTTTCAAAAACTATTCATCCTGTCAAGTTCAAAATAATTTTCCTAGAAAGTTTTTATAAAGTTCTACTTTTGAGATTTTTTTCATATTTTTAAAACTTATGGTTCAAAAGTTAGAGGGGGGGGGGACGCATATTTTTTTACTTCTGGAGCGATTATTTCCGAAAATATTTACATTATCGAAAAATGATTTTAGTAAACCCCTATTCATTTTTAAATACCTATCCAACAATATATCACACGTTAGGGTTGAAATGAAAAAAAAAAACACTCCCCACTTTACGTATAGGGGAGGTACACTAATAAATAAAAAATTTCCACTTTTTATTTTACCACTTTGTCGGCGTGATTGATATACATATTAGTACCAAATTTCAGCTTTCTAGTGCTAACGGTCACTGAGATTATCCGCGGACGGACGGACGGACGGACGGGCAGACATGGCGAAACTATAAGGGTTCCTAGTTGACTACGGAACCCTAAAAATGTATACATACCTATTCATTAAAAACCAAAAACATCCCTTTGAATACTGATCTTGCTATGATAGCAGGAATATTAAAATAATATTACCAATTGTTGCTAAATATTGTTTAGTCAAACAATTTATTCAGTCAAAAAAACTTTACACAATCAATAAAGGTCAAGAACATAATTACGCGATATTGCTGTAGTTGACGTCAAATAGCTGTCAAAAATCATTTAAATAAGTGTATTTATGGTTTTATATTTTGATTTAAAAAATACAGGTGTGTGCATTTCAACATTGTTACTCGGCGTCCGTAGGAAACACCTTGGACAACCCTAGACATGATCCCTGGATGGTGTTAAAAGAGTAACAAACTTGGTAGCTGCACTGTCCCATCTGGACCTCGCAGCACTTACTGGATTTTCTTCATCATCTGCTTTCACACTACTACTACCCCAGAGAAGAAACACCTATCAATATCCAGTAGTAAAAAAATATAAAAAAATCTACTTTGTATACTTTTTAAACAAATACGTGTTCATACCAAACATTGTTCTCACATGTAAAGGCTTTTACTTTGACATTGTCAAATCCACTTAGGAGTACAAGCAAGAAAAAAAAGGTTCTCTCACGTCTCTGGATCCTCATGATTTTTTATTGTTTCTAGCAACCGGAAGACTTCCTGCAGAGGCGCCCTGAATGCATCCCACATGCGCAAGTTGCTATTCCAGGGTGATACACCTGCATAACAATTACAATTCATATGGTACAAGATGAGTAGATCAGGGGCCCGTTTCTCAAAAGATTGTAACTTGTAATACAAGCGATGTCACTTTCCAACACCTTTTGCTAGAAAGGGACTTCCGCTTGTATTACAAGCTACAAGCTTTTGAGAAACGGGCCCCAGGACAAGATGAAAGGTGCCATGTAAAGATTATTGAAAATTGAATAGGAAAGTTGTCTGAATGTTACGAAGGAAAGCCAAGAAGAACAAAATAAAGAATTCATTTTCACCTGAGTCTGTCACCAGTACACAATTAATTTCAAGTCTCAGTTCGCTTTTTTTCCTGTTTCTCTAATAGTCAAAGTTTGTAAATAAGTTTGTAATATAAATGATTCTTATGGCTTGTCTTCATCAAGCACACGCAGCACAAGAGTGGGTGCATGGTTGCTCTAGATTGTGCGCTTTATGCAAGCCTTGCATGATTTGCTTTGCCTAAAGCAACCATGTATGCACACTCTTTGTTGTACATGGCACATCTGGACACACTCTTAGATTACATGACTAAAATGAAAGAAGAACTTTACACCAGTGTGTCAATTTATGATCCTTTTGACCATAAACTAAACTGTTTAATTTTACAGAAGCATTAAAGGAGCAGTAAGGGTAAGCATAAATTATGAAAACGTCTCAGATGTCAGGAACAAAATTAGAGTGTAAATTCAATGTTAAGAGATTTTTTTTGTTATTGTAAAAGACTAATCAGTAATAGGCTTATTTTATTATTTATTTTAATATATAAGGGTAAGCATAACTCAAGCAAGCTTACACAGGCAGGTAGTAAAACTGAGTTAATAAAATTGGAGCAGCAGCTTATTAGTAAAGAAAGAGCATCCATTGTATAGGACCCGGGGTATGTCCTTAAACTACGTCCGGACCTGGGTATATCCTTAAACTACGCCAAAAAGAGAGGTATGGGCACTGCGAATGGCATCTCGCTAAGTGTGGTAGGGCACGTTCAGCGAATGTCATCGCTCAAATCTGGAGCAGAGCCCGACTGGGGAAGTACCTCCACCTTACAGAAAACCACAGCCAAATAGCACTAGACCCTACTCATAGTGTTGTGTTCCTGCTGGTGAGTAAGGTTGCCAAAGAGCTCAAAGAGGACCCAGTGTGTTGACGATGAGGGACCTTCTTGTTCCTTTAGTCGTCAACACAGTGAATCCTCCTTTTTGTAAAGGGTCGGCAACGCGCATGTGACTCCTTTGGAGTTGCAGGCGTCCATAGGTTACGGTAGCTGCTTACCATCAGGCGGGCCGTATGCTTGTTTGCCACCGTCGTGGTATAAAAAAAAAAAAAAAAACTTACCAATTTTGAGTATGATTTGTTGCACATACAGTAGAGGCTTGTCTTTTGCCCAAACATATGGTAGCTTTTGAGTTTCATTAAACAATATTTCCAATATTGAAGCTGAATCTGGAATAAAAAATATGAGATAATTAAAGTTTTATTTGAAATCAGGTCAGAGATTTGGTGAATAAGAAAATTAGTAGCAACAATCCTACAAGCAGACTGGTTTTTAAGATTTCAGTAATATGATCCTGTATCACACAGAATACATCCTGTTTTGTTGTTTGTTGTAAGGACATTTTTATTTGTTAATTAATTAAATTTTCCATATAGACATGCGATTTTTTGTAATAATGTGAATTATTTGAAATAAATGATTTAAATCCTATTGTTGACATGGGTTCTTACGTCCATGCATTACAGGTAATGCACAAATGTACAGAGTCATACATTATTGATATCATATAGATATGACAGCTAATTTGATGGCTCCTTACCAGAGCTTGGAAAGGGTGAGCTATTTACCTTATAATTTGATATGTCTTACATCATATTATAAGGCAAATAGCTCACCCTTGCCAAGCTCTGGTCATTACACATAATGCACAACAAGTGTTAATAATCCAGGAGTTGGTATCCTGCCCCTCCAAGTAAAAAAATTATCACTGAAATAATAATTCGGAAGGTGAATTGATAAGGTGGATTTTTATTTCATATTAAAAATTTACTTTATATTGTATTTTCTTATTATATATTCCATGTTATGTTTCCATAATATCAGTAAATATGTTAGTACATGTACCTAAATACAGCATAAGAAGTATCCTACCATGTCTGATTTGTGATAAAAATATTAGAATACCAAATAAAGTCCTTGCAACTTTAGGTTTATTAACACATTAACTGCCAGACGAAAGATAACGTCCTAAACAGCTAGCTACGTACAAAACAACCCACCCAGCGAGTTGTCCAGGATCTGAGCAGAGTTTACGAGCACCCACAAGGCGGGTTCTTGGCAGTGAATGTGTTAATAAGATTCCAATTAGTTCTAAGTATGTCAAACTTACCTTCTGGTAGACAGTTGTTAGTGTTGCAATTTGCTTTACTTAACTCTAAGGTATCAAATAATGGCAAATTGACAACTGTTGGTATGTTCCCAGGTAAAGGTACATTTAGTAATGGATAACTAAAAACAAAAATACAAAACTTATTAACGTACTCTGGGTATGACTTTATCGTCGCAGAAGTCTATACAATTGGTTTCATAATACATACTTACCAACAAAATAGTACAATAGAGAGAGCAAAGCCTATAACTGCTATGGGATACGAGGAACAAAATAGACCATATGTGTAGTAAATCTGTGCTACACGCTCAGGTAAGGTACTCCCTGCCATTGTGCGCTTTAACGGAACTCGAAGACGCAGTTCAAGAATACTTCACTATAATATTGGGCCAGGTTAATGGGTAGTTTGTATCCACCGTCGGGTTTCCACATGCGTACAATTCAATGATGATCGCATGTCTCGATGTAATAACGGCAATTACTCCTGAGTTTTGCATCATGCATTTACATGCCGCCTTCTAAGTATTATTCTTTGGAATAGTACGGCTTTGTATTGCACTAACTGACCGACCACGCAATTTTGACAGCACTATTGACACTTCACGACAAAACATTCCATTAAAAATTAACACAGAACAAGTCGAATAGCAACAAATTTAGATTTCTATAAATGGCAATTAAATAATTAGTGTTTTAAAATCTTACAGCTAATTGTAAAAAAAGACATTACGGCCTTAGGGGGAAAAGTTCCATATATATTTGACATGATGGTATTGTGACGTTTTTTTTTTCTCTAAGTGTTCTTGAAATAAGTGATCATACAGCCAAAAAGACTTCAAATTATGTGCTAAGTTTATGGCTACATTTATAATAATGGAGCTCGATAATATTTTTAATGCTGTTTTCGTTTGTCAATACAAATTAATTAAATTCATGGTCAATCGCACACATAGTAAAACGTCATTCTAACACTGCCTGTGACATCTACCGCATTAGTCGGTAAAATAAAGGATAGCCCTACTGGGGTATTACTGAAATGTTCTGCCGCCAGAGTGCAGCACTAGTACATATTGTAAACTATAGAGGCAAAAAACAAGATAATTACTTTAAAAAATAAAACTTTACCTATAAATGAAAACTAATATTAAAAATAAATGCTAATTAAAGTAAAACTTAACTAAAAACTAAAAAAATATCAAAAAAATGGGTGCCCGCGGCATGGTGCCAAGGTAGCTCCCATGCGGCGGCCAAAGCGGACGAAAAACTAAAGACCTCGAAATACCGAGGACTCGTCTCCGGTTACGTTTTCATGCCGTTCGGAGTCGAGACCCTTGGTCCATGGGGTCCCAGCGCTCGTCAACTTTTTAATGAGATGTCGAAAAGACTGATCGACAATACTGGTGACCGACGAGCTGGTAGCTTCCTCGCGCAACGCATTGCAATACCCATACGATTTGACAAATCGTGGACTAATGATATTTCGAGAAATAGGCCGCTGCCTTAACTTTTAATTATGACAATGGCCACTTAAGGATTTTTGAAGTATAATTACTTTTAAGACCTCCGTTCTAGGTCGTCTTTGATATCATAAAGCTACAATTTATAAATTCGCTGTTTGCTGCTCTTTCAAACAATATACCTAGGGTTCATCTATGATACGAGGGTTGCTACTTATATATCCGGAAACAAAAAAACAAACAAACGTACACGGCTGAAAATGGTTTTATTGTTTTTCAAAGTATTCCCCTTGATGATCTATGCACTTTTGCATTCGCGTGAACCAATTTTTAAAGCACTTCTGGCACTCCGCCTGAGGTAACCTCCATAACGTGTTGTTTGAATGCGTCGACAGCATCTTCAGCGGTCGAAAATCGTTGACCGCGTAATTTATTCTTTATATTTGGAAATAAATAAAAATCGTTGGGTGCCAAGTCAGGGCTGTACGACGGATGACCCGTTAATTCCACATTTTGACCCTCCAAAAATAGAGTTGTTTCGCGTGACGTATGACAGCTGGCATTGTCATGATGAAGAATGATTCTTCGTCGCTGGTTAGTTTTACGAATTTGTTCAAATACTTCCGGTAAGCAAATGGTCGTGTACCACTCTGAATTAACCGTTCTACGGTTTTCTAGTGGCACTGTAGCTACATGGCCATTAATACCGAAGAAGCAGGCCACCATTTGTTTCAATGTACTTTTTGCACGAGTAACTTTCGTAGGGTTCGGCTCATTTTGAAACACCCATACCGTTGATTGTTGCTTCGTTTCGGGATCGTATGCATAGATCCAGGATTCGTCACCTGTATAGATGTTATAAACGGCTTTTGAGTCACCACGGTTATATTTTTTTAACATTTTATTGCACCATTCGACGCGAGCATCTTTTTGCTCTTTTGTCAAGTTGTGGGGTATCCAACGCGAACAAATTTTTTTTACAGCCAAATAATTATGTAATATGCTATTAATGCTGGTCATAGAAATACCCAGAGTCGCCTCTATCTCGCGGTACGTAACATGTCGGTCGTCCATTATAAGTTTTCGCACAGCCTCGATATTTTGTTGTACAACGACCGATTTCGGGCGACCTGCCTTAACTTCGTCCGTAAGCATACTACGTCCACGATTGAACTCACTAAACCGAATCTGTAACGGTTCTCCGACAGGCGATTCGACGATGGGCTGTTCGTCGACAGAACTTTTCATCATTTTTTTTTTCGTCGACAGAACTTTTCTCCGACGCACGTTTCGCCGACAGAACTATTCATCTTTTGATTTTTCGTCGAAAGCACTTTTCTCCGACGAACGTTTCGCCGACAGTACATTTTAACGATTCATCGACAGATTATTTCTTCGACGAACGTTTCGACCACAGATAATTTCAACTAACGCGCATCACATATTTGAAAGGAATTTTGCGCGAAATATCATAGACATCATAGAAAAAGTGGGAAATTTGTGTATCGTAGTGGAATTTTTGTATGGGACCACAGACAATTTGCAGCCGGATATCCATCTTCTGGCAGATTTTTCTCTATGGTAGCTGGATTCCGAAGTGTGTGGAGCAACAAAAACTGTGTTCAAAACGTCTGGCCACAGAATAATATAATAGTTTTTCATACAGAAGGTCGTCTTCCCTACAAAATCAGCGTTTGACATGACTGAACTTTGACAGATGAACGGTGACAAATGACGTCTCCATACAAGGGATTTTGACAACCCCGAAAACGTATCCGATACGCTTTAAGTTCCAAGGCAAGTAGCTGTCACATCGTGGAGAGGACACCCTTGGTATCGGATACGTTTTCGGAGTTGTCAAAATCCCTTGTATGGTGACGTCATTTGTCACCGTTCATCTGTCAAAGTTCAGTCATGTCAAATGCTGATTTTGTAGGGAAGACGACCTTCTGTATGAAATACTATTATATTATTCTGTGGCCAGACGTTTTGAACACAGTTTTTGTTGCTCCACACACTTTGGAATCCAGCTACCATAGAGAAAAATCTGCCAGAAGGCGGATATCCGGCTGCAAATTGTCTGTGGTCTCATGCAAAAATTCCACTACGATACACAAATTTCCCACTTTTTCTATGATGTCTATGATATTTCGCGCAAAATTCCTTTCAAATATGTGATGCGCGTTAGTTGAAATTATCTGTGGTCGAAACGTTCGTCGACGAAATAATCTGTCGATGAATCGTTAAAATGTACTGTCGGCGAAACGTTCGTCGGAGAAAAGTGCTTTCGACGAAAAATCAAAAGATGAATAGTTCTGTCGGCGAAACGTTCGTCGGAGAAAAGTGCTTTTGACGAAAAATCAAAAGATGAATAGTTCTGTCGGCGAAACGTGCGTCGGAGAAAAGTTCTGTCGACGAAAAAAAAAATGATGAAAAGTTCTGTCGACGAACAGCCCGTCGTCGAATCGCCTGTCGGAGAACCGTTACAGATTCCACTAAACCAGTGATACACAGTAGTTTTAGATGGGGCTTCATCACCAAAAGTTGAAGTTAGTTGATCTATGCACTGTTGTTGCGTTAAACCACGCCGAAAATCATAATAAATCATAGCACGAATATTTTCAGGAGTGAGTTCCATTCTTGCTGCGAGATGACATTTAAAACCCGTCAAAAACAAAACACGAGCGTTAATAAGAAAAAAAAAATATACCGGCCAGTACTTAAAAAAGTTCAAATTTTACCATGGTCAAATATGCTATTTAAGAAGATTGTAATCCCGGTTTCCGGATATATAAATAGCAGCCTATGTATATAATGACAGATGGGTTAAAGCCCTGTTACACTTGTTCTAGTTAGCTTCCTAAATGAGTTAGTTTCTAAATTAAGTCAAGTCTAACCGCATTTAGCAAGTAAATTTACTATGAAAACTAGTTAGGATCCTTAATTAGGATGCTAGTTAGGACACTAAAAAAAGTAAAGTGTAACAGGGCTTTTATGCACGCTCCAAAAGTGAAGCACTTAAAATGAGTGATTTCAAACAATTGTCGCTAGTCGCGCACCGGCCAGCGTGAGATGCGGGCGTGCCGATGAGCTCCCGTCACGTCACCCACGTGAGAAAGAGACAAACTGTAATTTTCTAAAAATGAGAGTGACAAAGATGTAATAATTGTCGAAATAGATAAACTTAACAGAATCGTTGCTAGGTTATGAAATAACTCTGGAAGTATTTTTTCTGCTCATTTTGTTAGAGTATAACCCATCCATAGTATATCATTGTGATTCATATGGTTTGTTAGGAAAAGAGCTACAGCGATATTGTACATTGAAAGTAGCTTCGGTTCGGTTAACCCTTTTCCAGGCGTAGTACGATTTATCGGCCACATCAGTGTTAATTGAATTTCTCCCTTAATTTTTCGCTTTAAGGTTCAAATTAGGTTGGACTATCGCAAAATTTATAACGCCCCCTAAATGAATTACCAAAACGTAAGATTTTTGGGATTATTGATAATCTTATAAATAGAACATCTCTTGGAAAAGGGTTAAAAGCCAGACAACGAATTTTTTGACAAGGTGTGAGCGGAACCGTAGCGTTGGCGTCACAGATAACCTCAACCACTAGATAGATCATAAGTACAACCACAGAATAACGTAGTTTAGGGAAAAGGATCCAGTCCACAAAAATCTGCCAATAAAATGTATTCTTTATGTCAATACCGTAAGCCATTGATTTCAATGACAAATTTTTGAGGATGGATCCTTTTCGCTAAACTACGTCCATTACTAATAGAAACAGAAAATTCACTCCTTCACAAAAGTCAGATTTAGGTATAAAATTATACCTATACTCGCAGCCTGCAAGCAAAATTGAAACTTATAACCGCGCACGAACCGTGAATCTTCTTTGCGCGCCGCAGTTTTAAAAATGTAGGAATTACAAACGTTGATTCTGTAAGTTTTTATCCTGAGATAGAAATTTTTATAGAGATTATGTCTGATTCCCACGGAACTACAGGTATGCCACAGCCGTATTCCTTTGAAAATATGTCGGTCAGTTCCTAATATTGTTTCTGGGCAACCAATATTCAATAAATTAAGGATGTTTATTTTAACTATTACTAAGTAAGGACTTCGGAACCTTTCGGATTTTATAATATCGTCCGGAATTAAAAAATGTTATTTCTGCTTCCTTGTTCTTCCGTTTATTCAGACATCCGTAAAGACATCTTTTATACGGATTAGATCAAGATTTAGGTTTAGAAGCCATCGTGTATTTTCAGTTTTGCGTGAGTGCCACGTGACACGTAGTGATGTAAAACGGCGCCCAGGGCAAGCATCCAAAATGCGCCCTTTTGTTATTCCTTTTATAGGATATTCTACAAATTGACTGTATGTAATGGACCGTCATAAGCCAGGAACAAATTTCATAACTAATCACGTCCCCGTCCTAAGCGAACGAACTTGTGAAGTGTGTTAAGGTCGATGTAAAATGAAGCCCCGTGAAAGTCAGCTGTCGCTCCGTTGGTGGGTGAGGAACGGAACCTATTTAATCACTTAAAAAATTGTCGTCGCATCCCAATGGAACATTTGTCAGTTTATATGCTATCATAAAAATGAAAAATTGTCAACCGGCTGTATCGAGGTGGAAAGACCTTGAACGCCGTATGTTGATGATTTTTAGGGTTCCGTACTAAAATGGTAAAAAAGAACCTGTCCGTCCGTGTGTCTGTCTATCTGTCACAAATTAAATTTGCTCATAAGCTACGGGACCGGTTTAGCAAAAATGTTGTACACATATTTAATCAATATCCCGGGTGTACGTTAATAAATTAGGTTTATATATGGAGCCACTTTTGAGTGGTTAATTAGAATAAACGAATAAAAAGTTTTTCAACATATATCGTGTAATTTATCAGATGAAAGCACTTATTACCAGAATAACAAAAATATTTATTATCGCGTAAACTTTTGGGTAAAAAAAATTGTTCTTTATTCTTAATTAATAATAATAATAATTGTTTAATTGTTCTTTAGGATTACAGAAAAAAATATTTGAAGTCTACTGTGGTGGTTCTTTTTTAACATTTTTTTTAATGTTTTGTGGGGCACCCTCTCAGTATATTATTTGGCCTTAAAGATGCTGGCTGTTTTTTTTTGTTTTAGAGGTCGACCGCTTAGAAAAATATATATATTGTAATTCTCCTATTAAGAGTTTAGAAAAACTGTTTTTAGTTTTATTTAGTGCTAGCAGACGTAATAGCCTTTGTCTTTGTAATGTATGATGATAAAAAGTATGTCATTAGTGTCATTACTGTAGATTTTTTATTCGGATTTTATGTGGCACGTTTCCAAGGAATTTCTGCAATTAAATTTTCCTCAGAACAGTTAAAAATTACTAATGTCATTTATTGACATATGTATGTCAAAAGCAGACGCTAGTAAAACAAAAGTTAACGCAAACATTTTTTTAAATCTTAATCGATGAACGACAAATTTTCGCAAGCGGTAGTGACCTCTAAAACTTTTGTAATAAATAATACTGAAAAACAAAATACGTCCATCATCTTTAATCTTAAATAATCATGACATTACCAACACTACGACAATCGCGGATGGATTGTAATTAAGAATATTGAGATCATGGATGTACAACATTTTACTGTTTCTTTCACGAATAGGCTTAGCGTTCAACAATACCTAATTAATGTAAAAAATTCAAAGTCAATATATTATAGTTAAAAAGAAAATAAAAATATAGACAACATTTACTTATTTTAAATGTACTTAATTAGGGTCCTTGTGTTCTAACTACAAAAAAAGTTTATTAAAACTTTAACACATTTTTTCATGCCTCAAATAACATAAATATTTCTTCCATAAAATTTTTGTAAGAGCCGTTTCAACTCGCGAAGCAAGACGCCTGTGGTAGATAGTAGATTCCTCAGAGATATTGGAAATTTGAATGTCACGGGAAATATAATCGATTGATGTCTTAAAAAAATTATGTAGGTACTTATGTATGTAAAAGTACACATGTTGCTATTTTTTTAGAGATGTGTCATTTTAACAACTAACATTACTCACGAAATTAATCGCAAAAATTTTAGTTTCATTTTACAAGATAATAAGAATCAAAATTTTACGTCTAAATATTTAGGTTTACATATTTTGCTAATTGTGTAATGTAATAATACAAAGTAGTTATTATACATTACTTCGCAGTATATTCAGGAATAAGTGTATTTATAAGAATGAAATCAATGAAATTATTTAAATAATTCTTTTTTGCCTCGTTTGCCGATTTGGATTGAATTATTTTTTAATAGGCAGTTAGCAAACTTGGTTTTTTGCGCCCCCCTCTTGATTGCGCCCAGGGCACGTGCCCTGGCTGCCCCACTACTCACTACGCCACTGCTATCGTGCGAGCCGAGCGGCAGCCCACTGCCATACGCCTGCCCGGGAGGCGCGCCGGCCGAATGTACCTAAACTGTGTAGTGAAACCCTCCTGGTACAACTCGAGGTCACCATACATCGTCAGCGCTCCCTTACTAATTTAGCATGAGAACGCGACCGCTTATTTAATTTGAATTAACGTTTTTGATCATTACTCAAATAAACATCACTGAATTAAAAATATCCACAAAAATAAAATTATAGGGACTAACCTGGATTGTTATACTACAAAATGGTGTAGAATACTATTGAGATGTGCTGTTCTAATCGTAGAAATTAACTAATAAAATTGCACTGATGTGTGGTGACCCCGTGCTCCTTGTAAAAGCTTAATGGTGAGTAGTCTGTGTAGTCTGTGTTTGACGTGTACGAGTCGGCGTGTGTTGAATAGCATCGATTACACAGTACCAGTACCTTTACACCTAGGTATATGTTATACGATGTTGTTACGTATAAGTACGTTATTATTTACAACTTAACAACACGAGCTACAGCAAACATTCAATTGTAATTAGGTGCAATTAAAAAAGCCAAACGAATTAAAGTGACTGCTATAGGGACGTAAAAATGGCTCAATCATTCCAGTTGGGACAAATTAGTACTTAAGTGAAGACGTCTCTGGAAACAACACTTAGGGATGAAATTAAAATCCAAACAGTTTGGAGGGCCGGCGGGACGGGCGGGGCTGGGCGGGAGGGGTCGCCTTATCGCCCCGCGCGGATGCTGCGGCCACTTACGTCACAGGAAATCTCTCAAGTAGCGGGCCAAGAAAACATTTAGCTGGCGAGGATTGGAAATACAAAGGTAGTACAAAATTTGTTAGGTTTTCAGTTTTTTTACTTAATTTTTTTACATATTATGAAAAAAATATTTATGATGAAATCAGCATTAGAAAATAATAAACCTATAGGTACACCACTCTTCATGTTCTGTCAATAAAAGCATTTACTTACCTTCCATTTGTTATATAAGTATCGTGAAAACTTTTAGGAGTTTTCTCCCCCTTCACAACTTATAACATTTTGTAGTGGATAACCCCTTTGGGCTAGGTCGATCTTACAGAAGTGATAACGGATTGCCCCCAAACATTTATTTATATTTACCATTATTTAAGTTTACTAGTCGTAAGTACCTATGTAATACACAATTACTTCAATACCTAACTATATATTTTTTTAATGATAAAATTAAAGTGGCACAGACGTTAACGTACCTAACCTACCTAAGTTATATTGCTTATATCTCCCACAATAAAATTGCGCAGTAACTCCAATAGTGTCAGGCGGTAGCTCCATGGATTTGGCTGTCCCGGTCGCTCACTTTTTAACAGCGTTAATAACGGTGGAATTAAAGCGCGAGAGGCCGCCGAGGACGATTTAATTAAACCTTAACGAACCCCCCACCGCTGCGACTTACCTGCCCAATGTTTCATTTAATTTCTGCATTTATTCTCATTTAAGCCTTCTTGCTAAGTAAATATCACTTTTCACTTGCATCTTTTCTGTTCTTTGTGCACGTGTAAGATTAACTATTTATTTGATCAACATTAGGGAGAAGGCAACCCTTATTCAGCTTATGTAGGACAATGCACGGTGAATCGGTTATGAATTTAAGTACTTTGTAATCTGAGCCAAACTTGGAGCATTTTGTACAGTCAATAAAAACATCATTATAAAATCTACCTCATCGAGTAGCAAATTGAACCTGCCATTCGAAAGGACTAATCAACCTGGTAATAACAAAAAACCGGCCAAGTGCGCGTCGGACCACGCATAATGGAGGGTTCCGTAGCTACCATGGAATAAGAACCAGACTAATGCCAAAAGGTCGTATCTGATGCTTATGGAAAAAGTTTTTTGAAAATAACTCAAAAATGGCTAGACCTATAATGTTCAAAACAATTTTCGTAGAAAGTTTATGACAACGCCCATCTTCTCAATTTTTTTCATAGTTTTTGCTAACGGTTCTAAAGTTACAGGGGTAGGGGGGCGCTATTTTTCCGACTTTCAAAGCGATTATTTCTGAAAATATTGATGTTCAAAGAAACCTCAATGTTATTTTTAAAGACCTATCGACTGATGTGCAACATGTTTATATTTGTTTATTTTTTAGGGTTCCTTAGTCAACTACGAACCCTTATAGTTTCGCCATGTCTGTCGCCAAAGTGGTAAAATAAAAAGTGGAAATTTTTTTTTTATTAGGGTACCTCCCCTATACGTAAAGTGGGGAGTGATTTTTTTTTTCATTTCAACCCTAACGTGTGATATATTGTTGGATAGGTATTTAAAAATGAATAGGGGTTTACTAAAATCATTTTTCGATAATGTAAATATTTTCGGAAATAATCGATCCAGAAGTAAAAAAATATGCGTCCCCCCCCTCTAACTTTTGAACCATAAGTTTTAAAAATATGAAAAAAATCTCAAAAGTAGAACTTTATAAAAACTTTCTAGGAAAATTATTTTGAACTTGATAGGATGAATAGTTTTTGAAAAAAAATAATTTCTGAACTAAGTTTGTAATTTAACCGTATAAGCAGGTGTTTATTGTACCTGTAATTTCTACAAAATTACAATGCAATGACGTGCTTTCAAATAAAGTAAAAACGGTGAAAATCGGTTCACGCAATAAAGAATTATTCCATAAAAATCATCTTCCATACTTTAAGCTCGCGCGCAATAGTTTACTTAATTTGCCGATAGATGTCGCTGTACGTGGAACTCTCGTATCATATCCTACATGGCGGTGTTATTAACTCTTAAGTGGGGACACTTACTGTGACGGACGGAAAACTACGGAACCCTACACTGAGCGTGGCCCGACACGCTCTTGGCCGGTTTTTAACTCTTAAGTGGGGACACTTACTGTGACGGACGGAAAACTACGGAACCCTACACTGAGCGTGGCCCGACACGCTCTTGGCCGTTTTTTTTTTTAATTTAGTTACATGTATGGAGCGCCCCCCCTGAAAATTTTTTTTTCTGAAATTTCACTACATAACTAAATAGCGGCATACAAAATACACCTTATGTCAAAATTTTATTAAGATACGTCTTATAGTTTCAGAGTAAAATGGCTGTGCCATACGGACGGACGAACGGAAGGACAGACGGACATGACGAAACTATAAGGGTTACTTTGGGAACCCTAAAAATGGTAGCCGCCCTTAAACCTGGAGCTTTTGTTGTTCGGTCAAGTTTTATGTTTTAAGGTGAAAATCGACTAATGCAAGTACTACGTTCAAATGAGTTTACGGGGTAGTTTAAATGCAGATATTAGATATTACGCGGTACATTAGACACTGTTTATCAACAAGTGGCAGAAAACTTTTTTGGCTATCAGAGGAGGTAAGTACTAAAACTTTTCGAGTTGAAGTACTGCTGCAACTACTTTCAAAATTGATATATTTTATTGATAAATGTGGGCTTCATTGTTCGTCAAGTAAAACTGCTAACAATTGCGTAAGTATTGTATAATTTGGTTAAAGATAGAAATATAACTTAAAAAATCTTTTTTTTAAATAAAAAACGCGTGGAATAACTTCTAGACATAAAATTTAATTATTTATTGTAGGTGCATAATATTGATTTACAGTATATTCATAATTGCATATTTTAACTAAGTGATAAAAGTTTAAAATAGGCCAGCTAATACCAATTTTAAAACAAAATACGATTTTTTACTATTGGTTGCGGCAGTAGGTACTTGCACTCCTTCAGTTATTATTATATTTGGCATTTATAATGCTATTATATCAAATAATTATTTCCAATGCCCGCTACTTAGATTTTTTTTCCATACTTGCGCGTTCCTCCCTATTGCCTACGGCCAACTCTTGATCTATTTATCATCTTGATATACACGTATCATCACACTTATACACGTATCAAGTTGGTTTAAAATGACCTCAATAATCTCTAATAAGAGATTATTGAGGTCATTTTAAACACTCATTTTTTTTAATCCAACTTGATACGTGTAATAATTTTAAGAAAAATAAAGTAGGAATGGAGGATTATTTGAATAATCCCAAACTGTCCAAGGAAGTTCATTTCACAGCCGGAGCATACGCGCGAGGAAATTCGTTTGGAATTGCAAAATGCACGATTCGACCATTTAGGTCCCAGGGTGTGAGAATTCGTACACCCAGCTGACTGTGCCGTGCTAGGTATAAGCCTAAACCTTAAACCTTGTGTTTCATTTCAAACTGTCTTGGTCTCAAATTAAATAAATATGCGTAGGTATGTAGTAATCTCCATACACAGGATGTAACAAAAATGCCGGTGCTCCGTTTAAGTGCATAATTGGTGTAATGAGACTAAGAAAAAAAAACAAGGAACTAAAAAATTGTTGCATTTTTTTTTGTATGGGGCAAGTCGTTTCAGCCGGCAAACCCTCCATACAAAACCATTTTATTTTGCGTGAAAAATTGTTTTTCTTAGTTTTTCATTATTAGAATAGGATGCCATTTACGCTCTTAAACGGATCACCAGTATTTTTGTTACACCTAGTATATGTAGTGGTATGTTAGAATATTTATCTAATAGAAAGGAACAAAAATAAGAACAAATTATGTATTAGTGAATACTGATTTATGTAACCTATATAAAGCCGTGCTATCTAAATAATACAGTCAGTCCTACGCTAGTCGTTGTGTCAATCACTTCTCCTAAACCCACGCAATACATGGCGATCTTTTCAGCCATCTAACCATAACATGCGTTAGCAGAGCTGTTTCGTAACATCACGGGTTCATCAACTCATTCGCGACTTCCCGATCTTCTGTATGCTACGGGCTACGGCGTAGCAGCTCTCGAAGCGGGCGGAGGCCAAGCGTAACATAAAAGTACGATGTACGATACGAATATATCTAGTGGCACAAGCAAATAATAATAGTTTATGTAACTGTTACGTAATAATAATAAGGGCCCTTAAAATATGACTGTGGTTTTATGAAATGAGGCGTAGGCGAGTTTTATAATTAGATCACACGAGTGTTTTAAGGCCTAATTACGTACAGTTGCATATATTCAAATTCAAATTCAAATCACTTATTGACAGACAACATGGTCCACACATTACATAATAATACCTATACAATCAAATTAAATGTCAAGTGAAATGTCAAGTATAATTTTATCTAAATGAATATAAATACACTAAATATAAATAAACAAACAAATAAAAACTAAGCTACTGGCTATATAAATCCTAAATGACGTGTTCGGAAACCATTAAAATGACCGCCATTGCACCGCCATGGCTAACTGGATTGTGCCGGCGATCGGGGAGGAGGGCAACCTCGGTCGGGGATGAGGGCTGGATTTTCGTTACGTTACCAAAATCGATGTTCCAAATTTGAAACTCATAACTTAACAATATTGGAGCATGTAATGTTAAAATTACGTTACTGCTACAGATAAAAAACTTATCATAATATAATCCGGGCGGGACCGAGCCAGGCTGCTGGCAGCATCCAGCCCAGAGTCGGGGCAATGGCTTCACGCCTACCCGTCACCTAACTTAGGTACTTTTATTGATCCGGGCACACTCCGAATTGCAGTCGCTCTCCGCGTCGGAGTTGATGTGTGCGTGGACCACAATTGCATCTCCTGTGGAGCCGCAGTAGATAGCTTTGGTCACCATGGACTCGCCTGCTCCTCGGGCGCCGGCCGCTTGTCCCGTCACGCTCCACTCAACGACATCCTGCGAAGGGCGCTTGCCAGCGCATGCGTCCCCGTGGCTCTTGAGCCTCGGATTGTACGGGATGACGGCAAGCGTCCAGACGGGATGTCGTTGATCCCCTGGCGGATGGGCCGTGCACTGGTGTGGGACGCTACTTGCGCTGATACGTTGGCAGCGTCCTACTTGCCAGTCACGTCTAAACAAGCTGGGGCAGCGGCGGATGCCCGAGAGCGATCCAAGGTCGGAAAGTATAGCTGTCTCGGCGCCCAGTACGATTTTGTTGTATTTGGCGTCGAGACACTCGGCCCTTGGGGAAAAAGCGCGCGTGGGCTCCACAAGGAGATAAGTAAGCGGTTGAGGGACGCAACTGGTGACTCTCTCGCGGGCAGCTTTATCGCTCAAAGAATAGCGATTGCTATTCAGCGCGGGAATGCTGCCTGCGTGATGAGCACCCTGCCTAAAGGGCAAAGTTTTGATACGTATCTATAATTAATTAATGGTATATTTGTAATTTTATTTTTTAAGTAGTTTTAAATCTAATGACTTGTTTTTAAAGTTTAATAGTAAAATATAAATGTTTGTCATAATATAATCGGTTGCTGTAATGCTGCCATTGCCTACCGTTTTTTAGAGGATTTACAATGTGAGTGTGGATAAAGTGAAGTAAGTACCTGCACCTTTCTATTCGACATATATTATTAATAAACTACGATTGTAGCGTTGCCAATAACATTATGTTCCCGATGTATACCGAAAATGCTTGGTAGAGACGAAACGACAATGCTGCGTAGACATATTTAGAGGTATCTCGCTAGGCTTCAAGATTCTTCGACGGATTCTCACTTAATTATAAGTAGGTACATTTCCCACTAGTAGGATCCTACGTTCTAAAGTAGGTGAACTACTGGCGTAAAGGGGTTATATGTTAATCTTTGGCTGCGTCCAGTAATCTATGAATTTGAATAATTTAGCTTGATTACTTAATTCAATAGAGTAAAAAAAGTTTACCAATAACAAAACCCCGGCAGCGAAACGTTACACATGTGTTTAAGGCATTTTATATTTTTACTGGCCGGAAACGGTATCCGGCACGTTGGTCACACACGTCTCGGCTATCACCTGAGTGATGCGGGTAACAACGATAGGCTGATCCCTTGTGATTTATAACACTATTGCTGGCATGCAGGCCGGCAAACCACTTACCTTACTCGTACCTAATTATACCTATAACCTACTGAGCCAACAATATGTGGACGAGTTTAGTGAATGGGTCCACTTTGTCGATTCACATGGACATTTCATTGTTTCACTAATAGATAGCGTATATTATGTAGTTTTGGGAAGTAGTAATAACTCCATATCGACTAAAGTGGGGACCTTCTTCTCGGGACTAACACATGTTGGAAAACATTAGTGGTTTATTGTTGTGTTTTAATTTGCGTGTCTTCTGTTTGCATCAAGTTTACACTGACGTTTGGGAAATTTTCAGCTACGGTAAATTTTCTCAGGTTTTCAGACATCCAAATATAATATTTGATTCAGATTTTTAACTTTTTCTATTTCTATTTTGGCTTACGTGGGTAGGTATTTGTATGTATACAATAAATTACTATAAAAAAGTATTATTGGAAAGTTATGGAAACATCAATTACATTAAAAAAAATACAATCAGTAAATAGGTATTCTAAAGCTAAAACAAAGTTAAAATTTGGATGCGCCGTTTTCATTAAGGTGAGACTTCTCATTTGCAAAATGATAAATATGGCATAAATTATTTCATTTAATATTCAATTTCGTTCTTTCGCCATGGCTTCGAATATTACGAGTAACGAGTAGGTACGCAAGATACTTTGCGCCGACATCCCTTTTTTATTTTTTTTGCCGCGCTAACGATACTGTTTGCTTGTAGGCTCTTCATTTTGTGTTTAAATATGGGGGAGGTTTAAGAAGAACACTTGACAATCCGGTTAAACGTACAACATACACCTGAGTCTCACACTCATTACATTACACTGTGCATAAGAACATAAAAAATTGAGGTAGCGTCACATTCTTTAAAGTTGTGTACGTATTTACATAAATATAGTTGGATATAATGTACATAAATTTGCCCTGTTATTAAGTTGGTAGTAAATTCTGCCGTGTCATAGATGGATAGTTTTGAAAATTTACGACGTGTTATATTATAATTTAGTATCGCAAGAGCCGTAAAGGCGGGCTTAAGAGATCAAGCGAGCGAGCGGCGGGCGGCGATCGCCACTTGTCGTGAGTTACGGCCCCCGTGACCCGACCAACAACTTAAGTGTGATGGTTCGTTTGTTCTTATTTAAATTGATCGGCTGGTTAGCGCTGGTAATGATCTGTTGTTAATTTTACACAAAAATCCCTACTCGTAAGTTAAAGTTCCTCATGTCATTATTTTAGAAATAGGTAGCTAAGTGACCTTTTTAAACTGACCTCAGCTTAATCGTATCTTATGTCGGGCCGTAATAGAGCTACCTACATACTCTTAAAAACAAAGGATTGAAAAAAACCTGAGCTGTTAGTCTAAAGCTGTGATAATTTGAGTCACCTACGACAAACTTATCGTAGGAATATACACGCAGGTACATACTTTGTTTGGTTTCCGCGGTACCTACCTATAATTAATCAATAAGTTCGTATATTTTGTGTTTTTGAGTTTCGGGACTATGGTGCCAAAGTTGTGAAGTCATTTTATATTTATATTGGCGATAACATATTTAGAATAATGTTCATGTTCACCTAACCTAGTTATCTATATGCGCACTAAGTATGTGTATGTGAGCACCATGTGAGCACTTTCACCGTAAAGTGCGCTAAGCGCTAAGCAAGGCAGTATGAAAAAAATTAATGAGTGGTCTTTGTATAAAATCTCATAAAAGTTTTGACCAAAAAAAATAGTCATTAAGAACAAGACTCTGTTCCAATTTCAAAAGATTAAAACCAAGTCATCCTCGCGTTTCCCGCCGGCCCGTCCTATTGCCGCCGCACGGAATTTATGAAATTTAAAAAAGTTTTCTCCCGCCGGGGAAAAATGTGATTAAATATGTTTTGTTCAAGAGCAAGACATTAAAGCGATGTTAAGGGTGTGATAATGAGGGCGTTGATAAGCGTTTATTAGCTGGCGAGCGGCGATCCCGGGAACAGCTCCCGCGGCGAGTGCTATCTGGGGGAGTTAAATCATTTTAACGTAGTTTGCGATGAGCACTCCTTTACGAAAAAATGTGTTGTGACCTTTTATTTAGACTTTTAAATTGCTAGCCTTTTGTGATTTTGTTGCGAAGTAGCTTTTACCTGCGACTTCGTACTGGCCTATATAAAATGTAAGTATAGGTACTTACTTAAACATGTAATTAGAGCACATATATTTTTTCCCTTCTTTTCACCCCTTTAAAGCTATGATTTATTAACTATTATAGGTATTTCCATCTCCGGATTGGTCCTTAGAAAACCTTATAGAGAGTTGACCACGTCAGATATGACACAATAATGAGAGCAACGAAACCCCTCTAGTTAGTTTGCTATTATATGCTTATTTCTAGATCCGGACAGCTGGCAGATTTTAATGGGTGGAGGTCAGAGTGACAGAACAACAAAGTTTTTCAATTGGAATATTTCAATAAGGATGGTAGATTAGTTTAACTAGACAGGTTTCACTGCTCTCATTATTGTGTCATATCTGACGTGACCTGCTCTTAGTCCATAAATTAATATGGCGCATAAATTAAATTAAGCTTTTATTCATTTTCAAAAATTGCCAAATGTTTTGTTTCGAATTGCTCTGAAATTGAAATCCACGAGTTTCTGAAATACCCTAATACTAAAATGCTGTAGATAAACGGCATTGGGAAGGTTTTTGCTCAAAAGGTTTTTTGATTGTATACTAGTGTAACTATACGGTTTTCGTACAGTCAAGTGTAAAAATATGGGTGTACTCATCTTACTCAAAAATATGTCCCATATAGAGTTGCAAAGCGTCCGTCACTTTCAAAATGTCCGAAGGACATTTATGAAAATGTCGGTCATTTTCGACATTTACCTGACAATAATGGACATTTAAGGACACCTACGACATTTATAAAATTATTTATATTACATTTATATTTATGTGTTAAGGGTGTGTGCCAATGCATAAAAACTTTAATACTCGATAAAACAAAAAAAACTTTATTCGTAATAAGCAAAAAACACAACTTCTAACAAAATATTAAACATTAGTAGGCAGGTTTTCATAATATACAACTATAAAATTGTACCTACATATATGATATAGAGTTAGTTTATTCATCATTGTACTCGGTAACATCGTCACATTCATAATTACTATAATCCGAGTCTGATGAGGCCACGACTTCATGCTCGTCACAATACCGCAAGTTTTGACGTATGGTGATCAGTTTATTTAGACGATCTTTAGTCAGTTTATTTCTCAATTTGGTATGAGTCAAAGAAAATAAACTCCAATTACGTTCCGCGGATGCTGAGCTAGGGGGTACGCTTAAAATTCTATGGGCTATCGGATACGCCTCTTCCTTTGAAGCAAAACTTTGCCACCATAGTTGAGGTGCAATCTCTCCTACCGCAGCCCATGCTGAATAGCACTTCCCAAAAAATCCGGTTTTTGTGCGAAGTTCAGCGACATTCACCATAACTTTGGTACTATTCAGTGCTAGATGTTCTGCTTCAGTATACACAAAGTTAGAGGCCTCAGCCATTTCGTCACTTGTCAGACCTGAACCGAGATACCTCGGGTCCAATAAATTGGCAGCCAAGTGAAATTGTCGAATGCAGAAAGTGCGACGGTCAGAAACCGCTGTCCGGATTACATTTTTTTCACGTTCTGAAAGCAAGCCGTTTAAACAGAGACTATCTTCAATACTTGCTGCAAGTTTCATGAAGATGTTCGGCACATCAGAGGCTCTGGCGTTATCTGATTCTGCCTCTGTTACAGCGTCTGCAATGGGTTTCAAGAGATCCAGAAATTCCTTTATTTTGTCCCACATCTCTTCATCTAAAATGGTAAGTACTAGGCTTCTTTCTAAATCCGTGTCATCCATTATGGCTAAAGTTTTTAATGCGTCTTTGTTTTTAAAGTAGGATTCTAATGATATATATATTGTATTCCATCTGGTTTTGCATGGTAATTTTAAAGTCTGTTTGGATTGGCCATAACTATTTATTTGAATGTTTTCAAAACACGCTAATAATCGGTGTCTATTTTTTATGGTTTTTATGACAGAGGATACATTTTCTATCGTATCCTTTAGCGGCTTGATTAGTATTATGTCATTATATATTAGGTTTAAACTGTGAGCTGCACATCCAAAGCAAGCTATCTTGGGGTGGACATTCTGAACAAGTCTCCAGGCTGCTTTCATGTTCCTAGCATTGTCAGTAATAATGGCAACAACTTTTGTGGGTGTGATCTCTTCCAAAACCTTTAAAATTTCAGAGCTTAAGTATTCTGCAGTTTGCCGCTGGCGTCCCGGATAAACGGATTTCAAAAATACTGGTTCGGGTGTAGTGAGGATAAAATTAAGTACACCTTTCCTGTTCACATCCGTCCACCCATCTGTAACAAGAGCTAGGGCTACTGAACATTTTATTTTATTATCGATCTCAGTTTTTACGCGTGAGTACTCTGCCTCCAACAAATTATTACTAATGGCATGTCTTCGCGGAGGATCATACTCTGGATCCAGCGTATGCAAGGCAGCTTTCCAGTATTTTGACTCCATTAACGACAGCGGTGCTCCAGTCGCATATATGGCTCTTGCAAAATTAGCATCAGCTATTTCTTTCCGGGTGACAGTGTTTAGTGGATCAAATTCATTTTCGAGTGAACATGCGTCATCGGAAAGATTACTTAAGTTTATTTCCGCGGGCCTTGAAAATTGACCGGAAGTGTGAGTGTTTTCCACTATAACTTGCGACAACGGCATTGCTTGTATTAACTGTTGCATTTAATGATGATTTACTTTTACAAAGCGGTACCTTATCCTTCTTCTTTTTGGAAAAATTTTGTTTTATATCAGAAGGGCACTTTTTACACTTTTGTAAATGTAACAGCATACGAGTTGCATGACCTTGTTTGTACTCAGTGTTACAATAAATACAAATAACGGTCTTTCTGTTTCCTGTAGTCCCAATCACTTGATAATTTAGCCATATATCTCCTTTTTTTCGAGGCATCTTAAGGCTACATGAACTAATTCAACTGATCGAATGACAGTGTCAAGAAAATGACATGTAATAATTAGATAAACCTCGTACCAGCATTCTCGCATTAAATAACAGCCACCAAAAAGGATATGAAACCAAATGACAATATTTTCTTGTGTCCGTTTAAAAACATAATTATGATATTTAATACTTATTCTTATTTAATTTTATAAAGTTATTAGTTAGATAATATCGCAAATAAATTATAAACAAATATTCTGTCCATCATTCCATTAATTACTACACTAAAGTCATGACATTTTAAATGTCCAAAATGCTCATAAATGTCGAATGAGTCCGGTCATCTATAGATAAATGTCAGTCATTTATCGAATGTGTCGGACGCTTCGCAACTCTAGTCCCATAGTATCTTATTCCGTTGTAATAAGTGCGTAGTACCATATTTATGAGACGATTATTTCGATACGTATTTTTGCACTTGACTGTACCTAGTTAAGGACCATTAACCTTCCGCCTCTTTCTATCATTATATGGAATCAGAAACAGCGCCCTCTACAAAAAGTTTTCGCCGCCCTACAGTACTATTTATTACTTATTCTGTGGCCCTACTCCATTGAAACTTACGTAGCGCCAGTTTACCTAACAGCTCTGATGTTAATTTGAAAATGTTTCACTGCGAAATTGTTTCATTTCCCGAGCTTATTATTTACAGGTGTTAATTACATACACTATTTCGCTTATTATACAATGTTTCGCTCTTGACTATAAATAATTTTGTGACTTTTTGTCGATTTAATATTCAACACTTTACTATTATTCAAATAAACTGCCACAATGACACTGACGAAAGTGACACACTCACACATGCATATCATTCTGTCATTAATATTATTGCCAGTGCAAGAAATTAGTTCCAATGAAATTCCCCATGGCGCATGATCATATATAGTCTGGCAAACCATTTCTGTCAGTAGAAACGCGCGAAAAATTCAAAATACGTACATGTGGCAACCCTTTGTGATGAGACACCGTATTTCATGACGAACATTTCAATTCACATTGAATTGGTTTCTAGTGCATTTCACTCTCTCATCTTAAGCGCGAGTGAGATAGAACTCCTGCAACGTTCTCAATTAAATTTAAATTCATTTTTAAGCCATATGTCAATTGCCTCAACCAGATTATCTGTTGCAGTTGATGACAGATCAGACGAAATATATCCGTCTCCTTTTTACACACCGTAAATGTCACCTAATGAAAGGGGTGGAAATACCACCTAAAATTAAAACATACAATTTGATGATAATTGTTGCTTTTTTCACTGATTCTTAGTGTTGTCATACTTTTGTTCGCTGTACATTGCTACTGCGTTCGTTGGCTGGCCAGACTATATTTCTGGTCAGGCTTTTAATGGATAGAGGTCACGAGTGACAGACTAGCAAAGTTTTTGATTTGGAATATAGTTATACCATGATATGTAAAACAAAATAGGTAATATATTATTTATTTATGAAAAGATGCTCATCTGGCACAGTTGTAACAGTGGGACAGGTTCAATTTCAATATGAGATATATTGCTCGGCTCACGGCATTAGCGGATAATCTAACGGCTATAACAACACCAACACGGCGATCAAGGGCGACTCCGACGTGCCCCGCTCACGCGAAACGCGGAGCCGTGACCTATGGATGTGCCTTTTGCAGCATTTTTTTTTCTAAATAAAAGATGGCCGATGATTTGAACTTCTAACTACACAACACCGGCTTATAGTCGGTGGTGCACACGACAACAAAGGGCATTATACGGATTTTAGTGATGATGGGATCACCATTTTCATAGTGAGACTTCAGGACCCATAGGCCATTTTAGGCAGCAGAGCCATCAAAATTTATGGTGCGGTGGGGGTAAAAATGGGGGGTTAAAAATTTCGTGACACATAGATTGAAAACTATAAGTCTTAGCAACATACTTCAAAGGCAAGAATTGTAGAAAATTTTATGAATAATATTTCCTTTATTGAAAGTTTGTGGTAACTTCAACCGTTTTTGCAAAAAATATATGAATGTATCTACTTTTGTGGGAAGTGGGGAAAACAATTGTTATATTTGTAACACATTATAGTGCAGAGTTATCCAATAAAGATTTGGCTTGAAAGTCTCGTATCCAGGCCATAAATAAAATAATTATTTTCTGTTTTGACTAGATACTATTAAAATATTATAATTGGTATGGTATTTACCATGTATATTTGAGTTAGGTAAACACGCCGTTTCCAATAGTAGTTTAATTGGTATGTTAAAAATCGTATATTAAACGGTTTAATTGATAATAATGATAATAATGATGCAGGTAATGTACTCAAGGCTAAAATAATCGATAGGTCCTAGGTACCACTCATCACACCACTAGCGTAGCGTACCTAACCTAAGTTTATATATATTATAATTATATTAGGCGTTGTCCGTTGATAAAAGATTCAAGCGCCCCACGATTTTAGTTTTTTGTATTTTCAATGCTCTAGCTATATTGATGAGAAGAGTGGTGTGATAACTGGTACCTAGAACCTACCGAATTATTTTTATAGCTTTTTGTACATTATATATATCATTGTTTATTTTCAATAAAAGCTTTTGAATTTACCTAAACAATACTTATTTTCTTCTGTTACGTTAAGTTCTTATGTTACTAAAACTGTCTAAACTACGCTTACTTTATGATCCGCAATACACTGTGTTCTACTAATAAATCCCTTTCATTTTATACTTGATTGAGAGCTTTGTAAGAAATATGTAATATGCGGCATTCTGTAGCGGCAGCTATCTTGGATTTACAATGATACTGAATCTATTAAATTGTAATTGTCATCAGAACTTAAGGTGTGCACCAGATATCGGATCAATTTGTCAACAGAACGAGGGTATAATTTCAACCACAAAATTATGGAGATGTGCGATGAAGCATATAGCTGTAGATATGCATACTTGCATTTAGTTATGTAAATATTAGTTATAATAAATTAACAAATTTTCAAATAAGTTTGTGTAATGTTAATGTCTAAGCAGGTATAACACAGAATTGTTATTTTTATTTTAGAGCGCACTATTCGCCAACAGACTGTCCTCAGTTGAAAATGTATACCTACCGCTTAAGTTTCTCTCTCTAAAAAAATGAACGGGCCCTTATTGATAAACCGCAATGATGTACATTTCACTTGAAAACGTCACTAGATAACAGGGACTGGAGAACCCCTCTATTTGATAACGCTGTTATTTGGTTACAACATTATATGGTTACCCTATATTCAAGTTATGTCCCTGTAATTAGATTGATAGGTAAACATCATTTTGGATATTCATTTCGGTAAGCGCTACATTATCATTATCAGCAGCAGCAGCCAGTACCTATCAGTCCACTGCTGGACATAGGCCTCTCCCATGGCACGCCACTGTGCTCGATCTACTGCTGTCCTCCTCCAATCCGTACCTGCCAAGCGCTTACCTTTGGGTAACTCAATGATGTGCTTACTAAATAGATAGTTTTTAAAAACAACCCTACCAAATACTTACTCGATATAATACCCCTTTATTGGTAACCGGTTCCGGTATCTTCTAAACGAACTCTTTATTTCACTTACGGATTATAACAAGCATACAAAGGCAAGATAAATAATAGCGTTTGAAATGGTTGACGTTCATTTAGTTGTGAAAGATATAATTAGGCAAGCATTAGAGCTCAAATCACATCGTTTTATCCTACATAATTAGATTGTGGTTGATAACAAGCCTATTGTTATTTTTTTTTTCGTTAAAGATATTATAACCAATATAGGATTTATATACTTTTTAGAAAGGAGAATAACAGGGCTTTATTACGAAAATATATTTTTTAGGTTACCACCATAAATAAAAAAAATATAAGCATTTATTCAAAAAAATATCAAACATTGATTTCATATTTATTATGGTTTCTCGGTTTTCTTATATGGAAAGGTATAAATAAAATACCAAAAATGAATTCAGCATCCTTGCTTTACATGAAAATGATATCAAACTTGACTATATACCTCTATTTTATTTTTAATTAATTATGGGGGGCACCCCCCACTTCGTGAAAAATTTGCATCAAAATTTTGATTGGCTCCCCTTTTTAAATTAATCTTAGAGCCTAAAGGATTAGCTCTGCCAATGAAAATTCCATCATTTATCATTTTCCGTATAAATAAGTGTACACCACCGACTATTAGCGCACCGCTCCTAATGGATAACGATGGGCGATTTTTGACATTTGTAAGTGCTCGAAGTTTCGAACATAATCGCACACCAAAGTTTCTCATCATTCTTTTCGCTTCTAATTTAGCTCACCAAACGAAGACGCTTAACTGCTTGATAGGGGAAATAATTCGTGTATAGCTGAATTTTGGTGTAGTTGTAGATAAAGGTATCTTACACAACATACTGAAAGTACCGGTGGTTGGGGGCGCCGCTAGCGGGGTGGGAGGGGTGTAAGGTCCCTTATTTTGGTATTTCGTAAATAACTCGGTAACGGTGGCTCATACAAAAAAATGTTCTACTGCTTAATTTATCCACATATAATTTTATATAAAAAAGATTCTTTGCACTTTTTTGCTGGGATCAACGTTTAATGAGATATCGCGGAAATACGATAAACACTTTTTTAAACTTTCGGAGCTAATATTTACGAAAGTATTAGTTTCATCCAAAAATTGTTTTAGAATACCCTTTTTTTTTAAAATACCTATCCAACGATACTCCACACATTAGGGTTGGAGTAAAAAAAAAATTTACCCCCCACTTCATGTGTATGGGGTACTCGAAAAAATTATATTTATAACAGATTTTGTTTTAAAACCTTGCCGGCGTGAATAAAACACATCATGGTCGATTTTAAATTCTTATCGCTGATATTTTAAAATACCATTTCAACTTTTTAAATAGGGTTTTAAGCAATGGTATTTACTAGGGATGGGTTATACTCTAACAAAATGAGCAGAAAAAAGACTTCTAGAGTTATTTCATAACCTATCAACGATTCTGTTATGTTTATCTATTTTGACAATCATTACATCTTTGTCACTCTCATTGTTAGAAAATTACAGTTTGTCTCTTTCTCACGCGGGTGACGGGAGCTCATTCGCACGTCCGCATCTCACGCTGGCCGGTGCGCGACTAGCGACAGTTGTTTGAATTCACTCATATTAATTGCTTCACTTTTGGAGCGTGCACAACCGACCTGTCATTATTATATATCATAGGTTCTAAGTGTTAAAAAAAACACCCTTTTCTCGAAGCAAATAACTACTAAGCAAGTAACTCGAAGCTCTGTGACCTGCAGATCTCAGTACTTACATAATCGCATTGTATGTAAAAAAAAACTAAAATATCGAATGGCCAAATTGCTACGCCACATCTAGCTCTCGGCTTCTCGTTCGGTGTCAGTTGGGGTGTTAAGTTGTGGGCTAAACCCCGAGCAGTGCGGTCGCAGGTGCGCGGCGCCCGACGGCTTATAGCGCCGTGCCGCGCCGCGCTTCGAAACAAACGCACTCAGCTAACTACACACATATATTTTACAGCCTAAGTACTTAGAAACTCGCATTATATATATAAAAAATGAATTGAATGGCCATTTTGATATGCCATGTCCAGAACTCTCAGATTTTTGTTCGGTGTCAGTTGGGGTGTTAAGTTGCGGCTAAATCGCGAGCGGTGCGGTCGCAGGTGCGCGGCGCCCGGCGGATTAGTGCCGCACCGCGCGCGCGCTCCAATACCAATCTGCTCGAACCAAACGAACCAAAATAACTATAACTTATTCTTAAATCAGCTGGTAAAGTATGGAGTCCTTAAAAAAAGGCGTGCACAGCTTTTGAAATGTGTAACACCCCTGTGAAGGTGTGGCAGACGTCCATAGGCTACGATGACCAGTTATCATCTGGCGGGATGTATGATTTTTTCTAATAGACCCAAAACAAGATGTGACACCAAAACTCGCTGTAAATTACTTACGTAGCGCAGTCAGGCAGTCAATGAGCAGTTTTTTTATACAAGTTGCAGCTAAATATTCACCAGTCTGCTATATAAGTCTGTTCCAAGCCATAGATCGCATCGATACATATAACCAAGCTCTACCCATCCATGCTTCCCCTCCATGCCTGCCTTGCCCGCCATTCGGCAACACTTTTCGCTCGGTGAACTATTGTCTACATTTTGGCTCACCAACTATTATGTCTTACATGATTAAGAAGAAAATAGTGTGGAGGACAGAGACGAAAACTGAGAAAGCTACGGCTAATGCTCACTCGTCCACGTTAAGCATTAGCTTGGGTCCTGAGTTGGCCATATGTCCAATTCGGGCATAACAAGTGACTCAAACTCAAACTCAAACATTTATTCAGTAAGTAGGCCACAAGGGCACTTTTACACGTCAAAGTAAAAGAGAGAAAAAAAAATCAAACTATACCGGCTCTAACCCTACACCTCTGACCCGAGAAGAATTATGTCCGGCAAGAAACTCGGCGGGACTTATTTTTTCAAAACGACAGTACATCAAAACTAAACAATACATATAAGTGCGTTGTTCTATAAGAAAACATATCAAACCAAGGTTAGATTAACCAACAATAGGTTATATTTTAAGAAAAATACCAAAGAAAAAAGATGAGTCCAAATCTGACTATTTGAAAATGAATTACATACAAGTTTGATATACTTTCTTACCTGAACTGTCTTCTACATAAATTTCCAAATTATAATAATCCATCATCAACAGTTAGAAACAAATTTTGAATTTAAATTTTAAAAAAAGTAGGTGATTCTAGTGTACAATAAACATATTATTTCCAAATTATCCTTAGAGATGTATAAGGTCTCTAAGTGTCTTGATCTATATATTCTATATAATAAAAAATATGGATAATCAAGCACCGAATGTTGTGTCTAAAGCCAATTAAACTAAAATTAAATATGATTAATAAAAAGTTACGTAATTGTGTGGCCCCAGTTAGCCTAAACAGACCGGTCTCCACAAACAACACCCATTCACGAGTATGAACGTTCACGAGTGTGTTATCACAGTGGTGAACAGAAACTGTTACGTACGCACGCGTTGATTTACGAGTAGAACCTAATAAAATGCTGGTATTGTCACAAAAAATGATCGGCTGCATTGCAAAATCTCCATTTAAGTCGATGTGTTCACCACAAAACGGTGGTAGATACAAACCAAAATTACAATTCTAAGCCGACTGTTCATTTAAACAGAAATATCATATTATCTATACCATCATTTCATATCATACTTAATTGAAATAATTCATAATACGTAACTATTAAAATTTGATTAAAAACTTGCTTGCTTAATTACAAAGCAATCGTTAATCCATAAGTCCATAAGCACAGATTGAACGTTACCCACCCGTGTCCCCAATCGTCCGTCTCCAGATTAAAGCTCAGCTATAAAACATGTCGAGTACAATTAGTATTCTAAATTTCAATTTGATTGGTGTAATTGCACCTCTTTACAGGAAGAGCGGCACAGTTGTTATTAAGCGTTTCTAATTTAAAATCATTTGCATAGACGTGACCGGGCGCGCCGCGGGGAAACGTGGTCGGCTTTTTGAACCAACGAATGACGTCATGGATGGGTGTAATGAGTAACGGGCGCGGAAGTGGAAATATTAAATTGCTGCCTAAATGTTAACTATAAAGCTATCAACGAATGCGCCTACGAAGGTAGATCAATAAATGTGTGATGGTAAGTCAAGGGTACCACATTGTCGGTTATGGTTTCCGAGATATTGCAAGTTTTATGAAATTATGACACAAATCAAAATTAAAATAATTTTCTTCTGTGACAAAGTAACCTCTAGATACTTAAAATAATACTGTGAATTTTAAAACAGTTATAATTTTTTTCGAAAACTTAAATAAAATCATGTTATAACTATTATCCTCATTATCGGTCACCCTTATTTACAAGTGACCATGAAGTACCCAAGGCAATACCTAATTTGGAAAAACAATAGTAGATTGTACACCAAGAGGATAAAGCACTGATTTATGTCATGGGCGCAATATTGAATCCTGAACGCAACGAAGGACTCCAGATTTAACTCCCGAGCGCAGCGAGTGATGAGTTAATTCTCGAGCGAAGCGAGGGAATCAAGACTAAATCCTGAGTGCAGACAACAACAGCTTTATTCCCGAGAAGTATACTTAGTCCAGCAGCTATGTACATTTCACCTGGAAAGTAATCCAAACTCAACAAAACTTTAACAGGTTATTTGGGGAAATACTAGGAAGACTCATAAGTTTTCGACCTCGAGGACCTTGTGGAATTTGGAGGGGGACAAAACCTATTATTTATTTTTCAGTTTTTCGCTTATATCTCAAAAACTCAGCACTTTTTGTGTACAGCTTGTATGGCAAAGTTAAAGAGCAATAAATTTCCTGAAAATTTGCTGTCGTACCAGATTTTCAGGCCAAATATTAACGAAGATACAGACGAAAAAAGATTATTAAAATTTAAAAAGTAGCTTATCTGTTCTTTTTTTATTTTTTATTAGTACGAAATGCGTTTAAAAAAGCTTTTGATAAACTTTTATATTAATATTCACCTAATATTGTTGTTATAGTAGCCAAACACTTCCCACATTAAGTGAGAAATGCATAAATACATCAAATATATTCAAACTCCAGTAGAAAAAATATTAATAATTCGTTTTATGGTATTCCTCTAAATATAATACAGAAAAAGCTATATTTTGCGATATCAACATTAAGGTCAATCAGTAATGATTTTTTAATACTTTTTTTTCTCATCTCATGACAACTTCTGGCACACTTTGCAACAACAAAAAGTGCCCTTAAATCAGTCCACACCCAAATAATTAACTTTTAGCTCCGGTCCTTTTTTCATATGAAAGAGTATGTTTTGGACTATATGCTGGTATCAATAACCCAATACCGACATAAATATCGCCATAATAAAAATATCATCAACATAAACTATAGCAAACCCATGGCAGAATTAGTATTTATTAATAAATACAATATTTCTAAACTCATAAAATTACTCTAAATTAAGGAACCCACTCCGAGCTGCTCCCGGCGCAAAGGTGCCCATCACGCTTGCTGCGTTGTTTACATGACACAATTACCTAATGTTAGGTATCTAATGAAAAACCGGCCAAGTGTGTGTCGGACCACGCATAATGGAGGGTTCCAGACCTCGTAACCAAATTAATACCAAAAGATCGTATCTGATGCCTATGGAAGAAGTTTTCTGAAGATAACTCAAAAATGGCTGAACTGATAATGTTGAAAATAATTTTCGTAGAAAGTATGTAATAAGGCGCGTTTTCTTACGGTTCAAAAGTTACAGGGATACATTTTTTCTGATTTTCGAAGCGATTATTTCAGAAAATATTCATTGAATCACAAAATGTTCCAAGAAACCTTAATGTTATTTTTAAAGACCTATCGATTGATATGCCACAAGTTGATATTTGGTCAATTTCTTTTTTGAAATTTATGTTTGATGTATGCAGCGCCCAGGGGGGGCAATTGCAAAAATATATTATTTCTGCAATTTAACTACATAACTAAGTAGCAGCATAAAAAGTACACCTTATGTGTAAATTTTATTAAGATACGTTTTATAGTTTCCGTGTAAAATGGCTGTGACATACGGACGGACGGACAGACGGACATGACAAAACTGTAAGGGTACCGTTTTTGCCAATTTGGCTAGGGAACCCTAAAAATAATAACTAAAAGGAAAGCGCTAGGCGCGAGATCTTGTAATGTCAAGTCAAATGAATATTGTGGTGGTTACTGTGATTAGTTGGCCTTTGCAAAAGTATCTGTCAAATTAATTGTGTCGGAGGTCGGGCGAGGCGCGGCGGGCGCGGGCCCGCCGAGGGGGCTCTCCCTGTCACAGATACAAATCGCGCGGATTTACGCGCACTCCAGCCCTACTGGAATTTATCCGACGCTTCTATTTACGTATCCTTTTATTTGTTTCGCTCCTATTAGTCCCGATAGAGAATTTTTATGTTTGCATACCCCCGACGCCTGCCCTCGTAAAGCGGCGACTTGTGAACACTTTACAGCGACGATAACACAATTTTCGAGCTAGCGATCTGTTTATCGGATTATGGAGCTATAACTTAACGGCATCGCTGAAGTAAATATTCGCGCGGCTCGAAAGCTTATAGTGACTAATTACGACCGTTTGTTGTCGCGGTCCAGGTGTGTTGACAGGACTAATCCGCCGGTTGCCGAGCGTTGGGCTGGTGCGTACACCACGTACATACGTGATTTACATTAAAACGTAAAATGTTGTTTTCTATGATAATATTGATCAGCCGGCCAAACGCGAGTTATATATACCGACTCACGCTTGACTACTACAACTACCTACTTATTACAGGTATAGATGTACATATTTAAAAATACACAATCATTGACCTCCAACCAGATGGGAGGACGATATTAAAAAGATTGCAGGCCCACTCTTGAGGACAGTAACCGCGAAATTGGAGGAAATTTGGAGAAGCGTATGCCCAACAGTGGGCGCATACTAGCTGAAGAAGAAGAAGAAGAAGATATGTATATATTTAACATATACTGGTACACGTCTGGGCTTACACCTATATAGGTATGTATTGACAGTACTCGTATTTGCCGCGGTGTAGAAAGCGAATGATGGCAGGAGCCAGCGCGCAAACATTTAAATTAATGTAATAAAGAGGCGTGAATAGCGCGGCTTTCGGGGATTCGGGGATTAGCGTCGCTTGTACCTACTGCCGCTCGTGTGCGGTGCGGGGCCGGCCGACAAGCGATCCATACTCACAGCACTATTATTTCATTACGAGTGGATAAGTACAAATTTTTTAAATCCCTTTTTTAAGTAATATAATTATAAAAAATACCAGGACTAATTCTGGGTCGTTACGCCAAATAAGTAAGTAAGTAAGAATTATAAAAAATATTTTTATTATTAACTAGTTAATTTGAACCGTTGTTGGGTACACCAACACAATAATTAAACAGATCTTTAGTACCTATTTTAATGAAGATTAATTATTAGTTTTTATCCAGTGACGTGCAATTACAATGGAAATAGCCTTCTATGATTTTTTTAAATCCTCGTGCCTCCCTACGTTTGTGATATCTAGGTTGCTAGTAATTCTTCAAAATGATTTTAAAAACCGTATATGTCTCCTAAGTGTTAAAATGAAATCTGCTGCATTTATTTAGCAGCCACATACATTTGCGCTAATCAGGTTACACAACTAGGAGATACGTGGAAGTGCTAATGGTCAATAAGTGATCAGGATGGAATCGGCAAATTGGCCGGTTGCGTATAAATCTGGCCGCTGTCGCCGAGGCTTACTCCTAAGCCCGCCCCTGATAATGGGGTTAACACGTCGACACGACTTAAAACTCGTTCCCCAGCTGTTTACGGCGCTGCCACCGCATAAGTTAGCCAGCTACTTCATATTTCCCAAACTATAACAGCGGTACACGTAAAAAAACCTATAAAATAAATATCTTAATAACAATTACTTTTATACGCATCGTTATCGAAGCTATTTACTACTACTATCTAAATGTATCGTTGCGTCAGAATATTTTACATTTCTACTGTGATTTTGTTAGTGCTAAAAAAGGAACTACATATACAAATAAATCATAAAAGTAAACATTTCATTTCATCGCCATAGCTTCAAAGTCCTATATATATGTACTTATAATCATTACTCATAGTTCAACAAAACCTATTTGCATCAATCACGTAAATGGTCGCTTTTTTACTTTACCGACGTCGACGATATTGTCACGTTTTACCGTCACTGAAAGCAGGAAACCCCAATGTATGGAGTTGTAAGCATAGGGTATAAGTAACTTTGAAAGTAAATAATAGAGCTTTCTCTTAGTAGGCATCTAGATATCACTAAAACCGTTTCATGTTAAAATTGTAGTATAAGATATACTTAAACCCACATCCCACCATAAATAAATATTAACTAAACGCCAACGGAGACCTATGCAAACAGCAGAGTGGCATGTAGCCATGCTAATGCGATGCGCTTATTGTATCAGCCAACTTTGAAAAGAAAGAAGAAGACAGCACAACCACGTCAACGAAACTAGAATTTTTACTTGCAGGTACGTAACTACAACCGAGTAACTTTTTTTGTATCATGTACTAAATACTTTTATTACTTTTCTGGACACATTATATATTTTAAAAATAAATTACAACTCTCTAAAAAACTAAAACTCTATATTAAACTTAAAAAATAACTACATTTATTCTACCTTTTTGTTGCCAAACCCACAGTTAGATAATATATAATCTACCAATAGTAGATTGTTTTGAGAACAGGTAACATCTGTCGCTGAGCGCCGCGAAGCTGAGCGCGTGACGAGCGGAGTTTCATTATTGTACAAGTTTGACAATAAGCGACCCGCCTGACGCGTGAGCCTCATGAAAAATCTTCCCACATGCCATGATGCATCTTATCCATGACTCAAAACAAGCGCGATCTGAGTGGGGGGGGGGGGGGTCACATGGGACTTGCCCCCCATCCAAATCATACACGTCAAATAGAAAAAAATCATTACCGACCCCCCAAAACAATCATTCTGCAGTAGTGACCCCCCCAAAATTTCAGGCTGCGACCGCACCTGCCTCAAAACCACTAATAAGTATGCTAAAAATATGTCATCCGGGTGCTTGTCTATAGGTACAAGTAATAAAAATGCACCATCATAGTAGGACTAAACTCTCTGTAAACTGTTTACACATAAGTATTACTCATTTACAAACAGATAATAATCGTCACATACATATAAGATAAATAATACAGGAATTAATACTTCATATCATCAATAAATTTTACGTCAAACATAAAACATACATCATATCGGTCTCATATGTTTCAAGGGTCGAATAAAACATTCCAATCACGTTGGCTCGCTTGTTTTACAAACCGATACGACGTGGGTTACCGTGACTTGCCCATTTCGTTAGACGAAATTGGCGCTTGCATGAGTTCCAATAGGGCTCTAAACCGAATGTAAAGGGCATGGTCCACTAGACATGACAATGCAATCAGCGGTGACCGGGCAGGATTTGGTTCATACATGAGCGGATTTGCGGGATGAATAAGTTTCGACCCCACAAATAACAAAGAGGCCTTATTGCACGTTACGCGTTTATATGATCGTTTGCAAAATTCTTTCGATTCCTTTGCTACATTGGTTTATTATGTTGCCGATTTTATTTTACCAATATTGTTATGATGTTAGAATTTTGCAGGATTTTTCATAACTCTTTAGATTTAAAATTTGTACCATCTTTGCAGATATTCTCATCTCTTAAGCAAAACGATGCTAAAATCATTTTCACTCTCTCTTTGTCCATGCGATACACATTTTGCGTAAATTTCAATAAACAAATTTAAAATTCAAACCAAGGAACACACATAACATTTAATTTTGTAAAACTATAGCACTATGTCTAGGAAATTCATTCATAAATATCTAAGCTAGTGTTTACATTGGAAGTGTACTTGATCCAGATGAGGGCTCAACCACACGGGATTCTGGTATTCCCATTTCAAAGGCTAGTCAACGACCGGATATAAGAGGTGAACGGTAAACCGCGACTTCGTGCTGAATTGGGTTTTTGATTGTTTGCCTGGCGCGGCTGAGAGTCGGAGGCGACAGCGTTCACCGACACATTCGAAAGATCATATGTATACTTTATTGCAACGACATAAGGTGGATTATTAGTTATTTTAGCGTATCTTTGAATGTACGTAGCGCGGCGGGCAGCGCACAGGCTTGCGGCGACAGATTAATGTCGACGATCTAATATTCTGACGTGTGTGGTCGAGCCGCACGGTCCTGGATGCCAATACCCATGGTTGGTGTGCTTTATGCTAACAAATGTCACTTCTAAATTTGTTTTTCAGTGATGTGGGTAGTATAATAATCATGCAATCAGCCATAAAACTAAAAAACTCTTAAAAAATTCTACTTCATGGTTTAAAATATCGACATTGGAACGAAAATATGCTAACGTTTAGTTTATTGTCAAGTGGAAAATAAAGGTATGTGCCTAAATAAATTTATCACGAGCCATTATCGTTTCGCATCTACGAAGCATTTTGAAGCGAGAAAAGCGCGGCGTAGCGCTACGAGTGTAGCATAGCAGTATCCATTCCATAACATGCACTTTTCGTCGTCGTCAGTCAAGTGGCCTATGCAGTTTATTGAAAATTTCCGCACTCTCCGTTTCAATAAATAAATAACATATTCACTAGGTATGACAGCTGCCGCTAATCGCCCCCGCCCCTCGCGGCTCACCCCCTGACATTAGTGGCTCACGCAAACTAAAATTTTCTCCGCGCAACTTTGAAAACACCATTAAGCCAATCTGCCCGTTTTACAGATGTTATCCTTATAAGTATTAACCGACTCGACTGCGACGGTACGCTCGTCGTGCTGTCTCTGCTTATCATATATACCTACGAGTACATATAGGCTGTGTGTTCAGCAGTAGAGTCCGTATGGCGCATTAGTTATAGGACAATTGACAAAATCTCAAATAGGATCTTATTTATGTGACGATCATGACTATCAAGACATAAATTCTTATAACTTTAAAAATAATCCAAACATATAATGTAATTGTATTTCGTGAAACAAAACTAATCTAATCTAATCAACTTATAGAAAGGAGATCGTCAATTTTTGTTAGGTGATCTGGCCCAGATTATTTAGGACCGTTTAGGAATGGTTCTTACCTTTAAAGAATCGTCATAATTTCTAGATCAGGATGGTGGTAAAAATATTGCGAAATCAAATGAGAAAATTTTTGATTATCGCGAGCGCTAGAAAAAGACTTTTAGGTCGTAAATATACACAGGTAATTTAGTCACCATACCTTTTTCACGAATGTAGAATGAAGTTAATACCTTAAATACTCAATTAATCACGATGCTATCGCTTATATTTCTAAAATACCATTACATGTTTTCTGAAACAGTTTTATGGATCTGAGATGGTAGCTAGAGCGCTCAAATTTCGAAAATTGCCACCCAAGTATTTTTTTACGTTGTTGTCATCAATGTGTACCTAATGACCATGTCATGTCATAACCATAACCAAAACGCGCATGTGACACCTCTGGAGTTGCAGGCGTCCATATGCTACGGTAGCTGCTTACCACCAGCTTGTTTGCCACCGTCGTGGTATAAAAAAAAATGTATGTTAATATAGGAATACATTTTTGTAAGGCGTCCTGACAACCGAAAACTCCGATTCAAGCTTTGCTACTTCCAATTCCTGCCGCGAACTCGTCGTCAACATCTCACTTATTTACGAGAATCGCCCTCTAACGACGCTGCCACGCGTGTCAGTAATGGAAAAAAACACTGTGTAAAAAACCGTTACTTATGATTGATAACGGGATTTCGGTGAACTTATAATTGTAATATTAAGTAAAACATTGGAGGAGTAAATAGTTCGATTTTTCATTGATATGAAATTGATATTGATATTTCACTCTCGATTATGAATCGCACTTGAAGAGAGCAAGTTGCCTTTAAAAAATTAAAGCCACTTGATATTATAACTAGGCTTAGGACTTTTCGTAGCATACCGTGGTTCTAAAATCCTTGGAGCCGCCATATGTGAAATTTTCGAAGTCAAAGTCAAAGTCAAAAAGTATGATGTCATATTAAATATAATGATTTATATATACTGTCACATCGTTACTTAGTACATTTTAATCGAACGTAATTAATGTTATCATAAACCTATATAATAATACTAATTACTGATCACATGTGATGCTACAATATTATTTATCTAGTTATACATCCTCTTTAATGCCCGTGTTTAGTCAGTAGTGCAAATTCATTCGCAATTTAAAATTAAAAACATATTGGCATAATTAGTTGACACGAGACCTTCAAATTGGTTTTTGATTTTATTTAAAATGAATAATATATGTTGTATATTATAATATAAATAACTGATAGAGTTGACCTAAAAATGTTTCATTAATTAATTTTGTTATAGCCCCTAGAAGCTTCAGTTTAAGTTTGATTTGTTGAGTTTGACGCGTTTCGTCTGCTGAAATTAACGTTATATTTTCTAGGTTTTTTTATATATATATAACGGTGATATCACCATTTTAAAATGCATTGTAAATTAATATGTTACATTATACTATTTATATTAAATGTCCTTTTAAAGCCTGACCAGAAATATATGATTATTGTCAAGAGGGCGCTATTACTCTCATTTATATGGCAACAGTTCAGTATAGTCATAAAGCTCTATGGTATGGTGACATCTTGATTTGTTTACCTGTCAGCTCTGATGTCAATTTGAAAATGTTTCACAGCGAAATAGTTTCATCTCCCGAGCGTATTATTTACAGCAGTTTATTATATACCTACACTATTTACAATGTTTCGCTCTTGACTATGGACAATTTTGGGATTTTGTGCCGTTTATTATTTAATTTTCAACACTTTATTATTATTCAAGTAAACTGCCACAATGACAGTGACAGCATGTCATGCACTCACACATGCATAATCATCCTGTCATTAAAATTATTGCTAGTGTAAGAAATTAGTTCCAATGAAATTCCGCAACATGGCGCATGATCATGTATTTCTGGTCAGGCTTTATATACTTTTACAACTAAAAATTCCATAGAATCTAGAACCACGGTATGCTTCAAAAAGTCCTAAAGCCTTTAAAATACCTTCATACTTTTTGACTTTGACTTTGACTTCGAAAATATCACATATGGCGGCTCCAAGGATTTTAGAACCACGGTATGCTACGAAAAGTCCTAAGCCTAAATTTTATAACGAATATCATGCAGGTAAATTGTGATGTTACTCGTATAGCCTGGTACAATTAAATCACGTCCTTTAAATAAGTTTTAACAAGTCACCTAAATGTGACTTTGTAATTTTGCGTTTTTCCGCAAATAATACCTGCTATAAAAAATATTTTCTTAAGTAAAATTTGTATGTGGCGCACAAATGAAATTAGCATTGTGTGATCGGCGCCGGTGGTGATTTCCTTGCGGGCTACGGCGTAGCCGCCCGTAGCCGCGCGTAGCACCAGCTGCGTGGAAATTGCTACACTCGATAATGGCGCTTTCAATTTGCGGGGATTTGCAACTTGCTACTTTAAATTTAGGTGGACGGTGAAATGGAGTTACAGATGTAAGTGATGATATTGCACTGCTTATCGTTAAAACATAACAATGCTCTTGAAAAATGACTTGCTGTAAAACGCAAGACAAACTAAAAAAAGTACTTAGCGTAGTACTGTTTTTATATAAAAAAATATATTTATGCTATTTCAAGGTTCAAATAGTTGTTCAGATTAAAACCCTTAAAGGGAAGTTCGCCTTTGTACGTAAATATTGTGTTATATGTCTTTCGTTGTGTTTTCTTGCTTTAAAAAGTTATTCCGTCACCTAAATTAAAACAGTAAAATTTTATAACAAGAAAACAAAACTGAAAAACCTTCAAAAGTATTTTTTGAGGCCAAATTTTGTACGAACACCGAAAACGTAAAATTCCGCGTAAAATGGAAACATATCCCGCATAACCCGCTGATACGAACATACAGTTAATCCTAGCGCGACATAACATAGATTGTATTACGGCTATAAGTCCGCCTCGGAGCCCGATAAACGGGGACTTAATCCCGGTAAGATTTTTTCACACGTCCCCCGATGCGGGCGCCCCGGGGAAACTAATAAAGAAACCATCTCGGAGCCAGCTGAAGCTTGAAATGTATTTTTTATATAATTTACCGCGGATTGATTGTGGCGTATCAGACCCTTGGCGCGCCTTCTCGCAAACGCCTTTCAATCACTTTTTACAGATAAAGTATATATCAATATTCTACTTACCTACTGTATATCACATATTCTACCTAGCTCGGTCAGGCAGCGAGCACATGTTATGTTGTGACATCACTGCTAGACGGAGAGCTAGCCACGTCAGATATGACACAATAATGAGAGCAACGAAACGCCTCTAGTCAGTTTGCTATACTATGATTATTTCTAGATCTGGACATCTTGCAGCTATAAAGTGGTGGAGGTCAAAGAATGACAACCACTTCAACCAAACAAATCCTAGAGTTCTGGGTTTAATGCAGTATTATGAGAAATTATATAAATAACTAGCCTTTTCCCGCGGCTTCGCCCGCGTACTAAAAAGGATACAATACCCATGTTGATTATCAGACTTTGTGACCACATTTGCCCCTTTTAGAGGTTGAATTTTCAAAAACCCTGAAACACGTGTTTACTCATTTATCGTTAGGAATACTCCTGTGAAGTTTCGAATAAAATATTCTACACAAATCTTGATTCGCCAGACAAACTTTGGACCCCCATTTTACCCCCTTAGGGGGTGAATTTTGAAAAATCCTTTCTTAGTGCATCCGTGGACCTTATAAGAAACCTACGTGCCAAATTTGGAATCTCTAGAACCAGCGGTTTGGGCTGTGCGTTGCTATGTCAGTCAGTCAGTCAGTAAATCAGTCAGTCAGTCAGTCAATCAGTCAGTCAGTCAGTCAGTCAGTCAGTCAGTTTCTTCTTTATATATTTAGATTAGATGATATCATGGCCAAAAGTTTCTGTTGGGGGAAAGTAGTGTCAAACGACGTATAACGTAATTCGTAGTTTATGGCCTACTGCTTTTGTTTTCGTAATAATATACAATTTTTTGTTCTAATGTTAAAATATAGGCCTTGTGTTTTATAACTGAGACAACTTCGGCAGTTTTTACCTATTTAGGTATTACTATCTTCCAATTCAATTTTTTTTTCTAGTCTGTCACTCTGACCTCCTCCATCCATTAAAAGTTGCCAGATGCCCGGATCTAGCAAAAAAAATAGTATAGCAATCTAACCAGACGGGTTTCGTTGGTCTCATTATTGTGTCATATCTGACGTGCCCAACTCTTAGTCCATGCACTACACGTGTCATATTTATGTTAAGAAACTACTACATGTTTTATTTTTACTTTCCTAACGAAAAATGTTTATGAATTTACAAATTATTTTACTTATGTTTAATTTTTACCTAATTCCGTTATTTAACTTGTCATTAAAAATTTAACATAAGTATTAAGTACTTAAGTCGATCCAATAATAAATCGCTAAAACAAGTTTCAATTATAAGTTTTGTTAAACAAAATCAAGAATTATATGATTAAACATCTAACTCAATGCATTTAAAAATGAAACATACAATATTTGCTTGGGCACAAAAAATGAACGGCTTTATTATGATGTTATTAAAATCCAACGCTAAACTATACAGTGGCGAGCGACAGCGTCAGGTGCAGCCTGCGGTCGAGTAGTGCAGCGGGCGACCGCCGGCGACGCGTTTTGCTGACGGTTTTTGCAGCAGTGGCCGGCCATATCAGTGCGGGATACCCGCCTCTGACCGCGTACTCTGTACTGTTACTGAATAGTGACGTCACTATCATGTAAACTATTCAATGATTGTCGACATTACATTTTATTTAATGTGAAATCTCTTATGACTCGTCAATGTCGGCCATTCATTCGTGAATGTGCCGGCAAATAAATATGAGCCAGTAACTTTAGACATATTTACTTAAATGGGCCAACAATTCATAATTATGTTTTTTGTTCCTATTTAAAGCATGTCCAGTAATATATGATCATGCGCCATGTTGCGGAATTTCATTGGAACTAATTTCTTAAACTGGCAACCTTTTGGATAACAGAATTATAGATAGATAGAGACATGTTATAGGTTGTCATCGTTGTGCGTATCATTGTGGCGGTTTGAATAATAGTATAGTGTTGAATATTAAATAATAAACGACAAAAATGCACAAAACTATTCATAATCAAGAGCGATACATTGTATATAATGTATATAATAAACTGCTTTAAATAATACGCTCGGGAAATGGAACTATTGCGCTACGAAACATTTCCAAATTAACATCAGAGCTGATCACAAATCAACACATGACCCAAGTAGCACACTAGCGGTATAAGCAGACATTATACCGCTTAAAGGTTGTACAACAGCGGTTTAATAGAGTTTGTATACTTCTGAAGCTGTATATAAGGGATATAAATAACTTCAAAAAGGCTAAGGTGGTATAATCGCGATACAATAGTCAAAGTAACGGCTTTGACGGTATAAAAGAGTATTACAGCGCTTTTGTACCTGCATCAGCTGCATAAGAGAGGTATAAGGATCCCATATGACTCAATAAAATCTAAAGCGTTACAACAGACTTATAAGCCTGCGTTATACCACTTAAAGAGTTACTAGAGTGTTAATACGTAGGTTAAAGCGGTACAATAGAGATATTGAGATCCTTTTTACCACCTTTACCGTAGTAGAGTATTATAACTCCTTAATACCTGGGAATAATGACGCCTATTTAGAACTATAGCCTGTATTTTTCTCTCTTATATGAGTAAAGGAGTTTTTAACCTCTTCTTAAATCCTGAGGCTCTACAATAGCGATAACTATAGCTATAATAGATCCTTAGCCTCTAAAATAGCGATTACTATCGCTATAGTAGATGCTTAAAGCAGTTACTATCGCTATAGTAGATCCTTAGGCTCTACAATAGCGATTACTATCACTATACTACCGCTAACACAGTTATAGTAGCGATAGTAGATGCTTAAAGCTGTTCTAACAAGTTGCCATTGCTATTTTGATGAAATTTGTATTCATGTAGATTTAATATATTACTTTTCTTATATAATACACTATAATTTCCAACATACACACTTTGAATTTGCATATAATGGATTTATAAACTTATCACAAGGCTCTGTCTGATATGTGTGAACCATTTCAAGATTACTTTTAATTTTACAATACACTTCAATATATTTTTACAATGCAGATTTTACGATTTCGAGGGGCGCGTGAAAAATATAACTAGATTACGGTATACTTTGACAGTAAACTGATGTTCGCAAAAATAATTCAAGTAATCAAGTAAACAAACATACTGCTATATGTATAATATAATTATTTTTTAACCACCATGTTGTGATGTGCGCCATGCACATCACAACTTATGACACCGCACACTTAGTAGAATGTTTTTAAATTTTATTATATACAATTTAGGATGTTTATATCACTAATTTCAAATCAATAGGAGATAGAAAACCCTTTAAGTTGCATATTAGAGTGACAGTACCGCTTAAACCTCTATAAGAGGGGCATAGAGGTGTCTTATAACTCTTAGTCTTATTTTAGCTCTTACGATCGCTCTTCACGCGCCACTATAACTCCTTTAGCTCTTACTACCGCTCTTCTCGCGCCATTATAACTCCTTTAGCTCTTACTACCGCTCTTCACGCGCCATTGTAACTCCTTTAGCTCTTACTACCGCTCTTCACGCGCCATTATATCTCTTAGCCATTTCTCTATTGTATTGCTTAAGCTCGTATTAAAGCGACTCTAGCGATATATAACGCTTAAGCCTGTATAAACTGGGCCCTTTTTGGCGATATAGAACTTCTATATCGCTAATATGGAGCTTGCTCGTGCAGGCTTAGCCGTTACAAACAGCCCTTATACCGCTCTTTTAGCGCTTATTTTAACTCTTGTGCGCTACTTGGGGACATACCATAGAGAATAATATATTCTATGACTATACTGAACTGTTGCCATATAAATGAGAGTAATAGCGCCCTATTGACAATGATCATATATTTCTGGTCAGCCTCTACAAAAGTTACCTATCAAACAGCTAAACACGGGTGATGGCAACATTTTCCTCGTCTTACGTGTCACTCGTGTTACGTCGCGACAGCTACGGCGACAAACGATAAATAAGAAGCTAATAATGTAATATGTCCAGGGGCTGAATTCGAAAAAAAAGATGATAGCCGCGATATGGTAACTTTTGTGCACTGATATGTCGTCTGATATTCCAAGTAGGTATTGTTGCCACGTCACCTTCTAACACTTCCTCAGTGTACAATAATCCTGAGTGCACTCATATTTGGCCTGACTTCAAAAGTCCGCGCCCATAGTATCGACAAGGGCGCAAGCCTACCTCGGCGGTGTTTTGCCTGCGTGACACGTGACGGGGTAATTAGTGCGTGGCAGCCCCTGCCGCGCACCATAGCCTGTTAACAGCACTCTACCCGGCAAATTTGTTTTACTTGTAATTTGTGAAACTAGTAATTTACAAGTTTAGTATTAAGATTGTGACATGATATAATATAATTTTTTTTCTACTCCTGTACTTTTATCTGTCATTTATACATTCATCAACACCTTTATAAGAACATAGATAATACACTCGATGAAAAGTCTATCTAGTCTATTCCCCAAAATAACACTTGTTCTATAAAAGCGCCAAAACAGTATCGCGTAATCGCGTGCAAACACGACTATTAATATAAAATAAATTACTGCCAACCTATGAAACCTAAACAAACGCAGCGTTTTTAGAAAAAAAAAAACTTTAAAAGAGAAAAAATTAAAAAAACCACAGACCTACTTCGTAGTTTTTTACGTTTCCCGTTCGTTTGTTGGGGCAAATTGCAAACTTTGAAAGTAATTTAGGTATTTTTACTAAACTCTGTAGCTCTTTAATAATTGATCAAATAACGACGGTGTGTATTTGTGTTAGTAATATTAGTATTATTGAAAAATAGTGTTTTAAAAGGTAAAACTTAAATGATTGTTGATTATGTGGGCAAAATAACTGCGATATCCATGAAGTTTTCAATTTCGCATTTTATGTAAAAGTAAGTGTATTCGTAGAAAAAGTATTGTATGCAACGTCGTATAAGTAGGTAAAAAAATGTTCGTGGCGTTTTTCTACACAATTTTCGCCTACGGCTCAAATTGTTACCCACGCCACTCACCTTTTTTGACCCCTCTTATACAACTGTTGCATAATAGTAGTTTATGCAACAGTTGTATAAGAGGGGTCAAAAAAGGTGAGTGGCGTGGTACGGCTCAAATTGTTAAGAAAAAAGCCACGAACATTTTTTTACCTACTTATACGACGTTGCATACAATATTTTTTCTACGAATACACTTACTTTTACATAAAATGAAATTGAAAACTTCATGGATATCGCAGTTATTTTGTCAACATAATCAACAATCATTTAAGTTTTACCTTTTAAAACACTATTTTACAATAATACTAACATTAATAACACAAATACACACCGTCATTATTTGATCAATTATTAAAGAGCTACAGAGATTAGTAAAAATACCTAAATTACTTTCAAAGTTTGCAATTTGCCCCAACAAACGAACGGGAAACGTAAAAAACTACGAAGTAGGTCTGTGGTTCTATTATTTTTTTCTTTTGTAAAGTTTTTTTTTTCTAAAAACGCTGCGTTTATTTAGGTTTCTTAGGTTGGCAGTAATTTATTTTATATTAATAGTCGTGTTTGCACGCGATTACGCGATACTATTTTGGCGCTTTTATAGAACAAGTGTTATTTTGGGGAATAGACTAGATAGACTTTTCATCGAGTGTATTATCTATGTTCTTATAAAGGTGTTGACGAATGTATAAATGGCAGATAAAAGTACATGAGTAGAAAAACTACTTTTTTAACGTAATAAATGGGTTATCTTAGGCATTTAGAAGTTACTATTATAATATGGGTCCCGAATTTTCAGCTCCGTGTTAAACTAAATTGTACATGCCATATATACAGCTCACAACACTACCTGTACTTATGCCAAAGTAAAACTTATGTATTTTACAGAGGTCATGTCATGGTAAATTATACGTGTAAAAACTTGTAGCCGAATCAGTTGTAATATCTGGTAAGAGTTAATTTTAGATACACCTTTTTTTATTAATGTAGTTTTTAGAGTTCCGTAGCCAAAATGGCGAAAACGGAACCATTGTAGTTTTCCGTTATAGGTGTGTAGTTCTGGAAAAAATATTTTTACACACTCCATACAGGCACTTGGCCGGTTTTCTTAATATTTTGTACTTTTTTGTTCAATAGACAAATGTTTTGTTTTTTTGTACTGCATTTTATCTGTTTCTTTTTAATAAATCACATAGACAAAATAGCTTACATAAAACTAGTTAGCATTGAAGGATAAAAAAATACTTTGAGCTGTGCTTTAATTCCATTAAATTAAAAAAAACCGTAGGTATCATGTTTGCGCGGTACGAGACAGGAAGGGTAGCGCTTCGCTTTGATTCTCACTTCAAATTGCATTACAGTTGGTATAGAACGAGCGCCTCAAAGCCTTTTTCCTTTACTCGTGAAAATGTCGTTTTATTTGATAGCACTTGTGTGTAGGTAATTACAGTTGGGGCTGGTAGGCAACACGTACTTTTTATATTTTCTAGTGTTTCTGTTTTACTCTTCTTTTTTGTGGAAGCTTGCTGACAAACTCAAGCTCTGAGAAAGAAACGTTCACAAACTATTTGGGTACAATATCCGTGTGTCTGTAATTAGCTTATCTATCATAAGTTAAAGTATCTATCTATATCTGGACTGTTTATTATGGTTATACCATTTTAATTGAAAGAAATGTAGTAATTGGTAATACTTTTGTGATTCTTCCACATTTTGCGCTACTTCGTGTTAGTTGGATGTCATGTGTTGGCTTAGAGGAAAATCTGGCAGAAGACGGTAGCACTTAGAAAGATTGGTTGATGATCGTACTGTCCATGCAGTTGGGCGACCTAATAGATATCGCTGGAGCAACGAGCAAAATAAGTATTACAGGTTGTGCGAAATAACAGAGCGAGAAAAAAAGCCACAAGGCTGTTAAATAACATTTTTAAACAAAATCAAAGACTTAAAGCCATTACACACATTTAAACTAATGAGGAGAATTTATTTTTAGACGAACAGCTAATTTCGCTTCTGTTTGTATTGTATTTACGTCTGTCCGAATTAATTTATAGCAGCAAAGTCGATTCGGGACGGCTGATTCAATTATGTCACGTTTGGAGTACAATCGGCCAGGCGAAAAGATGGGGAAAAACGGGAAAAATGTCGACATTAGATCGCGCGGACGATAAGTGGATGACTTCTCGCATGAATTGGCGTCAAAGGGCGGCAGCGGGGCGCGAAGCTGCCGCGACCCGACGGGACACTTCGCGGGGTCGGCGGCTACCGGACCGATATCACTTAGCTTTTTATAGCATGTTAATTGCAGGTCATAATAGGAGTCAAACCGTATTGTTTCATATGGTCAAGATTGATTCAAATAGCAGTTTACATTTATGATCTTCTTACAATACACGTCAAAAAGGAAAATTAATACTAATACTAACAATTCGCAATTTTTGACAATAAGGATTTAAAAAAAATATGTTAATACATAAGTCCTCATCACAATTCTAATTACAATACCCACACAATTAAAATGAAGTTTATTTTATGTCACATAATTCTCCAATGTAAAGGAAAGCATTTTCAATTAGCCATTTTTTTTAATTCCTTAAATATTAAGTTATTATTTCTACGCTTTGTACGAGTATATGTATATAGTACATACGTAGTGATCGCATTATACAATTTTGGTCCGATCCGATTACAATTTCGGTAGACTTGGTTAGTCTGCAACTAGTCCTCGCTAGTATTCCTCGTTTCCTTTCTCTTAGATTTGACCGTCGCTGCAGTACGAACGCACGGCGCCAATCGGCGGCAAGTCCCCAGAACTATCGGCTTTACTTATGTTTATAGTTTAAAGTTGAGTGGAATAACGCGAATATATACTTCCGTAGTACTATTTCCATTTTCCATAATCTATTTTTCATTGAGAGCATGCAAATATCGGACGTGTATTGTAAAGCTGTTTACGTATGAAAAAACAAATTACTCTCGGAATTTCGGTAAAATTATACCTACCTACTTTAGAAATGATTATACCTATTAGCATCTTGCGTAGGTTAAGGCGAAGTTATTGAAATGTAAATTATGTAATTAATAATATTATTTTTACCAAAATGTTTTTTTACTGCAGTATCGAATCGTCACATAGATATAAATAGGTATTGGCATTAACGAATTTAAAGTTTTGGCCCCTTGCTCATACGTTCGAGCCCACCCCGCGGTAGTAAAGCAAATCCGTTCCAAATTGCTTGCTAGGCGTTGACATGCTAGCCCTGCCAATATGTCGTTTGTCGATATTTTTAAAGTAAGTACTTACGCGAGCTCCACACGACATAAAAGATACGAGAGTTAGGACTTAGTATCCATTTGCCGAAATTGGCCTCGTTCAAGATAACAACAAGTTTTCGCACCCTCGCAACTAAATGTGCAATTCATACGTGTGCTAAATCCTACCTGAGAACGGGTAATTTGAACTCTGTTGTCTATGGCAAGGGGTAGCTTTTTAAAAGTCCCCGATAGTTTTTAGCACATGTCATTGCAGAAGGTTATCTTATCAGATGGCGTTGCGGACAGCATGCGGTTAGCTCCAATTTTTCCTCGTTAGTAAAATTTGTTTCAGGTGGCAATAAATTTGGTACGCACTTTGTTACACTTATTTTTAAATCCCTGTTCTTTTTACGAAGCCGTTTACCGGAAGGGATAAAAACTTACTTTTGCATCCAATTATACGTCTGAGCGAACAAAGAAACTATCTCTACCTCCTGAACCCCCGCATTCTTAGTCCGATATTGCATGCTGTTTTTATACTTAAGCAATTGAAACGGGAGGAACGTACCTACGAGTATACTGTACATATATTTACCTGGGGTAAGTATAAAGGGGTAAGCACACTCGTCAAATGAATGAAATATTTTAAAAAGTGGACGTGGTACCCTGGTCTTACCTGTCACTTGTGCGAATCGTTTAGTTTCAAATAATTGAAATAATACAAGGCAAACAAAAACAGGATTTTTGTATCTATTAATTTTTTATAGTTTTCTTCAATTATAAGTTTAGGTTTTATAATAATGTAATAGTGTAATTGTGCTAGTTTCCCGTCTAGGTCCAGTTTACCGTCCACTTGATTAAACTGCTGCACCTGGTTAGCATAGTTTATATTTATACTTTATTCTTTAGTAGATTATTTAATTTTAAGCTTTTATTTTGGGAAAAAAATGGAGATAAACATATAAATAAGTATGGACGGAAAACTGACAAGAGTGGATGAAAACTAGCACAATCACCTTATCCAGTGACGTGTAATAAGCCATAATAATTACGTACAAGCGATAAATAATCAAGAGTTTTTAATAACACAATGCTTAGTTCAAAAATAATGAAATACTTTGTGTCGAACAACCTTTTGAATAAACAACAGTTCGCCTAGCAAGCGGGCCGCTCGACGACGGACGCAGCGCGCGACCTGATGCACCGCGTGCTCGTGCATCTCAACGGCGAGCGGCAGGTCGCAGCGATATTCTGAGACCTATTGCGCGCCTTCGAGATGATCGATCATTCGTTGCTTCTCAAGAAGCTCGAACGCTACGGTTTCAGGGGCAACTTCTTTAACACAATTGCTTCATTTTTGTCAAACCGAAAACAGACAACTTACGTTTTAAACTTAAAATCGGAACCCGAAAATGTCAGTAACTGTTCAGTCCCGCAGGGATCCACTATGGGGAATAATCTCTTTTTAGTTCTGGTAAACGATATCTCGATAGCATGTCCCGAGCTTGAGTATGTCATGTTTGTAGATGATACTTGCGTCATTGTCAACGCAGAGAATATAACACAATTAAAATATAATGTTAATAAAGCAATGCTCGCTATTACAAAATGGTTTACAGCATGCTATTAAACATTGAAAAAACCAACTTAATACACTTTCAATTACGCAATACTTTTACTGATGCCTTAAATACAAAGGTAAATAATTTCACTGTCCCTCAAGTAAATCAAGCAAAGTACCTGGGCTTCATTATTGATGCCGGCCTGACGTGGAGCACTCATATCGATGCTCAATTCAACAGACTAGCATCGGCCAGCCACGCACTCTCCAGGCTTGCGCATAGCCTATCCACTGAAAACCTTAAGAAAGCTTACTACGGTTACTTTCATTCCATACTAATTCGGGGTGTGGATCTATGGGGGACAGCAGCCTATGGGGGACAGCAGCCGACCGCGAAAGATTGTTCCTACTACAAAAAGAGGCAGTACAAGAATTGTTTAAGAAACATAAAATACTCACGTTACCAAGTATCTATATTTTAGTCACCTGTACACACGTAAGGGCAAATCTTCATGAATATAAACACACTCGAGTTCCTGTCAGAAGCACTCGACGACACAACCCGATACTCATCCCAGACTACAGGCTATCAAAGGTTGGGAAGTCGCTCAGTATCATGGGGGCCAAACTATATAACTCACTTCCGAAGTCTCGACTCGACTCTGCCAGTGACCACATATTTGTACGTAATCTAAAAATGCTACTCCTATATAAAACATACTATAAAATTGATGAATTTTTCACAGAAATGCATAAGAAAAATGAATTGTTCTGAGTAATGATGACATTAAAAAATACAGAATTTGTGATAAGTTTATAAATAATTTTTAAATATTGTAACCTATATTTTAAGACTTTTGACATGTAAAATATCATTTTTTACCAATAAATGATCTATCTATTTATCTATCTAATGCACAGCCATTTAGGTGCTAAGTACATAATTTTCAAAATTCAAAAAGAATTGACTAACCTCGTAGTTATTATTATTTATTTATTTCAACAGAAAACTTAAGTAGAAATGTATCTTTTTTGGCCTAACTGAGGACAGTTTGTTGGTGAATGGTGAATGGTGAAATGAATTGGCGCTCTGAAATAAAAATAACAATTTTATAATATACCTACTTCGACATTACACAAACTTTTTGACACCGAGTTAATTTATTAATTTACAATGTTTACTTGTAGGTATCATAACTTATTTACATAACTAATTATGTAAAGTTGTATGATTTTTAAATGCTTAATACACGTTATCAGGAGCACAATCGTAACTATCCCATTGATTGTCAGTTATAATACAAAACACAACCCAGGAAATGAATAAAAGGGGATGTTCAGTAAGAATACACACATGACATACGAATAGCACACCGGAATAAACGAGTTAACAGGCCATCTCGGCGAAATCGGCACCCCTCGCCCGCCGTCCCAGCCGGCTGCTATAACTGTCATCCTGTCAAACTATACTACGAGCCAAATCCCCGCATTTCCATACTGCCATATTTTACGGCTCACCAGAGAAAATAAATAACAACGATAATACAAGTATGAGCATTTTCCGAACCTTTAAGTCGGGTGGAATTTACATATCAGATGTTGACAGAAAAATCCTCAAACACGGGTTAATACTAGCTCAGGGGTGGAAATATCAATTTTAGTGTAGGCAAAGGAGTAATAGCAATGGGTTTTATGACTGAGTATGAGTATTTGTTGTTTTATGGTATTAGATATGCGAGAAAAGTTATTGAACGCAAACAAAACCTTTGTGGCACAAATGCTAACGATGGAATCAAAGTATATATTTAGTGTTTAAGCTGAACTGTTTTGTTTGTTATTTGAAATTATTTCGTTCCAAAACATGTACCTAGTGAGTTTTCTGCAAAATAATATAATTTATCTGAGAGCGCAGCTATATTTCTCCTCTTATCCGAAGTTATAGATTATCATCATCACTAGTATCATTAGTATCATTACCTACTTCATTCGATTAGATAGTGGTTGATAATTATTGGTACCTACTCGTACTTAGACTTAACATTAGAAAATTGATATGTGTCATTCCAGAAAAAAAATCCCACTTTGTCGATATATAGTTATTATTATTAGTACTTCTTAATATAAAACTACACAATATACGTTATCAATTAGTGAAAGAATGAAGTGTCCTTGTAAGTAAATCGACAAAATTGGGCCATTCAGTAAACTCTTGCACATATGATATGTTACCCGACGTACCATCGCCCACATTGTTAACTGCCAATCGGTGGACCTTATGCCTTTTGTAATAAGGTCCACCGATGTACTATCGGATTCAGAATTGCATGGCCAATTTATGAATGAATTCATTGATAAATTGACCATGCAATTTTGAACCTGATGGTACAGTTAAGAGTGTTACTCTTTGTACTATCAAATAAAATAAAATAAATATAAAATTAATTGAATATAAATAGTATTCATCCTCAGGTGGTAACAACAAAGTGGTTGCTCTTCCATAAATATTTGTTGATCTATTATGATTTATGATCCCTAAATATTTTGTAGAGGTTACTTTTACAATAGGTGTACAATGGTATGTTGTGTACCTACCTACTATAAAAATACAGTTATGGGTAAATAGTTTTAGATCTTGATGACGTTGCGTGCGGGGATTTTATTTAGAACATACCTATAACTATCTCTATGTCTATCTCTTAGTACCCACTCGAGAGTTGGTATTTACCAATAATTTTACCATGCAAAATGAATAACTTGTGCAAGTCTTTTGCTTATCAGTAAACGGTAAAAGTAAATTAACAAAGTGTTGGATTATTTTCTAAGCACAATAATCTAACACGACTCATTATAGCGGCGCCACTAATACTTCATGTAAAACAAATGTACCTAACTTATATTCTCAAATCGGCGGGTTAGAGGGCTAGCGGCCTATCTTATAGCAAGCCATTTTGTCATAACATAACTTAAAAGTCGGTCCAACTTCACTCCGGGATCCGTAACAAGTACCTATGCGTAATCAGATGTCAGAATTGTACTGGCCGGTATATGGTAAACTGGTGAGTAAGCTTTGTGAATAATTGAGCTGGTGATAGTGAGTAATTGCAGTCGCCAGGACCCGACGATATCAATCTCAACAATTTGCCAATTTGCAGCCAGTTCGGTTCGGAATATAGTAGACTGGTATAGAATGCCGTAAGGCATTAAGTCTGCTATTTGTATATTCGTGAGTGCTAGTGTTTTTTTTTAAATGATGCAAAACTGCAACAAATAGGACAAAAAAAGGTCGTAGTTAACTCGGGCAGCACATGGCGATTCAACACGTCGGAAGCTCACATACCGAGGGCCTCTGCAAGTACGCTTCATTGCTCTGAATAATTTGGACCATTCATTATGGATGATAGGAGCCATGACAATTGTTTGAACAATAATTCAGTTGTTTATCGTGTTAACGCGCAATAGAATTTTTTTCAATGTATTTAGTATGTAGTCGTGTTAGTAGTAGTCGGAAGCTCGTATATTTAAATGTAACATAATGTTACATTTAAATATTCTAATGTATACTATGTATGTATACTAATACATTTATAGTATTTTATGCAACAGTTGTATGATTTTAAAAAGAGGGGTCAAAGAAGGAGTGGCGTGGGTAACAATTTGAGCCGTAGGCGCAGCCGGAGGCGAAAGTTGTTAAGAAAAACGCCATGAACATTTTTTGACCTACTTATACGACGTTGCATACAATACTTTTTCTACGACTACACATAGTTAAAAAAAATGCGAAATTGAACACTTCATGGATATTGCAGTTATTTTGTCAACATAATCAACAATAATTTAAATTTCACCTTTTAAAACACTGTATTTCAAGTACCGTCGTTATTTAATCAATTATCAAAGAGCGACAGAGATTTGTAAAAATATATTATTTTCAAAGTTTGCAGTTTGCCACCACAAACGAATGGCAAACGTAAAAACTACAAAGTATGTCTGTGGTTCTTTTAATTTTTAATTTTTTAAAGTTTTTTGTTTTCTAAAAACGCTACGTTTATTAAGGTTTCTTAGGTTGGCAGTAATTTATTTTCTTCTAAAGTCGTGACTGCACGCAATTCTATTTTGGCGCTTTTATTGAAAAGTTCAAAAAGTTGTTTTTTTGCGGAATAGACTAGATAGACTTTTCTTCGAGTATATTATCTATGTCCTTTTATAGATGATGACGAATGTATAAATGATAGATAAACGGGAGTAGAAAAAAATATTAATTTGTTGGGTTCACAGGGCACCTCTGTTAGCAGTTGCATTATATCACATAATAACACAAAATAGGGTCTTTATGAAGAATAGACTAGATAGACTTTTTTGAAATTGCATAAGACATGCTTTTATATTCGTTTGCGGGACCATATAATTGACAGATAAAAGTACCGGAGTAGAAAAAATATGTAATGAAATCAGCAATGCATACTATGCAAAATTTACTATTTCAGTAAACCCAATTTTTTAAATGATAAAAATTTTAATGAAATTGTATAGGGTACTTTCCTGGACTTAAAAAACCATTGAACTCATGTAGTTATAAATCATAATCAGCACCTAAAAAGTGTCAGAGTAAAAGGCGTCGTATATGCGATGCGACGCTTTTCGCTTAAGACAGCCAATCGTTCTAAGGAGATTGCTATTCACAAAGCACCGACCGCCGAGCGCTTCCTTGAAGTTAAGGCTAGCGTACGCAAGGCTACCGAATAAACGTGAATGTTATGAATATGGATGTCAAGTTATACTATCATAGCGATAAAGTGCATGTTCAGATATTTATGAGCACCTTGGCCGCTCCTATATATTTGATGGCGACTGTACAACGCTCTTCGTATACAATATAACACCGCTTTCAGGGTGCTGATGGGGCTTCCCCGCTTCTGTAGTGCCTCGGGGATGTTTGCGGAGGCCAGGGTGGGCTGTTTTTACACTACCGTGAGGAAACGCTGTACATCCCTGGTGCGCAGGGTTCGGACTAGCTCCAACGGCATCCTGTGGGCGTTGGCGGAGAGATTCGACTGTCAATACCTGTACCATTGTCATATGATTCATTTGCTGACATCGAATCCCTAAATGACAATCTTATTGTAAATACTATGTTATCAATTATTATTTATTTATTTATTTTACTTATTATGAATACTAGGACTGATTGATCGATCTTAATGTAAGTTAATGTAGTTATTCATTTGTATCATTTTCTTTTTTTTTAATTGAAATTAAGTTTTTGGAGTGTTTTTTTTAAATGTACTTATTGATTATGTATTTAATGAGTCATTAAATACATAATCAATAAGTACATTAATAATGACCCACGCTGGTTGACAAATAATAGTAGTTTATGTAACTGTTACGTAATAAGGGTCCTTAAAACATGAGTGTGGTTTTATGAAATGAGCCGCAGGCGAATTTCATAATAAGATCACACGAGTGTTTTAAGGCCTAATTACGTACAGTTGCATACACTGCTTTATTTACACTCATATTATTTATTCTAAATGCCTTATTCGGAAACCATAGAATGGCCGCCATTGCACCGCCACCATGGCCAACTCGATTGTGCCGGCGGGCGCGCGGGCGCGTGTCGGGCTGTCGGCGTCGACGTCGGGAGGGTGCAGGTGTACATTATGTTATCAAAACTCATAGCACATCAATAATTGAGCATGAAAAGTTAAAATTACGTTAATGCTACGGATAAAAAGCTTATCATAGTAAAATCGGTCGTGGTAATGCTAGCCATTGCCTACCATTTTCGAACACGTTTTAGAGAACTTACAATATGAGTGTAGATAAAGTATTTTTTGTTATAGCGGCAACAGAAATAGACAACTGATTTTTACGAATATGTTACGTAGTGAGCACATCAATTATATTATAATCCCCATTATATTATAATATTCGCGGTATAAGATTTCGTCATCAGCATGGCATATATAAAACACTTGCTTAGGTCTTGAATTACATACACTGCTTTATCTACACTCATATTATTTATTATAAATGCCGTATTCGGAAATCATAGAATGGCCGCCATTGCACCGCCGCGGCCATCTCGATTGTGTCGGCGTGGCCAACTCGATTGTGTCGGGGCTCGCGCGGGACCAATCGAGTTGGCCATGGCGGTAACATTATGTTATCAAATTCGATGTTCCAAATTTGAAACTCAGTGCTTAACAATATTTGAGCATGCAAAGTTAAAATTACGTTACTGCCGCAGATAAGAAACTTATCATAGTTAAATCGTTTGTTGTAATGCTTGTCATTGTCTACGGTTTTTGAACGCATTTGAGAGTACTTACAGTATGAGTGTAGATAAAATATATTGAAATTGAAATTGTATCATGTATTCTGCCAAAGAGGCATGCAAATAGTTTAAAAATAAATGAATCGGATTATTAATACTACCATAACCTAAATTTCTATCTTAACCTACATATTTTGTTCAAGAAAACAACTAACCTGATAAAAACATTTTTCCAAGAGCGGATAAACCGATCCTAATAAAAGATGTCTTAGCACCATCGCTGGAATGCCAGCCTTCAAATATCCCTATTAAATTTGCTTCACCTGTTTAAGAGCTACAGTACTACAAACAGACACACATAGCAGTCAAGCTTATATCACCCTCCTTTTCGTCGTCGAGGGTTAAACAGCTATTAAGAGCATTCCACGGAACATTTCTGAAAGGTAGGTTTTACAGTTACTTTTTCTGCGACAATAGAGTCAAATTATGGTCAGAATTATAATATTCCAATTAATTTCTAATCACAGAGATACACATGCGTTTGTACGGGATAGCTCGTGAAATGCCCTTATAGGATACTTTCAACCTAGGTCACATAGGGACATCAAAGTACGGAACGGTACGGAACCCTCGGTGTACAAAGATGATTCACACTTGACCGTTTTTCATTTGCTGTAAGTACCACTGTAGTCGTGATGGCGCGCGGGGCGGGAACTTTTCACTGGGCGGAGTCGGCGAGAAAAATGTTCCGCCTTGCTGGCGCCACGCCCACGTTGTCTCGCTTTTACCCGGATCCATATTACTTATTTTACTCGTTTTGCTTGTGTGAACGTCTGGCGCTCATATCAAGCTTACACAAGCTACACTTATCTACATACCTACATTTCTAGTTGCTGCTGCACGTTGCGCCGCATTTAAAGGTGTATTTACTAGTCTACTCCTCACTTTGGTTTCCATATGCACATTTAGGTTTACTCGGTTTAGGACTCACTTGGTTATCAAGGAGTTTTAGGATCCGCTTGGCAACTTAATTCTAAGAATTTTTAGTTTGTATAAGAGCGACAGCCATCTGAACATTGTGAACTTACAACCCAGAGGGGAAACTACACCTTGTTAGGATTAAGTCAGGTACCATCGGAATCACTATGTCGGAACCTATCCCACACCGAGAAGTGACTGGTAAAATATCAAAAATATATAACAAAGTGAGAGAGCTGGCTTTCGAATCCGCGACCTTCGGATTGAAAGTCACTCGCCTTACCGCAATTTACGATCAGCGTACGGTATCTAACTCCACATTTTTTTATTACGAGATCAAACTATATCCTATTCCAGCTCTAAACAGATTACAACTGTCATCGCATTATACAATTCATAATCTCAAAACGTAAAATTATGCTGGGCTGACAAACATGGCTGCACTCTGGTTCAAATCTGAGTTTGTATATAATATACTAAATTAGCTTATTTTACTTGTAACCTCGGCGATATCATAGTTTTATTTTTGAAATAAAGCATTGTTCATGTTCACAAGACAAGATTTCTTGGTTATTGATCATTGCTTTTCACGCTACCAGTACCTATAACTCAGTTAACATCACAGACAGACAAAAAACAACGTGACCACATGCAATGTTTAGAAATAAGGAAATAGTACAAAATTTGCACTGCCTCAGGCGAGACGCGATCTCGCAACTTTGGAATACATGCCCATCACTTTGACCAACTGAGCTACTGAGACTTGTACCTGATAGCTGTAAATGTGTTTTTTAAGTGTTCCTTTATTTCTAAACAATGTGGTGTCGTTAGCAGGCGTTCTCTTAATATAAAATAAAAATAAGCCGCCCAAGAGGATGTCGGGCCATGTTCTACGTTTTATTATGTATGCTATACTTACGTCTACTTATTACTATGCGTTTTTGAGTTACCTATAAGTCTTATAAGTCAAAAATGGCTCAACAGACTTTATTGCTTTCATTGAAAGTATTTATTAGGCCTCACATTCATGATTTTTTCCAAAATTTTGGCCCACGGTCAAAACTTAAAGACTATAACTTTCTTCCTTTTTAAATCTTTTCTTTTTAATTTACGAACGTAAGTATTAGTTTTAAACAAAAATTGTTTTAGAAAACCCATATTATTTTTAAAGACCTATTCATCCCCCAATTCATGCGCACGGGAGGTACATAAGTAATATTTTTTTCAGATTTTGTATAATCGCTTTGTCGGCGTGATTAAAACACATACTAACTCATACCAAATTTCAGTTTTCTAGTACTAACCATCAATGAGCAAAGCCTCGGACAGACGGACGGACCGACGGGCATAGTGAAACTATAAGGGTTCCTAGTTGGCTACGCAACCTTAAAACAATGTTTGTTGGAAAGCTGGTTCATTAATTTTGTAATTATCGTAATGTTTTACTGACTACTATTTTTTGATATGATTGTTTTAAGTACCGCAGTAATATGGCTAGCACTGTACCAGGCTGATCTAATCATAGATTTATTATCCGCAAAATTTAAGTTATTTTATAATTGTGTATCTTTTTATATTTCCCGTCGATAAGCATTTCATAACACATTCAGTGCCACCTAGTGCTAGCCCGTAGCCACGTATAAGTAAGTACTCTATGGTGTACAATATGTCCTAGTGTTGCACTCTGGTGGCAGAACATTGCAGTAATACCACCACTTATTTCGTCCTTAAAAACCACCTTACCGAAGATCGGACTAATCCAGCAGTTCTCAAAGTTCGGATCGAAATAAAGGGGTAGGAACATTTCACTACTAAGCGAGCTGGCAGTGTCATTAAAGTTTGAGAATAGCAATTAGCCTGAGGGAAGATCGGCAATGAAAAAATGAATTAATTGCCCTAATTACACCACGCGGAATGTCAAGACGATTTTGTGATAATATGTTATAGTTAACTTAAGATCGGGTATTTTTCTTGTGTGCACGCTAATGTAAATATTTAGTACTTAGCTACATAATTGAAATTAGGCAGTAGTCCGGACTTCGGCTTCACTGGAGTTTCTTGCAAGGGTTTCCGAAAAAAATACCGTCACTTTGAGAGCGTGTCTCACACAAACTATAAAGTTTATCAAAATAAAAATAAAATTTGCAAGTTAATTGTTAATAAAATAACTTTCATTAACAGGCCATTTAGAAAATAGCCGTAGGAAATAAGGCAAAAATCTAACTGAAATAAATAAATAATAAATATAATAAATAATAATACCCTACCCTATACCTAATACTGTGGTTCTATTATGTAGGATTTATCGATAATTGTGCTTAATTTGTGTTTTATCTGTGGCATGTAACTTTTTAAATTTAAAAAAGTTAGTTTTGTTTACTTTCATTATAAAGTTTCAGATTGCGTTTTTTATTATTTACTTATTAATGTAATATCTGCCACCACTGTTCAATAAATTAATATACTTACTAAGAAAGCTCAGCTATAGTAGGATATTAATATAGGTAGTGTACCTTAAATACCTTAGCAGGTATTTTGCGATGATTTTGCGTGCTAAATGTGGCTTTGAGGTTATGCAGAGTTTTGTATTGAATTATCATTTAAAGTTCTTTCTTTCAGTGTAAATCGGATAATTAAGGCGAAAACTGGTGCCAAATGAAGTCTAAGAACGTTTGGTGCTCAAAGTGTCGAATTAAAGCGGTAAAAATCAGGTTTTAAGCAGGCAGTTAGGTTACAAGCAGTACCTACCTACAAGCACCAAGCACTCCGCTACCTTCCGATATTTTAACAAGTCTTTGTAATGTTTTGCCTTGATATACCTCGGCAATGTGTACAATAAATAAAAACCCAAAATCTCACGCGTTTTATTAATTAATTAATGATACACTTCGTACAATAGGTAAGTACCTAAAAATAGTATTAAACCAATGAAAGGAAATCATAATAATTAGGAGTATTACTGAGTAATATGCGTTATGCAGCAAAGTAAACTTATTCCATTCTAAGCTGAAAAGTTGTATTTTATAGTAGATATGCCCGTTTTACTCGACTGGCCTTATGATTTTAGCAATCAATATTTGTTTCCTTGCTGGGTTTCAACACTTTTAAATTGTATTTTGACTTGACCGCATAATTTCCACCTCCGATCTTCTGTCCTTTTTAGATGTTGGTTATTTCAATTTCTTCGTACATTCTAATTCAAACACAATAATAGGTATCATGTGTCACAGTATCAGACTCAGAGTTATCAAATAATTTTATACAATGCAGAGTTAAAATTCTCCACTTCACTTCACTGACATATGACTGACGTACCAACGGAAGAGCGTGGCCATTTTGTTCGATCTACATTGCTGCTTTTCTATGGAGCAATGCTGCTTTCGATTCGCTGACCAGACTATATTTCATAAATGTGTATTTTTTTTTCTTAAAATGAGGACTACCGTTTTTTTACTCACTAGTTGCCGCCACTGTAGACTGAAGTCCTGAAATACAGCTGTATTTTTTTAATACCACGACGGTGGCAAACAAGCATACGGCCGCCTAATGGTAAGCAGCTACCGTAGTATATGGACGCCTTTAAGTCCAGAAGTGTGCAAGCGCGTTGCCGATCCTTATGGGTGGGGGGGTTATTAGTAAATATCGCCCCACTAATAGTGTTGTGTTCCTACCGGTGTATATTGTATAAGATAGTGATATAATTAAGCTCTACAATTTTAGAGGAATGAAATTTCATAGGAGGGGGATGGCATATAGGCATATCGTCTGCCACATTATACAAAGTTCAAAAAACAAATGCCATCCGATTTCGATGATTGTAATGTAAGTGCATTTTACCTAAGTTCTTCTCCGATAGAAAAATTCACCTTGCGTCCGGCTTCCAACTCTGATAGTTCGATAACTGCCCGGTCTGGGCGGATGGCAATTTGTTTCGGCTGTATGTGATGAAGAACAAGCATGCTAATTTTCAAGAGGTTGCCTGACAATTTTTTTTAATTTTTTTTCTTCGCTCTCGTACACGGAACCATGACGGACCAGTCCAACCAGGAGGGATGACATTAAACTTTTACTAATACTAGTTGCTCGGAAATGTTCACCTTACTGTAGTAAAATTAGTACGTGAAGTTCGTCATTATTTACTAATACGAATTAAAAAAAGGGGGCGTCCATTAATCGCGTCATACGTTTTTGGCTTGTTTTAGACCCCCCCTCCCCCATGGTGATCTTTGGTGATATTTTCAGGACCCCTCCCCCCCTGTCCAATATGACGTGTAATTTTTTGCTAACTAAAGTAAGTACAGTTTTCCAACACGTGAACCTACTTACGTAACGTACGTACACGTAAAGGGTAAAAAAATGAAACAACATGTATACATATAAAATAAAATAATCTTTAATAGAAAAAAACCGGCCAAGTGCGTGTCGGACCACGCGGTTTCGTACCTACTATCGAAAAAGTAATATCAAAAGGTCGTATCTGCGTATGATATGAGTTTTTAGGAGATAACTCAATAATTCCTAAACCGATAATGTTCTCAATTTTTTAGACTTACGGGGTGATTTTTTCTTATAATATTCACTAAATTAAAAAAAATTCAGACAGACCTCAATGTAATTTTTAAAGTCCTATCGAGACATGACGATATTTAGCAAAAAAATTATTTTTGACAAATTATTACATGTATGGACTAGTGCCCTTCCATAAAATATATTTTTCAGCCATACAAAAACACACCTTATATCTAAATATTTATTAAGATACGTTTTAGAGTTTCCGAGTAAAATGGCTGTGACATACGGACGGACGGACGGACAGACGGATATAAAGAAACTATAAGGGTTACGTTTTTGCCACTTTGGCTACGGAACCCTAAAAACCTACTTCACAAAATAATATGTCAAATGCCATTAAAAATATTTACAATCATAGTGCTAGTGCAATTTTACTCTGCTTTTGACAGATTGATTCATTTAAAAGTTGATAATTTTTATTTTATTGACCATAATACAGTACAAGGAACAAAAAAATTACACGTGATACGTGTCCAGACCCCCCTCCCCCCTGTGGTGATCATTGGTGATTTTTTCTTGACCCACCCTATACAATATGACGCGATTAATGGACGCCCGCTAAGTAAAAATCATTATTGTCCTGTTTTAGCGGACGACAAGTTGTACTTGTCGTCCGCATTGTTTTTTTACCTTTAAACATTTCATTCGACTAAGAAATATCATTTCAAACAGACAACCGTCTGAACGGCAATCCTTTCAAACTATAGGATAGAGCGAGATAGTGAGATCAAAAACCTTGGTTATCTCGTTCTGTGTCATAGCTTGCATGACCACCGCGTCTGATCCACGGATCAGAAGACAATCCGGATAGTACTTTTACTATATTTCCCTAACCGCAGTTGAACCTTATTACCGAGCAAAACAGTCGTTCATAGGTCACTAGTAAAAAGTAATAAAAACGGTCCTATAGAGAGCATAATGTAGGGGGCGGTGTCTCACTCGCACAATGCTGCCAACTTATGAAACTTACCAATGTGGTTTTATTTATCTACATTTATTTTAGTAACACACTAGAAGTTACTTCCTACTTATAATAATTTATTGCAAGATTTGAATTAATACTTTGTTCCCTTTTAGCTGCTTTGAATTTTTTTACGACGTAAATATTATTCATTCATTAAATGAAAGAATTGCAATTAATATTGCAGACAGTAGTAAGTTTTGTAATATTTAAAATACGGTCTGGTATCCCCATCCCATCAGTCCCATCACTGACATAATATGTCACTGATATTATTTCAAATGATGCCGCTCAGCTCAACAACATTTCGTAACAACATTTTTTAAGTAAAAATGGTCAAGATATGTTGCGTAAAAGGGTGCAGGGGTGAGACTTTACAATAAAGTGGACTTTCCTTTCACCGGTAATCCACAATTATTTAATTTTACGATTTAACAACAAGTTAAGATTGTCAAACAATAGGGTGACTATGATGTCGGCAAGCTGCGGGTCGGTTTTGTTGTTTTTACAGAAATGTACATAAGTACATGGTCTGTTCCTAAGTATTACTTACACAGGACAGGAGTGGCACGCGGGTCTTTTTAGGCCCTTTCGAAAGGGTCCTAAAATGGCACAAGGCCATACAAAAATTGTAGTAGTGGCAGTATGATAAATAAATATTATGGGACAATCTTACACAAATCAACCTAGTCCCACAGTAAGCTCAATAAGGCTTGTGTTGTGGGTACTAGACGACGATATATGTAATAGATATATACATATAAATACTTAAATACATAGAAAACATCCATAACTCGGGAACAAATATCCGTGATAAACACACAAATAAATGCCCTGACCAGGATTCGATTTTTTTACCTTTAAGTATATTAAAGTCGGAGAACTGTCCACATTAGATATGACGCAATAGTGAGAGCCACGAACCCCCTGTACTTACTTAGTTTTAGTTTGCTACACTAACTATCCCCTATTTTAAGACGCGGACATCTGGCAATTATTCATCGGTGTTATGCAACGAGTTGTAAGAAATAAATATCTTACAGTTCTAGGTTTGATGCAGTGCAGTATCATGTAATTAATAAGATTATATCATTTTCAGGAGTTTTTGTTGGGGGAAAATAGTGCAAAATGACGTTACGTTAATGTATTGTTTGTCGCCTACCTACTGTTTTCCGTAGCGATACGCAATGTTTTTACTTTTTTGTTATTATATTAGCGATAGGCTTCGACAGTTTTTACCTATTAACTGGAATATTTTGCTGGTCTGTCACTCTGACGTCCTCCGATAAATAGCTGCCAGATGCCTGGATCTAGCAATAAGTTTAAAATAGTAAACTAATTAGAGGGGTTCTCTGCTCTCATTATTGCGTCAACGTATCTGAAGTGGCCAGCTCCTTAAGTCAGTAGAATGTATAAGTTCCCATATGAACTATGAGACTTCTCTTTCTGGACAATACTTACTAGACGACAAGCATATTTAATTTTATATTTATCTTCATACCTACTATCCCAATCCCACATAATCATATGGTCACTCTACTTAGAATGAGATGCAGCCCCCTACATTACCCTCTCTTTCGGCCTCACTTTGTGGTCGAAGTATGACCTCCAGATTGTATTTAACTTCATGGTCTGATCGTGCGAATACGGCTTCATATAATCATAGACAAAACAAGTTTTTTTAAGGTTTAAGCTTTTACAGTTGTGTGAAAGGAGCATATTTAAGGGTCGGGTATAGGTGGGAGAATTTTCAGAATCTGTCAAAATACCCTAATTCACACACAACCAGACTTCACGCACACTACCACACTTTTGGGGGCCAGGTCATTGACCGCTAATATTTTTTTACAGGTTGCCTTTATTAGTTTCATACTAATCACACCTCCTTTGAGAAATTTAAACTGTAATGTTTTCCTTTGTAAGAAGACAGAGAAATAACATTATTTATCTTGCTTTCCTTGTCTATCCTGTTTATGTCACATATCGATGGCTGTGTGACTCAACCTCGTATATGGAAAAAATCAACTTTAGGAGAACACGTAAAAACTATTTTTTTTCGTTTTATTGTACTGAACAAGTAAAATATTTTTTAATAATTAGATAACTAATTCGACGATATAATGTATACCAAATTGACAATAGTTAATTTATAAGTATTGAATTCATGTATGACGATTATATGTCTATACGAGTTTGTGTTATACATTTAAGTTACTTTAACATGTTATACGTGTTTGTGCCAAGAGATCTATTAAGTGTATTTTTTTGAAATAAACGACTACCGACCGCCCAAACTTCATAGATATACTTAATAAAACAGTAATTTGTAAAGTATATATTTTTTTATATAATGTAACAAAACAAAACTGGTCTTATCCTCAAACTAATACTGCGATGACAAAAAAATGCTCTTCTACATATTATTCATTATAATATTTAGCATGATTCTTCGCTCGGTGACAAAGGTCTATGGGGATATAGGACTATATGTAAAGTGTTAAAATTAACACACCATTTTACGTCATAGGAATAGTTGTAATGTATTGCCATGTATTCCCTTAGTGGCTGGCCATTTATTATTTCTATATCTTCCCCAAACCATTTTACTTCACAGGTCTCCTTTTTTTTGCTATATTTGTTTAGTTTATCACACATGTGAGAGTTGATAAGTCCATGTTCTCTTTTGAACAGTAATCTACAACTGAAACACACATTTTAATTAAATTAATACACTTTTTCAAATTAATATTCTTCTGGCGAGATTTTATGGTAATGACATAAATATGACAGGATTCCTTTTTTATTTTTTAATATTTATTTTCTTTTAGCTAAGTCAGCTAAAATTCACATGGAAGGTGTCAAAAAACGGATCTTTATGTATCACCATTTTTAGTGATTGCAGATCGTTAAATTTTTGACGCGTTATAGGCAGCTGTGCTTGATACAACTGTCGAATATCATTAGCTGCTGAAACCGTGATTGGGATCATACGCCGGGGAAGAGCCTCCCAGTCATCGTCAAACGATAATTTATATAAAATGCCCTCTCCGGTATATTTCAAGGCATTTACGCACGGGTCACCAGTTCGATTGCCGGGTCGTATAGATTTATAGTATTTCAAAATTGAATACTTTAAAAAAAACCTATAGTCTACGTAATTGACAGTGTAAGACTCTCTTATCCTGGATTTTCTTATAAGCTGTACATAGTTTGCGGGTACGTAGATTTCTTTGTCCTTTTTTTGCCTTTCAATAGTTGCGTGGACAGAATCTGCTTCCATTTGTGTATGCTTTAACGAGATATTTTTGAAAGATTGTCAAATCATGTAATTTAGCAAAATGTACATGAACAATGAATTGGACAATGTGACGTTCCGATTTTGAGCACAACACCCATCGCTATAAAGAACAATAGGCACGTTCGCATCTAAACAGTGTTTTTCCAAAAAATAGGTAATGAATAAGGATGATGAGTATGATGGATGACCATTGATCGGCATTTATTATTCGTATCAATAGTTGTAGTTACATAAGTATGATAGTATTGGGTACTCTGTTTGCATTGATGATTAAAAAATTTGGTGTCGCAAACTTGTATAATTATTTACGAGGTTGTGTGATAAACAAATATTTCAATACCAAATACGTGTTTGGGTTTTGAATAAATAAATACGTAAGAAATCTATTTCATCCTGAATGCTTTTGTCGTAACGTGAATCGTAACATTTTACATAGTCTTGTATAATTATCTCATTTTCGCCAAAATTTCATATACGAGTTTGAGTCACACAGCCATCGATATGACGTATTATGGTTGATTTTAAATGATTAGCTGACTTTGGTAATGCGTTATCGAGATACGCGTTTTGGAAAGTTAGCTAGCCGAACAAATAATACCTATAAACTTGGCCTATAACCGCGAACCACTTCGTTCGTCGAATCGACTATTTGCATCACTCTCTTTCGAATATGCAAGAGCGATAGAAACGGAGATAACGAAATCTCGATTTTCGAACTTCGCGGTTGGCCCGTTGTAGACTAGAAGTCGCTTAAAGGTAGAAGTGAACGTAAATATGTCTGAATAACTTCTCAAGAGTTGTTTCGATGGATTGAAAACTATGTTGTCAATTTTCCATGAATATAAATCTAAATATTATCCTACTATTGAATTAATTGGTTTTATTTACTAACTAATGTTTTGCATACCTGTGTGAATTTAGTTTTAGTACTGGAGCCGGCCATACTATACATTTATTCAAGATCCTAAACGGTCGCTAGTAGGTATGTGGGTGAAGGTAACTTTTATGATAGAAAAACTAAGCATACGAGTTTAGGATGATACTAATTATGAAGCGTTATAATTAGACTTCCAAAACGAAACCTAGGGACAACGTGCTTTGCTACGTTACGACACATAAATAAAAATGTATATTTTGTTAAACTGTTATATATATAGTTTGTAAAGTGTTGATTTGATTGTCTGCCTTAATAAACATGTAACCGAATTGTAAAAAATCAGTTAGTTTTGAAAAAAATTACTTTTCTAAAAGTTGATTCACCCATATATTGCGCCAATTTGAAATACACTAAAACTACATTATGTAATTTATCTTCAAGCCTACCACTCCAAATATTTGCAACACGGTATGGTGCACTTCAAATAAGCTACATACCAAATTTAAGACCCGGTAAGCGCTTAGGATTTTAAGACTATTTATAAGAAATAATTGTTTTTATATGAAAAATAGCAAATGACTTTAAATCCCTTACACAAATGTATTTAAATGGCTCAAACGCACTTGCAGACTCATACATATTTAATTACCATGACATAACGTTTGATATGCCCTAAAAGTATACTATAATAAATCGAATATAATATTACTGAAGTCACAGGCGGGCGTGATGCCTACAATAATTTCCTGCCAGTCGCTTATAACTCCAAATAGATAGTATCAAGACTGATGCACTCTGAGAATATGTTCAGTAACTGACTAAAGAAATGTCGTAAATATATTTTGATCCCATTCCCTTTCATCCCTTCAAACTTTGGCACATGGTATTGGGCACTTCAAATAACCTACATTTCGAATTTAAAACCATTATTTTGGCCGGTTTCAACTTTAAGACCAGTTCAAATCACGAACTTTAGCTCTAAATTAATTTTAGAGCCTGCTGTACCAAATTATTATTGTATATAGGACCTATTAAATGAATGAAATACTAAATTAAATATCGTTCCTGTGACTGGCTTGGTTTATACGTCCGTTTTCAACTGACATGATTTAATAAAATTGTTGAAATCATATACTCTTTTAAAATTATAATTAAATAGCTCAAACATACTTGAATATTTCATTTATAAGTCATAAAAAATTATAAAATATTTACATATCTCCATTCTACTTATACTACGTACGTTTTTTTTTTGTTTACATCGTTTTTGACCTTAAGGTTAGATATGTTTTTGAGATAGTACCTATTGTTACCTATTTAGGTTAAATTAATATAGCCACCAGTGCAGTATAAATCCTATAAACGGCCTTAAATTTGGTGACTGATTCATGCAAATCATCTGCAGATCAGTCTCAGACAACGCCGCTTTGCATGATTGTTAGTCGTGTCAAATTAAGTTGATCAAGCCCCCTTGTTAATAGATCAAGCAGTGGCTAGAAAAGGGGGCGGCGAATGGTCGGCTTCCGAGGTCCAGTCTGCTCTATACATATTTTTTGCCTACAATTAGGTAAGAATTCATTTAAGAAATATTTTTTTATAAATGCATAAAAATATATGGATTTATATACACGTATAAAATTTTGTTATTTCAATGACATTTGGAAAAATATTACACTTTTTTCTTTGTTTTCATATAAATCCTTAACGAAATCATTAAAAGAAATCGCATCAGTTCCTTATTATTATGATTTATAAGTATAAAGAAAAATCAGACAAGCAGATAGTGATTTTGAGACGAAATTAACGAACTTAGGAAAGGCATCAGCTATCGTACACAAGTACGCTGTGATGATTCTGTAGGCCTAGCACATGAGTGTATCGACAGTATCTCGCGGTCGAGAAAGACATCTATCACTGTCTGACTGTATTCATCAGAAAGTGACAGATGTCTATGTCGACCGCGAGATACTGTCGCTACACTCATGTGCTAGGCCTACTGATATTCGATACGCAACATAAAGTGATAAATTTTAGAATGTACTTTTTGGACTTATTTCGATTTTCTGAAGCAACTAACATGGAGGTTATAGTACAGAATATATAATGGGAAGTAACTAAATGATCAGCCGTTTTAAAAACTGATTCACAAAAAAAATTGCCATTAAATCATTTGGTCAGCATACAAAAATTTTGCAGGCAATAAATAAAAATGGAGCTACAACTCTTGTTCAGCAAAAAACTCACAAACGGACAACGTTATAACCAATATTGATCTGATGTTGTTATAATTTATCTGCTCAATAAATTGTTGAGTTGCAAAATAATTACTTGGTCAGCAAGATTAAAAAGTTGGTGGGTAGAAAAAACATGGCTGTAAGTAGTTTAATTGAAAAGTATGCATATTAAAGCAATAGTATCTGTCATCAGACTACAGTCTGATATAATAAAGTTGGTGGCGTTTGATTTGAAAAATCGGCAGAGTTGTAACCGGAGTGAAATTAGTCCATATGACACGGACAGTCAATCATGTGCGTGCTTCTTTTTCGTATTTTTTATTGATTACAATTTTTGGATTAACTTGCCCGTTTAAGAACTAAAGCGGTCCAAAGTTGCGAATCCGAATTAAATTTGGCTACAAATAAAGTGGGTTAGGTTAGGTTTGAACTGTGACCCTCAACCGACACGAACGGCTACAAATAAGAACTGTGACCCTAAACCGACCCGAACGGCTACAAATAAAGTGGATTAGGTTAGGTTAGAACTGTGATCCTCAACCAACCCGAACGGCTACAAATAAAGTGTGTTAGGTTAGGTTAGAACTGTGACCCTCAACCGACCCGGACGGCTACAAATAAAGTGGGTTAGGTTAGGTTAGAACTGTGACCATCAACCGACCCGAACGGCTACAAATAAAGTGGGTTAGGTTAGGCTAGAACTGTGATCATCAACCGACCCGAACGGCTACAAATAAAGTGGGTTAGGTTAGGTTAGAACTGTGACCCTCAACCCATCAGACAAAGACAGGAAAACGGGGGTCGGGGGGGCGAAGCTCCCGAATGAGATTTTTTTTTAATACGATCCCTATTTTTACTTGCTTAGGTTCTTTAGTTATCTTTTACCCCATATAGCGAAAGTAGAAGCCCCGCGCGGGGCTTCGTCGATTCTGTCACGGAAGTTACCATTTTTTAATTCTCGGCTTCACATCCATAGGTGAAACTAATGGCAGAATACCACAACTTTAAACCGCTCTAATTCGTTAACAGTTAAGTTTATGTGAGTTTACTTGACGTCAAAATGAAAGGAATGTAATTAAAGTATAGTTCATATAGAAATGGTACGCAGTTGACGCAAGATCAAAAAATATTTGATGTCAAAAATAAAAAATGACGATCGCAATTCAAAAGTCAATATTTTGAAGAATTTGCGCCAAAAGTTTAACTCAGATAGGTTCATGAATTTCGAAATTATAGACGATGGAAGTGAAAAGACGAAAATTGATAGTGAACAAAAACTTAGAAAATCCCTCTTCGTTCAGATCGAAGGCAGCTAAATCGTTAAATTTACCGAAAACCACGGTATGTTGGGTCTTAAAAAAGTACGAGGATTTTCTGTCTTTCGATAAAAAGCCCCAACTCAACCAAAGGTCTGGCACTAAGGACAAGAACTTGGTAAAAAAAGTGATAAGGTCTATTAAACAAAATCAAGGTATATCGGAATATGATCTATCTCGAAAATTCAAAAAAAAGTCCCAGTACTGTAATACTCATACGCCTTCGAGCTGGGTAAGAAATATAATGCTTTAAAACAGCCAAACCGAATCGTGAAATAGAACAAAACAGCAAAAACACGTGCTCGACTCTCATACGACCGAATCCTGCCAAAATTCAAGGGCTGCCCCTTATGTATGATGAAACTTACTTCAAGCTAGATTTTAATCAACTACCGGGTACCAAGTTTTATATGACCAAAGATAGAGGGAATGTTGATGAAAAATATAAGTTTCTAAAACTTGAAAATTTTGTCAAGAAATATATGAAATGGCAAGTATCTGCAGTTGCGGTCTTAAGACCAACACTTTCATTACATCAATAGCAATGACGTCCGAGGTTTACATGAAATAGTATTTATAAAAGCGACTTTCGCCTTTCATTAAAAAGCACAATGGCCCAGTAAAATTTTGGCCGGATTTGGGTAGCTGCTACTACACGAAAAGGGTTTTGGAGTGCTATGCTTCAAATAACATCGATTTTATACCCCGGGATACGAGTATGAATCCTCCAAACTGTCCTCAGTTATGTCCAATTCAGAACTACTGGGCAATCATGAAAGTTAAATTTAGCAAAACCGGCAAAATTTTATAGGACATGAATTCTTTGCGTCCCGCGTGGATCCAACAGGCTAAAAAAGTTGAAAGAAGCCTTGTTCGGAAGATGATGACATCAATCAAGAAAAAAGTCCGTAAATTCGCTCGTAACAATCATAAATGTATATAATTTCATTAAATACTGTTAAATAAACGAATATTATTTTATTTATATCACTTAAAATCCATGTGTCTTAATTTACTTGAAAATGTTTTGTGTTTGATTGCGTACCATTTCTATGAGAACTATACTTTAAATGATGCCAAGTATTTTTTTTGTTACACCAAAATCAGCTGATCAGCAAAAGGTGGGTTGAAAAGACATTTTCTGATCAACAGATTTTTTAGCGAACCAATTTTTGCGGATCAGTTCAATTGTAAATCAAAATGAAATAAGTCTCTTACCCACTGATTGCTTAAAGTAATCTGATTTCAGGCGGATAGCTTACTGCCGCTTAAATAATTAAATTGCCAACCAAATCATTTTAGAGCAGCTAAGTATGACATTAATTGCGAACTGGTTTAGAAATACTTGCTGACCGTAACGTGCTAATCAAGTGTCCAATTTTGCTGACCTAATATATATTATTGCTTACTAAAATAGGAATATTCTGCAGATCGATTAAACACCCATATATAATTACACGCTTGAGGCGACACATACGATTATTGTAGAAATCATACAATTATATCATTGTGTATAATACCCATACCATCACACATCGAAAGCCTAAAAATGGGGTATGTTTAAAAAACAATGAAAGTATTGCAGCAGCTAAGAATTATTTTCGCAGACCTGATATGTATGTATAACTATGTCGTAAGAAGAACTATTAGTTGTTCAACTATTATTATTGTTTTTCGCCTTATATACGACACGCAGATTTTATAAATTTGCCGCCTTTTATCAGGGCCGAGATAGCGTAGCTAGAATTTACTTCAATGTTCATCCTCATATTTTTTCCGTAAAAAAAAGTATAGAGAGGCAAATACGATTTCTATATAATTGAATCACGTGGAAGTTAAAGGGTTATAAATGTGTAAAAATATTAAAACAAATTTACTGTTTTTAGTTTTACTTTCATACAAATTTTCATCCCCTTTTTACCCCCCTTATGAGAAGATTTTATAAAATTGAATTTATCAAACCTAGCAGCGAATTGTAGGCCGAATGTAGCACAGATTGGATCTTAGAACAGATGCCGATATTCCATCCGCTTTTTGGGAGGTTGCCACTGTTTAATCTGGCAGTTTAAGGAGGCTTGATCAGCTTTGTTTGACCTAACGGCCAATCGTGCTAAGCGACGTCACCTGAGCCAAATGTGCAGACGGCTCCATACATTTCTGTCTCTTGAGGTCCGCAGTAATTAAGACTTTTAAAACGGTATCCCACATACTTTAGAGTCATAAGATGAAAAATATTACATCATTTACTTGACATGAGATATGCTTTAAGAGCTAAAATCTTTAAAGAAAAATTTTGAGTTCTTCAATCATCCAAATCATCATTTATCAATTAAACGACTTAATACAAATTGAAAACTTTAAATGTGAATATAATAGTACGTTTTTGCCGTTAAAATATTTTTTATGGAATTAATAGTATGTTGATATTTTCAGAATAATCAAACCATTTCTTATAAATTGTCCTAAAATCCAAACCAGCCTCAGGAAGGGTCTAATTTTTTTTGTTAATAAAAGGTTAATGTTATTCGGTTAGTGTATTATAGTACTCTGATAATTTCGAAATGGTAGGCTTATAAATAAATTGGGGACAATCTTTTTACTTATATCGCATTCTTAATTCAAGACAGTAAACTAACAGTTCTCTCCATACAAAATGATTTACAATGTACGGCAGGAGCTGTCAGATTATTGTCTTAAATTAAAAATATGATATTAGTCTTAAATCCAAACCGGCTACTAAAATGGATTTGAATTAGCTATGTAGGTATTATTGCGTACCTTAAGGATTGTTCCGGTGGATTAGTCTTCGAGAACTTTATAAGAAAATAGGCTTAAAAATAAATTGGGTACAATTTTTTCACTAATATCGTATTCTTAATTCAAGGCAGTAATCTGACAGTTCTCTCCATAAAAAATGATTTACAATGTAGGGCAGGAGCTGTCAGATTATTGTCTTAAATTAAAAATATGATATTAGTCTTAAATCCAAACCGGCTACTAAAATGGATTTTATTAGCTCTGTAGGTATTATTAGGTACCTTAAGGATTGTTTCGGTGGATTAGTCTTCAAGAACTTTATAAGAAAATGTGTTCATGAATAGAACGCTTCCTACAACATTACAAATATGGAAGCCGATCAGTAAATCACACCCACTCCAATACTTGTAGTTACCATATTTGGGTAATATTTAGTTTTAAAATTATGGTTACGTACATGCTTCGTCTAGTATGTAAATTCACAGAACATGGATGAAATAACACATTGTTTTTATTTGAATGCTACATTATGTTATGTTCTTGGTCCCACCCAGGTAGGTATAACTCAAAAGTCCCGTTTAAATGTAAACAATGAGTGAAAAGAGCTGGTAGCCTGGTAAGACGTCCTACTTTTAATCCGGAGGTCTCGGGTTCAAACCCCGACTCGTACAGTCACCATCAGATACATCGGAGCGGCCAAGGTGGTCACAAATATCTAAACAATGCCTCTATGATCAACCAAAGGATTTTACGGTGCAACACGGTGGAATACATACACTTATTATGTGAATATAGTGGTAAAACGTTAAAATGTTATTGAAATCTATTTGATGTAACTAAAGTAAACAATGTGGGTCCTAAAACCCGGAAGATTAAGATATAAGCGTAATTTTTGAGGTAAAAACAACCATGTTGCACCCTAAAATCCGATCACTGATGATCAAGGCGATAAAGTGCATGTTCAGATATTTTTGAGTACCATTGCCGCTCCGATGTATCTGATGGTGACTGTACTTTATGAAAATTATATCAAATGCTATGCTCGAAATATCATTTCATGATGAAGGAAAACATCGTGAGGAAACCATATCTATTTCCAATAAGGCCAGGTTTAATTGAGCCGTGGCACAAAGCCGGGACAAAACGCTAGGAGGATGAGGAGTGAAAATTGTGTAAGTGTAAGTCGGTACACAACATTGTTTATAAGTAAGTAATTTATTTTTCACACCACCTGCTCGACAATGCCAAATTACATATCATGCAAACCTGACCGAAAGCAAATCATTATAGCCCTTCTCTTTAGCCGGGTTATAATGTAGTACGAAATCTCATTATAACCCGCTGGTTAATAATGTGATTTCACTCCTATAGTTCTTATTGATATGTGCTTAAAGTCTAATTTCGTAAAGTCCGGACGGTGCACGGGCCCCGCGTCGAACTGATTTTAAAATTGAATTTATTCGGAAAATCGTGCCGGCCACCTCAATTTTAAATACCTAAAACAAATGCCGCGAGTGGCAGGTTCTATAAAAATAGAAAATAAAATTCGAATAAAATGGACAAATGTATCAAGAACCAATTTTTACTTTTGATTTACTTTAATAAAAATCCGTTTCTAGTAGCCTTAGCTATTTTATTGTCTCGCAAGAGGTGAGAAAAGTAGAGTATACTCCTCGGGGATAAAGCTGTTTTTGTCACGGGCGCGCTTGAACCCCTCACTGCACTCAGGACTCAGTCTTAATTCCCTCGCTTCGCTCGGAAATTAACTCATAGCCCCCTCGCTGCGCTCGGGAGTAAAATCTGGAGTCCTTCGTTACGTTCAGGATTCAATTTCGCGCCCGTGACATAAAACAGTGCTTTATCCCCTTGGTGTACAATTGTAGATTGTGTAACAAGGGAGCAAAATGAAATATTTACGGCGAGGGCGTGTATTGAATCCCAAACGAAGCGATGTAGTCTATAATAGAATCCAAGGGATTCTAAAGTAGACTCCTGAGCGTAATGAGGGATTCAAGTGCTAACGCCCAAGGTGAAAATAGTTTTGCTCCTATGTGACACATACTGCTTTTCACACCACCTTAGAGAAAATATTTTTTTTATTGTTGAATCATATTTATTTTAACTTTATATGTGCTTCTAATGTGCTTCCTGATTATAATTAATCGATTAATTCAATAAGAAATATGTTTTTAATGACGGACTAGCTGAAAAAAAAGCTAATGTCCTAGAACAGAAAAGTGCCACTTTCTTCCCTCCTAGCAGGGAAGAAAAAGCCCGTATACGATTAGGTGGTGTGAAAACTACTATGATCAGTGTACATTTTTGTAACGATAGATAAAAGTAAAGCAAACATATAGAAGGTTCAGGCGCACAATCTGCCTGGAAATTACCAAGAGGCGAACGTAGGTTAGGTCCTCCCGTGCTTTCAATGACGGCGCTGTTGGGTAGGAGCTGGATGCTGTGACGTTAGTAGCGGAGCTCGATTCGAGAAGCGTATCATGAGTTCGCCATGCCCCTTTGAAGCTCTGGGGTACCATAACGTATATACGACAACAGATTAATGCGCGTATCAATTTGTACCTATAGTCTACAGACGGAGTCGTTCGACGTTCTACATAGGTATGCGCTGTGCCAATACCCATGACCACAAAAAACTGACTTGATTGCTGCTCTCCTCGCCAGATTATCGTATATTGCATTAAATATTTAGTTATATCTCTTGTATAAGTAAAAGAATGAAGTCTTTTAATATTAAGTAAATAGAGATTGGATTGAATAATATTGTCATTCAAGTATTTTGACGTTAAAAGTCATGTTAAAATGTCGTAATATTATGACTAGCGTAATAAAAATAAAGTCCAGTAATTAAAAACGAATCCAAAAACTCTTTCAATTTTGAACAGGTTTTGAAGCAATTAATTATGGGTATTCGGTAGAAACGTGTCTTGTATTCAATCTTTTGTTGTATTTTTGTAGAATTACGACGTGTAAATATAAAAAATCTAATTTAATCGGACTCACGGTCTCTATTTATTTTGAATACAATCAGGTTACTGGTATCCTTTTTCGTGTACGTATACGATTTTCTGTCAAAATAAATGCCAAAATGAAATGTCATCGCTGCTCATCCAACAAGACGTGCGCCTCCGACGGGCCCCGTGGGGCATCTGAGTCACAATGACAATTTGACTGATATGGCGAATGTATGGGAATTTTTCAAAAGTTTATATTTACGTTTCAATTTCTTTGTTGTCTTTATGATGAAAAATATGAATATGCCCTGATGCACTAGTCTAGTTATCTGGCTTTCAAAATAACATAACCATTGAACCACTGTCAAAGACCGCTCGCCGCCGGCAGGGTGTTCATCCCCACAGCCTGGAGCCCAATGGGTCGCGCACAGTACGATTTAAGAGGAATTTCCTCCCACGAACGCTGCGGCTGTGGAATGAACTCCCTGCCGAGGTTTTCCCAGTGGGCTACAGTATGAGGTTCTTCAAAAAAGGAGTGTATAGGTTCCTAAAGGGTAGGCAACGCGCATGTAAATCCTCTGGGGTTGCAGGCGTCCATAGGCTACGGTAACTGCTTACCATCAGGCGGGCCGTATGCTTGTTTGCCACCGTCGTGGTATAAAAAAAAAAAAAAAGATAAAAAACTTATCATAATAAAATATGTAAAATATGTTGTATTTTATCAACCGATTTTTATCTGTAGCAGTAACGTAATTTTAACATTACATGCTCAAATATTGTTAAGTTATGAGTTTCAAATTTGGAACGTCGATTTTGGTAACGTAATGAAAATCCAGCCCTCCTCCCCGACCGCATGCACAATCCAGTTTGTCATGGCGGTGCAATGGCGGCCATTTTAAAGGTTCCCGTATTCCGGATTTATAATACCTATATATATGTGTGTGTAGATAAAGCAGTGTATGCAACTGTACGTAATTAGGCTTTAACACTCGTGTGATCTTATTATGACGCTCGCCTGCGGCTCGTTTCATAAAGCCACACTCGTATTATAACGACCCTTATTACGTAACAGTTACATAAACTACTATTATGCATCAGTTGTATAAGAGAGATCAAAAAAGGCGAGTGGCGTTGAGTTACGCATGAGTTACGATGTCAGCCGATAGGCGAACATCATATAGGGACACACCACGAGCATTTTTACATACATATTGTTGCATACTATACTTTTTCTACGACTACATACATACTCAATTTTAGGTAGGAAAATTTAAGAAACAATCAATATTCACTCACCTCTTTTGCTATTGCAGATATTTCATCAACAAAAGTAACTAACAATAATTTAAGTTAAACCCTTAAAAACACTGTAGTTGGTACACAAGTAGGTACACTAACACAAATACACGCAGTTATAAAATTAATAGTAGATTGTTTGACAAGGGTCTAAAGTAGGCCAAATTACGCGAGGTAATATGGCTTTTAGACCAGAGTAATGCATACTATTTTTCACTTCGATTGCGAGAAAATAAGATAAAAATACTTATTATTTACGCACAATAACTAAACTAAGGGGAAATTATGGTTTAACTTGACGGTCTTTTCATTTTTTTAACTTCTTTGACATAGATACAAAATATAAACACCGCGAATAAATGCCACAGACGACGGTATAACTAGGTCTTTAAAAAGTTTAAACACGCTTTAAAGCGCTTCCAAAACATTAAATTTTTTTTTAATGATTGTGATTGTGAAGTAGGAACTAAAAAACACCTCATGTTTTGAGAAATAAATTGCGTTTCCTGATTGATCGATTTTAACATTGCTGTATTCTGATTGATTGATATCAGAATTGATATTAAATACAATATTTTTTTTAAGGACTTAAATTATTTACACAGCATACGCACCGAAAAAGTACCTAGCGTTCCGATTAACTTCGACATGTGTTGTGATTGGTGGACTTAATATGGTGAAGTGTTCTGATTGATCAAGGTAAAATGTTTTGTAAATCATTAATATGTATACATATTAGCCCTAGAGGCTTAATGTACTACTTTAGTCCGCCTTAGTAAGCATAATATGACACACTTTTTGAGCATGAGAAGTGAAAAAATAAATATAGCTTAGCTCAAATACAACAACAATGTACCTAACCTAACTAAAACAAAAATTTTCAAGAGCGTTACGGCGAACCTAAAAATCATAATTCGATTATCTGCGTCTCTTTCACTCAAGCGTGGAGAGAGAGATAGAGATCAATAAAGAGAGAGAGAGAGAGAGAGAGAGATCTTAATTCGATTTGCCCCTCTTAATGCGCGGGAAACGTAAAAACGGCAAGGTTTTTCTCTGGTATTTTGTTTTATAAAGTTTTTTTTTCTAAAAACGCTGCGATTCTTTAATATCTTTAATATAATCATCAGTTCAGTAATTTATTTTGTCCTAAAGTCGCAGATTCCATAACAATGTACTGATAGTTTCAGTACATTGTTAAGGACCATTCATCCAAAAGGCTTTTCCTAGAAAGAATTCTTCCCTGTCGCTTTATTCTACAGCATTTTAATTTTAGAGTATTTCGGAAATCTGCGAATTTTCTTTGAGGATAAATTTCAGACGAAACAGTGATTCATTTTCGCTAAAATAAATAAAAACGACTTCCCGCCATACAAATTTAGCTTTTCCAAGGTGTTGGAAATGTCATTGTGACAGTTGCCTTCCCCATTGCCAAATATTGCTTGGATTGTCTATGGTTTTAACATTTCAGTGGAGAAGAGGGAAAATGTTATAAACTTATTAGTTTATGGTTTTAAGAAAAATAAATTGTCATATTTACCTAATTTACCGTACACCACGAAAGTGTAAACAAACAAAAATAACAAGGTTTTAAAACTTATAAATATAACTTCCTTATATTTCAATTATAAACAACTAATTTACTTAGATACCTGTTCGAAGGAATTCAACAGTAATCATGTTTTTATAATTAACTAATCAGTTAAAATAAGTTAATTTACTTTGCTATCTCTAAGTGAACAGTGACAGAACTAATAAAAATGGGATCCGGGTTTAAATCATCTCTGTATGCATGCTTACATCTCATGCCGGATTGGATGCGTAGAGTAACAGATGATTACAAGGAGGAAGGTAAGGAATTTATCTAGGTCGATACACTTATGAAACGGATAACGCTCCTGTTATTATAAAGGCAGCAGTTAGGTAGTCTACTAAATGGAAGCTTAAGGCGATCATCACATTAGCGCCGCAACCGGATGCGGCGACGGTGTGCAATCATGACAGCGCTGCGCTATACACAAGCAAAGCGCTATCTCATTCGCGCACCGGCACCGCATGCGGAAACCGCAGCAGTTTGAAAGCCGCCTAACGGCTACCTACCTTACCGTCTTCATATTCGAATATATATCCAATTCGAAATAAACCGCCGAAACCGCGCTGTTATTGCTAATAATGTGATTAAATAATAACGTTAGAATCCTCTGGGGTTACAGGCTACGGTAACTGCTTACCATCGGGCGGGCCGTATGCTTGTTTGCCACCGTTGTGGTATAAAAATAAAAAAACATTATGGTAACAGATGGGTAACAGTACCTATGTAGTACTGCCATTACATTACTATGCCGGCAGTGTCTCGTACAACTAAGAATTCACCGATTTCTGATAGTCTGTCTGGTAAGAAAAGTGTCGTAGAGTTCCATATGAATCCCCATATAAACGATACGTCTCTTTTTGGCCAGACTATATATCTATATATAATCTGTGATTATACCTAGATACTTTTGGATTATGTATATTTTATAAGTTATAATAATATCACTAGGAAGCCAGCTTCCTAGCTGCTGTATCCAGATACAGCAGCATAAATTGACAAACTCGTAAGGTGTGCAAAATTACCTTGGCAATCGTGGCGTTATTTGACATTACTGTTACGAGAACAGGAACAGGCCTTTCAAGATCATTTTGCACACCTTTGCTCGTTTAATTACTTCTGCCGATGATTTTGGGGTACCTACATTTCACTTGATCGAGTTTTAATGTAGGTATATCAATGAATTTTACATGATCAATGCTTGATATTATAGTTATGTATAATGTCCAGATACTCTCGGAAGTCGACTATGGCTCGCATTCGCATCTGCCCTCTGTCACGTTCTATTCGTTTGAGGCAGGCGAAACGAAAAGCAATACGAATCTCATAGCATAACGTTTTTGGCGTTGCGGGCACTACAAACTCTGGATAACCACTTTAAGTGCAAAGCTCCCTAAATTATATTCAAAATAAACACACTTAATAGCGTGTACCTACTCTCTTATTATTACTAGTGGCTCTGTGAGCTGTAGACCTCGCGAGCATAGCTAAAACTGAATAGATATATAGCTCTACCATTTCGATAAATATACATTATCTTAGCTAAATCACAATGGCCTTAAGCGCCATGTACCATTGTAGATTATGGCGCTTATGTCCTTTGTGGCAATTTCGACCATTTCGAACATTTTTCAAAAACGTAACGACTAAACAATACTACGTAACTATGGAAGTAGCAGGCCAACAAATTTAACTGTAGTCGGTTGTGAAATGTGATCTGTAGAAGAGTAGGTACAGCCCAATAGATTCAGGATAGACAAACGATAGTAGTTTTGCCTTCTGTTACTTTGGTCAATAAATGCGAAATAAGTAATTCTGAATAAGACATATTAGTAGAGCCCGCTTCCGACCATGATAATTCAGCATCGACCTTGCAAGTGATAAGATCCAGCAAAAGGTCAAATTTACGTGAAAATATACCTATATCATGCTCTCTGGCGTCCCCTTTGGATTTTTGCATTTTTTGTCAACATGAGTATTAGATAGTCTGCAATAGGTTCTTAACTGTACATAAAAAAAATTGTATATCTGTAGTTTAGGGGTGCAAGCAATAAACAATTGGAAAGCTGTAAAGCATTATTCCAGCAACCCGCTCACGAATGTTACGTAGATACTAACTTTTTGAACAAACGACAGGGCGACAAAATAAGAACTTTAGAACCAACTAATGTAGTGCATGTATGTGCATGTGCATGTCTATAGTGCATGTATACAAATATTTGTCAGCGGTATAACGTTAAATGCGAAATGACGGTTGTATTTACCGATTTCCTTTAAATTTAGCTGCCTTATTAATTAATATACTGTACTGTGACTAACCATAGAAGCCTGCGGTGTTCGCGAATGGGGATTGCATCTGCTAGAGAAGCAGGGCCGCGCGGCGGTGTGGGCGGTGAGCACGGAGCTGGGCGCGCGCGCTCCCGGCGTGGCCGCGCTGGCCTGCCGCCTCATGGAGCGCTACCTGCACAACCAGATGCGGCAATTAGGTGCGTCTTTAGCTTTAATTGAAAGACCTTGTTTGCTACTATTATTTACAGCATGATGCGGGACTTATGTAGGTTATGTAGGTGCGCATTAAGGTTTCCTGAGGCCTCTATACAGTAGTAATTTATTCGGTACTTGGTTAAATATTACGGATCAATATTGATCTCTCAGTCGCACAAATACGTTTTATTCTTAGCAATTTATGTTAAGGTGTGTGTATTTAAAACGGAGTGGTTTTATATTCCTTATTTGGGTACGTGTTAGTGATATAGTTTATACATGTGTATCGAATGCGTATGAATGAATATTTATTATCTTTGCAGATAGCCATCAATTCCAACGATTTCAGCAAGGATTGTCGACTAGGATACCTGCGTTAATCGCATCGTGCGTGCAAATAGCTGCCAAAAGTAACTCGGCCGCCATCTCCCTGTCCGCCACGCTCGTGTGCAGCTACCTTAATCGACAAGGAGTCCATCATTCCGTCAAAGACGTCGTGACGTGGGAATATCACGTGTTTCAAACTATAGGTCAGTTAGAATTAGAGCAATTATGCTAGTTCCATTAATAACTGGATTCAGAGCGTTGTTCAGACTGTCTATTAGACACAGCCGTTTGATATAATGCAGCTTTCTGATTTAATAGCTTAGTCGGCGAGTGAAAATATTATTAGACCTATAGTAATCTTTAGTGTAAAATGCTACGTAGGTACATACATTCCTGAGGAGAAATGTTCAACAAACTATCATACAGAAATATATTTAGCAAGCGTATACAATATAATAAACTTGGTAGTGCTTTATTACTAAGTACTATATTGTGTTGCAATTAATGGTATAAACCAAAGGCTCGAATCTTCTGACCCCTGTACAGACAGCATCAAAAGTAACTACGCAAACGAAGCCGTCAAAAGTCCTTATTAAAAGGGTATTAAGCTCTTGCTTTTGACGTCTTCGATTGCGTAGTTACTTTTGATGCTGACTGCACTAGTATCAATAGAGAATATGCGTGAAAAATATTTAATTGAATTTGTTGCATAAACACGTTCAACAACCCCAAATTAATATAAATAAGTGGAAATCCGTAATAATTTTTAACAGTTTTTTAAAGATATTGCGGTTTAAAAACGTAAAATTTTAGGCATTTTTTTTTATACCTCAAATGTTTTTTCGAAAATTCAGTTCAATTACAATGTTCTAACAAGAAAAAAATGTATGACAACTATATAGCTAAACGCATTTTTTCGTGCCTAAAATTACAAAAATCTTCCAAAAACTTGTTCCTTCCAAACAGTTTTCTGCAATTTTGTGGTCGGTGATGTCACAAACCTCACACTTTTTGTATGGAGCGTTTTGACGCGCGGCGCAGACGCTAACGTATTTTCACATTTTTGACGTTTCAGGGCTATCATAGATAGTAGGTTTATTAGAGACATTTGATTCTACAGGGAAATAGAATCGAATGACGTCTTCCAAAAAAATCATGCATATTCCTAATCGTATTACTGTGTATTATCACAGAGACTTGACTCTACGTGTTCAATTCCCTCTTTTTTTGCTCATCGAGCATATACGTTGACCGCAGGTTACCGCGTGCCACTGTGGACGAGCGTGGAGGTGGCCGAGCTGCTGGCGGTGCAGGTGCGCCTGCCGCCAACCTTGCTCGAGCCGTTGGGCATCATCGTCAATCTGGCCGAGTACAAGCGCGACCGGCTCGACAGGCGAGTGCGTTGGGTCGCCAACGTGTCGCCTCATAGTAAGAACCTATTTTATCTAACGATTGCTCTAGATTTCTAGACTCTGTTACATACTCTGTAAATCGTCAGCACTAAACGCTAATGCACGGGAAACGATACTGTGGTATCATAGAATTCATAAAGAGCTGGTCATCAGCTCGTTTTTTGTCCGAAGGTTCGAATTCGTCAAGCGGCGACGAGCCAAGCGCGCGGCCGCTGACCGTACGCACGCCGCACCTCGCCGCTGGCTCCGTGGCCGCCTGCGCTCGCTACTTCGGTCGCTCCCGACCTACGTTAGAACTCCACCTGGCTTCTTTCATCAATGTACCGCTAACTTATGTCGAATGTTTGAGGGACTCCATATTGACTGAAGCCATCATTGATCATACTCATGATGTGTGCAAACGCAGAAGATCTTTAAGGGACTCAATTTTAGCTGATGCCATAATGGATAACAGCTATGATGGTTGCAAACGAAGAAGGTTTGAATAGCCACTCACGTAGATAGACTTTCCAGGAGGGTACCTACTGCCACAACAACGCTAAGGGGCAGTTGTAGGTACGAAATTACGGTCGATTTTTCTTAAAATTTTCTTACACATAAGTAAGGAAAGGTGAACAGTTCTCAGTTGCATAGCTGCCGGTGTCATAATTATTTGAAAGTTCCCTGAAAATGAAAGTCATTGCTGGCCAAACGCAAAAAAATTTAAAGGCCAAAACTACGACACTATTTCCAAGGTCACTTTTAAGCTTTTAACCCTTAAATACAATGTAGGTACGGCGACTGTACTAGGGCTTGTAATTCTGGAATTGTTTGTATGGCCAATTTCGGAGTTACGGATTTGGTCCATAGTGTCCATACAAACAATTCCAGAGTTACAAACCCTACTAGCCCTAGACTGTACATATGTTTCAAATACCTACAAATTGTTTCTTATGATTGATATTATTTTTTCGGGTTATTCAAGTTATTAGTAGTCGATGTAAAGTAGGTACTCACAAATCTTATAGATAATATAAATATGTAAAGTTGTTTAGAACGTTTAAGATAAGTATTTCTAGCTACTTCCAAAAGATTTTCTTACAACAGTATACACTTACATAGGTGGGAAAGTTTGTTAATCACTTATTTTACTTGTTGTAGGAAACAAATTAAAATACATTTAAGTAATACTAAACTCAGCACCATCTAATCTTTATTTTTTAATGTCCCAAACTGTTCGTCTACCAAATCTCCTCATTAATATATATTTAATTAGAAATTAGAATTAGTACTCAAAAGGAGCTTAATGTTAGGCCAGTTACTATCATAACATTGTTATGAATGATTATAGATGTTAATAAATGTCAATAAGAAGAGCGTTCAGCTAGATCAGTGTTCGCAACGCTTTGGGGTGGCTGTTATTAAATCGTTCTTCCCGGCGCCACCCGCTTTGACTGGCGAAGCGCGAAATATGGCTGCCCCGCCGGAACGCGTTCGCTACCACGACGATGCGTTTAATATGGTTGTTGGTAGCCGTTGCCTATCATGTTTAATATCACAATGTTATGATAGGCCCTCTCTAAAGGGCTAACCGGGCAAAACTATTTTTAAATCAAGGCCAAGTACAAATAGGACTCACACTGGTCCAGCAAGGTTTATTAGCGTATATATTTACCTAGTCGGTTACTAAGTTCTGTTACTAGAGTTTTCACTAAAAAAAATAGGAATAGGTAGCAACATTTTAATTATTCATGTACATAATTTAAAAGATTATTTAATAGTCAATAGATTACAATATATTGAATTGAAAATTATTCCCGCAGTTTATCAGAATTCTTTATAATACTCGGTAAAAGGCGTGAAAAATATACGTCAAAATTAATTATACTCCGTTCATGTTGATTTTAAATCCTATTTATTCGCATCAATCTTGCACAATTCGGTAGCTATATTCTTTAGCTTCAATTTGGTATATGTATAGTTACGTGGGTCTATCCGATAAAATACTAGACTAAGGGTCTGTTTCACAATCTCCAGATAAACTTATCTGCCAGTTAAAATTATTGCTATCCTTTTCTAAGTCATATAAAAGAAAAGGACAGCAAACGTTTATCTGACAGATATGCTTTAACTGGAGATTGTGAAATCCATTTTTCCATTTCGTTGTGTTTTCCATTTTTTCTAAGCATTGTGAAATAGGCCATAAACGTTGCAAGTCTGCTTGTTCCATAGCAGTCTAAATATATGTCTTTTGTGCAAAACTCAAAATTATGCAATGATTCAAATATCTGTGGGATAAAATCGCAAAAAAATTAAATGGTGGTCACGCAATTACCTCTAATAAACAGGTTTCTTACAAACAAGCAATGGAACCTTCTAAACAAAGGTGTAATATTTATTTGATGCACTTTTGTAAAGTGTAATTTTCTTAAATTTACCGCGTGTTTGCGTCTTCCGGCAATCCTGTGCTTTACAAGGATTTTCAATAAATTTCCCATCTGATTTGTATATTATTATACCATATTATGTTCATTAGAAATTAGGCTATTAAATAAGTACTTTAAATGTTTATTTTATATTTTATCAGTCAGAAATCTGGTAACAGAACTTAGTAACCAACTAGGTAGTTTCAAATAAAAAACTACCAAGTGCGAGGTGAATTCACGCTCAGATCAGTACAGTACACAATTTTCAAAATGTTATTTTCATAAATGCTTCTCACGGTTGACCGTAGACTTGAGTGGCGGCGACTCTAGAATATTTGTAGGGCAGCCGCTACCGAAAAGTAAAAAGTACACAATTACCACAAATTGGAAACCGATGTCAATTACAATGAAAATAATCAACCACAAAGAACTCTGGAACGTCACGGTATGCGAACCCGTGTCCTTTGTATTCCCGATCCAAAAAACTAAACTAACTACTCAATTGATAATTTACTAAGTACTCAAATTACTGAAAATTAAGCAAGCCTGTGAGAATCAAGTTCATTAGAAGTTCCGACACTGGTAGACTGATTAATTTTCTGCAGTCTAGGGGTAAAGAACTAATTCCGTTTTTTTTTTTTGGGTCAGCGTTTCCGTGATGAGGGGGGAGGAGTAAGGTAATAGGTTTCAGAACAACTTGGCTGTAAGACAGACAGACAGAGTTGCACCATAACGGATTCTTTTTTCATCATTATCATCATCATCATTAAGGTACCCTATACATAGTACCTTAAAAATAAAATAAACTAGAAACTCGTTGCGACATCAAAACGCCACCAGATTATGTTAATATCGACGGAAAACGAATCTCTTAATTTATAAGGAGTACAGAATTTTTGAAATCGGTGTTTTATTATATAACTACCTATATACTACAACACAAGATATACATAATTCTAAACAAAAAAAAGAACCGACTTCACATAGGCTACACCCATGCTACACCTAACCAAGAGCGAATGCCCGAGCTACTGTAAAAAAAACTAAAATCACTGTAGGTGGGCCTGTATGTGCTGGCAGTGTCTTTAGACATAAAGGCAGCGTTCGACAACGCATGGTGGCCAGCCATTTTTAAACGTCTTAAACACATATTATGTCCCAAGAATATATACGAAATCCTCCTCAGCTACCTGACCGACAGAGGCGTACAACTCACTTTCGCGGACTGTCTCATAGAAAAAGCCACCTCAGAGGGTGTATACAGGGGTCTGTCGTTGGCCCGGTCTTATGGAATCTCATACTTGATGATTTATTAGAAATGCTCTGGCCAGCGGGTGCGGCTAAAACCTAATGTTCCGGGCAATCCTATTATTAAAAAAACTAAAGCTCCACGACTGTTGCTCTGTCTTCCAAGCAGAAATGTTGGCCATCAAGGAGGGTATCCGACTTGCGCTCGAGGGCCCGGCACGCCCGCACAAAATTCTTGTGTTCAGCGACTGCAGATCGGGGCTATCCGAGCTGGCCAACCCCAGCAACTACTACAGCCTCGCAAACCAGATCCACCAACTTATTCACAATCACAAAGATCATACTGATATAGAATTTTTCTGGGCGGAGGCTCACTGCGGAATCCTGGGGAACGAATTGGCAGACACCGCTGCAAAAGCTGCAACTAAATTGCACCGCACACCTGACTATTGTAAGATCCCAATCAGCTACATAAAACTTAAACTAAAACAGAAGCTATCACAAGACCGAGCAAATCTTTACAACAACCCTGACCATTGCGTATATACAAAGACGCTTTTCCATACCCATAAGGAGCTAATGGAATACACCGCTAAGAACACGCTTACCGTCTCTTCGACGCAATACCTGAGCAACCATGGGTACCATAAAGCTTATCTCTTCAGATTCAAAATTACCGACAATAGTCACTGCCCCTGCGATCCCCCGGAACAAATAATACAAACAATGACTCACCTAATAAACGAGTGCCCACGGTTTGCAACACTGCGCCTCCACCACGAAATGACGTGCCACAATTTAAACGTAGATCCGAAAAAGCTTAAAGATATATTAACAAAAGAGTCCACCACCCAAAGTTTTCACGAACTAGTTATTAGCACATATTGTAAGAAACCTGAAGCAATTTAACGGTACCTGACATCTCTAACAGTCCCAAATCGCACCAACTTTTCTTCTTCTTCTTCTTCTCTTTCTTAGCTACTTACTCACATACAATTATATATATCACACTCCACAATTACCTCACACACAACGCGATTATTCCTCCCGGATCAACACATCGATTCACCCGGAAACAACGCGTATACCGCTAGCGCCGAGTTTCTGGATACAAAACACTGCACAGGGTGGAGGGGTTTAGTCCGTAGGCAGCTGGGAGAAATTCCCACCTGAGTCGGGCATGCTGTCGGAAACCGGGCCGGCAGTATCCAGGGAGGATTACCTCCACCTCTGATAAAAAAAAAAAAAAAATATTTGAAGAGTTCCCTTGATTTTTTCCAGGATCTCCTCATCATCATAAAGAATTTTCTAAATCGGTCCGGCCGTCTTTGCATAATTGGTGAACATACACAAAAAAAGCAACGACAACAACGTAACCGACGAATTGAGAACCTCCTCCTTCGAAATCTTGAAGTCGGTTGAAAATGAATAAAATGGTGTCTTAAATCCACGACTTGCTTTTTCACTATGGTATTATACTCCGCCAGACCGAAGGCCTAGCTGTTTCATGGTGATACTCGTCGTATCGTAGGATCGTAGCTGCTGCGGTACGCGCCTCATTACCTTACATAAACTATTGTCTTCGAATCCTATTTTTTTTTAAATACCACGACGGTGGCAAACAAGCATACGGCCCACCTGATGGTAAGCAGCTACCGTAGCCTATGGACGCCTGCAACTCTAGCACATGCGCGTTGCCGATCCTTTACAAAAAGGAGGACTCACTGTGTTGACGGCTTAACGAACAAGAGGGTCAATACACTGGGTCCTCCTTAAGCTCTTTGGCAACCTTACTACCAGCAGGAACACAACACTATGAGTAGAGTCTAGAGCTATTTGGCTGTTTTCTGTAAGGTGGAGGTATTTCCCCAGTCGGGCTCTGCTCCAGACGTGATGATGCAATATTACATGTAATGATTTTAACTCTTGACACTGCCTCTCTAAACCGAATAACGCTATCTCAAAAAGTGACGTCCTGTTAAAATATTATTATATTTATTTAAAAAAATATGATTAATTAAGGAACAATAGAAGCAAGAAGTGATAGTGGGTGACTTATGACGTCAAAGACATGGTAGAAAAAAGGTATCGCCATCACTACGCCACAGACACCACTTTGATTTTAATTTTGGGGTAATTTTAACTAAATTAGTGGATTCCGCTTACTCAGCAACTCGGGTGAACCAACCTTGCCCTGCACTCCGCAAGGTGGCCACATCTACCAAGTTAAAATTACCTGCCCCAAAACGTTAAGTTTCATAATCAAGTTTCATAAGTGGTTTCTGTGACGTACCTACCTAGTAATGACGATACTCTGTTTTCTTTTCTACCATAGTCAAAGAGACTAACACGCGGAGTCTATCTAGTCGAACTAGTCAGAGATGAGGTAACAAATAGCATAAAATTACCCAGAACCCAGTATTACTAACAGTTCTAAAAATACCTAATTGGTCGAATAACCTTATATAGAAATACAGAAAGAGTTACGCTCGCATTAGCACCTGATTACCTCATACGATTTAAAAACTTTTGTGTGGATGTGTGGTCGATACAGTGGCTTAAGTCAATACCTAAATCGTTTTTAGCGGTTTTGCAAAAATGAATTTTGATATCTTAAAACACAATATGACTTAGAATTGCACACCATTCTTAAAATAAAATACTTATCTGATTCTGATACACGCTCTCTGGCTAAGCGGTGCGGAAAATATAGGGAGCCCATAAAAAGCTAAGAGAAGGATAAAATTTAATTAAACTCCATTTGTAAGCGATGCCGTCACATCGCCGCAAACACACCACAAAATGTTAACAAGTTATAAAAATTATGAATGAACGTCAGCCAGACGAGGGTCCAGCGAGGTACCTACGCCGCGGGGCGAGGGGGACAACAATGGATGCTGCTTTGGGGTACCCAATAAAAACTTGACAAATGGCGTTTCATAATCGTGTCGCATTCCAAGCCGCGTCACCAGAATATGCTTGGTTTTCCCTGGGTTGGAGGATAATGCTTCAGCCTACCTTATAGTAATAGAATAGATCAGTTATTGGAGGATTTTGTATAGAAAATGGTGTAGAAAATGTTTTAATGGGTGGCTACAGAGTGGTTATTAAAAATCTAGATTTTAGATGTTGAGGGAGCAGAGCGTTGGCCGCCATCTTGGTTTAAAAGTGCCAAAATTCCGTTTTTTTTACTTTGACGCTTAAACTGTTGTCACCTTTTAACGGGTAAGACTGATAGAAATCTTCTATTCAAGCCTCATCGCCAATCAATAGTCCTAAAAGTCTGTAAGATTAAATACAGAAAGATGTTACAGGTGGTCGGTTTTGAGACCGTTGCCCTATAATTTATTAATAACATAAACTTAACTGTACTATTGAGTCTATTGTTGAGTTATATAAAATATTGATATAAGTATATATATCTGAACACTCCTATATCCTCCTAGTAAGCTTTACTTAAATAAATAAAAACAAGGTTTTTTTTTCACAATAGATATGTTGATAGGTACTCGTAATCAAAAACTAAAAGTAAATTAAATAGTTTAGCCTATAATAGCGAAATTAGTTTTTGCTAGTATGCACAACCATGTCTACGCTCATCAGATTAAACCGATAGACGTTTATCATAATTTATTCCCACATAAAATTGCGTTAAGGTCGTAAAGTAAGTGGCATGGTTATTACCCACTAGTAGGCGGAAGAATGCCGGGTTATAATAATAAGGGTGGGTATTACAACCACCAAAATATTGTGTGGTGTCACCGTGCGTGCCCCTGTTCTTACAATATTATTAAAAATAATTTCTCATTTTTATTGCCCTCTCTTAGTTGTAGCAAGCGGGGTAATAAATGACTTTGCCGTTATTATGAGACGGTGTGCGATTGCTGTAATTGATATTTTACTTTGCTATCATGACAAGTGCAATTTTACCACTGCCTTGGATACACTTTACTTTAAGATTAAGATCAACCGAGAAAGTTGCGTTTGATGATTCAAATAAATGCGCATTTAAGGGAATTACTAGAAAGTGGATACCGTTGGATGGAATTTTATCGTGCATGCTTTTAGACCACCAGAGGCCCATTTCTCAAAAGCTTGTAACTTGTAATACAAGCGGATGTCACTTTTCGACATCTTTTGCTAGAAAGGGACTTCCGCTTGTATTACAAGTTACAAGCTTTCGAGAAACGGGCCCCAGGGCAGAAATCTTTATGTCCTAAGCCTTTTTACACATTTTTATGTAGCGTCAATCTGTACAGGTATTTGTCTGTTGTTTACGAGTATGGGCCGATTTTTGACTTTCGAGCGTTCGAATTCAAAGAATTTAACCTCGAATACAACAAAAGTTTGTCACCATTATTTACGCATTAAATCAATAGTATGTAGTAATGATCATTCGATGAAAATTCGCCTGGCTACACTTAACGACTACATCCTGTATACAAATGTGTAATAAATAAGATAAATTCACAATTATTTGTAATTCAGTTATAAATAATAAAATAAAAATGATTTATTCGGTAGCAAAAATCATATAAAAAAAGTCAGGTTGGTGTCTCTTTTTTTAGGGTTCCGTAGTCAACTAGGAACCCTTATAGTTTCGCCATGTCTGCCCGTCCGTCCGTCCGTCCGTCCGCGGATAATCTCAGTGACCGTTAGCACTAGAAAGCTGAAATTTGGTACTAATATGTATATCAATCACGCCGACAAAGTGGTAAAATAAAAAGTGGAAAAATTTTTTTTATTAGGGTACCTCCCCTATACGTAAAGTGGGAAGTGATTTTTTTTTTCATTTCAACCCTTACGTGTGATATATTGTTGGATAGGTATTTAAAAATGAATAGGGGTTTACTAAAATCATTTTTCGATAATGTAAATATTTTCGGAAATAATCTCTCCAGAAGTAAAAAAATATGGGTCCTCCCCCCTCTAACTTTTGAACCATAAGTTTTAAAAATATGAAAAAAATCTGAAAAGTAGAACTTTGTAAAAACTTTCTAGGAAAATTATTTTGAACTTGATAGGATGAATAGTTTTTGAAAAAAAATTACAAAATAATTTCTGAACTAAGTTTGTAATTTAACCTTATAAGCAGATGTTTATTGTACCTGTAATTTCTACAAAATTACAATGAAATGACGTGCTTTCAAATAAAGTAAAAATGTTGAAAATCGGTTCACGCAATAAAGAATTATTCCATAAAAATCATCTTCCATACTTTAAGCTCGCGCGCAATAGTTTACTTAATTTGCCGATAGATGTCGCTGTACATCTATCAGCAAATTAAGTAAACTATTGCGTGGAACTCTCATATCATATCCTACATGGCGGTGTTATTAACTCTTAAGTGGGGACACTTACTGTGACGGACGGAAAACTACGGAACCCTACACTGAGCGTGGCCCGACACGCTCTTGGCCGGTTTTTTAAGTATGAAAATACCTGTGCCAAGAGAGAGAGTTAGGAAATATAATTTCAACTTTACCTACTATGGGTACTTAGAAGTGCCCGTTGCGGAAGCTTTTAACCTTTTTTCACGTCAATGAAGTAGTGAAGTGGCATCAACCCCATGTAAATAATTATACTTAAACAAAAACGATAATTCGTTTGCTGTCGCAATTCTAAAGCAGTGATGGATGTTGGATTCGTAAATTTTGCAAATCGAAGATGTAATTATAATACAAAATATAATAGATAGAACATATAAAGAATGAAAGTTTACGTGTAAAACCTGAAGAACGCCGCTTTATCAAGTCATTGGCGGCGAAAAGGTTAAATAAAGCATAGATTTTAAATGGCGCGGTCTGTGAAAAAAAGCAAAACATTTCTGAAATATAATATAGAAAATTGAAAATATTGGAATAAAAATATTTATTCCCATACCAGAATTTTTAATGTTATCGTTAATTTGGATACGGCTATGTCTTTAAACTACGTCTGGGCACGGGCATGTCCTTAAACTACGTCCAAAAGAGAGGTATGGATACTGCGAAACTCATCTCGCTATGTGTGGTAGGGCACAGCACAACGAATGTCATCTCGCTCAAATCTGGAGCAAAGCCCAACTGGGGAAGTACAGTCAGCGTCAAATAGTTAGTAGCAGTGAAGTCGCCAAATATATCGTAACACATCCTTACTGCCATACAAATAAAGATCTGTACCGATATATTTGGCGACTTCACTGCTACTAACTATTTGATGCTGACTGTACCTCCACCTTATAAAAAGATCACAGCCAAATGGCACAACTCATAGTGTTGTGTTCCTTCTGGTGAGTAAGGTTGTCAGACGCTTAAAAAGGATCCAGTGTGTGGACGATGAGGGACCCTCTTGTTCCTTTAGCCGTCAACACAGTGAATCCTCATTTTTGTAAAGGTTCGGCAACGCGCATGTGACACCTCTGGAGTTGCAGGCGTCCATAGGATACGGTAGCTGCTTACTATCAGGCGGGTCGTATGCTTGTTTGCCACCGCAGTTGTATAAAAAAATATACATATACTTATAAGCAGAAAATGAGGAAGCTTTCTGTCGGCACATGAGTAACTTTACTATTGTAAACTAAGTACCTACAGATTGTTTTGTGTGTACATATTTCCACGTTAAATTACGAGTTTTATGTACAGTCAAGTGTAAAAATATGGGTGTACTCCTCTTACTCAAAAATATGTCCCATAGTATCTTATTCCGTTGTAATAAGTGCGTAGTACCATATTTATGAGACGATTATTTCGATACGTATTTTTGCACTTGACTGTACTTAAAATCCTGATTCACCCTATCTAGATTCTCAAGACCAATGTGACTTTGCCAGTATATAGATAGTCTCCTTAGAAACCTCATGTTTGGTGCAAATCGGTTCTGTAGTTTGAAAGGCATCAGTTGTTTCCTAATTGGTAAAAAAGGGAATGATTTTTTTCTGCACCTAAATAGACAGCTTTGTAACCATTTTCACAGCTTTCATGGATTCGTAACTTGATGTCCATGTGCCAACACCAATGTAGGTAATCTGGACGTAAATTATGTACTCTAAAAAGTTTACTCATCATCATGTCATAAACGGATCAACCGATTCATGTTAGTTAAATTTACATTTAACTGACATAACTATATTTCTTGGAAGTGTTTGCTGCTGTGTGCATTTTGAGCTTAGGTAGGCAGGAACGACAAACGTAAAGCAATATATAGTAACTAGCTTTCCGCCCCGCGACTTCGTTCGCGTATAATACCATCTTCACACCTCTATTTAACCCCCTCAGGGATAGAATTTTTCATAACGCCGAAAGGACTTTTATTGTATTTTAATAAGTTATCTTCCCACAAAGTTAAAAGTCTCTAGCTCAAAAAAGTAATTTCCCTCATGCAAACTTAGCACCCCTATTTAACCCCCTCAAGGGTGGAATTTTCCAAAACACTGAAAGTAGTTTTATTGTGTATTAATGAGTAATATTCCCACAGAGTTTAAAGTCCATAGTTTAAAAAAAAAAAATTCCGCCATACAAAGTTAGCACCCCTATTTAACCCTCTCAGGAGTAGAATTTGCCACAACGCTGAAAGTAATTTTATTGTATTTTAATAAGTAATTTTCCTACAAAGTTAAAAGTCTCTAGCTCAAAAAAATAAATTTCCCCTATACAAAATTTGAACCCCTTTTTAACCCCCTCAGGGGTGGAATTATCCAAAACGCTGAAATCACTTTTATATTTTTTTAAATATCAGCAAACGTACGAAGTTTCAAGTCTCTAACTTAAAATTAAAAATCCGACACATATAATCCTTTAAAACCCCCCTTTTTACCCCCTTAGGGGATGAATTTTTAAAAATCGCTTCTTACTGTTTGTACACGTTATAAATGTAACCCGACCTGCAAATTACAACTTTCTAGCTTCAGTTGTTACGGCCTCACTTTAATACAAACTTTTCAACCACGTTTCAACTCCTCTCGGGTGGAATTTTGGAAAACGCTGAAATTAGTTTTTTGCTTTTAAGTTAGTAGCCTGCAAACGAAATTTCAAGTCTCTCACAAAAAAAATTGTAATCTCTATACAATCTTTCAATCCCTTTTTTATCCCGTTAGAGGTTGAATTTCAAAAAACGCTGAAATTGTTTTTATTATTTTTTAATTATCAGTAAGCGTACAAAGTTTCAAACCTCTAACCTTAAATTTTAAGCCCCATCCATACAAACTTTCAACCCCCTTTTTACCCCTTTAGGGGATGAATTTTTAAAAATCGCTTCTTATTACTTGTACACATTACAAATGTAACCAGATCTGAAATTTTCAACTTTCTAGCTTCAGTAGTTTCGGCTCTGCGTGGATCAGTCAGTCAGTCAGTCAGTCAGTCAGTCAGGATAAAGGCATTTATATATATAGATAGATAGATAGATATTTCCGTTGTGACACTTGCGATATTGTTGGCGGGAAGGGTATCTAACTATAGTAGTTAGTACCTAGATGTCGCTTACGGCTGCTGTAAAGCCAAAGTAAATCAAAATAAATGCAAAAAGATGATTGAAGGCATTGAAAATTTCGTCAACTTAGTAACTTGACCCGTAGCTTAATTGGTAAAGCGATCGAGCCCCGGCAAGGCGTATCGATGCAGGTTCAAGTCCTGCTGGGTTGATTATTTTTTCAATGTTTTCAATGTTTGTATTTGATTTAATAACAATCTATTGTATGAGTGGAATGCCCCACTTTAAAAACATGCAAAAATAATTATGAGTTGATAGCAGCGCCCTCTATATTTCCGTTGTGACACTTGCAATAGTGTCGGCGGGAAGGGTATCTAACTATAGTAGTTAGTACCTAGATGTCGCTTACGGCTGCTCTAAAGCCGAAGTAGATCAAAATAAATGCAAAAAGATGATTGAAGGCATTGAAAATTTCGTCAACTTAGTAACTTGACCCATGGCTTAATTGGTAAAGCGATCGAGCCTCGGCAAGGCGTATCGATGCAGGTTCAAGTCCTGCTGGGTTGATTATTTTTTCAATGTTTTCAATGTTTGTATTTGATTTAATAACAATCTATTGTATGAGTGGAATGCCCCACTTTAAAAACATGCAAAAATAATTATGAGTTGATAGCAGCGCCCTCTATAGTTCCGTTGTGACAATTGCAATAGTGTCGGCGGGAAGGGTATCTAACTATAGTAGTTAGTACCTAGATGTCGCTTACGGCTGCTCTAAAGCCGAAGTAGATCAAAATAAATGCAAAAATACGATTGAAGGCATTGAAAATTTCGTTAACTTAGTAACTTGACCCATAGCTTAATTGGTAAAGCGATCGAGCCTCGGCAAGGCGTATCGATGCAGGTTCAAGTCCTGCTGGGTTGATTATTTTTTCAGGATCCGGTCACCTACGGCCACATTTTTTGAGCGGCCACTTCCCGTGATCGGCCACCTCACCCATCGGCCACTTTTCGTGAACGGCCACTTGTCTCTAGGTTCACCTATCGGCCACTTCTCGGGAACGGCCACTTGTCTCGGTTCACCCATCGGCCACTTCTCGGGAACGGCCACTTGTCTCGGTTCACCCATCGGCCACTTCTCGTGAACGGCCACTTGTCTCTCGGTTACAGCCACATTCCTCGAACGGCCACAATCCGTAAGCGGCCAATTTTCCATCGGCCTCATTCCTAGCAGGGCCACTTTTATATCGGCTGCAGCCACATTTAACTGGTAAAAGTCTCTATGGGTGCAACCACTGGTTACGAGTTACTTTCATAGTAATAATTGTTTGTATGTATGTGAAATTGCCATCCTTACTGCACTATCCATATCTTTGGTGCTGATGTATCATTATACAGCTTGATAATAATGTGATATTAACATCATTAAAGTCTGTTCGGAATGCAAAGTGTCGCAGTTTGTATGGAAGTTCATACATTCCACGACACTTTTCATTCCGAACAGAGTCTAATAACAATAACTTTCAAAGTAATTTTGAAACAGTGGTAGGTACTTTTATTCAGGGAACTGAAATCCATAACCAACCACTTTCCCATACTTTAGGTCCGGGGTCCTTTGACCTTTGTTGTTCCTGCCTTAAGGCTGACTGGCAGAGAATACCTTACGGCATTAAATCCGTCTTTTGTGCTCAGATCTTCCTATTTAGAATAAAGGATAAATAAATAAATATTTACAAGCATTAAAAAAAAAATGATGAATTTGTGCAATCATTAAATTTAATTATCATGTTGTGATCGGGCCAGGATCCATCACATGAATTTTATTAGCACAGTGGTCTTTCGGGGAAACGGCCGTAGTAGGACTTATCACAGTGGTCTTTCAGGGAAACGGCCGTAGTAGGAATTTGCACAGTGATTTTGCATTGTGGTCGTTCGGGGAAATGGCCGTAGTAGGAATTTGCACAGTGATTTTGCATTGTGGTCGTTCGGGGAAATGGCCGTAGTAGGAATTTGCACAGTGATTTTACATTGTGGTCTTTCGGGGAAATGGCCGTAGTAGGAAAAGCCCGAACAAGGAAATGAACGATGTAGGAATTTACACGGTGGCCGTACAAGGAAGTGGCCCTAGGTGACCGGATCCTTTTTTCAATGTTTTCAATGTTTGTATTTGATTTAATAACAATCTATAAGCAATAAACAGATTCATAAGATCGAATTGTAATCAATTAAGTACTTATATACGTAGAATTTATATACGTTAAAACGTGTTAAGCAATCAGGAGTACTTGTGCATATTTGATATAGATAGGTACAGTCACGGACTTTAATTGTTGAGCCATTTACGTTTCAAGCTATATTCTTTTGTTTCATACTTACTCTATGAAACGTCCAATCTAAAGTGAACCCTAAATGGCTCAACAATTAAAGTCCGTGACCGTACCAACGGTGAATGGTGCTGATATTACCCGAGTAAGCCACGAATAAGCTGGATTAAAAGTAATGTAAATCCCCAATGGATCGATTTGTTTTCTGGCGTTACACAGCTGGGACTGGGAGTGGTCGGACTCGGAATGCTCCGCCCTAGTTGTTTTTTCTTTACTAGTTTCTAGGATAATATGAAATTCTGAACGAAAGGTTTTAGCATAGATTCTCAGAGTAACTAATAATAAGAATTAAGCTACTAAAAGTATAATAGTATCATTTAAGCTATAAAGTTCATGAAAGTGTACTAATTAGATATGTGTAGGTATCATGTGCCACAAAAATATATATAACTACCGTTATTGTAAAACAAATGTACTTTTAAAATTTCAGTAACAATTGGATTTGTAATCAAATAAATGAACAATAAAGGTACTCTCTTACAAAATGTATCATGACTTCAAAAAATGTCGCCAACGCTTTTCAATAATTAAAGCCGCTTTAAAGAAGTTTATAATCTAGGTAAAGAGGAGCTTTCTGGAGACTTTTTCAGTAAATTGTAAGTGTGGTTTTGTCGGTGCCGAGGGGCGTGTCTTCAGGCCGCCCGCCCAGCCAGCGCAGCTCCGCGGCAGTCGCCGCTGCTCCGCCACGTCGAGTGCGCGTTTCCGCGAAGCTTTCCCGGGCTCCCACAGTTTACTCGACGTTTTGCGGCACCCCGGCCAGCGCTAACGAGGTAAGTTTCATAATTACAGTTCTGTGGCTTTTTATTGAATTAATTCATCATAAGTGCTAGTATTTTTTAACGCAGCAGTGTCAACATTTATTACAAATTAGGTAAAAATAAAGCTGCTGATTTTTACTATCGTGCAAGTTGAATCACTTGTAAACTGGATTAGTGACATAGGTTATTTTGGAATGAAAAGTACTTTTTTATTATCTCCAAATCAGCGCAGTAAACTTATGATTTTATAGAAAAGTATTATTGAAATTATATGGCATTACTTGTAAATTGGCAAACCTGCATCGTGCAGCCGCCGTGCGCACTGGCTGGCGAAAATAAAAAAAAGTTCCCGATCGCGCGCTCGGCTTTTGTTTTGATACTGAAAATTTTCTTTTCGACAACGGATTGAAGGAGGTAGTTACTATAATGCTAAACATTACATTAAATTAAAAAATCTGCATCTATCGCCATAAACTTGAGGGAGTATTACCATTAATCGTAACCTGTATAAATCGTGTATCTGCTTGTCTTTAACAACAATGTTTGCTTCAAAACGACTGAACCGATCTAGTAGATATTTGATACATACGAGTACGAAAGTCTGACTCAAAAATGGATTCAATTAAACAGGGCGGGGTCACTTTTGGGGCGACTACATCATGTAATTATATAATATAATAAAATAAATTTTAAGTAGGGTACATTATTAGGGTAGGTAATGTGCTTATGATGTTTGTATTGTATGTACCCACTTTTAAATAAACAAAATGAAAATGTACTGATTTAAACTTACACGATTTTCACTCATTATCATGACAAAAACGGGACTTAATCGCGTACACTTACTTGTATTATTTTCCAGGAAAATAATAAAAGTAAGTGTACGCGATTAAGTCCCGTTTTTGTCATAATAACAAAATGAAAATGTTAATTATGAAAATCTGTAACATTATTTTATAGTTTCACTATAGGGTCATTGTGCTAGTTTTCGTCCACTCTTGTCAGTTTTCCGTCCATACTTATTTATATGTTTATCTTCAAGTATTTCCCAAAATAAAAGCTTAAAAGTAAAAAATCTACTAAATAATAAACTATAAATATAAACTATGTTGACCTTAAAAAGTTTTTCCCATTTATTTGCAGCATTAATCAAGTGGACGGTAAACTGGACCTGGACGGGAAACTAGCACAATTACCCAACTTAAATATTTTCAAAATTTGCCCAAAATTACCATTACTCTCTTATCTACGATAATACTGGACCTAAACTTTAGAAAAAAATATCAAAAATATTTATTTATCCATAAATTACTTCTAGAAAGTCAATCGCATTAAAATTGGCTGTTTTTCGGTTTGTGTTATTTTTGAAACAGGTGTTCTTTCAATTTAGACTATTACTAACTTACTTTATTATATTTATATATAACAAGTACAATATGAAACTAATTTTTTTTCTTTACAATTTATAAAATTTAAATTAAAGTATTAAATATATAATAATAAAAAAATTCTTTGCTTCTACCCCAAGGATTTTACGTGATAAATTAAAAAAAATCACGACACTATGTATCCCTCCTTATTTTTTTTTTTGTATTCTTTGTTTAGCAGATTTTTATTACACTTTCTGTGTCAATTGCAAGCATTTAATTTTAAAGTATTGTAACACGAGAGAAGAAGGTATGACGTGGGCAGTTGGGTCAAGAATGGGGAGAGTAGAGATACTAGAGGGGCTAGTTGATGTTTTAGACCTAGGTTCGTAAATAAAGCCGCTACGTGAATAAAATATTTTCTTAACAAGTCTAGGTATTGCAATGTTCATAATCCAAAAATATTTTCTAATTGTAGAGTGACCATGTGGGTCGTAAATAATATAGTTTGTTTTTTACATTAAACATTTTTTTTGCGCTAATCACACTAATAGTGCTATCAAACAATAGCTTGTTATAAACTGAATCCGTACTGTTAATTCCGCTTACGTCTACTGAACTAATAAACTTATCAAGATTTTAACTTCGGATTCGCGCCATTTGACGGTATCCACGGGTTACAAGTCATGAAGACAGCCTGGTGATATATGAATTTAAGAAACTTAAAATGAGTTTTTATCTTTTTTATATTGGAAAATATTTCATTTTAAATAAGGTGGACCTTATAGTATTAAAGGTAAAACTAATTTTAGACAAAAAAAACCGGCCAAGCGCGTGTCGGACCGTGCATAATGGAAGGTCCCGTACAATAAGTTCGGTACAAGGAAGGTTCAGTGGAATAAGAACCAAACTAATACCAAAAAGTCGTATTTGATGCCTAAGGAAGACTCAAAAATGGCTCAAAAGATAATATTCAAAACAATATTAGTAGAAAGTATTTGATAAGGCGCATCTTCTCAATTTTTTTCATATTTTTGGAGCTTACGGTACAGGGGGGGGAATATGTTGTATGTCTAAATGTCTGTTTATGTCTAAATTTTAATTAGGTACGTCTTATAGTTTCCGCGTAAAATAGCTGTGACATACGGACGGACATACGGACTGACGGACGGACAGACGGACATGACGAAACTATAAGGGTTCCGTTTTTACCATTTTGGTCACGGTACTCTAAAAAAGAACCGACTTCACTTAGCCTCCACCTTTCCAACAGCAAATGCTCGAGCTTCTGTAAAAAAATACTCACTAAAAACCTTTTTTTTAATAATCACTATAGGTGTGCCTATAATATTTGACGAGTTCCCTCGATTTCTCAAGGATCCCATCATCAGATCCTGACCTGCTCCAATCACCTGATAACTGGGACAATCCGCTTAAAGTCGGTTGATAATAACTAACGGAGACGGGTAGCCACTAAAACCTGATCTTTTTTTACCTCTTTAAGCCTCCAAGCTGTCCCTCATGACTTGTAAACCGTAGGTAAAATTAACTTTTGCAATTTACATACAACGTGTTTTTTTAATACAATAAAAATATCACAAACCAAAATTAAAAATAAGAAGACGGATACATACAGCAAACGTGATTGTCTTTTGTTAATACTTATGAAAATTAGGATAGCTGGTGAGAATCAAATTCTATGGACGCTCTGCCACTGGATAGGTACTTATAAAAGACATTTATTTTAAACGTTTAAACTTTGTTTGCGTACCTAATGTATCTCGCCAAATAAGTTTGTTTAAAAAAACATCATTATTAGTATTTAAAAATTTTTTATGTAAGATTTGAGGGTTTTATGGATTAAATACCTATACCGTCACTGGTGACTACCAGCAGTACAATAAAAAGCCTGCCTGTTATTAGTAGGAAGTGACTTGGAGCATATACTCGTATATTTCTCTACTAACTTATTAATTAATTATCTTGATTTTGTCAGGTTTTGTACGAATTGGGCTAAATGGTGAATTCTATGTTAAACAAAACTATAATTTTCAGAAAAAGCTTCAACCGCTGTCCAGAAAATAAAGAAGTCGGGTTAATAATGGGAATACGTCATCATTTTGTTGAAAGTCAATGGTAATACCATATTTATCATATTTACTGCAAAGCGAATGTGTGTTCCTGTGTGATATACGTAAGGAGATTTGTGGTCCGCCGCTAAGATATAAGCAACTATTGAGACCTTTGATGTGAAGCATCACAGGGTACCATGTAACATGTATTTTAATATGTATAACATAAAAGATGAATAAATGAAATGAAAAGTTTAAAAAATAGCTCAAGAAATACCTACTGAAAACAGTTAAGTGGCACCTGTGTCACAAACTAGATGTTACTAGGGTAGGGTGTCAATAAATGTTAGCATAGCAAATAACTATGCTAACATAGCAAATAAAATAATAAATCCCACCTGATAAATAGTACAAAAGTTTTGCAGGGAAATTATATAACCTTCTGTATAATCTTTGAATAATAGTAGGGGAGCTCAAGAGGGGATATTTGTAGTCACTTGAGCGTGGCAGATTAAAATATGGAGGATACCTTGCACCTTGTGGAGTACCTCTACCAAATCCGAGCCCTCTATAGGACCGCGCGTGTAGAGCAGGCGATCAGATTAGTAAAAAAAAATCGATAGTTAAAAATACTTGAGCGCGTCAGATTAAGGCATGGTGAGTTAATTACATTCTAATAAGTGTACATTTCATTAATCTGACGATTTGAGCGTAACGAGAGGAAGTGGGAGGATTACAAACATGCAAAAAACATCACCTTGACATTCTTGAGCGCGCTTGAATTATTTGTGTAATTAGGAGGGAATAATCTAAAAATAAGCCGAAGTAACAAAAATTGCTAATGAAGTTTTATACCCACCACAGACTTGACAATATTAGCAAAACTGCGAAATCACCTAAAAAAAGCAAACCCAGTAATATTACTCGCTCTTGTCTCTATTAGGGTGCCACGTTTGTTTTAAAAGTTAGGATATCCACGTTCAATTATAGTATGTTTTTATCTGTGTACAAGCCTATCAACATTTCCTATTATTTATGTCATATTTTGTCACTCTCAACATTGTTATGCTACTTATTTAATCTGTGTAAAATGTATTGATGGGTTTGTTTATTAATCTAAGAAATTATTTAGTGATTATAATTGCAAAAAATAAAAAATTAACACTAAAACATAGAAGTTAAAATCGTCAGATTAAGAAAATCCCTTCAAATAATCGTCAGATTTTGAGTTAACACGACAAGAGCATCCAGCTAAAATTTTTGTATAATTAATAATCTGACACGCTCGAGTATTTCAATATGATGATTTTTTGCATTCTAAATAAGTCGCTACTAGCTCGCGTCACTTCAGAACCGTCAGTCTTTTGAATAGGAGTATTATTAGGGTTCACTTAATATCCTATTTGAAAATCTGACGCGCTCGAATATATATATTTTTCAATTTTCTACCCTTTAGTATGGTCACCCCCACGCATGGCTAACCGGCAGATTGACATACCACTGCAAAAGGTAACATTACCTGTTATTCTTCCTATATCTAATTTATCAATTCCAATAGGTCCCCACGACGCTCGAGCAACTCCAAATTTAGCATAATAGGCTCCGCTAGTATAATAAATAAATCTAACAAGATATCTAAATAATTCAAAAAATAATAGTAAAACCACAAAAAATATTGGGCTTAATATTGTTCTATGAGGCAAAATTAGATAATATAACCTTTATACATTTTTTTTAAAGTTACTTTTTTAGTAAGTATGTAGTTGTTTACTTAGCGTGCTTTGAATTTGCACACAAGCGCTTTTTCCTTTTCCAGTCCTGAAATTAGACATTACGAGTGATATGCAAAACTTTTTAAATGGCAAATTTTATATTTACCAGAACTTAAAATCAAAAAAATTGTCAGTATCGAGGTAAAGTTATGAATTTTTGAACATGGATAGAATGCTCCACGATGACTATTTTCAACCGACGTCAAGATTTTGAAGGAGGAGGTTATCAATTCGTCAGGATCTTTGTTTTTAGGGTTCCGTAGTCAACTAGGAACCCTTATAGTTTCGCCATGTCTGCCCGTCCGTCCGTCCGTCCGTCCGCGGATAATCTCAGTGACCGTTAGCACTAGAAAGCTGAAATTTGGTACTAATATGTATATCAATCACGCCGACAAAGTGGTAAAATAAAAAGTGGAAAAAAATGTTTTATTGGGGTACCTCCCCTATACGTAAAGTGGGGAGTGATTTTTTTTTTCATTTCAACCCTAACGTGTGATATATTGTTGGATAGGTATTTAAAAATGAATAGGGGTTTACTAAAATCATTTTTTGATAATGTAAATATTTTCGGAAATAATCGCTCCAGAAGTAAAAAAAAATGTGTCCCCCCCCCTCTAACTTTTGAACCATAAGTTTTAAAAATATGAAAAAAAATTCAAAAGTAGAACTTTATAAAAACTTTCTAGGAAAATTATTTTGAACTTGATAGGTTTAATAGTTTTTGAAAAAAATTTACAAAATAATTTCTGAACTAAGTTTGTAATTTAACCGTATAAGCAGGTGTTTACTGTACTTGTAATTTCTACAAAATCACAATGAAATGACGTGCTTTCAAATAAAGTAAAACCGGCCAAGAGCGTGTCGGGCCACGCTCACTGTAGGGTTCCGTAGTTTTCCGTCCGTCACAGTAAGTGTCCCCACTTAAGAGTTAATAACACCGCCATGTAGGATATGATATGAGAGTTCCATGTACAGCGACATCTATCGGCAAATTGAGTAAACTATTGCGCGCGAGCATAAAGTATGGAAGATGATTTTTATGGGATAATTCTTTATTGCGTGAACCGATTTTCACCGTTTTTACTTTATTTGAAAGCACGTCATTTCATTGTAATTTTGTAGAAATTACAGGTACAATAAACACCTGCTTATACGGTTAAATTATTTTGTATTTTTTTTTCAAAAACTATTCATCCTATCAAGTTCAAAATAATTTTCCAAGAAAGTTTTTATAAAGTTCTACTTTTGAGATTTTTTGCATATTTTTAAAACTTATGGTTCAAAAGTTAGAGGGGGGGGGGGACGCATATTTTTTTACTTCTGGAGCGATTATTTCCGAAAATATTTACATTATCGAAAAATGATTTTAGGAAACCCCAATTCATTTTTAAATACCTATCCATTAATATATCACACGTTAGGATTGAAATGAAAAAAAAAAATCACTCCCCACTTTACGTATAGGGGAGGTACCCTAATAAAAAAAAAAAATCACTTTTTATTTTACCACTTTGTCGGCGTGATTGATATACATATTAGTACCAAATTTCAGCTTTCTAGTGCTAACGGTCACTGAGATTATCCGCGGACGGACGGACGGACGGACGGGCAGACATGGCGAAACTATAAGGGTTCCTAGTTGACTACGGAACCCTAAAAACGGTGAAAATCGGTTCACGCAATAAAGAATTATCCCATAAAAATCATCTTCCATACTTTAAGCTCGCGCGCAATAGTTTACTTAATTTGCCGATAGATGTCGCTGTAGGTGGAACGCTCATATCATATCCTACATGGCGGTGTTATTTTAACTCTTAAGTGGGGACACTTTCTGTGACGGACGGAAAACTACGGAACCCTACACTGAGCGTGGCCCGACACGCTCTTGGCCGGTTTTTTTTTTATGTATGTTCACCGATTCAAAGTCAAAGTCAAAAATCATTTATTCAAGTAGGATTTTACAATCACTTTTGCATCGTCAAAGTACATACTTAATCTAGGTTACACGAAAATACTAACAACTACAAATTACAGGATAAAAATGTTAAAATAAGTACATTTATAATTATCACACAGTAATCATCTATAAAAGTAAATTGTATGTCACTTAATCTGATTTGATGTCTCTAGATTAGTCCATGCATTATTGTCACTAAGGTGTAGGCTAGGCTAGGCTTTCCACGGTGTAGTAAGCCTTATGTAATAGCCCATATTTAAGGTATTTCTTTAATCTTGGTAATGGTAAGTCTAGTGCTTCCCTAGGTAATTTATTAGGTAGGTAAGTAGTTTTAGATAGAGTAGATTATTCGAAGACGGCTGGACTGATTTGGAAAATTCTTTTTTTTTTGTTTGAAAGAGTATGCTTCACACTTGGTCCCATTGTATCCAGGTCAGGATCTAATGATGGGATCCTGGAGAAATCGAGGGAACTCTTCAACTATTATAGGCACACCTATAGTGATTTGAGTATATTTTACAGCAGCTCGAGCATTTGCTTTTGAAAAGGTGGTGGCTAAGTAAAGTCGGTTCTTTTTTCTTTAAAATAATTAGTTTAGGAGGTCCGTACATTTTTTGACGTTTACATCTTAATCAGGGGTCCCGTGCAGTATGTTAATACTCTCTGGTTACGGCTGCTATTAGGGGTTGTGTTGTATCATTTTCGTATAAAATAGGCATGTAAAATTCATTTTCGATATGAAAAAAAAAAACCGGCTAAGTGCATGTCGGACTATGCTCAGTAGGGTGACCGAATTTTTTTTTTGATACCTAAAAGGGCGGTGTGTCAGAATGATGCTTAAGACTTTTAGAAGAACACAGCAGAGGTACTGCCACAAGCACATTGAACATTGAATTATTTTGCAAAAATATAAACAATTGGCTTCATTATTCGTCAAATAAAATTACTTACAATTGTTTAAATAAGGTGGTAGTGATAAAAAGATAAAAATATATTTATTCTTCAATTTAGGCACATTACAATGCACTTATGAACGTCAGAAAAAAAACTACCACCGGTTCTAACCCTACACCTCTGACCCGAGAAGTATTATGACCGGCAAGAAACTCAGCGTGACTTATTTTTTCAAAACAGTAATATTATATCTTAAATATACACAACAATGCGTAGTTCTATAAGAAGACATATTAAAACAGCTTGAGAAACATACAATGTACGTATTGTTAAATACAAATAAAATAATAATAATAAAATCCAAATCTGGTTGCTTCACAAAACGTTTGATATGCTTTCCTATCTGAACTGTGTCCTCTACATATTAGATGACTGTGTAGTAGTTTCTGGTTTGGGCCATGCATCTTTGTCCGTCATATATTTAGTCCTCGACCAGAGAGTTCTAAACCAGGAGAGACCTTAGGTATCATTTCCCCTCTGTCAAAAGTATTGGCAGGAAAATCTAGTACATCTATAAAAACTATTTCAATAATCGATGTCACGCACTTTCGTCATCGCTGTCGATGGATAACAAGCTCCGTGAAAATGCCCTTATCCGCTGTTTTTGGATGTAAAAAATGTTATATTTCGTCTAGTTTACAATAAGATGAAATACCATTTCAGATGTAAGTAAAGTTTTACTTTATTTATCATTACTTTCGTAATAAAAAAATTAACCTAAATCGAAAATCAAGCTTCGTTTACAGAATCGATTCAAAGACAATCGTTTTCTTTCTGACGGGCAGTAACTATTTGACGTTTGACATTTCTCCATATTTAACGCGCTTAAGGATTACTGTCTTCTATATTTTGTTTCAAAATACAATCAAAAATGATCCTTGGCTTTGTTATTTGACATTTGCAAAGACTGCATCCAATAATGAACCATATATTAACGTATGTACAGTCGACTATCTATTGCTCCATTTAGTGTTATGAAGTATAAAAATAATATGTCAAATATGTTTGGTGTTTTCAAGTCAAAGGTACATATTTGTCGGTTGTCAATAAAGCGTTGCTGCCATAAAAATTCATTTAGAAATAAACTGTATTAACAACCGACAATGATGTACCTTTGACTAGAAAACATCACATGCGTGCTACCTCGCCCCCCTCAGATTTTGGCAGACTTTTTTGTTTGGAAAGATGAGGCGAAGCGTACTCCATTTATAGAGCTTTATGTCCTCGACCCTGTAATATACCTTTGACATTATGTTATTATTTGGTTATAAAAGGAAACACAAATAGTAAAGGTAATTTTTTATAAGATATTTTGCGGCAATTACGTCCTTTTAGTAAGAAACTACAACTTTTTGCAATAGCTCAAAAACGGCTGAACCGATTATATTAAAATCGTTCTAAGTACTTTTTAGGCCTCATTTTCGTGAATTTTTAAAAAAATTTTTTGGATCCAAAGTAAGAGGGGAGGACGCACTTTTTTAAATTATCGGAGCTATTATTGACGAGACTATTAGCTTTAACCGAAAATTGTTTTAGAAGACCTCTATTTTTTTTAAAGACCAACAACTATACCCCACACAATAGGGTTGGAGCGAAAAAAAACACCTCTACTTCATGTGTCGAGGAGGTAGCCAAATAGAGATATTTTTTCAGTTTTTATTTTACCACTTTGTCGACGTGACTAATACACTAAGATAAACCGCGGACAGATGGACATAGCGAAATTATAAGGGTAAATACTCTTGATGAAAAAAAACTTTTGAAAAAATTCACAAATTTAACTCGATGCGCACAATTTTTTTTCTACTTTGCACTGAGTGACCAAACTAATTTGTAGATGTAGTATTTAGTGCTAAAATAACACGCAGGAACTATCGTAGGTAATACAGTAATAACTTTCCGCCCTTGCATCAAAATGTATTATTATACTTATAATGCTAGGTACTTACACGCTTCCTTCGGCAATTCAATTAGTCTCGTATTTGTGGATTGACGAGCGCATACCCTAAGGTTTTTGGATTAATTAATACAAAAAATACCTTATTAAGCACGTTGCTGATTTTTTGGATCTTCTGATTTTAATTGCATAGGTACCCCAGTGATGCAAGGAGCAATGATTCTTATCACGACTTATTGAAAAGGGGGCGGTGCGCATTCCTATCGGGCATAAATCAGGACCGTATTTCTTTCAACGGCTGTCTGCTCCTTTTTATTGCCCGCTTATTGGCCTATTACAATCTGATATATTGATGTCCGTTCAGACGGAAACGGCCGGATGGATGTTTGCTGTTTGCGTATAACTATGTATCAGAGAGTGGGAAACAAGAGAATTGAAATATTATTATTTTACAATTATTATTTTCTAATCGGTTTCTCTTTAATATCGAATACCTATGAAATCTATCTGTTACATATACATGCTTGTGTCTCGGTCTTGATTACGTTACATTTGGTGGTATCGTGATCGGTAATTATATAGATAATATTATTTTAAAAGGTGACTGATTTACGACGAGTCTCGGTACGGAATACTTAAAAAGAATAACATAATTTATAATATTTACCAACAGACCACTGTTTTAATTAGACTACTGAAAATTATACTTCACGCACTAGCACATCCACCTAATTTTAAAATTAATATGCATTATGAATATGGGATCCGATCAAAACCACTCAATTATGCAAAACTAGTAGGTAGTTTACCTCTAACTCATACGCGGGATTACGTTCGGAGCAGACGTTCTAATGCACCATGTGTATCATTTCATAACGTTTACGTTAGTAGTATTAGCGCGGGTTCCGGCCATACTATTCTTTTCTCGAGTGTTTACGTGTAACCACAATAGAATGGTAGCTGTATGTAACGAACGCCAACTGGCCAACATAGGTAAAGTTGAGAACACAACAGATTATCTAAGTTAGTTAGCCACATCATATCTATTATAAAAGCTGGTTTAATACTCATTTATGTTTATAAATGAAGGATGAGGAAGGAATAAATTCAAAATACCCTTGAGAAATTTAAGTAATCAAACCTCAAATACTGATGGATTCGTTGTTTATAAATCTATTTTAATGATATTTCAACAATTGGCATGTCATTTAATCGTCGATAAAAAAGAAAAAAAAGTGTTGGTAGGTTGGGTGGTTATAAAAAATCTATATTTAGACTTCGAGGAGGGGGGGGGGGGGAGCTTTGGCCGCCATCTTGGTTTAAAGGTGTCAAAAGTCAGTTTTTTAACCTTCGCGCTTAAACGGTTTACAGTATGACTAAAGTGTCTATGGAATCTATAAAGAAGATTTGATTGTCAACAATTTTTTCATACACAATAGATCTGAAAGTCCCACAGATATAAAGATAAAGGGGGTAAAAAGTATGATTTTTTTTAATGAGAATTTGATTTATTAGCTTATGCTTAAAATTATGTGCTCGAGATAAAGAAATGAAATCTGTACCCCAGTTTTTTCATCATATGATTATTTTAAAAATCCCTAGAGCGCTTATAGAAGGGGGTGAAAGTAGTAAGGACCACACACAAAAGCAATCTTCTATTACTCATCATAAAATATTACTAGGCGTTGTCAGGTACCTATAGTTATCGATCAATCTATTCGATAATGAAAGTTGACAAAAAAACTATATGCTTTCATACAAAAAGTATATGCTTTCATACTTTTTTTAAGGAAGCTCTTGAAAATATTTTAAAAAATTAACCTTCATATAATTGACAAGTACATAATTAAAATATCGTATAGGATTTACGCATGCTTGAACATTTGACATTATTTATGACAATATATTACAACTGTAAAAAAGCATGCAGTAGAGCATGTAGCTGCAGAAAAGCTGGATTATAATGTTCTATTTGTGTGTAGATTTTGTAGTGATCAGATCAGGCATGCATTAAAGACTGGGGAAGACACAATGCAATGTGAAATTTCGTCATTATAACCCCGTCATTATAATTGTGCTTCATGCAATGCATGCATTAAATGATATTCATTAAAATCTTTTTTAGGTACTTTAAAAATGAAGTATTAAAATGATTTCTAATTAGGTACTTATGTGACAAGGTTAAAGTCATTGACAAACATTACCTAAATGTACTCCAGAGCAATGACAATAGATAATTTTGTACAGGTATTTTCATACGTAGGAACCCATTCTTAAGCGTAGATACGTTTACAGGAGTGTTACCTGAAAGCCAGATACTGCCTAGTTCAGATACTAGGTCAACAATGCGGTTGCGGTTGCTCAGTGCGCGACAAAACGCACGCCAAAGGCGCAAGATACCCCATATTTGCCTATAGCCTGATTACCTAGAGCCTGAATGCTAATTTGTCAAATCAACTAAGCACTGACGTCAAGACTAATTAGGGGACTAACGATAGAATAGAACTATATACTGTACAGCTATGGACTATAATTGTTAACGCACAAAGGATCAGCCCAAGGCGAGAGTTACTCCAACTAATTACCTGAATTGTTATAGTTAACGAGAGCTTTTGACCATTCCGTACTAAACAGGTACTTAATTATTAGATGTTCGAAAATTTTGGGTGGTTGAATACGTAGGTTGTGTTTATGGTGAATACTAATTAAGTATTTTTCTGAGAGCACAATATGTACCTACTTACTAAATACAGTAATTAATTATAAGTTGCCTAGAAGTAGACTGCGAAAAAAAAATCAAACTATACTTTTAAAAATAAGGAAACTTTATAATCCGTTATTACTTTCCTTTATATGACATCTCTAATTAATTATAAATATTATAATAGACATCATATTGAATGGCATTATAATTACTTAGGTACCTATTTTACCAAAATAGGAATTAGTGTTGGTTAAGAAGAGTGCTCGCCGCACTGTGCAAACTGTGACTTTTATATGACTACAACAGGACTACAACAATAAAACTCTGTGTCGGCATGCTTGTAATTGAATTTGACGTTTATTCTTCTTTAACTTTTTACGTCTATTAGTTCAGTTGTCTTTGATAGCGACCACCAACAATGCCAGTCACAAAAACGGTTGCGTTTATTGTTTCAATCCTAAGCCCGCCTGAGCTACTGGACTTGAGTGTTTTGCTAACCGCATTGAGCACGTAATGCTTACCACTCTTTAAACAAACAATTATAACTGTTTCGTTAAGTGCTCGTAACTCGGCTAAAATTGCCTATTTTTTTGAAATTTTTAGTTTCCCTTGGAAGAACCACCCGCAACTATGTGACCAATTAAATTCACAGTTTTAAGCAATTTTTAGTTTTGTTGTTCACAATATTAATTATTCATTTCATTTCACGAAACATAAGTTATTTTTATCATTTCCAATATAATAATAACGTCAGATGACAACTATTTACTATTTGTAAAAAAAATACTAGACGAAAATCAACCTTGTTTAGTTAAGTACCTAGGTACTGGTTTGTTTATTTGTTATGAAACTTGTGGTAGTCATTATGGAGTTTTGGTTGTTACCTGACGATAAATTCTGTAACATAGAGTTAAAAACTTTCCTAGGTACGTCTGCGGGTATGAAAAGTGTCGTATAAACCACGTCAGTTTCCCAAATCATGACATTTATATTTCCGCACACAGTAACTTAATTTTACTCTACCACATCACGCTTGCGAGAAAAAACGACCTAACTGTTCTTTATAACAATGTTCCTATGCATTTAGAGTACCTTCGCACAATGGAAGGGTTCCTGCACCACATGGCGCCGCAGTTCCTGCACCCCGCGCTGCAGAGCTTCGGCTGCGGAGCCTTCCGACCCATCGGGGGCGCCTTCCACCCGCTGTACCCGGGAAAGGCCTTCGCCAGGCATCTGGGCGAGCAGTACGCTCTCGGACAATCCGTCGGGCAAGCGCTCAGGGTATGCAGTACCAGCTCAATAGATTAGTTAGCGGATAAAAAATGTATCTAGTTCAGAATAATTCCATTGCCAATTTTCGGTGTTTTGCTAAATCTACCTAAATACAACAACCGCACGATTCCTAATATAACCACAAATATAACGATTAGGTAGGTATACAGAAAAAAATGGCCTCCCATTACTACTGTGATGTGATGACGGAAAGTTTCCAAAATTGGAAAATTTTTACAATACGAAAATTTCGAAAACTTCTTACATATTTATATGGGAATTGAAACTCCAAATTTACAACTCCTACAAAGTTTTTCAGTAATTTTCCACTACAATATCCGATAATGTAGAAAGTCTCCGCAACATTCAATCTTCCAATAACCGTATTTGTTACCTAAATAAATATGGTAATGCGTAGAGCGTCCGCGACGACAGCAGCACGCCGCCGCTGTACCGACACTACCCGCGCGACGACACCAGCTCGCCGGGCTCCGCCGCCTCAGCCTCACCGAGGCCCTGCAAGGACGACGAGCCGCCCGCCACCGGACCCTGCACTGACTCGCACGATTTCTTCTCCCGTATGTTTTCATTATATTCCTGAAGTTAATTTAGTAATACACAGAGCGTCCGCGACGACAGTAGCATGCCGCCCCTGTACCGGCACTACCCACGCGTCGACACTGGCTCGTCGGGCTCCGCTGCCTCAGCTTCACCGCGGCCCTGGAAGCATGACGAGCCACCCGCCACCGCACCCTGCACTGACTCGCGCAATTTCTTAGGTTCTTGTATATTTAATAGGTATTTCAAGTAAAGTACCCCGAACAATCTCAAAATTAAGAAATACAGTAAGTAATCATATGAAGGACATAATACACGGAAAAAACTGTGACTCTTTTTTGAAACGGAGATTTTTATTTCTAAACGTGGAGCTCGCAATTAACTGTTACTCAATGATTTTGTAGTATATATTTATAGTCTAACACAATGAGCACATAAAATACTTTCAAATTTACTTCCAAACCTAGCAATGATCAATTATCAGTTTGTTTATGCACAAGTATATTGGCATCTTTGTCACTTTCGTTGTTAAAAAATCAGTTTATATTTTTCTCACGCGGGTGACGGGAGCTCATGATGGGCACTTCCGCATCTCTCGCTTGCTGGTGCGCGACTAGAGACAATTGTTTGATGTCACACATTTTAAGTGTTTCACTAATATATCTATATTATAAATTTTGGTTACAGCTGTAAAAATGTAATTGTTTTGTAAAAAAAAAATTAAATTATAAAATGGTTAATTGATTCATTCCAAAGTTTAAAAGCGCGATGACTATGAAGTAGTCGATATCGGTTAACACTGTGAATATTTGTAGCGGATGGGGAGCGGAAGTCGGCATGTGGGGTATGCGGCGCGCGGCTCGGTCCGGGCGTGGCGCAGGCGCACTTCCTGCAGGAGCTGCAGCACCTGTACAGCCTGAGCGCACTGCCGCGCGACGCCGCGCCGCCCGCGCACTCACTCCATCACCAGGACGAGGACGCACGCTGGGAGGTACGTGTCACTTCCGGCAATAAGTACTGCACCCTTACTAATAGCTTAAAAAATGCGTTTACTGCTTCTGACATTGACTCACATGGTCTATACAAAATCACGTTCCCCTAATGCAAACAAACGATACTAAATTGTATTCATCAGGTTGTAAAGATTTGTCGAACTCAATTGTTACCGGTTTGCCTATTTTGACCACTGTAAAAAGTATTGTATACAATAGTGACATACACATAATTAAACGCGACGCGCGCGCGCGTCGTTTTATAAAATTTAATGTATAGGTAATTTAACTGGTTTGACGTAAATAAATGTATTTTCTTTCTTTAATTAAGCTTTTCAATCTCGTACCCTACAGAGGGCACTCCGTGAGCTTCGTGGCCTAAACACGGTACTCGACTGTAAAGGTACCCTCGGTCATAGACATAAACAAAAAGAAAGATGAGTGACGTTCATAGTAAATAAAACTGAAATGTGTTCCAGCACCTACACACTTGTAAAATGCTACACACCGCTATAATGTATGTGCATCATGGGCAAAAAAGATAAACCTATATAGTTAACACGGGTATGCAAGAGATACCTCCATATTTTGCGCATTGCATAAAGTGTGACTGAGAGACTCTGCCACACGACTAATTCAATATAGGTCCCGGAACCTATATTTGATGGCAATCAATCGAGCGCCTGGTACCATATCTCTCTTAGTTTAGTTAGCATTAGAAAGCTGAAATTTGGTACTAATACGAGTATGTATATCAATCACGCCGACAAAGTGGTGAAATAAAAAGTGGAAAAAAATGTTTTATTAGGGTACCTCCCCTGTACGTAAAGTGGGGAGTGATTTTTTTTTTTCATTTCACCCCTAACGTGATATATTGTTGGATAGGAGTTTACTAAGATCATTTTTTGATAATGTAAATATTTTCGGAAATAATCGCTCCAGAAGTAAAAAAAAATGTGTGTCCCCCCCCCCTCTAACTTTTGAACCATAAGTTTTAAAAATATGAAAAAAATCTCAAAAGTAGAACTTTATAAAAACTTTCTAGGAAAATTATTTTGAACTTGATAGGTTGAATAGTTATTGAAAAAAAAATACAAAATAATTTCTGAACTAAGTTTGTTTTAACCGTATAAGCAGGTGTTTATTGTACCTGTTTATTTTGATTGTCTGATGACGTCATTACCTCCTTAGTCGAAAGAGACACTCCCTTAGATAAGCTTCTCTGTCGGCCTCACTTTGTGACCGAAGAATGAGATCCACTTCATATACATCCATGGTTCGATACCTACGTATACCTACTAAAAAAAAACACCAAACTATCTGCCATGGGATTCCCTACGTCCTGTCAACATATCTAAAATGGTGGCCATAGCCATAGACAAAACGCTCTAGCGAGACCTACTGTCAGTTAGGTGTATCACTCTATCACCTAGTGAGACAAGTGTGAGAGCAACGTCTCAATACAAAATCACAATGAAATGACGTGCTTTCAAAAACTCTTAAGTGGGGACACTTACTGTGACGGACAGAAAACTACGGAACCCTACACTGAGCGTGGCCCGACACGCTCTTGGCCGGTTTTTGTATAAATCAATGCCCTCGGTACTCTTTTTTTTATTTTCATAATATCACGATTGTATAAAATAAATATTTTTTTGATATTCTGTTACGAATATTTTTTTAGGAAAATATATCAGAATTTTATAAAATAAGTCACCCGTAGGTATTGTATAATTTATTGTACACAATGGTCGCTTTTATATTTGCCACGCATGCTGTGCCACGTCACGGTAAAACTCTATGGTTTTATTCATAAATAGACCACAGACTTTACACTATTTATGAATGAAACCATAGAGTTTTATCATGCCGTGGACATCCACGGAAAAGTATAAAACCGACCAATGATATTCGCTACATTATCTGTTTCAAATAGTTTTATTTAAGCGAAGACGAATCTAAATAAATATAAAAGTTTATTATGTGTAAATAAAAGTGCATATATAATAAAAGACAAGTAAAAAATAATTTGTGTCATACATAATATTACATTTACATTCACTGATTCGCTCCATTCATTCAAGTTTTTTTTTGCAATTAGTACTTCATGTGGCTGTATGTGTTATTAAGTTATTATTCACGTCAACTAAGTAGGTATTTAGTTCTTAAACTATATCTCAAACAGACGTACCAACGTATACGCGCCAACCGGCAGCGGCGGCTGAAGCTGCGTACTCGCAAGCGACACCACACGGTGGAGAGCATGCTGGGCTACGACCTGGAAGAGGAGCGCCGCGACGAGCGCCCGCGCGAGCCGCGCTACGACGCCGAGGACGAGCCCGTCGACGTCGAGGGCGACTCACTCGGCTGGCCCGACCAGCCCATCAACCTCGACGGTAAAGCTGCGTTTTCACCAGACATGAGAGAGGATGCATTGCGAGCAATGTGTTTGTTAAGAGCTAATCCTAGAGCTGCGTTGTGCGAGGATAGGTAACATAAGTGATTATATCAAACACATTCCTCGCAACGCATCGTCGCTCATCTCTGGTGGGAACATAGCCTAAAATGACCCTAATTTGATGTCTGCATCTCGCTTGTACTTATAAATATTAGTGCGGGCGAGATGTGATGTAAAGCTTGAACACGCCAAAATTGGGGCACACAAAATGACAAATACAATAAAATACAAGGTCAACTGTAGATAATTATCTCTGGCGGTCTGAAATTGATATGTGATATTTTAACTATATCTTATTACTTACTATATCTATCAAAAGAATAATTTAAAATTATTTTTGTGGATACGAGTTTTTTAACCTTTTAGAAAGAAAATCAGTTTTCAATTGGTACTTAATTAGGCTGCATTGCATTTACAGAAAAGGAACCACGAAACGATGGTGAAAAACTGCATCTGAATTACACAGAAGACCTCGAAATATCGAGCACGAATGACGCCATGCAGTCACCAGAACGCGTGAGGTATTTTTTATCTAAGAGTGCATGACGTAATTTATTTATTGCATTTATTTGTATACCTAATATCGAAATGCATGTATACATCTGTATAGGTATGCATATACACCGTGGGCTCGAGTAACCCAAACAAATTAAACCACGCATTTCTGAGACCAAAAGAAGGAAAAAACGTGATATGACTTTAGGTCAATTTCCGTTTTTACTAGTCACCTAAGAACGACTGTTTTGCTCGGTAATAATAAGGGAGATAGCTACTCCCTACGAAAAGCAAGGCCTCTATCTACCGTACAACATGCAATTTTTACTGGAGTCTGGCGGAAGCACTAGAGCTGCCATTTCTCTTTAAAAAACAAAGAGAATCTTGGTCCATGACTTGCATCGTCGTTTCATAAAATCACACAATGTATCTTTCTTTTTTTTAATTTTTGTAATATTTATTGTGCACGAAAAGTATATGTTATGAATAAAATGATCGTCTAAAACGCATTGGTACATTTTTTTTCGTAAAAATGTTGTTTTTGCAAAGTGTTTCTTGTCACTGTGATCTGTCAATAAGATATGTAAACTATGCAATAGTGGCAATAACAACAACAAAAAGGCGTTTTGCTCTGAAATACAATAATTTCTATTTAATTTTATTAATATTAACTCTGAAACAATGCGTGTTCCAAAAAAAATATCAGATATTTTAGTCTCTAAATATGATCAGGAATACACTGTTAAACTCTTTCTAGTTATTAGGGCCCGCGGTGTATACCTACCAAACACATTCAAAGACTTTTTACATTTAAATTTTACATTTTACATTTAAATACTTTAATATTTCATGTACCTATAGAGTAGGTACGTATATTTATTTAGCTTGTGGCAAGAGAAACAGTATTCCTTATAAGGTTGAGGATCAAGGTAGCTCCGCTCCGAATTACCTACACAGTCGAACCTAAACAAAGTTCAAGCTGCGCCCGGCTGTGAACTAAAATATAAACGTATCCTACATCTATTTTGTATAGGATTGAAACTCCAAAACCGCTGTCACTGGAGTGCGCGGCAAAGGCAGAAACCGCGGAGAGGCCAGCGGAGGTGTCCACATCGGAGTGGGCCGCCGGCGCGTCCGCCGCGCGCGACTCCTGGCCCACCATCACCGCCGAGGCCTACGTGCACGCCGCGCGCCACAAGCTCGATGGGGAAAATATACCCTCCTCTACCGATTCGCGCAACTAAACGCCTCACTTCATACGCAAAACAAGTAAAGGTCAAGTCTGTCATGATCTAGCTGCGGTCTACCAGAAAGTCACTAAGGGTTAGGTCCATATCATAATAGTTATTCATTATATACAAGGGACAAAATTGACTTGAAGCTTAACCTCTCGTCCCTTTATTGAGACCCGAGCTAGCGCTTTCGCTCACTACGCTCGTGGTTCAATAAATGGAATCTTAAGCGTACGAGGACCTCAAGGCAAGAGAGGTTGAACAAACTTTGCTTTCGAGTATAACACAAAATTTTTCACCACACCACCGCAGGTAAAATATAAGCTAAAAAAATTGAAGCCAAATTAACGCTTTCAGAATTATATAATACAAAAGCATCTCTTTAAATTCCATCCTGCCGGATAACGTAAAAAAAGTGGATAAAATAAAATCCGTTTTTCCCCACCTCTTTTGAGGGATAAAGAACCCGTTTCCGTGGTGAAAAATAATATAATTTACTATTTTTCTTTTTCCTCTCCAGCATACCGACTGAATTTCCAACAAGTAATTGAGTGAAGTAACGCAGTATGACTGTCTTGCCAATCGCCTACATATTGAGGAATAAATGTATTACATAAATACACTTCTAAGATTGTGTAGGTACCAGTAGGTACCACTGCGTCATAGTTTTATGGGAACCTACTTCGAGCAACATTGTAAAGGAGGTACACAAACAACTTTTCAACGTCAAACAAGATTTACTGAAAATATGGCTCGTGAAAATCTGTAACCGGCCAGTCTTATACCGTAATAAGACTTTTAAAGAAAGTACCGCCCGACTCGTTCTAGCGGTACTATTATGGGGCCATTTTATGGGCTGATTGTTTATCTCCAGTATTATTTGATCGGAGGGAACCTATATCAATAAGAAGGTGTGAGTAAATCACAAGCTGTCTAGATGTTAAGGTTTCTTTTAGATATCTTTCAGGTAAATATTGTTTGCACTAACTGTACCGATCTTAAATAATAGTGTAGCTGTCGCTGCCCGCTGGTGCTCAGAGAGTTATGAACAGGCAAACAATTTAAGTCATGTAAATATTATTCATTAATTTATTATGTTGTGAGATAAGAGTCCGGTTACGATTTGGAAACGAAAATCGCTAATAATGAAATAAAGCACATGAGTTGTACGATAAGATAGTTCGAAGTTGTGTTATTGCAAAATAATATAAACCCGAAAACACAATTCTTCAGAGCTTGTTTAGTGAGAACGTTGAAATTAAAAAATGTATACCTACGTTTCCAAAAATACCACCTTTTTTCGAATTCGACAATGTTTTCCTAAAATTGTTCTAGCTAAACATACTCGTACTCTTGTTTAAAATATAAATATGACAATGAAAAAAACTGTCCCACTTATTCCTTAAACGACAATTTTTTCAACGTATTTATGTATTTTACATAACTAGATGGACATAATATTAATAATTCAAAATGATACCAAAAAGTTACGAAATCAAAAAAAACCGTTACCGGACTCTCAATGGGGCGAGAGGGAGGTGGAATAAGTAGCCAATACGGTTCTATTTTCTATAGATACGTTAGTCTAATTTGCAGGTTCAGTGTGCTTTAAGAATCGATACGAGGGCTGCCTTTTAACTTGTGTCGTTTGAAATAAGTATAGACAATCTAATATATTATTACCATTTATTGTTTTTCAAAGAATTCGCCGCGATATTTAATACACTTTTGCATGCGTTCAAACCAGTTTTTAAAACATTTATTCCACTCCGAAGTGGGGGTAGTCAAAATGGCCGATTTGTATGCGTCAACAGCTTCTTCGGGTGAGCTGAAACGTTGACCACGAAGACTTTGCTTAATTTTGGGGAACGTAAAAAAATCGTTAGGGCTTAAGTCAGGACTGTAAGGTGGGTGATCTAAAATTTCCACGTTTTGGGTGTTCAAAAACATCTTTGTCTGGCGGGCGGTGTGCGAACTTGCATTGTCATGGTGCAGTATCATACGACGTTCCGAGTTGTTTTTTCGAAATTCGGTGATGACTTGTGGCAAACAAACCGTGGTATACCAGTCGGCGGTAACCGTCTTGCGATCTTCTAGTACAATAGTGGCGACGTGACCACCCTTTGCCACAAACGAAGCAACCATTTTTTTTGAAGTGCTCCGAGAGCGTATGACTTTGGTCGGTTTTGGCTCGTCCTGGAAGACCCAGACAGTTGACTGCTGTTTGGAATCTGGATCGTAAGCATATATCCAAGACTCGTCACCACTAACCATATCATAAACATGTTTTGACTCTCCTCGGCTGAATCGCTTCAGAGTTTTGCGACACCAACTAACACGGGCTGTTTTTTGGTCGTCGCTAAGCAAATGTGGTATCCAACGAGAGATCAACTTTTTTACAACAAGTTCTTCGTGCAGGATTTTTTGGATAGTGGTCCCTGAAATGCCCACGGATGCCTCTATTTCACGGTATGTCACATGACGATCTTCGAGTATTAGCTGCCGCACGGCTTCGATATTTTCTTGCGTCATGGCGGTTTTTGGACGACCTTCACGAAGCTTGTCACTGAGGCTAGAGTGCCCACGTTGAAATTCTAAATACCAGCGTTCTACAGTCCTAAGACACGGTGCTGCATCACCAAACACAGATGTGATCTCCTCAAAGCACTGAAGTCGCGATAATCCCCTTTTAAAGTTGTAGAAAATTATCGCACGCAAATTTTCCTTAGACATTTCCATTTTTACAACCGACTTGTCACCTTTGAATAGACGCTGTAATAAAACTATTCGGCCAATTTGAAAACATTCTTTTGTTTTCGAATTCTAAATTCAAAAGGATGAAAATGCCATATGTTTTTTTTTAAATAATCGCGGGAGGTTGGCAAACGACACAACTTAAAAGGCAGCCCTCGTACGCACTGTGTTGGTTCGTAGATTTAAAAAAACAAATTAAACTACGCAAGGTCTAATGAGATTTTGTAACATAGGCAATATATGTGGTAATTTGCGTCAACTAGATTAATTAATTGTTGTGCTTAGGATTGCGGTCTCCACATGTGGCATTTCATTTAAAGTCAAAATGGAACACAAATTAGTTCTGATACTGACGCAACAATATAAAAAATACAGTTTTATTGGAGCTGATACCAAATGTCTACGAAACTATTTAGAACCGATTTAGAATGCTTAGAGATCACTGAGATCAGTAACTATTCGACACGATTTCTCTTTTTGTCAGCCCTAGCCCTAGAATAGGACAAACTCTTTCTCTTGTTTTTAAAAACATTTTCTTTTCATCAGATATAATAATTGAGTCATGTCTGAAAATATTGATACATTTTAATGTGACAAAAATATGTAGCTCAAGGCGTAAAGTCTTGGATACATGTATTTGTCACATTAACCCTTTGAACGCCAAGAACCACTAAATGGATCTTGTGCTGTCGTGCCTGCTACGCCAGCGACCACCAAAGTGGTCATGGCGGACGCTGTCAAAACAATTGTCCTGCTGACAGATAAGGTTTATATTCGTTATTCACTAGTCGAGATATTGGCGTGTAGGCCACGTCTTGACGCGAGAGAATAAGCGTTCAAAAGGCGTTAAATGTATCCATATTTTCAGACGTGATTGTACATGCGTATTTTAAAATTGTAGCCAACCTATTGGGCACTCTTTTGCAAATATCATATACAGATGATGTTGGGGTCGTGGAGCAAATGAACAAGGCATAATACAGAAGTAAAGATTAACCTAATGATGGTGGTAATAATTTTTTTATCGCCAATATTGATAATTATTTTCCAGATGATAAGTAGAAAAATAACATTTTTCCATACAAATTGGTCACCCCTTAGATATTATGTTAATTTTGATTTTATTCTCAAATAGTTGAGTTTGATTTATCTGTACATACATACTGGGCTGTCCCATAAGGAAAGAGACAAAATAGGATTAATAAATAATAATAACGAAACAAAGTAAATCTGGTATGAAACACACTAGAAACATAGATAAGGATAGAAAATGCATATTTTTAAGTAAATTAGTACCATCGACGCCATTAAAGCCTATTTTTCGTAGATTTATTTCCGGTTGCTGCATGCTGCATACGGGTTGTTCCTGGCTTTGCTGATACAAAGTAAAGTTTGCTGGTAAAGTTTGTTTTTACTATTTTAGTATTTTTAGTCAAATTTGAAAAGATGTGCCGTATCACATACTTTCTACGAAAATTGTTTTGACCATTATCGGTTCAGCCATTTTTGAGTTATCTTCAAAAAACTTCTTCCATGCGCATCAGATACGACCTTTTGGTATTCGTTTGGTTCTTATTCCATTGAAGGTACGGAACCCTCCATTATGCGTGGTCCGACACGCACTTGGCCGGATTTATATATATTTTTTAACGTAAAGACCAACGCATTTCGATACGTCGAGTATTAGGAGCATTATTTTGTTTGAGTCTATACTCCACCCAAATGGCCCTAATAAGATAAAATGTTTACCAAATGCAAGATTTGTTTTAAAAAATTGCCTTGAGTATGGCTCTCTGCTTACAATTCATAGTATCTTGACTGTTCGTGTAGAAATATAGCTTACAGGGCACATCGCCCGGGCCCACGGGTGCATAAGTCTCGTCAAAAATAATGAGATTTTATTCAATGTTTTTGCGTATATTTTACGACACCCACTTTTAGCTTGCATTTCTTCGTCTTTAATATATTTTTTAATACAATTGCTCAAAAAGTTTAGTTTATGTAGCTGCAAATCGTGCGTAAAGTTTGATTTTATGCACTAGTGCTAAAAAGTAATCTGATTGATATTTTTTAAATAAATGAGTATTATGCGAGACCCGCTTATAAATGACCCACCTGAACTACGTGCAATTAGGCATAAAGGAGTATTATGCGAGACCCAATAATATTACATGAACGACGCGCGATTGAATGAAGCTGTATTTCGTACACTGACAGAATATAAATGTAATTTTATTTCATTGTAGTTTTTTTCGCATTCCGTTTCATTCCAAGACCAAACACTTTTTGTGCCTTATTTATGTTTCTATCCCTTGAAATTAGACGTGTTCTCATTACTACAGGTAAAATATGAATACATATGATAGTACGGCGGCAAGTTATGTACATCAATAAAACTTTGCTAGCTTTATCTTGACACTAGAAATGAGGATCTACTGAGTCCTACGAAGTTTAGAGGCCCTACCCATTTCCGGGGGGTATGGGGGGGACTTAAAAATCAGCCAAGTGCGTGTCGGATAGAGGGTTCCGTACCTTTGATGAAATAAAAATGAACTAATTAGAAAGTGTCGCATCTGCATATGGATGAAGATTTTTAGAGATGGCACTAAAACGCAAAAACTCAAAAATGGCTGAACCGATAACATTTGTTTTAAATGAGTGGTAAGTTCTTGAATTTTTTTTATTTTATGGTTCAAAACTTTAAATCAAAAGTTAGAGGGGAGAATACAATGTTTTTAGACTTTCGAAATGATTATTTCTGTAAATATTCACTAAATCAAAAAATGTTTAAGAAACCTCTACTTTATTTTTAAAGATCTGCAACAAGTTGATATTTGTGAAAAAAATAAATTGACAACCCTTATCTCTCGAAAATATTGATCCTATAAGTATAGGTATGGTTTCATTCGGTTCACCGCAAAAAAAAAAATACATAGAAAATGACACATCACTCACATCAGTCCTCGTATTTTGTATTTTTTTAAAACGCATTAAAAAATCCTCTTTGATCATAACCATAGGGTAGGACTCCTAAATTTTGATAGGACTAGGCAGATCCTCATTTAGTGCCAAGATAAAGTTAATAAACAAGGTTTCCTTGATTTACATATTTTGCCTCCAAAATATGCTATTTTTTATATTATATGGTATTCCTAAATATGGTACAGTTTTAAATTTATGTTTTTCTCTTTCTTCTAACGTTTTATTTTTGTAAAATAATACTTAGTATCTATTTCCTCGTGACACTCATCAGTCTGAACTACTCGTTGTACACTGTACACATACTTCATGTTTAACAAGTTTTTTTTAAACGATACGATACCTACTCAAAAGCCTAATAACTCACAGACCTGCCACCAATTGTCGCTGTAACAGTTGTATGTATGTCTTAATTTGTTTAAGGTAGAACGGCATTTTATCTCTTTACTTCTGGGACAGTCTTTAGTTACACACGTTGAAGTAGGTAATAATCATCCTTTAGCCCTAACTGATTCATGAATAGTTGTGAATAGTTGTGAAATGGTCTTAGGCGCCACTTTTCATTGTAAGTATTTTGCATTAGTGCAGTCATTGAAGCGAAAAATACGGTCTTACCTCCGAATTTTTTAACTGTGAACCGATTTGCATGAAATTTTGGAATTAGGCTCATCTTACCCTTAACTTCAAAAGTGAAAATGATCTGAACTCCGCCTATTATTTTTAAGGGGTGTAAACAACCCCTTAATGGAAAAATTGACATTGAGCCATTTTATCGCTAGAAAACATGTCTAATAGTAAGTGGTGAAATTGTAAAGTATTTTCTAACATAATTACCGCATATTAAAATCATTTTCAACCCCTTGAAAATCTTACAACCCTTGCAAACAACCCCTAAATTGAAAAAATCACAAAAAAATACTTTGGTATGACATAAAAAGATGTAAGTATAGAGTAAGTAATATTTTATATTCTCTATAATAATTATCAAATTTTTAACCCCCTTTCAACCCTTGAAAACTACCCTCTGATAAAAAATTGTTAAAAATTTTTTTTTGATAAAATGAAAAGGATTTAAATATTATTCCACACTCTCGAAAATGATTATCATATTCTTAAGCTTTTCTACCCTTAAAACTACCCCTAAATTAAAACAGTAAATATATATATGATTACATATTTAAAAATAATTTAATTTAGAGTAAAAAATTGCCATTTATTGAATAAAATATTTACAAATTATATAAAATCGTACTATTATTATTAAAATATAATATTATTATTCATGACTCAATGTCGGAGTCGCTGTCACATTCAACATCTTCTGGCTGAATTGGAGGGCTATTTTGGCAGTTATCTCCACTGCACGTTCCACAGGTACTATTACAAAACAGACCAACTTTTCTGCATCCGCAAGACGCTCCACATCCTTTTTTGCAGTTGCAAAAAATCATTTTCAGCAGTTCTTGTGGTGCGGGTGGATCTACAGACTTAAGTGGATTTAATAAACCGTCATTCATGACCCACCCCCAATCCGGTGGATGAATGTTTTTGTTGCCAAGCCAAATCTGGGTTTGAAGATAAACCCTCTTAGTATGCTCATTTATGGCACCAACGGTTGGAACTAAGGATGATAATTTTACGGCGGAATAGTACGAACGTCAATACTAGTAGAATATATTTTCATTAGATTTTTGGATAATATAATTTTATGGCACAATTTTAATAAGATATTATTAAAAAAACAGGTTTTTTATCTACTTACATTTTTTTATTAAACAAAATGTATTGAAATTGGGTGTCTAGTTAAAATATTATATTAAACACGTGCTCATTCCTTTGCAGACGGAAATATACTGGTCACATTATAACGAATAAACGGAGCACGCACAGCTGATCACATGGCTTTTTCGTTGGCCCCTTCACTCAAATGTGTTATATATACATATAAGAACGTTGGTATGTATTCATGCCTACGTTTCCAAAATATATATGTTTCATAAATAATTACAATAGTCTCTATTATACTGCGTACTTTCACATTGCTCCAAATATTCACACTCCGAAATGTTCAGTTACTAAGTAGAAAAAAATATGATAAGTTTTTGGACCATAACTCCTTCAATTTTCATGCTATCACAATTTATAAAAAACCATTGTAAAGGTAATTAAGAGAGCTACAACATCCTTCATTGCAATATATAGTAAAAAACCTTTTTCTAAAACGGTGAAGGGTTAAAGGGCTTAAGAGAGGCTGTGATTGCGCTGCCACGCGCTCTTTAAACAATCATATCTCCGTCAATTTTTGTTTTACAGAAAAAACAAAAAAACCAAATTGTTTGTCAGAAAAATACCTAAATTTTTAATTCGTACACTTTTATAGGTATCTGTCGTCATTTTTGAGATATTATGAAAAAAAAGTGGGTTTTTTAAAAATTTGAAATTTTGTTTTTTTTTAATCGTGACTTTTTTGAAAAATATGTGTCCTGAAGCAGCCAAACTGATACTATCTATCAAACTCTTCATAATAAAGTTAATTCTAGGCGGAATACGATTAATTTTAATTTTGGTGGAAATGGCACTTATGAAACCCATTGATTTAAAAGAAAAAACATTAGATGCTCCCCTTATTTGCAATACAGCTCACTTATTTTACGTGCAAAAGACTTTTAATAGTGCTCATTTTAAAGCTTATTTCAAGCACTACAAAACCCTATTATATTAGAATGCATAAAATGCATCTGCTTGCCGCTAGATGGCATTAATAATAATAATAATAATAATAATAAATACTCTTTATTGCACACCTCATACAGTTACAAGCACAAATTTTACAATTAGATAAATTTAGGTAGAGGTAACAACAGGCGGTCTTATCGCTAATGAGCGATTTCTTCCAGACAACCTTTGGGTAGTGGAGACTAGAGAAAAACAATAAGCAGTAGGTGGTGCATAGAAACAAAAGAGACGAAATAGATAACACAGCACATTCATATGAATATACATACTTAAATAAATACAAAATAAACATACATATACGTACATATATACATATATAATACACACAATAAGAAACAACAGTGTCAACTTAAAAACCTAAGGAAGAGATAAATAGTATTCCTTAAGTTGCGATTGAAAGCTACCAATAGATTGCGCGCGTTTAATGTTGAGAGGGAGAGAATTCCACAAACGAACGGCCTGGAACGTAAATGAGCAATTATAAAATTTGGAAGATGAAGATGGCACTTTTAGGAGCAATTTTTGAGAGGATCTAATAGAATTAAGATAAGAGAAACGCTCTTTGAGGTAGCGGGGAGTTGCAGGGTTAAAAAGTATAGAAAAGAGTAAAGAAAGTATGTGAGAGTTACGGCGGTGACGGATAGGGAGCCATTTGAGTTGAGAACGAAAACTAGAAACATGGTCGAATTTGCGTAATCCGAAAATGAACCGAATGCAGGCATTTTGAATACGCTCAAGCTTATTAAGTTGCTCCTCGGTTAGGTCTAAATAGGAGATATCTGCATAATCAAGAATGGGGAGAAGTAACGACTGAGCAAGCGCAATTTTAGTAGCATTTGGCAGGAAATTCCGGAGCCGTCTGAGAGACCCTATGGCAGCAAACATCTTCCTGCTCACTTCACTCACCTGAGGCACCCATGATAGACAACGATCCATGATTACGCCAAGATTTTTCACTTGGTTGGAAAAAGGAATTTGGATACCATCGAAGACTATCGGAGGGAGCCTGAGAAAGTCAATTTTGGAGATTTGTTTAGCGCTACCCATCACAATTACCTGTGACTTTAGGGGGTTTACTTTTAAACCGTAATTTTGACTCCAATTTGATATGCGGAGCAGATCAAGATTCGTGGCTTCTATAACTGAATTGAGATCGCTATGCATACCCTGCGAATATATTTGAAGGTCGTCGGCATAGAGGTGATACGAAGAGGAGAGATCAAGAGTTATGGAATTAATGAAGATAGAAAATAAAAGAGGAGACAGCACACCACCCTGTGGAACACCAGCTGATGTGCTGCACCAGGAAGAACACGAAGAATCTAGTTTAACTTTGCCGACGACCAACCAAATAGCTGCGGAACCAGTCAATCGCTGCAGCCGATATGTTAAGAGACTGTAAGAACGCGAGCAAAATGTCAAAATCGACCGTGTTAAAGGCATTACTGAAATCTAGAAGTGCAAGAACTGTAAGCTTCTGGTCATTCATACCCAAACGGATGTCATCGGTAACCTTGACAAGAGCCGAGGTAGTACTATGGCCCGGACGAAAACCAGATTGAAATGGGTTTAGGAGGTCATTTCTATTCAGGAAGGAAGTTAGTTGCTGATGCACTAGCCGTTCGAGGACTTTGGATAGGAAAGGAAGAATGGAGATGGGGCGATAGTCAGAGAAGGAACTAAGGTTGGATTTTTTGGGTAAAGGAATAATATTGGCATCCTTCCACAGACTGGGAAAAGTACTTGATGAAATGGAAAAATTCAGAATACCGGTGATAATAGGAACAAACAAATCAAGGAGAGGGAGTATCATATTTCGGCTAACACAGTCAACACCAACGGCGTTAGAAGTGATATTCAATATACCCTTCCTAACATCACTCTCACAGAAATGGCTAAAATAGAAAGAAGAGAAATCTAAGGCAGGAAGTGATGAAAGATGATGAAGTGAGTTAGATTTCTTAGGACCACTGAAACAGGTGGACGATGAAAAATGCTGGTTAAGCTGGTCAACGCTAATATTGTTTAAATTGGTTGCCTGTTGAGATTTGCCAACTCCGAGACCTTTCAAAAATTTCCACACTTTGGCTGGATTTCCATCTTCAACAGAACTGTGAATATGACGCCTCTGAGCATCTCGACATATAGTGGCATTGACCACATCGATTAAATTTCAGACAAAATAAAAAACTGCTTTGATCTTTAATATCTAGCTTAATATTGCACTTAGAATACTTTATAAAAAACAAAATTGTTCATTGTTTTACCTGCTACAACTTTGTTCTTTATAAAATTTTCGATAAAACGTATATTTTTGGAGATATTTGCAAAAAACCGATGAAAAACGTGAAAAAATTGCGAATTTTCAATTGCCAATAACTTGAAAAGTATTGGATTTTTTGAAAAACTTTATACATGATTTTTTGCTTAAAATTAGGCCTTCTATGGATATCCGAGGTTATTTTGAAAAAAAAATTCACCCCCGAGAAGGGGTGGCAACCACCCCCAGGGTGGTTGCGGAGTTCAAATCATTTTCACTTTTGAAGTTAAGGGTAAGATGAACCTAATTCCAAAATTGTATGCAATTCGGTTCACAGTAAAAAAATTCGGAGCAATAATGCTTCAATGACTGCACTACATTTTATCGGAAACGATTCAACAATGTAGTTACCGCCTGACAAAGTTGAAAACTTATTACTTTTAGACCCAGGATTTTTAATCTGTTCATCTCCCAATTTTGTATGGAATTGCAACTTTCGGCTCCTTAACCCTTAATTTGGCAATCTATGACCTGATGAACATAAGGTATGACCATCTTTTTGTATTTTTTTCTTGCTCAGAATCTTTTAGACTATTGAGGATCACGGAGGCTAGAACCCACGACCATGGATATTTTGTGCCAAATTAAGGGTTAAAGCAAAATTTACTATGTTCCTTGTGGAAACTTCTTTTCCGACTTTTATGAACTTTTCTCGACATGCACACGCGTAAATAGAGCTATGAGAGAGGGCGTCGTCAAGGATGGGAGGGGGCAGGGGGGGGGCAGCTGCTCCCCTTAGATAATAAAAAAATGTAGCCTAACCCACAATTCATATTTTCTTCACCCTCCATTTATATCAACGTGCCTCCCCCCCCCCCCATCGGCAGGCGACGCTCTAGCTATGCGTGTTTATTCTACGAAGTTCTAGGAACTACATACTCGTACCTATTACCTTTAGTAGAACGCTAACCAAATATGACTTGTTACTTAATTAAGCGATAAATAATTATAGTTACCGTTTTATTTAAACTTCGCATTGTTAATAAATTAACTTACTTTATAAGTAACTGTAGTAATTTTAAGGTTCTTGCAGATGTTTAAACCTATTATTATTGGTAATTATTGTTAATGTTTTTAATGTAAATAATACTTAGTACATACCTAATATATATTTATGTATAAAATAACATATAGTTACTAATTTATGGTATTAAGTATTGGTTGTTTTTTTCTCGATCACCAAATAATCAATCGAATGTAAAGTGTGTTCCATATGGACTTACACGTCACGTAACTCACTGGTTCCGCCAACAACATAATTCCAAAGATACGGTCACGTCTGCGAATATCGATACATTTAATGTGATACAATCATATAAGCATCCAAGACTTTACGTTTTGGTTTTATAATACTTTCCATTCCATTTCACCATTCGGGTTTCATGATTCATGAATAACTCCTTCGTCGTCCAGGCAAGCCGTCTCTGAAATTCGCTTCCCCTCAATATAAAGCAAGCCTCAAGCAAGTTTGCTTTTAAGCGGATGCTACATAAGCACCTGCTAAAGCAAGAATTCGGATAGTATTCATCAATATAGTATTTATAAATATATAATAGTATATTTATCTATATATATTCCTAGTATTTTATTTGTGTATTTTTATGTAGATTTTTATTTTTTTATTACACAATTAAAAAGTTATTTATTAAAGAAATAGCTAATAATAATGTATATAAAATAATAGTAATAATTCACATCTCTGCAATCTGCTGCACGGTCAGGCAGGTGACAGTTTAGTTAGAGCTGGGAATGCCTGCTCCGTCGTCGAACCCCAATAGTTTCGCTGCAGGTTTGAATTTGTGACGTGTGCCTCGTATGCACATACTGGTGGCTCGAATTAGGAATTGACGAAAAAGGAATCTGACGAATGCGTCTTAGATCATAGTAATGCATATCCTTGTTCTAAGCCAACCCAGTATCGTACTCAGCGATTTATTCCAGCGGTCCGCGAGGGCTTCGCCTGTGTTTGACAAAGGAGGTCATCTGTGGTGCGAATACGCCATCGACGGAAGTCACGAGAGGGGTGAAGGTAGCGTGTTTCGCTTCGCAGGCAGCGGAGTATTTTCTTTGTTTTTCAGTCTCAGCAGATTTTAGGACAGAAGTGACATGGCGTGTAATGTAAGAGGGAGCGTCAGTGTCTACGACACGGATATCAAAAAGAGCCTCTCTCTGAGCATTCCATACGCCACGGCAAGATAAGTCGCCGCGTAATCCAAGGTCACCTTCTGTGATTATGGGTTCTATTGTGACGTTGCTCCATGCTTGGTGACATAGTTCAGCAAATAGATCACGAACTTCGTTGTGTCGTCTTGAAATTAGCCCCCCAGTCTTGCAGCAGAGAGCATGGTCGATATTAAATTGGCTGTTGCCACATCCATCACATGTGGGTGGCATTGAGTTTGGGGTTCTGTGATAGCGTATTGCCAGGGTGTCTCTGAATTCTTGAGGGGACAAGTCGAGGTTATCTTTCTTCGTTGGTATAGTAGATAGCCAGGACTTTGTTTTCATTTTCAATGCGATTGATCTTTCTATAGTTCTTCTTTTGTTAGGGGGTAATTTGGCCAGATAGCCAGGACTTTGTTTTCATTTTCAATGCGATTGATCTTTCTATAGTTCTTCTTTTGTTAGGGGGTAATTTGGCCAATATAGTGTCTAAAAGTTCGTTATCGCGAGCTTCTTTCATTGTTCGGCTTTCTTTGCGTGCGTCAATCCGGGATTTATTGTGTTGGGCTAGGTCTACATGTTGTGTCCCGATCAAAGCTGATGAGAGGATTGAACAGCCTTTTTTAGAGGTTTTGTAGCTCAAATTATTCTCGGTGAATGGATTGGATATTGCCAAGCCACCTTTATGTAAGCCACCTTTACCTATATTATAAATTTTTTTTTACTAGGTTTTCAATGATTTTAATTTTAATTTATTTAATTGTATGGCATACTATTACATAATAGGCAATAGATTTTATTTTATAATACTATGTACATCAAGTCAAATTTCAACATTTACACAGTAGAGCCACGCAGCTGCATCGGACGAGAGGTGCAGCAGATCTTCTGGCGGTCCTGAGTATGAGTGCATGGGGCAGCGTTCAATTATATGGTCCATGATTTGGACTTTGGGCTCCTTCACCGCACGCACACATGGCCGAGTCATTCCAACCCCACTTATTTAAAAAGTATTTGCAGCGGCCATGGCCCGTTCTGAGTCTGTTAAGACGGCACCATAGTTTTCGAGAGAGATCGAATCCGGCAGCCGGCAAAAGACGGATCGATTATTCCCATGTGGGAGTCTACATTGGCGGCAGCCCATTCATCTTTCCATGCCATGGAAACGCTGATGACTTCAGCGGAGCCGCTGAGCAGTAGCATAAGAGGGGTTGCGGGACTTCAAACGCTCTGGTGAAGGAAAACAAAACTCTTTGTGAAGTGGCAATGAGGCAGTAGACTATCTTTGTAGCTTCTCTTTTTAGTGAACACTTCCTTCGTAGGTGGGGTGGGGCTATGTGCAACAGTGTTGGCAGCCAGTGTGTAGGGGTGGACTTGATTGTTCCCGAGATGCATCGCATCGTGTCATTAAACTTGACATGAACCTTCGACACATGTACGCTTTCTAGCCAGACGGGTGCACAGTATTCTGCCACGGAGTAGACCAGAGCAACGCCAGTGGTACGTAAACAATCAGCAGATGGACCCCACGACGTACCACACAGTCACATGATTTTAATTTATTCTCTTTCAGAGAACTGCACCTTTTTGTCATGTCTCTGTTTAGCCCAATGACTTTTACTGGTAGACTGGTAGAGAATGCCTTTAGGCATTAAGTCCGCCATTTGTACATTTTTCGGTTGTGTGCAATAAAGTTTAAATAGATAAATAATAGAGTCGTGGCTACATATATCTGTCACATTCAATGTATCCATATTTTCAGACGTGATACATAGACACTCGCACGCCAAGTTCTCGGACGCTAGCGAATCAATATAAACCTTACTTGATGGTATGAAGGTTACTTTGACAGCGTACACCATAACACTTACAGGTGTTCTTAACAGACATGACAGCTCCTGACCTCGTCACGCTTTTAAGCGTCCTTGGCGTTGAAAAGGTTAATGGCCAGGGTCCCACAAAGGTTTACAGATATAAAATTCAACAAATTTGTCAAATTGTAAAAAAAACCACAATCACTACATACGTGGCTACAAGTGTGAAACCTACAACTCCTACAAGTATTTGCATTTGTAAGACACACAGCATGGATTGTGTCACGGCACTCACTACAGTTTACATAATTGTTAGATATGTGGAACTGTACATATTACAAATATGTTAATTCACAATTCACAAATATGTGCCTACCTATTACTTTTTTAATGTAGAGGGTATTTCGCCCACATTTATAAATATGATACATGTTTATATGTCCATCAATACCATTGCATGATATCCTTATTTTTTTTTGTTACTATTTGCCAATTATAAATTTTTGCTAGACTGTCACTCTGACCTCCACCCATTAAAAGCTGCCAGATGCCCGGATCTAGCAATAAGGATAGTAAGTATAGCAATCTAGCGAGCCGGGGGTTTTGTTGCTCTCATTATTGTGTCATCATATCTGACGAGGCCAGCTCTTAGTCCATAATAAAATTAAGCACTATTTTAGTATGTTGGCTTAGTTGTATTATTAATCTAACGGTAAGTATAAATAAAATAAGAAGATCTATACCAATTTATTTATTTATTACTATTTGAATGACCTTGGTATATTTTTATCTTATAATATATATGTAGTTACAAATAATTTTATTCTGGCTAATAATCCCAATAAATTATTCTCGAGGTAATTTTGTATAATCTGGGTAGTAATAATAATAAATTAATTGTATCGTTAATTCAGTAACAGAGTTCATCTTGTTGAGTAATCAGACAATTGTCTGTAGATTAATTAAAAAAATATCGCTAGGAATAATACTTAGACGTCATGGGAACAAAATACGAATCCGGGCAGTCAGCATCAAACAAATAGTAACAGTCTGCTTATTCATAATTATTGCTACATCCTATACCTCCTCGTAGGAATAACATTTTATTGCGATATACAGGATGGAACAAAATTACTGGTGAACGGTATAGGAGACGTGGTGCTAGCCGGCCAACACTCCATACAAAACCAATTTTTTTTTTCGCTCGACAATAGTAGTTTATGTAACTGTTACGTAATAAGGGTCCTTAAAACATGAGTGTGGTTTTATGAAACGAGCCGCAGGTGAGTTTCATAATAAGATCACACGAGTGTTTTAAGGCCTAATTACGTACAGTTGCATACACTGCTTTATCTACACTCATATTATTTATTCTAAATGCCGTATTCGGAAACCATAGAATGGCCGCCATTGCACCGCCATGGCCAACTCGATTGTGCCGGCGGTCGCGCGGGCGCGCGTCGGGCTGTCGATGGCCGCGCGGGAGCGTGCAGATGTACATTATGTTATCAAAACTCATAACACATCAATAGTTGAGCATGTAAATTTAAAATTACGTTACTGCCACAGATAAAAAGCTTATCATAGTAAAATCGGCCGTGGTAATGCTAGCCATTGCCTACCGTTTTCGAACACGTTTTAGAGAACTTACAATATGAGTGTAGATAAAATTGTTTTCTTAGTTTTTCATAATGAGTTACGATACCAATTATGCCTTTAAACGGATCACCAGCATTTTTGTTATACCTTGGATTTGGCCACTTTGACTTTAATCTTCTATTCGATGCTAACTGTACTTATAAAATTAAATGGTCGTCATTCACTCAAGTCTGTGTCAGTAACAATATTGATTCATCAAGTATTCTACACTCGCTAATGACTTAGCTCGTGTCCATAGTAACGTCTCTTGGACCAATCTTCAAATTAATTACGAAATATTTGCGTGTTATATGAAGTATACAATTTTAAATATGGCAAGTAAACCAATTCAAAGTCTTAGTTGAAATTACTATAGTATTTACATCGTTCTAGTTCGTGCTTAGAATGAAATAGTAATTGTGAAGCATTTTTACTAAAAAAAAACTTGCATAAGTAATCATAAAAAAAAAATCACCTTAAAAATTTTACTTCTCCCGACAATGGGAGTAAATTTGGGTTTATATTTATTGTTGTTTTATAAGTGTTAACGTTACTGGTCTCCCAACTTGTAGCAGGAGCGGCGGCGGCAGCCGTCCTCAGCGGTGGACGCCGACGCGCGCAGCGGAGCCAGCTCAGCGTCCGACCCCTTGTAATCTTGTACCATCTGCCAAACCATTGTTGCGTTTTCAGAGCTAAGCTTTGCTACGTGCTGCTACGCCGTAGCCCGCGCGGCGTGAATTTTACAGAACGCTATTGTGCTACGCGCTCGCGCAGCTTCAGGATAATAAGTACATAATACTTACATATCGTCTGGAGACGGTGACATCCAAAACTCACTTATTACTATCACTAGTTCTTAGCTATAATAAACCGTGTAAGTAACAAAACAAAGATTTTCGTTTATTTATTTTTTGCAATTAGTGAGTTTTTATTGTCACTTGATGATGTCCATATGAAAAATATGATTTTGTTCTCACTGCGCCAAAACAAATTTTACACAGACTTGGACAAGTGAATGTCCGACTAAGCATAATGGAGGAGTACGTAGTCGCCGTACCTTATACGGTGCCAAAAAAAGCATTAGAAAAATACATGTGTTCTACAAATAGACAGGGTTGGGGACGGATTCAAGGGCACTTTTTGTTTTTGCAAAATGGGTCAGAAGTCGATATGAAAAAAAGTAATAAAAAACATTTTTCATAATGGTCTAAATGTTGGTATCGCATATAAGTAGCGTATTTTTTCTATGTCTGCTTTCACAGAGAAAGAAATCAGACAAGAAAAAACACGCTACTTATATGCGATACAGAGAAATAAAGATAAAATTAATTATTAATATTAGATTTTTATATTAGAAATTTACTCTGTCAATTTTCTCCATACATAATTGAAAGTGAAGCGTTGCCTCAACATGATTAATGATTTTTCTTTTGGTTGGACAATGTTTATTGTACCTATTTATTCATTTCTCACTCACGATTGAAAAAAAATTGGTATCGTAAATATATCCTTTTTAATGTGACGCATTCTTTGCTGATTTTAGAGGTACCTAAGTATTTTATTTTGCTGAATAATGTAATAATCTTTGACGTAACAAGTAATGTCATGTTTATGGTGTTGATTAGACATTGAACTAATTTTTGTGGATTCTCAAAATTAAGTATTCGTGTTGATATCTAGCTTATTTTCGGCCATTTTATGTAACGCTAAATGCTTGTAAAACGTATGTATTTAATGTACTCGTAACATTTTAGTTCAATTTTTTTATGTTAAGTCTCTAATGGATTAGCATTTCGTCGTTAAATTTTTGTCAATCAAAAAACCAGCACATAACGGATTTGACATTCTCAACGACGATTTACGAAGCGATTCTTTAACATTTATGTATGTAGCTCTGTTACATAAACGCTTAATGCTGTGTATAAGCCCTTAAATCTGTCCCCATACAATGACGAACATATAAAGGCTGATTTTTTAGGGTTCTGTAATTAAAATGGCAAAAACGGAACCCTTATAGTTACGTTATGTCCGTCTGTCCGTCCGTATGTCACAGGCATTTTACTCGTAAACCATAATGCCAATATCAATGAAATTTCAACAGGTGTTTTTCTTATTTAGTTCCGCTGCTTAGTTTTGTAGTAAAATTGCTGAAAAATATTTTTTGTGGGGGCAGTCCATACATGCAACTGAATGTAAAAAAAAATACCTCATACCAATATATGGCACATCAATAGGTCTTTAAAAATAACATTGAAGTTTGTTTCAACATTTTTTTATTACGTGAATATTCTTAAAAATAAACGCCTCTAAAGTATAAAAAAAATGTATTCCTCCCCTGTAACTTTTGAACCAGACATCCAAAACAAGTTTAAAAAAATTGAGAAGATACATCATTGTAGGTAGTTAAATTCTTTCAACGAAAAATATTTTGAACATTATCCCATTAAGCCATTTTTGAGTTTTCTGGATATAGAGTTTGTCCGGAAAGAGAAGTGTCGTAGAATGTATGAGCTCCCCATATAAAATATAAATCACGACATTTCTTTTTCCGGACAAACTCTATCCAGAATACTTCTTCCTTAACACGTTCCCTGCCCCCCATAATGTGGGGTCATGAAGTTTTTTTAGGAGTCCGTGCTCCTACCATGGGGTCACGTCCACATACTTAAAATTTACAACTGGACTTGTGACATTGCCAGATAATTTATATGTGGACAGTGAACGTGTTAAACACATACGACCTTTTGATATTAGTATTTTCTTAGTCCGTTGCAGGTACGGAACCCTTCATTATGCTTGGTATAACACGCGCTTAGCCGGTTTTTTTATATTTTGGCTACAGAAACCTACTTTTAACAAAATTAACTGAAATCTGCTAGCCTAACATGGTCTGATTTTTATCGCCTGTCACCATAGCTGTCACGTTCTAACAAGTAAGTAAGTGTGAAAGTGATACATTACGTGATAGGCGATAAATTGACAACCATGATACGCGTTCTGACCTTGCGGACACGTTCCTCCCGCAACGCTAGCTCCTTCCAGATCTCGTCGCGCCGACGTTCCCACTCAGGCTCGTAGTTTCCTTCCTGAAGCTCCTTTCAAATATTTAAAATAATTATTTATTTACTTATTATTAAGAGTGTCCCACTGCAGGGCAAAGGGTAAATGTTATTCTTCCACCTATACCTATCTTGAGCAATCTCCCACCAGCCAAATTCGGCTCTCCAAAGATTTTTAGGTCTGCCCTGAGGCTGGGCCCGGCCTTGTGGGACCAACAAGGTGGTTGTTTTAGCTCTAAAGTCTTGTGGCAGAAGTGAGGTGAGGGCTGTGCTCAGCGGTGGGATATAATATCGTCGGGTGACAACCCAAACTCATCAACTACGAGTAGTACCACAAGTTCATAGCCATGAACCGTGCTAATAACAAAACAAGGTCGATTTTTGTTTATTTTTTTATTTGTAATTAGTAAGTTTTGGTTGTCACCTGACGATATACTCGTAAGCTACGGAAAAAGATGTTCGAGTGTCCCGAAAGGTTTCCAAGCTCACCTTATCCAGCTGCTGGTATTCGCGATACAGGCTGGCGTACTCGGCCAGGCTCTGCTTGGCCTCCTGCGCGGCGGCGTTGTTGCCCTTCGATGTCGCCCCGTCCTGGTCCTCGCGAGTCGTAGCCAAACTGCTTAAGAAGCCGAGAAAACATACTGTTTTAGAAAAAACTGCTCGCATAATTAATATTTATCATCGTCGTGATATTAGGGTTTATTTAGGTCAGGTTTTTGATACCTAATAGGGTTATAGTGCTTATATGAGGCGGTTTGAAGTTATAATAATAAAAGGAATTATATGGAGGTGTCAGTTAGCGTGGGTATGAAACATGTGTATAACTGTTTACGGGAGCCGCACCAACTGCCATCCGAGCTTGATCATGTTGATAGCGTCCAGTGAACTCACTTATACACGGATACACCTCCATGAAGTAGTGTAGACAGCTGATGGCCCACAGAAATCCGGGCACCATGCCGTCGCCCTCGCGGTATAGATTGACCGCGCGGTTGTAGAACATGTACTTTCTGGACGGGAGCCGCACCAACTACCGTCCCAGCTCGATCGTGTTGATAGCGCACAGCGAACTCACTTGTACATGGAGGTGTAGAAGTAGTGTGGACGGCTGATTGCCCGCAGGAAGCGCGGCACCATGCCCTCGCCCTCGCGGTAGAGATTGAGCGCGCGGTTGTAGGACATGTACTTTCTGGACGGGAGCCGCACCAACCGCCGTCCCAGCTTGATCGTGTTGATCTCGCGGTGCTCTGAATTGGATGGCTGTGGTGTGTGGAGAAATATTAATTCTTTAGTTCTACATCTGCGGTACCTACCATTAATTTGTACATCGTCAGTTTGTTTCGATTGTATTTATATAGGTTTTTTCCTTGTTATGTTATTTCACATGTTACTATGTTCAACACAATATCTATTGTTTAGAACGAATAAAGAAATAAAATAAATAATAATAATAATATTCAATTGGTATACCTGATAGTTTGCAAATAAGGAAAAGAAGTAGGCTTTCCGTGGCACCGTAAAAAACCCTAGTTCGTACTAATATCATTTAATTATAACAAAATTACGGCTCTCTTAAAAATAAAGGTCCGATTTTGTAAGGCTGAAACTGAGAAAAACCCGGTTCTTTCATATAAAATCTGAGGGGCAATATTTGAATATCGAGCGCTGGACTCTGTTACTTACAATACAACTTACAACACTGTCAGAAACAATGATATTATCTTTTTGAAAATTTTATTGTAGAATATTGAAATTTTTATTTCATAACATAACAGAGATAGACCGTAATTTTGTGAGCAATTATTTTCGACCATGGATTCTCTAAATTCGAGTGCTTGGAAGTCAAGTCTGCCCCGTCGTGCACCCCTTTTATGCCCCTTTTCCGCCCGCGATTCGTCTGTGCATGTCGCCGTCAGATATATCGGAGAAGTATATAAGACTTTATTATCAAGGCGATTCATGTTACAATATTTTTGAGTTATTACCTTCGCCACTCCGATATATTTGATGGTGACTGTCTGACTGTACCTACCTACAGTTTGTAGGCTGGTATAAGACAATTTTAACTATTAACTAAAATCACTACAGTATTCCTAAAATTGTTAAGATATTTACCGCTATATTGTTATTAACCATAAAAGTAGAAACGTGTCCTAATCCTGAAAATAATAACGCTTAATTAGTACCTAATTAGCTAACGATGGGATACATAGAAATTCAATATAAAACTCATAAAAGTAAAACCGAGTATTATAGGTACATAGTCAGGATGCGCTCGGCTGTCTCCGGCAAAGGGAAACCTTATTCTGTCCACATTTGCGTGCTGACTGTAATTCTCTGCATTATACAGGGTGTAATCGTTAAGTGTGGTCAGGCCATAACTCCGTAAATATAACAGATATCAGAAAAGTTCCAACTGATATCGAAAGTGCGTTACCCAATGAGTAAAATTACATTAATAACTTTTTTTAAATAAAATCAGAACTATCCCAAACATTAACTTCAAACCCTCCCATACATTTAGTACGACGTTTGTTGAAAGACTAGTTTGTACGGTCTAGTCATTTCACCGTTATCAAATGATTCATGAATTGTTTTATTTTATTCCATATCAATCTATTATCATTTTATTACAGTTTATTCCTGCAAATAATGAATCTCAAGCAGTTTTATCTCTTACGGCACCGACGTTCTACTTTGAGAGTGAGTCGTCGTAGGTACTAACTGTATGGGAGCATTTAAACTTAATATTTTTAATATTAATACTTTTAATTCAAAAAAGTTATTAATGCAATTTTACTCATTGGGTAACGCACTTTCGATATCAGTTGGAAGTTTTCTGATATCTGTTATATTTACGGAATTATGGCCTGGCCATACTTAACGATTACACCCTGTATATGAATGAGTTCAATGGATCAATATCAATTCTTACCCATGTGATGAGCTATTGTAGGTGGAATGCCAGTTAACGGTTGCTGAACTTTAAGGCCGTTTAACACCTGTAAATAATATTGTATATGTAGTATTGTATTTAACGGCCCCCTAGCCTAGTTTATAGTGACCCTGCCTATGAAGCAGGAGGTCCCGGGTTCGAATCCTCCGAAGTCAGGGTATTGCATTTTTGTGTGTTTATCACGGATATTTGTTGCGGAGTTGTGGATGTTTTATATTTAGCTATATTTATCTATTATATATATCTTCGCCTAGTACCCATAACACAAGCCTTATTAGCTTACTGTGGAACTTGGTTGATTTGTGTAAGATTGTCCCATAATATTTATTTATTTAATGTGGGACTAGGTTGATTTGTGTAGGATTCTTCATAATATTTATTTATTTTTATTATTGTCCAATGTTAAATAGTAAAATATATCGTAAGGTATACCTTGCTATAATATATATTTTAGTATAATATAGCTACGTCTGTGACGGGCTCAAGACTGTACAACTACCGCACCTAATACACATACATTGTAACGCCGATCGTCACCTGCTGTATGTTAACACCGATGTTGTGCGAGGGGGCTGTGCTCTTGCTGACGACGAAGGGGATGTTCGGGTAGGCGCCGGCGCCATGGTAGTAGCGCGCGTCCGCCTGCTTCATCTGCGAGGCCATGGTCGGCAGCTCGTAGCGCCGGCATCGGTACTTCAGCTTGTGCGGGTACCGTGCTTCCTGCCGTCGTAACAGATAAACATCGTCATCATTCGTCGCTACAATAATATGAATTTATAATATGTAATCCATATTGAAAGGGCCCTTGTGGTGGCCGGCGCTTACGGCTTTATTCCTGGATATTATTTTGAATGTGTACTAGGACTACAACAACGTAAGCGCCAGCCACCACATAAGGGTGCTTTCAATATGGATTGATTATCACATTTACTTAAGTAGCTATGAGTAAATACTACCCAATGCACAGTTTGGATAGGGTTATTATACTTATTATGCTAGTTTTCGTCTACTTATCGATTTTGCCAGCTATATGATGCAAAAGAATATCTTTAATTCTATAGCTTATAGTCTAGTAAAGACAGGTGGGTACAGATCGGGTAAAATAGTATGAGCAGCGCTAACTGGCGCAGATCTGTGCCTCCGCGCAAGCTAACGGGCGCCTTAAAAAAGTAGACGTACAGATTCATACCTAAAGTGCATGGTGGGGGTACTTAACGTAAACGATCGCAGTGCACAATCTGACAAGAAATAAAACTGCAACTCAGGTGCGGATACAGAGGGGGGCAACAGGGGGCATCCCCCCCTCGCCCTTGACGCGTGAGCCTCGTGTACTACAGGAGGCCATAGCTGCGGACCGCAAGAATTATTGTGATGGAAAGTGCCCCCCTGAATGAAATCCTGGATCCGCGGCTGCCTCAACTCGGTCAACTGTCAAAATAGTGAATCAGCCAGAGACATTTCATATAAGCAAGGAGTACAAGCCATTCATAAAATAAGAAAAAACAAGGTTGAGCTCTGGCCCAAGAGATGGCACTACATTCATGCACATAGCGTGTACCTACGTTTACTTATCACACTGCTCTGTTAGCGTCACAAAGCTTAGGTTTAAAAATCCCGTGTTAATTCTGTTCGTCTTATTCTGTTTTAGCATTACCTAACTTACAGACCGACCGACCCACTGCCTTATGTATCCAGAGCTAGATTTAAAAAAAAAAGAGTTAAGTAACCTTTTTCTTTACCGGTTGAGTGGAAACGTCGCCTAAGGGACCTGTCATCTGGTCACTGAATTTTTCGGGTGCAATGCGCATCCCGCGCCGCGGCACGTCCTTTTTAAGCTTCCGTTCATGGGGTGAGGGCTGAAGGGTCGACACATTCGATGCCGCATTCTTCATGTTGTTGCTGAACAGCTCCACCACAGGCCGCTCGCCGGGCTCGTCCCCGGCCCGCTGCGATGAGACTGCCCAGAATATGTTGATTTACAAACATCTATGACAATCAAATGGTACTCGTAGGCACTCGTCGGTATATGAGCGACCGCGCGCAAATGACGATACCAAGGTAATGCTGCAGGAAAAATAGTACATTTTAGAGGCAAAATATGTACATCAATGAAACTTTGTTTATTACCTTTATCTTAGCACTAGAAATGAGGATCTGCCGAGTCCTATCAAAATTTAGGGATCTTACCCCCCTCGGGGGATTAAGGGCACGACCGTTTGGTATTAGCTTGTTCTTATTCCATCGAAGGTACGGAAGCGGGCCACTATTATGCGTGGTCCGACACGCACTTGTCCGGTTTTTAAATTTCTTCTTCTATCCATAACCCCTGGAAAGGGGTGGGACCCCTAAATTTTCTCTCAAAATGTCTCAGCAGATGCTCATTTCTACTATCAAGATAAAGTTATTAACAAAGTTGATGTACTTGCATAATTTGCCCCTAACTGTCATATGTAGCCTAGTCTTATTTTACCTGTAGTATAAATAATTAGTACCTAGTACCTACTATGTACAGAGTTTTCATTGTGACGTTATGAATCATGTTGCCTTTCCCTAACACATGGCACGTTCTCTTTCACATTTTGTTCTGAGCAGGGGCCCATTTCTCAAACGGTATTAGACTAATATTATTGGTGTTGTCATGGAAACCCATACGATTTGACAGTTCGTTTACGAATAATATTGGTCTAATACCTTTCTAAACAAAACGGCATTACCTTGGCTCACTAAGCTTTTCAACTGTATTGTTGAGGAAGGCAGGATACCTGAGGCCTGGCGGCATAGTATACTGTGCCCTATCTATAAACAAAAAGGGGATATCGCGGAATGTGGCAACTATAGGGGAGTGAAACTGACATCACACACATTAAAACTCTTGGAAAGGGTAATAGCCTCTCGTATAAACTATTATACTTGCATAACCGAGAACCAGTATGGCTTCACACCGGGAAAATCTACCATCGATGCTATTCAGACACTCAGAGTTGTGATGGAAAAACACCGTTCGAATAGAGAAAATTTGTACCTCCTTTTCATCGACCTAGAGAAGGCTTTCGATAGAGTCCCGCGAAGTCTAGTATGGCAGGCGATGAGAGACCAAAATATTCCAGAGTACTACATAAAAATAGTTCAAGATATGTATGAAAACACCAAAACGTGCGTCAAAAGCCCTGCTGGTCTTAGCGAATCGTTCCGCGTAGAAGTAGGAGTCGATCAAGGATCAGCTTTGAGCCCTTTACTGTTCAATCTTTGCATGGACTACATCACACGAGGTATACAAAAGCCAACACCAGAATGCATGCTCTACGCGGACGATATCGTCTTGCTATCGAAAAATGCAACAGACCTTCAAGAAACACTTAGTCAGTGGGTAACATGTATAGAAAAACACGGGCTACGTATAAGCCGGAATAAAACAGAATATCTGGAATGTGACTACGGACGGAGGGACGGCGGAAACTGGCTGCAATATCTATATAGATCATCAAGCACTACCCAAAGTCAAGAGTTTCAAATATCTGGGCTCTGTGCTTACGTCTGATGCAAAAGTCGATAAAGACGTGGATCACCGAATCAATACCGGATGGCTTAAATGGAGATCACTATCGAGTGTGCTCTGCGATCATAAAATGCCCATCAGAGTAAAAGGTAAAGTGTACAAAACGGTAGTTCGACCAGCCATGACGGATCAGAATGCTGGACCTTCAAGAAAGTACACGAACAAAAACTCCACACAAGCGAGATGAAAATGCTCAGATGGGCAGGAGGAGTAACCCGGCTTGATAAAGTCAGAAATGAATTTATCAGAGGATCGTTTAAGGTAGCACCCATAGTCGAAAAAGTAAAGGAAAGTCGACTACGCTGGTACGGCCATATCCTTAGACGCGATGACGACCATTCCGTTAAAAAGGCCCTAAATATTCCTAACCAACAGCGAGGAAGTGGACGACCGCCCGCCACCTGGTGGGCGGATATGCAAAAAGAGATCCGGAAAGAGAACCTGAGTACTCAGACAAGCCAGAACAGAGTGCTTTGGCGCAGACGTACAAGGAGACCCGACCCCAGCTAAACTGGGAAGTGGGACAGGCAAAGAAGAAGAAGATTTGTCTAATACCTTTCGAGAAATAGGTTCCAGCCCACGAGCCGAATCTGTCAATCCGTTTAGTTACATATCCTCGCCTACAATGCTATAATGGCACCGCTAACCAGGAGTGCTTAATCTTTGTGGATCGAACGTTGAAAGTGACATCATAAGACATATTACATATACTAAAGCCTGACCAGAAATATATAACAATACGCAATAAACTTATACAATATCATATACAAAGGAAAAAGTGACCTAGGCCTCCGGTGCCCAGGGCTGGGATCGAACCAGCGTCTTCTGCATTCGCGGCAGCGCACGGCACCGGAGGCCTAGGTCACTTTTTCCTTTGTATATGACATCCTAAATATTTTTATTTGTGTATTTTTAAGTAGTGTGTCTACTTAAAAATACACAAATCAAAATATTTATTAAAAATAATTTGATTTGTTCTTCAGTTAACCATACGCAATGTTACGGAATTTCATTGGAAGTAATTTCTTACACTGGCAATCATTTTAATTACAGGATGATATGCATTTCAATGATATAGGCATGTAATAGGCTGTCACTGTTTTCAGTGTCATTGTGGCGGTTTTTTTGAATAATAGCCCAGCAAACATTCTAAGTGCTTTTCCCCAAGCTCTAGAATATATTACTAATTCATATTAATTTGTTTGTCAATGAAATTGCAAAAAATTGTGTACAAAATTGGTAAATATTTTTTATTGGACTTATAGTTTAAAAACAATACGAACAATATTCTTATTAAATTATCTGTTAACAATCTGCATGGTGATCACAATAAAATCAATTCAGTTATAAAAGTTTTACATGACCTTTTTGCGCGATGATCCGCAAAATCGTCAATTATATCGTCGTATGAAATGTTGTTCATTAGTTCTGACTCTATGCACAAAAGAGCTAAGGCATTTAGCTTTTTTTGACATAATGTAGATCGTAGATAGTTTTTCACCCACTTTAAGCAAGAAAAGCTTCTCTCACCCGAACAATTTGACGCTGGTGTACACAGAACTATGCGAACTGCTATATCAAAGTTTGGATAAATGTTCTCCAAATCTGATTTCGCAGAAACGATGATAGATTTTTTAATGATCCAGAATCTGGTTTTAACCAAATTCTTTCAGAAAAAAGGTGACAACTCACCAATTTTAGTCTTCTCGTTAAATCTGTAGTAGGTTTCCTGTCGTTTTTCTACCTCGGACACGAGTCTTATCTACGAGGACGAGAAACGTGTGAATCCTGAAAGTTTCACTCGCAGTCATTCTAATTTCTTCATCAGGTGTTTCGTCAAATCATTTTTTTCTTTTCGGTTGTCTTTTTCCGATATATGTTGTGTTTGCTTCGATACTCTTAATTCCATCGCCTTTTCTTCGAAATACTTGAAGGTCTCTTGTTCAGCTAATAAAACCGGCCAAGAGCGTGTCGGGCCACGCTCAGTGTAGGGTTCCGTAGTTTTCCGTCCGTCACAGTAAGCGTCCCCTTCTTAAGAGTTAATAACACCGCCATGTAGGATATGATATGAGAGTTCCACGTACAGCGACATCTATCGGCAAATTAAGTAAACTATTGCGCGCGAGCTTAAAGTATGGAAGATGATTTTTATGGAATAAGTCTTTATTGCGTGAACCGATTTTCACCGTTATTACTTTATTTGAAAGCACGTCATTTCATTGTAATTTTGTAGAAATTACAGGTACAATAAACACCTGCTTATACGGTTAAATTACAAACTTAGTTCAGAAATTATTTTGTAATTTTTTTTCAAAAACTATTCATCCTATCAAGTTCAAAATAATTTTCCTAGAAAGTTTTTATAAAGTTCTACTTTTGAGATTTTTTTCAAATTTTTAAAACTTATGGTTCAAAAGTTAGAGGGGGGGGGACGCATATTTTTTTACTTCTGGAGCGATTATTTCCGAAAATATTTACATTATCGAAAAATGATTTTAGCAAACCCCTATTCATTTTTAAATACCTATCCAACAATATATCACACGTTAGGGTTGAAATGAAAAAAAAAATCACTCCCCACTTTACGTATAGGGGAGGTACCCTAATAAATAAAAAAAATCCACTTTTTATTTTAGCACTTTGTCGGCGTGATTGATATACATATTAGTACCAAATTTCAGCTTTCTAGTGCTAACGGTCACTGAGATTATCCGCGGACGGACGGACGGACGGACGGACGGGCAGACATGGCGAAACTATAAGGGTTCCTAGTTGACTACGGAACCCTAAAAACTTACAGGTGCTTCCGGTCCGGCTTCCAACTCTGATGGTTCGATAACTGCCCGGCCTGGGCGGATGGTAATTTGTTTCCGGTGTCTGTATATGATGAAGAACAAGCATGCTAATTTTCAAGCGGTTGCCTGACAATTTTTTTTAATTTTTTTTCTTCGCTCTCATACAGGGAACCAGTCCAACCAGGAGGGATGGCATTAAATTTTTGTTATATAACCAGGGTACATTATTTCAGGCAAGCGCTATTTCAATCGGTTGCCTCACGATATATTTTTTTACATACCCCCCGTATTTCCACTTCAGTCCAAGTTGGGTCAGTTCGGGTTGCACAGGGCGGTTCCTCATCACTTCAGGAGCTTAAATACCGCGAGCCATCCGGTTGCCTCGCGGTCACTGAAATTACGCGTCATTGCTCTAACTATTTATAAATTGTCGTAAGTAAAGTTCCAAAGGTGGTTTTCCACTTCCATAGTAAAGTTTTATTGATTTTATATTAAAGCAGTCTTCATTTCTAATGTACTCATCTCCAGAGTCTTTATTTTCCGTTTCTTTGTTTGCACCGATTTCATTGCAATCTCTCATGTATATTATCAGATATTTTATTTCCTAATTCATTATTATAGGAATGCATATAATCAAGATCTTTGCTTGTGTGTGTTATTGACACGGTATCAGTATCAGTAGATTGACACAAAGTTGGATACTTATCCATGAAAACTGGATTTAGAAGTTAATTCACACTTTTGGTCTTTTTTTAATACTTCACTTTGAATATTCATATTAGCCTAATACTTCCTAAACACTACTATAAAAGTGACTACTGGAATGTCTATATTTTTTTTGTCTTCGGCCATTGTAAATCCAACACTACTTTTGGTTTAAAAACGAAATAACTATTGGGTAAACACGTCCTATTTAACCAAGAAATGACTTATTTGTAAGTAAAACAAACTTGACCTGAAGTCGCCGCGCAAACTTCAACTTATTAGTTATTTTTTAAGGTTAATTTGACTATTAGGGAATCTAAATGAAACCTTATGGTATTTTTAGTACCTTACAAGTGTTTTTAACTTTATAGTCTCAATTTGGTATCTATGGAAGGTAATATTTACTACGAAATTGGTAGCAAAAGCTACTTAAATCGTCGACCTAAAGGTCCTCAGTATAAGAAAAAATTACGTCGCATATACACCTAATATGCACCTACAAGTATATATTAACTATTGGTCAAGTTTCGAAGTTAATTTTACCTTACATTTTGCTCATTCTCGACCCTTAAGTTTCTGACCTTGTGGTGAATTGATTAAGGGAAATTTACGTTTTAATTGCTCTATATTTTTACCCGGAAGTATAAATGTACGATATGTGAATTTATGTGGTGCGTATGATGTAATTTTTACCTAAATTAGTAATATATTCTAGAGCTTGGGGAAAAGCACTTAGAATGTTTGCTGGGCTATTATTCAAAAAAACCGCCACAATGACACTGAAAACAGTGACAGCCTATTACATGCCTATATCATTGAAATGCATATCATCCTGTAATTAAAATGATTGCCAGTGTAAGAAATTACTTCCAATGAAATTCCGTAACATTGCGTATGGTTAACTGAAGAACAAATCAAATTATTTTTAATAAATATTTTTATTTGTGTATTTTTAAGTAGTGTGTCTACTTAAAAATACACAAATCTACTGGCAATCATTTTAATTACAGGATGATATGCATTTCAATGATATAGGCATGTAATAGGCTGTCACTGTTTTCAGTGTCATTGTGGCGGTTTTTTTGAATAATAGCCCAGCAAACATTCTAAGTGCTTTTCCCCAAGCTCTAGAATATATTACTAATTTAGGTAAAAATTACATCATACGCACCACATAAATTCACATATCGTACATTTATACTCCGGGTAAAAATATAGAGCAATTAAAACGTAAATTTCCCTTAATCAATTCACCACAAGGTCAGAAACTTAAGGGTCGAGAATGAGCAAAATGTAAGGTAAAATTAACTTCGAAACTTGACCAATAGTTAATATATACTTGTAGGTGCATATTAGGTGTATATGCGACGTAATTTTTTCTTATACTGAGGACCTTTAGTTCGACGATTTAAGTAGCTTTTGCTACCAATTTCGTAGTAAATATTACCTTCCATAGATACCAAATTGAGACTATAAAGTTAAAAACACTTGTAAGGTACAAAAAATACCATAAGGTTTCATTTAGATTCCCTAATAGTCAAATTAACCTTAAAAAATAACTAATAAGTTGAAGTTTGCGCGGCGACTTCAGGTCAAGTTTGTTTTACTTACAAATAAGTCATTTCTTGGTTATATAGGACGTGTTTACCCAATAGTTATTTCGTTTTTAAACCAAAAGTAGTGTTGGATTTACAATGGCCGAAGACAAAAAAAATATAGACATTCCAGTAGTCACTTTTATAGTAGTGTTTAGGAAGTATTAGGCTAATATGAATATTCAAAGTGAAGTATTAAAAAAAGACCAAAAGTGTGAATTAACTTCTAAATCCAGTTTTCATGGATAAGTATCCAACTTTGTGTCAATCTACTGATACTGATACCGTGTCAATAACACACACAAGCAAAGATCTTGATTATATGCATTCCTATAATAATGAATTAGGAAATAAAATATCTGATAATATACATGAGAGATTGCAATGAAATCGGTGCAAACAAAGAAACGGAACATAAAGACTGGAGATGAGTACATTAGAAATGAAGACTGCTTTAATATAAAATCAATAAAACTTTACTATGGAAGTGGAAAACCACCTTTGGAACTTTACTTACGACAATTTATAAATAGTTAGAGCAATGACGCGTAATTTCAGTGACCGCGAGGCAACCGGATGGCTCGCGGTATTTAAGCTCCTGAAGTGATGAGGAACCGCCCTGTGCAACCCGAACTGACCCAACTTGGACTGAAGTGGAAATACGGGGGGTGTGTAAAAAAATATATCGTGAGGCAACCGATTGAAATAGCGGTTGCCTGAAATAATGTACCCTGGTTATATAACAAAATTTTAATGCCATCCCTCCTGGTTGGACTGGTTCCCTGTATGAGAGCGAAGAAAAAAATTTAAAAAAAATTGTCAGGCAACCGCTTGAAAATTAGCATGCTTGTTCTTCATCATATACAGACACCGGAAACAAATTACCATCCGCCCAGGCCGGGCAGTTATCGAACCATCAGAGTTGGAAGCCGGACCGGAAGCACCTGTAAGTTTTTATTAGCTGAACAAGAGACCTTCAAGTATTTCGAAGAAAAGGCGATGGAATTAAGCGTATCGAAGCAAACACAACATATATCGGAAAAAGACAACCGAAAAGAAAAAAATGATTTGACGAAACACCTGATGAAGAAATTAGAATGACTGCGAGTGAAACTTTCAGGATTCACACGTTTCTCGTCCTCGTAGATAAGACTCGTGTCCGAGGTAGAAAAACGACAGGAAACCTACTACAGATTTAACGAGAAGACTAAAATTGGTGAGTTGTCACCTTTTTTCTGAAAGAATTTGGTTAAAACCAGATTCTGGATCATTAAAAAGTCTATCATCGTTTCTGCGAAATCAGATTTGGAGAACATTTATCCAAACTTTGATATAGCAGTTCGCATAGCTCTGTGTACACCAGCGTCAAATTGTTCGGGTGAGAGAAGCTTTTCTTGCTTAAAGTGGGTGAAAAACTATCTACGATCTACATTATGTCAAAAAAAGCTAAATGCCTTAGCTCTTTTGTGCATAGAGTCAGAACTAATGAACAACATTTCATACGACGATATAATTGACGATTTTGCGGATCATCGCGCAAAAAGGTCATGTAAAACTTTTATAACTGAATTGATTTTATTGTGATCACCATGCAGATTGTTAACAGATAATTTAATAAGAATATTGTTCGTATTGTTTTTAAACTATAAGTCCAATAAAAAATATTTACCAATTTTGTACACAATTTTTTGCAATTTCATTGACAAACAAATTAATATGAATATGAACGACACGGAGAAAAATATTATACTGAAAATGATTATCTTTTTTAAAAATAGCGATATTCAGTTTCTATTGTTGAATCAGGAATAAAATGTAGCAATACTAGCAATAATTATCAAGCTTCAGCAAAAATTATATTTCTCAAGTTACCAAACTTTACTTACTGGAAACACAGAAAATTACAAACCGGGTTAGTAAATTTACAAACTTTTTTTTTGTCAACAATTTATCAAAAAAATGTACAAGTATTCTTATATAGTTTAATATTTATGATGAGAATACCAATTGTTTAGAAACTGTGCAGTAAGTTTTAACACAATCGAAATACGACAAATCTCGAAAACCGCCGGACAGTTTTGAAATTTGGTGTGTATGTTGATTAGAGGTCCCATTTTATTGTCCACACCATTTGACATTTGAGGACCTCGAGGAACCGCCAGCACCTTGGAAAATGTCCTCCATCCTGAAGAAATTCGCTTTTCCCTCCGAATCTACGCACTCTATGAAAATATGATCTACGACAATATTAAAGCTCATTAAATTTTACATACAAACATGCGTACTCTTTTGCTGAAAAATGCACCTCCTTAGAGATATCACTTGAGGAAGTGAAGTGTATCGTCAATGTCTTTCCAGGGGATATTCTCATGATATGAAACTTGTGAGAATACAAAGTTAACGTTTATTTATAGTTTTGTATGTCAGCTACACCAATATCAACATACATCAACATGTGATGTGCTGTCGTACATTTTTTTGTGTGGAATTTAATGAAGTTTCGTTTGCCCTACACATTCATTGCATAACGATTACATTTTTTGTAAGCGTACATAAAAACTAAAAATGGATATGGATATGAAGCTCTTGTTTTCTGATATGCATACTAGGATTCCAGAGAAAATAGGTGTTGAGTTTCATTGCTGCCACTATCGATAGACCTGGTGTATCTTTCATTGAAATCTGAGCAATAGTTTAGGCACCAAGGAAAAAACATGATTTCATATTTACCTTTTGCGGCCGCCATATTGTTTTTTTTTTTAATATATAAGTGTGGATTCATTGTTCAGATCAAGTGGAATTAAGGGATATGTCACTTGTAGAAATCCGCTTAGCATCCTGGGCTACAGGGTGTATTCAGTTTTCAGTTTTGAAACCATTACCTTACTTACTGTTTTTGTCGCAGTCGGTTAAAATGTTGATATTGGTGTAGCTGACATACAAAACTATAAACGAACGTTAACTTTGTATTCTCACAAGTTTCATATCATGAGAATATCCCCTGGAAAGGCATTGACGATACACTTCACTTCCTCAAGTGATATCTCTAAGGAGGTGCATTTTTTAGCAAAAGAGTACACACGTTTCTATGTAGAATTTAATGAGATTTAATATTGTCCTAGATCATATTTTCATAGAGTGCGTAGATTCGGAGGGAAAAGGGAATTTCTTCAGGATGGAGGACATTTTCCAAGGTGCTGGCGGTTCCTCGAGGTCCTCAAATGTAAAATGGTGTGGACAATAAAACAAGACCTCTAATCAACATACACACCAAATTTCAAAACTGTCCGGTGGATTTAGAGTTTTGTCGTATTTTGATTGTGCTATTTTGGAATCCAATGATGTTAAATAACTTAAATATCAGTATCTTGCTTACTAGAAATTCGTATTTATTGATTTCATGGATTACATTATTTAGAAGCTCAGAAAATTTACTAAACTGGTTTAGAACAAATGTTATTAGTTTAGAAAATTTACTGGACAGGTTTAGAATGAATGTAATCAGTTCTTAATTCTTCATAAGATAGGTATATATTTTTTTAAACAAAAATCATTTTTTAGTCTTTTAATTCTAAAATATTTTCTTCCACCTTCTTTTGTCCGTGTAGGGTATCGAAATGCAGAGGTCAGAAGGGGCGGCAAAATTTGAATAGCCTACTGGCGGCAATTGTGTTAATCCGCCACTGTCTGTGCTTGGCACCTCTGATCGGAAGCACACCGCCTACACCCGCGCTGTCAAACAAATACTGAATACGATTGCGCTCGCCTCACGGTCAAAGTGACGTTGTGATGGCGGTCGCTTCGACCATAAACGGTTACTCTGCACCATTAGGTCGCAGAATTAAGTATATATTACGTAAAATTGACTTAAATACTAGTACGTCGTATTTTTAGGTAAATTTTAACTTCTTAGTCGAGCCGGCATTTTGTTTTGTTATAATTAGGACGTGTTATTGCAAATTACATAATTTAGGTAAGTTGTAAAACCTAGAATAACAAAATCTAACGGTACTTTTATTGTCATTTATACGAAAAAATATATAAAGTCAATTTAATATATTTACAAACACCGAACTCAAATTTACGAAACCCAATTACAAGCAATACATACTACTTATGAGCTTAAAAAAATTAATACGTAAGTATTTCGAAAGCCCATCAGTAGTTTTGAATAGAAACCTAACATACTGCACGAGAAAGTTTTCAGCGCACAAGATTTCATCGTATAATTCCTGCGTAATCGACCTAGATAATTATTTTACGCCAAGGAATGGCCGCCATTCTTGTTGCAAAACTTAAGATTGAATTTTAGTTAGACATTTTGTTTGTGAGCGAAAAGATAATACTCTCGTAATATATTTGTCTCTTTCTCTGCATGATATCTCATAAAAAATAAACCTGTCTGGGTAATTAAATGGTAAAAAACACGTTGAAATCATGTTGAAACATGGTAAGTCTTACCAATTTAGTACATTGCAACCACATGACACGTCGTGGCGACGTTCAATCCACGTCGCAAACATTACCTATGTAGTAACCATTAGGTCGTAGCCAGTATTAAAATTACGTGGAATCGACGTAGCCGGCACGTGCTTTTTTTCCCCACTTTGGTGGATTCCACGTGGAATCCACGTCGATTCGAGGTAACTCATATTGGTCACTGTCAGATTTGCGACCTATAATAGGTGGTTTTATCGTTATTTTTACCAAAAATGTTTGCTGGGAGTAAAGTAGTTGAATATCAAATAATAAACGACAAAAAATTCCCAAAATTATTCATAGTCAAGAGCAAAACATTGTAAATAGTCTATATAATAAACTGCTGTAAATAATACGCTCGGAAAATGAAACTATTTCGCTGTGAAACATTCTTAAATTAACATCAGAGCTGACAGGTAAACAAATCAAGATGTCACCATGCCATAGAGAATAATACGCTCTGTGATTATGTATACTGCACTGTTGCCATATAAATGAGAATAATAGCACCCTCTTGACAATGATCAATATGATCATATATTTCTGGTTAGGCTTTATATACCTAAGATACTGTCACGACCAAATATCGATCTTATATACTGTCATTGTTTCATAATGTAGTGCTGCCGGAATACAGCGGATGAATTGATCTGCGAAAAATCTTTTAAAACATATTTAGGGATAAACACATACAATTATTATATGTAGCCACACCACGGCCTTCTGGAGACGCGTTCCATCCATCCCTTTCTTGTGTTCGACCTCTCCATTTTCTTTCTGGAACTGGACAAAAGTTACCTAGTTTACTCATTCTCTTAAAACTGTACTCTCACTACTATCTAAACTAAACATAAGCTGAGGCGTCAATTTTACTTTTTTCGTTGGACTAGCTGGAGGAAATAGGTTTTTGTGGATTAGGTAACACTTCTTTTAAAGTAGTGAGAAATAAAGTAAGTATTAACCTTACTGTTTTATACACGCGGTCAGTAATAGAGCAAATGCCATTTATCTTTAGTAGGTAAATTAATAGTCTACTAAACTAGACAAGACAAAATAACAGGTACCTGGTAAATGGTTTTTGTGAAGCTTGGGTATAATTTGTGTAATTAATGTTACATATTTTCGGGTAAATTCAAAAAAGCGGTAATTCCCATAAACCAAATATCCGGAATTACCCATATAAACCACTCTTCTTTCAGTGTGGCGTTTGTTAATTAAATAAGCACAAGCACCAAGGATATCGACATTAAGTACTTGTAGTTTAATAAAACAAAGAAATAGATTGGAAAAGTACCTACCGGATTTGGCCGGGACGTCCTTCGGTACGTGCCTTCGACGAGCGACATACTTCTGAGATAGAGGCTTTACATCGGCTGAGGTGTTTTTTTGGGACCCCTTACTACAAAAATAAATAATCTTATTTGGTAGAACCTAGAATAGTAACAAAGGGACCTTCCTTTAGAGTGCCACTTTCTGTAATTAGGTACAGTCACGAACCCGGATTGATGAGATGAGCCACTTGTTCGTAATTTAACCACGTTATGAATGACCGACTTGACCGACTAGCTGCCAACTGCTATCGGTAATTTATTTACACGACTAAATTACGAACAATGGCAAGTGGCTCAACAATCGGATTCGTGACCGTACCTACGCAGCTACGTCGGTTATATCAATGCAAAACATTACAGAATGAATCAATGATGCAAAAAGTTTATTTAAGCCGCGGTTGATTGTACCATAGAATAAATAAGCTCATATCAATGTATAGTAGCAATCATAATTAAATAATGAAAACTAACCCATACAGGTCACGTTGATCAAATCTTTCGTAGTCTGAGATATCATCCTGGTCATTAGGCTTGGGCGGTGCTAGATTGGGCCCGTTGATCTGAACGCTTCTGCCGTACATAACTCCTTTAACAGAGGAAACCATATAAGTACTTAGGTCGTTTTGAGCGAGAATTTTTGCAGTCTTTTCCAGATCGGCACGTCATACGGTAATTTATATATAGTTTTTTTTAAAGCGACCACAAATTTTACAGAATTTTCTGAACTCGATTTATTTTTATTAATTACTTAACGGTTGGCGAATGAACTCAATTTCTGTTACAACGATTATGGATATTATGATATAAGCTTGATATGAGAGTACTAAAAGAGACATTTTCCAAAGATATGGCCAATTTTCAAAATTGTGTTATTTTTTAGAGATTTTATATTTTTTCTACTCGAAATCACGAGTATTCGCTCGTGGTATTTAAGTTCCTGAAGTGATGAGGAACCGCCCTGCGCAACCCGAACTGACTGAAATACGGAGGGTGTACCCAGGCGCGGATCCAGGATTTCGTTCAGGGGGGGGCACTTTCCTTCACAAAAAATCGCGCGGTCCGCACCTTCAAGCCCCGTAGTATACGAGGTTTGCGTTTCAGGGGGGGGCAATTGCAATTGCCTGGGTGTACCAACCGATTGAAACAGCGGTTGCCTGAAAGAATGTACAGTCAACCAATTTGATTCCTAGGCCACTCAAGAACCTTGTCATAATGGCTAGTTTGGTAGCGAATAGGTTACGTTTATACGTATCCACGGGCAACTATCAGTACGACAAGGTTCTACAGTGGCCTAGGAGCCAAATTGGTTGACCGTACCCTGGTTCTATAATGCTTGTTCTTCATCACATACAGACTCCGGAAACAAATTGCCATACACCCAGGTCTGGCAGTTATCGAACCATTAGAGTTGAAAGCCGGACGCAAGGTGAATTTTTTTATCGGTGGAGGAGAACTTACGAAAAACGCACTTACAATCATCGAAATAAGATGCCATTTGTTTTTTGAATTTTGTATGATGTGGCAAACGATATGCCTAAGTGCCATCCTTCTCCTATGAAATTTCATCCCTCGAGGGTCCCCCGTTGTCCCTTTAGCCGACGGCACAGTGAATGCTCTTTTCTAAAGGGTCGGCGCATATGACACCTCTGGAGTTGCAGGCGCCCATAGATAAGCTGCTTACCATCAGGCGAGCGGTATGCTAGTTGGCAACCGTCGTAGTATAAATAATAATAAATTATTTATATTATTTATTTATAAATAAAAATGATGACAATACCTAACCTTAGCTAACTGGACACTGCAACTGCTATTTTCAACTTGAATCCTATCTTTTACTTACCTCCTAAAAGTTGAGTAGTTTTGACACAAACAGTTTTATAGAAAAGTTTCTGTCAAAACATAAACTGAGAAAATCTGACTTACTGTCGCCACCAGCTGGTGCCCTTCGATCTCGCGTCCGGTCCGACTCCTTATTTTGCGTTGATTGCTAAATCAAAACAACAGGTGTACGTATTTAAAAATAATACATTGTGTGGTTTTATAAAACCACGTTGCAAGTGAAACTTTGCTATGTCATGGCGTTTAGAAATTGGTGTCCAATTGGTTTGTAGCAATCCAGGCTTTTTAAACAATAATCGGCCTTGATTTAAATACCTACAATAAATTTTATTTTATTGTAGGTATTTATGAAAAGTGTTATAATTTAGGATTCTTTCCGTAGGTACTTAAGCAGCCGAGACATATTAGTAACTTTGTTTCCAAACAGTCGAATGCACTCTCCGTGGCGAGTGTGTATTAAGGTACAGATTAGTTAACCTTGTAATGTTGCGGCTCGTAGTAGTCCTCGTTGTAGCCGCGCACCTGGCCCAGCATGCGACGCTGCTCTTCGGCCGCGATACCGAGACTGGGCACCTCTAGTCTGCGCTGCCGCGCATGGATTGCCTCTGCTTGGTTCAATGGTCGTTATTAATTATACTTGAGGGAACTTAGTAATGGGTCAGTAATGAAAAATAGACCCTAACTTATTAATCTTGAGTCTTTGATAAATGGCACATACAGATAAAAACAGTAGGTACTTCGTTCCCTAAATACATACGTGGCACAAGAGAGACACTTTGAATGCCAGTTCTCAATGAAACTGCTATAAGTATAACATAATTACGACTGCAGCGAGTTTTAACGGACATGGTGAAACTTTGTTTCCCCATCCCAAAAACCCCTATCGGGTATTTTATGATTTCGTTCACAGGCCGGACGACCCGATAGTCGGGATCGTAGTATTACAGCTTTATATGACGAAATTGTTGTGACCTGGCGCGGATGTCTTGTTTGGCTGGGTGGCAATTAATGTGTTAAGCGACACAAGTCCGAGTACACTACTATGTGGTAGCTCTATACCTACACGTATTAGAATAAAAACTATGAAAACTTAAGTATTTAAGTATTTCGAACTTAAATATATTAACCATTATTAAAATAACAGCAGCGTGGGGCAACGTAACGTAACTTACTCGTTTTCTTAATTGCGTTTTCGAGAATATAGAGACCTCTTAGCAACACTGAACTTATCGTCGCCTTTGAATTAAACTACTCTACCTACTCGTACGCCTCTCATCTATGCATAAGTTGAATGTGAAATATGAAGATAACTCACTCTTTTTCGGTTGCGTTTTTACAGTAATGAAGGACATATTTTCGGGTGCCGCAGGCATTTCATTTACGCGTGTCATACTAAAACAAAATATTAATTACTACTTGTACGCATTTATAAATTTACATAGGTGCCTAAATGTATAAGGTGTTAACTAGTTAGATACCAATATTTTTAGAGCTATAGTACCGAGTCCTAGGAGTATTTTTTAATTATTAAATAATTTTATGTTTATTTGAACTGACGAGAAAATGAGAGAAAACAACTTTGCTACGTAATACACCCTGTTAATGAAATAAAAACTAATCAGTTGTAATAAGAAGTTGATTAGTCGGAGTTGCACTAAATGAAAGACATAGGCTGATTGATAGGGTACGCAAATAATTAGCCTTGCTAGGGGAAAGCCAATCCTGAATCCTCTGAATCGTCGTGGTTTAAAAAAAAAGCCAAGAAAAGGTTGAAACAAATCGGCAAGGATTTCGGAGCAGGAAGTAGAAAAGTCAATCAGAGTAAAACGGAATAGGTTACCTCCGTATGAAGCGGTTCAGGAATAGTCGTCCTCAAAGGGAGAACGTACTTGTGTTCCATGTGTATATAATCATTACCTGGGGTACACGATTACCTACAGATACCCATACCCATAAAAGAGAGGACGAAATTAATATCGGTAGCTACCCAAAACACCTTACTCTGTAGTGCTGCTCTCCAGACCAAGCTTCTTAGCAGACAGACTAAGTTGAGGATTTATAAAACCGTAATAATAATGATAAAAAAAACCGGCCAAGTGCATGTCGGACCACGCATAATGGAGGGTTCCGTAGCTTCAATGGAATAAGAACCAGATTCATGCCAAAAGGTCGTATCTGATGCCTATGGAAGAAGTTTTTTGGAAAATAACTCAATAATCGCTAAACCGATAATGTTCAAAACAATTTTCGTAGAAAGTATATGATAACGTGCAAATCACATCTTCTCAATTTTTTTCATATTTTTTGGACTTACGGTTCAAAAGTTACAGGGGGAGGGGGACACGCTATTTTTCCGACTTTCGTAGCGATTATTTCTGAAACTATTCATTTAATCACAAAATGTTTAAAGAAACCTCAATGTTATTTTTAAAGACCTATCGATTGATGTGCAATATGTTAAAATTTGGTAAAAAAAAATTTTTTTATTTAGTTACTTACATATATGGAGCCCCCCCCCCCCCCCCCCTGTACCCTCCTACTGAAAATATTTTCTTCTGCAATTTCACTACGTAACTAAATAGCGGCATACAAACTACACCTTACGTCTAAATTTTATTAAGATACGTCTTAAAGTTTCCGATTAAAATTGCTGTGACATACGGACAGACGGCCAGACGAACATGACCAAAACTATAAGGGTTCCGTTTTTGCCATTCTGGCCACGGAACCCTAAAAAGGAGAGCAGCCTTCTAGTCACAGGACATAAGTTGTTAATAAATATTCTCGGACCATGGTAGTTGGAGGATCCGGAGGAGGAACTGGGGGCCGAACCTAATATAAACACCAAAAGCACATCGTCTCCGTTAGCTTGTCCACCAAAAGCCCAGGATATAAAGGCCCGTGATTCCAAAAGGAGATACAAAATTAATTATTTAAACAATAATATTCATATTTTAGACGGCGTATATTGTCTACGTACCTCAATTTTTTTAGTTTTTTCTTCTTTTTGATCACTTTTACTAAATCGATTTTATCTTGTAAATTTTCGCATCTTGCTTCTGCTAAAGCAAACTGATCGTCCACTTCAGCAATTGATTCTAGAAAGTAATTAATAAATGGATCTTAATGACCCCGCTGGTTGGCAGCAAACGGGTTATGATATAAGCAACTAACTAAGCAGGTGCTAGCTGTAAATAATACTAAATGTCATATAGGTATCCCTTCTTATTATACATTTCTTGGTAAGATTTAAGTTATCGGAGTACAGCTACGCTGCAAAGCCCGTTCCCGAAACCCTCAGAGCTTGCTAGGAGCGAAGCGTGCTTTCACTTCCACTGTTTATTTATAATAAATGAATCACCTGTCAAATCCAACTTTCGCTCTGATCGTGTTCCTTCTACCGCAGCCCCACCGAGGCTACTTGAGCTCCTATGACGCTTATCTAAAATTTTAAAATGTCTTAAATAGGTATTTCAATCTCTGCCTGTTGGATTAGATTTTAGTGCATAAAAGTTTAGCTTAAGTACACCTACGTGAAAAGTATAAATAATAATGTTTCTGTAATAAATCAATACTATGATTAATTCTTATGCATTTGTTATCTATCTAGGACCAGAAGCTAATGCTGAAGTCTGGCAACAGGGGCAGTGCACGCAAGCATGCTGTAGGCGAAATAGATTGTTTTAATTAGGAGAATACTTATTGAGCACAATAAAACGAATAAAATCAAACCTTTGGACAGCTTTAAACCGTCGCCCATTATAAACTTGAAATTTTCATATCAGACGACAGCGGAAGTCGTATAACTTTTAAATATAATGATATAAACAATAACTAGTATCTAATAAATATAAAAGGGGAGATACAACAGTGTTTTATAAAATCATTACGTCTTTGTCAAATCAAATCTGTCAAAAAACAAATGATAAATCAATATCACCGAAATCTATGTGCACCTACAATGAAAGACAACGTACCTTGACAGAAAAAAACACACAATACTACCAATAAATACTGGCAGTAGGTAAATAATTAACCACCCTACAAGTAGCGTTTGACATTTGGTAGATTTAGTACTTGTGACGTTCCATGCTTAAAGGGCTCTTCTGCTCGATATTGAGTTAAGCATAGATCCTAATCTGCGTTTTATAAGCTACCTAAAACAAAAAAAACATGTCTTATACTTATTTCTTAATAAAATCATCAAACCTACACATCCTAAAACCGCAGTTTTAAGAAAAAGTGAAAAGAAGTTTGAACTATGTTGCCGTTGGAAGTTACATAGATGATGACATTGATGACTGATTATGTATTTTAAAGTGTTTTTCTTTGAAATGAATTTATTTTCTTTAATAACCATTTGGTGCTCAGGGCTTATAGTTGCGTGGGCTTATAGTACCTTAACTGATGTAGATATCAAGATATAGTTGAGAGCCCCCCCCCCCCCCCTAAGAATTTACATCAAAAACCTTGGTGACTCCACTTCTCAAATCCATCCTTGGGTCCCAAGGAATAATCATGCTGAAGGAAATTTCTTGTTCACGAAAAGCCGTATTTTTATAGCTTGCCACTATTATGCTTATATGGCTCGAATACAATATTTAATCTGAACCACGTATGACGTAAGCGCCAAGCGGCAAATTATACCTTTACCAAAATAACGTCACAAATAGCGTTTAATAAATAGTATTTTCAAATAACATGATCCCTACGCGTTTTTTTCATCGTTTCATCGTCATAAATGAAATTTAATAGTAAGTAAATAATGTTAAACAAAGATTCATTCCCAGTACCTAGTTTCAGATGTACCAGTATCAGTTGTACCTAACAGATGAGGAAAAATTCAAAGCTGTTAACAATAGGCATGATGAATTGTTTTCATGTATGGTATGAATCGATTCGATTTGTTGTGAGGATCAAATGTCTAATGGGGCCAATTGCGTTAAAACATAACAAAAGTCAAAAATGAGATTCAAAATCTGACACTCGCTTTTGTTTCTCAAAACGCTCGTAACTCCTAACCGGCTTTGATTATTAAACCAACCTGTTAATACTAACAATAACACAATGTACATTCGCTGTATTTTAAAGAGTATATTTAGACACATTGAGAAAATATCACAAAGACATGATTGACATAACATAGTTCTTTTTATATTAAGAATATAAAGACATTACGAATATAGAACTAGTAGCTAAGGAGGTTATATTCTAACACTGCCCCTTACTCGAGCAAACAGAATATTGTGAGAGTACAGTCAGCGTCATATAGTTGGTCGCATCCAAAGTAGTCAAATAGTTCGGTACACCATAGAGTTTGTATGGTGTACCGAACTATTTGACTACTTTGGATGCAAACAACTATATGACGCTGACTGTACAATAACAAAATTGAACAATCTGAAAAATAAATTAGGTATGTTACTTTAAACCTAAACATTCAATGAAGTAATTGTGTTTCACCTTGGGTAAAGCTTTTGTAAAGATGTCTGCCTCCAACTCAGAAGAAGGCTTATAATTTAAACGAATCAATTTGCGATCAACACATTCGCGAATAAAGTGATGATGTACATCTATATGTTTAGTCCTACGAAAACACTCATTCTCTACCATTTTCAAAGTACTACGATTGTCGTTCTAAATGGTCTTTGATTCTAACCATTCTTTACAGTTCCTGCAAAAAATTACGAATAAATTTCGCCTCTTTAACGGCATTGCCAAGGGCATAATATTCGGCTTCTGTACTAGAACAGGCCACGTGGATGTGAGACGCGCACTAATTTCTATCAGAAAAAGTCTGCCAATTTCGGCGCGGGGGACGAGGAAACGCACACAAATACTGTTAACACTAATGCAATTTCCATTGACGTCACTACACACGCACACGATAAAATTATCAAAGGTTGCCAAAGAGCTCAAAGAGGACCCAGTGTGTTGACGATGAGGGACCTTCTTGTTCCTTTAGTTGTCAACACAGTGAATCCTCCTTTTTGTAAAGGGTCGGCAACGCGCATGTGACTCCTTTGGAGTTGCAGGCGTCCATAGGTTACGGTAGCTGCTTACCATCAGGCGGGCCGTATGCTTGTTTGCCACCGTCGTCGTATAAAAAAAAAAATCAAACACTAGCATAAAATATACTCACACAAGTACAAACACAGGCACAGACAACCTGTCCGTGAACGAGATAATGTCATCTTAAGTAAACGTAGATAGTGCGAGGAACGCGCCGTCGATAATAATATACTTAAGTATCGATATTTGTGACGTTTTCAAAGGTACATCATTGTCGGTTGTTAATAGAGTTAAATTCTAAATGTTTTTTTTATGGTTACGCCTTATTGACAACCGATAATGATGTACCTTTGACTTGAAAATGTCACATTTTATCGTAGATTTATTTATCGTATGCCTACATGTCACTGGATATAGATAGGCATTTCTTCCCTAGGGTAGTGGGAAAGCAGATGATGAAGAAATTCCAGAGATTGCTGCGAGGTCCAGGTAGGACAGTAGAGCTGCCAAGTTTGTAACTCTTTTAGCACCACCCAGGGATCACGTGTAGGGTTGTCTAAGGTGTTTCCTACGGACGCAGAGAAACATTGATCGTAGGTTAGTTATATATTTTTGTTTCTTTACCACGTATAAGGTTTAGCTATTGATAAAATTATAATGTTAAGTTGTGATTAAATATCAAGTTTTTCTACCAGCATATTACTTACAATGTTAGTATTCTACGTAAGTTAGTTTGTCTATTTGTTCAGGACAAATCTTGCAAGCTGAATTAGAATAACTTTTATATTATCAATTTAATATTTTGATGTGTATTTGCTTTTATAGTTAGTGGAAAATACTACAAAATGGAAACAAATAACTATTACAATGAAACATTAAACTGCAAAGAACGAAAAAAAGAACATCACGGGATTCGAACCCACGTGTTTAGATTACCGTTCCAATGTGCTTCCAATTACACTAGACGTTCCTCTATCCACAAGTGAATTTTTCACTGTAATGAACAATGATGAATCAGTCACTAGCGACATCGTGATGTTCCAGAGTCCTTCGCAGTTGATATTTTGATTGTAATGGGCATTTGTTTCCAATTTGTGTTTCTATTTCTCTTCTTCATTTTCTATTATAAATAAAAAGTATAACATACTGCTAATGTTAATATCGACATTTATTTTTGTGCTGTCCCATCATTAAAACTTACCTGGTAGGTACAGTGATACCAGAGTCAGAAATTAAAAGTGCCTATTTAAGGGGATAAGTGTGTATAACGTACCTTATAATAAATAAAGTATAATCCATACAAAATTAAAATGCTACAATGTATGGTGAAAATAAAGGAAGGAATTAATTTCTAAACAGGAATATCGTTATTTCAAGCATCTACAAGTATATTTTACTTAAGGGGCGCCACACATTAGAGCGGAATTCAGTGCGGAATTCATCACACTAGTTGAAGTTTGTCTATTAAAACGAAAATTTGTTTATGGTAGCTGTATTTTTGAGACCATAGACAAATTTCAGCTATTGTGCCATACTACAAGCACACATACGCTGAGTTTTTTACGCTGGTTCTTCTCAGTTGGGGCGCCTTTCCGAACCAGTAGTAGTTTATTGCGCTTCCCATAATACGGTTTGAAAAAAAATAGAATTCAATACAGTTGTTAAACCAGTGTTTATGTTTTATTTCATTACCGTGCGTCCGTGCGTAATGTGCTATAGGCTAGGTTATCCTGATAGTGTCAGTTTTTTTAGTTCCAAACCACCTTACTGCCCTGCCCTCGGCGGTCCTCGACGACATATGTATATAATTTAAAAAGCTATGCGTGTGAAGGTAAAACTCACCTTTGAAGTACTGACGTTAATCTTTTCATTTTTGTTAATGATTAAAAAATTATATGAAATTTGAATAATTTAAAAGTCGATTAAAATATGTTTAGAAACAATTTAATAACAACACACACACACAGACACGCTGCTTTTTAAACAGAGCAATGCTTTACAACTATGGCTGTATGCCGAATGGGCCTCTGCCTAACCCACGGAGTATCTTTTAAGTGTATTGCCTAACCTGTCATAACAATGACAATGAATGACATAATGGCGGACGTATTTCTGCCGCACTGGAGTCGATTACTCCTTTTTGCAATATTTAACTTACCTCCCTCGATGTAATCGTGTTCATAATTGCATACCCAATTTATGAATGAATTCATTCATAAATTGGGTATGCAATTATGAACCCGATGGTACAATGTACTATGAAGAGTCAAGTTTAAAAATTACCCTAAAGCAGATGTAGTACCATTAAGTGGCAATACTTTTTGATTGACAATATTTTTTAGTTTTTTGCTAATTTCGTGCACTATTTGATGATATTTAGACGTAATTATACTAACAGATGAAAAGAAACGTTATCCTTATGTAAACTAGATAATTCAGATCTTTTCTTACATGAAAACACGCAGCAATTCGGCATTTTTACCTCAGATCGTTCCGGGCTGACAGACATTCATTGAATGGCGTTTGACGCGCGACAACTACAGTTGAATTTTTAATTATAAAAAGTGACTTGACACATGACTGACAGTTAAAATGTTGCCTGGAATAGCAAAAATAAAATAGTCATGGGTATATGTCGATAAAAAGTATCGAAAAGTGTAATGTTGTAAAAAACACTACCAATACGATTCCATTTAAAGGATCCATAAGCGTTAGGAAATTAAATTATCATGTAACAGCCTGAAATGCTACAATATTCAAATCAGACAAAAGTTTTGACATACGTTGCCGCTGATAAATCGTATAGTTATGTTATACAACATATCATATACTCGTACTTATTTTTCTATCTCGTCGAACGAGCGGAGCCTAAGCGAAGTGAAGTTATAGACAGCTTCGGATGAAGCGGAAACGGAACTGTCAGCTGGCTACCTGGACATCGCTGCATTTCGATGGCTTTTGATTTTGAATAGTTGTTGCGGTAACTGTAGTAACATTTTTTCTAATCTTTATGAATTTTATTGGGGTTATAGCAGAAATCAATATAATTTTAGAGTTCGTACGAGTATATGAGCAGGATTGATCATTGGGTTATGGAGCTAGAAGGCGCAAAACAATCATCATAAGAGTCTTGTTATATTGGTCAATGCATTTACAAGGAAATCGTGAGTTCTCAGTTCGAGGCGGACTACTATTATATAGTTTCTATAACTCTGAGCTTTAGATTTATAGAAACTATATAATGGAGGCGACATTTTAGATGAACATTGTTCTGGCTCTAATTCTTGCACGTCCACAGGAATCCGTAATCCGAGGCAACATCACTTAATAATTCAATTCAACACTTCTACGAGTAATAACAAGAAAACGTAACGATATTTGCGAACAGTCAGAAGAGGATATTTCTCAAAAATACCTACTTAACTACTTCTAAAATAGACGAAAAGATACTTGGAAAATTATTCGTCCGCATAGAATTCGGCTATGTGTGGCCCTCTGAAAAAGTTTTTTTTTTCGGGATAAATAGAAGTTAAGTTTCCTATGTCCTATTCCTCACTCTAAGCTACCTCTGGCGCCATTTTAGAGACGTCCGTTCAGCAAGATATTCACTCACAAACTGAACGGCAGGCATGTGTGTAGAGAAATCCCAATATTGGCCCGACCGCCGTGCGCTTGGAGAATATAACTAACCGGAGCGGTAATTGGCAGGATTTCCCCTCTGCCGAAAACAATGGTCAATAAATAAGACCAGTGGTCATATTTATTGTATGGACTGACATTTATCTGACGTGGCTATTTGTACGTTACGTACGAATAGCCATACATTTGACGTTCGCCTCCCCCGCAAAAATCGGCAGACTTTTTTTGTATAGAAAATGAGAGACATGGCCGATCCCATTGGTTGAGTTCACTAAGCCATGCGCCCGGTATTAACCCTACGGCAGGTGTATGAGTAGCCGCCTTTAGAAATTATTATTGTCTCAATAGGATGTACAGAAGTTATAAATTGACTTTGATTTGTCGCGTAATGCATAGTTTTATCAACAAGTAACAGTCATTTAGTAAAAGTAACATATTTTCCACATCATGTTGCAGCATTCTTCAGCCTTAAAGCCTTAATCAAGTTGCAGCGACAATATCGCAACCAATAAGTCGCGGCGTTTGTCGAACCCTTAATAATTAAATAAAAATATCGATAAGAACAGCACTGGCTGAATTGCGGCAACATTTGTGTTTGTTGACTTGTCAAGTCACTCCGTACAATTATACTTTTCCAGTGATCTTGTACTTTTGGCAGAGGGGGACGCCTGACAATTACCACTCCATTGGTTTATTTCTCAGAGCCTAACCGGCGACTCTAACAAAATGATCTGCAACAATGACGTCACGGTCGCATAGTTGCCTTCAAAGTATGGAAAAATTATGAAATTGTCATTTTGACAGTGAAATATTGCGTTTATGTATATATTTGCTGTACAATTTATTTGACAGTAATCGAATGGTGTCATTGTTTTTTTTTATTTTGTACTTTTAAAAAATCGTTAAATTTTGAAACTTTGAAGCCTATCTAATATCTTTGAACTATTTCGATAGATTTCTTTCATTTTCAATTTATTAGGATATACCTATTGATCATTTTGCACCCATTCAACTAATTTTTATTACAAAATTCAACATGTGTCATCATCCCTATTACAGCAAAATTAGTGGTAATGCATGGGAATGTCCTCTTTAAACATCTACAGTCGACGCCAAAAATATGTTTATCTACACTCGCATTGTAAGTCCTCTAAAACGTGTTCAAAAACGGTAGGCAATGGCTAGCATTACCACAACCGATTTTACTATGATAAGCTTTTTATCTGTGACAGTAACGTAATTTTAACTTTACATGCTCAAACATTGATGTGTTATGAGTTTTGATAACATAATGTACACCTGCACGCGCCCGCGCGGCCGCCGACACGCTCCCCCCCCGACCGCCGGCACTCTCCCTCCCGACCGCCGGCACAATCGAGTTGGCCATGGCGGTGCAATGGCGGCCATTCTATGGTTTCCGAACACGGCAATTAGTATAAATAATATGAGTGTAGATAAAGCAGTGTATGCAACTGTACGTAATTAGGCCTTAAAACACTCGTGTGATCTTATTATGAAACTCACCTGCGGCTCGTTTCATAAAACCACACTCGTATTTTAAGGACCCTTATTACGTAACAGTTACATAAACTACTATTACAATTTTGAACCTTATTACAATGAAGTTATCTGCAATAGTGTATACATATTTTTGCCTTTAACTATACAATGTCAGTTAGAACTTAATACGAGAATAAATTAGATGACTTAAAACATTACCTACTACAATTTTAAACAAAAAACTTTACTAAGCCTCCACCTTTCCAAAAGAAATACTGTAAATAATACTCAAATCACTAAAGGTGTGCCTATTAATATTTAAACAGTTCCCTCGATTTCTTCAGGAGCCCATCATCAGATCCTGACCTGATGACAGTGGGACCAATTGTGAAGTATTTTCAAACAAAAAAGAATTGTCCAAATCGGTCCAGCCGTCTTCGAATAATCGGTGAACATACATTTTTTTTAAATAGCAAAAACAAAAATCCCGAAGAATTGAGAACGTCCTCCTTTGAAATCTTGAAGTCGGTGCAAACATTAAGAAATCCTAAAAATTAAAAAGTAATCATTTTAAACGTTGAATACTGTTTTGTTTAAAGCCGTTGCTATCTGTTACACTTGTCCTAGTTAGCTTCCTAAATGATTTAGTTTCTAAAGGAGATCGTCAATTTTTGTTAGGCGATTTGCCCCAGCTCATAAAGGTGCATATAATAATGAAATAAGTATCAAAACATTCGCCTTAATTTCTAGATCAGGGCGGTCACAAAATAATCATGAAAGCTTTCAGGAAAATTGAGAAATCGGGGATGAAAAACATGAATGTGATCAAGACAATATTTAAAAGCTTATGTGTATGATTTACAGTATAACACAAAATAACTACCGATTTTTTAAAGAATATCTACAAAATCTGACATGATAATGAAACGAAAATCATAATAAAATAATAAAAAGTCATATTTTGATCCTGCCGCTGATTTCTTGGATTTGGGTAAACAAAGATAATGGCTGTCAAACCATCATTGCAACTATTAACTAAACAATCGTAGCACTTATTACAAAGAGATAAGGTTTAGCACTGTTAGTGCGCTACTAATAGTATCAATGAAGTTATAATTTTAACCTGGAGTACCTCACCTTGGGCCACAAAGTGAGGTCGAGAGAGAGTAATATAGGGAGCTGCGTATCGTTTTGACTCAGGGAGTTATGACGTCATTAGACAATAATGCCAGCATGACAACAAGTCAAAATGTCAATGTGTGTCAATTTTGTAACGAGTGCGAGTGGGGCGTCGCCCCCATATTATCCCCTCTATCGGACCGTTTTTTCTAGTCACCTATGAACGACTGTTTTGCACGGTAATAAGGTTCATCTGTAGGTAGGGAAAAAGTGCAACAATCACATCCACTATTTATAAATCCATACTAGTATCAGACATTATAAAATTGAAAAAAAAATGCGTTTCTTTATCGAAAGAGCATGACATAATGTCGTCATAACGCCCTAAGTCAAAACGATACGCAGCTCCCTATATTACCTTTTCTTTCTGCACCACTTTGTGGCCGAAGATAGTATACTCCAGTTTAAAATTATAACTTCATGCGGCAGACTTGGATGACGGTGACGTCATACATTGACAGTGTCAAACTAGAATCATAAACAAGATCAGCAAAGTAATCGTAACTCCTTTCTGAAAATGTCCGTTTCGTCTCAGTCCAGGGAAAGTTAACCTTATGTCAATGCTGTAAATATGTTAACAACTTATTAAGCACTATTTGGATCGCGGAAGGATCAACGAAATTACTTTTTATTTTGTATTTCTAATTCCCGTTTCATTTTCATGCAATATTTTGTCTAGTTTCGTAATAAAATGGGTATTTGCTTAAAATTGCAGAACAAACCTTATACGAGACCATATCGCAAGTGGGCCTGGAATTGACGATCTCCTTTAGTCAAGTCTAACCGCATTTAGCAAGTACCTAAATTTACTATTGAAAAAAGTTAGGATCCCAATTAGGATGCTTGTTAGGACACTAAAAAAAGTAAAGTGTAACAAGGCTTTAAACCATAAAAATCATTAGAAAACTATTCAAAACGAAGGTCACAGGCGCCAGGAGCCCCTTAAGTATTTCAAACCCCCACTCGTACCACTAAGTTTTTCGGAACGTATGTTCGAATGGACCGTAAGCCAGGAACAAATTTCATGACCAATCCCGTCCCGATGTATAATGAAGCCTCGTAAAAGTCAGCTGCCGCTCCGTTGGTGGGGTGAGAACCGGCAACCAATCACTTAAAAAAATTATGTCATCGCTTCCAGATAGAAAATTTGTGAGATGACAGTTTGTATGCTTTTAGAAACATGAAAAATCGTCAGCCGGCTGTATCGAGGTGGAAAGACCGTCAGCTGATGCCCTGAAGATCGTATGTTGACGTGACCAACTGACGGTTTTTTCACTGGGATACAGCCGACTGATGATTTTTTTATATTTATTGTATAATTTATCATCTGACAAAGTTTCAATCGGGGCGCGATGACCATTTTTTTTAAATTGATTAAATCCCTGCCGTTTCTCAACCCACCAACGGAGAGGCAGCTGACCTCCATGAGGCTTCATTACACATCGCCCTTAACCACTTGACAAGGTTTCGCCTGGGACGCGATGACGATGACCAACGAAATTTGTTCCTGGCTTACGGTCTAGAAGTATCATTTATTATTTTATTTACCAGTCGCTTTTCGGTGAAGGGAAACATCGTGAGGAAACTGGACCTAATCCAAACAAGGTCTAGTTTCCTAGTCGCTTTCGTATAAACTAGTGCCTACGCCAATTCATGGGATTAGGTTGCCGAGCGGACCCTAGGCTCAATAGAGCTGTGGCAAAAGGCCGGAACAAACGCTAGGAGGATGATGATGATGAAGCAAATCTATAAAATGTTATCTAATTTTGCTTGTGCGAGTATTTAGCTAAACAAGAAATACCAGAATACCATCATTTTCTTGTTTATATTACTCATATTGCTTATAGTTTTGTCATGTTTACTGCTGTCCGTCCGCTGCTGTTTGTCCGTATGTCACAGCCATGGTAAACTAGTAATACTATACTATTGAGATGAGATCATTAGAATTAAGGATAATATAGGCAATCAAGAAATGTTTTATTTATTTATTTGCATTTATATGTATTTTTAAGTTTTGATGTACTGTTGTTTTGAAAAAATAAGTCCCGCCGAGTTTCTTGCCGGTCATAAATGTCATAATTCTTCTCGGGTCAGAGGTGTAGGGTCAGAACCGGTGTAGATTGTTTTTTTTTTCTCTTTTACTTTGATAAAATGATAAACTATCTGACGTGTAAAAGTGCCCTTGTGGCCTACTTACTGAATAAATGTTTGAGTTTGAGTTTCTTGTCCACGATATGATGCGTATGGTCAGAAGCACGTTACAAAAGGTTGAAGCTCTTATAAGCTAAGGGAAATAAGGGGGAAATAGGACCCAACTTCGGAATTTTCTTCTATAGTGCCTACTTTCAGCAATCGTGTTTCGGCTTGTGGTAGATGTATTACTATTTTGAAAAAATAAGTCCTGCCTAGTTTCTTGCCGGTCATAATACTTCTCTGGTCACTTATCTTTCCAGACAAAGTCTTCTAAAATATACTGTCCTTTATTCTAGGTCATTTTTCAATGTACACCTTAAATTAAATTTTATTAAATTTAATTTAAAAAGTATTACATTAAATCCATACTAGTTATATATATATGTAATTAATTAATTATACATACAGCCTTTGCCGGAAGTGTTGAGCACCCTTGCGATTTTCATACAAATTTTTCGCAAGACCTAAATTCGCATTTTTGGGACCTCCACTTTTCATATTTTATAGGTACCTTGAAAGTGTTATTAAGTGAAGTTTTCTAGATATATCAATAAAATATAACATTTTACGTCATCGTACATTGTTATGATAGGAAATTAATTACTTAACATCAAAATTGTAAAAAAAAAAGAAGAGCTATGCTCAACACTTCTGGCCAAGGCTGTACATATAACTAGTGATTGTTGTAATTGAATGTATAGGTACTTCTACGTAGGTAGCTATTTCTAATTTAAATAAACTACAGTTGATTGCAAATAAAACACCTGGTATTTTTAACTTACATATTTAATTCAATATACACCTAACACTACCTTGTAGACACGAGAAAATATAATAATATATCCAATATAATAAAGTGATACATGTCAAAAAAAACCACGCAATATAGATGAATGCAAAAATAATACTTGAGTAAATTTGTCTTGGTATTGTATGTAATAATTATTAATAATGATAGAAAGTGACACGGGGCCTTGGCGAGCAGGGAGTATGCTGTTTCGATGCCTCGTATTATATAGCCCCGTTAGTGAAATTATTACAAAATAACTACTTTATACTGCACCATCTCAGTCATATGATTAATGGTATGCGTTTAGATCTAAACTTAATGTTATACAAAAGTTATAAAAACGCGATTTATTGCTAATATGCAGTCGACGTCATAATACCCTATTTCCCCACAGCTGAAGGTTTTAAATTTAAACAAGGCAACATGTTACATAATATTCTTTCTGCGATACTGTTATATGAATAATTAAAACGGCCTCCTAGCCCAGTTGGTAGTGACCCTGCCTACGAAGCAGGAGGTCCCGGGTTCAAATCCTGGTAAGGGCATTTATTTGTGTGTTTATCACGAATATTTGTTCCTGAGTTATGGGTGTTTCCTATGTATCTAAGTATATATTTATCTATATAAGTATGTATATCGTCGCCTAGTACCCATAGTACAAGCTTGGCTTAGTTTGTGACTAGGTTGATTTGTGTAAGATTGTCCCCAAATTTTAAAGATATTGAACGTGTAATATATAACGTAGTAATAAACAACTGGACATAAGTATTTTAATAAAAACAGTATTTTCGAAGAGCCTAACATAAACAAATCCAAGGGAACAGTCTTATGTGAACACTAATATATTATTCGAAAGCAGTAGCGAAACTGTTGTTTAGGTTGATTCATGAAAGGTGGTGCGAGATTGGTATCGAATGGTCGACGTTTTCATAGATATTCGGCGCCAGCTCTTGTGAACCTATGCACACCATCCATTTTTTAGTAATCATAGAAATTGTTAATTTTCAAGTTATTTTACATATAGAAAGAACTTACAATCTTGTTGCCCAACGATGGTGCAGATTCATAGAGTGACATGGGCCCCTCAAAGTAGTTTAAGCTCCTAGTAAACGAGGGCCCCGGTACCAGGACGTCGACTGCGTGGCCATCGCCAGCCACCTCACAACCAATGCTAAGGGCTTAGGGTGGCATGGCTTCGGTCAACGCCGTCTATCTATAGGCGAGATTAGGTACAAAACATTCGATTACTTACGTACTATCGCGATGCTAGCAAATGTTCGAAACGGTGTAAAATCTTCGTCTTATTATTTATTGTTTTCCTACTTTAAATTGAAGTAATTTCGACTTTTCAAAGTTCATTTTCATAGACGACATACAATTATGACTTGGGTTGTCAACCTAGATATTGATTTTTAAGTGGCATTTTCCAGTGTTGTTGTGGTACATAAGTTTCTGACTAGGATATCAAATTTAAGAAAAAATAAATGTTTGCGTTTCTTTTGCTAGAGGTATAGAGGTATACACAGCGCGTCGAAACGGCTTTTCATGAGGCTTTATCATCAGACCAGCTGAACAGACTTACATGTGATTGAATCAACTTACATGTGATATAATCTAAATAGCTCAATTGAACGGAATTGGAAGAAAGAGATCAAACATTAATTTAGTATTAAGCATAGGTACTGTGCCACAAACGTAATATTAAATAAAATCGTAAGGAGTTTGTAATCTGGTTGAAAGTAACAATGTAACGCCAAAGTCATCATCGCTATATAAAGGATATTGCTGTGCTAACCAGCTTGGTCTGTGTACACTGTACATGTGTCTCGCCCGGGGCATTTTACGCGCAATTTCCTTGCGGGGCGGCTCGTATGTGGAACGGATCCGCGTGGCGTGACGTCAGATATGACACAATAATGAGAGCGATGAAACCCCTCTCGTTAGTTTGCTATACTATGCTTCACTCTAGATCGGGATCTAGAAAGATGTCCGGACATCTGGCAGCTGTAAAGTGGTGGAGGTCAAAGAATGCAAACCACTTTATGAATAGAGATCCTAGAGTTCTGGTTTAGATGCAGTATTATAAGAAATTATTTTAAATAATTAGATTATATCATTGCCAAAACTTTCAGATGGGGGAAATTAGTTCAAAACGACGTATAATGTAATTCATAGTTTGTCGCCTACCGTTTGTTTCCGAAATAATACGCAATGTTTTTTGTTCAAATGTTAATATATAGGCCCCATCCTCTATAAATAAAACAACTTCGGCAGTTTTTACCTATTTTGGTATTACTTTTTTCCAACTGAAAAATTTTGCATCCCCCACCAAATAAAAGCTGACAGATGCCCTGATCTAGCAATAAGGATAGTATTGCAATCTTACTAGACGGGTTTCGTTGCTCTCATTATTGTGTCATATCTGACGTGGCCAGCTCTTAGTCCACTATTGAACTTTTCTCCGATTCGCCTTATAAGTTTTCGATTATAAGTTTTTTTTATACTGATATACTGTTTAATACAATAAGGCCTTTCCTCTACCCGGCCCGTTATTTTAAATAGTTAAAAATATAAAAAAACGATGAAATAAACAAGTAAAACGGTAAGATATATAATCAAATCCTTGAAACGAAATGTTTTCATTGAATTATGGTTAACGGTTAACACCCACTTTTGACCCATCTCATTCAAAAACATGTAAAATCATTACTTGGAATGAATCAATTTAATTCAGTCGAATTCGCATTGCATTGTTATTAATAACCAATTTTACTAGTCTTAACTTTACAATTGATACGTTTTATACCATACCATTATGATATTATTCTTTATTAAAATCCACAGGAACTCATTTATGGTTATGGTATGAAACATTTTCATTGACACAATCATAGGAATAAGTAAACAATCATATGAACACTAACATGTTATGCCGTTTATGATTCCCGTTAAAGTAATACAGGTCCAACACCCTTTAGTGAGAGACATTTCATTGCCTTTTATGATAAAATAAACGTTTAATTTATAAAGCACAATTTATTATTTGTCATAGATAACATATTAATTCATTACATACCATTAGGGTAAGATTAAGCCCAGGAGTTCAGAACTGTATAAGTAATTTAGTCTGGCACATAATATATTTGACTGGAACAAAGTTGTATCAATAATGGAAAAAAGAAAGCTTAAGTTTTAAGGACAAACTAAGAACACATTTTAATAAGATAAATAACACACAATTACGGACGGCTGTCACAGAAGACAGGCGTAAATTATTAAATTTCATAACTTATAAGTTTACACTTTATAAAGTCGTAATTAAAACATAAGAAATGCAGTCTAAACTGTGCATAGCAAAATTGTGCATGAAGTTGCTTTGCATTTCTGCAAACACTGCAAAGGCAATTACATTTTCTGATATTTAATGACAAAGTCTCATCGAAATGTCAATGCATTTATTTGCACAATAACGCGTAATACCTATTTCAGACTTTGTAATATTTATAAATAATTTTAATTTGTATACAAGACATACTGGGTATAAATAGTCTTTACAAATGTTAAAAATAATAATGGAAAACTGTAAAGGCCTGAATAACATATGTCTTAGCATAAAACCCATGTATTGTATTGTAATATTCATTATTTTTAGTTTATGGCATATATTCAATAATTATAAGTTTATAAAAATAAGTTGAATATTACGGTGTTAGTTTCATACGTGCACGTAGTGGCGCCGGCCGCGCCGCAGCGCCGAGGCGCCGAGGCACCGCGGCGCCGCAGCGCCCAGCATCGCAGGAGCCCGCTCCGCTCATTACAGTAGCACACATTTCTTTCTCTTCACTGGCTCTGGGGGCTCCAGTGCTGCCAGTATAGCCTCATCAAACACGTTCTTCAGCCCTTTCTGTAACATTATAATTACATAATTGAGGTGATACATATACATAGGTGTTATAGGTTAACACATTCACTGCCAAGAACCCGCCTTGTGGGCGCTCATAAACTTTGCTCAGATGCCGGACAACTCGCTGGACAGGTTGTTTTGTACGTAGCTATGGAAGCCCGGTTTCTGAACTAGGACGTCATTTTTCGTCTGGCAGTTAATGTGTTAAACTGAACTTTTAAGTATTGTTTGCTCCGGCATACTGAAGTATTTTTTTAAATATAAATGTAACTGATTAATTATTAACCTGTGTAAGCGCAGAGCATTCTACATATTTAACAGCTTTCAGTTCCTTTGCCAGTTTTTCTCCTTGTTCTAAGGACACTGGCTTTTGTTTAATCTTAGCAAGCTTTTCCATAGTAACAGGGTCGTCTCTAAGATCAATCTGTGTCCCCACCAATAAGAAAGGTGTTTTTTGTTGATGGTGAGTTATTTCTGGTACCCACTGTAAATTGATTAAGCATTATTTTATATGATTAAGTAGAATTACAACATTAAAAATATAAGTCATACATAAAGTACATATTACAGACCTTTTCCTTGACATTTTCAAATGAACTGGGGCTCACCACACTGAAGCATACAAGGAAAACATCTGTCTGAGGATAACTCAATGGTCGTAGCCTGTCATAATCTTCCTGTCCTGAAATATAACAACGTTTTTCATTTGATTAATTGGCATTAAACTTTTGTGCAAGCAACCATATCAATAAAAATAAGATTTTATTTGACTCGTGACTAAAAAAATATTTTTTTTGCATAAGAAATGTCAGAATTGGGGGTCTGGCAGTACACTAACAAAGTGTCATGATTAGTCGCCGTTATCAGAGGTGCAATTTGGTAGCATGACGTTTATAGGGATGGATAATAATTGTTTTGAAATGCTAGCCATATGTTGATAATTTTTCTTTACGATAATTAAAGTCCAAGACTTTAATTAAACTTGTTTATTTTGTAGAACAGGAATAATGACAAAATTAATATGTGTTAATATTTTTCATATTTATGAACAAAAATTTTCAATCTTTGATTTTTTGGAGTTCAGAGTATTCTGCGAGAAGTGACTCCATTTACAGAGATATTGTTGTGAGATGATATTGACAGATGTAAATAATGATCAATATATGTGGCCAGTATTATACTTAATAATACATGGGTAAGGTTTATTTCAAGCGTGTTCAGGCCGTCCTGCAACTTGAAACATTAGAAAAGTATAATAGCAACCATAGTGTTTTTGTTCTACTGATAATGGTTTCTTCTTCTGATGACGCATCCCAAAAATACATGCTAACTTTAAGTATAAGAATGGTATATATTACCAAGTGTAAAGTAAAAGTGTCAATAACAACATCATAAATATTTTTACCCATCCCTAAATGCCCTGTTACATTTGTCCTAGTTAGCTTCCTAAATGATTTAGTGACTAAATTTAGTCAAGTGTAACAGCATTTAGCAAGTAAATATACTACTAAAAAAGTTAGCGTCCTAATTAGGTAGCTAGTTAGGACACTAAAAAAAGTTAAGTGTAACAAGGCTTTAAGAATGTCAAGCTACTAAATTGCACCTCCGATAATGGAGCCTAGTCATAATATAGTATGTATACAGCTATACAAATCTATGCTATACATAGGTTACAGATTGATTCATCAATCATCAATTTGGTTTGAATTACTCAAATAAGTGCCAAGAAGTATAATAAATAGATATCAAGTTCCATTAAAATCTTTGTTCATGGGTGGATAAACTTTTTCTGATTGCTATGATTATTTTCCTAATTACATCCTTTGTCACTCCTCAAACTATTGTGTGACGGCCTGATGCCATGGTATAAGTCATGTGGTGACCCCTTTCCATTGTCAGTAAGCTACTAAACATATTAGTCAAACATTTATTTTAACCTATTGTTGTCTCAAATGATTTGACAAATCATTTCTAACAGAATAACAATAAGAGATAATTGATCCAAAAAACTCAGATTGCAAGTAAGTAATAAGCACTTCTATAAAAATAAGTGGCTCAGTTCTGTTAAGATATTTTGCACAACAAATTTCACAAAAATATATGCCACAATTTTATTTGTAGACCCTGAAAAGTATGTATGTATAATATTTTAGCGAGCCTCATTATGGAAGATATTTTTGCATGTGGCTGTGCATAACACATAACTATGATATGAACTCAAACCATAATTGTGGTCAGGTCATTTGTTAGTTGATGTCTGTACAGTGGTGACTCTTCAAAAATATTTGTATGGAATCTGGTGTTAATTTGGCTTTCCTTTTTTATTTGAGTCACAGTAAAACAGAGTAGAAAATTAGGCAACTCATGAGAATCGAGCCATATGTATGCTCTGGTACTGCAATATGCATATGCATATGGCAGAACTCAAAGTGCATCACCTACCTAGTATATACTAGGTAGGTGATGCACTTTGAGAAAATGAGGTTAACATGAAAACACCAAATAAGAGACTTACCTGCAGTATCAAAAAGCCCTAAAGTGTAAGGCTCCCCACCAATCATGACAGTCACGGCATAGTTATCAAAAACAGTGGGCACATACTCCGAGGGAAACTTGTTGGTAGTGTAGCTGATAAGTAGGCAAGTCTTGCCCACAGCACCATCACCTACCACCACACACTTGATTGTCTGCATCTTTGTATTCTCACTTGCTAATGTATTAATCTGTACAGTAATTCCTTGATCATAGCAACCTCTGCAGCAGTATTATCTGTAACGGAAACATTAACATTGTGAGATGTAATGGCAGTCAAACCATGCTTATAGTTAATCAAAACAAAGTAGGCAACAGAAATACCTAACATACTAGACAGTCAATTGAGCATGTTTATAAATTAAAAGTGAAGAACAAATCAAATTATTTTAATAAGTATTTTAATGTGTTCCAAGCCCTGAGCACCGGAGGCCTAGGTCACTTTTTCCTTTGTATATGACATCTATACATGTAAGTTTATGCTTATAAATTATTTCAACACTGTGCCAAGTATATGCTTCAATTTTAGTTAAAGGGTTAATAACTAATGAATATACACCAAATAATACCTAGCATTTTCAACAACTGCTAAATGGCAAAAATAAATGTAAATGCTAAAACACTGAAGAGGGTTTTATTTACAAAACAAAGCAAAATTCGCTAGAGCCAATGAAGTACACTTATTACAACAGAGCTTCATACTTAATTAGGATTGTTCAAATTATATGTAAACAACCTAAAGCTAATAACAAACCACTGATAACAATAGCTCACTAAATTAGGGTTGTTAGGGGCATAAGCTTACACAATCATTAAAAACCGTAAATATTTATTTAAAAAAAATCTCATATTTATTTCAATATTTGAACACATTTAGTAATTTGGTGTAAACATGCAAAGCTATGAAATGATTGCAAAGTTTTATGAAACTACTTCCTGAACCAAATAATATAATTGTAACTACTTTGTACAGAAAACACTTTTAAAACAGGGTAAAAGAGGACAATGACACTTATTTATGTCATGTAAATAAACTGTTAGCACACAGTTAGCCTGTTTCTGAAGTATATGAACAAAGGAATAAAAGAGTGGATCCGTAATACTAAAACAATAATAAGATTCAAAACCCAACCCACACCTTAAACAATCTACATTCAACCATGTCATGTCTCATCCATCGCCTTTTCTGTTCTCTGTTGTAGAAAACGATGGAATTGTATTATACGAATATGAATAACTCTCACTAGTCTTGATATATGAATCACAAAAAGTAATATTGCAAGGAAGGCCTATAACGTAGCTTCTAAATCATTTTTACATAATCACGATAAAATGCAATTTGACGTCCATTTTGTGAATTGCGAAGTCGAGTCGAGTCAGAGCGCAGATCAAGCATCACTTTAAGGCATTTCATAAAACGTTGGAAGAGAAAATAGATTCACTTACCTTGCAGTGTAAAAACAATATATACACCAAATATTAACTTATATTGTAGTAAATATAGAAGATATCTGCAAAAAAACGCGATACGGGTTATAACGTTAACGGTGACGCCATTGATTACTTAAATCAATCGGAAATAGTGATGTAGTATTTACTGTCTGTGCGTTGTACAATACCATTTATGCTAAGTCTTATCTTCTCTGTGGTCGCCGTGGTCGGTGCAAACCAGAGAGTTCTAAACCAGGAGAGGCCCTGAGTATTATTTCCCCTCTGTCAAAAGTATTGGCGGAAAATCTAGTACATCTATAAAAACTATTTCAATAATCGATGTCACGCCATTTTCGTCATCGCTGTCGATGGATAACAAGCTCCGTGAAAATGCCCTTATGCGCTGTTTTTGGATGTAAAAAAATGTTATATTTCATCTAGTTTACAAAAAGATGAAATACCATTTCAGATGTAAGTACAGTTTTACTTTATTTACCATTACTTTCGTAATAAAAGATTTAACCTAAATCGAAAATCAAGCTTCGTTTACAGAATCGATTCAAAGACAATCGTTTTCTTTCTGACGGGCAGTAACTATTTGACGTTTGACACTTCTCCATATTTAATGCGCTTAAGGATTGCTGTCTTCTATATTTTGTTTGAAAATACAATCAAAAATGATCCTTGGCTTTTTTGTTTGACATTTGCAAAGACTGCATCCAATAATGAACCATATGTTAACACTTGTACAGTCGACTATTTATTGCTCCATTTAGTGTTATGAAGTATAAAAATAATATGTCAAATATGTTTGGTGTTTTCAAGTCAAAGGTACATCTTTGTCGGTTGTCAATAAAGCGTTGCTGCCATAAAAATTCATTTAGAAATAAACTGTATTAACAACCGACAATGATGTACCTTTGACTTGAAAACTTCACATGCGTGCTACCTCGCCCCCCTCAGATTTTGGCAGACTTTTTTGTCTGGAAAGATGAGGCGAAGCGTACTCCATTTATAGAGCTTTATGGTGCAAACTCATATTTTCAATGTGTATTTAAAAATAATGATATACATTTTACGTACAAAGACACCAACCAAACAAGGCCAAGGTCTGAAAATTTAAAACACAGTCGTAAATAATACAAAATACAAAGATAAAAAGAACTTTCATCTAATTAAACAGTGGCCAACTTAAGGGTCTGAAGATAAACCAACATCACCACTAAAAAATCCATAGACAATTAGTTCACTCTATGGAGTAAAAATAAAAATAAATGGTGTCCACAGACGAGACCGACCGGTCAACGGATTAGAGTGAAAGGGAACTAAGAAGAAACAAAAGTCGGTTGTCATATATAGTCTGGCCAGCCAACGAACGCAGTAGCAATGTACACCGAACAAAAGAATGACAACACTAAGAATGAGTGAAAAAAGCAGCAATGATCATCAAATTCTATGTTTTTAATTTTAGTTGGTGTTTCCGCCCCTTTCATTAGGTGACATGTACTGTGTGTAAAAAGGAGACGGATATATTTCGTCGGATCTGTCATCAACTGATCAGAATACAATGATTGTATTGTATTTAACTTCATGATCAATTGCAACAGATAATCTGGTTGAGGCCATTGACATATGCCTTAAAAACGTATTTAAATTCAATTTAGAACGTTGCAGGAGTTCCGTCTCACTCGCGCTTAAGATGAGAGAGTGAAAGACACTAGAAACAAATTCAATGTAAAAGAATTGTGAATTGTAATGTTCGTCACGAATACGGTGTCTCATCACAAAGGGTTGCCACATGTACGTATTTTGAATTTGCCGCTATTTTCTACTGACAGAAATGGTTTTCCAGACTATATGTAATTTTTTGCCTCCATCTTGGCTTTCAAAATGTTATTTAAGCATAAAGCTCTATTTATGTTTAATATTGTTGACTTAGTGAAATCGGAAATAAGTCAAATTGGCATAGCGGAAAAGGGTGCAAGTGCCGTACATTTTATAGGAATAGTAATAGTGGTCTCTGATAGGGTTCCGTACCTCAAAAGGAAAAAACGAAATCACTTTATCGTCCGTCTGAATGTCCGTCCAGACTCTTTTTCTCAGGAACACATGGAGCTATCAAGTTGAAATTTACATCAAATACGCGGTCCCTTGAGGCTGTAAAAAATCAAGCTCAATTCAATCCAAACATATGGCCATTTAAGAGTCGTTTCGATTTGAAAACGAAATTCACTAATAATGACAAAAACAACGCACATGATGCATTTGATAAGTGTGATAAGTCTTGTTATTGCAAAAAAACCGGCCAAGAGCGTGTCGGGCCACGCTCAGTGTAGGGTTCCGTAGTTTTCCGTCCGTCACAGTAAGTGTCCCCACTTAAGAGTTAATAACACCGCCATGTAGGATATGATATGAGAGTTCCACTTACAGCGACATATATCGGCAAATTAAGTAAACTATTGCGCGCGAGCTTATAGTATGGAAGATGATTTTTATGGAATAATTATTTATTGCGTGAACCGATTTTCACCGTTTTTACTTTATTTGAAAGCACGTCATTTCATTGTAATTTTGTAGAAATTACAGGTACAATAAACACCTGCTTATACGGTTAAATTACAAACTTAGTTCAGAAATTATTTTGTAATTTTTTTTCAAAAACTATTCAACCTATCAAGTTCAAAATAATTTTCCTAGAAAGTTTTTATAAAGTTCTACTTTTCAGATTTTTTTCATATTTTTAAAACTTATGGTTCAAAAGTTAGAGGGGGGGGACGCATATTTTTTTACTTCTGGAGCGATTATTTCCGAAAATATTTACATTATCGAAAAATGATTTTAGTAAACCCCTATTCATTTTTAAATACCTATCCAACAATATATCACACGTTAGGGTTGAAATGAAAAAAAAAACACTCCCCACTTTACGTATAGGGGAGGTACCCTAATAGAAAAAAAAAATTCCACTTTTTATTTTACCACTTTGTCGGCGTGATTGATATACATATTAGTACCAAATGTCAGCTTTCTAGTGCTAACGGTCACTGAGATTATCCGCGGACGGACGGACGGACGGACGGGCAGACATGGCGAAACTATAAGAGTTCCTAATTGACTACGGAACCCTAAAAAAACTTGGTCCATAAATATTATTATTTCGTACCCGAAAACTCAATTCTTACACAGCTTGTTTGGTGAGCACTTTGATTCGTGCAAACTTGTCGCTTGATCTTTTATTATTATTTATTTTGTCCCCTAATATTTTTTTATATTATTTGATTAAAGCATAAAGTCAATTTTATTTCTACATTTTTACTATCATGAAATACTATAATACATTATTTTGACAAAAACGGGACTTAAGGGTAAATAATTAATAATCATTGTCAACATAATGAGTGAAAATCGTGTAAGTTTAAATCAGTACTATAATACATTCCCAAAAATATCACCTAAACTCCACTTTTCTTAAAATTGATTAGCGAAATATACTCATGCTTAAAATATATATATGAAAATGAAAAAACTGTTTCACTTGTTCCTTAGACGACTCATTGTCCAACGTATTTATATATTTTACGTACTAGTTTAACTTAACTTAATCAATAAAAGTATTACGTTTATCACCTATCCAAGCAAAAATCGCGAAACAGCTGTTAGATTAAGGTGATTTTTTTTTTAAATGGTACTCACTCAGCTTGGTGTCACAGAGTGCTCCATATGGCACACTCCACGACGCTGATTTTCAGTGAGGCCCAGACGTACTACCACTAATTACTTACAACTAATTACTGACTAATTACTACAACTAATCAAGGATACATAGATATATTATAGATATATATATTTATAATTTAGACTTAAATATATTTATAAATGAAACGTAAAATAAATCAAGTGTTTCACTTATGCAGTTTAAAAAAAAGAAACGATGTTTCAAAATATGTATAGTAACTAATAGAAGTTTTGTTTGTTACTGTATAATAGTATCAAAACGTTCAACAAAATCGAAAATAAACAAACAAACAAAATATTTATTTGCAGAATAACGGTAAATTTACATATGTTTGTAAAAGCTGTACCGGACTCTTAAAGCCCTGTTACACTTTTTAGTGAAGTGTAATGTAACCGCATTTAGCAAGTAAATTTACTATTGAAAAAAGTTGGGATGCTAGTTAGGATGCTAGTTAGGACACTAAAAAAAATTAAGGTGTAACAGGTCCTTAAACCTAAAGAGTACTTTCCATAATCATGAAATTTGACAAGCAGGAAGGTCTCACAGAATAATGTTCTGATAAATTAATGATCTGCTGACCCAGATCTCAGATGCTGACATATTTGCCGACTAAGGGCAAGTTTGTCAAGGTAGCCATGATGGCTTTGAACTGTATCCAGTTATTTACATACTTAATTAACGTAGGTAATAACTGTACTTTTATTGATTGTTTTTGTATTTGTGTTATATGTTAAATTATTTTTGTGTTATATTTACCGTATGTATACCTAAGCGATTTGGTTTTTATACTGTTAGCTTATATGTGTACAATAAACGAATTGAAATCGAAATAAGTAAAGGAAAAGTCAAAAATGGTTTGTTTATATTTGTGTTACTTCACAAGGATTTTTTTTGCGATTACACACTTACAAAATCTATTGGGTAGTTCTCACGGACCTATAATTATGAAATTTGGCAAAAAGGTAGGTCTTAAAGCATGAGTAAAGAAAAAAAAGTTTAAGAACCGTTTACTTATTTGTCGTTGCATCACGAAAATAATTGCGTAATAAAATTTTGATCCTCAATCCAATTTTTTTTCGTAACATTAAGCAATGTTCGGATATTGTTAAATAGTGTGATGTACGGAACCCTCGGGTTGCGATCCAACTCGCACTTGGTGTTTTTTTTAATTAAAAAATATTTCCTTCTAAGTGGGCTAGGGAACTTGAAAGTATATAAATATTCAAAAATTACTTTAGAATAGTATTCTTAAAAAATTGTATATTATTTATAAGCTATTAGCTAAAGGGGTATTGTAAGTAGAATGAAACGTCAAGTTAAAGTAGCTTGACCTTTATTTAATTTATAACGTAAATAACATGTTTTTATTCATAGTAATTATGTAACATAATGTATGCACTAAAAAACCAAAGTTAGACTTAAAAAATTTAAACTATACTAACAAACTAATTAAAAATATAAAAAATAAACCTACCTATAAAAACCCAACTATAAAAAGAATACCCCGACCGAAAAGTCCGCCTGCGGCATGGTCCCCATAACGCTGGCCGCGTTACCTCTCTGTACAGCTAAGGCTGGGAGAGGTAAGCGCCAGCTCTGCCGTGCGGTCCGCTGTACTTTCTACCAGCCGGGCCGACAGGGCCCTCATGAAGCATTTCATGTCGGCCGACCAGGGGCCCAGTGTTTCTAAAGCAAGCGCCGCAAACTCATAGTCCTTAAGTAAGGATGAGTATTTGCGGCGCTTGAGAGCCTGGGCCTGGTCAGCCGCAGCGCCGGCCTGTGTGCGGGTCGCCTGGATGTGGGACTGCGCAAAGGTGTCGACGCACGTCGCATCCCACATCAGAGCCCTACCCAACCTCCACGTCACCAATGTGGCTCCGTCGGGACGCTTGCCATTATCTCTTGCCATGCCCACAGGCTCTACCCAGGCTGCCTTGACCTTGCAATGTTGCGGCGACGTGTTGACGTCAAATCGCGTCATGTATGGACACCAAAATACTGGCAAGTGGCAAGTCAAGTCGGCTTGCGTCATGCACGTCAACGAAGGAAGTTGCAGAAGAATAATAACTTCAAAGTCTTTGAATTGGTCTTTGAGTTCCATTCAAACAAACGAACGTCGTGTATTGAAACTTCAGTTTATATTACACGTTGTTGTGTCTGTCTCTAAAAGTAGAATAATAGTTGCTTGCTACATAAATACCTAAACGTAAACATTTTCGACGGTTAGTCCAACTTTAATCGCATCGCCGGCTTGTTCAAAATGATTTTGGGGGATGTTTTTCCTGATTTTACAGCCGTTACCACAGAAGGAAAAATCAATTTTCACGATTGGCTAGGAGATTCGTAAGTACTTTATTAAAACATGTAATACAGTAGTTGACACCGATATAAATATGAAAACAACGTTTAAATTCGATAATTGATAATTTTATACAGATGGGGTATATTGTTCTCGCACCCGTCTGATTTCACCCCGGTGTGCACTACTGAACTGGCTCGAGTAATTAAATTATATCCTGAGTTTACCCGTCGGCATGTCAAAGTCATTGGGTTGTCTTGCGATTCAATTGCATCACACGATGAATGGTGCAAGGATATTAAATTCTATGCAGGTAAATTTAATAATTTTTAAGATTACTTTTAAGTTTTATATTTACGTAAGTTTATTTAGTTTAATACCTAAGTTTGTAATCAATAGTCTTATTGTGTGTCTAAATAAATAATTACTACTCAATTTAAATGATGGATGTATACAAACATCACTACATAGTATAAAACTAAGTCATTTTCCGCTGTTTGTCCCTATGTATGCTTAGTTCTTTAAAACTACACAACGGATTTTGATGCGGTTTTTTTAATAGATAGAGTGATTCAAGAGGAAGGTTTATATGTATAATACATGCACAATGAGTATGAAACACTGATAATTTTTGAGGTTTCTAATGTGATGTAAATAAACGCATTTGCGGTTACATTGCAAACCCTGGCTGAACTCTACGAGATTGATCAAATAATATAGTACAGTATTGTACACCTTAAAAGGTCTATAAAAAAATAAGTCTCGTGCCAAGCCGGGGTGGGTCACTAGTGTATTATATTTCTGATTGTACTACTTCAGCTACTACTGCCAAATCCTTCCGAACCTTTTATCTGCCCGTTTAGAATCCTGCACATATTTTCCATTCTGTCTACAAGGTATGGCCAAGGTTATTAAATTGCTTGACAGTCTGAGTAAACCTGGTAAATGGTTTATGAAATATCTAATTATAGCCAGTTCTATAGTATATATGTTACTCTAAGATAGATGCTTGTGTTTTTAAATGCCATGTGAATTGTTAAAGCACTGATTATACTGTAAATTAATATTGTGACAAATGAATGTTTCAGGATGCAGTGAGGACGAAAAGTTTCCTTATCCTATAATTGAAGACATGGACCGCAAGTTAGCTTCACAGTTAGGTATGATTGACAAGGATGAGCTGGATGCGGCAGGCATACCCTTGACTGCCCGTGCCGTCTTCATAATTGACCCCAACAAGAAGTTTCGGCTCTCCATCCTGTATCCTGCTACCACAGGCAGGAACTTTGAGTGAGTGCATAGTAGCATCTTTTTTGTAACAGGGAGTGCATTTTGCACTCAAATACTGCATATGCTTGCAAATAAAAGCCTATCAAAACAAGATATTATTCCCTATCCCTAATGGAAAAGTTTCTTATAAAATAGGTATTGTTTAATTAAAGCTTTTACATGAACCTTTATCCCTTTACAAGGCAGCGGGAATATATTTTCCATCATTGTTTGCACTGTGAGAGAATTCACAGTAATAGGGCTCGATTTTGCGTAATTTCTGGTACCCCTAGAGCCCGGCGGAACAGAAGACAGTCATCAGAGTTCTAGCATGTGTTCCAAATAAGTCCAATGGAAAGCAAATGGAGAACTCCTGTGACCTCCTGTGTGTATGCTAATACTAATACTCTCAACAAGCTTTACCTTTATTTTGAATGAAGATGTGCGCTCCAGAACTCACATTGTAGGTGTTGGTGTCAAGCCTCCAACCTAAAATGGGACTGAGCAGGCCACGTTTGTCGCATGTATCCGGAAAGATGGGCCAAACGTGCTACCGAGTAGGACCCACAGGATGGCTACCATGGCAAAGACAATCCAAAAAAGAGATGGCGGTATGACTTGGACGCATTCTGTAAAGAGTGGTCGAAATTGTCAACCAACAGAGTCGAATGGGGAGAAAGAGGGGACCTTTGTCCAGCAGTGGGACACGAAATAGGCTAACGAGAAAATAAATAAATAAAGAACCAATATTTTGGTCAGATTAACCCTAATTCAAATTGTGTGGGTAGTATTTTTTACCTCTTGTGGTCTAAAGAATTAGCGCTTAAAATATTGAGTAGATAGGGAATTAATAGCTAATCTAATATCTAGTGTCATTCTGTTTAAGTTATTTACATGGCTAATGGGTTCAATGTTTTGCATTGCAGTGAGATTCTGCGTGTTTTGGACTCTTTGCAGTTGACTGACAAAGCCAAAATAGCTACTCCTGTAGATTGGAAGGTGAGGAAATCATAAATATTTATTTCCCATATATCAATAGGTACCTTAAAAAGTTTTGCAAGCCTTAGCTTGTTTTAGTCACTGGCCGGCGATAGAGTTTTCTCTGGAAAGAGAAGTGTCGTAGTTTATATGAAAACTCGTACATTCTACGACACTTCTCTCAGTTAACACGAGTATACAACAGATGGCGCTTTTTTGCGAGTATGAAGGAGGTAACTGTCGCAATGTACTGACGCGCTTATCTTTACTTTACTATTGAAATTGCTGTTTAACGGTCTCCTAGCCTAGTCAGTAATGACCCTGCCTATGAAGCAGGAGGTCCCAGGTTAAATCTTGGTCAGGGCATTTATTTCAGGGATCGTTACTGGTATTACTAAAAATTCTCAAAATTGCGGCCGACTTACGTAATACTTAAGTGATATAATGAAACATAATTTAGGTGAACGTAATAAATTATCAGATTATACAAAAAATATTCAAAAATATTAATTAACAACCGAGATACCGAAAGTGAATACAGGTTCATTTGTATGAAAAAAATACCGGTCTTCAATCCCTGATTTATTTGTGTGTTATCACAGATATTTGTTCCTGAGTTATGGATGTTTTCTATGTATTTAATTATTTATCTATATCTATCTGTTATATATATGTATAAATTATTATGTATATATTATTATGTATATATCGTCATCTAGTACCCACAACACAAGCCTTAATTGAGCTTACTGTGGGACTGATCGATTTGTGTTAGTTATCCCATAATATTTATTTATTTAATAGGGAAGGCAACTGTCCAACGTTTTGTCGGATGGCGCCAGCATAGACACTTGTCACTAGTTTGAACACAACTGGAGTTTGGCTTAAAGGGCCAGAATCCACGCCAGATAATTGAAAAAAAAACCTAACCTCAACCTATGCTGACGCCATCTTTGAAAAATTTCGACCAGCCAACCCCATTGATATCATTTATATAAAAATGTCAGTTACCCAAATGTCAGCCATGCATAACCCACATCTTATTACAGATGGGGGATGACTGCATGGTGCTGCCAACAGTCCCAGAAGACAAGGTGAGTGAAGTGTTCCCGAAAGGAGTAACCGTGGTAGACATGCCTTCTGGCAAAAAATATATACGCATGACTCCGTGCCCGAAGACATAGTCATGTGTGCCTGCCGCCCTGTCCTTGCGACTGATTATGGTTCCTTGTTGTTCCTGTTATATGATGTGGACATAAATATTTAAAATTACTGTTAAAACTTTTCCGTTTTTTTTAATAAAACTGAATATGTTAACATAATTATTATTTATTATTGACTGCGTGTTTAGTATTATTCCTATTCTATAACATGATTGGTATTTTATGTAACTGTTACGTAATAAGGGTCCTTAACCTTTTGAACGCCAAGAGCCACTAAATCGGTCGTGGGCTGTCGTGCCTGCCACGCCTACGACCACTAAAGTGGCTGTGGCGGACGCTGTCAAAGCAATTGTCCTGCTGACAGATAAGGTTTATATTCGTTATTCACTAGTCGAGATATTGGCGTGTAGGCCACGTCTTGACGCGAGAGAGAAAGCGTTCAAAACGGCCTCCTAGCCCAGTCGGTAGTGACCCTGCCTATGAAGCAGGAGGTCCCGGGTTCAAATCCTGGTAAGGGCATTTATTTGTGTGTTTATCACGAATATTTGTTCCTGAGTTATGGGTGTTTCCTATGTATCTAAGTATATATTTATCTATATAAGTATGTATATCGTCGCCTAGTACCCATAGTACAAGCTTTGCTTAGTTTGGGACTAGGTTGATTTGTGTAAGATTGTCCCCAAATATTTATTTATTTATTTATTTAAAAGGTTAAAATACGAGTATGGTTTTATGAAACGAACCACATGCGAGTTTCATAATAAGATCACACCAGTGTTAAGGCCTAATTACGTACAGTTGCATACACTGCTTTATCTACACACATAGTATAGTAGGGGGCGCGTGCCGGTCGGGTAAGAGGGCTGGACTTTAATTACATTACCAAAATCAAATTCAATGTTCCAAATTTGAAACTCATAACATAACTTAACTATATTTGAGCATGTAATGTTAAAATTAAGTTACTGCCACAGTTAAAAATTTATCATACTGAAATCGGTTGTTGTAATTCTGGCCGTAATTGCCTACCGTTTTTTTTGTACACATTTTAGAGGACTTCCAACGTTAGTGTCGATAAAATTCTTAATGTGTTCCACCTATAACTAGCATGACGAAACTAAAAATGAGATTTAATTTTATTATTATTTAAACTACTATTATTAGGTACTTACTTGACACGACAAGATAATTAACCGGGATATGGGCAGAATAGTTCCCACATAGTCAAACTGGCAATTGAAAAGTTTGATCCATAAAAATGCATGAATATTTAGCAAAATATAGGATTGCATTACCTTACAACACTAAAAATCTACAAAATATCAAAAACTTGTTCACATTTTTGCGGGTGTGTGTGGGGCACAGATAAGGTAACCACTAGATAAGCCTTACAAGGCGACTTGGAGTCACCACACGTTGGAGTAAAACGACTTAAAAATTGCGCGGGCGTCCGCCGTGCCGTTCAGTTGCAACCATGTTTTAGACCTGCACGTAGTGTGCGTATGCAAGAACAAAAATTAAATACGTATGAAAACTATTCAAAATCCAGGCATATTGTAGTGTAAGGTGGCGTGGCAAATGTTTTTAAACGTTAAGAATTAAAAGAGTTGGAATTACTTTCCACTTTTACTTCAAAATATTTTTTTACTTTAATATGTTTCTAGCCAGCGGAGTTCATTTTGAATTAGTCAAACGAAAGTAGTTAGTATGCCCGTCTCTTTTTATCATGTTAAGAATGCAATGTGCTATTCCTTTCTTACGGAAGCACGTGTACGATAGTGATGTGCGGATGATGTGTACCGGACTTACTCTTAGTTGCATAACTGAACCAATGTGCATCACTTTGACATGCTTCTTTCATTATTTCAGAAGAGGCTAGTTATTAAGTTACTATTTTATTATTAATTGGTAACAACGCTGATAAACTTACTGACCTATTATGTTATTGTAGATAAAAATAAACATTTTCTCTATTAGATAATATTTGGTACTGACTCAGTTTTGCACCGACATCGTTAAATGAAGATAAGTCTGATCAATTACGGGAAAAATAAAAACTTTTAGGTTATATTTGTTCGTCTTGGTGTCAGCTATGTATCCATATGAAAAGCCAATTTCGATTCATTGCATTCACAATCTTGATTTTTTTATTCATCCATGATTTTGAACCAAAAACTGTTAAACTACTTTTTTATTTTCTTACCCAATATTTATATTTTTCTTTTACACAACCAGGTAAGACAATTAGTTGAAATAGTACATTATATGCTCTTTAAAATGAGGTGTATGACTTTTATATCACTCACGTATTTTTATGGTTATCTCAGAATGAAGTCCGCTACAAAAATTAACTAACGAGAGATTTGTTCGGCCATTTGCCTTGACTCAGTTTTGCACCTGACTATACATCGCTAGTTACTAATTACAAAAATAAGCTTGATTTAAATGATTGATAACTATAATAATGGTCTTGGAATTCCTTACTTTAAATGAGTTACTGAATTGGGAATGCCTAAGAAAAAATGAAATAATGGGAAGAATAAATTTGGTGAAATTTTACAGTTTTCGGTATGAAATTGAGAAAAATGTATAAGTCGGAATAAAATAATTTGTGAAGTACTTTTGTAGCGGTACCCAAGGATTAATATTCTGCGTTTAGAACTTTTATGTAAATTTAATTGTTATCAAATTATTTACATTTTACTAAGGTACTAATATTGACTCAGTTATGCAACTAACTGTATATACCGGCACCAGGTACCTACTTTCGACTTAACAAATATACGAAGTACAATGGAAAACAGGAGATCTTTGTTTTATTTTCTTTTCTTCTTTTAGTTTGAGTAGTTGGTAGAATTTAAAGATTTATTCTGTCGGTAATTTTTCTTTTCATATAGTTATAATAAATATGGGTATTAAGGGTGCCACATGAGCGTTACTTCTATAAGATACTTTCAATGGGTGTCACATGAGAGTTGTTATAAATAACTTTTAATTGGTGTCACATGAGCGTTGCTTCTATGAGACATTTTCAATTGGTGTCACATGAGCGTTGCTTCTATAAGACGCTTTCAATGGGTGTTATATGAGCGTTGCTTCTATAAGACGCTTTCAAAGGGTGTCACATGAGTGTTGCTTCTATAAGACGCTTTCAAAGGGTGTCACATGAGTGTTGCTTCTATAAGACGCTAACTAAAACACAATGGGAGTCACATGGGCGTTGCTTCTATAAAACGCTTTTAATGAGTGTCACATGAGCGTTGCTTCTATAAGCCGCTTCCCATGGGTGTCACATGAGCGTTGCTTCTATAAGACACTTTCAATGGGTGTCACACGAGCGTTTCTTCTATAAGGCGCTTTCAATAGGTGTCACATAGGAGTGGCTTTAAGGAACTATTTATGGGTCTCACGTGAGCGTTGCTTCTAGAAGACACTTTGAATTCGGTGTCACATGGTAGTCGCTCCTAAAAGTACTTTCAATGCACAGATAAGGTAATTTCAGATTAGTCTATAAGGCGACTAGGTAAAATTTATTGGTAATACGTTTTTAAAGTAGGCAAATACATATTGCATTATTGTTATTTGTTATCAATTTAGTAAACAGTAAATACCTCAATTAACAACAACAAATTACTGTACGGTACGGTAGAGTACCGTTTACTTGTAGTACACATGTCCCATCACTACGCAACCACGTGAAAGCGCGCGGTCCTTGAAACGACCAATCGCAGCGCCGTTATCACCCACCCGCCCCTCACGTCTTCCGCAAGACTTGGTGACTCGCGGCGCGAACAAAATGAGCAACATTATTACTCTATAGGAGGTTCTCTGTGGTGTGGGGAGACGGGGCATGCAAGCTATGTCAGCAAGCAATTAATGTTAAACTGCGCACGAGGTTAGAGGTATAAAATGATATATTAGCCAATGAACACAAATATTAATTTATGATACCGCCACTATGAGTTCTGGAGAAATAGGGTCTTGACAGACCAGACAGATTAACGCGTGACCCTGTAAGGGTTCCTTTTTAGTTCTTGGGGTACGGAACGCAAAAATGGTTAAATGTGCATTAACAAGAACTTGTTATCATCGTGCGGTCGGGCTAGATTCTGTCCCCATCCGACCCGACAACAACACCATCGTGGTTACTATACTATGCGGCACAAATGAGGTTAAAATCCACAGATTATAAATGATTCAAACTATCCTGCATATGTTGAGAGTCTTTGCCATAGAGAGCTTTGCAATAGGTACAGTCGAGGACAAAGAGATGTATACACTTTTGGACCTTATTACAACGCAATAAGGTCCAAAAGTGTATACATCTCGTTGTCCTCGACTGTACCTACCTATATATTTAGCATAGCATATCCAAAGAAACGTTTTGTAATACTGCAGCGCCATCTCTGCATTGCTTTGCGCGTTGCGCGTTTATCCTCATTCATACGATCGGTGGCACTAAGTCATCGTTATTTTGCCCATGCCCCACTTGGGTTCGGTGCTATATGTCTTTTTCGTCCACACATCACTGTCACCTGTCATCTCATCAGTCTCATCACTCACATTCTTTTTTTTAAACATCATCTCTCACAGTCCATCCACCTTTTCCTAGGTTTGCTTCTTTTCCTACATCCCTCCACATTAATTATTAACTTTATAGATCTATATTTTTTGTTTTAAACAAAAAAGAACTGACTTCACTTAGACTCCACCTTTCCAAAAGGTAATGCGCGAGCTACTGTAAAAATATTTAAATCACTATAGGTGTGCCTATAATATTTGAATAGTTCCCTCGATTTCTTCGGGATCCCATTATCAGATTCTGACCTGGTTACAATGGGACCAACTGTGAAGTATCTCACACAAAAAAAGAATTTTCGAAATCGATCCAGCCGTCATTGAATAATCGGTGAACATACATTAAAAAAAAAAAAAATATCCCGACAAAATTGAGAACCTCCTACTTCGAATTATCTTGAAATCTGTTGAAAATGAAATGTTGAGTATATATTTCTTATAAACCAAGTGAAATTGACACTGCAATAGGAAAGCTGAATCTAGATTTGTGTAATATATCTTCCTGGGCCACAAGCAATTGTTTGCTGCTTAACCCTGACAAGACCAAGTATTTAGTTTTTGGCAGCAAACAGCAGGTTTCACAAATTAATCCTTCATTACCAGTTATGTTGATGGATCAACCCGTTGAGCGTGTCTATGAAGCACGAAATCTGGGTCTTCTCATGGATAGCGAGCTGCGCTATGAGATGCATATTGCCAATGCTGTCAGGGGCTGTTTTTATAAGCTTAGAGTCTTGTATAAGATCAGGCCATTTATTAACGAAAATTTGCGCATTCGACTAGTAGAATCATTGGTTTTATCAAAACTTAACTATGTTGATGCTATGTACGGTCCAAGACTACTTGCAAAAACAAAAAAAACTTATTCAGCGCGTTCAAAATGCCTGTGCTCGCTTCTGTTTTGACATTCCTTGGAGATCGCATGTCACTCCATATCTGAACAGCCACAACATTTTGAAAATGCAGCATCGACGAAAACTTCATTTAGCTTGTCTTCTTTTTGGAGTCCTCAAGTTCAATACGCCGGCATATCTCTTCCAAAAGTTGACTGTCATCCAGTTACGCGAACACCGACGGTGTGCTATACAGTTATTACCACCTTGTCATGCTTCCGCTGCTTTTCGTGGAAGTTTCCGCTACGCAGCGACTAAATGCTGGAATAACATCCCACCACCAATTAGGAACCTGTAAAAAGTTAGTTTTAGGAATAAACTTAAAAAAATTATCTTCGATCACCAGCGGAAGCAGGAAACTTTGAGTCACGACACTAGTTGCATTTAGTAAATAAGTACATAAATTAATGTTCTTACCTGTAGTATATGTCCCTTATATGTTTTTATACTATGCAATATGTATTTTGTATTCTCCTGTACTTGTCTAGTTTTTTTATTGAGTTTGTGTTAAGTATAACTTTGTTATCTATTTTTTTGTCTTCAGTTTGTGTTATCTGTCGTGGCATCACCAAGTGGGCCCCACGGAAGACCAGCGCTAGCTGACATACTAGCTAGCATTTTGCTGAGCAGGGTCCATTTCGTAGTGCTACACCTATACGTCTTTATTTTGTTTGTATGTAAATTTTTATGTAATATTGTGTACGTCATGAATAAATATCTTGAATCTTGAAAATGGCGCTTAATGAGACACAAAAGAGAAACCAACACGTATATGACCATTCAACGAGTGCGAAAGAGAAAGACGATCATTTTGAAAACGTGATAACTTTTGAATTTGGGTAGGTAGCTTTATACCCACGTCATGACAGCTCATATTTTAGCGTGGAAAATATAAAACAATCGTGAATAAAACAACTTGGATGAAAAAGAAAATGCATAATGTCGTGTTGTGTTGGTATTTATAGAACTATGAATAAAATTCTGACTATAAGTCAGGGATTGCACAACCGGTTTTATTAAATACTTGTAAACAAACTGTCAAACTAATAGCGGTTTAAATTGTATACCTGTATTCAAATTAGAGGTATTATTTTAATATTGCTAATATCATTATGACAATTCAAGTCCTAATTTCGTGACCGTCAGGATGGCGGGTGGACCTCGGGAATTTTATCGAATTGTTAATAAAAGTACTGTACCTTTAGTGTACCTCAGTGTACCTTCAGTAGAAATCAGTGTACCTCTTTCTAAAACGAGATTTTTATAAAAAAAGGTCCACCCGCCATCCTGACGTCAGGATGGCGGGTGGACCTGGTAAATGATACATTAAACCACATATAATGTATGTGGTTATAGTGTACCTTCAGTGTACCTCTGTATAACTTTAAAAACAATCGACATACCTCTCCTCAAAAGGAGCTACGCTCAAAATAAGGTCCACCCGCCATCCTGACGTCAGGATGGCGGGTGGACCTGGTAAATCCTGCACTATATCACTCAAAAGGTATTTGATTAGTTTGCATCTTCAGTGTACCTCAGTGTACCTTTAGTAAAAATCAGTGTACCTCTTGCTAAACCGAGATTTTTTCGAAAAAGGTCCACCCGCCATGAATCTTATTTTAAGGCGCGACAGCAATATTTACCAGGTCCACCCGCCATCCTGACGTCAGGATGGCGGGTGGACCTGGTAAATATTGCTGTTTATCACTCAAAAGGTGTGTAATTCGTTTGTATATTCAGTGTACCTCAGTGTACCTTTAGTAAAAGTCAGTGTACCTCTTGCAAAGACGAGATTTTTTAAAAAAAAGGTCCAGCCGCTATGAACCTTTACTTCAAAAAATCTCGTTTTCGCAAGAGGTACACTGATTTTTACTAAAGGTACACTGAGGTACACTGAAGATGAAAACTAATCACATACCTTTTGAGTGATATAGTGCAAGTTTTACCAGGTCCACCCGCCATCCTGACGTCAGAATGGCGGGTGGACCTGGTAAATATTGCTTTTTATCACTCAAAAGGTGTGTAATTAGATTGCATATACATTTAGTAAAAATCAGTGTACCTCTTGCTAAAACGAGATTTTTTCGAAAAAGGTCCACCCGTAAGAATGGCGGGTGGACCTATGAAATGATACATTAAACCACATATAATGTATGTGGTAATAGTGTACCTTCAGTGTACCTCTGTATAATTTTAAAAACAATCTGCATACCTCTCCCGAAAAGGAGCTACGCTTAAAATAAGGTTTATGGCGGGTGGAAATTTTTCGAAAAAATCTCGGTTTAGTAAGAGGTACACTGATTTTTACTAAAGGTACACTGAGGTACACTGAAGATGCAAACTAATCACATACTTTTTGAGTGATAAAGTGCAGGATTTACCAGGTCCACCCGCCATCCTGACGTCAGGATGGCGGGTGGACCTTATTTTGAGCGTAGCTCCTTTTGAGGAGAGGTATGCAGATTGTTTTTGAAGTTATACAGAGGTACACTGAAGGTACACTATAACCACATACATTATCAATTTATCATACGTCGTTATCGCGGGAGCAAAAACGATTTGACAGTAGTCAAAGATTATGACAAATAAGATAAAACAGAAGTGACAGTAGTATCAAGACGTTTGTACCTACAAGTTCAAAATGTATCGATGTTTTTTTTAATATCTAACCTTCGTATTCGATTTGATTATAGTACATACTAAAAAGATTAGCCACGCAATCCTAACGATAACCTCTTCATTCACCTGTTATTCAAAACATTTTTCATTCATGATCGATTTGTCTGGACTTGTAGATAAAGGATTAAGGGTGTCTAAACACACGAAGAGTTTTATTTTCTCAAAAATCAACGCTAGGTACTCGTAATTTTCATAAAAAATAAACCTTCTGTTAAACGAAATTTCTACTCAAAAAGACGCACTTTAACGAACGTTGAAAAGGAGCAAAACGAGTTTGATTAATCATTTCTAGCAAAAACATTGTGCTAGATATGAAGAACTTCTTAGAGGCTAAGACGTGTAGGCATAATATTCTGTTTATATTAAACGGACATTCTGTTATATATATTCTTCAACACATTTGTTTTTGCTCCCGCGATAACGATGTATGTACATTATATGTGGTTTAATGTATCATTTCATAGGTCCACCCGCCATCCTGACGTCAGGATGGCGGGTGGACCTTTTTTTAGAAAAATCTCGTTTTAGAAAGAGGTACACTGATTTCTACTGAAGGTACACTGAGGTACACTAAAGGTACAGTACTTTTATTAACAATTCGATAAAATTCCCGAGGTCCACCCGCCATCCTGACGCTCACCTAATTTCAGTATTCTTTACCGGTATTCAATACCTATATTCAATGAATGACAATTTTATTACTAGTGCGAGTGAGACATCTGTATCTACGGTTGAATTTTTAATTATAAAAAGTGACTTGACACATGACTGACAGTTAAAATGTTGCCTGTAATAGCAAAAGTAAAATAGTCATGGGTATATGTCGATAAAAAGTATCGAAAAGTGTAATGTTGTACTAAAGACTACCAATACGATTCCATTTAAAGGATCCATAAACGTTAGGAAATTAAATTATCATGGCACAGCCTGAAATGCTACAATATTCAAATCAGACAAAAGTTTTGAAATACGTTGTCGCTAATAAATATAGTTATGTCACATATCATATATTTTTCTATCTCGTCGAACGAGCGGAGCCTAAGCGAAGTGAAGTTATAGACAGCTTCGGAAGAAACGGAAACGGAACTGTCAGCTGGCTACCTGGACATCGCTGCATTTCGATGGCTTTTTGAATAGTTATTCTGCGGTAACTGTAGTAACGTTTTTTCTAATCTTTATGAAATTTGTTGGGGTTATAGCAGAAATCAATATAATTTGAGTTCGTATATGAGCAGGATCGATCCATGGGTTATGGAGCTAGAAGGCGCTGATTGCGGATGATTGTTTAATCATCATAAGAGTCTTGGTATATTGGTCAATGCATTTACAAGGAAATCGCGAGTTCTCAGTTCGAGGCGGACTACAAATAGTTTCTGTAAATTTGAGCTCTTATTATGCAGGCGACATTTTGGATGAACATTGTTCTGGTTCTAATTCTTGCACGTCCAAAGGAATCCGTAATCTGAGGCAACATCACTTAATAATTGAATTCAACACTTCTACGAGTAATAACAACAAAACGTAACGATATTTACGAACAGTCAGAAGACGATATTTCTCAAAAATACCTACTTAACTACTTTTAAAATAGACGAAAAGATACTTGGATAATTATTCGTCCGCATAGAATTCGGTTATCGTGTGGCCCTCTAAAAAGGTTTTTTTTTTCGGGATAAAAAGTAGTTAAGTATCCTATGTCCTATTCCTTACTCTAAGCTACCTCTGGCGCCATTTTAGAGACGTGCATTCAGCAAGATATTCACTCACAAACTGAACGGCAGGCATGTGTGTAGAGAAATCCCAATATTGGCCCGACCGCCGTGCGCTTGGAGAATTTAACTAACCAGAGTGGCCATTGACAGGCTTTCCCCTCTGCCGAAAACAATGGTCAATAAATATAACCAGTGGTCATATTTATTGTACGGACTGACGTTTATCTGACGTGGCTATTTGTACGTTACGTACGAATAGCCATACATTTGACGTTCGCCTCCCCCGCAAAAATAAGCAGACTTTTTTTGTATAGAAAATGACAGACATGGCCGCTCCGGTTGGTTGAATTCTCTAAGCCATGCGCCCGGTATTAACCGTACGGCGGTGTATGAGTAGCCGCCTTTACAAATTATTATTGTCTCCAATAATAGGATGTACAGAAGTTATAAATTTACTTCAATTTGTCGTTTACCGCATAGTTTTATCAACAAGTAATAGTCATTCCGTAAAAGTAACGTATTTTCCACATCATGTTGCAGCATTCTTCAGCCTTTAAGCCTTAATCAAGTTGCAGCGACAATATCGCAACCAATAAATCGCGGCGTTTGTAGAACTCTTAATAAATAAAAATATCGATAAGAACAGCACTGGCCGAATTGCGGCAACATTTGTGTTTGTTGACTTGTCAAGTCACTACGTACAATTATAAATTCTACCTTAAGTTACGGTTTCTATCGGACCGAATTTATACCTAACCGACTAGTTCGACGACAGACGACAGACCTGCTAGTCTAATATGGTCGGATTTTTATCACCTGTCACCATAGCTGTCACGTTCTAACAAGTATGTAAGTGCGAAAGTGACGCATGACGAGATAGGCGATAAAATGACAACCATAATACGCATCCTGCTAAGGCGTTCCTATTTCAAATTTTCTAGAAATAAACCAACTAAATAAAGTAGTAGTACAAAGTGTCGTATTTCACAAATTAATTTCTGACTTTTCGAGTCTTATGCCTTTTAGGCGCTTGTCTTTTGACTTCTTATACCGATAATAAAATCGATTACAGGTAAACATGTCATTTGCAAACACCGATAATGATTTTGAATACCGGTAATACTTTACCGCTATTCATGGTTTTAGCAATATAAATAGTGAAATTCAAGTATAACCGGTTAAACCCAAATTACAACCGGTTTTAAGAATACCGGTAACGATCCCTGCTATAAGTTCGTATTTATCGTGCTCTCTCAATTAACTTCAGAACCTATCTTAGAGCCTTAGCGGTAAGTTTATCCTTATGCGTGTTCTATCGCTTGTACAATGGGTTGTGCTCTGAAGAACTGTTTGATATGATGCCCACGGCAGCTTTTTATCACCGCACCGCTCGCCGCCGGCAGGGTGTTCATCCCCACACCCTGGAGCCCAATGGGTCGCGCACAGTACGATTTAAGAGGAATTTCCTCCCACGAACGCTGCGACTGTGGAATGAACTCCCTGCCGAGGTTTTCCCAGTGGGCTACAGTATGAGGTTCTTCAAAAAAGGAGTGTATAGGTTCCTAAAGGGTAGGCAACGCGCATGTAAATCCTCTGGGGTTGCAGGCGTCCATAGGCTACGGTAACTGCTTACCACCAGGCGGGCCGTATGCTTGTTTGCCACCGTCGTGGTATAAAAAAAAAAAAAAAGTTGCATCAGCAGACCGATACCTATATACAGCCTGACCAGAAATATATGATCATGCGCCATGTTGCGGAATTTCATTGGAACTAATTTCTTACACTGGCAATAATTTTAATGACAGAATGATATGCATGTGTGAGTGCATGTGATAGGCTGTCACTGTCATTGAGGCGGTTTACTTAAATAATAATAAAGTGTTGAATATTAAATAATAAATGACAGAAAATTCCCAAAATTATCCACAATCAAGAGCGAAACATTGTAGATAGTGTATATAATAAACTGCTGTAAGTAATACGCTCGGGAAATGTAACTTTTTCGCTGTGAAACATTTTTAAATTAACATCAAAGCTGACAGGTAAACAAATCAAGATGTCACCATACCATAGAAAACTGTATTGTTGCCATATAAATGAGAATAATAGCGCCCTCTTGACAATAATCATATATTTCTGGTCAGGCTTTATATAGAGTGACTAATACGCAATTCAAATATTCGCTATAGTTTTAATCATATTTTCAGATTGAGTACTTATAAAATGGTTGTATTGCCATGCCGAAACCTCGAAAACGGTTAAAATTTCAGTCCAAGGAATTATATTTAATATTTACCTGTACTTCATATCGGAAAATAGCAATAACTCAAGATTATTTTGGCAAAGTTCAACAGTGAATTTCGGACGCAACGGGCATATCATAGACCTATAATAAGATTTTTTTAATCAGGAAGAAGAATACAGAAATAATAAAAATACTAACACAAACAATATTAAGCTGGGTAGACCACGCAAGAAATTCTATCCAGATCTTGATGATTTTGATTATGCAGTGATACGACGAATGGTTAATAACTTTCATCTCATTTATAAACGAGTCCCTACATTAAAAACAGCAAAGTCCAAATTAATAAAAACGATGAATTTCAATGAATGTGATTTTACACTAATAGACGGAGAGCTGGCCACGTCAGATATGACACAATAATGAGAGCAACGAAACCCCTCTAGTTAATTTGCTATACTATGCTTATTTCTAGATCCCGACATCTGGCAGCTGTAAAGTGGTGGAGGTCAAAGAATGCAAATAACTTGAGTTCTGGGTTTGATGTAATATAATCGGGAATTGTGTAATTAATTAGATTATATCATATCCAGAAGTTTCTGTTGGGGAAAAGTAGTGCCAAATGATGTATAATGCAATTTTTAGTTAGTCGCCTACTGTTTTTGTTTCCGCAATAATAGACAATGGCTTTTAATCTAATATTAAAATATAGGCCCTATCCTCTATAAATAACACTACTTTGGCATTTTTTACCAATTTTGGTATTACTTTTTTTCAACTTAAAAACTTTGTTGGTCTGTCCCTCTAACCTCCACCCATTAAAAGCTGCCAGATGCCCGGATCTAGCAATAAGGATGGTAAAGCAGTCTAACTAGACAGGTTTCATTGCTCTCATTATTGTGTCATATCTGACGTGGCCAGCTCTTAGACCATAAGAAGAATACTTCGCCAAATGGGTTTTCTATTCAAGAAAATTACTAATAATAGAAAAATGCTGATGGAAAAAGATGACGTTAGACTTAAAAGAGTAAAGTACCTAGACTTAATAAGGAAGTACAGATCTGAAGGCAGAGAAATTGTGTATACTGACGAAACTTATGTTCACACATCCCATTTAACAGGAGAGTGCTGGATCGATTCTACGGATAAAGGAGTGAAACAGTTAATCTCAAAAGGTCAACGTCTTATTATAGTACATGCAGGTAGTGCCAAAGGATTTGTACCGGGTGCTCTACTGATGTACATACAAGTCTACTGATAAAACCGGTGATTATCACGATGCCATGAATAATGTTAATTATGAAAAATGGTTACGGAATCAACTTATTCCCAACTTGTCTTCAAATTCTGTCACACTATATACAACGTGTTACATCCAAGACTAAAAACCTGAAAACTGCCCCAGAAACATTACCGGAATTGAAGACTGAAGAAGAATGGGCGGGCATCCCTCAAGGCGTTGCCAGTAAGCTGATTCGATCCATGAAAAATCGTATGACAGCCTGTCGTTGAGCTAGAGGACGCAACGCAACGCAATACACGATATTAAATCAGTATATTTTTTTATATATTTTCCTCAATTTCCAGAAAAATCACTATTTCCCTACTGATTCCAGTAAGCATATTAAGGGCGACAGCACGTTCGTTCAGCACTCTGAAAAACTGAAAGTGAGGTCTACAAAATCTGAAAATAAGCTTTAGTCATAGTCATTTATAGTATTTAAAATATAACATGTCAAATTACATTACATTATTAAATTAAGTGATTTCCTAATTAGGTAGGTCATATAACTCTGTGAGATTGTAAAAAGTATGGTTTTATAGCCACCTTTTTAATTTATTCAAAAATATGTGGGTACTACCCGCATTTTTTATCACCGAAGGGAGTTTGTTGTAAATTTTGGGTCCTACACTTGACATTATTTTGGATGACTTGGCCAGTCGATTAAACCAAGTACGGAGTTGTTGTTTTGAACCCTGTCGTGTTTATTTTACTTTAAAGTCAATTTAACAATTGGCATTAAAATTTTCATCGTGAGGCTTATAGTTTCGTCGGAAATCGAAAAAAAAATTAAACTTGCACAGGTGGTCCGATTTCTTTGTACCCAAGTCTACATATATCTAAATTATAAACTGCAATAGATGTCATGTACTACAGAAAACGTGACCAGGCCTCCGGTGTCCGAGGCCAGATTTGAACTGGCTTTCGCGGCTGATGCCCTGACCACTAGACCACTCGGTCACGGCGGAACCTGTCGAATTTTCTCAAGTACATAAGTCTCTTAGTTTTAACAGATCGGTCTTGCGAATGATGCCTTGGCAACATTGTACGATATATCGATATAGTACATATGTTACAATTTACAAAGGCCGCCGGAGTTCCGAAATCGGATCCCACCTAACGGATATATGTAACAGGCCCTTATTCAGTTATTGCTTAAGGTGGCGAAGCGTTTTTATTTTATTTTGATATTAGAAACGTAGTAGATTTCCGAAAATTAAATTAATATTCGTTGAATAGGAATATTGTAACATATCTGTATTCGTTGCATCACTATTGATAATATTCGGCGAATATGCGAATAATATACCTAGCGTATTCGAATAATACGAATAATATATTCCACATTGTTGCATCACTATATTTCATAAAATACTCACACATCGTTTTTTTTTGAGATTAGAATTTGAGTAAACATAGAAACAGTAGTTGCGAACCTGTTCTAAATGTTCAATTTAAACACACTGAAAGCACACGAACAAACGATTAGTTAACATGATTAAGAGTTCACGTTTGCGAATAAATAATAACAATTTGCAGATTAAATAATCCAACACAACAATAAAAACACAATTTCGTTTTGATTATCACGTTAGAGACGTGAAAATTGAAAAACTGACGGTGACGCACCTACGTTCTAAAACGGAAACTTAACGTCTAGTTTTTTATCAGTATTCACGAAAATTATTTAATTGACAATCATAGTATGCACTTATTAAACACTGTTCGTAAATAAAAGTTAACGCCTAATAATAAAATAATTGTCTTAGGTGATGGTAAAAGATTTAGTTGACAACGAGGTGGCTCTTGTTATTGTATGCCACTCGGGCCTGCCTATGATTGCGCCATAACCCTCCAAACAAACGCCCAAAAATAGAGCAAGCAAGTAAAAATACTTTTACTTAAATAAGAATCACAATAAGCTTTAAACATTAAAAACTATCCAGGTACTATACTGAGAGATACGAATGACAGATGATGCGAGAAATTATTTAAAAATCGGACCATTCGTTTCGAACATCTCCTTCTCTAGGTTTTTTATTGTGCAACATTCACAAGAATATTAACAATGATAAAAATAAAATATTTCGTGCATCACTACTATCAAAATATTATTAAATACTCAATATAACATTAACAAACACGTAGGCATGGCTTTACTCTAAATACAAATATAATTAAGTATGTTGAATGACGGCGTAGGCACTTTGACAGTTATGACATGTATCGTGCCTGATAAAGAACCCTTGTACCATCAGGTTCAAAATTGCATGGTCAATTTATCAATGAATTCATTCATAAAATGGCCATGCAATTCTGAACCCGATAGTACATCGTTCTGTCAAATTTTTCTAATCTCAAAAAAAACTAACTATAGTCGGTTCATAAGTTCTGGCACAAGTTTTGACAGATAAAATAGAATACAAAGCCTTTATTAAAAATTTAGCTTATTTCATATTGATGCAAATATACTATGGTTAACTTAAAATGGAGATCGCCTATTTTATAGATCCTTGTAAACTGGAAGCTTGTTGTAAGGTAAGACCCAAACGCCGATGATTTATGAAAATTATACTTCACAAAAGTTGGTGAAGATCATTGTTGTAGTTGTCCAGGAGTAACATATTGTTATTTTTATGAAAATAGAAGATTAAGGCATTCGCTTCACTTATTCTCCTCCTGAACCTTAATGTATTTTTCAGCTTTGAGCAAAACGCGAAGATTTTGCTGCCATACATCAGGGTAGTCTTCCAAAATTGTGTAGCCTTCTAATCAGTCAGATCAACATAAATTATGTATTAAGATTAAGGTAAAATATCGCTAATGCAGTATGCAAGACAGAACCCTTTTAAAATTGAATAATAGTACATTATTGTCGAGGAGGTGAAGTAGTACATTGATGGCTGAGTATTCCGTTTAAACGGACGACTTTAGGAGTCCGTTTAATTTAATACGAAGCCAGCAATAGCCCTTCACGCCGAGTCCAATATAGTGCTTTATTCAAAAATAATGCAAAACAGCCAACGTTGATGAACAACAAACAATATTGACATAAATAATATATTCAGGATAACTTCTAGGTTAAAAGAATGACAATTATCTCCATCTCCATCGCTTCTCATTTTGAGTGAGAGAGACAGATTTATTCGAAACTACAATTTTTATGTTCGCGGTACACGCTCAGCTTTGCCGCCTTTATATCTTTTTATTAAAAAGTTTGAAGTGTATTTTTCTTCTGAATTTACCGTAACCTATTTGAGATAACTAAAAAATCGGTACCAACATTATAAATAACAAATACCGAGGTTGTGTTTTGGCTGTTTAGGACCTTTGCCTTTCTTTTTGTATGGCTGTTGAACTTTTTAAAAAGTTTGTACCTCGACAAAAATGGAATTTGTATGCAACATTTATGTCGCGAAATCGAGCCTGCAATTTCCGTAACTTTTTAATTTTTATTTGACCATAAACTAGGCACTTCGCCGCCTAGTTTTAACCGTAAAAGTCAACCTTGCCGGACATTTTTGAATAAAAATAATTAGGGCCTAAAAAGGGTTTTTACCTGTTTTTTATTGCGCTTTTTCTACTGCAATAACTATTTGCATTAAATTATATCCTACATTAATCACTGTTAAATAGACATTAATCGTTTACTGAAATAATAAGCAATCGCTAACAGTTCTCATTTTACTAATCAAAACCCTAGTGAGTGACAGAACTTATGAACTGACTAAGCATAATAAGTATTTATATTATGCAATCAATATACATAAGCGAATACTTTCGCGTCAAATATCAAGATAGTCATCTATTTAGAATCGTAGGAGAGATTATTACCAGGTACCAGGTACCTATAGTGAAAAGTGGCAGGTGTAGATCCGTATATAGATTACACTGATAACAATAACTGCCTTCATACTCAATAATGATTTCTGAATGAGAATGCGCTCGACCAGTCCGGTGGGTGGCCCGCGTATGCCGAGTACTAGTGAAAGCCCCCACTTTCATTGAGAGTGGGGCGGTCGTGAGCCGTCATCAGTGCCACAACAAAAGTGAACGTCGTCGCGGGTGTAGACGCAACGAGTCTGTCAGTCGCTATCGTAACAGTAGGTCGAGCGTGTGCTGAGCGTCTCGTGCCGTGTATCGTGTTCTCGTGATGTCCAGGTGGTGGATGGTGGTGTTGCTGGCGGCGGGGGCGGCGGCAGCCGGCGGGCGGCTGCCGCGCACCTCGCTGCCCGCGTCGACTGCTGCGCCCAGCGCCTCCTCGGCCGCACCGAAGTTGCCTTCCAGGAATATTACACTCTCCTCCCGGAACTCTGTCCGAAATAGGTAAGTTTATGTAGCTTTAAGTTCTTTCACAGCAATCTCAGTGGTAGCGCTAATATTCAAGAACTAAGTAATTAAATGAAAAAGCATACTCGTACCTAAATCATTTTATGAATCATTTATTCTATTGTTAACTATTTAGGTATTAAGGTACATCCCTCAGATAAGTAAAAAATAATTAGATCGTTCATCGATATACCTAATCGCAAGAGGTAAATTTCCACCGGTATATATATGTGTTGTTTAGTTTAAATTACAAGTCTATTACATATAAATTACATAACACATTGGACGCTTGACATTTTGTGTTTTAAATGTATGCTATGGCAACTATGTTTAGCCATTATACCTAAACCTTGTGTTTTTGGTGTAGGTAAGTACATTCGTTTGGATAGATACGCTGGAAAATCATTGCTATGATTTATGAAAATTGTACTTCACAAAAGTTAATAAGATCATTGTTATAGTTGTCCAGAGTTACAAATTGTTATTTTTATGAAAGTAGAAGATTAAGGCATATTTAAAAACCTATATTTAGTTGACTTACAAGTCTGAGCTTCAGCTATTCTTCTCCTGAACCTCAACGTAATTTTCAGTTTTGAGCAAAACACGGTGATTTTGATGTCATACATCAAGGTAGTCTTCCAAAATGGTGTATACTAGCCTTCTTGTCAGTCAGACCCAGTTAATTATCTAAATATATAAAAGAAAGTGGTGTTAGTAAGACCGTTTATAACTCGAGAACGGCTAAACCGATTTAGATGATTTCGGATTAGTTTGAATGGACACAGCCCTGGTTAACAGAATAAGTATTAAAAAGTCACAAAACCCTTGATTTCAAAGAACAAATATGACCTTAATTAAAAGCCGGCCATGTCGGCCATTTTGTTTATTGACATTGATATGACAAGCCTGTTCGAGCTCAATATTTAAAAGTGGGTAGCAGCTCAATATTTAAATGAGGGTAGTTATAAAATTGAGTTGAAGCATTCGTAACATTGGCACGACGAGTCTGTTCAAGATCAATACATAAACGCCGGTAGCCGAGTTTGTATTACCATTTTCAAATAAACTTTTATTTTATTTTTGTGTTTGACTGTTTGTTGTCATTGTCTGTCATAATTTAATGGTGAATTGTAATAATGTTTACAAGTCGTCATATTTGTGTTGTGCCTTCGCAATCAAAGAAAAGTCTATTGCAATATTTTGAAAATCGACTATCTCAACTCTAGATAAAGCGTCAGCAACGACGTTGTCCTTACGCTGTATACAGCCTTGGCCAGAAGTATTGAGCATAGCAGTTTTTTGTTTACAGTTTTGATGTTAACTATTATTTCCCAATAATAACAATGTACGGTGACGTAAAATGTTACATTTCATTTATATATCTAGAAAACTTCACTTAATAACAATTTCAAGGTAAATATAAAACATGAAAACTTAAGGTCACAAAAATGCGACTTTAGGTCGGTGGGATAAATTGCAAATATTCTATGCAGTTACTACTAACTTCAACAAAACATGCCTGGTCAGTTTGAATTAAAAATATAGAAACGCTGGACTAAAGCTTCGAGTTTTGTATGAAAATCGCAAGGGTGCTCAACACTTCTGGCCAAGGCTGTATGTCTTATGTCCGTAGACAATCTTTTATATTATATATATAAAAGAAAATCGTGTTAGTTACACTATTTATAACACAAGAATGGCTGAACCAATTTGGCTGAAAATTGGTGGGGCGGTAGCTTAGAACAAGAAGACGGACATAGGATACTTTTTATCCCATTCCCGCGGAACGTGACATAAAACGTGGTATTACAAAACGCTATATACCATTTATAACTCAAGAACGGCTGACCCGATTTTCATGATCTTTGATTTTTAACCGACATCAAGATTTCAAAAGAGGATGTTCTCAATTCGGCGTGTATGTTTATTTTTTTAGTTTATATATATATTACAGATTGGTCCCGTTTTTGTCAATACGCAGTTCAGATGATGGGATCCATGAGGAATCGAGGGAACTCCTCAAACTTTAAAGGCATACATATACATATTTTTATCAAGAAATCCATCATTTTCATTCAAAACAGTGAATCATTTCAAGAATTATTTATTTATTTTCTAAAGATGTTTTATTATTAATTGTACCATCTTTTATAAATTTATAATTTCATATTTGTGTATTAAAATATAATAGGGTAGAAACTAGAAGCTGATAAAAAAAAATTACCCCTACTTCATGTGAACCTTACCCAAAAAAAATGTTAACTTCAGTTTTTATTTCACCATTTTTTCAAGAAGATCATTTGAAGAAGTAGATCTGCTGATGATGATCAGAATGGAACTCTTCAACGATGCATAGTTCACGTTTGGCGATTTGTCCTCTTCGCTGTGTTTGTTAAGCAAGTTTGATTGTCAGGACAAATTTTCGTCAACCTCAAGTTCTGATTATGGGATCCATGAGGAATCGAGGGAACTCCTCAAATCTTAAGGGCATACACATAGTGAGTTTTGTATTTTTTTCAACAAATCAAGATTTTCATTCAAAAGAGTGACATTTGATAAAGTGGAACTGCTGATGATGATCAGAACGGAACTCTTCAACGACGCATAGTTCACGTTTGGCGATTTGTCCTCTTCGCTGTGTTTGTTAAGCAAGTTATTTCATTGTATGGAGTCTAAGAGTACACCATCTACATAATAATCTTTCACCAGCTTTCCCCATTGAAGTCGGGTTTTTTTTTCTTAAAAAATATTTCGATGTACATATCTCCACCCCGAATAACAGAATAACTATTAAAATATTGGAGAAACTAAAAAGAAAATGGAACATAATCTATGGAAGTAGGGTTACCAGGCCCAAAAATGAAAAAGCCGCTTAATTTAGCCGGACATTTGATCCCAAAAGCCGGACATGCCTTTTTTGCATACGCTACGCTGGTCTTTCGAATCGTGACACTGGCGTGACTGGCGCGTAGCGTAAGTCAGAAAGAAGCCTAACAAAAGCCGGACAGGCCGGACGAGGAATTATTTGGCCGGACACACTGGTAAAAAGCCAAACATGTCCGGCTAACACCTGGCAACCCTATATGGAAGTTAAGAAAGTGTAAGTCCGTTAATAGGAGTGGATGAAGACAATGGGAGGAGGTGGAGACGATGAGACTGACGTAGTGTAAGAGTCAGTGGGAATGGAGTCGATGGGAGAAGGGTGGTGGAAGAGAGTGAGAGAAGGGTGGACAAGAGTGGGAGATGGTTGGACAACAGTGGGAGAGTGGTGGGAGACGGTAGGACTGGCGTAGGAGTGAACTTGAGGTCGACGGGAGTCTGTGGAAGTTGGCGGTACGAAGTTCGCCGGGTCAGCTAGTATATTATAATGAAGGTAAAAGATCAAGCTAATGCATTATGTAAGACTGAAGCCTCTTAAAATTGAATAAAAATAATTAGGGTCGAAATCAACTCGAACAGGGCGCGTGTTTTTGACGTGGACGTGGACGTTGAAAAAAGCGCAACAAAAAGTTGCGCTTTTTTTAATGTTACACGGAATTGTGTAAAACTGTCACAACTATTTGCCTTAAATAATATCTCACATTAATCACTGTTAAATAGGCTTTTTAACCATATATTGAAATAAATAGTAAGCAACCTCTAACAGTTCTTATTTTACCAGTCCATACCCTAGTGACAGAACTTATGAACCGACTAAGTACACCATAAGATAGGTACCTTAAACTATCTTTAGTAAGTATCTATTGTTTATATGCGAACACGTGTCATATGTATTAGTTGTCGAAAGCAGCTCTCCGTATCCTGGCGTTTGTCCCGGCTTTTTACGACGACAGTTAAGCCTGGGGTCCGCATGGCAACCTAATCTCATGAACAGTTGCATCATGGCATGGACAGTTTTGTGCCCAAGTGACTGCCATCTGACTTCCAATTCAGAGAGGAAACTAGGCCTTATTGATACGATACGATATCAGGTAGGAGCTTAGGCCCTGGGTTTTCTGACCACCCGTCGCCGGCGGCCGGCGACCGACTCGTGTCCGCCGCCGACGACGTTCGGATGTTTTGTTCGGGTCGGTCGCCGGCCGCCGGCGACGGGTGGTCAGAAAACCCAGGGCCTTAGGTACTGACAAAAAGTTGATCTCGTGTTGATACCTACATTCTCAAGACTAATGTTATATCCAGGGAATGCAATACCGGTATTTTTTGTATGACCAATACCGGTATACCGGGTTTGCCCATACAATAAATACCGGTATTGTATTCCGTAGTATTCATACTAGGTATTTAGGTCTTAGGTTAGACAATCAATGGGCGATATGGAATAAGCTAGGGCTCTTCCCATTTGTTTCATGGAACTAAGTAGTCTGAAAAGTAGAGTTACGTGTCAAAGGGGAGAATACCGAATACTCGAGTCTGCACAAAGCGCGTCTGTATTGTAACCACGGACTAGATAAATACTAATGGACGCGGTAATGGGCCGGGCGCGCGTTACATGGTTTATGATCAGATGCGCATAAACTTGTCGAAACCTCGTGCCGCGCGGTTCAGTCGTCGTTCGACCACGTGTGACGAATTTAGTGCCAAAAAACATGTAAAAATGCCGTGTTGTACAATTTTGTCGTGTCGTATACGAAGCAACGAATTAAAAGAGGCCCCTGGAGTAGTTACTTTCCACCGGTAAGTATAAAAACCGAGTATTTCACATTTTTTCCATAAATTGTAGGCTTTTATTACGACATTCACCCATTATCTGATGGTACAACAGTATTCATATCAATTGCTCGCTGGCTATTGCTGGCGGTCGCAGGATTACGCGAGTGACGCGCAATGTATTTGGAAATACGAACGTCGCTCGTCAGTCTCGTCACACGATCGGCAGCCACGTTGCTGGGCAACATGGCTGCCGCGCGCCTGCCGCCACGAGAGTGCGGTACGTTATTTATTATCGATAATTTCGAACACATTGCTTAAGGTGTAACTTTCTGTCCTATAGTAAAAACTAATTATATTTCTTTCGAAAACAAAATAACGTGATTGACTGGATTAATTAATCCACTGATCAACTTATTTTATAGATACGATAACTTTATAATGGTACTTCTAACCATACTAATATTATTAATGCGAAAGTGTCTCTGTCTGTCTGTTACCTTTTCACACTTAAACTGCTGAACCGATTAAGATGAAATTTGGTATGAAGATAGTTTGAGTCACGATTATTTTTAGTATTTTAGCAGACACATAAATTAGATAGATAAGGGTACATCCACAAATTACGTCAAACAAATTTCAACAATAATGTTTAAAATTACTATTTCTTTATTTTCCCATTTTAAATAATATATTAAATGAAATCAAAGCAAGAAAAATAATAATCCAAAGTGTTTGGATGTCAGACTAGAAGACATAAATGGTTCCTTTCCTTCAAAAAAAGTGTACACTGTACTATATGTATATATGTACACGATATTTGTATTTGTGATGTCACAAGAAATAAAACTCCCCCCTGCCCTTATAAGAACTCGTCACACTTTGTTGATCCCTCCGTCCCCCTTAACATCTGACGTAATTAATGGATGAACCCTTATTAGGGTAGATTTTTATCCAGCTATTAATAAAAATCGACATTGTTTTATTAATATGAGGTGTGGCGCGGTATTATGGAGTTAACTATCGATAATCGATATCGATAAAATATATATATCGACAGGCCACATCCCTGGCAATGGTAGTGGTTACGTATTTTCGAGTGTACGCACACATCAACACAGCGAATGAGAGACTGACATTTCTTTGTGTGTATCACCTCGTGCGTACTTTAATGAGAATGTGTGCGTGTAAATGCCGGCTACGCTGGTTTTGGAACAAACTACGGCTGATACCGTTTCCATATACTCCGTGATTGTAACCTTTAAGAGTAGAGTTCACAGTCATAAATATTCCCACATAAATTATCAGTTTCGGGGAATTGGGAACTGCGCAAAAAACCTTGGACAAACTGAAATTATGCAAATGTTGCTAAACAAAAGTTTTCTCCAACGAGAACTAAAAACCTTAAAGTTATGTACATTTTGTGATTAGTGTATTTTACAAAGGTTTAAGTATGCCGGGTCTATATCCTTTTATCCGTCCCGGTGCCTATTAACCTATTTGTAATTTATATTTCAGGTTGAACTTGAGTGAGGAATTAAGATTGGAGTTGTTACTTATAATTAAAATGACCAGTAGATGACTAACAAAATGCTACCTAGGTACTGAAATAATAACTATAATATACATATGTTGAAATAAATAAAAGCCAGGCAAGTTAAGTGATGAATTAAATCTTACGAGTATGACGGAAGCTTAGGTGTTAAATACAGGTTAGTGTCACGCTTCAGATACGGGACGCGGTACATTGTAAAAAGAAATAGTAAAATAACTACGTAATGTATTTTACAAACTACGTGCTAAGCTAGACACTTATTACGAGTAGAAGAAAAAAAGTGGAAAGAGAAGGAATGGGAAGTGGGCATAGTTTTAGCTAAGGTTTTGTTTGGACTGGTGTAACTCGTGAAATGTTCTAAGTAGAAGTTCTAAATGTTCTATGATTTAGATGTAAATTTTTAGTAAAAATAAATAAAATTCGGTGCACGACCTCGTTTAAAAAAACTCATTGAATGTATTTTTTTTTAATATACATTCAGAATAAGTATGGTATGAAATTATTATAATTATAAAACGTAATGATAGGGTTCAGCAGAAATTTGTTACATTGTTCAGTAAACATTATATTTATACAAATGTTACACAGTAGGTAACCCACAGCAGACCTATGCACTTTTATAAAATGCCTTATATGTATATACATACTTACTATACATTTTCCACATTATAAATGAAGTGGAATAATAAATTGACTAATTTTATACAATCGTGACATAATGAAGTGCTTTTCAGTCGAGTAGCGTGTTTAGGTCATGAAGCTTACTGAATGGCCTAAGTAAGGTACGAGATTAAAAAACTTAATTACCTATGTCACTATTGTTTGCAATACCTTTTCTACGAGTGCTCAAAATTGGAAAGCCGGTAAGAATTGAGTCCGACGATTGCCTTACAACCTGTTGTCTAATATACATCAACGTCCTCCTCCACGAACGTGGTATAATATTGTATGAAAACCCATAAGACCATCGTCAGCGATGGTCTTATTGAATACCATAAACACCGTTTAAAAAGTATGTTTTTTTAATCTGGAGCTGGCCACGTCAGATATGACACAAAAATGAGAGCAACAAAACCAGTCTGGTTAGATTGCTATACTATCCTTATTGCTAGATCCAGGCATCTGGCAACTTTAAATTGGTGGGGGTCAGAGTGACAGACTAGCAAAATGTTTTAATTGGAAAATAGTAATACCATAATAGATAAAAACTGCCGAAGTTGTCTGAGGTATAAAGGACAGGGTCTATATTTTAACATTAGAACAAAAAACATTGCGTATTATTTCGGAAACAGAAACAGTAAGCGACAAACTATGAATTACATTATACGTTGTTTTGGACTACTTTCCCCCATCAGAAAGTTTTGGCAATGATATTATCTAATTATGTATATAATTTCTCACAATACTGCATTAAATTTAAAACTGAAACTCTAGCATTTGTATTCTTGAAGTCGTTTGCATTCTTTGACCTCCACCACTTTACAGCTGCCAGATTTATAAATAAGCATAGTATAGCAAACTAACGTGAGGAGTTTCGTCGCTCTCATTATTGTGTCATATCTGACGTGGCTAGCTCTCCGTCGAATCCACCTGTCAGCTATGTAATTTAATTGACAATGCTGGAGTACAAAAAGGTACCATATGTTATACAGGGTGCCATCTGAGACGTGATCAGTTACATGTTTTTCTAACTCCATAAACAACTTGCAGTTGAATGCCCCAACTTTTACTAAAATCAGAATTATTTTTTTCTTTTTTTTTTACATGTTTTTGTAATTTATTTTTCTTTCTTAAGTGATACTGATAATATTAGTGTAAAACAGTTTTATAAGATATTTAAGGTAAAAAAAATATTAAATTACATTTTATCCGGAATAAATGACAGAATTGTTATTAACGACAGTTCCATTTCAAAGAGGTAATTCAATTTACTTATTTAAATATTCTAATAAGTAGTTTAAATATCCCGAAAACCCCGTCAAATGAAAAATAAATTACAAAAACATGTAAAAAAAAAGAAAAAAAAATGTCTGATTTTAGTAAAAGTTGGGGCATTCAACTGCTAGTTGTTTATGGAGTTAGAAAAACATATAACTGATCACGTCTCAGATGGCACCCGCCCTGTATATAAGTAGGTACAGTTCAGTACATAGATATGTTCTTTATTTCAGAGAACATTACATTACCAACATCAGGCTAGGCTAGAGTTTAGGGCGTCTGCCACGAATGCAGAAGGCGCTGGTTCGATCCAAGCCCTTGGTCACTTTTTTCTCTGTATATGACATCTATACACGGTGCCCGTGAGCATTGCGAGAGACTTTAACAGTGTATTCATTATCATATTTAGAGAACAAAATGTCCTTTAAACTTTTTCGAAATTCGCCATAGTTTCAGAGTACTTACAAAAAATTGCATTTTGAATTGTTTCTCAGTGTAAAATGATTTTTTGATGGCGATCTCACCGGTATGGGGCATAGTCTAGACATCTCTTATTGACTGATATCAAAGACCTAAGAAACACTTTGCATGGACTAGTTTTTACGAGAAAAAATGTAGCAATTTACTTTTTCCGTTACTTTTTTCTAATGACATTTACTTTTTATGTAGAGCAGCATTAAAAAAAAGTGAAAAAAAAAAGTAAAAAAAAATTTTTTTTTTGGCGTTTTACAACAAAAGTCATATAATGTTTTTCATTCTTTCGACTAGGGTTTGCAAGATCCGTCAGTTTTTCGGATCCGGATATTACGGATCCAAAAAATTTACGGATCCGGGTATCCGGATAATACGGATATTACGGATCCGAAAAATAAAATCTTAAATTCTGACGTTACGGTAAACGATTCCGTTAATTAAACGATGAAAGGTTCAATGGGATTTATTACTTTTTCTAAAATCAATATAGAAAAAATTATCAATGTCATCACAAATAATACAATTATATGATATAAACACTCTGTAAACTCTGGTCTTTATTAAATAATGACAATCAGTCTAACTTAACAAAAGAATCTTAATAATTAACAATTTAGTATTGTAGCTAAGCTGGTACATGTAAGCTATAAAAAATAAAACCATTTACATCTAAATATATAAAAGAGGAAACTGACTGACTGACTGACATATCAACGCACAGCCCAAACCGCCGGTTCTAGAGATTCCAAATATTGGCACGTAGGTTCCTAATAAGGTCTAGGGATGCACTAAGAAAGGATTTTTCAAAATTCACCCCCTAAGGGAGTAAAATGGGGGTCCAAAGTTTGTATGGTGAATCAAGATATGTTATACTATTTTATTCGAAACTTCACAGGAGTATTCCTAACGATAAATGAGTAAACACGTGTTTCAGGTTTTTTGAAAATTCAAGCCCTAAAAGGGGCAAATGTGGTCACAGAGCCTGAAAATCAACATGGGTATCGTATCCTTTTTGAGTACTTAGTTATAGTACGCGGGCGAAGCCGCGGGAAAGGGCTAGTTACATATAATCAACATCTTACAATATTAAAAAGAACAATTGTATATGCTAGTTTCTAACGATTAAATTAAACTCTGTAGTGACTGTAGTAAAAGAAATGTGTGTGGTACATGTATATCTTAATGTATATGTAAATGTACATGTATATGTAATTGTAAATGTATATGCATATTAATCAACATTCAATAAAAAAAATCAAACAAAGACACTTTGTGTATAGTATTAGTAGATATAATAATGTAAATATTAATTGTGTACTAGCTAGTAAAGGCTACCTAGATAGGATTTCTAGGATAATCTTAATCATAAATCAGTCGAGTCGAGTTAAAGTATACCTATTTAAAATCAACTTTGTAAATCAGTCTTTAAAAGGAACATTAACATTGATAAATACATTGATAAAGAGAAACCACGCTAACTCTTCCAAGCAAATGAACTCTCAAACTCTAATATGTAGCAATAGTAATAGTTATTTTTCAGAAATTACGTGTTCAATTTATTTTATATGGGGTATATAAGGTATATTCACACAATGTAGACTGTAGAGTAATATACATACACGGTGCCCGTGAGCATTGCGAGAGATTTTAACCACGCATTTCTGAGGTCAAAAGAATGAAAAAACATTATATGACTTTTGTTGTAAAACTGAAAAAAAAAAAATTTTTTTTTACTTTTTTTTTCACTTTTTTTTAATGCTGTTCTACATAAAAAGTAAATGTCATTAGAAAAAAGTAACGGAAAAAGTAAATTGCTACATTTTTTCTCGTAAAAACTAGTCCATGCAAAGTGTTTCTTAGGTCTTTGATATCAGTCAATAAGAGATGTCTAGACTATGCCCCATACCGGTGAGATCGCCACCAAAAAATCATTTTACACTGAGAAACAATTCAAAATGCAATTTTTTGTAAGTAGTATTTACTCTGAAACTATGGCGAATTTCGAAAAAGTTTAAAGGACATTTTGTTCTCTAAATATGATAATGAATACACTGTTAAAGTCTCTCGCAATGCTCACGGGCACCGTGTATAGTAATCGAAAACAAAATATGAGCATAACTAGTTATGAATGAATCATTTTAGTGACAATAATTCAATGGATCCGTAGTATCCGTAATATCCGGATCCTGAGACGTAGGATCCGGATCCGAAAGTGAGCGGGTATCCGGATATTTCGGGTATCCGGGTATCCGGATCGCAAACCCTACTTTCGACCTCAGAAATGCGTGGTTAAAATCTCTCGCAATGCTCACGGGCACCGTGTATAATTTTGTTAGATAACATTACTTAATTCGTTGTAAAGATCTATTTTTAAATGGAATTAACTTTCAAGCTAGTAATAAGTCACAATTCGTCGATTGAGCTACATATAGACATGTTAAATTTCATCATCTGCTGCATATTGACAGCGATATGTAGACAAGGTCTTATGACATAGTTTAGCTCGGCACACGTGGCGAGTAGCTAATGACATTCATTGCTTCGAATACTTTTGGAATTGAGTGTTGACTGTCCTGTAGATAAGTCAAGATATAATTATCTATTGATAATTATACCCTGCATGATCTTATAAGTAAAACCAGGTAAATTATTTCGTTCCTTGACCGAATACGTTACGAGTACGATATATCTGAGTATTCGTGGTCTGCACTGCTACCGACAGGTGGACAACAGAAACTAGAAAAGAGATCAAGGTTACACACCGGTATTGTTACTGCTCTTAGTGTTAATTATGATTGCTAATATCGTTCGGTTGCCGCAGCACGTCAATGGAGTGCGCTGTTTACCTAGGTAGGTACCTATTGATTCTCCATTTACATACTGTACACCACAGTAGTCCATATTGACTTTGACTACCTACTTCTAAACATGCGTAAGTACATTCGAATTACCCTATTTTCTTCATATTGGGAATATTGCGTGCGCTTACTGAGTAACCGACGTCCAACACTAGCTTGGAAGGGATAGGCGGTCGACCAAGGACGCTAAGCGAACGGACCCATGGCACACGCGTGAACTTTGAAGTTGGATTAAAAACATTGATTTCAGTGCAGGCGGCCTTTTCGTGTCGAGTAAGCAAGTCGTTGCATCTCAGTCATGCACACGTTGGCGGACCTGTGTGTGCTGTTTTAACGCGCGCAGTTTTGTCTAAATGTCAATGTCAAATTATGTTGATGCAGGAAGATATTTCTGGGCGTTTGTATATGTCACCAGCTAGCTGGCTACTTGCGGAACCAAGGCTCTATAAGCAATTGATGATTGCATTCTATATATTTAGATAAAAATTGTATGATGCATCGGACGAACCCGGGTTAGAAGTGATTTATGAACCCCTAGAACATCCTTACTTATTGGTAGAGCATGAGTTAGATGTTACTGATGATTAGTACCTACTTTTGTTCGCCGTTTCTCTTTATTTTCAACCGACTTCAAGATTTCGGAAGAGGAGTTCTCAATTCGTCGGGATCTTTGGTTTTGCTATTTTTTAAATGTATGTTCACCGATTATTCGTAGATGGCTGGACCGATTTAAAAAAAAAATTGTTTGAAAGATTATACTTCACAGTTGGTCCCGTTGTAACCAGGTCAGGATCTGATGATGGGGTCCTGGAGAAATCGAGGGAACTCTTCAAATATTATAGGCACACCTATAGCGATTAAAATATTTTTTACAGTAGCTCGGGTATTTCCTTTTGGAAAGGTGGAGTCTAAGTGAAGTCGGTTCTTTTTTGTTTAAAATTATGTAGGTCAGTTTCCACATAGGTAATACGACTTCCTCTTACTGGAACCTATTTATAAGGTAGAGGGAAGTTGCAAATACGATAATTATATCCGTATTGCGTAACATTATTTTGATAAATATCCAGTAAAAGTCATGTTGCTTCGGTAACAGAAAGCTCATTCGTTCTGGAATCATTTACCAGACGGGGTCAGCCCACAGCCTGCGCTGCGCTTTCCGCCCGCGGCGTCGAAATAGACTGCTTCGCGGTAAGCATTTTATTGCGTCAGTGGCAAGTACTGGACGAAATATACGATAAATACATAATAACGTGCTCTACCTATGTACCTATATTCTATCGGGGGAGATAGCCGTGTCAACAGATTTACGTCCGTTGATTCGCAGGCCCACGACTTCAGCTTCCTCTTCAAGGCTCTCGAGTTTACCTTTAAGATGGGGTAGAGATGGCAAAATCAGTAATGGCGTAGTCCAGATCTTCCAGCTCCTTAGGGTCCCAGCTAATGCCTCTTGGTGTTCCGATCACTTTTCTCTTCACATCGTCGAGAAGAATCACGAATAAAAGCCGTGAAAGGAGGCATCCTTCTTTCACACCGGCAGTTATTCATGGATCAACCTGCATGTACTCTCTTCGTACAAACAGCAACACTCTTAACTGTACATCGGTGAACCTTATTTATTACAAAAGGCATAAGGTCCACCGATATGGGCAGTTAACAGTGTGGGCGATGGTACAAGTATAGTTTGATCCCCGAAATCATCACTAAATGGGATAAAAAAGGGCAGGAACCGGTGGTAGTTTTTTTTTCTCTGACGTTCATAAGTGCATTGTAATGTGCCTAAATTGAAGAATAAATATCTTTTATCTTTATCTTTTAGGATTACTAATCCCTCGTAGACGAAATCTCGGGGAAAAGTTATATACATATGCTAAGCTATCTACATATGTTATCCAATTTATTTATATAATATGAATGTTCACAAAGAACAGTCAGCAGCAGAAGTAGCTTCACGAGTGAGGTGTTAAAAATGATCTTCACGCGCTCCTGTTCTCTTAAGAGGCTGACAACACCCGATGACCTTCAAATTGACTTTACTCAAACAGTTTTTTAGCTATAACTACTGGTTTTCAAAAACTAAAAAAAATATATGTTATTATTCGCTTTATTTGGAAGAACTTCGTTAATTCCGATACACGATTGGACGAAATCGGCTCTATAGAAAATAAACCCAAAGTTACATCTTAAAATTTGCTTTAAACAGTCGTAGTTTCTTGACTTATACGTCTTTAACTAAGGACAAAATTCCACCGCACTAATACTAAAAACTTCGTTGTTATATATTTCTCAATTAATGCGTAGTCTTTTTTTATTCATCATTTTGCAAAATATGCAATGAGCTCCCATACTAATCGTAACACAGAGTTTCTCTTTCACTCGCGCTGAAAAAGATAGGGAGGGAATAGCTGTTGTCAGCCCCTTAACAATAAAGTCGCGTCAAGCTCATTTTTAACACCTCACCCGCTTAGCTACTGCTGCTGACCGTACTAACAGTACTGTGCTTCAAAGAGCTTTACGTAAGTCTGTCCGATTGTAGGGCGGAAGCCTACTTATGGTAATAGCGGCCCAACTGATATTTTCCTTGCTGTCAAGTGTTACTTAATACGAACAAGTTGATTTTATTTCGATATTTTCGCTGCCCCAGTGTGTATAAAGAGAGATCACTTTATACATAGAACGCGATTTTGTATAGGCATTGTCAATCCATGTCTTAATCATCCTTGATACATAGTTACTTATTCTGGGCTGGAATCATCGAGCAACAATGTAAACGAGGTACAGATTTAAACAAAGCTGCAAAGGTTACTGAAAATATGTCTCGTGAAAATTTGTAACCGGCCCGTTAATACGGTCTTTCTCTGACAGTCTAATTACGGTATAATTACCGTTCCGTACCTCGAAAGGAAAAAACGGAACCCTTATGGAACACTTTGTTGTCCGTCTGTCTGTCCGTCCGTTCGTCTGTCAAGATCCTTTCTCTCAGGAACGCGTGGAGGTATCAAGCTGAAATTTATATCAAACACTCAGGTCTACTGACCCTTGAAGCTGTGAAAAAATCAAACTTCTAAGCCAACGCAATCAAAAGATACAGCCGTTTATATATATTTCCGCAAATTTTCGAAACTCGCAAGGTAATCAAAACCTAGAGTACTTCCTGTGAACTCAGAATCTTGAAATTTGGTACGAAGCAACGTCTTATAGCACAGATAAAGGAAAAATTGCGAAAACCGTAAATTTATAATTACATCAAATAATAAAAATATTTTTCATAATTGTAAAGTTACTACCCCTTTCCTCATGAACGCGTAGAGGTATTAAATTAAAATTCATATCAAATACTCAGGTCTATAATACCTTAAGGCTGTATTTATTTATTTATTTAATCTTTATTGCACAAAAAGAAAACTTATCGTACAAAAGGCGAACTTAATGCCATGAGGCATTCTCTACCAGTCAACCTTAGGGCCAAGCAGAAAGATTGTAGGCGGTGCTTCTAACTATACAGAAAACAAATTATATGACAGAAGCATAAAACTTTAAAAAGATGCGAAACTACATCCTTAATTCTTACACATAAACTACATAATTCTAATATACATAAAATACATAAATCAATACATACATACATAGATACATATATATACATACATACATACGACCATACATATATAAATACATATCCAAAGAATCTTGTTAGAGAAGATACTTAGAATTTCTTTGATCCACCAGCAAAGAAATCACGCACAGATTTTTTAAAAGCGTACTTGCTCGGTGCTTTTCTAATTTTAGGGGGAAGACTGTTCCAGAGACGAGCTGCTCGAATGGTAAATGAATTGGACATGAAACCAGACCGATGAAGAGGGATGGAGAGAGACAGATTGCCCGAAGAGCGAAGTTGACGATCGCGAGAGACACCATAAAACTGAAGGGAGGTTTTAAGATACTCAGGGGCTTGCGAATCATTGAGTATTGAGTAGAGAGTACATAGCAAGCGGATATTTCGCCGCTGCCGAATGGGAAACCAACCAAGTTGCGCGCGAAACTCCGACACGTGGTCGTATTTACGGAGGCAGAAAATAAATCTGATGCAATTATTAAGGAGTCGATCCTGTTTGTCAAGGTGCTCTTCATTCAAATCGGGATAGCACACATCACCATAGTCTATAATTGGCAATATCAACGCGTTAACTAACAAGACCTTAGTTTTAATGGGCAAGAAGTGCCTGAGCTTGTTTAGTGAGTGAAGTGACCATGTGACCTTCCGACTGATCTCAGCAATTTGTGGTCTCCAGCTCAAGGTGCAGTCCAAGTGCACGCCCAAGTCTTTGACACTCTGACTAAAAGGAATGGGAATTCCGTTAAAATGCAGAGGCCCAATAGTGTTAAAGTCGAGCTTGACAAGTTGTTTGGAGCTTCCAATGACAATGGCCTGACACTTTGTAGGGTTAACAAATAAGCCGAACTTTTCGGACCACTGTTGTATGTGCGTGAGATCTCTGTTCAACTTGTCAATGGTGGTTAATATGTCTGTCACTTTGCACTGGTCGTAAAGTTGTAGATCATCCGCATACAGATGGTGAGCGCAGCGAAAGTCAGGAGTTATAAAGTTAATAAAGATGGAAAAGAGAAGAGGAGAAAGGATACCTCCTTGAGGTACGCCAGTGACTAGGTCGCACCAGTCCGATAGGGACCGGTCGACACGCACCGCTTGCTGACGGCCCTCAAGGTAAGCATGGAACCAGTTGAGCGCTGACTGCGATACATTTAGATGCTTAAGCAAGGCAAGGAGAATGTCGTGGTCTACTGTATTAAACGCGTTAGAAAAGTCAATTAATACCAGTACTGTGACCATCTGACTCTCCATGCCACGCCTAATATCGTCCGTTACTTTAATTAATGCAGTACAGGTGCTATGACCAGGTCGAAAACCGGACTGAACGGGGCTCAGCAATTTATTTACCTGAATATAGTGAGAGAACTGTTTGTGTGCCACCGCTTCAGCAATCTTCGACAGGAAAGGTAAAATTGATATGGGCCGGAAATTACTGGGTGACAAGGGATTACTGATTTTTGGGAGAGGAATAACATAAGCTTTTCTCCAAAGAGCAGGAAATACGCCATTAATCAGAGAGAAGTTGACGATATGAGTGACTACAGGAAGCACACACTCCAAGACCGAAACTATCATGTAACGACTCACATCGTCGCAACCGACGGCTTTCGATTTAATGGCTTGAATAATCTTTATTACTTCTGTCTGAGATGTCGGGTGGTAAGAAAAAGATTCTGTCAAGGAAGAGGGTAGAGACGAAATAATACAGAGGGTAATGACTTTTACTTGATCAGTGACGGAAAGAGCAGAGGAAAAATATCTGTTGAGATCATTTAGTGAAAAGGACGAGCTATCATATCCATTCACTTGTTTACCCAGACCCAACGACTTTAGGAACTTCCAGACGTCGGCCATGGAAGAGGATGCAACATTTTGATGAATGAATCGACGTTTAGCTGCGCGCACCATCTGATTGCATCGATTTCGTGCTATCTTGAAATGCTTCCAGTTCTCGTCGGTGCGGTCTCGCTTATAAAGTCGGAAAGCTCAGTCCCTTCTTCTCATGGCCATGCGCACTCCCGCAGTTATTCAGGACGCCGGGGGACGCTTCACACGAACAGTGCGTACGGGTGCGTGTTTGTCAAAAAGCCCTAACAAGGACGCATTAAACACCTGACTCGGTAGATACCTTGGTATCTACCGAGGAGGCAGTGATCACGGGTGACCAGTCAATGGCCGCTGCGTCGCTTAAAAGAGAGTCAGTGTCCACCTTAGCAAAGCTGCGCATGGTTACTAGAGCAGGTCTGCTTTTTGGGGGTTTAAGTTTGTAGCAAGCATAAATAAGGTCATGGTGGGAGAAACACGGGGCCAAAAGCTGACCATGCTTTACTACAAGATCGGGGGATGATGAAAGAATGACATCTAGATACGTGTCCACACTGGCGGTATGGTGCGTCGGAGCAAGAGGGAGGAGAGATATTTTAACAGACTGAAGTAACGATGTCAGCCTGCGGCTACGGGGCGAGTCTTTACAAAGGTCTGTGTTAAGATCTCCCATTACCAGGTGATGTGTGTAGTCCGTACTGACTGACTCCAGAACTTGTTCCAGGTCCGAGAAATAGTCAATTGTGGGAGGACAATAAACAACGCCAAGAACCGCCTTGACTCCTTTAACATTTACCTCTAGGAAAACCCATTCCGCAGAACTAGAGTACTGAGACTGTGTGGAATTCAATAACTTGTACGGGATGGAGCTCCTCCAGCCACGCCTCCGCCACCCTTCCCAGTACGATCATTCCTTATTAAGACATATCCGGGCAGAGCATATGAAGTTGAATTTAGAGAAGGTTTTAGCCAACTCTCTGACACCAGGATAAAGGTAAAGGTTTGTACGGAACCCTCGGTGCGCGAGTCCGACTCGCACTTGGTCGGTTTTTTTTTCTTAAAAATTATAGCGTTGTGCAACTAATATTATCATGGTATTTTGTTTGTGCCTACTGTACCAGTTCGTAACCTTAACCATGTATAGGTATCTACATATTTTCCCAAGGAAAATCGAAATTTAAAATGTACTCAGCAGGTACTTACCCTACATACGAGTAAGACCAGTGGGCGTCGTCGCCACTTGCTCGGAGAAAGGAATTATTTCAGACGTGTTATTAAGCTCATTGTTTAAATTCACTCTTAAGCCTTGACTACGACAATCATGCGGGTGAAAGTCAATTTTATGTAAAGTAGGTACTAACTTATACTGTTAAGGTCTACCGACCGGTTTCAGGATCTAATTATAAGTGTAGTAGGTACTTATACCTACTATATTTATTCGGCCCGTGCCATATATTATAGACATCAAAAAAGTTTGCCCTGTTACATCCTGATCATCATCCTTCTAGCATTTTCCCAGGAATTTTGCCAAGGCTCAATTTGAACTTGGGGTCCGCTCGGCAACCTAATCCCAGGCATTTGTGTAATAGGCAATAGTTTTTAAGAAAGTGACTGCCGCACGGTGGGCCGAAAATCGGCCTCCATAGAAATAGAAACCGAAGTCTTAAATTTGAACTTTTTTTTATTGGAATAGCTATGGTTAGGTGTTATTATGTCCCAAAATTAATCTTAGCTTATTTGGTTGGAAAAAGAATTAATTGTAATTTTTTTTCTAAATCTTTGTATGGCGCGTATCAGAAAAATCGAGTTTTCTCCGAAAATAAAAAGTTAACCGTAATATCCTGACAGATGATTTTAAACACAATTATTCTTAATTTTTCCACATAATTAGAATTTTCCTACGGGGTGCACTTTTTTTTTTTAAATCGAAATATATTTTTTATTTTTTTTATTTTATTTTTTTATTTTAATATAGTTAAACTCGTTATTTTGACTACAAAAAATGAATTTGAGTTTAATCGAACCAATAACTTACGCGTAGTGAATTTTTGTTCTAAGCAAATGTATGGAGCGTACGAGTAAAACGGATTTCTTTTTCAAAAATTAAAGGTATACCGTAATATCCTTGCAGATGATGTAAGAACCAATTATTAAGGATATTTTCACATAACGCGAACTTTTCTACCGTATGCACTTATTTAATAAAAAAGAAAAACTTATTTTTTCATGCTGAAATAGCTATTTCTCATTGTTTTAATCAAATAAATAATAAACATACAAGAGTTACAAGTAGAAAATTGAAAATAAAACCATTAGGTACATTAATACCCTTGCATCCTCTTTATTACATTATCTTTGTACTTAATGAAATAGTATTTAACAAATGACACATTGAAAACTGATGAGTCCAAAATTAATGATCGTTAATGAGGTCCGGTTACAATTGTTAGTGGATAATATGAATGCAGTTTAATCATTAAGGTTTTAATCATTATGCTTATAATTAGACGTAAAACTAATTACAATAACAATGATATAGAATGGTGGTGATTAGTACTTGCAATAAATAGGTAAGGGGTACATTTTATATTTTAGTTAATCTTGAGCTTCTCAACCGCTAACATACGACCATAAACCATGGACAGTCTTATTACGAACTTGGACTTGTTTTTTATCCTAAAATCTCAAGGATCTAGTTTAAATCACGAAGCTTTGTTTGAAATAGTGCTGTTCTTACATCATCTGCAAGGATATTACGGTATACCTTTAATTTTTGAAAAAAAAATCCGTTTTACTCGTACGCTCCATACATTTGCTTAGAACAAAAATTCACTACGCGTAAGTTATTGGTTCGATTAAACTCAAATTAATTTTTTGTAGTCAAAATAACGAGTTTAACTATATTAAAATAAAAAAATAAAATAAAAAAAATAAAAAATATATTTCGATTTAAAAAAAAAAAGTGCACCCCGTAGGAAAATTCTAATTATGTGGAAAAATTAAGAATAATTGTGTTTAAAATCATCTGTCAGGATATTACGGTTAACTTTTTATTTTCGGAGAAAACTCGATTTTTCTGATACGCGCCATACAAAGATTTAGAAAAAAAATTATAATTAATTATTTTTCCAACCAAATAAGCTAAGATTAATTTTGGGACATAATAACACCTAACCATAGCTATTCCAATAAAAAAAAGTTCAAATTTAAGACTTCGGTTTCTATTTCTATGGAGGCCGATTTTCAGCCCACCGTGTGCCGTCTGACCTTCGATCCCAGAGGGGAAACTAGGCCTGATTTGGGGTCCGGTTTCCTCACGATGTTATCCTTTGCCGAAACCCGGCGGTACTAGCAAATGTAACTATTTTGTAGTTACATATATTAAGTTCTCAAAAACTCAGTGGTACGAGCCGTGGTTAGAACCCGAGACCTCCGGATTGAAAGTCGGACTTCTTACCGCCAGGGTGATTGAAATAAATTACGAACGTGCAAATATAACATCTTAAGTTTCGACCGTATTCATTCTACCTACTATACTCGTAATATCTTAGGTATCTTAGGTTTCATGCTACCTACTTTAAATAAATAGAAGAGAAGACATTTGTTTGCTCTCGTATCTATGATTCGAGTTGCGTGCAACTCATGACTTTCTCAGCGAATTCTTTCCCACTGGGTACTCTCACTTCATTTTAGCGTTTACACTTTAACAATAGCATTCCCGACTTGTTACTAGTAAATAAAGTAAAGTTAGTTGTCTAAATTATTTTTTTATTACTTATGATGAGATTCATGAGTTATCAAATGATAAAATGTTTTTTCTACTCCTGTACTTTTATCTGTCACACCTCTTATCTGTTAACACCTATATAAGATTTACTTAATATGCTTGAAGAAAAGTCTATGTTGTTATTTATTCAAATAAGGGATATACATAAAATGTTCGTTATTACATTACTAATAGTATATTCCCCAAAATAGCACTTGTTCTATAAAATCGCCAAAATATAATCTCGTGCAAACACAACTTTAGGACAAAATAAAATATTACCAACATAGGACACCTAAATAAAAGCAGCGTTAAAAAAACCAAGGTCAGGGAGGTAAACCGCAAACATCTAAAATCTCTTTAATAATCTCTTATCTCACTTTCTTCATTAGAGTGAAACAGACGCAAATAAACGAGTTATGAATTATGAGGTATAAAATCTTCTTTTAATAAAATTTTCGTAGTGTTTTACTTAGTTTATTAAGAATGTTTGGTTAAATAAAGACTTCCCATGTTTGTGTTAATATGCTTGAAATACAGTGTTTTATAGGGTGAAACTTCTATTATTATAGATGAAATATCTGCAAAAGCCAAAGAGGTGAGCGAATATGTATTGTTTCTTCAAATTGTACATTTGATATAAAATTGAGTACCTATATACTTAGTCGTAGAAAAAGTATTGTATGCAACGTTGTATAACTGAGTCAGAAAATGCTCGTGGCGTTCGATTCCGATGTCCGATTTGTAGGTAGAGGTAGGGGGTAAGATTCCGACATCTTAAAAAGTTACTACCTTACCTTAATAATATACCCGTAATTCGTAACACACGCCGCTCCCTTTTTTTTGCCTCTCTTATACAACTGTTGGCAAAAATACTATAATATGATATATTTGCAGGGATAAATAGGTATGTAAGTTACTTTTATGATTAAGTTCTCAGCTATGAATATTTCCTAATATACTTATGGCCTGTTTCACAATCTCCAGTTAAAGCATATCTGTCAGATAAATGTTTGCTGTCCTTTTCTTTTATATGACTGGTGTAAAGGATAACAATAATTTTAACTGGCAGATAAGTTTATCTGGAGATAGTGAAACAGGCCCTTAAGGACGTATTTATGAAATGGAAACCGGCAAATAAATGTATAGAAATTACCGATGAATTGGTAAATAACCGATAATCTTATATATAAATATGAAATGGTTGCATATCTTACTTATATTTAATTTAACTTCACAGGAGCGGCTAGTAGCGCTTACATTAAGTAATATTATGTTTACTTACCTAGTTGCTGTTTGGATCATACCTACTAATTTCATAGTTTCTCAATCCGACTACCTAGTTATTTATGAAGTAGCTTAATCATTAGGGGACAGGTATGTGTAACATTGCCATACTGCAGACCAACAAACATCAGTGCCAATAGATCTTATCATACATCATGTTATGTCTCGATGTAAAAATAACTACGTAGAGCACACTAAATATGCGTCATTCTGAATGTGATTTCTAGTATGCGTATACTAATTAACGATGTGGAATAAGGCCAAGGGCCTAAGTTATGAAAGTGTGTTGTGTTTTCTTACGCCGGTCAACATGTCAGTCAAGATGAAGTAGAGAGAAATATTCGTAAAAGCCCATTCATTCATTACCTATAATTTAACATCTAAATTATTGAAATGAATCTGTCAAATCTGTCGACCACGTAATCTGCTTAACAGGCGCGGATCCAGGATTTCGTTCAGGGACACACACTTTCCTCGTTCGGGGGGGGGGGGGGGGCACTTTCCTTCACAAAAAAATCCCGCTGTCCCCACCTATGGGTCCCGTAGTATACGAGGTTCGTGTTTCAGGGAGGGGGGGGGGGGGGGCAAATGCCCCTGTTGCCCCCCCCCCCCCCCCGTATCCGCGCCTGGCTTAACTAGGTACTACTGCTGACTGTACCATTCCATAATCAATCACTACTAATAAAGATAGCATTTACAACAATATCAATAAGCAATTTGGTCAGCAGATAATCTTACAATAATAATTAAATAGTTCCCAGAGAGAGCACTTCGTCTCACGCGATGACAGACGGGCGTGATAAAGCTCAAGGTGATTTAATTTCAAAACTACCGACCTTCAAACATCAGAACATCACATTATTTGAACTTTTACAATCGACATAGTACGAAGTATAAATAGGTAGTTAGTAACAGTATACATATACAGATTACCAGCTTGCATAATCGACATTGATTTTCATTGCAAACAACCAAAACTGTAGTTTATGACCACCTTTATAAAACTTAATGTAACCCCTATTTGACATGCCAAAATATAACACGCGGATATCCCTATGAGATCACTTGTAGTCTTTAAAGTGATCTCATTAGGACTGTCACTTTTCGGTTGTCTAATTGAGCCCCTTTATCGTATCTTAGGCTAAACGTGTAAATCTGACAATGTACTTGAATTAAAATGAGATCGTGGGTGACCATACTTAGTATCAAGCTTCAAGACAAAATGAGGAATGCCGGTGTTGCACCAAGGTAACGAAATTTGAGATAAATACATATTGGTCATTATCAGAGTCCGGAATTTTCGCGGATTTTTTCGTATATCGAGTATATATAATAATATAAAAGTCATACAATATATCATTTACATTATTTTATAATCATTCGCGACAGTTAATTTAAAACATGCAAAAGAAGTAGGATTGATTTATATGTATCTTAACAATACTTTATCATATTAAGTATTAATAACTCTTCCTTTTGGTTTTGCCGTAGTCGAGTAACAAAGAGGTAAAACTTTGAATGACGTGACTATACTACCTCATTGAGTACTCCGCGAGACATTGAATGTCATTTCATTACGTATGACAGCTATCGATATCGGTAAAAAAAATGTTTCTAACACTAGCTAGATTGCGGCAGTCTTTTGTTTTACCGCGAACATTCCGGGCTCTGGTCATTATGAAACTAAAATGGAGTTGGACAGTGCACGTTGCCAGGCATAGTGATGGCCTGATGGTGACGGCTAACCAAAATGACACGGTACAACAGTAAGTGTAAGTAACTATATTGAAATATCATCCTATTATTTTCGCCCTAATTTTATTTTTTCTTTACGTTGCCTATACATTTCCACCTAAAGCAATTAAGCAATGTGCAATTTCTAACATAGTATAGTTTAGGTAGGAACGAATCAGAAAATCATATGTACCGCGTTGTGTTGAATGTGTGTTGTGCGTTGGGTAAAGACCGAATCGGGGGCAGACCTGATAATAGAATTATCTATAAAACTAGCCCTTACCTACCTACTCTATGAAATACCCTATGTAAAGCGAACCCTAAAATGTCCAACAATTAAAAGCGGTGATCGTACCTACAATACGAGTAGGTATTATATAGTAGGTACGTATTGGATGTCCCAGCTTTCATTATCCGTATCATTATAGGTATGAGTCTTCCTAGCTCAACATCAGAGTTCTGTACGTTTGCCTACTACAGGGTGACAATGAAAATTTTTAGAAAATCAAAAACTGAACAAACTGGCAAGTTATTAGTTTTATTATATCTTTTCAAAATAGTCTCCCTCTACATCAATACATCGCTGCATCCGATAGAATCACTGAGAAAAGCACTTTGCCCACTCCTCCTTAGGGGTCTCTTCGACGGCCTTTTGAAACGCAGCCACTGCTTCCTCGGCGTCCATAAAACGTTTTCCTCTGAGTTTTTCTTTAATTTTTGGGAATAAATAAAAATCACAAGGTGCGAGGTCGGCGCTATAAGGCGGTTGACCTATTGACTCCACGTCTGCCTTGGCCAAATAGTCGATCGTTTGCTTGGCGGTGTGTGACGAGGCGTTGTCGTGGTGAAGGAGGATCCTACTTCGAGGTCGTTTCTCGCGAACTTTTTCCAAGACAAGTGGCAAACAATTGTTAGTATACCACTTTGCAGTAACTGTTTTTTGATCCTCTAAAATAATTGTTGCGTTGCCTTCCGAAGAACGAGGAGACCATCTTGTTCCCCACACTTCGACCTCTCTTCACTTTAGTAGGCAACTCCTCGGAAGGAAACACCCATTCAGCAGACTGTCTTTTAGTTACAGGATCATAACAGTAAATCCAGCTTTCGTCACCCGTAACTATGTCGAACACAGCTTTGAGTCGCCTCTGTTAAATCTTCGAGCCATTTCATGGCATCAATCAACACGACGGATTTTTTGGGCCTTTGTCAAATTATGAGGTAGGTATCCTCCGGGCACATAGTTTCCTCACCGCTAAATGTTCATGGAGAATTTTATGGACTTGACTCATACCGATGCCTAAGCTTGTACGAATCTGCTGATAGGTCACTCTTTTGTCAGACTCTATCATACGCCGCACAACACTGATGATATCTTCAGTCGTCGCCGTAGAAGGCCGTCCCTCACGCAAATCATCGGTGAGATTAGTGCGACCACGTTTAAATTCATTAAAACAGTTCTAAACAGTGGCACGAGATGGGGCTTCATCGTGAAAGGCCAATCGAAGTCTATCATAACTTTCTTGTTGACTTAAATGACATCGAAAGTCATACATAAAAAATCATTGCACGAACATTTTCTCGCGTTAAATTCATGCCTACGTAACACAGACAATTTTCAATTTGTCGCCAAATCGTAAAACAAATGACAAATGAATGGAATAAAAACAACAATAATATTAACAAATAGTTCCATTTTCAAATTTTTAAGTTTTAATTTTATTTTATAGTTTACAAGTGGCCAGTTATACTAATTTTCAGTGTCGCCCTCGTATTAACACGTTTACTGTCCAGTGGCAAATCCTGCTACGAGTTAGTTGCCAACCCCGGGAAAGTTTTATTCCGTGAAATAAGTATCGAATTGTTCGGTAAGATTTCCCAATTTAGGAAATATCCAGCTTTAAAAAATCTCTTCTCGCTCGCTGGTCTGACTCCAAACTACAAAAGATATCAGGACGGCAGGCGGCCCTAGTCTTGTCGATATTGAGATTAAGTATTTAGTAGTCAAATACGGGTTTAAAGTACTTAGGTAGGTCTCTGTGTGTGGGACAAAACGGATGTAGGTAGTAAGTAATAATACCGCTTACACCCATACATTCCCGATATAATAAAAGTTATTGCATGTTAACGTTGAAGGTATTAAAAATGAAAACATCATAACAAAACTGCTTACAAATTCGGTTTCATGTGATTTCCGCACCATTTGAACTAATAAAATTCGTCCACTCGCGGTAAATTAACGCACCTATGTATCGCAATACGAAGACATCTGACGTCCAAGTAAGTGCATGCGGGGCAAAGTATGGTCTTGTATTATATCCGTTACTCCCTTAATTGCGTGCTCCTTACTCTATTACTCGTTTTTTATACAAATTCAATACCGGAACCCGGAAACCGTGGTTTTCGCATTATAAAAGCATTATCTAGTTCCCACACGTGTAAAATATCTATCGATCTGATCAACATTTCTCTGTCATCGTTTATTGAGATCTTCATCTAGCCATCTTGCGACAATACTACGAGTATGGTTAAGTACCTACACAACTATCCTCATAAGGTTCGGTCAACAAAAGATCGGACAGAAAATACTTCAAAGTGACCTATCACCAACCAGCCTCGCCCTCGCCCTAAATGGCTTCCATTATGTCACACCTCAAATCACCTACCTCATTCAAACTTTAATAAGGTGAATACAATACCAGGGCATGTTTTTTCTTATTTTTCGCCGGTGTTTGGGCCTCTCGATTAGTTAATTAGTTATGTTATGGTACTTTATAGTTTTCACAGATTGTGTATGAGCATGCGTATGACGTCAGCTCATTAATCTCCTTATTTGGTAGGACATCAATCACGGGTCGCGGCACTTCGCAGAGGTTTAGCGGGAAATCGGGTCAAAGGTTGATTTGATATTAACCAAATAAATTAATTTGTTAATAGTGCACAATAAATAGAATAAACTAACCGTTCACGCATGTCTTAAACAGCCCGGATTTATTCGTAAGTATCTGATATTTCAATAGAACATCTTTCCTGTAGTATAGACACGATTATGCACTTAATTTAATACTTCATTAACATTTCCTGAAACTCCGATAACAATGTTACCAAATCATGATCACACATCGACCTTCAATGGTAATTTTCTAAGGACTACCAATGACCGGTTCGTGTAGGCAGTAATTGTTTATTACAGATAATTCTGTTATTACTATAGTTCCATTGTTTTTCATTGATCGGTTCAGATACAAAGTGCGGCCGGCGCGCGGCCTCGGCCCGCGAGATAGATTTGATAACGAGGATTGTTCAATTCGAGTTAGCGCTAACGCCCACCCGTTCTGCGGAAGGTTATTCTCTAACATAACTTCTGAATGCTATACCTATAACCCATATATTTCATACCCTCATAATAGTCATCATTATAAGTGTTTCTTACTCTTAGAATATTTTGAAGTGAAAACTTCTTTAGCGGCGCTGTGCACTTTTTGTGATGAGGAAAAAATTTAAACTCGCGACAGGTCACGTGACCGATAGATTCGTCAGATTGAAAATTCCTAAGATGGACACGTGACCTGATCGAATAAATAATTGATATAGTTCTGAAGTATTAAAGGAGATCGTCAATTTTTGTTAGGTGATCTGGCCCAGATTATTTAGGACCGTTTAGGAATGTTTCTTACCTTTAAAGAATCGTCATAATTTCTAGATCAGGAGTGCGATTTTTGAATCTCACCAAGTGACTAATTCTCACCGATGCGAGTGATTTACTTTCGGAAATCACTCACATCGGTGAGAATTAGTCACTTGGTGAGATTCAAAAATCGCACTCCAGGCCGGTGGTAAAAATATTGCGAAATCTAATGGGGAAATTGAAAAAATCATGCATTTAAATGCATGCAATGCAACTTGAATCTGACAAGGACAATATTTGAAAGCGTGCTTGCCTATGATTTATATATTAATGTAAAAAAGTACCGATTTTTTAAAGATAATGTACAAAAGCGGACTTATAAACAAAACGGGAATCATGATGAAATAATAAAAAGTCTTATTTTGATCGTATTTATAGTTCCTGTATTTCGGTAAACAAAGACGGCTGTCAAACCATCGTTGGTACTATTAACTGAACATTCCTAACACCTATTGCGAAGGGATAAGGTTTACCACCGTAAAGTGCCGCTACCACTAGTATCTGACATTGCAAAATTGAAAAAAAGATGCGTTTCGTTATCGAAGGAGCATGATATTATGCCATTATGAAACCCACATTTAATGTTCAAACTCCGGTCAAAAATGCAAAAATACGCATTTTCAATGTTTAGGCGTTTTAATACAGTCGATTTCTAATTTAAACTTCCGTATTCGTAGGCTTAGATACTATTTTAATATTACAATGTTCTAACTTACCGAACAGTATCAAAACGCAGATTATGTAACGGTATACATTGACAGTGTCAAACCAAAAAACAATCCCGTTTCAGGCCAGGGTGAAGTTAAACTTAATGTCAATGCTATAAGGACGCTAACGACTTGTCTTGCTGTATTTTAATCGCGGATAAATCAACATAATGTTTATTTATTTAGTATTTCTAATTCCCGTTTCATTTTTTGTAATATTTTGTCTACTATTTATTTTACATTGAAGTACAAACTGTATACGGTTTATATCAGGTGGACCAGAATTGACGATCTCCTTTTTAATGTAAAGCCTGACCAGAAATATATGATCATGCGCCATGTTGCGGAATTTCATTGGAACTAATTTCTTACACTGGCAATAATTTTAATGACAGAATGATATGCATGTGTGAGTGCATGTGATATGCTGTCATTGTTGTCAAATGTCATTGAGACGGTTAACTTGAATAAAAATAAAGTGTTGGATAAAATCCGTTTTTAATTGTTTTATTTCATGAATAACTATCGCGGCAACCGAAGACAATATTATGTTGAATATTAGATAATAAACCACAAAAAATTCCCAAAATTATCCATATTCAAGGGCGAAACATTGTAAATAGTCTATATAATAAACTGATGTAAATAATACGCTCGGGAAATGATACTATTTCGCTGTGAAACATTTTCAAAATAACATCAGAGCTGACAGGTAAACAAATCAGTGACAAATCAAGATGTCACTATACCATAAAGAATAACACGCTCTATGACTGTTGCCATATAAATGAGAATAATAGCGCCCTCTTGACAATAATCATATATTTCTGGTCAGGCTTTAATATAAATTGTCATGTTTGTGTACGATAGCGCAATGAATTAATATTGTATTTTAGTACTTTTATACTGATAATTAAAGCAATTCGTGCAAAATTATTCCCTAACCATTCCAAAATATCAAAAATGCACAACGTTAATATTCATGTTTTCAGTGCACCCCGTTGTTTTTCTTAATTACTTTTGTATTTATAATTAAAAAAAAAAGGAATTGATATCTCAAAGATATCTATAAATTATCAAAACATCTCATTCGTTTGGCTTTTTTATATATCACAGGTATTTCAGTTGTTATATAATGCAGACAACCTTTTATCAAATGGTGCTTTTAAATAAATGATGATGTACTATTTCACTTTACAACTGCAACTTTTTTTATACCACGACGGTGGCAAACAAGCATACGGCCCGTCTGATTGTAAGCAGCTACCGTTGCCTATGGACGCCTGCAACTCCAGAGGTGTCACATGCGCGCTGTCGACCCTTTACTAAAAGGAGGATCCACTGTGTTGACGGCTAAAGGAACAAGAGGGTCCCTCATCATCAACACACTGGGTCCTCTTTGAGCTCTTTGGCAACCTTACTCACCAGCAGGAACACAACACTGTGAGTAGGCTCTAGTGCTATTTGGCTGTGGTTTTCTGTAAGGAGGTACTTCCACAGTCGGGCTCTGCTCCAAATTTTAGCGAGATGACATTCGCTGTACTGTGCCCTACCACACATAGCGAGATGACATTCGCAGTAACCATACCTCTCTTTTGAAAAACAACTGTGTACAAAGTCAACATTTGTGAGAATGAGGATTTAAAGCAAGCGTGTCATTATGGTATATCCCCTGGCTTCAACATGTCAGCATAGTCTTAGGAAAACAATTGTTTCCCCGTTGAGTTATAAATTTCGTGAGTCGGTCGATGAAGTATGATCTAATCGCGCGGCTGATTACAGCCTAGCCTAGTCCCGGTTATCACGTTTACGTTACAATTGTCGATTGAGTAAATCACTCCCTCGCCATTCACTGCCTTTGCTCGGCAACACTCTTATTGTTACCCAGCCCAGTGTTCTAATACACTCTTCTGTTTGTCTCTTTGTACCTATATTGATGAAATTGTTTTACGCGTACCTATGCGTGTCGTATAAAGTACCTTCTTTATTTATTAGTAATATTACTTGTACCAATACTTATTGTAATATATTATTTAAAAAAACCGGCCAAGTGCGAGTCCAACTCGCGCACCGAGGGTTCCGTAAACACCTATAACAAGCAAAACCCTCTACGCGTTTACGAGGAAAAAGGTAGTAAGTTAAAAATTTAAAAAAATATTTTTTGTATGAATTTACTAAAAATGTCTACTTTTATTAATTTTTCCTTTGTCTGTGCTATGTGAAGTTTCTTCGTGCCAAGTTTCAAGTTTCTGAGTTTACGGGAAGTACCCTTTAGGTTTTGAGTTTCTTGCGAGTACTCAGTTTCAAAATATGCGACTTAAATTGCTATTTCTTTTGATTTCGTTGACATAAAAGTTTGGTTTTGCTACATCTGAAAGGTCCTATAGCCCTGAGTATTTGACATGAATTTAAATTTAATACCTCCACGCGTTTACGAGGAAAAAGGTAGTAAGTATAATATTTAAAAAAATATTTTTTGTATGATTTTACTCAAAATGTCTACTTTTGGTAATTTTTCCTTTGTCTGTGCTATATGAAGTTTCTTCGAGCCAAGTTTCAAGTTACTGAGTTTACGGAAAGTACCCTTTAGGTTTTGAGTTTCTTGCGAGTACTCAGTTTCAAAATATGTGACTTAAATTGCTATTTCTTTTGATTGCGTTGACATAAAAGTTTGGTTTTGGTACGCCTGAAAGGTCCTATTGCCCTGAGTATTTGACATGAATTTCAATTGAATACCTCCACGCGTTTACGAGGAAAAAGGTAGTAAGTTTGAAATTTAAAAAAATATGTTTTTGTATGATTTTACTAAAAATGTCTGCTTTTTGTAATTTTTCCATTGTCTATGCTATATGACGTTGCTTCGTGCCAAATTTCAAGTTTCTGAGTTCACGGAAAGTACCCCGTTGGTTTTGCGAGTGCCGAAAAACTCTAAAATTTGCAGCATAAACGACTGTATCTTTTGATTGCGTTGATTTTTAAGTTTGATTTTTTCACAGCTCCAAGGGACAATAGACTTGAGTATTTGGTATAAATTTCAGCTTGATACCTCCACGCGTTCCTGAGAAAAATGGTCTTGACAGACAGACAGACAGACAGACAGACGGACAACAAAGTGATCCTATAAGGGTTCCGTTTTTTCCTTTCGAGGTACGGAACCCTAAAAATAAGTAGATTCTGCTCAACAATGTACACGAGTAAGTAAACAAGTAATCGTGGTTTAACGTAATCGACGAATGAGTTAGCGAAGAATTCGTAATCCACAAGTAAGTATTATGAGAATACGACTATCCCGCATTCACTTGCATTTGTCCAAGAGTCCAATTCGTACTTTACAAGTTAATGACTTCACTCTCCAAAATTGTGTCAGTCCAACCTAAAGCAGCGCTTATTTGGCAGCGGAACAGCACTGTCACCATAAACGTGACATTTTCATTTAAGGTGACGGGTATCGCGGTTGACGACTGCATTTTGCGTTTTTATAATCGCAGCTTCTGCTTCTGCCATCTAGTATACTTGAGATGAACTATGACAATTCAATGTTGACATGTTTAAATAGTCAAGCAATCGCGGTCTTTTACAGTAAGATGGCGCTTTGATAATGATTCCATTTTATGTGTACTTACCATGATTGTATTCTGATCCGTGGTACTTACTTAATTAAAGTTACTATTGTATGTAGGTAATCAATGACGAAATAATTAAAGTTACCTATAATATAAAACTACTTGACCAACGCACGCCATTACCTACAGTATCATAATCGCACAATTATAATGTTTTATTCTAAATATCCAAAATAAGCATTCATCATGGCGGTTATATTTCTATGTGTCAAGTACGTGTCAAGTCTTTCAAAATAAAAGTTCAAATAAAATGTACTTAACTGAAGATAATATTATTTGTAACTAATTTGTTTTATGTCCTCTTCTGCTCTGAAAAATCCAGGTTTTTAGTATCTATAACGAAATTAGAGATGGTCAAAATCGCTTTCAATGAGGACGGTAAAGTGCGTTGGGATAAGACCGCATCGGGAGAACATCGGATAATTCAATTACCTATCTGGAAAATTATCCTTTAGTTGCAAATACAAACCACACATCCTCCAACACTATTGTGTACCTGTACCTAGTTGCATTTTGATATAATGGCGATGCCACTTTTTTCAGGTACATTAACATTTTACTTAAATGTTTCTTCCGGTAGGTATGCTTAATAAAAACGACTGTTGTTTAAATGAAAAGTTTAAAAAACCGGCCAAGTGCGTGTCGGACCACGCATAGGAGGGTTCCGTACCTTCAATGGAATAAGAACCAAACTAATAACAAAAGGTCGTATCTGATGCCTATGGAAGAAGTTTTTTGGAAATGGCTCAAAAATGGCTAAACCGATAATGTTCAAAACAATTTTCGTAGCAAGTATATAATAAGGCGCATCTTGTCAAATTTTTTCATATTTCTTGGACTTACGGTTCAAAAGTTACAGGGGGGCTACAAATTTTTTCTGACTTTCGAAGCGATTATATCAAAAAATATTTACTTAATCACAAAATGATCAAAAAACTTCAATATTATTTTTAAAGACCTATCGATTGATGTATCACATGTTGATATATGGTAAAAACAATTTTTTTGAAATTTAGATACATGTATGGAGCGCCCCCCCTTAAAATTTTTTTTTTAAAATTTAAATACATAACTAAGTAGCGGCATACAGAATACACCTTATGTGTAAATTTTATTCAGATACGTAGTATAGTTTCCGAGTAAAATGGCTGTGACATACGGACGGGCAGACATACAGACAGACGTGACGAATCCATAAGGGTTCCGTTTTTTGCCATTTGGCTACGGAACCCTAAAAATCACTTATTCTTTATTTGACGATCTCCTAGCCCTGTCGGTAGTGACCCTGCCTACGAAGCAGGAGGTCCCGGGTTCGAATCCTGGTCAGGGCATTTATTTGTGTGTTGATCGCAGATATTTGTTCCTGAGTTATGGATGTTTTCTTTGTATTTAAGTATTTATCCATATTTATCTATTATATATATCGTCGTCTAGTACCCATAACACAAGCCTTATTGAGCTTACTGTGGGCCTAGGTCGATTTGTGTAAGATTGTCGTATAATATTTATTTATTATTTATAGTAAATGTATGGAAAATATTTAATTTGTGGCTTTTTAGTACAATACCTAATAATAGGAAACTATTAGAAACGATAGGAATGGAATCGATTGGCATAAAAAAGCAGCATGTGAAAAATAAAAAAAACAATTTTCATAAAGTATGGGAAAAGTTTTTCTCAATTTGTGGCTTTTCTAGCCGTAAATTATTTTTGATCCCATACAAGAATGGGATCGATTGGCATCAAAAAGAAGTTTACCAAATGTGACCTCATCTCGCATCCTGTATGTTTTTTTCCAAAATCCGTAGAAGACCTTCCCTCAATTTCAAATTAATGAAGATTGATTAATTTGAAATTGAGGGAAGGTCTTCTAAGACCATTTTCGCGTTGCAGCGAGGGATCTGGTAGCTGCCCCCACTGACCCAAAAAGAAATTGAACTTGTATATTATTTCAAATTATCGAAGTTACAAGTAAAATTAGTTAAGATAAAAGTGATTGCAATTACAAATTATATGTAATCGGGAATACTACTGACATGTAATCTCAATTACAAGCAATTTCAATTACTTAATATAATTTATTTTCATGTAATTTAATTAGCAATTTAATTCATTACAAAAGTAGGTACCATCTAATAAATTACGCCCAACACTGAATAAACATCAGGTTCAAGAGGGTAGTATGGAGGATGTATGCTATCTGCTGCCGAAGTCGCGCATACATGTGATCTTTATAGACAAAAAAGTTTCGTTCTATAAATTCAATTGTTTGTCACAAAAAATGGTTTGATTTGTTTTTGCGTGGCATTTAAGACTGGATCCAATTAATTGTTGCTGTGAACATTTTTTAAATTGGTACCTAGTTGGTTACTAGGAACAGGTTTAGACACGGGTATGTTATGTCCAAAAGGGAGGTATGGGCACTCCGAATGTTATCTCGCTAACTGTGGTAAGGCACAGTTCAGCGAATGTTATCACGCTCAAATCTGGACCTGGCTCAGAGCTCGACTGGGGAAGTACCTTACAGAAAACCATAGCTAAAAAGCAAATAACTTAATTCAACCTAAAGTTTAAGATTAATTTTTTAACATGTTTTAACCATTTTCATTTATACACCATAAGTGTTTTTTACTAAAAATATTGACAAATATAAAAGCGTTTGTCGTCTCACATAAGAATTATAAATTGAAATTACACAAAAGATTTAAAAACACGAAAAGTCAGCACGAGTAAGTTAATAACATATAAAAGCTTTTGCCCGCGGCTTCGCTCGCGTTAAATTCGGGGTAACAAACCATACAAATTTTCACCCCCCATTTTAGGGAAGTGGGGGGTTAAAAAGAGACAAAAAGTAGCCTATGTCACTCTCCATCCCTTCAACTATCTCCATTTAAAAAATCACTTCAATTCGTCGCCCCGTTTTGCCGTGAAAGACGGACAAACAAAGAAACAAACACACACATACACTTTCCCATTTATAATATTAGTATGGATTAGTTGTATCGTGTCGTGTATAGGGTCGTCACGGTTTTTTGGGTACATTTTTGGGTTAGTTTTGGTTAATTGCCATCTATTTCAAAAGTTTTATCATATCAAAATCCATTACAATATTAAAATACTAGCTTTTACCCGCGACTTCGTCTGCGCGAAATTAACATGAGCCATATGGAATTACATAATAAAACGCAAAATAAAAGTTACTAGTTAGTACAATCTAAGAGCAAATATAAAACTAGCACGTATGCTATTTCAAGTCAACAGGGAGCAACAATTCCGTATAAACTTCCATTCCGTTTTCATCCCCTTATACATACCAAATTTCATCTAAATCAGTTGAGCGGTTTAAGCGTGAAGAGTTAACAGACAGACTCACTATAATATTAGTATGGATACGTATTATATCTCTTCAAGTAGGCTGGGAAAAAAAAAAGAATTATAGCCAAAAGCGTTTTTCAAAATTTTTAAATTTTGAAACATCTTGCTTCAAAGGTTTGAAACATCTTGTCTTTCCACTCTCAATATTTTTAACTCACTCGTTTTTGAATTATTATGAATTAACATAATAAAGGCGGTTTATAATTATATCTATTATTTGAAACCGTGCATAGGGTGGTTATGCTAGTTTCCCGTCCGGGTTGCCGTCCACCTGATTAAACTGCTACAAATTTATTGGACTAAGAGCTGGCCACGTCAGATATGACACAATAATGGGAGCAATAAAACCTGACTATTGTGTCATATCTGACGTGGCCAGCTCTCCGTCTACATGGAAAAAACTTTTTGAGGTCAAATTTGCCATTGATAATAATTATTTATTCTTTAATTGATATTTTAATTATAAGCTTTTATTTCAAAAACTTGAATATCAATATATCAATAAGTATGGACGGAAAACTGACACATACTCCACTTTTACAAGAAATGTTTTATTATAAAAAAACCTTTCGAGTATGATTTATTCTCGTATAATATTAATCTAAACAAGACCATATAAGCTCTAGAACGATAAGTCAGGGCACTTCAAAATTTATTATTGCATTACAAAGCTGGCAAAATCGATAAGTGGAAGAAAACTAGCACCTAAAAACTTACTAAGAGTACATTTTATTCAATAGTCCAATCTTAAGTAGAAGGAGTAGATTTTGAAAATTTATACAGGAAAAACAGCTTAGGTACACTTCATACTGATTTGAAACAAGGATTAATATTTCGAGAAATTTTTACAAAGGTAAAGCATAAAAGTCAGCCCTGAAAGCTGACCAACTAGTTCAAAAATGGTCCGGTCTTACCCCATCGTACCTTACTTATTGTTTTTTTCATTTTAGGGATTGTGAGAAATTATATTGGTATATATACTTATACGATTAAATTAATTCCATATCTACTTACCTACCTAATAATAATATTAATAATTCACCATATCTTTTAAATCGTACGAAAACGAACATACAATAAGCCATATAAACCTAATGGCGCGACCAGACATCGTAGAGTACCGGGACAGCCGAGCCGATTGTTTCTTTCTTATTCCATAGTAAAGAGAGAGATATAACCTATCACGATGATGTGGACAAATCATTGACAAATGCACGAATGTGTTTCAACTTCAAGCGCATTTGATTCTATTCAATGTATCCGTCATTCATATCATAATATAGATCTAGCTTGCAACAGCGCAAAGCAAGACGCGAAATGAGCAAATGAAAGTAAGCTGGCAACGTCGCCGCGGATGGAAACTGCTCGAACAAACGCGCTCTTGTAATACAAATTATGGTAAAAACATGGACGAAGCCGTCTATGGTAAAAAGTACCCATACCCACTGTAAAAATTGAATAATGAATTAGTCTCTTTTATAAGTTGGTAGTTTAAATATATTGGGTAAAAAAGTCAAAATAAAAAGATTAAACTAACTAGTAACTTGACTATAGTATGATTTGACTTTTTTGTCCAAAAATACCTATAAATCGCTTAGGATCAGGATTGAAAATATAAATGAGAAATGAGATAAAAAATAAACAAAAAAGTTAACATCAGCCTAGATTTGAACTCGGACATATCTACTTAGAAAGCAAGCGTACTATAACCTAAGCTATGTGGAACGAATTTCCGCACTCAAAATTACTAATCATATTACTCAAATTTGACACATGAAACATGTCTCTGGCTGCAATAGAATAAACGCCTATAAGTTTTATTGCAGCAATTGCATAGTTCTGAATTATTACAGGCTCTACAAGGTTTTGCGTCTAAAACCTTTATTAAGCGCTTAATACGACTATAGTTATCGGCCGAACATTAGTAATGTGCTAAGAAGTAGTTATGTTTAATTTCGCAACATAGAATTATTTCTGACCGACATAAAACTTGCGACAAGTTTTCTCCAAAACAGTTTCTTAACGATGATATATATACCTAATTATGTTATACAAGACCAAGCACGTATCGGTACAGCGAACCCAACTATATGCCCCTACAGAAAATGTAACATTCATGCTCCAACGTGGTTTGTTTTCTTCAAAAACCTTGCACAAAAACACCTCGATTTGACGTGTTTGCATATATCGTCGCCTTAACGTACTGGTCACATTTGACCGGTTTTCTAGGGTTCATCGACCAAAACGGCACAAACGGTATCCTTATAATTTTGTCATGTCTGTCTGTCCGTCCGCATGTCACAGCCATTTTACTAAAAACTGATAAAGGATACCTATACTCATGGAAAAAAATAAGTGGAGGTGCGTTTTGTGCGCCGCTACTTAGTTTTGTAAGTATGAAGTTAAATTGTTAAAAAAAATATTTTTAGGGGCGGACAGGGTTCCATACATTATACATACATATAAGTAGGTACCGTAAAACGGGGTAAGAAGGGATGACGTGGGCAGTTGGGTCATGAATGAAGAGAGTAGAGATGGCAGAGGGACGAGTTGGTGTTTTAGACCAAGGTTGTTAAATCGCTACGTAAATATTTAAATAAAATATTCTCTTAACAAGTCAAGGTATTGCAATGTTCATAATCCAAAAATGTCAATCCTAGCAATTTTCACAACGCACCATTTTGCTATCCCTGTCAACCCCAACTACGGGATGAGGATTTCCCACTATTTTGTGTTTGAAATAAATATACTATTAAAATAAATAAAATAAAATATTGAAATTCATATAACCGAACTATTTTTTATGTATAAAAATTAACCTGCCACATATAAAAACAGACTTTTATCGAGGTTTGAAATTCGGTTTTATCCCTACACTCACCCCATTATACGGTAACTAAATTATTTTTTTTTTTCGTAAATTTCAACATCAGATCAGTTGATATCTCTTCAAAAATAACTTTTTTCTTCTTCCTCCTAGTGCTTGTCCCAGCTTTATTGCTCTATTGAGGCTGGGCCCGCTCGGCAACCCGATCCCAGGAATTAGCGTAGGCACGAGTTTTAACGAAAGCGACTGCCATCTGACCTTTCAACCCAGAGGGGAAACTAGGCCTTGTTGGGATTAGATCCGGTTTCCTCACGATGTTTTCCTACACCGAAAAGCGACTGGTAAATATCAAATGATATTTCGTACATAAGTTCCGTAAAACTCAATGGTAAGAGCCGGGGTCAGTCTTACCGTCAGGCCACCAGGGCTTTTTTCTTAAAAAAAAAACCGGCCAAGAGCGTGTCGGGCCACGCTCAGTGTAGGGTTCCGTAGTTTTCCGTCCGTCACAGTAAGTGTCCCCACTTAAGAGTTAATAACACCGCCATGTAGGATATGATATGAGAGTTCCACGCAATAGTTTACTTAATTTGCTGATAGATGTACAGCGACATCTATCGGCAAATTAAGTAAACTATTGCGCGCGAGCTTAAAGTATGGAAGATGATTTTTATGGAATAATTCTTTATTGCGTGAACCGATTTTCAACATTTTTACTTTATTTGAAAGCACGTCATTTCATTGTAATTTTGTAGAAATTACAGGTACAATAAACATCTGCTTATAGGGTTAAATTACAAACTTAGTTCAGAAATTATTTTGTAATTTTTTTTCAAAAACTATTCATCCTATCAAGTTCAAAATAATTTTCCTAGAAAGTTTTTACAAAGTTCTACTTTTCAGATTTTTTTTCATATTTTTAAAACTTATGGTTCAAAAGTTAGAGGGGGGGGGACGCATATTTTTTTACTTCTGGAGCGATCATTTCCGAAAATATTTACATTATCGAAAAATGATTTTAGTAAACCCCTATTCATTTTTAAATACCTATCCAACAATATATCACACGTAAGGGTTGAAATGAAAAAAAAAATCACTTCCCACTTTACGTATAGGGGAGGTACCGTAATAAAAATTTTTTTTCCACTTTTTATTTTACCACTTTGTCGGCGTGATTGATATACATATTAGTACCAAATTTCAGCTTTCTAGTGCTAACGGTCACTGAGATTATCCGCGGACGGACGGACGGACGGACGGGCAGACATGGCGAAACTATAAGGGTTCCTAGTTGACTACGGAACCCTAAAAAAGACTTTAAAACCTTAAAAAAATATATAAAGTCTACATGAACCTCAAGTCTCAAGTACTCAAGTCCAAAAAATTTTCAAGAATACTTATACTTACGGAAGATACGTCTTAATTCAACAAGAATAATTTTGAACTTTAACGATGTTTTAATTATATCAAAAACACTCTTTCCCTACCAAACTGAAGTAAGTTTACCTGGCATAAGTACACGAGGCCTTACACTTACGCTTTTTGGCTATTATTTTTTTCTTGGCCAGACACGTAAGTAACTAGGTACTTGGCCGGATTTTTATTTAGACGATACTAATGTTTGATTAATTTGTGGATACCCCAGGTAATATTTTGGTTTCGTCGTATAAACTCTAGTTAGTCTCCAGTGAGTTGTAAACTGAGGTATAAATAATGATTATCTTGTACTGTGATTGAATGTAATTAATGTGGTGAACTTTACTAATAAGTTAAATGGAAATTTGTGAAAACCTTGCGAAAAGTGAATGAGATGACAAACAAATAAAAATGCATTACTGAAATGAATTGAAAGTGTAAGAGAAAAGATACCTACTGCTGCATGAATAATAAAGCTAGCTGCAACAATTATATTAATATTAATCCAATTGATCTTGCACATTGCATTTTAAAATGAAAATTTAGTAGGTATTGAACATGCGATTTACGTCATTTAAGTATTTTCTGTTGACATTTTTGTTGTTTGGTTCAAATTTTACTTCGTAATGTATTTGTACGAGTATCCATCTAGTAGCACTATGTTACGAGTATTAAGTGTCTAGGTAGGCTTTATTTTTTTGTATCTTGTTTACGTAAATCACCAGTGTTTTTTAGATTTTTGTAATTCTTCAGATAAAAAAAAACAATGCATTAAGTAAATGACATTAGAAATAACATAAATATTCGCAACTAGAGATCATTAATAAAACTAATTAACACCTAGTAATCCTACCATACATAATGGCAGCAATGCCGGTAATCATTAGAGCTAGGTGCTGATGGCACAGCGCAGCGAATGCGGCTCGTTATGAGCCAAGACTTTTTGTGCGCCTGCGCTACGCAATCTGCGCCGCACCGCCGCCGCGCCGGCGCAATGACAACTATTTTACAGTTCAGATATTGACAATTATCGAATGGTGGTGCCTCGCGCTCCGGCATTGCCATACCATTACTGCGATTAAATTCCACACGTTACTCTCTCACGACTTATAGTAATTACAAAATGTTTTTTAGCGAGCTGGTAACATTTTAGCTATTGCTCATTTCAAAAACAACAGCCCGTAATAAAGTTTTATGATGTTTTATCTCATTCCAATTATAATAAATATTAGTTGAATCAAAAGCAAGCAAGTGAGACCAGATATCTAATTGTGCAACTATTCGATTAGCTAATTATGACAGCGTTACTAAGATGGTTTAACTCTAAGGATACCGGTTTGTGCCGCGAATACCCTCTAACTAAACCGATGTGGATTTTATGATACAATCGTTCCTTCGTTAAGGTGTCGCAACATTTACTTTTATAAAAGAGCCGTGACAACGATTGATGCGTGAGTAACAGAACTTTTCAACTAGGAAGACGGGCAATAGGTAAAGGTAAGGAGCTGTTATGAGATGCTCCTGACCGCCTCCTGACCTAAGTTCGTCGCTGGTGGCAGCGGCAGCCCGGACTTCGGATGCTCCAGCGTGCTGTTGTAATGTGGGAGCACAATGCGTAGCTAAATATCACTAAGTAGTGGGTAAAGGTCGCACTGTGCACGCTACCTGTGTACACTCAAGGCCATATACAGTGTGTAAATCCAATACGGGCGAACCTTTAAACTGTGGTTAACATAGGACATAAAGAATATATAAAGCTTGTCCCAGAAAAAAATGTCGTTTATTAGTTAGTATGAAATAATGTAAGCAATAAAAAATTACCAAATTTTTGACAACAGTTTATTAGAAATGTAGTAAACAAAACGTATTTTTGTTATGTTTTTGTTCTATTGTTTATTCATCCAGAAACTTCGTAATTTTCTTTTGATACCTGCCATCAGGTTTTGTACATCAGTGTCTGTGATTAGTTTTGAAGCTGCATTCCATTTTCGCTTGAAGTTTTCAACTGATGTGGCGTTAGTTTTATGTTTTAAGAGCTTCTGCTTCATACGAGCCCAATATTTTTCTATAGGTCGTAATTCAGGACAGTTAGGAGGATTTTGTTATTTTTCCACAAATTCGACATTATTGGCATTGTACCATTTTATCACATTTCTAAAATAGTGGCACGTGGCCAGATCAGGCCAAACCAGAACTGGCTTCTTGTGTCGCTTAAAAAACGGCAATAATCGCTTTTCCAGGCACTCTTTAAGGCATATATCGCCTTTCATAGTTCCTTTAGCAAAGTATGGAGTGCTGCGTTTGCCGCAAGAACAGATCGCTTGCCACACAAGAACCTTCTTCACAAATTTATCCGTTTTTATGACATTGTACTCGTCATTGATAGTTTTTCTATCGGTCCCCGAATAAAAATGATGTCCCGGCAGTGATTTAAAATCAAGCTTGCAATATGTTTCGTCGTCCATCACAATACAGTATTTTTTTGTCGTTAATTTTTATACAGTTTTCTGGATCTCGTTTTAGCGTCAGTTTCTTGTTTCGAATTTCTATTAGGCACTTTAGTTTGTTTGAAAGTCTTTATAGAATTATTTTTCTTTACTCGTTGCACAGTGGATTTAGACGTTTTAAACTTTTTAGCTAAATCTCTTACAGATGATGTAGGTTTTTTCAACAAAGCAGCTATGATACTCTTCTCAATATTTTTCTTAACAAACCCGGTCTTCCGACCACTTCCAGGACGCCGTCGAATACCGCCAGTCTCTCTGAATTGTTTTAGGACCTTTGCACAGTTCTAACAGACGTGTTTAGCTCCATTGCCACTTTTTTCGTGAAAATGCCTTAATATTGGACATATTTGTACAATATTTTCTCATGAAGTTTTTCTTGTGGAGACGAGATCTTTGAAAATGTGACTGTGACAGATTTTTTTCGAATATTAAATAAAGAACCGAGATGCATTTAACATATAACCAGCCAGTTACAACCATTTTCATTGAAACCTGATATACCAACGCTGCGTAAACTAACGACATTTTTTACTGGGACAAGCTTTATTTTGATAACTTTTGCTTACAATAATGACGAAAATGGCCCGCAATGTAAATTCTATACTGAAGTTGAACGCTCGTTGACTTACTTATTACTTTAATCATGTTTGCAGTTAGTGATGGGCAAGTTTCCGAAAGTTTCCTCGTTTCGTTTTGTATGGGGAATATTACCAAATGGAAACATTCCCCATACAGAAGGCGGAAACTTTGTCTCGTTGAGTAGTAGATAACTTTTACAAGAAAAGTACAATGCGCGTTAAAAGCTTGTAATTAAATAATGAAATTACTTGACAAAAACTTTTACTACAAGTGTGTTAGTTTTACTTCGATCTAGGTATTCAGCATTCACAATGCCTGCAAAAGAAGTGATGTCATGTGTGTAGTGCGAGTGATTAAAGTTTCTAACTATGTTATAATGGTGAATAATAGCAATCTTTACTTTATCCCAATACCACTACAGACGTGATCAGGTAACCGCCGACCGTGGCTAAGCAAAAGTAGAAGCACGCGCTGCGGCGCCTGCGCACAGGGCAGATCATGTTAGATAACCGCCATTTGTTTTGACGAACCGCCGACCCGTGAAGGCAATGGTCAACTTTAACCTTTTTCAATCGGTCGACCTATAAATTTTATACTTACGAATATCTAAACAATAATGTGTAAAAAAAAATCAGTTGTGTCAACATTAACGTTTTGTAAGTAAGTACTTAGTCAAATGTAGGGACCTATTTTTGTGCAATGCGGAAGGATTGGTGACTTAAAACAGATGAAAGAACATCAATTGCAATACAAACCTAATAGTCTCATTGTTGTCTGTTTTATTTATATACTTACATATCTAGTTTACCCAAAAGTTACTTACTTACCCATAAAAGAACTATCCTTAAAAAAATAACTACTTACTGAAAGTTTTACTTTCAGCATTTCCTAAACGTGAAATACCGATCCCATAATAATATGAGCACATAACGGAAACACAGGAGTGGAGTGCGCTTTTGTACATGTCACTACGAAAAAACATAGGTTGAGAATTATGATAATGAAATTATAGATGCGAAATAAGCGTGTCACTCCGGCGAATTTATGACACTCAGTAATGCCTAACATTGCTTAAATAAATCTCGTATTATTTTGCTTCTCACGGTCAATACAATACGGCTTAATTTCCACCTAAACCCAGGTCCAAATGCGTGTCCGACCATGCATAATGGAGGGTTCCGTATTCTGTACCAATTCATACGAAAGGGAAAAACCAACGTACATAAAATCGCAAAAAACTTATTCTGGTGGCGCTAACGTCTTTTATTGAGAAGAATTTTAATTTTATTTCCATTTTAATGTATTTCTTGTTTTAGGCCCAAGAGGGAGCGGGAAAATTTGTTTTGAAGCGATTAATTATCAAAAACATCTTCCTAATCTAGACACTTAACTGAAACCTTATTAAAAAAAAAATAACAATGTGACACACAACTCATCCATTTTTATAGTATTTTATGCAACAGTTGTATAAGAGGGTTCAAAAAAGGTGAGTGGCGTGGGTAACAATTTGAGCCGTAGGCGCAGCCGGAGGCGAAAATTGTTAAGAAAAACGCCATGAACATTTTTTGACCTACTTATACGACGTTGCATACAATACTTTTTCTACGACTACACATAGTTTTACAAAAAAATGCGAAATTGAACACTTCATGGATATTGCAGTTATTTTGTCAACATAATCAACAATAATTTAAGTTTCACCTTTTAAAACACTGTATTTCAAGTACTTCGATACCAACACAAACACACACCGTCGTTATTTAATCAATTATCAAAGAGCGACAGAGATTTGTAAAAATAAGAAAAGCAAAGTTTGCAGTTTGCCACCACAAACGAATGGCAAACGTAAAAACTACAAAGTATGTCTGTGGTTTTTTTCATTTTTTTTTTTTTAAAGTTTTTTTTTCTAAAAACGCTACATTTATTTAGGTTTCTTAGGTTGGCAGTAATTTATTTTCTTATAAAGTCGTGACTGCACGCGATTCTATTTTGGCGCTTTTATTGAAAAGTTGTTTTTTTGGGGAATAGACTAGATAGACTTTTCTTCGAGTATATTATCTATGTCCTTATATAGATGATGACGAATGTATAAATGATAGATAGACGGGAGTAGAAAAAAAAATAATTTGTTGGGTTCACAGGGCACCTCTGTTAGCAGTTGCATTATATCACATAATAACCCTAGGGTCTTTATGAAGAAAAGACTAGATAGACTTTTTTGAAATTGCATAAGACATGCTTTTATATTCGTTTGCGGGACCATATAATTGACAGATAAAAGTACCGGAGTAGAAAAACAGACTTCTTACTGTATTTAGGTACTTTTATTAATATTTAATTAATTAATAAATAGTCATAAAAAGAAACCTGTTTGTTCCTAAGTACCTACCTACCAATTCTGTCAGTGGAAAGAGAAGAACTCAAAATGTAATACTTTTAATAATCACCCTCCGAGCGTTACCTTGCTTTTTCCGATCGGCAACCTAATTCCATGAATTTACTTTTCAACCCAGAGAAACCTTTTTAGCCTTGTAAGCCTTTCTGGCTTAGGCCTGGTTTCCTTACGATGTTTTCCTTCACCGAAAAGCGACTAGTAAATGTTAATTCGTAGATACAGAAATTCCGAAGAACTCAGTATACGAGCCGGGATTTGAACCACAGCCCTCCGGATTAAAAGTCGGACGCCTTACCGACTGGCAAATATGAATGGTGTGATAAACTGACCGGGCTACGTCAACAAACAACCTCTTGCGTCGCTAACTGACAAGTATTTTCATAATTCATAAAGTTCATAACGCAGTGTTGCATCAAAGTACTCGCGAACTCGCGATGTTAATGGTAAGTAAGTGCTACAGTTCAAATTTAGTTTTAAAATGTATTTGTTTCATTAGGATTTGAATTAGTCTAAGCATTTATTGTAAGCAAGGGAACGCGATTTTGTATAGACTAGACATTGTCACTCTATATCTTATATCGTCCTTGATTGTAAGTGTAGATAATGAATTTATTATGCTTTACCCTGGACACGAACAAACCGCGAATCACAATCAGCACGCACTAAGTGGCAGTAAAAGGCGTCACAGCGGCTGGTTTTGCAAAAGAGACAACGTCAGGTTAAGATGAATTAGAATTTATGAATTATACAGTCGACTACAAAGAGCCACCTTATTGCGTTGTAATAAGATCCAAAAGTGAATACGTACATCTTTTTGTAGTCGACTACCATATAGATACTGTCGTAGTTGCAATAGGTTTGGTTTTGTGACCCGCAAAATTTTTAATACAACTAATAATTTTAAATTAAAAAATATCGGATATTTTAAGGTACAATAACCAATACTAAAGTATTCACCGGTGCACGGTGGCAAGTACCGACTAAACAATCGCTTAAGGTCGATATACGCAACACAACGTAAGTTAAAGTGCGCAATTGCTTTTTGCGATAAACCCATTGCTCACTTATTCAAGTACAGTAGCCTCATAGCCCACTACTGAAGAGTAACTTGGGCACATGTGACAGCTTTTATTTTATTGGGTATACCTATAATCTCACTACCTACCTGTATTACACAGGTATCTATTTTCCGACAAATTAAAGTCCTTTATCTAAATGAAATTCATTAATTTACAAATAAAGAATATAACTACAATAATATGTTACACGACTTATAAAACTTTACTAAGCTATGCTAAGAAAACTAGATCTAACTTAAAACCTAATGGGACCTAAACTATATCTAAATAGTAAGGAGGAGTCCAAACTTGGTATGTTTTGAAAATTATTTTGTTTAATTAAAAAATAATGGCTAAAATGTTATTATATATAGTATATTAAAAATATTTATAACGGGTTACTCACGTAATTTAAGTCGATTTTACGACTCGATTCGAACCGATGTTTTTTTAGTCAGGATTTTGTGAGTAACCCGTTATAATTTTTTTTTTTTATAAAGCTTTAATATGTTAGGGTCTCCCGAAAGTTTTTACAGTTAGATATACCGGGTGTTTCCTGTAATAGGGGCAATAAATTAAACCGTAGATTCTACACCTCAAACTGGACAATATTAGTTCAGCGACTTTTAAAAATAACTTATAATTTGATTTTTATTTCACTTTAAAGTTTATTCGAACACGCAATGTATTGCGAATTTGATTATTTCTGTTGGGTGACAAGAGTGACAAGCAATGTCAATTAGACGGATTTTAACGTACATTGAAAATACTATTTAGTATGTATGAAAAAGACAATATAAAAACTTCATTTTTTTTTAAATTGTAGAACAAACGTTTTAGTGTTTGAGGAGTAGAATCTACGTTTTAATTTATTGCTCTTATTACAGGAAACAACCTGTATATATTGAATTACATTTCATTAAATTATATGTATAGGTAGTATATATTTAGAATCGTCTTAAAAAGCTCTTTCATACAACAAACACATGCGAGAGGTTACTGAAAAAAAAAACCCGTACAAAAAAAATACTTAGCACTCGGGGGAGTGCAAAGTATTTTTTTTGTACGGATTTTTTTAAAGAACTGCGGGTCAAAAATTTTTTTTGACCTCTATAGTAAGGGAGCCCACGACACTGAACCTAGTTCGATAAGTCTCCTAGATGAGATATGTATAATTAGACGCGTCTTTAATGGGGGAACACGAAATTCTGATGCTGCAATCCAAGAAAAGTGGTGGCGTATTTAATTTTTTTTTTTAATTAAAAAATCCGGTTTCTAGTACGATAAGTCTCCTAGATTTCCTTAGTTCCTCGAAACAGGGGAGGGGTAGGGCTACACGATAATGCGGTGCTGCAAGCCCCCGTGCGTGGCCTTGTCAGTGGCAGCAGCATCATAAGCGACGCCTCGTACTTAGGTATCTAGTATGATCAGTCTCCTCAAGAAGCCAATGCTCATATATATCTCATCTAGGAGACTTATCAAACTAGGTTCTGTGTCGTGGACCTTCAATTGCTGCAGCAACCACTTTCTCCACTGTTTGGGAAATGCAGCAGTGGTTTTTCTTACACATAAATTAATGATCTTTCAGATGAGCATTGGCTTCTTGAGGAGACTGATCATACGAGATACCTAAGTACGAGGCGTCGCTTATGATGCTGCTGCCACTGACAAGGCCACGCACGGGGGCTTGCAGCACCGCATTATCGTGTAGCCCTACCCCTCCCCTGTTTCGAGGAACAAAGGAAATCTAGGAGACTTATCGTACTAGAAACCGGATTTTTTTAATTTATTAAAAAAATATATATAAATACACCACCACTTTTTTTGGATTGCAGCATCAGCATTTCGTGTTCCGCCATTAAAGACGCGTCTAATTATACATATCTCATCTAGGAGACTTATCAAACTAGGTTCAGTGTCGTGGGCTCCCCTACTACTAGTATGCGTGTGCCAAACGGCTAAACTGTACATCGTTTGCGGTTTTTTTTTGACATGGCTTTAGCCGGTTCCGGAACCGAGAATCGGTAGCTTGACTGTCTAATAGATACACGTGGTTAGATAAGAAATAATAAATCAACGTCGGAAGAGATATAGATAGATGTTGCAAATTGTATGCTCTACTCGTACAAATTACTAATACAAGTCAACTTCAATGGAGTTATAAAAATTGTATAAGAATATGAATATAATTACGAAAAAGCACTTTTCGTAAACTTTGACCTTGAATAGGTTCCGACCCAGACACGAGATTTTAAGAGATTATTGAGACAAGATTAAAAACACGATTATGAAGGTATACACGAATTTCCAGCTATTATCTTTTATTCCGAGAAGAAAACGTTATAGGTATACTCGGAATAAAAGATAATAGCTGGAAATTCTAATAATTTATTAGGCTAGTAAATATATAAAGGTTAAAAAATAGGCAAACAGCGTGTAAACCGATAAAACGTTACTATTTAAGACGTTTTTAGGGTTCCGTATTTAAAGTAAATGGTAATCTAATATTTTTGTGGAAATAACACTCCGTGAGGTCTAAGTCACATTGAAGTCGCGTGTCCAAAAATACATAAATATATATCTAAATACAAATGCTAAACTTATCCCTATTATTTGAGTAGGTAGGTAATCGCCAAAAACCTTAATTGTGCATTTAAGTATAATATTAGCACGAACGCTCACAATTAGGAAGTGTTTGTTAGCCGTTTGTGGTATTTATTGTCTCGTATCCATCGTCACTGTGGCTTAGATTATGCGACACAACTTTATGATTCTCATAAACATTTTATTGCCTAAATATTTTTGATTTCATTAACTTTATAACCCATTTTATTAACGATTGATATTTCGATATCAAGTATGATTTATCTACGCTTAATAACTCATCACATTTATGAGTAGTATTTAGAGAAAATGTGGTTGATTCAGACTGATTTACAATTTTGTTCTTGGTATTTTATGCATGACGCTGGCATTCAGAATAAGAAAACTTAGATTATACGAGCCCCTCTATGCTATGAATTTCGTCTAACGTATGCGGAATGGAATCTGGACAACATTCAATTTCTTATAAATTAAATATAACATAGTTATTTTTATAATCTTTCATGGTTTTTAATAATGTATTTAATCACATTAAACGCCAGAGTAAGTTTACTCCAATGCGAGGTTTCAAACGAAAGTTGTGGTACTTTATGTCCATCGCTGTCGACAACAACAATGTACAGATTTTTTAAGATCTAAAGGGTTTAGCAGGCTAAGGAAGGTCGTGTGGCCCCTGTGAGGAATAGTTGAATTGGTAAATGTCAATTGTTTGTCGCCTCATAACTAGTAATCACTCCAACTTTTAGCCCTCTATCTTGAACTGTCACAGAGATAATGTCAAAAATGTATTTTTTTAACATTTTTTTCAAACTCGTATATCTCCTAATCCATAGCAGCTAAAGCATTGAAACAAAATCACAGCTACGTAGTTTGAGTGGGAGTATACCCTATAATTTTATTAATAGTTTATACGTGAAAAATAAACGAAATAAATGTCAATTTATTTTTTGACAGCTCTTTCCAACACGTTTTTTTGAAAGTACAATTATGAAAAAAATCATATAAATTGCTTATAGTATTAGTTACTAGCATACAAAAACTCAATTGATTATATTTGGTGCAACATACTGTAAAAAAAAACTAACGTAAGTATTCAAGTATAAAGAGTAGGCTTCTGAACTGAAACTTCGTTTTTAAGTTTTTTGTTTGTTGCCTAGCAACAAAGGGTGTATTGTTTTTAATTTGACGTATGATTGTCAAAAAAGATCACTGAACTACTGCTGTGTTAGCATTTGTAACTAATTTTACTAACTACTAAATCAACGAAACGACGGATGTGCTATATGTTTATTATTTTATAAACAAAATTAATTGGTTTCATTATACATAGTACACGTATTAACATAACGAAATAAATAACTCATTAGAGCAGATATCACAATATAAGTCACTTAGATAATGACTATCGTAATATTCGTCGTCCCAGGTATAGGACAATGTTATCCTGCAGTCATCGCAATATCCTTTTAACATAATATTTTCGTCAGAGAGCGATATCTCAATATCTGGTAAAGACTGTAAAAACAGTTGCTTCGCTATTAACTGTGGCAAGTTGAGCCGAAATATTTTTGATTTTATGATTTCCATCTGAAAGAATGCATGAAGTTTCTGTTTTATTTTATTTACATTTAAAGCTTACTTTCGCCATTATGGAAAAATCGGACTCCTCTTCTACATAACGTGTTGTATATTCCTTTAAACAATCCACTATTAAATATGTTAAATGTGCTAGCGTATAAACTAAGCGTTTGTCGATTCCGAGTAACATAACATTAGACATTATGATTTATTAGGTATGAGCTATCTTTAAATTATACAATACTATTATACAATTTATACGCTAGCACATTTAACATAATAGTGAATTGTTTAAGGGAATATACAACACGTTATGTAGAAGAGGAGTCCGATTTTTCCATAATGGCGAAAGTAAGTTTTAAATGTAAATAAAAAAAAAAAAACGGAAACTTCATGTATATACATTCTTTCAGATGGAAATCATAAAATCAAAAATATTTGGGCTCAACTTGCCACGGTTAATAGCGAAGCAACTGTTTTTACAGTCTTTACCAGTATTGAGATATCGCTCTCTGACGAAAATGTTATGTTAAAAGGATATTGCGATGACTGCAGGATAACATTGTCCTATACCTGGGACGACGAATATTACGATAGTCATTATCTAAGTGACTTATATTGTGATATCTGCTCTAATGAGTTATTTAATTCGTTATGTTAATACGTGTACTATAATGAAACCAATTAATTTTGTTTACGTCACACCTGGCCATAACGTAAGTTTTGCCGCACGCTACGCGTACGGTAAAACTCGCATTATGGCCAGATGGAGACGTAAAATTGTGTACTCACCACGGGCAGTAAAAAAGAAAGCCCTCTATCGCATATTTACAACCCTCGCCTGCGGCTCGGGTCACAAATACCTGCGATTTCGGGCTTTCTTTCTTTTACAGTCCTTGGTAAGTAATGTACTATTATAAAATAATAAACACAGCAAAATAGCACATCCGTCGTTTCGTTGATTTAGTAGTTAGTAAAATTAGTTACAAATGCTAACACAGCAGTAGTTCAGTGACCTTTTTTGACAGTCATACGTCAAATTAAAAACAATACACCCTTTGTTGCTAGGCAACAAACATAAAACTTAAAAACGAACTTTCAGTTCAGAAGCCTACTCTTGATACTTGAATACTTTCGTTAGTTTTTTTTTTTTACAGTATGTTGCACCAAATATAATCAATTGATTTTTTGTATGCTAGTAGCTAATACTATAAGCAATTTACGTGATTTTTTTCATAATTGTACTTTCAAAAAAACGTGTTGGAAAGAGCTGTCAAAAAATTAATTGACATTTATTTCTTTTATTTTTCACGTATAAAATATTAATAAAATTATAGGGTATACTCCCACTCAAACTACGTAGCTGTGATTTTGTTTCAACGCTTTAGCTGCTATGGATTAGGAGATATACGAGTTTGAAAAAATTGTTAAAAAAATACATTTTTGACATTATCTCTGAGACAGTTCAAGATAGAGGGCTGAAAGTTGGAGTGATTACTAGTTATGAGGCGACAAACAATTGACATTTACTAATTCAACTTTTCCTCACAGGGGCCACACGTCCTTCCTTAGCCTGCTAAACCCTTTATCTTCCATCGGATAACTTTTTAAAGAAGCTTCGTATACTTGACATTTTTCACATTATCGACCGTAAGATTATTGGTGTTCTTAAAATAATAGTTACTTTGCCACGAATTTCCATTTTAAACAACATAACATTAGTCATTCAAAAAATCCAAAAATAAAAAACACCTGTTTTTACATTTTTTTACCAAATGACGTGGCCATATTTTCGGATATTAAAAAAAAAATTTGGAGACGATGGGCGTAATTTTTCTTAATTGGTAACTGATACCTATGTCTTCAAGATATTTTAAAACAGTTTTACTGCCACATTTGAATGCCTTCCTAAGTTCTCTATAAGATTTTGTGACTCAGCGGGCTGTCATTTTCTTTAATCCATCTCTCTCAGCAAACTGGCTAATGCTGGAATGTTTCCCTGAACCAGGCTTTCTTGTGGCAATTTTTGTAAAGAAAAAGGACGCAAAAATATTATAAATAGCTCTTTAGCTCTATCCCATTTCCACAAAATTTTCCACGGTCTTCGCTTTCAGCCATAGGGAATTGATACTGTAGAATTTACATACTGTTTCGCGACGTTGTTCTCCTCGATTAACCATAATTTTAAGATAAAGAATCCAATGCCCATTAAAAGTACGGGATTAATTAACAGATGTATAAGCTTTCAATTGGCATTTATATAAAATTTGAGTTTATTTCTTTACTTACTTTTTACGTCTTCCAAACTTTGTCCAGATTTCATTCCGCATACGTTAGTACATACAGATTCTCACATTTATTTTACTAATTGTTACACGTTGACTTCTAATGATTCATGATTTGGGCTAATAGTGATGTTAAATGGGGTTTATTTTGATTGCATAATAGAAATACTAAAATACTGTAAAAAAGATTTTACAAAACCATTGACCTAATTAAGTTGTGCTGTCCTATTGCAAATCTGGTCTCGTAGACTCAAAATGAAACGCTGCCCTTGACTCACCCTTTGTTTCGTTAACAAAAATAATTGGCAACGAAAAAATTATATTTTTTTATAATTATCAGATTTGTATCACTTGTACTTTAATTGCATCAGTGTAGGATGTTTTCATGAAAAATCCAAGTATCAAAAATTACAAAGGGCATGGGACTCGTTAGCTTCCGCCGCTACCATAAAGTCTTATCGACTCCTTATCCGGGCGGGACCGAGCCAGGCTGCTGGCAGCATCCAGGCCAGAGTCGGGGCAATGGCTTCACGCCTACCCGTCACCTAACTTAGGTACTTTTATTGATCCGGGCACACTCCGAATTGCAGTCGCTCTCCGCGTCGGAGTTGATGTGTGCGTGGACCACAATTGCATCTCCTGTGGAGCCGCAGTAGATAGCTTTGGTCACCATGGACTCGCCTGCTCCTCGGGCGCCGGCCGCTTGTCCCGTCACGCTCCACTCAACGACATCCTGCGAAGGGCGCTTGCCAGCGCATGCGTCCCCGTGGCTCTTGAGCCTCGGATTGTACGGGATGACGGCAAGCGTCCAGACGGGATGTCGTTGATCCCCTGGCGGATGGGCCGTGCACTGGTGTGGGACGCTACTTTCGCTGATACGTTGGCAGCGTCCTACTTGCCAGTCACGTCTAAACAAGCTGGGGCAGCGGCGGATGCCCGAGAGCGATCCAAGGTCGGGAAGTATAGCTGTCTCGGCGCCCAGTACGATTTTGTTGCATTTGGCGTCGAGACACTCGGCCCTTGGGGAAAAAGCGCGCGTGGGCTCCACAAGGATCTCCGCTTACTTATCTAAGTAAGCGGTTGAGGGACGCAACGGGTGACCCTCGCGCGGGCAGCTTTCTCGCTCAAAGAATAGCGATTGCTATTCAGCGCGGGAATGCTGCCTGCGTGATGGGCACCCTGCCTAAAGGGCAAAGTTTTGATACGTATCAATAATTAATTAATGGTATATTTGTAATTTTATATTTAAGTAATTTTAAATGTAATGACTTGTTTTTAAAGTTTAATAGTATCCAAGTATTATTGTAAAAAAGTGTTGAATATTGACCCTAACCTAAAACTATTTTTCTTTACGAATGGGAGAGGAAGAGAGTAGTTTTTTTTTGTATTTGGGCTCATACTCGTAACAAAATGTTTACTAAAACTTTTTAGGTTTGATAAACATACTCAAGATTTAAGACACAAACATAAGGTAAAAGAAATCTACGCGTAAAATAAAAAAATGCCCAACTTGATAACTTGAAGGGATGTTTACAAAAACAACATAGCAATGTACTCGTACATTGGGCATGATTTTACAGGACATCGATAAAACTAAATTTCTCTTTAAATAATAATGATAAAAGCTTGATTTTCAGGGACGATAAAGAGATAAAGCTCTTTATTTTTCGGAAAAGATATGAAATAAACTTTGTCACTTTTGCTATTTTTGTAAATAAAATGGTTAGTTGCGTTGTTCTAGTGCAATAAAAAACGTATTTAAAAAAAATATATATTATAAAAAGTTTTCTTCACATCTACTAAAATTTTTGTATTTTATTGTAATTCTTATTTCCGCTGTTTTTATCATCTTTTTTTAAGGATATATTATTGCAGGAAATTTTAATAGCAATTTTTTGACACACGGAATAGTTTTTGGAGATACATTTTTTTTCATCTTTCGTAACCCCTTTAGAGACGAACATGATGACATCAAAAACACACATTCGCCAAAAATCATAGTTATATCGTTATTGTAAACATCCCTTTACTTGTATACATTTAATCGTAAAGGCAACGCAAAGCAATGTTAAACACCATAAGTATTGGCATTTAGAATATCTTAACAAATCGTAACACCCTAACCTTCGTTAATTTCTCGTCCGCTGGCCAATAAAACATTAATTTTGGTTTATTGCGCACTCCTCCCATATGTTTTCTTTATAAATGTCAATCGTTGTACAAATTGTATATTTATAGAAACTCGGCGCGTTTATGTTATGTCTTAAGCATACCTAAATGCTTTGTGGGAAAGCGGGAAACATATTTATGTAGCCGTAATAATTCTTGGAAATTGAATTTACCTTAGTACGTATAAAACTTTTTCTCGAATTATAATATTTGCAAAATCAACTTTCACGAACGATTTAACGGTGACAGCCGATTTAGTGCAACTGACTCTGGTAGATAACTTACACTACCACCTAAGTGAAGCTTATCAAAGACAATACACAGAGGAGGTGAATACATACAGCATTGGCCAGAAGTATTAAAGCACCCTTGCGATTTTCATACAAAACTCGAAAGTTTAGTCCAGCGTGTCTATCTTTTTTGAAGTTATTTTATCTATTAATTCAAACTAAACAGGCATGTTTTGTTGAAGTTAGTAGTGAAGTATGCAGTTATGCATAGCATGTTTGCAATTTGTCGCACCGACTTGAATTGGAATTTTTGTTATCTCCAGTTTTCATATTTTATAGGTACCTTGAAAGTATTATTAAGTGAAGTTTTCTAGATATATAAATAAAATATAACATTTTACGTCATCGTACATTGTTATGATAGGGAATTAATACTTAACATCAAAATTGTAATCAAAAAACAGTTATGCTCAACACTTCTGGCCAAGGCTGTACATATATCCAGAATCAGATACGTATGTAGATAACAATATTCAAACTTGCAATTAACCTTTAACCTTCACCTTTTTGTGCTTCATAATGTAGTGATTTAAATGATTTAACAGTAAGCAACTTCGTATCGGTCTGGCAAGCGTACGCGCGCGTGCTCTGTGTCGTATCCCGACGCGACGCGATCGCAATCGCGCGTTTCTTCGCCGCTGTACCTAACCTAACCATTGTCAGGCAATTGGTGTATTCCCGTCGGTACCCCCTATCACGGTCACGTGTGGAGATCGGCAATTTCTGAAACATTTCATACGAGCTGGAGTCTTGTAATTGCAACTAAAAATCATAATTATTTTACATGTTTTTTTAAAGTGGGGCATTCCACTCATACAATAGTATGTTATTCAATCAAATACAAACACTGAAAACATTGAAAAAATAATCAACCCAGCAGGATCCTGCTGGGTTGACCTGCTGGGTTGATTATTTTTTCAATGTTTTCAGTGTTTGTATTTGATTGAATAACATACTATTGCAACTAAAAATATTGAAGTGTCTACTTCATCGCTTATTAATTCTTTATTTATTATCTCAAAGTTTTTTTTGAAAGATTTGTTAGTGAGCAAATTTAATTTACATTTATATACATAACCATCGTAAACAAAGGATTCCTGACGCAGGCAGCAATAGTTGCAATTACCTATTCTGGTGGGTAACTGCAACTAATTGCTTCTTGTACTGCTACTGTCAAATTTCAAAAGCGTGCCTTGACTAAACAGTTCATAGGAGTTTAATAGTATACTTTGGTAATAACGTTTGCACAAAAATATTTTTTATCCGTGGGACGGGTAAATAGTTGCATATTTACCTGCAAATGGTGATGACAAGCTGATCGTCATTTTATCGACTGGTATGGTAGCAAAATAAAAAATCAGGGATCATCATCATTGGCTTGCCCTTATTCCATTTATTTGGGGTCGGCGCAGCATGTTTTTCTCTTCCATACCACCTTGTCACCCGTCATCTCATTATTCACGCCCTTCCTTTTTATGTCGTTTCTCACACAATCCATTCATATCTTTCGAGGTTTGCGTCTCCTTTTACATCCTTCCACATTCATTCCTTATACCTTTCGCGTCACATGGCTGTCTATTTTTACAAGCTTTTATTTAACTTGTATTATTGACATGCTATTTTTATTTATCAACTATGGGTGAAACTTTCAAACTTCCACTTATATATTTATTCCTCATACGATCCATTCTTGTCGTTAATATTAAGTCTAGTTACAGCAACATCGATCATTATTTAAAATCAACACAACTTTATTTATTAATACTCTAACTGAATAGTATTCAGTTAAAAATAAAAATTGTTTCGTTAATTTTTTTAGGTAAAATATGGAATTATCATCATCAACACCTTTGCAATCGTGCACCTGCATAGTATAGATAGTACCTGCCCCACTTTCAACTAAATATTATAATCGACATATTAATTTATTCACACTGTCACATCACATGTGAAATTTTACAAAAATGGTCAGATCATTGCCACTAACCTAAAAATTTAAAAACAGTTGCAATAACCACACTTTAGATTTTTAGTCTGGTAAATGCAACTGCACCCATAACTTGGAGTACATTTATCGAAGAATGAAACAAATACGTAAAAAGCAAATTTCCGTGGTTGATAATTTACGTTCCGCACGTATTCGGTGTCGTACCGAAATGTATTACAAAAAGCCCTGTCGATCAAACAGTTCTTGACCTATGACAGCTATTTATATTTATTGAAAATGAAAAATTTATTGATAACATTTGTTATAACTTAAGTCTTACAGTTATAAATGAATATTATATATCTTTACATATTTGTATTACCTGTGTAATTTTATTTCTATCTTAAGCAAATAAATATATTCTTTTATCTTTTAATACAATATTAACTTTATCTACAACAATTCAATAAATATTTATCTAGGTCATAGAATTGTCATTTAGGTACTTAAGCAATTTTTAAAGCTTTAGCTTAAAATTACAGGAGGAAGGTGCATCCCCAATGCTTGCAGGTAGGCGGTTATAAATGCGTGGGCCAAGTATACTTATAAAGGCTAATCGTCCAGTTTTAGCCAGCCTGTAAGGAACAGAAGCATCCTTGTTACTACGCAGAGGGTAATTAGCGCTTGCTTGTTTTTTAGTAAACTTTTAGTAAATTCTCCAGATTGGAATTTGAATTAGACATATATTCTGGTCTTTTACTGATAGGAAACAGAAACATATTAACTGTCAAGAGAAAGATTTTGAAACCTGCGAGTTTTCAATAACAATGCGGACTAATGCGGAAATAAATATCAAGTTTATTCTTTTGGTATCCCGTATAATAACGAACCTATTCGTACCTACGACAACTTTCTGGTTTGAAATATAACCAGATACTTATTCAAGTGTTGAGTGCCGAGTGCCGGTGACCGAGTCGAGGTAAACCAATCAATTACTGTGGCCCTATGTCGTTTCGCACGTCCGGTTCTAAAATTACCAACCCTATGCTATTACTACTTATAAATGGTAATACGCAATACCAAGTGTGATAACCTGATAAGTAATAACATCATAGCTTTTGTTATAGGTTCGTACTCCTACCTACAATAAGGACTATGATCATAACGCACGGACATGCGGCATGCGGAACGAATGTTTAGCACGCAATATTCATAAATGGCATTTAATTAACGAAAACCCTGAATTAAAGCCGACCCACTTCCGAGAAATTTCCACCAATCAAAAAGATAGATAGTTGGTTAGATACATATACTAAATATCTCTATACTCCGCTTAGCGCGTTATTTCTTTGTAACCAAAGCTGCCAAAACCGAGGGGTGCGGGAGGGGAACCGAGTGATTGCAGGCAATGCTAGACAGGGAACGCGCGATTGTTTCGTGGTGCATAAGAGAGAGACAAACATTAATGGCTGCCATGGTAACACACTTGTTTACTGTCACATCCAATAATTACAATTATATTTAGAGTCTGTCCGGAAAGACAAGTGTCGTAGAATGTATGAGCTTCCTTATAAACTACGACACTTCTCTTTCCGGACAAATTTTAATAGGTAATTAAGATAAAAACGGTTTACCAGTGAAATTAAATGCCAAAATTTTGCAGACCAGATGTTATAGTGTTTCTGCGTCACAATTAAAGGCAACAATAATGCGTTTTAATGCCGCAAGCAAGCGATGTTACATACAGGACTGAAAGAAAAGACAACTTTCTCTCTCACACCGTCGAGTGAAGCGACTGTATGCGTGGCAGCGGGGTTCGCCCGGCTATGCGGCGTCTTGGGTTATTAGTCTATGGTTAGATATAATATAACGTAATCTCGAATTCTATTTTAGCCCACAGACCACCAATGGCTATGTTGGAAGGGGCAGACAAGTTTAGGTAAGTGTCAAGTTGCTGTCAGTAATTCAGTCCTACTTTGGTCAATGGGGCGTAGAGATCCCGATAACCTCTAGAAAATAGTAATGGTTGGTAAAGTCGAAGGAGACCGCCACGGCAGATCGCCCGCCCGTTGGTCCGGCTAAATCAAGGCTGGCACGGGCGAAGCGTTGAACGCGAAGAAACTAAACAAAACCACATTTTGCCTTATCTTCTGAAGAAAATAGATTCTCAAAAACTCTCATATTAAATTCTGTCGCGACACCGACAGAACTATCGACTTGAGATGCCAACCTAAATTCGATGGCTACTGTTTGTAATGTAACTAGTTCACGAATAGTCTATTTATTCCCAAGCTCATTAACTATAACACAATACATATACCTACCTACATTTTAATAACATAGTAATTGTTCATTATGGAACTATGCTTGCATGAGCCAATTTTAATTACTAGTCAGTTGTCAGAAAATCGTTGTCGGGTTGAGTTATTTCTTCCTTGACGATAAATGTTATTAGAAACAAATTGGATAACGCATAAGTACATGTGTTTAACGCGCGGCTGCAACGACAGGGCCAGGGCCAGGGACGAGGTACATATTTCTATAAAATATAACGGTTACACTCACGTCACTTTAGTCACTTCGCGCGACATGTTTCGGAGGGCTTAGGTCTCCATCTTCAAGCACTAAGAGTGTTATTTGAACTAAAGTGACGTTAGTGTAACCGTTATATTTTATAGTGATAGTATGTCTCACGAAAGTTTAAATTTAATAGGTACATATTTATTAAATTAGATGCAGCAAATGATCGTATATTTTTAATTATCTCTGATCCGTTAGTTCAACTATGCTCCCTGTTTGTTGTTAAGATAGAAGATTCATAATTGTGCTACAAATTCAACTAAACTTCAAAATAGTAATTTCCCGTTTACATATTTGGTATCCTGACGTCATAAATATATAGTTGATACGTAAAAATCTACACGCTTGTTTGTCATTTTCAAAATATTATTAGATTAATATTGAGAGTGCTTGCGGCATCTATTTAGATGTATGGTCTGTGTGCCGTGCCGTAGTAGCTCAATCAAGTCGCGGAAGCAGTAATCGTTACAACTAATAATTGTGTCTTTGACTGGCGTGCCTTTTGAGTACCTACATATTACTACATATTGCCTTTTTTGCTCAGTAATACAGAGAAAATAACTTAGAACCTATGTATTTAAAGAATCTAGGGACCTAGAATCGATAATTAGATTTATTTATAATTGTTTTATTGCAGGTCTACTACAGGACAGGTATTGATTGAATCGTGTTTTACTCTACACCCGGTAATTTGTGTTCTATTTATTTTAATTTTATTTAATGAACACAGCCCTTATTGCAAATTTATTGCGAGGTTGTAAAAAATACTTCGTTTATTTAGTTAACTTAACTGCCCTAGGTTAATGGAACAGCATTTTAAATGTTATGTGAAGAGGAAATAGTCGACTCACGATAATGAGAAATAGGCCAAGTTCATAACAACACAAAAAGTTGAAACGAGTACTGAAACTACCTATATTGCCATTTACACCGCTTTTAACTTCAAACTTGGCCGTCTTAATATCCGCTAAACCCTATTTTAATAGGTAGATATGATTCAATATTTATAGCATAATGTATAACATTGTGAGTTTAAAAGAGAAATGGCCGATACTTGCCAACAAATACTTTAAATGAATCGATCATCGAGACATGAAGTGGCTGGCTCGGAAAGTAATAAGTATTTAAATACTCGGTGGGGAAAATGCTAATTCAATCACAATTCATTCATAATTTTTTGTTTGTTTCTAAACTAGTGTTTGTTTTCTCACTCTAACTGTAACAGTCATACATACTTAGGCTAATGAAAACATTTGAAAAGGCTGCTTTTTAAGTCTATAAGTACCTAAATAGTGAGCAACTTCTAGTTAATATATCCTTAAATGCAAAATATTACGAAATTAGTGATAAATATGTACGTAACACCTTATTTCCTTGTTAGAAATCTGTAGGGAGGTCAGGGTCAGGCGTAGGGGGGGGGGGGGGGGGGGTCTAGGCTTGGTGGGTAATTGAGTTACATCGTACATTCAGAAACAAAAAATTTTGTGACAGGTAGGAAAGATTTCTCCTAGTGTAGATGTGATGGTAATGAATTCTCAGCCTATTGTTGGATGAAAATGAACTTTCGCTCGTGGTCATTGTCACGATGTAGGTATACCTGTCGGTAACAAGTTTTCTACTTCAAAGGCTGCAAATAAATGTTGTATAAATACACGCTAAATTGGGAAATCTGGAGTAGGTTTTTACTTAATTAATAAATCATTATTTCAATAATTAGTTCGAGTCTGGTATTTACATCATTAACGACGGGGCTAGAAAAATTGCAGTGTTAGATAGGTACTTATATAGGTATATAGGTAACCTACAAAGGTTAGATAGGTACAGTCAGCGTCAAATAGTTGGTAGCAGCCAGAGTAGCCAAATATATCAGTACAGATCTTTATATGTATGGCGGTAAGGGTGTGTTACGATATATTTGGCGACTTAGACTGTTACGAACTATATGACGCTGACTGTATGGCAGTAAGGATGTGTTACGATATATTTGGCAACTTCACTGCTACTAACTATTTGATGCTGACTGTACATACTTGTTTCAAACTAAAATACTTACAGAACTAGGATAGGCAGTTATGCTTTATCCTTTATTTTATTACTTATAATCATAATCAAAAGTCCGTTTGGAATGGAAGTGGTCGTAATATAAAAGAGTTTCATGAGAACTTAAGAGCCACACTCTAGGCAATTCGATCCCAAACGACTTGTGTAAAGTTTTATAGATCTTAAATACCTAAGATATTGAAACTTAGCGAATTAGAAAATATTACATCATGTTTAAAAATACTTCTGTGCGAGAAAACTGCAAGAAAAACTTACCCCACTTCTTGATTCGATCAAGTTACCGTTTGACTTGCGTATGGAGTTACAAATAATATGATTCGACTTGCAACCAAGTGGTTATGCGGGTCTTAAACTGGATTGTTTATATAAACTAACTATTTAGCAATAACGGTAAGTGTAACAGTGCTTGTGACAAACTCTGTGACTCAATGACCCGAGTTCAAAGTTCGGATGTTAAAGTAGCAAATATAATCTATAGATAGATAGGTATTATTCAACAGCGTTCCCTAGCATTGGTTTGTCAACTTTAGTATGGTAATCATTTGATTTACTTATGTTGCGTAGATCAAAATATTCCAATATTATTCCGCTGATTAAGTCAGTGACGTGACAGAATCAGTGTTCTGGGGGCACGGTAGTGCCCCCGTCAAGTAGAGCAAGATTAAAAACAAATGCATGGCCGTATCATCCCTTTCCCGAAGCCATTCAGGCCATATTTAACCTCTCTAACTCTGGTGTGGATAAAAATAGAAAACTGGAATTTCAGTGAACAAGAGGCCATAAAGAATTTAATGAATATATATTCCCAAAATCATTTAATTTGAACTTATAATTTAATAATAATTGCAAGTCAAAGTTCCTTGACACAGTCAAAGAAAGACTGACGGGTGACAACATTTTGTTCTTTTTTTCACCACCTAATTAGATATATGGGTTAATAGTACAATAAAGGCAGTTTTTAGGTATCTAATTAATACCCTCGTATGTGAGCATGCGTAAGAATAGGTATGGGAATGTACACGGCATGAACGTGGAAGGATAAAAGGGAGCCTACAAAAAGGAATGAAATCCAATCAAAAACATTACATGTACAAAAACGCAAGTCTCGCTACGCAGTTCTTCGATCGCAAAAAGTATCGACATCGAGATCTAATGAAAAACCAAGCCGGTGTCCATAGAACTCAATCAATAGAACAATATTCGATGTCTATATTTTTAAAATAAATATAATGACTTGGCAAACGCACAGGACAATAAAATAGAAACGCAATAAATCTATCTATCGATATCAGATTATGTAACGCAATATTTACCCAACGATAGGCCGGCTCTAGCGTTGTACATATTTTTAGCCGTGTGATGGCTAGGTCATTATACGTAATGTTTTTAATGGGATATTTTTAACGGGGATTTTGTTGCATATTAGGATTGCATAAAGCAAGTATAAACTACTGTTAAGAGTTGCCAGATATCTGAAATGCTCGCAGGGAGGCTGGAGCTCATTCGGCTTCCATTTGCCTAGGGGCCTTAGTAAGAACCTCCTAATTGGGCAAACCAGTGGGAATAGAGTTCTATGGGCGCTTTATCACTGGCATACAGTGATAATAGCAATAAAGATGACGGATAGTTCTACTGCTTGTGTAGCTAACCAGGTATGTAAAATGTACCTCGTGGCCGCCTGGCCGGCCAGCAAGCAGTGGGCAGGTCTGATTCGTTCGACGCTATTTGTTTGCCAACGCGCTGCGCTCGCGCCGCCGCCGCACCGCCTGCCGCGTTGCGCAATCACCCTACTCCTGCCCGATGGCTGTCGATACGCGTGTTCACCAAATTATACACATTATAAGTACATATCCCTTTTACTCACAAAACTTTAATTAACGATATTTATAAAAACAGTACATATGTTAAAAAAGTAGTCCAATAGTTTCTTCAACTACTTTTATTAGCATTGCTTATATTCCATTCCTTCACCATAATGAGTATATTGAGCATCGTAGCAACCTAAATGGCTTTGCAAGGCCAAATTACACGATTTGCACAAAGTTCGTGACAAATTCGAGTAACGTCCAATGCAACTATTGAGCACATCGGCCGCCTCATGTGCTTGTGCGCAGCATAAGGACGCAATTAATTAAAAGATTCTACGTAAGCGAAATTTGTACAATGTGATGAAATTTAAACTTAAACAGAACAGTTAAAATAGTATAGTACTAGTAGCCTCTGTATTGGCTAACTTGGTTTAAATTTGCAAATTACTTATATGCCAACCGTTTTAAAATAGCTTAAAAATAGGTGTTTTTAAATGGCATTAATATGATAACAAAAGGATCACACTTGTATACTTATCATATAAGATTTTTTCACTTCTCATGCTCATGCTCACATTCAATGCAAGTAGTACATCTAGCCTCTAGGGCAAATTTATATACATAATTATGATTTACAAAACATAATAATTATGATAACAAAAGGATCACACTTGTATACTTATCATATAAGATTTTTTCACTTCTCATGCTCATGCTCACATTCAATGCAAGTAGTACATCTAGCCTCTAGGGCAAATTTATATACATAATTATGATTTACAAAACATAATAATTATGTATACACTTCACTATTTTAAATCCAACAATTACAACAAATATCGAAGTTAATCGGAACGAAATAATCCAGTTCTTTTATGGTGAGTATGTATACTGTTTGAAAATTTAATTTCTTAAAAAACAATGTATTTAGTATCAACCAAACTGAACACAGCAATGTTAAAATCGACCAATCAAGAAATACAATTATATTCTCAAAACGTGAGGTGTTTTTTTAGTTCCTACTTCACAATCATTGAAAAAAGATTAAGATCTGTTGGAAGCGCTTTAATAATTATACCGTCATCTGTGGCATTTATTAGGGGTGTTCATATTTTATACCGGTGTCAAAGCGGTTAAAAAAATAAAAAGATCGTCGAGACCATATTTTCGCCTTAGATTAGTCATTGTCAGTAAGTAAATGTTTATTTTTATTTTTTTTTATTTCTTGCAATCGAAGTGAAAAATAGTATATTTAACTCTGGTCTATAAGTCATATACAACACAACAATTACACAACAACAACAACTACTCGAACAATTTCCCCTCACTTCGTTCAGGAAAGTAACCACCTCGTGGTATATGGCCTACTAGACCCTTGTCAAACAATCTACTATTAATTGGTCCGAAATAGTACGCCTGCAATTCGCCCATCTTAACTGTATTTAAACCAATGGTATACCTTGTTATCTACTTTAAACAACTTGATAGTGACAATATAAATATTTAGATAAATGGGCACAGAAATTCTGGTTCCAAATATTAAGGAATTTTGTATGTATATTTCTTCCCCGCTTTCGCCATAGTCCCCAGATTGCTGGCGGCGTTACCCCTTTGTACCACCGGACTCAACTTCTCTTTGCAAAGCAGCCCGCTCTTTGGTCACCCGAGATACCTTAGCTTAGACAGATGACGGACTCACCATCAACTTCTGAGAGGCTACATGGCTTTGAATTTTAATTGATAATAATGGACTAAGAGCTGGCCACGTCATGTACGGCACAATAATGAGAGCAACATCTGGTTAGATTGCTACACTCTCCTTATTGCTATATCCGGGCACCCAGTAAACAAACAGTAGGCGAAAAACTATGAATTAGATAATACGCTGCTTGGCACTACTTTCCCCCGACAAACTTTTGGCAATGATATAATATAATTTAATACTGCATCAAACCCAGAACTCTAAGATTTGTTTTCTTTAAGTGGTTTGCATACTTTGGCCTCCACCACCTTACAGCTGCCAGATGTCCAGGTCTAGAAATTAGCATAGTATAGCAAACTGACTAGAGGGGTTTCGTTGCTCTCATTATTGTGTCATATCTGACGTGGCTCGCTCTCCGTCTATAAAAAAAGATCCGTCTGTCTCCACCTACCTTCACGCGCAGTTAGATTAACAATATCTACTTAGTTTAGTACATTATAATGCTTAAGTACAAGTGTGCTATGTTGGTTATTATATTACACATATCACCTATATTATAAAGCCTGACCAGAAATATATGATCATGCGCCATGTTGCGGAATTTCATTGAAACTAATTTCTTACACTGGCAATAATTTTAATGACAGAATGATATGCATGTGTGAGTGCATGTGACAGGCTGTCACTGTTGTCAAGTGTCATTGAGACGGTTTATTTGAATAAAAATAAAGTGTTGAATATTAAATAATAAACCACAAAAAATTCCCAAAATTATACATATTCAAGAGCGAAACATTGTAAATAGTGTATACAATAAACTGATGTAAATAATACGCCCGGGAAATGATACTATTTCGCTGTGAAACATGTTCAAATTAACATCAGAGCTGACAGGTAAACAAATCAGTGACAAATCAAGATGTCACTATACCATAAAGAATAACACGCTCTATGACTGTTGCCATATAAATGAGAATAATAGCGCCCTCTTGACAATAATCATATATTTCTGGTCAGGCTTTAATTTAAATTGACCTTTGTTGTCAGATACTGACTATCGTGAACTCCTTTTTAAAACAGTTCAATAAAAAAATCAGTACTTTACATTTATTGACCAATAAGATTGAGTGCTTATTAAATAATTCCATCAGCTTAGTTATAATTCTCACTAGATTTTTATGGCAACATTTTACCAGTACGATTGAAATAAATCCGGAGAGGCCAGATTAAAACTATTCTTAGGTACACGTAAATCCGTACTAATAATATTAATGCGAAAGTGCGTCTGTCTGTTACCTCTTCACACTTAAGCCGCTAAACCGATTTAGATGAAATTTGATACGAAGATAGTTTGAGCCCCGGGGAAGGAAGGACATAGGATAGTTTTTATCCCAAAAATCATTCCTTATAGGGGGTGGAAGTTTGTATGGAATGGTTGCTCACTGTGGACTTAAAATGCATATGCGCTAAATTTTATTACGTCTTATAGTTTCCGAGTAAAATGGCTGTGACATACGGACGGACGGACAGACGGACATGACGAAACTATAAGGGTTCCGTTGGCTACGGAACCCTAAAAAGGGGGGTGGATTACTAATCGACGCAGACGAAGTCGCGGGCATAAGCTAGTATTATAAATGAGAAAGTGTGTTTGTCTGCCTGTTAGCTGAACCGATTTGGATGAAATATGGTTTAGATAGGGATAGTTTCAGTCCCGGGAAAGGACATAGGATAATAGTTCGTGTCACGAAAATCACCCCTTAAAGGGAAGGAAGGGAAGTTTGTATGGTGAATTTTTCACCACTGATCCGATTTAGATAATACTGGTGGTCGATTTTGGTAATTAATAAGATAGTTTGAGTCTCGCGAAACGACATACTATAGTTGGAAAAGTGGTTGGGATTTTGTATGTGGAAAAATAAAAAACAGGTTAACTGATTTAAGTAGACAAAATTTGGTATGGAGTTAATTTTCCAGAGAAAAGGATCCCATCAAAAACATAAATGTGAAATGAGAGCCAAGTTCAATATATTACCTTGGTTGTTGAATTCAACGACAAAAGACGTGAGATCTAAATGGGTGCCAAGTTCAATGGTCTGTCCTGAAATTTATTTATAATAACATTTTTTTTTATAACAACTCAAAATATAATTTCTTCTTAAAACTTAGGATAGGTACTATATTGAAGCCTAAGGTTTGACTTGCCTAGTTCTCGTATTATTAAGTACCTACTAAAACAGTCTTGGAAGAGCCTTATTTTCGATGGGTAGTTTCTACCAACAAGCCAAATTTTCGGAAGAATAAAATAAGAACTTACGAAGGCTATAATATAATTCGTATATGAGGACTAGGCACCTTCGATATGGTGCCCTAAGTTTTAAGAAGAAATGATATTTTGAGTTGTAATAAAAAAAATATGTTTTTATAAATAAATTTCAGGACTGACCATTGAACTTGGCACCCATTTATATCTCACTTCTTTTGTCGTTGAAGTCAACAACCAAGTTAATATATTGAACTTGGCTCTCATTTCACATTTATGTTTTTGATGGGATATCATTACTTTTTGTACAGAAATTTTTAGTAGGTTCTTATTAATACGGTTTTCTCTCAGTACAAAAGTGATAAAAATTGTGTGCATCGAGAAAAAGTTGTGAGTTTTGACATGGATAGAGTGCCCTACGATAAATATTTTTTAGTATTGGAGGTCCGTAAAATTTTTGAACCTTAACGTCAAAATCAGGGGTCCCGTGCAATATGTTATTACTCTCTGTTTAAGGCTGCTAGAGGTTTGTGGTATCATTTCCGTGTAAAACAGATATGCAGAATTCATTTTCAATTCATCAATTTCAAGCTCTGCTATATTCGTAATTAAATTAATACCAAATGGTTTTTGTTAATCTACTGTATTTTCCTACGTTTACGGGGTATAATTGTCTTTTTTGAGTTATTTTCTATATGTTTCTTGTACCTTTAAAATGCTCGAGCGAATTGCCCATTTATAAGTAATGATCTTAAGTAATGTGCGCTAAATATTTAAATATAAATTTAAAACTATGTAAATCCCAGCTAATGACGTAATAAATACTTATATCGACGATACTCTTAGTTATAATTATAAGTAGTTATAATAAGTACTAAAACTGATATATGTTCGAATAATAAAAAAGGGTGGTATTCTACTCGTTATTTATTCACGTGAAGACCTTATCCACATAAAGACAGGCTGTCAACAATTTTTTTGCTAATTCTTACATTACCGCCACTACAAGTAAGTGGTTCTAATAGAATCAATTAATTGAAAAATTATAATATAATTATAAAATCTTACTAGTTTCTGATTTATTTCTTCGTACTCGTATTCACCCAACTACCTATCTGGATGCCAAATTTAAACTTTCTAGGTCATCTGGAACAGGGTTAGAGTTTCGGTCTATAGGTCAATACGTGATAAAAATGTCGATTTTTGGACGTTAATATCTAAATAACCGTTTCAGGTGTGTTTATGAAATTTGGAGAACATATTTATCTCACATGTTTCAACATATGAGCCAAAGTTGACATGTTTATGTGAAATAGTTTTTGAGTTATGAGCGGGTAAAAAGTGGCTCCAAATGGTTCATGTAATATTACACACGGTGCTGCTCGCGAGTTCTGTTATACCCGAAATTGCGAACATAGGGCTCTTCCATGACTGTTTTAGTAGGTACGTCATAATATGAGAACCCCCCCCCCCCCCCCCCCTCAGAAATCACCCCTTAAACTCCAAGGGGGTGGACGTTTGTATGGGGAATCAATATCCAATAACCGCTACGCAATAACGTATTTCGATGAACTTTTGTTATTGAAATAGTTTGAGTTGTTATCCCAGAAGTCATGTATTAAGGGTAAAAATTCCACGCAGGCGAAGTCACGGGAAAAAGCTATACTATAAATTCCGGAGCAGCCAAATTAAAACTATTCTTATGGCCTGTTTCACAATCTCCAGTTGAAGCATATCTGTCAGATAAATGTTTGCTGTCCTTTTCTTTTATATGCTTGGAAGAATAATAAGTAAGGAAGCGTAATCAACGCTCAAACTCTGCTCCACTTTCCTGGTGCCAAAGTGGGCGGAGCTTGTGACAGCGGTGCCCTAATGTCATGTCAAACATTTTGAAATTGTCATGTCGTCAAAATATTAGTTTTTTCGGTCCTTGAAATTTCGGTAATATATCGGTATTACAATGCCGGCTTGTGCCGTGCATTGGTGCAGGAGCCACACAGGCGCCAAAGATGGTGATATTTCTTTTCATCGGTAAGTAAATCACGCATAGATATTCTCATACATTACGGACTTGTTCGATGTTATGCAATATAAGTTTTGGAAAAGTAAACTGTTAATCCTTTCTTATGAATCAGGGAGAACCAATAATAATACCATAAAATTTGACTCGGTATTTATTACCAGTAACACAGTGATCATTAAGCACACTTTCAATCTCACTAGGTTAACCTTAATTGTAACACTTTATAACTTTCCATGTTCATAGCTTGAGTGATCGTAATAGAATGAACGATCGAGCAGACCTCCAAAGTAGCCACAATGCAAAATGGCGCCATGCGGCCCGCGAACCAATAGGAATCGAGCATCGATCACGTCATTCAAGCAATGACCAATGACCACATAACATAAGTCGTCTTAACACTCTTTAACTTAAAAAGACAACTAAATTGTGTTGAATCATATTTGACAATGTTGCCACATTAATAATTTATTACATTAAAAGAGAAAACATTTAATATCGATAAATCATTATAAAAATAATATAAAATGCTAACAAAACATAACTCATTTGAGGAAAAATATAATGAATGTTCATTTATAAGTATTACCTAGTAGTAATAAATCGACAAAACAAAACCCTTCGAATTAGTACCTACTATACTTACACTGGTAAAATCATACCATTCTGGCCGTGCCATTTCTAGTACAACTGACTAATAGGTATGACTCTTATTTTTCATTAATAATGAATGCTATAACTTCATAGCATAGTCTTTAATTATCAAATCTAGAGCAGAGCCCAACTGGGGAACTACCTCTACCTTACAGAAAACCATAGCCAATTAGCACTAGACCCTACTCATAGTGTTGTGTTTCTGCCGGTGAGTAAGGTTGCCAGAGAGCTCAGAGGATGCAGTGTGTTGACGACGGGGGATCCTCTTGTCCCTTTAGCTGTCAACAGAGTGAATCCTCTTTTATATGAAAGCGTCGCCATGTGTTGCCATGTGTTGCCATGTGCTCTGGAGTTACAGGCGTCCATAGGCTACGGTAGCTGCTTACCATCAGGTGAGCCGTATGCCTTTTTGCTACCGTTGTAGTTTAAAAAAATGGATACAAAATGTAAATTTATCTTTGTATTTCCCTAAGCCTGCTAAAATAAATAGTACACATAAACTAACTCATCCGTTATTTATTTAGTAGAGGAAGCAAAGACAATTTTAACTATTTATATTGAAGGTATGCTATTATAGTCTGGCAAACCATTTCTGTCAGTAGAAACACGTGGCAAATTAAAAATACGTACATGTGGCAACCCTTTGTGATGAGACACCGTATTCGTGACGAACAATTCAATTCACATTTCTTTTACATTGAATTTGTTTCTAGTGTATTTCACTCTCTCGTCTTAAGCGCGAGTGAGATAGAACTCCTGCAACGTTCTAAATTGAATTTAAATTCGTTTTTAAGGCATATGGCAATTGCCTCAACCAGATTATCTGTTGCAGTTGATGACAGATCCGACGAAATATATCCGTCTCCTTTTTACACACAGTAAATGTCACCTAATGAATGGGGCGGAAACACCAACTAAAATTAAAAACATAGAATTTGATGATCATTGCTGCTTTTTTCATTGATTCTTAGTGTTGTCATACTTCTGTTCGCTGTACATTGCTACTGCGTTCGTTGGCTGGCTATATTTTCTAGTCTGGTCATAAATAAAGTTAAAAAATAATCTTTTTTTTTGCCATAATCAACCTTAATTGCTTAACATTATGTTACTTGAGAGCTTGTTGCTTGAGACCAAGAGGGTCTCCCTAATGTAACGGATTTATAAAATTGTAAAAAAGTTCAAAATCTTTACTATTTTATGTTCATTTATGCTTATTTTGTAGTATGTAAGTCCCTATATTGTAATTAAGCACTTTTATTAAATAAATGAAACACGAATAGAAGGCTTTCATATTATTCCTTATTCCAAGAACGATTCAATTTACGTATATTAAATATATAAGTAATGGAAAATGCACTAAAAAATAATTGTTAATTGATTGCATTATTATTTATTACGTGAACCCATCCACGTCAAACGTAGGCGTATTTATTATACGTTAACTTGACATTTCAGTTATTTCATTTGAGTATCTCCTGTCCAATTAAACTTCATTGTCAAATTGATTTTGACCACTCACAACAAGGCAATTTTTCTTATTGGTGAAATGGCATGAAACCTTTGCGGAATTAAGGTTAACACAAAAAAATATGCTTAAAGAATGAGTACTTGATTGGTTAATTAGACATAAGACATTTTAGTTTTGTAAACGTGAAAATGGGTCGTGTTTTCACATGAACTTTGCTTGCCTTTACTGGTCTTGATATTATATGTCGATGTTTATATGACTTGAGAAAAGGATAGCAATAATTTTAACTGGCAGATAAGTTTATCTGGAGATTTTGAAACAGGCTCTAATTCACTTAATTTTTTTTTTAAATCTTGTTGAGAATAACACCAAAAGCAAGGTTTCTTACTTGCTGCTTTGGCTGTTGTTATATTATGAAATTGACGTTTTATTATTATCTTATATCAAAAATACAAAAGTGTGTTTACGTGTCTGTCTGTTACGTCTTCACGCTTTGACCGGTAAAGAGGAGAGAGAGAGACCGAAGAAGAGAGAGAGAGAGGGAAGAGCAATAGAATAGTTTTTATCCCAGGAATCATCCTTTATGGAGATGAAAAGGGGGGTGGAAATCGAGGTTACTACAACAGATACCACCTGCTACCTCTATTTAATTATATAGCGGCAGCAGGTTGTATCTAAGGTAATCATCGAACGCAATTCTTACCGGCTTGCCTATTTTCAACACTCGTAGAAAGTAGTGTATACAATAGTGACATAATTAAGCTTTTTAATCTCGTACCGTACTTAGGCTACTCAGCATTTCAACAGGCTTGCTCGTAACGAGGTTCATATTACATCGCTATTTGGCTCAAAATACTACTCGTACCACATACCCCGAGGCTGACACTGCCACTGTGTATGTACCTTCTATATACCTATTGTGAGTGGGTTAGTATTAGAAAAAAATACGTTTGATAACGTTTGAGTTGTTATGACTGTCCTTACTTAATCTCGCTTGTATTACTTAGAAAAGACTATTAACTAAACGCTGAGGTCGTTACCTTACATTTATGGAGTGAAATAAACCTCTCTCCATTACAAATAATTCGTCACGAAGTTACGTTACAGGTGGATACTAAACTAACGCACTTAGGTACTTATTCATTAAATTAAGCACAATCTAACACTTCTTACGTTTGTTAATAAATATGAATTTATGAGAAAAAAATTGGGACAATAGACCAATCTTTATTGTTATATCTTAGCAAGACCGTTGCAGGGTCGCAGGGCGATACTCGGTCAAGGCAGACGTTTAACACCCGACGCCATTACAAAAACACGCAGTACTTATAACTGAGATTGTTTAAGGAATTCGAATCAAAGAAAATTACTGAAATTGTGCCTTTGGAGTAACGATTACCACCAGCTAGCCTCGTTTCGCCGCACTTGATAAAATGCCTTCCCTGGTATTTTATTACGACACACTTGGAGAGCATATTGTGAAACCCGGCGTTTCGCTAAATGTCCACTTGGAACTTTCACTACGGGAACTCTTTCCTCGATACAGTTCACTCGCATCATGTATATCCGAAGGCGGTGAACGGGCGCATATCGCCTTCAGGCGTCTGTCAATATTCTACTTCATCATTTATTTTACCACCATCGACTTATTCATACACACACACTTCACTTCATTTACAAGTAATTAATGTAAATTAAGATGGTAGTCAAGACTACCGTACTCGTGCAACATGTTAAGCGAGCTGAGACGGCGGCGCCGCATACGAATGCGGCGACGCTGTACGAAGGGGACAACGCTATATATTATGCGTGCTGCCTCCGAAATACCGTCACCGCATACGGAAACCGCAACAGCATGATTATTGCCTTACCTAGTTCAGTACAAATAATACACCGGTCTGTTCCTTTATTAAGCTAATTCGTGGGTACAGTAGCGACAAAAGTATGTTGACAAAGGCAAAAGTTGTGATATTGTGAACGACACTTTACTTTTTTTAACTTAACTCTAGCTAAGGTAATTAATGACCTATAATCTCCTATTAACTTGTAAAAAGTTTAGTTTCATTAAATTATATTATATGTAAACCTAGCCACTAAATATATAAATATACCTAGCTACTGGTAGAAATATATTCGATACTGCTATTATCTTACAATTCTATTGAAAACAACGAGGGGTTGCAGAATTTCAATATATTGTATTACAGTTCCTGGACATGCCATAAATTCGTTGGCAAGTTGAGACTTCGCGAGCTTTAGGTGTATCAAGCACAGCGGAAAAGTAAATTTCCAATAATCCCGAGTTCCTTCCCAATATTCCCTAGGTTTATTCCTGATGTTTCCGGGAATATCCCCTTTATATATTCCCTAGAATATTTCCAAAGTTGCTAGGAATGGTCCCGTAACCGAATTAAAAATAATTATACAAGAATACTTATTAAGGTCTAACCAAAATTGCAAAAAAAATACTCTTATAGTTATATCATACCTTTCTTTCCGCCTGCTCGTCCGTCCATGAGTCGTTATCTTGCAGTCATTATATTCATCGACGATAATACGTATTTAAATGAAATTCTAAATGGACATGTGTTTTGGGTAAAAAAAAATTGTGGGGACTCCATACATGTAACAATTTTTTTTTGCTATCTTTCAGTATCAAAATATAACACATCAATCGATAGGTCCTAAAAAATAACTTTGAGGTTCCTTGTAACATTTTTTAATAGAATTTTTATTATACAGAAATAAGCGTTCCGAAAGTCAAAAATTGTCTCAAAAATTCTCTAACTTTTGAATCAGATGTCGTTACATAATTAGTTGAACCTTCTTTAATTATTATTTTATTTTATTGTACTCAATACTAATTCTAGTAACATTTATAACTAGCTTAGATTACTATTTTAGTTTGTGCAACCTGTACTTCAATTTTCCCCCATTTGGAGAATATTCCCCTTTCCGGGAATATGCCCATGGCACATCACTAAGTGAGGTGCAGGAATTATTCCAACAAAGAGGCTTTTTTCAAGAACCTGAGTCAGTTGGTATGTTAAACTAACTTCTGTATACGTTCATATGGTTATGAACGTATACAGAAGTTAACGACATTAGGACATTAAGACATTACTCTAAAGACATTAGGGTTCACGGTCCACCCTATTTATTCTAGACTTAAATAGAGATTATTTCCGAAAGTATTAACTTTATCAAAAATCGTTTTAAAATACCTAGGTTAAGTATTACCACAGAATAATATAATAGTATGACATACCTACAGGAGGTTATCTTTCCTACAGAATCAGTGTTAGACAGAACTTTGACAGTTGAACGGTGACACCTGACTTCTCAATACAATTATGCCTTTCGACGTACTAGGGTTGGCAAGTACGCGATTAGTTTGATTGCTGGACCTGCCCCAATCTGCCGCAATCTACCTAATCCATCAGTAATTTTAATACAAAACTAGATAAATGTCGGATTTATTACCTAATTTGCCCAATTTACTGTTATTTTAGTACAACACTACTACTATAAATTATTTAAATATTTATCTTATATTTGGTCATGCCAAGGGATTTCGACAACCTTGAAAACGCATCCGATACGTTCTAAGGCCGTAGCTGTCACTTCGTACCCTCCCTAATAAAATGCACAACGAAGGCCGCAAGAATTTGTGACCCGCCCTTATGGCTATTCGCATAAGATTGTATCAGATATTTTTGCGTGCTTCATTCGTGCTTCAGATTATTACTACTACTACTCTACCCTATTTTTTTCTCAAGAGGAGAATGATTAAAATATAAAATATTCATACCTAATTTCAGGTTTCTTGTACTAACTGTCACTGAGCTAAGCCGCGGACAGGCGTACATGGCGAAACTTTATGGGTTTCTAGCTGACCATTTATAAAATGGATCCCTAAAATGATTTGCTTAATGCAAAAATGTTTTTTTTAGTTCAGTGGCTTCTGGCGACTGCACACAAAGCATGATCAATTTTATTAACTCCTAAGATAGGTATAAGGTAGCTAAAGATATTTTTCTTATTGATAAGACGGCAGAGTCGACAGGGATCAGATAAAACCTATATGTATATATATGTAGAGTATGTTAGTATGTATTTTCCCGTAGGGCATTTAAAGATTATGCTGAACAGTATGCTTTAGACATCCGTATTTACAGCATTTCTGATCGCTGCATCTCTATTTTTGCGCAGTGGCTCAGATTAGATCACGCGTGACCCGCGGACTAAGGACTAGAACAAATGTAATGACTGCTTATGACCAATCTTCCACCATGTTTGACTGAATCATGATATAATAAGAGGTTCAAGGTTGTTTCGTTTGTGTGAGGCCTTTCGACGTTCATGTCATGCGAATTCGCTTTGCATATGAAACAGATATTTATGTAAAAATATGTAAAATGGTCTGTTTAACATTTGTTACGTTGTAAAGTAAACAATGAAAATGAACTGTATTAATTAATGTGGCATGAAATAAATAAAATGCTTTTCTCAAACATGCTCGGAAATGTTCCTGTTACGTTAGTAATTAGAGACCAGTAGGGACTCTATTCCAAGGCAGGTTCAGCGCGACGTACGTAAAGGATTTTCATACAACATTAAATCACTCAGCCAGTAACTGAAGCACTAAACAAGTAATTTTATTTCCTTACATGTTTGAGAAAAGCACTATACATGCTTCGACCGTAATCAGCTTACCTGGCTTCGTATTGTAGCCGTCCTCGTCTTCGACTCGGACGGCTACTAAATACTCAGCCAGGAAAGCTTACTTACTGGTCTCTGCAGTAATGTACTATTCTCGTAGTTAAAAGAATAAGTCGAAAAAAGTAGTTTAAAAAGTGGTTTTCTTATTTAAGAGGACATTGAACTTATTGGACCAGTGGAAGTATTTACGCAATCGGCAACCCGTTAGTAATGAATGTGTTTATCGGTATAGATTCGTATTAACTACAGCTACTTACAATAATATCCTAACTACACGATGACGCGCACAATAATATAATATGCCCCTGTTACTGAGGACTTAATAGTAGATAGTTTGACAAGGGTCTAAAGTAGGCCATACCACCGCGAGGTGGTTATTTTCCCGAACGAAGTGAGGGATAATTGTTCGAGTGGTAATATGGCTTTTATACCAGAGTCATAGGTACATACTATTTTTCACTTCGATTGCGAGAAAGTAGTAAGTAATAACTAATAACGCACTATGGCTATTAAATCTAGGGTGAATCTTTTTAACTGCTTGACACAGCTACAAAATATAAACACCGTGAATGAATGCCACGGACGACGGTATAATTTGCGCTTTGAAGCGCTTCCAACAGAATTTAATCTTATTTCAATGATTGTGAAGTAGGAACTAAAAACACCTCATGTTTTGAGAAATGAATTGCGTTTCCTGGTTGGACGATTTTAACATTACTGTATTCTGGTTGGTTGATACTAAATATTTTTTTAAGGAATTAAATTATTTAAACAGTATATGCACCAAAAAAGAATCCAGCGTTCTGATTAACGTCGATATGTGTTGTGATTGGTGGATTTAATATGGCGAAGTGTTCTGATTGGTCAATTTAAAATGCTTTGTAAATAATAAATATGTATACATATTTTCCCTAAAGGCTAAAATTTACTACTTTAGTCCGCCTTGGTAAGCATAATAATGACACACTTTTTGAGCATACGAAGTAAAGATATTTTTATCTTTGGAATCGATCGAGGTTTGGTTCTCGCCTAATTTCAGATTTTCCATAATTACCTATTATTCGACCTTTTATATACACCGTGGGCCCATAAAACTAGACAGATTTTAACAGTGTATTCCTGATCATATTTAGATACTAAAATGTCCTATACACTTTTCTGGAATACGCCTAGTTTCAGAGTTAATACCAATTAAAAAAATACACTTTTTATTATAACTCATCACAAAACGCCTTTCTAATGGCGTTGTTGCCACTATTGGACATGGAAAACAGACAGACAGTGACAAGGAAAACTTTGCAGGAACTAAATTTTTTCAAATAAAAATGTACCAATTTGTTAAAGGCGATAATTTTATTAATAACATTTGCTTTTCATGTGCAATAAACATTCAAAAAATGGAAAAAAAAAACAAAAAAAAATTTTTTTTTTGGCGAAATTGACTTAAAGTCACATAATATTTTTTCCTTCTTTTGGTCTTAGAAATTCGTGGTTAAGATCTGTCGGGTTATTCCAGCCCACGGTGTATAATATAAGATGTTTGCGTGTCCCTCGTTACTACCAAAATAACAATGCATTCGCATTCGTAGTAGGTACCTACTAATTGATGATCCGCAATTGATGTTTAAATATTAGGTAACTGCCGTTCTATTTCGGTGAATTATAATTTCATGTGTCACCTTAAGAAACTGCATGGAATTAATTGAGGTTATGTTATAAAACATCTCTACTGTTAATTCATTCCATCAAGGTTTTTCGCCTTTAGGCAAAATATACGTTTTGGATGGGTTTTTTTATAGCTTTTTAATTGCCTATTTAATTACTTATTTAGGTAAAATAGGTATATTTTTGTTAGGTACTTATAACACTATTTATTTTCCACTGCTGGTTCGTTATGTGGCGATATTTAGTCGTATGTTGCAGGCCTATAACCGCGAACCATTTCGTTCGTTTGTTGGTCTATTTAATTTGCATCACTTTCTTTCGCATATCCAAGAACAAACGGCGAATCTAAAATAAAACTTGTTGACGTTCAGTCATATATGGCTGGCTAGAAGAATTTAGTTTCGAATCTCCTTTTACACGTGTAGCAGTGCGAGGTATATATCCTAATGCCAATAATCAATATATTTTATACTATGAAAAGTTTGGGCATCAACATTATTTTTGTTACGTACCTATTATCAGTGTGGCATTTACTATCTGGGGGCACGAGAGTCGTCAAGTCGAACAAAACAAACAACGAAGGCACGGCCGTACCATCCTTTTCCTGAAGCCATTCAGGACATTTTCGAGCCCCTTTAAGTCTGGTCTGAATAAAGTTAGAAGTCTAAAATTTCAGTGAACAACAGGGCCATCCAACACAGGGAAGATATAATCCCAATATCATTTAATTTTAACTTATAATTTAAGAATGATTGCAAGTCAAAGTTTCTTAGTTTTGTCACTGACTGTCTGAGTGACTGACATATGACTGATCAACATAAGTCTAAGGTACTTCTTAGAATACCCACAAGCTCGAAATTTTGAACATATCTAGTATTAGGGCTATACATAGAGCCATTGAAAACCTACACATACCGCAATACCAGTCGAAATGTCTGTTTTTTTATACCACGACGGTGGCAAACAAACATACTGCCCGCCTGATGGTAAGCAGTTACCGTAGCCTGTGGACGCCTGCAACCCCAAAGGACTCACATGCGCGTTGCCACCCTTACCTTTTTACAAACCACACAACTAATATTGCAATCCCATATAAATATATGCGATAAATAAAAAATATATGCGATTACAAATGACATTTTCAGTTGATAACATTTTGCTCACTTTTTCACTACCTAATGAGATAGTGATAGAAGTGAATTAATAGTAAAATAAAGGCAGCCTTTAGGTACCTAATATCCTTAAATGTGGGCATGCGTACGGGTTTATGTATGCCTTAGAATAGGTATGGGAATGTGCACGGCAATCGCACAAGACAATAAAATAGAAATTTAATAAAATATATCTAACGATATCACATTATGTAATGCAATATTTACCAACAGCAGCGCTGTACATGTTTAAAGCCGTACGATGGCCACTCGATTTACAGGTCATTCTATTTAGGTATTATAAAAATATAGACATCTAACATTGAAACGGTCACAATGAAATGTTGTTAGTAAACTCAAGTGGGGATTGAGTTCTATGGACACCGGCTTGGTTTTTCTTTTGATCTCAATACTTTTTGCGGTCGAAGAACTGCTTTGCGAGACTTACTACAGTCATTTTACGGGCGGCTAGTATGGGAAATTGGAAATAATTAATAATAGCTAATATTTTTAGTGTAACGGATATATCATGATACAAGTATTATTTACGCAATGAAATCCTACAAAATATCGTTATTACCTAACCGCCACAAATATGTACACACATATAACAACCGTTTTTCTTGTAGGATTTTAATAAATATATCGTTTCTAAGTCATTTAAAATGTGTAAGAACAAACTACCAATTATTACTATTTGTTTCTAACATTAGGATATATATCGCCCGCACATTTTGTTATTTATGTGGTTTTCCATGGAAACGGTTTCTTGTTTTTCGCTTTAAACCGAAATAAGACTTAAATATCGTCATATTTACAAATACAAATAATTGATATTATTGTAAATAAATATATTAAAAAAAATTATATATTTTTTTTACCTATTTAACTACTTCCGGGTGAAAAGTTGGTACGATTTTTGCATATATTATCTATAAATATTCCATAAGAATGAATAAAAAAAAATCAGGCTATTAGAAATTAATGTTTGACGCAACCGTATCTTTACCGTACTAACTTGCGTTTTTGACATTTAATGTTTTTGATGGGTTCCAGGTATGCCAAAATGTTAGCAATTTGCTAATGCACAATTTTAGTTACCTACAAATCTATCATATTTCACAAAACACGCTCTAAAAGGCGTTTCGTTAAAATAATGCGAGAAAATTACGCTCATACTAAATATACTAATTCCGACTTTTAGCCAAACACTAACTAGTTAATCAATCACTAAGGAGCAAGTATATTATTTAAGTTTGTGATAAGTACATGAATTGCTAAACTCACACAACATGTAATTTTTTTAATTTTTTTTGTATAGATTTACAGAAAGACGTCAAAATTAATATCTGAAGAAAAAATAAACAAAAAAACAGCAAAGTTATTTAGAAAAAGACGGGTATGTTTTGTTCATTGACCTTTCGTCTGAAATTGTTTGAGAATTGAGATCATGCACACATTTTACTGTCTTTTTGTTGCATTATTTTAAGATTTATTTTTGCTTTCGATGGCATAAATGAGGTACCTACGTGCTTAGAAATTTAGTAACCAACACTATATTGTAATAATATTCACAATATTCGTTTATCTTATCTTATCTTGAATCTCACTCTAAATTCTCGTACTACTTGCCTGTACATATATCGAAACAAGATACCAACGACATGTCTAATTTGGAATGACAAAAATAGCATATGTAGCGAACAGGCTGGCACGAGCGGCAATTAGATAGTGATCGATTTATCCATCTGGGTGCAACTGCTACTGCGTCGATTGCGCAACTTGTAAACTTTGAAGTGTTGCGTATCAACCTGTGCGGCTTAAATATACGACACCAGCGGCACTTGGGCTTATAGACGCGAAACACTTATCTCTCAAACCTCGTTCATAACCGGCAAAATAGTGCGGCTCCCATCCCTAACAAATTTAAAAAACCCGATCCCATTCGGAAGAAAGCATGATACTTTGCATGCCCCGTAGCTTTATATATAACTCCAAGGAAAAAAAATGTGGAAATAGATTATTCAGTAGGTGTTTTTTTGGAATTTTCTGACATAGATATATAAAGGGCTAGTTTAAGCCAAATCACATAGAACAATACTAACGACAGGTACAATGTATGCTGGCGTCATCTTACCAAACCGTTGACAGTTGCCTTGCCCATCGTGGTACGAAATCTTTTCTATAAGTTAATGCTTATTAACCAACATTTGGTGCTCTCTTATGGACGTAACGGTACCTACCGTATAGGTACCTACCAATAACCAATATACCGAACCAACCTACCGTAATATACCGAAATAATAAGTATTATTTTCATACTATTACAAAATATGTAGTCGCAAATAAAGTAGATAGGTAATACCTATAGTCACTCTTGGTACCTGTAGTAAATAGTTTTTGTTAGTTACGTCATAATTTTCTTCCCATATTTGGAAAAGTGACCATATTCGAGGCACGGTACGATTTTAAGACTCGGTCATGTGATCATGTCACACCAAGCCTACCTCCTAGGGGAAACATCTTCCTTCCTTTACAACATAGTTGTGAAGTTGATCAGTCCAATTATCTGTTTTTGGAACTGAAGTGCGCAATACGAGTATTAACTCGTCAAATTAACCGCACTTTACTTACGCCGTTAAACGTAATCTATTCAGAACCATTCACTTTCAAATGACTAGTCGAAAGTAAAAAGAATTCCTTACAAGGTACTCAAATCATATATCATTGTTCATTACTGCGACACACACACGTAAATAATTGTTTCACTGTCTGTTTTGTAAGAAACTGGTTTATATGTAGAATTCGGTGCAAAACAGTGCCTTAAAATTATGACTCAATGTTTGGGACCTGTTCGGACAAGTTATAAATTTTCATTGCGCAGAGTGATAACCATTGGTAGGATAGGACGGTCAGCAAAAGATACCTCGAATTCTTTACTTTATTTTCATTTCCGATCTCGTTCGACAAAAATGACGCAAGGAGACATGTTCGAACTTACGAAGTGATTGATATCAAAATAACTTTATACTTATATCCTTTTGACTTCAATTCGTAAGTTCCAATATGCCTCAAGCAATAATTGCAACTATTCAATTTCATAGTATTAGGTCATCCGTGGAAATTGAATCTGTTGCGAGAAATGCGTTTTTTTTCTATAGTAAGAATGTGAATAGTAGATAGGGTAAGGCAAAATCTTACCAAGGGCGCATTCAGGCCACCGCAGTGACAAAATATTTAATTTATTTCATTTTCATTTATTTATTATGTTGTTATTATGTATTATATAATATTGTCTGAGTTAGAGCTGCATCCAATTTTACTGTCCTGTATTCTAATTTTAAAATAACAAATATAAAAAAACATTACATAATTAAAAAAAACAATACATTGAAAACACAATCTATCTCGAACTTGAGAACAAACAATTAACCAATATTGAAGATGTATTGAAGATGTATTGAAGATGTATTGAAGTTGCATTGAAATAATTTTCAAACAAATTGTGTCACATCTGATTCAGACGTTTAGGCGCTAGCTGTATTGCGTAATTTTCGTAGTTAATGCATTGGAGTTGTATTGAAGTTGGATCGTTTCTAAACGTGTTTTAAGGTTAGAATACGGCCCACTGTTATCTTCCTTGAAAAGTAATTCTACAAAAAGCGCATTTAAGTAGGTATCACAAAAGACGAAATTTTTAGTTAGTTAATTATTAATTAGTTAATCTCTATTTGAATCTATATGTATCTATATATTTTTATTCGCAACTATATAATTGAAAATATAGAGTGCTCAACACTGCTCAGTATGATATTAAACTCATTATAGTCATTATAACATAACAAGAATTACCGCGTATCATGTCAATGTGTCATTTTACTATCTTGATAAATAATCTACTATGTGCTATCTTGTATGACTAGTATAGAATACCCCAGTGATTTCCACGTACATGCATAGTTACATACAATAACAAAATTAAATAGAGTTCTCTTGAACTCTTATATATGCACTAGCTTTCCGCCCGCGACTTCGTCCGCGTATAATACGGTTCCTCATACAGTTTCATGTTCAATTTTATCTTCTTAACTAACTTTTGTTAATCCCCGAACCATCTTCTTAATTTATTTATACTTGTAGCTACACAAACTTTTAACCCCTTTTTTACCCCGTTAGAGGTTGAATTTAAAAAACGATGAAATTTCTTTTATTGTTTTTTAATTATTAGTAAACGTACGAAGTTTCAAATCTCTAACTCAAAATTTTAAACCCCATCCATACAAACTTTCAACCCCCTTTTTACCCCCTTAGGGGATGAATTTAGAAAAACCCCTTCTTAGTGGATACTAACGTTATAAAAACAACCTATTGTGAAAAATTCAGCTCTCTAGGTCCAACGGTTCGGGCTGGGCGTTGATTTAAGTGAGTCAGTCAGTCAGTCAGTCAGTCGGGACTTTTACGTTTTTATATATAGATTAGAGTGTGTTAGTATGAACTAACAAAACCAGACATATTAATGTCTGGTTCGGATTATATTGAATCCCATCAAAAACATTACATGTACAAAAATGCCAGTCTCGAAACGCAGTTCTCCTACTGCAAAAAGTATTGAGATCTAATGTAAAATCAAACCGGTGTGTCGGAGTTTACTAACAACATGTCATTGTGATCCTTCGAATATTAGATGTCTATATTTTTATAATAAATAGAATGACCTGGCCATCGCACGGCTAAACATACGTATAGCACAAGCCTGCCTATCAATGTGTAAAGCCAGACCAGAAATATATGATTATTGTCAAGAGGGCGCTATTATTCTCATTTATATGGCAACAGTTCAGTATAGTATAGTCACTCTCTATGATATGGTGACATCTTGATTTGTTTACCTGTCAGCTCTGATGTTAATTTGAAAATGTTTCACAGCGAAATAGTTTCATTTCCCAAACGTATTATTTACACAGCAGTTTATTTAATACACTACTAGCCTTTTCCCGCGGCTTCGCCCGCGTACTATAAGTACTCAAAAAGGATTCGATACCCATGTTGATTTTCAGACTTTGTGACCACATTTCCCCTTTTAGGGGTTGAATTTTCAAAAAACCTGAAATACGTGTTTACTCATTTATCGTTAGAAATACTCCTGTGAAGTTTCGAATAAAATAGTCTAACAAATCTTGATTCGCCATACAAACTTTGGACCCCTATTTTACCCCCTTAGGGTAAGACCTTATAAGGAACCTACGTGCCAAATTTGGAATCTCTAGAACCAGCGGTTTGGGCTGTGCGTTGATATGCCAGTCAGTCAGTCAGTCAGTTTCTTCTTTTATATATTTAGATTTACAATGTTTTGCTCTAGACTATGGATAATTTTGGGAATTTTATGTCGTTTATTATTTAATATTCAACACTTTATTTATTATTCAAGTAAACCGCCTGAGTGACACTGTCAACTGTGGCAGCCTATCACATGCATATCATCCTGTCATTAAAATTATTTCCAGTGTAAGAAATTAGTTCCAATGAAATTCCGCAACATGGCGTATGATCATATATTTCTGGTCAGGCTTTAAATATGAATTATTTTATATTATTAGATGATTTATTTGTCCTGTGCGATTGCCTAGTCATTCTTATTATTATAAAAATATGGACATCTAATATTCAAATTATCACAATGACATGTTGTGAGTAAACTCCGGCACACCGGCTCGGTTTTACATTAGATCTCACTACTTTTTACAGTAGGAGAACTGCGTTGCGAGTCTGGCATTTTAGGGTATGTAATGTTTTTGGTGGGATCTTAAGGTCCTAACCTGTACTATAAAACTATGCAGTGGAAAAAAAAGCAATTTTAGTAACAGAAAAAATTACTTTGTTATCGCATATATTTATATGGGATTACAATGTTAACTGCCCGGTTACTAAAACTAGACAACCCGATTGATATTACGGTATGTTACTATTTTCAGTGGGTTTATAGCATAAACATTAGAAAAATTCAAAATTTTGCACTTGTGCGACTGTAGAAGTACCTTAGATATACCATGATCGTAAATTAGCGAGTCAGTGACAAAATTGATATACTTAATTTGACTTATACTATTTCTACTGATAATATTTCTAAAAGTATATGTTGAAATTCAATGATATTGGGAATATACATTCCTTGTATTATGGCCTCTTGTTCACAGAAATTACAGATTTCTTGCTTTATCGACAACATAATTATAGGCAGGTCGAAAATGGCGAATGGTTTCAGGAAAAGCATGTGCAGGAAGACAGGAAGTGCCATTGTTGTTTATTTTGCTCAACTTGGCGGGGGCAGTGCCGTGCCCCCAGATTATGCCTACAATTCAAAAACTTGAATCTTTTATTCTTTTTGACTAGCTGTAATTGTATTTCTTATAACATTGATTAATGATGATAAAGACTTATCAAGGTAACGGAACGAGCAGAAACCAAGTATAAAAGAAATTTGTTCAGGGTCTACCGCGATGCATGCGGCGGGCACTAATCCAAACGAAACAATACTCACGCCGAAAACAGCTTTCGATCTCGTATCGTTTGGTTACATATACGTATCTACATAGTAAGAATACATTTGTGTGTACTGTTACTTCGTAATGTGCCGTCGAATCAGCTGAATACCTATACAACCGCGCGGGCTAAACTAGACTTAAAGCGTTAGTTATAAGGAGTTTGTAGATGCATAAGTCTACTGGTGGCGCGGTGTAACAAGCCGAGTTTTAAGAGCCGGAGACCTTGCGCGGACGCATTTGATAAACGGGCCATAAACACCGCTCGCTTTGACCTCCGCGGCGAGTTCCGCTCGGCGCGAGCGCGACCACAGCCTCCACCCCGCCCAACGCCGCTGACACCTAGACTCTAGACTAGAGACAACTACCTCAACACTACTAACCACTAACTAAATGCTTATTGTACTTACTTGTAATTATAATATTTATAGGAACAGTTAAGTATCCAGAAGGACGCCAGTAATCGAATATAGTGGCAAGGCAACATTCTGTTAAGATATTACTCTGTTGTCCGTTACTAACTATATACGAGTATATGTATATAGTAATAAGTAATTTTAACAGAGATAAGTCAAGCCATGGTAATATTTTTTCAAGCTTAATTGAATGCTGTTTTAAATGAGACGGCATGTAGGTATCTCAGTATTAATTATGTCGTATGTAAGGACATACGACATAATTAATACAGAGGAAGGCCTCATAAGACATCGCCTTGCTAACTGTAAGTTGAAACAGCCAATTCACACTCATACGCTAAGTCTTATGATATGATACTTTGCGGCACAAATATTCGTGCATAACTAAAATTTAATCTTACGTATTGTTGGTATAATCTCAGGCCGATTTTTTTGTAGGATTCCGTAGCCAAAATGGCAAAAACGGAATCCTTATTGTCCGTCTGTATGTCCGTCCGTATGTTAGAGCCATTCTAATCGGAAACTATAAGACTTCGCTATTTAGTTATGTAGTTAAATTGCAGAAAATAATATTTTTAAGGGGGGCGCTCCATACATGTAACTAAGTTTCAAAAAATATTTTACCAATATCAAAATTATGCACATCTATCATATCTTATCATATCTTTAAAAATAACATCGAGGTTTTTATCAACATTTCGCGATTAGGTGAATATTTTCAGAAGGAATCGCTTCTAAAATCAGAAAAATGGTGCCCCCCCCCCCCCTGTAACTTTTAAACAAAACATGTGAAAAATATTTGATGACATGCGCCTTATCACATACTTTCGACGAAAATTGTTTTAAACATTATCGGTTCAGCCATTTTTGAGTTATCTCCTAGAAACTTCTTCCATGGGCATCGGATACAACCTTTTAGTATTAGTTTGGTTCTTATTCCATTGAACGTACGGGACCGTCCATTATGCGTGGTCCGACACGCACTTGCCCGTTTTTCAATATATTTAAATGAGGTCAAAAGTTAATAGATCACGATTATATAATATTCCGATTGCAGAAAATAAGTCACTCGAACATCTTTTCTGTTTCATGACCATGATAGTAATAGCACTTCACACTATTATTTATGTTGGCATTTATTTAAACTTAATCTTCTCTATATTATTAATAACAAAACTTTAGAGAGCACTTTTGTAGATAATTTATCTGTAGTCTTAATTTTACTGAACTAGTATTTACCACCCAAATATCTGTTTAATTCAATACATGCATAATATTGCATACGGGTTTTGGTTGAATATATAATATTATGATTATGATAACATTGGTAACGTTTTAACATATGTTTTTGTAGCTTAAAGCATAAAATGCTATAATTACGCCAACCAGCTAGGAACATACGAAATGAAACTTCAGTACTTGTGTACTAACATTTTAATTCGGCGTAGAGAGCACGTAGTAAATGCGCGTATTTCAACATTTTTGAAAATTCGACTTGGAAGCTTTCTTTTACACGTACAAAAGTAGGACTACCTACTTACTGAAGTATTTCCAGTGCAATGGCGTAAAACTTAACCTTTTCACAAAAGTGCAACGCGCAACGTTCTGAATTCTCACACCTACTTAAAAAGTTACTTAATTAGATTAGTGGCATGAGGGACACGGCACAATGCATTGCGCGACATGTTGGATAACACGTTACGTCCCGGTGCGGCCGCTGCACGCTGGTCTCATAATCCCGTCTCACGCAGCCGCTAGCCGGCCGTCCCGTTTGTTAGGGTTCCGTAGTCAACTAGGAACCCTTATAGTTTCGCCATGTCTGCCCGTCCGTCCGTCCGTCCGTCCGCGGATAATCTCAGTGACCGTTAGCACTAGAAAGCTGAAATTTGGTACTAATATGTATATCAATCACGCCGACAAAGTGGTAAAATGAAAAGTGGAATTTTTTTTTTATTAGGGTACCTCCCCTATACGTAAAGTGGGGAGTGATTTTTTTTTTCATTTCAACCCTAACGTGTGATATATTATTGGATAGGTATTTAAAAATGAATAGGGGTTTCCTAAAATCATTTTTCGATAATGTAAATATTTTCGGAAATAATCGCTCCAGAAGTAAAAAAATATGCGTCCCCCCCCCCCCCCTTTAACTTTTGAACCATAAGTTTTAAAAATATGAAAAAAATCTCAAAAGTAGAACTTTATAAAAACTTTCTAGGAAAATTATTTTGAACTTGATAGGATGAATAGTTTTTGAACAAAAAATACAAAATATTTTCTGAACTAAGTTTGTAATTTAACCGTATAAGCAGGTGTTTATTGTACCTGTAATTTCTACAAAATTACAATGAAATGACGTGCTTTCAAATAAAGTAAAAACGGTGAAAATCGGTTCACGCAATAAAGAATTATCCCATAAAAATCATCTTCCATACTTTATGCTCGCGCGCAATAGTTTACTTAATTTGCCGATAGATGTCGCTGTACGTGGAACTCTCATATCATATCCTACATGGCGGTGTTATTAACTCTTAAGTGGGGACACTTACTGTGACGGACGGAAAACTACGGAACCCTACAGTGAGCGTGGCCCGACACGCTCTTGGCCGTTTTTTTTTGTTTTATTCTTGCTTTCCCGGAGTAGTATTATCACAGATGAAATATATAGCCACACTTCAGACTAAACCTAGACTTACGTTAAAAACCCGCTGGACTTGATGATTGCTCTTTGATGCTGATGAAAGTGATGAACAATAGGTACGTTATGCGACTAATACAATAGTCTGACAGTACTTGATTATTATTCGTACCACTATTGTTTTTGTTAATATTTTAACATTCTTTACGTAGGCTATATTAACTAAGGGATGAAAATCACCCATTTTTAGGGTTCCGTAGTCAACTAGGAACCCTTATAGTTTCGCCATGTTTGTCCGTCCGTCTGTCCGTCCGCGGATAATCTCAGTGACCGTTAGCACTAGAAAGCTGAAATTTGGTACTATGTATATCAATCACGCCGACAAAGTGGTAAAATAAAAGGTGCGGATAAAAAACCTTACAGATTATAAAAGGTGATTCTAATGTTTTTCTGCAGTTTAGAGACTGCAGAAAAACATAATTTATGTCTATGCCCAAATAAGTTTTGAGGTGAAATATCACAATTAACTTTATGGTTTATCATTATCAATATTCCCAAACCATAACGAAATACTCGTATATGTTTGCTTCTTTGCTATTGCAATGCCATCTGCGCATATTTTTGCGCGTTTATCCTCATTGAGCAAAATAATCTTTATTTACGGAATAGAAGGTTTATCATAATACTAGCCTTTTCCCGCGGCTTCGCCCGCATACTATAAGTACTCAAAAAGGATACGATACCCATGTTGATTTTCAGACTTTGTGACCACATTTGCCCCTTTTAGGGATTGAATTTTCAAAAAACCTGAAACACATGTTTACTCATTTATCGTTAGGAATACTCCTGTGAAGTTTCGAATAAAATAGTCTAACAAATTTTGATTCGCCATACAAACTTTGGACCCCCATTTTACCCCCTTAGGGGGTGAATTTTGAAAAATCCTTTCTTAGTGCATCCCTAGACCTTATAAGGAACCTACGTGCCAAATTTGGAATCTCTAGAACCAGCGGTTTGGGCTGTGCGTTGATATGTCAGTCAGTCAGTCAATCAGTCAGTCAGTCAGTTTCTTCTTTTATATATTTAGATCATAATATAAGTCATATACCTATATATAATCAAATAAATCCGCGGTAGGTCAGGTGGAACACTGTGATAGTGATAAGGGAAACACTTGTATGGAATCTCAACACTGTTTCCCTTCCTCCCTTCCCCGGGACAAAATAAACTATGCTTCTTTCTTTACCCACCTAACCTTACTTAAATATTTTGTCAGATATTTACTATTAATACCAGGCACACAAATAATAAATATCGAATACTGAATAGCTACTTAAATGAGATTTTAATTTATCAAATTGCAACTGGATCGTTGATATTAATGTTGCCTTCAAGGCCGTATCTACAGGTTTGACTGTAATGTAACTATATCCTTTAATTACTGTCCGAGAACATTTTGTCCATAGGTGACGGCAGAGCTTGTCGCACAACTAAAAAAAATCAAGTACAGCAACATTTATCATTTTAATTTTTAATGAGTAGGTAAAATAAAAATAATTTGTCGATGCATTTGTTCGCGTAAAGGCTGTTATATACCGTAACACCTTACAACTTCGCCTTTTCAACTTTTAGGATTTTGTATGAAAGTATTCATAATTTTTTTGTCTCAGCCCAAATAAGTTTTGAGGTGAAATATCATAATTAAAGAACTTATAATACGATACAACTATGCCATGCCAATTCTAGATTATATTATTTAATAGATAATTAAATAATAATTAATTTTATTGTTGATTACGAGTAAATGTACTCAAATTGAGTAATGCTGTAAATTTTTAAATTTTTTTTGCCCGCCTGTTTAAGACTCTGTTTCTTGACTATTGCTCACCTACATTTATAAAGGTATGCCAACGTGTGAGTGGTACAGACATATAATACAATATGGACAATTAATTAACCTGGAAAAAAGTGGGCAAGCTTTTACGGTATGTATAAAAAGTCGTGCAATAATATCTTGCATAACGGAAGAGGCAAAAATATATGGACCGCACCACCTATGTATGTATTTATCTACTAATAAATACTTGGTAATACTCCGATTGCTCTTATGGCACTACAAATAACTTGTGGCAGGTATTTTTTACGGGCATCAATGTGTTACATAATATTTTATTTCAGGTGACAGTACAGTAATACAAAAGAGTAGGTTATTAAACCTGAAATTATGCCCTAGGGAGTTACAAACGGTATATTTATAGGGTTCTGAACCCAAGGGTTACAATAAGAATCTTATTACTGTTGTTACGGTGTCCATCTGTCGGACAGGGCCTCAATTCGACATGGCATAACTGACAGTAGCTAGCGAGACAACTATGAGATCACATTTTTGTGACAGTTGAAATTTGGGGTGGAATCACTCAAGAGTGACATCTAAAATGGTGGCCATAGCCATAGACAAAACGCTCTAGCGAGACCTACTGACAGATTGACAGTTAGGTGTGGACACGTGTGGACAGATGGATTTCACTCTATCACCTAGCGAGACAAGTGTGAGAACCACGTCTCGCAGTTTGGCATGTCGAATCGGGCACAGATATATTTCTCTGTCGGACGGTATATTTATAGGGTTCTGAACCCTATAAATATACCGTTTGAAACTCCCTAGAACATAATTTCAGATTTAAACCTACTTTTTTGTATTACTGTATATTACTGTCACCTGAAATAAAATATCTGTCCATCGGTCAACCTGTCCGTCTGTTAATTTAGTGCAGACCTAGGGATGTGTTAAATTTAAACTTTCGTGAGACATATTAACTCTATAAAATATAACGAACCGATTCGGGTAGCAGTAGGACTCTTAAAGTGCTTGAAGATGTAGACCTTTTTTTTTGACGCAGGGAAGAAATGCTTTTACGTATTTCACCCCCGGGCTAGGGAAGCCCATAAGGGGGTGATATGTGGGACATACTCCAATTGAAGATGGAGACCTAAGCTCTCCGAAACATGTCGCGCGTAGTGACTAAAGAGACGTGAGTAAGAGTCCGATAAAGATTTTTTTCGATTTCGCTCAAGGTTTCGGTACTATTATACAGTAACTAATAAGACTACAATAAGTTTGTATACATTTATTAAAAGATAGTTTCTTTTTAAACTGTATAAGTGGAACACTTTTTAGATTTTATGTTTTATTTATAAATAATTCACCTTGTCTAACAACTGTTTCGCAATTTTTGCTTGGAGAGGTGAAAAGAGTAAGATTTTTATTGATTTAAATGATGTTAAACTACATGTGGGTAATTCGGTGTCATATCCGCTTATTATCAGTCGGGGCGTACGCCTTTTTGCTATCGTTGTGGTACAAAATAAGATACACATTAAGGACGTTTCAGACGGTCGCTCGCCTGCCTCCGGCGGCTGGCACGCGTTTGTAATAACAGAGCCAGCGGCTATTGTAGTTGTCACAGCCGCCGGACCCACTCACCGGATAGTAGTCAGATTTCAAACAGTTCTCCGCCAAGGTCGCGTGCCATTACGTAATTGCTAGTGCCACAAAATGGAAAAATAATAGACAGGACCGTAAACCACGTAGTGGCCGTAACAGCAGGACGTGCTTTTTCTTACGAAAGAACAACGAATTCAATAAAGAACGCACAAGACAACTCCTATAACGCCGAACAATCATACATTGCGAGATTATTTGTATTATTTTTAACTATAGGATATTAGGATGGAGGATGCAGTTATTGATTATCTGTGAAAACTCTATTAATGACATACCTTTTAGTATACATATTTATTCATAATTATAGTGTTCAACCACAAAATACGATACATACAACATGATATGTTTATTAATATCGGATAAAAAAATTGTATTTATGTCATCAATATCTTAAGTAGGTATAACTTAGGTACCTATGTACCTTTATATGAATAGCTTGGTACTACACTTCTACAGCCTTGTAGCTAGTTGTAAGATCTAAACAACGTATTGAGGTCGCTTTAGACACCTAAAGTAGCTAATGGCTACTCGCAAAGTTTGCTCGAATTTAACATAATGTGATTCAAGCCTAATGGGCATAATGTACGAGTAATTGGTATCTTACTAACTAATATAGAAATGCTTTTTTCGTCGCAGATTTAATACTATTACTTATGCCCTGATAACGGTATCTGAATAAAACCGAAATTTGCATAAACTGAAATGAAAACTTGACTGGTACCGAAACTTCAACGCCTTCATTTATATTAAAACAATATTTTGCTCTCAACCATGGGTCATCATCATCAATGTCATCATGTGGACGCAGCTATGCGTTAGAGGAGCAAATAATATTGCAGTCTTGTTCCGTCGTATAGCTGCGTCCCTTACACTTACACTATAATTATAGGCCATGATGACTCATGATGCAGAGCAGTCTTTAAGTGTGCATTAAATTAAGCCATAATATAAGGCCAAACCATGCTATGCCAACCCCGAACTTCCTGTTCCTAAAACGGTCAAAACAATTTCATAATTATCTTTATTCATTTTAAGTCTTAAGGGCTATTATTTAATACGCTAATGTGCAGTTTACTTGATCACATAATAGGTGATCTTTTAATATAATCGGTTTGCTAGTTATTAAAAATATTTAATGTAGGACCTAGCACAAAGATAATTCTCAGCTCAAAGTTATAACACTAAATTAATTTTAGGATAGGTGGAAAAGAATAGGTACCTATTGAAGCATCTGTACCAGTGTTGGCCGTTAATTTCAATTAGAATTGAAAATTGATCAATAAGATTGAAGATTAATTCCGTAACTAATCAATTACACTAACATCAATTTTTACTAACGTTAGTTCGCATTGATTTTGTGACGTCGTTAATTACACTAACCGTCAATTAGAATTAACCTATTAGTTACACTAACGTCTCGAAAATTCAATAAGATTAACAGTTAATTAGATTAACGTTAGTGTAACTAAATTAATCCTGTCTTACACACAGAATAACTAATAGAAACAGAAAATTCACTCCTTCACAAAAGTCAGATTTAGGTATAAAATTATACCTATACTCGCCGCCTGCAAGCAAAATTGAAACTTATAACCGCGCACGAACCGTGAATCTTCTTTGCACGCCGCAGTTTTATGACCGAGCTGTGAGGGTTGTCACCTGACAAGTTTTTGTAGCTATACCTACTGATTTATTATTTTTAAGATAAATATGTAGGAATTACAAACGTTGATTCTGTAAACATGAAGTTTTTATCCTGAGATAGAAATTTTTATAGAGATTATGTCTGATTCCCACAGAAGTAGGTATGCCACAGCCGTATTCCTTTGAAAATATGTCGGTCGGTTCCTAATATTGTTTCTGGGCAACCAATATTCAATAAATTAAGGATGTTTATTTTAACTATTACTAAGTAAGGACTTCGGAACCTTACAATATCGTCCGGAATTTAAAAATGTTATTTCTGCTTCCTTGTTCTTCCGTTTATTCAGACATCCGTAAAGACATCTTTTATACGGATTAGATCGAGATTTAGGTATAGAAGCCATCGTGTATTTTCAATTTTGCGTGAATGCCACGTGACACGACTATCGTGCGAGCCGAGCGGCAGCCCACTGCCATACGCCTGCCTGGGAGGCGCGCCGGCCGAATGTACCTAAACTGTGTAGTGAAACCCTCCTGTCTTACACTAATAATTAATGTTAAAATTGCATCTCAGGTTTGGAAGTTGGGACCAATATCACAAGATGAAGCTCATGCTGGACCCTAGGGCTACCTACTGGATCTCGGGTTTGGCGCATCATAGACTCATGGATTATTATAATTTGGAAATATATGTAGAAGACAGTTCCGGTAAGAAAGTATATCAAACTTGTATGTAATTCATTTTCAATAGTCAGATTTGGACTCATCTTTTTTCTTTGGTTTCTTAAACTATAACCTATTGTTGGTTAATCTAACCTTGGTTTGATATGTTTTCTTATAGAACAACGCACTTATATGTATTGTTTAGTTTTGATGTACTGTTTTTTTGAAAAAATAAGTCCCGCCGAGTTTCTTGCCGGACATAATTCTTCTCGGGTCAGAGGTGTAGGGTTAGAACCGGTGTAGTTTGATTTTTTTTTCTCCCTTTTACTTTGACGTGTAAAAGTGCCCTTGTGGCCTACTTACTGAATAAATGTTTGAGTTTGAGTTTGAGTTTCATGCTGTTTGGGCTCATTCGACTTGTACTGATGGTATGGTATGGTATACAATAACATACCATACCATACCATACCATACCATAAAATACCATACCATACCATACACATACCATACCATACCATACCAGACCATACCATACCATACCATACAATACCATACCATGCCATGCCATGCCATGCCATGCCATGCCATGCCATGCCATACCATACCATACACATACCATACCATACCATACCATACCATACCATACAATAAAATACCATACCATACAATACAATACAATACCATACCATACCATACCATGCCATGCAATGCAATGCAATGCAATGCAATGCAATGCCATGCCATGCCATGCCATGCCATGCCATACCATACCATACACATACCATACCATACCATACCATACAATAAAATACCATACCATACAATACAATACAATACCATACCATACCATACCATGCCATGCAATGCAATGCAATGCAATGCAATGCAATGCCATGCCATGCCATACCATGCCATGCCATGCCATACCATACACATACCATACCATACCATAACATACCATACCATACCATACCATACCATACCATACCATACCATACCATACCATACCATACCATACAATACAATACCATACCATACCATACCATACCATACAATACAATACAATACCATAACATACCATACAATACCATACCATACCATACAATACCATACCATACCATACACATACCATACCATACCATACCATACCATACCATACCATACAATACCATACCATGCCATACCATACAATACAATGCCATGCCATGCCATGCCATGCCATGCCATACCATATCACCATACACATACCATACCATACCATACAATACCATACCAGACCATACCATACCATACCATACAAAACCCAAACAGCATGAGTCTATGATGCGCCAAACCCGAGATCCAGTAGGGATCCCCAGGGTCCAGCATGACCTCCACCTTAGGATTCCGGTCCCATTGCTTATCAATACAAGCCCCCGAGGCCAGAGTCAAAATCGAAACAAAAATCAAAACCTCGTAGCTTAACCTAAATTCGCGTTTAGTTAGGTAAATTATTAATGTCAATTACCAATTCAATCTACACTAAAAATTATATTAATTTTTCAATTTTTGAGAAAGACTAAAAATTAAATATCTTCAATTATTAGTTATTCGCAAAGGATTAACACGTTAGTTACAATTAATTTCAATTCTAATTGAAATCAATTTGCATTAAACTATTAGTGTTCAATTTTAACTAACGCGTTTCAATCTTCAATTTTCAATTACACTAACGTTCGGCCAACACTGATCTGTACCTTAATGAATATCGTAACGATACTAATGGTTATTTGTGTCTCGCAATAAAACATGAACGCAAGACACGGCCGTCGGACTGCGCATTTATTACCAAGCTCCTTATCGATCTCCGCGTACGATCTGTCTCATGGCTCGATGGCGTTGCTCAACTTAGACTAGTAAATTAAGAGTAGGTCGTTGGCAACCCTACATTCTCGAGTAGCAGAATTCAGCCTATATATGGCCTATATAGAGCAATGCCCAGTAAAAAGTTATGTATTTTTTTCCTGGCAGCCTGCGCCAAACCTGGAACGTTTTGTATAGGAGCTAAAACATGACCCCATTTTTTGGCGCAATTTACATAGTCCAGTACGACGTTGGCATTGGCTTGGCACGTTGCATATTCGATAGAGCTCACCGAGAAGTGCCAAAAAAATTGTGGTAGCCTAATGCAAACCTGGCACTTTAGGAATTCAGCCTAATTTTAGGGTGCCTAAGATATTAGATAGACCAAAGGATAGACTCATGCCATTCGAAAGCACTAATTAACCTGTTAATAAAAATGTAGTCGGCCTTAAACCTGGAGCTCAAGTCTCAATTTGCTACATGATGACTATGATGAGGTATATTTTTAGGTACCCTAAAATTTGACTGAATTCCTAAAAGGGCCAGCTTTGCGTTTAACCACCATTAAAGTGTTTTTCTACTACTACTACATGACCCTATTTGTTGGCGAAATCTACCTCATCGAGTAGCAAGTTGAAACGTGGCATATCGCTTCAAGAAATGCTGAGATCTGGCAAACATATCATGGGTCATGTTTTTGCTCACTGTACTAAACCCTCCAGGTTTGGCTCAGACTACGAGAAAAAAATACACAACTTTTTACCGTGCATTGCCCTATAATATGTTATATAGGCCGCCGTGCCCTATTTAAGCCGAATTCTGCTATTGTATGAGGTAGGGTTGCTAACGACCTACTCTTTCTCTATAACGTCTCAAGCGCCGGACAGTTTCGTTTACATATTGCAATAATTACTTATGGTCAACCATACAAGGTTCTTCAAAAAAGGAGTGTATTCGGAGGTTCCTAAAGGGTAGGCAACGCGCATGTAAATCCTCTGGGGTTGCAGGCGTCCATAGGCTACGGTAACTGCTTACCACCAGGCGGGCCGTATGCTTGTTTGCCACCGTCGTGGTATAAAAAAAAAAAAAATACAGACTTTTTTTGCGCGACAATGGACCGACATACCTATTGTAGAGAGAAACTCCTTACACAGTGCATTTTCAGAACGTTCATACATGATTTACAACCCTCCTCAACACATGTAAACAATTCATGGTTGATAAATTTCATATGAGTAGTCCAGCTAATACCGCACTAATTGTATAAGAAAGATAAAACAGATCAACTCTTTACCTACTCATTTAAAACTTCAACGCGGTTTGTTAGAGAAACGAAGACAGACGTCCCTGGGGATGAACTCACTTTGAAATTCTAAGAGAAATCTAATGTTTTATCGATGGTGGGGAAAAGTGCCTTAATCCTCCATGTGGCAAAATTTTGGGACACCTGTATATACTTATACATAAAGGTTGAACACGCCAAAACTTGGGCACGCAAAATTTGTTTTTAAACCAGTTTGAAAATAAATAACTACATTATGAATACCACATTTAATGACAAATTTAATGAATTCTAAAATCACATTTTTAATTTTAATGAATGTTTACACAGTAAGCCATAGATCGAACTTTTCTACGCACACGGCTCATAAGACTTTGCACCATCTCTTTAGAAAAGATTTTTGTCGCTCAGGTCCATATTTTTTGTAGCTCAGGGACCGATTTTACTTCTCCGCCTTTCTTTTTTAGAATTCCTTTCATAATACTCCAGTACTCTTCAACAGGCCGCAGTTCCGGACTATTTGGCGGATTGCATATTTTGGGTACCACCATTATCCTGTTAACGTTGTACCATTCCATAACTGATTTTGCGTATTAGCAACTGGCTGGCAAAACAGCGGTGGTGAGGCAGGCTGTCTTATAAAAGGCAGCAAACGCTTCTGTAAACAATCTTTCTGATAAATATCGCCGTTTATTGTCCCGGTGGTGATAAACGAGCGACTTCTTTTACCACAGCTACATATTGCCTGCCAAAGAAGGTATTTTTTTGGAAATTACCCTCATTTTTTTAATTCAAAATCTTCAGGAGTATCTGTTCGAGATTTGCTAGTATAAAACTCTTGACCAGGTATTTGTTTACAATCCAATTTTATATACGTCTCGTCATCCATCACCGCGCATTTAAATTTTGTAAGAAAATCTTCATAGAGTTGTCGCGACCGTATCTTTGCGGATAAGTTCTGTTTTGAGTCTTGATCTGGTGCGGCCTGGGCTTTAATAACTCCTCAGTCCTGCCATCTGTTTCACTTTTTGGACATAGGACTAAGACATTTTCACTTTTTTAGCAACATCACGCGATGAAATCGTACGATTTGAGGCAAAAATCTTTAAAATACTCTTTCCTGTTTCTTATTCTTGACTCCCTGCAACCCACCACTTCCTGGCTTTCTATCTATTGTCAAGCGTTCACGGAAACTTTTTAATACGTGACCAACAGTAGATTGTGGATATATCTGCCTTTTCGCGATATCTATGTAGCTTAACATGGGATTTTTTACATGTTCGTACAAAATGCGTTCACGTTTTTGATATTGTACGCTCGACATTTTGCCAACGAATAAATAAAAGAAAATAAAACTATCATCATTTTATAGCCCAGTTCCTTGTGAGAAATTGTTGTTTCAAAAGTTTAAATATCTCCATTTTTCGAATAACTATAGCTATTTTTATATGCCCAGGTTTTGGCGTGTTCAACCTTTACTAGGCCTTAAACAGTTTTTGACAAGTTTTCATAGATCATTTTTAACGAATTAATATGTCATTTGTGCACCAAGGCAATTTGTTTATATGGGGCCTAACGTGAAACAAGAAAATCGAAATTTCGACATCTGCCTCTCTATCGCTCGAATATACAAGAGTGATAGACAGGTATCGAAATTTCGATATTCGTGTTTTGCGGTAGGCCCTCTGTTTGTGCTAGTGCCGTAGTTCCGCCCCTATACAGATTTTTGCGTAATATTTCCTATTGACACTACAAACAGCTTTCCTCGTCGTATACTGTACCTATCCATAAATAAAGCTCTAAACCTACAAATTGTTACAATCGCTGTTACCTTCATTACTGCGGCCTACCCACATAATATGCAACGTACATTTGCTAGCCATTTACAGATAGAACAATTACTGAAGTTCAGTCTCGCTTTACACCTACGTTATTTAACAAATTACACAATGGACGTGAAATTGGACCAAGCTGCCAAGTAGACTTATAATCATCGAATTTTATAATATTCACGGCACGTGGGTACCGATCGTTGCCAATTTCGGTAAATATTACTTATAGCAATAAAGATTGCATTTGGATCTCGAAAGAAAATGTGTAGATCTATTTTGCAATGCAGAGCAATTAAAACATGGCTGTAACGAAATTTGAATAAGTTTGAGCAACATCATCGCAGTTTTACACTTACGTTAATGGAAACATATATGTGCGAGTATATTATAGAGATTGATACTATTGTAAATACTGTTATATGCACATTCAGTACAGTAAAGATAGCGAAAGATTTGTACTGAACTGTTAACTTTATAGACGTTTGGTGCCAGCTCTTGTGAATTTACCTGTACATATTCTTACCTAATCTGGATTGGTTGGCGTAATCTGAGCTGGTTTTCATCCTATAAACTTAAAGCTAGTGTAATGTAAGTGTGTTTTCCGTCTTTATGAATAGGCCTTGGTCGATAAAGTTGTCCTTGTAAAACAATTGAAGTATTTAATAGTATTTATATACAATTTGAGTATCCATTGCAATTAGTGAACGATAATGGTCCAACATGGACTAGAGTTCAAAAATTCAAGTTACTGGTGTAAAACAGAGCTTGAGTCCACCATATTACCCACCAACCAATGGGTTGGCAGAGCTCTTTGTTTAATCTTTTAAGCCCCATGTGATAAAAAAATGGAAAGTGAACGTACCTACACCTTTTTATTAGTGATTGGCCGAAGTCCGGCCATAATTATGTTTGGCAGGGATCTGAGGTGCCGTTTGTCACTGCTCAGGTCTCATCCAGTAACCTCTCTTATTGATAAAGAGCAAATAAAATAGTCTTTAAACAATGGTCATAGAAGTTCATGGCAAGGGACTATCGTAAAAATAAAAATTAACGGATCCTTGGGGTATAACACAGGTGATTGTGCCAGGGCTGACTTATGAAGTGGAAGTGGAGGGTCAGCGGTGGAAACGGCATTACGACCAGCTGCTGACATGTAGCCAGCTTATTGTGTTTTTTTTTGAAACTTGCTGTTAATTAATTAGTTATAGAAACTTATTAATTTGACTAATTAAATATTATTGTAAATTATTAGGAAAACTTATATTATAGTGTAACAATACTGAAGATAATGTATTGATAATTCGTGCATGTGTAATATAGTTCTAAATTATAATTTCTGCATGTGTACAAAACATGTTAAAAATGTTAAATGACGTGTAACATATGTTATCAATAAAGAATTGAATTGAATTGATACATTTCTATAATCTATGTCAGCGGGCTGTCATGTTGTATGTGAAGTATGTGAAAAATTAAATATGTGTGATTTTGGAAATGGAGTAAGTAACAATAACTTTGCTCCCTTGTAAATTGTTATATTTATACGATGTTAGGTATAAATATAACAATTTACAACGGAGCAAAGTACTAGTAGTAGTAAAACACTTTATTGCACAAAACAAATACATGACCAACAAAAATATAGTGAGTGTGTACAAAGGCGAACTTATCCCTTTAAGTTGTTGTTAAACCTCTCGTGCTAATATTGAGATAGGTACGTGTACGTACGAAATAGGTATTCCAAAAAAGAGCCACCAGCTACAGTCTGCACTAGTCTGAGAAAGAACGGCAACAAGATGGGTAAACTTAATTTTACGATCTTAGAGCATATGTATGGCCTGGAGAGTTGAAGTTGTGTGCGCGCAAACAACATGTCATGTAATAAAAGCGGGATTTTGAAATTACTGTTCTTTTTTCGTACCGATAGCAAGTGCAAGAGTGAACTGCAAGATTGACACAAAGTTGAGTTTCCTTTTAGGTAATATACTTTAAGATGTTCTATATACAATTATCGAACGAGCGGAGCGTAAGCGACGTGAAGTTCTTACAGACAACTTCGGACATAACAGATCTGTCAGCTGGCTACCTAGACATCTGGGCATTTCCATGGCTTTTTGATTTTGAATAGTTGACGCAATAACTTTAGTAACGTTTTTCTGATCTATATGAAATTTGTTGGGGTTGTAGTAGAGCTCAATATAATTTGAGAGTTTGTTCATGAGCATGATTGATCAAGGGGTAATGGAGCTAGAAGGCTAAAAAAAATCGCGAGTTCTCAGTTCGAGGCGGACTACTTAGTAAATAATAAGTTTTATATTAGTATATTGTTAGTTCTGCCTTATTTTCTAAAAAATATCGTGTTTTTTATTGCATTAACATTCATTTTACTGATTCATTCCATTCATTCACTTTTTTGCAATCAGTACGTAATGTAGTTATGTAGTAGCTGTGTGTATAATCATTCACCACAACTTTCCTGGCGATACCCATATTTAAATGTTTTCCCTTGTAGGTATCACTCTGATGCCGCGTCAAAAAAGAGGAAAGAAGTTAACGTAGAAACTTTTTGTTAAGAACACAAGTATTTACTATCGATATTATTCACCTTTAAAGAGTCACCAATTCTTCATCGAGACGACTACAATAAGCCCACAGTCGGTGAGGTTGCGTAGTTATAAGAGATCGGACAGGTTGGCGTCATTGTATTGAAAACGTCATACATTGACGCCCATCCATCCGATTTCTGATTATCAGAGATACAAATACCCACAAAAGACTACGGTGATGATGATAACATAGACATGGTAAATTTTACCTTGATCAAATAACGTTTTTACTTTCTGCTGGGGCAAACACACTGATTTAGTCTTCCTTTAATTGTATAAGTAAGTAGGTATGTATTGACTTATGAAACAGCATTTTTCTAATAACCCAAAAAACACTGACTAACCACTGGCCAGCAAAGGAATATGGATCAGCGTTGTGAATTTATAATTATAATCATAAAAAGTCTTAGGGATATAATTATTTTCATTGTCATCATTTTACAGTACGCCCACAGTATTGTTGTAAAATAAACGACGTCTAACCATATTAACTAAAACATTATAATGAGCTTTACTTAATAAAACTATGTAATATGTAAATGAGGTTGTTTCACGTGAATGATGTTTTCAATCACATAGACATTTACAAGGTTCAATGAGACTATGACTATAGTACCTACATCATTCTACGCGGTTTTGGATATACCTTTAAATGTGATTTAAATCTGTCATATGTAAACTATGCCTCTCATTTTTTTTACTAAAAGTACATGAATCATTATTAAATAATATATCATTGATGTGGCGCAATTACGAGTAATTGAAATTCTGTAGGTACTTATCGACATAAGTCGCTAAGACATAAAGGAGAAATAAGTAAGCATAGAGTGCTCACTCCATACAACTGGTTATTAACTCGAAAGTTTGACATTATGAAAGCTAGACGACTAGACTAAGGGACTGAGGGAGGAGTGAGCATGGGAGCGTGACAACATGGGCGAAACATGGGCGGCTGTTGTAAAACTTGGTTTTAATTATTCCCCTAATAATAACCAGCTGTATAGAGTGAGCACTCTAAGCTTACTTGTTTCTCTATGGTGGACATGATCCTGGTCTACATCATTAAAATAATGTGGTATCTGAACAAATATTAAGACGATCAATTAAATACATCATGTTGGATTCTTGAAGGATATAATAAGTATGATGACATAACTACACTCGCGAGCAAATAATACGGGTCAGTGACAAAAACCCTTATATTTTGCAAATTAATAGCGGTATATGCAGGAAACTAACTGTGTATTAAAGAGAATTTAATATCGAATTAAATTGAACCTTCAATGTTCTACAAGAATTCTGGAAAAAGTTTTATTTAAAAAAAAGTAGAATTTGGTACAGTCGCCATCAAATATATCGGAGCGTCCAGGTACTCAAAAATATCTGAACATGCACTTTATCGTCTTGACAATAGAGGTGTTGTTCAGATATTTGTGACCACCTTGGCCGCTCACATATATCTGATGGCGACTGTACCAAATTCAAATTGAGCTTATTTCACTTTTGATTGTTTTCTCACTTTTGTTTTCAATCTGTCAAAGCAAAATGATAAAAGGCAGTTTTTGTTGACTTTGATGGTCATTATTGAATTACTATCACGTCGCTAACACAAGATGAATGTACACGTATCGTCACTTTGTTACAAGAAGGCATAAGTCAGAGATATACAGCAAGAAGAACAGGCGTGTCACTATCTACGGTGCAGAGGGTCCTCCAACGTTTCCTACAAACTGGCAGGAACCTTCGAAGACCAGGAACCGGCAGGCCGAGATGTACTACGGCTAGAGAAAATCGATTTATTGTAACAACAATGCTCCGAAATCGGCATCTCACTGCAGTTGAAGTCAAAAACCAACTTCGGGAGACCCGACGAGATGACATCAGCGAGTGGACTGTAAGGCGGCGGCTTCGTGAAGCTAATTTGACCCCACATATAGACCGGCAAATGGCCCAAAACTTGACAGAGGGCATCGAACTGCAAGGAAACTTTACGCACGCGAATACAGGCGATGGGGTGCCGAAGAATGGGCATGAATTATGTTTTCTGACGAATCCAGATTTATGCTCTATGCACAGGACGGGCGGCGAAGAGTTTACAGACGGCCAGGTGAACGTTTTATTCCAGCCTGTTTTGAAGAAAAAGTTGCTTTCGGCGGTGGGTCTGTTATGGTTTGGGCTGGAATCTCTTCAGAGAGTCGCACGCAATTCGTTTTGATAGAAAATGGAACGTTAACTAGTGCCAGGTATGTGGAAGAGATTCTTAATGAGCATGTAGGCCCATATTTAATTAATATGGGTGAAAACTCAATGTTCATGCATGACAACTCCAAGCCACACACCGCACAGATTGTGGAAGATTATTTTGAGGAGGTTGGCATCAACACTATGAACTGGCCCTCGAGAAGCCCGGACCTAAATCCGATTGAGCACGTATGGGACGAGCTCGGAAGGCGTGTAAGAAATCGAAACCCCGCCCCAGCTACACTTAGAGACCTGAAACAGGCGTTAGTGGAAGAATGGGCTAATATCCCGCAAGAACGCATAAGAAACTTAATAAACAGTATGCCCAATCGTTTAGAAGCTGTAAGAAGAGCCCGAGGAGGCAATACGAAGTATTGATATGTTTTACTTTTCTTTTGTTTTTAGTTTTGTGTGTGAGGTACCACGGTTGCTTTTTACCTATAATTAATTGATATCGTGTTTACTATGTTAATTAAATAAACAAGTGAATATCATCTCTAACTCTTGACGTTGTTTTATTAACTATGCATTTATCTATAATATACAATTTAATTCAGGCTCCTAGCTTTATTATTTTAGGAGATATTATAGTTTTTCGTACTGACCCGAATTATTTGCACGCGAGTGTATATTGGGTCACAATACAAATGAAAATGACAATCGAGAGCAGAAACCATACGTGTTACGTACCTAAGTATTAGGCTCTATCATTCGTTTTTCTCATGTTACCAACGTAAATCCTGTGGCCACTTTAAAATCTGTCCATTGGCCATCTGCCTTAACAGCTACATGGCAGCGAGTTCCTTCTTAACAACATTTACATAATCTTGAGTGGCTTCGGCCAAATCGCGGTCGCCGATCGAGGGGTCGTCGAGACCCAAGCTGTGCCGGGGGCTGCCTTCCTCCGCCTGTCGCTGTTTCAAACGGATCTCACGAAGACGGGCCTCAAGGATTTTTTCTCGCTTTGTCTCGCGTTCGAATACCTAAGCCATAAAAACACATTTGTTCATAGAATATGTTACTTACGGATATAGGAACCGTAAAGGGGCTGACAACTTCCAAAGTATTATACAGTAACCATTTGTGGACAGCAAGGATGATTAAGGCATGGATGGATAATGCCTATACAAAATCGCGTTCCTCGAACCTTCAGGCTATACGTCTGTTTTCGGTACTGAGTGCCACAGCGCCATCTGTTGAGTCTGGAGTCGAGTTATTCTGTCAGCGTTAATCGCCGAACAAAATATTAGAAACTAGATTTTTTTTATATAATCTTAATTGCACAAAATAAGATGGTACAAATGGCGGACTTAATGCCATAAGGCATTCTCTACCAGTCACCCAATGGGCTTAACAGAAAGGTTAAGTAGGAATTTAGTGTTTGTGGTGATTTTGTATAGGCATTGTCAATCCATGTCTTAATCATCCTTGGTGCACAGCCATAAAATCAAATAGCACAAATATGACATAAAATGTGACGTTTTTAAACCAAAGGTTGTTTTGTTAATAAAGTTTAGTTCTAAATGAGTTTATATGGCAGCAACGCCTTATTGACGACCGACAATGATGTACCTTTGACTTGGAAACACCACAATTATACGTTTCTAAGATCACTCGCAGTAAACCTGCTTTCAAATAATAATAAAAAAGTGGATTCAACCGTTTCAGCGCTATTTTGCCACGGAAAGACACACATAGCGGTTAAACTTATAACACCTCTCTTTTTGCATCGGGGATTAAATTATACTTGTAAAAGCGTGGTATTGAATGAGTATGTTAATTATAGACGCATACGCCGAAAAAGGCATCAATATGGCATCATACTTACTGTTTAAAGGATGTTTGAATGAAATATACGTATCTTGGTTATTTACAATCAGCGGCTTACATTGGTTAGAGTTGGAGAGTGAACTAATTTCTTCCTATGTCAATAGAATCAGCGACCTAACATTATACATGCCTGATTATTGAAAACTTTGTCTAATTAACCCGTGGAACGCCCTGACGGTAGTACTATTAGTTATTCTGTGGCCCTGCGTCGAAACGAGCTACACTCCAAGGCGTCACCAAGAGCCTTTCCTAACTGACTGATTAATCCTGAACTATTGTGTAAGGACCTATTAGTAGAAAAACGTTAAAATAAATGTAAATGTAACTCACCGCCAACATAAGATTCTTGTCATTCTTGTCGGACACTGTCATGTACGCTGATAGTTCTAACATTATTATATTGCCTTTTTGAGAACCAACAGCTACCAGCGAACCCTGTGTGGACATTAACCAATTTGATAAAGATTAAGTATATATCAGTTTACCCATATCAGTACTCAAACTTATAACATTTATTCAATAAGTACAAAGGCACTTTTATACGTCAAGTATACTAATAGTAAAACAAAAATAACTACGGCCTCTGACGGCTCTAACCGGCAATTTCATCAGTTGTAAAGTTGGTCTGTACTCGTGCGTATGCTATCAAACGCCTGTTTTTAAGGTTCCGTAGTCAACTAGGAACCCTTATAGTTTCGTCATGTCCGTCTGTCCGTCTGTCTGTCCGCGGCTTTACTCGTTGTTAGTTAGTACCTACTAGAAGACTGAAAGGAGATCGTCAATTTTTGTTAGGTGATCTGGCCCAGATTATTTAGGACCGTTTAGGAATGATTTAACCTTTAAAAAAATCGTCATAATTTTTAAATCAGGACGGTGGTAAAAAAATTGCGAAATCTAATGGGAAAATTGAAAAATCATGCATTTAAAACTTGAATATGGCGAGGACAATATTTGAAAGCGTGCATGCCTATGATTTATATATTAATGTAAAAAAAGTACCGGTTTTTTTAAAGAAAATGTACAAAAGCGGACTTAAAAACAAAACGGGAATCACGGTGAAATAATAAAAAGTCATATTTTGTTCGTATTTATAGTTCATGTATTTCGGTAAACAAAGACGGCTGTCAAACCATCGTTGATACTATTAACTGAACATTCCTAACACCTATTGCGAAGGGATAAGGTTTACCACCGTTAGTGCGATACCACTAGTATCTGACATTGCAAAATTGAAAAAAAGATGCGTTTCGTTATCGAAGGAGCATGATAATATGCCATTATGAAACCCACTTTTAATACTCAAACTCCGAACAAAAATGCAAAAATACGCATTTTCAATCTTTAGGCGTTTTAATACAGTCGATTTCTAAATTAAACTTCCGTATTCGTAGGCTTAGATATTATTTTAATATTACAATGTTCTAACTTACCGAACAGTATCAAAACGCAGATTATGTAACGATAGACATTGACAGTGTCAAACCAAAAAACAAACCCGTTACAGTCCAGGTGAAGTTAAACTTTATATCAATGCAATAAGGACGTTAACGACTTGTCATGCTGTATTTTAATCGCGGAAAGATCAACATAATGTTTATTTAATTAATATTTCTAATTCCCGTTTCATTTTTTTGTAATATTTTGTCTACTTTTAGTAATAAAATGAGTATATATTATACATTGGGGTACAAACGGTATACGGTTTATATCAGAAGGTGGCCCAGAATTGACGATCTCCTTTGGCATGAGTATGTGTTTTAATCACGCCGACAAAGTGGTAAAACCAAATGTGAAAAATATTAATTTTTAGGGTACCTAGCACCCATAGTGGAAGTGATTTTTTTTTCCGCTCCAGCCCCATCGTGTGGGTTATCGTTGGATAAGTATTTAAAAAGTCTTCTAAAACAATTTTTGGATAAAACTAATACTTTCGTAAATAATAGCTCCGAAAGTTAAAAAAAGTGATATAGTACAGATATCCAGTTCATTCTATTTATTATAAAAAAAAAAATATAGACATCTATAATATGCAAAGGATCACAATGACATGTTGTTAGTAAACTCCGGCACACCGGCTTGGTTTTACATTAGATCTCAATAATTTTTGCAGTAGGAGAACTGCGTTGCAAGACGTTGTTTTTGATGGGATTCCTATATCGTAACTGAATACTTAGCTCGTCCTATTTAAATATCCGAACATAGATGTACATTGTACAGTCAACGAATCTGATTTATATCATATGCCACTATATGTAGAACCATGTCATGATGGCACTTGGCCGTTGTAACCAGACACTACTAAACTTGCTACTAATTATAGTAAGGGGGCCCATGACACTGAACCTAGTTCGATAAGTCTCCTCGATGAGATATATATAATTAGACGCGTCTTTCATGGGGGAACACGAAATGCTGATGCTGCAATGCAAAAGAAGTGGTGGCGTATTTTTTTTTTTGAAAAAATTTAAAAAATCCGGTTTCTACGATAAGTCTCCTAAATTTACTTTGTTCCTCGAAGCAGGGGAGGGGTAGGGCTACACGATAATGCGGTGCTGCAAGCCCCCGCGTGTGGCCTTGTCAGTGGCAGCAGCATCAAAAGATTGTAGATGTATGCAAAAACAAATCGTTTAAAATTATTTAAAATATTGTATTTAAAATACATAACTTTTTACCGTGCATTGCCCTACATAAGCCGAATTCTGCTACTCGATGAGGTAGGGTTGCCTACGGCCTACTCTTGGTCTTTATGATTAGGGTCGTGGCCTAGGAATCAAACTGGTTGACCTGATGGGTTGACCTTACCTGCTCCTGAATCCCGACTTTGAGAAGTGGGTCGTCGCCCAAATACATGGTAAGGACGGGTTTGCTTTGGTTGCGCAGAAGGTCCCACGCCGAGATCACGCCGTTCGCGCCAGTACATAGCAGCAGAGAACACCTGCCGGTTACACAGGATGGAGTTTCAGTCCCCACACAAGGCTTTTTTTTCCGAGAACTTTCCCAACTTCTTGGAAAATTTCCACAACTTGCACAACTGTATTAACGTGATGCAATATTTATTTCCGTATTTTGTTAAAAAAAAAACAAGATTAACTGTAGCGTATTTTCTATTGGATATAGGTAGTTGAAAATTTATGTTTATTGCTCGTTTTCATGAAAACAAATTACTGATTTCATAACCATGGTCGTACTTTTTATATTGGTTATGTTGTAGCAAATATAATTTTACACCTACAAAAAATCTATACTGCCCGGTGCCCATGCTAAGAATCATCAGCAAAACTGTGTGCCCTTTTGACGTGTTCAACCTTTAACTAAGATGACCAAGAACAATTAAATAAGAATTATATTTTATACGAAACCATCCTCGGAAAACCAAGAACTTAGTAATAAATATTAACAAGGGAGCTTCCTTTTACAAACATAAGCAAAGAGCTCAACACGTTTGTTATGAAAATTATTACCTACGAGTTCGATCATTCGTCGAATGTGATATTCTTATGCGTTCAAAATACACAGATGTGTATGTGTAGATGTAACGCCTGTTTCACGAAAAATACGCTCCGAGCGACATGGCTCTGATTCTGACGCTATCAGCGCGAGCGAGGGAAACAAACATAAAGAGCTCCCTTGGCAGGTTCACGAAACTGAGCTGCAAATTGGAGAGTTTCTTCGAAAATAAGGCGTAAAACGGTCGGCGCGTTTTGTCATGAACGAGGCGTAACATAGGCACACATTTTGCCTAAGAAGAGCTCTGTGCTAACTCTGGCCAACCAATGCATGAACCTCGTAGGACTCCACATGGCGCTGGTAATCTTATGGCGCGTCGCAGACGTGGTCAGCACGGGCGAGTCGTGACAGTCCTCGCTCCACACTTGTAACCTCCAATCTCCCACGGACAAGAAGTTCTTCATGAAATAAGGATTGCGTTGCAATGACCGCACCGAACCAGTGTGCGCTGGGTACTGTAAATACATTATGAGCTGAATCTTTCTAGTGAACGTTACGTTACCGTGGTATTAACCTAACCTAACGTAAAGATTGTCATCAATGATAAAATTATCATATAAATACAAACAAATTTTATATTGAACAATATTAATGGCGGTTCAGCATAGTTACCTAATTAGGATTTGATGACTTACCTGGATCGATAATTTATCCAGTTGAGTTTTTCCTTTCCGGTTTCCGTTAACTATGAATCCGTTGTCTGTGCCGACCATGAACCGCGTAGGTATAGTGAATTCATACTCCATGGTGCTAATGCCGTAGGCAGTTGCCATGTTAGGAAGATCAAAGGTGTATTTGGCGATATCTATAATCATTTCATCGGTGGGCTCGGACATATTTCGAGCATCCCACCATTTACATGCGCCATCCGCCGAGCCCGAAAAGAATTCAAGGCCCGACTTGCTGTTTATGAAAAGCACATTACGCACCAAGTCCCGGTGGGCGACATGCGGCGGGCACGACGACACTGCTTGGCTGCCGCGGCGAGTGTCAAACATTAATACCTGGCCGGTGACTAGTCCACCCGCCAGCATTGAACTGTCCTTAGGATTAAATTGTAAATCCAGTAATATGGAAGGAGGCATGAAATTCATAAATGGTTCCGCAGGGGTCTCCACATCCCATAAGAATGCAAAGATGCTTTTGTTTGGATTACGGTAGAAATTCATGTCTACATAAGTTACTGCAAATCGCATTTGACCATCGGGCTGCCAGCAGATGGAAGAGACGGGTCGGCCGTTCATGGGGTCGCGGTACACGTTGACAGTGCGCATGCTGTTCCTCTCTACGGGCGGCAACTTGCTCATGTCCCCATAATATATTTGGTACATATCGATAGCATTATTTTGCAGCGCGTAGTGTTCCATACCCTGTGTAATTTATTAAAATAAAGAAAAATAACAATACGAAGATAAGCATCAAAGTCGATACGTAGTGTACAATTTCAAGTAAGTACCTACCTATCGAAAGGGACCGGCTCTGCGGTTATTGTTTAGGCAGGGAAAATATAAATAAGTTCAAAACCAATAAAAAAAGCTTACAGGGCAGCAGGCATTGACGCAACTGATATATTCATCTTCCTTTTCGATCTTGCGGCGGTAACGTTGCGTGGCCTCGATGTCGGCGACATTAACGTCCTTGGGCCAGCCACCCTCGGCGTGGTTGATTCCAGTCGTTATGTACTTAGCTCTACAAAATAGTAAAATATAAGAAAATAGTTACCTACAAGGCAACAAAGTTGTTGTTTAAACTGTTGAGCTTATATTGAGACCCGAGCCAGCCCAAGATTCCAAAATTTAACCACGACTGTAGCGAGTGGTTCAAATAGCGTAATCTTGGGCGTGCAAGGGCCTCAAGGTACTAGAGGTTGAACAAACTTTGCTGCCGAGTGTAGTACAACATTATTACAAATGTAATCAGAATTAATGGTAAATAGATATCTATTTATCTTTCAAGGGTAAATTTTCAAACTACCGTTTTTTGCTGGCCCACGGCTATAAATTAAATTGAACATAGAGTAATATTTACATTCTTTGCATTTTCATCATAATAAATATTTTATTTGTTGAACACGGGTATAAATAGTACACAGGTATAGGTCTTACAGCAATAGTGTTGCATCACCATGTCGCTATATCACCATAACTAAAATTTGCATGCTATTTAGTTATTTTACTTTTAATTTGTAACTACATGTTATGCACAGTTAAAGCCTGACCAGAAATATATGATCATTGTCAAGAGGGCGCTATTATTCTCATTTATATGGCAACAGTTCAGTATAGTCTAAAAGTACATTATTGTCTATGGTATAATGTCATCTTGATTTGTTTACCTGTCAGCTCAGATGTTAATTTGTAAATGTTTCGTAGCGAAATAGTTTCATTTCCCGAGCGTTTTATTTCCAGCAGTTTATTACTTACATTATTTACAATGTTTTGCTCTTGATTATGAATAGTTTTGCGAATTTCTTGACATTTATTATTTAATATTCAATTCAAGTAAACCGCAACAATGACACTGACAACTGCGACCAACCATCAATAAAATTATTGCCAGTGTAAGAAATTAGTTCCAACGAAATTCCGCAACATGGCGCCTGATCATATATTTCTGGTCAGGCTTCACCAGTAATGGGGAAGGCAACTGTTACAATGATATTTCCAACAATGGTCCTTATAAAAACTAAATTTGTATGGCGAGAAGTAGTTTATATTTATTTTAGCGAAAATGACTCATAGATCAGTCAAATTAGACTTGAAGAATTAATACCCAGCAAGCTGAAAATCGTTTTAATACCTTCATTTGGTACTAAATTCGTGTAATTCGTGTTTGCTTAGTCCCAGGAGGAGGGTGTTCCATTCGCCGAAAAACCCAGACTACATTCTTATTCGTGGATCATCATTTAAAATGTTAATCATGACTCAATTTATTCCATTAAAATATTAATTATCGTGTAGCGCTACCCTGCCCCTGCTTCGAGGAACAAACGAAATCTTACCGGATTTTATTTTTTTCAAAATAAAAATAAAAATACGCCGCCACTTTTTTTGCATTGTAGCATCGGCATTTCGTGTTCACCCATTAAAGACGTGACTAATTATGTATATTTCATCTAGGAGACTTATCGGACTAGGTTCAGTGTCTTGGGCTCTTGTTCTATAAAGAAATGGAGGCAGTGCAGAGATTACAGAGTTGATGAAGTACTGCTCCTTTGACACATAGAGGACGTTAAAGATTTCGGATACATAACCATATTAAATATAATATACAACATGGAGAAATTTGTACTATTTTTCCCTATAGGTCAGGATAGTGCGCGCACTCCGGTCCTACTACAACGCACTACAATGGCTCTGAAAAGATCCTGCTATACATTCTCGCACCGCTCAGCTTGTTCCCAATCTCTAGTAAAAAAAAAAACGTCCACAGCCCCCGCTCAGCTGTCGTGCACATCATTGGTGAAAATATAACGTTCCGCAGCCCCGCTATGCATCTTCGCACAGCTCGGAAGGGCTTTAGAATGTCTGGCATGGCCAAATAATGCCATTTTTATTTTTTGGGTAGAGGAGGCTGTATATAGTGTATTTTTGATATCAAAAAAGTGCGGAAATGCGTCAAAAAATTTTTAGGGTTGTTTTGTTTTTCGTTTTTAGGGTAAAAAAAAAAATAACCGGAAGGACTGTACAATATGTGACACCGAGTTCAGGTTTCATATTTTTTTATAGCTTCTACTCGCCAAAAGACAACTCCTCACCAAATTTTAAGTTGCGGAAACGCTTGGTTTGCGAGATAAAAAATAATCAGAGAAGAGGGGGGAGTGTGATAGTGTTAGGTTCTGGCGCTTCGCCGGCCGCTGCCGCGGCACGCTCGCTTCGCTCGCTCGGCTCGCGCGCTGTAGGGTCGCAGTTCTACTAACACTCCTCCAAGCTTCGCTCGTCGTCGTACCTACACCGACCTGCCTTAGAGTCTGTCTGAAACTAAAACTACTTTGAACTAACCTAAAAAGTTCCTACAAAGTGTCCTGTTGTATCCCCCGCCCGCAGACCCCGCCAATTCTATTTGCGTTTTGTTTTACGCGTTTTAGTAAAATAGTACTATTTTTGATAATTATTAATCAACAAATTTCCACAAAATAGTGCTTATAAATTAAAATCATTGAATAAATATCATGTAACTATTGTTGTACACAAATAAGTCGAAAAAACTGTATTTATGTAAAAACTGAACATAAAACAAATCATCACGTTTTAGTTTTTCTCAACACGTTTAACGAAACGCAAAATATTGTGTCATGGCGGTGTAAAATCGGGATTTTATATGGAACTTTGATTATTTTTTATCTCGCAAACCAAGCGTTTCCGCAACTTAAAATTTGGCGAAGAGTTGTCTTTTGGCGAGTAGAAGCTACAAAAAAAATATGAAGCCTGAACTCGATGCCAGACATTCTAAAGCTGAGCCCACAGCTCAGCTACCCCGTACATCTCTGGTGGAAACACTCACAACATTGCACAGCTCCGATACGCATCCTGGACCATTCAGCTACCTCGCATATCTCCGGTGGAAACGTAGATTTAATAGTATAAGAGCCCACGACACTAACCCTAGTTCGACAAGGCTCTAATTAGTTACGTCTTTAATGTAGGGACACGAAATGCCGATGCTGCAATGCAAAAAACGGCGGCGTATGTAGGTTTAGTATCATGAGCTCTTCTACTATAACGGCCGGTCAGCAGTCGTTACAAAACTGACGGTCAATGTCAAACTCTATCCATTTTGTCACGAAACTGACAGTCAGACATGACTTAATCATAACTTAAGTCGAGCTTTGGAGTAAATTTACAAGATAATTGAAAATGTCCACCGTTTTGTGTTGATATCGTGCTGCGAGAAGTTCGGAGTATTCTGGATGGCCTGGTGTACTGGGTTTCGCAGTATAAAGGCCTTCTGTTCCGCGGGGTTAGGTGGAATGGAGTCGCACAACTCTGGCCCTTGTTCGCAAAACATAGGCTGCTTTCCAAAGTCTCGCCGCTTCTTTAGATACGAGTAAGTTAACATTATACCAATATTTGTAAACAGTATCCCGAATAATTAATATGCAACTTCAAATATAAATCTCTCGCTAATGAATGTCTATGACAACGAATGATGAATAATTGTGACAGGTGTGACAGTAATAAAAAATAGCATACAGTTAGCAGTTAGTAGTAACTTTTTATATTTTTATTGCACGCAACCAAAAAGATTATACTTACCCTACATTTTAAACTTTTTGAACGAAATGGAAATAATCCAAACAAATGAATTTATGATAAAATTGATAGACCTATGAAAATAACTATTAATAAATGATTGTTTCCTTCGGGTAGAATCGGCCGGTTGCTGAGAGGCTGACAAGTTGACAACATAAAGCTCTATAAATGGAGTACGCTTCGCCTCATCTTTCCAAACAAAAAAGTCTGCCAAAATCTGAGGGGGGCGAGGTAGCACGCATGTGATGTTTTCTAGTCAAAGGTACATCGTTGTCGGTTGTTAATACAGTTTATTTCTAAATGAATTTTTATGGCAGCAACGCTTTATTGACAACCGACAAAGATGTACCTTTCAGTTGAAAACACCAAACATATTTGACATATTCCTTTTATACTTCATAACACTACATGGAGCAATAGATAGTCGACTGTACAAACGTTAACATATGGTTCATTATTGGATGCAGTCTTTGCAAATGTCAAACAAAAAAGCCAAGGATCATTTTTGATTGTATTTTCAAACAAAATATAGAAGACAGCAATCCTTAAGCGCGTTAAATATGGAAAAGTGTCAAACGTCAAATATTTACTGCCCGTCAGAAAGAAAACGATTGTCTTTGAATCGATTCTGTAAACGAAGCTTGATTTTCGATTTAGGTTAAATCTTTTATTACGAAAGTAATGATAAATAAAGTAAAACTTTACTTACATCTGAAATGGTGTTTCATCTTTTTGTAAACTAGACGAAATATAACATTTTTTACATCCAAAAACAGCGCATAAGGGCATTTTCACGGAGCTTGTCATCCATCGACAGCGATGACGAAAGTGCGTGACATCGATTATTGAAATAGTTTTTATAGATGTACTAGATTTTCCTGCCAATACTTTTGCCAGAGGGGAAATGATACCTAAGGCCTCTCCTGGTTTAGAACTCTCTGGTTGACAACAATATGTTTCTTCGTGAATCAGACATACCTATCGTCGACTCAGACCATAAAGCTCTATAAATGGAGTACGCTTCGCCTCATCTTTCCAAACAAAAAAGTCTGCCAAAATCTGAGGGGGGCGAGGTAGCACGCATGTGAAGTTTTCAAGTCAAAGGTACATCATTGTCGGTTGTTAATACAGTTTATTTCTAAATGAATTTTTATGGCAGCAACGCTTTATTGACAACCGACAAAGATGTACCTTTGACTTGAAAACACCAAATATATTTGACATAATTCTTTTTATACTTCATAACACTAAATGGAGCAATAGATAGTCGACTGTACAAATGTTAACATATGGTTAATAATTGGATGCAGTCTTTGGAAATGTGAAACAAAAAAGCCAAGGATCATTTTTGATTGTATTTTCAAACAAAATATAGTAGACAGCAATCCTTAAGCGCGTTAAATATGGAGAAGAGTCAAACGTCAAATAGTTACTGCCCGTCAGAAAGAAAACGATTGTCTTTGAATCGATTCTGTAAACGAAGCTTGATTTTCGATTTAGGTTAAATCTTTTATTACGAAAGTTGTTGTGTGCAGATCGGATTACCACGTCGAACCAAGCAGCGCTGACCCGCTGTACCATTTACCAGGTCATGTAGGGAGATGAATAAAAACACTTATTTAGAATTGTAAAACATTTGAGCAGTGTAGTTGCAGGTGTTTCCCCGCTGGGAGTAGTTGTAGAAGTGAGCAACGAGTACGAGTGCTGGCCTCTTTTATGGGTTTTTTAGCGTGCTCGTACTGCTCTGCTGGCTGGTATGTGCCGTGTAAATTAGATATTTATTCACGAATAAGCTTACAGTATTACATGTTGGTAGGAGGGTTAAAATTGATATTTATATGGGACATTTCTTCATAAATTAGTACAAAATTCTTATAATCGAGACATTTTGCGTATTATGACATGATATCAATAAAATTAAGACATAAATCAGACCTTAAGAACTAGACATGTAAACACGAATTTATACACTTTATTAAATTACAAAAATAAACAAATTGGTATAAATCGAGAAAATGATTAACTTAGATCTAGTTACACAAAAACAACAGTAATTTTAAGCTATCTGCGACAATTCTATCCCACGTGCGTCAGCACCGTCGATTGGTGTGGAGCAGATGAGAATGAGTCTGGAAACCGGGCGGTGGACTTCTCCTGCGCGAGTACGTACAATGGCTACTCTTATGTGGCCATCAGGACCTGGAAAGAGCTGTGCGATCACGCCTCTAGGCCAAGTACCTCGTGGCATCGTACCGTCGGCTATAATTACTACATCTCCTACGTGTAGTTTCGTCGCGTTCTGGTGTGCACTGGATCGTGGCATCAGGTTTGGACGATATTCTTTCAGCCAGCGTTTCCAGAAGTTGTCAGCTAGTGCTTGAGCTGTTTTCCAGGACGAAAGGCTCATATTTTCGTTGGAGAAGACTCCCAGCGGGGACATAGCGTTCGATCGGCCGATGAGAAAGTGGTTCGGCGTGAGCGCTTCAGCCTCTAAGTCAGGATTCACTGGGGTCAGCGGTCTGGAGTTTACCAGGTGTTCAGCTTCCAGCAGTAGCGTATGGAGAACTTCTTCATGGGGTGCTCTGTCTTTTAGCGTGACTTTCAGAGCTGTTTTCACGCTTCCGACTTGACGCTCCCAAGCCCCGCTGGCGGAGGGGTTGCCAGGCGGGATCTTCTTCCAGATCATGCGTCGTTCGGTCATAAATTGTTTGAGACTATCGGGCAGAGAGTTTTTGGCCTCTGATAGCTCGCGTTCTGCGCCGTAAAAGTTTGTGGCGTTATCTGAGTACAGAACGGTGGGTGCGCCGCGTCGAGACATCATTCTTCGTAGCGATAGGATCATAGAGGCTGCCGATAGGGAGGCGGCTAGCTCTAGGTACACGGCTCTAGTGGTGAGGCACGTGTAAAGGACGCCCCATCGCTTTTCTCGGCGGCGGCCTATGACAATTTGCATAGGACCGAACAAATCTACGGCTGCTGCGGTAAATGGCGGTTGATTCGCCTTGAGCCTCTCTGGCGGTAGGTCGCCTACAGGAACCTTGAGGGTAGCTCCTTTATAGGTCCGACACCATTGGCACTTATTCGTCAGATAACGAATTGTACCGCGCAGTCCGACTATGTAATATCTTTGCTTCAATTCGTTGATCACCGTCGCATGATTTCCGTGGTTGAAAAGTGCGTGGAAATGATGGATCAACAGCTTGGTAAATGCCTCCTTAGCGTGCAAGACAGGTATATGGGCTTCGTCTCTGTCTATTCGGGCATCTAGCACAATTATTCCGTTCTTATCAAGCTTCATAGCAACTCGATGTAATGCAGACTTCCTCGGCAGCGCGCGCCCGGCTTCCATTAGTCGTATCTCTTCGGCATACGATTCATTTTGGCTCCGTTTAATCAGCAGTATCTCCGCTAGACTTATGTGTCTGTTATTCATTTCTGTTTCTGGATTTCTATTGACAGACAATCTGGCTTTGAATACCTCGGCAGCAATCAAAACTCTGGCCGTAGTGCGAACCAGCCTAGTGAACTTCGAGAATCTACATGTCTCGGGCAAGTATGCGAACTTGTTTTGAACGGTATTTACAGAGCAAACCGGTTTTATGACGCGCTCTTCGCACGTTTCTACGACGGGCTCTACTGTTTTCTCGCGCGGCCAATGCTCCTCGGCTTGCCGTATAAAATCAGGCCCTATAAACCACCGGTGGTTAGCTCCGAACTGGGCCGGGACGCCCTTAGTAGCGTCGTCGGCGACGTTTAACGCGCTAGGTACCCAACGCCAATCGGTAGGTTTAGTTGTGTTTTCTATTTCGGCTACTCTATGTGCGACAAAGCTTTTGTACCGACGTGGATCCGACCTTATCCAGGATAACGCTGTCCGAGCGTCGCTCCAGAAATACCTATGTTTAATAACATAATCGGACTCCTTTACTACTGTGTCGGCTAGCCGTGTCGCTAGCACACAACCTTGCAATTCTAACCTAGGAATGCTGACAATACGCAACGGTGCGACTCGCGCCTTGGCGGCTACTAAGGCTGCGGACTTTTGTCCGTCCGGGCCTTCGCTAACTAAGTATATCGCGGCGGCGTATATCTTTTCGCTAGCGTCGCAAAAAACGTGCATGTCGGCCTCTCTATTTCTCGCGGGTACGTATCGCGGTATTTCTAACTCCCTAAGTTGCTGAATATTACTTACTTACTTACTCCTCTGGCGCAGTGACCCAAAGTGGGTCTTGGCCTCCAACACGACTGCGCGCCACTGATCCCGGTCCTGTGCAGTCTCTCGCCAGTCTCCAGCTTGGAGCTCGCACAGATCCGCATCCACCACATCCGCCCATCGATACCTAGGCCGACCGACCGGGCGGCGCCCTGTCGGTTTTCCCTCGTATGCTCTTTATTACTCACGAATGAATTCCACGCGGGTGCGAGCGAGGTGGGTATAACGGTATCCCAGCCTATCCCTGTACGCCAGACTTCCTGCATCAATGCCTTCCCTAAGACAGAGATCGGGCTTACGTAGCCTATGGGATCGAATATCGACATCGCGCTACTCGTCACCTGTCGCTTAGTGGGTAATTTCGTACCGTTGAGCACGTCTTCGGGCGTGTTGCGTAAATTTACGTTAAACCCTAACGTGTCGCGTCTATGGTTCCATTTTAAGCCTAATGTGCGCTCGCTTTCGCCTCCCCCGATGAGGGACGTATCCTCTTTGCTAGGAACTACGTCAGAAATTACGTTTGGGTTGTTAGAGGCGAACCCGCGGAGCTCGAACGACGCGCGTAAATTTAAGCGCGTAAATTTCGTTACTATGCGCCTAACGTCCGCTCTCACAACTGGTCAAAAGCTACGACTAAGTCGTCCATATACGTGCTTTTTATAGTTTTCTCAGCGGCGATCGGAAATTCTTTCGCATGTTCGTATGCGTTTTTGTTTTTGACGTACAATGCCGTCGTCGGCGAAGCCGCGGACCCGAATATCAGTCTTTTCATCCTATATTCTTGCGGTGAGGCTGAGCGGTCCTCCCCCCGCCAAACAAAACGTAACGAATCTCGATCGCGTTTCTACAATCTCTATCTGCAGGAACATTTCTTTAATGTCGGCTATTACCGCGGTCCTGCCCTTCCCTAAAACGGACTAACACGCCGAATAAGGATTCTAACAGATCAGGACCCGCTAGAAGAGCACTATTTAGCGACCTACCGTACGCGGTAGCGGCTGCGTCCCAAACTACGCGCATTTTTCCGCGCTGCGGATGAAACGTTGCGAAATGCGCCAAGTACCATGCCCTAGGCGCGTCCTGCGGGGGCCGGCGAGTCTACTTTTTTCCGCGTAACCTTTGTCTAACAGGTTATTTATGTGCTTAGTATACTCGATTTTCAGAATAGGGTCGCGATCTAACTTATTTTCCAGGCTGTACAGCCGCCGTAACGCGTGCGCTTTATTATTTGGCAATTCTTCGTTATCGGTACGCCATAACAAACCCGCTCGGAACCTATCTTCCCCGGGGATTTTTTCACATGTCGCTTCTAGTAAATCTATTGCTCTTTGATCGGGATCGGCCCCGAGGTAACTTTTTAACTACCCCTAGTGACTCGATATCGAAATGTTCCTTCATGAGAGCTAAAGCTTCATCGTCGGCCGTTTGTAGCCCCATGTGGCCTACAAACGCTACGGTTGCCTCCGATGACCTATGCGGTCCGTGCAGTGACCATCCTAGCCGCGTCAAACTAGCTACCGGGTGCGATTTACCGCTGATAATTTGGCGCGTCACTATCAAATGCCAATTATCTTGACCTATAATTATTGAAGGCGCGGCAGGAATCGTAAACACAGCTCCCTCGGCTATGTCGGCTAAATGGTCGCACTGCGCGACTATGTTTTTGGAGACGCCTTGCGCTCCTACGTTCAATCGATTGATGGTAAGCCTCCATCATTTCTAGATGCCTACTGCAAAAGCCGCGGATTGCGAATCGCACGTTACAAGAGTCCGGATCGCTCACGCTCCCACCTATACCTTCTATGTCGAGCGTTTTCTCCCCGCTCTCGGGGCATTATACGATCGGCTGTTTTCGTGTGAAATCAAACTAAGGGCCGCCCCCTTCATCTAACAGGGCTAAGGCTTGCGTAGTACCTAGTGGGCCCCGTAACCTCTACGGGCATCATTTTCAAAAACGTGGCGCTATTCTAATCGCGTGAACGTTACTGACTTTTTTGTCTTCCACGGGCGCTTTAGATGCGTTCAAACCGTGTAGTAACCTGTGATGCCCGGCTTCGCACTGTTGCACTCCGCAAGCCCACATACCTGCATTTGAAGCGACCACGGTGCGCCGCGCCTAGACATTTATAGCACAGCTTTTCGTTTTTCGCCCAATCCCAACGTTCGGATACCGATGCATTCAAAAATTTAGTACACGCTTCCACTTTGTGTTCATGATTATGGACATATTAAACACTTATCACGTGACGTAAATCGTGCTGGTACCGAATGTTGTTTGGGCTTGGTCCCCGTATACGCGGGCCTTTTAGCCTCGCGGGGCTTCGTTTGAGCTACCGTCGGCGACCTATACTCCCCCGTGTGAGCTCTATCTACTCTATTTCGCGGGCGAGTGCTCTGGTAGCTGTCGTTGGAGTCGCTCGAATAGTCGCGGGAGAACACGGGGGCGGGAGTACGGGTGGGGGCGGTATGACGCCCTGACCTATTGTCCAGCTTAAAGGAAACCGTGTTCACGGCATTTTTCGGCTTCGGACCTCGATGACGACTCGTTCTTTTAGCCGCGGAACTAATTTCTAGCAGAAATTCTGATATCGCGACTAAATCGGGCGAGTTCAAATTAGCTTGTTTGAACTTGCCCCATTCGTACCTAACAATAAGTAACAATCAACTTATCGACGATCTTGTTGACTAGCTCTGGCGCGTACAAGTATTTTTCTTGCTTTAATTATTTTATTGTCGCTACTGCATTTGCGACGTGCGCGGCAAAAGACACGATATTACTGTTATCTTCGGCTAGGCGCGGCATGCGTTTAACATTATGTAGCTCAGTCAACACGATCTCTTCAGGGTCCCCTAACTGCCTCTCTAAGGCCTCCATTATCTCGTGTGGATCCTGGACGGTATACATTATGGATTTCACCGCGGTACGCGCTTCACCTTTCAACGCGCGCCTAATTCGACTGACGTTATTTACGTAACTAAACATGGGCGCGGTATCGTTAAATTCGGCACGGAATGCGATCCATTCTGTGATATTACCGTCGAAAGCGGGTAATTCGGGTGGCCTATGCATAATGGGCGCATACTGACTAGACACATGTCGCGGCGGGCGATGAGTACTCATATGCGGCTCGCGGGGCGCGGGGGCGCTGGGCGCCGGCGCGCTAGAGGCGAAATTACGTATTGTGTGTAACGCGGACGCTTCATTTTTAGTTACGTAATTGCTCTGATCTAGCTGGGACTGTCGTTCTACCCAATTCCTCACGCGTTGCTCGTCTTTTTCGACAAGAGGTTCGGACTTACCGCTAACAGATTGCGCCTCATGCTGGGCAATCTGTAGCCTTAACTTGGCAGTTTCCGTCTCTTTATTAGCAACGGCGAGGGCGGCTTTATGAACCTCGAGTTCCGCTAGCAACAGAGCTAACTTTTCGTCGCACTTTTCACTATACACACTTCGATTTTCGCGCACTTTTTTACTACCGCGGTCGCCGCACTGAGAAAAGCGGTCTTTTTCCCCAGCGGACGTGTTAGGTTTACACGATGTCCCCGGTGGACTTTTAACTAACGTCTTTTCCGCCTCGTCTTCCGATATTTCCGAATAAGCGGGCGCCGGCGCTATTGCCGGCGGCGGCTGTAGACGCGGTTCGACACTAGGACCATCGCCAAGAGTGCTGGTGGTGCCTTTGTCCCATGTATTGGTATCGCCGGAGGTTGTTTCACCAGACGGCGGGGTAACGGCTCTGGAGGGTTGTCCCTTGTGTGAGCGAAGAGACATCTTGAGCGTATGATCGGACATCTTCTTCTTTCTTCTTGCTTCTTGACGCACGTGGGGTTCCCTAACCTTACCTACCTAAAACCTAATGGCTGACACTGCCTAGTGCAGTGAAAGCGGCCCTACGTTCACTTTACTTACTCGTGGGCGTTAATCCCTGATGCACTGAATCTCGCGCAAAGGCTAAGTGCAAGTGCCAGAGCGTCCGAAAGCAGTGTGAAGACGTCAACCATGTGACGTTGCAACGAAAGTTGCCAGGACACGAACGTGGAGTATGGCCTCTACACGAGCGGTCCGTCCAGCAAGCTGGTAAATAGCACAGGGCTCTTCCGCGAAAGCGGGCAGGTGTATCAGCGGTTAGGCCGGACACCGTATGAAGATTCTGAGCGAAATTAATCCAGCTCAGCGCGTACTTGTTTCTTTCTTCAATTGGCCGCAGTTTTCTGATATCCGGAGCTCGAAGGACCAGCTGTTGTGTGCAGACCGGATTACCACGTCAACGTACACGTAACACTTATTTAGAATTGTAAAACATTTGAGCAGTGTAGTTGCAGGTGTTTCCCCGCTGGGAGTAGTTGTAGAAGTGAGCAACGAGTACGAGTGCTGGCCTCTTTTATCGGTTTTTTAGCGTGCTCGTACTAGTGGCTGGTATGTGCCGTGTAAATTAGATATTTATTCACGAATAAGCTTACAGTATTACATGTTGGTAGGAGGATTCTTATCTTATCTTATCTTATTTATCTCGGGGGCCCAAATGGATACACTTCGACCCAAAGGGATCTTTTGTGTAATTGCCCCCTAGTACACTTACTCAAGAGCTTTTTCAACCATCTCCATGTGTTGGGTGATGGAGCTCAAGGGCAGTGCTTTGAGGTCCTCTGGATCTGGATAGCCGATTCCAAAGTCCCTCATTCTTAGTTTGGCAAGAGCATGACATTCACACATTAAGTGTTTCATTGTTTCTTCCTCTTCGCCACACATTCTACAATCAGTATTGTCTGACAGTCCCATTTTAGTCAGTACTCCTTTCACGGCGTAATGGCCTGTAAAAACTCATGTTATGATTTGGAGCCTTTTTCTACTAAGTTTCCAAAGCTTTTTGCTCCAGCTTGAGTCAACTCTATGCATGAATAGCTTTGAATGCCTTAGACCTGTCAAACTACCCCACTCTTGTTGGTGTTTATGTTTGGTGTGGTCCAAGTGGTAGGAGGGTTAAAATTGATATTTATATGGGACATTTCTTCATAAATTAGTACAAAATTCTTATAATCTAGACATTTTGCGTATTATGACATGATATCAATAAAATTAAGACATAAATCAGTACTTAAGAACTAGACATGTAAACACGAATTTATACACTTTATTAAATTACAAAAATAAACAAATTGGTATAAATCGAGAAAATGATTAACTTAGATCTAGTTACACAAAAACAACAGTAATTTTAAGCTATCTGCGACAAAAGTAATGATAAATAAAGTAAAACTGTACTTACATCTGAAATGGTATTTCATCTTTTTGTAAACTAGACGAAATAAGGTACCTGCACCGAAGATGGCCCTGCTCCTAAAATGGCCCACTTTAAAAAAAATGTACTTATAAACGTCCGAATGAATTTAAATTTCGCGCCCAAGTTCGTTCAGTGCCATAGACGTAACTTCAAGGTCAAATCAAATGGTAGAATCCGCCATCTTTGTATCGGTGGACAGTTTGTCAGTTGCATCTCAAACGGCGTCCGATTTATAACCTCGCGGTAACAGACTTTTTTGTGTTTCTTTGAAAAAACTAACTGTTTAGGTTTTCCTATTATATACGGAGTTTCTTGCATTCAAGGGCATTCCTATGAAGGTAAGTTTTGTTCATATCTTTTGTTTATTTTCGTGTTATCGCAATAATCCCCGCTGCCTAAAAAGTGCCTATATAGGCCCACCACACGGGCTCCCAAGATGGCCCGATGGGATGGGCCATCTTAGGGGTATTGAATAAGTATTTTTTGGGTTAGTAAATAACAATGTGGCATTTTATTTTTAATATATATTAAATTTTTGTTACTCTAGTATTAAAAACAGTGACAGGGTAATTCATTTAATTATATATTTTTTATTTAAATTTAAAGTCAATGCGTCGGTTGTCTTTTGTGGTACCATGAAGAATGTGTTGGACTAAGTAAAAGTGATTTAGAAGAATTCTCATGTCCAGAATATAGCTAAGGGTCTACAAAACGTTAAAGTTTGATTCCATGTTCATTAACTTTTTTCTATACTCCTAATAAGGCCCACTGAAAAAAATAGTAACAATATTTTCTTTATAATTTGAATGATATTAGTAGTTTAAGTTAAAGCCAATACTATAATAAGTAGAGAGAAAATGTTATTTTTATGTTTTATAAAGATTTTTTTGTTTTTTTGCTACTTTAAGTTTTGCTAAGCCTAAGATGGCCCACCGTCCAATTTTGACCAAAAAGTATATAATACGTGACTGATTATCTAAGAACCTTTTATGATACGTTAAGTTAAATGTATACATATATTTTTTCTATCGATAGCGTATATAATTTACATGTTTAAAATTGGGCCATGATAAGTACATATGTTCCTAAAAAGGCCCACTTTCGAGGTTTTTAAAAATGATTATTTACTTTAGGAAATTAGATTTTTTTCTGTTGATTTTTATGTTGCTTTTATTCACAAAGAAATGAGGAATGCTTCAATAATGTTTGATTTCAGAAATACGTTTTTATTTTCAATTTATTGAAATATTGCAAAAAATGAGCCTTACAAGGCGCAGGTACCTTATAACATTTTTTACATCCAAAAACAGCGCATAAGGGAATTTTCACGGAGCTTGTTATCCATTGACAGCGATGACGAAAATGCGTGACATCGATTATTGAAATAGTTTTTATAGATGTACTAGATTTTCCGCCAATACTTTTGACAGAGGGGAAATGATACTCAAGGCCTCTCCAGTAGGCCTAGCACATGAGTGTATCGACAGTATCTCGCGGTCGAGATAGACATCTGTCACTGTCTAACTGTATTCATCAGAAAGTGACAGATGGCTATCTCGACCGCGAGATACTGTCGATACACTCATGTGCTAGGCCTACTGGTTTAGAACTCTCTGACTCAGACAGATGGTTCCGAGAGGGTGTCTCTCTATGGTAATCTATCGTGGAAATGCTGCAACCACTGCAACCATTTGATTTTATGTCTGGTGAAATATAACATGTTTGGTGTCTTGCCATAACTCGCATTATTCATACTATTCAGAGCATTGAAAGAAAGAAAACAAAAGAAAGTAAAGATATTTATTAGCACTAAACAAGGACAGAAAGACTTAAAACTAATTACTATCTAAAGCTGTAGTTTGCGCTAAATGGTCCTCACTCAGCTTGACGCGTAGTTGCAGAATCCTACAGGAATTGCTCGCGGAATTTGAGCTCCCGAAGTATTGTTGAAATTTGTTTAAGTAAATTGAGTTTATTTATTTAATAATATATTTACAAGATCATAACATGACATGACATACGACAGTAAGTGACAGATGTAAAGATCTAGTGGCCTGTCTAAATACCTCTATGAAATATAAAGGAGTTTATCAAAACCTCTTTCTAACAGAATCGCCCTGTGCATTGTGCAACCCGAAGTGAGCCAACTTGGCCTGAAGCTGGAATAGGGAGAGAGGGTGAAAAAAACATTTCGTGTGAAAGACGATTTGAAACAACCTGAAAAATTTAATGCCATCCCTCTCCACTGGTGTAGAAACGATACATATTTAAGTTTTCTGCGTTGTACGTGTATGTGACCGTGATCGTATATAAATCTTGGCAAAGGTTAGTACCTATGCCTCTTCTATAGTATAGGTATTATTACGTTGTAAACAGTTACAAGTTATTGAAACATTTAACAGTGTCGCAACTGGTTGGGACGGTTTCTCTAATTTGAACATTAACCCAATAATGTTTAATGCCACCAAACTACGAGATCTCTCTTGCGCAAAAGATACGTGGTGAAGTATTTTTTAAAACCTAACCTATACACAATACTTTTAGATAAGTAGGTAACTCGAATTATAGACTGTATCATTATCTATTAATTTGATAATATTTATAGTATGTAGGTACCTAACACTTAATTTATAGTTCAATTCCTATTGTAACAGCGCAATCCTATACTTATTAAAGCATATAACAACCTACTTTATAATCAATAAATATCAAAACTTTTGCGGCAAAGTGTAGCCCAATATGTGTAATCGTTGTGGGGATAATACATGTTCCTATTTTATGCTCAAACAACCACCAAGGCACCGACATACTCTCATCGCATCCTAAACGCGTTGATTCGAGGAGGGTAAAGAGTGCTTGTACTGATTGACTGACTGCTTTATAATTACTACTACTGAAACGATTAAGTTGAATATTGTTAAGTATGTAAATTCTTTGTGTTACACACTTACCTTCTTAAAGGTACGTATACCGTCAAAGCTAATAAACTGGGTGTGTATTCTAAAATGTTCATCATAAAACTCTTCTGTTACGTAAAAAGTACGAGTTTATTTATACCCATGATCCCGCCGCGGGCGTAAACCATGTAGCCAATTTTTACACAGCCAATTTAATACAGAAACCAGATTATTATTAGTTTGCCTTTTCTTGCAGAACGAATTACTTACAAGTATAATTCATTGTGTAATCAATTAATAATCGGCACTTCAAGTCACTTTAACGACCGCGTGGGCAAAATTTGAACTCATTATCATTGGAGGGGGACATTAAACTAATTCAGCAGCATTACCGCCGTAATGACGTGTGGTGCTGTGAGGCGGCTCCTTCGGCGCCTTCCATTCGCCGCAAGGCCTATTGCTCCTAACCTGTCGAAAACCTACTATTATTTGCTTAATAAACTGCAATTACGTTGCCTAGATACAAAAATGTGTAAAACATAACCTCGAGAGCACTAGGTACATGTTTATTCCATTTTGATCAACTTAACCGTCTTGCCCATATAAAAAATTACTAAGTAATACCATTTTATTATTTCGAAAACATTAGTTTGCCTTTATTAAGGGATAACTCTTAGGCACAATTTTTATCCTTGCAAAATTGCCATGTAAATCAGTTTTTAATAGCAGTTAGAATAATATTGCTATGTAAGCACTATCTAAACTATGTTACCTACTTGTTGCAAGAAAATCGACTGAGAATACTGTCCAATTAAAGCTTAACCGGATCAAATATCCCTCTAACAATACTCAGTGCTTTAGTAAATAACTACTGCACAACAAAGCATTGCGCGGGCCGATCGCTCGCAATCGTAGCCTGCTGTACAATACGAGTACAAAGACCCTGAACCACATTCGAATACTTACCTACCAAGTACTAAATCCAATGCTGATGGGTTTGGGAACTGCTTCCAACACTTACTGGACTAAATGATGATAAACGTGCAAAAATATGCACAGGTGGCGTCACAATCGCAAAGAAACAAACACTTCGTCGGTTATGGCTTAAAATGTCACATCCATACAGTTTATGGTTTATGGCACAGACTCTCTACATAGGCCTTACGTCAACGTCAAAAATGGTTTCAAGAAGGTGGCTAAAAACACAATTTATAAGCTTCGTGGCCTATTAAACACGGTACTCGACTGAAAAGCTCTTCATTATGACACGATTGTATAAAATAGTACTATTTTCTATGATTGCTCAAAAATCTCAAAATAGACAAGTCGATAAGAATTGAGTTCGACGAACGCCTTACAACGTGCTGGTCCCTAACCTCAATCTCCCGGGGGATATATTGTATTGAAATCCATAAGACCATCTCTAGCAGTGTTCTTATTGAATACTATAAACATATTTTTTTAATATACCTGTCATGTCAGCCATTTAGGAGTAGAAAAACTAGATTACCTAACTGCTTTTCTTTTTTTTTGTTTAAGGTTTACCAACAATTATTTACACCAATACTTATTTGTAATTCACATGCTTGTATGTTGAGAACAGTGTAATAATCACTTAAAGGTAAACTCCACATGCGACAAAATTTATGATCGGTAAAATATTCTTAAAACTAATATAGCATCACAGGCTTCTTTGCTATTCTTTACCCAACTTATGGTTAATTCGCGTGTCACCATTTCGAAATAAATCATAGGTCGCTTTTATACTTTACCGTGGACGCCCACGGCACGGTATAACTAAATCTTCACTCATCTCTAAAATATCATTCATAAATAGACCATTACAGTATAGACTTTAGTGTAAAATCTATAGTCTAATAGTTTAGGGTCTATTTATGAATGGAATTATAGAGTTATCGTGGCGTGGGCGTCCACGGTAATGTAAGATATAAAACCATACACTTACTGCTCCTCTACATTAATTCCATTACAGGAAAACTGGTGGCACATTTTATAGCCAATTATACACAAAGAATAAAATTTAAATATTCATCATAATTATTTATTTACATAGGAAATTATTGATGGCACTTAATTTTCTTCTGGACAAATTAAATAATACAATAAGCGCAATTCCAAAATTATACTTATTTAGGTATAATTTTGGAATTGCGCTTATTGTGTATTGGCTCTTGAATATTTACTCAATCTAATATTTTATGTGGCCTTCGAGACACGCTCTTGACTCGGTAATTATTCTAGGTTTTCAGGTTCGAAATTGTCCCAACCTTCATCCAGTCCACTGAAGTAGAAATCCTTGTTAGTTGCATTTATTTTGATAATTTTGCTATTCAAATAAGACCACAAATTCTTAATCGGGTTGAGATCGGGCGATTGTGGTAGCCATTCAAGCTGTTTGTCCCTAATTACCTTTAAGAATGCAGCAGATGTGTGCTTTGGGTAATTATTCATAATTATATTATAAGGAGCCTGTCATGCCCCATGCTGGCAAAGGCCTTCCCCGTTTATCCACTGATCCCGATCCTATGCTGTGTTTAGCCAGTCTTTCAAAAAGAAGTCCAGTTCATCCCACCATCGCCGACGGGGTTTGCCACGTCCTCGTTTTGAGTTTTTGGGCTCCCACTGCGTAATGATTTTTCCACTTTAACTTCGCCGCCTTCCGAGCTACATCGACGGTTTGGGTCTTGGAGTGCAGCGTGGTGTTCCGGATTCGATCCACCAGATTGACACTTAATATACAACGCTCCATGGCTCGTTGGCAAACCCCGAGTTTGAACATCTGAGCTTTAGTCAAAGACCAAGTCTGTGCACCGTAGGTGAGAGCTGGAAGTATGCACATATTGCACATGTCCATGAGCTTCCGTTTGAGTGACATCGGAAGATTGCCTTTCATCAATTATTCATTATCTTGCTGAAATACGTCTAGTATAATATAACTGGGTAGTTATGCTATACTAAACGCCCACGCTCACGACACTAAACCTAGTTCGATAAGTTTCCTTCCTAGATGATAACTAGGAATCCTTATAGATTCGCCATGTCCGTCTGTCCGTCTGTCTGTTCGCGGTCTAGCCAGTGATCGTTAATACTAGAAAGCTGAAATGTGGTACGAGTACAAATTATTTGAAAAAAATTCATGGAAGTGAGGCCTGATAAGTACTTTCAATAAAAACTATATTAAATAAAATCAGTTATCCTGCCGCAAAGTATTCCTTCATAAACGGCCTTTTGAACGGATGTATTGTGACAGGCCTGCAACTACGGAACCCTACACTGAGGATACCCCGACATGCTCTTGGCCGGTTTTCACTTTTTTGTAGCTTAAAGTTTAAAGAATACCTATTTTACATTGATCGACAAATATCAATCGATAAATGACGGTTGATAGGCAACTTTGAATAAAAAAGGTTAGTGAGAAAAACTAGTAGGTAGTTAGTCGTTGATGTTAGCTGTTTTTACAAAACAGCCAACCGAGCCAGTTTACCTACGTGTGAATTTACGATGCGCTTGCATAATAACGAGACCGTGCGCGTGCGAAGTGCGGGCCTTCCCGCTTGATCAAATTGTATATAGTGGAGCTACACGGGATGACTAACCAGTAGCTGGATGCTCGGTTTCGGCAGTTATGTTTTTAATGTAAAAATTTTTGATGTAAAAATTTACATCAAAAATCTTGGTGGCTCCACTTCTTAAATCCATCCTTGGATCCTAAGGAATAATCAGGCAGAAGGAAATCCTTTGTTCACGAAAAGCCGTATTTGATCTTTTTATCGCTTGTGCACACGCAACTATTAGTGTGCACCGTAATATCGTAGTAAGGCTATAGACGCTGTAGTACTAAGCTGTACTACAGCTGTGTAGTATCGGCTTCAGGGCCTTCAGGTCTGGCATCTACCTCTAATATTGAGGTAAATACTTTATTTAGTTAACTCAGTAGCTACCTAATGGTTGTCTACAATTTTCTTTTTATAAAAAAATATTATGTATTAGATTTATAGTATTAAAAAATATGGTACAAATTCATGTACCTACAATCAAATGCATAAATAAGTGTCGAAACAATAGTCTCATAGATATGATCCGATGGCCTTATTATGCTGGTGTTAGAGCATTAGGACATATTCTAGAGTAATCAGACTAGAACCATATTTTTTAGACTTGACTAAAAGTTAAAATCTGCACTTTAATGTCTGAACTGAACTATCGGCATATAACCATTGACAGTAAAAATAAATAATATACAACTTAGTACAATACTTTTTGTACCTAGCGGATATAGGTAACTTTGCTTCGCTCAGACAATTTATTTTGTTGATACGTAACTTTTCTGTAATAAATATAATGATCACTATTTAATTTTAGAAAATAACAAACGGCATTCACAGTTAAAAACTCCATATTGCAGCATGGTTATGTAAATAAAACGATAGTTTCCCTCGACAACATAATTGCCGTAATTTGCATGTTAAAGACTGTCATTAAATTATAATTCCTCCAAATTTAGGAACATTTTGTGTGATTTTAGCGGCCAATTCAATAACAGGTTAGACGCAATAATATGTCCGTCGTCAATAATTTTACATGAAAGCGGATGTTCGATTTAGATAGGGAGAAATATGCGATTATCGCATTAAATCTTTGCATCTAAGAGGCAGGTACATATTAACGGTACGGAACGAAAAAGAGTACCTACCTATTAAAGACATGAAATTGGACATTTCCTGTATTATTAAACGGAGCTCCAGTTAGTAGAATAGAGTAAGTCAATTTAAAAATACCTAGGCCATTGTTTAACGAACAACTTAAAAGGTGATGTGGATGTTGAACGAGAACGCAGAGCGCTGGCAGTCCAGGCGAGTAAAACGAGATTCGCTCCGTGTACGGCTGCAGTCAAAATAACGCATTTTAGAGCATACTGCACTTCGCTGTACTCGAGTGCACTGTGGGCGAACTGTACGCGCCGGTCGGTCAGCTCTCTGCGCGTCCAGTACAACAACGTCTTCAGGCGCTGTTGGGGTTGCCACGGTTCTGCAGAGCATTCACCATGTTTGCTCAAGCACGAGAAGACAGCCTTAACTCAATTTTGTGTAAAAAAATCATTACTGGACAGAATACGTGACAGCTCAAACAGCCTCCTGAAGGCTATAGCTGTAAGAAGTGAGTGCTCAATTATGCAACACTTAATTAATAATTTGAAATAAAAAAGAACCGACTTCACATAGCCTTCATCTTTCCAAAAGCAAATGGACGAGCTACTGTGAAAAATACTGAAATCACTACTATTGTAGTGATTTCAGTATTTTTCATTTGAAGAGTTCCGTCGATTTCTCCAGGATCCCATCATTACATCCTGATCTGATGCCAATGGGACCAACTGTCAACCCTTTCAAACAAAAAATAATTTTCCTAATCGTTTTAGCCGCTTCAAATAATAATCCAGCAGTTATGTCGAATGAAGTTAAGGGTAGCTGGAAAGTAATCCAAACTCAATGGAACTTTATCGGGTAGTTTGGGGGTATGCCACGACGACTCTTATAAGTTTTCGACCTCGAGGACCTTGTGGTATTTGGAGGGGGTACAAAAAACCATTTTTTTTTTCAGTTTTTCGCGTATATCTCATAAACTAAGCACTTTTTGTGTACACCTTGTATGGCAAAGTTAAAGGACAATAAATTTCCTGAAAGTTAGCTATCATACCAGATTTTCAGGCCAAATATTAACGAAGAAGACTACCCGTTAAAGTTCCATTAAATTTGGATTACTTTCCTGCACGGCTAGCACGTCTTACAAGAGCGACTTAAGCCGCGAGTAGGGAAACCTTCCCGCGCTTGTCAAAAATCTCGCTTTCCGGTAGCATAACATGCACCCGCGGCTACAACTGACACGAAGAGAACTCAAAGTTATGCAAAGGATTTTAGTTCAAAGTCGCGAGTCACTGTCATTTTATGACACTGGCATTTAATCGCGAGTCTGTCGCTCCTTTCACGCGCAAGTTGTGCTGCCAACTAGCGACAACGCATGAAGTCGCGCAGATCTGTCTTTTGTCACGCCAGTCGCGCGTAAGACGTGCTAGCCGTGCAGGTGAAATGTACCATCAGGTTCAAAATTGCATGGTCAATTTATCAATGAATTCATTCATAAATTGGCCATGCATTTCTGAACCCGATAGTACATAACTGCTGGACTATAATCGGTGAACATTCATTAAAAAAAAACAAGCAAATACAAAGATCCCCACGAATTGAGAACCTCCTCCTTCGAAATCTCGAAGTCGGTTGAAAATACTTTATTGCTAGCAAAGTACATAGTTTTAAACAAAAAACTAATTCAAAATGGGTCATGTACATATGTCTGTACTAAATAAATAATAATAATCAGTACCCCTACAGTTGACTACGTAAATATTCACCTTGTGTACCATTTTCACTGAACGAGATCTAATCTATACCACTACTACTGTTGAAATTCTTTAATTGACGTACCACTGATATCTGTTGAGTTGATAGCCAATTATAAAACATACAAATTGTGCATTTTATCAAGCCAACTTTGAAAAAGACGGCATAAATCCAAAATAAGTTTCTCAAAGGGGCCTATTAACTGCTGAGACTGAGACAGCTTCGATATTACAAGTAATAAACGTAACAAGCACGTACATACGTATACAATGCGTAACCTACTCGTACTTGAGGTTTCTATTCTACCGTTGCGAAACGCCAAGAAATGGTGTAGGTACCGGACAATGGTGCCAATTTCACTGTTTTGCGAGTACCATCTAGCAATAGGTCTAGGAATTAGGTTATATTGCAATTACAATTGTAATTGTACAATCGATATCACTACAGCATTTGATACCGAAACTATCATTTTCAATTTAATTTAATTTCAAAAGGAGGGTTAATAATAAATAAGAGAGTAAATAATAGAACCAAGAACTATCCACATTACATCTAGTTTTGTATGTAGAAACGGTAAGTCATGTATGCCTTGCTTATAAGTAAGTCTGTGATTATTGCTATCCGTCCGTCCAGCAACTGTGTACCCACTGCAGAGTATAGGCAATGCATCTATTTTGTTACGCCATTCCTCCGTCCTGTACCAACCTCAAGCACCGCTCACTTGCCGTCCTGATTATACAAATCCCAGCTATAATATTAATCCTAATCGCGTAACGGCACGTTACATTTTACCTATTGTCAATCAATTCACTTTGAAATTCAACTTTAACTTTTTGTAATGATCGAAGCCATGAAATTTATTGACAATTGTTTTCTTTTGTTTCAGGGAGCAGTATATTTTTAATGTATTTGAAGTCATTGTAAGCACATTGGAAACAAAATTACAAAGAATTGAAAACTTGGACAAAGCTGTAGAACACCTGATGAGAAGAGTTGAAGCTCTTGATTCGAGAGTAAATGACAATATACATAAAACGGACGCCATCATTTCTAAACTAGGAAATCTCGACCTAAAATTGTTTAGCCATATACCTGAAGGTAACGAAAAGAGCTTCACTGAAACTAGCACTAAAAGACAGGTAGTCAATCGAATTAGTGACGCTCAACTGCTAGACCGGAAACTCGAATCGTTAGATCAAAAAGTTTCTGATATCGACTCAAAGTTAGTTGGTCTTAAGAATCAGATAGATAACAACTTCCTGCCAGTTGACGATATAAACGCCGAAGCAAGCGAAAAAAAGCCAATAAGCCTCAATGTTTTAGAAATCGCTAAAGGACTGAATACCGAGGTGGTAAATGAAATCACAAAAGAAGTAGACCAACTTAGAACATCAATGTCGACAGTTGATCGTAAATTACAGTTTCATATTAACCTTGTTTCCGAAAATTTGGGTAAAGTTTTGTACATGATGGCGGATGTACACGCCGCCGTAGTGGAACCGGAAACTGCTTCCATCAACGTTAACAGTCTGTTTAAAAATCGTACTACTACCAGCACTCCTGCTCCTGCACAGAAAGGCAGTAAAATCGATACTCTCGTGAATAAAATTATGCCTATGATGAGTGTATCAGAAAAAATGGACGAAGTATGGGATGTAGTAGTCGGGACCAAAAGTTCAGTCGATGACTTGGTTCCAAAATCCGATGAACTTCTTACGCAAACTCAACGGCAGGAAAGGGCTATCGGTCAAATTCACAACGATTTACGACTGAAAACCAATTTAATAATAGAAAACTTGGATATGGTAGAGAAAAGGTTAAAAAAACAAGAAGATGATGTAGCGACGTTAGCTCAAAGACCAGTGCCCGCGGAACTGCTTCTGGATCCAACCATTGACCGGCTCGTGGAGTACGCGCCCAACCGGTTCCGCGGCGACGACCCCGCTACCGAGCCCAGCACCAGCACTGTCGCCGCCACCACCATGCCTACCTCTACTGTTGTCAACAGGTGACTTTTTATTCCACAACTATTATCTTGCGGCTTGCAATATAAAATTTAAGTACCTGCGAGCGAATCTGCCAAGCGTTTTGTTTCTTGTTTACCATTGACCTTATACATACTGTTATGCATTAGCGAATTTAGTGTTCGGCTGTGCGCGCGTCTACTGTGACTAATGGTTGTATCGCACGCAGCCCGAGCACTCCAAGCAGCTCGAGTGCCGTGCCGGCGACGCCGGGCGCGAGCGCAAGCGTGGCCGCAGGTGCAGGCGCGGCCGCCGGTGCCGGCCCGCGCCCCGCTAGCCGCAAGGGAGGCATCATCTTCCCGAGCGTCAAGAACAAGCCCATCATCGGCAATAACACCTTCGCCTCGGAGATCGTCGCCAACTATAAAGACGTGAAAGTGAGTCGACGTTACATAAACTATTATAATTACTACTCATGGGTTGTACCTACCTATACATATCTATCGTTGAATCAATCATAAACGTGCCACCATTAAAATGTGATAGCCTAGCGAATGACATAACTAGGTAGAGTATGGCGTTACCTCCTCATAATGTCACACCACGAATATTAATTTGTCATAATACTCATAATGTTTTGATTTTGAAGACCTTTTCTCTTTGCAGTCAGTAGTAGTCAGGTGATGTATGAAATATGATATTTACATAACAGTAGTATTTAAATGGTTACTATTTCTGTTGTCCCGGTAATATAAATTAGTAAATAAGATGGCGTGCAAAACTTAAATATTTATTATGATCGTCTGTAGTGCGTAGCGAAGAGGAAGGACTGTAAGAAGGCTTCTTTGTAGGTCAATGCCCTAGCTACCTTACCATCATTATAATGAGCGAAGTAATCTAGAGTTATTTATGACGTAATAACTATTTGCGTCTTACATGGAGATTACACCGCTACCCAGCCCCGTACATTATGTTGCCCTCCAATATACCATTAATTAATACATACCTGCTATAAATTAATACTTAGTTGCAAATAATACTAATAATTTGTACTATCTTACCAATCATACCTACAATTAAATTACAAACTAAGTAATATTAGTACTTTCCTTTTATTGTTAATTGTCTACCTGAGTTTATCTACGCAGCCGGAATGTTAATCAGCTCTTAAATAACCTTTCGTCTCGCGGTACAACGCGGCAACGCGGTAAATGAATGTAATTCAGCCCATTGCCGGCAATGCCGGCATTGCCTCTACGCACGTACCTTTTACGTCCCATGATGTAGAAATACGGGCAGTTCTTGTCCGCGCTGTAATATCATATTCTCTAGCACGCGTACTAATTCAATAAAAATAATTTCCGAACAAATTTTTATTTATCCGCCTTTACGAGTATTGTTATCTTGAAATGTATCCAGAGAACATGTCAAATAATTTTAATACATACCTACTTTGATTTGTTTATTTCAAATAACAACATTACTATGTAAATTATGAAGATAATCAATGGGCTAATTTTATTATTGTACTTGTATACTGACGGCAGCGCCATCTCTCTTGCTATCTTCGAATCCTGGTAAGGGCATTTATTTGTGTGTTTATCACAGATGTACCTGAGTTATGGATGTTTTCAATGTATTTAAGTATTTATCAATATCTATTTATTATATATATCGTCGTCTAAAAGCCAGAACACAACCCTTATTGAGCTTACTGTGGGACTAGGTCGGTTTGTGTAAGATTGTCCTATAATATTTATTTATTTATTATTTATTTATCTTAGGCGGCTTTCATACTGCTGTGGTAACCGCATGCGGTGCCGGTGCTCGAGCGAGATAGCGCTCTGCATGCGCTGTCATGCTTGCACACCGTCGCCGCATCCGCTTGCGGCGCCAGTGTAATAATCGCTTTAACACCTAAGTAGTTCCGATTGGAGGAATGACACTGTTTTCTACCTTATATGATTGGCCCAATGCGACTTAGCATTTACAAAGATTGCATTAATATACACGGGAAAATTTTACTGGTGCCGCTGTGACCCAGGTAGCCTAGGGTTTAGAGCATAGTAGACGCGAATGCTGAAGACGCTTATTCATTTCCATCCCTGGGCACCAGAGGCCTTGGTCATTTTTTTCCTCGGTATATGACTCTATCTTGTATATGACATATCCGGAAATGTCTATAGAAACATACTGAAAGTACCTACCTTATTTCGAATATAAAAACCCTAAAAACTAATAGGTGATCCAATTTGCCAATAGATGGACAGTTGAAGATGTATAGAATTTTTAATTACATACATATACGAAACTATCTATTTACATATCTGATTGTTATTAGCTAGACGATACCATAAAAAAAAACTTATGTCGACTTAATTACAGACACTAATCAGCCGTTCAAATTTCGAAATTAACATAAGGACTTAAAACTAGGGTTTACCATTTCCGTTTCTAACTGGGTATCTATATTTACGCAGTCACTCGTAGGTATTTATCTATTAATATTGCTAAATACTGGCCATTATTATACGGTCACAAGTATTTAAGCAATTTATAGCGTCAATCATTGCAGTTTACCGCCCAGCGACCTCTACATTCTGCTCTGAGCTGTACGCAACTGTAAGTATTATTACCTACGTGTAATCAACTTTTAAATCCTTGAATCGCAGTGGAAAGATAAACACGCGGTCCATTATTTAGACGATGTATATGGATTAAAAATTAGTTAAAGTTTAATTATGTGGAGTTACCAATATTTATTTAATAACACGGAATGTCGACTTATTTTCGCATGCATAAACGCTTGTTCTTTAAATGTACCTAGTAAATAAAATACATGAGTGGTGCTCGAGGAAAGTTGCATCGGGCTTATTACGTAAATCTGGTTCATGCGCATAAACAGTGCTTTCCGTGGCTTTGTACGCGACGCAAAAACTGGCCGCTCCCACCGATCGACAGTTACCAATGATTACAGCGGGTTTATTGTTCTTAGCGTACGTGAACTGCTGTTATGTGGCGAGTGATGCAACTATTTAATACAGGTTTATTCAGTTCTCGCATGTGTGTTCGATGAACGGTTGTAATCCCAATGCATGATGTCAAACGCGTCAGTTAACTCAGTTATTATAAACCGGCCAAGTGCGAGTTGGACACGCGCACCGAGGGTTCCGTACAAACCTGTAGGTATATAGGGGTAGTAACTTTAAAATTATTAAATATATTTTTATTATATGATGTGAGTAAAATTTTACGGTTTTCGCAATTTTTCCTGTATCTGTGCTATAATATCTTCCTATACTTCGTACCAAATTTCAAGATTCTGAGTTCATGGGAAGTACCCTGTAGGTTTTGATTCCCTTGCGAATTTCGGAAATTTGCGGAAATTTGCGGCATAAACGGCTGTATCCTTTGATTGCGTTGGCTTAGATGTTTGATTTTTTCACAGCTCCAAGGGACAGTAGACCTAAGTATTTGATGAGAGAGAGAAAGGGTCTTGACAGTCGGACGGACAACAAAGTGATCCTATAAGGGTTCCGTTTTTTTCCTTTCGAGGTACGGAACCCTAAAAATCACTACGTTTTATATACCTATCTATACTAAACCACCAATTGCTACTACCTACATATCTGTAGAAAATATAAATTATTACAATTTAACATGAAAATTCAACTAACATCTGTAGATGCACAAGTAGCAGAGAACTTAAAAAAAAAATACTTACACAAGAATGAGCAAAATACCTGTGACAGACGAACACATAGACAAACGTAAGAGTAATCCAGTAAGGGTTTTGGCCTTTTAAGATACGGAACCGATTATGATCGAATCGATTTACAGCACGTAGGTACTTTGCAAGCAAAAGGTAAAACAACTGAATCATGAAATTGGTGATTGTGCCCTTTAGTGAGTTTGCTATACTATGCTTATTTCGAGATCCGGACATCTGGCACCTGTTAAGTGGTGGAGGTCGCAGAATGCAAACCACTTTAAGAAAACAAATCCTTATTTTTATTGCTTAGTTTGATGCAATATTATGAACTTTTTTATATATAATTAGATTATATCATTGCCAAAAGTTTCTGTTAGGGGAAAGTAGTGCCAAACGACGTAGGATGTAATTCATAGCTTGTCGCCTACAGTCTTTGTTTTTGCGTAATAATACGCAATGTTTTACTTTCTAATGTTAAAATAAAGGCATTTCCTTTATAACTAAGACAATTTCGACAGTTTTTATCTATTTTGGTAGTACAATTTTCCATTTAATTTTTTCATTACTCTGACCTCCACCCATTAAAAGCTACCAGATGCCCGGATCTAGTAATCTAACCAGACGGGTTTTGTTGCTCTAATTATTGTGTCATAGCTGAAGTGGCCAGCTCTTAGTCCATAATAGCCACGGAACCACTAGCTACACGAGTAACTGACCTAACTGACGTCGTGTGCGCTAATATGGTTGGCATTAGTTAACCCGCAGACCCGTAGCTTGGGGGTATTATCGAGCAATGTCCTACCTTAAAATACTAATGCCCTACCTTAAAAACTACCATCGTCTCGAAAAACTATGAAAATAAAGTAAAATTAGCGTACTATCTTAACTGCAACTCTGGCCGCGGTCCTGGTTAAGCCAGGCTTAGTCCACATTTATATGTATTGTCTTAACTCGTAATAACACTATGCGACTCAAAGATGCCCATAATCAGGAAACAGTCGAGTCGTGACGACTGCGCTCCGAGCAGTAATGGGAATAAGCCACGACTTTCCTTTTCTTTCGGTTATTTAACGACAATAAGCAGCCCTCCGCTGTACCTAATTACTATAATTTTATGAATAGGCATAGTAAAGTAATAACTACGTTGCATTGCAATATCCTCGTCAGCTGTTAGTAGCTCAAACTTGGCATGCCATTATAAATCGGTTGTTACACTCCATTAGAAGAACTTTGAATGTAAGTAAGTCGGTTGTTTTTTCAATATATAGAGTGCCACACGATGACTACTTTTAAATGTTTTTTTTGACATGCAATATATCTCTGGTTAAGGTTGCTAGGGGCTGTTGTAAATAATTATGTAATAAATAGTACATTATGATTCAAGTGTGCTAAGTTGATCATTACATACGAAGCGATACGCACGAACGCAAGTGAGTACGTACGTACGTGAGCAATATTACGTACGTACGGTCAACCAATTTGATTCCTAGGCCACTGTAGAACCTTGTCGTAATGACAGTTGCCCGTGGATACGTATAAACGTAACCTATTCGCTATCAAACTAGCTATATTGTGACAAGGTTCTAGAGTGGCCTAGGAATCAAATTAGTTGACTGTACAAACGTCACTTGATCGGATTATTAAACTATTGCACTAGTTCGATAATTATTGTGAAAAGCACGCGTTTAATATCTAGGATTATGAGCCTAAAAGCGGTGGAATAAGAACCTCGTTACGAGCAAGTGTGTTGAAAATAATATTTTTGCTCAATTTATGACTACAAGCTCTACTAAAGAGAACAATTAAGCAAAAAAATAAATATGATCGATTGAAATCTATCAAATACGTAAGTCTGAAATTTTCCTAAAGCAGCCTCTAAAGGGATTTTTTCGCGTCTCTGTCCGGAGTTACGGTGCACGATACAACGCGTTAATTTCGTCATGCGTTAGTTAAATATTGAACGTCCAGCTGGAAACAGATCGTAGTATCAAATTGGAAAATGGATTTGTTCCTACAGGAGTGCATCCGCTCCGTGTACCCTTTAATATCTAGGATTATGAGCCTAAAAGCAGTGGAATAAGAACCTCGTTACGAGCAAGTGTGTTGAAAATAATCTTTTTGCTCAATTTATGACTACAAGCTCTACTAAAGAGAACAATTAAGCAATAAAATAAATATGATCGATTGAAATCTATCAAATAGGTAAGTCTGAAATTTTCCTAAAGCAGCCTCTAAAGGAATTTTTTCGCGTCTCTGTCCGGAGTTACGGTGCACGATACAACGCGTTAATTTCGTCATGCGTTAATTAAATATTGAACGTCCAGCTGGAAACAGATCGTAGTATCAAATTGGAAAATGGATTTGTTCCTACAGGAGTGCATCCGCTCCGTGTACCTGCGCAGGATGGCGATCTCGCACGAATCTGTATACGATTTTTTTTACCCAAATGTCATTTACCTATATAGACTGATTTAGAAAGTCCATTAGGTATATCGGTGTGAACAAAAAAGAAAAATGCCGTGGTGTTTATGGGAGCTAATGAAGTCTACAACTCTTTACATTCCTCACCGACTAATTGTAAACACGTAAACATATTTATTTATGAATTGTGGTTCAACTAGCGGTAGTATGTGTATCAATAGCGCCCATTTATACACTTTTTCGAAGTCCTCACCAGATTAAAAGAAATAATTGCTTAAGTATTATAATACTTTACATGTGATGTTAAGAATACCAGTCTCTTATTAAACAATAATTTAACTTAACTAGATTGGCTAATATTTCTTAGTAGTTTACAGGGCCTAAGATCAAACCTAGGATGTTTATGTAAGTATCAATCTAAAGCCACTTTCGTATGACGAGTTAAAACAATGGTACTCGTAATATCACACTCTGGTTTAAAATACTTTCTATGTGAACTTAGGCATGTGAAGATGTAAGTGTGATGTGGAAAGCTTGCGATCTTCGCAAACAGCGTTGCGCAATCCCTAACTTAAGCCGAAAGAATAATTATCAGTTCTTAAACGAACACACAGAAGTGACACAGATGCCACTGACACATTTGGACAGCAAATAGACCATTTAGTAACTTACCATTGAGATATTAATGAACTGTCGTAGAGCATCATTGCTTAAATCGCCACAGACACTTTGAAAGGAGAAACTATTAACTGAATTTTTGAAATTAACCTGTACCCGGGTTCTTAAGTTTCCATTCAGTCAGTTAGAAACTGCACAAGTTTAAAAACAATGCGAATTGCATTTTTTTTCTTTAAGTATTACATGATAAACGATAAGAATTATGTCGTTCCGATGCTCTCCGTAGGCGTACCTAGTTGTTTTTCCGCGCGAATGTGTTCACAGACAGTTTTCATGCGCTGAGACAGATTCCACATGTGTAATGAACAGATATAATAGGGGAAGTTAGCGGTCCAGCACGACATACCAGCATGCCTCGGAAGAAAGCCACGGTCGACACACGCTCGGAGCTCCCATTTGACATGGAAAATAACAAATGGTGACTTGGCTTTCTTGTCACAACTATTGTGATTATCTGTGACAACTGAACTCTCGTATCTTCGAAATCAATAGATGTCTTATCATGTATCGTTTTGCAAATGTTGACGATTAGGCCGAGGTACTTATCGTTACTTATCACAAAATGGCCTTATGGAAAGTCATGTCACCTTTCATCACATCACTTTACCGTGTCAAATAGTGGCACAGTTTAGAGTGTCAATCAAATTGGTTTATTTCTCTGAGATCAAATGTGGTGTCTAATCCATTTGGTGTTGTAGAGAGTATAAGTATACTCCTTATTATTATCGATTTCGGTGTATTAACAATTATTGATGATGACGTAATATTATAAAAAAAGTCTTTGCCTACTAAATATTCCGACATCTTTCTTAGTAAAATTACCACTCATGTAATTTAATTGTAAATATGCCAAATAAAATTGTATTTATCTTTATATACGAGTATTAGGGTGCGGAAGCATTACGAAAATAAATTTGCGAATTAATCCAAAATGACATGTTATGTTGTAACTAAGTACTTATTTATAATTATGTATCCTATATTACAGTAAATAGCGGATTATGCGAATTTACTAGCTATTGTAAATTATGATAAATTTCCTAACACTGCCAGCCAGCCAGTTGTTGTCAATTTATAGGTACTAACTATCTACAAACACCATTATATCCGCAGTAATACATCGGTGGTCTATATAATGCTATTTCTCATTCGTTGCAGGGTTATTCTTGTGTGGACCTCTTGAATGCAGGTATGCGGGAGTCTGGAGTATACTACCTACAAATCAGAGGCACTACTTACTGGTTCCTTAAAGTATACTGTGAACAGAACGTCGCTGATGGTGGCTGGACTGTAAGTAAATACAATCAAGCTATTTATTTGGGATAACATTGCTACATGTACATATACATATCATAGTTAGTGTTGACGTGTTGGTTAAGTTCTGCACTTTGTTTATCGTGTTCACGTACGTTAGAGCGGGCTGCACCACGCACAATTAATGAACTGATCATCGTTAAATCTCACTTATTATGAAATTTGTTGGGTTTGTAGCAGATTTAAATATAATATGAGCAGTGTGCTCAATAGAGTCAGGAGATACTTCATTCCAGGGCAGAGACTGCTTCTATACTAGTCGCAAGTGAGACCCCACATGGAGTACTGCTGTAACCTTTTGGTAGGAGCCCCTGGATACCATTGGGCTTTTTGACTTCAAAAAAGGAGTGTATAAGTTCTCAAAGTGTAGGCAACGCGCATGAGAATCCTCTGGGGTTGCAGGCGTCTATAGGCTAATATGGTAACTGCTTACCATCAAGCGGGCCGTTTGCTTGTTTGCCACCGTCTAGGTATTTAAAAAAATGAGAGTACTTATATGAGCAAGATCGATCAAGTGGCAAGCTAGAAAGCGCAAAAGCGATCTTCATAAGGGTCTTGTTATATTGTTCGACTCGTATGCAAGTAAATCTCGAGTTCACTGTTCGAGGCGAACATCACTAGTAGTTTAAGGATTTTAAGAGTATTTAAAACTTGGAATAACCTTTCCAAATTCCACCTAACCGACACTTGTACTGTAGGTAACTTTGTACGAACCGCGAGGCTCCTGTCCTCATTATTTAGAAACTTTACGACTTTATCAATGGGTGAAATCAATCTGTAAATTTAGCGAATGTTTTGCTATCGATTTAACGACTACGATTAGCATCGTTATTTCTCAACGAAGCTCGTCCTATTGATTGACACCACTGATGTCCTCCAAATACTTATTTGTTTACGCAACCTGTTAAATGTGAGGCTCTAAGATTTAGAAATAAAGTTATAATATCTGCTTGTTTTGGACAAGTTTCTGAACACTTTACTTTTATCAAGCCGTTAATAATTATAACATTGGACTATAGTGATCTTAGTACCTATTATCTGTAGCGGTCATCTGACACGGTTTCTCTGAAGCGTGCACACCTGATATTTAACAATATAGCAAATACTAATAAAATATGGTATATATATATATATATATTGATGGAGATAGAGAATATCCGAAAATATAGGTAGGTACTCTAACGCCTTAACAATTAAGTCAAGTATTTATACCTAGAGCACCGTAATCGTGCTAACGCAAAATTTAAAAAGTTAATTCAAAATTCAACGAAATAAAACATAATTATGTTCAACAATTCGATTTGGTTGGGTAATTTGTGATAACTGATTTATCAAACAATGATTTTTATAACCAAAACTTCCGCGTAATATATGGAGCCTTACAACGCCATCTAATTTTGCTGCCAAACTATCACGACGTACGTTATTTTCTTATACTGCGCTCTTCTCAAATCTGTGTAGGTACGTACGTAAATCGACGAAAAGTGAGCCATTTCAATAAAATCGACCACATATATTTGCTGTAGGTCATCCATCGGCGTGACGACTACGGAGCTCTGGCCGAGAACTTTAACCGGGACTGGGGCGACTACAAGAACGGGTTCGGCGAGCCGAACAAGGAGTTCTGGCTCGGAAACGAGAACATCTACATGCTCACAAACAACGACGACTACATGCTCCGCGTCGAGCTCGAGGACTTCGATGGAAATAAAAGGTATGTCGACTGGTTTTGTTTACCCGGGCGCAGAAAGTACGAGATACGAGATACGAGTGACTACATTCCGATGCCGGTGACCCATGATCGCGGGCCCGTTGCTTACTTATGGGTCCAGGCAAAATGTCTATGAAGGGAGACAGTAGGTAGTTACGACTGGTTGGCCTAAGCCAGCCCTACTTGTATGTTCATCTATTTTTACCATTTCATGAAGAGTAGCTGCTCTTCTGCATTCGACCAGACCCTAATTTAGATTTTTTGACTAAACGGAAATGTTAATGTTATTAATTGTAATTACAGATATGCTCAATACTCACACTTCAAGATATATTCTGAAGCTGAATACTATAAACTTGAAATTGATGGTTACGAAGGGAATGCCGGAGATTCTCTGAACGACCCCTGGTACGGGTCCAACAACAGTCCCTTCTCTACGTACAACAGGTAAGATCGTAGCTTTGTAATAGTTAGGTTATTCAACAGTGATTACAAAATAAGAGATAAGGGGACGGCCGCCTGGCCATATAATGCAAATTAAGTCTCCATTTCATTATTATATTTATTATAAAAGTTAGGAGCTTCCAAAAATATATAGGTATGCAGTTTTTATAATTTATAATAATAAAACTGTAGAGAATATAGAGAGATACAAGGGGGCAAAGTTAATGTCTAACCTCTCGTGCTTTTATTGAGACCCGAGCCAGCAAAAGATTCCAAAATTGAGGTTCATAAAATGGAATCTTGAGTGTGCGAGGGCCTCAAGGGAAGAGAGGTTGAACAAACTTTACTGCCGAGTATAATACAAAAATTTTCACCACACCACCACAGGAAAAATATAAGCTATAAAATATAAAGAATCAAAGCCAAATAAATGCTTTGAAGAAACTAGTCAAAGCTTGTACCAAATTACTTTCCCCACATGTGGATAAAATGCGTTTTTCTCCACCGCTTTCAAAAGATAAAGAGCGCGTTTCCGAGGTGGTGTGTGAAACCTCTGTACCACCAAAATTTCGGTATTTTATATATTTTATCTACACTCACATTGTAAGTCCTCTAAAACGTGTTCAAAAACGGTAGGCAATGGCTAGCATTACCACAACCGATTTTACTATGATAAGCTTTTTATGTGTTATGACCTTATGACTGTTATGACTGTTATGAGCATGCTCAACTATTGATGTGTTATGAGTTTTGATAACATAATGTACACCTGCACGCTCCCGCGCGGCCGCCGACAGCCCGACACGCGCCTCCCCGACCGCCGCCGGCACAATCGAGTTGGCCATGGCGGTGCAATGGCGGCCATTCCATGGTTTCGGAATACGGCATTTAGGATAAATAATATGAGTGTAGATAAAGCAGTGTATGCAACTGTACGTAATTAGGCCTTAAAACACTCGTGTGATCTTATTATGAAACTCACCTGCGGCTCGTTTCATAAAACCACACTCATGTTTTAAGGACCCTTATTACGTAACAGTTACATAAACTACTATAATATAAATAACAGGGATGTAAGTTCCTACTTTCGTTATAAATTATGATTATGATATCAAAATCTCGTCATTAGGTAGTAACGTTAATCAATAGTGATTTATGACTATTTCACAATTTCTTTATAGGTAATACTTTTACATCATTTCATTAGGTATATAGGTATATTTAGCATATGAGCCACAATAAAACATGAACCGAACCACTTTATACAGCGCTCATGAAAATATCGTTTTGCAGAGACAACGACAGGTCATCACTGAACTGCGCGTCCATGCTGAAGGGCGGCTGGTGGTGGAAGTCGTGCGGCCGGGGGCTCAACGGGCTATATCTGCACGACCCGCAGGACCTCACCGCCCGGCAAGGTACGTCAACTCAGACCACCACAACTTTGTATAACTTTGGTATTTTATTCATAATAGAACACAACAGGTGTATAAGTATAGCGTACCGGCTAGTACCTACAGATCGCCGGTAAAAACATTTACTTAGGTACATTGTAGATCAACCACCAAACCTTCTGTTACCGGTTAAACGTCCGCTAAATTTTCCAATACCTAATAGTCCATCAAAAGTGGTTAGTGCAACTAGTGTGCTCCTTAACTGTGAGATCACTAAGGAGTACACTAGTTGCACCTTATTAAAATTTCAATTAAACTTTACGAGTGGCCAGTGTATAATTTATTTTTTAATACAATTGCTCAAAAAGTTTAGTTTATGTAGCTGCAAATCGTGCGCAAAGTTTGATTTTATACACTAGTGCTAAAAGTAATCTGATCCTGCTTATAAATGACCGATGAATTGCGCATAAAGGAGTATTATGCGAGACCCGCTTATAAATGACCCACCTGAACAACGCGCGATTGTGCATAAAAGAGTATTATGCGAGACCCAATTTTTAAATAAACGAGTATTATGCGAGGCCCGCTTCTAAATGACTCACCTGCACAACGCGCGATTGGGCATAAAGGAGTATAATGCGAAACCAAAGTGCGAGACCCAATAGTATTACTTGAACAACGCGCGATTGAAACACTGCACTAAAGAATATATGTAAATGTAATTTTATTTCATTGTAGTTTTTTCGCAATTGTATAAAAAAATCTTTGTTCGACACACGTGCAGAAGTATAATTTTCACTCGTCCCGTGTCTTGACCTTGGTACTCGTGCGAAATGACATACTTCTCGCACTTGTATCGAAAACTACTATTGTTATTAATTGTACACGGTGCACGTCTCAAGCTAATAAGTGTTATCACTTATCACACAGGCGTATCAAGAACGTAAATTATGAATATTATGATACATATCATGTAAAATAATCATAGCGCGATGTATGCAAAAGTGCGTTGATATTATAAGAGCTCCTTGTTCCAAACCTCCATGGTCGTTGGTTTCTGATGACTAATACTAAATCGCACTCGTGTCTTCCAGGGATCGTGTGGTTCCGCTGGCGAGGTTGGGACTACACGCTGAAGCGCGCGTCTATGATGATCAAGCCTCGGCCGCTGCAGCCCAACACATGAAGCCTCCCGACGCACTCTGTTTAATACTTTACCCTTTCAATCGCCAACTTTATTCATTGTTACAGTTTCGAAATCGATGCCTACCCTGAAACTATGTTGTAAAATTTAGTTGACGATTGAATACATTCAAACGAGTCGTGTTGCCTATTAATACTAAGATTTTAACGATACTAAAATTGCCGATTTGTGGTGCTGTAGATATTAAGCTCTTGTATGGGCTTCGAGATATAATTCACAGTCATGTCACTCAATACCGCCTTTGAAAAGCGATCATCTAAATCATTTCGGATCTATCATTCATTATCAATGGATCAAGTAATGCATCGGTCTGTGATATAAAATAAGAATACATATTCCCGCAATATAAATCTTCCCTGTGTATTTGAAGTTATAGGTTATCATTATACCTACCCTATGTACGTCATACGTGCTTTATGCTTATCAATTGCATAGGACCTAGTATATACCTAGAGGCAACTCATCGCTCAAAAACCTATTGTTTTCTATTTTATGTACATAATTTCGCTCACGATCATCTATTCATCTTTTTATCGCCTTGTAATAATGTGCAAGCTAGGTATATCGTATTTCGTCGGTAAATACCTACTTATTTGTTTATGGCCTTTATAGTCCATTTAAGAGTCCGGTAAACGCACATAAATTGCATTTAATATGATAGTTTGAAATCTTGTTATTGTAAAAAAAATACTTTTGGTCCATAATATATATGTAGGTACCTCCATATTATTATTTAATACCCGAATACTCAATTCTTAAACGGCTATTACACATGAAAATTTGTAGGGCCGAACCTGTTGTGTCCAGCTCCTGTCGACGTTGGGCCCGTCATTACACTTTCCGTACAAATCGTCCCTACAAACCCTACCTCACCAACAAATCGTCCCTACCAACGTTTACAGAGATACCTTCAAAACATCTAAAAAATGTATTGGTGAAGCACGGTGATAGTACTCAAAACAGTATACATTAAATAAAAAAAAACCGGCCAAGAGCGTGTCGGGCCACGCTCAGTGTAGGGTTCCGTAGTTTTCCGTCCGTCACAGTAAGTGTCCCCACTTAAGAGTTAAAATAACACCGCCATGTAAGATATGATATGAGAATTCCACGTACCGCGACATCTATCGGCAAATTAAGTAAACTATTGCGCGCGAGCTTAAAGTATGGAAGATGATTTTTATGGGATAATTATTTATTGCGTGAAACGATTTTCACCGTTTTTACTTTATTTGAACGTCATTTCATTGTGATTTTGTAGAAATTACAGGTACAATAAACTCCTGCTTATACGGTTAAATTACAAACTTAGTTCAGAAATCATTTTGTATTTTTTTCCAAAAACTATTCAACCATTCAAGTTCAAAATAATTTTCCTAGAAAGTTTTTATAAAGTTCTACTTTTGAGATTTTTTTCATATTTTTAAAACTTATGGTTCAAAAGTTAGAGGGGGGGGGGACACATTTTTTTTTACTTCTGGAGCGATTATTTCCGAAAATATTTACATTATCGAAAAATGATTTTAGTAAACCCCTATTCATTTTTAAATACCTATCCAACAATATATCACACGTTAGGGTTGAAATGAAAAAAAAAATTCACTCCCCACTTTACGTATAGGGGAGGTACCCTAATAAAACATTTTTTTCCACTTTTTATTTTACCACTTTGTCGGCGTGATTGATATACATATTAGTACCAAATTTCAGCTTTCTAGTGCTAACGTTCACTGAGATTATCCGCGGACGGACGGACGGACGGACGGACGGGCAGACATGGCGAAACTATAAGGGTTCCTAGTTGACTACGGAACCCTAAAAAAGAAACTGTTTTTATTATTATAGATATTTAAATGACCGCTCGAGCTGCCTGAATCTAACTTCATCTGCCCAACCCTTCTAGTATTTAAATACAAAACTAGATAAATATATTAATTACCAGCGAATCTACACATTTTAACTTTTATTTTAAATAAAAATCCAGACACGGAATGTGTAGCAAATGGCTAACATTATAAATAAAAAAAACCGGCCAAGAGCGTGTCGGGCCACGCTCAGTGTAGGGTTCCGTAGTTTTCCGTCCGTCACAGTAAGTGTCCCCACTTAAGAGTTAATAACACCGCCATGTAGGATATGATATGAGAGTTCCACGTACAGCGACATATATCGGCAAATTAAGTAAACTATTGCGCGCGAGCTTAAAGTATGGAAGATGATTTTTATGGAATAATTCTTTATTGCGTGAACCGATTTTCACCGTTTTTACTTTATTTTAAAGCACGTCATTTCATTGTAATTTTGTACAAATTACAGGTACAATAAACACCTGCTTATACGGTTAAATTACAAACTTAGTTCAGAAATTATTTTGTATTTTTTTTTTCAAAAACTATTCATCCTATCAAGTTCAAAATAATTTTCCTAGAAAGTTTTTATGATTCTACTTTTGAGATTTTTTTCATATTTTTAAAACTTATGGTTCAAAAGTTAGACGGGCGGGGACGCATATTTTTTTACTTCTGGAGCGATTATTTCCGAAAATATTTACATTATCGAAAAATGATTTTAGTAAACCCCTATTCATTTTTAAATACCTATCCAACAATATATCACACGTTAGGGTTGAAATGAAAAAAAAAATCACTCCCCACTTTACGTATAGGGGCGGTACCCTAATAAAAAAAAAATCCACTTTTTATTTTACCACTTTGTCAGCGTGATTGATATACATATTAGTACCAAATTTCAGCTTTCTAGTGCTAACGGTCACTGAGATTATCCGCGGACGGACGGACGGACGGACGGACGGGCAGACATGGCGAAACTATAAGGGTTCCTAGTTGACTACGGAACCCTAAAAAGGTAAAATAACTCTAACGACCTCCATAAACAGCTGCGGGTGTTGGGGCACTGCCGATCGCTCCGATCGCCCTAGACCGGGACTCCTACTCCCTAGGTGCCATTACACCTACCAACCCGACAGGTTGGGCCCTACAAATTGCAATGTCTAATAGCCGTTTTGCAGAGATTGTTTAGTGAGGACGTTGACTAGTGTAAGCTTGTCGATTATTTTTTTCTTACTTTATATTTTTTTATGCCCTCTTATATATTTTATATTATCTGATCAAAGCATAAAGTCAGGTTTATTTCTACAATTATTTTTATGATATATTTTAATACATTCCCAATAAGATGATCCATACTTGGGCAATTTTTCTAAAACTTGTTCTAGCTAAACAAACTCTTGCTTAAACATACTTACTATAATTTTTAACTACTACTCGTTTTCCACAGACTATTTACGTACTAGTTTAACATAATTTTAATCAATAAAAATCTTACTTTTTTTACCTCTCCAAGCAAAACACGCGAAACAGATTACGGTGAATGATTTATAAATGAAACATAAAAGTTGAAAAGTGTTCCACTTATGCAGTTTAAAAAGAAACGATCTTTCAAAATATTTGCACTAACTAATAAAAGTTTAGTTAGGTAGGTGCAAAATAGTATCTAAAAGTTGAGCGAAATCGAAAAAAACGTTACCGGACTCTTGGCCTTCTAATTTAGCGACTATAAACATACCAGAGTATTATTTTGGCTTTAGATATCGTTCTTAAATTGTTTTCAATAAAGCATTCAAGTCAAAATAATAAATTATATCAAGTACTTACAACTCATTTCACTGCATATGCCAATCTGAGCTCTTACTAATTCTGAAGGGTATTTTGGCCATAAAAAACGTTTACGTCGTTGGTTTTGACTAAGTTTTCTCGTGTAAATAACAGATATTTTATCTAACTCATATTGTCTATGTGCCACATTACGCTCTACATTCATTAATTTATTGTTCATTTTAATTTGATACATACAATATTTCCTTGCATACATCGTAATTAGGTTTTTAATTTAGATATAAGATGAAATTGTAAGTAAGATGTAAATAATTATTTTATACAATAATCGATAAAGACACGTTAATTCAAGGAATTGTTCTTACTTCCTGTTTGTATGTATAGTTGCCGTGTATAAAAATAAATGGAATTATTTGTAAGTCGTACCTATGTTTTATTCATTATACTCGTATTTTCTAAGCTAAGTTATATTATCGAAGCTAAGTTTCAACTGTTAATAGTCAGTGGGGACAAGTGCGTTAATAATTTATTTCGTTGCCAATATTGATCTTCGGGGTCTAACGGTAGCTTTTTAAATCCGGTCACTTTCCAGTGAGGTAACAGTGTTTCTAACGGGGATTAAGTCTCTAATCTAACGGGCTAGCGAGCCAAGATAGCCACAAATGAAAAAAATACGTTTTCCATGCAATCTTTGGGATACTTTGGAAAAAATACAATGTTTTTTTAAGTCATCGAACTGAAACTAACTGAAAACATGCAATGAAAAACGCTCGAGAGAACTGAAATGAATTTGAGCGATCACGTGCCGAGCACGCGAGCACGGGGCCAGGGCTCAGTCAGGCAGAGTCCAATATGTTAAGTTAAGCCATAATAAGTAATGGTGCATTTAAGTGGTTGTGGTTATCTGTGGTTTAAGGTACATGAACGGTCTAATTCAATGAGAGACATGTATGCCGCATATTTTTAATTGAGTACCTACACACAAACCGGTTTAATTTTGTATGACAGGAACTGGCGACTGTACGGTCAACCAATTTGATTCCTAGGCCACTCTAGAACCTTGTCACAATAGCTGGTTTGGTAGCGAATAGGTTACGTTTATACGTATCCACGGGCAACTTCGTATCGTATCGACACGTTACGACAAGGTTCTACTCGTACAGTGGCCTAGGAATCAAATTGGTTGACCGTACAGTCGTCATCAAATATATCGGGGCGGCCATCAAATATCTGAACATGCACTTTATCGCCTTGACAATAGAGGCGTTGTTCAGATATCTGTGACCGCCTTGGCCGCTTCGATATATCTGATGGCGACTGTTCGTACGTAGGGTAATTGTGCTACTTTTCGTCCACTTATCGATTTTGCCAGCTTTGTGATGTAAAAAGAATATCTTAAAGTACCCTTACTTAAATGTATTATATTTTATTTTATAGCTTATATAGTCTAGTTTATGTTAATATTACGCGATAATTATCCATACTTGCGAGATTTTGTATAAAAAATATTATTTGAAAAAGTGGGGTATTCGTCAGTTTTCGTCCATAAATGTAAGTTTTCCGTCCTGGGCTCTGCTAGTTTTCGTCCACTGAGTAGGGCGATTATTTCTGAAAATATTCACTTAATCAAAAAATGATAAAACTAACCTCAATGTTATTTTTAAAGTCCTATCGATTGATGTGCAACATGATGATATTTGGTAAAAAAAATTGTTACATGCATGGAAAACCCCTTGTGGCTTCCCCTAAATAATTTTTTTCAGCAATTTTACTCCAATACTAAGTTGGGGTATACAAAATACACCTTCTGTTAGAATTTCATCAATATTAGTTATAGTCTCCAAATAAAAAATGGCCATGGCATACGGACGAACTACGGACATGACGAAACTATAAGGTTTCCGTTTTTGCCATTTTGGCTACGGAATCCTAAAAACTAATGATAGTAAGGATTAACACCGTCTTTCTTTATTTCCGTTAATTTTAGCAAACAGTTAGGTACCAAATTGGCGTAGTTAGTTTTTATAAATTCGTTTTCTTTTCATACAATTATTGTTAAATCGATCACGGTATTATAATTAACTCAACCAAACAATCGAATATTATAACTAAGGCATTTTATCACCAAACAATCATATTGTTGGCCTTTAATTTTAACCACTGTGACTGCTTGTACTATAAAGCCTTGGCCAAACAGCAAGCGTGGCGCAGCGCCGCGGTCGCGCGGCGCGACCGCGGCACATGTTAACAGGTTAGCGACGTCAAACAGACTGCGTCCCGCCGGCGCCGCGCCCCGCTTCTGTCGCGCCCCGCGCCGCGCGGCCCCTGGCGTCCGTACACACGTACACGTAACGTCACATCCGTAGTATCATACTGACTTGTGATATGTCAGGCGAAGTCGCTAGAGGAGCTGACCCGGATGCTGGACGGCCTATCTTCAGCCTCGCGACGCATCGGTCTTGGCATGAATTTGGATAAAACCAAAGTCATGATCAATGGCCACATTGATCCAGGACCGGTCGTCGTACATGGCCATCTTCTTGAAATTGTTTCCGAGTACACCTACCTTGGGCAGATCCTGCAGTTAGGTAAAAACAATTTTGAGAAGGAGGCCAAGAGGAGGATCCAACTAGGCTGGGCAGCATTTGGAAAACTACGCCGAGTCTTCTCGTCATCCATACAGCAATGCTTGAAAACGAAAGTTTTCAATCAGTGCGTCCTACCCGTAATGACCTACGGAGCTGAGACGTGGCCACTCACGATAGGGCTGCAGAGCCGGATTAGCCTTTAGGTAGAGTAGGCAACTGCCTAGGGGCCCCGCATAGACCAGGGGCCCCGCGTACACAAAAATTAAAATCTTACAATTACAAGTGAAAAATTATTGGGAGATTTGTAAGCAAATGTCGGCTAGGGGGCGCAGGTGAACAGTGGAAAATGAAATTGTTTCATAGAGTTAAATATTAATTGCAAATTTTGGATTTATCGGCTAGAGGCCCGCGTGTGCACAGTGGAAAATGAAAATGTTTCCTACGGTAGGTAATATTAATAAAATAAAATAAATATCGGCAAGGGGCCCCTCGTGTGCAAGGGTGAAATTATTGTTAAATTAATCAAGCTTGTAAAAAATGTTAATGATTCCCCTTTTTGGCCCATTTTATTTATGATTACTTTTTGTAAGAAAAATGCAATACAAATTCGAAAGTTCAATACAAATATAAATCTTGTTTTAAGCCGTTCTCTTTCATCGCCGACAATCATATAATAGGCGTCAGTTATATAATAATGGTAAAAAAGTACATAAAAACTATAAAAGTGTTTTTAGAGGACAAGTAAATGTTTTACGTCGATAAAGATTTTTTATATGCAGTGGTTATTGCGCGCATATTCGCGTGCGTTTCGAATCGGGGTTTGTACGCGAATGATTCGACAAGCAGTGACGCGAGCAACATGCATGCATGTTTACAATTGCATGTATAAGAAGTGATACATTTTTGCGATACTTAACTCATAAACGGTTCAATAAGCTTTCTTTAATATTTGTTTTCCTTTTTTTGGTCCCTCAAGCGCTAAGCTAAGCCGCAAACAGACAGGTGGACAAGGACATAACGAAACACTACGTTGAGTAATATACCCTCAAAAGTTAGAAAAGTTAATATAAGAGTAAAAAAAAGAAAAGGGATAAAGAAGAGAGAGTTCATATAAAAGTTAAGTTTAAGGGTAAGCAACGCGCATGTGAATCGTCTAGAGTTACAGGCGTCCATAGGTAACTGTTTACCACCAGGCGGGCCGTATGGTTGTTTGCCACCGTCGTGGTATAAAAAGAATATTTATTGAACATTTTTTTGTTAAAAAGGGGCCCATTAATTGCATTGCCTAGGGGCCCCGAGGGTGGTTAATCCGGCCCTGTAGGGCTGGTCCACCTGTTCAAAGTTGCTCAGCGAGCTATGGAAAGAGCTATGCTCGAAGTTTCTCTGAAGGATAGGATTCGTAACGAATACATCCGACAGAGAACCAAAGTTATCGACATAGCTCAAAGAATTAGCAAGCTGAAGTGGCAGTGGGCCGGCCATATCTCTCGAAGAACCGACAACCGCTGGGGTAAACGTGTTCTTGAGTGGAGACCGCGTCTCGGCAAACATAGTGTAGGACGCCCTCCGGCCAGGTGGGATGACGATCTGCGAAAGTCTGCTGGCAGATGCTGATTGCGGCAAGCTGAAGACAGGGCGCTATGGCGCTCATTAGGGGAGGCCTATGTCCAGCAGTGGACTAGTATAGACTGATGATGATGATGATGATGATGATGATGATGAAATCAGACCCTAACGTTAAGGACGCCGCAATACGCTAGACACGTTTGGAGATATTGCTTAACGTGTCTAACGTATTGCGGCCTCCTTGTCGTTAGGGTCCGATTTAGGGAGGTCTGATATCGGCAGTTAAACAACTTCTATTTTCTATTTTCCCTCATATCATGTTGCCCTCTGTCACTTCCCTACCACAGTTATATTAAACGGATATTAGACATTGCAATTCGTAGTGCCCAATCTTTTGTGTACCCTGCCTCTCCTATCCTCCTTCAGTTCCCTAAGGGCCCTACCTCTTATTAAACCTCCCAACCTGACAGATTGGGTCCTACAAATTGTTATGTCTAATAGCGGTTTTAGACAGTGTCGGTCGTCTCTCGTCTGATATGTAGCTTAAACGGCTATTACACATGGCAATTTGTAGGGCCCAACCTGTTGTTTCCAACTCCTGTCGGCGTTGGGCCCGTTATTACACTTTCCCTACAAATCGTCCCTACAAACCCTACCTCACCAACAAATCGTCCCTACCAACGTTTACAGAGATGCCTTCAAAACATTTAAAAAATGTTTTGGTGAAGCACGGTGATAGTACTCATAATAGTATACATTAAATAAAAAAAGAAACTGTTTTTATTATTATAGATATTTATGACCGCTCGAGCTGCCTGAATCTAACTTCATCTGCCCAACCCTTCTATTATTTAAATACAAAACTAGATAAATATATTAATTACCAGCGAATCTATACATTTTAACGTTTATTTTACATAAAAAACCAGACGGAATGTGTAGAAAATGGCTAACATTATAAATAAAAAAAGATAAAATAACTCTAACGACCTCCATAAACAGCTGCGGGTGTCGGGGCACTGCCGATCGCCCCGATCGCTCTAGATCGGGACTCCTACTCCCTAGGTGCCATTACACCTACCAGCCCGACAGGTTGGACCCTACAAATTGCCATGTCTAATAGCCGTTTTATTCTAACTAGTCTGTGCTGCTCTGCGATGCGCTTTGCGCTTGTTTGTGGTACATCCGTGATCCGCACCGCACATATTATATATTAGTAATCTGTTTGTCTCAGTATATACATATTAATCTATGTCTGTTTGCTGCAGTCCTCGAATGGTCCTCGGCGTGTTGCATTTTGGTAAGTTTTTATACTATTGTTAAATAATAAGAATGCGTCTTATATTTTGTTCCTTGTTACGATTTAGTAAGCAATTAGAGCAAAAATGCCTAATTATAAATGAAATACTCAGTTACTTTAAAAAGTAAAAATTGAGGTAGACTGATAATATTTCGCTCAGTTACCCTGCCTTTGCTGCCTTGAATTTGCAAAGTAGTTCAATATAATTGTATTTAGATTTGAATATCATTTTGTATCATGAAAATTATATAGGTCAAATCCAAACTATTTTGGTAACCATGTATTAAGTTGATTCACAAAGGATTTTCTTTTTGACCAGTGTAACAAAGATATTCTCCGCCTCAAAAGAGCTACTACTATGTGAGTAGTTCTTTCTTAACTCTCTACCGCATGGGAAGCCAGTAATGGCTTCTAAGTTTTACGATTCTTTTTCTTGCCTAAGAAATTCGAAAAAAAAATTAAAACGGTAATCATCGGCTTAAGAAATATGTGGGTAGTTTGAAATTCTCGATAGGATTAACAAGCGTCGGCTGACTATTGACGTTATCAAATATTGAGTGTTTTCATCGACATAAAAATAGTGAAAATCGTAAGTAAATGAACAAATAAAAATATATTGGTCTTCATTGAAGCACCCTTTTGCGTGTGATAATGTAATTGTGTAAAATATGATATTTTGTACTAGTTGTCGTTTTTTTAATGGCTACACAGGGTACTATTTGTTAGTTACTGTTTTTTTATTATTATTTCATATTATGCGTCCGTTTCATTTGTATGGTAGTTCAAAACAAGCTAATCCTATTCCCGGGGATGGGTCCATTAGCAACGATGACTCTGAATCCGACTCTGATGATGATAATGTGGCATTATCTAATATTAAATCAAAAAAGGGCATAAAACTCCTGTAATAATCCCAGATTCTGACCCTGATTCCTCGAACGAAGATTTTGAACAAGCTAATTCTATATCCACATCAGCGTCAAAGAAACAAGAACACCAAAAGAAAAAATCAACTGGGCTGAAGAAAAATTTCGCCATATAATGAAAATAATAAAAATAAATGAATTTGCCTGGTTTTATAGAAAAGTTGGAATCTCCGGCAGAATTCTTACATTTCTTATTTACAGACGAAATTATTAACCAAGAAAGACGCTTATAAGAGTTCAAAAATTGCCACTAAACTCTGGACGTTCTGACAAGGTGGATCACGTCCCAATTCATGAAAAAACTCGCTTATTGTGTCAAAACAATAAAATTGTGGTTAGCGTTCGTATTTGAAATGTGAAAAGTGTAATGTTTATTTATGCCTCAATGGAAAAAGGAACTCCTTCAAAATGTTTCACTTGCAGGTAATAGAATGAATATGTTGTCCGCACGCATATGAAGCCACAAATGGCTGTCGTGTATAGTCGTGCGAACGCATGCGAAGCCATAAATGAACATGGTTTATAATATTGATATAAATATTTTTTTGTTTTTGTCTCTTGTTTAAGAAGTCAAATAAACCATATTTGTCGCATCAATTTTTTTTTTTGTACACCTATCATAATTCATGCAGTAGAGGATTAATAATATAATTATAGGGTAAACATACCGGTTATCCGGCCACTACCCCTTTTCGGCCACTTTGCACATTAAAAAAATAATATTATTAAGACCGAAATTGTCATAGCACTTTTGACCTGAAACAGGGGCTTGTCGTTTATAGACTTCCAATGTGCATATGGATATTGATAAATATAGGATATATATCATTAGACTCATTGACAATTCCTGTTGCAATTTCTTTAGATTTTTTTAAGGCTGTAAGAAATCCATAAATTATTAATAAGAAACAATAATATATGATCACGTTAATTCCTATTTAAAATTTCGAAAAAGTTGGCATCCAAAGGTTATCTCGAAGAGATCGCTCATAAGACTGCCTGTTGTTTATTTCTACTCGTTGTTGTTGTTGTTGTTCACACAACAGCTCAAAAGTGCTATGAGAATTCCATGACAAATTTAGCAAAAAAAGTATCAAGTAGATTGACTTGGGAAGCCAAGTTTTAAAGTGTTAATATTAGTTAAGTAATAGGTTTTAACGGCCTCCTAGCCTAGTCGGTAGTGACCCTGCCTACGAAGCAGGAGGTCTAGGATTGGAATCCTGGTCAAGGCATTAATTTGTGTATTTATCACAGATATTTGTTCCTGAGTTATGGATGTTTTCTATGTATTTAAGTATTTATATGTATATATGCATTATATTTATTGTCGCCATGTACCCACAACAAAAGCCTTATTGAGCTTTCTACTTAGTCCAGTCCAGGTTGATACCAGGTTAACAATTAGCTACAAAATCGAGTTTTCGGCCAGTAGACCTACAGCCAGTTTTATTTGATGTCCATTTCTTTGTGTTTATTTTAAAAACCTTTAAGTCACCTCCATAAAGCCTATTATATTTGTGATTTACAGATTCCAGCCGCCCATACAATGAATATTTTCAGTGATATGAGCTATAAATTGTCCCGAGTTTCTAGTTAAACCTGTTTTCGGCCGCTCATTAGCAGGCGGAGAACTAGTAAATATAAAACCAATTTTCGGCCGGCTAACAACAAGAGCCGATAACTAGTTATAAATATAGCCTATTTCCAGCCATAGAAAATAATATGTATAAAAGTTTGTATATGTGTAGGGACCAAAGAAAATGAATGGTGTACTGTAAATGGCATTTTTATACCACTGTGAACGATATTTGCTTTTGGAAAAAAAAAACATATTTGTGGTGAGTTTAGGGGCCGAGAACCGGTGCACAAATGGCCGAAAACTAGATCTGATGGCCGATAACCGGTGTTTTAGCCATTTTTACGATATAAAAAAAAAATAGCTAAAGGTTATAGACGTTACAACCGTTATGTTTTATGAAATTAATTTAATTAATTGAGACATGCAGGTATAGGGTAAAAATCAATGGTGAAGTCGGCAACTCGCATAATTGGCCGGGAACCGGTACGTTTACCCTATTACTTATAATCTTGCAGATGTCTAATCTAAACTAACTTGAATTCTAGTATAGGCATATGTATTAGCTGGTATGTTGATATGTTGAATGATAACTAAATGGCTTGTAAACATTAGTTAAGGTTAATTATTATAGAATCAATGTGGCTCTGCTCTATATACAGAAACTGGGCAACGGGAAACACCTAGCTTTGTTTTATTATGAAATGGAAAGTTACAACAACATATAAATAAGGCTTGATCATTTTCACTGTTTATTTAGTGTATATTTGCATATCTTGTCACAAACTCCCATATTGTTATACAAATCCAAATGTTACCTTTACATTTGAATTTACCTGTGATAATTATGTACTAATAAAATATTGGTTGGTTTTCAGAAAATGTGGGGCCTCTTCTTGTCCCTTCTCAGCTGGCTGGGGCTCAGCCCCATCCCATTTGCTGCTGACTTGATAGGGAGTACAGAACCCGCTCTTAAACTCCTTATATCCATCTTCATGGGCTATCCACTGGCAATTGTATATCACCAGTACGTCAAACAACAACACAAACAGTTACGGAACATCTACTTTATTGTGACTGGCATTGACATGGCCGTATACAACTTTGGCATAACAATGTACCATAACCTTATCCCAACGCTGGGTATATATTTATCCACTATGATTCTTGGGGCAGGAAAGATAAATGTAATTGTAACATTTTTGTTCAACGTCACCTATCTTTTGGCTGGATATATTTTGACTGAATCTGAGGACTATGACATCACATGGACAATGCCTCACTGCGTGCTAACATTGAAGCTCATAGCCTTGTCATTTGACATGTGGGACTACCAACGGATGAAAGCGGGAGAGCAACTGTCTGCTACCAATCAGAAGACAGCCATTGAGCATCCTCCCACGCTGTTGGAGCTGCTTGGATTTGTGTACTTCCCGTCCTGTTTCCTTGTTGGCCCTCAGTTTTCATTCCGTCGCTACTCTGACTTTGTATATGACAAGTTTCCGTTGGAACAGCATGCTGGTGTATATGAAAAGGAGTCCATGAAGAGGCTTCTGCAAGGTGTTCTTTACCTAGTGGCATTCCAACTTGGAGGTAAGCTATTTTAAATGATAGCCAAAACAATACACACATTTAACACTTTCCGTGCCGCAGTTTGCTGCGCGCTACCTCGCGTGTCGAGCGCGAACTGTGGCACTGTTCCGAACAGTTGCACAATTATTAATTAACACTTAGATTTTTTGAAAATACCTATCGATGCAATAAATATAGTAATAGAACTGATGTACAGTTTATTACAATAACATCCATACCTAACATGCTTTTTATATTGATCTTTTGGTTGAAATATTCTGTGTTATGCCTTAATTTTTGTATATATTTTTGCAGCACTCCCGGCTTCTTTGATGTGCTTAAAAAATAATGAAAAACCATTATCTATTTCAGTGAGTGTGTTTAGCATGAAGTACATGCAATCAGATGAGTTCTGGGAGCGCTCCATTTTCTACCGGCACCTGTACTGTGGCCTGTGGGCGCACTTTGCCCTCTACAAGTACATCTCCTGCTGGCTGCTCACTGAAGGTATGTCACACATAGAGATTCCAGCCGTAAATGTTTAGCCCTTATTCATAAACGTCTTACAAGCCTCATTTAGTTTAATTTATTTATGTCTGTTTCTGGCAAATATGACTGTTAAAGTGACAGATAAGGACAAACGATTATCAGTTAAATGAGGCTTGTAAGACGTTTATGAATAAAGGGGTTAGTAAATAACTATATTAATTTACCGGAATACCGGTAATTTACATGTCCTTCTAACAATCTACCTACTTACAAGCAAATACTAACACAATTGACACATGTATTAATGGCGATAAGCTAATAAGATGACTTGGATAACACATGCGAAGTTCAGTACAATAATAGAGATGCCATGAACAATCGGCTACTATTCGGTATTCGGCGAATAGTTCTAATTATAATGACCTGATTATAACAAAATAATGCAAAATAAGAAAGTACCGTAAGCCATTATGTATATTTATTATGAACATACCCCGGGGTTTTCGGTGTGGGAATGATTTGAGGTTAGTCTTGAAAAACGTCATATACCCTACAGAATAACTAACTATCTGCGAATTGTACACTGAATACTTTCAACTTCATTTTGAATCGTAATTTTGAATTTGTGTCTTTTCTGGTGCCTTTATTGGGGATCTACAAGAGACTTTTGATCTCTGTCAGAAACAGGATCGATTAGCAACAATTTTCTTTTGGAAAAAAATATATTTTTCTGCCTCGCTGTAAATTAAAAAAAATCTGCAATTGCGAAGTCGTTAATTAAAAAGTCAAGAGATAGTTCTTCTTAGACTATTTTCACGTAGCATTATGGGAGCTGATAGTTGAGCTGTTTGTTGTCGACCCATTTGGAACATCCATCCTGTATGCCTATGAAAACATTTTGAATTGTTCAATTCTTTATTAAATTGATTATTCATTATGTAGAATATTAACAAATAGTAGAGTATACTTTCTGTTTTTCAAGTCAGTACCTGCTCTTTGGTTAATGTCGTACCACGAAAACCCCGGGGTATTATAATGAAAATGTATATTTAATTGAGGAAATGTTTTAATAGGAGAACATAACTTCTATTCCGGGCATGTGTATTAATACATGTATATTTATTTACCTTGTCAACATAATTTACTCACAAAATTTCTTGATTATGCAATTGATCATATTAATTAACCTATTGACCGCCACAGTCGGCTGTGGCCGACATCAAAAAGTTGTGCCATGGACCCCAACGACGGCTACAGCCGACAGGCTTTGTAATGCAATAGGGACCTACGCGGGCTTCCGCAAAGTTCAATTTCGCTCGACAAAACGCGATTACGTGGCGTCGGTGGCGCGTCATTTTCATTCAATGCTTGGCGGTCAAAAGGTTAAGATTCATGTTTATCGTGTTAATATTCCTTTATTGCTAAAGCATTTTTATTTCCGTCGAATATAACAATATTTTTTTATAATACAATTGCTTTACGAGTAATTATTACTCGTACTGGCTCAATGTTAAAGTTCAAAACTTATATGTGTTAACGCTCAACAGTACTATCAATATTTACATATCGACTATTTGTAGTAATAGGTAATTCGTTAATGATATTCTTGCTCCACGCTTTGAACAATGACTCGGTGATTGGAATAACAGTACATGTATGTACAATGTGTTTATGTGTCGTAACTATAACTCAGTAACGTGGAGCCCAGAGTATAGTAGTAGTAGTAAAACACTTTATTGTACAAGAAAACACAACGAAAGACATGTAACACAACACAACATATACGTATACGTACAAAGGCGAACTTATCCCTTTAAGGGATTTCTTCCAGTTAACCTGTGAGCAATTGAGAGAGAAAGTTGGAAGTGCTAGGCAGTATAAGTAGCGAAGCGGGAGGGGTGATCAAAATGACCTTAACACGACTTAATTGTCTAGATAGACCGTAAGCCAGGAACAAATTTCGTTGGTCATCGCTTCCCAGGAGACAACTTGTGAAGTGGTTAAGGGCGATGTGTAAAGAAGCCTCGTGAAGGTCAGCTGCCTCTCCTTATCTACGTACAAAATATTACGTCTTTTCCTGGATTTGAAGTGAGATTTGCCGCTGCGCGCGCGGGTGGTAAATGTCACTTTACGCCCGGTGTGACGTAAAATATAATACGTATATTGGAACACGTCAGATATTCGCAACAGACTGATTTATTTCCACACAAGTAACGGTATACATAAACTTATATATGACAGGTACTAGATGGCGCTACTGGTCATCAACAGAGGTTCATTATTTTGATATACCATACTAATACCCCCACTTAGCAAAATAAGCTAAACAGTACACAAGGTTTAAAAAACTTTAACTACTTATTAAATGCAGGTTAGCCATCTACATACATTATATGCCAAAAAAAAACTTTTTTGGCTTAGACATAGTTGGGTAAAACTACAAAGGAACAATGCCAAGCATCTTCATGAATTTGTAATGTTTTACAGAACACAAGCCTTTGGTCAACAAATCAGCTGGCATTTCCTCAGTAGGAATGTACTTAATATTTACATAGTTATCCTTAACAACATCTCTTACATAATGATAACGAACATCTATATGCTTAGATCTATTATGACTCTGATGGCTAGATGCTAGTTTCAAAGCACTCTGGTTATCACAATGCAAATTAATTACATGATTTTTTCCTGTAATTTCATGCAGTAAGTTTCTTAGGTAAACAGCTTCCCTAGAAGCTTCGGAGAGAGCAGTGTACTCAGCTTCTGTACTGGACAGACTTCTGTTTTCTGCTCTGCCAAGAAATAGCTGACCCTGACATAACAAAGCAGAACCCAGTATAAGATTTCCTATCTACAGCATCACTTGCCCAGTCACTGTCCACGAAACCTTGTAAATCACTATCATTATTAGTGTATCTCAAACAGTAGGATTTAGTTAACTGCAAGTATCGCAAAATACGTTTTGCATAGTTATAATGTTCCATACTATAACAAGTATTAAATTGGCTAAGGTAGCTAACAGCATATGCAATGTCAGGCCTAGTTAGAACTGCCAGGTACATAAGGCTACCAATCAATTTCTGATAGGGAACATCAGGTAAACAGTCTTTAGTTTTTTCTAAATTTAATTTAGTTTCAATGGGAGTACTTTGTGCTTTACAATCAGCCATTTGAAACTTACAAACTAACTGTTGAATGTACTGTTGTTGGTCCACAGTTATTACATTTTTATTTTTATCCATGTTTATTTTCATGCCTAAATACTGTCTAACAGGTCCTAGGTCTTTTAATTTAAACTCTGAACCTAGTGTATTTTTCAGTTTCATGGTCATTATTTGAAAAAATCAGAAAATCATCAACATACAGACCGACAATAATCTTCACTTTACCATTAGTTTTTGCAAACAAACATGGTTCATAATGACTGTTTTTAAAGCCTAATTTATAAAGACAATCTTTGACTCTTTCATACCATGCTAGGGAAGATTGTTTTAACCCATAAATAGCCTGCTTTAACTTCAAAACATTTCCCCCACTTTTGTTTGCAAAACCTTCAGGTATTGACATATAAATGTTTTCTTTTAGAAAACCATTTAGAAATGCAGTATTAAGATCTAAATACGTTATACTCATTCCCAACTTAAAACAATAGTCTCAGAGTGGAATGACGCACTACTGGAGAAAAAGTGTCTGTATAGTCAATACCAGGCTTTTGCGTAAAGCCTTTTGCCACAAGCCGCGCACGATAACGCACATTATTGTCCACATCAAACTTTTTATTAAACACCCACCGACACTTCACTATAGACACATTACCGGGATTCTCGACAAGCTCCCACGCATTGTTGTCCTCGAACGACTGTAATTCTTCAGCCATAGCACGCCTCCACTGGTCCTTCTCTGGTCCCTCAAGAGCCTCTGAGTATGTGATCTCCTCAGATACTGAAACAGTGCTGGAAACACACATGCTGCTGAAACCGTTCAGGCTGTTTTCTTAGTCGCTTAGTTTTCGGTTCAGGGGTTGATGTAGTCTGGACACTCTGGACGGGTTGTTCTCATTTGCTGGAGGTTCTATTAATGTGTCATCACCATCAGCGTATACTGAAGAATCTGAAGAGAGTTCAGCATGATCCTCAACTTCTGGAACATCAGGACAGGACTCCCCCACTAAATCGCTGCTCTTCTCCTCCACACTGACTGGTGGTTGATCCTCATTAGGAATCCAGATGGCTAAGTCTCCACCTGTGCTTCTGCCATCCATTTCACCATCCATCACAATGACATCTCGGCTGGTAACAATGGTCTTCTTGGTAGGGTTATACAACCTGTAACCTTTCACAGTCTCTCCATATCCCACTAAGATATGTGGTGTCGCTTTCTTATCCCACTTAAAGCGTTTCTCCTTAGGGATATGCACCATCACCTTGCTACCAAACAATCTTATGTGGCTCAAATCAGGTTTTGAACCATACCACAGTTCATACGGAGTTTCCTCTAATCCCGACACAATGGACCTGTTTTTCAGATAAACTGCGGTGCTGGCCGCCTCTGCCCAAAATCTCTTGTCCAGCTTTGCATCGTAGAGAAGACATCTGCCTATTTCAACCACGGAGCGATTAGCACATTCACAGATAACTCTCGGTTGCAAAACTCCAAACCTTGATCTGTATGAAAAATCTTTATCTTCTTTCCCTGCTGGTTTTCAGCAAATGCTTTAAACTCTTTAAATTTGCTGAATGCTTCACTTTTCTGTTTGAGAAAATAGATGAATGTCATTCTGGTGTAGTCATCAATAAACAATATGAAGTATCTACTGCCATTCAAAGAATTAACCTCCATGGGTCCACAGAGATCACTGTGTATTCTATGACACGCTTCTGTACTTCTTGTGCCAACATGAGTAAAAGGTAGCCTCGCTTGCTTACCTTCACAGCAAGTTTCACATTGTGCCTTCGTTATGTCAAAGGAACCTTCATATGACACACCATCGACGATACCGTTTCGCATCTTGTTTAAATCTTGACTGTTAATGTGTGCTAGTTTCCTGTGCCAATCAAGTCCAGTATTTGCTGGAGCCGCCAACAAACAACTTTGCTTCTGTAGCCGCAACTTGTATACACCGTTAGTTAAGTCGGCTATCGCAACTAAAGTACGATCTTTGTCACGAATGTAACAATGTTTTTCATCAAAATCGACTTTGTTACCTTTTTTGATTAGTTCGTTTACTGATAACAAGTTTGTTGTTAAACTAGGCACACATAGCGCGTTCTTCACTGTTATTTGACAGTCCAAATCCGAAACAATATCCACGTCGCCGGCACACACAACTGGCACTTCAGTGTTATTTGCCACGACGATTCTTTCTGATAAACACGACGTGAAGTTCTCATTCTTCACCCAGTCCTTGTTTACCACGAGATGCCCGCTAGCACCCGAATCTACGTAAAAGTCTTCCTTATCAAAGCTCCCATTAAGGAAAACAACGTTAAATACGCATTTAGTAGCGTTTTTCTTTAACAAAGGGCACTGATTTCGATAATGATTAGTTGATTACCCTTACACTTGTAGCAAGTCACGTCTTTTGTTGTTGTATCTGTCACTGTCTTGTTTGACGTTGACATGCCGCGATGCCCGCCATTATTTTTCGGCTTAGTGTTGCCAGAGTAATAGTTGTTCTTCGCTGCGAATGCAGCACTGCTGCCAACTTCAGAGTCGTTCACTTCCATGTTAAGTAATTTCGACTTGATGACATCTGCAGTTATCGAAATACCCGAATGTTCAATTGCCATGATCATTGGAGAATAACGGGCAGACAAACCTGCTAATAATAATGACCCTACCCACTCATCGGTGATTGTAAATCCTGTGCCATTCAACCTTTGAGCTGTTTCGACCATTTGTGTGACATATGTAGCCATCGAGTCACAATTTTCTAATCTTATGTTGATCAAATGTCGAAGCAAGGTTATTTTTCTCGAGAAACCAGAGTCGTCAAACATGGTTTTTAACTTTTTCCATAATTCCGCTGAGCTCGTAGTGTTCTTGATATGCACGTACAATACTGGATCGATTGTTAATATTAACTTTGCCTTCGTTTTTGCATCTTCCGCTGGCTTATTTTCAAATCCCTCCGGTGGTTTGATGTACTTGTCCATTCCATCGAGCACCAGTAAGCTTTCAGCCGCAAAACTCCACTCATCGTAATTCTCCCTGCCTTTTAACTTCGGCACACTAGCAATATAGTTCGTAGCCATGTTTCCGCGAATAAACGAGCACTTTTATCTATTTTAAACTTTAAAATAACTGATAAATACGGGAAACGCCCATAACCTACTGAAACACGTCAGATATTCGCAACAGACTGATTTATTTCCACACAAGTAACGGTATACATAAACTTATATATGACAGGTACTAGATGGCGCTACTGGTCATCAACAGAGGTTTATTATTTTGATATACCATACTAATAACGTATTTAATAATCACTACCTACATTGAGGAACTTTAATAGGGCGTACCATACTCATAGTAATCAAAGCGTTCCAGTTCCAGAGTGTCCATTATTTTTTCATGTTCTCCAACATATATCGAAACTAGTAATAACAACGCAGTTTGCTTGAACAAAACTCTCTACAGAAGTTAGAGGGTTTCGTCACTTTTCAGTATTTTGGAGGACCATTTCTCCCAACAGGTTGAAATTGGGCAGCTAAAAAAAATTACGTGTCAGCTATTTTTGACTACTCTATAACATATATAAAAATAAATCCAATCGGAGCCGGACAGTTGGGTACCCTTCCTTGTTAGTTAAATTGATTTTCCTGCCATTCGGGATTAAATGGTAACTCGTAATTGCTTAAATGTAAATACGTATAACGGCTTCTGCGATTGCTATCTTATTTGTGTGATTTAGGTTTTATCTTTACTTTAATGTAATACGGCTTTTTTTAGTAGAGTAGGGGAGGATTTTAGAGTCACTCGAGTGTGTCAGAGTAATATATGAGTGATATATTAATCTGTGAAAAATTTCTTATTGAATTGTGTCCTTATAGCCTCAATGAATATTATAGTAAGACCCAAATAGTCAAATGTAATTGCATGCTCTAGTTTAATAGTTATTATAAATATATGTATTACGACTGTAATAATGCTACACCGATCTGGTAAAATTGTATTGAGACAAATCAACATATACTTCACCTCTTATATATACATACAATTTATGGCAATAAATAAAATGAAATGAAATATCATGCAACCCGTAGAGATCTTCCTCATTTAGCCGTCTTATGTTAGTGGGTTGGTGAGCACTAAAAAAATGATTGGTGGATTGTGGATTTGGTCTTTTGGTGCAAGTTGATGCTTTGATTGCGTTAAAACTTAATCTGACATTTATTTTTAGGCATAAATGTCAGATTAAGGGCCGGTTGCACCAAACCGTCTGTTAACGTCAACATCATCGTTAAAAAAAATCTTGTATGAATAGATTGACAGTTTTCTATAGGATGACAGATCCGTCGCCATATTTAACGTTGATCAGTTCGTTAGTTCTGCGTGGTGCAACCCACTCTAAGTATTAGCATAATCATTAATCACTTAGTTTGACGGTTACAGTTTTACGACGCTCGAGTGACTCCCAAGTTTAGCATCGTGGGCTAATTAGTTACTACTAGTCACTATTAGCCATAATTTCTCTTATTGTTTCGATTTTTTTTAGGTATTTATTAATATTATTATAGGTACTCTTGGCGTTTTACTATATAAAATGAAAACCTCTACTTAGGTACACTTATTCGGCGGATTAGTGAGCTCGTTTCGAGCCGATATACACTATTGTATTCAATACCGCAAACTGCAGGTGCCCTAAAAAAGGTTCGGAGCTCTAATTATTCTGAATGAATTATCAACTCAATTATATCAAATAAGTTCGAATACACTTTGGAAGTCTTATAAATTTGTTGTACGAATAGTTATTGTAGTTAAATCTGTATTTTATTAAAGCTATAAGAATATACAAAATATGCTACAAATATTTTGGGTTAACTTATTTTACTAGCTACATTTTTTAACTCAATTTCACGCGGCACGCACCGCTTCCATGGTTATTTCATCCCAAATATGCTCGATATCTTTATTTCACTGTCCAGATTTGCTATTTTATAGCAATGTAGGCTTCTAGGCATGTAAAAACCTACAAAATTGATGTAATAAACGCAAATCTCGAGAACGGAGTGGCAACGGCCAGTAAACGTACTGTCGGCAAAATAATCAGCGAAACTAGCGTTTCTCAAAGCTTGTACAACGTTTGCACTGTTTTGAGCTCAATTATGTTAGAAAGTAATTTAATTTTTGTTCCCAAACACAGTTTTCAAATTTTATTTTTATTAAATTTGATTTAGTATTCATTATTAATTTACGACTATATCGATAAATATAAGGATATTTGGCCCTACATATTTAACTGAACGCTACACTCCCACCAAGAGTTCCCTCTGAAGTCTGGGAACATTAACCTCATGGTTTAGGCTGTTTTTTATACTTGCTGCTCACAAACGACCGTTTTGAGCATTGTGAGGCGGTTTTAATTTAATGAGTTTCTCGTCAGAAAATCAACTCATTCCTGCGTGCCAGGAATGTATTAAGTTGGATTATGTACTTTAATCTAATTTTCTCGATTGCCACGGAAAAACCATGATCTTGTTTATTACGGATCTCTTGAATTTTTTTATAATTTTCCCTCTAAACTCGCACTCTCACGATGTTTAGTATTTTAACGTTGACCAGATTTTTTCCTGTCTTCCAAAGAGGAGCCATTTTAAGATCTCATTGTAGTGTAAACTACATTGCGTTTGATTCCGAAAAAATTTAACGCCTTGAAATTTAAATAACACCTTAACAGTCGCCATTACGAAATTTTGTACTAAATAGTTGATCGAAAGTACTTAATTAAGGAGTCAAAGCAAATAACAAGTCCTTTGCGTTTTTTATTACTATTATATTATGTTCGAGTTAACTTATTCTTTAGATGAATATAATAATTTTATGCCTGCAGCCTGTATGCCATAAGGGTCAACGCAAAAAGATGTGTTTTCGAACTTATTGGACAGGGTGTACATTAGATCTAATATAAAGAATCATTCGGAGGTGCCCAGCACGCGCCAAGGCATGTAGACACTGGCGTTAATTATTATACAGTTAATTTTGCATCTATATACTGGTTAGAGAAGTAAACCTGCTAGTTTTTTTAATTATTTACACAGAGGTCAAAACACTCAAAGCGTACGAAAATAAACTCGTTAACTTTTTTTTACAATTTTTTGTTCCATATATGTAATTAAAATTCATGATTATTTAACGGCTTACAACATACTTCTTATAGTTTCTGAATAAAATGCGTATAAAATATGACTAAACTATATATTTTGCCACGGGACCATAAAAAGCCGAATGTCACGACCATTGCCTTTAACGTTAAATGTCTTTATCTAAGTCAGAGAATGCCACGGAAATTCAAAAAGGTAAAAGTCAAATCCTATTTACATAAACTATAATCACTGTATTTGTCTTTGATTTGGCTCCACAAAGCGGGAATATTAGGATGAAATCGGTTACGAGCGTCGCGAACTGTGGCACGGAAAATTTGAATGGGTTAATTGGACACATAATAGGGTGTATCCAGCTACAAAAGTTAGGGTTGAATTGTAGCGCATTAAATTCTTTTGGATTATAAGAAAATGTAAAACTACCTTTTGTGGATCTCTAACTCGTTAGAGATATTTTTGAAAATTACAAGTTTAAATTATCGTTTGACAAGCGTCACGTGCTGCAAGTCGAAACGCCATTGAAGATTCTGATGTCGTCACAACTCACGGTTTGACACTATTTGACAGCATTGACCTATTGACAGTTAATACAAAATCTGTCTAAATTAATTTTGTGATATTCCCATATTTAAAGCCCCTTTCGAGGCAAAAAATGAATTCTAGGGCAATGTTTGGTGAATACAGAACGTTATACTCGCGTTTCAAAAAATTGGAAACAACCCAATTATCACAAAATATATTTATTTAACAATAAAACCTATTCACCCGCAATGAATAAATGATATTAATAATGGAATACGTGAACTAGTTTTCCATGGCAAAAAGTTGTCATAAAAAACACCAACGGTAACTAGAACAAAAAATGTAGGCAAAAATCACAATATTTCAATGAATATAAGATAACAGTAAAGTTAAAGGTGCTCTTGCGCCGTCTCTTGCCTATAAATCGATACAAATATAGGTACCCAAGTATTGTAGAAGTTTTTAACAAAGCTGAAGTGTAGGAAAATCCATATAGTTACAATCTGACAATTATATACATATTTTATACTCGGAATTATATACTCAATACACATACCACAATTATACAGGGTGGAAAAATAAGTCGGGCCCTGGAGGGAAACTACCTTAAAACCTTGAGATAGCTTAATTTGCTCAAAGGAAACATTCTTTTATTTTTCCTAAAAACTAAAACTGCATTCACAGTTTTTTTCTTAATTTTCACTTTTTTCCATACTAATTGTATGAAAAATATTATTATTATTATTTATGGGTTCTCTTGTGCCCTAAACTTGGTTGGTATTTAGAAGTTTTTATCCTCGTTGGAAACAGGATCGATTGGCATCAATTGTCATAAAAAAAAAATGTCAAAAATTACAAAATAAATACTTTTTTTGAAAACTGTACTCTTTTCCAAAAAATTGTAAATGCAGTTATGTCCCTTTAAAGAAATTAAAGAATGTTTCCTTTCAGTGAATTGAGCAATCTCAACGTTTTAAGGTAGTTTTCCTCCAGGGCCCGACTTATCTTTCCACCCTGTATACTTGTAATCCTTACTAACTTACCTACTTCTCTGGCTCAGTGACCCAAAACGGATCTTGGCCTCTGACAAAAGATAACGCCACTCCCCTATTCTGCGTAATGCTATTAGTCTATTACATACAACAAAATGTTTTTTCTGCGCAGCGTCCTGCATCCGGTTCGGTCTGTCGTACAACGGCACGGCGCCGGACGGCACGCGCTGGGACGGCTGCAGCAACATCAAGCTGCTGCGGTTCGAGTTCGCCACCAAGTTCCAGCACTACATCGACAGCTTCAACTGCAACACCAACCACTTCGCCGCCGAGTACATCTACAAGCGCCTCAAGTTTCTCGGCAACAGGAACGCCAGCCAGTTTTTCACTCTGCTCTTCTTAGCGCTCTGGCACGGGACTAGGTCCGGCTATTACATGACCTTCTTTAACGAATTCATTATCATATTCATGGAGAGAGGTTTAGAATCCATTTTGAACAAACATGAGTTTTATCACCGCATGTGGTCCAACTGTATCGTACAGTATATTTTGTACGCCGTGTTAAAGCTGTACACCATCGTGTTTATGGGGTGGAGTTTGGTTCCGTTTGACCTTAAAGTATTCTCAAAGTGGTGGAGCATCTACTCGAGTCTGTATTTCTCAGGATTTGTCCTGTTCATACCGTGGGCCTTTGTTTATAAACCACTCCTTATCAATGCAATCAAGTCTTTCAAATTGAAGGTGAAGTCTCAGTGAATCAAAGGTATCTAGGTCTCAAAAGTAAATGTTATGAAAGTACAAGTGGCATCTATAAACGCTGACTATTATATGAATAGTGAGCAAGTGTTTTCGTAGATTCAAAACATAAATAGAATGAAATTCAGAGTTTCTTGTGACTAGAGTCTAGAGGGTTGTCAGACCTGGTTATGCTATTTTAACTTATTCAATCAAATAGAAAGAACCACGTGACAAGATTATTTGGTGGATGAAAACATACCATGATACGAAACCATAGGTTGCTTAAATTATGGTATTAATATAATGACTAAATCATGTGGTTCTATTAGTTTACACTTGTTTAAGTACATAAAGAACAAACTATGTTTTTTCTTATTATCTAATATAAATGCAATCAACTTTAGTACCTAGTAATAGAAATGTGATAAGGAAGGTTTTGTGCTTCTGCGAGTTTCCGAAGTAGATAGGTAGATACATAGATAAATTATTAACACTTATAAGTATGTCTCTTAGTAAAATCTAGTTCGCTTTCTTTACTATCGCTACCACGTACCTGCGCCCTATTTCTTTCTCCTTCGCTCATATTAAATCCTTTATTTCGAAATAGACGGGCTATTAATGTTATTATAAACACTTGATACAGTAGGGATTCTCTTTATATGTATAAAATGAATATCAAACTATCGAACTTCAATAATGGGTTTCATAATAAAGGTATACATAAAGTACTCTTAGCTTGATATCTAAGGCTGTGAAGCATAATGCACAAAGTTAAATATATCCTACTGCTTTATACTCATTGTGCCTACCATAAAAAAAATACGTACTTTGACGTTCAGTACTGTAGTGAGCAAATCAATATCTAGTAAATTTTGCCACAATGTTTTCACTCACTCGTCTGCTACCGGACAATGGTATTAACACTAGTACGAGATGCCTACCAACCTTTGCATCGAAATATAGAAGGCTTCAATTTTAATACATCATGTGATTATACACTGTACACTACGTTATAATGTAAGTAACACACACATTGTATTGTTACCATTTAATAGTCAATTTAATAATAAGTACATAATATTATAACGCCTCTGAGGTATATAGGTAATTTGGCGGTACGCAAGAACTTATTGTATAAATAGTGAGTTCTTTGGGCACAGGTTACAGATACACAACCCACAAAACGGGTGCAGGTATCTATCTACTTATAGTAGAACGATTACTATTCGAACGATTAATACTCACTGCAACTGCTGGGTGCGTTATGAAGAGTCTGCAACACATTGTTTTCGCAAATGGGTTAAAAGGGTAAAATTATAAAAAAATCACTAAGTATAAGTTTCGCTTCTGGAGAGTTCCGTGGTGCATCTGCTACTAGTATTGTGTAATCTGTGGTCAATATAGTTTTATAAGTTATACAATTTAAAAGTACCTAATTTTTAAAGGATATCGCTGAATAGATCCTTTAATCTGGTCAATAACCTTATTGTTAGGGACTTCGCAGAAATTAATTATCGGTGACGTGAGATGGCTGAACTGTATGATTGGTATTTCCATACATATATATATCTTCCCGTAAATCGTTTCTAATCAGAGATATTGATATAAATTTATGATTGTCTAGTAATTTCATTAAAATTGTGGGTTAATTTAGATGTCTTATTAGATGTTTATATTTTACTGTGGCCGACGTCAACATCCAATGTAAATTATACCTACTAGAAGCTACCATGGACCTATATCCGTATAGCTCTGTTATGTAACTGTTTCAATTTTTCCGAAACCATTATTGTCCAATGACGTCATTACTTCCTTGATCAAAACGAGATGCAGTCTCCTGCTTTGACTTATGGTCGCTTTTCGGTCGAAAAGGGCTATCCGCATATGTATAATTCCGTGGAAGCTACCTATAAATTAAGCTATTGTCAGACTCAGCCCACGCTCTTACACAGACTGCAAAATTCAAAGTGTAGTGAGAAAGCATAAACATTATACCTATTCATGTGAACAGTCGTCGTTTATGGTAATGCCGCTGCAAAGCGGATGCAGAATCATGTTCGACAATGTTGCCGTACAAGTATTCCCCATACCTACTTAGGCAACATTGACATATTAATAATCTGAAAACTTTATTTGTGATACCTAGTAGTCACTATAATTATGCAATATGCCATGCATGTATATTTTTTAACTTATTTTCTTTTATTAACGTGGTGGTGGAACGGGTCTCTTCTTTTTTATGTTTTTTAGTTACTTTAGTCAGCTGTTTGTTATATAGCTCAACCTTTTTTACTTTATTGTTTATTATTTGGTTGTACAGTCGCCATCAGATATATCGGAGCGACCAAGGTGGTCACAAATATCTGAACAACGCCTCTATTGTCAAGGCGATAAAGTGCACGTTCAGATATTTTTGAGTACCTTGGCCGCTCCGATATATTTGATGGCGACTGTACGATGTATAAATTATATGTATAGACTATGATCAGATATTTGTTTCATTTGTGACCTTTTCAACTCAAATAAGTACTTAACTCATTTTGAATGGGGAAGGCAACACCGCAACAGTCAAAGATTTGGCCAGATGGGCCAGCATAGGTTTTACCTGTCACTAGTAGGTATTGGTCTATAGGATTTTGTCTAAGATTCCCGAATTTCTTGTTACCTAGAAGATGCCTAGAAGTGAACATTTAGGTTAGTAAACTTCGGTTATATTCACAAAATGTTGATAGTTTCTACCGCGAGTGAGTGACTAGGATAACTTGACCTATGTTCGTAGCACTCACGCTGATTCAATAGACTTGCTTTCTTCTGGTTGTTCTGGTCTTGTGATTTTGTAACTAAGCGTTCGGTGGATCCTCTGTGACTTGCAATGTCCTTGGAACGATCGACTCTCTTTGGTAAAAGGTGGTCATACCGTATAGGACGCCTTTTACTTAGTTATTGCGTGCAAATGTGATTCTACAATTTTTATTTGTCTTACCGCCTCAGGAATAGGTATATTTGTAAGTAGGTGCCGGCGGGGAATACTTAATGGGAATAAATTGAATGAATCTACGTATTCCTATTTGTCCCCTGCGGGCACCGGCAAGACTGTCCTGTAGGATGGAGAGAAATGGGAATACACAAAAGAATAAGGGCAGAAGTAGGGGCATCTATATACACAGATAAATAATACTATATAAGTCCTAACCTACTGTGAAAATTTTGTTTTCAATAAGGGGTGTTTGCAATAGGTAAGTACCTAGCTTTTTTGGACCTGAAAAAATAAAGTGCGTACTCATGACTCGAACGGCTCTATAAGCAAGTACTTACCTATCTTTAGTATCGATTACCTAACTATTAGTGTATGGGTGTAACCTGAAGATAGCTGAATGAACTTATATAATCGTTGTGTATTGGCTCCCTACCAACCATTAACCAGATGTTGTGGTTCTCAGGGGGCTAAGTTCAGGCAGGAGTTTGCAAGTGAGTACCTTTCACATGTCGAAGAACGTTCCGTATGGTATGGTTTTTAATATGTAGTATAATGAGTAGGTAATACGTAAGCCCCGTCACAAAGTTTTGAGTACATAGGTAAAGCCTCACCAGAAATATATGATCACGCGCCATGTTGCGGAATTTCATTGGAACTAATTTCTTACACTAGCAATAATTTTAATGACAGATAGATTACGCATGTGTGAGTGCATGACATGCTCTCACTGTCATAGTGGCAGTTTACTTGATAATAATAAAGTGTTGAAAATAAATAATAAACGACGAAAAATCCCAAAATTGTCCATAGTCAAGAGCGAAACATTGTAAATCCTGTATATAATAAACTGCTGTAAATAATACGCTCGGGAAATGAAACTATTTCGCTGTGAAACATTTTCAAATTGACATCAGAGCTGACAGGTAAACAAATCAAGATGTCACCATATCATAGAGCTCTATGACTACACTGAAGTGTTGCCATATAAATGAGAGTAATAGCGCCCTTTTGACAATAATCATATATTTCTGGTCAGGCTTTACCTACCTTACCTTAGTATAGTAACCTACCGTTTTAAGTTTTGCCTTAGGTACAGTCAAGTGTAAAAATATGGGTGTACTCGTCTTACTCAACAATATGTCCCATAGTATCTTATTCCGTTGTAATAAGTGCGTAGTACCATATTTATGAGACGATTTTTTCGATACGTATTTTTGCACTTGACTGTACTTAATTTTAGCTTTGGAGTTTTAAGAAATCTACTGATATGAACAATAATTAAATTACCCAGAAATATTATAACACTATACGTTAAGAAATTAACAAGGTACAAGTTCAGCAGCAGAAGGAGCTAAGCGGTTGAGTGAAGTGATATGACCTTCACCCGCTCTTATTGTCTTAACACTAAAGTCGAGTCAAGCTCATTTTGAACACCTCACCCGCTTAGCTACATCTGCTGCTGACTGTATCTACTTGTAAAATCAACTCGCTCCGCCCAAGTTGATACCTAATGGTGCAACCACACTTCGCCTATGCGGACAAATATTCGTGTTGCGTCTCTTTCTTATTCTATACAATAAGAAAGAGAATATTCGTCCGCATAGGCGAAGTGTGGTGCTAGCATAACATATTAGTATGTTTGTTTCGAGACCACATCATTTCACAGCAAATTATGGCGCAATTAAGTATTATAAACGCACAAAGTTTTCCCTGTTTTCCCTCTTTAATCGACCACCAAATAACCACCGGGACAAGACCCTATTCGAAATGCCAAACTGTGACACGTGGATATACAGCGGGCGATCAATACAAAAGGGTCAGTATGGAGAAGTCAGAAACTATTAGAGATAGCGATAACTGTTCTTAGGAACCATGGCGTCGATTATAGATTTATACAGATATCAGATGTTAAGAACAGATATCGGACTTCTCCATACTGAGCCATTTGGATTGATCAACCTGTTGTATACGAGTACATGATCATATCACCACTTGTTTCACGCAAGTACCTACTAGAGTGATTCGATTCTATACCTCACTTGTTACTGACAGTTTTCGGTTGTCGAATCGGGCCTCTGTAGGTTGTTTTGCTTGAGACGGAAAAGTAAACTCCTAAGTACCTACTCCTAACCACGTTTACTAACTCTGTTTGGTCAACCATGTATGTTATGTACCTATAGACAGGGCAGTGGCTGATTATCCATAGAATTCGAGTCTCAAAGGTTTGTCTAACTTCACTTATAATATGCACGTCCTCAAGAAAAAGAAAGCCGAATTAGCTGCGACTTACCTACCAATATTTTTGAAACATCGTCACTCATGTACCTAGATACAGGTATTCAAGACCCATATTTAACCCTGGTTAAATATGGGTTTACTGACGTTCTATAGATAACGATGTGAAAATTCGTGAGGCTTTGTCTGGGTTCCGATCAATACGCGGCGCAGAGGGACGTCTGCAGGTGTCGTCTCCCACGCCTGAGCTCCGGCCCATCACATTCAAAAATGGAGCTGTTTTCCCATATCGATCGAGTTCAGTTCTAAGCAACCAATCTAATGTGGCCTAGAGGCCTAAAATCATGTAAGTATATAGCTGGTTAAAGAGTAAAGTAAAAGGCAGACTTATGTATGTAGGTATTTTATTTAAAGGTAAATTATACGTGTTGAATATAGGGACTTAAGTACATGTACCAAATACAGGAAACCAAAATTAATAAACTGAGACTAGATAGATTGATATTAAACTTTTCTGATTCGCAGGACGGCTTCTTTAGGTTACAATAAGGTTAATTCTAGAAAATATTTATATATGGATTAGTATTACACAGGTATTTTAAAGTTGCCCGAGACACAAAATAACCATGACTTGATTCCAATCATGCTAACACTGAATGGCCATTGCTGGCAAAATTTGGAACTGCTTCAATAAACGTAATTTCTTCACATCCAAATATGTTTATTTAAATTAATATGTAGGCTATGGCTCTCTACTCTTTTTATTTGCAAACTCGGTGAATGTTGAATGACTAAAAATAACCCACGAAGTATACGTAGCACAGTGTTTTATGGAAGCCAAAAAAGTGACATCCCCATTTTATTACAAATTACTATAGTTTAGAGCATTAGGAATGCGAGACTAAAACTCCCATGTTTCTAATATGTGTAGTTTTTGAGACATAAATTTTTGAAAATCTTGTTTCTGACGCTCGGAAATTACGAAAAATAGAAATAATTTAAAAGATATTGCATGGACTGTTTGTTTCGCCAAAGTGTTCGACAAAACATTCAAAGACATACATTTAAGAGTAATCACTTCCTTCCTAGATACATTTGTTACAAAGATATTAATTATTTTCTTAATTTTGGTTTTTATTTTTTTCCTTCCATGTCCCGCCGTAGTAGGTTGCAATATTGGTACGAGAGCTTCATTATTATGTCTTCTATCTATTCTATTTTTTACAAGACCTAATTCCGTGGAACATTGAAGTAATCACCAGAGCTCGGATTTTTCACGGCAAAACAAAACACTAGCGTAAATTAGCCAGTGCTTGAAATATTATTTTATCGATATCGATAATTCAGAACTAGAAGAAATAAAAGTCACCAAATAAAATTAATATGTAATAAAACTAATAAAAACATTTGTATAAAGTTACTATATATTAGAAACAGACGCAATTTCTTCTTCAAAATCTACGTCAGTACACACAGCAGCACAAGACATTTTATTTGGGTAATAGTGATAGGAGTAGATGATCATTATCTTTTCAACATTCTCTGGGAGTAAACAGTTGCGTTTATCACTATAAATCCATTTATGTACACTAAATGTACGTTCAACTTCAGTTGACGTCAAGGGAGCAAATTTATAGAATTCATTATCAGTTCGGGTAATATTTTCAGATATGTCTCTTAAAATTTCGTAATCAGGATTTCGTTCGAGCACGGCTTCAAATTTACGTATCACTGGTAAAAGTTTACTCCAGTTTACGTAGCAACGAACAGTATCCAGAATGAGGAAGGATTCCGCAATGGATAAAGTCGAACATTGCAATTGTTCTATTGAAGAGGCTATTACTTCGTAGTTGTCGCGAATGAAATTTAACTCCGGTCGTAGTTTGCGTGTTTGAAAACATTTTTTTGCAGCTCTTATAGCTGCCGAGTCATTAGCAAGTATGGAGACGACATCACGTATTTGCTCATAGTATTGAGCGTAATATACCGCAGCAGATATCCAAGTTCCCCATCTGGTGATAATTGGCTCGGGAGGTAGGGGAATGGACGGATATTTTGCCTTAAAAAGGCGTACACGCTCTGGAGATTTTAGGAATATCTTTTTGACATTCGATATCAACCCATCCACACCTTTGAAATCATCTCGCACTTCTTCGGCAACCCGGTGCAGACCATGAGCTAAACACGTAATGTGTTTCATACGAGGAAACGTTGCTTTTAAAATACGACCGGCTTTAAGCATATATGCGGCACTATCTGTGCAAAGTAAAAGCAAATTGTTTACGTTATCAGTAACCACCTAAACACTTATATCCGGGTTACCCGGCCTCTAGGGTTGACAATACGGTATTTTTAATTTTATACGCCGTTGTTTCCAGGATATCTATAATTCTTGGTTTTGATAATAGTTTTGAGTACATATGCAAAGAACTGGCCAAAAAATATGTTAAAAAATTCGAATGGTGTCTTACGACAGTGACTATACATAAACTTTTGGTCCCTGGAGCTGCGATAATACGAAACTCGTCTGTTCCAATTGGAATGCTCTCCGAGCAAACATCAGAATCTCGTAATAAATATTGGCGTCACGATAGAGAACACCATACCCGCAAATCAGATCGAACGAAAACCATGTCTGATTTGTTTCATAGAGCGTTAGTCTCATCAGACCCAATAATTTCGGAACAACGGATGTCGCAACGATAAAAAATATTAAAAAACGTCTCCTACCATCTGCCGCAATAGCATTATTGAAAGCACCACAGGATGCTTTTATATCGCCATCGGATGAAAACATAACACCATAATCAGAGTTATGTCCAGACGACAGCTATTCTGAGGTGCAAGATGGGGAGAGAGCCTGGAAGTAGAATATTGTTGCCTGGAAGTTGATAATTTTGTAGTAATTATGTTTTAAAAAAAATATTTGCTAAATTGGCGATGCATAATAGACATTTTAGCCGTTTCTTCCAAAAAAAATCACATACCTAATTGTAGTATACGGCTTTAACCGGTTATTTTTCGACCATAACCGATCGAATACCCGGCTTTGAAAATTTACCTGTTATTACATTCCCTATACAGGATCTAACAAAAATACTGGTGATCCGTTTAAGGGCATAATGATATCGTATTACGACTAAGAAAAAAATTTAGAATTTTTTTTACACGAACAAAAATGTTTTTTTTTGTATGGGACACGTAGTCCCAGCCGGCCAACCCTATACAAAAGATTTTTTTTTTTCACGCGAAATTTTTTTTATTTAAAGTTTTTCTTAATTAGAATACGATACCAATTATGCCCTTAAAAGGATCACCAGTATTTTTGTTACATCCTGTATACTGTGTTTATTTTATATCCAGGTAAATCCGGATATTGGTAGTGGCAGCCCTGACTGCAAATTTTAATCGACTGTAGATTAAATCTTCCAGGGAATTAGATCTTGTAAAAAATAGGGTAGATAGAAGACATAACAATGAAGCTGTCTTACAAATATCGCGATCTAATACGGTGGAATATGGAAGAAAAAAAATAAAAACCAAAATAATTAATATCTTTGTAACAAATGTACCTAGAAAGGTTGTAATTACCTCTAAATGTACTTTTTTGAAAGGTTTATCCAACACTTTAGTCAACAGAAAGGTTTGTTACTTAATTTGCAATAGATAATTATTTTTCGTAATATCCGGGTGTCAGAATCAAGATTTTCAAAAAATTATTTCTCAAAAACGACACATATTAGAAACGCGGGAGTTTTAGTCTCGCATTCGTAATGCTCTAAACTACAGTAATTTGTAATAAAATGGGGATGTCACTTTTTTGACTTACATAAAACACTGTGCGTAGGTAGGTACATCTAATACCAAAAAATGTATTAGGTAGTAGGCACATGACTATACAATTGACGAGAAATCACAACACGAATAGGTACACTTCGAGCCATTTTCGTTAACATCTAGGCTGAATCACAAAAATGAGTAGCCAGTGGGAAGGCATTAAAGTACCTAGTTGAATTAGTTTTATAGTTTTCATTTCAACTGAGCTACCGATTCGACATGCCAAACTGTGAGACGTGGATGTCACACTTGTATCGCTAATAGTTGTCTCGCAAGCGACTGTCAGTTATGCCATGTCGAATCGAGGCCCTGGCTACCGATTCGACATGCCAAACTGTGAGACGTGGATGTCACACTTGTATCGCTAATAGTTGTCTCGCAAGCGACTGTCAGTTATGCCATGTCGAATCGAGGCCCTGGACTCCTATTTGTCATGAGAAACTGTGATACGTGGATATTCATACGAGATCACTACTTTTTCGACACATGTACTAGAGTTACCTATTCAGTGGCCTCACAAGCGACAGTCAGTTTTCGGTTGCCGATTTGGTCCCCTGTTTCACCTTGTATCCTTTAAGCTCAGTTGAAATAGTACTAGTAGTCCGCCTCGAACTCAGAACTCGCGATTTTCTTGCAAACGAGATGACCAATATAACAAGACCCGTATGATGACTTTTTCGCGTCTTCTTGTTCCATGACCCCTTGGTCAATCCTGCTCATATACGGACCCTCAAATTGTATGTATATCTGCTACAACCCCAACAAATTTCATGAAGATCAGAAAAGCGTTACTAAAGTTATCGCGGAACAAACTCTCAAAATCAAAAAACCATCGAAATGCCGAGACGTCCCACTAGCCAGAAGTTGTTTGTAAGAACTTGCTTCGCTTACGCTCCGCTCGTTTGATAAAATATACCTGCCTGCACTTCCTCAGTTCCTGACTAAGTACTGTCCTGTATTGCTTCTCTTAGCTACTTATAGGTATCTTATACTCGAAAGTACTTTTTTTATTAGTTCAGTTACCATAATGAGATCCATCAATGGAGTTATATTTCGCTACTAAAATTATATTGTAACATTATCGGTTCTTAATAACTGTCTAAAGATCTATCTCAGTTCTTCTTTGTCATTGGTTTTAGTGAGAGACCTGGGGTCCTCTGGGATCCAAATCTTGGCGTGCAGCATGCCGCCGGGCGGGCGCTCGCCCCGTCTTGACCAGGACAGGGAGTGCGACTGGAAGTTGTTTCCTAAAACAAAATTAAGTCTGGTAAATTTTCATATACCTATTACGCGATTAGATACTTAATCCTTCCGGATCAACACAACATGACGAATCACCCGGAAACAATGCGTTTACCTATAGCGCCGAGTTTCCGGAAACAGCACTGCACAGGGTGGAGGGGTTTATGCTGTCGGAAACCGGGCTGGCATTAGGTATCCAATGAAGATTAGCTCCACCTAACTCAACGTGCTAGGATGCATAACATGAAATAAGATGTGTAATAGAATGGTATATGAAATAAGGGCCTGGAGATGATTGCTTAAAGATATTCCTACACGAGAACTACAAAAGTAGGTACATAGGTAATACCTCTATTTATTTTTAATATCTCTATTTAACTGCATTCACAGATTTCTCGAAAAGTTTACTTAAACATGGAAACGAACCAAGCTAAAAAAACTCTCGCTATTTTATTTTACTATCGATGAAGTCAACATTAAAGATAAAAAATTGACAATAAAACATTAGGTCTAAGTAAGCTATTACAAAAACTATTTAAAACGGGGTATTTACCATGTGTATTTGTTTTTCCGAGTTTCCGATATTTCGGCACAGTTGCATGCGCAATTATCAGTTATCACGGAGTAACTGAGTAAGCTACTTTAAGGATAAAAGTATTTTAGTTAAATTGGCAATATAGGTAGGGTCAGGGAGGGAACAGTCGCTAGGATTTTTTCAACAGGCTGTTGCATGAAAAATATAAATTTCTGAACTAATTGTTGCAAGCACAGAGCACCGTGCATTATTAAACTTTCATATGTAGCAAATATATTTGCTGTTACTTTCACCAAAAAAGATATATCCATTATTTTCTACAAATTGGGAATCGAGCCACGGTGTACCGGTTCCTGTACACAGTGACTAGGATCCGCTAGTACACAGTGGTTCTAACAGTACACAGTGGCTCGAGTCACTGTGTACTACGCCCTGTACACAGTGGTTCTAACAGTACACAATGGCTAGGTACGTAGGAATCGAACCTTTTGTTGAATAAAACGGTAATTAGAATTGGTAAGCACAACCCCCGGCATAATCGTTCCTGATTTCATTCTTGATTTAAAATAGGTACCTACCTAAATGTCGCATGATTTATTCACTTTCATTTTATTTAAAAAAAAAGAGTGCAAGAATTATTTTAAATAATCACAGAATTTTTATTCTTATTCATATTCAAGTAAATTTTAGCTCAACTCTGTAAGGTGCACAGTGGTTCGCGAGCCACCGTGTACTTTTCCAAAACGAACGACTGTGGACCTTGGCGTCATTTTGTATTTTAGTTCAAATTAAAAACACATACAAACACCTAGGGCCTTGAATTATCAGCCAATACTAAGTAGATTAGACACACTCTTCGATAATAATATAAGTAATTGAAAATCTCGTACGAGTTAAGAAAAAAGAGGAGTGAAACTTATCTGGAAATGTAATTTTGATAGCATTAAACACAAAAACGCACCAAAACACATTCGCATGGCGCCGGAGCGCCTCACTAACTAGTTCGTACATGGTCGGGTACGGAACGGTTCCGATTGATGTAGAGGACAGACATAAAGCTCTTTCCGTTTCTCGCACAGCACATTCGAGCCACTGTTCCCACCGAGCGACTGTACCCTCCCTGACCCTACAGTCACGTCTGAAAATATGGATACATTTAATGTGACAAAAATAAGTAGCCATGACTCTATTACCAAGGCGTAAAGTCTTGGGTACATGTTTTTGTCACATTAAATGTAACCATATTTTCAGACCTGACCGTACATGGCACAGCTGTAAGCGTGATCATTTAGAGTTTGTCCAGAAAGTGAGTCCAAGAAGTGGCGTCGTGGTTTATATAGGAACTCATACATTCTACGACCCTTCTCCTTCCGGAGAGACTGTATGAGCATTAATCTTAAAAGCTTAATTAGATTACTCTTACTCTAGCATACCTAAGTTAAATTATTTGCCGTCATTGCCATACTAATAAAATAAATTAATAAATGTTTCCCATATCTTAAAGGGTTTAGCAGGCTAAGGAAGGACGTGCGGCCCCTGTGAGGAAAAGTTGAATTGGTAAATGTCAATTGTTTGTCGCCTCCTCATAACTAGTAATCACTCCAACTTTCAGCCCTCTATCTTGAACTGTCTCAGAGATAATGTCAAAAATGTATTTTTTTAACTTTTTTTTTCAAACTCGTATATCTCCTAATCCATAGCAGCTAAAGCGTTGAAACAAAATCACAGCTACGTAGTTTGAGTGGGAGTATACCCTATAATTTTATTAATATTTTATACGTGAAAAATAAAAGAAATAAATGTAAATTTATTTTTTGACAGCTCTTTCCAACACGTTTTTTTGAAAGTACAATTATGAAAAAAATCATGTAAATTGCTTATAGTATTAGCTACTAGCATACAAAAAATCAATTATATTTGGTGCAACATACTGTAAAAAAAAAAACTAACGAAAGTATTCAAGTATCAAGAGTAGGCTTCTGAACTGAAAGTTCGTTTTTAAGTTTTATGTTTGTTGCCTAGCAACAAAGGGTGTATTGTTTTTAATTTGACGTATGACTGTCAAAAAAGGTCACTGAACTACTGCTGTGTTAGCATTTGTAACTAATTTTACTAACTACTAAATCAACGAAACGACGGATGTGCTAGATGTTTATTATTTTATAATAGTACATTACTTACCAAGGACTGTAAAAGAAAGAAAGCCCGAAATCGCAGGTATTTGTGACCCAAGCCGCAGGCGAGGGTTGTAAATATGCGATAGAGGGCTTTCTTTTTTACTGCCCGTGGTGAGTACACAATTTTACGTCTCCATCTGGCCATAATGCGAGTTTTACCGTACGCGTAGCGTGCGGCAAAACTCACGTTATGGCCAGGTGTGACGTAAACAAAATTAATTGGTTTCATTATAGTACACGTATTAACATAACGAATTAAATAACTCATTAGAGCAGATATCACAATATAAGTCACTTAGATAATGACTATCGTAATATTCGTCGTCCCAGCTATAGGACAATGTTATCCTGCAGTCATCGCAATATCCTTTTAACATAACATTTTCGTCAGAGAGCGATATCTCAATACTGGTAAAGACTGTAAAAACAGTTGCTTCGCTATTAACCGTGGCAAGTTGAGCCCAAATATTTTTCATTTTATGATTTCCATCTGAAAGAATGTATATACATGAAGTTTCTGTTTTATTTTATTTACATTTAAAACTTACTTTCGCCATTATGGAAAAATCGGACTCCTCTTCTACATAACGTGTTGTATATTCCCTTAAACAATTCACTATTATGTTAAATGTGCTAGCGTATAAATTGTATAATTTAAAGATAGCTCATACCTAATAAATCATAATGTCTAATGTTATGTTACTCGGAATCGACAAACGCTTAGTTTATACGCTAGCACATTTAACATAATAGTGGATTGTTTAAGGGAATATACAACACGTTATGTAGAAGAGGAGTCCGATTTTTCCATAATGGCGAAAGTAAGCTCTAAATGTAAATATAATAAAACAGAAACTTCATGTATATACATTCTTTCAGATGGAAATCATAAAATCAAAAATATTTCGGCTCAACTTGCCACGGTTAATAGCGAAGCAACTGTTTTTACAGTCTTTACCAGATATTGAGATATCGCTCTCTGACGAAAATATTATGTTAAAAGGATATTGCGATGACTGCAGGATAACATTGTCCTATACCTGGGACGACGAATATTACGATAGTCATTATCTAAGTGACTTATATTGTGATATCTGCTCTAATGAGTTATTTATTTCGTTATGTTAATACGTGTACTATAATGAAACCAATTAATTTTGTTTATAAAATAATAAACATATAGCACATCCGTCGTTTCGTTGATTTAGTAGTTAGTAAAATTAGTTTCAAATGCTAACACAGCAGTAGTTCAGTGACCTTTTTTGACAGTCATACGTCAAATTAAAAACAATACACCCTTTGTTGCTAGGCAACAAACAAAAAACTTAAAAACGAAGTTTCAGTTCAGAAGCCTACTCTTGATACTTGAATACTTTCGTTAGTTTTTTTTTTACAGTATGTTGCACCAAATATAATCAATTGAGTTTTTGTATGCTAGTAACTAATACTATAAGCAATTTATATGATTTTTTTCATAATTGTACTTTCAAAAAAACGTGTTGGAAAGAGCTGTCAAAAAATAAATTGACATTTATTTTTTTTATTTTTCACGTATAAAATATTAATAAAATTATAGGGTATACTCCCACTCAAACTACGTAGCTGTGATTTTGTTTCAATGCTTTAGCTGCTATGGATTAGGAGATATACGAGTTTGAAAAAAAATGTTAAAAAAATACATTTTTGACATTATCTCTGTGACAGTTCAAGATAGAGGGCTGAAAGTTGGAGTGATTACTAGTTATGAGGCGACAAACAATTGACATTTACCAATTCAACTATTCCTCACAGGGGCCACACGTCCTTCCTTAGCCTGCTAAACCCTTTGCAACATTTTTTGTAGGTACACACGTACTCCTAATACAAAATACAAAATTAAGCAACGTTACATAATCCAAAGTCTTCATTAACAAAACAAAATTCTATGAATGAAACCGTAAAAAACTAATCTCCAATCTTCTTTCGTCCTTTGTATTTTTAATCGAATTGGGGCGTCCGTAACGTGAGTAAGTATATTTAAGGTTTATTTATACACAATTATTTAGGCGAGAGCGCAGAGTGGCCCCCGAGGACAATCCAAACTAAGTATTCGCGAATGTGGTATAATACCGTAGTGTTATTCTTTTATTCGTGGGGTGTAATGTGAGGGTCGCGCACGTGCGCGCTGTTATGTTTTCAACATAGCCCCCTCGCGATATCGCTGATAGGGTTTGACCTGTGTCGATTGTTGTAACTATTAATATTCAAACAATGTTGATAATAATCGATGTCACCTTGCGGTCTATATTTTTTAAATAAACGCTCGAAAGTGTATTTGAATATTGTATAGTACCTTACTTACTCACAGCACCAATCGGTACTTTTGAGGATGAGGATGATTAAAGTAATATAAACCTACTTAGCACAGCTAGGTACTTAAAGTAGTTAGATACAAGAGAAGCCATAATTAAAACTTGATAAGCAAGTAAATACCTACAATAATACTTCCATGTAATTGTTTGCTTGCTAAGATAAGTTTACCTGAAATTGCTCATACGATGTATGCCCATTACATGCACGTAGTATGTATGCGCATTACATCCAAGTAGTTTTTTTATTATTAAATTATCTATTGGTCCCCTATCCGAAACGCCTGTGACACGTGGATTTCCATGCGATATCACTGTGCACTTGTTGTGGAATTGGGGTCCAGCGGGCCTACCGCGAACGAAAAATCGAAATTTCGTTACCTAAGTATCTCCCTCTATCGCTCTTGCATACCTATTCGAATGATAGTGATGCAAATAATCTCTTTAATAACTAATCGAACGAAATAATTCTCTAATTCGCTGTTTTAGGCCTGGCATATTATAAATGACATCGTAGAGTATCGAGATATTAGGGCACCACCCTACTCAAAACATGGACAAGTGCATTAATAACAGTTTAGGCGATCTCACAACGAACATAATGAGTGTTTCCGGCAATTAGTCCGGTTGTCGCGTATGGCACTTGTTATTTATTCGTATGTACTCGTACCTTATCCATTTCTATTGAATAATAAATGATAATAATTCGCTCCGAAACTACTGGACCGATTGAGCAGAAATTTGTTATACATTTGTAGGTATGTCAGTGAACGAAAGGATGTGCATCTTATTTAAATATAATTTAGAATTTTGTTTTTTTATATATTTTATTGTTTTGTTATTTGACTAAGGGCCTGTTTCACAATCTCCAGATAAACTTATGTGCCAGTTAAAATTATTGCTATCCTTTTCTCCAGTCATATAAAAGAAAAGGACAGCAAAAATTTATCTGACAGATATGCTTTAACTGGAGATTGTGAAACAGGCCATAAGTATTTGTTTTGTGAGTTGTTTAAGTTTAGTTTGTAGTCTATTTCTAATGTTTTTTTGGTGAAAATGTGTGTGTTTGTTTTGTATTTATTGGGTATCACAATAAAATAAATAATTAATTTTGAAATAAATATTTTAAATCTTATTAATTGAAATAATTCGGATGAATAAGTTTAAAAAACTCGACTGCGGTACGTCTTCGCAAGTGATTTTTATGGATACATTTTTTTTAAGAAGGTTGCTATATCATTTCCACGATCGGCACGACACGACAAGACGTAAAGTACAAACAAATGGAATTATCGAAAAATAAGTTATTAAAAACAAATTCAATCACTATATATAAATAACACGCTTTTACAGGATATTAAATAATTTCATTACGGTGAGCCCTTGAAATTTTTTCCAGCATATTTAGCCAAGGCCCCAAGTTCTTCCTCAATCCTCAGTAGTTGGTTGTACTTGCTGATACGCTCGCCTCGGACCGGGCCGCCGCACTTGATCTGACCACAGGACAGGCCTACCACTAGGTCAGCCAGGAACAAGTCTTCGGTGTCACCTGCACGGTCCATTACCACACACCCAAATCCGTTAGCTTTCGCTAGCTTGAAAGCTTCTATGACCTCCGTCACTGTTCCCGCTTGATTCAGACGCAAAGTTACCGAATTGCCAGCTTTTTTCTCAATCGCTAGTCCGATTCTCCTTAAGCTTGTTTGTGTCAAATCGTTTCCACACAATTGTGCTTGAGTGCGAGTGGCCAAATAGGACCAAGCGCCCCAGTCGTTGAATTCAAATGGATCTTCCACAGAGCACACAGGAAACTCTTTTATGTTATCCAGATACACTTCGGCAAGTTTATCTGAAGATATGTATCCTTGTGGGTTGGAAAGTGGGTTTTTAAACTCTAAATCGTACGATCCGTCTTTAAAAAAGTCAGAAGCAGCCGCGTTGATGGATATTTCTACTTTGCCCGAATAACCGCATTGCTTTATGACATCAGTAAGGAAAACGAGAGCATCACGGTTACCTTCCATAGGAACCGACATACCTCCGTTATCAGCGGCATATGTAGCTAAGACACCATACTTTTCTTTTATAACCTGTTTGACGTAGTGATATATTTCTGTACCCATTCGCATTGCATGAGCAAAGTTAGTGGCGCCTGTGGGCATAATGCAATACTCTTGAAATGGTAGTCCATTCGTAGAGAGGATACCACCTGTGAGAATGGTGATATGAGGCACTGGAAGTATTATCGTGTTGATACCAGCCATATCCGAGATGTGTCTGTAAGTGGGAATACCTTTCTTAGCCGCTCCGGCTTTTGCTACCACTAATGAAACTGCCATGATGGCGTTCGCACCTAATCGTGATCTGTTTTCTGATCCATCGAGAGCAATCATAAAGTCATCGATTTCTTTTTGATTTACAACTTCAAGATTTTGTTTTATAAGTTCAGGAGCAATGATGGTATTTATGTTTTTAACTGCCGCTTTGACGCCCATTCCTCGATACTCGTTGGGATTGTTATCACGGAGCTGAAATGCTTCAGCTACTTTTTTAGTGTCTGTGTTTGGCACTCCGATACGAAACAAACCAAGTTCAGTTACCAAATCTACCTCCACTGTCGGGATCCCGCAAGAATCAAATACTTGACGGGCTAACAACAGTTTAATAGGCATTTTGTAATGTTATAAAAATATTTTAAAATAGTAAATCAAAAAAAAATTACAGTAGGATAAAATATTGACATTTAAAATGACAGTTTTATTTTTAACTGTATTTGTATAGGAAAGGCACAAAGGCTGCACAAAGGAAACAAGTAATGCCAGTAGTAAAAAATACTACCAACAAGAAGGTATAGCTCAAAATCCGGTTGGGGTGTATAAAAGGGGAGGGGGGGGGGGGCAATTTATGAGACTTTCATCTAAAATAAAAATACTGCACCTTTCTATTTTCAATGCAAACCTATAGAATACATAAAAAAATATAAAATAGTCAAAAAAGTTTTCTATAAAACCAATAATTACAGAGCTTTCCAAGGTTTTGGTTAGGTTTCTTCCATAAGGCGCGTAGCGCTAAGATAACGCGAAGTGGGAGCTCCGCTTAGCGGAGCTCTCTCAATTCTGCTTCAGTGGAAAAGTCTTGCCCAAACAAACCAAACCACCCTTTGGTTAAAAATCGCCCCCCATTTTGTACACTCTGACCCCAAATTCATTTTCATTATTTCATTGACGACTTTAAAGACAACTTCGGCAGTTTTTAGATATTTTTATGTATAGGATTTTTTTTTCAGAAATCTTTCTCGGTAACATGAAAGGCCTTTTCAAGACGGTTCTAAAAATATACCACATAATTACATTTTAGAGGTTGAGTTTCGAGTCAGTGGTTAAGGAGGGTTAGAACCGGCATAGTATATCATCACTATTACTAACACATAAAGTCATACCTGAGCCTCGATTCGACATGCCAAACTGCGAGACGTGGCTCTCACACTTGTCTCGCTAGGTGATAGAGTGAAATCCATCTGTCCACACGTGTCCACACCTAACTGTCAATCTGTCAGTAGGTCTGGGCCCTGGGCCCAATTCGACATGGCATAACTGACAGTAGCTAGCGAGACAACTATGAGATCACACTTTTGTGACAGTTGAAATTTGGGGTGGAATCACTCAAGAGTGACATCTAAAATGGTGGCCATAGCCATAGACAAAACGCTCTAGCGAGACCTACTGACACATTGACAGTTAAGGTGTGGACACGTGTGGACAGATGGATTTCACTCTATCACCTTGCGAGACAAGTGTGAGAGCCACGTCTCGCAGTTTGGCATGTCGAATCGTGGCCCTGATTGTATGTAAGGCAGAATGACAGATTTCAATGGGTCAATAGTTCATCAAAGGGTTACTACTAATATTAGTTATTCTGTGATCAAAGTAAATGAAAAAAAACTACACCGGTTCTAATTCTAACGCTACAGCTCCGACCCGATTAGAATTATGACCGGCAAGAAACTAGAAGGCTCTTTTTTTCAAACAACAATAGGGTAAATCGCCAGTAACTGACCACCTTTAAATAACTGGGCCCCTCATACTAAAAATGAACTCTATTCACCTACAAACAGTATTCATTTTAGTATAACTTGGCCAATTATTGAATACTGGCCACAAAAATGAATTCTGTTTATAGGTGAACAGAGTTCATTATTAGTATGAGGTGGCCGGTTACTGGCGATTTACCCTATACTTAATACATCAAATCTTAAAAATACATAGAAATTGGTAGTTTGCTAAGATAATTTATATTATGCACGTCATAAGACTCATAAGCATACTTTACAATATTGGTAATTCAGGGTAATAGAAAGACTAGCAATTCGATACAAATAATGATGGTGTAATTTCGTAGCACTTGTCTCTCGTGTTGGGTAGCCGAGCCCGGCGGCCCGGCGGCGGCGCCAGCACCCGGCAGGGCGGCGAAACGCACGTGCGTGATAATACTGATAATCTCCTCGGTATTTTGATTGTGTTTTATTAATTTAAATAAATATTATGTGTTATTTAATTCTTTAAAAGGGAGAAAATGGTAAAAAATTAAGGTACTTATCAAACAATTTTAATCAAAAAAATTCGATTTATTTTTGGGCACTGAAGTTGTTGCACTAAGTACATAAAAAACTAGCCTTTTCCCGGGGCTTCGCCCGCGTACTATAAGTAATCAAAAAGGATACGATACCTATGTTGATTTTCAGACTTTGTGACCACATTTGCCCCTTTTAGGGGTTGAATTTTCAAAAAACCTGAAACACTTGTTTACTCATTTGTCGTTAGGAATACTCCTGTGAAGTTTCGAATAAAATAATTTAACAAATCTTGATTCGCCATACAAACTTTGGACCCCCATTTTACCCCCTTACGGGGTGAATTTTGAAAAATCCTTTCTTAGTGCATCCCTAGACCTTATAAGAAACTTACGTGCCAAATTTGGAATCTCTAGAACCAGCGGTTTGGGCTGTGCGTTGATATGTCAGTCAGTCAGTCAGTCAGTCAGTCAGTCAGTCAGTCAGTCAGTCAGTCAGTCAGTCAGTCAGTCAATCAGTCAGTCAGTCAGTCAGTTTCTTCTTTTATATATTTAGATAAGCATCGCGATTTCGAATGACGGTCGAAAATCGCAACAATACCTATTGTCTAACTCAACTCAGATTATAGAGGCACTGGCACTCTTGCTATCAGTAGGACTGGTTGGTCGAATGATTGATAACGATAAAACAGGCAAGTGTGTAAATAATAATAGCGAAAAGAGGCTCAAGTGTTTAATAGTTTTCTAATACACCCCGCCTAACAGTTTATGAAGGGTGTTTCAATTTGCTCCGGTGATTGTCATCAAACAAAACTCCCTTGTTTACACTTTTAGAGACCTAATGTGCACATGGGCCGATCGTAACTGAATAATGTGTCAGACGGAGGCGACGAGAGGACCCACTTTGGATTTAGTAGGGTGTCTGTATACAGATCATCAAAAAGAGGTGCTAAGAACTATTTTATTTATGAACCGATTTTGATTTTTCCAGAAAATAATAGACGGAAAATTATTTACTTAAACCCTAATATGACAGCTCCTGCCATACATTGTATGTAGCTGTCAGATTACAGATTAAGTAGGTATTTAAAATTTAAATTGACTGGTAGAGAACGGCAAATACACATTTTAACTGAAGTTTGTGGGTATATCGAGTATTGACAGTATTGTGGAGTTGTGGAGGCGTCAATTGTTTAGGTAATAATGATTGTTACTAATTTCAATATCAGGAACGATGAAACATAGTTTTTAGTAATTTAATATTACTGGCCCATTACAACTCCGCCATTCCCTCCCCCAAAAAAGAATCTGCAACGAATTAGGATGACATCGCGTGGGAGCAGGGATCACACGGACGGCGCGCGACGGGTGCAGACATCACGCGACGGGCGGGATGCGCCTGCGCGGCCGTGGGAACCGCGCGCCTCTGCCACCTGGACCAATCGATCGCGGTGATAACATGATAATGCGCACGCAATATCAACCTAGTAGTGTTCGCTTTTATACTTTACCATGGACGTCAACGATACCGTTACGATAAAGCAACAAAAAATACTTATGGAGTTGTACGCAGACATTACAGACGCTTTTGCCGTGGGTACCTATCATGGAATCCATTTTAAAAAGTGACATCATCATGCAATTTCAATGATTGGCCTACTTTATCGTGATAATAGGCAGCTCTAACCGTATAAATCGCTTAAACATTGTTATGCCAATTTGAGTATTGACTATAGGTATTGATTGTTTATTTTGTACAATATTTCAAAACTCTTCCATACCGTCAGAGATCCACTAACGGGAAATCATTAGATAGGTACTTACTTAAAAACAAATTGTAAAACCTAGCGTGAGTCATAACTCTATGGACTAAGAGCTGACCACGTCAGATATGACACAATAATGTGAGCAACGAAACCCGTCTAGTAAGATTGCACTATACTTATTGCTAGATCCGGGCATCTGGCAACTTTTAATAGGTGGAGGTCAAAGTGACAGACTAGCAAAATTTTTCAGTTGGAAAAAAGTAATACTAAAAAAGGTAAAAACTGCCGAAGTTGTCTTATTTATAGAGGACGGGGCCTATATTTAAATATTAGAACAAAAAACATTGCGTATTACATCGGAAACAGAAACAGTAGGCGACAAACTATGAATTACATTGTACATCGTTTTGGACAACTTTCCCCCATCAAATTAAAGGTTTTGGCAATGATATAATCTAATTATTTATATAATTTCTCATAATACTGCATCATAACCAGAACTCTAGTATTTGTATTCTTAAAGTGGTTTGCATTCTTTGACCTCCACCACTGCCACCACTGCTCTTACAGCTGCCAGATGTCCGGATCTAGAAACAAGCATAGTATAGCAAACTAATGAGAGGGGTTTCGTTACTCTCATTATTGTGTCATATCTGACGTGGCTATCTCTCCGTCTATTACAACTATATGTAAAGAAGAAAGTGCACCAGCATAATAGCATAGGTATCAAATTAGACGGAGAGCTAGCCACGTCAGATATGACACAATAATGAGAGCGACGAAACCCCTCTCGTTACTATGCTTATTTCTAGATCCGGACATCTGGCAGCTGTAAAGTGGTGGGGGTCAAAGAATGCAAATAACTTAAAGAAAACAAATCCTAGAGTTCTGGTTTTAATGCAGTATTATGAGAAATTATATAAATAATTCGATAATATCATTGCCTAAACTTTCTGATGGAGGAAAGTAGTTCAAAACGACGTATGATGTAATTCATAGTTTATCTCCTACTGTTTCTGTTTCCGAAATAATACGAAATGTTTTTTTGTCTAATATTAAAATATAGGCCCTATCCTTTATATCTGAGACAACTTCGGCAGTTTTTACCTATTTTGGTATTACTATTTTCCAATTCAAAAAATTTGCTAGTCTGTTACTCTGACCTCCACCCATTAAAAGCTGCCAGATGCCCGAATCTAGCAATAAGGATAGTATAGCAATAGAACCAGGCGGGTTTTGTTGCTCTCATTATTGTGTCATATCTGACGTGGCCAGCTCTTAGTCCAAATCTGTTTACCCTAAGCTAGCTTCTCTTTTGGAAATGCACCTGCTACGTTAGGTGCGTATTAGAGGTGTGCGCCGATGGCAAAATCATCGGCGGCGGCGTCTAATCGTTTTTTGACCGGCGGCGGCGGCGTGATCGGCGTGAAATCGGCGTGGTACATATTTTTAATATGCCTGGAGAATTTAACTAATTACCTTGTAAATTGAAGCCTACTGAGTATTTATAAGGATAAACTGCTTTAATAAAACACCCCAAATCTTTGAAAACGGTAGTTGTCTCGCAAGCACATTTTAAATCAAAGACTTGATTTTAAAGATTTTTCCAAAAGATGGACTAGTCCACATTTATAGCTCCGTACTTAATGTTTTATCTACAGCCTTGGCCAGAAGTGTTGAGCATAGCTCTTTTTTGTTTACAATTTTGATCTTAAGTATTAATTCCCTATTATAACAATGTACGATGACATAAAATGTTATATTTTATTGATATATCTAGAAAACTTCACTTAATAACACTTTCAAGGTACCTGTAAAATATGAAAATTGGAGATCCCAAAAATGCGAATTTAGGTCTGGGCGACAAATTGCAAATATTCTATGCAGTTACTACTCACTTCAACAAAACATGCCTGTTTAGTTTGAATTAATTGATAAAATAACTTCAAAAAAGATTTCTATCTTTCTAAAAGATAGAAAAGCCGGTCTAAACTTTCGAGTTTTGTATGAAAATCGCAAAGGTGCTTAACACTTCTGGCCAAGGCTGTATGTAGAACTGGCCACACCACTTGCCTGAAAATCAACTACGACAATAATACAAAAAGACCCGAAGTTAACAAGTGTAGAACAGACTGATTTACAATTTGTAATTTGTGAGAGAAAATGTTGATTCTAAGTTCTAAACGACAAAGATGCTTGCGGTAGCCCGAATTTGCTAACGAAATAAAATCTACATTTTATTTTATTGATTTTCGATGGATGGATTGGATTCTAGTTTGTTATTGAATCAAATACCTACAAAAGTTTAAAAATAATCAAACCCAGTTGAGCTTGAACCAACATCAATACGCCTTGCCAGGGCTCGATCGCTTTACCGTTTCGCAACATACATGAATTTTCGGGAAGACGTCATTTGATTCTATTTCTCGTTAGATTCAAATGTCTCTAATAAACCTACTATTTATTGTAGACATGAAATGTCAAAAATGCGAAAATACGTTAGGCATCTGCGCCGCGCGTCAAACGCCCCATACAAAAAACGCGAGGTTTATGACGTCACCGGCCTCAAAGTTACGGAAAACTGTTTGGAAGGAATAAGTTTTTGTAATTTTTGGGCACGAAACGATGCGTTTTTACCTATACAGTCGTTATACTTTTTCTTTGTAAGAACACAAGTAATCGAATTGAGGTTTTGAAAATATATTTGGGGTGTTCATAAAATTGCTCAAATTTAACTTTTTTAAACCGCAATATCTTTACAAAAATATTAGAAAATGAATACGGATTTCCTCTATTTTAAATTAATTTAGTGTTGTTGTTGAACGTGTTTATTGAACAAATTCAATTAAATATTATTCACGCGAGTTCCCAATTAAGCTATGGGTCAAGTAACTAACATGAAGAAATGTTCAATGAATCACTCTAAAAAAATGCAAAAATAATTATGAATTACATTCCTTGATTAACTAACAGAATTCGGCTTTTTTCAATTATTTTTGTTACTTATGTCATCCAAATATCCCCGCTGCGAGCGGTTTGCGAAGTTCTGTTCTATGTTAATAGCAAGAACATGAGTGCTAAACATCGATGAGCCACGATAAATCCATGCGCCTAACACACGTCAGTAGCATCGGATAAAAAGAACGAGTAACTTTAAAACAAAATTGAACCATCTTTTCCAAATCGTTTAAGTTGACATCATTTTATAGTGATATCCGCAGTTCCACTTTACTATTAAATAAAATTAAAATAAATATTATAGGACAATCTTACACAAACCGACCTAGTCCCACAGTAAGCTCAATAAGGCTTGTGTTGGGGGTACTAGACGACGATATACATAATAGATAGATATAGATACTCATAATTATTTTACATGATTTTTTTAAAGTGGGGCATTCCACTCATACAATAGTATGTTATTTAATCAAATACAAACACTGAAAACATTGAAAAAATAATCAACCCAGCCGGACTTGAACCTGGCATCGATACGCCTTACCGGGGCTCGATCGCTTTACCAATTAAGCTATGGGTTCAGTTACTGAGTTGACGAAATTCTCAATGCCTTCAATCATCTTTTTGCATTTATTTTTTACATCGACTTTATAGCAGCCGTAAGCGACATCTAGGTGCTAACTACTAGAGTTAGATACCCTTCCCGCCGACGCTTTTACAAGTGTCACAACGGAAATCATAGATGGCGCTGCTATCAACTCATAATTATTTTACATGATTTTTTTAAAGTGGGGCATTCCACTCATACAATAGTATGTTATTCAATCAAATACAAACACTGAAAACATTGAAAAAATAATCAACCCAGCCGGACTTGAACCTGGCATCGATACGCCTTACCGGGGCTCGATCGCTTTACCAATTAAGCTATGGGTTCAGTTACTGAGTTGACGAAATTCTCAATGCCTTCAATCATCTTTTTGCATTTATTTTTTACATCGACTTTATAGCAGCCGTAAGCGACATCTAGGTGCTAACTACTAGAGTTAGATACCCTTCCCGCCGACGCTTTTACAAGTGTCACAACGGAAATCATAGATGGCGCTGCTATCAACTCATAATTATTTTACATGATTTTTTTAAAGTGGGGCATTCCACTCATACAATAGTATGTTATTCAATCAAATACAAACACTGAAAACATTGAAAAAATAATCAACCCAGCCGGACTTGAACCTGGCATCGATACGCCTTACCGGGGCTCGATCGCTTTACCAATTAAGCTATGGGTTCAGTTACTGAGTTGACGAAATTCTCAATGCCTTCAATCATCTTTTTGCATTTATTTTTTACATCGACTTTATAGCAGCCGTAAGCGACATCTAGGTGCTAACTACTAGAGTTAGATACCCTTCCCGCCGACGCTTTTACAAGTGTCACAACGGAAATCATAGATGGCGCTGCTATCAACTCATAATTATTTTACATGATTTTTTTAAAGTGGGGCATTCCACTCATACAATAGTATGTTATTCAATCAAATACAAACACTGAAAACATTGAAAAAATAATCAACCCAGCCGGACTTGAACCTGGCATCGATACGCCTTACCGGGGCTCGATCGCTTTACCAATTAAGCTATGGGTTCAGTTACTGAGTTGACGAAATTCTCAATGCCTTCAATCATCTTTTTGCATTTATTTTTTACATCGACTTTATAGCAGCCGTAAGCGACATCTAGGTGCTAACTACTAGAGTTAGATACCCTTCCCGCCGACGCTTTTACAAGTGTCACAACGGAAATCATAGATGGCGCTGCTATCAACTCATAATTATTTTACATGATTTTTTTAAAGTGGGGCATTCCACTCATACAATAGTATGTTATTCAATCAAATACAAACACTGAAAACATTGAAAAAATAATCAACCCAGCCGGACTTGAACCTGGCATCGATACGCCTTACCGGGGCTCGATCGCTTTACCAATTAAGCTATGGGTTCAGTTACTGAGTTGACGAAATTCTCAATGCCTTCAATCATCAACAATTGAGAATTTCGTCAACTCAGTAACTGAACCCATAGCTTAATTGGTAAAGCGATCGAGCCCCGGTAACGCGTATCGATGCCAGGTTCAAGTCCGGCTGGGTTGATTATTTTTTCAATGTTTTCAGTGTTTGTATTTGATTGAATAACATACTATTGTATGAGTGGAATGCCCCACTTTAAAAAAATCATGTAAAATAATTATGAGTTGATAGCAGCGCCATCTATGATTTCCGTTGTGACACTTGTAAAAGCGTCGGCGGGAAGAGTATCTAACTCTAGTAGTTAGCACCTAGATGTCGCTTACGGCTGCTATAAAGTCGATGTAAAAAATAAATGCAAAAAGATGATTGAAGGCATTGAGAATTTCGTCAACTCAGTAACTGAACCCATAGCTTAATTGGTAAAGCGATCGAGCCCCGGTATGGCGTATCGATGCCAGGTTCAAGTCCGGCTGGGTTGATTATTTTTTCAATGTTTTCAGTGTTTGTATTTGATTGAATAACATACTATTGTATGAGTGGAATGCCCCACTTTAAAAAAATCATGTAAAATAATTATGAGTTGATAGCAGCGCCATCTATGATTTCCGTTGTGACACTTGTAAAAGCGTCGGCGGGAAGGGTATCTAACTCTAGTAGTTAGCACCTAGATGTCGCTTACGGCTGCTATAAAGTCGATGTAAAAAATAAATGCAAAAAGATGATTGAAGGCATTGAGAATTTCGTCAACTCAGTAACTGAACCCATAGCTTAATTGGTAAAGCGATCGAGCCCCGGTAAGGCGTATCGATGCCAGGTTCAAGTCCGGCTGGGTTGATTATTTTTTCAATGTTTTCAGTGTTTGTATTTGATTGAATAACATACTATTGTATGAGTGGAATGCCCCACTTTAAAAAAATCATGTAAAATAATTATGAGTTGATAGCAGCGCCATCTATGATTTCCGTTGTGACACTTGTAAAAGCGTCGGCGGGAAGGGTATCTAACTCTAGTAGTTAGCACCTAGATGTCGCTTACGGCTGCTATAAAGTCGATGTAAAAAATAAATGCAAAAAGATGATTGAAGGCATTGAGAATTTCGTCAACTCAGTAACTGAACCCATAGCTTAATTGGTAAAGCGATCGAGCCCCGGTAAGGCGTATCGATGCCAGGTTCAAGTCCGGCTGGGTTGATTATTTTTTCAATGTTTTCAGTGTTTGTATTTGATTGAATAACATACTATTGTATGAGTGGAATGCCCCACTTTAAAAAAATCATGTAAAATAATTATGAGTTGATAGCAGCGCCATCTATGATTTCCGTTGTGACACTTGTAAAAGCGTCGGCGGGAAGGGTATCTAACTCTAGTAGTTAGCACCTAGATGTCGCTTACGGCTGCTATAAAGTCGATGTAAAAAATAAATGCAAAAAGATGATTGAAGGCATTGAGAATTTCGTCAACTCAGTAACTGAACCCATAGCTTAATTGGTAAAGCGATCGAGCCCCGGTAAGGCGTATCGATGCCAGGTTCAAGTCCGGCTGGGTTGATTATTTTTTCAATGTTTTCAGTGTTTGTATTTGATTGAATAACATAGATATAGATAAATAGTTAAATACATAGAAATCATCCATAACTCAGGTACAAATATCTGTGATAAACACACAAATAAATGCCCTTACCAGGATTCGAACCCGGGACCTCCTGCTTCGTAAGCAGGGTCACTACCGACTGGGCTAGGAGGCCGTTGTATTAAGTATTAAGTGTCGCTAGCAGAGCGAAAATGTACGAGCTAAAAGCACGTACATTACAATTTACTGCAGGTGTAACGTTACGTAATTATACTTAACATTAACGTAAATATATATATATATCTCTCGATCCCAAAATCAAACTGACCTACTGAGAATGGGCCATTAAAACAAAAAAAAACTAACCCAGTCGTCTTCGCGAAATGAAAACAACAAATGAGAACCTGCCGCTTTGTGGAGTCAATCAAAAAATAATAAATTGTTACTTCACTCTTATTTTCGGGAAAAGTAAAAGTAAATCAAAATGCTTTCCATTCAAAAGCCGGAAAAAGAAAATTATATAAAAATATAAACCTATCATTTTAAAAACCAGACCTTGTCATAAATTATCTATAAGTCGTCGACCAAAATCTCACGATAACATCGAAATGACAGCAAAAATAACGTCAGTTGGTACACCGACAAGCAATAAGTGAAGAAGGAAAAGCATTTTTTTAAAAGAAGTAGTATACTGGCCACTCACTACCATTTCCGGGCATTAAAACAAGATAAAGACTTAAAAATTGCCACGCCGATTCTACGCCGGTCAAAATCATCAGCGGCGGCGGCGTGGAAAAATTGTCGGCGGCGGCGGCGCGGCGGCGCGGCGCACATGTCTAGTGCGTATTAGTTTTGAATGAAAGAACCGGGAATTTCCCGATTCTGGAAATACTAATTCGGAACCGAGAGCATGTCGTCGGAGAACTGTTATTTAATACCTGGAATTTATAAGGATTCCAAGCTAATATAGTAGAGTACATTTTTGTACTAACTCTGCTACCCCAAACCCAACAGAAAATCTGTTATAGGTATTCCTTGGAGGGCAATTACCCCCAGGTTTGGAACTGATTCCCTAGGTTCCAATAACCTGAGAGGTGGTATGGTATCGTCGGCGTAAAAAGTGCAGAAGTATTCGAAAGCATCAATTATAGCTCCAAAGCGGAATATCGATCTCAAAAAGGTGCATGAGCAAATTAAGGGGGCAAAGTGCAGGGGTCGCCTGGCACGGCCGTCACGGTAACTCACCACTTGCCACACGAGTGCACGCTTCATTATCATTCACAATGGACATTCACAAAATTAAGGAGATATTTACCTATGGGATGGATACATCAAAAATACTTAATGCAAGCCATTGTTCTTAATAAAAACAATAAGTAATGAAAGCTAGCAGAAATCGAGTTGAAATTAATATTAACACTAGTTCCTGGGAAGCAACTGTGATGGTGTTATAAATGTTATAATGAAGTGGACGGGGATGAAAATTGTACAGTGTATAAATTGTACATTTCTTTTTGAAATTTTTAATACGGTATTGTACCGACTGTAAGGACAATGTGATAATTTATTACAAGGATCGGACAAACGCCCGTCATTTTGAAAATATAACCCTGTCCCGTACAGCAGAGACTTCCTTATGTTAATTAAAAAAATAGTATTTAATGGATTTATTGGACCATAATTTATATCCAGTGACAAATTAATTAATGATTGACATTCCGAAAATTACTTTCGCCAATAAAATAGAATAACCAAATTTTTTTCTAAATTTTCACTTGTATAATGATGTCAATTTAGGACCCATTTATGCGTTGAAAAAGTCCGTTCACAGCCTACGGACCGATATCAAAATTTCAAGCATATTTTAATAGGAATCCTGATTACGTCACCGTGAAAGAAATACATGAAAAAATTAACTCCGAGGCACAAGCATATTGGAAGAACAGTATACCAATTTCAACGATTACATATGCCCCTATGACGTCCGTAGACTGTGAACGGACTTTTTCAACGCATAAATGGGTCCTAAAATCACATCGTTATAGGCTCACAAGTGAAAATTAAAAAAAAAATTTGGTCATTCTATTTTATTGGCGATGGTAATTTTCGGAATGTCAATCATTAATTAATTTGTCACTGGATATAAATTATGGTCCAATCAATCCATAAAATACTATTTTTTTAATTAACATAAGGAAGTCTCTGCTGTACGGATCAGGGTTATATTTTCGAAATGACGGGCGTTTGTCCGATCCTTGGCTGATAAAATAACTTTCGAATAGAATTTATCGCTTAGTAAAAGCTCTCCTCGCGCTGGCCCTCACGGCGTAGAGGAGCGTCCCCCGGGTGGTGGATGGGGGAATGGTCGGTAGCACAGCCTAGCTACGCTTCTCGGCTAATTCCGATGGAATCGCTAACCAACGTAGGGTGTGGTCCTCCAGCATTTCGGGGGTTGTGCGGCGGGTTAACACCCCTCCCACGGAAAAAGGACAACGTTACGAGACTGACACAGAGAAAAATACGATCCGATCCCAACAACGACTCTCGGCGCGGAATAAAGGAACTTCGATTTGCCTCCTGGAATGTTCGCAGTTTATATAGGCCGGGTGCTGTTTATCAAGTAAGCAAGGAACTCCACCGTTACAACATCCCGATTGCAGCACTGCAAGAAGTAAGGTGGCCCGGGAAGGGGGAAAGTAATGTTGATAACAATTATGTATTATTTTATAGCGGGGGGGATTATGGAAGACATGAGAGAGGAACCGGTTTTATGGTATCAAAACAAGTTTTAGGAAATGTCACGCGGTTCCAGCCAATTTCTGACAGATTGAGTGTCCTGCGTATTAAAAGTACCTTTTATAACATCACAATCATCAACGCATACGCTCCAACGGAACTCTCCGACGAAGATACCAAAGATCGCTTTTATGAAGAACTCGAGGCAGCCTACGACCAGATCCCTGACTACGATGTTAAGGTTGTTTTAGGAGATATGAATGCTCAAATAGGGCGCGAGGATATATTTAGCCCCACCATCGGTAAGCACAGCAAACACGAGAAGTCCAACGATAACGGCATAAGGCTAATAAGCTTTGCTGCTGCTAAGGCGATGGTTGTTAAGAGCACAATGTTTCCACATAAAAATATCTATAAGGGAACATGGAAACATCCTAACGGGGTGACGGTCAATCAAATTGATCACGTCTTAATTGACAGTCGTCACAAAAGTGTAATAGAAGATGTGAGAAGTTATCGGGGCGCTGATTGTGATAGCGACCACTACTTGCTAGGTGTGAAACTTAAAGCGAGAATTAAAGTAGTAAACACTGATCGCAAATTGGAATACCAGGGAATCAATGTCGATAGTTTCAAAAATAAGGATACACTTAGACAGTTTCAGATTGAAATAAGTAACAGATTCAAAGATTTAGAATTACAGGAGGATATTAATACAATGTGGGAAGAAACAAGAGAAATAGTAACAGAAGTAGGGATAAAAACGCTAGGCAAGAAGAAGCGGAAGAAAAGAAGGAAGTGGTGGAATGAGGAATGCGATCTAGCTATGGCGGAAAGACGGAAATTTAAGATTCTCGCTGAACAAGACCCCAAATGGAACGACGGCTATCGGGAGGCACGCTATAGGCTTAGGAACTTGATTAGAAATCTGAAGAGGCAACATCTGGAAAATCAGCTTAGAGGTATTGAAACACTGATAAGAGCTAATAAGAGCAGAAAATTTTATCAGGAATTGGGCATGATTAAAAAAGGATACCAACCTGGCGCGCAGTTTCTCGAAGACGATAATGGAGACCTTTTGGTGGAGACTGAAGCACTAAAGCGTGAGTGGCGGCAATACTTCATGACCTTACTTAACTGTCAACCAGTAAACAGTCGGATTGAAGTGCAGGCGACGGAGGAGAGTGTAGACACGGAAGCAGATCTTACATTTGAGGAAGTGAGGAAGGCGGTCATGAGGCTAAAGAACAATAAGTCCCCAGGAGTTGACGGAATATGTGCAGAGGTGTGGAAGTATGGCGGGGGAGAAGTGCAATCCAGATTATATGAGATAATCGTTAAGATCTGGAAAGAAGAACGGCAACCAGAGGAGTGGAACACTGGGGTGATATGCCCCATACACAAAAAAGGCTCCAGAAAAAAGTGTAACAATTACAGGGGTATTGCACTTCTCCCGACGGCATACAAAGTCCTCTCTTATGTCTTACTAGCTGTGCCCGCGGCTCCGCCCGCGTGGAATTCGGTCTGTGTCAGTAAGCGGCTAATTCACCCCTAATTTCTCTCCCGCTACCCTGGAGGCGGAACTTGAAGTAAAGTTGACAGATGGATACGCTAGGGGAAAAAATATTTTACAATTACCACTAAATGAAACTACACTCAAAAATTAATACTTTTTTTTATTATACTATTTTTTTTCGCATGATTTAAACGACTTAGAGAGTAGTAGGTGTATATCGGACGATACAGGACCACTTTTGTATTTATACGTTCATGTCCACGGCAAATATCATCCAAATCGATCCTCCCGTCAAATCAGTTAAAGCATGAAAGGTAAGAACAGGCGTGGTTGGAAGTGGGGGGGGATCACAAATGCTGAAATGTTTTTTTCTATTTTAGGTGCACTTGGAGGGGGGGGGTCCATGACCCATGCAATTTTAACTCAATCGAAAGTAGTGGCTACCCCCCCTTTTAGACGTTGAATTTTTATAGGTTACGTATAACCTGGCTGGGGATTTTCTTGAATTGGAATTAGTAATCCTTAAGGGGTGATTTCCGGAAAAACGATGCAAAAAAAACCGGCCAAGAGCATGTTCGGCGATGCTCAGTGTAGAGTTTCGTAGATGCTGCCCTGTTACAAAACATCCGTTCAAAAGGTCGTTTATTTGGCGGCGCTTACGTCATTTTACTATTCGGCACTTCCTTTCACTATGAGTTTTTGACTAATAATTCAAAAACGGCTGAACCGATTTTATTCAATACAGTTTTTATTGAAAGTTCTTATCAGGCCTCACCAAATTTCAGCTTTCTAGTGCGAACGGTAACTGAGCTAGACCGCGGACAGACGGACGGACATGGCGATGTAACTGTTACGTAATAAGGCCTAATTATGTACAGAAGCATACATTGCTTTACCTACACACATATTAAAAATCCATTGAAACCATTAGAATGACCGCCATTACTCAAGCCAATGCGTCAATGCGCCGTGTCGTCAAATGGTTGCAACGGAAGACCAGCGCTGGCCCTGCCGGCATTTAACGCTGAGTTGCGACCATTTCGTGGCAATTAATGTTTCGGGTTGTATATGTTATTGTTTATTATGTTTTTTGTAATTGTCATGAATAAATCTTTCATTCGTTCATTCATTCATTCATTCATTACACCGCCATGACCAACATTGCGCCGGCGGTCGGGGGGGCGGATTTTCATTACGTTACCGTAGGTAATTAATTTTCATACGTTTTTACCACACTGTCAAAGATAATACATGTTACGTTACTGGTTGCAATAATGTTGGTAATTAATTACATACAGTTCCGAAAGCGGAATAGAGGATTTATGATATTGGTGTAGATCAAGATATTTATTCGTCAATGTAAGCACACTACAATGCACTAATGAACGTCAGAGAAAAATAAAATAGGTGAGTGTCGAGGAAAGTGTGTGAATCGAGTGCGATTGGAAAGAAGTTATGTTATTTAATTTTATTTCATTTTTGACTTTATCGTAAATTTAGTTTTTTTTTTTAATTTTAGAAATTTTAGAAGTTTTGGAAATTTTGGAAATGTTAGAAAGTTTGGAAATTTTGAAAAGTTTTGGAATGTTTGGAAATTTTGCCAATTTTGGATTTTGGAAATTTTAGAAAATTTGGGAATTTTGGGAATTTTGGAAATTTTGGAAATTTTGGAAGTTTTGGAAATTTTGGAAATTTTGGAAATTTTGGAAATTTTGGAAATTTTAGAAATTTTGGAAATTTTGGAAATTTTGGAAATTTTGGAAATTTTGGAAATTTTGGAAATTTTGGAAATTTTGGAAATTTTGGAAATTTTGAAAATTTTGGAAATTTTTGACATTTAGGAAATTTTTGACATTTTGGAAATTTTTGACATTTTCGACATTTTTAAAATTCTCGACTAAGGTTATTCTTTAAGGTTCTCGACTTTTTTCACTTTTATCACTTTGTCACTTTCACTTTTCACTACACTTCACTTCACTTTATTCTATTTTATATATTTTTTATTTCATTCCATTTTACATGTTTCTCAATCGTATGGGTGTCGCGTTTTCGTGACGTGACGCTTTTTCGTCACGTGACTTTTTTTCGCATAGGCCCCCATCCGCGAACCGTCCGATAAGGAACTTCGTTCCAAAACTACCACCGATTCTAACGCTACACCTCTGGCCCAAGAAGTATTATCACCGAAAAGAAATTCGACTGGACTTATTTTTTTCAAAAGAGTAATACATTATTAGATCTTAATTATACAAAATAATGCGTAGTTCTTCAAGAAGACATTGATATGTCTTCTTGAAGAACTACGCATTATCAGCTTGAGAGACAGATAATGTACCTATTGTTTAATTACAAAGAAAAATAAATCCTAATCTGACTGCTTCACAAAACGTTTAATATGTTTTCCTACCTAAACGGTGTCCTATAAAAGTTAGATGATTTTGTAGTAGTTTATTGGTTTGGGCCATGCATCTTTGTCCGTCATATATAGCCCTCGAACCTGCAATAACCCTATGACATTCATGACATTTTCAAATATTTATTAAGAGCCGGTAAAGGTAAATTTAAAGCATCGACGGGTAACATGTTATAAATATGAACACCTTGACCAAAAAATTACAAATTATTTTAATACCAACTTTCAACATACAAACTTTCAACCCCCTTTTCATCCCTTCCAGGGTTGATTTTCGGGATGAAAACTATTCTTTGTCCTTTCCCGGGACTCAAACTATCTCTACACAAAATTTCATCAAAATCCGTTCAGCCGTTAACTAATAAAAAATTCTTGGAACGTGTTCTGTTATCGATTCTAAGTATCTCCAGCCAACTTTTTTCGAATATATTCCATGAACAGACTTTCGACCCTCTTCAGCTTTATTACATGTATAGATAGTTTTTATAAAAAGTACCTTTCAGGCTTCACTTCCATTTTATTTTTTTATTTTTTGGACCTACGGTTCTAAAGTAAGATGGGGGGAGGGGGGTTTGAAGATGAAACTATCCTTTGTCATTTCTCGGGACCCATACTATCTCTATACCAATTTTCATCTAAATCAGTTCAGCGGTAAAAATTCCTCATACCACCTTCTAACCCCCTTTTCACCCCCACAAGGGTTTGAAAACTATCCTATGACGTTTCTCGAGACTCAAATTATCTCCATACTCATTTCTATCTAAATCGTTTCAGCGGTTAAAAATTCTCCATACAAACTTTCAACCCCATTTTCACCCCCACCAGGGTTGATTTTCAGGATTAAAACTATATATTATCCTTTCCCAGGACTCATACTATATCTATACAAAATTTCATAAAAATCCGTTTAGCCGATTTCACGTGATGCGCGGTCAAATAAACAGACAAACAGATAAACAGACAAACAGACAAAAATTCTGAAAATTGTTGGAACGTGTTCTGTTATCGATTCTAAGTATCCCCAGCCAACTTTTTTTCGATTATCTTCCATGTACAGACTTTCGACCCTCTTCAGCTTTATTATATGTATAGATAGATTGGGTCGACTTCAGCCTTATGCCGAAGACATACTCGGCGACTACCAGTGCGGCTTCCGCCAGAACCGCAGTACTGTGGATCAGATATTCCTGTTGAAACAGCTGATGGAGAAGAAATGGGAGTTTGCACAAAACATCCACTTCCTCTTTGTTGATTTTGCCAAGGCATACGACAGTGTAGACAGGGAGACACTGTATAACATTTTAAAACATTTTAAAGTGCCTGACAAACTGGTAAGGATGATAAGTGTGGCTACTAAAGTAAGTAGGATGAGGGTTAGAGCTTGTGGAGAACTGACAGCCGAATTTGATGTGGTCACTGGACTGAAACAAGGAGACGCCCTTTCGCCAATGCTGTTCAACTTGGCACTCGAATACGTCGTGCGGAAATTGCTTATACACGATGGGGGTGTAGAGTTGAATGGTATACATAAAGTCATTGGGTATGCTGATGACTTGGGATTATTGGCTCAGAACAAAAAGGACCTAGAGGCCATGGCGGTAATCGTTGAGCAAGAAGCGGAAAAGATCGGACTCAGAATTAACCACCAGAAAACTGAATATCTCCTAATGAAAAGGTATAAGAACATCAGAGTTAAAAGAGAAGACCTAGTAGTCGGAGCAACCACCTACAAAGGTGTGGATCGTTTTAAGTACCTCGGCTGCACAGTAACTGATACCAACCACAGGGAAGAGGAGATAGATGTTCGAGTCCAAAACGCCCTAAGATGCTCGGCAGCGCTTCATCGAGTTCTGGTGTCCAAGCTTATCAGTAAACCGACTAAGATTCGAGTATACAAGACAGTAATCAGACCAATCTTAATGTATGGGTGTGAAGCTTGGACATTGACACAGAAAGAAGAGAGCAAGCTCTTAGTGGCAGAGAGGAAAATCTGGCGGAAAATTCTGGGACCTATCAGGGGCGAAGATGGAAGCTGGAGGCGTAGGAAGAATAAGGAACTAGAGGAGCTAGTCGCTTTGCCCAATATAATTGGCGAAATCAAAGCCACACGACTCCGCTGGCTTGGACACCTGGAGAGGATGGGAGAGGATCGAGCTGTGAGAAGGGCGTATGTGGGGCACCCGGGTGGAAAGCGTCCGTCTGGACGCCCCAGATACCGCTGGAGCGACGAAGCCCTGAAAGATATATCCGCCCTTGGAGTACCGGACTGGCGTGAAGTGGCGCAGAATAGGGCAGAGTGGCGGTCTCTTGTGTCAGAGGCCAAGATCCGTTTTGGGTCACTGAGCCAGTGAAGTAGTAGTAGTAGTAGTAAAAGCTCTACCGCTAATAATTTAATTAGGTTGAGTATGTAAAGCTAGGTGACAGGATACGCAAACACGTAAAATTTAAGTGTTTTTGTGCATGTTTTGTGATGAAATCAATTAAATCAAAGCATTTGAAAGCGAGGATGTGGCAAAATACCTCAATTTTACGTGTTTGCAAATCCCGTCACCTTAATACGATTTACTTTAGCATTGTTAAAAATTGGGCTTACTTATTATAATTGATTTGCGTTATTGAGTAGAAATCAAATAGGTACAAACACTACTTAACTTATTTTAACTTCCACAGGAATTTCCCCACGAGGATAGGCTGTATTTACTATACTATGAGGTCTATGAGTATCAACTTACCTCGTATTACCACTTTCTTCCGTTCTTCGTTGTCATGCTTCTTGCCCGAACCAGTTAACATGTGGCTAGGAGAGTTGCGATCTGCTCGAACCTGCGCAAGCAAAATGTGGTCAGGACTTAGGCTGTATGTACATAAAAACTGAAGTACCATCATTTCAAAGCATGCATTAGATAATCTAAAATATAATCTTACATGCAGAGCTATAAGAAAATTTGTTATATCGAAGGTATTGTATTGTAGTCATTGTAATTTCTACTGAAAGGGCTGCCCTGGCCTAAACATACAATCGTCTAGGTTGTAAGAACATGTATGTACCTAATGTACGTAGGTATTACACATGATTTACAAGATGATTTCACGGCATTTGCATTTGCAATAGCAAGCAGCAGCGGCGCATAACATTTATAATAAAACAACTTGAAGTCAGAAATTCCTAAGTTGGTATTTTAATAATATATATACGAAATTGATAATTTGAAGAACCTTAGTACAATATCTGAAATTGAAAGATTTCTTTTACGTTGTAGACGTATATAGGTACCAACATATAATCCTAAATCTCATGATATAATCGTCAGTAGGGATCTTCATGTTAATAAAAGCCGCCAAAGGCAAATTCATAACTTTAGGCACTGGTCCCACCGCGGGCGAGTAACTATGAGCTATCGGCTATTTTCTAGCCCAAGAAACGAACAAAAGATAATCGCTCCCGTGTAAATAAAAGAGAGAGATGTATATTTATAGTTCATCGCAGTGTGAACAGCCAGCTATGAACTATATTTATACAGGGTGATTCATGAGACGTGAGCAGGAACAACCCTACACACTTAGTTAACGATAATGAATCGGCCCCCATCATGTTTAAATGAAACAATAACGCCTTTCTATTTTTTTTACATTTTTGTTTCGTAGAAATTTTATTTTCTGTAATCAAGGTCACCCTACATAAACCCATCAATAAAGATAAAACCTCTTTAACAATCATGACAACATATTGATTATGAAAAAAATAATTGTCAAATTGAGTGATATACGATGTTTCCAAAATAACCAGACATCAATTTGACACATATCACAGAAAAACAAGAGAATATCAGTACTCGACGGAGTATTCTAATTGTAGAGTGACCATGCGTGTCGTAAATAATTTTAATCTTTTTATTTTTACTTGAATATTTTTTTTTGCTGTTATCACACTAATAGTGATATCAAACAATAGCTTATCAATAACTTAATCCGTAGTGTTAAGCCTGCTCACGTCTCATGAATCACCCTGTATATATCTCTCTCTTTTATTTACACGGAAGCGATTATCTTTTGTTCGTTTCTTGGGCTAGAAAATAGCCGATAGCTCATAGCTTACTCGCCGCGGTGGGACCAGTGCCTAGGGATCATTCACATAATTACTTACCAATTCACCTAAAAAGCTGATGTAACCTATAGCCAATTTTAGAGTGTCTACTTTCGATAGCCTCTTCTCGTATGGCAGGGTGGGGATGTGGGCGCGCAAGCCTTCGAAAGCATCGTTAATGGACTGCATGCGCCGGCGCTCGCGCAGGTTCGCCGCCTGCCGCTGCTGGATCTGCTGCTGCGGGCAGCGCGACCGCCGCTTGTGGTGGCGCCTGTAGTCCGACCTGCAACATCGTGTCAGCTAAGCTAACCTAAAGGTCGAAACACATTTAAAAATCTCCAATTCACAAAACACGTAGGTAATTTCCCCGCAGTCGAGATAGTACCGCTGTACCTTATCTTATCCCTACGCTTTTTCCCTTGACTATTCCGTGGCTATTAATAACTAAATATTCAGGATTAAGAGAACTTTGTAACTCGAGTGAAGTAAGATATGATATCCACATAATAATTTACAATAATAGTTTATTTTGTTAAAGCCATATTTTCCTTAAGTATAAATACTCTTTTTATGTTCCACCAGATTTTTTAAAGATCACCTAATACCTAAAACTACTCCGCTCGGACTTATCAAGTCACTTCTAACGGTCATTCATAACTCAATAGGTGAGGTTGATTGGTTTTTCTACACCAACATTAACTACCATTATTTTGCTCTATGTGCAGACTTTTTAAGTATTTACTTAAACGGTTAATAAAGGTAGGATGAAGTCACCACTAAATTAACAACTAAGCAACTACCCCAACTTTGATATTTTTTTATGTACGGTCAACCAATTTGATTCCTAGGCCACTGTAGAACCTATAGGGTATGTTATAGTTATACCCATTTCCAACAACTTTTCGACGTCAATAGACGAACAATAGCACTAACAGAACCCACCAACCTACCCCCAATCCATTGTATACTTTGAAATCCATTCAGAGTGTACCTAATATAGAGTGGATCAAGTCCATTTTTTTAAATAAGAATTACAACTACACAGTTTCTGTCTATGGCAAATATGAAGCCAATTAGTTTACCTTTAAAATTTTTAAAAGTAAAAACCTCCAAACTAATACAGTGACGTATCTAAATACATATGTACGTCGCCCTGAAAATAAGGTGATTCACTGTTATCATAACGAATCTACTCCAGGATCCCATCGTCAGATCCTCAAAGAGGGGTCTAGCTGGAAATGTAAAAAACAGAAAGTTTAACTTCTGGATTTGTTCAGAATAGTTAGACAAACATACTAAAAGTCCACAGCCCTCGGAGGTGAGCCCCAGGAGGGGGGAGCGCGCAAGGAAGGTCATAAGAAATATTGCTGTACTATATAATTGAAGCTGATAAAATTCTCTACAACATTTACGTATACTTTTTTCACCTAATCCCAACCGTTGTCTAGTTATGACCTACGAATAATTTTTAAGAAAAAAAAACCGACTTCAATGGGGGTAGCCGGTGAAGGATTATTGTAGATAGATGGTGCACTTAGATTCCATACAATGAAATAACTTGCTTAAAAAACGCAGCGGAGAGGACCAATCGCCAAACGTGAACTATGCGTCGTTGAAGAGTTCCGTTCTGATTATCATCAACAGTTCCACTTCATCAAATGTCACTCTTTTGAATGAAAATGCTTGATTTGTTGATAAAAATACAAAAGTCACTTTATGTATGCCTTTAAGATTTGAGGAATTCCCTCGATTCCTCGTGGAACTCATCATCAGAACTTGAGCTTGACGAAAATTGGTCCTGACAATCTAACTTGCTTAACAAACATAGCGAAGAGGAAGAATCGCCAAACATGAACTATGCGTCGTTGAAGAGTTCCGTTCTGTTCATCATCAGCAGTTCCACTTCATCAAATGTCACTCTTTTGAATGAAAATGCTTGATTTGTTGATAAAAATACAAAAGTCACTATGTGTAAGCCCTTAAGATTTGAGGAGTTCCCTCGATTCTTCATGGATCCCATCATCAGAACTTGAGCTGGACGAACATTTGTTCTGACAATTAAACTTGCTAAACAAACACAGCGAAGAGGACGAATCGCCAAACGTGAACTATGCGTCGTTGAAGAGTTCCGTTCTGATCATCATCAGCAGTTCTACTTCATCCAATGTCACTGTTTTGAATGAAAATGATGGTTTTGTTGATAAAAATATAAAAATCACTATATGTATGCCTTTAAGATTTGAGGAGTTCCCTCGATTCCTCATGGATCCCATCATCAGAACTGCGTTTTGACAAAAACGGGACCAATCTGTATATATATACTTACAATCAAAAAAAGAATTTTCAAAATCGGTTCAGACATGACGGAGTTATGGAGTAACAAACATAAAAAAAAAACAAAAAAAAAAAAAAAAAAAAACATACACGCCGAATTGAGAACCTCCTCTTTTCAAATCTTGAAGTCGGTTAAAAATGGACGATTGTGAAAAGTGGGGAGTTTACCACACGATTCCTGTTGTACAGATAACGATAACTGGCAAACAGCCCATCTGGATAAAACGACATCCTAAAAATCTTGTAGAGAATTAAAATATATTTTAGAAAATGTTGTACACATTAGTAATATATAATCTACCTTTGAAAATTTATAACAATTATAAACATTTCGGCAGATTTAGCAATGTTTCTTTTCAGTGAATGACACCAAACTAAAAATGAATACAATAGGTACAGTCGCCATCAAATATATCGGAGCGGCCAGGGTACTCAAAAACAGCTGAACATGCACTTTATCACCTTGACAATAGAGGCGTTGTTGTTCAGATATTTATGACCACCTTTTCCGCTCCGATATACCTGATGGCGACTGTACGCCAATTTTATATTTTCCAGGGTTATTTATATTTTTACAAACAAATGAAAATGTTTATTAAACAAACACCATAATTCAATACTCAAGATAATTCCAAGCGACGGAGAAAATTGAAGGCACCTCATTTGCAAAAGTTACGTTACGTTATTAATCGGGCTCAACCATTCTCGTCAATAAATTCATCCATCAGTGATGAAAAAGTCTCAGTTCTCAGTAGATCCCCTCCTACCTTTTCAAAGGATCTCTATCAGCAATAAGACGAATAATGACTTAAATCACTATTTAGAGTATGAACTGGCTCCATTCCCTTTAGCCCTCTTCGATATGCATGGGATGAGAAAAACCAAAAATCTGCTCTACTAGGGAGTAGAGAGCAGATTTTTTGGGTTTTCTTTGATGTAACCAGAAGCCTTGTAGCCTAACGCACTTTGAAATTGTAATCGATGGAGGACTCCTCATTCATAAAGTGATTAGGCCAAGAAGAGGAATGGTAGCTACTATATGTGAGACCTACATAAAGTTCATAAAGCGTAACTACCCAGGGAGAACAGTCGCTCTAATATTCGATGGAGACACTAACTTTGCCAACAGTACAAAGTCAGCTGTACAAGAGCGAAGGTATAGCCTAAAGCAGCCTGTCGATATAAATCTTAATCTAGAAACCTTATGAAGCAATAACATTTTCTCTCCAACAACCACAATAAAAGCAATTTGATTGCCATCCTCCGATCTCAACTCAATAGCAACGGTATTGAGAGTCAACAAGCTCCAGACGATGCGGACTTGATGGTGGTCTCTACTGCTATTGAAAAATCGAAGGATTCTGCAGTTGTTGGAGAAGATACTGAATTGGCAGTCCTGCTCATGGCAAGGACTCCTGACCAGGATAATATATTTGTCCTAGCAGAAGCAAAGTCCCTAGGAGGAAGAAGCTAGGCCTAAACGACATATTATTTCTACACGCCTTTAAATGATGTGACACCACTTTCGCTGCAGTTCGGAGAAAGAAAGTTCGTTTCGTAAACTTTATTTATAAAACCTGGAAATCCGTCAAGCCGCTGAGGTGTTCTCGAATCCCTCATCATCGCATACTGACGTAAGAGACAAAGGGAACTTATGCTTCTTGAGGTGGTATGGAGCGAAACAGGAGACCTATCAAAATAATTATCGATATCAGCGTTCTCCAGTCTTTATCTAAAGTCAAACCTGATATTTCCTCCCTCAGTCTTTCCGGACTTACCACCAAGTCCAAAATTGGTTTGGACATGATCTTTTCGACATGCCAAACTGCGAGACGTGGCTCTCACACTTGTCTCGCTAGGTGATAGAGTGAAATCCATCTGTCCACACGTGTACACACCTAACTCTCAATCTGTCAGTAGGTCTCGCTAGAGCGTTTTGTCTATGGCTATGGCCACCATTTTAGATATCACTCTTGAGTGATTCCACCCCAAATTTCAACAGTCACAAAAGTGTGATATCATAGTTGTCTTGCAAGCGACTGTCTGTTATGCCATGTCCAATTGAGGCCCTGGTTCCTGTGCAAACAAAAAATCAAGCTGCACCGGAGGAAATATTAAAGTTAATATTTTGCCAGTACACCATTGACTGTGTTGTGCTAAATGTGGTCGTAGGAAGGCCTCGATGCTCTATCGTTTGCCATAATTGCCACGGCAGTAGCGGATAATGACACCGACGGCGACAGTGGCGATGAGGTAGCAGAAAATATTGTAGCTGTCGTTGAAACAGAAGCTACATAAACGACGCAAACGACGAAGAACAATCCATCCGCTCCCGCCGAAAAAGGCAGCGAGTAGTTTACTGAAATATAAATTGTTACCTGTTGTATATAAATGTATGTAAATAGCAATGTAAAACATAAAATAGTTATATAAATATATTACTTACACATTTACTGAATATATTTGTACTTTTGTGCCCTTCACTGATATATTGTTGAATTTGCCGATTTATCAATCGGTATAAATTTCATTTCAAAACAACGGTAGATACATACGGTCAACCAATTTGATTCCTAGGCCACTGTAGAACCTTGTCGTAATGATAGTTGCCCGTGGATACGTATAAACGTAAACTATTCGCTACCCAACTAGCTATTGTGACGAGGTCCTAGAGTGGCCTAGAAATCAAATTGGTTGACTGAACATAAATAAGTATGTGTTCACATATTCAAAAACATCATAACAATAATGCTGTGCAAGATTATTATGGCGGCTTTTTATCTGGATGAACTGTTTGCCAGTTATAGTTGCATGTTTTGTATGACAGGGATCGCTGGGAAAACCCTCCACTTTTCAAAAGCTTTTCGGAGCTCATATCTAGAGAACGATTGAGATTAGGTAAAAATTGTGTGAATAAAAGTGTAGAGAATCTTACCAGCTTCAATTATGTAATACAACACAATTTCCTGTGACGCATTGTTTTCAAGATGTAAGCAAAAAAACAAAAAACGGGACCTTCTTTGCCTCCCCCCTCCTCCGGCTAACCTCCGAGGGTTGGGGACTTTTAGTATGTTTGTGTCCTAACTAGGCTTAACAAAGTCAAGAAGTCAAACTTTCTGCTTTCGAAATTTTCATCTAGAATCTTTCATTGACCACACTATAAGTAATATTACAACTACTTTTTACTTAAATCGTATTGTTTTGAAAGATAAAGAACACTGAAATTACAGTAAAGAGGGTAATACAAGCTGAGAATGTCATACTTCCTTCTTATCGGACAACTCTTACTTTCTGGTTTCTCGGTTTAAGCAAAGTACCTAAATAAAAACACGGCGCGCAATAATAGCAGTGCTGTGTTAAAACCACTCCGCGAACTTTAAGGCTGCCAAGGGCCGCGATTCGAAAAATAAACACACACACTGGAGAGACACGGCTCCAACCCAACTCAACCCAACTCAACTCAACGCTATAACGACATTGACATTTGCTATTCGAACAGATTTTCATTCAACATTGGTCTCACATTGGTCACACATTGGTCTCACATTGGTACAACATTGGTACAATGTGTGACCAATGTGAGACCAATGTTGAATAAAAATCTGTTCGAATAGCAAATGTCAATGTCGTTATAGCGTTGAGTTGAGTTGGGTTGGAGCTGTGTCTCTCCAGTGTGTGTTTATTTTTCGAATCGCGGCCAAGTGCATATAAATTTAATAAATCGCACAGCGTTCAGCAAGTTATTATAATATTTATAATTATAAGAAAGTGCAATACTTCAATATATATCTATTTTCATAAAACTATAATAAAGATTAAAAACAAATGTAAAGAAAAAGTTAGGGAAGGTGTTCTAAGACCATTTTTGCGTAGCTTCATGGGATCTGGTAGAAGTAGCTGCTCTCACTGACTCATATGGAAAATCCACGCTAAATAGATGTAATACAGGTCACTCACCGTTTTCTAGGTATCGACAGGTTTTCTTGGTCGCTCGCGTACAGACTTCCGTCAGACATAGACGAGTCATCGTAGAGGAACAAATCCGAGCTGTTCGCGGAAGTGGGTGAGCCGCCCAGACTCACTGGGACAACGCTGCTGTTCTCCACCGGTAGGCAGCGGTGGTTCCCGCTTATACTGTCCATGTTAAACATTGCTAACACCGGCCACTGCACTTTCACTCAGTTCTCCACCTCACTACCATCACATATAAATAATCGATAAATTTATACAGTCCTAGTACCTAGTTCTATTTCTTTAATAGTTTCAGGTTGCCGTTCGTCAATTTATTGAATGCGAACTGAGGACTGTGGGCATACGAGCCGCAGTGAGGCCCGGAGTGCTTTTGAAGGGAGGGCCTAAAGCTACTCGGAAGAGGGTGGGCCCCGCCCATTTGTTGTCAGACGCCCACATTTCGTTCTACCCCGCTAGTGGAAATTCAATTAACGTCTAGGCTCTCCCTTTGTTCAATGTTTTTATGTGGAATAGAGAGGGATAGAAAACAGTTTTCAACAATGGAACTCGTATATAGTATTACGTGTTCAGAAAATTCATTTATTCGTTCTAATGCATAATAGATCAAGGGTAGCCCGTGGCAGTATGTAGTAACTGGTAGCCTGAGCCAAACTTAGAGCATTTTGTACAGTCAGCAAAAAAAAACCTTATTTTTTGACAAAAGCTACTTGAACGTGGCCCATTTGATAATGCTCATCGAGAAGTGCCAAAAAAATGATGGTAGCCACACGCCACCTGACATTTTACAATTTTGTTTTCTTTAATAGTTGATGAATGAATGAATAAATGCTTTATTACACACCTCAAAAAAAACAGCACAGTAGAAAAATAATTCACGATAAAAAGAGGCAAACAACAGGCGGTCTTATCGCGAATGAGCGATCTCTTCCAGACAACCTTTAATGAGTTCTTTCGAATGGCACAATTTTTATCTTCTAATAGGTTAATTATTTCAATATTTTTGAATAAGGTAAAATCATGAAGTTGCCAATTTTGGACAATGAAACCGCTTACGTACCGCGTAACAGTAACACTGCATTTAAACTAACCCGTGAACTCATTTTCACGTCGTATTTGCAATAGCCGATTTTCACTTTATAATATAAAACTTGCCTCAATAGCAAAAGCTCCAGCAGGATTAAGGATCGCTACCATTTTTTGTTATTACCAGGTTGATACTTACATACATTACATACATTTTTTGTTATTACAGATACTTTCGAATAGCATAGGGTTCAATTTGTTACTAGATGTATCGATTACGTATCTACCTCATCGAGTAGCAAAACGTCGTAGAGTTTATAATGATGCTTTTGCTGGCTGTACAAAATGTTCCAATTTTAGCTCAGGCAAAGTAATAAAATACATAACTTTTCACCGTGCATTGCCCTACATAATTCGAATTAAGATACTCGATGAGGTAGGGATGCCTACCGCCTATATGGTCTATAATATTATCTATGTTATTAAAATCCTAAGCCAGGACAAAGTTTCTACAAAGAGACTTCAACTTGATAGAGCTCGGTACTTACTTACTTCCACAATCCCACTCATTGGTCGATATAATGATGAGTGAATTAACTTTTTTGTGGACTTATAGAGTTCGATTCCATAGTAGTAGGGTTTGCTCCCGGTACTCGTTTTCTATACGAATCCAGTACCGGAACCGGGAATGCCCGGTTCTCGCCATACAAAATCAGAACCGGGAGCATTCCCTACATAGTAGGTACTACTTTATTTCATCTGCCTTTACCTTTTACCATATTAATCATATTATGCTTCGCCATAAATTAAATCTATTATTAAGCGGTGAAACTAGAGAAATTCGGTTTAAATTAATAACGTACCTACCTAGATTTGGGAAACCCTGGGCAGCAGCAAACGTAGCTTAGCGGGGGAGGTGTCCAAAATGACCTTCACACGATTTGCGAATTTCCTTTAGGTAAAACAAGCTACTCATATTTAAAAGATTTAAGGTCCCACAGATTTTTTCCGCCCTGTATATACCTGTCAGGATCATTTTGAACAACTCAAACGGTTTTGCTACTTTTGCTGCTGACTGTACAAACAACATGTAAGTAAGTGCTAGTACCTACATCTACAACCTACTATTTATACCGGAAACAAAAAACAATTCCAATTTTAATCATAAAATATACTTTATTGCCGTTGTAAAAAAAACTTTGATATTTTTACATAGTCAGAGTTTCGAATTATGTTTAAAATGTTCCTTGTATTTTACGTTACGGCATTTTTTATACTTTAGTACGTATTTTTTGATTTTACTAATATAGATTCCATTATTTCGGGTTTAGATTTCATTAACTCTCAATAGTGCTGTCTCTGCGTGCATCCCATCCCATGACACGGGCAGGGGCAACATCCGCTTAGTGTATCCCTTACACACGCCTCACAAATAACCCAAATTTCCGGAACACGAATGTTCCGTGGTCAGGAAAGACATACAAAAAAATGATAATTTTTATATTCATATTAAATATAGTAAAAAAGTACCTAGACGTAAATACTCGGTAATTCTATTTTATTGTTAATCATGTGGTAATTTTACATATCTTTTTGTAAGTTAATTCAAATGTAGACAAAATTAACGAAATCTTATACCAATTTTTCACTCGACTGTCCTTGCCTATTACAATGATGCTGGGGATAGTCGGGATCGGAACGGAACAGCAATTTTTTAAGAGGATCAGAGCGGAATAACTTCTTCCAGCGTCGTAAAGAATTTGTTGCTTTTCATCTTATACTCGTAGTACCTAGGGTGTAAAAATAAAATCGGAATCGTACCTTGGCCACAACAAAGTTTCGATTTTAAAGTTATATCAAAATAATTGTTAAGTAGGTAGGTTAATTTTCTCCGGTTCTTGTTATTTTCTCGTTCTGATTAGTTTAGTGCGTAACTTATGTTGTTAGCTGTCAATGGTCATTTCAAAATAGTTATTTGTACCTACTTAACCTACAATAAGATTGCTAAGCGTCCGCCGAGTGAAAATATTATTATGCTACATTAGTCCCTCATTAAGATTATTTAAAAAATCAACGTGTATTTTTGTCCATATTTTTAACGTAACTAGCCCATTCAATAGGCGCTATTGTATACCGCAACTAAACCTAGAAAATATATACAAAAACTAATTTTATTATAACTAATTCACTTAGTAATGTACCTTTTCATTCCGTAGTACAACTCAAGCTAAGAAAGCTAAGGGGCCGCCCTGCTACGGCCGCTCCGACTGTGTGACTCCTTTACAGGAATCTGCTATTGAAAAGTAAGTAGGGTAAATCGCCAGTTACTGGCCACTGTCCAATAACTGGCCACCTCATACTAAAAACGAACTCTGCGTACCTACAAACAAAATTCATTTTAGTATAACGTGGCCAGCTATTGAAACCCTTCAGTTTCTACTTCAGCTTTGTTTGTAGGTAAACAGAGTTCATTTTTAGTACGAGTATCAGGTGGCCAGTTATTGGACAGTGGCCAGTAACTGGCGATTTACCCTATATAAATATCGTTTTATTTGTTTTTCCTCATTTGTACAGATTATCTGCGCGTTAAGCATTAGTGTGGACGCAGAACCTAAGCAACCCAGAAAATTAGTAAAAGGTGCCCCCTACGGTCACGCTTACAGGGGACATGACCCCCCCAAACCATACACGTCAAATTGAAAAATCTTCTAAAAATGTACTTTATTTACTTAATAAAAAATAGTAGATTGTACAAGTGCATAAAACGTACGATTTTATGAGAGGCGTTTATCCATCCGAGCGAGGTTGCGAGCGAGGATTGATATAAAGTCGAGTGTAAAATGGGTTTTATGGACGAGGGTTACACTCTAATTTTCACTTCAATTGCGAGGAAATTATTTATCGGGAATCGTAAAACAATTTCAAGTTGTAACAAAAATATTACAATGAAAACAAATATGGTTCCCACTAATTCATTTTTTTATGTTTTTTTTTTGTAATTTTCAACATGTGAATTTAGACATAGATACTTGTTTTCTGCCAATTCATAAAAACATTTCGGGGCATTTCTAAACTATTATCAACTCCTATTTTATTTTATTATAGAAAACACGCAATTCAAATAATTATAGCAAGAATATAATAAAAGAACAAGTTTCAGTATTCTACGAAATTTTACTGCTCAATTTAAGTCGTGCAATATATTTTGATTCTGTTTTGCTGTTGAGCCACATTCTTAGTCTTAGAAGAAAATTTTACTTTATGCCCTAGAGCTTAAAATGCGATTTTCCACGCACGACTTAAAGTCGAACTTTACGAGCATGAGAAGTGAAAAGTAATTTAGTGACCTCTAAATTTTCAAGCTGCAACCGCGCCTGGAGGTGACACTGAAATCTCAACCATAATATTCGTGTACTTTTTCAGTGCAACTGAAGAAATAACCACTGAAAGCAGAACGCCAAAACGCTTCATAATACTTGATGAATTTAAAGGGTAATTTGCAAGCATTCACGTCTTCCGGGTATTTCGAAACGGATTATTGAATAAGGGTTTTTTTTTAATCATCCATGGTCTACTCCCTTACAATTATTATTTCGCCATTTAATTTTATATACTTATAAATTTAAGCTAGGTACCTACCTCATAAATGTCAGGAGAAATCAGATTATTAGTATTGAAACATAACGGAATCGAATCGATATGAGAATGTGTACCTAAATTTAATAGGAATCAATCCTTGCACTAGATTAAATATGTATCTCAATTCACAACGCAGATTCCGTCCATGTGCGCAGCGCCGTTTAGCAAAGTTACTTGGAGGTTATCTATTTATTCTGGATAAAATAGAAATTTAATTATTTTTCCCTTTTTAGTGCAGTATTTGGCGCATACAAGTATGATCCGATAAGAGGAGATTTTATGTTGCCTAATAAGACCACAACAAACTTGGATGGACTTATGGGTGGAGATAGAGGCCTGGTAATGAGAGCAGGAGGCGATGAACTCATGACCGAAGAATACCAAAACCAAACCCAAACCACCAACACACCCACCACGCAACCAGTCAGTGAAAGTGTATCAATAAACACAACACAATCAATAAATGAGAGTGAAAATGCTGTAAAATGAAAGAGAAAAATAATTGTGGTAAAAAAAAACAACGTAATAAACTTAATAAATACTTATACCTGTATATGTGCTTGTTTATAAATCAAACGCGTTTATTTTCTTAACCGTAGTAGGTAATTTAAGGGTCGATCAACTATTTCTTGTCCCGGAGAAGGATTTTTTTCAAAAGAAAAACATTTGAATTTGAACTGCAATTACAGATTATGATGCGCACACGGGCAGCACATAAATTTCATTATTTTATCGCCTTAAGCTACACCAGTCAAATTGTAAACAAAATTTTCCTTAAAAACAAAGCGCAATGTAAAATTGCCTTTTCGCCTTTTTTTTAGTTTTTCTTCACTTTCATAAAATATCTGCAAGTTTTTCGGAATTTGTTGCTTAGCAATGATTAAAGTTTATTAAATTATAAATCATTTGAGCCCACTGACAGTACCCTAGGTATAATGTTAGTTAATGAATGATAATGTTGAACAATCTGGACTAACATATTGGGGTACCTACATTATATAATTTATAAATTAAGTTTCAAGTCAAAAAATATTAACATTTTGCGACAAAGGTCTCCTGGTTCACCATTGATGTCTCTGTGTGTGACCTGGGGGACTGTTGACCCAGAAAACATTTAAAGAAAAAATATCAATTTTAGCTACTATCTACAAAAATATTTCAACAAGTTACGTTGCTTAAGATATTAGACCCAAGTTAGATCTATTTAGCTTCAAAGTAATATAATAAGACGAAAGTTTAAATGAAATACTTATCACGGTAAGTTTGCGGACCAACAATAAACACACCCTGCCCTTCTTCTTACCACCGCAATGTAACCGCAATGGCTGCCTCTATCACGTGATACTTAGAGCTGCCTATTGGCTGAGTGATACAGCGTAATAACCTTGAGTCTCCATTGGAATTGTAATGTTTGGTAAACATGATCCATTGTTTCGGGACACAATAACAAAAAAGTTATGTTGGCGGACTCTTAGCATTTATCTGGTAAAGATATAAATAGCATGTTATTTTTTTTTTTTTTTTTTTTTTTTTATATTAGCCTAAAATAGTGTCCCACTGCTGGGCAAAGGCCTCTCCCGCTGATAACCATAACTCTCGGTCCATGTATGTTAATAAAGCGTTAATATGATATACTATAGAATATATTTTTTACGCTGTTAAACAAAAACCGAAGCCAATACGCTTTTGGGACACGCTTTTATTGTATGGGAATCTGAAAATTTCTCCTAGGTTACCAAAAAAAAAACATATATCTAAGGAATTCTGTTAATTTTTAAGTTCTTGTTAGGATGACTATTTGTTTGATTATTTATAATATACGTAATAAATAAATACAATATTATGCTTTGACAGATGTTTTTTTGTTGGGACACAAGACAAAAAAAAATTGATTGACCCATAGAACATAACATGTGATCGTTGCGATTTAAAAAAATAAAACGACAGTAGCAAACGAGCATACGGGCCGCCTGATGGTAAGCAGCTACCGTAGCCTATGGATTCCTGCAACTCCAGAGGTGTCACAATGCTCGTTGCTGACCCTTTAGACTATGTTAATTATTATAAAATAACCGTGACAATGTTTATAACCGTCGCTATGTGATACCTTACACTGTTAAAAACTCGATAGACTAAACTAGCCTTTACTGAAAACCGCAACCAAATCGGACTAGCCATTCTGGAAATTAATGAGACCTACGTTTGCTTTGCGTCATTTAGGGTAGCCAACGCGCATGTGAATCCTCTGGAGTTGCGGGCGTCCATAGGCTACGTTAACTGCTTCCCATCAGGCGGGCCAAATGCTTGTTTGCCACCGTCGGGGTTTAAAAAAAGTGACGTAATTAAAGCTCAGTAATAGCCCAGCAGTTATGTACATTTCACCTGGAAAGTAATCCGAACTAGCCGTGTGCGCCGCGCCGGCGTGGCGTAGCCGCGCCGTTGGACCCACGCCGCCGCCGCCGCCGCGGATTTCAAAATCCACGCCGTTGGCCAAAATTTCAGAATTCGGAAAAAAATTACCAATGACAATTACCGATGAAGGACAGTCAGTTGAAAATTTAACAACGTTTATTGACGAATTAAACCATGAAAACATCTACACATTGAAATAGTTTGGATTTGGTCAATTCCTTCTCTTTCGGGAGATTAATAAATGAGTATGATTTAACCACTGACCTAACAAATATGAAGTCGATGGCCTTATTAATAAGATTGGTAACGAAAATAATAAATCTGCCATCAAAATTGTACCACCAACTAAATTATCCTGAGAAAAGAAGTGTTTTCGGTGGCAGGATTGATCCTTAATACTGAGCAGTATGTTCCGACCTACTGCGAGTCAAAAAAGGATCTTCATCATCACTAGTCGTTCCCTCAGAGCTGAGGATCATGTCCTACTGTTAAAGACCAGGTTCCTCCATAGGCTTCTATCCCTCGCTAAGCGCATGGCTTCTTGCAGTAGTAATTGCATGGGTGCAGTGATCTTGCAGGGGGAGGGCCTCTTAGTCTTGTGCCATCAACTTTTTCCGTCATGATGATCCTCTCCAGGTTATCCGATGAGCGTCGAGAGAGGTGTCCGAAGTATGTGGTCCTGGCACGTCGTAGACAACCAGCGTTTTATGCGTAGCTCCTCTAGTATGGACTGATTAGTATGCATCGCAGTCCAAGCAAACGTTTTGTGAAGCAATCAGATTTGGATTTTATTATTATTTTATTTTAATTAAACAATACGTACATTGTATGTCTCTCAAGCTGTTTTGATATGTCTTCTTATAGAACTACGCATTATTGTGTATCTTTAAGATATAATATTACTGTATTACTGTTTTGAAAAAATAAGTCCCGCCGAGTTTCTTGCCGGTCATAAATAATACTTCTCGGGTCAGAGGTGTAGGGTTAGAACCGGTGGTAGTTTTTTTTTTTCTCTCTGACGTTCATAAGTGCATTGTAATGTGCCTAAATTGAAGAATAAATATCTTTTATCTTTTTTTATGAAGGTATCCGTAAAAGCCCTCGCCAACACCACATTTCAAACGCGTCGATACGGCTTTTCAGATCTGCCTTGATAGTCCAAGTTTCAGAACCGTAAAGGAAAATTGGACACACCAGGAAACGCATAAGTCTAACCTTAGACTGCCTCTGTATGCCGCGATCTCTCCAGATCCCATCTAACCGAGTCATAGCACCCTTCGCTATTTGAATCCTCCGGATGATTTCACGTTGACACCTACCATCGCTAGATAGAAGTGAGCCGAGGTAGGTGAAGGCGCAGATGCATTCTAGGTCTTTCAGTGCTAGGCTTCGTGGAGGAGACTGTTTTCGGTGTACTAACATTAACTTGGTTTTGGCATGGTTGACGTGAAGTCCTAATTCGATGTTCTCCGCTTCTATTCGCCGGAACAAAAGACACATCTCCCCCTCATTGGAAGCCAAGAGCGTTGTGTCGTCAACATAGCGTAGGTTGCTGATCGTTTTGCTGCCAATTGATATGCCACCGTCCCAGTTCTCAGTGACCTTACGAAAGATGTATTCGCCGTAGATATTAAAGAGCTTCGGAGGCAATATACAGCCCTGTCTTACTCCTCTTTCCGGCTTGAACTGGTCCGACAAGGTATTCTCGATGCGCACTCTGGCAGTACTTTCGGCGTACAAGTTCTCAATAAGCTGAGCTAAATGAGCAGGGACACCCATCTCCAGGAGCACGTACAGCATATTTTTCCATCTAACACAGTCGAATGCTTTGGCATAATCTATGAAACATAGGACTAATGGCTGGTTCCATTCACGACATCTCTCGATGATCTGGTGCACGATGAAAATCTGCTCCCGTGTCCCTCGCCCAAATACAAAGCCAGCCTGCTCTGCAAGTATTTGCCGCTCCAGTAACTTTGTCAATCGCGAATATATGATGTAGAGAAATACTTTACTGGCATGCGATATAATAGACAAAGTTCTATAGTTGTCACATTTTAGCGTCGAGCCTTTTTTTATGGACAGGTATAACCATAGATTCAGTTCAGTCTCTCTCCACACTTTGCAGCAAATCTGGTGTAAGAACTGTGTACCTTCGCCACCTAGATTCTTTAGGAGACTAGCGCATATACCATCAGTACCGACGACATTAACTTTCAGACGTCTGATAGCGTCTTCCACTTCAGAAATAAATATGCCCAGCTCTGGTGGATTCACAGCGTCATTTTGCACTAAAAGATGTTCCGGAACTTCTCGATAGAGTTGTTCCGAATAGTCTCTCCATCTAGCCAACACTTTTCCCAGGTCTGATAGTGTCTTCATCAGTATCCGCTATCTGCCAGCTTCTAGGTTTGTAGTCGCGGATGAGAAGTTTCACTTTCTGGAATAAGTCTTTAGAATGAGCAGTTGCAGCATTGTTATCGATTTCGTTACACGCAGCAACAAGCATGGATTGAATTATTCTTATCGCGTCTGCATGCCCTTTTCCCGCAAGTGTGTAGCCTGGAACACTCCTTTCTTGCTATGTCTGTGCTAAGGCCTTGTTCTTTGAGAGTCTTTTGTCGCTCAATAAGTTCCCAGGTAGCATCAGAAATCCAGGGTTTCCGTCTTGCTTGGCTCCCAGGAGTGGGGATGACTTCTTTCGCTGTTTCGGACACAACCGCCTTGAAGCCATTCCATGTTGTCTCTGTATCTTCAATAGGATCCCTTATAACGTCCTTTAACTTGAGAGGCAACCTTCTGGCGAGCTCCCGCAAGACACATCTTGGTAGCTGGCCTTGGTACACGCTTTAGATGGAGTTGGCTTTAAAAGGATCTTAATTTATCACAATTATGAAAAACATCGACATAAAAGCGATTTTAAAAAAATAAGCAGGACTAAAGTGTACTAGAACTAAAAAACACCCTGAAATAAGCAAACGGCCTTATATATCGTCGTTTTATGTTCCTTGTTCCTAAAAAGTTTTTGATATTTATCATATTTTTAATGTGAAACGTGAGCCTTGCGAGTTTAGGTAAAAGAGACCATGACGCCGGCGTGGCGCAGCCACGCCGCCAAATATACCCGGCGCGCCGCCGCCGCGGATTTTTATGGCGCCGCACACGTCTAATCCGAACTCAACGGAACTTTAAAGGGTTGTTTGGGAGATTACTAGGAAGATAGACCTAAGATTTCGACCTCGCAAGGAGCCTGTGGAACTTGGAGGGAGTACAATAACCTAGTTTTTTTTAGTTTCTCGTATATATATCTCATAAAACTTTTTGTGTACAGCTTGTATGGCAAAGTTGAAGGGCAATAAATTTCCTGAAAGTTAGCTGTCATACCAGATTTTCAGGTCAAATATTAACGAAGATACAGTCGAACAAAGTTTATTAAAATTAAATGTTTATTTTTTAATATTGCTATGTAAAAGTGGTTTTTGTCCCCCCTCCAACTCCTACAAGGTCCTCGAGGTCGAAAACTTATCAGAGGCTTCGTAGCATACCCCCAAACTACCCGTTAAAGTTCCACTGAGTTCGGATTACTTTCCAGCTACCCTTAACATTCGACGTAACTGCTGGAATATAATACGGAAATCATTTTCTTCTACAAAACATGCAGATTGATGCTTTCGCCAATTGTAGGTAGATCTACACTACAGTCGCCATTAAATATATCGAAGCGGCTAAGGTAAGTACTCAAAAATATCTGAACAAGCATTTTACGCCTTAGGCGTTGTTCAGATATTTGTTACCACCTTGTGCGGCTAAGCTGATGGCCCTGTACTTTTAGGGCCTTATCACACTTGAGCGATTTGAAAGCGATTTCTGTACTAAACTCGTACGCGGCGAACTCGCGGCGTGTTCGCGCCCATACAAAACTCGCTCGCTAATCGCAAGTGTGATAACGCCGTTAGACCGCAAGCGACGCACATTTCGTCGGTTATCGCGAACCGCAGGAGCCATCTATCGTCAATTTAAACGCACCAGGTTCCTATTCGTTACTAAAGCGGTGGGCTATGTATGTATAATGAGAATGAAGCCTTGTGGAAGTCAGCTGCCGCTTCGTTGGTGAGCTGAAGAACGACAACTGGCAAGCCGCAGTGGTTCTCAACCCATTGGTCATAAAAATAATATAAAACTGTTGCTGGCTTGCGGAACATTTAGGTACTTAAAAAACTACCAGGGTGTAGTATACGACTACGTATGAAATTCGTAATTGGAAACACAAGAAATCGGTTTTTTAATGTTATGTTTATTATCACTTATCAGAATACTTGATTTTTCTATTACATCATTACTTATTCTTTTCGATAAATGCACTGTGTTGTTTAAAGCAGTGGTCTCCAAATTAGGCCAGATAAAATAGCTAAATTCCATATAATACGGCCCGCAAAGAGGAAGCGGAGGCCCGAGTGGCCTTTGGATAAATAAGTTTGGAGACCCCTGGTACAAGGGGTAGTTAAATATGGTTGATCTAGTCAAAAAATACTACGGCCAGCAAGATTCCTATACAAATCAATCTTATTGGCAACAAGGAACTTGGTACCCTTTTTCTCAAAACATCACAAATTTTTTGACCCGGGGTATGTCCTTAAACTACGTCCGGACTTTGGTATGTCCTTAAACTATGCCAAAAAGAGAGGTATGGGCACTGCGAATGGCATCTCGCTTAGTGTGGTAGGGCACGTTCAGTGAATGTCATCTCGCTCAAATCTGGAGCAGAGCCCGACTGGGGAAGTACCTCCACCTTACAGAAAACCACAGCCAAATAGCACTAGACCCTACTCATAGTGTTGTGTTCCTGCTGGTGAGTAAGGTTGCCAAAGAGCTCAAAGAGGACCCAGTGTGTTGACGATGAGGGACCCTCTTGTTCCTTTAGCCGTCAACACAGTGAATCCTCCTTTTTGTAAAGGGTCGGCAACGCGCATGTGACTCCTGTGGAGTTACAGGCGTCCATAGGTTACGGTAGCTGCTTAACATCAGGCAGGCCGTATGCTTGTTTGCCACCGTCGTAGTATAAAAAAAAAAAATTACACTTAATAATTAGAAACACATTATAAGTAGTACAAAAATGCAGATTAGAGCGGTTTCAATTTAGGTGGTCGTTCATTATCATTACCTACAGCAGCGGCTGGGTTTTCGAGTTTCTTGATGTGTCACCGCTATGTGTGTGCATCTGTTTGTGACACCGTAGCGATAAAAAAACCGATATGAGACCTTTTTAGGGTTCCGTACCTCGAAAGGAAAAAACGGAACCCTTATAGGATCACTTTGTTGTCCGTCTGTCTGTCTGTCTGTCAAGACCATTTTTTCTCAGGAACGCGTGGAGGTATCAAACTGAAATTTGGTACGAAGCAACGTCTTATAGCACAGATAAAGGAAAAATTGCGAAAACCGTAAATTTTTAGTTACATCATATAATAAAAATATTTTAAAGTTACTACCCCTATATACTTACCTACATGTTTGTACGGAACCCTCGGTGCGCGAGTCCGACTCGCACTTGGCCGGTTTTTTTTATATTTGAAAGCCGGTTTTCTAGTGAGTGATGTTTTATCAGACTTGGTTAAGCAGTTTTGCGGGTTTTCCCAAAAAAAATATAATAGATATATGTATTATTTAGTTTTCACTTTAAGCTTATAGAAATATGTAACAATTTAATCATAATTTTAATATTAATTCCCGCGCAACCCTTGTTAAAACTCTCCGCTACAAAGCGGGAAAACGTTGGAATCGGCTACCAGCGTAGCACGTAGCAAACTGCGGTACGGAAAGTGCTAATATAATACGTCTTGGTATGTGTGTACCGTAACTTTATATTGCTATACTATTTCATTCTCTCGTCAAAGAAGGGAAATATAAAAGGTCAAATAAATGTAGGCGGAAGAAAAGTAGAGCAAGTCCAAAAGTTTAAATATCTCGGAAGCATTATTACGGAAGACTCAAGGTGTACGTTGGAGATAAAGGCAAGAATTGCTATGGCCAAACAGACATTCTACAAGAAGAAGACACTATTAAAATCTAAAATCGCAATGGCTATAAGAAAGCGATTCATAAAGACATATATATGGTCCATTGCTTTATACGGATCTGAAACTTGGACAATAACGCAGAAAGACGAAGAGCTCTTGAAAGCTTTCGAGATGTGGTGCTGGCGAAGAATGGAAGGTATATCCTGGACAGAGCGAGTGACCAATGAAGCCGTCCTGGAGAGAGTAATGGAAGGAAGAAGATTGATGAGCACGATTAAAAATAGAAGAGGCAAAATGCTCGGGCACCTGCTACGGCACGACGATTTTATCAAAAACATTATTGAAGGGAAGATAAATGGAAAGAGAGGAAGAGGAAGACCAAGAGATAGTTACATGCACCAGATAAAGAAGTATTTAAACGTCGTGTCGTACCAGGAAGTCAAGCGGCTGGCCTCGGACCGACAAAGATGGAGACAACTACATCAAGCTACACCGACAAGAGCTCCGCTCTTAAGACAATGATGATGACTATTTCATTGTATTACCTACCAAGTATCAATTTCCTTTATATTTCTACTAGCTTTTGCCCGCGGCTTCGCTCGCGTTAAATTCGGGGTAACACGGTTCCCCTTTGCCCCCCGGAATGCTCCAAACAAACTTCCACCCCCCATTTTATGGAAGTGGGGGGTTAGAAAGAGACAAAAAGTAGCCTATGTCACTCTCCATCCCTTCAAGTATCTCCACTTAAAAAATCACGTCAATTCGTCGCCCCGTTTTGCCGTGAAAGACGGACAAACAAACAAACACACACACTTTCCCATTTATAATATTAGTATGGATGAAAAACTAAAAAGATAGGTCAACAACAACCTTTTTAACATTCATTTACCTAACTATATTGCCTACCCACAGAACAAAATAAAAATGTACATTTTGTAGTGTTATTGTATTGTAAATTGATTAATTTAAATTTTAATACAGTCAAAATACGACAATCTCGAGATCTCTCGGATAGTCCTGAAAATTGGTATGTATATTAATTTGAGGTCCCGTTTTCATGTCCAGACCAATTGACGTTCGAGGACGTCTAGGAATCGCCAGCACCTTGGAAAATGTAGTCCATCCTGGAGAAATTTAACTCTTAAACCTCGCACTCGATGGAAATATGATCTAGGGCCAAATTTAAGCTTATTAAATTCTGCACAATATAGTCCTACATGTGTTTGCGAATAAAAAATTTTTTTAGAGAAAAAATGCTCTTATTAGATTGATTGATAGAGTACACTGGTAAAAGTTTGTATAAAATAATCAATTAATTTAATCTGTAACTGTACCTACTTATAGGTAGGTAGTACATACTACCTACCTATAAGTCGGTACAGTGGTAGTTTTTGGTGCATGGATTAAATTACTTTATCAAACTGAGATGTCATATATTCAGAATGAAGTGTCTGACACTGACAAGAATTATAACCTGGACTACAAACATTTCTAAACTTTAAAATATAACCAACCTACTATAATACCTACATTTAGGTACACAATATCCGTCCTGACGTCAGCTGTAGAAGTAGCTAAGAGAGAGAATTGTTCAAAATGCTTTGCAAGCGCTCTCCTCATTTGTTCACCGGTAATTTACCAGTTGAGCAGTAGGTAATTTCTGTAGGTACACTGTTTCCGGTTTGCATTCCCTAAGTAGTAGTCCCGGGATAGGCGGGAGATTCTCACGAAGATGTAAAGCGAGTTATAGGTATTTAATGCAACCGCCAATGGTCCAACTCCATTCTTTATTCCCATGTACAGTCGACATCAAATATGTGTATACACTTTTGCACCTTATTACAAAGGTTTAAGGTGAAAAGGTGGTATACATATCTTTGATGTCGACTGTAACATGATGTTATTTTTGGCATAGGTATCATAATTATAACTATAATTACAGTGAGTAGCGATCAGCTATTTACTAGCGCGAGAAACCAGATTTGTTTATTGCTTATCGCTGACTGTTCGATAGCTACTATAGCTAGCAAGTAACTAAAAACAAATGTTAAAAATGAAACATTCGCATGTCTTCTCACTGATCCTCGCAGGTAGGACTGCTGCCTTACCTTGGCTGTCGCAATCGTCGGTAAACGTCAAATCGATTGGCCAACATAGAGTACACATACTCATACTCGTGGTACCAATTTATTTCGTGTATTGTTATAGGGATTTGCTATAACATTCATATAGCATCTCATTCCTTTATTCGGAGAACGAAAGTGAGCAAAACCACTACTCATAGGTACCCAATATGTACCCAACCCAATACACGAAAAGAATTGGCGCCATTAATTCTCCAAAAATTAAATAACTACAGTAGAACCCGCTTAATACGACTTCACGCATGTGTCCTTTGATATCAGTCCCTGCAACTTGTATTCCTTCAGAAGATTCCCGTATAAATAGGCTTTGGCTGGGTCTCTTAAAAATCGTCTTAAGCTAGTTTTACTAAAGTATTTATTACAAATAAAAATTTGATTGTCTCGTAAAATATCAAAATTGTACCTAGGTAGCATTTCAATATGATAGGTACCTTGGTACCCATTATTGCTCTAAGAATAGGCTAATAGTTACGTTATTATTTTACAGAATATTGTTTTGGGTAAACAACTAGTCAAAAAACGACTGCCTTCAGTACAAATACCATATTTGCAGTAATCTGGGCATATTTAGTATCCAATTTGACCGATTGATTGAAGCTCAAATTGCTGTGCTGAGCATGGTAGCAGACAGATAGGTTTCCACGTGTCATAAGGGGTAATAAAGCTGACTGAATAAGTTTCCCAATTCATGTTTAACGCATAAGCTAAAATAACCATTTAATCCTCACCATTAATACAAGGCATGTTTTCCATATACCTAACTCACTAAAAATCTAAATCATAAATAGTTCAATAGTCTTGTTATTAAAATTACCTTATGGCAAAATGTGATTGTATTTGTTACAATAAACTGGCCTATTGATATATTTTTGAATAATGTACTGATCAATAGTTATAGTTGTTTCCTGAGTAAAAATTAGGTACTTAATGCAAGTTTGGCACTGGAGAATAACAATAGTGAAATCCATTTCAAATAATATGTGTTCAATGGAATGTGATCATTATCATAAAGTATACAATAGGTATATTTAAAACTATATTTTGTTGTCACACAAAGGTAGTAAATAGGTACCTAGTTAAATGTTATCTATATCTGAAATATTATATTAGAATACAAAGGAAAGTGACTATAATAGGTACTTACTAAGAGGCTACAACATTTTCTAGATTAAACTGCTAAGAACACCCATAAGATGTGCAACTCCAAAAATCAATGACAATAAAGTTATTAAAATTATAGATCTGAAGTACCTGTAAAGAAGAGATCAGTATCAAGACAAGATTATATATATGTACTATTATGTGACATTATAATTATTTAGTAACACATTACTTAGGAACACTTAGTACTGTCAATTCCTGCAACATCATAGGCAACTATGATGCTCAACTTTGCGTGGCCTGAAAAACATGGTGTTCTTCATGAAACAGATATTTACATCTTATTTCTGAGACAAGAGAAAGGCAGATACTATTATGAATTAGATATACATATAGTAAACACAGAGAATCACGTTTTTAAAACTTCATTCAAAACTTAGGCATCATAGGAGGTTTTGCAGGACTTGATGGTTTGTTGTTTGCTTAATTGATCTATGTTTATATGTATATTATTATCTTTATGAGCTTAAATCACTTAATTGACAACTTAGAATGTAAACATATTCTTACTTACCAAGTAAACTTTGATCTTTTTAATGTCCGTATAATGCATTCTGTTTGATGTCTTGTGTTAGAAATTTCACCAGAATTGTCCACTACAAAATGTGAGTTGGCCATTTTGTGTTCCAATGGCATTTGGCAGTCTATTCTTTTCTTGGCTACCACTAAAGAGAAGTCATTTCGTTTGCACAATCTCTTAAGTTGCTGATGATCTTCACTGAAAGCAACAGTATGCGGTACAGGCACATTATAGCTTAAAAATACTTTTTGAAATTTATTATAATATAACAATACATACTACCTGCATTTCGTACAAAGTGTTGTAAACATGAATGCAAATATACTACATCCCTACTGATCCCTGCTGTAATATTATAAATATAGCAGTGACTGTCTGTCTGTTACCTTTTCAGTCTTCATGCTTAAACTGCACAACTAATTTAGATGTAATTAATTAGGCATTGATAGTAAGTGCCAGGCAAGGATCTTTATATTTTTTCATCACATAAATTACAAAAGGTGGCTAAGAGAAGTGGAATATAGACTATTTATTTATCGTATGGCTACATGTCACTGGATATAGATAGGTATTTCTTCCCTAGGGTAGTAGTAATGGGAAAGCAGATGATAATAAAATCCAGTGAGTGCTGCGAGGTCCAGATGGGACAGTGCAGCTGCCAAGTTTGTTACTCTTTTAGCACCACCCAGGGATCGATGTTACTCTGCGTCCGTAGGAAACACCTTAGACAACCCTACACGTGATATAGACTGTATGTCCTTTAATTGCATGTTAGTTTTTACAAGTTCTGTAGGTGCATATAAAGACGCAGGCAAAAGCCAGTAAATTGTATTATACAACACAACCCTGTGCATTACATACTATAACTACCACTGTTTGTGGGAACTCTGTCAAATTTGACCTAGCAGTTTCAGAGTTAAGCAGTCATTGCCACACATTTGTTTGATCATATAAAAAAAAAACAATAATGAGTGTCCAGAATACAATAAATGTTAAACGTCTAATATCCACAAATACCTTTTGGTTAAGAGCAAGCAATAACTACCGTCACATCTGAAGACTTTACGCCGTGGTAATAGAGTTGTGGTGACATATTTTTGTCACATTAAATGTGTCCAAATTTTCGGACGTGACTGTACAATGTAATAGAACTTTAAACTATCTTACCATACAACTGTAATGATTTTGTGCATGAAAGTTAACATCTTTCCAGTTTCAAACAGCAATGGAACTTCCATCACAATGTAGTTATGACCTGAGAAGAAGTACGAGATTGCCATCTTCATCATCGTGCTCTGAATCCTAGGGTGCGTGATGGAATTCAGTTTACGCCTTTTCTCAATGTCATCAAATATTAGCTCTCCTAGTTTTGCTCTGTTCACTTTTCCATCATTCAATAATACGTCCTCGCCAAAATGTTTCTTTAATTCCTTCCAAGCTTTTGTGCCGGGTTCTAGAACTACAAAACATTACATTAATGTTTTGATATTTATTATAGAATAGTTTCCTCTAACAAATGTGAATAAATAATACCTTTTTTTGCTATGTCATCAGCATCTATTACCGCTATACCGTTTTCACGAAATATGGAAAGCACTGTACTTTTGCCTGTTGCAAGTCCGCCAGTGAGACCCACAATAAACATCTTGAAACAATTTCACAGACCTAGGTTACCTACGTACTACAAGATAATGAATAATACGATAAGAACTAGTGTATGCAAGGTAAAGCAAGGCATGAACTAAAACAAATCCGAACTCTCGTTCCTAAATATATGAATTGAACATGAATTAACTTGTCATTTAAAAAAAGCAGGCAAACAAATTGTGTCCATCCGTATCTACAAAATTGCCCTTTGCCTTTGCTTTGCTTTCATTTGACAGTGACAGTTGACAATTAGTTCTTTGTTGCCATGAGGACTAAGGCCTTAATTGAATGATTAAAAAGCAGCTTAGGATGCTTAGGGCCTGATTTGTAGTGTAAGTGTTATGCTTATGAGAGCCGTTAGAGTCGAGAGTTAAGATATACGAGAGGTAAGACTTGAGCTTAATTTAATATTCGTTTTAAGACTTTTGAGTTAAGAAAGGGGCACGATTCTTGTATTAAATATATTAGAGCTTTTTGCCGATAGTTAGGGTCACGAGAAATAGGGCACGATAAATAGCGTAATATAATGCTTGTTAAATATATCAAAGGAATTAACAAATATTAAAATATATTTTATATTGTTCCTCGATGCCAATATTAATATTTCAAAAGTGGAGTTTTAATATTCTTTGAACGATTTTACAAAAAAATTATTCGTTTTCAAAAACTTGAGTAGAATGGATCGAATTGAAAGAAAAACATACAGTGCTGTCAATTGATTTGGTTTATTTTCGTCATTTCATTCGTTTCGTGCATTAAAATATACTGTTGAAGACTTACGAAATTCGTTGTATCCTTGAACTTAATAGATTGGTTTCAAATCCAAATGCAAAAACGTGTTAGTTTTAATTCGCGATAAAACATTTTCGATCGATGAAATTCCTTTGTATGAATTTCGCGCTTTGTTCTTGTAAAAGTTATTTTTACGCGTTTGCAGCAAAGTCGAGAATATGTAGATGATAGTAAATTAAGCGTAGTATACATTTTTCTTACTCAAAACAAATCGCAGTAAATATAAATAGTGATTAAGAAAAAACAAATTAAAATGGCTCACTTCAGTCGTCGCGATACTACGTATAGCGCCCTAGACAATGAAACATCTCCGCCTTTAGCTCATTTAGCAGATTCTACGAATGCTGCACCTATGATGCTAACCCTGGACCATGAACATGAAGACGCTACTAATGTTATCATCCACAAAGTACCAAAAAACAAAGGTAGAGTATACTTAGATACAGCTGGTTCTTGAAATCGTAATTTCTTTCTCTGAGGTCATTTTATACAAATTCTATTGCCTAATCATAATCTCTTTGTGTTCTGCTTTTAGGAGGATGGACTCATATAGAAGACCTAGACTCTTTCTTCACAAGAATGTACCATTACTACATAAGGGGAGGGTTTTACCCTATGATCATGTCAGATTTTTTTTACCTATTACAATTTGTTTTCATCATATGGTTCTCAACATTTTTGGTACACTGTGTCAAATACCCTGTGCTGTTTAGAAATAACCCAAATGCAAATAGAAGTGAGAAGCTTAGTTTAAATGATGTGATATATTCAAGTTCAGAGTGTGTTGGATTTATTTCTTGGCACTGGTAAGTTTTCCAACCTCTACCCAATGTCAGTTATACAATAATCCTTAAGAAACAATTTGCCTTTCTCTAGAGCACTAATATAATGTTCACTCTTTATTACTCTCACCTTAATTGCAGCCATAAATTAACCTTTCTATGTCAAATTGTGATATATTCTCATAATATTTTGTTATTATAATTGATCAGATTTTATGCTGCATCGTGGAGGGATACATTCACTTATTAAGTTTAAAAAAGTCCCAAATCCATATTAGCATTATTTTTCAGATCAGCAACCCTGTGTTTCACCATAAAATCTGGTCACTAGTTATTATTAATTTTATTTTTCATTACATTAGTAACATACTCTTTAACAAGTAACAGCTAAGCAAATTTAAAGTATGGTTTTATATTCCTACTCTCCAAACGGTATTTATCTATAATTAGAGGTGGCATTATTACAACTCTGGGAGCATTCCACTAGATGGTGTTACCTAAATCAACACATTTGATCTTTCTGACATTGCTCCAGCTAGACAGTTTCATATATCATAAGTAAACATCGGTATCAACGTTCAAATTTCGTGGCACTTGGTAAGGGTCGCAAAAAAAGAAATACATAGGTATCATTGTTTTATTTATTAGTAATAAATAACATTTAATTTATTTTTATTCTTAATCGTACTTTGGTAAACTGTACATATATTTAAAGAGGTTTATATTCTTAATACGTCATAGAACCTCAATACTCATTTCATTATCCATTTGTAAAAAAAATTCTAAATGCCAAATAGGCAACAAATATGTGGTAAAATCTTCAACGATAATAGTTCTTAAAAACACTTACAACTACAATTTAGCATTGATAAATCTTTACCCAACTCCCTATCAGACTTGAGAAAATGGATTTGACGCAGTATACTGATTTTATATTCACTAACGAAGGTGCTTGCTGTACTATTTGCGAAATGAATATAAAAAAGAAAAGGTACAATATAGAGAAACATTTGAAATCAAAATCTCATCAAGATAAATTATCTGATTCACGCTGCCATTTACAGGATATAATACGAGATAATGCTGATTTCGAAATTAAAGACGATATCGTATATTGCAAATTGTGTAATTCGAAATTATTTCCCTCTAAATCTAGTATCGACCGCCATTTAAAAACAGATTTACACAACAAAATTCATAAAAATAATGCACAAGAAAAATTTAATAAAGATTTAACAGAGTTTATGATTTGTTCGAATATACCGTGGTCAAAATTAGACAATCCTAAATTTAGAAATTTTGTAGAAAACCTTTTAAATCATAAATATGGAAACGATATTACTGTGCCGAGTGAAACAAAAATACGAGTAAAATGCTTACCTGAATTGTATGAAAAGAAAAAAAATGAATTGAAAGAGAAATTACAAAATAAAATGATTTACCTCAGTGTTTATGAAACATCAGATTCCGTGGGAAAAAAAGTGGCAAATATTTTGATCGGAGCTCTAGATGGAACTAGTACCCAGCCACATTTATTTGCTTCTAAGGTATTGGAGGCGACTAACCATTCGACAATAACCAAACTCGTTGAGGAAACCCTTGAAGATCTTTGGGGCGATGAATACAAAAAAAACATGGATAAATTATTATTTTTTATAACGGATGCCGGTTCCTACATGGTAAAAGCAGCTAAAAACCTTGTTCAGAAATATAAAAATATGACTCATGTAACATGCATAGCACATGGATGTAATCGAGTCGCAGAGATAATTAGAAGTCTTTACCCGACCATAAACAGTTTGATTGACTGTATCAAAAAAATATTTCGTAACGCTCCTTCAAGGACAAATTTATTTCATCAAATGTGTGTAAATATTCCTCTACCACCCCGACCCGTGATAACAAGATGGGGAACATGGTTAAATGCTGCCTCATATTATCACATGCATTATGATAAAATCAAATCTGTCATCGATGCCTTAAATCCGCGTGAAGCGAGTGCAATTTCTAAAGCAAAAAAAATTTTCCGTAACCGGAATTTAAAAACTGAGTTACTATTCGTCGATACACACTTTAGTATAATTGCTAAGTCAATAAAATTATTGGAGGATCCAAAACTGAGTCTAGCAGAATCATTAAACATTGTTCATGGTTTGCAAAAAAAAATATCAACGTTAAGGTTACATCAAAATGCCAGAAAAGTTTATTTTAAATTAAAAAGTGTATTAAAGAAAAATCCTGGTTATAAGACTGTACAAATAATTAACCAACTATCTAAAAACAACGAGGCTGGAATACCAGAAAGTGTAAATAAAAACTGTGTGCAAAATTTTCAATGCTTGACATACCTTCCTATTACCTCAGTCAGCGTGGAAAGATCTTTTAGTCATTTAAAATGGATATATTCTTACAGACGTCAAAGATTGACAGCAAAATCTATGGAACAAATTTTAGTGATCTATTCTAACTCGTAAAATATTGTATGCCACACCTGGACATAAAGTGGCTTTTTCCGCACGCTACGCGTACGGATAGAGCCGCTTTCTGGCCAAATGTGCACATATTTTTCCAACACGGGAGGTAATAAAGAAAGCCCTCGATCGCATAATTACGTCCCTCGCTTGCAGCTTGGGCCGCAACAATTGCGATTGCGCGGCCTTTCTTTGTTTTACCACTCTAATTAGGAAATGTACTATTTAGGGGCTTTTTTATTTACATATACAAAATAAAGGTTAAAAATACTAAGTGATTTGTTTGTATTTATTTTTCTGCCAACCGTACATTGCCACGAAATTTGAACGTTGATACCGATGTTTAATCATAAGACCAAGAATGGGCTGCTAGCCTTACAAAAAGTATAAAATGCTACTTACAATTGCTAACCTTACTCTCTAAGTGTCACTACTAGTGGACTATTCCGCTTATAAAACAAAGATCCACCTATGGGAGGATTCTCTAAAATAAAGCCATTTAAAGCATGTGCTATTTACAAAACCCCATAATCATTTTAAATTATGTTCCTTTGAAAAGGCAAAATATTCATTGTAATTTTAACTACTGCCGAATCAATATTGTATCAAACCACACTGGTTTACTGATACCCTTTGTATCAGAATGTAATTGTTATTGTAATTACCTTAATAAATAACAAAAAAAAATGCTTGCCTCAATAACAATTTTTCACATTGTTATGACTGGTATCCAGACCTCTTTTCAATAGCCCAGTCTTTGACCAGCCGAATTTCAACACTATGGCCCATTACTCTATTCTGGAGGTTCCGATATATCACGGTTTGGTGAAGGCGGTTCCTGTATTTTTTTTAAAGACATGATTGCAATAATTGTTGAAATGTTACGTCAGCAACGACTTACTACTACTTGAGATTATGATTAATGCAGATTTCTACTCTAGAAGAAGCTTTTCCCCGCTACTTATTCTGCGTGGAATTAGTAATTTACCCTCCTTTTTACTTGCTTAAGGAATGACTTCTGGGATAACAATTATTATATATCCTTCCCCAGAACTCAAACTATCTCCATACCAAATCATCTAAATAGGTTCAGCAGTTATTAATTTCCCATACAATTTTACAACCCCCGTTTCACTCCTATATTGTTTCCCGCGACTCAAACTATATATGTACCAAGTTTCATCTCAATCGCCTGTTCAGCGGTTAATAATTCGCCATACAAACTACCAACACCTTTTCTACCCCTCAAGGATTGATTTTCGGGATAAACAATATCCTATATTGTTTCCCGGGACTCGAATTATATCCACAACAAATTTTGTCTAAATTATTTCACTCCCTTAAGGATTGATTTTCGAGAAAAAGACTTGTCCTATGTCGTTTCCTGGGATTCAAACTATCTCTATACCTAGTTTCATCGAAATCGGTTCAGCTGTTAATTCTCAAAAAAGCTGAAACGCGTTTTACTCATTTATCGTTAGCAATACTCCAGTAAAGTTTCGAATAAAATAGTCAAACTAATATTGTTTCCCAAACTTCCCCCCATTATCCCTAAGGGGGGGGGGGGGGATCCTTCTAAGTGCTTTCTAAGTGCATCCCTAGGCCTTATAAGAAACCTACGTGCCACTTTTGGAATCTCTATAACTAGCGGTTTGGGCTGTGCGGTGATATGTCAGTCAGCTTCTTTTAATTTAGAAGAAGATTGCAATTTGGCACAAATACTTTCAAAAATGTTCTAGTCAAGAATATAAAATTACAAAATTGATGCCATTTTCGTAATAAACGTCCCAAAAAAACACTAAAACGACACCCATAATTATATTTAGACATTTCAACCCATCGTACCCCAACAAGGGAGATGGTATTTCACGTCCGCCATGTTGGATTTTAAAATCGTTGTTGTTTTCATAATCAACGACCCGTTAAACCATAGAAACAATACCCATGTTGATTTTCAGACTTTGTGACCACATTTCCCCCTTTTAGGGGTTGAATTTTCAAAAAACCTGATTCACGTATTTACTCATTTATTGTTATAAATACTCCTGTGAAGTTTCGGATAAAACAGTCTAACTAATCTTGTTTCGCCATACAAACTTTGGACCCTATTTCCCCCCTTAGGAGGTGTATTTTAAAAAATGCTTTCTTAGTGCACCCCTAGACCTTATAAAGAACCGAGGTGCCAAATTTGGAATCTCTAGAACCAGCGGTTTGGGCCGTTTGTTGATATGTCAGTCAGTCAGTTTCTTCTTTTATATATTTAGATAGCCACAACGCCTGCTGAAACCGGTTCACGGGTAGCTATTGATGTCCCCGTGAATGGGTTCTAGCAGGTGTATTATTATATAGTAAAATTCTCCAAGGGGCCTCTGCGTGTTGGTTCTGTATCCCCACGCAAAAGGCCCGTGATTCTCAAAGGAGATACTAATAATAAACATTGTGTTATTTGTAGGTGGTGCCTCATCATGTTATGCTCTATTATTTGGATAATGAGACTAGTCTTATCAATATATCATTTATATTATGCATATGATACAAAATTATTTTACAATAATGCACTTAAAATAAAGGATGTAAGTATTATTATTTGATAAGTTATTGTTTTATTAGAATGTTGCATTAATCATTAATGATTAATCATCATGTATGTTTGTTCTAGAGTGATCTAGTATGGGTAAGCTGGCCAACAGTCCAAGACAGAGTCAGAGAAGCTCAACCTGAACATCATATGTGTGTCCACAAACAGGAAATCAATGAGTTGGATATCTATCATCGAATCCTTAGGTAACATAACTGTATTACTGAAACTTAATTTTACCATTTTGTCATGCCATTGGTGTGGTTGCCATTTTGTTCCACCAGACAAACAAGAGTTTCCCAGTTTTTTTAAATAAAATATTATTCTATATTTAAGTAACATGCTAAGTAAAAGTACTTAGTCTGGAAAGAGTTTCCCAGTTTTTTAAATGAAATATTATTCCATATTTAAGTAACAAGCTAATTAAATGTCTGGTGTGACAAAATGGCAACAAAACATGTTAATGAGCCCTTATATAAAAACCATGTAATTGCAGGTTTAATAACTACATGGTAGCCATGGTGAACAAAAGCTTACTGCCGCTACAGATACATGTGCCTTTTGTAGGCGACTTCCACTACTTGTCTAAGGGCTTGAAGTGGAATTTGGAATTCCTTTTATTCTGTAAGTACCAGTAGCGGCGCATCATTAATATTCACAGGGAAACCCAAGCTATTTTTGCTTTCCTTTTCTTCAAGACCCGTGGTAAAGGTACTCAACTGGTTGAAAACTAGGCACGCCGACGGGTATCGAGTTTAATAGATGCTTTGACACTGGTAAGTACACTTAAAGAAAAGTAGCAATATGTTCAGAAGCAGATGTATTAATGCATCTAAAAAAAAATTCTAAAAAGATGTAGGATTGTAAGGACACCCAAATTGAACAATTCAAAGTAGTGATTATTATTGATCAAATTATTTCTTTAAAGTTTTATTCACTTCGGCTTTGAAAAATGTAAATTAATTGGCTAAGTTTATTCACAGCTAGTCCATGGAGTCCCTGGGAGAACTGCTGGCAGCTGCGGGAGTGCTACAAGGACCACTCCAAGCGGATGATGCTGGCCCGACAGCTGGAGAGGCAGATCATGTTCCTGGCGCTGATCAATCTACTGCTAACACCACTAATACAGGCTTGGCAGATTCTATATTTCTTCTTTAATTATGCTGAGGTTTGTAAATTCATTTTAGCTGGATATTATTTAAAAAATCTCACGTATCTGTTCAGAACGTAGCGTAGTTCACGTAGCAATTGTCAATGAACAACAAGTCAGCGTCGTCGAACGCGCCTTGTTAAGGAAGCCGCAAAGTTCGTAGTTCTAAATAATGGTGGTCCTACACTGATGGTATACATATTAGTAGTTTATGTGACTGTTACTTAATGCCTAATTATGTACAGTTATATACACTGATTTATTTACAGTCATATTATAAATCCTCAATGACGTATTCGGAAACCATTAGAATGACCGCCATTGCACCGCCATGGCCAACTAGATGGACCATCTGGAGGACGTCCTCCTCCCCGACCACCCGCAAAATTCATGACCAACTGATATGAATTTTCCTACATTATTGTAATGTTCGAAATTTGAATGTAATTAAAGTATCGATCATCGATATTGTAAACTTTACGATGCACCACAGATATAGGTTTCTTAATATATGCCATAAGCTTATAGTTTCTGATCATATTATAGGGAATTTATAATATGGATGTAGTGTTGCCCGTTGTGTTTGAAATCACTTATTTTAAGTGCTTCACTTTTGGACCGTCTATAACCCATCTGTCATTATTATATATCATAGACCTATCCCTAATTCATATTAGGCTTTCATTAAACATTAATAATATTGTTAATACAAAATAATTGTTGCTAAAATATTGTTAGTACAAGTTACTGTTTGTGCAGCTAATAAAGCGGTCGCCGGGCTCGCTAGGGCTGCGCACGTGGTCTCTGTACGCGCGCGTGACGCTGCGGCACTTCAACGAGCTGGAGCACGAGCTGCGCGAGCGGCTCAACCGCGCGCACAAACCCGCCACCAAGTACCTGGCCAGCTTCTCCTCGCCCATCACCACTGTTATCGCCAAGTACGTACACTGTCAGAATAATCTGTACAAGCTTGTTTGTGTATCATTCGTCTAACATGTATGTTTTTTGGGGCTAGTAAATAAAATGAGCCTGATTTTAAATACAGCTACAGGCATGTAAGGAAGCAATACCAGAGTTGGGCATAATCAATTACTTTTGGAATTAATTACACGATTACATTACAGTAATCGTGATTCCTCGGTAATCGATTACTTAGGTAATCAAAATTAATGTAATACTGTACTATGATTACATCTGTAATCCATTACTTAGGAATCAGTATTGTACACCACTACTGTAATCTTGATTCCTCAGTAATCAAGTACTTAAGTAATCTGAATTACTAAATTACTAAATTCCAGACTGGATTACACCGTGAGTGTCATTGGCATGGTTGTCAGGGGTGATTTATAAACAATGATGGATATAATTATAGATTGCTTGCGAATGGGTTTTCATAAAGCCAGCTATGTGCGAGTCGGACTTTCACACAGAGGGTTCCGTACCAAAACACGAAAAATAACACGTTCCTTGTATAAGGATCCCTTGAATTTATATCGCATTTTTTTACATTCTTTGCTTAATCCTCGTGGCTGAGGGACGTGACGATGTGGACACTTTTCCCCTGTGCTCTTCTAGCCAGTCAATCCTGGGTTCGATGCATTCTTGCCTGTAGTGTGGCTTTAGTGGGGACCGATTTTGTGGCTGACTGTACTGTTCTTTAGACAATCATCTAAATACTTATAATTTATTCTAATATCGGTTAGAAGGAATTGGTTCTAAACCAGTTTACAAGTTTTTTATATTATACGACTTTACGGCTGACTGTACTTTTCTTCAGACAATCATTGGATACTTAGGGTATTGAGACGATTCTAATATCGGTTAGGAGGAAGAGGTTCTAAATCAGCTTGCAAGTTTTTGACAGTTTATGATTTTGTGGCTGACTGTACTTTGTTTAGACAATCATTTGATACTTAGGGTATTGAGACTATTCTAATTTCGGATAGGAGGAATAGTTTCTAAATCAGTTTACAAGTTTTTGATAGTTTATGATTTTGTGGCTGACTGTACTTTTCTTTAGATAATCATTATTATTTATTACTTATTATTATTTATTCTAATGTCGGTTTGAAGGAATTGGTTCTAAATCAGTTTACAGGTTTTTGACATTATACGATTTTATGGATGACTGTACTTTTCTTTAGACAATCACGATTCTAATATCGGTTAGGAGGAAGTGGTTCTAGATCAGTTTACAAGTTTTTGACAATTAATGATTTTGTGGCTGACTGTACTTTTATTTAGCCAATCATCTAAATACTTATTATTATTTATTCTAATATCGGTTAGAAGGAATTAATTCTAAATCAGTTTACAGGTTTTTGACAATATACGATTTTGTGACTGACTGTACTTTACTTCAAACACTGTGAGTTAAATAAAAGCTTGTAAAAAATAGCTTTCTTAATATACTTAAGGTGCATCACACCATTGAGCGGAATTCAGTCTATCATAGACAATAATCAGCCGGAAATCGGAAACAACCCAACTTCCGGAAAATTTTTGTCTATGGTGACTGATTTTTGTATGGAGTCGGACAGAATTCAGAGGTTGGGTTTTTTCTTACTTAGAGCTGATCTTTGTCTATGATCGACAGCTACGATTCCGCGAATCGATGCCCAAAGCCTGAATCCGAACTGATTTATGTAAAAAAAACATCACAAGCATGGCAGCAGTGCGAATTTAATATATATATGTAGAAGTAATCTGGTGGTAATCAGTCAACAATTCCAGTAATTTGGAATCAATTTTGATTCCCAATTAATAGTAATTGTACTTTTTCTATAGATGATTCCTGATTCCTTAATATGTACTGGTAATCACCGTTTCACATGATTACATTACAAGTAATCTGACAACCGGTAGTGGATTACAGAAGTAAAATCAAGTAATCGTGTAATCAGGAATTGATTACGAAATGCCCATCTCTGAGCAATACTTAAATAGTATTAGTGACTTAGTGGCGGCGCGTCCTAAACGTCCTTAACGTCCGAACCTTTCCTTTTCTTGATGAGCTGTAAAAGTACTCTATTGACCGCAAATTGCCAAAGTCGGTACGAATAGATTTCTACGGACACTCTGCCACTGTAGTGCCCCTTATTGACATTTAAATGAAATGAAAAAAAAAACTTCGTTCCAACCGAGTGTTCCACGACATTCACGCATTTTTCTTTGTGTGGCAGGAACGTGATGTTTTTCTCGGCGAGCGTCCTTGGCGTGCTGGTGATGCTGTCTGTGTACGACGAGGACGTGCTGACGGTGGAGCACGTGCTCACCATCATCACCATCCTAGGCTGCGTGCTGGCCGGCGCCAGGTAACTGGATCCTATTTCATATATAAGTCAATTATAATTTTATAAGTCAATTAAAAGTTCATTTTGAACAACCTTTCGACCACCATGTAGCGCACATGCCAACATCGATATAAGAACGTAAATAATATGTACATACCTTAATCATTGAAAGCATGAATTTTCTTAATACTCTAGGGCACGAACAAGACAACTCGCGAAATCTTTATTTCTTCCTCATCTTAATTTAATTTTCTTCCAAATACATGATATACCGCTATTCAAAACTCCCGATACCAGTATATAACGATTACGTTCTAGCGCAGTAGAACACTCGCCTTCCCCCCACTAAATACGTTTTAACTTTAGGTGGCTAGAGATCAACGGCAAGTGTCAGCGCATAGTCATTATGTGCAAAGTTCGCATACAACAGATGAGCTTAGCATAGTTAGTAACCTGTTAGTCAACCTTATACGACTCATTTTTGACGTGACAACGTCTTATAATTCGATGGAGCCGGCTGCACGCACGAAAAAACATGACTCATGCGGCGTTACCTCGCTCTGAGGCGTTCCATTTAAGGCTTGAATTGCAAGCGAGAGCGCGGAACAAGCGACAAAGAGGCACAATCGGCCTTCGCGTTCGGCAGCGTTCGACATCTGTCTCTCTCCTACTTGAGTGAGCGATGCGTCCGCGTGGACAGCTGCTATACAATAATACATTTACATGTTTTCGTCAAGTATGAAGTGCAGTGAAATTAAAATTTTCTTTTGAAAAATGCAACCATTCCATCAGTATTTTCTTATGACGTTGTCACGTTCAACTATCGTCAGTAAACCGACTTTACAGACAACCGACTTTTTTATTTATTTATTTGAGGGCGCTGATTGGCGAAGAGGAGCGGCTGTCAGGCGGGTGCGCGGGCCCGGCGCGGGGGGAGGAGCTGTTCGTGCAAGTGCTGGGGCACGTGCACTACCTGCCCGCGGCGTGGCGCGGCCGCGCGCACACCAAGGACGTCGCCGCGCACTTCCAGCAGCTGTTCCAGTTCCGTGCCGTGCGTGTGCCTTCTACACTACCCTCACTTATCACCTCAACTATTACAGCAGGCAACGTGCTGTCGGAAATAAACTGGCACCTTAAAACTTTTACTTCATAGCTGGCATAAATCGACGCACTTTTACTTAAACATAGTTTAGGGAGCGTACCGTAGGGGGCAACACAACAGCCCCCTTGTAAAAGCCTGAAGTGTCAATGTCTTGGCCTCAATTTCGATATTGGCTGCGAGTTGGCAGACCTTTCAACGCGTACTGTTCCTATATACGGGAGCGCTCAAAACCGTTTGAACTTTACATGTAACATACTGATGATTTAAACTCTTTCCGTTCCGATATTAGCGTAGCGAATTTAATCCCAGCATTTACCTGATTTGTTGAGAAAAGCTGCTACACAGAGAACTTGCCTAGCGGGTTCCTGGCACTCAGTTTCATATAATTTTTCACCACTCCACCTTGGAAACACGCTCTTTATCCCTTGAAGGAGGTGGGGACGCATTTTATCCACATGTGGGGAAAGTAATAAAGTTTTCACGTTATCTATGCGAAGCTAAAAGGCCGAGTACGTCACGGCGAGAATTGCTTCAACAGCAGCATGACATGGACTGGACAAATCTCAATGGTCAAGTGTCTTAGCGAGCCATATCTGGCAGGATGGACTTTAAAGAGATGATTTAGAATTATATAATTTTGAAAGCATTAATTTGGCTACGATTTTTTATATTTTTTTAGCTTATACTGTTTTCGTCTTACGGTCTAATACACCCAAGCAAGCTTGCGAGCGAGGAATGATATAAAGTCGAGTGTAAAATAGGTTTTATGGACAAGTTTTACACTTCGATTGCGAGGAAATTAGTAATCGTTAATCGTAAAATAATTTCGAGTTCTAACAAAAATTTTAATATGGTTCCCACCAATAAACTTTTTCTTAAAGATTTATGTCATTAATAGATTTTTTTGTGTATTTTGGCTGTTCGTATCCTTGCCTTGATCATAAATTACTAACGAAATGAAATAAAATAAAAAGTTTATTCTATGAAGTTGATATTGTTCGTGTGGCTGTTGGACCGATTGGCTTGGTCTTCGACGAAGATTTTACTTTATGCATTAGAGCATAAAAAAGCGACTTTAGGTCGCCTACGCACAGTATAAAGACGAATTTTTAGAGCATGGGAAGTGAAAATAATTATTGTTAATGTGCAGGTGTACATCCTGTTCGAGGTGCTGAGCCCGCTGCTCAGCCCGCTAGTGCTGTACCGGCTGCGCTCGCGTGCGCTCGACATCGTTGACTTCTACCGCAACTTCACCGTCAGTGTGCTCGGCATCGGCGATGTTTGCTCCTTCGCACAGGTACGTCCGTCCCTCTCGCACATGCACATGCGTTGTGCAGACTCTTCAGTGCGCTTGTGCTGCCGAATACGGTTGCGTATATCTTCAAGAGTCGGTCTTTTAATTCTTTGCCATTGTAGTTGTAGTAATTTATTTTTCTTTTTAGTTGGACATCCGGCGCCACGGGCACCCTGATTGGCAAGCGCCTGGCAAACATGCTGAGAAAGCTAAAGGTATTTCATAAAAGACCTGGCAATAGATCTATTCCCACAATTTCCGTCGTTAATGAATAGAAGTAATTAATCGTATATTTTACGTGTATCAAATAAAGTTGGATTTAAATTTAATGAATATTTGTGGAAGTATCTGATTAAGATCCTGATTAAATGTTGTCCACTTTTTTTAATTCCTTGATATTCTCTTTAACCGTACTTAAATTATTTTTAGTCTGTTTTGAGGTTTTTAAAAATTCTATTACTTTTTAAAAGTTACTTTTTGGATCAGTTCATGTAAGCAGGCTACAAGAATATAAAAGCTTTATTTAACTCTTTCTGTGCCTTAATTCGCTATGCGCTACGCTCTTAACAGATCTCAGCGTTTTCCCGTTTTGTACCTCGAGAAAAGCCGCTACAACAGAAAGCCCGCCTTGCGGATTCATATCCGAATTGATTGAAATAACAGTGTTATGGACATGTTTTAGGCAACACGCAGTACAACCAAGGCGAGGGCGGCAAGACGGAACTGTCACTGGTGGCGTTTTCGTGCCGACACCCCGGCTGGCAGCCCGCGGAGCCCGCGCAGCGCCAGTTCCTGCGCTCGCTGCGCCAGAGCATGCACCACGCCGTGCCCGCCAACAATGCGCTGGTGAGTGCCTCCACAGACCTCGACTACAAGACGGAGCCCTAGAACTGAGACTGGCGGCCCGCGGAGCCCGCGCAGCGCCAGTTCCTGCGCTCGCTGCGCCAGAGCATGCACCACGCCGTGCCCGCCAACAATGCGCTGGTGAGTGCCTCCACAGACCTCGACTACAAGACGGAGCCCTAGAACTGAGACTGGCGGCCCGCGGAGCCCGCGCAGCGCCAGTTCCTGCGCTCGCTGCGCCAGAGCATGCACCACGCCGTGCCCGCCAACAATGCGCTGGTGAGTGCCTCCACAGACCTCGACTACAAGACGGAGCCCTAGAACTGAGACTGGCGGCCCGCGGAGCCCGCGCAGCGCCAGTTCCTGCGCTCGCTGCGCCAGAGCATGCACCACGCCGTGCCCGCCAACAATGCGCTGGTGAGTGCCTCCACAGACCTCGACTACAAGACGGAGCCCTAGAACTGAGACTGGCGGCCCGCGGAGCCCGCGCAGCGCCAGTTCCTGCGCTCGCTGCGCCAGAGCATGCACCACGCCGTGCCCGCCAACAATGCGCTGGTGAGTGCCTCCACAGACCTCGACTACAAGACGGAGCCCTAGAACTGAGACTGGCGGCCCGCGGAGCCCGCGCAGCGCCAGTTCCTGCGCTCGCTGCGCCAGAGCATGCACCACGCCGTGCCCGCCAACAATGCGCTGGTGAGTGCCTCCACAGACCTCGACTACAAGACGGAGCCCTAGAACTGAGACTTGCGGCCCGCGGAGCCCGCGCAGCGCCAGTTCCTGCGCTCGCTGCGCCAGAGCATGCACCACGCCGTGCCCGCCAACAATGCGCTGGTGAGTGCCTCCACAGACCTCGACTACAAGACGGAGCCCTAGAACTGAGACTGGCGGCCCGCGGAGCCCGCGCAGCGCCAGTTCCTGCGCTCGCTGCGCCAGAGCATGCACCACGCCGTGCCCGCCAACAATGCGCTGGTGAGTGCCTCCACAGACCTCGACTACAAGACGGAGCCCTAGAACTGAGACTGGCGGCCCGCGGAGCCCGCGCAGCGCCAGTTCCTGCGCTCGCTGCGCCAGAGCATGCACCACGCCGTGCCCGCCAACAATGCGCTGGTGAGTGCCTCCACAGACCTCGACTACAAGACGGAGCCCTAGAACTGAGACTGGCGGCCCGCGGAGCCCGCGCAGCGCCAGTTCCTGCGCTCGCTGCGCCAGAGCATGCACCACGCCGTGCCCGCCAACAATGCGCTGGTGAGTGCCTCCACAGACCTCGACTATAAGACGGAGCCCTAGAACTGAGACTTGCGGCCCGCGGAGCCCGCGCAGCGCCAGTTCCTGCGCTCGCTGCGCCAGAGCATGCACCACGCCGTGCCCGCCAACAATGCGCTGGTGAGTGCCTCCACAGACCTCGACTACAAGACGGAGCCCTAGAACTGAGACTGGCGGCCCGCGGAGCCCGCGCAGCGCCAGTTCCTGCGCTCGCTGCGCCAGAGCATGCACCACGCCGTGCCCGCCAACAATGCGCTGGTGAGTGCCTCCACAGACCTCGACTACAAGACGGAGCCCTAGAACTGAGACTGGCGGCCCGCGGAGCCCGCGCAGCGCCAGTTCCTGCGCTCGCTGCGCCAGAGCATGCACCACGCCGTGCCCGCCAACAATGCGCTGGTGAGTGCCTCCACAGACCTCGACTACAAGACGGAGCCCTAGAACTGAGACTGGCGGCCCGCGGAGCCCGCGCAGCGCCAGTTCCTGCGCTCGCTGCGCCAGAGCATGCACCACGCCGTGCCCGCCAACAATGCGCTGGTGAGTGCCTCCACAGACCTCGACTACAAGACGGAGCCCTAGAACTGAGACTGGCGGCCCGCGGAGCCCGCGCAGCGCCAGTTCCTGCGCTCGCTGCGCCAGATCATGCACCACGCCGTGCCCGCCAACAATGCGCTGGTGAGTGCCTCCACAGACCTCGACTACAAGACGGAGCCCTAGAACTGAGACTGGCGGCCCGCGGAGCCCGCGCAGCGCCAGTTCCTGCGCTCGCTGCGCCAGAGCATGCACCACGCCGTGCCCGCCAACAATGCGCTGGTGAGTGCCTCCACAGACCTCGACTACAAGACGGAGCCCTAGAACTGAGACTGGCGGCCCGCGGAGCCCGCGCAGCGCCAGTTCCTGCGCTCGCTGCGCCAGAGCATGCACCACGCCGTGCCCGCCAACAATGCGCTGGTGAGTGCCTCCACAGACCTCGACTACAAGACGGAGCCCTAGAACTGAGACTGGCGGCCCGCGGAGCCCGCGCAGCGCCAGTTCCTGCGCTCGCTGCGCCAGAGCATGCACCACGCCGTGCCCGCCAACAATGCGCTGGTGAGTGCCTCCACAGACCTCGACTACAAGACGGAGCCCTAGAACTGAGACTGGCGGCCCGCGGAGCCCGCGCAGCGCCAGTTCCTGCGCTCGCTGCGCCAGAGCATGCACCACGCCGTGCCCGCCAACAATGCGCTGGTGAGTGCCTCCACAGACCTCGACTACAAGACGGAGCCCTAGAACTGAGACTGGCGGCCCGCGGAGCCCGCGCAGCGCCAGTTCCTGCGCTCGCTGCGCCAGAGCATGCACCACGCCGTGCCCGCCAACAATGCGCTGGTGAGTGCCTCCACAGACCTCGACTACAAGACGGAGCCCTAGAACTGAGACTGGCGGCCCGCGGAGCCCGCGCAGCGCCAGTTCCTGCGCTCGCTGCGCCAGAGCATGCACCACGCCGTGCCCGCCAACAATGCGCTGGTGAGTGCCTCCACAGACCTCGACTACAAGACGGAGCCCTAGAACTGAGACTGGCGGCCCGCGGAGCCCGCGCAGCGCCAGTTCCTGCGCTCGCTGCGCCAGAGCATGCACCACGCCGTGCCCGCCAACAATGCGCTGGTGAGTGCCTCCACAGACCTCGACTACAAGACGGAGCCCTAGAACTGAGACTGGCGGCCCGCGGAGCCCGCGCAGCGCCAGTTTCTGCGCTCGCTGCGCCAGAGCATGCACCACGCCGTGCCCGCCAACAATGCGCTGGTGAGTGCCTCCACAGACCTCGACTACAAGACGGAGCCCTAGAACTGAGACTGGCGGCCCGCGGAGCCCGCGCAGCGCCAGTTCCTGCGCTCGCTGCGCCAGAGCATGCACCACGCCGTGCCCGCCAACAATGCGCTGGTGAGTGCCTCCACAGACCTCGACTACAAGACGGAGCCCTAGAACTGAGACTGGCGGCCCGCGGAGCCCGCGCAGCGCCAGTTCCTGCGCTCGCTGCGCCAGAGCATGCACCACGCCGTGCCCGCCAACAATGCGCTGGTGAGTGCCTCCACAGACCTCGACTACAAGACGGAGCCCTAGAACTGAGACTGGCGGCCCGCGGAGCCCGCGCAGCGCCAGTTCCTGCGCTCGCTGCGCCAGAGCATGCACCACGCCGTGCCCGCCAACAACGCGCTGGTGAGTGCCTCCACAGACCTCGACTACAAGACGGAGCCCTAGAACTGAGACTGGCGGCCCGCGGAGCCCGCGATGCGCCAGTTCCTGTGCTCGCTGCGCCAGAGCATGCACCACGCCGTGCCCGCCAACAACGCGCTGGTGAGTGCCTCCACAGACCTCGACTACAAGACGGAGCCCTAGAACTGAGACTGGCGGCCCGCGGAGCCCGCGCAGCGCCAGTTCCTGCGCTCGCTGCGCCAGAGCATGCACCACGCCGTGCCCGCCAACAACGCGCTGGTGAGTGCCTCCACAGACCTCGACTACAATACGGAGCCCTAGAACTGAGACTGGCGGCCCGCGGAGCCCGCGCAGCGCCAGTTCCTGCGCTCGCTGCGCCAGAGCATGCACCACGCCGTGCCCGCCAACAACGCGCTGGTGAGTGCCTCCACAGACCTCGACTACAATACGGAGCCCTAGAACTGAGACTGGCGGCCCGCGGAGCCCGCGCAGCGCCAGTTCCTGCGCTCGCTGCGCCAGAGCATGCACCACGCCGTACCCGCCAACAACGCGCTGGTGAGTGCCTCCACAGACCTCGACTACAAGACGGAGCCCTAGAACTGAGACTGGCGGCCCGCGGAGCCCGCGCAGCGGCAGTTCCTGCGCTCGCTGCGCCAGAGCATGCACCACGCCGTGCCCGCCAACAACGCGCTGGTGAGTGCCTCCACAGACCTCGACTACAAGACGGAGCCCTAGAACTGAGACTGGCGGCCCGCGGAGCCCGCGCAGCGCCAGTTCCTGCGCTCGCTGCGCCAGAGCATGCACCACGCCGTGCCCGCCAACAACGCGCTGGTGAGTGCCTCCACAGACCTCGACTACAAGACGGAGCCCTAGAACTGAGACTGGCGGCCCGCTGAGCCCGCGCAGCGCCTACTAACAAAGCGCTTCAAATCCACCGATCACCTCAAGTATAAGATGAATCATATAAGCCAACTCGAGGTTGCCACACATAGGCCCTGTCGTATTAATTTAGTATGGGGGCGCGACCGCTTAGGTATCACCCTCATGGGTCCACGTTTTCGACCGATACCTACTCATGTATTAACATACAAACAAGTTTTTTAAAATCTCTACAAACAATTTTTTTTTTCAAAAATTTGAATTTTGTGATAAGCTTTTATTGCTAACTTCTTTATACAATCCCTAACTGCTCACCAAGACGAATGCAACAAGCCCAAACACGACGGAATAATGTTGAGTAGTTGAGCAGTTTCTATGATCACCTTTCATATTCATCATCAAACCGGGAAGTGGGTCAATTTTAACTTGCAAGATTTGATAACAGACAACGCAGGTGAAATTAAATAAAGGCTTACCTTCCAGTTCCATTATCAGATCAGCTCCATGTCATCATAATATTGCATTGTCACGCGATATACATATGATTTGATTACAGTGGACGGGACAGACAAAAGCTTATAAAAATAAGTTATAAGGGCTGGTGTAGAATAAAATTATGTAGATGCTATTTAGTTTTTCTTGTCAACTCGTATCATTTTACTAGTAAAATTGCGTCAATGTGTGCTTCGTGCTTTTGTAAAAAATTAAAAACACCAAGTTGTAACTCACTATCTGGTCCGTACATAAGCGCAAGTTTAGAGACGCCTAACCTGGTAAACCAAGGGAAAAACGAGATTTTCATAAGGTCACTATGAGCAGCAGAAGTAGTAAAGCGAGTGAATTTAAAGAGAATTTAAAGTCAAGAGAATAGGATTGCGTTCTGGTCATTTGGAACACCTCACCTGCTTAGCAAATTCTGTTGCCGACTATTACATACTCGTATATGTAAGTCGGTGATTCAAAGATAACGTGCTTTTTTCGAAACAATAGGGCTTACAATGTTTGAAAATAATACCGATAATACCTATAGATAAAAACCGTAAGAAGGCCAAGCGTGACACGAGCTTGAGTAATAAAATATTTGTGTTAAATTGTAAAATGGTCCTATAGAATGGGGTGCGAACCAGACTCGCGCTTGGCTTTTTCTTATCTTATTGGCTCCTTTATTTGTAATCAGTAACAGTATTTTTGCATATGCAGTCTCAATGGTCAAATACAGATTTGTGATCGTGTAACGTCAGACGCGCAGTTATCTGTAATATTCATACATCGTTGTCGCGGGAGCGAATACAAATGTGTTGAAGAATATCTATAACAGAATGTCCGTTTATTATAAACAGAATATTATGCCTACACGTCTTAGCCTCTAAGAAGTTCTTCATATCTAGCACAATGTTTTTGCTAGAAATGATCAATCAAACTCGACCTGCTCCTTTTCGACGTTCGTTAAAGTGCGTCTTTTTGAGTAGAAATTTCGTTTAACAAAAGATTTATTTTTTATGAAAATTACGAGTACCTAACGTTGATTTTTGAGAAAAAAATACTCTTCGTGTGTCTAAAATAATCCTTTATCTACAACTCCATACAATTCGATCATGAATGAAAATTGTTTTGAATAACAGGTGACTGAAGAGGTTGTCGTTAGGATTGCGTGGCTAATCTTTTTAGTATGTACTATAATCAAGTCGATTACGAAGTTTAGATATTAGAAAAAACATCGATACATTTTGAACTTGTAGGTACAAACGCGTTGAAACTACTGTCACTTCTGTTATTTCTTATTTGTCATCAATCTTTGACTACTGTCAAATCGTTTTTGCTCCCGCGATAACGACGTATGGTAATATTACAGTAAAATTGTCAAGGTAATAGTAATTTCTGAAGTCGAGGCATCTTAGTTTTTTTTAAATATATTTACTTATTGATTCAAGTTAGTAATAATCAGAGATTGTTTAGATTGGCGTCATTGTATTGACATAAGTTATAGAATTCCGAAATCGTCATACAATGACGCCCATTCGCCCGATCTCTGGTAATAAGTGACCACCGAGCCACGCGCCGACCTCTACCGACCTACAGATACAGCGCCTCGATATCATTTTACATCATCCGTTCGCTCTATTGAACCAAAGACTTCATGAACTCATTACTAATAGTTTATTTTATCTTATTTCCTTCACGTGATCGTTTTATGATATAATATTACACACATACGATACGACTGGGCTCAAAACAGCACCTCCGTACTTGGTGTAATCGACTGGTCAAGTCATCCAAAATAAGTGTACGACCCAAAATTTACAATAAACTCCATTTGAAGTTAAAAAATGCGGGTAGTACTCACGTATTTCTGAATAAATTAAAAAGGTGTGCTATTAAACCATACTTTTTACAGTCACAGAGTTCTATGACCTACCATCAACATAAATGTAATTAGGAAATTTAATTTCTAATCTAAATATAATAATTAGGTATCAATAATGTAATTAATGTATAAATCAATAAATACCAATGTAATGTTATTTGCATGTAAAATTTTCAATATTATAAATAAATGACTATAACTATGATTAAGATTGACTACAGACAGATACGAATAAAAATGTAAAATCATCATGAATGCGAGATGAACAATAGCCATAACATTAGCGCAATAAAAATAGTGTCGAAATATAATTACTGTAATCTGCATGTCGCTGACTGAGACCAAGGGTGTATTAAAACCTGGCCTGGGTTTATTAAGGCCCCGTCAGTTCAGGATGCAAACAATTAAGATAATGCAAGAATAAATACAAATAAAATCTAAGGGCCGGCAACGCGCATGTGCCATATCTGGAGTTCCAGGCAGTGTATGCTACGGTTGCTGCTTATCATCAGATGGATAAAAAAAAAAAAATTCAGTAAATTGAGGGTTTTGTGTGTTTCAGAACAAAACGATGCTCGGGTCGTATATACAGCAGAGTATATTTGGTACCAACACGCCCCTGCCCGCCGTGCTCTCCTACTACCAGCAGCGGCAGCCCTACAGGTTACCTGTAAGTAGACTATTATTAATAATTATCCTGACATTTTAAGGGCGTTTACTTCAATTGTTGTAAGTTGCTGTTTGATTTTAGAGAAAATTTAGGTTATTTCTACTCGGGAGTGAGTACTAGGGCGCAAACAATGTACATGACCTAGTATTTTCGACTTTCCATTATTTGCATCAAAAAGTACTGTTAGTTAATTTAAATGTCGGGACACTTTATCCCTGCAAAAATGAATAATATCTACTCACGATTCTGAGCGATCAAAAATTTCGTTGAAATTATTTTTAAGTAGATTTTATTTTATTTTTTGTCCTGGTGTCTGTTTGCAAGTAAAATATTAACGTTAAACCCACTTGAACTTGAACCAATGCCTAACCTTTGCCGAAAACCGGTACCGAACCAGCCAAGGTGTTTTAGAGAAAAATGCGAATCGTTTGTTTGCACAATGAAACACACAAACAGGCTCAACATCTCCGTTTAGTCAAGGAAAAAGTGGTATTAAATATTATCACAGAATTATTGTCTGTGTGTTAATCCTTTGAACGCCATACGTCACACAAAAACGCCACTCACACGTCAAGATCCCGGAAACAAGCCAATATAAACCCTATTTGAAAGTACGAAGGTTACTTTGACAGCACACGCCATAATATAAGTGTCCTCGGCGCTGTGGGAACGACTACTTTTGACACCTTTAGGTGTTTTTGGCGTTGATAAGATCAAACCGATATGCTTGTTCATTCAAGGACATGGACGAGACCAGCGATGAGGAGGAAGACGCGCCACCGTCGGCAGTGAGCAGCGCGCGCGTGAGCTCGCGAACATTCGGGCTCGCGGGCGCGAGCAGCGGGCTCGGCGCGAGCGCGCTCGGCCTCGTGCCCGCCGATGCGCCGGCGGACGAGACGCGCGACATGTCCGTTAGCACGCTGCACCTCTATGACCTGCATATCTCACACGTAAGGCTATAACATTATAAAATAATTTTAAACAAAAAAGAACTGACTTCACTCAGCATCCACCTTTCCAACAGCAAATGCTCGAGCTGCTGTAAAAAATACTCAAATCACTATAGGTGTGCCTATAATAGTTGAAGAGTTCCTTCGATTTCTCCAGGATCCCATCATCAGATCCTGACCTGGTTACAATGGGACCAACTGTGAAGTATATATACTCTTTCAAACAAAAAAAGAATTTTCCTAATCGGTCCAGCCGTCTCCGAATAATCGGTGAAATTACATTTTAAAAAAAATATAGCAATAACAAAGATCCCGACGAATTAATAACCTCCTCCTTCGAAATCTTGAAGTCGGTTGATAATGAATTACTTTGTAGGTATTTTACTAAATCGGCTATCTAGAACAAATTTAGTGCGCCATGTTTGGCGGTTGACAGCTTTGTTGCTTGGCATCATGTCAGTGGTTCAATAGCGATTGTATAGACTTTAAGCGCCGGCCACTTAAACAAATGGCGAAAAAAGTTTCTTACGAATGTCACCTGCTACTCAATCATTATTATTTATACAAAGTATTTATAGATAAACATAGCAGAATCGTTGCTACGTTATGAAATAACTATGGAAGTATTTTTTCTGCTCATTTTGTTAGAGTATAACCCATCCATAGTAAATATCATTGATAGCTCCTGTCAAACCGGGCTTTGTTTATCTATGGTTGAGGTAAGTGTGGGTGCTTGTTGCAGGCGTCGCCGTCGGTGGCCGCGTGCTGCCTGAACAAGTGCTCGGACCGGCAGGGCTGGGAGCAGGGCGAGCACACGCCGCTGCTGCACCGCCCATAACGCTGCCCGCCGCTGCCGGTCTGGGTATAGACAGGGTTCTGCCGAACTTCAGTACAGGACAGCGGCTCACTCGTCGGATAACTAGGGATGGGACTTATATTAACTCTTTTAACCGCCGCACGTCAAATATTGAACTATTCATTTCGAATCGTATATCAGACGACTCAGCGTGTAAAAATTCGCAGAAAGGGGGCCCTAATATTACCCCTTTTGCTGAAAAGAGCAGAGCAAATACTGACTGTTATTCTCTGTATTATATGGTTTCAATGGACTTTTGGAGTAAATAATTTTTTTATTTTATTTGCTGTTAATCAAAAATCGATTAATGGATAATCAATTTCTGTCACAATAATCGAAACGATATGAGTATGAATACTCATTTATCGTATAAAATTATATAGATAATTTTATTTATTCAATATGTTAGATCAACATATTGTCGACTTTTAATCGATAAATTATGGTTCTACTAATCGGAAGTAACTATTTTATCGATTAATATAATAGATTTTTTGTGTAACTTATAAATTTTTATATAATCAATTATTTTTTCCATCCCTAGTGATAAATAATGAAACTTAATGCTATAAAGTTACAGTTGTAATTTAAATGACAATGCTAAGTGCATAGACGACGGTTTCATTATTTTTAATCGACGGAAATAATCGTACCGTGCCGGCAGTGGGCACCTGTCCTTAAGCCTCGGATGTGAACCTACCATCTTTAACTATTCAGGACTTTAGAAACTGTGTAAATATATACATTTAATTAGGAATAACAAATATTTGTATAAATATCGAAAGTCTTGCTGTTTAGGTGCAAGGAAATAACGTTAGTAACGTTTTTCGTTACATAAGTACATTGTAAGCGGCCGGCGAATATACTGTTGCTTGAATATTAAACTTCTGCTAAACTGCTTAGTATCCGACGCGAGTACTTTTAGTTATTCATAAAAAATTCTAGCAATTCAGCCATACCTCCATTTTTGGTATAACTTTTCTATTAACCTAGTTAGGCTTTCCTATAAATTAAATAATGTATAACAGTCAGAAATAGCCGAATATTTTGTAATATCCTTGACCTTTTTGGTCGCCATGTTGAAATACCTACATATAGAAGTACAAGATATTTGTCACTATAATACCAGAACTAACAGAACCTAGTATTATAATCATAAATGTCCGTCTAGCTGTCCGTCTGACAACGTTGGCCCTCGCGTTAAAACAGTACCAGTTAGGGGTGGGAATCACAACGTACCTATATGTACTCTTATGCAAATAGTCAATGATTTGAAGTTGGGAATATTAATATGTATTAGTTTTAAATTATTATTTGTATTTCATTCAATAAGTACGGACAATACGGTGTACGTTAAAATGAACTTTTGGCGTTAGTATTTATAATTTTCGCACATAGTTTGTTGATATTAATTATTATTAGAATAAGAAAGTATACAATGAGCGCCTGGGCAACTGCAGTAAAGCTATTTCATTTAAATTTGTCAGTATTGAAACCGCGGCGTGATAACTCGACAGTTCTCTATTTCGGCATATTTATTTTTCATATCGGCTCTGTAGTACCAGGTTTCTAGGTTTAAATATTCAAAGAATAATATTACATTATAATTGTAATACAGGGCTAGCGCGTAAATAGTTCCGCTTGCTTTCACACATTTCGAATTTCAACTTACAAATGTAATTTAAAATACTTACAATAATTTCAAATACTTTGTATAAATAATAGTAATTAATAATTAATTAACATTGAGTCGTCTGCGAAATGGGACATAGGTAATTAGTTGATTTTGTATTAACTTTTATTACTTGAGTTAATAAAACATGATTTTATTTTACACACTGACCTGGACGCTTCGTACGGGTACATACATACATTAAAATATTATTTGTAAATTAATATGAGTGCTTTACCTACTTAAATACAAGGCAAGGATAACATTTAATCGCGTTACTAATTATGTTTATTTTTTTATTAATCAACTTGTAATATAATAATATTAATAAATATAGATTTTATTGGAACGGTTTGACGCAATATAGTATGACTCGAATAAAATCTTTATGTGTATAATATTCAAATATTTTGATTGACAACGTTTATTTGAAAGTGGGGACATACAAGGACAATACAAAAAAATATATAATTTTTTATGAAATGTTACACTTGACCAATGAATTTTATTTTCCAATTTTATTTTTATATAAGCTTTTAAAGTTACTGGAGTGTTTCACTGTAACATATTGAATGTAATTAAATAAGTAAAAAACGTAATTTTTTACATAAATGTAACCCATTTGATCAGGTCGAATTACGTACAGTCAGCAGCAGAAGTAGCTCCGCTTAGCTGAGGAGTTCAAAATTACCTTCGCACGCTTTTATGCTCTTAACAGCAAAGTCGTGTCAAGAATGTTTTGAACACCTCACCCGCTTAGCATTTGCTGACTGTATTTTGACAAAGCAACTAATAAAGTTTTGAGACTGTTACAGCATCATACCTTAGCGATATATAGAATGTGTCCCGGTTAATCGTTTTTTGATTAAATATTAACGTTTGCAAAAAATGTCTGACAAATTACATCTTTTAAATTCTTAATAAAATAGGTTATATCACTTTTTTCAATAGGCTTTACCGTATTCACGCAACTTCAAGAAAACTTGGTGATAGCGACACAAGAGGCGAAAATTGACAATACCCCCCATCTCCCCTTATCTCTAAAACTGCTAAGCCTAAAATTTGAAAAATATACAACAAATTGATTTTTTTACCTATTAGATCAGTCATTGGAGGATTTTGCCTTACAAAAGGTGGTGTAGAAAATGTTTTAATGGATATTGGTAGGCAGATAGACAGGTTGGTTATTAAAAATATAGATTTTAGACCTTGACACAGTTGTCAGTATGACTAAAGTGTCTGTTGAACGAATAAAGAAGATAAAATTGTCTACAATTGTAGTCAAGGTCTAAAATCTTGATTTTTAATACCACCACCATCCTGTAGCCTAGTCGTCGGATCTGTCATCAACTGCAACAGATAATCTGGTTGAGGCAATTGACATATGCCTTAAAAACGAATTTAAATTCAATTTAGAACGTTGCAGGAGTTTTGTCTCACTCGCGCTTAACATGAGAGAGTGAAAGACACTAGAAACAAATTCAATGTAAAACAAATGTGAATTGAAATGTTCGTCACGAATACGTGTCTCATCACAAAGGGTTGCCACATGTACGTATTTTGAATTTGCCGCGTTTTTCTACTGACAGAAATGGTTTGCCAGTCTATAACAACAATGTGTACTATTTTTTTTTCATGCAGGTTTGGAAAATACTATGTTTCTCTCAAAAGTTGGCATATAACATGTATTCCGATCCCTGCCATTACAGATAATTTAGTAAGTAAAATAATGTTACCTAAATGAGGGCAAAAACATTATTCATAATCATAACATAAGAAAGGTTATCAATGTATATCATAAGAGCTAATATGATTAACTGTGTAGTTTGATGGGCAATCAGATACCTACATATTACTGTCATTAAGAGTGGGTAAATCGGTCTCGCTGGTGTCCGATAATAAGGAAGATGCAATAACTGCTTAATTCAAAGTTGTATGATTTTAGGGTCAAGGTAATAATAACAGATAACATTAAACAACAATAAAAAGTACTATAAGTACTAAGTTATCCGATGAAGTAATAAACCATACCTAATATACAGTTATTCACGTCAGACGACGACGGTGGCGGTGGAGGGTTCAACATCTCGTTTATTATGTTTACATTCATTTTCTCGTAGACGGAATATAATCGATTTTCTCCGTACGAAGACCTCAATTCGTCACAGAACTGACGATAGCTACCTACGGACCTTTGCATAAGTACAGTCACGAAGCCGGATTGTAATGTATGGAGATGATTCTTATTATCTTATTCTATGTATGATCATGATTATTGGATTATATAGATTACAGGAAAAATAATAAGGAGTCTACGGACAAGCGAGAGTCGGATTTACGATAAAAAAATATTGTAAACAAATAATTAATCTAAGGAACCCTCGGGGCGTGAGTCTGACTCTCACTTGGTCGGATTTTTAAGATAAAATCACAACCTATTATTTTATGTATTACATACTTTATTTTAGTATATATGGTAATTTAGAAAATGACGAGTTGATTCATTTGTTCAACGACTGAGTTTTGTCGAACTTTACCTATAAAATCATTTTCGTTTAATGAGGATATTTTTTTTCATAGAAATTTTAGTTTTAATTAATAGACACTTTTTTCCTAACATTAATATTTTTCTCAAAAAATAAAAAAGCCAGTCATCCGGGCACGTTTCCAGCTTAAAAGGAAGGTAGCGTCAGGGGGAGGGGGGAGTGTGCATTAAACACCATACCTAAAGGTATGACGCTATAATAGTTTCATAACTTTTTTTGTTTGTTTGGCTACCCCATACAATGAAAAATAAGTTGATCAGATCGCATTGTGCACATACATTTTAAACAATAAGGACACCATTCTTGTTGTTATAAAATAGACCCACCAATGCAACTGTAGTAGGGAATTAAAGTGGATGCACTCACTATTATCGCAAGCACTATTATCACGATTTGGGATTTTCCTCAGTTTCTTGGGTATACGGTTATGTATCGGTAATCAAACTGGGTACTGTATAAATTAGAAATCATATGACTGCCAACTTTTGCCGATATTTAACTCAATTGCTGCAATGCAATTATATTTAAAGGAATTGATATTAGTGTAAATATTTTAGTAGTCTTCAAATAAATCATCTATAAGATTAGAATACTCAACCAATTCATTAATCTTAATAATTAATAAATCATCGGTTTTGTGTGTTAGTCCATGCAGAGTCAGCGTGATCGAATTCTAGACCTTATTCCAACGTCATAACATAAGGTTTACGAAAGGATTAGCTGTTGTGTTGATGAGGGTACCTATAATTAAGATACGAAATGAAATTCACATGGCATTACGATGTTTACACTTGTCATTTATAGCATAGACATGGAAGTGCAATAATTAATGAAAGCAATCAATTTTATACAATGACTTAACGTTTGTGTGGTATCAATGTTTCGATCTTCCTAAACTGCGGCATGTCATGGCCGCCCTCAAGTGCGATTTTTATCTCTGACATTCTCATTGTTGAATGATTCATGCCATGGCGCTCTTTCGCCGAACTTTATAATCGATTTATCGTTATCGTGGTACCATGTAATAACACTAATAACTAAGTGAGAGTTATTTTTGCATTGTTTTTTTTTATAAACCTAAGTTTTCTAAGGATACTTACAGCCTCAAAGCCGTAATGATTCAATACATATTTGCGCAAGCTTTGATCAGGTCCTAGTGATATACTTGCATTGTGTTGCTAGTATATACAGGGTGATTCATGAGACGTGAGCAGGAACAACCCTACACACTTAGTTAACGATAATGAATCGGCCGCCATCATTTTTAAGTGAAACAATAGCGCCTTTCAATTTTTTTTACCTTTTTGTTTCGTAGAAATTTTCTTCTATGTGATCATGGTCACCCTACATAAACAAATAAATAAAGATAAAACCTCTGTAACAATCATGACAGCACTTTGATTATGAAAAAAATAATTGTCAAGTTCAGTGAGATACGATGTTTCCAAAGTAACCAAACATCAATTTGACACATATCACAGAAAAACAAGAGAATATTCTAACATCAGTACTCGACGGAGTATTCTAATTGAAGAGTGACCATGCGTGTCGTAAATAATTTGAAACATTTTATTTTTGATAAAAAAAAATTTTTTGCGCTTATCACGCTAATACTAATATCAAACAATAGCTTATTATTTACTGAATCCGTAGTGTTAAGCCTGCTCACGTCTCATGAATCATCCTGTATACAATAAATAAATATTAGTACATTAATGACCTTATCGACGTAAAGGCAATTTCAAGAAATATTTTGAAAAGGTGAAGACTAAATAATGAAAATTAATAGTTCACGTAATTAGGTAACAACATAAAGCTGGTAACAAATAATAAAATTGATGAAACAAAATGACTTTTACCCTGCTGTCATAACTTTCTGTTTGCTCGCATACGCTAAGCGTGATTGACTGCTAGTAAACTAAAGGCGTTACTTTAGCTCATCACTCATAAAAACTAAAGTTCAATCTGCTCGTATTACTAATACATATCTAAAATAATTACTTTGATAATGCATTTTTTCTTTATGTATCGTAGGTATTTGGTTTTCCACTTATTGTGACGTATGACTTACTGTGACATTAGGATTTTTAGCTCAAATCACTATTCGAGTTTAGTTGTGCCGATAAAATGTTACCGGCCTGTTTGTATTTGCCTTCAGACACACACAATCTCTGAAAACGTCTCTTTTTACAAGGTGTAAGTTCAGTTATTTTTGAGCATCTTAATCGCTTCTATATATCTTATGGCGATTGTACGTAAGTCTGGTCGTAAAACCATCGGCATTCATCGACCCGAAAAATGTAATTGTCTTTAGTGGATTGTATATTTTATAACTTATTGATAGTTTTATTTTTCGGTTATTGCCATCTGTGATTTAGAAATCGATTCTGACGATACAAATGTAGGCTATTCACTTACTTTGTTTGTATGCAGGTACTCGCATGAAGATACTGATTGATGAGGGATGGGAGTGTAGGATGGGACGTAAACATTGTTTTTATTCATTCTAATCATCTAAACGTTGCAATGTTCCCGCAGTCCAGTACCTATCTTTATGCAAGTATCCTAATTCCAAAATGTGTTCAAATGTATTAAATTTAAATTATCTGTCAGTAAACTAGGTTAGAAGCTTTCTTCAAATTTAATGTACATATTTTAGATAATAAAATGTCTAATATCGGATATATTTTGTGATCTTAGAATATAGAGTTGACGTCGCTGATCCTCGCCAAATTTGTACTTGATGGCACTTCTGTTGTGTATGGTCGCTTTTATTTATCAGTATCGATTATTTTATTTGGTTTATAAACAAATCGGTGACATTTGTTGTGCGGAAATATTTTATTAGAAGAAAACATTAGAAAGAGCAATTCTGTGTTAACTACACAGAATCGCTCTTCAGATATGTAATAGAACTTGCGTCAAAACCCTGAACTTTGAGATATAACTCTTGCATACAGGCTTGTTATACTAAAACAATTTACTAGTAGGTATATAAATTTCGTTTTTGTAAACATTCAAATGTTATTATGTATAGGTTGGAAAATGAAGATGAAATATTGTCAACCCTAGTCGTATTCTTAATAACTTAAATTTTAACGTCTGATATCAGATTTTAAGTAAAAATAATGGACGCTTGCACAAAACTACTGCTAGTGTCACTCATACGTTTAATGCGCAGTTTGCGGCGACACATCAGATTGTATTCTTGTATTGCGGACGGATCTTAGTTCATTTTGAGATTGTGAGCTTCTTGATTTGGTGAGATGAATTATTTTTTATAATGTAAAAAATTTAACACCGCTGAACAGCGAATATAAAATAATTCAAATAAAACCCCAATAACCAACGTTTTTTGCTTAAGTCACGAGCTGAAGATACTAATTTAGTTTATATTTATCTGTGTAACCCATATTGTTAATAAGTAGCTTTCCCAAATGTCACTTGAAATGTAAATAAAATGACGCGGTTATAGAAGCCATAGTAAGTAAACACAGTATAAAATCATATTTGGTATTGTTAAGGTGCAATACACACTTGCAATCGTGGATCCACGTTTGCACTCCGCCCACTCGCTGCTGGTTGTTTTTTTTTTGTAATTGTATGTATGTAGTTCAATTTATTATTTAGTGATTTATTTTATTAAGAGTAACAATATTGTGATATCATTATTTTTAAATCTCTTGTCTTTTTATAAGAAAATATAGAAAACTTTTGCTGATCATCAAAATGTTCTCGCTCATTTGAACTACGAAATTTAAATATCCTTAGTGGAGCAACCTACAGCACAATGCAATGGCGATAATGACTATATGAAATAGTTTTAACAGTCCTCTAAGGAAACTAGGTACCTACCTACCTTAAAAATTTAAGACACCTAACTCAATTCACTGACAAACATTCAGTCTGAAAGGAAACATTCATTCACTTTTTAAGAATTTTAGTAAAAGCAACACATTTTCCCATACATTGAGTATAGTTAAAGGACAATGAAAATGGGTCACTTCGTATAGAAATTTTCACGCAACGTGACTAGGTCTCATTGCCTTCTAGTGTATTTTATGTATTGCTTCACTTGTAGGTTAAACTTGCCGGTTTAAGTTTTTATTTTTGAAGGAAATTGGGGTGATTGGTATCAACATTTTTTTATTTGACAAATATAATTCCGTGAAGGGATTTGAACCTCACGTATTTAACTTCTATTTTAAGTTCAAATTTCTTTAAGTTTTCATCTTGACTTATCAACTTCTTCCCGCCTTGTACGGAATATATTCTTGATTTTGTAAATGCAGTTATTCCTCTTTAGAAAAAAGAACAAAAAGAAATAAGAAATAGAGTGAACTGGGTGAAATTTTTCATATAAATCCTTTTCCTTATAAATGTCTTGTGTGGATAAAACAATTAAAGTGTATGTTGTATAAAAAAATATATGTGGTTTCTTATTTAACTCTCAAGTGCTGAAGTGCAAAGTAAACATTTACTTTTATTTCTCGTTGACCTACAGGACCGAACCGAATGAACCATCTCAGCGGTTTAAATAAATTCCCTCGGAGAGCCCAATAAATTCATCAACCCTGCATAAAAGATATAGTCATACACATTATGAAAAAAAGCTGCATTTTGATATGGATACAGGCCGCTTTGCATGGTGATAGTAGGGACAAAACGATTTTCGGAGCAGCACCAATTTCATCAATTAGGAGGCGGACGGCTTACCTAAGCGAGGACTGTTGAGAATTTTTAAAGAAAGTTTACTAGATTGACGCATCCATTGACTTTGATAATATATATATCAGATACAAGAAAAATACTTTATTTGGCATAAAAAATAATAAATAAACAAAATAGGTACAAAAAAACGAAAGAAGCCCAATTTTTTACTTAAAACTTTTTTCCTAAATATCGTGACTGAGGAATGTCTGTAAAATAGTTTTCAATTAATCCTGAAAACCACATCCAAATCGGTTTAGTTGTTTTTTTTTAAATTATAAGTATTAAAAGGTGGCTTAGTTTTATTAATATGTCATTTTGTATTAAAAAGCAGATAATAGATTACGGAATAACTAATATAAGGTATTCTTGGATGTACTTACGTAATATACATTAACCACATATTTTTCCATAATATATTTACAATAATAAGTACTATTCGCGTTCCATTCAAATTGTACTGTCCGTACCGGTTATTAAAAATATACAAAGTATATTTTTATAAAATCTCTACATAATATGAATTATACACATAAATGCGAAAGTAACTCTGTATGTAACCTCTTTACGCTCAAATCGCTTAGCCAATTTAGGTGAAATAAGGTTTCCGGGGGTACAGGAAATGGGATACATAGTTGTTATCACGGGAATCATTTCTTAAGCCTTAGAGGGCGTAAAAGAGTCACAGACATATACCATATACGAGTAAGTGCGATAATTGTAAGCTGCCAGAGGTAATAATTAATACGCATACTTAGTCGCTGGCAGAAGCAATGTGGTTTGTGTGCAAGCGCCTGAAGAGAGTTGAGAGCTCTTACTCCATCCCCAAACGGATTAATTGTATATAATGTTTTTTTTTCAGATTGACATGTAAGTTGTTTGATGCAGAAACATATCATAGTACTCTTAATGCAGTTCGGAAGGATCTGTTTGCCGCCTAATCCGACTTGTAACGAACCTTCCTCTCCTCCAACCTCAGCTGCCCTTTATTAAGCATGCGTTGCCTGCAGCGTATCAAACAGGGCATGTCTGGAGAAATGCGTAAAAGTTAGATGCCCATCCGTTTGGGGATAGAGTAAGAGCTCTCAAGGCACTTGGACGCCTTATTCATCTGATATAATGTATATTTGGCCAGAACTGAGCCTCTTAGATCACCGTGCAATGCAGTGTGCTTAGTTACATTTTTTACCTAAATTGGCTAAGCGATTTAAGCGTAAAGAAGTAACAGACAGACAGAGTTACTTTAGCATTTATAAAATTGTATATGTAAGGATTGCTTATGGTACCTATCGGTTTTTTTCTTTGCAAAGATACTATGTATTTTTTTTAGATAACCGGACAGTGCTTATTTTTGTAAATCTTATATATTATGGAAAAATACGTGTTTAATGTATATTACCATACATATTATTACGTAAGTAGGTAACTAAGTACTCGTACCTACAAGAATACCTAATGTAAGCTATTTCGTAATTAGTTTTCTGACCTTTTAATACAAAAGTCATATAAATAAAATTAAGTCACATTTTGAAATTCATATTTTAAAAACAACTGAACCGGTTTAGATGCGGTCTTCAGGAGTCATTGAAATATATGTTTAACTTTGCAATAAAAATATTTTGCACACGTTTCTCAGAGTATAAGTCACAATATTTAGGAATAAAGTTTAAAACAACAATTTGGGATTATTTTGTTTTTTTTTTATACTTGTTTTGTTTACTTATTTATATTTTTTTATGATAAATAAAGAAGTTTTCTTCCACCTGACATATATATTATCATAATCAGTTAAAAACGACAATCTTGTAGTCTTTAAAAAAATCTCTTAACAGACCTCGATACCTCGGCCTCCTAATTGATGAAATTAATCCTGCTTCGGAAAAAAATCGTATTATTGGGTCCGGGACGGGACTATCACCTTGCAAAAATATAACATTAACTAAAAAATATGTGGATATAGAGTTCTATGTATGTACTATCGTTCTCTACTAACTTTAAGCAAGTAGTTCTTAACATGCATGTGGTGTTTGCCTGTTATTGGGTGAATACTCAAGCAATTTTTTTTTTTTGTCATGGCTAGCAATAAGTATTAATATGTATTACACCTGTTGGCAAACCTTAAATAAATAAAATAAAATAAAATAACTTTCTGAACAAATAAATTAAAAAACTTCGGCCGGTATCCGCTTTTCGTGCTCATTCTGATTACAGTAAAAACCTTTAGGTTCGTAAATCTACATGTCAGCCGACATGTAAACGCATCTTTACGAAGCAATAGCGTCACTGCATTATCCTCCTCTCCCTGTCGACCAATGTTAACGTCGATAATCAATGCACAAAATAACGTTTGTTTGGTAAAAGTAAATTAAAGGTTATTTTCCGCCCCTGTGCTAAATTGGATCGAAATTTATGGTTGATAATTTAATAATATGTAATTAAGTTTGCTAGCATTTGTGCTATAATCACAAATTCGAATCGAATTGTAATTTTATTTATCCTAATCTAAATTGTAACTACGTTGACGCATAAATTGTTTATGATACTTACCTAAATACAATATCTTTGCTACAATGAATATTACCTACTTGCATTGTAAATAAAATGTTTTAAAGCAATTTGGTGCCTTTTGTATTACAATCCCTGTATGTAAGCCAGCCACAAAACCGAATCGGTAAAGTTTTTCAACAAAATTAATAAACATGAGATGTGGTGAGAGTAAGTAACGTAATTCATTATTTATGTTTGCTATCTCTTGCTACTGGGAGAGGTAGGTTGTACGGGGTTGCTGATATAGTAGTAAAAATGTGCCAGTTAGCCATCAGTTCCAAATGACTTTTTAATTAAATGCGTGAGGTACTTAGTTAATATATATTTTCGTGATTTTTTGCAATAGACTAATTTTCTGTATCATTTACCTATGTTTCCCAGGTATATCATGATTCATGAAGTGAAAACATTCGAGTCCAGTCATATCCCAAGAGGAACACAGACAAGAATGCCGTGATGGTCCGGAGAGTGAAGCTGGTCGTCCATCGGAGCAGAGACCTTGGTAAGTAATTATTAGGTATAAATATTTATTTAAATCGATACGTCCATTAACGTTATGCCAACATCAACATATCTAGGTAATGAAGTTCAATGCCGGTTTATTTTAGTGCCCGGGCATAACTCGAAATTGATCATGTTTTAATTGTTTTAAAACAGACTTTGGTTTCGGAAGTCATTGTATTTCATAATAACATTCATCATAGACTAGTGTGATACGATTGATAACTAGAAACAATTAAGAGAGCCATAAAATGATTGTGTAAATTTTATGAGTGTATGTTCGTTCTTTGAAAATCCTGGTTTAACTGGGTGTCGTTACGAGCATTGCTGTGTTATTTTAGGAAATACTGTTTTATGAATGCCTATATGTATACAGTCTCCCCAAAAAACCCTACTCATAGTGTTGTGTTCCTGCTCAAAGAGCTCAAAGAGGACCCAGTGTGTTGACGATGTGGGACCCTCTTGTTCCTTTAGTCGTCAACACAGTGAGTCCTCCTTTTTGTAAAGCGTCGGCAACGCGCATGTGACATCTCTGGAGTTGCAGGCGTCCATAGGCTACACTAGCTGCTAACCATCAGGCAGGTCGTATGCTTGTTTGCCACCGTCTTGGTATAAAAAAAGTCTGCAAAATATTTCGTATGAAAGTAACCTGCAAGTATCCCTCTTAAAGACTTGCATCAATACTTACAACTGCAGTGTACCAATACGAACACAGGTCAAAATAGTAATGTTATGCGATAATGGTGACAAAGTTCAGGCCCGCTCGGCGCTCGGTGCGCCTGCGCCACGGCCGCGCTTCCTTGTTGCCCAATCGAAGCGCAGTACAACCTATAAGATGCATCCTTGGCTCAGCCTGTGAGCTTAGTAGCAACTTTTGGAATCTAAGTAAGGGCTAACTGGAGTCGTAAATTCACAGTATGGTGAACTATTCATTCTCCGAAGCTTATTGATTCGCCGATTATCTATTCGCAGACAACCTCGATTTGCGTCTTTTAAAATGCGTCCACCTAAACGGAGGCATAAAATAATATTGCGACGTAACGTTCGGGGCATCGATGTGCAGACACTACATGAGGACCTGCGCAACACTGACTGGCTTAGTATTGCAAGTGTCGGGGATATTGATCATAGTATAGAAGCTTTTAATGCCATTTTGCTAGAGATTTTTTATCAACATGCCCCTTTGAAGCCGATGCGTGTAGGTACGACACTTCCCGGAACCGTGGCTTACTCCCGAGATAAAGAGTCTCATGGAGAGGAGGAATAGAACTCGCATTAAGCTGAGATCGGATCCATCCTTCCAACCTTCGGTATAGTACGCTGCGTAATCGTTGCAACAAGGTTTGTCGTGATGCACGGCGCCGGTACATTAACAAGTTCATCGACGAGTGCCCTCCGACTAAACTTTGGAGATTCCTGAAATCGCTTGGGGTGGGAAAAACGCCACATAGTGGTCATAGTGCTGGTGCTCTTGACTTAGGTGGTTTAAATTCTCATTTTGCCTCTTCTCCTGTCATTCTAGATCCTCCTACTAAGCCAGACACTCTTTCTTCTCTTTTAAACTCCTCAAACCCTGACTCATCGACTTTCGAGCTTGGTAACATCTCACCTCAGGAAATACTCACTATCCTGAAGAATATTAAGACGAAAGCCATTGGTGAAGATAGCCTTAGTCTGGATTATGCTTATGCTTGTGGCGGATTGTATTGCTCCCATCCTTTCTCATATTATTAATTACTCCTTTTCCTCTGGTACTTTCCCATCTATTTGGAAACAAGCTCATATTATTCCACTTCCCAAAATTTCTAAACCCGTCGTCGTCGTCGTTCACTTTTGCCCAATATCGTCCCGTTCTCATCCTTCCAGTTTTATCAAAAGTTGTAGAACATTTTGTAAACTGCCGCCTCTCTTCATATCTCAACAAACATAACTTTTTCAATCTGTTCCAGTCCGGCTTCCGCCCCGAGCATTGCACAGTCACGGCTCTGGTTAAGGTAACTGATGATTTTCGTCTTAATATTGAAGATAAAAAGCTTACTCTTCTTGTGCTCTTAATTTTAGTAATGCTTTCAACACAGTCGATTTTGATATTCTTCTAGGTAGTCTAAGTAGACTTAACCTTTCTCAAACTGCTCTGTCATGGTTCCGGAGTTACCTTCTTGGTAGGCGCCAGCGAGTGAGAGTCGACGACAAGGTCTCTGGGTGGTCTGAGCTAGCCGCTGGTGTCCCCCAGGGTGGGCTGCTCTCTCCTCTCCTTTTTTCTATATTTATTGATGGCATTGCGCAATCTTTGGAGTGCAGTTACCATCTTTATGCCGACGATTTGCAGATTTAAGTACGCAGCGGCTAACATTGACGAACTCCCTTCTTTGTTCCGTAAAGTCAATTGCGATTTAGAAAGTATTCGCCACTGGGCCTTTAATTTCGGATTAAAGGTAAACGCCGAAAAATCGCACGCGATTGTTATCGGCAGTCCCTATTTTGTCTCCAAACTTGCTGAGGTGGTGGTACCCAATGTTATTTATGACGGGACATTGATCCCTCTTTTCTCTACTACTTTTTGAAATCCTAATAATATAAACGAAACATATCAAATCGAAATGTCACTCTTCTAAAAGTTATGAAAAAGAAATGATCATTCTGCCAAATGAATCTCTTCCAATCGTAGTTCTGCGAATTGAAAAAGATGCGGACTGAATCGGTTGCGAACCGTAGAGATGCCAAACGTTAGTCGACCAAGTGATACATCACTTCACTAAGTACGAGTATATTATATAGTATAAAACAAAGTCGCTTTCCGCTGTATGTAGGTATGCTTTGATCTTTAAAACTAAGCAAAGGATTTTGATGCGGTGTTTTTATCAGATAGAGTGATTCAAGAGCAAGGTTTTTATAATATGTATGGTATAATACATGAATAATATAGCAGAGAAACACTGATAATTTTAGAGGTTTCCAATGTGATGTCGTAAATAAACACATTTTTTCTCGCTTACATTGTAAACGCTGCCCTACGAGATAGATTAAAATAATGTACGAGATAGATTAAAGTATTGTACACCTTAAAAAGGTAAAAAAAAAGTCCGCGATGGTTTATGTCTATCTCTTAATTATAACCCACAATAACCATTTTTTATCCCGTGCGAAGCCGGGGCGGCTCGCTAGTCTACGAATAAATCATTCTGCGAATCGTTGATCGGCGAGTCGTTGTCTGCAAATCTAAAATCTGCGAAAATATATCGGAGAATCGATAGGGAGCCGCACAATATATGTGACGCACGTCAAATAAATCTTTATACAAAATGTATAAAGTTTGGGTGGCTGACATTTTGCATATTTGTTACTCATTAGTAAATTAGTAGTACTCAGAGTAGTTAGTGTAGAGCCACAACATCTACAAAAAATATAGGCCCTAAGTCGCTGGGGGCGGATTCACTTGGCTTATAGCCTTTGTCTCTTTTGTTAAAACACCCCTGCGTCTTTAACTTCAACAGCAACTGTGCTCCTTGACAGCGTAGGAACATAGTTGTTACCTCATAATTATGTGCTTTACGAGTAAATAGCGAGGTAAACAACGGGCCTACCGAGTCGGGCAGTACATCAGAAGGCGCTACGATGGTCTGATATCAAAACTCTATATCCCCGACGAGATCGTGATACGAACCACAGACTATGCGCGGACGAAGATGACAGCTCTGGCTGCACTGGCCGCGATCTACCCTATGTGCGACTATAAATTTTCCTTTTTCACTTCTCATGCGCGTAAAGAACGTAAACGTCTTTATGTCGTGTGCAGATTGCATAAATAGTTTTTTAGCTTTAGTACATAAAGTAGAAACATCTATTATTTAGGGGCCGCCAAATTGCGTCGGGTACAGTTAGTTGTTTTATCCTCTTGGTTCTTGAACCTATGTGTGAACCTACATTTTTATAAGTCTTAGGCTGCGTTTCCACCAGAGATGAGCGAGGATGCGTTGCGAGGAATGTGTTTGTTAATATATGAGCCAATTCTATAATAAAGCTGTGCTGCGCGACGCGAGGATAGGTAAATGCGGTGTTTCTATTGGTTATTATTTGCGTTAATCCATGCCGACTTAGGCCTATATTGTTGTATTATATAAATGTAAACTTTAATTATAGGCCTGAATGTAAGTTCAGACAAAACATTTGAATACTAGTCGATAAAGCCAAACAATAACTGCATACCAGCTTAGTTAATAAGAGCTGAATATTTTACTGTTTACCTTGTGACATCAAAAGCCCATCGAAACTATGTTACTTTAGACAATCTGTGAAAAACTAATACATAATGAGAAGGCAGCAGGCAACCGTACCTTATCGAGTAGCAGAATTCGGCTTATGCACGGTGAAAAGTTATATATTTTAGTACTTGGTAGCCTGAGCTAAACTTGGAGTATTTCGAACTGTTTTGGCCTGATTTGGCCACTTATCACTATACGAAGAGTGCAATAGAGTGGTATAAATCGAATGATTTTGTTGAAAAACACCAAAATCTTCTTAAATGTCCTGACTTACGACCGACTGACATCATTGGCCCACGTGAAACAATAGCTTTTATAACAAAAAAATGCCACCTCAGTGAAAACTATAAAACGGATCTCGAATGAAGCTTCCAAATTACCAATGATGATGTACAAAACTTAATGGCAGAAGTTAAGGCAAAATTAGAAAGTTTCTGGATGAACTAAACTTAAACGTTAAATGTAAATGTAAAATTTGACTATTGAGTAAGGATTCGTAACAAGTTAATACGCGTCATTTTTTTAGTAAAGTAAGCCTCGAACTATGAACTCGCGATTCTTGCAAACGAATTGACCAATATAACAAGACCTCTTAGCAAAACACTTTTTGGCCATCTGATTCCAGAACCCCTTGGTAAATCCAGCCATATACCTCACCTCTGATGATTAAGATTAACTCAGGGTGGTATAATGCCATAGGTACATTTATATACTATCTATACAAGAATATATATGTATATATTGTTCGTTTTTAGGGTTCCGTAGTCAACTAGGAACCCTTATAGTTTCGCCATGTCTGCCCGTCCGTCCGTCCGTCCGTCCGCGGATAATCTCAGTGACCGTTAGCACTAGAAAGCTGAAATTTGGTACTAATATGTATATCAATCACGCCGACAAAGTGGTAAAATAAAAAGTGGGTTTTTTTTTTTTTATTAGGGTACCTCCCCTATACGTAAAGTGGGGAGTGATTTTTTTTTTCATTTCAACCCTAAATTGTGATATATTGTTGGATAGGTATTTAAAAATGAATAGGGGTTTGCTAAAATCATTTTTCGATAATGTAAATATTTTCGGAAATAATCGCTCCAGAAGTAAAAAAATATGCGTCCCCCCCCCTCTAACTTTTGAACCATAAGTTTTAAAAATATGAAAAAAATCTCAAAAGTAGAACTTTATAAAAACTTTCTAGGAAAATTATTTTGAACTTGATAGGATGAATAGTTTTTGAAAAAAAATTACAAAATAATTTCTGAATTAAGTTTGTAATTTAACCGTATAAGCAGGTGTTTATTGTACCTGTAATTTCTACAAAATTACAATGAAATGACGTGTTTTCAAATAAAGTAAAAACGGTGAAAATCGGTTCACGCAATAAAGAATTATTCCATAAAAATCATCTTCCATACTTTAAGCTCGCGCGCAATAGTTTACTTAATTTGCCGATAGATGTCGCTGTACGTGGAACTCTCATATCATATCCTACATGGCGGTGTTATACTCTCAAGTGGGGACACTTACTGTGACGGACGGAAAACTACGGAACCCTACACTGAGCGTGGCCCGACACGCTCTTGGCCGGTTTTATTTATTATGTCACAGCTTTATTGATTTTATAATATCAAAAAAAAACTGCCTCGAACGTATAATCCTACTGGTTTAGATGATGCTGGACATTTTACACCTTATTATCTTTGCTTACTACCATGGGAAACAATAGGTACAATTGTTAGTTTTAACCCTTTGACCGCCAAGCATCGGACAGAAAAATCGTGCCACTGACGCCAGGGTGCGCGAGCGCACTCGGTTATATTTTGGACGTGATATCATATAGGGCGCCGAGGTTCATGACTTTCCGTGTGCGTGATTTAAAGTATTTGGCGATTAGGAAGGGTTAGCGGTTAGGAAGCTCGTAAGTAGTAAATACGAGGAATGCGCTTATTTGTCACTTCGCGCGTTGATGTCTTTCGCTGCTGATAGGTCGACGCGTAACTCCCACTTCCATAGCATAAAAAAATTGTATATGAATTGTATTCAGAACGACTATCCCGTTTCAGGTTGCGTAGCGAAATACTATGATTGGGAAGAATTGATGTATTAAAAAAAACAGGTCATTCAAATCCATGTTGTTTGAGCATTGTGAATTGTTACTTTAGGAGAAATTTAAAATTTGATGTCTTTGCGTACGTCTTGATGTCAGTTCCAAATCGTCATGTCATGATCATGATATCGAACTGTTTCGTATTCACTTTAATCTTTTGATATGCATAACATTTTAATCACACTAACCTCGTTCTAAATACCGGCGACGAATAGGAGTACTTGGCTAATATAAAAATTTCCAAGATATCTAATTTCGGTTGTACTATCGTTTTCTGTTCCTCGTTAGAAGTTAGAATCTAATGCCTAAATTAAGTGGTTTCATTATCGAGTCCACCTTCTAAGCACTTTTCCGGATGCATCTCAACACAGGCAGTTAACTAATCTAATCCCAAAATATGGCGCCAAGAACGACTTCCTCGCGATATGTCGTACTACTAGATACAAATATAATTTTAAAGAAACTCATTGATACAAGCCTGTGTCCCAACCCGCGACCACTGGTTTGAAAACAGCATGTTCCACTAAATAGCTGACGTATGTGAATGCAGGTGAATCAAGATTCTCTTAGGTACAATGATTTTCTCATGAGATTGATTATAATGTTACGTAAACTAAGTTTACCTATGCTTTGAATGATCTGCACATATTTGAGTAGGTTTTATATCCCCTAAGACATAATTCAGAATTGCGAGTTGAATTTTTTGCCTGTTGCATTCAAAAGATTAAATATGCCACATATATGTGATAATAGTGGGGTTGGTTGGAGGTGACCGCTGATGATGAAGAACTAACGTTGGTTGTTGATGCTGGCTGCGCCGGCGCCGGGAGCGCAGCAGGAACAGCTGGGCGGCGACGGCGCGAGTGGGCGCGCGGCTATAAGTATGAGCGGTGCGCGCGGTCGCGAGGTTAGTCGCCGTTCGGCAGCGCGTCGCAAGCGGTGTCACTCTCCCCTCCGGTGCGTTCCCCACACACTCGCCTTTCTCACACGACCGGCGATCCTCGCTTGCGCAACCCCCGAAAGGTCGCCGCTATTGGCATTTAAACGCTCTCTGACATTAATGTTGCATTTAAATGTGCGATGTAGCTTCCTCTTTCAACTCTGACTGTCTTCGCATACTGTCGCAATTGTGTTTGGGAAAGGTGCGTGTGCTGATGTGAGTTTCTGTTGCAGCCCCAGCCCGACTGAGCCGGGCAGGCGCGCGCCCTTTACTCGCTACGCCATTCAACGCAACGCCATCATCATGATCGTCAGGATTACGCTGTAAGTCATATATATAAGTACCTAACTATTCTGTTCATAAAACCTCCAAACAATGTAAATGTAAGCAACCGACAATATCGCAATACCTAGTGCTGAGGTGTTTAAATACAAGGATAATTAATACGATCGCTTTCTAATAGTAGGCTTATCTAATTTAATACATCATCGAAAAACCGGCAAGCACTTAGCATAAAAGAGCTGTCAGTGCGATGTCACTTTCATCGGATGTTTACGCAGATCGTGCGGTAACATATTGCGGCTCCGGTTGCGCAACGGTTTCCGGGATAGAGATGTCGCATCTCATCTGATGTCGTGAAAATATGATCTAATTTCTTGCAAGGAAATCAGGTTTCCATTGCTCAACGGCAGTTGGCTGGCATCACGAATGAGGGCACGAGTTTCTCAATGAAGGCTGCGAAACATTTGCTTTTAAATATGCACGACTTAGTGAGTACATTGTCTACGCCGTAACACCTCGCCGCCCTCGACGCCCTCCGCCGCCCGCCGCCCGCCGCCCGCCTCACTTCACCCGCGCCCATATCTTGCGATTCTTAAATACTTTGGTCTTCTACTTACTTTGGTCTAATTTGATAAATACCTACTTACAACTTCATTGTTTATACCCCTTGATTTCATAAACTAAACGAATAGATACCGAATTTCGTGTCTAACATTGCACTGCACAAACATTATACACACTAAGTAAAGTAAAACGTAATTATATACCTGAATTGTAATTATAAAAAAAACGTATCTGTGGAATATAATTATAAGTCACTTACGACATAAATTCATTAATCATTATATGTTTTCTGACGAAAGCTCTTTTAAGTATTTGCTGGCGATGCTGTTATGATTATGACAAAATGTAATCGTTAACTTATACCGGTAAAAAAATAAAGTTACCGGTAAACAAAAAAGAGGGTCTTAACATAATGCATGAAAACCATAAGAAAAGAGGAAAGCCACCGCAAATTAGCGTCACATAGGATCGAAGTTAACCACGATGAAACTTTCTGTTCGCACGAAGAAGCTCCGTCGGCAGTTTCCCTCGCCACGTTAATATGACTTGTTTATCGATTGTAGCTGCAAGTGGCAAACTTGTCCTATTTCACAAGAGGGTGTGTCTGGTATTTGCTGTTACGACACAAGAGTTGATAAAACATCAACGACTAGGACGATCAAACGGATCCCATTGTTAGAGATGTCAGGCCAGTGCTTGCAACACAAGGTGTTAAGTGGATGACGTGCTCTATCGTTGTAACACAATGTCAGAAAGTTATGTTTGCATCTCAACATTCAGAGTCATGTAATAAGACTGCGTAGGAAAGTGATGACAAATCAACTACTAGTATGTACATGCCAGTGAATTACTAGTAAGTATACGTACTCGTACAAGTATATGCATTGAGAAAGCTTTTTTGCGGAATACAATTACTACTACAATAAATTATAAATAAACAAGCTAATCACAATCTTTAACGAATAAGACAATTTACAATGCCTTCATACGTTTCATCTTTAACATTTAGAGTTGATGCAAAAACTGTCCTTATCATACTACATACGAATATAGTTACCTATTTATCTCGGTGACAAATCAGAATTGAAGAATAGGTAAAGATATTTCTATTGTTATATGCTGATGTATAATTGTATATCATCGATTACTTGTATAGGGCCGAAGGTTAGGGCTTTTAGTGGGTTTATTTATATTTTTAGAAATGATGAGTTGTCAAGAATTTGAATGTTTATCAATCGGATATTGAAATGCATTCGCTCCTCGGCGTCACTTGTTCGCGACTCGGACCAAACACGTTTTTATAAAATGTTTCCATAAATCGTGACTGCAGACGGCGCTGCGCCGCCGCGCCGCCGCCGCCGAAATTTTTCCACGCCGCCGTGGCAAATTTTAAGTCTGTTCGTGTTTTAATTAATACCCGGAAATGGTGGTGAGAGGCCAGTATACTAAGTATTTTTTAAACATGCTTTATATATTTGACTAAGGATCAGTTGCACAAACCACTTTTGACGGACTCATCAGCGTAACCCGGAAAGGTATATTTACTATCAGTATTATATCAACTTAAACAATTTTGAGAAGGTTTAATTTTGTGCAAAAGTTACTCGTTCTTTTTATCTTATAATGGTGATACGCGTTAGGCTCATATATTTATCGCGGTTAGAACTCTCTGGGTTCATCGATAGATCTGTTTTTGCTATTAATATAGAACTTCGCAAGCCGCACGATTGGACGAACTAACCCGAATAATTGAAATTACTAAAATCAGTCGGTTAATCTGTTGATCAATCCATCGAAGAAGGGTAAAATAAAATGACGATTTAATTTCATTAGTATTTTTGGACTGCGCAAAAACCTCCCATCTTTGTTTTTAGAACTTAGAATCCACATACAATTTTCTCTCATGAAGTTTCTGTCACGTGTAGCCAGTTCTACATAGATAAAACAATTAAGTACGTATGTATATTAACAATAACTAGTATATCTTTTGGAAAATTCTCTGAAATCATATCTTGTACGTGTAAGTATTTAAAATGTGAAAAGTTTGCGAGCTAATTATACTTTTTCAAAGATTTGAGGTGTTTCGTTTACGCAGTTTATACTTATAAATACTCAGTATGCTTTAATTTAGAGGGTATCTTGTCAAATTTCCCAGTAATATTAAAAATAAAGACTGTATTGAAAAGTATAAGGACAACTGCAACAAGCCGTCATTCTTGTTTTATTTGCTTTAAAAACATAAAAATATTTATCATGTTGTAGATGATACGATATTAAATCAATTACTAGAATTATTTTTTCGGATCACTTTTGATTTCATAAACTGAGAGGCCATACACAGGAGCAACGAAAAATACTCTTGGACAAATACATACGAGAAAACGGTATGTCCATCAGAAAGATCACTAAAATCGTGAAGGTGTGTGTTTCTGCGATTTAAATGGCATTAAAAAGTTTGGGTAAGACTTCTCTTTTAATGACAAGTCGAAAAATCATCGAAAAACTGGCTCAAATAATCGCAATATCAACTCAAAGATATATCGAAAAATCAAAAAACTCACTCAGTGCTTCAATAAGATATGTGGAAAAAAGTAGAGAGATTCTGTAGGAATGGTTCAAAGGGCCAAGAATCGCAACGACTGGGTAGCACTCCAAACCAACGGAAGCTCCAAAATAGGCTACAAATGTTAAACACCGTCTTCGATATTTATATGACACAGTTTTACTTAAAAATGAATAGTGCATAATTCTAAGCGACGAAAACCACTTCAAGCTGTATTTTTTTGTTCTACCGGACCCGTAGTACTCTACTATTCGCAAAGGAGAACACCTGAATGAGAACAAAACGTCCATTTTTGCCGAAAATTTTGGATCTAAGACAATGTGTGGTAGGTAATATGCGAATGCAGTATGAAATCTACGGCGTTCATCACTATTTCCACGATAACTACCAATCTTTACATAAAGAAGTGTGGACAAAATGAATTCTGTCACTGATTAGACGGCACAGGGGCTCTACTTTATTTTGGCCCGATTTGGCTAGTTGCCACTGTGCCCCCTGCATCAGGGAGTGGACGTGCGTCATGCTGCTAAGAATATGAGTCCGCCAAATTACCCTTAGGTACGTCCCATCGAGGACGTGATGGGCAATCATAAAGAGAAAACTTCGGCAAAGCTTCTCGGAAGCGGATTCCGTAAAAAAATAAAAAAAGACTTGGCTCAAACGTTGTCCGAATCTGATGAGAAACGTCCGAAGCAAACGACGAAAAGTCGCCCGAAAACAAAGGTAAAAGGTGTCTTAGTCAAAACTAAAACGTTTAAAAAGGTCTTCCAACTGTTCTGGGCATATGCCCAGAACATACTTATGCCAAATAATAAACTTTTAAAAAGTAGTTACACATTTCACTTGTCCTTATACTTCTCAATACACTCTTTATATACCACGCCGTGGTCACACCGATCACGCCGCAGCCGATCAAATAACTATCGGACGCTACCGCCGATGATTTTGCCATCGACATACACCTCGTCACCTCGCAGACGTCATTACGTTGAACCCAAATAGGTAGGTATTGAAAGTGACAACGACTTTTTATGACCCAAGCTGACCTTCGTTTTAAATAGTTCCCGGCATCTGCACCGATCATGTTTTCCTCAATCCTCGAACACTACCTTGCCCTGTCACTAAAAATACTCAGAAATATCAATAAAAAAAACTGCTATAAATTAAGCAACGGTTGTTCGATACTTTTAGTTTAACAATAGTTCTCGAAAATGTCTCTAAGCTTGAAATTTGAATTATTAAACCTTACAATGACATAAATACAATTCAATAATTTTTATTTTATACCATGCTAGTAAATAGGCAAGTCGGGCTATGAAAGACCTTTTTTGTAAAAGTCAGGAAACTTTTAAAAGTGCTCATGTAAGTTTATTTCGCAAAACAACTTAAACTGCAATACATCGTAATTACCAACCTATAACTTAAGGTTAAGTTCGTGCGATCCTCGCTGAGCGTCGACCCCACTTGATTTATTTTTGCATATCTTCAGATCAACATGTGTCCTGTTTCCTAACACTCCTACATATTTTTTAAAGTGGTATTTAAATAATATTAGTATTTGAAATGGTACTGTAGGGTGGTATAGGTATTAAGTATGTACCATAACTGCTTTATATAATTATATCTGTCTACTTAAATACGGATCTATCCAAAACGTGACTATTACATTGAAGACAATGCATCAATTGTGCACTTTAAATACTACTTTAATGTAACAAATTATACTCGTATATCGTGAAGTAGGTACGTGCAGCTAAACTTAGTGTATTTTCTAGTATCTATCAGCTGTGCGATCGTAAGTTACGCGTTCGTACGTAAGAATAACAATTGCTCGAGTTGTTATTGTTTCGTGACACTTCCTAATTAGGCAATTTAAGTAACCACGTCTGCATTACAGAATTATTTCACTTTCGCTGCTTCACAACAAAACAGGCTCACTGCGTTTTGACGAAGCTAATGTGCCATTCTGGACGGCGTTTCTTTACGAATACAAATCAGTGAGAAATTTCACCGTGATACAGATATTCAATACAGAAGTGATGCGAGTTGCCTCACACTTAAAATAGAAAGTAACAGCCGATATTTTAAAACGGGTACCTATGTATACTTACTCGTGTTTTGTTATTTCCCATTAACTTCGCAAATCAAATTAACTAACGAGAATCTTTGTTCATCATAATATAATATCACATAGTGAGCTTTGAGAGCAATTAATTTATTGTCCAAACTTATTGTGCTACGCATTGGAGCACTGCACGCTGCGCCGTATTGTTCGTCCTCCTTGCATAAGACCGCCCCCTTCCCCTGCAACAAGCAGACACGTTGCACTTTAAACGTTGTTTTTGTACAGTTTCGCCACATAAGTGTTCACGTTCAGCTGTTGATTATGTATGCGCAGGAATCCTGCAGTGGTGAGTCGAGTCGAGTAGGGACGAGGTCTGGTGGTACTGGCCGCCACGGCGAGTTGGTTAGCGGTCCTGTCCCCAGTGCCGAGCGCCTTTTTCGCGAGACGCGTCTTCGCACGACCTTCACTTTCGCTTTTAGACGTAAGCTCGGACGTTAAAAGCTATACTCATTTAATGCATTATCATATCGGAAAAAAACTAAGTAAAAGGTAATTTCGAAAAATCAGTTAGGACAATATTTTTGGGATAGGATTATTTAGTAGTGTTATTTTTCTAGAGATAGAGAGAAATAGAAATTGGTTTGATATAATGCAAGCCATATTTCAGTAATATTCTATCATTTACATACCTATTGAGGTCCCATTAATGAATTTTATTTAAGACTGCGCTATAAGCGGACTATTAACTGTATAGTAAACGAACTTCCTAAAAGGAATCAGTAGGTATGAGTTTAAAAGCTGTGTTGGTTACCGATATTTCCTGAAATTCACTTAAATAAACGCACTTGCAATTATATCAGATGAAACAGAATGATCATTGATGACGTTTGTACTCATCAAACTTACATGCCTAACCGAGTTAACTGTTATCAAAGTTGAGTGTCTAAGTGTATGTAGTATACATGTAGTCGTATGTTTATTTATTATTTTATTTGTGTATGTATCTGTATAATTATAGTATTGTTTTTATTTGTTATAATATAATCTATTGGTTTTTAACTTCTTTTGCTTTGCAACTCATACGATTATTTTCGACTAGATTTCAGCTACTCCAAGGTTGTCTGGAAGAGATATCTCTCTAGCGATAAGCCCACCTGTTAACTGCCTCTACTTTTAATCAGTGTACTGTTCTATTTTATTGAGGTGTTATCATATTTGTAGTGTTAACGAAGCCGTCGTTGAATGACTAAAGCATAATAATATCGTTGCGGAGAAATTATTATCTCCTTGTTAGTACTGTTGGAAAAAATAGTTGTTGCTTTTTATAATGAGTAGATAAATAGGTTACGCAATGATTTGTTCATACTGAAGAAATGCCGCGGGCGTCAGTTGGCCGCCGCAGCCGCCGCCCGCGCCGCGTCGTGACGGTACGTCCGGCGCGCGCAGCTTTCGCTCTCATGCATTCAGTAATCACGAATCATCTGCTCCATCATTCATGGGAACTATTAACATTTAAAAAATCGGTATAACTTGTAACGCACATTAGCAACTTGCTCATTAACAGAGATATAGCTGGTAAACCTGTATTTATCTAATACGGTCTAAATCTTCCACGATTTTAGCATGAGTTCCTTAAACATTTCTACTCTACATATCTTTATTTATACTGTAAAAGAAAACAGTCGATATTCGGCATATAATTAACTCGAAATTTGCACCTTGATACTTGAAATTCTAACTTAAATGTTACGTTTAAAGATTACCTAGATCGAACGAATCGTGATTTAATACATATATAGTCAATGAATAATCTTACTGGAAACAAAGATTCCTTCTTGTAGCTAGCAGGTACCATAGAAGCACTGCGAACAATAGGCTAAGTGTTGTGTCGACGGCGTGGGAGTGACATTGCCGCGTCACGCACACGGGGAAAGGGTTACGCGTTGTCTACCGGCCCTTGGCTGACCGCCATTCAAGGCTATCGTGCAAAACTTTTTACGCTGACTTTCCATTTTTGGTTTGTCTTATCAAATGTTTGCCATCGATAAGCATGTAAAATGTTAGGTCAGATTTGATTTGAATGCGATGGGACATAAAAGTTTAATCAGCTGATTAACCTTTTGAGCAAAGTGTTGTGGTATTTATACAAGATTTGTGGCTTAGCCATGCCGGGCATGTTTGTTAGAGTGGCCGAGTTTGATGCTTTGCACTTTCTACAGTGAACCGATATGTCAAGGGCAGCCGGTGCGCAGCGGCGGGTCACGCGTTGACCCAATGCTCGCTAATCACTGCGGTTACGTAACAAGCCAAACTCGTTGTTCAAATGACACACGGGCTCCGGGGAGACGAGTGACCTATGCTTAATTAGCATAACTAAGACTTTTAATATACTACTTAACAGTTGAGGAATTTTAAGTTGTGAAATCGTTAATACGGATGTTTTAGTAATTTGTTCGGATGTGTTGTTGTTTATATGAGTAGAAAGGATCAGCTATCCATACTTAAAATAAATAAATATTATGGGACAATCTTATACAAATCGGCCTAGTCCCTCAGTAAGCTCAATAAGGCTTGTTGTTGTGGGTACTAGACGACGATATATATATATATAGATATAGATAAATACTTAAATACATAGTATACATCCATAACTCGGGAACAAATAATATTATTCGCAGACAACGACTTGCCGAACAATGATTCGCATAATGGTTTATTCGTAGATGCATCTTTTGGATATACGAGTATAATATTTCTTATCCCGAAATAATCCCCTCAAAGGGACCCTCTTGTTCCTTTAGCCGTCAACGCAGTGAATCCTTTTTGTAAAAGGTCGGCAACGCGCATGTAAGAACTCTGGAGTTGTAGGCGTCCATAGCCTACGGTAGCTGCTTACCTTCAGACGGGCCGTATGCTTGATTGCCACCGTCACGTCGTGGTATAAAAAATCTCTTGAGTACATAAAAATGGGGATAGAATACCAATTTCACGCAGACGAAGGTGCGGGCAAAAGCTAGTATAATATTATGCTTAAGATTTAGCCAGACATAAATGACAATGTGCGTATTAATTAATAAAAAAATACAGGACAATTTGTACTCGTACCATACACCTTATATAAATAGGTACCCTACTTTGGATGGATGAGCTTTGATCGATATGACGGATGTTAGTTAGGCATATCATAAAATAGCGGGGTTTGATGATATGCCTAGGAAACAATATTAATACCAAATGATCATTCTTCGAACCGTTTTTCCACTAATGGTTGGCCGGCTAATCGTGTAACTTACAAAACGATCATTCTACGAAAAGAAAATCGGCGAATCAATAATCTACGCACTGACTGGTCTTCGAAATTATTACTCTACGTAATCAACTTCTGACAATCGTATTTCTACCAAAGAACCCATCTGCGAGTGGGTGTATCTGCGAATCGATAATCGGCGAATTATATTTTGGAGAATGAATAGGTCACCCAGGTACCCGTGTACTAAGTAAGCTGAGGTATTCAGCCTGGTCTGTTTATAGAGCGAAAAAAACTAAAACAAGTTGTAGATACTTACTATAAATGAGAACTAGGCAAAGATGGCGAAACAAATGTTTTTAATAGTTTCAGAGCGGTCGAGCTTGTAGCGGCAAATTACAGGAGCAACTTAACTATACTGAAGCAGTATTTTTTAAAGTCATATTTCAGTTACTTACTAAAACTTCACTTTATTATTGATTACGCAGCGCTACATTGTAAAATCAAGTTGGATAATGGCGAAAAACAAACTTTTTATTGGCACGTGCCCACTTTAAAGTTGCAGTAGCCCAATGATAGAATCTATTCAGTGTTGCAACGGCACGCAACTTCATCGCAGCGCGCCAAGAATGCGGCCAGGTCGTACCCTAAATAAATTAGCTATGCACACTTTGGTATTATCCATCTTCATGTTATTTAGTAATCCACTATAAAAATATCCATTGTATACATTACACACTAATAATGTACAGTCACTGGCAATAGCTCCACGAAGGCCGCAAAAATATGTGACATGCTCTTATTAGTTGGGCCATAAGACCGTGTTACATATTTTTGCGGCCTTCATGTAGGAAGATATTATTGCCGGTGACTGTACCTACTACTTAGAGTGACGTTGCTATTTTCAAATATCAATTTATTTTGTAACTGCGTTCTCTGAAATACTGAGCAAACATATGTATACGGAAATATCTGTGGGAAGGAAAATTATTTTATTCAAAAATCTCCGGCACGGTTGACTTTTACGGTTAAAAACTAGGCGGCGAAGTGCCTAGTTTATGGTCAAATAAAAATTAAAAAGTTACGGAAATTGCAGGCTCGATTTCGCGACATAAATGTTGCATACAAATTCCATTTTTGTCGAGGTACAAACTTTTTAAAAAGTTCAACAACCATACAAAAATAAAGGCAAAGGTCATAAACAGCCAAAACACAACATCGGTATTTGTTGTTTATAATGTTGGTACCGCGACTTTTTAGTTATCTCAAATAGTTTACGGTAAATTCAGAAGAAAAATACACTTCAAACTTTTTAATTAAAAGATATAAAGGCGCAAAGCTGAGCGTGTACATAGAAAATAGTAGTTTCGAATAAATCTGTCTCTCTCACTCAAAATGAGAAGCGATGGAGATGGAGATACTTATAGGATTCGAATCGAAATTCGATGCTCGCGGTAGTGGTAATTCTTTTAACCTAGAAGTTGTCCTGAATATATTATTTATGTCAATATTGTTTGTTGTTCATCAACGTTGGCTATTTTGCATTATTTTTGAATAAAGCACTATATTGGCCTCGGCGCGAAGGGCCATTGCTGGCTTCGTATTAAATTAAACTCCTAAAGTCGTCCGTTTAAACGTAATACTCAGCCATCAATGTGCTACTTCACCTCCTCGACAATAATGTACTATTGTTTGTTATTTTTAACGACAATCATTATCTAACGAATACATGATTAAACAGTTTCAAATTGCTTTAAATAGTATTTTATACAATCGTGACGTAATAATCCTCCAGTGAATCCTCCTTTTTGTAAAGGGTCGGAATCGCGCATGTGACTCCTCTGGAGTTGCAGGCGTCCATAGGTTACGGTAGCTGCTTACCATCAGGCGGGCCGTATACTTGATTGCCACCGTCGTGGTATAAAAAAAATTAAGAGCATTTCAGCCGAGTAGGTACCATGTTTAGGCCATGCAGGTTGCTGAGTGGCCTAATTAAGGTACGAGATTATGTCACTATTGTATACAATACTTTTTCTACGAGTGGTCAATATAGGCAAGCCGGTAAAAATTAAGTTGGGAGAATGCCATAGTAACGAACATAGTAATTTCGTAACTTCGATCTCCGGGTGGAACGTACCGGTGCGCGGCGGTCGGGTGAATTAAAATCCATTTCGGCATAAATCTTGAAGCACACAAAATTATTTTGTTTAATATTTTTTTGATTTGCAATTTTTAAGTAGTAACACTACTATATATAAACTGAAAATAGATGTCATATACTTCAGAAAAAGTGACCAAACCCTCCGGTGTCCGAAGCCAGATTTGAACTGGCGTCTTCAGCTTTCGCGGCTGACGTCCTGACCACTAGACCACCCGGTCACGGCGGAACTTGACAAATTTTCTCATGTATATGCAATCTCTGAATTTGAAACGGCTAGGCGCTGTTGACTATACTCTAAGGGCATGCGCAGTACGTGCTTGCACCTCCTATCCGAATCTCTTACGTGATTCTGGTATAGCGAGAGAGATGGTGCTGCCATCTATGAATCTTGTACTGCGCATGCCCTTAGAGTATGGTCAACGGCGCCTAGCCGTTTCAAATTCAGAGATTGCATATACATGAGAAAATTTGTCAAGTTCCGCCGTGACCGGGTGGTCTAGTGGTCAGGACGTCAGCCGCGAAAGCTGAAGACGCCAGTTCAAATCTGGCCTCGGACACCGGAGGGTTTGGTCACTTTTTCTGAAGTATATGACATCTATTTCATTTCATTTCAGCATAGTCGAAGATTCTAAAACTTGCGATTATAAAAGTTCCATCGAAAAGTATTCGGTCCACAAAGTCCCGCCGCAAGTAGCCCGCTGGGAAAACTTCGGCAGGGAGTTCATTCCACATTCATCGAACGCTGCGGGTTCGATATTATACAACAGTTGTATAAGAAAGGTCAAGAAAGGCGAGTGGCGTGAGCCGTTAGGCGAACATCGTAAGGCCACCCCACGAGCATTTTTTGACTCAGTTATACTCGTACAACGTTACATACAATACTTTTTCTACGACAACATACTCAATATTAGGTAAATTGCAAAATTGAAAAAACAATACAATATCGCTATTTTACCTCTTTGGCTTAAATTCAATCAAATATTTTATAAAGAGTTTATTGAAATTTGCGATTTGACCCTCTGAACGCACGGAAACGTAAAAACGGCAAAGCATGTCTCTGGTATTTTGTACTTTATTTTTCTCTAAAAACTGCGTTTCTTAGATTGGCAGTAATTAATTTTGTCCTAAAGTCGTGAGTCGCGAGACTATTTTGTGCGGAGTTACAGCATACATTCTTTTTTGGAGAATAGACTATTCTTCTAGCATTTTATCTATGTTCTTATATAGGTCTATATATAACTTGACCTCTGGTGTTGACGAATGTATGAATGACAGATAAAAGTACAGTAGTAGAAAACAATCGTTCAAATTTGTTCTGGGGGGCGATTGTTGACAATAGAGCGCTCGAATTCAAAGAATTTAACCTCGATATAATCGCACACAAAAGTTTGTCGCCATTATTTATGCATGAAATTAATAGTATAAATAATCATGATAAATAACTATCACTCTTTTTTTAAAACATCATTTCTTATCATCATCATCATCATCAATTTAAGAGTTATCCTCTTGTCGGTGGAGTATTTTCCAACTATTCCTATCCTGCGCGAGTTCCTTCACCTTTTGATACGACACGGCTCCTACTTTTTCCTTCACTTGGTCCATGTAGCTGCGTCTGGGTTTACCTCGACCTCTCTTGTGTTCTATTCTTCCTTCTAGAATAGTTTTGAAGAATTGATCGTGTCGTATCAAATGGCCAATCATTTTTCCACGTCTAACGTCGATAGTTCTCAGGATCGCTCTTCTTTCATTTACTCTTCGCAGTACCTCCTCATTCGTTACTCTTTCTCTCCAACTTATGCCTTCCATGCGTCTCCAACACCACATTTCAAAAGCTTCCATTCTGTTCCTATCTCTTTTAGTTAGTGTCCACGTTTCACTACCATAAAGGGCAATACTCCAGATGTATACTTTAATCACTAGTTTTTGCTCTTGAGTGACATGTGTGACCTTACTAGTTGCTTCTTCTGGTTAAAAGCTTTTTTGGCCATGGCAATTCGTGCAACAATGTCTGGTGTACATCTGGAGTCTCTGGTAATTAAACTGCCTAAATATTTAAAACTTTCTACTTGCTGCATAGGTGTATTATTCAGGACAATTGGAGGGTATTTGGTTTTGTGTTTTGAAGCTGTAAGTGTTTTTGTCTTTTTAATATTAATTTTCAATCGTAATTCTTTAAAAACTGTGTCCATCACTATAATTAATTGTTCCAGTTGCGCTGGAGATTCTGCAAATGCTGCAATGTCGTCTGCAAAGCGAATAAAATGTATTTTCTCTCCATTCAACTTGACTCCTCCCTTGTCTAGTTCAATAATCTTTCTTATAGCATGTTCTATGTACATATTGAAAATCAACGGCGAAAGTGGGCACCCTTGCCGCACTCCTTGCTTAATTCTTGCATTTCTAGTTTCGTCTCCCATTTCTACTGTCGCCTCTTGCTCCTTATAAAGTTGGTAAATTACCCTTCTGTCTCTATAGTCAAGTCCTGCTTCTTTCAAAATTTGCATCATTTTCCTCCAGTTGACATTGTCGAAAGCCTTTTCTAAATCTATGAAGGCGATATGAGTTTCAAGACCTACATCTAGACGCCTGTCTATAACTAATCTAAGAGCTAGTATAGCCTCTCTAGTACCTTTCTGTTCCCGAAAACCATATTGGTCGGCGCCTAAATAGTTTTCTGAAATCGGTCTAATCCGATTTTGCATTATTTTCAAAAGTATTTTACTCGCTTGTGAGATTAAGCTGAGCGTTCTGTGCTCTTCGCAGAGTAGATGTGATGCGGGTTTCTTAGGTAGAGCTACTATTTTACTAATTTTAAAGTCTTTTGGAATTTGGCCTGTAAAGTGTATTTGTTTTGTGAGTAGAAAAATTTCTTCAATAACCGGTTCACAATTTGCATGTCTAATCATTTCAATATACATATTGCCAATTCCCGCAGCTTTACCGTTTTGAATTCTAGATATTGCCTTATCAAACTCTTCTCTAAGTATTTCTGGGCCCAATTCATATTCAGGTACTACTTCTTCCTTTTCTAAATCTACTTCCGTCAACTCGTCGCCTTCATATAATTTCTCTAGATACCTTACCCATCTGTCAACTATATCTACGTTATTTAAAAGTATTTGACCTTGTTCATTTACTATTGTTGTGCTCTTACTTTAATGTTTTCTATTTATATTGCTTATAATGTTGTATGCTTGGTCTAACGTTCCTTTATTTATAAGTTCCTCTACTCTATCACAAGTTTCAATTATATCTTTTTCTTTTTCTCTTCTGCATCTTAATGTTATACTATTCGTCAGTTTCTTATATTTATTAATACTAATGTCATCTGATTTATTTATATATTTCCTTCTTTCTATCATTAAATCAAGTATCTCCCCGGTGAGCCATTTTTTCCTGGCGCTAATCTTTTCTCTTTTTAGGGTTTCTTCAGCTCCTTCTTGTATTATATTCTTTACATTCATCCATCTGTCTTCTATACTAACATTGCATATGTCCTCTGTTAAATTATTTTTATAAGCTACAAATTTATGACCTATATAATTGCTATATTGCACCCTATTATTGCTCTTGGGGTCCTTAAGTTTACTGAGATCTATACTTTTTGGCCTTGGCTTTTTCTTTATCTTGTTTGTCGTGAAATTGAGTAAACTAAGTAATAAGTTGTGGTCGGAATTTAGATCTGCACCAGGAAAAGCTTTACACATTTTTATTTGGTGGCGATCACTATTTTTTGTAAGTATGTAGTCTATTTGATATCTGCCAATATCCCCTGGCATCTTCCATGTATACAATCTTCTTTTGTGCTGTTTAAACATTGTGTTCATAATAGTGAAGTCATTTTCCATACAAAATTGAACCAATCGGTCGCCTCTTTTATTTATCTTCCCAAGTCCAAAATTTCCTACAATATTGCCTTCCTTTCCTTCACCTACTACCGCGTTGAAGTCTCCCATTACAATTAAGCTATCATTCTTGTTCACAGAGTCTAAGATTTCATCTATGTGATTATATACTTCTTCTATTTTCTCATCTGTATAACTTCCTGTGGGCATGTAAACTTGTACAATTACAATATCTTTTGGATTTGACTTAATTTTAACTGCCGTTATCCTGTCACTGTAGTGGATAGTATTTTCAACTTGTGTGCCCCATTTCTTATTTAACACTATTGCAGTCCCGTTTTTACCCTGCCTCTCTCCGCCGGTGTAGATTATTCTATAATCTTCACTCCAGTAATCGCCGCTGCCTCCCCACCGAACTTCGCTTAAACCTAATATATCCTAGTTTCATCTCTTCTATTTTACCTGGCGCTAACATTGTCCTTACATTCCATGTCCCAATTCTACAAGGATTTCGCAGGATGACGACCGAGTTAGCCTTGTGCCTAACCCTGCCGGACTCGGACCGCCACGGAATTTTACGTCGTGGAAGCCCGTTGTCAAGAACGTTTCTCTGATTACTTTGCATTTCCATATACTCCATTGTTTAGGACCGTAGTGTGGTGGTTTCCACTTGCCTTCCACACCGCAGCTCAAAAACCGATTTCCCGCTTCTTGATGTCTGGTATAGAGCCCTACCAGAACCTACTTCCTCGGCCTCCATCCAGTACTAATGCCACTGCTGCCTGACATTAGAGGAATGCTTATTTAGTGGCGGCATTTACTCGCCACGTCACAAGATCGTCAATGGACTATTGTAGTATTTTATAAAGACACCTGTCCCACCAGGTATCCCACTACATCCTGGTAATCATGCCGTTGCTTGGTCGGGCACTGCTTATTCATTATATTCGCAGCTGACCACCATATCTGGTGGCCTCTCACTATCCGCCACCTGTGACCCCATTGGTAGCCTGCAACTCAGCCCCAACCCATTTCGTATACAGAGTTTTAAATGTCATATTCGAGCGCTCGAATTTCAATAATCGCCCCTTGGTCTTCGTCAGCAGCTTCACTTCACAAAGAATACTTAAACCATGATGAGCCTGCGATAATTGAACACTTATTTTAATTTTATTTTCCTTAACATTCTCCTTGTAATCGGCTATAAAACTTTGACCATATTTTTATTAAGTACAATATAAAAAGTCAATCAGCACTCAAAAGACGTCATCGGCCTATTAGTATTTACCTACACTACCTACAGTCTAGGTTCTAAATTGCGAGTAATATTGAGAGTCTACGAAGTAGGTACATACCTGTTTTATTTTATAGCTACTACTCTACCAACATTAGCTGTTGGAATGTTGAGAAAGCCGTTACATAATATTGTTTCTATTAAGTCATGTATCCAAACGATCCATCTTCCTTTCAGAAATATCAATTTTGCTCAACCTGATTACCATTGGCCAAGTTAACTGAAGGTTTCATACTATTACTGGTCGTTAAAAAAGTAAAAAGTATATCGAAGAAAGTAAATCTATAAAAAAACGTTCACCAACGTGTGCATGTCACGCATACTCTAATGTAACACCTTCATATATCGTGACTGTACTGACAGCCCATGAGCCGGTGGGCAATTAAATCATAAATGGATGGATGTAACGAAAGGAAAGATGCATCTCCATGGTTATTTATTATTTAACCACTATTAGCATGTTCTTATTGTCCATCTATTTAGAAAAAAGCTCGTTTAGTTGTCTTATCATGTTATATAAAAGCGTTTTTGAATAATTTCACCCCTTAGGAGGTAAAAAGGGGGTTGAAAGTTTGTATGGGCGGGGTTTCAGAATTTTTTTTTGTGCCTTTGTTATTCAAAATTCCACCGCAGAAGAATTATTGTTCCTATTTCCGTTCCATTTCCATGTTCTATAGTGAGCTCGGCCAATAGTCTGGTCATTGTTCATTGTATCGCCTAATAAAAGCACCACCATAAAGTTTACAAATAAGTCACGGAAATAATAGGGTACATTACGTTATTATTTGCATATTAACAATTATTTGTACATGAAACTATGTCTACGATACCAGTTTTTTCGCCTAAATAGCTATAAATCCATTAAGAAGATGCTTTGGAGATTAATAAAAGATAGTTCTTATACAAAAAAACATATTTTAAGAGGATACAATAGAATATGAAACTCTGTATGAAGAACCGTATTATACGCGGTCGAAGTCGCGGGCGGAAGTCTTGGGTGTCTGTCTGTTACCTCTTCACACTTAAACCGCTGAACCGATTTAGATGAAATTTGGTGTAGAGAAAGTTTGAGTATCGCGAACGGACATTAAATAGTTTTTATCCCGAAAATGTATCCTTAAGGTTAAGGGGGTGAATTGGGGGTTGCAGGTGTGTATGGGAAATTTTTAACAGCTGAATCGATTTTGATGAAACTTAGTATAGAGATAGTTTCAGTACCGGGAACGGACATTAAATAGTTTTTATCCCAAAAATCAACACTTTATTTATAGGGTGAAAAGGGGGTTGGAAGTTTGTATAGAGAATTAATAACCGCTGTACTTATTTAGATGACTTGGTATGGAGGTAGTTTGAGTTTTGGGGAAGGATATATAATAGTTGTTAGAAAGAAGGGTGGATTATAAATTCCACGCAGAGGAAGTCGCGGGGAAAACCTTCTATTCAAGGGTAGAAATTTGCATTAATTATAATCTCTAAGTAGTAAGTCGTTGCCAACTAAACAGTTCAACAATTATTGCGATCATTTCTTTAAAAAAATTAGGGAACCGCTTTCACCAAAACGTCGTATACCGAAACCTCCAGAATGTAACAAATACCGCATCTAAATCGGTTCAGCCAAACGATAGATAATCGCGGACAAATATACATACGAGTACCTACATACAAACATACGGGTCAAACGGATAACCTCCTTTTTTAGTGCTTTTGGTACGCGGGCGGCCGCGAGCAAAAGCTAGTTTTACATAATAATAGAGATAAATAGGCCTCTGTTTTCATACAAAACGACAACGCATGATAAAAAAATATTCAAACCCTTATAATTTTGTTAAACTTTCAAAAAGTGTGATATTTAGCATCATCAAAAGCGGAATTTAGTGACATTCTTAAATTTACGGCACAAATCACCAGTGACGTAAAAACATTAGCGAGATGTGCATACATATCTAAACATAGGCACGCAAAGTTTTACTTGGGTGTTGAAGGAAACTTGTCGCTCTTGCTTTGATACAAAGTAAATAAATTAAAAAAAATTGTTAATAAAGTCTTAAGACGTATGTATGTATTAAAACACGAAAGTAAATAAACTAGAAATACCTACCAAAACAGCATTAGCTTTTGTAAAAAGACTGTTCGGTACAGGCTTTAAATATGTAAATGTATTGCACACCGAAATTAATTTAAAAATAGCCCATTTTGATATGTTAACATATTGATGTAGTTTAGACAACCTTCTTAAATGTAAATACCTAGCAAACTGTAATAAATTGTTACATTTAGGACATGTCTCATTTGATTTTAAATTAAATAGGTATATCGTAAGTTATAATATATTCAGCTGGCTGATAATCGAATTAAGCTTGTTGCATCAGTGACAATAAGCCCGGCGCGGCGCGGCGACGCTTAAAGTCAATGTAATCGGATATTTTATGTGCGTCTTCATATTTTGTAAGCGTCACTTTCGGTCTTAACAGTTTCACTTTTCTGCCGATGACCTTTAAAGGAATGCGTAGCTGTACACTTGTACAGTCACCGGCAATAGTATCCTACACGAAGGCCGCAAAAATATGTGACGCTCTTATTTGTAGGGTCATAACTCGTAAGAGACTGTCACATATATTGCCGGTGACTGTAAACCGTGTCTTTCCATATCCTTTAATTTTAATTAGGTACAATTAAGGTTTAGGAAACAAATGGGCATAGTTTTCTTTTTTTTCGCACAATATAATTATATGTTAAATCTTTCACAAATGTAACCAGTGTATTAAAATTAACTCAACCAAATAATTAAAAATTATGACTTTCCAATGTCATTTCAAAAATTATTAGTCCGACAAACAACATCCTAGTTCACAACGATACAGATCAGGAATGATATTTATAGCTATATAATCACGAAAAATACTAAAGTGTATTTTTAGGGTTCCGTATCTCGAAAGGAAAAAACGGAACCCTTATAGGATCACTTTGTTGTCCGTCTGTCTGTCTGTCTGTCTGTCAAGACCATTTTTCTCAGGAACGCGTGGAGGTATCAAGCTGAAATTTATATCAAATACTCAGGTCTTTGTCCCTTGGAGCTGTGAAAAAACCAAACTTAAAAGCCAACGCAATCAAAAGATACAGTCGTTTATGCTGCAAATTTTAGAGTTTTTCGCCACTCGCAAAACCTACGGGGTACTTCTCGTGAACTCAGAAACTTGAAATTTGGCACGAAGTAACGACATATAGCATAGACAATGGAAAAATTACAAAAAGTAGACATTTTTAGTAAAATAATAAAAAAAAATATTTTTTTAAATTTTAAACTTACTACCTTTTTCCTCGTAAACGCGTGGAAGTATGAAATTGAAATTCATGTCAAATACTCAGGGCTATAGGACCTTTCAGATTTACCAAAACCAAACTTTTATGTCAACGCAATCAAAAGAAATAGCAATTCAAGTCGCATATTTTGAAACTGAGTACTCGCAAGAAACTCAAAACCTAAAGGGTACTTCCTGTAAACTCAGAAACTTGAAATTTGGTACGAAGCAACGTTTTATACCACAGATAAAGGAAAAATTGCGAAAACCGTAAATTTTTAGTTATATCATATAATAAAAATATTTTAAATCATTTTAAAGTTACTACCCCTATATAGCTACAGGTTTGTACGGAACCCTCGGTGCGCGAGTCCGACTCGCACTTGGCCGGTTTTTTCTTAACAACTTCCCCTTTAAACCAACAAAAGGTAAAATAATTTTAAAGAAAAAAAACCGGCCAAGAGCGTGTCGGGCCACGCTCAGTGTAGGGTTCCGTAGTTTTCCGTCCGTCACAGTAAGTGTCCCCACTTAAGAGTTAATAACACCGCCATGTAGGATATGATATGAGAGTTCCACGTACAGCGACATCTATCGGCAAATTAAGTAAACTATTGCGCGCGAGCTTAAAGTATGGGAGATGATTTTTATGGAATAATTCTTTATTGCGTGATCCGATTTTCACCGTTTTTACTTTATTTGAAAGCACGTCATTTCATTGTAATTTTGTAGAAATTACAGGTACAATAAACACCTGCTTATACGGTTAAATTACAAACTTAGTTCAGAAATTATTTTGTAATTTTTTTTTCAAAAACTATTCATCCTATCAAGTTCAAAATAATTTTCCTAGAAAGTTTTTATAAAGTTCTACTTTTGAGATTTTTTTCATATTTTTAAAACTTATGGTTCAAAAGTTAGAGGGGGGGGGGGACGCATATTTTTTTACTTCTGGAGCGATTATTTCCGAAAATATTTACATTATCGAAAAATGATTTTAGTAAACCCCTATTCATTTTTAAATACCTATCCAACAATATATCACACGTTAAGGTTGAAATGAAAAAAAAAATCACTCCCCACTTTACGTATAGGGGAGGTACCCTAATTAAAATAAAAAATCCACTTTTTATTTTACCACTTTGTCGGCGTGATTGATATACATATTAGTACCAAATTTCAGCTTTCTAGTGCTAACGGTCACTGAGATTATCCGCGGACGGACGGACGGACGGACGGGCAGACATGGCGAAACTATAAGGGTTCCTAGTTGACTACGGAACCCTAAAAAACGACGTCAATGGGGGAAGCCGGTGAAGGATTATTGTAGATGGTGCACTCTTATCCCCTTATTCATAAACGGCCACTAAAGTTAAGAGATTGCTGATAATCGTTTGTCCCTTTCCCTCATATAGGTTGGACGGAAAGGGACAAACGATTATCAAAGGCCTCTTAACTTTAGTTGACGTTTATGAATAAGGGGGTTAGACTTCATACAATGAAATAACTTGCTTAACAAACACAGCGAAGAGGACAAATCGTCAAACGTGAACTATGCGCCGTTGAAAAGTTCCGTTCTGATCATCATCAGCAGTTCCACTTCATCAAATGTCACTCTTTTGAATGAAAATGCTTAATTTGCTGATGAAAATACAAAAATCACTATGTGTATGCCTTTAAGATTTGAGGAGTTCCCTAGATTCCTCATGGATGCTATCATCAGAACTTGAGCTAGACGAAAATTTGTCCTGACAATCAAACTTGCTTAACAAACACAGCAAAGAGGACAAATCGCGAAACGTGCACTATGCGTCGTTGAAGAGTTCCGTTCTGATCATCAGAAGACCTCTTCTTCATCAAATGTCACTGTTTTGAATGAAAATGATGGTTATGTTGATAAAAATCACTATATGTATGCCTTTAAGATTTGAGGAGTGCCCTCGATTCCTCATGGATCCCATCATCAGAACTTACAATCAAAAAAGGAATTTTCAAAATCGGTGCAGAAATGACGGAGTTATGGAGTAACAAACACAAAAAAAACATACACGCCGAATTGAGAACCTCCTCTTTTGAAATCTCGAAGTCGGTTAAAAATAGGCGGGGGCTACATTTGACTAGCATTTACAACGACTCAATCATTCACCCCGGGGTCCGTTCAGTAACATTGATACCAAGATTTGGCGTAGACACTAATTATTTTCGAAGGCAAAAAGACCTTTACCAAAAAGAGACTAGTAAATATCAAATGACATTTATACAATAAGTTTTTAAAAACTCATTATTACGAGCCGGAGTTTGGACCCGAGACCGAACAGCGCTCTGATTTTGCCTAGCAACATATTATAATTTTTGATCACAAGAATATTTTATTGATTTAACAGATAGGTGCATCATTTTGTAGCGGTGTTTCAGACTACAGGAATAATGCAGGTTTACACAACCGGAAAGGAATCATGAGATAAAAAATACTATCGAAATGGAGCTAATTAGGATCTTTGAAAAATTAGATAACTTAAGCTTAGGAATGTACCCTTGAAGTTCACATTGTTAAGTTTACAGGGCCCAGAGACCTGCTAGAAAAACTGCGAAGCACACAAATTATCCTGTAAACCGAAGCTTATGTCCATTCATAATGTTTTTAAAAATACACAAGCTCCTTCAGATCTGTAGACTGATAGATATAGACTTCGCATCCACAATTAAAATAATTCAGACATGCATAGGATAGATACTCAGGATTTTTTGAGGAATGAAGATATGCGACGTTACGCTTATGGCCGCCCGGCCCCATTGACCACTGCCAGGTTTTGCAAATGTCTAACACGTGTCTCGTCCGGCTCCGGCCCGGCTCACTGGATCGGAACGCTATTTCCCGTTCGCTCTTCCCACGTCCGCTGGGACAAGTTTAGCTGGCTTTCTTCGATTCGTGCTATCGCACCACACTTTCTGACATAAACTATTTTATGCTGCGCTTTCCGAGTACATGATATCGTTATAATCTTACGTTTCACTTTTAATTCTGGCTTATTAAATAATAAAAAATATGTATGCTCAAAAATATATATTAGGGTGCATAGCCAACGTGGCAATCGTTAACGCTCCGTAGCGTATCGTAGTCACCTCTCTCTATCACTCTTCCATATTAGTGCGACAGTGACAGTTGCGTTTCGTTCGCTACCGAGCGTTAACGATTGGCACGTTGGCTACGCACCAGGTATACAAAAATAATACTACTTATATTTAAGACCAGTTCAACAATAGAAAATAAGTACTAACTTATAATTTTCTTTATACTACATGTAAATGACTACATATGAAACTTTGCTTTATATATTTATCTTGGCACAAGGAATAAGGATCTCGCCGAGTCCTATCAAAATTTAAAAATCGTTTAAGTGCATATTGGGCTACGGATAATAAGTAGAGGATTTCGTACCTTTGATGGAATAAGAACAAACTAATACCAAAATGTCGTATCAGCATATGGCGAGATGGTTCAAAAACTCAAAAATGGCGGAACCGATATTATACACATCAAATTTCGTAGAAATCAAGAGTTAATGCGTAACATCTAGATTTTTTAAATATTTTTTTGACTTATGGTTATAGGACAATAGCTAATTATCTATTGAGCCGCATTTAAGGACGCATTAAAAATTATGTGCATAGTTCTATTGTTATATAGTTTTTGGTCCAACTGGCGGCTATTCAGTCGGCGTCTTGCCTTACCAACGCACGCAGAGTTCCTGTTTACGAAACGTGTTCACCCGGCATTGTGGTAAAAGTTGATTGTACGCTCGAGGAAGCATACTCATTCAGCAACTATCAAAGTCTCCATTAATCACATCGCTACCAACCCTTTATACGATTTGGCACTATTTATACGATTTGGCAAAATAATCATATTCATTTGATACTGTTATTAGTTTATATTATAAATTCTCGGACCAAAGTCGTATGACCGTGGATTACATTTGATATACGAGTTATCCTTGTGGACTGCATCGCAATTCGTAATGTTGAACGGTACTACAGTTCGTCAACCTTACAGTTAGTTATCTACTTACTGCATTACGGTCACGTAACAATTAACACCCGCGTCGTGATTAGAACTATAATAGGATAGTTGTAATGGCTGGCTGGTTAACCTTTATAGTATACTGATTGTAACAGCTAAATACCCAAAATAATTTAATAACCTCTATAAAATTTATAAATAGGCACTGAGCTGGTTACTAAATTAACCTTCAGATAGTCATTAATGGTAATAAGTTTACATTTATACATATGGATGTATAAATGTAAATAGTTTGGTTCTATTTGTTATGCAAAAAAAGATCTGATTTAATTTAGTACGTTTCGCCATTCCACATAAAAATGAGGAGATACAACATTTATAAAGTAAGAATTATATGAACCTTTTATTTAGCATTAGTGTACCTATTGTTATATGTATTTATTATGGTTATTCGTCCACTATAACTCACAAGAATATTTTTATCTGTGTCAAGTGGTGGCGTTGTTTTATTTCATTGACTGTATATTGCATTCAGTTGCATACCACATAAGGAATCTGTATACACAAAAGTTACTCATTGCTAATATTGTCGGAACAAACCAAGTTGCGGGCCTTACTACTAACTCTACATTGATAGAATGCCAGTGACAGGATAATTGAGAGAATATTATGCTCTTTTCTTTTAGAAACCGTCCCGTCGTAAATACGTGTCGTATTTCACTGTAGCATTAAAAGATAATGACATAAAAAGACAATCCGAAGGATGAAATCTATCAAACTGGTGAGAAGGAGGAATCATCAGGGAATTGAGAAAGTGACGCCGGTGCTGGTGCCTGTGCCCGGTACTAATCTAGTAGTTTTCTCTGCTAATTCTCATGAGTGCCATGATTTGTAAAGACTATTTCGATGAATATCGTTTTTGTTGAATTCCCTCATTACTCACAATGGATGAGTCAAACATGCTGTTCATACTATGATAGGCTTAAGTACGATTCCCGAAATATAATGTTATTATTTTTTCGGTTTCTTTTCTAAAATAACTTTACGGGTCCGTAAATTATTTATTTGTTTCTATTAACGACACAGTTCAATGACAACTAGTACTTAAACCTTGTTTTAACGATAAATAATATTACTGTTGTTTACACAAATATTCTTTAGGCATTTATCTAACATAATGCATTATTATACTAGCAATATGAAGCCACTTAATCACGCAGTAACTACCACGTTATGAATACTATAATATTATAATACTTAGATTATTCAGATAAATCTATTAATACATGAAGTGTAATGTGGTTTTAATTTAACGTAAGTTAAATGACATTAAGCTAATACGTATTAAATAAGCTAATTTGAATCCTGGAATTTGCTGTAAGTTATTACCGAATACCCTAATACGAATTGTTAGCGTTCAATAGCCTCTGACGGACGGATTTATGATTCGAATTGGAACGAAGGGCTTGATGTCCGTTTGTATAGATATTCAGCTAGCATCCCGCCGTCGCGGCGCGGTATGCAGCGCACGCGCCTCGCCAACACGAAATATAGCCACTACACCGCAAAGCAAGAGAATTTTTATTACATCCTCTGATTCACAGGTCATTCTTACTTTTTATTCGAAAGTAGAAACAATGCAATGTTCAAAGCTTGTTCAACAACTCTCCGTAACCACATATTACTTGTACCTATTCATCTAGTGCAGTGTATTAATATTATTAAGTCCCCATTCGATTGATGCGTCTTTGACGTTTGCACTGTGCAGTAATTAATGATTCTCCCACAGCGTCTGCGTAATGACCCGTTACGTTAATGTACACACTCGTACCTATCATGTTTATATTATGTAGTTACATTGTCTTACACCACACAATCGCAGTTATTTTCTCTCATTATTAAGGTGTCAAATTAAAATGAGGAATAGACAAAATTCATGAAAACTTGTGAAGTTTTACGCAGTTTGCTAAAGCCTTAATTGTTGTAATATTTTCATAGGTAGATGAGTTAAGTAAAAATGTTACCTTAGTTAGTAGGTATGTACGAAATTCAAATTATTATTCTCATGCACCTCATTCTCATTACCCGCACATGACGTCAGAGGTCTTACCATTTTTAACTTATTAAGCAGATAAATGAGGCAAATAAGTGTAATCGCTCAGGATGGCGGCGTGTTGTGGTGGTGGGCTGGCGCCGGCGCACGTTCACCGGCGACCTCGTGCGCGCGCCGGCGGTCCCGGCTCGGACCTTGTCGCAGGACACTGCACAGTTATTGTCTCCAACCAATATCGCCTTGATAGAAAGATAGAAGCAGGAAATATAAAATACGTGGTCACGTATATAGGATCTCGACCTGCCTTTTCTGTAAGTTGACAACGTGACCTTTGAGGCGCTGGAAAGAGCCGGCAGTGAATGAAGCCGGCCTCGTTTAGCGAGTACCTCTAATCGTTTATAGGTGCCAAAGTTTGGAGTCTGTGCTTACAATGACACCGAACCTGCGTGACCTAAGCCTCAATAAATACTTTTCAATCGTATCTACTTACGAAAGTCACTTTATTAGGAAACCTTTCTCAATATTTTTTTTAGCCTTTTACAAACCTTGAACACTTTGCTAATCGGAATAATCAGACAATAATATTTCATGCACAACCATTTTTATAATATTCGTTTTGATGGTGCAACTCATCAATTAAATGAGAAATTGAATAACAGGCGTCTAGGTATCTGCGTGTGGTAAAATATAAAACATCGAGACATGTAAGTATTAATGTCGATTAATCTTTGACACGATTGTTGTGGCGTGGCGTGGCGTGGTGGCTACTTACCACGACTTGACAAATATTTTAATGGTAACTGGTTGATTGTATAATCTTAACACGCGGATAGAGAAATTATTCAGATCCGGGTTTCTCCATGTAGTGTTAATAATAAATAATAATGTATAATGGATAATCACGCTTAGTCGTTTCCAGATCACTAATTGCAGATTACTTAATTAAGAATTCGACTGAAACTAAACATATGCCTTGAAGTAAAATAATTTAAATTTAAAATATAATAATTACATTAAATAATTTCCCCATATAAGATACAGGCGCCCATGGATTACGGTAACTGCTTACGATCAGGAGGTCCAAGCTTGTTTGGATATAAGTACCTACCTAGTAGTAGGTACCTACTAGTAGATTTTTCTAAAAAGTGACTCTTTCATTGTAACACGTAAAGTAAACTACTCATTTATATTTAATTGCGAATCAGTATCATCAATTTCCAATCAGAAGTATGGTGTAATTAAGTTTATTAGTATACATAAAGATTATTATTATTATTATGCAAAGAGGGTGTGTTCCCATCTGTTCCCAGTGGGCACTATGAGAAGGATTCTTTCCTATCTGTGTCCGCCCCACGTGTCTATAGCGGGTAGTGCGGGTACAGATTGGATACACACAAAAAAAAACTTAGGTATTCGCTTTGACGTAGGTTAGCTTGGCAACTACATTGAATATACAAGCAATAGACTCAACTAAATCAAAAAATAGTTTTCCAATGGCCATTTCAGCTTAGTCTGAAATGCTTGCATAATCCGTGCATTACCGGCAGCAGCGCATTAGCTAGCATTACTCGCATGGTGTCGTGTGAGAAATGTGTTGGGTCCTTGATCTACTGCCGCCTGTGGAATAGCTCCCACGGATAACAATCGATGTTGCTACTCAAATACGTTCGATTACGGCGACGCGGGGCCTGCTGCTCAGTCTAATATTTTGGATTAATAAATACATACAAAAAACTTGTTTTGGATTCAAGTTTATTATGTCACCTCTAGGAATAAGAGATGAATTTTGTGAACGTACTGATATTTAATATATTTTATATCATATTAGTTAAGTAGTAGTATGGTAGTAGATAGTAGTAGTAGTGAATGTGCCGTATTCTAATTTACAAATACATAAATAACCAATACGTAAATAATTTTAAAGAAATATGAACCGACTTCACTTAGCCTCCACCTTTCCAAAAGCAAATGCTCGTGCTGCTGTAAAAAAAATTCAAATCACTATAGGTGTGCCTATAATAGTTGAAAAGTTCCCTCGATTTCTCCAGGATTCCATCATCAGATTCTGACCTGGTTACAATGGGACCAACTGTGAAGTATACTCTTTCAAACAAAAAAATAATTTTCCAAATTGGTCCAGCCGTCTTCGAATAATCGGTGAACATTAAAAAAAATTGCAAAAAAAAAAACAAACATCCCGACGAATTGATAACCTCCTTCGAAATCTTGAAGTCGGGTGAAAACACAATCTATCTCAAATATAACCCCAACAGACAATAAATAATCAACCAATATTGAAGTTGTAAGTAAAGTAACAACAACGGGCGGTCTTATCGCTAAAAAGCGATCTCTCCGAGACAACCTTTATGAAATGAAGAATGAATTTAAGATAACAGGTAGTGCAAAGAATTGATATATGACAAAATAAGAATTTTGAATTTTGAAAATTATGAGTTTGTATTGGAGTTGCATCGGAATAATTTTCAAGCAAATTCTGATTCAGACGTAAACGCTTGCTGTATTGCGTAGTTAATGCATTGAAGTTGGATCGTGTTCAAACGTGTTTTAAAGTTAGAATACGGACCAATGAGACGATTCTGGATAAGCTTCCCTTACAGGCGCTACAATTTAACCTCTAGGAACGCTACGCCAGCGCTACGATACGAGTTCGTAGACGCAAACTTTAAATAGATCGGTTCCCGTAACGGTTTGAGAGGATAAATATAACATTCCGTTAGACTCCATTAATACTTTAAAAATGATAAATAGTTCGATCGCCATTCAATAAACGTACAATGCAATGATATAACCAACAACGTGTTGAAGTCAAGTAAACGAGAACACCTACGCTAAAACAACCATTAACCGAGTTGGTAACTTAATTAAGAAGCATAACGAGTTTAGCCTTGTACTCAGAACGTTGGCCAATCTTTAGTTTAGCTACTGTTTTGTTTATATCTAACATATGTGTTTAGTAACTTGAAATACATTAGGGGCTTTTTACTACATTTGCAGATTTTTTTAAAACCACGACTGTGGCAAACAAGCATATGGCCCGCCTGATGGTAAGCAGCTACCGTAGCCTATGGACGCCTGCAACTCTAGAGGTGTCACAAGCGCGTTGCTGACCCTTTACAAAAAAAATGGAGGCACCACTGTGTTGACGGCTAAAGGAGCAAGAGGGTACCTCGTCGTCAACACACTGGGTCCTCTTTGAGCTCTTTGGCAACCTTACTTACCAGCAGGAACACAGCACTATGAGTAGGGTCTAGTGCTATTTGGCTGTTGTTTTCTGTAAGTACTGTACTTCCCCAGTCGGGCTCTGCTCCAGATTTGAGCGTGATGACATTCGCACACAAAGCGAGATGACATTCGCAGTACCCATACCTCTCTTTTGGACGTAGTTTAAGGACATACCCGTGTCCGTATTTAGATTATTGTTACATTTACATTGCTATTTCGGTTGGCTTCCCGATATTGATATTTTATGGCTAGTATTTAAAGACACAACATTTACATCAAAACATCGTTTTGATCTGCATCAGATTTTTTTGCTGAACAAGTCAGTATTTTTGATATGCGGAATAATATTTCCCAGCATATCGTATTTATTAAATAAAAGCAAGTTTACATAGTTTTCTAAGTACGTACTTAATTAAAGTCTATTATAAAAATAAGTTATCATTTTAAACAAAAAAGAACCGACTTCACTTACCATCCACCTTTCCAAAAGCAAATGCTCGAGCTGCTGTTAAAAATACTCAAATCGCTATAGGTGTGCCTATAATCGTTGAAGAGTTTCCTCGATTTCTCCAGGATCCCATCGTCAGATCCTGGCCTGGTTACAATGGGACCAACTGTGAAGTATACTCTTTCAAACAAAAAAATAATTTTCTAAATCGGTCCAGCGCCGTCTTCGAATAATCGGTGAACAAACATAAAAAAAAATAGCAAAAAAAAACAAATATCCCGACGAATTGATAACCTCCTCCTTCTAAATCTTGAAGTCGGTTGAAAAGGATAATTTACCAATAGATTACCGTCTCGTGGCACCCTAAAAACATTAAATACAATAATATATTACGTATAAAAAGGTACATTAGCACTGGGAAAACAAGAGATCTTACGATACGAGTCTTCGTTGGTTTTGGAGTTTCTTCATTGCAAACTTAGTTATGGCTATGCGTCGCTTGATTTCATATTCGGAGCCTCCGCTGTCCCCCAAGTATATGCGAGGAGTGTCTTTTCAAAAGGGCTTATTTCCATTTTGAACTTTTTAAAACTATGAATGTAGTTTTGCTTAAAATAGTGAATTAATTCGATACTGATTCAACGCAATAGTGCTGTTATAAGATGTTTGCTTGTTGCTTGGAGTGTAGTGTCGTCAGTGTTTTTTTTTTTATACTACGACGGTGGCAAACAAGCATACGGCCTGCCTGATGGTAAGCAGCTACCGTAACCTATGGACGCCTGTAACTCCACAGGAGTCACATGCGCGTTGCCGACCCTTTACAAAAAGGAGGATTCACTGTGTTGACGGCTAAAGGAACAAGAGGGTCCCTCATCGTCAACACACTGGGTCCTCTTTGAGCTCTTTGGCAACCTTACTCACCAGCAGGAACACAACACTATGAGTAGGGTCTAGCGCTATTTGGCTGTGTTTTTCTGTAAGGTGGAGGTACTTCCCCAGTCGGGCTCTGCTCCAGATTTGAGCGAGATGACATTCACTGAACGTGCCCTACCACACTAAGCGAGATGCCATTCGCAGTGCCCATACCTCTCTTAAAGTGTAACGCAGATTGGAAATATTTTTCCCGCCTACTTCAATAAGCCCAAGTAATCCCCATCCTTACTTATGGCGCGACTTGTTCTTTGATAAAATTTCCGTAATCCAAACACTAGGTTTATGGCCTGACATAGAACGTAGATTACTAGAATACTTGGTCATGGCGCTGGTTTAACCGAAATTTGGACGGGACAGGATACGTTCCCTGTATGTGGGATGACTTGAGTCCATTTCATTAGAACCCGGGGTCCCGGCAAACCTTGACGGCGATGGCGGGATGATGTTCACACCATTGATAGGAACGGTAGGAGACGGATCAAGACCGGGATACGTAGAAAGAGAGGCGGCAGTCCTTTGCCCTCTAGACTATTATATAAAAAAGAATCTAACTTTGGTAGAAACCAAAAATGGCCGATAATGTTGTGGTACGGCGTGGTTCTTACAATATTCTTGATAAATTGGTGTGTCATTACGCTCACATAGCCTTGTGATCGGTGCGACCTTACATCCAGTGAAATTGAAACTCTTGAAACCGGTATCGCATGTACCGGTCTGGTTGCACCGTCAGAATAATTACCATCGACTATCGAGTTCATTTCAATACCTATTTTCTAGATTGCCAATTAAAATGAACACGAGACACCTACCTAAATTCGCCACACATTTTTAGATATCGTATTTGACAGATTAAGTACTTTAATTATACCTGAATATTTCTGTAGAGAAATTTTCTTATTATTGCGCCCATCGTTGCCGTAGGTATCCCCCTTAGTTCCGCGTGCCGCTGCATGACTGTGTTGCAAAATTACGCGGAAGCCATTTCTTCCGACTGCAATAATTGGATTTATAATCCAAGTGTGCGCGATATAGATCATCGCTGTTTAAATGTATTTACCTACCTATTAAATTAGATATTCAATTAGTTCCAACTACGTGATTGTAAAAACTTTTTTTTAAGCATAGGTATTACTATTTTAGATAGTTTATAGTTAGGGGAAGCCCGGGCAAAAACATATGTTAAGGGAATGATGAAAAAAAAAACACTCCAATTGTTAATCAAAATAACACTTTATATTTTTAATTTGTACTATTTATGTACAGCTACGTTTGGAAAATGCTATCACAAATCCTTAAATGTAAACAACTTCTTATTGTTATTATTTTTTAAACAAATAGTTCCGATTATCCATTCTGCCCGACCGCCTCGGGCAAAAGGGATATACCTCAAGGGCAAAAAGGATATAGGTATATATATATATATTATATGTCATATATATATATATGACAAATATATGTATCCATTCATCAAAAAAATAGATATCTACCTTTGAATGAATAAGAAGTACAACAGTCATGGGCCTATTTTTGCACTATTTACACTGAGTCTGTCTTCGGTTTTTGGTGTGCTGTCACTTTTTGGTGTGCACTATAAATTGATCACTCGTTTTTTTTTTTGTTTTAAGAGAAGTCTTTGTTTGTCAGTTATATTGGGGCATAGCAAATAGAAATTTTTAGTTCTTTTTATTTTTAGTACCTTTTTGGAGTTTTCCATACACGCATATGTCCGTTTTGCCCATATCCGTCTTGCCCGAAGTACTAAATATTTCCAATTGTTTATGCCAAGAATGCGTTTAACAGGTGGATAAAAAATCACAATAGTCACAATTTAAGCCAAAGTTAATATACCATAGTTTGAACAAACCGTATTCGTAAACATACGAAACGTAATACAAAAAGTTGATACACTTGCTTTTCAAAAAACCACAACAAATCTGTCAAAAACATGTTTTTGTTCTCCACAATAAGTACACACGTTGTTTGCTTTGATTGAACTGTCATAGCATCCTCGTATCGCTGCTTTACCGACTTATTCAAGCCTAAATGCGCTAACTATTATAATCAGATATTCGTCTTGCCCACACTATGCGTCTTGCCCGGGCTTCACCTACCTAATAAATACAGTCCGCTTCAGAAGTAGCTAATTCAAAATGATCTTCACACTTATATTCTTATACTCTTAACAGTAAAGTCTTCTAAACATACCCGCTTAACCTGCTGACTGTACGCGAAAAATGTCACTCATCATTCTCGTACTTTATGGACCTTTTTATCTTGTACATGTTGGATCTAATGTACTTATGTTTATTGTTATGCTTAGAATCGGAAGTGCTAACGACTCGCTAACGTTTTTACAAATTGAGACTGTGCAGTAAACTATCAGCAAGCCGCCATGTGTTTATCCATATATCGCGTGAGAATCTATATAGGCGAAAGTGTTCGCGATGTCACATTACCTCATCGATTTGCACTTGCATGGAATTAGTATTCGTAATGCACACCCACGCTCTGATTTTCGCTAACATTTCTCACGACAACATCACTTATTTCTAACAGTGTATTGCAATGTTCGACTTAAGTCACCTAGAATCATAACTTTTCTCACTATTTTTTTGCGTTTCTACTGCAACTGCCTGTCGGATATTTTATTGATACATGTGTATGCAAATTTCTGAAATGTTACGAAAGAACTTAGACAATTCGCGGTTTCGTGCCTACGTATGTAAGCAGTGCATAAATTACAGCATCGACTCCAGCGCACTTGACATATCTGTTGGAATGCTAGCGAAATCGCGCCAAGCGCCGGGACCGGAGTGATGAAATGTGGATGACTCACTCTTTGTGCCGAGGCGCGAGGCTGCGCGGCTGTTAAGGTGCAACAGCCAGATGTCATCTTGCTGACTCATAAATTGTTGAATCTTATCGCCCTAACATTACTTTCCCATGGTATCTATCTATTTCACAATGTTGATTTTTGTTGTTACAGATGTTTGCTAGTCTGCACAGTATACCAAGCTATTGCAGAGGTACAGATTATCACTGAGCCACGACAAGGTGAAGAATATGTTTTAGTCAGTGCGGGTCAACAGGTTCCAATTAGAAATTTTGAAAGCTCGCACAAGATTCCTGAAAAACATCCCTCACATCGAATTTTTAGACCAGAAGATGATAAGAGTAATAAAAAAATAGTCAATGGTAAGGTTGGTGGGAAGCACGCCTCGGAAGGCATTGTGTCAATCGAAGAAGATAAGAGAGTATTGCTTAAGAAAGTGCAAAAGGGTAAAATTGCTGAATCAATAGAGATCGACGTGCCGGTATCTAAAATAGAAGATATTAAAATTAAAGAGAATGTAAAAAACGAAGATATTAACCCAAAAATGAAAATTGAATTAGAAGCCATGTCTGAATCGGGAAAGTTAAGCGACCGATCTAGTACGACAACGCAAAAACCTATTTTGACTACTGTTCCTCCTGCAGCGAAGAAGACTTACGACTACATTCCTATCAATTTCGACACCATAGACGATATAAACAGTGGTTTGTTGTCATCAAATGTAAAATTAGAACCGGCTGGCTCAGAGCAGAAGCAGCACTCTCGCATTCAAATAAAAAAGGGGCCAAATGGGCAGGATTATGAATATGAATACATTTACTATTATTACGACGAAGATGATGAAAACAAAACCTCTTCAACTACGGTTCACAATTCGCACGACGGCCCACAGAAAGCCGACGCTGATAATCAAATAAGCAAAGAAAGCAAGAGCCATAACAAGTACAGCTCTATAGACAGGTCGAGTGCAACAACTGTAGCTACTTCTGATAACCAGAATGAGGTTCTGCCAGCTTCAGGACGAGGACGACAGCGAGGACGCACTATGGCACCCGCACCGGTCGAAGAGGAAATTGAAGAAGACAGGTGATATTCTATATATATATATACCTATATAAAACAAAGTCATGTCGGTTACACCATTCATAATCCGGCTTAATTTATTTTAATGATTTTAGATTTTTTTAATTTATCACAGCCCCGAATAGCAGAATAACTATTACTAGATATATACACACATTATAAGAGTATTAAATAAATAAATAAATAATAAATAAATAAATAAATATTATAGGACAATCTTACACAAATCGACCTAGGCCCACAGTAAGCTCAATAAGGCTTGTGTTATGGGTACTAGACGACGATATATATAATAGATAAATATGAATAAATACTTAAATACATAGAAAACACCCATAACTCAGGAACAAATATCTGTGATAAACACACAAATAAATGCCCTGACCAGGATTCGAACCCGGGACCTCCTGCTTCGTAGGCAGGGTCACTACCGACTGGGCTAGGAGGCCGTTTACTGGGCTAGGAGGCCGTTAAGTATTATTAGGGTACTGATGAATTTGACTTATGCAATTATTTAATAACTTGCAGATTACCATCGAGCACGCGTTTCCCACCTCGCGGACGCAACCTGACGCCTGCTAGTTCGACTACGTACGTTCCAGAGGTTTCTTCAGAAACCACCAGACAGCGAGGTCGACCACAGATCGATAACGTTGCTGACGAGTCTATCGGCCAGACCAGGAGCAGGACCCGAGCACATATAAGGTATATACTTATATTTAAATAAAAAATTACATGTCAGCATTACGATTATACTTATACGTAGTAGGTACATTCACAAAAAAATTTTTCTTTCAGGCGCCCCAGTTCCGAACTTGTCGATTTAGACAGCTTTAAGACCAACTCAGGAGATATTCCCTCTTCGTACAAAGAGCCACCTACTAGATATTCTTCTGAAAGTAAAACATCTACTGAAGCACCTGAAGGTGTATCGACCAAAGACCCGTCGCATGCCAAAGATGCAGCAAGGGAAGGTCACAGCTTGTCGAGCGGAATCAGATTTCAAGAAATAATTGATGACTCAAAACTGCCCTCGGACTACAAACAAACGACGCCGTATGAACAGGAAACAACCGAATATACGACGATGACAGCAATGGAGAAGGTTGCTCTCGACCTGTATGCTTATTTGGCTGGTGAAAACTTGAATAACGACGTTAACCCGACCGTCGACGACCTCGGCTTTGAGGGGACCACCGCAGCTGACGAGGAGTCATCCACAACGGAGGCTCTGAGCACAACTGAAGAGGCGACGACGCCCACGACCACCACGACCACCACCACCACCACCACGACCACAACCACCACCCCGGCCCCGACCACCACGGCTGCGCCCACGCGGCCCTCGCGCTTCAAGGGCCGGCCTGGCGCCCGCGCGCGAATCTCCACTACATCCAGCGCGCCCACTGAAACGCCTCAAGAATCTTCTACGAGAGTTAGAGGTAATACTCTTGTTAAACTATCTATGCTTACTTGTTTAATCGATATGGCAAAAGAATAATCTCATCGTTACGAAATAATTACCTTGTTTTATTGATTGATAGGCAACATAATATGCTTTATTAGGTTATAGTCATGTTAACGACAAGTGCGGCTTTGCCGGATTCCAATCCGTACGCCATGGGATTAAATCTCGAGTCATAGGTACCACTGAGTTTCTTAAGAATTATGTACTAAATATGATATACCAAATTTCAGTCATTAAAAAAAACAACGCGAGGAAACTTTTAAACATCATAAGCGAAGAAATTCAAAGGTGCGTGTGGTGGACGACACACATGACACACATTTCTCAATGCTGAGTGGCAATTACTTAGGTGTTTATTGATTGTATCCTGTTATCTGTAATCTTGTATCGTGTTTTTACCAAATAAATTTGGTCTGATCTTATCTTATGTCTCCAATCCACATTGGGCTAAGGTGAGGAAAAAGAGCCTAAACCCTTTTTTGCAAGAGTGATGGTTTTGATAATGATAAGTGCTATTGCGATGTCACGATTTTTGTAACTGCTCTGCGACTGTCTGATTTGCCATGCCGTCCGCTAATCTTGTGAGTAAGAACTATTTCACATCACACGTATTTATACCAGTATCATGTTTATCTTTATGTGCATAAAAGAAGCCGTATGCAACGCTGTGACGGGGTCATACGATTGTTTGAAAACATTTACCTACCTATTCTCCATAATATTATCTATTGAAAGCCGAAACGAGTGCAATTAGAAACCTTATTTATGCAGTAAGATAGGTATCTTACGGTATCTACTGTCTATTTCCGAAGACTTACTCTGGAACTTTGGGCTACATACAGGGTGGATTTTATTTTTGGGTCACTGAGGGCAGCTACCGGATTCCGTGCTGCTACGCGAAAATGGTCTCAGAAGACCTTCCCTTGAATTAAAATTAATGAAGATTGGCCTTTACAGATTTTGCCATTGCCATTATACAGGATATATGTTTTGGCAGTGCACTTGTAATAAAAGGAGGACACAATGCTCTCATTGCACTTAAATGTAGAAAATTACAAGAGTAACTTTAATAACTGCTCTCTGGCATTAAGTCCGCCCTTTGTACTTTGTATTATTGTGCAATAAAGTTTAAATAAATAAATAAATAACAGGTTATCTGAATTGTCAACAGGCCGTTTCGGCAAGCCTAGCGGCGTGCGCAAGACCACCGCTGCAGCTGTCGAGGCCTCGACACCCGCCGCGGCCACGGTAGAGAAACCTGTGTCGCAGCCCAAGGTACGTTACTGAACTCATTGTAATTTGTAATACAATTATTTTAAACCCCGCAGCTAACTTGCCAATCACTGGCCGCAGCCATACACCGAGAAATGAATATACTATACGCCTTTGATTATGGGACCAACACCGTAATCCCAATAAAAATAATGGGCGCATTATATGGGGCAGGCATTTTAGGTGTAGTGTAATAATATTTCGTTTATTATATTCTACATATTCACTTCACGGTGCATGGCTAAGGGTTGAAAAATCATTCTGTACTAATACCCCACTTGTAATGCCTAGCTACGAGTTAAGCTCATTTATAATATTGTATGTGTTTTAGTTACTAACTGCCTGAGCGAACAATGCACTGCGAATGGAGTTATGTTAATTATCGTATTTTTTATCTGTAGGCAATTCTTAGTAAACGTTCTCACTCATGCTGGTCCGTATAGTTTGCATCTTGCGTGTATTTACTTTTTTATATGTAAATAAATGGACGACGGTTGCAATAAGGTTTTGCATTTAGCTTTCTAGATAGGTAATACAAAAATGGCTACTTTTGGAAAGTGCGCAATTTTCTGCAAATTTTATGTTATTTCTACTCAGAATCACGAGCTCTTCCCATTCCAAAATTAAAGAAAAGTCTCCTAAATACTCCATATATTTTTGAGACTTTTCCTTTGTGTTGCCGCCATACAAAGTATATGGGAAATGGTAACACAAAACTTTGGGTCAATTTTTTATCCTATTATAATCGAAATGATTTGCCACACTGAGTAGAAAATACATTAAATTTTCAAAAAATTACTTAATTTTTAAAAGTTTTTTTATTTGTGAGAAACTTTTATTAGGTACCTCTATATACAGGTGCGTAGCCAACGTGTCAATCGTTAACGCTTCGTAAATGACTACCATACGCTATGGAGCGTTAACGATTGGCACGTCGGCTACGCACCTTGTAATCTAACCGAGCGTACTCAATACTGCCATATGATCACCATATTAGGTATGTCACCATCTTATACATACATCTATCTGTATGTACAAATGGTAAATAAAACAGTTTGTCTATCTCACGTGTAAAGTGGACGTCAAAAATGTTTTTACACTTGTGCGCCTTACTTATTTGTAATAAGACTAATTAGGTGCAAAAGTGTAAATATATCTTAGACGTCGACTGTACTAAGCAAGCAAAAAAATGAGTTTTTGCAAACGAACGTTTGTATAGAGAATATGTGAGAATTGAAATAAGTAAGTGACTCGAATGGTTAAATTAACATTTTAAATAGTGAAATAAATATTTCAGAGTATTTACACTCTTTAAGATTAAATAAACGTCATATACAAACGATACAAATAGATTAGGTACATAGCCACTAATACATTTTTGGTACGTAATAGTCTAAATCAATTCTGTTACTTATCTGTGAGGCTTAAACGTATATAGGGAGCTAATTAAATAAAATAAGACAATACACACGTTAGAACGGTCAGAACTAGTCAGATCTGACAAAGATTCAAAGTCTGACATTTGTGCCAGTCACTCGAAAGTTTCTTTCAGCATTATACAAAGATGTGACGTCACGTCCTAGCATCTCACGTCTAGTTGTGTAGCAGCCGCAAGCCGTTCGTTGTAATGAATGGAAAACAATAATTGCTAAATTGACCGTTCTAAATTGCGTGTGGCGTGGTGTTAGAATGTGGGGAATCTATCGCTATTGTATTTATTTATCATTATTATTAATTTACACTTTATTGTAAAAGATTGATAATTGTCCAATTAACCAAATATGTCAATTTGTCCAAAATTTGCGGTATTAAAAAAATCAACATGTTTCAACATCCCAATTTCTAGTAGGTAGCAGTGAGATAATAGGTTTAGTTAGTTTTTAAAACCGTTAGACTTCAATTTCATACTTTTTCTGTATTCGGTGTGGTGATTTTTTTAAACCGACTTCAAGATTTCGAAGGAGGAGGTTATCCATTCAGGGAAACCCATTTAGCTAGGTACTTCTGCTGGTAATTGTACCTTTGTAAATCCATAAAACTCGGAGATCATACAAATTTCCCAAGAGTATTTACCAATGCCTAGGTTTATGTTGTGAGTGTTGTGACTAAAGAATAGTAGATTGTTAACCAAGGGTTGAAAGTGGTGTCGGGTGAAATGGGTAATTTCACCCGAGTTAAACACTCTGCTTTTCATTTCGACTGTGAGGAAAGTACAATACCACACGCACATTTTATAAAACAGGTATATAAAGAATAATCTATAAAAATGTTAAGTACAATTTGAAAAAGACTTTCAATGTTTTGCCGGTGGTCGGGGAGCAGGGCATCCGGGTGGGCACCGGCTCAATCTACAATTAACACAGCTAATTACTTTCCACTCTAGGGATGGAAAAGCAATTTTCCACCCGGCTATCTACCCAGGAAAATAAAGCTGCTTTCCGAGCAGGAGAGATGAAAAGTATATGAATTGTTACAGCCGTACGGCCGACGCGGCTTGTTCTCCGGTCGCCGGCCGGGCTCCACGACCGCAGCGCCGGCGTCCGAGGACGACAGCAGCTCGCCCGCCAGCGAGGCTCCTGCGCCCAGGTACACTCCGACACGTGTTCCAAATATAGATACATAGATTTGGTGACGGTGCCTTGTCAAATAAAAATAAATAAGATAAAACTTGCCAATCGATAAGACTCGTTTGTTTACTCGTATTCTGACATTTGCTCACTAAGAAACTATAGGCACAAGGATTGTGCGTAACTTTTAAGTTTGGCGTCGATAGATCAATTAAATAAGGTAAACAAATATGGCTGCGTCTCTAGGTAAACAAAGCATTTGACACATGACAAAATATTATTAAATTAATTATTATCCCTGGAACGTAAGTAATTAACGGATATTTTTACTAAAAAATTATATAAACATCAAGTTTTATTATAGGTATAAGCTTATAATGAACCCATTGTTGTTCTTTAAAAGGTTGTGATTGCGAAGCAATTAAGGTAAATGCTTTTGTTTACATTATTTTCCTTTATATTGACCCCGAATATAGTTACCTAACTAGTATGTTGCATTAGGTAAGAGTTAATTTATACCACGTTATTGCGTGTTGTTGAGGTATCTATATATCTTTTACACGCCAGTTAGTAACGCTACATCTTCCACAACCGAGACGAACCTAACAACACCATAAGGCCTTCATACGTCTAGGTTTTGAGACAGTAAAACATGCACAATTTCATAATTTCAACTTCTACATATTTGTAGACCTCGCCTACGCCCGAACCTGAGGAGGCCGGGTACGACAACCAGCAGCGCACCCCCCGCTGAAGACAGCACGGCCCCTGCTGCCAGCGAGTCGGCGGAGACCACCGTCGCGCCGAGCAGATCCATCGGGTAAGTGATATTGGTACCAGGAACATGGAAACACCTATGTATTCATGCAAACAGCCCTTTGCACTCGGGGCCCCAGCAAAAATTTATGGCGATGAGAATATACCATGCACTTTTACAACCGCCTAATTGATTAGGCTTCGCTGACGACTATTATCATATGAAAACTGTAAAACTATTTGACGGGAAACTGTAAAACTAAAAATAATTCCAGACGGTTTGATACGACCGGTCTTCAATCATCAAAGTGAAAAGGCATACCTGTATAGTACCTGTAGTACCTGTATAGGCATAAGGACGATAATAGTAGATTGTACAACAAGTGCATAAAACGCACGATTTTACGCGAGGCGTTTATCCATCCGAGCGAGCTTGCGAGCGAAGATTGATATAAAGTCGAGTGTAAAATGGGTTTTATGGACGAGGATTACACTCTAATTTTCACTTCAATTGCCAGGAAATTATTATTATTTATCGTTAATCATGATTCATGAAACTATTTCAAGTTGTATCAAAAATATTACAATGAAAATAAATATGGTTTACGCCAATTATTTTTTAAATGTTTTTTTTTTAATGTTCAACGTGTGAATTTAGACATATTCGTAGATACTTGTTTTCTGCCAAGTCATAAAAATATTTCGGGGCTTTTTTATTAACTATTATCAACTCCTATTTTATCTGATTTCATTAATTTAATTATAGAAAACACGGAATTAAAATAACGTGTTGACGATGAGGGACCCTCTTGTTCCTTTAGCCGTCAACACAGTGAATCCTCCTTTTTGTAAAGGGTCGGCAACGCGCATGCGTCCATAGGTTACGGTAGCTGCTTACCATCAGGCAGGCCGTATGCTTGTTTGCCACCGTCGTAGTATAAAAAATAAAAGTATAAAATTAGCAAAAATATAATAAAAGAACAAGTTTCAGTATTCTACGAAATTTTACTGCTCAATTAAATTGTGCAATATATTTTGACTGTTTGGCTGTTGAGCCTCATTCTTAGTCTTAGAAGAAAATTTTACTTTATGCACTAGAGCTTAAAGAGCGATTTTATGTCGTCCACGCACGACTTAAAGTCGAACTTTACGAGCACGAGAAGTGAAAATAATATAATTAGTTTTGTTCGTTTGCAGCCGCGGCCGACCCGGACTGCGGCCCGCGTCCCTGCGGCCCGCGTCCCTGCGGCCCGGTCCGAAACTGAACCTGCGCGCCAACCCGCGCCCGCGGCCCGGCACCTCTACCGACGCGCCCGTCGACGCGCCGACCGAGACCTCCGCGCCCGACGCGCCACCCACCGACTCCGACGCTGAGGTCTGTCATCCCTAGCCCTGTAGCCAAGATGGCAATCGTTTGTAGAAAACGAAACGAAACACTACACGCTCACGCTCACTCTTCCATATTAGTGCGATAGAGAGACGGATAGCGTTTAGATTCGTTTTCTGCAAACGATTGTCATTTTGGCTAAGCGCCCTTTTTTTTGGAAGCCTGGGAAGACTACCCAGCTAGTATCGGCCTCCAATCGAATAAAAATTAACTCCCCTATTCATAAACATTTCTCAGTGCTCAATTTGTTAATTTATGTTTTATCCTATCTGTCACTTTGACAGTTGTGTTTGTTAGAACATAAAATATAAATTAACTACTTAATTAGGGCCTGAGAAGGTTATGAATACAGACTGTTTACTTTACTGGTCCCCTGTCGTGGACAAAACCAAATTTTAGATCGTCTGACAGACCGCGGGAATAAAGGGCGGGAAATAACCGTCTAAAAGCGTTTTGGGAATTAAAATTGAATACTGCGTCATTGTTGAGAAGGGCCAGCTGACATCCTGACGTCAGTATGTGGACCCTACTATAAGTAAACTCAATCTAAAGAGATATCCAGATATTTATAAAAATTAATAAATATCTGGATATCTCATCATGATAACCGCTTTATGTCAAAAATTTCACTTAAAATTAAGAGCGCTGTCATAAATAATTTACTGAGGCTTCATTTACGTTCTCGCTTTGTCTCATATATTAGACGATAGCGGTTAAAGGTTCGCTGAGGTACACTGAAGGTATAATATAACTGCATAAATGTTTTGTGGCATAAATACAGGCGGAATACCTCGTTGTCAGCAGAAGTACACTGATTTTAATCCTTGCAGATATGAATGTACTTTGAAGCACACAGACGATACAATAAGTATGTTAAGAAACAAAATTTTGACGCTTAGGATCACACAATTCAACATCTTTTTGTGCCTTTAATGATTATAATAATTTTTAAACATATAAGAACCGACTTCACTTAGACTCCACCTTTCCAAAAATGCCCCAACTATTGTAAAAAATATTTAAATCACTATAGACGTGCCTATAATATTTGAAGAGTTTTATCGATTTCTCCGGGATCCCATCATCAGATCCTGACCTGGTTACTAATGCACCAACTGTGAAGTATACGCTTTCAAACAAGAAAGAATTTTCCAAATCGGTACGGCCGTCTTCCCAACGAGTTGAGAACGTCCTCCTTCGAAATCTTGAAATCGGTTGAATACGAACTATAGCTCAAATAAAGCAAGTGGATTCAGCCCAATATTTCATGACTTTATACGAGAAGTTCTCCTTAAGTTAAGATATTCGAATGTTATAAAAGAGCGGTTCCTATTTAAGAGCTTTTTTAGTCGAGTAGGTACCGTGTTTAGGCCACGAAGCCTGCTGACTGAAACGCTTAATTACGAGATTGAAAAGCTTAATTATGTCACTATTGTATACAATATTTTATCTACGAGTGCTCAAAATTGTCAAGCCGGTAAGAATTGAGTTCGATGACACTTCGATTTCACTAACGCCGTCCGTACAATGCCTTACAACCTGCCGCATGTATACAATTTAGTAACTTTAATCCCCCGGTGGATGTGTCAAGACAATGGTCTGTGATGCTAAAATATGCGACCATAAAAGCCTCAAGGTATGCGCTAGTAGTTCGGTCTTCAAAGTCACAAATCAATCAGTACAGTCGACCAGTGGAAAAAAATAGTAACCTTACCTAATAGTAAAAAAGTGATTGACTCGTGACTAAAACACCCTATCTATTGTGTCTTTTAGTGACGTATGTGTTCTGTAAACAGGGCTCGTCGCCGACGCCGGCGCCCGAGACGCCGCGCGGAGGCCTGCGCGTGCGTAACCGGCTAACGGTGCAGCCGTCGCCTAAGCCGCGCGTCGCGCCCACGCCGCTGCCCCGCCGCCCCAACCCACTGCTCAAGAGGAAGCTACCGTCCACTGAGGTCAGTATCCCTTCAATGCATGATTTTTTTATTACTGACTGAAATTAATATATTAATATGTTGTACGTCCTTAACTGATTCCGGGAAAAAAAATTTTAGTCGTTTTTCATTTTTGTGTATATGATTATTGGTAAATCATTTTTATTATCATAGCTATCCACGCCGTTGCCGGCGACGGCGACTCAATACCTAGGTGCGAGCGTGAGCTCTGATATTATTATTATAAAGGTATGGTCAGGTCTGAAAATATGGATACATTTAGTGTGACAAAAATATGTGTTCAAGATACGCCTTGGTGATAGAGTGGTGGCTACATATTATTGTCACATTAAATGTATCCAATATCCATATTGTCAGACGTGCCTGTAGTCCTGTACACTATTTGTGATATAATAAGTTACCTAATTAAATAAAAAATGCTTCCTTTCCCGAAAAATCCGTTTTATTTATATTAATAATTTTTAGATTTTTTCTAAATTTCGCCGTGTCACGAATACATTTTTTTTTTACCAAACTAAACTAAACTTAAAGAAAATAGTAATCCGTTAGATTTCCTTCCAAAATGGCATACTTTTAGAAAAAGTAATAAATAATAATTTATCAAATTTGAACAGGCAACCACGGAAGCGGCGAAGAAAGTAGAAGAGGAAGTAACAGAAGAAAGTGTCGCGAGTGGAGAGAAGGGCGACGCGGAGACGGAGGCCGCGGCCGTGGAGAGCACGCCGGCGCCGGCGCCGCCGCTGCGCGGGCTCGACGCGCTGTTCGCGCGCCGCCGCGCCGCCGGCGCCGGCGCGCGCCCCGCCCGCCGCACCGCCTGACCGCGAGCGGCCACCTCACTTCACATCTCAGACTACACGGAGACAGCATTGTGAAGCTTTTACAGGGGGCACGAGGCTGCCACACATAGCCGTAATTTTACTGTATAATGTTGCGCAAGCACAACTGAATAGCATGTTACGCCATACTATAAAATATAACTCACGTCTCTTTAGTCACTTCGCGCGACATGTATCGGAGAGCCTAGGTCTCCATCTTCAAGCACTAATAGTGCTATTGGAACCGGCCCGTGACGTTTAAATTTATTATCCTACCCCATTTTATAGGTTTTTATAACAGATCAGCTCAGGTTTAGTTTTTGTAGATGGTAACGTAGACGCAACTGAAATAAGCGCTGTGTGGGAACCTCTAATCGCCTTATATGTACTATGCTCCGTCTTGTAGCTAAGGTGATCTGTGCTTCACATACAATGACGCAAACACTAAAGTACCCTCCAAAGTTTATAACACGAGCCAATGCTTGGTTACAAAATCGGTGAACTTTACGTCGTGTTTACCAAACAACGCACAAATATTTCCCTTACTGCATTTTTATTATTATTCTGCAGTTGGCAAGTTTGAGTCATTGTATGTTTGGGTCAAGTTAGTACCTATTATATTATATTCGGTGCGATTGTCATTACTTTTAGTCAATTTCATACCCAAATGGTAGTGATGTTTCCACGTCAGCGTACTAAGTAGGTACTTCCAATCTCATTTCTAGGATATTTCGATTTTAGTATCTCTTAGCCGACTGTTTTGTTCAAGATGAAAAACTTACATAGAAAGAAGTAAAACCGGGATTCTTTCTTTTATAACCCTATTTATACGTGTTATGTACATATTAGAGATAAATTTGTTACGATAAAATGAGTGGGTCCTAACGCCTGCTTATTACCATCCCAGGGTACCCCAAGTTGCCGGTGTATCGACTGCCCCTCATACTATTTCATCTTAGTATTAAGTAGTACCTATCTGTTGATCGGATCAGACTCAAGTCCAGCTTGGACAGTCCTAGGACCCCTAAAAGATCAATTTCAGCGAGATATCATCACTATTCGTAGATGGCCTGAATATCGTATGTTTATTGGGCTCAAGTTAAAGGGGACCCTAGGTTATAATGGTTATGGCAGCCTAAAGAATGTTTAGTTAATGTTTTACTTTTACTTATTTGGCTTGATGAACAGCTCGGAACTATTCATTATTAACCAATACCCGATTAAAGTTCCGATATGGTTCAGGAATAATGAAATTTAAAAATGTATTTACTTTAAGGAGAAGACAGTAAAATGTTTTATAGGCAAATCAATAAAATTACGGAAAACATACATTTCAATAATTGACTCTTAAAAATATACTCATTTAGTCTTTATTTATAGGCATAGTTAAGAAAGTTTTGTAATAATCGTTGATAATGAATCACCAGCAATCATCGAACCACATCGGTGTAATGTAAAGCGTGTGAAGCACTGACAGCGAGTGCCATCGTGATATGTTTTGTATGTTTCGTAAGTGTGATAATAAACTTAATGAATAGATTTCATGTTTTTTATTGGATTCAGGTGTTCTATTAAAATGTGTATAAATAGGTATGATTGTTGTAATGTCGAAATCATATCTCCTTCCTTCCTTATTTTTGCCTGGTTTCACTCATAAAAAACTGGCCAAATCCATGTCGGACCATGCATAATGGAGGGTTCCGTTGCTACAATAGAATATGAAAAAAAAATTATACCACGACGGTGGCAAACAAGCTTACGGCCCGCCTTACGCCTTACGGTAGGCAAATACCAAAAGGTCGTTTCTGTCTATGGAAGAAGTTTTTTGGAGATAACAAAAACGGCTTAACCTATATTGTTCCAAACAATTTTCGTCGAAAGATACAAAGAATATCATCTTAATTTTTCTCACACTGCTGCGGTTTCCGCATGCGGCGCCGGTGCGGGAGCGAGATAGCGCTCTGCATGTGTATAGCGCTGTCACGCTTGCACACCGTCGCCGAATTCAGTCGCGGCGCCAGTGTGATAATAGCATTTTTTTTAGACATTCAAAGTGATTAGTCGAAATAAGACAGTTTTAAGACCATTTTGGATACCTCGTCCGATTGGCCTCTTCTGCTGCTGACTGATAATCCACTATCCGATGCGTATTATACAACTGACAACGAATTCGAATTAGTGGGTAAGGTAAGTATATGAAGCAGTTACAACATTGGGTGTGTCCCATAATACTATGCGCATAATTTGTTTGTAGGGCTACTCGGCTCAGTCACTTATCTGTTCCTGCACTTAAAGAGAAAGGTAAATTATTGGCGTTACTAGCTGTGCTGTTTATGAATTATTAGAATAGATATTAGAATGTATAGCAGTTTCTACTGGATGAGACCTTGTTTACTATATTGACTTACTTTTATTTTATAAGAACTTAGTTTCATTCCAACTGTACTTAGGTACGACTGAATATTGATGTCGAGGAGCGGAGACGTTACTCATAATTACGCATTCAGCGTCATTTTACTGCGTAGATTAGATATCTACCACTGCCACTGGAACACAAGGGTTTTGTTACAATGACCAATAAATGGGATGGCCTTTAGACGTTTACCTAAGGGTGATAGACTGATGGTAGATGAACTGATGAATGACTGATGACTGAACTTTTTTAGCTCTCCGGAAAACTGGTAGTAGAAATATTTGGCCTGCTTTCGTGGAATTAACATGATTATATACTTTAATAAGCTTAACAAATACTTCGCTACATTTTATTGTATCATACACCCTTTCACATAAAACACAAAAATTTTTGCTCTTATATTTTGTAATGTAATTGTTACAGAATGGAAAAAATATACTAAAGGTCGTAATAAACAAGATAAGCCCGCGTTCCCTGACCGGTGTAAACACTGTTATCCCACGACAAATTTCATCATCTGATTAAGTTAGGTATAGTCCGCATTTCGTGATAACTGATAAGAGTGGTAAGTAACAATTGTAGGTTAGAGCCGCGCGCAACTCTAGCGCAAAAATGCAAATAGGAAAAATACCCGGCTTTAGAGATTAAATTATTAGGCAATATGTAATAGGTGCCTATTATGTGCCTATGTATGTATCAGTAGTGGCGCGTCAAAAACATTCGTAGGAAAGCCGGACCTAATTCGACTTTCCTTTTCTCCATAAGCACAGAAGAGATAATAGTATTTCATACCATAAGCCGCAGAAAAATTCTCAAATGGATGACCATTAAGGAATCGAGTACTATAGATGCTCCGCAACTGGTATGTACGTATATGAAAATAGGTACAGTCGCCATCAAATACTTGTATCAGAGAGGTGGTCAAGGTGCTAAGCAATTTGGGAATATACACTTAACGTTGTTTCCAATCCGATATTTGTGACCACCGATATATCTGATGGTGACTGTACTAGGAGGTGATGAAACTTTTAACTAAGGTTCATAGATATTATAGACCTAAGCTTATACGTATGTAATTTTAGTTTTAGTGGCTATTACCTAAGAATGTACCTACGTTTGTTTATAGTATTATCAGTAAGTAGCTAATGTAGGTATGTGGTACCTAATTCAAAAATGCACGATCGATTTTATGGTGATTGCAGGTAATTTAAAATACCTACCTAGAGTGAGATCTTGATCTACTAATTATCTTTTAGACACTAAGTAACATTAACGTTTTCTGATAAAATAAATACTGATAGCAGTGATAGCAACAACTACTGACATAGAGTAATTCAATTGCACACAGTCATGATAAAAGTCGTCTGACAACACAACGAGCCTATGACAATAGTAACTAAATCGCCATCTTTATATAGCGGCCGCTATAATGACGAGTTGAAACAACTGGCATAGCCACAGAGGCGAGGTTTGCTCGTCTTGATTGATGATAAATTAAAGTAAACGACCGCAGGGACGGCACTATATGTTTGTAACGTAGCCTCTTGCGCCGGCGACTATTTGGCGTCAGTCGTCCCCGAACCTCCTCCCGGGGCCCATCGCGAACTTTTCAACTCTTCGACATATTTACAAAAGTGAGTATTTTAACTCTTTAACACACATAAGCTAATAAACTTAATAACTTAGGCTGATTATGACCTAAAGTTTATCGGTTGTTAATGTTACGTTAAAGTAGGCATAATTGTTATTAATTAGGGACTTTAACAATGGAAGATAGTGTATGATCCCGGTGTCGTTATCGAACCTTTTGGTTAAACGACTACCTAATCAAAATTATAGTGCAAAGCGAATTATCACTGTGTGCCATTAATGTAATGAACGAAAGGAATTCTAATTAACTAATTATATATGATTATATGCCGTCTAATCGTGTATTCGATTAGCCGGTTGTGTCCTTGCGAAACACGAACTTAAGGTACCTTGTCTTAGATGGTTCAGTTATAAAATGAATAGATATTTAGTTCCAAAATTTCGTATTTGACTTTGAGAAATACTGTGCTAATTAGTTTGGGTAGGTTACCGCTGGGTTAAGTTTGTTAAATTTATTTAATAACAAATAATTACTTAGATAAACAAATAAATACAACTTCCCCAGACAAGAACTTATAGGTCTCCCTAAAATAATCTACCTACACGTCTAGCTACTCGGAATTGATGTTTCATTGATATTATTCTTCATCATCTTTTTACTTAGGCTAGGTCATTGATTATTATTATTTTCAAAAGACAATGCTGTCACTGATACTGATACTACATTAGTAGGCGTGCGTATCGAACCGAAGTCAACACGTCGAGTCCCTTTCAACAATTTTATACTTATACTTACTACGTTTTATTTCTAGCAGATTAAAATGGGTTTAGACATCAAATCCGTTCTGGTGGTTGACGGAGTTGGATCTAACTGCCAAGAAATCCTTAACTCACACGGAATCCATGTCGTCAACATACCAAAAATAAGTAAAGAAGAGCTGCTTCAAGAAATTCCTGTAAGTATTAAAGTTGAACGTTATATTGTTGACTTTAAGTAACAAAAGCTGGTTCAAATTAAAGGCTAAATGCAACGGAGCCTATCGTTGTTTTGCTTTGAATCATATCTTTTTGCTAAACTAGTATAATAGAGAATGATGGAAGAGTGACCAGCCCTCCAGTATTATGTTTATAGTTTCAAATATGTAGGTAACTAATAATGATTTCTTTGGTAATAGAAACATGAAGGTTTGGTGGTGCGATCAGCTTCACAAGTGACCAAAGAAGTGCTGGATGCAGGCAAGAAGCTGAAGGTTGTAGGACGTGCTGGTGCCGGTGTGGACAACATCGACGTCGCCGCTGCGGGTACCAAGGGAATCGGCGTCATTAAGTAAGTTTCGTCTGATTTTACATGGCATGGTTCCGTGGTAGATACGACAAGGTTACCTACCTTGTCGTCCCACCCAACTATGCCATGTTTTTAATTTATTACACCTTACAAAAAAAATTTTTTTTTGACTAATGAACCGATCACAACTCTGATTACATGAGCAGAATTAAAACTTATTAGAATTTCACATTTACATTTATTTATTTGACAGGCTAAGTTGGTGATTATAACATAACATAAACATAAATACTCTTTATTGCACACCTCAAAATAAAGAAACACATAAAATACAAGTTACAAACAGAATAATCAGAGCTAAAACAATCGGTCTTATCGCTAAAAAGCGATCTCTTCCAGACAACCTTTGGGAAGCGGAAACCATTGAAAATAATCAGAAATACGTAGGTGTTGCAAATTCAAATCAACAAGCTAAACAATAATTATTCTTATTAATTCCAGTGCTCCTGGTGCCAACGCGATGAGCGCGTGCGAGCTAACGTGCGGGCTGATGCTGGCGCTGGCGCGGCACGTGGTGCCGGCGGCGGCGGCGCTGCGCGCGGGGCGCTGGGAGCGCGCGCAGCACACGGGCACCGAGCTGCAGGGCAAGACTCTGGCGGTTCTGGGCCTGGGCCGCGTAGGCCGGGAGGTCGCTGTCAGAATGCACGCGTTCGGGATGAAGGTTATTATTGTGAAATTTTCAGGCTAGGGTCAGGTGGGGTAAAAGTGAGACGCGAGATAAATAGGTACAAGGTGTAACAAATATGCTGGTGATCCGTTTAAGGACATAATTGGTATCGTATTCTAATTAAGAAAAAAAAATTGAGCGAAAAAAGACTTTTTTTTATGGAGGGTTAGTCGGCTGGGATGACGGGTCCCATAAAATATAAAAAAAGTTTTGCGTCCAAAAAAAATTTCTCCTAAATTTTCTTAGTCGCAATACGTCACCAATTATGCCTTTAAACGGATCACCAGTATCTTTGTTACATCCTGTACCTATAGTATGCAGGTAGGTATTTTTATGGACGTCTCCGCACCTACCATAGATAAAATTACTTATTTCTCAATTATACCGAACATTAACCGACAAGAAAAAACTTAACCCGCCATTCTGATGCTCACTTTCAATTGCACCTCTACAAGACGGCTACCTCTACCGGCTTAGACTAAATCTACCGGCTTATTTGACTTGTCATTGTCACAAAATACTCACAAGTCGAATAGATTGAATTTTAGGAGGAATTTTAGGCTAAAATGAAAGTATTAACTAAAAGATTACCTACACAGCTCAAAGCCATTCGTTAACACGTAATATATTCAATGTTATAACTAATTAACTAGGTAAATACGTAACCTATTAATTGTACACAGATCGTAGGTTTCGACCCCTTCGTATCAGCAGAGCAATGTCAGGAGTTCCACACAACCAAGATGGAGCTGGAGCAGATCTGGCCTGTTGCCGACTACATCACCCTCCACACACCTCTCATCGACTCCACTAGAAGTATGTACACCTAATAAGTATATTCGAGGTCAATAGAAAAGTAAAATAATGTAAACAAGCGCATTTACCAACACTGGTTATAATTATTTTATACGGAAATAAAAATGTCGTTTAACCGATTCGAAATCTTGTTGTAATGTGATTAGTTTTTTAATGAATAATAATATTTAATAAGTAATGTTTAAGTCGTAAGAATAATGCAACTTGAAAAAGTTAACAACTGATTTTGAAAAATTCAGACATTATCTAGAATATTCCAGAAACGAAGGCTACAAGTATAAAACGTATGAAGGTATGTTTATTAGGGTATATGCTAACTGACATAAGCGTATGCGGTTATGTATATCAAAAATACTTACACGCTGTAAAGGACCATGGGCAAAATGTCCCCACCAACCAACAGAAACGAAACATGTCTCATTTAATAGATCTTGGCAACCTGATGATTTTTTACTATGACGAGGATCACCATATGTATGGGGTTTTCTTGGAGAACCGTATTTTGTTTTCATATATATTTTGTTACAAAGTACAATGTACATTGAAAGTTACAAGAAGAAGGTTACAGAAACATTATGTTACTAGCAATAATAAACAACAACATTTCTTTTAAAAAAATACACCTCTTATTTTTGAAGTTGGTTAAAATAAAGGATAACAAAAATTCGCTTATAGAGCTATATATTTTTAGATCTACAATACTACTTAACATATGATATATGATACATATTATCAGTGTTAACTTAAAATTATTAATATTTTTAGCCAAAACTCTTAAAGAAAATTGAAGTCTGTCCTAAATATATGTATGTGACGTATATATATATATAAACAAAATACGGTTTTCCAAGAAAACCCCATTCAAAGGGCAATCCTCGTCATAATAACAAATCATCAGATTGCCAAGATCTATTAAATGAAACATGTTTCGTTTCTGTTGGTGGGTGGGGACAGTGCCCATACTAATTTGCCCATTGTCCTTTATATGTATCTAAACCAATAAATTGATTATACACCGTGGGCCCATATAACTAGACAGATTTTAACAGTGTATTCCTGATCATATTTAGATACTAAAATGTCCTATAAACTTTTCTGGAATACGCCTAGTTTCAGAGTTAATACCAATTTAAAAAAAATACACGTTTTATTATAACTCATCACAAAACGCCTTTCTAATAGCGTTGTTGCCACTATTGGACATAGTTTACACGTCCTTATTGACAGATATCAAAGTGACAAGGAAAACTTCGCAGAAACTAAATTTTTACAAAAAAAATGTACGAATTTGTTTTAGGCGATAATTTTATTAATAAGTAACATTTGCTTTTAATGTGCAATGAACATTCAAAAAATGGAAAAAAAAAACGAAAAAAAATTTTTTTTTGGCGAAATTGACCTAAAGTCACATAATATTTTTCCTTCTTTTGGTCTTAGAAATTCGTGGTTAAGATCTGTCAGGTTATTCCAGCCCACGGTGTATATCTACTTACTTAATGAACTAGTAAAACTAGTTAGTAGTACCTAGTTAAAAATATGATACATGTGACAATTTTTATTAAAGCGCTATCAAAATTTCAATTGCCTATACGGATGAATTAAAAGAAAACCGTAGGTTACTCCAATAAATGTATCGGAAACTGAGGTTAAAGTGGGTGGGTTATTAAATGTTCGTGTTCGAGCTGTGTCTCTAGGATACATGGAATAGAATTTTAATACCCATTTAACTAGTTTTGATCCATTTTTAGGGTTCTGTAGTCAACTAGGAACCCTTATAGTTTCGCCATGTCCGTCTGTCCATCCGTCCGTCCGTCCGTCTGTCCGCGGTCTAGCTTAGATACCATTAGTACTAGAAAGCTGAAATTTGGTATGAGTATTACTCACGCCGACAAAGTGGTAGAATAAAAACTGGATAGGTCTTTCAAATACAATATAGGTCTTCTAAAACAGTTTATGAATAAAAGTAAGTTTCGTAAATAATTAATAGCTAACTATTGAGCCGTGGGTCCAAAAAAATTGAAAAAATGTGTGCAACTCAGGCCTAATAAGTACTTTCAATGAAAACTATATTGAATAAAATCGGTTATCACTCAAAAAAGGACTTAAGTGCCGGATAGTAAAATGATGAAAGCGCCGCCAAATATTCCTTAATTAGCGACCTTTTGAACGGATGTATTGCAACAGGCCGGCAATTACGGAACCCTGCACTGAGTATGGCCCGACATGCTTTTGGCCGTTTTTCTTCGTTTGAATAACACCTTCACCTTGTTTAAGCAATGAAACTATTTATATTTAAAATCGGTTATCGTCAGAAATCAACTTTTGTTTGCTCAGGCAGATACAGATAACGATATCAGTAAGTACATGAATTTTGCTGTGGGTCAGTTTATCAACATATCTAGTTACCATCCGATACTAAATATATTAATATGTTTGTAAGTTACAAGGTCATATCTCACATCGTCCCGTTGTTAAGTTACTAGAACTAAAATAATAAATAGACGAAGCATCTGAACTAGTGAGAACTGACTAGATCTTCAGATTAGATTGCCAAAACCTTGGACTTCTTCAGGAACCGAGAAAGTGACAAGTCTAAGTTGAGGAAAGGAAATTCGTAGGTTGATCTGCTTATGTTTAAAATAACTCAAATTTTCCAGATTTTATCAACGCCGCTGTGCTGAAGCAGTGCAAGAAAGGCATCAAGATTGTAAACGTCGGACGTGGAGGCCTCATCAACGAGAGGGACCTGCTGGACGCTCTCAACGCCGGCCAGGTACATATTTAAAAACTATAGTTACCAACTTAATCCGAGTTGACCGTCGCAACTGTTAAGATCCGGCATTTCTGGCAAACTCGTCGCTAGCGCGCCATTCGCAATAACCATATCAAACAATGGCAATAATTTTAATTAAGTAGGTCGGCACTGAAGTCGATGAATTGGGTCACCACGGGTTATCATGTCAAAAAAGTGCAGGCCGCTTTTCCAGACACGCCGCACTGAATGACATCATCCGCCGATCTCTTGCAACAGTCGGCGTACATTTTTTTACCTTTCGGAGTCGAGACCCTTGGCCCGTGGGGACCCAGTGCCCAGCAACTTTTTAAAGAGCTCAAAAAAAGACTCATTGATTCAACTGGTGACCCAAGAGCTGGCAGCTTCCTCGCTCAACGCATAAGCATTGCGATACAGCGGGGAAATGCTGCCAGCGTCCTCGGCATAATGCCGCGGGGGCCCGATTTTTTTGATATATTTTAGACTTATTTAGTAATAGTTTGTTAGTTTTTAATTTAGTTTTATTTATAGGCATTTAGTTTATAATTAACTAGTTTCTATTAAATTAAATCTTTATTAAGTAGGTACACAACTTTTGTGAGATTCCAACATATTTAATAGTATTTAAAACGGGTTACTAAAGTTATTCCGGTCGAATTACACTCAACGTGTTTCGATCAATTTACGATGATCACTTTCAAGAGCGTCCAGTAGGACGTCTAGTAAGATTACAAGTGCGAAATTGCGTGACGTGTGTAACATACTACATTTAATGGCAAAACTCACCCATTTGGATTGTCTCTAAATATTTTCTGAAATTTCACTTCAAGTACCTCCTTACGTATTACGTCATCACTATCTCGTTTGTCCAGGTTGGCGCCGCAGCGTTAGATGTGTTCGAGGAGGAGCCCCCCACTCACCCCCTCACGCTGGAGATCATCCAGCACCCCGCAGTTGTCGCGACCCCGCATTTGGGTATGATATGCTCATTTTTGACACAATGTGTATTATGTCCTCTAGATATACCGTTTAGTCGTAACGTAAATTATCTTATTGATTAACTGTTTCTAAGGGCGGGTTTATTAAGTACAGGCTTGTAAGTTTTATTTACATAAGTACTTACGTAACGTAGTTATGATACCTCTCCGACCTCGCATTTTCAAGTAGGTACGTACGTAAGTGAGTAAAACTTGCATACAAATAATTCCTTAATTGTCAATGCAATGGTTCTTAGAAATGTTTTAACAATTTAGATGTCGCCGTTACAATCCTGTTGGGGGATTTGAAGTTTATAATTTAGAGTTTCATTGAATATTTTATTCAGGTGCATCGACTAAGGAGGCGCAAGTGCGCGTGGGCCAAGAGATCGCCGAGCAGCTGGTCAACCTGGTGAAGCCGGGCACCTACACCACGCCGCTCGCCGAAGTTACTCGCGTGCTTAAACACTAATCTTACTTTATACTTTATAAAAAGCAATGTACCACATGTCATTATTAACTTGTCCCTTTCCGGAAGTGTCTACGAGAAGGTATACATAGGGGAGATAAGCCTAAAACGGGTAAGCTAAGGGAGATGTGAATTAAAACATATTTAAAAACGTAAATGTACCAAACATTTTGATTACAAGAATCGTTCATCTAATAAAGTATTAAAAAATAAAAACAAACATAATCATTCTCTTCAATAATCTGAGAAAAAGACAATATAGAAAACCATTCCAAATACCCGTTTTGCCCTTATGGGGGACCTAAATCGGGTACCGCGTCTGGGCAAAACGGGTAAAGGGTAAATAATGAGATCAATCAACAAAATAACATGTTTTTAAATTTATAAAACTTTTTTGTAACATAATATCACTTACATTTGCTTATTTAAGCTTATTGAATAGCGTGGATAAGTTTATACCGTACTTCTTAGCCGTACTATTCACCGAGGTTTTACCAGCTTCTTACATAGCAAGTTTCATGACTTCCTCGTCCCATGATGCATTAGAAGTTTTTCTTTTACATTTTTTTAACCTTTTAGAATTATAAAATAATTAAAAAATTTAAACTCCGTCTCCACTACCCAAACCACCTACACGAGCATACCCGTTTTGCCCCTACCCGTTATGCCCAACAGCACGTTTTTATTTTCAACCGCAATAACCCCAAAACAGAACGCAAGACCAACAACGAGTTTTCGAAATTTAGAAGCACATTCCTTGCAAATTCACAACACTAAACTTAAGTAAACATATTACATACAATATTTGAGTATTCAGAGTTTGAAAACTTCTATTTTTTTTATCAATAACATCAAAAAAAATGTTTTTTGTCTTACCTTACCAGCGCTTGCGCCACAGCGGGGAACCGACTGCCTGTGATTGGGTGACAATCACGCTACCGCACCGCACTCGTACATTCTCAATAATAGTCGTAATACGCAAACTAACAAGCTTACCCGTTTTAGGCGAGCTACCCGTTTTAGGCTTACCTCCCCTACCTACTTCTTTGCAGTTGAATTTTGTTTATATAATTTCCTAGTAAAACAGCTGAGTTATTTATATGCAGTAAAATAACGAACCTAAAGGGACCTTTCCAACAAAGATCCTAAAATCCCAAAACTTTGTCTCAATTGTCTCATAATATCAATATGACGATTTAAAGGTTAAATGTCAGACTGACTCTTCTATAGAGAGAACTTGTCCTTGGTACATTGCTACTTTTGAGCACAAATAGTAGATTGTACACCAAGGGGATAAAGCACTGTTTTATGTCACGGGCGCAATATTGAATCCTGAACGTAATGAAGGACTCCAGATTTTAATCCCGAGCGTAGCGAGGGGTTTATGAGTTAATTCCCGAGCGAAGCGAGGGAATTAAGACTGAGTCCTGAGTGCAGTGAGGGGTTCAAGCGCGCCCGTGACAAAAACAGCTTTATCCCCGAGGAGTATACTCTACTTTTCTCACCTCTTGCGAGACAATAAAATAGCTAAGGCTACTAGAAACGGATTTTTATTAAAGTAAATCAAAAGTAAAAACCGGCCAAGTGCGTGTCGGACCACACATAGGAGGGTTCCGTACCTTCAATGGAACCAAACTAATACCAAAAGGTCGTATCTGGTGCCTATGGTTTTTTGGAGATAACTCAAAAATAGCTAAACCGATAATGTTCAAAACAATTTGCGTAGAAAGTATATGATAAGACGCATCTCCTCAATTTTTTTCATATTTTTGGAGTTACGGTTCAAAAGTTACAGGGGGGGCACAATTTTTCTGACTTTCGAAGCGATTATTTCAGAAAATATTCACTTAATCACAAAATGGTCAAAGAAACCTCAATGTTATTTTTAAAGACCTATCATTGATGTGTCACATGTTGATATTTAGTCAAAAAAAATAGTTACATGTATGGAGCGCCCCCCCCCCCTAATTTTTTTTTTTCAAATCTACATAACTAAGTAGCGGCATACAAAATACACCTTATGTGTAAATTTTATTCAGATACGTCGTATAGTTTCCGAGTAAAATGGCTGTGACATACGGATGGACAGACATACAGACAGACATGACGAATCCATAAGGGTTCCGTTTTTTGCCATTTGGCTACGGAACCCTAAAAATTTATTCTTGATACATTAGTCCATTTTATTCAAATTTTATCTTCAATTAGAACCTGCAGTTTTACTCCGTATACTGCAGCGTCTTATGACACTCGCGGCATTTGTTTTAGGTATTTAAAAAAGGTGGCCAGCACCATAGCCTAATTATAAAGGTCATTTAAATTTTTGACAGCTCGTCCGAAAAGACCTCACCTACGTCACATAATGATGCCATTCGTTGACATCTTCAATTCAGTCAGGGAGTTTTATTAATACACTATTCATGTTCAAAAATATTAGCGTGCCGTTACTAAGTTTATTTTGTGTTTTTTAATTATTTTATACCTAAAATAAGCTTCGTATAATTTTAGGTAATTTAATATAATACTTTTAGTTGGCAATTCATTCACGGCATGTAATTTAATGAGGACTTTTTTTTAACATTGTGGCAATACAATTATTTGGCGAGTATTACACTGACAGACGGCCATATTGTATTATCTCCGTTTCTTTTAAACTTATCACGCCGTTTCATTTTTGACTGAGATTCCCAAATATTTGATAGATATATAATGTATATAAAAATAGTTGCTCGTAATAAATATTGGTGTAGTGTAACTGCGTGTAAAACTTCATACCAACGCACTGAATGTGGAATTACGCTAAAATATTTTATGTTACATTGTAATTGTAATGGAATTACATTGTAATAGTATTTAGTAACATATTTATGAGCGGATATTTGTCTATGGTAGGCTGAATTTTTGTATGGAGGCCACAGACAAATTTCTGCTAACATAGCCCAATTTCCGCTTTTGTTTACGAATAGCTAAATTCCGCTCTAATGCAGATATGGAACAAGTCGGTACAGGAACGTCTCTGCGACGGCGCACGTGCTAGGTAAAGTAACGTAGGTAATTTCACCATTACCCAATCGGAATATTGTTACATTTTCGTGATTCGTCGATCGAGCTCTATGTCCTTGACGGATAGCAACAAGAAATGACGAGTTTGTTTTGTTTTGATTTTAGTGTTGAAATGCTATTGTAGGGTGAAGGGCTTTGTATGATGTGAGTAGTGCAAAACTTTAATATTTCGTTTTTTTTGTGTACTTATCTTACATCCGCATCCGTATTCCAGGGATGTGAGCCTTTTAATATCCGCATCCGCGGATGTCAAAAAATCAGTATCCGTAATATCCCTGATACAGAGCTCCTTCTTTGACGTTACGAATCATGTTGTCCCTTCTTAACGCATGACAAGTTCTCTTTCTCACTTAAGGAAACGTATCGGATACTAAATGTCAAACTCAATTTTTTTGACAGAGATGCACACTTGCACACCCTTGGTATGGTGTCGTTTAGATATACCCAATGATTTGTTTTTTAATGGCACGGCATTTAATTTGCATTCTTATTATAATGTCTAGTATAATTACTAATAATAGAGGTAATCCTCTATTAAATAATTTTCCTTATTATAAAAGTTTGAGAACCGCATCGTTCCCTGATGACGTCAGTGTGGTCACTGACGTCACGAGGTGTCAAAAATTTAACTGACCTGTATAATTAGGCTATGGCCAGCACGATTTTCCGAATAAATTCGATTTTCAAATCAGTTCGACGCGGCGGCGCGGGCCCCGGCTGGCGTCGCGGGGCTGTGCACCGTGCGGACTTTACCAAATTAGACTTTAAGCACATAACAATAAGAACTATGGGAAGTGAAATCACATTATTAACTAGCGGGTTATAATGAGATTTAGTACAACATTATAACCCGGCTAAAGCCAAGGGCTATAATGATTTGCTTTCGGTGAGGTTTGCATGATATATAATTTGGCATTGTCGAGCAGGTGGTGTGAAAACATACTTACACCATTATTACGTTATTGTAATATACTCGTAGTAGGTATTAACTTAATATAAAATCGTACCGATAATAAACATATTTTTGTAAAGAATATAAAGATGATGTGTTTTATCTAACGCTAGAGCAATGCGTGTTTCCTTAATATGATGACAATGATGAGTTACGGCCATAGCCAGAATAGGCAATCCCATCAAAAACATAAATGTGAAAGGCTGCCAAGTTCGATACTATGGGAATGCTTCGCCTATAAAAGAAGTGAGATCTGAATAAGTACCAAGTTCCATAAAAATACCTCAAATTATAAATAGTTATAGGAATGCACACTTGATTTCCAGCAGTTTTTAAGGTACATTTTGAATAAGTATCACGTTACATAGAAATACCTAAAATTATAATAGTCAGAGAAACGCACACCGGTTTTTTTAGCAGTTTCCTGATAACATTTATTATTTTCAGTACTTTTTAATGATGTTACTTGGCAAGTTTTCACACACCACACACCTTTTCAATGTAATGAATCAACACCTTTGGACTGCAATGTGTCAAGTATATAATTTTCTATTAAAACTTGCCAAGTTACATCATTAAAAAGTACTGAAAATAATAAATGTTATCAGGAAACTGCTAAAAAAACCGGTGTGCGTTTCTCTGACTATTATAATTTTAGGTATTTCTATGTAACGTGATACTTATTCAAAATGTACCTTAAAAACTGCTGGAAATCAAGTGTGCATTCCTATAACTATTTATGATTTGAGGTATTTTTATGGAACTTGGTACTTATTCAGATCTCACTTCTTTTATAGGCGAAGCATTACCATAGTATCGAACTTGGCAGCCTTTCACATTTATGTTTTTGATGGGATTTCATTTATTTTTGTTAGGTGTAGGTTCTTTATTATTTTTTTATCACTTTTGCTTTAGGAAATGTCTCATTCCACTTAGGTATGTACTTTATACTATACCCTTTATACTAAGCGTCTAATTCTATTTTACTATTTATTTATAGGTGATTTTTACAAATAAACTGGCTCCCTACACCTATAAAATGTACCTACTTACATATAATTACATACATCAATAACGTACTTTATTCTGTTTGTAAGTACGCTACCTACATAGATAATTAATAACTTGGTAATACCTACCTACCAATAGGTATTATAATTGGTGGCCTATTATGTAGCCCTAGAAGTGCACCATCCCATCTCATCCCGTGGCGTATATAATTCCATCTTAGAGTATATATGATTTCCATGTTCTTGAATCTGCGATTTTATTAGTTGTAAAATTAGAAATTATTTAGACTATGCGAGAAAAAATAGTCTTTTCATTTTTGTTTGACTGATTTAGCGCACCTAGTGTACCTAGTGACCTGCTTTGTACTTCGTAAATCGTGGGTTCGGTTCCCGCAACAGACACACACAGAGTGGTGAACAATTTTATTGTTCTTGTCTTTAAGACAAACATGTATTGTCTTAAATTGGTATGTATCTAAATTTAAATAAGTCTTATCTCATTTCCACTCCATACCTACTTATAGTAGAACAAAATTACACATTCGTTGTTTTCGAAACTGACTCACACTTGGCCGTTTTCAGATTTTTACTTTATTTCGATCTAAAGACAAACCTTCGAGCCAAATTTCAGGTCGGTACGACCATTGGAAGATAGACCCACTTAGTTCATTATGACTTCATAGTAGAACAAAGTTACACCTTCGCTATTTTTAAAACTGACTCACACTTGGCCGTTTTCAGATTTTTACCTTTACTTTGACCTTAAGACCTATCTCCATGCCAAATTTCAAGTCAGTACGACCATTGGAAGTGGTCTAGGTTTTTGATGAGTCAGTGAGTCAGTGAGTCAGTGAGTCAGTGAGTGTATAGTAAAAATAGCGATTTTCTGACGTCAATATCTCAAGAACTGCTATAGGTAGAATAATGAAATTTTGTATTCTAGACAATTAAGGGGATGTCAACAGACACTCGAAGTTTCATATGCGTAGATAAAATATGTTTTGAGTTATAGGGTGGTCGAAATTGGCCCGAAATGGTTCGTGTAATATAACCCACGGCCGGTGTGTCGCTTTTTTTTGCTCGAACTTGGCGGACACACTGCCGTGTGTCTAGATTAGGCATGATGAATTTTTTTCATGTATGGTATCGATCGATTCGTTTTGTTGTGACGATCAAATTTATATATGGGGTCAATTGCGTTAAAGCAACACAAAAGTCAGGAATAAGACATAAATATTAAATAAATAAATAAATATTATAGGACAATATTACACAAACCGACCTAGTCCCACAGTAAGCTCAATAAGGCTTGTGTTGTGGGTACTAGACGACGATATATATAATAGATAGGAATTGATAAATACTTAAATACATAGCAAACATCCATAACTCAGGTACAAATATCTGTGATAAACACACAAATAAATGCCCTTACCAGGATTCGAACCCGGGACCTCCTGCTTCGTAGGCAGTGTCACTACCGAACCGACTGGGCTAGGAGGCCGTTCTTAAGGCTTAAAAGGTTGTTGAGGCTTAAAATCTGAAAGGGTTTAGCAGGCTAAGGAAGGACGTGTGGCCCCTGTGAGGAAAAGTTGAATTGGTAAATGTCAATTGTTTGTCGCCTCATAACTAGTAATCACTCCAACTTTCAGCCCTCTATCTTGAACTGTCTCAGAGATAATGTCAAAAATGTATTTTTTTAACATTTTTTTCAAACTCGTATATCTCCTAATCCGTAGCAGCTAAAGCATTGAAACAAAATCACAGCTACGTAGTTTGAGTGGGAGTATACCCTATAATTTTATTAATATTTTATACGTGAAAAATAAAAGAAATAAGTGTCAATTTATTTTTTGACAGCTCTTTCCAACACGTTTTTTTGAAAGTACAATTATGAAAAAAATCATGTAAATTGCTTATAGTATTAGCTACTAGCATACAAAAAATCAATTGATTATATTTGGTGCAACATACTGTAAAAAAAAAAACTAACGAAAGTATTCAAGTATCAAGAGTAGGCTTCTGAACTGAAAGTTCGTTTTTAAGTTTTATGTTTGTTGCCTAGCAACAAAGGGTGTATTGTTTTTAATTTGACGTATGACTGTCAAAAAAGGTTACTGAACTACTGCTGTGTTAGCATTTGTAACTAATTTTACTAACTACTAAATCAACGAAACGACGGATGTGCTATATGTTTATTATTTTATAATAGTACATTACTTACCAAGGACTGTAAAAGAAAGAAAGCCCGAAATCGCAGGTATTTGTGACCCGAGCCGCAGGCGAGGGTTGTAAATATGCGATAGAGGGCTTTCTTTTTTACTGCCCGTGGTGAGTACACAATTTTACGTCTCCATCTGGCCATAATGCGAGTTTTACCGTACGCGTAGCGTGCGGCAAAACTCACGTTATGGCCAGGTGTGACGTAAACAAAATTAATTGGTTTCATTATAGTACACGTATTAACATAACGAATTAAATAACTCATTAGAGCAGATATCACAATATAAGTCACTTAGATAATGACTATCGTAATATTCGTCGTCCCAGGTATAGGACAATGTTATCCTGCAGTCATCGCAATATCCTTTTAACATAACATTTTCGTCAGAGAGCGATATCTCAATACTGGTAAAGACTGTAAAAACAGTTGCTTCGCTATTAACCGTGGCAAGTTGAGCCCAAATATTTTTGATTTTATGATTTCCATCTGAAAGAATGTATATACATGAAGTTTCTGTTTTATTTTTTATTTTATTTACATTTAAAACTTACATTCGCCATTATGGAAAAATCGGACTCCTCTTCTACATAACGTGTTGTATATTCCCTTAAACAATTCACTATTATGTTAAATGTGCTAGCGTATAAATTGTATAATAGTATTGTATAATTTAAAGATAGCTCATACCTAATAAATCATAATGTCTAATGTTATGTTACTCGGAATCGACAAACGCTTAGTTTATACGCTAGCACATTTAACATAATAGTGGATTGTTTAAGGGAATATACAACACGTTATGTAGAAGAGGAGTCAGATTTTTCCATAATGGCGAAAGTAAGCTTTAAATGTAAATAAAATAAAACAGAAACTCATGTATATATACATTCTTTCAGATGGAAATCATAAAATCAAAAATATTTCGGCTCAACTTGCCACGGTTAATAGCGAAGCAACTGTTTTTACAGTCTTTACCAGATATTGAGATATCGCTCTCTGACGAAAATATTATGTTAAAAGGATATTGCGATGACTGCAGGATAACATTGTCTATACCTGGGACGACGAATATTACGATAGTCATTATCTAAGTGACTTATATTGTGATATCTGCTCTAATGAGTTATTTATTTCGTTATGTTAATACGTGTACTATAATGAAACCAATTAATTTTGTTTATAAAATAATAAACATATAGCACATCCGTCGTTTCGTTGATTTAGTAGTTAGTAAAATTAGTTACAAATGCTAACACAGCAGTAGTTCAGTGACCTTTTTTGACAGTCATACGCCAAATTAAAAACAATACACCCTTTGTTGCTAGGCAACAAACAAAAAACTTAAAAACGAAGTTTCAGTTCAGAAGCCTACTCTTGATACTTGAATACTTTCGTTAGTTTTTTTTTTACAGTATGTTGCACCAAATATAATCAAATGAGTTTTTGTATGCTAGTAACTAATACTATAAGCAATTTATATGATTTTTTTCATAATTGTACTTTCAAAAAAACGTGTTGGAAAGAGCTGTCAAAAAATAAATTGACATTTATTTCTTTTATTTTTCACGTATAAAATATTAATGAAATTATAAGGTATACTCCCACTCAAACTACGTAGCTGTGATTTTGTTTCAATGCTTTAGCTGCTACGGATTAGGAGATATACGAGTTTGAAAAAAATGTTAAAAAAATACATTTTTGACATTATCTCTGTGACAGTTCAAGATAGAGGGCTGAAAATTGGAGTGATTACTAGTTATGAGGCGACAAACAATTGACATTTACCAATTCAACTATTCCTCACAGGGGCCACACGTCCTTCCTTAGCCTGCTAAACCCTTTGCATTTGATTCTCAAACAAAATGACGTGCGAAAGTGACGTCACCATCAAATAGTCGCCCAGTTCAAAGTATGGAAAAATTATGAAATTGCAATTTTTACAGTGAAATGTTGCGTTTACCTATGTATATGGTTGCCATACAATAATTATTTTTCAAACATGCGCGGAAATTTTGTCATTACGTTTGTGACAAGGAAGTATCACGTTTCGGTGCCTTAGTGACACGTGATATGAAAAGGGATTTCATACTACTTTGCACGACATGGCGGCGGCCGCGACACAGTACCTGCATTATACCGAGAGATCCCGAGTGCGATACACTTTTAGGCTTAAAGTATTGGGTTTTGGACTTATTTCCACGCATTTTTTTGAGAAAAGCACGCCTCGGCGTGAAAACTGATTCCCGGTCCGTTTGATTTCTCGATCCTTGAATTAGATTTTCACTTTATTTGGATATTTTGATCATTTTGCATCCTATCAACTAAATTTTATTGCATAATTCAACATGTGTCATCATTCCTATTGAAGATAACTTAGGGTAGTAATAATTTAACCCCTAGTCACAGAATAGGTAATGGTACAAGTACCGAAGATTCTCCTTCCTGAATTCATTATTGATCTCCACCACTTTACAGCTGCCAGATGCCCGGATCTAGCAATAAGGATAGTATTGCAATATTACTAGATGGGTTTCATTGCTCTCATTATTGTGTCATATCTGACGTGGCCAGCTCTTAGACCAATGCCCTTATATTCGGTAAGTGCATTGGTAAAATCGGGTACAATGAAGAAAGACATAGTGAAACCCCCTGCCCTATTTGGGTCTGCGGATTATAGGGAACCGAATGGCTCTACGGGTATGGTGTGAGGGAGAGCTAAAGCCAGGGCCGCCGGATGACGTCGCGGTCGGGTCCTCGGCATCCCGAGGCACCTTCAGTAACGACAAGCAGGGTGAGCGCCGGAGTGTACTCCTTCCCCCATCTTGTTTACAGCGGTGTGGTGATAGGATAAGCCCTACATAATATGACTATCCATTTTGATCTTTATTTAAAGGTGATAGGGTTTAATTCTTATTAATTTCTGACACCCTTATGCACGTTAAAGGGTTTGTTATCGTCTTTGAGTTACAGACATCAAGCTTAATGTCCGTGTATTATAGTAAAAACCTCGAACTTATACTATTACTTATTATGTTAAAGTGTCACAAATGGTGGTCAGAAGATAAAGCTGTCTGATTTTACTTTATAATTGATAAAGTTTGATGAGTGATGGGCCAATATTCCTATGGTGATCCCTTCAAGGTGAGTAATTAAAACACGGAATACAATTTTTATGTTTACTTTAAAAAATACTTAGACATACATAATTTACAATTATTATAAAGGTAGGTATACCATTTGTCGCAAATTTATAGAAATTATGGGGTACTGGCAGCGTTGAAACGCATACCTATGCACTGCATAGAATGATGCCGCTCCGTAAGTATGTATTTAAATGTAAAGACTGAGTAATACCTACTTGCGGGACAGCAAATGAGTTGAGGGATATAATTGAGGTGGAAGGTGGGATGGGGGGGTTGGGAGGGGGGTGGTGACGACGAGCTCAGTTTCCTCCTCGCCGGGAGAAGGCCCGGCCGCTTCGGGCGGGTGCGGGCTCTTGCGCCTGCTCTTCCTCGGCTTCTGGGATAGATCTCGCAGCTGCTGCCAAGTAAAAATAATGCATTAATAAGCACTGGGCCGGAAAAAAGGGGTTGCCAGCCAAGTAGGATAGGGATTCGGAAAGCCCTTTTCACACTAACAATTGTGCGTACCTTATTCTCCTTTCCAAAAAAATGCGCGGAATTAAGACATAAAAATCGGCCAAGAGCAAGTCGGGCCATGCTCAACGTAGGCAATGCTCAAAATGTGTTTTTTTTATACGATATTTTGCGGCACTTGCGTCCTTTTTACTGGGCGTTTTGTGAGTTATAACTCTAAAACGACTCTACCGTTTTTGTTCAATATAGTTTTTTTGAAAGTAGGTACTTTAATTTTATGAATTTTAATTTTCATGGTTCAAAAGCTACAGAGGGGGGATGGGTGCATTTTTTAAAACGAATGGAGCTATTATTTACGAAACTACTTAATAGATTTATCCAAATAAGGCCTGAATCGTAACGGATTTGAAAAATTCAAAATGCTGGCACATAGCTCTAAAGTCAAATATCCTTCTTTTGTTTTTAATATTGACATTACTAATGTCACCAAATTATGTAAACATTCTTTTTCATTGCGGAGAAGCTAAGAAACCCATAAAAACATGAATCAACGTGAACGCCGTGAACAGATTGTCGCCAAATGGATGGAAAATACACAGCGACCGAATCACTTCATCGCAAAACAGTTAAAAATCCCAAGAAATACCGTTGACACGGTTCTAAACCGATACTTTGAGACCTTGTCTACCGCTCAAAAGTCTCGAATCGTAGAACATGGTGGTGCTCGTGATCCAAGGCTAGACAGGAAAATAATTAAGACGATTTGCAACAACCGAAGTATGTCCGAACGGGATATAGCTAAAAAAAACTCTACAAGTCAGTCAATGGTGAGACGTGCCAAGGAACGGGCTGCTATGAAGACAAAAAAGAAGCGGAAAGTGCCGAAAACAACAGAAAAGCAAAGGCTCACAATCAAAACCAGGTCTCGAAAGCTGTACGATTTTCTGGGTACATGCAATTTTCACTTGATTTTGGATGATGAAACCTATGTGAAAGCGGACTTTTCAACACTTCCTGGCAATCAGTTTTATACGATAGCTGATGGGGAAATTCTTCCAGACTCGGAAACTACCATAGGAATGGAGAAGTTTGGCTCTAAGTATCTGGTTTGGCAAGCAATTTGCCCATGCGGCGATCGCAGCAGTGCATATGTTACGACTGGCAAAATCAATAAAGATATTTACATCAATGAATGCTTGAAGAAACGCTTAATACCATTCATTCAAAAACACGATTCTTCGGCCTTATTTTGGCCAGATCTCGCTACAGCCCACTATGCAACGGATACCCTAAACTTTCTCAAGCGAAATGATGTCCACATCGTGCCTAAAGCACTGAATCCGCCAAATGTTCCACAGTGCCGCCCTATCGAAAGGTATTGGGCTCTGGTCAAAGGAATCTTACGTAAGACAGGTAAGACTGCCAGCAATCAGCAAGACTTCCTGAGAAAGTGGAACACAGCGAGCAGGAAAGTGACTAAAGACACTGTCGCACGGCTGATGGAGGGCATTCGACAAAAATTGCGGCAGGAGTGGGAGAAAAAGTAGAATTTTAATAATAGTTACAAGATGATAATTTTATAATGTTTTTTTAATATAATATCATTAATTTTTGTCAATTAAACCACTAAGCTGACAGATATAGATTTTTTAATTTTTCAAATCCGTTACGAATCGGGCCTTATTTTAGGAGACTCCTATTGTTTTTGAAAGACCCATCCAACGACACCCCACACAATAGGGTTAGAGCGAAAAAAAAACCCTCCTCCACTACATGTGTACTACGGGAGGTACCCTAAAAATAATATTATTTCAATTTTTATTTTACTACTTTGTCGGCGCAATTAACACACATTCTCATACCCAATTTCAGTTCCCGGTCACTGAGCAAGACCGCGGACAGACGGACGGACGGCCAGATTAAGTACTACGGAACCCTAAACAGCAGTAAAAGCCAAAACCTCAGTGTACGACGGATCTGAATGTCTAATGTAGTTTGCGACTGTGTAGCTCGTCAACTGCTGCAAGCATTCGCAACATAACACCCCACCCTCTAATACAAGTTGTAACAAAAATTCTGGTGATCCGTTTAAGAGCGTAATTGGTATCCTACCTACCTAAGAAAAAAAAAATTTTGACCCAAAAAAATATAGTTTGGTTGGCCGGCTGGGTGCCCCATAATTTTTATTTTGGGTCAAAAAAAACTTCTCTTACTTTTTCTTAGTCGCAATACGATACCACGGATCACCAGTATTTTTGATACAGCCTGTATAAAGAAAATGTGTGCTACTTAGAACTTGCCGCAGAAGCGGATATTGTGCCACGGGAGTCACACCCGTGAAGAGATCTCCGGAGTACCTACTAAGTTATGACCGATTTGAAATTTCTTTTACAGGTATTACTTTAATTTAGCCGAATTATTTAAAATTTGAATTGAATAAATGTAGTAAATCCATACAATTAAGGTAGTGTTCAAATATTTTCAATCGTCCTTGTGTACAGGACATACTTAATGGGTCAATTGAACATTTTTTGTACTCAAATTAAGGCCTAAATCTAGTCTTTTTTTTAATTGACACATTTCAATTAGCCATATAAATGTTTGGCTATAATGAGTCAATTCATAATTTTATAAATAAATTGAGTTAGGATATATGTATAGTAGAGGAACAGTCTCAAACAAGATTTACCGAAAATATGGCTCGTGAAAATTTGTAACCGGCCTGTGTTATACCGTCATAAGGCTGTCAGAGAAACTGCTGTACGAGTCGTTCTTACACCACTATTCTGCCCTTCTAAGCCAAATAGCGCTATCTCAAAAAAAGATTAATGCAAATGTATAGGTACCCTAAATTTTAGAGCTCAGACTTCAATTTTTAAATGCATTAGATTTTGAAATAGCGCTTTACTGCTTAGCGGGGCCGTTTTATTGGGCTGATTGTGTATCTCGTTATTTATTATTTATTACGTAATATTGGAACGTAAATACTAAATATTACGTAATATTAGAACGTAAATGCGAGACTAATTTAACTAAGCATTCTGTACACACAGCGCATTCTATGTGTAAAGGTCCGGTCACATCTTCGCGCAGTAGCAGCAAGCAGCCAAACCTTCATACCGTAAATGATTTTTTCATTCATAAACACTAGTAAACCTGGGGTGGTGTGCTGTCTCCTCTTTTATTTTCTATCTTCATTAATTCCATAACTCTTGATCTCTCTTCTTCGTATCACCTCTATGCCGACGACCTTCAAATAGATTCGCAGGGTATGCATAGCGATCTCAATTCAGTTATAGAAGCCACGAATCTTGATCTGCTCCGCATATCAAATTGGAGTCAAAATTACGGTTTAAAAGTAAACCCCCTAAAGTCACAGGTAATTGTGATGGGTAGCGCTAAACAAATCTCCAAAATTGACTTTCTCAGGCTCCCTCCGATAGTCTTCGATGGTATCCAAATTCTTTTTTCCAACCAAGTGAAAAATCTTGGCGTAATCATGGATCGTTGTCTATCATGGGTGCCTCAGGTGAGTGAAGTGAGCAGGAAGATGTTTGCTGCCATAGGGTCTCTCAGACGGCTCCGGAATTTCCTGCCAATTGCTACTAAAATTGCGCTTGCTCAGTCGTTACTTCTCCCCATTCTTGACTATGCAGATATCTCCTATTTAGACCTAACCGAGGAGCAACTTAATAAGCTTGAGCGTATTCAAAATGCCTGCATTCGGTTCATTTTCGGATTACGCAAATTCGACCATGTTTCTAGTTTTCGTTCTCAACTCAAATGGCTCCCTATCCGTCACCGCCGTAACTCTCACATACTTTCTTTACTCTTTTCTATACTTTTTAACCCTGCAACTCCCCGCTACCTCAAAGAGCGTTTCTCTTATCTTAATTCTATTAGATCCTCTCAAAAATTGCTCCTAAAAGTGCCATCTTCATCTTCCAAATTTTATAATTGCTCATTTACGTTCCAGGCCGTTCGTTTGTGGAATTCTCTCCCTCTCAACATAAAACGCGCGCAATCTATTGGTAGCTTTAAATCGCAACTTAAGGAATACTATTTATCTCTTCCTTAGGTTTTTAAGTTGACACTGTTGTTTCTTACTGTGTGTAACTATTATATATGTATATATGTACGTATATGTATGTTTATTTTGTATTTATTTAAGTATGTATATTCATATGAATGTGCTGTGTTATCTATTTCGTCTCTTTTGTTTCTATGCACCACCTACTGCTTATTGTTTTTCTCTAGTCTCCACTACCCAAAGGTTGTCTGGAAGAAATCGCTCATTAGCGATAAGACCGCCTGCTGTTACCTCTACCTAAATTTATCTAATTGTAAAATTTGTGCTTGTAACTGCATGAGGTGTGCAATAAAGAGTATTTATTATTATTATTATTATTATAAACCTCTGTTAATGTTATATCTTCCTAATATGCACAGATATCAAAATAACGTATAGGATAGGTACAAACGAGTATCAGCAGCGTTTTAAAATTAACGGACATAACTATCATAAATAATATAAACTGAAGATAGATGTCATACTCGTATACATCAGGAAAAGTGACCAAGCCCTCCGGTGTCCAAGGCCATTCAACAAAATAATTTGATTAGCTTCAAGATTCTTTATGATAAATAAGTAAGATGGCACTTCTTACGTTTGCCGAATCGTCCCCTGACGGGTTTAGAGGGCGCCGGCGGCGCGTCCTCGCTGTTGGTCTCTCGCGTCGCAGTGTTGAACCTCTTCTTGCCTGCAATAAAGTGTTAGGTTAGGTTAGTACATTTGGCTGACGACGTTTACAGCTTGTAGGACACCTACACTGTGTAAGTATTCAGTTTCCAGTGAGAAGTCCTTGATGTTTTAATCGTTCCATTTTAAGCCAATCCAATTATAATTATTCGAAGAATGTATTTCCAGTAAGCTGAAAATTCTTTTCATACCTTAATTTCGTCCTAAATGCGTGTAATCCGAGTTTGCGCAATACCAGATATGCATTATTTTTGGGAAATTTTTGAGGACCTCATTACAGCAGGTCAACTATTCCTAGCAGCCAATGAGACCCCCTTGGATAAAATCAGCCACGAAATATTAGAGATAACTCCTCATGAAGCCAATTTTAAATCTGACCTCTACCCCTCACCAAATGAAGCCGAATTTAATTTAACCGTCTTTGATATTTAATCAGGCAAAAAAACTGAAAAATGGATAGAAAAACGAGCATAAATTTCGCTGTTATTTGGCTTTCAAAATTTATGCACACCAAGGATTGCGCAAACTCGCATTACACGCATTTAGGACCAAATGAAGGTATTAATACGATTACCAACTTGCTGTAAATTAATTCATCAAAAAGCTTTGTATAGATCTTATGCGATTGGCCTATTTGTATATGTAGCTAGTTATTGGTAATGTATTTAAAAAACGTTGAAAGAGGAATTTGAACGCAGATTCATAACTTCCATAACATGTTCATGTGATCATGTCGAGAAAACAGGCTCGAATCGCAATAAGCGCACGAAACAGTACGCTGCGTTTGCCACAAGGCTTAAAGCAAATTCTTACATTTCGTGATTTGCTTAAATCAATATTTGCATCAGATACATTTAAAGGGCGAACGCGCGTCGCGCTCCTTTCACCTAGGACCGACAAGCCTTGACAAAACGTTCGGCACTACCGCCCAGAGCAATCTAGCTGATTGACTGACAATCTCATTTTCCTCATCTGTCGAAGGCCGATCATTGACTCTTTAATTATTAAAAGACGATAGTAATCCCAGTAATTTATGCAGATGTAATTAGCGCGTGTACTGGGCCGTGTTGGAATGCGCCTTGCATTAAACTTACGCGCTAATTTATAGCCTCTTCTCAGTTATTAATAAACGTTTCGTAATGTATTACGTGGTCTGCCTACTCATTAATTAGTATCATTTTAGGACCTACAGGTAACCTGTATGTAAGTTAGGAAATTAGTAGTGTCTTACTCGACAATAGCTATACCTAAAACTTTGAAATCAAATCTAAAATAACATAACTACAATCGAAACGAAATATCCTACAAAACTCGCTTCCAATGCCGCTGAATTTGCAGCTGCTTGTTAGTAATTTACAAACTAAACAAAACGTAGTAAATAGATAAGTTTACTACGTTTTGATAGAAATTTAAGTAATTTTATTAGGTATTCAATGTTGATAAGTTGCATCAATGTAAGCGATCCTGGCATTTAAAACATCAAGGTCGCAGACGCGCTGAATATTCAATTTTAGCTAATTTGACCTTTAGTATAACGGTTCTTTTATCAGTTTTAGACAGATTTACGCTTTTAATAAGTAGTGTTATATGTATGGTAACAGTTTTCCGGGGTCAGGTACTTACTGAGATTGGCCTTGACGGGAGCTTCGGTGGCGCTGTCCTGTGAGGAGGCAGCGGCCAACGTCGATTGTCCTCCGTTCAGCTTAGCTGTAATGAAAAACAACAGCTTCACTTTTTACAAGCTTTTATTTAACTCACGCATAAGTCAGTTAGTTTGTTCTTTTGGTCTAAGAGCTGGCCACGTCAGATGTGACACAATAATGAGAGCAATGAAACCTGTCTAGTTAGACTGCTTTACCATCCTTATTGCTAGATCCGGGCATCTGGCAGCTTTCTTTGGGTGGATGTTACAGTGACAGACCAACAAAGTTTTTAAGTTGGAAAAAAGTAATACCAAAATAGGTAAAAAATGCCAAAGTTGTGTAATTTATAGAGAACAGGGCCTATATTTTAACATTAGATTAAAAACCATAGTCCATTATTGCGGAAACAAAAACAGTAGCCGACTAACTAAAAATTGCATTTTACATCATTTGGCACTACTTTCCCTCAACAGAACCTTCTGGATATGATATAACCTAATTAATTACATAATTTCCCATAATATTTCATTAAACCCAGAACTCTAGGATTTGTTTTCTGCAAGTTATTTGCATTCTTTGACCTCCACCACTTTACAGCTGCCAGATGTCCGGATCTAGAAATAAGCATAGTATAGCAAACTAACTACATGGGTTTAGTTGCTCTCATTATTGTGTCATATCTGACGTGGCCAGCTCTCCGTCTATTTAGGTAGAATCTTAAAGGCCAGATTTGAGAATTCAAAGTGAGAGAGAGCTGAAAGTTAACATACCTATGTAATTTGGAAGACAATAATTGTAGTGTCTTGTCAATATATTGGTACCATCGAGCTTTCCTGATGATGGAGACGGAAAGTGGTCATAAGAACCCTGTGATAAAACAATAGAAGCTCATTGTGTTTGGGTTTATTAGAATCGTCTCGTTAAGCAGTAGACGACTTATGCAAGAAAAGTACAGTCAACCTACATTAATAATTAGATCCCTACTAGTAACTTCAAGTGTACAATGCAAAATCATATATTTACGCTACTTTCTTCTTAAATGAACTGTGTAGCGATATAAATAAGGTCAAATAGGCCGACTTCGCCATAGAGCACCTAGACATAGACATAGTATTCAATACTGCGATTTGAGTGATTTATTATTAAATTTCTTGTCAGATTTATTCTTTTTTGACTTATGTATTTAAAACCATTGGAAAATACTAGTATTTTACTGGTTGTGATGAAATAGTAACTTAAGTGTACGAAATAGGGAGGTCGCGCACTGAGACTTTTTGTAGCGATGCAGTAGCAATTCTTCGGGATCTTTGTTTTTGCTATTTTTTTTTATGTATGTTCACCGATTATTCGAAGACGGCTGGACCGATTTGGAAAATTATTTTTTTGTTTGAAAGCGTATACTTCACAGTTGGTCCCATTGTAACCATGTCAGGATCTGATGGGATCCTGGAGAAATCGAGGGAACTCTTCAACTATTATAGGCACACCTATGGTGATTTGAGTATTTTTTACAGCAGATCGAGCATTTGGTGTTGGAAAGGTGGATGCGTAGTGAAGTCGGTTCTTTTTTGTTTAAAATTATTAGTTAGTGCGGTTTCCATATATTTCATATACCTACACTTTAATTTCTATCGAAACTTACCAATAAAAGGTTTCTGCTTCATGGTCTTTTATTCCCTTCAATCTCACTAGACATTTTATATTATCAGATTATTACCGGAAACTATCACATTATGATTATGAATTGTAGAATGTTGTCTCATTCAAAGATAACAAACAAGCGGGGTCTATTTCATTATATCCTGAGGAGCTTGCACACTTGCACCGCCAAGACCTCCCACTCTTCCTATACCCGCAGCCCTATGCAGCCGCGCATCACGAAACGCGCGAATGTATCGCTATCGCTAAAAAAAGTAGTAATGCGCGACCTCACTAACAATTTCAATATTTTTCGAGTAACAAACAAGTCAGACAGTTTGACTAAAATCTACGTAAGGGTTAGTACAGTCGAGTATGTATAGTGTAGCAACCTTCGGCAGCCTGGGCGCGGCGGCGCTTGAGCGCGGCCAGCAGGTCGGTGTTGCTACGGAAGGGGCGCACGCCGCCCGCGACCAGCTTCTTGCCCTCGGTGGACGACGGCGGCGCCTCCGTCGACGGCTCCTGCTGCTCGCCTTCTACGCCGTAATCCTCGTCCGCGTATTCGGCTTCTTCCTGCAACACACTCATAGATAATTCACGCACTAAAACCACCTTAACGCTCCTCAAAAAGAAGTAACACTAAGTAACTGAAATAGGTTCAACCGTTTTAGACAGACATACATAGCGGTAAAACTTATAACACCCCCTTTAGCGTCGGGGGTTAAAAATAAACCTCTATTACAGAATATATTATGATAGTACCTATTACATATTAATTGCTGTTTGGTATGCGTGACTAATCGTTAAATATTTTAGCCTGAATTTAAACTAATCGGCCCGTAATAACGGGTCGCTGGCGTCGGCATGTACCCTTGCAGGTCTGTGGCGATACGCAGTGGGCAGAGTGCGCTGTCCCTTCTTTTATGCGAAACAAGCTTTTGTGAAACCGCGACTTCGTACGCGCAGATATTTTTATAATATAACGATTATCTTATAGATTGTGTTGTTTTAAGGCCAAAGGTATGGTTTGTTTAAGACATGACTACTGACATAATTAATTATAGACGCAATTAGAATCATTGTAACCACCAGTTGATTGTCACTTAAGGCGAGCGGTAGTTAGAATACCCTCAAGAAGACTCAACAAATGCCTCTATATAAAATTATACTTAGGTGTCGCAATTAAAAAAATATGCGAGTCCCATACAAATTATCAACACCTTTTTAACCCCATTAGAAGATAAAATTTCAAAAACGCTGAAATAACTTTTCGTGTATTTGAACTTAAAGTCTGTTTACGAAATTACAAGTTTTTCGTAAGAAAAAAATATTTAACCCCTTTTTAATACCCTCAAAGGATGAATTATAAAAAAACGCTAAAATGATATTTTTCGTATTCTGACGCGCCTTTGGACGAATTTAAAGACTGTTAAGTTAACTTAAGAGAATTAATAGGAAATGAATTTCCAAAAACCCTGAATTCACTTTTCTTAAATTCTTACAACATGCCATTTTACGAAATTTAATGTCACTCATTAAAAAAAAATCGTGGCTCATATAAACTTTCAACCCCGTTTTAACAGCTTTATGGGTTCAATTTACAAAAACGCTGAAATAACTTTTCTTTTATTTAAACATAAACATGAAATTGCAAGTCTTTCGTTAAACATTTATTTTTCAACCCCTTTTAACGCTTGGAACATACATTTACAAAAACGCTAAAAAGTATTTTCTTGTATTTGAACACAATGCCTTTCCACGAAGGTTAAAGTTTTTTAAGAAAACATTAGTCCCAATTTACATTTTGAGCCCCCTTTTAACCCCCTAAGAAGATGGATTTCTAAAAACACTGAAATCACTTTTCGTCAATATTACTAAATTCCTTTTTACTAAGTTACAAGTCTCGCACTCTAAATTTTTTTCGTTATCCATACAAATATTCAACCCCCTTTTCACCCCCTTGGGGTTGGAATTTCGCAAAATCCCTTCTTAGAATCTTCTACTGTAAAAAATTCAAGCTTCTACCTTCAGTAGTTTTAGCTCTGCGTTGATGGTGACAATATCAAGACTTTTGATTTATATATATAGACTAGCTTTCCGCCCGCAACTTCATCCGCGTATAATACGGCTTCTTTTTTCAGTTTCATTCCCTATTTATATCTTCTTATAATAGAATGTTTGGTATTGGTACTATATTTAGTTCATCCCCGGGTCTGTAAAAGTCTGTCACAAAAAAAGCAAGTCACTATACAAACTTACAACCCCCAAACTTACAACTTAATTAGGGTTGAATTAAAAAAAACTGAAATTACTTATATTTTTAATAACAGTAAACGTACCTACAAAGTTTCAATTAAGTCTCGAACTTTAAATTTTAATCCCTATCCTTAATAATTTTGAACCCGCTTTTACCCCTTAAAGGTTGAAAATTTCAAAATCGCTTCGTGTTACTTGTACACATTATACATGTTATCTGACATGCAAATTACTACTTTTTAGTTTCAGTAGTTTTAGCCTCTTTTTAATACAAACTTGGGTTGCAAAACTCCGTTTCAAATCTTCTGGGGTGGAATTTTAAAAAACGCCTAACCTAACCTAACCTACAAACCTACTTTCAAGTCTGCCACTAAAAAATAATTGTAAATCTCTATACAAACTTTCAACCCCTTTTTAACCCCGTCGGGGGTTGAATTTCAAAAAAACGCCTAAATCACTTTTATTTCTTAACATAAACGTACGAAGTTCAATCCTACCCATACAAAAATTTTACCCCCTTTTTACCCTCTGAGGGGTTGAATTTTCTAAATGTCTTCTTATTACTTGTACACATGTAATCTTGTAACCTTGTTGTGTGTTGTATAAGTGTAACCAACCATCTGCGATTCTCAACTTTCTAGCTTCAGTAGTTTCGGCTCTGCGTGGATCAGTCAGTCAGTCAGTCACGGCATAGGCATTTATACCTACCTCTATAGATTATGTAATCAACAGCATAAAAAATAAAATAATTTTTTTTACACAAGCTTTTAATGTCGACTGCACTTTTCTTGTAAAAGTCTTCTACTGCTCAACGAGGTGATTCCGGGGTGATTCTAACAAACGCAAACACAATGAGTTACCATTATTTTATCACAGAGTCCTTATAACCACCTTCGGGCTCCACCATTAGACCATCTCGATTGTACAGTCTTTGTAATAACTAATGGTCTAAGAGCTGGCCACGTCAGATATGACACAATAATAAGAGCAACAAAACCCGTCTACATAGATTGCTATACTATCCTTTTTGCTAGATCCGGGCATCTGGCAGCTTTTAATGGGTGGAGGTCAGAGTGACCGACTGACAAAATGTTTGAATTGAAAAATAGTAATACCAAAATAGTTAAAAACTGCCGAAGTTGTCTCAGGTATAAAGGACAGGGTCTATATTTTAACATTAGAATAAAACACATTGCGTATTATTTCGGAAACAGAAACAGTAGGCGACAAACTATGAATTACATTTTACGTCGCTTTGGACTACTTTCCCCCATCAGAAAGTATTGGCAATGATATTATCTAATTATTTGTATAATTTCTCATAATACCATCAAAACCAGAAGTCTAGGATTTGTATTCTTAAAGTGGTTTGCATTCTTCGACCTCCACCACTTTACAGCTGCCAGATGTCCGGATCTAGAAACAAGCATAGTATAGCAAACTAACGAGAGGGATTTCGTCGCTCTCATTATTGTGTCATATCTGACGTGGCTAGCTCTCCGTCTATAATAAGGTGCAAAATGAGTAAACAAAACTTTGACGTCGACTGGACCAAAATATTGTAAAAGTTGCGCAGGTTTGCTAAATTTAATCTTAATCGAACATCAAAAACTGGTTCAAATCTTCCTGGCCAGATTCTACCCAAATAATAAACTACACTATGAGTTAAATAAAATATTGTAAAAACATCATCTCCGTTTGAGGCGGTCAGTCTAAAATACGAAAAAGCCAGTATGATTCTCTTTGCTCTAAGGTTTATGTAGATTCACGAGAATATACTCGTACCTAAGGCCAAAATAACAGCTTTCCATTGTCAGTTTTAGTTGCGACATTAGGCAAGCGAGTATTAATCGAGAGTTCTAATAGTCCTTGCATTTTTTGCATCAATAACAAGTTTTCGAAGAATAATTCGTTTCACAACTTATTAATAGCTTCAGTTTGGTAATTAAAATCAAAATTAAGCGTGATGAGTTACGAAACCGAGATAACTTAATACAAAGGAGTTATACAAATTTATTAAACATCGTAATTGAAATATCGCATCGCGATTACGATTACCTTACTTTAGTATTATCAATTATCATCTTTGTTTCTTCCACGCGTACTGATCCTGAAGTCTGTATTAAAAGCATCGTGATTTACATTCTAAGGTCTCCAATAAAATTATCTGCCCCAAATTTCATAAACAAGCCGGAGCGTAAACGACATTTTTTTCTTCGGGGCCGTAAGAAATATACTAAAATGAACCAATAGGCAAGCATGGTTGAGTTCCATGGAGTTCAGTGGTGCCTTCCTTCTTTTTTCGTAAAGGAATGATTTTGCATAACCTATATACCCAAAAAGTCCATTAGGTGCAGGTCCAAGTATGTGTTATTTTTACTAAACAGGTCTAACCGGTGCATACCTACATAATTTCAATATACAGGGTGTTTGCTCCATCGTTTGCCAAAAAAAAATGGCGGATTGCTGGGGTCATTTTCTATCACCTCACGCCGTCTAAAAAAATATTGGGCCCACGTATATTTTTTTTTTTCGTTTTTCTTGTAATTTATAAAAATACTTCAGGGCCGCTATGCTTAAACTTCATTTAAAAAAGAAGTAAGTGGTAGAGAGATGCAATTTTTACTGCATCGTGATCTGTAACGTTGCACGGCTCGAATAAGTCAAACTTACTGACACGTAACGTCTAATTTTTTTTATTGGCCCCAAATGTTTTACAACGTGTAAAAATTTAGTCAAATGTCAACTTTGATTTGCAATTAAAAAAATTTTAAAGAGAGAGCGGTCTTGAAACTGTTTAAAAAAAACTGTGTTTTGTGTTCTTTCTAACGATGTACAATTATCTCAATAAAACCTTTCATAAACATCATTTTTTTCACGATTTAGTAACGAACGCAACGGTCAAGTTATCGCGATTCAAACATTGACACTGTTCCCTTTTGCTGCCAGCTTTGAAATCCCCATTTTCTTTCCACACAAAGGTTGGTCTACAGGTTGTAAAGATTTAAGACTTATCTTTCGTAAATTTGGACTTCAAGGTCAAGGTCAACTTTCACAAACTTGAGCGTAAGCGATTAGGCATGATAAGATAAGAAAAAAATCTTGAAAACAATACGTGCGAAGCAGGTAAAGACTGCTATCTCTCTCTTACACAGCACAATAAGTGCAGTTGTCTTTCTGTGTTGAACTGAAAGATGACCTTGAACTTAAACTCCAATTTGACAGGTTTTTTTTTTTGAGAACATAGGCAGAAAGAACACAAGACACAGGTTTCTTTTAAAACAGACTGAAGACCGTGCTGACTTCTTTCTAACGCGATGTACAATAATCTCAAACACCTTTCATGAACCTCTTCAGATTTTGGTAAATGTAATGGAATCAATCAATCAATCAATCATGGAATTGTCGACATGCAATAAAAAAAAACATTTTTTTTGTAAATTTTCAAGTTTTTTTATTAAATCAAATCTTTTACACTACAAATCTTGCTCGAACTGACGACCTTCATTGCGAATGCATACGTAGCCCCTGTTTCATTTCGACCGTAGTTGTTCACATTCGGATTTCTCCTTTGATCACATCAAACGCCGCCAATATCCGCTGGGACAAATCTTCTCGTGATTCTACCTCCGTTGTGTAGACGAGTTCCTTTGTCCGTCCCCAGATGTAAAAGTCCAAGGGAGTTAGGTCCGGGGACCGCGGGGGCCATGGAATGGGGCCGTCTCTTCCAATCCATGAATTAGTAATTCAGGTAGATCATTTTGTAGAAAATTAAGGTAGTTGTCTCCATTCAAATTATCGGGTAGGAAGTGTGGCCCAATCACTTGATCGCCAATAACTCCCGCCCATACATTGACGCCGTATCTTCTCTGGAAACCTCTAGCTCTTTTCACGTGTGGGTTTTCATTTATCGGCGACCAGTGGTGCAGGTTGTGTAAATTCAGTATCCCCTCTCGTGTAAATTTGGACTCGTCTGTCCAAAGAATGCTTCTTAAAAAGTCGCGGTCCTCTAAATCTGTGTGCAGCAATAAACGACAAAACCGGACATGATTTCCAAAGTCGTTATCTTCAAGACCTGCAGAGAAAGAAAGACCAATAAGAATCTGACAAGGTTTGTGAAATGGAATGTGGGGTGATTAGGTACATACACGATAACGTGAAGGACACAGTGACGTTACGTTTCAAAGTCAATAACAGCAAAACAAACGCGAAAAGCTGAGGTACGATTCAGTTCTCTAGTCAATTGGTATGGATTAAAAGTAATTCAATCGTTTAATACCTTGGACTGGAGTGTAGTGAAATCCGTGCATGTTGTTTTGACGAAGAACTTTCCACACCTTCCAGATTGAAATTTCCAGTCTTCTTCCATTATGGCTAATAGCCTTTCATCAACTGCAACATTGTGTCGAACCACAATTCCTCTCGGTTCATTGACGTTCAACTTGCCAGTTTCCCTTAAGCGTCGGTAAGTGTTTTGAAACATATTGCGGGTTGGTAAGCGTCTATTAGGGAATTGTTCCTGGTAGATTCTTTGCGCTGCTCGTGCTACACCATCAGCTTTACCGTACGCCATCAAAATGTCCGCATACTCTTCATTCGTAAAGGCAGCTATTTTTGAACGATCAAAACTCAACAAAACAGAGATTAACAAAAACAACAGAAAACTAACAAAAAAACAACAGTACAAAGATCGCAAATGCTTCAACCATAAGAGACAGTCAAATCACGACTAAAGTCTAATTGATACCACCACCACCCCCCAGGTTCGTCTTTGCTGGGTTCATGGGTTAAACGTCGAGTAAAAGAGAAAGACAACTGCACTTATTGTGCTGTGTAAGAGAGAGATAACAGTCTTCGCACGTGTTGTTTTCAAGATTTTTTCTTATCTTATCATGCCTAATCGCTTACGCTCAAGTTTGTGAAAGTTGACCTTGACCTTGAAGTCCAAATTTACGAAGGACAACTTTTAAATCTTTACAACCTGTAGACCAACCTGTGTGTGGAAAGAAAATGGGGACTTCAAAGCTGGCAGCAAAAGGGAACAGTGTCAATGTTTGAATCTCAATAACTTGACCGTTGCGTTCGTTACTAAATCGTGAAAAAAATGAAGTTTATGAAAGGTTTTATTGAGATAATTGTACATCGTTAGAAAGAACACAAAACACAGTTTTTTTTAAAACAGTTTCAAGACCGCTGTCTCTTTAAATTTTTTTTTCATTGCAAATCAAAGTTGACATTTGACTAAATTTTTACACGTTGTAAAACATTTGAGGGCCAAAAAAACCGTGCAACGTTACAAATCACGATGCAGTAAAAATTGCATCTCTCTACCACTTACTTTTTTTTTAAATGAAGTTTAAGCATATCGGCCCTGAAGATTTTTCATAAATGACAAGAAAAACGAAAAAAAATTATACGTGGGCCCAAGAATTTTTAAGAGGGCGTAAGGTGATAGAAAATGACCCCAGCAATCCGCCATTTTTTTTTGGCAAACGATGGAGCAAACACCCTGTAGGTACCGAATTGTCGTCGGTCGAAATTCCAGCGAGGAAAGGGATTCCGTAGAGGTCGACGATGAAGGTGACCGCTGACCGCATCACCGGGCCAGCGGCCTACTCGCCTTGAGCCACATGGACCCGACTCATCTCATTTACGCAACCAATCAATGGCAACAAGTCTATACGAATCGATTCACTCCGGCTTGCCAATTTGTTAATTAATACTACAGGTTATGAATAAGGAATCCAAATACTTTTTCGTCCCGCCACTTCATCATCTGCACCGTAACCTCTCCCATATATATATAAGTACAAGTATTCAATACCAACCAACCAACTAATTGCTAAGAACCACCAAAGTGCTGCAAAAAATCCTGTATCGAAGTTTATTTTCAATAAGTACTATGGGTTTCAAAAGTATCAATTATTAAAATAAATGAAATTTTACTAATTATAAGTAGACTTTGGTTGCAAGCACTTCTTTGTTGCAAAACAGTTGTGGTTGGTCCATAGCCCGGTGGCTTGGCATTGCTACTAGGGCCGTTAACAACATAGACAAGATTTGAACGCTTTCTAATCTCTAATTTCACGTAGTCATGTATGTAATTCAATTGAGTAAGAAAAGTTACGTGCAAATATCCATCCGCTTCAATTGGCATCCGACAACCATGCCAAATTGTCGCATTATGTGACGGTACATTGCCAACACGTAAGTATGTTCGATTACAACACTAAGTATATGGTGAGTCATTTTTAAGTATGAGGTTTTTATTTCAAAGTAGTGCTTGTGTAATCCTTTTAAGGTTCTAAATTTTAAGTGATGATTTGATTTACCTACCTAATTAATGAATTATGTAGCTCAAAAATTGCTATCACCCAATTGAGTCAGGATCAGACATACTAATTAATGAATTATGTACCTAGCTCAAAAATTGCTATCACCCAATTGAGTCAGGATCAGACATACTTAGAAGTTTTTGTGGCAAAAATTACAATTACTAACTAGGGACTTGCACTCCGGTGCACTCCGGGAGTGCCGGCAGAAGTGAAAACTTGAATATTAACGTTGTGCATTTTTAGGGTTCCGTAGCCAAATGGTAAAAAACGGAGCCCTTATGTATTCGTCATGTCAGACTGTCTGTCTGTCCGTCCGTATGTCACAGCCATTTTACTCGGTAACTATACGACGTATCTGAATAAAATTTACACATAAGGTGTATGTTGTATGCCGCTACTTAATTATGTAGTTATATTTGTAAAAAAAATATTTTTAGGGGGGGCGCTCCATACATGTAACTAAAGTTCAATAAATATTTCTTAACCAAATATCAACACATCAATCGATAGGTCTTTAAAATAACATTGAGGTTTATTTGACCATTTTCTGAAATAATCGCTTCGAAAGTCAGAAAAATTGTGTCCTCCCCCCTTTAACTTTTGAACCTAAGTCCAAAAAATATGAAAAATTGAGGAAATGCGGTTCGGCCATTTTTGAGTTATCTCCAAAAAACTTCTTCGATAGGCATCAGATACGACCTTTTGGTATTAGTTTGGTTCTTATTCAATTGAAGGTACGGAACCCTCCTATGCGTGGTCCGACACGCACTTGGCCGGATTTTTATATTTTGGATAGTTAGGGAATAATTTTGCAGCAATTGTTTTAATTGTCAGTATAAAAGTACTATCATTTATGTAGTAAAATACAATATTCATTTATTGCGCTATCGTACACAAACATGACAATTTAAATTACATAAAAAATGTAACATTCAGAACTATTACAATTATTTATTCGAATAGGACACGTGTCCGTCTTACGAATTTTCAATCTGACGAATCTGTCGGTAACGTGACCTGTCGCGAGTTTAACATTTTTTCCCCATCACAAAAAGTGCACAGCGCTGCAAACACAGATTACATTTGAAACTGAAGCCTGTTAAATGATCTAACATACATATCAGCAGCGTAGGCTTCCTCAGGTGACAAATGGAAATCCATAACACGCTTTATCTCACACAAACCAATGATGGAATCCGCACAAGACTTCGTCGTTATTACAAATTACTTTAATTATAATTATTTATTATTATTATTAGCTATTAGTTATTATATTTTTTCTAGAATAAACAATCGCAGTTTCGTGATATATGTAATATATGTATATACATACTTTATGTTATAGTTAGGCCGTTTCTCTTTTTCAGCGACTAGAAACGAGATTTTCCTTTTTCTTTTTGGATTTTCGAACACCATTAAAATTATGCATTACAATTTTTTTAAGTAACAAACTGTATAATAAATATTAAAAGAGGACAAATAATGTTTCTTTGTATATTTATTTATATGACGTATTTTTCTTTACAATGGTTTTTAAGAAACCGGGTGGCACTATTCGGTGAAGATATTATAAAATCCAGTAGAATTGACCAATTGCTGTGCTATTAAAATTAAAATTCGGTAAAACAAAATATGAATATCTGTTTTGCATTTTTTTTTATATCCAAATCAGACACTGGTTCAGATGGACAGGATAGGTCATTTAAGCCTTGTAAGTCTAAGTACTTGTAAGTAGGAAGGTTAATTTGAACACCATAACGCTAATAGGTAGGTGTTCTTGGTGCTATGGGCACGACTCGGTACCAACTCTCTACTCATAACAGCTTTAGGTGTATTTGGCATCCGAAAGATATTTGCGTACCTGAGGAGCGGGTGTGGTGGTTGTGGTGGATGTCGGCTTGCCCTTGGCCAGCAACCCGCGCTTGAGCAGCCCGCGGGAGGGCGCGGCGCGCGCTTCCCCCTCGTCCTGCGGCGTCGCGCGCGCACACACTTCGCACGCTACGCACGCTAGAAGAATCACCCTGAAACATAAATAAGTATATACATATATCGAAACTATGGTGTGTACGAAAATTATGTTTAATGTAAGATGTCAAAACATTATAAATTAAATACCTACTTTTAAAAGATGCGAAATATACAGTTAGCAGCAGGAGTAGCCAAGTGTTCAAAATGATCTTGTTGTGACTTTACTGTAGGGTATGTAGGTATAAACAAAAGACCGTGTGAAGCTCATTTTGAAAAGTTCGTCCGCCATCTCTGTTGTGATGGAATCGCCCATTTTGAGAATTATCTAATATTTATGATATTGACGGAATTTTAATTTTCGCGAAAACCTTCACATTTAATCTTACTTAAGTATGGATAAATTATTTTATGGTCTTTAATATGTGTAATATTCAAATCTTATTCTATTCTGTTGAGTTAATCACCAATTCTATGACATTTCTCATACTTATTCATTATACCTACATACACGCATAATATACGTATAGATAAGACACAATAAATACTTACGTGCCTATACATTTTTAATCAGATTAAATATTTTTAATCTGTGGGTTAAAATGAAAAATTTTTAATCCTTCCTATACCTATATACTGTCTTGTTTTTCTTTACACCAACTAATTAGATAGATGGCCAACTAATTAGAATACCTAAGGCAAATTTCATACTGCTGCTGTTTTCGCATGTGGCGCCGGTGCGCGAGCGAAGTAACGCTCTGCATGTGTATAGCGCTGTCACGCTTGCACACCGTCGTCGCATCCGGTTGCGGCGCCAGTGTGACATAACATAAACATAAATACTCATAATATGTGATAATACTGATAATCGCCTAAATGGTAAAGTAAAGGTAAGTTAAATACCCTTTTTATACATTTTGTGCATGTAATGTTTTGGTATCCATTACCTATTATACACAAAGTAAAGATGTTTGATACGACTACGAAACTACTAGTGTAAGAAGAATCGACTTCATCTTTATTGTCACAGGATATTATCTAAAATGGGTAGGTAATTTTTTTTAATACTTAATAGAAACACACGCCTGTATCCGAATAATCAAACCGTGCAAAATTAAAATGCAAATGAGCAATTAATTTAGCAGCAATATGTTGTAATTTATCAATCATAACGTAGGCATTCGTTGCAAAATAGAAAGCTTCTTAGTCCCAAGCATTGTAAGTTCAAGGGGCATGTCATAGCGAAATCCTACGCGCCGAATAGTTCAATGACGTTAAATGTCAGAGTGTATCCGAGCGAATGTCGAGATCCGCTGCAGGATGTTGAATAGAGCCTAAAGATTACTGCGAGTAGACACATTCACATTTGAGCAAGCGTATGCCTTCACAATTTCGTGATGTAACAATGCAACTCATTATCTATATTTTCTCATCGATCGCTGTGTAGGTACTGACTTTTGTGGGAAGCTTCTTTTAACAGGTACGAGTAGGTTTGTAGTTACACTACGTTTCCCAATGTGATCCGTCATTTTATTGTAGTGCCAGCACTTACTCATGGTTCGTCCAATTCGCCAAATACCGGTCCTAAGAAGTGTTATAATAACATTCGAATGTAAGCATCATGCTCATGCATGAATTCTGCCTAGAACGAGTGTAAGGTGAGTTACGCGGCGAAAGGTCAACCTGTCGGTATAGATAGTTGAGCAACAGCAGCCCCGCAGCCAGGGTCAGGTCAGGTGGACAGCCTCCGTGTCCGCTTCCGACTTCATCACGGCGGCTTCCCTTTGAGCTTTCTCTATTTTATATAATTCATGTGTTACTCGTTAAAAGTCCGATAAAGTTTTTCTTTCGATTTCGCTAGTTTCATAATTTAAATGTAGAAATAAACTTGGCTTTATGCTTTGGCTAAAAAATCAAGCGACAAGTTTGCACGAATCAACATCCTCCCTAAACAAGCTCTGCAAGAATTGAGTTTTCGGGTATTAAATAATTAAAAATGTGTAGGTACTTAAAGTATGTTTGTGTGTAAAATTTTTATTACGTTAAATAATACAATATAATATAAAAAATAACAACATAAGATAAAGAGGAATCTAGCGTTCTATGGTGGGTATTCCACAGCCGTCTTCGCATCCAAATCTTTCTATTCTTCTTCTCGTTCCTCTAATTCTCATAGAGACCGCTCTGATGATTGATATTTGTATTTTGACTTTGATCCAGCTTATTATTTGTGAGTATGGTTTCGACCATTTTTCACTTAGCTTCAGACATGTTTCCTTTATAAAGGTTTCGTATTCTATTCCAACAATGCCATCGCAGGAGACCACAAGGGGAGTAAATGAGGCTCTAAGATCTTCCGCAGCCAGATCGTATTTGCGATGTTTTTCACGAGCATGTATTTGGGCGATTGTGGGCCATGTGAGTAGGCTATACGAAGCGGCGTCGGCATTTACGATATAAAGTATGTTTGCTATAACAAGACCTCAAATTATCTTATCAAATACAATTCATGTGCATTATTTCATTATTAACGATTTTCGTTTTCAAATCGTTATCAGACTCTTAAGGACTTGAAAGGAACGTTTGCTTTGCACCTAAATCAAAATTATTGATACTAGCTCAGCTCATGCATGATCACGATCACGACTCTATAAATAATATATTCGTGGTGCAGTTTATTGATTGTTGGTCGCCAGGATACCTCTTAAATGTTGTCGTAAGTGATCGTTACTGTCGAGCCGCTGTTACATTCTACACGCGTTTGGAGAACGGTACCTACTTATAATAGAAAACGAAATATTGCCTTTCGCATCACGTCGGAAAAAGTCCGGCTTTCACGGTAGTGACATTTACTGTCACGTACATGTCGGTGTTCCGAATGTGTAATTGTAACCTCAAATCACTTCAAGGTCAGACGAGCAAGACCCAGAAGTGGTAAAAAATGACCTCGCAGTGCAATGTGGCTCAGAGTGGCGCGTGCGCTGCTTGCGTCTGCGGCGCCAACTAACCGTTACGCTGTTACGCATGTCTAGCAGGAAGTCAAAAGAACCTTGCATAAAATGTATTTACAACTCTACATTTTTATCAATCAATAATGCAATTAGAATAAACTAAATCGATGCTCCTATAAAAATGACACCTACGGTAGGTTATCTCTACTACCTAACCTACTAACCTACATTATTCGCAACCCGGATGTGACGGGATGTACCTACCTAGTTGTAGGTATCGGAACGGATGGGTACTCTCGCTTTTGTGTCCGATTATTCTCCCACACTGTTTTCCTAAGAAAGCATACGTAAGTGTTAGGCAACTATCGAGTAATTACAACCAGATATACAGTCAATTCTGGGTACAGTCAGCAGCAGAAGTAGCTTGTTCAAAGTTACCTTATCACGCTTCTTCCTAATATCTTGATGCAGTCGTATGATGGCACAGGAATTCAAAGCAAAATGAAACTACTTACTTCGAGTCTAGTCTAGACTAGTTAAAAAAACTTAGAAATGTCTCATAGTGTCCAGATCTGTTCGCATTCGCATGTAATGGTTTATACTTTCCTATCGTGAAAACTCGGAATCCACGAATATCTCCGGACGCCGTTGACTAGTGCATTCATTATAGTAGCACATGTCTATATTTATTAGATGCGAAATTTTATATACAAGGGCTGCTATTTATATATCCGGAAACCGGGATTACAATCTTCTTAAATAGCATATTTGACCTCCATGGTAAAATTTGAACTTTTTTAAGTACTGGCCGGTATATTTTTTCTTTCTTATTAACGCTCGTGTTTTGTTTTTGACGGGTTTTAAATGTCATCTCGCAGCAAGAATGGAACTCACTCGTGAAAATATTCGTGCTATGATTTATTATGATTTTCGGCGTGGTTTAACGCAACAACAGTGCATAGATCAACTAACTTCAACTTTTGGTGATGAAGCCCCATCTAATACTACTGTGTATCACTGGTTTAGTGAGTTCAATCGTGGACGTAGTATGCTTACGGACGAAGTTAAGGCAGGTCGCCCGAAATCGGTCGTTGTACAACAAAATATCGAGGCTGTGCGAAAACTTATAATGGACGACCGACATGTTACGTACCGCGAGATAGAGGCGACTCTGGGTATTTCTATGACCAGCATTAATAGCATATTACATAATTATTTGGCTGTAAAAAAAATTTGTTCGCGTTGGATACCCCACAACTTAACAAAAGAGCAAAAAGATGCTCGCGTCGAATGGTGCAATAAAATGTTAAAAAAATATAACCGTGGTGACTCAAAAGCCGTTTATAACATCTATACAGGTGACGAATCCTGGATCTATGCATACGATCCCGAAACGAAGCAACAATCAACGGTATGGGTGTTTCAAAATGAGCCGAACCCTACGAAAGTTACTCGTGCAAAAAGTACATTGAAACAAATGGTGGCCTGCTTCTTCGGTATTAATGGCCATGTAGCTACAGTGCCACTAGAAAACCGTAGAACGGTTAATTCAGAGTGGTACACGACCATTTGCTTACCGGAAGTATTTGAACAAATTCGTAAAACTAACCAGCGACGAAGAATCATTCTTCATCATGACAATGCCAGCTGTCATACGTCACGCGAAACAACTCTATTTTTGGAGGGTCAAAATGTGGAATTAACGGGTCATCCGCCGTACAGCCCTGACTTGGCACCCAACGATTTTTATTTATTTCCAAATATAAAGAATAAATTACGCGGTCAACGATTTTCGACCGCTGAAGATGCTGTCGACGCATTCAAACAACACGTTATGGAGGTACCTCAGGCGGAGTGGCAGAAGTGCTTTAAAAATTGGTTCACGCGAATGCAATAGTGCATAGATCATCAAGGGGAATACTTTGAAAAACAATAAAACCATTTTCAGCCGTGTACGTTTGTTTGTTTTTTTGTTTCCGGATATATAAGTAGCAACATGTAAGTTATAAAACTTATAAATGTCAAAATAAAGTTTTGATTAATCTTTTTAATTATATTACGTAGAGATGTTTTAACCACCGCGTTTAAAATACTTATGTATGTACATAGCGAATAATCGTATTAATCAAGGCGAATATTTAGATGACGTAGCTAATAAGAATAACCATTCTTTATACTTCCTAAACTGAAGTTGACTGAAAAAGCATTACGAATCATCTTGATAAGTTGATCACAAGTCTTCGATGACACGACTTGGATATCGTGATGACTGATGAGTATTATCTATTCAAAGGAATATTCTTCCAAAGGAATTAATAAAAATTGCATATCATATTATTTTAAATCCTTACCTAGAATCTAAACCGAACTTTTTTTAAAGTACTTAACAGATATCGTTTTAATAATAGTACATATAGGATAACATAAAAGATAAATAAATAATACATACATGTTTCCAAGTAACCCTATATCTGAGAAACAAATTAAAGGAAAACAGTTTACAACTCAAAAACGAACTTGTTTAGAAAACCTGTGTAAGTATATTTTTTTCGTATTCCAAATAATTCCAATCTACAATATGGTCCCCTACAACTACTTTATATATCTGTTATATTTTTTGGCTCTTCATGGTTACATTTTAATCTTATATATTGCGATCTCCTCAAGACACGAGACCTACTCGCTACAATCTGAGCAGTAGTAAGTTTAGACCCCCACGGCTCCAGTATACGAGGTTATCTATCAATTTGTCAGTTACCAATGAGTACCTCCTATAGTTACATATTGTTTGTATTTATAACGCAAGTTCGTGCGAAAGAACTGTGTAGTAACAAAAGCTCGAGAGGTTAGTTTATAGGCAAATGTCAATCTGTTAAGCAATTCGTTTCATTGCCTTTATACCTACTCAGCAGACTGCACTGCAGGCATGTATCAAGGGGTATTTTTGATCGCATCTTTGCAGTACAGTACGACATGAGCCTGATGAGCCCCTGTCACTCCAAGGATTCTGGTACCGTACTAATGGACCCTCATGTACCTGATAGGTAAGGTACCTATAGCCACCGGTACCTATAGGTCCTTTTTAGGGTTCCGTAGACAATTAAGAACCCTTATAGTTTCGCCATGTCCGTCTGTCCGCGGTCTAGCTGAGTGACCTTTAGTACTAGAGAACTGACATTTGATATGAGTATGTGTATTAATCGCGCAGACAAAGTGGGTAAATGTATAAAAAAAAATCTTCCATTTTAGGGTACCTCCAGTAGACATTAAGTGGGAAGCGATTTGTTTTTCGCTCCAACCCTATCGTGTGGGATAGGTATTTCAAAAAGAATAGGGGTCTTCTAAAACAATTTTTTTGTAAATCTAATAGTATCGTAAATAATAGCTCCGAAAGCTTAAAAAAAACGTCCCCTCTGTAAATTTTGAACTGTGGATCCAAAAAAATTGTGAAAATTCATAAAAGTGTGGCCTAATAAGTACTTTCAACGCGGTTGACTTGTTAATGAGTTAAAACTCAAGAACGCTTAGTAAAAAGGAAGTACCGCATAGTAAAATGATGTAAGTTCCGCAAAATATCTAATAATAAAAAACAACCTTTTGAGTGAGTGTATTGTGACGGGCCGGTAACTACGGGAATCTACTTTGAGCATGGCTCGACATGCTCTTGGCTGGTTTTAAATATATAATTACACGTTTTCCACGGCAATATAATTTTTAATAATAATGTAATAACGAAAAGCAGACCTAATGGAATTGTATTAAATAGGTACGCGGATTGTTTTGTGGGCCTAAGTAGGTAGTACCTTGTTTTGGAATTTATCGAGTTATGTAAAATGGTAAGACAGTTTTAATACACAATGTTTGTTAATTGAGGTCAGCCGGTAGAATTTACTGCATTCATTATACTTACCAACTCGTTTGCGACGTGGACTAAAAAGTCAAACCGATATCAAACCTTGCCATAATTTCCTCGAAATTGATTACCGGTTACATATTTCTGTCTTCCTCGACCTTAAATTTACATCATAATTAAATTTATATCATCATCACAACTAGATCATAATTATTATAATAAATGAATACCTAAGCTCAAGGCCAAGATACGAGTACAACGCGTCATCAGCTGGATACAGTCACATCTTTGTCAAAATTCATCAAAAACTCGCGAGAAGAGTATAGTTAGAGAGCCCACGACACTGAACCTAGTTCGAATAGTCTCCTAGATGAGATATACGAGTATATAATTAGTTGAGTCTTTAATGGGGGAACACGAAATGCCGAATGGAAAAAAGTGGTGGCGTATTTTTATTTTTATTTTTTTTTAAATAAAAAATCCGATTTCTAGTACGATAACTCTCCTAAGATAAGATTTCCTTTGTTCCTCGAAGCAGGGGAGGGGCAGGGCTACACGATAATGCGGTGCTGCAAGCCCCTGTGCGTGGCCTTGTCAGTGGCAGCAGCATCAGAAGATTGTAGAAATGATGTATGAAAAAACAAATGCCTGATCTTTTTATAACAAAAACAAGATGTTATGTAACCTAAACTTAACGCCTGAACTGCAAAGAGATGTTACGTTTTTAAAATGATTTTATATTTTAAAAGATCAGGCGCTTTGTTTTTTCATTCATCTACAATCTTTTGATGCTGCTGCCACTGACAAGGCCACGCACAGGGGCTTGCAGCACCGCATTATCGTGTAGCCCTACCCCTCCCCTGCTTCGAGGAACAAAGGAAATCTAGGAGACCTATCGTACTAGTAACCGGTTTTTTATTTAAAAAAAAATGAAAATACGCCACCACTTTTTTTGCATTGCAGCATCGCCATTTCGTGTTCCCCCATTAAAGACGCGACTAATTATATATATCTCATCTAGGAGACTTATCGAACTAGGTTCAGTGTCATGGGCTCTCTAACTAGTATGGACGGTGTATCATAAAAGCCGCGGGGGTAATTTTCCCGATATATTCTACTTACACTCAATCGGAATATGTCCATAATATAATGCAATAAAAATATCACAATCCACTAGAAAAGGTCATATTAGTGGTATACGTATACCACTAATATGAAATTAGCACTTTAATTGAATCAGCCTTGATTTAGTTTTTGATGTTTGCGTTAAATTAAATTCGGTATGTACTATTGTTATAGGATATTTTGCTAGGTCATAATATTATGTAACTGTTACGTAATAAGGGTCCTTAAAACATGAGTGTGGTTTTATGAAATGAGCCGCAGGCGAATTTCATAATAAGATCACACGAGTGTTTTAAGGCCTAATGTCATAACAGAATATTCAAATAAGTACTTACATTAAATTATCGAATACCTATCTTAATAATATATGTATGTTACCCAAGAAATCCATAAATTATTTATGTACCTGAGATGTTAAATTATATTAGAATCGTCATGTCATCAAAAGTTATGTCATCTAGTGAAACCGGCCAAGAGCATGTCGAGCCATGATCAGTGTAGGGTTCCGTTTTCGCTCGTCTGTCTGAGTAATTGAACTTAAAAGAGGTTTTTATAAGATACTAAATAACTGAATTAAACAAAATTTTTTTTAGGGTTCCGTAGCCAAAATGGCCAAATCGGAACCCTTATAGTTTCTTCGTGTCCGTCTGTCCGCCCGTCCTTCAGTCCGGTCGTATGTCATATCCATTTTACTCGGAAACTATAAGACGTATCTTAATAAAATTGAGATATAAGGTGTATTTTGTATGCCGCTATTTAGTTATGTTATGATTATGAGTTTTTTTAGGGGGCACTCCATTCCATACATGTGTCTAAATTAAAAAAATATTTTACCGAATATCAACATGTTGCACATTAATGAATAGTTCTTTAAAAAAACCATCGAGGTTTCTTTGAACATTTTGTGATAAAGTGAATATTTTCAGAAATCGCTTAGAAAATCAGAAAAATTGTGTCCCCCTGTAACGTTTCAACCGATAGTCCAAACTTTCTACGACAATTGTTTTGTACATTATTGGTTTAGCCATTTGTGTTCTTTCCAAAAAACTTCTTCCATAGGCAACAGATAGGACCTTTTCGTATTAGTTAGTACGGAACCCTCCATTATGAATGAGCCGACACGCACTTGGCCGGTTTGTTACTAAGTATTTATCGAGCATCAAGTAATCGTAGGTATTAGTTACTTGTATCAGTTGTTATTGTATTACCTTAACCTGACTCAGTAGGTACCGATATGGGTGCCTTAAGTTTAGCTTTTGCTTCGATATACGCTCTCGCAAATGATCAACCAAATAACTTCAGTCCCGTTTGTCTAATGAACACAGTACTTAAATCCCCGCAGCTCAGGTGGATAACAATGTTACTTAATCTTAGGTCGCGAACTAAACTTTCGACATGGGACAGGCTCATTTATCTAACCGGTTTTAGTTTCGCTCAATTGATTGGAAAATTAATTGGTTGGCCGTGTCAGGTCAGCTGCGGGCTCTACATTTAAGTTAATATAACTACTCGGATTTAAGAGCCCCTTCTTGAGTCATATAATTTTATGCGCAGGCGTAGTTAGATTTATTAACCGATTTGAATTTTATTATTTGATAGAATTAATATACTTAAAGTTTGGTCGCATTGTGATCAAGGGGATCATAAAATAAATTAGGGTCCTAAATAATCGCACACAAAGGTTTGTCACCATTATCTTCGCAAGAAAATATTAGTTTGAAATACATATTGTTGTTATTTCTAAAAATAACCAGTTCTTCGTTTCTGACACTGTTAAATGTCAGGGTAGAGCACTCGAATCGCAAAAATGTATCCCCAGGTTTTCATTTGAAGTCGGTGTTTTTTATATAGGTAATTATTTAACATCTCGACTTTTCTGCGGTAAATTATTTAGATAATGTAGCTATAACGTACCTACAATAATGCGAAAAGTTAATAGGTATGTTGTGTACCTTTTTACCCGGACCTATATCTACTGGCTTCTTTGAATCACGTTAGTAATTTACGAATGGTACAGTCACCGGGATATTTCGTAAATGGGATATCGAATGGTACAGTCGTCGGAATAGTATCTTCCTACACGAAGGCCGCAAAAATATGTGACACGCTCTTATGTATGACATGACACTACAAATAAAAGCGTGTCACATATTGCGGCCTTCGTGTAGGAAGATACTATTGCCGGTGACTGTACATATAGCTACGATGTTATACGACATTTAACCAGCAAGTCGTGACGTAAAGCGCCGAGCTCGTAAGCTACCGGTTCTGAATTCCTATTCCTACCCTTTTCTACAATATTTACGTACTTTACTGTTTTGTAATCGAATAAATAACAACATCAAAATTATATCAATTATCTGAAGACCAACTAATCTAGATATTTAAGTATCTGATTATAAAAGTTACAGGTACAAAATACATGCACACGGCCTTTACCTACTTAACCTACGTCTATAATAATTCTATAAAGATGTTAAAATGTAAATACTGTTACTTGCTGATGTAACAGCAAAATAACTAAAATTTTGTTAACTCTACCTCTATCTTTTCTAATGATTTCTATTTCTATCATACCTCTATAAAGAGATATTCCGAGTTACGATATCCTCGACCTAAACTTTGCAAACAGTGTAAAAAAAACTATTTTGAAAAAAATTACGCTGAGCTAAGCCTTACGTATGTTTTATCAACATTTTAAAAAAGGTAAGTAGGGATAACGAATGTCGATATGTTTCTGAAAGGAAAATAATTATGCACATAGGAACAAAATGTCGCAAATGCAATCGCCCAGCATGAGCCTAAACACCTACACAAGTAAATGAAGGGTACACAGAAAGTACATAGACCTTGCAATAAACTAATTACTTGGAACTTTTGTTACAGCTGTGAATATTAGCATAAATAAATATTTCGAACATAAATTTATGAAAATAGTAATTGAATCGCTTCAAAGCGCCTTAATTCAAAATGATGTCAAAGTGACTAGACATGTTCTTTCCGTGTACCCTTCAAATGTATAGAAATGTTTGGGTATGAAAGTAAATTCATACACTAATATATCTGCCATATCTATGTCATACAATGATTTTACCACAGCATTTATGCAACAACGATGCAGTTCACACCCAAATAATTGGAATTTTGAAATAAACTACCCATAGAATTGCCAGGTTTTAGCATAATATACAGTTTACAATTCAGAACTAATAAATTTGGTACTTACAGGGGTATGAACCTCATGTTTCCAGTAAATTGGTCACTGGTTTCGCAAGCGGGTGTGACACGAGTCGTGGGTGCGCAAAGCGGCTCTGAGTAGGTCCACAGTGGACGACGGCCGCGCTTGTTGTGCGAGTCCCGCCGCGCGTAGCCCCGGCAAGTGCACTCTGGCTGTTAGTAGTGCCAGTGCAGTGCCGCTGTCGCCGCCACCGGCACCCGCGCCCCGACTTAAAACCCGATTCAAAAGTTTAATCTCTGATAACCAGTATAACTTTGATCCGCATAAACTATGCGCAATCGGAAATAACACTGGATCGTTTGAGACATTACCCACTAAGCGAAGGCACCTCTGACCCATGAGCTCTTTCTCACAGTACAGCGCTTACAAACCGATCGTGTCACCTTAGATTACGCGTATTTTTCTACAATTAACGATTATAAGTTTAGTGATTGAGTAAGTCGCTAATTGCTCCGACCAACATCTGAATACTCAATCAGTTTTTTTGAATATCTGAATATATCTTTAAGAATATCTGTTTAATATTTATAAAAAGTGTATACTTATATACATAAATTGTATAATCGTCAAAAGCTTCTCCTCGTCACGTGATTCTTAAAAATTACCTTCCTACAAGTAACAATGAGTTTAGGGGGTGTTGCCAGCAGAGATGAACGAGGATGCGTTGCGAGGAATGTCTTTTCAACCGACTTCAAGATTTCCAAGGAGGAGGTTATCAATTCGTCAGGATCTTTGTTTTAGCTTTTTTTTTGTATGTTCATCGATTATTCGAAGACGGCTGGACCAATTTGAAAAATTCTTTTTTTGTTTGATAGAGCAGTTGCTCCCATTATAACCAGGTCAGATCTGATGGTGGGATCCTGGAGAAATCGAGGGAACTCTTTAACTATTATATGCACACTATACTCAAATCACTATAAGTGTGCCACACTTATAGTGATTTGAGTATTTTTTAAAGCAGCTCGAGCATTTGCTTTTGGAAAGGTGAAGGCTGAGTGAAGTCGGTTCTTTTTTGTTTATAATTATTTAGGAAGCAATCTTAGAGCTGCGCTGTGCGAGGTTCAACAAAATTCTATTGGTGCTTAACAAACACATTCCTCGCAACGTATCCTCACTCATCTCTGGTGAAAACGCAGCCTTAACATGAAATTCCTTCCCCGTGAATTCAATGAGTGTTCCGGAAATTTGTTGTTCTTTTCTTACCCACGCTGAGCCGAAGGCCGAAGCCAACACATAGAGTCCCTTTCAACAATTTATAGAAATGTAAGGAATGCACTAACAGGATGGTGCGCCGTCACCCGCCCGTGTTGTGGGATGCGCGCAGAGGCAGCTCCTAGGTAACGAGAGGAAAGTTAGGATTAAATCGATATCAGAGAAAGGAGTTATTGTAGAGGTAACATTACGCTAATGATCTGAAAGAGTAATAAAGTAAGATAATATACAGTTAGGTGCAAAACTGTCCCAATAGTAGCATCTTAGTAGAATGTGGAGAAGTGGATGTCGATCGAGGAGAGGGGCACATGATTAATAATACATACCAGTACTATTTAAAATTTCCTACAAATCAGCCTTACATATGATATACTTAGAATTTACGGTTATTTTGTAATTTAGAATCGAAAAGTAGAAAAAAACACATTTTTATTTTTTCGAATATTTCTAGTTCCTCTTATGGAAACTCCAAATAGGGAACCATACATAATTAAGAAATTCTGCCTCTATAAAATCATCATGCAATTGCTTTAATGGGGCATATTTTTCAAGTTACTTTTAGGTGGCTTATAGTTCGGTGCAAAAGTGTACCATTAAAAACAGCCATAGAAAGTGTTTGTTAGTTCAATGTTCAAGACGACTTTTACTCTGCCATAACTACAAAACTATGTTTGTGATTTAAACAGTTGATACCTTATTTTATAGAGGCTGAATTTCTTAATTATGTATGGTTCCCTATTTGGAGTTTCCATAAGAGGAACTAGAAATATTCGAAAAAATAAAAATGTGTTTTTTTCTACTTTTCGATTCTAAATTACAAAATAACCGTAAATTCTAAGTATATCATATGTAAGGCTGATTTGTAGGAAATTTTAAATAGTACTGGTATGTATTAATCATGTGCCCCTCTCCTCGATCGACATCCACTTCTCCACATTCTACTAAGATGCTACTATTGGGCAGTTTTGCACCTAACTGTAGGTATCATAGGTAAGATAGGTATTATAATAACATAATGATTTTAAGCTCAACATCATCAATAGAAATGTATTAAATTACGTGTTATCGAAATGCACGTCCGTTCCCGTTAATGATGTCATAACACTAATCGCACATAAACAATGCAATCACCTCAGATTAGTGCGGCAGAGGACCGAAGGACCCAGTCATGTATGACGGGCGTTTTTACCCGATATTCGCAAGGAATCGGAAATCAGTACATTATGGGGTCAAAAGACCCGTGCCAGATTTTAATGCATTAACGATTAGATCTTAAAACATAAGACTAAAATCTATATTTGTCCCTTTTGTACCAATAAAACTACTCTTGTTACGGCCCCCGCACCAGGGTGTGCTGCGTATTTTGCCTTCGAGCACACACTGAGCGAGAGCACATGCATCGGGTCTCTTGACCCTCTTTTGCAGTGAACGTGTTAATGATGATGTGGGAGAAATCAGTTTGCTGAATGATGATTGAATATTAAATTTTGTGAAATAAAAAATGACGAAACGGGTCATATTCTTGGTAATACATGAGTAATCCCGTTTAGCCACGTTACAGTGCACTTATGAATCACGTAACGTTTGATCTGCTTTCTCACCTGAACAGTGTCTTCTACTCCTTCTTCCTAGATTATAGATTAAGATAAGCAATATGCTAGATGATTTTGTAGTAGTATCTGGTTTGGGTACTTTGGGTCATGAATCTGTCCGTTTTGACCCAAATTTCATCATAATTGGTTCAGTGGTTTAAGCGTGAAGGGGTATCAGACAGACAGACACACTTTCGCATTTGTAATATGAGTAGGTAGTTATAGTATGGATAAGTGTTGCCATCGTGATCTGCTTAACTGTCCCTCATATGATCCGGTCAAATTACCTATTTTAAAAACAAACTAAAAAACTAAAGTTTTGAAACAGTTATAGTATCATACCTTTAGGTAGCGTTTAACGCACACTACCATCTGTCGCCCTCCCCCTCGCCCCTTTAAAGCAGGAAATGTGTCGCGATTTACAACAGTTTACTTAGTTTTAACAACCAACCGGAGTCGCCATTGACAGGCGTTCCCCTCTGCCGAAAACATGACCAACGGTCATACACAAGTATGGACTGACGTTTATCTGACGCAGCTATTTGTACGTTACGTACGAATAGCCATACATTTGATGCACAGGCAAATGGGAGGGGGACGGACGGTAGTATGCGTTAGACACCTAAAGATATAATAGTTTCAAAACTTTATTCGTTCGTTTGTCTACCCCATACATTAAAAAATACTTGACCGGATCAATAAAAATACTGCCAATCCAATATGATTTAAACATGCCTTAAGCTGCGTTGTTTTGGTCGAGCCGAGCCACAACGTGTCAAACCGCTTGCGTGACGTGCGTCATGTGCGCGGTATGACAAGTCTTATGAGAATTCTTATTTTACAACGCAGTGGAACGTGCAAGTCGACGCAAACGCAGCCGGTGTGGCTCGGCCTTTACACCAGAGGAGCGACGGTGCGTTGCGAGGAATGGTTGTTAAGAACCAATAGTCCCAACAGAATCTCGTAATCGAATTTACGTAACCTCGCACAGCGCAATTAGGATTTGTTCTAAACAAACACATTCCTATAAATCCAACCTCGCTCATTTCTTGTGGAAACGCACCCTAAACAAATTACGGAAAATGAGATTTGGCACAACAAGGTACAATGAGCAACATAAGTATCTATTTATTGACACACTTAGGACATTTTCACTACGGAAGAAGACATAATATGTTGCTGGCTAGTGTTCTGTAATGTACGATGTTACTGATGTTAGGTGCTTAAATTATTTACTGGGATATAAATAAAACAATTAATATTGCAAGAAATTTAATAATTTAACATTTATTTAAATGTAACAAGACATTACAGATGACTTCCTAAATAAATTATTTTTACAATGACTTCAAGTAGGTTTCTAAAAAATATGGATTGAGCAATTATTTTACACAACATGCAACTACCACTGAAAACCCGACATACTCAAAACTCAAAGATTTAATGATTTTATTTAATCGAAATAAATCCAGTTATAGAGAACCCAGTCTAAGAAATAATTAGTCTGCTGGAGAGAAGAAACAGACGCATAAATTGTAAGAAATAATCTTCGACTTACTAGACGAGTATGAGCGTCATTTTGTTAATTTGAGTAACTCGGGGCACCATTACTTCTTACAATTTACGCGTCTGTTTCTCCCTACGCATTGTTAACTACTTACAATAAAATGAATATTTCCAATAATGTGTAAATGCCTGCCATACATTTGAATCTGCCCCACCACTCTACTCCCACAGCCAGTAGTGTTGATGCGGAAGAAAAGGCAGGTGTTTTCTATGGCAACTAATGACGTAGAATTCATTAGTAGATAACACCAGCCTTCTTTTTTCGCACAAACTCTACTGGCTGTGGGAGTAGACAGTGGTGGCAAGATTCAAATATATGATGGTGCAGGCCGTCACATTATTGGGTATAATTTCTGCTCTTTCCGAGCAAACTCTAGCATTAATACTGGGAATAATAGAAACACATTTTTAAAACCAATATTACCTTATATTCGGAACATATTTTGTATATACTTATAAGGTGCTAACAAATCAAGTACTTTTAGGAAAAGATGACTATAACATCGAAACAATTAACTTTATATAGTAACACATTTTACGTAATTTTAGAGTATTTGGCTAATATTTACTATCTAGACCTCAATCATTTTCTGGCACTTATTTTCTGCATTCACGTTTGAATAACCTAAGTGCCACCTGAAAGTCCTGAAACAAAAACCACAATTTATTATTAAATATATAGATTACTATATAGTTGGTCAATCGTATCCCAAATTGAATGGTTGAGTCATTTGCTATCGCCCCAGGCATTAAAAAAATTGTACGACGACGACGAACATATTTGTATAGGTTAACGAAAAAAATGTTTACAACATAAAATAGGTAACGTTGTGTATGTTGTGTAGGAATTCACAAATAAAAATATTTCATAAAATCCTTGGCGCAATAACTTTATTGGGTGCCATTGAGATAGCAAATGCTCATATGAGCATGATGAGCATGGATAGGTGAGTGATATTCACCGTTTCAAGTTTCAATTAGGCAAACGATGGACCAAACACCCTGTTTTCTATGTAGAAGTTTATTACCCATGCCTAACATGGTCTATAGAAGTGGAGTAAGAGTCATTGGGAGAAAGTTGGCAGTGAATGAGTGGGTGAAGACAATGAGAGTGGGGTGGGAGACGGTGAGACTAAAGTTTGAGTCGGTGGAAGGTTGGAATAGAGTAGGAGGGGTGGAATAGAGTGAGAGAGGGGTGGAAATGAGTGGGGTGAGAGGTGGAATAGAGTGGGAAAGTGGTGGAACATGGTAGGACTGGCGTAAGAGTGATGTTGTCGATGGGAGTCGGTAGAAGTCGGTAGTATGAAGTTCGCCGGGTAAGCTACTACATAATTAAAAATATAATAATACATTTTAATGCATCTCGAAAACTCTCAAATGGTGCGGAGTATACATTGAAACATCTAGTACCATTGTACTTACACACCGTCACCCCACATCATCAGCATGATATAATGGCATGTGATGACATCGCGTCACTACTCGGGTAAATAAAAAAAACGTATAAACTACTAATAAATAAGATTAATATTTAAGTAGGTAGAAGTACCTATAACACCGGGTAACCTGGTGTTATATACAAACATATGTGACATATAGGTATCGCTTACATGATTGTGAAATTTCTGTCATCAGTCATTAACACCGTTTATTTATTAACTATTAACTTAAATTACTTAGCATGTAAGTGACTTCCGAGGTTAAATATCTGTTAACACGTTATATATAATTTTAGTTATTTATCACGCTTGTTATATCCATTTAAAACCACCGACCACTTTTAGAAGGTACAATTACCGCTTGCGTAGTTTTATGAGACAGCAATGTGGAAATTAGATATATATCTAGTACCTAGGGAACGTAAATAGCCTGCATAGCTTCTTCCAACCACCCATGTTAACCACCAACAAAATAAACCGCTCGCGTTCAATTCTCACTCATATTTAGCCGACATTCGAGAACGAGATGTTACTTATAAGGACCGTGCCAGAAAGACAGTAGACAACTTTTCGACTGCATGAGTTTGTCCACGAACGTCAAAGAAAGAAACTGGTTTTATTAAATTATATGTCCTTTTCTTAGCTATTGTTAAAATTAAAATACATTTGACATTGCATCGTATCAAGAAAAGGTGCCACCTTAAGTAATATAAAAAACAAAAACAGCCCAATCGTAGTGAAAAACCGTCAGTTGCTGTTATAAAATGCACCAGAAAACTGTATGATCATGTTCTGACCATGAAAAAGTATTATTATAAAAAAAATGAAAAACACTTCTCTTTAAAAAACACAGAATGCGTACTTTATTTTGGTCTGACTTGGTATCATGGCATTACTCAAAATTGACACAGGAATGGTGCAAGGCCCACAAGGTTGACGTAGTTGAAAAAGACATTAACCCTCCCACCTGCCCTGAAGTCCGCCCTATCGAAAGGTACTGATGGGCTATTAATGCTATTATGAAGCGGCAGCCCCCAAAAAATTACAAAACATCAGTTGATGACTTTAGTTTTTTTTACTAGTTCTAGGAAGATAGTTATATTTTAGTTTATTTTTTTTAATATTTATATCCAAACATTACTTAGTTTAAATTTTATATCACTTTTACCTTGTCCACTTTCTTTCTGGCACGGTCCTTAAAACCCCATTAAAAGCGAGTAAGATTACTTCTAGTTATACATCTACCAAGAACTCGAAGGATTTACTTCGATACACTTATAGGTTTTTTTTTTGCATCTTTTTGATGCACACTGTTTTTTTTTTCATTTTTTTATATACCACGACGGTGGCAAACAAGCATACGGCCCGCCTGATGGTAAGCAGTTACCGTAGCCTATGGACGCCTGCAACCCCAGAGGATTCACATGCGCGTTGCCTACCCTTTAAGAACCTATATTAAAGCTCTAATAAAACATGTAAGTACCTAACCTAAGTATCCCTAGTCCATTCGTCGAATCCGATTAGGCAACCGTTTCAGCTACTGTAGCCAAGATGACAATCGTTTGCAGAAAACGTAAGGAAAGCTACATGCTCTCGCTCACTCTTCATTACTGCGACAGAGAGACGGATAGCGTTTCGATTCGTTTCCTGCAAACGATTTTCATCTTGGCTAAGCCCCCAGATCACGAACTTTAAATCGCCATTAGTTATGAGAATACTGAATTGAGTATATTTTAATTGTATCTTAGGGATTATTTATCCATGAGACTGCGTTATTTATTAGGTCGGTGGGATGTCGTCGTTTTCATAATTAATTCATGATGGCTGTACAATATTGTTGGGTCATCTATTGCGAAGGTTTTGGTTGTGCAGTTCACGATAATCCTCATTATTCGGTATAACCGGTGTGTCCCCATGAGGCGCCGCAGAGTCGTAGTAACGCTCCCGGGGAATTCCGGCGCGGGTCGGCCGCGCTGCGCGCCTCCTGCGCGGCGCTGGCCGACGGCTGCAAACAAAGTTGTTGAAAGCGTTCCAAACAATCCCAAAAAGACAGACAACAACTTAATGTTACTCTCAATATGAAATCAGTATCTATGCATCTCGTGGACATACATGAAAAACTGCCAGGAGAGATTGTAATAACGCCTGTGCCAGAAGTAAAGAGACAATTTTAAAACGTCGTTATTGTATAAAAAAAGAAATGTTGTTCAAAAATAATTCTACTGTTATAGCGGTCATTGGTGACAGTTCTGTGAATTTATTAAGGCTTTTGAATATAGTTTCCTATCATTAAAAGAAATTAAACTTGTTAAACATGAACTAGTGAACAACGAGTATAACGAGTAGTTCAGAATGATGGGTGTCACAAGAAAATAGACACAATACATCAATTTACTTAAGAGGGGGCGAGAAGAACGGGGTTGTCGTATACTAAAACGTATGGAAAACATAATTTAAAACCGTTCCAAGAAGTCCCCGTCTAGTTTCATAGGGTAGAAACAAAAATAAGGTACAAAAAGTGTTTGAACAGCCTCCTTTAATATCTGCCAAAGCTGCGTCAAGTGTACATGGATTGAAGCGGTATGACCTAAATTTTAAAACTTGCGCAAAATAATCCGCTCCAAAATATACTATGGAACAAATAATGCGTGCTAAAAGAGGGTGTCGCTAAATATATGCAAAAATATTGTAAAAAAAATCTCATCATTTTGACATGACGTTTTTCGACGATTTCCGCGTTGACATTCAAGATATTGTAGATTATAAGTAGGTAGCTACACAAAAGGCTACATTGTTTAACAAATCTCGCGTCTGTCAAGCAGTTGATCTTATTGGGGCCACTATGGAGAAATATTTACTCAAACAAAATAATACTCCTGACATACCCCATGCAAGCTCAACGAATTCAAATGTGTAGGTGTACTTTAAAAAGAACATAAAAAGGGAACATATAAGCTCAATTCATTACTAGCTCTCAAACTCGTTGGACCAAAATAGCAAAAACTGTAGCAGCAATTCCTTGAAAAAACCCTGATGCGGCGAGCGAAAATAAACCTTAGAAAAATGGGATTTAAAGGTGTCGTTGGTACTCATTTATTATAAAACATGCATTTTCTTTTCCTTTTCTTGTTTCCAGTGTGTAACATACCGAATTTACTTAGTTGGGTCATAGAATTTTTTTTAACCCTATTTTGTCTCTTCACTTCTGGGACAGCCCATTACGTCAACTTGCAACAAAAATAATATATTTAACTCGCGGAGTATAGAAAGCGAATCTGATCTACTTGCTTTTTCAGAATCAACCGTTCTGACGACATTTCGACAAGTTATTGATAAGCTACTGAAGTTCTGGAGACGACCCAAGCTACATTAAAGCATGCATTCGAGAAACTATGTAAATACAACGAAGGACGCTAAGACATGCTGGACTTGATTTAACGAATAAACTAAAAGGTTTAGGTAAATTTACTACAAAGATTAATTGATTGATTTTCTTAATAAATGATTACCAGGTTATTACACTCAGCAAAATTAAAGCCTTGTTTCATTTGATTTGGTTGGTTTATAGATTTTGTGGTAAGTACCTGCTTAGTTCAGTGGTGGTCTCGAGTTCAATTTTCCTATGCTTCCTTTTGCTGACTGTACTTATACATAGCGTCATGCTATTTGACAAAACTACACGATGAAAAAACAATAATAATTTTACAACAGTTGATGTAGTGTCATACTACGAAGGCATACAAGTCTATGATATGATGACTTTCCATAAAACTTTTGGATATTTACACTAAGTTTAAAGTAAACAATTAACACACATACAAATATAATAAACATGTACAAAATGCAAATACTTGATTACAACTTGAACTCAAATGATTTTTGCTTACTCTTATTATCACAATGTCACGTCCTCATGTCACATAATGTTGATTCACATACAAGCGCGGATACAGGGGGGGCAACAGGGGCAATTGCGCCTAAACGCAAACCTCTTATAGTACGGGGGCCACAGGAGCGGACCTCGAGAATTTTTGTGAAGGAAATTGCTCCCCCTGAACGTAATCCTGGATCCGCGCCTGTTCACATATAAATTACTACATGAAAAGGTATCACTTAGTGGAAGGCGCTTACCTCGTACGTTGTACATATTCAATATTGTATTCGAGCAATGAAAGCGTAAGCGCTGGCCGATACCTTTTGATGTAGATGTCACATATACACTAAATTATCACATATACTATATACTGTATATTATCAATTTATCACTAGCTTTTGTCCGCGACTTCGTATGCGTGCAATTTCTAATCCCTCCCACCACCAGGCTAACAGCGCTCTCAATAAAATATTATATATATTTAAATAATTATTCAATAATTAATTAATGTCTCTGGCAATTTTTTCAAAAAGAAGTCAAGCTCGTCTCGCAAGTCACCACCACCAGCGGAAACTGCCGGATCCTCCATTTGAGCGGTCGGGTTACCACTCAGTGGCGATCTTGAAAAAATGGCCAGATACTGCACAGGACCGGGAGAAATGGAAAAAGTGAGTGGAGGCCTTTGCCTAGCAGTGGGACGGTATATCAACTCAATCTAAATATATACAATAAGAAACTGACTGATATATCAACGCATAGCCCAAAGCGCTAGTTCTAGAAAAAGGATTGATTTTATCCCGAAAATCAATCCTAGAGGGGTAGAAAACAGGGTTGGAAGTTTGTATGGGGAATTAATAACCGCTGAACCTATTTTGATGATTTGTTATGGAGATAGTTTGAGTTCTGGGGAAGGATATATAATAGTTGTTATCCCAGTAGTCATTCTTTAAGCGGGCAAAAAGTGGGGTGGATTACTAATTCCACGAAGACGAAGTCGCGGGGAAAAGCTTTTATTCAAGAGTAGTCTTTAATCATAATGTCTTAGTCGATGCGGGCGTATCAATTCAACAATTATTGCAATTATTTCGTTAAAAAAAATAAGGGAACCGCCTTCACCAAAACCTCGTATACCGAAACCTCCAGAACGTATCAAAAACTTTTCCGAAAACCGCATCTAAACCGGTTTATTAAAACGCGAGATAATCGCGGACAAACATACATACCTACATACTAATATACAAGTAGGTACAACTGGGAACCTCCTTTTTAGTACTTTCAGTATGCGGGTGAAGCCGCGGGCATAAGCTAGTAATAATAATAAATTAATGTACATAGTATTTTTTTATAGGATGAAAGACAAAAATAAAAAGACAACAACATTTCGAAAGTATGATAGACATATTACTATTCTTACCACGCAGCAAATACTGTTTTTAATAGGCCAATTGCAAAATGATAAAGGGTGGGGTGGGACTTCTGTAAGACGTAGATATCTAGAGCTCAGTTGCCCGCCAAGTTCTACGCGAAGTCTGCATTGAAGCGGCCATAGACATGCCACCATACAAGTACATATATGCAAACGCAGCTTATTCGAACCATGGAGGTATAAAAGGTGGAACTAATACCAGGCCCAAAGAGAAGGTACAGTATGGGACTGTATCTCGTTTTAACTAAATCCTTAGTAATGACGTCATCAGAGAATAATACAACTTGACTACAAGTAAAAATGCCAATGTGTGTCAATTTTGTAACGAGTGCGAGATGTCTATCCTACACCGCGCTCTACATCGGACTGTTTTGCTCGGTCAACTTTGGTTAGGGAAAAGTGTATTTACTAGATCCACTTCATGTATCTTCATGGTTCAAACTCTATTTATATTCACAAATCACGTCTAACTTACTTAAACCGAGGCTGTGCGAGAATACTGTGCGACAAGAGCAGCACCACCAGGCAGCCGAAGCTTAACATCATGGTAATGCCGATAATGGGGCTGAACTGGAATAAAAAAAACAAATATTAATACCGGAAACATTTCAAATCACTACATCACTATTAAGTACACTAAAAAACAATTGCTTTATCAGCTAGCCTAAGATGAAGAGTACCTACATAGAAAAATATTTTTATTGAAAACTAGAATTTTATCTCAAGACATAGAGGTCGCAATGAATTTACGACTTCTGTAAATTTACCATAAAGTCATATCGCACATAACAACCTTGAACCCTTCAGATGGTAGGGTTTGTATCAACTGTCACCATGGCTGTCTCATTCTCAGCAAGCAGTGCGAAAGTGACGCATGACGCGATAAGCGATAAAATGACTACCATCCTATCCGTTCAGTTCATGAAGTTATCATGTTAAGCTGGAGTATACTCTTCGGTCACAAAGTGAGGCCTAAACAGAGGGTTATCTAGGGGACTGTGTCTCGTTTTGACTAAGGAGGTAACGAAGTCCTCAGACAATCAAAATGTCAATATGTCTCAAATGTGTCAATTTTGTAACGAGTGCGAGTGAGACACCGCCCCCTACATATGCTCTCTATCGGATCGATCTAACTACTTTTGACTATTCGCCTATGAACGACTATTTTGCTCGGTAATAAGGTTCAACTGTGGTTAGGGTAAGCATCATCAGGCCTTGTCCATCTTTTCAGATGATTTAAGCAGCATCTGTAAACAAGCGATAGCGCCGCCGCTCGTGGCTATATAGCCCGATTCTGGAACGGCATAATCGTCCACATTTTCTACAATTAAATTGAGGGTCTGCACCAAGCCGACCCACCCTCGCCGTGCACATGTCTTATCGCCCGTTTTCGGGCCAAGTCCTGAAACCAGGAAATGTCATGGGTTTTACAGCCTGTTAAAAGGTTGCGACCTTCTAACAGGCTGTTTTTACACTCAATGTGGTTTGTTGCTAGCCTGCCTACGAAGCAAAGGGTCCCTGGTTCGAATCCCAGTCAGGGTGTTATTTGTTTTAACGGATATATGTAATTATGTATATTATGATTTTTGATATTAAAAAATAAAAAATCCATACCTAATTGCAAAATAATAATTTTCGGAGAAAAAAAACACTCTGAATATTAATTTTATTTAGAACTTCCTATAAGTATTAAATATCGATAATTTCAAATGAAAAAAATGTCATAAGGTAGCGTATTTAATGCTGTTTTTGAATATTTTCATTTTTAGGCACTTCACTACATAGTATAAAACAAAGTCGCTTTCCGCTGTTTGTCCCTATGTATGCTTAGACCTTTAAAACTACGCAACGGATTTTGATGGGGTTTCTTTTAATAGATAGAGTGATTCAAAAGGAAGGTTTATATGTATAATACATGCATAATATAGTAGAGAAACACTGATAATTTTAGAGGTAGAAACCTGTATGTGATGTCGTAAATAAACACATTTTTTAAGCTTACATTGCAAACGCTGGCTGAACCCTACTAGATAGATCAAAATCATGTACTACAGTATTGTACACCTTAAAAAGGTCTACAAAAAAGTCCGCGATGGTATATGTCTATCTCTTAGGGATAACCTACAATAACCATTTTTTATCCTATGCGAAGCCGCCGGGTCGCTAGTAGGTACTATATAAAGTTCATTTCATACGCTCAACTACACCTAACGCCACCCGGAGAGATTTGGAACTATTGTTTCCTGCTTACAGCTGGACACTTTTTCGACCGTTCCCCTGTATGAGATAGCAAGCCTTTTACCTCTATTATCCGTGCTACGGAAAAAAAAAACAATTTTAGGTCTTCCCATGAGTTAGTTGCAGTTGATGTGAAACGCAACCATGTCGCGCTTTACGCAGTCCTTAAAGCGGAGTAATGGGCGTCCTACGTTGCGCATATCTGAAGCGATCTGGCTCAGCATGGTCTATTTGTGCACACGAGCACTGTCCATGCGTCGCACGTGCCCTAGCCACCGTAAGCGTCTCTGTTCGAGCAGCGCTGTAATGCTAGGAAGCTGAGCAATCTCCAGCACTCTTTCGTTAGTAACCCTGTCTGGCCATGTATTATTAGTATATGTCAAGTGTTCGTTCCTGATTAGCGTACGCCGTCCCGGTTTCAGGGTCCAGGGTCAGGTACAAGAGTATGCTCAAGACACAAGTCTAGTACACAACGAAGCAGCCTCTCCATCAAGAGAGAGGTCGCTCGACATGGTCGACCCTAAGTAACAGAACTTATCGACTACCTCTAAAGGCACACCTTCCAGCAGGATGGAGGGCTGGAAAGTATGTATAACCTTGCGCTAAAATTACGGTCTGCTTCGTATTCATTTAGGGAAATAGAGTAAGAATAATGTCCGGTTTCTCTCTTGGTCCGTGGTTCAGTTAAGCGTAACCATAGATCAAAGAGATTTAGGTTGTCTCTGGCCCCTTCCTACCGCTCACACATGTGCATTGCTGGTCTGTGGGCGTAACACACACTTAAGCAGAATTTTGAGCAGGTATAGGTACATACTATGCCTCCCAGCCCCATTGGTAGTGACACAATGACCCTGCCTACGAAGCAGGAGGTCCCGGGTTAAAAACCCTGGTAAGAGCATTTATTTGTGTGTTTATCAGTGTTCCTGAGTTATGGATGTTTTCTATGTATTTAAGTATTCATCTATAACTATACACGGTGCTCGTGAGCATTGCGAGAGATTTTAACCACGAATTTCTGAGGTCATAAGGAGTAATAAATGTTATATAAATTTAGGTCAATTTCGCCAAAAAAAATTTTTTTTTTTGTTTTTTTTTTCGATTTTTTAATGATTTTGAACATGAAAACATAAATGTTATTGGTAAAACTGTCGATTAAAATAAATTAGTACATTTTTTTTCGTAAAAAATAGTTTACGTAAAGTATTCCTTGGCACTTTGATATCTGTCAATAAGAATGTCTAGACTAGACCCCATAAAGGGTGAAATCGCCATCAAAAAAGCGTTTTGCACTGAGTCACAATAAAAAATATTTTTTTATTTAATTGATAGTAACTCTGAAACTAGGCGAATTCCAGAAAAGTTTATACGACATTTTAGTCTCCAATTATGAATGCACTGTTAAAGTCTCTCGCAATCCTCACGAGCACCGTGTATATTATATGTATGTATATATCGTCGGATAGTACACACAACACAAGCCTCATTCAGCTTATCGTGGGACTAGGTCGATTTGTGTAAGATTGCCCCATACCATAATATTAATATTATTTATTTATGCAAAAAAACTGGCCAATAGTTTTCACTAAAAATACTTATCAGTTTCCATTTTTTTGGACCCACGGTTCAAAAGTTAACGGAGCTATTGTTTACGAAAGTATTAGGTTAATCCAAAAAACATTTTTAAGACCCTTAAATTACAACTTCTGGCTGAATTTTATCTATAAGAGCTGATTTCTGCTAAAGTATGTTATGCGCCGTAGGTGTCTTAATTATGAACGCGTCAATATATTTATGAATTAAACTAACGGATATTAATTAAAGCTTGTTTTTGTACTTACAACAGTAAGTTGTACTTGTAAGGTACTGCAAGGAAGGTTGTACTAACCTAACTAAACAGCATTCAGATTCAGATGCTAAATTACTTGTAAAGCTCATGTTTATTCGGTTTCATTTATAATTCTCTAATATCCGGAGTTGCGAGCTCGAGTTCGCACGAGTCAATTAATATATATTTTTGTTTACTTCTAAACTAAACATTGTAATATAAATACCTGATTTGCACACTCGAAGTCCCAATTAATATCTAATAGGTTTTCGTAAAGAGTTACAAATCTTTTAAAGTTGCAGACTTCCCCACAGTATGGTATGCTCAGTACGTGTGGTTCCTCAATGCCAGTAAAATTCCTGTATGAGATTCTGACGTAATGTTGTTTGGTATTATTTGCTGAAAAATAAGATAGAGATGAAGCATATTATTTATGTGGGGTGTACAGTCGGCAGGTGAAGTAGCGTGTGACAGTCATTTTAAACCACAGATAACCTCAACCACTAGACAGATCATAAGTACAACTCGAGGTCACCTCACATCAGCGCTCTCGTACTAATTTAGTATGAGAGCGCGACCGCTTATTTCATTTGAATTAACGTTTTTGATCATTATTGATGTAAATTAAAAATATCCAGAAAAATCGAGTTACAGGGACTAAACTGGATTGTTATACTACAAAATGGTGCAGAATATTATTGAGATGTGCTGTTCGAATTAACGAATAAAATTGCGCTGATGTGTGGTGACCCCGTGCTCCTTGTAAAAGCTTAATGATGAGTAGTCTGTGTTTTAAACTGGACCTGGGTATGTCCTTAAACTACGTCCAAAAGAGAGGTATGGGTACTGCGAATGTCATCTCGCTATGTGTGGTAGGGCACAGCACAGCGAATGTATTCTCGCTCAAGTTTGGAGCAGAGCCCGACTGGGGAAGTACCTCTACCTTACAGAAAACCACATCCAAATAGCACTAGACCCTACTCATAGTGTTGTGTTCCTGCTGGTGAGTAAGGTTACCAAAGAGCTCAAAGGGACCCTCTTGTTCCTTCAACCATCAACCGTCAATACAGTAAATCCTCCTTTTTGTAAAGGGTCGGCAACGCGCATGTGACACCTCAGGAGTTGCAGGCGTCTATAAGCTACGGTCAGGCGCGGATATAGGGGGGGGGGCACCAGGGGCAATTGCCCCCCCGTGAAACGCAAATCTCGTATACTACGGGGGCCATAGGTGCGGACTGCGAGATTTTTTGTGAAGGAAAGTCCTCCCCTGAACGAAATCATGGATCCGCGCCTGGCTACGGTAGCTGCTTGCCATCAGTCGGGCCGTATGCTTGTTTGCCAACGTCGTGGTATAAAAAAATAAACAGTCAACCCATTAAGTCAATTTTGTTGCTAAATGTACATAAAATGACCAATAAACAGCTGCGACACAGTTTATACTAATGCAGCTTGCTTACGATCTCGATGTTTTAATATGTAAAGTCGCCATCAGTTATATCGGAGCGGCCAAGGTGGTCACAAATATCTGAACAACGCCTCTATTGTCAAGGCGATAAAGTGCATGTTGAGATATTTTTGAGTACCTTAGCCGCTCCGATATATTTGATGGCGACTGTACCTACATTATTATGTTCAATAAAAATCTTTAAAATCTTTAAATCTGTCGTATAATCGCCAGAAGGGCGTCACACGCCTATAGTAAATAACTTATTTTTAAATTAAACTTACAATATAAGAGCTCCATGAAAACAGTTGACGTATAGACAGGGCAGTTTCCATCGAACATGCCTAGAGCGTTGAGCACGCTGGCAACGGTGATATCATGCCCACTGTATATATTCAGTTTTACGATCTTGGAGTAACCCTCGGGATACGTCAGAGAAGTGTTCGCCATGTTCATCACGATCTCTTGGATTAGGGGACCAGCCTTCAGACGCGCTAACAGCGGCGTCATTGTTGGAATTCGAAAACTGAATAATAATAAAATAAGTTAAATATACATACAGGAACTAGTGCAACCTCTTTGTTCTCCTTAAGTCAGGTAAAATATATGGTCGTAATTAGTCCGTCACTATTATAAGTCGCGGTAAAGTTCGGGAATGGGCTTGTGACGTAACACCGTACTAGAAATGGTAGGGTGTGACGTCACGCAGGACTTGCCGGGGTATGTTCTTTGTATAATTAACAAAAGATTACCTATCCAATATTTATTCATAATCTATTGACGTACCAATTTGTTTTACTTTTTAGAATACTAACCTATGTTATTTAACTGTAAATTAGTAAGTAATTAGGTATACAAGATGAAATTTAGAATGTGGATGTGGTATATACTCAGCACGGTACTCGACTAAAAGCTCTTCATTATGTTACGATTGTATTAAATACTATAATAACGATTGTACAATGCAAGTGTTAGAAACTTGTAGGTGGAACTAGACACTACAGATATCAGAGTTGCACCCGCCACGTCTATATTTGTATGATAAGAAGTCTAGGATATCAAGGTATAATATTACATACCTATAACAGGCTGGCTCTCGCATCTCATCGGGATACACGGAGTGAGTCCAATTTGGTAACGTGAAGTTATACAATATCTCAATGTTTAAATTGCTGTAGATAGTTAAGATGTCGTAGTACTCTTTTATCTTCCTGCCCGTGTATGCTGTCATATAACTGAAATAAGGATTTAAAAAAATGTTAAAACCAAAATGGCGTACGAGTAAAATGGCGGATATTAAGAGGCCCACAAGTTACAAGGCACTACTCTAAAGAGGTCTCTTTTTAAGCTACAGGTTGGTAAAAGACCTTTTCACGCTACTGTTCGGAAATGTGACAAAAGATGTGACACCTGAACCACCACTACAGCAATGTTATTGTAGCGATGAAATGTCATTAGTTGGAAAGTAAATTGTCCAGTTATGTCATTGCATTCATTAAAAACATTAAAAGGTCTTTTTTGGCACAATTTTATGTTTCAAAAATAAAATAAGGTTCTTTATCGGGCCAACTACCTGTTTAAAAAAAAAGAAACGTCAAAACCATTTATTCACCCTTAAGGCGTTTTTACATTTTTAGCCTCTTTTTAGCCGTTTGTGGTTTTCTATCCAAAACGCCTCTAACTAATGAGTCGGTTTGAAGGAAAACAACAGAAAAACGCTTCTTGAAAGTGAAAAAAAAGTAAAAAAGCGGGAATGGAATACTGAATGGATATTCTATTAAAGCATTTATATTATTATGACAAATGTTTTTTTTATTTCCTCACAGTAGTCGTGAAAAGCACTATGTAATATCTCGGCCGAAAGCGCTATAGGTGGACTCGTATCTTCGAGGGCCTCCCCTGGCGGGTCGGCCCTCGAACTAACTCGATCCACCTATAGCTTACTTTCAAGCCTCTACAACAATGTACTATAGATTTCTCGGCCCAAAAACCGGCCAAGTGCGTGTCGGACCACCGTACCTTCAATGAAATAAGAACCACACTAATACCAAAAGGTATTAGTGCCCTATGCCTATGGAAGATGTTTTTTGAGGATCCAAAAAAAAAAAATTTGTTATATGTTTTGAGAAATAAATTGTGTTCCTGATTGGTCGATTTTAACATTGCTGTATTCTAATTGGTTGATATTAAATACAATGTTTGTGTATGTGTTGTGTGACATACGGACGGACAGACAGACATGACGAAACTATATGTGTTCCGTTTTTGTAATTTTGGCTAGGGAGCCCTAACCTAAAAGGCACTCAAACCTGGGCACCAGATGTACCACACAACCTCTCAGAGCCAGTCATCCCGCACTTTATCCCCAAGACAAATTTAATATGCCTCATATCATATTATACAAACGCAACTAAGTGAATCACAAATATGCATATCATAATTATATAATCATTCATCATCACCAATCAAAGTTAAACTTAGTATCATAAGCAGTACATGTATAGAATAATTAATTAAATAATAACACGTATATTCAGACTAAAAAACTCACTCCATCAGGTCCTGATATTTAGCTATCCTGTCTTTATATTCCTTGGATTCCTTATATTCTTCGAGAGCCTTGTCATATGCAGCACATTTTCTTTCCATAGCTAATACATGATCCCGCCTTTCAGGAACAGTATGGACTGGTATTGGTTGCCACTTTAATTGGTCGTTCCAAACAGCATTTCCCACAGGAGGGTACAATCCTAAACATTTAAAGAAATTGCAGAAAGTTGAATTGCTTGTTAACTGTAGCATACGTATAAGGGCTTAGGGCGCGTGTAGACTTGCAACCCCCGCGCGGCGGCGGTGCGGTGGCATCGTGTACACAAGACCCGCGGAACTAGCGCGGCGGCGGCGCGGGGGCGGCATCTTCTATACGCGCCCTTGCAACTTTTGAAAGTACTATTTATGTCTAAAGTGGTGTCCTGATTATGCGCGGTAAGTCGCACGGCAACTATGTACATTTTACGCAGGCATTAGACATGTTTGAGGCAACTGTAACATGTTACGTGGTTTGCCACGCTTAGGCACTGGTCCCACCGCGGGCGAGTAACTATGAGCTATCGGCTATTTTCTAGCCCAAGAAACGAACAAAAGATAATCGTTCCCGTGTAAATAAAAGAGAGAGATGTATATTTATAGTTCATCGCAGTGTGAACAGCCAGCGATGAACTATAAATATATTTATATCTCTCTCTTTTATTTACATGGAAGCGATTATCTTTTGTTCGTTTCTTGGGCTAGAAAATAGCCGATAGCTCATACCTTACTCGCTCGCGGTGGGACCAGTGCCATAGTCTGGACATGTACAGCAAGTTACACTATAAACAAAATTGATTGTACCTGCTAAATTAGCTTCTACAGACATCAATGTTCGATCAACATCAGTAGATCTCACTCTAATTTCAGTAGGATCAAATACTGGAGACACCATGTTCTGTAACAGGTTAATTAATATTTTCATATAGAAATGGTTAGAGAATGGTTATGATTAGAGATGATGAGGAATTATTTTCAATTGTTACTCATTCTAAAGAAAAACCTAAATATGAAGCCAGGAATAAAACTTATATATATTATATAGCCTCAACATAGTATTTCAACAATAGATATTTAAATTAAAATCTAAAAAAACCGGCCAAGAGCGTGTCGGGCCACGCTCACTGTAGGGTTCCGTAGTTTTCCGTCCGTCACAGTAAGTCCCCACTTAAGAGTTAATAACACCGCCATGTAGGATATGATATGAGAGTTCCACGTACAGCGACATCTATCGGCAAATTAAGTAAACTATTACGCGCGAGCATAAAGTATGGAAGATGATTTTTATGGGATAATTCTTTATTGCGTGAACCGATTTTCACCGTTTTTACTTTATTTGAAAGCACGTCATTTCATTGTAATGTTGTAGAAATTACAGGTACAATAAACACCTGCTTATACGGTTAAATTACAAACTTAGTTCAGAAATTATTTTGTATTATTTTTTCAAAAACTATTCATCCTATCAAGTTCAAAATAATTTTCCTAGAAAGTTTTTATAAAGTTCTACTTTTGAGATTTTTGTCATATTTTTAAAACTTATGGTTCAAAAGTTAGAGGGGGGGGGGGACGCATATTTTTTTACTTCTGGAGGGATTATTTCCGAAAATATTTACACTATCGAAAAATGATTTTGGGAAACCCCTATTTATTTTTAAATACCTATCCAATAATATATCACACGTTAGGGTTGAAATGAAAAAAAAAATCACTCCCCACTTTACGTATAGGGGAGGTACCCTAATAATAATAAAAAATCCACTTTATTTTACCACTTTGTCGGCGTGATTGATATACATATTAGTACCAAATTTCAGCTTTCTAGTGCTAACGGTCACTGAGATTATCCGCGGACGGACGGACGGACGGACGGGCAGACATGGCGAAACTATAAGGGTTCCTAGTTGACTACGGAACCCTAAAAAGACTCAATATCAGTGGCCTATCCCACAAAACTTACAATTACAATTTTTTACAAGTGTCAAGTTACAAGTTTGTAATTATACAAGTGTGCGTAGCACAAAATATACAAGTAACAAATTTGTAGGAACATTCTTACAAATATGTAAATTGTATCGACAAGTCTACAATTTATTGTATCACAAAACTTTACATACTTTTCCGGAAAACGTACAAAGGGTTTAGCAGGCTAAGGAAGGACGTGTGGCCCCTGTGAGGAAAAGTTGAATTGGTAAATGTCAATTGTTTGTCGCCTCATAACTAGTAATCACTCCAACTTTCAGCCCTCTATCTTGAACTGTCTCAGAGATAATGTCAAAAATGTATTTTTTTTACATTTTTTTTCAAACTCGTATATCTCATAATCCATAGCAGCTAAAGCGTTGAAACAAAATCACAGCTACGTAGTTTGAGTGGGAGTATAACCTATAATTTTATTAATATTTTATACGTGAAAAATAAAAGAAATAAATGTCAATTTATTTTTTGACAGCTCTTTCCAACACGTTTTTTTGAAAGTACAATTATGAAAAAAATCATGTAAATTGCTTATAGTATTAGCTACTAGCATACAAAAAATCAATTGATTATATTTGGTGCAACATACTGTAAAAAAAAACTAACGAAAGTATTCAAGTATCAAGAGTAGGCTTCTGAACTGAAAGTTCGTTTTTGAGTTTTATGTTCGTTGCCTAGCAACAAAGGGTGTATTGTTTTTAATTTGACGTATGACTGTCAAAAAAGGTCACTGAACTACTGCTGTGTTAGCATTTGTAACTAATTTTACTAACTACTAAATCAACGAAACGACGGATGTGCTATATGTTTATTATTTTATAATAGTACATTACTTACCAAGGACTGTAAAAGAAAGAAAGCCCGAAATAGCAGGTATTTGTGACCCGAGCCGCAGGCGAGGGTTGTAAATATGCGATAGAGGGCTTTCTTTTTTACTGCCCGTGGTGAGTACACAATTTTACGTCTCCATCTGGCCATAATGCGAGTTTTACCGTACGCGTAGCGTGCGGCAAAACTCACGTTATGGCCAGGTGTGACGTAAACAAAATTAATTGGTTTCATTATAGTACACGTATTAACATAACGAATTAAATAACTCATTAGAGCAGATATCACAATATAAGTCACTTAGATAATGACTATCGTAATATTCGTCGTCCCAGCTATAGGACAATGTTATCCTGCAGTCATCGCAATATCCTTTTAACATAACATTTTCGTCAGAGAGCGATATCTCAATACTGGTAAAGACTGTAAAAACAGTTGCTTCGCTATTAACCGTGGCAAGTTGAGCCCAAATATTTTTGATTTTATGATTTCCATCTGAAAGAATGTATATACATGAAGTTTCTGTTTTATTTTTTATTTTATTTACATTTAAAACTTACTTTCGCCATTATGGAAAAATCGGACTCCTCTTCTACATAACGTGTTGTATATTCCCTTAAACAATTCACTATTATGTTAAATGTGCTAGCGTATAAATTGTATAATAGTATTGTATAATTTAAAGATAACTCATACCTAATAAATCATAATGTCTAATGTTATGTTACTCGGAATCGACAAACGCTTAGTTTATACGCTAGCACATTTAACATAATAGTGGATTGTTTAAGGGAATATACAACACGTTATGTAGAAGAGGAGTCCGATTTTTCCATAATGGCGAAAGTAAGCTTTAAATGTAAATAAAATAAAACAGAAACTTCATGTATATACATTCTTTCAGATGGAAATCATAAAATCAAAAATATTTCGGCTCAACTTGCCACGGTTAATAGCGAAGCAACTGTTTTTACAGTCTTTACCAGATATTGAGATATCGCTCTCTGACGAAAATATTATGTTAAAAGGATATTGCGATGACTGCAGGATAACATTGTCCTATACCTGGGACGACGAATATTACGATAGTCATTATCTAAGTGACTTATATTGTGATATCTGCTCTAATGAGTTATTTATTTCGTTATGTTAATACGTGTACTATAATGAAACCAATTAATTTTGTTTATAAAATAATAAACATATAGCACATCCGTCGTTTCGTTGATTTAGTAGTTAGTAAAATTAGTTACAAATGCTAACACAGCAGTAGTTCAGTGACCTTTTTTGACAGTCATACGTCAAATTAAAAACAATACACCCTTTGTTGCTAGGCAACAAACAAAAAACTTAAAAACGAAGTTTCAGTTCAGAAGCCTACTCTTGATACTTGAATACTTTCGTTAGTTTTTTTTTTACAGTATGTTGCACCAAATATAATCAATTGAGTTTTTGTATGCTAGTAACTAATACTATAAGCAATTTATATGATTTTTTTCATAATTGTACTTTCAAAAAAACGTGTTGGATAGAGCTGTCAAAAAATAAATTGACATTTATTTCTTTTATTTTTCACGTATATAATATTAATAAAATTATAGGGTATACTCCCACTCAAACTACGTAGCTGTGATTTTGTTTCAATGCTTTAGCTGCTATGGATTAGGAGATATACGAGTTTGAAAAAAATGTTAAAAAAAATCATTTTTGACATTATCTCTGTGACAGTTCAAGATAGAGGGCTGAAAGTTGGAGTGATTACTAGTTATGAGGCGACAAACAATTGACATTTACCAATTCAACTATTCCTCACAGGGGCCACACGTCCTTCCTTAGCCTGCTAAACCCTTTGTAGCTGACAATTGTTTTGTGCTACATTAAATTGTAGTAATAATTATACATATATGTAGAATTGTACCTACAAGTTAACAATTCTCTAAACGTGTGTCACACCCTCTTGCTACTATACGAATACTAGTAATTGCAGTATATTTTATCAAATTTAGCGATTCCAACCACAAAATGTTTAGTTCAAGTAGCAGTGATAGTGAAGAAGAATTAATTGTAAGACGTCCTAGAACATATTTAGAACGTATAAATTTAAAACGTAAAATTTTTTCCAATTTTGCCACATAGTGTCTCGTAAGTATTTCCAATCTTTCTCCATTATTCCTTTAAATTTTGCGTTATCTCCATACGTCGTTATCGCGGGAGCAAAAACGATTTGACAGTAGTCAAAGATTATGACAAATAAGAAATAACAGAAGTGACAGTAGGATAAAAACAACACGACGTACAAGTTGAAAATTTATTGATATTTTTTCTAATATCTAAACTTCGTAATCGACTTGATTATAGTACATACTAAAAAGATTAGCCACGCAATCCTAACGACAACCTCTTCAGTCACCTGTTATTCAAAACATTATTCATTCATGTTCGATTTGTCTAGACTTGTAAATAAAGGATTATTTTAGACCCACGAAGAGTATTTTTTTCTAAAAAATCAACGTTAGGTATTCGTAATTTTCATAAAAATAATTTTCTGCTAAACGAAATTTCTACTCAAAAAGACGCACTTTAACGAACGTAGAAAAGGAGCAAGTCGAGTTTGATTGATCATTTCTAGCAAAAACATTGTCCTAGATATGAAGAACTTCTTAGAGGCTAAGACTTGTAGGCATAATATTCTTTTTATATTAAACGGACATTCTGTTATACATATTCTTCAACACATTTGTATTTGCTCCCGCGATAACGATGTATGGTTATCTCCTTGCATTTGTTTATTTTCACAGTGTGCGTCAATTTATCACAAAATTTACCAAATAGAATGTTTTTGTTTTCATTTATGAGGTCTAAAATGGTCAGTTTAGCTTGCAAGTCCATTGTAATGTCAGTTGGTGTCTAGGTACGTAAGTTATGCTCGTAGATAGATCACTACATAATTATAATTAATGTATAAAGTGAAATTACCTTCAACATTAAGAGGCCTTATTCCCATGAACGTTCCTCAATTTCACGAAATCTTACTCGATCGATGGCGGTAGCGCTCAGTACGCGACCGCTGGCAATGATCGACGATCGAACGATCTTGATCGTTTTCAACTTCAACAGGCTATTTATTTTCTTTTATATGGAAGATACTACTAATTAAAGTATGTTTTAAGGAAATATACGCATCTAACACCAAAGACGGGTAATCATTTAATCAGTAGGGACTGTTGGAGATACTTTTCGAATTAAAAGTATAATAAATTTCGAATTTCGAAAATTAGGTTTGTTTAAGTATTGTAAAGAATGCTTTTTTACACTTATGTTTCATTTTTTACCCTCCTTCAATATGCCTGTACCTCTACCACGAGTCATTACAGAAAATTCTGAAACCTTTCTGCAGTCGTTAACGAATCAACGGGCTTCGAATAGTTTTCCTTCGGTATCGACAGCAAGAAATTCGAAATCTCTATGCTGACATACATCCGTCTCATAGGTAGAACGAGACGGATGTAGTCAGTGCAGTTTGTTATCGATAGGTTTTATTAAAACGCTACCATAAGACACTAATTTGACATACGTCACCGAAAAATACCGTATCGACTGTAGAAAACTCTTTCACTATCAAATTGTAGGGTGAGATGTCAAAACATGGTGAAAGTGAAAACCATTCGTATTTATTGTGTTATATTTATATATTATTCATTGATGAAATAATATCGACAAAGCCTTATATTAAGCATAATTTGTTAAGAAGACTGCATAGTATGATAACTGGAACTGGAAAACGAAACGGTAAATTTCAAGCCGATATGAGAAATAGAAATATCCACATCAACACTTCAATAAGAATAATTTTAAAAAAGAAATCTAGACCCAAGAACTGCTGAATATTTGTGAGATTTATGTATTAACGGGTGATGACAAGAAAATGAGACTCACTTTCTTTAGACATAAAAATTAAACTATTAACGTAAACAAAATAATTTGTTCATGAAGTTGAGGCGATGTCTTAGAGGTTCTTTAATTTTGTTTATTTTATTTTTTCAAGCACTTGTATTTGTAAAAAATGGTGTCGAAACAAGAAGGTATGCGAAAAACCCTTGTACTTTTTTATATTTCAAACTTAAACATGGACAAAAACCACTGTGTATGTCATTTTAGTAAAGGAAAATGTACCCGTATCTACTATTTGTAGAATTCGTACATCCCTGACTGTAGTTTACAGAAATGGTTGCGGGAGATTAGCAAACATAATGACCAAGGGAAGACTGGACAAACAGAATTGCATCTTTAATGATGATGATTCCACCAGCCAACGAATTGCCACGAAAATTTTCAAGTTTTCCAACGGTACCTACATTTGTTGATGTTAAAAAAGATAGGTCTAGAATACCGCTAGCAGATAAGATCACTAGAATACATAAATCAGCAAAAATAAATTTTATATCACAGTGTCGCTGGACGATTCGAAATCACACATGAAAATCATTAATTTTAGACGTCGAGTGAAAATCCGATACCTCAAATTTTTTTCACAATGTGGCTGGATGCAAAATATTTTTTAGTCATGTCGTAATTTAGTATTTAAACAATCGGAGAGCTGAAAATTTTACCCAGGTGATAAAAGGGATCAAGGTCATATGTGCACAAAAGGGAAAAACATGCCGTCCAACGATCTTGTTGGGACATTGTGTCTGAACTTTGACGAACAGCTGACCACGGGCCCTATTCTTATGTCCATTGATGGTTTTGTAAATAACTATTATGTGTGAATTGCCTAAGAACATCCAAAACTCAAAAAAGGGTAGAGAAGATTTTTTTTTTCGCCTCTGAAAGAATTCTCATTTTTTTGTTATCACCCGTTAATAGTCAATTAATCTGATTTTAAATCGACACAAAAATACCAACTCTAACCTAAAATGAATGGTAAGTAGTTGAAATTTGATATGATAGTTATAAACACTTTCATTTTCAATCATAATAATTACAATGAAACTGTGAAAAATAACAAATAATATTGAAACATCTTTTACAGGTTCTTGTGCATCATTCATTTCTGATTGATTGCTGTAGCAGCTAACTTATCACCGGCAAGGCAAACTATTTATCCCAGGAAGGTGTATTATTTTATACTCAAGAAGTAACAACTGTGTTTCAGGCCAACCTTCACACCAACCGAAACAGATTGTAGGTAAGCCAAAAAGGTTTTACTTCCTAAGTACATTTTATCTGAAGGTTTAGAACTCTGTAGACAATTATATGAGCAGTGAACAATAATAAGCATAGAAACCGTACTAGCTCTGAAAAAATACCCTACTTTTTGTGGGTGTTTAATATGCTTGCTAGGCCGTAAACCAGGAATAATTTCCGTTGGTCATCGTGTCCCAAGCAGTAAATTTTAAGTCGTTAAGGGCGGTCAATAATCAAGCTTCGTGATGGTCAGCTGCCGTTCCTTGAGTGGGTTGAGGAACGGCAGCCATTTTCTCACATAAAATACATATAAAATAAAATGACCATCGCGTCCCAGTTGAAACAGGTGATAGTTTATATGCTATTACAAATAAAATAAAAATCATCAGCCGTCTGTATACCACTGAAAAGACCGTAAACTAGTCACATGAATATATGGTATTTAGGGTATCAGCAGACGGTCTTTCTACCTCAATACAGCCGGCTGACGATTTTCCTGATAATAAGAGCATTAAATACTGACAGCTGACCTACGCGAGTCATCATTATACTTCGTCCTTAACCACTTCAAAAATTATCATCGCCTGGGACGCCTTGCGATTGGTCATGAAATTTGTTCCTTTTTTTTGCCTTATTTAAACGCGCGTGACTTTTAACGCATAAAATGTTATCAACCGACTTCAAGATTTCGAAGAAAGAGGTTCTCAATTCGTCAGGATCTTTATTTTTACTATTTTTTCATAATGTTCACCGATTGCAACTTTTTTTTAAACAGGGAAATTACGTATTTCGTCATACATATTCAAAGCTAGGAAAAGGGATGAAAACTGTCAGTACTTCATCCATCCATCCATATATTTATTTTTTCGTAGGATATAGGATTACCTAAGAAAACCAAATTGATGAAATTTCAAATGTACAAATAACACTACTAGTTTAAAACGTCCTAGAACTACGTCTCCATATGTAAAGTGTGAGGTGATTCTTAATTTATTTGGTTATTTTGTCAACATGACAGTTCGACTTTTAGTGATCATAGTGGATCATAGGTTTATTTCTTATTATTTAGGTCTATTGTATAATCACTAAAGGATAAGTACCCTTTCAGGATGTTGTTGATTCTCTAAAGTATAGGCAGTGCGCTACTGTTCACATCCCACCTGCGTCGACGCCGACACGCTGGCCAAGTCCTTTAATTTATTTACCAGCGAACAAGCCGGAGCGGCGCCCGATATCCGAAATAACTACAAGACTATTAAATATAGTTGTCGTTCGTCTAACTATTGTTGGTGTCGAGGCAATCGATCCGTGGAGCAAGGGGCACGGAGCCTCACGACCTAACAAACGCACAAGGGAAGCTAAAGATGCTCCAGCAAGCCGCCGGTTTTCATACATAACACAACGCAGGATTGCGGCAACGCTTCTTGCATAATGATGGTTTTATTTATATTTATAAGTTACACGTACGAGTAATTGTTAGTAGTACTTATAAGTTTTTAGTTTGTGACAATGTTACTTTAAAAGGCTATTTCGCAATAAATAAATCTTTAATATAATTATGTACATTATAATTTCAAAGTGCCCTGTATAAATCTGGATGTCTTTTAAGTAAGCACTATTTTATAGTACTTCGATGCAATAATTCGAAGATCCCGGCCTGTAACGCAGTTGTTACTTCTTGAATATAAAATAATACACCTTCCTGGGATAAATAGTTTGCCTTGCTGGTGATAAGTTAGCTGCTACAGCAATCAATCAGAAATGAATGATGCACAAGAACCTGTAAAAGATGTTTCAATAATATTTGTTATTTTTCACAGTTTCATTGTAATTCTTATGATTGAAAATTAAAGTGTTTATAACTATCATATCAAATTTCAACTACTTACCATTCATTTTAGGTTAGAGTTGGTATTTTTGAGTCGATTTAAAATCAGATTAATTGACTATTAATACATAAATCTCACAAATATTCAGCAGTTCTTGGGTCTAGATTTCTTTTTTAAAATTATTCTTATTGAAGTGTTGATGTGGATAAGTATTTCTATTTCTCATACTCGTATCGGCTTGAAATTTACCGTTTCGTTTTCCAGTTCCAGTTATCGTACTATGCAGTCTTAATAACAAATTATGCTTAATCTAAGGCTTTGTCGATATTATTTCGTCAACTAATAATATATAAATATAACACAATAAATACGAATGGTTTTCACTTTCACCATGTTTTTGACATCTCACCTTATAATTTGATAGTGAAAGAGTTTTCTAGTCGATACGGTATTTTTCGGTGACGTAAGTCAAATTAGTGTCTTATGGTAACGTTTTAATAAAACCTATCTATAACAAACTGTACTGACCTTCAGTGCGTTAACATGACAGATCACATTCGACGTGCCGCATACATCCGTCTCGTTCTACCTATGAGACGGATGTATGCAGCGCACTAAACGTAATCCGACATGAAATGTCAGCATAGATCGTTTGTATGTGTTGCTGTCGAAACTGAAGGAAAACGATTCGAAGCCCGATTATTCGTTAACGCCTATAGAAAAATATTCAGAATTTTCTACATGACTCGTGGTAGAGGTACAGTACCTCTACCACGAGTCATGCAAATAAGCCCAATTCGAGATTCGTTCACGAATTCGTGAATTATTTGTATGGAGAATTTGTGCAGAGCCTCTAGCGGTCACTTATAGAACTAAAAATTACTGCCATACCATAAGTTAAATTATCGTTTATGCAATTCGCTCACGAAAGTTCGATTGCTTGTTTCGTTTGTGTAGATTTCAATACTTTACAAAGTGACGTGACGTGACAAACGTCACATCCTTCACACCAACCGAAACAGATTGTAGGTAAGCCAAAAAGGTTTTACTTCCTAAGTACATTTTATCTGAAGGTTTAGAACTGTAGACAATTATATGAGCAGTGAACAATAATAAGCATAGAAACCGTACTAGCTCTGAAAAATTACCATACTTTTTGTGGGTGTTTAATATGCTTGCTAGGCCGTAAACCAGGAATAATTTCCGTTGGTCATCGTGTCCCAAGCGGTAAATTTTAAGTGGTTAAGGGCGGTAAATAATCAAGCTTCGTGATGGTCAGCTGCCGTTCCTTGAGTGAGTTGAGGAACAGCAGCCATTTTCTCACATAAAATATATATAAAATAAAATGACCATCGCGCCCCAGTTGAAACAGGTGATAATTTATATGCTATTACAAATAAAATAAAAATCATCAGCCGACTGTATAGCACTGAAAAAACCGTAAACTGGTCACATGAATATATGGTATTTAGGGTATCAGCAGACGGTTTTTCTACCTCAAATCAGCCGGCTGACGATTTTCCTGATAATAAGAGCATCAAATACTGACGTTCCGCAACCCACCAACGGAGTGACAGCTGACCTACGCGAGTCATCATTATACTTCGTCCTTAACCACTTCAAAAATTATAATCGCCTGGGACGCCTTGCGATTGGTCATGAAATTTGTTTCTGGCTTACTGAAATACAAGCTATGACAGTAAGCCTTTTTTTTTACCTGATTTAAACGCGCGTGACTTTTAACGCATAAAATGTTATCAACCGACTTCAAGATTTCGAAGGAGGAGGTTCTCAATTCGTCAGGATCTTTATTTTTACTATTTTTTCATAACGTTCACCGATTGCAACTTTTTTTTAAACAGGGAAATTACGTATTTCGTCATACATATTCAAAGCTAGGAAAAGGGGTGAAAACTGTCAGTACTTCATCCATCCATCCATATATTTATTTCGTCGTAGGATATAGGATTACCTAAGAAAACCAAATTGATGAAATTTCAAATGTACAAATAACACTACTAGTTTAAAACGTCCTAGAACTACGACCATATGTAGTGTTAGGTGATTCTTAATCTATTTGGTTATTTTGTCAACATGACAGTTCGACTTTTAGTGATCAAGATCATAGTGGATCATAGGTTTATTTCTTATTATTTAGGTCTATTGTATAATCACAAAAGGATAAGTACCCTTTCAGGATGTTGTTGATTCTCTAAAGTATAGGCAGTTCGCTATTTTACACATCCCACCTGCGTCGACGCCGACACGTTGGCCAAGTCCTTTAATTTATTTACCAGCGAACAAGCCGGAGCGGCGCCCGACATCCGAAATCACTACAAGACTATTACATATAGTTGTCGTTCGTCTAACTATTGTTGGTGTCGAGGCAATCGATCCGTGAAGCAAGGGGCACGGAGCCTCACGACCTAACAAACGCACAAGGGAAGCTAAAGATGCTCCAGCAAGCCGCCGGTTTTCATACATAACACAACGCAGGATTGCGGCTTTGCCGCTTCTTGCATAATGATAGTTTTATTTCTATTTATAAGTTACACGTACGAGTAATTGTTAGTAGTACTTATAAGTTTCTAGTTTGTGACAATGTTACTTTAAAAGGCTATTTCGCAATAAATAAATCTTTAATATAATTATGTACATTATAATTTCAAAGTGCCCTGTATAAATCTGGATGTCTTTTAAGTAAGCACTATTTTATAGTACTTGGATGCAATAATTCGAAGATGCCGGCCTGAAACACAGTTGTTACTTCTTGAATATAAAATAATACACCTTCCTGGGATAAATAGTTTGCCTTGCCGGTGATAACTTGATAAGTTAGCTGCTACAGCAATCAATCAGAAATGAATGATGCACAAGAACCTGTAAAAGATGTTTCAATATTATTTGTTATTTTTCACAGTTTCATTGTAATTATTATGATTGAAAATGAAAGTGTTTATAACTATCATATCAAATTTCAACTACTTACCATTCATTTTAGGTTAGAGTTGGTATTTTTGTGTCGATTTAAAATCAGATTAATTGACTATTAATACATAATATTTTGGACCCGGGGTATGTCCTTAAACTACGTCCGGACCTGGGTATGTCCTTAAACTACGCCAAAAAGAGAGGTATGGGCACTGCGAATGGCATCTCGCTAAGTGTGGTAGGGCACGTTCAGCGAATGTCATCGCTCAAATCTGGAGCAGAGCCCGACTGGGGAAGTACCTCCACCTTACAGAAAACCACAGCCAAATAGCACTAGACCCTACTCATAGTGTTGTGTTCCTGCTGGTGAGTAAGGTTGCCAAAGAGCTCAAAGAGGACCCAGTGTGTTGACGATGAGGGACCTTCTTGTTCCTTTAGTCGTCAACACAGTGAATCCTCCTTTTTGTAAAGGGTCGGCAACGCGCATGTGACTCCTTTGGAGTTGCAGGCGTCCATAGGTTACGGTAGCTGCTTACCATCAGGCGGGCCGTATGCTTGTTTGCCACCGTCGTGGTATAAAAAAAAAAAAAAAAAAACATAAATCTCACAAATATTCAGCAGTTCTTGGGTCTAGATTTCTTTTTTAAAATTATTCTTATTGAAGTGTTGATGTGGATATTTCTATTTCTCATATCGGCTTGAAATTTACCGTTTCGTTTTCCAGTTCCAGTTATCATACTATGCAGTCTTCTTAACAAATTATGCTTAATATAAGGCTTTGTCGATATTATTTCATCAATTAATAATATATAAATATAACACAATAAATACGAATGGTTTTCACTTTCACCATGTTTTGACATCTCACCCTACAATTTGATAGTGAAAGAGTTTTCTACAGTCGATACGGTATTTTTCGGTGACGTATGTCAAATTAGTGTCTTATGGTAGCGTTTTAATAAAACCTATCGATAACAAACTGCACTGACTATATCCGTCTCGTTCTACCTATGAGACGGATGTATGTCAGCATAGAGATTTCGAATTTCTTGCTGTCGATACCGAAGGAAAACTATTCGAAGCCCGTTGATTCGTTAACGACTGCAGAATTTTCTGTAATGACTCGTGGTAGAGGTAGTGGTAGAGGTACTGTATTCGGTAGGAAATAATCTATTACTTATACATACATAGGTAGTATTTTTTTATTTTTTTTTTATTCCAATATGGCTGAAATATTTTTTTTTGTAAAAATGGTCATGGTAGCCAATTTCGACTACTTCGGGTGTGTAGATTACGAAAATGATGTCTATTTTTAAATCGAAGATGGCGGTTATATACTTTATTCAGAAAAATCGTCATGGTAGTCATTTTCGGCTACTTAGAGGGTGTAGATGTCGAAAATTATGTCTGTTTTAAAATCCAAGATGGCGGAAATATACTTTTTTGTTAAATCGTCATGGTAGTCATTTTCGGCTAATTAGGGGATGTAGATTTCGAAAATTACGTCTGTTTTAAAATCCAAGATGGAGATTATACTTTTTTTTCTGAAAAAATTGTCATGGGAGTGATTTTCGGCTACTTACGGGATGTCGATTTCGAAAATTATGTCTGTTTTAAAATCCAAGATCAATCCCAAATCTGTGGACATTGTCGTTGGTCTCATACTTTGTAATTTTTGTTTTGTTACTATTAGCCATAATCTCGTGTGCTACTGTTTTTTGTCCCAAATAAATTGATTAAAAAAAAGATACACTTTATTCTGAAAAATCGGCACGGTAGTCATTTTCTGCTAATTAGTGGGTGTAAATTTCGAAAATTATGTCTGTTTTAAAATTCAAGATGGCGGATACACTCTTTTTTTCTTAGAAATCGTCATGGTAGTCGTTTTCGATTAATTCAGGGGTGTATATTTCGAAAATAATATCCGTTTTAAAATTAAAGATGACGGAAACGGAAAATGTTGTCAAAATCGTCATGGTAGTCATTTCCGACTAATTCGGGTGAGCAGATTTCGAAAATAATGTCTATTTTTAAATTAATAGATGGCGGTCATACACGTTTTTAGTAAAAATCGTTATGGTAGTAATTTTCCCTTAATTCAGGGATGTAGATTTCGAAAATAAAGACAATTTTAAAATCCAAGATGGCGGAAATGGATAATTTTGTCAAATTCGTCATGGTAGTCATTTTCGACTAATTTGGGTGTGCAGATTTCAAAAATGATGTCTTTTTTGAAATCCAAGACCGCGGTCATACACTTATTTGGTAAAAATCATCATGTTAGTCGTTTTCGATTAATTCAGGGGTGTAGATTTCGAAAATAAGGACCGTTTTAATATCAAAGATGGCGGAAACGGAAAATTCTGTCAAAATCGTCATGGTAGTAATTTTTGACTAATTTGGGTAAGCAGATATCGAAAATAATGTCTATTTTGAAATCCAAGATGGCGGTCATACACGTTTTGGGTAAAAATCGTTATAGTAGTCATTTTCGACTAATGCAGGGATGTATATTTCAAAAATAAAGACCGTTTTAAAATTCAAGATGGCAGAAATGGTAAATTTTGTCAAAATCGTCATGGTAGTCATTTAATTAGGGTGTGCAGATTTCTAAAATGATGTCTATTTTGAAATCCAAGACCGCGGTCATACACTTTTTTGGAAAAAATCATCATGTTAGTCGTTTTTAATTAATTCAGGGGTGTAGATTTCAAAAATAAGGACCGTTTTAAAATCAAAGATGGCGAAAACGGAAAAAATTGACAAAATCGTCATGGTAGTCATTTCCGACTAATTCTGGGTGCAGATTTCGAAAATAATGTCTATTTAGAAATCCAAGATGGCGGTTAAACACTTTTTTGGTAAAAATAGTTATGGTAGTCATTTTCGATTAATTCAGGGAAGTAGATTTCGAAAATAAAGACCGTTTTAAAATCCAAGATGGCGTAAAAAGAAAATTTTGTCAAAATCGTCATGGTAGTCGTTTTCGACTAATTCGGGTGTGCAGATTTCGAAAATAATGTCTATTTTTAAATCCAAGATAGCTCTCGCACACTTATTTGGTGAAAATCGAATGAGTGTCGTTTTAGATTAATTTGGGGATTTAAATTTCAAAAATAGACACCGTTTTAAAATTCAAGATGGCTGAAATGGACAATTTTATTAAAATCGTCATGATAGTCTTTTTTGTCTCATTTGGGTGTGTATTGTGTAGATTTCGAAAATAATGTATGTTTTAAAATCCAAGATGGCGGCCATACACTTTTTTCTAAAACAATTTTATGGTAGTCGCTTGTGATTAATTGAGGGGTGTAGATTTCGATATAAGGACCGATTTGAGATCCAAGATGGGTGTTAAAGGATAATTATTGTAAAAATCGTCATGGTAGTCATTTTTACTAATTCACGTGTGTAGATTTAGAAAATAATGTCTGTTTTAAAATCCAAGATGGCAGTCATACGATTTTAGTAAAAATCGTTATAGTAGTCGCTGTTGATTAATTCGGCAATGTAAATTCCGATAATAAACACTGTTTTAAAATATAAGATAGCAGTGATGACCTTTTTGTGAAAATCTTCATGGTAATCTTGTTCAACTGATTCAGGTGTTTAGATTTCGAGAAAAGGGTCTGTTTTAAATTCCAAGACGGCGGCCGTACACTTTTTTCTAGATAATCGTTATGGTAGTCATTTTCGATTCAAACGGGGATACAAAAAAGTATATGGCCGCCGTCTTGAATTTTAAAACAGAATTTGTTTTTGAAATCGACATATCTGAATAACGACGATTTTTATAAATGAATGAACATTTCTGCCATCTTGGATTTTAAAACGGACTTTATTTTTGAAATCTACACGCCTAAATTAATCGAAAATGGCTAAAATAACAAGTTGGGTGTGTGATCGCCATTTGGATTTCAAAATATACATTATTTTCGAAATCTACAGTTACCGAAATAGTCGAAAACGACTTCCATGACGAATTCGACAATTTTTTTCATTTCCGCCATCTTCGATTTTAAAACAGTCCTTATTTTCGAAATCTACACCCCTGATTTAATCGGAAATGACTACCATATGGATTTTAACCAAAAAGTGTTTGATCGCCATCTTGGATTTTAAAACAGACATTATTTTCGAAATCTGCACACCCGAATTAGTCGAAGACGACAACCATGACGATTTTGACAAAATATTCAGTTTCCCGGATCTTTGATTTTAAAACGGTCCTTATTTTCGAATTATTCATCCCAGAATTAATCAGAAATGACGTCCATTACGATTTTTAAGTAAAAAGTGTATGGCCGCCATCTTGGATTTTGAAATACACATTATTTTCGAAATCTACACCCCCGAATTAGTCGAAGACGACTACCATGACGATTTTGACAAAATTTTCCATTTCCGCCATCTTTGATTTTAAAACGGTCCTTATTTTCGAAATCTACACCCCTGAATTGATCGAAAATGACTAACATGATGATTTTTACCAAAAAAGTGTATGACCGCGGTCTTGGATTTCAAAATAGACATCATTTTCGAAATCTACACCCCCGAATTAGTCAAAGACGACTACCATGACGATTTTGACAAAATTTTCCATTTCCGCCATCTTGTATTTTAAAACGGTCTTTGTTTTCGATTTAACGATTTTAACCAAAAAAGTGTATGACCGCCATCTTGGAGTTCAAAATAGACATTATTTTCGAAATCTGTACACCCAAATTAGTCGAAAATAACTACCATGACAAATTTAACGATTTTTACAAAAAAAGTGTATGACCGCCATCGTGGATACCAAAAAAGACATTATTTTAGAATAGAATAGAAGAAATTTTCGATATCTGCTTACCCGAATTAATCGAAAATGACTACCATAACGATTTTTACAAAAAAGTGTATGACCGCCATCTTGGATTTCAAAATAGACATTATGTTCGATATGTGCTTACCCGAATTAGTCGGAAATGACTACCATGACGATTTTGACAAAATTTTCAATTACCGCCATCTTTGATTTTAAAACGGTCCTTATTTTCGAAATCTACACCCCTGAATTAATCGGAAACGACAAACATGATGATTTTTACAAAAAAAGTGTATGACCGCGGTCTTGGATTTCAAAATAGACATCATTTTCGAAATCTACATCCCCGAATTAATCGAAGACGACTACCATGACGATTTTGACAAAATTTTCCATTTACGCCATGTTGTATTTTAAAACGGTCATTATTTTCGATTTAACGATTTTTACCAAAAAAGTGAAAGACCGCCATCTTGGATTTCAAAATACACATGATTTTCGAAATCTGCACACCCAAATTAGTCGAAAATGACTACCATGACAAATTTAACGATTTTTACAAAGAAAGTGTATGACCGCCATCTTGGATTTCAAAATAGACATTCTTTTTGATATCTGCTTACCCGAATTAGTCGGAAATGACTACCATGATGATTTTGTCAAAATTTTCCATTTCCGCCATCTATGATTTTAAAACGGTCCTTATTTTCGAAATCTACACCCCTGAATAATAGAAAACGACTAACATGATGATTTTTACCAAAAAAGTGTATGACCGCGGTCTTGGATTTCAAAATAGACATCATTTTCGAAATCTAAACCCCCGAATTAGTCGAAGACGACTACCACGACGATTTTAACAAAATTTTCCATTTCCGCCATCTTGTATTTTAAAACGGTCTTTATTTGCGATTTAACGATTTTTACCAAAAAAGTGTCTGACCGCCATCTTGGATTTCAAAATACACATTATTTTCGAAATCTGCACATCCAAATTAGTCGAAAATGACTACCATGACAAATTTAACGATTTTTATAAAAAAAGTGTAAGACCGCCATCTTGGATTTCAAAATAGACATTATTTTCGATATCTACTTACCCGAATTAGTCGGAAATGACTACCATGACGATTTAGACAAAATTTTCCGTTTCCGCCATCTTTGATTTTAAAACCGTCCTTTTTTCCGAAATCTACACCCCCGAATTAGTCGAAGACGACTACCATGACGATTTTGACAAATTTTTCCATTTCCGCCATCTTAATGTATTTTAAAACAGTCTTTATTTTCGATTTAACGATTTTTACCAAAAAAGTGTATGACCGCCATCTTGGATTTCAAAATACACATTATTTTCGAAATCTGCACACCCAAATTAGTCGAAAATGACTGCCATTACAAATTTAACGATTTTCACAAAAAAAGTGTATGACCGCCATCTTGGATTTCAAAATAGACATTATTTTCGATATCTGCTTACCCGAATTAGTCGGAAATGACTACCATGACGATTTGGACAGAATTTTCCGTTTCCGCCATCTTTGATTTGAAAATTTTAAAACCGTCCTTTTTTCCGAAATCTACACCCCCGAATTAGTCGAAGACGACTACCATGACGATTTTGTCAATTTTTTCCATTTCCGCCATCTTGTATTTTAAAACAGTCTTTATTTTCGATTTAACGATTTTTACCAAAAAAGTGTATGACCGCCATCTTGGATTTCAAAATACACATTATTTTCGAAATCTGCACACCCAAATTAGTCGAAAATGACTGCCATGACAAATTTAACGATTTTTACAAAAAAAGTGTATGACCGCCATCTTGGATTTCAAAATAGACATTATTTTCGATATCTGCTTACCCGAATTAGTCGGAAATGACTACCATGACGATTTGGACAGAATTTTCCGTTTCCGCCATCTTTGATTTGAAAATGGTCCTTATTTTCGAAATCTGCAAACCCGAATTAGTCGGAAATGACTACCATTACGATTTTGACAAAATTGTCTAGTTTCCAAATAAAAAATCATTTTACGTCACACCTGGCCATAATGTGAGTTTTACCGCACGCTACGCTAATTGTGTACTCACCACGGGCAGTAAAAAAGAAAGCCCTCTATCGCATATTTACAACCCTCGCCTGCGGCTCGGGTTACAAATACCTGCGATTTCGGGCTTTCTTTCTTTTACAGTCCTTGGTAAGTAATGTACTATAATAATATAAAGTACGAGTAAATATTTCAATCTTTTATTTCAAGGATTTTTATAATTCAATCGCACTTCTCGCAACTATAGGGCAATGGAAACAGGTCACTACGTGTTGGGGATTTCATACAAGGTTACCCGTTTTAGTGGCCTCTTAGTGTATCTAGCTGGCAAACTTACGTAATGCGCGTAGGACGATTTAGCACAGGTCCATCGTCTGTGAGCTCTCGTTCTATACTGAGCCAGAGGCGACGGCGCGATGTGTTTTGTCAAGTTTTTAACCGATTTAGAGTCATCTTCAAAAAATTACACTTCATTTAAATTTTGCGTTACAGTAATGATTTTTTTTTTCGTGGTAGATGTATAGCTGAACTTTAATATATTTATATTTTTAGGGTAGAATATTTATAGGACTTCCGTGAAAAAAATTTAATGTTAACCTGTTTTCATCAAAAAAATTGCAATATTCAGAAGGTATTTTGTCTATTATCCAAGATGAATCTTCAATTTTTCTTACCATGGCCGTCTTGAACATGATATACTGAATAGAATTGTATTAAAATTTTATAAGAAAGGTTCCCTTTATTTGAGTAATCTGAAAAAAAACCAGACGTCTAACTGCAAACTCTGAAGAGGCCTGCCAAGAGAGCCATGTTTTTCAGGTGTTTTTCTCAAAAATGTAATTTTTTTCCCATGGCTGTCTAGATAAAGGAACGGACTATTATATGCATTAAAAGTTAATTTAAAAACACAAAGCATTTTCGCTATAACCTCCGAAGAAAATGATGCATTTCGCAAAATACGTGCATTTTGGGAATAAGGCCTCTTAAAGAAGCTAAATAAATTGTTACATATTTGTAGTTGTAACATTACAATTGTTCGCTTGTATATTTACAAACCAACAATCCTACAGTTATGTAGCTGTCGTTACTTGCCTTTATTCTTTGTGATACGCTTTCCCAAAAGTGACATATTTGTACACTGCAAATTTGTAACGAATACATATTTGTAATTATTGTGGTACATTTTTTTGTTTACAATTGCACAATTTTGTCGAATTGTACACTTGTAGTTTTGTGGGATAGGCCACAGATGGGAAATTTTCAATGTTCAGAAGTGCTATTTTAAGATTCCAAAAAATGTTAAGTTGCAAATTTTTTGTTTGAGTGAATCATTAGACATCTTAGTGTTATGTTTATAACATGCCACACTACAGTTTTATTAGATTAGATTGTGCAGAATGGAAGAAATGTTGCCAACAAGAGTCTTATAGAAACCCAAGATTGAAGATGAGGACCATATGAGGACTTTTGACTCAAAATGCCATTATTTTTACACTTCAACTTTGTTTTGCAAACACTTTTTTTCCATTAGACTTGCAAAGAAGAAGTAAGGTTAAGTCAAATAAATAATAAATAACGTGTCCAAAACTTCCAAGGGAAAGTTAGTTAAAGTATTACCATGACTGCCATTATGCCAGCATGGATGTTTCTAATGCTACAAAAAACGTGTACAAAAAACATTTGAATTGATTACACCTACCGTATTTGCTGCCAGATTCGGGCTGCCAATACAGTTAATATTTTCTAAGATATGAGCTATAGAAATACCAAGTTTTTAGTGGCCGATAATATGGTCCATGTAAAACCTGTTTTCGGCCACTCATTCGTAGGCCGAGAACTATATAGGTTAACGGACTGTTTTCCGCAACTCGACGTCTGTATACTGCGCCTGTTTTGTGTGAGGCCGAGAACTAGTAAATATAAAACCAATTTTCGCCCAGCTAACAACAAGACAGCCGATAACTAGTTAACTGGAGCCTGATTCGGGCCATAGATAATAATAGTATACTGTAAATGGCAACATTCAGTTGAAGGTATGTCTATAACCGTTATGTTTTATTAAATAAGACTATCTTAGGAAATTGCAATAAATAATTGAGACATGCAGATGTCTAGCATTAAGGTAAAATGCAGTGCTGAATTCGGCGACTCATAAGTGGCAACGAACCAGTATGTTTACCCTGCATAACATAGTTCTGAGGAACAGGAGATGGGTGAATTTGGGATAGAGTGAAAGATGACCCAAACTCCCCAGGATCTAGGCCAGTGGGAAGGCCATTATTTGAGCCCTACATCCCAATAGGGGGACTAGGACAGAAAGACAATAAGAATAATAACCGTGTCGTTATGGCCACTTACCCCATATCGTTCCCTGAACCACTTGCCGAGCGCGTAATGTTGCCGCTTGCCGATATTCGTCAGCTGGCCGAATTTGACCGGCCACATGGACTCATTCCTGTATGGATCGGTGGGATACATATCCACGGGGGTCCTGTCACCATGTCTAAATATTACCGCCGCGTACTGTACGATCAAATCTTCTTGCGGGTCTTCGCACAGCGATACGCTTAGTAAGGTTAGAATGATTACAAACCCGATCATTTTCAATACATACAAAATTTGCCGTCATAAACCAAGTTCATCTTGTTACTATCACAAACTAAAATACAATTGCACTAACTGAACTGCTAACTATCGCAATAAATCAATACTTATGGACCTTATGATACGTATGTGAAAATAAATTCTAAGGTAAAAGGAAAGTATCCACGCTGCATTAGGCCCAACACTGAATTATTAGTTTCCATCTGTTTCCTTTGCGTTTGGCATGTCTTATTACTTTGCCAACATCGCAACATTAATGCAATTGCAAATAAATCAAGTATCTAGGCAATAGACGGTCACCGACCTAAACATTAATATCGTATTATCGTATCGTATAGGCGGCCTAGGCGGGCTCATAGCCTAATTATACAGGTCAGTTAAATTTTTGACACCTCGTGACGTCAGTGACCACACTGACGTCATCAGGGAACGATGCGGTTCTCAAACTTTTATAATAAGGAAAATTATTTAATAGAGGATTACCTCTATTATTAGTAATTATACTAGACATTATAATAAGAATGCAAATTAAATGCCGTGCCATTAAAAAACAAATCATTGGGTATATCTAAACGACACCATACCAAGGGTGTGCAAGTGTGCATCTCTGTCAAAAAAATTGAGTTTGACATTTAGTATCCGATACGTTTCCTTAAGTGAGAAAGAGAACTTGTCATGCGTTAAGAAGGGACAACATGATTCGTAACGTCAAAGAAGGAGCTCTGTATCAGGGATATTACGGATACTGATTTTTTGATATCCGCGGATGCGGATATTAAAAGGCTCACATCCCTGGAATACGGATGCGGATGTAAGATAAGTACACAAAAAAAACAAATATTAAAGTTTTGCACTACTCACATCATACAAAGCCCTTCACCCTACAATAGCATTTCAACACTAAAATCAAAACAAAACAAACTCGTCATTTCTTGTTGCTATCCGTCAAGGACATAGAGCTCGATCGACGAATCACGAAAATGTAACAATATTCCGATTGGGTAATGGTGAAATTACCTACGTTACTTTACCTAGCACGTGCGCCGTCGCAGAGACGTTCCTGTACCGACTTGTTCCATATCTGCATTAGAGCGGAATTTAGCTATTCGTAAACAAAAGCGGAAATTGGGCTATGTTAGCAGAAATTTGTCTGTGGCCTCCATACAAAAATTTAGCCTACCATAGACAAATATCCGCTCATAAATATGTTACTAAATACTATTACAATGTAATTCCATTACAATTACAATGTAACATAAAATATTTTAGCGTAATTCCACATTCAGTGCGTTGGTATGAAGTTTTACACGCAGTTACACTACACCAATATTTATTACGAGCAACTATTTTTATATACATTATATATCTATCAAATATTTGGGAATCTCAGTCAAAAATGAAACGGCGTGATAAGTTTAAAAGAAACGGAGATAATACAATATGGCCGTCTGTCAGTGTAATACTCGCCAAATAATTGTATATGTTAAAAAAAAGTCCTCATTAAATTACATGCCGTGAATGAATTGCCCACTAAAAGTATTATATTAAATTACCTAAAATTATACGAAGCTTATTTTAGGTATAAAATAATTAAAAAACACAAAATAAACTTAGTAACGGCACGCTAATATTTTTGAACATGAATAGTGTATTAATAAAACTCCCTGACTGAATTGAAGATGTCAACGAATGGCATCATTATATGACGTAGGTGAGGTCTTTTCGGACGAGCTGTCAAAAATTTAAATGACCTTTATAATTAGGCTATGGGCGGGCTATATGTTATAGAGCTTTATAGTTATATTATATACATATTCAGGGCTATATACAATTTTTTGTACAATACAGTTTTTTGTACAATACGTAGTATCTCTTATCTTATTAGTCTGTGGCGGTGACGGTCTACAGACGTAATTTGTACAGACGATTTTTTTTATGAACTTTAGGCGGTATTGCCTGGTAGCTATGGATGATATATGGAGGATGTCAATCTCTATGTTAAAGGCTTGTTACATTTGTCCTAGTTAGCTTCCTAAATGAGTTATTTTCTAAATTTAGTCAAGTGTAACCTCATTTAGAGTCTGGCTATTAAAATATAACCCAAGGCGGGAAATTCAAAAAATTTTGGCAGGTCACACCAGGTGTAGTAGGAATTATAGTTTTAATACTATTTTTTTTTTTTACTGTGCACACGTAAGGTACCTAAACAGACAGAAGTCAAGGAAGTCAACAAGCTTCACAGGGTGTTAGAAAGATCATAAACCGACTGTAACAAGAGAAATTCAATCAGAAATTAAATTCTCAAAACATGCTCAGATGCAAGTAAAAACAATTTAATAACTATGTACTCGAGTTCCCAAGTTTAAGGGATGGTTTTGATTGGTTTACATACTGTATAGACATGTTTCGCCAATGGCTGGCCAGACTATAGTTGGGAGTGGGGATGTATAGGGGGATGTCAACTGTGACGTCAACATCGTGTTGCCGTAATATCGCAGCGAGTGTAGACCTCCTGAGCCCGTAGACATCATAAAACTCCCTTGTATTCTATGGTATATTTTCTTTATCTGTGGTTCTTCAGTGACATCAGATCAGTTGTGTTTCATACAAGTGATTACATACAAATTTCGTATTTTTTTATCAATTATACAGAAAGTATATACTTACAAGAACGTGTGAAAAGTAGTATTTTAAATTACCGTGGGTGTTTAGTTTGTGATGGATCTGATCCTTGGCTATCATTGAGTACGGTGGTTGACATTGATGTGTTTACGGTTCGTATTGTAATAATTAATTCGTTACGTCTCCCTAATAGTTATAAGCCCGCGTAGTCTCAGTTCTGTTCAGGTACTGGGAAATTAATATCTTACATAATATCTTTTAATTGTCGTCACGCCCTTCTCGTAGTTCTCTTATTACGCTTGTTACTTCACATAATACACACATGAAACATGAAGTTTTGTAGTTGAATTCCATTGCTGTAATCAATCATGAACAGTGATCTTCTACTAACAGGTATTTAGTTACGTTTAGTTTCTTGGCAGAAACTTTTTTATATTTATGTTTAATAACAAAAACCAGTAGAATTACTTTTCAAATTCGGAACAGAATTTATTGTTAACTATCACATGTTAAAATTAACTGTACAGGAAAACAACCTATTTAAAAGCACACACAGCATATGAGAGATTGTGTTGTGAAGCAATCTTCTATGGTTGCACAGTTAATTAACATTGCATGAACAACTTTTAGTACATGGGTGAGGTAACTTAAATTTTTTTTTATGAAGTAAGTTTTTTGATATTTGGTATACTATTATTTTTATTGAAAGTAGTCATTTGTGCATTTCTGCAAAGGCCCCAGTCATGTTTTCATTTTTTTTATTGTTTTATAAGAGACTATGGGATAGACTACAGTTTTTATATGGAGTAGTGTCTCTCTCCTGTAGGCCTATGATGGCAGATTTTATCAGCAGATAAGTTGATATAAACCTGATAAAATGACAGTTGCCGCCATTGTTTGCCATTTTATCAGGTTTATATCAACTTCTCCGCTGATATAATCTGCCATCATAGGCCTGCTGGACTTTTGTCTCTCTTCAGAAATAACAAAAAATTAAAAAATACTGGCTATCACAGCTATCATATACATTATAGATTACAGATATACGCAAATCAAAATGTAATTATTCATTTAAAAAAATATTCGTACCTCATCTGGATATTTTGGTGAATTATGTGCCAGGGAGAATATGCCAGGGGGGGACAGGGCAGAGACATTTTCAGGATAAAACATATATAATTGGTAAATTTACAAATAGTGATTGTAATTTATGCACAAATTATAGTTAACACATAAATATAATAATTAAGCATTAAAAATTATTTTTTATTAAATAAAAATTATCCAGGGGAGAGCTTGGAAGAATAATAAGTAGGGAAGCGTAATCAACGCTCAAAATGTGCTCCACTTTCCTGGTGCCAAAGTGGGCGGAGCTTGTGACAGCGGTGCCCTAATGTCATGTCAAACATTTTGAAATTGTCATGTCGTCAAAATATTCGTTTTTTCGGCCCATGATATTTCGGTAATATATCGGTATTTAAATGCCGGCTTGTACCGTGCATTGGTGCAGGAGCCACACAGGCGCCAAAGATGATGATATTTCTTTTTATCGGTAAGTAAATCACGCATAGATATTCTCATACATTACGGACTTGGTCGATGTTATGCAATATAAGTTTTGGAAAAGTAATTTGAGGAAAAGTATAATGAATGTTCATTTATAAGTATTACCTAGTAGTAATAGCAGTTAGGTTTCCGTTGCTAACAAAGAATCTTTTCAGTTTGTTTTTTTTCGATATACAGTATGGGTCCTTGGAATAAATCTTTATCAATATTATACTACTTTGATAATATTGAAATGTCTCCCTTGTACTCATATGTTGGGAATATGAGATACATACTTAATAAACAATCTGAATATGCCACCTCAGTCGGTTTTACTTACCTACTAAATATAATTTAAATTCTGTTATAATGATGACTTCAACAGTACGTGTATGTTTAAAGTTTTTTTTTTTCAAATCACTAATTAAGTGAAGTCAACGAAATTGACAGAACAAAACCATTCGAATTAGTACCTACCATACTTACTCTGGTAAAATCATACCATTCTGGCCGTGCCAATTCTAGTTTCATTAATAATGAATGCTATAACTTCATAGCATAATCTTTAATTATCAAATCTAGAGCAGAGCCCGACTGGGGAACTACCTCTACCTTACAGAAAACCACAGCATATTAGCACTACACCCTACTCATAGTGTTATGTTCCTGCCGGTGAGTAAGGTTGCCAGAGAGCTCAGAGGATGCAGTGTGTTGACGACGGGGGATCCTCTTGTCCCTTTAGCTGTCAACACAGTGAATCCTCTTTTTTATGAAAGCGTCGGCAACGCACATGCGACACCTCTGGAGTTACAGGCGTCCATAGGCTACGGTAGCTGCTTACCATCAGGTGAGCCAAATACCTGTTTGCTACCGTTGTAGTATAAAAAAATTGATACAAAATGTAAATTTGTCTTTGTATTTGCCTAAGCCTGCTAAAAATAAATAGTACACATAACGAACTCATTCGTTATTTTTTTAGTTCGAAAAAACGAGGAAGCAAAGAGAATTTTAACTATTTATATTGAAGGTATGCTATTATTTTCTAGTCTGGTCACAAATAAAGTTAAAAAATAATCGTTTTTTTGCCATAATCAACCTTCATTGCTTAACAATATGTTGCTTGAGACCAAGAGGGTCTCGCTAATGTAACGGATTTATAAAATTGTAAAAAAGTTCAAAATTTTTACTATTTTATGTTAATTTATGCTTATTTTGTAGTATGTAAGTCCCTATATTTTAATTAAGCACTTTTATTTAATAAATGAAAGATGAATAGAAGGCTTTCATATTATTCCTTATTCCAAGAACGATTAAATTTACGAATATTACATAAGTAATGCAAAATGCACTAAAAAATAAATTGTTAATTGATTGCATTATTATTTATTACGTGAACCCATCCACGTCAAGCTTAGGAGTATTTATTACACGTTAACTTGACATTTCAGTTATTTCATTTGAGTATCTCCTGTCCAATTAAACTTCATTGTCAAATTGATTTTGACCACTCAGAACACGGCACCTTTTCTTATTGGTAAAATGGCATGAAACCTTTGCGGAATTAAGGTTAACACAAAAAAATATGCTTAAAGAATGAGTACTTGATTGGTTAATAAGACATAAGACATTTTAGTTTTATAAACGTGAAAATGGGTCGTGTTTTCACATGAACTTTGCTCGCCTTTACTCGTCTTGATATTATATGTCGATGGGGGAGAGATATTACGAATGAACATCATACCCATTATATTAATTGAGCATTCAAAATTATTTTTTATTAAATAAAATTTATCCAGGAGAGAGATGTTACGAATGAACATCATACCCATCATTTTCCTAGCTACAATATCAGGTTCTTCAAAAAAGGAGTGTATAGGCTCTAAACAGCATTAAAAATATGTTTTTTATCAAATAAAATTGAACCAGGAGAGAGATATTACGTATGAACATCATACACAATAACATACTGTTTGATATGATGCCCACGGCAGCTTTTTATCACCACACTGCTCGCCGCTGGCAAAGTGTTTATCCTGTACTATTTAAGTGGGATTTTCTCCCACGAACACTGCAACTGTGGAATGAACTCCCTGCCGAGGTTTTCCCAGCAGGCTACAGTATTAGGTTCTTCAAAAGAGGAGTGTGTAGGTTCTTAAAGGGACAACGCGCATGTGAATCCTCTGGCGTTGCAGGCTATAAGCTATAGTCTATAAGCTACGTTAATATATTTTTATCAATAAAGTAACTAAAATAAAGAAAAAATCCTTAAAAATCAAATTTCGTGTTTCTACCACAATGTTTTTGGCACTTCTCAATGAGCACTATCAATTGGGCCACATTCCCACTTGCTAGTTGATGGAGTAGTTCTTGACAAAAAGTAGGGTCATATTTTGCTGACTGTACAGAATCCTCAAACTTTGACTCAAGCTACCACATACTTAAAATTTATAACATGTTACTATGCATTACCCTACATAACTCTAATTCTGTTATTTGATGTTAACAAGTTTCTTATCAATGAAGGCAATTATTATTACGAGTATGCAACCAGACAATCCCAATAACGCCTAGTTTCCCCGTGGGTTGTAAAGACCCTTAGTTGTTATGGCAAGTATAGTACAGCCTGCAAAACATAGCACCTTGAGGGGAAATTTCTATAAATACGTTAGTGACCCGTTTTTAATGTTCTTGATTATAGTCGAATCGAACCATGAGCAGATCTTAAAGTAGGTTAATATAAATTGGTAAGTACATTGTACAAGCGTCAATTGGTATGCGGCATTCTAAAGCGAATACAACAAATTGTTTGTACGTACATGGATGTATGATAGCGTGTAGAAAGCGCAGAGCTCTGCGTGACAATGGTGCGCTGGCGTGTGTAATGCCCACCATTAACTACCAATCGGAATGGCGGACAGAGAAGGATGCAATTAGATAACAGATTTGATAGAAAGGGGCAAGGATAATTTTCTCACAGATATCGGCTTCTTCGCCAGACCAAACCACTATGTGCATTAGATGGGGTATGTTAGTATACAGCCTTGGCCAGAAGTGTTGAGCACCCTTGCGATTTTCATACAAAACTCGAAAGTTTTGACTGGTGTTTCTATCTTTTTTTAAGTTATTTTATCAATTAATTCAAACTGAACAAGCATCTTTTGTTGAAGTGAGTAGGAACTGCATAGAATATTTGCAATTTTTCGCACCGATCTAAATTCGCATTTTTGGGACCTCCACTTTTCATACTTTATAGGTACCTTGAAAGTGTTATTAAGTGAAGTTTTCTAGATATATCAATAAAATATAACATTGTATGTTGTTATGATAGGGAATTAATACTTAACAACAAAATTGTAAACAAAAAAGAGCTATGCTCAACACTTCTGGCCAAGGCTGTATTAGCTTAACCCTTTTCAAGGCCGCACCAATCCAGAAAATCTTTTCAAAAATCTCAATTATCTTCAAAATAGTCTCGTTGTGATAGTTAATTTAAAGGCGAGTAAAATTTTGCGATGGTCCAACCTAATTTGAACCGTATGTCTAATTATTAAGATTGAAATTAGAAAAAAGGTATTCTAATTACTTGTCTCTGCTGAAACCGCTTCAGTGTAACTCGATATTCTTAACAGCATAACAGCTATGCGTAAATGCTTAACAACGGCCCAGTGACCAGTAATAACTATGTACAGTCACCGGCAATAATATCTTCGTACACGAAGGCCGCAAAAATATATGACACGCTCTTATGGCCCTACAAATAAGAGCGTGTCACATATTTTTGCGGCCTTCGCGTAGGAAGATACTATTGCCGGTGACTGTACAAGGGCGCTCGTAGCAGGGATGTTGCGGATGCAGAATTTTGACATCCGCTGAAGGCCTGATGCGAGTACGGATATTACAAGGCTCACACAAAATTAGGTACCTGTACCTGCCTAAATTCGGGTTCAATAGAAAAGTAAAATAACCCATGTAAACAAACAATCACATTTTTAAAGAACAACTACTACGGTTTCATTGACAATTTATACACATAAAGTTGTTCTTTATTTACATTAATTTATATACACTTTTATTTTGTTTGACCCATTGAGTAACAGGAGATGTCATCCCTAAGAAATTTTATAAGCCATGAGCTTAAGTGGTTTACGAGACTTGTGTAAGTCTGACATTTTGTTTTGGACCACTGACATGATGCCACGAAAGCGACAAAAATTTAAAACATAAAATATTAAATGTAATGGCTTCGTGATTGGTATAAAACTGCATATATAAATATATCTAAATAAATACATCTAATAAAAGTTTAAAAAAATACGGAATGACTTCCCATCGGTAAGGAAGTGCAAAGTTTGGTGTAACACTAAATTAAAATATTATTGATCGCAGTGCGACGCCATGTTGCCCGATGGTCTCATTCGATTCAGCGCAAAAAAATATATAGAAAGTGATACTTTGCTTGCCTAGTTTATAAAATGTGTCTTTTTATAAAACTGCGCCTCTGCCCAACCCCCCTGATGGGAGTAGGACCCTTAAATTTTCATAGGACTCGGCAGATCCTCATTTCTAGTTCCTAGATGAGGTTATAAACAAAGTTTCTAGGATGTACATATTTTGCCGCCAAACTTTACCTGTAGTAGGGCAGATGCCCCGGTTATGGCCACTTTAAGAAGAGTTTGTCTATTCAGACGTCTGTCTTTTTATGTCAATAAAGGAATTATGACACTTTATGTACTGAGTCATTCAAAATATATTACTATATTTATATGAATCTCTGCAGTAAACATTTATTAGATAGATCTTATTTTTTCTTTAATGAAATATCAGAGAGGGTCCAGAAGCCAGTTTTTTCCATGGCTCGTCACAACTGATACATGATAGATAGCAGTGATGGCACTGAAGAGTAAATTATGTCAGCACAGATGGCTGTGCTGACATAATTTACTCTTATATTAACTATAAACCATACATTTGTAAATTTGTCTATACCTGAATAAATTTGAAAATGGCCTAAACCGCACAGTGGCCACCACAGTGGCATCTGCCCTATTCATTAAGTGTACCATGGAATAGGTTTAGCCGCCATCTGCAATTCAATGTCATTTGTCTACCTTAAGTAGGTGATTCTGATTGTTTAGTGACTTTAATGCATGCGGTAAAACCTACCTAGAAACAATAAGTACTTAGTCACCGTGCATATTTTATATCTTTGAGTACCTAGGTACTAAACTAATACATATTTAGTAATAAACCTATATACCTATATCTATCAGTGGGGCACGTCCATAGAAATCGATTCCTACTGTGTTGTGTGATTTTCAGTAGGTTGAGTAGGTAGGTAATAGAGATGCGTAAATCGCTTCACATTAATTGAAAAGATTAATTCATATATTTCGCTCGCGGAGATATGTATCACTCATTTCGCTCAGTGGATCTGGTCGCATATTCGCCTCAATCGCATCGTGTCACTCGTTTGACTCAGCCGGCTCATTCGAATCAGTGTTGGCTGTTAATTTCAATTAGAATTGAAAATTGATCAATAAGATTGAAGACTAATTCCGTAACTAATCAATTACACTAAGCATCAATTTTTACTAACGTTAGTTCGCATTGATTTCGTGACGACGTTAATTACACTAACCGTCATTAAGAATTAACCTATTAGTTACACTAACGTCTTGAAAATTTAGTAAGGTTAACACTTAATTAGATTAACGTTTAGTGTAACTAAATTAATCCTGTTTTGTACTAATAATTAATGTTAAAACTGCATCTCGGATTTGGAAGTTGGGACCAAGTTTAAGTACTTCCCTAGTCGGGCTCTGCCCCTAATTTGAGCGAGATGACATTCGCTGTGCTGTGCCCTACCACTCATAGCGAGATGAGATTCGCAATACTCATACCTCACTTTTGGACGTAGTTTAAGGACATACACGTGTCCGGACGTAGTTTGAGGACATACCCGGGTCCAAAACATAAGCCCTTGACTGAAATGTTATAAAATGACAGGTGATGTTGACATAGTTGATTCAAATAGTATGGTAGAGAAAAATAAAGCTTCTGTAATATTTTCTTGGAGTTATTAACAAATACCTATATAATACCTAGCGCAACATCAAAAACTGTTAGTAAATATTTTTCGCTTTTAGTAGGTACTCAGATTATTATCAGTAATTAAAAAACTGGCCAAGTGCGTGTCGGAATAAGAAAAAATAATTATCAACAGGTCGTATCAGCCTATGGAAGAGGTTTTTTGGAGATAACTCGAAAACGTTTTAACCGTTAATGTTCGAAACAATTTTCGTTGAAAGAATACGCAACGTTGAATCTTTTCAAAAATGTTCATGAAAGATCTCTGGTGCAATAGTTACAGGAGGGGGACACAATTTTTTAGACTTTTGGGGTGATTATTTCTGAAACTATTCACTAAATCAAAAAATGTTCAAAGAAATTTCAATGTTATTTTTATCGATTGATGTGTAACATGTTGACATTTAGTGAAACATTCTTTTTTGACAATTATATACATGTAATTAATTGTCAGAAAAAATTGGAGGGGAGGGGTCCACTAAAAATATTTTTTACAGAAATTTTACTACAAAACTAAGTAGCGGCATACAGGGCTTGTAACCGGAATTTGGTCCATACTAAAATACCGTTTTTTTTTCGTTCTTTCGTTTACTATTTCATATTTAATCGAAAAATCTTACAATATAAAGTCATAACCTAAAAACAATACGAGCTCTACGTAAAAACCATAAAATATGTAAACATATTGGGTTATTTCGGGGCTTTTTGCGAAAACCGGTTACAAGCCCTGGCGGCATACAAAATACACCTGATGTGGGTCCACTAAAAATATTTTTTACAGAAATTTTACTACAAAACTAAGTAGCGGCATACAGGGCTTGTAACCGGAATTTGGTCCATACTAAAATACCGTTTTTTTTTCGTTCTTTCGTTTACTATTTCATATTTAATCGAAAAATCTTACAATATAAAGTCATAACCTAAAAACAATACGAGCTCTACGTAAAAACCATAAAATATGTAAACATATTGGGTTATTTCGGGGCTTTTTGCGAAAACCGGTTACAAGCCCTGGCGGCATACAAAATACACCTGATGTTGTTATCGTTTCCGTCTCATGGTTCCCTTCCCGAGTAAAATGTCTGTGACATACGGACGGACGGCCGGAAACTATAAGGGTTCCGTTTTTGCCATTTGCAATTTACCAAATGCAGTAGCGTGTGACACAATGGAATTTTAAAGGGGTGTAGTTGCAAATGATTATGAAGAAAAAAGTATGGGGGTTGATTTGTCGATAAATTTTATCATACTATACGTGGTTCACGTCTCCAACATAGGTGTACGATCACATTGTATATGCTCGCTATATTAGATTTCTTTTCTATGAAAGTGCTTACTAGTTGAGGTGTGATAAATGTAAGAAGAATAAACCCAGGCGCTTATTGGTACTCAAATATTGACAGTGTGATAGGTGTCTATATGGCTCACATACTCCGCTTACGATGACTATGGTTAATTTAACAGTTAACTAATGAACGGGCATAACTACGGCACAATTATGATAATAATCGAGTTATGGCTTATTACAGGGGTCGGCAAACTTTAGACAAGGAACCTGATTTCGGAAAAATGTCGATTTCTCGGAAGCTCATAGAGCTACAGTTTTCTGTTTCAGGTTTACACTGTATTCCAACCTTGGTCTAATCTCTACAAGACCTACTTTTCTTTCGGGTTAAAAGACCAAGATAGCAATCGCCGTCAGATTATGCGATTTTGGTACTGAGAAAAGGTAATAGGATAGATATTTGCTAAGAGGGTCGAATGGATTTATCGGAGTATAAGTTATATCTGACGTAGCTAGATATGACACAATAATGAGAGCGACGAAACCCCTCTTGTTTTGCTATACTATGCTTATCCTTTTGCTTTAGATCCGGACATCTGTCAGCTGTAAAGTGGTGGAGGTCAAATAATGCACACCACTTTGAGTATACAAATCCTAGAGATCTGGTTTTGATGCAGTATTATAGGAAATTATATAAATAATTAGATTATATCATTGCCAAAGCTTTCTGATGGGGTACACTTTGATTAAAGCTAGTTAAAACTTGACAGATAGTTTTCATCCGTTTGAAATTCTACCTTATCGCGAACAAAATAAAGTCGATAAACACTGCACCAAATAGTGTTAATTAATTTAATATTAATATTTAATAAAAATCATGTGTCAATCGTAAACTAAAGATGATCGCAGTATAAAGTAGTCCAAAACGACGTATAATGTAATTTATAGTTTGTCGCCTACTGTTTGTGTTTCCGAAATAATATGCAATGTTTTTTGTTCTAATGTTAAAATACCCCGTTAAAGGCTGCCAGATGCCCGGATCTAGCAATAAGGATAGTATAGCAATCTAACCAGACCGGCTCTTAGTCCATTAAGCGACACAAATTTTGCTGACAATAAAAACGTTATCATCGCCGTAGGCGTCGTGGTATATAACGCCGAGCAAAATGATTCTGAGCTTCGATCTCAAGGTCGAGTCGAACTCGTACCTTAGTAACAGTCCTAGTCGATTATTGACTTCTTCTATAACTGTCCTATTACATCAAAATTTCTGTATGTTTGCGTACTCATTAAAATCGCCCGTGCTGTGCAGGTTACTTCTTTAAAATGACCTTTTTCTCGTAAATAGTTAATTATAGTGAATCTTCCTTCGTTCATCCTTTTCACTATGAAGTATGATGTATGTATTTTTATTTGATGTGCAGAAATAGTTATTTATTATACAAGGGGGCAAAGTAGATGTTTAGCCTCTCGTGCCTTTATTGAGACCCGAGCCAGCAAAAGACTCCAGAATCAAAGACAAACAGAACAAAACACTCCAGGTTCAAAAAAATGGAACATTGAGTGTACAAGGGCCTCAAGGTTGAAGAAACTTTGCTGCCGAGTATAATACAAAATTTTTCACCACCGTAGGAAAAAAAAAGCTGTAAAATATAAAAAATCTGAGCCAGATGAATGCTTTCAAAATTATATAATGAAAAATTATCTCCTTCAAGTCTATCCTGCCAGATAACGTGAGAAAACAAATCAAAACTTGTAACAAATAACTTTCGCCACATGTGGATAAAGTGCGTTTTCCCCCACCGCTTTCAAGGGATAAATAGCGCGTTTCCGAGGTTGTAAACAATAAAAAGATAAAAAAAGGATGGAATATAAAAAGTGACGCCTAATAGACGAAACCTACGTTCCCTATATGAAAATAATATTAATAAGTTACCCTTCATCCTGGCTACACTTTGTAACATACTACTCTATTAGGTAGTAACATCATTATAAGTAGTATCCATATGTAGTGTTATGTCCGACTACTGTAGCGCGTGTCTGTCGGCATGACATCGGGCGAGAAGCTATTTTATTCACGGACATGGTCATTCATCAATTTCATCATCGTCTATTAAAACTTAGGCCACCAGTCAGATCGTTTAGATCTTGTAGGCGTGTGTTTACTTGTTAATAAACGAACGCGTAACTAAGCGTAGATACACAGTGTTTGTTTTATTACATTGACGTCGGACTCTCGGGCTATGGGCGCACAATGGTCCGAAAATGTACGAAATAATTTCATTAAATAAAGTTGGTGTCTCAAAAAAACAATTTAATTTTGAGACTAACCATTTGCATAGTATTTTATCTAACCTATTAAAAATATTAGAGGAATTGCCATTTTCCGTTGGTTTTACCTCCTGCTATAGGCACCTACCTTCCCACAACTTTTTCGAAAAAATATTCTTTTAGACCTTAGTACTTTCATAGAGACGAACTATAAATACATACGGGCTTGTTATTGTTTTTTTTATAAGTTTTAAGTACTATTTACTATGAAGGTAGGTACTTACATATATTGCCTACATACTATGTTTTAATGTTAAATGATAATACTTAATCGTTAACGCATTTAAAACTTTAACCTTAAAACTATGGGGGAATTCTATATTAAAATTCTATTTATACAAGTATGATGTAATGAGTTGATAATTAATGAGGACTTTTGGTTTCAGGATTGTAAAATGTGCATTGAAATCCATTTGCACACCTGCATCCCAGACATGGTGTACAAACGGTGACGAGTGCAGCGAACTCAGCTCCGACGTTACTTAACACTAGCTATTACTTAAATAAACATTAACATGTGACTTTTACTGTGATGTGACGGTTTACACACCTCAAAGTAATCAGTGCCTTAGACTTTTTATACTTGATATTGAATTTTATACGCATGCTGTCAAATGGATTCCCAAACTGCAACAACTAGTAACGTAAAATTAAGCAAACGCGAGCGCAAAAATGAAAAGAAAAAGAAAATTGATAAAAGCAGACAAAGCGGGGATGAGGAGCGGCGAGAGATGAACGCGCCGGCGGACGAGGACGACTCGGCCAGCTCCAGCGACTCCACCGACAGCGACGACCTCGTCAACGCTTTTAACTACAATACTATCACGTCGCTGGCCGCGCTCAAGGATATCATCCAGGGCGATAACATCGACACGCCGGAAACAGATAGCTTTTTTCAACATTATTTTATGAACCATTGTAATAATCTTTCAAGTTTAAATCCTAATTCTAGTTCCACCTTTCCTTTTTCGGAACGCCGCCGCCTATCCCAGTGTCGGGAAGAAGATGAAGATGATGAGAAAAAAGAACCTGAACTAGCGCTATCGTCCTTATCCCCCGATAGCGCATCACAAAGTAGCGTAGGAAATGTATCAAAAAATCACAAATCTAGAGATATAGTTGATAACAAGCATCACAATGAAAAACTCAATTCGAGCGAAATATTGTCTGAAAGTAGGGACATCCCGGGTGAGGTTGGTCCACCAAAACGAACGGTAATGGGAGCTCGCCACAAGTTCTTAGTGACGACTACAGAACCTCCGCCGCCGTCTGCCGTCGTTGAGAAAGCGCTCCGATCACAAGTTCACAATGCACACACCGTGCACTTTGGCACCAAGGGAGCGGAAGAGATAAGGCCAAGTGTGCGTTCTATTTTCGCCGGCCAGACTCTCCATCATGATAAAAAATATTTTGATAGCAGTCTCATAGAAATTAGATCTACGGTGGATGGATCACCAACGAGTTCCGAAGATATATGGGTCAAAAGAAGTGAAGAAAAAGAAGTAAGTACATACTTGATTTATATAAAACTTAATTAGACTTGAATTCGTAGATTGTTATAAATAATCAGGGCCCGTAATTTTCATGCCGATGACATCAATTTGACGTCACGCTCCATATAGGATGATCCCAAATAGTTTTATTGTAAATTATTAATCATTAGTCGTCAATCATTTTAATCATGTACAAATGACTTCGAAAGTACTCTATAAATAATACCTACATGATACGTGAAACGTAACGTAAATAAAACTATTTGATTTGTTTTTATACATACATTTTACTAAGTGGTATTGTTAACAACACATTACAATTCGAATTCCTCTCTAACGTAAAGCACGCCATCCTTCTTGCATTAATTCCCATGCAAAGAAAATCTAAGTCATCTTCGCTTTCATACGTAATGCAATATTCATAAAAATATTTTTTTTTGTAATCGTATTTTTGTTTGTTGTGTCACACATTTGGTTAATTATTCCAACTTCTTTGCTAAAATGAAAATTATTTGCATGGTTGGTAATTTCTTGTTTTTGTTTAATAATGGCTGACTTAAACGACAATAAGGAAGTTCGTCTTGATGGAAGCAATGGAAAAATAGATTTATGTCCTTATTTTAAGTATTACATCTGTAGAAGTTGAAAGGTCCTTTTCAATATTAAAATGGATTTTTACAAACCGGCGATGCAGTTATGACCCTTAAAAACCTTGAGCAAATTCTAATTAAAAATTTCGAATCTAAATATAAGGGACAAAAAAGGAGAAATGTAAATATGTTTCAAATTAATTTGTAAATAATTATGTACAAAACTAACTTGTACAGCCTTGGCCAGGAGTGTTGAGCATAGCTCTTTTTTGCTTACAATTTTGATGTTAAGTATTAATTCCCTATCATAACAATGTACGATGACGTAAAATGTTATATTTTATTGATATATCTAGAAAACTTCACTTAATAACACTTTCAAGGTACCTATCAAATATGAAAAGTGGAGCTCACAAAAATGGGAATTTAGGTCAGTACGAAAAATTGCAAATATTCAATGCAGTTACTACTCATTTCAAAAAAACATGCCTGTTCAGTTTAAATTAATTGATAAAATAACTTCAAAAAAGATAGAAACGCTGGTCTAAATTTTCGAGTTTTGTATGAAAATCGCAAGGGTGCTCAACACTTCTGGCCAAGGCTGTATATATTACTGTACAAAACCTCGTTTGTAAATAATATCATTAAGTATCTACATAGGCTACTATTTATATATCCGGAAACCGGGATTACAATCTTCTTAAATAGCATATTTGACCTCCATGGTAAAATTTGAACTTTTTTAAGTACTGGCCGGTATATTTTTTCTTTCTTATTAACGCTCGTGTTTTGTTTTTGACGGGTTTTAAATGTCATCTCGCAGCAAGAATGGAACTCACTCGTGAAAATATTCGTGCTATGATTTATTATGATTTTCGGCGTGGTTTAACGCAACAACAGTGCATAGATCAACTAACTTCAACTTTTGGTGATGAAGCCCCATCTAAAACTACTGTGTATCACTGGTTTAGTGAGTTCAATCGTGGACGTAGTATGCTTACGGACGAAGTTAAGGCAGGTCGCCCGAAATCGGTCGTTGTACAACAAAAGATCGAGGCTGTGCGAAAACTTATAATGGACGACCGACATGTTACGTACTGCGAGATAGAGGCGACTCTGGGTATTTCTATGACCAGCATTAATAGCATATTACATAATTATTTGGCTGTAAAAGAAATTTGTTCGCGTTGGATACCCCACAACTTAACAAAAGAGCAAAAAGATGCTCGCGTCGAATGGTGCAATAAAATGTTAAAAAAATATAACCGTGGTGACTCAAAAGCCGTTTATAACATCTATACAGGTGACGAATCCTGGATCTATGCATACGATCCCGAAACGAAACAACAATCAACGGTATGGGTGTTTCAAAATGAGCCGAACCCTACGAAAGTTACTCGTGCAAAAAGTACATTGAAACAAATGGTGGCCTGCTTCTTCGGTATTAATGGCCATGTAGCTACAGTGCCACTAGAAAACCGTAGAACGGTTAATTCAGAGTGGTACACGACCATTTGCTTACCGGAAGTATTTGAACAAATTCGTAAAACTAACCAGCGACGAAGAATCATTCTTCATCATGACAATGCCAGCTGTCATACGTCACGCGAAACAACTCTATTTTTGGAGGGTCAAAATGTGGAATTAACGGGTCATCCGCCGTACAGCCCTGACTTGGCACCCAACGATTTTTATTTATTTCCAAATATAAAGAATAAATTACGCGGTCAACGATTTTCGACCGCTGAAGATGCTGTCGACGCATTCAAACAACACGTTATGGAGGTACCTCAGGCGGAGTGGCAGAAGTGCTTTAAAAATTGGTTCACGCGAATGCAAAAGTGCATAGATCATCAAGGGGAATACTTTGAAAAACAATAAAACCATTTTCAGCCGTGTACGTTTGTTTGTTTTTTTGTTTCCGGATATATAAGTAGCAACCCTCGTAGTTATTCGTGGAGGTACGGCCCAGGACTTTGATTTGCATACCATTTAGAACCTTGTCACAGTGACAATAATATGAAATCTCTAGCGTCTAGATGTTGATTGTCACTATGACAAAGTATGTAATGTTACACAAATCAATTTCCTTGACTGTTTATAAATCAATATGTAATAAAACCTTTTTAAATGTAACCTTTTTTATTCGTTCTCATTAAAAAAAACGTTGTGTCAAAAATGTTACAAGTGCCACTGAGAAATAAAAATACTGATTTCCTAATTGTATTAGTTGTTAAAATCATAAAAAATGTGTCCATCAATTATACATTTTCCTTTTAGCAGAGAATTTGGAATAATTAACCAAATGTGTGACACAACAATCAAAAAACGACTACAAAAAAAAAATATTTTTATGAATACTACATTACGTATGAAAGCGAAGATGACTTAGATTTTCTTTGCATGGGAATTAATGCAAGAAGGATGGCATGCTTTACGTTAGAGAGGAATTCTGTTTTCGAATGAATTGTCATGTGTTGTTAACAATACCACTTAATAAAATGTATGTATAAAAACAAATCAAATAGTTTTATTTACGTTACGTTTCACGTATCATGTAGGTATTATTTATTCCATGTGTAAATAGAGTACTTTCGAAGTTTGTACATGATTAAAATGATTGACGACTAATGATTAATAATTTACAATAAAACTATTTGAGATCATCCTATATGGAGCGTGACGTCAAATTGATGTCATCGGCATGAAAATTACGGGCCCTGGACTTATAATAGTAACCACAGGTATAATAGTAGTTTTCGATACAAGTGCGAGAAGTATGTCATTTTGCATGAGTACCGAGGTTACTAGAGAGTCAAGACTCGGGACGAGTGAAAATGACCACTTCCGCACGTGTGTCGAACAACGTTTTTTAATACAATTGCGAAAAAACTACAATGAAATAAAATTACATTTATATTCGGTCAGTGTACGAAAGACAGCTTCATTCAATCGCGCGTTGTTCAAGTAATACTATTGGGTCTGGCATAATACTCCTTTATGCCCAATCGCGCGTAGTTCAGGTGGGTCATTTATAAGTGGGTCTCGCATAATATTCATTTATTTAAAATTCTGATCTGCAAATCGTGCGTAAAATCAAACTTTATGCACGATTTACAGATCAGATTACTTTTTAGCACTAGTGCATAAAATCAAACTTTACGCACGATTTGCAGCTACATAAACTAAACTTTTTGAGCAATTGTATTAAAAATTTTTTTGATGTTCGATTGTTACTCGGGCTAGGGCTCTTACACAATACGGATATCTATTTTCAACCGACTTCAAGATTTCGAAGGAGGAGGTTATCAATTCGTCGGGATCTTTGTTTTTGCTATTTTTTTTTTTTTTTTTTTTATGTATGTTCACCGATTATTCGAAGACGGCTGGACTGATTTGGAAAATTATTTTTTTGTTTGAAAGAGTATACTTCACAGTTGGTCCCATTGTAACCAAGTCAGGATCTGATAATGGGATCCTGGAGAAATCGAGGGAACTCTTCAACTATTATAGGCACACCTATAGTGATTTGAGTAGTTTTTACAGCATCCCGAGCATTTGCTTTTGGAAAGGTGGATGCTAAGTGAAGTCGGTTCTTTTTTGTTTAAAATTATTTAAGATATATTTTCATCTCATATCTCAATATTCTCAAATCAACACACTTTGGAATTTATAAGGAAATGTGATATGCGATGGTCAGAACGGAAGACACCAGCAGACTTTGCTAACCACATACTTAATATGTTGTACGCTTATTTTTATCATAGTTATCTTAAAATTGTGGTTTTGTCCTGCAGAAAGAACAGTCAGCCAGTACTGAAGAAACAGTAAAAGATGGCAATATCTTGTCGCCGGCTTCTATTAGGCGAAAATCACAAATGCGAGATCGTTCGGGTACATGGGGCTCCCAGGGAACCAGATTTGAGAAAGAGCCTGCGAAGAAAACACAATTTCGTAAAGACAAAGACGTCCGGCGCAGTAGTGACGATAGGCGACAAAAACGAGGTGAATTACTTATTTATGGAATTAATGCATACGAGGGAAGACTGATAAGTTCTCAGCCTAAGTCATTAAGTGAAAGAATAGCTATAATATTCTCAGCAAAATGCACTATACAGCATCATCTATAGTTATGATATGACTCAATAGCTAATTTCGCCAAAATTATATTTGGATAAAAGAGTTTCTTAATGCGTGCTATTCTTTTTGTTTGAAGTATTCTTTCACTTAATGCCTTAGGCTGTGAACTTATCAGTCTTCCCTCGTAGGCACATGTAGGTACATCGAAAATGAGTATGCAGCGACAAAGTGTGAACGAGTTACCATTTAAGCTGATATTTAAGATACCTCTGCAACAATTTATCTTTGCAAACTGTACAGACTTAGAAGAACTATCCACGATTCCAACACAATCCAACAAGCTAGCTATTTATAGGTATGAATATGTATGAGAGCTAGGTAAATAATGTAAACTTTATAACTACAAAATAAAACTTATCTAGAACAGTGTACATTCTGGTCTGCAGTATGTCTGGTCTGGTAGTATAGTATCTAATGTGGTTAAACTTTATTCAAGTTTTGTCTCAGTTTTTAGATTTTCAACTGGACTGTGATCAAATTAAAAACTCATTCATATTGTGCACAGAACTGTTTAGTGACCTGTGTTTTGGTACCAGCTCTAGTTCGCCCTACTCTATGATTTTCGAATAATGCTACGGTGCCTTGGCTAAGTTTAGTGATTTAAAAATAGGTACTAATAGATAAAATACCCAGTAGAGAGGAATTAAGATTAACATCTAATCTATAGGTACTGGCCTACACAATTGTATATTACAGTCTGTAAGGGCGTAAATGTGATGTGATTATATTATTGACTAGCTGTGCCCGCGGCTCCGCCCGTGTGGAATTCGGTCTGTGTCAGTAAGCGGCTAATTCACCCCTAATTTCTCTCCCGCTACCCTGGAGGCGGAACTTGAAGTAAAGTTGACAGATGGATACGCTAGAGGACAGTAGTCCTAATAAAATATTTTACAATTACCACTAAATGCAACTACACTCATAAATGTATACTTTTTTTTTATTATATTTGTTTTTGGCATGATTTACTCGTAAACGACATAGAGAGTAGTAGGTGTATATCGGACGATACAGGACCACTTTTGTATTTCTACGTTCATGTCCACGGCAAATATCATCCAAATCGATCCTCCCGTCAAATTAGTTGGGGGGGGGGGGGGTGTGTCACAAATGGAGGGGGGGGGGTCCATGACCCATGCAAATTTAACTCAATCGAGTGTAGTGGCTACCCCCCCCCTTTTAGACGTTGAATTTTTATAGGCTACGTATAACCTGGCTGGTGATTTTCTAGAATTGGAATTAGTAATCCTTAATTGGGTGATTTCCGGGATAACAATGAAAAAAAAACCGGCCAAGAGCATGTCGGGCGATGCTCAGTGTAGAGTTTCGTAGATGCTGCCCTGTTACAAAACATCCGTTCTAAAGGTCGTTTATTTGGCGGCGCTTACGTCAGTTTACTATTCGGCACTTCCTTTCACTATGCGTTTTTGACTAATAATTCAAAAACGGCTGAACCGATTTTATTCAATATAGTTTTTATTGAAATTTCTTATCAGGCCTCACCAAATTTCAGCTTTCTAGTGCGAACGGTAACTGAGCTAGACCGCGGACAGACGGACGGACATGGCGATGTAACTGTTACGTAATAAGGCCTAATTATGTACAGAAGCATACACTGCTTTACCTACACACATATTAAAAATCCATTGAAACCATTAGAATGACCACCATTACACCGCCATGACCAACATTATTGCGCCGGTGGTCGGGGGGGCGGATTTTCATTACGTTACCGTAGGTAATGAATTTTCATACGTTTTTACCACACTGTCACAGATAATACACTGATGTTACGTTATTGGTTGCAATACTTGCAATAATGTTGGTAATTAATTACATACGGTTCCGAACGCGGAATAGAGGATTTATGATATTGGTGTAGATCAAGATATTTATTCGTCAATGTAAGCACATTACAATGCACTAATGAACGTCAGAGAAAAATAAAATACGTGAGTGTCGTGGAAAGTGTGTGCATCAAGTGCGATTGGAACGAAGTTATGTTATTTAACTTTATTTCATTTTTTACTTCTTCGTAAATTTTGTGGTTTTAATTTTTTTTGTATTTTTTTAAAATTTTGGAAATTTTGGAAACAGTGAAAATTTTGGAAATAGTGGAAAATTTGGAAATTTTGAAAGTTTTGGAAATTTTGTGAAATTTTGGAAATTTTGGAAATTTTGGAAATTTTGGAAATTAGGGGAATTTTGGAAATTTTGGGAATTTTGGAAATTTTGGAAATTTTGGAGATTTTGGAAATATTGGAAATTTAGAAATTTAAAATTTTTGATATTTTCGAAATTTTTGACATTTTCGACATTTTTAAAATTCTCGACTTTTGAGGTTCTCGACTTTTTTAACTTTTATCACTTTGCCATTTCTCAGTTTCACTACACTTCACTTCACTTTATTCTATTTTATATATTTTTTATTTCATTCCATTTTACATGTTTCTCAATCGTATGGGTGTCGCGTTTTCGTGACGTGACGCTTTTTCGTAACGGTCACGTGACTTTTTTTCGCCTAGGCCCCCATCCGCGAACCGTCCGATAAGGAACTTCGTTCCAAAACTCCACCGGTTCTAACCCTGTAGGTGTACCTCTGGCCCAAGAAGTATTATGACCGAAAAGAAATTCGACGGGACTTATTTTTTTCAAAACAGTAATACATTATTAGATCTTAAAGATACAAAATAATGCGTAGTTCTTCAAGAAGATATATCAAAACTGCTTGAGAGACAGATAATGTACCTATTGTTTAATTATAAAGAAAAATAAATCCTAATCTGGCTGCTTCACAAAACGTTTGATATGTTTTCCTACCTAAACGGTGTCCTATAAATGTTAGATGATTTTGTAGTAGTTTTTTGGTTTGCTGCATTAATCCTTTGACATTCATGACATTTTCAAATATTTCTTAAGAGCGGGTAAAGGTAAATTTAAAGCATCGACGGGTAACATGTTATAAATATGAACACCTTGACCAAAAAATTACAAATTATTTCAATACCAACTTTCAACATACAAACTTTCAACCCCCTTTTCACCCCTTCCAGGGTTGATTTTCGGGATGAAAACTGGTCATTGTCCTTTCCCGGGACTCAAACTATCTCTACACAAAATTTCATCATTATCCGTTCAGCCGTTAACTAATTAAAAATACTTGGAACGTGTTCTGTTATCGATTCTAAGTATCTCCAGCCAACTTTTTTTCGAATATATTCCATGAACAGACTTTCGACTCTCTTCAGCTTTATTATATGTATAGATAGTTTTTATTGAAAGTACCTTTCAGGCGTCACTTCCATTATTTTTTTCAAATTTTTTGGACCGACGGTTCTAAAGTAAGATGGGGTTTGAAGAAGAAACTATCCTTTGTCATTTCTCGAGACCCATACTATCTCTATACCAATTTTCATCTAAATCAGTTCAGCGGTAAAAAAATCCTCATACCACCTTCCAACCCCCTTTTCACCCCCACAAGGGTTTGAAAACTATCCTATGATGTTTCTCGAGACTCAAATTATCTCCATACTCATTTCTATCTAAATCGTTTCAGCGGTTAAAAATTCTCCATACAAACTTTCAACCCCATTTTCACCCCCACCAGGGTTGATTTTCGGGATTAAAACTATATATTATCCTTTCCCAGGACTCAAACTATATCTATCCAAAATTTCATCAAAATCCGTTCAGCCGTTTTCACGTGATGCGCGGTCAAATAAACAGACAAACAGATAAACAGATAAACAGATAAACAGACAAACAGATAAACAGACAAAAATTCTAAAAATTGTTGGAACGTGTTCTGTTATCGATTCTAAGTATCCCCAGACAACTTTTTTTCGATTATCTTCCATGTACAGACTTTCGACCCTCTTCAGCTTTATTATATGTATAGATTGTGTTGAGGTACCCATTGTAGATTGCCGATGTTTGGCAGGGAACCGCGATTCTATTATACACATTTAAGCCACTCCGGTACCGCCCGCGTGTTTTGGCGCAGTGCCAAGATAGCGTTGCTTTAACGAGATTTTCACAAACAATGATTTCTACAATGATCAAAATGTTTTACCGTTTTCACTTCGACGCATGACGATGAAACTCGCATGTGGTCTAGCGAGCGGTTTCAGCGTCCATCGAGCAATAAATCGTGTTATCATTACGTCACATGGGTAAAATATTGTATTTATAGAAATGACTACATCATCAGCTAGCAGAGCTTGTCAATATGAGTAGTTCTAGTTTGGTTACCTAAGACGACAATTCGAATGTTCAACAATCGATTTCGCTCATTCCAGCTATGACTAAACCTACGAGGGGATTAGGGAGAGTTCTATTTTTATGTTGTTGGAGAACTGAAACCACAAAAATATATATTTTTACACTGATGTTACGCGGTGTAACAAACATAGCGTTGAGTGAGGGAGTGTTATTTTCATTTTTATTAATAAACGTAGGTTTATGAACATAATCAGTGGCGTAACTACGTTAAGTGGGGCCCATGGCAAATGCATCGTATCGGGCCCCTTTTACAGAAAATGTTAGGATCCTCCTTTAGTCGTGGCCTCTTAAACCGGAGACCTCCTCAGGCCGGGTGCCGGTGGCATTTTGCCGGCTCTGCCAGTTGCCACCCTATAGTTACGCCACTGAATATAATTGTCAAAAAGGGGAAGCCAGTGGGTATAGAGCTCTGTGGACGTGTCGCAAATGCACAGTATCTTGTCTACCGAGAAAGGTAAGACGTGCACTTCACGACGATGAAAGCAGTACTATTTGTATGGAAATTTCTAGAAAAATTAACGTTTTTCTGCGCTCTTAAGCGTAATAATATTTAGATTGGTTACATCAATGGGTATACACTACAGGGATGCTACAGACATGTACTCTCTGATATATATATTAAGTACCTACTAATCGATAAGATGTTCATTAAGTGTCATGCGCGTCCTTAGGTACTGAGTTAGTTACGTAATGAGTGGATGTTGACTTCGTTGCCTAGGACTGGTGTATGTAGGTTCAATAGATAATGATAGGTCACCGAGTAGGGTTTTCACATATAAAAATTTGTTTAGCCAAGCTTTAATTTTTAAATGATATTGTAGAATAGTGAGCAAACGCTTGTGGCCTGGCGATAAGACGTCAGACTTTCAATCCGAAGGTCGCTGGTTCAAATCCCGGCTCGTATTACTAGTTTCGGAACTAATGTTTACAACCTTTGTATGCAGCGTGGGCCTTTTTCTCTGCAGCTGACTGTTCGAAATATCATTTGATATTTACCAGTCGCTTTTCGGTGAAGGATAACATCGTGAGGAAACCGGACCTAATGCCAACAAGGCCTAGTTGCCTTTGGGTTGGAAGGTCGGATGGCAGTCGCTTTTGTAAAAACTAGTGCCTACGCTAATTCCTGGGATTAGGTTGCCGAGCGGACCCCAGGCTCGATAGAGCCGTGTCAAAAAGCCGAGACGAACGCTAGGAAGATGATGATTGTAGAATAGTGAGGGTTCCGTAGTCATGAAGGGAAAATCGGCACTCATTGGTTATTCACGTTCCTGCCCCTCTATCGGTCCGTATATTCGGTGCCTAGTTTGCCGAGATTCTCGTCTAGCATCTCGGGCTAATAGGGGATGACACATGTTGAATTTTGTAATAAAATTAAGTTGAATAGATGCAAAATGATAAATATATCCTAATAAAGTAAAATTAAAAAAAAAAACGATTGAAAAGGTTCAAAGATACGAGATATCAAAATTCTAAAAGGAGATCGTCAATTCTAGGCCCACTTGCGATATGGTCTCGTATAAAGTTTGGTCTTTAATTTTAAGCAAATACCCATTTTATTACGAAACTAGACAAAATATTGCATGAAAATAAAACTGGAATTAGAAATGAAAAATAAAAAGTAATTTCGTTGATCCTTCCGCCATCCAAATAGTGCTAAATAACTTGTTAACGTCTTTACAGCATTGACATACGGTTAACTTCTCCTGGGCCGAGACGAAACGGACATTTTCAGTAAGGAGTTACGTTTATTTTGCTAATCTTGTTTATGATTATAGTTTGACACTATTAATGTATGACGTAACCGTCATCCATGTCTGCCGCATGAAGTTATAATTTGAAACTGGAGTGTGCTCTTCGGCCACAAGGTGGGGCCGAAGGAGTTGGTGGTATGGGGGGGATGCGTCTCGTTTTGACTATTTTTCTATTAAATAATGTCTGATACTACCATGGATTTCTAACAAGTGGATGTAATTGTTGCACTTTTTCCCTAACCACAGATTATAAGGTTCATCTGATGAACCTTATTACCGTGTAAAATAGACGTTCATAGGTGACTAGAAAAAACGGTCCGATAGAGGGCATAATATGGGGGGCGGTGTTTCACTCGAACTCGTTACAAAATTGACATACATACATTGACATTTTGACTTGTTGTTATGCTGGCATTATTGTCTAATGACGTCAAAACTCCCTAAGTCAACGCGGGACGCGGCTCCCTAAATTACTCTCTCTTTCGGCCTTGCTTTTTGGCCCAAGAGTGTGCTCCGGTTTAAAATTATAACTTCATGGATACTAGTAGGAGCGCACTAACAGTGATAAACCTTATCTCTTTGTAATAAGTGCTACGATTGTTTAGTTAATAGTAGCAATGATGGTTTGACAGCTATTATCATTGTTTACCCAAATACAAGAAATCTGCGGCAGGATCAAAATATGACTTTTTATTATTTTATTATGATTTCCGTTTCATTATCATGTCAGATTTTGTAGAAATTCTTTATAAAACAGGTATTTATTTTGTGCTATACTTTAAATCATAAACATGTACGCTTTAAAATATTGTCCTTATCACATTCATGTTTTTACATCCCGATTTCTCAATTTTCCCGTTACATTTCATGATTATTTTATGACCACCCTGATCTACAAATTAAAGCGAATGTTTTGATATCTGTTTCATAATTATACGCATCTTTATGATCTGGGGCAAATCGCTTAACAAAAATTGACGATCTCCTTTTACGATTTAAAAAAAGTATGACATTCAAAAAAACAATGACACCATTCGATTTCTTACATTTTATCGTAAAATAAATTGCAATATTGTACCGTCAAAATAGCAATTTCATAATTTTTCCATACTTTAAACAGGGCGACTACGCAACCGTGACGTCACTGTTGCATATCATTTTGTTAGGAGCGTTTTTAGAAACAAAAGCGAGTGACAGATTTTGAATCTAATTTCTGACTTTTGTGTTGCTTGGACGCAATTAGCCCCACATAGACATTTGATCCTTACAACAAAACGATCGATTTTTTTTTTTTTTAATGTATGTTCACCGATTATTCGAAGACGGCTGGACCAATTTGGATAATTCTTTTTTTGTTTGAAAGAGTATTTCACAGTTGGTCCCATTGTAACCAGGTCAGGATCTGATGATGGGATTCTGGAGAAATCGAGGGAATTCTTCAAATATTATAGGCACATCTACCTATACAGTGATTTAAATATTTTTTACAGTAGCTCGGGCATTTCCGTTTGGAAAGGTGGAGGCTAAGTGAAGTCGGTTCTTTTTTGTTTAAAATGATTATAGATAAATTTCAGACAATTGGAATATCAAGGGTTCATTGTTCGGATAGTTGATTCTTGGTCAACGAAGTTATTCTCTTTTTATACTTGAGTAGATACTATATTTAAGTATAATACTTACATCGTCGCCTAATAGGACCCATAGCAAAGGTTAGCTTGGTTTAACCTAGGTCTGTCTATTTAAGGGCACACTTAAATATTTAAGGACAATTTTACAGCTATATTTATTTACCAAAAACACGGCGAAATAATTAGCTGTTACGTGTGGTGGAGCAGAATAGTATTGGTTGCTCATCCGGCGACTGCAATCGGATAAAAATTATAGGCAGCATATTTTGTACCGCGACAGTTGTTTTGTGACGACTTGATGAGCACAACTGATCCGTTGTAACGGTACCTCGTGCATAGCGCGTACAGTTTCTACGCATCACTTGCACTGGTACAGACGCCGGCAATAGTATCTTCCTACACGAAGGCCGCAAAAATATGTGATACGCTCTTATGGCCCTACAGATAAGAGCGTGTCACATATTTTTTCGGCCTTCGTGTAGGAAGATACTATTGCCGGTGACTGTACACGCCTGTTATTCCTTTTAATTTCAATGAGCATAAAAGCATAAGGCAACGTACAGGTGGCGCTGCAATCATTTATAAAAATCTTTGCACATGGAAAATCCATACACCATAGATAATAAGTCTGTAAACTTGTTATAACAAAATAAAAATAAAATCATAGAAACTTCAGTACAAACCGTTTAAAAAAAAAACCAATGCGCTTTCACATTATCCGATCCGATATTGGATGTCGGATAGGACCACGAAGGAGACAAATTAAAAATTAGTGATTTCTATATTTTTGTCTTAAATTACCAAATGTCCATTGCCAAAAGAAAGCACTAACGCAAAAAAGGCGGACCTATGGGTGGGTACCCTCTAGCAGCTTCTTTTTTCCTTATGCCATCCGATATCGGCTCGAATGGTGTGAAAACGCATTCACAGGGGTAGTAATATTAAAAAGGGTAGACACGATTGCCCCCCAATGGTATAAATATTTTCTTTGCTCATAACTATCGTAACATTATGTAACGATGCTCGTGCAACTATGGCAAGTATGTCTGGCCGGCCGCTCAGCTGCGGTCCGCTATGTAGATTGTGACACAGATTCCGTGTTGAAAATGTAGCTTTCCTTGTAATGAATGCCGCTTATTGTTTTCATTGAGAAACGTAAATGGTAACACACCGTAGCTATACTATTAGTAATGGCAATGGTCGACTGAGTTGTCCTTATGTGTGCGTTTTGAGAAAAGGTGTGCAGAAAAATAATACAGTCAAGGACATTAACTAGAATTAAAAATATATACATGCGGACTATTTGACTAGTTGCTAGTTACAGAATGTATGTAGTTAAGTTAGATTTCGCGAGCTAATGATAAGAAGCAGTCAAGTGTATTAGCACGTTAATCTTAAATTACCTATAATATGCAGTTTCACAGTGTACTCGTACTAATAATAAGACTGAAATGCTGTGTAAACATTAAATAAATACACAATTTATACCACTTATCTCAGATGTTAGGTAAAAAGTTACACGGTGTTTTCTAGTAGAAGGTAGCTTTCTTATAAAACTAAATTTAGCTAATACAAATCACTCGGCCATTATTAAACTAAACCACAGTAACTTAACTATTGCCATTAGGCAGGTATGACGGACTAGAGTTAATAAAAGAAAACATTGAATACGTATTGTATCCAGCGGGATACTTACGTTCTGTTGTCTGTCATCGAGCGCGATGCATTATGGTTAACACTTGACAGCTTTTTTTAAACATTTTCAGAGCAACGACTGGATGCAGCTATCACGCGCAGCACGCAGTCTGTCGGGGAGCGCAAGCGACGCGGCTCAAACGACGATGGCCAGCCGCACCCCATGTACCAGCAGACTATACACGGTACAAGCAAGAATTAACTAATCAACTAATCCAAAAAGGCCAATGGTTGGCCTCCGAAACGAGAGCACGCCACCTGACTGGAACCTGCGTAACTTGCTGCCAGTTATTGACCTAAAGCTGAAACAGATACGCTACACGGTCTCCAGCGATACAGCGTAGCCAACGTGCCAATCGTTAAGAGGCCTTATTCCGAAAACGCGCGAATTTCTTAAAATGCTTCATTTTCTTCGAAGGCTATGGCTAAAGTACTTAGTTTTTTTTAATCAACTATTGATGCATATAATAGTTCATTTCTTTATCTAGACGGCAATCGGAGCAAATATTACATTTTAACGAGTAAAACATGAAAAAAATTGGTCGTCTTGGAAGGCCTTTCCGGATTTTCCAGTTAGATGTACCGTTCATTTCCAAATTACGCAAAAAAGGGTAACAATTCTTATTCAACTTGAATAAAATTCAATTGAGTATATCATGTCTGAGACGGCGATGGAAATAAATATCGAAGATTCATCTTGGATAATAGACAAAAAACCTCCTGATTATATGCCAGTTTTTTGATGAAAACACGTTTACATTTAATTTTTTCCACGAGAACTCTATAAATATTTTGCCCTAAAACGATGACCATAGGAAAGTTAAACTATATTTCTATCACGATAAAAATATGATTACTATAGTGGTACGTTTTAATTTAGTATGAATTTTTAAAAATGACCTATAAATCACACTTCACAGGACACTTTCTCTAAGAATCGTATTTTTGGGTTCTTAATAATAATAAATATGGTTCAAAAGTATTTTTTTGTATTACTAATACTTCAAACTATCTTATAGATAGCATTTTATGCGGCTTTTTTCATTAATAGAGTTTTTCGACCTTTTAGGGAATAAGGAGTCTTAACGCTCCTTAGCGAACGAAACGCAACTGTCACTGTCGCACTAATATGGAAGAGTGATAGAGAGTGACTACGATACGCTACGGAGCGTTAACGACTGGCACGGCGGATACGCACCCTGCTCGGCTAACCCATCGGATGGCGATCAGTCGGTCGTCTCAGTACGCTCTCTAGACATCCCGATTATTTAAGGGTATTATATTGTGGATAAATGCATTTGGACACGATCCTCAGTTATGAGGGAAAGACTAGCAAAAATAAGAAGGGTATTGTTAAAGGGAACGTGTTTGGTTGATGTTATTTGATTTTCTTTGTCATAAAAGAGGTAATACCTATGGCAATTCTCAAGTGATTCCCCCATTCTTATTAATCGGTCCTTACGATCATGACGAAGTGAACAACATGACTTTTCCTCTGGATTGGCAGATATATTTTAGGATAGCACTTTAGTTTTATTTTGGAGATTATCGTAAAATAGTTCCACATACAGGAAAATATTAATGAGGTTTTATCGAAGGTACAAGCGGGGTGAGTCGCAGACCGGCACTGTTCGACATCTTCAAGACGAAGCCTCGCGGCGACAGCAAGAAGCAACCTTCGATTATGAAGCAAGTGAAAGCTGCTGTGCAGGTAAACTTGTACAGTTGATTGATTGGTCAATATTCGTCTTTTTTCTTTAATAACTTAAATTAGGCTTACTATTTAAACCTAAAAGTAATATTGCTTTCGCAGATCATGACGAAGACAACTCCGAGCAAAGATGCCAACAAACCCGAGGAGGCAAAGGTGGAGCCAGGCCCGTCGGCGCCGGGCACGCCCGCGGTTAAAGCACGCGACGGCTCCGCGCACCCGCACCCAGGGAGTGACACTAGGGTAACTACACTCTTGTGATAAAATGGTTATTCAACTACAACTTACATCCATAGCGAAAAATAACAATCAAATAAATTACATTAAACTTGGATGAACTATTTATAGCTAAATATTGTATATACATAGCTAACTTGGTCAAGGGTCATGTGTTGTAGTATAGAATTGGCGCTGACTCAGCAAGCTTGCATGCATGCATGCTGCTTGCATGTGAACGCACCAATATACCGTGACAATAACTTTGTCGTCCACGGCGAAGTATAAAACCAATGTGTCAATTTGACATATGGAACGTGCGGAGGGCTTGCAACTCAGGGACCCGCCCACCCCTTCCCAGAAAAAAGCCTTTGAACGGCTAGTCGTTCGTTTAACAGCCCAAATCACTTGCTGTCCGATATCGATTGAATACCCATTCATTTTACTTAGCCGTATGAAGGGGTTTCCCTTACGAGACTACATACCTCTACTGGTAGAAAAACCCTTTCGAAAGGCTATTTTTAAGCGCTTGGAAAAGGTATCTGATATTCGTTAAGGGAACCGCTTACCCGTATTTAAAGCGCTTTAAGGTGATACATGACTGAGGTTGTGCTCAGCAGATTTAATTTTTTTTGAAACATATTTGAAATATAAGTTTGATACTTTCAAGAATGATTTACGACTATATGACCGAGGGATTTGTGGAAGGAAAACACGATTGGCTACAATTTCCTCGAGAGTTTTATTATTCAAAGTCAGGTCTTATTTTAACCTAAAACTGATTTTATTGCTCAATTATAAAGACAATAAGGATAAAATTGTAAGAACTAGTTCTTTAGGATTGTAGGATGAAAATTTAATTCGTTGCTTACTTTCACCTTGAGATGGCATAAAGTGATATGACGCTTACGACATTTCATAAACGCGCTTCCAGGCGCCACGAATTACCTTGGCGCTATCCTTTGCAACGTTTGATCAATCTGTAAGCCGCCACTGCCAACGATGGGTTATTGTTTGTCGGCGTCAGCGCTTATTTTTACAAAAATAAAGTGCTTTTAATTATTTATTACACTCTATTTGCAGATCTGTTTACAACAACGTTTTTTGCGTTGATCAAACCTGTATCTCCATACAAAAATACTCGTATAATATGTAGTTTAATTTAGGGTAGTCGTTTGAACTACAGAATAAACAACAGTAAGTTCACTCCAACTATACTTGCGCGCTGGGCGAGACACGCCGGTTTTGTACCTACTTATATTATAACATAGAACATGCGAATCATGCGATAAACTATTAAAATATACTTAAGTCAATAATATTATTATTATTGCAAGATAATTAATTGCGTAAACAATAGTTTTTTTTTTTTACCTTATGGAGTTTGTCCAAATACAGAAGTGTCGTGGTTTATATGGGAGCTCATACATTCTACGACACTTCTCTTTCCGGACAGATTCTACCTCAGTGTAAACAGCTTCTATACAGTACAGTGGACGTATTTCGGCCTTTTCCGGGGCAACCTTAGGAGCCACGTCAGAAATGACACAATAATGAGAGCAACGAAACTCCTCTAGTCAGTTTGCTATATACTATGCTTATTTCTAGATCTGGACACCTGGCAGCTGTAAAGTGGTGGAGGTCAAAGAAAGCAAACCACTTCAAGAAAACCAATCCTAGAGTTCTGGGTTTCATGCAATATTATGAGAAATTATATAAATAATTAGATTATATCATTGCCAACAGTTTCTGTTGTAGGAAGTAGTGCCAAACGATGTATAATGTAATTCATAGTTTGTCGCCTACTGTTTTTGTTTCCGTGATAATACGCAATGTTTTTTATTCTAATGTTAAAATATAGGCCCTGTCCTTTATAACTGAGACAAATTCGGCAGTTTTTACCTATTTTGGTATTACTATTTTCTCTGACCTCCACCAATTAAAAGCACCCAGATGCCCGGATCTAGCAATAAGGATAGTATAGCAATCTAACCAGATGGGTTTTGTTGCTCTCATTATTGTGTCATATCTGACGTGACCAGCTCTTAGTCCAAAAGTGAGCGGAGAAGAAAACATGTGCAATTTTCATACAAATTGCGCAGCATATTTTGAGGGGTGTCAAACAGGGACTGAAAGGCTACCTTTATAAACGGTTTTTACGGTCTTTTTAAGGCAGTTTTACTCTTTTTTTCTCAAAAATCATCATGGTAGAGTCCTTTTAGCTAATTAGGGGGTGTAGATTTCGAAAATTTTGTCTGTTTTTAAATCCAAGATGGCGGATACACTCTGTTTTCTCAAAAATCGTTATGGTGTTGTTTTCGGCTGATTAGGGGATACAGATTTCAAAAATGATGTGTGTCTAAAATCCAAGATCGCTGTTGTACACTTCTTTATGAAAAATCGTCATGGTAGTAATTTCCGGCTAATTAGGGCGTGAAGATTTCTTAACTTATGTCTGTTTTAAAATCTAAGATATAATACTATACGCGGTAATACACTCTTTTCTGAAACCTACATACTACCTACTGGATCTCAGGATTGGAGAATGAGTCATGCAGTTTTGGCTCAAGTCGCTCGACGTAATGAGCAGTTGAAAACAGAGTCACTCTAAAGATCTCAATCTTTTTACATTTCACTATAATAGTTATTGTAGTGTCATTAAACCAAAGTTTAGGTAGGTATACTTCACATTTATCTACAATATTTAGTACAGCGCCCTCTATTTAACTTAAGTTACCTACTTCCTTTTGTGTCAGTTGAGATTTTATAATTTTTTAAAACCGGGTTAGTTCAATGGCAAAGAAGTTATAATATCGAACCCATTTTGTCAACTTAATGACCTGGTTTAGACATTTCATCTAATCGCTAAACCAGTTTAGTGAAATGACAAATCTAGTTTTACTCATTCATTTTACTCAGATTTAGTTAGATTACTAGAGAAATTATGGAATGGGTAAGCCATTTTGTCATCCTGCGCGATTTTATCATATCTCTTAGCCATTTTAATTTAAATTGCAGTTTGAATTCCGAATATAATCCGTTTTAAGTTGTTCGGGTTTGTTGAGGGTCACAGTTCTAACCTAACCTAGCCCACTCTTTGAGCAGCCGTTCGGGTTCATTGAGGGTTAGAGCTCTAACCTTACGAGTACTTAACTCACTTTTTAGCAGATTCTTGATAGATTGTGGACATATAAATACTAAGTAAAGCTTAAAATTCAGGTAGGAGAATCTGCTGTACTTGTACTATTAATTATTCTGTACTATAACCGTCATCTTCATTCGCCCTGCGCTATCATACTATCATCATACCATACGGCCTACGAAACGCTCTCTTCACCATCTTAAGGAATTTTGACTTCCCCAACATGAGCAACATGGTTCAGGTTGCGACAGGGGAGAGAAAAATGGTGGTGCGTGTCGAGGGGGAACTTATTGACGACTTCACAGTAGTGACGGGGGACTCAAGCAGGGCGATGCCTTGTCACCTATGCTCTTCAACTTAGTCTTAGAATATGTCCTAAGGAAAGTTTTAACACTGGAGGGATGGCTAGAACTGAGTTGAAGGTACAATATGATAGGATACGCAGATGATATGGCCATCTATAGACCAGGTGCGGGAGTCCGTAAGGGTCCTTGCAGATCGAAGATCGGCCTCAGGATATCCCACGAAAAAACAGAGGAGTATCTCCACATAAAACGATACAAAAACACTCGTATTCAACCGTAGGACCTGCATGTCGGAGATACTACTTACAGAGGCATGGAGAAATTCAGGTACTTAGGCTGCACCATCACAAATATAAATACTCGCAGCGAAGAAATCAAAATCCGAGTGCAATACACCTTGCGATGCAGTGCTGCCCTTCACAAAGTGTTAGCGTTTAAACTGCTGACCAGATCCGCTAAAATCCGTATTTATAAAACCATTAGGCCAATCCTTATGCACGGTTGGGAGGCATGGACACTGACACTTGGAGAGGAGAATATGCTGCTAGTCGCAGAAAGAAAGATACTTCGCAAGATCCTCGGGCCGAATCAACGACTGGATGGAAGCTGGAGAGTTATAAAGAACGCGGAAATAGAAGACCTGGTGGCTGAACCTAATATTATAGGAGAGACCAAAGCTCACAGACTTCGCTGGCTTGGCCACCTCGAGAGGATGGGGGAAGATTGGAAAGTGAAGAACGCATTCCATGGTTGTCCGGAAGGGCGACAACCTGTTGGACGACCGCGGTATCGCTGGAAAGACATGATCGAGGCGGATCTGAGCGAACTCCGAATCTGAAATTGGTAAGAGCTAGCGCAGGATCGAGGAAAGTGGCACACCCTGGTATCGGAGGCCAAGATTCACTTTGGGTCGCTGAGCCAACGGAGTAAGTAAGTAGTAAGTACAACCGCCATCTTGGATTTTAAAACAGATCATTTTCGAAATCTACACCCCCTAATTAGCCGGCAACGATAGATAGATCTGGGCATCTGGCAGCTTTTAATGGGTGGAGGTCAGAGTGATTCACCAACAAAAATTTTCTGTTGGAAAAAAGTAATACCGAAATAGGTAAAAACTGCCCAAGTTTTCTCATTTATAGAGGACAGAACGACAAACGACAGACTATGAATGATAAAGGCCGGTGAAAACTTTTTGTAGAGGGCGCTGTTCCGGATTCCATACAACTGCATACAGTGAGAGAAGATGAATGGTCCTTAACAATGTACTGAAACTATATACAGTCAGAAGGCTTTTCTTAGGGGAAATCTTCCCTGTCGCTTTATTCTACAGCATTTTAATTTTAGAGTATTTTGGAAACTTTAGAATTTCACTTAGGGACCAATTCGAGATGAAACAGTTAGTAGTTTTCGCTAAAATAAATAAAAACTACTTCCCACCATACAAATTTTGCTTTTCTAAGGACCATTGTTGGAAATTTCATTTTGACAGTTCTCCATTATATATGATATGGCGTCGTTTGGCACAATTTTTTTCCAACAAAAACTTTAGGCAATGATATAATCTAATTATTTGCATAATTTATTATCATATAGAATTAAGAAAATTATATTAAACTTAGAACGCTAGAATTTGCCTTTTTGAAGTGGTTTACGTTCTTTGACCTCTACCAATGAACAGCTGCCAGATGTCCGGAGCTAGAAAAAAGCATAGGATAGCAAACTAACTAGGTTTCGTTGCTCTCATTATTATGTCATATCTGACGTAGCCAGCTCTCCGTCGTCTTTATTGATAACTATCATTAATGTTTATTTAAAAACGTGTATATACGATCATATACTATATAATAGTGCATACACGTTTTTGTACGATATGATGTACATGTTCGAGTGAATCTGGCTCCTCGTCGTTTTGTCGTTTGTTCCAAGTGAACTATCTTTGAGCCTTTAGTCTGAGCGAACTACCACATGACCGCGTTGGCAAGGAGGCGGGACTACGCGATGATTAATCCACCCACAATCGAGGTACATGTATTTTCTGGTACTCGTCTAAAAAGCCAAATGAATGGGTTTTGAGAGGCAACGGCTTTGGAAAGCAAAGCCTTACGAAAACCGACACCGTGGTGTTCGCGAAAGAAATGGCACAAATAATGAATATTCACACCGATACTTCGTAAGAACTATTATATAATCTGTGCCGATACATAAACAAAAACAAATACAGTTCCAAACTTCCCAAAACGATGCGTCGCACGCGCTCCAAATTCTTCCGCCCCTTCGCCACACAAAAGGTAACCGTATTACAATGCAATAAGGTACTTCTTAACCGCAAGCAGCGGCAACTTGGCGGCTTTGTCAAAGGCGCCGCCGCTTCGACACCGCGCTAGACATACGGTCGTCCAACGTAAATTTACAATTTTGCTCTTATTGTCATTAGAAAAAGGATAAAAATTGCATGAGCATAGAAAGGGAAACCCCTTCAAGAGCTACCAACGCTACCCTTTCGAAAGGCTTTTTTAAGCGCTTGAGAAGGTATCTGATATTAGTTAGGGGAACTGCTTACCCGTATTTAAAGCGCTTTAAATAGCTAAATGAATGGGTATTGAGAAGCAACGGCTTTGGCGAGCAAAGCCTTACGAAAAACCCTTTCAAAAACCCTCGAAGGGGATACCGTATTTATAGCGCTTTAATAGCCAAATGAATGGGTTTTGAGGAGCATCGGCTTTGGTAAGCAAAGCCTTACGAAAAACCCTTTCAAAAACCCTCGAAGGGGATACCGGGCGGGTCCCTGTTGCAACTCCGGTATTTATTTACATGACCAATTCCGGAATTCCGGAGACGGCCCAAACATAAAATTACGGAGTTGCAAGCCCTAAAAGTGCGTGAACTAAAGAGGGCAGCATCGGTCGCTCCTGTTTATTGGCGCGAAGTGCAAGTGACACATTAAAGTTGCCAAATTAGTCTACTAGACGGCAGAACCTACAACGTGCAAGGGTATGTAAGCCAATGTTGCACTGTCTATTGGCTTTGAGTACTTTCAGTATTTTATTTAGACCAAAAGATGAGAGACCATCCAACGCGCCCTATACCCGGCGGCGGTAACACCTAAGTATATGTCGTTACTCAATTTGCGATACGTGCCGGAATGTGCTAAGGTCGTCAAACATTGATGTCCTATTGCTCTTCAACAGTACTACCACACGGTGACCGCATCAGCGACGCGGCGACCGAGTGCGATGACCAAAATGATGGACATCTTCCGCGGCCGCGCGTCCGTGCCCGGGCAGACTGCGTCCCCTGACAGCACTGAAAAGAGAAAAGCGGTAAGTCATATCGTCATGCACTAGTAGTTCGGCTCGAACTCGCGATTACCTTGCAAACAGTTTGACCAATTGTATAACAAGACCCTTGTGAAGATCGCTTTTGCGCCTTCTAGCTCCATAACCCCTTGATCGATCCTGGTGATATAGGAACTCTCAAATCATATTTATTTCTGCTTCTACTATCTCAACAAATTTCACAAAGATCAGAAAAACGTTACTATTATCGTTATCGCACAACAACTATTAAAAATCAAAAAGCTAAATGAAGGCACGTCCCTGTAGCCAGCTGACAGTTCCGTTGTGTCCAAAGTTGTTTGTAAGAACTTTGCTGCGCTGCTCGCTTGCTCTTTTGATAAATTCGGCAAGTGCAAGTGTAGACAAAAATCAAGTTTGTTTTTTTCTCGGTCTCTCTATCGACTTGGTCGTCTGGTCTTTCTCTTTTTTCAGTAGACTAACGCAAAGTTAGGCATTTATAGATTTCGCACCAACAATCGCTCGTCCACGTATTTTCGCTTTCTTGTCGCTACATGTTATGTTTCGGGCGTTTTATTGAGGAATCGAGGTAATGGATTTTGACCTCTGACGTAAAAAGAGCTAAGTTTGTAGTTTGTCGACTCAGTGGCGCGGTAGCTTTTAAACGGGTGAACCGATTTGAGTAAGGTCTTGTATTGGTTTTTTGTGTAATTTCAAACTTATAAAGGAGATCGTCAATTCTGGGCCACCTGATTTAAACCATATATGGTTTGTACTTCGATGTAAAATAAATACATAAAAATTTTACATGTTTTTTAAAGTGGGGCATTCCACTCATACAATAGTATGTTATTCAATCAAATACAAACACTGAAAACATTGAAAAAATAATCAACCCAGCAGGATTTGAACCTCGCATCGATACGCCTTACCGGGGCTCGATCGCTTTACCAATTAAGCTATGGGTTCAGTTACTTAGTTGACGAAATTCTCAATGCCTTCAATCATCTTTTTGCATTTATTTTTACATCGACTTTATAGCAGCCGTAAGCGACATCTAGGTGCTAACTACTAGAGTTAGATACCTTTCCCGCCGACCCTATTGCAAGTGTCATAACGGAAATAATAGATGGCGCTGCTATCAACTCATAAAATTTTTACATGTTTTTTAAAGTGGGGCATTCCACTCATACAATAGTATGTTATTCAATCAAATACAAACACTGAAAACATTGAAAAAATAATCAACCCAGCAGGATTTGAACCTCGCATCGATACGCCTTACCGGGGCTCGATCGCTTTACCAATTAAGCTATGGGTTCAGTTACTGAGTTGACGAAATTCTCAATGCCTTCAATCATCTTTTTGCATTTATTTTTACATCGACTTTATAGCAGCCGTAAGCGACATCTAGGTGCTAACTACTAGAGTTAGATACCTTTCCCGCCGACCCTATTGCAAGTGTCATAACGGAAATAATAGATGGCGGCACTCGGTAAGTAGCATGCCCATTGTTCCTTATTTTCTTAATCCACCGCTAGATGTACCTGAAATCAATTGTAATATAAGAAATACTGAACTTAATTTCTCATTGTTTTTCTAACAGATGTTAAATTAACCGAAATATCATGTTCATCATGTATCAAGTTTGAAATAGGGTCACTTCAACTTATTCTAGTATGTGAGTTACAAAAAAAGGTATTATATACGTTACGTTTCCGGTGTCTGAACGAGCTGTAACTATACTTCCGTCGTAAGGTGACCTAAGGAACTACTGGAGGTACGAATGCAATCATACTGAGTTTGGGCTCATTCATTAAGGTCTCGAGAAGCAGTTGATATACGAGGAAAGAAAGGTATAGTCAGCAATAAAAGTGTATACCAAATGGAAACCTTACTTTAATGATATGGCCAAACGTGGATAGTCGTGGAATGTTAACATCTATACGATGTGGTCAGTTTTAGTTGGCCATTTCATGAAATACAACCGCTTCATGAAATTGTTGGCCATATCATAAATTCTACGATCTGGCTAGGCGACAACATATAGGGCAGATGCCCCGGTTGTGGCCACTGTGCCGGTTTTGGGCATTTTCAACTTTATTAAGGTATAGACAAATTTACAAGTCTGTGGTTTATAGTTAATATAAGAGTAAGTTATGGTAGTACAGATGGCACTGTCATCTGTCATGTAATTATAAGAGTTGCAGTAGCCAGTTTTGGCCACTTTTTTCCATGCCTTCTGACAACTGAATGGCAACAGTTGTCAGGAGGCATGGAAAAAAGTGGCCAAAACTGGCTACTGCAACTCTTACTGACATAAAAAAAAATTTGATCTAATGTCAGAATGTTAACAGCGGATATTCATATAAATATATTTTCAATGACTCACCAGACCCCGGACTCTTGTGGCAATGACGTCACAATAGGGTGATTTGGGGAGTAAACGGGACGGTGCTATGAAACACGGTTAAAAACTCGGTTGTTAACCGAATACATTTTAATTAGATATTTTCAACAAAATTATCTAGTAAGTTGATCAATATTATTTTTTAGTGCAAACCATACAATTGTACTTTAAACTGGCTTGGTGACATTTGTGACGAACAAGGAGCGAGTGGCCGACAAAACCAATGCCAGTTTAACGTACAAATGCATGGTTTGCAAGTAATATAGCAAACGATAATATTGATCAACTTACTAAGTAATATTGTTAAAAATGTCTAATTTAATGTATTCGGTTAACAACCGAGTTTTTAACCGTGTTTCATAGCACCGTCCCGTTTACTCCCCAAATCACCCTATTGTGACGTCATTGCCACAAGAGTCCGGGGTCTAAGTCCACATAAAGAGTGTCATAATACCTTATTGATACAAAATGACGGAAGTCTGAATAGACAAACTCTCCTTAAAGTGGCCAAAACCCAGTAGCGGCAGATGCCCCATCTGCCCTACATGTAGAGCAGATGCCCGGTTTCAGCCACTTTAAAGAGAGTTTGTCTATTCAATCGTCTGTCATTTTATGTCAATAAGGAATTATGACTCTCTTTATATATTGAGTAATTGAAAATATATTATTTACTGTAATATGGTTGTTTCCACCTACCACAGTTAGGGTTGAATTGTAGCGCATTATATTCTTTTAGATTATAAGAACATGTATATTTTTGAAAATTACAAATTTAAAATATCTTTTGAAATGCGTCACGTGCCCGAAGTGGAAACGCTATTAAAGATTCTGATGACGTCACAACACAAGGTTTAACATTGTTGACAGTTAAATTAATGATTTACAATAGTTGCGTTTCGTTATAACCAAATAGTTTTCCACAGAGGACTTGCAGAAAACTAAAAATTGTATTAATTTACTAGTATATATAATATTTCATAGTAATAGTTTTAGGCAATCTGATTTATCATATCGTAAATTAGAAGAAACGGTGGTAGGATATTTTTAAAAGCATCTGGTTATAACAAAACGCACTTCTTATTAAATTGCAGTTGACAATTCAAATCTTCTATGTGTGTGTTACGTATGTAATGAGTGTGTATGTAGTTGTGTCAGAGCATGAGTTGTGACGTCACACGTTTTCCAAAGCACGTTTTAGACGCAAAGCAGCTGTCCAAATATGTTTTGTAATTATCCCATATTTAAAGCCCCTTTCGAGGCAAAACATGAATTCAATGTTTGGTCAATACATATGGTTATACTTGCGTTTCAAAAAATTGGAAACAATCCTATAATATGAATCTCCGCTGTTAAGATTCTGACATTAAACCTTATTTTTTTCTATAATGAGATGCCAGAACCCCAGGAGCCAGTTTTACCCATTTTGTAGGCCTCTGACAACTGAATGTCAACTGATACATGCCCGGTGACAGAACTCATTTCGGCCTGACATTTTAGATGCTTCTGTGATGTGGCTGTCCTTAGGTCACCACATGGCACAGTACGTTTAGGGTCGCATACGGAACGATTATGAAGATGACTTTAGTTTGTCGCATTAATTTGCAGACAGCGTCTTGCCTTGATAGATAAACGATACAATACAATTATTTCGTTCGAGACTTCTTAATTACATTAAAAGTCGTGCGGCAAAGCAATAAATAAAGTGACTATCTCATTATTTGCTTATGCAACTTTTTTGTTGTATAGGACAACAAAAAAGTTGCATTCAACGATTGCTATCTATTTTATGAAAATAATGCGTTTCCAATTTGATAGATCAAGAGTAGGCCGTAGGCAAACCTACCTCATAGAGTAGCAGAATTTGACTAATGTAGGGCAATTCACGGTCAAATGTTATGTATTTTAGTACCTGATAGCCTGGGCCAAAGTTGGAGCACTTTGTACAGTTATCATGTTATCAAAATATGAGCCTTTCTTCCTGATGGCCACGTAGCCCATTCCATAGTGCTGATCGATAAGTGCCAAAAAATTGTGGTAGCAACACGCAAATCTGACATTTCAGTATTTATAGCGTTCTTTAGAATGGTACAAGTTTTATCTTCTACTAGGATAATTAATTCAATAATTAGGGTTCCGTAGCCAAAATGGCAAAAACGGAACCCTTATAGTTCCGTCATGTCCGTCTATCCGTCCGTCCGTCCGTCCGTCCGTATGTCACAGCCATTTTACTCGGAAACTATAAGAAGTATCTTAATAAAATTGGACATAATTTTTGAGTTATCTCCAAAAAACTTGTTCCAAAGGCATCAGCTACGCCCTTTTGGTATTAGTTTGGTTCTTATTCCATTGAAGGTACGAAACCCTCCTATGCGTGGTCCGACACGCACTTGGCCGGTTTTATATGTTATAACCAGGTTGATTACTTAGTACTTTCGAATGTCATAAGGTTTAAATTGCTACTGGATTGGGTAGATTTTATAATGATACTTTCGCTGACTGTAAAAAATGCTCCAAGTTTAGCTCAGGCTTCCAAGTACTCAAATACAAAACTTTTCATCGTGAATTGCCCTACATAAGCTGAATTCTGCTATTCGATGAGGTCGGATTGCCTACGTCCTACTCTTGATCTATCACTGCTGCCGTGTTATTTTCAAGTGTCAGTGGTACGACGAATCACAGCAGATCATTTTGTTAAGGGCCATTCGTATTTGAAGTGATTGTCGTTATTTAATACACAATAATATAAAAAAATATTAAGACGAGTTTGATTGGCAGCGTAGTGAGCATGCATATATCGAGTTTTTCCCCAGTTGTACGCTGACGTTCTTTGAAGCTGTACGCTTATATTTAATCACCAGTCATCGTATGTCGCAGAGTTTGTTGCCATAGTTGATTCACAAACATTAATATTGAACATTGTAGATAAATATCTGTTTAAGACGTCCCTTTGGGAATGCCACCTTCCATTGCTAATATGGCTATGGTCCTATCGCGAAATTTTCGTTTACTAAGATTAAATAATTTAATAGATATATTTAAATTCAGCCAGTGGTTTTTTAATGTATCAGGCCTCCTATAAAACGTCACTGCCACAATTATAAATAATCGAACGGTATCTTGTACACTGAAATTCCTTGTTAGATATCAACTCTTTCTTGCCATTTGTTACCTTCAATATTTTCTCCTGAATCATTCTTTTAAGCCTGGGCTATAAGCAGGTTTAAATTCAGCAAACAGATTTTTATGAAGTTTAAGCCTTCATAATGGACCATCTATTAACCATGTTTGTAAATGTAACATTTCTTTTTAAAACTGTGCTACTACTGTTCCCTGGCTGATGCTCCAGAATATCAACCCATCAATTGTCATCATTCACCTGTAAACACACAATAACCTTGTATTATATTTGTGTGATCTGATAAGGCCACCACTCGCGATCCGGGCTGTACTTTTACCCTGCAAATGACATCTCCTTCCTGCATTTATTTCATACTTTAATCAAATCACTTACGAGCTCAGCTCCCGCCGGGAACTGCGTAGGTCCCGAGGCCGCGGCGGGTGATATTAGGAATTAAGTCGAATAAATAAGACTGCACTGACATGTTTTGTAAACATTATTCCCTTTATATAAATAATACGTAGTGCTGTATGAATCACTTTTTCGAACGTGCTCGGCTCACGCCTTTCCGGGCATACATTAATGCCACAGTCTAGCGAGAGAGAAAGAGAACGCGTCTTTGCGCCCTCATGTGTTAGGGAGCGTAAGAAAGACCGCTCTTTCTTTGTTAAACAATGTTTTTTTACTACAACTAGTAAGCCTAACTACTAACTAGCTTCTATAATTCTTACAGTCATGTTCATGACAAACCAGCTAAACAGCGTAATAAACGTATAGCCATATGTGAAGGCCAAACAAAGGCCCGTCGTATTGTGTTCGCTCAAATGCACTAATCACTAATCAAATTGCATACCTAATGCGTCTATCCGTAATTTTGAATGGAAGTCCAATGTTGCTGCAAGTAATTTATAGACTAACCCGTATTATAAAAAAACATTTTTCTACTCCCGCATTATAATCTGTCAATTAAATAGCTGACAGGTACATTAAGTAAATATACTTTTTCTACTCCAGCATTATAATCTGTCAATTAAACGGCTGACCGGTATATTAAAATAGTAGATTGTACAACAAATGCATAAAACGCACCATTTTACGCGAGACGTTTAGTTAGCCATCCGAGCGAGCTTGCGAGAAATGGGTTTTATGGACAAGTTTTACACTCTGCTTTTCACGTCTATTGCGAGGAAATTATTTATCGATAATCGTAAAACAAATTCAAGTTGTAACAAAATATTACAATGAAAATATGTAAATATGGTTCCTGCCAATTAATTTTTTAATGTTTTTTTTTTCAACATGTGAATTTAGACATAGATACTTGTTACCTGCCAAGTTATTAAAACATTTCGGGGCATTTTAAAACTATTATCAACTCCTATTTTATCTGACGTCATTAATTTAATTATAGAAAACACGGAATTCAAGTAATTATAGCAAGTATAAAATAAAACAATAAGTTTCAGTATTCTACCAAATTTTACTGCTCAATTAAATTGTATATTTTGATTGTGTTTGGCTGTTGAGCCTCATTATCTTAATGTTAGAAGAAAATTTTACTGTATGCACTAGAGCTTAAAAAGCGATTTTATGTCGTCCACGCCAGACTTACAGTCGAACTTTACGAGCATGAGAAGTGAACACATACGTGAAACGTATAAGTCAAGAAACTAAAGACATAAACTTTTTAAGCTCATTAGATTTTTATTATCTCGACCCGATTTCGTCCAATCGTCCAAAGTTCTTCAAAGTATAATGAATATTAACATATTTTTTTTACGTTCCCAAAACAAAGTTATTGCTAAAAAACTGTTTAAGTAAGCTGAATTTCATCTGCTGTTGTATGCCTCTTAAGCTTTTTAATCTCGTGCCTTACTTAGGACACTCAGCAAGCTTAGCTGCCTAAACATGGTACGCGACTGGTAAGCTATTCATTACTAGCCTTTTCCCGCGGCTTCGCCCGCGTACTATAAGTACTCAAAAAGGATACGATGTTGATTTTCAGACTTTGTGACCACATTTGCCCCTTTTGGGGGTTGAATTTTAAAAAACCTGAAACACGTGTTTACTCATTTATCGTTAGGAATACTCCTGTGAAGTTTCGAATAAAATTGATCAACAAATCTTGATTCGCCATCAAACTTTGGACCCCCATTTTACCCCCTTAGGGGGTCAATTTTGAAAAATGCTTTCTTAGTGCATCCCTAGACCTTATAAGGAACCTACGTGCTAAATTTGGGATCTCTAGAACCAGCGGTTTGGGCTGTGCGTTAATATGTCAGTCAGTCAGTCAGTCAGTTTCTTCTTTTATATATTTAGATGTCACGATTGTATAATAGTAGTTTATGCAACTGATACATAATGAGGGACCTTAAAACACGAGTGGGGTTTAAAGAAACGAGCGCAGCGAGTTTTATTATAGGATCACACGAGTGTTTTAAGGCCTAATTATGTACAGTTGCATACATTACTTTATCTAGACACATATTGCAAGTACTCCATGATGGGTTCAGAAGCCGAAGGCATATGACATGCATTACACGGTAGATACAAGATACAAGTGGTGAAACATACCCACATAGGTGTAAGATTAATAAAAATAATTAAATTAGAACTGATAAGAAAACAATAATTATTTATTATAATATAGTTAATTGTAAACATTTACATTTTCGTAATTAAAAAAGTTTCAACAAACAACTGACAAGTTGATAACAGAAATGGCGGCCGTACAAACTTCAGTCGCAAGTTTTTTAAAATCATAGCCAAACGAACGAAGTCCTTATTCTCATGTCATCCGAGATCAAAATGGATTTATGTCAAAAAATATATCGAACTGACGTTTTGTATCGACAATATTTTAATATTTATGGATACAACAATAAACCTATCCTATTGAAATTGTGTTGGTTTTGACAGCTGTTCCAAATTTGAAACTCATAACTTAACAATATTAGAGCATTTTGAGCCAGTTTTGAGCATGTAAAGTTAAATTACTGCCATAGATAAGAAACTTATCATAGTAAAATCGTTTGTTGTTATGCTGGTCATTGCCTACGGTTTTTGAACGCATTTTAGAGGACTTACTATATGAGTGTAGATAAAATACTATTCGAGTTTAGACTAATAACACCTGGGCTGGGAAGGAAATACCTAGCCTACTGACAACCGAGGTGAGCTACTTTTACTATGAAATTCTGTCACAATTTTCATACATTGCAGTTTCACTTAAACAGGGAACACCAATGTCCTTGACTCAAGGGCCGCGGTTAGTCCCGCGTTTTTGTCTGCCAGATTTGATATTGTACACTCGAGTTTTCCAATATCCACACACGGACCTTGATGAGACGGAGACATTAGTATTCTGGCTTCACTGTTTTAACAGGTCGGGTCGGCTTTATTGAACTAACTAGGTTACTATTTAGGCCATATTATTCTCAGATTTCGACGATAACTGGAGTAAACCCGATCCCATCCCATATAACACATATTAGTATGTTCTTATCTATCTGGCTATCCATTATTTGAAACGGGAACGTTTAAATCAAATCGTATATTAAATACTCAAATAATCATTTCCATTTCGATCTGATCGATTTATTGGTCGGTATGTCGATCGATCTCTGTCCTGTTTTGAATTTAGAACTGCAGGAAGACAAACACACATAAAACAATTACGTAATCAGCAGTTCTAACATAAAAAAATAAAATATTCATCCACAATGTACCTAATGCGTAGATGGCGCAATCGTAAAAAACATATTGTTTTACTTTGCATATGTCAAATCCATACAGTGTATGGTTAAGTCTAAATGAATGTACAGTCATCGACAATAGTATCTTCCTACACGAAGGCAGCAAAAATATGGGACACGCTCTTATAGCCCTAGAAATAAGAGCGTGTCACATATTTTTGCGGCCTTCGTGTAGATACTATTGCCGGTGACTGTACAGTGCCAAAAAACAAAAAAACAGAAGAGCATTGAAACCTACTATGTAGTTAGATTGCTACATTATTTTATCACAAGTTCCGAGCGTCTGGCAGGTATTCACCAGTTATGAAAAGTTCCTTTGTATATGACATCTATATAAGTATATAGCATCATAGCTATAGCTATAGGCATAGCGTTACTTTTCCCCGAACAAAAACGCGTGGCAATGATTAATTCCAATTGTACGAGTAGGTATACATAATAATAACTACCCATAATACCTACTGCGTCAAATCCAGAAGTCTTTAAATTATATCCTCCACCAATTAATAGTTGCCAGACGCTCGGATCTAAGAAGTACTAAAGATAGTAGTAGTAGTGTGTGTAATCACGATTACAAAGTGATAAAATAAGAACTAAAATAAAATTTAAGACTACGTGAACTAAAGTGGTGTTAGTGAGAATACAATCAAATGAACAGTACTATACTAAGTAGTGGTCCGGAAAAAAAGTAGCCGTGCCTTTTTTGATTTATCTTTTTATTTTGTGCCGATTTAGAAGCAGTGTTTATATTTAAATAATCTCTAGATACAATCATACAAAACATAAATACAATCATACTTAAATAAAACAGCGTTTGGAAGTTTTCGCCTTTTGTATTCCATCATACACATAGTTTTTTGAACAGCGTCTTCTGACAGAATTTTTGAGGTGTTTCTCAAAAACATGTTTTTTCTTATAGTTTGATTTGATGAGCTATTTTATACCTTAATAAATTGTTTTTCTTCAATAGTAAACTTTTTTATCTGGCTTCATTTTAAGGTAGTTACAGTAATTTTTTATTAAATGTATTTGCCTTTTTTCATAGAAAATGATCTCCCATAGAAAAATCTTTGTCAGAGGTTAGATTAGAGTCTTCCTGACTATCCTAGCTAAAATACAGTTAATTAATGTAGCTTCTTGGTAAGATGAAATTCTGAAAAGCATAAAACGGGTTGTGAAAATGGAAATACAATTGTGGCATTGTAGCGGATGTCGATTGAAGATTGTCAAATTATGTTGTTCAAAAGGTTACAAAGTATGTTGAATTAAAAACGCGAAAACTTAAATATGCTCACATATTCTATTATGATTGTATTTTTATTTATTAGTATTGTATCTACGGATTAATAAAATAAATAGACTGCTTCAAAATTAGCACTAAATTAAAAAATACACAAGATTGTACACTGCTACTTTATTTCAGGACCACTCCTTATACGAGTACTATGGACCAAATAAACACTACAAGTCCTATCAAAAGTTCTTAAAAAAAACCTGTAAGACCTCAAAAAAAAGGTGAATTATAAAACGATGGAAACTTGTTTTGTAAAAATAAACTACGTTATTAAGTAACAAGTAAACGTGAAAATAAAAGTTGCTAGACAGCAGTCAGACATGGTAGCAGCCGGGAGTTGTTGATGTCCCCATGTCCTGGAACGTAGATGCCGGTTCAGGACTGTCAGGAGTCTCCGAATAGGATAGTCAACAAAAGTTATTTTATCATCGTGAGCTTCGCAAATGCAATGAAGTAGTTTAATTTTTCTTATTATTTTTTAGTTAAGGATACTTAATTTTCATACCCTTAAGTAAGTGCAAATATTTTTAAAGTTACTATGAATCGGAATAAACTTACAAAGTGTTATATGGGAAAGTGAAATTCAAGCTATTGGTCTTTTTTTGTCTGAATTAAGTAGTAATAAGTTAAATTTATAGTTATTGATGGTTATTTTATGCTTAAAAGGGTGTTACCTAAGTCATGAATAAATACGTTTTCCATGCATTTTTACTTTAAAACTACAGATTTTTTTCAACATTTTGAAGCCATTTTTATTTGTATTCTTTGTTTTTTCCGGTCATACATATGTTTTATTTATAATCGATATGTTTAATAAAATCTTTATTACAAATATGTACAAAGTACTCGTACAATTCAATAAGGCAGGCCGATAGGAGCGCGTGTCCACCGTGAAAGGATAGGAATGCATCATCTGCAATTACGTCTCAAATTTCAGTCACTACTTGAAGCATGGTGCACAGTTTTTGATAGCTGTATAAGGTTCAGTTTCTGATTGTTATTTCATTTGTCTGGATTGGACAAAAGGTAAACATAGTGAATGACACAAATAGTAGCATAGAGTATAGAGCATTAATGGTGAAACAACGGTGTAACAAAATAATTATTTTAGCGGGCTGCTAGCCCTATCGGTATGCTGCCTATGAAGCAGGAGGCCCCGGGTTCGAATCCTGGTCAGGGCATTTATTTGTGTCTTTATCACGGATATTTGTTCCTATGGATGTTTTATATGTAATTAAGTATTTATCTATATCTATCTATTATATATATATCGCCGCCTAGTACCCTCAACACAATGCTTATTGAGTTTACTGTGGGACTAGTTTGATTAAACAAAAAATCAACACAAGTTTGGGTTGTGATCTATGTATATGAACTGATAAATTGATAATATGTAGGTGTAGGAAGGTTTAGGTTCCATAGTTGGGTTTATATGGAATGAAGCTTCAGATAAGGGTTTGATGTTAAATGGGAAGGTATATGATTCATAAGGAATTGTTGTGAGTTTTATAATTATGGATAGTTGGATGGAATTTCCGCGATGTATAAAAAGTGTATTAACAATGCGCTTGGGAAAGCTGTAACAGATAACGTTTCGGAAAACGATTAGCTTGATCACCTAAGAGTTACTAATTTTCTTATAAGTTAAGGCTTTCGTGGTGTGTGAGTTAATGGTTTTACATAAATAATGAGGAATATGGAACTAACTATTGAAAAAGGAAAATGCCTATCGCTACTTTGGTAGCCCGAGAAGCGGCCTTAACTAAACTAAACTAAACATGATTCGATCGAGGATCAATGGTGGAGACCCTTGGACACATGGAAGGTTATGATATATGATGTATGGACGTTTTAAAATAACTGCCTGTATGAGTATATAAATAGTATGTTTGCGCGCATAATAAAATAAAGATCCTTGTATCTTTGAGCTAATAAATAAATGTATATGATAAGGTCGGTAATTCGATCGATAATTGTATGAAAGTTTTGACAGTTTTCTATGGTATGATAGCTCCGTCGCCATATTTAACGTTGATCAGTTCGTTAGTTATGCGTGGTGCAACCCATCCTATTTAAGTGGTTAATAGGATATAACTAGTAGCCCGCTTCGAACTCAGAAGTCTCAGAACTCGGGATTTCCTGGCAAACAAGTTGACCAATATAACAAGACCCTTACGATGATTTTTCCGCGCCTTTAGCTCCATAACCCCTTGGTCGATCCTGCTCATATACAAACTCTCAAATTATATTGGTCTCTGCTAGAACCCCATCAAATTTCATAAAGTTCAGAAAAACGTTATTAAAGTTATCGCGGAACAACTACTCCAAATCAAAAAGCCATCGATATGCACCGACGTCTAGGTAGCCAGCTGACAGTTCCGTTGTGTTCGAAAGATGTTTGTAAGAACTTCACTTCACTTACGCTCCGCTCGTTCGATAATGTAGTATATTTTAAATGTCATTTGATGAACCGTGTGACCATTATAAATTGTCAACATACAATTCATGCTAAGTACTTTTTAAAGTTTTTAACTTTAACTTATAAACGTAATTACGAGTATTACCTATTTTGTGAGCGTTTGTTTTAAGTTTAATAAAAAATGTATTTTATGTTATAATAACCAATGAGAATATAATCATGTACCATATATTTTTCATTGACTGTGCGTATTTAGGTATATTGATGAAAAAAAATGGATTAATTTGAAATCATATATTAATCTACTTTTTTCTTTAAGAATGGAGGTGAAGGTGTGCACTCACCCTCCTACGTAACCTTTACTATTAGACACAGAGATTCGGCAGATATGACAATAATGAGAGCGACGAAACCCCTCTCGTTACTTTTAAGAATACAAATCCTAGAGTTCTGGGTTTGATGCAGCATTATGAGAAATAATATAAATAAGTAGATGATATTATTGCTAAACCTTTCTGATGGGGGAAAGTAGTCCAAAACGACGTATAATGTAATTCATAGTTTGTTGCCTACTGTTTCCGAAATAATACGCATGTTTTTTGTTCTAATGTTAAAATATAGGCCCCGTCCTCTATAACTAAGGCGACTTGTATATGCCTTGGTTGTTGACTTCTATTTCAAATGAAGTGTGATCTAAATGGGTGCCAAGTTCAATAGACAGTACTGAAATTTATTTATACCAACATATTTTTTTTATTACAACTCAAAATATAATTTCTTCGGAAAACTTAGGATAATATATTGAAGCCTAAGTTTTGATTTGTCTAGTTACTAAATATAATCAGAAACTAGTAATAATGTACTACTTTCTGATTTATTTCTTTGTATTCACACTCTGCACCCAACTATGTACCTATCTGGATTCCAAATTTAAACTTTTGAGGTCATCTGGAACAGGGTTAGAGTTTTGGTGTATAGGTCAATACGTGATATAAATGTCGATTTTTGGACGTTAATATCTAAATAACCGTTTGAGGTGTGTTTATAAAATTTGGATAACATATGTATCTCGCAAATTTCAATATATGAGCCATATTTGATATGTTTATGTGAAATAGTTTTTGAGTTATGAGGGGGTGAAAAGTGGCTCCAATTGGTTCGTGTAATATTACACACGGTGCTGCTCGCCAGTTCTGTTATACTTGAACTTGGCTTGACACGCTACCGCGTGTCTAGATATAAGATGCTAACAGATTAAGTACAAATATTTTTACAGCTGATAGGACTCGGCTCCTGCAGTATATTTAAGTAAGAAACATACTCTTACAACATTGTACTTAATTTGTTAGCATCTTATACAGGATGCCATCTGAGACGTGATCAGTTATATGTTTTTCTAACTCCATAAACAACTAGCAGTTGAATGCCCCAACTTTTACTAAAATCAGACATTTTTTTTCTTTTTTTTTTACATGTTTTTGTAATTTATTTTTCATTTGAAGGGGTTTTCGGGATATTTAAACTACTTATTAGAATATTTAAATAAGTAAATATTAGCTTTTTCCCGCGGCTTTGCCCGCGTACTAAAAGTACTAAAAAAGGAGGTTCTCAGTTAGACTCATGTGTTTGTTTGTATGTATGTATGTATGTAGGAATGTATGCTTGACCGTGACTATCTCGCGTTTGACTGAACCGATTTAGATGCGGTTTTCGGAAATATATTTTTGTTACATTCTGGAGGTTGCGGTATTCCACGTTTTGGTGAAGACGGTCCACTTATTTTTTATATAGAAATGATTGCAATTATTGTTGAATTGTTATGCCAGCAACGACTTACTACTACTATTTCTACTCATGAATAGAATGAATAATCCACCCTCCTTTTTACCCGCTTAAGGAATGACTTCTGGGATAACAACTATTATATATCCTTCCTCAGAACTCAAACTATCTCCATACCAAATCATCTAAATAGGTTCAGCGGTTATTACTTCCCCATACAAAGTTTAAAACCCCTGTTCACCCCCTAAAGGGTTTATTTTCGGGATAAAAACAATCCTACATTGTTTCCCGGGACTCAAACTGGCTATGTACCAGCTCAATCGTCTGTTCAGCACAAAAACTATCGTATATGGTTTCCCGGTACTCAAAATATATCCATACCTAATTTTATCTAAATCGGTTTGCGGTAAAAAAATCTTCATACAAACCTCCAACCCCAATTTCAACCCCTTAAGGATTGATTTTCAGGATAAAAACTATCCTATATTGTTTTTCATTTGTTTTTAAGGTAGTTTTATAGGTTTTAGATCGGTTTAGCTGTTAAAATTCGCTATACTAACTTCGAACCCACTTTTCACCCCCTTAAGGGTTGAATTTCTGGATATAACTACCTAATGTCATTTTGGGCTATGTGTTGATATGTCCGTCAGTCACTCATTTTGTTCTTTTATGTATTAAGATACGATTGCAATTTGGCACAAATACTTTCAAGAATTTTCATGTCCACAATATTAAATGTAAAAATCAATGCCATTTTTGTAATTAACGTCCAAAAAAACAAAAACGACACCCATATTGATATTTAGACATTTCAACTCCATCGCATCCCAACAGGGGAGATGGCATTTCTGTTCACACCCGCCACGTTGGATTTAAAATCGTTGTTGTTTTCGTAATCGACGACCCGATAAACCATAGAAACAATACCCATGTTGATTTTCAGACTTTGTGACCACATTTCCTCCTTTTAGGGGTTGAATTAAAAAAAACCTGAAACGTGTTTACTCATTTATCGTAACGAATACTCCTGTGAAGTTTCAAATAAAATAGTCGAACTAATCTTATTTCGCCATACAAACTTTGAAGCCCGATTTCACCCCCTTAGAGGGTGAATTTTGAAAAATCCTTTTGATAGTGCACCCCTAGACCTTATAAGTAACCTACGTGACAAATTTGGAATCTCTAGAACCAGCGGTTTGGGCAGTCAGTTTCTTCTTTTATATATTTAAGATAAATTGTCATGGTAACTAGAAAATTATTGATTTACCTACCTACTTATATTTATTCGCGGTATGAAATAACAAGGGTGATTCTTGGTAAGGAAAATGTTGTTTTGGTAAACATCCCGTCATCTCATCGGCCGTCGTAGATCATAGTAAATTTGGCAGTGTGTGTATGTTCACTTAGATTATTTGGATGTGTTGGACATGAGGGTAACCTTGTTAACTTGCTAATGACGAAAATCAAAGCTGATAGGGCCGGGCTGGGTATCAACGTATTACATATTTAAGTCTACGATTACCGAAAATTCTTTTCAAGTAAGTAAGTAACTGACATGTGCATTTGCGCTTTCAAACTTTATTACGAGAATTCCCAAATCGTAAATTTAGTACCTACTTGAATATCTTTGTTTATATTTTTGTGGGCTTTGCCACGATTAAGACGATTGTCGCCGGAGTGTCCTTGAGCGTTTGGGCGCTCTCTACCCGCGCCACCCGCGTACCCCTCTCATTGCGATCGTGCGTAAATCCGCCGCGATGCACCGCAATAATGTTCAAAGAATATGACTTTACTCAGAGGCGCGCGGGCAGCTATAATAATTATAATTCTTTTGTGGATGTTTTGTGATTTGAATACTGTGATTAAGTACTACGGTGACATTTTTAGGAATGCTACTTACCTATTAAATAAGATAAGTAATAACGATCTCGATTAGTAGATTTTTATGTAAAAAAATAAAAACCTAGATTTTGAAATTGTAAGTACAGTGAGCGGCAAAATATTTATGAATTTACGAAATATGGTTAAAATATTCCGCATATCAGAAAAAAATAAAAAAATACTGACTAGTACAGCAAAAAAAAACTGAATGCACATCAAAGCGGTGTTTTCATGTGAATTTGGATTTTTTTTGCTGTGCAAGTGAGCTTAATAGATGGTTATTTTTTTGTTGCGATTTTAAATATTAACCGTAAAAATTCACTTAATTACGATAAATTAACAAAACTAAGCCTGTTGCGAGTTGCGAATAGTAAAAATGCACATGTAAGGAGCGGCATCTGTACACGAAATCGTCATAAGATTGTCATGAGAGCTGTAAGCCCATTAAATTTAGATCTTTAAAATATAACACAGCGCAAACACTTCTTAGGGTTTCATAGCCAAAATGGCAAAAACGGAACCCTTAAAAGTTTTTTGAAACATGTCCGTCTGATGTACGTCCGTATGTCACAGCCATTTTTATTATAAAACATATATTACTTAAATTTTGAGGTGTGTTTGTGCCGCTACTCAGTTTTCTGGCTAAATTGCTAAAAAAAACTTTTAGTGGAGGCACTCCATACATACATATGCCAAACTAAATGTCAAAAATATTTTTTTTTGTAAATATGAACATGTGTTACGATACGGCTTTAAAAATATCTTATATATATATAGAGGATTTTTTATTAAGTCAATATTTTCAGAAAGTCTAAATATAATAGCCCCCCTCCCCCATCTAACTTTTAATCCGTAAGTCTAAAAAATATGAAAAAATACCAAGAAGGCTTAGTAATTAATTTCTACGAAAATTATTTCACATATTATAGGTTCATCCGTTTTTGAGTTATCTCCAAGAAACTACTTTCTACGGAACCCTACATTGTACGTGGTCCGATACAAACTTGGCCGGTCTTTTAAAGATATTTGATAGGTAGTATTAACCCTTAGTAGTAATTTATTTATTTACTTGTGTTGATAATTAATATAAAATTTGTATTTATTTGCATTTCACCGACATAGTAAAGTTTTTTTAGGGTAGTCAACGCGCATGTGAATCTTCTGGGGTTGCAGGCATCCATAGGCTTTATAACTGCTTTCCATCAGGCGGGTCGTATGCTTGTTTGCCAGCGTCGTGGTATACATTTTTCCATTATTCTTTCATTCATTGAACTCTTAAATATCAACAATTTTTTTATTAGAATCTCAATCAGGTTTTGCTCAGTGATATTTAGTACACTGAAATTTAGTATGCGTTTGGTTTTAATTACGCCTACAAAGTGGTAAAACAATACGTATCTGAAACACATTGTTGGATGGGTCTTTCAAGAAGAAATAAGCCTTAAACAACTTTTGGATAAAACGAATACTTTCGTAAATAATGGCTCCGATAGTTTAAAATGCTCTTTGATTTTTGACCCACGGTGTCCAAAAAATTTGGGAAAATTCCTGGAAGTGAGGCCATTGAAATACTTATCACGTATTTTCAATAAAAGCTATATGGAATAAAATGGGTTGAGCCGTTTTTGAGTTATGCCCATAGTAAAATAACGTAAGTGCCACAAAATATCTCTTTATAAACTACCTTTTGAATGGATGTACGAGGGCTATTCTGAAATTTTTTAGTTAAACAAAAACTATAAGGAAAATAATAAAACTTTATTTACAACTTTTCAAAGTATTCCCCTGCTACATTAATGCACTTATGCATTCGGCTGAACCAGCTTTCAAAACAGGAAAAAAACTGTTCTTGCGGAAGGTCAAAAAAAAGTCGCCTAAATTCGTCCACTGCTTCATCCGCCGTCGAAAATCGTCGTCCACGTAATAATTTTTTTAAGGTGGGGAACAGAAAAAAATCACACGGAGCCAGGCCAGGACTGTACGGAGGGTGTGGTAGTAGTTGCACACCTGATTTGCTCAAAAAGTCCATGGTTCTGGCAGCCGTGTGAGCCGGAGCATTATCTTGATGAAAAATGATGCCCCGAGTTCCAGTACTTGGACGACTGACGTTCAGCTCTTGGAAGGCCTGTGGCAAGCAAACTTCACTGTACCATTGGCTGGTAACTGTTTTGCGATCTTCAAGTGGAATTACGGCTACAGGTCCACTGCGTCGAAAAAAAACAGCAACCATTTTTTTGTTGACGCTTCGGCCGCGAACTACTTTAGTAGGTAAATCATCTTCTTCAAAGACCCATTGTGTTGATTGCTGTTTTGTAAATGGGTCGTAACTATATATCCAAGATTCGTCAGATGTCACAATGTAGGTCACTTGTTGAGAATCGCCATTATCGAATTTCTTCAACATATATTTGCACCAATCGACACGACTATCTTTTTGCTCCTGTGTGAGAAAATGTGGTATCCACCGAGACGAAACCTTCCGAACTTGAAGGTGGTCATGCAAAATGGTAGAAACTGCCCGGGATCCAATCTTCAGTTCGTCCTGAATCTCTCGGTGGGTAATGTTTCGAGATTCCTTTATTAACCACTCCGCCTTGATAACATTTTCTGGAGTAACTGCCGTTGGCGGTCGCCCCGGTCGAGGCTCATCTTTGATGTCGCTCCGCCCACGCTTAAATTCACGGAACCAGTAACTGACAGTGGCAAGAGATGGGGATAATGTCCCAAAAACACTAGTTAAATTTTCATGAGAATCCTTGTATGTTAGCCCTCGTTTATAATCATAATATATCATAGCACGAAATGCTTCCCGCGTTAGCTCCATTTTTGCGAACAAACGAACAAAAAGTGACAGACATGTTTTTTTTCTGATTTCATAAAAAAAATACTGATTGTCACTGGCCAGTGACATTTATACCAAAAAGTTTGTAATGAAATTTGCCTTTAAGCTACAGTAAAATTAAATGAATACAGTTAATAGTACGCCGTTGACTAACTATTAACGGAACAACCCTCGTATTGTAACAGGCCGGCAACTACGTATCCCTACTGAGCATAGCCCGATATTCTCTTGGCCGGTTTATATGCAATCCTTTGCAGTTTACTTCGCAATTTCTAGATTTGATGAATTGGTATAAAGTATAACATTAAAGATTGTGTTTAATTTTAAAATAAAACGCATATTACATTCGTTTAGAACACGGTATTCTTAAATAAATATGTTTAAATCAATTCGGCCCTTTGGAGTTTTTATTAAATTAATTATTAGTCTCTTGTATTGCAGTACTAGCAGATTTCCGCAACTCGACGACTAATGCCTATTTTGAGTGATACATTAGTCTACTAAAACATAATAATTGTAGTTTACTTACATGACCAAATTTGTTTTCAGAGCATTATGAGATTCATGATTTTTGTTTTTTCCTCCATTTTTATTGCATTTGTTTTTTACTTGTATTATAATCTAAATAAAATACACTTTTTATACGAACGTACATGAACATGCATACGAGTACATTATCTTTAAAGATAAAACGTCTACTTATACATTATTGATTCCGGGAAGACTCGTTATGTCCGCACCGCATGAACCCTCTGCAGTTATTTAGTCTTTAGGCACAGTAAGTCCGTTATTATTGCTCACGGGCCAAACACAAGTATATGTAGTACAAGGGAAGCACGGAGCGACGAGCGACACAGCCTCCTCGTCTCAAAGCTGGCTCACGACTGCCAGCAACCCCGTTTTCGAGCTACCAACGCACGAAATGTGGAATTATGATCAAGTTGTTTAAGAAAATTTAATTAATTTAAATATCCTATGTTGTGTTTGTAGTGTTCTGTAGTACACATTTTTTAGTTCAACAATATTTTAAATCGAATGAGCCGTTCAGTAGATATAAGAAAAATTTACCGTGAAACGACATTTCGTTACATTTAAATAACGAAGAAATTATACGTTACACGAGTTATTCAAACGTTGAAAATGTTGTACATAAAATGGTAATTAACATATATTTTTTTCAAAATTTTTGAATTCCCGTTATTGAGATATATCCCTTAGAAAGTAACAGTTTTCGGTCACAATCAGCGCCTAGCGCCTTAAGGAAACTAATTCAATAATTCTATTAGAAGCTCCTGGATATGGTAGTTGTTAAGGGGTGTTGCCTTACATCAAATCAGGGATTTTAGATTTTGTTCATATGTTAATAGTGATGAAATAATTATGTTAGACAAAAGTTTGCGACATCGGAATTACAACCGGGTCTATGTCAAATTCTTAAATAAAAACACTAAATTAATTATTTTTGTGTAACATTTTTTATAACAAATGACTTGATAAAATTTATTTATTTATCGTATGGCTACATGTCACTGGATATAGATTTTTTCCCTGGGGTAGTAGTAGTGGGAAAGTAGATGATAAAGAAAATCCAGTGAGTGCTGCGAGGTCCAGATAGGACATTGCAGATGCCAAGTTTGTTACTCTTTTAGCACCACCCAGGGATCACGTGTAGGGTTGTCTAAGTTGTTTCCTACGGACGCAGAGTAACATTGATCCCCAAGGCAAAATGTACCATTTCAATGGTTTATTGCGCTTATTGACCTTCTCGATTCTTGGAGAACTTGGAGAAAACAACAACGCTAACCGAAGGCACAAATGACTTTGTTAGTAAAATACGAAAGGAAAATATCCGATACCTCATATTTGACGCGTAACCGGCGTGGGTAATGGATTCTACTAATTAAAATGTATTATCTCTACTTATTGTGACTCAGAGTATTCTAGAAGAAACGTTTGCATTGTTCGTAATGTTCGGGTCGCATCAGGTATTGATCGAGAAGCGGCTGCCGCTGCCCTCACGGGCTCCTAAATGCTTGCGTGTGTAATTTAACAATTTCTCACTATTAGATTGCTTTAAATCACGTATTGGATTAGAATACCTACCTAAAAACATAATGTTACGATGCTTTAATTTTATTCTTATTTGGCATGTGTGTCCGTCCATGTTTTCACATCATACAAATATTGTTATTGTTGCATGACAGTGCGATTTAGGTAATCGGTAGGTACTTACGATAAATTTGATTAATTGAAGTTAAAGTAACTTATAGCCGGTTAGCCGGTGGGTTTTCAACCCTCATAGGTGTATATTGTAGGTGAGTAGGAAGTTCGTAGTGAACAACTTTTATTATTAATTGATTATTTTATTTGAACTCGCGAAAAAATTCATGTCCCATACAAAAAATCGACGTCTAAATGGCCATAATGTAGGTATTTAAATAAATGGGTTTTCTTTTTCGATTTAATTTAAATAGTCTCATAATATGTTAAAGTTTAGTATGACTTACGTAATTAACTGGCACAATATAGCTTGAGGGCCAAAAACACCTATACCTACTTATTTAGCGAGCGTTTCCATTGAAATCAAGTGTACCATTTGCTTTATTAGACGAGTAAGTACCTATACCAACTCCGCTGGCATTTTATAAATATTGTAGTAACATATCTCGAAATGTTTTACTGAGACAGTTAGTTTAGTAATTTAAAGTGGATATTTTAATCTCCGAATCTGACGAAGATGGAAAAAAAAATTTCCTAAAATATTTTACTACATCACTTTATTTAGTAAGTATTCGTGCCTCGAGTTAGCACTCGTATGGACATGACATTACAGTTCGCGCACAATTTTTATCCGGACTATAGTTCAAGTCTTTGCATTGAATATAAAGGTATTAGTTTCAGTTTCTATCCATCAGAGCGTTATCCAAAACATTAATAGTATTAGATATGTGGACTACAAATCCACGTTATTTGCGACGTCTACATATTCGATATTGATTTCATAAGATCGTGCTAATAAATATGATTCAACATAAATACGCAATCATTATTTCGTTAATATACAAATGAATTGTTATACCTGTTGGCACTTCAAACTTACACGTTAACAATTGTGTAAGTTTGAAGTGCCAACCTTGAGGGCATAAAGTTGGTATCTAATAAATGGGAACGTTTATTATACAACTTTAGTGCAGTAATAAAACTGCCGGCGGTGTTAAAAAGCTTAACAAAGAAGTTTTCTCATAGGCATGTCATATACTCGTATTTCAGTTATAAAACTGATTTTATATCGTATGTATCGAGTTCAGGTGTCAGATTGTTTTGAAAGGTACGTAGGTCGCGGCACCATCATCTTCAGCGGATCTCTTGCGTGCACTTCCCTGGTCCGTATCGGAACTAGGCGAAGTTTTTGGATCCTACGCGTACGCATGGTATCGTTGCATAACGATAGTCGTCTCGTGACACCGACGTTATCGCTCAGTACTTACAGAGATGCCTGCGCGTTATAACCTCGCGGCTAGTGCGGCGATGTGTTGTCGGCATGTAAACATGTGCTAGTGTCAGGTGTGACTGAAAGTGTGCCGCGATGGCTAACTACTTCAGATGGAAGAAGGGAAAGAGAGATGAATTCTATTCGGATAAACCCCGCAGTAGGTCGCTAGACCCTCGATCTTTGGAGCTGAGCGGCATCAGAATAGCGGCTCAAAACTATGAGCAAAAGGTACACGAAAATATGCGAAACCTCTCAATTCGTGACATCTCCAATGTATGATAGTAATCACCTAAATTTATCTTAACATAGTTATGTGACTTAAATCTAATTACCATCATAAATCAGTTATTCGCCTGAATAATGCATCGTTATCTCTCATGCGGCAATGTTTCCACTACCCCCTTTGATCATTCACTGCCAGAAAGTTGATAACACATGTAACGACGACATTTTATTTTTTATGTGTTGTCACTTAACGTGTTTATGTATAGCACTTGCTACTTCATTGTGTACGATGACGATATTGTTCCTTGTGAACTACCTACGCGTACACGTTTAGTTAAAAGTTGCGACGCGGCGCAGTACCGAGGCCATAGCAATATACCTAACTGGAAGAGTTAATGTCAAAATGATCATGTGTTTAATGTGTACTTAGCCATCTAACTGGTCAACTCCGTATACCTACAAATGATGGACTCGTGCATTTCAGTTTAGCGAAATAGCATGCACATTCGTGTTTATGTTATGACCGCCTGTAGGTACACATTCAAAAGTTAAAATGATGAGCGCAATTATTTACATAGAAGTCGTATTTGCTTTGAAATCAGCAGCAGCAGTAAAGTTACAATTACCCGTTAAAAATACCTTGGTAGTTGGAAAAAATCTCTAATCAGCTAGAATTTAAATATGTCACATTAACAAATATTATATTGTTGACTGAAAGTCAATATTATAGCTTCGGAATACCAGAGCACATTTAAATATACAAAGCCACACAAAGCTGCAAAAATTTACAAATACATATAGCCATAACAACTTATTTAGAGCTCTCAGGTTTTACTGTAATAGTACATATGTAATATTACAGAGGCTGGGAATAGTGGGAATCCGTTTTCACGCCGAGGTATGTATAGTGCTCTGCTCAAACATTCAATGAAATAAAAAAATAAAAATATAAAATTGTTTCAGACATAATGCTATGACTAATACTCTACTCGTTAACTTGTATTGTTATTCCCACTTCAAACACCTTCGTACTTAGTTTTTTTTTAATCTTTAGAAAATATTTCAAAAAACTTAATAAATACCTAATTTTTTTTCGAACAAAGCAACTCAAATTGATAGCTAGAAATCACGTAAAACAAAACGTGCCACTATTACGACTTTTAAGTAAGTAACCTATATTTATATTGTTAATAACTAATTAATTATCCTATGCACAAACTACTTATACATAAAAGACTTTACTTACCACGTAAACAAAACCATGCGTAAAAACATCTTTGTGTTATGAAGTCTCGACTGCTAAATCCTGTCTTTGCATTTCATTATTACTGAACGGACTTCAATAATTTATAAACTCTTCGTACGTTTTTCGACCATTTATTATGTTCATCACTAACATTTGAATATTTACCTATTTCACTTTTATTGTAACCAAATTAATATACAATAAAACAACTGGACATTATAAATACACTGAATAAAATGTTGAGTAGGTTTGTTCAAATGTTTCCAATTTTCTCACTACAACGTTTTTTTATTTCACAGACTTCAGTATTTTATCTGGCTGTTCAAAAGCTTTATTTTATGCTACATCAGCTGAAATAAAAAGGAAAATGTATATGGTGGCTGAGTAAATTCAGAGCATTACAATTATTGTCTATGGTCTCTCGTTATACATTTTTATAAAAAATATTACTAACAATCATAACGTTAATAACCTTCCGAATTTATTTCGTAACTACAGAGATTCCGAATCTCAATGTTTTGTTAAATTGTTTGTAATAAATAGCCCTTGCCGCGGACATAGTCTGATAAGTGATAACCAACCTTTCACGAGAAAATCAAAATTAGCTGTTCGTAAAACCTGCAGCCATCGTGCCATGCTGTATTAATGTCGTTGGGCGTTGAAACAATTAAAAAGTTACTTTGCAGGCCTAGGCTTGAAAAGTTGTATTGATTGAATCCCATTACAGTCCCCTCGAATTATTACGCCTGAAAAAGGACACTTCTGAGTCTATTATAAGGAACGTAGCGACAACATTTCATCGCAACTTGGAGAAAAGAAAATTTTCAACATTACTAGAGAAACTGCACTTACTGTCCGTAGTTAAAAATCTTTTATCAGATCAAATAGGCTCTGGCTTCATGTGACATCGTTGAAATACTACGTCCGAAATTCATGGTGCAGGCAGTCAGTCAGCTATGGATACTAAAATTACCTTTTCTCAAACATGCAATGAAATATCGATGTTATGTTCCTTCACGTTTCTGGTGCGGCTACACAAGAGGTCGATAATGGAATTTCATACAAATTTGGAGGCCTAGGCCGGCAAGTGCCTCTTTTTTAATTTCCATTGCACATATATTTGAGGCACAGGATCATGGCGTTCAGCCATTTAAGGCTAGAGTTTGGCTAGCCAAATATTGTTGACAGATATTTCCTTGTTGTATCACCAATTGTCTATGATTTAAAAAAAAACTAAAACTCTGTTGTCAAATTTATGTCATTCATTCAAATTGTTCACGGTTTATAAGGGATTTATTTTAAATAATATTAAAAATAACTATACCGAGTGAGGTCCGTAAACTATTATTTAAGCTCGTAAATAATTACGACAATGTGCGAAGTTGACGTGAAGCGTGTTGTATGTTGTACTTATAACGAAAATCTGCAATGTTTACAAGGCGTTATCAATTTTGTAGGTTGGTGCTCTATTAATTTGTTGATACTTTAAGTACAAGTTCTAACATTTGCCTATAACTTTCATTAAGTAAGTACGTGAATTTATTAATATTAATAAGTTTAGTTTAATTTAGTTGTAGGTAAGTACTAACATAGTGTAAGTAAAACAATATTTATTTTTCTTGTAACTAACAAAACTATATCCATAGTTTTGTCAAACCGGTCTGAAATAAATGAATTTTATTTATTTTATTTTATTAATACGGGAATCTCATAAACAGGACAAGTGTGTAAAGAAACGGATAAACTAGAAGTTCTGGAAAATATCAATACAATCAAAACATTGGAACGTAAGAAGACCAATATTTAGAAGAAATCTGTGGAGTGACTGGTCAGAATTAATTTAAAATTAAAATTAAAATATATAAAAATATCTTGGCGAAACATGTCTATACAGTCTGTAAACAAACCAAAACCATCCCTTCAACTTGTGAATAGGGAACTCGAGTACATAGTTATTAAATTGTTTTTACTTGCTGCTGAGCATGTTTTGGGGAATTTGATTTCTGATTGAATTTCTCTTGTTACAGTCGGTTTATGATCTTTCTAACACCCTGTGAAGCTTGTTTACTTCCTTGACTTCTGTCTGTTTAGACATTGTATTCTGTCTGTTTGTTTGTTAGGTACCTTACGTGTGCACAGAAAATCAAAAATATTTTCTAGTATCAAAACTATAATTCCTACTACACAAGGTGTGACCAGCCCAAGATTTTTTGAATTTCCCGCCAAAACTTTGGGTAATATTTTAATAGCCAAACTCTATAAGCGATATTTACTTTTTGGTTCGTTTGACATTCTGCCACTACTTACGCCTATTAAAAAAAAAACAATAAACAATATGATATATCTTGCAATTTCGTTTATATATAAAATCGACATGAAAATAACAAATAACACATTATTAACAAATTCCTATAATTTTAAATTGCAAAGATGGTGGCAGATTATAGACGGTGCAATTTGTAGGGCCCAATCTGTTGTGTACCCTGCCTCTCCCTAACCCTCCTTCAGCTCCCTAAGGGCCCTACCACTTATTACTCCTCGCAACTTGACAGATTGGGCCCTAAAAATTGTTATGTCTAATACCGATTATAGGAACAGCTGATTTTGTTTTTTTTTTTTCGTGAAAGGTTGGGTATTAGACGTTTCAATTATTATTAGGCGGCCCAATCTGTTGTGTACCCTGCCTCTCCCTAACCCTCCTTCAGCTCCCTAAGGGCCCTACCTCTTATTACACCTCCCAACCTGACAGATTGGGCCCTACAAATTGTTATGTCTAAAACGGCTATTAGACATGGCAATTTGTAGGACCCAACCTATTGTGTTCGGAGGTGTAATAAGGTTGGGTCCGCAGGGAGCTGAAAGAGGGTGAGGGAGAGGCAGGGAACACAACAAGTTGGGCCCTACAAATTGCCATGTCTAATAGCTGTTTAATACCGGTTACAGGAACAGCTGATTTTGTTTTTTTTTTCGTGAAAGGTTGGTCATAAAGCTAAAATATTAGCAGCAAGGGCTATTACACACGAGCTGAAATTAAGAATTGGAATCTATAGTTACGAAATAAATTCGGAGGGTTCTGATTCTTATGAATATTTTCTATAATAATGCATAAACAGAGACCATAGACAATATTTCTAACGTTCTGAATTTATTCAGTCACCATGTACGTTTTTCTTCTTAATTTTAACTCGTGTAGAATGGCCTTAAGTGCAACCTCTCGAACAGCACAGTTACTGTGAAAAAAAAAGTATTTTAGTGGGAAAACTTTAAAAACATTCCCAGTATTTTATTATGATGCGTATATTATTTTGAATTATAATGTCGATTTGTTTTATTCTATAACAATTTGGCTATAGGTACAATAAAAGTAAATTAAGTCTAGATGTTGTTCAAATGCAAGTGAAAATTATACTTAAATGGCTACGTACGTAACAGTTATACATTTTGAAAAGCCGTTCAGTGACAATGAAATGCAGTCAGAATTTAGCAATCCAGACTTCATAACGTAATGTTTTTACGCATATTTTTGATTACGTGGTAAGTCTAATTAATGTTTTTGTTGTAGTTTGTTGTAGTTGTACATTAATAACAAGATGAACATATACTTAGTTGTAATGGTGGGAACGTTGGTTGTTTTCTAGAAATTAATGCAAATTTTAGTTGTACGTTTATGGCTTATTGAACTTATTGTATCATTTTAGATAAAAACCTAAGTACGAAGGTGTTATAAGTACATACAACATACATTATATTATTATTATTAATACAAGTTTACGAGTACAGTATTGCCTCACCTATATCCGAAAAAAAAATTGATAACTTTTTTATTTATTTCATTGTATGTTTGATAAAAGCACTATACATACCTCGGCGTGAAAAGGGGTTGCCAGCCTCGTGACTATCCGGCCTCGCTACGCTCGGCCGTCTATATATACTCGGCCGGCAACCCCCTACTTTCCGGCCTCTGTAGTAATGTACTATTGCTTTTACGTTGCATGTTGATATACATTGTGAATATTACGGGCTGATCGTTAAACACGTTTCATTGTGAATCTCTGTTGGCTGAACGTGTTATATCACTGGCAAGTTGAGGTTCATCGCAATAATGATGGAATAAAAATACATTCTAAGAAAATTATAATTAACTACAACCAATTAACTTGTTAAAGAATTTCCCACCAGTTGTAGTGCTTCTACTTGAGAAACCGAATTTAATTTGCACAGTTGTTGTTTTGTACGTTATTGCGCTTCAAGTAAGTCTTTCGTGAGTAATTAAAATAACATACCAATTTTAAAGTTCTTAGCGGTAACGTTTAGAACGCGATTTTAAAATTACAGTCAGGTATTTTTGGAAGTTCGTCATTGTTTTGCTGTTATCAAGTATATTGTATATTTACACTGGCGGGCGACCATACGAGTAAAAAACAATATTCCCATCGGCTTGTTCAATCGTTACACAGCTGAGTACTTTTCATACAACTCATGGAGTAAAGGAAATCCAAACTAGCTCCGGCTTGCCTACATAATTTTTTCACACGCCGCCTTTGGCACACAAAAGCTGAAATACTTGAGAGAGAACAGTGCCTTCGTTGTTGTATCTTGGGCATGTTATGTACAGTCAACTACAAAAAGATGTATCCACTTTTGGACCATATTACAACGCATTAAGGTGTAAAAGCGGATACATCTCTTTTTAGTCGACTGTACATTAAATATTACCGATACGCAACGTGTCTTTCCAACTTGGTCTTTCAACTAGCACGTCGGTGCACAGTTCAGGGCCGTTGCCGAATTGTCACCCGGGCACATATTAATGTAAATCGAACCCACAAATGTTAGTCTGCTGTTTACTATCAGTACGGTTTATCGTGCTAGTTTCATTTGGCGTGTAAGGCGGGTAATTCGCTATGTGCGAATTGTATGGTGGGGGTAACGTGAATGGTCGCAGTGCACAATGTGACAAGAAATAAAACTGCAAGGGGCTCTTGTCAATATCAAGTTTCAAAATATTTGACATCACCTAAGTCACCTCAACTCGGTCACCTGTCAAAATAGTGAATAGGCGGGTTCACAACTGACGCATCGCCTCGCGAGTAAAATGCCGCGCGAGGCGGCGCGGCTAGTGTGGATGTGCCTCGCCCGAGTCATTGCCGCCGCGCGTGCGTTTGACTCGGCCGTGGCACGCTATACTAGCCTCGCTGCCTCGCGAGGCTGTGCGACGGGTATGGACCCACCTAATCAGCCAGATACATTTCATATAAGCAAGCTAGGAGACCAAGCCATTCGTAAAAAATAAAAAAAAGATTTAACCCCTGTCCAAGAGATGGTGCCACAATCATGCACACAGCGAATTACACTGCTGCGGTTTCCGCATGCGGCAACGGTGTGCGAGCGAGATAGCGCTCTGGTGTATTGCGCTGTCTCTTTCGCACATCCGGTTGCGGCGCCGGTGTGACAACCGCGTAATATAACCACCGTTAAAATCAAAATAACCTCAAGCAAAATGAAAATGGCTCATCTTGTATGGAAGTTTCTTAACTATACAAAGTGACCCATTTTCATTGTCCTTCGGTATAATTAGGTACCTACTGTACAACAATTTAGCAGTCAGAAAACTTGATTTTTCCCCAGACTTTTGATATTTTGTAAGAGTTTATATGTATGTGGCATTCTATACCTAAAGGGCCCTTATGCTCATTTCTGGTTGTGGTATATTTATACCCTGCATCAAATATAAATAGTAAATAATTCTGAATCTCAAAATGTCTCTTAATTTGTATCGACTAAATAATAATTCAATGTTGTGCCAAGTTACCTAAGGCACTGATTGTTTCGTGCTTCAAGTTTTAATGTTAGGAGCTCTTGTAAGTAGATAATTAATTTAGTAGGTAACTTTATTAGCTCTAAGGTATAATACTATTTCGATTGTCATTTTAGAACTAAGATAAAAGAAAACACAACTTCAGACATTGCCAAAATATGTAATAGTTACGTATATGAAACCGGTAACTATGAAATCAAATAATATGAAGAAACAATCACGCATGTTTCACGCAGTAATAAATTTATCTATTCGCAAAGTTCACTTTCATACCATGATCGCCGGGTTAAGTATCGCTATCGGTCAACACTTGGAAATATTTTTTTATTGCTTTGATTAGCATCTCTTAAAAAATCTCAACTCTCATTAAAATAAAGTTGTAGATGAGTTGTTTCGAATATTGTTACTATTATCTGCAGGTAAATCGGCCCTTGTTGCCGGCAGCTCTGTTGAATCGACCTACACTTGCTGTGGGCCCATTTACACATTGATTAGTGTTTAGTGCGAGTGTGTAAATGGGGCCTTATGAGCAGTTGAAATGTATGAACTCGCAATAAACACTAATCAATGTGTAAATGGGTCCTTCGTCATAAATAAAATGCAATGAAGGCAGTGGTGACAATTTTTAATGCCATAATTTTTTTCATGAATTGATTTAATGAGAATGTGTATGACAAGTCATTTTAGAGTTAACATCGAGTCGATAGCTCACTTTAGTCTTACCGTGCTATGATAGCTCCGAAGCTGCTTATGAGTCTGTTCCATAAACCGAACTAGGTCAATTCGCTAATCTAGATTACGCACGAAGTTAAAACTTTCATCTTGTTTTATTTTGTCAAACGTAAAGGATTTTAGTTAAATTGTGACAGCTAGGGTAAACTATCTATTGATTGAAAAACAAAAATACCAACGTTACAACTACCAATAAGAAAGTAAAAAAAAGAGAACTGTATAAACAGTTATAAAAAAATATCCATGTATCGTGCTTAAGTTTTGGAAGATAGCATGCATGTGTGTCTGATATTTATTTTGTATTTTTAGACTGCATATTTGACGAACCACTCGTCGTGTTTGTGTTGAGACTATCATAGAAAAAACCGGCCAAGTGCGTGTCGGACTGTGGTCCACAATCGACACACAATTTCTTAGACTTTCGAAGCGATTATTTTTGAATCTCACTTAATCAAAAAATATTCTATGAAACCTCATTGAAATATTAAAGACCTATTATTTGATATGCAATATGTTTGGTATTTTTTTTTAAATTTAGTTATAATTATTTTAAAAATATAAATATAAAAATATTTTTTCTGTAATTTTACTACAAAACTAAATAGTGGCATACAAAATACACCTTCTAATACGTCTTATAGTTTCCGAGTAAAATGACTGTGACATACGGACGGACGGGCGGATGGACAGACGGACATGACGAAACCAATACACCTTCTAATTTTATTAAGATACGTCTTATAGTTTCCGAGTAAAATGACTGTGACATACGGACGGACGGGCGGACGGACAGACGGACATGACGAAACTATAAGGGTTCCATTTTTGCCATTTTGTCTACGCATACGCAACCCTAAAAAAAGATGAGATTGCTGAATGCTTATTCAATATTCACTGTGTTTTTATAGTTTCGGTTTGTTTTTTTTTATTTATAAGTTTTATAACATAAACTTAAATTAAGTTAACTTCTCACTTTCTTTCAGTTGTTGCACGTAGAATGAAGATTTTTTTGTGCCTGCTCGTTATTTACCTAATTTTCTACCTGATACCTACTGTTCTTCCACTTTCTCTAAATATTCTAAGTAGTACAATATACAAGACCATTATTACTAGACAAGATATTTAATCCGACGCTAAAAATTTTACAAAATATTGATTAATGTATAAAGATGGTAACGCAGTGGTAAATGCCTTATTTTCATACAAATCGGGAGACAATCAAGGACCACTGAGTTACTGTGATTAAGAATATTTTCAGTTGTTATTATTAAACTAAGCTTTTGGGATTGATAGCCTAATTAAGCCTCTTTCTCCGTCACAAAACTGCAAATAAAAGTAATGGCCAAGTATTCTAAAATATGTATTTTTCGAAAAAGTGTCAAAAACGTATGTACAACGAAAAGTAGAATGGCTCGATTAGAGTTCGTTGCTTTCTTTCATCTATTTTACACCTGAAAAAGTAACTGGTAAGAATATTTTTATGTTACATACTTGTATTGCTAACTGTACCTCCTGTTCTTTGTAGGGCTTTCAATTTGTCATTGATATCTTTTTAATATACCCTAAATCGGTGTCGTTGCATTCCTCATACTCGTTTACGAGTAGTTTCTCAGATTAGCCTCGTGTTAGTTTATTACAGCATTGCCATGTAAATTAGTGGCAGTTGTAGCAATAAAAATACGGCTTTTCGTGAACAAGAGATTTCCTTCGGCATGATTATTCCTTACAACCCAAGGATAGCCACCAAGATTTTTGATGTAAATTTTTAGGGGGGGGGGGGGAAGCTTCAACTTTATCTTGATATCTACATCAGTTAAGCTACTAGGCTAAGTTTGGTATCGTTTACGTATAAATCGGGGATGTCGAATTCATCTATGGTATAACTTCGACACCGTCACGAAGCAAAAACATGTAAGATACAAAAATAACTTAATTTTGAAATTCCCTATTTCACAAGAAAAAAATCTATAAAATATAAATATTATAAATAAATAAATATTATGTGACATTCTTACACAAATCGGACTAGGTCGATCACAGTAAGCTCAATAAGGCTTGTGTTATGGGTACTAGACGATGATATATACTCGTATAATAGATAGATATGAATAAATACTTAAATACATAGAAAACATCCATAACTCAGGAACAAATATCTGTGATAAACACACAAATAAATGCCCTGACCACGATTCGAACCCGGAACCTCCTGCTTCGTAGGCAGGGTCACTAACCGACTGGGATAGGAGGCTGTTGACATAACTTATAAACAATTATAAATCTTGAAAAAATAAAAGGTGCTCTAGAGCCCTATTATTCGTTCATAAAAGAAAAATCGAATGTCAAAATAAAACGTTATATACTCGTATACGGGTTGTAGTAAAAAAACCAGCATTTTTGTTACACCTTGTATAAAACACAGTGTAACAAGAATGCCGTTATGATAACACAGTTGTTCGCCACCGTCGAGGTATAAAATAAACAATAGTGTCCATTTTTATTACTGTGTTTTAAACCGTTGTATAATATCAGTGTCGAACCATCAGTAGCAGCTGTAGGGTAAACCTGTCTGTTTTCAACAGAGTTCAAAATTTCGAAGGAGTAGGTTCTCAATTCGTCGGGGTCTTGTTTTTTTTTTTTGCTATTTTTTTTATGTATTTATGTTTACCGATTATTCAAAGACGACTGGACCGATTTGGTAAATTCTTTTTTGTTTGTAAGAGTATACCTCACATTTGAGCCCATTGTCATCAGGTCAGGATCTGATGATGAGATCCTGGAGAAATCGAGGAACTCTTCAAATCAACTCACGAGCGATATTGAACCATTGAGTCTAAGGAGAGACTTTGCCTCCTTATGTGTGTTCTATTATCGCTTGCGCTTGCATACAATGGGTTGTGCTCTGAAGAACTGTTTGATATGATGCCCACGGCAACTTTTTATCACCGCACCGCTTTTATTATGGTGTTCATCCTCACACCCTGGAGCCTAATGGGTCGCGCACTGTACGGTTTAAGAGGAATTTCCTCCCACGGACGCTGCGGCTTTGGAATGAACTCCCTGTCGAGGTTTTCCCAGCGGGCTACAGTGTGAGGTTCTTCAAAAAAGGAGTGTATGGGTTCTTAAAGGGTAGGCAACGCGCATGTGAATCCTCTGGGGTTGCAGGCGTCCATAGACTGCAGTAACTGCTTCCCATCAGGCGGGCCGTATGCTTGTTTGACACCGTCGTGGTATAAAAAAAATATTACAAGCACAGCTATAGTGATTTCAGTATTATTTACAGTAGCACGGGCATTTGCTTTTGGAAAGGTGGAAAGGAGGCTAAGTGAAGTCGGTTCTTTTTGTTATTATTATTTTCAGCCGCTTATAGTTACTGGCATATTTATCTGTAAGTATTGTAATAAAGTTAAAATTCTAACCTAGTTTAAGAAATATTTTTGTAAATCTTTGATGGATACCTGTGTAAGCTGTGGTCACCTATAAGTGGCTATGCATCTGCATGATTCTTGTATCTTGTCTAAATAGTACTACTCGTATACCTAGATGTTTTGTCCGTTGATGATCCTTAAATAAATAAATAAAATAAAATAAGTAGTAATAGTGGCTAACAAACAACTGTGCGAACATCACACAAGTGTATTATGGGTACCTATCTTCTTCTCCAAACCCAACGATTCTCAATTCGGTTTTGCTAGTATTAGCTACATTTTTATATATATTGCAGTAAAACACTTCGTAATTTGCATTAACACGTTTAATTTTGCAGATTAAGTAAATTATTTAAAACTAGCCTTTTCCCGCGGCTTCGCCCGCTTTGTGACCACATTTGCCCCTTTTAGGGGTTGAATTTTCAAAAAACCTAAAACACGTGTTTACTCATTTATCGCTAGGAATACTCCTGTGAAGTTTCGAATAAAATAGTCTAACAAATCTTGATTCACCATACAAACTTTGGACCCCCATTTTACCCCCTTAGGGGGAGAATTTTGAAAAATCCTTTCTTAGTGCATCCCTAGACCTTATAAGGAACCTACGTGCCAAATTTGGAATCTCTAGAACCAGCGGTTTGGGCTGTGTGTTGATATGTCAGTCAGTCAGTCAATCAGTCAGTCAGTCAATCAGTCAGTCAGTCAGTTTCTTCCTTTATATATTTAGATTAGCAATTTGGTCCTTCGAGCCGGATAGAATGTAATTAAATTACAATAATCAGATTATTTAAAATTAGCACTTCACATAAAAATTACGATAACGATATCGATATAAAGATATTTCACATTCAATAATTTCCTTAGTGGATAGAATGTAATTAAATTACAATAATCAGATTATTTAAAATTAGCACTTCACATAAAAATGACGATAACGATATCGATATAAAGATATTTCACATTCAATAATTTCCTTAGTATCGTAGACCCGGATAAAATGTAATTAAGAATAATAATCAGATTATTTAAAATTAGCACTTCACATAAAAATGACGATAATGATATAGATATAAAGATATTTAACATTCAATAATTACCTTAGTATCGTAAACGTCTAATTTCCGCACGAAAGGAAAATAAAACGAGGGAGTACTAGCAAAACTAGTAAGTACAAATAAAGACTCGGCTGGTAATTTGGCTGCGGGGAAAGTAATGGATTAATGAGGCGAGTGATACGGATGGTGACAGATGATTCGCTGGCTGAAAGTAGCCTAAATTCAAGAGCCAGGTCTTTGTATGCCCGTCAAATGAGGCAATTAGAATTTTGGGGATTTAGGGTTAATATAAAAATGCAGATCGCAGATATGTAAAAATGGTAAAAACAATATAGAACTAAAGCACGGCAAATAAAATGCGAAGTCCCCAATTAAACTCTAAAACACTTCACGGAGCGACACGCCGCTTTCACCTGGTGAACCATGCGAAATGCGGGCTCAAGTCCTTTAGAGGCGACTGGCGGCCGTATTCCAGGGCGATACGCCGGTTTCACCTGGTGAGCCTCGCGAAATGCGGGCTCAAGTCCTTTGGAAGCGGCTGGCGGCTGTATCCCAACCGCGACAGGCGATATCCAATATCTGCGTTGGACAGTATCGCAGTTCCGGCCGCAAACGCTTGGCGCCCCTCCGACGCGGTACACGCACACACTTGGCGTTGGATATCACAAAATACTAATTCCAATCACGCCCAAAAAAAAAATCAAACTCAGATTAAAATAGGAAAAAAGGGATCTCGAAAATGGATTATGACAACTGCACCGCTCGAGGTTCACAATCTATCTGTGCTTCTCGACTAAAACAAAAACTATTCCAACTCCTACAAAATTTGAATTTAAAATTGATGCGAATATCCTCTTTTCTTAGTTGTCAGCTTCTTTCAAAATAAAAAAGGACACATCATATTTTGATATCGGCGCCACCTATCTATAAGTAGACGAACCACGATCTAATCTACCCTAACTCGCGCAACTTGGCCGGTAAACAAAACTAATCGCGCGGATATTCCTAAGGGACGCCGCGAGATGTAGCTGGCGTTCTTTCGGCATGCTACAATATATATATATATATATATATATATATATATATATATATATATATATATATATATATACCTACTGTATCAGTTAACACTTTCACGGAACACCAGGAACCCGACTGGGTCGGGTTCTCTCTTCATGGCTACTACGCGCTACATACGACAAATACGTGGCTACGGGCTACGAGCGTAGCGCGTAGCACTAGGTGGTACGGAAAGTGTTTTCTATCATTAAAATGTGTTTGGTATTTATATTGTAATTATAACGCTCTTTTTAATCAGCAGTAGCGATCAGAAGTATTTTGACGAATAACATTCTTTCAATATCTTGATGAATAGAGTATTATACTCGTATTAAATCATTACGTTACGCTTACATCTTATTTACCCTTTACTTGTTACATTGCCACTTAGATAACTAAAACTAAACGACAGACTTAGAATAAAAATCGATAATACACGCTTCAGGTAGGTCTAAAGTATTTTCACACTTACATATATAACAGTACATTACTCCAGAGGCCGGGAAGTAGTCTATATGTACTCGGCCGACAACCCTTTATCACGCCGAGGTATGTATAGTGCTTTTCTTAAACATGCAATTAAATAAATATGAAACTCATAAATTTTTTTAGGGTTCCGTACCTCGAAAGGAAAAAACGGTCCGGTTGTCCGTCCGTCCGTCTATATACCCCTTTTCTCAGGAACGCGTGGAGGTATCGAGCTGAAATTTATATCAAATATTCCCTTGGAGCTGTGAAAAAAATCAAACTTCTAAGCCAACGCAATCAAAAGGATACAGCCGTTTATGCCGAAAATTTCGAAACTCGCAAGAGAATCAAAACCTACAGGGTATTTCCCGTGAACTCAGAATCTTGAAATTTCGTACGAAGCAACGGCTTATACCACAGATAAAGGAAAAATTGCGAAAATTGTAAATTTTTAGTTACATCATATAATAAAAATATTATTAATAATTTTAAAGTTACTACCCCTACATACCTACAGGTTTGTACGGAACCCTCGGTGCGCGAGTCCGACTCGCACTTGGCCGGTTTTTTTCGGATATAGGTAAGGCAATACTCTATTCGTAAACTTATATTAATAAAATATTGTACGTTGTATATGTATGCACTTCAAACACCTTCTAACTAAACCATAGAATGACCGCCATTGCATTGCCATGGCCAACTCGATTGTGCCGGCGGTCGCGCGGGCGCGTGCCGTTGGTCGGGAAGGAGCACAGGATTTACATTATGTTGTCCAATTCGATGTTCGGAATTTGAAACTCATAACGTATCAATATATGAGCATGTAAAGTTAAAATTACGTTACTGCCACAGATAAAAAGCTTATCATAGTAAAATCGGTTGTGGTAATGCTAGCCATTGCCTACCGTTTTTGAACACGTTTTAGAAGACTTACAATGTGAGTGTAGATAAAAACATTAACTAGACTTACTACGTAATCAAACATATGCGTAAAAACATTACGATATGAAGTCTGGATTGCTAAATTCTTACTTTGCATTTCATTGTTACTGAACAGCTTTTAAAAATGTTTAACTAGTACGTGTATCGGCCATTTAAGTATAATGTTCACTTGCATTTGAACAACATCCAGAGCTATTCCACTTTTATTGTACCTATAGCCAAATTATTATAATATACGCAACATATAAAATATTGAGAATGTTTTTATTTTTCCACAGTATCTGCGCTTTTCGAGAGGTTGCGTTTAAGGCCATTCTACACGAGCTAAAATCAAGAAGAAAATTGTATATGATGACTGAATAAATTCAGAACGTTAAAAATTTTGTCTATGGTCTTTGTTCATGAATTATTATAGAAAATATTCGTAAGAATCGGAACCCTCCGAATTTATTTTGTTGCGTTGATTCCAATTTTTATTGGCAGCTCGTGTGTAATTAATTGCCCTTGCTGCGAATATTTAGTCTGTTAATCAACCCTTCACCAAAGGAATATAAAAAAATCTCCTGTCCGTAAAATCTGCCTCCATCTTTACAATGATAAATTATAAAAGATGGTCCCAAAAAGGACGAATATTTGAAATTGATGAAAACACATTTTTTTTTCGTTATAATATATTTGTATATAAAATCTTGAAATACATCAAATAGGGTTATTTGTGGAATAATACGTCAGGCAAATGTCCTCCTAGGCTTTGCTGGCACATACGCACTCTTTTGTCAAAATTTTCTATGACCATTTTGCATAGATGCGGCTGAATTTCTCCGATGCAGCGTCGAATTTCCTCTTTTAAAGCATGAGTGGTTGTGGGCTTATTGGCATAGACTTTAGACTTTAAATAACCCCATAAAAAGAAGTCTAAAGGCGTTAAATCGCAAGATCTAGGGGGCCAATTCTGATCTAAACATCGGTATCAACGTTCAAATTTCGTGGCAATGTACGGTTGGCAGAAAAATAAATACAAACAAATCACTTAGTATTTTTAACCTTTATTTTGTATATGTAAATAAAAAAGCCCCTAAATAGTACATTTCCTAATTAGGGTGGTAAAACAAAGAAAGGCCGCGCAATCGCAATTGTTGCGGCCCAAGCTGCAAGCGAGGGACGTAATTATGCGATCGAGGGCTTTCTTTATTACCTCCCGTGTTGGAAAAATATGTGCACATTTGGCCAGAAAGCGGTTCTATCCGTACGCGTAGCGTGCGGAAAAAGCCACTTTATGTCCAGGTGTGGCATACAATATTTTACGAGTTAGAATAGATCACTAAAATTTGTTCCATAGATTTTGCTGTCAATCTTTGACGTCTGTAAGAATATATCCATTTTAAATGACTAAAAGATCTTTCCACGCTGACTGAGGTAATAGGAAGGTATGTCAAGCATTGAAAATTTTGCACACAGTTTTTATTTACACTTTCTGGTATTTCAGCCTCGTTGTTTTTAGATAGTTGGTTAATTATTTGTACAGTCTTATAACCAGGATTTTTCTTTAATACACTTTTTAATTTAAAATAAACTTTTCTGGCATTTTGACGTAACCTTAACGTTGATATTTTTTTTTGCAAACCATGAACAATGTTTAATGATTCTGCTAGACTCAGTTTTGGATCCTCCAATAATTTTATTGACTTAGCAATTATACTAAAGTGTGTATCGACGAATAGTAACTCAGTTTTTAAATTCCGGTTACGGAAAATTTTTTTTGCTTTAGAAATTGCACTCGCTTCACGCGGATTTAAGGCATCGATGACAGATTTGATTTTATCATAATGCATGTGATAATATGAGGCAGCATTTAACCATGTTCCCCATCTTGTTATCACGGGTCGGGGTGGTAGAGGAATATTTACACACATTTGATGAAATAAATTTGTCCTTGAAGGAGCGTTACGAAATATTTTTTTGATACAGTCAATCAAACTGTTTATGGTCGGGTAAAGACTTCTAATTATCTCTGCGACTCGATTACATCCATGTGCTATGCATGTTACATGAGTCATATTTTTATATTTCTGAACAAGGTTTTTAGCTGCTTTTACCATGTAGGAACCGGCATCCGTTATAAAAAATAATAATTTATCCATGTTTTTTTGTATTCATCGCCCCAAAGATCTTCAAGGGTTTCCTCAACGAGTTTGGTTATTGTCGAATGGTTAGTCGCCTCCAATACCTTAGAAGCAAATAAATGTGGCTGGGTACTAGTTCCATCTAGAGCTCCGATCAAAATATTTGCCACTTTTTTTCCCACGGAATCTGATGTTTCATCAACACTGAGGTAAATCATTTTATTTTGTAATTTCTCTTTCAATTCATTTTTTTTCTTTTCATACAATTCAGGTAAGCATTTTACTCGTATTTTTGTTTCACTCGGCACAGTAATATCGTTTCCATATTTATGATTTAAAAGGTTTTCTACAAAATTTCTAAATTTAGGATTGTCTAATTTTGACCACGGTATATTCGAACAAATCATAAACTCTGTTAAATCTTTATTAAATTTTTCTTGTGCATTATTTTTATGAATTTTGTTGTGTAAATCTGTTTTTAAATGGCGGTCGATACTAGATTTAGAGGGAAATAATTTCGAATTACACAATTTGCAATATACGATATCGTCTTTAATTTCGAAATCAGCATTATCTCGTATTATATCCTGTAAATGGCAGCGTGAATCAGATAATTTATCTTGATGAGATTTTGATTTCAAATGTTTCTCTATATTGTACCTTTTCTTTTTTATATTCATTTCGCAAATAGTACAGCAAGCACCTTCGTTAGTGAATATAAAATCAGTATACTGCGTCAAATCCATTTTCTCAAGTCTGATAGGGAGTTGGGTAAAGATTTATCAAGCTAAATTGTAGTTGTAAGTGTTTTTAAGAACTATTATCGTTGAAGATTTTACCACATATTATTTTGCATGACAATTAAATTGACATTTGTTGCCTATTTGGCATTTAGAATTTTTTTTACAAATGGATAATGAAATGAGTATTGAGGTTCTATGACGTATTAAGAATATAAACCTCTTTAAATATATGTACAGTTTACCAAAGTACGATTAAGAATAAAAATAAATTAAATGTTATTTATTACTAATAAATAAAACAATGATACCTATGTATTTCTTTTTTTGCGACCCTTACCAAGTGCCACGAAATTTGAACGTTGATACCGATGTTTACGTGATCACCGAATCGAGAGATCACACGACTAGGAAATGTTTCATGCAGTAATTGCATCTTTTCTCTGGCTGTGTGGCAAGTGGCCCCGTCTTGTTGAAACCACATTGCTTCCACATCGATATCATCTAATTCGGCTAGAAAAAACCTTGTTATCATGTCGCGATATCGAGCTCCAGTTTGAAAAAAATATGGTCCAATAATGCCTCCAGCCCAAAGTCCGCACCAAGCAGTGACCCGTTGTGGATGCATTTGTTTTTGAACAATCACATGTGGGTTCTCTGAGCCCCAAATGCGGCAATTCTGACGATTAACAAAGCCATCGAGATAAAAATGTGCTTCGTCGCTAAAGATGATTTTGTTTGAAAAATCTGCATCCCTGTTTTGGCGGTCGATAATCCATTCAACGAACTCTCTTCGCTGTCCATGATCATGAGGCTTCAGTTCTTGTGTTGCTTGAACTTTGTAAGCATGGAGATGCAGATCGTTAGCGAGTATACGCTGGAGAGAGCTTCTTGAAATTTGCAATTCTTGTCCACGATACCTAATGGATGTTCCTGGATGTTCACGGACATTCTGACGCACTGATTCGATATTGCCATTTGAACGGCTTATTTTTGGACGACCAGTGGATTGAACATCATGAATTGATCCACTCTCCCTGAATTTTGCAACCACTCTGCTCACAGTTGATGAAGTCAAGTCAATATTCCGACCATATTTTGCACGGAATTTTCGAACCGTACCCGCCAAACTTTCATTACTTTTGAAATATTGTTCAATAATAAAAACGCGTTGATCTTTCGTATAACCCGCCATTTTTACAAACCCTAAACATTCAGCTGTCAAATAGTTTTTTTTAGGGTTGCCAGCACTAAAATACAATAATTTTTAAGAAAAAAAAACCGACTTCAATGGGGGTAGCCGGTGAAGGATTATTGTAGATAGATGGTGCACTTAGATTCCATACAATGAAATAACTTGCTTAAAAAACGCAGCGGAGAGGACCAATCGCCAAACGTGAACTATGCGTCGTTGAAGAGTTCCGTTCTGATTATCATCAACAGTTCCACTTCATCAAATGTCACTCTTTTGAATGAAAATGCTTGATTTGTTGATAAAAATACAAAAGTCACTATGTGTAAGCCCTTAAGATTTGAGGAGTTCCCTCGATTCTTCATGGATCCCATCATCAGAACTTGAGCTGGACGAACATTTGTTCTGACAATTAAACTTGCTAAACAAACACAGCGAAGAGGACGAATCGCCAAACGTGAACTATGCGTCGTTGAAGAGTTCCGTTCTGATCATCATCAGCAGTTCTACTTCATCCAATGTCACTGTTTTGAATGAAAATGATGGTTTTGTTGATAAAAATATAAAAATCACTATATGTATGCCTTTAAGATTTGAGGAGTTCCCTCGATTCCTCATGGATCCCATCATCAGAACTGCGTTTTGACAAAAACGGGACCAATCTGTATATATATACTTACAATCAAAAAAAGAATTTTCAAAATCGGTTCAGACATGACGGAGTTATGGAGTAACAAACATAAAAAAAAAAAAAAAAAAAAAAAAACATACACGCCGAATTGAGAACCTCCTCTTTTCAAATCTTGAAGTCGGTTAAAAATGGCGTCAAATTGAAATCTTGCGTCCTTTTTGGGACACTCGTTAGTAATTTGTTAATAATGTGTTATTTGTTATTTTCATGTCGATTTTATATATAAACGAAATTGCAAAATATATCACATTCATAATTTTTTTTTATAAGCGTAGTGGCAGAATGTAATACTAATAAGTAGGGTAAATCGTCAGTAACTGGCCACCGTTCAATAACTGGCCACTTCTTACTAATAATGAACTCTGTTCACCTATAAACAAAATTCATTTTAGTATAAGGATTTCATTACTTGCCACCCTTCAATAACTGACCAAGTTATACTAAAATGAATTCTGTTTGTAGGTGAATAGAGTTCACTTTTAGTATGAGGGGGCCAGTTACTGGACGGTAGCCAGTTACTGGCGATTTACCCTATATAACCAAAAAGTGAATATCGCGTATAGTCTTAAATAGCTGAACGCCATTATCCTGTGCCACAAACACATGTGGAATGGAAATTAAGAAAGAGGCACTTGCCGGCCTAGGCCTCCAAATTTGTATGAAATTCCATTAACGACCTCTCGTCCAGCCACTCCCGAAACGTGATACTTCGCAGCCTAATAAGGAATATAACATGAATTACATGAATATTGAATAGCATGTTTGAGGAAAATGATTTTACTGAACTTCCAAGAGCGTTAAATAAAACATTATATTCTCTGGCCATCCATATCAGCACATCGAGCCGGCATAGAGTCCGCTAACTTCTGTTTACGTTCATTGCGGATTAAAATCAGCACTTTGACTAGGCCACTCAAAAACCTTGATGTTTGGATTTATGTTTGGGATCGTTATCATGCTGGAAAACCCACCGAAGTAGTGGCATATTTTCAGTCACAAAGGATAACATGTGTTTATTGTGTATATCTTCTTACACATATCGATCCATTATCCCATCAATTCATACGAGAGGCCTGTCTTCATAGAGAGAAAAACATCCCCCAACATTACGTTGCCGCCACCATGCTTGACTGTGGTTACATACCTGGTATCGCACATCGTGTCTTTTATTATGTTATGAGGACGACGTACATACTTGATACCATCCGAAGACATTTAATTAAACTTGTTCTCGTCACTCCATAAAATTTTAGACCATTCGGAACTTGTCCACGTCTTGTGACGAATCGCGAATGCCAATCGGGATGCCTTATTCTTTGCTGAAATATGTGTTTTATTTTTATGGGCGTTGACGATGTAATCCCTGCTCTATTAGGCATCTTAGACACTAATCATTTGCCGTGATACATCAAAAGTTATCCAAGCCTCAGCTTGACTTACCCTTCTTAAGTGCAGCCATCTACGGCTTGCTTGAAATCGTTCGAATATTCTTTGTTTTGGCATGTTAAGAGACGTCTCCCGCTGTAATTACTTACATCATATTTAAATTCTGCAACCCTGGTACTTAATATATATTTTTTGTGGCCAAGTTTATATTTTAATTCAATTAAACTAAATTTTTTACGTTTTTTAAGACGGTTTTTTGCTATTACCTTAGCAACAATTAAATTGAGTTAACTAATATGTCGTATATAATATGAAAGTTTTTTCTATTGTCAAAATACTTTTAGTTCCTACTGTTTCTAATACAACTCTTATTCATTCTAGAATGATTATGATTCTATTATCAATTTGACAATTTCGATTTTGAACATTACTATTAGTTTATTTGATTGTCATCTCGTTAATGCGGTGACAGAGTCCATTAAGGCTACCATATTTATCTGAAGGTATGATTGAAGGGTCATTATGTCATCAACGTGACTGCCATAGTAACGGTTGCCACTCAGGGTTTTAACGTAGATGCGTTTATTACAATATTATCGTCATTGTCATTTATACATCAAGTTTCCACTTATAAACTGATAGATTAAAATAGATTAATTGATTGGTTATTAGGAAGTTAAGCTTTTAACCAGAGTACAGTACGTGCAGCATAATTTATTATTATTATTTTGTTTCAGAGGACGTTACAACAACAGCAACATTTTGCAGGTGAGTTTATTACTGAAACTCGAGTTCTAAAATTCATAAACATTTTTTTTTGTTTTCTTCCCTAAAAATGTAAGACCAACCGGAAAAGTTGCATCTGTTGAGGTAATTATGCGCTTTTTGTAAAATTTCAAGAAGACGCAATTTTACCAAGCGGCATTAGGCCTCTCTGAGAGAGTTTATCTTAAGTAGTATCTCCTCACTTAACATATTCTTGTAATTGTAAAAAAAGGCGCATTTATCTCAGCTGACCCTATTTCCCTGGTTTTATTAAATGTATTTTTTCTATTTTTGTATGAGTCGAGGTGATTTTGTTATTGTTTATCATATAAAGAATGAACTACGTGAATTAACTACTACGAGAAAATGTTAGATGATACGTTTTTTAACGACATGCATATTCTTACATAAAGGTGAAGAAAAAGACAAAACTAACCTCATTTTAAACAACGTAATTTTATCGATCACTAATTGAGTATTAATACGGTCACGTCTGAAAATATGGATACATTTAATGTGACAAAAACATGTATCCAAGACTTTACGCCTTGTTAATAAAGTCGTGGCTACATATTTTTGTCACATTAAAAGTATCCATATTTTCTGACGTGACTGTACAACATGTCGACTTACGATAGATGCTCAGAAAAAAACAACTAATAAAGAGAAACTTAAAAAAACACTCGTTGGATGTTGCCACGTGCCATAGCTCATGATTAAACGATCTTTATAAATAAATTTGCTTGCTAATGCATTTATGCTATCGTGCGCAGAATCGAGGGAGACTAAAATGGGTCTAAAAATATTTCCTGGGAAACGAGACTCTATACAAAATAAGAGCTCGAGCAGCGGCGAGCTGCTGTGCGTCTGGCACCGCGTCCATGGCAAACAAATGCAAATGTATGGCAATAGCCTCACTGAACACTGCTTACGGCGCCGAACGGACCGTCGAATGGTCGCCACTAACATTGCAACTAGCTTCCAGGAGATTTGAGCAGCTTCCAGTCCACTAAGGCCACTACCATACGTTTTCATTTGTTTATCATGGACGTGTCGCCGGTAGCGCAGTCGGTCGCCGCCGCTCTAGCGGCTTTTGCACCCTAAGGCCGATCGTCAGGTACGTTTTCCCGTGGGTCCGAAAAATTATCTTAGGAATACCTAACTAGTTCTTAAACAAATTATATGTCGGGTTTAACATACCTAACTACTAGCATAAAGGCTCTATTGAAAAACATATTCTATTGCTTATTGTATTCTTGCGTAAAATAAATCTAAAGTTAAACTGGTTTTCCTATAATGTTTATACTTAGGCTTTAGTGCGTCTTGGGGCAGTAAATTTGGATTAGTTTATTTAGCTGATGTGTATGTGTCCAACTATATATTGCAATTATAATTAAACTTGAGTAGGAGCCAACTACGTTGTTTATTTTTAGCTACTGTGACTATGATATTTTATTTCATTTAACTAAACACGGGGTGAATTATCTGTGTCAGTGAGAGCAGCTAAGCTACCATATCCTATGATGCTACGCTTAATACGCTTTTATTGCTTGAATAGAATACAACTCAACTCAACTCAAACATTTATTCAGTAAGTAGGCCACAAGGGCACTTTTACACGTTAAAGTAAAAGAGAGAGAAAAAAAATAATACACCGGTTCTAACCCTACACCTCTGACCCGAGAAGAATTATGTCCGGCAAGAAACTCGGTGGGACTTATTTTTTCAAAACAGCAGTACATCAAAACTGAACAATACATATAAGTGCGTTGTTCTATAAGAAAACATATCAAACCAAGGTTAGATTAACCAACAATAGGTTATAGTTTAAGAAAAATACCAAAGAAACTATTGACTACTTGAAATGACTACCTAAACTGACTATTTGAAAATGAATTACATACAAGTTTGATATACTTTCTTACCTGAACTGTGTCTTCTACATAAATTTCCAAATTATAATAATCCATCATCAACAGTTAGAAACAAATTTTGAATTTAAATAATAAAAAAAAAGTAAGTGATTCTAGTATACAATAAACATACTATTTCCAAATTATCCTTAGAGATGTATAATGTCTCCAAGTGTCTTGATCTATATATTCTATATAATAAAAAAATATGGATAATCAAGCACCGAATGTTGTGTCTAAAGCCAATTAAACTAAAATTAAATATGATTAATAAAAAGTTACGTAATTGTGTGGCCCCAGTTAGCCTAAACAGACCGGTCTCCACAAACAGCACCCGTTCACGAGTATGACGCATATCTCAGCCATCGCCTCCCTCAACCTTTCTTCGGGAAAGTGGCGACCCGATCAACGACGCCACCATAAGCAGAGCCTTTTAAGCGAGCATGACATGTTCAAGCTGGCGGGCTTTATTAATCAATAAAAACTAGCCACGTTTAGTCTGGTGAGAAACAATATTCTGTGCTCGTATTTTACATGCGTGAACTAAATTACAACATAAAAGTGACATAGAGATGTACATGTCTCTAAGCGTCAGGATCATTAAATATATATCTATACATATAAATATTTGCGAATGCAAGACTTAGAGATGTATAACATAAATAATAGCGTAACGTAATAATAACGTATAGAATCTGTAAAACGTAAGCGCCTGCCGCCAAATGGTCCCTTCAGATTTGGACTAACACATATTACACATATCACACATAGCAACTTACTAGCCTAAATTAAAGCTCAATTCCAGTCAAACCCTCTAAAAACCATCGTTGATGTATCACCTGACCATTGCCGAAAATCGCTAGCAAATTGAACATGCCGTTTTGGAGATATATGTAAACATTTATTACTCACAAAGACTCAAACTAAGAAACAGCCTGTCACCTCACCCTAAATGCATAGTACCGTCTCTAACGTTTACTAAAACAGTACAGTCAGCATCAAAAATATGTAAACATTTCGGCACTTATGTCTGTGGGATAAGACTCAAATTTGTATACATATTATTGATGCTGACTGTACCTACTCGTGGCGGGCGGGCTGCTAACAGAGGCAACTTTTCGTGCCATACTCCAGTCTATAATATATAGTGTAGCATGACGCTACGTTTATCGTACGACATCTGTCGACTTTCTTTAGAACTTCTGTGTCTAAGGGAGGTCTAAGGCTAGGTTGCGGTTGATATATAAAAAAGCGTACATTGTGATTCACGGCATTGCAGGTAGATGGCGCTTATATCAGTCCGCATTTTGAGATACACGACTGGCAGTTATAAATTGAGATAATATTCGCGCTAATTTTGAATATGAATTTTTGAGGTATTCCAGATTGTCAAAAAAGGGAAAAGTTGATTTTGATGGAGTGTGTCAGATGGACGAGGAGATTTTTAAAGAAAAAAACATATTCTGGTTTAGTCTGAGGGTTTTGCTATAATTTGCTTAGTTGCAACGTGTTGAAGTGCGATCTATTTGTCTAGATCTTTGCGTTCAAACATTATATAGCAAGTGCTAATACATTATTGAATTAAATACAAATTCTTTTTAAAAACCAAATACGTTGCCGGACAAAAAGGCCACCAGTGGGACCGCCTGAGCCGGAAGGATTCCGGAAGGCGCTTGTGAGTGCCGGACCGGCGAGATGGTCTGCAACCGCCGCGTGTTCCGCGTGATTCTGAGTGAGTGAGTGAGTTCAGCGAGCTGTTGGGTCCGCCTAAACCAAAGGGGACGCTTGCCCACGAACTCTATTCAAATTCAACTACAGCTTTAGCCATCCTGTCTTTCGAGAATATCATATTATTTACATTTTTTTAAAAACGTTATAAATCCGATTCCTTTTTTTTGTATCCAGTGTTTTTGTGCCATAATTGCTATTTTTTGTTGTTTTGCTAAAATATTCCCAAAATTCTAATTGCCTCGTTTGACGGGCGTACAAAGACCTGGCTCTTTAATTTAGGCTACGTTCAGCCAGCGAATCATCTGTCACCATCCATATCACCCGCCTCATTAATCCATTATTTTCCTGCAGCCAAATTACCAGCCGAGTCTTTATTTGTACTTACCAGTTTTGCTAGTACTCCATCCTTTTTATTTTCCTTTTGTGCGGAAAGTAGACGCTTACGATACTAAGGTAACTATTGAATGTGAAATATCCTTATATAGATACAGTTATCGTCATTTTTATGTGAAGTGCTAATATTAAATATTCTGATTGTTGTAATTTAATTACATTCTAACCACTAAGGAAGTTATTGAATGTGAAATATCTTTATATAGATACCGTTATCGTCATTTTTATGTGAAGTGCTAATTTTAAATATTTTGATTATTGTAATTTAATTACATTCTAACCACTAAGGAAGTTATTGAATGCGAAATATCTTTATATAGATACCGTTATCGTCATTTTTATGTGAAGTGCTAATTTTAAATATTCTGATTATTGTTGCTAATTTTAAATAATTTACTTTATCTTCAAAATTAAACGTGTTAATGCAATTATAGAAGTGTTTTACTGCAATAGGTAGTACAGGGTTGGGCATTCTGTCCTATTGCAATACACACGTTTATTTAAATCAATATAACTGATCTCTATTCTGTTCATGAATTCCAAAACACACTTTGATTATACTTTGTTTTGTGCATTTTAATAACAAATGTAAAAAGTAGCGTTGTTGGATAATTGTACAGGGAACATTGAGAATCGAGCGCTATATTCATCATACCGAAAAATGAAAAATATCAAGGCACGGTTAATACTGCGCACCAAAAAAGTGAAAATCGGGTGAATTTCTGATGCTTGTGTCGAGCAAGGTCGTTTACCTGCACCTACTCGATTAGCGATTTACAAACTGTACTTAAAATGATATCATATTCATTAAAATAATGGGGAAAACGTTTTTAGTACTGCAAAATAAACATGGGTTCTGAAACCCAGAAAATTTATAGTTGTACGTTGTTTCTTTAAAGAATATTACAGCAAAATATAAAAAGATATGAACGCGGCACGGCGGCCATTACGCAAAGAAAATACGTTTTAACTACTAGAGATCAACAAACCACAGATTAAGGAGTGTCTGGTGTTATATTAAGAGACACCGTTAAAGATATATGAGCCATAAGAAGATACAAAAAAACAAAGTAGTCAGGGTATAACTTCATGAGGAAGTACCACATTAGTCGAAATTGTGAGGCTGATTTTTTACTTAGCAAATTACGCTATGTATCTTTAGAAAACTGATTAACTATCGATATTTCGATATGACGATATATGCAGAGCTTCATTACGATTTCATAAGCCTTGTTATTGGGTTTATTCTAGGATCGGGTAGTCAAATATGGGACAACATGGCAGATGAGGTGAAGTTCCTTCCAAGGGAAGATGCTTAAAATTATACAAGCTAATAAGGAAGCTAATAAAATATATGAATTCATATGCTTAATATACCTAACACCATAATATTATATTGTTTTTAAACTTTTATAAAACTTTCAAACTAGGACAGATTATCTGCCCAATCCTCTATGCATCAATCTTTTGTTGAAATACAATCAATATTTACTTAATCTTATCTTTGTAACAATATCAAACAATATTTTAATAACGGGCTCGGGGAGATCCTGCGTCGTAAATCGAAGTTTCGTTATCTCCGTCTCTATCGCTCTTGCATATTCGAAAGATAGTGATGCAAATAGACGATCGATCGTACGAAGTGGTTCGCGTTTATAAGCCAGACCTCTGAATGTTGCCTTAACCTTTTGAACGCCACGCATCGGACAGAAAAATCGTGCCACCAGCGCCAGAGCGAAATTTGCACGAGCGCACTCAGATACCGTAGTGATTGGAAAACAACATATCGACGAAACATTTCTTTCCGCCTAATAGTGGATTTAGTTAGGCAAAATCACTTAGATATTTAGAAATCATAATAGTAAAGAATATTCGTTTCGTATTTTTCTTATACACCTAAAATCAACTACAAAAATATGAAAATTAATACAGTGTGTCAATTTTATACGGGCTTATATTGTGTTGGCGATTAGTATTGGACCTAGGGAACCTATTTACATTTATTTCTTTATGAAAATAAGATTTTTTTTTTACATACATAATAATTCAGCCCGCAATGAATTGCATCCATGACAATTTACTTACCGGTGCGTCATGTCAGTTATGTCAGTTTAAAATCAGTTGGATAGCGTACAATGGTGCCCGGTAGGACTTTAGAAAATCATTACACATAATTAATAACACTATTTAACAAAATGATTATACTATATGAGTCCTATTGCTGGATACTATAGGTGGATAAAGTATACGCCCGTATAAAATTTACAGGCTGTATACAATTTTATTTTATTTTGTCTATATAGCCACAGCACTACTTAAGTGATTACGTCACGTGCTGACGTGTTATGACGGCTTTGGCGCTGGTGGCACCGTAACTTATTATGAATGTTAGAGTTGGGGGTGAGAGATATTCATTCATTTCTGTATCGATATTTCCGTGGTGTAACTGTATGAACGGAAATACTCGTACGAGTACGTTAGGTTTTTTTAGTGTTTAGTTGAGTAAAAAAATGTTTAACAATACCATAATAAAAAAAATTATGATAAAAACTAATGAACATCGGACAGAACGGGTGTGTAGGTAAAAAAACACCTCGCGCACATTTCATTCTTTTGTACCTAAATAAAATTGGTATATCCCTAATAATGACATATTCTTTGTTCACTTAAACTCGGTCTCTCTCCGATAACATTCATATTGGTTGCCATTTTATCTAAAATACCATTTCATTATTTTTACTTATTTGGTATGAATGAAATGGACCGAAAGCCCACGTGTCGTGGTATTTATCATTGTTTAAGGATTAACAAGAATGCGGCGAAGCTATTGCTTCTTATTAGATAAAAAGAAACGACATATACATTGTTAGGTTTTAAATACGGCCCTTATAACACGCATTGTATTTATTCCATTGCGACTTAAATAAAACTCTTTCTTTTTTAATGATGCATATATTAAAGTAAAAATTGTAATAATCTATACATATAATAAAGCTGAAGAGGGTCGAAAGTCTGTACATGGAAGATAATCGAAAAAAAGTTGGCTGAGGATACTTAGAATCGATAACAGAACACGTTCCAACAATTTTTAGAATTTTTGTCTGTTTATCTGTTTGTCTGTTTATCTGTTTATCTGTTTATCTGTTTGTCTGTTTATTTGACCGCGCATCACGTGAAAACGGCTGAACGGATTTTGATGAAATTTTGTAAAGATATAGTTTGAGTCCTGGTAAAGGATAATATATAGTTTTAATCCCGAAAATCAACCCTGATGGGGGTGAAAATGGGGTTGAAAGTTTGTATGGAGAATTTTTAACCGCTGAAACGATTTAGATAGAAATGAGTATGGAGATAATTTGAGTCTCGAGAAACGTCAAAGGATAGTTTTCAAACCCTTGTGGGGGTGAAAAGGGGGTTGGAAGGTGGTATGAGGAATTTTTTACCGCTGAACTGATTTAGATGAAAATTGGTATAGAGATAGTATGGGTCTCGAGAAATGACAAAGGATAGTTTCTTTTTCAAACCCCCCCCCCCCCCCCCCCGCCCCCCATCTTATTTTCGAACCGTAGGTCCAAAAAATTGAAAAAAAGAATGGAAGTGATGCCTGTTACCCGTCGACGCTTTAAATTTACCTTTACCCGCTCTTAAGAAATATTTGAAAATGTCATGAATGTCAAAGGGTTATTGCAGGTTCGAGGACTATATATGACATACAAAGATGCATGGCTCAAACCAAAAGACTACTACAAAATCATCTAACATTTATAGGACACCGTTTAGGTAGGAAATAGTAGTTTATGTAACTGTTACGTAATAAGGGCCCTTAAAACATGAGTGTGGTTTTCATAATAAGATCACACGAGTGTTTTAAGGCCTAATTACGTACAGTTGCATACACTGATTTATCTACACTCATATTATTTATCCTAAATGCATTATCCGGAAACCATAGAATGGCCGCCATTGCACCGCCATGGCCAACTCGATTGTGCCGGCGGTCGCGCGGGCGCGTATCGGCGGCCGCGCGGGAGCGTGGAACATTATGTTATCAAAACTCATAACACATCAATATTTGAGCATGTAAAGTTAAAATTACGTTACTGGTACAGATAAAAAGCTTATCATAGTAAAATCAGTTGTGGTAATGCTAGCATTGCCTACCGTTTTCGAACACGTTTTAGAGAACTTACAATGTGAGTGTAGATAAACATATCAAACGTTTTGTGAAGCAGTCAGATTAGGATTTATTTTGCTTTATAATTAAACAATAGGTACATTATCTGTCTCTCAACCTGTTTTGATATGTCTTCTTGAAGAACTACGCCTTATTTTGTATCTTTAAGATCTATATCGTACGCTTTCTTGGATCCCGCAGCTCAATGAGGTTAGCCGTAGGATTTTCGCATCCGTGCGTTCTCTAAGACGCCTTCGCAACTTTTTACCACTTGCCACTAAAACTGCGCTGGCACAATCTCTTCTGCTTCCCATCTTAGATTATGCCGACATTTCATACCTGGATCTTACTGAAGAGCAATTAAACAAGCTGGAACGGCTTCAAAATGTATGTATTCGGTTCATTTACGGGCTGCGAAAATTTGATCATGACTCCAACTTCCGTTCGCAACTCAAGTGGTTACCGATCCGATTTCGTCGTAATGTCCATATCCTTTCTCTTCTCTACAGAACTTTGTTTATCCCTAATACTCCTGGTTATCTTAAAGAGCGCTTTAGTTTTTTGTCTTCCCTCAGGTGTTCACAAAATCTCCTTCTTATGCCCCCATCGTCTTCTACTAACTTCTATAATAAATCTTTTAGTTTCCAGTCTGTCAGGATGTGGAATGCTTTGCCCATTGATATAAGGCGTGCTTAATCACTAGCAATTTTTAAAAAGCGTCTAAAAGAGCATTATTTATCTCTTACTTAACCTTAAGTTCCTACTCACGTCATGCATGCAAATTACTCTGTTTCCTTTGCGTTACCTTGTCGTTGTCTTCTCCTGTGCATACTTGTACTTATATATGTATTTTATGTAGTGTATATTATATTACCTATTATATGTAGTATATGTTACACGGTATGTAACTTATTTATTGCTATTTTGCACTGCCCAATAAATTGTTTCTGTTCGCTGTTTCGCTATCTGAAGGTTGTCTGGTAGAGATCGCTTTTTAGCGATAAGACCGCCTATTGTTACCTAATTACTTAAATCCTGTTTATTTTTTTATATTGTATGTGTGTTTACTTTTGGTGCACAATAAAGCATTTTATTATTATTATTATTATTATCTAATAATGTATTACTGTTTTGAAAAAAATAAGTCCCGTCGAATTTCTTTTCGGTCATAATACTTCTTGGGCCAGAGGTGTAGGGTTAGAACCGGTGGTAGTTTTGGAACGAAGTTCCTTATCGGACGGTTCGCGGATTCGGCCAAGGCGAAAAAAAGTCACGTGACAGACACGAAAAAGCGTCACGTCACGAAAACGCGACACCCATACGATTGAGAAACATGTAAAATGGAATGGAATAAAAAATATATAAAATAGAATAAAGTGAAGTGAAGTGTAGTGAAATTGAGAAGTGAAAAAGTGATAAAAGTGAAAAAAGTCGAGAACCTTAAAAGTCGAGAATTTTAAAAATGTCGAAAATGTCAAAAATGACAAAATTTCCAAAATTTCCGAAATTTCCAAAATTTCCGAAATTTCCAAAATTTCCAAGATTTCCAAGATTTCCAAGATTTCCAAAATTTCCAAAATTTCCATAATTTCTAAAATTTCCAAAATTTCCAAAATATCCAAAATTTTCAAAATTTCCAAATCATCCAAAATGCAAAATTAAAACCACAAAATTTACGAAAAAGTCAAAATGAAATAAAATTAAATAACATAACTTCGTTCCAATCGCACTCGATTCACATACTTTCCACGACACTCACGTATTTTATTTTTCTCTGACGTTCATTAGTGCATTGTAATGTGCTTACATTGACGAATAAATATCTTGATCTACACCAACATCATAAATCCTCTGTTCCGCGTTCAGAACCGTATGTAATTAATTACCAACATTATTGCAACCAGTAACGTAACATCAGTGTATTATCTGTGACAGTGTGGTAAAAACGTATGAAAATTCATTACCTACGGTAACGTAATGAAAATTCGCCCCCCCGACCGCCGGCGCAATAATGTTGGTCATGGCGGTGTAATGGCGGTCATTCTAATGGTTTCAATGGATTTTTAATATGTGTGTAGGTAAAGCATTGTATGCCTCTGTACATAATTAGACCTCATTACGTGACAGTTATATCGCCATGTCCGTCCGTCTGTCCGCGGTCTAGCTCAGTTACCGTTCGCACTAGAAAGCTGAAATTTGGTGAGACCTGATAAAAACTTTCAATAAAAACTATATTGAATAAAATCGGTCCAGCCGTATTTGAATTATTAGTCAAAAACGCATAGTGAAAGGAAGTGCCGAATAGTAAAATGACGTAAGCGCCGCCAAATAAACGACCTTTAGAACGGATGTTTTGTAACAGGGCAGCATCTACGAAACTACACGGAGCATCGCCCGACATGCTCTTGGCCGGTTTTTTTTGCATTGTTATCCCGGAAATCACCCCTTAAGGATTACGAATTCCAATTCCAGGAAATTCCCAGCCAGGTTATACGTAGCCTATAAAAATTCAACGTCTAAAAGGGAGGGGGCGGGTAGCGACTACACTCGATTGAGTTAAATTTGCATGGGTCACGGAACTCCCTCCTCCAAGTGCACCTCAAATAGAAAAAAATAATTTCTGCATTTGTGACCCCCCCCCCCCCCATTTCAACCGCGCCTGTTCTTACCTTTCATGCTTTGACTGATTTGACGGGAGGATCGATTTGGATGATATTTGCAGTAGACATAAACGTATAAAAACAAAAGTGGTCCTGTATCGTCCGATATACACCTACTATACTCTCTATGTCGTTTAAATCATGCCAAAAAAATTTTATAAAAAAAAGGATTAATTTATGAGTGTAGTTTCATTTAGTGGTAATGGTAAAATATTTTATTAGGACTACTGTCCTCTAGCGTATCCATCTGTCAACTTTACTTCAAGTTCCGCCTCCAGGGTAGCGGGAGAGAAATTAGGGGTGAATTAGCCGCTTACTGACACAGACCGAATTCCACGCGGGCGGAGCCGCGGGCACAGCTAGTTTAAAATATATACCTTTTTTAACATTACGTTACGATATGTAGTTCCTAAAACTAATCTTCTACACGAATCACAGTTTAATAATTAGTTTTATTATGTAATAAAGCTTATAATGCGAAAAACATTCATAATTACAGTGTTTGGTTAATGTTCATACAATAATCAACATCGACCACTATGCTTTCAAACGAACAACACTATTTTGAAGTGACGTCACGCCGCTTCACGTGATTACCCGTCAACGGCGAGGAGGGCAGTGCCTTTTTGTTCTTTTAAATAGCATTGAGGTAATTTCTAATTTTTTCTTGAGTTACGGGTTATTTTGAATGAAATTTTAACTAAAAAGATAGGTGAATGGTAGAGCTATAATAAATATACAAAAATATTTCTATAAAGGTTGTTAATTAAGGAGTATTTTGATCTCTCATTTTGGACGTTTTAACACGTCATGGCGCTGAGAGCACGACTTTTCGTTGACGTGTTTGAACGGCTTTGGCGGTCAAAGGGTTAAGCTAGTTCTGAGTCCTACCTACGGGAGGTTCTATTTCAGCGTTCAAATCTATTAAGTCAGAAAGCGAGAGTGAGACGATTGCGTCGCGTTGTGAATCTCGCGGCCATGACATATCTTCTGCTGCCCTGCCAAGATACCGTATCAAAGATACTCTATAAAAGTCATGCAGTACAGAGATAGTGTATTGTTATAATTTATAATACCGTACTACCTTATTTAATACCGAATATGTATTTCTACATGTAATTAAATAAATTATAGAAAATGTATAGTTTGTATGCGCTCACTAGCTCTGAATTATTTATAAGCCCATTGATGCAACAGAGATGTTTCATATTTACATTCAATTGGTATTATCTTCATGTTGAATTTCCGTGTTTGACTGCTGCATGTGCAGGTGATGAACTAGCGTGCCCGTCGATAAGTGGGACACAATATCCGCCGGTTTGATGTTTCCTCTGCCTATTACTACCATAAAATACTCTCTTTTACATAACAAAACGTGCTAAAAATAAGACTTATACTCCTAGGGTACACGATTAGTGCTTAGGGCAAAAAACTACTACAAATTGGAATTTTACTACTATATTGTTACAATCACTTCATGTCCCTCTGGTAACTAATTAACAGGGAAGGTTATCCAGGTTTTCAGTTAATGACCTTCATATTTGCATGTAAATGGTCTGTTTATCGTCAGCAACACTTCATTTGTACAAGATCGTCCGTTAGGATATTAAGAATAATATAAAACTTGAAGAAATCTTTCAGAAATGTTTAAATTTATGAGTGTTTTTGTAGCGACCCCCTTCTACTCTTATGAAAACTTGCAAACCTAAATAAAAAAAATATTATAGCTTAACTGTAACTCGTAATTGCCACGCTTTGTCGTTTGCCTTGTCACGGCAGAACCCTGGATTTACCGTGAACCATCTCACAACACAGCAGCTATAAATAAATAATACTTAGAGCCAAGTCAGGTAAAAACCTATTCTTTGTGCTTTTTCTCTCTTTTTATGTTACTTATTATTGGTCCGCTGCGCAATTAGCCGTCTTATTTTTATAATAGTCTTCTGCATATCTAAAAATATTAATAGAAAATTACCCATTTTTATAATTTTACCATATATTTTATTCATGAACAGGTTATATTTAATTTTGTAATAAGCAGAAACGTCTGCAAGCGAAAATTTCAATTTTATAATTGAAGGAACTTATGGAGGTGAGGTGAACAAGATTCACCGAGGTTGAGTAAGCGTCGATGGCAAAGTTGGTCAGAGCGATCGGACCGGTGTTCCGAAAGGTCGCAAGTTCGTATCTTGCTCGACGCGGTGAATATTTCCATTTTTCTTTCAATTATAAAATTTAAATTTTCGCTTGCAGACGTTTCTACTTATTACAAAATTAATTCCGTATGGGTTAGCCTATTGTTATCGATGTTATTCCAATATGACTTGAAACTTCGATTTCGTTAACATGTATATACACTTACGGTAGATGTCGCTACCTTCTCTGACGTAAGCAATGAAACAACTGATGGATAGATGACCGAGGTTGAGTAAGCGTCGATGGCAATGTTGGTCAGAGCGATCGGACCGGTGTTCCGAAAGGTCGCAAGTTCGAATCTTGCTTGACGCGGTGAATTTTTCTTTTATATATAAAATTGAGGTTATATTTAATACTTCCCACAAACAATGTGTTCACGGGGAACCACGATTTTAACCACGCATTCCTGAGGCCAAAAGAGGGAAAAAACATTGATTAGGAGCAGATTCAAAAATTTTCTTTTACAATGTTTTATTTACAGTTGGTATTGGTAACCTATATCAGTATATACCTATACCTATATCATTTGTACTTCAATCATAGGTGCAGCAGCGAGGTAACTTATAGCAGGTGTTTCGATTTTATGAATGTGAATTCGAGTTTCGTTAATTTAAATGAAAAAAAACCCGGCCAAGTGCGAGTCGGACTCGCGCACCGAGGGTTCCGTACAAACCTATAACAAGCAAAAGTTGTAGTATGTTTATTACTAATTTCAATTTAATACCTCTTCGCGTTTACGAGGAAAAAGGTAGTAAGTTTAAAATTAAAAAAAATCTTTTTTGTATGATTTTCCTAAAAATGTCTACATTTCGTAATTTTTCCTCTGTCTGTGCTATATGAAGTTTCTTCGTGCCAAGTTTCAAGTTTCTGAGTTTACGGGAAGTACCCTCCTTTAGGTTTTGAGTTTCTTGCGAGTACTCAGTTTCAAAATTAGCGACTTAAATTGCTATTTCTTTTGATCGCGTTGACATAAAAGTTTGGTTTTGCTACATCTGAAAGGTCCTACAGCCCTGAGTATTTGACATGAATTTCAATTTAATACCTCCACGCGTTTACGAGGAAAAAGGTAGTAAGTTTAAAATTTAAAAAAATATTTTATTGTATGATTTTACTAAAAATGTCTACTTTTTGTAATTTTTCCATTGTCTATGCTATATGACGTTGCTTCATGCCAAATTTAAAGTTTCTGAGTTCACGGGAAGTACCCCGTAGGTTTTGCGAGTGCCGAAAAACTCTAAAATTTGCAGCATAAACGACTGTATCTTTTGATTGCGTTGGCTTTTAAGTTTGATTTTTTTACAGCTCCAAGGGACAATAGTCTTGAGTATTTGATACAAATTTCAGCTTGATACCTCCATGAGTTCCTGAGAAAAATGGTCTTGACAGACAGACAGACAGACAGACAGACAGACAGACAGACAGACAGACAGACAGACAGACAGACGGACAACAAAGTGATCCTATAAGGGTTCCGTTTTTTCCTTTCGAGGTACGGAACCCTAAAAATATATATATGTTTAAAAAACTGTAATCCGACTAAGAAAAAAAAAACATGATAAAGTCGGTTAAAATGTAGGTTATGTTACCCGGGCCATAATAACAAATCCATTTACACCTTATTCATCAAAATCGGATGAGTAGTTTTGGAGCAACGGTGGAACATACGTAAATACTAACATACATAAATAAACTGCTAAAATTACAACCCTTCCAAGTCTTCGCCGTAGTGGGGTAAAAAAAACTGAGCCTTGTTTTACTTTTTGTATGTTTTTGTACGTACATAAAAAGGTAAGACTTTATTTCGTGAAAACTACTTTAGTAAAGTGTTCCCAGTTACTTTGATATCTGTCAATAAGGATGTCGATAGTGTCAACCTTGTCATCAAAAATCCGTTTTGTTTGCGTTACCTACGCCATATCAAAACACATTTTATCGATAGTCGTTTCGTCGAAGGCGTTTCATTGAATGTACGTTTAGAAGAAAGCTCGTTTCATCGACTGTACTTTTCGACCAAAGTTCGTTTCATCGGATTTACTTTTAGGCGAGAGCTTGATCAATGAAACGATTTTAAAAGGTATTAAGGCCGGATTCCTAATAAATTGGCCAAAAGTATTATAATTAACTTAGTGAATTCATTATTCTCCATATTTTCTCGCTCCTGTCGTAAGTTTTGTTGTATGCCCTCTATTACACATTCGCCAGTGTTTTTTGACACATTTTTGGTGTGAATTCTATCAAGCAATATTTTTTAATCGAAATATTTGTATCCCATGTTCGTTAGTCATCTTCGTTGTGCTTTTACGAAAGACTCGCTTAGTCACTCAACCCAATACCGTTCAATAGGGCAATACTGTGGGACTTTGTTAGATCAAGTCTTTAGGCTACATTTAGAGGGCATTGGTTTAAGGAAGCTGATGGCCTCTTTACCATCGTGGATCATCTCCAACTACGCTCAAAATAATGTTGGAAGATCGTATTATTTAACAAAATCTGTTAAACGGTTCTTTTAGTGATTGTTGATGCAAATTTCTATATAAAATCAATGCTTGGTTACGAACATCAGATCGCCAAATTCCCTGCTACACCAGATATTTGGAACAAGTCTACATTTCCATTATTTTAATGGATATAATATTATAAACTTATATAGAAGTCAGTCATATACAAAGGAAAAAGTGACCTAGGCCTCCTGTGCCCAGGGCAGGGTTCGAACCAGCGTCTTCTGCATTCGCGGCAGACTCCCTAACCACTAGGCTACCCGGGTCACAGCGGCGCCGGTCGAATTTCCCATGTATATGCAATTTTTGTAAATGCTAAGGCGCATTTGGCCAATCATCTGCGGTACAACATTATTAATTGTTACCTCCAATCGGAACTATTTTGGAGTTCTTCAAAGGCTATATACGATTATAATTTATATAGTATTTAAAATTTATAATTTGTCTACTTAATAAAAATAAACAAATAAAAACATTTATTAAAATGTACCTTCAATGGAATAAGAACCAAACTAATACCAAAAGGTCGTATCTGATGCCTATGGAAGAAGTTTTTTGGAAGTAACTCAAAAATGGCTGAACCGATAATGTTTAAAACAATTTTAGTAGAAAGTATGTGATAAAGCGAAACTTCTCAATTTTTTAAATATTTTTTTGGACTTAAGGTTTTTCTGACTTTCGAAGTGATTATTTTGGAAAATATTCACTTAATCACAAAATGTTCAAAGAAACTCCGATGTTATTTTTAGACCTATCGATGGATAAAAAAAGAGCTCCGCCTAAAAATATTTTTTTCTGAAATTTAACTACGTAACTAAATAGAGGCACACAAAATACACCTTATGCCTGCATTTTATTAAGATACGTCTTATATTTTTCGAATAAAATAGCTGTGACGGATGGACTGGACATGCCGAAACTATTAAGGGTTCCGTTATTGCCATTTTGGCTATGGAACTCTAAAAAGCGACGAATTTGGCCTTAACACTGAAACTATAATTCCAGAAAGTTTATATGACATTTTAGTCTCTAATTATTACCTGGAATACATTGCTATAATCTTTTGGAATCCTATTGAGCACATTGTATTTATAGCTATATAAATATCTGAAATATCGAATAAGTATCTGACCTAATATGTTCATCCACAACCAGAGCAACCAGAGGGATCAAAGGCGTCCTATTTTTAACTGCTTCACCTTATTTTCGTTGTGCATTTGGCTGGGAGGTTAGACTTTGTAACGATCAGATAATATGTAATTTTGAAGGTGTCTAATGACAAAGTAAGATTATTATATATATATATTTGGCGTTGGATATTGTTTGTATTTCGACTACTATGTGTGTCATCTTGATGATGGTCTTAAAATAATAAAGTGCCCCAAATAATATAATTTGGAGAATACGATGAAAGATTGGTCCGATAGACGTCGAGCCGCGCCGCGTGCCTGCCATGCGGTGCCGCGCGTCCTCTGCTCTCTCGTTCCCACACGCTTTGCTTATTTATTTCACTAACTTAGTGCTCCTACGACAGCTGCGAGTGCGAGACGCGTCGCTCGTCTTCCTATCGTAAACTTCGATAATACCAACAATGGATTGTGATTGTTTATTTGCATACAACGCGAGTGAAACGATAAAGTGTTAATTAATTATGTGACGTTATACGATATGCTAATCCTCGTTTTGAGGAAATTCGTAGGGTACTAGCGATCGGCGGTGTGTTTACGATGTAGCATATAGCACATGGTGAGCGGTGCATGTTCGCTGGTCCTTCCTTGCGCACTGCGTCAGTTGTAGTAAATAAACTTTATTATACGGTGTTCACGTAGCCCATTGACTGGCCACGCCGCACGCCGGTCATCGCGTATCGCCGTCCTCTAACTCTGAGCGACAATATAAATTATGTTACTATTTTAGGACGCGGTGATATCTCACCTTCCGGGTAGAACGCAGCATCCGATAAACAGAAAAAATACTCGTAACCTTACTAGGTATTTCTTAGAATATTATTTAGTAGTGTACTTATATAATTTTATTAAATTAAACTGCCTAGGCCACCTAATTTTACTGCTGTTTGCTACTGTAATAATATTATTTGATTGTAGTTTTATAAGCGGTTTATTAAAGCGCTGGAAACTGACGGTATGACGTCCGACTTTCAGTCTGGAGGATTTGGGTTCAATCCCTGCGCCAATTTATGGACTAGGTTGCAGAGTGGACCCCAGGCTTAACTGAATTGTGTAAAAAGCCGGGGAAACGTTAGGAGGATATTGTATTATAATATTTGCTTTTTTGATACCAATACCTAATAGGTGCAAAACTTGGAACAAAATGATGACAACGGCATAGTCATCTACAGAGTTAAAATTAGTGATGAATACGAATAGTGGCTACCTGTGACTGAGGTACGAATTATACTTTGCAGTTGTCTCCATACACTAGTAAAAGCCACCAACTACAAGTATAACTTTTCTCATGAAAGTAATTTGCAAAATGGATAGTTTTATACGCATATGTTTAGCATTTCAGATATAAATAACGACCAGATTCCTTTATGGTAAGGTTTTTATACAGAAGTTTATTTGTAGTTTATTGTTTATTCTTTTCAAGACATGAATTCTTGGTAAATATGGAGTTTCAATTTTTTTAAGTAGTAGGGAGCGCCCTGTAATTTTCAGTGTTTAATTTCTTTTAACACAGCGACAGTTGAAATAGCATTATTCTTATTAACAGTATGTATAGATGTATTTATGTCTTACATACGAACATTGTCTAGCTGTTTGCAGTAGAGGCAAAAGTTGCTTACTTGATGTGGTGATGCGTTTTATATTAATTTTGATGTCTTTAATATTCGCAACGTTTACGATTTCCAAGAAAACCTGTATATACATAATATATTATAGTCTATTTAGGGTATGTTGGCTAGATTACATGAAATGGGCTATGAAAAAAATACGAATACCTATTCTTAATAATATTCGGCGAATACATATTCGTAAAAGCACTGTTTTTCGCCGAATACAATTAGTTTTCATATTCGTTGCATTTACTAGTAGTAAAATGATATCGGTTTCAAAAAACTAAAATGGTTCATTCATTCAGGAGCTTACGACGTCACAGACAACAATCACAAATACACGATACCTACATGTTAAACATGTACGTCGTAACAACCCTCTTTTTGCGTCGGGCTTAAAACCCAGACTTTTCCAAATTACTCAACGTCATTACTGTCATTAGTAATTATGGAAAGACAAGTGCCGACCTGTAAAAACCAAAACATCGTACGACACAAATGTTCCCAAAGTTTCATGGTTACCATCTTGTACGGACATAATGCTATAATGATAACATAAATAGGTATGCCAGTTTCGCCTGTTGATTAATAATCTTCTTTACAAACTACGATATCTACTAATCTGCACGATAAACGTAAACAAGAGCCTTGATAAGTCTTACTTAAACTTCCTTGTTTATATAAGTAATGCCAGGGGCGTTTATAAAACTCAAATTTCGAATTTAGCTGTTATTTCTCTTTCTATCAAATATGATTGTTACTCGTAGATTATGCTTGCCTATTGTAAATAAAATTGTTGTAGGTAAAGGTATAAAGTGATCGCTCTTCCTTGTCCTATATAATTCCTGTTTTTGATAAACACAGCGAGCAAAGCTGACTTGGAGACATGTGGTAGCCGTACCATATCGTTAATATTATAGCACTGTATCCATTCCATTAACGTGAACTCGTCGTAAACGTACATACCTATACCTATATGCGCCTAATTGCCTATAAGGCTAAGAAAGAGTTATCGTTATGCCTATTATATATTCTAAATTATAGCTATTTGAGCTGACCTATAAAAATACGCTTAGCTAGTAATAGTTAATTTATACAACCCGTAAGCTTTACGAAATGTAATTAATTCTGGTATAATTGTCACATTTGTTACTAGTAGGTAATAATGTAAAAAATGTAATACTATACCTTTACAAAAACTGCAGCGCCCGCCTTTAGAATAGTGAAAAACATAACATCTATCTAATAATAATAATATATAAGTATAAACTAATATCCGATAGTAAACACTAAATTAACGATTATTATTATACTTATATGATATCTATATTATGTTCCTGACTCCATTTCTGAGTTCACTTTTTTCTGCAATATTGAATTCAAATCGTATCAAATGAAATCTCGCTGTGAAATTGCGTTTCTCTTTACTTTATTACAGTTCTATATATTTTTTCCCCAGAGCTTATAAAAACGAATTTATTGGGTATATTTTTGTCGTCTTATATTACTGTTCAGGTGTAAAAACGAGATCATTAATAGTTGTTTTATTGTTTTGCTTTTGTTTTATTGTAAGCGTGTTTTGGGTGGACAATATGCAGGTATTATTAATTAAATTGGCGATTTATTTAATTTATGTTTGGACTATGGAGAGTATGGAGTGAAATTATCATATGCAAGACTATAGCGAAACCACACTTATAAGGGACTAGCCTTTATCCTATTTTTTATGACTTACCTCAAAAAGACTTAAATACAAATAGCAAATAAATTATAAGTAAGTAGGTAAAAAGGTACCGGGGTGTGTGCAGTACCGTGTACCACATTCGCGTGAACATATTTGTTGATAGCCACTGACATGCTCACACAAGACAATTATTAGTAAAGGTGGCTATTGTAGATGTAGAAATCCTTTCAATCTTGGCTAATGGGTTGGTTCTAATGTAATGATAAATTAACGATAAACCGTTACCTACATAATGTGAACTGTTGTTGTTCCAAATTATTCTTTAAAGACCCGCATTGATTCACCGAATATTTTAACTTTGTTTTGTAAACATGTAGGTTCTAGTAGCTGTAGCTGTAATGGGGCTGATTAATGAAAATCTGCTTTACAGCAAATTGCAGAAAAATATACTTGATGTACGAGGTGTGGCTGAAAAGTAATCTGCCAAACCTATTACTCATTTCAAAAAAATACTGGCAGCTATAAATTCATGTTTAATATCTTATTGTCTATGCAATTCTCAAATTTTCAATCTTCTTACTGTTAGAAACGGGATCGTCTAAGGTTAGTAAAGCTTTTCAAAAGCTTTATCTTCTGTCACGATCCAAAAAACAGCGAAGATATTGACATTGCGTCATTGATTAAAAAGTGTTTTACTTACCTATTATGGTGAAAAGGAGCACCATTTGCTAGGTTGATTACCTGCTCTTGAAATCTGTTCCGTAGTAACGTGAAACGTAGACTTCTTGCCTCTTAATTCTCTAGATAACGTTTCCGATTGTTGATAAACCCTTTACAAATCAGGGATCGAATACCGGTATTATTTTCATACAAATTAACTGGTATTCAATTTCGGTATTTCAAATATTGCGATAGTGACGAGCCCTGTTACAAATCAATTGTTTGCTTTTGTACAAAGGAGAAACGTGAAAACGTGTAAACATAGCTATCATTGACGTCGACTGTACCCTAATTAATAGCCGAAAATAAGGAAATGAATAGTTTGTTGGCGATTTATTTCAAAGCTAAAACTTGAAACGGTTAGTTAATTACGATCTGTACATGCCTAATTACCTATCTTAAAGTCGCTACGCCTGCCTCTATGAAGGTGGGTGAAACAAATTGCCGCGGCGAACAATATTATTCCTACTGTACTGTTATTCAGATTTCTTCATACTTATATTCGTAATGATGATCTCGTTGATGGAGGGAGCTACGATGTCGACTTCAAGGTGACCCCACGTGCGCATGCGATTCGCACAAAAGTCGCCCTTCTTCCGTTGATTCCCTGTGTGCCGTACGCACTCCCCAAATAATAGCTGACCTTGAATCTCAAACCAAACCAGCTGAGAGAAGCGCTACGGGTTAGGCGTGGCCTTCGGACGGTTTAAACGTTACGTAACCCTTCGCCCCGACCGCGACCGGCCTTTCCTGATACACTTTGCTACATATATCTTTCTAAAACAAAAAATATTATACATAGATTATGTTGGTATAGGTGAGTACTTAATTCAAAGTAAACTTTATTTCTGAAGCCTCCGGTATGTAGGTACCAAAGGCCGCAAACATATGTGACGCGTAGGAGCTCGACGAATAAGCTTATGTCAGATATTTTGCGCCCTTCGTTATGTACCTACGAGTATGATAATATCGCAGGTGACTGTACCTGCCACTTCTGGGCTAATGCGGAACTTTGTAAAGTTACGAGAATGTTTAATTGTCATGTTAGGTGGGTACTTACCTGTCGATTGCCTATTGTAATATTCATCTGAGTAATTTGCATTTTGATTAGTGTTTTACCAATTTGAATTAAACTTAAAAACAACTCGCAAATTGAAATTTAACTTACTTAAAGTTGATCGAAAATTTAAATCATCATTATATGTAAAACGTAACATATTTTTCATGCACTTTGATAGTGCCAATTGTGGTTAAAGAAGGTAACCTACACCTACCATGGACAATTTGTATGCATTAAGAGTCCGATAACGATTTGAAACGAAAATCGCTAATAATGAAATAGGAGTAACGCACATGAATTGCAATTGATAAGATAGTTTGAAATCTTGTTGTTGTAAAAAAATACTTATGGGTGCACATTTATTATTATTTAATACCCGAAAACTCAATTCTTGCAGAGCTTACCAAAGAGCTCAAAGAGCCCAGTGAGTTGACGATGAGGGACCTTGTTCCTTTAGCCATCAACATACATGTAGTGAATCCTCCTTTTTGTAAAGGGTCGGCAACGCGTATGTGATTCCTTTGGAGTTGCAGGCGTCCATAGGTTACGGTAGCTGCTTAGTGCTTACCATCAGGCGGGCCGTATGCTTGTTTGCCACCGTCGTGGTATGTAAAAAAAAAGCTTGTTTAGTGAAGACGTTGATTCGTGCCAATTTGTCTCTTGATTTTTTATTATTATGTGTCATGCCTTCCGATATGTTTTATATTATCTGATTAAATCATAAAGGCAAGTTTATAAATATATAAATAGTAAAATTATATAAATAGTTTAATACATTCCCAAAAAACCACCTAGGTAAACATACTCTTGCTTAAAAAAAAGCATGAAAATCAAAAAACTGTTCCACTTATTCCTTAAACGACTCATTTTTCAACGTATTCATTTTACATACTAGTTAAACATGATTTTAATCAAAGAAAATCTTACTCTTTTCACCTCTCCCAGCAAAAATCGCAATGCAGCTTTTAGATTAAGGTGAATTAAGTATTTATAAATAAAACATATAATCAAAAAAGTGTTCCACTTATCTAGTTTAAAAATAAATTATCTTTCAATAATATACAAACTAATATTCATCTTATTAGTGTTACTGTAACATACTATCGAAAAGTTGAGTGAAATCGAAAAAAAACTTTACCGGACTCTTAATGATTTGCTAAACTTGAACTCAACTGTACCAATACGAATGATTTAACAAAACCCAAAGCGTATGCAATCAAATACCCCGACATCGCGACCTTGAAGCAGAAGTATTATTACTGCGCCTAACGACATAGTTCAGTAACGAGGGAGGGTCAACGTACTTGCATTTGAAGCTTGCGCAGACCGCCCTGTTCGATTCTGTATTTATGCCACGTCAAATTTATTTAGGCATGTCATTGTTAGCGATTTGTTTGATTAATTCCGACCTCTCGTATCATTCACCGGCTAAGGTCAATCGTATGATCGTATCGGCTTTTGTGCCTATAGTTAACTGGTTTTTGAGCAACACCTTAATTAGTTGTGCCAAGGATATAAATAGATAATATTGTAATTTGGACCAGCGATCTTGCAAATTTAACCTCCGTTAGAATCGTTAGTATCGTACGAATTTTTATCGTTGTGTTATAAGTTATCCTTAGAAACTTTCAAGTACCTATGTATAGATAATTTGAAATATTATAATTTATAAAATGGATGAATCTGGTACGACATTCCCTTAGAGACTGAAAGCGTATTGAAGTCACAATGCATGGAATTACACATTTTCTGCACAAACATCATTCTCGGGAGTCTACTCCTCCGCTTGAGAAAGAAGATAGCACAGAAAGCTGGTATTCGAGTTTGAGCAGTCAAGATTCTCGTGCTAATCTACAAAATGACAACCATCCTAAATCCATCCCAATCAACGCCCGGGGTTCCTTTGCTCAACGAAGTCTGCGGGGACCGTCGGGAGCACCTTTCGAGTTTGCGTCTAGTCCTCGAGATAGATATCCCAATTTCGCTAGTTACTTTCGTGAAGTTATGGAATCTCGCACTTTGGGGCGAGTCGACCACCATTACCACACTCACCACGGCGAAAACTCGAGGCAGCGGAGCGACAATGACAAGTGTCCAATCGGTGTGAACGCTTATCAGGGGCCTCGTCAAGACTACCGGCATTATGTTTCACCGCTATATAACGATGTTATGGACGACATACAGGAAAACGTGTACAGCAAATGTGAGCGCTACGGAGAAATCAGTAATACGAAACTAAACCATGCGCCTTATAAAAATCGATTTGACAATAAGAGCTTTGCGCAAAAACTTAGTGAAAGTGCAAGTGTTTCGAAAGAGCACCATCACGAACGACGAGGGTCGGGCTCTTGTTCTAGTGGCAGTCGGCATAAGCACCACTCCATACAAGAGCTAATCCGGACCTTCGGGAAGAAGGTGGGGCACTGGCGGCATGAATCGGGTGAGGGCCGGCGGGGCTCTTGTGCGGTCCCGACCTCCGTCACGAAGGACACCTCGGCGGCTGACTCTGAACAGTTTCGGTCCCGTTCCAAATCCCTCGATGCCGACCATCTACATCGAATCCTCAGAAAACCAGTATTAGAAGATTGTGGTGCGACTTATCATATCTACGATACCATTTTGAGAGAAGGTACGTAGTCTCATTTTAGCGTAATACTTTTTCATTATTGCTCTTATCAGATATTTATTTATGCATCTAGTGCGAAATGTACTACAATATCCTTTATAACTATATACCTACTAGCTTTTGCCCGCGGCTTGGCTTGCGTTAAATTCGGGGTAACAAACCATATAAACTTCCACCCCCCCCCATTTTAGGGAAGTGGGGGGGTTAGAAAGAGACAAAAAGTAGCCTATGTCACTCTCCATCCCTTCAACTATCTCCACTTAAAAAATCACGTCAATTCGTCGCCCCGCTTTGCCGTGAAAGACGGACAAACAAACAAACAAACAAACGCACACATACACTTTCCCATTTATAATATTAGTATGGATTGTAGTTCTCTATTCGTTTATAATATTACAATGTTTACCAGATGAATAGCTGTCAGCACAATCAATTCTATATATCAGTGCTTCTTACAATACCTATACCTATGCTTCGTTAGTCAAGACGGAAACGGTTTAGATAACATTTTAAATATAATTTTTAAGAAAAAAAAACCGACTTCCATGGGGGTAGCCGGTGAAGCATTATTGTAGATGGTGCACTTAGATTCCATACAATGAAATAACTTGCTTAACAAACGCAGCGGAGAGGACAAATCGCCAAACCTGAACTATGCGTCGTTGAAGAGTTCCGTTCTGATCATCATCAGCAGTTCCACTTCATCAAATGTCACTCTTTTGAATGAAAATGCTTGATTTGTTGATAAAAATACAAAAGTCACTTTATGTATGCCTTTAAGATTTGAGGAATTCCCTCGATTCCTCATGGAACTCATCATCAGAACTTGAGCTTGACGAAAATTGGTCCTGACAATCTAACTTGCTTAACAAACACAGCGAAGGGGACGAATCGCCAAACGTGAACTATGCGTCGTTGAAGAGTTCCGTTCTGATCATCATCAGCAGTTCCACTTCATCAAATGTCACTCTTTTGAATGAAAATGCTTGACTTGTTGATAAAAATACAAAAATCACTATGTGTAAGCCCTTAAGATTTGAGGAGTTCCCTCGATTCTTCATGGATCCCATCATCAGAACTTGAGCTTGACGAAAATTTGTCCTGACAATTAAACTTGCTAAACAAACACAGCGAAGAGGACAAATCGCCAAACGTGAACTATGCGTCGTTGAAGAGTTCCGTTCTGATCATCATCAGCAGTTCTACTTCATCAAATGTCACTGTTTTGAATGAAAATGATGGTTTTGTTGATAAAAATATAAAAATCACTATATGTATGCCTTTAAGATTTGAGGAGTTCCCTCGATTCCTCATGGATCCCATCATCAGAACTGCGTTTTGACAAAAACGGGACCAATCTGTATATATATACTTACAATCAAAAAAAGAATTTTCAAAATCGGTTCAGACATGACGGAGTTATGGAGTAACAAACATAAAAAAAAAAACATACACGCCGAATTGAGAACCTCCTCTTTTCAAATCTCGAAGTCGGTTAAAAATGAAATTTAACGAGTTCAGCTGTTCGCGAATGATTAAGATTTGAAGTACGAGTATAATTTTTAATTATTTGTAAAGCAGAAATCAGCGCCCTATTTCATGAATGACTTAATTTTGATATGTGTATATAGCTATTTACTATTATTATAGTGCATAAAATATCCCATTTAAATATGGGACGAATTTATAAATTATTTCGGTTGTTATTCTATGTAACGTCAATTTCAAATTATAAAACTGAATTGATTTGGAAACAGGTTTTATTATAATTGTTAAAATACACAGTTATCACTATAAAAGATGTAATGATAGATAGACACAATAAAATTGTCAATAAAATGAATAATTGCCATTACGTTTAGTATACATAAGTACATACTGATAATATAAATAAATATATTTTTAATGACAATTAAAGATTGATTGTGAACAAACACTTATATATTTTTATATACATAGTTTATTTTTTAAATGCAACTCAATTAATTACAAAATGTACACAATATGGTCAAACAATCAGATTAAGGTACTTAGCTCTGCTCGTGTCGCTGGTAGCACAACAAGTGAGTGCTCCTCAGTGAGCGGTCCCTTTTATACCTGGCTCCAGCAAGTGCCGCAGGTGGCCTGATCGACCCGTTTTATTCGCTTACCCACATTCATAAAATGATTAGTGATTGAGTCAAGTAAATACCTTAAAATGTTACAAATATTAGATGAAATAATCTTAAATCCAACACGGCCATACTGACAAGTACTTCGATCTCGAAGTACAAATCTATAACATTACTTTACATTCCCTTTAAAATGCTAATTTAATTTACTTATATTAGATCACATATTTTTTTTTTATTCCGTAGCCGATTGTCCCCATCTAAACCCCTTCACCTGTTGCCCGTGAAGTTAAGGGAAAAGAACAGACAATCGACCGACCAACATTACATAATAATTTTTTTTTTTTTTTTTTCTTTTTAGTAGCCGATTGTCCCCATCTAAGCCCCTTCACCTGTCGCCCGTGAAGTTAAGGGCAAAGAACAGACAATCGACCTCGACAGTATTCCTTTTTTTTTGTTTAGTAGCCGATTGTCCCCATCTAAGCCCCTTCACCTGTCGCCCGTGAAGTTAAGGGCAAAGAACAGACAATCGACCTCGACAGTATTCCTTTTTTTTTTTTTAGTAGCCGATTGTCCCCATCTAAGCCCCTTCACCTGTCGCCCGTGAAGTTAAGGGCAAAGAACAGACAATTGACCGCAACAGCTTTATTGGTTATTCTATTGACAGACCAGCATTATTACATTATCTTCTTAAATTTATTACACACATTTCTTTTTTTATCATTAACATTTTTTTATCACATTTGTAGATATAGCTAAGCCATAGCTTGACATGAATGTTTTCTTTTTTGTCATGCATATATACTAATAACATACATATATCTATATCCAACACGGCTAAGCTAGAAAGATTGAGTTTTACTAAAAATATTATTATTTCCATAGAGATTTCCTATCAGAAAAACGGAAAAGGAATCATGAATTCAAGGAATTACCAGACACCACAAAAAAAAACATTGAAGGAAGTTTTGAGTGTAGTGCCATAGAACTGACTGCCCAAAAAAACTGTTATTGCTCATGTATACAGAACACCTAGTTTTAGAAACCTTAGTTTATTTAACACAATTCCACTACCTAAAGGTTGTCTGGGAGAAATCGCTTTTTGGCGATAAGACCGCCTGTTGTTTACCTCTATTCTGACTTTCTGCATTTTCTGTACTGGTTTTCTTTTTGAGTTGTTCAATAAAGAGTATTTGTATTTGTAATATAGATGTTCAATAAATGTAGCAAATAAGGGCCTCTCGTTAAATTACACTGTTAGATAAAAAAAAAGATAGTAAAGCTAGCCCAAAAAGCTCAGAATGACTATAAAAATGCATCTGGAGAAAATTAATCAAGAGCGGCTTGGCAGATAATACTGGAGTTGAACTAAAAACCGGATAAAGTACTATAACCAATCCTAAATATGCAAATACCTTGAATACTCAGTACATATAGTTTTTTATGAATATGTATGTATATTTGATTATGTATTATATGTGTATTTATTATACCTTAGGTTAAGTAGATATTATCTCTTCTTTTTTAGATATTTGTTTCCGTAAGTACACTAAGTAGTGTTTGTCTATCTTATACTTTTCTCTCAATTGCTCAAAGGTTAACTGGAAGAGATTCCTTAAAGGGATATGTTCGCCTTTGTACTTTGTTTGTTTTTCTTTTATCATGTTTGTTTTGTTACTTTTTATGTACAATAAAGTGTTTACATACATACATACAAATAATGCATACAAGACTCGCCAAAGAATAATTATTTTAACTGTCAAATCACCAATAATACCAATCCATGTTTATAGCCCCATCTACAGCGAATAATATAAAACTGATTATTAAGTCATTAAGAAATACCAGGAGTGTGGGATTTGAAAAAAATTTTAGAGTTGTAATAAAATATGTAAATTACAGAATGGCCTTATGACCTTAGCCACATCATTAATATGTGTATCAGTACGGGTATCTACCCGGATAAATTAAAAAAATATATTATCAAGCCCTTAGATAAAAAGGATGACAAAGAGAATCCTCAGAACTACCGACCCATATCACTTATACGAGTATCCTCCAAAATCTTTGAGAAGTTTATTCATCAGTCGCTGTATAACTACATGGAAACTTTTAATTTATTCTGTGAGGAACAGAAAGGGTTCAGGAAAAATATTAGCATTAATATGAGTATTTAAAATTTCATAAATATGATAATGGAAAGTGTTAATAATAAAATACACTTATGTTGTCTTTTTACCGATATGACCTATGCATTTGATCATGTAGTTCATGAAATACTGCTAGGTAAACTTAACCGATATGGTGTTAGAGGGAATGTACGAAATCTCATTAAATCATATCTTACTAATAGGATGCCATATACCGAAATTACTAGAAGCTGTGCTAAAACAAAAACAGACAAGGTGTTTGAATCAGATCAAATATCCGTAAGGTATGGTGTACCACAGGGGAATGTAAATGACCTGCCCAAAGCCATACACCATCCTATGATCTTATTTGCTGATAACAGCACCTATATTTAATTATTAAATGTATTAATCAGAATAATTATGAAAATGACATTAATAATCTACTGAATAAAAAAATATTGTGGTTTAGTAAAAATAATCTATGAATTATTTTGACCAAGACCAATATAATGCATGAATATATAAATATATGCAAGTACTCTCAGATATAAGAAAATTTCGTACGCCTACCGGCAAAACAATAGTGGTTCGTAGCATACTTTAATAACCAAAGCAATATACGTATGTTAAACTCGTAATCAATTCTTTAAGTGGAATTCTAGAAAGCGCTGACACAGATGAGACAGTAACAAATGAGATGTATTTTTTTTATATAGACCTAACTCACTAAAAATCTAATAATACATAAATTAAGAGTTTTGATTGTTAAATCTTATCTCAGAATGCTGCAATTTTTTTATTATTATGTAATTAAATGGAGATGTATATCTGCTTGTAAGTCAATTTTGGAATTATCTTAAATGTCTCATATTCCTTAGTAAGTGTAGTGAATTTTTGGACACTTTAGTGTCTGCTGAACCTTTCATAAAGAGCTCGGCCAGTCTGACCAACCTTGGCGACCATGACAACGCCGTTCTATCCAAGTTCTTTGCGTCTCGATGCTGCTGCAGTATGGCTCTGCTCCGTTGTCGCTAGTGGCAGGGTCGGACGTTGGCAGCGCGACGTCATCCTGCCGACGATTCCAAGTAAGCGCATCTTGGATGGCAGTCACCAGACTGTTCAGCGGATTTCAATCCATGTTTCTGAAATTATAATTTATTCAGTGTAAAAAAACGTGTAGGTAAAACGTATCCCACTTCTGAACTTAATGTCGATATGTGTATATAGCTATTTACTATTATTATAGTGCATAAAATATCCCCTTTAAATATGGGACTAATTTATAAATTATTTCGGTTGTTATTCTATGTAACGTCAATTTCAAATTATAAAACTGAATTGATTTGGAAACAGGTTTTATTATAATTGTTAAAATACACAGTTATCACTATAAAAGATGTAATGATAGATAGACACAATAAAATTGTCAATAAAATGAATAATTGTCATTACGTTTAGTATACATAAGTACATACTGATAATATAAATAAATATATTTCGTTTAGGAAATAATTGTGTTTTCTTAATTAAAATAGGCAAGAAATAAATAATAAAGCTATTTCATTTATCTAAAGGGTATTTATTGTTATAAAGTAAATATACTCTTATCATTTTAATTTACTTTTAATGACAATTAAAGTAGTGCAATTGATTGTGAACAAACACTTATATATTTTTATATACATAGTTTATTTTTTAAATGCAACTCAAATAATTACAAAATGTACACAATATGGTCAAACAATCAGATTAAGGTACTTAGCTCTGTTCGTGTCGCTGGTAGCACAACAAGTGAGTGCTCCTCAGTGAGCGGTCCCTTTTATACCTGGCTCCAGCAAGTGCCGCAGGTGGCCTGATCGACCCGTTTTATTCGCTTACCCACATTCATAAAATGATTAGTGATTGATTCAAGTAAATACCTTAAAATGTTACAAATATTAGATGAAATAATCTTAAATCCAACAAATGTAAAATATTTTCGTATCTTATATTTTCAAAGCTTTTTCTTCGTTTTGGGCGTAGGCTGATTATATAAAATTGTTTTTTATAAGTTTATTCAGGGAATGCGTTTTATTTATCTGCATACATTGTGTCCACGAGGAATGTATTTTGACCACGCATTTCTGACGTTAAAAGGAGGTTTAGAAAATTATATGAGTGATAATATATTTGCTAAGTACGAGTAGTATTTAGGTACAATAGGTACGACTGTAATATCATTATGTAACCTTTGAAGTGTAGTTTAACCAGAAGTAGCTCGGTTACTAATCCTAGTAGGTACTTATATTAATTTTCAATAGTAATTGTGGACGATGTTAAGAATGTGTTCTGTTACAAGACATATGACAGATACACGTTTCAAGGAATAACAAAACGTAGCTACTCAAATGTTGTTGCAAATCCTTTTCGAAACTGAAGATCCAACGCTTTACTTTTGAATGGCCAGGGTGGAGCGGTAGGAGTTTATTTTGAAATGGGAACACCGCCTCTGGGCAGCGATGTGGCCAAGATTCTGACTGCCACTGTTTTGCGATCACGAAAAAGGAAAAAATACATTGGTATTTAAAAACGAGTATATACAAAACAACACTTTAAAGGTAGTAACAATTTTGATCGTATAAACTATTAGCGCAATCATTGGAGCATTTGCCTTACATAAAGTGGAGTAGAAGTGTGGAGGTCGCGGCTTTTTAAACGCCAAAAATCTCCACAACCGTGAGGTGTACAATCTCAGGAATTATTTCCTTAGCAACGAGTGTGGGATGCATCGTGATGTGGCGGCAGTAGATAAGGGTCTCACGCCGCTCTCCTTGGCAAACGAGAACTGGCGCAAACCTGTGGTGCTAAGTACTGAGGATCGCAGGGCGGTATGGAAGAGCAAGGAGCTACACGGACGGTTCTACAGGGCCCTCACGGGACCCGACGTAGACCTGCTCGCGTCGGTGAACTGGTTACGATTCGGTGACCTCTTCGGAGAAACCGAAGGTTTTGCCTGTGCAATTGCGGACGAAGTTATCATGACGAATAACTACCGGAGATATATTCTGAAGGACGGTACGGTCGACATTTGTCGGGCATGCCGCCGTCCCGGAGAGTCACTCAGGCATATCATCTCCGGTTGTTCTCATCTTGCTAACGGCGAGTACTTGCACAGCCATAACCTCGTAGCCAGGATTATACATCAGCAACTTGCTCTCCTATACGGTCTTGTGGACCACGAAGTGCCGTACTACAAGTACACACCTGCGCCAGTTCTCGAAAATGATCGTGCCACGCTCTATTGGGATCGATCTATTATCACGGACAGGACTATTGTAGCCAATAAACCTGATATCGTGGTAATAGATCGACCGCAACGCCGGGCCATGCTCATCGACATTACCGTCCCATGTGACGACAACCTCGTGAAGGCCGAGAAGGACAAGTCCAGCAAGTACCTAGACTTGGCTCACGAGGTAACCGCCATGTGGGAGGTTGATTCGGCGATCATTGTACCGATAGTTGTCTCTGCGAACGGTCTCATAGCGAAGAGTCTCGACCAACATCTTGAGAGACTTTCGCTACGAGGTTGTGGTTGGATCAAGGGTCAGATTCAGAAGGCGGTAATCTTGGACACGGCGCGCATAGTCCGAAGGTTCCTCACTCTGCGGCCCTAACCACCGGCAGCCTGGGCCTTGCTCCGCTGCCGGCGGCACCCTAGGTTAGGTTTTTATAATGCTTTTATTGTTTTTGTATGTTTTAGATGTATTTTTATATTTTATTTTGTAAAAATATTATAAAAACTAACCTGAGACAAAAAATAAATAAAGATGATAATAATAGAACATTGATTTTGTGTGTGAGACTTACTACTTTCACCCCCCCTATAAGCGCTCTAGGGGTGAATTCAACATTTGAATATCTTTTAAAATAATCATTAGAAGATGGCCAAACTGTGGTAGAGACTTCATTTCCTTATCTCGAAACACAAAACTTTGAAGCTAATAAATAAAATTCTTATGATATAAGAAAATATACACTTTTTCACCCCCTGTATCTTTATATCTGTAAGACTTACAGATGTATTGTGTATGGAAATATTGTAGACAATGTTATCTTCTTCATACGTTCCATAGACATTTTAGGCATATTGATAACCGTTTAAGCGCCAAGGTTCAAAAACGGACTTATGGCACATTTAAACCAAGATGGCGGCCAACACTCCTCCCCCTCAAGGTCTCAAATCTAGTATTTTAATAACCACCCTATAGCCTACCAATAACCATCAAAACATTTTCTACTCCACCTTTTGTAAGGCAATGTATGGAGATGATTCCCCAATGATTGCATATATCACACGTTACACAGTTTTGGTGTATTTGCTCGTCGATGTTAGCAAAAATGTGCCGATAAATTGGATTTGTCGCTACTCGTTTGTTGTTTAATAAAAATAGAATCGACCTGCATATATTTTATCTATATTACAAATATAGTATAAATTAAATCTGATCATTTGTTAGTATAAATAAAAAAATATTTGAATCCATATCTTTTGTTTGAACTAATATTCTAATATGTAGTGAAAAAATTGCGGAACCCACAGGGTGCCAGTCCGACTCGCATTTGGCCGTTTTTTTACAAAATTAATTCAGCAATATTTCCGTCTCATCCGCGTTGGGAGTAGACTGGATCGGGAGAAGACCGGATGATTGAATTATCTACAAAACTAGCAATAATGCTCAAATGCAGGCCACACCATTTTTTACTTTCCAAATTACACCAAGTTGCATTAATTTTAAGCGACGTGTTGTATGTAAATTTTTAATATTCAAATACCATGTTTTTTTCAAAGAAACCCCGAGATTAAATCTTTCCCATAATCGTATATATATTTACAACTACCCGCGGTTATTGGTATTTCTTGTACATAATATTGTTATATAAGGTGCTTTATGTTTGTTAGACTTACGAGCGACCGCTAGAATTGGCTGCACAATCGAATATTTCGCGTGCGGAATAAAACTGGACTAAACACATCTGATATATTATTCTAAAATAGTTTATCAAGGTCGCACACCCTGCCTCTTATTTGTTGCTCAGATTGATTTCGTGACTTACTTTGGCTCAATGTTTGGATTTAATGAATACTATTTTATGCAAATCATATTATATCTTGCTTTACCTTTACAGATGACAAAGCATATTTAGTTCATATAGAATTAGCACACGGTCGTCGCAAAATTAATAATTGTTAGATTTATTATGAGCCCATTGTGTCCCACTGCTGGGCAAAGGCCTCCCCTCTTTTCTTCCAGTCGTCCCGGTCTAGCGCTACCTCTGGCCAGTCTCGCAAAAAGGAGTCCAAGTTATCCCGCCATCGCCGTCGAGGTCTGCCGGGTCCTCGGTTTGACTCGTGAGGCACCCACTCAGTGGTTATCTTAGCCCACAAGTCGTTTGGCATGCGGCAGACGTGACCAGCCCAGTCCCACTTCAACTTGGCTGCTTTCCGAGCCACATCTGTTATTTGAGTTTTAGAGCGCAGCGTGGTGTTCCGGATACGGTCCCTTAATTTCACACCTAATATGCTGCGCTCCATAGCTCGCTGGCAAACCCCGAGTTTGGACTTCTGAGCTTCCGTCAAAGACCAAGTCTGAGCACCGTAGGTGAGGATTGGAAGAATGCACATGTTCATGAGTCTACGTTTAAGTGACAGAGGTAGGTCACCTTTCATAAGGTGTTTCATGGACCAATAGCTCTTCCAGGCGTTTTCAGTTCGTCTTTCGATCTCTTTTTGCTGTCGTGCCTGGAAAGAGACTACTTGGCCCAAATAAAGGTATTCATGGACATATGCAATGTGTTCTCCGTTTACCTCAATCCTACGTTGGGTGCCATTAGTCATGACTTTGGTCTTAGACATATTCATCTTCAGCCCAACCTCGAGACTTGCGTTGCTAAGGTCTTCTAACATACGATGTAGCTCGGATGCCGTCGATGAAAATAGCACTATATCGTCGGCAAAGCGAAGGTTGGTTAACCTCCTCTCGCCGACGACCAGCCCCATCCCTCTCCAGCGCGGCGCAAGCTTCTGGAAGACATGTTCTAATGTGCTAGTGAAAAGTTTCGGCGAAAGCGGATCTCCTTGTTTTACTCCCCTTTGTACTTCGAAAGACGGACCAGAGGACTGTAGTTTTATGGCGGCTGTGCTGTGCCTGTATATTGTATTTAGGAGTTGAATGTAATTAGGGGCTATTTCTTGGTGACGTAGAGCTGTGAAGATAGCGTGGTGCGATATGCTGTCAAACGCCTTTGAATAATCTATGAAAGCTAAGTAGAGGGGTAGGTTGTGCTCATGACACTTTTCAATAACTTGGTTCAGCGCATGCAGGTGGTCGGTAGTAGACAAGCCGGGGCGGAATCCCGCTTGTTCGGGTGGTTGATGTTGATCTAGTTGACCTGAAATACGGTTTTCTATAATTTTTATGAACGTTTTGTAGAGATGGGATACAAGGCTGATAGGGCGATAATTACCTATATCAGCCTTGTCCCCCTTCTTATGCAACAAGATGATGTTTGAATGGCACATATGTTTGGGAAAATTTTGAGTTTCTATGATTTTATTGAATAATTTAGTAAGGTATGGAATTAATGATGACTCTCCAACTCGCAGAGCTTCGGTTGTGACGCCATCCTCACCTGCACTTCGACTGTACTTCATTTTTCGAAGTGCCAGGTACACGTCATGTTCTGTGATTGGTGGGATGGCGCTGAAACTTTGGTCCCCAATTGGTTGGTTTTGAGTCCGGATGGGATCAGAGTAGAGAGCCTTATAATAATCTGTAGCAATATTTAAAATTTTATTCCTATCTCCCTGCTTAATTCCGGTTCTGTCCCTTAAGCTTGTTATCCAGCTTTCCCTTGTGTTGCTCCTCTTTTAGCGGCCTTAAGGGATTTGTTTTTTGTCAGTGCTATTTGTACTAATTTTGTGTTATGGTGCCTAATATCTGCGCGAATGCTGCGTTTTACCAGTTTATCTTTGGTTCTATATTCTGGGCTATTCATGGCATGATGTAAAGTTTGCCGTTCATCTATGAGTTTCAAAGTTTTTTCAGTTAATTTCTTGTGCTTATTCTTGGTTGCTTTAATTTTGTTGCTTGCATTTCTGATACTATTGACAATGTGGCTATATTGACTATCTACGTTATCTCCGTCGCGGCTGTCCAATACGCTGAAATAGTTATTTAATTCTAAATTAAATGTATCTTTGTGAACTATGAGTGTATCTTTGTCATGTTTCCTGATTATACTTCTGAAAATCATTTTTTTGCGATCGATTTGGTTGTTAAAAGTTAATCTGGCACGGACTGGGCGATGATCGGAGCTGAATGTTATATTGTTAATGGTCTCTATGTTTTTGATGAATTGGATATTAGAAGTAATTATGTAATCGATCTCATTTCTAATGCGGGAGTTCGGCGACATCCACGTCCATCTTCGTTGAAGCTTTTTGAAAAAATAGCTGTTTGCGATTTGCATGTTTTGTCCAAAGGCAAACTGGATGAGACGGGAGCCTCTTTCGTTCCGATCTCCAAGACCATGAGGTCCAACTATTTTGGTGTCATCCAGTAGTTGCCTTCTCCCTATCTTAGCGTTGAAGTCGCCAAGAATCAGGTTATACGTGGCTCGGTGCTCATCACAAGCTCTATTTAATAGGTCGTAGAAATCTTCAACTTCTTCGTCAGGGTGTGTAGTTGTTGGTGCATAAGTTTGAATTATGGTTAGATCTTGTTTATCTGTGAGTCGGAATTTTAAAACTGCCAGTCTATCGGAATAGGAGATAAATTCAATTATATTGTCTTTCCATTTCTTATTGACCAAGAAGCCTACGCCATTCAAACCGCCTGAATTCCCACAGTAGAAAAATATGCTATTTTGTCGTTCGACAGCATCTTGACCTTCTCTACGCACCTCAGAGAGGCCTACTACGTCCCATTTAATGCTTCGAAGGGCATTTTCTAGCTCTAACAATCTCTCTTCGGTGCGTAATGTCCTAGTGTTATAGGTGATAATGTGTAATTTATTGTCGTCGTCCTTATTTGCTTTAGCCGAAGTCGTTTGACGGGGAAGTCGTGACGCCCGGAGATTCTTCGCACCCCGAGTTCTGGATGATTTCCGCCTACCGTCATCGGCGGAGTCATCCGAACAACCGGGCTCGAGGGGCCATTTGTTTATTTGTGTCATCATTTTAAGAGGGGGTTTAGACGATTAACCTACCGCGCTCGTCCAGTGCGTGTTGGTAGGTGAGTAGTAAGCCTCCTAACTCGGCTCATGGGCGCCGCCGTTGATGGACTAGCCATTCTTCCGCCGCCACCCTGAGTCAATATCCTACTCTGATATTGACTGTCTGACTAGGCCAGAGTACTTGCCCTAGCCAGCGTTTCACACGAAAGTGCGCGACAGTTTAACGTCATGTCGAGGACGAAGAAGAAGAATTGTTAGATGTCAAAAATATTTTAAATTACGACCCAATTCAAAGTCAATATTTTGAAGTCTTTGCGGTAAAATGTTACCTCGGATAGGTTTATGATTTTCTAAATTATATACGGTAGAAGTTGAAAGACGAAAATTGATAGAGGATAAATAATTAGAAAATCCGTCTTGGTCCGGATCGAAGATCGCTAAATCATTAAATTTACCAAAAAGAACTGAACTAAAAGTTTGGCATTACTAAGACTAGAACAGAAACTAAGGACATGAACTTGGAGAAAAAAGTGTTATTAAAGGTCCAGGTATTTCGGATTATTATCTACCTTGCCAAATCAAAAAGAGCCGGGGTACTACTAACACGTATTCGCCTTTGAGTTGGGTATATTAGAACTAGAGCCCACGACACTGAACCTAGTTCGATAAGTCTCCTAGATGAGACATGTATAATTAGTCACGTCTTTAATGGGGGAATACGAAATGCCGATGCTGTAATGCAAAAAAAGTGGTGGCGTATTTTTTTTTTTAAAAGGCGCTTTGTTATGGCATACATCAGCAAACTTTCGATGCCACTGACTAGGCCATGCACGGTGGCTTGCAGCACCGCATTATAGTGTAGCCCTACCCCACCCCTGCTTCAAGGAACAAAGGAAATCTAGGAGACTTATCATACTAGAAACCGGATTTTTTATTTTTTTTATTCCCCCATTAAAGACGTGACTAATTATATATATCTCATCTAGGAGAATTATCGAACTAGTTTCAGTGTCGTGGGCTCTTATACACGGTGTAACATGAGAAAACCGAATAATTTTAACAGCGTATTCCTGACCATAATTGGAGACTAAAATGTCGTATAAACTTTTCTGGAATTCGCTTAGTTTCAGAGTTACTACCAATTAAATAAAAAAACATTTTTTATTGTCACTCAGTGCAAAACGCTTTTTTGATGGCGATTTCACCCTTTATGGGGTCTTGTCTAGACATTCTTATTGACAGATATCAAAGTGCCAAGGAATACTTTACGTAAACTATTTTTTCGAAAAAAAATGTACTAATTTATTTTAATCGACATCTTTACCAATAACATTTATGTTTTTATGTTAAACACAAACACAAGACACACAAGAAAAAAGCAAAAAAAAAATTTTTTTTTTCGCGAAATCCAGAAAAGTTTATACGACATTTTAGTCTCCAATTATGGTCAGGAATACGCTGTTAAAATTATTCGGTTTTCTCATGTTACACCGTGTATAATAAGAGCTATACAGCCATAAAACATCCAAATCGAACCGTCATGCAAATAAAACAGTAATAAAAATACGTGCTCTTCTCTTATACGACCTAATTCTTGACAAAATTCAAGGGCTGCCTTATATTAGATGACCAAACTGACGTCAAGCTAGATTTTTATCAACTTCCGGGTAAGTTTTACATGGCCAAAGCTATAGTGGGAATTTTGATGAAAAATATAAGTTTGTGAACTATGAAAAATTCGCCAAGATATATATGATATGACAAGGGATCTGTAGTTGCTGCCTTAAGACCAACACTTTTATTACATCAACAACAATGACGTCGGAGAATTACATGAAAGAGTGTTTGCAACTAAAATTATGGCCTGTTTTGGCTAGCTGCCACTACTCGAAAAGGGTTTTGGAGTAGTATGCTATATACAAATAACATCGATTTTATACCCCGCGATATGAACCCTGAACCTGAAACTGTCCTTAGCTTGGTGCAGCCGAGAACTACTGAGCAATATTGAAAAGCAAATTAAACAAACTGGTAAAATAATACAGAACATCAATTCTCTGCGTTCCACGTTAGTACTGATAAAAGTGTATAATTTCATTAAAACCTGTTAAATAAATAATATTTAATTTTGTCGCTTAAAAGTTATGTGTCTCAATTAGTCAAAATGCTTTTTTCTTTGATTGCGTAACATTTCTATGTGAACTATGCTTTAATATCGTACTTTGCTACCGTGAAAATGCTGAAATTTTGGCATTGACAGGAAGGGTAATGGCGGATTATAATTCGTTGGAGTCGTACATTTACCTAAGGTTAATAGAGAAAGTTTGGAACGTAGTTCGGTTTTAACCTGCGAACGTCCGATCTTTTCCGGCTAAAAAAAGATCAAACTCTGATTTTAAACACTTGTAAAGCAAAAACCACATTGTGTATGATTAATTAAAAAATATGTAAGCAAAGTACATTTAAATACCTATTTGAAAACTGCTAGTATTTAAAGGCACAACAAAAAATAACCATAACCTAACTACATATTATACTTACTTGGGCAGCAAAAAAGCCAAATAAATACACATCAAAACATCGCTTTGATGTACATTTAGATGTTTTTGCTGCGCAAGTCAGTATTTTTTACGCGGAATAATTACTTCCCTTTGAAAACAAGCCTTAATATTTCGAGACATCCTTAGATAAGTAGAGCAAAAAAATAAACCCTGAAATAAGCTTACCAAATAGGTGAAATATAGTCCGGTCGATTGATAAGTTTTTTTTTTAATTTTCCGAATGGTAGAAATATTTCGATACGTCAACAAATTATCTTTATAATTTTGATGACTATATATGCAGAATCTACATATTAGTAGCAGATATATATGTAAGTGGCGATGTGCCGGGTGGTAAAAATGATCGGAACACAAATGTGTTGTTAAGAGAATAAAGCATGTAATAGTCATTTTGAATATATTGCCCGGTAAACTATTTCTCTTGCAGACTGTACCGACTCACTGGCTTGGCCCCAATTGGATCTACGCAGCCGAATGTACAATCTATATTGACTATACTATATAAGTATATACCTCGCAACGAACTCCTCGCCAGTTACTCAAACGGACACAACATACTAGCCAATTGAAATGATAAAGTATTATTATTTGTAGTCTTAATTTTGAATTTTGAAGATAATGTGTATATTATACTCAAAGCAATAGTTTAACTAGAGACAGCACACGCGTACTACCGTAAGGGATAGACGTAGATGACGATAAAATCACTTCTACAATAGAAAAAATAAAAAAATACCATTGTTTTCCTTAGCCGACACAACTTTCTAAGAAAAATATCAGGATCTCTCGTAATAAACACAGAAATTCTTGAAGAAATCGCGAATTATATCTATTTGTGACCCTCCACTGCTATAAGTAATGGCGTGGAGGGTAATAAAAAAATGTGAGTATATGACAAGGACCAACGATAATAGCACCTTTTCTGTCGTACGTATTGAAAGTGTAATAAGACCATCCCGTTCGATCTTGACCATGACAGTATGCCTAGTATGTCTATGATAGTATAGTAGTACCTTCCGTAAAAAGAAAACTAAGACCTCCATAAACCCTAGAAATATATATATCATGTTAATCATGTAACTGTACATACACATGGGCGCCCTACCGAATACTCGTTGCATGGTTGCCATTTTATCGTCTATCACGCCATGCGTCACTTTCGCACTTACTCGTACAAACTTAGTAGAACTTGACCGCTATGGTGACATACGATAAAAATCCGACTATCTTAGGCTAGTAGGTGGTCAAGGAGGGCATGATGTCATAGGGAGGGGGCAAGTTGATATAAGTGGATGAAAATTAAATTGGTTATCTTACATTTGGCTGCGCTTATTGGTAACGTCAATTAGTGGTTTGCCCATGTGTAGCCATTATTTACCCTAATGCTATGATTAATGTATTTTATTTAAAAAAAGATTTAATGACGGAGGATTTTTAAGAGCTTTTTTAATGTACGAATGTTATTAGAACTATCCCTACTATTTCAGCCACTGCTACTGCTACTGGTTCAGCCATCTTATAAAATTCTTAAATGTAATAAGTGTACCTTATTTCAAACATAGCATATCAGAGGGTTGCCACCCGTACTATAATATATAGATAGTGTCGTATTATATTTGTAGTTTTGTTGAAAAAATGAAATAAAAACCGGACAAGTGCGAGTCGGACTCGCGCACGAAGGGTTCCGTACTATTATCTATAAAAACGGCGAAAAAAACATGTCTGTTGTATGGGAGCCCCCTTAAATATTTATTTAATTATGTTTCTTACTATTTGTTGTTATAGCGGCAACAGAAATATATCATCTGTGAAAATTTCAACTGTCTAACTATCACGGTTTATGAGATACAGCCTGGGGACAGATCAAAACGGCAAAAAAATCATGTCTGTTGTATTTAAGGGGGCTCCTTAAATATTTATTTTATTCTGTTTTTTAGTATTTGCTGTTATAGCGGCAACAGAAATACATCATCTGTGAAAATTTCTGTCTGTCTGTCTGACATAACTGACATGACTGAGGTTCATGAGATACAGCCTGGTGACAGACGGACAGCCGAGTCTTAGTAATAGTGTCCCATATTTACCTTTTGGGAACGGAACCCTAAAAACAAAGCAACACTACTATAGTTTCTCGAGTATCTACTCGTATCTCATGACGAGGCCATTAAGTGGCTGCCTGGTCTTAATCTTAATTTATAATTGCTTTTGTTTCTGTTTATCATGTATGCCATACGATTAAATAATCAAATAAATTTCATGAGGTTTTCGATAAGGTGTACTATATTTTTTTCATGTAAGTTTGGAAATTACTATGTTTCTCTCATAAAAGATGGCTACCCTACAGCTGTGCTGATATGTCTCCGTTGAGTTCAAAGTTGTTTGTATATAGGAGGCAAACACAGAATCAGTTTTTTACGAAGAATGCTTACTTATACTATACCTGTTTAGATATATGTTCTCTTAATGACCCAGATAACCCTGAGGCCATCTGGTATCAGTTTCTCTTTTCTCTCTGGATCCAGTGGTGCAGTCTTCACAGATTATTGAATCGGATATTATTTGCATTATGAACATTGTAGTGTTATTTTTTATGAAGTCTTATTTATGTATTATGTCGGTGTGAAACCTAAGAATGGACGGGTTTAGAAGTCTAAGAAATAATACAGACATTATAATTTGATTTAATAAAAACAATTAATTATAAACTAAACTAAATAAGAATTAAAATTACCTATGAACTTAAAACTAGCACTACAAAAACTAAAGGTCTAACTCTAAAATTGGCCCTGGTGGCATTGTGCCGAGGACGCTGGCAGCATTTCCCCGCTGTATAGCAACGCTTATGCGTTGAGCGAGGAAGCTGCCAGCTCTCTTGTCCCCAGTGACGTCGACCAACCGCTTGGCGAGGTCGCGGAACAGCTCATGAGCCGCAGGGCCCCACGGACCAAGGGTCTCAACGCCAAAAGCAACAAAGTTGTAGTTGGCGTCGAGACCCCTGTACTTCCGTCTCTTAAGAGCCTCTGCCGCCTCTGTCGCCGCGCCGGCTTTGCTTATAGTCCCGCGAAGGTGAGACGGAGCCAGAGTGTCCACACAGGTAGCGTCCCACACCAGTATCCGTCCCATCTTCCACGGGATCAGTGACATCCCGTCTGGTCTCTTGCCATCGTCTCTGGCGATTCCGACCGGCTCTAGGACCGCCGGTACGTTGACGGTGGCAAGGGACCGTTTGAGGATGTCGTTCAGCGCGGCGTGGCGAGAGAACCGGTCCGCACTTTTTTGGCAAGAAAGTCCGTGGTGCCCTAGCTGATCGACGTCACTGCCACAGTGACATATGTGCGGAGCACATGACTTGACCCCCAAGCGAAGCCCAACCGCCAGTCGGAGCGTATTAGGTTCCATGAAAGTACCTACGTTAGGCGAGGGATACGCGCTCAGCCAGTGGCCAGCCTCCTTGCATCCGACGGCAGTCAGTCTCGCGCGTTCGGAGCCTGAGCTCTGATCTAAAAGATTAGTGTATATTAATTTAGATTTTACATCGTCCCAGCTCCTTTGGGATATGGGATTTAAAGGGACATTTTGCCCCGGGCAGGCGGACAACCAAGCATTTCTAGCGTCGCCCAGACCCTCGATCTCGTAGTTTGCAGAGGAAACCCTTAGAATTTTTCCTACGAGACCGAAGGAGCTGTGGACAGACCATAGAAAGGCCGGTAGCGCGACACTAGAAAAATTGCGCAATCCAAGCCCGCCGTCCCTGCCCGTCCGGTAGGACGGGCAGGGAAGCTTGACACCAGGATTGTTCGCTGAGCTGTAAATTTAGGATAAGTTCCACGTTGGTTTTAAGTAACGAATCTATTGGTATTAATACATTTTGGTGTTTCCAGAAAGGGCTACAGCGAAGCATGTATGTTAGTTTAGGGACAACAAGATAGAATTTTAAAATAAAAAGGGGCGAATGTGGGCTTATTTCTAATAATCGATCCACGCAATTTGGAATTTTGAAATAGTACTGTTTATAAAGTTTGGAAAAAAATCTTCGAAAATTGGCATCCCTAGGAGGCTTAATGAGTCCTTTGTGATAATGTTAATATTGGGCGTTGAATTGTTAAACTTTTCTACGATGTCGGAATGGTTTAATTTCGTACTGTGAATATAGAGCTCGCATTTGTTGTGATTCAATTCTAAACCGATAGATTTGAATTTTGTAATGAGGGTCGAAAGGTCTGAGAGTACTGCGTCCAAATTGCCTCCTAGGGTGCCGTCGTCCAAGTACCAAACATTGAATTTAGAACTTAAATTTTGAATAATGGAGTTAATGGCCAAACTGAAGATAGCCGGCCCGAGGGGATCACCCTGCTGGCAACCAACTTCTGATGAGAGTTGATGGTTACGGTACATTAATTTAGAAGGATCGGCATAGCAGTGGAGGAGGTAGTTATAAAGGTCCGGAATAGTATTTCTGATTTCGGCCAGCAGGATATCTCTGTTCACTGAATTAAAAGCATTATTTACGTCAATTTTTACCAGTACCTCACATTGGTCACCACTGAGGTAAGTGCGGAGTGCATGCACAGCAGCTTCGCAACCACCTCTTGTACCAAAACCTAGATGTACTGGCTCAAATTGACGCTGTAATTTTGAAATTATATGGCGGACTGCAATTTTGGAAGATAAACGTCTAATGGTAGATCCGACTACAATTGGTCTCACACCACTCTTTTTTTGTGAGAGCTATGAGATTAACACCATAAAGAGTAGGGATCACTTCTGCACTGATGCTGCCACTCAGCATGAGGTTCACCATTTTACATAAAGACTTTATGAGTTTCTGACCTGCATCGCCCACACCGTGTGCGGTAAGATCTTTGTGATGTTGTGGTGTGATACCGTCCAAACCTGCCGCCGAGCCTGTTTTGAAACTAAGAATTGCATTCGTTATTTGTTTCTCATCGACGCGGAGGCAGTCGTGGACTGCAGTTGGGGGGTCCAGGAATAAAGGTGTGGTTGGAGCTGGGGAATGTTTTAAACGTAGGGCCGAAAGGGTGTCCGGGGTGTCGGGCGAAAGTACGTCACTAGAAAATAAAATCCTGGCAGCGCCTTTTAGATCTCCATCGCTTATTTTGTTCTCTTATGTCACTTGTAGAAATCTGCTTAGCATCCTAGGCTATAGGGTGTTCAGTTTTCAGTTTTGAAACCATTACCTTACTTACTGTTTTTGTCGCAGTCGGTTAAAATGTTGATATTGGTGTAGCTTACATACAAAACTATAAATAAACGTTAACTTTGTGTTCTCACAAGTTTCATATCATGAGAATATCCCCTGGAAAGGAGTGATATCTCTAAGGTGGTGCATTTTTCAGCAAAAGAGTACGCATGTTTCTATGTAGAATTTAATGAGCTTTAATATTGTCCTAGATCATATTTTCATAGAGTGCGTAGATTCGGAAGGAAAAGCGAATTTCTTCAGGATGAAGGACATTTTCCAAGGAAAATTTTAATTCATTATGATTTTTTTTAATGACCTATAAATCACACTTCACAAGACACTTTCTGTAAGAATCGTATTTTTGGGTACTTAAGAATAATAATATATTAACTGCAGTGAATTCGCATAATAAATATGGATAAAAAGTTTTTTTTTGTATTACTTATACTTCAAACTATCTTATAAACAGCATTTTATGTTGCTTTTTTCATTAGTAGAATTTTTCGGCCTTTTTGGGGAATAGAATCCGTCCGTTGAAAGTGTTGCTGCCTTTTAGCTGGCCTTGTTGCACAAGATCACTGAGGCGTACGTAATAATAGGCCTCACTACCGCTGTATAGTTAGACCCACATTTCAATTTTGAATCTAATGCCCCATCTTGCTCCCGCCAGTCGACAACATGACTACATGGCCATTTTTGCTTTTTGCGTGATATTTTTCTGGTGAGGGTTTCAGGCTACCTTTAGACCTTACTTGAGAAAGGTATTACCTATCTCGCCTTGTTCTATTGCTTTGAAGGGACTGCCGTTCAGACGGTATAGATGCGGCTTCAGTAGTTGGCTGTTTGAAATGAGTTTTCTTAGTCGAATGAAGAACTTCGTATTTTTGCTATAGTAAAGCGCAAATTCCCGAGATTATATAAAAATATAATATTTCTAATATTCTAATATTGATTATCATTGGTTGTCACAGATAAAGCGTCACTTTCTGTCTGAAACAAAAAAAACGTACTTAATATAAAACCCAGATCTACGCCAATGTTTTAGTTATCAGGTCACGCCACACTCGACGATAAGGATAACCAGCTGGCTTATCACGTAATTTGACTATCCCGGAGCTATAATATTGATAAAACCTATTGAATGATTCGAGTTCGTCAAGTCTATATTATGCTCATAGACCTTTGATAATTAAACCAACCGGATGCGAGACGCGCACTAATTTCTATCAGAAAAAGTCTGACACGTTCGGCGCGGGGGACGAGGAAACGCACACAAATACTGTTAACACTAATGCATTTTCCATTGACGTCGCTACACACGCACACGATAAAATTATCAAACACTAGCATAAAATATACTCACACAAGTACAAACACATACACAGACAACCTGTCCGTGAACGAAATAATGTCATCTTTAAGTAAACGTACACAGTGCGAGGAACGCGTCGATAATAATAAATATACTTAAGTATCGATATTTGTTACGTTTTCAAGTCAAAGGTATATCATTGTCGGTTGTTAATAGAGTTAATTTCTAAATGATTTTTTTATGGTAACGCCTTATTGACAACCGATAATGATGTACCTTTGACTTGAAAGTGTCAAATTTTATCGTAGATTTATTTATCGTATGCCTACATGTCACTGGATATAGATAGGCATTTCTTCCCTAGGGTAGTGGGAAAGCATATGATGAAGAAAATCCAGTGAGTGCTGCCTGGTCCTGGTAGGACAGCAGAGCTGCCAAGTTTGTAACTCTTTTAGCACCACCCAGGGATTACGTGTAGGGTTGTCTTAGGTGTTTCCTGCGGACGCAGAGAAATATTGATCGTAGGTTAGTTATATATTTTGGTTTCTTTACCAAGTATAAGGTTTAGCTATTGATAAAATTATAATGTTAAGTTGTGATTAAATATCAAGTTTTTCTACCAGCATATTATATTCTACGTAAGTTAGTTTGTCTATTTGTTCAGGACAAATCTTGCAAGCTGATTTAGAATAACTTTTATATTATCAATTTAATATTTTGATGTGTATTTGCTTTTAAATTTAGTGGAAAATACTACAAATTGGAAACATATAACTATTACAATGAAACATTGAACTGCAAAGAACTCTGGAACATCACGGGATTCGAACCCACGTGTTTAGATTACCGTTCCAATGTGCTTCCAATTACACTAGACGTTCCTCTATCCACCTCAGTGAATATTTCACTGTAATGAACAATGATGAATCAGTCACTAGCGACATCGTGATGTTCCAGAGTCCTTCGCAGTTGATATTTTTATTGTAATGGGCATCTGTTTCCAATTTGTGTTTCTATTTCTATTATCTCTTCTTCATTTTCTATTACAAATAAAAAGTATAACATACTGCTAATGTTAATATCGACATTTATTTTTGTGCTGTCCCATCACTAAAACTTACCTGTTAGGTACAGTGATACCAGAGTCAGAAATTAAAAGTGCCTATTTAAGGGGATAAGTGTGTAATACCGTACCTTATAATAAAAAAGTATAATCCATACAAAATTAAAATGCTACATAAAATGTATGGTGAAAATAAAGGAACGAATTAATTTCTAAACAGGAATATCGTTATTTCAAGCATCTACAAGTATATTTCACTTAAGGGGCGCCACACATTAGAGCGGAATTCAGTGCGGAATTCAGCACACTAGCTGAAATTTGTCTATTAAAACGGAAATTTGTTTATGGTAGCTGTATTTTTGAGACCATAGACAAATTTCAGCTATTGTGGCGTACTACAAGCACACATACGCTGAGTTTCTTACGCTGGTTCTTCTCAGTTGGGGCTCCTTTCCGAACCAGTAGTAGTTTATTGCCCTTCCCATAATACGGTTTTAAAAAGATTTGATTTCAATACAGTTGTTAAACCAGTGTTTATGTTTTATTTCATTACCGTGCGTCCGTGCGTAATGTGCTATAGGCTAGTTTATCCTGATAGTGTCAGTTTTTTGAGTTCCAAACCACCTTACAGCCCTGCCCTCGGCGGTCCTCGACGACATATACTTAAAATTTACAAAGCTATGCGTGTGAATGAGTTTTACCTTTGAAGTACTGACGTTAATCTTTTCATTTTTGTTAATGATTAAAAATAATATTTAATTTGAATAATTTAAAAGTCGATTAAAATATGTTTAGAAACAATTTAATAACAACACACACACACACACAGACACACTGTTTTTTTAACAGAGCAATGCTTTACAATTATGGCTGTATGCCGAATGGGTCTCTGCCTAACCCACGGAGTATCTTTTAAGTGTATTGCCTAACCTGTCATAACAATGACAATGAATGACATAATGGCGGACGTATTTCTGCCGCACTGGAGTCGATTACTCTTGTTTGCAATATTTCACTTACCTCCCTCGATGTAATCGTGTTCATAATTGCATACCCAATTTATGAATGAATTCATTGATAAATTGGGTATGCAATTATGAACCCGATGGTACAATGTACTTTGAAGAGTCAAATTTAAAAATTACCCTAAAGCAGATGTAGTACCATTAAGTGGCAACACTTTTTGATTGACAATATTTTTTAGTTTTTTGCTAATTTCATGCACTATTTGATGATATTTAGACGTAATTATACTTACAGATGAAGAGAAACGTTATCCTTATGTAAACTAGATAATTCAGATCTTTTCTTACATGAAAACACGCAGCGATTCGGCATTTTTACCTCAGATCGTTCCGGGCTGACTGACATTCAGCTAGTTTTATAACCGCTACGACCAGTGGTCTTGTACTTTTGGCAGAGGGGGCGCCTGACAATTGCCACTCCATTGGTTTATTTCTCTGAGTCATAGACTGGTAGTATAATTAAGATTGGAAAATATATTCAAGGTCGCAACGCGACGCAGGCTGATTTAATGCAATTTGTAGTGTGCAAGTGGGCATTCTGCGCGATGGTTGATTTAAATGGTTGAAAGTAATAATATGTAACTGATTGATTTCAAACTCCCCGGCGCTTTCGAGGCGGGGCAAAAACTGAAAAATGCCGCCCCCGCCTACATTTGTCTCTATCCTTACTATTTCGAGACTCGCATTTGATGGGATCTCAATCCTTTTTGTAAGTAACTAACATATACTATCTAATTATGTAGTGTAAAAAAGCTAAAACTGTGGCAAAAGAAAAAATAACTTTGATATCGCATATATTTATATAGGATTACAATTAGTGCTCCCGCTACACGTGTTACACGCGGAGACGAATACCCATGTACTTAAGACCGGCGGTGCTAAGGAACCGATTTACACGAATCGCCGTCTCTTGGAAACGTTTCCAAGAGACGTTTCTCAGACACGTTTCCACAGGTACACGGTTAGTTAATACCGGCCCCGAGCGGGTCCGAAGGAGTTCGAACCGATTCAAATAAGGTTTATATTTATTTTATTCGTTTCTTATTCGTAGCTTTTAAACGACTCGAGATGTTTCGACCCGTACCTCCAGCCGCTCGTCAAGGACGTTTCCAGATCCGCGTGTTTTTAAGAAACGTTTCTTCGGTTGCCCGTCGAAACGGATCTTAACTACACGTACGGAACGGGCCAGAAACCTGTGTAGCGTGTTATTCAGAAACGAATATTCGAAACGGGTACACGAGACTCGGATACGACCGGGAGTCCTAATTACAATGTTGACAGTGAGGTTTGTAGAACTGAACAACCCGACTGATATTAAGCTATGTTTAAATTTTCAGTGGCCTTATAACCTACAGCCCAGATTTCATTCTGTATAAGTGCTCTTACCGAGATTGGAATTCAGAACCAACCGCGTCGTAGGAGTCAAACGGTTATAAAATTTTATTGAATAAAGTCGTCAGGTGGACGTCAGAGAGCTCAAAGAGGATGCAGTGTGTTGACGACGGGGGTCCCCTTGTCCCTTTTGCCGTCAACACAGTAAATCTTCCGTTGTATTAAGGGGTCGGCATCGCGCATGTGATACCACTGGAGTTGCAGGCGTCCATAGGCTATGATACCTTTACCCTAAAAAAATGTAGGTATTGAGAAATAAGTCCAGGGACAGTTAGCCTTTCGCAAGTCTTTAAAAGCGCATCATTTTATATTGTTTGCAGGAATTGCAGGTTCGTAGTAACTTTATATGAATAAAGTTGTTATTTGCGCTTTCAGTATTTTATTGCATTCTTAAACAAACTAATAACGTTCAGAGCCCGACAAGGGCACGCCTAAGTCAATAGAGAACTACAACGTTAAATAGCATACTATTTACACCGTAATATATCGTAGAGTTTTTGCGATACCTCAAACATGTAAGAGGATCGGATGTAGATTTTGAAACGTATGCAGGTTTCAGTTCCTGAAACTCCATTATTACTAACATACATCAAGGCCACAATATGTTTAACTTAGTCTTAGAGTTACCAACAGCGGAATTTGAGCCTAAAAATAGCGGCTTATTCAATATTTAATATGCATATTGCAACTGGAAACACCGTTTATAAAGCGACAAACAATAATATTACATACTTGAACAATTACGTCATATTTACACATAACATAAGGTCTGTACCGTTAAGTATTTTTATAAAAGTTAATGCTGACTCCGGTAGGTTTTTTTGTTCCCTTATTTTCATGTTTTAATATGTCACCGTAAATTTGTAAATACCGTTCTATCTATCTCGCGATATTGTAAACTATTGAAAGATTGTGAACCGTAACATACTGCTTACAATATAACGTATTATTTTTCGATAGATTATAATATTTAATGGATTGAACGTCATGTGCCCCATGCCGCTATATTTGCTTGTCGAATGTAGACGAGCAATGTCTTACTGATTTTACCATTATGCAAAAATACGATGTAATGAATATTGAAAGTTGGACATGAAGGATTCTCAGATCCTGTGGTAGTACAAATTATTCCAACGGAAGAGAATTACCAAAATATACTTAACACTTATGTACATATTGCTCACGCGTTGAAGGTTTATATGTTGTGCCAATATTTGCGGTTTTGATATTCCAGAATTAGTGGAAAACTTTTCCAAAAAAAGGAATCGTCGTAAAACCGTTGACTTTGATTATGACACAGAACGACCTACCGTAAGAACAGTTTACCGTACGTTAAATTGTAAGCAATATATTACGGTTCACAATTTTTCGATCAGTTTACGATATCGCGAGACCGATTGTAATCTAACGGTATTTACAATTTTACGATGACAAATATATCATAAGGATAAGGATGATAAATATACAAATATGTCATAATACTCATAATATATCTTAAGATTTAGAGTAGATAATGATATATATATTTCTCGATTTCTACGTAATAACCGTATGTTTAAGTAATTCCATACTCTATATACTACAAGGTCCATATTAGTTGCTTAAGAAAATCAAAATCAGTCCAATGATATTATTATTTTATGTTGCATATCAAATATCAAAATTACCACGGCGTAGGTTTACGAAACATGATGCTTTTCTTAAGTTCGTTTATTTATATCAAAATCACTTTCCGCTCGTCTTGTATTTATTAATCATACGAAAAGTAAAAACCGACTTCGTTTAGATATTTTTATTCATGATTTATATGAAAAAAAATATCGCAATATTCTTTCCAAATGTGTCACTTCAAATATCAGACGATGACAAATTTGAAAAAAAAAATAAAAGATAGTTGCTATTAAAAATATATATAAACAAACCTCAGGTTCACGATTCGCTGCCTAATCCAGACTATGTATAGCCTAATTAACAATAAAAAGAGGCTTTTCGAAGAATTATTAGTAGTTGTTTTATGTACCTAACCTAATGTATGATTACCAACCACATTTTTTTAATTTATTCGTTGTGACAGGACAACACTTGCGGCGCGCGGCATCGCAGGAGGCCGAGAAGCGAAGAGCGTCGCTCGGCAATGTCACTACCCGCCACCGCGCCTCGGACGCCTTCTTGGACCCGCACCACGCAGCCATACTGTTCCGGGACTCTAGAGGGGTAAGTCGTTACTTACTCTGCATTGGTTACAAAATCAGGGAATTTAAAACTAGGTATTTACATTGGATCTTCGAACCTAACGGGGAAACTTACTAGGATACTAGGGGAAACTTACTACTAATAGATGTTTTCGTTCTCTCTTACCACCAGATAAATTATATTGGTGTAACACTTTCAACCATCTTTTAGTTTCTGCAATTATTTATTTAATTACCTATTTATGATATAGCAACCTAGGCATTTTACAACAGCGATCGAGCATTTTAAGAAGTTAAGTTAAAGTTGTGGTACTCATGTCGTAGTTTTCGTACATAAAAGTAGGTACGTACGAGGAACTCATCGGTATGATTCTGTATTTGAACTCTCGGACGCCATATACTCGTATACTGTCGTCTGATCCAATACGCTACCGCCGATTAAATGAGTCACTACTTAACCCTGTTAAAAGGTGTCAAATTGTTTAGGCACTATCAATGTAACAGCGCGTCAGGTTCACACCGGTTTCAATTGTGATTTGTTTGTACAAACCCTGAATACCTGTCCAATCCTAATTGGTTCGGATTACTTATAGGTGCCCCTGAATTGTACTTATTGCAATGTTGTGGAAAACATTACACCGAGTCGGTACAATAATCTTCAGTCTTAGAAATATGTACAGTCAACCAATTTGATTCCTAGGCCACTCTAGAACCTTGTCACAATAGGTAGTTTGGTAGCGAATAGGTTACGTTTATACGTATCCACGGGCAACTCATTACGACAAGATTCTACAGTGGCTTAGGAATCAAATTGGTTGACCGTACACCTTAATCGTACTGAAATAAACTACTCTTTCGGTCAGTCTCCTGAAACTTAGCATTCCGTTTTTTTTAAACATTTAAATTGCTTATCTACCCGTCACTTTACTTTGCAACGTTAAACAATGCATTCAATTTGTATACCTATCACAGGCATCACAGCAAATTACGTTAATCCTGTCCTTGAAGAGGATTTGGCCAGCAAAGCCAGCATGCAGTATAATGTATGCAGGCAAAATCGGAGCATCAACGTATAACGCGTACGCCGGTTAAATCCTATTATATGTGACGCAGATTTTAGTAATTCCAGTAACTGGCATGTTTCGAATCGTTAGGATGATGTTCAAAATAAATCTCGGACTAGGTTTGCCCGGAACAATTTGTGAATACTTATTCACAAATTGTTCCGGGTATTCTTAAATATATACTTATTTTTTTCTATCGTATTTAACCACTGAATATGCCAATGCCTGAGCCAATTTCCTTACTTATCTCTCCCAGTCTTATATTACCCAATAAATATATGTTATACTTAAGATTATACACGAAATGAAGTTCCAATTGTGAAGAGCGGATACAATTAAGGTCTGACTGGGACTGGAACAAATCGCCGAGCTGTGATTAATAATGGAACCCATGGCGGTATCTACTCTGTGCCGTTATTATATTATAGTAAAAATGTTGTAAAAAAATGCTGTGCATATGTCCAAACTAAAAGAATAGGAAATGCATTTGTTTAAACTTGCTATATGTCATTCCCTACTATTGAGCGCCATAGCGAAACAATCTGCTATCGAAGCATAATGATATTTTATCATATATTATGTTTAGTATCAAATGAAAATAGTTATCAAGCCGCAGTACATTCAGTCTATACCTATAGGTCTTGATTTGACCTAATGTTTATGACTATGAAAAAATAGTTACGGATTTCCCCATATTATGCTATTTAAGAAAAAATGCACTTGATAATGATAACAAGGCAAAATTAGTCGCATAATAAATTAAATAACCACAACCTCGTGGTGGTTTGAAGTTTGCTTATTCACCACCCTTTATTTGTTTCAGTTACCAGTTGCCGATCCGTTTTTGGAAAAAGTCAGTCTTTCAGACCTAGGTAAGTATTTTAAATTTATGTTATATATCTATACCGTGATCATTAAAGAACAATGTATTATTTAGAAACACTTATATATTTATTACTAAGCTAACGAGGAGCCTCGGGAAGCATCACATTTAATGAGATTTTTTACAAGAATAACTTATTTGAAAAGGCGCTTGTCTCATTACAGCGGGTTTGAAGGAGTATACTCTCTTTATTCTCGATCCACAAGCCACCTTCTTCCAACATATTTGATAGGTAATTCCTACTAAATAGTAAATACTACTACGTCTGGCTACGTTCAGATGTGACACAATCATGAGAGCAACAAAACCAGTCTGGTTAGAGATTAGTTAGATTTCTATACTATCCTTATTGCTGTATCCGGGCATCTGGCAACTTTTAATGGGTGGAGGTCAAAGTGACAGACTAGAACGAAAATTGAATTGGAAAATAGTTGTACCAAAATAGTTAAAAGCTGCCGAATTTGTCTCTGTTATAGAGGACAGGGCCGATATTCAACATTAGAACAAAAAACATTTCGTATTGTTGTGGAAACAAAACCAGTAGGCGAAAAGCTTTGAATTACATTATACGTCGTTTGGCACGTTTGGCCATGATATAATCTAATTATTTATATCATTAATCATTACTCATAATATTGCATCAAACCCAGAACTCTAGGTTTGGTTTTCTTGAAGTGGTTTGCATTTTTTGACCTCCGCCACTTGCCAGACGTCCAGATCTAGAAATAAACATAGTATAGCCAACTGACTAGAGGGGTATCGTTGCTCTCATTATTATGTCATATTTGACGTGGCTACCTCTCCGTCTATAAGGTTGGGCTATTTAGAAATAGTGCATTTTCTCCTTTTTACATTTAAGATTGTATTACCAAGCTTATAATTTGGGGTTGCAACCCCTTTTAATATAAATTACTTTTAATTAAAACATAATAATAATAATAATAAATACTCTTTATTGCACACCTCATACAGTTACAAGCACAAATTTTACAATTAGATAAATTTAGGTAGAGGTAACAACAGGCGGTCTTATCGCTAATGAGCGATTTCTTCCAGACAACCTTTACATATTAATCAATTTTAACATTTATAATATAATGTTATTTACCAGTGCTTTTTTAACAATACTTTTAATATTATTAGGTTTTTTATCTAAAATTTCTATAATTTCTTTAAGAATTATAGAAATTTTAGAACTTTAGGTTAGGTATGTAAGAAGTCCAAACTCTGTTACCATATTCATTACTATTTTTAGTGGTTACAAAGTTAGGTTCATTGGAGAGATTACGAAGGTTCCTTGGTCTATTGTATCTAATCAGCTCTCCCAAACGATGCTTGCAAGATCGCAGCCATTTTAGCCTTATCATATACACTTAACACTCTACAGTAATTAAGCAATTTTTCATAATAATTTTTGTATCTTTGTTTAACTTTAAGCGGAACTATAGTTTTTAATATTCTAATCTGGATATTGTATATTCGCTGTAAATAAGTATTATAGGTTCTTCCATAAGTTGAGATGTTGGTTGCCTCCGTGTGTCGTAAGGCGACTTAGTACTCACTCGAGTCTAGTTTATTGTTGCGGGGACTTTTAGTGTTGTAGCATAGCATATCACTCGTCACGTTATAGCAAATAGGCAATTAATTAGTAACGCCACATGTAGCGCGTCGGCAGCGTGGTAAAACCAATCGGCGCGTCGGCATGGGCATCGTAAACGCGGGGTGCTAGTACAAGTAGAACGTTGCGGCTGCGATTCAGTGCCGGCGCGGTGGCAGCGCCAGTGGTGTCAAGTTCGTCGCGCGTCTCCCGGCACCCGCGGCATGGCGCGCCTCTGTGCTTATAATTAGCAGTGAGCCGTGGGAGGCGCGGCGGGCCGCACCGGGCGATGCGCGGCCCCGTGCATGCTGCGTCTACACTACTTCTCGGACAACCCCGCTCTCGCCGCCGGCGACGGCGAAGAGTCCGTCTACTCTATCGATCTCATCAAGGAGTTCGAAGAGGTCGGCCGCGCTTGGAAGGCGTTCCTCGCCGATTGGCTCCTGAAAGGTGCCGGCTTGTTTATGGCGCCCACGCCATACGCCTAGTGTTGCCCGAACCAATTTGGTGTATTCCTCTTGTTTGTGTCTTGTTGTGATGAGGTTTTCAGTTTGCCTAATTCTGTTTGTTGTTTGTACTTTCTAAACTAAATTAATAGCCAATATTATTTATCCCCTGGACTAAATTAACATTTCGCTGTCCCTCAATCTGCTAAATGCATCGACGACAAATTTGAGTGCGTTCGTGCGGATGTGTTTTGTTTGACATCACGGCGGCGCGGCGCGTCCGCGCTCAAGGCAAGAAACTCGTCGTGTCCAATAGCCTATGTGTATTTAGATCTTGTGCGTCATTCGTATAATGTTCCGGTGTATAAACGAATATCGCTACACCAATGACCTATAAACAAATATATAAACTACATACAATCAATAAAATCGTGATTAAATATTTCTATCATTTTGTCACAATTCGGAAATATGGCGTTAATAAATATACGTAATAGTGTTAATAATCTGTTATGACCAAATGTTTAAAAAATGTGATAGGTATTGGTTCACAAATGTGAACTAAGTGCCTTTACAACTGTAACATAAAATCCAAATTGGAATTCAAAATCTAAATCGGCCGCCGCCGTCTTCGATAAATCGAGCAACAGATATATAATAAAATAATTGCACGCGGAATGAGGTAATGACAATTAATGTAATAACAAATGATATCAAACAATAAAACTAGACTCGAGTATTAAGTTGCCTTACGACAGACGGAGGCAACCGCAAAGGGCAGGTGCCCCGTTTGTGGCCACTGTGACTGTGCCGGTTTTGGCCACTTTCAATTTTATTAAGGTATAGACAAATTTACAAGTCTATAGTTTATACTTAGTTAATAAACGAGTAATTTATGGCAGCACAGAGCCTGTCATGTATCAGTTGTCAGGAGCCACGGAAAACTGGCTTCTGGGAAAACTGGGCTCTGACATTTCATAAAAAAAATATCTAAGGTAATAAGTGTAATAACAGCGGAGTTTCACATAATTAGGCGATTATCACACTGGCGCCGCAACCGCATGCGGTTTCGTCGTGCAAGCGTGACAGCACTATACACATGCAGGGCGCTATCTCGCTCGCGCACCGGAGCCGCACGTGGAAACCGCAGCAGTGTGAAAGTCGCCTTATAGTAATAATATATAACAATGACTCAATCAAGAAAGAGTGTCAAAATTCCTTATTGACAATGACGAATATCTGAATAGACGAACTCTCCTTAAAGTGGCCAAAACCGGGGTATCTGTTTTTGATAACTTTAATTGATATAGTCGGTAACATTTTTGAATTATTTTGTGTTGGTAAAATATTTAATAACATTAGATATAAATAATACTATTTAATTCCTATGCCGCATGCCGCATCTGTGCTTGTTAAGTTAACCAAGTGGTTGCTTTACCAAGTTGTAGCCGGACAAGTATCTACACTACATACACCAGGCCCGTAAAGTAGGAACACTTACATACATTACGTCTAGTTCAAGTCAGTCACGTCGTCTTTCAAGACGAATTCCTATTAGTTTAGATGATAAAATAAATATAGGCACCTAATTAAGTTTAAAAAAAATATCCAAGACTCATACTATACTCAATAAACCACGAAAAATAGTAGTTTTCGATACAAGTGCGAGAAGTATGTCATTTTGCAGGAGTACCGAGGTTACTTGACCCGAGCCGAGAGGCGAGGGTCAAGACTCGGGACGAGTGAAAATGACACTTCCGCACGTGTGTCGAACAACGTTTTTTATTACAATTGCGAAAAAACTACAATGAAATAAAATTACATTTATATTCTGTCAGTGTACGAAAGACAGCTTCATTCAATCGCGCGTTATTCAAGTAATACCATTGGGTCTCGCATAATACTCCTTTATGCCCAATCGCGCGTAGTTCAGGTGGGTCATTTATAAGCGGGTCTCGCATAATACTCATTTATTTAAAATTCTGATCTGCAAATCATGTGTAAATCTGCAAATCGTGCGTAAAATCAAACTTTACGCACGATTTGCAGATCAGATTACTTTTTAGCACTAGTGCATAAAATCAAACTTTACGCACGATTTGCAGCTACATAAAGTAAACTTTTTGAGCAATTGTATTAAAAAATAATTTTCTCATGATCACTCGCGTGTGAAACGAATGTTTGAGCTCTCTTGCCACGTTCACGAAAAACACTCAATTTTTTCGCCCAGCAGGCATAATTACTGGTTATTTATTATTTTATATGGAATCTAACGAAAAACAATTTTATTTACTGTTTGAAAACAATATTTTATCTTACATAAGTTTTCTTAATCCAATTAGGACCGTTAGATACGACCATTTATTTTTAAAATTAAAAATATAAGCTTATGAAATATCTTAATACTGTCCCAAAAAAAACTGTTCTACTTATTCCTAAAACAGAATTCATTTTCCAACGTTTTATGTACTTTTTTATCTAGTTTAACATATTTTTTACCAATAAAAATCTCACTTGTTTCACCTCTCCAAGTAAAAATCGCGATACAGCTGTTACATTATGTTAAATGATTTATAAATGAAACAGAAAATCGTAAAAGTATTCCACGTATGCAGTTTAAAAAGAAACGATCTTTCTGAATATGTAAATAGTGGTAATTTTTTAAGATGTCGTTATCTTAGTCGAGAGTTCTACCTAGAATTCTAACATCTTAAAAAAATCATACTTTGTGAACTGGTAGGAGTTATCTTAGATACAGCAAAATAGTAAGTATCAAAGAGTATAGCGAAATCGAAAAAAACTTACTCGAACTCTTTGAGTGCTATTTTAGGATACGACTTAAATTTTAATTAGCATTAAAATTTGGCTGGTCGAGGGAAATGCATTCTGTATATGACTTTACGTGTCTCAATGCCTTACGTTGCATGGCTTTGTGTAAATATTGTAAATAATTTGTGAGACGTTCGATTATATGATCTTAGTACAGTTTTGAGTTCAACAAGTGATAAATTCAAGTATAAGATGTACGTACGTAACGCAACCCGAAATTTTTCAAGAACCACAAAAGGCATCAAACTGCCTGTTTCTTACAAGTAGGTACTTAAACTATTTTATTTCCTCGCATAAATAATTGTAAAATGTTTTAGGTATGCTACATTTGTAGAAAACAAGTAAACTCTGAACTCGTGGCTTTGTAAACACTCCTTTCGGTCGTGTTTATATTATTTGCTACTCTTTCGGAAATTACTTGTTTTCTACACTAGTAGCATAAACAACTATAGTCGCGTACTAAAGTTTCTACGCGTACCTACTAATTAACCGTTTTTATGCGGCTAAAATAATTATACACATACGAGAAAATACAAATTTTACGTTCTTATTAATTATAAAAAATAATAATAATAATTGATGGTATTATTCGTAATACACAATAAATGATGTTTTATAATATCGGATGTTTGTCAAAAAAGGTGCCTTTGCCTTGAACTTCGCGCGCATCGAAAATATTGTGCGCCATATTACAATGATATATGAAATATTCGTTTATTGTTTGATGTTTCTCGTTGCGATTTATTATTATAAAAAAATATTTTCAGTATATAAGAAGCAAACAATAGTGTTAATTTGTTTTCTCCGGAAATACTTTTTTAGTAATACTGGTTAAACGGTTAAACGTTATTGCCATAAAAGTGAGAGTGAAAAATACATGTAGCCTGATTGAATTTCTAAATAGACATTCGAACTTATTGGCTTATTATAAATGTAAATAAAAATTTTGCTATTAACTGGCAAAAATCAATAAAATTTTCCCAGTTAATAGCAAAATAGTTCTAGGTAGTCATTACAAAGGTCAGTTGAAATTATTCATACTATGTATTTACTTCTATAGTGTAAGGATTCTGACAATTAATGTATTTATCAAAAGTAATTAACTACACTATTTTGTTAGTTACTCGCAAGTGTATTAAAAATGGTCGTAAGACACGCGTGTCCTTCGACATTGTATACTTACTTTGATTTATAAGGCGTGCTCGCTTTCAGCTTGCACATTCAATATCGCCTCGTACGGAATTACCAACATAGCGCACTTGTATCATAATGATCTATTTAAGTATTATGTGCTTAGCTTCAATCTACGGTAGTTTGCTATTTAGTATTTATTGCAAACTTATCTTGCACTAAGGCTTTCAATATACCTAGTAATATCGATTATAAATCAGTTCCCGTCTCTTTTTAGGGTTCCGTAGCCAAATGACAAAAAACGGAACCCTTATGGATTCGTCATGTCTGTCTGTCTGTCCGTCCGTATGTCACAGCCATTTTACTCGGAAACTATACGACGTATCTGAATAAAATTTACACATAAGGTGTATTTTGTATGCCGCTACTTAGTTATGTAATTAAATTTGAAAAAAAAAAATGATTTATCCAATCATCAATCGATAGGTCTTTAAAAATAACATTGAGGTTTCTTTGACCATTTTGTGATTAAGTGAATATTTTCTGAAATAATAGCTTCGAAAGTCAGAAAAATTGTGTCCCCCCCTCGGTAACTTTTGAACCGTAAGTCCAAAAAATATGAAAAAATTTGAGGCGATGTGCCTTATCATATACTTTCTACGAAAATTATTTTGAACATTATCGGTTCAGCCATTTTTGAGTTATCTCCAAAAAACTTCTTCCATAGGCATCATATACGACCTTTTGGTATTAGTTTGGTTCTTATTACATTGAAGGTACGGAACCCTCCTATGCGTGGTCCGACACGCACTTGGCCGGTTTTTATGATAGGGACAGCTCAATGAATGTCACGTTTAAGTATGCTTGAATGTGTTTTCTTAGATCATGTTATATATAAGCAAACAATCTGACCTCTAGCTTTACGCATTGTATAGATGCCTAATGTGCCACTAGCGCGCCATTTGCGACCCTTTTACTTAACGATCAGTAACTAGTCGCGTACTTTTCGTGGCACGATGTGCTGTGGTGTGCGTACACTGCGTACAGTGCGCAAGGAATTCACGATCGCGCTTACTAAATCTGGACGCATTTTGCCAATAACGGTAGGTGTTAAACTATTTCTATTGTGATTTTCAGAAGAAGACGAGTCTCAGATCTTTGTGAAGTTCTTCAAGTTCCACAAATGCTACGACCTCATCCCGACATCTGCCAAGCTCGTCGTATTCGACACGCAGTTGCTCGTCAAGAAAGCATTTTTCGCACTGGTCTACAACGGTATGTGCACATTCAATCATTATTAACTATATTGTGTTAAAATATCTAACTTGTTGATCAACCGCAGAAGCTACTATTTAAGACTGGCAAAGTATTTTAAGTGATTGGTTGCCTGTAAACAGTGTCATGGTACACAAGTTAAAGGTTACTTTCATAATAGTCTAAGAGCATGTGCAAGTTATTTCACACATTATTAGCTTAACAATATCGGAGGCTCATTGTACATACCTTCGCCTCCAACTTTGGTGAACACGGAAATCAAGAAAAAAATTGCCTTAATTTTTGGATATTAACCTAATATAATGATATATTACGCTGGAACATCGATAAACACCTACATATACCTACCCTCTGCTGAGCAATCAAATTTGCAATATTGCGAATATTATTATTTTTATTTTTTATTAGCCTGTGTTAGTGTCCCACTGCTGGGCAAAGGCCTCCCCTTTTTTTCTCCACTCAATCCGGTCGTTTGAAATTTGCCACCATTCTGTGTCAAAAGCGTCCAGGGCGTCCCGCCATCTCCTCTTTGGTCTGCCTGCACCTCGGCGCGCGTCATCAGCGAATATTAATATTCAATAATTATTTAATTTTGTTATGTATGTGCCAGATGACGTTTTAAAATTGAAATGGCTAAAATTGCGCAAATTCTTGCAAACATAATACATGAGCCAAATTGTGCTTAAGAAGATTGCAAACGGATGAATTAGGTAATTTAAGTAACTGAGTACGTATAGTAATGAAATAATATAATTTATAATATAATGATCGTCAATATCGTTTACATACTTACATTTACTGTGTATGGTATCTTCAGCAACAGAAGTATCTAAGCTGGTGAGATGTTCAAAAAGATCTTGGCACGCGTGTATTGTTTAGAAAATAAGAGCGCTTGAAGGTACGTTTAAACATCTCCCTCCTTTACCTATTACTTCAGCTGCTGACTATAATATGTTCACACAGTACCATCAACCTAATACGATAAAGGCTGATAGCGGTTTTACCTGGGTTCGACAGGTATCATGAAACAATTACTTAGCATTAACAATTCAATGATGATTAAAAAGTATCAGTGCGCATTGATTATTTGCGCTGAATAAACTTGCACGTCATTTACTTTGTCACATAGGTTCTTTTACATGATGTAGCCACAAGTATATTTTAGGTAATGGATAACTACATAATGTTCTTGCAAATTAAACCTCTCAACATATATTGGCATACAAGCGAATTCAATTAAATATTACGAGTATGTTTTTTTCACTATACCTAATTTATTACCAACTACTGGAATGCTCCATATTGTCCGCCGTAACAATTATTGTAACATTCCTTGCGTATAATCTCTTCGGCTGACGGCTAACGACTTGACGCCGAAATTATTAGTGGCCCCGTTTTTTTATGTGAAATACCTACGACGAGCTATTGGCATTACACAAGATTGAAGGCAAAATTAAACTACATTACATAGATGTTAAAACATAATGGCTTAACAATAAAACAACGATGACAATTAACAAACCCTAAAAACTGTCGTGCCAATAGTGCAAGCCTATAATAATGTAATTATTGGCATTAGTAAATAATTATTACAAATACTATCAGAATGTTTGTTCGACTCAATTTAATCATATATGCTGAGCGAATATTTTCTCCTGGATGCACATTCCAATTTTCGAAATATGATCTTGATTTGAGAGTTTTCACACATCTTGCTTGTATCAGGAAAAGTGACGTGAACTAAGCTTAATATCAAATCATCATCACACTTTGAAGATTAGAATGAGCCCGGTGCTATTGCGAATGTGACTCGGCGAATTCCGCGCTATTTTACCTGTTCGATTGTCAAGTGTGGTGTGTGTCACTGCGATCACATATTATATTACGATAATCATCATAAAATATAAGATACAAATCGGCCCAAGGTCGAAGCATTTGCGTAAATGCGAAGCGAATGGTTGCGAAACCCGTAACACTTATGTAATTGGTTCTTTTATGTTGATACAGTTGTTGTGCCTCGCCGGACTACAAACCTCCATAAGAAACAATACATATTAACTCGGATTAAGGTGTTTATCGTTCCACGTCAGTAATCTTTCTTATACGTTGGGGCTTCACGTGATATATGATTGAGATGAGGTCTGATAATAACTGTTAACTCTCAATATTGTTAAGTACAAATAATACAGTCTCCACTTTTGCTCAACAATATAATGTTGTACCGTCGTATTGTTTCTTACTGAGGTGGTAAGTCTTACTTTTATCCAGTGTTTATTTTGAATTGAAACTATTTGCAAACATATATGTTACGAGTCTTTAACCGTAATAAAATTAAAGTGGAGATTGTAAAGTCGTGTTTTAGTTTGTGGCTAAGCTATTTGTTAGTATTTATTATACTACTACAGGGTTGTAGACCCTTTACACGCCTTGCAAACTTACAAACTTGTTATATGCACATTGTCGCTTCTTACATGAAGAATTTTGCTAATTGAAATTCCCGACAAGAAATTCTCGTACAAAAATGTTTCAATAAACATTGATAACTAAAATGATATAGGTACTTATAAATATGTAAGTTATAGAAATACAATATTGGTTGCTCTGTAGGCGTCCGCGCGGCGCCGCTGTGGGACTCGCAGAAGCAGAAGTTCATAGGCATGCTGACCATCACGGACTTCATCAAGATCCTGCAGATGTACTACACCAGTCCCGACGTCGCCATGGAGGAGCTCGAGGAGCACCGCCTGGAGACCTGGAGACGTAAGTGTTGACATCTTTTACTTTGTAAGGTGCTGCTTATGTAGATATTTTGCTTCAATATTGTTGATGGATTACTGGATGTTAGATACAGTAATTGAATTTCTTTACTAGTTAGTTCACATTGGGAACTACAGTTTGTTCCCGTTAACCCAAGAGAATCCCTTTGGACGGCTTAAGGCGCCTAAATAACCCAAACTTCAAAGAAGGGATCGAAGATTTTAAATATTGAATCTTATGTACCTGTCCGAAAACTATTTAAGTGGTTATCAGACTCGATCCCTGTTGCATTATGCTGTTACTAGTTACTACGTCTGTACGTTGATGTTGACTTATAATTATTGCTTTACCTAGCTAATGCCGATGATAAAGTAATATTTGAGCTGACTCAATCGTATTAAGTGTCAAGGATAATAAACCTTATTGACATTATAATTAGCACGTCTAAACGGCAAGCAGGAAAGCGCAGCGAACGGACTGTGAGGTGTTCTGTGTTCATCACTCCGGCTCAGAGATAATTCACTTCGCTTTATCATTATCTGCAATTAGCTATTTTTGGTGTATATGCAAAAGATTTATAGTTTACACGTCATTACAATCATCATGTCCACATAAAGCGTAAATATAATAAATTAAGCAATAAATTACCTCTAAATATTGTTACACAAATACGGACTAAATGTTAACAACAACAATAATTTCCTTGTATTTGTCACGTGATCTGTTTATATGGATTAAATACCTACTTTTGTATGTTGATACTCTACTTATATACTTACGACATTTAAACGCTTGCGCCATCGATCCTGCATCTTGGGAGGAACTCGTTGCAAAGCGATGATCCTGGCGGTCTACCATCTTTAAATCCATCCGTTCTTTTGAGGAAACCCGCCTTAGGACCTTAGACGTAAAACGCAAATTACGCAAAGAAAGACCGAAACCCTCCTACATATATACACACAACACTGGCGGTCAACTCTACTGCCACGAGTGCAAAACAGATTTTAAGAGCAAGTTTGGCCTGGCCAGCCACATAAGAGCTCGTAAAAGGATAAATCCTTAATTGTTGGGGTCGCCGTCATCGAAATCGATGTGGAGGACTATATATATATATATACTTACGTCAGTTGTTCCTCGGTTCACGCACGGACTTACCACGTCGTTTTCAATCCTTTAGGTAGTCACTGCCCTCGTCACTTCGGTAGCTTGAGTATTGAGACCCTGTTTATACCAACTGACGGTCTCGGTATGTTTACTTTAATTTTATTCTTAAACTCTGTAATATAGCAGAGTACGAATGGTGGTCGGGCAGACAAGAGAGACGGGGGCTCGACGGGCGGAAAATATGCTTTGCTCAAATGGAATTGCTATTGAGTCTGTCGATTGTACTCTCTCACACACAATGAGTGCTCGAGATCCCTTTCACAAGGCAGTCATCGCGTTTGAGGCGCTTTAAAGTAACTCGTAGAGTTTATTGAGTAGGTAATATGTCATATTTTCAAGATTAAGCATTTATATACTTACGTGTTACGAATATCTACTTCTTTGGAAACATAGTTTACCACTTACTATCCTTTTTTGGACCCCGCAGAAAATATAGTGTAAAAGTGGTTTCAGTCAAATCTCACGAAATTTTAGTATGATGTAGATTTGAAACTCCTGATTATTTTTTTATTTATAAAGGCACAACTCTCTCAGAAGTATAGTCACTTGCAGAAATAATCAATATAGTTGTTTCATACAAAATATAGGTAACGTGATAAATTTTCCGTTAAATCTTGCATATTGTAAATAAGTTATAATATGCGATTTTAACGTGACAGAAACGTTATTTAGATCATATTTGACGCCAGTAAGTGTCAGTGTAGGTCAATACAAAGTATAGGTTTTAAGAAAGACGTCATGGAAAAATAAAATATGTACTTGGATTATTTCTGAAAATATACAACATATATACATTCTGAGGGAGTTGCGCCCTTGTAAAAAAAATATCACGTGACTTGAATCTATATAATAACTACTAACATTTCGTGGGATTTGATTGAAACCATTTTTCCTTATGTTTGCTGCGGAGTCCTTTGGTTCCTACAATCCACATTAAGGATGTTCAAATAACCAAAGAATCTCGTATGATTGTATTTTCTCTTTGCATTTGGACCGGGATAGGGATTATTGGGATCAGATCAATGAAGTTCCGAGATCTAGCCATTTTAAACTCGCTTACCATTAGGCGGGCCAATGCTTGTTGTATTAAGGTAACTCGTAGAGTTTACTGTTTGGCAAGTAATCAACGATGAAACTGGGAAACGTAAAATCAAAGATCCGCACTACAACCTACGTATTAATAATAATTTAGTGAGTTCGGACCTTGAAGTTGCGGATCATTTTGAGCAGTTCTTCTCTAATATACCGGTAGAAACAACAAAGTCTCTTCATTCATCGCCTGACGTCGCTGAGGCAATACTGAAAACAAATATAGCAGAGTGTACAGATTTCTTTGAATTTTCATATGTTACTCCGAACTTAGTTATTAAAACATTTAAATCCCTAAATTTAAAGAAAACTGAAGATCTTTGGGGCCTATCTGTTAAAGTTCTACATTCCATTGTTGAATCGATTGCACCACATTTAGCTGATATATTTAACAAATGTATTGATACAGGAATATTTCCAGACATAATGAAGCACAGCAAAGTCATCCCCTTGTTCAAATCAGGATCGAGAACAGAACCAAGCAATTTCAGACCAATTTCAATACTGCCGGCACTGAGCAAAGTTTTCGAGAAACTAATTCTAAATCAACTTGTGTCACATTTTAACCGAAACGAATTGTTCGCTAGAAATCAATTTGGTTTTACCAGAGGTCGCTCGACTACTGACGCAGGTGCTGTTCTTCTTAAGCACATCTTTGCCGCTTGGGAAAAAAAAACAAGTTGCTGTTGGAATATTCTGTGACCTATCGAAGGCATTTGATTGCGTTGATCACGAAAATCTAAAGAGAAAACTAAGCCATTACGGGATCAAAGCTGGTGCCCTTAACCTCGTCTCATCATACCTATCGGATAGAACACAACGAGTGGTTATTAATGAAACTCAATCTTCTGGGTCCCCTGTGGCACTCGGAGTGCCTCAAGGCTCAATACTTGGTCCTTTCCTGTTTTTGGTGTACATTAATGACCTACCTAAAATTGTGCAAGATAAACATGATATAGTGTTATTTGCTGATGACACATCTCTGATATTTAAAGTGGACAGAAAAGAAAACAGCTTCGATAGTATTAACAGTGCACTCTCCAAAGTAGTAAATTGGTTTACGGCCTACTTTTGAACGCCAAGAAAACGAAGTGCATCAAATTTACACTTCCCAACGTCAAGCAGATTAACAGCAGCAAGATTATAATAAATGATGAAATAATGGAATTCGAAAATCAAACTGTTTTCTTAGGAGTCACTTTAGACTCGAAATTACAATGGCATCCACATATAGCTACCCTAGCTGGGAAACTTAGCTCTGCAGCCTATGCCGTGAGGCGAATCAGTCATCTAACAAACAGTGAAACTGCCAGGCTGGTATACTTCAGTTACTTTCACAGTGTTATGTCGTATGGACTTCTGTTGTGGGGTAAAGCAGCTGATATTGGGACCATATTTGTGCTACAAAAACGAGCTGTACGTGGCATTTATAAAATGCGCGGTCGAGCATCCGTAAGAGGAAAATTTGAAGAGGCAAATATTCTTACCGTAGCATCTCAATACGTACTTGAAAACATTATGTATGTGCGGAAAAACATCCATAAATTCAAGCTCAACAGTGATATCCATAACTATAACACTAGAAATAAAGATAAGATTGCTGAGCCTGGCCACCGCCTCGGTAAGGTTCGTACGTCTTTTGCTGGGAACTGTACACGTTTTTATAACAAAGTCCCCGCTGATGTAGTGAATTTGCCACTAAATAAATTCAAGTCTTATGTTAAGCGCTATTTGTTGAGGAGAGAGTACTATACTTTAAAGGAATTAATTGAGGATAACGATGCCTTTAAGCCTGTAGCTTGATATAGTTAGTACAATACAAATTGAGAAATTATTAGGTACATTACTCTATGAAGCAGCTTTACTAGTGTCCAGTATTACCTGTTTTTCATTTTTATTTTATTTTGTTTTTATTTAGTATTTGGACACTTAGAGACGTTATACATCTCTAAGTCTTGCATTCGCAAATATTTATATGTATAGATATATATTTAATGATCCTGACGCTTAGAGACATGTACATCTCTATGTCACTTTTATATTGTAATTTAGTTCACGCATGTAAAATACGAGCACAGAATATTGTTTCTCACCAGACTAAACATGGCTAGTTTTTATTAATTAATAAAGCCCGCCAGCTTGAACATGTCATGCTCGCTTAAAAGGCTCTGCTTATGGTGGCGTCGTTGATCGGGTCGCCACTTTCCCGAAGAAAGGTTGAGGGAGGCGATGGCTGAGATATGCGTCATACTCGTGAACGGGTGCTGTTTGTGGAGACCGGTCTGTTTAGGCTAACTGGGGCAACACATTTACGTAACTTTTTATTAATCATATTTAATTTTAGTTTAATTGGCTTTAGACACAACATTCGGTGCTTCATTATCCATATTTTTTTATTATATAGAATATATAGATCAAGACACTTGGAGACCTTATACATCTCTAAGTATAATTTAGAAATAGTATGTTTATTGTATACTAGAATCACTTAAGTACTTTTTTTTATATTATTTAAATTCAAAGTTTGTTTCTAACTGTTGATGATGGATTATTATAATTTGGAAATTTATGTAGAAGACACAGTTCAGGTAAGAAAGTATATCAAACTTGTATGTAATTTATTTTCAATAGTCAGATTTGGACTCATCTTTTTTCTTTGGTATTTTTCTTAAACTATAACCTATTGTTGGTTAATCTAACCTTGGTTTGAAATGTTTTCTTATAGAACAACGCACTTATATGTATTGTTTAGTTTTGATGTACTGTTGTTTTGAAAAAATAAGTCCCGCCGAGTTTCTTGCCGGACATAATTCTTCTCGGGTCAGAGGTGTAGGGTTAGAACCGGTGTAGTTTGTTTTTTTTTCTCTCTCTTTTACTTTGACGTGTAAAAGTGCCCTTGTGGCCTACTTACTGAATAAATGTTTGAGTTTGAGTTAAGGTGCGACCACACCGCTGCTTAAAATACGGCGACGTTACGGAATCGCAGTGACGCATCGTATCCTCACCGTTTTAATCGCATGCCCCCCATACCGCCGCTCAAAATACGCTGACGGTACGGAATCGCAATGACGTGCCGTAAACGTCACGACTTTACTGCATACTCTCCACACCGCTGCTCAAAATACGCAGACGCATCGTGTACGCCGTGACATACGGTCATACGGTACGGTCATACGGTATACGGTCAAAGTAAACTTGAACTTGACATATTTTTATATATATTTGATATTCTACCATATAGCCAATATTCAGCACTCGGTACCAATGGTGTGATGCTCGTTGAGTTTATGATTATGGCAACATGGTAGAAATACATACATGGTATACTAAGTATTCAAGTCATGTATAAATGTTATGAATACATTTTCAGAGGTCCTGAAGGGCTCGTCGCTGGTGTCGATCGGGCCCGACTCGTCGTTGTACGACGCCATCCGCATCCTCATCTCCAACCGCATCCACAGGCTACCGGTCATCGACCCCGAAACCGGCAATGTGCTGTACATATTGACACATAAGAGGATATTGCGATTCCTTTTCCTATACGTAAGTTAAACTTAATGTAGACATTTACTTTCAGTAGTCCCTTTTAAACTAATAGACCGAAAGCCAGGAACATATTTCATGACCAATCCGGTCCCAGAAGATAACTTGTGAAGTGGTTCAAGACTCAATGGTAATGAAACCTCGCGAAGGTCAGCTGCCGCTCCATTGGTGTAGGTTGAGGAACGGCAGCCATTTAATCACTTTAAAAAAACCGGCCAAGTGCGTGTCGGACCACGCATAATGGAGGGTTCATCCGTACCTTCAATGGAATAAGAACCAAACTAATACCAAAAGATCGTATCTGACGCCTATGGAAGAACTTTTTTGAAGATAACTCAATAATGGCTGAACCGATAAAGTTCAAAACAATTTTCGTAGAAAGTATGTAAAAAGGCGCACAATCTAAATTTTTTTCATATTTATTGAAATAACGGTTCAAAAGTTACAGGGGGGGGGGGCACAATTTTTCTGACTTTGTAAGCGTTTATTTCTGAAAATATTCTTTTAATCACAAAATGTTGAAAGAAACCTCGATCTTATTTTTAAAGACCTATCGATTGATGTGCAACATGTTTATTGTATGGAGTGCCCCCACCTACAAAATGTTTTTTGCAATTTAAGTACATAACTTAGTAGCGGCATACAAAATACACCTTATGTCCAAATTTTAGTAAGATACGTTTTATAGTTTCCGAGTAAAATGGCTGTGACATACGGACGGACGGACGGACCGACGGACATGACGAAACTATAAGGGTTCCGTTTTTGCCATTTTGGTTACACCCTAAAAATTACATCGCGTCCTGATGGAGACTTTGTCAAATGATTATAATATAAATATCAGGATGCAAGGGGCATTTTATTTAAGTCTTTCTGTTTTTCCGCCCACCAACGGAGCGGCAGCTGACCTTCATGAGCAGAGCTCGGATTTTTCACGGCAAAACAAAACACTAGCGTAATTTAGCCAGTGCTTGAAATATTATTTTATCGATATCGATAATTCAGAACTAGAAGAAATAAAAGACACCAAATAAAATTAATATGTAATAAAACTAATAAAAACATTTGTATAAAGTTACTATATATTAGAAACAGACGCAATTTCTTCTTCAAAATCTACGTCAGTACACACAGCAGCACAAGACATTTTATTTGGGTAATAGTGATAGGAGTAGATGATCATTATCTTTTCAACATTCTCTGGGAGTAAACAGTTGCGTTTATCACTATAAATCCATTTATGTACACTAAATGTACGTTCAACTTCAGTTGACGACAAGGGAGCATATTTATAGAATTCATTATCAGTTCGGGTAATATTTTCAGATATGTCTCTTAAAATTTCGTAATCAGGATTTCGTTCGAGCACGGCTTCAAATTTACGTATCACTGGTAAAAGTTTACCCCAGTTTACGTAGCAACGAACAGTATCCAGAATGAGGAAGGATTCCGCAATGGATAAAGTCGAACATTGCAATTGTTCTATTGAAGAGGCTATTACTTCGTAGTTGTCGCGAATGAAATTTAACTCCGGTCGTAGTTTGCGTGTTTGAAAACATTTTTTTGCAGCTCTTATAGCTGCCGAGTCATTAGCAAGTATGGAGACGACATCACGTATTTGCTCATAGTATTGAGCGTAATATACCGCAGCAGATATCCAAGTTCCCCATCTGGTGATAATTGGCTCGGGAGGTAGGGGAATGGACGGATATTTTGCCTTAAAAAGGCGTACACGCCCTGGAGATTTTAGGAATATCTTTTTGACATTCGATATCAACCCATCCACACCTTTGAAATTATCTCGCACTTCTTCGGCAACCCGGTGCAGACCATGAGCTAAACACGTAATGTGTTTCATACGAGGAAACGTTGCTTTTAAAATACGACCGGCTTTAAGCATATATGCGGCACTATCTGTGCAAAGTAAAAGCAAATTGTTTACGTTATCATTGAAAGAATTTTGAAACAAAAATTTTAATTGGTTTATTATTAGGTTTGCTATTGTTTCCCCATTTACCTTCTCTAAAACCTTCGACCCCAAAAGATAAATTTGCTCAGAACAATTTTTTTGCAAAGACCGAATCACCACGTTTGTCACACATTTTCCCATGAAATCTGGTGTTTCGTCTATAGATATCCACAAATAATTGGTTTTGTTTACCTCTCTTATACCCTGTATAGTTTTTTTGTACACGAGATTTAAATAAATTTTTCGCAGGGTCGATTCGTCCGGTAAAGAAGTCATAGAGCAGTCGCAACATAAATACTTGTTAAAAAAATGACGAAAATTATTGTTGTTGACTGTTGCCCATGGTATGTTGCATGAAATAAGAAAAATAATTAAATCGAAATAAAATTGATGTTTCCTATTTGGTTGCCCCGAACGGTAATTGTGGCGGTTGCTTTTCACATGATTCTCAATATTGCATTTCTTCAGTTTTAGATGCATATCGCACATAGAGCAGTATATAGTGGAGGTCACTTCATTATAGACTAACTCAGGGTGATTTTCAATCCACGATCTTGTACATTACTCATTTTTGTATTAATTGATACCTTGCAATATTAAGTTATTATACGTATATCCAACACGTCGGATTCAATGCGTTGCGAAATAAATAATACCTAGATGCAATTTACGTTTTATACGTAATGAAATGACAGTTAAAGTGTGAATGTCATATGTCATGTGAGATGAAATTTGCAGTCGTTTCTATAATTTTAAATGAGGTGGTATAGTTACTTCGTTCTAAGTTGTACATGCAGACCTACCTCTTTGTTGCTCGACTATGGCAAAGCTAAAATGAAAAGTTATTTTATTACTTATACAGGATGTCCGGTAATTAATGCACAACCTTCTAACCCCCAGTAGGTCACCTTAGACTGGTCAAAAATATTGATTTTGAGCTCTAGTAAGTCTCCTGTTTTTCGAAATTTTCGCACGTTTGTTAGTTTTTAAATTTTGACTTTCACACTGATAGGTGTACCATCGAATAAAAAAAGAAAAAATGTACTGAGGCAATACCTGTCATATACTCTAGTAAGACTCGATAGGTGTCGATAAAATAATATTTCAAGCACTGGCTAAATTACGCTAGTGTTTTGTTTTGCCGTGAAAAATCCGAGCTCTGTTCATGAGGTTTTAATTTACATCGCACTTAACCACTTCACAAATTATCGCCTGGGACGCGATTGGTCATGAAATTCTGTCTTGGCTTACGGTCCATGGGCGTTTCTAGATCATGACTAAAAGTGACCACACCCCGCCGCAAATACACTAGGTTTGTTATCGTATAAACTTTATACGATAACAAACCTCGTGTATTTGTACTATGTTTATACTATAATGTACTACCTTTATACATAAAGGTAGTACATACAGTTATGAAATGACTTCTGATATATAGTTTTCACTTACATTCAAAACGCGTAAAGCTTGAACACGCCAAAATTTGGGCACACATTTTTGCTTATGATTCTTAGGGCAATATTTTTGTGTACTAAAATTATAATCGCTACAACATAACTAATAAATAGTACGACCATAGTTATGTAATCTATTTATGTTCAAAACGTCAGGCAATTAAGATGCAAGTACAATCATTTTGACTGAGGTTTGAGTGCGTTCAGTGAAAGATGATAGAACCTGCACAAAAACAAACTTAAATGAATATCAAATAAAAAACTGCGTGTCATGAGTTAATCATATATTCTTAATGATGATGAAAATAATGCTTAGTTTCCTCATTATTATATAGGTCTAGCTAGCTATAGGTAACCATACGATTATTTACACACGAGAGGAAGATTGGACAAAGAAATATAACAACAATAGATTTTAGAGAGCGATTAGAACTTATGATCTGAAGCCACAGCTCATTGTTACTGTTTTGGTGGTATTATTTAAATAGTCACTTCGCTATAACAGTATCTGAGGGGTATGAACATAATTGAGTCACTGATAGTGCCTGTAACTATTGGCGAATCTGCCTAAACTAAGACAAATGAAAAGGATTACATACCATACATACGAAACAAACGAAACCAAACAAACCAAACCAAACACATACCAAAGGTTATCCCAAAAAAAATCCTGTTAAGTAAAGGTATATTAGCAGTTAATCATCAAATAACAGGGACTTGTGCCACTAAAATGTATGGCAATAATGTCGTGCAAAGTGTCATGTGTCCTTGTTACCAAAAGTTCGTATGGTTTGTTACATTCTGATGTTGAACTGAAATCCAAATGTTGCTATAAATAAAGAGTGTACGCTACAGTGGACCTTATTTTCTTAGTAGGGTTTTTTCTCAGTACAAAAGTGAAAAAAATTGTGCGCATCGAGAAAAAGTGTGATTTTTTGAGCATGGATAGAGTGCCCTACGATGAATATTTTTTAGTATTGGAGGTCTGTAAAATTTTTGGACCTTCACGTCAAAATCAGGGGTCCCCTGCAATATATTATTACTCTCTGGTTAAGGCTGCTAGGGGTTGTGTGGTATCATTTCCGTATAAACCAGATGTGCAGAATTCATTTTTAATATTAAAAAAGTAAAAATCCCTATTAAAAAAAAAGTTCTGCGAAGAGGAAAAACACAAAAAAAAAACATTTTTTTAGAACGTTGTATAAGTAATAAATATCATTTATTTGTAAATAAAAAAATGTTATAGGAGGTATATTTAATGCAGTTTTTAAATATATACAATTTTAAGGCCTTTACAATACAAAAACTACGTGAAAAAAATCATTCGCGTCGTGGTGTATATGTTTTCTCCATGTAAGTATCGAAAATCAATGTGAAACGTGAAAATCCGTAGCGTATTGATCTTAAATGTATGTATTGTTTATTATTAGTCACTTTTGGTCAGAATACCTTCTGCAAAATGCAGAAATGAAAAAAATAATTAAAAAAACAAATTTGTTCAAATTATAACGATTAATACTTAAGTTAGTTTAGTTAATATAAGGAAATATGTGTATTTTAATTTTTTTATTTTTTTCATTTTGTAGAAGGTATTCTGAGCGAAATTGACTAATAATAAGCAATACATACATTTTAAGGTCAATTCGCTACGGATGTTCACGTTTCTTATTGATTTTCCATACTTTAATGGAGAAAACATATACACCACGACGCGAATGTTTTTATTTCGCGTAGTTTTTGTGTAGTAAATGGGTTAAAATTGTATATATTTAAAAACTGCATTAAATATGCTTCCTTATGATATTTTTTGTATTTAAAAAATTTTTTATTTATTAGATATACACGGTGCCCGTGAGCATTGCGAGAGATTTTAACCACGCATTTATGAGGTCAAAAGAATGAAAAAACATTATATGACTTTTGTTGTAAAACGCCAAAAAAAATTTTTTTTTTTACTTTATTTTGAATGCTGTTCTACATAAAAAGTAAATGTCATTAGAAAAAAGTAACGGAAAAAGTAAATTGCTACATTTTTTCTCGTAAAAACTAGTCCATGCAAAGTGTTTCTTAGGTCTTTGATATCAGTCAATAAGAGATGTCTAGACTATGCCCCATACCGGTGAGATCGCCATCAAAAAATCATTTTACACTGAGAAACAATTCAAAATGCAATTTTTTGTAAGTAGTATTTACTCTGAAACTATGGCGAATTTCGAAAAAGTTTAAAGGACATTTTGTTCTCTAAATATGATAATGAATACACTGTTAAAAGTCTCTCGCAATGCTCACGGGCACCGTGTATAACGTTCTAAAAAAATATTTTTTTGAGTGTTTTTCCTCTCCACAGAGCTTTTTTTTAGTTTAGAGTTTTACTTTTTTATTATCAAATAATGAATTCTGCATGTCTGTTTTATACGGAAATGATACCTAACAACCCCTAGCAGCCTTAACCACAGAGTAATAACATATTGCACGGGACCCCTGATTTTGACGTGAAGGTACAAAAATTTTACAGACCTCCAATACTAAAAGATATTCATCGTGGGGCACTCTATCCATGGCCAAAAATTCACAACTTTTTCTCGATGATGCGCACAATTTTTTCAAATTCAAGCTCTGCTGTTTTGTCATTTTGTGTGCCCAATTTTTGGTGTGTTCAAGCTTTAGTTCCTTGATACTTTGCTGCTTGTAATAAAATTAAGACAGTCAACTCTACTGTGTCTTCTTTGTTTATTTGAATTATATTTTTTCGTTGTATTGTTACCGCTACAATAACGGATCAAGTTACGAACTCCTGAAGGTCAACTTATTGTTTCGTGGTGCATTGTTTTAAGGAAGAGCACATCTTTTGTTTTATCTGTTCTTTGGCGAAGTGGCTTTAGTTACTTGTAGTAAATAAATATCTCTTGATAATTATTTTTCTTTGAAGCTTTTGGACGGAGAGTGGCTAGCCACGTCAGATATGACACAATAACGAGAGCGACGAAACCACTCTCGTTAGTTTGCTATAATATGCTTATTTCTAGATCCGGACATCTGGCAGCTGTAAAGTGGTGGAGGTCAAAGAATGCAAACCACTTTAAGAATACAAATCCTAGAGTTCAGGTTTTGATGCAGTATTATGAGAAATTATCCAAAATGACGTATAATGTAATTCATAGTTTATCGCCTACTGTTTATGTTTCCGTAATAATACGCATTTTTTTTGTTATAATGTTATAATATAGGCCCTGTCCTTTATAACTTAGACAACTTCGGCAGTGTTTACCTATTTTGGTAGTACTATTTTGCAATTCAAAAATTTTGCTTGCCTGTTACTCTGACCTCCACCCCTTAAAAACTGCCAGATGCACGGATCTTGCAATAAGGATAGTATTGCAACCTTACTAGACGGGTTTTGTTGCTCTCATTATTGTGTCATATCTGACGTGGCCAGCTCTTAGTCCATTTTGAGTTCTCTATGCTTAGTTAGCAGGTGAATAGTTAACTATGTGGTGTATATCTATTAGGGTGTCCCTTATATTGTTACTAGCTTTTGCCCGCGGCTTCGTTCGCGTTAAATTCTCCATACAAACTTCCACCCCCCATTTTAGGGAAGTGGGGGGTTAGAAAGAGACAAAAAGTAGCCTATGTCACTCTCCATCCCTTCAACTATCTCCACTTAAAAAATCACGTCAATTCGTCGCCCCGTTTTGCCGACAAACAAACAAACAAACAAACAAACACACATACACTTTCCCATTTATAATATTAGTATGGATATAGAGAAATTAATAACGCAAACCCCTTAACTGTATTTCGTTTACCTCAAAATACTCTACAAAAAATCAGGCCATTCTTGTTACTGTAACCCGTGCCGATTTTTATCCAACTTCCCCATAAATAGTATGAGAATGACCAAATGGTTTTTTGTTCATTGTTTTCATATCAAAACCAGTAAAAAGTTATCTTCTGCATAAACTTCATAGTATTTTTTTTATGGAAAAATTCAGATGCAAGTCGGCACGAGTTACAGTTACAGGAATAGCATGTTTTTTTTGTAGAGTTTTGTATCCGTTATTAATTTCTCAAAATCACAATATATAAGGGATACCTTACTATCTATTACTACCATCATAGAACGAAATACCTTTACATAGGTAATAAGTTTTAAGCGAGCTAATGCTAAAACTTGTTATTAATAAGATTTTAGCTTAATAAGTAAGTTTTAAGTATGTTGAAAATTAATTAAGAATACTTTTAATCATACCTTCCATACGACAAATGAATAAGTTATTAATTGCTGACAGTAACTTACTTATAGCCTGACCAGAAATATGTGATCATTTTTTATGTGGCAACACTGCTATACTGAACTGTTGCATTTATATGGCAACAGTTCAGTATAGCCATAGAACGTATTATTCTCTATGGTAATGGTGACATCTTGATTTGTTTACCTGTCAGCTCTGATGGTAATTTGAAAATGTTTCACAGCGAAATAATTTTATTTCCCGAGCGTATTATCTGCAGTACTTTATTATATACACTATTTACAATGTTTCGCTCTTGACTATATTTTTGTCATTGGTTATTTAATATTCAACACTGCTATTATTGAAATAAATCGCCACAAAGACACTGACAACAGTGACATCCTAACACATGCCCTCACACATGCATATCATCATCATTAAACTTATTGGCAGTGTAAGAAATTAGTTCCAATGAAATTCCGCAACATTTTGTCTCGGGGTAGCCTTATTCCCTAGAGACCGCGTCCCCAGGTGGCGGATCGGGGAACTCTCACCGGTTGGGCGTATCTGCAGCAGGTGCCCCCAACCGGAGGGTAGGAGGGAAATTAAATACCTCCCGCGGACCACAAGGCCGGAGAAGGACACTTCGTAACAAACCCCGTCGGCAGGCTTCTTTGGAATACCCGAAGCAGAGGCTGACGACGTGCTGGGTGCTTAGGTTGGAGCGCTCAGAAGGGATGGCGGCGGAAGAGCATGGCCAACGGCGGCTCCCAGGCTAGCAGTAGCCACAACCTTGGCGTCAGGTGGCAACCGGCCGTAAAAACACACAGCCGATACAACATTCTCCAAATCATGAAAGCATATAAAAAGTTGATGGGCAATAATACTAGGGCGCACCCCAGAAGCGACGCGAAGGCGACAAAGGCGAACAATACTAGGGCGTTCCCTCTAAGCGACGATACTGACAAGAACCAACATTCGCACATAAATAGCATTAGACTTGGGACATGGAATTTGGGATCCCTCACCGGGCGCAGTCAAGAACTGGCAAACACCCTTAAGAGGCGAAAGATTTATATTTGCGGTATACAAGAAATACGATGGAAGGGATCCAAATCCAGAGATATAGGCCTAGGGTATCAACTCGTCTACCATGGCCAGAATAATAAGCAGAATGGAGTTGGCATAGTCTTGGACCCTCACTTCAAAAATAGAATAGTCAATATTGAAAGAAAGTCGGACCGTATTATTGCAATTAAGTTAGCCATGGACAACCAACCAATATTAAACGTCATATGTGCCTACGCACCCCAAGTGGGTTGCAAAGATCTAGATAAAGAAGCTTTTTGAGAAGACTTGGACGAAGTGAGAATAAATATACCCGACAAAGAAACCAAATTTATCCTGGGAGATCTTAATGGGCACGTCGGCGCTTCCAACAGTACATATAGTAACTTTCATGGAGGTTATGGATACGGCACCATACATAAAGAAGGGGAACAAATTTTGGAATTTGCTTCAAGGCACAATTTAATAATCATAAATACTATGTTCCAAAAGAAATCTACCCATCTCATTACCTACAGTAGCGGAGGAAAATCATCTCATATAGATTACATACTTGCAGACAAAAAATTGAATTGTAAGGTGATTCCAGGAGAGTCATTAACATCACAGCATAGGCTTCTTGTAGCGGTGTTCAAGTTGCCAAAGTCTATAAAGACGCTGGTGGATAAAACTCCAAAAATAAAATGGAAAGAACTACCTGGCCCAAAAGGCGGACTCCTTCTCAGTAAGATGCACGACTACCTGGCGCAAGACATGGAAACACTGTACCAAAATGCTGACTGGATGTGGTCCAAATTCCAAGCATATTGTATAAATGAAGCAAGAACCACACTTGGAGTTTCGAAAGGAGGCGTAAGCACGGGTAAAGACCCTTCATGGTAGGATAATAGAGTGAAAGAAACCCTTAGAAACAAGAAGGATCTTTTCAAAACCTGGCAAAGCTCTCAATTGGAGCACGACCGAGATAAATACAAGGAAGCAAAGAAGGATGCCAAAAGGTGTGTGGCACAATCTAGAGCCGAATCCCGAGAGGGGTTTTACAGGGATCTTGAGAATGCCAAAACGGACGCAGATATATTTAGAGTTGCTAAAAACAGAAACAGAGCTACAGTAGACGTCAAATCCAATAAGTTCATTAAAAGGAAGAACAATGCACTACTTACTTCTCATCAAGACATAAATGCCAGATGGTTCGAGTATTATAACGAACTACTCAATGAGGAGTTCCCAAGTCAGGAGTTTAATCCCTTGCTACCAGTCCAAGGCCCGACCCAGGAGGTTACTATACAAGAAGTTAAGCAAGCCCTCAAGAAAATGAAGAATCGAAAACCGCTAGGTCCTGATGAAATTCCAGCCGATCTTTGGAAAGTTCTGGGACTCTTGGCAGTAGAGTGGCTCACTAAACTTTTTAATATAATATTGGAAAGCAAATCTATTCCTGAAGCTTGGCGGCAAAGCTACCTCGTTCCATTTTACAAGAACAAAGGGGACATAACTCACTGCTGCAACTACAGAGGGATAAAACTAACCTCACACACTCTTAAAATTTGGGAACGCATATTAAATAAATGCCTTATAGATATTTGCACAATAACACCTAATCAATTTGGCTTCATGCCATCAAAAACGACTACAGACGCAATACAGACAGTGCGAATACTGACAGAAAAACATCGTGTAAATAAGGAAGACCTGCACTTTATATTCATAGACCTAGAAAAGGCGTTCGATCGGGTACCGACAAGACTTGTGTGGCAATCAATGAGGGAACAACTGATACCAGAAGACTACATACGCTTGGTTCAGGACACATATTTCAACATCCGCACGAAAGTCAAAAGACCTGCCGGATTGAGCAAAGATTTCGCGGTCCAAGTGGGAGTCCACCAGGGATCAGCACTAAGCCCCCAATTATTTAATATAGTCATGAACTATATCACAAAAAACATTCAGCAGGAAATACCTTGGAACCTCCTTTACGCCGACGATATTGCGCTTGTTTCCAAATGTGCCGAAGACCTGCAAACAACTTTAACCACATGGATCACTACCTTAGAAAACGCGGGACTCCGGGTAAGTAGATCCAAAAGCGAACATCTTGAATGCAACTATAGCAATGTGGCAAATCCGTGCAATCTCTACTACCCGGATGGAACACAAGTATCAAAAGTTAGCCAATATAAGTATCTAGGCTCTGTTATAACAAATGACGCAAATGTAGAAGTAGACGTTTCCCAGAGAATCAGTGTCGCATGGCAAAAATGGCGGTCACTCACGGGAGTTCTTTGTGGTCATTTATTTCTGGTCAGGCTTTATTTATCTGTGACCTGCACCTTGGTTTTGCAAAAATATTTAAAATTTTCTAAAATACCCCAAAAGTTCAAAATTCAATTCATTTCATTCAAAAAGTTCAATTTACTTGACACGTCCGCCGTTGGGTCACCGACATACATACGCGTCGCCGACTTTTTGCGTCGTATATGAAATCTATTGGGTTTATAAACCGACTTCAAGATTTCGAAGAAAAGGTTCTCAATTCGTCGGAATCTTTATTGTTGTTGCTTTTTTATGTTCACCGATTGGAAGACGACTGTACCGATATTGAAAATATTTTTTTCGTTTGAAACGGTTTGATAGTTAGAGATGTGCGCCGGCGGGTAAATGCCGGGTAAATTCCCGAAAGTACTAATATACCCGGAATTTACCCGTATCTAGCCGAACTGGCGGGTACTGGGGGCGATTCATTTACAAAAAATATATAGCAACGCCAATAATTGAATTCTATCTTTTTAAATTGGTATTGTTTATTTGAGAAAAAGAAGTTTTTTTTATGATTTCATTGTTTCCACAATAATTATATAGGGATTTATTAACCGCTGAACCAGTTTAGATGAAACTAGGTACAGAGATAGTTTGACTTTCGGGAAAGAACAAAGCATAGATTTCATCTCATAAATCAACCCTGAAGGGGATGAAAAGGGGGTTGGAAGTTTATATGGGAAATTATTAATCGCTGAACCGATTTAGATGAAACTTGCTCTAGAGAAGTTTGAGTCCCAGAAAAGGACATAGGATAGTTTTCATCCCGAATATTAACCCTAGGGAGTGTAAAGCGGGTTAGAATTTTATATGGGGAATTTAGAAGAAAGAAGGTAAGGAGATAGTTTGAGTTCTGGGGAAGGATCCAAAATAGTTTTTTATTCCAGATATCATCCCTTAAGGGGTGACATAGGGGTTGGAACTTTGTATTAGGAATCAATAGTCGCTGAACCGATTTAGATGAAACTTAGTATAGAGATAGTTTGAGCCCCAAGAAAGGACAAAAGATAGTTTACTATCTATATCTAAATCGATTCAGCGGTTAAAAATTCCCTATACACATTTCCAACCCCCTTTTCAACCTCTTAAGGGTTGATTTTAGGGATTAATACTATCCTGTATCGTTTCTCGGGACTCAAAATGTCTCGATACCAAATTTCATCTAAATCGGTTCAGCGGTTTAACCGAACCAATTCTCGAAATATGCCCGATATCTTGCCCAGGTACCCGCCGCCCATCTCTATTGACAGTTGGTCCAATTGACATCAACTCAGGATCTGATGATGGAGTCCTGGAGAAACTTCCAAGTATTATATAGTGATTTGAGTATTGTTTACAATGGCTCGGCTATTTGCTCTAGGGAAGGTCCAGTCTAAGTGAAAATGGTCCGTTTTTCTTTAAAATGATGTACGTTTGCTCTTCAGATAAATGAGTTGCCGAAGCCGTCGTACCTGCAGTGCAAGATACGCGAGCTGCAGATCGGCACGCTGCGCGACATCGAGACGGCCACTGAGGAAACGTCCATCATCGACGCGCTCAGCAAGTTCGTGAATCGGCGCGTGTCCGCGCTGCCGCTTGTGGACCCGGAGGGCCGGCTCAAGGACATCTACGCCAAGTTCGACGTCATTGTAAGCCATATATCACAACAAGCTGATTTCTGAGGCGTAATCCAGAATTGAGTCGCTTAACTTCAAACTCGGGTAAATCCATCTGTCAGATTATGCGATTTTGGTATAAAGAAAAGGTAATAGGGTAGATATTTGCTGAGAGGGTCGAATGGATTTACCTGAGTTCGAAGTTAAGCGAATCAATTACTTTTACTTCCAACCTCCTTGCCGACGAAACATCAACTGACCGATTGGCTGACTGACATACTCTTCTGGAACGACGGACTTTTAATTCAAAATTAGACAGGCCGAAACAATAGACCGGACAACCGACAGTCGACGATAGACAGTGACACGAGAAACATCGCTCCGACTGCTCGAACCAGACCCGACGGTCACAGAATGAATTTTATTTTTTTGTGCATCAAGTAAAATTAATTAAACCAAGTAAATCATGGTCATCCTATACTTTTGGCATACGTTATATGGGAAGCTACTTATCTGAAAAGTAATTATCAATATATATAAGTGATAAAAAAAAAGACCAATTCATCTTTAAATTTTGTATCACACTTAGTCATCTTGTTCCACGACCCCGAAATCACCCTGTAAATGTACAGTCAAAGTCAAAGATACGTTTACACTTTTTCACCTTATTACATAGGGGTAGAGTACAAATGTGTCTACATTTTTTTGACGTTGACTGTACAGACAAGGTAAAAATAAAAATTCATCATTTACTACTTCGTTTTTAATAATACGGAGTCACTACCTTAATGCATTGCTAATGTCTACATAAAAATTGCTTTTTATTTTCACATATTTAAAAGTTACATAATATTAAGTAGATTGAAGTTTTACCTCCTTATTCATAACCGTATCTCAGGCCTCAGTTATTTAATTTATGTCTTGTCCTTATCTGTCACTTTGACAGTTGTGTTTGTTAGAAACAGACAAAACATAAACTAACTAATTGAGGCCTGAGAGACATCTATGAATAAAGGGGCAAGTTTTTCTGATGTGGATCCTTTTGGATAAAAGCCTCCTCACACTTTCCATTTATCTCCGTCTTGAGCTGTTTTTATCCATCCCTGACCCTGGGACCCTGAGATGGATATCATCTGTCCATATCTTTTTAGGTTTTTCTTTGCGTCCCTTCCTTGATGGTCCTTTCCATTTTGTAAATTCTAGTATCCATCTTTTATCCTTGTGTCCTGCCCTTTGCGATTTGAGGCGTAGACAATCCTACATATTAATAATAAATTCTTAATATTGAGTTATTTCTCATGAGACACTTGTTTTACGGTTTCATTTTGTTATTTGTTTTTCAGAATTTAGCTGCTGAAAAAACTTACAATAACTTGGATGTGTCTCTCAAGACGGCAAATGAGCATCGTAACGAGTGGTTCGAAGGCGTTCAGAAATGTACGCTGGACGAGACGCTGTACGAGGTCATGGAAAGGATAGTGAGGGCCGAGGTACGATTAGCGCCAAGTATTCAAATGTATACTTTTGTAATTCATATTCCATTCTAATATACTTACTCGTAGTCCTTATTAAGAATTGGCTGCAACTATGCCCTGCGTGGAATAGGTTTACCGATTGCCACTTCATAATTTCTCTCGTTTTAGTAGATTACATCTCGTACTGACCCACTTTTAGCCTTGAGCCACTAAAAGGCCTACAAAATATCTATCATTTCGTTGTATTTGGAATATTTATTTTGCCCAGTTTTTACATGTTTGAGAAACAAAAATTTTATCTGGCCAGTGGCCTGCAAACAGCGGGCTGGCCACAAACGTTGTATTTATATGGATTCTACATATATCGATTTTTTACAGGTGCATCGTTTAGTAGTAGTAAACGAGGAGGACAAAGTAGTTGGCATTATATCTCTTTCGGATTTGCTCATGTATCTCGTACTGAGGCCTACGGGCGAGTGCGGCGGTAGTGGCACTAGCCTGCGCAACGAACACTCTATCGAGGAACAAGACGAGACCAACGGTCGGGAAAGCAATAAGCCCACTGACGTAGCCGCGGAGGCGGACGGGGCGGAGCGTGGCGCCGACGCCGACGCCGACGCCGACGCCGACGCTGACGCCGACTCTCACGCCGACGCCGACCGCGACCCTGGTCTCGTCGAGAGCGACCCCGGCCCGGACGGCGTCGAACGCCATCAGTAAAAGCCAATGTGATTTATTTTCATGTAGTTAGTTTAAGTTTCGTACCGATGGAGGCAGCGCTGACGACTGCGATTGTCGAGCGGTGATAACTGTTTACAAAACGGTTGTGATTTGAGGTCAAATTTTTAACGATTGTACCTATTTGACACTTGCTTATGATCGTCGCTCATTTATATTACTTTTGATACAAATGTTTTACCCCCCTTACTAATATATATGTGTACGAACAATATTTCAATTTAAATAAGAGCGCCTCGTTTAATCAACTTTACAGTAGAATAAATATGACAACACACGACTAATTTGTAGAATCGTAGATTCATGAACCTTTACACGTGCATTTGTAAAAAAAATAACAAATATATTAATGTCCTATAGTAAGCTGTAGCTTGTAGGCAATTAGAATACCTAGATATACAACTACAACAATATTATTGTAAATGTAAACTGCAATGACAAAATCGTTAAAATTCTGTACAAGTTTACAAAAATAGTATAATTATTAATATTTTTTGCATTTCCATTAGTAGTTGTGAATTCAACGATCGACAAACCTGTACATTTGATAAAAGATGAAACAGTAAACTGAACAATTGTTAAATTGTATTTGTAGATTGTAACGTTTATCGGATGGATGAGGTCCAGGTCGTATCTCTTTCAATACATTTTGTAGTTGCATATTTTATTTTTCTGTTAGATTTTATTTTATTTTAGTACGTAGGGTGATATTTATGTAAATTCCATTTGATTTCTGCTTAGATGTATCAGGTGGTGTGTCTCATTTTTATTTAGTTTGATTGTGGTAGTTTGCATTGTTGCCCTCGGACCGCGGTCCAACTGTTGGATATACCGACGCACGTGGCATGACGACAACTATTTGAATATTCACTTTTTTTTTTCAAATAATCCGACTACAATCAACCCGAGTATTGTATACTTGTATATATACATACTCAGTGTTTTTGATTAAAATAGGTTCATTTTGTGAAATATGTAGTGCAATTCGTTATGTGTTACGGTGAATTTATTTATCTATAATTTCGAAAACACGAGCGGCAAAGGAAAAATAGAGTTTCTATTGACTAATTATAAATTACCAAATGTAAGAGAAATATAATGTCAGTTACATTTTATGTTACATTAAAAAAAAGGGAACCATTAGCTAGGGTCCTCTTATTGAAAGTTGTGATAAAATGGGGGATGTTGACTACCTATTTCAATATTTTCCATTTCTTTGACAGATGCTTATTTTCTATCCATTTAACTACATTTTGTCATAAAAAGCGACACGTGTCAACATCCCGATTGAGCCTTTACTAAAATCTAATTAAAATATTTGGACTTGTTCTGGTCAGTTGAACACTCAATTCGACGCTCACAGTATAAAACCGACGTGCTGATGCCGTCCCGTGAGAACGGCTCAACGGACGGCTGCGAGATGTCGCACTCGAGTTTCGTGGCTGCCGGTACAATTAACTTTAACATTGACAGTTGAGTTTGCTAGTCGATGTCATTTCATTACGCAAACTTCAAGACTTTCTAAAATTTGTTCAAAAAAGTCTCGTCTCGTCAAAAGCTTTAGGATTTCTTAAATGATTAGGAACTATAAATTTGTTTTTACGTAGCAAGTTAGCAAATTAAATATCTACCGATAAAATGTATGTACATGTTTATATATGGGTAATCCGACTACTTTAATAGGTTTCACGAGGGACGTGAACGTCATTAATTTCAATGCAATAGATATGAAAGTTTGACAAAAAATCGAACACTAAATTTGATTAATTATTAAAAACACGGTAGTGCATTATATTGAATCATACTCTAAGGAGAATAAATATTAAAAAGTTAGTAAAAACGCAGCTCTGGTTTCCTTTAGGGCCAAGCCACACCGGCTGCGTGTGGATAGAGTAGACGTGCACGTAGACGTGCATATCCCACTGCACTGTAATATAACAATTCTCATAAGGCATGTCAGAACGCACGCGCACGCACACGTCACGCACTTCACGCAAGCGGTGTGACATGAAAATTCATATTTTACAACGCAGTGGAACGGGCATGTCCAACACGTGCACGTCTACGCATAGGCAACCGGTGTGGCTCGGCCTTTACTAATCATGCAATTATTATTGGATAATAATGTTATACAATTAAGTTTGCCTTTAGCAGAACACACTAATCATTGTAATATTTCTTTAATATTTAATTAACATCCTTGTTGTTGGTTACAATTAATATTAATTTTATTTAGATATTATTGCATGAGAGATCGTCTCGTCGTTCCATGTTTGTTTTCACAATAAAAATAAAGTGTTCAACTCGTTCTCTTTCGAGTAAGATAGTAATGATAATCGTGATAAGACCGTTACTACTCTGGTGTTGGTGGATACAGATACAGATGCGTCGATCGGTACCTACTCGATATCATAGGATGGGTCAAGAAGTCGTAGTCTGCGATCGCTATTATATGAAGGGTACACGGAAAGAACATGTCTAGGCACTTTTTTTGTAAAATGAGATTTTTATATCAAAATGCATGCAATGAACTATTGGTAACAATTTCTGTTACAGCTGTAAATATTAACGTATATCAACTTCTTATCTCATAAAAACTATCTAGTTACGAAAATAGTATGGTTAATTGAATCGTTCCAAATTTTAAAAGCGCTATAACTCAAAATGTTGTCATAGTGACTAGACATGTTCTTTCCGTGTACCCTTCATATTGCGTGTAAATAAACAATATAAATTAGGATAAACAATTTATCATTTAACCACGGAAATGTATATTATAGTAAATGTATGGCATTGCATTCATAGTCATCCAAGACTAAGCAGTTCAAAAGTACTTGCAATTTACAATTATTTAATCTAGTTGTAAAAATAACATATATTTTTTATTAAGTATGTGTAACAACGGGACGCTTGATACAACTGTAGCAAGACCATGTTCAAAATGTACCAAACAGAATTAGTTAACATTTATTATGTAAACTGTAGTTGATTGGTTTTTAACGAGTTGTACCTATCAACAATCTATTTATGTACCTAAATATATCAACAATCTATTTTCGTCTTTTACCAATAGCAATCGACTTTAACTTTTTGTTATTCCCCAACGGTGGCAAAGAAGTATACGGGCCGCTTGATGGTAAGCAGTTACCGTAGCCTATGGACGCCTGTAACTCCAGAGGATTCACATGCGCGTTGCCTACCCTTTAAGAATGTATAGATAGACTCCTTAATGATGTTGGTAGTAGTTACTGAAGTAGATATTTATTTGGCGTCGCGAAGTCGGCCGCGGCAGAGCGGCCGGGTTGCGAGCATCCTCACTTGTTCGGCAAGTATTATTGAATGTGTTATTAATTTATGATTAGATTAGTACATTGGCATTTAACCTTTTTAACGCCAAACACTTATTCACCCCTTAAAGATGTATTATAGTAGCGTTTAGTTCCTGATAAAGTCGTAAAACGTAACACAAAACCAACCACATATTTGTGGTGTAGAAAGAAAAGAATACTTGTATTTGCCACCCGTAAGTAGCAGTCAATATAATCCAAGGTCAAATAATGTATAAGAACCTGTATACGTATATTCGAAGATGAAAAATATATTCAAATAACTTTTGTATTTGTCTTGGCGTTTAAAAGATTAACATGCCACAAAGTGTTTGTAAACGCGGCGTCTTATCATGTAATTACTTATATATACGAATAAAGTAAAAGTATTGATTAAGTATCGCTGAAAGAAAGTCCGCGTAAATCCACGTGGAAAGTACGAGAGGACTGTGTTTTCGAAACCCTTTAATACTCTGTTCAATTAAATTGCCAGAGTTTATGCGCACATAATATGGAATTATTCATCTTACAATAAAATTTGATTCCAATGTTTAAATGTTTCGTTTCTTAGCCCCCATTCTCAGTCCAATTGTATCAATAACCTCACTTACTTAGAGATTATACAATTTGTGTTCGTTTGTATCCCAAACTTTCTCTTTATTTAATTAAGTTTTAACTGGAAACGTTTACGATTTTTATTAAGCAGATTGCGAAAATAAACTCTTCTCAACTTACCGTGTAGACTAAGAGTTCGCCAGGGAATAAGGTATTAAATTCACAGAGGACCCAAACACCTCGCAGTGTTTCCTACCACCAATTCCCTATAAATCTCCTTGTTGACCTTCCACTCCGAGCTCCATTGATGGACAGCTGCCAGTGGTCGCGATTCAGTAATAATGATAGATAGAAGGTACTAACTAGAGGAATTTGGTAGCTTAATAAATTGTATGAGCTTGTTTGTAATTAATGGTATAACTGTATTCTGTAGACCTGTCCGATTGTTTAGAAAATATTGACTGATTCCTGCAAATTTCATGGCTAGGAGTTTCGTTTGGGACACCGACCGGGGCGGTCGTCCCTTCGTCCTCTATTGCATTCATAAAAATCCCAAAAGTTGAACAATAGACGGTTCTTACCACGTGTTAGCGCAACGCAACTGCCCGCCCGCGCCGAGGCAGTTTTAGAGAAAGCCGGTTCTAAGTATGCGTAGTCTATGTGTTTTCGTTTTCCTAATTTCGCGAAAAATAATATAATCCAGATCCATTAAGCAGTAAACTGTAAAGCGCCCTTATATTATTATACCTGCACCCGCGAGTGAATTTAAGTGAGTGCGCGACAGGCTCCGCTCGACTCTTCCACGCTTGACTGCAGTAACCTGAGAGGATACAGATAACGTCATACATTACTGCACATCGACGCGGGTGAGACCTTTCCATAGTTTACTACTTATACTAGGCCTTTGCTATTGGGGCCAGACCCGTCTAGGTACTTTTTTAAGTAAATAAAAAAAAAAGATTAAGCAAGGTCCAGAGAGTGTTCCGTAAAAACCAGAGCCTGACTTTGGCTAAAACCATTAGCTTCGGTATCCAACTAAGTAGTCTTCTAAATTTTTTCCATGATACCTAATCGGTATGTAGGTACTATTTCTAGTAAACTGAATTTAGCTTTGCCACAAGGGAAATAAGGGAAACTCTGTGGATGACTGGACGTGTATAATATATACACGCGCGCACGGTCATACCAACGCCCAAAACTTATCTTAGAGCAACGAAATTTTGTTATCAAAAAATAAACGTGCGCAAGTTTGAAGTGCAAATATCATATCTAAAACCACCCCATAATTTAACTAACTAAAATAAACATAATCTATTAGCTAGTTGAAGGGTCTGGAGACGTTAGATGAGAGCATTTCCTCGCAAGCATTGTTATAGCAACTCCTTCGCAGTTCGCAGAAAACAATAAGCTGCCGTCCAAAGGGTTACATGCGGAGCAGTTATAATCGCCACATGCACAAGTTCTAAAACGAGCCGCCGAAGGCAGGGATCCATACAGAATAGTTACAATAGTAACAACAAAAAACAAAAAAAATACTGACAAAAGCTGCAAACTTAAAGAGAAATACAATGTGCAATTAACACAATCATCGAGACTTTCTCCAGGAAAGAGGGACAAAAAAAAAACGTTTTTTGTCATGTTCGACGGACGCGCATCCGAAATCTCCAAACACGTGCGGTTACAAGCCGCCTGGAAAGACAATAGTCATCATAAATTCGGTTTCTAAATGACAGATCCTATGACCAGAACGAAAAAAACGTTACCTAAGCGATGTGAAACTAAACATTTCTATTCCACAAACTAAAGATATGAAATTGAACAACGCACTACACAGCCAACAGAAATACGTGATGCATGATAAAATGTGTAAAATACCTTTTGCGTATAATAAAAAAGTTTATTACTTATAATATTTAAGTTTTAAGTTATGGTTTTTATGTTTCCATGAATTAAAGTGCAACCGTTAAGTGTGCAGCATTGTGAATGTACTTATACACAAAAATCCATATTGGATATCAGTGTTATTGGCGTTTTTGTGCGAGTAATTATTAGTGTGACAATGAAAAATAATTATATTCGTGCTAAAAGATTTAGATTAAATTAGCGGCGATTCTTTCAAACGATGTTTACTTGTTCAAATTTTTATGGTCATATAATATCAAGTGAGTGTGATTCGTGTTTTATAATGAAGTCAAAGTCAAAGTCAAATGAAGTTATATATATTGTGTGGGTGTCTTGTGTAATATATCGAAGTTGTACTATTGTGTGTTTAATGTTAAACAGTACAGTCACGTCTGAAAATATGAATACATTTAATGTGACTAAAATATGTAGCCAGGACTCTATTACCAAGGCGTAAAGTCTTGGATACATGTTTGTGTCACATAAAATGTATCCATATTTTCAGACGTGACCGTACAATATGTATTTGGAAGTAATTCACATGTGGCTCACTACAGACTTGCGCAACACTATGCGACTACATTAACACCATACTACCAACTAACCTAACCACGCATACAGACACTAATAAATAAAGCAACGTCTTACTTATAGAACACTACTCCCTTCGATTGGTCCAATCGCAGGAAAATTGACCACCATTTCTACAGGCTACAAAGAAACAGTCAGCTGAATGTGCTCCGGCAAGCATTCGACAAGCAGCAATTAAGACAAGATGCGAGAAGGCTACTCCAAACGCCAAAATCCGGAATTAGTTTAGTTAAAAATATATAATCGAGTAGCGTACAACGAGGTAAATATTAATGAATAAAATAGTTATCGCACTTTCTATTATGGCCTACGGTCTGAAATCCAGGGTTCTCACAAGCACCAACAGATCACAGCTAAGGAAATACGAACGACATACTATATCCTAAAAAAAATGATAGACGCAACGTATCTAATGAACCGTCTAAAAACAATACATGAGATGCTGGAAGACAAGACGATAACAGATTAGGTACAAGTCCACAAACTATGCTATAGACTAAAGACCTATATGCTCTTGCTGCGCTGCTATGGTCTACAGCTCCACATGAAGAGCAAGTGAAAGAGTGAGACCTATTTTTTTACTCATGGATTGGCTACTCGAAACAGAATAACTTGACCACAACCAGAAAATAACTACGGCTAACCTAGTCCAACTGCTAGACTACAGATCATAATGCAATGAACGCAACTTATTTATACGCAGTCACCATCCCTTCGTATATATTTACACACAGTATTTATCCATCTTCCTCACGCTGGGCACGATGCAAGTATTCGGTCTGGTTCTACCTCCTGTCATTCCTATTATCCTTGACTGCACAAACCCGACAGTCCCATCCTGTATTTATTGGCCCACCGGTTTCTCGGGCAGGAGGGCCAGCTGAGCATACCTGGGCGGCAGACGACGGAAAGAGCACGCGAGGAAGCCCAGATACACGCCCTATCTCGGAGTGGGTACGTCCGGACAGAGGTCGTTAACCCGCCGTACTCTACACCTTTGACCGACGGCCTGAACCGTACTAGCACGTGTATTTGAGCCATCTCGGCAAACCTACTCGTCCCTCCCTCCCTTGTATGACCAGCGCCTCTGCGTCCTTGCAGCAGAACTGCTGGCTGGTGGTGTCACATGACGGTGACGGTGACGGTGACGGATTCCTGCAAATTTTATGGCTATTTTTATGAATGGACATGAAACTAAAAGAGTTTAATTAAAACACGAATTGAATAAGTACTTTAACCATTCTATAATAGTAAGTTTAAACTTAATCTATTATCGTTTACATATCACAAAAATACTTTCCGAATCATAGTGGCTGCTTAGTGAATTTTATAATCCCAATTGGTCCAAAAACAGTTAAGTATTTCTACCGCGTCCACCTTGTCCTATAGTTTAGTACTGGCGCCCAACCCTGCACTCTCTAGATATACATATCTGATTTATGTGAAATATGTATATCGCCATTGCAGTTCCATTACAAGCTTCTATTAAGAAGGGCGTTTAGGGTTAGTCAGCTGGAGAAAAAAGTAACTACTCAAAATAACAAACTTAATGTCACTTATGGACTAAGAGCTGCCCACGTTAGATATGAGCATATGAAACCTATCTAGTTAGATTGCTTTACCATCCTTCTTGCTAGATCCGGGCATCTGGCAGCTTTTAATGGGTGGAGGTCAGAGAAACAGACCAACAAAGTTTTTCAGGTGGAAAAAGTAATGCCAAAATAGGTATAAACCGCCGAAGTTCATTGTGCAGTGTCATTTATAGACGACAGGGCCTATATTTTAACATTAGAAAAAAATATATCGTGTATTGTGGAAACAAAAGCAGTAGGCGACTAACTATAAATCGCATTTTACATCATTTGGCACTACATTCCCCCAACAGAAAATAATATATGATATAATCTAATTAATTACATTATTTCCCATAATATTGCATCAAACACAAAACTCTAGGATTTGTTTTCTTCAAGTTATTGCAATCTTTGACCTCCACCACTTTACAGCTGTCAGATGTCCGGATCTAGAAATAAGCATGGTATAGCAAACTAACTGGAGGGGTTATATATATTTGACGTGGCCAGGTCTCCGCCTATTACTTTTAAGATTTTCTATCGAGTGACTATACTTAGTTGCTGCTGACTACATTATAAGCTGACTACTTACCCTTCAAAAAGCATTCATAATATCACCGAATTGAATCTAAAACTGGGCTACAGTTCACATAACACCCTCTTAAAATCCGAAAACATCGCTACTGTGATTCGGAACGTTTGAACAGCAAGAGCCTTATCATATAGGAAGTAACAAACTTAATTCAATAGTGGGCGTTTGCGCTGTAGATCATTATTTCATACATTGCTTACATTTTGCATTTCATACATTGCTTATATTTTTCATTCTCATTTGATAATTAGTATCTAGCAAATTATTTTATATTAAAACTACGAGAGTCAAGTTTTAGAAACAACACATTGAGGCCCACTAAATTCACATGTTGCGCTTAAACATAATTAAAATTGGCCACTGTAGTAATAGAGTGTGAGATGCACACCTAAATGAGATTCAAATTAGTAGGGTGATTGTGCTAGTTTTCGTCCACTCTCGTCAGTTTTCCGTCCATACTTATAAATATGTTTTTCCCAAAATAAAAGCTTAAAATCTACTAAAAAATTAACTATAAATATAAACTATATTGACCTTAAAAAGTTTTTCCCATTTATTTGCAGCAGTTTAATCAAGTGGACCTGGACGGGAAACTAGCACAATTACCCTACCATGGTAATAATAACTTCCGGCAACTAAATACATTCGTGAGTTAATGCTCTCCTTGCATCTTGCTTCGGTCTAGTTGGCTAAATCTGCTAGCAGTTCGCTAATAAATGACAGCTGCGAGTAATAAATAACAGTAGAATAATATAATAAGATAATAACTCATCCTTTTTAGGGTTCCGTAGTCAACTAGGAACCCTTATAGTTTCGCCATGTCTGCCCGTCCGTCCGTCCGTCAGTCCGCGGATAATCTCAGTGACCGTTAGCACTAGAAAGCTGAAATTTGGTACTAATATGTATATCAATCACGCCGACAAAGTGGTAAAATAAAAAGTGGATTTTTTTTTATTAGGGTACCTCCCCTATACGTAAAGTGGGGAGTGATTTTTTTTTTCATTTCAACCCTAACGTGTGATATATTATTGGATAGGTATTTAAAAATGAATAGGGGAGGGGTTTCCTAAAATCATTTTTCGATAATGTAAATATTTTCGGAAATAATCGCTCCAGAAGTAAAAAAATATGCGTCCCCCCCCCTCTAACTTTTGAACCATAAGTTTTAAAAATATGAAAAAAATCTCAAAAGTAGAACTTTATAAAAACTTTCTAGGAAAATTATTTTGAACTTGATAGGATGAATAGTTTTTGAAAAAAAAATACAAAATAATTTCTGAACTAAGTTTGTAATTTAACCGTATAAGCAGGTGTTTATTGTACCTGTAATTTCTACAAAATTACAATGAAATGACGTGCTTTCAAATAAAGTAAAAACGGTGAAAATCGGTTCACGCAATAAAGAATTATCCCATAAAAATCATCTTCCATACTTTATGCTCGCGCGCAATAGTTTACTTAATTTGCCGATAGATGTCGCTGTACGTGGAACTCTCATATCATATCCTACATGGCGGTGTTATTAACTCTTAAGTGGGGACACTTACTGTGACGGACGGAAAACTACGGAACCCTACAGTGAGCGTGGCCCGACACGCTCTTGGCCGGTTTTTGAGCTGTTTTTACTCGAAAAACAGTATGATTCCCTAAGTCTATTATTATGAAATGAGATAATTGTATATTGTTGCGCATCAGGTGAATTAGGTACAGTCGAGTTCATAAATATGTGTACATTTCTTCACCTTAATCTATCGCAATAAGGTGAAAAAATGTACACATATTTATAAACTCGACTGTACCTAGGGTTGTTGCCCGTAAAGATGAACGACCCCCAGAAGATGAACGTTTGGCCTAAAAATCGCAATAATTAAATCCTGACCTACTTTACAAGCTTAGTGTTTTTTAGGGTTCCGTAGCCAAAACGGAACCCTTATAGTTTCCTCATGGCCGTTTGTCCGTCCATCCGTCCATCCGTATGGCACAACCGTTTTACTTGGAAAGTATAAGATGTAACATCAAAATACAAATTTAACATAAAGTGTATTTTGTACGCTGATACTTAGTTTTGTCGTAAAATTGCTAAATATAAAATATTTTTTGATATAGTTAATATTTTTAGAAATAATCACTCCGAAAGCCATTTTGAAGATACATCTTTGCATATTCTTTCAAAGAAAATTGTTTTAAACATCGGTTAAAGCTCTTTCGAGTTACTTCCATAGACAGATATGAACTATATATTGATAATTATCTTTTCTTATTCCGATGAAGGTACGGAAACCTCCATTATGCGTGGTCCGACACGCACTTAATTGGTTTTTTATTAAAACTGCAACACTTTCCCGAGGCTGACATTAAAACTCTTAAAATAATAGATCCAAAGGTCGTGAGAGCTCGCCAAATTTATGCTTCGCGCCAAAATCGCTATTTGTATGGAAATCTTATTAAGGATGGCGGTTAAATTTTAAGGATATAATCGCGTATAAATTTGAATAATGCTTCTACGTACATGATTTTGCTCAGTAAATATTCCAGGCTAATCCCTCCACCGTTTACGTATTCTTATTTTGTAAAATATTAGATGTTCAAGTTATGGTTGTTTGCCACCGTCGAGGTATAAAAAAAAGGTTCCAATATTGTGTGATTTTACCAATAGATGAACGGCGTTAAACTTTTGGGCAAGGTTTAGTATTATCAAATTATTTTATAAATGCTCATAAAGCGTACGTATTTATCTTAATAAACACGGAGACCATTTATGTGTTAAATTTTCTCGCTTGTTGTTCCTCGATTTTATGACTAAAAGATGAACGGAACTTTTTTTATTTAACTATTTTATTATGGGGTTTACTTTATTATGAAAACGGGGTATTCATCTAACATTACTAACCTAAAACATGAACTAAGAGAATTTACTAGTTCATCTTTTAGACTGGGCATATTTATAAAAAAATGTGAATCTTGAAAATATAAAAGGTGTTAAACAAAATGTAATGTGAAAATAAAACATTATACAAGGTGTAACAAAATTTTTGAGTCTTTAATTTATGTTTTCTACTTTTTCTTAGTCGCAATACAATACAAGTATGCCCTTAAACGGTTCACCAGTATTTTTGTTACACCCTCTGTATATACGAGTGTTCTATCAAAAACGAATCAAAAAACGATACCAAACTTGGCCTAGTAGCTTAACTGATATAGATATCAAGGTAAAGTTGAGAGCCTCCCCCCCTCATAAAAATTTTCATCAAAAATCTTGGTGGCTCCACTTAAATCCATCCTTGGGCCATAAGATTTAATCATGCCGAAAGAAATCTTTTGTTAACGAAAAGCCGTTTTTTCTGCCACAACGGCCACTATTAAAACCATTTTGAATTGAAACTGTTGATTTATCTTTGTTTACTTCAATTATTGCACAAAGTGAAATCAACTCTTTTTCTTATACTTAAGCTTGCGTCGATCGTTCATTTTAGGGTACTTGGTTTTGATTTTGTACTGGTTCATATTTTGGATCAAATTGTCCATAATTAGGACACTTTGTTCATCTTCCGGGCAAATTGGCGTATTCCGGCACATAATCATTTTTCTAAAAATATTGTATAGTCCTAAGAGGGTTTGAAATAGTTTATTATAAACTAGATTATTATGCCGAATCATATAAAATAATAAAACTGTTGATAATTGGTTATAACTCGTCTGCATGCAATGAATTCTGATCTGGCCCTTATGGCCCTTTCGTAGCACAAAGGGGATTTCTCAAACTGGCTCGTTCTTAATGCTAACACTCGTCGATAGGGCAGCAGTCGACTACAAAGAGATGTACTAAGTACTAGACGCAATAAGGTGAAAAAGTGGATACATCTCTTTGTAGTAGACTATACATGATGATATGTCATGCGCATTGATCTGGAGCATTTATATCCTTTTATATTATTATAAGATCAGAAAGTTATAAAGGTGTTTTCAGCTCGTTTATCACTGTGCGCCACCGGCTTCGGGCTATCGCTTTTGCTGCCCTTGACCGAGAGAAGAAACATTATAATATGGAGGGGCATAAAGAAGGGGAATAATATCGTAATACAAATTTTGGAATAATAACTAAGTAGTATTTTTTATTTATCTGTAAGCATGTAGTGTCCCACTGCTGGGCAAAGGCCTCTCTCTCTTTCTTCCACGTGTCTCAATATATACGAGTATATGACAATATCAGCCCAATAACCAAGAAAAACGTCACGATCGTCCCGCCATCTCCGCCTAGGTTTGCCACACTGGGTACATAATGTAGAACTCGAACAAGTTATTGAAAAAATAAAATGGTAATGGGTAGAACAATAAGCCAACTTATGGACAATTTTGGGTTACGGTTATACTTATGTATTTTAGAAATAAATATAGAATCTTCTTATTCCTCTTTTTAGGGTTCCGTAGTCAACTAGGAACCCTTATAGTTTCGCCATGTCTGCCCGTCCGTCCGTCCGTCCGTCCGCGGATAATCTCAGTGACCGTTAGCACTAGAAAGCTGAAATTTGGTACTAATATGTATATCAATCACGCCGACAAAGTGGTAAAATAAAAAGTGGAATTTTTTTATTTATTAGGGTACCTCCCCTATACGTAAAGTAAGGAGTGATTTTTTTTTTCATTTCAACCCTAACGTGTGATATATTGTTGGATAGGTATTTAAAAATGAATAGGGGTTTACTAAAATCATTTTTCGATAATGTAAATATTTTCGGAAATAATCGCACCAGAAGTAAAAAAATATGCGTCCCCCCCCTCTCACTTTTGAACCATAAGTTTTAAAAATATGAAAAAAATCTCAAAAGTAGAACTTTATAAAAACTTTCTAGGAAAATTATTTTGAACTTGATAGGATGAATAGTTTTTGAAAAAAAATTACAAAATAATTTCTGAAGTAAGTTTGTAATTTAACCGTATAAGCAGGTGTTTATTGTACCTGTAATTTCTACAAAATTACAATGAAATGACGTGCTTTCAAATAAAGTAAAAACGGTGAAAATCGGTTCACGCAATAAAGAATTATTCCATAAAAATCATCTTTCATACTTTAAGCTCGCGCGCAATAGTTTACTTAATTTGCCGATAGATGTCGCTGTACGTGGAACTCTCATATCATATCCTACATGGCGGTGTTATTAACTCTTAAGTGGGGACACTTACTGTGACGGACGGAAAACTACGGAACCCTACACTGAGCGTGGCCCGACACGCTCTTGGCCGGTTTTTATAAAACATATTTGCAGGGCTTTTAAATGAAATTAGCGCAATCCTCTAGGTAAACTTAAATACAATCATTAAAAGTAGGTAATTTTAATAGGGTGATTCAGCTTTTTGACTAGACCGAGACACCAAAAGCATTCAAATAAAGTGTCCATGAAACTGGTCATTATCATAGCGACGCGCGATGGCTTACGTTAATGTTACATATGAATATTTGAATAATCCTGTCAATTCGTTACAATGAAATACGCTATATATTCAACATTTTGATTATATTATTTTGATACATACTTGCTTACAACAACATGGCTTAGGTTACGGAGTACAGGAAACCATACCTAAAAGGCTTTATTATCAAAATCCATATACTTTTCGGTTTGCCAAATAATGATACTTAGATGTAGCTATTAATAATTAAATTAGCTTTCCTTCTTATGTACGCATTCTGTTGTGATTTTAAAATAGGCTACAATTGAGGTACTTATGTAGATTGATAGTAAAGCCTGTATCGGTTCCATAACAATATATCAATTCGAAACTTCAATGCTATCTAGAATTAAAACAATATCAATATTTTTCAACTTTAACGTTGAGCATTTCGGGCCATAATTTCACGATATTGCAATCAAAATAGTATGTAGTCTATTCCTAATTTGAAATGATAACATCAATTTCAGTCAGGTTACAACACATTCGAGCCCTGACTTCTACTTACGACGGTTGACATCAATCGATTAAATATGTATCATAGTGACTAAGTGGTTATAAGTAATTATTATTGTTGAGACGGATATAGCTAGTGTACCTACTGCCCCGCAAGGAGCGCCGAACGGCTGCGCGCCGACGTCCGCGCGCTAGCGGGCGCAGTCTCGTGCATACCCTAGTTATAATTAATATGGCGCTTTCATATACGGGGATTATAAAAAGCACCTCAATCTTTAGTAACCGTTCTTTGAAATTTCACAACGGATATTTTTTCACGTGACAAATATTTGAAATTTTGTTTTTACGATTGATACCATTGTTACCAAACATTTCCCATCGTGATTTCGACTAACAAGTTCTGAAAAATTACATGTCTTACAACGACACTTTATCCGGACTAAAATCTGCCCTTATAGTAAATGCTTTATGCATTCATCAAACATCAACAATTTTTAAGGCCTAGGTATTATCCACATATTAAACATTTTACCCCGAAGCATTTTATCGTGAGCATGGTCTCTGACAAATAGCTTTAATTGCCTATAATTAACCCTTATGTCCTATTTTATAGAAAAGTGTAAGTTTATAGTATAGTATAAAAATGTACATAGAGCGTACATAAGTAATTAGAAATGTAAGTAGATACTAAAAATGGTTCTCGGGAACTTAAACCGACTCGGCGGCAATAGGTAGGTACACGTCGAGAAATAATAAAGTTACTTTACTCGTATGGCACCTTGACGGTAAGTAAAAAAAATATGAATGTAAGAACCATTGCTGGATTTGGTTGTACGGCTGTAAACAAGCCAAAATTGAGTGCCGAGAAGAGTAAATTTGTAGGAACCAAATTAAAACTGCATATTTCAAAGGTCAGGTTCATAAAGTTACTGATTAAATTTTCTAGCTAAAGTTTTTTATTTTATTTTTAACAGAAAGTCTTGTCAAGATATGTTTATATCGAATATGCTACTGAAATAGTCAAAGTTATTAGCATAATCAGTTCTCGATTTAGATAAAATAACAGTCTAATGTTACAAGGGAAGTACATAAGTGGAGTGGTAGAGCAGTATTTATTATTATTACCTATTATGAAAAAAAAAACTGGAGTGTTTTTAAATACGTAAGTAGATAGAGATAGGGGTACCTATGTCGCGAAAAATTATGACAGGTAGGTATTAGGTATAGGACATTTTTTAAAGGTAGCTACTAACTAACTTTTGTTACTTAGTTTGACCGAGTTATTACTTAAATAGAAGCAGTTTGTTCCAGCTCATTTTAACTGACTTCCAGGCCCTTAACAGTACCTATTAATAACAGTTTCATAAACAATATTAGATTTAAATGTACAAATAGGTATAAATAAATATATGATAAATCAATCCGTTTTATAGATGTCGGTTTTAAAATGCCCAATATAGGCGAGAATTTAGAAAAAAAATTACTCGACCGGGTGCCTCTGTCTAGTTACATTATCCTATAATACACACTAGACAGAGCTACAGCCATCATCAAATTTTACATTGGGTCCCTGCCTTACAGCAAACAACTATAAAATTGATTAAAAATTATGAATCCCAACGGTTAACACGAAAGTGTCAGATAAATATTTTACAATTAATTTAACGAGGTGTTATTAACTAACTTATTAAACTAAACTAACAATAATTACGTTCAATAAATGATACTATTAAGTTTTTCAATTATACATTTTAATTTTAATGAATAAACAGTATGTAACGACTTGTAGATAAGAATTTATTAATAAAATATCACATTATCAGTTGTGAGAATACTTTTCTAGATAAATTGGCAAACATATTAGAAGTAGGTATGTAACGGTTTGACAAACATTACATAATATAAATATATAATGTAGAAAACTAGGTTCATCTTGTAAAGGATAAAATCAACTACAAGTGTAAATAGGTACCTATGATATATTTTAACGTTGGTTGCATATTTTTTATTTACTAGGGACATAAAGTCACAAAAATAAAAGGTAAGTAGAATATAAATAATAAGATGGTACATCTTTTGAAAATATAATCTACGGGATGAAAACCATTTTGTAACGACAGTGCGGCCAAATCATTATATGTAACTCCGCACACGAGCAGGCGTAGGTAAGGGTTCATATAACGTTATCGGCCTACAAACTTACAAATCAGCGTATACTTAACCATAATCATCAATCGACGCAATGCATCCATTTTTCAAATTGGAATACGCTCCGCTACCTGTTATTTGGTTGGTACTTGTACGGAACTTCCCTCTGACGGATTTGGCCGCAGGTTTATATCTGTGTTATATATGTACCTACATAGTTAGATACCTATCTAATAGGATGCATAAAAATGCCGTCTGAAAATATTCGGCGTGTCTATGATATTTTAGCTACTATAATATCAACATGTTATCCTTATCAATCAACTTTATAATAGTAATTTCTAAAGGAAATTGCGTAATATGCATTATTTTAATATTTTTCAAAAATATTATTTCAATTTAAGATTACCTACTTCAACAAGAATACAAAATAATTATACTTAAATAAGTACTGTGCGTATGATAGATATATAATGAAATAAATTACTAATAAAAAGAGTTTCATGAAAACTGCAATGTTAGTCCAAGTCATATAATTATGGTCTCACGAGGATGTTTCTTAACAAAATAAGTTGCAATAGAAAACCCAGCAATTACGAATAAGTAGTTCTTCATAAGTGTTGCTAGTCCGTGGATACCAATAGAACACCCAGAACTCAAATATGTATTACGGTCACGTCTGAAAATATGGATACATTTAATGTGACAAAAACATGTATCCACGTGCGTGACTGTACGTACAGTCACGTCTGAAAATATGGATACATTTAGTGTGACAAAAATATGTAGCCACGACTCTATTACCAAGGCGTAAAGTCGTGGATACATGTTTTTGTCACATTAAATGTATCCATATTTTCAGACGTGACCGTACATAAGTAATAACGTGGTATAATTGTGAACCGAATCTGACTGCTGGCCGAGTTGGTCATATTGCAAATAATTAGAAGTAGGTATAAGTATACGTAGAATATAAGTAATATTTATAAATATTTCTTAATATTTGGTAATAGTAATTTATGATACAAGTGTGCTAAGTTAATCATTACATACGACACGATATTGTGCGCACGAACGACAGTGAGTGCTCATGAGGCAGTTAAGTATTGTAATGATCTGGCACACGCGTTTCATACGACGTTTTTCAACACACTTGCGAGATAAAAACAGAATAGTGTTGGTAGTTAATTGATAACTTTTGGTAACTATATTAGGTACTTAATTGTCAGAATGTGTACGGTCACGTCTAAAAATATGGATACATTTAATGTAACAAAAACATGTATCTAAGACTTTATGCCTTGGTAATAGAGTCGTGGCTACATATTTTTGTCACATTAAATGTATCAATATTTTCAGACGTGACTGTACAGGATAGAGGTACATACGTCTCAACTGACCTTTTATTGCTTCTTATTTACTTAATATACCTATAAACTGTTTAAACTAATAAAACACAGCGAGAAAATCTAACAAATAGTTCTAGTTTTCAGGTAAACTTTTAGTATGGCGCTCAATTAGGGTTTGCTTGCACGACGGATCTGAAATGTATGGGAAGATCAGGTCCAGAGCCGGATCGTTTCATACATTACGGATCCGGATTACAAAGGCAATGCGCATTTTTTTCTAGTTACGTGCGCAGCTTGAGGCAACGGTGCGAAACTATTCTGAGAAACAGGCAATATTAAAGATATTATTTGTCTTTTAAACATAATTTATTGTGCTTTACGAGTAATATAATAAATTGAAATTAATATTTTTCACAATTAACATTGTATACTTGTATTTTCTCGTGAATGTAAATATTGTCTGGCAGCCAACGAACGCAGTAGCAATGTACATCAAACAAAAAATATAGCATCACTCTAGGGTGAATTGAAAAGTAGCATTTCTCTATAGAAAAGCAGCAATGTACATTGAAACAAAATTTGTTTTTTTTAACGTCACTCATAGCCACGCTCTTTCTTACGTCAAACGTAATTTTAAATTGTAATTCTGCATTATTTAACATAATTGATAATTCTAATACTTATATATAATATACCTAATATCATCACATTTCAATGAATAACAATGTGCGAAGAAATTAAAATATCCAACATATATAAAGGACATAGAAGACTTGAGATGGAGACTATGCGGGCAAAATACAAAAGTTGAAAGTGTTGAAAGCAAGGAAGGAAACAAACATTGATTGCTAAAATCATAAGTCGGCCAGTCGTGGAATACGAGTATATCCACCAGAAAATACGTTTCAGTTTAGAATGGTGCTTGTTAAACCTGATTTATACCGCATTTTCGCGTTGTGACAATATTGAGCACAATCATATGCACCAAACGTTCTTGGACTTCATTTCGCATCAGTTATTATACTGATAATTCAATACAAAACTATGCATAACCTCAAAGCCACATTTATCGCGTATAATAGTACATTACTTACCTAGGGCTGTAAAAAAAAGAAAGCCCGAAATCGCAGGTATTTGGGACCCGAGCCGCAGGCGAGGGTTGTAAATATGCGATAGAGGGCTTTCTTTTTTACTGCCCGTGGTGAGTACACAATTTTACGTCCCCACCTGGCCATAATGCGAGTTTTACCGTAAGCGTAGCGAGCGGTAAAACTCACATTATGGCCAGGTGTGACGTAAAATATATTATTATACCTGTAGTAGGTTCGGTAAGCTGCAGGGAAAAAGCCCCACGCTGCATACAAATTTTGTATGCAGGAGGGGTATTTTTCTCTGCAGCTGACTGTACAGTCGGCTACAAAAATATGAATCCACTTTTCACCTTATGGCGTTGTAATAAGGTCCAAAAGTGTACATCTTTTTGTAGTCGACTATACCCCTATTAATATATTAGCTGCGATTTCTTGGTACATTTATTGAACGGTGAAGGCAGATATTACATGAATAAATAATAAATAATTTTAAACAAAAAAGAACCGACTTCACTAAGCATCCACCTTTCCAACACCAAATGCTCGATCTGCTGTAAAAAATACTCAAATCACCATAGGTGTGCCTATAATAGTTGAAGAGTTCCCTCGATTTCTCCAGGATCCCATCATCAGATCCTGACATGGTTACAATGGGACCAACTGTGAAGTATACGCTTTCAAACAAAAAAAGAATTTTCCAAATCGGTCCAGCCGTCTTCGAATAATCAGTGAACATACATAAAAATAAAAAAAATAAAAAAAAATTGCAAAAACAAAGATCCCGACGAATTGATAACCTCCTCCTTCGAAATCTTGAAGTCGGTTGAAAACGCAATCTAAAACTTAAAAAATTAAGTTAACAAAACTACTTTTTCAATTAATAAGTTACACTCTATAGATAAAGCACAAATTAATCACAATTTTCGAATTATTCAAAGGCAGGTGTTGCCAACCTGCGATATTTGAAATTTGCCGCGCTTTTCTAATGACAGAAATGGTTTGCCAAGCTATAGTTACTATTTTTATCACACAAACTCTTAATCAGTTATAAAAATATGAAATGATACCCGACTGAATTATAAAGTTTCGTCTGCATACACACAAGTACTAGGGTACCAATAAACTTGATGGGGTTATTAATTTCCGCACTAGTTCGATAATATAACAAAAAACCCTGGGTGTTTAATATCTAGGATTATGAGCCTATATAAGAACGATGGAATAAGAACTTCGTTACGAGCAAGTGTGTTGAAAAATTATTAAAGTCGGGAATTTGTATACTAATTATTGTTATTTTCTTTCAGAAATGTAGATATCTGATATGTTTACAGACGCCTGGCTGTGGAATTTAAAAAAAACCTACCTAAGAATGTCTGCTAAACTGTAAGTAATGGTTAAAGTTGTTTTTTTGCATGCACTTGACCAACGTAAATAGTTTTAGATATTTACAAATTGAATACTTAACTATTAAAGTTATCGTTTCATAGATATGTACTTATTTGCTGGTAGTCCAGTAGGCAACTGCTCCATTTAACATTAAACGAGTAACTAATAAATAACAATTTCTCAATACAAAGTAGAGTTTTTAAACAATAGTTTCACTAGATATCGAGATACAAGGTCCCAGCGCCGCGCCGTACAACATATTATACTCGGACCACAGACTCGGACCTAAAGTAAGGAGGTACAAAATATTTAATGTTGTATGGAGATTGGATGCTACATGGAAGTATCTACATCATTATTTTGGTGACAATTGCTTATCTATCATAGTGATGTTTCAATCGCTATCGGAATAAAATGTACGTTTAGTCATTATTATTTAATTTGTAAGTACTTTTATTTTTATTTTTGCTAACAGGTTAACCTAGTTTAACACCTTAGGTACTGGTGGTGGTAGGTAATTAAAACCACAGTATTAAAATATTGTTTTATACATATAAAACAATATTGAAATTCAGATAGCATTATACGTAACCGCATAATTTTGTTGTTTATAAAAAAAAATACAGTGATCATTTTTTGAGGTCAAACATACCGTAAGCAAAGGCCACAGCCAGTTTATTTCGCCTTACTCGCCTGACTGTCGATACGCAAATAAAATCACTGTCAGTCATATTCAATGTGACCATTTAATGTAAACGCCCCAGCACTCAAAACGGCATTTGTTGGCCCCGTTAATCTTAATTTATAACAAGACAGGTGATAGTTTTAGTCAGGCAGACCGGGGTATATTTAAAAAAATTAAGATATCAAATATTAGGACGTTTACTTATCTGTGCAGGAAATTGAATCCTTTGGTTGATTATAGCACTTACATCGCTTAACAAGTAAAGAAAGAAGAATGTCGGTCGATAGAGGTACTTGTATAGAAATAATCGGCCGCACACTGTGCGGTTTCCCGTGAACGCCCCGACTGCGGAATGAGTTTCCTGCCGAGGTTTTCTTGAGAGACTACAGTATGAGGTTCTTCAAAAAATTAGTTAACAGGTTTTTGAAGGGTCGATAACGCGCATGTTGCACACCTGGATTTGCAGGTGTCCATAGCTGCTTACCACCAGACGGGCTGTGCTGTATGGTTATTTGCCACATGCTTGCTTTGAGGGTGACATGGAGATTAGTTATCCCAGGCGTCGAAGTTGGGCTCGGTGTAGGCCCACGGCACCCGCGACGACGCGTGCGAGGACGTGCTGTTGGTCTTCGCGTTGTACCTGCAATCCAGTGAGGGCTCTTTTTTTGTCATTCTAACTACAAACAATTAACTACCATAATTTTTTCCACAAATTTCTATATTTGCATGTACCTTCTCCTTCTGTTCTTTGCTGGCCTATCATTTGTTTTGCACGTTTATCATTTAATTATTTACCAGTAGCCATAAATCGATGTGGTTAGGTAGTTATTACATTCCTATCTCGAGTATGGGTCAATTTGGGTCACCATCTGACTGCATCATCAGATGAGCTCCGTGTGTGTTTATTATTGCATTGTCCTGTATATTACGGAAGTAGAGTATAAGAAATTTCAACTCAATCAGAAGTGAAAAGAACCGGGAAGTGTTGACAACATCACTAAGAACGACAAATATACCTCTAGTATAAATATGAGGTTTTATAATAACGATACAAGCATAAAGCTTGAACACAGTAAAACATGGGCACATAAAGTAACAAAAATAAAAATGTTACTGAACATATTTCAAGGAAATTTTTATTGCATTTATTTACTAGACTAATAACCATTTTTACAAATATATACAATTATTAAATTTGCTTTCTATATGCCATACTGCGTGCTTTGCGTCGAATCCGGCTCATTAAGTCTTGCACAGCACTATCAGGATATCTTTTGCAAGCCCATTTCCATTTGTTTTGCAATTCAGCTGCCGATTTAACTTCTCCGCCTCCTTTTTTTAGAATCCCTTTCATAATTGACCAATATTCTTCAATCGGCCTCAGTTCAGGACAATTTGGAGGATTGCACTCTTTAGGTACCACTGCGACATCGTTATGTTTATACCACTCAACTACTGCTTTAGAGTAGTGACAGCTCGCAAGGTCTGGCCAAAATAATGGCTGTGAGCTATGACTGCGTAAAAAGGGCAGTAGACGCTTTTGCAAACATTCTTTTTTGTAGATTTCACCGTTTACTGTGCCTGTTGTTACGAATGAACGACTTCTTTTACCACAACTACAAATAGCTTGCCATAAAAGAAATTTTTTTGGAAACTTCGATCTCTTTTTTATCTTGCAATCTTCTGGGGCATCCTTACGATTCTTAGAAGTATAAAATTCTTGCCCCGGTATCTGCTTGAAGTCTGCTTTGATGTACGTTTCATCATCCAATACAACGCATCCAAATTTTGTCAAGTAATTGTCGTACAACTTTCGTGATCTCTGTTTTGCAGACAGATTTTGCTTAGCGTCGCGATTGGGTGCAGCTTGTGCTTTGAACGACTTTAATCCAGCTCTTGACTTAGTTTTCTGTACATATGACTGCGACATTTTGACCTTTTTTGCGACATCACGGGACGATAACTTCGGATTCGCTGTAAAAAGTCGCAAGACATGGGCTTCTTTTTTTTTATCCTTTGTGCCTTGCTTACCTGCACTTCCCGGCTTGCGATCTACTGTCAATCGTTCTCGGAACCTTTTTAAAACTAAACATACGGAAGATTGCGGTAATTTTAAAAGTTTTGCTAATGCCCTATAACTTAAATGAGGATTTTCAGTATGTTTGCGCAAAATAATTTCACGTTTCTTGTGTTCAGAGCAGAGATGGGCATTTCGTAATCGATTCCTGATTACACGATTACTTGATTTTACTTCTGTAATCCACTACCGGTTGTCAGATTACTTGTAATGTAATCAAGTGAAACGGTGATTACCAGTACGTATTAAGGAATCAGGAATCATCTATACAAATATTACAATTACTATTAATTGGGAATCAGAATTGATTCCAAATTACTGGAATTCTTGACTGATTACCACCAGATTACTTCTACATATATCTGCCATGCTTGTGATGTTTTTTTTTTACATGTATCAGTTCGGATTCATGCTTTGGGCATCGATTAGGTGCATCACACACTTGAGCGGAATCGTAGCGGTCGATCATAGACAAAAATCAGCTGTAAGTAAGAAAAAACCCAACCTCCGGCTGAATTTTGTCTGACTCCATACAAAAACTCAGTCACCATAGACAAAAATTTGTCGGAAGTTGGCTTGTTTCCGATTTCTGGCTGATTATTCTATGATCGACTGAATTCTGCTTTTGAAGTAAAGTACAGTCAGTCACAAAATCGTATATATTGTCAAAAACCTGTAAACTGATTAAGAACCAATTCCTTCTAAACGATATTAGAATAGATAATAAGTATTTAGATGATTATCTAAAGAAAAGTACAGTCAGCCACAAAGTCATAAACTGTCAGAAACTTGTAAACTGATTTAGAACCTATTCCTCCTAACAGATATTAGAATGGTCTCAATACCCTAAGTATCAGATGATTGTCTAAAGAAAAATACAGTCAGCCACACAATCATAAACTGTCAAAAACTTGCAAGCTGATTTAGAACCTATTCCTCCTAACCGATATTAGAATAGTCTTAATACCCTAAGTATCAGATGATTGTCTAAAGAAAAGTACAGTCAGCCACAAAATCATAAACTGTCAAAAACTTGCAAGCTGATTTAGAACCTCTTCCTCCTAGCCGATATTAGAATGGTCTCAATACCCTAAGTATCAGATGATTGTCTAAAGAAAAGTACAGTCAGCCACAAAATCATAAACTGTCAAAAACTTGTAAACTGACTTAGAACCTATTCCTCCTAACCGATATTAGAATGGTCTCAATACCCTAAGTATCAGATGATTGTCTAAAGAAAAGTACAGTCAACCACAAAATCATAAATTGTCAAAAACTTGCAAGCTGATTTAGAACCTCTTCCTCCTAACCGATATTATAATGGTCTCAATACCCTAAGTATCAGATGATTGTCTAAAGAAAAGTACAGTCAACCACAAAATCATAAACTGTCAAAAACTTGTAAACTGATTTAGCACCTATTCCTCCTAACAGATATTAGAATCGTCTTAATGCCCTAAGTATCAGATGATTGTCTAAAGAAAAGTACAGTCAGCCACAAAATCATAAACTGTCAAAAACTTGTAAACTGATTTAGAACCAATTCCTCCTAACTAATTTAAGAATAAATAATAAGTATTTAGATGATTGTCTAAATAAAAGTACAGTCAGCCACAAAATCATGAACTGTCAAAAACTTGCAAGCTGATTTAGAACCTATTCCTCCTAACAGATATTATAATGGTCTCAATACCCTAAGTATCAGATGATTGTCTAAAGAAAAGTACAGTCAGCCACAAAATCATAAACTGTCAAAAACTTGTAAATTGATTTAGAACCCATTCCTCCTAACAGATATTATAATGGTCTCAATACCCTAAGTATCAGATGATTGTCTAAAGAAAAGTACAGTCAGCCAGAAAATCATAAACTGTCAAAAACTTGTAAACTGATTTAGAACCTATTCCTCCTAACTAATATAAGAATAAATAATAAGTATTCAGATGATTGTCTAAATAAAAGTACAGTCAGCCACAAAATCATAAACTGTCAAAAACTTGCAAGCTGATTTAGAACCTATTCTCCTCCTAACAGATATTAGAATCGTCTTAATACCCTAAGTATCAGATGATTGTCTAAAGAAAAGTACAGTCAGCCACAAAATCACAAACTGTCAAAAACTTGTAAACTGATTTAGAACCAATTCCTCCTAACTAATATAAGAATAAATAATAAGTATTCAGATGATTGTCTAAATAAAAGTACAGTCAGCCACAAAATCATAAACTGTCAAAAACTTGCAAGCTGATTTAGAACCTATTCTCCTCCTAACAGATATTAGAATCGTCTTAATACCAGTATCAGATGATTGTCTAAAGAAAAGTACAGTCAGCCACAAAATCATAAACTGTCAAAAACTTGCAAGCTGATTTAGAACCTCTTCCTCCTAACCGATATTAGAATCGTCTCGATACCCTAAGTATCAGATGATTGTCTGAAGAAAAGTACAGTCTGCCATAAAATCGTATAATATCAAAAACTTGTAAACTGATTTAGAACCAATTCCTCCTAACCGATATTAGAATAAATAATAACTATAATATGTATGTAGATGATTGTATAAAGAACAGTACAGTCAGCCACAAAATCGGTCCGCCACTAAAGCCACACTACAGGCAAGCATGCATCGAACCCAAGATCGACCGGCTAGAAGAGCACAGAGGAAAAGTGTCCACATCGTCACGTCCCTCGGCCACGAGGATCAAGCAAAGAATGCAAAAAAATGCGATATAAATTCAAGGGATCCTTATACAAGAAACGTGTTATTTTTCGTGTTTGGGTACGGAACCCTCCGTGTGAAAGTCCGACTCGCACATGGCTTTTCTATAATCCATTCGCAGGCAATCTTTAATTATATCCATCATTGTTTATAAATCACCCCTGACAACCATGCCAATGACACTCACGGTGTAATCCAGTCCCAGGTAGCAAACTGACGTCAGCGACGCACAAGCGACGTCATTTTTAGGTCATATTAAGGTCTGTCATTTATTCGCTGAAAACGTACGTTATAGTGACGTCAATTTAAGGTCAGGTTAAAAAGTGGACGTCGTACTAACGTCAATTAAGGGTCATCATCTGGACGTACCATATTTACCGCAAAGTGGACGTCTTAATAACGTCAATTTTAGGTCAGCATCTGGACGTACCGTATTCGTCGCAAAGTTGACGTCTTAATAACGTCAATTTTAGGTCAGCATCTGGACGTACCGTATTCGTCGCAAAGTTGACGTCTTAATAACGTCAATTTTGGGTCAGCATCTGGACGTACCGTATTCGTCGCAGAGTGGACGTCTTAATAACGTCCATTTTAGGTCAGCATCTGGACGTACCGTATTCGTCGCAAAGTGGACGTCTTAATAACGTCCATTTTAGGTCAGCATCTGGACGTACCGTATTCATCACAAAGTGGACGTCTTAATAACGTCAATTTTAGGTCAGCACCTGGACGTACCGTATTCGTCGCAACGTGGGCGTCTTAATAACGACAATTGAGGGTCAGCATCGGGACGTACCATATTTACCGCAAAATGAACGTCTCAATAACGTCAGTTTAAGGTCATCACCTGTACTATGTACGATGTACAGTAAGACGTACAGTATCCGTCGGCAACGAGAAGTTTTGCTAATGTAAATTTTTGGGATCACTATTAACGGTTAGATGTTTGTGACACGTAAACTATTTCAACAGGAAGTTTTATGTGGCAGTTAATTTATATGCTAGTAAGTTATCCTATACTTTACTCAGGCTTTGTAAATCTTCTTTCTTCGTAAATCTGTCCATTATCATAGCGAATGCTAAGAGAAAATACTAATTAATACATTATAACAAGACTTTATGTAGCCAGTAAGCCAGTACTTATGCATAGGAATTTGAAATTTGAACAGTTTCATATTAGTCGTTAGAATCTGTCCGGAAAGAGAAGTGTCATAGAATGTATGAGCTCCCATATAAACCACGATACATCTATTTCCGGACAAACTCTATAAGTATCAGACCTACTACCGACTTAAAAATAAAGCTTAAATATATATAACGCGTTTCGTTTCTTGATATCAATAAAATTTGTCAATCTTGTAATGTAAAACATTCATGAAGTAAAAAAAACATTTACGTCTTTTTAGTTAACTTCAAAGTTAATACTTATATAAAGTCATTTATTACAGATTTTTTAATGTTATTAAACATCAAAACAAACTGAGCAATGTGATTTTTAAAAACATAAGAAATTGGGAACGGAACGAAATTCTGTCATTTTGATTGAAGTGACGCTTTGAGTGACGTTGTTTTCCCACCTTTTTTCTTTGCCTTGCTGCCCGTGCCCGTACTACTGCCAATAAAAATTTTCAACAAGAACAAAAATGTACTCAGTGATACAGTTTAGTGTAGAAGACGGCGTAAACAATCAGTGGTTTACGCCAAAGTGTTGTGAAGTCTTTTGGCCACCCGTTAAGGGAACTAAAGCGTTTGAAAAGGTTTTGGCTGATGTCAAGACACCAGATGAAAAATGGAAATTATAGAGTGTTCAAAGAGTTTTTTGTGATACTGGTACGTATATTTTAATAGTTTTTTTACAAACCACTTTGGCTATGAAAACTAACGAAACAGTTTCGTTTCCTGGTTTCTGGATGCAATATTTCCTGATTTATTCTTCTTCTTCAGCGAGTAAGTATGCGCACACTGTTGGGCATACACGTCTCCAGTTTGATTTCCTGATTTACCGAGAGCTTACTGATGTTGGTGAAAGTTTTCTGTTACTGTGTGACTACTACCTAATATGGGTAATTTTTAAAACTGCTTGGACAAATGTGATAACCTACTAATCAAAGTGGTTGACTGTACAACTTCAGGTTGTTCCAACTAATGAAACTCCATCCTATATTTTTACTAATAACGTGATAACCTTGTTTTAATTGAGTGAGGGATGCATTATGCTGTGTTCATTTATTATGTTTGCATGTTGTGTGTATTTTTTTATTTCATTTGCATGTACCTAAAGATGGCATAGAGAAAGCAAAAAAAACTGGTTGATGAGGATACATCAGAACCAGGTCTTAAACGGAAAAGGGCCAAAAGATATGTTTCTAGCAGCGACGAAGATAATGACAATCCCACTACCATTGAAAAAAAGACCTTTGAGAAAATACAAAAATTTCAAGCCGCTGGCAGTGTAGGCTTAGGAGATTATAGAGGTGAGTTTTATAGTTAACAGCTGTTATGAAGTAAATCCTGACACATTGCACAACTACTTGTTGCACATGTCAGAATAATAAAGCATAGCATTTCATTCCTAAGATTTATAAGATATCTGTAGTTATTTTTAGTTCATTAACATATTTGCCGCATTCTCATATTCAAAGAACTTTCAGCCAGAGCCCTGTTTGAATATTTTAATGTACTTATTTTTATACCATGGTTCCCTTGGTAATATGATATTATATACAAAGAATATTAAAAGTTCACCTTATATAGGTTAAACCTAAACAATATAGGTTATTTTGTAGAATGCATATTTTACTAGTCATTTTATACAAATATATGATGAATACTGCAATGAAATACTTTGAATTACAATAGGAGACTCAGCATATTACTAAAAAGCTCCAATAAAAAAATTAAGTTGACTGTATATTTAAAAAAAAACTTCTATGAAAAAACCATTATGTTAATTATTCTCATCACTCTCCCAAAAGGCTACTACTAGACTACCTAAGGAGTGAGGTGGAAATCACTTACAAATATAAAAAAAAGTTCTATTGTAAAACATGTAGGTGTTATATTGTTGGCCGGTACTCAATGTAACCTTGGTGACAGTGGAATAATATGGTACCATCAAGCTGATCTGATGATGGAGCTGGGATGTAGATACCAGAACATACCTAATGATGAAAAGTGCTTGCTTGGTTGAGTTTCGGCTCATTTGTTTTGTTGTTTAGAATACTTTCTGACAGTACAAGAATAGGTAACATCAAGTACAGTCGGCTAAATATCTTGTGTTAAAAATGAAATTTTTTAGAAAAACATATTTGATCAATATAGCTAGCTGTACAGTCAACGGCAATAGTATCTTCCTATACAAAGGCCACAAAAATATGTGACTTTGTAGGGTCATAAGAGTGTGTCACATATTTTTGCGGCCTTCGTGTAGGGAGATACTATTGCCAGCGACTGTACCTAACTGCTAACTCTGTTATACATATAGAAGTTTGTCTTGTAGCCAAACTTATCTTTTTCTTAGAACCCTGTTTGGGTATGGATTGTATGGAGAGAGTTGGAATTTTTTTCCTTGTGTGGTTCCAGGCAACTTACATAAGAAAGAAGGAAGAAACAGCTTGAAGCAGGTGGTGCAAGTTATAGTTGTTTAGTAGTAATAAAAATACATAAAATAACAATATCTACACACTTAAAACATTGTATGAAGAAAGTTATTTCAAATCTTCACTTTTTTCACATTTGGTCTGATCAACAAATAATTTGCTATTTTACAATTATACATTCTCTTGTTTGTTACAGGTTTCATACGTGAAAACTTGGAGGCAGGGATATTTCCAGCAAAGTGTCTCGGTTGATGAAATTTTGTTTTACACAGCAGTAAAACTTCTATGGAAAGAGATCCAACAAAAAGCCTTTTTGCCAACTGCGCCTGCGAGTATGTATCGTAGGTATTCAGCTTGTGACAAGTGCATAGAGGCAGGTGAATGAATATCGCGGCCGCGTGATCTATTAAAATGCGTCAGCGCCCACAAGGACCAATGAATCATTTCGTTCGCAGCTTGATGAAGACTGTCATGTTGGAGAGTTACCACTTTTACGGTTCCCTATAGATTTCAGAGAACTTGGTATAGATTTGGCTCAGGAAATACTACAGATTTTTATAAATCATTCAAAATTGGTTTATGGATTACATTTTTTGGTATGCCCCCTAGCCTGTCCGTGGCTTTGACCTACATGAATACGGCTGACCGCATGCTCTCTTGCTCAGTTTGGTCCCCTTCTCTCTTACTAATGCTATTAAGATAGAGAGGAGTAGGACCAATGTGAGCGAGCGAACACGCGGTCAGCCGCCTTCATTAAGGAAGTGTTGCCACCACTTTTACCTACTTCTTCGAAGTTTTAATGTATCTACTTAAAATTGACATGCTTACGGTTGTGTTTTTTTTAGTTTAGTAGTCCGATAGTGGGCATTAGAGATATAAATGTTATTTTAAGTCATGGCCTCATACATATTAAAACAAAAATTACCTAATTATACTTGTTTTTTTAGTAATAGAAATAAGGTAAACAATCTTGTACCTAGACTAACTAGACAAGTCAAACCTTAGGCTTCAATATATTATAGTAAGTTTTAAGAAGAAATTATATTTTGAGTTGTTATATTTTTTTATGTTGTTATAAACAAATTTCAGGACTGACAATTGAACTTGGCACCCATTTAGATCTCACTTCTTTTGTCGTTGAAGTCAACAACCAAGGCATATATAACTTGGCTCTCATTTCACATTTATGTTTTTGATGGGATTATTGTTATGGGGCTATTGGTTCCCACTGTCCTTTAATGCCTCTTTAAATATAAATTATACTACTTACATAGCGTTTTTTAGTTTCATCCATAAGTCCTAGAGTTTGTTCAGGGTACGTAGACAAGATGCCTGCTATGCTAAGCGCTAAACTCTTATCTACTCTTACGCGTAAGAATTTGGCGTCTTGTCTAGGGCGCCTGGCCAATAAGTTAGAACCGTCTTAGAACTTAAATCTAGCACGTCTTTAGTTCACTCAACAGCCAGGTCGGTTCTATTTTTGAACAGACTACGCACCCATCCTAGCTACGAGGAGCATATTGCCGTGCTTACGATATCAGCAGTGTGTTTTGAGAGATGTTATTTAAATTTATATAATACCCGCCTTAATAAAATTGAAAATCGCTAACTTCTACTGCTGATATCGTGAACACAGCAGCATAATGCAGCCCCCCTAGGTCCTGACCTGTGCCTATGTCCTAGTAACGCCACAATCAATCCTGTGTGTGACGTTATTCGAACATACTGGCTGCCCTAATATGTACGGCCCAGAAACGTCCGTATGAATTCAGCATATGACGTCTCTCCAACGTCAGTGGCTGCCCTAATATGTACGGCCCAGTAACGTCCCTATGGATTCAGTATATGACGTCACTCCAACGTCAGTGGCTGCCCTAATATTTACGGCCCAGTAACGTCCCTATGAATTCAGTATATGACGTCTCTCTAACGTCAGTGGCTAACCTAATATGTACGGCCCAGTAACGTCCCTATGCATTCAGTATATGACGTCTCTGTAACGTCTGTAAACAGACGTCTTGCGGCTGTGACAAATTGACGTCATCTGCTGGGACCCCCCGACGTCGAGACATGACGTCTCTTACGTCGAGCAGTACCGTAAACGGACGACATAATGACGTATAAATGCTACCTGGGGTCTGGAATTTAGTAATTCAGATTACTGAAGTACTTGATTACTGAGGAATCAAGATTACAGTAGTGATTTACAATACTGATTCCTAAGTAATGGATTACAAATGTAATCATAGTACAGTATTACAGTAATTTTGATTACCCAAGTAATCGATTACCGAGGAATCACGATTACTGTAATGTAATCGTGTAATTAATTCCAAAAGTAATTGATTATGCCCAACTCTGGTTCAGAGCTCGCCATCGTGAAAACAAATGATCAAAGTGGAATGCTGTCATAATAGTTTTTATTCAGGATATCAAATAGTTTTTATTTATAATACTAAGAAGTTTCCATATTGTATAAATAAAAATATATAAGCATTTACTTGTGCCCACATTTTACTGTGTTCAAGCTTTAGCACAAATCAGTGGGGGCTCACCGTGACTCGACTTGCTTGTAGGTGCTGGTGGGGCGGATGGAGCCTGCGGGCGGCGCCGGCTCCAGGTCGGCCGTGTGCCACGCCACCAGCGGGTCCGGGAAGCTGTCAACAATATGGCTGTATAGCTCTATCTCTAATATGTACGAGTATAACAACAAAACATCGCGATTCAATGAACTTATATTTTGTCTCGAATTCGGTGTCTAAGTATTTAGTATCAAACTTTTTGAGAAAATATCATATTATTTCTCAAATTAAACCACCTCGTATACTCTCGTATTTTTATATCACATTCAGTCTGTAATGCCTTATTCGCCTTTTTCTAGTTAAATGCTTGCCATTAGTGGCACACCGGGCAAGTTGAAGTTAGGTCGGCATTCTTTTTTAGGGTTCCGTAGTCAACTAGGAACCCTTATAGTTTCGCCATGTCTGCCCGTCCGTCCGTCCGTCCGTCCGTCCGCGGATAATCTCAGTGACCATTAGCACTAGAAAGCTGAAATTTGGTACTAATATGTATATCAATCATACCGACAAAGTGGTAAAATAAAAAGTGGAAAAAAATGTTTTATTAGGGTACCTCCCCTATACGTAAAGTGGGGAGTGATTTTTTTTTCATTTCAACTCTAACGTGTGATATATTGTTGGATAGGTATTTAAAAATGAATAGGGGTTTACTAAAATAATTTTTTGATAATGTAAATATTTTCTGAATAATCGCTCCAGAAGTAAAAAAAAATGTATCCCCCCCCTCTAACTTTTGAACCATAAGTTTTAAAAATATGAAAAAAATCTGAAAAGTAAACCTTTATAAAAACTTTCTAGGAAAATTATTTTGAACTTGATAGGTTGAATAGTTTTTGAAAAAAAATACAAAATTATTTCTGAACTAAGTTTGTAATTTAACCGTATAAGCAGGTGAGTATTGTACCTGTAATTTCTACAAAATTACAATGAAAAGACTTGCTTTCAAAAAAAGTAAAAACGGTGAAAATCGGTTCACGCAATAAAGAATTATCCCATAAAAATCATCTTCCATACTTTAAGCTCGCGCGCAATAGTTTACTTAATTTGCCGATAGATATTGCTGTACGTAGAACGCTCATATCATATCCTACATGGCGGTGTTATTTTAACTCTTAAGTGGGGACACTTACTGTGACGGACGAAAAACTACGGAACCCTACACTGAGCGTGGCCCGACACGCTCTTGGCCGGTTTTTTCTCAGTTATCTGCAAATTTGGCAAGTAGAGTGGGATCACGTTCTATGAACGGCCCGCCACTGGTTTTAAAGGTAAATGTTATATGGCACTAACTCGAGATTTCCGTAGAGTCCGCTGTTGCCGTCCCCCTCGAATATGTTGCGGTCGCCGAGCGGGCGCGCCTGGTGCGGCGACGGCGGCGGCAGCGTTGTGCGGTCCAGCGGGCTCGGCGTCGGCGGCGACACCGCCGGCTCCTCCGTCGTCTTCGTTTCCAACAGAGAATTCTTGATGCCATACTTAAAGTAGACCACCAGTCCTGGAACATGTTGAAACATAACTAAGTATTTAATCACAGAACAAATATTAAGCTGGAAGCTCTCTGAATAGTATGAAAACGCGATCGCCGGTTATAATTAGTAAGTACTTGATAAGCATTTTAATAGCAAAACGAAAGGAATCGTCACCACATTTCTGGATAATTCGTGAAATGATTTCAAAAGTCACGAATTAATCATATGGATGAATCATAATTAATTATAACTTAGTAATAGTAAATAATACCTTGTTCAAATAAACTATATAATATAACACATTCAGTGCCACCTAGTGCTACGAGCTAGGCTCATAGCATAGCCCGTAGCCCCGTTATTCGTCGCATGTAGCTTGTAGAAGCTACGAACAGAGAACCCGGCTGGTTCTCCGCGCTGAATGTGTTAATACCAAATACCAACTAAAATTCAAATAAATGACACGCGGAGTACGGTTGTACAGTTGCCATCAAATATATCGGAGCGGCAAAGGTACTCAAAAATATCTGAACTTGCACTTTATCGTCTTGATAATAGATGCGTTGTTCAGATATTTGTGACCACCTTGGCCGCTCCGATATATCTGATGGCGACTCGAATGTACAGTCACCATCAGATATATCCGAACGGCTAAGGTGGTCACAAATATCTGAACAACGACCCTATTGTCACAACGATAAAGTGGATGTTCAGATATTTTTGAGTACCGTGGCCGCTCTGATATATTTGATGGCGACTGTACAATCATTTGTTATTTCTAGTTGAATGTATTTTCTGAGTACTTTATACATTATTCGTTTCTATGTTCTTTGTTATGTTGGATAGGTACAGTCGAGGACAAAGAGATGTATACACTTTTGGACCTTATTACAACGCAATAAGGTCCAAAAGTGTATACATCTCTTTGTCCTCGACTGTACCTAAATCCTTACCTACAAAGAAAATTGAAAAAGTATAACGTAAGTAGGTGATCCATCGAACGGCCGAAACATTACATCCACACTACACAGCTACATATATTATATACCCACGTTACAGTCCGATTCGACTACCGAAAACTGACTGTCGCCACTAGCTAGTGAGACCAAATTCAATCACTTGGTCAAACAAGTAGTGAATTCGCATTTACGAGTATATCCTACTGTCTGTAACTAGCGTATGACAGCACCTATATGTAAGTTTCGAATATACCATGTTAGCTAACCCAATTTTATCAAAAACCCGTATATGGTTCGGGAAGATAGAACCTTTAATATTGGGTTTCGATTTTCTTTGGGCAGGCAGTACTTAATTAATTCACATATATGTACTCGTATGTCCTTTTCATGGCATGGCGTTATTTATAATTTTCATACACGTCTATCAAATTTAAAATTCCTATGAAAATCGTTGTTTTTGTTTTATGACATTTGAGTTCGTTCGAAAGCGACACAATTTAACAAAGGTTTGCTAAGTTTTGCGATTAGGTAAGCAAATAAAAGTAAAAGCAGAGAGTATGTATGAGTTTGAGAGAGTATGTGTGTAGGTTCTTTGGAAGAGATCGCTCTTTAGCGATAAGACCGCCAATTGTTTTACCTCTACTTTTCTGTTTGTAACTTGTGTATACTTTGTATATTTAACTTGAGATGTGCAATGAAGAGTATTTTATGTTTATGTTATGTACTTATTAATCTTTTTGCTAAAATACATTTCAATTGAGTATTAGATACGACCTCGTGCTGTAGGCATTGATTAATTGCAAATATCTGCTCGCCAATCGATGAGTAGGTATTTTCAATCCGAATCGGTTTGTTGTTCCACTTTTATAAAATGCTGGTGCATTTTTGGACCGAACAATGCAGTCAAAGAATTTATCAAAGTTATTCAGCAAACATCGGTAGCCCGCAGCATTTGCAGGGGTCGTTTGATGTTTGCTTTTGGACATATTGCATTAAATGCAGTCTGTCGTACGTATTTATATAGTATTTGTATAGTTGTACCATTTATATAACCTACACAATATTATTATGTATGTGTAGTGATTGCTTTGTAAGTTGACAACTTGACACATGAAACAATATTGCAATCGGTTAAACTGCCGTAATTATTAGGACCGTACTATCGCAGTTGAGTACTCGAATTAAATTATAACCTCTCGTTACGTTTCATACGGGTTTCACCGAGCACAATCAGCGAACTCATTAACGTTAAATATTGCCCGGAAACTGTCACTGCCAAACTTTGAAACTATAATTTAACAAAATTCGATTGCAGAGGTTTTAGTGCATTGGATTCAAAAACCCTGTCACCAGGAGGCCATCTGACAGCACACGTATCGTTTACTGGAAAAGTACGCGACATGAATATTTATTATAAGAAATATCTCTTAAAAATAAGTGTTACCTATGATCATCCAGACGGTGAAGCGCACGAGGGTCAGGATGGATAAGTTGAGGATGAGATAGATGTTGACGATGATGGCGGTCGCTGGCACAAACGGCAGCGCCGGCGTCGAGTACACTAGCTGTGCGCTGTGCCAACCAAAAATGGGTACCGGATTATACGGACACCTAACAGGTACTTCTTAACTTTTCTTAACTATAAATAAAATATCAGGATATTACTTGTATTTGCATGGCTTATGTCTATATCAGCAAATAAATAACTGATAACTGAAGAACATATCATTTAAATTATTAAAACTTCGAACCGACGCGTCATAAAGTATTTTTCGATCAAAAAATGTTTGACGAAGATGATTTTATACGTAACGATCTTTGTCAAGTAAATCAGTTTAGTGCTAAATATCATGTAGTAAATAAAGTATTTTTTTTAACTTACCGATTTTGCGGTTTTCTGGAAATAAGTAGGAGGATGACAAATATAGCTAGTATTAGGGCAACCATCAGGAGCGCAGTGAAGGTAGACGTGCTCGGGCTGCCGTAGGCCGCCAGCAGATCGAACAGTAGGATTAGCAAGTACATCACCCCTACCGCCTTGATCACGAACATACCTGAACAATAAATTTGATATAAAACCTAAATATAGTAAGGAAATTACTTTTTAGACCTATCTTCGAACATTTTCAATTCACATTTATATTTTGCTGGCGTCACCCGCTCGTTTGAAATCATGCCTATGCCTGTTTCACGAATAAAAAACTACCCGAGTGTTTGACGCCTGCCCCAAAGAAAAACACTGCAAATTGGAGCATTTGTTTGTGAACGTGCATGACAAGGGAGATCATACGTTTGTTTCATATGCTCGTCGTCGACAGCGTCAAAATGAGAGTTATCGCACGGAGAATTCTTTTCGTGAAACAGGGGGCGAAAACCCGTGTTACATTTGTCCTAGTTAGCTTCATAAATGATTTAGAAACTAAATTTAGTAAAGTGTAACGGCATTTAGCAAGTAAATTTACTATTGGAAAAAAGTTAGGATCTTAATTAGGATGCTAGTTAGGACACAAAAAAAGTAAAGTGTAACAGGGCTTTTAGCCAAGATGGCAATCGTTTTTAGAAAACGAAACTGAGCGCTATCGGTCTCTCTATCACTGTTCCATATTAGTACGATAGAGAGACGGATAAGGTTTCGATTCGTTTTCTATATAACAATAACAATTGTCATATTGGCTAAGCCCCCAGGTAGGTAACCATGGGTAATACAGTTACTATCAGGTTCATAATTGCATACCTAATTTATCAATGAATTCATTCATAAATTGGGTATGCAATTATGAACCCGATGGTACCTACGTCGTCAATTGTTTTTGCCCGCAGGACGCAAAATTTTCTTCTTGTTCGACTACACTAAAAACCACACGTTGTGAACGTTGTGACCTAGCAAACCAAAACAACGCGACTTGTAGCCGACAGACAGACAGACTCACGACAGACATATTTGGCGGAGAGGTATGTGCGTGTAACCCAAGCTTATCTCACAATTAGGTACCTATCCTGTCTGATGGCTTTCGAGTGAATCTTGAAATACATTTTAGGTTTTCATTTATACTATGACACTGAACGTTATCAACTTACCAGTGTGGTCAGTGGCGGGTCCCACGTCCACCCAGGGGAAGACGCCGGGGCAGAGGTAGGAGCGCGCTAGCAGCTGCCGTGACACCGCGTCCATGAAGCGACGGAAGCGGCCGGGGCTGCTCGTCGTCCCGCCGGGCACGGCTCCTGCGACAATCGACCAGTCTGTTGCCGGCACTCTACCAGAAATCATCAGCGCAAGACCAGTTGATCGGTTAACACTTTCTGCTCCACCAGCTCGCTACTCTCGTAGCCGATTCTAACTTATTCGTAGAGCCCACTTAGCTGGTTCCTGGTGCTCAATGTGTTAACGGACATACCCGGTATGTGAATAAGTGAAACAGTCATGCGTTAACAAGGGACAACATGATTAATTTGTAATGTCACAGAAACTCTGTAAGCTCTGTGTTTTACACTGTGGCAAAGATTACTTTAAATATATTTAAAATGCGGGTAATAGGTAATAGGTAAAACCTACATAAAACTCTAAATGCCGCCGTCGTTTCACTGGCGATCGCATTTTTGTGTATTTTAAACAGAGGAATCTTTATTTCTAGATACACCGGTACTTAAATAGTGAATGTCGAGCAAACATGATGGCTATCCTTAAAATATGCGTACCATAGAACTTATTCTCCGTGTGTGAATTCATGAGGAAGGTGTCGTCTCTGCCGAATTCCTCGCTGTCGTCGCCTGGCATCGTGTCATCAGAGTCCGGGGAGCTGTGGACACACTTGCATCGCTTAGCGATTACGAGAAATTCGTATAACGGTATGAAAGATTTTCGGCCGGCCTTTCGCTTAGCTGTACGCAAATGAAGAATAGCTATATTATTAGTTCGCTTAGCTGAGTGAGTGTTTACCTGCGGGTCACACGGCGCACCATGACGCGCTGGCTTGAGCCAGTCACTTGTGTGTTGCCGTGGGCCTGAAATACAGCCCATATTATTTATATATCCAAATCATAATAAATAACAATCAGACATATACGTTTTTGTGGCATAAATGTCAATTAACTAGGGACTTCCTTCTAATATCAAATTTATCGATAACTGTTTCGAAGTTTCATTTCATAGTATACTAAGTTCATCGGGTAAATTATAAATTAACCTGTAATGCTGATAACTAATAGGTAGTTATGGTCGATAGGTATCAAGGTTATATAATGGCAGTTAATATATTATATTTTAACGCCTATTAGTAATTTGAAAAAAATGAGACGTAATTTTAACTACTAAAACAAAATGAATCAAAACTATTTTCGTAATCGATTTATAAATACTTCATGCTGTGTATTGTGATAATATTCACAGATTAAGATTAACAGATAAGATTATGTTTAGAAATCATTTCCTTTATTTCTACACATTGTGGTATCGTTAGCAGGCGTTCTGGTTAATACAAAGTTAATAGATAATATCATGTTAGATTTAAAAGTTTGTTAATATATATATATTTAACTATATACGCAACTTGCAAATTCATATTATATGTATATCATAATCATTACTCTAATAAGGGAAGGGAAGGGAAGTCCCTATGACATGTTCATTCCTGCCACTAAAAGTTTTATGTCTGATAATAATATATCTACCTATAGAGTAGAGTGATATAAATCTAAAAACGGGGTTTTAAATTCGCAATCAAGAAGTCCGGAAAATTTGTCGGACACAGATACCAGTTTAGTTTTCCATTAATTAGGTCATGTGCCCAAAATGCCAACCCTATATTACCCTCTAATATTTAATGCATTTAGCTAATACGAGTAAGCAAGTATATTGAAACATACGATTAGAAATAAGTTCACCTCTGTACCTATAGTTTTAATATGGTTTTGTAATAAGTACATATATTTTGTGTACAACTACTGGACTAAGAACTGGCCACGTTAGATATGACACAATAATGAGAGCAACAAAACCCATCTGGTTAGATTGCTATACTACCCTTATTGTTAGATACTGGCATCTGGCAGCTTTTAATGGGTGTGACAGGCTAGCAAAATTTTGGAATTGGAAAATAGTAATCAGAATAGGTAAAAAACTGCCGAAGTTGTCTCAGTTATAAGCAGTGCCCGGAATTAGGTGAGCTAAAATACCTAAAGTTCGCGAGAGGACATAATATAGAGTGGTTACAACCGGATGAAAATAATATTTTATTTGGATTCCGGGTATTCGATATTCATCCGGGCACTGCAAGTAATAGTCGTAATGATGAAAAATGGTTACATTGCAGCCATAAAGTTAACATTATAATAATAAGATTACTAATTTAAAATATATGTCACATTTTCAGATTTATTATTATAATGTTAACTTTATGGCTGCAATGTAACCATTTTTCATCATTACGACTATCACTTGCAGTGCCCGGATGAATATCGAATACCCGGAATCCAAATAAAATATTATTTTCATCCGGTTGTAACCACTCTATATTATGTCCTCTCGCGAACTTTAGGTATTTTAGCTCACCTAATTCCGGGCACTGGTTATAAGGACAGGGCCTATATTTTAACATTAGAATAAAAAATATTGCGTATTATTACGAATACAAAATCAGCAGGCGACAAACTATGAATTTCATTATACGTCGTTGGCACTACTTTCCCTCAACAGAAACTTTTGACCATGATATAAAATTTAATTATTTATATAATTTATCATAATATTGCATCAAACCCAGAACTCTAGGATTTGTTTTCTTGAAGTGTTTTTTTTTATTATTATTTATTACATTCATAAAACTATACAGAGATTGTGTTTGAAATACATAAAACCAATTAACAGGAGAATATAAAAGAAAAGAAAGATGGCTATGCAATTCAATGTGACTATGCTAACTTATTGACTAATACCTAATTATTATTATTAGTAAAGACTTCGTCGACACTACTTAGTCGGTTCATAAGTTCTGTCACTAGGGTTTGGACTGGTAAAATACGAACTGTTAGAGGTTGCTTACTATTTCAATATATTATTAAAAAGCCTATTTAATACTGATTAATTTACGATATTATTTAAGGCAAATAGTTGTGGCAGTTTTACACAATTCCCTGTAACATTCGAAAAAGCGGAATAAAAAACCACGTCAAAAACACGCGCCCTGTTCGAGTTGATTTTGACCATCATTATTTTTATTCAATTTTAAGAGGCTTCAGTCTTGCATACTGCATTAGCTTGATCTTTAACCTTCATTTTAATATATAATTAACATGGGTCTGACTGACAAGAAGGCTAGTATACGCAATTTTGGAAGACTACCTTGATGTATGGCATCAAAATCATCGTGTTTTGCTCAAAACTGAAAAATACGTTGAGGTTCAGGAGAAGAATAGCTGAAGCACAGACTTGTAAGTCAACTAAATATTGGTTTTTAAATATGCCTTAATCATCTACTTTCATAAAAATAACAATTTGTAACTCTGGACAACTATAAAAATGATCTAAACCAATTTTTGTGAAGTACAATTTTCATAAATCATCGGCGTGTTTTGGACTGACAACAATCTTCAAGTTTACAAGGATCTATAAAATACGCGATCTTGATTATAAGTTAATCATATTATATTTTAATCTGTATGAAATATGCTTTCTAATCAGGTCTAATTTTTTTAAATAAAAGCTTTGTATTATATTTTATCACTTAAAACCCTTGTGACAGAACTTATGGACCGACTAGGTATAGAAACACCCTCTCAATAAAAATATTCTTAATTTTCTACTAAACAACGCATGACTCGTAATTGTTTTTAATTTGGTGGGTAGATTGTTAAATAAATGAACAGCTTGATATTTAGCGGAGTGCTGTATTACTTTCAATTTGGGAAAGAGGCTTTGCGTGATATTTTTTGTACGCGTCTGTACTCGCAATTCTTGTTTATCTAGTGACTCGTGCCATGACAGCGTTTTGACAAAATCAGCAGTTAGCAACATAAAAACGTACAGGCAAGGAATCGTCAGTAAGCCCAATTTTGTAAAATCGTTTCGACAAGAAACCCACGGGGGAGTGCGCACGATAGTTCGTATTGCTCTTTCTTGAACTACCAAAGCTCTATTTACGTTTATACTTATAGCTAATTCCCCAGAGTTTAATTTGCATTCTTTGACCTCCACCACTTTACAGCAGCCAGATGTCCAGATCTAGAAATAAGCATAATAATACTAATGCTTATTTCTTGAGCAAACTGAATAAAGAGGTTTCTTTGCTGTCATTATTGTGTTATATCTTATATCTGACGTGGCTAGCTCTCCATCTATACTAAGTAAGTACTAAGAAATGATAATTAGACGATATAGTCGTATGGACTCGTAAAACTTAAAACTGTAATGCAATGTGTTTTGCCTAATCTGTAAAAACTTACAGCCTAAAGCCAACTGAATCTTAATAGTTTAATGAAGGCTGCGTTAGATATCAATGAAACATTAATATATATACTTGGTAACAAGTAACAACTATCTCTACTCTACTATCTCTAGCTTTGTTGTAAATAATTAACAGCAAGTGACGCAGCAAAATAGGTCGAGTCCCGGGTAACGCTTGCCACCGCCATAGCCACGAAGCCGCGCTCACTCATTCGCAGTGTACGTACAGTCAGCAGGAGAAGTATTTATTATTAAGAGTGAACGTAAAGGTCATTTTGAACACCTAACCAACCACCTAAGTTACTTCTGCTGCTGACTGTAGCTAGGAATAGATTAGAATATTAAGTTAAAAATAGGACTTTATAAGTATCTAGGTACACACCTATACCTAACTACCTAGTGCCGTAGCGTATTATAATTTTAAAATACATAAACAATACATTAAAAACACAATCTATCTTAAACATAGCTCCAACACCACAAATAATCCACAAGTATTGCAGTGGCATTGGGTAATTTCTATGCAAATTTTGATATTTCTGATTCAGACGTTCAGAATTCAGACGCATAGTTAATGCATTGGTGGTATTGAAGGTGGATCATATCTATACGTATTTTAAAGTTGGAATAAGGCCCCTAGATTGCCTAGGATATTAACAATATAGAATTACCTACATATTTACACTACCTCAAGCGCTGATAGTCTGGCGGTAAGAAGACTTTCAATTCGGAGGTTCAAATCATACCACTGAATTTATGTAGGAAATATTTATGTACCAGGCGCTTTTCGGTGAAGGAAAGCCTATTCATGGGATTAGGTTGTCGTGTGAACCCCACACTCAATTGAGCCTTGACTTAATCCGGGACAAAAACTAAATGACTGATGATGGCTCATCATAATATGTATGTAGGTGTATGGTACACAGCACTTTTATCCGTAGTTTATACTTGTGCAAGTGTGGTACGTGATACATATGACCAAATTGTTTCTGTTTGATCTGAAAATGGAAACATATTAACGTGTTTCTAGTGCAAACAGATCTCATCTAACACCCTGGAGCATGAAAATCCTAATTCCTACATATTATAATGATGCGATACTAGCAACTTGTAATTAAAAATCAACAAAACGTTTTAAGGCAGCAATTAAAAAAGTGTAGGTTTTGCATGTTTAGGTTAGGTATAAAAATTGGATGTTGAAGTATTCCGGGAAAGCAATTAAATTTTTATTTTAATCCAACCACAACCTATCAAATCGATATCGTGATGTGATTTTTAAACTTCGAATAGGTTTTGGAAGGAAGAAGAAGCAAGGGAGGTAAAGGTATGGCGAAACGTATTTAACTAGTGTTAATAAGACCGGATGCCCGCAGGGCAGATGTTTTCTCTGGCTCGAGTTTACCGTTTTAATATACCGCCCGTGTTACAAACAATGTTTCACATTTATTAGGTACAAAGAAAAAAATGAGTTTACGGGAAAATAAATGTTCGATAGAAATAAATAAATAACTAAATATTACAGGACAATCATACACAAATCGACCTAAGCCTATTAGTAAGCTCAATAAGGCTTGTATTATGGGAATTAGACGAGGATATATATAATATATAAATATGGATAAATACTTAAATTGATAGAAAACATCCATAACTCAGGAACAAATATCTGTGATCCACATACAATTAAATGCCCTGACCAGGATTCGAACCCGGGACCTCCTGCTTCGTAGCAGACCGGGACCGCTTAAAGATGGACGAATGAGTTTGGGGCCCGACCCGTTAGGGGAGTCCCTCTGATATACGAGTCCATCTTTAACGTTTACGGCCGATTTCTTTCACGACTACTGGGAGGATATAAGTATTTACCACAAAATAATGAAAGTGTTACTCCTAAATTTATGAAAAATATGTAATAGAAGAGAATTCTTCCTCCGGTGCCTGGGGAGGAGGACGGACGATTTACTTTCTACGCTACGATTGGTCGAATGTCAGTAAGTAGCTCTCGCCACAGCCATTCTACTCGCAAACTATAAGGCGTACCTTAATATTTTTTTTAACATTAGGTATATTTTGTGTCCGTTTTAAAAAATAACATTGAGGTTTAATTAAATATTTTCAGTAATAAACACCCAGAAAGTCTAAAAAATTATGCCCCCCCCCCCCTGTAACTTTAGAACCTGAGATGCAAATCTGAAAAAAATTGAGATAATACATGTATATTGTTTCCATGAAAATTGTTTTGAACATTATCGATTAAGGCGTTTTCGAGTTATCTCCAAAAACTTATTTCATAAGCGGACACGACCTTTTGGTATTAGTTTTTTCGATAGTAGATATGGAACCCTTAATTATACGTGGTCCGACACGTACTTGGCCGGTTTTTTTACCTCAGAGCAATGACCGAGCCTTTTTGCGGGCAGATTTGAGTAGCACTATTTTCGGCCCGATTTGTAGGCTATCTGCTGACTCTAGCCCGCGGACCGTAGCTTATGGGACACCCGTACTAACTAAGTAGTGTGAATTAAATTAAAGGTTTTGGTACCCTCTGGCATTGAGCAAACTATCCGCTTTCGTATGAGCAACAAGTTTTCCGACAGCTATATTGTATGTACTACTACTGTGAAAGTACTTACTGCGAAGGTGGTTTCTCTTTGTGCCGCAGCCGTGCCCTCCGGGTCGACGGGCGTGCGCAAGCTCTGTGGCAGGAGCTCGATGAGGTTGGTGTAATGCGGCTGGTAGCGCAGTACCAGCACACAGCTCGACACCAGCGTGTAGGCCAGCAGCGTGCCTGTTGATGTTCCAACATAAATATGTCACGTGAAGGTCAACTGGATTTGGGTCCTCATCCGGAACAGGTTATATTAAGTTGCCGTTCGTTCCGTGCATGTAACAACTTTTCATAGGTATATTATGTAATCGCAATAATAGCCAGAGTACATTTTTCATAATACCATCCAAAATTCTATGGGTATTATTTCCTGAGGATTTTAAAGATTATATCTGTTTGATTATACCTACTGTATAATCATAGAGATATAAATCTTTGAAATTCGATTTCTAAGGTTAGCTCGAAAAGTGACAGAAGATTATCATTTGACGGAGATCAGATATCAGAGACGGATATCATCTAACAGAATGAACACTTTATTTCGATAGAAAAAATTATGTTGGTAGGTACTTCATATAATATACTGGTAGATGTTATGTTATACATATAGGTACGTTATATTGGCTATACCGAATGTCCATTATATGTATTTCCCTTATGTTATACGTAATGTAATTACTAATTATGTCTTAGTGTTATATTTATATAGGTACTTCAAAATTATGTCAACTGTTGATATATACAGTATAGTATAAATATATTTAAAGTTGTTATACCGATCATTATATTATGAACCACACCCGTTATATTATATGTTTTTATTAATTAATCTCCTTTTAAATGTTAAGAATCGAATATGTAGGTATATAAAAAAAACACACGCAAGCATTAATACATAATTAAATCTACTATTTAACTAGCAGGCAGTATCAAAAGAAGCAAAAGTAAACGCACCCATTCTGCCCGATACCAAAATATAAGACTCGCGCCAATTGGATAACTCATTCTAATGCGTGACGTATTCTTCATGCATAGGGAATGATAAGTGGGTTTTTCGGTTAAAAACCGGTTATTTTCATACTAAAAATAACCGATTTGCATTTCCTAATTATTACACAACAAACTCCATATTAATTCCTACTAGTTCCAATTGACTTAGGCTGTTATTGCATGTTCAGGAATTATTGTAGTAGGTATAGTTTGTCCGGTGGCTTAAGAATAAATGCGCCATACTTTAAGTATGGAGCACCTTACCTCTAAAATAAGTAAATCATAAATTATTGTATGTGTGCTTTGCAATTGCACCCTCTAACTTTTTTGCTAGAGGAAGTAATATATATTCCACCACCTAACCTCACCTAGCTACCTGCCTTCCCAGCACCTACTTAAACCTAACTATCTTAGAAGACCTTCTTAGAAGGTCCTATTGGATTTGTTATTTGCTGACGAAAGGTCTAAAAGGAAATTTAGCAAAACCTCAGAAACCTGCCAATTAGTGAACTACTCTGCGTGTAGGTATGGAAGTAGATTATACAATTAGGTAACTTAACGCAAAAGTTTAGGAAGCGTCTGAACATTTTCAACATCACGAAACTCTAAGTACGCGGTTGTGGTAAAGATGGGTAAAGTAATGAGTCGCGGGTGTGTGCGAGGACTGTGAGGTGTATGTGTGTGTGTGTGTGTGTGTGTGTGTGTGTGTGTGTGTGTGTGTGTGTGTGTGTGTGTGTGTGTGTGTGTGTGTGTGTGTGCGTGTGCGTGTGTGTGGGTGTGTGTGTGTGTGCGTGTGTGTGTGTGTGTGCGTGTGTGTGTGTGTAGAGGTTGTAAAACTAGTTTTTATTTAACTTATAAGAGTCGGTTTTATAAATAATTCATAAAACAAATCAATCGCCTTTGAGGCTCCGATCTATTGCCATGGGCACCGCGATTGTTAAATCAAATCTAATTGTACTCTTTATTACTTTATTTGATATTACAATAAAATGAAGTTCTTCAAAATTCCTTCTAGTGTTCTACAGTCAACTACAAACAGTTGTATCCACTTTTGGACCTTATTATAACGCAGTAAAGTGATCAAGTGGATACATCTCTTTGTAGTCGACTGTACCTTTCAACCACCTCCTCCACCCCCTTATATTTAGTGATGGATTATGATGATTGGTGGATGGTTGGTGGAGGTGGAGGTTGCGTCGAGGAAAACGTGACCCTTTCTATACAACATGATGTCACGAAAGTGTCGTGTAGGACGCGGAACGCTACAGCGTGAATCATCCTTTATTCGAACCCGTGGGGAAGGTATGAGAAGTATCAAGAAAGGATGTAAACCTTTACAGGACCTAAATTGGGAACTTGCATTAAATGACATTTCTATAAGCACAAGTAGTAAAGGTATTTTAAGAAATGATTAATCAGTTCCATAAGCAGTATCTTCCGCATCCTTTTGTCATAATCCCGTCTTAGACTTTCCGTGCAAGAAAAGTCTACACCGCGCAAACTAACCCGACTCAACGTTTCCACAACGTAACATTTAAAATTAATTTACTGAGCATATTAAATGGATTAAGTTCCGTTTAATAATGGAAGAGGGTGCATCGTTTAGGTAATATAACCACGGAGATAACTACAAAATGAATATTGCTTTATATATATTTAGAACATTCGTGTAATCTTTTTATTCGAATTTTTGTACCTACTTGCTAAAATGTTTTGTTTTGATAGAAATTTTATTACGTGCGACAGTATAAGTAAATTCAACTAAATTCAAACCTATAGTCCTTAAGTAAGCTACCCCCTATTATCACTAAACTACCGTGCCTACAATAGTGTCTGGTTTAAGTGGCATCTAGGGCTATGGTCTGTCGACATCTCTTTACCAGGCTGAGTAGAGGTAAGCTTTTGACTCAGACCAACTTGCATAAGCGTAATCTTCGGTTAAGCATATTTGTAACGAATTCGTAATCTTAGTTAAACTGGTTCATATCGCCGCAATATACAATATTAAGTAAAGTTTGTAGATATTACGAGTATATACTTAGTCGGTTCATAAGTTCTGTCACTAGGGTTTGGACTGGTAAAATACGAACGGTTAGAGGTTGCTTACTATTTCAATATATGATTAAAAAGCCTATTTAATACTGATTAATTTACGATATTATTTAAGGCAAATAGTTGTGGCAGTTTTACACAATTCCCTGTAACATTCGAAAAAGCGGAATAAAAAACCACGTCAAAAACACGCGCCCTGTTCGAGTTGATTTTGACCATCATTATTTTTATTCAATTTTAAGAGGCTTCAGTCTTGCATACTGCATTAGCTTGATCTTTAGCCTTCATTTTAATATATAATTAACATGGGTCTGACTGACAAGAAGGCTAGTATACGCAATTTTGGAAGACTACCTTGATGTATGGCATCAAAATCATCGTGTTTTGCTCAAAACTGAAAAATACGTTGAGGTTCAGGAGAAGAATAGCTGAAGCACAGACTTGTAAGTCAACTAAATATTGGTTTTTAAATATGCCTTAATCATCTACTTTCATAAAAATAACAATTTGTAACTCTGGACAACTATAAAAATGATCTAAACCAATTTTTGTGAAGTACAATTTTCATAAATCATCGGCGTGTTTTGGACTGACAACAATCTTCAAGTTTACAAGGATCTATAAAATACGCGATCTTGATTATAAGTTAATCATATTATATTTTAATCTGTATGAAATATGCTTTCTAATCAGGTCTAATTTTTTTAAATAAAAGCTTTGTATTATATTTTATCACTTAAAACCCTTGTGACAGAACTTATGGACCGACTAGGTACATCTCTCACGTGTACCTACAGTAAACTAATACAGATAGTTTTTTTTAGTGGCGGTAATATGATTAGCAGTAAACTCCATCCATTATTTATAAAGCTATGCTTATTGGAGCCAGAGCAGGGCCGCAATTCGACATGGCATAACTGACAGTCGCTTGCGAGACAACTATGATATCACACTTTTGTGACAGTTGAAATTTGGTGTGGAATCACTCAAGAGTGATATCTAAAATGGTGGCCATAGCCTTAGACAAACCCCCTCTAGCAAGACCTACTGACAGCTTGACAGTTAGGTGTGGACACGTGTGGACAGATGGATATCACTCTATCCATTAGCGATACAAGTGTGACATCCACGTCTCACAGTTTGGCATGTCGAATCGCGCCCAGGAAGACAGTGTTCGTCCTGTTGAAATACCTACACCAAAATATTGGTTTCGATGCTCTCATTATCGTGTCATATATCTGCCGTGGTCAGCTCTTGGTCCATTATGATCGATCTCGAAAAGTGATAAAATAAGAATATTATAATTTATTGGTAGATAGATAGATATAGTTTAGCGATTCGGAGGACTATATCGGTTACTTTGGTTCTGCTGCGGATGGTCTCATTTCTGATGCGATCACGCAGTGGCAGTGGGCGGGGCACATTGCTCGTAGGACCGATACCGATGGCCGTTGGGGCGGAAAGGTTCTCGAGTGGCGACCACGAACCGGAAGGCGCAGCGTGGGTAGACCCCCCGCAAGGTGGACTGATGACCTGGTGAAGGTTGCGGGAGTCCGCTGGATGCGGGTGGCGCAGGACCGGTCATTGTGGCACTCTTTGGGGGAGGCCTATGTCCAGCAGTGGACGTCTTTCGGCTGATATGATGATGATGATGATGATGAGATAGATATAAATTTAGTCAATAAAGCACAAATTACAGAACTTAAAACCAGAGGGTGAAAATGCATACATAAAGTTAAACACTAGGGTTATAAATATCCGGATATCCGCAGAATTTCGGATCCGGATCCTACTGTGTTTTGGATCAGGATATTACGGATCCTAAAAAAACGTGAGTTATACCTAAATAAAATTTCACTATGAGCTTGGTAAACCTCTAAAATGACTGCAATATTTGTAAAATTTGATTATACACAGACACATTGCTTTTAAATTTAAAATTAATGTTTCTTTTCTGCGTCATTTCGTAAAGTAACATAGGAAAATATGCATAAGTATTACTAGTATAGTATACATTTCAACTCACCTTAGGATCCCATAATACAGGCATAGCCTAGTTTGGTCTCCATTAAAATTCATACTGATGTAAAATACTGTGTTGTCAATACATATATTATATTTTTTATTTTGAAGTAGATAGTACATTGTGCAGCAAGGGGGGTTAAGTTAAATATTGCAAACGAGAGTCAACTCGAGGTCGCAATATTCTTACCTCCCGAGTTACGCACATTGGTTTCATCACACCTGCGTAAAAAAACCTAAAGCAAGCCCATCTGAAATACGGCGGAATTGCTGATACGAGTCAGCTGCTAATTCTAAATACGAGTGTCTATGTTAAATAATAATCTATTTAATAATGAAATCATCATCAATATCGTTATAATCATTTTAAAACTTACTAATTTTGAAAACATAATGAGTATATGGCCAGTTCTTCATGTACGAGTAGTAGGTACAAAAGTTTATAAGAAAAGAAAACGCAAATAATTGACTATCCCACATAAATAATTGATAATATCATAAACTACCTGAATTTGTATCATTGTATCAGTGTATTATTGCTAAATCCTTTACTGTGTCCCCTGTGATAGTTTCAGGAACAATTCAAGAAATAAAAATATTTTTTAATTATCCACTCGGTTCAATTTGTAACAAGTCTTCAGTTTTATGGTTTTTTTATCTTAGTTTGTTATTTTGCCAATTTATTAGTAAAATTACCCTTGGATCCGTTTTATTCGAAATATCCGAAGATCCGGATCATAAGAATTTTAAGATCCGAAATATCCGGAACCGAAAAATCGACAAATATTGCAAACCCTAGTAACACACACTATACGTATTGAAAAAAAAACCATTTATAAATAATTTCATTCTATTTATTTGCATCATGGATTATTATGTACCCATTCTTAATTCTTTATTGTACACGAAGATATAAGGTTTAGGTTAAGGTACCTTCTGTACCTAGATACTTCCTGAAACTAACATTTTAACCCTATTAGTGCGTATGGAATGCATCCTGCTACATCCACAAGATTATTTTGAGTATGACTCCAACTACAGCAAGTTACGCTACGGCGCAGTTCATAGAGAAACTTCTCCCTCCATTTAAAATCGACCCACGGTATACAATATAGTAACATTAGTAATCATATATAAAATTATAAATATTATGCTAAAACGTACCAAATTAGCAACCATTACGTGTGACAAGTGCGAGAGAAACGCATTGAGAATAATGGTACTTAAGTTGGATATGTAATTAAAAATATAAATGTGCTTTGCTAGTAATATGTTTCTATTGCGATTGTTGACACAAACACAATTATAATCATCAATACTCGACGACAATTAAACACAATTATAATCATCAATACTCGACGACAATTAAAACGGGTCTTTGTGTTGGTATAGAAGTTCCATACTGGGTGACCTGTTTCCATTGTTCCTTGAGTGTAAATAGTATTAAGCCCCGGGCAGTTTGCTCTCACGCTCAACGCCCTTCTTATAATCTTACTTTATAGCTGTGTAGAGGTAGGTACTACCTACTGTAAGTATGGATTAAAGGCCCTCCGGTCAGAAGCTTAAACGATATCTACTAAAATAATTTTAAGAAACGCTACGAAACGTAGTCAACGTGCGGCGTGACGTAATGAATTCCTCTAGAAAACGGATATAAGTATATTATTTGTGTAAATGTTATTGTTTTAGCAGGTAATAAAAAACCCTTTAAAACCATGGCGATGATTACCAATAAAGAAACACATAAAGAATTTACTGAAAACGTCAAGGTCAAAATTTATGAACATCAGAAATCATCAGAAAACATCAGAACCATGACAATGGCACGACGTCCACGGCATACCTAGAACCGATGACATGGAGGACGCCGCACATGGAGGCACGGCAACTTTACCTCATCTCCGCGATGTCGGCAGCTGGCTCTCGCCACACACTTACCGATGCTCATCATCTCCACGAGGACCTCCAGCTGTGTCAGCAGCGCACCGGCCGTCGACCACGGTGGCCAGCGCTAGCGTACCCGTCGTCTCCGAATAGTGGGCAGCTGCCTGTCGCCACACACTTACCGATGCTCATCATCTCCACGAGGACCTCCAGCTGTGTCAGCAGCGCACTGGCCGTCGCCCACGGTGGCCAGCGCTAGCGTACCCGTCGTCTCCGAATAGTGGGCAGCTGCCTGTCGCCACACACTTACCGATGCTCATCATCTCCACGAGGACCTCCAGCTGTGTCAGCAGCGCACCGGCCGTTGCCCATGGTGGCCAGCGCTAGCGTACCCGTCGTCTCCGAAAAGTGGGCAGCTGCCTGTCGCCAGACACTTACCGATGCTCATCATCTCCACGAGGACCTCCAGCTGTGTCAGCAGCGCACCGGCCGTCGCCCACGGTGGCCAGCGCTAGCATACCCGTCGTCTCCGAAAAGTGGGCAGCTGCCTGTCGCCAGACACTTACCGATGCTCATCATCTCCACGAGGACCTCCAGCTGTGTCAGCAGCGCACCGGCCCTCGCCCACGGTGGCCAGCGCTAGCATACCCGTCGTCTCCGAAAAGTGGGCAGCTGCCTGTCGCCAGACACTTACCGATGCTCATCATCTCCACGAGGACCTCCAGCTGTATCAGCAGCGCACCGGCCGTCGCCCACGGTGGCCAGCGCTAGCGTACCCGTCGTCTCCGAATAGTGGGCAGCTGCCTGTCGCCAGACACTTACCGATGCTCATCATCTCCACGAGGACCTCCAGCTGTGTCAGCAGCGCCACGAGCGCGGCCGCCGCGCCGCCGCACACGGTGGCAAGCGCCGGCGTGCCCGTCGTCTCCGAGATGTTGGCCAGTTTCCTACACACCACAAATTTAAAACGTCAAAATTCAAGCTCGTTACTGATGCTAGTTATTTATATTGAAATCTAAATATCCAATATTTTGAATAAAATGAAAACATTTTTTTTTAAGTTATGTTTTTTATTGGACTTGCGTTTGAAATAAAAATTATTATCGCATTTTGTTCTCGATGAATTACTGATCCTAGATTAAACTATTTTTTAAATGTACTTTTTCTCAATTTAATTTATTTGGCATAAAAATGCCTTTAAGTGTGTTTAAAGATATTAAGTAGCGGTTGCTTTAATCTATCTCGGCTTTAGTGTAAAAGAAAACAAAAGTTTAATAAAGTCGTTTTCCGTCGTAAGATTTTGAATATAATAGGGTACGCCCTTCAAGCCCCTATCTATATATTTATCCGTACCCCTCCCTCTTGCCAACGTAGGCTCAAACAAATCTGAGCGCTTTCAGATTACTATCTTATCAGCACGTATTATGAACCTCGTTTTTAAGGATCCGTAGCCAAAATGGTAAAAACGGAACCCTTATAGTTTCATGATGTCCATCTGTCCGTGTGTCCGTCCTTCCGTCCGTTCGTCCATATGTCACAGCCATTTTACTCGGAAAATATAGGTATATTTTTTTTTAAATTCATTTATTAAACGGTAATTACACAATATATAGAGTAACATAAATTTTCGCCAAACTGCACAACAGTTTGTTGGCGATATAAGACGTATCTTAATAAAATTTTGACATAACGTGTATTTTATTTTGAACATTATTGGCTCAGCCATTTTTGAGTTACATATCTCCAAAAAAGTATTGGTATTAGTTTGGCTCTTATTCCATTGAAGGTACGGAACCCTCCATTATGCGTAGTCCGACACGCACCAGGCCGGTTTTTTGTAAGTGCCTGAATACGCTTTTAGCATGTAGCATACTGCATTACTTAAACCGTTGACGCTAAGCATCTATTCTACTCATATAATTAACCGGAATTTCGCAAAATAAATGCATTAGGCTTATAATTTTTCGGGCATCTAAAATATGAATCGGCAACTTTTCTCTGGCATATAATAATATAAATAGGCTGTGTATTCATATTTTAGGGACAGTACATTTTAATAAGCGTCAAACATGTGGCATAATATTATTGAAAAACGGCAGAATATTATTGTAACTGGGTAATTTTATGTTCAAGGATCGATCTGTCCAGTAGAAAAGTTGTTTTAAAATCCCGACCAATAGAGTTTTTACGCTAATCCATCCTCCCACGAAGCTCTTTGCTATACTATGCTTATTTCTAGATCAGAACATCTGGCAGGTGTTAAGTGGTGCAGGTCAGAGAATGAAAACAAATCCTAGAGTTCTAGGTTTGATGAAATATTATGAAATTATATGTATAAACTGGATTATAGGTGGGTGAATATCAATTTTCGCTCGAAATTTTCTAATTTGTATCGCGCAATTTTTTTTTCATGGTGTTACGATATTGATCAACATACCTAATAAAATGTTGACGTAGGAGTTTCATGTTTTAGCAGTTTCAAAATTACATTTCCAAAGAAATTAGAATGGCACCAAAGAAATTATAAATTATACCAAATAAATTAGATAATTAAGAGATGCTCGTTCGAGTTTTATATACTGGTGGTGGTTTTGTTATATTTTTTTGTCATGGGACGGTGAAAACATTAATTGCAACCAAAAAACGGGTAGGTTAGTTAAAATCTGCCGAAGTTGTCTCAGTTATAGAGGACGGGACCTTATTTTAACATTAGAACAAAATGTTTTTGTATTATTACGGAAACAAAAATAGTAGGCGACAAACTATGAGTCACATTAATGATACCTGGGTGAATATCAATTTTCACGTTTTGCACTTGTCTCGGCATGTTAACTTTTGAAATATACAGTTAAAACAGTTAACTTTTTTTGTGGATTAAGATCAATCTAAAAAGCAATATATTCATCATTAAGAATGTCAGATTTTGATACTGAAGGTATTAAAAAAAATGTCAAAACTCAAAAACCTAAGCTCTTTGGCGCGGCCACCATCGTGTTTTTATTTTCAAACGATTAAAAATACCCAGTTTCGGGGGAAAATATCCTCCCTAATAGTCTTACCATTTAGTCTGAATGTTAAATTATTCATTCATTTTACAATATATTTTTTCTGGCCTATTAATCGAAAGTTATCATCTGACATATTTTGTCCCACCAAAAAACACCTAATTTCTTTGGTGTACTTGTTCTGACTCACATTATTTCATCTTGCTACCTAAGCAATCCCTTAATAATAATATAATATAATATAAATATTATGGGACAATTTTTACACAAATCAACCTAGTCCCACAGTAAGCTCAATAAGGTTTGTATTGTGGGTACTAGACGACGATATATATAATAGATAGATATAGATAAATACTTAAATACATAGAAAACACCCATAACTCAGGAACAAATATCTGTGATAAACACACAAATAAATGCCCTGACCAGGATTCGAACCCGGGACCTCCTGCTACATAGGCAGGGTCACTACCAACTAGGCTAGGAGGCCGTATCGTAATAATAGCCCGGCACCTTTCCAATTGCCTTATAGCACCAAAAGAGTGTAAACCTGTGTGAAGCTAATGTTATAAAAAAATGTTAATATCGCCGTTTGAGGAGATTCTGCCTGTAAGTGCCTAATTTCTTCGGGACTGAAATTTCAAGTCAAATGTGATTTATATTTTATTTTTTATTTTTATAGCGCATGCATGTTACTGTTTACTATACTTGTACTTGTAAAGCAAGTCCATATGTTAAATAGTCCCGGATAAAAAAAATATTGTGTATGCTTTTCTAACTTCGTTGGCCCTAATTTCTTCGGATTCCTTTGGCATTAGGCCCCAAACAAATTAAAATTAGTCCATTGAAATTACATAACACTCAATATTTATTTTAAATGCTTCAGATTAACTTTTATTTGAGATAATTTTAATGATGTTTAGTATACAGGGTGGAAAGATAAGTCGGGCCCTGGAGGGAAACTACCTTAAAACCTTGAGATAGCTCAATTCGCTGAAAGGAAACATTCTTTTATTTTTCCTAAAAACTAAAACTGCATTCACAGTTTTTTTCTTAATTTTCACTTTTTTCTATACTAATTGTATGAAAAATATTATTATTATTATTTATGGGTTCTCTTGTGCCCTAAACATGGTTGGTATTCAGAAGTTATTATCCTCGTTGGAAACAGGATCGATTGGCATCAATTGTCATAAAAATTATTTATGGCATAAATTACAAAATACATACTTTTTTTTAAAACTGTACTCTTTTCCAAAAATTTGTAAATGCAGTTATATCCCTTCAAAGAAATTAAAGAATGTTTCCTTTCAGTGAATTGAGCTATCTCAACGTTTTAAGGTAGTTTTCCTCCAGGGCCCGACTTATCTTTCCACCCTGTATATTAAGTAAAGTTCTGCGTAAATAATTTTTTTCATAATAAAAATAAGCAAGTTTTGCTCTATTCCATTGTAAATCGTATTTATGAAGATTTCTTTTAATATTCTAAGATATCGAGAACAGTGAACTGTCAGAGACCAGACCAGACTGTCAGTGATCTGTCGTCATTTGAAGCCACGATGAATCTTAGACTGATTCTTTACAGAGTCGCCAAGACAATCAAGTAGCTACGCATTACATTTTTTTTATGGGATAAATAATAATTTTTAAATTCTACTTTTGAAGCTGTAAAATAATATAAAAAATTGGGGTTTTTTACAGAAAATTTACGACTGCTCCTATTTGGGGCCACCGACTGCGGAATATACAAAACTAGCGCGTTATAGCACGATCAGTAATAGTTGGAGATATCAGTGCTCGAGATCCCACGTTGACCCCGGTGGAACTTGTTATATTTTCTTCAATGAATGCATAAGACTGAACACAATCATCACGCAATCACGCAAGCACGGCTTTTGTCCTCTTAGCATGCGATACGTTTTATGTATTCCAGTTGGTTGCATCCTTAACCTACCCGTTTTTTGGTTGCAATTAATGTTCCCACCTTCCCACGACAAAAAAAATATAACAAACCACCACCAGTATATAAAACTCGAACGAGCATCTCTTAATTATCTCATTTCTTTGGTGCCATTCTAATTTCTATGGAAATGTAATTTTGAAACTGCTAAAACATAAAACTCCTACCTCAACATTGAGGCAGAATTAGGTTTATTTATATAAATTTGAGCCCTTTATAAGATATGTTGATCAATATCGTAACACTATGAAGGAAAAATTGCGCCATAGAAATTAGAAAATTTCGAGCGAAAATTGATATTCACCCGCGGGCGGCTCGCGACACCGATACCGCGCAAATAAGTTTGTAGGATGGTAAGGAAATTGTATTAGAGCGTAATTATGTCGCATCGAGGAATCAGGGCGAGCTTGATTGATGTCAGCGAGGCGTTAAGATAAGATAAAAAGGACCAAGAAAATTATAATATATGGCGCCGACATTTCCATCGCCCGGCTGTGGTTATTTAATTCACCCTTGATTTTTGCTTAGTTTCTTTCCACAGTGACATTTTGATTGAAAGAAACGTAATTGACGTTGAATTTGCTTGATAGTAAAGTAGGTATTAGACATTGCAATTTGTAGGGCCCAATCTGTCAGGTTGGGAGGTGTAATAGGAGGTAGGGCCCGTAGGGAGCTGAAGGAGGGGGAGGGAGAGGCAGGGTACACAACAGATTGGGCCCTACAAATTGCTAAGTCTAATACCCGTTTAAAGGGTAACCCTGGAGAAAGCTACGACTGACATGACGTTATGACGTGGGCGCATTTCGCGCGTGAAAAAATTCTTCTACATGCAAACTCCATAGATTTTAATCTTCTTGAAAAGGACTCACTTGAAGACGAGGCCATCGTGCGCCATGGCGTAGACGACGCGCGGCATGGGGAACATGGAGCCGAACATGGAGACGGTGAGGCCGGCGAGCGCGCCCACAGCCACAATGTACTTGCACGTTGGCGCGCGAACGTGCGCGAACATCTGCACCAGCGCGCTGTCCGTGTCCACCTCATCGTACGGCACTGCAAACAATACCTCGTGACTACCGGGACATCATACGACTAATACCTGAATCTGTACCTCGTCCAAAGTACTATAAATCCGAAACAATTCGGTTTGGCTGTGAGAATACATTTTTTTGCATGTAGAAACCGTTAGATTCCCTCCCCCTGAGCAGGGGCGGAGAAATAACACAGACCGATCCCCCGTGGGCGTTCAATGTAAATATTCACTTTAAATGCTCGTTTAAATATATTATTTAATTAATCGTAATCTTTGTCCGTATTAACTATTCTCTTACTGCTGTCCACAGGTACACTTAAACTTTCGTAATTAATTACCTAAATTTTCACAAGGAAGACATTTATACAATGTGTTCTTTCCAGAAATAAGTGATTTACGCCACTGTCAAATAACACGCTATGTAGAAAAACATATGATACTTTTAATTTAATAATTTGAGCTGCTTGTAGGGCCTCGCACAAATAAGAATAGTTGTATTCTTAACAGGAACATATAAAACACAAAATCAAGCAGCTTGTATGTTTTAAATTATTATAAGCTTTAGAAATAAATTTATACGGTAATTGTGCTCGTTTCCCGTCATGTCTAGTTTATGCCGTCCATTTGATTAACCTGCTGCAAATAAATGGGGAAAACTTATTAAGGTCAATATAGTTTATATTTATATCTAGTTTATTCTTTAGTAGATTTTTTAATTTTAAGCTTTTAATTTGGAAAAAACTTAAATATAAACATATGAATAAGTACAGATGGAAAACTGACAAGAGTGGACGAAAACTAGCACAATCATCCTATGGGAACGGACGATAATCAACACCGTCAGACGACATTGGAGTCTACAGCAGTCGCCGTGGCCGAAACCGGTTGTGGAGCTATTATATTATGTTTACTTTATAAAGGCCAAAATAAGGGTTTTAAAAACACACAATTAAAATGGACAACATAAACATGTGTAAGTAAGTTCTAAACACCCCGAGTAGGTACCCTGATACAGGAATAAAAATACGAGTGTTTTTAAGAAGAAACGCCGGGAATCATACGACTAATAACCATATTATTGTATATAGCAGGTACAGAGAGGTTTTCAGATCTTAAACAGCATGATCGGTTATGCTTGTTTGCCAACGTCCTGGTATACAAAAATCACATAACCGCTAAAAGCTAGGACAAACCTGCCCGCCGGGCATATCTTCCGGACAGATCTGTGCGTATATCTTCGGCTAAATATATCCAACGTATGACGCATTAGTGAATAAGCGATAGACTAAACTATTAAAATATGTCAAGTCCAAAACAAAATTGCAGGCCCTTTGATATCGATATGGCACAAAACACCTATTAGGTATTGGGCGGAATTCAGCGTGGAATTCAGCTATAATATACAAAAATCTGCTGGAGAGCGCAAATTTGACCTTATCGGCTGAATATTTGTATGAATCTCATAGACAAAATTCGGCCGGAAATTGAATTTTCCGCCATTTTGTCTATGATACGAGTAGCTGAATCTCGTTCAAATGTGGGTTACGACTATAAAAGATTTGATTGTACATAAATTTACAGTACTTATCCAGTACAGTAGTTATAGACTCAATCAGCAGTAATTTATTGTATGAATACATACATAACATAACTCTCCCAACAGTCCCAACTACATAACACTTATTACCTAAGGCATACAGAGTTCAACACGGAAGAACCTGGAATCTACACAGCTCACGGGCGCACATTCTTAAAGCTTATTTATCTAGAAACCCAGTTTCATGAATAAAAGGTTAAGAGCAAAGTCGTAGGTACAACGAAATTGAATGACTGGTAATTACTTACTGAAAATGTTTTCGGTTTTGATTGTAGGAGTTAAGTAGAACAACACGCATAAATAACTAATGAAGTAATGTCCTTGTCTACGTCGTTTTATTTATAACCGAACTGAAATTGGTGTACATACTTATCCACCGAAATTAATGACCTCCTTTACTCGAGACTTAACTATGTAAGTATCTAGAATAGAATAGTGGGTACGTAGTACTAAGTGGAGTAACTACCTACTCATCATTTTGTAGATAATTTAGAATATTTGGACGAACGCTCACCCAAGAAGTTGGTTAGTTGATAATTTCTGCAATAAAGTTACCCATCCACGTTACCACGTCAAGGCAAATTGACCACACGCCATACTTGACACTGCGTGATTTCGTAGCGTCGCTACAACTATGTACCTACACCTAGATGCAGATTCACGGGCCAGTTGGTTATAGATTCAGGCCGAATCTAATGCGAATAATACGATAGAAGGAGACATTTAGCCATGTTTGGCATACGCACCTTAACAGAGGTTACACAGGGATTATGTACTTACTGTTTTTATTCTGTGGTGAAACCTATAACTGAAAAACTGGCCGTTTTTACAAAGTGCTAAAAATATTCACGCTTTGTTGTTTTTGACAGTGTTCGCTAGATTACATAGGTGCTTGTTCTAGCAATTTGTAATATTTATGTACAAAAAAGCCACAAATTAAAAGAAAACTTTTCTCACACATTTACTATGGAATAAAGTGAAATTTTATTCACATTTTTCTATCTCGGCATTTAGTCCTGTTACGTTTAAGGACCATTGGATTGACCATATTACCATTGGACTGATCGGCGTCATAGAAAAATGCGAATAAAATTTCAATTCCTCTCATGGAAAAAGTTTTTTTTTATTTGTGGCTTTTGTGTAAATTACCGTAAGTTTACCCCTAGGAAACTATTGATACTGGATAAGAATAGAATCGATTGGCCAGATAACATGTGAAAAATTAAAGTTTTTTATTTTCATACATATTGTATGGGAAAAGTATTCCTCGATTTGTGGCTTTTCTATCCCATACAAGCCTTTGATCCTGGATAGGAATGGGATCGATTGGCATGATCAAAAAGAAGTTTGTCAAAGCTAACCTTTTTCTCGCAACTTGTATGTTTTTCAAAAAATTTATGTATCTTCATTATGCGTACCAAAATTTCTAATTTAACAGTAGTTTATGTGACTGCTAGGTAATGAAGGGCATTAAAATACGAGCGTGGTTTTATGAAACGAACGAAGTGAGTTCTAGAATAATATCACACGAGTATTTCAATGCCTAATAATTTACAGTTACATATACACTGGTTTATCTACACACATATTATAAATTCTCTATGACGTGCTCGGGTGAACCCGATCACCCGGGGAGGAGAATAACCGCGGTCGGGGACGAGGGCTAGATTTTCATTACGTGACCGTTTATCGATGGATTTATGAATTTTCATACATTATTACGGCACTTGCACAGATAATACACTGGTGTTACATTACTGGATGCAATAATGGTGGTCATCCGAACGCAGAATAGAGGATTTATGATATGGGATAAAAAAAAATTTATCAAATTTGTAGATCCGACTGTAATTATTATTCCGGACCTTTTTTTTGCAATATTCCTATAGGTACTAACCGGATTGCAGTCATTGGAGCAGTCAAGTGCTCCTTGCCCGTAGTCACGATGATGTAGAATCCTACAGTAACGTGATTCACCAATCAAAGTGTTAATGGAGCTGCTGACATAGGCTACGAGGATGATGCCGAGACTGAGTACGATGGTGAGCCGAATGGAGCGCTTCCGGTTGTTCGCCTCCTCGCTCGTGTTCGCGATGATATGGAATGTAGAGTGACTCACCTATCAAAGTGAGCATCATGGAGCTGCTGACGTAGGCCACGAGGATGATGCCGAGGCTGAGCACGATGGCGAGCGGAATGGAACGCTTCGGGTTGTTCGCCTCCTCGCCCGTGGTCGCGATGATGTCGAACCCGATGAACGCGTAGAAGCAAGTCGCGGCGCCGCTGAACACCTACCCACCAAGGTAACCGACGATTCATGGTAAAAAACACGTGACACTTTATGCGTTATTAATGTCAAAAATACTTCATAATGTGGCTCCTCATCAAAGGCAAAGCACCATAGAAAAAGCACGCACACAGCAACATAGACGGAGAGCTAGCCACGTCAGATATAACACAATAAAGAGAGCGACGAAACCCGTCTCGTTAGTTTGCTATACTATGCTTATTTCTAGATCCGGACATCAGGTAGCTGTAAAGTGGTGGAGGTCAAAGAATGCAAATAACTTGAAGAAAACAAATCCTAGAGTTCTGGTTTTAATTCAGTACTAGCTGTACCCGCGGCTTCGCCCGCGTGTGTGGGAGGTTTTGTCATTATCATTTACTATACAGGCTATTAGTGTAGAATTTACGCGTTCTACATATAAATATCTATTTAAATTTATTAGTTCATCCGTGATAAAGATAACTGACTAAAAGGCGTGCGTCGAGACCTGCGAATGCTAATGGCCGAGTTTCTGCAGGAGAATATGCTTCGAGGTAGCGTGTGAGCGCAACGTCCCAGCGAAAACTGCTTTTGCAGCAGTAGGTCAAAATCTAATAAGGCCAAAGGCAGCAAGAATTGTTTCAGCAGGAGCATGAAAGGGTCCCCACAAAACTCAATGGTCAAGTTTTTAGGTGAACCCGAACGCCGAAGCCGTGACACGGTGACCGGAAATATCGCGAAAGCCATAGGGCGAGTACTGCGCAGGACCCTCATCCAATCATTTTACTCGGAAACGATAAGACGTATTTTAATACTTTATTTAGTTATGTAGTGAAATTGCAGAAAAAAATATTTTCAGGGGGGGCGCATTCCATACATGTAACTAAATAAAATAAAAAATACCAAATATCAAAATGTTGCACATCAATCGATAGGTATTTAAAAATAACATTGTGGTTTTTTTGAACATTTTGTGATTAAGTGAATAGTTTTAGAAATAATCGCTTCGAAAGTCGGAAAAATAGCGTCCCCTGTAACTTTTTAACCGTAAGTTAAAAAAATATGAAAAAAATTGAGAAGATACCAAAATTGAGATATACTTTCTATAAAAATTGTATTGAATATTATCGGTTTAGCCATTTTTGAGTTATTTCCAAAAAACTTCTTCCATTGGCATCAGATACGACCATTTGGCATTAGTCTGGTTCTTATTCCATTGAAGCTACGGAACCTTCCATTTGGCCGGTTTTTATTGCAATCAGCTGTTAAAGCGAGATAAAACATATTGATCTCACAAACGGTACAATTTTTTCTGTCGGGTAAATCGAAATGGATAAATCTTAACTACCTGTTTTATTTGTTATGACATGACGTATATTGTAAGTAGGTTTCAGTAGCTTCCGTAGCTTCAGTAACTTTAAAGTACCTCCAGGTATTAATGGATCACAATATATGTCCGGATACTTACAATTTCCAAAACGAAGTAACACGTTTTAATTTTTTTTTACCCGCAATACTTAAATTGGGAAAGCATTTAAAAATACATGGTTTAAACCTCGGCGGAACGCAACAGACCGAATCGCTTAATTTAATTTAAAGACGTCCTTAAATAATGTTTGTATACAGGGTGCCTATACTGCGCCATCTGTGACCACTTTTGAGAACAATTTTTTTATGAGAATTATGTTTTTAATAAGTAGAGTAAAAACTACCCTATATGTTGCTCCGGGGTATAAACTGTTACTATACAAAATTTCGTTAAATTCTGTGCCGTAGTTTTTACGTAGTGCGCCGACAAATTCACAGACAGACAGACAGACAAGAATTCCAAAAATCACTGAAATGTATTCAGTCCACGTTTCTAAGACCCCCCGATTAAGTTTTTCTAGAATATCTTCAATATACATTTTTTTTCTCCTTAACGCGTAAGGAGAAAAAAATATTATATGTATAGATAGATAATGAGAAATTTTATAAATAATTAGATAATATCATTGCCAACACTTTCTGCTTGGGGAAAGTAGCCCAAAACGACGTATAATGTAATTCATAGTTTAGTCGCCTACTGTTTCTGTTTCCGAAATGTTTTTTGTTGTAATGTTAAAATAATAGGCCCTATACTTTATATTTGATACAATTTCGGCAGTTTTTACCTATTTTGGCATTATTATTTTCCAATTCAAAAAAATTGCTAGTCTGACCTCCACCCATTAAAAGCTGCCAGATGCCCGGATCTAGCAATAAGGATAGTATAGCAATCGAACCAGGCGGGTTTTGTTGCTGTCATTATTGTGTCATATCTGCCGTGGCCAGCTCTTAGTCCAACATGTCTTATACGAACATATAGACATTAACTCATCATCCTGCTAGTGTAAATATTTAAAAACCTAAATTCCGCTTGGCCAATGAATTCTCTTAGCACAAGTTAGTAAGAAAGCTTTATATGAAGTAGAGGACCAAACATCTGACCTCAAGGAGAAACTAGAGAACCCCGGAGAGAAATAAGAATAGCTTAGGCCTGATTGGGCTTAGCCCGATTTCCTGACAAATGTATTTTTTTATTCAGAGCAATGGCGCGGTAGTTTCAGTGTCCGCTGGACAACCGGATGGCTCGCGGTATTTAAGCTTGAAGTGACCCACGTTGGACTTGGTTTTTATCCCCCCCCCCCCTCAATTTCCGTATCTGTTGATGAAAAACAAGCATGCAAATTTCCATTCACACCGGCTGGTCGGTTATCGATTCGTCAGAGTTGGAAGCCGGAAAAAAATGAGGGGGAGGGGAGATGAACAACAAAGTCCAACGTGGGTCAGTTCGGGTAGCACAGGATGGTTCTACAATACGTAGGGAGCTTAAATACCGCGAGCCATCCGGTTGCCTCTCGTAGTTAGCTACGCGCCACTGCTTTACTTATTTAATCGATTTAACAGATTAAAAAATATTTCATACGTAACCTCCAAGAAACTAACTGTTTTTTGTACATTCATCTGCAATAACAAACATATTATATCTCACACAGCGCGCAAAATTATCTGTTTAAATCTTATTTGTAGAGCTATTAGAGCGAGTCACGTTTTTTGAGGCCTAAGTTGTACAAGTAAAAATATTATTGTAGGTGACTTTAACTGGGGTTCGAATTCGCGACTTCTGACTTAAGTCGCCTACTGCTAGGCTTAAACATACATAGGATAAGATAATATATCTTAGGCTTTATTGTGACTACCGTTTTATCCGTTACTTATTTATTTATTTATTTTCCTGACTAATGTATTTGGTAGGTATTCTAACAAATGGTACCTAGGTACTCATTATATTGGTTTACTTTAAAAAGTAAGTAACCATTTTTATGAAATTTAACATGCCGATGTTAGGTAAAGGTTAAAATAGTTCAGATGCATATTCAAAAGTGTTAACAAAATAGTATTTAAACTAAATTAAAAGTTTCACGTCCTTTAAGTTTATGGAAAGAGGCATATTACCTTAGCGTTTAAAAAAGGAAATTAAAATCTAGCTAGAGCTAACGGGAACGTGCGAAAAATAAAGAACTATGTCGGGCTCTATAGGCAGTGCTGCGCAGGTTGATTGAAATCTATTTCTGACCTCATAAAATGTTCAGAGCCAATGATTAACTAATTATACCTCGGCATGTGTTCCTAACTAACCCTATGACCTAATGTCTCTATAGGTTTGTATACCATATACAGTGTGTTACCGGCATCCAGGCTTTTATTAAAACTGAGATTAGTATATCCCACTGACAATTGTTTGCAAGTATTAATTAATCTTAATTATTTGAATTAAATACGAAATCAATTTTCCTACACTTTTAATGTAGTAGAGTAATTCTTAAAATTGTCGTTTTAACTATCGCTAACGCATTTGGTATACAGCGCATGTCGTGGTACAGTCGCCATCAGATATATCGGTGCGGCCAAGGTGATCACAAATATCTGAACAACGCCTCTATTGTCAAGGCGATAAAGTGCATGTTCAGATATTACGCAAATATGACCATACTTATCACTTCAGGGCTAAGCTCAAGTGGCTCCCTATTCGTCTTCGTCGTATCTCCCATGTTCTGTCCCTTCTGTACAGTATTCTATTTAACCCCGCAACTCCCCATTACCTCAAAGAGCGTTTCAGTTACCTTCATTCGGCTAGATCCGCCCAAAACTTGCTTCTTAATGTGCCATCCTCTTCGTCAAAGATCTATAATAGTTCCTTTACCTTCCATCAGGCTATACGCCTGTGGAATCCGTTACCTCTAGAGATAAGGCGTGCCAAATCCCTAACTGTTTTCAAGAAACACCTTAAGGACCACCTATCTATCCCTTAACACAAATGTTTGCTGACTGTATTTTTCTTTACTCTGTGTATGCAGTATACTTATGTTTATTGATTATTCAATTTTATGTTTGTTATTGTTTACTGGATTTTCACTGTTTCTTTTGCCTTGCACCTACTCATTCGATATTTGAGATTTCCGCTACCCCAAGGTTGTCTGTAAGAGATCGCTCTCTAGCGATAAGACCGCCTGTTCACTACCTGTTCTATTTTATTGAGGTGTGCAATAAACAATATTTGTATTGTATTGTACTTGTATCACCGTGAAACATGGATGAGATATAGGGTTGCCAACCGTCCCGCTATATGCGGGACGTCCCGTTTCTGGGGCCCTAGAGCATGCGTCCCGCAAGGGGTCCACACGGGACGCCGATTGTCCCGCTTTCAGACTAGACTAGATTATCAGCACCAAAACGAGCGTTGATTTGCATGTTAGAATAATTTTAAAGCGTGTAATTTTACTTGAATATACCGCGAGTAACGCGCGCTAGCGCCTACGCTCACTCGCTCGCTCGACACTCCCTGTCCCTTTCTATTCACTACCGCGGCGGCGGTAGACAAAAAAAACCGGCCAAGTGCGAGTCGGACTCGCGCACCGAGGGTTCCGTACAAACCTGTAGGTATATAGGGGTAGTAACCTTAAAATATTTTTATTAAGTATATGATGTAACTAAAAATTTACGGTTTTCGCAATTTTTATCTGTGTTATAAGACGTTGCTTCGTACCAAATTTTAAGATTCTGAGTTCACGGGAAGTACCCTGCAGGTTTTGATTCCCTTGCGAGCGAAAATTTGCGGAAATTTGCGGCATAAACGGTTGTATCTTTTGATTGCGTTGGCTTAGAAGTCTGATTTTTTTCACAGCTCCAAGGGGCAGTAGACCTGAGTATTTGATATAAATTTCAGCTTGATACCTCCACGCGTTCCTGAGAAAAATGGTCTTGACAGACAGACAGACAGACAGACAGACAGACGGACAACAAAGTGATCCTATAAGGGTTCCGTTTTTTCCTTTCGAGGTACGGAACCCTAAAAAGTTACCTAAGATGTGATTGTGGTGTTTAATTAGTTTTTATGTTTCTAGAGTTTTACGATAACTTGCTAAAGAGCCAAAAACATACTTAAATGTCCAAAGTCTATAGAAAAATATTGACTGTAAATAAATAACTTGTGAAGGAATAGCAATGGTCTCAATGAATTTAGATGTGATTATTTATTTTTTCCATGCCTCGTATCGTATTATATAGTACAGGTTGACACAGTGAGAGTGAGGCCGCGTGTTTACGTGTCCCGCGATTTTAAGCCTGGTCCCGCAATGTGATCGTAAATGTACCGCGAATCTTTGAATCACAGTTGGCAACGGGTAATCAGATAGTTGGAGTTCCCGCTCATTGAGCCCTAGGTGAAAGAACTTTTGTTTGGGCATTGACCGCCCAAGAACTCTGACGTAACCCCATCCTAACCCCATTAGATAGTAAAACTGCGGACTTCATGAAAAGAAGGATTTTCAATGAATTCCTTATTAGCGCAATAATTGGAGCATTTGCCTTACAAAAGGTGGAGTAGAAAATGTTTTAATGGTAGGCTATAGGGTCATGGTTATTAAAATACTAGATTTGAGACCTTGAGGGGGGGGGATGACAAAACTGTGGTAGAGACTTCATTTCCTTATCTCGAAGCACAAAACTTTGAAGCTAATAAATAAAATTCTTATGATATAAGAAAATATCCACTTTTTCACCCCCTGTATCTTTATATCTGTAAGACTTACAGATATATTGTGTATGGAAATATTGTAGACAATTTTATCTTCTTCATACGTTCCATAAAAATTTTAGGCATACTGATAACCGTTTAAGCGCCAAGGTTCAGAAACGGACTTTTGGCACCTTTAAACCAAGATGGCGGCCGCGCCCTCCCCCCTCAAGGTCTTAAATCTAGTATTTTAATAACCACCCTATAGCCTACCAATAACCAATAAAATATTTTCTACTCCACCTTTTGTAAGGCAATGTATGGAGATGATTCCCCAATGATTGGATTATATTTACTTACGTTACGAAATATCTTTCGTAACGACATGATTTCGTGACGATATGATCTGTTCGTTCCTGAGGACACGTTGAACACAGGATTATGGATTGAAATTAGTTTTAACTATTTGGTTGGCAGGAAAGAGTTTATAAATAATATATTTGTTTTTAATTTGCCGTAATTTACGGTAGGTGAGAGGTATCTTTTTGAATTAGTTAAATAGATAGGAACGGGCACCGCCTGGCGGCTCTATTTTGATGTCGTCGGGCGACTTGTAAACAAATATTTCCGTCAATTTTAATAAGGTACTTGTCATTTCACTTTAGTGTCAAAATTTACAAACTTTATTTTCAGTTTTATAACAAAAATAAAACTTATGGTTATGTTAAGAAACTACGTCTGATTACCTGATATTAAAAGCCCCTATGAACACTGTATATGTAAAATAGTAGACATGTAGTAATATATAGGGTAACTAACTGTATATATAAAATAGTATATTGTTATCAGTCGTAGGTTAGGTATTTAAACGTTTCAGAAGTTACCACTAATCGATGGCACACCCGAGGATGTTTGATAATTGCATTTAGCACTTGAGAAGACGGTTCCATTTTCTTGGAGAGCTCTCATTCTCGGACCGCCTCCAGACTCTAGAGCATGCGAACGAAATAAATTGTATGATGGACTATTATGAAAGATAACAATATTTCATACTTTTACTAGTATCAATAAATGAGAAATATACATAATATGCGTTTTAAAAGCAATTAGATAGTAAGTGAAGGTACCTACACTTTTTTTAAATACCTTTACATATAAAAGTAAATACCTAAGCGTAAATAAGACAGATGTACGACGTACGTACAATTTACCTAATGTAAATCAGCCCTGAGACCTATTTCATGACAGGGTATAACTTATTTTACAAGCTACTTTTTAATTTCCTTTTAGATTAATGCTTGCGCCTACATTATACTTTACTAAAGAAAAAAACCTACGCCTTTCTAAAACTAGCATTTGACACATGTTATTATCATGTATTTATCACGTAAAAACTTGGACGAATAATAATAAGTAAGGAAGGGTAATTAGTGTAATTACCGCTCAAAACCTGCACCAAAACAGTGGTACCAAACTACATAAACACAGCATTTTTATTTTATCAAAAAATTGATTACCGCATTCGAAATATTTTTTTTAATTCATCCACCTATTTTTATGACAGGGATTGTAAAATATGATAAACAATGAGTTTAATTAAAATACTCTTATTTTCTTTTACATATATGTGTTGATTCAGATTGAGAGCCAACAAAAATGATTTTTATGAACGTATTTTCGCTATAAGATTAATACCTGGATTGTTGAAAAAAAAAAACACCTGTGTTTGGGCGTATTTTTAACCGACTTCAAGATTTGAAAAGAGGAGGTTCTCAATTCGGCGTGTATGTTTTTTTTATTTTTTTTTTATTTTTTATGTTTGTTACTCCATAACTCCGTCATGTCTGAACCGATTTTGAAAATTCTTTTTTTGATTGTAAGTATATATATACAGATTGGTCCCGTTTTTGTCAAAACGCAGTTCTGATGATGGGATCCATGAGGAATCGAGGGAACTCCTCAAATCATAAAGGCATACACATAGTGATTTTTATATTTTTATCAACAAAACCATCATTTTCATTCAAAACAGTGACATTTGATGAAGTAGAACTGCTGATGATGATCAGAACGGAACTCTTCAACGACGCATAGTTCACGTTTGGCGATTCGTCCTCTTCGCTGTGTTTGTTTAGCAAGTTTAATTGTCAGAACAAATGTTCGTCAAGCTCAAGTTCTGATGATGGGATCCATGAAGAATCGAGGGAACTCCTCAAATCTTAAGGGCTTACACATAGTGATTTTTGTATTTTTATCAACAAGTCAAGCATTTTCATTCAAAAGAGTGACATTTGATGAAGTGGAACTGCTGATGATGATCAGAACGGAACTCTTCAACGACGCATAGTTCACGTTTGGCGATTCGTCCCCTTCGCTGTGTTTGTTAAGCAAGTTAGATTGTCAGGACCAATTTTCGTCAAGCTCAAGTTCTGATGATGAGTTCCATGAGGAATCGAGGGAATTCCTCAAATCTTAAAGGATACATAAAGTGACTTTTGTATTTTTATTAACAAATCAAGCATTTTCATTCAAAAGAGTGACATTTGATGAAGTGGAACTGCTGATGATGATCAAAACGGAACTCTTCAACGACGCATAGTTCAGGTTTGGCGATTCGTCCTCTTCGCTGTGTTTGTTTAGTAAGTTTAATTGTCAGAACAAATGTTAAGCAAGTTATTTCATTCTATGGAATCTAAGTGCACCATCTACAATAATGCTAAACCGGCTACCCCCATGGAAGTCGGTTTTTTTTTCTTAAAAATTATTTTAACTATATTTCTGAACTAGGAATCGGTGCATTAAAAAAAAAGGTTTTTAAAATCATTTCTAAGCGCTTTATACTAATCATCTGCGATATATTAAGTTGTGCAAAAATATCATATCACTCTCAGGGCAGTTGTGAAAATATCAGTTTTATCTAGGCATGAAAATTCCATAATATATCGCTATTATAATACCGGCTTGCGCCATGTGTACATGAGTCACACAGGCGCCAAAAATGAAAATATTTGTTTCTTATAAAGTACATAAGTAATCTATATATATACTTATGGTGTATTAATGCATGCAGCATAACTGACTGATCCACGCATAGGCGAAACTACAGAAACTATCAAAATTTAAAAATGTCAGGTCTAGTTAGATTTATAATGTGTACAAGTAATGAGAAGCGATTTTGTAATATTGAACCCCTAAAGGGGTAAAAAGGGAGATTACATTATTTTGTAGACTCGAAATTTAGTTTGAAGGCTAGCAACATAAAAGCAAAAAACAACTAATTTCAGCGTTTTTAAAATTCCACCGCAGAGGAATTATTGTTCCTATTTCCGTTCCATTTCCATGTTCCAAAATGAGCTCTGCCAATAGTCTGGTCATTGTTCATTGTATCGCCAAATAAAACCACCACTATAGTATACAAAGAAGTTACGCAAATAATAGGATTCGTTACGTTATTATTTGCATATTAACACTTATTATAAATGAAACTAGTCTACGTTACCCGTTTTTTCGCCTAAATAGCTATAAATCGATTAAGAAAATGGGGATTAACAAAAGATAGTTCTACATATAGGTATAGTTAAAAACATTTTAAGAAGATACATTAGGATATGAAACTATGAAATGAGGATTCGTATTATACGCTAACAAAGTCGCGGGCGGAAAGCTAGTTTACGCATACATAAATATTAATCAAACGAGCGGAGCGTAAGCGAAGCGAAGTTCTTACAAACAACTTCGAACAGAACTGTCACCTGGCTACTGGGACATTTCGTCTCGGCATTTCAATGGATTTTTGATTTTGAGAGTTTGTTTCGGGATAACTTTAGTAAAGTTTTTCTAATCTTTATGAAATTTGTTGTGGTTGTAGCAGAGAAACATATAATTTGAGAGCTGGTATATGATCAGGATCGATTAAGGGTAATGGAGCTAGAAGGTGAAAAACGATCTTCATAAGGGTCTTGTTATATTGGTTAACTCGTTTAGTAAATCGCAAGTTCTCAGTTCAAGGCGCACTACTAGTAAATCTAGTAATACGTTAACTTAATATTTCAGTTTTTTAATTTAAGTATCTACTGCCCAATTATAATTTTTTGTCAACTCAGCAACTTTTGGCAACTTTTCTTATTGGTGTAAGGGCTTGAAACCTTCGCGGAATTAAGTTTAACACAAAAAAATATGCTTAAAGAATGGTACCTGATTGGTTAACAAGATATAAGACATTTTTGTTTTAGAAACATGAATATGGGACGTATTTTCACATGAGTTTTGCTTGACTAAACTCGTCTTGATGTAAATGTAAAAATGACTATAATGTGCTCCTCCTAGTAACGATTCGGACAGCATAAAGAAAGTTGCCGCTTATTTTTAATTTAAAAAAACGACTCCGGATACCTCGTGCCTACACGACACTGCTCATGTTTTTTGTTATCTAATATATAATTATAATTTTATTTTAATCTACTGTTCTGCGTTAATGAATCCTACCAGTAGTATGCGTATTGCTGTAACGCAATATCGTTTATTAAATATTGAAATGAATCTGATGAACGATCGTGTGACATAGCGCGACTCGATCAAGCGCGATCTGATGCCGTTGCAGCGCCAGTCATGAATTTCATTTGTACGGTTTCCACGTCGACGGTTCGGCTGAATGCTTCACTACGGGGTTGTACTCTTTGAGCACATCATTGGAAATTCCTTTGATACAAAATGATTAAGATTTATTCGTCACGAAGGGAAATATTCGCAATTAGATTGGAGAATGTTACGACCATTGAAAGTTGTATTTTAACAGCAGGTTTAGAGCTGCCTATTGGTTCATAAGTATAATGTAATTGCTAAAATTGTATTTCTGTTGTCAGACGGTGTTAAAACAATTGGTTAAGTAGGTACCTATCCTGATTTCGTTAAAGTGCAGGAGGAGCAACCAAACCATTTCCGAGCTGACGTTACCTACGAGTAAGATTAAAATATCAGATATAAAAGTAGACCATGTTCTTCCAAAAACGTACACATTTTTGCTGAAAAATATTTTTATAAAAAAACGTACGTATTTTTTATAAAAACAAACGAAGTGTCAGCAATACATCTTTAGCTACAGTTGATATCTCGTGTTGATGAAACATGAAACGTACCCCACTCCAGCCGTAAGGCAGGAAGCCATCATGCTCGGTCCAGTTGCTGGTGTCCACGTAGAAGAGGCCGGCCGTCATCATGAACACCCACACGCACAAGTTGACGGCGTTCAGTAGGTTGTTGAAGAACAACGACTTCTTCACGCCAGCCACCAGCACCACGGTCATCAACAGCGATATCCCGAACGCAATGAAATCCGGGGGCTTTCCTAAAACAATATAAATAATGTAATGACATACCGACTGTTAATACTTATATTATTTATTCGTTTTCCAAAGTAGAAAACGATCAAGTCGTATCACGGTATATATGAGAAGAGCTCACGACACTAAAACTAGTTCGGTAAGACTCCCAGATGAGATGATATATATATATATATATAATTAGTTACGTCTGGTGATGCTGCGTCACGTTTCTATTATAAAAAGATGGCAGCTAGGTTTTGGTGTACATCTACAATCGTATGATGCTGCTGCCACTGATAAGGCTTGGGTTTGCAGCATTATCATATAGCCCTACCCATTCCTTGCTTCGAGGAACAAAGGAAATCTGGGTATCTTATCATACTAGAAACCGGATTTTTAAATTTGCCGCCAGATTTTTTGCATTGCAGCATCGCCTTTTCGTGTTCTCCCCATTCAATACGTAACTACTACTTATTGAATTAGACTGAATTCATATCTAGATTAAGGAGTTTAGTCATTTTACAGCGATATTTTTCGTTAGTTATTGGGTTTCATTTTTTATTGCTTTTATTCACAACCGAAAATCTGTGGATTCAAAAATAAATGTATACCAACCACGCTGTTTACCAAAAATTTGCCTGAATTAATCTTTATTATAATAAAAATATCGTAAAATTACTAAAAAGAATTGTTGAATTAGACACATACATGACTTGTGTAACAAAAACCTTTCTGAATTATCACACGATTTGTGATGCACTCATGCATTGGGTAGGTAAATGCTCATTCCCGTATGAATTAGTATTTTACGTAAAAGCATCTTCACAATGTACCTAGTGCTACGATAAGTATTTTAAAAACCCACCCGCATCCAAATGCAACAAACATGAACTTTTTTCAAATCTCATAGTTATTTATAATATTCCCACGGTTTCGTAGCTGCTATATTTACCGAGATAGATTGTAATCTGCTCGGTTTTAATTAACTCCGTCAGTTTTCTTTGCTTTACCGGATGCTTCTACGCTGCTCAAAAAGAAAATAAAGGTAAAACAACTGATGAAAATATTAAAAACGGTTGGTGGTGACATTACAACGTTTGAACTATACGGTTCCAACGGCACGGTACGGTTGGTATCGGATACAATTATAATTTAGAGTCGACATTTTTTACTCTCTATTTAGGTAGATCTAGTTGTCGCCATTATTTTTACATGAAATTAATAGTTTAAATAATCGTTATTTTAAATCATATCGTTGTTATTTTTAAAACATCATTTCATAATTTTATTCAGAGTTTAAAATGTCAGTTTCGAGCGCTCGAATCTAAAAAATCACCCCCCCAGATTTACCGCATAATACTTATGGCATTACAACGCAATCTAATACATTCAGTGCCATCTAGTGCTACGAGCTACGCTCGTCGCGTAGCCACGTATTCGTCGCATGTAGCTCGTAGTAGCTACGAACAGAGAACCCGGCAGTCAAGGTCTCGGCGCTGAGTGTGTTAATACGGCTGTCAAATTGAAGGCACGTTTTTTCTTAGATTGTACACATCTTAATTACATTATAATCAATAAATCTTTGTTAAGGTACTCGTAACAAACGTTAACAAAGATAATAAATAATAATACTGTTTTTCTCAAACATTCAACAAAGATTCGTTTGTGTTAATAAATATGTAAAAAAAAATGTATCACTACGCTAGCTCAAGAAACTAACTTACCAAAAACTGTTCCAAATATCCCAGCCAGGTGTTTGGTGATAGCGCCGTCGCACAAGGAGTCGAAGCACGCGCTCAACGCGCGCGCGCACGCACTCGTGCCGATCTGCATCACCGACAACTCATTTTTCACAATACGTTTGAATAAATAAATATTTGGGGACAATCTTACACAAACCAACCTAGTACCAAACTAAGCAAAGCTTGTATAGGTACATAGAAAACATACATCTAGTATACATAGGAAACATAGTTAGATACGAGGTAAATACACAAATAAATGCCCTTACCAGGATTCGAACTCGGGACCTCCTGCTTCGTAGGCAGGGTCACTACCGACTGCGCTAGGAGGCCGTTTATGGGCATTACAATTTAACTTGTACATCAAAGCTCGACATAAACGCGCTGGTAGCCTGGCGGTAAGATGCCCGACTTTCAATCCGGAGGTGTCGGGTTCAAACCTCGGCACGTACCACTGAGTTTTTCGGAACTTATGTACGGAATATCATTCCATATTTATCAGCCGCTTTTCGGTGCAGAAAAAATCGTAAGGAAACTGGACCTAATCCCGATAAGGCCTAGTTTCCCCTTTGGGTAGGAAGGTTAGATGGCAGTCGCTTTCGGAAAAACTAATGCCTACGCCAATTCATGGGATAAGGTTGTCAAGCGAACCCCAAGCCGGGACAAACGCTAGGAAGTTATGTGAAAATGAAAATACCTAGTTAGAAGTAAAAAACTAATTTGTCATGTCTTTGATCTTAAAAAAGAGTGTAAGTACCTCAATAGTGCATTACATATGCATTTTTAGAGGATTTCGACTAATAAAAGCAAGTGTCAAGTTTATCAAGAAGGTACAAGATTCTGTATTCTATTCATGGAATTATATCATTGGCTGAATGACTGAGTCACGTGTTTTTTTTCTGTAAATGTATAGATATTTATGGTGTAAATATATAGATAGAGTATGGAATACACTTTAGTCAGTGAAGGACAGATAACAGAAAATCGGCCAATTAAGGCAATACAGAACCGAGAGTCCTCTTGGATTATATTATATTTGTAACACGGTTAATGAAAAATAATTACATGTATTTTTTCCTTACGTAAAAAATCAATATCTTACTTTACGTTACAACATACGTTAGTAATTATTGGGCCTTTTTATTGCACGAATTAAGTAATAATTAATTTAACTTATCTGTTAATTAACTCCTGATTTAAAATTGCAATTTTCACTTATTACTTTGAGCTGAAAGTTTGTTAAGCTACTTAAATAAACGTAGCAAAATGCTTCCAGTGAAAAAGAATTCCTGTCGGACTGCCACTCAAGCAATAAACAGAGAATTGAATACTTTGAACGTGGAATTGAAATGTGGATTAACTCTGCGTGGGTATTCGCTTTTTCGATGAAAAATAAACCTTTGTTTCGTTTAAATTATTACAGTGCGGCAGGCGGTCGAGTAAATTATTTGTAAATATCTTCCTTTTTATTGCCATTTAAGTGAGCGAATATTTGTAATAAGTAAAGTTTATTTTGTACGTGATACTAGGAATCGTTTTCTTTAAATAAAAGCCATTAGGAAAATTCAATTAAGAACTCTAAAATACTCGTAATTTAAAAAATATAAGCTCTTAGTTAAATACTCTTAAGCCCAAAAATAAACAAATTAAGTGGTTTCATTTTATAGAAATCAACATACTTTTTACTTCTTGCGAAATCCAGTGTATGTAACCCCTTAAACATGAACCTCGTTCTCACGCTTCCATTAAAATGTCATATAATATTCCACATAATAAGGTTCCGTTTCAGAGATTTAACAAAACTTTACTAGCTGTAAAATTATTATGTAATTTCAAAACAGAATCACTGTTACTTTTACTGTTAACGTAATTTTTAAAAGGATAGTATGTATTGAATACTACCTTTTGCCCATGACTTCGTCTGCGCGGAATTAACATTCGCCATATGGTTTTCTTTTGTTTAAGTGATAGGTATACATATTTTTTTCGCCAAACTGAGGACAGTTTGTTGGCGAATAGCCTTGACCCTTGTTATGTTATAGGTACATTCTAGAGCACTAAAACCGGGCCATCTTGCATGGACATTTTCATTAAAGATGACCCGCTTTCAATTAATGAAACGCCTTAGTAAAATCTAAGAGCGAATGTTAATATAGCGGATATGCTATTTCAAGTTAACAGTGAGCAATAATTCCATACAAACTTCAACCTCCTTTTGATCCTTTTAAGGGATGATTTCTTGGATGAAATTTAACTCTTTTATTTAGGGAATTATATTTTCTGTCACCAAAATTCATATTGGCCAATATTTTTTATCCCCTAATTATAATATCTGCCTTCAACAGATCTGTGACCATTTTAAGTAAAGGTCCCTTATTTTGGGTTTTCGTAAATAACTCGGTAACGGTGGCTCATACTAAAAAATGTTCTATTGCTTAATTCATCCACATATAATTTTCTATAAAAAAGATTCTTTGCACTTTTTTGCTGGGATCAACGTTTAATGAGATATCGCGGTAATACGATAAACACTTTTTTAAACTTTCGGAGCTAATATTTACGAAAGTATTAGTTTTATCCAAAAATTGTTTCAGAATACCCTTATTGTTTTAAAAAGACCTATCCAACGATACCCCACACATTAGGGTTGGAGTAAAAATAATATTTACCCCCCCACTCCATGTGTACGGGAGGGAGGTAGCCGAAAAAATTATATTTTTTCACATTTTGTTTTAAAACTTTGCCGGCGTGAATAAAGTACATACTCATACGATTTTTTTATTTTCTAATACTAACCATCACTGAGCAGGCTGCTCACCCTGCTACCTCACTTCCTACCCTTATAGTTTCGCCATGTCCGTCTGACGCGCGGACAGACGGGGACAGACGGACATGCCGAAACTATAAGGGTAGGCACCCTGCTCACCCTGCTCAGTGATGGCTAGTACTAGACAAGTGAAATTTCGTATGAGTATGTGTTTTAATTACGCAGACAAAGTTTTAAAACAAAATGTGAAAAAATATTATTTTTCCGGGTACCTCCCGTACACATGGAGTGGGGGGGGTAAATATTATTTTTACTCCAACCCTATGTTGGTATCATTGGATAGGTCTTTTTAATTAATAATAATTATGTTTGTTCTTTGTATAGGGTAGAAAAAACAATTTTTATTGAGCCTACGGACCCTCATGAAATAGGCAAAGTAATAAAGGCCCTGAAGAATACAAGATCCGCTGGAATCGACAACATTAATGTTAAGGCGCTTAAAGCTATAGCCAATGAAATAGCGGTGCCGGTAGCTCATGTTTTGAATCTATCATTAGAACAAGGGCATTTTCCCAACAAGCTAAAGTTTTCAATTATAAAGCCTTTATTCAAGAAAGGGAAAATGACAGAAAAAAACAACTATAGACCTGTGGCGCTTTTGCCAGTTATATCAAAAGTCTTTGAGAAGGTCATGTACGCAAGGATTTTAAAATACTTAAATAAAAATCGGATCCTCTGCTCAGAACAAAGTGGATTCCGTAAAGGGAAATCAACTATACATGCTGCATTCAATTTAGTTTGCACTGTACTGGATGCACTAGAAGCAAACGACCTAGTTGTAGGCTTATTCCTAGATTTAAGTAAAGCCTTCGATTTCGTAGACCATTCAATCATACTTAAAAAAATTGAAAAATATGGCATAAGGGGGCCCGCATTCAGATGGCTAAATAGCTATTTATCAGACCGTCACCAACTAACTAGGATTCAATATACATCTTCGACTGATAATTCTAAGCTAAGTGTCGACTCTGTTTCACGTGTAAACTACAGTGGAGTACCGCAGGGCAGCATATTAGGGCCACTCCTATTTTTGCTCTATATAAATGATTTTCCTGCCTGTATTAAACATCGCTGCCTCTTGTTTGCAGATGATACAACGATAGTTATTAGAGGTGTAAACGAAAATGAGCTAAAAGAGAACATAAATGCTACTTTGACTGATATAGGAGATTGGTTGCATCAGAATGGCCTATGCATGAATGCTTCAAAAACTAAATTAGTTCGATTTGCAACCAGGAATAGCAAATTAACACCATTACATATAAAATTGGGTAATGACCAAATTGAAGAAGTATCACATACAATTTTCCTAGGCATTGATATAGACCAATATTTAAATTGGAAACAACAGATAGACGTAGTTTCCACTAAAATTAATAAATATGCCATAAAAAAACTGAAGTGTATCACTTCAGAAGAAACCGCGCTACTTGTATATCATAGCTATGTTGCTTCTGCACTGCGCTATGGAATGGTATTATGGGGACATGGAAGAAATGTAAAACAAGTATTCATAGCGAAAAAAAAATGTGTGAGGGCTATAGCGGGAGTCAAGTGGTCAGAGTCATGCAGGCCGTTGTTTAAAAAGTATGGAATCCTGACAGTTCCGAGCTTATACGTCTTAGAAATGTGTAAATTCGTTAAAAGCAATTTGGGGCTATTTAATCAGAAATGTAACATTGGAAAGCGCACAGTCACACATAAAGCTTTAGTAGTCCCAAAAAGTAGATTAGAAGTGAATAAGAAAAATTGCTACCACATGGCTGTCCGTATTTACAATGCGCTTCCTATGTCATGGACTGAGTTACCAACCAACAAATTTTTCTCTAAGTTAAGAACCTTTCTGTTAACAGAATGTTTTTACAGTCTCGATGATTTTTTTCTCAGAACAGAACAAAATCATTCGCTTGACATGTAAATTATACTGAATATAAGCTTGAATTGTAATGCAAATTATACTAATATTGAATTGACTGTCTTTGGAATGTAATCGAATCTAGCTATTATATATCTATTTATAAAATCGTATAATCTGTCTGTAATAATCTAGTTATTAGGTAATAATGTGACTGACTGTGACTTGTAATTTGAGGTTTGAATAGTTTTTATATTTATTTTGTACCTTTGACAATTATTTAATTTTCAGTTTATTTGAGTGTTACATTATTACTATATGTACTTGTAGGAATAAGGATATTGTATACCGTAAACCGGTTGATTGTGACACTTACTATTATAACATTATTGTAACATCTGTAAACTGGCATGCACAATCTGACAATAAATGATTACTTACTTACTTGATTACTTACTTAAAACAATAAGGGTATTCTGAAACAATTTTTGGATAAAATTAATACTTTCGTAAATATTAGCTCCGAAAGTTTAAAAAAGAGTTTATCGTATTTCCGCGATATCTCATTAAACATTGATCCCAGCAAAAAAGTGCAAAGAATCTTTATTTTAGAAAATTATATGTGGATGAATTAAGCATTAGAACATTTTTTAGTATGAGCCACCGTTACCGAGTTATTTACGAAAACCCAAAATAAGGGACCTTTACATCCCTCCCGCCCCGCTAGCGGCGCCCCCAGCCATCGGTACTTTTAGTATGTTGTGTAAGATACCTTTGGCTACAACTACAACAAAATTTGGCTATACACGAATTATTTCCTCTAAGTTTTCCTTCATTGGGTGGGCTATAAGCTGCCATACAAATATATGGGTACAAGCGAAATGCACATAATGTCAGAATGACATTTTAAAATGTTACGAATATTATTTCCAACACGGCTCTCAATTTCACGAGCACAACCACGGAGCTCGAATTGAGTTTATACGTGACGGTTTTCACTGAGTGCCTAATAAACAATGCGCGTAGCACCCACGGACTTGATAAATACTGGACGCGGTAATGGGCGGCGCGCGCGTTACATGGTTTATGATCAGATGCGCATAAACTTGTCGAAACCTCATGCCACGCGGTTCAGTCGTCGTTCGACCACGTGTGACGAATTTAGTGCCAAAAAACATATAATAATGCCGTGTTGTACAATTTTGTCGTGTCGTATACGAAGCAACGAATTAAAGGAGGCCCCTGGAGTAGTTGCTTTCCGCCGGTAAGAATAAAAACCGAGTATTTTACATTTTTTCCAAAAATTGTAGACTTTTATTACGACATTCACCCATTATCCGATGGTACAACAGTATTCATATCAATTGCTCGCTGGCTATTGCTGCCGGTCGCAGGATTACGCGAGTGACGCGCAATGTATTTGCAAATACGAACGTCGCTCGTCAGTCTCGTCACACGATCGGCAGCCACGTTGCTGGGCAACATGGCTGCCGCGCGCCTGCCGCCACGAGAGTGCGGCCCATTATTTATTATCGATAATTTCGAACACATTGTTTAAGGTGTAGCTTGTCTGTCCTATAGTAGAGAATAATTTTATTTCTTTCGAAAACAAAATAACGTGATTGACTGGATTAATTAATCCAATGATCAACTTATTTTATAGATACGATAACTGTAAAATGGTACTTCTAACCATACAAATATTATTGATGCGAAAGTGTCTCTGTCTGTTACCTTTTCACACTTAAACTGCTGAACCGATTAAGATGAAAATGAAGATAGTTTGAGTCACGATTATTCTTTGTATTTTAGCAGACACATAAATTAGATAGATAAGGGTACATCCACAAACTACGTCAAACAAATTTCAACAATAATGTTTGAAATGACTATTACTTTATTTTTCCCATTTTAAATAATATATTAAATGGAATCAAAGCAAGAAAAAAAAATACAAAGTGTTTGAATGTCAGACTAGAAGACGTAAAGAGTTCCTTTCCTTCCAAAAAAGTGTACACTATACTATGTGTATATATGTACACGATATTTGTATTTGTGATGTCACAAGAAATAAAACTCCCCCTTCCCCTTATCAGATCTCGTCACACTTTGTTGATCCCTCCGTCCCCCTTAACATCTGACGTAATTAATGGATGAACCCTTATTAGGGTAGATTTTTATCCACCTATTAATAAAAATCGACATTGTTTTATTAATATGAGGTGTGGCGCGGTTTATGAAGTTAATTATCGATAATCGATATCGATAAAATACATATATCGACAGGCCACCATCCCTCTAATGTAAGCGGTTACGTATTTTCGAGTGTACGCATACATCAACACAGCGAATGAGAGACTGACATTTCTTGGTGTGTATCACCTCGTGCGTACTTTAATGAGAATGTGTGCATGTAAATGCCGGCTACGCTGGTTTTGGAACAAACTACAGCTGATACCGTCTCCATATACTCCGTGGTAGCTCCCAATAGGTACTATAGCCTTAATAGCATTTATCTTAGTCGTTATATTTATGCTAATTAGGGAGGAATCTAAATCGCACGTGATTATTTACTAAAGTTTTTATTTACTAAGTGTTTTTTCTACTCATTTACTTTTTTATCTGTCATTTATATAGTCTGGCCAGTCAACGAACGCAGTAGCAATGTACAGCGAACAAAAGTATGACAACACAAAGCAGCAATGATCATCAAATTTTATGTTTTTAATTTTAGGTGGTATTTTCGCTCCTTTCACTAGGTTACATTTACGGTGTCTAAAAAGTAAACGGATATATTTCTTCCGATCTGTCATCAACTGCAACAGATAATCTGGTTGAGGCAATTGACGTTGAGGCTTAAAAATTAATTTAAATTTTATTGGGAACGTTGCAGGAGTTCTATCTCACTCGCGCTTAAGATGAGAGAGTGAAATACACTAGAAACAAATTCAATGAGAATTGAAATGTTCGTCATTAAATTCGGTGTATCATCACAAAGGGTTGCCACATGTACGTATTTTGAATTTGCCGCGCGTTTCTACTGACAGAATATGGTTTGCCAGACTATACATTCGTCAACACTTATACCAGAACAAAGATAACTTCCTCGAAGAAAAGTCTATACTCTATTCCCAAAAAAAAAACACTTGTGCTGTAACTCCACCAAACTAGTAGTATCGCTTGTAGTCAAAATAAATTGCTGCTAACCAAAAAAGAAAAATTATTAAAAAAAAAACATCATAAAACAAAATACTTTGCCGTTTTTACGTTTCCCGCGCGTTGAGAGGGCCATATTGCAAATTTCGATAACCTTTTTATATATCTCTATCTCTCTTTGAGTGACAAAGACGCAAATAATCTAGTTTTGATTTTTGAATTTCGCTCTAACCCTACAACATTTTCAAGGAAAATGTTTGTTTTAGTAGCAGTTTCTCTGTATGTACCCATTTGCGTTAGTACATAGGCTGCTATTTATATATCCGGAAACCGGGATTACAATCTTCTTAAATAGCATATTTGACCTCCATGGTAAAATTTGAACTTTTTTAAGTACTGGCCGGTATATTTTTTCTTTCTTATTAACGCTCGTGTTTTGTTTTTGACGGGTTTTAAATGTCATCTCGCAGCAAGAATGGAACTCACTCGTGAAAATATTCGTGCTATGATTTATTATGATTTTCGGCGTGGTTTAACGCAACAACAGTGCATAGATCAACTAACTTCAACTTTTGGTGATGAAGCCCCATCTAAAACTACTGTGTATCACTGGTTTAGTGAGTTCAATCGTGGACGTAGTATGCTTACGGACGAATTTAAGGCAGGTCGCCCGAAATCGGTCGTTGTACAACAAAATATCGAGGCTGTGCGAAAACTTATAATGGACGACCGACATGTTACGTACCGCGAGATAGAGGCGACTCTGGGTATTTCTATGACCAGCATTAATAGCATATTACATAATTATTTGGCTGTAAAAAAAATTTGTTCGCGTTGGATACCCCACAACTTAACAAAAGAGCAAAAAGATGCTCGCGTCGAATGGTGCAATAAAATGTTAAAAAAATATAACCGTGGTGACTCAAAAGCCGTTTATAACATCTATACAGGTGACGAATCCTGGATCTATGCATACGATCCCGAAACGAAGCAACAATCAACGGCATGGGTGTTTCAAAATGAGCCGAACCCTACGAAAGTTACTCGTGCAAAAAGTACATTGAAACAAATGGTGGTCTGCTTCTTCGGTATTAATGGCCATGTAGCTACAGTGCCACTAGAAAACCGTAGAACGGTTAATTCAGAGTGGTACACGACCATTTGCTTACCGGAAGTATTTGAACAAATTCGTAAAACTAACCAGCGACGAAGAATCATTCTTCATCATGACAATGCCAGCTGTCATACGTCACGCGAAACAACTCTATTTTTGGAGGGTCAAAATGTGGAATTAACGGGTCATCCGCCGTACAGCCCTGACTTGGCACCCAACGATTTTTATTTATTTCCAAATATAAAGAATAAATTACGCGGTCAACGATTTTCGACCGCTGAAGATGCTGTCGACGCATTCAAACAACACGTTATGGAGGTACCTCAGGCGGAGTGGCAGAAGTGCTTTAAAAATTGGTTCACGCGAATGCAAAAGTGCATAGATCATCAAGGGGAATACTTTGAAAAACAATAAAACCATTTTCAGCCGTGTACGTTTGTTTGTTTTTTTGTTTCCGGATATATAAGTAGCAACACCTATACCTACTTGATGAAAGTGCTTTAAAGGGTTTAACTTAAATTACTGTTAATTACTTCTGTTGATGAAATATAAGAAGAGGTGAGCGAAAATGTATTGTTTCTTCAATTTTGCATTTTACTTAAAATTGAGTATGTAGTCGTAGAAAATACTATTATAAGTGGTAACTTTTAACGCATTGGTTTTATTCATAGACTAATGTTTTATTGTATAGAGTAGAAATTGTTGTGAAAATATTCTTATATAAGCATATACAGTGTGTCCCATATAAAAGTGCACAAACAAATAGGGATACAATTAGATGTAATTTTATGTATAAAAAAGTAAAAACAAAATTAAACAAATATTTTAATTTTTAGGATCATTTTAAGTTTTGTTTCAAGACAAATGTCTTCGTTAAAATATAACGCAATATACTCCCGAGAGGTCAATTGTTTTGAAAACAGCGAATTTTCCGCACACGTCCGGAAAAGTAGCTTTTTATTTTTTATTTATTGAGTCGAACCCACAACCTGTCCTGTTAATACGTTTGTCCCTCCACCGAGTCTAGGCTTTCGCCCCCCAGCACTATTGGGTCCGTTGTACTCGAAAACACGACCGAAGGGAAGGAAAACACATCTTTTTTAGTGCACTTTAATACAGGAGACACTGTATATCACATGAGAGTTTTTAGATATGACATTCGTTTATCAGGAAGTCTATGAAAGTTGTATAGTTGCTAATGTAATGTCCTAGTGCTCTAGACTGTCCCAGTACATTAAACGTACATCAACCACAATAATACCTAAAGAAGAAAGCAGGGTGTCAAATATAGTGCATTAGCATGTTGAGCAAAAAGGTTTACTTAGGGTAGTATAGTAGAATAGGGAGATTAGGCTTACCAAGTATTCGAGCACCATGTTCCAGCCAATGACGAAGGCGATGAACTCGCCTACGGTGACGTAAGAGTAGGTGTACGCCGAGCCCGTCGTGTTGGGCACGCGCACGCCGAACTCCGCGTAGCACGCACCTGCGCACAACCACAACACACGTCGTAGCCATTGATTGATTTTTAATTATCACGTAATATGACTTCAACTCCAAATCGTGTATTTCTTAACGTAGCTTAAATCAAATAGCATCCGTTAATTCTTAACTTACAGAGAATTAATGTAAAAATACTCACGACTACGTACATTCAAGATTAAGAAAGTCGTTAAAGATTACGAGACGAATGTATGTACTTCTTAGTGTACGGCTTCAGTGGCAAGCGTTCGGTGCTGCGATTAGCGTTACGTCGAGCTTTAAATGGATATGAGCAGCGTCCACTGAGGCTACTCCTATACGTCCTCTGAGGCTACTCATATACGTCCACTGAGGTTCCTCCTATATGTCCACTGAGGCTACGCCCATACGTCCAATGAGGCTACTGCTGTACGTCCACTGAGGCTACTCCTATACGTTTTCACGCGTTTGCGTTGGACGTGGCGCCAGACGTAGTCGGTCATCGCCGTTCAAGCGGCCACTGAATTTGCATCCTTATATAATTTTTTTTTGTATGAAAGCATATATGTTTTTTGTCAAATCTAAATTCATTATACCCGAATTGATCGATAGCTATACCTGACAACGCCTAGTAGTATTTTATGATGAGTAATAGAATCTTCTTCATACGTTCCATAGATATTTTAGGCATACTGATAACCGATTAAGCGCCAAGATTCAAAAACGGACTTTTGGCACCTTTAAACTAAGATAGCGGCCGCGTGCCCCCCCCCCCCTCAAGGTCTCAAATCTAGTATTTTAATTACTGCCCTATAGCCAACCAATAACCATTAAAATATTTTCTACTCCACCTTTTGTAAGGCAATGTATGAAGATGATTCCCCAATTATTGGATTATAGGTACATTTGAGCTGGAGGTACCTGAGAAGATGCTGGCCAGCGCAGCGATGATGAAGCTGAAGACGACGCCGGGCCCCGCGAACTTGCGCGCCACCAGCCCCGACACCAGGAACATGCCCGTGCCCACGCACGATCCCACTCCCAGCGACACCAGGTCCATCGTCGTCAGACATCGCTGAGCACAAACGGTACATGGTCATTATATAATTTTAAAGATAACTCATACAGCGAAGGAGAAAATTATAACTACTCTAAATTTACAGCTATTTAATAATAATAAGACTTTGATATATAGTTTTCTCCTTCGCTGCGTGATTTATCCTTAAAATTAAAAACAGGCCACGTGTCGGGCCACGCTCGGTGTAGGGTTCCGTAGTTTTCCGTCCGTCACAGTAAGTGTCCCCACTTAAGAGTTTAAAAATGGGCCCATGGTTGGGTTATTTGAAAGCACGTCATTTCATTGTGATTTTGTAGAAATTACAGGTCCAATAAACACCTGCTTATACGGTTAAATTACAAACTTAGTTCAGAAATTATTATGTAATTTTTTTTCAAAAACTATTCAACCTATCAAGTTCAAAATAATTTTCCTAGAAAGTTTTTATAAAGTTCTACTTTTGAGATTTTTTTCATATTTTTAAAACTTATGGTTCAAAAGTTAGAGGGGGGGGGGGACACATTTTTTTTACTTCTGGAGCGATTATTTCCGAAAATATTTACATTATCAAAAAATGATTTTAGTAAACCCCTATTAATTTTTAAATACCTATCCAACAATATATCACACGTTAGGGTTAAATAAAAAAAAAACACTCCCCACTTTACGTATAGGGAGGTACCCTAATAAAACATTTTTTTCCACTTTTTATTTTACCACTTTGTCGGCGTGATTGATATACATATTAATACCAAATTTCAGCTTTCTAGTGCTAACGGTCACTGAGATTATCCGCGGACGGACGGACGAACAGACATGGCGAAACTATAAGGTTTCCTAGTTGACTACGGAACCCTAAAAATGGCCATCAAAAACATGATATTTGAAGTGGAGCACATAATTAGAATACAAACAGTTGAGGAGACATTAATGCGCATCATATTTTAAGTCTGAAATTCCTAATTTTTTTATAAATAGCGAAAAATTTAATACGGCGTCACAAAACTGACAAACATTTCGTACACTTTCCATTTATTTATGTAAATCAAATGTTTTCATGGTTTTATTAATGAAAAGCCCAACAGTTTGTTAAGTTTTACAAAATACAATTTGTTTTTCTGTACTTGCCTAATAATACTTTTATCAAAGCTAATAAGTAACTAAGTTTACAGGTACATGACTGTACCTAGGTACACATCGTGAGTGTGCAAAAAAGAAAAAAAAAATCACTGAATCTGGCGCACTACTAAACTTGAGGTTATGTACGGTAGTACTATTAGTTATTCTGTGGTTATGTTGAGAATCACTTATGGAAAAGATCGAAAACTTTTTTTTCAGAATATTTTAACAAAACAGGCTACGCTTTTAGTTTAAAAAAATCGGATTCGACTCTTAAATTTACATAGGTAAAGACTGAATGACAAGTTTTGAAAATGCCATTTTCTTTTTGGTTTCGTTTTCCGAATAAATCCTATCAAGTAATCAATTATTTATTAATTAGTAATTGTAATTTACGAGTTTGTGTTCTACAAATGTATTTTATGACATATAGTTTATTTCATCACTTTCATCAGTATAGGTTACGCCGTAGTATACTTAATAGAGCCTGGGAGAATTTACCGCGTGCCGGATTCTAATTTAAAAATACATTAACAATACCTTAAAAATACAACCTATCTCAAACATAACTCCAACACACAACAAACATTAAACCAATATTGAAGTTGTACTCGTATTTCTTTAATTATTATTTATTTATTTAGAACAGTCGTACATTTACATTAGGTACAACAGGTTTTTAGGTTATAGACTTACAGTTTCCTCAATAAGAATAAGATAACCATAACATATTATAAATATAAATAGCTTGACTAAGGGCCTGTTTCACAATCTCCAGATAAACTTATATGCCAGTTAAAATTATTGCTATCCTTTTCTCCAGTCATATAAAAGAAAAGGACAGCAAACATTTATCTGACAGATATGCTTTAACTGGAGATTGTGAAACAGGCCATAAGGGTACTAAAAATCAAAATACATATATCTGTAACAGAAATAGATCGTTACAGAAACAGTGCCCAATAAGAACATAAAAACAAAAGAGAAACAGTTATAATTATAAACATCAGTCTATGGTTATATTGAAGTATGGTATGATTATATGTTATGGTATTGTATTGGAGTTGCGTTGGAATATTTTTCAAGAAAATTCTGATATTTCTGATTCAGATGCTTATCCGTAGCTGGATTGCGTTGTTAATGCATTGGAGTTGTATTGAAGTTGGATCGTGTCTATACGTGTTTTAAAGTTAGAATACAGCCCCGGGTATAAAAATGGTGAAAATGCTTGACTTAGACTCGTTCAATTGGTGACTCTACGTAAAACGAACCCGCCGTATATTTTGTTTATTAATGAATTGTTATTATGGTATCCATTGTCTGAATCTAATCAATAAACTCCGGTCTGAATTCGAAAACTACTAACTTTAAACTAACCTACCTTAACTGGAGATAGGTTCCATACCTAACAGTTCTCATGTAGCTTGGATATCTATGTATGCGTTGTATAGTTCTAACGGATATTGCAGCAACCGCAAATACTGAAATACACCTACAATAGGTATCTATTTAAATTGCTTTCCTAGAATAGATACGAGGCGATCAAATGCAATGTACCTATGAGAGGTGGCCTTTTGCTACTGTTCAAATATTTATTAAACAGACCACAATTCAGGTCCATTATCCGAGAGGCAATTTACATGTTGGAAATAAATACCAATGTATTTCAGTCGTTAGTTTATATATTTTTATAATTCAATAATCGCTCAGTGCTCTTAATATGTACCTATTTGATAAATCAGAGTACCCATTTACTCCATAAAATTGAAAAGTTTAATAGTATCTATTAATAATAAATATAATAATTTGCAGTAAAACACTTCTATAATTGCATTAACACGTTTAATTTTGAAGACAAAGTAAAAATATTTAAGATTAGCAAAAATAGTCAATTATTTAAAATTTAGCATTTCACGTAAAAATCACAATAACGGCATCTATATAAGGATATTTCACATTCAATAACTTCCCTAGTGGTCAGAATGCAATTAAATTACAATAATAAAAATATTTAAAATTAGCACTTCACTTAAAAATGAAGACAACTGTACCTATTTCACATTCAATATAATAATACATAGTATACCTACAAACCAGCACAAGCGAAATTCGGTAGGTAATCGGATTACGCTTCGATGTTTGAAATTACGAGAACCTAATTTTATAAATTAGTCAATTTGTTGGACTCCAATATGTTACATAGGTATCTATATCAGTGATCATGATCACTTACCAAATGAAACATAAAGGGGATATTTCGAAGTGATTATAAACGCGCATATGGCGATGTAATCATATATAAAAATACATGCACCATATAGAGGATGTAACAAGAATAGTAGAGATCCGTTTAAGGGCATAATTAGTTCCGTATTCTAATAACGATGATGTGTCCCATACTAATAATTTTTTTCCTCGCGCCCAAAAAATTTTTCTTCTACTTTTTCCTAGTCGTAATACGATACCAATTATGCCCTTAAATAGATCACCACTATTTTTGTTCCATCCTGTACAAACGTATAAAAGACGGTTGATTTTAATGAACGTTTTAAATTTTGCCGGTTTCATTAAATAATACGAACTAAGAGATGTGCGTGTTAATATTCAACATAAAATAAGTAAAATAATTTACTAAGTTTCGGTTTCAAAAATTTTAATGCGCCTTCGAGAATAGCTCGTGGCAGATTTTGTCCAAGAAGGTTTTATTGGCCTTATGCGAATATAGGACTACCAGGAATAGTTGACCTGCTGAAATGAGGTCCAAAGGATCAACACAGGAGCAAACATTTCCCAATATTTTTTTACACCTTCTGGGTTTGGGAAAACTGGGAATACACGACTTTAGGACCAAATGAAGGCATCACAACGATTTACAGCTTGCTGGAAATAAATTCTTAAAAAAAAACGATTGGCATACCTCGCCCGCTCCGTAACATCTGCGCTGACTGGTCATAAACTCACCGAAAGCTTCTGTTTGCCGGGCACAGCTATTTCCTGCGTGGTCTCGGAGTCCCGCGGGTCCCTAGTGCGGATGAGCTTGGTAAAGATGTTGTGGCCATCGCGCCTCATAGTCCCCCAATCCACCTCGCGTAGGTGCTTCATGGCGCTGTCGAAAATGCACACACATTACTAAGTAATTATACCTGGGCCTGCTTTAAACAAAAATAATAAAAGTTGCCCATGCCAGAAAAGGTGAATCTGCTTCTGGCGGAGGGGTATCATATGAAGCTCCTCATAAGTAACATTTAATATCTTTCTACAGAATGGAACCTAAAAATTTACAGACGTAAATTCGTTTACCGGTCATAAGTTATTCAGATATTTAAAGATTTGTTAAATGTCGATCGTTGTCTGTATCTGTAACTACTGATTGTTCTAATTAGTAAATTATTTTTAAACCGAAAATTTAAAATGGCTTTAATCCGAAATTACCTAATACAAAACAACGAAGAAATTATCTATCTTCCGTCAGCGAATCTTAATCTGCTAAATGGATATAACGAAAGATTATTATTATTATTTTTTGTATATCTTTCCCGACCACGGCACAATTGTGTTCCGGACCTTTGGGAGGCATATGCGGAGTCGAAGCCAACGCGCAGAGGCCCTTTCGACAATTTAATGAAAAGTGAGGGGTACACTAAGCGGATGCTGCCCCTACCCATGTCATGGGACGCACGCAGAGACAGCACCCGCCATGGTGTAAAGACTATTGAGAGTTAATGGAGTCTAAAATGTACTAGGCTATTGGGTGAAAAGTATGGACTAACTACTGGGCTATTAGATGAAGAACCGGACGCCTGCCTACTAAAACGGTATACAATTTTATTTCCGGCAGACGGTAACTCGGCCGTCGCAAGATGGGCCCCGTAAAAAGCGACATCAAAGATGGCTCAAGGGCAACACCGGTGCGTGTGGGCTGTGAGGTTGTCGAGAGGTGAGTCTGCGGTAGCCAGATCCCGGTAATCCGTTCAGCAGGCCGCCGGCATTATGACATTTTACACTTCCAACCTCGAGCATAGGTCCCGCTCTTGCGACTCCACTCCGAGGTTAGGGGTCCGCAGTGTAGCCACTCCCCGTCAGCTCGCCACAAGCTGCCCCCGGGGGTTATTATCAAAGGTCGGCGGGGGTGAGCCGTTTTTACGTCATTAATGTCATTTAGTTGTGTCTTGTAGATATTAATATGGATAAGGTTGGGTACACCTTGAAGAAATATTCAAAAAAAGACAAAACTAAAATTAAAATAGATTACAAAAAGAGTATTAAGCTTATTTATTTATTGTACATTTTCTGTGCTATTGTAATAAATGACGATAAGTTTTTCTATATTTTCAATTTTAATTAATTTCGCCTTGAGTTTAATATCCATTTATAGATAAAGCCTGACCAGAAATATATGATCACGCGCCATGTTGCGGAATTTCATTTCATCCTCAAAATCACAATAATCTTTCACGTTATAAATTATTTATCCGCTTTTTCACTTCTAATTGACATAACATAACAATAAAATAATGACGTTGTCATGATATTTCACGAAGAGAGAATATAGCATCCTTAAACAGATTAATTGCCTATCTAAAGAGGTTTGATATCATGTGATATATCACTTGATTAACCTTAATTGTAAAATAAGGATATACCTTTATATATCTAAACGGAAGTTTGCTTTAATACTAGTTAAAAATGTTTTCGCACTTAAACGGAATGCTGCAAGATAGATAAATTACATTCCGTAGATTCTTCTAATAAAATTCATTTGTTTTGAATGCGAAAAGCTAGCAGAAAGGTAGCGTAAATAAAATAATTTCATTAATTTAAAATAAAATTACACATGGGGCATTTACCCTTGAGCGTCAAGGTATGTCCATGTTAATACAAAAACTGAAAACAGCTCACCCCCGCCGAGCACTGGTTATTATTATTACTTAATTACTTAAAGTAGTATTTTCACATGAATCAGATAACTCTTGCCATACAATATATGGCAGGAGCTGTCGGATTACTGTAAGTACTCAATTAAAAATACCATATACCTACTTTAGAAATATCTCTCCAATCGTTTTTGAATGAAAACTGGTGATCACAGTGCAACACAGATCAAATAAAGTTGACAAAGAGGACAATTAAAAACGGATTTTATCGCGTGTACTGAGCTTAAATTACATCCCGACGTTTCGAACACTTTACAGCGTTCGTGGTCAACGGGTCGACTGAGGAAAAATATACAATTACCTCCGTTCAAAAACTATCACAATATGCAAACCTACTCACATATTAAATATTAAACCAATTTAGTGTTTGCGCATGCCAGAGGGGCCTTTATAAAAAACAAATTATTTATTATTACAAGACATATTATTAAACAAATTTTTTTTATTATTATTAATTATATATATATTTTTTATTTTTTTATTAGTATTAAATTATTATTAGTGTCCACACTGTCCACCATTATGGTCTCACAGTCCTATGTCTAGCTTGCTCCTTAACCAAATGAATAACTGGATCCCAAGCTGGTGGTACCGAAAAACCATCCTCTCTGTTGATATTTGGATATTTTTAAATCTCGATTGCCTCTCGCAACATCCGGGGAATGTATCGTTTCTCCTTGACGAGGATTTGCGGTTTGTCAAATTTAACTGAGTGGTTGGGTCTATCCATGACGTGCTCACAGACTGCTGACCTTGGTCGACGGTGCTTTACATCGGCTATATGTTCCTTTACTCGAGTAGAGATGCTCCGCTTAGTCTGGCCTACATATGAGAGACCACATTCACATTCCAGCCTGTAGACCCCTGCACTCTGTAGATGAGTAGCCGACTTCACTGACCTCAGGAACTGTGACATCTTCTGCATTGGCTTAAAGTAAGTTTTGATAGAAGCACGTTTCAAGATGTCGCCAATCCTGTCAGTGACTCCTCGGACAAAAGGCAAGATGGCAGGCCGGCGCTCAACTGTAGAATAATAAAAGTTGCCCATGCCAGAAAAGGTGAATCTGCTTCTGGCGGAGGGGTATCATATGAAGCTCCTCATAAGTAACATTTAATATCTTTCTACAGAATGGAACCTAAAAATTTACAGACGTAAATTCGTTTACCGGTCATAAGTTATTCAGATATTTAAAGATTTGTTAAATGTCGATCGTTGTCTGTATCTGTAACTACTGATTGTTCTAATTAGTAAATTATTTTTAAACCGAAAATTTAAAATGGCTTTAATCCGAAATTACCTAATACAAAACAACGAAGAAATTATCTATCTTCCGTCAGCGAATCTTAATCTGCTAAATGGATATAACGAAAGATTATTATTTTTTTTTTTTGTATATCTTTCCCGACCACGGCACAATTGTGTTCCGGACCTTTGGGAGGCATATGCGGAGTCGAAGCCAACGCGCAGAGGCCCTTTCGACAATTTAATGAAAAGTGAGGGGTACACTAAGCGGATGCTGCCCCTACCCATGTCATGGGACGCACGCAGAGACAGCACCCGCCATGGTGTAAAGACTATTGAGAGTTAATGGAGTCTAAAATGTACTAGGCTATTGGGTGAAAAGTATGGACTAACTACTGGGCTATTAGATGAAGAACCGGACGCCTGCCTACTAAAACGGTATACAATTTTATTTCCGGCAGACGGTAACTCGGCCGTCGCTCGTAAAAAGTTTTGATAGAAGCACGTTTCAAGAGTCTACCGGTACAAGACTGCATTGAAATTGTGAAGAAGAGCTAAGCTCTTGGAACACTGCCTTACATCAGGATATCTACTATGGAACAATGAATTCTACCTGCAAGTCGACGGTGTAGCCATGGGATCTCCGGTATCTCCAGTAGTCGCTGACATCTGAATGGAGGACTTTTAGGAGAGGGCGCTCTCATTGACTCCCATGCAGCCGAAGATTTTCAAAAGATACGTAGATGATACTTTTACTAATATACATATTACCTAAAAGTAGTGTTTCTGTTTTCCTTGACCACCTCACTTCCATTCATAGTAAGATTAAGTTTACCATGGAATTGGAAAATAATTGTTCACTACCTTTCTTAGATGTACTAGTATTGAGAAACCCCGATAATACCTTAGGCCGCACTGTATATAGGAAACCTACACATACAAATAGATATTTGAATGGTAGATCACACCACCACCCCAGTCAGCTAGCTACTGTAGGCAAGTCTTTGTTTCAGAGAGCCCAGAGGATATGTGATGAGCAGCACCTCGCGGCGGAACTCCGGCATGCCAAGGATGCACTTCAAGCGAACGGGCTCAAGATTCCACGGCTCAATCAGAAGGCTCGAATGAAGATTCCTACAGTTGAGCGCCGGCCTGCCATCTTGCCTTTTGTCCGAGGAGTCACTGACAGGATTGGCGACATCTTGAAACGTGCTTCTATCAAAACTTACTTTAAGCCAATGAAGAAGATGTCACAGTTCCTGAGGTCAGTGAAGTCGGCTACTCCTCTACAGAGTGCAGGGGTCTACAGGATGGAATGTGAATGTGGTCTATCATATGTAGGCCAGACTAAGCGGAGCATCTCTACTCGAGTAAAGGAACATATAGCCGATGTAAAGCACCGTCGACCAAGGTCAGCAGTCTGTGAGCATGTCATGGATAGACCCAACCACTCAGTTAAATTTGACAAACCGCAAATCCTCGTCAAGGAGAAACGATACATTCCCCGGATGTTGCGAGAGGCAATCGAGATTAATAAATATCCAAAGGAGATCGTCAATTCTGGGCCACCTGCTATAAACCGTATACAATTTGTACTACAATGTAAAATAAATACTCATATTATTACTACAGTAGACAAAATATTACAAAAAAATGAAACGGGAATTAGAAATACTAAATAAATAAACATTATGTTGATCTTTCCGCGATTAAAATACAGCAAGACAAGTCGTTAACGTCCTTATGGCATTGATATAAAGTTTAACTTCACCTGGACTGAAACGGGTTTGTTTTTTGGTTTGACACTGTCAATATCTACCGTTACACATGAAGTTAAATACAATCTGGAGGTCATACTTCGACCACAAAGTGAGGCCGAAAGAGAGGGTAATGTAGGGGGCTGCATCTCATTCTAAGTAGAGTGACCATATGTACTATGATGTATGTGGGATTGGGATAGGATGAAGGTAAATATAAAATTAAATATGCTTGTCGTCTAGTAAGTAACGTATTGTCCAGAAAGAGAAGTCTCATAGTTCATATGGGAACTTATACATTCTACTGACTTAAGGAGCTGGCCACTTCAGATACGTTGACGCAATAATGAGAGCAGAGAACCCCTCTAATTAGTTTACTATTTTAAACTTATTGCTAGATCCAGGCATCTGGCAGCTATTTATCGGAGGACGTCAGAGTGACAGACCAGCAAAATATTTCAGATAATAGGTAAAAACTGTCGAAGCCTATCGCTAATATAATAACAAAAACGTAAAAACATTGCGTATCGCTACGGAAAACAGTAGGTAGGCGACAAACAATACATTAACGTAACGTCATTTTGCACTATTTTCTCCCAACAGAAACTCCTGAAAATGATATAATCTTATTAATTACATGATACTGCACTAACTACTGCACTGCATCAAACCTAGAACTGTAAGATATTTATTTCTTACAACTCGTTTGTATAACACCGATGAACAATTGCCACATGTCCGCGTCTTAAAATAGAGGATAGTTAGTGTAGCAAACTAAAACTAAGTAAGTACAGGGGGTTCGTGGCTCTCACTATTGCGTCATATCTGATGTGGACAGTTCTCCGACTTTAATATACTTAAAGGTAAATAAAGAAAACATCAATAACATCAAACTGCTCAATGGTTGACTGGAAGAGATCTCTTCCATGTACAAATATTGTATATTCTTCCTGTTGTATTTTTCTTTGTTGTACAAATCTTGTATAATAAAGTATATTTTAACGGCCTCCTAGCCTAGTCGGTAGTGACCCTGCCTATGAAGCAGGAGGTCCCGGGTTCGAATCCTGGTCAGGGCATTTATTTGTGTGTGTATCACGGATATTTGTTCCTGAGTTATGGATGTTTTCTATGTATGTAAGTATTTATATGTATATATCTATTACATATATTGTCGTCTAGTACCCACAACACAAGCCTTATTGAGCTTACTGTGGGACTAGGTTGATTTGTGTAAGATTGTCCCATAATATTTATTTAATATTTATTTATTTATTTATTATACTGCCACTACTACAATTTATTGTATGGCCTTGTGCCATTTTAGGACCCTTTCGAAAGGGCCTAAAAAGACCCGCGGGCCACTCCTGTCCTGTGTAAGTAATACTTAGTTAGGAACAGACCATGTACCTATGTACATTTCTGTAAAAACAACAAAACCGACCCGCAGCTTGCCGACATCATAGTCACCCTATTGTTTGACAATCTTAACTTGTTGTTAAATCGTAAAACTGAATGATTGTGGATTACCGGTGAAAGGAAAGTCTACTTTATTGTAAAGTCTCACTCCTGCACCCTTTTACGCAACATACCTTGACCATTTTTACTTAAAAATGTTGTTACGAAATGTTGTTGAGCTGAGCGGCGTCATTTGAAATAATATCAGTGACATATTATGTCAGTGATGGGACTGATGGGATGGGGATACCAGACCGTATTTTAAGTATTACAAAACTTACTACTGTCTGCAATATTAATTGCAATTCTTTAATTTAATGAACGAATAATATTTACGTCGTAAAAAAATTCAAACCAGCTAAAAGGGAACAAAGTATTAATTCAAATCTTGCAATAAATTATTATAAGTAGGAAGTAACTTCTAGTGTGTTACTAAAATAAATGTAGATAAATAAAACCACATTGGTAAGTTTCATAAGTTGGCAGCATTGTGCGAGTGAGACACCGCCCCCTACATTATGCTCTCTATCGGACCGTTTTTATTACTTTTTACTAGTGACCTATGAACGACTGTTTTGCTCGGTAATAAGATTCAACTGTGGTTAGGGAAATATAGTAAAAGTACTATCCGGATTGTCTTATGATCCGTGCCGTTACATAATCTGCGTTTTGATACTGTTCGGTAAGTTACAACATTGTAATATTAAAATAATATCTAAGCCTACGAATACGGAAGTTTAAATTAGAAATCGACTGTATTAAAACGCCTAAAGATTGAAAACGCGTATTTTTGCATTTTTGATCGGAGTTTGAATATTAAAAGTGGGTTTCATAATGGCATAATATCATGCTCCTTCGATAACGAAACGCATCATTTTTCAATTTTGCAATGTCAGATACTAGTCAGGTATCGCACTTAACGGTGGTAAACCTTATCCCTTCGCAATAGGTGTTAGGAATGTTCAGTTAATAGTATCAACGATGGTTTGACAGCCGTCTTTGTTTACCGAAATACAGGAACTATAAATACGATCAAAATATGACTTTTTATTATTTCATCATGATTCCCGTTTTGTTTTTAAGTCCGCTTTTGTACATTTTCTTTAAAAAATCAGTACTTTTTTTACATTAATGTATAAATCATAGGCATGCCGCTTTCAAAAATTGTCCTCGTCAGATTCAAGTATTAAATGCATGATTTTTCACTTTTCCCATTATATTTCGCAATTTTTTTACCACCGTCCTGATCTAGAAATTATGACGATTTTTTAAAGGTTAGAGTCATTCCTAAACGGTCCTAAATAATCTGGGCCAGATCACCTAACAAAAATTGACGATCTCCTTTCAACAGAGAGGATGTTTTTTCGGTACCACCAGCTTGGGATACAGTTATTCATTTGGTTAAGGAGCAAGCTAGACAGGAGGTTTGGGCGGAGGTTACCAAATTCGGAATAGGTTTAATTCTGACTCTTCCAGCTTCTTATTTAGTCAGCTTCTGGGTAGATCATGTTTTTATTAGGTATGATTCGGAGTGAGTCCGTTCCTGAACATTTCTCATACTATATTCAGAAAATTCTTATTTAATCGTTTTCTAGGTAGGTCAGATTCTCAGTAGGTTAGGGAGTTTTTTCGTAGTAGGTTAGATTGGAACAAGGAAAGATTCAAACGAGAAATGTTTATTTTGAAAACAAATTCTGATCAAGTATATTTCTTTACTATGGCTAAATCTAATTAGCAGGAATTCTTAATAAGGATAGGTCTTAATTAGTTATTTTCTGAGTTATAAGACTTCTGCGAAGGTCACGTATAGTTGGCTAGAAATAAGATAACACTTTAATAGATTAAATAAAAAAAATTCGAAAAAAAAAAATTACTTTTTAATGACGTTAAAAAAAGAGGCGAGACATAATGATATGGCTCTTAAACAGGCCCAAGCTCACAAAGAAAAGAAACGATCTAGAAAGACTGGTGGACTTAAAATTCGATGTTTAACATCATAATAATTTTCGCTTTGAAGAAAAAAAACCGGCCAAGTGCGAGTCCAACTCGCGCACCGAGGGTTCCGTAAACACCTATAACAAGCAAAAACCTCTACGCGTTTACGAGGAAAAAGGTAGTAAGTTAAAAATTTAAAAAAAAAATTTTTTGTATGATTTTACTAAAAATGACTACTTTTCGTAATTTTTCCTTTGTCTGTGATATATGAAGTTTCTTCGTGCCAAGTTTCAAATTTCTGAGTTTTCGGGAAGTACCCTTTAGGTTTTGAGTTTCTTGCGAGTACTCAGTTTCAAAATATGCGACTTAAATTGCTATTTCTTTTGATTGCGTTGACATAAAAGTTTGGTTTTGCTACATCTGAAAGGTCCTATTGCCCTGAGTATTTGACATGAATTTCAATTTAATACCCCCACGCGTTTACGAGGAAAAAGGTAGTAAGTATAATATTGAAAAAAATATTTTTTGTATGATTTTACTCAATATGTCTACTTTTGGTAATTTTTCCTTTGTCTGTGCTATATGAAGTTTCTTCGTGCCAAGTTTCAAGTTTCTGAGTTTACGGAAAGTACCCTTTAGGTTTTGAGTTTCTTGCGAGTACTCAGTTTCAAAATATGCGACTTAAATTGCTATTTCTTTTGATTGCGTTGACATAAAAGTTTGGTTTTGCTACATCTGAAAGGTCCTATTGCCCTGAGTATTTGACATGAATTTCAATTTAATACCTCCACGCGTTTACGAGGAAAAAGGTAGTAAGTTGACGTTGAAATGACGTTGCTTCGTGCCAAATTTCAAGTTTCTGAGTTCACGGGAAGTACCCCGTAGGTTTTGCGAGTGCCGAAAAACTCTAAAATTTGCAGCATAAACGACTGTATCTTTTGATTGCGTTGGTTTTTAAGTTTGATTTTTTCACAGCTCCAAGGGACAATAGATTTGATATAAATTTCAGCTTGATACCTTCACGCGTTCCTGAGAAAAATGGTCTTGACAGAGAGACAGACAGACAGACGGACAACAAAGTGATCCTATAAGGATTCCGTTTTTTCCTTTCGATTTTAGTGAGAGTCAGGGCATTCAAATGCTACTTGTATGTGGAGTTTGAAAAACATACCCGGGACCCCAAAATCACCCTGAATAAAGCCGAGTATATAACGATCAGGCACACGTATTTCTTACGACGTTTTTCAACACACTGACTAGGAAAAAAAACAGCTAGAATTGTTCAGCATTTGTGCGAATACTTACAGAAGTACTCACATATAAAGTACGACACCCTCTTTCCTCTTTTATAGTGACGTTGAAGACAAAACCATTCTTCATTAATAAAAAATCTCTACCCAACTAAATTAAAATTTTGATAAAAAAGTAACACTTTATCAGGTTATTTTATTACGGTATTTTTGGTTGTAATAGGGTAAAATTGCTCGTGTTTAATATTTAGGATTATTTGCTAAAGTCGATGTCATGAGTACCTCGTTATCAGCAAGTGTGTTGAAAATACTGTTATTTAATTTTTCGTTAAAACATGCTACAAATCATTGTGGTTGACTGTGTATCCGCATGACGTACCATGAAATTGACTTACACTAGAAATGTCACTTACGAGAGTTTAACGTTATCAAAATCTAACTAAATTAGAAATAGCCTATGAATGAATTAAACGTATGCAGTATCTGACCTCATCAGAAAAGCTTTATTAATGAATTTGACGCAGTCATAATTTGTTTTGGTTAATAATTGACCTTACTTAGAATCGGACTTTTTCAGAATTTATTCATTAGCGAATTTGACATAACCAGTGTTAAACCTATTGTTAACACGATCTCATAAGAGTTGGACGCTTTCGGAACCTGACTAAATAAGAAGATGGATGAGTCAGAATTAAACCCATTCCGAATTTGGTAACCTCCGCCCAAACCACATAGGACTGTGAGACCATAATGGTGGACAGTGTGGACACTAATAATAATTTAATACTAATTTAATTTTTTTTTAATTAATAATAATAAAAATAATTTGTTTAATAATATGTTTTGTAATAATAAATAATTTGTTTTTTATAAAGGCCCCTCTGGCATGTGCAAACACTAAATTGGTTTAATATTTAATATGTGGGTAGGTTTGCATATTGTGATAGTTTTTGAACGGAGGTAATTGTATATTTTTCCTCAGTCGACCCGTTGACCATGAACGCTGTAAAGTGTTCGAAACGTCGGGATGTAATTTAAGCTCAGTACACGCGATAAAATCCGTTTTTAATTGTTTTATTTCATGAATAACTATCGCGGCAACCGAAGACAATATTTTGACAAAGAGGTGTAAATCAAACAGTGACGTAGAAACACCGCAATTTTTTTACGGAATAAGTATAACGATGTAATAAAACACGTTACCTAGTTCTGAGACTGATCGCCAATTTATCCTTTTATTTTTGCAGAGTGCGGATCCGGAAAAACTGGCAAAGGAATCGTTTTAATTAAAACTTCTGTATTTTAACGCACACATTGACAGAAGAAATAACAACCACCCTCGATTGTATCTACCAAAAGCTGGTCTTACGGCGTCTACATTAAAAAATTCCGAGATCAATTTTTTTTGTATCTGTTTGTTTTTGTCTCGTTTTTATGGTATCAGTATTGTGAGTAATACAATCTTTGATAGTTAGAAAAAGTGATTTTTAAACGAGAACTAGCACCTACAGAATTGAGCTACTCAAATGGATTGAAGTCTTAAAGTACCAACTTACATCAAAGAGAATATTGGTCCATGACTTACATATAACATTTTGTCATAAGAACATAGTTTGTTGTGTGAAAAAGTGAGTCAAATACCTTTCTTAGATCCACGCAGATGAATTAACACCTAATGATTAAACACGATTTAAATAAAATTAAGACAAATTATTATAAGTTAATCCTGTATAAAGTCGGGTGTACGGATAAGGTCGGTAAAGCGATTATCACACTGGAGCCACAACCGCGCGCGGCAGCGGTGTGCTGGCGTGACGGCGCTAAAGACATACATAGCGCTGTCTCATTCGCACACCGCCGCCGCACACGGATACTGCGGCAGTGTGAAAATCGCCTTATTCTGCACCCACTAGGTAAATGGCGATATAAAAAAAAACACTTGAATTAGGTACTGCATCACGAAGCTTGAAAAAAGATGTAATAATTATTATGGAATGCACTTCCCCAGACAATAAGACAAGCCCCAAGCAAGTTCGTTTTCAAACGCTTGCTTCACAAGCACCTGCTGGATCATGACCAGCGTAAATGAGATTTTTCCCCTTTGTGCATATGTATTATAATATATATGTATGTGTATATATTGGTACAGTAGCGTGCCCAGAGGTTTGGAGTAGGACAAGCCTAAAGACATGATTTCGTACTAACTATTCAATCTTTATATACTCAAAATGTCATCATCTTTCGAAAAAAATATGCTACAACAGCAATATAAGTTATTTAGAATGAAAACAACTAACAATCTAGCCTAGTGTATTTTGTAAGCAGCCCTACTAAATTTTCGCTTAGGTATGCAACTGGTTTATCTGAGACATGCCTACAAATAACACAAGCCGGGTATTAGGTTTAACGACACATTGATTTTGAACAAACTTCAGAGATTTTACCTTGCCTTTGTTGATTTGCCATGATCAACACTTGGACGTACCTCAAACAGTCACAAGGAACGGGTTCATCCATTATTAATAAGTAATTTTAACACTTTTACAAGTTTTACAAAAGAATTAAGCACTTTTACTAAGTCGTAACCTTACCTCACCACAATACCATTCTATTCACATTGACTTGCTCAAACAATGAATTTGCATATCAAATTCGACTTTTGTAATATAATACACTTGAAGTTGTCCGTTAACGCTCACTTGCGTCGCGCGATCTTACGGCATGCGGCCAACTTCACACCAAAAAGCTGGTTTTAAATCGCCGTATTTTGCTATAGGTACACCGGGCAAAAATTGTTGCTCGTTGTACAGACACCAATAGGGCGATTTGTATAGGCGAAATGAATGCCCGCTTGTATGCCGCTTGCAAGGCGGCGGCGGTGGTGAGTGCGAGCGGGACAGCAGCATGTGCTACGTTTAGTTTCGTTTGCCTCAGTCGTTTGCGCGGCAGTGGCGACACTTTGTTGCGTGTGGCAAAATTTATAAACAGCTCACTCGAAATAATTAATACGGGTTATTTAGCGCGACGATTAAAATACGTAATTTCGGTGAGGCAACTAGGGCAAGCCCGGCTTTTGGGCTTGTATGGAAGTACCGCCACTGGTTACTTATCCAATGTGCAAGGCTATTATACAACTTTCTTCTAAAATATTAATTTAAATCGGTGAAAAACTTGTGAATTACAAAATTATAAACATACGGTAACTTGAAATAACTCTCATTATTTTCTTGCAATGCTATTTTGGAACGAATTGCAAGTTTCTAATATCTATGTATAGAGCTAGAACACGAGAATGGCTAGATTTTTATTTGTGATTTCATGGTGATACATTACAATAGGTACTCGTTCAACGCAAAATAAATAACACATGAATAACGTTCTAATTATAGAATACAAGAAACTCATTTCACATACCTACCTATAGTAGGTAACAATTTCTACCCGTTAGTGACGTGTATTGCATCATAGTTTGTTTATGGAGGTTGGGGTATAGCAAAGGGGCCCGATTTTAGGACTTAGAAAATTTTGATCAAACTTTTTTTTGCGTCCTGTTATTTTTATTACTGTATCGTGTAGAATATGTTATAATGAGCATCTTTTGTTGTTTGATATTTTTCTTTAAAATCAACCGCTACGGAAATAGGGACACTAATGGACTAAGCTGGCCACGTCAGATATGACACAATAATGAGAGCAACAAAACCCGTCTGATTAGATTGCTATACTATCCTTATTAAAAGCTGCCAGATGCCCGTATCTAGATACGGGCATCTGGCAGCTTTTAATGGGTGGAGATCAGAGTGACATTTTTGAATTGGAAAATAGTAATACTAAAATAGGTAAAAAATGCCGAAGTTATCTCAGGTATAAAAGACAGGCCCCATATTTTAACAATAGAACAAAAAAAACATTGTGTATTATTTCGGAAACAGAAACAGTAGGCGACAAACTATGAATTACATTATACGTCGTTTTGGACTACTTTCCCCCATCAGAAGGTTTTTGCAATTACTTATATTATCTAATCATTTATATTATTTACTCTTATGTTGCATGAAAACTAGAACTCTAGGATTTGTATTCTTTGACCTCCACCACTTTACGGATGCCAGATGTCCGGATCTAGAAATAAGCATGGTATAGCAAACTAACGAGAGGGGTTTCGTCGCTCTCATTATAGTGTCATATCTGACGTGGCTAGCTCTCCGTCTATCATAGTTTGGGAATATAATCACGGAAGATTGTCAAGTCACAGAGCCAAGATAGGTCCGACGATGACCGAAGCGAGGCGGAGTGTGTACTGTGATTGTCGAAAAAAACTTTTTTTTTAAATCAAAATCAACAATAGTTAAAAGGGATACCAAATTTTGAAAATTTACTTTAAGATTAAAAATTCCGACTTTGTAAGTTAACGCGAAATCAAATTTTACGTTTTCTCGATTTACTCGAAATCTCCAAAACTGAGATATCGCCAATAGTCTAACGGGGGCAGTATTTCCCATAATAAATTACATTTCACTTACATGAGAATTTTTTATAACTATCTTAATTCTAATACATAGAAAGTGAGCAATCGGATATAGCTACATACATAACTTACATATGAGAGTAGCATAATCACTACAGTTTGTTAGTTCACAACCGCTGATTAACAATACATATTAATACTTAATACGAGTAAAATGGTTACGTTACTACTACTTAAATTATTTTTATAGAAAATATTGCTCAAGTCACCCTGATTGATTACACTAAACTTGTTCGCCTACCTTAAGGCACTGGTCCCACCAAGAGCGAGTAATAAGCGAGTATATATAGCATTAAATTGCGGTTTGTCGAGGTATAGAGTGATCGATCGACCTTTCAAGGCCCGCGATGTAATGCTACCTGCTTAACTTTACTCGCTTACTCGTCGCCGGTGGGACGAGTGCCTATAACTTAAAAGTTGGCACATTTATCGGGCCGCGTGGAAGTACGCTTACAATGCATACGTCGTAGTATTTAAATGTGTGGATTTTATAAGATGTAAGTTTGTTTTTTTATAGCTAACATACTTAATTTTTTTTTTTTTAATAATCGAAAATTTGTGCATCAGAAAAAAATCGAATGTAATACATTTACACAATTAGTTTAGTTTTATTTTTAGAGGTATAATGGTAATTTTTTAAGTTGTCGGAATCTTGGTAAAGAGTTCTACCTACAATTCGGACAAATTAAAAAAATCATACTATAAGAAGGACTATCCCGTATGAATTTTCCGCTATAGGCGCTAGTGTAGACGGAGGTCTCCGAAACGTCAAATTCCATAGTTATTCAGTGGAATTCGCAGAATTATTAGTAATTTTAACAGTGTTGTGAATATTTTGCGTGTTAGAAAGAGATTTCCTATTGTAAATTGTCGCTTGTAGCTTTATAGGTATACTAGTATTAATTACGGCTAATATGAGTTACGAATATTTTAAATGTGAATTGTTTAATAGCGGAGCTGAGAAATTTATCAATTTTCCGAACAAAACTGATCTACGCAACACTGTGGACTGGTCAATATTTTTACAGTACGGTTTATTGTATTAAATATTATTTAAACGTATGTACATTTTGTTTTCACGAACGTAATAAATAAAAAATATAGCCGTATTTCAGGACGTCCATCTACATTAGCGCCAAATGGTGAGTGAAAAAACGGTAGCCCTTATGGCTATATGTCTATAGTTTTTAATAAGTATTTTAAGGTTTTAGTTTATAGTAGATTGTAATTTCATTTTAATGTAAGTAATAGTAGATTGTACACCAAGGGGATAAAGCACTGTTTTATGTCACGGGCGCGATATTGAATCCTGAACGTAACGAAGTACTCCAGATTTTACTCCCGAGCACAGAGGGGGTCATTAGTTAATTCCCGAGCGAAGCGAGGGAATTAAGATTGAGTCCTAAGTGCAGTGAGGGGTTAAAGCGCGCCCGTGACAAAACAGCTGTATCCCCGAGGAGTATACTCTACTTTTCTCACCTCTTGCGAGACAATAAAATAGCTAAGGCTACTAGAAACGGATTTTTATTAAAGTATATAATTTTATTCGAATTTTATCTTCTATTTTAATAGAACCTGCAGTTTTACTCCGTATACTGCAGCGTCTTATGACACTCGCGGCATTTGTTTTAGGTATTTAAAATTGAGGTGGCCAGCACCATTTTCCGAATAAATTCTATTTTTAAATCAGTTCGACGCGGCGGCGCGGGCTTCGGCTGGCGTGGATGGGCTGTGCACCATGCGGACTTTACGAAATTAGACTTTAATCACATAACAATAAGAACTATGGGAACAGAAATCACATTATTAATCATCGGGTTATAATGAGATTTAGTACAACATTATGACCCGGCTTAAGCCAAGGGCTATAATGATTTGCTTTCGGTGACGTTTGCATGATATACAATTTGGCATTGTCCAGCAGGTGGTGTGATATAGTAGATTGTTAACCAAGGGTTGAAAGTGACCCATTTTATCTGAGATATTTCTTCAATAGTTCGAGGGTGAAATGGGTAATTTCACCCGAGTTAAACACTCTGCTTTTCATTAGGACTGTGAGGAAAGTACAATATACAAGAAGGACCATAGAACAGAAATAGATGCGCATTAGTTATTAGTACTTATGTAACATTTTTGTAGTAAGACACCGTAAAGTTTCATTATGATACAATTCTATGTTAATTTATGTTAATGTGCTTGCAACACATTAACATAAAACAACGAGTTCTATTGAAGGTAATTAATTGAGTGAGTATTAAACAAATAAATGTTAATTTTATTCCAGCTGCGTTTAATAGGTAGGGGTAGGTTTAAAAACATCCTTTATAAACTGCAACTACCTAAAATACGTATACAAACTTAATGAGCAAGGCAGGCAAAAGGTCATTAAAGTGCTACAATTAATCCCGTTTGAGAGTTTGCATTCCAAAGCGTTCCGTTAAACTGCCTTTGTGATGCTAGCTTAAATCAGGCAACGTGACTGCACAGCTTGTTGCATAACAATATAGCATTTGTACGGCAGACGTGTACTCAAACTTGTACGAGTCACGTCACAAGTCCGCCAATCTACGGCACTATTCAGATCTGTTCACAAACACATTCGTGCCCAATTCCCGCCACACATTGACTGATTGTCCTTCGGACATGTCCGTGTTTATGACTATCAGGCGCACAATGGTCGCAGATATTAGACTAACAGCTACTGACTACTTATTTAGTCGGTTCATAAGTTCTGTCACTAAGGGTTTGGACTGGTAAGATAATAACTCTTAGAGGTTGCTTATTATTTCAATATATGGTTAAAAAACCTATTTAACACTGATTAATTTACGATATTATTGAAGACAAATAGTTGTGGCAGTTTTACACAATTCCCTGTAACATTCGAAAAAGCGCAATAAAAAACCACGTCAAAAACACGCGCCCTGTTCGAGTTGATTTTGACCCTAATCATTTTTAATCAATTTTAAGAGGCTTCAGTCTTGCATACTGAATTAGCTTGAACATTTACCTTCATTTTAATATATAATTAACAAGGGTCTGACTGACAAGAAGGTTAGTATACACAATTTTGGAAGACTATCTTGATGTATGGCATCAAAATCATCGTGTTTTGCTCAAAACTGAAAAATACGTTGAAGTTCAGGAGAAGAATAGCTGAAGCATAGACTTGTAAGTCAACTAAATATAGGTTTTGAAATATGCCTTAATCGTCTACTTTTATAAAAATAACAATTTGTAACTCTGGACAACTATAACAATGATCTTAACCAACTTTTGTGAAGTAGAATTTTCATAAATCATCGGCTTATTTGGGTCTGACAACAATCTTCAAGTTTACAAGGATCTATAAAATATGCGATCATGATTATAAGTTAATCATAATATATTTTAATCGTATGAAATAAGCTTACTAATCAGGTCTAAATTTTTTTTATAAAAGCTTTGTATTATATTTTATTACTCAAAACCCTTGTGACAGAACTTAGGAACCGACTAGGTAGATCCAGGCGCCTGGCAACTATTCATCGGCTGACATGTAACCCTGAGCACCTATAAACTGGTACCTGACTCCTGTATTTAGTAAATATACAGAAACTTAAGATTAGATAATTTAGTGTGTTGCACTTGACAACTGTATGTAAAATAACGCAAAGTTATTGTTTGTAAAATATGACGCTAGTTTGTCGTAATACCTAGTACCTATCAGTTTTATTGCTGAATATGCCTTCCGGCTGCTGCTGCCCGCCGCGCCGCGGGCCGCTCGTGGCAATGTCCTATTTACAACCCAGTTAGGTAGGTTATAGACGGAGAGCTAGCCTCGTCAGATATGACACAATGAGAGCAACGAAACCCTTCTCGTTAGTTTGCTATACTATGCTTACTTTTAGATTCGGACATCTGACAGCTGTTCATTGGTGGAGGTCAAAGAATGCAAACCACTTTAAGAATACAAATCCCGGAGTTTTGGTTTTGATGCAGTATTATGACAAATTATATAATGAACTAAGAGCTGGCCACGTCAGTTATAACACAAGAAGGAGGGCAAAAAATCCATTTGGTGAGATTGCTATACTATACTTTTCTTAGATCCGGGCATCTGGCAGCTTTTAATGGATGTAGGTCAGTGTGACAGGGACAGGCCACCAGTAAAATTTTTGAATTGGAAAATATTACTACCAAAATAGGTAAAAACTGCCGAAGTTGTCTCACTCATAAAGGACACCTACATTTTAACATGAGAACAAAGAACATTGCGTATTATTACGGGAATAAAAACTATGAATTACATTATACATCGGATGGCACTACTTTCCCCCAACAGAAACTTTTGGCAATGATATTGTCAAGAGTAGGTTTGGTGCGGGAAATGAGAAGACAGATTGACAGATGACTAGAGCTAGCTGAACGGTGGGATGTGTCACTTCTATTTGATTGCAATTCCAGGGCTGCGATCTCCAAAGCTAATTTTTTTATCGATTAATTCTTTGTCAATTCTGGCCTTACGCTCTGCAGCCTCAAGTTCTAACTGCATCTTTTTAGCCATAAAAACTGACGAAGCTACCGATTTATGACTGCTACGTGGAGGGTGCAGCTTCTCGACAAAATCCAGTTTCAGTTCCAGCTTAGTCCCGGATTGCTGCTCAGGCAACGATTGCGTTTGGTTAGCTGAAGGTTCTCCATCATTCTCCACTAGATTGTTCGATGCTTCATTCTTCATTATGCGTCGCGTTTCATTAAGACTGCGCGGCGGTGGCGGTGTGCGTATGAACATCGAGCAAATAGTCCAGCTTACAGGTTTTGTTCCCGTGATCCGGTTCGAAGGACCACTTTGTCAAGAGTAGGTTTGGTGCGGGAAATGAGAAGACAGATTTTAAGTCGAAAGTTGCCAAAATGTGAGCGAACGGTATACGTGCGTGCTTCAGTAAGGTGCAAAGGCCACTAGAGGTCATACGGCGCACACATGCATACCCCTTCCTTCACATTGCACTTTATTATAAAAAAACAGTTTTCTTAATTAGATGCACAGATGGCGTTACAGGTAAGTAATAGTAGATTGTACACCAAGGGGATAAAGCACTGTTTTATGTCACGGGCGCGATATTGAATCCCGAACGGAACGAAGGACTCCAGACTTTACTCCCGAGCGCAGCGAGGGGGTTATGAGTTAATTCCCGAGCGTAGCGAGGGAATTAAGACTGAGTCCTGAGTGCAGTGAGGGGTTTAAGCGGGCCCGTGACAAAAACAGCTTTATCCCCGAGGAGTATACTCTACTTTTCTCACCTCTTGTGAGACAATAAAATAGTTAAGGCTACTACTAGAAATGGATTTTTATTAGGGTCCCGTAGCCAAATGGCAAAAAACGGAACCCTTATGTATTTGTCATGTCTGCCTGTCTGTCTGTCTGTCCGTCCGTATGTCACAGCCATTTTACTTGGAAACTATACGACGTATCTGAATAAAATTTACACATAAGGTGTATTTTGTATGCCGCTACTTAGTTATGTAGTTAAATTTGAAAAAACAAAAATTTTAGGGGAGGGGGCTCCATACATGTAACTAAATAAAAAAAGGTAAATGAAAATCTGATGTCATTTACCTACCTGAGTAGGTAATGAAAAACTGATGTCAAAAAACTAGCTAAGTAGCTACTTACATTGAAACCGACTTTTGTTAGTGAAAAAGGGTTTCCTGTATATGTAATGAATCCCTACCGTAATAGACAGAGAGCTGGCCACGACAGATATGACACAATTATGAGAGCAACGAAAGCCCTCTAGTTAGTTTGCTATACTATGTTTATTTCTAGATCCGGACATCTGGCAGTTGTAAAGTGGTGGAGGTCAAAGAATGCAAATAACTTGAAGAAAACAAATCCTAGAGTTCTGGGTTTGTTGCAATATTATGGGAAATTATGGAATTAATTATATTATATCATAGCCAGAAGTTTTTGTTATGGGAAAGTAGCGCCAAATGATGTATAATGCAAATTATAGTTAGTCGCCTACTGTTTTTGTTTCCGCAATAATACACAATGTTTTTTTTCTAATGTTAAAATATAGTCCCTGTCCTTTATAAATGACACAACTTCGGCAGTTTTTACCTATTTTGATATTACTTTTTAGGGTTCCGTACCTCGAAAGGAAAAAACGGAACCCTTATAGGATCACTTTGTTGTCCGTCTGTCTGTCTGTCTGTCAAGACTATTTTTCTCAGGAACGCGTGGAGGTATAAAGCTAAAATTTATATAAAATACTCAGATCTACTGTCCCTTGGAGCTGTAAAAAAATCAGACTTCTAAGCCAATGTAATCAAAAGATACAGCCGTTTATGCCGCAAATTTCCTCAAATTTTCGAAACTCGCAAGTAAGGGAATCAAAACCTACAGGGTACTTACCGTGAACTCAGAATCTTGAAATTTGGTACGAAGCAACGTCTTATAGCACAGATAAAGGAAAAATTGCGAAAACCGTACATTTTTAGTTACATCATATAATAAAAATATTTCTAATAATTTTAAAGTTACTACTCCTATATACCTACAGGTTTGTACGGAACCCTCGGTGCGCGAGTCTGACACGCATTTGGCCGGTTTTTTCCAACTGAAAAACTTTGTTGGTCTGTCTCTCTGACCTCCACCCATTAAAAGCAGCCAGATGCCCGGATCTAGCAATAAAGATGGTAAAGCAATAGACAGGTTTCATTTCTCTCATTATTGTGTCATATCTGACGTGGCCAGCTCTTAGTCCATTAGGAGTAATGTAATATGTGATAAAGAAAAGAGTTATACAATGTGTTTGACTACCTATGTTTAAACTTGTAACCACGTATAGTATGATAAATTTTATCGACAAATCAACCCCATCCCATTTTTTTTCTCAACCATTTCTAAACTGCACCCCTTTAAAATTCTATGGCACCACACTCTACCGCCCTTAGTAAATGAACCATTATTTGTCAAAATATCCGTCGTACATGTGCAAAAGAGGTGTCTTTTGGCAGCTTACGAACTAGGGCATTAGTTAACGGCTCGAACATAGGTGTACGGTCACGTCTGAAAATATGGATACATTTAATGTGACAAAAACATGTATCCACGACTTTACGCCTTGGTAATAGAGTCGTGGCTACATATTTTTGTCACACTAAATGTATCCATATTTTCAGACGTGACTGTACAAACACATTGTATATATTTATAATATTTACCTCTGCATTATGCCGGCGAGGGGACGCTGCGGTGCTCCTGTGACCTACATCGACGATGCCACCACCTGTCAAAAACACAAGCATTATGCTTCCAATACTAATGTTACACTGCTACAAGTGTCCAGGTTTATATGGGAACTAATGAGTTCTACCACGCTTCTTATTCCGCACAGACGCGTGCCGATGCCGGCTGGCCGTAACCACAGGAACGTTACACTTGTTAATAAATTCAAGCCAAATTATATAAGTAGTTATAAAGTGATTTATTATTATTATTATTTTAACCGACTTCAAGATTTCGAAGGAAAAGGATATCAATTCGTCGGATCTTTGTTTTTGCTATTTTTTTATATTCTTTTATGTATGTTCACCGATTATCTGAAGACGGATGGATTGGTTTGGAAAATTATTTTTTTGTTTGAAAGAGTTATACTTCACAGTTGGTCCCATTGTAACCAGATTAATAACTGATGAAGGGATCCTGGAGAAATCGAGGGAACTCTTCAACTATTATAGGCACACCCATAGTGATTTGAGTATCTTTTACAGCAGCTTGAGCATTTGTTTTTGGAAAGGTGGAGGCTAACTGAATTCGGTTATTTTTTGGTTAAAATTATTGTGTAGTTGCATGGACGTTTGCATGTCTAAACAATGGTTATATTACACAGTGAACCTTCTTAAGTAATACTGTTAAAATTAATTTTATGCTACTACTTAAATTCATACAGGTAGTGGTAGCTGGCGGTAAAGCTCAAAAACACGCAGAGCAGAGTATTGGCTATGCTGAACATGCTTTTGTCCCCTATCCTGACATTAGCTAGGGATGCACGCACAGATCTGCCCACCGGATCTGTCTGGTAGATGCGCCTGGCGTACAGATAAGTCAATATATGGCGCTGTACAGATCAGCCCGCAGACACATCCATGTCCAATTCCCGACATACAACTCGTGATATTTCTAAAAATAATGCAATGGCTTGGCTCTGATATTGGAAATTAACCACTTATCTAATTTTGTGGCGAAATGTGTTTTGAATATTACCTAATAGAATAAAAGGAAAACCTAACACAATAACAATGTGTTATTTTCACACATGTTCACACATCAACAAGATGTAATAATAAAAAATTCAGCTTTTTTTAAGAGTACGATTATAGTATTTTATGCAACAGTTGTATAAGAGGGGTCAAAAAAGGTGAGTGGCGTGGGTGCCACGTGGCAAAAATGCCACGAATATTTTTTGACCTACTTATACGACGTTGCACACAATACTTTTTCTACGATTACACATAGTTAAACAAAAAATACGAAATTTATCACTTCATGGATATTGCAGTTATTTTGTCAACATAGTCAACAATAATATACGTTTCACCTTTTAAAACACTGTATTTCAAGAATACTAACACAAACACACACCGTTATTAAATCAATTATCAAAGAGCGACAGAGATTAGTAAAAATATATTATTTTCAAAGTTTGCAGTTTGCCACCACAAACGAATGGCAAACGTAAAAACTACAAAGTATGTCTGTGGTTCTTTTCATTTTTTCTTTATTAAAGTTTTTTTTTTAATCGCTACGTTTATTTAGGTTTCTTAGGTTGGCAGTAATTTATTTTCTTCTAAATTCGTGACTGCACGCGATTCTATTTTGGCGCTTTTATTTAACAGTTGTGTTTTTGGGGAATAGACTAGATAGACTTTTCTTCGTGTATATTATCTATGTGTTTCTTCGAGAATATAGATGATGACGAATGTATAAATGATAGATAAACGGGAGTAGAAAAAAAATTATTTGTTGGGTTCACAGGGCACCTCTGTTAGCATTATATCACATAATAAAATAACCCTAGGGGCTTTATGGAGAATAGACTAGATAGACTTTTTTGAAATTGCATAAGACATGCTTTTATATTTGTTTTGCGGGACCATATAATTGACAGATAAAAGTACCGGAGTAGAAATAGTAGATTGTGTAACAAGGGAGCAAAATGAAATATTTACGGCGAGGGCGTATATTGATTCCCAAACGAAGCGATGGAGTCTATAATAGAATCCCGAGCGTAGCGAGGGATTCTAAAGTAGACTCCTGAGCGTAGTGAGGGATTCAAGTGTTAACGCCCAAGTTGAAAATAGTTTTGCTCCTATGTGACACATACTGCTTTTCACACCACCTTAGGGGAATTTTTTTTTTATTGTTGAATCATATTTATTTTGACTTTATATGTGCTTAGTGTGCTTCTTGATTATAATGAATCTATTAATTTAATAATAAATTTGATTGTGATGACGGACTGGCTGAAAAAAAACGAATGTCCTAGAACAGAAAAGTGCCACTTTGTTCCCTCCTAGCAGGGAAGAAAAAGCCCGTATACGACTAGGTGGTGTGAAAAAAATCTTTTTTAGTACCTACGCTCAAATTTTGGTAATACATATGTACATACATTACATTACCTACTAACTAAAACGCCCACAAAACGTTTCTACACAATCAATATAGGTAGCTTTAGTGGAACAATACTGCTAGCCTACCTAAATTATTATACATACATACTCGTACATAGCTTTCACACCAATTTCATAGCAATGAACCTCAAAGCAAATGCTATGAAAACCCATCTATTTATTTTTCATTACAGTCAGCAACGGTTGCTGACCGAAATAAGATTACAGAAGTAACTAGATATTTCTGTCTTGTAATTTTTTTATCTCATTTCGTTCGGCATCTTTCGTTATTGTCTGTACCTCCGTATATTGCCTTCTATTGCATTGCACATTCTATCATATCCCTAGCCGCGTCTAACCGACGCTACGAGTAAGTTCGTAGCGATCTCGGAGCCATTTAAAGCAACGCACCTTTATAAGTAGATACTTACGAACCGTAGAAATAAATAATAAAATAAAATAAAAAAGACTTTTATTTCTTGCAAAAAAGACAGACATAAAAAAATAAAATGTAATCTTAAAAATAAACTACGTCTATGAGGTAATTGTCTTACATTACATACTGTAGCATGACGCTACATCTATCGACATCTGTCGACGTTCTTTGGAACTACTTCCGTGTTTAGTTTGCCTGTTTGCTCGTCATTTCGTGGTTGATTTATGCAAAGCAGTGTGCATTGTGATTCACGCCATTACGGTTTGATGGCGCTTATATCAACTCACATTTCCAGACTACTGGCAGGCCACTTTTTGTTATAGACTACTGGCAGTTATAAAATTAAGATAATATTCACGCTAATTTTGAATTAAAATTTTGAGGTATTCGAGATTGTAAAAGATTGAGTTTGTTTTTTTTGGAAAGTGGGAGATTGACTTAGAAATTTGAAGGGAGAAGTCAAAATTATCCATTTTGTCCATTTTTGTACCCTGGAAGTTTTTTTACCAGTGATTTAATTCCCTAGAAGAGGGTGATCGCCAATACAGGTTTTCCGTACCCAGTGCTCTTTTTTGGCCGTGTCTGAAAGTGTGTATTGCCTGCCGTGGTCACCGGTGCTGAGATCGTTTGATCCGAGAGGGCTCCGGAAGGCGCTCGTGAGTGCCGATCTTGTGAGACGTTCGGCAACCGTCGTCGGAGGAATAGAGCCCGTATTGCGCGTGGTTCTCCAAGTAAAACACAGGGATCAGCGAGCTGCTGCCTAACGTATTTTATTTAAATTCATAGTTTGACTTTCCACCATTTCCTGATTTTCAAGATTATTATTTTATTTAGATTTGTTTAACGTTATAAATCCGATTCCCTTTTTGTAACCAGTTAATTACTTATTGTGTTTTGTGCCATAATAGTTTATTTTGTTGTTTTGCCAACCTTGGTTGAATATTTCTGATCCGCATATTTTTAACTTCTCAAAATTCCCTCCCCTATAGCCTCATCTGACGGGCGTTATAAATATTCGGTTTTTAAATTTAGGTTTCCTTCATCCAGTGAATCAGCCACCATCGTTCATACCACTCGCATGCCATCAATTAATTTTTCTTTATAGCTAAATTTTCAGCCGAGTTCTGTTCTTGTACCTACTCCTTTTTCCATTCATGCGGAAGGCAGACGTCCACCAGTGTTCTGCAAAAGTGATTGTTTTACTGCAATACTTAATACGATAAATTTTTTGCAAGAACCCCTCTTTACGTGAAGACCTCCTCCAAAGAGATATTTTTTTCCTATCCTGGGCTATTTGTAACTAGCCTGGACGAGCTGTTTTGGTGATGTCACCCGTCCATCTCATGAGCGGTTTACCTTTGTGTCGTTTTCCATTCGGGCCTTTCCATAATGTCACTTTTTTGGTTCACCGTCCGTCTGTCATTCTTGCTATATGCCCTGCCTATTTCCATTTCATCTTTTGGGCAAAGGTTAGCGCATCATGAGCTTTAGTGACGCTTCTTATTTTTGTGTCTTTTTTTCTGAATTTTCTTAAAATGGAGCATACTACGTTCTAGGCCGCGTTGACAAGTGGTAATTTTTTCCTTGACTCCCTATCCCTACATCATATAATATCGCTAACCGCGTGTAACCGACGCTACGAGTAAGCTCGTAGCGATTTGGGAGCCATTTAGAGGTACGCACCTTTATAGGTAGATACTTACCAACCGTAGAAATACAAAGACACATTTAAAACGTCTCATTATGGTCACGGTAACTCCATATCAAGCCATTTAATGACAAACCGAAAATCTAAACTTATGCGATATTCACGAGACCTAATCGCGTAATAGGTACCTACACTTACTTTTATTATTTTGCCTTATGTTTCAAGCGTGCCGTAGGTCACGCTTTTATAATACCGAAGTTTGAAATCTCATTTTGTTGTGTTATTATTTGCAGGGATCGGGAACCGTTCTTTGCAAAAACCCCAAAATAGTTAGCCCAATATTTTGAATTAATTTATGCTCTTAATCCCGGTTAGAAAGTAAACTACGAGTATCATTTGTTTTCCTGTGCCTCTCGTTTGGTACAGTCGAGGACAAAGAGATGTATACAATTTTGGACCTTATTGCGTTGTAATAAGGTCCAAAAGTGTATACATCTCTTTGTCCTCGACTGTACAAATTCTCTATCAAATTCTCTAATTTTTTTTGTGCCTAATGCGTTTGCGTGCATTTGGTGAGATAAAAAAATCAACGTCATCGTATGAAAAAATATTCCTTATCCTACTCTCCCAAAACATAACCCTGTACGTGAGAGGAAGGCGGCTAGTTATGCAACAGATGAGGCAGGTCTGGGCGCGAGTCGCGTGGCGTGGGCCGCTTGACTCGGCACCCGCGGAGACAATCGCTATCGACCCAACCTACCCCCCCATCTACACTGTAACCTGCCAATAATTGCTTGAAACTGACTATCTTATTTATTTAGATTACATACCTACCGTGAAACCACCTAATTTTACCTTGGAGGGTAAATGTCGCCAGCCGTGAAATACCTATCATGGACATAATGGGACCGTGTAAACCATTACTGTAAGTACCTAAACAGTAATGAAGCCACGAATGAATTACATAGGTTTCCCACAACTATCTGTTATATTAATTATTTTGTATATTTATAATTTTCCAATGGAAATTTAAATTTAATGAACATGTACATTCCTACACTAACTATTTACCAAACTAGTCTAACTACTTATAGACATAATTAAGTCATGGACGTATCTTGCAGCTTCCCATTTATTTAAAACTGTATATAATACTCGAAGCATTGCCACATTGGATGGCTATGGATAGCTTTTACGTACACCAGAGATTTTTCAAATTAGATAAGTTTCCCTCCATTTTAAGGTTTTATGGTTTATTTATAAACAAAAAACTTTATATTGATTACGCGTTTAAACAAAATTAAGGCTAAAAAACGTTACTACAAGTGAGGAGCGTCTTTTCAAAAGGGCTTATTTCCATTTTGAACTTTTTTTTAACTGTGACTGTAGTTTTGCTTAAAATAGAGAATTAAATATATTCTTTGAGTTTGAAGTTCTAATAAGTCTCTTCTTGTCCTCTAAAAAAAGATTCAAATTTCAAAGTCCGGATCAAAAGGGCCTATTTCTTTCTTATAGTATGAGAAAGAAATAGACAGATATGACAACTCGGCCTCTTTCAGTAAATAAAAAACCGGGCAAGAGCGTGTCGGGCCACGCTCACTGTAGGGTTCCGTAGTTTTCCGTCCGTCACAGTAAGTGTCCCCACTCAAGAGTTAATAACACCGCCATGTAGGATATGATATGAGAGTTCCACGTACAGCGACATCTATCGGCAAATTAAGTAAACTATTGCGCGCGAGCATAAAGTATGGAAGATGATTTTTATGGGATAATTCTTTATTGCGTGAACCGATTTTCACCGTTTTTACTTTATTTGAAAGCACGTCATTTCATTGTAATTTTATAGAAATTACAGGTACAATAAACACCTGCTTGTACGGTTAAATTACAAACTTAGTTCAGAAATTATTTTGTTTTTTTTTTTTTAAACTATTCATCCTATCAAGTTCAAAATAATTTTCCTAGAAAGTTTTTATAAAGTTCTACTTTTCATATTTTTTTCATATTTTTAAAACTTATGGTTCAAAAGTTAGAGGGGGACACATATTTTTTTACTTCTGGAGCGATTATTTCCGAAAATATTTACATTATCGAAAAATGATTTTAGGAAACCCCTATTCATTTTAAAATACCTATCCAATAATATATCACACGTTAGGGTTGAAATGAAAAAAAAAAATCACTCCCCCCTTTACGTATAGGGGAGGTGCCTAATAATAAAAAAAAATCCACTTTTTATTTTACCACTTTGTCGGCGTGATTGATATACATATTAGTACCAAATTTCAGCTTTCTAGTGCTAACGGTCACTGAGATTATCCGCGGACGGATGGACGGACGGACGGACGGACGGACGGGCAGACATGGCGAAACTATAAGGGTTCCTAGTTGACTACGGAACCCTAAAAAAAGGATGTAGAAAATTTCTTAAAAAAAACAGATTGGAGACGATTGGAGAAGGTTACCGTAGCTGGCTTGGTGTAGAACCATATTAGTACCTAATCATTATAGTATCAGTATATGAAAATCTAGACGAAGTCTGCGATTGTTGCGTTGCGAAGATGATGCAGACGAAGTTCACATTTAGTAACTAAATGTATTCTGCCTTAACTTATTTTTAGTAGTTAAGTTTAATTTCACAATAAAAAGTTATCCTTTTCAAAAGAGTTTATCTCTATAATGTCCAAATCAAAAAGGTTTATTTCTCACAAGGCCGCAACAAAACGGCTTAATTCCAAAAGTTCGCATCAAAAGGGCTTAATTCTGAAAATGTATGGTAAATTAACATAATAATTTAGTTAGATAAAACAAAATATGTGGTGCCATAACATTTATATCAACTTACTTAAATACAATATCGAAAATAAAGTAATAATATCGAAATGGAAACCGTGGATTTCTGATTTCCTCAATTTCCCAAAAAAAGTTCAAAGTGGAAATAAGCCCTTTTGAAAAGACACTCCTCAAGTAATGATTATAATTTCTAAATACTGCGACGCTGCGACATAATGAAAATATTACTTTACCTACTTAGAGCTCTTAGAGGTATATTGTATAATTTCTAAGTAATTGCCATCAAAATTAATTTAGTATATTCAATTATTTTTAAGGTATTAAGTTGTAATTTTAGTCGATATCAAATACCTACGGATAGAATATAAGTGTTAACGACGCACGTCTCGTATCCGTTTCGTTATATAAATTGGGTCGGTAACGTTATTTGGTCCACAAATAAGTTTAGTGGTCGAAAACGAGTATACCGTGTAACGCCTACTCCGCAAATGGGTCAGAAATAAGCAATTCTCCTCCCTGCATCACAATGACATTCATTGTTTCCGAACATTCGCGGCAAGCTCTCTACGGAAATGAATGTCGATATAAAATAAATAATTGAATGTTTTCCATTTTACGGTTTAGGCGCAAAAGACACCTACTTAACAAAAGAGCTTTTTTTATCATCCGATTTAAGCCAACCATTATTACAAGTAAACCGAGTTATTTTTATCAACTAGGCGTTTATTCCTGTTTCGTGACGACTGAATCTAAAAATAATCCAGGGACTAGCATAGTTAAATATCGAATACTTACACGTATTATATAATTATAATGCTCGTTTGTGACGAGCCGCGTATTAAAATTCCTATGATATTGCAAACTTTTATAATTCAACCAAGTACCTTCAACACAACCTATGTGAACGTTTTATACAGACATGCCACGACACACATAACACGACGAAAATTTCATATCTAAACGAGATCTTCAATTTATCAACAATTTAACGCCGAATATTAACATTATTACAAAGGACTCATTAAGCCTCCTAGGGACGCCAATGTTCGAAGATTTTTTTCCAAACTTTATAAACAGTATTATTTCAAAGTTCCAAAATTGCGCGGATCGATTATTAGAAATAAGCCCACATTCGGCCATTTTTATTTTAAAATTCTGTCTTTTTGTCCCTAAACTAACATACATGCTTCGCTGTAGCCCTTTCTGGAAACACCAAAATTTATTAATACCAATAGATTCGTTACTTAAAACCAACGTGGAACTAATCCTAAATTTACAGCTCAGCGAACAATCCTGGTGTCAAGCTTCCCTGCCCGTCCGGTACGGCGGGCTTGGATTGCGCAAAATTTCTAGTGTCGCGCTACCGGCTTTTCTATCGTCTGTCCACAGCTCCTTCGGTCTCGTAGGAAAAATTCTGAGGGTTTCCTCTGCAGACTACGAGATCGAGGGTCTGGGCGACGCTAGAAATGCTTGGTTGTCCGCCTGCCCGGGGCAAAATGTCCCTGTAAATCCCAAATCCCAAAGGAGCTGGGACGATGTAAAATCTAAATTAATATACGCTAATCTTTTAGATCAGAGCTCAGGCTCCGAACGCACGAGACTGACTGCCGTCGGATGCAAGGAGGCTGGCCACTGGCTGAGCGCGTATCCCTCGCCTAACGTAGGTACTTTCATGGAACCTAATACGCTCCGACTGGCGGTTGGGCTTCGCTTGGGGGTCAAGTCATGTGCTCCGCACATATGTCACTGTGGCAGTGACGTCGATCAGCTAGGGCACCACGGACTTTCTTGCGAAAAAAGTGCGGGCCGGTTCTCTCGCCACGCCGCGCTGAACGACATCCTCAAACGGTCCCTTGCCACCGTCAACGTACCGGCGGTCCTAGAGCCGGTCGGAATCGCCAGAGACGATGGCAAGAGACCAGACGGGATGTCACTGATCCCGTGGAAGATGGGATGGATACTGGTGTGGGACGCTACCTGCGTGGACACTCTGGCTCCGTCTCACCTTCGCGGGACTATAAGCAAAGCCGGCGCGGCGGCAGAGGCAGCAGAGGCTCTTAAGAGACTACAACTTTGATGCTTTTGGCGTTGAGACCCTTGGTCCGTGGGGCCCTGCGGCTCATGAGCTGTTCCGTGACCTCGCCAAGCGGTTGGTCGACGTCACTGGGGACAAGAGAGCTGGCAGCTTCCTCGCTCAACGCATAAGTTTGCTATACAGCGGGGAAATGCTGCCAGCGTCCTCGGCACAATGCCACAGGGGCCAATTTTAGAGTTAGACTTTTAGTTTTTGTAGTGCTAGTTTTAAGTTCATAGGTAATTTTAATTCTTATTTAGTTTAGTTTAGTCTAATTAATTGTATTATTATGTCCTCTTAAAACGAGATCTTCATAAGGTATGTAACTATTTATGCATATATATATTCAGGCAAGAAAATATTTAAAAATACTTATTTAAAGAAGCGGAACGGGCTGAGTAGATACAAATCAATATACCTACTTAATTTCTGCTCTTTATTTTGACAATTTATAAATAATTTATGTGAGGCATTATTGCCGTAATTTCACTTATTCGCTTACTAAATTATACCCTACGGCTTAAGTACGTATTTAACGTGAGCTTTTTAACCGCAACAAGCACATCAGATAAAATTTTCATAAAATACGAATGCATCTCTTATTTATTACACGACACATATTATTTTTCAAAACCTCTGATGTGTATTTTACCATCACTTTTACGTTTTGAATTAGAATGTGTTTGTCTTTTATAATAAATAACTAAATATTATGAGATAATCTTACACAAACCGACCTAGTCCCACAGTAAGCTTAATAAGGCTCGTGTTGTGGGTACTAGGCGACAATATACATATAATAGTTATATTGACACAGAAAACATCCATAACTCCGGTACAAATATCTATGACAATTCATAAACACACAAATTCATTTACCAGGATTTGAATCCGGGACCTCCTGCTTCGTAGGCAGCACAGAGCACTGACCTCTTTAGTACGCCAGTGGACCTTACGATAGAGGCGACTTTTTCTATAGTTTCTATAGGAATTGACCGTGTCAGTATAATAGCTTCCTTCTAAACTCGAGCGTGTCCAGTCCGACCATCCCCGAGACAAAGATTGAGGGGTAGAGGTATCAATTGTATCTTCAATTAACTCAACAAACTTAGCTGGTCTGCCATACGCCTCCACCGAAAAGTAGCTTCTAGAGATGCCCATCTAATAAGGATAGTGCAATAGTGTAGCAAACTAACGGGGTTTCGTTAGTCACAAACTTTATAGGAACTATTTTCCGGGGCTCTTTGTTTCCTAGTCGGTGACCTGTGATTTGGTACTATTCATTAAAACTTCTACTTGTTACTGCTGTCATGACAACCTGTCGTCCCTCTAGGGATCTAGGTAACTAACTGGTTGTAACAAAGTGTCATTAAAAGTTCCTACCCATCTTCTTTGATGAAATATATTTGCTAGTAGCACAAATACTGCCAAGCCGGGATGTTTCTCGGACATTCAATTAGGTAGTTGAACGTTGTGAAAGTGTGATTCAGAAGTACTGTGTACTGTTAACCCAGTATTAGGTAGCTACTTATGAATTTTATGAATTTGTATATATAAGGTGCTAACAAATTAGTCACGGATATTTTTACCGCTGATAGTACTCGGTTCTCGGAGTATATTTGAGTATGAAACATCATAGGTTTTGTTATGTTTTTTTGGAGAAAACTAGGAAAAAAATTTCCTACGTTAAAACACCCTGTTAATAAGAGAATTAAATGAGACCTCTTTAGACCCGAATCATAATGACATTTAAGAAAAAAAAACTTTTGACGTTACATGACAGTCAGTGTTAAACATCTTGACAGGTACATTATATGGTTATTTTAAAAATTAATTACAATATTTTTTATGTTCGGTAAATGAAAACAAAAAAATTATATACAAAGGATCCTTAATTATAGTTAAAAGTTAATTGTTTTAAATGTAATGTATTATCTCTTAAAATATCCGTGACTAATTTGTTAGCACCTTATATACTCGTACTTTTCTTAAAATCAAGGCTTTAAAAAACGTTACTACAAGTAATGATTTTAATTTCTAAATACTGCGACGCACATAATGAAAATATTACTTTACTTAGAGCCCTTCGAGGTATATCGTATAATTTCTAAATAATTGCCATCAAAATTGATTTTGCATATTATTTTTAAGGTATTAACTTGTAATTTTTACAGAAGTACTGTGTACTGTTACACAGTATTAGGTAGCTACTTATGAATTTTATGAATTTGTATATATACTCGTACTTTTCTTAAAATCAATTTCATCTTCATATTAGAAAAACAGACAAACAACCAGCTAGTATGTCTCTTAGCGTAAAAAAATACACATTCTTTTTACTTATCGTGGGAGAGTTACAAAATTTTATTTTTCCACAAGTGGTAGCGTTATTCTCCTCTAAATCTTGTCTAAAGATTCTAATAAAAAAGAAAATCGGCTGACATTTTAATACCAAATAACACAATGAAGCCGTGTCCCGCAAAATCTTCAAAAATAGAGAAAATAACGACCACTAGTAGAAGTAATAGAATATACATAATTAAATAAGTAGAAAACCGTACATTTGAAAGTCATGCAGATTCTAGCTTATTTATTTTTTAATGTAGTATATTTTAAAGCAGCTTTTTTATTACAATAAATATTCATCCATCGTGTTTGAAAGTCGGGTCATACACGTTCTAGTTTATTCTTTAATTTGGTACATTTTAAAGCAGCTTTTTATTACAATATTCATCCATATTAATATTCATCCATCGGGTTTAAAAGTCGGGTCATGCACGTTCTAGTTTCTTTTTTTATTGAGTATATTTTAAAGCAGCTTTTTAAAGTTTGTCTATACAAAAATATTCATCCATTGGGTTACATAACTTTCATCATTTAAAAAGTTAAGTTAAGTGAATTCACTGTATGCTTGCGTAGATAACACCCTTCACGAGCAAACACGATGAAAAACACTAAGTACTATTTGTTTTGTTAAATGTTCCGGTAAAAAAAAAACTAACACATTCAGCGCCGAGAACCCGACTGTCGGGTTCTTTGTTCGTAGCTACTACAAGCTACATGCAACGAATACATGGCTACGGGTCTAGCTACGCTCGTAGCACTACGTGGCACTGAATATGTTAACCGCGTAGCAGGCTGTGGCGTAGGGAATGTCATCAGCTATATTTGAACCCGATTAGGGGCCGTATTCTAACTGTAAAACACGTATAAACACGATCCAACTTTAATACAACTCCAATGCATTAGCAACGCAATACAGCTACGGCATAAACATCTGCATCAGAAATATCAGAATTTGCTTGAGAAATATTCCAACGCAACTCCAATACAACTTCAATATTGGTTGATTGTTTGTTGTGTGTTGGAGTTATGTTTGAGATATGTAGGTTGTGTTGTTATTATTATATTGTTAATGTATTTTAAAATTAGAATCCGGCACTAGGTCACAGTGAAGGTGCAAGTGAATCGAAGGCCGTGCAACACAAACAATGTACACTTTTAAAATTATAAGTACCCCTGCAGACCGTCAGGTACTTATTAGGATAGCCTAACAGTTAATAAGCGATTCCAAAGTTTATAAAATAAAGGAAAAAATGTAAATACAGTGCCTCGGGCGAGATTCAAACATGTAACTTTAGAATACTAGCCCGCCACTCTACCAACTGAGTTACCAAGCCTTACTCGTTGGCTGCGAATTTTCACATCATATCCTTCATATGAAGGGTACACGGAAAGAACATGTCTAGTCACTTTTTTTTGTAAAATGATATTTTTATAACAAAATGTAGAGCTTCAAATGAACTATTAGTAACAACTTCTGTTACAGATGTAAAAGTTAACGTATATCCACTTCTTAACTCATAAAAACCATATAGTTACGAAAATTGTATGGTTAATTGAAGCGTTCCAAATTTTAAAAGCGCTATAACTCAAAATGTTGTCAATGTGACTAGACATGTTCTTTCCGTGTACCCTTCATATGCATATTTTTCTTTGTCTTGGCGTCCCGGATTCGTGAGTTCGAGGCGGTGTACCAGTACAAAATAAAAAATGTCCGCATCTGGCGTTCCCTACATTATATGTCCCCTTAAATTCGTAGTTTTGTGTTTATTACTTTAAAATGTCTTCTTGAGTTCACGATCTAGCGTTTCTTACTTTAAATAAGGCCCTCTTTGGCTCATATAGTGTTTCTTAATTTATTAAAACGAACATTTTACTTGTATGATAATTACCGTGTTAGGTAAATAATGATGAAACCGTGTATTACAGAATGTGGGTTGTACTTTAATAAGGTACTCGGGGTAATTAGGTAACGCCCACTTAATTTGATTTTTTTTTCTATAATGGTCCAAACAAGGAATGTTATGGAGCTTCGTATCCGGTTCCGATAAACCGAAATCTCCGATTGATTTTCACCTCCGGCTTGCCGAACTTGCGATGCAAACAGTACCTACAAGTACAAACATGTTGCGACACATCTCCAGCGGAATCACTCCACGAACTTTCTTTCTCATTGCGTCATCTTCGCCTCTTGTTTCGGTTCGGTTCCGATTTCGTTTCCGGTTCCGTTAAACTAAACTTGAAAACTTCGACTTCGACTCCGATTCCGATAAAACCACGTCCGTAACATCTTTTGTCCAACCAAACAATGTAAGCAAAAGGAGGATTAAATGTTTGTTTACATCCGTAGGTACTTAATTAAGCATCGGTAGACCTAATGCCGTTGCAATAGGGATTACAAATAGTTAGTTACGGGTGTTGCTGTATGTACATAGGTATGTTTAAGTTTTCCAGTTTAGTACTGTGATTTTAAAAACCTTAACTCTGGCGTTAATAAGAATACCGTGTTAAACTGTTTTAAATATAAAATAAAACATAATGGTTTTTTTTTTTTATTAAAACTAAATTGAGTATGAGTTGCCCTCGCTAACAAAACGGGCGACCATTCACCCTAAATCTAAGAGTGTTAAGTAAATATTCTATGGAGTTTTTGTCTGGTCTCCGGGCCGGCGGTCCAGACATTTCTTTTGGTCCCAGTCCCAGGTGCGTTAAGGTTGTTTAATATATTACTAAAACATGACTAAACCAAACAATTTACATATTCATTTAATTCCAACGCTTAACTATAACAATTTTTCAACTGGTAAACTTTTGATTAGATATTCAGTTAATTTAAATAAAAATTCTGATTCGGTCGGACTGAACCTTTCGGTCTGGGCCGATCCTATCTGATCCGGGCCGTTCCTGTCCGGTTTGAGCCGGTCTTATTCGGTTCGGTTTGGTCCGGACCGGTCTTGTTAGTTCGTTTCGGCTCCGTTCGGGGAGGATTGCACCTGTTGTTATGTGTGCAGTGTGCATATGTTACCGACGTCCGGTAACATATGCACACCCACAAAAATGTGTGGTCATTTTGCAGAGTTCATACGATTGGTATAATTTATCGTTGACTGCAAAATCCTTTTAAACAACAAAGACAGCTGTTATTTTTGTTTTACAAAACATTTAATGGTTTTATGGCCTTTTCGTCTATCTGCGCGACGCAGGTGAAACAATCAGAGATACATTTTCCGCTAATATCACTGATTTGCAGGGCCATAAGAGCGTGTCGTGTCACATATTTTTGCTGCCTTCGTGTAGGAAGAGACTATTGCTGGTGACTGTACTTACTTATACTTATATTATAATATAATTACTTACCCTTGATATTTACTTAAAAGCATATTAATATCCTGGCACGATTGACAAGAAACATTATATATGTAAGTACCTATAACATGGGCGATATTTAAGTTTTAAGTTCAAATCATAAATACGATTTCTAAGTAATTTACTCGCTATTATTAAATTTATAGTTACGTTTTATAGTTATAGTAATCTACTCGCGCTTAAAATTTTAGCAAAATCGCCATTGTTGTACAATAAACATAGTATGTTTTATGAAGTAAACATTATAAAATGTACCTATCTGAAAAAATGCAGGTAAGTATATTACGTTAATATTTTTATGCATGAGTACTACTCGTATCTGTGAAATAATGTAGGTAAATCATTAGTGTAGACACAATATGTTACTTCTGCGACAATAATCTATGCGCAGACGAACATAGGCAACATGGCATCGCACCGCGAACAATAACATTTTAATTTAGTGCTTTTTTTATATACCACGACGGTGGCAAACAAGCATACGGCTTGCCTGATGGTAAGCAGTTACCGTAGCCTCCATAGGCTACGGTAACTGCTTACCATCAGGCAAGCTGTATGCTTGTTTCGTGTAGGCGCCATACGCCTGCAACCCCAGAGGATTCACATGCGCGTTGCCTACCCTAACCTATACTGTTTTTTTACTAACCCGCTGGGAAAACCTCGGCAGGGAGTTCATTCCATAGCCGCAGTGTTCGTGGGAGGAAATTCCTGTTAAACCGTACAGTGCGCGACCCTTTAGGCTCCAGGGTGTTCGGATGACCACCCTGCCGACGGTGAGCGGTGCGGTGATAAAAAGCTGCCGTGGGCATCATATCAAACAGTTCTTTAGAGCACAACCCATCGTACAACCGATAGAACACACATAAGGTGCAAAGTCTCTCCTAAGACTCAAAGGTTCAATATCGCTTGTGAGTTTGGGATCGTCGACGATCCTCATTACACCAAACTAACTTAACTTAGTGTTACACCAAACTTTGCACTTCCTTACCGATGGAATGTAATTCCGTGGCTTTTATAACTTTTTAAGTTAATAAAATACTAGTGCAGTTTTATACCACGCACGAAGCCATTACTTTTTTTTTTATTTAGACGCTTGCGTGGCAATTGGTATCATTTCAGTGGTCCAATACAAAATGTCAGACTTGGCATATAGTCGCGTAAATCCATCGTAAATCACTTAAACTCATGGCTTACAAAATTTCTGGGATGACATCTCCTGTTACCACACTGTTACTCAATGAATATCAATGGGATATCACTATATCCATATACAAGATATCTCTATACTCCGCTTAGCGCGTTATTTTTTTTAAACCTCAACTGCCAAAAAGAAGGGGTGCGGGAGGGGAACAAGCAATGCTAGACAGGGAACGCGCGATTCTTCCGTGGGGCGTAAGACAGAGTGAAACATTTATGGATATCATGGAGATGTACTAAGTTTACTGTCACTTCCAATAATTATTAGTGATTACTTCGAGCGTGGTAGCGGGGGTCGCCCGGCTATGCGGGGTCTTCGGTTAATTAGTCTATGACCATATCATAGAGAATAATAAACTTTTTGACTACCTATATTGAACTGTTGCCATATAAATGAGAATAATAGCGCCCTCTTGACAATGATCATATATATATATATACCACTACATAGTATAAAAAAAGTCGCTTTCCGCTATCTGTATTCTTAGATCTTTAAAACTAAGCAACGGATTTTGATGCGTTTTTTAGGGTTCCGTAGTCAACTAGGAACCCTTATAGTTTCGCCATGTCTGCCCGTCCGTCCGTCCGCGGATAATCTCAGTAACCATTAGCACTAGAAAGCTGAAATTTGGTACTAATATGTATATCAATCACGCCGACAAAGTGGTAAAATAAAAAGTGGAAAAAATTGTTTTATTAGGGGTACCTCCCCTATACGTAAAGTGGGGAGTGATTTTTTTTTCGTTTCAACCCTAACGTGTGATATATTGTTGGATAGGTACTTAAAAATGAATAGGGGTTTACTAAAATCATTTTTTGATAATGGAAATATTTTCGGATATAATCGCTCCAGAAGTAAAAAAAAATGTGTCCGCCCCCCTCTAACTTTTGAATCATAAGTTTTAAAAATATGAAAAAAATCTCAAAAATAGAACTTTATAAAAACTTTATAGGAAAATTATTTTGAACTTGATAGGCTGAATAGTTTTTGAAAAAAAAATACAAAATAATTTCTGAATTAAGTTTGTAATTTAACCGTATAAGCAGGTGTTTATTGTACCTGTAATTTCTACAAAATCACAATGAAATGACGTGCTTTCAAATAAAGTAAAAACGGTGAAAATCGGTTCACGCAATAAAGAATTATCCCATAAAAATCATCTTCCATACTTTAAGCTCGCGCGCAATAGTTTACTTAATTTGCCGATAGATGTTGCTGTACGTGGAACGCTCATATCATATCCTACATGGCGGTGTTATTTTAACTCTTAAGTGGGGACACTTACTGTGACTGACGGAAAATTACGGAACCCTACACTGAGCGTGGCCCGACACGCTCTTGGCCGGTTTTTAGGGTTCCGTAGTCAACTAGGAACCCTTATAGTTTCGCCATGTCTGCCCGTCCGTCCGTCCGTCCGCGGATAATCTCAGTAACCGTTAGCACTAGAAAGCTGAAATTTGGTACTAATATGTATATCAATCACGCCGACAAAGTGGTAAAATAAAAAGTGGATTTTTTTTATTAGGGTTCCTCCCCTATACGTAAAGTGGGGAGTGATTTTTTTTTTCATTTCAACCCTAACGTATGATATATTGTTGGATAGGTATTTAAAAATGAATAGGGGTTTACTAAAATCATTTTTTGATAATGTAAATATTTTCGGAAATAATCGCTTCGAAAGTCGGAAAAATAGCGTCCCCCCCCTGTAACTTTTGCACAGTAAGTCCAAAAAATATGAAAAAATTTGAGAAGATGCGCGTTATGATAAACTTTTTAGGAAAATTATTTTGAACATTATAGATCTAGACATTTTTGAGTTATTTCCAAAAAACTTCTTCCATAGGCATCAGATACGACCTTTTGGCATTAGTCTTTAACTCTTAAGTGGGTACACTTACTGTGACGGACGGAAAACTACGGAACCCTACACTGAGCGTGGCCCGACACGCTCTTGGCCGGTTTTTAGGGTTCCGTAGTCAACTAGGAACCCTTATAGTTTCGCCATGTCTGCCCGTCCGTCCGTCCGTCCGTCCGTCCGCGGATAATCTCAGTGACCGTTAGCACTAGAAAGCTGAAATTTGGTACTAATATGTATATCAATCACGCCGACAAAGTGGTAAAATAAAAAGTGGATTTTTTTTATTTATTAGGGTACCTCCCCTATACGTAAAGTGGGGAGTGATTTTTTTTTTCATTTCAACCCTAACGTGTGATATATTGTTGGATAGGTATTTAAAAATGAATAGGGGTTTGCTAAAATCATTTTTCGATAATGTAAATATTTTCGGAAATAATCGCTCCAGAAGTAAAAAAATATGCGTCCCCCCCCCTCTAACTTTTGAACCATAAGTTTTAAAAATATGAAAAAAATCTCAAAAGTAGAACTTTATAAAAACTTTCTAGGAAAATTATTTTGAACTTGATAGGATGAATAGTTTTTGAAAAAAAATTACAAAATAATTTCTGAACTAAGTTTGTAATTTAACCGTATAAGCAGGTGTTTATTGTACCTGTAATTTCTACAAAATTACAATGAAATGACGTGCTTTCAAATAAAGTAAAAACGGTGAAAATCGGTTCACGCAATAAAGAATTATTCCATAAAAATCATCTTCCATACTTTAAGCTCGCGCGCAATAGTTTACTTAATTTGCCGATAGATGTCGCTGTACGTGGAACTCTCATATCATATCCTACATGGCGGTGTTATTAACTCTTAAGTGGGGACGCTTACTGTGACGGACGGAAAACTACGGAACCCTACACTGAGCGTGGCCCGACACGCTCTTGGCCGGTTTTAATAGATAGAGTGATTCAAGAGGAAGGCTTATATGTATAATACATGCATATATAGTAGAGAAACGCTGATAATTTTAGAGGTTTCTAATGTGATGTCGTAAATAAACACATTTTTTGCGCTTATTGCAAACGCTGGCTGAACCTTGCGAAATAGATCAAATGTACTACAGGGGCCCGATTCGACATGGCATAACTGACAGTCGCTTGCGAGACAACTATGATATCACACTTTTGTAACAGTTGAAATCGGGGTGGAATCACGCAAGAGTGATATCTAAAATGGTGGCCATAGCCATAGACAAAACGCTCTAGCGAGACCTACTGACAGCTTGACAGTTAGGTGTGAACACACGTGTGGACAGGATGGATATCACTCTAACCACTAGCGATACAAGTGTGATATCCACGTTTCACAGTTTGGCATGTCGAATAGGGGCCCAGTATTGTACACCTTAAAATCCCGTGCGAAGCCGGGGTGGATCGGTAGTACAATATATTTCTGGTCAGGCTTTACTTATATATATTTATATTACTTTTATTAGTTTAAAATCATGTATTTAAGTTCAATTGAAACCACTGATAAAAGTTCGTACATAAATAAATATTATGAGACAATCTTACACAATAAATCGACCTACTTAGTCCCACCAGTAAGCTTAATATTTAAGCAGTGATCGGGGTTTTGGATGCCACACCGCAAGATTTCAAGTAGAAATGGTAATATCAATGGCCGCCGCTGGCACCGCGATACCAATTAAACTGTTTGCAAAATAAATGCTATTTTCATGTTGGTAATATGTTTAAAAAATAAACGACATATTGGTTATGTTATAATAATAAAAATAGTTATACTAAAAATTTGTAATGTTATGCAAAAATGTATTTATTTAATTAAATGGCGGGGCATTATAAGGGGTTTGTGATGTACGGAACCCTCAAAACTGTTGTTTTATTTTTTAACATATACCTAGTTTAAATAGCATAAATTATAGTATAGTGTTATTGAAAATAGGACATATGCTAAACTAATTTAGCAATTAATTGATAATCAATATGTAGTCTAATAATATGACGAAAATATTGGCCTTTATTAACCACACAACCCCCGGAATATAGATAAATAGATGGGACTGACTACAAGCTGCTTGGGTGCATTTAGAATGTGGTGGAGTTAGGGTTCTTAGAGGATTTGACAGAGGCTGTGCCAAGAACATGTAGTACAGTAAGCATAATAAAAGCTACAAAATTGGATAGTTGTGATATCGTATGAGAGAGAGAGATTGCTATTATCTTAAAATTTTACGCGGCGGATAAGGCTGTGGAAGGAGATAAATTAAGCTCAATAAATGTTTAATTTGTTTAGGTACTTATTTGATTAATTCAAATTATTGATGATAAACACGCACCGACAGTATATTGCGTTGTAATATGAGCCTACATACATATGTCTACTTACTAATGAGGTAAAATTTCTTTATTAGAATAAAATACAAATAAAAAACAGAAAATATATACAATAATTTTTAAGAAAAAAAAACCGACTTCAATGGGGGTAGCCGGTGAAGGATTATTGTAGATAGATGGTGCACTTAGATTCCATACAATGAAATAACTTGCTTAAAAAACGCAGCGGAGAGGACCAATCGCCAAACGTGAACTATGCGTCGTTGAAGAGTTCCGTTCTGATTATCATCAACAGTTCCACTTCATCAAATGTCACTCTTTTGAATGAAAATGCTTGATTTGTTGATAAAAATACAAAAGTCACTTTATGTATGCCTTTAAGATTTGAGGAATTCCCTCGATTCCTCGTGGAACTCATCATCAGAACTTGAGCTTGACGAAAATTGGTCCTGACAATCTAACTTGCTTAACAAACATAGCGAAGAGGAAGAATCGCCAAACATGAACTATGCGTCGTTGAAGAGTTCCGTTCTGTTCATCATCAGCAGTTCCACTTCATCAAATGTCACTCTTTTGAATGAAAATGCTTGATTTGTTGATAAAAATACAAAAGTCACTATGTGTAAGCCCTTAAGATTTGAGGAGTTCCCTCGATTCTTCATGGATCCCATCATCAGAACTTGAGCTGGACGAACATTTGTTCTGACAATTAAACTTGTTAAACAAACACAGCGAAGAGGACGAATCGCCAAACGTGAACTATGCGTCGTTGAAGAGTTCCGTTCTGATCATCATCAGCAGTTCTACTTCATCCAATGTCACTGTTTTGAATGAAAATGATGGTTTTGTTGATAAAAATATAAAAATCACTATATGTATGCCTTTAAGATTTGAGGAGTTCCCTCGATTTCTCATGGATCCCATCATCAGAACTGCGTTTTGACAAAAACGGGACCAATCTGTATATATATACTTACAATCAAAAAAAGAATTTTCAAAATCGGTTCAGACATGACGGAGTTATGGAGTAACAAACATAAAAAAAAAAAAAAAATAAAAAAAATAAAATAAAAACATACACGCCGAATTGAGAACCTCCTCTTTTCAAATCTTGAAGTCGGTTAAAAATGGACGATGACGGTATTAACGGGGAAAGGGGGGGGGGGGGGATTGTACCTACTTACTAATAGGTACAATCGGGTTCATAATTGCATACAAAATTTATCAATGAATTAATACATAAATTGGGTATGCAATTATGAACCCGATGGTACATGATGTATAGGTAGTACATACATACACATTAATACATGATTACTTATACAGGTTTATGAACATTATGACAATAAAAATGAAACGGAATATGCATTCATTAATTAGTCACATCTTTACCATTTTTTAAACATTCACAAGTTGTTGATCAATTGATGTGTGTGTTATGCCTTTTTATGGTTACGCAGATTGATTCAATACTTCGTTTATATAGTTTATATTTAGTAATTAATAGACACACGAAGAATTACCGGTATATAGCGGAAAACCCAGCATCTGCTACGACGTAGCGCTACGCGCGTAGTATATCGGTGAATGGGTCAAATGGATCAAATTCTTTACAGAACTTTTACAAATGACCCAGTAACTTTATACAATCATCGTGTGCGTCAAATCCGGTAGATCTGATTGTTTGCAAACTTGTTTAAGATGTTGGCCTAATAAATAATCCAAGTTTGTGACCTCGAGCGCCAAATGCAACTTTGTCAAAAATAATAAATAGTTTTTTTTTCAGACTTTGGCGATTATGACCCCTAAAGGACTTTGTTTTTGATAGAATACTAAATACTAAATTTGCTACAATATGAGATTATTCATTGGGCCAACATCAACATCATAAGGCGACAAGTTTCCTGGATTAAAATCTAACCAAATGGATATGGAGATATGGATCAAAACTTTTACAAATCTTACCGCCTAATTTTGCAGCAAGTAGCAATTGACAAAAAGTTATTTTAGCTTTTTATTTAAGTACTATGCAAACCTAGGTACATCTACGATCGCGACAATAACAAGCATTTTTCCATGACGTGCGGTTCCTTAATAAGGAGAACGCCTGGCAAAGGCGCATATTACCTAATCAGGGTGTCCACTATAAAACCCCAAAAGAAATCCATAACTTTTCCCAGAAATTACCATTTCTTGAAATTTCCCCGACCAAAATGTCCATCTAAATATAAAAAAAATATTTTTATCACTTTTGGTCCAAGGCAGTCTAATTTTCACTCGAAAAAGACATCCGTACCGAATTACGGGGCGTATTACCAAAACGCGCGAATTTCACGAAATGCTTCATGAATTCTTCGAAGGCTATGGCGAAAATACTTAGTCTTTTTAAATCAACTATTGATGCATATGATAGTTCATTTCTTTATTAACCGACTTCAAGATTTGAAAAGAGGAGGTTCTCAATTCGGCGTGTACGTTTTTTTTTTTTTTTGTTTTTTTTTTTTTTTATGTTTGTTACTCCATAACTCCGTCATGTCTGAACCGATCTTGAAAATTCTTTTTTTTATTGTAAGTATATATATACAGATTGGTCCCGTTTTTGTCAAAACGCAGTTCTGGTGATGGGATCCATGAGGAATCGAGGGAACTCCTCAAATCTTAAAGGCATACATATAGTGATTTTTATATTTTTATCAACAAAACCATCATTTTCATTCAAAACAGTGACATTTGATGAAGTAGAACTGCTGATGATGATCAGAACGGAACTCTTCAACGACGCATAGTTCACGTTTGGCGATTTGTCCTCTTCGCTGTGTTTGTTTAGCAAGTTTAATTGTCAGGACAAATTTTCGTCAAGCTCAAGTTCTGATGATGGGATCCATGAAGAATCGAGGGAACTCCTCAAATCTTAAGGGCTTACACATAGTGATTTTTGTATTTTTATCAACAAGTCAAGCATTTTCATTCAAAAGAGTGACATTTGATGAAGTGGAACTGCTGATTATGATCAGAACGGAACTCTTCAACGACGCATAGTTCACGTTTGGCGATTCGTCCCCTTCGCTGTGTTTGTTAAGCAAGTTAGATTGTCAGGACCAATTTTCGTCAAGCTCAAGTTCTGATGATGAGTTCCATGAGGAATCGAGGGAATTCCTCAAATCTTAAAGGCATACATAAAGTGACTTTTGTATTTTTATCAACAAATCAAGCATTTTCATTCAAAAGAGTGACATTTGATGAAGTGGAACTGCTGATGATGATCAGAACGGAACTCTTCAACGACGCATAGTTCAAGTTTGGCGATTTGTCCTCTCCGCTGCGTTTGTTAAGCAAGTTATTTCATTGTATGGAATCTAAGTGCACCATCTACAATAATGCTTCACCGGCTACCCCCATGGAAGTCGGTTTTTTTTTCTTAAAAATTATCTAGACATCAAAGCAAATATTACATTTTAACGAGTAAAATATGAAAAAAATTGGTTGTCTTGGAAGACCTTTCCGGATTTTTCAGTTAGATGTACCGTTCATTTCCAAATTACGCAAAAAAGGGTAACAATTCTTATTCAACTTGAATAAAATTCAATTGTGTATATCAGGTCTGAGACGGCCATGGAAATAAAAATCGAAGATTCATCTTGGATAATAGACAAACTACCTGCGGATTATATGCCAGTTTTTTGATGAAAACGCGGTTACATTTCATTTTCATTTCCACGAAAACCCAATAAATATTTTACCCTAAAAATATTATAAAATAAATAAATAGCAAAGTTAAACTATATTTCTATCACGATAACAAAAAATCGTTACTATAGTGGTAAATTTTAATATTTACACAGAACATTTTTGTAAGTTATGCGGCTTTTGTCATCAATAGAGTTTTTAAACCTTTTAAGGAATAAGGACCCGTACGTACATCCTTGTTAGGCTATTCTATCGAACGTTTACAAAATCGAAACAAGTTTCAGAACAAAACTAAGTGTGTATCCTACTAGAGAACAAATCAAATTATATTAATTACTATTTTGAATTAGTCGTAAAAAGTGACTCCACGGAGGAGACTCCGGTGCCAAGAAATGGGATCGAACCAGCGTTCTCGGCATCACATCCGCCGGGTCACAAACCCCTACCTAAAATAGCTCGGTAGCCTATTAGGGGATTAGGGCGTCTGCAGCGAATACAGAAGACGCTGTTCGTTCCCAGCCCTGGGCACCGTAGACTGGGTCACTTTTTCTTTTGTAACTATTTAAGTTTAGTATGTATCCCGTCCAGTCCTGTAATTTTTCCAGAGTTATACAATATTTCAAGCACAATGTTGTATTGCTACCCTTTGGTTATCTCAGTGTACGAATCAAAACATGACAAGCCACGAATAAAGCTGGATAGGCCTTTTTTCATAACCTAACTGGCGAGATTGTAAACTATCGAAATATTGTAGACCGTAACATATTGTTTACAATTTAACGCATTACTTTACGGTAGATTATAATATATCAACGTGAAACCGTCATATTGTGACACCTAAAGCTGATTGGTCTTACAGTACTTAGGTTGTTAAGTGTCCATAGATTTGGCAAGCAAACAGATTTGTCAATGAGAAACTAAAGGGAATTGAAAAAGTCGGTTCTAGCGCTAGCCGGTCGCTGCCGCGGCACGCTGTATGGTTGAGATATTTAAAATATATTTTTAAAGTTCCTTATACAGTTTATCTTGATTTTTACCATTAAGCGAACTAAGAAACACAATTTGTACATAATACCGAATCGGGTGTGTGAGGAGATATTCGGCGATACGGAACCAAGAAAATATAACTTTTTTTTCATCATGTTAATACACCTTAGTCTTTGTCCAGAGCCATATTTTTCCCTGATCTTATTATAATTTCCCTGACTCTCGAGTACCATTTCAAGCTTCCCTACTTCCCTGGCTTTCCAGAAAGCCTGCTAATTATGTACCTACACCAAAAATGTCTTTAAAATCCGACCAGAATATAGAATGGGTACGTCTTGAATATATAGGTATATTAAATTTAGGCTTAATAAGCTGAAGCTTTTTTAAGCAAACATGCAACATCACAGTCAGCTTACAAAAAAATTAAGTCTACCAAATGATCCAGCTTCTTCCCCTTGTAGCTATACTTTCACGTGACTACTAAACTTCTGCTGATGGCTGTAGGTACCCAAACACAGTAATGTAGGTATACTATCAAGCCAAACTTAACGTACCAACACGACTGAGAAAGTGGGCAGAAAAGAGTCACATCAAGGTAAAAGAATACTTTTCGACTTTTTATTTACAACCAAACCTGGTTACGTATACCAACGACAGAAAATCCAACATATTTTGACTTCGAATCTCAAACACCTTGAAAGAATTTATTGACCATTCTTATTTATACCATTCTAACAATGGTCATTACAAAGTGTGTTGCTTCTAGTGCCTACACAATCATAATAAATATGCTGTCGATCCGAGTGAAACCACACCGTAACACTTGTTGTCTTAGTCAAATAGTATAGTCAAGTACCTAAAGCAAATTGCGTCCGCCTTTGTGATAATAAAGACTTAAGTACCTACCTAATTTGAAAAAATACGTTGAGATATTGTAGGTGGTGTAATCTACTAGGTTTATTCTTTTTTTTTTTTTCAATTGTAGTCATCGTCAACAAAAACAAAACTTACGGCAACCAAGTAAACGTCAATTTGTATAGAAAGTGAAAGCACATTACAAACGAAACTGCAGCTAGTAATCACCCGTCAAGTCACCGAGATAACGTGCAGTTTCGTAAAACATCGGACAGACGTACAAATATTTCCGGCGGCCAAGTGAATCGGGAATTTACAACCTACAGGTTGCCTGCAGACTGGCAAAAAGACGAAACTGCGGTTTCAAGATACTCACTTCGCAATTAGTGCGGGGTTTCGCTGGGTAGCGGCGCTCGCAGGCGGCTGTCGATCGCCAGCGAGTGGTTTCCTGAAGGCGCGAAAGGCGCGTGTGGCGCGAGGCGGGGCTGGACTCGCGCGACCGTCCTCCTCGACTAAGCGCACCACACTGCTTATCGACCTCTCGTCTCTCACTTGCCGCCCTAATACGCCGCCGCGCCCGCCTACCGCGCACCATTGCCAAAATGTGAGAAACCTTTAACAATTCATCTGTCACTACCCTTGCCCTTGCGATCGATGCAAAGTATGTATAACGGTAGTCCAACTCATGAAGGCCGGACATGTTACCTGCGACTAACCTGCATACGACATACCTCCTCCTTGGACATACGCTAACTTGCTACGATCGATTCGATAAACGAAAGCTTTGCAGTTGGTTAAGCTGCTGCTGTTGAGTAAAACAAAGAATACGAATAAAGTACCTACGGGAAAACAATATGATGGTACAGTCAGCATCAAAAGTAACAACGCAATCGAAGACGTCAAAAGCTCTTATTCCCTTTTAAAAAGGACTTTTGACGTCGTCGTTTGCGTAGTTACTTTTGATGCTGACTGTTAGTACAGTAGTAAGAGGTACTCATTAATTGCATCATTGAGTTTGCGAATAGGGGTGTGATGACTCTGATGACACATGTTGAATGTTGTAGCAAAAAGTTAAATGAATACAAGATAAGCATATAGGTATACTTCAATGAAAAAAAAAACTGGCCAAGTGCGAGTCGGACTCGCGCACCGAGGGTTCCGTACAAACCTGTAGGGTAAATAGGGGTAGTAACTTTAAAATTGTTAAAAATATTTTTATTATAATTATGATGTAACTAAAAATTTACGGTTTTATCTGTGCTATAAGACGTTGCTTCGTACCAAATTTCAAGATTCTGAGTTTACGGGAAGTACCCTGTAAACGGCTGTATCTTTTGATTGCGTTGGCTTAGAAGTTTGATTTTTTCACAGCTCCAAGGAACAGTAGACCTGAGTATCAGATATAAATTTCAGCTTGATACCTCCACGCGTTCCTGAGAATAAGGGTCTTGACAGACGGACGGACGGACGGACTACAAAGTAATCCTATAAGGGTTCCGTTTTTCCCTTTAGGTACGGAACCCTAAAAAATATGCAAATAATCCAACAAAATTATAAGGTTTTTAATAAAAAAAAATAACGTTCATTCGTCAACAGATGTCAGTATTCCGTCCATACTATAGTCTTGCCAGCCAACGAACGCAGAAGCAATGTACAGCGAACAAAAGTATGACAACACTAAGAATCAGTGAAAAAAGCAGCAATGATCATCAAAGGAGATCGTCAATTCTGGGCCACCTGATATAAACCGTATACAGTTTGTACTTCAATGTAAAATGAATACTCATTTTATTACTAAAGTAGACGAAATATTACAAAAAAATGAAACGGGAATTAGAAATACTCAATAAATAAACATTATGTTGATCTTTCCGCGATTAAAATACAGCAAGACAAGTAGTTAACGTCCTTATGGCATTGACATAAAGTTTAACTTAACCTGGACTGAAACGGGTTTATTTTTTGGTTTGACACTGTCAATGTCTACCGTTACATAATCTGCGTTTTGATACTGTTCGGTAAGTTAGAACATTGTAATATTAAAATAATATTTAAGTCTACGAATACGGAAGTTTAAATTAGAAATCGACTGTAATAAAACGCTTAAAGATTGAAAATGTGAATTTTTGCATTTTTGATTGGAGTTTGAATGTTAAAAGTGGGTTTCATAATGGCATAATATCACGCTCCTTCGATAACGAAACGCATCTTTTTTTCAATTTTGCAATGTCAGATACTAATGGTATCGTACTTAACGGTGGTAAACCTTATCCCTTCGCAATAGGTGTTAGGAATGTTCAGTTAATAGATCAACGATGGTTTGACAGCCGTCTTTGTTTACCGAAATGCAAGAACTATGAATAAGATCAAAATATGAGTTTTTATTATTTCATTATGATTCCCTTTTGTTTTTAAGTCCGCTTTTGTAAATTTTCTTTAAAAAACCGGTACTTTTTAGGGTTCCGTAGTCAACTAGGAACCCTTATAGTTTCGCCATGTCTGCCCGTCCGTCCGTCCGTCCGTCCGTCCGCGGATAATCTCAGTGACCGTTAGCACTAGAAAGCTGAAATTTGGTACTAATATGTATATCAATCACGCCGACAAAGTGGTAAAATAAAAAGTGGAAAAAAAATTTTTATTAGGGTACCTCCCCTATACGTAAAGTGGGGAGTGATTTTTTTTTTAATTTTAACCCTAACGTGTGATATATTGTTGGATAGGTATTTAAAAATGAATAGGGGTTTACTAAAATCATTTTTCGATAATGTAAATATTTTCGGAAATAATCGCTCCAGAAGTAAAAAAATATGCGTCCCCCCCCTCTAACTTTTGAACCATAAGTTTTAAAAATATGAAAAAAATCTCAAAAGTAGAACTTTATAAAAACTTTCTAGGAAAATTATTTTGAACTTGATAGGATGAATAGTTTTTGAAAAAAAATTACAAAATAATTTCTGAACTAAGTTTGTAATTTAACCGTATAAGCAGGTGTTTATTGTACCTGTAATTTCTACAAAATTACAATGCAATGACGTGCTTTCAAATAAAGTAAAAACGGTGAAAATCGGTTCACGCAATAAAGAATTATTCCATAAAAATCATCTTCCATACTTTAAGCTCGCGCGCAATAGTTTACTTAATTTGCCGATAGATGTCGCTGTACGTGGAACTCTCGTATCATATCCTACATGGCGGTGTTATTAACTCTTAAGTGGGGACACTTACTGTGACGGACGGAAAACTACGGAACCCTACACTGAGCGTGGCCCGACACGCTCTTGGCCGGTTTTTTTACATTAATATATAAATCATAGGCATGCACGCTTTCAAATATTGTCCTTGTCAGATTCAAGTTTCAAATCCATGATTTTTCAATTTTCCCATTAGATTTCGCAATTTTTTTACCACCGTCCTGATCTAGAAATTATGACGATTTTTTAAAGGTAAGAATCATTCCTAAACGGTCATAACTAATCTGGGCCAGATCACCTAACAAAAAAAGACGATTTATGTTTTTAATTTTAGGTGGTATTTCCACCCCTTTCATTAGGTGACATTTATGGTGTGTAAAAAGGAGACGGATATATTTCGTCTGATCTGTCATCAACTGCAACAGATAATCTGGTTGAGGCAATTGACATATGGCTTAAAATGAATTTAAATTTAGGAGAACGTTGCAGGAGTTCTATCTCACTCGCGCTTAAGATGAGAGAGTGAAATGCACTAGAAACAAATTCAATGTTAATTGAAATGTTCGTCATGAAATACGATGTCTCATCACAAAGGGTTGCCACATGTACGTATTTTGAATTTGCCGCGTGTTTCTACTGACAGAAATGGTTTGCCAGACTATACACACATACCGTCTAAACTACTAAAGATAAATCTATAAATAGAAAATTGTTAACCTTCAAAAGCTTTTCCCATATATTTGTAGCAGTTTAATCAGGTGGACGGTAAACTGAACCTGGACGGGAAACTAGTATATTCTAAGCACCCTATTTCTGTTACTACAAGGACAAATAAAAACAAATCGGCCAAAACACGTCCAATTTTTCAAGTTTTTAAGTTACCCGTCCGGACCTAAAAGGGGTTCTATAAACCAATAAAATTAGTGTATTTTTGTAAGATTTACGTCTTTTAACTATGAAAGTACCAAGTACAACTTTTTGCTATTAGGTACTTAAAAACTCCACAACACTCTACTACTAATACAAAACTTAATATTTACGTATAAAAATATTATTATCACAACTATTATTATCATAAATTTAGAGAGGAGATACATTATTTTTTTTATTTTCGGAGCGATTGTATCCGAACTTATCAGTACAAAAGAACAAAATAAAAATAAAAACCCTATAAAAGATCTATCGAACGACGCCCTAAATACATATAGTGTTGAAGCGAGAAACACCTTAATTTTACATGTAACCTTAATTTACAATTTTAGTCGGTAATATTCTACCACTATGTCGGAGTAATTGATATATTATACTTACTAGTAAGTATAGTATTCGTACACACACATACTTACCCATAACAAATTTCAATTTACAGTAATAACGGTCATTGAGCTAAGCCAGTGATTAAATTTTGAGGGTATGGTAGTAGTAGTATTAGTACCTAGTAAAACACTTTATTGTACAACAAAACACAACGAGAGACATATAACACAACATATACGTACAATGGCGAACTTATCCCTTTAAGGGATTTCTTCCAGTTAACCTTTGAGCAATTGAGAAAGAAAGTTGGAAGTGCTAGGCAGACTTAGGTACTGTACGATACGGTAAGATGAGTTGTATAATAATTTATAATCTAACTATACTTCGTTTTTTTTGAGATTAGAAAAACTTTGACAGAACGATGTACAGGGTTCTTTATTAGGCAAGATACATACATGTCACAACCGTCAAAGTGCCTACGCAGGCATTAAATATATTTGTATTTAGAGTAAAGCCATGCTTTCGTATTTGTAAAATGTTATATTGACTATTTAACAATATTTTGATAATAGTTATATGCACGAAATATTTTATTTTTATCATTGTTAATATCCTTGTGAATGTTGCACACTAAAATACCTAGAGAAGAAGAGGTTCGAAACGAATGGATCGATTTTTAAATATTTTCTCGCGTGATCTGTCATCAGTATCTCTCAGCTATACCTGGATAGTTTTTCATGTTTAAAGCTTATTGTGATTGTTATTTAAGTAAAGGTATTCGCTTGCTCTATTATTGTGCGTTTGGTTGAAGAGTTATGGAGCAATCAGAGGCAGACCCGAGTGGCATACAACAACAAAAGCCACCTCGTAGTCCACCAAATCTTTTACCATCACCTAAGACAATTATTTTATTATTTAGTATTATATAATAAAACTATTAAATAACGTTTAGAAGTACTTCTATTTAAGAAAATTTATTAATACGAGAAGGTTACGATTGTCAATTAAATAATTTAAGTAAATACTGATAAAAAAAACTAGACGTTAAGTTTTCGTTTTAGAACGTACGTGCGTCACTTAGTAATTTTTCACGTGTCTCTAACGTGATAATCAAAACGAAATTGTGTTATTATTGTTGTTTTGGAGTATTTAGTCTGCAAATTGTTATTATTTATTAACAAATGTGAACTCTTAATCACGTTAACTAATCGTTTGTTGGTGTGCTTGCAGTGTGTTTAAATTGAACATTTAGAACAGATTGGAAACTACTGTTTCTATGTATACAAACCAATATTAAAGGCCGTAAGGCAGGTAAGGCCGGCTGGAACCACGTGTCCCATACAATTTTTTTTTATTTCGTCTAAATTTATTAGTCTCCTACTTTTTCTTAGGCGCAAAGCAATACGATACCAATTATAAGCCCTTAAACGGCTCACCAATATTTTTGTTCCAGCCTGTAAAAATAGTATGAGAATTATTATCGCACATATCTTACTGTTAGGATTCGTTTGAAAACCACAAAATGATGCAACCGATTTACACTGCCGGAAATATGGTGGCAACGAATTCCATAATTTAACAGAATAAACTGTAAAAGACAAGTCATATAGGAATGGTGACTGTGCATTGGGATATATAAATCAGCACTGGAACGTAGCCGATGACCACAGCCGTCCGCCAGAAACTTAAATCTCTCTGAGAGGTAAGGTGGAGAAGATGGAAGAAACAATACTTTGAAGAGAAGACAAAAAATGTTCACGTCTCTACGGCGACGAATGGTTAGCCACTTTAGTTGTAAACGGAACGCAGAAATGTGGTCGAACTTACGTAAGCCAACGACATACCTTATACATACATTATGTAGCCGTTCAAGCTTGGCAAGCAGATTTTGAGTGAGATCTAGGAAAGCGTCTGCGTAGTCTAGGAGAGGAACCAGAAGAGAACGGGCAAGGACCACTTTTCTGTGAAACTGAAGGAAATTCTGGAGACGCCGAAGCGAGTGCAGTGAAGAAATTTCTTACTAATTTCTGGAACATGGGCTGGCCAGGAGAGTACAATTCATATCTTTTATATGTCGGAACGAGACGGCAACGGCTTGTCGGAGAGCTACGCAATAAGCATCATAATCATAACTGATAGAATTATGATATTTTGTTGCAATAAGATCTCTTTGTTGAAATAGTTAAATAGTAGCAAAACGACGAGCATTGTTTTGCTCGGCAGTGGTCTTAATTGGTCCGTGCAGGCAAAAATTAAGAGTGACGTTTTGATTTACCCAGTTTTTAACCCCCGACGCAAAAAGAGAGGGGTGTTATAAGTTTAACGTGTCTGTCTGTGGTATCGTAGCTCCCAAACGGATGAACCGATTTTCGTTTAGTTTTTTTGGTGTCATAGATAATTTTATCCCGAGTGTTCTTATTCATGTTTCATGAAAATCTGTTCAACGGTTTTGAAGATCATCAACTCTTTTATAGTTGATGAGGTGATCTAACTAACTTCGTTATGCCCGATCGATTCGAAATTTGGTACCCTTTTACTTCAATGATATTGAAAGTAACTGTAGACCCCGTTATCACAGGTGCAATTTTGTAGCTTGACATTCTTAGGGCTGGGTAAAAATTATTTTGAAATACTAGCTGTCTGTCGATATTTTTTCTTTACCATGATGAGTTAATTAAACATGTTTATTTTGTAAAACATGACAAATAAATAAATAAACCGGCAAAGTGCATGTCGGACCACGCATAATGGAGGGTTCCGTACCTTCGATGGAATAAGAACCAAACTAATACCAAAAGGTCGTATCTGATGCCTGATGAAATTTCATCCCTCTCTGGCCACCCCTACAAACGAGAAATTCGTAAAATTTGAATACGAGCAATAAAATGTTTTGCAATCAATTGCCACAGAGGGATGAAATTTCAGAGGAGAGGGATGGCATATCGTATTCCACATCATACAAAACTCATAAAACAAATGCCATCCGATTTCAATGACTAAGTGCGTTTTTCCTAAGTTCCCCTCCACCGATGGAAAAATTGCGTCCGGCTTCCAACTCTGATGGTTCGATAACTGCCCGGTCTGGGCGGATGGCAATTTGTTTCCGGTGTCTGTATGTGATGAAGAACAAGCATGCTAATTTTCAAGCGGTTGCCTGACAATTTGTTTTTTCTTCGTTCTCGTTCAGGGAACCAGTCCAACCAGGAGGGATTGGGTTACTATCAAATTTACCTTATCGCTAAACGACCATTTCAGCTTTCAGCTAGATGACATAAAAGTAAAATACACAGTCAGCATAGAGTCAATTCAGCTAGACGACATGAAAGTAGAATACGTAGCCAAACGTCTGGAAATATAAATGCATACTAATATTATAAATGGGAAAGTTTATGTGTGTGTTTGTTTGTCCGTCTTTCACGGCAAAACGGGGCGACGAATTGACGTGATTTTTTAAGTGGAGATAGTTGAAGGGATGGAGAGTGACATAGGCTACTTTTTGTCTCTTTCTAACCCCCCACTTCCCTAAAATGGGGGATGGAAGTTTGTATGGAGCATTCCGGGGGGCAATCAGGAAAGGGAAACCGTGTTACCCCGAATTTAACGCGAGCGAAGCCGCGGGCAAAAGCTAGTAGTCCATATGATTAGAATACCTGATAAGCCGAAAGTGAAATTAGTTGATTGTAATGAACACAGAATGAGTTAGTAGCAAAACGTCATGAAATGTAATGTGTCAATGTGTTGGCAAATATGTAACAGGCCACAGAGTTTTAATTATCAAGTGTCATATCAACACTTAACATTTTAAAATCCAGACGTTTTGCTAACGGGTCGTTTGGCGTTTATTCCATTTAGTAAAAAAGACGTTCTAAGATACAAACGTTTTGCTACCGGACCATTTAGCGTTTATGTCTATTAAGTAATAAAATAAAGACATTCGAAGATAAAGACGTTTTGCTGCTAGATCATTTTAAATTGTAACATTCTAAGATCCAGACGTTTTGCTAAACAGGCATTTAGCATTCATGTCTAAGTAGTCACAAAGACATAACACAATCCAGACATTTCAGCTATAATTGTCTATTAGCGATAAGGTAAATTTGATAGTAACCCGGAGGGGTGACATTAAAATTTTGTTATATAACCAGGGTACAGGTTGCCTCGCGATATTATTTTTTTACACACACCCCCGTATTTCTGCTCCACTCCAAGTTGGGTCAGTTCGGGTTGCACAGGGCAGTTCCTCATCACTAGGAGCTTAAATACCGCGAGCCATCCGGTTGCCTCGTAGTCACTGAAACTACGCATTATTGCTTTAACTATTATTTTGTCCACAGATAACGCACCCGCGGGTGGGTGAAGGTCAAGATGGCCGTTTTAAACAACATCTAAAAGTACTGGTGGGTGGGGTTGAAGCGGACGGAGACGGGGGGGTTTAAGGTTTTTGCCGATGCGCTTACAGGTACTCAGGGACTCCTGAGAGAAGGTTTGCACAGCACTTTATAGGCGGAGAGCTAGCCACGTCAGATATGACACAATAATGAGAGCGACGAAACCCATCTCGTTAGTTTGCTATACTATGGTTATTTCTAGAGCCGGACACCCGGCAGCTTTAAAGTGGTGGATACACTTTAAGAATACAAATACTAGGGTGCTGGTTTTGATGCAGTATTATGAGAAATGATATAAATAATTAGATTAAATCATTGCCAAAACTCTCTGATAGGGGAAAGTAGTATAACGATGTATAATGTAATTCACAGTTTGTCGCCTACTGTCTTTATTTTCGAAATAATACGCAATGTATTTTGCTCTAATGTTTAAAATATAGGCCCAGTCCTCTATAAATAAGACAATTCCGGACCCCTTAAAAGCTGCCAGATGCCCGGATCTAGCAAAACTGATAGTATTTCAATCTAACTTCATGCTCTCATCAGTGTCATATGATATCTGACGTGTCCAGCTCTAAGTCCATTATGGATGCGATCGAGAATAGTATCATTTCAGCCAGTAGACGGAGAGCTGGCCACGTCAGATACAAAACAACAATTAGAGCAACGAAACCCCTCTAGTTAGTTTGCTTGTTTCTAGATCCGGACACTTGGCAGCTGTAAAGTGGTGGAGGTCAAAGAATGCAAATAACAGAACGGTTTTTTTATGTTTGTTACTCCATAACTCCGTCATGTTTGAACAGATTTTGAAAATTCTTCATTTGATTGTAAGTATATATATACAGATTGGTCCCATTTTTGTCAAAACGCAGTTCTGATGATGGGATCCATGAGGAATCGAGGGAACTCCTCAAATCTTAAAGGCAAACATATAGTGATTTTTATCAACAAATCCATCATTGTCATTCAAAACAGTGACATTTGATTAAGTAGAACTGCTCATGATGATCAGAACGGAACTCTTCAACGACGCATAATTTACGTTTGGCGATTTGTTCTCTTAGCTGTGTTTGTTAAGCAAGTTTGATTGTCAGGACATATTTTCGTCAAGCTCAAGGTCTGATGATGGGATCCACGAGGAATCGAGGGAACTCCTCAAATATTAAGGTTATTATTGTATACACATAGTTATTATTGTATTTTTATCAACCATTCAAGTATTTTCTTTGATGAAGTAGAACTGCTGATGATGATCAGAACGGAACTCTTCAACGACGCATAGTTCACGTTTGATGATTTGTCCTCTTCGCTGTGTTTGTTAAGCAAGTTTGATTGTCACGACAAATTTTCGTCAAGCTCATGATATTATCTAATTATTCATATAATTCCTCATAATACTGCATCAAAACCAGAACTCTAGGATTTGTATTATTAAAGTGGTTTGCATTCTTTGACCTCCACCACTTTACAGCTGCCAGATGTCCGGATCTAGAAAAGCATAGTATAGCAAACTAACGAGAAGGGTCTCATGGCTCTCACTATTGTCATATCTGACGTGGCTAGCTCTCCATCTATAAGTGCGTTCTATTTATTATTTATTACAGGAATGTAAATGGCTTTAATTTTATCGTTTCTAAACAATATTTTTTTTGAAAATACACGAAAACACCAGGTCAAGCTATTTGGCGCTTTCAATACTTTCAATGTTCCAAAAAGAGTGGCCCATTTGACTTGTTAGGAAAGTACCACACGGTGGCTATGGCGGCCCTTGACTCGACTTGCTATTTGTTTCATTCATACAGCAAGTCTACATTGTTCAGTTAACTCTTATTACAAAAACGATTATAACAAGGAGAAATACTTTACAACTTTACGACCTCTGTCATTTTAAACGACGCTAAGTCTGGAACCCGTTAACTTCCAGGGAACATTTGGGAACAGTGCAGCCAAATTTGTCTGCGAGATAATTTCGTTCACAGCTTACGAGTTCGATCAACAGTAAGGCAGCTGTCGCACAGTTCCGAGCGAGATAGTGGTATGCATGTCCACAGCGCTGTCTCGCCCGCACATCGTCGCCACACCCGGCCGGAGATTACCGAGTCGATTTTAAGACAAGGATAGTTTTCGTTCGCAAGTAAAAATCAGAAAAAGTAAGTATTTTTCACATCATCTTGTAATCTTGTTTACCTATGTAACATGAAATTAATTTGTATGTACATAGATAGAAAAATAAACTAGAGTTAATGGATTCGACGAGAAACAGTCTGTAGAATATATCGTAAGTCCAAAGGAACATGACATGTTTTAATTATAGATGGTGACATTACTTGTCAAACGAGGTTAATATGTCACCTAGTAGTTTAGCTAAAAACAGGAAATTAATGAAAAACCTTTAAAACGCTAACATCTGCCATGTGCCTTAAGACCTACGGTAGCCCGTCGAATGTTCCCATGTATAATAGTAGAAAAGCATGTCGTCACTTTAACACTAGTCATACAAACAATATTTTAATTAATTTTTTTATAGTGCTTACAAAAACAGAGAGGGAACGTTAAAAAGTTACGAGTATAATACGTAAAGTAAGGGGTAACGCAGTTACATAGAAAACACTGACGCCACTAACCCAACAAGTAATGACAGGCAATGGAACTAATGCTTCTCCTTCTAGTATTAAATGACCGCAACAACCGTAAGGATCGCATTTTATCAAGCTACACGTACAATTTGCTGTATATCTCTCTTTCCGACACATATATATATATAGAAGTTAAGAAAAATACTCGTACGGTCAGCATCAAAAGTAGGTAACTACGCAATCGAAGACTACTTCTGATGCTGACTGTACATGCTCCGTTTTAACTAAGAGGTAAGAATCGCCCCTAATTCATAACTAAACGTCTTACAAGCCACATTTAGTTAATTTATGTTTTGTCTGTTATGAAGCTTTTAAGACGTTTATGATTGAAAAATGGTGTTACTACTAATCGTAATCACAATCAGCAAATTACCTATTAGTATTCGTCTGCGTCACACCTTACATTTGATTAGACGTTGTTTTTTTTGTTTCTACTAGCTCAAACAACACTACCACGTTTATTTAACTCCTGTGATCAGATGATCACAGATAACGCGGACTATTGTAACTAGGAGCCAACTAGTTAATTAGTATTAAACCATTCTGAAATTATAGAATTTAAACTTTCGTGAGACAAACTAACACTGTATGCACTTCATACGGCTTACTCACTATTTGTATATTTAGTCTCTACGCGCGACATGTTCCGGAGAGCTTAGGTCTCCATCCTCAAGCACTATAAGATTGATTGAGGATGGAGACCTAAGCTCTCCGAAACATGTCGCGCGTAGTGGCTAATTACAAGTGAGTACAGTATGAAATGCATATAGTATTCTAAAATTATAGGAACGGCATCTGCCTGAAACTAAGTTAGCGAGATCTGAATATAATGCAAATGTGACATTACAAGATAAAGATACTCTAGTAATAATTACAGCATAAAATATCAGGTACAAAAGTGAAAAAGTAATCCCTTCTACTGTACGTCGTATTTAATTACGTATTAAGTTTTGCACCACAATTTTTGTTTTTAATGCCTGCAAAAATGTATCTGATCCAAACTGCAATTTACATATTTTCGAAAAGTTTAATATTCCTCTATCAGAAAGTTACAGATATCGCCTTTCACATATACTGGTGGTTATCCTGTAAATAAAAAGAGTAAATATTTTACAGTTTCGGTCTTAACCTAAGTATAATACTATAAATAAATTATACAGATCTTTGTGGACTGAATGTAAGATCTTTTTAGGACCCATATGAATTTTACTAGAAGTCATGTTTGGCTATAATAAATGTATCTATGTATTACTTATGTACTTATATTTTTAATAACAAAGAATTGCATTATCACATTTTGGAAAGAATAATGCCCGTTACTCTTGGCTTATAATATGGAACACAAATAAACGTGGTAATGCTGTATGTTAAATCAAATATCCCTTAAATTAATGTCAAAATATAAAAAAAAGATTTGCATCAAGCTAATACACGATTATAAATAAGTATAATTAACGTAAAAAAGACGCACCAAAATAGTATATCAAATTAAGTAAATTCACTTCAGTATAATTCATTCAATCAACTAATCAATACAATATATGAAACAATGTTCACAGCAGGCGGAGCCAAATAATAGGAACTAGTTTTGTTCGTATAAAATGCATTATTCAACGGAACGCGTGTCTTATGTCTGAAACAATCCCACAGGCGGTGGCTACCATAGTCAGGGTAAAGCCCGGTTGATCCAAAACCTCTAATCTTAATCGAAGTTCCGTTCCGCCGTTAGTGCGATATTAACACAGATAAAGAATAACATTTTGCTTAAAGTGTAGGTTGCATCAATTACAAAAAACCGCCCAAGTGCGTTTCGGACAACGCATAATGGAGGGTTACCTATACCGTCGTAATCCAAATTAATATCAAAAGGTCGTATCTGCCTATGAAACAAGTTTTTGGAAGATAACTCTAAAACGCCTTAACCGATAATGTTCAAAACTACTTACGTTGAAAGAGTATACAACGATGTACAAGTCATTTTTTTTCTCAATTTCTTTTTCACATTATTTTGATTCGTGGTTCAAAAGTTACAGGGGGGCGGGACATTTTTTTGACTTTCGGGCTGATTATTTCTGAAAATATTCACTTAATCACAATGTGTTCAAACAAAATGTTATTTTTAAAGACCTATAGATTGACGTACAACATGTTGATATTTAGTAAAAAAAACTTTTCGCCAATTAGTTACAGGTAAATTTACTACATAACTAACTAGCGGCATATAAAATACAACTATTGTTAAATATTATTAAGGTATGTCATATAGTTTCCGAGTAAAACGGCTGTGTCATACGGACGGACAGACGGACATCACGAAACTAAGGTTTCCGTTTTTTGCCATTTTGGCTACGGAACCCTAAAAACACTGATTCATTGCACTCACAATACTGAACGTGCTGTCAACAATATTGTCGCGATAAAATGAAACTCCATTACAGACGCTATAAGAAATGATGAACTTTTTAACCGCCATCGTATGATAAGTAACAATGTAAATGACACCTTCGTAATCTACGACAAAGTTCATAATTACACGTTAAATTTTTGACGTAAGGCGGTTTCAAGTAAAAGCATTTAAGTATAATTTTACTTAGTATAGGATATCACAACACTTGCCTGATTGTGGGATGTTAAGCACTATAGGCGATAACCACGTTGTCATTGGGGTTTAATAATATTATAAGAGGTCGTTTCAGTAACAATAATGTTAAACATCGTAAAAAACAATGACAATTGCAGTGAACATACTTCATTTCATTCGAATACTAGAATAAATGTAAATTATATGGAAAGCTTAAAAATATGTTGCCCACTATTTACAAATGGTAAAATACTTTTGAATCCGAGGACGCACAGTACTAAAGAATCACCTTAGTTAAAAAAATAATGTTCACATTCAAGTTTGATTCACTTTAGTCTATAGTTATGTGAATGATTCACTCGACACAGGAGTCGGGCTCGGTCCACCGGCCTCGCGACAGAGCGCAACACCACGAGGGGTAAAGGTCCCACACACATGACAACCAAGCAGTAGTGCTGGGAATTGCATTTTATTGCCACCCGCGCGTGTGGCGGCTACTACAGGACCAGGTGACTGCCATATCGAAGCATACCTTAAAAGGAATTATACATGCAAGAGCTAGTTTGCAATTATTTGAGCTCAGGAATTTAGAGGTGCATGTTGACTGGTATTTAAAAAAATAGAAATAATATTTTTCAAAGCTTGAGTTTCTGACCTAAAATTTATTATTTTTATTACTGGAAAGTATTACTAAATTTTGGAATCATAGACATTGTTTTTAGTTCAATGTCTATGTATGTAGTTTCTCTAATAAGCGCCTGTTAGAATAATTACATGACACCGTTGTCTTATATAGATTTTTAGTTTACCAATATTAGAAAAAAACTCTCATCCTAAAAAAATCAATTTTCAAAACCAGTCAATTTATACCCTATGTTCACTAGACAAAAATATCTGCAAATGGACTAGTATTATTCCTTATAAAGAATACCTCGAAACGCTAATCACCGTGTACAGTCGGCGTCAAAGATATGTCTACACTTTTGCACCTTACTTCTTTGTAATAAGGTCCAAAAGTGTAAACATATCTTGGACGTAGACTGTACGAATCGCGGAAGTGGCCGCTCACTCCTGCGGGTGGTAGAGGCGCGGGGAGGGCGCGGGCGCCTCCGCCGATCAGGAGGAGGTGCCCTCGCCGCCCTCCGGGAACGTGGCCGCCGACGCCGGGAACGGCGCGCCCAGGCCGTACAGGTGCCCGCTTGAGCTCTCGATGTTGTCGTCGAAAAATATCTGAAAAAGCGCAAACACTTCAATGAGAACCAACGCGCAAACCAATGCATAGATAGCAAGAAAATTAGGTAATGCGGAAACATAGATATAGGATAAAAGCCCCGGGATCCGGGTATATCCTTAAACTACGTCCAAAAGAGAGGTATGGGTACTGCGAATGTTATCTCGCTATGTGTGGTAGGGCACAGCACAGCGAATGTCATCTCTCTCAAATCTGGAGCAGAGCCCGACTGGGGAAGTACCCCCTTATGGAAAACCAGCCAAATAGCACTAGACCCTACTAATAGTGGTGTGTAGCTCTTTGGTAACCTTAAGCAGGAGCTGGTGAGTAAGGTTACTTGCTCAAAAGAGCTAAAAGAGGACCAAGAGTATTGACGATGAGGGACCCTCTTGTTCCTTTATAGCCGTCAACACAGTGAATCCTCGTTTTTGTAAAGGGTCGGCAACGAGCATGTGACACCTCTGGAGTTACAGGCGTCCATAGGCTACGGTAGCTGCTTATCATCAGGCGGGCCGTATGCTTGTTTGCCACAGTCGTGGTATAAATTAAAAAATATATGCATAGTTATGATATGACAATACAGTACCAATAACAAGAGCGAACTAGATGGCCTTATGAAACTTTCATTACGTATGACAGGTAAAGCGCTATTATGATTAGCTCATGATCATCCGCCTTATTTCATCATGTCTTAATTGTACTGGCTCGGTAACTTTTTGTTCGAAGTTAGAGTACTTTAAAAGGGCCGAAGATGTACATATACTAAGACTACAGAATTATGTATGGTAAAAAGCCCTTGGAAATAAGACATATTTTATAAGAGTTCCTATCCTTAACTCATGGCATCCGGTCACTGATAGCTTCTACTTTGACAACCCCCACAGTTCACAAGTCACACAGATGTACCTCTTTGATCTTGAAGAACGCCATCCCAGTGAGGTGGGAGTCGGAACCAGCCTGGTGCTGCGGCCCCACGCGCCGCAGCTCCAACTGGTCTGCCACCTCCTGTAATCCGCCCTTCAGATTTTTGCAGAGCTTCATAAGATACTGGAAATAAAACAATTAAATAAATATTAGCATTTGTCTTGATTATTGAAAATATATATGTATGGCGAGCTTTTAAATAGAAGGAAATTACAGTATGGGGTTATTAAAACAAGGAGTGTATAGGTTCCTAAAGGGAAGGCAACGCGCATGTGAATCCTCTGAGGTTGCAGGCGTCCATAGGCTACGCTAACTGCTAACCATCTGGAGGGCAGTATGCTTGTTTGCCACCGTCGTAATATTAATTAAAAATATTGGATGTCACTCATCCAATTTTTTTATGGGTATTGGTTTCTGCGCTTGCTGAATTAATTTGTTTTATCCAAATCTCTTTACAACGCATATGCTCAGAAAAAATTAATCATTGTATTTGTATTTTTTTTACATCACTTCAATTAAAAATAAAGTAAAATATCCTGGATATGTGTTATTTTATTTGAAATCTGATGGAAATACAATATAATAAATTCATTTTAAATTATATTGAAATTATAAATAATATTGTATTTTCAGCATGAATCATCATATCTGAAATAAAATACATAACCAGAATATTTTACTTTATTTTGAATTGATATGACGTAAAAAAGATACAAATGTCGCGATGTTTTTTTTAAAACATTAGTTTGGACTGGACCAGCGGCAATGGTCCCAATTACACTAAGAGACAAAATATGTAACAATAATTCTGTTTAAAACTTTGCGAAAAATACATAATTTATTCTGATTTAATACAAATAGCAATTATTTAAGAACATATAAATTTACTTAATCTAATATCTATGCAATTATTTGTTTAAAATTCAGGTACCTAAGCAGAAGTCTCAGATTTCGGAACCAACAACTCCGGTTGGACTCGATATGTGGAAAATCGCTGTCACGTTTTGATCTGAGCCGTGATTGGCTGGAAAAGTAAAAAGCACTAGTGCGAGAAATCTAATTTTCCGCACGCTAAACCACTACGAAAACTGTATTAAAAATAACTATTTAGTGTTGTGCTCGGGTGCAACGGTGCCGCAATAGCTTGAAATCTGTACGGCACTACTTCGTGGGACTATTAGAATGAAATGAAAAAGGACGTAATCGGACAATTTAATTGCGAACGAAAATTGAAAAATGAAGTCGGCTTAATGGTAAAATAGCCAATCTCCTTATATTATGGACCCACCTTGACATCATAAACTGTAGGAAAATAAAGCCGTAAGCTTTCAAAGAAGTCGTTCTCGTCCTGCGGCAGGTTCTGGTCCGTGAGCAGCTTCAGTAGGTAGCCGAAGTCGTACCCGGAGTGGAAGCTCAACCATTTGATGTTGTCCATGAGAACGAGGCCTGCAAATAAATGAGATAATTGGCTACACTATAGATAAGGTTTGATGCTTCAGAAAAACTGAACACTTGTTTATTTGAAAGCAGCATGTGAAATTTTATGTAATACAAAGTAATCTATTTAAGATTTTAGTAGTACACTGATTTGACTGAGCAAGCGACAGATTATAAAATGGAACCACGAGCGTAGCGAGCGATGGCCTGCTCGCTTGTATAATACTTGCACGAGATATTACAAGTTTGATACTTGCAATCTTTGTTTATTTATTTATTTAAACTTTATTGCACAAATAAAAAAGTTTACAACAGGCGGACTTAATGCCTTCAGGTATTCTCTACCAGTCAACCATTGGATCAAACCGAAACTTGTGGGTGCAGGTTCATAGAAATCGAGAGATTTTTAGAAACACAAATTAACATTACTATTTATTTATAAATACACATACATATAGGAACATAACATACACATACATACATAACATAACCAGAAATGTAAGAAGTCATTTATTAAAGAAATAGCTAATAATAATGTATATAAAATAATAGTAATAATTCACATCACTGTAATGCACGGTCAGGCAGGTGACAGTTTAGTTAGAGCTGGGAATGCCTGCTCCGTCGTCGAACCCCAATAGTTTCGCTGCAGGTTTGAATTTGTGACGTGTGCCTCGTATGCACATACTGGTGGCTCGAATTATAGTAATGCATATCCTTGTTCTAAGCCAACCCAGTATCGAACTCAGCGATTTATTCCAGCGGTCCGCGAGGGCTTCGCCTATGTGTTTGACAAAGGAGGTCATCTGTGGTGCGAATACGCCATCGACGGAAGTCACGAGAGGGGTGAAGGTAGCGTGTTTCGCTTCGCAGGCAGCGGAGTATTTTCTTTGTTTTTCAGTCTCAGCAGATTTTAGGACAGAAGTGACATGGCGTGTAATGTAAGAGGGAGCGTCAGTATCTACGACACGGATATCAAAAAGAGCCTTTCTCTGAGCATTCCATACGCCACGGCAAGATAAGTCGCCGCGTAATCCAAGGTCACCTTCTGTGATTATGGGTTCTATTGTGACGTTGCTCCATGCTTGGTGACATAGTTCAGTCTTGAAATTAGCCCCCCAGTCTTGCAGCAGAGAGCATGGTCGATATTAAATTGGCTGTTGCCACATCCATCACATGAGGGTGGCATTGAGTTTGGGGTTCTGTGATAGCGTATTGCCAGGGCGTCTCTGAATTCTTGAGGGGACAAGTCGAGGTTATCTTTCTTCGTTGGTATAGTAGATAGCCAGGTGGAAGACTTTGTTTTCATTTTCAATGCGATTGATCTTTCTATAGCTCTTCTTTTGTTAGGGGGTAATTTGGCCAATATAGTGTCTAAAAGTTCGTTATCGCGAGCTTCTTTCATTGTTCGGCTTTCTTTGCGTGCGTCAATCAGGGATTTATTGTGTTGGGCTAGGTCTACATGTTGTGTCCCGATCAAAGCTGACGAGAGGATTGAACAGCCTTTTTTAGAGATTTTGTAGCTCAAATTATTCTCGGTGAATGGATTGGATATTGCCAAGCCACCTTTATGTACGGGTAGGGAAAACAGAGCGGCTTCGTCGGCAGTGATGTCGCTACCCATCATAGTTGGCATGAAATTAGCCCGTAGTGCAAGTGTCAGTGGTTCAAAAAGTTCGTTAGAATCAGCGATTACACGTTGTAGGAATGACCATTTGAATTGGGCAGCTTTGGTAAGTGCTGTGTAAGCTGCTTGGGGGGAGTCCTTACAGACATGTGTTAGTTTCTCGATTATTGAAATAAATTGCTTCACTTTGTTTCTTATAAAGTCTTCTTTTCCCTTGCCTATGTAACTACCAAGGAAGGGTGAACCTGTGGCGATGGTAATGTTAGTTCCTTTAAAAATCTGCTGTGCTTTATTTTTGTCTGTTTCAGATACAATAAGGATTGTCTTTTTAGGTTGAGGGAGGTATCCATATGCCGGTCCTATGTTGCAGATCTGTTCCCACCATTTACGAAGGCTTTTGAAGTTTCCCTGGACCGATGAGTCATCAGCGTACCATGTCTGGAGTGTATTCTGTTCTTTTTTTAGTTTATTGATTATGGGTAATGTTGCAAGAGCATAGTGGCATAGCGAGTGGATCGCCTTCTTTGCTATACATTCTTGTGTCTGAGTTTCGAATAACAAGCTCGGCATGGCCGTTATATGTGTTGTACAGGAAACGGGCACAATGTGGCCAATATATTCGGGCCTGCCACAAAGCAAGCTGCCTATTTACACTGTTGAATGCGTTGTTAGCATCAACGAGGAGCATTCCCCATTCTGAGCTTGTGTGACATTTCTCTTCAAAAGTGTCATTCATTGCATGTATGGCTCCTTCGATACCAGAGTTGAGGCCACTGCAAAGTTGCCATTGTCCACATGCTTCGGTGACTACAGATCCTGTTGCCAAGATCATACATTTAGAGAGGATTCTTCTAAGGCATTCCCCGATTCCAATGGGTCTCACGCCTGGGCATTTAACCAGAGCTACCAGACGGCTCGACATAAGGGATTGTATTTGTGTCCAAGGTACGTGTTCGTTATTCAATTTCATAGTAAGTTGGGCTACGGCATTTCTTAGGTGCAGGCTCGCATCGCCGAAACGTAAGAGAAAGTCCTTCCAATTTTCGGACGTTGAGCCAGTTGGACCCCCACCACCATGTAGTTTTCTTGCAACTTGCTCGACGTGGTTACTAGTTATGTCGACATCTAATAATGGTGGCATTTCGGGGAAATCCTCGGGCAGGGTAAATAAGTCAGGGTTGGGGTTTGCGGGAGGTGGATGTTTTTCTCTTAGTACGTCGCTGACGGTTTTACCGGTATAATCGATTTCGTCATTACTATTCAGAACTTTGCTTGTATCTTTGGTTAATAGCCAGCTTAGGGCCTCGCGGACTTTGCCACGTTGAATTAGTCTTGTGAATGTTTGTGTTGTTTCGTCGTTATTGTGGTATTTTCGACTATATGTATTTTGAAGAGTTTTGTCAGATTTTATCGATTCTGAGATTAAAATATCAAACTGCTCATCGGCCCACAGTTTGAGGCGGCGGTCAAGTAATCTGCTGATATCTTTGGCCTGTTTAATGTTTTTGTCCATTTGTAGCAATACGGCAGTGTAAATTAGTAATCGTTCTGAGGGATAATTTAGCTTGGTTAAGTGTTCTATTTCATCGGCAAGTGTATGAACGAATTTTCTGCTTGCTGTGCCAAAAGGGAGATCGTAAAGTTTTCCATGAAGTGAGCATATGTCGTTCCATCTTTTTTGCCATATACATGTCTTCGATCCTGTGTTGTTAAGGTAGGGCGACCCATATGCTTCTTCTAGTGGTGATGCAAAAGGCGAGTGTTGAGTGGAGGCTTGTTGATGCGAAGAGGACTGCTCACCATGGGCGGCACGTATGTGACGTTGCAGGCCGTTTCTTTTAAAGGTTTTGGAACAGGTCGGACAGGTTTCTTGATTGCTTGTATTGACTGCAGTCGTATTCATTTCTTCAAAACACAATTTTGTTGGGGGCTTTCAACATGTTGTCATTAGGTATGAATGTTGATATTTTTGTTTTACGGTAATTTCGAATGGAGTAAACACTTTCACTATATATTTAGATATTCTGGTGTATTTTAAGAGTGTTTTTGTGTTGTATATTGCAGAGATGTGAATTATTTGAAAGAAATGTATTTGGATTTTCAAAACAGAGGGTGACAGTGGCATGTGTCAAGTTCGAAAATAATAAGTATAACTAAACATACATAACATAACTAAATATATAGTACCCATGTATATACTGAAGTAATATGCAGATAACTAATCCTTAAGTGAGTTAAACTATTTAGAAAGGTGTTTACGTAACATATGTTTAAACGAAAATTTGCTCTGAGAGAGAGATCGTTCCAAAGACGAATAGCCTGTAGGTCCTGTAGGGTGTGCGTGGGGGATTTGTTGGTTTAAGTCATGTGTTAGAAGCCTATTTATTAATTTTTACAAAAAAGAGCCATTTTCGCTTTCTGTATAACTTAAAGGCAGGTGCATTCGTTAGAAAACTATTTAAAGAAATTAAGATTTTAACTATTGCATCCCAATATATCTATGACAATATTATGTTCGTTGTAAAGAATATATATACATTAAAAAAAATTATCTGACACCCACAGCTATAACACTAGAAATAAAAACAAGGCTTGCTATCAGAAGTAGTCGTATCCGCAAAGCATATAAGTCAGTTTTTGGTCAAGGTATTCACATTTATAACAAGTTACCGTCAATGCTTTTAAATTTATCATTTCCTGCTCTTAAAAAATATTTGAAAAAAGAAAAGACTAATGTCAAAGGGTAAACATGGTCGAGGACTATATGACATATGACAGACAAAGATGTATGGCCCGAACCAGAAACTACTACAAAATCATCTAACATGTCAGCTTTGAATTATTATTTTTTTATTAAACAATAGGTACATTGTCTGTCTCTCAAGCTGTTTTGATATGTGTTCTTATAGAACTACGCATTATTGTGTATCTTTAAGATGTAATGTATTACTGTTTTAAAAAAATAAGTCCCGCCAAGGTTTTTGCTGGTCATAATACATCTCGGATCAGAGGTGTAGGGTTAGAACCGGTGGTCTCTCTCTCTCTGACGTTCATAAGTGCATTGCAATGTGCCTAAATTGAAGAATAAATATCTTTTATCTTTTTACATGTGAAAATCACCATCTCGAGCACCTTTCAATATTTGAATTAAGAACGATGTTTACGAAAATTACCTGATGTCATAAGTAACTCTGCGAACTCTAGCGGTTCAATGCCATCCTCCTCGTGTTTCCTGAACTGGAGACCAGAGTTCTGCAATAAGTCTATGGAGTCCTGCGCATACATGTCCTCTCTGTACAACAAATGAATATCGTCACATCGGAGGTTTACAAAAACATGAGGCGCGGTGCATCCGACCATAAGTCAACACTTATAACTAGGTACATAGATTCTCTTGCTAAGTAAGAAATATCGCGTGCCTTATCATTGATATAGATAGCGCCACATAGCAACTATACACAAAGCTTTCACAAAAAATACTGACCTGCCAAACCTAGAGGGTACACTAGGCATTGATGGGTTAGGTCCGGTTTTCTCCCGAAGTCTTTCCTTCACCGAAATGGACTATCAAATGATATTTCGTACCTAAATCTGAGAAACTCGTGGTAAGGGCTGTGGTTTGAACTGGCGACCTTAGAGTTGAAAGTTGCACGAATTACCGCTAGGAGGGAATAGTAACTCAACTAACACGCTACTAGGTTAGCACAAGTGTGTCACGACAGTTTGTCACACGCGAGGTGAACTATCTGTTTCTATTCTTCTTTTTTTTATAGTCTATCCCTGATGAGTACTCATGACTCGGGACCATATTCGATTGTCGTCTATACAGTATGGTTTTAGGCTAATTTGACTGCCCTCCTCTTTTATTACTATACTAATTATAAAGTGACGGATAGTTTATCTCGCGCCCGAGTTGGTGTCGCGGCACACTCGTGCTAACCGTGTGGGTAACTCACTGCAAGTTAAATTTGAAATTGAATTGCCATGTGGTGTAGCCCGGCGGTGTTTTCCCATTTTCGTCCATGAATGTGAGGCCTAGCTGAATGATCCTCAACAAATCCACATTGCACCTGAAAAAAAACGGTTTTAGTAAGAATCACAGACACCTAATTTTACCTAAAATACTAGATGGAATATATAATATATAGTCAATAGTCACCACACATCTAAATGCTTTTGTACTATTCATTTAGTATAGGAGCTCGACCGCTTCTTTCAGTTGCGTCCACGTTTTCGACGGGTATTAAACATATGAAAACATATTTTCACAAATGAAGACCTTTGTAGCTTATGTCATAAATCGAATTATAAAGTTTGAACTGTTAAAATGTACAAATCGTAACATTTTACTAGTGACATTTAGAGGCTATGTGTGGTGACCTTGTGTTCTTTGAAATAACTTAATGATATCGTTGTATGTGTAGTCTGTGGTAGTACTTCATCTACTTCCTAGCATTTGTCCCGGCTTTTTGCTGGGGCTGGATGGAGCCTGGAATTTGGTCGGCAACCTAATTCAAAAAAAAAGTGTCTTGAATGTATTGCTGAAATTGTTTTACACTAATGTTAAAGTATGTCATATTTTTCATGAAGCATTCTTCACAAATCAGGACCCATTTAAAAAAATCAATGAAGCATGCAAGCACCCAAATTTTATAATTACCTGAGCAGTTGGTACTGGTAGTCAGCTGTGGACCGAAATTCACCAATAGGCCGCGCCACTACACCCGGGAACTCTGTGTCCATTGCTACCCAGTGGTACTTCTGCACCACCTAATACAAACAACACCAAAAATATGTGTATATGTGTCAGTGCAGGAAAAAGGTCCCACTTTGTGGATAACGAGTTATTATTAGGTACTTAATATAACTAGTACACAATCAGAATCAGAATATCCATTTTACCATTATCTCTACATGAGACAATATTGATTATATTTTTTAAATGGCATCTTCCGAAAAAATTAAGTGTTCTATTAGCTATTTCAAGGACCATAGAAAGAATAGGTGATGTGATGACTATTCAAATCGTTGTTGTTATAGCCTCCTGAGTCCCTGAGTCCTTTATAAAGGATTTAATGGTGACATGTGTAAAGACAGAGCTAAAAAATAAAGATATCCGTAAGAGCCGAATGTCCGTTATACAGGTTTTAATATTGCTTGCTTAAAATCAGGCGATAGTGGCGTGATCACGAGAACAAATCGCTGACCGCTAATCCAATATATATTTGTCTCTCAGCAAATCTCATTCCGAGAAAAAGTAATATTTCATTCAGTACATCGCCATATTTTGATCAAGGTTATGGGTAGAGGTTAGTTTAATCTGGAATTTCTTAAGCCATCTGCTAAGTATACAACCGCATTTTATTGAGTTTAAATAATGTTCATTGTAATAAATAAATAAATAAAAATTATGGGACAATCTTACACAAATCAACCTCGTCCCACGGTAAGCCATGTCTGGAAGTAAAAATGAAACTAGTTTTGACAAATATTATTCATTAAAATAAGATGTGTTTTATTTTTCCAAGAGTACAATTATCAATAGTACGAGTAGTAGTAGCTTTCATTATAATATTGTTTTAATTATTAATTACATTTAATTTCTTAAATCAAAAATCATCAACTTTCATATGTATAATATAAATAAAAAGTCAAACACCAGATGTAAAAAAGCCGAGAGGATGGGGACAAATAATTGATAGATAATAATGAGCTTTAAATATTCGTCATAAAGTCGACTTTGTTCTAGCAAAAATTCGAAACACTAATTTTAGACCTTAGTTCCAAGGATTGAAAATTCAGGACTCAACGCTAATGTCTTTAAAAAGGACTCTCGGTTTTTGTGACAGCATACTTATTTTCATGTCAGGACTCAGGAGGATAGAATTCAGAATATACCTCTGTTTACGGAGTCAGGTGCTGTAGCCACCATTGCTTGAACAGTCCTTATTTTTGACAGCATCAAATTGCCAAAATAAAATGTACTGACATAAGAGACTTCAAAATGTCAAAATTTTACGATTTTTTATAGTACGATATTAAAAAGACCATTGATACCATTCGATTTTTAAGTTTACTGTAAAATAAATTGTATGGCAACCATATAACCGTAGTTAAATTTTAGTTCAAATATTAAATGTAAATGTAGTGTAAAAGCCTCTAAACTGTTTTGAGTGTTGTTGCACACCTGTTATTGGTGCATAAATATTTTACGTGTCAGCTTGCTCTTAATGTCATTTACATGTTCTGTTTTTGGTACTGTTGGTGTGTCTCTAAAATAAAAAAATAAAAAAAATATGTATACATAAACGCAATATTTCACTGTCAAAATAACAATTTCATACTTTAAACAGGGCGACTATGCAACCGTGACGTCACTGTTGCATAGCATTTTGTAGGAGCGTCTTGAGAAATAAAAGCGAGTGCCAGATTTTGAATCACATTTCTGATTTTGGGTGTTGCTTTAACCCAATTGGCCCTATACAGACATTTGATCCTTACAACAAAACGAATCGATTGATATCATACGTGAATTGGGAGAGGATCATGGCTAAAACGACCTTGGCGTGGAGCTGTCCGGTTTTTAATCCTGTGAGAACACATTGCTATTACACAAAACACACCAACTTGTCTATGAAATGACAACATACCATTCAATTTTATTGCAGGGATTTATTTTTTATTTTTATTTAAGCCTCCTTTTACAAACTTATTTATTTTGTTTTCTGTTTATTGTTTTTTGCTGATGGCTTGGCTTTTTTTGGGATGGACTTTAGCTGATGTTATTTCCCACCGAATGATGGTTACAAGATTTGATAAGTGCGACTATGACAAAAATAAATAAAACTCACACTATCACTTCTATTACTAGTAGCATGTGATCATCCCATACGGTTTTAGTATTACAAAAGTAAGTTTTAAAAATATACGATATCACATAAATGAACTGACATTTTCTGCATTAGATGTTGCTAGTATGTTTGTATAAATTAAGGAAATGCGATTTTGTATAGACTACACTATAGGTATTCCGTGGTCCTTGTAATAATTTATACACACTAAGATGTCATTTATTCAAGAGTGAAGTGTTCTCAACTTCAAGTTATCAAACAGACTAAGAAACACAGAGATAAAAAGAAGAACGAAATTTATATTTGAGGCAAAACACTTACTCAAACAAACATTTAACTGGGCTGGTCATATAATATAACTAGGATGCCAAGCAACAGATGGACAAGAACACTGACAAGTTGGAAAACAACAATCGGTAAAAGAAAAGTGGGTAAACCAAAAACCAGATGGGAGAGTGAAGTGATGGGATGACTGGAAAGAAATAGCAACAGACAGACAAAAATGGAAGATGTTAGATAAATACATAAATTTAGAAAAAGGAGATTCAGAAGAGGCTAATTAGAAAAAGGAAAAAATAATAATAAATTTAAAACAAAATAAATAACTTTTAAAAAAGAAGGCTTAAATAAATAATATGTCATTATCATGTGTTCGACAAGAGCACACACAATTGATGCACAATATGAACTACAGTCGAGTTCTATAATTTAGATGTGATTGAACAAAAATATATACACCCAAACCTTATTTGTATGGGCCAACTACACATATTATTACTGTCAAATTAATTGTACTTATCAATATTTTAGAACTTAACTGTACATGAATTCACAATGTCATGTCACAAGAAAATCGGTGCCCAGATTGTGTGACTTGTTCGCGCAAACCAGAAAACATGTATGGATGTAAATATTACTATGCCTGCCTCGCGTGGCTAAAATGTGCGGCTGATGCGACAAACCTATTGGGTTACCTATCACAATACCTTGACTCAACAACAGCAATGGCACCAGGAATATCAGGATGGTGGAAACAATCATAACTCATCCTTTTAAAACAGTTTTATAAGTTATTTCATAGAACATGCAAAGTAAGTTGCTTCAAGAACTACATCAAGAATGTCCAATACTGCTTAGCTCAGGGGTCTCCCAAGCCTGGCAACTTCTGGCCTGGTTGTCCCCTACACTACATCTACAGTTGTGGCCAGATAATTAAGGACACGATTATTTTTGCCATACAACTGCATACAAATATGACGTTTTAAATTTGATAAAAATATAAATTTTGCTTATGCTATTTATATTTTAAAAAATACTGACGTATCCGTATTTAAACAAGACTTAATATGGGCCATAAAAATCTTCCATAAAATTTGAACTTTAAAAAATACAGACGGTCAAATCAACACTTTTTATAAGTTCATACTATAATTGGACGTAGTTTAGGGAAAAGGATCCAGTCCACAAAAAACTGCCAATAAAATGTATTCTTTATGTCAATACCGTAAGCCATTCATTTCAATGACAATTTTTTGAGGATGGATCCTTTTCGCTAAACTACGTCCAATTAGGAACGATGTATGAAAATCGTTCCTAATTACAAAAGCCATAAGGCCCATATTAAATCTTGTTTAAACACAGATACATCAGTATTTTTTAAATTATAAATAGCATAAGCAAAATTTATATTTTTATCAAATTTAAAATGTCATATTTGTATGCAGTTGTATGGCAAAAATAATCTTGTTCTTAATTATCTGGCCACGACTGTATCTACTTAAGACCTAAAGGGGCAGTGCTAGTCTATCCTTCATATATTGACAAACAGATAGGATGAAAGAATGTTTCTACATTATTGTTTGTTGTTGTTGATACATTCGCTAAAGCAATAACACAGAACAGTCACAAGGTTGCTTTATAATTGCTGAACACATTAAACCAATTAAAACTAAATCTAACATACATCACAATTAAACATTTGTTAAAAAATATTGATACATACTTGTCTAATTATTTGAAATTCTTCATGAAGGTTGGAATTCCATACGTCTTTGATGCCCCCGTCGCCAAGAGGGGGCAACTGAGCCCCGAAACTGGCGGCGGGCATCTAAAAATTTAATAATATTTTAAGTAGCGTACATTTATAAAGTTATATTTAAGTAAAAAAACGCAACGTAATAAAAAAGTACCTTCAATTCGATAAAATTACTAATATAATTAATATAATATAAAAAACTTGCCTTGAACCTGTAATCCGTCTCCGTGTTGGAGCAAATTTCGTTTTTCTTTGACGCCGTTTTTACTTAAATGTCCGATTCCTTAATAATTTCATAAATATCTTGTAAATTCTACGATTTAAAAAACGCTTATCTAAAGCTAAAGCTAGTCTAAAGTTTATAAATAATGGTAAACAACCAGTAACATTTCACACGGTTCGATAAAGAAATAGCTGCTTTGTTGGCAAAATAAAGCACTCCTAACGTTTTTTACTAAATAAATGCAATAGTAAGCCAAAAATCACGAAGCGAAAACCGAAAAGGCTAAGGCTGACGCTGTCTGTCTGTCTGTCTCAATATGACAGTTAAGTCACGTAGGTATTGCCATGCATAAAATATCTGTCATATTAAGGGCTCTACACAGATAATAGAAATTCCAAATTTATTTATCTTTGTTTTTTTTTAGTTTACGGCATGTTTTCGAAGAGATCATTAAATTATTTTAATGCCTTTAATTTCAGAATAATAAGAGGATGTAAATATACTTACTCAAATTATCCAACTACCATTTCACTAGGTGATCAGATATCAAACCTTTGGAAAACGGATAAGTTATCATCACGGATCCATTAAGTTAAAGTTAAAAACTGGAGGACATACTTCGACCACAAAGTGAGGCCGAAAGAGAATGTAATGTAGGGCCCATATGTAGGGTATCCATAGTAGGGTGACCATATCTACTATGATATATGTGGAATGGGGATAGTATGGGGATAAATATAAAATAAAATATGCTTGCCGTCTAGTAAGGTACTGTCAAGAAAGAGAACTCTCGGAGTTCATAATGGAACTTATACATTCTACGACACTTCTCTTTCCGGACTGACTTATTTAGGTTACCCCATAGATATACTAGCCATAGGTCTGTCGTGGTAATAACAATATCAAGATGGAACGGGATGGTCTTATTAAACTTTCAATAGGTATGACAGAGAAAGCGCTATTATCGTTGGTCGTTGTCTAAGTCTCGATGACACCTAGTCTACTAATTATCATGTCAGTGGTCCTTGTCATAGTTTCAAATTGTGATAATATTGCATATTTCCAAAAGGCCCTAAGCACAATATAAACGTTTGCTTAGAGAATTCAACCCGGATGGAGTAGCCATGTCTGTCATTTTCTATACAAAAATATAAATATCGGGTGCTCATAAACACAAATATACATAGTAAATATCCCGTTTTAATTAATATTTAGAATGTGAATGACCATGCGAGCTTGAAATCATATATTATACAAAAAAAGTCTGCCAATTTTTGCGGGGGAGGGGAATGTCAAATGTATGGCTATTCGTACGTAACGTACAAATAGCTACGTCAGATAAACGTCAGTCCATACATGTGTATGACAGTCATATGTTTTCGGCAGAGGGGAACGCCTGTCAATGGCGACTCCGGTTGGTTGATTTCTCTAAGACCGTTTGTAACCCTGGGGCTCAAAGAAATATTTTAGTAGTTTATTGTTTTTATACTTATTTAATATTAAATTCCCACTACGATTTTTGGTCAATGATATGCACACCATAATTGTCGTACTCTATCAGATGAAAGTGCCTTATAATTAAGTATATTAAGTTGTAATATATACGATGTGGACGTGCTTAAATGAATAAAATAAAATAAACTAGATACCGCACACGCGCACACCCGTAAGGGATAGACATAAATGACGATAAAATCACTTCTACAGCACAAAGCAAAACAATTTAAAGCCTAACCAGAAATATATGATCATGCGCCATGTTGCGGAATTTCATTGGAACTAATTTCTTACACTGGCAATAATTATAATGACAAGATGATATGCATGGGTGAGTGCATGTGATAGGCTGTCGCTGTTGTCAGTGTCATTGTGGCGGTTTATTTGAATAATAGTAAAGTATTGAATATTAAATAATAAACGACAAAAAAATCCCAAAATTATTCATAGTCAAGAGCAAAACATTGTAATAGTGCATATAATAAATTGCTGTAAACAATACGCTCGGAAAACGAAACAATTTCGCTGTGAAACAATTTCAAATTAATATCAGAGCTGACAGGTAAACAAATCAAGATGTCACCATACCATAGAGAATAATACGTTCTATGTCTATACTAAACTGTTGCTATATAAATGAGAATATTAGCACCCTCTTGACAACGATCATATATTTCTCGTCAGGCTTTGCCACAGTTTTCCTTAGTCGACACAACTTTCTAAGAAAAATATCAGGTTTACTCGTAGTAAACACAGCAAGCAATTCTTGAAGAAATAGCGAATTTTATTTGTTTGTGACCCTCCACCAAAGCCCTCCACTGCTGTAAGTAATTGCGTGGAGGGTAATAAAAAAATGTGAGACTATGATAAGGACCAACGTTAATAGCACCTTCTCTGTCCTACCTATTGAAAGTGTAATAAGATCATCCCGTTCGATTTTGGTTTTGTTATTACCATGCCCCGTCTAGACCTTTTATCCTGTCTATAACCTGCGACCACACTTCGCGCATTCGGCCGAATATTCGTTTTGCGTCTCTTTCTTATTGTATAGTAAAGAGAGAGATATAACACGAATATTCGGCCGAATCTCCGATAATGTGGCCGTAGCGTCTCCACCGCTTTTTGAAGGGGAACGAAGAAACCGACTAAATTATGTAGCCTAGCTATCTTGAAATGCGTATCCAAATTAGTTTCGTTGCGTGTATTCTGTCCTTCTCGGGTGTACGTACGAGTGTTTCGACTCTAGAGATACTTGCTTTGATGAAATAGTATTATAATATTCTGTGCTTTGAGTTAATATTATAGTAGGATTAAATACTCGGTGGTTTTACCGTGGTATTACCCAGTTTTACCCTAAGTGAAATTTGGACTCATAAGTCATAATGCACATGCCCGCTTTCCGTCTTTGATAATCCGTCGTCCGCTATGCAGCGGTCCGGTCCAAACCAATGTTTAAAAAATTAACATTGCCCTATTTTTATTTTTTACATCAATTCAATTAAAAATAAAGAAATATATTGTAAAAAGAAAGTAAAATATCCTGGTTTTGTCATTTTATTTGAGATATATTGAAAATACAATATTATTTATAAATTAAAAATCTTTTTTCTTCTTCATAAGATTTCCTAGATCAACTCGGACCGTTCATTCCGCACATTCATTTATAAATTTAAAAAAGTTTTATCTTAAGTTGTAGTGATTTTAATTGAACTTGTTTTAACCTAAACTCACAATAATAGTTTAACACAAACTATGATTATAATTGATATTGTTTTAAACTCAAAATAATAGTTTAACAATGGATAGCGCAGCGCTATTTTATTATATTTAAAATTTAAACAGTAATGCCAAATTGCCAATTCTTTGACCCAAGCTTTGGCAGATCGAGAGAAATGTTTTCTGAACTTATTTATGGTGTTTATCGCATTACGTTGCATGGCTTTGAGAATATATTGTAAATAAAATAACTCGTGAGAAGCTCGATCATGCGATCTCTATTCAGTTTTGGATGCAAAAATTGATAAATTCTAGTTATGTGATGTAAAATACTTGACGTACCCCGAGATTTTCCAAGAACCACAAAAAGCAACAGATCGCCTCTACCTTACAAGTAAGAAAATGGCTATTGTAAAATGGAGCTGTTCTGGGTTATTTCTGTTTAGTATCGCTATTTATTAATTTTTTTTCGCCAGATGTATTTAATGCTCTAAATTTTCAATATGGTGAAGTTCATGCAAAAATTCGTGACTGCAATAGGTGTATTATTAAAGTATAGTAATATTTATATTTTTGCCATTTTTACGCATCTGTATTAAAAAACGTAGTTCGATACACGGACGGAATGTCATTTCCGACCTAGTATCTAAATGTATCTACTATTAAGGTGTTAATCCTGAGGGTAAATTGTTCCAGAGCCTATTAAATTAACAGCCTGCAAAGTGGAAGAACTACTATAAAATTTAGAAGAAGAAGACGGGAAATTGAGTAAATAATATTGAGAGGATCTGGCCGAAAGCAGGTAACTTAACCGTTCTTTGTGAAAAAGAATGGTGTATAAAATAAAAGAGAAAGATTTTAATTAATTTCCTCGCTTTAGTTTCAAAATGCATATATTATAATGGTCGTTGTGTCAACCGAAAACTTGTTTGCTTGTTCAACAATGTACAGTTAGCTAAAGAAGCTTTTTCGTAACAATCAAGTCGTGCCAATGCCAAGATAATTTTTAACACCTACTTTTTTCTGTTGACTGTACTATATGTACCTTATCATTAATCAAGATCAAGTTACAATACATATAACATTGTTATGTATTTCTGGGACTCTTATTAGATCGAATTGAACTTCACGGAAGAAGCGCCATCTGGAATGAGTTTACTATTGCTTGAGCTTTTACACGAACACTCGGAAGTCTCGGAACACCGCGCTATCCCAAAGGAAGAGCTGACAAAGGTATTTCTATACTTTCGACGTTAACGTGCAGATGGCGTTATCAGCACGAATACAATACATAATAGAGTGTGTCGTAGAATGTATGAGTTACCATATAAACCACGATACTTCCCTTATCGGATAAAAACTAGGCATACTGATATAGTCTGGCTAAACAAAAAGTGCAGTACAGTGGAAGTAATAAGATATACTCATCCCTTTTTTTCGAATTCGAAAATCAGTAAAACTCGGTACTATGGTAGCTGAATTTTTAAACGGAGCCCATGTCAATATTCAACCGGATATCCGTCTTCCGGCGGATTTATGTCTATGGTAGCAGAATTCTGCTAAGTATACAGGGTGTAATCGTTAAGTTTACAGGTGATTATTCCGCAAATAAAAATATATCAAAAAACTTTCCATTAATATTGAAAACTAGTGCGTTATTAAACGAGTAAATTTACATCAATATTTTTTTTAATGAAGCTAGAAATATCCAAAATTGTAAGTTTAAACGCCCCCTTACATTTCGTATGACGTTGATTAAGTGGTTTAATTTCTCCACTTTCATCATCCTACTAGCATTTTCCCAGCTTTATGCCTCGGCTCAATTACCCCTAGGTTCCGCTCGGCAACCTAAGCTCATGAATTGGCGCATGCACAAGTTTTCACGAAAGAACTGCGGGCATGGATTCGAGATTCGATTCGAGGGCAGTTCTGATTCAGTTGACGCAACTTCATGACATGAAAATTGCAAAGTGCAACTGCGCAGTCCGCGTACAGTCGCAATGCAGCTGTAATGCAGTTCCATTGTAGTTCCCTGTAGTTCCAACTGTAATGCAGTCCTTACAACCGTAATGCCAGGTTCCAGTCGAATGATTCAAGAGGAAACTAGACCTAGTCGCTTTCTTAGAAACTAAGTGTATACTCGTACGCAAATTCATGGGATAAGGTTACCGAGCGGACTCCGGGTTTAATTGAGCTGTGGCAAAAATCAGGGAAAAACGCTACGAGGATGATAACAGAACACTCTTATCGAACGTTTGCCTACTAAATGAAAGGGGGCGTTAATACTTAATATTTATTTATAAATATTAGGTATTTTTTGTTTAAATTATTTAAAGTTATTGATGTAATTTTACTCATTGGGTAACGTGATTCAGATATTCATTAAATTTTTTTAGTGATTTTTTGTAATTGCGGAATAATGCTTGAAAACACTTATCGATTACACCCTGTATGGAGCGTCTTAAAACTGACACCGAAGTACATAAATTCAGCAGGTAGGTATAGGTATAACCGACAGGCGAAATAACCAACAATATAATAAAATGTTCCAAGTCTATTTTAACATTTTTAACCTTCTTTTAATCATATCATTTTCGCAGGTACCATCGATTGATTACCTATATACTTAAAACCGTGAGACGTTAGTAGATGACGAAGCCAGAGAGCGGAAAGGGACCTTACGTAGGTAAGTACCTAAATAAGTTTTATTAGTAAACCTAGTATCGAGTTTGCTGTGCTCAAAATTAAATACTTAATTAGTTTTAACGAGACGAGTATGAATACAGAAACTTTTGGCAACGATATAATCTAATTATTAAATCAGTTCTATAGTTATTGATTCGTCATACAGCCTTCGACCCCGTTTTCTACCCCTTCAAAGAATGATTTCGGGGGAGAAAACTATTTTATATCCTTTCCCAGAGTTCAAACTATCTACATAACAAATTCCCCATACAAATTTCGAACCATTTATTCACCCCTTAAGGGTTGATTTTCGGAATGAATACGACTCAAAGTATCTCTATACCAAGTTTCATCTTCGCGGGCAATGGCAGGTAGTATTTAGTACTACTAAGAAATTATGATTAATGCAGATTTCTGCTCTTGAATAGAAGCTTTTCCCCGCGACTTCTTCTGCGTGGAATTAGTAATCCATCCCCCTTTTTACCGTTTGAGGAATGATTTCTGGGATAACAACTACTAAGTAGGTATATATCCTTCCTCAGAACTTAAACGACCTCCATACCAAATTATAAAATTATTAAAATAGGTTCAGCTGTTATTGATTCCTCATATATTTTACCGACCCTATAAAACGTTGATTTTCAGGATCAAAACCTATATTGTTTCCCGAGACTCCCACTATCTTTGTACCAAGCTTCATTTCAAACTTCGGTTCAGCGGTTAATAATTCACCATACAAACTACCAACCCCTTTTATACCCCTCTGGGTTTGACTTTCGGGATAAAAATCTATCCTATATTGTTTCCCGAAACTAAATCCGTACCTACCAAATTTTATCTAAAGTGGTTCGCGGTTAAAAATTCTCCATACAAACGTCCAACTAAATAATAACTATCTTAGTTATTATTAACTGTCGTTTACCGGGACTCAAATTATCTCTATACGAAGCTTCATCTTAATCGGTTGAGCTGTTAATAATTCTCCAATAAACTTCCAACCCCCTTTGCTTTGCACCCCTTAAGGTTTGATTTTCGGGATATAAACTATTTTGTCCCTTCCCGGAACACAAACTACCCTTATACCAAGCTTCATCTATATCGGTTCAACGTTTAAAAATTCCCCACACAACATTCCAACCCCCGTTTCAACCCCTTAAGGGCTGATTTTCGGTATGAAAACTACCCTATGTACCCGGGATTCAAACTATCTCTATACCAAATTTCATGTAAATCGGTTCAGCGGTTTAAGTGTGAAGAGCACTTTCGCATTTATTGCATATTGCAATTTTTCTATATAATTGCAATTTGACATTTAACTTTTAAGAATTTTCATGTCCACAGTGTTAAATTTCAAAACCGATGCCATTTTCGTAATTGACGTCCCAAAAAATCATAAAAACGACACCCATATTGATATTTAGACATTTCAACCCCATCGCACCCCAACAGGGTTAGGTGGTATTTTACGCCCGCTTCGTTGGATTTAAAATCGTTGTTGTTTTCGTAATCAGTGACCCGATAAACCATAACCCATGTTGATTTTCAGTCTGTGTCACCACATTTCCCCGTTTTAGGAGTTGAATTCTCCAAAAACCTGAAACAGTTGTTTACTCATGTATTGTTAGGAATACTCCTGTGAAGTTTGGAATAAAATAGTCTAACTAATCTTGTTTCCCCATACAAACGTTTCACCTGCCATTTCTCCCGCATAGGAAGTGAGTTCTAAAAAATCCTTTCTTAATGCACCCATAGACCTTCCAAATTACTTACTTGCCAAATTTGGAATCTCTAGAACCAGCGGTTTGGGCTGTGTGTTGATATGTCAGTCAAGTTTCTTTTTTTATTTATTTAAGAAGATATTACTACTAATATCATGTAGTCTTATTTTACCTGTAGTAATAGTGAAGATCTCGTGTGCATGGGCAATTACATGTTGTTAGTATTCAACTCGAGTGGGGATTGAGTTAAGTATTATATTCTATTGGGTACTTTAGGTACGTTTTTCGGTAGATTAATTGAGTTTTTACTTAAATGTAAATTTAGTAATGTTTTAAGCGCCCATTATGTTTTCATGATCTCCGAGAACAACGATATATTGAAGCCAACCGGTAAGAATTTTGATAAATTTACAGTATGGCCGGCTCCGTTCAAAGTAAGTTTGGACTTGACAGATGTTTTGTATTCATTTGATATTCTACCTTAGCGCGAACAAAATTACGTTAGTATTTAATGCGTGTAATGTTGACTTTATAATTATGACAAACACTGTTAACTATGGTAGAAATTCAAAGGTATTAAAATCATCTGTCAATCGCAAACTGACTTCGAAGTAGGTGTCCCATCTACTTTCCGAAACTACACAGGGCATTTTCGACCCCCCCGTCTAACTCCGTTTTAGATAAAACCTAGAAGACTTTTCAGTGACCTAGAGGCCATAATACAAGTTTCATATTCCCAACTACATTTTATATGAACTTGTACTTTAAGAATTATTGCGTCGAAGTTGATTTTGTCACTAACACTCGCTGGCTCACGTAGGTAAGTATTTTAAGCAGATTAAGAGTCATTTAATCATTGTCATCGCATACCTGAAATGCATACCTCGGGGCAAGTTCTGGGGATTGGATATCGATAAAAAATTCTTATCGACATCGATATATATTAATTATATTAATACGTACATGTGCTCATTGAAAATTCTCGATTACTAACTATAAAAAGGTTCGATATTATCAATATCCTGTTTGATATCGATCCTCTTAAGATAATATAATTATGCTCAAAGCGTTGTCGATGAGGGACTTTCTTGTTCCTTTAGCCATCAACACAGTGAATCCTCCTTTTTGTAAAGGGTTGGCAACGCGCATGTGACTCCTTTGGAGTTGCAGGTGTCCATAGGTTACGGTAGCTGCTTACCATCAGGCGGGCCGAATGCTTGTTTGCCACCGTCGTGGTATAAAAAATAAGTGCCATTCATATGCTAGAGTAAAAATAATATAAAAGGTAATATTCCGCTACGATTGTTACGAAGAAAATAATAATATTTATTTATGTTGACTTACATCATGATGTTGAAAGTAACATCGATATTTTTTTGTCGATAAATTATTTTGCTACATCGCATTAGTATTGGCGCCCCGAGTTATCACACGTATGTCGTGATACGTCATGTGTAACTATGTCGTAAGAAAAATTATTAATTGTTCAAGCATCATTATTGTTTTTCGCCTTATACACGGTATTGGAATACGCAGATTATTTGCTGCCTTTTTTCAGGGCCAAGATAGCGTAGCCAGAATCTAGCTCCGAAAGTATAAAAAAGGGCGTCCGTATCTTTTACACTTAACTTTCGAACAGTAGATCCAAACAACATTTAAAAAAATCATTAAAGTGATGCCTTATGAGGAGACCCCTAATTTTTATGAAAGACCTATCCATCGACACCCCTCACACCTTTCACCTCCCACTTCATGTGTACGGGAGGTACACATGTGAAAATAAAATATATATAGATTTTGTTTTACCACTTTGTTGGCGTAATTAAAACATACTCATACCAAATTTCAGTTTTCTAGTACTAACGAAAGACGATCACTGAGCTAGGCCGCAGGCAGGCGGACAGAAAGACAAGGCGAAACTATAAGGGTGTAATTGACTACGGAACCCTAAAAATGAGTTATATATAGTAAGGCCGTGTGGTCTTCCGTTTACGGCTCAGTCACGCCACCTGCGTTAGGATTCATAGAAATGTGCTATTTTCCTACAAATTACGACGCGATATTCTGCGTGTCTGATTTCAGCCTCACGGTAATTTTTTTTTCGATTGTTAGTTGGATATTCTAGTATAGATTGGATTTTATAAAATCGCAAGAAAATTAAATGGTGATCTGATCACGCAATTATCTCTAATAAACAGGTTTCTTACAAACAAGCAATGGAACCTTCTAAACAAATGTGCAATAGTTATTTGATTCACTTTTGTGAAGTGTAATTTTCTTAACCGCGTGTTTGTGTCTTGAGGCAATCTTGTGCTTTACAAGGATTTTCAATAAATTTCCCATCTGATTTGTATATATTATACCATATTATGTTCATTAGATATTAGGCTATTAAATAATAACTTAAAATTTTTATTTAAAACTTTATTTTTTATTTTATCAGTCAGAATTCTGGTAACAGAACTTAGTAACCAACTATAGTCTGGCAAACCATTTCTGTCAGTAGAAACGCGCGGCAAATTCCAAATACGTAGCATGTGGCAAAACTTTGTGATGAGACAACGTAATTCATGACGAACATTTCAATTCACATTGAATTTGTTTCTAGTGCATTTCACTCTCTCATCTTAAGCGCGAGTGAGATAGAACTCCTGCAACGTTGCCAATTAAATTTAAATTCATTTTTAAGCCTCAATTGCCTCAATTGCCTCAACCAGATTATCTGTTGCAGTTGATGACAGATCAGACGAAATATATCCGTCTCGTTTTTACACACCGTAAATGTCACTTAATGAAAGGGGCGGAAATACCACCTAAAATTAAAAACATAAAAAGGAGAATGGGCAGATTGGGACCACCCTCCAATAGCGTTAAGATGTATGTCGTTCGATAGGTCTTATCAATAGGAATAACTTTTGCTTTGACAGCTTTGTTGTCACAGTTGTCCGTTCAGAGATATATGACATTTAAGATCCGATCAGGGGTTATAATTAAGGGCCGTCAGAGGGACACAACTGCCACGCATGGTCACCATCTGTTACGCCGATGACACGATGGTGGCCGTGAAGGGAAAGCGGCCCGAAGAAACTCTTTGGAGAGCGGCTGTAGCAACGGCAATGACTGTCGGTCGCATAGAGCTCCTCGGTTTGAAGGTGTCCCTCCCAAAAACGGAAGCGATCGTCTTCGGCAAATGGCGGTTGGGGCCTGACACAACCATTGCCGTCGGAGGGCAAGCTGCCCGGGTTAAGCCCCACATTAAATATCTGGGCCTTATCCTGGACAGAGGTTGGCAATTTCGTGAGCACTTCGCGAGGTTCGCCCCTCGGCTAGTGGGAGCTGCATCGGCTCTGGGGCGCTTGCTGCCCAACGTAGGTGGACCCAACAGCTCCTGCAGGAAACTGTTTGCGGGTGTGCTTAGCTCTGTATGGTGCACCAATATGGGTGGACCGGCTGACTATGGATCGACCGGGTGAATATGGGTGGCAGTTGTGTCCCTCTGACGGCCCTTAATTATAACCCCTGATCGGATCTTTAATGTCATACATCTCTGAACGGACAATTGTGACAACAAAGCTGTCAAAGCAAAAGTTATTCCTATTGACAAGACCTATCGAACGACATACATCTTAATACTATTGGAGGGTGGTCCCAGCTCCCATACATTTTTGCCCATTCTCCTTTGATGATCATTGCTGCTTTTTTCACAGATTCTTAGTGATGTCATACTTTTGTTCGTTGTACATTGCTACTGCGTTCGTTGGCTGGCCAGACTATAGTTAGAGTTATATTTATAGAACTACGCACTGGACTTTTTTTTAAACATCCTCATGTTTAAAAAAAAAGAAACAAATTGTAGGGATGCTAGAAATAGGTCAGTAAGGTAGAGCCAGCTTGAGCACGTAGACTCTTATAGAAGTCATAATATTGTATTATTTCCAAGAAACATTTATTGTAGTAGCAGTTCTGCAGGCGTTCATTGGCTACGGATCTTTTCTTTTTAACAGTTTCTTGGCCACCGTTTGTTTCTGTTAAGATCGCAGTTCTAATTGTAATCTTTTAGTTTTTGTTTTGGTTAAAAGTTTCGAATTTGAAGTAGGTATTTATTAATTTCCCAACATAGGTACGAGTACTCGTAGATATCAATCACATATTAGACTAATTAAAGTGAAAATCTGTGACATGATTATTATTATTATGAATAGTAATAATATTAGGCCAAGAGAATTAGATTTTTTTGAAGAATTAATTCTCAGCAGGCTGGAAATCGCTTTAATACCTTTATGTGGTCCTAAATGCATGTAATCCCAGTTTGCTCAATCCCAAGAGTTGTGCATAACTTTTTAGCTAAATTTTTGCTCTTTGTCAGGTTTTTGCTTGTAGCTCGAAAACAGTACGTCCGACGGAAAATGTCATGTATGTCAATATTAAAGAGGGTTAAATTCTGCGTCGAGTGAGTAACTTAACTTCTAATTCGGTTCAGCGGTACAGCCGAAATCAAAAGTTATAAACCGGGAAAATGTCTCATTTATTGAAAAACTCGTATTTTGACTTCCATACCACATATCTTTGAAACAGATGACTCCTGTTGAAAAAGCTATAAAATAAAGAAAATACAATTTCACGTTATATCGACATCTCAATTTTCAAGTATTGTAACGTTTTCTACGCAATATAATTAAGGGTTCCCTAAGATCATTGTTTAGTATGACTGTCAACGATTCTGTATTTTATAGGGCTATTCTTTAGATGTATTTGTTTTTGGAATCATTATTGACGGAAGGTACAAATTGTTAATGTCATGAATGGTGGACTGAAGGCCTAAACTCAGTAATGTACCCTTGGAATTACCGGAAATGAAAATAAAACACGGTGTATAAATAGTTTTGTGATTAGATACGTTTTAGAAATATGCAATTAAATGTTTTTAGTTGTAACGATGCATTAAATGTACGCCTCACACCTCATATTTTATGGAAAATATGCAACTCAGAAGGATTTAGAAGAAACTGATTTTGAATTCATGCCAAATTTAGTCTTTCAAAATGACTCTACTTGAAAATTGAGATGTCGATATAACTTGAAATTGTATTCTCTAAAACTTTTATTCTATAGGTTTTTCAACAGGAGTCATCTGTCTCAAAGATATGTGGTATGGAAGTCAAAATACGAGTTTTTCAATTAAATGAGACATTTTCCCGGTTTATAACTTTTGATTTCGGCTGTACCGCTGAACCGAATTAGAAGTTAAGTTACTTACTCGACGCAGAATTTAACCCTCTTTAATATTGATATTCATGACATTTTCAATCGGACGTACTGTTTTCGAGCTACAAGCGAAAACCTGACAAAGAGCAAAAATTTCGCTAAAAAGTTATGCACACCTCTTGGGATTGGGTAAACTCGGATTACATGCATTTAGGACCACATGAAGGTATTAAAGTGATTTCCAGCCTTCTGGGAATTAATTCTTCAAAACACTTTTTATAGATCTTATTTGCTTGGCCTATATGGGACGAAACAATATTTATATACTTATTTAGTTATACTGGGTGAAATCTAAAACGTGATAAAAGATAATCAAACTCTCGAAAACGGCCTCCTAGCCTAGTCGGTAGTGACCCTGCCTGTGAAGCAGGAGGTCCCGGGTTCGAATCCTGGTCAGGGCATTTTTTTGTGTGTTCATCACGGATATTTGTTCCTGAGTTATGGATTTTTTCTATGTATTTAAGTATATATCGTCGCCTAGTACCCATAATTGCCTTATTGAGCTAACTGTGGGACTAGGTTGATTTGTGTAAGATTGTCCCATAACATTTATTATTATTATTATTGAGAACGGAACCATATCAACGGACCGAAGATACCCTTAAAATACCTACCTAATTCGATCGCAAAGAATATAATATTCGAACGTCATCGAATTTACCATTAGAATTTACAAACAACAACGTCCGCCGGGCTGATACCTCAAGAAAGAAGGTTTCTATACGCGCAAGGACTGCGCCTATACTGCGCCTCTCAACTGTGACATGACAACGTATTATATTGTGTCATGATTTGACTTTGAAAGTGCTTTATTGTTAATTTTATTTATTGCTCTCTATTTTTTAAGTGATATTAAGTTAACATTAGTTATTGTTTTAGTAAGTATCTTATTTCTTAAGTATTTGTACATAACCGCAACCCAACACCTTGCCCGAACTGACCGCTAATCAATGGAATGCTGCGTGTGCAAAAAGACGTTCACGACTCCAAAAGGCCTGCACATACATCAGTCCCGCATCCACCACGCTCGCGTGTGCCTTGTTTCACCCGCACCGAATCCCCAAGACACCCACTGTCCTTCAACATCACCACCTCAGCCAGAAATTCCACTCCAAACTCTTCTCGGCAAGCTTAAACTGTCAACGCCTTTAATAAAGCGAATACCGCGTGGTGCCAGGTCCGCAGTGGCTGAAGCACTAACAGCTACAATAAACAACTGTTTGAAAGACAATAACATAGATTCCTGGCGTGACCTGTTAACATTTTCGTTCAAAATTTTACATGTATCCGGTAATAATGATAAAACTAGCCTCACTCAGAAAATTAAAAACAATATCCGTGCGCCTAACTTGCCTTCAGCCTCACGATCACCCCGAGATCGGAGAAACAATTACAATTTATACAAAAAAGACGAGGAAAAAGTTCATGAGGGCGACCTTACAGGAGGAGCGCGCCTCCTTTTTTCAAATGATTCACTCGCTCCCGACACTCCAGAAACGGCAGCTGCGTTACAAGCTAAGCACCCTCCAGGCACTTCCACCCCTATCTTTGCCGACACTCCTTCAGATCCTCCAGCTTGTCTGCATGCCTCTACAGAAGACGTAACTTCAGCTCTCGCATCCTTCCCAAAAGGGTCAGCGTCAGGCTTGGATGGTATCTCCGCCCAACACCTTATAGACCTCACTAGTCACAGTACCGGAGTAGCTGGGGAACAACTAACTAAAAGTATAACAAATCTGATAAATATTATGCTTCTAGGGGATGTCTGTCAAGACGTGACTGCCATTATTTACGGAGCTAACCTCATAGCCTTTTCGAAGAAGGATGGTAGCGTGCGCCCAATTGCTGTTGGTTCCACAATCCGGCGGTTAGCAGCCAAAGTGTGTGTGCGTCATACACGAGCTAAGCTACAAAAACTCTTCGAACCCGTGCAGGTTGCTTTCGGCAGTCGCGGGGGCTGCGAGGCCGCAGTCCATGCAGTACGCACCTTTGCCCAAACCGATTCTTGTGAGATTCTCTTAAAAATTGATGTCCAAAACGCATTCAACTCTGTTAACAGAGATACCCTGCTTAATGTAATCAAAATTCATGTGCCAGAAATTTATAACTTCTTACTCCAATGCTATCATAGTCCTTCTAAACTAGTTCACAAGGGTAGCGAAATTATCTCCGCCGTAGGTTGCCAGCAGGGCGATCCTCTAGGTCCCGCCATATTCAGTCTGGCTATTAATTCAGCTATTCACAGTCTTACGTCCAAGCTGAATGTGTGGTACCTAGACGACGGCACCATCGGTGGAGACTCACAAACGGTTCTGGCAGACTTATCCATAATTTTACAGAAATTTAGTGAGATTGGCCTAAAACTTAACTTCGACAAATGTGAATTGTACCTTTCCGAAAACTTAGAACCCTCTTTAGCTCCTCAGGTACTAAGAAGTTTTTCCAGTTTAGCCCCAAACATTAAAATCTTATCCAAGGATAATCTCCACCTTCTCGGCTCCCCCATTTTTGATGAAGCCATTCCGGGTGTTTTGGTCTGTTTCTAAATTTCGTGCTAATTCAGATCGCTTAGTTAAAATTAGTAGTCATTCGGCCTTATTTATTTTAAAATTTTGTTTGTTGGTTCCTAAATTTACTTACTTGCTCCGTTGCTGCCCTATCTGGAAATTCGCTAGTTTAGTTCAACCTATCGATAGTCTTCTTAGGTCACAACTGGAGTCTATTTTGAATGTCCGCTTCAATGAAGAGGCATGGATCCAGGCTTTTTTGCCCATTAGGTTTGGCGGCTTGGGAACACGTAAAATATCAAGTGTCGCTCTGCCAGCATTCTTGTCCTCCATCCATAGCACGTCTGATCTCGCAGGTAAAATCCTTAAAGCCCTACCGGCAACAAACTGCGAGATCGCGTGCTTGGAGGAGGCCAAGAATGTCTGGTTAACTAAGATGAACCTAAATATACCAACTAGACCTAAGGGGCAGAGAGCTTGGGACAACATAGCTTCGGACGTCGTCCTAAAAACTCTTATCCACACGTCCTCGGGTAAGGACCGCGCAAGGCTCCTTGCGGTAACCCGACCAGAGTCTGGACAGTGGCTACATGCCTGCCCATCACCAAACACAGGCACATTTATTGATCAGATGGGGGCTGATGTTTGTGTTGACCACAGATGCGCCTCTTGTGGGACCACCGTAGATCGCCTAGGTCACCACGGACTTGCCTGCTCTTCGGGCGCCGGCCGCCTATCCCGTCATGCCGCACTTAACGACATCTTGAGAAGGGCGCTCGTCAGCGCCAACATACCCGCAGCTCTGGAGCCCCAGATCGTGCGGGACGATGGCAAGCGCCCCGACGGGATGTCGTTGATCCCCTGGCGGATGTGCCGTGCGCTGGTATGGGACGCTACCTGCACCGATACGCTGGCAGCGTCCTATATATCGGCGACCAGCAGGAATGCCGGAGCGGCGGCCGACACCCGAGAGCGCTATAAAGTCAACAAATATAGCTGTCTCGGCACCAACTACGAATTTGTAGCTTTTGGTGTCGAGACACTAGGTCCGTGGGGCAGGGGTGCGCGTGGGCTCCACAAGGAGCTCAGCAAGCGGCTGCGGGAAGCAACGGGGGACCCCCGCGCGGGCAGCTTTCTCGCACAAAGGCTTGCCATCGCGATGCAACGCGGGAATGCTGCCTGCGTGATGGGGTGCCAAGAAGCCAAGGTTTGTTTTAGGTATCTTTATTTTTTCAAGTTAGGTTTAGTTTTAGTCGGCGACTGATGATATATAGACAATGAAGTAGCTCTTCAAAATGACTCCACTAAAAGTGAGCCGCGGGGGGCGGGGCTTACAAACTGAGCCGCGAAGCCGTTTAGTTTACAAATGGCGGTTCAGTGACACGGTGGTAGTGAAGTTTATTAGAAAATTAAATAATTTAGTAAACATGCCTTCTTGCGCCGTAAAATGGTGTCAGAGTAGAACTGGAAAACATAATAAAAAAGACGGGCTCACTTTTCATAGGTAAGTTAAGCCGAAAACATATTATTATAAATTTATTTTACCGGATAATTTTATATGGGGATGGTGCTATGCCAACTTTTGAACATCCATTAAAATTTCTTACGATATTTTTTTTATTACTTTTTAATGAAATACAATGTTTTGATTTAAGTTAAATGCACATGTTTACATCTCACTTTTCATAACACGCAGATAAAGTTAATAGTATACAGTATGCCTCTGATCACGGGCTTTAAATGTAAGAATCGATTTTGCTCATAAAATGGAAATACAACTTTTGAAAATAACTGGATTTGTAAAAAAAACCGGCCAAGTGCGAGTCGGACTCGCGCACCTAGAGTTCCGTACAAACCTGTAGGTATATAGGGGTAGTAACTTAAAAACCATTAAAAATATTTTTATGATGTAACAAAAAAATTGGTTTCCGCAATTTTTCCTTTATCTGTGCTATAAGACGTTGCTTCGTACCAAATTTCAAGGGTCTGAGTTCACGGGAAGTACCCTGTAGGTTTTGATTCCCTTGCGAGTTTCGTAAATTTGCGGCATAAACGGCTGTATCTTTTGATTGCGTTGGCTTAGAAGTTTGATTTTTTCACAGCTCCAAGGGACAGTAGACTTGAGTATTTGATATAAATTTCAGCTTGTTACCTCCACGCGTTCCTGAGAAATAGGGTCTTGACAGACGGACGGACGGACGGACGGAAAACAAGGTGATCCTATAAGGGTTCCGTTTTTTCCTTTCGAGATACGGAACCCTAAAAATACAATTCAGGACTTATTTGGGCATCAGTTTACTGCAAAATCATCAGTTTTTGAAGTGTGACAGGGGGATATGTCAATAGCTTCATTGGATGTTGTACAAGGAAATAGTATTTATAAAAAAAAAAAAATATTATGGGACAATGGGACAAATATGGGAGTCGACCCGTTGACAACGAACGCTGTAAAGTGTTCGAAACGTCGGGATGTAATTTAAGCTCAATACACGCGATAAAATCCGTTTTTAATTGTTTTATTTCATGAATAACTATCGCGGCAACCGAAGACAATATTATTATGGGACAATCTTACACAATCTGACACAGGCGCGGATACAGGGGCATTTGCCTCCCCCTGACACGTAAACCTCCGGTACTACGGCGACCATAGGTGCGGACCGCAAGATTTTTTTAAGGAGGAGGTGTGACAATCGCCTAAAAGTTTTGCGGCAAACGTATTAAGCAAGTAACCAGTAAAGTGACCAAGTGTCTGCTTATTTACTTTAAAATAAAATTCAAACCTCTTACAACAAAAAATATTCATTCGAAAATTGCTCTCTATTTTCTGAAATCGTCCTCCAATAATGCGTTTCCAATGTCACTGTTGCCTTGTAATTTTCAAGTGTCAGTGCTACGACGAATCACAGCAAAATCATTTTGCGATTGACCAATCGTATTTTGAGTAATTGTTGTAATTGAAAACAGACTAATATTTTGACGCGTTTGATTGGCAGCGTAGTGAGCATGCGTATATCGAGTTTTTTCCCAATTTCACGCTGACGGTTTGTTTGAAGTTCTACGTCTAGATATATCATCAGTCGCCGGTTTTAGTAGTTTTAATTTATAAGTAACTTTAATTGTTATACCTACTTGATTATTATTTATTATTTAAACTATGGGGTCAACTTTGCTTTGGGTTCAACGTTTTAGATTTCACCTGATTTACACGAGAGTAAGATAAAACGATTTTCGATGAAATTATCAATAGTAAAAACTAGCATAGATATATAAAATGATTTTTAAGCAAATCATTAGGTTTATTGAAGGTTGTTAGACGACGACGAATTGAAATTCGACTAAAAGTTGTTGGACGAACCGACGGTATACCCAATTCTAACGCATTGGCTCGGAGCGTTTCTTCGTGGCCCTTAATAGGTTTATTGATCATCAAGAAATAGTAGTTTTCGATACAAGTGCGAGAAGTATGTCATTCTGCACGAGTGCCGAGGTTACTTGACCCGAGCCGAGAGGCGAGGGTCAAGACTCGGGACGAGTGAAAATGACACTTCCGCACGTGTGTCGAACAACGTTTTTTAATACAATTGCGAAAAAACTACAATGAAATAAAATTACATTTATATTCTGTCAGTGTACGAAAGACAGCTTCATTCAATCGCGCGTTGTTCAAGTAATACTATTGGGTCTCGCATATTACTCCTTTGTGCCCAATCGCGCGTAGTTCCGGTGGGTCATTCATAAGCGAGTCAAGCATAATACTCATTTATTTAAAATTCTGATCTGCAAATCGTGCGTAAAATCGAACTTTACGCACGATTTGCAGATCAGATTACTTTTTAGCACTAGTTCATAAAATCAAACTTTACGCACGATTTACAACTACATAAACTAAACTTTTTGAGCAATTGTATTAAAAATGTATATCATTATTTTATAGGAACAGGGATGACGTTTTAGCAATATTTGTTGCTTCCTTTAACAGCTTGCAAGTAGGTAAGTAGTGTTATTGATATTGCTACATTTGAGACTCCTTAGGTACCTACGTCATATCATATCATAACGCAACTGCTGCTAACTGATTTACTTATTATAGTATTTTATACAATCGTGACAAATAATGAAGAGCTTTTCAGTCGAGTACTGTGTAAGTAAGTTACGGGATTGAAAAGATTAATTTTATTGTCATTATTGTATACAATACTTTTTTCGACGAGTGCTTAGAATAGGCAAGCCGGTAAGAATTAAGTTCGACGAATGCCTTAAAATCTGCTCCCTTTATACAATTTAGTAATTTCGATATCCCGGTGGATTGTGCCATAATTGTGTACTATAATATTGTATGAAAATCCATTTCAGTGGATTTTCATACAATATTATTATTATTCAAAATCTACATCTAAAAGTAGGCGCTGGTAGTTCGGTTTTCAAAGTCTCAAGTCAAGCATTATATTTAGTCGACGAGTAGAAAAACTATATTAAATAGCTACCCAGGTATAAAAAAAAACATAAGTACTTATATACTTGTACATATGTATATAGGTACATTAGGTACCTACCCTACTACTTCCTTTATACATATAGAGGTACTTTTCTCGTAAACTTTTCTTCATAGTCTGCTGTAAATGAAATTTTTTATAAAAAATATCAAGTTTTAAAATCTTTGAAAACAATACTGTAGACTCTCAATTATTGAAAAAATCCTTCCACTCCGGCCATTGGGAAAATTCGATATAAGCCTCGATTCCCGTTTTAAACAAGACTTTGCTTTTCTTGTACAATTCGTCTTATAGAATACTTAATGCAGATACCAACCCCTTTTCCTCATTTCCAACAAGTTTTCGGGTTCTTTTAGGAGCTGTCCAGAGGAAATCATGCCCTATTGGGATTAGGGCCAGCCTCGCGCGACGCGCTTTCGTTTCGTATGCCTGTCAGTTACAGGTAAATTGAGACGGGCACATTTACTAACATATCTACCTACTAAATTTTTTACTCAAGTATGGGTGAGTTAAAAAACGATTAATGATTTTATGATTCATCATCATCATCATCCTAGTGTAAAATCCGACTGTTTCTGCTACGGCTCAATAGAGTTTGCCTGGCTACCTAATCGCAAGGTTTGGCGTAAAAATTAGTTTTAGCTAAAGTGACTGCTACTGACCTTACAACCCAGAGGGAACACTATGACTTATCAAAATTAGGTCAGACAAATTACATCGTTCCTGTTTCGAAATCTACTTTAAAAAACACTTTTAAACACTGCTTCGACTGCTTCGGTACCACATACATATATAATTTAATATTGTTTTGGTGTTGATGTTTACCGAAGGCTTTTTTTTGTTAGTTGCCCGATGATCGGTTCATACCGGTAAGAAACTAATCAAATTAACTTAATAGGTGCATTCCCGTTGTTGTTAAGTACGCATGCCATTACATTGCCTGTTTGGTTTTTTACTTAATGATTTAAGGCTCTCAAAACAGGGGTGAGTGACGTGGCGTGGGCTAGAAATACCTTTTGCTGTTTTATTTTAATATTCTCGTTAAACGTTGGTAGTTCCAAATGCTTATATACTGAATTTTCTGAAGTAACAAATAAGTACAATCGCACTTAAACTTGGATGTAACAAGCAGATAAGTACTTAGCTACAAAAGTCATAACGGATATATCCCCATTATTCTCGTTGTGGATTAGAGATTCGATAGCAAACAAGCGAGTAGACTTAGGCATAATAAAGGGCTTGATTAGTAAAATGGACCAAAGGATAATTGAAGCCGAAGCCATGTTCCAGGCCTTAGCGTAGTTAACGAAACTTAATCGCAGCTCACAGGACACTCTCAAATTAAGTTTTCGCCGCCAAGTGAGGGGGTCAGTTAAAAAAGAGGCCCCCTAATCAGGTCCGCGCGAGCACGCGTTACGCACTTACATAATGAAAGGGGGAAGCAAGGGGGCCTGAGGGGGCAGCGGGGAGCCGTCATCTGCGTACACCCTGTCCGGCCGCCCTCGATCGATACCTATACGTGTGGACTTTATGTAAAAAGCCTCCTGCACACCCGGAGGACGCCGACCATAAGTGTCGAGAAACGAGTCGCCCCCGGGGAGGCAGGCACGAAATATCTTCAATTTTCGAGAGAAAATTTTCCAATGCGGGGGCGAGAGCCCGCGGCGGAAGGGCTGTAGCTTGCTCGGCCCGGACGCCTGTGTCCGAAAAATGTGCGTCCTTAATTGAATTTAGAGATTTGCCTTTCGGAACGCACGCTCGGATCGCTGTTTATTGCGCTCGCCTCGTCATTACTCTTTATGAGACAACACACATCACATACATTCTGTTTTACCTAATATGCTCAAGGTACTAACATGGATAGGAGCTACTTATCTTATCATACATATATATACTTCACGTTATCCACGTTAATCACCTGACCTCGATCACCCAGGTGATTGTATTGACGATTTTGTCTTCTGAGATCCCCCAGGTGATCCATTTACGTCATCCATAAGTGTTTCTTTTCCAAAAAACAGTTCCTCCGCAACTTAACTAGACGGAGCCCCGCTTTGCGGGGCTCCTATTTCTGGGCGGTTTGCCCTTCGGGCATCTGAAGCTACCTAACGAACCTAACCTAACCACCGCGGAGAGGCAGCTGAGAGCTGACCTTCACGAGGCTTCATTATACATCGCCCTTAACCACTTCACAAGTTATCGCCTGGGACGTGATGATCAACAATATTTATTGCTGGCTTACGGTCTAAATCCCAACTACACAGTGTGTAAATCCAATACGTTAAACCAATAATAGCAACAAATTAACATAACAGGAGTTAGTGTGATCATTAACTAAGAACTTATTACAGTTACATTTAATTATGACCCCGTAATTATTATTTGTTTTCACCGCCCAGCATTGTACTGCAAACATGATTGAAGTCAAGTAAGTAAATGTCAACGAGCGTTAAACACTTGAATGTGTTGTATTTTATTGCAGGCCGTTCGTTGTTATTGTAAGCAAAAGTTATCCAAATAGACTTTCTACGTCCTATAATAATCACCGTTTAACACTTTCGCAACCGGGCAAAATTTTGAACAATACCCCAGAAACCGACAGAACCCGCCAGGCGGGCTACGACGTGCAACGCAATGCCGCACGCCGCGTGCCCGGCATCTGAGCAAACATTACGATTGCCTACCAGTCGTGTTCTCGGTAGTCAAAGTGTTAAAGATTTTCCCGCAGTGGATTACACACTGTACAAAGCAGTCATGTTAACTAGATACCCACTGATAGACAACGCACTGCGCCTGGTTCAATAAATAAACGCCTCGTTCACAAAATTACAAATTACGCTACAATTTGTCGCTCACTTTTGTGAACGTGACAAGGGAGCTCAAGTCTATACTATCTAAAGTAGAATTTTTAATTCAAGACAGTAATCTGACAGGTCTAACCATAACAAAGTGGTTTATAATGTATACTAAGAGCTGTCAGATCTGACTGTCTTGAATTAAAAATACTAGATACTGTACGTTCGTTTTCTCGGAGCGATTTATTTCGTAAAGCTTTGAAGAAACTTTGAAACTTGTAATATATATTCTACGAATATCATGGAGCTCCAGTAAGAGAGATTTTTTGGAAACTCGACCCCTAAAGGTATAAAAATAGGACCGAAAGTTTTAAGGACAAAGAACAAACTTGCGGCCGAAGCCTAGTATCATATGTATATTTTTGTTCCTCGTTTTATTCTTAGGAGCTATAAGTGCAAGTATTTTAGGTAGTAATCGCCAACCAGTCGCACAGACTCTGTTGAACTCTATGCTAGTGCCGTAGGGCTCAATTTTGGGCGGGTCGCTACTCTTGCTTTAACAATAAGCACCGTGTTCGTTAAGTTTGTTTTTAAAGTAATAGGGTAGAAAATAACGTTTTAAATAGACATTTTGCTCGGCATTATGTAGGTTCCTATGTATATATACACTATTTACATGGACCTATTCCTTGCCGTACTAGCCAATTAATTATCTACTGTAAACATCTTTAGAACATTACAAAGCCTTTTACAAAGTTTACTTTCATCATAGAGCACGTGCGACAGTTACCACCTTACTTCATAAGTTATTCGAGTTGTATTAGATTCTAATATTTAATTAGAACATAAATTAAGTACGAGTCATAACTAACTCACTGCGTGATTTTATAAAATCGCATACTTTTGCCTATGTATAGTAAAGCTTAACGATGCGTTTTGATACAGAATAACTAAGTTTTACTTAATTTCACATTAATTCAAAGTATATGGTGTTATCCACGTTAATCACCTGACCCCGATCACCCAGGTGATTGTATTTGACGATGTTGTCTTCTGAGATCCCCCAGGTGATCCTATTGGACGGTAGGTGGTTAGGTTAGGTTCGTTAGGTAGCTTCAGATGCCCGAAGGGCAAACCGCCCAGAAATAGGAGCCCCGCAAAGCGGGGCTCCGTCTAGTTAAGTTGCGGAGGAACTGTTTTTTGGAAAAGAAACACTTATGGATGACGTAAATGGATCACCTGGGGGATCTCAGAAGACAAAATCGTCAATACAATCACCTGGGTGATCGAGGTCAGGTGATTAACGTGGATAACGTGTCGCTGGTGGGTTGAGGAACGGCTGTGATATCAATAAAAAAAAATTGTCATCGCTTCCCTATTAAAACTTTGTCAGATGATAGGCTGAACCGATTTTAAAGTTAGATTTTTTGGATTTATCTCCGCCTCGAAAAGCAGAATAACTATTAAAATATGAGAGAAAAAAAATGTAGTTGGCGGTACGAAGTTCGCCGGGTCAGCTGGTATAGTAATATATTTTCAACGGTTCAGTACATAAACAATGTTCTAATTCCTTATTCAGAAAAAATGACGGGCGTCTGAATAGAAAAACCTTAGAGCATTCAACCAACCGGAGTCGCCATTGACAGGCGTTCCCTCTGCCGAAAACATATGACCGACGGTCATACATACGTCATTTATTGTATGGACTGTCGTTTGTCTGACTTACGTCACACGTCTTGACGTACGTTACGTACGAGCCATACATTCGACGTTCCCCTCCCCCGCAAAAATGTCAGACATGGCCACTCCGCCGGGTTGAATGCTCTAATAGATAAAACCGGGGCATCTGCCCTATATGTTTCCACATTTGAATTTTCATACAAAGGAGTAGGTAGCTGTAGGTACCTTACCACCTTTATCGATATCCGACAATACGTTTCCCCGCTTCCCGATATAATTAATCTAATACCTACTTTAAATTCGATCGATCTTACAATTTGTGAAAGCCGTGTGCAAACGAACGCCTCATATGCCATTTAAACTAATATCGTATTTTTGCTTCAAGAAAGGTAATCTAATGGCTCCTGCCCTACATTAAATCACTGTATGGAGAGAACTGCCATATTACTGTCTTAAATTAAAAATACGATATTACTGAGGCAATATGTAATACAATGCAAAAAGTTCTTCTTTATGTCTTATTGTAGGCATTCGCATAATGTGACTTCTAAATAATACTCTAGTCACTAAAGTTTCTAAAAAGAACCGGTGTGTAAAATGTATTCATCTTTTTATACCCTATTGCCCGAGTAATAAAGTCTACTTCAGAGCTACTCGCCCTGGCCGCCGTGCAGCATCAGGGTGGACAGTTGGACACGCCAGTCTGATCACGCTAACTCTACATAGATTAGCGACAAAATGTGGATCTGCCACCCTAAACGTAGTTTTTAGGCCTCAAAAGGTAAAATGGAATCCTTTATAGAATTTTTCGTTGGTCCGTCTATCAAGACCCTTTTTCTAAAGAACCTTTAAGGTAGTCCAGGCAATATTAACTTTCAGCTCTGATGTGGTGATGCCTCTTGAAGCTATGAATAAATCAAACCACTAAGTGAACATAGGCAAAATATGTTTTTGGTCCTATATTCCATACAATACCCTAAATAAGTACTTAAAACATAGAGTACTTCCCGTCGACCTAAGTACGAAAGCATAAGTAAAAGGAAAAGCTCGAAAACCATAGTTTTTATAAAATGTATATAAGTATATATTTAAAAAGACCTAAACATCATAGATACGTACGCGTAGAAGATAATATACTTACCTAGCAAGACTCATTCAAACTTCACCGAAAATAAAATTGGGCAAGCCACTAGGGTTATATTCAACAACCTATGAGTTAGTTGGAATTGGTTGACCGTTGACAGGACAACAACTACGTGAGTAACATAACATAATGTGCGTACTGGTCAAACAATTATATCTTACATTAAAATATTCTTCAGAAATAATAGGTACAGTCACCGTCACCGGCAGTAGTATCTTCCTACACGAAGGCCGCAAAAATATGTGACACGCTCTTATGACCCTACAAATAAGAGCGTGTCACATATTTTTGCGGCTATGTAGGAAGATACTATTGCCGGTGACTGTAATTTGTTTAAATGTAGTTGTTCGGTAGTAGGTACTGAATAAGTAGGTATTTTGTTTAGTTTGGTACTAACAATAACACAAGCGTACTTAACCCACCTTTGTCTATCATTGGCGATATAGTTCAATAATAGAAATAAAGGATGATGAACGGAATGGGAACGCTTTCATATACCCCTATTGGCTACATGCATTCCAAGTTTCATGCCTTCTGTCAGATGGAACTAGACTTTTGAAAGTCGTAAGGACTGGGAAATCCATTAACCCTTTAACGGGCAAGACTGAAAAAATCCTCAATTCAAGCCTCATCGCCAATCTATAGTCCTAAAAATTCTGGACAAGAAAATATACAAAAATATGATGTTACAGGTGGTCTTTTATGAGACCGTTGTCCTATATAAATACCTAAAGATCATATACGTACGCGTAGAAGATAATATACTTACCTATCAACAAACTCATTCAAACTTCACCGAAAATAAAATTGGGCAAGATACTAGGGTTATATTCAACAACCTATGGGTTAGTTGGAATTGATTGACCGTTGACCGGACAACAACTACATGTGTTACATAACATAACGTACGTACTGGTCAAACAATTATATCTTACATTCAAATATTCTTCAGAAATAATAGGTGCAGTCACCGGCAATAGTATCTTCCTAACTAAACGAAGGCCACAAATATAAGTGACACGCTCTTATGACCCTACAAATAAGGACGTGTCATATATTTTTGCGGTCATGTAGGAACTGTAGGAAGATACTATTGCCGGTGACTGTACTTTGTTTAAATGTAGTTGTTCGGTAGTAGGTACTGAAAATTTAGGTACAAAATACCTAATTATTTAGTTTGGTACTAACAATAACACAAGCGTACTTAACCCACCTTTGTCTACCTTTGACGATATAGTTCAAGAATGGAAATAAAGGATGATGAACGGAATGGGAATGGTTTCATATACCCCTATTGGCTACATGCATTCCAAGTTTCATGCCTTCTGTCAGATGGAACTACACTTTTGAAAGTCGTAAGGGCTGGGAAATCCATTAACCCTTTAATGGGCAAGACTGAAAAAAATCCTCAATTCAAGCCTCATCTCCAATCTATAGTCCTAAAAGTTCTGTACAAGAAAATGTACAAAAATATGATGTTGATGTTACAGGTGGTCTTTTTTGAGACCGTTGTCGTATAAAAAAGGGTTAAATACAGATTTTTCTCATTTCATCAGAGTTCAATTTAATGTTGGGTATCAGTGAAATTAAGGACTAGAATAACTCTTCCCTTGGGAAACATATCAAAGTTATGTCCACCAAAATCACCCCGTAGGGTAGTCATCATCTGAAGTCATCCCCCAAAATCATCAACTCAATTTCCATCCCAGTTTCCACTCTGGGCTTGGTCGGTTTTGTAAAAACTAGAGCCTACACGAATTCAAGTTGCCGAGCGGACTCCCAAGCTGTGACAAGTAGGAGAAACAAACGCTCGTAAAATGATAATGAGTAATGACTTAGGTAGGAATGAAAGGGTAGGTAAATCAATAAAGCCCTGAGTATTTTTAAATCTCATTGATTTGAAGTAATACAAATACGTATGTTAAGAGTATAGAATACTTATCTATAATATATACATACGATCTACATACTTGTAATAAAATGTATTCAGCGTCACCGTTGGAAACCTATTTCGACTGCCCTACCTACCGATGGGCGGCTGGCTGCTAGTCCGCGCACATGTAAAATAGCTTCGCTTGACTTGTAGTATGCTCTACTTGTTTTATTTTAGAAATATTTAATGTTAAGGTAAATGCGAAATCTTCTTCTTCCTAGCGTTTGTCCAGCTTTTTGCTGAATTGAGCCTGGGGTCGGCTCGGCAACCTAATCCCAGGAATTAGCGTAAGCACTAGTTTTTACGAAAGCGACTGCCATCTGACCTTCCAACCCAGAGGGGAAACAAGGCCTTGTTGGGATTAGGTCCGGTTTCCTCACGATGTTTTCCTTCACCGAAAAGCGACTGGTAAATATCAAATTCATATCATTTGAAATCACAGAAAATATATTAAGCTTAATAAATATTATCATATCCTTGTCGCTTACAGTTAAATTAGTATTGCTCGTGGCCCTCATAAACCTCAAAATCCTGGTACCATCCGGAAGAAAGTCTGATCCTTGGCACGCATGTATCTTATAGAACAGGAGCCCACGACACTGAACCTAGTTCGATAAGTCTCCTGGATTTCCTTTGTTCCTCGAAGCAGGGGAGGGGTAGGGCTACACGATAAATAGATAGATCAGATTTTGTATTTATACGGCAATTTCCGGTTGTCAAGTGGTTGTTAGTGTTGTTACCCCTTTTCCGACCAAAGAAATTTATAATTATAAGGATATAGCTTAACGTAAACGGCCACTATTAGGAAATGTTCCCGGTTCTGATTTTGTATGGCGAGAACCGGGAGTTTCGTGTTTCAGTACTGAATTCGTATAGAAATTACAAATTCGTAGTAAAATTAGTTGCAAATGCTAACACAGCAGTAGTTCAGTGACCTTTTTTGACAGTCATACGTCAAATTAAAAACAATACACCCTTTGTTGCTAGGCAACAAACATAAAACTTAAAAACGAACTTTCAGTTCAGAAGCCTACTCTTGATACTTGAATACTTTCGTTAGTTTTTTTTTACAGCATGTTGCACCAAATATAATCAATTGATATTTTGTATGCTAGTAGCTAATACTATAAGCAATTTACATTATTTTTTTCATAATTGTACTTTCAAAAAAACGTGTTGGAAAGAGCTGTCAAAAAATAAATTGACATTTATTTCTTTTATTTTTCACGTATAAAATATTAATAAAATTATAGGGTATACTCCCACTCAAACTACGTAGCTGGGATTTTGTTTCGATGCTTTAGCTGCTATGGATTAGGAGATATACGAGTTTGAAAAAAAAATTTAAGAAAATACATTTTTGACATTATCTCTGTGACAGTTCAAGATAGAGGGCTGAAAGTTGGAGTGATTACTAGTTATGAGGCGACAAACAATTGACATTTACTAATTCAACTATTCCTCACAGGGGCCACACGTCCTTCCTTAGCCTGCTAAACCCTTTGGAAAACATATGTATCGCGCTAGTTTCAATATATGAGCTTTTGACATGTTTATGTGAAATAGTTATTTAGTTATGAGAGGGTCAAAAGTGGCTCCAAATGGTTCATGTACTTAATATTACACACGGTGCTGCTCGCCAGTTCTGTTATACTTGAACTTGGCTTGACACGCTACCGCTACCGCGTGTCTAGATAGAAAACTGTTATGTTATGAAAGTCACTGTGACAGTTGCCTTCCCTATTTAAAAAAATGTAGAGCTACATATTAGGCGTACCAAATACAAGCAGGGAACCGGGGGCTACTTCTCTGTTATATCTGCCCGTCCAAGATACATGCCTCGCATAGGCGCACTCGTGTTACCGGCCGTCCAGCCACCCCCCCACCCGCCGTCCCCACCTCCCTGCGCCATCTAGCGCGGCTAGCGTGCTAGGGTTCCAACCGACCCTATTTTGAAAATTTTAAAATTAAAATTTCTTTGTTGTAAAATGCGATTTTTGAGTTTACGAGCTAGCATCGAGCTAGTCAACTTCGTGTTAGCTTTAGTTATTGGTAAATCACAATCAGGTACTCTTAGAGAGGAGGATTTTTTAAATAAATATCGTGTTTTATCAACCGACTTCAAGATTTCGAAGGAGGAGGTTATCATTTCATCGGGATCTTTGTTTTTGCTATTTTTTCTATAATTTTTTTTATGTATGTTCACTGACTATTCGAAGACGGCTGGACCGATTTGGATAATTCTTTTTTTGTTTAAAAGAGTCTTCACAGTTGGTCCCATTGTAACCAGGTCAGGATCTGATGATGGGATCCTGGAGAAATCGAGGGAACTCTTCAACTATTATAGGCACACCTATAGTGATTTGAGTATTTTTTACAGCATCTCGAGCATTTGCTTTTGGAAAGGTGGATGCTAAGTGAAGTCGGTTCTTTTTTGTTTAAAATGATGTTATAATATATTTTAGTTCTCCATGATCAGACCACATCCGTAGTTCCTGGATCAGGCGGACCTTGCTTGCTACCAATAACATAAAAAACAGATTGTGTTTTCGTCCTAGGCTTCTTTTTAGGGAAGTTATATTTAAAATGTACAATTAAATTAATTAATAGTGTGTTATGTAATTGTGTAGTATCTGTCTTTACAAATACTTTGTCTATACCTATATAATATATCTTAATATCTACATTTACGCTTTCCGTGCCTAGTTAAATTTTAAAGAGTTCTTGATCTTTTATTTCTTATGCCGTTTATAATTTTATAATGATAAGAATAATATTATCGTAGTTAAGTAAGTTTTTTTTTCTTTTAATTTTATGTGTACTTCGTAAGTGTAAAGGAAAAAATAAATTTGAGTGTATCTCGTCCGGCATTAAAATTATTCACTCATGTCATACAATTTTGGGTATACCTCCCTTATTGCAATTACTGTTATTTTTGTTTAAATTACTAGAACTATATGTAACACATACAAATGCAAAGTAAATTCACCACTACAAATGTATTGAGTTTATTGAATCGTTGAAATGGCGAGTGAAGTAAAACGAGACGGGTCGTCGTCGTTGCCGGGCTGAGGCAGCCCTGGATGTCCAGCGCGCATCCCTGATTCTGTAGAACAGCGGCGCCGTGCGTGCCCGGTGCGCTGTAAACAGCCTACCCTATATGGGGGGACGGACGTCCCTAACACCCCAGAGAAAGGGGTGCCCCCGCTTCTTCCTTCTTCCTCCTTGTGCAAATTCCCCTGGCGATGGAAATGTGCTCGGCCACATTTTATACAATTTCTAGTCCGTGCGTTCCGAACTTTACTCGTGTCCACATTCAGCGTTATTAAATTGCTTTTAATTCCCTCGCCGTGGTGACGACGCGACTAAGATTAGGGCGCTCTATGAATGGTCTGGCCGAGTTATTAAACTTGTTTGTTGTGAACAATTTTCCCGGCCGTTGACTTTTCGTTTCATTCACTTGGCGGAAACTTGTTTATTCTCACGGGCCTCGAAGTATCGTTAGGTGCTACACGCCATATGCTATTATGAGCTCCATTGTGTAACACACTTTACTTGTTATGCGCTACTCAAACTTTACATATATTTATTTATGTACTTACCTAATATTTAATGAGCGACAGATAACACCGATCAACTATAATGTTATCTGACAAGTTCTCAGTCTAAAAACAAATTCTACCCATTTAAAAAAATCAATACAAAACAATGACGTAAAAAGGAATGAAAGTTATGAATGCTCAGTTTGTAAGGCAGGGAAAGACCACTAGAGATAGTACTATCCGAGGTCACAACGGTCGTTGTTAGAATACTTGTCATGTACAGAATGGCTCGGCTTTTAATTAAAGCTCAAGTAATTTAGAGGGCCAGAGCGTGTACGAATACACCACGCGTGGCCATGTGTTAGGTACAATCTTCTGCATACTCATTTGGAAATGTTTAAACAGCGAGGTAGCTCGGGGGAGGCCGGGCGATGGTTAGTTCTATAGATAAATTAATAACGTAGCGTAGCTGTATGGATGTACCGCGAGTTGCCTTTGCCGCCGCGCCGCGGGACGGGGTGATGCCTTGCCTATTCAATAAGTTTCTTACCGAACTCACTTTTGCAAGTGTAATACTTAAAGTAGTATTATCTGTATTATTAATTGAGATAAGTACGTTGACTGCACTTATGACTTGACCCACTGTGTATGGCAGGAGATTCAGATAACTTTACTCGATTCAAAATACTACTTTAAACGATATGATAACAACAGGTTCGCCCTTACCTAATAGGTTTAAATATTTAATATAAATTAACTTTTATTCGTATCGGTATTATCTAATTAACTGACTATTATTGTTTTGGCCACAAAGTCGTAACTAACCTGCTAGCAGCTTCTACTGGTGACTCTAATACTATGTTTCTTTTTAACCGGTCTTTTATTACCAACGTACTACGTGACTGATTCGATCGATAAATTCAACGTTTCATTGAGATTGTAAGTTCGTGATACACTCTTACGAAGTTTACTAATTTCATATTTTAATAGTACTGATTGTAAGTTAAATATCGCTTAAAAATAGGGTATTCTAATTATTTAAGAACTGTATTTACTATAGACTAAAAATAACAAAGTATAAGTAAAGTAATATAAGTTTAGTTTACCTCTATAGTATCTTAACCCAGCTTGGCAACATGACAGTATATTTCCAACAGTACCCTTAAAATCAACATCCTATACCTTTGAGATGTGAGATGTAAAATTTTAGCGTAGCGGCGCACACCTATTATGTAATTTGTGCACACACAGACAAGCCGGCCACACAGACATGCCCCGAGTACTCGGACTTAGGTGGATATCGGGGGAGGCCGTTCGAATACTTGCGACTCCCCGGCTTAAATTCCCGTATTAATATGTATCTTCTTTACGCGTGGATTTCAGAATACCGATGGTGCCCGTAATTATATTGTGGTCAGTTAAGTACGTTACCCTTTTTAATGCCTTAAAAATTCATAAGATAACTCTTAGAATGTTTTGGAGGAATTTTTAATTGTTTTGAAAGTTGATTTTATTAATGTCGAGCAATAAAATTAATATTCTTTATCTACACTCATATTGTAAGTTCTCTAAAACGTGTTCGAAAACGGTAGGCAATGGCTAGCATTACCACGACCGATTTTACTATGATAAGCTTTTTATCTGTGGCAGTAACGTAATTTTAACTTTACATGCTCAACTATTGATGTGTTATGAGTTTTGATAACATAATGTACACCTGCACGCGCCCGCGGGGCCGCCGACACGCGCCTCCCTGACCGCCGGCACAATCGAGTTGGCCATGGCGGTGCAATGGCGGCCATTCTATGGTTTCCGAATACGGCATTTTGGATAAATAATATGAGTGTAGATAAAGCAGTGTATGCAACTGTACGTAATTAGGCCTCGTGTGATCTTATTATGAAACTCGCCTGCGGCTCGTTTCATAAAACCACACTCATGTTTTAAGGACCCTTATTATTACGTAACAGTTACATAAACTACTATTATACTTAAATATTACATTAGGTAAGTAAGAGTGAGTATTAAGTCATCTTAAAGCTACGTGCGTTAAAAGTTTGATTGTCTTAAATAACAATTAAAGAGACGTAGTTAAAACTGAAGTAAATATGTTTTTCATAATAATAAATGTAGTAAGTAATATCTTTTTAATTAAGTAATTTCGATAGCGTTCTACCACGCTTAGTGATACGATAAGAGTCCGGTAACGGTTTTTTTCGATTTCGCTCAACATTTCGATACCATTTTGCAGTACCTACCTAATTAATTGACAAGATCTCTATTAGTTTGTATACATATTTTAAAAGATCGTTTTTTTTTTAAACATAAGTGGAACACTTTTTTGATTGTATGTTTCTAACAGCTGTTTCGCGATTTTTGCTTGCAGATGTATAAAAAGTAAGATTTATAATTATTAAACTAGTAATAGTACATTACTGCAGAGACCAGTAAGTAAGCTTTCCTGGCTGAGTATTTAGTAGCCGTCCGAGTCGAAGACGAGGACGGCTACAATACGAAGCCAGGTAAGCTGATTACGGTCGAAGCATGTATAGTGCTTTTCTCAAACATGTAAGGAAATAAAATTACTTGTTTAGTGCTTCAGTTACTGGCTGAGTGATTTAATGTTGTATGAAAATCCTTTACGTACGTCGCGCTGAACCTGCCTTGGAATAGAGTCCCTACTGGTCTCTAATTACTAACGTAACAGGAACATTTCCGAGCATGTTTGAGAAAAATACATAAATAAGTTGGAAAATGAGTCGTTTAAGGAATAAATGGAACAGTTTTTTTCGTTTACATATATATTTGTTAAGCAAGAATATGTAGCTAGGGCAAATTTAGGAAAAAATACCGAAGTTTAGGTGGTATTTTTGGGAATATAATAAAGTATGTCATAACATTTTAAATGTAAAATTAAACTTAACTTTATGGTCTAATTATTTGCCGGTATTGTAATATCCAACCTATTAATGAGCATAAAAAATAAACAAGCGCAAAGTTTGCACGAATCAACGTCATCACTAACCAAACAAGCCGTGTAAGAATAGATAATCCAGCAGTTATGTCGAATGAAGTTAAGGGTAGCTGGAAAGTAATCCAAACTCAATGGAACTTTAACGGGTAGTTTGGGGGTATGCAAGGAAGACATTCGTAAGTTTTCGACCTCGCAGACCTTGTGGAATTTATAGTGGGGACAAAAAACTATTTTTTTCTTCAGTTTTTCGCTTATATATCATAAACTAAGCAAGCACTTTTTGTGTACACCTTGTATGGCAAAGTTAAAAAGCAATAAAATTTCTGAAAGTTAGCTGTCATACCAGATTTTCAGGTCAAATATTAACGAAGATACAGTCGAAAATAGGTTATTAAAATTTAAAAAGTAGCTTATCTGTTTTTCCATCATTGCTACGTTAATTATGTCGATCAATCACCAATATTAACGTCTTTGAAAACCTATAACATCGGAGCTTTGTGGATATATTATTTTTTGTGTTGCTGTCAAGTGTCATCATACAATAAAAGCAATTAATGTATGATATTCTGTGGATATTAAGTAAAAGTAAAGTTAAATCCTGTCTATTGCACACCTCAGAATAAGAAAACAGCACACCAAACCTATGTACATATGAAGAGAAACAAACAACAGGCGGCCTTATTGCTAATAAGCGATCTCTTCCAAACAACCTTTACACGTATTATTTTTCGTTAAGCTGTCAAGTGTTATGACACTTAAAAAGTCATAACTTTTCAGATGTGCTAAAAAAAATATGGTTCCGCCGCCATATTGGAATCTCAACAATAAATTGGCTGTATCTTCGTTAATATTTGGCCTGATAATCTGGTATGACAGCTAACTTTCAGGAAATTTATTGCTCTTTAACTTTGCCATACAATGTGTACACAAAAAGTGCTTAGTTTATGAGATATAAGCAAAAAACTAAAAAAAAAATAGTTTTTTGTCCCCCTTCCAAATTCCACAAGGTCCTCGACGTCGAAAACTTATGAGTGTCTTCCTGGCATACCCCCAAACTACCCGTTAAAGTTCCATTGAGTTTGGATTACTTTCCAGGCGAAATGTACATAACTGCTGGACTAAGAGTTTTAGGGTGTATAATAATAATATATAGGCTGGTAGTACATTTTAGACTCCATTGACTCTCAATAGTCTTTACACCATGGCGGGTGCTGTCTCTGCGTGCGTCCCATGACACGGGTAGGGGCAGCATCCGCTTAGTGTACCCCTCACTTTTCATTAAATTGTCGAAAGGGACTCTGCGCGTTGGCTTCGGCTCCGCATATGCCTCCCAAAGGTCCGGAACACAATTGTTCCGTGGTCGGGAAAGACATACAAATAATATATGGGCTGGTACATTTAGATCGGTAAGTATGGACAAGTCTATAACTATGAGACATACAAAGATCTGTTCTTAGGAACCATGTCAGCGATTTTAGGGTCACGAAAAACTGCACTCCTGTATATGTATCAAAAATATTTTTTTGCAATAACTATACTTCAAACTATCTTAGAACATACAATTCATATTAGTTATTCCATTATCAGCGATTTTCGTTTTCAAATCGTTACCGGTCCGGTCATTGCAGTTGACACGTCGATGCAAACTTAGCGTTAACTTTTTTTTTTACTAACAATGTCGTGTCAAGGTAATTTTGAAAACCTAACCCGCTTATATAGTTTCTGTTGCAGACTGTACTTATTCAGCAATAGTCACGTAGTCGCTACACATTTTCATAAAACCTCTACGAAGCATTTCCGCTACACGCATAGTTTGATGATGCTACGTCGTAGTAGCGCTATGAGCGTAGTTGCGTAATAGTCTACCTGAAAAATAAACGATATTTTTCATATAAGGTGTGAAAAATTAATTCTTTAAAATCATAAAACAGTGGAAACGTACGTTATGGTTCTGTAATCTTAATAATCTACTATTTAACGGGTTTGCAAATATAATGAGAATTTTCATATTGGAAAAACGAATAATGAAGTCAATAGCTACTTGGATTTTATTTCCACAAACTAGAACATACAAACAAAAATTACAATTCACAAAATCATAACCCTCCTTTCTTTCGACAGTCGGGTAAAAAGTCCCTCCATCTTCAACCTTTTTAGGGTTCCGTAGCCAAAATGGCAAAAACGTAACCCTTATAGTTTCGTCATGTCCGTCTGTCCGTCCGTCAATTCGTCCGTCCATCCGTCCGTCCGTATTTCACAGCCATTTTACTCGGAAACTATAGGACATATCAGAGGTCGTCAATTCTAGGCCCACTTGCGATATGGTCTCGTATAAAGTTTGGTCTTCAATTTTAAGTAAATACCCATTTTATTTCGAAACTAGACAAAATATTGCATGAAAATAAAACGGGAATTAGAAATGAAAAATAAAAAGTAGTGTTCCATCCAAATAGTGCTAAATAAGTTGTTAACGTCTTTACAGCGTTGACATAAGGTTAACTTCTCCTGGGCTGAGACGAAACGGGCATTTTCAGTAAGGAGTTACGTTTATTTTGCTAATCTTGTTTATGATTATACTTATAGTTTGACACTATTAATGTATGGCGTCACCGTCATCCATGTCTGCCGCATGAAGTTATAATTTGAAACTGGAGTGTGCTCTTCGGCCACAAGGTGGGGCCGAAGGAGTTGGTGGTATGGGGGGGATGCGTCTCGTTTTGACTATTTTTCTATTAAGTAATGGCTGATACTACCATGGATTTCTAAAAAGTGGATGTAATTGTTGCACTTTTTCCGTAACCACAGATTATAAGGTTCATCTGATGAACCTTATTACCGTGTAAAACAGTCGTTCATAGGTGACTAGAAAAAACGGTCCGATAGAGGGCATAATATGGGGGGCGGTGTTTCACTCGAAAAATTGACATACATTGACATTTTGACTTGTTGTCATGCTGGCATTATTGTCTAATGACGTCATAACTCCCTAAGTCGAAGCGGGACGCGGCTCCCTAAATTACTCTCTCTTTCGGCCTTGCTTTTTGGCCCAAGAGTGTGCTCCGGTTTAAAATTATATCTTCATGGATACTAGTAGGAGCGCACTAACAGTGATAAACCTTATTTCTTTGTAATAAGTCCTACGATTGTTTAGTTAATAGTAGCAATGATGGTTTGACAGCCATTATCAATGTTTACCCAAATACAAGAAATCTGCGGCAGGATCAAAATATGACTTTTTATTATTTTATTATGATTTCCGTTTCATTATCATGTCAGATTTTGTAGAAATTCTTTAAAAAACAGGTATTTATTTTGTGCTATACTTTAAATCATAAACATGTACGCTTTAAAATATTGTCCTTATCACATTCAAGTTTTTACATCCCGATTTCTCAATTTTCCCGTTACATTTCATGATTATTTTATGACCACCCTGATCTAGAAATTAAAGCGAATGTCTTGATATCTATTTCATAATTATACGCATCTTTATGATCTGGGGCAAATCGCCTAACAAAAATTGACGATCTCCTTTAGACATAAGGTGTATTTTGTATGCCGCTACTTAGTTATGTAGTTAAAGTTCAGACGATTTTACCAAATATCAACATGTTGCATATCAATCGATAGGGCTTTAAAAATAAAATAGAGGATTTCTTGAACATTTTGTGATAAAGTAAATATTTTGTGATAAAGTAAATAGCCTAGAAAGTCAGAAAAATTGTGTCCCCTCCTCCTCCTTGTGAAACTTTTGAACCGTAAGTCCAAAAAATATAAGAAGATGCGCCTTATCACATACTTTCTACGAAAATTATTTTGAACATAATCAGTTTGGCCATTTTTGAATTATCTCAAAAAAAACTTCCTTATGCATCAGATACGACCTTTTGGTATTAGTTAGTTTGGTCTTATTACATTTAAGGTACAGAGCCCTCCATTATGCGTGGTCAAAGGGTAGTTGCATGTAGTGTAATCTTTTCAACGATGTATTACAGTGAAACCAGGATAAATGAAATCTCAAGGAATCGACAATTTCATGTCAATTAACCAGGTTTTTCATTTAAGCAGGTCGTACCAATTAAACAGGTCCAAAAAATGTTGTCTTAATTATACAGGTGCTCGATAATAGAGGTTGCGGTTTGCGGTATCAAAAATGTATGAAAATAACCATTGAAAACACTTTTGAAGCATTACATTTGATACTTATTTCACAAACTTATATTTATTTTTGTATACAGATTATTTAACTTGCACTTTTATGCTACGTTAGCCAGCTTTCAGTTTCTTTTCTAAAAAAACGTTTGCATTTAAAAAAATATCTAGTGAATTGTAAAAGAAAATATCTTTCATAGGAATAGAAAAAAATATATAAATTAAAACATTTAGTAATTAACAAAACACTGTTTCACCTACACGCTGAGATAATTATGAGTAGGTACGTATTACCAAACATACTCGTACACCTACAATATTTGTTATTGGTACAAATATTTGTTTAATGTTAGCTCATTCAATATTCCAATTACAGAGGTTATAAAAATGTCTTGTTTCAATAATACAGGTAATAATGGGGACTAAAATAACTAAACTTGTTAACACTATTTTAATTATAGGGGTCTTTGCAATGAGATGTGTTCAATTATACATAGACATATAATTTTTTTAATTTTTTACAGAGAATGCTACAAAACTAACAAACCTTAAAGCTAAGATTTACTCGTAAAGTTCGACTTAAAGTCGTGCGTGGACGACATAAAATCGCATTTTAAGCTCTAGGGCATAAAGTAAAATTTTCTTCTGAGACTAAGAATGTGGCTCAATAGCCAAACAGAGTCAAAATATATTGAACAATTTAATTGAGCAGTAAACTTTCGTAGAATACTGAAACTTGTTCTTGCTATAATTATTTGAATTGTGTGTTTTCTATAATTAAATAAATGAAATGAAATAAAATAGGAGTTGATAATAGTTTAGAAATGCCCCGAAATGTTTTTATGACTTGGCAGAAAACAAGTATCTATGTCTAAATTCACATGTTGAAAAAAAAAAAAAACATATTACTATTTTATATTACAACTTGAAATTGTTTTACGATTAGGTACCGATAAATAATTTCCTCGCAATTGAAGTGAAAATTAGAGTGTAGCCCTCGTCCATAAAACCCATTTTACACTCGACTTTATATCAATTCTCGCTCGCAAGCTCGCTCGGATGGATTAAACGCCTCGCGTAAATTCATACGTTTTATGCACTTGTTGTACAATCTACTATTATATGTAGATGTAAAGTATTAATGTATGATGTTAAAAAGGAGCTTGCCTCAGCGTGCTATTGTAGCGAGCTTGGCTTGCCTTACTACAACGCTGGTTTTCAGGCAGACCCTTGGTACATTAAACATTGCTTGTATTGCTGTATGTCGAAAACTGAAAGGCTCTTTTATACGTATAAATAAATATGTAATGTAAATATATACGAGTATGTAAGTATAATTGTGTGTTGAATAAGTAATATTTCGTGTGTATAAAATAAAAGAAAATAAACGAAGTTTAACGGAAAAATACAGAAGGGATAGACGATTATGACCATTATACGTATGAGGGCTTCACTCTGACACCTGGACGTAGTATGCTTTGTCTTGCCATAACATGTCGTTTAGGCTGTAGTTTGAAACTTTTAATTTGTAATTACAGAGGTAAAATTAAGAAAAGCCCTTTAATTGTGAATGTCATTTAAAGAGGCCTCATAATATCAATTATAGAGGCTTTTCGGTGTCAAGGGACCGGGACCGATCCTGGTTGCAATCATCGAGATTTTTCATTTATCCAGGACCCAAATAACCAGGTTTTACTGTATGTACATAAATACCAGAGGATTGAGGCAAAAAACATTAATCATTTACTTAATTAGAATGAATGAAGTTGAATAGATTTTTAAGGTTGTAAATAAAATGAAAGTATTTGGAGACAGAAAAAATACTACCAATAAGGTCCAACTAATATTTAAAAGTATGCAAGTAGGTATCCAATTAAAGTCATGCAAACACGCCAGAACAGATGAATTTTAGTTTATGGTTGAATATCTATCCAAATATAAGTCTAGCAAATATTAATGAAATTTATCTATTAATAATTCAAAGATTGTGTATAGGTAATACACATTATTAGTTGCCGCCCGCGACTTCGTTCGTACAGAAATTATAAAAAAAAACTTTCAACACCATTTTCACCTCCATGCCGGACGAATTTCAAAAAATGATTTCATACATACACACCTCTAACATACATTTGAAAGATTTATATATAGGTACTCCATTCAAAGAAGGTACCAATCTTCAACGGCTTAGGTCATAGGTACGAGTGTAGCTAACGCGACTGTCTTATACAAGTATATAAAACATTGAATTCATTTTTGGCTCGACTCAAGGCCAGAAATCAATTAAGTAGTAAATTAAAAATAAATCCGAATATACATGCTGACAGATTTTTTCCATTCGCATCTAAATTGGGAAATTTTCGTTAATAATTAATTGGCGCAAAAAGGATTGTCAGTCGAGGTTGGACAGCGTAGCAACCCCATTTTCAGTGGGTAATTGAAAAGGGTAGCATAGTTGTTAAAAATTCAATAGGCTAAACTGTCTTAAACTCCGTCAACGTCACGCGTCCGACACTGCGGCGAGGCGAGGCTCCGGCTCTGGCCAGCATACGTTACGCCCACATTTACATTTACGAGGAGTCTCAGCGTGTATTTATTCAGGGGTGTAATAGTGTAACCGATCACTACTAAATATACAATTATGGGGGAAATGTATTCTCGGTGTTTATTTAAGTAGGTATACGTGCTAAGGGTATTTTTGCTGGCGACTACTTACGTAACTACCTACGTATCTAAGTACCGTATTCTAAACTTTAAAAACATAAACTCTTAATTCAGTAGTGAAATTTGACAGCACTTAAATTATAAATACTATCTATCCCCAACACACAAAAAATAATCAACCAACATTGGAGTAATAGTATTGGCGTTACATAGGAATAATTTTCAAGCAAATTCTGATTCACACGTTTAGTCTTTAACTAAATTGCTTTATTGTTTGTACAGTTGAGTTGTATTGGAGTTGGATCGTGTCTAAACGTTTTTTAAAGTTAGAATACGGCCCCAAATAAAATGTAGTTAATGACAGAGATCGGACAAATTTGCGTCATTGCTCGCAATAATGTGGACATGACTCCAAAATTAATCAAATATGTAATCATTTAATAAATACAAAAGTTTGTTAAAGTATAGATTTATTAAAGAAAATAATCAGTATTTTTTCCAAATATTCTGCAGTCTATTTCTTTTTACATCAAAAATATACTTAAGTGCTGAAAAACTCCGCTCGCACTCCACTGATGTTAATGGGACAAACATAAGTAGTTTTATGGGAATATTATTATTCCAGTATAATTCAGAGTTTATTTTCTGTTCTAAGTTGTGGGCGATAACCTCAAAATCGGGATTTCTGTCAAGAACGGCTTTCATTTTAGTTTGCAAACGGTTATCTATTTCTCCTGGTATACTGTCCAGATTAGTTAATATATATCTTATTTTACTCAAAGTATATTCAACAGTATTCGAAGAAGACTGTAAATTCTCTATTACAACCAAAATTGATTGGAAATGTTGTGAAATGAAGTGTAAATTGTCAACAACATCAGCCGACTGCATAATCTGTTTACATTTGCGGACATATACACTAGCACGATTGCTAAATGTTTCTATAACTCTTTTTACTGCTGCAAAATTAGCATTATAATAACATGCCGCTTGAATCCAAGTACCCCATCGTGTGATTACGGGTTGAGGTGGTAAGGGAATGTTTGGATTCATTTGTCTAAACATAGCAATCCTGGAAGGAGCTTTGGAGAATGTTTTCTTAACATAGGTGATCAATGTGTTAACGTCTTCAAAGTTTTTTCTTACTTCTTCGCAAAGTCTATGAATTCCGTGTACCAAATAAGTTATATGCAAAATTTGTGGATATTTGGTTTTAATTTTGAGTCCGGCATTTAACATATAGCTTACCGAATCACTAGTAAACAAAAATATTTTTTTTAAATCGTCTTCAGCAAGGTCTTCCCACAGCCATTGTAAACTTGATTCAAAAAAATTTAAGATTGTGGAACCGTTTACCTTATCCAAAACTTTAGATGCAATCAAATAACAAGTAGTAGGCTGATTTTCTTTCAAATTTCTAACCAGAATATGTGCAATTTTGCGGTCTAAAGAATCCTTAGTCTCGTCGATTGAGACCCAAAAGCATCCATTTCTTAGTTTTTTTCGAATTTGTATCACTTGTTTTTCATATACCTGTTTAAATATTATTTTTCTCATATACGACTCTGAAGGAATTTTAAGCCCGATGCAATATTTCTCCAAAAAATTTCGAAAGTAAGTATTATTTAATTTGTTCCATGGTTTATTTGCACAAATCATCATCAAAGCCAAATCATAGCAAAAAAATTCTTCTCTAGAAAGATCATGCATTATTTTCAAGGGTAACTTGCTTTTCGCATGTCTGGTGAAATGAGACTTTCAAGATGTGTCAATTTCAATGTTACATAAATTACAGAATAACGTCACACCATTAAATGAAAATTCATCATACCCCTCAATCCAATTCCTGACTGTATCAGATTTAGCTTCATGACGCGACATATTGTTCAACAAATTCCAACAAATTGACCGACAAGCATGGCTTGGATAGTATTAAACTGACATGAGTCGACGGCATGTTTTTATCAATGCAATTTTAATATGAGTGGCCAGTTTATCTGGGCACAATCTAAAGAGGTTGATCTCTAAGATAAGAACCTAGACTTATCTATACACTTAGTACTTAAAGCAGGGAACGAATAGTTACATACTCCGATATTAAAATTTCTTACTATTTCTAGTTCTATAGGTATAAAACCTCCGTGGATTTACTTATTCTTAATATAAGTATTTTGACATTGATAGTTGTCAAATTACAGTCGTAATTGCCATATTTAAATTACGCACGTACCGTACCTAAACGGCAGCAAAATTAAAAAATGGCTTTTTCTTTACTGATGGGTCCGGAATATCGCCAGTTTAGTAACGAATTAATGGCGAAAATAGAAATTAATATAATACGACGTGGAAATGGTATAAAAATGCGTATGTACAGTGATATAAATTCAAACAAGTATGCAGATACTGAATAAAATATATTTTCATTTTCTGCAGGGAATAAGGAAATTTCTTTATGCCGCTGTTATTTAAACTTTAAGGAAAGGTGTTTGAAGTTTCTCTTGAAACAAATCGATTAATCAAAATTCGATGAATGCTGGGAAATGATAATCGCACTTATTTGTAAATTTAAATGCGACGATAATCAAGGTAACCATTCTAAATTACTAAGTTCATGGTTAAATGCACTAAGAACTATGCATGTAAATTAGTATTGGCTGTATTTATTTCTATTTGTATTTTATATAAAAAGTCAATGTTTCTTTTAGAAATTCAAGCCTCAAGAGATACCACATGTATATGCACGAAGGAGACCAAATTGCGTATTATGTTGAAAACGATACCTTTGAATAATTTTGAGAAGTTTTGGGTATTAATAATAAACTTAATAGAAAAATTCATATGAATATACGTAAACCACATAATAGTAAGAAATTTTAATATCGGAGTATGTAACTATTCGTTCCCTGCTTTAAGTACTAAGTGTATAGATAAGTCTAGGTTCTTATCTTAGAGATCAACCTCTTTAGATTGTGCCCAGATAAACTGGCCACTCATATTAAAATTGCATTGATAAAAACATGCCGTCGACTCATGTCAGTTTAATACTATCCAAGCCATGCTTGTCGGTCAATTTGTTGGAATTTGTTGAACAATATGTCGCGTCATGAAGCTAAATCTGATACAGTCAGGAATTGGATTGAGGGGTATGATGAATTTTCATTTAATGGTGTGACGTTATTATGTAATTTATGTAACATTAAAATTGACACATCTTGAAAGTCTCATTTCACCAGACATGCGAAAAGCAAGTTACACTTGAAAATAATGCATGATCTTTCTAGAGAAGAATTTTTTTGCTATGATTTGGCTTTGATGATAATTTGTGCAAATAAACCATGGAACAAATTAAATAATACTTACTTTCGAAATTTTTTGGAGAAATATTGCATCGGGCTTAAAATTCCTTCAGAGTCGTATATGAGAAAAATAATATTTAAACAGGTATATGAAAAACAAGTGATACAAATTCGAAAAAAACTAAGAAATGGATGCTTTTGGGTCTCAATCGACGAGACTAAGGATTCTTTAGACCGCAAAATTGCACATATTCTGGTTAGAAATTTGAAAGAAAATCAGCCTACTACTTGTTATTTGATTGCATCTAAAGTTTTGGATAAGGTAAACGGTTCCACAATCTTAAATTTTTTTGAATCAAGTTTACAATGGCTGTGGGAAGACCTTGCTGAAGACAATTTCAAAAAAATATTTTTGTTTACTAGTGATTCGGTAAGCTATATGTTAAATGCCGGACTCAAAATTAAAACCAAATATCCACAAATTTTGCATATAACTTGTTTGGTACACGGAATTCATAGACTTTGCGAAGAAGTAAGAAAAAACTTTGAAGACGTTAACACATTGATCACCTATGTTAAGAAAACATTCTCCAAAGCTCCTTCCAGGATTGCTATGTTTAGACAAATGAATCCAAACATTCCCTTACCACCTCAACCCGTAATCACACGATGGGGTACTTGGATTCAAGCGGCATGTTATTATAATGCTAATTTTGCAGCAGTAAAAAGAGTTATAGAAACATTTAGCAATCGGGATAGTGTATATGTCCGCAAATGTAAACAGATTATGCAGTCGGCTGATGTTGTTGACAATTTACACTTCATTTCACAACATTTCCAATCAATTTTGGTTGTAATAGAGAATTTACAGTCTTCTTCGGATACTGTTCCCAGGTAGCATTTATACGTCATTATGTCGTCCGTTTACGGTACTGCTCGACGTAAGAGACGTCATTTCTCGACGTCGGGGGGTCCCAGCAGATGACGTCAATTTGTCACAGCCTCAAGACGTCTGTTTACAGACGTTACAGAGCCGTCATATACTGAATGCATAGGGACGTTACTGGGCCGTACATATTAGGGCAGCCACTGACGTTAGAGAGACGTCATATACTGAATTCATAGGGACGTGACTGGGCCGTACATATTAGGGCAGCCACTGACGTTGGAGTGACGTCATATACTGAATCCATAGGGACGTTACTGGGCCGTACATATTAGGGCAGCCACTGACGTTGGAGAGACGTCATATGCTGAATTCATACGGACGTTTCTGGGCCGTACATATTAGGGCAGCCAGTATGTTCGAATAACGTCATACACAGGATTGATTGTGGCGTTACTAGGACATAGTAACGCCACAATCACTCCTGCATAGGCACAGGTCAGGTCAGGACCTACGAGGGCTGCATTATGCTGCCGTGTTCACGATATCAGCAGTAGAAGTTAGCGATTTTTAATTTTATTAAGGCGGGTATTATATAAATTTAAATAACATCTCTCAAAACACACTGCTGATATCGTAAGCACGGCAATATGCTCCTCGTAGCTAGGATGGGTGGGTAGTCTGTTCAAAAATAGAACCGACCTGGCTGTTGAGTGAACTAACAACGTGCTAGATTTAAGTTCTAAGACGGTTCTAACTTATTGGCCAGGCGCCCTAGACAAGCCGCCTACGCTATAATGCGTTCTAATCTATACCTGTTCCCTGTTCCCTCTCCCCGCGCAAATTCTTACGCGTAAGAGTAGAAAAGAGTTTAGCGCTTAGCATAGCAGGCATCTTGTCTACGTACCCTGAACAAACTCTAGGACTTATGGATGAAACTAAAAAACGCTATGTAAGTAGTATAATCTATATTTAAAGAGGCATTAAAGGACAGTGGGAACCAATAGCCCCATAACAATAATCCCATCAAACACATAAATGTGAAATGAGAGCCAAGTTCAATATACATATTATATATGCCTTCGTTGTTGACTTCAACGACAAAAGAAGTGAGATCTAAATGGGTGCCAAGTTCAATTGTCAGTCCTCAAATTTGTTTATAACAACATAAAAAAGTATAACAACTCAAAATATAATTTCTTCTTAAAACTTACGATAATATATTGAAGCCTAAGGTTTGACTTGTCTAGTTAGTCTAGGTACAAGATTGTTTACCTTATTTCTATTACTAAAAAAACAAGTATAATTAGGTAATTGTTGTAGTTTTTATTTTTTGTTTTAATATGTATGAGGCCATGACTTAAAACAAGATTTATATCTCTAATGCCCACTATCGGACTACTAAACTAAAAAAAACACGACCGTAAGCTTGTCAATTTTAAGTAGATAGATTAAAACTTCGAAGAAGTAGGTAAAAGTGGTGGCAACACTTCCTTAATGAAGGCGGCTGACCGCGTGTTCGCTCGCTCACATTGGTCCTACTCCTCTCTATCTTAATAGCATTAGTAAGAGAGAAGGGGACCAAACTGAGCAAGAGAGCATGCGGTCAGCCGTATTCATGTAGGTCAAAGCCACGGACAGGCTAGGGGGCATACCAAAAAATGTAATCCATAAACCAATTTTGAATGACTTATAAAAATCTGTAGTATTTCCTGAGCCAAATCTATACCAAGTTCTCTGAAATCTATAGGGAGCCGTAAAAGTGGTAACTTTCCAACATGATAGTCTTCATCAAGCTGCGAACGAAATGATTCATTGGTCCTTGTGGGCGCTGACGCATTTTAATAGATCACGCGGCCGCGATATTCATTCACCTGCCTCTATGCACTTGTCACAAGCTGAATACCTACGATACACTCTCGCGGGCGCAGTTGGCAAAAAGGTTTTTTGTTGGATCTCTTTCCATAGCAGTTGTACTGTTCAGCTAGCTGGTCAGTAAAACAAAATTTCATCAACCGAGACACTTTGCTGGAAATATCCCTGCCTCCAAGTTTTCACGTATGAAACCTGTAACAAACAAGAGAATGTATAATTGTAAAATAGCAAATTATTTGTTGATCAGACCAAATGTGAAAAAGGTGAAGATTTGAAATAACTCATTAGCGAAATCGCTCATTAGCGATAAGACCGCCTGTTGTTACCTCTACCTAAATTTATCTAATTGTAAAATTTGTGCTTGTAACTGTATGAGGTGTGCAATAAAGAGTATTTATTATTATTATTATTATTATAACTTTCTTCGTACAATGTTTTAAGTGTGTAGATATCGTTATTTTATGTATTTTTATTACTACTAAACAACTATAACATGCACCACCTCCTTCAAGCTGTTTCTTCCTTCTTTCTTATGTAAGTTGCCTGGAACCACAAAAGGAAAAAAAATCCGTCTGTACCTCCATACAATTCATACCCAAACAGGGTTCTAAGAAAAAGATAAGTTTGGCTACAAGACAAACTTCTATATGTATAACAGAGTTAGCAGTTAGGTACAGTCGCCGGCAATAGTATCTCCCTACACGAAGGCCGCAAAAATATGTGACACACTCTTATGACCCTACAAAGTACAGCTAGCTATATTGATCAAAATATGTTTTTCTAAAAAATTACATTTTTAACACAAGATATTTTGCCGACTCTACTTGATGTTACCTATTCTTGTACTGTCAGAAAGTACTCTAAACAACAAAACAAATGAGCCGAAACTCGACCATGCGAGCACTTTTCATCATTAGGTATGTTCTGGTATCTACATCTCATCTCATCAGCTGTTGACTATAAAACTCACCTCTATAATCTCCTAAGCCTACACTGCCAGCGGCTTGAAATTTTTGTATTTTCTCAAAGGTCTTTTTTTCAATGGTGGTGGGATTGTCATTATCTTCGTCGCTGCTAGAAACATATCTTTTGGCCCTTTTCCGTTTAAGACCTGGTTCTGATGTATCCTCCAGTTTCAACCAGTTTCAGTTTTTTTTTGCTTTCTCTATGCCATCTTTAGGTACATGCAAATGAAATAAAAAATACACACAACATGCAAGCATAATAAATGAACACAGCATAATGCATCCCTCACTCAATTTAAACAAGGTTATTATGTTATTAGTAAAAATATAGGATGGAGTTTCATTAGTTGGAACAACCTGAAGTTGTACAGTCAACCACTTTGATTAGTAGGCCATGAGCCTTTCACCATGAGTTTAATGTTATGTGATGACTTGCCACATAAGTAATTAATTAATTTAGTTATTGTGAAAATGGTTCAAAATTTTCTGCTGCTGCACCAAATCATTAACACAGTTATAACAAAGTCTGTGTCTTTATGTACATATGTATTATGATGTAATTTTTGCTTTCGCGTAAGTCTAGATCTCAAGTTCAAGGCCCGCCATAGACAGACCGCTTGAAGCAGTCCGACTGCTACAAGGGGTCCATGTATGACGAGTCTACAAACACTTAGGCCCGCCAATGGACCGCTTGAAGCAGTTGGATACCACTCTTACTGCTTTAAGCTGTCTCTCTACGGCAGGCCTAATATTTGCATGCAAATACAAAACTTGCCCCAGGGCAGCAATCACATTTGTCCAAGCAGTTTTAAAATTACCCATATTAGGTAGTAGTCACACAGTAACAGAAAACTTTCACCAACATCAGTAAGCTCTCGGTAAATCAGGAAATCTAACTGGAGACGTGTATGCCCAACAGTGTGCGCATACTTACTCGCTGAAGAAGAAGAATAAATCAGGAAATATTGCATCCAGAAACCAGGAAACGAAACTGTTTCGTTAGTTTTCATAGCCAAAGTGGTTTGTAAAAAAACGATTAAAATATACGTACCAGTATCACAAAAACTCTTTGAACACTGTATAATTTCCATTTTCCATCTGGTGTCTTGACATCAGCCAAAACCTTTTCAAACGCTTTAGTTCCCTTAACGGGTGGCCAAAAGACTTCACAACACTTTCGCGTAAACCACTGATTGTTTACGCCGTCTTCTACACTAAACTGTATCACTGAGTACATTTTTGTTCTTGTTGAACGCACATTGGCAGTAGTACAATCAGAATCACGGACGCAAGCCGGACACAGGCAGCAAGGCAAAGGAAAAAGGAGGGAAAACAACGTCACTCAAACAAAGCGTCACTTCAATCAAAATGACAGAATTTCGTTCCGTTCCAATTTCTTATGTTTTTAAAAATCACATTGCTCAGTTTGTTTTGATGTTTAATAAATAACATTAAAAAATCTGTAATTTGACTTTATATAAGTATTAACTTTGAAGTTAACTAAAAAGACGTAAATGTTTTTTTTACTTCATGAATGTTTTACATTACAAGATTGACAAATTTTATTGATATCAAGAAACGAAACGCGTTATGTATTTTTAAGCTTTATTTTTAAGTCGGTAGTAGGTCGGATAGTTATAGAGTTTGTCCGGAAATAAGATGTATCGTGGTTTATATGGGAGCTCATACATTATATGACACTTCTCTTTCCGGACAGACTCTAACGACTAATATGAAACTGTTCAAATTTCAAATTCCTATGCATAAGTACTGGCTTACTGGCTACATAAAGTCTTGTTATAATGTATTAATTAGTATTTTCTCTTAGCATTCGCTATGATAACGGACAGATTTACGAAGAAAGAAGATTTACAAAGCCTGAGTAAAGTATAGGATAACTTACTAGCATATAAATTAACTGCCACATAAAACTTCCTGTTGAAATAGTTTACGTGTCACAAACATCTAACCGTTAATAGTGATTCCAAAAATTTACATTAACAAAACTTCTCGTTGCCGACGGATACTGTACGTCTTACTGTACATCGTACATAGTACAGGTGATGACCTTAAACTGACGTTATTGAGACGTTCATTTTGCGGTAAATATGGTACGTCCAGATGCTGACCCTCAATTGACGTTATTAAGACGCCCACGTTGCGACGAATACGGTACGTCCAGGTGCTGACCTAAAATTGACGTTATTAAGACGTCCACTTTGCGATGAATACGGTACGTCCAGATGCTGACCTAAAATGGACGTTATTAAGACGTCCACTTTGCGACGAATACGGTACGTCCAGATGCTGACCTAAAATGGACGTTATTAAGACGTCCACTTTGCGATGAATACGGCACGTCCAGATGCTGACCTAAAATGGACGTTATTAAGACGTCAACTTTGCGACGAATACGGTACGTCCAGATGCTGACCTAAAATGGACGTTATTAAGACGTCCACTTTGCGATGAATACGGTACGTCCAGATGCTGACCCAAAATGGACGTTATTAAGACGTCAACTTTGCGACGAATACGGTACGTCCAGATGCTGACCTAAAATTGACGTTATTAAGACGTCCACTTTGCGGTGAATATGGTACGTCCAGATGATGACCCTTAATTGACGTTAGTACGACGTCCACTTTTTAACCTGACCTTAAATTGACGTCACTATAACGTACGTTTTCAGCGAATAAATGACAGACCTTAATATGACATAAAAATGACGTCGCTTGTGCGTCGCTGACGTCAGTTTGCTACCTGGGTTGAATATACTTTGAGTAAAATAAGAAATATATTAACTAATCTGGACAGTATACCAGGAGAAATAGGTAACCGTTTGCAAACTAAAATGAAAGCCGTTCTTGACAGAAATCCCGATTTTGAGGTTATCGCCCACAACTTAGAACAGAAAATAAACTCTGAATTATACTGGAATAATAATATTCCTATAAAACTACTTAAGTTTGCTCCATTAACATCAGTGGAGTGCGAGCGGAGTTTTTCAGCACTTAAGTATATTTTTGATGTAAAAAGAAATAGACTGACTGCAGAAAATTTGAAAAAATACTGATTATTTTCTTTAATAAATCTATACTTTAACAAACTTTTGTATTTATTAGGAATTAAAATTTAAGTCAAGTAAGAAATTAATTAAATGATTACATATTTGATTAATTTTGGAGTCATGTCCACATTCTTGCGAGCAATGACGCAAATTTGTCCGATCTCTAAATTGACAAACATTTATTTATTTATTTAAACTTTATTGCACAATTTAAAAAAAGTGTACAAGAGGCGGACTTAATGCCTTAAGGCATTCTCTACCAGTCAACCTTTTGTTCAAACCGAAACTTGTAATTGGTGCAAGATAGAACATTCAATTAGAGCACATAATATTCCTCCCTCCTTTGCACCCTCTTAAGGGTGACTGTTTTTTTAAATATTAATATTAAGTTTAAGGAGTAGCAATAGCTAAAATTGTCATTATACAGATTTAGGTAACAATACAAAGCCAATTATAGAAACTCACAGATAGAAATGGAATAACTAATGTATCAAACATTGCACGCACTTTCACACTTCACGACTTAAACCCAAAAAAAAATAAGATAAGTAATAATTTAATACCATTCACAACTTATCTAGGTTAGAAAGCTGTTAACGTTACTAACAATAAATGTAACGATTACATTACATATAAACTGAAATAGACGTTACATATAACTATATGTAATATTTAGTAGGAGAGCCCATGACATTGAACCTAGTTCGATAAGTCTCCTAGATGGGATATATATAATTAGACGCGTCTTTATTGGGGGAACACGAAATGCTGATGCTGCAATGCAAAAAAAGTGGTGGCACATTTTTGTCATAAAGTCAACTGTTCAAGCATTATGTAAAAAATGCTAAAGCCTTTACGATATTTTAATAATAACTTGACAGTTATATGAAGTTTAAAAAAATAAAAATATTTTCAAGCACTTTAAAATTTTTTTTTTGTATGAAAGAGCGTATATGTTTTTTGTCAAATCTAAATTAATTATACCCTAATTGATCCATAGCTATACCTGACAACGCCTAGTAGTTTTTTATGACGAGTAATAGAACACTGATTTTGTGTGTGAGACTTACTACTTTCACCCCCTCTATAAGCGCTCTAGGGGTGAATTCAACTTTTGAATATCTTTTAAAAGAATAATTAGAAGATGACAAAACTGTGGTAGAGACTTCATTTGCTTATCTCGAAGAACAAAACTTTGAAGCTAATAAATAAAATTCTTATGATATAAGAAAATATACACTTTTTCACCCCCTGTATCTGTATATCTGTAAGACTTACAGATGTATTGTGTATGGAAATATTGTAGACAATTTTATCTACTTCATACGTTATATAGACATTTTAGGCATACTGATAACCGTTTAAGCGCCAAGGTTCAAAAACGGACTTATGGCACGTTTAAACCAAGATGGCGGCCAACGCTCCCCCCCCTCAAGGTCTCAAATCTAGTATTTTAATAACCAGCCTATAGCCTACCAATAACCATTAAAACATTTTCTACTCCACCTTTTGTAAGGCAAATGCTCCAATCATTGCGCTAATAGTACCTATATTTTATGTAGTTTTAGGATGTACCAACAACTCCATATCGACAAAGAGACTCATATATAGAGCCTTTTGAAATAAGTGTCAAATTTAATTATAAAATGGTTATTATCACCTCTATAATAGTAGTTTTCGATGCGATGCGAGAAGTATGTCATTTTGCACGAGTACCGAGGTTACTTGACCCGAGCCGAGAGGCGAGGGTCAAGACTCGGGACGAGTGAAAATGACACTTCCGCACGTGTGTCGAACAACGCTTTTTAATACAATTGCGAAAAAACTACAATGAAATAAAATTACATTTATATTCTGTCAGCTTCATTCAATCGTGCGTTTTTCAAGTAATACTATTGGGTCTCGCATAATACTCCTTTATGCCCAATCGCGCGTAGTTTAGGTGGGTCATTTATAAGCGGGTCTCGCATAATACTCATTTATTTAAAATTCTGATCTGCAAATCGTGCGTAAAATCAAACTTTACGCACGATTTGCAGATCAGATTACTTTTTAGCACTAGTGCATAAAATCAAACTTTACGCACTATTTGCAGCTACATAAACTAAACCTTTTGAGCAATTGTATTAAAAAACAAATTTTTGAGCCTGCAACCTCTATTATTGAGCACCTCTATACTTAAAATATATTTTTCACTTCTCATGCTCGTAAAGTTCTACTTTAAGTCGTGTGTGGACGTGGACGACATAAAATCGCATTTGAAGCTCTAGGGCATAATGTAAAATTTTCTTCTAAGACTAAGAATGTGGCTGAACAGCCAAACAGAGTCAAAATATATTGCACAATTTAATTGAGCAGTTAAAGGAGATCGTCAATTTTTGTTAGGTGATCTGGCCCAGATTATTTAGGACCGTTTAGGAATGACTCTAATCTTTAAAAAATCGTCATAATTTCTAGATCAGGACGGTGGTAAAAAAGTTTCGAAATCTAATGGGAAAATTGAAAAATCATGCATTTAAAACTTGAATCTGACGAGGACAATTTTTATACATTAATGTAAAAAAAAATACTGGTTTTTTAAAGAAAATGTACAAAAGCGGACTTAAAAACAATACGGGAATCATGATGAAATAATAAAAAATCATATTTTGATCGTATTTATAGTTCCTGTATTTCGGTAAACAAAGACGGCTGTCAAACCATCGTTGATACTATTAACTGAACATTCCTAACACCTATTGCAAAGGGATAAGGTTTACCACCGTTAAGTGCGATAGCACTAGTATCTGACATTGCAAAATTGAAAAAAAGATGCGTTTCGTTATCGAAGGAGCATGATATTATGCCATTATGAAACCCACTTTTAATATTCAAACTCCGATCAAAAATGCAAAAATACGCATTTTCAATCTTTAGGCGTTTTAATACAGTCGATTTCTAATTTAAACTTCCGTATTCGTAGGCTTAGATATTATTTTAATATTACAATGTTGTAACTTACCGAACAGTATCAAAACGCAGATTATGTAACGGTAGATATTGACAGTGTCAAACCAAAAACAAACCCATTTCAGTCCAGGTGAAGTTAAACTTTATATTAATGCCATAAGGACGTTAACGACTTGTCTTGCTGTATTTTAATCGCGGAAAGATCAACATAATGTTTATTTTTTTAGTATTTCTAATTCCCGTTTCATTTTTTTGTAATATTTTGTCTACTTTAGTAATAAAATGAGTATTTATTTTACATTGTAGTACAAACTGTATACGATTTATATCAGGTGGCCCAGAATTGACGATCTCTATTCGTAAAATACTGAAACTTGTTCTTTTATTATATTCTTGCTATAATTATTTTAATTGCGTGTTTTCTATAATTAAATAAATTAAATCAAATAAAATAGGAGTTGATAATAGTTTAGAAATGCCCCGAAATGTTTTTATGACTTGACAGAAAACAAGTATCTATGTCTAAATTCACATGTTGAAAATTAAAAAAAAAAACAAAAAAATTAATTGGTGGGAACCATATTTGTTTTCATTGTAATATTTTTGTTATAACTTGAAATTGTTTTACGATTACTTACCGTTAGATAATTTCCTCGCAATTGAAGTGAAAGTTAGAGTGTAACCCTCGTCCATAAAACCCAACACTCGACTTTATGTCAATCCTCGCTCGGATGGATAAACGCCTCGCGTAAAATCGTACGTTTTATGCACTTGTTGTACAATCTACTATTTTCTGAACCTGGTTATTTGGAATGACCTGTTTAAATGAAAAACCTGGTTAGTTGACACAAAATTGTCGGTCCCTTGAGATTTCAATTATCCAGGTTTCATTGTAATAGCGATAGGATTTTTTGAATGAATTAAAGTGACTTCCAGTAGGTAACAATAATAAGCTACAATAGTAGATTGTTAACCAAGGGTTGAAAGTGCCCCATTTCACCTGAGATATTTCTAATAGTTCGAGGGTGAAATGGGTAATTTCACCCGAGCTAAACACTCTGCTTTTCATTTCGACTGTGAGGAAAGTACAATACCACACGCACATTTTATAAAACTGGTATATAAAGAATAATCTATAAAATGTTAAGTAAAATTTGAACAATTTGAAAAATACAAATTCAATGTTTTGCCGGTGGTCGGGGAGCAGGGCATCTGGGTGGGCACCGGCTCAATCCACAATTAACACAGCTAATTTACTTTCCACCCTAGGGATGGAAAAGCAATTTTCCACCCGGCTATCTACCCAGGAAAATAAAACTTTCCGAACATGAGAGATGAAAAATATATAGCTATTATACTCACACCAACATTATTCTTGAACTATAACTTAAACAGTTAGAGTTAAACCTTAAAATTAAATAGATAGGAACATTAACTTTATCATCCTCTTGATGTTTGACCCGGGTTTTGTCACGGCTCAATTGAGCCTGGGGTCTGCTTGGCAACCTAATCCCATGTCCCGTAGATACTAGTATCTACGAAAGCGATTGCCAACTGACCTTCCACCCAGATGGAAATGTAAGCCTCATTGGGATTAGGTCCAGTTTTCTCACGATGTTTTCCTTTACCTAAAAGCGACTGGTAAGTATCAAAATGATATTTTGTTCATACCTAAGTTCCGAAAAACTGGAGTAGAAACCGGGGTTTGAACCCATTACCTCCGGATTGAAAGTCGGAAGTCTTACCGCAGCGCTTCTTGGTATTTATATAACTACTACTAAATATTAAATCGATATCGAGATATATCGAGAAGCTCCACTAAACTTTTTTTGTAATTCTACCTCTAAATGTGTAGAAATGGGTTAAAAGATAACCACCTTTATGCGACCCCTTCGCGAATGATAACTTTGCGTAGTCGAGGTTCAAAATCAAACTACCAGCTTGCACCTAACAATGCGCTCGATACCGGTTTATTTTTATAGCTATCTTTTTATATCAGGGATGATTTCTAGGGTAAAAACTAACGGAACTCAAACTCTGGTATATTTTCCTATTCTCATTACCCAACGGAACTCAAACTCGGGTTTATTTACCTATTTTCATCTAAATCGGTTCAGCGATTTAATCGTGAAGAGGTAACGCCACGACCGGGGAATAAAAACCGCACATATTTAGTTTGATAAGTAGGTACAGTATAAAGTGGGCAGCTTACAACAGTTCGCATAACTCGGCGCAGCGAGCGCAGCAATGAAGTAATAGTAATATATCAAAATTATAATCAGAAAAATCAGTTTTTATTTATCTGTATGTTTATCCTATATCCTGTATAATTCTGAATCTACTTCAATGGTCTGATATTTTGGCACGAATCGTATGATGTGAGAAATAATGTAAACATACCAATCTACCTTCATTACTTTGCAATCACGCTCTTTTAAAGAACAGCCATGGTTCCACTGTCAATTTATAGATAAGCATGTTATAATTTACATTCACGTTTAGTAAAAATAGCCGTTTAGTGAATTCAGTAAGTGCTAATATTTCAGTAAAACGTAATGTTTAGTTATGTCATAAGCTTGACAATTTTTTTGTCAATTGTCAGTTAAAGTAGACAATCTGACAGCTCCTACTATACATTTTAAACTATACTTAGATAATTTTCCCTTTAAGTGTGTTCACGATATAAAGATGGCGCCACTTACTCGAACGTGTTTTTATAATACTTACATAATATTGACGCCAATCGGTAGATATTAAACGTCTATTTAATTTAGACTCATTATTTAGATTAATAAGGATTTGCGAATGAATTAAAATAGTTGTATTTTTGAGTTTCTGATACGTTCAGAAATAATTGTTTATCATCCACATAAGAGATGGCGCTACAAGCTAAGCGGCTAACAAGTTTTATCAAGTGCAATACTAAATAAAATTGCCTCTTAGTGGAGTTTTGGTCGATTACAATAAAATAAGTTTTCCTGGTTTAGTAACGTGTTTATATGTACCAACTGAAACAGAGGCCTTATAATATAAAGTGAGTTGAATTATCTACGAGAGTTTTTACTCGTGAGTCGGGGGTACAAGATTTATTTATAAGCTACCTTCATTATTATGTCTATGTAACTCCGTAACTCGCTAATCTAGATTATAAATTAAGACAAAAATTAAATATTAATCCGTAAAAAATATATATAGAAGCTATATTCTTACGGAAATGACGTCCATGAGTAGTAAATAAAATATTGTGGGACTTGTTTGCTCGTCGTCCTATTAATTCTGATATAAAATAAAATAATAATAAAAACTAAAGTTATATGAAACACCTTGGCCTACACCAAAGAGTAAAGTATGCTTAGGTTTAGCTTTAAGGAAAAGAATTTGCCTTAATGTAAAACAAATTTTTGTCATTTTGTTTTTACTTCTTGTTTCTATATTATACACACGTGATGCCATGCATTCCTTGTATTAGTTATAATTATAACATTTTAGGTTAAAATCGTCCCTCCGTCCGCGTGAGTCGCCATGAAGCGCGCGAGACATAACTACCCACATCTTTCTAGCTATTAGGGTATGTTCGAAAGAAACGATGTGTGACTATTATTCATACCTACTAACGTTACAAGGATTATAACCCGTGCCTTTTTTAACTGGTCCACTACGTGGAATTGACACTATTATATCATCGCTAGGTATTCGGAAGGAAAGTACTCAAATACGTAATAATCTTAGAATTAACTATGAAACAGGCTCTAACACCATAAAACCATATACTGAAAGAGTATAGGTAGACGCAGAATACCTAAATTTAAAGAAGTAAGGTTATAGAGCTTCGTTAAATAGTAATTTTAAACTTGGGTAGGAATATTTTTATGTTCTTATTAGAAGGTACTCAAATAGCTACAACTAAATTAAGATACTGCTAATATAACATTTAAAACTACCCGCGTCACCATCACTACTATTTTATCATTTTAAAACTTGCTTCGACAAAAACGTCTATAGCGATAACTTGGTTTAAACTGCACTAAAAATCGCATTTACCCTAGTTTTTCAAAAAGAAATGAGAATTACTATGGAATCTTGAAGTTATTGTTTTTTTTTCTATTAATCCAACTCTTTAGTATTGAATATGCATAGATCATATAACAAAATTTTTCCACGTGCTAATTAAAAGAAAAACTTTAGTAGGATACATTTTGCCTCACTTTTTATTTCATCGCCAGTGTAACGAATTGTTTGAAGCGTTTTTGTAATCAAAGAATACAAAACAATTATTGAAGACCTGGTCTTGATGCCACAGTAGTTTAGTTTAAGTTAAAGCACAAGGTTCTGAGCAGTATCCTTGGTTATCTGTAAGTATCTACTGATGAAAAAATACACAATTATTCAAAATTTAGTTTTTTTAAAATTACCTTTTTTGTTCGGGAAGGTTTTCCGTCACTGTAGGATTATCTTGTATCGACAATTCTTATTATTTAAAAGCCTATATTTTTGTGGTCTATGTCCATAAAATTTCTTGACTTAAACAAAAAACTGTTAAAAGACTATAAAGAACCACCTTTTACCTAATCAATGCCTTTATACCTTTTACCTAAAAAAAAACTTTTTTGCATGTATTTTTAACTCTACGTCATCCTAATAAACGTATGTTTAAATATATCGACATTTTTTTTTCGACTATTGCACCTGAATTGTGACCACATCGTTCCTAACAATCGTAAAAGCATGCGAAATTATCACAAAAATTTGGACATCTCTTACTCTAAACTTATATAGATGTCATATACAAAGGAAAACGTGACCTAGGCCTCCGGTGCCCAGGGCTGGGATCGAACCAGCGTCTTCTGCATTCTTACTCTGCTGTCTTTGTTTATCGATTATCGAAACGAGAAAATAAATTACTGTATTTATTTATATAATTTACTATAAAATAGTGTCATAGTATAACCAATAAGCGAAACTTATAATAATATCATCTTTTTATTGAACAGCCCTCGTATATACGAGTATCTCGATAGCAAAAGTATTTTAGAATAACAAATCCCCGAATGTCAACGCGAGACCTATTGCGATCATTTATTGCAAAGCGCGATACTCGGTCTGGGCGAGCTACTACACTACAAGAGCAATGAAATGGTGTCAGTAACCGGGTATTTACGCACAAATTTATTACCTGCAACATTCAAGTTGTTAAATCAAAAACGTACCTAATCACTAGTATCACTACTTTTCTATTTGATGCTTTGTGTCTTTTCAACTAAATTTCAACACGGTAACATAATGCAAAAGTAGGTAACGTACCTAACTATATCCATATCGAGTCTATTTCTTAGAGAAATAAAATTCACTCGGACTAGCTACAAGAACACGAAAAGGGATTCGACGGAAACTGAGGCCCGGAAACTGGCTCACATCGCAGACACACTCAAAAATGTGTTTTACGCAGTACTGCAAAAGTTTCAAGGTATACTGACTTAAATTCTTACCTTTCTTATCGTACTTTGTTTTACTTTTTAAAGTTACGTAAGTTCTTCCATAAAATTATGCAAATTTAGGTAAGTTCTGACCAATATATCTACTTGCAGTAAAATTCTTTCGCTGGTTCACCACGGTTCGCTGGTTTCAAAACACCGAAAAGGTAATTTACTTTACCTAAGAAAACTCTGATACGTATTACAGTTTACGTATTATAGTAAGTACGTATCACATACCTATTTACATTACATTCAGCGTGATTGCGTGAGTGCCGAATAATAAAGAGTAATTTGCAAATATTTAAACTCGTAAATTAACGACAAAGGCTTATCTTCGAAACACATATCATCATAATCGGTGGTTTCGGTCTTCCAGGGAGACTATACGTTAATGCCTCCTCGGTAGGTATGCTGTGTGGAGACTGTTCGAATCCATTTACTGCTCTAAATTATGCGTAAAACGTCCATTTGACGCTCACCCCTCTTCCCTCTTATCGCTTGGACAGGAACGGACGGGGAGCCTCGGGCGGGGGTGCCGGACTAGGGCAAATTGGGGGGTTTACAACCCCCCTAAGGGAGGTCCGAAGTCCACCTCACCCTTTAGCTACCCTGAAGTTCCATCTCTCACACCTATAAATTCGGCACACACATTTCACCCCATCGGGTGGGGTGGCCCGTGGCGTCCCAATCCTTTCGGTGCGGCTATGTCACACTAGCTAGGCGGCCGCGTCGGTGACCTCCACTACAAATTAATATTCGGAAACGTTTCCGTTCGGATCGTTAATCATGGCTTTCTCTGCTCGTGATCTCGGCTCACTTCATGTACTGCGCCTCTTCGCACCATCAACTAGGCATAAGATTATCCTATCCTATAATATAACCCATTCTACTGACCGAGTTCCGCTTTCCTTTTTTGTTGTATTCATTTCGTAGCAGCGAGACTTTTTACTTTGGTATAAATCACAATTTCTCATTTTTAGTTGCTAGATGTTGTTTACCTGCGCTTTGTTGCACTTTGTGTTTTAAAATGAGGGAATCATAAACTGGGTCAGGGATTTTTAACATCGAAAACTATACTGCAACGTCTACATAGTCGAAGACTTGTTTAATAATTATAATGAAATATCCTGTTGCCATGAAAATATGAACGAATTTTTTCAGGCATAATCTTTCGTTAGGAAAGTTCGGAGCAGCAACTATCATGCGGTCGGGTGTAAATTCACGCTCTGGCTCACGATTCGCGACTGCAAGTCTAACCCGCCCTCAACGCCGCGCCGTAGGGACTATAATCGCGAACGCTGGCTGCCCTTGTCTACAACAGACTACCCGTCACGGTTGCACGCTAACTTCGCTTCAGCAATTAAGTTATAACTTGATGAAAACTTGAAAGCATCTGGTAACGAATACTCAGTAAAAACGACATAGTTACGCCATTGAAATACCTACTTCTTTTAATGGAATACCTACCTGCAATTGTAAACATATGTAAATAAATAAATATCCCATGTGAAAAATCCTATATAATTCCAGTTACAGGACTTACAAGTGAAACATCCTAAAATAAATAAACACAATGTATTTATTTCCCTTGGGATGTAATTCACTTTCTAGATTTGACTTGGCTAGTTTTCACGTAGAGGTTATAGTATAAATAAATAAAAAAATGACTGTTTTTAGGAAAGAATAAATAATCGTAAAAATCTTAGGTTTGAACACAATTACCCAGTTGGGTGCCAAATTTGAACTTGCTAGGTCATCTGGAAGTGGGTTAGGTTTTTGATGTTAGGTCAGCCAGTTTGATAAATCCTGATTTTAAAATTTTTGTATCTTAATAACCGATTGAGTCATGAAATTTGGAGTTCTGGTTAGCTTTAAGGGTATTAATAAATTTCCTATGTTTACGTTGAATAGATTTTGAGTGATTAGTATTTAGAGATAGACAAATAGTATTTAGAGACAAAAATTCTTATAAACTTTAATGATATTTGTCTAGTTGCAGAGTTAATAATATTAATATATTTATTAACTCTGCAACTAGACCGCCTTTATGATGGCAATGTCGCCACTATGGGGCCTAGTCTAATCCTTATTGACAGATATCAAAGTGACAAGGACCACTTTGAAAAGACTAGTATTTACGAAAAAAATATGTACCAATTCAAATTAATCGATAGTTTTCCCAAGAACATTTACTTATTACTTATAACTTGTTACTTATAACTTATTACTTATAAGTAAATGTTCGCTTATTTATCGCTTCGTTATATTCAAAAATTTAAGAAAAAAAAAGAGTTTTTTTTGTTGAAATTAACCTAAGCTCGTATAGTGTTTTTTCCTTCCTATGAAGTCAGGAATGCGTAGTTAATATGTCTTTTTGCTCCCTTGTGATTGTGACACAATCTACTATTTATGTTCTAGTTTGTTGAGTTTTAGTTTTACTCACTCACGTCCGAAATAGGAGGTCTCGGGGTCGAATCCTGGCCAGGTCATTTATTTGTGTGTTTATTATGGATATTTAGTTCCCGAGTTATGGGTGTTTTCTATATGGGTATTTATTTTATATCTATACATCTATATCCATGACACTGAACAAATCAATTATATACTTATTAAATATATCGTCGCTTAGTACCCACAACACAAGCTTTATTCAGCTACTGTGGGACTAGGTCAATGTATTTTTTTATTCGTAACCTGTCACTCAGCCACCAATCAGGGACAGCTCCACCCGTACAGCCCGTATTGCTGCGCTGTGCCCCATCGCGAAGGGCCAACTATTCCAGTTAACTATGTATGTACTTAGTTCCAAAATAAAATGCGGAAAAATAACTTTTTTAACATAACTGTTTATTTTCCTTGACATAAATGTAAAAAGCAAATACCACTTGTTGAATTCTATAAACGTATTTTTTGTTTGGAGTTTACGTATTTAACGTAGGTCAGTAACCGAAGATAAAACGAGAAATGACAGAATCAGAAACAAAAATGTAAAAATACGCGAGTAAGTAAAGATGTACTTAACTAAATAAACGTACGTACGTCTAAGGGCTTGTTTCACTATCTCCAGATAAACTTATCTGCCAGTTAAAATTATTGCTATCCTTTTCTCCAGTCATATAAAAGAAAAAGGACAGCAAACATTTATCTGACAGATATGCTTTAACTGGAGATTGTGAAACAGGCCGTAATACTCGTAACTTACATAATGATACAAATTAAATTTAACACACGTTCATTAAGTTATTTAATTTAAATCTGTAGTAAAAAAAAATGAAAATTAACCATACACAGAATATCATCAGACCCACTTATTTATGGCTTAAAAACTACGATTTTTTTTTTTCAAAACACGGTTGTGATTCTCAAACTTTTATTACAAGCTAGGCCACTGACATTGTTGACCAAGGAAGTGTTTCTTGTAAAATCCCTAATAATTTCAAATTGAAAGACCATCTGCTGCCTAAATTCATAAACTGGTGTTTTGTGTCAGAGGCAAGTAGGGACTTTATAGTCGCTAATGGTAAATTTCAAGTAAAAGATGTTAGTTTTACTGTTTTCTGATCATTAGTTTTACTGTGTTAATAAAAATATATGAATAGGTTCCTATTTCATATATTTTTATTAACAGTATACGTCTCAATGTTTTAGAGATGGGTAGGTTAGTACTGTTTTTTTTAATTCATTTTATTTCTGTAACCAGAACGAATCCTTACAAAGGTTTGTATACTTTCTTTATGCATGAGTGCATGACTTTGCCTCTAGATATAATCACCATACGTTTTAGATGGAAGTTGACATCATCTTGGAATTCTAGTTTTAATTTCGCATTTTATTAAGTAACCATATTTGCTTGAAAGGAGGAAAACAGCGAAACTGTTACTAGTAGCTTTATAAAACATGCATGAAGAACATATAAAAATATACTTTTTTATCTACACCCATATCATAACTTCCCTATAATATGTAGGGATGCAACGGATATCCGGCCACTATCCGATATCCGGCCTCAATTTTACTATTCGGCCAAATATCTGATAGTGGCCGGATATCGTTGCACCTCTACATATTATAGGGAAGTTATATGGGTGTAGATAAAAACGTATATTTGTGTATTTTCCAGCCTATCCGGCCACAATTTGACTATTCGGCCGAACACCGGATAGTTACTTACTATCCGGCCGGATACCGGATAGTAAAATGACACATAGTTAAGTCGAAAAACGGGATGAATACAAAGTAAACCAATAAATAATTTACTTATAAATAATTAATATTAGTTTATTACGTCACGCGATTGTTCCAATCAATAAAGGGGATAACTTTATGTGGTTTACAATTTCTTAAACAAGTTGTAACCTGCACGGAGTGGCACCCGCCTAATAGAATTAGCTTAACTAGTAGGTAAAATAAGGGGCCGAATACCCGGCGGCTGGAAATCCGGCTATCCGGCCAACGGGTTCGCCGGATATCCGGTATACGGCCAAACTACTATCCATTGTATCTCTAATAATATATCCAGAAACGAGAAGCAAACGGCTCATATTAAGAAACCTGCAAGTATCTGTGGTGCATCGTAAATTTTACTTTATAATATACATATATGACTGATACTTAAATTACATTCAAATTACGAACGTCTTCTGGAATACCGATTCCTTCTAGAATCGGCGATTCCAGAATATGTTCGAATTTGTATGTTATTAAAGTTTTGGTACTTATGACAATCTAGTTCGTCATGATTGCGTCATGACTGCAATGGCGGTCATTCTAATGAGTCTAAACACGTTATTGAGGAGTTATAATATGTGTGTAGATAAAGTAATGTATGTAACTGTACATAAATATGCAGGTAGCGAGACGAAAAACGCTCGTGAGATATAATTATAAAACTCACTTCGTTCGTTAATTACCTTACAGACATTGAAACTATATTTTTCAAAAAAGTGGTTTAAAGGAGTTGTTCCTATTTCCAAACTCTTGAAAGGTATAACAAAAAAATAGGTATAAGTATAATTGACTTCTTTACGACGGCCCTTCTATATTACCCTTCTATAAACACTACGTTAATTTTAAAATTACTAATGACAACTAGTTATGAAACATACTTCGCAACTAGGCACCCAATCCCCAGCCCAGGATTTATAAAAAAAACTGGTACCTATAGCATTAAACAAATACTTAAAGGGACGAAAAGTTTGAGAGCCATTAGTTATGGCGGGGGTGGCGCCAGAGGGTCGCTTGCCAAGATTTTTCTGGCCAGGTATCGGCATTAAAAAAATCAGTTCACATTGTTGTGGCACTGACAGATTTTTTGTTTCAAATTATTATTTGCGATGATTGATCTTAAATTGTCTATTCGTATTGGCATTAGCTGAGCTTGTGTAACAGAATTACAACCATATATTATTTAGTTATCTAAGTAGTACAGTGCAAAAAATGAAAAAAAAAAACACTTTGTATTATAGTATAACTATTTTATTGTTATTTGAACATATAAGTAGCAACAAATATCATGTAATAAAATAATATAAATATGCTTTGTGCTTAACCAGGAACTGATTAAACTTTCGTATTACTTAGTTACCATTTGACGAGCGGCGCTTAGGTACGCTTTCATTTCTGAAATACAATATTGAATTTGTACAGCACCTTCGTCGCAAGCGGCTTCTACCAGATACCTTTTTCAAAAAAGTGACACATTTATTAGTTTATGAATTTATTTAGTGGATAATCTAAGGAAAAAACAACTTTCTCTACTACAATTAAAAGTATACCTACATATCTTCCGAGTCCTAGTACTTACAACCAAGTTATTTATTAGGTACTGCTGAGTGTAAATGAACAGTGGCTTTCAAGTTAATCTTTTTGATTATTAACAATTTATTTTTGAATATTATTACTTTTAATGGCAGCCTTCTCGTTGTTAGGTTTAGCCCTGCTCGAGAGTCGAAATGTTTTACAAAGCAAAGTAACTTTTGCTCCCCTTGAAACATTTTCATCCAGAGTCTTTGTCGTGTTTGTCAGGAGATACTTATTAGAAAAATGGTTAGTTTTCATATTAGTTATTTTAGAGTGAAATAGGTGTTGGTTGTCGAGGTGGGTTTGTATGGATGCCTCGTTGTTTGGCGACATGTCGGCGCCCCGCCCGTGGCACACCACGTCAACGCGGATCACCTGCACCGTCTCCGGGCTATGAGTCCGCGATATTGTAAGACATTTGCGCTTACCTGACTTGTGATATTCAACTTTTGTGTCGTCGAATGCTACATCAGGTGGCTCTTCCGTTTCCTTTGTTTTATTGGCGGTGCATTTAATTTGAACGTCAGTATCAATATGACTGCATTTCTTTACATCTGTTCGGTTTTTTGATTTATCTAATATATTTTGCTTGATATTGTTTTTATGCGCGCAAAATAAAATGCTAGATTTCTGAGACGAAGGTGCATTTTGTTCTGGATTAAGTATGTAGTTGACGTAATCATCGAAGTAATAGCAAGTGAGTAGTGACGAGCAGTCTTCGAAGTACTCTTGTTTTTCTTCGACGACTTGTTTTACAAACATTCGATGCTTTTGACCGTCTTTGATTGCTTTATATTTAAAACAAGTTTTTGGTCGTTTTATTTCGTTAACGTCGCCATCAAATTTTATGTTTTGAACGGATAGAAATAAGTCTTCATCGGTTTGTGGGTGGATGTTGTCGACAGTGCTCTCAGCAGCTTCGGCGCTTGGATTGCAGTAGAATCTGCAACAACGACGTTATAAAAATATAGAATCGGCAGAGCTAACTGCGTTCTACTTGTTTCGCATTTGTTCGTGGTGGAGGCTGCAGGCGAATACTTAAAAAAAAACATAATGCTTGAGAAATTACTACCTTGTTTACTCGTCATGGTATGAAGTTCATTACGTATGTATGTATAATGAATTAACTATTTGTTTGTGCTATCTCCAGATTTCATATTATGTACTTACGTTTAATTTATTCCATTGGCTGGAAATAGGTATCTCACCTAAGGGATATAATTGTACCTATGTTCCCCTTGGAAGGTACTTTCCCTAATCCTTTATTAAGTCCCTTTTTCTAACTGTATGCAATAAAGTGTTCGATACTTACTCCGCATCGGACGAAGCGATGCTTCCTACTTACCTAACGAACATGTCAGTCCAGCGCGGGTCTTCCTCGTGCGCGGGGTTAATCAGCCGCTTCTGGCAGAACCTTCGTGGCCGGTCGAGCCCCGACGCTGCGACTCTTCCCAGGCACGCCCTGGGCTTCGATCTCTCATGAAGACGAATCTTGGCGCACTTCATGAGTGCTGTTCTGCAACCGAGATTATCTACATTACGTCTAGGAATCTACTTACATTATGTCTAGCTGTTCTTTTTTTTATAAATATATACAGATTTTGTTCGCCTCCGTTATGACAATCCGGTACCGGTACTTATCTATACTTGCATGTAAGTATCTAAACTATAAACTTTAAATAGAAAGCCAGTGGTACGAGACTATTTGAATTAATTCGCGTGTCGTGATTTGATGCCATTATTTTGAATTTAGCTAAACAAGGCACTGCTCCGCGAATCGTGATAAACATCATGGCACGTGGTGTATTTAAAAGGACAGCTAAACCTTAATTAACAACGGGAGATTAAATGCTCAAAGATTTAAAAAAAAATACGATGATAACATTCATTGTGTTAAATGTTGAACTAATGAAACAAATCCAAAATCCTTGTAAGCAACTGTGCGAAACACGTTGCATTTCTTTAAGCTCTGCATTGTTTAAAACCTATTCCTTTCAAAAGCAAATTATATGTACTTGAAGATATTCCTCAATATGCATCCTTCTCACACTCGAACATTTTCGTCAGATTAGAAAAGGACGGCAGATTACGAAGATTTTTTAGAAAGTATTGATAAATAAAGGAACTACAATGCCGGCAGGATGGTGTATTTAAACTGGCAACGTAGCGGTCCACATGGTCTTGGGAAGAGCTTCGCCAACGATGCAAAAAACGAAGTGCACCGGTACAAATAGTTTTGATCTCTGACAGTGACAGGATCATACAGTACTATGTCTGCAATTGGATTTTACAATTAGGTAAATTTACCTAAAAGACACAAATTGTAGGTACAATTTATGTCATTACCCTAAGTAATTGAAATTTACTTGTGTCTTTTATTTTCTTATTATTTTTTATTTAAACTTTATTGCACACAACAGAGAAATGCACAAATGGCGGACTTAATGCCTAAAGGCATTATATACCAGTGAACTGTAACGCATAAAAAAATAAGGTAATAAACTACATCAAAATACACAACTATATAAAATACTAAGAATATATATAGATAATATACCTACTACTGTATATTATATAAATACTATATTGATGGATAATTTACGTATTCTTGTTTTAGCAGGTCGAGTTTTAACGTACGAGTAGCATCCGCTTAAAAGCAAACTTGCTTGAGGCTTGGCTTTATCTAATTCCCTTTTTAATTTCTGGGTGTATATATGTAACACAATAATGCCAAGTTAGTTCCTGATAGGTAACAATTTTTTTTTAATAATATTAGCCTATTAAAATTACATACTAAATTATATTTGTTCCTATTTCACTTTTAAAATGGGTATTATTAGTACCTACACGATCTATCCTATCGATCTACTACTCATGAGCGTTTGCTTGTTGAACCCTAATTATCACGGTTGACACAATTAAACGCCGCCCCGGCGGGAGGTAGGTAATTCGCATTCGTGAGGCGATGTTTTTAAATCAGCTTCGAATACCACCCCGTCACGCGAACATTATGTCTTCATCTATTGCGTGAATATTTTCCATCTTTTACGCCCAAATGTATCAAGTTCACATGGGCGCGCTGTACAATACCCGCACACAACTTCATAATAATAGGCACAGCTGCTAAACGAATGCTAGAGAAGAGACACACAGAGACGCGTCGGTGCATCGCACACGGGCATCTCATCGGACAAAAAAAGCATTATTATTATCCCGGAATAGGAACATCATTCTGGAACTTACTGCGTACTACTTAGAGGTCATGATTCCAAGTTATTACCTCAGGGAATGATTAACTTGGATCTCATAGCTAAAATGACGAGGTACAGTGGTAAAATGCACTTTATTATAATGGTAGGAAAGACGTTTAGACGCATATAGTTATACGCATACCAAAGATGGGGCTACATTTGTATAGGTACACATTGATTGTTTTCAAAGCATGCATGTCAAGTAAGATGCAAAATCTAATTAATGTTGACAATTAAGTCACTACAATTTGTTGGAAACATAACTTACAGTTAATTCCTTAATCGTGTTTACAGTAGGTACCTTCTCTCACAAAGATGAATTTTCTAAACGCTTACAACTTTTAAAGAAGGACTTGGGAACTTACACAATAGCTTGGCGTCTGTATAAGTAGGTATTAAGTACTAGATGACGTTCTTTAAAAGTTATCTCTGGCCTGTGAGCATGAAAAATAATTATTAAGAACAATGAGAATTTAGAGAACCCTAACAAACGAACAAATTGTACCTATTGTTATTTAAGAAGCTTATCACAAAGTTATTAAAAGCAATGTTAATTACCTACAGCTATAGATACGTACTTACGGAGCTATGTGGGTATATATGTAAAAGATTTTTATAACAATTTCCGGTATAATATAATAATATTATAGTACTAATTTCACATTTTATGAACCTACCAGTTAACAGAGTAATTACAAAAGCCATAAGTAAGTCAGATACAATAAGTCACAGTTATTTAAACCGCACCTCCACCGTTTTATATTATTTTGAGAATACGATATAAAATGTATTTCCGCATATAACTTGACCCTTGCTGCCTGAGCCTCACAATGAATGACCTGTCAAACAAGTTGACCATTGAATCACCTGTCAGTAGGTCAGACCTAACAAAAGGGGTCACCCGGACCTTCTTGCACACTCCGCACAGTGCATCCCGATCTTGGGATGCTCCTTGTATTACCATGACAAAGGACTGGACCCCCGGAATGCCCTGGGTATTAAAATAAATAAAATGCGTCCTGACCACACCCCATCGTACCCGCTAATCGCATTCTATTAGTAATAATTCAGTCCTTGACTGATTTATAACTTTCGACACAAAAAAAACAATTTGCCAAAGTTATCGTACAGTTCGATTCGAATACATTAAAATAAATATATAGTTAGGTATTTCTCTAGGTACTCTTTTTAAACATCACGAGTAAACGCAGAGTTCTAAGTAGGTATTACAATTCCCACCCGATGAAAGAATAATGAAATGAACCAGTTATTCTATTCTATGATATGATTCTTGACATTCCTTAAAAGTCGGTTATCGATGGCACATTTATAAAAATACCCCGAACACCGGCTGCGCCTATTCATGACCCCTTTGCGCTAAAATCTATCACAGAGTAGACAAAGCCCGGTGCGCGAATATGTAACAACGCAGCGAGTAAATAAAGGGATGATATATTGTGAAGTGATGTGATAAAAAAAACCATTTCCCTTAGTGCTGTCAAGGTGCATTCTTGCTAGGGCTGTGGCGCACTTGGTTATCGATAATTTGTAATTATTTAACTTATTTATTACCTTTGTAAGCCGACTGTATATATTGCAATGGTTATTAAGAATAATTGACTTTAGGCCATGATTTTAAGTATGTAGAATTCACACTTCCATAATAAATTCCCCCTTCCTCCTTTCCTTTTCACCCCGTTCAGGAATAATTGTTCATAATAAGATCTTGTATGGACTTAAACTATATCCATACGTTATTCAATCTAAACCAGAATTAACGGCTAGGTAAGTGTTATTCTACGGTAAGCGTTAAGAGGTCGCATTTTTAATTTTGATAATAGATACATTTATTTATTCGCATATTATGTTTTTAAAAAAGGTGAATAGTGACGTAATACCTACACTAACAGGCTGTTTTTTTAAGCCTTAGCCATAGGTACCACTCTGTGATGGTAATTGTCTTTCTGAAAACTTGATTATGGGTCAATCCAGATAATGCCCAAAAATTTGGCCTGTTATATAAGAAAACTAGCCTTTTCCCGCGGCTTCGCCCGCGTACTATAATTACTCCAAAAGGATACGATACCCATGTTGACTTTCAGACATTTGCCCCTTTTAAGTAGGGGTTGAATTTTCAAAAAACCTTAAATATGTGTTTACTTATTTATCGTTAGGAATATGCTGTGAAGTTTCGAATAAAATAGTCTAACAAATCTTGATTCGCCATACAAACTTTGGACCCCCATTTTACCCTGATAGGGGGTGAATTTTGAAAAATCCTTTCTTAGTGCATCCATAGACCTTATAAGGAACCTACGTGCCAAATTTGGAATCTCTAGAACCAGCGGTTTGGGCTGTGCGTTGATATGTCAGTCAGTCAGTCAGTCAGTCAGTCAGTCAGTCAGTCAGTCAGTCAGTCAGTCAGTCAGTCAGTCAGTCAGTCAGTCAGTCAGTCAGTCAGTCAGTCAGTCAGTCAGTCAGTCAGTCAGTCAGTCAGTCAGTCAGTCAGTCAGTCAGTCAGTCAGTCAGTCAGTCAGTTTCTTCTTTTATATATTTCGAATAAAATAGTCTAACAAATCTTGATTCGCCATACAAACTTTGAACCCCATTTTACCCCCTTAGGGGGTGAATTTTGAAAAATCCTTTCTTAGTGCATCCATAGACCTTATAAGGAACCTACGTGCCAAATTTGGAATATCTAGAACCAGCGGTTTGGGCTGTGCGTTGATATGTCAGTCAGTCAGTCAGTCAATCAGTCAGTTAGTCAGTCAGTCAGTCAGTCAGTTTCTTCTTTTATATATTTAGATGTCGCCTTCGTCGGCCAAAACATCCCAGTCTTTAGACTCATGTTAATGAATGAACACTGAACTATCTTTTGTGAATCAAAACTATTAGGTATACTTAGTAACTTTTATGGACCTCATTGTTTTATATAATAGAAATAGCTTTGGAACTTTGTATTTATGTCTAATGCCAAAAAATTTCAAAAATGGAGGAATCATTATGTAACTAATTATAAATTGTTTTTACTTATTTGACTTAAAATGTATGTAGGTGCCTCTTTTAAAACACGCGGTGTGACGATAAAACATTTTTAAATTAGAGCCAGAAAAACAATCCATATTACGTCTTCGGTTCCTATTTGCATGTCGTTTGCATACCATTAGCGTCTTTTTTATTACACTATGTATTATTATTATAAACATATACATAATCAATAACTTATATTCTTCTTCTTCCTCCTAGCGTTTGTCCCGGCGTGGGGACCGCTTGACAACCTAATCCCATGAATTGGCGTAGGCACTAGATTTAATGAAAGCGACTGCCATATGAACTTCCAATCCAGAGGGGAAACTAGGCCTTATCGGGATTAGGTCCGCTTTCCTTACAATGTTTTCCTTCACTGTAAAGCGACTGGTAAATATTAAATGATATTCCTTAGATAAGTTCCGAAGAACTCAGTGGTGCGAACCGGGGTTTGAAGTGTTTGAACCCGAGACGTCCGGATTGAAAGTCGAATGTCTTACCGCCAGGCTACTAGCGCTCATAATTAATAACTTCTATTGAATAGGTAAAACATAACATATATTTCGTCAAATAATAAGTAGACTTTCATTTCGACCGTCGATAAAGTGATCCCATCACTACCGACTCTCAGGTGAAGGTAATCGTTGTGGGAACTATTAGTTCTAGCATGAAAAAATATGACGCGCTCTCTCTCTCTTTCTCTCTTTCTAAACTTGTTGGCTAGATAATTTTATAAGGAACGCATTGAATAGTATGATAGAGACGGTTCAGTCGCAACATTTTAGCTTTATGTTAGAACGTCTATATATTTATATATATATATATATTAGTAATATTGGTATTGTGTTAGGCAGTAAGCCCTCCATTTAAATATTATTATAATTATTGTGTAGAGTTTACATGTGAATAAATATTAGACGATATGTACATATAAAAGTTATCCAACATTTTCAACAAAGCTCTTAATAATGTAGGTACATAATTTATGTTATACCTTATGTTCCTATCTCTACAGTGTTCATGGTAGTTTGTTGATCTTATACTTACTTGTAAACAAACAGATAGGTATTTTCAAGTAGAAAGCTTATTAATGAGGAAGTAACAATGTAGGAAAACCGTTTCTTTTGTTATTTTAGCTAAAAACACCGCCCCATGCTTATTATTCGGTTTTATTTCTAGATAATAAAATAAAACATTTAATAGCCCTGTTAACGACCACACCTAGTCTTAAAATGAGGAAAAATAAACAAAAGACAAAGAATTGAATAGGAAACTTGTAAAACAACACGTTTCTTTGTCGAAATACTGCAGTACGGTAAAGTTAATTACCGATAGTCGCAACAATGAGCTCGTCGCCGGCACCTTTGTCGGCTTTGTCGGCGCGCCCGCTCGATACGCATGTTGTCCTACCATTTACCTTCGATTTGTGAACCAAATTACGTATATTACTTGCAAATAACACCAATAGTTTTAGCTAAAGGGCGAATATTAAGTTTGTTTTGAGCTAATTGCGAAATAGTATTTATGTTTATGAGTTTTTAAGGATCGGCTTTGAAGGAATGAAAGTTAAAAATAAACACATACACATCAGTATCCGCAGCTTTGAAAACAACGGGTAAGCGTTGTTATAATTTAAGAGACAAGAATTAAAATTATAAAACCTTTGTTTAGAACTACTAGACAAACAAATGTATATAAGTGTGCAATAAAATTCAATCAACAGTAATCAAAGGTTCCCTTTGTCATTTAATGTCATTCGACAGCGGGATCCTGTTGAGCGCCGAGTGTGTGCTTCAGGCATAGCTTGCTAAAAGTAAAAGAAAATATGATAATGAAAGCGAGGCAAGTGCCATAAAAAAAGTTTTACCTCAGTGAGGGTGCGAGCTACGCGGCCCGCCGCCACGGTGCCTGCCGATCGACTACGTCGCGCTATAATCATAACCTCAGATTCAGGTTAAGCCTTGTTCATAATTGCCCCAAAGCATACGAACCAAATCTTAAACTGAAATTATTGACCACATGTGATAATTTAATAAATATCTATTTGCATAAACTTAACACTATTGCGATTTGAAGTTTATGTCCGAGCATAATAATTCAAATCGTGATCTGTTTTGGAGTTTTTTGTTTTAAGTACCCACCTACTTCTCGTAGTATACTGCAAAAAATATCTATGAATCCCTTATTCACTGAGGAAAATATATTATTATTATTCATTACAGTACATTTAAGTGCTTAAGCAAGGCGATTGATATTTACGAATTAAATGATTTTAAAGCGATTTATTGCCGCATTATAACCCGGTCAATACTTTAGTACCTAGGTATAACTAGGTCGTAAGAGATAGTTTTACATCATCAATATTACAGAATTTTGGTGGCAACATCCTAGGATAATAGTAGGTTAGGAATTGGTACGAGCATGGACAATTTCGGTTCAAATGATTAATGTTCTCCTACTATACCTACTACTCCTTTGAAATTCATTGTACTGATTATCTCTTTCCATGAAGTGTGTTCTTATGATGACAACAATAAAATCCTTTTCCCGTCGGTACTCTTTCTGTATGCAGAAAATAAATAGTTAATAATAAAATAAATATGTAATCAGTAGCGTTTCACGTTTAAGAAGTTTTCGCAAAATGTGTACGCAAATATACGGTACGCAGAGCTTAGCGCTATGACACTTAAAATGTACTCGTATGGTCCTAATTCTGGCATCAAACTAGTCCCATTATTATATGCTCCATATTTTTTTACAAATATTCATATAGTAGTTTAATGAGATGGTGGTTCGCCGACGGTTCAGACACAGTGCGCTCTTGCGAACGACGTGCGCGTTCTGTCTGTCCCACTCCGGTGTCACGTGGCGGCAATTATATGTTTAAGACGGAAATTAAAACGGTTTGTTTGTAGTCAAATTTATCAACGTATGCCCATTTTCACAAAAATACTTGTGTAAAAACTAGGTAGTAATGAAGATTTACTTACTTGAGAAATCATCCAATATACCTACTGTTGCCTTAGTTTGGCCAGTAAATCCCATGCTGAGGTGCCCTCTATTTAACTAACATTAAACGTCCTTATCTGAAAACGCATAACTGATTGGCATAACCTTATGTATAACGCATAACGATTACTGGGCGTAATCATGAAAACGCATTATTTCAAGTGTTATCTCTCTAAATGATATAATCCAAGTTTACTCAAAGGCTTCAAAGAATAAAGAGGGTCTTTTTGAGGCTAATGAAAAGCATAAACTATTATGTAACCGATTTGTATGAGGAATAGAACATGTAGGAAATACTGGTTGATTACAGTTTTGTTACGCAGCTACGATATTTTTCGTAAACTTCACCAAATTAAAATGTTTACACATTAATTACACACAACAATGTAAAATACACTTCGAAAAAAATAATAAAATAGTTCATTCGTAGAGAAACGCTCACATAATTGAAATCGAAATACTAGAAGAGTAAAAAGCGCTTATGCGAGAAATCGAACTTTACGGTGGCTAATCACTACTGAAAAGTCACTTTTTCTACAACTTCATTAAAAAATAAGGTTCTTATTATTGGACGTAGTATATAGGTAGGTAAATTTCATTTTCAATCACTTTAAGGTTTACTTTTGCGGATATCATTTATGCGTTTTTTACAATTAAGCAAATTAACGTTATTCTTTCTAAATTTATGCGTAGTAATTGGTATGACAATTAATATTATGCGTAGTTAAATTATGCGTCTTTATTTATGTGTATTAACATTATGCGTTTTAATAATTATGCATGCAATTGTTATGCGTTTTTCAATTAGGATAATTCAATTATGCGTTTTAATATAGACCCTTCAAACGCGTTGCGCGTACAAACAAAGTATAAGAAACAGTGCGCTATTTTGTGCTTTGCGGGGTAAGCAGACATTCGCTTAGGGTACATCACATATTGAAACAAACGCAACCAAGAGAGCAAGTAGTTCACGTTCAAAAGTTAATAAACACACTTTTAGTCAGTAAATGCCATGCGCGTACACACGAAGCAAGAAATAATGTGATATTTTGTGATATGACGGTAAGCGAAAAATATCCCGCTTAGCGGGCATCTAGAATCATACGCAAACAAGAGCAATGAGGCCTATTCAAACTTACTATGTAATTCATTTCAAATCCATATAATTTTGACATCATGTAGTATTATTGAATAGGTTTTAAGTACCATCGGGTTCAAAATTGCATGGTCAATTTATCAATGAATTCATTCATAAATTGGCCATGCAATTCTGAACCCGATAGTACATAGTTTGTGTGCGTTCAAATATACCTGTTTATAAGGTACCTACACTCGTAGACTTGATAAGCGCCGTACGGGCGTCATGGTAGCCGTTATCTACGAATGAAGGAAACTTTACAACCATGTTTATATATGGAAAGGCTTGAAATAACTCCCAATAAAACATGTGTTTGATATCAGTTGGGCACGCTAAATATCTACATTATGCGATCATATAAAGTTCAAGAACCTTTTACGGTTCTTGGTACCTAAATATACCTCGCACAATACCAGATAGTAGTCTATTTATTATAAAATAAAACTGATTCGTTTTTGAAGTTACATTGCTTGAGATTACTACACTAATTTACGTATGATGTGATGTGTTTGTTGCTATCTAGTGAAGGTTTTTAGGTCGTTCCTCCCTCCATCTTTAACATGCACTTGTGCAAACCTGTAGTACGTAAATTGCCTAATCTCTGTAACTATTTTAAGCGAAATGCGTCAGTAGGTACTGGCATTCACTACTTAGTTGTTCTTTTTGACTTTTAACGATAGATCCTTTCTTGAGCGGCTACTTATAATAATCTGAGGTCGTTGTAAGAGATCCATATAGATATTTTATTACGTTATTATTTAACTCTAAACAGTATATGATTTATATGTAATGTTTACTTATAGCAGCCCGTTTAATTTTGTTTTCTTTGACTTTGCAGAAAATAACTGCTTTACGAGTAATTCTACGATAACGGTGTCGTGCTAGGCAGCCGCTGGTGTTAATCTTTAAATATTAACACGCAAAGCATTATCATAAAGCCCGAGAAATATGTACCAAGTTATAGGTAATATTTAACATGTAATATTTTCGATCTTTTTTTATTACCTAGTTTACCTACCTACTTACTTTTGTTATCGTGTAACTGTGTGGATATTATTTAGTTGCGTTGCGGCTATTGACTTGTATTTTTCATACCAAAAATACCAACTTTTTACTCTTAGGTGCAAAGGCACGATAAAATTTAGAATTAACTTTAAATTAAACAGGTTTCAATCACAATCACGGCCGCGTTGTCCTTCGCGTTGTGTTGGTATTAGTATAATTTGCAACGAAAAAACACTTGGACCACCCATGTCGCCCGCTCCGTGCCTGATGCCTGCAGTGGGAGCGGTTTATCGCACTAATGCTATTATCTAAGGCGTTCTAGGGTGGTCCACCAGTAAACGGAAACTATTTCATAATTTACTTAGGTAATGTATTCAAATTCATTGTTTGATTGAGGAACGTCGTTTTGGTACTACATATAATATCATTATCTTAATATGTAATCAATGAGATTAAATAAAATAAGAGGTAAGTATGGGCACTGCCAATGACATCTCGCTAAGTGTGGTGGGGCACAGCTCAGCGATTGTCACCTCGCTCAAATCTGGAGCGATCCCGAGTGGGGGAAATACCTCCACCTTACAGAAAACCACAGCTAAATGACACTAAGTAGACCCTACTCATAGTGGTGTGTTCCTGCTGGTGAGTAAGGTTGCCAGAGAGCTCAAAGAGGATCCAGTGTGTTGACGACGGGGGACCTTCTTTTCCTTTTAGCCGTCAGCACAGTGAATCCTCCTTTATATTAAAGAGTCGGCAACGTGCATGTGACACCGCTGAAGTTGCAGGCGTCCGTAGGCTACGGTAGCTGCTAACCATGAAGCATACCGCCCATGCTTGTTTGGCATCGTCGTGGTATAAAATTTTGATGTAATTCTCGCTTTTAGCCCCACTACTTCGTGGCGTAAGCGTCACATAGGCCATAAACACACTGGCGCCACAACCGGGTGCAGCGATGGTGTGCAAGCGTGGCAGCGCTATTAGTGATGGGCCGTTCCCGGGCACGTTCCCCATTCCCCAACTTTCCCGGAAACGTGCCCGGGTACGTGCCCCACCGTGGGGAATACTGGGGAAAGTTGAATATGTGTATAGCTACATTATTTTTTTGAATAGTATCCATTATAAAAGGCATAATAACAATATTTAGCATGACAATATATAATGTATTTCTTTTCCAAAAGCAAATTCCCCTGTGTTCACGTGCCCCAATGTTTCCGGGAATTCCCCATTGTACATACCGGGGAAGCGAAGAAGGAGCGTTTTAATCATGAAGAAACTTATATTATTGCATAATTATCACAGATTTAGGAACAAAGTTCCTTATCGGACGGTTCAAGGATGGGGGGGATAGGCGAAAAAAAGTCACGTGACCGTCACGAAAACGCGCCACAAAGCCATATGATTGAGAAACATGTTAAATGAAATAAAATAAAGTGTAGTGAAAAGTGAGTAGTGACAAAGTGAAAAATCAAAAAGTCAAAAAAGTAAAAAAAAAGCAAAAAAAGTCGAAAAGTCAAAAATTCTAAAATTACAAAAAAGTCAAAAATGTATTAAAATTTAATAACATAACTTCGTTCCAACCGAGTGTTCCACGACACTTACGTATTTTTTTCATTATAAATGCAATAAATAACTAGTCACTTATATAAAAATATATACATCTACATATATATTGATAATAGACATCTATATATTGTATTAGTCACATATTAACACGTAATATGAATTACAAATACTAATCGTTACAAAGAGTTGTTAAAACACATTGATTTTTTAATACGCTGTTTCCGGTTGGTAATTTAAAACTTCCACACGATTTAAGAATCTTGAAGCAAATCAAATTATTTTGTTCAATATTTTTTGATTTGCAATTTTTAAGTAGTTACACTACTATACATGTATATAAACTGAAAATAGATGTCATATACTTCAGAAAAAGTGACCAAACCCTCCGGTGTCCGAGGCCAGATTTGAACTGGCGTCTTCATGCCCTTAGAGTATGGTCAACGGCGCCTAGCCATTTCAAAATCAGAGATTGCATATACATGAGAAAATTTGTCAAGTTCCGCCGTGACCGGGTGGTCTAGTGGTCAGGACGTCAGCCGCAAAAGCTGAAGATGCCGGTTCAAATCTGGCCTCGGACACCGGAGGGTTTGGTCACTTTTTCTGAAGTATATGACATCTATTTTCAGTTCCATACGATTTGTTAGGAGAAATATGTTTTTAAACTTCAAATGTAAGTTTGTATTATTTATAGGTATTAGATATTTACACTTTTACGAAAAAAACATTCTCACAATAAAATGTCAATGTAGAACCTAATCTGGTAAACTTTAGTAAAAACCATACAATAAACATCAGACTTATGTAATTTAGTATTATAAAAAGGTAACATTGAAAAAATCACATATTATCATCACTTAAATAAATGTTATAAAAACTTACAAAAACTTCACGGAATCGTTTTGTATTTTTTTTTAATTATCACATATCGTGGTAAAATTACATTTTTAGTCAGCTAAAATATAATAAAAAATAACGAAATGTAGTCGATATCATACAGCAATCAGACTAAGGTATTTTGGTACTTTAAAAAGGTAACATTTTAAAAATCTGTTTTTTTACCATTACTTAAATAAAAATTACAAAAAAATAAAATAAAAAAAAACATCACAGAACGGCATCTTTTTTTTTATAATCACATATTTTTATAAACTTAATTTTTGTGTCAACGCTAAAAAAATCAAATGAAATGAAGTAAAAATCGTACTGTAATCATCAGACTTACGCCAGGAAATATTATATTAAAAAATATTTATTAATTTTTATATTTATAAAATATTCTTATTTTTTCCCATAAATATTTTTTTAAATATTTGTACCGTAAAGTATAAAATATTATGGTAATTCTATTATTCATTGAATTTATTGTTTTTAGATTACCTATTTATTTTAAAATTCAATAATGACATTGTTGAATTTTTAGTTTTTTCTACTACAACTTTTCAATAAATAATTTATTTTTTTGATAAAATAATATAATTAAAATACATATAAATACTTATAAATATTTATCTTATTTTGTCTACAATAATAACAATAATAAACAATCTTTACTGCAACTTTAGGTTGTACATTGTACTCTGTACATATGCTTTTTATCCATTTCATTTTTAATTTTCACTTATGGAACATTTTTACCTTGTATACAACTTTCCCCTGTGTGGGGAACGTGCCCGGGAAAGTGGGGAATTCCCGGGAACGTGCCCGCACGTTCCCCCGGCCCATCACTAAGCGCTATACACATGCAGATCGCTATTTCGCTAACGCACCGGCGCCCCATGCGGAAACCGCAGCAGTGTGAAAGCCGCCACACCATATGTAGCCAGTTTTGTTAAAATAACTTGTTCAACTGCAAAGTAGCTTCTTGATATCTATTTGTGTAGCAGTCTGGCCTGTGGTACAGTACCTGGCGCTTGTACTTGTAAGTTGCCTATTGCGTAATCAAGGCCTTTGGCAATAACTTTAAAAACACTTCAATAAAGCAATACTGGCGATGAAGTAAAAACCAAGGCAAATTGTAACCTACAAAAGCTTTTTGATAGCATTTTTTTGTAATATGTATGCACGTAAACTAATAAAGAGTTCAAGTATCAAACATTCAAAAATATACAAGGTGTAACAAAAATGCTGGTGATCCGTTTAAGGGTATTGGTATCGTATTCTAATAAAGGAAAACGAAGAATTTTTTTTTTTCACGCTAAAATTGTTTTGTTCGGATTGTTGGCCGGCAGGTCCGAAGGAAAATACATTTTTTTTCTTTTTCGCGCCTAAAAACATTCTCTTACTTTTCTTTGTCGCAATACGATACTATTTATGCATTTAAATGGATCACTAGTATTTTTGTTACATCTGCAACTTCGCGGGATCACATTAATTATCCATCGATCAACCCTCGTACATTTGGATAATGTTAAAAAGCAATTTAGATTGTAAATTGTGTGGGTAGGTATCATTAGACACCCATTGAAATGACGCGCTCGTACCCGGGGCAACGATTACCGCATCAATGCACCGCCACGCAACATCGCGTTTATATTGTGCACTTGGCCGCCAGGGGCGGTATTCTAGCTTTCAAATCTTGATTTGTTACGGATTTGTTATCAATATTCTTGACTTATGGCGTCGCAACTACATTAAAAAAAACTGTAATTCTGGTCGTCAATAACGTTTGACGTATCGTATTGACGTTAAACCATATCTGACCTATTTAACATTAAGCCGTTAGCAACATGTACGGTAGAACCAGAGTAATACGATCACCTTTAATAAAATTTCTCTCATATTACGTCATTTTATAATAGTCCCTGCATCTGGAGGTTCTGCAGAACAGTCCCGCTCCCGCTTAAGACGCGTTTTAGCTGGGTCCCCCCAAAATCGCCTTAAGCTAGTTTTACTATATGTATATTTTTTTGGAATACGTTATTCGATTATATTTCCCGTGAAATTCAGATGTAGATAAACTTCTACTATCTATCGTAGCCCAGAAACGTCCAAAATGCGAAAACGTGTCAGGCGTCTGCACCGCGAGTCGAAACGGCCCTTACAAAAAGCGAGTGAGACCTGACGTCACATGCCACCTGGCTGCAGTAAATGAAATATTTTTTTTAATACAATTGCTCAAAAAGTTTAGTTTATGTAGCTGCAAATCGTGCGTAAAGTTTGATTTTATGCACTAGTGCTAAAAAGTAATCTGATCTGCAAATCGTGCGTAAAGATTGATTTTACGCACGATTTGCAGATCAGAATTTTAAATAAATGAGTATTATGCGAGACCCGCTTATAAATGACCCACCTGAACTACGCGCGATTGGGCATAAAGGAGTATTACGCGAGACCCAATAGTATTACTTGAACAACGCGCGATTGAATGAAGATGTCTTTCGTACACTGACATAATATAAATGTAATTTTATTTCATTGTTGTTTTTTCGCAATTGTATGAAAAAACTTTGTTCGACACACGTGCGGAAGTGTCATTTTCACTCGTTCCGAGTCTTGACCCTCGCCTCTCGGCTCGGGTCAAGTAACCTCGGTACTCGTGCAGAATGACATACTTCTCGCACTTGTATCGAAAACTACTATTTTGGTGGATTTTTGTTATTTTAGTATATGCTTATCTAGTTATCAAACATATTTTTCTTGTTAGAACACAAGTAACCACATGGTAAACACTGATTTCCTGTAATAGAAGATACGTACTTACCCAATCAGTTGCACTGTGACAAGTTTAGTATTGCCGAAGAGAGCCGAATCCGAGCCGAGCGAAGCTCGATCGTTAAGCACGTTGCTATTCGGAAATGGCCAACAGAGTGCTTGGTTAAAACTTGACCCGTTTAATCAAGAGTTCAAGATACAATAGGTATGTAATTGGCAATAGAAAAGACAGATTTCGCGAATACAACCGGAATTGACAGCGTAAAGTCATAACGTTAATGGAGTAGTTGTTGGTTTTTTATTTATTACGGAAGTTCGAAAATAATACAGACTTCTCTTCTAAATTATCAACGTAAAGTTATTAAAAAATTAGGTAATAAAATAAAAACAGTCGATACGAGGACGTCGCCCACCAGTGCTTACTGGCACAGGTCTATCATTATTTTACAGTATTGTAATCGCCCTTATAATTACACACGAGTTAGTCAGCTGTCTTCTTTGGGGAAATCTCTCTGCATACAGCCGACGAGCTGTCTCTCTCTATCTCCTCAGCACTAAAATTCAACGGCATTGTTGATAATTTTATGTATTGTTTGAACGAGAAATTGAAATGTCACCGGACATTGGAAATTATTTTGTCACTTTATTGATAGCTACGCTTTTTTGTGGCACTTACTAATGCTGAAAAATAATAATTTGACAATAAAGTATCACCGAGGAAAGTAAAATGACGTGGATGGTATTGTTTATGGACTGCTGACACAATAATGAGAGCAACAAAACAAATCTGTGTTCGATGGCTATACTATCCTTACTGCTAGATCCGGGCATCTGGCAGATTTTAATGGGTGGAGGTCAGACTGACAGGCTAGCAACTTTAAATTGGAAAATAGTAATAGCAAAAACTGCCGAAGTTGTCTCAGTTATAAAGGATAGGGCCTATATTTTATCATCATAACAAAAAATATTACGTATTATTACGGAAACAATAACAGTAGGCGACAAATTAAGAATTATATTATATGTAGTTTGGCACTACGTTCACACAAACTTTTAGCAATGATATAGAATATAATATAATAGAATAAAAGTTTATTCGTAGACACAAACATACAGAATAAATTGGTAAAGAATTAGAAAAAAAGGAGAAAGTGCCACGAAATGGTCGAATTATTTATATAATTTCTCATAATATTGCATCAAACTCAGATAGGTCTAGGATTTGTTTTCTTGCTGTGGTTTGCATTATTTGACCTCCACTTTGCTGCAGCTGCCAGATGTCCAGATCTAGAAATATGCATAGTATAGCAGACTGACTAGAGGGGTTTCGTTGCTCTCATTGTTGTGTCATGTCTGACGTGGCTAGGCCGTGACGTAGGTGCCGTCTATTACGTTTTCGTGATAAATTTAACATAATTTAACATAATACCACTTTCATTTTTCAACTTGAAAAAAACCCTAAAAACGGTTATTTTATAAAAATAGTCTTCAATATCAATGAATGAAAATAAATAAATAGATAAATATTATAGGATAATCTTACACAAACCGACCTCGTCCCAAAGTAAGCTCAATAAGGCTTGTGTTGTGGGTACTAGACTACATAGGAAACATCCATAACTCAGGTACTCTGTGATAACCACACAAATAAATGCCCTGACCAGGATTCGAACCCGGGAGTCCAGGACCTCCTGCTTCGTAAGCAGTGTCACTACCGACTGGGCTAGGAGGCCGTTAAAATAGTGATTTTTTTGTTAACAATGGGGTTGTGTTTATCTGTCACTCACAACGTAAATATAACATAATCACAGGATGATACTTATAGGATTAAGTGACTTAGAAAAAGGTAGAATTTTATAATTTCAAAACAATCATTACATTTAAAACAATCTACTAGTACGAACAAAAAGCGTGATATATTACTAAACTCGACCTGCAGATTAACTGGTTTAAATACCTAAATGTGTCTGGTAGGTTTACATACTGTATATAGGTATATTTTTACATACAGTAATAAATAAATCAGGTTAGGGAATACAAAAGAACGCTAAAAGATTTATAGGTACCTACTGTGTAAAAACATTTATTTTAAATTCCTGGAATACTGATGTTGTCTGTCTCAAACCAAATTATACACTTGCTTCGATTTAATTAGGCTCACAAAAACTGGTCAATTTTAATATGTTCGCGTAATGTTATTTGAAGGTGATACTGCGTTACCGATATACTTAAATATGTAATGGGGATAGGTATATGTAATAATATTAAGACTCAGCTACTATTTGTGTGGTCTTGGCCTTGGTCCAAGTATTCGGAAAAATAAAATGTCTATGACCTCGCGGCATCTTGTAAATTGTTTTTTTTTTATGTTACTGTTGAGAAATTAAAAAAAAAATATAACTAATTTACTATTGTATTTATTACTTAGTAAATATGTACAAGTGTAATATTTAATTGCTATGCTCGATTGCGGAAACGCTCAACCAATATACTACATAGTATACAATTTAAATTCAATTTTGAAAATCAACGAATATCTATCTAAGCGTATTTGTTATAAGTACTTAGTAAATATGATAATTATTACTCCAACATTCTTATTTCAATGTTCGTTATTATTCCGTAGTTAGGTAGATCGTAAAAAGACGGTATTTCTGCAATTGTCTTTTGATTACCTATATACCGGTGTCTCCGGTAATACGAGCAAATAAAATTAGAACGTAGATTCTACTCCTCAAACAATAAAACTTTTCTACAAATCATAGACATAAACAAAAAGGAAGATGAGTGACGTTCATAGTAACTAAAACTGAAATGTGTTCCAGCACTTAAACACTTGTAAAGCTATATAGTTAACACGGGTATGCAAGAGAGACCTCAATATTTTGCGCATTGCACAGTGTCACTGAGAGACTCTGCCACATGGCTAATTCATTATAGGTCCCGGAACCTATATTTGATGGCACACAATCGAGCGCCTGGTACCATATCTCCCTTTTTGTATAAATCAATGGTACAAATGTATTCTTTAGATTGTCTCTTTTTCATACAAACTAAATAGTATTTTAAATGTACGTTAAAATCCGTCTAATTGTCATAGCTTGGTAGTCATTGTTACCGTACAAACTTAATCAATTTCGCAATATATTGCGTGTTAGAATAAACTTTAAAGTGTGCTGAAAATTAAACTTAATGTTTTTTTAAAGTCATTGAACAAACGTTGTCTAATTTGAGAAGTAGAACCTACTTAAGTTTTATTTTTTTGCTTGTGTTACCGGCAAAACCCGGTATACTTCATGTAGGTAGTAGAGAAATGATGGTGGTGAAAAATCGCCATTATGAGTTAGTTATCTAAGAAAATTAACTACATACATAGAAATGATCAGAACTTTAACTTATCCATTATATTCTAATAATTAGTAGGCTAATAATTTGCATTAAGTTCCTAAATTTCACTGATCGAACAGTATTTTAGGAACGAGGCCAAGTTGCAGAATGCACTGTTACGTTTAAATCCTATTTAAATCTCGAAATTTTATACTGATTTTGCTTAATGAGTAGAAGTTATCATATCACTAATTGAAAATGGATTTACTTATCTGGAACCAAATGTATGCTCTGGTTCATTCTAGATCCGCCTACCTATTGCATTTGTTATGCAATGCATGTAAGTGCATATAAAGACGTTGACTGGTATCTGCGTATTATGTGCATATAATTTTGCAAAGTAATAATTTATAACAAGCTGGGGAGGGTAAGAGTTTAAATTTTTGCATATAAAGACGTTGACTGGTATCTGCGTATTATGTGCATATAATTTTGCAACGTAATAATTTATAACAAGCTGGGGGGGGGGTAAGAGTTTAAATTTTCTTAAAAATCTGTTTACAATCAAAAAACGTTTTTAAATCATGTTTAGGACAAACACTGATATGAACACTTTTGTCAAGACCATCTCGAGTTTTACTCATTCGTCTCAATATAGAATTACGTCATAAAAGCTCTGCTCCAGTCCTAGATACAGTTATACTGTCGGTTTCTGTAGCCCATTGAGTTGGTCGGAAACAGGCGAGTAGCGACTGGCTGACGTCACCTGGCAGAATTAAACCAACCAGTTTTTGTCCAGGCTCCAATTTAGCGTTTGATTCTTTATGCATAACTCGCTATGCCCTTAGGTTGTCTGAGATTCAAGGATAGATATGTTAATTGCCTCATCGCACCAGTGTGCCTATGCCACTTTTTAAACTGTGTATAGGTAGTTCGTTATTTATCACACAGATTTCCGCAGATGTATCTAAACTGTAATAATGTTATGCTTACTTACTTAAATTAGTACTTATGGTAATTATAGTGCACCAATAGAAAACATTAGATCGTATCGTATGTACGGTCGAGGAAATTGGTTCTTTAGCAGTTTGCGGTTCACTTTACAATGGACATTTCCTAGCATAAGTATGCACAACCAAATTTCCTTGAAACGCAAACTGCTAAAGAATCATTTCCTCGACCGTACTTTACTTACCTATGGTAAATACGTCAAAAAGAAAATCTGTACAGAAAATATAACAAATTAAGGAAAAGGTAAACCAAAAATGCGCTGAAAGAAGACCTAAAATCCAATTTAATTAAATAAAACCCTAATTAGCCTAAGGGTCAGTTAGAACAAACCGTCTGTCACCGTTAAAATGTTCGCTAAATGTTATTGTATGGAAATTTTCATAGACCCTGCCAGATGACGCTGATGACTCCGTCAAAAATGGTTGGTGCAATCGATCTCGCGGCGCCCGCACGCCCCGGCGGCCTAGGCGGCCTGGCCTATAAAGTAAGCACCATTCGGGTAATTACGTAATTCGGGAAATTCCGAAAACTACAAATATCTACTAAACGCGGCATTTTAATGCGCGCTAGTAACAGTCCTCTTGACGCACATTTAACTGGCCCCCCGCATCCGTCAGCTCGGAACGCCATCGATGGAATCACGTGAGTTGCGAGCTATTTTTGTGAGCGAGTGCTATTTCCCGCGTTTTTGATCTTTCGGAATTAGCCGCAGATTAGTAAATCGGAATTTTGGTAAGTAAATGGTTTTAATCCTTTTGTATTTAATAGATTTTCGTTTTTAATTACTATTCAATGGACTAAGAACCTTCTAGTTCGAAAATTTGAATTTTTCGGATTAACCCGCACTGGGGAATTCCGAATCAATGAGTGTTTCGGAATTACCCGACTTTATTACTCCATAGTGTTAGCCAATGGTTCTCAAACAATCAATTGTACTATACTACGAATATGAATTTTCGTAAATAATCTAGCCTGTTAGTAGTTCACTATTTATAAGCATACCTGTGCTAACTCGGGTCAAGTTCTAGGGATTTGATATCGATGATGATATCTGCATGTGATGAAGAACAAGCATGCTAATTTTCAAGCGGTTCTCTGACATTTTTTTCTTCGCTCTCGTACAGGGCACCAGTCCAACCAGGAGGGATGGCATTAAAATTTTGTTATATAACCAGCACACATTATTTCAGGCAACCGGTGTTTCAATCGGTTGCCTCGCGATAATTATTTTTTGGTAACGTAATGAAAATCCTGCCCTCCTCCCCGACCGTCCGCACAATCGAGTTGGCCATGGCGGTGCAATGGCGGTCATTCTAATGGTTTCCAAACACGTCATTTAGGATTTATAATATGTGTGTAGATAACAGCAGTGTATGCAACTGTACGTAATTAGACCTTAAAACATTCGTGTGATCTTATTATGAAACTCGCCTGCGGCTCTTTTCATAAATCCACACTCGTATTTTAAGGACCCTTATTACGTAACAGTTGCATAAACTACTATTGTGATACTTGTTATGATACTTTAAATATATACATTAAAATTTGAGAACCACTAACTTCATGTCGGATGAACTAAAAGTTAAACACCTGTTTAGGTACTTCTATAGGCACAATCTAAAAAAAAGAGAGTGAGGGTAAATCTGATTGAAAAGTGAAAAGGATTTACCCGAGCTAATTCGGAATTGCACTTTTGTAACTAAAGAAATTATAGTTTTGTAACACATATATCTAATAAACCCAGTTATTTATGAAATTTCGTGACAAAGAATACATGATTAGTCCGTCCAGTAAATACATTTTACATTAAAGGTCTCAAAAAACCTCTACCTATACCGGATGGTTCACGAATAAGCGTACATATCAGCAACTAGTGCAAAAATGTTTCGTAATTATCCGAATGCACCTTACTATGAAAATCCATTACATATCAAGTGTCACTTTCGAAAAAATGTTGTTTACCTTATGAAATAGTGACGTCTTTTTATCTTAAAATTATTTTCGTAAGATGTCAGCTTGCCTGCAAATTCCTTGGATAGTAGGTATTTACCTGTCACTACCTACGTGAAATAAACAAGTCTTAGACCGTCAACATTATTAGAGCGTCTTATTTTCAACAGGAAATATTAAACTCGAATACTTACTTACACATTTTAAATTCAATTCCAAATAAATATCCATTTGTTTTATGGTAAAAACATGTTTACTTGGTGTTTATACCTATGAACTTTTTTTCTTTAGTAATTATTGAATCTTTTATTTATGACCAAGGGCTATTAAGGTAATAGGTATAGTTGTTATTATAACATGACAAAACCGGCTAAGTGCATGTCGGGCCACGCATAATGGAGACTTCTGTACCTTCAATGGAATAAGAACCAAACGAATACAAAAAGGTCGTATCTGATGCCTATAAAAGAAGTTTTTGGAGCCAACTCAAAAATGGCTGAACCGATAATGTTTAAAACAATTTTCGTAGAAAGTATGTGTTAAAGCGCATCTTTACAGATTTAATTTGATTCTGTTTGTATTTAAATGATGTACTTATATCTGACAAGTAACATTATTGTTCTTTTATGTCGCGTTTAAAAACCAACTTCTAATACCTTAAAAAAAATAAGTAACCCCATTCTAATAGGGTAATAAATAAAAATAGTAAAATTACATTGAAATTATATAAATCACAAAGAAATTAAATTATATAAATACGGCCATGCTCAACGTAGGGTTCCGTAGATGCCGGCCCGTCACAGTATCCCCAGTCAAAAGGTGCTTATTACAGGATATTTTGTGGCACTTAAGTCCTTTTACTATTAAATGACAACTTTACTATTTAATGATAACTTAAATACGGCTCAATCGATTTTACTCAATATAGTTTCCATTGAAAGTTCTTATTAGGCGTCACGGGCCGCACATTCATGGCTTTTTGCATATTTTTTGACCCACGTTTCAAAAGCTAGAGAGGCGCGGTACTTACGCATTTTATTTATACTTTCGGAGTTATTACGATAACTATTCATTTCACCCTAAACTTGTTTTAGACCCCTACTCTTTTTGAAAGACCTATCCAACGACACCCCACACAATAGGGATGAAGCGAAAAGAAATTTCACCCCCATTTTAAGTGTACGGGAGGTACTTACCCATTTTTTTTTGTTTTCATTTACCACTTTGTCGGTGTGACTAATACTTATGCTCATACCAAATTTTAGCTCTCTAGTACAAACAATCACTGAGCTAAGCTGCGGACGGGCAGACGTACTGACATGGAGAAACTATAAAGGTTCCTAGTTGACTACGGAACCCTAAAAATGACCTTCACACACTCAATTCTCGTAACAATAAAGTCGTACAAGAATATTTTAATCATCCACTACTTAGCAACTTTCGCATCTGACTGTACTACATTAATAGTAATATGTAGTTCAGTTAAATTATTGAACGTGCACAGCACGGCATTGCAAATAAGCAGTCGCAGCACTCCGACCTCAATATGGGTCAAGGAACGTTTCCCCTTGCAACCTCCTTGGAATGGCAAGGCCAGTCACCATCACACATAATGCTCGTTTTTTCCTTCCGAATTAAATCATTTTTATTTACACGATACTTGACCAGTTAAAGCTGGCATTGTATTAATTTGTACACTCAAATGACGCCTTGACGCCCTAAATGAAACTACCTTAGTATTAGTTGAATTGAATTGATAAAATGTATTTTAGTTTAGGTCTATTATGAATTTATGATATAATAGAGGAAAAGAAGGTCGTTTGCAACCCTACCTTATCGAGTAGCAGAATTTGGCCTATATAGGGCAATGCGCGGTGAAAAGTTATGTATTTTTTTCCTTGTAGCCTGAGCTAAACTTGAAGCATATTGTACAGTGGATAAAAACATGATGTTTTTGCAAAATCTAACTCATTGAGTAACAAGTGGGCACGTGGCACATTCTATAGTGCTCATTGAGGAGCGCCAAAAAATGGTGATAGCAGCGCAAATTAGCCTAGTTTTAGGATGCCTACAAATATTAAAATAGACCTCATCGAGTAGCACCTTGTGCCTCATGCGATTACCATTAGAAAGCATTAATCGACCCGTTAATTTAAAAAAAATTGCCGGCCTTTATCCTGGAGCTCTCGTTATTGTAAAGCTGAAATTTGTTAAGAGTACGTATTAATCACACCAACAAAATGGTAAAACAAGAACTAAACAAAATTCTAGGTCGTCCTTTCCGTACACGTATTGGGGATGAATATTTGTTTCATTCCGTGGCTATTATGTGGGGTGTTGTGTTTGATAAGTCCTTAAAAAAAAGGGATCTTGAACAACTATTTTTTGATAAAGTAACATACTTTCGGAAATTTTATTTCCAAAACCTCGTTTAAAAAAATCAGCCCCATTCCAATTGCACGGGCGGGACTCTAAAAACTTTTTTATTATCAGTTTATGTTTTACCATTATGTCGGCGTGATTAAATCTCATATTCATATAAATTTTTAGTTTTCTAGTACTACGTCGTACCTACATCATCAGTGGAATTTGACTTTAAGCTTTAAGGCCGGCTACCATCTTGTTTTATTAATAGGTTGATTAGCGCTTTCGAATGAATGGTCTCAATTTGCTACTCGATGACGATTTGATATTTTAATAAGGCACTCTTAAATTAGGCTGAATTCCTAAAGTGCCAGTTTGTGTTAAGCTATCACCAATTTTTTGGCACTTCTTGGTAAGCTCTACAGAATATGCTACGTGCCAACTTGCTACTCCATGTGGTAGATTTTTCCAAAAAATGGGGTCATGTTTTTTTTTCACTGTAAAAAACGCTCCAGATTTAGCTCAGGCTACCAGAAAAAAAAATACATAACTTTTTACCGTGCATTTCCGTATATAGGCCGAATTCTGCTACTCGATGAGATAGGGTTACCAACGACCTACTCTTAATCTATATAATGATGAATGCATCTCCTTTAATATTTATTTTTGCCGGTTTTAAACATATGTTTGACCTGATTTTTATTATATTCAGTATTTTCGTAATTTGAGTTTGTGACTGCTACCTACTAAACGTGTCATTCTTTTGACAAAGGTACCATTTGGAGGTCGGCGCTGACGTCGTACCTACAGATTTAATATTGTATTCGAGCAATAAAAGCACAGACAAAAGCTGAGTCACTTTCCTTTTTAATAAGTTTAAACATGATCTACTGTACTCTTATTATGTACTTTTGCAATCTTATTAAATAAACGTCTCTTATTATTATTATTATTAATAGCGTAAGCGCCGACCTCAGAATGGTATGTAATTGAATATTACCAATAAATATGATTATGATTATGATTATGTACCTTCGCCAACAATAATAAAACAAGTGTTACAAATGCAATTACTCGTAGTGTGTATTGAGAAGTTAAAATCATACAAAATCAGGAATACATTTTAATAAAGTGAAAATCTAAAAATCTATGGAAATGATTCAACTTATTTCTGACTTTAGTATAGCTTTAAAGTAACGCAACTAGCCCAATACGAGTATACATTTGATCCTCACACCAAACGAATCGATTGATATCCTAAATACAAAAAATGTGTAGCGTATTGACCCACACTAATTTAGGTTTTTTCATTACCTTCAATGTTTGATTTCGGTAAAGAGCATCAAATACAGGTATTAAATTACCATCGTCAGTATTATATACGTACCGCGAACTTATTGGTACCTACGAGTCGGGATTAGATCCATCGACTTCCGATCGAAACCGCACTCCTTACCGCTTGTCCACCATTTACACGTATTAGGTAGTACTAAACTAACAAGCCCACATGATCATTTTGGCGAAGAGAACATAATTTTGATTAATTTGATAACTCTCTTGGGGTCCGAAGTCCATGTTTTTTTTAAACTTATTTATCAAAAGTACAAACATTCAACAATTTTATGTTACTCGCCAAACTGTGAGTTCGTTGGCGAGACCGCGCTCCTTTTAACTAGTGTTAAGTACCTATGTTAAAACTATGTGATAATGAAATATGAACTACATTATAATCTTAAATACTAACTTACACACTAAACATGACAATGCCTGAACAATTAAGTGCAATAATTATTGCTAGTATTCTGTTTTACCTATGTAAGTATTAATGTATTTTTTTCAAAAATGTATTTTTTAATCTACTTTTTAATTCAACGAAGCTGCACTTTTTATCCTCTCTTAACCAATCAGTCTAACCGTTATATACCTCGTTTAACTAGTTTAAGTAACTGCTACATAATGAAGATCATTAAAATACGAGTGTTTAATGTCTGATTAATGATTATGTAGAAATTTAAAAAAAAAGAATTAAAAAACACATTTGTTCCAATTATAACGATTAATACTTAAGTTAGTAAGGAAATATGTGTTTTTAATTCTCTTTTTTTTTCATTTTGTAGAAGGTATTCTAGACAAATTTGACTAATAATAAGCAATACATACATTTTAAGGTCAATTCGCTACGGATGTTCACGTTTCTTATTGATTTTCCGTACATATAATGGAGAAAACATATACACCACGACGCAAATGATTTTTTATCCGCGTAGTTTTTGTACAGTAAAAGCTTCAAAATTGTATATATTTAAAAACTGCATTAAATATGCTTCCTTATGATATTTGTTATATTTAAAAATAAATGATATTTATTAGTTATAGGTATAACGTTCTAAAAAATAATATATTTTTTTGCATTTTTCCTCTCCGCAAAGCTTTTTTTTAAGTTTCGATTTTTACTTTTTTATTATCAAAAATGAATTCTGCATGTCTGTTTTATACGGAAATGATAACACACAACCCCTAGCAGCCTTAACTAGAGAGTAATAACATATTGCACGGGACCCCTGATTTTGACGTGAAGGTCCAAAAATTTTACAAACCTCCAATACTAAAAATTATTCATCGTGGGGCACTCTATCCATGGACGAAAATTCACAACTTCCTTACAGAAGACTACAGGAGAAACCTATAGGGGAGTAACTGGTATAAAAAAAAAAAAAAAACTGGGGTAAAAATAGGTAAGTTTTAGTCAAGCTCAATCGGACATCAGGAGCTGGTTCAAATCTACCTTGCAAGATTCTACCTAAACAATATAACCTAAGTGACAAACACCGGTAACGATTTGAAAACGAAAATCGCTCATAATGAAAATAGCACATTTGATAAGATAGTTTGGAGTCTTGTTATTGCAAAAAAGTTCTTTGGGTTTATATAAGTATATTAATATTTAATACCCTAAACCTGAATTCTTAAAGAGCTTGTTTAGTGAGGACGTTGATTCGTGCAATCTTGTCGCTTGATTATTAGTTATTATTTTTTATGGCCCCTAATACCTATGTTTTATATTATCTGATTAAAGCATGAAGTACAGTTTATTTCTGTATTTTTATTTTAGTGAAATGCTTTAATACTTTCCAAAAATATAACCTAAACTCCGGCAATTTCTTAAAAAATTGCTCTAACTAAACATACTCTCCCTTGAAAATATATATGAAAATGAAAAAACTGTTTTACTTATTCCTCAGGGGACTCATTTTCCAACGTATTTATGCATTTTAAGTACTAGTATAACTTAATTTTAATCTATAAAAACCTTACTCTTTTCACCTCTCCAAGCAAAAATTGAGAAATATTTGTTAGATTAGGGTGAATTACTTATAAATGAGACAAGAAAATAAAAAGCGTTCCACTTATACAATTTAATAAGAAACGTACTTTCAAAATATGTATACAGAACTGATAGAAGTTTCGTTAGTTACTGCAAAATAGTATCAAAAAGGTGAGCGAAATCGAAAAAAAGTTTACCGGACTCTTAAGTAAAAGCTTGTACAATAAAACATACAACATTTGTGTCGGTTAAATTATCAAAGAAAGAATGAGTTTATATATAAAATTATATAGATAGGATAAAGCGCGACAATGTCAGGCAGTGAGGTTCTTGACGTCACGCCATGCTGAAAGGTGAAGCTCGGTGTGACGTCACAGTAGCAGTAAAAAAATTTGCCAAAAAACATTAAGCAATCAATATTTTTTGATACTGAATCTAACTGTCGCACTAATTATGTTTTATAGGACTCGAGCCTATTGCACTATAACTATAGAATGTAGTGTTGTGTATGTAAAAGATTCACTGAGTTGGCTGTGTCAATACGTTGAGGGACATATACAGGCAATTTGTCTCTTAGTCTGTCAACGCAGTATATACATTATACTCGTAGGTAGTTCTATTGGTCTAATAGCTGGCCACGTCAGATATAACACAATAATGAGAGCAATGAAACCTGTCTTGTCAGACTGCTTTACCATCCTTATTGCTAGATCCGAGCATCTGGCAGCTTTTAATGGGTGGAGGCCAGAGTGACAGACCAACAAAGTTTTTCAGTTGGGAAAAAGTAATACCAAAATAGGTAACCACCACTTTACAGCTGCCAGATGTCCGAATCTAGCAATAAGCATATTATAGCAAACTAACTAGAGGGGTTTCGTTGCTCTCATTATTGTGTCATCTCTGACGTGGCCAGCTCTCCGTCTATATATTTAAAGGGTTGACAACTCACGTGTACACTACTGGAGTAACAAGTGCCTGTGGGATGCAGTGGCCGCTTAACATCAGGCGGGCCGCATGCTTGTTTGACACTGTCGTGGCTATAATAAAATGTGCGCTTATTCAGTCTGTTACAGTCAGCGACTTGAATATGGTATAAATAAAGATGTGCAATTAAATCCACAGTCGTCCATATTCAATGACATGAACGCTAACGTCGGTACGTTACTATTATTCACGTAGGTTATTAAGTACTTGCATAAACACTTTTTATAAAATGAATATGGTATAAAAAAAGATGTGCAACTAAATCCACAGTCGTCCATATTTAATGACATGAACGCTAACGTCGGTAAGTTACTATTTTTCACGTAGGTATTAAGTACACAAGTACTTAAGTGTTTATACAAACACTTTTGGTAAAATATGGCATGACAACAAGTAGAGCCTTCGGTAGGCGTATGTACTTTGTTTTGTAATAGCTACACGTCCAGGACAAAGGGAGGGGAAATGCCAAAACTGAATCTTACGCATGGATGTACTATATAGGGGATCCGACATATGTAAATCAAAACACATAAAAATTTTTTTTTTTTTTTTTTAATACCACGACGGTGGCAAACAAGCATACGGCCCGCCTGATGGTAAGCAGCTACCGTAACCTATGGACGCCTGCAACTCCAAAGGCGTCACATGCGCGTTGCCGACCCTTTACAAAAAGGAGGATTCACTGTGTTGACGACTAAAGGAACAAGAAGGTCCCTCATCGTCAACACACTGGGTCCTCTTTGAGCTCTTTGGCAACCTTACTCACCAGCAGGAACACAACACTATGAGTAGGGTCTAGTGCTATTTGGCTGTGGTTTTCTGTAAGGTGGAGGTACTTCCCCAGTCGGGCTCTGCTCCAGATTTGAGCGATGACATTCGCTGAACGTGCCCTACCACACTTAGCGAGATGCCATTCGCAGTGCCCATACCTCTCTTTTTGGCGTAGTTTAAGGACATACCCAGGTCCGGACGTAGTTTAAGGACATACCCCGGGTCCAAAAATATATTGGCCTCGTTTTAACTCAGTGCCATATTCATAAGCAAAAAGAGATGATGAGTATATACGTAAAAACCCAATGCGGGCGAAAAATCCGCCATATTGAGAGCTCTGGACGTCAAACTCAAAACCAATACATTTTAACCGTCATGTTAAGAGCTCCAGTACAAACAGCAACACGCTTAACTGTACAACGGTGGACCTTATTACAAAAGGCATAAGGTCCACCGATGGGTAGTTAACAGTGTGGGCGATGGTACCTCAAAATCGACACTCGCTTTTCGTTGATGTGTCGTTTCCCCTATATTTATTTCCATCATCTTACGTGAGATAATCTCACGTAACAAGATTCGGTTTTGTCATTTAACTAGAACCTCGGGCAAGCCCAGTAAAAATAAAAATAAGCCCGTTCTTTGTTGTTATTCATGTGATACCAGGTCTAACTACCCATTACTTTACTTAACCTTAACATAAAATTCATTATTTTTTAACATAATGGCGTCAGTGTGCGGCGACACTGACCTCATGTCTCTCAAGTACGATGGGTCGTTTACACCCATCGGCCGCACTCGGACTCGATTCATAATGAAAAGAAAAAAACGACGAGGCTATACATTTGTAGACGGAAAAGGACCACATTTTTAAGCCATTAACAAATTTATCGCGGCCTAAACAATGTGTCATTCAATATTATTAACATACACGTAATTAACCAGAAATACCTAATTTGAATCAGATAATAGAAAATTCAGCAATTTTGCCTAGTGGTCTTTGAGAGCATTTTCGATTAAAAGTTATGATTACCACTGGTTGTAGTTATATTATAAGCTCTGTACCGTCCAGTTTTTTTACATGCAGTCATGCACACATTAAGATACAACACTCTTAGCCCCTGGCTAATTACCTATTGAGTACAAGATAAACCTTTTTTACATATACTCGTACCTACGCTACGTAGGTACAATACATACCCACACGTTAGTGTGCAAATATGAAAACATTCTGTCAATTTGCTGCTGGCATTTTGTATTTGCAGGAAAATTAGTAAAGCCATATATATTATTGTCACAAAGCAATAACAAGGTTCAAGGTTCCAAAAAAGAAAACAATCGAAATAAGAGGTAAAATTAGCGGCAGACTACTACTATTTACTATTACTATTTATTATTTACTATTTTTGGCAGTTTTATAAATTTCGGCCGATCACATGTTGTTGTTTTCTATGGAGAGACGAAAAATTTTTTCGCGATTTCGGAGTTGGTCCCATAGTAAAGATTGTTCAGTATAGCCTTGTGTATCATGCCTTGATCGCTTGCTACATGACCCCGATTTCAACCTGTATAAGAAGGTAGTAGGTAGATAACGTGTTAATGAATTGTTATTATATTGGTTATGGCAGGTTCCCGGACCTATTTTCAATTGCTTAATCTGTTGGATATAATCTTCAAGACGATAGGTCCAGTACCCATTACTCTTTTCATTTTATTTGCAATAGACCCAACGCCTGCTGGGACCGGTTCACTAGTATCTATTGATGTACCCGTGAATGGGTTCTAGCAGGTGTGTTGCAGAGCAAAATTCTCCAAAGGTCCACTACGGGTTGGATCTATATCTCCACGCAAGCCAGGCCTGTGAAATCCTAAAGTATTTCATAAATAATTCAACCAGTAATTTAAATAATACTAAATTGGCGTGGACACACGCTCATCGTTCATATGAACATCAATCGGCCAGTTTTTATAAGCAGATCTCAGAATTACGTTATTGGTATTAGTTTCGAGAACGAAATTTCAAGAACACTCGACCGCATCAAAGCCTTCGGCCGGCTCGGCCGGTGTAATTTATGTTATCAAACAAGTAAAGCCGTGTGAGACCGGAAACTAATTAAATTCCAAATAAATTACTAGTATTCGGACCTGGGTATGTCCTTAAACTACGCCAAAAAGAGAGGTATGGGCACTGCGAATGGCATCTCGCTAAGTGTGGTAGGGCACGTTCAGCGAATGTCATCGCTGAAATCTGGAGCAGAGCCCGACTGGGGAAGTACCTCCACCTTACAGAAAACCACAGCCAAATAGCACTAGACCCTACTCATAGTGTTGTGTTCCTGCTGGTGAGTAAGGTTGCCAAAGAGCTCAAAGAGGACCCAGTGTGTTGACGATGAGGGACATTCTTGTTCCTTTAGTCGTCAACACAGTGAATCCTCCTTTTTGTAAAGGGTCGGCAACGCGCATGTGACTCCTTTGGAGTTGCAGGCGTCCATAGGTTACGGTAGCTGCTTACCATCAGGCGGGCCGTATGCTTGTTTGCCACCGTCGTGGTATAAAAAAAAAAAAAAAAAGTTATCTCCTCGACGATACGAATCTCGCACCGCGAGGAGATATAAGCTCTAAAATTGTTTCACGACTACCCTCGGCCTTACTATATCAAAAGTACATTTTTCTTTCAGTTCCGTACTCCATTCAGCAAGGAATACCTATGCAAATAATATTTTAAATGACATATTCAAGAGCCATATTCCATCGCATTATCAATAGATATAGCATTTTTTGTGTTCGTCTGTTGTGATGACGGTTGGTTACCATGGAACCGTTCACTGATTCATGTAGTTCATATAGTCGTACTCGTAGGTAAGGTCAATGTGACTAATTCCGTCAGGAGGGGCCTATTCCGTCCATTAACGTTTTTCTCGAACAACGAAGAAAATTGATAATTTCACTGACAAAGCAGCAATTGCTTTTAGCAATCAAAAGCAAATGGTTTTTTCCTGCGATTGAAAATCAAATAAATATACTCTCGTGGACAGAATTAGCCACATTGACCTTACCTTGTTATATTAGGTTGGTAGGTACACATAAATTGCACATTTTGTTAAAACAGCTGAAGCATTTTCGAGAACTGATACTTCATTGACGAAATGAAATTCAAAGATCGAGAATTAATTATCAGATAGATATATGATATATGACACACGAATAAATAAATCTAGTATAAACTAGTTGTTACCAATATAGAAAGCGTTTCGGGAAACTAGGTTTAATTAAGAGAAAACGCTTATTCAATAAAATATTTTTTTTAAATAATTATAATTATTATATCCCGTAAAAGTTATGTCTCGTATACAACTAGTCATTTCATTCTTTCGAATGGGAAAAGGGTAAAATACATAACTAAAAAAATATATAAAGATACCAATGTATCGGAAGGCGTTTGCGTCAGTCTCATGGCTCGACCGTGATTCAGTGACCTTCGAACGAAAGCGAAACCGGTGTAGGTCATCGTGCCAGCGCGGCGCGCCCGGCGCGAGCGCCGATGCGCTGCGATTCACGGCCTCACTTACACTTAATAGTTCCACTTATGTTTTCATCGTTCTCTCTGGATTATCTTAGAGCCTGACAACAGCTAAATTCAATCCCTGACCTTTTGAATGGGAGGGAAAGAAAAGCACTGTATAGCAATTAGATCGAAGGCGACCGGGTCACAATACGAGGAGCGATCCAAAAGTAATGATAACTGATATGTAAAACAACTCAAGTAGCCTAAAACTAAATTTATTTCTCAACATAATATCCGAACAAGCCTACACACTTATTCCAGACCGCGAATTCTATTAAAAAAATATATTGTTCTCGACTCTGCAAATATGCCTCCACATCAGCCATGACCTCACTGTTGTCCTGATTTTTTTTGCCTCTGAGGTGTTCCTTCAGCCGTTGAAACAGATAAGTCGCTGGGTCGTTTACACCCATACGACCGAGGTCTGGTGAATAGGGGGGATCTTCCAGCAATTCGAAGCTCGCATCCTGGATTGCAGCCATTGCAACCCTGGCTTTATGAGGAGGTGCGTTGTCTTGGTGGAACAGTGCCACAGCACGTAGTTTACCCCGTCGCTTCTCTTTGATAGCTTCACGTCTTTTTATTTGTTCTGCGTAGTATGAGCCTGTGATTGTGGCTCCCTTTTCGAGGTTTTACGGTAAAACCTTGAAAAGCCAGACATGCGTCCTTTATAAGAAAAAATATCAGAAACCAAAAGTAAAACGATAATTTGTGTGCTTTTTAAGAATTTGAATTTGACCCGGTGAAATTCTTGTGTAACATAAGTATTTCATCACTATTGATATATAAGAAAAACCGGCCAAGTGCGTGTCGGATCACACATAATGGAGGGTTCCGTACCTTCAATGGAATAAGAACCAAACTAATACCAAAAGGTCGTATCTGATGTCTATGGAAGAAGTTTTTTGGAGAAAACTCAAAAGTTACAGAACCGATAATATTCAAAATCATTTTCATAGAAAGTATGCGATAAGGCGCATCTTCTCAAACCCAAAGGTACCCAAAGGTTTTCTGGAAGAGATCGCTCATTAGCGATAAGACCGCCTGTTGTTTGCCTCTTTTTATCATGTATTTTTTTTACTACTGTGCTTTTTTTTGAGGTGTGCAATAAAGCATTTATTCATTCATTCATTCTTCTTAATTTTTTCCTTTTTTTGGAGTTACGGTTCAAAAGTTATAGGAGGGGACACGATTTTTCTGAATTTGAAAGCGATTATTTCTGAAAATATTCACTTAACCAAAAAATTTTCAAATAAACATCATTATTATTTTTAAAGAGATATTGGATGATGTAAAAATTTTCAAATAAACCTCAATGTTATTTTTACAGAGCTATTGATTGATGTGATGTAATGATGTGTAACATGTTGATATTAGGTCAAAATATTTTTTGAAATTTAGTTACATGTATGGAGCGCCCCCACATAAGATACTTTTTTCTGCAATTTAACGACATAACTAAATAGCGGCATGCAAAATACACCTTATGTGTAAATTTTATTAAAGTAACGGGTTGGCTTAAAGTAATGAGAATTTTCATATTGGAGAATCGAAAAATAAAGTCAATAGCTACAGGTTAATAAGTTGTATTTCCATAAACTAGAACATATTCAACATTACAAACAAACATTAAAATATAGGAAAAGTCCCTCCATCTTCAAACTTTCGTAAGTTGCTTCTGGCTGTTCCACTCACACCTTGGACATCATACAAATTGACTTTTTGAAATTTAATATGTACTTATCCAAAATTGTATTTGATTGGTAAATTGGCTTCCTACGCATCTTACCATTCTTTTGAAAATTGCCAAATAATCTCTGATTGTTCGACGTTTAGAGACGTCACACTAGATTAAGCAAACTCTAAGTATGCCAAAAATAGTCAAAATTGTTTAAAAAGCAATCCCATACATTATGTATCAAAAGATGCCAACCCAGCAAAAGTCCCTAAAGCTCGACCAATCGAAGCTTCATGGGATATTTGTAGTGGGTTAGTATAAGGTTAGGGGCAGGATGCCAGTTCTCCGAAACCATTAGAATTAAGGATAATATGGACAATTAAGAAATGTTGTCCAAGGTATGATGCGTATGGTCAGAAGCACGTTACAAAAGATCGAAGCTGGAGGGCCTTTTTCTATATAGTAGTGATTGTTTGTAATGTCTAATATGTCGAATTCCTCGTAAAAAAATCCATTAACCTGTAGCTATTGACTTTATTTTTAAATTTTTCAATGTGAAATTTCTAATTACTTTAAGCCAACCCGTTATGTCTTTAATAAAATTTAAGTTTCCGAGTCAAATGGCTGTGACATACGGATGGACGGACATTCATATCTCTATAAACTTTGGAAAGGGTAAGGTAAACGCCCTAGTGCTCGAAACGCTAATTCCCAATAGTTGACACCCTGCTGGCACTTTTATTGCGAATGATTTAAGTTTAAAGGTTACATGTCTGACAGGTCCTGTACCTATTTAGCACTCGCTAAAGCTTATTTTATTTCTAATTTACTAAGATCACGAGAGATTAGTTACACAAAGATATAGGTACTGAACTACTTAGTACTTACTTACCTTTTGACTACCAATTCAGTAATTTTAATTCAAAAGAAATTTGGTTACTAATTACGTAATTACTATAAAGAATTACTAATTACTTACCTATATATTTCTGCTTTTAGCAAATTGCCTAATTTGGCTTGCTTTTTCTCATAAGGTAGGACAAGTGCGCACAACATAATACACGTCATAATAATGCATATTAGGCAAGTCAGTGAGAATAGAGTTCTACTATATAAATAGCTCAAGCCTAAATAATTTATAATTGTCTTGGTTTACGGTATACAAACTCAGTGGAGCGACCAGCGGCGTGTTTACCGTCGTATCAATATCAAACAAAGACAAACATATAAATAAATAATAAATAAATATTATGGGACAATCTTACACAAATCAACCTACTCCCACAGTAAGCTTAATAAGACTTGTGTTGTGGGTACTAGGCGACGATATATATAATAGATATATATAGATAAATACTTAAATACATAGAAAACATCCATAACTCAGGAACAAATATCCGTGATTAACACACGAATAAATGGCCTGACCAGGATTCGAACCCGGGACCTCCTGCTTCATAGGCAGGGTCACTACCGACTAGGCTAGGAGGCCGTTGACATATACTCGTATTATGCGAGTTGCCTCAGTAAGGCGATTATCGCACTGGCGTCGCAACCGGATGCGGCGACGGTCTGCAAGCGTGACAGCGCTATACACATGCAGAGCGCGATCTCGTTCGCGCACCGGCGCCGCATGCGGAAACCGCAGCAGTGTGAAAGCCGCCCAAACGCTGTAAAAGAAAATTAAGTAAGCATATTTATTTATCTATGACTATGACGCTGTTCAAATGCTTGGGAAGCTCGACTTAGCGTAACGCGCCTCAAACGCTCGCCACTGAGGCCGTACACACACTCAAATCAACGTTGCAAAATTCTATATGAATTTCATTCCACGATGGGCCTGCCTTAGCACATCTTGCGATTCAAGACTCCCGCAAAGTAAACTACCCACGTAGTAGAAAAACCACCATTTTCCCATTTTGTATTGTGCAATAAAGATTAAATAAATAAATAAAAACATTGCCTATTTGTCCCCAGCCCACTCGGTAACAGGGAATTATTCCTTCATGTCCTTCCCTGTGCGGTAAGTAACAAATGGTAATTATTTCGTTTCACGAGCTTACTTTCAACGCTAGAACTATTTTATCCCACTATATGTTCCCACTGCCCACGGGGCAAGAAAAGAAAAGCCACTTGTTACATTTTTTGTGCAACTAAAACCCCTTCCACACGGATCAATTTAATCGGCCGATTTACGGGACCTTTGTTTTAGATTCGGTATAGACTAAGAGCTGGCCACGTCAGATATGACACAATAATGAGAGCAATAAAACGCGTCAAGTTAGATTGCTATACTATCCTCATTGCTATATCCGGGCATCTGGCAGTTTTTTATGGGTGGAGGTCAGAGTGACAGACTAGCAAAATTTTACAGGTGGAAAAAAGTAATACCAAAATAGGTAAAACCTGCCGAAGTTGTCCAATTTATAAAGGACAGGTTCTATATTTTAACATTAGAACAAAAAACATTGCGTATCATAAACATTGCGTATCGTAAAAACAAAAACAGTAGGCGACAAACTATGAATTACAATATATGCAACAGGAACTTTTGGCAATGATATAATTGAATTATTTATATAATTTCTCATAATATTGCATCAAACCCAGAACTCTAGGATCTTCTTGAAGTGGTTTGCATTATTTGATCTCCACCAATGAACAGCTGCCAGATGTCCGGATCTAGAAATAAGAATATGTAGTATATAGCCAACTAACTAGATTGGTTTCGTTGCTCTCATTATTGTGTCATATCTGACGTAGCTAGCTCTGCGTCTAGTAAGTCAATACTTCTTTTTATTTATGAATTAAATTAGACCTTGTACTCTTAAATTGATATTTGGATATTTTGCACTAATACGAGGGTTGCTACTTATATATCCGGAAACAAAAAAACAAACAAACGTACACGGCTGAAAATGGTTTTATTGTTTTTCAAAGTATTCCCCTTGATGATCTATGCACTTTTGCATTCGCGTGAACCAATTTTTAAAGCACTTCTGCCACTCCGCCTGAGGTACCTCCATAACATGTTGTTTGAATGCGTCGACAGCATCTTCAGCGGTCGAAAATCGTTCACCGCGTAATTTATTCTTTATATTTGGAAATAAATAAAAATCGTTGGGTGCCAAGTCAGGGCTGTACGGCGGATGACCCGTTAATTCCACATTTTGACCCTCCAAAAATAGAGTTGTTTCGCGTGACGTATGACAGCTGGCATTGTCATGATGAAGAATGATTCTTCGTCCCTGGTTAGTTTTACGAATTTGTTCAAATACTTCCGGTAAGCAAATGGTCGTGTACCACTCTGAATTAACCGTTCTACGGTTTTCTAGTGGCACTGTAGCTACATGGCCATTAATACCGAAGAAGCAGGCCACCATTTGTTTCAATGTACTTTTTGCACGAGTAACTTTCGTAGGGTTCGGCTCATTTTGAAACACCCATACCGTTGATTGTTGCTTCGTTTCGGGATCGTATGCATAGATCCAGGATTCGTCACCTGTATAGATGTTATAAACGGCTTTTGAGTCACCACGGTTATATTTTTTTAACATTTTATTGCACCATTCGACGCGAGCATCTTTTTGCTCTTTTGTTAAGTTGTGGGGTATCCAACGCGAACAAACTTTTTTTACAGCCAAATAATTATGTAATATGCTATTAATGCTGGTCATAGAAATACCCAGAGTCGCCTCTATCTCGCAGTATGTAACATGTCGGTCGTCCATTATAAGTTTTCGCACAGCCTCGATATTTTGTTGTACAACGACCGATTTCGGGCGACCTGCCTTAACTTCGTCCGTAAGCATACTACGTCCACGATTGAACTCACTAAACCAGTGATACACAGTAGTTTTAGATGGGGCTTCATCACCAAAAGTTGAAGTTAGTTGATCTATGCACTGTTGTTGCGTTAAACAACGCCGAAAATCATAATAAATCATAGCACGAATATTTTCACGAGTGAGTTCCATTCTTGCTGCGAGATGACATTTAAAACCCGTCAAAAACAAAACACGAGCGTTAATAAGAAAGAAAAAATATACCGGCCAGTACTTAAAAAAGTTCAAATTTTACCATGGAGGTCAAATATGCTATTTAAGAAGATTGTAATCCCGGTTTCCGGATATATAAATAGCAGCCTATGTAGTTTACATTGAGTACCTAGTACCTACTAGTACTAGTATATTCATGAAAATTTGAAATGCAACGGATATCCGGCCACTATTCGGTATCTGGCCTATCCGGTCACAATTTTAATATTCTGCCGAATACCGGACAGTTGCATACTATCCGGCATCTGACCGGATACCGGATAGTAAAATCACACGTAGACAAGTTTACGAACGGGATAAATACATGTTGGTAAGTAAATTATTTGGTGGTTTACTATGTAATACATAGTATTAGTGTTACGATACGTGGTTCTTCTATTCAATAAAGGGCATCACTATGGCATAACTATAAGTAGGTTGCAATTTCTTAAACAAGTTGCAACCCACGTGCTCGAATTGACCGCCAAGCATCGGACGGAAAAATCGTGCCCTCGGCGTTATTGCACGCGACCGGGCGAGGCAACTCGCTTATATTTTGGACGTGATATCCCGCGCTGGTGCTCTGGAAGGGCATATGAGGAAATTTCCTGCGCGTGATTTGACGTCTTTGGTGGTCAAAGGGTTAAAACAATTAAACTTTTGTCCGAATATCCGGTGGCGGGTTAGCCGGATATCCGGTATCCGGCTAAACAACTATCCGTTGCATCTCTAATTAAAATTCTATTATTTGACCCCGTGATAAATATTTATGTAAGTACCTACCTAGCTTAGGTTTGCGTATTAAACTTTGAGTTGGAATGCCCCTCCTGCTACCATACTATATGTATGTGTTTGCGAATAAACTATTCCTATTTTATTCTATTCATATTACGTAGTATATAATACATTTCTGAAACAGCGTAAATAATAATATTTTTTAGGGTTCCGTACCTCGAAAGGAAAAAACGTCCGTCCGTCCGAGTCCGTCCGTCCTTCTGTCAAGACCCTTTTTCTTAGGAACGATGGAGGTATCAAGCTGAAATTTATATCAAATACTCAGATTTACTGTCCCTTGGAGCAGTGAAAAAATCAAACTTCTAAGCCAACGCAATCAAAAGATACAATGAAAAGATGCCGTTTATGCCGCAAATTTCCACAAATTTTCGAAACTCGCAAGGGAATCAAAACCTACACTTCCCATGATCTCAGAATCTTGAAATTTGGTACAAAGTAACGTCTTATAGAACAGATAAAAGAAAAATTGCGAAAACCGTAAATTTTTAGTTACATCATATAAAAAAAATATTTTTAATAATTTTAAAGTTACTACCCCTAAAGGTTTGTACGGAACCCCCAGTGCGCGAGTCCGACTCGCACTTGGCCGGTATTATTGAATTAATTGTTCCGTAGCATAAACCTTCGTGTTGAAATCTAATGCCGCGTTGAAATCTTTTATACGGGTAAACCGATTTACACTTCAAAGACGCTCTAATTATATATATGTATGTAGGTATATACATATATATACATTGTACTTATGATGTTATAACATTTTCATCTATAATAACGATTATGTTTAATTTTAAGCATTAGGGATTTTAAGTGACGATTAAACGATCCAAATAGGTACTAGCCTGATAAAGTGATAACAGCTCGGACGACATCGTAAAAATATCGGAAAAATCTGACACGTCTCTGCACACCTAATAAAAATCTAGCATGCGTTGATGGGATATCGGTGATTAGATACGTCAACTGAACACGGCCAACCCCAAAATCCCGACAAAATAATTAACTATTTTATAGATATAAAACATCGATACATGATTGGGCATATTGAACAAAACGGCCAAACTTTCTTTCAAGATATCGGAGTTGGCCCCATTATAAAAGTGGTTCAGTATTACCTACTTAATTAAATGTCACAATATTCCCGAGGGTTGGAAAAAATATCCTATAGACGAAATATAGGGTGGGGCCTGTAACTAAAGCAAAAAATTAAAACGTAGATTCTAGTCCTCAAACTAGACAACTTTTGTGTAGCAACTTTTTAAAATCATAAAGTTTTTAGATTGCTATTTTTTCAAACAAAGTAAATAGTATTTTCAATGTACTTAAAACTCCGTCTAATTGACATCGCCTGTCAGTCTAGTCACTCTACAGACATAATCAATTTCATAGTACATTGCGTGTTCGAATTAACTTTAAAATGTGATAAAATTCAAACCGCAAGTTTTTTTTCAAAGTCGTCAAACAAACGTTGCGTAGTTTGAGGAGAAGAATGTACATTTTAATTTTTTGCTTTAGTTACAGGCCCCACCGTGTATATATGACGAAAATTTACTTGCAAGATTTATGTCAGTTTGATTTTTTCTTGTTAGGTAAAATAATACTTACTCATTTCATCATACTTACGCGGTTTGGCGTCCTCGAGGAACGAACCGGATAAAACTCGGCGAGTGTGCGTCAGGCAAGTTGTAGAACACGTCAAAATAGGTGTATCGAATATTTCACCAACTTTAGATTTACAATATTTATTTGATACCTAATGCTTATGACCATTTTCAGGTTTAAATATATGCCTATTTAGGACATTTTTGTGGTGGTACTTAATTGTTATAAAAACGGCTGTGGAAGAATTGCCTTTTCGTAAAGAAAATTTATTTTCGACATAGAGGAAAATACAAACTCGTAATAAGTACTATTACTTATAACGATGTTTATTTAATCTCAAATCTATGCCGTCTATGCCCATCTAACATTTTTGTTAAATATTGTAACAGCTCATTGGTGTCATTAGTTATTTTATTTGTTATCATAGATACTAACTAGTATAGAGTTTGAGGTGTACTTACAGTCGAGTTCTAAAATATCAATGCGACTTATTGGACAAAAATATGTGTACACGACATTAAACCCATACAAGTATGTTTGAGTTGTCTAATAAATGACATCTATATAGAAAGTAAAAACTCTAATAAAGAAAGGAAGAAAGTAAGAGAAACTAACACATGTCGTGCAATATTCGACTTAAAAAACGTGAGTTACCCGTTTTTATTTAGGTATTGTATATGTATACCGCAACATAAATAGTCCTATTTTTAGGTACTGGCTATCTGTGCACCAAAACGGGAACAAGAAATAGTACCATTGTAGGTACTTATTAATATTAATTTTAAGACTAGACATATTTTTTTTAATTCTGTCTAATTAGATTTTAGTATTTTGGTGTTTTGTATATTTGCAATGCTGATATGGGTGTACTGCCTGAAAATAAAACTTTATTTATTTTATTTTTATATCTGAGTCTCACGAAAGTTTTGTGTTTAAAAAGAGAAACTAAGCTCAAACTTTGTTCGTTTTGGATACTTAGCACCAAATTTTTTTTCTAAATTAGGTAACAGGTTTCAGTTTTAGCTGCCTACTTTGATAATTTAACGTTACTTACCTTCATCTTTACTATAGCGTATTCTAAATGTATCTAAAAATATAATCTATATGTGACGTTTTCAAGTCAAAGGTACATCATTGTCGGTTGTCAATAAGGTGTTCCTGCCATAATAAAACATTTAGAAATACACTATATTGACACCCGACAGTGATGATCCTTTGACTTGAAAACGTCACATATAAAAAAAACACCTAACTCGGTCATTGGGTCAATTATATATCTATGGAATAATTACTTATGTACACCTATTTAATAAGCTGATTTCCGTATTTTTTTGATTTTATTATTTCAAAAAATTGCAAATGATGGCTGTAGATCTCAATATTTAAGCAAACAAATAGTAGACCTGTCCTGAAACACCTAACGACACTGTGACGAAGTGACTTCTGATGAGACATGATATGATAAGTTATGCTTAGCAACGCATTCGCTAATAGCAGCAAGGTATATAAATAAAACAACAAATTCACATTAAATTTATATTTACTGACAGATCTGAAACAACCACTAAAGCTACAGGTAACGAGTAGATGATTAGGGTTACAACTTACTATACAAATACATGCTTGAATGAGCAAGTCCTTCGGTACGTATACGTACAGCTGTCTCCATGTCTTGTAAACATAAATACAAAACAATACCTATCCAATAGACCTGCGAATGGGTGCTGGGAGGTACCTAGGACACAGTACCGGTAGCGTTGCGAGACTTGAGGCTCTGTTATAGTTTGTCGTTGGACACATGATATGTCACACGTGAGCAAAGATGCTGTTACTTGAAGCTCAACTCTCACTGCGATACCTAAAAAAAATAGAACAAGTCGCGGAGCGGTAAATATACAATATGATCGCACAATATATTCAATTAGATTTGTTCTCAGTACGTACTTAATTCACGTAATTATGTATGCTACAAAGGCAAGTATCACATATCTAGAATGACACATAATATATTTAGCAATCGTTATTTGAGTACGAACTGGTGAACAAACCGTCACGCAAAGCAATATTAAGTAAACTTTCGCCATAGCGGTGTTAACAGATCTGTCGCCTTAATCTAAGGTAGCTATAGTAAAACTTAAGTCTATAAAGTGTCTAGGCAAAGATCAGCGTGCGGAGCAGCACGTGGGCTGCCGCGGCGGGTGGGGGCCGCGGGGAACGGACGGCTGAGCCTCGCCTACAGACACCAGTAAAATTTGCGCTACGCTTATTGTAAACAAATTTCCTTTGATTAATAAACCAATTCAACATCACTCCTTATCTGTCTCTGCTACAAACGTATCGACATACTTGGACAAGGGAACAATTCAAAGAAAACAACATCTTACCGTATATAACTTTCCCAATTTTACTCAACTCAATGTAACAGAAATCACCTGGTAACTGACATTTAAATTAATCGTTATACACAAACATAATCATCACATAAAACTTACGTCTCTCCATTATACTTATGATCTATTGTTATAAACTTGTAATCACTACGTTAAACTTATTTCAAAATAAGTCTATCGATGGATACGATAATAGAATATGATAAATAACAAATTTATCGTTATCTAATATTTACATTAGTGAAAATTAAACTGTTATTACTAAGTGTGTGCTTTAAACGGCATGAAAGATAACCACGTCTACTAAAATATATATTCTGCGGGCAGGTTCCCTGCGGCACACGCCGCCACCCCGCTCGCCGCGCCGGTATCGTGCGCGTACGCGCGCGACACCTCACTAAACATTTACTAGTGTACAAGAACGGAAGGCAAGTTGAGGTAATAGGTTTCAGCGGCGAGCGGCGGCTACGGCGCGGCGGGCCGAGGGAGCGCCCTCACAACACCGCCACTTTAATCCTATTACTCGTTACATGAGGTAGTTAAGTTTCATAAATTGTGTCATCTCGTTTTATATTATTGCTATGAAGAAAACTTCTGTTATACAAATTTTTTCTCAACAATATTAACTTATATTTTATTGTTTATTCTGCTTAAAACAGTTTGTACGTATGTTTACAAATTTAGTACTTTGACACTACCTTAGCGCGAGCGCCCGTCACGCATACGTCGCTTGTCGCATCTGACACCGGAACCGGAAACGGACACAAGCGACTACATCATTATAGTTAGGTATAGTCACCACTTAACTACTATATTGTACAAAATATGATAAAAATTTATTCGTATCTAGGAGGTAGGCCATCTGGGTCCAAAATTGTATGATAAACAGTTATTGCTTTTTCTATTGAACGTAACGACAATGTATAGTTAATTATGATTATATCGGCTCTTCATTACATATAGTCACTGATGAGGTAGATTAATATTGTAAGCGCTATTCTATTTGTATAAAAATACTTCTGCAATATAATCAACATTCAAATACAAACATTATCAAAATTAATTCCATCGTAATGTTCATATTGCACATTTAGTCCAAGGTAAACAAATATTTTGTAGGTGCTAAATCCGCTAATAGACCAATGATATGGATTGATAAGCGAGTGCGTTAACGTACCGTGGGGGTCGAGGCGAGCCGGCGCGGGCCGGCGTCGCGGGTGCCGCGCGGCTGCCGCGTTTGCTGCGACAGATACCTAGTAACGTCGACGACAGAGGTACTTTGACGCATCCGCAAGTGTCGGCCTTGATATGTTCTAATTTGTTGATTATACCCAAACAATCGTTTGCTCACAAATATGTACAAAGATTTCATGATATCCTTTTACTTTTAAGTACATTTACCAATATACCGATAATTTTATTTAATACTATACAAAAAAACATTTACATTATTATTATTAAAATTATTGCTACAGAATTTTATTAGATATTATTAAGCTAGAACTTATTAAAATTAAATCGTTTCGCAACAGACAGTTGGCGGTAATAATTTGGCAACGTTCAGGAAGACTACTTTCCTACCACTAACGAAACAGGAATGTTTGTAAACTAAATTCGTTCAAATAACAAATTGGTAACTTAAATCGGACATACATTTGTTTTAAGAAAAACATTCCGAAATTTAAACAAAGTAGTTAACTAGCTTAACACTTAAACAAATTTTAACAGAAAAAATAATAATAGGAAGCACCGGAAAATATGTCTTCAAGTCAATGTTATACAATTTATAACTAGAACAAAGAACACTGCGTGCTATCGACAGCGCCGCGCGTGGCGGCGTTTGGTCCGCGCCGCGCGCCGCGTCTGCGCTTCGCACTCACTGGGTCGTGATCTTTAATTTATTGACTTGTCGATGTTGATAGTGTTCTACTAAATCATGTTTTGTATGGTTAAACATTCAAATATAAAACCTAAACAAAAGAAATTCATTTCTTATACTTATTAAGTCTAAGGTCATAAAATGTCTGGCAAATCAGTCCCAATATATTTACAAAAAATATTTTAACTTGTGTACATAACGCGATGTACGTTCTAATTAACATGACAACCAAGAAACGTCGAAGTAGCATAATATGTAAATACTTAGTAAAACAATGTATAATGAATATAGTATATAAATTGTCCGCTCATATTGAAAATTTTTCTAATAACTTATTTGTCGAAGTTCATATGTATAAAATTGATATGGTTAGGGTCTGCTAAATTGTTAGCGTGGAATATTATTCCGTCATATAATTACATGTTTAGGAGCTCAGACGCCCAGGCATGTAAAGTCACCTTGCACCGAAAACAAGGTTAGGTTGAATGAACAACAAAAAACTGAACCAGCGAACTGGATGTGTGCGCTCGCGCCGAGTCGCGGCGCTGCCCCGGGCGGCGCATTATCATCGCCACAACACGAACAACGAAACGCTGCGATCTAACTACAACCCTACTTCAAAAGTTAAACTATATTGCAAAGTTGCTACTTTGTTAATTTCAAATGATATGTCTACACGACAACTTTCTTTTGTCCCTGACGGAAACGATGAAAAGTACTACTAGAACATTCACGACGGTGATGTAGAAGACGATGGCGAGGACGAGGTGCGCAAGTTCTTTTTAATATGAGTGTCGAAGTGCTTTATCATGTGGTCCTTTCTTATAAAACCTTTACCGCAGTGATCACAAGCGAAGGGCTTGCAGCCGGAGTGCAGGCACATGTGTCTGCGTAGATCAGTTTTATGGTTAAAGGACTTGGGGCACTCACTGCACTTGAACGGTTTATTGTCTGTGTGCTTCATGTAGTGGCAATCATAGGAAACGTCGTCCGAGAAGCGCTTGCCGCAGCGGTCGCACTTGAACGGCTTAGCACCCGAGTGGAAGGTCTTGTTGTGCTGCGTCAGATAGCAGGCCTTGTTGAACAATTTGTCACACTCGTAGCACTTATGCACCGTAGCAGGCGCACTCTTCTTCAGCTGGTTCCTCTCCGACAGCGGAGTATTTGGAACCGTTGAAGAAATTAACGGAGAACTTCGGCTTTCATTCTCTGCTTTTGCGCTTTCGGGACTAGCTGGGGATTTCATTTGTGTACTATAGTTTTCTTTATTCGCGTAATCCATGATATCTTCTATTTTTAATATTTGAAGCTCACTAGAGTCCGTGCGCATGAAATCGTCCTCTCGTTTTATCGTCTTTCCCCCTACCGCGTACCCGTATGGATAAATCTTTAAATTATCAGGATTATAAGAAACGACTTCTTTTACTGGTCTGGATGCTAAACTATATTCATAATCCATACTTTGTCCACCGATTTCGATATTTGTATATTGCAAGGGAGCGTGAACCGGATCGACAATAATGTAACCGGCGGTCGACTCATCAGCAATAACTTGACCCCCCACGTTAGGCGATGTTATGTAGTTGGAAACATACAGACCGAACCGCTGTGTCTGCAGCTGCGCGAAGCTCGGCAGTCGCACGCTGGCAGGCTGGTTCGACGCATCCTGTTCCATTACTTCAGCTGTTTCAGGTGACGATTCACCAAAAGTAGCTGGATTGGCTATAGGCAGGTTGTTGATAGCCATATCCATAACGTGGGGGGCCATCCCGTTTGGGTAATTCGGCGCTATAGTCTGCTGAAAATTCTGACCCAAATATAATGGGGTGTGCGTGGGGTCCGGAACCGAACCCCCCAAAGGATCCGTAGACCTCGGGTTGTACGGGTTGACACCCAAATGACTGAACGGCGGCAGCGTGTGCGGTGTAAGCGCCGGCGTAGTCTGAGTTAGTGCTGGAGTTGAAATATTGCTGGTTGACACTGATAGCAGGCCCCTCATATGGTGATTTTGAGAAACAGAGGGACCTGCTTCCCCGTTTGGGGGATTCCCTGACGTAGAAATTGGAACTCCCTTTGTACCCTGATGATTATTGTCTGCCGGATTACCTATTCCTGGTGGTTGACTACCTATGTTGAGCGGATGAGAACCGGCTTGATGCTGTAAAGGGTGATTGGCTAATGGATTATTACTGAAATTATTATCTAAATTACCCTGTTGAAGATGCGTGTATGGCGACTTCGACTGCATGGTGGCGACACGATGAGACCGGTCGAAGCTTTGCGAAGCATACGGGGACTGCAGCGAGGCGTCATCCATGCTGCGGCCGTCCTCGGACGGGACGGGGCTCTGCGTGTTGGAGTCGGCGGCCTGCTGCGCGGCGCGGGCTTGTAACGTCTCGCGACTCGGGTGGTGATGATTTGAGATCGGCATAGTAGCTGGGTCGGGCTGGCCAGAAGACCTCACTGCATTCTTATGTAATGTGGTATTGTAGTGTCTCTTCAAATGACCTGAGCTTGTGAACCATTTGTTGCAAGCAGTACAGTTGTAGGTTTTGGGTCTTCTTGCTTCATTCGATTTCCAGTTAGCTCCTTTTCCACCCATAGAAGGCATGGCTGAAGATGCTGGGTTTGCAGGCTGAGTGCTTGTAATCTGTGGTGCCGCAGGTGAGTCATATGGCCGATACGGTGGCTTCATATCAGGATTGGAAGAAGCTACGGTACCAGAGTAATCGGTGAGTGGTGGCATTTGTACACCAGGATATATTTTTTGCTCAACGTGCATGAACGGCTTTTGATCGTGATGAACAGCCAGAAATTTGTCTTGAACATAAGGAAATTTCTGTTCCTGGTGAAACATTTTTGTATCACCTGCGTAAGTTTTATCACCAAACATTTTTTGATCTTTAAATAAGGAAACATCCCCGTTGAGTTGTGGATTGCTATAAAGCTTTTGTGTTTCCCATGGCATCATAGGTACAGTACGTGGATTAACTTCACGTCCTTGAGTGGCAGTTTGGTCATAAGAAGAATTAGGTTGCTCACCTTCATTTCCTTGATATACAACTTTCTGAGAATCCAAATCCAGAATATCTGATGACTCTTCGTGCTCTTCCTTAATTTTCGTGTTGTCGTTCTGGTAGCCGGTGTTATTGTACTGTTTAGGTGGAAATTGTTGAAAAGACATGGACGCGGAGGAGGCGGTCGCGCTAGAGCCCGCATGTGCAGAATTGCAGTGTTCATTAAGCTGCACCGCAGAGTCACACACAAAGCCACATTTATCACACTGGTTTGGGGATGGCGACGGTGTCGGCTGATTCAGTGGCTGCCCGTACAGCGGACTCGAGGATGACACTTGCGAAACCCTTTCTTGCATGTTGTATGGATGGAAGCGGTTGGGTTTATGATAGTCTTGGTTGTATTGTGACTGTTCCCAATTTATTTGATCGGGGTGTTGGCCTTGAGGAAACCCGGAATGTGAATAGTTGTTGCTGAACTGTGGTCCCGGTGAGAAATTGGTCTGATCCGGGTTTTGGTAGGGCGAAGGCGCGCTGTGGTAGCTCTGGGGTGTCGCCGGGTGAGGGAACTGCGCCGAGGTTTCCGGCGTCGCCCGCTGCTGGAACTCCGGACTCGGCTTTGTAATCATATTGTCGCTCGAGTCGGCTGGAGCCGACACGGTCGTCTCGTTCTTCACTTTTGTGCCGTTGTTGTTTTCACTATCATTTTGCGAGTTTTGCGTACTCCACTTTGCATATAAATTTTCTTTATGGTATTGTACATGTACCTTTAAAGAATCAACAGTGTCCAGGTAAAGGTCACAAACTTCACAATGATAATCCCTCGACGGTAAGGTCGACGACACTGCACTGCTGTTAGCCATTTAAAACATCAACCCAACGGAGAACACCGTCTCCTCCAACGAAAAAAAAATAATAAAAAAGCAACAGTCTGCGTCTCGACGTACATGAAGTCCGCACTGCATCAATCAGGCGCTACAGGTAAAAGTCATGGTCGCGGCCCGTCACCCCTCGTCTCAACTTGACTTATACTACAGCGGTGTTGTCGAAGAAAGTTTTTCGCGGCATTTCCGCGCGCGGGCGGGCGGCGCACCACGTGCGCGGTGTAAACACTCGCCTGGCTCGGCGCCGGCAATAACAAACTTGTCAACCGAGCGGTCCGAAAACACGACTGCAGCACTCCGATTACACTTTTATTCGCAGCACTTGTACAGTTACATTAAAGTTTGTTAAAAAAAATTATTAGCACATAAAGAAGAGTCTTAATTCACAAAGTCTTAATGTTTTATCACAAAGTTAACTAATATATAACAATTGGCACTTGTTTGAAACCCGGAGGTGCGTGACGATATAGTTTGTAGTGCATAAGCTGCCGGCACTTAGAGCGGAGGCCACTCGGGTCACCTGGGTACGAACGTTGCGAGCGGACGTTTAGTAGCAACTGACAGCCTTCCCGAAGTCGCCTTCGGGGGCATGACTTCAATAACAATTCGCAACGTCGTCCCCCACCGAGGCGTGCGTGCGAGTGAGAGCGCCACGCTGTGATGAAGTTATCGCTCCTTCGTCCTTTTGTGTGTCCTTGGAGCGAACGAGACAGCAGAAGCGGGGGCACGGAATGCGGGGGACGCGGCTGGTCCTACTCTTTCTCAAAATTGAAATGCCCGGTCGAAATGTCCGGTGATGCTGCGTCCGAGTAGGATAGCGATAGCACCCACCCTTACAATGCGGGCGGACAGAGCCCTGCGACGAAACTTTATAAATTTAAATTCTAGTTTGTATCAAGATAATTTTCAGTTTTTTTTAAATATGGAGTGAATTAATTAGTCGTGCAGATAAAAACGTTCCACAACCCAAAACATTAGTCATTATTGTTTAATACATTCCTATACAGATTTTTTTTAGTGTATGTCGAAAAACTATAATATCGCTATGAGCATTATATAACACGAGGTCGTCTCGATATAAGTTTCGGCTTATTGCATTCTAGTAATATGGTAACAGATTTATCGGCACACCTATACCTACCTACGTGAGCTATACACCTATACCTACCTACGTGAGCTACCACCTTAAGCCTTAACATCTGTCTTAACCTATGGAATTATAACATTTGAATTGCTACATTCTATAAACATATATTTAAAAAAGTCGATGTCGGTTACACCATTTATAGCTCAAGAAAGTCAAGAACGGCTGCACCGATTATAATGATGGTTGATTTATTGGATTGATTTCGGCCCTCAATAGCAGAATAACTATTTAAAATAATCGTTGGCGGTACGAAGTTCGCTAGTATGATACAAATATTAGAATAAATAAAAGCCTTTATAAATTGTATTTATCTTTTTATCAATCTACACATTAAAATTAGGAAAAGAATAAGTATAATAAAAGTACTTTAACATTTAAAAAAAGTTTTAATTTTAATGTGATGTGTTAATATCTAAGTAGGTATATTATATGCAGCAATTCAAACGATATCGTTCCTTTTTCGCATTTGTAAATAATACGAATCAGGAATTTACAATAAAAATTTAACAAAGTAGTTGTCATTTGCATAAATTATCTTCGGTACCTAGGTAAATTGACTTAAATATACCTACTTGTTCTGACAAAAGGTAAAATATAATAAATAAATAACAAGAAAGTATTCCATCCATGCTGACCATGAAAACTGTCTGTGTCATACACAGATACATAACTACCACGTGGGATTGTTGCTTCATGTTAGCTAGTGTTTTAAAAGCTCTTTGTTTAGTTTTCCTGCAAAGATTTACATAAATATATAAGTATGAATTTAAACACTTTAGTCTAGACAATTAAATACCTACTTATGTACCATAATTAAGTAGTAAATCTGTTATTAACGGTCGATCATCACAGTCACATGCAAAGGTCTTTTTTAGCGGTGCGGTTCTATTTTCAATCAAACAAAACTTGATGAATGATTTGCATAAAAACAAAATGCATAATTTTCTTAGTCAGTAGGTTCAATTCAAATAATATAAAACCGATAAATCATAACAATGTTTTTAATAACATTAGTGCTTACTAATATGTTTTTATTAATGTCATAAGTACTTATAAGTGTCGTAAGATACATTAAGTATAACGATTACCTAAATAGTATATAATAGTAATTTATTACCAAGCATAAACTGAACAGTTTTGTACCAAGGTAGGTTTGTTTATTTGTTAGTTACCAACAATAAAACACTGATAAAAAGTTATTTTATACAAAATGAAAGCATTTTTTCATTTATACTCCTTGATTTATACCCAACATTACACACCCATTTTTTAGACTGTGATAAGTAATATCAATAGATTTTTTTCACTTTCCTGTAATACATACGTAGGTAATATAGGTAAATTTGCTGATGCTAGATACATAATACTAGAAAATCCCTTAATTTTAATAAGGTATACTTATTAAGTTTCAATGTCAAATTATGTAATTTAAATTTACCTTCATATTTCACATACGTAGCCATAAGCGTTATAAAATAGATCATTTTACATTGAAAACCATAAACAGAATTCCTATGTTATTCCTTAAATACAGGTTGTCCAGAAGCAACTATGTGTTTTCAAAGTCAATTCACATTATTTAAACAAGACTAATATTTTTTTACATTTGGCGGGCATACAATTTTGAATATTGCGGATTTCTTTTACATTATGTCTGAATGGTCAGAATGCCAATGTTCGCAATTGTAGCATTTTTAAAAGCTAACGTTTCGTTTGCACAAAATATTTCGTTTACATTAAGTACACTATTCGTCGTGTAAGTGATGGGCCGAGGGTTAATTTGTGAGGGGTAACGTGACTATCGTGTAACTTCTTCGGCACACGGTCGCTGGAATTGATGTGCCTTATATCAATGAATGGAATTATTGGGCCCTATTGTTTTAATGCCAGAAGCCGAGCAGTTAATGTAAATAGTGAAAACTATAGACAAACGATAGTGTATTACTTTAAAATTTCCCTCGAAAATTGATAAGCCGCTATGAAGACATCCCGTGGCCGTAGAGATCGCCCGATTTGACCCCTATGTTTTTTTTTCTATGTCGGTATTTCAAAACCAGAGTTTATAATAACAACTCACGGTCTATATGTGATTTTTTTGATATAGATATTGCTAGTGAAATCAACAACATTAAGGGGAGTACGCCGCGGCGTGTGATACAAAACGCAAGGTTCCGTTTCGAGGGATGTGTACGTATAGTAGTGGGACGACATTTATACGACATAATTTTGAAACAACAAAATCCATATATGTGCTCTCTGTCATTACCTATGAATAAAAGTTCTACTTTAACCCGTTATTTTTTTACTTCATGTTATAAATATAAATCTACCACCCGACATTCTGTATCTTAAAAAAATTAGTTACACTTCTAAGTAGGTAGGTACATATCAGTAGTATTCTTAGCAACCCCGGATTATTGCTAATTGAACCGAAGTTTTAACGAAAAACTTAAAAAAAATACGAAACCTACAGAATAATCATATAGCAAAGTAGTGACCGAGTCCCGCGCAGGGCACTGAAAATTTTGCATCGTGGACGGCCGAGGGGCAGGGAGCGGGGGAGGCTCACAGGCGCGGTTCCTTCAATTTTTTCTAAACACATCGAACCAACGTCTCTGCAGCGTTCGCTCCAAATTCGGACATTGCACACTGCTATAAACATTCATTTACAATAAGGTAAATCCACAAACACTACAAATAGTGCGAAAAATAGACGGAGAGGATGAAAGTCGGTGGTCACTTTGCTTTTTCGTGGGGGTAGGACGCAGTGTGCGCGCTACCGGCCGGACACGAGGGCCATGCAAACTATGAGGGGTGCCGACATCGATTTTCTCGGACTATGCCGATCGCTTCCTTATCCTCGCTTGCTGTGCGATTTTACACTCGCGTTTATACTATATCAAAATTCGTTGTATACCTAGATTCCGCTTAGCTTGTAGACATAGGGTATTTGAAAGTTCAAGGCACGCAGTAATGTCGGCAGATAAGTTGAAAGTTAGCACAGTGAAAAGCAATCTTAATGTTTTTCATAAATATCACGGCTACCAAGTGTATAACTGGTTATTTTAGTAATTTTACATTACCAATCCTACTGGGAGTGATTATTTATTTTGGGACAATCATGTTTCAAAACTACCCTCATAAATACTTACGAATCATACTATACGATCCAAACGACTTTGAATATTTAAACTTCAAATCAAATCATAGTTTAATAGATAAAAAAATACTTTCTTCATTCAGGATATAGACCTAGCTTTTAAACTACACATCTCTTAATTGTATAAGTAATACATAAGTACGGTTGGTTTGGATTTAAAGTTAGGAATTTACAAGCTTAGTTACCACTTTTTAAGGACTTTACTGGAGAGACTGACTTACTCTCAGGTATTAATTAGGTATCTCATCATCCTCCTTGCGTTTGTCCCGGCTTGCTACGGCGGATTTTTGAGCCTGGGGTCCACTAGGCAACCTAACCCCATGAATTGACGTAGGCACTAGTTTTTACGAAAGCGACTGCCATCTGAATTTTCAACCCAGAGGGGAAACTGGGCCCTTATTGGGATTAGGTTCAGTTTTCTCACGATGTTTTTATTGAATATCAAATGATATTTCATGCATAAGTTCCGAAGAACTCGGTGGTACGGGCCGGGGTTTAACCCGAGCCCTCCGGATTCGCAGGAGTTGCAGGGTTCCATAGATTACGGTGGCCGCTTACCATCGGTGACTGGTTGTTTGCCACTGAGGTGGTTTAAAAATGCAGCTTGCACGTCAAAACTTAGCTTGTGTGTTGTGACGTATTAAAATCGGATCTAAAACGTATTGGTTAGTGCAAGCTAAAAGCAAATCGATTTCTATCTTATTTTTGTTTCTTTTTCGTTCCAAGTCGACATACCTATTACTAATATTAGGTAATGGCAGATCCTGATTACAATAATACATACTTTGCCAAACCAGTAGGGTTGGTAGTACCTATAGTATTATATATTTATATACATAGGACCTGTTTTCATTGATCTAGAGTATAGTTCAGTTACTAAAATACTTTTTATATTTTGTTACCTACCTAAATACCGATACTCCAACAAGGTTCCTCTAAATATTCATACAAGCTTGCCCTTTTTATCTTAGTGGACGCTTTGCGGTATAAAACGTACTATAGCCCATGTCATTCACCAGGACTAAAGCTAGGAAGATATCAATATCCACTTATACATATAGTTAGCACCTATGTTTATTAAGAATGTGCCTATTGCGTAGTAGGTACCTACAAATAAATACCACTTTATGCAAATACGTAACTACTTCTTCCATATTCCATATAGAGGCGACCCATAAATTTACATAGGTAATTAGTAATTACATAAAAAAACAATATCAATAGTAAGTATTTTATTTTATCATAATTTTTGCTTTTACATGTTGATACTTGGGACTACATTCCTAGTCCTAGGTACAGGTACAGGTATAGGTTTCATGCTTTAAAACATTATGCCCGATAGGAATAAACGATTTATGATTCTGTACATGTTCAATATAACGTGCGCTTCGTGTGTAAACGTAGTATATCGCTATAGTAGGCGGTAATAAGAAAGGAACAGATTACGGTAAGTTACATTTTCACGTACAACGGTCTGAAATCAGACACTGTATTCCTATCCGAACGCTACCGATGATCTAACACAGAAAAACCGGTATAAGCGTGAATTTCATTAGTAATGGTTGTAACGGGTTTGGAGGTCACAATCAGACTGGTTGAATTGGGGACGCGCTCTAACTCTCGGCGGTCTGAATCCGGGGCAGGAGTAGGTCACTGGACTCATTCTTCGGAGTGTCGCGCCGCGACGCCTGCCACTCGACCTTTTTTTAATCAAAGCTAAAGAAACACCTTTAATCATGTCGTCATACGTACGCACTTACATGTAAGTAGTTGTTTATGTAGTCACTTCGCAGTTGTGGTTACCGATTACAATATGTATATTTTTCGGATCTATGAAATAATTGCGGATACCGCGGCGCTGAAATAAAACTGATTCCATATGATAAGCAGATTTTTCTAGTGTTTATGCGTGAGACCCACGCATTCACAACTGAACGCTAAAAGCAGATGTAGTACATAATATAGTTCCATATAAAATGGATATGAAAATTTCATTCATTTAATACCATAATCGATTGACACTTCTGGTGCCGTCGTATCCCGATTGAGATCCGAGTTTTCCCGATGGAAATACATTATGCACTATATCATATCTGATATAGATTCAAACCCGATAAGTAACTAGTAGTGGGGTGGGGGTCTCTATTTTAAAAATATTATTTTCTCATTGGTTTAATTTTAATTTGGCATTGAAGAGTATTGGATCTGACAAAAGTGAAGTTCATGTCAAACACATACGTATCAAGTATCAAGTTTTAGTATTTAGTACCTACTTAACATTAGTTGTCAGAATGAAATGCACGATTTTGTCTATACAATAAAAAAATACACTTGAAAAACCAATTCAAACATATTTTTGCATTTTCAATTCTTTTAAAATCGATAAAATATTATAAAGACGAAGGCTATGAAAGATAAGAAGGTTATGTATGACTAATATACTTACATTAAACATAAAATATATGATCACCTAGTATATCGCAATTTAAGAGCCCCATTGAAACTATAGGTAGATAAAGATAAAAAGATAGATATTCTATAAGGAAAATGTCTTTTGCGTTTGTGTAGGTGTATGGAAGCTATACAATTTGTTTTATAGTAAAATGTAAAAAATATAATTGTATCATTGTTTAAAAAAATATCGTATTTAAAAAAACTATATTAAAATATATTGCTTATTTTGCATCCATTTAACTAAATATTACAAAATTCAACATGTGTCATCTCATCATCCCTATTGCGGACTTGCTGATAACTGATAAGTTTCCGCCACCCGCGAACCGTTTTAAAAATACTGTCTGATATAACTTACAATGACAGTGACACAAATGCAATTATTGCGAACATAGACATAACCGAATAATTGCTACGCTATAAAATAAGCTTATTAGTAAGGATTTTGAAATTTGGAAATCTATCCACCATGGGCACCTTGCCCGTGGATACTTACTAACTCCCTGCACGGCTAGCACGTCTTACGCGCGACTGGCTTGACAAAAGACAGATCTGCGCGACTTCATGCGTTGTCGCTAGTTGGTAGCACAACTTGCGCGTGAAAGGAGCGACAGACTCGCGATTAAATGCCAGTGTCATAAAATGACAGTGACTCGCGACTTTGAACTAAAATCCTTTGCATAACTTTGAGTTCTCTTCGTGTCAGTTGTAGCCGCGGGTGCATGTTATGCTCCCGGAAAGCGAGATTTTTGACAGGCGCGGGAAGGTTTCCCTACTCGCGGCTTAAGTCGCTCTTATAAGACGTGCTAGCCGTGCTGAATTCACCTAACCTGTACTGTTTTACTTTCTAATATTCAAAACAGTACCTCTTACTTGACTTTTATACTCGTAGCAACTATTATATAATCCGTGCTCGTAGTAGGTAAACGGTGCGATATAACTATAAAGAAAATACTATGCCATGACCTAAGGGCCGTGTCATTCATAACGTTTTATGAGGGTTTGAGCAATAACCACATACCTACTTCCCTATACCTCGTTGGGTACCTAAGAACGAGACACCGACATGTTGTGTCTACTTGCGTTCGTGGTCGATGCTGTTCTTTTCTACTGGTGGCACTGGGTGATGTAGATGGTGCATTCCCATCTGACCCGCTATAGTCACGTGGGACGGGCACAGATGAGAACCAACCCTTCCCATCTGTGCTCGGCTTCGGTATCGTTCTATCTATTTTCAACCGACTTCAAGATTTCGAAGGAGGAGGTTATCAATTCGTCGGGATCTTTATTTTTGCTATTTTTTTTTTAATGTATGTTCACCGATTATTCGAAGACGGCTGGACCGATTTGAAAAATTATTTTTTTTATTTGAAAGAGTTGGTCCCATTGTAACCAGGTCAGGATCTGAGGACGGGACCCTGGAGAAATCGAGGGAACTCTTCAACTATTATAGGCACACCTATAGTTTTTTTTACTGCAGCTCGAGCATTTGGTTTTGGAAAGGTGGAAGCTTAGTGAAGTCGGTTCTTTTTTGTTTAAAATTATTTATAGGTTATTATCAGATTGGTATTACTTAGTTGTGCTTTAATTGTATTAGTGTTGGATATTTATATATACTTACCTACTTACTAATTGGTACCTATAATCCGAATACATAATATAATATAATTAGTAACAAAGTGTTGAATTTAATCTAAAACTACTTTTCCATACAAATGAGAGAGCCTGAGAAAATGGTCTAAGAAGACGAATGCACCGGGGCTCGTTTACTCGAGGACAGTGAAAACTTCGTATAGCATTTTCCATATAAGTTACCAAATTACCTCTAATAACCAGATTTAATACAAAAAAGCAATGGAACCTGTAAAACAAAAGTGTAACATTTATTTGATGCACTTTTGTAAAGTATCTTTTTCATAAATTTACCGCGTGTTTGCGTCTTCAGGCACTCTTGAGCTTTATATGGATTTCCAATAAATTTCGCATCTTATTTGTATGTATATTATTATACCAGATAATGTTCATTGGAAATTAAGCTATTAAATAATTTTATAATGAAATTTTATTTTATATTTTATCAGTCAAAAATCTGGTAACAGAACTTAGTAACCAACTAGGTACCTACTTACCTACCCAAGGACCGACTTAAGGAAAAAACATTGTTAATTAAATATTCGAACGATACATATAATGATATCGGTACTTATAAGTACTCAGGTACCTACCTACATCCAAGGCATTCATTATGAATTTATGACTATGTTATATTTTCAATTTATATTTTATTATCTTCTACTTAGGGGGCGTCCATTAATCGCGTCATATTGTATAGGGGGGGGGGAGGGGGTCAAGAAAAAATCACCAATGATCACCACAAGGGAGGGGGGGTATGGACACATATCACGTGTAATTTTTTTTTGTTTCTCCGTGCTACTGTATTATATTCAATAAAATAAAAATTATCAACTTTTAAATTAACCAAACTGCCGAAACCAGAGTAAAATTTGCGCGAGGAATGTTGCCTCGCAGTTGGCACTTCAGCGTTCATTTGAGCGGGCGGGGCGTCGCTATGCTTTATGCACGGCGTCTCTTAGATTGATCTCATTTTTCATAAAATCCATTTCTAATGACGGGATCCACGAGGAATCAAGGGAACTCCTGCAACCTTAAGCAGACGTATAGCGATTTTTTTTAAATCTAAAAACCAACCAATTGCATTTAAATAGTGCTTTTTAATGAAATAGAAACTGCTCGTGAAGACCAGAATGGAACTCCTCCACGACAAGTTTTTAGTCTTGGGACTAATTGTTATGTCTTATGAGATATACTATTGGTTGTCAATAATTTTAATGGCATTTGAAATATTATTTTGTGAATTAGGTTTTTAGGGTTCCGCAGCCAAAATGGCAAAAACGTAACCGGTTTCGTTATGTCCGTCTGTCCGTCCGTATGTCACAGCTATTTTACTCGGAAACTATAAAACATGTCTTAATAAAATTTTAACATAAGGTGTATTTTGTATGCCGCTACTAAGTTTTGCTGAACATGTAACTATGTGTCAATTTTTTTTTTTTTACCAAATATGAACGTGTTGCACATCACTCGATAGGTTATATATGTATTTAAAAATAATTTTAATCAAAAAAGAACCGACTTCACTTAGCCTCCACCTTTCCAAAAGCAAATGCTCGAGCTGCTGTAAAAAATACTCAAATCACTATGGCTGTGCCTATAATAGTTGAAGAGTTCCCTCGATTTCTCCAGGATCCCATCATCAGATCCTGACCTGGTTACAGTGAGACTAACTGTGATACTCTTTAAACCCAAAATTAGAATTTTCTAAATCGGTCCATTTCTTCGAATAATCGGTGAACATACAAAAAAAAATTGCAAAAACAAAGATTCCGACGAGTTGATAACCTCCTCCTTCGAAATCTTGAAGTCGGTTGATAACATTGAGGTTTGTTTAAAAAACATTTTTTCTTTCAGTCTAAAAAATTGTGCCCCCTGTAACTTTTGAACCGGAGATCCAAAAAATATGAAAAAAATTGAGAAAATACATCATTGTATATTCTTTGAACGAAAATTGTTTTGAACATTATCGGTTTAGAAACTATGGAGTTATCTCCAAGAAAACTTCTTTCATAGGCATATATGACCTTTTGATATTAGTTTTTCGATTGTAGGTACGCTCGATTATGCGTGATCCGACACGCACTTGGCAGGTTTCTTTTCTATTAAAGATAATTTTAATTAAAACGGTGAGGTATCCATGTAGTTTCATTTTTTTACCCTTCACGTGTACGTACGTTACGTAGGTTCATGTGTTAGAAAACTGTACTTATTTTAGTTAGCAAAAAAATTACACGTCATATTGGAGGGGGGGGGAGGGGTCCTGAAAATATCACCAAAAATCACCATGGGGGAGGGGGGGTCTAAAACAAGCCAAAAACGTATGACGCGATTAATGGACGCCCCCTTATGGGTAATGTCATCGCACTTAAGTACCCACCTACCCACCTACTTAATGGAATCGATATATCAAGACTTTGTTATTTTATAACATAATCCATCAAAAACATAAAAGTTAATGAATGCCTAGTTCTTAAACGGCTTCGCTAATAAAAGAAATGAGATCTAACTAGAAACCAAGTTCTTTGAAAGCTCCTCAGATCACTGTTTCTGTCAAACATAACGTTTTTCAATTACTTAAAACGATTTGTTGTGTTATTACCTACTTAATAGTGCAACTTGGCATGTTTTTTCTTTTTCTAATAGTTACCTCTACTTGACTGATACTACTGACTTATCTTCCACGCACTTATTTGAATACATGAATGGGTAAAAACTTACCAAGTTGCACTATTAAGTAGGAAATAACACAGCAAATGATTTTAAGCAATTGACAAATCGAGGGGTGCGTGGTCAAACCCGATAACTCGATCTAATAGGTATTTGAAAATAGAACAATAAGCTGACATACGTTAGATGCTTATTTAAATCAAAAAATATTTCTACTTATCGGGTTTCACCTCGCAACCCTCGAAATGATATATATGATCTGAGGAGGTTTGACAGATTTTTTTTAAGGTCAAATAGGTTTCAAGTTATTGGGGGGTCAACAGTGCCCCCAAAAGATTCGTGTAAATATATCCATGGCTGGTGTGTAGCCTCTTTTCTCTGCGAACTTGGCTGACACACTACCGTGTCTCTAGATTTATTATTAAATCTCCGACGTATAATTATACTTTATTTAAAATTTTATAACTTCCAACTAGACCTACCTAGGTATTATTAGGAAGTCTAGTAAATACTAAGGTCTCAGTCTCCGCTTCGACCTCAAGCGCGAAGGTCACATTGATGCTCTGATTCGGCGAACACTTGTTCCAGAAGCGCCTGCTATTATTTAGCACTTTATTGAATTCCTAATGCCTTGCAAAGCTATGAAACGTAATAACCACCACCTTCACCTACATCGCAGTCCTCAACAAATTTTGTACATCCAAACATTACTCCTGCAACGTTAAGCACGTTAGGTACTAAATAACATACCTAATCCCGCAGGCCCGCACCCTACGTATAACAAAATCTATGACAGCAGGAAAACAAAATAACACAAAACATATCCCTGCGCCTGATTTGGAATATTTGGATACAATCTACGGCCTTGAATGTAGTGGAGCATCCAAATTGCGCGACGTTGTCAAATTTACCAGCGCAGAGAAAAAATGCATCTAGCAACATCGCTCACACCACCACGGTGAAAGATACGCGCACACAGAAACACCAGAGACAGGTGTAAATATATGAGCTCACGCACACCGACGAAGAAGCTGCAGCCCTTACGAAAGATTTCTCAGAAAAGCGAAGCACGCACACAGGGAGGGGTGGTGTGTAATTACAAAAAAAAGTCAAACGCGCTCCGTGGGGCCCGGCCGGCGTCCCGGCTAGATGCGCCAGCGCACCGCCGTGATAGCGATACGTGCAATTTGCAAATAGAAGTCTATTTAGTACTATTTTAAGTGTATTTAGTTATATTTAGTGTACATCATGAAGCCATTATTTATTACAGAGCTTCTGACGCTCGTGCCAATAATATGTATACTAAACTAAAGCAATGTGCGCCATCCATGTAGCTATAACATAATTAAGTTAACAGCAAGGTACTTAAGTACAAAACGGATAGAATGTTTATTAGATTCACCAACAAATTGCAACCCCTTTTTTAGGGTTCCGTAGTCAACTAGGAACCCTTATAGTTTCGCCATGTCTGCCCGTCCGTCCGTCCGTCCGTCCGCGGATAATCTCAGTGACCGTTAGCACTAGAAAGCTGAAATTTGGTACTAATATGTATATCAATCACGCCGACAAAGTGGTAAAATAAAAAGTGGAAATTTTTTTTTCTATTAGGGTACCTCCCCTATACGTAAAGTGGGGAGTGATTTTTTTTTCATTTCAACCCTAACGTGTGATATATTGTTGGATAGGTATTTGAAAATGAATAGGGGTTTACTAAAATCATTTTTCGATAATGTAAATATTTTCGGAAATAATCGCTCCAGAAGTAAAAAAATATGCGCCCCCCCCCCCCTCTAACTTTTGAACCATAAGTTTTAAAAATATGAAAAAAATCTCAAAAGTAGAACTTCATAAAAACTTTCTAGGAAAATTATTTTGAACTTGATAGGATGAATAGTTTTTGAAAAAAAATTACAAAATACCTGTAATTTGTACAAAATTACAATGAAATGACGTGCTTTCAAATAAAGTAAAAACGGTGAAAATCGGTTCACGCAATAAAGAATTATTCCATAAAAATCATCTTCCATACTATAAGCTCGCGCGCAATAGTTTACTTAATTTGCCGATATATGTCGCTGTAAGTGGAACTCTCATATCATATCCTACATGGCGGTGTTATTAACTCTTAAGTGGGGACACTTACTGTGACGGACGGAAAACTACGGAACCCTACACTGAGCGTGGCCCGACACGCTCTTGGCCGGTTTTTTGGTTCAAACTACTTATTAGTCAATTCTGAACTACCAACATACCTATTTATGTACCTATACACACTACTTGAATGGTTGCACGTTAAAATATTTCGAATAAGAACCTGTATGACATTAATAAGTAAGGTTAGTAAAACAAATCGTGGAAAGGGGTTGTTGCATCACAGAGATGGGGCGCGAAGGAATGCGGCGCATAAAAAGCGAGGTACAGTTAGACGGGGGTGGCGACCGGTTCCCGAGCGATCCACTGTTACTTCCTCTATCGTTTTTGATTACCTATCGCGCATTCCGCGCTGTGGCTAATACAGATCAAACTTTTGATGCTGACTAATCTTATAAATATTTAAGTGGGTATTTTCAGTCAGTTAAAGTGTAAGGTTTAGAACTATTATGGTTCAAATTAAACTACCTATGTATGTATATTTATTATTTACTTTGTACAGTATTTAAATTAAAAGTATTTACTTGCATAGTATAACCTGACTGATGTGATATCGATCATAGTTCCCCATAATAATTGCCCATACTAACCCATTTTGGATTCGGAATCCAACTCGGTTGGGCAGCGTTCGGGAAACTACGTAATGTCTTTTCGTCCGACATGTTACCAGTGATGACTTGCGGCTCCGAAACGTGGTCTTTCACTATCGGTCTCATCTCAAAACTCAAAGTCGCTCAACGAGCTATGGAGAGGGCTGATCGAATCAGAAATGAGGAGATCCGTAGACGAATTAAAGTCATCGACATAGCCCACCGGATTAGCAAGCTGAAGTGGCAATGGGCAGGCAACATTGCACGCAGAGAAGATGGCCGATGGGCTCGAAAAGTGCTCGTACCACTGACTAGCAAGCGCAGCGTAGGACATCCATCCACAAGATGGACGGATTATCTTATTAAGGTCGCCGGAAGACGCTGGATGCGGGTCGCTTCCAACCAGTACGTGTGGAGGTCCAAGGGGGAGGCCTATGTTCAGCAGTGGACGTCTTATTATGGCTGAGATGATGAACCCATTTTGCTGGCTCTAAATTTAGTCCCGGTGGCTCCAGTATAATAAAATGGTGTAGGCTGACAATTCCAACGTGAAATCATTCATGCTTACATTTGCGCCTGAAATTTTTCTACATGCAGACTTAAATAATAATATTTTATTACCTATATATACCTATTATAAGTAAAATACCAGTACAATGAACACGTGATAAATGCACACGTGTTAATCGCACCCTGCGGACTAGGCAGACCTTATCTGCCTACCTTTAGTTTTTACAACATCAACAAAGGATTGTTAAGTGTTACTCGTACCATTACGTTTACATGTGGATATTTGTTAGCGATTTGGAAGCGTGGTTATTATTTGGTATTATTGTTAAAACTTTGACTCACCCTTTAGGGTTCCGTAGTTTAAGTAACAAGTCGTAACATAACGTGGTAAAATCCTTCTATAGCAGGACACCATTTCCCTACAACATGTTTATGCCTTATAGAATATTGTCTATTTTTCACTTTGAAGTAAATGTATAAAATGAATTTGGCCACACTGACGTGCTTAACTCAATGATATAATAATAATAAATAAATAATTAATATTATAAAGACTGTGTACGATAAAATCCGGACATGTATGATCTGGTATATCTTTTTTTCGGTACCACATATTCAAGCATTTCTTTTACTTCAATAATCTGGAATTGTAGTAATACCTATATACTAAAAATAGAATCATATTACAATTGTATGGGCTTGTGTGAGTTTTTGCCAAATATATTCCATCATATCTTGAATTTTTCGTCCAGCATTTTTTGATAATCTTCACTCACTTCCTGCTACAATGCCACAATTGTATTTATATTTTCACAAGCTGTTTTAGGCTCACTAGAATATTATCTTACAAAAAAAATACGATTTGAAAGCCTTTTCTACTTGAGGCAGTCAGGAAGACTTTCTACTTCAAGTACTAAAAGTAGTTTTTATATGGGAGGCATATTTTTGTAAAAAAGTCAAACTCACCAAAGCTAGAACACCTCAGAACTATTTACATCTAAGTCCAATTAGAAAAATGTAAGCTATTATGAAAAGAGAATGTAATAAGGTATAATTTGGTTTATCTAGTTAAAAATAAAAAACAATTTTTCACAGGAAAATTTGGTAAACACTGTCAGAACACCGTGGACAAAAAAATATACGCACTGTGGAATATATAGTGATCAAAGTCACAGATAACGTAACGTTATATTATGTTTGTAATTTTATTATGTAGCTTGATGACCACAAATTATTTAAAAGAAGTGTTTCTTGAATATGTGGTACCGAAAAAAAAGATATACCAGATCATGCATGTCCGGATTTTATCGTACACAGTCTTTAGGACAATCTTACACAAATCGACCTAGGCCCACAGTAAGCTCAATAAGGCTTGTCTTATGGGTACTAGACGACGATATATACACGGTGTAACATGAGAAAACCGAATAATTTTAACAGCGTATTCCTGATCATAATTGGAGACTAAAATGTCGTATAAACTTTTCTGGAATTCGCCTAGTTTCAGAGTTACTACAACTTAAATAAAAAAACATTTTTTAATGTGACTCAGTGTAAAACGCTTTTTCGATGGCGATTTCACCCTTTATGGGGTCTAGTCTAGACATTCTTATTGACAAATATCAAAGTGCCAAGGAATACTTTACGTAAGCTATTTTTTAAGGAAAAAAATGTACTAATTTATTTTAATCGACAGTTTTACTAATAATATTTTTGTTTTTATGTTCAAAAGCATTCAAAAAATCGAAAAAAGAGCAAAAAAAAATTTTTTTTTTTGGCGAAATCCAAAAAAGTTTATACGACATTATAGTCTCCAATTATGATCAGGAATACGCTGTTAAAATTATTCGGTTTCCTCATGTTACACCGTGTATAATAGATAAATATGGATAAATACTTAAATACATAGAAAACATGCATAACTCAGGAACAAATATCTGTGATAAACACACAAACAAATGCCCTGACCAGGATTCGATCCCGGGACCTCCTGCATCGTAGGCAGGGTCACTACCGACTAAGCTAGGAGCTAAGATATTTACTATGGATGGGTTATACTCTAAGAAAATGAGCAGAACAAATGCTTCCAGAGTTATTTCATAACCTAGCAACGATTCTCTTATGTTTACGTATCTATTTTGACAATCATTACATCTTTGTCACTCTCATTGTTAGAAAATTACAGTTTGTGTCTTTTTCACGCGGGTGACGGGAGCTCATTGGCACGTCCCGTCCGCATCTCACGCTGGCCGGTGCGCGACTAGCGACAATTGTTTGAATTCACTCATTTTAAGTGCTTCACTTTTGGAGCGTACTTAACCCATCTGTCATTATTACATATCATAGGCTTAACTAGGCACCCATCGAGTAGCACGGTAGTGTAAGCATTATTAAGATGTTAGGTTATGATTAAGTAGATGAATAAAGTACATACATAAACTAGTGGTGTTGTCCACTAGGTCTAGGTAGGTAACAAAAAAAAAGATTTTTATGTATTCTTAAAAACTGATCGATATTTGATGTGACCTCTTGAGTTCATTTCTCTACGCCTGTACGCTACCACACCGAGTGCTGTCGGGAAGATACATTAGGCCTTTTGTCACTTTTACTTATATCAAAATTCATATTCAATTTTTAATCACAATATATATTTTAAGTAGGTAAAGCCAGACCAGAAATATATGATTATTGTCAAGAGGGCGCTATTATTCTCATTTAAATGGCAACAGTTCAAAATGGTCAAAAAGTAGTTTATTCTCTATGGTATGGTGACATCTTGATTTGTTTACCTGTCAGCTCGGATGTTAATTTGAAAATGTTTCGTAGCGAAATAGTTTCTTTTCCCGACCGTTTTATTTCCTGCAGTTTATTATATACATTACTCACAATGTTTCACTCGTAACTATGAATAGTTTTCGCCATTTTTTGTCGTTTATTATTTAATATTTAACACGTTACTTTTATTTAAGTAAACCGTCGCAATGATACTGACAACTATGACAAACTATCATTCAAATTATTGCCAGTGTAAGAAATTAGTTCCAATAAAATTCCGCAACATGGCGCATGATCATATATTTTTGGTCAGGCTTTATATTACTTGTCGTGTTATCTGAATGTAGTCCTATTATTTTCTTGTTCAATTTGCAAGAATATCATTTGGATAAGTATACCTATACTACCCTGAGTACCCCGGCTCCGTATTGTACCTACTTGGAACCAGTTTGAACTCGCTCAAAATACATCGCTTTTATCTTACTCAAAAGACTATTACAGCCTCTTGAAAAATAATAGACCTGGTAAATTTCTAATATACCTCTCTAATTTATCTTATGTTAAATTTAACAGACCTGCTTGTACATAACTGGTCATCAATTTGGCGAGCGACGGGCGAGGGGAAGGGGCAAACTCAAGCTCGCCTAACCCCTTATTTTACATTTCACACTCCGGGAAAATCGTTAGAGAAATCTGCGTAACGTGCGGGGTCCGAGACATACACACACACGCAAGCACTCGGTCCGAGCTTGAGCCCACCCCCACCGCCCGCTGTATCGACGGAACTTCAAGAAATCCTCACATACGCACATGTGCTATCCAACGATGTTCAATAAATTAAAATTACACACCCCAGTGAAAAGCGCGTTACAGTAAAAAGGATTTATTATATTACTAAGTATCAATAATGCCATTCCATACATCACCTAACGTAGGTATATAATTTATCCCACAATTTCTCTACAAACGGTACCTATATCGACTAAGAAAAATAATAAAATAAAATAAAACCTCGTACTGTACTTAACTAGGTGCTTATAGTAATTATATAAAAGCGTAGATCGGGGTCGATGTGGCTAAATATGAACTAGGTCCATATTTTTTATACTACTGGACATTATTCTGTCTGTTCATGCTGGCTGTGCCCAATAGACGCCTCTCTTGCAAAAACTTTAGAGCCCTTATTCTGTTCAATGGCCTCTTCAATACGATTTGTATTGAATTGGCGCAAATCACGGGTAAGGGACTTAGAGATCCGTTTATTGAGCTGCCGGTATAATGACGCATCTGCTGAGGATTGCAGAACCATTTCTCTCCTTTCCTCGATGAGTTTCTGAGTGGAGTCAGGGAGCCTTTTCGTTCTGTTGCTCCGCTAAGCCTTAAAAAACTTAGACCCAGTACTATGAACAGCTTCCACAAACCCGTCGTTGAATTCGTCCACATCGCCGCCTAGACAATGGAAACGGTTTTGGAGTTCCAGCTGGAAGCGCTCAGGGTTTTGGATTTGAAGTGCTGCTGGACGGAGCGTAGACTTCATCAGTCGAGAGCGCTCTAGCTTAACACATATATTCAATGTGCCTCTCACTAGACCGTGATCACTTCCGGTTTTAACCGTATTGATCACAGAGACATCATTGAATATATGCTTCTTCGTCGACATGATGAAGTCAATCTCGTTTTTAGTTGCACCGTCGGGACTCATCCAGGTCCACTTCCTGTGCTCACGTTTCTTGAAGAAGGAGTTCATCATGTAGAGTCCCTCCTCCAAGAAGCCAGCCAGTAGTTGGCCCCGGTGGTTCCGACTTCCAAATCCAAATTGCCCCACTCTCAGCTCTTCACCATCTCTCTTGCCCAGTTTCGCGTTGAAGTCCCCCATAACAACGGTGAAGTAGGTTTTGGAGCTACGCATGGCCTTCGATATATCCTCATACATGGCCTCCACCTTATCATCGGAGTGTGCCGAAGTCGGTATAAGGTACGCCACCCTAGTCGACACACTCTCGATCTTCACCACGTTGTTCACGAGGGACTTATGGACGATGAACCCGACACCTCCCTGGGACTGTTGGTCGCCCTCCCGGAAATAAAGCAAGTTGCCGGACTTTAGGATTATCGTTTCCTCCCCCTCTCTTCGGACTTCAGATAACCCTATGACATCCCAACGTAACTTGCTCAATCCTTCCTCCCGTTCCACTATCTTTTCGGCGGTCCGCAGTGTACGCGTGTTATATGTTGCCAGGGCCAGAAGTCGACGGTGGTGGTAGCCGGATCTTTGCCGGAGATTCTTAGCACCCCTAACCCCGCTAGTACCCTGGCCGCTACCATAATCAGGGCACCGGAGGTCGCCGGACAATCGGGGCCGTGGTTTTTTGGTTCTTTTCATGCGGGGTGAATGCCGTAATCGCCACGCTTGGCATGCGGGTTGTCGATCGCAGTATCTCCACCGCACTCCGAGGATGCTGCTGCCCATCCCCCGGTGGTCTTGGCCGTAGTTTTAGGACATACTCCGGGTCCCCTTTATACATATGTAACACTAAATTTAATGGAGTAATAGATAGTCGACTTTACACATGTTAACATATGGTTCATTATCGGATGCAGTCCTTGCAAATGTAATAAAAAATCAGCTAAGTATCAACGTCTAAATAGTAACCGTCAGAAAAAACCTATTGTCTTTAAATCGATTCTGTAAACTAAGCTTGATTTTCGATTTGGATTAAATCTTTTAAACATAAATATAGGTAAATACGAGTAAAGTAAATGAAAAAATTAATAGTACATTATGATACAAGTGTGCTAAGTTGATCATTACCTACGAAGCGATATTGTGCGCACGAACGCACGTGAGTGCGCATAAGGAAGCTGAGATTATGTAATGATCAAGCACACGCGTTTCATACGACGTTTTTCAACACACTTGCGAGGAAATAACAGAATAGTAGAATTAATAACTTTTGGTAAAAACATTAATTGTCAGAATGTTTACAGGATAGAGGTACTTACGAACCTAAGATAATTAAATTTAACTAACCTTTTTTGTAATGTTATTGAGTATCTGGAACTCTTTTTCAAATCATTTCATAAAATTCAAGACTTCACATTTATTGTGCAATAAATTATAGTATTTTTTCTTACGTATTGCTCACTAGATTTTTATGATGACATTTTACTAGTATGAATCACAATTTTGAAATATATCCAGAGGTTAACTTAACGCTAAAGTTGTCTTCTTATTCATTGAAAATATAATTTGTTTAAATTAATAAAACACGACGAGAAAAATCTAACAAATAAACAATGATTTGAGGTTAACTTATACATGGCGCGCAATTTTCTTTTTTGGATGTGCGTGCAGCTTGAGGCAAAGGCGCGGACGTATAATGCCAAACAGCCAATATTAAAACAGACAATTCGTGTTTAAAACGTAATTTATTGTGTAGTAATATAATAAGTTGAAATGATTCTTATTCACAATCAGGATTGTATAATTTGTATTCTATGTGTATATTTTTAATATAGTTACCTTTTTTTTACCTTTTTAGAATGTAAACTCATAAAGAGTTAAAAAAAGTAAAGGTAATACCCGACTAAATTACAACGATTCGTCTGCGTACGTACAACTTGGTACTAGAATACAAACGTCACTTGATCGGATCATTAAATTATTCCAGTAGTTGGATAATTCTAGATAAAATCTAGGATTATGAGATGAGCATAAAAGCGGTGGAATAAGAACCTCTTTACGAGCAGGTGTGTTGAAAAGTAATTTAAAAAATGTAGGTAAAATAATGATAACTATAGGTGAAGTAAAACTATACTTAGGTACCCACATGTGAAATTATATTCCATCTTTATGTAAACTAAACTTAGTAGAACATTTTTACACCCAAAAACAATACATAAATATAAAGCCATTATCACGGAGTTCTACACACACTGAAAACGATGACCGAAATGCGTGTAATCGATTTTTGAACTAGTTTTTATGAACGCTTAACCTACCTCCTGTGTTTTGTTTTAGGATTCTGTAGGGTAATTGTGCTAGTTTCCCGTCCAGGTCCAGTTTACTTGATTAAACTGCTGCAAATAAATGGGATAAACTCTTCAAGGTCAATATATTTTATATTTATAGTTTATTCTTTAGTACATTTTTTAATTTTAAGCTTTTATTTTAGGAAGATCTTGAAGATAAACATATATATAAGTATGAACGGAAAACTGACAAGAGTGGACGAAAACTATCACAATCACCCTACTCAAATGGCGACGCACTTGTTATACAAATACGTACCATTTATACATATGATGGCTGCTTTTAATCGTTTAATTATCTTGGTGTAATACATTTGATACGTTTAAGTTATTTTTCAAGTAGTATTATGTATGGGGTAGACAAACTGATAGTTTTGAAACTGTTATAGCAGCATACCTACCTTCTCACCCTCCCACCCTCTCCCTGACGCTAGCGTAGCGGGGCTCTTTGAGCACAAAATTGAGAAAAATATTGGAGATAGGGAAAAGGTGTCTAAGAAAAAAAATCCTTATTACATTTTGAACAAAAAAGGTTTTATGTATATATTTCATTATATAGGCTTTACCATATTCATATTCGTATACATATTCAGTTAATATTTTCTAAATTACCATAGATACCAAAAGAAAGCACTTAATATATAAATGAAAGGTTGTTTGTAATATCTATAAAAAATACCGCCCAGTGAGAGTCGTACTCGCGCCCCAAGAGTTCCTTATATCAAATAATTTTAACAATGTTTTTATCGTAAATCCGACTCACGCTTAACCGTAGAATCCCTTCATTATTTTTTTTTTTAGATGTTTGGCTACCACAAGGCGAGATAAGGTGCACCCTCAAAGCAAGTAAGTATCTTGCATCTTTTACAATTTGGAAAATAACAAAATGATAAAACCGACCATTAAAATCAACAGCTTAGTTTTGTAAAGCTAAGTTCGCCGAATGATTGCATTAACACAGTACTTAAAGCCTATCAAAAACTGAAAAAAAAACTTTATTATTGGAATTTTAATCATAAACATTTATTTCAATTAAATTATGAAAACTGTCAACCGGACACAATAGGCATGATGGTTTTTTGTCATAAATGATATCAATCGATTCGTTTTATTGTGAGGATTAAATCTCTATATGGGGCCAATTGCGTTAAAGCCACACAAAAGTCAGAAATGAGACTTAAAGTATTTGCATTTGTTTCTCAAAACGCTCTTAACAAAATGATGTGCAAAAGTGACGTCACGATCGTTTAAAGTATGGAAAAATTATGAGATTACTTTTTTACAGTAAAATGTTGCGTTAGTTGTTCTTTTTTTTACATTTAGTACTTTTTAAAATCTAAAATTTTGAAGCCACCAACCATTTCAATAGAATTTTTTAATTTTCACTTTATTTGGATATCTGCATCATTTTGCATCCTACTCGTATCAACTAAATGTTATTGCATAATTCATCATGTGATTCATCTGTCATCACCCCTATTGTGTGTAGGTATAACAGTTTAACCGTTTTAATGCTGTATTAATTTGGTTATCAACATTTTTATTCAATTTTGACAATGCAACCCCTTATTATTTGGCACTTATTGATAATCAGTGTCTTATATGCTGCGTAAAACTGCATTTAAACCATCCTGTGAACTCGTTTGCACCGTTTGCACGTCATTTGTTGATTTCTACCTTAAAACATAAAATTTGGTTGAATAACAAAAGTTTCTTTTTTGTTACTAAGGAGTGGTCCTGAAATAAACTAGCAGTGTACAATCTTGTGTATTTTTTAATTTAGTGCTAATTTTGAAGCAGTATATTTATTTTATCTACACTCATATTGTAAGTTCTCTAAAACGTGTTCGAAAACGGTAGGCAATGGCTAGCATTACCACGACCGATTTTACTATGATAAGCTTTTTATCCGTAGCAGTCACGTAATTTTAACTTTTCATGCACAATTATTGATGTGCTATGAGTTTTGATAACATAATGTACACCTCTGCACCCTCCCGGGGATCCGCCGACAGCCCGACACGCGCCCGCGCGACCGCCGGCACAATCGAGTTGGCCATGGTGGCGGTGCGATGGCGGCCATTCTATGGTTTCCAAATAAGGCATTTAGAATAAATAATATGAGTGTAGATAAAGCAGTGTATGCAACTGTACGTAATTAGGCCTTAAAACACTCGTGTGATCTTATTATAAAATTCGCCTGCGGCTCATTTCATAAAACCACACTCATGTTTTAAGGACCCTTATTACGTAACAGTTACATAAACTACTATTATTAATCCGTAGATACAATACTAATAAATAAAAATACAATCATAATAGAATATGTGAGCATATTTAAGTTTTCGCGTTTTTAATTCAACATACTTTGTAACCTTTTGAACAACATAATTTGACAATCTTCAATCGACATCCGCTACAATGCCACAATTGTATTTCCATTTTCACAACCCGTTTTATGCTTTTCAGAATTTCATCTTACCAAGAAGCTACATTAATTAACTGTATTTTAGCTAGGATAGTCAGGAAGACTCTCTAACCTAACCTCTGACAAAGATTTTTCTATGGGAGATAATTTTCTATGAAAAAGGGCAAATACATTTAATTAAAAATTACTGTAACTACCTTAAAATGAAGCCAGATAAAAAAGTTTACTATTGAAGAAAGACAATTATTAAGGTATAAAATAGCTCATCAAATCAAACTATAAGAAAAAACATGTTTTTGAGAAACACCTCAAAAATTCTGTCAGAAGACGCTGTTCAAAAAACTATGTGTATGATGGAATACAAAAGGCGAAAACTTCCAAACGCTGTTTTATTTAAGTATGATTGTATTTATGTTTTGTATGATTGTATCTAGAGATTATTTAAATATAAACACTGCTTCTAAATCGGCACAAAATGAAAAGATAAATCAAAAAAGGCACGGCTACTTTTTTTCCGGACCACTCCTTACCAGGTTGATTAGTACTTTCGAATGGCATAAGGTTGAATTTGCTACTCGATGAGGTAGATTTTACAATGATGTCTTTGCTGACTATACAAAATGCTCCAAGCTTAGCTCAGGCTACCAAGACATGGACCTGGGTATGTCCTTAAACTACGTCCGGACCTGGGTATGTCCTTAAACTACGCCAAAAAGAGAGGTATGGGCACTGCGAATGGCATCTCGCTAAGTGTGGTAGGGCACGTTCAGCGAATGTCATCGCTCAAATCTGGAGCAGAGCCCGACTGGGGAAGTACCTTACAGAAAACTACAGCCAAATAGCACTAGACCCTACTCATAGTGTTGTGTTCCTGCTGGTGAGTAAGGTTGCCAAAGAGCTCAAAGAGGACCCAGTGTGTTGACGATGAGGGACCTTCTTGTTCCTTTAGTCGTCAACACAGTGAATCCTCCTTTTAGTTAAGGGTCGGCAACGCGCATGTGACTCCTTTGGAGTTGCAGGCGTCCATAGGTTACGGTAGCTGCTTACCATCAGGAGGGCCGTATGCTTGTTTGCCACCGTCGTGGTATAAAAAAAAAAAAAAACATACATAACTTTTCACCGTGCGTGCCCTACACAAGCTAATTTCTGCTACTCGATGAGGTAGGGTTGCCTACGGCCTACTCTTGATCTATAAAAGAAACAAGTGAGTTCGCGCTGCTCGCTCTCCTCCTCTCCTGCTCTCTGCTAAGAAATAGATTAACGACAAATGATGCAGGTACTTACTAAACGGTTTATAAAAATTGAAAAGTTATTAAAATATTTACCCATGATATATGTATGTACGTTACTCATTTTTTTTTATGCATCATTTGTCGTTAATCTATTTCTTTATTAAATGTTTTAACCTACCTACTTTTATGGTAAAATTTACATTTAACATATGTATGTATGTATATAATTATAAGATGTTTTTTCATTGAGTACTTACTTTACCTGTCTCTAGTCTTTTTTAGGGTTCCGTAGCCAAAACTTCAATAAAGGGACCCTTATAGTTTCATAATGTCCGTCTGTTCGTCCGTCCATCCGTCCGTCCGTCCATCCGTATGTCAGTCATTTTACTCGGAAACTATAAGATGTACCTTAATAAAACTTGAGAAGATGCGCATTATCAGGTATCAGTGTTATCACATACTTTCTACGAAAATTGTTTGAAACATCATCGGTTAAGCCATTTTTGAGTTCTCACCAAAAAACTTCTTCCATAGGCATCAGATACTATGGTACCTTTTGGTATTAATTTGGTTCTTATTCCACTAAAGGCACGGAACCCTCCATTATGCGTGGTCCGACACGCACTTGGCCGGTTTTTTTATTCTTTGTTATCTTTTGAAGCGTCTCGTTTTGACTATTTTCTATTAAGTAATGTCTGATACTACCCTGGATTTATAAAAAGTGGATGTAATTGTTGCACTTTTTCCCTAACCACAGATTATACGATGAACCTTATTACCGTGTAAAACAGTCGTTCATAGGTGACTAGAAAAAACGGTCCGATAGAGGGCATAGTATGGGGGGCGGCGAACTCGTTACAAAATTGACATACATTGACATTTTGACTTGTTGTCATGCTGGCATTATTGTCTAAATTACTCTCTCTTTCGGCCTCGCTTTTTGGCCCAAGAGTGTGCTCCGGTTTAGAATTATTACTTCATGGATTATAACTTCACTAGGAGCGCACTAACAGTGATAAACCTTATCTCTTTGGAATAAGTGCTACGATTGTTTAGTTAATAGTAGCAATGATGGTTTGACAGCCATTATCCTTGTTTACCCAAATACAAGAAATCAGCGGCAGGATCAAAATATGACTTTTTATTATTTTATTATGATTTCCGTTTCATTATCATGTCAGATTTACAATTAATGGGTATTGGTAGTCTACAGGTTGGCCGCTACATTTTCTCCGTTATGTCTAAACCAATTTTAAAAATTCATTTTTTGATTGTAAGTTTTTGTCAACGGAGTTCTCATGATGGGATCCATGAGGAATCGAGGGAACTCCTTAAATCTTAAAGGCTTACATGAAGCGATTTTTATCAACAAATTAATCATTTTCATTCAAATATCCTGCCGGTGATAATCAGAACGCAACTCTTCAACGACGCATAGTTCACGAGTCTGGCGATTTGTCCTCTTCGCTGTGTTTGACAAGTTATTTCATTGTATGGAATCTAAGAGTGCAACGTTTTTTTTCTTAAAAAATATTTACTAGTGTTTCGGATCTCGGCATCACTTTCATAAACATGTGCCATGGGGCTTATCTTTGTATCACGTAAAGTAGCGATCTTGCGGTCCCCGCCCGTCAAACGAGCAAGAGCGATCGAGAGCAAGATAGTCAATTTTCGAATTTCGATGTTATGGTAGGCTCTTAGACATGCAAAAAACGTCTCTACTCGTAGTTAAGTATACTAACTTCGTCACGCGCTTCTCACGTCAAGCCGCGCTCTTGACTTGCCCGCCCAGCGGATTCCCCTCTCACGCCCAAACTTAATAAGAACAGAACTAGAACTAATATGTATTTAACACTACTTTGTAAATATTTAAAGGTTTATTATTAGATTTTTTTTGTACTTCAATTTTACCTCTATGATGAGTCTTGTAAGATTTTGCTTGTTGTCTTTTTGCCGCAAGACTTATTTAAAGTTTTGCCATTCTACAGTACCAGTATATATGCATGAATATTGTAAAATTCTACTCGAAATAATGGTTTTTATTATTTTTTATTATTTGTATGTCTTTCCCGACCACGGAACAATTGTGTTACGGACCTTTGGGAGGCATATGCGGAACCGAAGCCAACGCGCAGAGGCCCTTTCGACAATTTAATGAAAAGTGAGGGGTACACTAAGCGGATGCTGTCCCTACCCGTGTCATGGGACGCACGCAGAGACAGCACCCGCCATGGTGTAAAGACTATTGAGAGTTAATGGAGTCTAAAATGTACTAGGCTATTGGGTGAAAAGTATGGACTAACTACTGGGCTATTGGATGAAGAACCGGACGCCTGCCTAATAAAACGGTATTCAATTTTATTTCCGGCAGACGGTGACTCGCCCGCCGCAAGATGGGCCCCCGTAAAAAGCGACATCAAAGATGGCTCAAGGGCAACACCGGTGCGTGGGCTGTGAGGTTGTCGAGAGGTGAGTCTGCGGTAGCCAGATCCCGGTAATCCGGTCAGCAGGCCGCCTGCGTTATGACATTTTCACTTCCAACCTGGAGCATAGGTCCCGCTCTTGCGACTCCACTCTGGCCGGCCAGTTAAGGCAAGCACAGAGGCGAGGGCCAAATGGAAAGGGCCCTCTGGAATAGGGGTCCGCGGTGTCGCCACTCACCGTCAGCTCGCCACAAGCTGCCCCCGCGGGTTATTATTATTATTACATTATCTATCGTAGAATAAGCAACCATCTTAACTGTACATCGTTGGACCTTATTAAGTTATTACAAAGGCATAAAGTCCACCGATGAGCGGTTAACAGTGTGGGCGATGGTACGTATCGTAAAGAATTTTTATATTTTAAATTATGAAAGATGAATGTATTATTAAGTGACTTTCATAAAAATAAGTAATGTTGGTTGTAGTATTAAGACCATGCTTAATTAATAATAATAAAATAATAGAAAAATATAACGATCGATGTTGATATAATGTTCACATGATTTTCAGGAATTTTTAATAACTTATTATATCGGTAGATTAATTAAAAAAAAAAAAACAATATTTATTTTGGTAACCCATTTTTTGATAAAATAAAAATGCTGAAATCAGTAAGTACATCGTTTTTATTTTCTTATAAAATATATGCGGCATATCAATTCATAGGTATTTTGGAATAGTATCAAATTATGCACTACGTAGTTGGTGAGGGGTCTGTATTTTTCCCTTAATCTATGAACACAATGCATATTTGTTACTCGACTCGACAACCCGCTTCTTATTACTTAAACGGAGTTGCAAGGGTTCATAGGTGGCCGCTTACCATTAGACGAGCAGCCGCTCGCTTATTTGTTACCATCATGGTCAAGATAGCTAAAAGATTTCTGCGTTTTAAAGTTTGCAGTTAGCATCTTCCTTAACTGTTCGCCAACCGGTATAACGACCCTACGTTCCTATTGAGATTCGCATGGCAAATATATGAAGACATATTATACTGGTAAAAACATTGAGTAACAGGAGAAGACATCCCTAAGAAATTATTTGTACCATGAGTTTTAGTGAAAATCACTACAAGTCTGACAGTGGCTGTTGGACCACAGGTATGATTACACGCTAGTGTCAAAAAATTTAAAAAATCAAATACTAAACGTAAAGGCTTCTTGCATGATAAAAAACTGTAAAAATAATTCTAAAAATAGTAATAAAAGCCACGGAATTACAGTCCAAAGGTAACTAAGTGCAAAGTTTGGTGTTACATTAATTTAAAATATTAATGTTGGCGGTGCGACGCCATATTCCTTAGCGCACAGATTAATGTCGCAGAAGTAACACAGCATATGTGCCTACACTTGATATACCTTGACATTATTACACTTGATATTGTTTAACAGTACTATGCATAAAAATATTTACGTAATAAAATTGTTTTAGATAAGTACGATAGGTAATGTTTAGTTCATTAAACAACATATATTTATTGTTCAACAAGGGCGATTTTGCTAAAATTGTTAATGCGAGTAAAATACATAGAAACGGTTTTTATGATTTGAATTTAAAATTTAAATATTGAAATATCACCCGTGTAATACGTACTTACGCAATGTTTTTTCATTCGTGCGAAGAAATCAATGTCATTTTAAGTAAATATGAAGGATCATTAACCCCCAAAGTTCGTATTGAAAGGCGCTTGTCGGCAAAAATAGTATTTTACTCCATTCGTTCCAAAACTCTAGGGTAAGGAGCAAAATAAACATTAGGTATAAATAAAACAAAAATTTAGTTACTTAAGTTTCCTTACAAAATTGGTTTAGGCAGAATATGAATTTTGTCAAAACAGTGTTACGTCAGTTTTGTTAAAGCTACTCTTTGATTCAGTGACAGCTGTCAACCGCCAAACATGGCGCACAAAATTTGTTCTAGATAGCTCATCTAGTAGAATACATAATACATCAATGGGTAAAAATAGGTAGGTATGATCATTTTTAGAAATGGAAAATGTTTATACCCGCTTAAAATAAAAATACAAGGGCTTAAGTAATTTAAAATTGACATGTATAACTGCGTAGATGTAGATATTTTAATTAGAAAGCGGCTCGCTTGGGAGACGAGGGGGGTTGGGGGGCGGGTGGTACACTCGGGAGGAGCAGAACAAGCGAGCGATCTATTGAAAGATGTCGCCGCAGGGCGGCGGCGAGCCGACTGGTCACATACATTATTACCGTACAATGTCACTATGCAAATGTATGTTGGAAGGCTTTGTGTGTACGCACTTACGCATACGGGGCGGCCGGGCGTCACCTCCACATAATCCGAGGCTCTCCCCCGCCGGCCTCGAGCCTGCCGGCTCTCGCTAAAGATGGTTCTACGTATGTGAGCGTACGTACGCGGCACTTTCTCTTGAAGCTCGCCACTGGCTTTTAAAGAGGGTGGTGGGTGGAGGTCCCCGGGGCGGCGGGCGAGCCGTTCCGAACGGGTGACCACGGGGAGGCGACCCAGTGTGTCGGATGGCTGCCGGACTCACGTGCGCCACCTATAGACTGAGGTACGTGCTGTAAGCCCGCGCAGCAACGGCAACGCACTGGCGAAGCAGCGGCGGCCGTCGTCGCCGAACCTCCAGACATAAAACATACACAACACTCCTCCTTCAGAGCCGGAATCTTAGCATGGTTATTGCAATGCTTATGAATTGCTTATATTTACTCGTATTATTAAATAGCTATGTGATACAAGGTACTCAGTCCGTGTAACTCCTAGCAAGTTTAAGTTGATGAAGCAGCAAGTAAAGGTGTGTTGGTAGCCCGCGGCCAGGCGCGGGCGGGCGGGGCTCCGGCCTTGTTTAATTGAGTGTACTCAGCGCCCTTGCCAAATGATACTCCTCTCTTCCCGAAATACCTGTAATAGATGTTAATTAGAGCGCCGCTCCGCACGGTGCAAAAAGAAAAAATAATTTGAACAGGTCGTAATTAGAGATGTTTACAGAACTGTAAAACAAATATTTTGTTAATTTTTAGTATTTTTTTCCTCTTTTCCAGCAGAGGGTCGGGTTTAAGTATATTTATTTTGCGCGAGAGTTTCTGGAGGTAAAAAGAAAAATCTTAAATTGCGCCTTAAAATCGCTTTCCACGGTGCCTCTGAAAATAAGTAGGCGAAAGAGAATCAAAAAGATTGTATTGTTTTAATACAATTTAAGGTAGGGTTCGTGACCGACGCGTGTAGTAGCGACGGACCTTCAGGCCGCGTTGCAGTCGTAGTCGCGGTGCACCGCGGAACATTATGCAACCTTCTGCAAAAACACTTCCGAAGATAAAATTGCTTAAAGCCTTAGGCGGGGGCGACCGTGGCTCGTTTGAATCGAACGCACGTTCGGGCCCCGCCGGGTGGCGGGGTGTGTAGTGGACTTTTCGCTCGGCTTGATATATATATTCCATTCCTCCCGATATAGGCTACTGCGGCTGTAGGTTCCGGCCCGTGGAAGCGGTGCTCGCATTTACATGCGCCACTCGGACGCCCCCTTCGATTGCCGGCAGGCCGCGCCACTATGCAGAGCCGGCTTACGTCTCAACGTCTCGGCTAAACTTAATTAAATTCGTTATCATTATATGTACATAGATAACCAGCCCTCTGTTATACGTGAGGAGATACCGAAATAAGCGTTGTTTCGAATTAATGTTTTAAATGCCTACCTACATATGGCATGTATGAATCAAGGAATAGTTATCAAAGTTAGTTAATCAAAGAATAGGTAGGTTTAATAAAATACTTATTATTATTGCCTACTAATATTGTACCGTCAAGTGCTACAACTTTGCACGGAAATTCATGTTTTTTTTAATTACTTGTAAAATATACGTAATAACTAGTATTTTTGAATATTCTAAGATAATTTAAGTCTAAAGGCACATAGATTGCGATTCCATTGACATACACTTTTACCGTTGTTTTAGAAGCTATCAAAGTTGCAGGCAAAGTAGTGGGCAAATGTCTCAACTTTTCCTAGTGGATTATCTGAGGTTACATATGGAGTATTCAAAAGAGGGGTTCAGATTTTGATTTATAACCGCCATTGTCGACATGGGTATGTTAATAAAATTCGCTAATCAATGATTTAATAATATTTTTTAGGCAAAGTTGTACATTTTCACTTTTCTTCATACTAAGTTTTTAGTGCTAGTGCTGTGCCTAATAGAACAACAAAACAGACACAACTCGGAATACGACTGGATTTGAAGTGTCAATCAATTACCAATACCATGCATTCATCCCATGGGACTTGTAGCTGAATTTTGAAGTAACTAACACAAAAAAAGCATCAACCGAATTATGAACCTCCTCCTTTTGAAATCGGATATAAGTGTGTTTACTTTGGTATTTACCAATCGCTATTCAATGAAGGAATACATCGTGGGAAACCTGCATACAGCCGCGGAGAAATTAAAAGGTGTATATGAAGTTCCCAACCCGCTTTGGGCTAGCGTGGGGACTATAGCCTGATCCCTCTCGTATATGAGAGGAGGCCTGTGCCCAGCAGTGGGGCGTATTAAAGCTAACATATCATATCACATGTTTTCAATAACAACCTTTTATTTCATCAAAGTTAAGTTGAAATATCAAACACAAATTGGTTGTTGTGTTTGATATGTGGGTTAATTTAATTGGAATTATTGCTCACTGTCGACTTGAAATAGCAATCGCGCTAAATTTATATTTGCTCCCTATTAGATTATACTAAGGCATTTATTAATTCCGTGAATATTAATTCCACGCAGACGTGGTCGCGAGCAAAACCTAGTTTTCTATAAAGACGCACGTTGCACTGCACGTATCGTATATGCAATGATTTCAGTATCTATGTTCCCTACAAGCCCCTAACGTAATTACAAACATCCTCAAGCGCGATGCCTAATTCTTTTTACGTAGTCGAGTAAATTATAACAACCCTAATCTAGGCAATATTGGGGTACCTATGTTCTAAGAAACGTTTTACAATATTTCCTATCGCAATAGCCTTCATATGGTATATTTACAAGAAATAGTAGATAAAACAACGAAAAGAGCATTATTACTCGCCATTACAATAGTCTGCAAGAAGCTGTTATTTATTTACTTTTATGACAAAAGTTATGGAGACCACGTGAAAACACGTGGCTGTTTTGCATGCTTTGACAGTGTCTGTGCTCACAATGAACTGTGATGGAACAAAAATAATAATAAATCATATAACTTTTACCATTATTAGAATTAAAAAGTAGATAGCGGTTTGGTACAAAATAGTATTTTTTTAAATAGGCAATGTTGGAGCTCAAAGGCAAAGTTGTAGCAATTGACGGTATTTGTTTTTTTTTTAATTTAAAACAAAAGAATAATTGATTTCTTTTGCTAGACTACCCACCTAGACTCATTCAAAATCCTCTGTCAGTTTCCTTGTATGGTGGACGCAAACATTTGTTAAACTAAAATCCTATTACAAATATTGGTCATTCAGAACAGATATCTTTATGAAAGGAATTTTAAATGTAACCTACTCGTATTTCACTCCGCCATAAAATGAGTAAGTATTAGGGCAAGCAAATTAGATTTTTTCGAAGAATTAATTCCCAGCAGGCTGGAAATAGTTTCAATACCTTCCTGTGTTCCTAAATGCATGTAATCTGAGTTTGTTCAATGGAGGTGTGTAATGTGCATAATTTTTTAGGTACATTTTTGCTCTTTGTCAGTTTTTAGCTTGTAGCTTGAAAACGGTACGTCTGACGGAAAATGTTATGTTTATCAATTTTAAAGAGGGATAAATTCTGCGTCGAATGAGTAACTTAACTTCTAATTCGGTTCAGGGGTACAGCCGAAATCAAAAGTTATAAATCGGAAAATTTTCTCATTTCATTGAAAAACTCATAGTTATTTTGATATCCATACCACATATCTTTGAAACAGATGACTCCTGTAGAAAAACCTGTGGAATAAAGTTGAAGAGAATAAAATTTAACGTTATATAGACATTTCAATTTACAAATTTAGTCATTTTGAAAGACCGTTTTTGAATTCTTGCCAAATTTAGCATGAATTCAAAATAGGTTTTTTTCTAAATCCTTCTAAGTTGCATATTTGCCATAAATATGAGGTGTGAGGCGTATATTTCTGTGCCTCCAGTGTAAAAGGGTTAAAGTCGAGTTTGTCCAAATTATGGATTTTTCTACCATACTTAGTGTAAATTTGACAATACTACATCGTTTGTTTCGACTCTCATAGCGCTACGACAACTGGTTGCCGAGATATCGTTTGTGTAAAAGGGTTAAACTAGTTCAAAATATACTACAACTCACAATTCTATTGTTAAAAACGATTCAATTTTACTTTATCTTATTAAGAATAGTGGAAAGTAAAAATCGTTTTACAAATTATGGTTAAAGTACAGTTTAACCTTTTCGCAAAAACAACATTTGACATGAATACTCGGTGTAAAGAAATCAAAGTATACTTAGGTCACCTTATACTACCTAGGCGTATTTCGTAAATAGCGGTCAAAATTAGGTTTGTTTATTATTCACAAACAATTTTAGGGATAAGATGATGTGTAAAGTGGTCTTATTTTACTTACTTAGTTCGTTTTACACAATCAAGTTTAGCTAAATCGGGTAAATAAAACAGATTAATGTTTATTTTGATCCTTCCTCATATTTCATTTATAGCTAATTATTATAGGAATAAAGTGTATTTTACTCACTTTACGCAATGCTATTTTACGGTCGCATTGGGAAAAGTAGTGTTAACGTCAAGAAATCTTCTGCTTGGAGTTGTGTAAAACGGCTAAAGTCAATAGGATACGCGGAGGTGCAGAAGGAGGCTGAAAAGCGGCGCGTACGTTACAAATTCATGAGTTTGCATCAATCGCGCGTCCTCCGCGCTTTTACGAGTAGGTAGTTTTGTACTTCGCAGCAAGTTACTGAGATATGGATGACTTTGACCATTTTACACAAGAAGAAACTAAAAAATAGTTCTCTATGTACTGTGACGGACACAGATCAAAGTTCATATATTTTTACTCGTTAAGTGGGTAATCAGTAAAAGTAAGTAATACAATAATTAGGAATATGCATGATTTTTTTGGAAGACGTCATTCGATTCTATTTCTCTAATAAACCTACTATCTATGATAGCCCTGAAACGTCAAAAATGTGAAAATACGTTAGGCGTCTGCGCCGCGCGTCAAAACGCCCCATACAAAAAGTGTGCGGATTGTGACGTCACCGTTCACAAAGTTGCAGAAAACTGTTTGAAAGGAACAAGTTTTTGTAAGATTTTTGTAATTTTAGGCACGAAAAAATGCGTTTAGCTATATAGTTGTCATACATTTTTTTTCTTGTTAGGACATAAGTAATCGAACTGAAGTTTCGAAAATACATTTGATGTATAAAAAAAAATGCCTAAAATTTTACGTTTTCAAACCGCAATATCCTTAAAAAACTGTTAAATTTTTTTACGGATTTCCACTTATTTATATTAGTTTGGGGTTGTTGAACGTGTTTATGCAACAGATTCAATTAAATATTTTTCATGCATGTTCTCTATTAGGGAGTATACTATCGTTAGCACGATAGCACTGAATACTTAGATAGAGCTATATGTAGTAATTAGAACCAAAGAGCGACTGTCCAAGTAAACGAAGAAGAAATTGACGAAGTTAAGATCGGAAAAAGTGAAGTAGGACTGCATACTGGCACGAACACTGTTTAAGTTATACTAGGAGGAAAATAATGCGGAATAGGTGGGCTTGACTGTGGTATGAATATCAACCACTGCATCGTTAACAACCTTAGATATCGAATAACAAAATCTTAATAAGCGCCCACGGAGTAGGAGTACTCCAAGAAATTGTTAACAGATTCAATGAGTGAACAGTCAATGTTTCCTGGGAAAATGTTCCGTGAATCAGCCCGTGGTAAAAATAGTAATTTTCGGAGGTCAAAATCTTGTGAAGTACTTAGTATCTTAGAATTCGGTAACTAGAAGATATTCCTTCAAGATTGCAAGATTATAGTAAAATAAATTTAAAGTTATTGAAGTGACTTAAAATGGTTTATAACCCGTGGCCGGAGTGCCGCTTTTTGTTCTGCAAACTTAGCGGACACACTTTCGTAGCTCTACAGTGGACAAAATTATTTATTTTGCACATGAGTTCTAGTGCACTTTTCAGGCCGATACCATTGTACTGGCTAGTGATCCCGATTTATGTATAAGGTTGAGCAAACGGGGATTAACTAAGATTTATATAAAAATTTTTGAACAAAGTAACATGTTCTAATAAATTGACATTATTCATTATGATTCGTTTTATGTTTAACCTGAACGTGAGATTTGAAATTATAATTCCTAAAATTGTTTCTTTACACATCTTTTAAGTAAAAACATATATCATGAACACTATATAAAGTTTAGTTTAACCCTTTGACACAACCATTGTTGTTGTGAAAAGGGATAAAAGTTTTTTTTAAAGCCTCTATTTCTGTTAATTTCAAGAAATTCAGGTTAATTTAGAAACGAAGCTGTAATTAGTCTTTATAACTTTCTGGTTATGAAACAAAAACATAATATTTCTATAAAGAACGCAAAGAAAAACAGATTTGAAGCGTTTTTTAACCGTACTGTAAAATTCAATTTTTTGAGTTTAATCGTTTTACACTGGAGGCTCTTAATGCATAGTTACAACTAAGAACATTTAAGTGCAAATTTCTAAAACGTACCCAATCAGAAAACTATTTATAAATACACCGTTTTTTTATTTCCGGTAATTTTAAGTATATTCCTGAGCTAAACCTAGGTTTACCTATTTCTCAAATACGCCGGAGTCCTAATTGGCTCTAGTTCTGAGGTAATCGATATTTTATTTATGTCGTTCTAATTGTGTTCATTTAATTATTTTTTTACAAGATACAAAGGAAACATATTGTAGTGAAAATTTTATAATTGTAAGAAAAATTGATAAATTCACCGCGTCGAGCAAGATTCGAACTTGCGACCTTTCGTAACACGGGTCCGAATTTTTGTTTAATTATAAAATTGAAATTTCGCTTGCAGACGTTTCTGCTTAGTACAAAATTAATATTGTATTGACTTAATTAACACACAGTTACATAACTTTATAGCGGGTTCTCAGACTAAAAGAAAATTTTACACAATCAGTAAGACAAAAAAGAACTATCGATTACCTCAGAACTGGAGCAAATTAGGACACTAGCGTCTTTAAGAAATATACTTAAGTTAAGCTCAGGAATGTACCCTTTTAATTACCGGAAATGAAAAAAAACTATACAGTTTTCTGATTATATACGTTTCAGAAAGGAGGATGGGCAAATTGGCCTATTGACCAATAAGGACATGCGATATGTCACTGGATAGCTTATTCTAAGTTCTAAAACTTTTACTATGGCAGGTAATCCCAAATCTTTGTGTGAAAAAAGTTATCGCTGCTTAAAAATAGTTTAATGAGTTGAAACGTTACTATGTAACTTTTTTGATAGTGAGTTCCTATATCGCTTTAGACTATGAAGGTTTTCTTACTGTCGATGATTTTGTGTCACGTTTTTGTTTTTTATGCCTTTTCATATGTTTTCATGTGTCATTCTGGTTCTGCTATTCAAATAGATTTTGCAGTTTTCCATCTTTGCAAATATTCTGATTTTCTTATCGGTTTCTGCAAACTGTCGCGGGGTACTTTCTTGCGACTTCTTGACCTTTGGCTTTGTTATCGGACTCCGTGATCTAATGCAAGATCGACTTCATATTAATTGATCATGGATGAACGACATAATAACTGCATCATGTGCCGGCGTGGTATGCACAACAGAAGATATCAGCGACACATTTTGACTGCGAATATTGTGCAAGATCAGCCCGAAGTTGCAGAATATATATGAGAGAATGCACAGCTAGAGGTTTGAGTTGTTTTCCTATTTTGGGTCGCTCGACTAAAGAGAACGACTTTACAATTAACTGAATGTATTTTTTCAGGTAGTTTTTAACAATACGTGTATGGTATGTCACCGATGTTGGCAAAGAACTCAAGATGCGGTTAGAATACCTGTACAAAACCCTGCTGCATTCCTTGAAGTCCCCGACTATTCTAGAGCACCAAACACCGCTGCAAGATGTATTTATAATTACTGCCGCAATCGGGCCAATTTACGTATACCGGAAACAATAAAGGTTTATTTGCTATGTGAACATAAACTATATGTTCCGAATAATGCTCGTGCATGTGAAGAGCATCTCCTAGCTAATGCGTGGAATGAACTAGTAGATTCCTGTAATATTACACACAACTTTACTGCTGCACAATTCACTGACATATGCGATATTTTGTCTAAAGCTGTTCGGCTTGGTAAAAGATTAGACTTTGAGACTGTTGGTGCTATTACTGATGCAGATATGCACTTTTGGACTGGGTTCCAAAACCGACAGTTTGACTTAATCTTGGAAGAAACCCCTTTTTTGCTTGAAAGTCATAGAAAACCGCGGTTGGCATTAGGCATTTACCTCACAAAACTACGAACAGGAGAGTCGAATGTGCGATTAGCTAGTCAATTTAACACGTCTCGCAGAAGTATCCAACGAATGATAAAGATAGTGAGAGACTGTTTAACAAGAGAATTTGTGCCTCGGCACTTAGGCTTTGACCACATTCAAAGAAATGATGTATTACAAAGAAACCTATCGATACCAAAAGGTATTTTTGGCAATCAAGAGAATACTAAGACTATTATTATTTGCGACGGAACATATGCATATATTCAGAAAAGCTCTAATTTTTTATTCCAACGTTTGTCGTATAGTTTACATAAGTATCAGAACTTATTGAAGCCATTTCTAATAGTCTGTTCTGACGGCTACATAATTGATATTTTAGGACCATTTGCTGCAACAAAATCAGACGCTTCTATAATGTCATTTTATTAATGATGAAAATAGCGTCTTTCATTGGTTATTTGAAGAGGGTGATGTCATAATTCTTGACCGAGGTTTTCGCGATTGTGTTCCCGATTTAGAAGCTTGTGGCTATACAGTGCATTTACACCCAACAAAAGATAGAAATGATACACAGTTATCTACCGAACAAGCTAACAAATCGAGGCTAGTTACTTTGTGTCGCTGGGTGGTAGAGATTGTCAACGGCCGTTTTAAGCGTGATTTCAAGTTGTTGCGTCAGGATTATTTCAATTCAACACTGCGAAACCTATTCACGGATTTTAAAATAGCTGGTGCTCTTATAAATGCGTTTTGTGTACCAGTGGCCGATAACATTAACAGTGATTACATATTAAACACTATTAATGAAAGAATAAACATGGCAAATCAATTATATAATTATGTAAGTGACAACAACCTCAACAGACAAAGGATTGCATTCAGGGCTATGGATGCAAATCAAGAACTAGACTTTCCGCGTTTAACAGAAAATGATGTGATGCTATTTTCATTAGGATCGTATCAATTAAAATTAGCGAAATCTTATTGTGCCGAACATTTGCAGAATGGTCTGTATATTATTGAAGTGTTCAGAGATAACGTTCATGAGGCATTGGAACAATATAATATGCCTCAAAATTGTTCACTGCTTAGAGGTCGTATCCAATCGCGTCACGTAAGAGCGAGATCTTATTTGTGTTATATTTTGATTAATAATAATGCCATTGGCATACGTAGGATAGCACAATATTACTGCACTTGTTTGACAGGGCGTCGCACTATTGGGAGTTGTGCACATGTAGTATCTATAGTTTGGTACCTTGGTGCAGGAAGACACGAAGTATTTATTCCTCCAGCTGGGCACTTAACACAGCTCATAATTGATGAACCTTTTGCTTAAAAAATAATGCAATGCCATAATAATAATGTGGCCTGTAATAAGAGCAAACGTTGTATAGTTTAAGGAGTATAATCTACATTTTAATTTTTTGCTCTTATTACAGGCCACACCCGGTATGGTAACACGTTTAAAACCGTTGTACAGAACAAAAACCCTATAACAGTAAAAAAATACTTATTGATGGAATGTTTTTATTTTGCCATAACTTGTTTCACACAGCGATTTAAGATTTCCCGCCATACAAAAATTTGTAGAATATGAAAAAACCTTTCAAATGACATATGGCTTGTCATTATTGGTTTTTAGGCCAGCGTCCATACAAAACTGCCCATCATCCTTTGCACTTAAATATTTTTAGTTCTAACGATGCATTAAATGTATCACACATCATATTTTAATAATTTTATGGTAAATATGCAACTCCGAAGGATTCAGAAAAAACTGATTTTGAATTCATGCCAAATTTAGTCTTTCAAAATGACTGCATTTGAAAATTGAGATTTCAATATAACGTTAAATCTACTACTTTTATTCTATAGGTTTTTCAACAGGAGTCATCTGTTTCCATGATATGTGGTATGGAAGTCATAATATGAGTTTATCAATTAAATCGGACATTTTCCCGGTTTATAACTTTTGAATTGGGCTGTACTGCTGAATCGAATTAGAAGTTAAGTCACTCATTCGACGCAGAATTTGACCCTCTTCAATATTGATACAATTAACATTTTCCGTCGGACTTACCATTTTCAAGCTACAAGCAAAAAACGAACAAAGACCAAAAATTTCGCTAAAAATACACACGTCGTGGGATTGGGTAAACTCGGATTACATGCATTTAGTACCACATGAAGGTATTAAAACGATTTCGAGTCTGCTGGGAATTAATTCCTAAAAACACTTGTTAGATCTTATTTCCTTGGCCTCTATGCATTTATCGTACGCAAATCGTATTTAGATTAGCACTTTATCCAACTAAATCATAGACATATGTACATACATACGTACGAGGCTAGGACTAGACATGATGTTTGACCTAATAGTAGAAGAGCCCACGACACTGAACCTAGTTCGATAAGTCTCCTTGATGAGATATATATATTCATGTATTTAATGGGGAAACACGAAATGCCGATGCAGCAATGCAAAAAAGCGGCGACGTACTAGAAACCGTTTTTTATATTTTTAAATTAAAATACTGCGCCAGTTTTTTTGCATTGCAGCATCGCCATTTCGTGGACTTTCAATCGCTGCAGCAACAACTTTCTCCACTGTTTGGGAAATGCAGCAGCGGTTTTTCTTACACAGAAATGAATGATCTCTCAGATGAGCATTGGTTTCTTGAGGAGACCGATCATATTTATGATGCTGCTACTGCTGCCACTGACAAGGCCAGGCACGGGGGCTTGCAGCACCGCATTATCGCGTAGCCCTACCCCTTCCCTGCTTCGAGTAACAAAAGAAATCAAGGAGATTTATCATCCTGGAACCCGTCTTTTTTTTTAATAAAATAAAATATGCAGCTACTTTTTTTGGATTGCAGCATCAGCATTTCGTGTTCCCCTTAAAGACGTGACAAATTTCACAAATTATATATATCTCATCTATGGGACTTATCGAACCAGGTTCAGTGTGGTGGGCTCTTATACTATAAGCATCTTGTATCACTCTTGCGATTTGCGTCCCATTGTGTCAATTTGGAATTTGCGGAGTTAACATTATCACAAAATGGGTTCGAAACACCATTTTGTGCCATAAATTGGTGCAATTATTAAAGAAAATACATATACGAGCGTATTATTCCAAAAATAACTAACTGGAATAATATTAAGAATTATTCAAAAAGGGTGAAATAGTAATACAAAGGGGGCAATAGTAGAAATAGTTAGATAAGATAAGATAATCGTTTATTGCGGCATGTCGATATGAGATTGACGATTCAGAGACGTATTCTATGAAACTCGTGTCGTGTTTCTAGGTCCTCTTTCGGTTTAAGCTGAGGGAGGTCTATTAGTTTCTAAGTATCAGAATAATTTTATATAATTGGATGAAGTTAGTATAGTTTCAATAATAGTCATTATTAATATTCATTAATTGTTAGTTCCTGCGTAATATTAAATTAATGCTGATTGATTATAATGATTATTCAGATTCTCTCATCAAAATATCTATAAAAGTATCGACAACAATCTGCAACCTAACGCTATTAGCACAGATAGATAGCTGAGAACAAAGACAATTATATGTCAAATATACTGACACGGGTGGTTTTCATATAAAATTATGTTTATTTCCAGTCTATAAGGGCCAGAGACAAGCTAAATCCTCTTTTGTCCATGGTACGATAAAAAAACGTACCTACGAGCCCCGATGTAATGGAATTCGTGTAGTGCAAAGCAATTTTCACATATATTTAAATCATTATTATGATTAATTTAAGGGGCCAATAACAGTAGTGTTCCATTTTTATTTTAATGGTATAGTGGAAACACCAAAAAACATTTGTTTCTGGAAGAAATATTTACTAAAACCATTATCCAAATTAAGTTGTGCTCTCCTGTTGCACAACTTGCACATCTGACCTTGTAGACTCAAAATTAAACGGTCAATCTCGTATGTATAACTAGCGACCCGCCCCGGCTTCGCACGGGATAAAAAATGGTTATTGTGGGTTATCCCTAAGAGATAGACATATACCATCACGGACTTTTTTGTCGACCTTTTTAAGATGTACAATACTGTAGTACATTATTTTGATCTATCTCTTAGGACTCAGCCAGCGTTTGCAATGTAGGCGCAAAAAAAGGGTTTATTTACGACATCACATTAGAAACCTCCACAATTATCAGTGTTTATCAACTGTGTAATGCATGTATTGTACTATAAACCTTCCTCTTTAACCACTCTGTCTATTAAAAAAAACCGCATCAAAATCCGTTGCTTAGTTTTAAACATCTACAGCATACATAGGGACAAACAGCGGAAAACGACTTTGTTTTATACTAAGTATGTAGTGATAGCTGCCGTGTCGTTTTACCTAGGAATGCCCCTTATCCTTTGTTAATGTAATAAAAAAACATTTGGTAAACAAAAATATGTATTTTCTATAATTTTTAGAAATGGTATTACTTGTAATTTAATTGGCTTAGTGTAAGTATCTTCATAAAAAAAAATGTTATAATCTATGCAGGGAGGTTACTAAGGGCTTTCCAATCATCGTTTGCATATTGCATCGGTTGAGTGATACTCGTATACAGTAGATTTCTAATGGTTAGAATCATGAATTAAGTAACGTGCTACTAGGATTTCATTACTCTAATTGACTATCACACAAATTCTTCGTAATCTTTCAATTTTTATAGATGATCTGAACAAACAGTGGGATGTAGCCGGTCCTACCTCGGGGATGTTATGCTGATGGATGGGATAAATAAGTTTATGCCTATTATAGTCTTCCATTTTACTTAATTTTAAGTCTGAATTAGTCAATGAAAATGTTGGCATTGCTAGCACTTATTGCTCTTACGAAATAGGCGAAAATTTACCATTCCCACCCCCCCCTTAACTCCGAAAGTATAGGACTGAAAATTATGAGAAAGTTACAAAAAATAGTTCTTTGCCTATAGATTACTGGAAAATCTATGGTATTAATAGTAACATTGGAAATTTCTCAATATTTGTGTTTCAACTTTATTCACAGTTGCAATGTAACAATTAATTTTCTTCGAACATATCTTGACGTTATAAGTCCAAATTTATTACACTTATAGTAAATAAGTACATTTTTGTTACAAACTCGATATGAAACCAAATACAAGTAATCTTTCATACCTATACTTAAAACTATGGCGCGTAGATACAGTGTCCGAGAGACAACCGGCAAGCTCTCGGTGTTTGAGCTCCGACGTGTTGTGGAAACGCCCTGAGGAACCCGAACTGACCCAACTTAGACTTTATTTTCAACCCTCTTTTTTTTACTTCCAACTCTGACTGGTCGATAACCGACTAGCCGGGGTGAATGGCAATTGGCGGCTCGTTCTTCATCAAATGCAGATACTGGAATTTGAGGAGGAGGAGGGTTGGAAACAAAGTCAGTTCGGGTTTGCCCAGGGCGTTTCCAGTTCCACAACACGTCGGGAGCTCAAATACCGCGAGCAACCTGGTTGCCTCGCGGACACTGCAACTACTCGTGTACGCAACATTAAATCTAAAACTCTAAATAATGATATACCTACCCTTGTTTCACCGACACCCGTTTCATCGAATATCATTTCATCGACAACGAGTCATCGAAATTTTAGTTCAAATATTATTATTTGGTGCTATTTTATTTCATCGACATTTTATTTAAATTATTCTTATTCCTTAATGAATCTATTCAACGAATATTACTCGATCGATTATTCAATTCATAAGTATTTTAAGTGGCAGAACTACGAGACATCGCCTTTTACTTGTTCGACGTATTAGTACAATACAATTTTATATAGTATACGTTTTATTTCTTATATAACTATGATCCCCTTCAAAATAAACGCCTACCAGGTAGGTTAGGTTAGAACTATGACCTCCTACGAAATAAAACAGCTACCAGAAATTAGATTAGAACTATGACCACCTTCAAAATAAAACTGCTGCCAGAAAGTAGGTTAGGTTAATTTGGATTGGAACTGTCATAGTTACAATCCAAATTAACCTAACCTACTTTCTGGTAGCAGTTTTATTTAACCCCTACGAAATAAAACGGCTGCCAGAAATTAGGTTAGGTTAGGTTAGAACTATGACCCCCTACAAAATAAAAAAGGCTACCAGAAAGAACTTTGTATCTAAAGCTATGAGTACCCACTTACTCGTATTATAAATGCGCGCAGGCTGAGTGGAATACGTTTAGTCACTGTTCGGATTATTTTGTATACGAAACATTGTACTATGAAATGATTTTATGCAAAGTATGCTTTACTTGATTTAAATCAATATTGAAAAGACAAATTACGTAAAATACTTTCACGATATAATCCACCTATTTACTAAATGACTCACCATCTAATTGAAAATCCGTGCAATGTGAATTTCCTTGTATCGTTTTTAAAATAATTGAAATATTGTCGATGAAGTGATATTCCATTAAACGTGTGTCGGTGATTCCACGGTAAACCCTAAATAATAATGTACAATAATTACGAGGATATTTACTAATAGATATAAAATCTGATTGTATAATAAAGTCATCTCATATCACTTTATTTATAGAAACTTGGGGTTCTCGAAGCGACAATTAACCTAAGGCACCTAAGCATCATATCTTAGTTCACAAAACTATCTGTGAGATACTCTGTAACAGAACAGTATGCTTTTTCTGCTAGGAATGATTTCAATTTCTTGGCATATGCTGCTTCTCTGTCCTCTGCCATTATATAATTTGGAAGGTTATTATATAATTTGACTGCTACATAATGAGAGCTTTTTCGGTATATTTCTAAGTTTGGCACGGAATGTTCCAGCTTATATTTTAGTCTTCTATTTGGTTAGTCTTAAAACAAATGCCTATTTTTTCTCACATATGTATATGCCTGATTCTAGAATATAGATACACGATGATAAGGAGTATGCCATATTTTTTGAAATAAGGTTTACAACTATCCCAAAAAACGGATACCCACCAATGACTGGACACAGTCCTTTTATACCAAAAACAAGTCTTGCACATCCGTACTGTCGCCCCATGTTGGAATTCCATATCGCAACCAAGAATTCGCGAAGGCATAGTAAGCGGAGAGTGCTACATCGAAGCTAGTTGTTTGGAGAACAAAAATACCATGTATAAACCGAGATATTTTTGTTTTTGTGTATAATATGTGAGTTTTCCAATTATTGTTATTATCAAGAGTATATTCAATTAAATTCAATTTATTTATTTGCAAATACAGCATATTGTAGTTACATCAGTGAGTGTGTGTGTAATACCTAAGAATTTGAAATTATCTACTTCTTCAATGTCTGTGTTATGTAAGAATAGTTTTAGTTATAACGGCGTTCTTTGATATGAGTAAATCTGAATTTACGAGTAGTTTTGTTTGAATTTATTGTAAGGTTATGGTCGGTCATCCACCGATGAATCTGATATAAGGTTTGTGTTAGCTTTAAATTGAAATCTGCATTACTATTAAAACCAAAAAGGATACATCATCTGCAAATAAGTCTACTACATTTTACATCGATTTCTTTTGGCAGATCGTTTATGTATAATAATAATTTTAAACAAAAAAGAACAGACTTCACTTAGCCTCCACCATTCCAAAAGCAAATGCTCGAGCTGCTGTAAAAAATACATAAATCACTATAGGTGTGCCTATAATAATTGAAGAGTTCCGTCGATTTTCAGATCCTGACCTGGTTACAATGGGACCACCTGTGAAGTTATACTCTTTCAAACAAAAAAAGAATTTTCTAAATCAGTCCAGCCGTCTTTGAATAATCGGTGAACATAATTTAAAAAAACAAAGATCCCGACGAATTGATAACCTCCTCCTTCGAAATCTTGAAGTCGGTTGAAAAAAGAAGACAGCCCAACACACTTCCTTGAGGTATTGAGCCTGTCATTTCAATGATATTTGACCGGACTGATTCTAATTCATAGGATGGATTAAGGTAATCGATCTGGACAACCTATGTTCGCTTTTCTAGATAGGATATAGACAAATCATGGGCTATGCCCCTAATTCCCGATCCGTATAGTTTATGTAGCATAATCTCATGAAAGACTTTATCATATGGTTTCGTGAGGTCTAAGAGTAGTCCAACCGCATGGTGATTATTATTTACGATTTCCATAATCTCCTATGTGTAGTTGATGAGGGCGAGGGTAGTAGACCTATTCTTTCTAAAACCATATTGATTGTCATCCAAAACATGATTTTTTTCCAGGAATTTATAGACTCTGTTATACATACATTTCTCAAATACTTTAGATAGCGTGGTGCTAAGGGCCGATAGTTTTTAGTGTCTAAAGTACTATCTTTTTAGGGTTTTATTATTGATGCCTTAAGCTCAACATTATGTTGATCTTTCCGCGTTTTAAATACAGCAAGACAAGTCGTTAACGTCCTTATAGCATTAACATAAAGTTTAACCTACCTGGACTGAATAACAGGTTTGTGTTTTTGGTTTGACACTGTTAATGTCTACCGTCACATAAACTGCGTTTTGATACTGTTCGGTAAGTTCGAAAGTTGTAATATTAAAATAATATCTAAGATTACGAATACGGATGTTTAAATTAAAAATTGACTGTATTAAAACGCACAAAGATTCAAAATGAGTATTTTTGCGTCTTTGTTCGAAGTTTGAATATTAAATGTGGGTTTCATTATGGCATAATATCATGCTCCTTCGATAACAAAACGCATCTTTTTTTAAATTGTCGGATACTAGTGGTATCGCACTAACGGTGGTAAACCTTATCCCTTCGTAATGTAATAGGTGTTAGAAAAGTTCAGTTCATAGTATCAACGATGGTTTGACAGCCGTATCTTTGTTTACCGAAATACTATCGATACGATACAGGAACTATAAATACGATCAAAATATGACTTTTTATTATTTCATCATGATTCCCGTTTTGTTTTCAAGCCAGCTTTTGTACATTTTCTTTGAAAAACCAGTACTTTTTTTAGGGTTCCGTAGTCAACTAGGAACCCTTATAGTTTCGCCATGTCTGCCCGTCCGTCCGTCCGTCCGTCCGCGGATAATCTCAGTGACCGTTAGCACTAGAAAGCTGAAATTTGGTACTAATATGTATATCAATCACGCCGACAAAGTGGTAAAATAAAAAGTGGAAAAAAATGTTTTATTAGGGTACCTCCCCTATACGTAAAGTGGGGGGTGATTTTTTTTTTCATTTCAACCCTAACGTGTGATATATTGTTGGATAGGTATTTAAAAATGAATAGGGGTTTACTAAAATCATTTTTCGATAATGTAAATATTTTCGGAAATAATCGCTCCAGAAGTAAAAAAATATGCGTCCCCCCCCCTCTAACTTTTGAACCATAAGTTTTAAAAATATGAAAAAAATCTCAAAAGTAGAACTTTATAAAAACTTTCTAGGAAAATTATTTTGAACTTGATAGGATGAATAGTTTTTGAAAAAAAATTACAAAATAATTTCTGAACTAAGTTTGTAATTTAACCGTATAAGCAGGTGTTTATTGTACCTGTAATTTCTACAAAATTACAATAAAATGACGCGCTTTCAAATAAAGTAAAAACGGTGAAAATCGGTCCACGCAATAAAGAATTATTCCATAAAAATCATCTTCCATACTTTAAGCTCGCGCGCAATAGTTTACTTAATTTGCCGATAGATGTCGCTGTACGTGGAACTCTCATATCATATCCTACATGGCGGTGTTATTAACTCTTAAGTGGGGACACTTACTGTGACGGACGGAAAACTACGGAACCCTACACTGAGCGTGGCCCGACACGCTCTTGGCCGGTTTTTTTAAATCATATGCATGCACGCTTTCAAATATTGTCTTCAACAGATACAAGTTTTAAATGCATGATTTTTCAATTTTCCTATTATATTTTGCAATTTTTTACCACCGTCCTGATCTAGAAATTATGACGATTTTTTAAAGGTAAAAATTTGGTAATCTGGACCTAATCAACTAATAAATATTAACGGTCTCCTTTATAGTATAAAATGGGTTGATGCCATATATATGTTTTATTGTTTTATGAATTTTACACTTATAATTCGACAATAAGCTCATAAAATTATAAGATTTCCTGTTCAAATCCATTTACTTGTCAATTCTATTTATTATAAAAAATATAGACATCTAATACAGAAACGATCACAATGACATGTTGTTAGTAAACTCCAGTGCGGATTGAGTTCTATGGACACCGGCTTGGTTTTAAATTAGATCTCAATACTTTTTATAATGCATATGCTCAGAAATTTCTCTTTTATATGGGATCATACATGAATAGAAAGTACCTCTTTTCCACACACGTGCGGAAAAGTAGCTTTTTAATTTTCCAATTGTGGAGTCCAACCCGGAGAAATGGGATGACAAGAATACTTGTTAACGATCAAACGTGTAGCAAATGAAATCCATTTATGTGTCTCAATTGTCTATGTGAGCGTAAAAATAGTGATGCCAAGTACAACAGGTTAGTTATCTATCGGTATGACTTTCTTATCGATACGTTCTATCGGTATGTTATATTCATATTTTACATTATAGGGCATATTAAAATTCGAGAAAACCTAAATAAAGACATTTATTCCGGATTCTTTTATATTTCACACGATTGAAATATGAGCTGTTACAAATCAGGTTTAAGGGCATATTAGAGCGAAATTCCACTTTCTATAGACAAAAGCCGAAATTTGTCTATGGTGGCTGAACTTTTGGAGGCCGTAGACAAATTTCAACCGGAAGTTAGATTATTCCGCTCTTTTGTCTATGAATAGCTGAATGCCGCTCTAACGTGTGGTATGCCTTATGTAATCTTACAAAAATGCAAAAGTTGTCAGGCTTTTAGGCGCTCCGCACTCATTACGGAATTCAGCTATTCATAGACCAAATCAGCGGGAAAATCAGTGGATTCCTTACAAAAATTCAGCTACCATAGACAAATTACCGCGTTTTCGGCTGATTTTGTCTATGAAAAGCTGAATTCAGCAGTGAATTCGCTATGGGTGTGGAGCGCATTAGAATTGTCATGTTTCGCTCTCGCACTTGTGGAGTGTTCATCATATACATGATAGCTTGTTTTTTAGCTCACTTCAGTTTTTGATAAAAGGCCCTAAGGCACTGGTCTCACCGCGAGCGAGTAAGCTATGAGCTATCGGCTATTTTCTAGCCCAAGAAACGAACAAAAGATAATCGCTTCCGTGTAAATAAAAGAGAGAGGTATATATTTATAGTTCATCGCTGGCTGTACACACTGCGATGAACTATAAATATACATCTCTCTCTTTTATTTACACGGGAACGATTATCTTCTGTTCGTTTCTTGGGCTAGAAAATAGTCGATAGCTCATAGTTACTCGCCCGCGGTGGGACCAGTACCTCTACCACAAGTCAGACAAATAAGCCCAATTCGAGATTCGTTCACGAATTCGTACATTATTTGTATGGAGAATTTGTACAGAGCCTCTAGCGGTCACTTATAGAACTAAATATTACTGCCATACCATAAGTTAAATAATCCTTTACGCAATTCGCTGACGAAAGTTCGATTGTATGTTTCGTTTGTGTAGATTTCAATACTTAACAAAGTGACGTGACGTGACAAACGTCACATCCTTTTTTTTTCGTCCAATTGGACATGCTAAAGCACTAAGCCATACTGCCTCGTCACATCCTTCACACCAACCGAAACAGATTGTATAGGTAAGCCAAAAAGGTTTTACTTCCTAAGTACATTTTATCTGAAGGTAAACCTTCTGTAGACAATATGAGCAGTGAACAATAATAAGCATAGAAACCGTACTAGGTCTGAAAAATTACCCTAATTTTTGTGGGTGTTTCATATGCTTGCTAGGCCGTAAACCAGGAATAATTTCCGTTGGACATCGTGTCCCAAGCGGTAAATAATAAGTGGTTAAGGGCGGTAAATAATCAAGCTTCGTGATGGTCAGCTGCCGTTCCTTGAGTGGGTTGAGGAACGGCAGCCATTTTCTCACATAAAATAGGTATATATAAAATAAAATTACCATCGCGTCCCAGTTGAAACAAGTGATAGTTTATATGCTATTACAAATAAAATAAAAATCATCAGCCGGCTGTATAGCACTGAAAAGACCGTAAACTAGTCATATGAATATATGGTATTTAGGGTATCAGCAGACGGTCTTTCTACCTCAATACAGCCGGCTGACGATTTTCCTGATAATAAGAGCATCAAATACTGACGTTTCACAACCTACCAACGGAGCGACAGCTGACCTACGCGAGTCATCATTATACTTCGTCCTTAACCACTTCAAATATTATCATCGCCTGGGACGCCTTGCGATTGGTCGTGAAATTTGTTCCTGGCTTAGTAGTTCATCCTATCGGAGCCGGGAAATACAAGCTATGACAGTAAGCCTTTTTTTACCTTATTTAAACGTGCGTGACTTTCAACGCATAAAATGTTATCAACCGACTTCAAGATTTCGAAGAAGGAGGTTCTCAATTCGTCAGGATCTTTATTTTTACAATTTTTTCATAATGTTCACCGATTGCAGTTTTTTTTAAACATGGAAATTACGTATTTCGTCATACATATGACGACCCGGACCCGGACCCGGACCCGGACCCGGGGTATGTCCTTAAACTACGTCCGGACCTGGGTATGTCCTTAAACTACGCCAAAAAGAGAGGTATGGGCACTGCGAATGGCATCTCGCTAAGTGTGGTAGGGCACGATCAGCGAATGTCATCGCTCAAATCTGGAGCAGAGCCCGACTGGGGAAGTACCTCCACCTTACAGAAAACCACAGCCAAATAGCACTAGACCCTACTCATAGTGTTGTGTTCCTGCTGGTGAGTAAGGTTGCCAAAGAGCTCAAAGAGGACCCAGTGTGTTGACGATGAGGGACCTTCTTGTTCCTTTAGTCGTCAACACAGTGAATCCTCCTTTTTGTAAAGGGTCGGCAACGCGCATGTGACGCCTTTGGAGTTGCAGGCGTCCATAGGTTACGGTAGCTGCTTACCATCAGGCGGGCCGTATGCTTGTTTGCCACGGTCGTGGTATAAAAAAAAAAAAAAAACATATAACGGCCTCCTAGCCCAGTCGGTAGTGACCCTGCCTACGAAGCAGGAGGTCCCGGGTTCGAATCCTGGTCAGGGCATTTATTTGTGTGTCTATCACAGATATTTGTTCCTGAGTTATTGATGTTTTCTATGTATTTATCCATATTTATCTATTATATATATCGCCGTCTAGTAACATAACACAAGCCTTATTGAGCTTACTGTGGGCCTAGGTCGATTTGTGTAAGATTGTCCTATATTTATTTATTTTTAAAGCTACGAAAACGGATGAAAACTGTCAGTACTTCATCCATCCATCCATATACTTATTTCGTCGTAGGATATATGATTAGTGATTACCTAAGAAAACCAAATTGATAAAATTTCAAATGTACAAAAATAACACTACTAGTTTAAAACGTCCTAGAACTACGTCCATATGTAAAGTGTTAGGTGATTCTTAATTTATTTGGTTATTTTGTCAACATGACAGTTCGACTTTTAGTGATCATAGTGGATCATAGGTTTATTTCTTACTTTTTAGGTCTATTGTATAATCACAAAAGGATAAATACCCTTTGGGGATGTTGTTGATTGTCTAAAGTATTAGGCAGTGCGCTACTGTTACACATCCCACCTCCGTCGACGCGGACACGTTGGCGAAGTCCTTTATTTACCAGCAAACAAGCCGGAGCGGCGCCCGACATCCGAAATCACTACAAGACTATTAAATATAGTTGTTGTTCGTCTAACTATTGTTGGTTTCGAGGCAATCGATCCGTGAAGCAAGGGGCACACGGGCAGCCTCACGACCTAACAACCGCACAAGGGAAGCTAAAGATGCTCCAGCAAGCCGCCGGTTTTCATACATAACACAACGCAGGATTGCGGCTTTGCCGCTTCTTGCATAATGATGGTTTTATTTATATTTATAAGAATTATAAGTTACATGTACGAGTAATTGTTAGTAGTACTTATGAGTTTCTAGTATGTGACAATGTTACTTTAAAAGGCTATTTCGCAATAAATAAATCTTTAATATAATTATGTACATTATTATTTCAAAGTGCCCTGTATAAATCTGGATGTTTTTTAAGTCAGCACTATTTTATAGAACTTGGATGCAATCAGTTTAATTGACTGTTAATACTTAAATCTCACAAATATTCAGCAGTTCTTGAGTCTAGATTTCTTTTCTAAAATTATTCTTATTGAAGTGTTGATGTGGATATTTCTATTTCTCAAATCGGCTTGAAATTTAATTTGTTTTCCAGTTCCATTTATCAATGTTATCATACTATGCAGTATAAGGCTTATAGTATGCAGTATGCTTAATATAAGGCTTTGTCGATATTATTTCGTCAACTAATAATATATAAATATAACACAATAAATACGAATGGTTTTCACTTTCACCATGTTTTGACATCTCACCTTATAATTTGATAGTGAAAGAGTTTTCTATAGTCGATACGGTATTTTTCGGTGACGTATGTCAAATTAGTGTCTTATAGTAGCGTTTTAATAAAACCTATCGATAACAAACTGTACTGACTACATCCGTCTCGTTCTACCTATGAGACGGATGTATGTAAGCATAGAGCTTTTGAATTTCTTGCTGTCGAAACTGAAGGAAAACTATTCGAAGCCCGTTGATCCGTTAACGACTGCAGAAAGGTATTCAGAATTTTCGATAATAACTCACAGTAGAGGTACAGTGCCTAAAACGTTTTGCACGGCTTTGTGTATATATTGTAACTTGTGAGACGCTCGATTATAAATACGATCTTAGTACAGTTTTGGATTCAACAAGTGATAAATTCGAGTGATGAGATGTACGTAGGTAACGCACCCCGACATTTTACAAGTACCAGAAAAGGCATCAGGCCGCCTGTTTCTTACAATGCATTGTAAAATGTTGTATGCTACAATTGTAGAAAAGAAGTAAACTCCCTTCGGTCGTGTTTACAGAACCCGCCACTCGTTCGGAAAATACTTGTTTTTTACACTCTTAGCATAAATAACTATTGCAGTAGAAGAACCGAGTTGCGAGACTGGCATTTTCATACATGTAATGTTTTTGATAAGACCCCATTTCTTTTTGGAAGTAGGGCTCCCATTTCGCCTTTCACGTTCATTACTCATGCACATTTTCATACCTATTTTCACACACAAACTCGTACGCATGCCATGCATCCGTGGGTATTACGTAGCCTATAGGATACCTTACTTCGCTAACCTAACCTATACCATCTAATTAGGTAGTGTACAAAAAAGCTAACATTTTATCAACAGAAAAATTTACTTTGTTATCACATATATATATAAGAGGATTACAATATTACTTGTGCGGTTTGTATAACTAGACAGCCCGATATTTCGGCATGTTTAGGTTTTCAGTGGCTTTATAGCCTCAACACTAAAAGTGTGTAAATTTAATGTGGGGCTGCTAGAAGTACTTACCTTAGATATATCATAATCGTGAATCAGTGAGAATGAACTTTGACTTGCAATAATTCTTAAAGTATACGGAGTATGTTAAAAATGATTTTTTTGCCTCTTGTTCACAGAAATTTCGGACTTCTAGCCTTATCGACAACAGATTTAGAGGGGGGTCGAAAATGGCCTGAATGGCTTCGGGAAAAGGATGTTACGGCCGTGCCTTTGTTGTTTGTTTTGCTCGACTTGGCAACGCCGCTACGTCGCTAAAACACACCCCATCTACGAGCGAAAATAGAATTAGAATTATATGAGGAAGAGAGCTAATAGGGCGTAGCATTAGCACCTTCTAATTTGTAAGTCAGTCCGATCCGATAGTAGCTTTATTATTAAAAGCGCATTCGAATTATTATAATATAATAGACGGAGAGTTAGCCACGTCAGATATGACATAATAATGAGAGCAACGAAACCCCTCTAGTCAGTTTGCTATACTATGCTTATTTCTATATCTGGACATCTGGCAGCTGTAAAGTGGAGGAGAGTAAATGACCGTGGAGGTCAAAGAATGCAAACCATTTTAAGAAAACCAATCCTAGAGTTCTGGGTTTGATGCAATATTATGAGAAATTATATAAATAATTAAATTATATCACTGCCAAAAGTTTCTGTTGGGGGAAAGTAGTGCCAAACGACGTATAATGTAATTCATAGTTTGTCGCCTACTGTTTTTGTTTCCGTAATAATACGCAATGGTTTTTGTTCTAATGTTAAAATATAGGCCCTGCCCTTTATAACTGACACAACCTCGGCAGTTTTTACCTATTTTACTATTTTTCGAATCAAAAATTTTGGTACTCTGTCACTCTGACCTCCACCCATTCTTTTTTTTTTATTGTAAGTAGATTAGACCCGTTTTTGTCAAAACGCAGTTCTGATGATGGGATCCATGAGGAATATAGGGAACTTCTCTAATCTTAAAGGCACATACATACTCGTAGCGATTTTTTATATTTTTATCAACAAATCAAGCATTTTCGTTAAAAAAAAGTGACATTTGATGAAGCGAATCTGCTAATAATGATCAGAACGGATCTCTTCAACGACGCATAGTTCACGTTTGGCAATATGTTTTCTTCGCTGTGTTTGTTAAGCAAGTTAGTATAGATTTTCAAGAAAATTTTATGTAAAGCTCGAGTTCCGATGTTAGGATCCATGAGGAATCGAAGGAACTCCTCATAGACGGAGAGCTGGCCACGTCATATATGACACAATAATGAGAGCAACGAAACCCCTCTAGTTAGTTTGCTATACTATGCTTATTTCTAGATCTGGACATCTGGCAGCTATAAAGTGGTGGAGGTCAAAGAATGCAAATAACTCGAAGAAAACAAATCTTAGAGTCCTAGGTTTGATTCAATACGAGTATTATGCGAAATTATGTAATTAATTAGATTATATCATAGCTAGAAGTTTCTGTTAGAGGAAAATAGTGCCAAATGATGTTTAAATTTATAGTTAGTTGCCTACTGTTTTTGTTTCTGCAATAATACACAATGTTTTTGTTCTAATGTTAAAATAGAGGCCCTGTCCTCTATAAATCACACAACTTCGGCAGTTTTTACCTATCTTGGTATTACTTTTTTCCACCTGGAAAACTTTGTTGGTCTGTCACTCTGACCTCCACCCATAAAAAGCTGCCAGATGCCCGGATCTATCAATAAGGATGGTAAATCAATCTAACTAGACAGGTTTCATTGCTCTCATTATTGTGTCATATCTGACGTGGCCAGCTCTTAGTCCATCATATGTGAAAGTCTATCTAGTCTATTCCCCAAAAAAAACAACTCTTAAATGAAACCGCCAAAATATAATCGCGTGCAATCAGGACTTTAGAAGAAAATACATTACTGCCAACCTAAGAAACCTAAATAAACGAAGCGTTTTTAGAAAAAAAAACTTTAAAAAAGAAAAAATGAAAAGAACCACGGACATACTTTGTAGTTTTTACGTTTGCCATTCGTTTCGTTTGTGATGGCAAACTGCAAACTTTGAAAATAATATATTTTTACTAATCTCTGTCGCTCTGTGATAATTGATTTAATAACGACGGTGTGTGTTAGTGTTAGTATTCTTGAAATATAGTGTTTTAAAAGGTGAAACTTAAATTATTGTTGATTATGTTGACAAAATAACTGCAATATCCATGGAGTGTTCAATTTCGCATTTTTTGTAAAACTATGTGTAGTCGTAGAAAAAGTGTTGTATGCAACGTCGTATAAGTAGGTCAAAAAATGTTCGTGGCGTTTTTCTTAACAATTTTCGCCTCCGGCTGCGCCTACGGCTCAAATTGTTACCCACGCCACTCACCTTTTTTGACCCCTCTTATGCAACTGTTGCATAAAATACTATTGGATTATTAGAACACGTAAAACTAACTATTGTGGACTTGTAATGAACATATTTTTGAAAATTACAAATTCAAAATATCTTTTGACAAGCGGCACGTGCCCCAAGTCGAAACGCCATTAAAGATTCTGATGACGTCACAAATATCGGTGTGACACTGTTGACAGTTAAGACAATGACTTACAATAGTTGCGATTCGTTATAACCAAATAGTTTTCCACAGGATAGGAGTACCCTGATGTTTACCTACAGTGACTCGCAGAAAGGAATTTTTAGAACTCCTTGGTAAGATTCCGATATCTTAAAAAATTACCATTCAGTATACTTGTGTAATGCGTGTGTATGTAATTGAGTGAGTTTTATTTTATTTATTTTATTTTATTTAATCTTTATTGCACAAAAAGAAAACTTATCGTACAAAAGGCGAACTTAATGCCATGAGGCATTCTCTACCAGTCAACCTTAGGGCCAAGCAGAAAGATTGTAGGCGGTGCTTCTAACTATACAGAAAACAAATTATATGACAGAAGCATAAAACTTTAAAAAGATGCGAAACTACATCCTTAATTCTTACACATAAACTACATAATTCTAATATACATAAAATACATAAATCAATACATACATACATAGATACATATATATACATACATACATACGACCATACATATATAAATACATATCCGAAGAATCTTGTTAGAGAAGATACTTAGAATTTCTTTGATCCACCAGCAAAGAAATCACGCACAGATTTTTTAAAAGCGTACTTGCTCGGTGCTTTTCTAATTTTAGGGGGAAGACTGTTCCAGAGACGAGCTGCTCGAATGGTAAATGAATTGGACATGAAACCAGACCGATGAAGAGGGATGGAGAGAGACAGATTGCCCGAAGAGCGAAGTTGACGATCGCGAGAGACACCATAAAACTGAAGGGAGGTTTTAAGATACTCAGGGGCTTGCGAATCATTGAGTATTGAGTAGAGAGTACATAGCAAGCGGATATTTCGCCGCTGCCGAATGGGAAACCAACCAAGTTGCGCGCGAAACTCTGACACGTGGTCGTATTTACGGAGGCAGAAAATAAACCTGATGCAATTATTAAGGAGTCGATCCAGTTTGTCAAGGTGCTCTTCATTCAAATCGGGATAGCACACATCACCATAGTCTATAATTGGCAATATCAACGCGTTAACTAACAAGACCTTAGTTTTAATGGGCAAGAAGTGCCTGAGCTTGTTTAGTGAGTGAAGTGACCATGTGACCTTCCGACTGATCTCAGCAATTTGTGGTCTCCAGCTCAAGGTGCAGTCCAAGTGCACACCCAAGTCCTTGACACTCTGACTAAAAGGAATGGGAATTCCGTTAAAATGCACAGGCCCAATAGTGTTAAAGTCAAGCTTGACAAGTTGTTTGGAGCTTCCAATGACAATGGCCTGACACTTTGTAGGGTTAACAAATAAGCCGAACTTTTCGGACCACTGTTGTATGTGCGTGAGATCTCTGTTCAACTTGTCAATGGTGGTTAATATGTCTGTCACTTTGCACTGGTCGTAAAGTTGTAGATCATCCGCATACAGATGGTGAGCGCAGCGAAAGTCAGGAGTTATAAAGTTAATAAAGATGGAAAAGAGAAGAGGAGAAAGGATACCTCCTTGAGGTACGCCAGTGACTAGGTCGCACCAGTCCGATAGGGACCGGTCGACACGCACCGCTTGCTGACGGCCCTCAAGGTAAGCATGGAACCAGTTGAGCGCTGACTGCGATACATTTAGATGCTTAAGCAAGGCAAGGAGAATGTCGTGGTCTACTGTATTAAACGCGTTAGAAAAGTCAATTAATACCAGTACTGTGACCATCTGACTCTCCATGCCACGCCTAATATCGTCCGTCACTTTAATTAATGCAGTACAGGTGCTATGACCAGGTCGAAAACCGGACTGAACGGGGCTCAGCAATTTATTTACCTGAATATAGTGAGAGAACTGTTTGTGTGCCACCGCTTCAGCAATCTTCGACAGGAAAGGTAAAATTGATATGGGCCGGAAATTACTGGGTGACAAGGGATTACTGATTTTTGGGAGAGGAATGACATAAGCTTTTCTCCAAAGAGCAGGAAATTCGCCATTAATCAGAGAGAAGTTGACGATATGAGTGATTACAGGAAGCACACACTCCAAGACCGAGACTATCATGTAACGACTCACATCGTCGCAACCGACGGCTTTCGATTTAATGGCTTGAATAATCTTTTTTACGTCTGTCTGAGATGTCGGGTGGTAAGAAAAAGATTCTGTCAAGGAAGAGGGTAGAGACGAAATAATACAGAGGGTAATGACTTTTACTTGATCAGTGACGGAGAGAGCAGAGGAAAAATATCTGTTGAGATCATTTAGTGAAAAGGACGAGCTATCATATCCATTCACTTGTTTACCCAGACCCAACGACTTCAGGAACTTCCAGACGTCGGCCATGGAAGAGGATGCAACATTTTGATGAATGAATCGACGTTTAGCTGCGCGCACCATCTGATTGCATCGATTTCGTGCTATCTTGAAATGCTTCCAGTTCTCGTCGGTGCGGTCTCGCTTATAAAGTCGGAAAGCTCGGTCCCTTCTTCTCATGGCCATGCGCACTCCCGCAGTTATCCAGGGCGCCGGGGGACGCTTCACACGAACAGTGCGTACGGGTGCGTGTTTGTCAAAAAGCCCTAACAAGGACGCATTAAACAGAGATACCTTGGTATCTACCGAGGAGGCAGTGATCACGGGTGACCAGTCAATGGCCGCTGCGTCGCTTAAAAGAGAGTCAGTGTCCACCTTAGCAAAGCTGCGCATGGTTACTAGAGCAGGTCTGCTTTTTGGGGGTTTAAGTTTGTAGCAAGCATAAATAAGGTCATGGTGGGAGAAACACGGGGCCAAAAGCTGACCATGCTTTACTACAAGATCGGGGGATGATGAAAGAATGACATCTAGATACGTGTCCGCACTGGCGGTATGGTGCGTCGGAGCAAGAGGGAGGAGAGATATGTTAACAGACTGAAGTAACGATGTCAGCCTGCGGCTACGGGGCGAGTCTTTACAAAGGTCTGTGTTAAGATCTCCCATTACCAGGTGATGTGTGTAGTCCGTACTGACTGACTCCAGAACTTGTTCCAGGTCCGAGAAATAGTCAATTGAGGGAGGACAATAAACAACGCCAAGAACCGCCTTGACTCCTTTAACATTTACCTCTAGGAAAACCCATTCCGCAGAACTAGAGTACTGAGACTGTGTGGAATTCAATAACTTGTACGGAATGGAGCTCCTGAGGTAAATAGCCACGCCTCCGCCACCCTTCCCAGTACGATCATTCCTTATTAAGACATATCCGGGCAGAGCATATGAAGTTGAATTTAGAGAAGGTTTTAGCCAACTCTCTGACACCAGGATTGCATGGATAAGATCAGTTTGGAACGTATCAACAAGGTCACTGTAATGGGACGGTATACTTTGAGCGTTTATGTGGCAAACATTAAAACAGGAAGAATTGAGTTCGCGCGCTAAAATTGAATTTAAGCTGTGTGAAGTGTTGAATGAGCTAATAGACAAAAAAGCTGAACTATCATTGCTGGCGGAGTAAAAAGTATCATCATCGGACATAAATTATGGATAATTAACTAATATATATATATAATATACTAAGCACAAATATTTAATACTATGAGCAATATGATTTTACATTGATAATCAGCGCAAAAAGCCATACAAATCTGCGTATCCTGCCGGTTTACCTTAAGAGATTACAAACAAACAAATTCTTATACAAAACGAATGTGTTCCAAAAATGTAATGGTAAAATAAAAATAGGTGATATTAAACGAAGCTCAAACAGTCTAAGTTGACACTCGTCTAACTGTCATTTGTGACAGCTATGACATCGAGTTGCACAGTTCAATAAAGTGGGTAAGAGAATATAAAACTGAGAAAGTCTGTATAGGTTGTACTACAATATGAGAACTGCCGAACCATTAAAGAATAAGGAACCGAACTTGTGTTGCTTATCAAGTGTGTACCTCAAAAAATAAATTAAAATGAAAAACTACGTGGCACGCTAGTAGTGGGTCACCGGTTTTGCGACACGTCGAACACGGCCGGGCTGGCTGCCGGGGTCCACCGCGGGCTCCTCAACTGCGGGCTCCTCAGCTGCGGGCTCAGGTGTCGATGTTGACTGCGGCCGCCTTTCGTCTCGAAGGGTCTTCAGGCGAGCGATGTCATCCTCGGACTCGATGCGTTCTCGCTTACCGTTACGCAGCTTAACATAGATGTTGCCATCGATAGACCAGCAACCCCTCATGCCGAACACCTTACGCGCCTCAATGAAGATTGCCTGTCGCTTCGCTGTTAAAAATTCAGCAAGAGAAAAAGTGGACCCTTTGAAAGCCGTCTTCCTTTGCCAAACTTTTGCTTTCAAAGACATATCGATGAAGCGGACTAGTATCGGTCTATTTCGTCCTTCGGATTGCCTACCGAGCCTGTGACAAGCCCGAATTGAGGCAGCAGAAACATCCGGGATCTTCAGGTGCTCAGTGACAATGCTAGCCACTTTGGAGCTTACATCCTCACCAGTTGCTTCGGGTACGCCATTAATGAGGATAAACTTCCGTCTGTGCCTCATCTCCATGATGTCTTGAGACTTGCTGAGTGCGCTTATCTGCTCCCCGAGGAGTTTGAGTGCCGCCATCGTGAACTCCTTAAAGATGCCAAGTTCTTCGTTAACACTGGCAACTGTTGCCTTGTTGGCTGGGGAGTTGTTCAACTTCCTCTCAAACTCGGAAAGCATCCTGCGGACACTGCTCTCCAGGCTCTTCTGTGACTCAGCGATTTGCACAAGGTTGGACATATCGCTTGTAGTGTTGATAAACTTTGAGGTTATTTGATATGTCAAATCACCAGCAGGATTGCACAGTTATAATTACAGTGATTTAGATCATCTACAGTGCTGCTAACAATGAATGACTTTATTTAATAGCTGAACTAAATTTTGAAGTGATAAAATTTCTCAAATGTAAGTATTTTGATATTATATTAAATAGATTTTACTAGAGCCAAATGTGTCTGTTTTATATCTACCGCCCGAAAAACAACGATTTCCAAATAGTTTTGACGATTTCCAAATAGCGTTTTAGGCGCGAAGCATTTGTCCAAATCAATTTTGTAATTTTCCCATATTTAAAGCCCCTTTCGAGGCAAAACATGAATTCTATGTTGGCATAGAATTCATATTTTGTTTCTGTATTGACCAGACATTGGAGTTTGGTGGAGATTGGAGCGAGGAGGTTGGTGTGTGGATAGTGGACCTTCAGGGTAATCTAATGCACATGATTCGACCAGGAGGGATAGTAACGACTCCGTAAAGTATGATACTTTGTCTCCTATCCAAACAAGAGATAGTTTGCAATACCGTACAATTGTTAATGAGGGTAGAAACTGCACGGGGCGAAGTGCGGTCTCGACGTTGCTCACCGGTAGCGGTAACACAGCGAACGATGTGAGTCAGCGCAGCGAACAGATGATCGATCAGCCGGCCGCGGCCGTGCCAGCCGGTATACGTATGGATACAAATCTGTGTGGCGATAACGAGCATACACAAAGTACAACTATGAATGATTGGGAAGGTGAATTTAAAGTTGTATCGTACAAGAAAAAGAAGCTGAGTTATCGCTATAGAGGTCAATTTGGGGTGGCAAACGAGTCAAATGCAAAATTTAGAGCTGCGGAACGTAAAACTCCAATATTTATCTCGAACATTCACAAGGACACTCTTGAAAAGGACATAACTGCATATATTCTTACCAAAACACAAGAGTATGTGTCCCTGGAAAAAATCGATATTAAAAAAGATACAAACCATAAGGCGTATAAGTTTTTTGTCAATTCGACTAAACTACCGTTATTTTTAGACAAAAATATGTGGCCTAAAGGTGTAATTTTTCGAAAGTTTGTGAATTTTAAATACATATATTCGAGCGGAGTTAACTCTGAGAACGGCAATAAAAATAAAAAGCCTCCTGTAGCTTAGCCTAAGGAGGTAATAATGACAAATAGGCCCGTTATTATGGCATATCGTTTTTGTACGTTTAATTGCAAGAACGTAAAACGATCAGTTGACTGTATTAGGGAGTTATGTCAGAAATCAGACATTGTAGCTCTTCAAGAGACTTGGCTACTTCCGGATGAAATAATGTACCTAAATACAATTGATAACGATTTCTGTGCGACCGGGACCTCGGCGGTGGATACATGCTGCGGGGGCGCCCACACGGCGGCGTAGGCTTGTTATGGAGGCGATCGGCGTTTCAATGTGTGAATGTAGTGCAGTGCGACAACGCGCGGTTGTGTGCTATAAAAATAACGACAGCTGATAATCAACCTGTCATTGTTGTGAGTGTTTACATGCCCACGGATTGCAGTGAAAATTTGATGGAATTTACGGATTGCTTAGCAAAGGTCAGTGCGTTGATTGACGATTGTGGTATAGGGTGTATGTACCTAATGGGAGACTTTAATGCACATCCAAACGAACGTTTTTATGACGAGTTAATTAAAGGACCCCAGAGCAAGTCGATATGTACCATCATAAATGTCATCAAATGCTAAAACTTATCGATTTACCGGCTGAGCTTAGGACTTGTGGGGATAAATACTGTCAGAACTCTGAGCATAAAAAAGTTCTGGAGTGCGATTTTTGAATCTCACCAAGTGACTAATTCTCACCGATGTGAGTGATTTACTATCGGAAATCACTCACATCGGTGAGAATTAGTCACTTGGTGAGATTCAAAAATCGCACTCCTGGACGGGATTTACAACAATGTAATCAATGTCCTTAGGAAAGCAGCGGCGGAAGGGAGGGGTAAGAAACGGAAAAAGGCAAAACAACAGGTAGTAGGTTGGAATAAATATGTCAGTGATGCTCACCGGATGGCTAGGCAAAGCTTTCACGAATGGACACAAGGGGGGAGACCGGCTAGTGGCAATCTTTTTAAGGAAATGCATAACAGTCGTAAGATCTTTAAATCACGTTTAAAATGGTGTCAAGATAATCAAAACCGTATCAAACTGGACATTATAACCTCTCATCACTCTAAGAAGGATTTTCGTGAGTTTTGGAGGTCCACAAACAAAATGAAGCCTGTGGCTGGCTACCGGGTTAGTGTTGATGGTTTGGGCGACCCTAAGACTATAGCCAACCAGTTTAAAGACCATTTCTTCTTGAGGTCCCCCCTGGGTCCATCTTTGGTGGAGGGGCTCGAGGCTGAGCCCGATGAAAAGGTAGGTCCTAGTGTAACGGCCAAAGATATTGAAAACACGATCAAATCAATGTCCAGAGGCAAATCTCCGGGCCATGACGGGCTCAGTATCGAGCACCTTCAGAATGCTGGTCCTCATATATCCAGGATTTTGGCGATGTTTTTTACTCTTTGTTTGAGACACTCGTATCTGCCTAACGATCTGATGCGTACAATCGTCGTACCTGTAGTAAAAAATAAAACTGGGGATTTGGCAGACAAAACTAACTATAGGCCGATATCTCTAGCGACGATTGTAGCCAAAATATTTGACAGTGTGCTTAATTCACAGTTGAGTAAGATAATAAAATTGCATGACAACCAATTTGGTTTCCGACCGCGTTTGTCTACCGAATCCACAATACTGTGTCTTAAGCATACTGTCAGGTATTATGTCAAGAGCAAGACTCCTGTTTTAGCCTGTTTTCTGGACCTATCTAAGGCTTTTGACCTGGTTTCCTATGATTTACTGTGGAAAAAACTACGAAAAACCAGTACACCACCTGAAACGGTACGTATACTCAGGTACTGGTATGGAAACCAGGTCAACAGCGTTAGGTGGGGAAATGCACTGTCGGACGAGTACAGGTTGGAGTGCGGGGTCAGGCAGGGTGGTTTGAGTTCCCCAACGCTCTTCAACTTGTATGTGAATGAACTGATCGAGACGCTCAGCAGCATGCATGTCGGCTGTCATATAGATGGAGTCTGCGTGAATAACATAAGTTACGCAGATGACATGGTGCTGCTGAGTGCCTCGGTTTGCGGCATGCGTAGGTTGCTCACAGTATGCGAGGCCTATGCGGCTAGTCACGGTCTTAGGTATAACGAAAAAAAGAGCCTGGCTTTGATCTTTGGGGGCGAACGCAATACAGCCTTGGAATATCCTGCAATTTACCTCAATGGCAGTCCAATGGACAGAGTAAGTCAGTGTAGATATCTGGGCCATATTGTTGCGTCTGACCTCAAGGATGACATAGATATCGAACGTGAGCGGAGGGCGCTGTCAGTGCGTGCGAATATGATAGCTCGAAGGTTTGTAGGCTGCTCAAGGGAGGTGAAAATTACGCTATTTAGAGCTTTCTGTACCTCCTTGTATACTTGCAGCCTTTGGGTTCAATATCCGCAGCGAGCTTATAGCGCACTCCGAGTACAGTTTAACAACGCGTTCCGGGTGATGATGGGACTGCCTCGCTTCTGTAGCGCATCAGGGATGTTCGCAGAGGCACATGTCGATTGTTTTCAGGCCACATTACGCAAGCGTGCCGCGTCCCTGGTGCGCCGGGTGCGTGACAGTCCCAACATCGTCCTAAGAATGATAGCAGACAAACCTAACTGTCCTATAATGCTACACTGTGAGGGGCTACATTCCCCAATCTGTCAAATACTGTGGTAGCATGGAATTGGAGCGTCTGTTATATTTAGTTATTTTATTATAAATGTAGATATATATATATTGCTGTAGTTTTAACTAACCCTTAGTTTCTAAGTACTACTAATGTAATATGTGAAAAGTTACATGAAATAAATAATTTGAAATTGAAAATTGAATACAGAAAGTTATACTTGCGTTTCAAAAAATTGGAAACAACCCTATTATCAGAAAGTCAACTAGGAACCCTTATAGTTTCGCCATGTCCGTCTGTCCGTCTGTCTGTCCGCGGTCCAGGTCAGTGACAGTATGAGCACGGGCAAATATTATATGAGTAACGTATTAATCGCGTCGACAAAGTGGTAAAATTAAGATTGGAAAAATATTCTGTTTCATTTCAGGGTAACATGACAGTGGAGAGTGGTTTTTTTTAATCCAACCCTATCGTCTGGGATGTCGTTGGATAGGTCTTTCAACAAGAATACGGGCCTTTTAAAACAATTTTTCGAAAAATCGAATAGTTTCGTAAATAATAGCTCCGAAAGTTTAAAAAAATGCGTCCCCGAACCATAGCTACAGAAAATACGGAAATATTCATAAGTGTGAGGCCTTTCAAGTGAGGTACTTTCAACGAAACCTATATTGAATAAAAACAGTTGACTCATTTTTAAGCTATAACTGAAAAATGTTCAGCAAGAAGGACGTAAGTGCCGCAAAATATCGTATAAAAAACAACCTTTAGAGTGTGTATTGTGATAGTCCGGTATGCTCTTGGCCGGTTTTTTTTACCTCCTTGCAGTTGTCAGTCAGGCATATTTGTTTACCTTATTTTACTTTTCTATTGACCATTGATTTCTTTGTATTTTGCACTGAAGTCAATGTTATACCTAAGTAGCCATAATTTCATCTCTTTTATATCAATTTATTTTATTAAATTTTTTTTAGTTTTGACATGTTGGCTTGTTTTAATAATGTATTTTTATTAATTTATATTTTAGCGTTATTTGGGTTATAATCGAAACTCTTACTGAGTTTTCGAATTCTGAGTTCACAGGAGGTACCTACCTCTACCTGCACATTAAATACAGTGTAAGAAGACTACCTACCCACAGACATTTTAATCCAACGTAATACTGGCCTCAAATGTTCAATCCCTGTAGTTCCAATTCCTCGGAGGTCCAACCTCGGAGGTAACTCCCCAAACGCCCAATCCCAGTATGTCCAATTACCTGAATGGCCAGTGTCCGTACGTCCAATTCCACAAACGTCCATTCCCTGTACGTCCTATTCCACAAACGTCCAATCCCCGTACGTCCAATTCCCCGAACGGTCAATCCCTGTATGTCTACGAGGGCTGCTATTTATATATTCGGAAACCGGGATTACAATCTTCTTAAATAGCATATTTGACCTCCATGGTAAAATTTGAACTTTTTTAAGTACTGGCCGGTATATTTTTTCTTTCTTATTAACGCTCGTGTTTTGTTTTTGACGGGTTTTAAATATCATCTCGCAGCAAGAATGGAACTCACTCGTGAAAATATTCGTGCTATGATTTATTATGATTTTCGGCGTGGTTTAACGCAACAACAGTGCATAGATCAACTAACTTCAACTTTTGGTGATGAAGCCCCATCTAAAACTACTGTGTATCACTGGTTTAGTGAGTTCAATCGTGGACGTAGTATGCTTACGGACGAAGTTAAGGCAGGTCGCCCGAAATCGGTCGTTGTACAACAAAATATCGAGGCTGTGCGAAAACTTATAATGGACGACCGACATGTTACGTACCGCGAGATAGAGGCGACTCTGGGTATTTCTATGACCAGCATTAATAGCATATTACATAATTATTTGGCTGTAAAAAAAATTTGTTCGCGTTGGATACCCCACAACTTAACAAAAGAGCAAAAAGATGCTCGCGTCGAATGGTGCAATAAAATGTTAAAAAAATATAACCGTGGTGACTCAAAAGCCGTTTATAACATCTATACAGGTGACGAATCCTGGATCTATGCATACGATCCCGAAACGAAGCAACAATCAACGGTATGGGTGTTTCAAAATGAGCCGAACCCTACGAAAGTTACTCGTGCAAAAAGTACATTGAAACAAATGGTGGCCTGCTTCTTCGGTATTAATGGCCATGTAGCTACAGTGCCACTAGAAAACCGTAGAACGGTTAATTCAGAGTGGTACACGACCATTTGCTTACCGGAAGTATTTGAACAAATTCGTAAAACTAACCAGCGACGAAGAATCATTCTTCATCATGACAATGCCAGCTGTCATACGTCACGCGAAACAACTCTATTTTTGGAGGGTCAAAATGTGGAATTAACGGGTCATCCGCCGTACAGCCCTGACTTGGCACCCAACGATTTTTATTTATTTCCAAATATAAAGAATAAATTACGCGGTCAACGATTTTCGACCGCTGAAGATACTGTCGACGCATTCAAACAACACGTTATGGAGGTACCTCAGGCGGAGTGGCAGAAGTGCTTTAAAAATTGGTTCACGCGAATGCAAAAGTGCATAGATCATCAAGGGGAATACTTTGAAAAACAATAAAACCATTTTCAGCCGTGTACGTTTGTTTGTTTTTTTGTTTCCGGATATATAAGTAGCAACCTATGTAATTACCCGAATATATACAATTCCCCAAACGTTCAATCCTCGAAGGTCCACGTCAAATTACCCGTCCTTAAGGAATCATCAGGGCGTCCGCATTTAGCATGAGTTGAACGTGATTCCATACTTGTTCTAAGTAAAAATTTATTTGAAAGACAAGGGTAGTCTATCTCGATTTACTTCTCAAGCCTACATGTGCATAGGTTACCTACATGTGCTGACGGGCTAGCTGACTGTCACGACGATACTTGTTCTTGTTCTTGTTGTACAATACTTGTTCTTTTCTCTAATAAATATCATGAATCATGATACATACCTAAGTACTTAGATAAGCAATCCGACATGATTGACTATCATGTATCGTTCTCAATTATTGCGCAATTGGTACTCTCAGCCGAGCCTGTATCCACTTACCGTGTCCTCTAGATAATAAACAACTAAGTACCTACACATTTATGCTCTTAACGCTATAGCTGTGCTAAAATCATTTTGAACAACTCATCAGATTATATTATGACTTCTGCTGCTGAATGTGGGTAGTTTATAATTTAAACTTGATCTAAGAACTTCATTACAATAATTCTGTCTTTTCTCAATTCCATACTTTACACCTTGGATGAATAAAATTAAAGGATGGAGCATGCCTGTACAACAAACTGTGACGCAAGATTGCGGCTGGTTTGAATGTGTGTGTCCTGACGAGTGTTGCCATGTAATACAATTTTTCCCGATTGAGAACACAATATTTTTGAATAAAAAAATAGATTATTAATATATATTTAAATTGAATTAATAAGCACCTGTTTTAATAAATTTGATGAAATATATTTCTAAAGAGGCGACTAAAAAGAAAAAATCTAAATTTACTATTTATTAAAAGTACACGACTACTGTTGAATGTGGTGGCCTCTCTTGTCGTCCCAGTACTATTATATTAAAGCAAACTTTATACCTTTTTAATCTGGAGGCACGGCAATGCCCCCGCTAAGACGAACACAACTAAAAGTGTGTTATTACGTATTCATTTATTACGTAACACGATTTAGGTAGGGAGGGTAATTGACCATTTCTTACTTCTACTTCAGAGAGGAGGGTTATTAATATTATTTTCTTACGTAGGGGCGGAAAAAAATCTGGAAAAAATCTGTAAATGTCTGTAAAAATCTGGAAAAAAATGTCTTACGTAATCAATGAATGACACCTTATTTTATACTAAACCTTGTTTAGAATATAACAAAAACTTTTTGAAAACTGCATCAAAATCGGTTCAGCCAAACGTGAGATAATCGCGAACAAACATACATACAAACATACAGGTCAAACTGAGAACCACCTTTTTTAAGTTGGTAAAAAATGCTCCTCGATCGATCAACACAATCGGTTTGACTTGTGAGCTGACCTCTCATTCTAACTATAGTTCCATCCATCTCGTTCTAATCGCTTGACCAGTCGATTACTGAAGCGACTAGTCAGCCACTCAGAGTGAGAGGGAGCGATAGTTAGAATGAGACCAAAGTTTGACAGATCAGTAGTGGTGACATAACTTCGCGCGTTAAATATACGATTAGATATGGGCTTTTTGTTTTAAGAAGTTTTTGGAATAATTTTGAGAAATACATAATTTTGTTTATTTACAAATTTTATTAAAAAAATAATAAAGAATATAATTTGCTCACAAAAGCATAAAAGTTATTAACTATTAGGTAACGTGTCAATGTTCGTTGAAAAGGTGCGTGAAATAAAACGTCTAGTTGGGAGCGGGGACGTCAATATCGTGTTGACAACATATCGCGGCGATTATAAACCCCCCTTAGTCCCCACTAAGGGGGGTTTAACAACCCCTTGTTTAGCGACATAAAAACGTCGAACCTCAAATTTTGATGCACAAGTATAAAATTTGGCACAGTTATTTCTTTTCCCTAGACAAGCTGATTAAGATCGGTACCCCAAGGTACCCCCCCTCTTCTGGCGCCGGGGAGGGGGGGTTAAAATACCACTCCACCCGGCTTCATTCAAAAAATTCTAACTGTTCACGTTTAGCTAACAGGTCAAGTTTGGTATTAATTTCGGATAAAACGACCATGTGGAATTCGTTTCAGGTATTAAAAAATGCAATTTACTCAGTAATAATAAAAAATATATATGAAAATCGAAAATCTCAACTAAATTTTTTATATTCCAGTCATCATAAATATGGATTTGCTAGTTTTTTCCATACAATAAAAATACAATATTAAAGCATATTTCATGTAGATTAAAAAAAAAAACATTTAATAACCATTACTAACAGTAAATGGCATTAAAAAAAATTCCATCGTGCGTCGTGAAATTATTTTTACCGCCGTCGGCATCCGCGGTCAAAATATCCAAATAACGCACTGTAGATAGGTACCATGTAAACTTATTATTTATTGAAATCGATTATACATATAACAAAGATAAAAACTGTACCTGAAGGAATGTGGCATTCCGTCAGAAAAGGGGCTTTTAGTATAGGATTTGTGTGCGCAACCTCTTTTCCTTGTGCTAAAATAAGCCAATTAATAATAAGAACAAAAAACCGTTACTTATTTAAATTTAAGAAATGTGGACTTCTGTTAAAAAGGTAACGTAGAAAGATTGGTGCTTATATTTGTATAATAGTATTGCTTAGCGTTAGTCATTATATATCTTCAATAAGTCGCTTACCTGTCATACAAAATCATCAGTATCATCACATATTTTTGGAGAATGCTATTGGCTTCTGCTATTGCTCCATCTTGTAGTAGTTTAAATTCTTGTGTGGCCGGGTTAAAGGCGTTCCGAGCTTCAAAGGCACTTTTCTTACCTCTTCCATTAAATAATGATAGTGTGTCGCATCCAGTGAAGGCATGGAACGCGGGAAAGACTGATGCTTTGTCAGGGCCTCATAGAAACAAAATAGAGTTTAGTTTGCGGAATGTATAAACTATAAAATAATGTATGGCTATTATAACAAAATACTCTTGCCTAATAGAGTGGCATGCGATAAAATTGTGTAGTTGAAGTAAGCGACCTATTGAAGAGTTCAAGTTACGACTACATGTTGAAATTTAAACGTTTTTAATTTACTCATATTATTGCAGGCCGAGTCTCTGCTCAACACTAAATGAATGCCGCAAGTACTTCTTCTTCTTCTTCTACCTGTTATCCCGGCTATTGCCATGGTCCGCTTTCCTGCTCGCTTTCCTCCACTTTGCGCGATCCTGGGCATCTTCTTTTACGAGCCCGTTTTCACTCATGTCGGCCACCACGACATTCAGCCAGCGCTTCTTTGGTCTTCCGCGACCGCGTCGAGGGCTGTCCAGGGCTAGATCAAGGCATATGATCCCTATGTAGTCTGGTGGCCTGGTGCGAGAGATGTGACCGAACCAACGAAGGCGACATTTTTGGAGCTTCTCCGCTACGTCACGAACTGCGAGGCTGCCACGTATGTACTCATTACGAATGCGATCAGCACGTGTAACGTCGCACATCCACCGCAGCATCTTCATTTCTGTAACGCAAAGCTCCTGAATATGCCTTCCACGAACCGGCCACGTCTCGCTTCCGTATATTAAGACCGGTCGGATGATGCACTTGTATTGTACACTAGCCTCTTCAGTTGTAAGTGGTGCTTTAGTCTAGTCTATGTATGGCAACACTATGGTGCTCTCATGTCTCACTCACTCTCACTCAGGCTCTCTCTCTTAAGCTGGGAAGCCACTAACATGGCTCTCGCAAATGTAAGTTTAATTGTTATAAATAAATACATAAATATTTATTACATTAAATGTGGTTATCAATTAATAACATATTACATGGCGCTGCGGACGAACTAAGAACAAGAAGAAATGGTCAAATAAAAACTATCGGGATACAACAAAACAATTTTTCTATGGGACGCCATTTTGGTCAACAAGAAGAATCTAAAATAAATCTAAAAAAAACCGGCCAAGTGCGAGTCCAACTCGCGCACCGAGGGTTCCGTAAACACCTATAACAAGCAACAACCTCTACGCGTTTACGAGGAAAAAGGTAGTAAGTAAAAAATTTAAAAAAATATTTTTTGTATGATTTTACTAAAAATGTCTACTTTTCGTAATTTTTCCTTTGTCTGTGCTATATGAAGTTTCTTCGTGCCAAGTTTCAAGTTTCTGAGTTTACGGGAAGTACCCTTTAGGTTTTGAGTTTCTTGCGAGTACTCAGTTTCAAAATATGCGACTTAAATTGCTATTTCTTTTGATTGCGTTGACATAAAAGTTTGGTTTTGCTACATCTGAAAGGTCCTATAGCCCTGAGTATTTGACATGAATTTCAATTTAATACCTCCACGCGTTTACGAGGAAAAAAGTAGTAAGTATAATATTAAAAAAAAATTTTTTTGTATGATTTTACTCAAAATGTCTACTTTTGGTAATTTTTCCTTTGTCTGTGCTATATGAAGTTTCTTCGTGCCAAGTTTTAAGTTTCTAAGTTTACGGAAAGTACCCTTTAGGTTTTGAGTTTCTTGCGAGTACTCAGTTTCAAAATATGCGACTTAAATTGCTATTTCTTTTGATTGCGTTGACATAAAAGTTTGGTTTTGCTACATCTGAAAGGTCCTATAGCCCTGAGTATTTGACATGAATTTCAATTTAATACCTCTACGCGTTTACGAGGAAAAAGGTAGTCAGTTTAAAATTTTTAAAAATATTTTTTTGTATGATTTTACTAAAAATGTCTGCTTTTTGTAATTTTTCCATTGTGTATGCTATATGACGTTGCTTCGTGCCAAATTTCAAGTTTCTGAGTTCACGGGAAGTACCCCGTAGGTTTTGCGAGTGCCGAAAAACTCTAAAATTTGCAGCATAAACGACTGTATCTTTTGATTGCGTTGGTTTTTAAGTTTGATTTTTTCACAGCTGCAAGGGACAATAGACTTGAGTATTTGATATAAATTTCAGCTTGATACCTCCACGCGTTCCTGAGAAAAATGGTCTTGACAGACAGACAGACAGACAGACAGACAGACAGACAGACAGACAGACGGACAACAAAGTGATCCTATAAGGGTTCCGTTTTTTCCTTTCGAGGTACGGAACCCTAAAAATGGATATGTTACGACCACCACCACCTTTAATCCTATCAGGTAACAATATCAAACAAACGTTCAAAGATTGGAAGCAGAAATTCCAATTATATTTCGAGGCAAGCGGTGCGGTAGACAGACTTAGTGAAAAACAGCAATGTGCTCTCTTACTACACAGTATTGGAGATGAAGGCCTCGTTGTATATAACACTTTCGAGGATAAAGATAAACTGACATACGAGGAAATATTCAAAAAATTAGTAACACAGTGTAGCTCGCTGAGCAATGAAACATACAATCGAGACATATTTTTCAATCGTAAACAAAAAACGGGTGAGACCATTGAAGACTTTGTAACAGCTATAAAAAAACTCAGCATGGATTGCAATTTCGAAAAACTGAAAGATGGACTTATCAGAGACCAAATAATAATCGGACTGATAGACAATGACCTGAAAGAAGACTTACTAAGTGTGACAGAATTGACTTTGGAAAAATGTATAAATATGAGTAGAGCAGCTGAAACTACAAAAAAGCAGATGGATACGATCAAAAACAAACATGAGGTAGCAAGAATAGAAGTAGGAAGACCAAAAAAGGAGCACTTCAGTGAAAAAAGACAGCCCTCAAGGAGTCGAACAAGAGAACCGAGCCAGTCAAGCAGCAGACAGCAGGATCAAGCGCACACCAGACTAGAACCGACATATACTAACAACCGAAGAAGACAACCATCATATCGCAACAAGAAAGCCTGTGGCAAGTGCGGCAATCAACACGGCTATGCAAAATGTCCAGCGTTTAACAAGAAATGTGCAAACTGCGGCATATACAACCATTTTGCAGCTATGTGTTTAATTAAATAAAAAATGTGAATACGTAAGTAGAGAATGGTTGCTAAAATTAAGTGTAAACAATGTAGAAACAATTTTCATGATTGACACGGGTTCTCAAGTAGATATTTTAACAAGTGATACTGCTCGTAGATTAAATCTCAATATGTACAGACCTAATGATGTACAACTTAGTCATTTTGATGGGTCACCTTTTAAAATAGAAGGATCATGTGAGGCTACAATAAAATATAAAGATGAGGAATGTTTGACAACTTGTTATATAGTAAGTTTTAAAAGAACTTGTGTACTTAGCTATCTCACGGCAGTAAAATTGGGAATTGTAAAACCTGTAGAGATCATTGATGATGAAAATGTAAACAAAATAGTGCAGAAATATAATAATCTGTTTTCAGGTTTAGGTGAACTTCAATATGAATATTAAAAAAATTTCAAGACAATCATATACCAGTTGCTGAGCGACCCCGGGAAATACCATTTCAATTAGAGGGAAAAGTTAAAACCGAATTGGACAAACTGGAGCGTGCAGGTGTCATAAGGAAAGTTACTGAGCCAACGGAATGGGTAAATTCAATGGTAGTTACAAAGAAACCGTGGTAATATTAGAATTTGCCTAGATCCACAGAATTTAAATAAATACATAATTAGGGAACGCTATAAAATGAGCACTTTTGAGGAATTAGTAGCCAAAATGCCTTCCGCTAAATACTTCAGTGTTTTAGATGCATCAAAAAGATTTTATATGGTTAAATTAAGTGAAGATAGTCAGTTGTATACTCCATTTAATGCTGGTAACTTTGGTAGATATTGCTATAAACGCTTGCCGTTCGGATTAAATTCAGCTCCGGAAGTATTCAGTAAATACTTTGCAGATATTTTTAAAGAGATAAAGGGGGTCGAACAGTATGTTGATGAACTCATAGTATGGGGAGAAACTCTTGATCAGCATAATGAAAGGTTAAATATGGTATTAGAAAAAGCAGAAAAATCTGGAGTGAAGTTTAATTTAGATAAATGTCAGTTTGGAGTAACGGAGGTAAAATATTTAGGACACATTTTGAGCGGTGATGGTATTCGACCGGATCCAGAGAAAGTCAGAGCTATAGTTAGTATGGAAGAACCCAATAACAAAATACAATTGCAAACAATATTAGGTATTGTAACATATGTAGCAAAGTTTGTACCCAATTTGTCCGATATTACATGTTCATTAAGGGAACTTCTCAAAAAAGAAAGAGAATGTATATGGGGTGCAAAACAGCAACAAGATTTTGAGAAACTTAAAAAAGTGTTAACTTCACAGCCAGTTTTAAAATACTTTGATATGGAAAGTCCAATAACTTTGTCAGTTGATAGTAGTAGCACGGGTTTAGGTGCAGTTCTTCTTCAAAATAATGCTCCTATAGCATATGCATCTAAAGCTCTAACAGAAACTCAAAAAACATGGGCTCAAATTGAAAAGGAACTCTTAGCTGTAGTCTATGGATGCCATAAATTCCACCAATATATTTACGGTAGACATGTACATGTAGAAACAGACCATCAACCATTAGAACATATTTAAAAAAAAAACAAAGAACGAAACTCCATTGAGGTTACAAAGGCTAAGACTTCAATTACAAGGATATGACTTAGATATTAAATATAGACCAAGTAAAGAACTATTAGTGGCTGATGCTTTGTCTAGAGCTTATGTAAATGACACTATTTGTAACAAGGAACTTGATGAAAAGGTAGAATTACATGTATGTATGGTGAAAGTAGGTATCTGTTTTAGTGAAGAAGCATGGGATAAGTTAAAAACCGGCCAAGAGCGTGTCGGGCCACGCTCAGTGTAGGGTTCCGTAGTTTTCCGTCCGTCACAGTAAGTGTCCCCACTTAAGAGTTAATAACACCGCCATGTAGGATATGATATGAGAGTTCCACGTACAGCGACATATATCGGCAAATTAAGTAAACTATTGCGCGCGAGCTTATAGTATGGAAGATGATTTTTATGGAATAATTCTTTATTGCGTGAACCGATTTTCACCGTTTTTACTTCATTTGAAAGCACGTCATTTCATTGTAATTTTGTACAAATTACAGGTACAATAAACACCTGCTATACGGTTAAATTACAAACTTAGTTCAGAAATTATTTTGTAATTTTTTTTTCAAAAACTATTCATCCTATCAAGTTCAAAATAATTTTACTAGAAAGTTTTTATGAAGTTCTACTTTTGAGATTTTTTTCATATTTTTAAAACTTATGGTTCATAAGTTAGAGGGGGGGGGGACGCATATTTTTTTACTTCTGGAGCGATTATTTCCGAAAATATTTACATTATCGAAAAATGATTTTAGTAAACCCCTATTCATTTTTAAATACCTATCCAACAATATATCACACGTTAGGGTTGAAATTAAAAAAAAAATCACTCCCCACTTTACGTATAGGGGAGGTACCCTAATAAAAAAAAAATCCACTTTTTATTTTACCACTTTGTCGGCGTGATTGATATACATATTAGTACCAAATTTCAGCTTTCTAGTGCTAACGGTCACTGAGATTATCCGCGGACGGACGGACGGACGGACGGGCAGACATGGCGAAACTATAAGGGTTCCTAGTTGACTACGGAACCCTAAAAAATGAAACTCAAAGAGATCAGGATTTATGTTTATTGATTAAGTACATTCAAAGTTCATGGCCAGTACCTAAAGACATTCCATTACAATTAAAATACTATCATTCCATAAAATATGACCTTTATATTTCAGACGGATTAATTTTCAAAAATACTGCAGTGGTTGTACCGAAGATGTTAAGAAAAGAAATGCTTAGGAAAATTCATTATAGTCATTTAGGTATTGAAAAATGTAAAAATAGAATCAGAGGTTTACTCTTTTGGCCATTTATGATTAAAGAATTAGAGGATTTAATTCAAAATTGTGACTTGTGTTTAAAATATCAGAAAAATCACTCCCATGAACCACTGATGTTAAGAGAATTAAGTAACAAACCATGGGACATAGTAGGTGCTGATATGTTATTTCTAAATAATAAGATTTATATGTTAATTGCAGATTATTTGACTAAATATGTAGAGTTGGTAGAAATAAAAGATCAGTCAGCAGAGTGTCACATTAAATCATTAAAAAGTGTATTTGCACGTTGGGGCATACCCAAAATATTTTTACAGATGATGGATCTCAGTATAGAAGTTGGCAGTTTAAAGAATTTTGTAAAGAGTGGGGATTTAAACATATAACATCCTCACCCTATTATGCTAGATCTAATGGGTTTATTAAAAGACACATACAGTCGATAAAAAAAATGTTAAAAAAGTGTATAGAAGAAAAGAAAGATATTTACTTAGCTTTATTAGAGTACAGAAATACACCTATTAGTCAAGATTTAGAATCTGCTAATGAGTTGTTGATTGGAAGACAAGTAACATCTTTCTTACCTACCAAAGACAGATATAAAAAAGTAAACTACAATAATGTAAAGCAAAAAGTTGAGAATATGAGAGAAATGTATAAGTATTATCATGATAGAAAAAATAGAGGTAAAATAAGTAGTTATAATAGAGGACAAAATGTATATGTACAGTCACCAGCATAAATATATGACTGTGGGCAGCACTGTAAAAATATCTGATTCTTCATTGAGGGCAAAAGTATATGACGACACTTCCACGTTAAAAATATGTGATGGTTTCTGGCCGGCATAAACATCATTTTGCATCAATCAGCATAAATATCGGATCCGTCCACTTAAAAATATCTGATTACCTATCAAAAGCAAAATTATGTGACTACTGCCACCGGCATAAATGTCTAACCTCTGTGAAAGCTTTAACATCGGATGACAGGTCGACCGCATAAATATCTGACATAATAACAAAATCAAAATTATGTCATCAATATACAAAACGAAACCTTATCTAGCTGGTATAAAGCAGTAAATGGTATATGATGGTACGGTTGATATTCATCATGACGTTTAATAGATGTGATAAACCTTCTTATTACTATCCTAAACTATCATTAAAAAGTAAAATTTTTACGTCAATATGGCATGTCACATTAGAAATAAACAAGTTAAATTATTATTTTGCATGGATTGCAACTCGTAATAATTAGATTAATTCAATGCCATGTATAGCGCGTCATCAAATCTACGAGCAATTGAAGCATAGGATTATTTAAATATACGAAAAAATAGACCGCTCCATTAAATAATAAATCCATTGAGAGTTTATGTGAGTTGTTTCTTGTTTACTTACATGATACCTACGTAATCAATAGGTTCTGCCGACTTAATAATGCATTTGTAATTTAATATTGTTTTTAGATAAATGCCGTGAAATCATGGATTACTTGCAAGTGGAAGATGCAAAATCGACCATCCTAAAAATTTAGGCCGTAGTTTTGAAAATACAGCTTAAGACTTATTCAGTATATAACCTGGAGAGCCCAGAATGGTCGAATTTATAATACTGAAGATAAATAGTGCAAAATAAAATTATTGAATGTTGACCTTGTTTTATTGCATGTTGCAAGGCACCTGTCCGACAAGCGACAAGGAGGCAACAGGAGAGCAATGAGCCAATCAGGGTTGGGCAAAAATTTGTGTATTGAAACTAAAGTTAAAAATTAGAACGTTAATCTTTATCATATAAACATGATTACGATTTCAATCATGAGCTTTCCAATCAGATTGAGCACCGACATGAGTAAATCATGACGATTTTCAGTTTCTATCATGATTACTTAGCTGAAGTTATAACATTAGTAAGACAGATGCTTATATAGTTAAACTAACGATTTAGTTGTTTTAATGATGTTTTAAACAGGATTAGATTTTGCGTAGCTACTAGCTCCATTATTTTTTCTCTGACGGAACAGAGGCGGTACGAGTAAGGTCAGTGTCAACAGATAAGTAAAATAAGGTAAACAAAAATGTCTGAATTTGTATGCAAGAAATGCATTTGAAACATGACAAAATAATATTAAAAAAATCTGTTTTCACTAAAATATGTAAATAATAAGTTTGTGTATGAATTGACAAAAAAAAAACATAATTGTTCTTTAAAAAAGTGTAATTGTGAAGCAATGAAGGTAAATGTGTTTGGTTACATTATTTTACTTTTCTATTAATACCGACCTTATATACATTTAGGATAAATCGAGGGTTGCGAGGTGAAACCCGATAAGTAGAAATAATTTTTGATTTAAATAAGCACCTAACGTATGTCAGCTTATTGTTCTATTTTCAAAAACATATTAGCTCGAGTTATCGGGTTTAACCTCGCAACCCTCGAAATGGCTATTTGTGACAATGTTTTGGTAAAGGTATCACTTGGTGGTCGGCGCTTACGTCATAAAATGTATTATACCGATTCAATATTGTATTCGACTGTTACCTTTACCAAAATACCGACATATTTGTTTGTTAATTTTTTTGTATGTGTACTAATTAATGCTCCCATTAAACTTTGAAACGGCCCGTTCGATTTCATTGCAGTTTTCGGTTACGGTTAAGGTAACTATCACACTGCTGCGGTTTCGGCATGCGGCGACGACGTTCGAGCGAGATAGCGCTTTGCATATGTATAGTGCTGTTTCCTTGACGGGTGGCTGATATATGTGTCAAAACGTTTAGTTTAAAAGCTAATACCGAGTAATATGGCTGTGATATGCAGATTAACGGACAGATGGGCGGGCGGGTCGCATACGGCGTATGTTCAAGAAATCTCAATCAAAGGTCTAATATATGTGCCGCTACTTAGTTGTGTAGTAAAAAATATGTTTATGTGTACTCCATACATGCAACTAAATGTTAAAAAGATTTTTTGGGGTTTGACCTTGCATAACTTCAGGCCCAGACACGAGATTTTCCGAGATTTTAGAGATAACGTTAAAAACATCATAATAAAAGTATATAAGAGTTTCCAGCGTATTATCTCTGATTTCGAGGGTTACCTTAATATGCTTAGGCTAATTTGAATCCTATTTTTATTCCCGATATGAAAAAAGGAGTTCGGTTCTACAATATCTACCCATTCTATTTGGTTTTGGACGAAAGTAATAATTTAATTTGGTAGATTATGTGGTGAATTCTCAATCTATCAAAATTTGTATTAACATTAAATCAAAATTGATGATAATGTAAAAGATAAAGTCAGATTAGGGCAGATTGAGCGTTCGTTTTAGTAACTGCAATAAAAACTAGAATTTATTGAGAATACTCATGTTTACCTAAATATCTGATCACATCTATATCGTAGAGTAGTTGCCTAAATTTTTTTTTTTTTTATTAGCCTATTTGGTGTCCCACTGCTGGGCAAAGGCCTCCCCTCTTGAAATTATTTATTTACAAAAAAAACGACGAAGCCATTTTCAACCTCATATATATGTAGTCCACAATAGAGCATTCACTATTAACTGTTCATTGATTTCAATTTGAAAGAAGTAGGTAAATAAAATAAAAAAAAATAAAGCAGTTAGATAAGACTAACAAAATCCTCCAACACTTTTCGTTACCTATATTATGATTTAGTTGCTATCAGATAGGTCTATTTTGCAGAAACCTTTTTAGCTTGATAGGATTTTTACAAACCACTTGTTTTAAATAAATTACTCGCTATGCAAAATGCATAATAACGAAAATTTCTACAATTCAGAATAAAAGCCTTATATCCTTGTAATAATGTAAATCAACTTAAAAATATTCCAATCATATTAAACGAATCATGATTGACTTTAGTAGATTAGCATTACTTTAGTTTAAATCAGCACCCGTCGTTAATGATATATTCTTGGCGAAATTACTTGATTGTTTTGTGTTATGATTTAATCAGCGATGATTTAATAATGAGAATTTTTAATCAAATCACCGACTTCAATTATGAGTCCCCAACTCTGGAGCCAATGAACTTTGGCATTACACACGAATCGTAGAAATAAACCATTTTTAGCTACCATAGACAAATTTAAGCAATTACCTCTGATTTTGTCTACGAATTGATGAATTCAGAACTGAATTCAGATCAAGTGTGTGGAGTGCCGAATCTGGGGGCACGGCAGTGCCCCCGCCAAGTCGAGCGCGAAGCAAACACTGCCGTACCATCCTTTACTGGAACCATTTCGCCGCATTTTCAGGCCCCTATTTGAGAACCTCTGGATAAGACCAGAACGCAGAAATTTTCGTCATCCAGTAAGCTATAATCACATACTTAAAATCCAAAATTTCAAGTCTGTAGGTCATTTAGTTCCGAAGTTACGCGAAAGCAAAGTTTCGCATTTATGACACTCACGTGAGTGAGTGTCATAATCATAAAAATAGAACTAGTACTTCCCATAAACTCAGAGAGCTGAAATTTGGTATAGAGTTAGGGTTTAATGTCCATATAAAGGGAAAACTATAAAAACTAGGATAATCGAAGATCTGGAGTACCTGGTGACCCTGATTAGAAAACAAAATTTGGTCAAAATATAATGCATTGGACTAAGAGTGGCGGTGATACCCGCACACGTCGCTAGATGGCGCTGACTGCCGCTGTCGTCTAAATAAATCAATAAGCCCACGTTTCTACAAAAAGAAGTGAAATCCCACCAAAAACATTCTGTAAAAAACTAGCCAAGTCTCGATGTCGCTGCTTGTTTATCTCTAAAAAGTAATGAAATCTAGACAAAGTCGTGTCAAGTCTAAGGTTCCTTACTGCGATTTCTTTATTATTATAGTTAATGTTGTGTGACTTGGCCGTGTACACAAGGGTACAACACCAGGTGCTCTATGACACCATTGCACCAATCTGTCGCCAGAACCGCTACCCATTGACGATGGAAAATTGCCACTTGGGAAACGTTGATTCAATAACTGGTTATTGAATCTGGTGCCTGCTGGAGCACCTGGTTTTGTACCCTTGTGTACCCTTCAACGGCCAAGTCACACAACATTAACTATAATAATAAAGAAATCGCAGTAAGGAACCTTAGACTTGGCACGACTTTGTCTAGATTTCATTACTTTTTAGAGATAAACAAGCAGCTACATCGAGACTTGGCTAGTTTTATACAGAATGTTTTTGGTGGGATACGGTTAACAGCGATCCAGACGTCAAGTTGGTGCCATTACGCGGTGAGTATAGACCCCTTTACCTCAGTCACTCGCCGGATTTCAAATGGGCGAATCTGCCTCTGCCGGTGTAGGACTACATTTACGAATGGATGAGCGAAACTGTGAATATTTTATCACATTCGTGCTTTTTCGATTAGAAATCTATTATACTCTCGTTTGCAATATTTCACTTACCTCCCGGTGGTGAGTGTTCCCTAGGGAGTTATGGACTTTATACTAATTTATTAATTAATTTATGATTTATTTAGATATTTTTGACACATTTTTTTTTCACAAGAGTGATGAATAATTCGTAAGAATATTGCAAACTTGAGTAACAAAACAAAAATTAACCTGGTATTGTAGTGACTAGTTAGATATTATTATGTGTCGCCGGGAAGTTATATTATAAAAATACTACCCGTAAATGTTCAAAGTAATGTAACTATTAAATAAACAGTACTGCTTCTTTAAATTAACAATTTATTTACCCTATATACGTAAATCAACCGTTAACAGTGTTGGCGCGATTTTTTTCTTTAATTTAATAAAATAAAATATCGCTTCTCCCAGCTTGACGGCAGTCGCACCGAGTCCTAACTGTATGAATAAATCGTAAATATTGTAATGAAGCTTTTAATGCAATGAAACATATTTGAATGTGTCAAATTCGTGATAGAAAATGTGAGATAGACATATGCAATGACAGTTCAATGACAAGTCTGCACTCTTTTCGTGAATTGTCAAATAGCTTTTTAAAGCTTTCACAGTGGTTAGATATTTATGCCGGTGGCAGTAGTCACATAATTCTGATTTAGATGGGTAATCAGATATTTTTAAGCGGCCGGATCCGATATTTATGCTGATCGATGCAAAACGATGTTTATGCCGGCCACAAAGCATCACATATTTTTACCATGGAAGTGTCGTCATATACTTTTGCCCTCAATGGAGAATCAGATATTTTTGCAGGGCTGCCCATAGTCATATATTTATGCTGGTGACTGTACATGACAAAAATAGTAATAAAAAACTATGAGGTAGGATAGTCTCAACTGAAGATAATTATAGAAACTATATGATAGATACAGGAAACTATAATTAAAAGAAATAGATATAATGTGTTCAGAGGGTCACCTGGTGATAATTATAATAAGGGTACGAAACATGTAACTTTTAAGACCGAATATAAAATTGATAATGTTTTGAACAATGCAACAAATTGTAATGGAAGTGAGCCTGTAGTAAATAATGATAATAATTATAATGATAATGTATGTGATGCTAATAATCATAATGTTAGTAATGATTACGAAATGAGGTCTCGGTCTGGCAGGATTGTTAGGAAGCCTGTATACTTGAATGATTATGTACCTTAATAGTTATGTCTAGTATTTAAGACAAAGAGTAAAGAAGGGGGATGTAAGTGGTACTTTAGTCTAGTCTATGTATGGCAACACTATGGTGCTCTCATGTCTCACTCACTCTCACTCAGGCTCTCTCTCTCAAGATGGGAAGCCACTAACATGGCTCTCGCAAATGTAAGTTTAATTGTTATAAATAAATACATAAATATTACATTAAATGTGGTTATCAATTAATAACATATTACATCAGTCTTAGCGGAATTCTGCGATCGCAGATTACTCCTGTGACCTCTCGCTATTTAAACCAAGCTGCGCTGATTCGGGCTCGGATGTCGTGATCAATGGACCCGGACTCATGCAGTACGGATCCCAGGTACTTAAACTTGTCCGTTTTCACGGCAAGTTCGTTCCCTATTTTGATAGGAACGGGATCAGTACTTCTGCAGGCCATGTAATCGGTCTTCGAGACATTTAGCTTTAGACCACCGTTCTCTAGCGATCCCTTCCATAGGTTCACCTTTCGCTCTAGTTCCTGTTTGTCCTCGTCCGTCAGTGCAATGTCATCTGCATACATGAGCAACCAAGGCGGCGGGTCCTGGATTTCCGCCGTAACAGCATCAAGCACAACACTAAACAGAAAAGGACTAAGGGCCGAGCCTTGGTGCACGCCAACTGTAATTTAGGGTTTAGTGTCGCCAACAGCGGTCCTCACTAGAGAAACCGAGTTACGGTACATATCCCGGATAATGTCGACATAGACTTGTGGCACGTTCTTCACCTTTATCCACCAGATCATCTGACGAGAGATGCAATCGAAAGCCTTTTGCAGGTCAAGAAATGCCATGTAAAGTTTAGTAGCCTAATGCCGGAAATACTTATTTAAAGCTTGTCCCAGTAAAAAATGTCTTTAGTTTACGTAGCGTTGGTATATCTGGTTTCAACGAAAATGGTTGTAACTGGCTGGTTATATGTTAAATGCATCTCGGTTCTTTATTTAATATTAGAAAAAAATCTGTCACAGTCACATTCAAAGGTTGGTGAGGTCAAAGGTTGTCTGGAAGAAATCGCTCATTAGCGATAAGACCGCCTGTTTTTACCTCTACCTAAATTTATCTAATTGTAAAATTTGTGCTTGTAACTGTATGAGGTGTGCAATAAAGAGTATTTATTATTATTATTATTTTCAAAGATCTCGTCTCCAAAAGAAAAACTTCATGAGAAAATATTGTACAAATATGTCCAATATTAAGGCATTTTCACGAAAAAAGTGGCAGTGGAGCTAAACACGTCTGTTAGAACTGTGTAAAGGGTCCTAAAACAATTCAGAGAGACTGGCGGTATTCGACGGCGTCCTGGAAGTGGTCGGAAGACCGGGTTTGTTAAGAAAAATATTGAGAATCAGTATCATAGCTGCTTTGCTGAAAAAACCTGCATCATCTGTAAGAGATTTAGCTAAAAAGTTTAAAACGTCTAAATCCACTGTGCAACGAGTAAAGAAAAATAATTCTATAAAGACTTTCAAACAAACTAAAGTGCCTAATAGAAATTCGAAACAAGAAACTGACGCTAAAACGAGATCAAGAAAACTGTATTCAAAATTAACGACAAAAAAATACTGTATTGTGATGGACGACGAAACATATTGCAAGCTTGATTTTAAATCACTGCTGGGACATCATTTTTATTCGGGGACCGATAGAAAAACTATCAATGATGAGTACAATGTCATAAAAACGGATAAATTTGCGAAGAAGGTTCTTGTGTGGCAAGCGATCTGTTCTTGCGGCAAACGCAGCACTCCATACTTTGCTAAAAGAACTATGAAAGGCGATATATACCTTAAAGAGTGCATGGAAAAGCGATTATTGCCGTTTTTTAAGCGACACAAGAAGCCAGTTCTGGTTTGGCCTGATCTGGCCACGTGCCACTATTTTAAAAATGTGATAAAATGGTACAAAGCCAATAATGTCGAATTTGTGGAAAAATACCAAAATCCTCCTAACTGTCCTGAATTACGACCTATAGAAAAATATTGGGCTCGTATGAAGCAGAAGCTCTTAAAACATAAAACTAACGCCACATCAGTTGAAAACTTCAAGCGGAAATGGAATGCAGCTTCAAAACTAATCACAGACACTGATGTACAAAACCTGATGGCAGGTATCAAAAGAAAATTACGAAGTTTCTGGATGAATAAACAATAGAACAAAAACATAACAAAAATACGTTTTGTTTACTACCTAATAAACTGTTGTCAAAAATTTGGTAACTTTTTATTGCTTACAATATTTCATACTAACTAATAAACGACATTTTTTTCTGGGACAAGCTTTACGAAAAAAGATCGTCAGCTGGAGAATATACCACCAACAGAAACAGCCCTATATCACCATTTACTACGCGTAGTGTACATTTAAATAAATGTACCCAGCTACTCGTATGTAGGGTTTGCTCCCGGTACTAGTTTTCTATACAAATCCAGTACCAGAACCGGGAATATCCGGTTCTCGCCATACAAAATGAGAACCGGGAGCATTCCCTACTCGTATGTCTTTGTGGAGGGCACTATGATGAAACACAAAATGTATAATTAAATAATTAAATTGTAGTTATGTAAGTCTCTTATTATTTTTATGCTTTATTTTGCGTTTCTTGTTAAAGTGTGACTGTCCACAATCTGTGAACAACGCTTCCGAAGTTACTTTGGCCATATAATGAGCAGCGAGGACGAAAGTTTGAAAAAAATAATCGTTGTTGGCAATACTGAAGGCAAAAGGTCACGGGGCCGTTCACCAGCACAATGAACTGACCAACTCAAAGGTGAGGAACCCTCTCAGAAGTTCTACGATGTGGTAAGGAAAGCGATAGACCGAAATCGATGGCGAGAGTGTGTTCGTGCCAATCGTGCCCGAACAAAACCCACCAAACACGATAATCTGTCATGATGGATGCGACCAAGAAGAAGAATGCGTTGCTTGAGAATACGCGGAAAATATATAATTACTGACGCTAAGAAATACTATTATACAAATATAAGCACCAATCTTTCTACGTTACCTTTTTAACGGAAGTCCACATTTCTTAAACTTATATAAGTAACGGTTTTTTATTCTTATTATAATTTGTCTTATTTTAGCACAAGGAAAAAAGGTTGCGCACTCAAATCCTATACCAAAAGTCCCTTTTCTGACGGAATGCCACATTCCTTCAGGTACGGTTTTTATCTTTGTTATATAAATAATCGATTTCAATAAATAACAAGTTCACATGGTACCTATCCACAGTGCGTTATTTGGATATTTTGACCGCGGATGCCGACGGCGGTAATAGTAATTTATGTAACTGTTACGTAATAAGGGTCCTTAAAATACGAGTGTGGTTTTATGAAACGAGCCGCAGGTGAGTGTTTTAAGGCCTAGTTACGTACAGTTGCATACACTGCTTTATCTACACTCATATTATTTATACTAATTGCCGTGTTCGGAAACCATAGAATGGCCGCCATTGCACCGCCATGGCCAACTCGATTGTGCCGGCGGTCGGGAGGGAGAGTGCCGGCGGTCGGGGGGGAGCGTGTCGGCGGCCGCGCGGGCGCGTGCAGGTGTACATTATGTTATCAAAACTCATAACACATCAATGTTTGAGCATGTAAAGTTAAAATTACGTTACTGTCACAGATAAAAAGCTTATCATAGTAAAATCGGTTGTGGTAATGCTAGCCATTGCCTACTGTTTTTGAACACGTTTTAGAGGACTTACAATGCGAGTGTAGATAAAAATAATTTCACGACGCGCGACGCAAATTTTTTTTTTAAATGCCATTTACTGTTAGTACTCGTAAAGGTTCTCAAATGTTATATTTTTTTGAATCTACATAAAATATGCTTTAATATTGTATTTTTTGTGTATAAAAATAATTAGCAAATTAATATATATGATGACTGGAATATGAAAAATTTAGTTGAGATTTTCGATTTTCGTATTTTTTTTTAAAATATTATTGAGTAAATTGCATTTTTTAATACCAGAAACGAATTCTACGTGGTCGTTTTATCCGAAATTGATACCAAACTTGACCTATTAGCTAAACTTCAACAGTTAAATTTTTTTGAATGAAGCCGGGAGGAGTGGTATTTTAACCCCCCCTCCCCGGCGCCAGAAGGGGGGGTACCTTGCGGTACCGATCTTAATCAGCTTGTCTGGGGACAAGAAACAACTGTAACAAATTTTATACTTGTGCATCAAAATTTGAGGTTGTGCACTTAACACCCATACTGCAGAATTAATAAATCTATGCTTTACACATTACTGTTAAAGTCAAAGGATACTTATATCAGAATCCTTCTTTAACTCGTGCCATTTAGTGAACTAATGACTCGGTTGGGCGTCTTTCTTAAGATCCTCTGAGAACTTGAGTTTTTGTTACTAATATGTACCTAAACTTAGAGTAAGTTCTTAATTATTTTTAATATTCCTCATTTAATGTTACTTTATTTCTGAACCATCTCTGGTGAACACTTAACTTTTGCCTTAAACCGCAAATCAAACAGGAATGCACAACCACACCCTAAATGCACAGATATATTTACCATCTAAGTTCGCCGGGGGCAGAATTGGTAGAAACTACAGTCAAACAATAAGAACAAACCGTAATTGATAAATAAGCACTTAATAATATTCATCCGGTCTTGCTCAACTTAGGAAGCTCCAATGTAACGCCCACGTTATCAGCCCGAGAACAAACCCCTACAATTTCCTTTGACGAGCACGTACCTACGAACCATGGCTCACAAACCTGAACTTTAGATGTGACGTGCGTCACCCATTAGAGCACGACGCGACGTCGTATGAGGTTTCGACGTTGACGAGTGAAAATCGACAATGTGCACTGACTGTTTGATTTACGACGCGATATCGTATCGTAGTACGATTTAAGGGACGACGTCATGTAGAATGCCATGATACCATGAAAAAATCGCAGCAGTTGAAGAGATATGGACCGCAACAGACGTCTTCTTGTCCTGCTGTTATTGAGAAGACGTGAAAATAAGAGGGAAAGAGAGAGACAGGCAGAAAAAATATTGAGTCCATCCTTTTCCTTGGACCGTAAACATTTACGGTTTACGTCGTAGATTAACACGACACGAAGTCGTAACTTGACCCAATGTCGCATCGCACCACGGACACGACGTCGCAACGTCATACGACGGCGCATCGTATACCTAATTGTGTTTTGGCCCTTACGCAGCTAATCAACTTCCAGCAGGCCTGTTACGTAAAAAAATACCTAACTCTTTTCAGGCCGTACGAATCCACAAGATATTTTTTAAAATCCTAAATATCTTGAAAAAAGTTACGTTTTGGTAATTCATTTAAAGGCGTAGTTCAACCTAATTTAAAACTTAACTCCAAAGATTAAGGTTTAAAAACAATTGCCCTTAATGTGGTCAATATATGTCCTACTTCTGGAAAAGGGTTAAAATATTATCAGAACAAATATATATTACCTTTGTAACTTCTATGGCGAATCTTAAGACATTAGAGTAAACACTAAAGCTACTATCCTCCCTTCTTCGTCAATCGGATGAATAAAGGTCGCCTATAATGTATGAATTTAAAGAAAGGAAATCCGCATTGACAATCATGTCTTATATCTACATGTAGGTAGGTACGAGTATACCTACTCATTTGGTTATAATTAATAAAATTAAGCAGAAGCAGGTTTAGGCAGGCATTAGGTTTTCCAAAACGCTTAATCACATCATCGGCTAAGACTAATGTGTCTTATTCGGAAGCGTCGAGCCGACTCGACACGTATAACTAATAGACCCTCTCGGTCCAATAGATGTAAGCAAATTTCCAAACGCGCGTCCCTTTCCCAACCTGTTCCATTTCCTATGTCTGCATAATAGATAAACTTATATACGTATGTAAATAAGTACTCCACAGCCTATATAGGGTCCCGATATATAGTTTAAAGCTATAGTTATACATCGGTTTGACAATACTAGCCTCCCTCATACCAGGGTATTTTACTTTCTCTGGACGAGGCCCCTTAGGCGCGTCCTGTACTCCACCCCGGGAGGACACCCCCATCCTCCCTTATCTGGCCTCCCCTGGACCCACCTCACGCATACTATACACCATACAAGTGAACTAACTCTGCCAACCTCTATAAAGTCTCTCATATGCGTAGTTATAGATAGGTGTTTTAAATGTACTATTTAAAACAGCTGGTAAGCAATTTGTACAACACAAAACAAAACTTTCTGGGAATTTGTTAGAATTTAACTTTCTTTGGTACAAACAGCAATACTCTTAACTGTACATCGGTGGACCTTATTACAAAAGTCATAAGGTCCACCGATGGGCAGTTAACAGTGTGGGCGATGGTACTCTCCATTGTAAAGGGTAAGCAATCGTACGAACATGGTGCGTAGGAATAAGGACGACTGTTGTAACTTTTTGTACTAAGTTTAATGATGTTATTAATTGTTTAATAATTCAACAACTATACAAATTGAAAATGAAAATGTTTATTGGTTAATACTAATAAGCCAATTCTTTAAAATAGTTTTAAATGGTTTACCTTCGACAGATTTAATAATTATAGATATTTGTTAATAACACCAAGATATTATTCTTTACCATATGCATTGCATTCTAAGTTAAAAAGGCAACGTCAGTTTTTTTTATCGTTTCAACCGTACCTATTAGTTGCGTTTGCACATGGCATAAAAAGGTCTTCGGCATTTCGTGACTAAAAATTTCCTTTGCCATTATGATTCCTTAGGCCCAAGGATGGATTTGAGAATAGAGCCACTAAGATTTTTAAAGTCAATTAGTTAGTCAAGTTAAGCTACTAGGCCAAGTTTGGTATTGTTTTCGAATAAATCGGAAATGCCGAATTGATTTGTGGTAGGTATTATTTTGACACCGTTCCGGAACCAAAACATGTAAAATAAGAAACTAACTTATTTTGAAATTCCCTATTTCACAAGGAAAAAATACATAACTTATAAATAATTATGAATCTTGAAAAAATAAAAGGTGCTATAGAGAGCCCTATTATTCGTTCATTACAAAAAATGTAATGTCAAATCAAAAATCGAAACGTCATACCGTGTCCCACGACTTTGCCACATGGAGGGGAAGTACTTTAAATACTGTAGATAGGACATTTTACTGAAAGAACACTTCATTTATATTTTTAAAACAATACAAACTGCATTCAAATAATTTTCAATAATCGTCTGTCTGAACCGGGAATCGAACCCGCTAAAAGTGGTAACAAAAAAACCTGCAATGTTACTGTACTGATCGAAGCCTACAAAATTTATTTCTTCTAAATAACGTAGCATCTTAAATAAAAACAAACCGGCCAAGTGCGAGTCTGAATCGCGCACGTAGGGTTCAGTACAATTTATCTAATGGCTAACAAAATCATGTCTGTTGTATGGGAGCCCCCTTAAATATTTATTTTATTCTGTTTTTTTTTTGTATTTGTTGTTATAGCGGCAAACAGAAATACATCATCTGTGAAAATTCCGACTGTCTATCACGGTTCATGAGATACAGCCTGGTGATAGACGGACAGACAGATACACGGACATCGGAGTCTTAGTAATAGGGTCCCGTTTTTACCCTTTGGGTACGGAACCCCAGTTATTTTCGCATTTAAAATAATCTTACCTTTGCCTACCATATTTTGGGGGTTCGATTCCAGGTTCAGACAGGCGATAATTTAAAATTCTTTAAATGCAGATCGTATTGTTTTAAAAATAAAAATGAAGTCTTCTTTCAGTAAAATTTCCTATCTACAGTATTTAAAGCACTTCCCCTCCATGTGGCAAAGTCGTGGGACACCCGGTATATAATGTCAAATAGTTATATATTAGGGTGTACTAAAAAAATATTGACGGTGCTAAAAATTTAAATGGAATAAATCTAATTAAAATGTTTTCTTCCATCGTGGAATGATAAGGTTGAATAAGAATTCGTTTATTGTGGAATATAGAAAAATATATAAGTAATGGTAGTACGTTCCGTTTCAGGCCATTTCGCGCCATAATATCCAAGGAAATATCACTTTATGCAAACGCAACTATATCATTCCTCGATCGGAAAAAATATTTTGATTAGATTTTTCTATTCCAATTTTTAGCATTGTCATCAGTTTTCTTAGTACACCCGTATATACCGGGTGTTTCCTGTAATAGGGGCAATAAATTAAACCGTAGATTCTACTCCTCAAACTGGACAATATTAGTTCAGCGACTTTTAAAAATAACTTATAATTAGATTTTTATTTCACTTTAAAGTTTATTCGAACACGCAATGTATTGCGAAATTGGTTATTTCTGTTGGGTGACAAGAGTGACAAGCAATGTCAATTAGACGGATTTTAACGTACATTAAAAATACTATTTAGTATGTATGAAAAAGAGACAATATAAAAACTTCATTTTTTTTTAAATTGTAGAACAAACGTTTCATTGTTTGAGGAGTAGAATCTACGTTTTAATTTATTGCTCTTATTACAAGAAACACCCTGTATAACTGTTTAACATTAGATTTTATTTTAACGAACGAATAATAGGGCTCTCTAAAGCACCTTTTATTTTTTCAAGATTCATAATTGTTGATTCATCACTACATAGTATAAAACAAAGTCGCTTTCAGCGGAAAGACAGACAGCGGTCTGTCCCTATGTATGCTTAGATCTCTAAAACTACGCAACGGATTTTGAAGCGGTTTTTTTTTAATAGATAGAGTGATTAAAGAGGAAGGTTTATATAACACAGTAGATAAACACTGATAATTTTAGAGGTTTCTAAACTGGTGTCGTAAATACACACATTTTTTGCCCTTACATTGCAAACACTGGCTGAACTCTACGAAATACATCAAAATAATGTACTACTTCTACAGTATTGTACACCTTAAAAAGGTCTACAAAAATGTCCCGTGTGAAGCCGGGGCGGGTCGCTAGTAATTAATAATGAATTTAAAAAACAAGTAATTTTTATTTTACATGTTTTTGCTTAGGAACGATGTCAAAATGATATCAAATTAATTTGGCATCCCCGACTTATACGAAAATTATACTAAACTTGGCCTAGTAGCTTAACTGATGTAGATATCAAGATAAAGCCGAGAGTTTCCCCCCTCCCACCTAAAAAAATACATCAAAATTCTTGGTGGCTCCACTTCTCAAATCCATCCCTGGGTCCTGAAGAATCATCATGCCAATGGAAATCTTTTGTTCACAAAAAGCCGTATTTTTTCTGCTACAACTGCCACTGTATGATATGGAGTAACGTTAGACCACAGATAAGGTGCGTTAGACAGATTTCAAGAAAATAGGGTCTTTGGACATGAGCTGTTTCAGTTCTCAAAAGGATTATCTTTCTCAGTAGGTACCTATACTTAGGACGATTCTACGATAATACTCCCTTTTGCTTGCTTTCTCAGTGAAAAGTCATCTCGCTAGTTTCGTAAGGTACTTACTGACGAAACATTTCACTTGTACGAGTGTTTTCTCTAAGCTAATGCAATTTTTCTGAACAAGACCTACCTCAGGAGTTTCTCGTGCAGAATTTTGTAAGCTTACCTATTTCCATAGAGTGTCAAGTTGACTTATAAAGCGCCTACAACCCGACTGTCGTAACTACTTCGAGCTACATGCGACAAATACGTGGCTAAGGGTTACGAGCGTATCTCGTAGGACTAGCTGGCACTGAATGTGTTATTAAAGACTCACCAATAGGTGAATTTCTTCAGGATAATATTTTTTCAGGATTAGATTTTCCAAAATGGCGGCGATTCCTCGAGGTCCCCAAACGTCAGATATAAAAAAAACCGGCCAAGAGCGTGTCGGGCCACGCTCAGTGTAGGGTTCCGTAGTTTTCCGTCCGTCACAGTAAGTGTCCCCACTTAAGAGTTAAAATAACACCGCCATGTAAGATATGATATGAGCGTTCCACAAATTAAGTAAACTATTGCGCGCGAGCTTAAAGTATGGAAGATGATTTTTATGGGATAATTCTTTATTGCGTGAACCGATTTTCATCGTTTTTACTTTATTTGAAAGCACGTCATTTCATTGTGATTTTGTAGAAATTACAGATACAATAAACACCTGCTTATAAGGTTAAATTACAAACTTAATTCAGAAATAGTTTTGCAATTTTTTTTCAAAAACTATTCAAGCTATCAAGCTCATAATAATTTTCCTAGAAAGTTTTTGTAAAGTTCTACTTTTGAGGTTTTTTCCATATTTTTAAAACTTATGGTTCAAAAGTTAGAGGGGGGGCTACACATTTTTTTTTACTTCTGGAGCGATTATTTCCGAAAATATTTACATTACCAAAAAATGATTTTAGTTAACCCCTATTCGTTTCTAAATACCTATCCAACAATATATCACACGTTAGGGTTGAAATGAAAAAAAAAAACACTCCCCACTTTACGTATAGGGGAGGTACCCTAATAAAACATTTTTTTCCACTTTTTATTTTACCACTTTGTCGGCGTGATTGATATACATATTAGTACCAAATTTCAGCTTTCTAGTGCTAATGGTCACTGAGATTATCCGCGGACGGACGGACGGACGGACGGACGGGCAGACATGGCGAAATTATAAGGGTTCCTAGTTGACTACGGAACCCTAAAAACAATCCCGTTTCAGGCCAGGGTGAAGTTAAACTTTATGTCAATGGCATAAGGACGTTAACGACTTGTCTTTCTGTATTTCAATCGCGGAAAAATCAACATAATGTTTATTAATTTAGTATTTCTAATTCCCGTTTCATTTTTTTGCAATATTTTGTATACTTTAGTAATAAAATGAGTATTTATTTTACATTGCAGTACAAACTGTATACGGTTTATATCAGGTGGCCCAGAATTGACGACCTCCTTTCAATAGGTAATGTATCTATTAGAAAAATAAAAAGTGAATACCGGATTTTCATTTACAAGTCCTGCTGTCTGAGTTTAACAGTTTGACTTAACTCTTACCATTTTTATCAAGGGTACCGTACCTTACTCGTAGTGTAAGTACCTACAGTCAACGTCATAAATATCGCTACGGACAGAAGTACCATGTAAAATGCGTATAACCTTAATGTCATAACAATAAGGTCGAGTACTTACATTTTTTTTTGCCAAAAAGTCGCATCGACATTTTAGACCATGACCATGGGTGAAGAGGGCACGCTGCAGCTGTGAACAAGGAAATAGCGACCTACGTGCAATACGGTAAGATACAATTTCTGTTTGTTAGCGAATACCGCTGGTGCAGTCAATAGTATCTTCCTACACGAAGGCCGCAAAAATATCGTCACACGCTTTTATGACCCTACAAATAATAGCGTGTCACATATTTTTTAAATCCGATTTTAATAAATGGGAATAGGAATTTTAAGTAAATAATTGCAGTGTTTTTAAAGGTATGTACTTATTTAAGCTGTTATTGGTATAAATTGTAATAATTAAAGGTTCATTAAAGACACAATTTTAATTGTATTGTATTGTTTTATTAAACTTGTCCTTAACAGTAACACATCTGCCTTTATATTAAATATGAAAGCTTCTACTAAACTCCGGCTCCGCCTCCGGACAACTCCGCATCCGACTCCGGTAAATGAGATTTTGAAACTATGACTTCGACTCCGGCTCCGGTAAACCCACCTCCGTAACATCCCGTAACGAGCAAGAGGTAGTATAGTAAATACCTAGGTAGGTAGTTAATCTTTGACGTAGATTATACTAATAATCATCGTTTATGTAGGTAATTTGAGCTTTAGTTTATAGCTGCGACATGTAGGAACCTACCATTAAAATCATAAATAGAAACGATTAAATTCTGTTTTATGTCGTACTATCACGTAACGGCCTCTGTATTTTGATTTTACGGATTTTATATGATTACTTAACTATATATAAGTCATGGTTTTAACGTTTTGCTTGAGCGGCGTTAAAACGTCTGTTTAGGTACCTACATTCTTACTCGGTTATGGGAGAAGGGGTACCTACATGATACATTGATACAGTCGATTTTAAAATCAAATGAACTGGAGGTAATCATTGATCAACGTATGGATTTCCCGCCATAAACAATTAGGTGCTGGAGACTTACCTCCGCTCGGTCGCTAGATTAAGATTGACAGGATCAAATATGTTGTTGAAGATCCCGACAAAAATATTGGTAATATTATGCAGTTGAAATTTAAAGAAGTGAATCCTCATTATATTATGAGACTTAGATTTGAATTTATTCGATAGAATATGTAAGTATTTTATTAAATTCAATTATTTATGTAATGTAGGTACCTATATGTTTTTATTCAAAAGGTGTCTTGGGGCACATTCATAGGTACAGGTTATAATTTAATAATTTAAAAATATCTGAACATGCACTTTATCGCCTTGACAATACAGGCGTTGTTCAGATATTTGTGATCACCTTGGCCGCTTCGATATATCTGATAGCGACTGTACCGAATGGTATTGCTGTAGGTACGTAATAAAGAAGGACCGTGAGACAGTACATCTTTGCCTTTTCAACATGTCTTTGCTCAACGCATCACATTTCAATAGAAGCGAAATATCACAAAACTAGTAACATATAGACAATTGTATTAATCTGTATTATGTAACTTATGTAGCTAATCATATTGTTGGCAACACTGACATATTGACTGTCCCGTATCTAACTTTAGTCACGCGTGAGAGCCGGCTATGATTGCTGATGTATTTTTGGTGGACCAAAAGTACATCAAAGACTTCGGTGGTATACACCGTGGGCACGTATAACCCGACAGATCTTAACCACGAATTTCTGAGACCAAAATAGGAAAAAATATTATGTGACTTTAGGTCAATTTCGCCAAAAAAAATTTTTTTTTCTATTTTTTGAATGTGTATTGCACATGAAAAGTAAATGTTAGGAATAAAATTATCACCTAAAACAAATTGGTACTTTTTTTTTGGAAAAAATTAGTTTCTGCGTAGTTTTCTTTGTCACTTTGATATCTGTCAATAAGGACGTGTAAACTATGCCTAATCGTGGCAAAAACGCTATCAGAAAGGCGTTTTGTGCTGAGTTATAATAAAAAGTGTATTTTTATTTTATTGGTAATAACTGAAACTAGGCGTATTCCAGAAAAGTTTATAGGACATTTTAGTATCTAAATATGATCAGGAATACACTGTTAAAATCTTTCTAGTTATAGGGGCCCACGGTGTATAGTATATCAATATCAGCTATATAATTTTAACTGCAACTATAATGCTGCTCAGAAACGACGTAGGCGAAATTTAAACTACATATCTCTATTATTTTTGTGATTATGGTAGTGGGCAATGTCATCAATGTATTTACGTATCACTTTTTATGACTTTTTCCAGCACCTCTGGGGTTGTCAATAGTATATTTTAATTCACTTCAGGGCAGGCATTTTCCATAAAACGTTATTGTACATTGTAAATGCAGGACAAATGCAAAACTAAAAATTATAAACTTACAATAATACCGTACATTTTTTCAAAATTTTCGATTTTCGCCTAGAATGTAAGGATTAAAAATAGTTTCTTTGTTAATTATTTATGTATCTCCATTTAATTTATGAACCGTTTTTATGCAATTACTGTATGAATCAAAATATTAACAAACCTGAGTTTGTGTATCATAAGTCTTTTATTAAGATTTTATCCTATACCTTAATCTAGGCACAATTTAATCACCGCGAATTTTTACTCATACTAACACCTTGTTTTGGCGTAGTAATTAATAATAAGGCAATAAGTAATTGACAATCCTACCATATTTAGGATTTTGTATGAAATAATTTACAATTATTTATATGACTTTGCCCAAATACGTTTCCAGGGTAAATATCACAATTAAAGCACTTATAATACGATATAATTTTGCCATGCCTATTGTAGATTATATTATTTAATAGTTAATGACCAGGGCTCGAACAATTCATGCGGATCACGTCAAACCACTCATAGGATGATTTCAAATAGTATTTTCATAAAAAATTACCACTTATCATTTACTCTTTAATTAAACGATATCGTCACTTGAAATGAGCCGAGTACATAACGTCTTTGACTACTACGATTGTCATAGAAACAGCGTAATTGTTGGCCAAATTTTTTTTCCTGGTCGATCAATTGAAGAAGAAAAAATTATTAAAGCATATTTTAATTCTGTCACAACAATTATAGACTTGTTAGAGAAACGTGTGCACAATTTCATTAATAAATCATAACAAAATAGTAGATTGTACAACAAGTGCATAAAACGCACCATTTTACGCGAGGCGTTTATCAATCCGAGCGAGCTTGCGAGCGAGGATTTATATAAAGTCGAGTGTAAAATGGGTTTTATGGACGAGTTTTACACTCTAATTTTCACTTCAATTGCGAGGAAATTATTTATCGGTAATCGTAAAACAATTTCAAGTTGTAACAAAAATTTTACAATGAAAATAAATAAATATGGTTCCCGCCAATATTTTTTTTCACATTTTTAACGTGTATCTAGACATGGATACACTTGTTCTAAAAACTATTATCAACTCCTAATTTTGTCTGCTTTCATTAATTTAATTAAAGAAAACACAAAATTCAAGTAATTACTCGAATTATTAATTATAATTATAGCAAGAATAAAATAAAATAATATGTTTCAGTGTTCTACGAAATTTTACTGCTCAATTAAATTGTGCAATGTATTTTAACTATGTTTGGATTAGAGCTCCCGCTACACGTGTTACACGCGGAGACAAATACCCGTGTACTTAAGACCGACGGTGCTAAGGAGCCGGTTTACACGAACCCGCCGGGATTCGGAAACGTCTCCAGGAAACGTTTCCATGGCAACGTTTCGAGAAACGTTCCTACGGGTACACGGGTACTTAATACCGGCTCGAACGGGTCCGAAGCAGTTAGAACCGATGCAAATAAGGGTTACTATTGAATGCTCTACAGTTGACTACAGATGAGGTTGTATGGTACGAGTATCGTAGGATATTTTAATTACTTATTTAGCTTTAGCCAGCTTCACAATATACTTAAGTAGATATGATTATATATTGAAGTATTCATCGGTATTCTAGACAAAATGAATACCTTCCTACACATAGTTTTGATCATTATAAAATATACGTTTTACTTTCTTATAACATTTTTATAGTGTTTTAGAATAAAGTCTAGTGCTTTGAGAAGCGAGTTCATTTAAAAAAAATGTATATACAGGGTATATAAAATATTGTTACAATGAAGTCGCTCGTAAGAAAATATCCCGAATGATCACGTTGGGGGGGGGGGGGGTCAGAGAAGATATCACGTGTAAATTTTTTTCAAAGCGGGAAAGCCAAAAGCAACAGTTTTACTCAAAAATTTAATCAGATCAAATAATCCGCTCTATTTTTTGACATTAAGTCATAAGCAGATTTTTACGATGCCTGTTTTTCTGAGATAGCATCTTGAACATAAACGCAATACAGTAGAAACGACATTAGACTTGCTTAGCGTGTAAGGGTACAAAAATCGGCCAAATATGATCACATGATTTCTGGACGACCCCAAATATGAAAAAAATACGATCAAACTAACGTTTAATATTTAAGTACGTCAATCAATCGATAGTTATAAATTAACAATATACCTACTACTTATTCGAATACTTATTGCATGCACGTCTTCGTAAAAATATCGATAAGATAAAATTAAGAATATCGACTGATCCGCGGCACTAGTGTTTATTTTGACGTATTATTTCAATTTTGTTATTTAATGTCAAATATCACAAGTTCGCTGTCCATTGAGCGTCAGCTTGGTAAACATCTAAGAAATAAAGAAATAAGCACACAAATCAAGCAATGGATGCCATTTTGACAGCTTGCATAGGAAAACGTTTTTTTAAATTATTTTAAATTATTTTTCTGGCAAAAACATATCAATATTAGCTTCATATTTGATAAATGACACCACAGAATTAATAGTTGTACTGCGATTTATACAAGTAACAAAGGCGAAAACAGTGATTTTATGTTTGTATTAAATTTATACTGCACCGGTTGTCATGTTACTGACATTGTGATCGAGTTTTCTGATCAAGTTGATCAGGATTTAGGGACAGTGTTTTAGCTGTCATGCCATTTCTCCTTATACTTTAGATTTCTATGGTGTAAAATTGATGTCTGGTTACTTTGAAAACGCCGTATCTCACTTAATTTAACAATTTTTTTTTTCATAATCAAAGTGTTCTGTCATCAATGTCATCATTCTTAAAGTGGTTTTATCTTTATTGGTTTGTTTGTGTAAGGTGACTATGATTACAGATAATAAAATTTATAAGTAACAAAAAGGTGAAAAAAATAGAAAGGCGTTATTGTTTCACTTAAACATGATGGCGATGGCGGCTGATTCATTAGCGTGTACTAATTAATTGTGTAGGGTTGTTTCTGCTCACGTCTCGTGAATCACCTTGTATACAATGATGTAAAAGTTTCTAGTTTCATTGTTGTGGACTCCACAGCAATGAAACTAGAAACTTGTACAAATATCTTAGGTATTCATTATTATAGTATATTAAGAGTTTATAAAATCATCATCATCATCATTTGAACTGTTAGTTTTACCTCGTCCTTGGTATTCACTACCATGAGATACGCGGCAGCGGCAAAAAACTAACCACCAATTTAAGAGGCCTTATCAAAGTACCATGCACAGGTGTTTTTAACAAAGAACCAATATTACTTATGCTACTTTGGTTATCCCGCGATAATATAACTAATTCAATTAAGCTTAGATCCTAAAACAGGTAAACTGCTAGTTGACTTGGGTCACTTTGAGATTAGCGTTCAGGTAATAAAATAGAATGCAGATTTTACGACACCCTTTGGTGCAAACGTGTAGATTTCCAAATCATAATGGCCACCTATTTTAAGCTCTATGTGGTTGTAATAAAGTCAACACATCTGTATAAACACAAGACCTTAAGCGGCACGATTTTAAGAGGATTTACTTAATCTATAGCATAGTAATGTTTCCTTTTGTTTTGACGCCACGCGGCCTAATTTCACTGTGATACTTATAGGTAGAAGGAACTTTCGATATAATTTAAAAAAAACATGCCTAAGATATAGAATATCCTATTGAGTTTTAGTATGGATACAGTTTTTCACTTAGTCGGTCAGTTGGATACTACAGTCTTCCCGAGTTAATCTTACCATTTTTAAATAGTGTTAGTTGTTTTGTTAATAGTTTTTTTTGTTTTGTTGGTTTTTGTTGTTATAAAATTGTTATGATTGCATGTTATAGCTACCCAGAAGAATATAAAAAAAGTGTAAAAAAAAACCAATTTAACTGGTAAGTAGCATTAATACCAATTTATTGACTACTAATATAAATAAACATAATGTTGAGTGTATTTAGTAATAATGTACAATCATGTTATGAGTACATTATTTATAATGTATATAGTGACATAATTTAGTGTCCAAAATAATAAATTACCTGTTTTTAGATATAAAATGATTCGAAATGGCAACAAATGTTAAAAAGGACCGTTCTGTTACTTCTGATGCTCATAAGTTTAAAATAGTAAGTTGTACCTTTAATGACACCGTAAATCAATTCATTGTATTCAACACAATTTATTAAAATAAATGGTAGTAATCAATTTATAATAGGACACGTTCGTTGTAGTGTTCTGCCTTATCGCCGAACTTTTTTTCACCAACATTTCGCTGATGATTCACTTTAACAACTAACTATTAGCAAAATTTTATATGATAACGTTTCATTTGGTAGAATTGTTTTAAAGCTGATTATTATAATGACTCAAAACTTTTGGGATACTTATCATTTGTCAAATCTATCACTAGGCCAAGCAACTATTAAAAGAATAACGTTTCGTTAGTAAGTATATTAACAACATATGTGACGGACTCCAGTTTTAGGTGCGACGACGAGCGAAGCGAAGAGGAGCGTATTAGATCTACCGTGAGCAAACAGTGCAGTGAGCGAAGCGAGCGTGCCGCCGTAACAGCCGGCGAGTGCCAGAATCGACTGTTTAATATAAAAAATATCCTAAGCAATATGTCTAATGAATAAACTGTATTAAAATAATAATAACTACCTGTATATAATATGCCCACAGTGAAAATGGCATCCTTACGAAATGAATATATATATATATATATAGGTATATATATATTTTTTATACTACGACGGTGGCAAACAAGCATACGGCCCACCTGATGGTAAGCAATTACCGTAGCCTATGGACGCCTGCAACCCCAGAGGATTCACATGCGCGTTGCCTACCCTTTAGGTACCTATTCACTCCTTTTTTGAAGAACCTCATACTGTAGCCCGCTGGGAAAACCTCGGCAGGGAGTTCATTCCACAGCCGCAGCGTTCGTGGGAGGAAATTCCTCTTGAACCGTACTGTGCGCGACCCTTTGGGCTCCAGGGTGTGAGGATGAACACCCTGAATATTACGCAAACTAAACCATTCTATACTCGAAAGGCGGCATTTAGAAAAGTGACTTTATAAAAACAGGCCAAACGTACAGTTGGTAACTGAGAGAAATAAAACAAAATCTTTTGATAAGTTGGCACATGATCATTCCGCGATGTGGAATAACGCGAAAAGTTTATTGGGAACTGATAATCGGCAACACAATTTTCAGCGTCAATTTAGAGAACCGTTCGTTGTACTAGGGTAAATAAATCGGGGATAAAATTTCCAAATAATATACTACAGCTGCTGTGCATTGTAAGTTTCAAATTATTTTTCTTGCCCGGATTTGAATACCTAACCGAACCGTCCTAACCACCGCCGTAGACCACTATCTAATTTTAATCAAATATAGTGTTTTTTTATCAATAAACAACTAATACAAAGAGCTCAAAGAGGACCCAGTGTGTTGACGACGAGGGACCATCTTGTTCCTTTAGCCGTCAACACAGTAAATCCTCCTTTTTGTAAAGGGTCGGCAACGCGCATGTGACACCTCATTAGTTGCAGGCATCCATAGGCTACGGTAGCTGCTTACCATCAGGCGGGCCGTATGCTTGTTTGCCACCGTCGTGGTATAAAAATAATAATTACCTGAACCTTTATTTTAAAGAACGGAGACACTACCTATTAATTCAATGAAATAAGTATTGAGTATAACGAAGTAATATTTATATTGCTAAAACGGCAGAATTGTTATTTTAATATAGGTAGTTCATCCTTTATCTATTGAAAACAAACCCGTGCTTCTACCTGCGTGGAAAAAAGGTTCGTTCAAATGAACCGTTAACTAAATTTCAACTCTATGGACTCGCAATAAGATTCAACATGACAAAAATTCCCTAGCTACCACATGTATTCATTAGTAGCTCTTAAACGTCTCGACTCGTATCTCTGCCACTCGTCAAGGACGTTTCGAGATCCGCGTGTATTTAAGGAACGTTGCTTCGGCTACCCGTTTACTGGACTCGCATCGGAGCTACACTGTACGGACGTCTCAACACTCACGCGCATCTCGCAATTATTATTTCATTATAATAATTCGCCGGATAAAGCGGCCCGGCTTCTAGCCGGAGGGGACTACGTCTCGAGGAGCTGCATCGTGGAAGGTTATCCTTTCGACGTATGCCCGAACCCGGTCCCGCTAAAACGGATGCCCCGGGCTAAGGTATGCGGAGATTGGCTCTAACCAATCACGAAGACGTCACAGAGCTTTAGAAGAAAGCTTCCTGCAAGTATGGAAGACGACGCGGAATGGAGGGGTAGGTTGAGAAATCAACATTCCGACCTACCCACCCAAGAAACCGAGGAAGCAGAAGCGCACGAAGAAGATGCCTACGTAGCGCAGGGATCTCCCCCGACGCTACCGTCACCTACGTTGCGGCTGTTTTCGCCCGCTGCGACTGCTGACGAGCCGCGGGCCCCTATGGAGGGGTTGGAATCGGACACGATCCTAATCTCCCATATTATGGGGTCCGAGCACATGTCGGCAGACCTGAGGGCGTGGCTGGCCGCCTACGTCCGTCTCTCTGGCCACATAATGGGGCTGGATACAGAGCTGCTGCCGGAGGATGCCCCGTTCCTGGAGTTCCTCGAGGCACACCCACACATCATCAGAGCCGCAAAGCGCCCCCGCGAGAGCCCGCAAGCACCCGCGGGGACCGCCAAACGGACCTGCGTGAAAAAGACGCCGCCATCAGACCCTAGACTACGCCCCCGCCCAGCAGGGGACAACAACGAAGCCACCACCACACCGCCAGCCGCCAAACCACAGCGAAAGTCGAAGCCGAAGAAACAAGACGCGCCTTCAACCTCGTATGCAGCAAAAGCGGCCTCTGCTGCCAAACCCCGCAAGGAGGAAGAAGAAGGACAGCAGCAACAAGCCCAAGTCAAGAAGGAGAGGTACCCGCCTATAACGGTCCCTCGCCTACCAGACTGGCGCAAGACCCTAAAAGACATCTCGGAGAAGCTCGGGTACTCTCCGCACACCAAAAGCTCGGGGCAGGGTGTGCTGTTTACCCCAAAGTCAGGCGAGGAGTACCGGGCGGTCTACGCCCACCTTGCCGAAGTTGAAGCATCCCTCGGGGCAGATCGTGCGCACGAGATGGAGTGGCACGTCTACCTGAGGAACGACGAGAAGCAGATGAAGGTGGCCCTCAGAGGGCTGCCCATGGACACACCGCTGCAAGAGATCAAGGAAGCGTGCTTGGAGCTCGGATACCCCGTAGCTCACATCAAGCAAATAAACGCCAGGGGAGGCCGGCCGGGCTGCATCTACTTCTTGCAGCTCTCCGGCCCCCCGCGAGAATTCAAGACGATCTACGGGGTACGAGAGCTCCTCTACCTCCCGACCGTCAGTTTTGAAGCATGGAGAGGGAAGGGCGGCCCGCCCCAGTGCCATAGGTGCCAGGGCTTCCGCCACCACTCCCAAGGCTGCCACCGGCAGCAGAAATGCGTCCGCTGCGCCGGTAACCACCAGGCAAAGCAGTGCCAGAGGCCCAGGGAGCAACCGTGCACGTGCGCCAACTGCGCGGGACCGCACCCTGCGAACCATAAGAGATGCCCAGTCTACATCCGAGAGGCCCGCAACTGGAGGAAGGCGGGCACTAAGGCGCACGCCGTCCCCATAAGGACTGGCAAGGAGGCGGGGACACCAACAAGGCAGCCCACGGTGGAAGAGGCGGCACCATCTTCACTGATGGCACCGGCCAACGCCCCCAAACAACGGGGCGCTCAACCACCCCCGCCCAGCAACAACAAAACCTCGAAGAAAAAGAAGAAAAGCAAGAAGATAAAGAAACAGGCAGCGACGCCCGTCGACGCCGCCACCCCCCAGGTGCAGCCCGCTGCACCCACAGAGAAGACGACGGCACCGACTCCCGGCGCCGAAAAGGAAAAGAAACAGGCAGCGCCGCCCGTCGACGCCGCCACCCCCCAGGTGCAGCCTGCTGCACCCACAGAGAAAACAACGGCACCGACTCCCGGCGCCGCAACCACGCCGGTGGTGGAGGTTCTATTGCCGGCGATTGACAACCCTTACATCAGCAGACTACAGTACGAATGTAGGGAATGGGCGACCAAACCCATCAACCCTACTACATTGAAGCCAATAATTGAAGAGAAGATAAAACTCAACCAACTTCTATTAGAAGCATGCGAGAAAGAGATAGCATCAACACATCCCACTCCGGAGCAGGAATGGAGATGGAACGAGACGGAGAACTACATCGGCCCCCTCACCCCCCAGGTGCTACGGAGGCTCGGTGTAAACCCGACCAAAGACCAGCCAGCACTCATAGCAGCACTTGAACACATGAAGAGGTGGAAAAGATGGTGCGACGCAGCAGAGGCAGCAGCGGCGCAAAGAAGATAGAAGATAAAATGCCCTGAATTATGGGCATCAACAGACCAAGCCGTCGTCACGGCTCGCGAAAAAGGCAGCTAAAAAGGGCAGAAACCCTGAAATAGCATCCTCACACCCCCAGAAAGGGGGAGTGTCAGAAGACATCAGTCAGTACCCGTTTACTCGTGGAAACGGATCTTAATTACACGTTTCTTTATTACACGTGGGAAACGGGCCAGAAAACCGTGTTCGTGTTACTCAGAAACGGACCTTGGAAACGGGTACCCGAAACCCGGAATCGACCGCGAGCCCTAGTTTGGATGTTGAGCCTCATTGTCTTAGTCTTAGTAGAAAATTTTACTTTATGCACTAGAGCTTAAACAGCTATTTTATGTCGTCCACGCACGACTTAAAGTCGAACTTTACGAGCATGAGAAGTGAAAAAGGTATTTTTTGTTTTCTTAATAATATATTTACTTTTATTATAAAGAATCGTACTTACGATAGCAAATTTCATAACATATTATTCACGACATCATCCCGCCATCCAGTAGGCCTAGCACATGAGTGTTGCGATAGTATCTCGCGGTCGAGATAGACATCTATCACTTTCTGATGAACACAGACAGTGACAGATGTCTATCTCGACCGCGAGATACTGTCGCTACACTCATGTGCTAGGCCTACTGTATAAATTATATGGATTTATGATTATTTTGTTGGTCACTCACGATTATTTGCACAAAATTACGTATATTTTACGTCATCCGCATGAATAGTTCGAGCCCTGTTAATGACCATAAAGTTAATCATTATATATTTAAGTGCATGTACGTAAAATGGGCAAAATATTTTTTTTTTTTTTGGTCCGCCTGTTTAAAACCCTTTTTCTAAACTACTTTAACTGCTTTTTACTGTAGTTATTTTGTTCTCTCGCACAAATAAATGTTTGTCAACGTGTAAGTGGCACAGATATGTTATAGAATATGGACCATTACCCTGGGAAAAAACGTAAAAGATCGTAAAAAGCGGGCAAGTTGTATACTTCTACAGTCCGTATCTTAAAAAATGTTACGCAAGCCTAAAAGTAACCCCGATTACCGACTTCTGTCGGTTTTCGTTGCGAGTTCTATAGGTTATTAAGTATCGGCCAATAATATAATCGACCTTTGTTTTTTTTTGTATGAGCATATATAGAGTACTAGCTTTTGCCCGCGGCATCGCTCGCGTTAAATACGGGGTAACACGGTTCCCCTTTGTCCCCCGGAATGCTCCATACAAACTTCCACCCCCCATTTTAGGGAAGTGGGGGGTTAGAAAGAGACAAAAAGTAGCCTATGTCACTCTCCATCCCTTCAACTATCTCCACTTAAAAAATCACGTCAATTTATCGCCCCGTTTTGCCGTGAAAGACGGACAAACAAACAAACAAACACACACACTTTCCCATTTATAATATTAATATGGATGTAAACAATATAGGTTAGTTTGTAGATTGCATATTTTACTAGTCATTTTATACAAATGTAGGATGAATACTGCAATGAAATACTGTGGATTACAATAAGAGACTCATTCTATTACTAAATAAAACCGGCCAAGAGCGTGTCGGGCCACGCTCAGTGTAGGGTTCCGTAGTTTTCCGTCCGTCACAGTAAGTGTCCCCACTTAAGAGTTAATAACACCGCCATGTAGGATATGATATGAGAGTTCCACTTACAGCGACATATATCGGCAAATTAAGTAAACTATTGCGCGCGAGCTTATAGTATGGAAGATGATTTTTATGGAATAATTCTTTATTGCGTGAACCGATTTTCACCGTTTTTACTTTATTTGAAAGCACGTCATTTCTTTGTAATTTTGTACAAATTACAGGTACAGTAAACACCTGCTTATACGGTTAAATTACAAACTTAGTTCAGAAATTATTTTGTATTTTTTTTCAAAAACTATTCATCCTATCAAGTTCAAAATAATTTTCCTAGAAAGTTTTTATGAAGTTCTACTTTTGAGATTTTTTTCATATTTTTAAAACTTATGGTTCAAAAGTTAGAGGGGGGGGGACGCATATTTTTTTACTTCTGGAGCGATTATTTCCGAAAATATTTACATTATCGAAAAATGATTTTAGTAAACCCCTATTCATTTTTAAATACCTATCCAACAATATATCACACGTTAGGGTTGAAATGAAAAAAAAATCACTCCCCACTTTACGTATAGGGGAGGTACCCTAATAGAAAAAAAAAATTCCACTTTTTATTTTACCACTTTGTCGGCGTGATTGATATACATATTAGTACCAAATTTCAGCTTTCTAGTGCTAACGGTCACTGAGATTATCCGCGGACGGACGGACGGACGGACGGGCAGACATGGCGAAACTATAAGGGTTCCTAGTTGACTACGGAACCCTAAAAAGCTCTAATAAACAAATAAAGTTTAGGTACCATATATTAAAAAGAAACCTATATATTATATGACGTATAATGCGGTTTTTAGTCGTGCACACTGCACACCACTAACTTCTACGAGCGCTACGCCGTAACCCGTAGCATTATTGACAATTATGAGTGTTATGACCACTGTAACGTATGCGGAATGATATCTGGATAACATTCAATTTCTTATAAAATAAATATAACCTAGTTGTTTTTATAATCTTTCATGTTTTTTATTAATGTATTTAATCACATTAAACGCCAGAGTAAGTTTACTCCAATGCGAGGTTTCAAACGAAAGTTGTGGTACTTTATGTCCATCGCTGTCGACAACAACAATGTACAGATTTTTTAAGATCTAAATTTATCTTACATCGGATAACTTTTTAAGGAAGCTTCGTATACTTGACATTTTTCAAATTTTTATAACATTAAAAAACAAACAATGATTCTCATGTTTATGACAAAATGTTCTTGCCTGTCCAAATAATATAAATGAATGTATATAACTAATAGATCAAGAGTAGGACGTCAGGTCTGCGTGTGGCTACCACCATTTTATGGCACTACTCGATGAGCACTATCGAATGGTCCACGTGCCCACTATTTAGTCGCTAAAGTAATTTTCGTCAAAAATTGGGTATTTTTTGCTGACTGTACAAAATGCTCCAAGTGTGGCGCAGACTACCAGGTACTAAAATACATAACATTTTACCGTGCATTGCCCTACATAAGTCGAATTCTGCTACTCGATGAGGTAGGGTTGCCTACGGCCTACTCTTGCGGTAGCAACATATTTTTGTTTTAATTTTGCATAATCTTTGATGTTTTTGTTAAGTTCCTATAAGTATTATAGTTATTATGACTATGAGCCTATTGTGTCCCACTGCTAGGCAAAGGCCTCCCCTCCTTTAACACTTTCACTGCCACGCCGAAACCCAAGACAATCGCTGAATGCCAGCGTAAAGACAAATAGCTAAATACGAGTAGGACTCGCTAGGAGAGTCCAAAAGCACAATCGATGCGTAAACAACGCTGCCCGCCCAGAACTCTCCTGGGGAGTTCAGTTACTGAGAACTCCGTAGGGGAGTTCTTGGCACTTAAAGTGTTAAACATGCGCCTACTGTATATGTTTGTACCTATTTAAATCTACTGGTTAGAAGAGGCCCCCATTGCAAAACCAGAAAGAATTTATTTATGAAATAATAAAAATATTAATTTATTGAATTACTTTCTTAATACTACGGTACGAGGGGCGATCCAAATGTAATGATAACTGATATCTAAAACAACTCAAGTGGCCAATAACTAAATTTATTTCTCAACATAATCTCCGAACAAGCCTAGACACTTATTCCATCTTTACTACAGACCGCAAATTCCATTTTAAAAAAAAAATTCTCGTCTCTCCAAATATGCCTCCACAGCAGCCATGACCTCCACTGTTGTCCGAAATTTTTTTTTGCCTCTGAGGTGTTCCTTCAGCCGTGGAAACAGATAAATGTCGCTGGAGGCAAGGTCTGGTAAATAGGGCCATTGCCACCCTGGCCTTATGAAGAGGTGCGTTGTCTTGGTAAAACAGTACCACAGACAATTTTGCCCGTTGAACTGGCGACCTAGAATTTCTGGAGTCGGGGAAGACGGTCGCTTCCACGTCATAGACTGCTGCTTCGTCTCTGGATCGAATTGGTGAATTCAAGATTCATGCTACGATTAGCAAAAAACTTTCAGGGTCAGCTTGGATTTTTTTAAGATTGCTGTATCTGTGAATGACATCTTGTATCGAATCTTCTTTTGGTCGTCATCAGTTATCATTATCATTCTCGGTTAAGATTCTTTGAATGCTGCCATACGAGATCCCTGTCAAGTCAATTAAATATCTGATCGTTACTCTTCTATCAATTAAAACTAAATCTTCAATTTTTTTGACGTTGTTCTCAGTACGGACGATGGACGGCCGGCCCTCGCGGTGTTCGTCTTCAGTTGATGTCCAAAACAAATTAAACTCCTTGCACCAACGTGAAACTGTAGAATACGGAGGCGCAGAGTTCCCCAATGTATATCTTTAGTACACATTTTTTTCAAGCAGAAGTACTTAATAACGGCTCTCACTTCAGTTTTCTCCATTTTCGCGTATTTATTCCGACAAGTCATGAATAAATGGAATAAACTTACTTACTGACAGATATATCTATACATCTTTTTATTTTTCTTTTCTAATTTACTGGCCACTGAACCGCTTTAAAAAATAAAACCTCTTTTTACCTTATTCCGCCATTAAGAGTCCGGTAAAGTCTTTTTACAATTTCGCTCAACTATTTGATATGATTTAGCCATTAAAGAGTACTAAATCAACAAATTTTTAAGCATAAATTGAAAGATCATTTCAATAGGGACTGTATAAATACAAAAAATTATCTACTTTATTATTGTATTTTGAATAATTGACCTATTCCCAACAAGTGTTTTACCAATTTTAGCTCGGGGAGGTTCGGACAGATATCAATTTGGGGATTTTATTGATGTCGTAATGCTACAGTTTTTTTTTGTAATATTGAGTTTATAGTCTTCTATGGAATAAATATAAAAAATTCTACCAATGTCATACAAAATTACTCAGAAAAAAAATATTTAAATCAGTCAACTTTCGGAAAAAATACACAAAGAATAACCGCGGTTTCTGACTACATACATGATTATTTATGAAAAAAATTAATACAAACATAAACTTCAGCTTATTATGAACCTAAATAATGTAAAATATATATACCACTTGATAGTAAATATTCGTAAATAGAGCACTTCAAATTAACTATAAACTTACAATTAATTATACGAAGCAAGGCCGGGCAATTTAGTCCGCTCGCTGAGCTCACGGAGGCAGGACGTGTGTCGCTCCCCGCTAGAACGCTAGCGTGAATTCGAAAAGTGCAAAGGCACCCGTAAATTGGGAAAAATTTTTTATCACCCAGTCGTTGACATCTGGGGACCTTTGGAACACTTGGTAGGTAAATTTTTATTAAGTTATTTCGTAATTGTTATGAAATTATATCATTTACCTTATTCGCCTCGTAAATATAACGCGCTCCACTCCAAATAGTCTTGATCTTAGGTACGTTACGTACGTACGTTAATTTTTATTAAATATTTTGCGATTTTCATATAATTTTTGAGTTAGAACCTAACTTAGCCAAACAGAAACATACACAAACGGTGTAAGAATAGTTGAACGGTCCTGTATAGGAATACAGGGTGAATTTTCCAAATCGGCCAGAGAGGGCAGATACTAGATCTCACGAAGCTACATTTTAATTGGCGTAAGGGCGATCAACATACAAATTTATGAAAAATGTACGTGAGCGAGTAAATTGCATTATATTTTTTATGCCAATTGAACCCGTTTCGAACAGAAATCAATAAGTAGTAGATTGTGTAACAAGGGAGAAAATGAAATATTTACGGTGAGGGCGTATAGTAAAACCCAAAACATGCGACTGAGTCCATCATAGAATCCCGAGCGTAGCAAGGGATTCTAAAGCAGACTACTGAGTGTAGTGAGGGGTTCAAGTGTTAAAGCCCAAGGTGAAAATAGTTTTGCTTCTATGTGACACATACTGCTTTCAACACCACCTTAGAGGAAAATAAAAAATATTTTAGTAGAAACATATTTATTTTAACTTTATATGTCCTTAGTGTGCTTCCTGGTTGTAATTAATCGATTAATTTAATAAGATTTTTTTGTAATGACGGACTGGCTGAAAAAAAAAACTAATGTCCTATGACAGAAAAGCGCCACTTGGTTCCCTCCTAGCAGGGAAGAAAAAGCCGGTGTACGAATAGGTGATGTGAAAATAGTTATTTATTACACAAAGGAGCAAAGTTGTTGTTTAACCTCGCGTGCTTATATTGAGATCCGAGTCAGCAAAAGATACCAAAATTTAGCCACGAGCGAACTTTGCTGCCGAGCATAATTCAACATTTTTCACTACAACACCGCGAGGAAAAATACCAGTTATAAAATATTAAAAATTAATGCTTTCAAAAGTCTTTTACTTGCCAACGCAGTTTAGGGATTGCCCTTTTAGGGATTTCTATTGAGAAAAGCCACAAATAAAAAAATACGTTCTTCAAACATTTACTATGCGAAACTGTATGGAAATCGTAATTATTCATTTGTGACTTTTCAAGTGTCTTAAACTGGACTATTGTGTTTGATAACTGGTAGAAAACTGATTGATTGACATCAAAATAAACATTGAATTTACTTTAATCTGTAAATGTCAATCGGCGTTAGTCAAAAAGTTACGAAAGGTCCTAAGCCCATTGGAATGTCTAGTCTGTATTAATATTATAAAGCCCTATAAAATGCCCCACAGCTTGGTCTAACACACAACATGTCCTCATGTTTCATTTGGATGTTTCACTAGGTAATTTTTAATTAGTTTAATTGTATACGAGTGTTTTAATGTTGTTCTTAAGCCAGATTTAAACTTCTAAGTTTTGTTTACCTACGAAGGGACGCTGTTGTAGGTCAGAATGAGAGACAGATATTGTTTTCTCATTGTAGAAAATAGCTTCGTCCCTTACAAAAGCGAAACTTACAAGTTTAGTGTCAATCCAGCCTTACAATATTAAAACATACATATGACCCTAAACGACCTTATTGCCATGATATTATTGTCACAGGTGGTTTTTAGCTGGAAGCCTTTAGAATGCAGATATCATCGAAGACTTTGCTTGATATGCAAGTACACAGCCGTGCAATACAACGCATATATAACACTAATATTTCAAGGCATAGTCCATGAACTTGCCTTTAAAATAATCTACAACTATAGTATTGAGCTACTCGAATCCTTGTTTGTGTGTTTACGCAAAACTACAACAGGACCATACTTATTTCCATTTCTTTGTCCGTTGCAGCATTGTTTCTGCAGAATCCTACTAACAGCACTCAAATCACGCTGCATACAAAATATGTTTAAAACTTAAACTAATCTTTGTGGCTTTTTATTGATAAGACGCTTCATATTTTTTACTAAATAATAGTGTTACTATTCTAGGTTTCATTATGGTTGGTTACAACAAAAAGCGTGCGTTGGGCGCAGTAAAAAGAAAAAAAAATCCATAGCGTAAGAAAACCAAATAAAAACAGTAACGTATGTATAGATATAGCTTTAGTGCATAATACGTTATAATAAATAACATGGTGTATTAAATGGTTACTAGATTTACCTTTAGTTTTATTTTACCTAACAAAATTTCTGATATTACGCAAGAGCGCCTAAAGTATCAATATTGTTCATTGCGGCCGCGCACGTGCACGCGCCGGTGGTACCTAGAAGCGTTCGGTTACTGTGCAAAACTCGTATCTTCGCTCGATTTCAAAGCATTACCGGACTCTTAAAAGTAGTCAATTATTATTACTTTCGGATCGCCCCTTAATCCAATCATTGGGGAATCATCTCCATACATTGCCCTACAAAAGGTGGAGTAGAAATTTTTTTTATGGTTATTGGTAGGCTATAGGGTGGTAATTAAAATACTAGATTTGAGACCTTGAGGGGGGGGGGGGGGGGGGGGCGTAAAAAATGCTAAAGCCTATAGGATATTTTAATAATAAGTTGACAGTTATATTAAGTTTAAAAAAATAAAAATATTTTTAAGCACTTTCTTAAAAAAAAATTTTTTTTCTATTAAAGCGTATATGTTTTTTGTCAAATCTAAATTCATTATACCCGAATTGATCGATAGCTATACCTGACAACGCCTAGTAGTATTTTATGATGAGTAATAGAACATTGATTTTGTGTGTGAGACTTACTACTTTCACCCCCTCTATAAGCGCTCTAGGGGTGAATTCAACTTTTGAATATCTTTTAACCCTTTGACCACCAAAGCCGTTCAAACACGTTAACGAAAAGTCGTGCCCTCAGCGCCATGACGAGATAAAACGTCCAAAATGAGAGATCAAAATACTCCTTAATCTTTTGAACGCCACGCATCGGACAGAAAAATTGTGCCACCAGCGCCAGAGCGAAATTTGCACGAGCGCACTCAGATACCGTAGTGATTGGAAAACAATATATCGACGAAACATTTCTTTCCGCCTAATAGTGGATTTAGTTAGGCAAAATCACTTTAGATATTTAGAAATCATAATAGTAAAGAATATTCATTTCGTATTTTTCTTATACACCTAAAATCAACTACAAAAATATGAAAATTAATATACAATTTTATTTTATTTTGTCAATATACTTACACACAGCACTACTTAAGTGATAACGTCACGCGCTGACGTGTTATGACGGCTTTGGCGCTGGTGGCACCGTAACTTATTATGAATGTTAGAGCTGGGGGTGAGAGATATTCATTCATTTCTGTATCGATATTTCCGTGGTGTAACTGTATGAAGGAAAATACGATAGGTTTTTTAAGTGTTTAGTTGAGTAAAAAAATGTTTAACAATACCATCAAATAAATAAATTTTATGATAAAAACTAATGAACATCGGACAGAAGTGTGTGTAAAAATGACATGACATGATGTGTAGGTAAAAAAACACCTCGCGCACATTTCATTCTTTTGTACCTAAAGAAACTTGGTATATCCCTAATAATGACATATTCTTTGTTCACTTAAACTCGGTCTCTCACCGATAACATTCATATTGGTTGATATTTTATCTAAAATACCATTTCATTATTTTTACTTATTTGGTATAAATGAAATGGACCGAAAGCCCACGTGTTGTGGTATTTATCATTGTTTAAGGATTAACAAGAATGCGGCGAAGCAATAAGATCAAAAGAAACGACATACACATTGTTAGGTTTTAAATACGGCCCTTATAACACGCATTGTATTTATTCCATTGAGACTTAAATAAAACTCTTTCTTTTTTAATAATGCATATACTAAAGTAAAAATTGTAAAAATTTAAAATATTTAAACCTTTTTTAACATTACGATATGTAGTTTCTAAAACTAATCTTCTACACGAATCACAGTTTAATAATTAGTTTTATTATATAATAAAGCTTAAAATGCGAAAAACATTCATAATTACAGTGTTTGGTTAATGTTCATACAATAATCAACATCGACCACTATGCTTTCAAACGAACAACACTATTTCGAAGTGACGTCACGCCGCTTGACGTGATTACCCGTCAACGGCGAGGAGGGCAGTGCCTTATTGTTCTTTTAAATAGCTCTGAGGTATTTTCTAATTTTATCTTGAGTTACGGGTTATTTTGAATGAAATTTTAACTAAAAAGATAGGTGAATGGTAGAGCTATAATAAATATACAAAAATATTTCTATAAAGGTTGTTTATTAAGGAGTATTTGGATCTCTCATTTTGGACGTTTTAACACGTCATGGCGCTGAGTGCACGACTTTTCGTTGACGTGTTTGAACGGCTTTGGCGGTCAAAGGGTTAATAAACAACCTTTATAAAAATATTTTTGTATATTTATTATAGCTCTACTATTCACCTATCTTTTTAGTTAAAATTTCATTCAAAATAACCCGTAACTCAAGAAAAAATTAAAAAATACCTCAATGCTATTTAAAAGAACAAAAAGGCACTGCCCTCAACGCCGTTGACGGATAATCACGTCAAGCGGTGTGACGTCACTTCGAAACAGTGTTGTTCGTTTGAAAGCAAAGTGGTCGATGTTGATTATAGTATGAACATTAACCAAACACTGTAATTATGAATGTTTTTCGCATTATAAGCTTTATTATATAACAAAACTAATTATTAAACTGTGATTCGTGTAGAAGATTACTTTTCATATCGTAATGTTAAAAAAGGTAAGTATATATTTTAAATTTTTACTTTAATATATGCTTTATTAAAAAAGAAAGAGTTTTATTTAAGTCGCAATGGAATAAATAGAATGCGGGTTATAAGTGCCGTATTTAAAACCTAACAAAGTGTATGTCGTTTCTTTTAATCTTATTGATTCGCCGCATTCTTGTTAATCCTTAAACAATGATAAATACCACGACACGTGGGCTTTCGGTCCATTTCATTCATACCAAATAAGTAAAAATAATGAAATGGTATTTTAGATAAAATGTCAACCAATGTGAATGTTATCGGTGAGAGACCGAGTTTAAGTGAACAAAGGGTATGTCATTATTAGGGATATACCAAGTTTCTTTAGATACCTACAAAAGAATGAAATGTGCGCGAGGTGTTTTTTTACCTACACACCCGTTCTCTCCGATGTTCATTAGTTTTTATCATAAGATTTATTAATGTGATGGTATTGTTAAACAATTTTTACTCAACTCAACAGTTAAAAAAACCTAACGTATTTTCCTTCATACATGTTACACCACGGAAATATCGATACAGAAATGAATGAATATCTCTCACCCCCAACTCTAACATCTAAATATATAAAAGAAGAAACTGACTGCCTGATTGACTGACTGACTGACTGACTGACTGACTGACTGACTGACATATCAACGCACAGCCCAAACCGCTGGTTCTAGAGATTCCAAATTTGGCACGTAGGTTCCTTATAAGGTCTAGGGATGCACTAAGAAAGGATTTTTGAAAATTCACCTCCTAAGGGGGTAAAATGGGGGTCCAAAGTTTGTATGGCGAATCAAGATTTGTTACACTATTTTATTCGAAACTTCACAGGAGCATTCCTAACGATAAATGAGTAAACACGTGTTTCAGGTTTTTTGAAAATTCAACCCCTAAAAGGGGAAAATGTGTTCACAGAGTCTGAAAATCAACATGGGTATCGTATCCTTTCTGAGTACTTATAGTACGTGGGCGAAGCCGCGGGAAAAGGCTAGTTCATAATAAGTTACGATGCCACCAGCGCCAAAGCCGTCATAACACGTCAGCGCGTGACGTTATCACTTAAGTAGTGCTGTGGCTATATTAACAAAATTAATTAAAATTGTATATTAATTTTCATATTTTTGTAGTTGATTATAGTGTATAAGAAAAATACGAAATGAATATTCTTTACTATTATGATTTCTACTGCCACTGCCACTATTAGGCGGAAAGAAATATTTCGTCGATATGTTGTTTTCCAATCACTACGGTATCTGAGTGCGCTCGTGCAAATTTCGCTCTGGCGCTGGTGGCACGATTTTTCTGTCCGATGCGTGGCGTTCAAAAGGTTTAAAGAATCATTAGAAGATGATAAAACTGTGGTAGAGATTTCATTTCCTTATCTCGAAGCACAAAACTTTGAAGCTAATAAATAAAATTCTTATGATATAAGGAAATACACACTTTTTCACCCCCTGTATCTTTATATCTGTAAGACTTACAGATGTATTGTGTATGAAAATATTGTAGACAATTTTATTTTCTTCATACGTTCCATAGACATTGTAGGCATACTGATAACCGTTTAAGCGCCAAGGTTCAAAAACGGACTTATGGCACGTTTAAACCAAGACGGCGGCCAATGCTTCCCCCCCTCCCCTCAAGGTCTCAAATCTAGTATTTTAATAACCACCCTATAGCCTACTAATAACCATTAAAACATTTTCTACTCCACCTTTTGTAAGGCAAATGCTCCAATGATTGCGCTACCTCGTACTTACTTGTGCAATATTTATCAACCACGGCTTTTGTCGGGGCATGTTGTTTTCTTAATTACAGATAGTATAATGACTGCGAGACAGTTTAAGTCTATTACATGTACCTACATATATGTAAAAGTTTGTATGTATAGATATTTAGAAGGTTGTTCACTCGATCATTTTATCCTAGAATTAGGATGTGATAAAATAACCTCCAACTCTACCACTTCTACTCGGACCATGTCGCGGGATAGTGCACACTGTGGGCACACACATATCTACAATAACTGAACACTTACTATACTCGTACTATACTACTAGATATTCTTCACACTTAAATTACCAAAAATGTTTTTTGTTTTAAACCTGTTTAAAAACCAATTTGAAGGTAATTACTGTAATTAATTATCCACAGCGTCTTTACGCGAATTAAGTAAAATGTATACAGACCCAGCGTGTCTATGTGTAAGTATTTATGTAGTCACCATCAGATATATCGAAGCGGCCAAGGTGGCCATAAATATCTGCATAACGCCTCTATTACCTGGGCGATATATAAAGTGCATGTTCAGATATTTATGAGTACCCTGGCCGCTCCGATATATTAGATGGCGACTGTACCGAATATTTGATTAACCTGGTACAGTCGCCATCAGATATATCAAAGCGGCCAAGGTGGTCACAAATATCTAATCAACGCGCGGCAAAACAATAACAAGATCACTTTAAATTAAACTTCATTTCTGAGAGAAGAAAGATTTAATAAATAGATGTTATAATTACAATCTAAAACAGATGTAACCATTTCATTTGGTCAGATTCCAACGTAAACGATTCACATCACGTCACGTTCTAGTTGACGGCACAATAATCTCGCGAAAAACATTAAGTTGGGAACAATGTCTGAGTCAAACACTTAAAGATAGTACAGTAGAACAATTCACACGGTAAAACAGCATTAATTATTGTATGTTATGCTCAATACTAGGACAGGGTGCTATTAGAAGTCAAATGCAGCGCAAAACTTTACGATCGTAATTAAAATATTGCGATAACGGAAAAATGTATATGTTTTATACAAAGCCACATTACAAACACCAAGAACATCTAAATAATTGTAGATATTGCGAATGCACACGAATCTGATGTAGAGGCACGAATAAGTACAGTAATGATTTAATCAGATGGTATGATAGCTACTTCGAATTAGCATCCACAGCAAAAAAAATACAAATCACACAATTAAATGTCATACGTACACGTTGAACCCATTAAATTACATAGGTACATTACTATAAGGTAGCACGAACGAACCAGTGCGCTTTGTTCATCTGCAAATTAAACTAATGAAAACTGAATCATATGTCGGTATGTATAATACTTTATTTACTTTGAACCATGACCATACCGGCATTATTTTAGAGCGAGTGCTTTGACTCGAGTAGCACCCTGGATTCAACAGAATATTTATGTATTGTAACATAGCGTACGCATTAATATTGTAGGTATCAAAATAAAAATACTTCAACACACGTTATGTATTAGTTAATGTTACAAAAAAGTAATAATATAGATATATTATCTAACAATCCATTAATCTCGTAGGGACACCTTATGCACCATAGGTTTATCAGTGTTGCTAGATAGCTACCTTACCTTACCTGATATTACTAGTATAATTATAATAGTGAAGTAGGTAAGTAGGTAAGTAGGTACGTATATCAGAAAGAGAAGACGTTAAGCAAGCGTGGGAAGAGCCAAACATGTCTAACTAGGTGATAAGAGATTGTAAACATTGTACGTAGGGTCTTAGAACCGTACCTAACTATAATAAACCAGTTCGTGAAAACGTCGCCACGCGCGATGCATCCTTGCATTAAAAGATTCCAATAAAGCATTAATTAGATCGTTATTTTAATGTAAGTAATAATATTTAGCACCCAATTAAGCTAGCATTGAACTAGTTAGGGTGCATCTAAAACTTCTAAGGATTTACTTTGACTGCATGTAGGTAATACTTAGGTAACCTGAATAACATTTTCGTCATAATTAATTAATAAAGGTCAAATTACGATTCGTAGTTCTTCTACCGCTTAAAATACTGGAAGACTGTAAAAAAACAACGTCCAATTAAATCAGCGACAATGACTAGTCACGGGCGTTTATAGCGCTCAACTGAATCCTATCTAACATTATTAAGCCTATCTACATATCTATGTCTGCCGATCGAACAGTGGGCCCACTCGCGAGACGAAGGCAATGTTTATAAGCAAACCATCGTCACTACACTGTATTGAATTTGCGAATCATGAATCTATTTTGTAATCACAAAATAGATCCAAACTATTAAAATGTACAGTTATGTGGGAGTACGGTCAGCAAAGAAAGACTTGCTAATGGGGAAGGGAACTGTCAAAGTGACAACTCCAACATTGGTCCTTAGAAAAGCTAAATTTGTATGGCGCGAAGTAGTTTTTATTTATTATCGCGAAAATGAGTCAATATTTTGTCTCAAATTGTTCCGAAATTGATATCCTGCGGTTTCTGAAATACACTAAATTAAAATGCAGTAGGTTAACGCCAGGGGGAAGGTTTTGCCTTAGAAAGGCTTTAAGACTGCATACTAGTTAAGGACCATTCATCTTCTGTCGCCCTCTACAAAAACTTTTCACCGGCCTACCCCATTGGCGAATTGTACCCAAAATAAACGATTGGCTTTCAAGAAATGCTAAAGATACTTAGATATATTGCAATAGTGGTTTTTACGATCTAATATAAGCAAGGATAACATTTCTCAAATTATAACACTGGAGTATAAGATCAGAAATTACAACGCATTATTGTGCGGTACATAAATAAATTGTGCTATGGATTGAATACACTTTAAAACATGAAGAATCAAGTGTTTATATCTAATATAGTTCTGAACGGGTCTGTGACAAGTTCCAACTCGCGTTTAACCGTTTACAACGGAAATTAGGGACTGGACTAAGGAAAAAGTTAATTAATAATGACTATAAATTTGATACTACAGGTAATATACACAAGTACATATATATAAAGTGGGCAAATAAGCTTGTTAAAATATCTAATCTACATCAATATCTATATCCACTCCATTGTACTGATTCGTTTATCATGAAAATTCCCCAATAAATAGCAACTCTGTGGGAAGATTGGCATTCATACGTTAGTCATAGTCATATCTCGATTTTAAAAACACGCCGACTTATTATTTTTGTATGGAAGACTCCCTCTCATAGGCTTAGGATACTTACTCACAAAGAATGGTACGAGTAACAATACCACTTGGTTTCCTTGGAAAGTCTATATAAGTAGTAGTCGGTAAGTAGATATTAACCATTTTTAAAATACGCGCCCGTCCTGAGCACCTACGCTCACATCTAATATTCTGACTAAAGTGTAGGTGTAGCTGTAGATGCACAGGAGAAGTGCGACCGTTTTAAAATGGATGCAAATGAATTAACCCTTATCAATGGAATTTTAATTTTTAATTAATCATATACAACATCTTTGAAGGACACAAGATTTACAAAGCCACACGAAATTAATGTGTACAGTTCACAATAAATAACACACTTAGCAGATAACAAGTTTGTGTATTATTTTTTAAGGTACAGTCGTCATCAAATAAATCGGAGTAGCCAAGGTACTCAAACATATCTGAACATGCACTTTATCGCCTTGAAAATAGAGACGTCGTTGTTCAGATATTTGTGACCACCTTGGCCGCTCCGATATATCTGACGTCGACTGTAATACTTAAGTAATTTCAATGGAATGAAGGACTAGCTAGTTACCATATAAGTGATGTCGTTCTTTGAATGAAGTAATGAAACATCTCTTTTACATTTGAGGTCTCTGATCGGATAGGCTAAAGTATTATAATTTCATACAAAAAAATATCGCAATCGTGCGAGTTACTTTAAGCAATCAAATAGATTAAAAATCAGAGAAAAGCGGCTATAATTTAATAAATACTATACTTGGGACACGATAAACATAGTTACATATAAAAATAAAGCGATACAGGTTAATATTGTGTTAAGATGTAATCATTTGTAAGTTAGAATTTAAACAGCGTTACTCGTATTAGTCTAAACTTAATTGTTTTTTTTTTTACCTGAAGTATTATTTTATTTTAGGTGTTATTGATCAAAACGAGCAAGGGTGACTACAAGTGACGATTATAAATCAAATCAACATTTACTATTAAGTCGAAGCTGAGCTGTTTTGGAACATAATATTAACCTATTGACCGCCACAGTCGGCTGTGGCCGACATCAAAAAGTTGTGCCATGGACGCCAACGACGGCTACAGCCGACAGGCTTTGTAATGCAATAGGGACCTACGCGGGCTCTCGCAAAGTTCAATTTCGCTTGACAAAACGCGATTACGTGGCGTCGGTGGCGCGTCATTTTTGTTCAATGCTTGGCGGTCAAAAGGTTAATAAACCTACTTATTCCATAGGTATATTATTTATGTTCCCTGTGACGCCTGTTACTCTGGTACAATTTTACATTTTAAAAACTTACATTTAACGGATTTGACATATCCAAAAATATGTTTTTTTTAATTGATTGCACATATGAGCGCCATCGATGCGTTACTTTACACGTTCATGCTTATTGGGAATCGATGGGAGATCAGAAACTACATTTAAGAGATAGCTAAAAACCGGCCAAGTGCGTGTCGGACCACGCATAGGAGGGTTCTGTACCTTCAATGGAATAAGAACCAAACTAATACCAAAAGGTCGTATCTGATGCCTATTGAAGAAGTCTTTTGGAGATAACTCAAAAATGGCTGAACCGATAATGTTCAAAACAATTTTCGTAGTAAGTATAAGGCGCATCTCCTCAATTTTTTTTTGGACTTACGGTTCAAAAGTTACAGGGGCCCAATTTTTCTGACTTTCGAAGCGATTATTTCAGAAAATAATCACTTAATCACAAAATGGTCAAAGAAACCTAATGTTTTATAAAAATCAAAGACTAGACCAGTTGAAACTTAACGAATTAGGCTCAGGGCTGTTTTCACCCGGGCGCTCAAGGGGTGCATGGGGGCGCCCGCCGATATCGGAAACCTATACAAAATATTTTAGTTTAAACTTTAGCAACATTACTATCAAAGCACAGGCACCAAAAATGTATTTTATTGAGATTTGCCATACGCGCTATCGGCACATTTCTTTTGGTCATTTGGAGCTTTTGATGTATAAAATGCAAGTCAAAATAAACCCTATTACTACAGGTATAAAGTTTGTGTTCACATCTTACATTGAAAAATGTAACCGTATCAAACCGACACACAGAAGGGACTTGCCATCAAATGGGTATCCTATATAACCTCTCAGATAAGTCCGTATTGTTTTTGTTGCTAAGCTCAAGTGTCAATCAATTTGGTACTGTGAATCATCTGGGAATACGTTTAGTTATAAAAGCTACTCTGCTCTAATAAGATGTTCAATTTCATCTCATCTCATTTGAATCAAATAAAAACATGTATTTTATATTGCCACTTTTTTCAAGCAACACTAACAATCCACGCAGTGAAATTAAAATATTTAGTGTGCGAACAGTTTGTGTAGGTAAACTTGTTTATTAGTTACAACAAGACCCAAATCATCAATGTCAAGGTAAGATTTTTTAACTTTTATTAAGGGTTCCGTACTTATGTCAAAAACGGAATAAAACGGAACCATTCGTGCGTCTGTCTCTCCGTTTATCACAGCCAATTTTCTCTGTTTGATTGAAACTACTTCGCCTGAGATTTGGTACAGATACGTGAGTCGGTGACCCATAGGCGCCTTAGGCGGACGTGTAAGGGTATGTTGTGAGGATCTCAAGAATATCTTTTTTTTTTTTGAAAATATATACTTGTGAAGCAATAATTTATGCCTATAAAAAAGGGTGAAAATTGACCATTCCCCCCTTACTTATCTCTGAAACTACTAGGCCTAAAAAAGGGGCATTTGGGAAACGACTTTTAACTATACACGGTGAAATTTAATTTCAATGTCTATTTAATCGGGGATCAGGAACTAATATTTCTAATTATGTAATCGATAGCGATCACATTTATGTAGCACTTACTCAAGTTAATTTTTTATCATGCCTATTGGTGACAAATTGACAATATATTTCAATTAAGATTTAAGTTAAACTTAAATTTGGAATAAAGAACTTGATCGCCATTAATTAGAAAAATTGGCTCCTGATGACCGATTAAATTTCACCGTGTATATTACAATTTACAGGAAAACCTATAAGAAGTTTACAGTCAAGCGTGCATTGGGCTTGGAAAAATACATTGTTAAAATTATGTGTACAGTCCAGCTGTTTAGGACCAGGACTGACACAAACACGTACAGAAGAATTATGCAGTGTTTTTTAGTTTACGAATAAAACGACTATGACATACGGACGGACAGACATGACGATACTAAATGGGTTCCATTACTACTAGGGAACCCTAATAATTACTGCGCCCTTATTCTCTACATAGGTAATATGAGTGGTTTTTGCGTTCAATTCAATTCATCCCAGAATTTTTGGTTAAAGTCGAGAATTTGTGCATTATTTCGTCGCGCTTTATTTGGTAATTATTGATAGATGGTTGAATTACTGGGCGGAAAAATAAACTTTTAACCACATATAATAGGAAGGAAAAACAATAAATTAAATGGTAACCCTTATTACCATTTAATTTTTTGTTTTCCCTTTCTCGGCGCCGAACGACTTTTTGACCCCGGCGGCTAATAAATATGGTTAAGCCCTGGAATTAGGTATTGGTATACCATTTTGTTTACCAAAACGACTCCCAAGATGGGTTATGAGGACATAGACGAAAAAGAAAGCTTTTTAATTATATTAAAAACGTAAGTTCACCCTCACTGCCGCGTTTGAATTGACCAGCCTGTTAGTAAGTGTTAGTAAACAGCATAAATATCTCCAAGTCGCACTCCCGGTTGCGATTAAATCCACAGCCAGAAAAGAGCTATCACTATCACATAATCCCGCTTGTGTTTAGATTCTTGCAACGGACGAGTATTTCAAATGTACAACACATATTTTATAATATGAAAGAACACCAAAACATACAGAAATAACGGAAATAAAGCAGGGCCATAGCCAGAGTTGCCGTTAAGATAGGGTAGCGCAAATATAGAGTAGGGCATGGCTCATATACATCAATCATAGTGGATAGTAGTGCCAATTGGCCAAGCATTGCCCTATAGTTCCCCCCTCCCCCTCCCCCCTATCTACGGCCCTGAAATAAAATCTGGCGTATATTTAAGCCCAAACCAATGAAAGTCAGTAACGGTACAAATTTATAACCGATTACGTTTTCATCCCATGTGCCTAAAAACGCGTACCTGACTAATGGAATTAGGTCAGTCAATGCTCAAGAAAGCGAATGGGTTTGCAGATTAGTAGGACTGCTTACTGTTGAAGGAAGTTGCAACTAGGGCAGGAAGCGAACCCGACCAGCGAGCCGCGCTCGGTGACATACTAATTTACATAAACTTCTAGTCATTTAATTAATTAAAACGCGACGAGTCGCCTTAACAGTTCATTACAAATAATATAAAATCTATGTGAAACAATTCTACAGATCATTTCATAGTAAAATAATTGAATAATAATACTTAGGCTGACTCAAAGCTACATTTTTCAAGAATTCTCAATCAATACAACTAAATCTTAATAATAGATCAGCTACGCAAATAGATCATCATAAATATGTTGTATATCACTATGAATTAAATAATAATTATACTAGGTATATTTGTCAGTATCGTTTGATGCGTAATTTATCTTCAAATTGTGCAATAAACCCACAGTCTCCAAAGTTAGCTTAGAAAATAATGTATAATTTGATCGTAGATCCCCTTGTATCAGAAACTCAAAATCAATCTAGTAGCACCACTAGATACCTAACCGATAGTAAAAATAATAGAATGTAATATGGTCTATCCGAAGAAGAGTAAGGTTGGTCACTTATAGCCCACATCCTGTCTTCCCTGTGATTATGTACGATATGATATGAGGCATACTAATCCCATTTTCAATAGATAAGTATAATATTAAAAAATAATGTATTAAGAGCGAATAATAAGAATACCTAATTTATCTATAGGTACAGTCAAGTGCAAAAATACGTATCGAAAAAAATCGTCTCAAAAATATGGTACTACGCACTTATTACAACGGAATAAGATACTATGGGACATATTTTTGAGTAAGTTGAGTACACCCATATTTTTACACTTGACTGTACAATGATTATTTAAGCATGGGTAAAGTTAAAAAAGAAAAACATAATCCTGTTACGTAAATCTCACAAAACTTTAACACGTAACTTGTCTCACTTTATGAATCAATACTTGGAGTTTGAATAAAAATAACGGACTAGACGACGTCATAATTTTTCGGCAGCTAATCGCAAAATAAAGCTTACATATTAAGCGGATGTCTAAAGAGACAAGACCTCTCTATTGGTGCTGTACAAAGTTGACTTTTAGGCAAAAAATAGGCGGCATGCAGCATAGTTTATAGCCACTTAGCCAGTCACAATTTAAAAAGCTACAACACTTGTAATATTGCAGCCTCGATTTTCGCAGCAACTTGTCGAGGTCTAACCTATTTACAAAGTTGAATAGTTATACAAAGCACCGATATTTTGTTTTCTTGTAATAAATAAGCATTGTGACTCGGCTGACATCAGCAGTGTTCAGTTAAACGGAATCCGCTCTTATTTCACCACGGTGACAATTGTCACAATTTCTGACATATCCAAATCACTGACGTCACAGGCGCCCACAGGCTACAGTAACCGCTTACCATTGGGCGGGCTGCAGCACAACAAGCATGTAGCCCGCCCAATGGTAAGCGGTTTCCGTAGCCTGTAGACGCCTGTGACGTCAGTAATAACGATGCTGACATATGTCACATACATGTCAGCGTGGCGAAATAGGGGCCGGTCGTATGATTAAAAATGTATACTCTGCCTTCAAAACTGCTCCACCTCGACAATAATGGGCTATTAATAAAAATTTAACGTCGTTTATTCGAGCTAAGGTCGTGTAAGTCGTATGCATAGCTTTAGCGAATAGCTGCGAGAACATAAAGAAAGGACGCCAATTGTACCCAAACCCTTATACATCAAGGAGAGAACCATCGTACATACTTTAGTACGATACGATCACAGAATACACCGATCAAAGCAGAAACTTAATCTAGTTTTTATAGTGTTAGTTTCTTACTTCCTAACTGACAACATTTACTGTATGTAGGTATTCCCAGTGACATGAATTGACCGATAGTCTTTATGACCGTCAACATTTTTTATGAAGTTTCCTATATGCTGACATAGTCAAAATACCAGCGACTAGATATTAATATATCGTTGAGATTTAAACCCTATAATAATGATTATATTCGAGTTATGCATTTTCAACTTTTTTCCTGGTGTCACTTTCAGTGTCTTAATATAATGTCTTTATTTAAAATATAAACGAAATAATACATAGCGAAGAATAAATAATGTTAATTACTGAGAGTTGTTCATGAATGCCTAGTGAAAAAGAGCAATCGATTGAACATAAATCCAAATATGTGCTTTAACGATTTGCGTCGCGCACTAGCTCTTACAAGCAAATTTAACTGGGGTTATATACTATAGGTTTTCGTAGTAGTTTGGGATAGACGCGCACGATCCGCACGCATGGCGGTTGCTGGGGTTCGTGAGGCGACTCACTGCGATTGCGGGTCGCACTGCAGCAGGCGCACGATCGACGGGTCACTCTTTGCTCCCTCTATAAACTCTTCGAGGGACAGTTTCCCATCTTTATTTCGATCCATTTGACGGAATATTTTGTCCGTCCTCTTCTCCGGTGTAGATTCATCTTCAGGCATTTTCATCACAGATCCCACCATTTTGTAAATTGCCTGAAATTGAAAAACAATCACGGGTAAATACGTACCTACCTAGTAAAGTGAACATCAAATAACAAGGACAGCCAGAATGATCAAGTGATATCCTTATACCAATAGTAACAAAGGTGTGTTTCAATGTATCAGGGCATAGCTGTATAAAAGATTATTTACACCATTTTCAATCGTGCCTGTATGTCGAATGGTTCTCTGCCGTTATGTCAAACGATAAACAAAATGGCGGACAAATATAACTGTATCAGTAATCTGAACCCTAAACATTTATTACGTCTTAACTAATTTTTATCTTCGCAAGCGTTATAAAACTTATAAAACATAGAACAAAAAGGCTCTCTGTCCGCGTAACGGATCCTCATCTTATAGATTATCGATCATAATCATAATCTTTATTTGCTTAGAATAAGTACAGTACTTTCGTATCTGTCCACAGAATTGTAATTTAATAACAGGAATAAAGTCATACGAATAATAATAGTACAGATATAGTGTCGACAGGTGTAGTACAGACATTTGTGGCTTATTCTGCTACATGTATCTAACTATACGATTTTAGTTATACCGCCCTTATTGCAGAATCTAAGTAGATATTATTTCAATATGCCCCTTGAAATTGTTAATAGAGTACAATATGCCTTTCATCAAATAAGGTACGGCTGGATTATTCATATATTTATAATGATTGATTAAATACTAATGTTAGTTTTGCAACCCGACAGCCCACCGGGTTATTCTTTCCTGACATATTTCACAATCAAACACGTACGTAAGGCAAAAAATTGTACTTACAGATATTTTTAAGTACTTAAACTATATACGTGCAATAAAAATGAGACCATTTTGGTCTACGTCGTGCTGATAGTTCTCGAGAACAACAATACAATAAATCTTCTTAGTTGCAAATATTTATTCATTTATTTAAGTTACATCGATATGTTTTAAGACAGTACCCTAAAACTGCATGCAAATAGTTTCGAAGCAGACAATCTTCAAAGTAATGACATCACATCATTAAAATAACTGCCCCTCATTTCATTCTACTTTAATACAACTTGACACGTGTTGTGACGCGTGGGAATAATCCCGGGAAGCGGAATATAACATAATGTATGTAGGGTGGTTATATACACAATCAAACACGTACGTACACCTACATATGAACAGAATATATTTTTTTGAGAGTATGTATGTAAGACGTATCTTTCATATTATTTTGACTCAAATGTTGGGTTCAAACGTTAATACTTATACAAAATTTGGTAGACTTTCAGGCGGACTATTCCATTAAACATTTTCCTGACCCAAAAATGGTACACGGATTCAAAAAGAAATTTTTAAAGACATTAGTATTAGTGCTACATGTTGATACTTTTATATATTTAGTTGCATGTAGGGAGTGCCCCCCATAATTATATTTTTTCGGCTACTTAACAACAAATTCAAATGGAGGCACACAAATAAATGCACTTCTCCACACACCATCCATACCTACAGCGGCTACAGCTTACGATTAAAATGACTATGACATATGGACTGCAGGACGGACGGGCGGGCGGAAAGAAAAACATGACGAAACTACAAGGGTCCCTTTCTCCTGTTTAACATTTAAGATACTACTAAACACTAAATAGTACTTTTATGACAGTCAGGTGATTATGTCCAACCATAATCCATTATTTGTGAGGGATACGCCGAGCAGCATGGTCTTAGGTACAACACAGTCAAGAGTGAGGTGCTAATATTCAAAGCCCGTAAGTATAACCCGACTACTGGACCTAGGATCATGCTGTGTGGTGTCCTCCTAAAGGTGGTCGATCAGATCAGTAAAATTGACGCTCTTCAGAACCTACTGACAGACGTTCTACACGTGCAGCATGAGGGTGAGGTTTACACAACGGGCCTATAATATTACGCGTTCAATATAAAAACATCCTGAAGATGCTGTTGCGGCTGCCGAAGCACTGCAGTGCGTCTGGCATGTTTGCTGAGGCACGAGTAGATGACATATTTGCCATAGGTGAAAAAGAGTCTGCTCCATGCTGAGGCGAGTGCGCGGCAGCAGCAACAGTCTTAGCGTGTTGGCCGAGCGACTCGACTGCCCGATTACGAAGGTGTGGGTGAAAATGGCTATTGGCAGAGCTACTTAAGTAGCTACATGCCTGCTCTCACAATAGCCAATGTCTGCTGGTTTAATTGTTGTTTTATATTTAATATTATGTGTACTTGTCCTAATTTTAGTGTTAATTATTATTATTTTTCATTTTGTCGCTAACAAGGATCAATTTGGCTGTGAAATAAATGAATTTTATTTATTTATTTATTATTGTCAAGCCCTAAAGGAAGGGAATTTTCCCAAGGAACATTGGGAAATCCCGCCGGTATCGCGCACGAGTGTGACTCTATAAAAGCCTTAATGTAACGAATTGGCGAGTGAAAATAACTTACGGTGACAATCTCAAGCATTTCCTGGCGCGATATGTACCCGTTACCGTCTAGGTCGTACATGGAGAAGGCCCACTTTAACTTCTGCTCGAGCTTCCCTCGCGAAGTCACGCTGAGCGCGCATAAGAACTCCCGGAAATCTATCGTGCCGTCGCCGTTGGCGTCGAAGGTCCGGAACACATGTTCTGCAAACTAGACATTAAAGATTTCGTTAATATTAAATAATAGTAGTTAAAACTACGAACAATTTTATAAGATCAACTCAACAGCGGAAATTTCAATTTAAGTAGTTAGATTACATGGAATGACATTACACGTCAGGGTAGCATAAATGCTACAAAAACAAAAAAAAAACCATATCACTGATTAAGGTCAATTTTGATAATACTGCAATCACTCTTAACAGTTTCCACCTTCTTGTAATTCTACAAATAATCGTATTTATAGACGCTTCTAATGATGTAAATTTAGCATAAGCAATCCGGAAAAGACAAACAAGCAAACGGAACGGTGCGGATGCGTGTTATAAGTAATAGCGTTTTAACTGACTTTCCTAGTGATGGATTTTGCCCAGCAGATCGCTCCGCTACATCGCTCATTAGTCTCATTACATTTAGTTGCCAACATTGACCACCCAATTAACACATTGTGTAGGTACTTATATTATTATTTGTGTAACTTAAATATCAATCATAGCTACCTTACTAGCGTCACCATACGGAAAGAAATTCCCGTATATTTTCTTAAACTCTTCTACGGACAAATGTCCACTGGGGCAATCTTTCAGGAAACCTTTGTACCATTCTTGTATTTCTGCATCTGTAAATAATAGCCAACACGAAAGATATATGAGTTCCATGGCGACAAAGGAAATGTATCTACATGACATGATAAACATTATAAGTTATTCAAGTTAAAGCGCTGTCCATCCGATTCAGTCTCCGAATCCAATGACCAACGGCCTTGAAGATTCTGCCCTACCATAAACATAACCATCTCCTTTTTTAACTTGGTCAATAATTTATGTTAACATATATATAGGTACCTATTCTCACGTCTTAAAAAGGTTGAAAATTATTTTGTAAGTTAAAAAAACATATAAAACACCAAATCTCAATATTTTAAAATCTCTTCTAAACTGAAATCGTCACTACGAATCATTATCGCTACATACGTACTAATGTAATATGCTACAAGGTAAGGTACGAACGACGTAGCGCGAAGACAGTTCAAGTGAATGAATTCATTTGAACAAATTGTTAAGTAGTTTTAATTAATATTAAAACATAATTAATAAAGTTTTAATTAATATTAAAACATAGTTAATCAATATTAAACGTATACATCAAATATACATGTATCTAGGTATTGTACACGTACAGTCTGGCTAACAAAACTAATCTAATTCCCTTAGTGCGTACACGTACCATTGTACAGTCGACGTCAGAGATATCTTTACACCTTATTACAACAGACGCAGCTAAAGTGTAAACATATCTTTGATGTGGACTGTATGTACATACGTAAGTACCGTTGGACTCATATAATAGCGAGAATCACAATCAACACGCAAAAAGTGGCACACTAAAAAGCGTCGCAGCGATTCCTTCTGCAGGAGTAACAATGTTACGTTAAGTTTTATAAATTGTACGGTTTAGGTTTAGGTACATTTGGCCGGCGCGCCTCCCGGGCAGGCGTATGGCAGTGGGCTGCCGCTCGGCTCGCACAATAATCGTGTTACGTGGCGCTCGCGCAAAATTAAAAATACACAATTGCTTCGAAACCTAAATCTCGATCTAATCCGTATAAAATATGTCTTTACGGATGTCTGAATAAACGGAAGAACAAGGAAGCAGAAATAACATTTTTAAATTCCGGATAATATTGAAAGGTCCTGAAGTCCTTACTTAGTAATAGTTAAAATAAACATCCTTAATTTATTGAATATTGGTTGCCCAGAAACAATATTAGGAACTGACCGACATACTTTCAAAGGAATACGGCTGTGGCATACCTACTTCCGTGAGAATCAGACATAAACTCTGTAAAAATTTCTATCTCCGGATAGAAAAATAATGTTTACAGAATCAACGTTTTTAATTCCTACATATTTATCTTAAAAATAATAAATCGGTAGGTATAGGTACTAAAACTTGTCAAGTGACAGCTCCGTGCCGACGCTCACAGCTCGGTCATAAAACTGCGGCGCGCAAAGAAGATTCACGGTTCGTGCCCGGTTATAAGTTTCAATTTTGCTTGCAGGCGGCGAGTATAGGTATAATTTTATACCTAAATCTGACTTTTGTGAAGGAGTGAATTTTCTGTACGGTAGTACTATTAGTTATTCTGTGGTAGGGTTATCTACAGACTTCAAGATTTTGAAGGAGGAGGTTCTCAATTAGTCGGGATCTTTGATTTTGCTTTTTTGTAAAATGTATACTGTAAAGTTGGTCCCATTGTCACCAGGTCAGGATCTAATGATGGGATCCTAATGAAGAAATCAAGGGAACTCTTGAAATATTAAAGGCACACCTAGCGATTTAAATATTTTTTACAGTAACTTGGGCATTTCCTTTTGAAAAGTCTCAGTGAAGTCGGTTCTTTTTTGTTTCAAATTATTTTTATGTGTTTTTTCGACAAATCTTGAATACAACCTAAGCGAACTTTCATTTTCATATGCCATATTTAAGTAATTTTTTTTAGTATGTTGGTCTTTTACGTTCTTTATCTATTAGTAAGGTACCCACAAAATATGTAACCGGATTAATGCTATTACCTGAGAATTCTGTATTTTGCTTCAGATCTTCTAAAACCTCTGGCTTAAGTTTGCTATTTTGTTTACCCATTTTAAATGATGTATGATGGAACGTAGATTAGACTCTCAAATTCGTGCTCTTCCTAATTAGGTAACTCGTTGCCCCTAGAAAATAACACATAAGTTATAATCGTTTAAATGACGTCATTTAACTAAAAAGATGTCGTAATTCATTATAAACAAACATATTACAGCTATTTAATGTCAAGCGAAAATATGTCGTTCCATAACTAAATGGCCCTTATGCTAATTTTCGGTTGGGGTATTTTTTATTGTTGTGTTAGGTAGCGTATTTAACGTAGATTTAGGATCCATGCTTAACTCAAAATCAAGCATACGGGCCCTTTAGGTATAGAACGCCACAAATAAACTATGAATTGACTAGTCGCTACTAAAATAACGAGACGATTTAAGAACTATTTTTGTATTTTGTATATTATACATGAATAGGCAAAATGTGAATCAATAAAAATATTTATTCTTAGAAATACAACAGAGACTTCATGGGGACACAGTGGTTTATACTTCATCTAGTGTACGTGCCTATCTATACCACTAATATGACACCGGATATATTCTACGTTACACTGCTAAAGATCATTGCTTTGTAAAGAATGAGTAGGCTGTAAACACTTAAAACATTGGCTCAGACTTCCTTTATTAGAATGGTAACTTGTTGAATAGATCGCAATTGTCAAGACAATGTAAACAACAGGGGCTGATACAATTATACCAAGGGTTATAAAAGTGACAATAATTGATAATAATTATTACAATGGATTTAAATTAAAATTGTCACTGAGTGTTCATGCGGCCTGGCGGGTATATGTAAAATATTAACCAGCTAAAGGGCTCCGTATTGGATGTTGTATTGGCTTATAGCCATTTAAAATTTATATGTTTAAATTTGTTTTTATATTTTTCTTGCTAATAATACAAAAAGGGTATCTACTTGGATTGGTTTATAATCATCTATAATTTTTCGGTGTACTCGTACAAAATGTAAACGCATTTCAAAGTAGAATTGAAGTAAAATGCACTACACTCGATCTTATTCGTCATCGAAATCAACATTTTCCTCATGGAACCCTTTAAGTGGTGCCTGTTTAGGAGTAATATTGTAATCCAATATAGTTAGATAATTCAATACATGTGCAGTTTAAAATAACATTTAATTACAAATTACACTATATTGGTGTAACAGTAGCGAGGCATCCATACAATTCGATTAATTCGAAACAATTATCTTGTAAAGAAAATAGAAACCGAATTAGATATGGATTACCGACAGAATTTGACGCTACACCACTTTGGTGTTATATATTATACTAGGTAACTACTTAAAAAATATAAGAGATTTATTTTTATAGAATGCAGAAAATACTACTCTGTCTTTAAATAATACTGAAGGAGTTATATATAAAAAGCGGATCTTCACAATAATGTTTATGGACTCTTGAATTTATTGACGTTATAGACATTACGTTATTCAAGGTACAGTCGACTCATGAAAATCCTGGGTATAAAAATGCATTTCAAAATTAAGGAATTTATTTATACTGGAAATGCTCAATCTTATTGTAGGCCGTTCTGTGCAATGCAACCAAATATTAGAGATGGGAGAATATTATTGGGTATCTCAAATTATTAGGTAGCCGGCTTAACATAATGTTATAATGACTATAGTTTTAATTATCACATAATAGAGATGCTCTTCATTGGTTCATAACAAATCAAACAACTCGCGCCGATCGCTGGACACCTTTAGGGTGATAAATAATTGAATGACTACAGAGTAGCGTTTTCGAAACATTTACATAGTTTTATTATTTAGTTTATAATGTGCTTATCGTAGTTATCTGCTAATAATTCATTAATCGCCCTCTTGATTTCGATTTTAGCTTACGCTATTTATGGCAACACACATGGCACATTAATATTTTGAAGCATATAGAAGAAAAGCAAAGTTCGACGTTAAGATATTGCTACAGAATGAGACATTTCTATAATTACAAATACGCTCTTAATAGATCCGTGCGGTATAGGTGCAAGTTATTAAGATAAAGATGATCGACTCGTCTCTGAGTGGCGAGATAGAAGAATCGTAATGTGGGAAAGAGTAAGTACATACAGCTAATTACTAATACTGACTACTTAATATTTCTGTAATACAATTATAACCACCGACGCATAAGCTTGGGTCGCGATAATGACTTTCACAACAGAATGATGACACTAATTGACCAAGAATTTGAAGTGTAACTTCTCAATTTATGAGATATGTATTAATTCGTTCATATATAAAATCGCTAGTAAAGCGTGTGAAACTAATATAGAAATCTATCTGCGCATGTACATACGATTTTTAATCGCAAGTTTTTTATACGGTATGCCGAATAAAACGAATGATTTAATAATGCTGTGATATGTTACACAAGACCCTGTCTGCGAGCTATTTCAGGTCCGAATGAGTATCATTGATCCCTCTTCTCTACTTGTATAAATTCAGTCATTTAATTTTTGTGTTATTCCATTGAAAATAAAATCATAGGAAATCTTAATACTAAACTAAGTAATGGATTAATGACACAAAAGATGCGCATGCGCATCATGCGACACAGTCGCGGACATGTTTCGTGAAGCCCATGGCTTCAACTACAGTCGACGTAAGAAAATGTTGAGCAGCTAAATAGAATCATCGCATATTGCCCGAAAAGGGACAAATTTCACAGTTATACGTTAATACAGTTATTTCATTTAAGGGTTAGAAAAAATACTGACAGATAATTAAACCAAATTGGTTCGGGCTTCCATACTAATATTTTTGACTAGGCAGTACAGCAAGCAAACCTACGTGGTAATATAAAATGTATTGATATTATCACCCATTGGATATTCGTTAACATGAACTCAGTTTATAGATACAAGCAATTGTAGGTACTTGTTGATGGTGATATGCTGATGACTTAAAGAGCAATAAGTGAAGAAATGTAAAAGGTTGCTAGGTAGGCGCACTCCACGAATGCTCAAAACATATTGTAATACACTGTTACAGTCAGTTGTCAGACTTAGAAAATAGTTGGAATGTATTAAAAACTATTCTACAGAGATAATGTAGTACTGCTCGTAAAATTTGGCCCGGTGCCCGTTTCTATACAGTATTTTAAGGATAACTGAATTGTTTTAAGTAAGTTTCATACAAAGCGTTGTTTGTATGCCACTCCTGAAACGGGCTCTGTGTAAATACTGAATGTCTGTCTGAACTAGTACGATCCCTCAACAATTTTCAGGATAGGTTGCATTTACTTATGTAGATGAAACACGTCGATTTGTATTGAAAACGGTATACATAACTGAAGAACATTTTTACGTTTTAATTATTTAACAATTTGCGGTGTAACTCCATATCCCAGAGATATCGAATTATGGATTACAAGAATACTAAGATTAAAATTATCATAAAAATAATCCTTATTCGATTTGTGCCTTAGGCAACTACATAGAACTATGTATTCATTCATTATAAATTCGGTAAGTGTTATAAAATCACATAATTTAAGATAAAAGCTTTATCAAGATATTTGCTTGGGAGACCATCAACGCGGCAATGTAATAAAAACATTTGCCCTTTTCAGCAAAGATCAGGTTTAGTGGTTTAGAATGAACATCTCAACAGTGTGAACTTTCTGTTGCTATTTTTAGCAAGAAAGCAATTTGTGCGTTCGTTAATTTTGTACATTAACCTGTTATTTGCGCCTGTTTCAATTAACTAAAATACTCAAGATTAAATAAAATGGGTTAAATTACAAAGAATACAACATTACCCTAAAATAATGAGACTCCTTAGTGTATGCAAATGAGTAATTTGTATGTATCTGCTGCTCTGCTACTAATACAAATGTGACAAATGTGTTATCACTATAAACACTGAATAATATCGAAACCATAATATTCAAAATAATCAATCATTAAATCACGTATAAAACAACGGAAAATTACCTTCTTTAAATTAATATCTGAAAAAATAAAGAAAACAATCTACGAAAGGTATTATTGTGAATGTATTGACAGTCGTAAGGAAACAGTAACTAGATGAATGAAAATGAATGATAACTATGTACCAAGAGAGCTAGAAGGCACAGTAGTGTGGAAACAATTTGACCAGTGATATCAACCAAGGAGCGTTTATTTTATATCTTTGAATACTATCATAGTAGAAAAGTGCTTTTCATATTGTAGATAAATAAACGTAAACAGCTAGTAGACAGCTAGGAATAAGAACGGAAAAGTCTGCTACGCGAAAACTCCAACGAGTGAGCCAAGAACCTAACTTGGATGCCACTGCCACGGACGCACTTGGCACTGTAGATAAGTTTGTGTCGATTATCGCGTAATATTTTATTTCTTTTATATTTAAATAACACAACTAAAATATAATTCAGTAATTAATCTGTATAAAGGAACATTTCAAAAGTAACTAAGTGAATGTTACTTATGTGACCAAATTAGCCGTTTTCATCAATGGTTTATAATTAAACCAAAGTACATATATGCGTCTTCTAACACTGTTAGAAAAACAATCTCAAAACATCGTTTTAGCGCTGCATGATCTTACGCATACATACATGCAGGTCCCACAGCCGAGCACAAGCACCTCTCGTTGACAACGGAGGTCACGGGCGTGCTGACACAACATAGTAGGTAAATGTAACTCGGTAACGGGCACTGAGCGTGCTAGATCCTAACTAGGCATTCAAAATATGTATGTATCAAGGGGCAATGAGGCATAATAGTGAAGAATTTGCCCTACGAGCGAGAGATCTATGCGAAAGGTGAATGGTTCGGACACAAGTTATTATATATAGGTTAGGACAATCCGACAGCGACAGAAATGTAATATTTCATATACTCGTACAATTATCGTTCACATACATTAATTTTATCAAATAGGAATGGACATTTCAATATTTTTTAATATTCAAGAATTCATTGACTTTATGTTCGTTACATTAATATTAGCTAGGTAAGTACAAATATCTTTCCACAAATATATAGTAAACACGTATTGGAAAAAGCTCGGTGTGGATGATGGATGTCAATGAGGAAGCGCAGCTATCGCTATCGATAAAATTCACCGCCTCTAATTTCTAATGATTAAACTTCTCTCTTTTAATGGATATTTATTTTCACCATATAGTATACTCCTATAAACATATGTCAGCATTTTCATAACTCCCATGCGTTCGCTCATGGGAGAATGTTGGGTGTAGAAATGGCGTAACGACAAGTTTTACCAATGAAAACGAGGGCTGCACTTCGCGCTAGCGGCCACTGCGCTAACAAATGTGAATTATCACGGGTACTGTGTACACTCCGTAGTTAACCATGCCGACACGACAGCCACACAATCATCACTTCATTATTACTCGCCGAAAGACAAACATCGCTTTGCAAGTACTAAATGGATCGATAAATAAATACATTTCGTGACAATAAATAAAGGGAATCTCAAAAATCATTAGTAATTGACTGGATAGCACGCAATCGTGTTAAAATAATCCGTTCATAAAAAAGTGTGCGTAAATTATGAAAAATATTTACAAATGAGTTATGTTTTTTAATCCGTACTCTTGGCGTATATCTCGCACCAAAAAGGAGTGTTACGTTAGGTCGCGTAACCAGTTAACTTTACGCCTCATAGATTGCTGTCGTGTCTACAGGAGCACGCCGTCGGGTTATCGTGAGGTACAGTGAAGGGGGGTGGGTGGTGAGACCGGACCGCGGGCTGTATGAGCCGAGAGCCGCTTAAGGGGCCAGCATCTTGGAGAGTTCTTCGTCTTGGAGACAGCCTTTGAGGAACTCGTCTTGCGTGAGCTGGCCATCATTGTTTTCATCCATTTTTGCGAAGATGTTCTTGGCACGCTCCTCGGCGGAGTCAGCAGGGCGGTTACTCGAACATGCGCCAAGCATATCGTAGATCGCCTGAAATAAATAACACGTCATCATTGTAATCAAGTAAAGTAATCAAGTTTTATGAAGGTACATATTATTACCTTGGGATCGTGAGACTAAGTATTTTTCTCAAACATTAGGATGCGGCCTCCATATAAATAAAAATTTTAATTTCAATTCGTATATTTTAATAACATTGTGCTTTCAACAAAAATAAAAGGTAAACCATTATAACCTCGCAGTTGTTTTTCTTTAACTATCTCAATTTATTATTTTCTCAATTCTACCATATGCGTTTAAAAAAACAATTATTAAAACTCGAATCTGTGACAGTGTGGTAAAAACGTAAGAAAATTCATTAGATACGGTAACGTAATGAAAATCCCCCCCCCCCCGACCGTTTGCACAATCGAGTTGGCCATGGCGGTCATTTTAATGGTTTCCGAACACATCATTTTGGATTTATAATATGTGTGTAGATAAAGCAGTGTATGCAACTGTATTTACGTAATTAGGCCTTAAAACGTAACAGTTACATAAACTACTATTCTAACAGTTTTGATGTTGCGTATGGTATTATATACAGGGTGGCCAAATAACAGGTATTCACTTTAGTTTTTGTAATGTTCTTCTATGAAATATAAAGATTATTAAGTATTTCTTGTTAAATATAGTATTAAGGACCGGCAATTAAATATGGAAAATAATGTCAAACAAATGTCCAGCTAGCAGCATGGCAGATGTGAACCCTTTTCATCGCGTTTTTCATCAGTGTAAGTGATTTCTACCTAAAATTGGCCGCAATTTTCTTTGATTTTTCGCAATACATGATTGGGTTGTGTATAACGTTTTAATAATTAAAACAAGTTTTGCAGTTGTAAAACGCTCCAACACAAATTTGCCGTATCTATACAAAGTAATTTTCATGCAACAACTATCATATTTGCCGCCAAAACAAAATGGCGGCGAAAAAAAGGTGTACACCTCCAATTTGGCCAACCTGTAGGTATTTGTTAATAACACCAAGAAAAGATTATACAAGCTTTATTTTTCTTTACCATACTATTGCAATTAACTATTTATGTCAACATCACCTGTCAATTTATAAGTTCAGTCAAGAACTTATGTGAGACTAATCGAAAACAATTTGTAAAAATATAAGTGACCTTGAATTTTAAACAAATGGCAAATAATACATATAATCTTGATAAAGCCGTTATAAATGTGAAGTTATGTTGTAATAGTTAAAAGTGATAGTCTGGTGGAGAAAAATAACATACAAAAAAATAAATGTATTATACTTAAATAAATATATACAGTATTATACAAACTTAGCGCAATACTAAGAAGATATTTGTTTTTGTTTTTTTATGTACCGTCACCGGCCCTACAAATAAGTTAAGTAAGAGTATTATTGCCCTACAAATAAGAGCGTGTCACATATTTTTGCGGCCTTCATATAGGAAGTTACTATTGCCGGTGACTGTACCTATGTTCACCGATTATTCGAAGACGGTTGGACGGATTTGAATTTTTTTTTTGTTTGAAAGAGTATACTTCACAGTTAGTCCCATTGTAACCAGGTCAGGATCTGATGATGGAATCCTTGAGAAATCAAGGGAACTCTTCAACTAGCCATACCTATAGTGATTTGAATATTTTTTACAGCAGCTCGAGCATTTGCTTTTGGAAAGGTGGTGGCTAAGTGAAGTCGGTTCTCTTTTGTTTAAAATCATAGTTTCGGATGGTTAAAATGAGTTATTATTGCAAAAGGAAAAAACAATATTATTTAAAATTTATGACACTTGATAGATTATTGCTAAATAAAGTTTACTGCAGAATATTATATACAAAAACGTAACGTGCTATGACACATTTTGTTTTTTGATATAAATGGCACATTACCAAAATAAACAACAGTGGTTTGTGCCATGAGGCATATTGCTTTCTAAAATATTCAGCAATACACATATTTTTTTTTTTTTTTATACCACGACGGTGGCAAACAAGCATACGGCCCGCCTGGTGGTAAGCAGTTACCGTAGCCTATGGACGCCTGCAACCCCAAAGGATTTACATGCGCGTTGCCTACCCTTTAGGAACCTATACACTCCTTTTTTGAAGAACCTCATACTGTAGGCCACTGGGAAAACCTCGGCAGGGAGTTCATTCCACAGCCGCAGCGTTCGTGGGAGGAGATATATAGGAGATTATAGAAGTTAACTGATGTATATTTAGAAAATTCTATAATTAATTAAATAAGTACATATTTTTGAACACATTTGACATTATAAACAACAGAATACATATTTAATTTATTTCTAGTTAAAGAACATACATGTCCAAACATTTAAAAAAAATTTAGGCGCCATTTTCCAAAAATGGTGGTCATGCTCATCTCATGTCATGAGGGTTGACACATTATTGCGTATCACATCAGCGTCACTGGATGTTAGCAGCGAAAATGTTAATTATTTTAAAGACGTTTGTGCTAATCAAGCCTCGGCCGCTGGAGGTATTTGTGATCTTATTGTTTTCTCGGTTGTATCATATCCGTAAAGTAAAGGCCCATCGCCCGGGGATACTTGCATGAACATATCTGTACGACTACGGCTTGTCCCTTTTTAGGGTTTTAGTTTCGCCATGTCTGTCCGTACGTCCGTCCGTCCGCGGATAATCTGTGACCGTTAGCACTAGAAAGCTGAAAGTTGGTACTAATATGTATATCATGTTTTTTTTTTTAATTTCAACCCTAACGTGGGATATATTGTTGGATAGGTATTTAAAAATGAATAGGGGTTTAGTAAAATCATTTTTTGATAATGTAAATATTTTCGGAAATAATCGCTCCAGAAGTAAAAAAATATGTGTCCCCCTCTAACTTTTGACCCATAAGTTTTAAAAATATGAAAAAATCTCAAAAGTAGAACTTTATAAAAACTTTCTAGGAAAAATATTTTGAACTTGATAGGTTGAATAGTTTTTGAAAAAAAATTACAAAATAATTTCGGACCTAAGTTTGTAATTTAACCGTATAAGCAGGTGTTTATTGTACCTGTAATTTCTACAAAATCACAATGAAATGACGTGCTTTCAAATAAAGTTTTTTAACTCTTAAGTGGGGACACTTACTGTGATGGACGGAAAACTACGGAACCCTACACTGAGCGTGGCCCGACACGCTCTTGGCCGGTTTTAAATATACAATTCATGATTTCATAGGTAATCGTACTGGTATTTCTATTTAAAACAGATTATTTTATTTGTAGTAAAAATAATAGTTCAAATGTTGTAGATTTGCAGCGATTCCGTTAATACGATATATATACAGGTTGGAAAGATAAGTCGGGCCCTGGAGGGAAACTACCTTAAAACCTTGAGATAGCTCAATTCGCTCAAAGGAAACATTCTTTTATTTTTCATAAAAACTAAAACTGCATTCACAGTTTTTTTCTTAATTTTCACTTTATTCCATACTAATTGTATGAAAAATATTATTATTATTATTTATGTGTTCTCTTGTGCCCTAAACTTGGTTGGTATTTAGAAGTTTTTATCCTCGTTGGAAACAGGATCGATTGGCATCAATTGTCATAAAAATTATTTATGGCAAAAATTACAAAATAAATACTTTTTTAAAACTGTACTCTTTTCCAAAAATTTGTGAATGCAGTTATGTCCCTTTAAAGAAATTAAAGAATGTTTCCTTTCGGTGAATTGAGCTATCTCAACGTTTTAAGGTAGTTTTCCTCCAGGGCCCGATTTATCTTTCCACCCTGTATATATACGACCACATAAGTAATCGCCAAGAACAGGTGACCTCCGTATCTAGTTAATGTTGGAGTGTATCTATCTCGCATGCAAGCTGGATTCAAGCTGGACCTAATGTTACTCGGGCTAAATTTAATCTGGGTTAACTCAAGTAGCCGATCGTATTAAGTAAAGGTTAGCTGGATTACCGTTAGCTGGTTAATTCTTGAGAACATGTATAGGTACATGAAGGTTTTTTATAATTTTGAAATGACATAGTAATGCAGCTACTAGGCCTTTAAATTTTAAAAAATATTGATTTTTGGTTTTGGGAAACAAAAAATATTTAAAATAACTCAAAAACGGCCAAGTCCGTGTCGGACTACGCATAATGGAGGGTTCCGTACATTCAATGGAATAAGACCCTAACTAATGCCAAAAGGTCGTATCTGATGCCTATAGAAGATTTTTGAAGATTACTCAAAAATGGCTGAACCGATAATGATCAAAACAATATTCGTAGAAAGTATGTTATTTATAAGGCGCATCTTCTCAAAATTTTTCATATTTTTTTGGACTTACGGTTCTAAAGTTACAGGGGGGGGGGCGGACACAATTTTTCTGAGTTTCGAGGCGGTTATTTCAGAAAATATTCACAATTTAGTACAGTACGCGAACAGTTTTGAGCTTCGATAACTCACAAGTGCGATTTTCTTTTTTAGTTAGAGAATATGATATAATTACTTATCGTAAAAAAAAAATCTAACAGTTTTTGACGTCGCGCTACGTATTATATAGATATTTGTTAATAAGAACAAGAAAAGATTGTACAAGATATTTTTTCCATTACCATACTATTATTGCATTCAACTATTTTACCATCATCTGTCATTTTATTACAGTTTGGTCGAAAGATTATGTGAACATAATCGAAAACAATTTGTCAAAATATAAGTGACCTTGAACTCTAAATGAATTATAAATTGCTAAGACGACATATGCTCTTGACAAAACCGTTATAAAACATAACCATACATCGTTATCGCGGGAGCAAAAACAAATGTGTTGAAGAATATATATAACAGAATGTCCGTTTAACATAAACAGAATATTATGCCTACACGTCTTAGCCTCTAAGAAGTTCTTCATATCTAGCACATTTTTTTGCTAGAAATAATCAATCAAACTTATCTTGCTCCTTTTCTACGTTCGTTAAAGTGCGTATTTTTGAGTTCAAATTTCGTTTCACAGCAGGTTTTTTTTAAATGAAAATAACAAGTAGGTAACGTTAATTTTTGAAATCAAGACTGTTCGTGTGTCTAAAATGGTCCTTTATTTACAAGTTCACACAAATCGATCACGAATGAAAATGTTTTGAATAACAGATGACTGAAGAGGTTGTCGTTAGGATTGCAAGGCTAATCTTTTTAAGTATTACTATATGTATCAAGTCGAGAATGAAGGTTAGATATTAGAAAAAACATCGATAAATTTTGAGCTCGTAGGTACAAATGTCTTGATACTACTGTCACTTCTGTTATTTGTCATTTGTCATAATCTTTGAGTACTGTCAAATCGTTCTTGCTCCCGCGATAACGACGTATGAACATAACTTTATGTTGCAATAGTAAAAAGCGATAGCCTGGTGGAGAAAAATAGAACTTACATAATCTTTTCTATGTGTGCGCTAGGTATAATGTATTATACCTAGCGCAATGCTAACAATTGTTAGAAAATATTTTTTCCTCTCTCCTGTTCGGAAAGTATGATTTTCATGAGCCGGGTGGAAAATAGCTTTTCCTACCCTAGGGTGGAAAGTAATTTTTTTTAAAGGTACGATGGGCAACGGAGAATAAGCTTTATGCTATATAAAATAGACCTAGTGTCTGTACCTCCATTCATTCATGGTGGTACAGACACCTATTGCTATCTCTTTCTGTCTCTTGAAAAAAGCTAGGTATCGGTATTAAAATGTCTGAAACCATAGACAATTGAACGCATTAGCAATTGAACGAATGAAATGATTGAATTATGGACTCGAATTAAGTCTATAGACTTAATTCGCACCCAATTTATGGGGATTGTATCAAAACTCGTTTGCGATTTGTTGCAAGGTCTATAGAGCCCATTACACTGAAACTTTTTAATTGAAAACAATCCCACCAAAACATAAATGTAAAAAAGGAGAGCCAAGTTCAATACAAAAATTATGCTTGTGGGCTTCGTCGCAAAGAGAATGGAGATCTAAATGAGTGCCAAGTTCTATGCAAAATCCAAATATGTATTTATAGGAACAAAATAACTTAAATAACATTATGAACAAGTATTAAACTCAATTTCTTTGCTTTATTGGATACCTATAACAATTGCTGTTACTTATTTAAAAATGTGAGATCTTAAAGTAGGTTAGATTTGACTTGGCCAGTGTTCATTACATCAGTCATTTTATAAAGGTATTCAACATATATATATATATATATATATATTTTTTTTTTTTTAATTATGATAAAAGCTGGCCAATTCAAATCTAACCTACTTTAAGATCTCACATTTTTAAATAACAGCAATTGTTATAGGTATCCAATAAAGCAAAGAAATAGAGTTTAATACTTGTTCATAACGTTATTTTGTTCCTATAAATACATATTTGGATTTTGCATAGAACTTGGCACTCATTTAGATCTCCATTCTTTTTGCGACGAAGCCCACAAGCATAATTTTTGTATTGAACTTGGCTCTCCTTTTTTACATTTATGTTTTTGGTGGGATATCATTACTTTTTGTAAAGAAAACTAGGCAGGTATTGAGATGTAATGTTATTTCTTGCGTTTCCGCTGCATGGTTTTCTTTTTTATGCTAGTGTCTACATTCTCTTTACTTCTGTTCTGTGTATAATTATGTGGTGCCGCGCGCCGCCGACGACACACCGTTGGCCGGCCGTTTAGCGCGTATTACAAGTTTTTTGTATGGGGACACCACTTATTTTTTGACTTAACTTTATTTTTCTATTTCTGTTATATAGCAAATACAATAATACATATATTGGGATAGTTTCAAATATCTGCTTGTAACGGTTGCAACGATACAATTAAAATAATTTCTTTTTGTATGGGGGGTCCCCTATTTTTTAACTTTTTTTATTTTTAGATTTTTTCCTACGCTTACACACAATTACCGAGCTGGATTCCAAATTTCATCCTTCTAGGTCATCTGGAAGTAGGTTAGGTTTAGGTACTATATGTCAGTCAGTCAGTCAGTGCTAAAATTTAGACTTTTTGACCTTCATATCTTTATAACCGTTTGAGCTAGCTTCATGAAATTTGGGCTTCTAGATGTCCTTATGGATATAATTAAACACACGTAGTTTTATGTGTTTACGTTAAAGAGGTCTTGAGTTATAGAAGGGTCAAAAGTGGCACCAAGTGGTTCGTGTAATATACACTTGGCGCTGGCTAGTCCGTTCCTTTGCTTGAACTTGGCTTGACACGCTGCAGCGTGTCTAGATATCATAGAAAAGGCGGGAATAACGGATATAATTTTAAACAAAAAAGAACCGACTTCACTAAGCATCCACCTTTCCAACACCAAATGCTCGATCTTCTGTAAAAAATACTCAAATCACCATAGGTGTGCCTATAATAGTTGAAGAGTTCCCTCGATTTCTCCAGGATCCCATCATCAGATCCTAACATGGTTACAATGGGACCAACTGTGAAGTACGCTTTCAAACAAAAAAAGAATTTTACAAATCGGTCCAGCCGTCTACGAATAATCGGTGAACATAAAATTGCAAAAACAAAGATCCCGACGAATTGATAACCTCCTCCTTCGAAATCTTGAAGTCGGTTGAAAACAGAAAAAAGCAAAAGTGGGAATACACGATTAAATATAAGTACGGTGTCTCTTTTGGTTAAAAATGGCTTCGACAAGTAGTTCTAGTGACATGGACATTGATTTAACTCCCGATGAGATAAAAGAGCAGGCAAAAACCGTTGTTAACAATCTTTTAGCGCAGTGCTCTAAAAAGAAATATCTTAAAGCATACCACCATTTCATGAATTGGAGATCTGCTAAAAATGTCAAATCCTTTTCGGAAAATGTAATTTTAGCATACTTTAGTAAATTGTCAAAAACATTACAGCCTTCAACACTTTGGAGCAATAACTCAATGCTGAAATTTACGATAAATACGAAGCACAATATCAACATGAAAAATTTCATCAAATTTTACTGCATATTTGTAATATCTAATCTGAGTCGCATACCATACAAGAAACACAGGTTTCTCAGAACATTTCGAACATCAATATGCCCGGCACTACTTTTTCGGATTGTGCCAATTTTACTGTAAATTTTAACTGATTATTCTTGATATACTTTTTATAAAATGTGCTTGTAGTATTTTACTTTCCTCACAGTCTAAATGAAAAGTAGAGTGCTTAACTCGGGTGAAATTACCCATTTCACCCTCGAACAATGGTGAAATGGGTCCCTTTCTACCCTTGGTTAACAATCTACTATTTATTATTAGTACTTAACGTATTCTAACAGGTCACAAAATAAAATCGGACTTGTGATTTATGTCATTTTTATAGGTTAAAAAGGCGTTCCCGTACTCCACTAATTCTACAATGTTATTTTAAAAGACCTATCCATTAATGTGCAACATGTTGATATTTGGTTTGAATTGAAATTTAGTTACATGTATGCTTCGCCCCCCCAAATTTTTTTTTCTGCAGACGCATCGCGCACGCACACGATAAAAATGTACATAATTTTATATGTTCTATGTTTAAAATGTATTTTGTCGCTTCTACTGTTGTATACTGTACAAGTTTACTACGAATAATTTTTTTAATTTCTTATTTCTAATAAGAGTTTTATCCTCCAACATTTACATTGTCCAATTAAAAAAGGAATAATTAACCAAAGAACGTAAAAGAACGTTTTAATACCGGTATTTTTGTATGGAGCAAAGAACGGTTCCCGATCCCTGCAATAAACAAACAAGCCATGGCATCTGTGTATGTTATCCGTGCACGTTTGCTCAGCACAAACGCTTCGAACGAAGTTGGGAGCTTGTTGTCAGCCATGTAGACAGCAAAGCACTAAACTCACTTCAACCAAGGTCACGTGGCAGAATCTGCGGCTGTTTGCTTGGCATAGGCTTTAACCACATACTTAACTAAATCGCGGCATACAAAATACACCTTATGTTTAAATTTTATTAAGATACACGTCTTATAGTTTCCGAGTAAGATGACTGTCTCATACGGACGGACGGACAGACGGACACGACGAAGGGACGGGACGAATAAGGGTTCCGGTTTTGCCATTTTGGCTACGGAACCCTACAAAGGGTTCAACAAGGGTCCGCACCCAGAAGCTTTCTGAAACCCAGGCATACCTCCTGTTCTGAATTGGTCGGTGAGGTAGTAATTTTAGAATTGTGGCTTTTTAGTGCGCTAACCTAGGTTGCAAGAAACTTGATCCCTATTCTAACAAAAACAATTAGAAGTCCCTCGCTGTACATTTCTGCGAGTACCTAATTTTTATCATAAATCTGTAAATGCCAACCGTCTTTATAATTAAAGTTAGTAAGGGCTACGACCATATCCGCGTAGCATCGCGAACTGACCTATTTAGAAAATCCAGCCTGCGTAACGTTTTCGAATGTACTTTGGCCAGTCAGTTTCTCACTTGGAGCGTAGACAGAATCATTAGATATTTTTCTTATGCCAGTACTATAACCTTTAAAATCGCTTTAAATATTGACACAGGAAAACAACCCCAAGGACGCCCAAAGGCTACTTGGTAGAGAAACCTTCAGACTATCTGAAAAAAATCCAGCAAACCCTTGTGACAGTTGTGACAGAGCCGACTGGCGGAAAAATATTCGGAGGGCCGACCCCAATTGAAATGGGAAGAGGCACGGAGAAAGTAGAAGAAGAGTACTATAACCCAAAACAAAGTAACGAGGGCAAACATTATTCTACAACTGCGGTCAAATTTGGTTTACTATAAAATCAAGTCTTCTCAGGTCAAAACATGTGTAAAGTAAATATATAAATACCTGAACGATTTTGGTCATCTCCTGGATGTCAATGACTCCATTGCCATCGACATCATACATACGGAAAGCCCACTTAAGCTTCTCTTCAGGCGTGCCACTCGATGTAACGTGAATCGCCTGCAGAAATTCCTACAACAAACATGATCCGATACACGTCAGCTCCAAACTTCAACATCACAATAAAATCACAAATTCACATTTGATTCATTGTATTCACATCATTGAATTCACATGTACCTACAATATTCAACTCGCTTAAGCAGATAACATAGAAATGTGATAATTCGCATAAAGCATAGTAACGATACACAAAAAATTTAAACAATCGCTATTTTGTCAACATAACTTGCTGTTACCGATGGTTTACCTTAAAATCTATATAGCCGTTCTTGTCCATGTCGAATGTGCGGAACACATGATCACAGAATTCAACTGCGTTTCCAGACGGAAAGAACATCTTGTACATGTCGACGAATTTTGCCGGCGTCAGCCTCCCGTTCGGACAGTCTTGCTGTAAACGTAATAAAATACAAAACTTAACACGAGCCACACGACATGTTAGCAACACGGAAGCTGCATTGATATACTGTGCCTGAAGTCCTAGATACGACAGTAACGTAGGAGACACAAGGACTTAGTCACGGAAATCTGTAAAATAGGATTAGAACCAGGTTACGCAATATCCTTGGCCTAATTTGTATTTATTTATGTCAGGCAAGGTGCTTCTTTATCCGGTAAAATTACACAGATTTAGAACGAGTTTCTAGATAAAACTTCTATTAAAAGCTTTAGTAGGTACTAAAACTTTCGGCAAGAGGAGGCTTGTGCCGAATGGCACCTACTGCTGTATTGTTTTACTAGCCTTTTCCCGCGGCTTCGCCCGCGTACTATAAGTACTCAAAAAGGATACGATACCCATGTTCATTTCCAGAATTTGTGACCACATTTCCCCCTTTTGGGGGTTGAATTTTCAAAAACCTGAAACACGTGTTTACTTATTTATCGTTAGGAATACTCCTGTGAAGTTTCGAATAAAATAGTCTAACAAATCTTGATTCGCCATACAAACTTTGGACCCCCATTTTACCCCCTTAGGGGGTGAATTTTCAAAAATCCTTTCTTAGTGCATCCCTACACCTTATAAGGAACCTACGTGCCAAATTTGGAATCTCTAGAACCAGCGGTTAGGGCTGTGCGTTGATATGTCAGTCAGTCAGTCAGTCAGTCAGTCAATCAGTCAGTCAGTCAGTCAGTTAGTTTCTTCTTTTATATATTTAGATTAAGCAGGATGTAGTTATATCGATCTTCCAATATTAAGTAAACAGGACTACTGCCTTACGGCGCTTATAATAAAAGCACAGACCACCTCAACAACAAGATGAAGCACAGGACAGGACAGGACAGCTTACGGTCACCACACATCGCTCCAGTACAAATGTAAACCACTTCTATCAGCCACGTCCACAATTACGACAAGTACGCATGTAAATTCAAAATATAGGTATGTGTGCTATACGAGTAATAGTATAAAATTTAGTAGATTGCAACTCAGTGGTGCTGCTCGCGGCGTAGCATTAAGAGGCTGACCACTCCCGATGACCTTCAAATTGTTGTGTGTATTGTATTGACTTCTAACGCTAAATAATACGCTTCGTAATGTTGGGTCCGTTTAGTTTGTGAACAGAAGGTTTTTCTGCTAAGTTGTTTTGTTGTTTAAGAGAGGTATGGGCACTGCGAATGGCATCTCGCTAAGTATGGTAGGGCACGTTCAGCGAATCTCAGCTCGCTCAAATCTGGAGCAGAGCCCGACTGGGGAAATACCTCCACCTTACAGAAAACCACAGCCAAATAGCACTAGACCCTACTCATAGTATTGTGTTCCTGCTGGGGAGTAAGGTTGCCAAAGAGCTCAAAGAGGACCCAGTGTGTTGACGATGAGGGACCTTCTTATTCCTTTAGACATCAACACAGTGAATCCTGCTGTAAAGGGTCGGCAACGCACATGTGAATGTGCGCATTCTCCTTTGGAGTTGCAGGCGTCCATACGTTACGGTAGCTGCTTACCATCAGGCGGGCCGTATGCTTGTTTGCCACCGTCGTGGTATAAAAAAAGTAAATATATATTTATTTTAGTCGTTCACATCGTCATGGCATATATAATCATTTACATAGATATGAGTGGCTTACCTTAAAGCCTTTATACCACTCTTTAATGGTGGTCTCGTCGTAAGATGTGTGCGTTTTGAGAAAGTCCATGTCTTCCTTGGTGAGTTTATCTTTGCTGACGAAACAACCCATCTTCGTTTCTGTAACAACAATTTATATACATAATCTCACGCAAATCGACGACGCCTATTTTATAACCTCTAAACTAAGCACGGTATTTAATGCATGTAAGTACTGTAAGTGACTTGGTGAAAACTTTAAGTTTATTTCTAAATTCATCAATACATAAATCAATAAGTTAGGTAAGTAAAATCATCTAGATCAATCCAATTTTTTACCAAGTCAATATTAGTAATTGCTTTCAACTACTACTGCAATTATCAATTTTTATTTTTATTAAGTAGTTTTTTTAACCATTACACTGAAATGACATGTACATGTCACGTATTTGATAGACTTAATATTCCATGTACAAATTGAAATTGATAAATATAACACAAATCACCGCTATATATTCTATTCGTAACATTTTTATTTCATTCGAGTGACATACAGAGAAGACCGAACCGCGACAGACGCTTGGACTATATCGCCCGTACTTATAACTCGCAGCGGTGAATCTCGAAATATACCTGCGGTGAAGCGGGGCCGGGGGGTGCGCAAACGCCGGATGCTCAAGGTTATCGAGGTGGGCACGCGTCTTAATACTCGTATCTACTCGTAGCCCTGGTATCCGATTAAATAGCTTCTATACATATATCTCGACAGACTGTTGTTGTTATTACACACATGGGTACGATAAAGAAACTCAGACTTATAATAACCATCACACTTATCACAAAGTATTTGCTTACTGAAATTCGAATATGTAATAGCTAGTAAGATTAAATTACAAGTCCTAAAAAAATCTTTAATGAACGCCAGCATTCCGACTCGTATTTTAATGAGAGATATGAGAGTGCTCATCGGATGTGGGTTAAACAGCAAACAGCATTAAACACAGGTCACTATGTGTGAAAATGTTATATTTATTTATTTATTTATTCAATTCAATAACAACACTTGATTATGTTGATGTATGTTGAACAAAAGTTTTATTGTTCGAGGAGTAGAATGTACGTTTTAATTTATTGCTCCTATTACAAGAAACACCCAGTATTATATTATGCATTCATCAGTAACTAAACGTAAACTGTGTTGTCTGTGTTAAAACAAAACACAGAACGTCTACAATTTTTTACATCCTAAAAGTAAATATATAGGCAGTTAGGCAAACTTTTACGTTACAGTTCGTTATTCATGCCAAGTATCCAGACTGAATAATATGAAGTGCTATACGAAGTTGAATAAATCTTTGGTCAATATGAAGGTAGGTACAGAATGGAAAGTCTAAGTCGACGCCATTACGAGTCCTCTTTCAATGTTTAGGGCTCCAGTTCATATTTAGGTAAATTGAAGTAAAAGAAGTAAAAGATCAAACGCAAGGTCACAAGATCGAATACAAGTTAATTTTAAAAGTGTTCAGCGTCTAATGAAGTAACGGGTGAGGTATTTGATGGGACGTAGGGCGTGGAAATGTCACGGTCGCTTCGTCGATAAAGATAAAACGTGTCTAGGAGATACCCACAAATACGACATTTTCTCCTTTTTAAAATAAAATGGCATTGATAAGCTGTTGTGTCCATAACTTAATGAAAATTTCAAATAACTTCAAAAGTGGAGTCAGGAAAAAGTTTTAGTTTTGTTCATGGACCAAAATAATACCCGGCCTGACAATATCGTGTTTCTCCAAAATTCAGGATTTACGACGTCAAAACGCCGAACCAAATGCTTGCCTGATTTAGGTATAAAATGCCAGCAACAGTAATGTCAATGTTTGTGCAGAAATATGTGTAAATTTAATTTGAGTTGATAGGAAAACTGATTGGATTTACATATCGCGTGTCAATAAAACCAATTCAAGTGTTGGAAATTCGAATTGATTCACATTATTTTACCAGTTTTCGTTTCAGATACTTGCTGAATTATGATATTTATGATGTTATGAGAGGTATGAGATTATGAAATTAAATGTCAGGAGAATTTTTTTGGTAAAATTGTATTGAAATAAATCATAAAATGAGGTAAGTTTTATCAAAGTTAGAAGAAAAACTATTTTGGAATGCAACTACAATAAATACTAGTGCTTTTATTTCTATTGAAATTGGAGCCAATTTGTTGATATACTTGGGTACGGGATGAAAAGTTAGATTAGCTTAAAATAAATGTGTTTATATTAGAATATAGTCTTTTCTCAACAAAATTAACTAGACAAACTCATCATGCCGTACTTCAATAAAGCAAAAAAAAAACATCGTTATGCCTTAAAACAGCCCGACCCGATTAAATTCTTACGGGATTAATTTTTTGTGCCTTAACTATTTATAATTTAAAACATCCAAATTGTTACACCTTGAACTGTCCGATCCGATTTTAACTGTCCATATAAAGTATAATAATAAGTGTTTTTAAAAATAGTAATCATAAAATTCATAAACCATATTTAGAAAAGTTTCTTAATGCTTGCTATTCCTCATATTTAATTTATTCTTTCACTTTATGTCTTAAGCTAGGGACTTCTTATCCCGCCTACGTAATAGAAGCTATTATTATCTCTTTTCTAGTATATTTTTATTCTGATGTAATTAAATTCCAATACTGCCGTGGGGATAAAAGTACACCCAGCTGTAAAATTGCATCCGCGGACGATTTATGAATAAATTTATTCATAATATATCGAATGTGTCGATGCATTTTGCAGCTCCCTGTACCTACCAACAATTTTGAAACCTTCTGGGTTGCATTGCTCTACATAGTTAGGTTGGTATACTCATACTACCTATCTTATAAGTTTTTTTTATAAATTCGACCTGAGTTTGCAGTACCGATTTTATCCTTTAATATAATTAAATCAGTTTCGAACAAGAGTCGATCTGGGTTAAAATCAAATTGTTTAAGTCCCAGATTTTTAGGGAAATGTACACTGGAATACATTTTATGACTACACTAGCCTTTTCCCGCGGCTTCGCCCGAGTACTATAAGTACTCAAAAAGGATACGATACCCATGTGGATTTACAGACTTTGTGACCACATTTGCCCCTTTTAGGGGTTGAATTTTCAAAAAACCTGAAACACGTGTTTACTCATTTATCGTTAGGAATACTCCTGTGAAGTTTCGAATAAAATAATCTAACAAATCTTGATTCGCCATACAAACTTTGGACCCCCACTTTACCCCCTTAGGGGGTGAATTTTGAAAAATCCTTTCTTAGTGCACCCCTAGACCTTATAAGGAACCTACGTGCCAAAATTGGAATCTCTAGAACCAGCGGTTTGGGCTGTGCGTTGATATGTCAGTCAGTCAGTCAGTCAGTCAGTCAGTCAGTCAGTCAGTCAGTCAGTCAGTCAGTCAGTCAATCAGTCAGTTAGTCAGTCAGTCAGTTTATTCTTTTATATATTTAGATGTGTACATACAAAGAGTTTCATTTATACAACAATATCTATGGAAATAAGTAGCTACGTATAACATAATGGCAGATATATTTCATATTAAAACTAATCTACATTTTTGTTCCAAAAGAAGTACTTAACTCCCAAAAAACTTTTTTGGTATAAACTTTTATTGCTGACTGTACTTTGTAGATAGCGTTGCCATGTAAATTACGGAAGTATACCAAATGTCAGCTCAATCAGACACTGGGAAGTGGTTGAAATTTAACTTAAGTACAAGATTTACATATTTAAATAAATAGACGGTGTCAAGCTAAATTATAGTGCGTTATAAACTGCGCCTACGTATTTTTAAAAAGAGTAAACACACATACTGTCCGAAAAACTATAAATTGGATAGACCAAACCTGGTCAAAGAATGAGCATTGTCAAAGAGCAGTACCTATTGTGATAGCGCAAACTTGCTAATGAGCAGTTAATGCAAAGTCTGAATCAGGAATGTGCTGCACGAGCTGACGCTCTGTCGACATTCATTACGAATGAGTAGGTAGGTACCTTTTAGTCCCCGATTTTCGCTCACTACCCTAATTGGATTAAACATAGTCAACCTGTACACATAATGAAAATCGCAAGTCTTTGAAAAAATAATAGCTTAACGAGTAAATTGGTGGCCGGATCCGATGACTACGCACTAAGTGTAAATTTGATGAAACTAGCTTTCACGATGTATCGTCAGGAAATTCAATAAGTTCGAACCGGCGCTACCTAGTTATACACCGGCCTTCCGAAACTGCTGCGTCACACAACAAAGCTATCCTGTTTATCATATTTGAAATGTATACCTACGCTTACTATCTATACATACAAGTTCATTGTACCTAAATACACTTAATTGTGCACTGCAGTATAAAATATTGAATATAATGTGCGGTGTTACCTTTAACAATTACACTACCGCTCATAAGTATTTAGGAACTATACAGTTTTCAATACAATTGTATACAAATTCGGCATTCAGAATTATACCGCCAAGTCGCAGTTGCGTAACAGTTCTGCGTGCAGTTTACTTTTATTAATTTAGCAGACATATCGAGTTTAAAATGGCTTAAAATGATGTGCACTATTCGCTTGTACAAATGTACATTTTCTATGTACCTACCAGCTGGCAAGCGTCAAATCATAACATTCATGAACCTATTTCCAGAACAAAATTGTTTTGTGTTGTGTAAACTAGGAAATAATGTTTTTTTTTAAATCGTTGTATAAAGGAAACCCGAAATTTTAAAATAATGTGTTTTAAATTGATTTGAGACTCAGTATATGTAATCCCTACGAAAAATGACAACATTAAAGAGTCCATTGACTGTGATTGAACATTATAATTTTAAGTCATATTTGTATTAAACAGTATGGAGAAAATTGCGAATGTCTAAATTTATTAGCGGTAGTGTCGTTTCTCACATATTATGATATTTATGAGTATAATAAATAATACACATACATTCTTTTTTCAAAAAGAAAATTCATGGATTCCTGCGCACTCGCATGACAATACCTGTAAAACTTGGAAAGTTACCCAAAAAGTATAGGTACAATAGTATTTTATACAATCGTTACATAATGAAAAGCTTAATTATGTCACTATTGTATACAATACTTTTTCTACGAGTGCTCAAAATAGGTAAGCTGGTAATAATTAAGTTCGATGAATGCCTTGCAACCTGCTCCCTTTATATAATTTAGTAACTTCAATCTCCCGGTGGCTTGTGCCGTCGAACGGGGAGGAGGAAAACTGTCCTCCTCCACGACCGTACTATAAACATAGTGTGAAAATCTATTTCAGCATCGTCGACGATGCTAAAATATGCGACCATAAAAGCTCCATCGAAAAGTAGATATTCGCTAGTAGTTCAAAGTCTTACGTAGTTCTACAAAGTATCAACCCAAGCATTATAGTCAAAAAGTAAGATTACTACACTACCCGCGAACCATGAAACGCAGCATTTATAGTATATTGAATGCAGCATACTAAAAATCAGAAAAATATATAACGTGTTACACCCAAGACTAAAAACTTAAAAAACGCTTTGTTCAGAACCGAGAGTGGAATAGATTGAAGTGTATCTTAACATGGGTATACTTTTTCTTTAATTTTCCAATTTTTTACGTGTCGAATCTAAAAGTGTCGAACACTATAGTTTACCATTCTATCGAGAAGTTAGGAGATAGAGGTTAAATATTTAATAATGGCTGGCAGCTTTGACAAAATTGTTTTTTTACTGTAAATGTATGTCATCTTATGTCATATCATACAAATTGACAAAGTAGGTTCATAGGTTGTTATGACATGACACATGTAGATATGTGACAGCAATGCAACAAATGTAGAGTTAACAGTTGAATAGAATTGCACGGAAAACTTAACATAAGAATATCTTTCGAAATAATTAACTGATTGAAAAATAAATACTCTAGATTAATTAGCAATAATTAAAATCATTTGGGGTGTCTGGGGTTTTTAATGGCTCAAGTAACACGTTGTATACTCGTATAGAAGATGGGACGAAGACATAACAAAGGCTGTGTGACCTAACTGGTTCAATATAGCCAAGGACAGAGAGAAATGGAAATTGATGCAGGAGACCTTCATCTAGGAGGGGGTCTAATGCACTAATAAATATTAAATAGTTAAATACTTTATTTAAAAATCAATATTTAAAAATAAAATTAAGATAAATGTTCAGAATAAAAAGCTTCTTGTTATTAATACTCTCGCCTGGCATTCGTTCGATCATGTATGTATTATACTTTTCACACCTGTCGCTCAGCTAGCTCAGCAAAGTCCCAGGTCGAGCTTTATAGTGGCGATAAAAGACGAGTTAAGGAGCTCATATCAAAAGGCACTGCATTCCTTGTTACGAGTAGAAGGTCCAAAGCTAATGGAAACATTACGTCAAAGTTGGTATTTTATCAGCTATCGTACACATTTTGATTATTTGACTAGGTACGTTAATGATTTGGATGTTCTTAAGGTGGATCCAGTTATAAACATAGTGGCCACGAGTTGAGCACTATCAATCAGTCACTATTTTCTATCGAATGACAAAATGTTCATCGAACCCTAACGAAAGTTATTCTACGTAACTCCAAAATGCGGAATATTACCTTCGCGATTCTTGCAGGCAGGGCCGTCTCAACAAAGATGATGACAACGGTCATATCTTCACTCGGTATCAAAAAAATCTATTCATAACATAATACAGCTCCGTTGGCTTATCTGTTCAATCTCTCTTTTATTTTTAACTTTTAGGAGGTCCCGGGTTCGAATCCTGGTCAGGGCATTTGTTTGTGTGTTTATCACAGATATTTATTTTGTTCCTGAGTTATAGTACAGTACGCGAACAGTTTTGATCATCGAGAACTCACAAGTGCGATTTTATTTTTTAGTTAGAGAATATGATATGATTACTTATAGTAAAAAATATTATCTAACACTTTTTGACGTCGCGCTAGATATTATGTAGATATTTGTTAATAACAACAAGAAAAGATTATACAAGATATACTTTACTATTGCATTCATCTATTCCAACATCATCTGTCATTTTATAACAGTTTGGTCAATGGATTATGTGAGCATAATCGAAAACAATTTGTCAAAATTTAAGTGACCTTGAATTCTAAACGAAATACAAATGGCTAAGACGACATATGCTCTTGACAAAACCGTTATAAAATGTGAAGTTATGTTGCAATAGTAAAAAGCGATAACCTGGTGGAGAAAAATAAATCTTACATAATCTTTTCTATGTGTAGCAAACAAATACATGTATTATACCTAGCGCAATGCTAACAATTGTTAGAAAATATTTTTTATTATTAGTACTTAACGTATTCTAACAGGTCACAAAATAAAATCGGACTGGTGATTTATGTCATTTTTATAGGTAAAAAGGCGTTCCCGTACTCCACTATTCGAATCCTGGTCAGGGCATTTGTTTGTGTGTTTATCTTATCACAGATATTTGTTCCTGAGTTATGGATGTTTTCTATGTATTTAAGTATTTATCCATATTTATCTATTATATATATCGTCGTCTAGTACCCATAACACAAGCCTTATTGAGCTTACTGTGGGCCTAGGTCGATTTGTGTAAGATTGTCATTTATTATTATAAACTCTTGTTTCAGAATTTGTTTCTGAACGAATGTCAAATTGAAACAATAAGTGACGTGATATTAAGTTCAAGAGACCTCCTTATATTAGGTAATGCTACCCTAGCTTCATACTGTTTTTTTTTTTTTAAATATTCTTCAATTTTATTTGGAAATATTGGATTGTGCCTAAATTGTACATACCTATCTACTACTCGTAAAATGTACTAGAAACGTATTTTCAAAGGACCCTGGGTCTACTCTATCCGGATGAACTGAGTGAGGACTAGTTTCAAACTTATTCAAACCTGTGGTTGTACAGAGACCGTAATTACTCTGGCAGTATTCAAACTTTTTCTCTCTTAAGCCCGGCTAATTTATTTTTTCCCACATCAAGTTTGCGCTTAAATACTGCTCTTAAGGTATTTAAACAAGGATCACTACAAGGATTTGGGTAATCCTATCGTTCCCTGTCAATAACTCAGTCAATAGTACTTATGTACGTAAATTTTTTTACAAATCGGGTGGGCAATGATAGGTACCCGTTTTTGCTCTTTTCCATACAAGGCACGCATTTCACTCAAGCATTCCAAAAGTTAATCATCAAATTTAGTCATGCAATATTTTTCAAGGCATTAGTCTAGTGATTAAATAAAACAGTTTAATGAGTTAATCTTTAAAATTTCTAATAGATTTTTTTTATAACGAGCTAACCATAGTAATGCTTATCATTTGTAATAATGTATAGATTGAATACTATGGTTTCAAGTTAACACTTAAATTTAAAAATCAATTAAAAAAACAGTTCAAAACGTTATATATTTAAAAAAACAATAACTACATTTTTTCGCACCGACTGTTGAAAACAAAAAGTTTATTATTATAAATATGTATATGTGTAAGTTTATGAATATAGCTTAATATGTATCTTTTGTTAGTTTCATTTTTAATAATTCTGTCATATTGAATGGACCCTGCACCTACTTAACCTTTCTGTTTAGCCCATTGGTTGACTGTTAAAGAATGCCAAATGGCATTAAGTCCGCCATTTGTATCATATTATATTGTGCAATAAAGATTAAATAAATAAATAATAAAAAGGTGACAACCCTAAGCCTGTTTTGGTCGTGGGCAAAGTTGGGCATCACTGGTTGCTAAATTACTACTTTACATTGGACAACGCCATAAGTCCCTCATTAATTATCATTTTTAAATGAAATCACGATATAAACAGTCTACAGTTATTGCCTTATTAAGTCCTGGGGTTTTACTCACCATCGACTTCCCCATTTTGTGAGATGCAGACTTTTCACAAAAAATATTCCCGCTAAATAATGCACCGAGCTCAACGAGTTCTGACAAGCAATGGAATGAAGTTAGATTCAAATGTTATACGCTATGTTGCCACCTATTTTCTGCTAAAAATAGTGATGTTGCCAGGAAGCTAATATTACATTTTCTACAGTAACGGATTTTGTTTAAAATTGTCAATTGGGCAAAGGTTCATATGTGGGCAAAGGTTCATATGGGGGCAAAGTTGGGCCAATTGACGGTAAGTATTAGTTTTCCATTGTGTAGGTACTTATTTATACTTCAACTAGGTAATCAACTGTAATATATGACGATCGAATAAATAAAACTAAGTTGACTTGCATCGCACAAGCAAATGATTATGTAAGTAGTTTCTGATCACCTTTTACAAACATTATAAAAAAAATGTTAAGTGATTTATAGCCATAACGCCGGGTAGCTATTTACAAAAATAGCTTTACGATATATTTGAAGGTAAAGAGCTTTATGCTGATAGTAAAGATGTACGCTCATTCTTTCGAGAAATAGTTATCTGATGAATAACATAAGTAAATCAAACAAAAAGTATGTACCTAATAGTAAAGACTAAGCAAAACAAAAATTTAAGTGAACACAAAAGGAACTAAGCTATTATAAATAGACACATTTTTGGAAAATATTTATAACAATAAACATATATATATATTATCCAGGCGGGATCGTATTTTAATAGTCTTAGGGCCTGTTTCACAATGTCCAAGTAAAGTCCTGAATAAGCTACTTGCCACTTATCTGATGAATAAACTCATCGTTGGGGTTTCACAATCTTCAAATAAGCTTAACTGGTAGATAAAGTGCTAAGTTTTGTAGGTAGTTTTATCTGGCAGTTAATTTATTTGTTAATTAGCTATCCAATACTTTACTTGGACATTGTGAAACAGGCCCTTAGTCTTACTAAATGGAATATGTATAATTACGTAACTGAAATGCATTTGTACATTTTTCACCATGCTCCTATTTGATTAGGAAATTAAATCATAAATCATTAATCAATAATCTCAACAGTCGAAAAATTCAAAGCCATAACTCAAAAAGTATAAGCTATAATGGTTTTTTTACTACCTATTTTAACTTTGTAAAGAGTGCGCTGTGAATCAAAAAATCATAAACTCTTGTTTTTGTTTCATGAACATAAATATTTTGTCCGCGAACTGCAGTAAATTGACAGATTTTATTAAACTACTTATTATTGAATCAAATATATATTTTATTCCCGTGTCATAAACGTTACTGGTTATCGCTTAATCGATTCGTTTAATGGTTCGGAAGACGTTTGTATCTAGAGCAAAACCACATGTGTTTTATCACGACGCACTCAGCCACAGAAAAAGCGCTCTGAACGCTATCGCTGGACCTTACCACCGACCTTCATACATTTGTATTAACTAAGAAGGCCGCCTTTTATAATGTTTAATTTGTTACTGTGCATAAAGATAAAATATGTAAATAAATGTTTTATAAAATCTTAAACTGTGCTAACCTGTGCTGGCAGTCGATGACCTTCAACTTGCAGTTTATATTCAGTACCAATAACCAATCGATCTAATAATGCAATTGGAAAAGCTGTAGATGACATAATATAGAAAGAAGGTCTTAGTGTTCATTTGCAGTCGCGTCTTGTTCCATTAATGGTTGCTATCGGCACATTTAAAGTTGTGCTTCATGGCCGTTGACGCTGCACGCTGGTCACGTACCTACTTAGGACGCGAATAGCAATAACTTACTTAGGCCACTTAGGTGTTACCTTCTGTGGGGCACTCCTCCCGTCATTCGACCAGTGGCTCAAGAGGAAGCACGGCTTTAAGTTACAGACTAACATAGCTAATGACAGCACACGGATGCTTCGTTCATTACCTGTACAGAATTAAGCGGGAGCCCAGGTCCGTCTGCCACGAATGTGGCGAACCCGGCGACACAGCCCAGCAAACCCTCAATGCAGGAAACGCTGGTGTTGTAGGTATTCTCATATGATTGATGTGACAAAGGTGGGTAGCATAATAAATAATAATTAGGTACAATAAACCGCTCTTAGCCTAGCGCCCGTGTTCCCAACTACATACCTTGACATAGCGCAGCCGGTAGGATTAATAAATAACACGTATAGGTATGAACTGTATTATTATTATCGGAATTGAGATGAGATAAGTCAATTTATATAGTATATGTAGATTATGCAATTTTTTTATCATTGCATATTTAAATTTATAATTTCTATTGGTACTTGAAAATGACGTAGCAATCAAATCATCACATCAATACTCGTATAATTTGATCAATGTTGTTTTTTGTTGTCGGTTTTACTGGGTAGGTTCCTTCCCTTTCTCTCACTCTGAGAAAAAGTGGAAGGTAAGAAAAAGTCCCACATACGCTCCTGGTTGGGCTAGCATCAGGTCCTCACCCGAAGGGAGGACGATGCGTAACTGCATTCCCACAGCGTTAAAAAAGGTGTTACTTTCTATATGTAGTATTATTCTTCCAAGGTAGTCAAACAATTGAGGTTTTAGCTTATATCATAGATACATTTAAAAAATCAAACGAATTTATCCAATACAGTGGTTCTTAACATCTTACTGATCTCGTCTGAGTTTATTCCGTGCCACCAGTAAACACGGTGTGAAGAATAAAGGTAACAACGGTTGTTGTGTTTATAAATATACTTTTTTCTATAGAACGCAACACCCGTGTTTTATCGATTTGCCACACCAAGTACTTTTTATCTGCTTTTTCTAGTCAGAACAGAATATTAATTAGGACCAACACATCATCTGGATTTTTAAAGCAGTTACTGTGTACCTCCTCGTTAAAGTAGTTAAATATGACTATTCTATTTAAGAAGTTCCAACAGCTAACATATATACAATTAGCTTCTTAAGTAGAAATACAGAGCCAATTACAGATTACAGGAACTCAAAGATAGAAACAGGATATGACAGCATACGCTATGCACTATGTGTGACTTAAATATTAAAGAAATATTCCGTTACAAAACAGGCAATTTTAACTTGTAACACACATAAAATTAATATTATTAATGTATTTGCAACACTGGGCAAGACCAATAAGATTACAATAAGGTACCTATGAAAGTTAATTACATTACAAAGTTTATTAATTTTTACAATATACACAATGAAATTTAATCGGTAATCAGGAACCAATTTTTCTAATTCAGTTATCGATACTGAACAACTTTTAGTATAGGACCAACTCCGCAATCGCAAAAAAATTTTTGGCGTCCCCAAAGAAAACGACAACACCTCATCGGCCGAAGTGTAGGTACTCGTATGAAACAGCCAAAAAAAATTATCGATTTCGGAGTTGGTCCCGTAGTAAAAGTTGTTCAGTATCGAAAACTGAATAAAAAAAATTGGTTCCTGATTACCTATATTTTTTATTTTTATTAATCGCTACCTGCAACTAGTTAGTATGGGCAAACATGACACAAAACGACCTAGTTCTACAGGAAGCTCAATAACGATTGTGTTGTGGGTACTGACGACGATGTTATAAAAAGATGGACATTTCAATAATTGAATACATATAAAATTAACAAATATTGGTAGGGTCACCGACGTACTGACTACGAGTAGGCTAAACAGGCCGGTTAAACGTATATTATTAAACTGCTGAGCTACTTTTTTATGACCAGCATTGCAGGTTAAAAAAATATATAAAAGTGGGTGCCGTGTTAATCTGCTCATAAATCACACACATAAATAAAATAGTGCTCAGAATAAATTCCGTGTTACCCTTACAAGGTCAAAATCCTTGTATGACCAACGTAAGTGTACGAGTCACGGTGTTCAATTACCCAAGCAGCAATATTAACCCAACCACTTTATTGTTCGTTAGTTTACTTAACTACTTAGTTTATAACATTAATTACTAATATATACCTATAGATATTCGTTTAAATATTATGTAATTTAAGAACTCATTTCAGACATCATAAAAAATATCATACTATAGTTACCTCGGTTAAAATTAAATATACCTATAGCCGGTGCAATATACGAGATGTGTACAGTTCAGGAGCTTAAATGCATAAAAGTATACTCGTTTTCAACCAATTACTATTGGGTTGTATTGGTATTATCTTACCTGATACAGAAGATTTTACGATTAGATTAGTCAATTTTGTAAATGACCGATTGGATCTTAAAACTCCTTACAAAATAGCTTGAAATAAGAATGCAGCCATGTTCAATTCTATGACATGGTCAATTCAAATGCATAGAAAATGAGCAAACTATTATATCGTAACTACATTATATTGCACGAAATACATTACTACTACATTACATTACATACCTATGTATTGCTCGAAATACTAGAATGAACCTAGCGGTATGACTATAGTACCAGTCGTGTATTGCACTTTTATTTAATTATTAACAATTAGCACACTAGCTACTTTTATTGTTTTAAAAAGCTGTGCATTCGCTACCAAGCTATAGCTTCGTATTCGTAGCCGTCATGAAATCAAATTTTCGAAGTTACATTGGTAAAACCAAGTATACCTGCAACATATTTTCGCGCTTTCAATATTCTAAAATTGGCATGGTACATTCATGTAAAAGTGTATATTCATCATATTCGGTATATCGAAACGTCACAGTTCAAGACTTCCATAGAAACTTCATAGTAACAAATCGTTTGGACGTTTCGTCAAGAGTAGCTATTTGACTCGTTAATCTCGTTAGTGAAGTAGCGGATCCCGGGAAGAGGAAGCGAGGATAGCTAACCTTTGACGTGTATCATTTACTTATTCACGTATTGATTTATCCGGGCCTTTTTATTCTTAATGTAGGCAATATAGGTAAATACAGGTATTGAATCGTGAAGCGACGCTACACATACAAGAAAAGATTGCATACAGTATGTATATTAAAATGTAAGTGCAAATTTAAATTTAGACTTTTTTTTTACCCACATACATTTGTAATTCCAATATCATTCATTCCACACTCCAAATTGGATAGAAATATACCTATAGTGCAACATATGGGTAAATTATTAGCTAGTTTAATAGTTTTGTGCTAATTTGCACCTGTGTTTAGCATGCCGATGTTTAGTTATCTGTTGAGCTATTAATTGGCGTTTAATAGGTATGTATAATTTCAGGCCTCATCGTTTCATGGGTTTATGTACATTTAAATAGGCCCTATTATAGTAAACTGTCACTACTACATATTTTACTAGCGTTTAAGCCATATACGCCCAGTAGGTCGTTTTCGACCCTGGTCTCTGAAGGTTACAGTTATAGGCTCACTCCTAACCATACTTTAATGAGTACTAACCAGTTTTATTATTTAATGGGGCCGAAAATGATCCTCTACATAGGCATACATACATTGATTAAAATATTTTGTAAGTTGTTATATTTTTACTAAATTATACTTGCAAGTCAAGTCAATAAATTGAGTGAAAAGTATATATTTTTATTTTTATTAATAGGTAGTAGACCATATTACATGACCTATGTACATTTATAGTATAACATAGCTATGAAACAAGCCATCTCGAATCGCAGGAATAATAATATACCTATGATGCATCCAAGCATTACGTTGTAACACAATCTGACAAGCGCTCCGTATTCCTTGAATACTAGATCGCAGTAGGTGTCAATGAGGAGTGGGAGCTTCGCTTACCCGGTGTTATGACAATGGCTGTCAAACAAGCCGGTAAGGGGGAAACGAATGGGGCTTTCAAGGAAGAATAATGGAGGGGCGGCGCGCGGCGGCGCGCGGCGGCGGGCGCGTGAACACCGACGTTGGCGGAAACAAATCTTTACGTGACTGAGCAAAAATAAAACTTAATAGGAAAGTAGTGACAAACACTAGTGGTGTTGTTCGAAAATGACTGTTTTATCCGACATTCCGGTATTAATCCGTAATTTTTAGTTATGTGTTAGTTAGAAAGTAACAAAATTAAATTGATGTTTGCTAAGTTTTATGTTGCGAATAGGGGAGTCGTTTTAGTATGGTGTGCTGTAATTTTGCAAACTAGACCTAAAGATTCCGGTTCCGATTCCGGTTCTAGATTCCGGTTATGATCAAAAATTAATTACATATTTACATTTCACCTGGAAAGTAATCGGAACTCAACGGAACTTTAACGAGTTGCTCTGGGGATACGAGGAAGACTCCTCTAAGTTTTCGACCTCGAGGACCTTGTGCTAACTTTGAGGCCGACAAAAACTTCAAAATTGTGCGACTTATTTAAATTTTTTTGCTTATATCTAATAAACTAAGCACGTTTTGTACACACGTTGCATGACAAAGTTAATTAGCAATAAATTTCCTGCAACCAGATTTTCAGGCCAAATATTAACGAATATACAGTCAATTTAAATATGAGGCGGCGGAACCAATTTTTCATAGCAATTCTAAAAATTCATGACTTTTCAAGTGTCAACACGTTTAACCTTTTCGAAGCCAACAACGGATATATCCGTCATAACATAACATAAGATACTCTTAACTTATTATATATTGGTTTGGTGCATTGCGATCTGTCATGGCGTCGAAAAGGTTAATTAAATATAATACATATATCCATAGGGATCATACGTTATAGGTTTTTTAAGAGTTCAATATTGCTGATTCCTCCTCCTAGCGTTTGCCCCCGCTTGGCAACCTAATCACATAAGTTAGCTTAGGCACAAATTTTACAATAACGATATTTTTATAACGTATGCGGAATGAAATCTGGACAAAGTTTTGAAGACGTAAAAAGTAAGTAAAGAAATAAACTCAAATTTTATATAAATGCCAATTGAAAGCTTATACATCAGTTAATGAATCCCGTACTTTTAATTAGTTTTAATGGGCATTGGATTCTTTATCTTAAAATTATGGTTAATCGAGGAGAACAACGTCGCGAAACAGTATGTAATTTCTACAGTATGAATTCCCTATGGCTGAAAGGGAAGACCGTGGAAAATTTTGTGGAAATGGGATAGAGCTAAATAGCTATTTATAATATTTTTGCGTCCTTTTTCTTTACAAAAATTGCTACAAGAAAGCCTGGTTCAGGGAAACATTCCAGCATTAGCCAGTTTGCTGAAAGAGATCGATTAATGAAAATGACAGCCCGCTGAGTCACAAAATCTTATAGAGAACTCAGGAAGGCATTCAAATGTGGCAGTAAAACTGTTTTAAAATATCTTGAAGACATATGTATCAGTTAACAATTAAGAAAAGTTATGCCCTTCGTCTCCAAAAATAAAATAAAATTACGGAAAATACGGCCACGTCGTTTGGTAAAAAAATGTAAAAACAGGTGTTTTTTTCATTTTTGGAATTTTTGAATGACTAATATTATGTGGTTTAAAATGGAAATTCGTGGTAAGGTAACTATTATTTTGAGCCACCAATAATCTTACGGTCAAGAATGTGAAAAATATCAAGTATACGAAGCTGCCTTAAAAAATAATCCGATGGAAGATAAATTTAGATCTTAAAAAATCTGTACATTGTTATTGTCGACAGTGATGGACATAAAGTACCACAACTTTCGTTAGAAACCTCGCATTGGAGTAAACTTACTCTGGCATTTAATGTGATTAAATACATTATTAAAAAACATGAAAGATTATAAAAACAACAATGTTAAATTTATTTTATAAGAAATTGAAAGTTGTCCAGATTTCATTCCGCATACGTTAAGTATTGATGATTTATAAACATTGACATAGAAATGATAAAAAAAATAGTTATGCTACATTCTACATTATATTAAACTTTGTCTAACTTTGTTCTACTGTATCTTCGTTAATATTTGGTCTGAAAATCTGGTCTGACTGCTAACTTTCAGGAAACTTATTGCTCTTTAGCTTTGTCATCCAGGTTTGATACAGTAACATGAGATTATATAAAAAATAATTAGATTATATAACTGCCAGAAGTTTCTGTTGGGTTAAAGACGTATAAATTAAACGAAGTATATAATGTAATTCATAGTCTGTTGTCTACTGTTTTTGTTTCCGCAATTTAAATACGCAATGTTCTTTTTTCTAATGTTAAAATGCCCTGTCCTCTATAAATGAGACAACTTTGGCATTACTTTTTACGTAATTTGGCATTACTTTTTTCCAAGTGAAAAATTTTGCTCGTCTGTCACTCTGACCTCCACCCATTAAAAGCTGCCAGATTCCTGGATCTAGCAATAAGGATAGTAAAGTAATCTAACTAGACGAGTTTTGTTGCTCTCATTATTGTGTCATATCTGACATGGCCAGCTCTTAGTCTAAGTTAGGTACATACCAAAGCTCATTAGTAAAATTGTTACTTCTGACTTTAAGAGCAACTGTCAAAAACATTACATTGTTTTAATGAACATTGTCCGTAATAGTGTATTTAGTAGAGACTAGTGACTACCAGTAGTGAGGCTGATGCCTGTTAAGCAGGAGATCCGGAGCTAGAACCCTGATAAGGGAGATTGTGTCTAGCACGTAACTAATTTCTTGCTGGGGTTTTTGATACCCATACTCATACTCAATTATTCATAATATTTTAAATATTACATGTCAAAAGATAATGAATATGGATAGTAAAGATGGATATTTTCTATATAAGTATTTAAGTATGTATTTATCTATGTATAGTACCTTTATATATTGTAGGCATATCGTCATCTAGTACTCACTACACAAGACTTATTTGGCTTACTGTAGGACAAGGTCAATTTGTAAGGTAGTCCCATAATATTTATTTATTGTTTTATTAAAACCATCGCCTATATAAGAGTAGGAACTTATAAAATATATGTTTTAAACTAAGGTCTAATTTGAAGATTGCTTGAGTAAAGTAAATATGTATATCCAGCCCTGGGCTCATTGCCTGGCTCAGTTTTTGTTATATCACTCTTATAAAATAATAAGGAATTTTAGTGAAACCATCGAGGAAGTGTGATAGCATAGTTAGGACATTTATTATTTATGATATAGTAAAATCAATACCAAGGACGACATAGGTTAAAATATACGGCATAGGTTAAAATACAAAGTTTCAGTGTACAGACAGTCAGACAGTCTCAATATCTGACTAACTAAAAAGCGTGTCACACTTTTGCGACTTTCGTCGAGCTAGATATTATCTTTAATCTTATTGTTTTCCAGGTTGTTTGTGAAATGTTAAGGGCAGGACATAATTATCCCCTTCAACTCTCATCCGTGGTTAACTGTTCAAAATCATGTTTTTTCTGGAACTACTTTTGCTATTTTCTAAATGCCTCAATGTCGCGATAAAGCGAAGATATAGCGGTTAGTACCTGCTAACTTGAAAGAAATGCACCACCAAAGTATTACAATAGCGGCTATAGGCTCTTCTGTTAAGGTGGAATGTTTAATCACTTTTATAAAATAAATTCTTACCGAATGCTTCAGTTAAATGTAAAATCGCCTAGGTTACATTTTATGATTGAACGACTAATGATTACATTATTTTTTTGTCTAAAAGATACATTTATTTTTCAAGTAGTGCCAATATTCTTAGATCTAATTATTGAATTATTTTTACATTTTCAATAATTAATGAACCCCCCCTCGTTTTCTCAGCTAGAGCTTTAGCAACTCTTTTTGGTCTGCCTAATTTAAGTAATTACATTGACTAATAATATGAAAAATAATGCAATAATTCGATCCAAAAATATTGGCACTACTTGATAAAGAAATGTATGTTTTAGATAAAATAGAATTGTTATTAGTCATTCAATCATAAAATGTAATTGCTGTCATACATAACGTTTTTCAATTGCTTAAAATGATTTGCTTTATTATTTGCTACTTAATAGTGCGACCTGACAAGTTTTTTTTTTCAAAATAATCTTTTATTTATCCAATAGTATCTTAACTTCGAAGTACTTAATAACAATAATAACTTGAATACTTGGATGTGTAAAAACTCGCAAAGTTGCACTATTAAGTAGCAAATAACACAGCAAATCATTTTAAGGTGACGGGGTACATAAACACGTAAAATTGAGGTATTTTTGTGCAAGTTTTGTGATGAAATTAAAGCACTTGGGAGGAATATACAGTCAGGTTTAATGTTAATTTAATAGTTTATAGTTATATTTAACTATAAAAACCATTCAAGTTATAATTGAAATGCGAGTCAACGACGTAGAGTCCGGCGCTGAGAATCAACAGTTACAGATTTCAGGTACATTCCATTGTACAGTCAGCCCATACGACAAATAAATTGGAACTCAAGACATGCGCAGTAAGAATAAGAATAACCTATCACGTGCGGGAAAGCTCTCCGGGCTACGTACCCTAAAATATGCTCAATGAATTTTGCAAGATATGATTTATTCCTTTTTCGTAATTCAGTACATCAGCAAAGCAATTGTTAGGACTTTGGGATACTCGACCGCGTTAAGGAAACAGCTCCACAAATACCGATACCGATGATTCCTCGTGGTTTACGATTTAACAATCTAACTTTAGACATATAAACCAGATGGCTAGCTCACGCTCTATAGAAATATTTCAATACACTTTACGCACACCTCTATTATCGTTATAAAAGCGATAAAAACGCAAGACATAATGAGAAAAGAATAGTTGAATGTCATAAAATATAATTAATGAAATAGTTTTATTTTATTTTACATCGTTGGCCGTTTAAAACAAAAGAAACGGCAAACAACATAATATAACATATTTACACCAAAGAACTAGACTTACCTTTTATATAGTCCCGCTTTTAGAGATCAATTAAAAATTAAGCCAAGTGTGAGTTAGGCACTCTTCAGATGCGTCCACCGCGATATTAATTAGCTTTGGCGTTCATGATCGCGCGGATGGAATAGGTAAACGCGCCGCGTAATGCACTGTTTACAAGGCCGGCGCCGACGGCGACCGCTAGGCGAATATCCCGTGAAACGTCGTGCACGAGCGGCCACACGAAACGCTCAGATCGATACCGGCTCTGCCGCGCTCCCTTTCGAGAGTTCCTCTAACCAGGTGGCTCGTGTGGATAACGAGCACGGACTCTGCTGATAATGAGACTTCCCTAATCAAAAGACGATTATTCACTATGCCTAATGTCCAGTTTAATGATCGTTAAATACATCTGTATAGAATTTTAAGCAGTGACGTAGTAGGACGCAAGAAAAGCGGAGAGAGCATGCGCGGTACGGGGTAGGCGCGGCGACGCGAGCCGACACGGCGGCGGAGGCGGAGGCGGCGGCGGTGTTAGCGCCGTCGAGCACCGGGCCGAGGACAAAGCGAAAGCACGTCTGCAACCCAGGTGTAGCTGGCAAGGCTGCGGCGTCGACCACCCCCGCCGGACGCCAGTTGGCCGCGTCTTAACCACGCTTTGAGACGCACGCAATATAATAATATTACGACACGCACCGTCGCGACCACCTAGACTCGACGCTTTCACCGACCGAATAAACACAAGTCTAGTTATTTATAACAATTAAACATTTCCATCCATAACACTTTTTATAGAACTGACTCGAATATAAGGGGTGGGCGGTATCATTATCTATACATATAATAAAGCTGAAGAGGGTCGAAAGTCTGTACATGGAAGATAATCGAAAAAAAGTTGGCTGGGGATACTTAGAATCGATAACAGAACACGTTACAACAATTTTTAGAATTTTTGTCTGTTTGTCTGTTTATCTGTTTGTCTGTTTATTTGACCGCGCATCACGTGAAAACGGCTGAACGGATTTTGATGAAATTTTGTATAGAGATAGTTTGAGTCCCGGGAAAGGATAATATATAGTTTTAATCCCGAAAATCAACCCTGGTGTGGGTGAAAATGGGGTTGAAAGTTTGTATGGAGAATTTTTAACCGCTGAAACGATTTAGATAGGAATGAGTATGGAGATAATTTGAGTCTCGAGAAACGTCATAGGATAGTTTTCAAACCCTTGTGGGGGTGAAACGGTTGGAAGTTGGTATGAGGAATTTTTTACCGCTGAATTGATTTAGATGGAAATGTGTATAGAGATAGTATGGGTCTCGAGAAAGGACAAAGGATAGTTTTTACCCCAAAATCAACCCTAAAGAGGTGAAAAGGGAGTTGGAAATTTGTATAGGGAATTATTAACCGCAGAATCGATTTAGATAAAATTTGGTATGGAGATAATTTGAGCTCTGGAAAAGGAAATAAAATAGTTTTATCTCGGAAATTATCCCTTAAGCGGATGCAAAAGGGGTGGAAGTTTACATGCGGAAGAAACAACCAATAACCGCTGTACGTATTTAGATGAAATTTGGTGATAATTTGTAATTTTTTTGTCAAGGTGTTCATATTGATAACATGTTACCCGTCGATGCTTTAAACTTACCTTTACCCGCTCTTAAGAAATATTTGAGAATGCCATGAACGTCAAAGGGTTATTCCAGGTTCGAGGACTATATATGACGGACAAAGATGCATGGCCCAAACCAAAAAACTACTACAAAATCATCTAACATTTATAGGACACCGTTAGGTAGGAAAACATATCAAACGTTTTGTGAAGCAGTCAGGTTAGGATTTATTTTTCTTTATAATTAAACAATAGGTACATTATCTGTCTCTCAAGCTGTTTTGATATGTCTTCTTGAAGAACTACGCATTATTTTGTACCTTTAAGATATAATAATGTATTACTTACTGTTTTGAAAAAAATAAGTCCCGTCGAGTTTCTTTTCGGTCATAAATGTCATAATACTTCTTAGGCCAGAGGTGTAGGGTTAGAACCGGTGGTAGTTTTGGAACGAAGTTCCTTATCGGACGGTTCGCGGATGGGAGGCTAGGCGAAAAAAAGTCACGTGACCGTCACGAAAAAGCGTCACGTCACGAAAACGCGACACGCATACGATTGAGAAACATGTAAAATGGAATGAAATAAAAAATATATAAAATAGAATAAAGTGAAGTGTAGTGAAAAGTTAAAGTGAGAAGTGACAAAGAGATAAAAGTGAAGAAACTGAATGGTCGAGAACCTAAAAGTAAAAAATGGCAAAATTTTCAATAATTTCAAAAATTTCAAAAATTTCCAAAAATTTCAAAAATTTCAAAAATTTCAAAAATTTCAAAAATTTCAAAAATTTCAAAAATTTCAAAAATTTCAAAAGTTTCAAAAATTTCGAAAATTTCAAAAAATTCAAAAATTTCAAAAAATTCAAAAAGTTTCAAAAATTTCAAAATTTCAAAAATTTCAAAAATTTCATAAATTTAAAAAAATTTGAAAATTTCAAAAAAATTCAAGCTCAGTTACCGTTCGCACTAGAAAGCTGAAATTTGGTAAGGCCTGATAACAACTTTCAATAAAAACTATATTGAATAAAATCTGTTCAGCCGTTTTTGAATTATCAGTCAAAAACGCATAGTGAAAGGAAGTGCCGAATAGTAACATTACGTAAGCGCCGCCAAATATCCCTTGATAAACGACCTTTTGAACGGATGTTTTGTAACAGGGCGGCCTCTACGAAACTCTACACTGAGCATCGCCCGACATGCTCTTGGCCGGTTCTCATCTCATCATGGTCAAATTCAACGTCTAAAAGGGGGGGGGGGGGGGGGGTAGCCACTACACTCGATCGAGTTAAATTTGCATGGGTCATGGACCCCCTCCCCCCTCCAAGTGCACCTCAAATAGAAAAAAATCATTTCTTAGCTTTCATGCTTAGATTGATTTGACGGGAGGGTGGATTTGGATGATATTTGCCGTGGACATGAACGTATAAATACAAAAGTGGTCCTGTATCGGCCGATATACACCTACTAATCTATGTCGCTTAAATCATGCCAAAAAAATTATATGATAAAAAAAAGTATTCATTTTTGAGTGTAGTTTCATTTAGTGGTAATTGTAAAATATTTTATTAGGACTACTGTCCTCTAGCGTCATCTGTCAACTTTACTTCATGTTCCGCCTCCAGGGTAGCGGGAGAGAAATTAGGGGTGAATTAGCCGCTTACTGACACAGACCGAATTTCACGCGGGCGGAGCCGCGGGCACAGCTAGTTACTTTAATACGTCTTCCTAATTCAATTTTTTTTCTGAAGTCAGGAAAATAAATCATAGCTTATGGTTCCAGACATATACTGTAATGCTTTGTTTGTTTGTTTGTCAAATGTTATATTTTTGGAAATCATCCCCTAGGAAGAGGGAGGGCAAATAAACGAGACCTCATCCTACGCAGGCTGGCCGCAGGAAAATTATATGGTTACGCTAATGGTGAATCAGAAAAACTTCTATCCTACTTCGGAATATACAGCAGCCTGAATAATCGTTACACGAGGGTTGAGAGGTAGCTCTATTTCGAATTTAAAAATAGGTATCGAATTTTCCCTGAACCCTATTCGTCTGTCTGTCCGTCCGCGGTTTTGCTCAGTGATTAGGTTAGTACTAGAAAACAGAAACTTGGTATGAGTATGTATTTTAATCACGCCGGCAAAGCGGTAAAACCAAATCAGAAAAAAAAACTTTTTATGGTACGTCCCGCACACGTGAGTTATAAGTTATAACTCAGAAACTCAAAGTAAAAATGACATAAGTGCCGCATATTAAAATGACGTAAGTGCCGTAAATTATCCTTTAATAAACGACCTATTTAACGGATGTATTGTAATAGGCCGGCAACTACGGAACCCTACACTGAGCTACTGAGCATGACCCAACATGCTATTGGCCGGTTTTTGATATTACCAGGTTGATTGGTACTTTCAAATGGCACGAGGTTCAATTTGCTACTCGTTGAGGTAGATTTTATAATCGTGTTTTTGCTGACTATACAAAATGCTTCAAGTTTAGCTCAGGCTACCGAGTACTAATACATAACTTTTCACCGTGCATTGCCCTACATAAGCCGAATTCTGCTACTCCATGAAGTAGGGTTGCCTACGGCCTTCTCTTTATCTATTATGATGGTGAAGTCGACAACGACGCATATTCTTATTGAGTGTGAATTTTGAACTTAGCTCTCATTCAGATTTTTGATTTCTGTCTGTGTATATACTATTTATTTACATAGATATATAAAAATATATCGACATGGTGGAATCTTTTACCGTGCATAACATTTATGGTTTCTAAGCACATCATTGGAGTGAAGCAAGGATAAACTTGTGTTTGCATCTGGGATACCTTAGGCTTTAAAACCGATCCGGAACGCCGGTATAACAAATGCGTTAGTTTGTATTTGCTCAAGATATAATTTGCGAAAATATATATTATTAACATATTAGTTATTTTACTGCCTACATGTATGTATGTATGATTAATATGATAAAGAATATCACAGTATATTAACAATAGGACAAAATGCGTTTGTCTATGGTAGTGATAAACCGGAGATGTCTATGGTAGAGCTTTGGAATGTTGTATATGAGCAGCTCCTTGATTTAACCATAAACAATAGGCACGTGCTAGATAAAGCGACAGCGAAAGCCAAAACCTACAAATACCTACAGCAAACAATCATACGCCTGCGAATGTGATTTTTTTCATTTCTGCATAAAACAATCAGTTGAGCTCGCAAAAGAATTAACACAAATACGCGACTCCAATTTTTATGCCATGAACTCCTGTGAAAGCTTTAATACAAAAGACTTGTCGTACAAAGGGATGACTTTTGTTTAACAATGGAAAGTCCACAAGTAAGCGACTGAGTGAAGGGATTGTCTGTGAGGTTCACAGGGTACCTATTGATTTTGACTGTGATGCGTGATGCGCCCGGCGCCTTTGATACAGTAGATACGTCATTGAAAAAGTAGATTTATGAAGGTCGAGATCGTAGACATATAAGTATTATTTTAAGGACAGTTTACACAGATCGACCTAGCCTCAAACTAAGCAAAGCTATAGTCTGTCCGGAAAGAGAAGACTCGTAGAATGTGTGAGTTCCCATATAAACCACGACACTTTTCTTTCCGGACAAACTTTATACAATGCGATATACATACTTATACAAAGAGATAACTATACCTACTTAGATATTAGAAAACATCCCCCTCAGACACAAATATTCTTGTTAAACATTTCCTTACCGTAATTTGGAACCCAGGACTTCCGGCTTCATAGGCAGGGCCACTACCAATTATGCCTTTAGGGCACAGATAAATCTTTCTCTAATATTAGGGATATATATATTTATTTATTTATTATATCTTATTTCCAAAAAACAGTTTTGCTACATTTTACAGTATACTGTAAGTTGTGATTGCGACACATAAATGGAATGTAGACATGGTATGTAATCAATTGTATTATAGCGTGTAAGTTATAAGTTAAAGCTCCTACTGTCAGTAAGAGGTCAAAGCAGTTCTGTCGTTGGCCAAGAAATTTACGACGCCATTAAGATCGGTCAGTTACATGACAGACGGTTGACGGGTGTAATCAGATGGCCCCTGTTACTAACGTTTATTTAAACTTGAAACTACATAAACGTTGTAACTTTTATCAAATTAACACCTTTTTATTTAAAACTATTACCTTATCATCAACATATACACTCGCGATCAAAAAAATCGACTCAAACTAATTTTTAATTTCATCGTTTAATATCTCCGATCTTTAATATAACCAATCATGAGATCAAAAAGCAACTGTACCATTTTAGAGCTAACAGCTTTATACGAGCATGTTTTTCAGGCGAAAAATTTCAGTTCATGAAAAACAAGCGATCATACCAAGGAGGTGTAAAATTTGGGTGCAAAAATGACCTTGACAACGAAAGAAAAAACAATTTCATTAACGAATAATAATTTATTTTTATCTTTAATACCTGGTGTTACCACCAAAAACCTTTTTCACACATGCCATGCGTCTCTTCATTGACCTTATCAGCTTCCTGATGGTATCCTGGAGGCATGCTTTCCACTCTTCGACCAAAGCTTCTTTCAGGGCCAAAATTGTCACCGGAGCGGGATCGCGAGCTCGAACCTTGCGTTTCAGGTAATCCCGCAAGTACTCGATAGGATTTAAATCGGGACTCAGAGGTGGCCACTTCAGAGTCGGGATGCCAACTGCGTCAAGGTACTCCTTTGTGACGCGGGCGGTACGACAAGGGGCATTGTCTTGCATTAAGTGGAACCCCTCGTCAAAGAACCCGGCGTAGGGGACGACATGGTCTTGCAGGATGTCGGTGATGTACCTGCGTTCAAACCACCGCCTCGACCCCCGCCATCAACAAAAACCAGCTCGGTCCGCCCCTCCATGGAAATCCCCGCCCATATCATGACGGAACCTCCAGCAGTAGGCGACTGTTTCAGCGAAGCAACACTGGGCGAACCTCTCTCCAGGTCTTCGGTACACCCGTCCTCTTCTGTCGCTGCCATGGAGACACACTCTGCACTCATCGCTGAAGAGTACGCGGCTCCATTGGTCGTAGGTCCAATTTTCGTAGGTCGCCCCGAATTCCTTCCGAGCGTCCCGATATCTCTGAGTCAGTTTGGGCCCAGTAGCAGGTCTTCTTGGGGTAAGGTTGGCTTCCTTGAGTCTCCGCCGAACTGTTGGGGTGCTAACAGGCACAACCCGGTTCTGCATCAGGTCTCGCTGGATGGCAACAGCGGTACGGTGGCGATTACGAAGAATGGAGGTGACGATGAAGCGGTCTTCCCTCTCCGATGTGCACCGCTGACGGCCAGATCCTTGGATCCGTTTCAAGGTTCCAAACCGACGGTAAACTCTGGAGACAGCAGACTGGCTTAAATTCAGCTGCTCAGCAACAGAACGCTGCGAGAATCCTCGATTCACCAAGGCGACGACTCCGGCGGCTTCAGCTTCGGTGGTATCCATTTTTCCAAGGTGATTCCGGTGAAAGATGTGCACTGGTCAACTTCTGATAAGCGAATGATAAGAAATAACCGGTTACACCGGTTTTTATTGGTCTCAAGGGGGCACAACTCGTGCATATCATAACCATGCAAAATGCCATTTTGTACAGAAACTGCAATAACCTAGAAACTACGCAAGCGAGATCGTTGTCTTTTACTGTTTTTTGTAGCTGAATAAATTCGTGATAAAATTGCATTCAAAGTTTTACTAAAATATTTCCCGCTTTCCGGAAAAACGACCAAAAGTAAAAAATGTTGCTTGAGTCGATTTTTTTGATCGCGAGTGTAGGTAACCTACTTAGGCAAATCTATAAATAGGTCGCGTTACATAGAGACTGGCAGAAAATACACAGCCTTTAACCGTATATAAAAACCTTGTCATAAAAATCATACATCCTTTACGGCTTTAGCACATCTCCGCTGCGGAACTGCTACCGCGGCACCGCTGCACAAATTTACCGAGTTGTCAATGGAATGGACCCCCGAAACAATAGAGCATTCGACAGCTCTAACTCGCATATCTACCATCGCTCTATCTCTGTCATGAGTGGTTCCGCGTTCGGTCCGCTAATCTTTTTTCACATCTACCCACTCTTTCCGTCAATGGCGAAAACAGCGAGAAGATGTTTAACTACTGACTAGCGGAATGAACGCGAAACGGCGTGACATCAGATAGCGCGAAGGTAGATAATGCATAACTGACAGTAGCTAGCGAGACAACTATGAGATCACACTTTTGTGACAGTTGTAATTTGGGGTGGAATCACTCAAGAGTGACATCTAAAATGGTGGCCATAGCCATAGACAAAACGCTCTAGCGAGACCTCTGACAGATTGACAGTTAGGTGTGGACACGTGTGGACAGATGGATTTCACTCTATCACCTAGCGAGACAAGTGTGAGAGCCACGTCTCGCAGTTTGGCATGTCGAATCGAGCCCCCAGACGAACTAGCTACGCACTGTTTCGGATTCATACAACAGACAACTCAGGGAAACCATGCCGCGGCGCCTCTAAGTCGATTCGGCCCTAGAGATGTGCAAAAGGCCCTAATATTAAAGCTACACTACAGTAAGAAAGGATATGGTGAAAAATCAACCCCTTAGGGGATAAAAACGTGTCGAAAGGCGGTGGCTAGTACCTATATTGAACATCATAGAATGACTTTGCCGTTGTAAATAAAACTGTTGTCTTCAATGTCTCCATACATCGACAAAGGTGGCGATTAGTTTACCAACTGCAAATAAGTATGTAACCGCGAAATATTTTTTGTAACAGAACAATAAATTCACAATTTTCGGACTATTTTTTTTACTTATGCTGTAACCTTCCCCTTCTTGGCAATTTTCATGATACTAGGTCTATGGGAAGTGCCCTATAAGTTTTGTTAGTTTGTAAATCCGAAGATATTTTTCTGTGAAGGAACAACAAATTAACAAATTTCGGACTTTTTATCCTTTATTTGTACTGTAAGACCTTTTTTCCTTGCCAAATTTCATGGTTCTAGGTCAATGGGAAGTACTCATAGGTTTTAGGACCCCTACAAAGTTTTAGAAAATAAGGCTTATTTGCCCATATCTCTGGATTGCATTGACTTGGAAGTTTGATTTTTTTAGAGCTTCAAGGGACCACAGACAAGTATTTGTTGTTAATTTCAACTTGATGCCTCCACGCGTTCCTGAGAAAAAGGGTCTTGATACACAGACGGTCAGACGGACAACAAAGTGATCCTACGGGTTCCGTTTTTCCCTTTTGAGGTACGGAACCCTAAAAATTTCCCTAACCCGAATATATCTACTAGAGCCTCCTTGAATGACCAACTACTGGCAATTTTGTATAGGTAACTAGATAATTATAATCGGTACTATTCGAAACCAAACGAAAGTAATAGCAACGAGTACCTATTGCTGCGCTTTGTAAACCGGTGAAATATCGCTGAGACCCCTTCCTTAACGATACCAGGCGACTGGAGGCGGTCAATAAGAGCCTTTGGCGTAAAAGTGGCTCAAGAAGCAATAAGTAGTGCGCACAGAGTAAAAGAGGCGTATTTACAAACAGAAATTACTCGTAAAGTCATCATTGCGGTATGTTAAAAAAAAGTTAAATTTCTTTCAAACAAGAAGGCTTGCAGACGGAATATCAAAAAATACGTAATTAATATTATGTAATAAAATTTATTTCTCTGTGTAATGTAGTGCGTGCATTTCAGTAATCCAACTAATAAGGGAAATGTAAAATTGGGTCACAAGTAGAATTTTCGTTTTGAGTAGGGCGACGTTAATTTTGTAGGCAACAACGTATACGCACTAATTTTATACTTATGCAATTCGCTAGTTCTTAAGCCTGATATGTAGCTATAGCTATTGGAATGTAAGCGTTTTAAAATTTAATATGTTATTTATTGTTCGTTAAATGAGGTGATTTATACACCGTGTTTTTGTTGATTTGCTTTAATTGCAAAGGTACATTCCTGAGCTTAAATTAAGTATATTTCTCAAAGACACCAGTGTCCTAATTAGCTCAATTTCTGAAATAATAGATAGTTAATTTTTATCTTTGTGATTGTTCAACCTTTTGAACGCCACGCATCGGACAGAAAAATCGTGCCACCAGCGCCAGAGCGAAATTTGCACGAGCGCACTCAGATACCGTTGTGATTGGAAAACAACATATCGACGAAACATTTCTTTCCGCCTTATAGTGGATTTAGTTAGGCAAAATCACTTTAGATATTTAGAAATCATAATAACTAGTAAAGAATATTCATTTCGTATTTTTCTTATACACCTAAAATATGAAAATTAACATACAATTTTATTTAATTTTGTCAATATAGCCACAGCACTACTTAAGTGATAACGTCACGCGCTGACGTGTTATGACGGCTTTGGCGCTGGTGGCACCGTAACTTATTATGAATGTTGGAGTTGGGGTTGAGAGATATTCATTCATTTCTGTATCGATATTTCCGTGGTGTAACTGATGAAGGAAAATACGTTAGGTTTTTTAAGTGTTTAGTTGAGTAAAAAAATGTTTAACAATACCATCAAATAAATAAATTTTATGATAAAAACTAATGAACATCGGACAGAACGGGTGTGTAGGTAAAAAAACACCTCGCGCACATTTCATTCTTTTGTACCTAAAGAAACTTGGTATATCCCTAATAATGACATATTCTTTGTTCACTTAAACTCGGTCTCTCACCGATAACATTCATATTGGTTGACATGTTATCTAAAATACCATTTCATTATTTTTACATATTTGGTATGAATGAAATGGACCGAAAGCCCACGTGTCGTGGTATTTATCATTGTTTAAGGATTAAACGCCCATTTAGACGGTACAAGTTTCTTGAACAAAAATCGGCAATAATTGTATGCAAGTTTTGCCGTTCAATAATTGAATCAAAGTGTTTACACTTGATCAATAACTAAAATCTTGAATGCATTTATTGTATACCATTCTTGATAGGCAATATTCTTGACCATATTTTGTTTACACTAGTACATTTTATTGAACGGCATTCATTGCATGCAAGTCTTGATAGGTCTAAACTTCAAGTTGAACCAAATATGATGTATTGATGCAAGAATTGAACGTATTTGCATTGGCAGATTTTCATTCAACATTGAACGTTCTTTGTGGGTAGTAAGATGAGCAAAAATAATTTTAAATTTGGTAGTTCGAACGTAATTAAATTTATAGAAACCATGAATGTCTGTCAAATACAGAGAATAAAAATTATAAAAACCATGAGGCTCGCGGGGCTGCAACTCCAGGTTTTTCTAAAGAATTCGGGGTAGAAGGTTTTGGTCCCAAAGAAATAATGAGAAACTTAAGGGCTTAAGAACGCAATTTCAAGCTGAAAAGAAGGATTCAATGGGAACTGGATCCGGCAGTGGTGATATATATAAGCCAAAACTTGTGTGGTACAATTTAATGGACTGATTTTTAAGAAAAACTTCGGAGTTAAGAGAAACCACATCAAATTTGGTATGTAGTTGCTAATATAGCAGTAACAAGAAGCACACCTTCGCGTAGGAGATCCATGTCGGAAATGAAGTGTGGATTGGCAATTCTTGTATTCAATTAACTGGATTCAAGCCTGGAGCTTTGTTTACACGTATGCCAGTATTGAATTCAAGTTGCTACTTGAATACAAGAATGTCATGTTATGTTTAGATAGTGCAGGTTTTTTGTTGCCTCAATTTTATAGTATTGAATGTTCAAGGATATTGTATAGTGTAAATGGGCCTTTAACAAGAATGCGGCCAAGCAATAAGATTAAAAGAAACGACATACACATTGTTAGGTTTTAAATACGGCCCTTATAACACGCATTGTATTTATTCCATTGCGACTTAAATAAAACTCTTTCTTTTTCAATAAAGCATATATTAAAGTAAAAATTGTAAAAATTTAAAATATATACCTACCTTTTTTAACATTACGATATGAAAAGTAATCTTCTACACGAATCACAGTTTAATAATTAGTTTTGTTATATAATAGAGCTTAAAATGCGAAAAACATTCATAATTACAGTGTTTGGTTAATGTTCATACAATAATCAACATCGACCACTATGCTTTCAAACGAACAACACTATTTCGAAGTGACGTTACACCGCTTGACGTGATTACCCGTCAAGTTACGGGTTATTTTGAATGAAATTTTAACTAAAAAGATAGGTGAATGGTAGAGCTATAATAAATATATAAATATTTCTATAAAGGTTGTTTATTAAGGAGTATTTTGAACTCTCATGTTTGACGTTTTAACACGTCATGGCGCTGAGGGCACGACTTTTCGTTGACGTGTTTGAACGGCTTTGGCGGTCAAGGGACCTAAATTAAATTATTTTCATACTCTGAGACACCGCAATAAATGATACACGTATAATAATTAAGTTAGTTTTTATCTTTGTGATTGTTAAAACCTAAATGAAAATTATTTTCGTACTCTGAGACACCGCAATAAATGATACACGTATAATAATTAAGTTAGTTTTTATCTTTGTGATTGTTAAAACCTAAATGAAAATTATTTTCGTACTCTGAGACACCGCAATAAATGATGCACGTATGTTACGTCAATAAAATATGCTTCTTTTGTATCTCGGAGTATTGTAATGTTCGAAATTACATTGAAATGTCATTTTGGGCTAGCTTTCAAAGTGATTGCCTCTAACCAATCTATTTAACCTCTTATTCATAAACGTCTTACAAACCTGATTTAACTAAGTATTACCCGTAACAATCGTCAGTCCTTATCTATCACTTAGCCCGTTGTGATTGTTAAACATAGACAATGAAGCTATTAAGAGTATATAAATAAGAGGGCTTCACTGCTCGGGCTATCTGCACTGCGAGAAGTGTTTTTGTTTCATATTCGTACAACATCTATAGGGGATATTCGTATTGTAAGGCGGTTTTGCTGCAGTTTCCACATGGGGCGATACACGTCAATAGCCCCGTCAGGCTTGCACACCGTCGCCACATGTCAGGCTTGCACACCGTCGCCACCGTCGCCCAAAACAACGTAACGCTGTCGGCCAATTTTGTAAAGTACATAGTTTGTACGTACTTACAAAACCGGCCAAGTGCGTGTCGGACCACGCATAATGGAGGGTTCCGTACCTTCAATGGAATATGAACCAAACTAATACCAAAAGGTCGTATCTGATGCCTATGGAAGAAGTTTTTTTAAGATAACTCAAATATGGCGAAACGAAATGGTGGAAAGTATGTGAAAAGGCACATCTCAAATTTTTCATATTTTTTGGACTTAAAGTTAAATCACGAAACGTTCAAAGAATCATCGATGTTATTTTTTGATTGATGTGCAATATATTAATATTTGGTAAAAAAAAAATTAGTTACATGTAATACAATAACACCGTAATTTTTTTCACAGTAAACGATTTTCGCCTAGATTTTTATTTATTAAGGATATAATACTTAAATTTGTTTCTCAGTTAAATATGTATTCGAGTATAGGTATCTGCATTTAACTTGTGAACCTTTTTTTATCCAATTACTTTATGATACAATGTATTAACAAACCTGTGTGTGCATTGATACGCGTTTTATTGAGCAATATGTCCTATACCTCCACCTAGACACAATTTAATCACCACTAAATTATTATAATACTAAACCTTGTTTAGGCGTAGTCGCGTACAAGCAATTGACAACCCTACTATACTATTTAGAATTTTGTATGAAAGTATTTACTTTTTTTTTTACTTTGCCCACATAAGTTTGGAGGTGAAATATCACAATTAAAGAACTTATAATACGATACAACTATGCCATGCCTATTTAACACAATCAAAATACGACAAAACTCGAAATCCGTCGGACAGTTTTGAAATTTGGTGTGTATGTTGATTAGAGGTCTCGTTTTATTGTCCACACCATTTCACATTTGAGGACCTCGAGGAACCGCCAGCACCTTGGAAAATGTCCTCCGTCCTGAAGAAATTCGCTTTCCCCTCCGAATTTACGCACTCTATGAAAATATGATCTAGGATAATGTTAAATTCTACATAGAAACTTGCGTACTCTTTTGCTGAAAAATGCACCTCCTTAGAGATAGCACTTCCTGGCCCGCCTGTTAACGCTTTTTCTTGACTAATTTAACTGTTTTCATTTACTTTAGTTTGCTCACCTACATAAATAAAGGTATGTCAACGTGTGAGTGGCACAGATAAATAATACAATATAGACCAAAAAAAATTAAACGATCGCAACAAGCAAGCAAAGTTGTACACTTCTACGGTTTGTATTTTATTGACCTTATCAGTTGTTAATTTTACCTGTATTTCAAATAAAAGTTAAGTAACTACGGGAAATTTCTGAAACACTTCAGCCAACGTTTGTAAATAATTAAATATGGTGTAGTAATATAATATGAGGTAGGTATTCTGTGCGAACATTTCAACATTTTCGACTTCTATTTAAGCCCATGCCCAACATAGGTACGCCCATCAGACGGAGAAACTGCAAAAGCTTAAGTACTAAATAAAGCTTCCGTTTCACATAATTTGATTACAAAACTCTACAAAGCAATAACGGATATAAAAAATATTTTTCAATTACAAACCGTTTACCTATTTATTATTTAGCCATCTAAAAGATTTCGAACGTGCATTCAGCCGAGTTAATTTAGAGGTTAATGTTATTATCGATTTTGATAGAAGGCAGTTTGCAACACCTAACAGGATTTACTTATATTCCTTTTTTATACATATTTTGAAAGATCGTTACATTTTAAACTGCATGACTGATGCAGTTTAAAATGTAGCTACTTCTTAGATTTTATGATTAATTTAGAAATAATTTAGTATAATGCCAGCCATTATGCTCGGAAAATTGAAGAATGTTAAATTTTGATCAACCGACTTCAAGATTTTGAAGGAGGAGGTTATCAATTCGTGGGGATTTTCGTTTTAGCTATTTTTTTATGTATGTTCAGTTCACCGATTATACGAAGACGGCTGGGCCGATTTGGAAAATTCTTTTCTTTTTTTATAGTATACTTCACAGTTGGTCCCATTGTAACCAGGTCAGGATCTGATGATGGGATCCTGGAGAAATTGAGGGAACTCTTCAACAAATATGTACGCCTATAGTGATTTGAGTATTTTTACAGCAGCTCGAGCATTTGCTTTTGGAAAGGTGGACGATAAGTGAAGTCGGTTCTTTTTTGTTTAAAATTATTTATCTACATTTTGTTAAAATAGGAATAAAAATACTTGATAAGATGTCATAAACAAAGGAAAAAGTGACCTAGGCCTCCGGTGCCTAGGCCTGAGATCGAGCCAGCGTCTTCACGGCAGACGCCCTAACTACAGCAGCACCGGTCGAATTTGCCTGTGTATATGCTATCTTTGTAAATACTGTGGCCGATCATCTACATAAAGTACATCATTATGAGTTCGTACCCCCAATCGGAACTACTTAGGAGTTCATCGAAAGCGAGAGAGTGCCGTCAATACAACTGAAGAACAAATCAATTTTAATAAATATTTTGATTTGTTTATTTTAATAATAATAATAAATATTACGGGACAATCTTACCTTACCTTATATAATAGATAAATACTTAAATACATAGAAAACATCCATAACTCAGGAATAGATATCCATGATGAACACACAAATAAATGCCCTGACCAGGATTCGAACCCGGGACCTCCTGCGTCATAGGCAGCGTCACTACCGACTGGGCTAGGAGGCCGTTATTTTGAGTAGACACTACTATAAGAATAATAAATTTAAGGAAAAAGTAAATATTTATTAAAATAATTAGATTTGTTCTCGAGAAATAAGTTGGAAATTAGTCGTGTAAAAAAAAGTTATAGGTAAATTTTTTCATTTCCGTATGTATGTTTTTGACCATAAGTAAGTTAAGCAAATTTAAGAAATAATATTGAGGTTTAGGAGTTATTTTTGAGTGAGTGACAAATAAACTTTACTTTATACTCTAATCAAATAATTTGAAATATATTACGGGGCATAATAAATAAGAAATCAATTAGGCGATAATAAGTTAGTTTGCTGTTGCAAAAATCACAAATAAGCTATTGGACTAAGAGCTGGCCACGTCGGATATGACACAATAACGAAAGCAACGAAACCCGTCAAGTAAGATTGCAATACTATTTATTGCTAGATCTGGGCATTTGGCAGCTTATGGATATAAATATATAGAAATAAAAACAAAAAACACAAAAGTTTAATACTTATAGTGAAAGAAAATTTTAGATTTTCATCACAATCGAATAAATGCTTTCTTACAAAATTTTCGTTACAACCTTCAGTTCTTCGTCGTAAAAACATGTTTCTGGGACTACTTCTAATTCTGTCACGAAGCACGAAAAATTCCTCTTCTTACTCTTCTTCCGCAATCAAAGCAAAATTTTCAAACAAGTTCATCATGCACGCCTGCTTTCGCGGCTGCAGAAAATCAAATGACCGCACCAACACAAAGACAGATGACGCCGCGTCATGACGTTGCGTCGTACCGCGTACCGCAGCGTTCTGCGTTGCGATCAACGGACCGAAGCTGTAACCAGAATGCGTATTATGGTTGTCATTTTATCGCCTATCTCGTCATGCGTCACTTTCGCACTTACATACTTGTTAGAACGTGACAGCTATGGTGACAGGTGATAAAAATCCGACCATATTAGACTAGCAGTTCACAAGTTATCATTCGGGGGGCGCCGGACGCGATATTCAACGAAATTTGCGCCTGGCCAAGGGTCTAATAGTACTGAAGTGCGTGCGATTCACGGGGCAGGTTATTAGTGGGTAATTTATTTAAATAAAATTTAGGGCGCCGCCGCCGCCGTCAAACCGTCTTTACGCCAATTTCATTACCCGTTTTATTTGTTTGGTGCGTTTGTAGGTATAAATTATGTATTTTATGTGACACTAAAATTATGTGTAAACTAGTTATATATATGTTATTGGCGCAATCCCACCTGTACCCCTATTGGTCAATTGGGGCGGTCACAGATGGGAACGAATCGTTCCACTCTGTGCCCACCTGGAACAAATGGGAATAGTTCGATTCCCATCCGTCCCTGCGGGCACTGTTGGGAACGAAACTATTCCCATCTGTCCCTGGTGAGCACAGATAGGTAGGAATCGTTCCTATTTGAATTTTATGTAACTATTATGCATCACAATGCTTAGAAAAAATGGAAAAGTAGAAAAATCCACTGCCTCAGGCGAGACTCGAACTCGCGTCTCTGGGATACATGCCCATCGCTCTGACCAACTGAGCTACTGAGACACACCTGATGACTGCGAATTTCTCCACTATATCCCATATGCGTCTTAGGGAGACGCCTAGCGACATCTGCCGAAGAAGTCTTACACTTCTCAACCGGCCATCGGAGTCCCAAGTTGTATTGAGAATTCACCGATAACAATGCGCTACCCCATACTACAATTAATTTTGTTCAAATAATCCACTGAAGCAGTGGATTTTTCTACTTTTCCATTTTTTCTAAGCATTGTGGTATCGTTAGCAGACGTTCTGCTTAATACAAAATTTATTGTGCATCACTATCACAAAGCTAAACATATTTATAATCACAATCGATCTATATGTATATAATAAAGTTGATAAAACAGAACCGAACCGGGCTCATATGGGAATAGTTTCCTTTCCATCACACTATCCGGTAACTTTGGTTTGCCCTTGTTCAGATGGCGCTTCAGACTTGGAGCCTCAAAAAGTTCTTAGACTGTGTCGCTCTATTTCATATACGAGTATACTCTCTAGTTTTGCTTAACACATTCAGTGCCGAAAACCCGACTATCGTGTATTTTATGATTTCGTTCCCAGGCCGGACGACCCGTTAGTCGGGATCGTGGTACTACAGCTTTATAAGTATGACGAAATTATTGTGGCCTGGCGCGGATGTCTTGTTTGGCTGGGTGGCAATGAATGTGTTAAAGGTAATATTATAACAAATTTATTTTTGTAAAATGAATGTAGTTGTAGGGGATAATTGAAAATAAACAACCAAACTATTTTTGTGCCTAATGAGTAATGAATGTGGTTTAATCTCGACAACCAATCATTCCAATAATTCAACGCGTTTATACCTGATAATTACAGCCATACCCGTTAATAATTATTATACAGGACTCATCAGAATGTGCTCCAAATTAAATCGAAAATAAACCACGTATAGGCAAATTCAACAGCTTGTCCATTCATGCGTAAAACAATTATTTTCCTGTCTGTTGCAGCTGTTTACATGCTAAAATGCCGAAATTCGATAAGATGTAGGTACTTACATATGTGAATTGTGAAATTTGCCAGCACTACATAATATTAAATACCAGTCATGTTTTTGAATTATAACCATTATAGGTTGATCCGAGCATTAAAGCATTTGATCCCTATTAGTTTTGGATAGTTTTTTGAAACTATTGAAGAACCACCGAACGGTAGTTATAGATCGAGAGCTGAGGGACCAAAAGTGCAACAGTTGAGTTTTATCGCATATGTATATTTATATTTTATATGGGATTGCAATGTTACTTGTGCAGTATGTAAAATTGACTGTTGACGGCGTTTGTTCCATAAAACTTTGGGCTGACTATGTGTCTTTTTTAAGGTTCCGTAGCCAAAATGGCAAAAACGGAACCCTTATAATTTCGTCATGTCCGTCTGTCCGTCCATCCGTCTGTATGTCACACCTATTTTACTCGGAAGCTAACTATAAGACGTATCTTAATAAAAATTAGACATAAGGTGTATTTTGTATGCCACATTTAGTTATGTAGCTAAATCGAAGAAAAATATTTTTTAATATGTAACTGTAACTATGTAACTAAATTTAAAAAAATATTAATAAGTATCAACATGTTGCATCAATAGAACATAGAGTCTTTAAAAATAACATCGAGGTTTTTTTAAGCATTTTGTGATTGAGAGAATATTTTCAGAAATAATTGTTTCGAAAGTCAGAAAATTTGTGTCCAATAAAACAATTTCACCAACCATATGTTTTTGACGAGATTAGCGTCTGGTGACGCGTACTGTCCTAATATTCTGCAGACTGACTATATCCGCATAATTTGTTAGTTGTCTTACATAAGTGTTTTACAAGTTCGGAACCGCCCCCTAGCCAGTTGTCCCAAAATCTGACTGACTGATGCTAGGTGACGGCAGGCTATTGATATTTAATCTATTTATGACCTAATATTAAAATATCAGCCTTTCGAAAACTGTGGCAGTTTTAGTCCCTCAGCTTTCGATGTATTATTTAGAGGTGCTTCGAAAAATAGCTGTATAGCTTACAGAACACCAAGAATCAGGTCTTACAATGTAGCTCACCTTTACCTAATACATAATGTATAAGAAGAATCATTCAGTTTCACTCGTCCCGTCCTAAGGGTAGTCTCCTGCTGTGAGTTGAATTTACACACCCTATAACGAAGGGTATTTCTTGAAGGTTTACACCAGATTTGTGTCTTGTTCTCAATCGAGATTACTTTAGCCGTCCTAATTGGCAAGCATCCGTGAGACCCGAGCGATCACGAATATCACGACACGATCGAATGCCGAGATTACATTAAACTGAACGCGATCAAACATACCTTATGTTCTTTTTTAGGGTTCCGTAGTCAACTAGGAACCCTTATAGTTTCGCCATGTCTGCCCGTCCGTCCGTCCGTCCGTCCGCGGATAATCTCAGTGACCGTTAGCACTAGAAAGCTGAAATTTGGTACTAATATGTATATCAATCACGCCGACAAAGTGGTAAAATAAAAAGTGGATTTTTTTATTTTATTAGGGTACCTCCCCTATACGTAAAGTGGGGAGTGATTTTTTTTTTCACTTCAACCCTAACGTGTGATATATTGTTGGATAGGTATTTAAAAATGAATAGGGGTTTACTAAAATCATTTTTCGATAATGTAAATACTTTCGGAAATAATCGCTCCAGAAGTAAAAAACTATGCGTCCCCCCCCCTCTAACTTTTGAACCATAAGTTTTAAAAATATGAAAAAAATCTCAAAAGTAGAACTTTATAAAAACTTTCTAGAAAAATTATTTTGAACTTGATAGGATGAATAGTTTTTGAAAAAAAATTACAAAATAATTTCTGAACCAAGTTTGTAATTTAACCGTATAAGCAGGTGTTTATTGTACCTGTAATTTCTACAAAATTACAATGAAATGACGTGCTTTCAAATAAAGTAAAAACGGTGAAAATCGGTTCACGCAATAAAGAATTATTCCATAAAAATCATCTTCCATACTTTAAGCTCGCGCGCAATAGTTTACTTAATTTGCCGATAGATGTCGCTGTACGTGGAACTCTCATATCATATCCTACATGGCGGTGTTATTAACTCTTAAGTGGGGACACTTACTGTGACGGACGGAAAACTACGGAACCCTACACTGAGCGTGGCCCGACACGCTCTTGGCCGGTTTTTTTGAGATTGGAAATTGAGTTAACATAAAAACAGTAGTTGGCAACCTATTCTAACCTGTTCTATTTGAATGTTCAATTTAAACACACTGCAAGCACCAAAAAAAAGTCGGCCAAGTGCCAGTCGGACTCGCGCACCGAGGGTTCCGTACAAACCCGTAGGTATATAGGGGTCGTAACTTTAAAATTATTAAAGATATGTTTATTATATGATGTAACTAAAAATTAACGGTTTTCGCAATTTTTCCTTTATCTGTGCTATAAGACGTTGTTTCGTACCAAATTTCAAGATTCTGAGTTCACGGGAGGGTTTGGTTCACGGGTTCCCTGTCGGTTTTGATTTCCTTGCGAGTTACGAAAATTTGCGGCATAATCGGCTGTATCTTTTGATTGCGTTGGCTTAGAAGTATGATTTTTTCACAGCTCCAAGAGACAGTAGACCTGAGTATTTGATATAAATTTCAGCTTGATACCTCCACGTGTTCCTGAGAAAAAGGTTTTTGACAGACAGACAGACAGACGGACGGACGGACAACAAAGTGATCCTACAAGGGTTCCGTTTTTTCCATTCGAGGTACGGAACCCTAAAAACGATTAGTTAACATTATTAAGAGTTCACATTTGTATATAAAAAAAAATTGCAGATTAAATAATCCAACACAACAATAAAAACACAATTTCGTTTTGATTACACGTGATAATAGAGACACGTGAAAATTGAATAACTGACAGTGACGCACGTACGTTCTAAAACGGAAACTTAAGGTCTAGTTTTTTTATCAGTGTTTACGAAAATTATTTAATTGACAATCATAATATTTACTTACTAATAAATTTTCGTAAATAAAAGAGCTTCTAATTGTTATTTAATAGTTGTATTATACCGGGTGTTTCCTGTAATAGGGGCAATAAATTAAACCGTAGATTCTACTCCTCAAACTGGACAATATTAGTTCAGCGACTTTTAAAAATAACTTATAATTTGATTTTTATTTCACTTTAAAGTTTATTCGAACACGCAATGTATTGCGAATTTGATTATTTCTGTTGGGTGACAAGAGTGACAAGCAATGTCAATTAGACGGATTTTAACGTACATTGAAAATACTATTTAGTATGTATGAAAAAGAGACAATATAAAAACTTCATATTTTTTTTTAATTGTAGAACAAACGTTTCATTGTTTGAGGAGTAGAAGCTACGTTTTAATTTATTGCTCTTACGAGTATTACAGGAAACACCCTGTCTAATAATAAATAATAAAACAATTGTCTTAGGTGATGGTAAAAGATTAGGTGGACTACGAGGTGGCTTTTGTTGTTGTATGCCACTCGAGCCTGCCTCTGATTGCTCCATAACCCTCCAACCAAACGCACAATAATAGAGCAAGACAATACCTTTACATTTAATCACAATAAGCTTTAAACATTAAAGGCTATCCAGGTATGACTGAGAGATACTACAAAATATTTAAAAATTGAACCATCCGTTTCGAACCTCTGCTTCACTAGGTTTTTTATTGTGCAACATTCACAAGAACATTAACAATGATAAAAATAAAATATTTAGTGCAAATAAATAATATCAAAACATTGTTAAATACTCAATATAACATTTGCAAATACGTAGGCATGGCTTTAGTATAAATATTTAGGTATTTTTAATGGCGGCGTAGGCACTTTGACAGTTGTGACATGAATCGTGCCTGATAAAGAACCCTGTACATCGTTCCTTCATTTTTATTCTAATCTAAAAAAAAAACGAACTTATAGGCTTGGGTTATTCACATACAAATTACAAAGTTAACGGTACAGTGCTTATTACTACCTACACAAATAGGGATGATGACACATGATGAATTATGCAATAAAATTTAGTTGATAGGATACAGAATTACCAATTTATCCAAATAAAGTGAAAATTAAAAAAATCTTTTGAAATGGTTCTAAGATATCATGATTCAAAATTTCAAAAATTTTAAATTTTTTAAAGTACGAAATAAAAAATATAAAAACAATGATACCATTCGATTTTTTAAATTTAACTGTTAAATAAATTGTATGGTAACCATATACATAAACGCAAATTTCGCATTTCACTGTAAAAATAGCAATTTCATATTTTTCCCATACTTTAAACAGGGCGACTATATGATCGTGACGTCACTTTTGCACGTCATTTTGTTAGGAGCGTTTCGAAAAACAAATGCATATCTCAGACTTTAAGTCTAATTTCTGACTTTTGTGTTGCTTTAACGCAATTCGCCCCGTATAGACATTTGATCCTCACAACAAAATGAATCGATTGATAACCATACATGAAAAAAATTCACCATGTCTATTCTAACCGTTTTCAAACGTAAGATTAAGGTACCTATATAATATTCAAAACATCCTAAATAGTCACATTACTGCAAGAAAATCACGACTTTTATGATCTTGAAACATGAAAGAATATCTGTTGTCTGATTACTCTGATTTTTAACAAGTGTGCCAGTTAAAAAGAACTTCTGAATTATTTTAACGAAAAAAAATTTTTCATGACCCTGTTTCTACAAACGCTGATTTTTTTTTACAGATCTCTGGTCAATTTTTCTAAGGCCAATATTAGTAATTTGCAAAAGCTTCTAACCAGTTGGCGCATTGCTTTTTTATGAGTTATATTATAAAATATTGAGAAGTACAAGAGATCTTAATAATAACAAAAAACGAATAAATAAATAAATAAATAAATATTATGGGAAAATCTTACACAAATCAACCTAGCCCCACGGTAAGCTCAATGAGGTTTGTGATGTGGGTACTAGGCGACGATATACATACATGTATAATATATACATAAATACTTAAATACATATAAAACATCCATAACTAAAGAACACATATCTGCGATAAACACACGTCAAATCTTAAAATCCTACGGAACCAACGTCTATAAGCACTTTTCTGCCTAACTTTGTAAACACATTATCCTATTTAACAGGTGCAGGTATCCTTTGCTTCAACTTATATACCATTTTCAGATAACAAGACGAACTGGTAGCGCCCACTATATTATTTATAAAACATTACTTCGCGCGCTACAGTACAACTCGGTGCAGCATTTTGCGTAGAAGTGTTTTCGTTCAGCGGTAGATGGCGCAGCGCTGCAGTAGATTAGAACCTTGGTAAAGTGCCGAGTGGAGCACAGACGGCTTCCACGCGGTGCTGCGAAAGAGGGTGGCGCTCCCTGTGGGACCGCACCAACCGCAGCACCAACACTCTCCTGACGGTGATTGCAGAGAGTCGATAGCCCTCTTATCAGTCAGTAGATGTCCATGCACGTTCGATCCAATGAGCACTATATTTTACTAACACGTTGTTTTTATTATTATTATTTGATTTCTTTTATTATTCTCGTTTTAAATACTGTGTATATTATGCGGGCCATGGCCAAGCACAGGGATCGGCAAACTTTTTAGACAAAGAGCCTAATGGCGAAAAATATGGAATAATTGGAAGCTCATTAAGCCGCAAATTTCTGTTTTTAACTGTAATATTTGATATAACAAAATAACAGCGGAACTTGAGGAGCCATAACTGACCCTTCAAAGAGCCGCATGCGGCTCGCGAGCCGCGGTTTGCGGACCCCTGGCCAAGCATAATTATTATAATTAATTATTGAATAAGTTATTTATTGCGTTATTAAATTCAAGAATAGTAGATGAAGTCAAAATTTTTTTTGTTAAGATTGTCGCTTTCTGTAGGTTGTGTATAAAATATGCTGGGATGTGTAAAGTTTCTAAACTGTTGATTAATGTTTTGCGAACTACTCCGGTTGTAGATAAGACTATTGGGACTATATGTACTGTGCTTGCTTGCCACTGAAGTTGAAATTCTACTTCCAAATCGTTGTATTTTACTAGTTATCATTTATTGTGGCATGGATATTATGCGTATTTGGTATAGCAATATCAATAATGTATATGGTTTATGATGATTTATCAAAAAATGTAATGACAGGTCTATTGTAATGAATTGTCCAATCAGTGATATTTGTTCTATCCCTGTGAAGTAGGAAGTAGGAACTAAAAACATCCAATGTTTTGAGAAATTAATTGCGTTTCCTGATTGGTCCATTTTAACATTGCTGTATTCTGGTTGGTTGATACTAAATACAATGTTTTTTAAGGAATCAAATTATTTATACAGTTTACGCACCAAAAAAGATTGGTCATTTTAAAATGTTTTGTATATCATAAATATGTATACATATTTTCCCTATAGGCTAAATGTACTACTCTAGTCCGCCTTGGTAAGCATAATATGACACACTTTTTGAGCATGAGAAGTGAAAAATGAATTAAGCCTTAAGACTGTTATAATAATATGCGTTATTTTTTGGCGAATTAGAGAAAAGTTTATTATCTCGTCATACAGATATTTTTGACCCCCCAATTAATAGGATGGGAACAATTTATTTGTTGCAAATAAACTCTATTGTTATTCTCCTTGAAGGAACACTTTGAATTAGAAGTCAGCCTGTATGTACAGTCAGCTGCAGAGAACCCCCCCCCCCCCCCTCCGCATACAAACTTTGGGGGGGTCTGTTTCTCTGCCGTATCTATGCCGGGTGTATTTATTTGACCGTACTACATTTATAGATGTCCAGATACCATGTTGCATTAGTGTCAATTTTAAAATATAGCTAATAAACTTATCGTCAAACTACAAACACAGGTATGTGATAAAGAAATTAAAGTAGATAGGTTAACCAAACATTTAAATGGGTTATTGTTTGCAGTTCATAATCAGATGTTTTTCCTTCCTGCTATGTACCTATCATACTTTTAATTTATTTAGTTACTCGGCACATTGGTGTACAGTGTAATGCCGAGTTAACATATTGTTGTTAATAAAAAATAAATAAATAATAATAAATGGAGGTAGGTAGATACAAGTAGCTCAAACACAGACGAAAGGTGTTCCAAAAGTTTTAGCTGCTTCAGGTCGATTATTATCATGTTATGTCATGCTAATACGTAGAGGTCTTTAATATGTAAGACATCAGATTTTTGCGAGTAAAATATTTTATCAGCTTTCGTTTGACAGCCCACACGTGTAGGTGCGTCGCGCAGTTTGAGTATAATTTACACTATTCATTCGCGATGGCGCTCATTTTGGTGACGTGCTTAATTATTTGGGATTCAAGGACGCTTTAAAACTTGTCGCTGGACAGTCTTGACGTCCACGTGACACACCAAAAATCCCCGGTGGCTACATTATTGTTGTATTTGTCACGGGATTACGACAACGGCAACAATGAGACTCAAAGTGCAACAATTAGTGTAGGTTCTTAGTGTCTAGTCTAGTACCTACAACTTACTCCTTGTAGGTACTAGACTAGACATTCGTAATACTATAATTATTTTGATTGATTGTAACATAAACGACAAATTTTTCCCTAACCAGATGATTTAGTAATATAATGTTGATCTATTGTTGAGGTGGAGCATGGTGCCGGACTGCAGGGTAAACTTGTGCCTAGTTTTATTAGCGAGTTGCGTTTCAATGATGTAACAAAAAAAATACGATTTTCGCAATGTTTCCTCTATCTGTGCTATAAGACATGGCTTTGTACCAAATTTCAAGATTCTCCGTTCACGGGAAGTACCCTGTAGGTTTTCATTCCCTAACGAGTTTCGAAAATTTGCGGCACAAACGGCTGTATCTTTTGATTGCGTTGGCTTAGAAGTTTAATTTTTTCACAACTCCAAGGGACAGTAGACTCGAGTATTTTATATAAATTTCAGCCTCCACGCGTTCCTGAGAAAAAGGGTCTTGACAGACAGACAGACGGACGGACGGACGAACAACAAAGTGATCCTATAAGGGTTCCGTTTTATCCTTTCGAGGTACGGAACCCTAACAACCAATCGCAGTTCCATTAAAAAGTTGCTCTATTCCTGACGGGTAAATTTGGAGGTCGGTACTAGTAATTACTATAGAAGATAAAAAAAAAATAAGACAACTGGCCACTTCGTATCAAAATTTCCATACAACTCAGTTTTATAAGTTTTGCGCCCTTTGCGATCCACTTCGGGTCGTTCGGTAAGTCAGTGCAGTAAGTAATTAAGTTTAAAAAACGGCTACCTTTTCACAAGAGATAACATTCGTTACAAAAAAAATGTGGGTACCTACTGAAATTATTCATTTTGTTCGAATATATTGGAGACAAATTTAAAGATTTAAAGATTTTATCATATTTTATATTTTTCATTATTTGTTTTTTTATTCCCTATTTGAATGTCTGCCGTTCCTGAACCCACCAACATCAGCACCAACGGACAGCTCAGCTAACATTCACGAGACTTCATTATACATCCCCCTTAATAATTTACGATACGAATTACCATAATAGTAAGGTGCCCAAAGTAAGTATGTATCATCACATCAAGCTACTTAAAAAACGACCAAGTGCGTGTCGGACCACGCATAATGGAGGGTTCCGTACCTTTAGTGGAATAAGAACCAAACTAATACCAAAAGGTCGTATCTGATGTAGCTTCCGAGTAAAATAGCTGTGACATACGGACGGATGGACGGACTATAAGGGTTCCGTTTTTGCCATTTTGGCTACGGAACCCTAAAAATCGTCGTCAACATCACAACACGCCAATTGGCGAGTGCCATTTTCAATACGATGGTAACCTATTGTTGCATAAATTATTACTTCCGTCATATTGGAACTAAGTGTGACATTAATTATATGTAAATTATTATAATCCAACCGGTTATATTTATATCTGAATGGTGATCTAAATAATAATTTAACATAACACAGTCAGGTGCTTGCAGTTCCAATTTTAGCTATAGGAGCACTAAATATAGAAGGTACCTATCCAGAAGCTTTTCAAAATCGATATGAATTTGTATATGTTAGCATGGCCATGCAGATACTGATACAGGTACTTCGTTTCGATTAAATTGGTACTCTACACTTTATACCTACAATCATAAGAATGTGGATGGCGATTATTTGTTCGCGAAGCATAGACAGTTCGCGTAAATAGCATCTCTTGCCAAATCTATGTTAGTGAACTTTACATTTGGCACTCGATAGTGTGTCTGCGCTGTTACGTTAAAAATATGCGGCGTCATGAGCGAGTCACAGCGACTGTCCACGTCCGAGGGCTGGCCGCAATCCAGTGTACACGCGGCGGCAACCTACCGGAGTTCAATACTTCAATCTGATCGTTTCCTTGTTCGCCGGGGGAATGGGAACCAGTTCAAAACTTTAAATATAATCCGTTACGGCAGGCCCCTTATGGGGCTGGCCAATTATTTAATGTTGCTATTATTAATGTATTCCGAACACGGCTCATGGGTTCATGGAGCGAGTCGAGTGACGCACTGGCGGTGTAAGCTAATGTGGAACATAAAACATGGCCATGTTGATAAACGCGACGCACGATCCCGAAGCGACGTTATAGGTGTGAGCGAGCACTAAGTGCCCGGTTGAATGTAATTAATTCGTTCATTAACATACACGCCCGAATCACATAAATATGCTAGAAAGAAACACACCCATGTGACAACTTTTTTGTGTACGAGTATAAAGATATCTCACATTTTTGATAAGTTGTAGGCGCGAACTCTTTCACAATTGCGTAAAAAAATATTTGCAAGTCATGACTACCAACAAGTAGGTACCAACTTCATGATAATCATGATTCATGACCGAGTTAATTTTGAGCTCTGGCAAAAAGTTAGCATTTCTAAGTAAAATGATATAAGTGCCGCGAAAAGACTCACTCTCGCATGCTTTGTCCATAATATAATACGAAAACCCTCTTTTTGCGCCTACTGTGACGGACGGGCAACTGCAGAGGCATGCATGTGTAGGCATCACCAAACATGCTCTTGCCTAAATAGCATTATAGTAGGTGATTTTAGTGATTCGAAAGTAAATTATTTAATACGGAGCGTGTAGTCCACCGTTTTATACGTTTGTAAAGGATAAACCCTCTAGAATATAGAGGGTCTAAGATAGATATAGTTTAGTATGTATATGTCATAAGCGTTCATATTCCAAGACTAAACTTAACCAAAGATAATTAAGTAATTAACATAGACATGTTACCCATAGACCTGTCTTGGTAATAATAATACCAAGATTAAACGGGATGGTCTTATTAAACTTACAATAGGTATGATATGACAGAGAATGCGCTATTATAGTTGGTCCTTGTCATAGTCTCACATCGTGATTATTGCTTTTACTTAAAAAAGGCTCTAAGTACAATATAAACGTTTGTTACCGTCCACACCGCTTTTTGAAGGGCAACAAAGAAACCGACTAAATTATGTAGGCTAGTTACGGATGCTATCAGCCATCTTGTGTCAGTGTTTTAAAATTAGTCGCGTTGCGTGTATTCTGTCCTTCGTGGGCGAACGCATGTTTCAACTCTAGAGATACTTCCTTTGAAGTAATGAAGTATGTTTATCTATGACTAAACTCATTATAAAACTAAAGTTTCAATTCTGGTTACTTTGCAATTTAAAGACAGAAATTCAACCTTCTAAGCATTAGCTTTACACAGGACTATCGATAATACGTAATGAACATATCTACAAAGATATTCGGTATCAAACCTGAAGTGTTTCCTGGGTGGAAGATTATATAACATCGTATTTTATTTATTTATTTGGTACGTATCCGTGGGTTGGCAAGACTGTTGGGATAAGAGTACTTAATTAGAAGATTATTTTTAGACGCGAGAAAAGCGCAGTTCCTGAATGGTTGCAAGGCTTCCGGATTTTTATTTCGAGTGTGAATTAATAGTGTCACTAACGTTTACAGATTTTGCATGTTAATGTAATACAGATAATATGCTTCAATAAATACTATATAGATAATAGTAATTCGTAAGCACTAAGCAGGGAAACATAATAATTTCCGCAAAATATAATTATAGGCGAGTGACATAACTGATGTCATACCGGCAGCGTGTAGGTACCATGTGTCCGCAGCCATACGTAACACTTATTTCATGACATCACACCCGCGTTTATTTTTAGGGATCGCTCAGCCTCAAAATAATTCACTTCGATACAGAGGATCGGCGCGCACGCGTTACTCGGTCACCAGACCAGAAATAAAATGTCAACTTTCAGATCAAATCTAACAAGCCTAGATATTGAGCTAGTCATAAATATGTTAAAAATATTATGTATCTGAGTGCATCGATTGATGAAAAGTATCCCATTGCAGAACCGTGAGATGGCTCTATACCGCATAATCATGTATAGGACTGGAATCGATGAATTATTTATAAGAAATATATAATACGAAAATTGTAAATTTCAGATGCAAGACTATTTCTATCGGGTACTTACTTAGAGAAAATAAAGAAAGCTCAAAGTCACCCAAAGGGCAATGGAGAGGGCTATGATTGGAGTCTCTCTGCGTGATCGCATCAGAAATGAGGCCATCCGCAGCAGAACCAAAGTAACCGATATAGCCCTCCGAATCGCTAAACTAAAGTAGCAGTGGGCGGGGCACATTGCTCGTAGAACCGATGGCCGTTGGAGCGGAAAGGTTCTCGAGTGGCGACCACGAACCGGAAGGCGCAGCGTGGGTAGACCCCCCGCAAGGTGGACTGATGACCTGGTGAAGGTCGCGGGAGTCCGCTGGATGCGGGTGGCGCAGGACCGGTCATTGTGGCACTCTTTGGGGGAGGCCTATGTCCAGCAGTGGACGTCTTTCGGCTGATATGATGATGATGATGATGATGACTTACTTAGAGCGAGCTTTCGAGCGCGCGAGCCGTCATGCTCGATTTTGAGTTAAGCATGGATTCTAAATCTACGTTATATACGCTACCTAACACAACAAAAAAAATACCCCAACCTATAATGATGGGTCCTTTACGTATGCGTTCTATAGAACGCCACATATCTATACATATAAATGTCTGTCCTGACTGACTGACTGATCCACGCAGAGCCGAAACTAAGGGGGTAACTAAACCTACTGAAGCTAAGGGGGTAAAAAGGAGGTTAAAAGTCTGTATGGGTAGGATTTAAAATTTTAATTTTATGTGTGCTTAGTTTTAATTTATGTTTGTTACTGATGAGGGTTTCCGCGGTCGAGTTATTCACTAGATGGCAGCACCGTGGCGAAAGGTCTTTTTGACAGCAGCTGTCAAAATGATTAAACATGATTGAAAACTCGATGGCGGAAACCCTAATTAAATAATAATGAAAGTCATTTCAGTGTTTTTTGAAATACAACCCTTAACGGGGTCAAGATGAGGTTAAAAGTTTGTATAGAGATTTACTTTTTTGTGGCAGACTTAAAAGTTTGTAGGCTGCTCACTTAAAAACAAAAAAAAACTATACTCAGTGTTTTTCAAAACTTCACCCCAGAAAAGGTGAAACGAGGTTGAAAAGTTAGTATTAAAGCGAGGCTGAAACTAATGACGCTAGTAAGTTGTAAGTCGCAAACCAGGGACCGATTGCATAACAACCTGTAATTAATAATATTAGCTGAAGTCTCTTTCCAATACAATTTATTAATAATTTTAAACAAAAAAGAACCGACTTCACTTAGCCCCCCCCCCCCCTTTCCAAAAGGAAATGCACGAGCTGCTGTAAAAAAATACTCAAATCACTATAGGTCATCATCAGGTCAGGATCTGATGATGGGATCCTGGAGAAATCGAAGGAACTCTTCAACTATTATAGGCACACCTCACAGAGAACCTCCTATAGTGTAATAATGTTGCTAGTTTTGTTCGCGGAGCGAGTCACCAAGTCTTGCGGAAGACGTGAGCGGCGGGTGGGTGATAGCGGCGCTGCGATTGGTCGTTTCAAACTCCGCGCGCTATCACGTGGTTGCGTAGTGATGGGACATGTGTACTACAAGTAAACGGTACTTCACCGTACCGTACCGTAATTTGTTGTTGTTAATTGAGGTATTTACTGTTTACTAAATTGGTAACAAATAACAAAAATGCAATATGTATTTGCCTACTTTAAAAACGTACCAATAAATTTTACCTAGTCGCCTTATAGACTAATCTGAAATTACCTTATCTGTCCATTGAAAGTACTTTTAGAAGCATCGCTCATGTAACACCTCTTAAAAAATCTGAAAGCAACTCTCATGTGACACCCATTGAAAGTGTCTTCTAGAAGCAACACTCATGTGACACCCATTAATAGTTCCTTAAAGCCACTCCTATGTGACACCTATTGAAAGCACCTTATAGAAGCAACGCTCATATGACACCCATTGAACTTGTCTGATAGCAGTTACGCTTATGTGACACCAATTAAAAGTTCCTTAAAACAACTCTCATATGACACCTATTGAAAATGTCTCATAGAAGCAACGCTCATGTGACACCAATAAAAAGTTCTTTAAAACAACTCACATGTGACACCCATTGAAAGTATCTTATAGAAGCAACGCTCATGTGGCACCCTTAATACCCATATTTATTATAACTACATGAAAAAAAACTAACCGACTGAATAAATCTTTAAATTCTACCAACTACTCAAACTAAAGGAAAAAATGAAAATAAAACAAAGATCTGTTTTCCACTGTATTTCGTAAATTTGGTAAGTTGAAAGTAAGTGATGCCGTGCTTTTTTCCTTTTGAAAGAAAGGAATAGCACATTGCATTCTTAACATGATAAAAAGAAACGGGCATACTAACTACTTCTCAATGACAAATTCAAAATTAACTCAGCTGGCTAGAAACATATTTCTGTAAAAAAATGATTTTGAAGTAAAAGTGGAATTTAATTCCAACTCCTTTGATTCTTAACGTTTAGAAACATTTGCCACACCACCTTATACTTCAATATGCCAGGATTTTCAATAGTTTTCTTACGTATTCATTTTTTTTTCTTGCATACACGCACACTACGTGCAGGTCTAAAACATGGACGCAACTGAACGGCACGGCGACGACCGCGCAATTTATAAGTCGTTTTACTCCAATGAGTGGTGACCCCAAGTCACCTTATATTATAAGATTTATAAGGCTTATCTAGTGGTTACCTTATCTGTGGCACACCAATAGTGATTTCAGTATTTTTTACAGCAGCTCGAGCATTTGCTGTTGGAAAGGTGGATGCTAAGTGAAGTCGGTTCTTTATTGTTTAAAATTATTTGTGGCAGACTTTTACAGACCCGGGGATGAACAAAAGATAGTTCTAATACCGAACATCAAATTTTAAGAAGATGAAATAGGGATGAAACTGTATAAGGCGCCGTATTATTTGCGGACGAAGTCGCTGGCGGAAAGCTAGTATACTTATATATCTACTTCTTATATTGAAATTCCCTATTTCACAAGGACAAAAGCCATAACTTAAACACAATTATGAATCTTGAAAAAATAAAAGGTGCTTTAGAGGGCCCATCGATGATCACATGGATTATATTTGGAAAGTGCCTCGACTCTACATACATCTATCATCTGCTTTCGCAACGTGCGCTTTGTATTGAATAAAAAATCAAAAAATATTATATCCCTACATTATAACGAGATTCGGTTCGCTACTTGTATTTAAAAGTAGGTGTAATAAGAGAAAACCACAGGGACGTGGTTTAATGAATTTAATACCAGTGTAGATGCGAGACATAGGTCTAGGAATAGAATAGACCAGGGGTTCCCAACCTTTTACCATGCGTCTCACCCAACTTTATGCTAAAATACTATAGGGGTCAAACAAAACCGGGCACCTTCCGCACCGCGGTACAGGCCTTATACAGTTTAAATCTGGAGGCGCTCGCTTGCTTTTGGAAAGGTGGAGGCTAAGTGAAGTCGGTTCTTTTTTGTTTAAATTTATTAGTGGGAAAATCCATACTAATATTATAAATGGGAAAGTGTGTGTTTGTTTGTTTGTTTGTTTGTCCGTCTTTCACGGCAAAACGGGGCGACGAATTGACGTGATTTTTTTAAGTGGAGATAGTTGAAGGGATGGAGAGTGACATAGGCTACTTTTTGTCTCTTTCTAACCCCCCACTTCCCTAAAATGGGGGGTGGAAGTTTGTATGGTTTGTTACCCCGAATTTAACGCGAGCGAAGCCGCGGGCAAAAGCTAGTACCCTATAAAATACGGTTGCTTTGTATAGTTGCACAGTCGACGTCACAGATAAGTTTCAGAAGGTAACAGATTCATATTTAGCTGTTGCATATCTAGATATGCAGATTGCGTGGTTATTCTACCTAAACACTTCTAAAGTAAGACAAAAGTCGGTAACACTTTAAAAATGATGACCTCTACTCCAGTAGGTGCACTGCCTGTCACTAGCATCACGTTCGAGAAACAGAGAGATCAAACGTTGTTTACAGAATGTTATGGTAATCATTCTGTTTATTTTTAACTCAAAATATAAGTGCTAGATCATTCCATATAAACAGAGGAAATTCTTTTGAAACACCTTGCAACTTTTAAAATCTTTAGAGATCAATATAAGTAGGGATATGTCTTTCAATTTCCTACATTTTTCGATTCACATTTATTGAAACTACAATGCTAATCCTGATCAAATGACTAAATCTCTAAGCACATGAGAATAAATGCGCAAAGTAACGGGTAGACAGCGCTACAATCATTTAAAAAGAAGTGATTTTCTACACGTATGTAGGTAATAAAATAAACTAGATACAAAAAAAAAAACATATATCTGGGTTTAATCTTCATTGGAAATGAGAAATCGAAGATGTATGTCCATTTACAACTAAACATAGGCAGGTACATAACAGTAAAGAATAATTATAATGACGTGAAAAGTCTCACCACATCCCGGATCGAAACAAAACAATGATCCATAATTGCATAGCCTTTGTTCTTGAGGCACGTATATTAGAATTGTAATGTAACATTTCCAAGACAATGATCAAGCGGAAAAATCTTGTCCATTTAATGGTTGTAACCAGTTGATAAGGTGTAACTATCACACTAATAACATTTTATGTAGAATTTGCGGTCAAGACTAATTAGCTTTTACTAGAAAAAAAAGTCATATACCTACTTACAAAGAAATCTGTAACCTTCAACCTCCCACCCCCATAAAGTATACAGATTCTTACACATACACTATACACAGGTATGGCGTATGTGTATGTAGATCAGTGAAACTAGATATTAAATTTACAATGCGTGATGTAGTTGAGATTTTTTTGTATGTTGTTAGGGACGGTTGCCCAGTATTTGCCCAGTATTTAAATACTGCCCAGTATTTGATGATATTTGCTACAACAAGTGTCTTGAGCTAGCTGAGAAATTCGTGAAAAACGGACAACTTTGTGATATTTCCTGTACAAACTCAAAAAACTGTTCATTTATAAGAGACTCACAACTTCTATGCAGACATTCACTTCGAGATTCGGATTCGCATTGTGGTTCTTGAATCACCTTTGTTTGTAAAAAGATGGAAAACTATTTCATATAATATATTCGAGTCTCTGCCAATAAAATTAGATTTTTCTGTGGTCTCTCGTCAATGTATCCGCGGTTTTTTGCGAGTTCGCGCGCAAGTTGATGTAATATTTTTTAGCTTTCCAAAGATATAAGTAGCCGTATCTTGTAAAATATTTAAGATATAATCGAATTTAGACTCAATTTGTGCATATTGTAAATTAAAGGGCCTTCGAAATCAACAACATATCTAAAATCTAAAACTACATCACGCTTTGTTATTTTAACAATTTTGAGTGTATAAAATGGAAGAATAGGGTACTTCCTGAAAGAAAACAGAATTCCTAAAAAGCTAAAATTTTGTATTGCTGTGAATTGCATTCATAATAACAAAAGAGTTGTTGTTAATGGGGGTGTAGACTTAGATAAAAACATTTCATGCAAAATTGGTGGCGAAAACTAACTAGATTCCACTGTAAAGACCTCAGCAAAAGCCAAGCCCCTAAGCCTTGACTTTACTATCCCTACACCTTGGTTAAAATACTATGGCTTCACTGTTTCATAGATTTATTGTAAAAACATCTGTGATGTATTTTCCTACCGTAACAAATCCATCGGACGATCTGGCATATATATAGAAAACATATTTGTCTTTAATATTTAGTAAATAATATTTAGCGTGTATCTGCGACAAAGCTATGTGGGTTTGATAATGAGGCGAAACGGTTCGAGAAAGGGTAGGTTGTGCCACACTTTTTTCGTTGGTCTGGGCGGGGGCACTACCGTGCACCAAGATTATGGATTACGAGGTATAAGACCACCACGTTTCCAAGGGGGTGAAGCAGCCGTGAATAAATGTTGAATAATTTAATAGTTACATGGCGCTATTTCTGTATTACGACGGCAACTACCTACAGTTTACGGGTTCATACTTTACCGTTCTTAGTTTATAAGGCAAATAGCTCACCCTTGCAGAGCTGCTGATAAGCAACCTTCCACGAGAAAGAATTTAAAAATCTAAATCAGCTGTTTGTAAAACCTGCCGCCATCTTTGATGCTGTACGAATGACGTTGGGAGTTGAAACAATTAAAAAGTTACTTTGCAGGCCTAGGCCTGAAAATTTGTTTTGAATCCCATTACAGTCCCCTCGCGTTATTGCACCTGAAAAAGGATACTACCGATTCTATTATTAGGAACGTAACGCCAACATTTTATTGCATGTTTGAGAAAAAATATTTTAATATAGTGGAAGTAAAATTTATTCGAATGCAAACTATCTGAACACGTATGACTCAAAATGTTTAGGCTATGATAGGAGCACGTAATACAAATGACTAATATCGTTATTAGTCACATTATGGAAAACCATAATATTGAATGGCCGAGAAATGATAACCGTCCCATTTTTTTTTTCTAATACTCAATGTCACAAAGTAAAATTTATTTAAATGCAAAGAACTTTCAGAAAACTTACATCACATCTTTTGCGTGTATGACTCAAAAAATGTTTAGGACCAAGATGATGAGTACGTAATATATAAATGACCAATAATGTTATAACTAATAATGCGACATTATAGAAAACCATAATATTGAACAGCCCTGAAATAATTACCATCCCATAATTTTATTTAATAATAATTTAAGTCAATCCTTTCACAGCTGAAAATCAAAACCCGGCTATCCACGATATGCCAGCAGCGAATTCTGGCCTATTTCGGCCATATAGTGAGAAAGGAAGATGAGAGCCTGGAAAAACTAATAGTAGTTGGAAACACTGAGGGCAGCCGAAGAGGCAGATCTCCTACTAGATGGACAGACCAAGTCAAGGACTCATCTTCCTCAAAACTTTGCACTGTTGTACAGAATGCCATGGACAGAAGCCGATGGAGACGGTTCACACACACAAAGTGCAAATCATCCGGTGATGACCATGATCCTGTCATGAGGGCACAACCGAAGAGAGAGAGAGAATTTTATTTAAACTTCATTTAAATTTAATTTAATATAGCAGTGCCATTAAGATGGTTAATTAATTTTAAGATCTATTGTTGGTGCCATAATGCAACTGGTGTATAAGTATATTTTGGCCAGGGACTGTTGCACCTCAAGCATAGACAAAGAGAATCTTAAGCTAGTACCCTCACCACTTAAAAAGGGATTAGGATAGCTTATAAATTCTACTGTTACTGTTGTTTTTGGTTAGCCAGACTATAGACAGTTAATCAAGATGCATTATGGTACAGTCAACTAATTTGATTCCTAGGCCACTCTAGAATCTTGTCACAATAGCTAGTTTGGTAGCGAATAGGTTACATTATACATATCCACGGGCAACCGTCATTACGACAAGGTTCTACAGTGGCCTAGTAATCAAATTGGTTGACCATACAACTGGTGTATCACATGTTTAAGAAAGCGTTCCTGTTTAAGTTACATCTAGATAGTTGACCAATTTTAAATCATTATGGTGCAACTGGTGTACCGTTTACAAGTAAGCCTTACGATTGGAATGATGGCTGGTTTCCTCACTATGTTTTCCTTTATCGAAAAACAATTAAAAAATCAAATGATATTTCATGCATAAGTTACAAGAAGCTCTATGTAATAAACTGAGGCTTAATCCAGAGACCTCCAGATCAGGCTTCCAGGGCTTCCAATCTATAAGTTCCATCTTACCTTAATAAATAAAACTAGTTATTACCCATGACTTTGAATGTATGTGCCTCAATAAAATGTAATTACAAACATAACAGTTAAAGAACTGTACGTATGTGTATGATTTCTGTAACAACAACTAGATTCTATTGCTTTCCCGGGACTCATGCTCTACCCCTATTCTATCATTCTATCTAAATTGGTTCAGCTGCATTAACACAACTTTATCTTGATATCTACATCAGTGAAACTACTAGGCCAAGTTTGGTATTGTTTTCGTATAAATCGGGGACGCTGAATTCATTTATGGTATCATTTTGACAATGTTCCAAAACGAAATTCCATATTTTTACTGCTACAACGGCCACTAAGAGAAGATATTGCAAAAATTATAAAGGCAACTATGAACATGCCTGTCTAGTATTGGAACAAAATTATACCAATCAGAATCATTAAAAATACGATTAACCAATTCTTTAAAAAAACGTGGTATCCAAGAAACAAAAGAAATAAACCCATGTTTAAATTAATTACATAAAATCGACTTACCTGAAAATCGAGCATTGTTGCCGGAACACACCAAATTCCTGCACTTGTACCAGTCCTTTAGATGAAACTGTATGAGTCCATAAGTCATTACAATATTTGCGTTAAGACTACTACTTAAAGCTACTTAAACTAAACTAACATAAATATATACTGATATGTTGGGAACCGTTTACCCTCTGCACAATAACAATAAGCACTTAGTAATCCCTAAATAAATTAATGAAGCAATATGCCCTGCAGAACATTAATCTTGACAACTGGTTTCTCAGTCAGTCTTACAAAAATATGGATAAAATATTATGACAAATTCCTCGAAAATGCAAATACGTCAGCTGTGAAACAAAAACTCACTAAACAATCGTAACAAACGCATTTCAATACGTGAAAATGACAATATATTGAATATAATTGACAGTATTAACACCTACATTGCGTTACATTCACATTTCACTTAACAACAAACTTCTTATTATGACTTTATTCAAATGTTTTAACCAATTTACAAGTCTTTCATAAAAATTTAGAAATGACAGTCTAACAAAATAATCAGCCACTGCATTTTGTAAAATCGTAACGCCATATTTGCACGATTGATTCGATGTTGCTCGCATAAAACATTTCAGCAAGAAATTTAGTAGTAGTAGAAAAAGAGAATAGTCAAGAAGTTCGTTTGTGGTTTGTGGTCATTTTATATTTATAGTCTGGCCAGCCAACGAACGCAGTAGCAATGTACAGCGAACAAAAGTATAACAACACTAAGAATCAGTGAAAAAAGCAGCAATGATCATCAAATTTTATGTTTTTAATTTTAGGTGGTATTTCCGCCCCTTTCATTCGTTGACATATACGATGTGTAAAAAGGAGACGGATATATTTCGTCTGATATGTCATCAACTGCAACAGATAATCTGGTTGAGGCAATTGACATATGCCTTAAAAATGAATTTAAATTTAATTGGGAACGTTGCAGGAGTTCTATCTCACTCGCGCTTTAGATGAGAGAGTGAAATGCACAAGAAACACATTCAATGTGAATTTAAATGTTTGTCATGAAATACGGTGTCTCATCACAAAGGGTTGCCACATGTACGTATTTTGAATTTGCCGCGCGTTTCTACTGACAGAAATGGTTTGCCAGTCTATAGGTCATATAAAAGTTATATTTGGGTCTACGAGTGGTTCTTTATAAAATAATCGTGATTTCTCATAACCCCTCAGCTGTGGCGGGTCCCTCTCGGGAATGCTGTCGGATTGCTAACATCTGTGGGAGTCAAAATGGAGAATTTTGCACGTCTGTGGACCTACGCTAAAACTGCATTTCCCTGGGTTCGTCCCCTGACCATAGCCTTTATTTTAACAAAAACCTTATAAATGAAATTTTCTACTTATATTCACGTACCTTTGTAATCATGTTGTACAGCTATCATTCACACACACACACATATATATTAACGACTCGTCACATGTATATAAACGACTTTTAGCGTAGAAATAGTGTTTTATTACAACTTAATAATAAATACTATTTACAAATAAAAAGCATAATACTTATGCCTCTCATGCAAATATTTTAAACAAAGTTTTAAGTGTAAAATAAAAATATTTCCTACCTGTGAAGCCCTGTTACACTTTACTTTTTTTAGTGTTCTAACTAGCATCCTAATTACGATCCTAAATATATCTCCCAGTCATACTTGTCATAACTAGGATCCCAAATTCCCAATAAACAGAATCAGACTGAGATTAAAGTTCTAGGAAAAGAACATACAAAATCTATGACATTTAGGTCTACTGGAGACTAAAGGGCCTGTTACACTTGTTCTAGTTAGCTTCCTAAATGATTTTGTTTCTAAATTTAGTCAAGTGTAACCGCATTTAGTAAGTAAATTTACTTTTTAAAAAGTTAGGACCCTAGTTAGGATGCCAGTTAGGACAAGTGTGACTGACTGGGAAATATATTTAGGATCCTAATTATGATGCTAGTTAGGACACTAAAAAAGGGAGGATTTTCGGAGTTACTTGACCGCGTTAGATTAAGATTTACATTTACAGCCACTTTTAGCCGACCGACCTTTGGTGGGTTGGTTGGTGGGCAGTTAAAGAATTGATTGGTGATGATTTGATTGTTCTACATAATCTGACATATATCTTTCGAAATTTTCTTAATCTGATGCATTCATTTTTAATTTTGAGGGTAATTGTATGGAGACTATCGTAAATTTAAATCCAATCATTAATTTTGTCAGATTATTAATTATACTGCGTCATCAGTGACACGTCGAAAGCCTCAAGCTATAATATCTAACGCGCTCGAACAAGTACATGTGACCTTTTGTTTGCTTAAGATCTTTGAAAGTCTTTAGAAGCTATCCCCACAAATTAAAGTATATACATTATGCAAACTTTTGTCTATTTACAATGTAGCCTTCAAAATGGTCTTGGTCCTGCCGACGCCCGAGTGACTCCAAAACCATCATGGGTTCCAGTACCTACTATTTATTACATTTATTAGTTCAGTTTTTTATATTACTTGCGATAGTAGAACTGATCATTTAAAACTGGTCACACTGCCAAATGTCAAACTCTTGGTAGATATTAAGATTTATTTATAATATTACAATATAAATAAAGTTGTTTGTAGAATTTTTATATTCCGAATGTAAGAATAACGGAATATTGAATGGTGTTCGTGTATAAATAAGTTCTTAATATTACTCAGTGGAATCGGCATGGGTACGTGGCATTTTTACCTAGATATCATAAGTATCATAACATGTATCTTTGCATGTTAAGCAGGCTACCAAATGTTCATTGTTTTGTAATTTCAGAAGGAATAATTGAAGATCATGAGAATCTTAAGGATTTCCTGGAAGAAGCAGAGCTTCAACAGTATTATGAGTTATTTAGGTAAGGAGTTTCAATTGATATTCATGTCCCTGGGGGTCGAGTAGTGGTACTACATGAACATTTTTTATACAAAATTTTGATATCGATGCAATTGCGAATTGGCTTATTGTAGGCTATTTGAAATCGTGTCGTATTTGCAGTCTTAACTTGTGCATACTTACATATTATATTAGTTGTGAGTGGTAGTAAGTATACTTTTATTATGTTAATTTGATTGAATTCTGAAATGCTGTATAGTTTATAGTTCTAGTGATAGCTGTTAGCCACAATGTGCACACTAATTATTTACCGGCTCTTGCTTGTGGTTAATATAATATAATGTATGTTTGTTTGTGTGATGTTAATGCCAATAGATTCATGTACGGTCAGCAGCAGAGGTAGCTAAGCAGGTGAGGTGTTTGAAATGATCTTGGCAAGACTTTATTGTCAAGACATTAAGAGTGTGTGAAAGACTGCAGCATACTGTACATTGTATTTAATATTTGTTGTACTTACTTTACTGTACTTTTATGGCACTCAACAATAATAAAGCCTTCATAATGTTTCATTGACACAAGCCTCCTTGCAGAATAAATGTTTTGATTTTGATACAACACATTTTCTACAAAAGGTAGGGCCAGTTGCACTTAACACAATAGACAAAATGATCAAAGGAGCTCTGCGAAGAACTATGAACGTTTTAATGTAATACAATTCAGCGAATGTTTTAATGGTGACAGACAATTGGCTAACCACCAACCCTTAGTATATAAATTTAACTCTGTAAAATAGAGCAGTGTCTGCAAATATGAGAATACATTTAAATTAACCTCAGAAATGTGTGCTTAAAATCACAGGCACAGACATTATGTATGATTTTATATTATGAGAGAAATTCAATTCATTACAATACATTTAAAATTTAATTGGCAAATTCATATCAGTTAAAGGAAATTGCACTAATTTTACAACTGATTGCTTATCTAGTGTGGGATACTTTTTAAGAATAAGTTCCTATTGCTATTTTATAATATTTACATTTGATCGCTAACAAAATATCATACACAGCTTGCGAAGCATATACTGCTTAAAGGAATTTGTAACTACTAAAATGTTTTAACTTGTAAACAATAATATAGGCTAGTAATATCCTTTAGAAATTAATTATGTTGCAAACTAACAAACAATACACTTTTACATGTTGTCTTACTGCTGACGAAGCACTATTAATCATTGCAATGTTATCGATAATTAATTGAAATATTTGCTTCAGGGACATATTGAAAGTTGCAAAAGTGTCACAGTTAAAGTTTGTGGTGACAGAAGACCTTGTACAAATCGGGCTGTCCAAGCCAGAGCAAAGGCGATACAAGAAAGTGTATTCTAAATATTTTCCTAACCCCTACATATCTAAAATCAAGAAACTGCTCGGCTCAAATAAGAAGAATGATGTTGTAAGTTTTTTACTCGTTTTGGTACTATATTTATGGATTTAAGATCAGAAACTTGTTCTCTTAGATTCTTGCAAAGTTTGAATTAAAGCTCCGTCACACTCGCGCGATTTTTTTGCGGGGCGCGTTGAGAGCTGCGGCCCGCCGACGCTGTGGTAAGCGACGCGCATTGATCTCTCAAGGGGCAGTTATATATTATGGTCTCATTATGCGCGGACGCGGCGTGCCGACGTGGCACTGCATCAAAGCACAGATCCGCGCGTAACGCTTTCACATCGCGCCTCGCTGCCACCCCGCTAACAAAACGCGCGTGTGTCTGCGCGGAGCTTTTGTTATCTTGATATTATGGAATTCTTTTTTTTTGGATTTTAGATGGTGAAGTACTAGGCCAGCATTAACCCTTTGACCGCCAAGCATCGGACAGAAAAGTGGTGCCCTATGCGCCAGCGCGTGCGAGCGAGTAAGGCAAACCGGTTTTACTTTAGACGTGATATCACGTGCTGGCGCTGAGGGCAAGACTTTCCGTGCGCGTGATTTGACTTCTTTGGCGGTCAAAGTGTTAAAAAATGGCTAAAATTACCATGATGAATGTACGTTTTGTAAGGAAATCGTAATTCAGTGTTTACAGTATTTACAGGGTCACTGCTCAATACCTATCGATTGTGAGCCATTCTCAGAAAACAATGTAAAGGGCCCTACGAAGCACATTATACCTGTGGAAGATATTACTATAAATAAGGAACTAGGTATGGGCCAGTTTGGAGTGGTGCAGCAGGGCACGTGGGCTACTGGCAGTCAGAGAGTGAGTAAAGAGAACTAAACAGAGATCAATGGAAAAGTAAATAAATGTAAACAAACTATTTTACCTTCATTGCTTCGCAATCACGCACTTTTGAAGAACAAACATGGTATCATCGTCCAATTATATACTTAAACTTGTTATTTACATTAATTTTTACTAAATTCTCCATTATTACTTATATTCAAGTGAAAATGAATCCCTGTAATCATATTTTATTCTATTCATTCGTTCATATTTATTCTATTCTATTCATTTATCTATTATATTCTATTGGCCTCCGTTTTATGTTAATTAGGGAATGCAAACCGATAAATTTTTGTGTAGTGATTGTTATCTAATGTAGTATTTTTAATTCAAGACACTGACAGCTTTTGCTACACATTGTCAACAGTTTATTCCTGATCATATTTGGAGATTGTAGCAATTTTGTCGTAAACCAAAATTATATGCTCTGTAATCTATAAAAAAAGTACACAACATGCCATAATATCATCTAGACAATAACTTATACCTACTGAAAAGTAAGCTTGTTAATAAAAGCTAAATATGTTCATTAAACATCTGTTTCAAAAGCGAATTTTCATACTGCCTTGTGTTTATTACAGTTGCAAGTGGCTATCAAGTGTCTTGGCCATGAGAGGATGACTTCAAACTCGACCGAGTTTTTGAAGGAAGCAGCTGTAATGCACAGTATTGAGCATCCGAACATTGTCCGTCTGTATGGTGTAGTTTTACATTTAGACTCTTTGATGTTGGTAAGTGTAACAGCTGCGTTGTTTTTATAATCTCTTTCCAGGTGGAGTACGATCTAACGACCACATCCGTGGCAATTTAATTTCAACCTTAATTTTTCGGCTTTTTCATACGCTAGTTTCTCCGCAAAAAAATGGTTGAGTGGTCTTTTGTTCTACTCTTACTGCCTAGTTTTGGTCACCCAGACTATATAACAGCATTTTGTGTACGTAGACCCTAATTATAGCCTGGTTTACAAAAAAAGAGTTAAACCACATTGTCTATCCCCGTTACTCCTGCGGAGTAATACTACCTATTAGTCCTTACATATCCGCGTGGAATAATGTTTGTTGAAAATGTTTTGTTGAAAATATGTTTTGTTCCCAGGTAACGGAACTGGCACCTCTTCGCTCCCTACTGGAATGTCTACGCGAAGTGGCGCTCCGACCGAACTTCCCCGTGCCAAACCTTTGCGAATTCGCGGAACAGATCTGTGATGGCATGACTTATCTGGAAAATAAAAGACTGATACATAGGTAATAAAATTAAGCTTTTGACTGCCCGCTCGTCCATGGAAATCTGTGTCCCAAACGCCATGACATGTGACATAGGTATGACACTCTAAAGCGGCAGATGACGTCGAGGCGTCTGTGACAGCTTTCCATCGACGTTATTTGGCGCTCAAAAGGTTAAAAACAGATGATGTCCTTCGAGCCCTGTCCAGGTTATGCGCACCAAGACGCGCAATACGCATGTTTGCAGCAGCCGTCAGCAATGTGGACATGTTTAGGTACTGCTCGAGGCAGCTCGAAGTGCTCGAGCACTGTTCACTGGTTACGCGTGGTCGCATAAAAGAGTACCCCCTTTTTATTACCCTGTGTGATAAAATCATTAACTCGTATGACCCTACTTCTCTTACTATGGTATTGTACTAATAAGTACTATACGTATATCATAATTGCTCTTTAACCCTTTAACCGCCAAAGACGTCAATTCACGCGCACGGAAAGTCGCGCCCTCAGAGCCAGCACGTTTACATGAATATCTCGTTCAAAATATGACCGGTTAACCATGCGCGCGTATCTCGTTTTTTCCGTCTGATCCTTGGCGGTCAAAATGTTAAAAACTATTAAAAACATGATTCTAGTTATTAATTGTCATTGTTCGTTTTTCAGGGATTTAGCAGCAAGAAATATTTTAGTATTTAACAAGGATAGGGTTAAAATTTCCGATTTCGGGCTCTCCCGTGCCTTGGGTGTTGGCAAAGATTACTACCAGACGAACTACAATGTCAATCTCAAGTTGCCTGTGGCTTGGTGAGTATTAAGTTACGATTGGCTTATGTTTCATTAATTGTTACAGGGAATTCCACTAATCCGTCACTTACGATTAAATTTAAACACTTCCATAAATTAGTCAGCCAGGGGATAACATTAGTACAGTTTGTTGGAAGTAACCGATTTTATACTAGCAATTAACATGGTTGGTGGATGGTTCATTATATTTACATAGCCCATTGAAAAAATTACTACGTCGATTTAAATTGGATAAAGGCGTTTATCTACACCAATATCATAGATCCTCTATTCTGCGTTCGAAAACCGTATGTAATTACCACCATTATTGCAACCAGTAACTTAACATCGGTGTATTATCTGTGACAGTGTGGTAAAAACGTATGAAAATTCATTACCTACGGTAACGTAATGAAAATCTGCCCTCCTCTCCGACCGCCGGCACGTGCCCGCTCGACCGCCGGCACAATCGAGTTGGTCATAGCAGTGCAATGGCGGTCATTCTAATGGTTTCCGAACACTTCATTTAGGATTTATAATATCTGTGTAGATAAAGCAGTGTATGCAACTGTACGTAATTAAGCCTTAAAACACTCTGTGATCTTATTACCACAGTCGTATTTTAAGGACCCTTATTACTTAACAGTTACATAAACTACTATTTTGAAATATGTAAATGATATCATCATTTGCACACAAACTAAACAATGACAAAACTATTACTATAAACATGACGACACTATTAGCCATTTTTGCTACGGAATCCTAAAAAGTAAAAAAAAAACAACAGAAATTACATTTGATATTACAGTTAAAAATAATTTTAAACAAAAAAGAACCGACTTCACTAAGCATCCACCTTTCCAACACCAAATGCTCGATTTGCTGTAAATAATTTTAAACAAAAAAGAACCGACTTCACTAAGCAATCCACCTTTCCAACACCAAATGCTCGAGCTGCTGTAAAAAATACTCAAATCACTACAGGTGTGCCTATAATAGTTGAAGAGTTCCCTCGATTTCTCCAGGATCCCATCATCAGATCCTGACCTGGTTACAATGGGACCAACTGTGAAGTATACTCTTTCAAACAAAAAAAGAATTTTCCAAATCGGTCCAGCCGTCTTCGAATACTCGGTGAACATACATAAAAAAAAAAAAAAAATAGCAAAAACAAAGATCCCGACGAATTGATAACCTCCTCCTTCGAAATCTTGAAGTCGGTTGAAAATACTCAAATCACCATAGGTGTGCCTATAATAGTTGAAGAGTTCCCTCGATTTCTCCAGGATCCCATCATCAGATCCTGACATGGTTACAATGGGACCAACTGTGAAGTATACGCTTTCCAACAAAAAAAGAATTTTTTAAATCGGTCCAGCCGTCTTCGAATAATCGGTGAACATACATAAAAAAAAAAAAAAAAAAAATAGCAAAAACAAAGATTCCGACGAATTGATAACCTCCTCCTTCGAAATCTTGAAGTCGGTTGAAAAGGTGCAATGGTTGGAAGAGCTCTTTAGTAACATTCGGACATTAAAAATAATTTTCTATAACTAACCGTGTTTTATTAAAGGTGTGCTCCCGAATGCATTCTGTACCTACGATTCACGTCAGCCAGCGATGTGTGGGCCTTCGCCGTGTGTCTCTGGGAGATGTTCACGTACGGCTTCCAGCCTTGGGCGGCGTTCTCGGGCCAGCAGATTCTTGAAGCAATTGATGCTCCTAACTTTCAGGTAGTTTTATAACCTCGGAAATCCCCCCGTAATAAGACCGGTCATTGTGGCACTCTTTCGGGGAGGCCTATGTTCAGCAGTGGACGTCTTTCGGCTGATATGATGATAATGATAAATAGAAATAAAAGGTTTCAAATTTAAAAACGCTAGAGTTGACCCTGAGACTTACGAGGATAATTATGTAATATAAAAGAAGAAACTGACTGACTGACTGATTGACTGACTGACTGACTGACTGACTGACTGACTGACTGACTGACTGACATATCAACGCACAGCCCAAACCGCTGGTTCTAGAGATTCCAAATTTAGCACGTAGGTTCCTTATAAGGTCTAGGGATGCACTAAGAAAGGATTTTTCAAAATTCACCCCCTAAGGGGGTAAAATGGGGGTCCAAAGTTTGTATGGTTAATCAAAATTTGTTAGACTATTTTATTCGAAACTTCACAGGAGTATTTCTAACGATAAATGAGTAAACACGTGTTTCAGGTTTTTTGAAAATTAAATCCCTAAATGGGGCAAATGTGGTCACAAAGTCTGAAAATCAACATGGATATCGTATCCTTTTTGAGTACTTATAGTACGCGGGCGAAGCCGCGGGAAAAGGCTAGTTATGTATAAAAGTGTGTTCGATTCTGTAGCACGGCTTGATCTCTTGCTCCTCGACCCCGAAATCAGCCTGTGTACGTGCATAGCGGCGTCTCTTATCAATTGAACTCATAATACAGAGAAAGTTTTCGCTCATACTGTTCGGCAAAATAGGCTGTATCAGGACCCTTTTTTCTATTCCACTTTTGCGCGCTGACTGTATTTCTTTGTATTATATGCGTTCAACGATATACCAATAAGCCGCCTAATATTTCATTGGATAATGTTGATTTCAGAGGTTGGAGAAGCCCGAATGTTGCCCGGAAGACTATTACACTGCTATGTTGGACTGTTGGTCTCACGATCCGAACGACCGACCTAAATTTAAGGATTTAGGGCCGAAACTGAGAGCTATTCGACCAGAACAGGTACGGAAATGGATCTCAATGTTTGTTACTTGTATATCACGCTTTTGGATGGCAAGAACACCTAAAGGTGTCTTAAGTAGTTGAGCCCACAGCTCAGCGCTAAGAATACGTATAAGTTTTATGGCATACGCTGTCAAAGTAACCTTTATACTTTCAGGTAGACTACACTAACATATCAAAGTGCACTCACGTACAGGCAAGCTTAGGGTTGCAAATAGAAAAAAAACAACATGTTTTTTTTCAAATTTATGAAAAAAAACCTGGCACAATTTTTTTTTTCTAAATAAGGTTTTTTTTTCAGATGAACAAATATTACGACAAATACGGTTTTTCGTGATTTATTCATATAAGTAACTTAAAACTAAGTACATTAAAGTAGGTATGTCTGTTATGTAACTAAACTATTCTCAGTAAATGCAAAAAAAACTTAGAACTTATTCACTAGAACTATCAGCAGCATAGTACCACTACATATTTCATTAATAATATTTTAAGTTTAATAAAACCAGAAATTAAAGTTGTTAAATTAAATTAGTTTAATAGTTAACATAAAGTCTAAAACAACCGTATAAGAGTATTAACTGCCTTGCAAATTTTGAGATTTCGTACTTTTGAAAAAAAACATATTCCAGAAAAAAACTGTTCTTTTTCACGGTTTTTTTTCAGGTTTTTTTTCAAGACAGAAAAAAAACCGTTTTTTTTGCAACCCTAGGCAAGCTAGTTTTATATTTTGTATAAATGCACATGTCTCTACTTAGTTAATCGTATGAAATTGGTATCAGAATCATTAAATAATAAAACTCCAATAATTGTAGCAGCTGTCTTTCTGAATCTATGTAAAGCGTTTGATTTTGAAATACACTCGATACTATTGTCAAAGATAAAATAAGTATGGTATAAGGGGAAACGCGCTGAACTGGTTACATTGGGAAATTAAACGGATTATCATTGTTGAACTAGGTCCATAAGGTCTGAATATAAATGTAACTGCTGTGAAGTACCACAGGGGAGTATACTAGGTCCATTATTATTGCTTTTATACGTCAAAGATTTGCTTAACCACGTGCAGCATGACTGTATAATGTTTACCGACGACACAACCTTGATAATAAAATTTGAAAATGTTAGTAATTTTAGTAAAGATATAAATTACTTAGTAAAGATATAATTAGTGTAATTTATTGGCTTGACAAAAGTAATTTATGATTAAATATTAATAAAACATGTTTAATGCAATTTAGGACGTATAGATGTACAGATATCAACTTGGACATTCAATATGAAAACGAGACAGTAAAAACCGGCCAAGAGCGTGTCGGGCCACGCTCAGTGTAGGGTTCCGTAGTTTTTCGTCCGTCACAGTAAGTGTCCCCACTTAAGAGTTAAAATAACACCGCCATGTAGGATATGATATAAGCGTTCTACGTACAGCGACATCTATCGGCAAATTAAGTAAACTATTGCGCGCGAGCTTAAAGTATGGAAGATGATTTTTATGGGATAATTCTTTATTGCGTGAACCGATTTTCACCGTTTTTACTTTATTTGAAAGCAAGTCTTTTCATTGTAATTTTGTAGAAATTACAGGTACAATACACACCTGCTTATACGGTTAAATTACAAACTTAGTTCAGAAATAATTTTGTATTTTTTTACAAAAACTATTCAACCTATCAAGTTCAAAATAATTTTCCTAGAAAGTTTTTATAAAGGTTTACTTTTCAGATTTTTTTCATATTTTTAAAACTTATGGTTCAAAAGTTAGAGGGGGGGGGGGACACATTTTTTTTTACTTCTGGAGCGATTATTTCCGAAAATATTTACATTATCAAAAAATGATTTTAGTAAACCCCTATTCATTTTTAAATACCTATCCAACAATATATCACACGTTAGGGTTGAAATGAAAAAAGAAATACTCCCCACTTTACGTATAGGGGGGAGGTACCCTAATAAAATCTTTTTTTCCACTTTTTATTTTACCACTTTGTCGGCGTGATTGATATACATATTAGTACCAAATTTCAGCTTTCTAGTGCTAATGGTCACTGAGATTATCCGCGGACGGACGGACGGACGGACGGACGGGCAGACATGGCGAAACTATAAGGGTTCCTAGTTGACTACGGAGCCCTAAAAAAAGAAGAATCCACCATTGTTTTAGGCATACATATAGATAAATTATGCAGCTGATAAAAACACGTTACTGATGTATGTGAAAAGTTTGACAAGTTTGTATTTGCTCTTAGGAGGCTAAGCAATATTACATCTAAAGCCGTAGCCATAAACAGCTTACCAGGGATATGGCTCCTCCGTTCTGAATTATGGCTTATTAATCTGGGGCAACTCTGTTGATATCCACAAAGCATTCCTAGTTCAGAGAAAATGTATGCGCGCCGTTTGCAACGTCCACTATCTAGAACCATGTAGACCACTATTCAAATCCACGAAAGATCTGCCCCTACAATGCATGTACATATTACAGGCATCACCCATTATATATATTTAAAAACAATGCTTTCTATATGGTAGTCCTCATCTACCGTAGATTACCAAAATGTATAGCCAGATAGCAAACCGAAGTGCCCCTGCAAAAGGCTATTATTGTTAATACTCTGTTGAGGAATTTATGTCCGACGGGAATCAATAATTAAGCCATTTTTTTATATTGTGGATAATTAGTAATCCATCATTTGTAATGTTGACAGTCAGTTATTTGTAAATTTTTGTTTTATATAATTTCTTTATCCTATAAATTTTAATTTATATTCTAACATTTTTTTTTGTAATATGACATTCTTTCATAATGTTGATATCTAACTTATAGCTATAATAATTTTACTGACATATTATATTGTATATAAATTGCTTTCTTGCTTGCCGCTTGATCTACTTTACATTGCATCCATAGGCATTATAAGGTAGACCATAAGGACACACCTGTTTATTATAGGACCACCAATGTAAACACTATATTCTAGCAATAAAATATTTTATTTCAGTTATCGCATGTTAGTTATATTTTTGTGTACATCTATTATTATTGGCTTTTCCTCTGTTATTTAAGTTTTGTATTATTTGTTGTATTACTGTTGATGCCTCTAATAAAAAAAAAAATTAACTCACTTGCTTCCGGGATCTTGACGTGTGACTTTTCAACCGACTTCAAGATTTCGAAGGAGGAGGTTATCAATTCGTCGGGATCTTTGTTTGTGCTATTTTTTTTTTTTTTTTATGTATGTTCACCGATTATACGAAGACGGCTGGACCGATTTGGAATTTTTTTTTGTTTGAAAGCGTATACTTCACAGTTGGTCCCATTGGAGCCATGTCAGGATCTGATGATAGGATCCTGGAGAAATCGAGGGAACTCTTCAACAATTATAGGCACACCTATGGTGATTTGAGTATTTTTTACAGCAGATCGAGCATTTGGTGTTGGAAAGGTGGATGCTTAGTGAAGTCGGTTCTTTTTTGTTTAAAATTAATTATATGGCATATGGTGTTCTGACAAAAAGCAATCTATAATTTTTATTACGCATTTCAGGTTGAAACAACAGTGAACTTTCAGAAGTCTGAAGATGGGAGGCGAAATAATTTATTTGAATATAAATCAGGACAAATCATAACTGTTCTTGGCAAAGAGTAAGTAAGCTTTTGATTATTGGCATGAACATGTACCTACGTCTTTCGAAATTAATGTTATTTATTGGTTAAAATGTAGATTTACCTACTGTACTGTACCCATAGGAAGCCAACACGCCGATTATCTGTATTCGTTCGTCATGTAGTTTTTGATAAAAAAGTGAATTGATTTAGAGTGGTACGAAAATAATACAAACGCCAAATAAATACCACGTCTGATCACGGGCTTTCATTCTGGCGCCATTTAGGTTTCACGTTACGTTAGACATTTCGTACACTAAGTAACATACGAAAATAGTTTGAACCGTAAGTAACTCGACAATTAATCATGTCCGTGACTGTATAATTATACAAAAGGGTGACCTAGCATAGTGCGGTTGGGGCTTTTCCACAGTCCAAACACGTTTCATCAAAACCCATTTCAGCCGTTTCGGGGGCTTATCTAAATTTTAATTTAGAATAGTTTCTGTTTACGTTTTCGTATATTGAAAATATATCGGTATCTTCATCACGTGTTTATCAACCCATATACCTGCATAACTTTCAGAAATAGTACTAAAACATCAATGTGGCATGGTGTGCTCCTGGGAGGCGCTTGCGGAATGTTCAATCCGAACAACACCAAACCCTACAATAAGACTGAAGTGAGTAGTGGCATTACATTCATTGTCTGGGCTCATCGGTTTGTGTATGACATGTGTGGCAAGTATTAAGTATAACGAGCCTAATCAGAAATAAAAGTGTTTTTGGGTTTTGAATGATGGTTTTTTGTTAATTAAAGGTAAAACTATAAGAAATACTGTATTAACTTCATACGGCTGTATTTAGTCACTACGAGCGACATGTTTCGGAGAGTTTAGGTCTCCATCAGTTCGGCGGTAGCAGAGCACGCGTGCGATGTAGTCGCGTTACATTTCCCTCGATTTGATAAAGCGAGACTCGTACGTCAAAAATTCTACGTGCCACGCAAGATACGCGAAGCGATCGTCATTGGGCGTCGCCCTAATTTTAATCGTGACGGGGGCTGGGGTGTACCGCCAGCATAGAAGCCGGTAATCCATGACTGGAACTAAATAGGCTTCTTAGGCTTGTGTGTTGTAGAGTCTAGTGGACACAGTGAGTGCGGTTTGCTTAACGTCGCTAATGTCGGAAGAACCAAATACGCTGTCAAACACTCTGGCAGCGCCGGTTCAAGGTCACCCTCAACAAGCTCTATCGCCGGCAGTCGATGGCGCGGCCCCGCAGCGACGGGTTGCGGATCGGTTCGCCTAGCACTCTTAGTGCTTGAAGATGGAGACCTAAGCTCCGAAACATGTCGCGCGTAGTGACTAAATAAAAGTGACTACAGCCGTATGAAGTTAGTATAGTGTATGTCTCGCGTAAGTTTAAATTCTATAAAGAAGATAATCGACTGAGCAGTACCTTAATTTCTGATCAGGTTTTTGTGTCATATTCATGTTTGTGATGTTGATATTTGATAAGTAATTAATTACATTATTTACACATTACATCGAAATTTAAGAGGGGATTAACTTGCAACCTTACAGTCATCCGTTTCACGGTTTATGCTATCCATGTTTTTACAGTGCCGGTCCATAATATATCACCTTACCTATAAACCTAAACATCTATGTCTGATTTTATAATATGGCAATATTCCGTTAACTAAGATTAATCAAGAAAAATTACGTGGTATATGATTAGCTGGTACTGTAACCTTTTAATTTTCAGTTCATGTTTTCACGTGTGACTTCTCGCAACACACTTCATACCGAGCCCATCCACGCCGCTAACCCACGGTAGCTTATCACGCACTTTTCCCAGAAATCGCTCGGTAATGTGGCCGGGTCGCTATCACCGCACCCGGCGCGGCATTCTGCACGTCTGGTGCGCTCCGCGCTGTCCCGCGGTGACGTCAAGCGGCACACATACACGGGCAAGCGCACCATCCAGCGCAGCATGATCTCCAGCCCACAGGGCGACGTCAAGCACACCGGCCACGTCGGACTGGACGGGGCGTATTTCGGGGACATTTCCTTCTTGGATCCCGCTGGCTGCGTAAGTATCTGGGACACTGCATTAAACTTTTACAAATAACATGAGGGCACCATGCATTGGCGCTATTTTACCAATGACTCAATGTTGTAAATACCGGTTTAAAACTGGATACAACTAAAATAAGCGGTAGCGGTACTAAATTAGTATAGGAGCTCCAATGTGTGGTGACCTCGAGCTATCTTATGCTCCATCTTAACTATAAGATCTGATCTGATCTGTGATCTGGGATAAGGGGTCGATTAAATCGAAGCTTATAAGATGTTGTCGTACCATTTATGCAGCAGTATGAAAGGCAATGCGACGTATTATCCACGTCATTATTAACCCTGTATTTACGGTTCGGTCCTTTTAAAGTTAATGGGCAACAGAGCGAATAATATGTTTTTAAATTAATTAGACATTTATAGTTTATACACTACCTATTGTAGGCATTAGTACGTTCTATCTATTCGTTCTGTTGTGTAATTTAGCTTAAAGTTCATAATAAAATCTAACGTACCTATATAAAATGTTATAACCACTAGTCAGACGGATTGGCGTCATTGTATAACGTTTTGTGAATTCTAAACCAAAGACGCTAATCCGTCCAATCTCTGATTATTTTATATCACATAGGTACTCTGTTTCCATGATCCGATTAACCCTGTCATGCCGCCAATTCATTTCATGTATTGCTATCGGGATTTGTAAATAATACGTTGCATATATTTCCTTAATATAGAATTCTCTAAATGATGCATGCACACTACACGCAATGAATTAGCGCCATCAAATAATGTTGTCGCAAAATAATGATGAAAGTACGACCACTAGAAGCTTTTTGGCTGTGTTTGAAATTTTGGATAGTATTTTTAATAGTTTTATAAGGATTTTATGGAAAATTAATCTCACCTTTATGGTGTCCGACCTTAACATACTGTTGCGTTAATGCGGTGTAAATTCTTGCTCATTTGGTTTGTCTTTCCTGTTTTGCATGCACATAGATTAAATTACCTAGTTATTGACGATGGGTACAGCCCAGCATTTTGTAGAAAACTTACTGCTGTATTAGAAGTTTAAAAGAACCAGTCATTGCAAGAAGGCCGACGTTAGTATTGTTTAATGCATCATAAACCGGGCAGATTGAAAATGTTTTTTTTTCTGTTTCTAAATTTTAATCTGGAGTTACGCCGTTATGTGCAGTTACACATGCACAGCATACAACATTTCTATAGAACGTGTACCGTCCAAAAAATCAACCGGGGACCGAGGCTCGGCCTATGAAACTCGCACGCGCGGGCTCGGTTTAATACCTACGCGCCGCGTATACTCGTAGTCTGTGAACCGCCACATGCGCTCACCGATGTACGTCGCTCCACGCGTCGCCCGCGCTACGATAATTTGACAAAAATGACTTCGCCCCGTACAAATTATCTAACTAGTAGTCCGCCTCGAACTGAGAACTCGCGATTTTCTTGCAAACGAGTGTCCAATATAACAAGACTCTAATGATGATTTTTTCGAGCCTTCTAGCTCCATAACCCCTTGATCGATCATGCTTATGAACCAACTCTCAAATTGTATTGAGCTCTAGTACAACCCCAACAAATTTCATATAAATCAGAAAAACGTTACTAAAGTTATCGCGCGACAACTATTAAAAATCGAAATGCACAGACGTCTAGGTAGCCGAAGTTGCTTGAAAGAACTTCACTTCGCTTACGCTCCGCTCGTTCGATAAGTGTAACGACTAAATTTTGCGAGAAACATTTCGATTTCTATAAAGGGCGTAACCGCCGAGGTTAGGTACCTCAGATATACATATTACCTTTTAAAATTCGTGAAAATAAATGTAGTCGCCAGAATGAAACAGAAGATTCTAATAACGCCTTACTTAAAACCCTACCAGAAATATATGATCATGCGCCATGTTAAGGAATTTAATTGGAACAAATTTCTTACATTGGCAGTAATTTTAATGATAGGTTGTCAAGTGTTGAATATTAAATAATAAATGCCCAAAACTATGCATAGTCAACATCAAACATTGTAAATAATGTATCCAATAAGCTGCTGAAAATAAAACTATTTCGCTACGAAACATTTACAAATTAACATCAGAGCTGACAGTAAACAAATCAAGATATCACCATAGCAGAGAATAATATTTTTTTCACACCACTGCACCTGCTCGACAATGCCAAATTATATATCATGCAAACCTCACCGAAAGAAAATCGTTATAGCCCTTGGCTTAAGCCGGGTTATAATGTTGTACTAAATCCCATTATAACCCGCTGGTTAATAATTTGATTTCACTTTCAATAGTTCTTATTATTATGTGCTTAAAGTCTAATTTCGTAAAGCCCATCCACGGCAGCCGGGGCCCGCGCCGCTGCATCGAATTCGGAAAATCGGAAAATCGTGCTGGCCACCTCAGTTTTAAATACCTAAAGCAAATGCCGCGCGTGTCATATCATAAGACGCTGCAGTATACGGAGTAAAGCTGCAGGTTCTATAAAAATAGAAGATAAAAATCGAATAAAATGGACTAATGTATTAAAAATCAATTTTTACTTTTGATTTACTTTAATAAAAATCCGTTTCTAGTAGCCTTAGCAATTTGATTGTCTCGGAAGAGGTGAGAAAAGTAGAATATACTGCTTGTAACGCAATCATTGGAGCATTTGCCTTACAAAAGGTGGAGTAGAAAATGTTTTGATGGTTATTGGTAGGCTATAGGGTGGTTATTAAAATACTAGATTTGAGACCTTGAGGGGGGGGGGGGAGCGTTGGCCGCCATCTTGGTTTAAACGTGCCATAAAATGTATATGGAACGTATGAAAAAGATAAAATTGTCTACAATATTTCCATACACACTACATCTGTAAGTCTTGCAGATATAAAGATACAGGGGGTGAAAAAGTGTATATTTTCTTATATCATAAGAATTTTATTTATTAGTGTCAAAGTTTTGTGCTTCGAGATAAGGAAATGAAGTCTCTACCACAGTTTTGTCATCTTCTAATGATTCTTTTAAAAGATATTCAAAAGTTGAATTCACCCCTAGAGCGCTTAAAGAGGGGGTGAAAGTAGTAAGTCCGACATACAAAATCAATGTTCTATTACTCATCATAAAATACTTCTAGGCGTTGTCAGGTATAGCTTTGGATCAATTCGGGTATAATTAATTTAGATTTGACAAAAAAGATACATGCTTTCATGCAAAATTTTTTTTTTTTAAAGAAAGTGCTTGAAAATATTTCTTTTTTTTAAACTTCATATAACTGTGAAGTTATTATTAAAATATCGTATAGGCTTTAGCATTTTTTACATAATGCTTGAACATTTGACTTTATGACAAAAATGTCTACGAGAATTATATTTTTTTTTGTATTTGTATTTATTCTGTACGTCTTACAGATACAAAGTTACAGGAAGGAAAATATTACTCATACTCATTGTCTTTATACTTCTCGTAGACATTTTTGTCATAAAGTCAACTGCTCAAGCATTATGTAAAAAATGCTAAACCCTATACGATATTTTAATAATAACATGATAGTAATATGAAGTTAAAAAAAAAAAAAAATATTTTCAAGCACTTTCTTTAAAAATTTTTTTTTTTGTATGAAAGCATGTATGTTTTTTGTCAAATCTAAATTAGTTATAAGTACCCGAATTGATCGAAAGCTATACCTGACAACGCTTAGTAGTATGTTATGATGAGTAATAGAACATTGATTTTGTGTGTGAGACTTACTACTTTGACAATAGTTGATCATATATTTCTGGTTAGGCTTTACCTATATAGGTAATCGCAAGTTCGAATGCTATTTTTACGCTACTGTTTACATTCACAAGGTTTCGTTAGACCTATTTTACATTATCCTTTAACTACTTCACAAGTTACCGCCCGGGACGTTATTGCTGTTGTTGGCGGCGCACAGGATCAAGGTCGCTCCATTGTTTTATTGCCTAGGTATTTATGTTGCTAGGTATTTGCTATTTCAATGAGAGAATCCTATCTGTTGGTTAGAACTATTATATAATCTGTGCCGAGGCCTTAAGTCCGTCTCCGTGTAAAGCACGCCAAGACCCATAATAAACAATACTCAGTGACGTTGAGTAAACAAGCCAAACAAGGCCCAGTTTTGTTGATAACGAAAGACGTTATTCAAACTTCCGCTCATTTCAATGCTCTCATTATTAGATTACAAACATAATTACATGTAATGAGGTCTCATTGATACCGCATGCGAGCTATCAATCTCACGATAACCCGGGAGTATCGGTGGCGCGCTGAACAGTGGTGAACGCAAGTTTAGCATGTTTAAGCTGATGAGTCGTGTGTTGCAGCCCCCGCGGCAGGTGGTGACGCCGTACAAGCCGTCCGAGGACTTGGAGCAGGTGCCGCTGATCAACCCCAACTCGCCGTCGCACCTGACGGCCGCTTGCGCGCCGTACCCGCTGCTAAGCGCCGACGCCGCCGGCCACAACTGCGATGAAGTCGACTTGCCATGTGGGTTATTTAATAGAAAATAATGAATGTATTGAAATTTAGAAGTCGGTTAAATATTAAGAATCCCGACTACGGTATGACTAGGCACGATTTAATTTATTGGATGCCTCTCAGCCTATATGCCGATGGCTAAAAGAAAACTTTTTATAATATTAATTCATCACAAATTCCATGAAATCATAATTAGTACTTAATGAATACCATAAGATTGACCTTACTCTTTTAGTCACATGATAAATTAATTAATTAACTTTACAGATACTGGATCAACGTCTAAGAATCTCAAAAAGCATGGAATTAAAAATTCAACAGAACCCACAACAAGCAAGAGTATCCTTAGTAAGGTAGAGTATATTTTATTTATTTTTCTTTGTGTTCCTATATGACAGTGGGTTATGACTGGTATACCAGTCATGCGTTAGATTTAAATCAAATTAACATTCTACAGAGTAACATCAAATTATCTTCAGAACTACACTAAAATTAGTGTAACATACGGTCAAAATTTAGAAATTGAGTTAATGTTGGGGTAAAGTATAAGATATCAAAGGGGGCTACTAAGAAGTACAAAAACACTATTGAATTTAAACTTTCATGAGACACTAACACTATATTAACTACATACGGCTGTACTCACCTGTATTTAGTCACTACGCGCGACATGTTTCGGAGAGCTTCCATCTTCAAGCACTAAGAGTGCTAGGCGAACCGAGCCGCGACCCGTCCCTGCGGAGGTGCGGGGCCGCACCATCGGCTGCCGGCGGCCGGCGATCGGCGCGACGCGTAGCGCGGCGCGCGCGTTCTGATAGAGCTTGTTGAGGGTGATCTTGCGCCGGCGCTGCCAGAGTGTTTGGCAGCGTATCTGAAATTACCGACGATGACGTCAGACAGGTGTTAGAGAGAAACGGGTATAATTGAACTCAGAGTCAGCCAGTGACAATACATGTGAGTATAGCCGTATGAAGTTAATATACAAAAAGCTTATCAATTTCGTGTTTTGTACATTTGTTTTCTTTTTTGCTTCTAAATTCAACATGCTACTTAGTAAGATGATTGAGGTGTAACAAATGCTCAATATGTACAGTATCAAATTGACTACTAATAAGTAGAAAAACACTGGCACATTACCTGTTTTCCATATGTTGTCAGGTAAAATCAGCTACACTGGGTAGATCGCACAAGACTGATGACAGTGTAAACGCTGCCAAAACTGACGACCCGCACGAGTACCACGAGATATCCGATACTGACACGGTAACACATTGGAAAATAATTCAATTAAGAATAATTAATTAAAATGTACAGGTTTTCCCTTAAACCAACGTCAGGACTTAAAGGTATTGGCAATCAGGGTATTTATTCGTATGTACTTTTTACCCCCACACTGCCGTTGTATCCAAGTAACCTACAAAATTAAGTAGTGGGCTTATAAACACCGCACACTTTTGTTGTAAACTTCTTTATTTATGTTTAAACTGGCCGTCAGAATAGGTTTTGAAACTTTGTCATTGATGTTAGACTGATTGATCAGGATCACAATTTTTGCACGGCAATTTAATCAAAATAGTTGTTACATGCGTTTATAAATAATACCATTACGAGGCCTACCTTTACGAGGTACTGCACATGCACAGACAAAGGCAACCGTTTTTTCCCTTAAACTCTAGTTTTCCTGTGAAAGATTGTCAGTCGGTTCATTTTTTTTTTAGGAAAGTACAGTAGCTGAGCGTACGAGAACGGATAACTTAGTTCCCCTAGAGAGTCCTGGAATACCGGTAAGTACTTTTTGCTATGTACACCCCGCTGCAAAATTGCATGGACACTTTATCAATGAACTGATTCAATGTTACTTATTACTAACGCTGTCGCAGATAGCTTAAAATTGCCATTGTTTGTGTATAACTAGATCTAAGTCAATCATTTTCTCGGTTTATACCAATTTGTTTGTGTTAATAACGTGTATAAATATTGTGTTTCTATGTCTAGTTGCTAAGTCTTATCTGTGTCTAATTTTATTGATATCATGTCATAATACGCAAAATGTCTAGATTATAAGAATTTTGTACTAATTTACGAAGAAATGTCCTATATAAATATCAATTTTAACCCTCCTACAAACATGTAATACTGTAAGCTTATTAGCCAATAAATGTCTCACATACACGGCACATACCAGCCACTAGTACGAGCACGCTAAAAAACCCATAAAAGAGGCCAGCACTCGTACTCGTTGCTCACTTCAACCTCACTTCTACAACAACTCCCAACGGGGAAACACCTGCAACTACAATGCTCAAATGTTTTACAATTTTAAATAAGCGTTATTATTCATCTCCCTACATGACCTGGTAAATGGTACAGCGGGTCAGCGCTGCTTGGTTCAACGTGGTAATCCGGTCTGCACACAACAGCTGGTCCTTCGAGCTCCGGATATCAGAAAACTGCGGCCAATTGAAGAAAGAAACAAGTACGCGCTGAGCTGGATTAATTTCGCTCAGAATCTTCATACGGTGTCCGGCCTAACCGCTGATACACCTGCCCGCTTTCGCGGAAGAGCCCTGTGCTATTTACCAGCTTGCTGGACGGACCGCTCGTGTAGAGGCCATACTCCACGTTCGTGTCCTGGCAACTTTCGTTGCAACGTCACATGGTTGACGTCTTCACACTGCTTTCGGACGCTCTGGCACTTGCACTTAGCCTTTGCGCGAGATTCAGTGCATCAGGGATTAACGCCCACGAGTAAGTAAAGTGAACGTAGGGCCGCTTTCACTGCACTAGGCAGTGTCAGCCATTAGGTTTTAGGTAGGTAAGGTTAGGGAACCCCACGTGCGTCAAGAAGCAAGAAGAAAGAAGAAGATGTCCGATCATACGCTCAAGATGTCTCTTCGCTCACACAAGGGACAACCCTCCAGAGCCGTTACCCCGCCGTCTGGTGAAACAACCTCCGGCGATACCAATACATGGGACAAGGGCACCAGCAGCACTCTTGGCGATGGTCCTAGTGTCGAACCGCGTCTACAGCCGCCGCCGGCAAGAGCGCCGGCGCCCGCTTATTCGGAAATATCGGAAGACGACGCGGAAAAGACGTTAGTTAAAAGTCCACCGGGGACATTGTGTAAACCTAACACGTCCGCCGGGGAAAAAGACCGCTTTTCGCAGTGCGGCGACCGCGGTAGTAAAAAAGTGCGCGAAAATCGAAGTGTGTATAGTGAAAAGTGCGACGAAAAGTTAGCTCTGTTGCTAGCGGAACTCGAGGTTCATAAAGCCGCCCTCGCCGTTGCTAATAAAGAGACGGAAACTGCCAAGTTAAGGCTACAGATTGCCCAGCATGAGGCGCAATCTGTTAGCGGTAAGTCCGAACCTCTTGTCGAAAAAGACGAGCAACGCGTGAGGAATTGGGTAGAACGACAGTCCCAGCTAGATCAGAGCAATTACGTAACTAAAAATGAAGCGTCCGCGTTACACACAATACGTAATTTCGCCTCTAGCGCGCCGGCGCCCAGCGCCCCCGCGCCCCGCGAGCCGCATATGAGTACTCATCGCCCGCCGCGAGATGTGTCTAGTCAGTATGCGCCCATTATGCATAGGCCACCCGAATTACCCGCTTTCGACGGTAATATCACAGAATGGATCGCATTCCGTGCCGAATTTAACGATACCGCGCCCATGTTTAGTTACGTACATAACGTCAGTCGAATTAGGCGCGCGTTGAAAGGTGAAGCGCGTACCGCGGTGAAATCCATAATGTATACCGTCCAGGATCCATACGAGATAATGGAGGCCTTAGAGAGGCAGTTCGGGGACCCTGAAGAGATCGTGTTGACTGAGCTACATAATGTTAAACGCATGCCGCGCCTAGCCGAAGATAACAGTAATATCGTGTCTTTTGCCGCGCACGTCGCAAATGCAGTAGCGACAATAAAATCATTAAAGCAAGAAAAATACTTGTACGCGCCAGAGCTAGTCAACAAGATCGTCGATAAGTTGAACCTTATTGTTAGGTACGAATGGGGCAAGTTCAAACAAGCTAATTTGAACTCGCCCGATTTAGTCGCGATATCAGAATTTCTGCTAGAAATTAGTTCCGCGGCTAAAAGAACGAGTCGTCATCGAGGTCCGAAGCCGAAAAATGCCGTGAACACGGTTTCCTTTGAGCTGGACAATAGGTCAGGGCGTCATACCGCCCCCACCCGTACTCCCGCCCCCGTGTTCTCCCGCGACTATTCGAGCGACTCCAACGACAGCTACCAGAGCACTCGCCCGCGAAATAGAGTAGATAGAGCTCACACGGGGGAGTATAGGTCGCCGACGGTAGCTCAAACGAAGCCCCGCGAGGCTAAAAGGCCCGCGTATACGGGGACCAAGCCCAAACAACATTCGGTACCAGCACGATTTACGTCACGTGATAAGTGTTTAATATGTCATAATCATGAACACAAAGTGGAAGCGTGTACTAAATTTTTGAATGCATCGGTATCCGAACGTTGGGATTGGGCGAAAAACGAAAAGCTGTGCTATAAATGTCTAGGCGCGGCGCACCGTGGTCGCTTCAAATGCAGGTATGTGGCTTGCGGAGTGCAACAGTGCGAAGCCGGGCATCACAGGTTACTACACGGTTTGAACGCATCTAAAGCGCCCGTGGAAGACAAAAAAGTCAGTAACGTTCACGCGATTAGAATAGCGCCCACGTTTTTGAAAATGATGCCCGTAGAGGTTACGGGCCCACTAGGTACTACGCAAGCCTTAGCCCTGTTAGATGAAGGGGCGGCCCTTAGTTTGATTTCACACGAAACAGCCGATCGTATAATGCCCCGAGAGCGGGGAGAAACGCTCGACATAGAAGGTATAGGTGGGAGCGTGAGCGATCCGGACTCTTGTAACGTGCGATTCGCAATCCGCGGCTTTTGCAGTAGGCATCTATAAATGATGGAAGCGCTTACCATCAATCGATTGAACGTAGGAGCGCAAGGCGTCTCCAAAAACATAGTCGCGCAGTGCGACCATTTAGCCGACATAGCCGAGGAGCTGTGTTACGATTCTGCCGCGCCTTCAATAATTATAGGTCAAGATAATTGGCATTTGATAGTGACGCGCCAAATTATCAGCGGTAAATCGCACCTCCCGGTAGCTAGTTTGACGCGGCTAGGATGGTCACTGCACGGACCGCATAGGTCATCGGAGGCAACCGTAGCGTTTGTAGGCCACATGGGGCCACAAACGGCCGACGATGAAGCTTTAGCTCTCATGAAGGAACATTTCGATATCGAGTCACTAGGGGTAGTTAAAAAGTTACCTCGGGCCGATCCCGATCAAAGAGCAATAGATTTACTAGAAGCGACATGTGAAAAAATCCCCGGGGAAGATAGGTTCCGAGCGGGTTTGTTATGGCGTACCGATAACGAAGAATTGCCAAATAATAAAGCGCACGCGTTACGGCGGCTGTACAGCCTGGAAAATAAGTTAGATCGCGACCCTATTCTGAAAATCGAGTATACTAAGCACATAAATAACCTGTTAGACAAAGGTTACGCGGAAAAAGTAGACTCGCCGCCCCCGCAGGACGCGCCTAGGGCATGGTACTTGGCGCATTTCGCAACGTTTCATCCGCAGCGCGGAAAAATGCGCGTAGTCTGGGACGCAGCCGCTACCGCGTACGGCAGGTCGCTAAATAGCGCTCTTCTAGCGGGTCCTGATCTGTTAGAATCCTTATTCGGCGTGTTAGTCCGTTTTAGGGAAGGCAGGACCGCGGTAATAGCCGACATTAAAGAAATGTTCCTGCAGATAGAGATTATAGAACGCGATCGAGATTCGTTACGTTTTGTTTGGCGGGGGGAGGACCGCTCAGCCTCACCGCAAGAATATAGGATGAAAAGACTGATATTCGGGTCCGCGGCTTCGCCGACGACGGCATTGTACGTCAAAAACAAAAACGCATACGAACATGCGAAGGAATTTCCGATCGCCGCTGAGAAAACTATAAAAAACACGTATATGGACGACTTAGTCGTAGCTTTTGACCAGTGTGAGAGCGACGTTAGGCGCATAGTAAACGAAATTTACGCGCTTAATTTACGCGCGTCGTTCGAGCTCCGCGGGTTCGCCTCTAACAACCCAAACGTAATTTCTGACGTAGTTCCTAGCAAAGAGGATACGTCCCTCATCGGGGGAGGCGAAAGCGAGCGCACATTAGGCTTAAAATGGAACCATAGACGCGACACGTTAGGGTTTAACGTAAATTTACGCAACACGCCCGAAGACGTGCTCAACGGTACGAAATTACCCACTAAACGACAGGTGACGAGTAGCGCGATGTCGATATTCGATCCCATAGGCTACGTAAGCCCGATCTCTGTCTTAGGGAAGGCATTGATGCAGGAAGTCTGGCGTACAGGGATAGGCTGGGATACCGTTATACCCACCTCGCTCGCACCCGCGTGGAATTCATTCGTGAGTAATATTCAGCAACTTAGGGAGTTAGAAATACCGCGATACGTACCCGCGAGAAATAGAGAGGCCGACATGCACGTTTTTTGCGACGCTAGCGAAAAGATATACGCCGCCGCGATATACTTAGTTAGCGAAGGCCCGGACGGACAAAAGTCCGCAGCCTTAGTAGCCGCCAAGGCGCGAGTCGCACCGTTGCGTATTGTCAGCATTCCTAGGTTAGAATTGCAAGGTTGTGTACTAGCGACACGACTAGCCGACACAGTAGTGAAGGAGTCCGATTATGTCATTAAACATAGGTATTTTTGGAGCGACGCTCGGACAGCGTTATCCTGGATAAGGTCGGATCCACGTCGGTACAAAAGCTTTGTCGCACATAGAGTAGCCGAAATAGAAAACACAACTAAACCTACCGATTGGCGTTGGGTACCTAGCGCGTTAAACGTCGCCGACGACGCTACTAAGGGCGTTCCGGCCCAGTTCGGAGCTAACCACCGGTGGTTTATAGGGCCTGATTTTATACGGCAAGCGGAGGAGCATTGGCCGCGCGAGAAAACAATAGAGCCCGTCGTAGAAACGTGCGAAGGGCGCGTCATAAAACCGGTTTGCTCTGTAAATACCGTTCAAAACAAGTTCGCATACTTGCCCGAGATATGTAGGTTCTCGAAGTTCACTAGGCTGGTTCGCACTACGGCCAGAGTTTTGGTTGCTGCCGAGGTATTCAAAGCCAGATTGTCTGTCAATAGAAATCCAGAAACAGAAATGAATAACAGACACATAAGTCTAGCGGAGATACTGCTGATTAAACGGAGCCAAAATGAGTCGTATGCCGAAGAGATACGACTACTGGAAGCCGGGCGCGCGCTGCCGAAGAAGTCTGCATTACATCGAGTTGCTATGAAGCTCGATAAGAACGGAATAATTGTGCTAGATGCCCGAATAGACAGAGACGAAGCCCATATACCTGTCTTGCACGCTAAGGAGGCATTTACCAAGCTGTTGATCCATCATTTCCACGCACTTTTCAACCACGGAAATCATGCGACGGTGATCAACGAATTGAAGCAAAGATATTACATAGTCGGACTGCGCGGTACGATTCGTTATCTAACGAATAAGTGCCAATGGTGTCGGACCTATAAAGGAGCTACCCTCAAGGTTCCTGTAGGCGACCTACCGCCAGAGAGGCTCAAGGCGAATCAACCGCCATTTACCGCAGCAGCCGTAGATTTGTTCGGTCCTATGCAAATTGTTGTAGGCCGCCGCCGAGAAAAGCGATGGGGCGTCCTTTACACGTGCCTCACCACTAGAGCCGTGCACCTAGAGCTAGCCGCCTCCCTATCGGCAGCCTCTATGATCCTATCGCTACGAAGAATGATGTCTCGACGCGGCGCACCCACCGTTCTGTACTCAGATAACGCCACAAACTTTTACGGCGCAGAACGCGAGCTATCAGAGGCCAAAAACTCTCTGCCCGATAGTCTCAAACAATTTATGACCGAACGACGCATGATCTGGAAGAAGATCCCGCCTGGCAACCCCTCCGCCGGCGGGGCTTGGGAGCGTCTAGTCGGAAGCGTGAAAACAGCTCTGAAAGTCACGCTAAAAGACAGAGCACCCCATGAAGAAGTTCTCCATACGCTATTGCTGGAAGCTGAACACCTGGTAAACTCCAGACCGCTGACCCCAGTGAATCCTGACTTAGAGGCTGAAGCGCTCACGCCGAACCACTTTCTCATCGGCCGATCGAACGCTATGTCCCCGCTGGGAGTCTTCTCCGACGAAAATATGAGCCTTTCGTCCTGGAAAACAGCTCAAGCACTAGCTGACAACTTCTGGAAACGCTGGCTGAAAGAATATCGTCCAAACCTGATGCCACGATCCAGTGCACACCAGAACGCGACGAAACTACACGTAGGAGATGTAGTAATTATAGCCGACGGCACGATGCCACGAGGTACTTGGCCTAGAGGCGTGATCGCACAGCTCTTTCCAGGTCCTGATGGCCACATAAGAGTAGCCATTGTACGTACTCGCGCAGGAGAAGTTCGCCGCCCGGTTTCCAGACTCATTCTCATCTGCTCTGCACCAATCGACTGTGCTGACGCACGTGGGGGAGAATTGTCGCAGATAGCTTAAAATTGCCATTGTTTGTGTATAACTAGATCTAAGTCAATCATTTTCTCGGTTTATACCAATTTGTTTGTGTTAATAACGTGTATAAATATTGTGTTTCTATGTCTAGTTGCTAAGTCTTATCTGTGTCTAATTTTATTGATATCATGTCATAATACGCAAAATGTCTAGATTATAAGAATTTTGTACTAATTTACGAAGAAATGTCCTATATAAATATCAATTTTAACCCTCCTACAAACATGTAATACTGTAAGCTTATTAGCCAATAAATGTCTCACATACACGGCACATACCAGCCACTAGTACGAGCACGCTAAAAAACCCATAAAAGAGGCCAGCACTCGTACTCGTTGCTCACTTCAACCTCACTTCTACAACAACTCCCAACGGGGAAACACCTGCAACTACACTGCTCAAATGTTTTACAATTTTAAATAAGCGTTATTATTCATCTCCCTACATGACCTGGTAAATGGTACAGCGGGTCAGCGCTGCTTGGTTCAACGTGGTAATCCGGTCTGCACACAACAAACGCTTTATAGATAGACCAAAGTAGGGTCTCTTAAGAGCCAGTTCCTCCAACCACCATTGACAAGCTGATCGACGTAACTTAGCAAAAAACTTATGAAACATTCCATACCTACAGTAAAATTTAGCGAACGTTTTAACGGTGACAGATGGTTTGGAGAAACCGACCCTAAACACTTGTCTGATTGTATCAATTCTGGCCGTACGTAAATGGTAGCACACCTATACTTCTTTTTTTTTGCAGTGAAAATAAATTGGTCCATGGCGCCAATTTATATTTTTTTAGCCATATCAGGGAAAAATTTAAATGAGATTACCTTTTTCTATTATTAGTAAGCCAATAAGATGCAAAAAGAGGAATTTCATAATCCAATTACGACAATCGCGCGGTTGTCAGGGCTATTTGTAGGGCCATAAGAGCGTATCACATATTTTCGCGGCCTTCGTGTAGGAAGATACTATTGCCGGTGACTGTACCACTGAGTTTTTCGGGACTTATGTAAGAAATATCATTTGATATGTACCAGCGCTCGTTTTTCGGTGAAGGAAAACATCGTCAGGAAACCGTGCTAAGACTAGAAATAAGGCCTAGTTTCAATAAGATGCAAAAAGAGTAATTTTATAATCGATTTCCTTAAAATCGTATTACGACAATCGCACAGTTTTTCTAATCTGCAAAAAAAACTTGGGTAGAGCCTATATGTCCTTCCGCCTGTCAAGTCACTGTGTGTTTGTGTAATAGAATAGCAGATAGGCAGACAATTCAAATTTAATTTAAGGGAATGGCTAAACTCGTACGCTGAACGTAATAATTAAACTGTTGTACTATCCTATTTTGATTGTTATTTTTTTTTCCGATGTCATAGAGTGAGAGTACATTATGTTCATAATCGTAAGTAATTATTATTAATTCTCTTACAGAAAAGTTATCACACGAAGGACTTTAGTCAGAGTTTGCTGGATGAAATGGAATCCATGTTCCGGAGCTTGGACAGCAGAGGTCGTCCGGAAGAAAGTGTAAGTGCATATTGTGAGTTATTTTACCCTCGTAAGTACAATTGTATTTTCGAGAAACAAGAAGCTTCCGAATTCAAAAGCGCTAAAATAGCCCCTCTCCAATAACATCAGTGTACATTACGCCCGCGTTAGGCACTGGTCCCACCGCGGGCGAGTAACTATGAGCTATCGGCTATTTTCTAGCCCAAGAAACGAACAAAAGATAATCGCTCCCGTGTAAATAAAAGAGAGAGATGTATATTTATAGTTCATCGCAGTGTGAACAGCCAGCTATGAACTATAAATATATATCTCTCTCTTTTATTTAAACGGAAGCGATTATCTTTTGTTCGTTTCTTGGGCTAGAAAATAGCCGATAGCTCATAGCTTACTCGCTCGCGGTGGGACCAGTGCCATAATAGGAAAATAAAATAAGGTAAACAAATATGGCTGCGTTTCTAGGCAAAAAATGCATTTGACACATAACAAAATATTATTAAAGAAATCCGTTTTTAACGGATATTTTTAGTAAAAACGAATATACATAAATAACAAGTTTGTTAACAATAAAACCATGGTTGTTCTGTCAAAGTTCGTGTGAAGCAATAAAGGTAAATACGTTTGTTTACATTATTTTACTTTTCTATTGACCCCGAATATAGGTGCACCATTACGAGATTATAGTAGACGGAGAGCTAGCCACGTCAGATATGACACAATAATGAGAGTAACGAAACCTGTCTGGTTAGATTGATATACTATCCTTATTGCTAGATCCGGGCATCTGACAGCTTTTAATGGGTGGAGGTCAGAGTGACAGACTAGCTCTTATTGTTAGGAAATATTGTTACTGTTAGTACTCTGGTGGTACAGACCAGTTGCAGGCCACAAGTTTTTTAACGGGATTTATATGAATTCGTATTCGTATTTTAAAAAAAAAGTGTCCCCCCCCCCCCCCCTGTAAATTTTGAACTGAAGGTCCAAAAAATATAAAAATAACGAGAATATGTATCATTGGATTCTTTCAACGAAAATTATTTGGAACATTATCGGTTTAAGACTGTGTCGACCGTGTAGTGGCGTCCTCATTGTTTAAGACTGTGTCGACCGTGTAGTGGCGTCCTCATTGTTTAAGACTGTGTCGACCGTGTAGTGGCGTCCTCATTGTTTAAGACTGTGTCGACCGTGTAGTGGCGTCCTCATTGTTTAAGACTGTGTCGACCGTGTAGTGGCGTCCTCATTGTTTAAGACTGTGTCGACCGTGTAGTGGCGTCCTCATTGTTTAAGACTGTGTCGACCGTGTAGTGGCGTCCTCATTGTTTAAGACTGTGTCGACCGTGTAGTGGCGTCCTCATTGTTTAAGACTGTGTCGACCGTGTAGTGGCGTCCTCATTGGGGGGATTGTATTTCCTAATAAACTAATCGATTGTATAATCCCTCAGTGTTAAGTTGTAGTCCTACTGATTACGCAACTTTTGATCCTTGTCACATAGTTTCATTTTGTGTATTTTCAACCGACTTCAAGATTTCGAAGGAGGAGGTTATCAATTCGTCGGGATCTTTGTTTTTGCTATTTTTTTTTTTTTTTTTTTATGTATGTTCACCGATTATTCGAAGACGGCTGGACCGATTTGGAAAATTCTTTTTTTGTTTGATAGCGTATACTTCACAGTTGGTCCCATTGTAACCATGTCAGGATCTGATGATGGGATCCTGGAGAAATCGAGGGAACTCTTCAACTATTATAGGCACACCTATAGTGATTTGAGTATTTTTTACAGCAGCTCGAGCATTTGCTTTTGGAGAGGTGGATGCTAAGTGAAGTCGGTTCTTTTTTGTTTAAAATTTATTTGCTTCATTACCTAAACGGCAAATGGTGGCCACTTTTTTCTGTTTAGGTGGTGAAGCCAAAAGTAAAGTAATATAAAACTGTATCGCATAGATCATAAGTTGCCGAATTAGTTGGACTACAACATAACATGATGGATTATATATACAGAAATTGATTCGTTGATTAGGAAATACAACCCCCCCAATGAGGGCGCCCCGGGACGGTCGGTGCAGTCTTAAGCGTTTTCGAGTTATCTCCAAAAAACTTTTTTCATAGGCAGCTACGACCTTTTGATATTAGTTTTTTCGATACTTTGTTAGTCTTGTATACAAACTGTAATGTTACTTACAATTAGTTATTGAAATTTCAAAATAATATTACACGTAACGTCTCCAGTAGGCCTAGCACATGAGTGTATCGACAGTATCTCGCGGTCGAGATAGACATCTGTCACTGTCTAACTGTATTCATCAGCAAGTGACAGATGTCTATCTCGACCGCGAGATATTGTCGCTACACTCATGTGCTAGGCCTACAGACTGTATACTACTTATCCAAGTTCTCGCCCTTATAACGATGCTGGCTTGTCACCTATTATTATATTTTGTAAGCATTTGTGTTTTAAAGATTTTTAAAATATACGGAAAAAATATTTATCAAAATTTCATTTATTCAGGTGCCTAGCTAATTGGATTGTCGGTAAGAAGACTATGTAGGCTAAATTAGTCTGTACTCTTTGATTAGTATTGTGAACGTGTTCATGAAAATCTAATGTTACTTAGTGCATCCGCACTATCATTATTCATTAGTGTCGTTAGTACCATGTATTTAGTTTCAGTAGTACATTATGTCATTCATATTGTATTAACTCATTAAATAGTTTATACCTATTTTTGTTTCTGTCGTCTTAAGGGAAATGGTACGTCCTTACCACTTGTCAAAAAGAGGAAGTGTCTAAGGTACTCCAATAGCGCTCTCATTGACAGCCAGCATATATCACCTTTTAACTAGAAACCAGGGGCGTAACTACAGGAGCTGTAGAGCTGGAAATATTCCACGGATCTCCATCCTGAGGGAGCTCTCTGTGTCAGAGGCCACAACTAAATAAGGGCTCTAACATTTTCCACTAATGAACGATGAATAGGTACTTAGCGTAGTAAGTGTAGTAACGACATTTTTTTACCACAACGTAAATTATGCCTGTATATTTAGTGCGTTCGTTTTTGTCGTGTTATTATTATTATTGTCTCTAAAACTTTTCTGACTTTTTGGGTGTTAGAATATCCTTCGTCTTTTAAAAATACTTCGAATGCCAAATCAGAACCCGAGAAAAATCATTGTAATATCTTAATTTTTTATATGAGTTTTCTTCTGTTAGGCGACTGCATTTTGTTTGTTGTTTGATCACTATGTTGTATAGTAATCGATATCTTGAAACCTATTTCCATTGCTAGAACTTAGTAGGAATATCATGACTTTATATATTTGTTATTTATTTACTCTCTTGTAAACCGCTTTTCAAACATTCATTAAAAATAATCACATTTTCAGGGCTCTACGGCTAGACATTTTGACTTCGATACTGCGCTAAGGTAAGATTAAATAATATGACATACCATTACAGTATCCATTGTATCAGAATTATGTACTTTTAATGAGGGTTTTCTCAATAGTTTTTTTTCACCAGGTAGCAGCACCGTGGCGAGAGGTCCAGCTGTCATAATCCACCAATCATGTTCAATCGCATTTTTTTTATTAATGGATTTTGACAGCTGCTGTCAAAAAGACCTCTCGTCACAGTGGTGCCACCTGGATTTCTGGAACCCCCTATTGAGTTTATCGGGTTCATCGGGAGGATTTTATCGGGTCATTTTACCATACTTTAGGCTATATAAATGAATAAATATTATGGGATAATCTCAACCTAAGATAAGGCTTGTATTGTGGTTACTAGGTAATGAATGAATGACACAAGTACATATATAATAGATAGATATATACAAATACATAGAACGCATCCATAACTCAGGAAGAAATATCCGTGATAAACACACAAATGGATGTCAAGGCCGTCATCAAGCTCAAGTGAGTTTGGGCTAGACATGTCTGCCGCATGCATCCGGAACGATGGGCTAAAATAAACTACTACACTCGCGAGCAAATAATACGGGTCAGTGACAAAAACCCTTATATTTTGCAAATTAATAGCGGTATGTGCAGGAAACTAACTGTGTATTAAAGAGAATATAATATCGAATTAAATTGAACCTTCAATATTCTACAAGAATTCTGGAAAAAAAATTATTTAAATAAAAGTCGAATTTGGTACCAAATTCAAATTGAGCTTATTTGACTTTTGATTGTTTTCTCACTTTTGTTTTCAATCTGTCAAAGCAAAATGATGAAAGGCAGTTTTTGTTGACTTTGATGGTCATTATTGAATTACTATCATGTTGCTAACACAAGATGAATGTACACGTATCGTCACTTAGTTACAAGAAGGCAGAAGTCAGAGATATACAGCAAGAAGAACAGGCGTGTCACTATCTACGGTGCAGAGGGTCCTCCAACGTTTCCTACAAACTGGCAGGAACCTTCGAAAACCAGGAACCGGCAGGCCGAGATGTACTACGGCTAGAGAAGATCGATTTATTGTAACAACAATGCTCCAAAATCGGTATCTCACTGCAGTTGAAGTCAAAAACCACCTTCGGGAGACCCGAAGAGATGACATCAGCGAGTGGACTGTAAGGCGGCGGCTTCGTGAAGCTAATTTGACCCCACATAGACCGGCAAATGGCCCAAAACTTGAAGAGGGCATCGAACTGCAAGGAAACTTTACGCACAAGAATACAGGCGATGGGGTGCCGAAGAATGGGCAAGAATTATGTTTTCTGACGAATCCAGATTTATGCTCTATGCACATGACGGGCGGCGAAGAGTTTACAGACGGCCAGGGGAACGTTTTATTCCAGCCTGTTTTGAAGAAAAAGTTGCTTTCGGCGGTGGGTCTGTTATGGTTTGGGCTGGAATCCCTTCAGAGAGTCGCACGCAATTAGTTTTGATAGAAAATGGAACGTTAACTAGTGCCAGGTATGTGGAAGAGATTTTTAATGAGCATGTAGGCCCATATTTAATTAATATGGGTGAAAACTCAATGTTCATGCATGACAACGCCAGGCCACACACCGCACAGATTGTAGAAGATTATTTTGAGGAGGTTGGCATCAACACTATGAACTGGCCCTCGAGAAGCCCGGACCTAAATTCGATTGAGCACTATGGGACGAGCTCGGAAGGCGTGTAAGAAATCGAAACCCCGCCCCAGCTACACTTAGAGACCTGAAACAGGCGTTAGTGGAAGAATGGGTTAATATCCCGCAAGAACGCATAAGAAACTCAATAAACAGTATGCCCAATCGTTTAGAAGCTGTAAGAAGAGCCCGAGGAGGCAATACGAAGTATTGATATGTTTTACTTTTTTTTTTGTTTTTTGTTTTGTGTGTGAGGTACCACGGTTGCTTTTTACCTATATTTAATTGATATCGTGTTTACTATGTTAATTAAATAAACAAGTGAATATCATCTCTAACTCTTGACGTTGTTTTATTAACTATGCATTTATGTATAATATACAATTTAATTCAGGCTCCTACCTTTATTATTTTAGGAGATATTATAGTTTTTCGTACTGACCCGAATTATTTGCACGCGAGTGTAAATTGACTGAATGTCGTTTAATTATGAAATTTAATAAAAAATATTTTCGTCGTTTAAGTGAAACAGTTTTTTTCATCAACCGACTTCAAGATTTCGAAGGAGGAGGTTATCAATTCGTCGGGATCTTTGTTTTTGCTTTTTTTTTTTTTTTATGTATGTTCACCGATTATTCGAAGACGGCTGGACCGATTTGGAAAATTCTTTTTTTGTTTGAAAGCGCATTCTTCACAGTTGGTCCCATTGTAAGTAACCATGTCAGGATCTGATGATGGGATCCTGGAGAAATCGAGGGAACTCTTCAACTATTATAGGCACACCTATGGTGATTTGAGTATTCAACCGACTTCAAGATTTCGAAGGAGGAGGTTATCAATTCGTCGGGATCTTTGTTTTTGCTATTTTTTTTTTTTTTTTTTATGTATGTTCACCGATTATTCGAAGACGGCTGGACCGATTTGGAAAATTCTTTTTTTGTTTGAAAGCGTATACTTCACAGTTGGTCCCATTGTAACCATGTCAGGATCTGATGATGGGATCCTGGAGAAATCGAGGGAACTCTTCAACTATTATAGGCACACCTATGGTGATTTGAGTGTTTTTTACAGCAGATCGAGCATTTGGTATTGGAAAGGTGGATGCTTAGTGAAGTCGGTTCTTTTTTGTTTAAAATTATTTTATTTTCATACATATTTTTAACACTTTCCGTACCACATTTCACTACGCGCTACGCTCGTAGCCGATCATAGCGTTTTCCTCGTATGTAGCGGAAAGTGTCTACGAACAGAGAGCCCGCTTAGCGGGTTCCTGGTCGTGAAAGTGTTAAGCAAGAGTATGTTTACCTAGAATAATTTTTAGAAAAATTGTAGATTACTAGGAATATTGATAGGTAGGTGCCTATACGTAGGTGCCTATCAGATATCTACTACCAAAATTCATAGACCACATATGATTTAGAAATTTTTACAGGGGCCTCTTATCTATACTTATATATTTTTGGGAATTTATTAAAGAATTTCATAAAAAAAATAATGTAGAAATAAACTTGACTTTATGGTTTAATGCTGACAAATAATCATAAAAAATAATTTTAAACAAAAAAGTACCGACTTCACTAAGCATCCACCTTTCCAACACCAAATGCTCGATCTGCTGTAAAAAATACTCAAATCACCATAGGTGTGCCTATAATAGTTGAAGAGTTCCCTCGATTTCTCCAGGATCCCATCATCAGATCCTGACATGGTTACAATGGGACCAACTGTGAAGTATACTCTTTCAAACAAAAAAAGAATTTTCCAAATCGGTCCAGCCGTCTTCGAATAATCGGTGAACATACATAAAAAAAAAAAAAAAAAATAGCAAAAACAAAGATCCCGTCGAATTGATAACCTCCTCCTTCGAAATCTTGAAGTCGGTTGATAAAGCGACAATTTGCACGAACCAGCGTCCTCACTAAACAAGCTCTGCAAGAATTGAGTTTTCGGGTATTAAATCATTATAAATAAAGTCATTACCAAAAGTAGTTTTTTGCAACAACAAGACTTCAAACTATCTTATCAAATGCAATTCATGTGCGTTATTTCATTATTAACGATTTTCGTTTTCAAATCGTTACCGGATTCTTAACGCGCCGCCACTGGACTCTCTCTCTCTCTCTCTCTCTCTCCTTAGCATTATTATTCCCATCTGATTGTGGGGTCTGCTTTTCTCGTTTTTTCTTTCCTCTTCGCGCGATCGGACGTATCAGTAGTGAAACGATTAAATAAATAAAATTATTAGCTCTAGCATAATTAAGCTAACTTTTCTACATACGTTACAGGTCTCATACATTCAAAGCGGAAAAAAAGAAGAATTCTCAGACAGGCACTATGAAACCCATGTCGGCACACGATGAGAAGACTCTGGCGACGGCCGTGGCGATGGCCAACGAAATTACCACCAAGTAAGCTACACACTACAGCTAGTTTAAATTATAGGCTTCGGAACTCGCACTGTCCTACTACATACATATTAGGTGTTACGTAGGAATTGTTCTAGTCTTGTTTTGTACAGTCATCATCAAATATATCGGAGCAGCCAAGGTACTCTAAAATATCTGAAAATTTGTATTTGTTTGTACAGTACTTGAGTATATTCTCTTGGATGTACGTCGTATTTTCTCGTATATGAGTTAAAACGCTCCGAACAAAAACCCCGTAGGCGCTAGATTTTTATAACTCGATTACTCGTAATGCCATCCTTCCATACCATACCATCATTAATATACATACTACAGCGTGTGCTAGTCAAGATCCGTATAATATTTGGATTGTATTTATAATGTCGCGTTTCCCTTATTCAAACAAACCCCCTTCTCCTCCATCTTCTTCTCCATCTATCGCATCACTAACGCAGCAATTCTTAGTTCCATATTTTTTTCAGCGAATTAACGCAGTCTAAATTACTCAACTTTCGTTCATAACATGAAATCAGGTAGATAGCCTAGATTATTTTATGTGTACGTATGGCTATTTTGGATTATTTTACAAATTTTTGTTTCAGGTCCATGAACGACCTAGGCTTAGACAACAAAGTGCCTAAATCACCGAGCGACCGCTCCAAGTTCCACTTCAAGTTCCCGCTTGTGTCGAGACACCACACGATGCCACACGATACTGAAAAGGATGTTAATGGTTGGTAACTATACTGATAGGTGCTTAAAGTTAATTCGCAAGGTACAGTGCCTCGTCGCAAAAACGGTAAAACCGATACGGATAAAACATGTCTAAGAAGCATCGTTAGAAAACCTTTTATATAAAAAACAGCCGAGGGCGTGTCGGACCACGCATAATGGAGGGTTCCGTAGCTTCAATGGAATAAGAACCAAACTAATGCCAAAACGTCGTATCTGATGCCTATGGAAGAAGTTTTTTGGAGATAACTCAACAATGGCTGAACCGATAATGTTCAAAACAATTTTCATGCAAAGTATATGAATCTTCTGAATTTTTTTCATATTTTTTGGACTAACGGTTCAAAAGTTACAGGCGGGACGGGGGACGCTATTTATCCGACTTTCGAAGCGATTGTTTCTGAAAATATTGAGTTAATCACAAAATATTCAAAGAAACCTCAAAGTTATTTTTAAAAACCTATCGATTGATGTGCAACAAGTTGATATTTGGTAGAAAAAAATCTAAATTTAGTTACATGTATGGGGCGCCCCCCCCCCCCCTGAAAATATTTTTTTCTGCAATTACAATACATAATTAAATAGCGGCATACAAAATACACCTCATGTCTAAATATACCATGGCTGTGACATACGGACCGACGGATGGACGGACAGACAAACATGACGAAACTATAAGGGTTCCGTTTTTGCCATTTTTGCTACGGAACCCTAAAAACTCCTTTAAAATCTAACAGATACCGTGCCACAGACAGGCACACAGACTCGCACATGCCAATCAAACTTATAACATCCCTCTTATTTTGCGGTCGGGGTTCAAAAGCCTGCGCAAACGAGAAATTTATAATATCGACTTATAAAATTCAGATCTACGTATTATCACGTCATTTGGAATCATCCCAAAGATCTTAGCTTTAATAATAGTTTTTATTTTGCTTTAGATGTCGTCAAGCAATCAACTGAATGGATTGGTCGCTTTTATATTTTGCCGTGGACGTCCACGGTACGGTAAAACTATGGTTTCATTCATAATTACTCTAAAGCCTATGGTATATTTATGAATGAAACCGGAAACGTAATATACCAAATTAAGGATTTTTTTTATTTCTCACCAATATTGTGTTTGTCGCGCTTTGAAAATAAGCCAATGATTGTTCAAGGCTATATATTTATTATATTATATTGTTTATTATATTATAGGAAAACAAGAACGACGCAATTTCAGCGAAGAAGCACATAGTGTTCCTGATATTCAGGTACCACTTTAATACTTATACGATTGCTTAATGTATATTAAACATTTCTTTTAATTTCCTACATAATAATTGTCCTTTTCACCTCATTAAGAGATAATTTCCGTTCAAAGCTACTTTCGGAGTTATAATTAGCGTATACGGACAGGTGGTGGCATTATAGAGGAGTGAGGGCACTGGAGTGGCCTAGGTCACATTTTATGATTGAATGCAGAGGCGTATTTGGAAATTTGGCGCCCCGGGCCAGAAAAATTTGCCGCCCCTGTTAATTAACCAGACAAAATATTAAAATTTTCTTGAGACTCTCTGAATCCTTAATGTACGGTCAAACGTTGAAAAACACCCGCGTTTTGCACCTCTGCGCAGCGGGATCGACACCGCGGCACAACGCTACACGTATCTTCGTCGCGTAACCTGAGCGGATCGAGAGCGAAACAAGAGCGAAACAAGAGCGAATTCGTGAGGTTCCGCGGTTTTGATTCCGTTCTTAATTCGCTCTCGATCCGCTCTGGTTTAGTGGCGAAACGTGCTGCGCTGCACCCCGATATCAATCCACCACGAACATGTACAAAAGGCTTAAGTAATGGGAGCGGGTAAGTGTATATGTGTAAGGTCAAGGTGGTATAAAGACCGGGCGGACACAGTATGATCACTTACCTCATCGAGGAGCAGTTTGGAACCTTACTAATTGAAAAGTAAAAGTTTTATATATTTTATATAGGTTTTATACAAGGTGTAACAAAAATGCCGGTGATCCGCTCAAGGGCATAACTTGTATCGTATTCTAATTATTGTAAGGAGGGTTGGCCGGCTGAGCCGATGGGTACCATACAAAAAAAATTTCGGGCACAAAAAATTTTTCTCCTATTTTTTTCTTAGTCGAAATACGATACAAATGATGCCCCCAAACGGATCACCAGCATTCCCGTCACAACCTGTATAGGTCGGTAAATCACTTGGTCGGACAGCCCTCAGCCTGATCGGGTTTGGTTTTGGTTTTCAAATTAATTTTACATGAAAGAGTGTAGTGTAGTTAAGAGCTATCTCCTGGCTTTATTATTTATTTTTTTAATTGCTAATTTTAGAAGCTAGAAAGAGAATAACAATTTATAGTCAAATATCTTATTAAATACTAGCGACCCGCCCCGGCTTCGTACGGGATAAAAAATGGTTATTGTGGGTTATCTTATCCCTAAGAGATAGGCATACACCATCGCGGACTTTTTTGTGGACCTTTTTAAGATGTACAATACTGTAGTACATTATTTTTTTTGATCTATCTCTTAGGACTCTGCCAGCGTTTGCAATGTAAGCGCGAAAATGGGTTTATTTACGACATCACATTAGAAATCTCTTAAATCATCAGTGTTTCTCTACTATATTATGCATGTATTATACATATAAACCTTCCTCTTAAATCACTCTAACTATTAAAAAAAACGGGCCAAGTTGGACTCGCGCACCGAGGGTTCCGTACAAACCTGTAGGTATATAGGGGTAGTAACTTTAAAATGATTAAAAATATTTTTATTATATGATGTAACTAAAAATTTAAAGTTTTCGCAATTTTTCCTTTAACTGAGACGTTGCTTCGTACCAAATTTCAAGATTCTGAGTTAACGGGAAGTACCCTGTAGGTTTTGATTCCCTTGAGAGTTTCGAAAAATTGCGGATATTTGCGGCATAAACGGCTGTAGCTTTTGATTGCGTTGGCTTAGAAGTTCGATTTTTTCACAGCTTTGAGGGACAGTAGACCTCAGTATTTGATATAAATTTCAGCTTGATACCTCCACGATATAAATTTCAGCTTGATACCTCCACGCGTTCCTGAGAAAAAGGGTCTTGACAGACGGACGGACGGACAACAAAGTGATCCTATAAGGGTTCCGTTTTTTCCTTTCGAGGTACGGAACCCTAAAAACCGCATCAAAATCCGTTGCTTCGTTTTAAAGATCTATGTATGCACATAGGGAAAAACAGCGGAAAGCGACTTTGTTTTATACTATGTAGTGAAGATAGTGATTTATTGTATTAAAGAAAAACCATTTAGTAACCTTAAACTTATTTTTGAAAACGTACCGAACTGAACATCAGAAATTTATTTTTCAGCATTTGTTTTTGTTTTATTCAACAGTTCCAATAGTTCTCCATTCTTGTGCTCCAATATACCGGGTGTGGCCTGTAATAAGAGCAAAAAATTAAAACGTAGATTCCACTCCTCAAACTAGACAACGCTTGTTCAACGACTTTTGAAAGTTATGTAGATTTTAGATTGTCTCTTTTTCTAACAAACTAAATAGTATTTTCAATGTACATCAAGTTCCGCCTAAATGACATCGCCTGTCAGTCTTGTAACCCTACCGATATTAATCAATGTCGTAATACATTGCGTGTTCGAATAAACTTTAAACTGTAATAAAATTCAAACTACAAATTATTTTTTAAAGTTGTTGAACAAACCTTGTCCAGTTTGAGGAGCAGCAGAATCCACGCCCCAATTCTCTGCTCTTATTACAGGCTACACCCGGCATGGCGCGCTATAAAAGCCATTCACACTCAAAATTTTATTAATATAGGGCCGTAAATTTCGGCTACAGACGGAAAAAGCACCCCAAAAGTTGCATCACTAAAAGTGTCCGGAAGGCGGCATAACTACAAAATAACGCCCTTCATGTTTATTTAGATTGTGGCATTTTGAAATTGTTTCTTTAAAGTTACTCTTTCTTAGGCCTAATGGGCCGGTACCTAACTGAAGTTCAGAATCGAAAAAGGCGCCCAGAACCAAGCACACGGGGCGGCTAGCCGCCCCTGGCAGCCTGCCGCCCCGGGCCATGGCCCTCTTGGCCATAGGGTAAATACGCCCCTGATTGAATGACTAATGTTTTTATCTACACTCATACTGTAAGTACTCTAAAATGCGTTCAAAAACCGTAGACAATGACAAGCATTACAACAAACGATTTAACTATGATAAGTTTCTTATCTGCGGCAGTAACGTAATTTTAACTTTGCATGCTCAAATATTGTTAAGCAATGAGTTTCAAATTTGGAACATCGAATTTGATAACATAATGTTACCGCCATGGCCAACTCGATTAGTCCCGCGCGAGCGCCGGCACAATCGAGTTGGCCATGACGGTACAATGGCGGTCATTCTGTGGTTTCCGAACACTTAATTTAATATATATAATATGAGTGTAGATAAAGCAGTGTATGCAACTGTACGTAATTAATTAGGCCTTAAAACGTAACAGTTACATAAAGTACTATTTTTTTGTTTAAAACATACATTTCTTATTCAAGTACCTAGTGTCAATAATTTTGTACTTATCGAATTATTGAATCCCCCTCGTTTTTTACGCCATACGATACCTTTGGCTGATGTTTCCAACTATTTTTTGGTCTGCCTAATTAAACTGAGTAATAATATAAAAAATAATTCAATTGAAATATTGGCACTATTTGAATAATATGTTTTACACAAAAAAATATTTAAATATTAGTCATTCAATCATAAAATGTAACCTAGGCTACTCCAGTGGCCTCACTCCTCTATAATGCCACCACCTGTCCGTACGCTAGTTATAATATTAGTAAGTTAAGTTAGTTGAGACAGCTCTCCACCCTCACCTGCATCACGATTTGCATGATTATCGTCACTGACGTCTCGGCAACGGAAAAACCGTTCCGAGCGATATAGGTTTTTTTGTGGCTATTGGGTGAAAGTTCCCTATTCCCATGTCTTAATATCGAAAGAATGTTACAACTATAGTATGTACAGTCGACGCTGTCAGAGGAAAGCAAGCTGGCGTACACAAGTCTGATCGAGCAGCCGACACCCGCGTCGTTGCTGTCGCACCTGGCGGCCGATGCGCCTCGCCGCTCCGCTACCATCCCCAAGCCGGCGCCGCGGGCGCCCGACCAGGACTTCCACTCGCTGCAGAAGCTGCCCTGCACCAAGTATGTGCCGCCTATACAAATCATTTACCTCGTCGCATATGGTAGTACTGGTCCTAATAATAAAAATATGGTAATATTTTTTCCGTTAGCCAGATTATCACATAACTACTATTGATATTGGACATATATTTTCTGCGCACTGTACGGTTCAAGAGGAATTTCCTCCCACGAACGCTGCGACTGTGGAATGAACTCCCTGCCGAGGTTTTCCCAGCGGGCTACAGTATGAGGTTCTTCAAAAAAGGAGTGTATAGGTTCTTAAAGGGTAGGCAACGCGCATGTGAATCCTCTGGGGTTGCAGGCGTCCATAAACTACGGTAACTGCTTATCATCAGGCGGGCTGTATGCTTGTTTGCCACCGTCGTGGTATAAAAAAAAGAAAAAATATCCAGATGTATTCAAACGCTAAGAACTATAATTAATAATTTTAACTGATATTCGCTGTACTGCTGATTCAAGCTTTTACATAAAATTAACGCTGTTTTGGCAATATTAGTGGAATGCTATAATAGCATTTTTGTATGTTACAAAATGTATTAGAAGAGTTTGCTGTGTCATTGAATGATACAGGTACCTTTTTACGCTTATAAGTTATTGACAATAATATTTTTTTTGTTACAGGCAATCTACAAATATTTTTGATGTTCCAAATACAAAAGATGACGATGTGAGTATACTAAATTTGTGCACTTAAAATGTTGTAACTAAGATAAAACAATATATTAAATTACGTACATACAATATCAAGATTATGATTATTATGCTTAGTTAGAAACTAAATCGACTTGTGAAGTATAAGTAGTAGTAGTAGTATTTATAATACTTTATTGTACAACAAAGAAACATACAACAGAAAGAATATATAATATTTGTACAAAGGCAGACTTATCCCTTAAGGGATATCTTCCTGTCAACCTTTAATCAAGTACTGTCAATATTGCAATACATTTTTATAGATGTTTTTATACCTACTTTGTGCCCCACTCCTATGCAAATACCTATTCTTTCTCCTCCAATCAGTCCTGCCAGATAAAAATTAAATGAATTCTGAATTTCAGAATAATCAAAACGAACTGCCGCTACCACCTAGAGCAACCAAGCCCAAGCTCATCGATAAGCGGCGACACATCAGAAAATATCCCCTAAAACTGCCCACGAACGACACAACAATAGCATATAACGACAACGTCGCTCAAAAACCTGTAAACATATATCAAAACGCGGTCCCAAGCTCCATGATCAAAGAGTATATAAGTAAGAGATGTGACCGCGAGGGCTCGATGTTAATTGAGAATGGGAGGGACGTGTTCGACGGGTGCGAGCCCAAGGTGGACACGAACCCGTTCACCAGCGCCGGGCCGAGCTCCGCTAATCCCTTCAACTGTTATCTGACGCCCGTGGACGACCCCGCGCCCCCCGAGCCGCGCGCAGAACACTACTTCGAAGAGGGATCCCTTGGTAAAGGTGAGAATTTTTGCCCCCGAATATTGTTTCCTAATCCTAATACTAAGGATGATTCAGACATGGATATTTCAGGTTAAAGCACTAGCGTCATCTATCGATCACCACAAACACTAAATTCTAGTTTCTAATATTTTGTTCGGCGATTAACGCTGACAGAATAACTCGACTCCAGACTCGACAGATGGCGCTGTGGCACTTAGTACCGAAAATAGACGTATAGCCTGAGGGTTCGAGGAAAGCGATTTTGTATAGGCATTGTCAATCCATGTCTTAATCATCCTTGCCTAATACTAATCTTTTATCCGGATACGAAAGACGACTATAGTAGTTTATGTAACTGTTACGTAATAAGGGTCCTTAAAATACGAGTGTGGTTTTATGAAACGAGCTGCAGGTGAGTTTCATAATAAGATCACACGAGTGTTTTAAGGCCTAATTACGTACAGTTGCATACACTGCTTTATCTACACTCATATTATATACATATATGTATTAAGTGTTCGAAAACCATAGAATGACCGCCATTGCACCGCCATGGCCAACTCGATTGTGCCGGCGGTCGCGCGGGCGCGTGCCGTTGGTCAGGAAGGAGCACAGGATTTACATTATGTTATCAAATTCGATGTTCGGAATTTTAAACTCATAACGTATATATGAGCATGTAAAGTTAAAATTACGTTACTGCCACAGATAAAAAGCTTATCATAGTAAAATCGGTTGTGGTAATGCTAGCCATTGCCTACCGTTTTTGAACACGTTTTAGAGGACTTACAATGTGAGTGTAGATAAACGTTATAACCACACAATTTGTTCCCATACTGTCTGGTTATGTACTGAAACAAACAGTTGGATCGGATAAGTTAGACACCTGTTTAGTGTTGTATTAAAGTGTTAGTTATATTGGGCAAATTACTAATGTATGCGGAATGAAATTTAGACAAAGTTTTGATTCAAAATTTTAAGAGTAAAATGATGCGATATTTAAAACATGACATTCTACATTGTTTTCTCTTTATCAATCAAAGTTTGGTACAAATTTCTCGCTTGTAGGTTTTGTGTAAAAAATATGGTAAACTCGAAACATGCGTCAAAAAAGCATGTGTGATTTTCGCGACAAACATGCAGTTTGGCCGAAGTCCAGGATCATAAAACATTTTCATGAAATGGGGGAGAGCTAAAGTGCGGTTTATAATATATTGTCATCCTATTCCTTTCAAAATATAATATACTGCTTATAGAAAAAGAGGCTCTGACAAAATATGTTCTTTGAGCCAATATTTGAAGAATAGCATACTGAAGAAAATTACAGCTGGTCGAGTAGCTAGATCCTACAGTGAACTCGGATGTTTTTAAAATTGTAATGGCAAGTGAATAGATAGATATCTATAAGATATGTGCATTGCGAAACGAACATGAAAAGTAAACCTACCGTGTGGGAAAACCAAAAACTTACCCAGAATACGAAACTTGCAACTTTGGTCAAAAACATATTCTACGCAGTGTGCATTATGAACGATGAATCTTGTTTCACTTTAGACGGTAATTAATGGCATGGTGGTTTTATTTCCAAAACGCCAATGACCAAACTGAAGGGTCAGTGAAATGGAGCACACGAAGTTTCCAACAAAAGTTTTGTTATGGCAATTAACCCTCGCGGCATGTCGAAGCCGGTGTTTTGTGAATCTGGTTTAGCAACTTTAGCAGCTAATACTGAACGACACATGCAGGGTTGTTTGCCGATTGTACGTGATTTTATGAAAACACACCATAGAGGACCATAATTATGTCTTTTAGCCCGCTCTAGCATCCAGTACTAAGTACCATTTTTGGGCCAACCTAAAAAGGCGTGTATACCGTAAAATTGTAAAAACTGTTACGAAACATTAAAAAGCTGGTTTGGAGATAGTAAAGTCAAAGTCAAAAAGGCGTTTATTCAAGTAGGCATAGCAACTAGTACTTTCGAATCGTCAGTTACAATTATTATCTTAAGCTAATATATAATTCGGAGAAATATACTGATGCAATTATATAAAAATAATATTTACATGTCAAAATGTATGATAACAATTGCACAATAAGATCGTCTAAACTTAAAAGATAAAGAAAATGTATAATAAAATACTAGTCTAGAATGTTTCTAGAATAAAATCTAAATGTCATAAATAAAATTTAAGTATTTTTTAACAGTTGCAATTTAATGCCACGGCTTTAGAAATAAGTTTACGTTTTACATAATTGTTGAATTTATTGATTGATAATTTGGTAATTTCTGTTGGAAGCTTATTATAAAACCTTATACAATTACCCATGAGTAAACCTTTATTTCATGGAGCCGAGTGGTGGGCACTGCCAGTTTCTACAATTTCTAGTATTAGAATTATGTACAGTTCTTGCTAAAATTAACAATGTTTCTATGTACAATGGCGTTCATAATTGCATGGACACCACTAGGTCGACTTTCGTATGCGGCCGCTTGCGCTCTGATTGTATGGGTTGTTCAAATACCAAACTAGATGGCGCTGCTAGCGAAATGCATTAAATAAAATAAAAATTGGGTAAATATTATTGACAAAATAATATTATTTAATAAATCATTAAGAGGAAATCTGTAGTAACTTAATATAATTTTATGTAGTGTCGACCAGTCGCACAACTTTTATAATTACCTAGTTTAAGGTAGTTTTGACTTCTTAGCTTAGCATTCATAGGTCAATGAAAATCGATGGCTCGGTCAGGCGGCAGCAGCGGCAGTTAGCTTAGTGTAGTGCTACCTACCCTTTTAAACCGGAGATTTAATCTGGAACAGTATGGCGATTCAGTTGAATGCCTATATGCTTGTGTAATTTTCTTGAAAAAGCATATGCGAAGCTGAAATTGGTAAAGGCCTGTTGTGCCGGTTGGCAATAATGACGATTGCCTTGTCGACAACCTGCATAATGGGCCCCTTCTAGATTTACTTCCACATTTAATTAGATTATGTTTATCAAGGAATGAACGTTAAAGGAATTGAAATATTTAAAAAATAAGTAACTTTTTCCTTTATATTACTTACAGCCAATCTTAATCTTAATGAAATAAATTATTATTTTAAAAATATTTCACTGGATGAATAGCCTTAAAATGTTCCAGCGAGTTGAACTTTAATGCACATTAGGTTGAAAGAATTAGCTTAGCTTAGTTAGCTAATTGACACCGTAAACTAGAAAAAAATACTGTTTTGTAAAACAACCTTTTGACAGAATTAGCTTCATAAATTAGGCCGTAAACTAGAATAAAACAAAACTGTTAGTGCTACAACATGGCCAGTGATCGGAATTGGTAGTGCCATTTCGCGGGACTTCGGTGCGTAAGCTTAGTATGGATATAGTTTTGAACCCCGGGATTTGATATGAAAATTTTATTAAAAAAAAAATATTTTAAATTTTTGGTTTAAAAAATGTTTTAAAGAACCTATGAAAAAAAGCCTATGAAAAATGTGGTTTCAGTTAGATATTGGACGTCAAAAGAAATAGATTGACAATAGAAAATATTGAAAAAAATATGGTTTGCTACTATAATTTCAAAGAAAGTAGTAATTTAATTATGTTTATTTAATATAAAGATGTTGATGTTTCGTGTTTTATTTTATGATTGTATTATTGTGAATTGTAATTGTTAAACGAAAGTAATTTTAAATGAATGATGTATTTATAATTTGAACGTACGTTTTGAAGAAAATTTTCTGTGAGAAATACGAGTCGAAGAATCTCAAGTTTTATCCATGTTCTGTACAATGTTTAAGGTCATTCACCCGAAATGGCACTACCTATTCCGATCACTGAACATGGCAATTACCTTACATTTTATTGAGGTTTAAGCTTAAGTAAAATTTCCGAAAACGGAAAAGGATTGAAGCTTCACCACAATAAAATCAGTAGGTTACCTATTAGCTACCATAATAGAGGATCGGACTGTTAACTACTTATTAGCAATAGCAACTGAAACAAACAAACGGAAATTCAGTGACCATAGATTACACAATTATTATGACTTTGCTTTCGACAACAATTTATTGAAAATATGACTTTGAATCGAAACATATTATTCAATAATTATCGTATCATACTTAGATACTTATTTACGGATAATCAGGATCGGCATCAATAAGTATATACGAATAAAAAGCCACACACCAATCCGAGAATCCGATCCACGACCTATATCTTATTTTATAAACCAGCTAAGGCCGCGAATATGTTATAATACCTACTTAAGTTTTGCATTGATAATAACTACTTGCTTATCTATAGGTAACATAAACCACAGAACTTCACTGCAATTTGCAAGGAGAAATTTTCAGTAGGTAATTAATATAGGTAGTCAACATATTAGGTATATAAGTTTGAATTTTTACTGTTGTCTCACATTATTAAGCATTATTTATTTATCTTATTTATTAATACTACCTAAAGGTCAGTATCAATAGAAGAGTAAAATAAAGTAAACCAATGGCTGAATCTCTAAGCAAAAAAATAATTTAACACATGACAGAATATTATTAAAGAACCCCGTTTTCACTAAAATATATGTAATTACCGGACATTTTTACTAAAAAAATAATGTAAAGATTACGTTTAAAGTGCGTAAGTGCGAAGCAATGAAGGTAAATGTATTTGTTTACCTTATTTTACTTTTCTATTGACACCGAACTTACTTACCTACTTTAACTAGCGTTTCGATAAAAGGCCACCTCAATGTAACATAGATTTATCAAATCAATAAAATACTTTTACGTTGAAATTAAGCACTAAACCCGGTTCACCAAATGTATTGTTTTATGATTGCCCTAATATTTAGTACAGCCTCCTCCGTTATCAATAACTGCTTGTAAGCGGGAAGGCATCAATGAAATAAGATTTCGACAGAAATCTGAACCACGAACATTATCCCATATTTTCATGCAATGTGCTTTCAGCGCTTCCGGGGTCCTTTCATTTTGATTAACGCTGGGAAGCTTTGGGCTATAAAATCCCATAAATTTTCTATAGGGTTTAAATCCGGTGCACTTTTGAACGCGAGTGTACATACACAATGTTTTCATAGATATATTAACTATGAAACTCTCTACATTTCATCCTGTATATCTCTCGAATAGCCCTCTTCTGCAGAACAAAAACTGTATTAATGTTAATCTGTGAAGCACTAAAATACCATATGACATAATACTATGAAAGTAACCAAAATATACTAATCGGGCTGTTTTCACGTCTGTTAATAGAACTTTTTTTGTCAACTTTGGCAGTTTTTTTGTCAATTGGTTGGCAGTTTCATTGGTTGGCGAAAGCCACTTAGTGACATTCGACCAATTGTTTGTTGGTAGATTACTATTCTGGTACCAGAACGAACTATGTGGTGCTTATATTTCCTCGCAGTAGTCGTGAAAAGTACTATGTAATGCCTTACAGATGGACTCTTATATTAGAGGGCCTCCCCTAACTTACTTGTCCACCATTATGCGATTTTCCAGCCTCTCCAACAACTTACTATTTTTCAATAAGTTAGAAACAACTGTAAGCTGTGGTTACCTATAAGTGGCTATGCATCTTTACATGATTCTTGTATCTTGTCTGTACTAGGTATACATAGATGTTTTATCCGGTGGTGATCCTTAAATATAAATAAATACAAGAACATACACTTGATCGTTCCATTTTTTACTCACTAAAAGGAAGTAATAGTTTTCCTGTATTTTTAAAAGACTTATGATTTTTCCTTAGTGTAATAACTGAGCACGTCATTGGGCGTCAGGGGAACATTTGATGACGTCAATAGAAAATATTGTACTAATACTGAGAAATTTAAACATCCGTAGAATGTTTTAAATATCTATCCTTTAACGCTTTGACAATGAAATATGACACACGTTTTTATCATGTGCGTATGCAATGTATGTTATACTTAAATATTATAAATATAAATAGTATAGGACAATTTTACACAAATCGACCCAGTCCCACAGTAAACTCATTATTCTCATTAAGGTTTGTATTGTGGGTACTATATAGACGATGCTATGTAAAATAGATAGATATAGTAAAATACCTAAATATATAGAAAACATCCATAACTCAGGAACATCTGTATTGAACACACAAATCAACGCCCTCGGGCGTCCCAGTACCCGGGACCTCCGCTTTGTAGGCAGGGTCACTACCGACTAGGCTAAGAGGCCTATTAAAATTATACTTAACAGTAATTGAAAGTAAAGTGTATCTGTTAAAACAGAGATTTAAGGGAAATGATTAAATCACGCAGGATGTTAAAATGGAGAATCCATATTATCATTTCCCTAGAAAAATTCAGTAATTTCACCAAATCACTGACTCTGTTTAGTGGAAATACAAAATAGGCCAATACACGCGACACGGTGTGTCTTTTTACTAGATTTGTTTAGGAATTTGACAAAATCCCCAACCACGAGAGTAAGTAGACGAAACGAACTCAAACAGTCAACTAGTTTTATCATTTCGCTGAACAAGTTTAGTGAAATGACGAAAACAAGTACCGAATATAACATTTTACTCTACAGTTAAGCGATTTGATCAAATCTCTGACTAGATTAAGTAAAACAGAGATTTGAACAAACCTCTAAGGGATATGATCAAATCATTTCCCCTCTCATCTCTAATATTGCTTTCTTTTTGTCATAATTGTCATTTAACGACTAAGCCATTGGCCGATTTTGTCTTTCCACTAAACAGAGTCAGTGATTTGGTGAAATGACTGACGTTTTCCAGGGAAATGATGATATATATATATTCTGCGTGATTTGATCTTATACTTTAGAGATTTGTTCAAGTTTATCTTTTAATCTCTGTTTCACTTAATGTAGTCAGAGATTTGATCAAATCGCTAAACTGTAGAGTAAAATGTTGTATTCGGTACTTGATTTCGTCATTTCACTAAACCAGTTCAGACATTGAACCAAATCACCATATACCATCTGCCAGTTGAGAATTTATTATTTCACTAAACTTGTTTAGCGAAATGATAAAACTGTTTGAGTTCGTTTTGTCAACTTACTGTCGTGGTTAGGGATTTTGTCAAATTCCTAAACAAATCTGGTGAAATGAAAAAGCATGTCGCGTTTATTGGCCGATTTTGTCTTTCCACTAAACAGAGTCAGTGATTTGGTGAAATGACTGAATCTTTCTAGGGAAATGATGATATGGATTCTCCATTTTAACATCCTGCGTGATTTGATCATATCCCTTAGAGATTTGTTCAAATCTCTGTTTTAATCATTTCCCTGCGACCTATCCATAGTATATCAGTCATTTTGTTTACTTATACAACTACAAGTACCTATGTGCCTAGCCTTATTAAATAATAATGCGAGGTTGTCTTCCCTAATTTAAGAGGACCGCAGCTGTCACCTACTGCGGACGTTCACATTTTAAAACATGACGGCGTTTCACTTTCACTAGCGCTCAACTTTCTAATCGGCCTTCTATACTGTTATTGTGTTTTGAACGCCTTAATGCGAATCAATCTTAAAATGAAATTTGGGGTCGGGTTTAGGCCCTTTTTAACAATATCTATTGAAGAAAGAAAGTATCAAACTGTAGTAAAGATCTTATTGAACAGGTTTTGATGTAGATAACATGCCTATTATTATTATTTATGTATATTCGTTTTTACTAAAAATATCCGTTAAAAACGGATTTCTTTAATAATATTTTGTTATGTGTCAAATGCATTTTTTGCCTAGAAACGCAGCCATATTTGTTTACCTTATTTTATTTTCCTATTATGGCACTGGTCCCACCGCGAGCGAGTAAGCTATGAGCTATCGGCTATTTTCTAGCCCAAGAAACGAACAAAAGATAATCGCTTCCGTGTAAATAAAAGAGAGAGATATATATTTATAGTTCAACGCTGGCTGTTCACACTGCGATGAACTATAAATATACATCTCTCTCTTTTATTTACACGGGAACGATTATCTTTTGTTCGTTTCATGGGCTAGAAAATAGCCTATCGGCTAATACGAGGGCTGCTATTTATATATCCGGAAACCGGGATTACAATCTTCTTAAATAGCATATTTGACCTCCATGGTAAAAATTGAACTTTTTTAAGTACTGGCCGGTATATATTTTCTTTCTTATTAACGCTCGTGTTTTGTTTTTGACGGGTTTTAAATGTCATCTCGCAGCAAGAATGGAACTCACTCGTGAAAATATTCGTGCTATGATTTATTATGATTTTCGGCGTGGTTTAACGCAACAACAGTGGATAGATCAACTAACTTCAACTTTTGGTGATGAAGCCCCATCTAAAACTACTGTGTATCACTGGTTTAGTGAGTTCAATCGTGGACGTAGTATGCTTACGGACGAAGTTAAGGCAGGTCGCCCGAAATCGGTCGTTGTACAACAAAATATCGAGGCTGTACGAAAACTTATAATGGACGACCGACATGTTACGTACCGCGAGATAGAGGCGACTCTGGGTATTTCTATGACCAGCATTAATAGCATATTACATAATTATTTGGCTGTAAAAAAAAATTGTTCGCGTTGGATACCCCACAACTTAACAAAAGAGCAAAAAGATGCTCGCGTCGAATGGTGCAATAAAATGTTAAAAAAATATAACCGTGGTGACTCAAAAGCCGTTTATAACATCTATACAGGTGACGAATCCTGGATCTATGCATACGATCCCGAAACGAAGCAACAATCAACGGTATGGGTGTTTCAAAATGAGCCGAACCCTACGAAAGTTACTCGTGCAAAAAGTACATTGAAACAAATGGTGGCCTGCTTCTTCGGTATTAATGGCCATGTAGCTACAGTGCCACTAGAAAACCGTAGAACGGTTAATTCAGAGTGGTACACGACCATTTGCTTACCGGAAGTATTTGAACAAATTCGTAAAACTAACCAGCGACGAAGAATCATTCTTCATCATGACAATGCCAGCTGTCATACGTCACGCGAAACAACTCTATTTTTGGAGGGTCGAAATGTGGAATTAACGGGTCATCCGCTGTACAGCCCTGACTTGGCACCCAACGATTTTTATTTATTACCAAATATAAAGAATAAATTACGCCGTCAACGATTTTCGACCGCTGAAGATGCTGTCGACGCATTCAAACAACACGTTATGGAGGTACCTCAGGCGGAGTGGCAGAAGTGCTTTAAAAATTGGTTCACGCGAATGCAAAAGTGCATAGATCATCAAGGGGAATACTTTGAAAAACAATAAAACCATTTTCAGCCGTGTACGTTTGATTGTTTTTTTGTTTCCGGATATATAAGTAGCAACCCTCGTAGCTATCGCTCATAGTTACTCGCCCGCGGTGGGACCAGTGCCTAAAAGCGATATAAGTAAATTTTCTTGACAAATTAAACTGAACTACACTACAAATCCATTACAAATAAGTGTTCCGTGGACCAACTTTGGTAAAAACACTAAAAATGAATTATAATAAAGGACCCCGAAACATCATAGGATCGAACCTGCCTCCTCAGGTCTAACGTGCTCCCAATCACACTCCAATTTAATTCTGTAATTCGACTTGCTACTTGTGCATTTAATTTAGTATGTGGATTTTTTAATATGGGAATACCAGGCCGGCTAGCATATCTTACGTTGTCGCCTGGCATTCCATACTTCGAGTCGCGCTTGAAGTATGAACTGTCGCGTCTAACGTCAAGTTATGCTAGGCGTGCTGAAGGACCATAACAGAGTGTTTAAGGGGGCGTGATAGGGCGCCCGTTGTAAAACTTGGTTTTCATCTATTCACGCCCCCTGCACGGGCAAGGAACTAAAGGAACGGTCCTTCCCCAGGTCCCTTAGTAGTCATGTCTTTATCATGACAAGTGATCATCATGACATCACTCGAAGCTTAATTATTTCTCTATGGTTTTATGGAAATGTATTTAAAAATAAATTTTATCTACACTCATATTGTAAGTTCTCTAAAACGTGTTCGAAAACGGTAGGCAATGGCTAGCATTACCACGACCGATTTTACTATGATAAGCTTTTTATTTGTGGCAGTAACGTAATTTTAACTTTACATGCTCAACTATTGATGTGTTATGAGTTTTGATAACATAATGTACACCTGCACGCTCCCGCGCGACCGCCGACACCCGCCTCCCCGACCGCCGGCACAATCGAGTTGGCCATGGCGGTGCAATGGCGGCCATTCTATGGTTTCGGAATACGGCATTTAGAATAAATAATATGAGTGTGGATAAAGCAGTGTATGCAACTGTACGTAATTAGGCCTTAAAACACTCGTGTGATCTTATTATGAAACTCACCTGCGGCTCGTTTCATAAAACCACACTCATGTTTTAAGGACCCTTATTACGTAACAGTTACATAAACTACTATTTCACGCTACTGTTCGGAAATGTGACAAAAGATGGTCAAAATCCAAGCTGGAAAGTAAGCATTTGTATGCATGTGTTTGTAGCACCTGAACCACCACTACAGCAATGTTATTGTAGCGATGAAATGTCATTAGTTGGAAAGTAAATTGTCCAGTTATGTCATTGCATTCATTAAAAACATTAAAAGGTCTTTTTTTGGCACAACTTTATGTTTCAAATGTTTCAAAAATAAAATAAGGTTGTTTATCGGGCCATCTACCTGTTTAAAAAAAAAAGAAACGTCAAAACCATTTATTCACCCTTAATGCGTTTTTACTTTTTTAGCCGTTTGTGGTTTTCTATCAAAAACGCCTCTAAGTAATGAGTCGGTTTGAAGCAAACAACAGAAAAACGCTTCTTAAAAGTGAAAAAAAAAGTAAAAAGGCGGGAATGGAATACTGAATTGGATATTCTATTAAAGCATTTATATTATTATGTTATGACAAATGTTTTTTTTATTTCCTCACAGTAGTCGTGAAAAGCACTATGTAATATCTCGGCCGAAAGCGCTATAGGTGGACTCGTATCTTCGAGGGCCGCCCCTGGCGGGTCGGCCCTCGAACTAACTCGATCCACCTATAGCTTACTTTCAAGCCTCTACAACAATGTACTAGTATCCTATCGTAAATTGTAAATTGTAAATAAATAATATATTTCAAATAAATCCTGGTACAAAGACGATAATAATATTAATTGTTTACGCACTCACGCTTTAAATTATACATGCGTGCATTAGACTGGAAAAGTCAAGCCCACGCGTAACGTCTCGTCTGTTTTAAATTTAAATATGTCTTGGAGACATGTCCCTAAGCGGCTTTGTATCGATTGACATTGTTGGTTTCAGATCACGTGTCGGTGGAGGATCTACTGGAATTTGCCGATCAGAAACCTTGCGGGCGGCAGCGTGGGGTGGAGTCGGACGAGGTTCGAATTATGAACAAGGTTCTCAAGCAACAGGTACATGCCTCTCAAGCGAATTGAAAGATAATAGCATGTTTAGTAAAAACTAGTGAATTTAAGTCAAAATTACGAAAAGAACATACTTTGCAGTGTTGAGCACTAAACTTGGTTCACGAAACGGCGGTTCTGTCTGTCTGTTACTTGTTAGTACGACATAGTATTATGTCATTAGTATTAGCAGGTAATGTTTATTATTTAAATATTTGTAGATTTTGAGGAAAAATTTGCTTTTGGTGTTAATTATGATTGTGTTTTGATCGAGCAGGTTTCGCCAGAGGAGTGCTTGGAAGCCTTAGAGCTGAGTGAGTGGAACGTTCACCGCGCCATCAAACTCGTCCGAGTCAAAATCGCCGTGGACGGAGCCGCCTCGTTACAGGATTGCTGCGAAGAATTAGCTAAAGCTAACGGAGATATTGTTAGGGCATCGGCAGTATTTGTTTTAGGTAAAAAACAATAAAAAAATTATTAAAATCTCGGTTTTTATTTACTACTCTGCCAATACGTACAGTTGAGGACAAAGAGATGTATACACTTTTGGACCTTATTACAACGCAATAAGGTCCAAAAGTGTATACATCTCTTTGTCCTCGACTGTACATGAAATCGCAACGAATCACCGTAGCGAAACAATTTGAACGCAAGATGACGTTTACTACAGTCGTGCGGGCCGTCGTGCGGGCCGACGCGCCAACCCAGCCGACTAAGTTCAAATTAGGTACCTACTACGAGTATTAGATATTTTTTTTAAACTATATACTATAGTTAGTACTGGGTCCTAAGAGTACAGTCAGTAACGAAATAAAATTAACGCCTCGAACAAGAGAAAGAGGCGCTGTTCAGTAACTTATGTGTCTAGATAATTACTTTTACAATCTTATTTCGTTCGGCAACTTTCGTTGCTAACCGTACATTAAAGAACAAAAAAAAATATTGTGTACGTATGCCAATTTTTGGAGAAAATTAGAGAAAACAACTTTGCTACGTAGATCAGTCTGTTAACCTTTTGAACGCCACGCATTGGACAGAAAAATCGTGCCATCAGCGCCAGAGCGAAATTTGCACGAGCGCACTCAGATACCGTAGTGATTGGAAAACAACATATCGACGAAATATTTCTTTCCGCCTATTAGTGGATTTAGTTAGGCAAAATCACTTTAGATATTTAGAAATCATAATAGAAAAAATATTCATTTCGTATTTTTCTTACACACCTAAAAGCAACTACATTAATATGAAAATTAATATACAATTTTATTTTATTTTGTCAGTATTATTTTATTTTGTCAGAGATTAACATTCAGTGATAAAACCTTGATTGAGTGTTTGTTTTCTTCGTGTTTTCTCTATAGTCGTAATACCTACTGTCACCAGCACGCGTGCCTAGTCACTTGACAAGAAGTGGTAAACACTTGGTTGCACAGGTTAGGAAAGAATTTTAATTTATTTGTTTTGTTCGTTATTTCCAAATAAATATTACACATTTAAATTAAACTGTTTTGATAAACCTACCTTATATAGGTACCTTAATAACTTACACTTTATAAGTAGATTTATGGTTGAGACGGATTAGGATTCAGAAGCAAGTTTGTGTTTTTAGGGTGCCATACCACAAAAATGAAAAAAATAGAATCATTCGTGCGTCTGTTCGGGACAGCCAATTGCTCCGAATTTACTGGACCGATAAGGTGATATTAGATACATAAGTAAATTAGTGACCCAACTGCGGTCGTCATAATTTAATAATTTTAATTTTAGTTGCAAGTTTAGTGTCACTGTCAATAAGTTTTGCAAAGTATTGTGTGATTGAACGAGCTCGTTGGGAGAAGTTTTATAGCTTTAAAAAATAAATTAGGTTTTTTCTAGTATCTCGAAATACAGAAATTTCTTAAAAATATAAAAAAATACTAAATATTCCGTAATTGTGTGATGTACAGGACCTTCGACGCGCGTTTACGACTCGCACTTAGCCAGTTTTTTGGTGAACGTGTCGCAAGAATACAAGAACGGTTATCTCTTATCTATTATCAATATGCAAATTTAAACTCTTGGTTATCTACAGGAGTGTGTTTACGTACCTACCTACCTAGGTCCCCTGTTTCGCCGTCACGGACTTAAATGCTCTAATATCGTTGTTCGTCGTGACTGTACAGCTTTGTATATTTGTTTCGGTGTTTCGAATATTACAATAGTTTCTAGCCAATGTCTGCGGTCGTATTGACTCGGCAATCAGCAGTATCGATAGGATACACCAAAGTTCTGAAAAGCGACCATTATTATTTATTATTTTACAAGTGCTTATTTATTATACTGAATTAATTTTGAGTCTATGACTTTCCTTTTATAGTATATGTAATATAATAGTATTTTATAAGAAAATTTGAAGAGCTTTTCAGTACCGTGTTTAGGCCATCAAGCTTGCTTAGGTAATAATAATAATAATAAATACTCTTTATTGCACACCTCATACAGTTACAAGCACAAATTTTACAATTAGATAAATTTAGGTAGAGGTAACAACAGGCGATCTTATCGCTAATGAGCGATTTCTTCCAGACAACCTTTAATAATTAACACATAATTGTAACAGCTTGTTTTTTACCATGGTGCAATAATAGTACATTATGATACAAGTGTGCTAAGTTGATCATTACATACGAAGCGATATTGTGCGCACAAACGCACGTGAATGCGCTAAGAAGCTGAGCTATGGAATGATCAAGCACACGCGTTTCATACGACGTTTTTCAACACACTTGCGAGGAAATGACAAAATAGTGTAATTAATAACTTTTGATAAATACATTATTATTATCAGAATTTTGACAGGATAGAGGTAATTACGCACCTAAGATAATTAAATTTTACTAACCTTTTTTTGTGATGTTATTATCTGGAATTCTTTTTAAAACATTTCATAAAATTTAACACTTCACATTTATAGTCAAATAAATTATAGTATTTTCTCTTACGTATTGCTCACTAGATTTTTATGACAAGATTTTACTAGTATGTATGACAGTTTTGAAATATATCCAGAGGTTAAATTAACGCTAAAGTTGTCTTCTTATTCACTTATAATATAATTTGTTTAAATCAATAAAACACAACGAGAAAAATCTAACAAATAAACAATGATTTTGAGGTTAATTAGTTTTCTTTTTTGGATGTGCGTGCAGCTTGAGGTAAATGCACGAACTTAATGCCAAACAGCCAATATTAAAACAGACAATTCGTGTTTAAAACGTTATTTATTAGTAATATAATAAGTTGAAATGATTCTTTTTCACAACTTGGTACTAGAGTACAAACGTCACTTGATCGGATTATTAAGTTATTGCACTAGTTCGATAATTATAGTAAAATGCACGGGTTTTTAATATCTAGGATTATGAGCATAAAAGCGGTGGAATAAGAACCTCCTTACGAGCAGGTGTGTTGAAAACTGTACCTACATATTATGATGATGATGAGTCGCCAAAGTAAGGTACGAGATTGAAAAGCATAATTATATCACTATTGTATATAATATGATCTCTACGAGTGCTTAAAAAATAGGCAAGCCGATAAGAATTGAGGTCGACGAACGCTTTACAACCTATTGATTCTATACAATTTTAGCAACCTCAATCTCCCGGTGGATTGTGCCGGCGGTCGATGAAGAGGACAATGTGCGGTTGGGAGGAGGACAACAGTGTTATTATAATATTGTATGAAAATTTCTAAGAATATTGTTGAGTGATCATCTTATGGAATACCATAGACAACGTTTATAAAGTATATGTTTTTAACCCTTTGACCGCCAAAGCCGTTCTAACACGTCAACGAAAAGTCGTGCCCTCAGCGCCATGACGTGTTAAGACGTCCAAAATGAGAGATCAAAATACTCCTTAATAAACAACCTTTATAGAAGTATTTTTGTATATTTATTATAGCTCTACCATTCACCTATCTTTTTAGTTAAAATTTCATTCAAAATAACCCGTAACTCAAGAAAAAATTAGAAAATACCTCAGAGCTATTTAAAAGAACAAAAAGGCACTGCCCTCCTCGCCGTTGACGGGTAATCACGTCAAGCGGCGTGACGTCACTTCGAAATAGTGTTGTTCGTTTGAAAGCATAGTGGTCGATGTTGATTATTGTATGAACATTAACCAAACACTGTAATTATGAATGTTTTTCGCATTTTAAGGTTTATTATACAATAAAACTAATTATTAAACTGTGATTCGTGTAGAAGAGTGTGCGTATTAGTTTTAGGAACTACATATCGTAATATTAAAAAAAGGTATATATATATATTTTTTCAATTTTTACTTTAATATATGCATTATTAAAAAAGAAAGAGTTTTATTTAAGTCGCAATGGAATAAATACAATGCGTGTTATAAGGGCCGTATTTAAAACCTAACAATGTGTATGTCGTTTCTTTTAATCTTATTGCTTCGCCGCATTCTTGTTAATCCTTAAACAATGATAAATACCACGACACGTGGGCTTTCAGTCCATTTCATTCATACCAAATAAGTAAAAATAATGAAATGGTATTTTAGATAAAATGTCAACCAATATGAATGTTATCGGTGAGAGACGGAGTTTAAGTGAACAAAGAATATGTCATTATTAGGGATATACCAAGTTTCATTAGGTACAAAAGAATGAAATGTACGCGAGGTTTTTTTTTACCTACACACCCGTTCTGTCCGATGTTCATTAGTTTTTATCATAAAATTTATTTATTTGATGGTATTGTTAAACATTTTTTTACTCAACTAAACACTTAAAAAACCTAACGTACCTAACTATTATCCTTCATACAGTTACACCACGGAAATATCGATACAGAAATGAATGAATATCTCTCACCCCCAACTCTAACATTCATAATAAGTTACGGTGCCACCAGCGCCAAAGCCGTCATAACACGTCAGCGCGTGACGTTATCACTTAAGTAGTGCTGTGGCTATATTGACAAAATTAAATAAAATTGTATATTAATTTTCATATTTTTGTAGTTGATTTTAGGTGTATAAGAAAAATACGAAATGAATATTCTTTACTATTATGATTTCTAAATATCTAAAGTGATTTTGCCTAACTAAATCCACTATTAGGCGGAAAGAAATGTTTCGTCGATATGTTGTTTTCCAATCACTACGGTATCTGAGTGCGCTCGTGCAAATTTCGCTCTGGCGCTGGTGGTACGCTTTTTCTGTCCGATGCGTGGCGTTCAAAAGGTTAATATACCTGTGAGTCATCTAATTGACAGATTGTAACATAAACATATATACTCTTTACTGCACACCTCAAAATAAAGAAACACATAAAATACAAGTTACAAACAGAATAATCAGAGGTAAAACAATTGGCGGTCTTATCGCTAAAATGCGATCTCTTCCAGACAACCTTTGGGAAGCGGAAACCATTGAAAATAATCAGAAATACGTAGGTGTTGCAAATTCAAATCAACTAGCTAAACAATAATAAACTTACGCATATAAAATAAAAATAAACTTACATAAACCATGCATATATAAATAAAAATTGATAATCTAATGTAATGCTAGAGTAGAAAATATTAATAATATGCTAGCCTATATACGTCCCACTGCTGGGCACACCGCCTACATGCACGAGAGGGATCTGGCTATAGTCACAGAATAACTAATAGACTACTAATACCCCCTACTACTCCCTACTGGACTAAGAGCTGGCCACGTCCGATATGACACAATAATGCGAGCAACAAAACCCGTCTGGTTAGATTGCTATACTATCCTTATTGCTAGATCCGGGCATCAGGCAGCATTTAATGGGTGGAGGTCAGAGTGACAGACTAGCAAAATTTTTCAATTGGAAAATAGTAATACCAAAATAGGTAAAAACTATCTAAGGTGTCTCAGTTATAAAGGACAGGGCCTATATTTTAATTATATATTATAACTATATTATAATTTTAATTTTCCTAATTTTAATTTTAATTCTGTAAATGTAGTAATAATTATGCGTCGTTTGGCACAACTTCCCCCAACATAAACTTTTGGTAACGATATAATCTAAATATCTATGTAATTTCTCATTATAAGTATTGCATTAACCCCAGAACTCTAGGATTTGTTTCCTTGAAGTGGTTTGCATTCGTTGACCTCCACCACTTTACAGCTGCCAGATATCCAGATTTAGAATTAAGCATAGTATAGCAAACTGACTAGAAGGGTTTCGTTGCTCTCATTATTGTGTCATATCTGACGTGGCTAGCTCTCAGTCTATACGCTGCTCCAAAGCGGATTCGAATTTCGCACATACACCTTTGAATTTCTTTGTGGATATACAGGTTTACTCACGATGTTTTCAAATTATATGTTGATTTTCACTTTATTAAGTACTTATTCAATTAAGTACCTTTTGCAGTTGCACACGACATAAAAAGGTCAAATACGGCTTTTAGTGTACAAAAGATTTCCTATGGCATGATTATTAATATAATATAATAAGGATGGATTTGAGAACTGGAGCCACCAAGATACTTGATGTGATTTTTAGAAGGGGGTTGAGAGGGGGGGAAGCTCTCAAATTTATCTTGATATCTACATCCAGTTATAAGCTACTAGGCCAAGTTTGGTATCTTTTTCGTATAAATTGGGGATGCTGAATTCATTTATGGTATAATTTTGACACGGTTCCGAAGCAAAAACATGTAAAATAAAAAATAACTTAAGTATTTTGAAATTCTCTATTTCACAAGGAAAACATCCATAACTTATAAACAATTATGAATCTTGAAAAACTAAAAGGTGCTTTAGATAGCCCTATTATTCGTTCATTAAAAAAAAATTACGTCAAACTAAAACGTGATATATGTACGGGTGTACTAAAAAAAACTGTTGTCGGTGCAAAAAAATTAAAAGGAAAAAATCTTATGAAAATGTTTTTTGCGACCTATTTACTTATAGTACCTGTTATAGGGTAGGTAAGAATAGGTTCGGTTCAGTTAATCGATTTCGTTCCTACTATATATACTTACAATGAATTAGTTTCGGTCATTGATTTTTAAGGAAAAACAGCAAGCCGAGCACTCAGTCATCGTCTACTGAAACATGCACTTTAATTTTTGTGGCATAAGACTTTCTTCGGCGGTGAAGGTAGGCTCTAGGTACTTCCAGCTTTCTGCTGTAAGCACGGCATTAAGCAAGGCTGGCCACCGCCTCGCGTCTTGGGGCTGTTATTCTACAGTCGATTCACATTACAAGTAGTATAAAAACCTCCGAACCGCTAATGTTCACATGTTTATTGTCTCCTTGTGTCATAAATGTCATCATTAATTATTCTAAAATGAACTTGATAGGTAAATGGATACTCGGGAGTGGAGTTAGCGCTAACGACTGCTGCTCGGTATAACAAGAATTAGGTCATTGAAAGTGGATCACGCCTGCAGTTGCGCCCGGCCCTCTAACCATCCTGCTGGAATCCGGGCACTTATTCTACGACCTACCATTTACACGGTCCAAATTTTAACTGTCCCTTGGTCGGTTTAAATTTTTATGTCTTTACAACTTAGTCAAATTACCTTACCTACTCTACTTCACTTACGAGATTATTTTTCACCAACAGAGCAATGTAAAATAAAATAAATATGTTTGTGAAAAGTAGTCAATGAGTATCTGGGTGACCAAGAAGGCTGGGGATTAGGGATAGAGAATTTTCCCCAGAAAAAACCTAGAATAATCTATTTTTCATCTATAGATACCTGAGCCATGTGTATTGTGAATTTCATTGTAACCTAAAGAGCGGGTTACGAAGAGCTAATTGCCCGGTTAACACTTTGCCTGTGCTTTCATTGAAGTAAAGCATAGTAGGCAAGTAAGTATAGAATTTATGTTAACGATCGTTTCAAATTAAGTCACCTTCTCGGTGGAAATCGGATTGAAAATGAAACATGTATTTATTTTGTCACATTTATTTTAAAAGTAATCGTATTTAAAAGCCTGACCAGTAATATACTCGTATGATCATGAGCCATCTTGCGGAATACTGAACTGAACTATACTGAACTGTTGCCCTATAAATGGGAATAATAGCGCCCTCTTGACAATAATCATATATTTCTGGTCAGGCTTTAGTTAGACAGTTAGAAGATATTTTTTTGTGAAATTTGAAATTATAAATAATAAAAACTACTTATTCATGCCAGTATCATGCGAAAGCACTTATTACTTATTAAAGCTGTACCCTATTAACAAAAGGCAAGGTTATTTCAAGTTTCACATTAGATACTTACTAGATACCTACGTAGTAGAAGTTTACGAATTTAAATTTGAAGTGCTTTGTTGTTCGTTAGGAATATTTAGGAAGGTTAAAGTAGGTATTTGTAACAATGTATGTACATTATTTAAGAAAATACAATGTATATGCGAAGCTTTAGTTATAATTTACATTGTGGTGTCACTGAGAATTAGTTGTGATCGCTGAATCTGCAACATATACCATTGAGTAACAGGAGATGACATCACTAAGAATTTTTTTTTGTCCCAAAATTTGTAGTGAATATCAATACAAACAGTAAATTTGTTCTAGCTGTCACATCCAGTAGAATACATAATAAATCAATAACAGATATTCGTATAAATATTTCAATAGAAAATATCCATAGGTTAACTTTCCACCGCCATATCTCGTTTTGCCAGACACCCAAAACGAGCCCCGCGGTCACCACTACAGAAGCATTCCAATTAGGTCGTCATCACAGCACACACGCATAGGTACTTTTGACAATGTTGCCTAAGCGTACTACTGAACCACAATACTGCGACCCGCCGAACATCGTACGGTTCTTCTTGCAATACCCTGCAGCCTCTGCGAACCGGGGACCCGAGTAGATCGCCGTTATTCGTAGTAACCAAACCAAAAAGGAACGCACACGTACGCACATTTTTATGCAACGGCTCTTGAGAATGTGTGAGTTCCTTTGTTAATTTCTAGATCAGGGCCCTATTTAGAAGCCGGTCATTTAAAACATATTTTTATAAAATAGTCACACGTGCTTTCTTTAGGACGACTACTTAGTTGTGAATGTCAACATGATAGAAGCGGTTCTGTTTGGTTTAACTAAGCCATGTTTATAACATTGGAGACGAGCTGACAGGAGAGATAAGCCTCTTTTCAAATTCTACTGAAGTAGGTACCTACCTACTTATTCCCCTTGCGCTACTTATTTATTAGATAAGAGTAGGTATAAGCTTAGTGAATTGCGCTAAAATTGCCAATCAATGCATAGTATTGTAAAAAACCCTTTTCAGGGGTCCGTAACTTTAACATATCTTAATAAAATGTTGACATAAGCTATTTAGTTATGTAGTTAAAATGCAGAAAAAAATATTTAGGGGGGCGGCATACATGGCCCTAAATTATAAAAATAAAAAAAATACCTAATATCAAAATGTTACACATCAATCGATAGGTCTTTAAAAATAATATCGAGGTTTCTTTGAACATTTTGTGATTAAGTAAATATTTTGAGAAGCAATTGTGTCCGCCCCAACTTTTGAACCGTAAGTCAAAAAAATATGAAAAACTTTGAGAAGATCCGCCTTATACTTTGTACGAAAATTGTTTTGAACATTATCGGTTTAGCCATTTATGAGTTATCTTCAAAAACATCTTCCCTAGGGATTAGATACGACCTTTTGGTATTAGTTTGGTTCTTATTCAATTGAAGGTACGGAAGTTACGGAACCTTCCATTATGCGTGGTCCGACACGCACTTCGCCAGTTGCGGAGCCACCATTTGATTAATATAACCTACCTCTGACATTCGGTCCATATCACTGTCATTTTAGACACCAAAGTTAATTTTGTGTTTTATATTATAATTGATTGTTTGTGCTATAGCAATAGTACCTACTTACCTATTATGTACCTATATATAGGTAGGTATGAAATGCTTACTTGTCAAACTAAAAAAAAATATACCTACCATCGTTGAAGCAAAATTATAGAAACGCACAAGAGCCAAGATACAATTCTATGACAATCACAAAAACATGCAAATCGCGTAGATTCGTCGACGCATGCGCGAGTTTTTGACCTAGTTTTCGAACGTGGCTTACAGATGTGTGCGTGCTTAAAGACGTGTTATAGTCGGCGTTTGGCACGTAGGCGGCACTCGACCTAGATCGGCATTAGTTACCATCGAGGGACACTGATATGGACAATGATAATCATAAATTCACAGAATTTAAGTAGTACGTCTTTTGTTATTAAACTATGATGTACCTAGTAACAGACGGACGATCGTGTCCATAGACTCCATAGCAAAGGTAAGGTAGTCGTCCAAGTTTACGACTCTGTCCCAGTACATGACAGCTGGGTGTCAACTGTTGGGCATTAGCGGGTCGAGTACTAGGTAGCTTAATTTAATCGATACTTGTAAGAGTAGTAAGACTTTTAAGTAAATGAATCAATCAACTTTTCATTGCCCCTCATTGCTATGGTTACGTTACGTCCCTTGGACAACTGTAGTAGATGTAAATGTAGGTCCCTCGGATAATGGGCACAGAGTAAACAATATTAAAAAGTTGATTCGCCTAAATACATTGATACGAGTAAATAGGTCAGGTGGTCGATAGTGGTTCACTTTTTTTGAGTAGCTATACGAGTAGCTCCGAAACCAATCATCATAGGAGGTTGTTTTAAGTTAAGAAGCATATTAATTATATCATAGCAAATTTTATCTATTTTATGAATGTATTGTTCGTTTTCTAAATTAAGCACCAGGTAAAAAAAATATCGTGATATTTTAAGAAAACAGAAAGAGCCAGTGTGTACGTTGGGGTCGGAACAGTGGCTCGGCCTCATTTACACAGAGGTTCGGGCTTGTACACTGTATTTATTTTATTAATAAAGAAAGGAATCCTAAATATGAACACAGATGTGATAAAAAGCTCATGTCCATTCGCCATATAAACCTACCATCAAAATCATGATACACTGTGTACTTTTAAAATTTCCCACTACTAGGTAGTAGCTAGTTTCTGGGGAGACCTCCCCAGTTAGGCTTTTATTTCAAAATAAACAGCGCAATTGTTACGCGTATTAGTTAACGGAACAAAAATAAGACATCACTACATCAGTCAGACATTTGGACCCGCGAAACTAAAAATCCTCTTGATTAAAAGCCTTGCGGCCTGGACGCCTACCGGTAGGTTAGTTCGTGTTCGCGTACCCAGAGGTTCCTAAAAGTGAATAATGCCTACTGTTAAAACATAGCTTTTTGTTCATTATGTCACGAGTGTATTAAATAGTAATGTTACTTAGTTCGGCTCGGCCGCTGCAGCGCGGCGCGACTAATCCATACTTCCATATCCATATCCATACTAATATTATAAATGGGAAAGTGTATGTGTTTGTTTGTTTGTTTGTTTGTCCGTCTTTCACGGCAAAACGGGGCGACGAAGTGATTTTTTAAGTGGAAATAGTTGAAGGGATGGAGAGTGACATAGGCTACTTTTTGTCTCTTTCTAATCCCCCACTTCCCTAAAATGGGGGGTGGAAGTTTGTATGGAGCATTACGGGGGGCAAAGGGGAACCGTGTTACCCCGAATTTAACGCGAGCGAAGCCGCGGGCAAAAGCTAGTCTTCTATATACGCAGGAGCGTCACGTGATCCTCGGATGTTATGTTCTCTATACAAAATGAAGTGTCGGAAGTATCGTGTAGGACGCGGAACGCTACAGCGAGAACCATCCTTGAGGAGAAATCTAAGCCAAGCCAAGTTGCCAAGCGGAGGGCAATTGAGCCGTGGCAAAAGCCGGGACAAATAAATCCTAGCGGAGATACCTAGTACCTACGTACTATTTATATGTAAACGGTAAACGCTAGGTCATGTGTTACATCCATTGAGGTGAAATCGATATTTTATTTGTTTACTTACACTTGCTACCTTATATGTATGCTAGTTCTTGCAATTGAGATGGTTAGTGGTCCCAATATATATATTTTACGTGCGCATGAAAATAATATAAATTTTTCCATTAATTGGTGTTGGTGAACTATTTCATTTCGAGTTCGCAGCTGTATTTCAACTTTTGTTGACACTATTGTCAGCGTCCAGACAGGGTTAATTAATATTCGCTATGCCGCGGGCAAATCCCTTTGACTGAAAAAGTAGTTACGACTTTGATTCCGGTATTACTGGTTTACTTAGCTATACATAAAAGATTAATTCATATTCATCTGAATCCATGCATTGATAGTAAAACATTTCAAGTATAGAATAGTAAGACTACACTTACGAGTGTTCGCTGAATGTCGTCATTTATTTGTCAGGTATAGTGAGCCCAAGAAAGTGTAGAGAACACAGGTACTCTTGAGCCATGCCATTTCCATTATGTTCATCATACTTGCTCATAAAGCATAGGGTCAGGGAGGGAACAGTCGCTCGGTGGGAACAGTGACTCGAATGTGCTGTGCGAGAAACAGAAAGAGCTTTATGTCTGTCCTCTACATCAATCGGAACCGTTCCGTACCCGACCACGCGCTCCGGCACCATGCGAATGTGTTATGGTGCGTTTTTGTGTTTAATGCTATCAAAATTACATTTCCAGATCAGTTTCACTCCTCTTTTTTCTTAACTCGTACGAGATTTTCAATTACTTATGTTATTATCGAAGAGTGTGTCTAATCTACTTAGTATTGGCTGATAATTCAAGGCCCTAGGTGTTTGTTTGTGTTTTTAATTTGAACTAAAATACAAATTGACGCCAAGGTCAACAGACGTTCGTTTTGGAAAAATACATGGTGGCTCGTGAACCACTGTGCACCTTACAGAGTTGGACTAAAATTTACTTGAATATGAATAAGAATAAAAATTCTGTGATTATTAAAAGTAATTCATGCACTCTTTATTTTAAATAAAATGAAAGTGAATAAATCATGCGACATTTAGGTAGGTACCTCTTTTAAATCAAGAATGAAATCAGGAACGATTATTCCGGGGGTTGTGCTTACCTATTCTAATTACCGTTTTATTCAACAAAAATGTTATTTGTTATATAATTTAGGTTCGATTCCTACGTACCTAGCAATTGTGTACTGTTAGAACTACTGTTTACAGGGCGTAGTATACAGTGACTCGAGCCACTGTGTACTGTTAGAACCACTGTGTACTAGCGGGTCCTAGTCACTGTGTACAGCAACCGGTACACAGCGGCTCGATTCCCAATTTCTAAAAAAGAATGGATATATCTTTTTTGGTGAAAGTAACAGCAAATATATTTGCTACATATGAAAATGTAATAATGCACGGTGCTCTGTGCTTGCAACAATTGGTTCAGGGATTTATATTTTTCATGCAACAGCCTGTTGAAAAAATCCTAGCGACTGTTCCCTCCCTGACCCTACCAATATACGCAGGCGTAGCGGGAGTTATATAAAATTCTTATCCCTTGGGGAATTTTTCCCTAGAGGAGTCCCGAGGGAAGGGAAGACTACAGGACACAGATCGGTCCAATGTGTGGTCCAAAGTGTGACCAATGTGAGACCAATGTGAGACCAATGTTGAATGAAAATCTGTTCGAATAGCAAATGTCAATGTCGGTATAGCGTTGAGTTGGGTTGAGTTGGGTTGGAGCTGTGTCTGTCCAGTGTGTGTTTATTTTTCGAATCGCGGCCCAGGGTGTTTTTACGTAGAAAAATTGTTTTTCAGTTTTCTCCAAAAATACATCATACTTAAATATACTCTAGGAACCGAGTACATAATATACTATCAGCTGTACTTATAAATATCTGCAACTAATAATTTAGCACCTTATACATGGTGAATCTGAGTAACCCGACTGATTTTAACCATAAATTCCTGAGGTCATAAGAAGTAATAAATGTTATATGAATTTAGGTCAATTCCGCCAAAAAAAAATTTTTTTGTTTTTTTTTTTTCGATTTTTTAAATGCATTTGTTGCATGCTTTTGAACATAAAAACATAAATGTTATTGGTAAAACTGTCGATTAATATAAATTAGTACATTTGTATTCGTAAAAAATAGTTTACGTAAAGTATTCCTTGGCACTTTGATATCTGTCAATAAGAATGTCTAGACTAGACCCCATAAAGGGTGAAATCGCCATCAAAAAAGCGTTTTACACTGACTCACAATAAAAAATGATTTTTTATTTAATTGGTAGTAACTCTAAAACGAGGCCAATTCCAGAAAAGTTTATACGACATTTTAGTCTCCAATTATGATCAGGAATTTATGGTTAAAATCTGTCGGGTTACTCAGATTCACCGTGTATAGTAGGTAAAGAAACAATAATAGATAAGAACATAGACTATGTGTGGCTCACACAAACTCCATTGCTTACTCAAGTATGCAGATGGATGAAGCAAGTTCTAGCTAGTAGGTACTATCTGCGTCACTTTTACGTAGTTAAACGGCAAATTAGTCTGCACATGAACTGGTACTGCAGCAGTGGCCTATTTGCCGATAATACGATGACGACCCAGTTCTCGGGGCGAGTAGGATCGTCGAATAATTAATTTACAGCGGTGTATGGCTTCGATGAAAAAGCAGTGTGCAGCGGTACGAGGGTCCGTGGTTCCGTGCACATGTAGGGCACCTAGTTTCCGAACGGGCCTCCTCGGTGCCCCATCCTCTCTCGCGCCCGTGCCCCCGCGACCTATTTAATTTCTGCTTTACGTAAGCAGGCCTCACCGTCGTGTGGTCTGTGCCCCTGGCCTGAGTCTCCGAAGGACGTTCGAACAGATTTTCTTTTGTCCGTTGTTCCTCAGATTTTTAAAACGTTAAAAAGAGCGCTTTCTTATATTTATTGTATTCAGCTTTGTGCGTTAATTAATTGCTGTATTAAGCTAAACGTCTGCTAACGATACCACAATTTTTGGAAATAAAGAAAAAGTAGAAAAATCCACTGCCTCAGGCGAGACTTGAGCTCGCGACTCCGGGATACATACCCGTCGCTCTGACCAACTGCGCTACTTAGCTTAGCTTTGGACTTTTGTCCACCTACTCGTATTAATATAACCTTACCAAACACTTTTTGCAGTAACTTATACACAATCCGTTTCATGGCGGTGATTTTTGAAATTGTAGCGCTCGAAATTTATGACATTTAAAACTCTATAATCAACAATAAAACGAAGAAATTGTTTTTTTAAAGTGACAGCTATAGTAATTTAAAATTATGATTATTTATACTATTAATTTCATGCGTAAATAATGGCGACAAACTTTTGTGTGCGAATTCGAAGGCAAATTCGAGGTTAAATTCTTTGAATTAGAGCGCTCGATTGTCAAAAATCGGCCCCCATGTCTGGTCACTTTCTGTGACTGTTGATTCTCGATTTAATAAATATATTTTAAAATACAACTTATATAACACACTGATTTATAATCGGTGATCAGGACCACCCAATTTTTCTTATTCAATTATGGATAGCGACCTTAATATTTATGAAGTAGTTTGGTTTGGGCCATTTTATTTAAAGTTGTATCCACTTTTTAAATTTAATTGTTAAATTTTAGGTGATTTCGACTCTTAATCACGAGCTCTTTCGATCCTAGTAGGAAAAAAAAGTTTTTCTACTATGATCGAAAGAGCTCGTGATTTTGAATCGATATGACCTAAAATTTTCCAAAAAAGAAAGAGGAGTATACAATAATGATATGACACAATAATTATAGCAACGAAATCCCTCTAGTTAGTTTGCTATTCTATGCTTATTTCTAGATCCGGACATCTGGCAGTGGTCAAGTGGTGGAGGTTAAAGAATGCAAACCACTTCAAGAATATAAAAGTTCTAGGTCAATCCGTTCGGGGTTTGATGCAATGCAATATGAATTATGACAAATTATACAAATAATTAGATTATTCATTGCCAAAAGTTTCTGTTGGGCGAAACTAGTGCCAAACGACGTATAATGTAATTCATAGATTCTCGTCTACTGTTTTTGTTTCCGGAATAATACGCAATGTTTTTCGTTCTAATGTTAAAATATAGACCCTGTCCTCTGTAATTGAAACAACTTCGGCAGTTTTGACCTATTTTGGTGGTACTACTTTTCAATTGCAAAACTTTGCTAGTGTGCTACTCCAACCTCCACCCATTAAAAGCTGCCAGTTGCCTCAATCTATCAAGAAAGGATAAATAATCTAACTAGACGGGTTTTGTTGCTCTCATTATTGTGTTATATCTGACGTGGCCTACTCTTATACTTGTAGTCCATACATAAATATGATCGCTATCGGTAGCTGAATTAGAAAAATTCGTTCCTGATCACCGAATATGAATCATCGTGTATATATAGGGTTTACATGTAAGTAATACAAATCGTGGTAAGACAGCGAGCTAATTTAGAGCAAAAGGAAAGACTGTAAGTTCCCAAGATTTCCTCGGGACAAGTGTCTGGCCTCTGCGTTGCTACCCCGGCAATGATTGCGAAAGACATTTTCAAAGTTGCTACCCCATGAAGCCTTAAATATAATATGGAATAACTTTTTGCTCAACTTCTTCCCTAACATAACATAACAGTGTTGGCCGAATTACTAGCTCCATATTTAAAAAAATAATGTTTGTGGCACCCTCGTTAACGAAATCAGAGTATGGGTGAGTTGCACTCACCTGATAACTTCATGGTTGCACCACGCACAATAGGCATGATGACACATGTTGAATTAAGCAATAAAATTTAGTTGATAGGATGCAAAATGATCATTATCCAACGAAAATTTATAAATTCTATTGAAATGGCTCAAAGATATCAGGCTGCAAAATTTCTAAATTTAACGATTTTTTAACATTAACATTTTAGTGTAAAATAAATTGTACAGCATCCATATACATAAACGCAACATTTCACTGTAAAAATAGCAATTTCATAATTTTTCCATACTTTAAACAGGGCGACTATGTGATCGTGACGTCATTTTTGCACGTCATTAGGAGCGTTTTGAAAAACAAATGCAAATTAAGATAACGTTAAGATACTTCTGTATATTAGTTGTATCCTAAGAGTTCGCGCGGATCAAGAGTAGCGGTCTAGAGTAGGTAAATATATAGTACAGCCCCTTGGAGCCCATATTTGGAGCGCTTAATGGACCGTAACCCAGCAACAGATTCCAGGACCATCGCGTCCCAGGCGATAAATACACTCCTGCGACCTTAACCTGCTGTACAAAGTGGTTTATAAAGTCATAGTCCAAAGTCCTGTCAAATTACTTCACTAAATTAAAAGTACTTGAAGACTACATTAGTAAAGTTAAAAGGGCGCCCTGCGGCCCTTAACTTAGCGACGATTCTTGATGTAATCAGAAATTGTGACTTTGTGAAAACGAGAAAACAGATTATGTCGCAGCGGACAGATCTGTATAGTGCATGTGGTGGCGCTACTGTGATAAATTCCCTTTGATAAAAAAAAGAAGACTTGCACCAAACCGTCTGTTAACGTCAACGTCATCGTTAAAAAATCTTGTATGAAAAGTTTGACAGTTTTCTATGGGATGACAGCTCCGCCGCCATATTTAACGTTGATCAGTTCGTTAGTTATGCGTAGTGCAATCCACCCTTATTGACCAGCTCAACATCACAAGTTGTCATTGTAAAATTTTGAATGCCCTTGTCACATTCTAACTGATAATTGTCATATATACCAATAAACTAAATAATACGCTAAATACCTAATTTACAAATAAATAACCACTCCGCGTAAATATAATATTACCGCGAGTATTAATATTACTCTTCAAGTTATTGTTTACAATTATCAAGTGGTTCCTGTGTTTGAGATTATCCAATGAGATGTATCTGGCCACTGCACACTGCCAATAGAACTGACCGCAAGTAAGTCTGCAAAATTCCCTTTCTAGTAGGTATATATTTTCAGTATGGGTAACATTCTCTTACATTTTCATACTTCTTTAATAAAATGAAAAAAAAATATTCCCGCATTATCATATAGTGCCATATATTGCCGGATCTGTCCGACGGGCATATCCGCCAGACAGATCCGGCGCCTGTGAGCGTATCCACTTAGTTATTTCAAATTAAAAATCATCTACTTAAAAACACCAAGGAACTATGAATTGGCCCAAACATTTTAAATACCTACAATACACATATACTAGTTAATTACGGCACAATTAATTGTAAGGTACCTGTCTAGGTACTTAAGGCGGTGGTAGTGCAGCGAAGTGCTTGCCTAGTTACGCTTTGATTAAATTTTGCCTGAAGGGTGCAAATCGGATTGTTACGTTCTAGTTGTGGTTAGGACGTTTCGGGTCTGAGCCGCGACGTGACGGGGCGCGCGCGGGGGGCGATCCGTCGCGCATACGTAGAGAGCACAATGCGGCATCGTTCTGCGTCGACGTGGTCCCGCGCGAGCGTACTGTGCGCCTCAGCCGTCATAAATATACAAAACCTGGTGGCTGCCACCGCCAGATCGCCGTCGCCCGAGCCCGAGTCGTCCCGCTCCAGGTGAGTCCGGCTTAGAGTAGTGCCGTTCTCGAGAACGTATCCCGTTTTGTATGGTAAAACGTTCTCAAAAACGGCACATCTCTAGTCCTGCTGCGCGTAGCATGCTTACTTTATAACTGGCGATTTTCTTCCTCGCTTTGCTGACGACATTTCCACCGCGCGGGTTATCGCGGCCTTATCAGCTGCTCTTATAGCCTTCTACGGTAAACAAATTATGAAAGGCACGCTCGGTATGTAATCGACTTTATTGAATGTTGATATTTGAATTAACACATTACCAAAAATCAATTCAAGTATCAAATTATAAATATTATAATAATAAGTACTTAAGTGGAACTCATAGAAAATCGAACAAGGTTCTTATTGTAATTTTGAAAACGCTTAACGTGTCATAGAGATTCGTGAGAATTGGCAATTGCGGTGTCTATTCATTCAAATCAAGCTTCCGATCTACGACACTTTGTTATAGATTAGTAAGGTAAACGTACGACATTGTCCCACTAAATGTCATTTTAAATCAAGTGTCAAATATTGGGCACTCACGTGTCAAGCAATAAGGTAGAATTCATAATTAAGAGGAGTAATTTGATAGCACTCTACATACATTTGACAGCCGCTTTGTTTGCCAGGAGCTGTCAAATGACTCCACCGAATGATATGAATTCTACCTTATGTTATGAAGTTTATCTTATTGGTTAAGTCATATTGTTGGTAAGTAGCATTTCAATTTCAAGTAACATTTCTCATTGTGTAATTGCGGGCTCTTATGAAATAATTTTAAGTAGGTAAAACTCCATGACGAAGCGCCCCAGGATATTTTTTAAGGAAAAATTGTGTACCTAATTATAAAAATAGTAGGTAGCTCACTTTTAACATAAGTGGTTCCAAATAAAGTTGGTGTGTTCTTCCAGTCAAAGTATGTAGGTATTGTATAGATGGGTACTTACCTGCCTAACACAATCATCCTTAGTTCCTGTACCTACAATTATTTTCAGGATCTCGTACCCAAACAGTCAGTTTCATTAAAAATACATTCCAATTCAAGAAACGTGCCGATGAACAGCAGCCAGATGTCCGGATCTAACAATAAGGATAGTGTATCAAACTAATAGGTAGAGGAGTTTGTCTGCTCTCGTTAATGTGTCATTTGACAGGTCAGCTCTACCGAAGCTCCGTACAGCCATAAGTGCCATAACAGGCATTAGAAAACCGCAATGAGTATTTCCGGAATAGATTTTTAACAATAGGTACTGTGACGAGAAATATTTTTGACAGCAGCTGTCAAAATCCACCATCCCAAAAAAAGCGATTAAACATGATTGGTGGTTTATGACAGCTAGACTGAAACCTAAACCTCTCGCCAAAAGGTGCTGCCTGCCACCAGGTGAAAAAGTCGATTCCGGAAACCATTATTGTTAATCTTATTCCCGCGCAATAAATTCCAAATACAAACTGGTTCTCCAATACACTTACAGGTCTAATGTGGTGGGGCAAAATAAACTAATTATTATCCCATGACCGTCATATCTGGCCCCTCACGTAGACCCCGTTCCCACTTGTCGGATGTAGGGCCCGAATTATAATCTGATGTTCCAGTGGCAAAACATTTTATATGAAGCTATCCACTCTTGCTCGACACCGATTTTGGGCGAAGACGCCGATATCCGATTAAAATCCGGGCTCGAGCTTCGACAACTCGCTGGCCCAATATTACAGGGTTTTATGTTTCACTTTTATCGAATTGAAATATGAACATTGTCATAGTAGCACTACGTCAAAAACTACCCTGAAAATGTAACATAGAACCCTGTAATATTGGGCTAGCGATTACTGTGGGAACGGGCTTTTACTGGACTTAACTCGCCAAAGATCTTAAAGCTAAGTGAAAGGGGGATGTTCTATTAGATAGATCCGTTACCCATACATACAGGTCATACCTATATTGACCAGCCTGAGACGATGTTTTCAGTGACCAGTGAAATAAGAGTCCTGGACAAATAGCGCCTTCAAAAATATTTAAAATTTAATATTGATTTGTCTCTGCCCGCGGTGCATGATACTCGTACTTTCACATTGGTGAGAGCGATCTGCAATGCGAGTTATTAAATAAATACCGAGTTGAAATTATTTTTTATTGTCGATCGTGGCTGCTCGTAATTGTCATCGCATTTCTGTGTTGGATAGGCGAGGCAAACTACGTCAATTATACTTATGTGCAATCGGGGTACATACACTTTAACCAGCTCTATTGAGCCCAGTGTTTTTCAGTTATCGGTATAGTATAGAAACTAGTAGGCGTTGTGTTGTCGACACAGTCGAGATCTTGGGAGTAGGACGAACCAATTAAACGATACGATACATATTTGCATCCTATATCAACTCTATCAATAGTCGAGCAATCAACTTTGCTATTGATAATCTTTTGGAACTTTAAAAAAATCTACCTTGCATTTGATATTAATAATTATACATTACTCTCAAACACCATAGCCCTTTATCTTGTTTTTAAGTCTGCGTGGACCGTCCAGTTGCGCCCTCATTGGGTGGATTGTATTTCATAATAAACTAATCAATTTCTGTATAATCCATCATGTCAAGTTGTAGTCCTACTAATTTCGCAAATTATGATCCATGTGTTGCCGTATAGCTAAAGCAAAAATACTCAAAATGAAACTATGAGACAAAGATCAAAAGTAGCATAATCAGTAGGACTACAACTTAACACTGAGGGATTATACATAAATTGATACGTTTATTAGGAAATACAATCCCCCCAATGAGAGCGCCACTGGACGGTCGACACAGTCTTAACTAAAAGCTTGTTTTAGCTAAGAGCTTCGTAAGCAGGGATCGTAACGGGTTTTCGCAAAAACCCCGATAAACATAACTTTACATAATATTTTAAATTGTGATATGGTATTTATAACTACGTGATTAAATGAAGCATTTATGCAATGACTCTATATATTATATTATATCACCTAATTAAACATCAAACATTAAACGAAAACACGAAACAAAATCCGGTATTTTTGTATGGCTAAAATACCGGTTTCTGTGTCCTAACTGTAAGCAATATCATATCAATATTAGATGTACTTAACGTTGGATCACTCCCCTTGGTCGGCAACTAAACGGTTGTTGTTAGTGACTCGTGGCTATCTATGCATCGAACGGGTAGATGTCGAGGCTATGTGACGCCACTCTTTAGCTGGCTACGTCGCAATTATCGTACAGTTAGATACTGGAAATCTTCCATATTTCTATGGAAATACGTAATTACGTAGATGCTTTAATCATTTTCCTGTATTGAAGATTCTTTCAAATGACATGAATCCGTTTAATGTTATGTTATGTGGCTATAGATATTTAGTACCTATGTAGTAGCCGTAGTAGGTACATAATGCAAACCAGTTAACAATTGTACTTATTGAAATTACCTGTCAGTAATCCTAATCTATATACCTACATATGTATATGAAACCAAGTCGTGTCAAACAACTGAAGAACGACTGAACCGATTTTAATAATGTAATTTTTTTTGGTTTTATCTCCCCCCCGAAGTTTAATGTCGTGGGCTCTTCTACTAATGTTTACTAATTGCATTGAAGTTAGACTCTCACCTTGAGTTTTATAGTTTTGTTTAATGTTACGCAAACGTTATTGTTGTCAATCGACCAACACTATTGCACTTTATAAAGTGAAATCAATGTAGGTAAGCAATACTGAAACCAGATAAAATAAAGGAACAAGAATAAATTAATGTACAGTAGGTTGGTAATTTCGTGTTGTTTTAACTACTTACATAAAACTTAGTGAAAATGTATCTTTCATAACTCATAATATAATGCAATATGGCTTGGATTCAGTTATCAGGCATTTACTTAAATCAAGTTAGGTACTTAATAACAACTGACTACATATATTTCCTAAACTGAAATTGACTGAAAAAGCATGTCAAATATGCAAAAACTTATTCGCATTTTCACGATGGCAAAGGAATATAATATCTGTAGCTCAGTAGGTAATAAACTGTTTTCTTCCATGAACAGTAGATTACTTAACACCATTGTTACTATGTTATTGTAGCTAATCGTTTGACAAGGTCAATTGTGGAGCGGTATAGGTTGAACAGTAACGAGTTTCAGTTTCATTTGTGTTTCCAACGCTCTTTGTATACATATACACACACGTACAGCATTCCGATGGACGGTTTCTTTGTTCGCTCACCGACTACCTACCTCGTTAGTTAACTCAACAAACACATAGGTACTCGTATATACCAACATATACATATTCTATGTAGGTAGCCATTTGAGGCGGAAAACAAAACTATTAGGTACTTATTACCTAATAGTTTTGTTTTTATCCGACTTAGGGTTACGAAACTTCTTAGGGCTCATCCACAAATTACGTCTCACAAATTTCATGAGTTTTAGACCCCTTCCTCTCCTTTATCACATATCCACTTATTCAGATATTTCAGATGGTAATATTACATTGTACTTACATACGCGCGGTCTTATACACGGAGAGCTGGCCACGTCAGATATGACACAATAATGAGAGCAATACGAAACCCCTCTAGTTATTTTTTTATGCTGTGCTTATTTCTGATCAGGACATCTGGCAGCTCTTCATTGGTGGAGGTCAAATAATGCAAGAAAAACTTTAAGAAAACAAATTCTAGAGCTCTGGGTTTGATGAATAGTAGTGGGAAATTATGTAATTAATTAGATTATATCATACTTAGCCAGAATTAAGTTTCTGTTGGGGGAAAGTAGTGCCAAATGATGTACCTATAACGCAATTTATAGTTAGTCGCCTACTGTTTTTGTTTCCGCAATAATATACCGTGTTTTTGTTGTGTATAGACCCTGTCCTCCATAAATAACACAACATCGGCAGTCGGCGGCAACTTTTTTCAACTGAAAATTTTTGTTGGTCTGTCACTTTGACCACCCATTAAAAGCTGCCAGATGCTCGGATCTAGCAATAAGGATAGTAGAGCAATCTAACGAGACAGGTTTCGTTGCTCTCATTATTGTGTCACATCTGACGTAGCCAATTCTTAGTCTATTACTAGGAAATTGAAAAAATCGTAAATATAACTAGGTACCTAGATTACATTCAGGGTATGTTAAATAAAGAGTTAGAAATCGAACTTTTCCTAAACCATAATCAAATTGACATATTATGTATTACAGAGCACTGGCTCAAAAACCATCAATTCTTATTTGGCTTTAATAATCACGAACTGGCAAGCTCGTTTGCCAGAGTAGGCGCGTGTCGCGGTGGATCCTTAATAATTATTAAGAAATGTATAAATTATAAAGAACGAAAAGATATTGTTGGGCTATCGGTTGAGCGAACTGTTGAGATAGCTTGCATAGAAACAGGGCGATTTGCTGTTCTTAGTGTGTACAGACCCCCGGCCTCATCATACGACTTATTTGAGGGCCAAATGGATGAAGCCTTGCGTAAACTTAATGACACAAATAAACACATTATAATTTGTGGTGACTTTAATGTAAACTTGCTGACTGACTCTTCTGAATGTACTAGAATTAAATCACTATTTTTAAGCTATGATCTTGTTAACCTTTTCTTGTTGCCTACTAGAATCACAGACACTACTTCAACCTGTATTGATAACATTTATGCAAACTTAGAACCAGTTGAAAAACCTATTATCAATCACACTGGTCAATTAGCAGCATTTAGTGATATAAAAAATTTTAATAAACAAATGGAAAAAAAAACGTATCCATGTTAATGACGCACGTCTTAAGATTTTTAGAGAAAACGTAGTAAATAAAATATCTAATGTACCCCATAGGTAGTAACAATCCAAATGAACTATATAATCCTTTGTTTGATCTGATAAGATCCGAATATAACAATGTCATTAAGTCCAAAAAGGTAAAAAGTTCGAATAAACTCATGTTCAGTGAATGGGCGACTGTGGGAGTCCACAAAAGCAGGCAGAAGTTATATGAGCTTTATGAAGAGAGAAATTACAACAAGTCCCAGAAATTTGCTGAGTATGTTAGAAACTATTCTAAGTTATTTAAGCAGGTTTGTGTAGTAGCAAAATCCAATTTTATTAGCAAAAAAATTAAGAATAGTAATAATGTGTCTAAAACTACTTGGTAAATTATAAACAACGAAACGGGGAAAATATACTTCGTTCCAATAGTTACCAATTAAGTATTGATAATAAAATCTTAAAAAAGGATAATGAAGTAGCTGCAGCCTTTGAAAAGTTCTTTACGGATATTCCAGTTACAACAACTCGATTTTTAAACTCTTCTGCTGCAGTCGCTGAATGTCTGATTAAAGATAATGTAACTGAATGTACCACCACGTGTAAATTCAGTTATGTTTATCCAACAGATGTATGTAAAGCCTTTAAGTCATTGCATATGAAAAAGTCAATGGACATTGATGGGTTATCTGTGTACATTATTAACACAATAATAGATTGTATTGCTCCATACTTGGCAAAAATATTTAATAACTGTATTGATAGTGGCCAGTTTCCTGATCAGTTGAAGTGCAGTAAAGTTATACCCTTATTCAAAGCGGGAAGTAATTCTGACCCTACCAATTACAGACCAATATCTATTCTCCCAACGTTAAGTAAAATTTTTGAAAAACTATTACTACAGCAGCTACAAAATTATTTCTATCGTAATAATCTTATGCATAGTACACAATTTGGCTTTACTCGCGGTCGTATAAAACTCATAAAACACATTTTTGACGCTTGGGAGGAGTCACAGGATGCGCTAGGCATTTTCTGTGACTTGTCGAAGGCGTTCGACTGTGTTCATCATGACACCTTGATCAGGAAGCTGCGACACTATGGAGTCCTATTTAAGCGACTGAATTCAGAGAGTGAACGTAAATGGTACAGGATCATCCAGCAGCAAGCTAAAAAGTGGGCGTTCCACAAGGTTCAATTTTGGGCCCTTTTTTATTTCTCGTTTACATTAACGATTTGCCTCACCTTGTACGCAATAAACATGACCTTGTACTGTTTGCGGACGATACTTCGTTAGTATTTAAAATTGACCGACAACAGAAAAATTATGACAATGTTAACGCTGCTATATCTGATGTTGTAGATTGGTTTACAGCTAATAATCTCCTCTTAAATGAAAGCAAAACTAAATGTGTAAAATTTGTATTGCCGAATGTCAAACAAGTAGAGTCGCAGATCAAAATGAAAAACGACGAATTGGAACTTGTAGATTCGACAGTATTTTTAGGTTTAAATTTAGATGCAAAACTCCAATGGGGATACCACATTAGTAAGCTGTCAAATCGACTAAGTTCTGCCATATTTGCAGTTAAAAAAATTAGACTTCTTACCGACGTGGACACGGCTCGATTGGTCTACTTTGGCTATTTTCACAGCCTAATGTCATATGGAATACTTTTGTGGGGGCATGCTGCAGATGCAAATTGTGTCTTTATCTTGCAAAAGCGCGCAGTTAAATCTATTTATAACTTGAGAATCAGGGCCTCATTAAGAGACAAATTTGGAGAAGCAGGCATTTTGACATTTGCGTCGCAATTCATTTATGAAAATCTGCTATATGTGCAGAAAAATAAACATCTTTTTAAGAAATTTTGCGACATACACGACAGAAACACAAGAAACAAAAACAATTTTGTGCCTAGTGAATCCAGACTCAAAAAAAGTAAGAAATCCTTTCTTGGTCAATGTATCCGATTTTACAATAAGGTTCCTCTGGATATTCAGTTACTGCCTTTGCACAAATTTAAATCAGTGGTTAAAGATAAGTTGTGTAAAAAGGGATATTATAAAACATCAGAATATCTAGAGGAAGTCAACCCTTTGAGTTAAGTAGTTAAGAATTATTTAATTATGTTTATATTGATACAATTTGTTTTTTTATTTTTAAGTTTTTATGTTAATGCTTGACGTCATAAAGTGACTGTTAAATCCTATTATGAAAATTAACGATATGATATGATATGATATAATATGATATGATTAGATATAGTATTTTTATCAAACGATGTAAGTACTGAATTAAAATTAAATTCTATTAAAAAAATGAAAACGGTTCTAACTGTTCTAAGATAATAGACGTTACGCACTAACGTGAAGTAGGTACTAAGTAGTACGAGTATGTCAACAAAAGTGTTGATTTAAGAGAGCTAGTGAAATAGGTACGTTTTAAGGCAAAATGAAACTTGTGACAGTTACACAAGTAAAACCCTTTATTCATTTTAAGAATTTATCAGTAATTTGACTTCACAACAGTAATATTAAAAATACTCTTATTGTTTTGTACACACATTTACCGCAGTGAAGGGTAGGTCGATTTTGTTGACGATTCAAACCAAATTATTTACGCCCGACCCATCCTCGTCTCTAAATGGGTTCGGTATAAAAATGTGCGCGACTTTGAGACGTCTGGGATCCCGGTATTTTGGTCGTATCGCCGTACTATGGCCACGACCACGAGGCGCACTCGCGACTGCGCAGTAACAGTGCCCTAGTTATTTCGGGTGCCGTCCTATCGGAACGAGGTCGCTCGAAACGCCGTTTTCATCATCACCAGTGAGTTTTATTCGAGGGGGCCACCGTGGGATGTCCGATTGCAGATACCGACAGACACGTTTGCTCTTACACCAGACTGCCGTCTTTATTTTCATCACTTTTGAGTTAACGCGGCTAATATAGTAGATGTACTATTAGTTTGTGTAATGTATTTAGTAAGTACATGATAAATAACCGAAATTCATGTGTATGGACCAAAACCTTTCCTTTGTCCTGCTTTGACGCTCGGTTTGGCTTATTATTATTGAATCCCAACCGTTTTTTTCTTAGAATTAGTGGCAGCTATCCATCACATGCACAAAAAATGTAAGAGGGAGGGTAGGCAACCGTCACGCCCCCGGGCCCCGGGCCTCGAAGGCAGCGCTCAACGGCAAGTTGCTCTTCGATTATTTACTACAAATAACATTTATTGCCCAGGTAGTAAAGGATTTATATAACATCTACTACCCAGCTAGTTTTATAATATATCATGTGACAACTTCAAATATGTATTTATGTTCGAGGTTGACTTTAATACAAACGCATGGGCACTTTCTTTGTATTAAATTTAAAATAATGAAATCAAGATAATTTCCTTATTTTTGTTATTCGCTTTATCTGGAAAAAACTTTACTTGTATAACTCATATTGAATTAAACCGACTTTAGCCAGATCTCTCTTTTTTTAGTAAACCCGACGCGTGTTGTGGATATATATATTTTTGAAAACTGTTTTACTAATTAATACCTAGGCACGTAATTAAAAATATGTAAGTACTCTATGATTTACAAGGATAGGATAATAATTTTGTCCAGGCAAATGCTTGCTAAACTTAGTTAAAAGTTTTTTTTTCTCTAAGGTATTAGAACAAAACAAATCATGACTCTTTTTGAATCAGATAGTAGATTATAGGTGTTAGGTAGTTAGGTGTGTTTAGAGTACGAGTAGGCACCTACGAGTAGTTATATGCTGATAAAAGTGATAAATAAACTACCGATGCATTACTCGTACTTACTGTCAAGTGGTGGAAATTGATTTCAACCCTGAATTAACATTAGGCTCCTACATTAATAAAATAAGATTTTTAAGACCTAACGCAAGCAAGACATGCAAGAATTGCGTATGGTAAATACAGGGCTGTCATATAAACTGGCCTAGTACCCCGAAACATATCTATCGTTCGTTTGGTATACCTACCTCGCTGTCGCTCGGACGACATGCCAGAGCGATAGAGAAGAATATAGCCAAATGCGAGTCCAGGAGTCAAGTTAATGTAGGGTTGCTAAGCTCACCTCGATAACGAAATATTTTATGAACAGATAGGGGGTATTGTTTGCTGTGAACTTTTCAACTCTAATTGGGAGATTCCACAAGCATTGGATGCCGCAATACGACGGCAGCAGGTGCGCGCGCGCCGGACGCCCGGCTCTACGGCACGCCTAATGAAATACAGACTTGGTATGTATGGACTGTGAGGGGTGGTGTAGCTTCAAGTAAAACACAGGGATGCTTGATATTCTTGATTTTATTTAGGTTTTATTTTAAGGAACAAGCGCGCGTGGCTATGAGGCTGGGAGCCTCGATGGCATCTCATTTTCATTTTGGATTCATTTTTTACATTGACTTTTAATTTGAATAAAGAATATTAGTAATGTAGAGGTTTCTATACAACCTCTACAGTACTGTACAACATCAGAAGTAGGTAGCTAAGCGGATGATTGAGATTAAGTTGACTTGTGCTCAGCTCATTTTGGATGCTTCGCCCGCTAGGAACATCTACTGCTGACTGTAAATTACAATGTACTTACCTAAGGTAGAAGTACCTACTAGTGCTCGACGCTGCACTAGTATTCGAAATGGGCACTTTATGTAAACGTAATATAGGTTAAATTTGAAAACGACGAATATTTTTCTATATTCGAATTTAGTCCTTGTCACTTTGACATAAAGTGCCCATGTCGAATACTAGTGCAGTGCATAGCCTAATTATAAAGGTCATTTAAATTTTTGACAGCTCGTCCGAAAAGACCTCACCTACGTCACATAATGATGCCATTCGTTGACATCTTCAATTCAGTCAGGGAGTTTTATTAATACACTATTCATGTTCAAAAATGTTAGCGTGCCGTTACTAAGTTTATTTTGTGTTTTTTAATTATTTTATACCTAAAATAAGCTTCGTATAATTTTAGGTAATTTAATATAATACTTTTAGTTGGCAATTCATTCACGACATGTAATTTAATGAGGACTTTTTTTTAACATTGTGGCAATACAATTATTTGGCGAGTATTACACTGACAGACGGCCATATTGTATTATCTCCGTTTCTTTTAAACTTATCACGCCGTTTCATTTTTGACTGAGATTCCCAAATATTTGATAGATATATAATGTATATAAAAATAGTTGCTCGTAATAAATATTGGTGTAGTGTAACTGCGTGTAAAACTTCATACCAACGCACTGAATGTGGAATTACGCTAAAATATTTTATGTTACATTGTAATTGTAATGGAATTACATTGTAATAGTATTTAGTAACATATTTATGAGCGGATATTTGTCTATGGTAGGCTGAATTTTTGTATGGAGGCCACAGACAAATTTCTGCTAACATAGCCCAATTTCCGCTTTTGTTTACGAATAGCTAAATTCCGCTCTAATGCAGATATGGAACAAGTCGGTACAGGAACGTCTCTGCGACGGCGCACGTGCTAGGTAAAGTAACGTAGGTAATTTCACCATTACCCAATCGGAATATTGTTACATTTTCGTGATTCGTCGATCGAGCTCTATATCCTTGACGGATAGCAACAAGAAATGACGAGTTTGTTTCATTTTGATTTTAGTGTTGAAATGCTATTGTAGGGTGAAGGGCTTTGTATGATGTGAGTAGTGCAAAACTTTAATATTTGTTTTTTTTTGTACTTATCTTACATCCGCATCCGTATTCCAGGGATGTGAGCCTTTTAATATCCGCATCCGCGGATGTCAAAAAATCAGTATCCGTAATATCCCTGATACAGAGCTCCTTCTTTGACGTTACGAATCATGTTGTCCCTTCTTAACGCATGACAAGTTCTCTTTCTCACTTAAGGAAACGTATCGGATACTAAATGTCAAACTCAATTTTTTTGACAGAGATGCACACTTGCACACCCTTGGTATGGTGTCGTTTAGATATACCCAATGATTTGTTTTTTAATGGCACGGCATTTAATTTGCATTCTTATTATAATGTCTAGTATAATTACTAATAATAGAGGTAATCCTCTATTAAATAATTTTCCTTATTATAAAAGTTTGAGAACCGCATCGTTCCCTGATGACGTCAGTGTGGTCACTGACGTCACGAGGTGTCAAAAATTTAACTGACCTGTATAATTAGGCTATGGTGCAGTGTCGAGCACTAGTACTTCTACCGTACTACCTATTTAGTATTGCGCTGTTCCATTTTTCATTTTTTATTACAAGAGCCACCGAAATTGTATTTCTCTTTCTGTTCAGTTTTACGGAACAAGAGCTGAGTCTCGCTAAAAATTTAGTTATAGGCAGCACATAATATGAATGATGTAAATAAAATAAATACATAGTAAAACGTGGAACCGTTATTTATTACACTTCAGGGCTAGATCTTCTATTTAGATCTTCAGATATTTATTTATTTAGTAGAGTTGTGTAGCTCTACAACGCTACCTTTATAATTAGCCATTGTGTTATTTATATTACTTGAAACATAAACATATTTTACTTGATAGTGATTCTATTATTGCACAATAACGATATAGAGTCGCCTTGTACTTATACTGTGGCCCATAGAAGAGTTAGTAGCGCGCCTGTCGCCGCGCGCCACAGAGAAGGGGAGGTGCTATGCCATTTGGCCTAAAGTAAGCCAAGGCCGCTGTGGTGGGGATAACGTTTCCACGTGTGACCCAGATAGGAGCCGAGCGCTCGCGAAGAGTCACGAGCAAAGCCCGAGCGACCGCAGCGCGGCGCTCGCTCTGCTGATCAATACTGAACGCTACAACATTATCCTAACTCTATCCCTCTTCTAGCCACGAACTCATATCTCGGCTGCCTCTACGATGAGTGCACGCATAGCGTCAAAGTTTAGCAGAGTGCCGGAGCACTCTTTGTTACTGCACGTGGAGGCGAGCCAAGCACGTGTCACAGGAGGGTTCACTGCCCTGCGTGGTTCGTCCCCCGTTTCTTTGCGCTTTTGACAGACAAAGCTTTGAAAGATTAGCCGTTCCGTCTTATGTTAGTATCCGACGGGGCTACTAGAATACTAGACCCGATTAGTGACAAGTTAGATGCGCATAGCGGACGAGTGTCATTGTCTGTTAGGTTTATTCTCGCTGGTGGGCTGTCGTGGGCCGGTGTCGGTGCGCAGCGGTTGCGTTGCGTCGCACGGAGCGGAGTGCATCGATCGCGATTACATCACCACTTGCGTCCTTTCTCTGCGCGCGCAGCCGCCCCGCGCGCGGCCCTCCGCCACCCCTTCCGCGCCGACTGCCACTACGATGTCGTTAGGCTACGCGCCTACATTCGCCTTTTGGACTTCGTCCGCATCGGTTGCTCACTTTGCTCTAGCAGTTGACACTTGTTTAACTTTGAACTTTTAACTTTATTTATCTAAATAGTTTTCACGTGAATAGAGCTGAATAAACTGTGTGAGAATTGGTGATAATTAAATAAGGAAGTGCTTTTATAATAACTTAATAATTACTAATAATGATTTTTTAAATGTGAGATGTTCGCGACCTAGTTTTATAACTTCCGCAATGTGGTAGAGCCGCCATTTTGATATTTTTTGTCTCAATCGAGCAATATAAGTTTTAACTCATTCATTACTGCGGCGAGCGTAAACGTCGCGCGGTCGGATCACTTCGCGCGCTCTTCAATTATTTACAATTACTTGATCTCCAGCCTCGACGTGTGAGCAGTTAGTTACGGTGATAAACAGGTAGAAGAGTTGCCGCGCGAATACTTCGTTAAAATTTCTATTAAGTTTACAGCTGCTGAAGAAGATTGCTCCCTTGAAAAAGACTTGTGAAGCGAAGAACAAAATGTCAGTCGTGTCGGGGAGAGAAATTGACGCGACTTTAGTTATCAGTCAGTCTTTTTCTCTCTCCTATATGGTCGGCATGCAATCGTCGCGGCGAGCCGCTGACGCAGCTGCTGGCGCCCGGCTCAGTCTCGCAGTGACCTCTGAGATTACGCAAGCTGTCCATTCAATTCGGCTGCGAAATCACTGAATTTTCTGCAAAAGACGGCCTCTATAATTTTTTTATTTTTATTTGTTTTGTAAATATTGATATGTTTAATGTCCAGCATGATTAGATACCTATTCTAATGTTCACTAGTCATAACTAACTATACTTTTAGTAATTTATGAATACTTAAATCAGTACTCTTATTGGCATCCAACTGGATTAGTTAGAATCTGTATGTTTGTAGGTTAATAATGTCTCTTGCACAGTTGGAATACCAGTGTCGTAAGCGTACGGTTTGAGTCATCGCACCTACATACAGCATGACGAAATTGAAATAATCGTCGAGGCGGCCGCGCTCGCGCGGCAGGAATTGGGCAATCCGCGAGCGGACGTGCCCCCCCCCCCCTCCCCTCCCCCCGCACCCCGCGCGCGGCCTACTAGCGCCGGACAGCCGCGATCACAACCGACCTATAACGAATTTAAACATTTAATTAGTTCCATTGTTTCAGCTAGGAATCTTGTAGCTCGTCGTCTTCATTACTACCTAGTTGTCTTTGTGAATTTTGCTGTTTGCGAATGTGTTCATAGTACAATTATGTAAGTATGCTAACGCCTTTGAAATATTAAACCCTTGCAACCTCTAACTGGATTTTCACTGATTAAGCTACTTTATTGTATAATTATGCGTACATAGATGAGTAAATAATAATCGGAGTGGTAGTAGGGTAATAAAACTATGGGTCATGGGTCCGGGGAGCGCGGGGTGGCACGCGGCTCCGCCCCGGGGCCGCCGGTCCAATGGGGACCCGGTTTCCTGTTCGCCGGATCCCAGCGGCGACCTACGCCGTTTCTACGAAATTTCCCGTAGGACGTGATAAATTATTATTTATATATATAAAATAAATTATTATATTAACTTCAAAAAACGCTCCGCGAATGCAATTCTCTTGGAATTTTTAATTCGGATAGAAAAACTGATAATGCAAAATTGGAATTACTTCAAGCGAGCGAAATAACAATAATATTTAGGTAGCTCTTGCATTAAGTAGGGTGATTGTGCTAGTTTCCTGTCCAGGTAAAGTTTACCGTCAATTTGATTAAACTGCTACAAATATATGGGGAAAACTTTATAATCTCAACAATTTTTTAAATTTATAGTGTAACTTTAGTAGATTTTTTAAATATTAAACCTTTATCTTGGGTAAAACTTAAATTTATACACCGTGAGCCCATAAAACTAGACAGATTTTAACAGTGTATTCCTGATCATATTTAGATACTAAAATGTCCTATAAACTTTTCTGGAATACGCCTAGTTTCAGAGTTAATACCAATTTAAAAAAATACACTTTTTATTATAACTCATCACTAAACGCCTTTCTAATGGCGTTGTTGCCACTATTGGACATAGTTTACACGTCCTTATTGACAGATATCACAGTGACATGGAAAACTTTGCAGTAACTAAATAAAATAAAAAATGTACCATATTGTTTTAGGCGATAATTTTATTAATAACATTTGCTTATCATGTGCAATAAACATTCAAAAAATGAAAAAAAAAACGAAAAAAAAATTTTTTTTTGGCGAAATTGACCTAAAGTCACATAATATTTTTTCCTTCTTTTGGTCTTAGAAATTCGTGGTTAAGATCTGTCGGGTTATTGCAGCCCACGGTGTATGTACCTACTGATAAGCATGGACGGAAAACTGACATATGTGGGCGAAAACTACCACAATCATTCTATTACATAAAATTGTAGACAGCTTCTAAAACAATTAAGTACACACCTAAATATATCAAAAAAAACTTCGAATTATTGAGACTTAGTAGTTTTTTGAATATTTCCAAGGGTTAACTGATTTAGGTTAACGGTTCCTAAACACATCAAAACCGTCCTTTTAAATAGCCAGGAAATCGTTATAATATAACGTTTTCAGAACTGATAATGATAAGACAATTCGGTATAACGGATCAAAATTCTAAATTTATCTTTAATTTTCAAAGTTAGATTTTATTTTGATGACAAAAGAAGGTCATATTGAAAACAGATCCGTAACAAATCAAGATTTTATGATTAGATCACCGCTCCAGGTATATAAGGAAAACGTAGTTCTTACAATCACTTGTAAATTCTACAGGTCTTCTTCTGGATTCGTCTGCATTTATTTTTTTATATTTACAATGGTAAATTTTTAGAACTGATTGGTGGTATCTGTAAGTATGAGGAAATTAGGTAGGTACGTAAATTACGACCACATCTGAGAGCCTATCGTAAACGTCGAAAATCTAAATTTCGTTATCTCCCTCTTTCTTGCTCTTGCGTAGGTATTCGAAAGAGAGTGGTGCAAATAGACGAACAAACGAACGATGCACGATATGCGATGCATTACATTTTTAATTTATTATAGTATTGTATACAATCGGGACATAATGAAAAGCTTTTCAGTAGAGTACCGTGTTTAACTAAGGTACGAGATTGAAAAGCTTAATTATGTCACTATTGTATAGGTACACAATACTTTTTCTACGAGTGCTCAAAATAAGTGAGCAAGAAGAGGAAGGATAAAATAAAAACATAAAAAAGGTATAAAATATGATCACCAGACATATAAGTTTATGTGGCAAAAATGTAAATTAACTAAGGACTTCCTTCCGATACACCTAAAACTTATCGATAATGTTTCGGAGTGACATTTCATTGCAGATATTAAGTTCACCTGGTAAAGTATAAATTAAACTGTATGCTGAAAACTACCGATCGATTTTATTTAATGCTAATATGTTAATTGTATAATAATATATTCAACTAGCAAATTCATATTAAGTGTACATCATAACTGTCATAAGCATTTATCGATAAATTAATATCGTTTTCTCTAGATAGTACATTTTCAATCCTGCTACCAAGAGTTATGTCTGATGATCACGGAAGACTGTCATGTGACAGAGTCAACAGCATAGGTGTGACGACGAACGAAGCGAAGAGAAGCGTGTTAGGTGAACTGCGATCAAACAACCGAAACGGACATATTTTCAACAGCCTTCAAGATTTCGAAGGTTATAAATTCGTAAGGATCTTTGTTTTTGCTTGTTTTTAGGGTTCCGTACCTCAAAAGGAAAAAACGGAACCCTTATAGGATCACTTTGTTGTCCGTCCGTCTGTCTGTCTGTCTGTCTGTCTGTCTGTCTGTCTGTCTGTCTGTCAAGACCATTTTTCTCAGGAACGCGTGGAGGTATCAAGCTGAAATTTATACCACATACTCAGGTCTATTGCCCCTTGGAGCTGTGAAAAAATCAAACTCAAAAGCCAACGCAATCAAAAGATACAGTCGTTTATGCTGCAAATTTTAGTTTTTCGGCACTCGCAAAACCTACGGGGTACTTCCCGTGAACTCAGAAACTTGAAATTTGGCACGAAGCAGCGTCATATAGCATAGACAATGGAAAAATTACAAAAAGTAGACATTTTTAATAAAATCATACAAAAAAACATTTTTAAAATTTTAAACTTACTACTTTTTTTCTCGTAAACGCGTGGAGATATTAAATTGAAATTCATGTCAAATACTCAGGGCTATAGGACCTTTCAGATGTAGCAAAACCAAACTTTTATGTCAACGCAATCAAAAGAAATAGCAATTTAAGTCGCATATTTTGAAACTGAGTACTCGCAAGAAACTCAAAACCTACAGGGTACTTCCCGTAAACTCAGAAACTTGAAACTTGGCACGAAGAAACTTCATATAGTACAGACAAAGGAAAAATTACGAAAAGTAGACATTTTTAGTAAAATCATACAATAAATATTTTTTTAAATTTTAAACTTACTACCTTTTTCCTCGTAAACGCGTAGAGGTATTAAATTGAAATTCATATCAAATACTCAGGTCTATAATACCTTTAAGTTGTAAAGGTTTGTACGGAACCCTCGGTGCGCGAGTCCGACTCGCACTTGGCCGGTTTTTTTTTATGTATGTTCACCGATTATTCGAAGACGGCTGGCTGGACCGATTAGGAAATTCTTTTTTTGTTTGAAAGAGTATACTTCACAGTTGATCCCATTGTAACCTGATCAGGATCTGATGATGGGATCCTGGAGAAATCGAGGGAACTCATCAACTATTATAGGCAGACCTATATTTGAGTATTTTGTACAGCAGCTCGAGCATTTCCTTTTGGAAAGGTGGAGGCTAATTGAAGTCGGTTCTTTTTTTGTTTAAAATTATATTATACGATATTCATTTAAAAAATAGGGTAAGTATTTGGATACCCACTCCACAAAGAAAGCATAATTTAATAGCTTTATAGAATTTCGCCTTATTAGTTGCGAATCACCAGTAAGTTATTTGATGGACAGAATTAAATATTTTGGTAGCCCAGCCACTTATAAAATCGCTTATTAATCGAGGCTCGCTCAATGCAGCTTAAATATTGAATTTGCTGACCAAAATAATTAAGAGCAGTTCAGTTTAAAATGTAGGCGAATAACTATCAAGTCAATGCTTTAACCAAACAATTATATTTTTTGATTATCACGCCACAAATCCTTATACCTCAATCTATACAACTACCGGTAAATATATTTTTAGTCATTATGGCATTGATGGCTTTACACCGATCTGCATACAAATTATATGACAACTGCTAAGTATGAGTAAAAAATATGACACAAAACAATATGACCAATAGTATCAGCAATGGTGAGTATTATACAAGCGGCACATCAAAAATATGTCTCATAATCATAACATAATTGTGGGCAGCTATATGGGCTCGTCTAAGTAAGGTCTAGGTATGTTGCGAATGACGTAGAATCCATACATATAGAAGGCGGTCACTGTACTCGTAGTTCTGAATTTGCGTTCCATTGGACTTATTTGGAACCCGAACGCAGAATTCCAGTGACTGCCCTCTATGCGTTTTAAAAATGACTGTACTGGGACAGTGACTAGCACTCGGACGTTTACCTTATAAGGTAAACTAGATATAATATTTGCATGCTAAGAATAATCTTTGCGGTGTATCTACAGGATGTAGTAAAAATACTGGTGATCCGTTTAATAAGGGCGTAATTGGTATCGTGTTGCGAGTAAGATAAAGCAGGAGATTTTTATTTGTAGCTGACACGTCGTCCCATCGACCAACACTCCATACAAAAACATTTTTTCTTCAAAAATGTATTTTCAATTTTTCATAATAAGAATAGGATACCAATTACGCCCTTAAACAGATCTCCAGCTTTTTTGTGATACCTTGTAGAAGTAGAAGTAGCGGCGGTTTATTCCCTGTTCCCTATAAGACAGGGTTTAAGACACCAATCCTAGGCTTATCTTACGAAATATCAAATCCTAAAAATATTGAATGTACAACCATGTAAAAAGCTGTAGTCCGGATACCTAAATAAATAATTTTTCATTTTCATTCGATCACAGATCAACACATTTAAAACTCAAGAAACTTATTTATTATTATAGTCAGAAGTGCATTACAAAAGAAATAAAATCCTTAAGTAAGTTTGTGACATACCCATTACTCCATTACTCCAAAGAATTAGCGGAGAACAGAAAGGAATGACGATTACTCCACCGACAAGAGCCAGGCTCTTAAAATTATGATGATGATGAAGTAAGTTTAAAGGAGATAGTCAATTCTGGGCCACCTGATATAAACCGTATACAGTTTCTACTACAATGTAAAATAAATATTCATTTTATTACTAAAGTAGACAAAATATTACAAAAAAATGAAACGGGAATTAGAAATACTAAATAAATAAACATTATGTTAATCTTTCCACGATTAAAATACAGCAAGACAAGTCGTTAACGTCCTTATAGCATTGATATAAAGTTTAACTTCACCTGGACTGAAACGGGTTTGTTTTTTGGTTTAACACTGTCAATATCTACCGTTACATAATCTGCGTTTTGATACCTTTCGGTAAGTTACAACATTGTAATATTAAAATAATATCTAAGCCTACGAATACGGAAGTTTAAATTAAAAATCGAATGTATTAAAACGCCTAAAGATTGAAAATGCGTATTTTTGCATTTTAATCGGAGTTTGAATATTAAAAGTGGGTTTCATAATGGCATAATATCATGCTCCTTCGATAACGAAACGCATCTTTTTTTCAACTTTGCAATGTCAGATACTAGTGCTATCGCACTTAACGGTGGTAAATCTTATCCCTTCGCAATAGGTGTTAGAAATGTTCAGTTAATAGTATGAACGATGGTTTGACAGCCGTCTTTGTTTACCGAAATACAGGAACTATAAATACGATCAAAATATGACTTTTTATTATTTCATCATGATTCTCGGTCTGTTTTTAAGTCCGCTTTTGAACATTTTCTTTAAAAAATTGGTACTTTTTTACATTAATGTATAAATCATAGGCATGTACGCTTTCAAAAATTGTCCTCGTCAGATTCAAGTTTTAAATGCATGATTTTTCAATTTTCCCATTAGATTTCGCAATTTTTTTACCACCGTCCTGATCTAGAAATTATGACGATTTTTCAAAGGTTAGAGACATTCCTAACGGTCCTAAATAATCTGGGCCAGATCACCTAACAAAAATAGACGATCTCCTTTAAAGATGTGGTTGTTTCGAAAATTTCCACATAAGGAGTGGTCCTGAAATAAAGTAGCAGTGTACAATCTTGTGCATTTTTAATTTAGTGCTAATTTTGAAGCAGTATATTTATTTTATTAATCCGTAGATACAATACTAATAAATAAAAATACAATCATAATAGAATATGTGAGCATATTTAAGCTTTCGCGTTTTTAATTCAACATACTTTGTAACCTTTTGAACAACATAATTTGACAATCTTCAATCGACATCCGCTACAATGCCACAATTGTATTTCCATTTTCACAACCCGTTTTATGCTTTTCAGAATTTCATCTTACCAAGAAGCTACATTAATTAACTGTATTTTAGCTAGGATAGTCAGGAAGACTCTCTAATCTAACCCCTGACAAAGATTTTTCTATGGGAGATAATTTTCTATGAAAAAAGGCAAATACATTTAATTAAAAATTACTGTAACTACCTTAAAATGAAGCCAGATAAAAAAGTTTACTATTGAAGAAAGACAATTTATTAAGGTATAAAATAGCTCATCAAATCAAACTATAATTACACATGTTTTTGAGAAACACCTCAAAAATTCTGTCAGAAGACGCTGTTCAAAAAACTATGTGTATGATGGAATACAAAAGGCGAAAACTTCCAAACGCTGTTTTATTTAAGTATGATTGTATTTATGTTTTGTATGATTGTAACTAGAGATTATTTAAATATAAACACTGCTTCTAAATCGGCACAAAATAAAAAGATAAATCAAAAAAGGCACGGCTACTTTTTTCCGGACCACTCCTTATCTAGGTACGTATTAAAAATAGTGGTTCTTAAAAAAAGAAATGTACAGATTTTTAACTGGTCTACAATCACTGTTAGCTACCGGCGTAAAAAATAAATAAGTAAGTTTATATTGGTAATTAAATATATACATAATTAATATAATTATTATATTATATACCTATATGTATGTACGAATACGTACCTAAATACATGGTTTATTATAAGTACTTAGATGTTTTCAGTTTAAACGTAGCACTCTTCCGGGGTCAAGGTGAAAAAGATAGCTTCGATGCCCTGATAGATTCCTGACTAAACATTATATCATTCATCAATACAATGTCTGGTATTAACTAAGTGCTTACGTGTAATTGATTACATGTAATTACTCAAATAAAACCTACGCACAAGGGTGGAACGTGAAAAACTGCGTATTTTGAGGATTAAATACATGCTACTTACATGACATATTTGTGCAGGGAAATCAGAGCTAATATGGAATCTCCTTTTCCTCAAGAGACATGGGACAAGTACTGACTAAAAATTAGGCAAGCCGATAGGAATCAAGTTCCACGGACACTCCGCTACTCGTAGCACCCTTCGTCGCCGTCGCTCAAATATTCGAGTATCTGCGTATCAGTGAAACGAACAGCCATGGGGATGATGATTGATGACATATCTCGAATTATGCAATATTTAGTTTATATGATCCATATGCCAAATTATCAATATATCACAACAAAGTCAAAATAAAAAAAAACGATTGAAATGCTTCAAAATGTCAAAATATAAAGTTATTAAAAATAAGAGATTAAAAAAAAAAATATATAATTAAAATTCGCACATTTTACTGTTAAATAAATTGTAGAGCAACCATGTAAATAATATACATTAACGCAATATTTCACAGTTAAATTTGTAATTTCATAATGCAAGGGTGATGGTCACTCTTGCATATCATTTTCAACCGACTTTAAGATTTCGAAGGAAGGAAGAATTCGTCGGGATATTTGTTTTTGCAATTTTTTTATGTATGTTTACCGATTATTCGAAGACGGCTGGACCGGTTTGGAAAATTCTTTTTTGTTTGAAAGTGTTCACAGTTGGTCCCATTGTAACCAGTTCAGGGTCTGATGACGGGATCCTGGAGGAATCGAGGGAACTCTTCAAATATTATAGGCACACGCCCCAGAAATATAGACATTTGATCCTCCCAATAAAACCACTCGATTGATACCATACATGAAAAAAAATCATCATGCCTATTGCATGTGTTATGCAATTATAGGCTTTATTTTTATTGTATAATAGACATGATTTTATGGTATCAATGGTGTCGTTTTTTGTGAGGATCAAATGGGGGCAATTGCGTTAAAGCAACACAAAAGTCAGAAATGAAACATAAAGTCGGAGATATTGTAACGGGCCGCCTTCATCTCATCACCCGGTCAAATATTTATAATTGTTAAATTATATTTTAGGTTTACTTTATATTTTTAGGAACCAAACTGCTTGGTTATATAGTGTATATCAGCCTTCTTACTTCTACTGTTGTCTATGCCTTAGAAGAATGAATACTCTCAGAATTTCAAATTTAAAACCACTGACATTGGAGTTTGTTTATAACAACCGTCAAATTTATCAAGTATACAAGATCGTGTATTTATCAAGTATACAGAAAAATATTGCACCAGAAACCACTAGGATACGCATGTGCAGTAGGGATTACAGGCAGACTTCAGCCACAAGAAAGTTAAGTACTTCTAGTCATATATGTAGTCTCACTAAAACCTTATGCTTGAAATACTATAATATCCCGCTTTACCAAAGTAATTTTATTTGATGTGTTTGTGTGTATCTAATGTTAAAGGCCCTCCCTGTGTCCCTAACTACATTCCTTACTAACCTTTGAGTGCTAGAGTGGAGTTTCTGCGAAACCGGTATTTCTGACTTTGTAACTAGGCAAGTATATATAGACAGCGGTAATATAAAGATGATACTTAAATGAGACCTATATATACCTATTTAATAATGACAGCACTTCACAGCGACAAGGTAGGTATTCTTCTAATGGGCCCATCAATTCTAGGGTTTATGACATACAAATAGCTAAAAGGACTGAGAAAGGACAATTCGATACACTAAACGTACCCTCCCTACTTTAAGCTCATTGTTCTATACTTACTCGGACTAACTGACATCGTACAAAGACAATCTTCATGAAAATATTCCCATATAGGTCTAGGGGTACTTAATGGCCGTTTGTCATACAATCTTTAAAAAACAGGAGGTCGATGAGGAAGCATGATGAGGGACTGGAGGAGCACGGACGAGCTTTCTCTGTGCTGAACCTGGTTACTTCAAACACAACGTAGAGGAATAGACGATCACTGGCCAATTCGAGAAGACTCACTATAAGGACCTGAGGTAACTGGCGATAAGGTAGATTAAGCTAGACGAGGGCTCCAGATCTCCGAGCTCGTTACAGTTTGGTGCCGTGACCAGGATGTGTTCCATATTCAGCGTACCTATGATGTTTTTATCGCCAGTTCCTTGTATTTACCTTTGTGAGTCAAAAAAGTGGCTTTAGGCCACAGTTTGCTGCTGTTGAAGTGGATAGCATAGTGGAAAGCTTGTTTCGTGCCTCTCCTGTCCTTAAAATGCTTAAAACCTACGAGATATAATAATAAAAAAAAAAACTTCATACATAAATTTAGTATATACAGTGTGACCTTAGTTAGTGGACGGAACCTTAAATCACACATAGGGTTACTTCTTAGAAATGCTCTAACACATATATTTTTTTAAATTAGAACATGAGTTTACAAATAAATTTACTAACAAAAGATTTTTTTTATGTCAACAAAAAGAAACAATTTGTAACAATTTATGACAGAAACATATTAGTGACACGTCAGAGCAACGCAATATGCTTGTATGTGAGTGTTGATGTTGGCAGTTGCCATCACACACTTTGTCACATAAGACATTTGTTAAATTTGTAATAAGTGTCATGAATAAAAAAGATGACCAAATAGGGTAAAGAAGGTTTTATACTGTTCAATGAGGCAGTATGTATATTTTCATGACATTAAATAACATACAGGACAGGCTGCTCTAAAGTCAAACTAAGAAATCGTAAATTGTCAATTTCTTCGTATGAGGTTCTTCAAAAAAGGAGTGTATAGGTTCTTATAGGGTTGGCAACGCGCATATAAGTCCTCTGGGTTTGCAGGCGTCCATAGGCTACGGTATCTGCTTACCATCGGGCCGGCCGTATGCTTGTTTTCCAACATCGTACATCGTGGTATAAAAAAAAAAACACTCGTACGGCAACTTCATTATTGCGGGTTGACTATGATAAACTTGAAATCATGAACTTTGCTGAGGCAGATATACAGGGTGGCAGGTGACAACGGATCTTCCCGGAAGTATTGAATCGTTTGAGTAGATTTGGAATAGTTAGAAAATAAAAAATAAATAAACAATAAAACCAAATTCACTACTTTAAGCTATATACTACAGTCATTTTACGGGCGGCTAGTATGCGGAATTGGAAATAATTAATAATAGCTAATATTTTTAGTGTAACGTCATCATGATACAAGTATTATTTACGCAATGAAATCCTACAAAATATCGTTATTCGCTAACCGCCACAAATATGTACACATATTACAAGCGTTTTTCTTGTAGGATTTTAATTAATATATTGTTTCTAAGTCGTTTAAAATGTGTAAGAACAAACTACCAATTATTACTATTTGTTTTTAACGAATTAGGATATATATCGCTCGCGCCGTACATTTTGTTATTTATGTGGTTTTACATGGACACGGTTTCTTGTTTTTCGCTTTAAACAGAAAGAATACTTAAATATCGTCATATTTACAAATAAAAATAATTGATATTATTGTAAATAAAAATATACAAAAAAATATGTCTTATTTTACCTATTTAACTACTTCCGGGTCAAAAGTTAGTAGGATTTTTGCATATATTATATATAAATATTCCATAAGAATGAATAATAAAAAAGTCAGGCTATTATAAATTGATGTTTGATGCAACCGTATCTTTCCTGTACTAATAAGGCTATAAGTTAGACACGGTTACACACATCTACATAGTTTCTGTGGGGGAAATATAGTGCTAAGGCTAAACTAACTCCCATTTCGTGAAGGGCCCTCGTGGACTTCCACCGAGTACACTCTATGACATGTGAGAAGTGTTTAGTTCATTTATTCCTTCAAAATTTAGGCAAACTTTTTGACCGAAGTTCCTTATCGGACGATTTGCGGATGGGGGGCTAGGCAAAAAAAAGTCACGTGACCGTCAAGAAAAAGCGTCACGTTACGAAAACGCGACACAAAGCCATACGATTGAGAAACATGTAAAATGAAATGAATTAAGAAAATATATATATATTAAAAAATATAATAAATTGAAATGAAGTGCAGTGAAAAGTGACACTTTGTCATTTCTCACTTTCACAAAAAAAAAAAAAAAATAATAATAAAATTTAAAAAATTCAAATAATGAAAAAAAATAATAAAAAAAAATAAAAAAATCCAAAAAAATTAAAAAAAAAAAACAAAAAAATCAAAAAAATCAAAACAAATAAAAAAAAAAAAAAAAACAAAAAAAAAATAAGTCAAAAAAATCAAAAAAATCCAAAAAAAAACAAAAAATCTAAAAATTCAAAAAAATTCAAAAAATTCAAAAAAATTCAAAAACAAAATTCAAAAACAAAAATTCAAAAATTCAAAAAAATAAAAAAAAATCAAAAACAAAAAATTCAAAAACAAAAATTCAAAAAATTCCGAAATTTCAAATCTTTCAGATATTTCAAAAATGCAAAAAAAAAACATTAAAACCACAAAAAATACGAAAAATCAAAAATTAAATAACGTAACTTCGTTGCAAGCGATAGTTCCACGACACTCACGCATATTTTAATCTTGAACTGATTGCTTTATTTTGTATGCCGTACTACTTATAATAGATTTTGCCTTATTGCTCTAGTAGTCTTAATTAACTATAGAATTTAGTTTACAGTTGGGGTAGTGTGGTAGTAGCATAAGCCTGTTTCTCTTTTTCTCTTTCTCAATCAATCGGTTATGTTTTATTTAGTTTAATATTTTCTTTCATTACTTGATTGCGTCCATGCAAATATGGGGGGGTAGTATACACCGTGTGTCTGATGAATTCATAAAACTTTTTTCTTAAAAGTATATTTAAAAAAAAACTACTTAGTATACACCGTGTGTCTGATGAATTCATAAAGCGTTTTCTTTTCTTCATAAGTACTTTTAAAATTTTATAGTTATTGAAATTTTGCTTTCCATGACCCAGATGTGCCTATGTTCGCAAAATTTGGGGGTAGTGTGTAACGGGCCGCCGTCATCTCATCACCCGTTCAAATATTTATAATTGTTAAATTATATTTTAGGTTTACTTTATATTTTTAGGAACCAAACTGCTTGGTTATATAGTGTATATCAGCCTTCTTACTTCTACTGTTGTCTATGCCTTAGAAGAATGAATACTCTCAGAATTTCAAATTTAAAACCACTGACATTGGAGTTTGTTTATAACAACCGTCAAATTTATCAAGTATACAAGATCGTGTATTTATCAAGTATACAGAAAAATATTGCACCAGAAACCACTAGGATACGCATGTGCAGTAGGGATTACAGGCAGACTTCAGCCACAAGAAAGTTAAGTACTTCTAGTCATATATGTAGTCTCACTAAAACCTTATGCTTGAAATACTATAATATCCCGCTTTACCAAAGTAATTTTATTTGATGTGTTTGTGTGTATCTAATGTTAAAGGCCCTCCCTGTGTCCCTAACTACATTCCTTACTAACCTTTGAGTGCTAGAGTGGAGTTTCTGCGAAACCGGTATTTCTGACTTTGTAACTAGGCAAGTATATATAGACAGCGGTAATATAAAGATGATACTTAAATGAGACCTATATATACCTATTTAATAATGACAGCACTTCACAGCGACAAGGTAGGTATTCTTCTAATGGGCCCATCAATTCTAGGGTTTATGACATACAAATAGCTAAAAGGACTGAGAAAGGACAATTCGATACACTAAACGTACCCTCCCTACTTTAAGCTCATTGTTCTATACTTACTCGGACTAACTGACATCGTACAAAGACAATCTTCATGAAAATATTCCCATATAGGTCTAGGGGTACTTAATGGCCGTTTGTCATACAATCTTTAAAAAACAGGAGGTCGATGAGGAAGCATGATGAGGGACTGGAGGAGCACGGACGAGCTTTCTCTGTGCTGAACCTGGTTACTTCAAACACAACGTAGAGGAATAGACGATCACTGGCCAATTCGAGAAGACTCACTATAAGGACCTGAGGTAACTGGCGATAAGGTAGATTAAGCTAGACGAGGGCTCCAGATCTCCGAGCTCGTTACAATATGTATTTGTTTCTCAAAACGCTCCCCAAAAAATTACGTGCAAAAGTAACGTCACGATCACGATCAAATAGTCGCCCTGTTTAATATACGGAAAAAATTATGAAATTCCAATTTTTACAGTGGAATGTTGCGTTTATGTAGGTATATATGGTTGCCATACAAATTATTTTACAGTAAAATGTTAAAAATCTAATAAAATCATTGTTATTTTTAATTTTATACTTTAAAAAAATCGTTAAATTTTGAAGCATTTGAACCATTACATTAGAATTTATTAATTTTTAATTTATTTGGATATATTGATCATTTTGCATCCTATTAACTAAAGGAGATCGTCAATTTTTGTTAGGTGATCTGGCCCAGATTATTTAGGACCGTTTAGGAATGATTCTTACCTTTACAAAATCGTCATAATTTCTAGATCAGGACGGTGGTAAAAATATTGCGAAATGTAATGGGAAAATTGAAAAATCATGCATTTAAAACTTGAATCTGACAAGGACAATATTTGAAAGCGTGCTTGGCTATGATTTCTATATTAATGTTTAAAAAGTACCGATTTTTTAAAGATAATGTACAAAAGCGGACTTGAAAACAAAACGGGAATCATTATGAAATAATAAAAAGTCATATTTTGATCGTATTTATAGTTCCTGTATTTCGGTAAACAAAGACGGCTGTCAAACCATCGTTGATTTGATACTATTAACTGAACACACCTAACACCTATTGCGAAGGGATAAGGTTTACTACCGTTAAGTGCCGATACCACTAGTATCTGACATTGCAAAATTGAAAAAAAGATGCGTTTTGTTATCGAAGGAGCATTATATTATGTCATTATGAAACCCACTTTTAATATTCAAATTCCGATCAAAAATGCAAAAATACGCATTTTCAATCTTTAGGCGTTTTAATACAGTCGATTTCTAATTTAAACTTCCGTATTCGTAGGCTTAAATACTATTTTAATATTACAATGTTCTAACTTACCGAACAGTATCAAAACGCAGATAATGTAACGGTATACATTGACAGTGTCAAACCAAAAAACAATCCCGTTTCAGGCCAGGGTGAAGTTAAACTTTATGTCAATGCCATAAGGACGTTAACGACTTGTCTTGCTGTATTTTAATCGGGGAAAAATCAACATAATGTTCCCGCCCGAAATGGAATCCTACTTTTGGGTATAAAAAGGGAATTCTACTGTGTATTTAGATTAAAGATATTTGTGCGGCATAATACTCTCGTTGATAGGACATAATGTTTATTTATTTAGTATTTCTAACTCCCGTTTCATTTTTTCGCAATATTTTGTCTACTTTAGTAGTAAAATGAGTTTATTTTACATTGTAGTACAAACTGTATACGGTTTATATCAGGTGGCCCCGAATTGACGATCTTCTTTTATTACATAATTTTTACATGTGTCATCGTCCCTATTGTAGAGAGCTAATGGTAGTTTTAGTAGCGATTGCCTTCTACAGAGGCTGTAGCTGTGCTTAAAAACATCCCCCCGAAGGGATATTGACTTTTCCTGGCACCAATGAACGGCCAATTTCTAGCCCAGTCGGTAGTGACACTGCCTACGAAGCAGGAGGTCCCGGGTTCGAATTAGAGGTGTGCGCCGATGGCAAAATCATCGGCGGCGGCGTCCGATCGTTTTTTGACCGGCGGCGGCGGCGTGATCGGCGTGAAATCGGCGTGGTACATATTTTAATCGAAGTTCTATTCTATGTTAATAGCAAAAACATGAGTGCTGATGAACATCGATGAACCACGATAAATCCATGCGCCTAACGCACGTCAGTAGCATCGGATAAAAAGAACGAGTAACTTAAAAACAAAATTGAACGATCTTTTCCAAATAGTTTAAGTTGACATCATTTTATAGTGTATAGTATTAAGTGTCGCTAGCAGAGCCAAAATGTGCAAGCTATTATAAAAGCACGTAAATTACAATTTACTGCAGGTGTAACGTTACATAACTATACTTAACATTAACGTAAATATATATATATCTCTCTCTCGATCCTAAAATCAAACTTAACCTTGACATTTAAACAAAAAAAAAACTAACCCAGTCATCTTCGCGAAATGAAAACGACAAATAAGAACCTGTAGCTTTTTGGAGTCAGTAAAAAATTTGAAATTGTTACTTCACTCTTATTTTAGGGAAAATTAAAAGTAAATCAAAAAGCTTTCTATTCAAAATCCAGAAAAAGCAAATTATATACAAATATAAACCTATTATTTAAAAACCAGACGTTGTCAGAAAATTTCGATAAGTCGTCGACGTAAATCTTACGATAGCATCGAAATGACAGCAAAAATAACATTAGTTGGTACACCGGCAAGGAATAAGGAAAAGCATTATTTTAAAAGAAGTAGTATACTGGCCACTCACTACCATTTCCGGGCATTAAAACAAGAAAAAAATTGCTACGCCGATTCTACGCCGGTCAAAATCATCGGCGGCCGCGGCGTGGAAAAATTATCGGCGGCGGCGGCGCGGCGGCGCGGCGCACATGTCTAGTTCGAATACTGGTAAGGGCATTTATTTGTGTGTTTATCACAAATATTAGTACCTGAGTTCTGGATGTTTTCTATGTATTTAAGTATATATCTATATCTATTTATATATCGTCGTCTCGTACCCACAATACAAGCCTTATTGACCTTACTGTGGGACTACGTCGGTTTGTGTATGAATGTCCCATAATATTATTTATTATTTAATGAATATTTACAAATTTGGTTTTATCTAAATACGTATAGATATTTTTATAGCCGAAACGGCAAGTTATAGTGTTATAGAAACAGGAATTTAATGTAGATACAATCTATCTAAGGAAATCAAATGTTATCATAAAATAAAACATTTTTTAGATCTCTGGATCTAAACTCTGTACAGAAATATGGTGGTCGTTTAACTTCTAGGGGAGCACATGAGCCACTTTGTATAATAATTATACAATCTTGACGTCCTACATCACAGCGAATTTAATACGGCGGAGCTAATTTAGAGCGACATGGTCGAATAACGTGTACGGGCACTGGCTATGCCACATTACAAGCGATAAGGACTCCGATAATGGTCGAAGTTACATAAAAAGAAGCGAATTTTACAGAAAAACAGCAGCGGCTTATCGTACATCGGAGAACATGCCTAACTGATATTTTAGTAATTATTAAAAATTAAGCGAATTTTGATAAAATAGTACTTTTAAATAAAAGAAAATGTCCCTATGGTGCCACAGATAGACTCATAGACACGCATAGCGGTCAAACATAAAACACCCCACTTTTTGCGTAGGGGGTAAAAAGTGCTGTTGTCGAAGACAATTAAATAGTTAACAATGCCATCTTTAATTTAAAAACGTTACCTACTAAGTACTAGATATATGTGTATCTAAGTACAACGACGATGTGTTACCTACCTAGTTCTGTAAATGATTAATTATTTATTATGCAATGCTACGAAAGTTTTATTCATAACTAAAGTACAACACAGTTTTCAAAACCCACTTTACAAGAGACTGGATGGATTAAAGGTCCCACTCCGACAAGACTGTATCATTGTTTACTTTAACTTTACTACAAACTTTAACTTATTTTCTAATTTCTTTATTTGAAACGATATCATAAACTTAATTACGTATAGGCACTGTACTTCTGTTTAGTGTAGTTACTTACGACAAAATACTTGGACATTCGAAATTTCCACCGTCTTCAGAACAATTAAAATAGAAAATTCTATTTAAGTTGTATATTTAATCCATTTTTATTGTTCTGCTTGCTGCTGGGTATGAAATGATATACATTCATTTTATCCACAGACAAATTTCCTTCCTGTACTGACTTAAAATATTTTGAAAGCATACAAAATGGATTCGATAAGTACAGGTGATAATTTAAATGATTCTATACAATCTCAACATTTATACTTAAGTTTATTGTAAGATTATTTTAGTTTTAGTTTTAGTTTATTTATTCACCATAAAGTAATATGATCATTACATGGTATGTCATTAAATATAAGTACAAACAGTAATATAAATATAAAAATAATTTCAAATTGAAATAGGATTAGCATTACCTAATCGAAATTATTAATGTCAATATTGCTATTCAAATATTCTGTAACAGAGTAGAAGGCATGTTTCCTGAAATATTTTGATCTAGACACACGGCAGTGTGTCCGCCAAGTTCGAGCAAAAAAAAGCGACAAACCGGCCGTGGGTTATATTACACGAACCATTTCGGGCCAATTTCGACCACCCTATAACTCAAAACATATTTTATCTACGCATATGAAATTTCGAGTGTCTGTTGACATTCCCTTAATTGTCTAGAATACAAAATTTCATTATTCTACCTATAGCAGTTCTTGAGATATTGACGTCAGAAAATCGCTATTTTTACTATACACTCACTCACTGACTCATCAAAAACCTAGACCACTTCCAATGGTCGTACTGACTTGAAATTTAGCATGGAGATAGGTCTTAAGGTCAAAGTAAAGGGAAAAATCTGAAAACGGCCAAGTGTGAGTCAGTTTTAAAAATAGCGAAGGTGTAACTTTGTTCTACTATGAAGTCATAATGAACTAAATGGGTCTATCTTCCAATGGTCGTACCGACCTGAAATTTGGCTCGAAGGTTTGTCTTTAGGTCGAAATAAAGTAAAAATCTGAAAACGGCCAAGTGTGAGTCAGTTTCGAAAACAACGAATGTGTAATTTTGTTCTACTATAAGTAGGTATGGAGTGGAAATGAGATAAGACTTATTTAAATTTAGATACATACCAATTTAAGACAATACATGTTTGTCTTAAAGACGAGAACAATAAAATTGTTCACCACTCTGTGTGTGTCTGTTGCGGGAACCGAACCCACGATTTACGAAGTGCAAAGCAGGTGCGCTAAATCAGTCAAACAAAAATGAAAAGACTATTTTTTCTCGCATAGTCTAAATAATTTCTAATTTTACAACTAATAAAATCGCAGATTCATGAACATGGAAATCATATATACTCTAAGATGGAATTATATATACTACTGCCCATCTCACCCTCCGATACGCCACGGGATGAGATGGGATGGTGCACTTCTAGGGCTACATAATAGGCCACCAATTATAATACCTACTGGTAGGTAGGTATTAGCAAGTTATTAATTATCTATGTAGGTAGCGTACTTACAAACAGAATAAAGTACGTTATTGATGTATGTAATTATATGTAAGTAGGTACATTTTATAGGTGTAGGGAGCCAGTTTATTTGTAAAAATCACCTATAAATAAATAGTAAAATAGAATTAGACGCTTAGTATAAAGGGTTATAGTATAAAGTAGGTACATACCTAAGTGGAATGAGACATTTCCTAAAGCAAAAGTGATAAAAAAATAATAAAGAACTAACCTAACCTAACAAAAATAAATGAAATCCCATCAAAAACATAAATGTGAAAGGCTGCCAAGTTCGATACTATGGGAATGCTTCGCCTATAAAAGAAGTGAGATCTGAATAAGTACCAAGTTCCATAAAAATACCTCAAATCATAAATAGTTATAGGAATGCACACTTGATTTCCAGCAGTTTTTAAGGTACATTTTGAATAAGTATCACGTTACATAGAAATACCTAAAATTATAATAGTCAGAGAAACGCACACACATTTTTTATTTTCAGTACTTTTTAATGATGTAACTTGGCAAGTTTTAATAGAAAATTATATACTTGACACATTGCAGTCCAAAGGTGTCGATTCATTGCATTGAAAAGGTGTGTGGTGTGTGAAAACTTGCCAAGTAACATCATTAAAAAGTACTGAAAATAATAAATGTTATCAGGAAACTGCTAAAAAAACCGGTGTGCGTTTCTCTGACTATTATATTTTTAGGTATTTCTATGTAACGTGATACTTATTCAAAATGTACCTTAAAAACTGCTAGAAATCAAGTGTGCATTCCTATAACTATTTATGATTTTAGGTATTTTTATGGAACTTGGTACTTATTCAGATCTCACTTCTTTTATAGGCGAAGCATTCCCATAGTATCGAACTTGGCAGCCTTTCACATGTATGTTTTTGATGGGATATTTTATTCTTAAAACTATTCAAAGGTAAGATAGTTAGATCATATGGCAACTTATTGAACATTTTAATTTTTAGGTAGACGCTTTGTTTTTTGCATTTTCTAAGCCGCATGTTTAGTAGAAGGAATTTGTGTTTGGATCGCGTGTTATAATTGTGTATGTCCGATAATTTTGGGAGAGAATATCTAGTTTCATATTATGCGTTTACCATAAGTTTATTGTAGATCTATTGTGAACCGGCGTGTTCCATCATAAAGAACTTTTACAAGGGGCCCATCCCTAAATTGCAAAATTATTTTTAGTTTTTGATTGATACCATTAGTACGAGTACCCTACGATAGCGAAAGGGATCTCTAAATTGTCTACGTCCAAATAAATTGAACCTATTTGCTGGTTTGCTGCTCTGATTTCTACCATTTAACAGCATTAGTTTAAGCAATATGGCTTATTCCATCAGGAAGAGACCCCGCACTCATTTATTAATCAATGTAGCTTTGCTACAATTTCAAAAAAAATACTGGATATTGATAAAGCAAAAAAAATAGACTGAATCGTTTTTTCTAAACGATAAATGTTAATAGTACAGATTAGGCACTACCCGTTCATTGTTTATATATTCTTACCCCATTGGCCATTATTCATAAAAATCATAAACGTCTCTCAGACCTCAATTATAGTTCAAAATCTGTAAGAATGAACTTTTGACACATCGCAACGACCGTAGAACGTAAACGCGCAAGATACTTTGAAATTATAAACAAAATCCCATAACGATTTTACAGCTTGTCATGTACGTAAACACAATATTTCACTTTTAATAAACACTACTTAATTAATGTTACATTTTGTCATATCTTAGTTATTGAATATTTTACGATAACAATTTAGCATGCAAACAGTTACGATCTACGCCTCCTTTTTTTAATTTAGTGTTGTGACCATGTTCTGTTCCGATTCATATAACATTCCCGTAAGTCGATAAAATCGAATGTGTAATCAATATTAGAATGTGTAATAATGATAAAAACCAAAACAAAACAAAATAAAATGAAGTATGATGTGAAAAAAGGTCAGTAATGTAATTGTATCGGTTTTTTGAGTAATACTTCAGTGTTGAATAATTAATAATAAATGACAAAAACGCTCAAAACTTAAACTGTTGCCATATACATGGTGGAAAAAAAATAATGGGCCCTGGAGGGGACTACTTTAAAACGTTGAGATAGCTCCATGCGCTGAAAGGAAACATTCTTTTATTTTTCCTAAAAAGTAAAACTGCATTCACAGTTTTTTTTCTTAATTTTCACTTTTTTCCATACTGGTTGTAATAATAAAAAGATTTTTCATACAATTTGTATGAACAGTCTTTTTATTATTATTTATGGCTTCTCTTGAGTCCTAAACTATGGTTGGTATTAAGATTTTTTTATCCTTGTTGGAAATAGGATCGATTGGCATCAATTGTCATAAAAATTGTTTTTGGCAATTTAAAAATAATAGTTTTTTATTGAACTGTACTTTCTCCCAAAATTTTAAATGCAGCTAAGTCCCTTAAAAAAATAAAGAATGTTTCCTTTCAGTGAATTGAGGTATATCAACTTTTTAAGGGCCCAAATTTTTTTTCCACCCTGTATATGAGAATAACAGAACCCTTGTTACAATGATTATAATTATGTTCCTGATCAGGCTTTACAAATTACCTAAGACCGTAATTCATAACTGAGCATAATTATGGAGCATCATAAGACTTTCTTATCATACTGTATTAATTATGGAAATATTATAATGTCATACATAATTAGTAGATTACAATTATCAAATGATTTATTTTTTGCTTTGTTATAGTTATGTTTTCCTTTTTAATTTATTTTTGTATATTAGGCACAACTGCATACAACTCATCTCAACTCATATTCTCGGTGAAATCACTGACTTCCGAGTCACAGGCATCCGCCTAGTTCGGGAGACAGAGGCTGATCAGTTCCAGTGAAACTGTTTCAAACCTAATACATAAGTCTCTCTTAAGCTATTAGCGTACCTACTGTGCAAATATTACTTATACTTGTATTAGGTTTAAGTCAATAAAGATTATTCTTATTCTCTTATTCTTATTCTTATCATTTGAGAAGATTTGTGATACTAAATATGTAGGCATATAACAAGAAAAAAATCGGTTGAAGTAAAATCGATTCGAACAATTCATCGCAATCGCTAAATTTGACAAACTATACGTCTTAGCCCCTTCACTAATTACGTCAATACTGAAGTGTCAAAAGTTCATTCTTAGAGATTTTGAACTATAGTTAATTTACGTTTTGTCCTTGTCTGTCACTTTGACAATTGTGTTTGTTAGAAGCAGACAAAACATAACTAATTGAGGTCTGAGAGACGTTTATGAATAAGGGGGTAAATCTCCAGCTACCCAAAGGTTGTCTGGAAGACATCGCTTTTAAGCGATAAGACCGCCTGTTGTTACATAGATTTTTTTGTTTGCTTATTTTTACTTTATGGTGCACAATAAAGAATATATTACTATTGTTACTATATATAGTGTTCACAACTCAACTGTAGATACCTAATAGGTACTTGAACAGTGAACTAATGAATGTCTGCTATGGTTTTGCCCTTGGCAGGTTGTTAACCATCCGTTTCTATATTATGTCTGACTAAGGTAGGTAAGTACTTAAATATCCTATTGCTCGACACGATAATGCCCAATAGTTGATACCTTGCTCTACTGTCACGTTTATTCGTTTTTTTTAAATCGGTGGTTGGCTACCAACTGGATCCATTGATTTCAAAAAATCAGATTGTTTCTCGGAAGGAACTCATATAGCGTTCTACCTACAAAGGAACAAATCGGTGCCCTAAAGAACGATCATACTAATTATGGTGAAAATTGTATGATCTAGAGACTTACAACTTCGTTGGAAGATTAGGTACAGTCGCCATCAAATATATCGGAGCGGCCAGGGTACTCAAAAATATCTGAACATGCACTTTATCGCCTTGACAATAGAGGCATTGTTCAGATATTTGTGACCACCTTGGCCGCTCCGTCATATCTGATGGCGACTGTACTAATAAAAAATACTAAAAGAGGCATTCAATATAAATAAACAGGGATTGAATACGGACATATTTTTAAAACTGAAACATGTTAAACTATTTATTAGAATACAAAAAGAAACTGATTTCAGCGTTATGGAAAAAAATTGCGACTAAGGGTGTACGGTCACGTCTGAAAATATGGATACATTTAATGTGACATAAACATGCATCCTAACCTAACCTAACCTAACCTAACACGCCTTGGTAATAGAGTCGTGGTTACATATTATTGTCATATTCAATGTATCCATATTTTCAGACGTGACTGTACATATGTACCTACAAAGGTGTTGAAAGTTTTAAGAAGATAATCCACTACTATACAAATTGATAAAAGAAAAACTGAAACGTCTGCTAAGTGATGTTTTTGTTGTGAATTTGAATGTTTAAGAGTGAGCTGTGCCAATTCTGGTCATTTTATCGCCAAAAGAAGTATATTACGCAAAGAATAGGGTTTTTTATTGTTGGCATACCAATTCTTTGTAAATTATAAACTATGCCTGTCTACGTGTCCCAGTTTTTCGCCCAAATCGCTAAATGGATTAATGACAAGAAGATGGGTTGAGGATAGTTTTAGACCCGGGAATGAAAAAAAGTAGTTATTATACCAAAAAACACATTTTAAGAAATGGGGAATGCAACTTTGTATGAGGAACCGTATTATATATGCGGACGAAGTCGCGGTCGGAAAGTTATTACCTAATATAAAGTGCCATCATAATGGTAACAAAAAATACTAAAAAAGCACTTGAATACTTAATTTGATTTAAAACGATTCGTCTGAATTTGTTTCATAGTATTTAGGCCCTAAGTTAGACACGGTCCTGGACCTTAGTCAATTCTCAAAAACGCGGTATTCCACTATTTTTAGAAACCAGTTTGGTGAGTTCAGACGCAAAAAGCATTTGGAGGTGAACGGTGTGAGAAGGAGACGGGCTAGCGGCCTTTCTAAAGCAGGCAAAATAGGATGGGGATATGCCGAAATTCTCGCCAGTTAGAATTCGCCGTCTTCTGTTTGTGGCACGTAGCCCCGCGCCAACGCAGACAGTTATACTAATCAATATTTCGCCCATACCTGAAATATTTACTACGGCTCAGCAAATTAGGACACAACCCTTAGTTGAGTGCTGAAATGCCGATCCACTCATTTTTTTTAATAGTTTGCTGTATACGATCGGTTTCAGCAACACACAATGCGTTTTATGCACATTATTTCTTGCTGAAACTCGTTATAGCAATGTGTAATTTCGGTTAACTTTTCCTCGTCCGAAAGGGAAACACGCTCTTAGGTGATTATATATTCTGATAAAAGACTTAATACCATGTAAAAGCATGTCAGGCTATGCTATATACCTATACGCCATGCTCTGGAGTAGGTAGCCTGTATTTTTATAAAGAATGAATAATTACCTATTTATGAATACTCAAAACTAGTTCAACCGATCCGCTTTATTATAGTATTTATTTTGGAACCATCTTCAGGGGAGATGGATTTTTAAGAATTTGAGGGGCGTGTATTTCCAAATACATTAAATGAATAGCTCCTAGATAGTTTTTTAAAGACCACCAAGGTTGCCGTGTGGTGCCGGCTTAGAATTGCTCCACCCCAACTCTTCCCGTGGGTGTCGTAAGAGGCGACTAAGGGACATACCGGGGGGCGGGCAGCAGCGCCCCTGCAGAAAAATCCCACCACCAAACTGCGATCCCCAACCCGCATGCCCAGCGTGGGGATTATGGGCATTACCCCTTTATGATAAGTTCAGCCAAGAAATGGCCCCCAGTTCCCGGCCGCCTCGCTATTCCTGGCCATGGTAGCGGCCACGGTAACGGCGGGGCAGGGGGTGCTAGGAATCCCCGGGCTACAACAGGCTACCACACACTTCCTAAATTGACCCTGGCTACGTTCAACGGACGCACTCTGAGGCTTGACCATCATCTAGCGCAGTTGGAAGTGGAGTTAGAGAACATTAAATGGCATGTTCTTGGGTTATGTGAAGTCCGTAGAGAGGGAGAGGACACCGTAACCCTAGACTCAGGCCATCTTCTCTACTTTCGCGAGGGTGATAAAACATCCCAGGGTGGCGTAGGTTTTCTCGTCAATAAGGCCCTCTCTAGCAACGTTCAAGAAATCTCCAGTGTGTCGAACAGGGTAGCGTACCTGATCCTTCGGCTTTCCAAGCGGTATAGCGTGAAGGTAGTTCAGGTTTACGCACCGACCTCGGCACACTCGGATGATGAAGTGGAGGATATGTATGAAGACATATCCAAAGCCTTGCACAACACCACAAAGGCTCACTTCAACGTTGTTATGGGGGACTTTAACGGCAAGGTGGGAATCCGGACTGGCAACGAATCCCGAATAGGCCCGCATGGTTATGGAGTCAGGAATCACAGGGGGCAAATGCTTGTCAACTTCCTTGAGAAAGAGGAGCTATTCTTAATGAACTCCTTCTTTAAGAAACAGCCTCAAAGGAAGTGGACATGGCAGAGCCCCGACACTGTGACAAAAAATGAGATCGACTTCATCTTGACGGATAGCAAGCACATATTCAGAGATGTCTCAGTGATCAACAGGTTCAATACCGGATCTGATCACCGACTGCTCCGAGGCTCTCTGAATATCAACTTGAAGCTTGAAAGAAACCGTCTGATGAAGTCCACGCTCCGGCCTAACCAAATCCAAATCGTCGCGGGCACCGAGGAGTTTCAGCAGCTTCTCGGGAATAGATTTGTTGCCTTGGAACCCACTGATGACGCCGACGAGACCCTACACAATCTGGTCGGAACGCTGAGGGACGAGGGTATCAAGTTCTGCAGAAAACAGCGTACTGGCAAGAAGTCCAAACTCTCGGATGAGACTCTGGGGCTGATGACAAGAAGACGGGAGACTACCCAAGCGACTTCGTCAGAGAGGTCAGACCTGAATAAGCGAATTGCGAAGATGGTACGGCGCGACCTTCGGAGCTCCAACACACGCCTTATTGAAGAGGCGATAGAGCGAAACCGAGGGTCCAAAGTATTCACTCAGCAGCTTAGCAGGAGCCACCTGACGAAGCTAAAAACGCACGACGGGAGGACCGTGTTGTCGAAGCCGGAGATCTCCGCCGAGATAGAGGATTTTTATGGCCGGCTGTACTCTGCACATGCCCCCCACTCCCGACGAGACGACCATGATTCAAGAGCCACCCTGACACGCCACTATACCGACGAACTGCCAGACATCAGTCAAGACGAGATCGTGTTAGCTCTGAGGCAGCTTAAAAATGGAAAAGCCCCCGGTGAGGATGGTATTACTTCAGAGCTTCTGAAGGCAGGAGGAGCTCCTGTTATACAGGAGCTGCAGAACCTCTTCAATACCGTCCTTCACAGTGGGAGAACTCCTAAGGCGTGGAGCGGGAGTTTGGTGGTGCTCTTTTTTAAGAAGGGTGATAAAACCCTCCTTAAAAACTACAGACCCATCACACTTCTGAGCCACGTCTATAAGCTTTTCTCACGAGTGGTCACGAATCGTCTCGCCAGAAGACTCGACGAGTTCCAGCCACCGGAACAGGCTGGATTCCGCGGAGGATATGGCACCATAGACCACATTCACACAGTGAGGCAGATTATACAGAAGTCCGAAGAGTATAATCAGCCCCTGTGTCTCGCTTTTGTGGACTATGAGAAGGCCTTTGACTCCGTGGAAACTTGGGCTGTTCTGGAATCCTTACAGCGATGCCAAGTAGACTATCGTTATATCAAGGTGCTGAGATGTCTCTCCGAAGCCGCCACTATGAGTGTCCAAGTACAGGGCCAGCAGTCTAAACCCATCCAATTGCGCAGAGGGGTGAGACAGGGGGATGTCATATCCCCGAAACTGTTCACAAGCGCATTGGAAGACATGTTTAAGACGCTGGACTGGAAAGGTAAGGGCATAAACATAAACGGCGATTACATCTCACACCTGCGATTCGCTGATGACATAGTCGTAATGGCGGAGTCGCTAGAGGAGCTGACCCGGATGCTGGACGGCCTAGCTTCAGCCTCGCGACGCATCGGTCTTGGCATGAATTTGGATAAAACCAAAGTCATGATCAATGGCCACATTGATCCAGGACCGGTCGTCGTACATGGCCACCTTCTTGAAATTGTTTCTGAGTACACCTACCTTGGGCAGATCCTGCAGTTAGGTAAAAACAATTTCGAGAAGGAGGCCAAAAGGAGGATCCAGCTAGGCTGGGCAGCATTTGGGAAACTACGCCGAGTCTTCTCGTCATCCATACCGCAATGCTTGAAAACGAAAGTTTTTAATCAGTGCGTCCTACCCGTAATGACCTACGGAGCTGAGACGTGGACACTCACGGTAGGGCTGGTCCACCAGTTCAAAGTCGCTCAGCGAGCTATGGAAAGAGCTATGCTCGGAGTTTCTCTGAAGGATAAGATTCGTAACGAATACATCCGACAGAGAACCAAAGTTATCGACATAGCTCAAAGAATTAGCAAGCTGAAGTGGCAGTGGGCCGGCCATATCTCGCGAAGAACCGACAACCGCTGGGGTAAACGTGTTCTTGAGTGGAGACCGCGACTCGGCAAACGTAGTGTAGGACGCCCTCTGGCAAGGTGGGATGACGATCTGCGAAAGACTGCAGGCAGATGCTGGATGCGGCAAGCTGAAGACAGGGCGCTATGGCGCTCATTGGGGGAGGCCTATGTCCAGCAGTGGACTAAAATAGGCTGATGATGATGATGATGATGAAGGTTGAACCACAAAAAAAACCGCACGTTACGTGTAAAGCACTACACGTACGTTTCTTTCAGTATTTCCTACCTACAGTATTTAAAGTACTTCTTCTCCATATGGAAAAGTCATATAAGGTTTACGTAGAGTCGACGTCAAAGATACACTTTTTTCACCTTAATGTAATAAGGTGCAAATGTGTGCATATCTTTGACGACTTTGACGTCGACTGTACATACTTGCAGTTATTGGAGGTTTCCCTGATAAATGTTTGGATGGGTTTTGGGTAGCGACTCTTATAAAGATTACTTTGTTCTGAGTGTTACATATGACGGCCTATCCCGAGTAGGCGCCGGCCCTCCGTGGTCTCCGTCCTCTCTCATCATTAGAAATCCGCCTGCGCGTTGCGACACAATTGTTGCAAAGACCAACTTGTTAGAAAGGTCGGTACATTTTTTCACGAGCCATGAAGTGAAAGTTGGGTTGTCGGTGAACGGGCCTTTTTTGGCGTTGCTAAATGGCATAGTTGAGCGATCGGTGTCGGTGGATTTTGTGTTAGAAAGTACCTACTTCTTATTTGTAGGTTATTTCTACATTAGTCCAATTTTAAGACGCAGCCTTTTATTAAGTATGTACTACATACTAAGAATGCAGACACCTACGTCTGTTATAGGTATATCTGACTGAGCATTAAAAATCGAAAAATATTTTGTCTGTAATGGCAAAAAACTCCTTAAGTATGGGAAGACCGAGGAGTTTTGAAACAGAGGTGAGTTGAAACAATGTTAATATTCTGAAACTCATAACCGTTATCCACCTAGTAACAAAACTGTTTAGCCGTGCCACCTTCGCGAGCTCCACAGATTGCGCGCGGTTTTGGAGTTCTAGCACATTATACGAAAAAAAACCGGCCAAGTGCGAGTCGGACTCGCGCACCGAGGGTCCCGTACTAACCTGTAGGTTTGATATGAATTTCAATTTAATACCTCTACGCGTTCATGAGGAAAGGGGTAGTAACTTTAAAATATTTTTATTAACTATTATATAATGTAACTAAAAATTTACGGTTTTCACAATTCTTTCTTTATCTGCGCTATAAGACGTTGCTTTGTACCAAATTTCAAGGTTCTGAGTTCACGGGAAGTACCCTGTAGGTTTTGATTCCCTTGCGAGTTTCGAAAATTTGCGGAAATTTGCGGCATAAATGGCTGTATCTTTTGATTGCGTTGGCTTAGAAGTTTGTTTTCTTCTCAGCTCCAAGGGAGAGTAGACTTGAGTATTTGGTACCAATTTCAGCTTGATACCTCCACGCGTTCCTGAGAAAAAGGGTCTTGACAGACAGACGGACGGACGGACGGACAACAAAGTGATCCCATAAGGGTTCTGTTATTACCTATCGAGGTACGGAACCCTAAAAAAACAAGAAAAGTAAGATTATTTATATGGCAACAGTTCAATAGTCATAGAGCTGTATAGTATGGTGACATATTGATTTGTTTACTTGTCAGCTCTGATGTTAATTTGAAAATGTTTCACAGCGAAATAGTCCCGAGCGTATTATTTACAGCAATTTATTATATACACTATCTACAATGTTTCGCTCTTGACCATGGACAATTTTGAGATTTTTTGTCGTTTATTATTTAATTTTCAACACTTTATTATAATTCAAGTAAACTGCCACAATGACAGTAACAGCCTGTCATTAAAATTATTGCCAGTGTAAGAAATTAGTTCCAATGAAATTCCGCAACATGGCTCATGATCATATATTTCTGGTCAGGCTTTAGCAACCTAGAGCTTGGTCATATGTAATGAACTTTCGAAGCATAACACAAGCCAAAACACTAACACATGACTCATGTGTTAGTGTTTTGGCGTGTGTTATGCTTTATCCCATCAAAAACATAAATGTGAAAGGCTGCCAAGTTCGATACTATGGGAATGCTTCGCCTATAAAAGAAGTGAGATCTGAATAAGTACCAAGTTCCATAAAAATACCTCAAATCATAAATAGTTATAGGAATGCACACTTGATTTCCAGCAGTTTTTAAGGTACATTTTAAATAAGTATCACGATACATAGAAATACCTAAAATTATAAAAGTCAGAGAAACGCACAACGGTTTTTTTTAGCAGTTTCCTGATAACATTTATTATTTTCAGTACTTTTTAATGATGTTACATGGCAAGTTTTCACACACCACACACCTTTTCAATGCAATGAATCGACACCTTTGGACTGCAACGTGTCAAGTATATAATTTTCTATTAAAACTTGCCAAGTTACATCATTAAAAAGTACTGAAAATAAAAAATGTTATCAGGAAACTGCTAAAAAAACCGGTGTGCGTTTCTCTGACTATTATAATTTTAGGTATTTCTATGTAACGTGATACTTATTCAAAATGTACCTTAAAAACTGCTGGAAATCAAGTGTGCATTCCTATAACTATTTATGATTTGAGGTATTTTTATGGAACTTGTACTTATTCAGATCTCACTTCTTTTATAGGCGAAGCATTCCCATAGTATCAAACTTGGCAGCCTTTCACATTTATGTTTTTGATGGGATTTCATTTATTTTTGTTAGGTGTAGGTTCTTTATTATTTTTTTATCACTTTTGCTTTAGGAAATGTCTCATTCCACTTAGGTATGTACTCTATACTATAACCCTTTATACTAAGCGTCTAATTCTATTTTACTATTTATTTATAGGTGATTTTTACAAATAAAGTGGCTCCCTACACCTATAAAATGTACCTACTTACATATAATTACATACATCAATAACGTACTTTATTCTGTTTGTAAGTACGCTACCTACATAGATAATTAATAACTTGGTAATACCTACCTACCAGTAGGTATTATAATTGGTAGCCTATTATGTAGCCCTAGAAGTGCACCATCCCATCTCATCCCGTGGCGTATCGGAGGGTGAGATGGGCAGTAGTATATATAATTCCATCTTAGAGTATATATGATTTCCATGTTCTTGAATCTGCGATTTTATTAGTTGTAAAATTAGAAATTATTTAGACTATGCGAGAAAAAATAGTCTTTTCATTTTTGTTTGACTGATTTAGCGCACCTAGTGTACCTAGTGACCTGCTTTGCACTTCGTAAATCGTGGGTTCGGTTCCCGCAACAGACACACACAGAGTGGAGAACAATTTTATTGTTCTTGTCTTTAAGACAAACATGTATTGTCTTAAATTAGTATGTATCTAAATTTAAATAAGTCTTATCTCATTTCCACTCCATACCTACTTATAGTAGAACAAAATTACACATTCGTTGTTTTCGAAACTGACTCACACTTGGCCGTTTTCAGATTTTTACTTTATTTCGACCTAAAGACAAACCTTCGAGCCAAATTTCAGGTCGGTACGACCATTGGAAGATAGACCCATTTAGTTCATTATGACTTCATAGTAGAACAAAGTTACACCTTCGCTATTTTTAAAACTGACTCACACTTGGCCGTTTTCAGATTTTTCCCTTTATTTTGACCTTAAGACCTATCTCGATGCCAAATTTCAAGTCAGTACGACCATTGGAAGTGGTCTAGGTTTTTGATGAGTCAGTGAGTCAGTGAGTCAGTGAGTGTATAGTAAAAATAGCGATTTTCTGACGTCAATATCTCAAGAACTGCTATAGGTAGAATAATGAAATTTTGTATTCTAGACAATTAAGGGGATGTCAACAGACACTCGAAATTTCATATGCGTAGATAAAATATGTTGTGAGTTATAGGGTGGTCGAAATTGGCCCGAAATGGTTCGTGTAATATAACCCACGGCCGGTGTGTCGCTTTTTTTTGCTCGAACTTGGCGGACACACTGCCGTGTGTATAGATAAGTTCATTAACTATGACCTATGAGTAGGTACTATGACTAAGGATTTATCTAATTAATAGTGATTTTAGCAAGTTATGGCTTGTATTGTACCTTTAAGAATGTTAGGAATTATGATACTAAGGCGATTTGAAACAGTGTTTCAATTCTCGTCGGTTTTATTTTGTATGGCAATCTGCTAATACCATGATATATTTTCTTCTTTTCTTGTTTAAGATTTTAAAAAAGCCTATTAAAAATTAAAGAAATACAAATAAAGATATGCCGAACGGAGATATACATATATGATTAGCGGATGAAGAAGTTATACTGCGCCAAAATAATCTCCACTTATACTCGTATCCTCAAACATACGTAATAAGCTGAATGCAAATTTTATTTATAAGATATATACCTCTATACAGTGTGGAAAGATAAGTCGGGCCCTGGAGGGAAACTACCTTAAAACGTTGAGATAGCTCAATTCACTGAAAGGAAACATTATTTAATTTTTTTAAAGGGACATAACTACATTTATAATTTTTTTGAAAAGAGTACAGTTTACAAAAAAACTATTTATTTTGTAATTTTTGTCATAAATATTTTTTATGACAATTGATGCCAATCGATCCTATTTCCAACAAGGATAAAAACGTCTTAATACCAACCAAGTTTAGGGCACAAGAGAACCCATAAATAATCATAAAAATATTTTTCATTCAATTAGTATGGAAAAATGTGAAAATTAAGAAAAAAACTGTGAATGCAGTTTTAGTTTTTAGGAAAAATAAAAGAATATTTCCTTTCAGCGAATTGAGCTATCTCAACGTTTTAAGGTAGTTTCCCTCCAGGGCCCGACTTATCTTTCCACACTGTATATATATATATATATATGCCGGGTGTTGCCTGTAACACGAGCAATAAATTAAAACATAGATTCTACTCCTCAAACAATACAACTTTTGTTTAACAACTTTAAAATATGTAGTCTTTAGATTGTCTCTTTTTTAAACAAACTAAATAGTATTTTGAATGTACGTTAAAATCCTTCTCATTGACATTGCTTGTCAGTCTTGTCACCTTACAGACATAATCAGTTTCGCAATACATTGCGTGTTCGAATAAACTTTAAAGTGTACTAAAAATTAGACCACAAGTTATTTTTCAAAGTCGCTGAACAAAGGTTGTTTACAAAGGTTGTTTAGAGGAGTAGAATCTACATTTTAATTTATTGCTCATGTTACAGGCAACACCCGGTATATATTTTTTTTAATACAGAGCCCTGATTAATCTGATTATCCAAAATTAATACCGATTTCATAACTCCTTGACCCCTGTTTCAACTTAACTCGGTATTTTATAGGAGTTGAAACTCAGCACGTTTAAGTTAGATTTTCGCGCAAGTACCTATTCATATTTATTATTTTGTTGGTCTTATATAAAAGAAGAAGAAATTAGCTATCCATTAATACTAACCTCGTAGGATTCTAAGATTTTTGTGTACGTACATATTGCCTATGTACCTAATGTCAAAATTGTTTCAACTCCCCTCGGTTTCTCCTACGGAACCCAAAAACCAAACGGAACCAAAAACAACCCAAAAAATCATATTTGTTGTAATCCAACATTGTTTAAGTAGTTATACATTCGATGTTGGACAAACTTTAAATGATGACGTTGTCTTGGCCGTTATCACGTTGTTGCTGTTCCGCCGAAAATCAGCGGTTCATCGCACCGGAGTGGCCTAGATACAACGATTATTTCGATAGAAGAGGACCGCGCCTGCCTGCTTGCCTCATAATATAACGTGGATACCTCTCGCTATCCACAGAATTATACTCGCATTCCACGAATTTATGTCTTCAATTATTGTTAATACATCTCTAATCCCTATTATGAGACCAAGTCGTGTCTTTTCTTTATAAGAAAGGTTTACTGATCAGCTATTGTTTTAGTAAAGATGTTGTTGTTCCCTATAGTAGCTGCTTATTCCCTATAGTAACTCTACGTAAACATCTTTTACGACACTCCGGGCGGTAAGTGCGATTTACCGCCCGCGCGCACAGCTGCAAATCGGACTTCATATCACACCCAGGAGAAGACATAAAATTGTATACGCACCACGGGCGGTAATAAAGAAGGCATCAGATCGCTTGTTTATGACACTCTCCTTCGGTTCGAGCTACAAATGCCCGCGATCTGATCCAATATTTATTTTACCGCCTTGAGTGCGTAATTAACTGTTTTCATCTTGTGCGAGTAGGTATAATTTCTATGGGCTAGTCCGAAATGTCAACATTCCATTCCAAGTTAAATTAGTAAAACTTTGTTTGCGCGCTATAGCCAAAAATGTCCCGTTAGCTGGGCCCACTGTGCCGCCCACTGGCTTCGGCACCGGCAGTGTGTGTTCACGGCATGTTCACGGATATACTTGTACTCACCATGTATTGACCTTACTTATGCCTCAACAACAACGTCTGGACAGGCAATATGTTTATGATGATAATACTGGATAAAAAACGATTACCTACCTACGTAGCATTTTTATTAAAAACTACTAGATTGGCTAAGAAAAAAGAAAACTCGATGGTAATCAATCTACCTAAGATTGATTGATTACCATCGAGTTTTCTTTTTTCTTTCAAACTACGTGTGAAAATTTATATACATACAACATAATAGAATACTTTGACCAGATATAATATAAGTTTTAACGATTTAAATAAGTAAGTAAGACGATTAGATACATGTAGTAGGTGCTAACACCTGACAGAAATAAATTATGTTCAATATAAAATCAGAAAAATATGTAGGTACCCAATATCTATCAAGATCAAGGGTAACTGTTACCTATCCAAAAAGTACCTAGGTATAATTATAACCAACTGTTGGAATTTAAAAAAAGAATTCGAGTTGTAGATGTAGGTCCCAAGACCGCTAAGCTGAAGTGGGACTGGGCTGGACATGTCTGCCGCATGCACCCGGACAAATGGGCTAAAATGGTTACCCAGTGGGACCCACGACACACCATTGATGACGCGCGCCGAGGTGCAGGCAGACCAAGAAGGAGATGGCGGGACGACTTGGACGCTTTTTCCAACCTGTTTATTTCAACTTTACATATTAATAAAGTTACATTTCATTTTATATCAGTAGTCAATAAAACTAATCCACAGCGCAGCCTTCGTCAAAAAGGATACAAAACGACATCCGCAACAAACTTCGTCCAATCAACACCAGTAATAATCTGCCACAGGCTTCGTCAAGAGTGTACAAGATAAAATCTGCAACAAGCTTTGTCAAAAACCTAACCCTCTAAGCGCGCCTTCACGTTAATCCCCGAGACGACACTTACCCGGGGCAAACGTTCCAAAAATGCTAGCCGCATTACCGCGCTGCACTGCCAACGATATTTGCTGGACCAGGTACGAGCCGGACCGGGGACAACAACCCCGATCCCTCAACCGCTGCCCCAGATCTTTTATAAATTTCTTCCCCTCCGAACACCAGGGTCCACCGGTTTCCACCGCAACCGGAACAAAATCTATAGTGGTGTCAAGTTTGAGTATTTGGAACGCTTGAGCTTCGCTGCAGTTTCCGCAGCAGCCCCAGCCTTCCGCACTGTGTGGCTGAGATGCGACGGAGCGAACGTACTTACGCTTTTTACACATAATGGTGGCAAAATTCAAACGACCGGGTCGAGTGGAGGAAAAAAGGGGAGGCCTTTGCCCAGCAGTGGGACACTAACACAGGCTAATAATAAATAAAAAAAAAGAATGGGTCTTTTAATATTTTTTCTACAAGTGATTTATTTTGTATTTGCAAAATTTATTTAAAAAAATATATGACTATTAAGGCTTATTGAAGACTTTAATGAAAACTATTTAAATAGGTTCCGACAGTTGTTGGTTTGTTGAGCAATTTTTGAGTGATCAGATCACACAAAGTAAGATAATTTCAGTGCCGCGAATTTTGCACTTTTTGTCTATAGTGCCCAATAGAAAATACCTTTTTAAGTCCACTCTATCTATTGTGAATTTGTGACCGACAGGCAACTACAGAACGCGACCCTACCAATCATGACCGTAACCGGTTTTTGCAATTTCGAAAATAAGTAGGTAAATAAGCAATATTGAATTTGAAACAAAGTTTTTAGACCTTTTACTTACTGAATACCTACATTTTATTTGTTTGATATAAAACGTAGTTAATTAGGCACTTGTATTTTATTTTTATCTTTATAAAGTCATATTTCTTTAATGTAGAAGGATAAAAGTGGACCATAAAATATAATAGGTAGGTACCACCTATTCATAAAATGTGCATTGTTGAATGAACTATAAAATATTTTATTCTCTAATTACCTACAGGGTAACCATAATGAAGTAGAAACTTGTTATGTAAAATTTATCAAAAGTACGTACTCTCTATCCCACATTTTTTCCTATTCACTATTAACTGTTTGTGTTCGTATCCTAAGATAGATCCAGCAGACGTTTATCCCATTGTGGATAAGTGAATAAGTCTTATTATTCATTTTTGTGCCTCCATATAATGTGTACGTATCACGTCATCGGCATCGGGTTAACATCTACAGGTTCATGTTTAAATATGGACGGAAGGTTGCTCCGTTCCAGCCACCGAGAGGTCCATCTCAAGCCAGAGTAACGCTGTGCAGGATCGATACTGGCTCCAAATAGAGTGGTTACCATGGCGATAAAGCCTCGGTGACCGACTTACGGCGAGATCTTTGCCACGGCATTATACCTAACTACCTAGTTACTCATGTGCGAACGGCCAGCTAAGTAGATTAGCTAAGTATCTGAAGTTAAAGTTAAAACCTATACAATTAGGAAGGTCGGGTACAAAAATTGTATCTGTAGTAAGGTACGGAGGAGCTGTTATGTTAGTAAATTACCAAATTGCCTTTAAAAAATGCTTGTACGTTAGGAGATAATCTCATTCCCATACATTATTTAAATTTTGACTGGTATTGTCGATAAACGATTGTCGCATGACTAGGTCCCCAGGAAGTTTGTAAGGTCGAGTATTAAACGGCGGCATGGTGTCTATAATTTATTATATGTGTAACCCTGTGTTTAATTATATGCTCATAGTTATAGAACATGTGCGGTGTTCAATAAGGAATGACGTAATACCATGATGTCAGAAGGCCGAGCTTGAGGTTACGCATTCCTGCTGTTGCTATATCAAGGCTTTTCTACAAGTACGCGGACTGTAGGGCTGGCGTACCGATTGAGAACCTTTGTTCCTTAAGTATGAATAAGTACTTACGTGTTGTGATGTCACAGATTATATGATAGTTGGTGATGTGAATAAGATAGAATAAGAGAGGCTACGTGAGCCACACGTGAGCACATGAACGCCTTCAACAACGGAGCTAAAGCGATCACCGTTATTAACAATAATGTACGATCATGATATTCTTTAGATTAAAAAATATTCTATAGATTTTGAGCAAAATAAGTGGCTTAAGTGTCACAATAATGAATTCTCACCAGAATTATAAGACATTAGTAACTTTCATTGGTCAAGTTTTACAACTCTATGCTAAAGTATCCCTTTTAAGCAATATAAATCTTAAACAAAAAAATATTCCATTTATTCTTGGATTATTAATTATTAATATTAATAATTATTATTAATTATTATTTATTAATATTAATATGCCCATGAGGATTACGAGAGATTTTAATAGTTTATACCTGATCACAATTAGAGACTTAAATGTCGTATAAACTTTTCTGGAAGTCGCCTAGTTTCAGAGTTAGGAGATGTCGCGCTTTATGGGGTCTAGTCTAGAAATCCTTATTGACAGATATCAAAGTGACAAGGAATACTTTGCATAAACTATATATTTTTTTTTTTAATAAAAACGTTCAAATTTATTTTAAGCGATAGTTTTACCAATAATATTTACTTTTTATGTGAAAAAACATTAAAATAAATAAAAAAAAGCCAAAATAAAGGATTTATTACTCCTTATGACCTCAGGAATTCGTGGTTAACATCTCTCGCAATTCTCACGGGTACCGTGTATAAAACAGTTTCAAAGCGATTGATTGAAACTTCCTGGCATGAAACATACTCGTAAAGTACTTCCTGGTTTGAATATAGATGAGTAGTGAGTAAAAACTCAGGAGTAAATACCGTGTTCGATTTACCGTCTACCTGGTTATTCCAGTAACGCAATGGCGGACTTGTGGATTCTAACCTGGTCCCCATTACCATACATTGATAATTACCTTTTTTTCAAAAACTAAGCGTCCTTTATGCGTGCTTTGTATATTATATTATTGTTATATTACAATATAACAATAATATAATATACAATTATATTACAATATGTATATTATTGTTAATACACGTCAGACCTATTTAAAAAAAACAATTTACATTTTATCTTATACTTTTTTAAATATTTAATTAATGATAGTTTTTACCCACCGAAACGAGTAAACACGAGTATTTACTGAGTGCTTTGGATAAATACTGAATAAATAATCAGTATTTACTCACCCCTACCCATCTCTAGTTGCAAACCACCTTACAAACGAAAGTGACGTAGCGACGCAATGAAATAATTAGACGGAGAGCCAGCCATGTCAGATATGATATGACACAATAATGAGAGCAACAAAACCCCTTTAGTCACTTTGCTATAGTATGCTTATTATCTGGCAGCTGTAGAGTGGTGGAGCTCATAGAATGCAAATAACTCGAAGAAAACAAATCCTAGAATCCTTATAAGTTGCTTTATACATCATTTGGCGCTACTTTCCCCCAACAGAAACTTTTGGCTATGATATAATCTAATTATTTGTGGCATTTTCAAGTCATTTTTCATTTATTTCTAAATGACTTTTTATGGCAGCAACCTTGAAGGTACAGCGACAATGATGTACCTTTAACTTGAAAATATCACATTTATATAATTACGCATAGTATTCCATCAAACCCAGAACTCTAGGATTGGTTTTCCTGAAGTGGTTTGCATTCTTTGACCTGTGAGTCTGCAAACTGACTAAAGGGGTCTCGTTGATGTCATATCTGACGTGGCTAGCTCTCCGTCTATAATTAACAAACCACGAAATGTGTAACCGACTTCAACGAAAAGGTGTTTTGTGTTTCATGTATTTACCAATATCTAATGGGCAACGCTACGCCGTTTGTCAATCACAGGACAAAAGAAATTCCATGTTCTCAAACCACGCACCTGATTCGCAAAGTAAATGTTAAAAGGTTTTGTTAAATGCATTGAACTATTATTACTAGGTACATAGTAATATAACTCATCGGTTAAATGCCAATTAGCAAGATGCATGAATTTCGGGAAACGAGACGTCGTTCGGATCATTTTCGGGGGAATCAAATCTGTCTAATAAACCACTAGGTAAGGTAAAATGCAAAATAAAATGTCAGGCGACTGCAACACGAGTCGAAACGGCCCATACAAAAAGTGACGCCACAGACTGCATCGCTGCGGCGCATCGCTGCAGAGAAGATAAATAATAATACAAAAGAAGTATTTGGAGGAATATTATTATTGTTAGCGTGAAAGAATGCTTTTAAGTATTCAATTGACTGTTTTTTAGGGTTCCGTAACTAGGAACCCTTATAGTTTCGCCATGTCTGCCCGTCCGTCCGTCCGTCCGTCCGTCCGTCCGCGGATAATCTCAGTGACCTTTAGCACTAGAAAGCTGAAATTTGGTACTAATATGTATATCAATAACGCCGACAAGGTGGTAAAATAAAAAGTGGAAAAAATTGTTTTATTGGGGTACCTCCCCTATACGTAAAGTGGGGAGTGATTTTTTTTTCGTTTTAACCCTAACGTGTGATATATTGTTGGATAGGTATTTAAAAATGAATAGGGGTTTACTAAAATCATTTTTTGATAATGTAAATATTTTCGGAAATAATCGCTCCAGAAGTAAAAAAAAATGTGTCCCCCCCCTCTAACTTTTGAACCATAAGTTTTAAAAATATGAAAAAAATGTCAAAAGTAGAACTTCATAAAAACTTTCTATTTACGTTATTTTTTTATATACGTTAATTTGGAGGGTACATTCCGTAGCTTAATTAAGTTATTTTTTTTTTTAATACTACGACGGTGGCAAACAAGCATACGGCCCATCTGATGGTAAGTAGTTACCGTAGCCTATGGACACCTGCAACCCCAGAGGATTCACATGCGCGTTGCCTACCCTTTAGGTACCTATTCACTCCTTTTTTGAAGAACCTCATACTGTGCTGTGTGTTCTGTAGCTGTGTGTGTACTGTCATTTCTTAAAGACATCGTATTCTCATTAGCCCCATTTCTGAAATAATCGATAGTACCTTTTTATTTGATAAGACATCGACACCGCTACAAAACGACGCACTTATCGGTTAACTCAATTAAAATATGCTTGATGTGAAAATTATAATACTCTAAGTATGTTGCTTTACTAAGCAAAATCTAAGTGCTGCTAGCCTGGCCTATAATCGCGAACCGCTTCGTTCGTTCGATCGTCTATTTGTGGTAGAGATGGAAAATTTCGATTTTGTAAGCTGGTTTTAATACTTCATACTTCATAGATTTTGATAATAAATAGTAAATTTTAAAGGAAAATATTGTAAGGAAACTGGTCAGGTCAGATGGCAGTAGCTTTCAAAAACAACTAATTGGTAACTAGGGAATGGCAACCGGTTATATTCATACTAAAAATAACCGGTTTGGATTCCCTAGTGTCTAAACAGTCTACGCCAAATCTTGGTATTAAGTTGCCATGTTTGTTGTTGTTGTTGGTTTTAAAGGGAACTTCTTCAAAATGACGATACCTTAGTATTTATCGTGATTATTTTCTTACGAGATTTAGATGATGCGGACTGGAGATATTTCAGGGAGGAAGAAAACTGTAAAAGGTGTGATTTCATAAGAATTGCTTCGCTTTGCTTTAAGTGTCAAAGCTATTGAACGGGTCTTTTCAGGTCTATGTTGAGTTTCACACCTTTCCCCAGTTTTCAACAGTCTGAAGAGCTGGGTTAGTATCTAGTGGATCGTTTTGGCGCTGCTCACTAGTCTCACTACTAGAAGTATGTAGACGGCGTATGCCTCAACGTGTCAGCCAACGGGCATATTCATACACCAGATTTCGGTAAAAATTGCGCTGGAGGATTCTTTTAAATTCTGAATAAAATCAAGAGTGATCCTTTAGGTAAGTTATATGTAAAACAGGCGTTATTAATATTTTATCTTGCTTCACTTCCGGTCAGTGCCGACTAGAGTTTTAAATGAGCGGTTTTTGACGTTCCACAAGAATTAATATTATTTTGTTCCTCATTCACAATATTTTGTTATCGTACATGCATGTAGTCATTCTTTTTCGGCTTGGGAATAATCTTGCACTATTTCCCTGACTGTTGGAAAGTCCAACAGTCAGGGAAATAGCGCACGATCAGGTATCTATTCATAATGGCGGCAATTTTTCCCGAAAAGTGTTTCGCAACTTGAGGGCAGATGGCAGTCAGGTGTCAGATGATTAGAGCCCTGCTCTCTTATGACTTCTATTTAGAGTGTCCAGAATCTCAGTTTCAGTGAATAGGGGCTCGTCCAGGGTATTAGCATGTACCCATATTTGATTCCTTATATAGCTCTGCTCAGTAGTGTCAGATCTCTCATCGTCGTCAGGGTAAAAGGTTTTTAGAAGTGCCTCTGCTTTTTCGGTACTGTCACAGATTATATAATAGTTCTTACGAACAGATATGAATCACTCATAGAAAAAGCAAATACCTACGGTTAACGTACCTACGCAATAATACAATGGAGCGACCTTCAACGCGCGGCACCCCGCACCTCCCGCGCACCCGCACAATCGCTAGGGTCGCCTAGCCTATGTTTGGAAATGTTTTATAGTTAAGGAAATAGGTATTTTGCATTGATTCAGTGTTTAAGTGGTTCGCATGGTGCATAACAATTATAGTTACATGAGTAATATTGATTGATATTTTGTTGCCGCGATGAGAGTATGATTAATCTTGACAGATTTGCCACACACTGTCAAAATTAATATGGATTGACAGCTATATCAATCTTATTCTAATCGCCTTTTAGCAATATCATCATGTTTATTTGAGAGATTAATAAAAATAATGTTGGATATATGGACAGAGTGACGCAGGATATCTATTCATTTGGGTTAATAAATATTGAGAAATAACACCGTAATAAAAAACATTAATTATAATCAACAAGAAAACATTACAGCCGTCAATCAGTAAGTGAAGTATAGAAAATAGAACATGTCAACTTCATAGTATACTGACTAAATGTAGCTTAAGCAGCCAGCAAGAAACCCTGCTTTTGATGTAAACCTTAATACACCTCCTCAAAAGCAAGAGTTTATTGTCTCGCATGCACCAACATAGTATTAGCTATAACGTAGAAAAGATAACACGTGAACAGGACATAAAATTAAACAATCATTCTAATCAAATAAATAACAGTATGCATTAGTAAGGTTTAAGACCCAGACCAATTATACATTTGTTATGTTTTACGCTGGGCAGTGGTTTTGTTAACACATCTGCCAGCATTGATTCCGTGGGTACATGTCCCAGCACTATTCTTTTGCTGTCTTTCAAAACTCCCCGTATAAAATGGTATTTTATATCTATATGTTTGCTTCTACCATGAAACACGGGGTCCTGAGCAAGAAACATGGCAGATCGACTATCGGTGTTTAGAGAGATATCAGCATACCTTGGTAGGTCCAGCTCTGTCAGCAAACTTTGAAGATATAGGCCCTCTTTCATGGCCTCCGCGAGGCTATAATATTCGGCTTCACAGCTTGAAGTGGCTATGGTTCTCTGCTTTTTAGTGGACCAAGAAATGCTAGCTCCTCCTAAAATAAAAGAGTATCCGGAATAAGATTTCCTATCTATAGGACAATTTCCCCAATCTGCATCGCAGTACCCCTGAATTGACTTACCAGTCTTCCTGCACATAAGGCCGTAGTTTGCCGTACCTTTGAGGTATCGTAAAATCCTTTTCGCAGCGTTCCAGTGACTCAAGTTTGGATCATTTACAAACTGATCGAGCTTGATTACTGTATTCGTAATATCGGGCCGAGTCGCTACCGATAAATACATAAGTGACCCTATCAACTCGCGATATGGCCATTTTTCTTTAATTTTGCATTCACTAGTCTTACTAGGCATAGGTACAGAAGATAACTCACACGGAGTTTTGCAAGAATTACAATTTGATAAATTGATTTTTTCTAATAAAGTCTTGACATATCCTTCTTGTGACAGCGTTATGCCATTGTCATCTTAACCTCAAGTATTTAACCTTTCCATAGTCTTTAAGGTCGAACTCTTCTCTCAACGTACTTTTAAATAGATTAATCCGATTTTCGCATTCGGATGCAATCAATACGTCGTCGACAAAAACCAGGACAAACAAATGTTGGTTTTCTACATTTCTCATATAAAGACATGGCTCGTTGAGGCTTTGCACTAATCCCATTTCTTTTAACTTTTTGTCAAATCGTATGTTCCATTGCCGGCCGGCTTGTTTTAGGCCATATAAAGATTTCTTTAGCAGACATGTATCACCACCGCTTTCCATACTTTGAAGCATATCCTTCGCGTTCTTCACTACCAGAGGATCTTCATTATCGTCATACGCTAGTTTTAATAAACATTCTTTTAACAGGCGGGGTACATGCATATAAAATTCTTCGTCAAGATAGCCGTTCAAGTAAGCAGTATTAATATCCAGTTGGTGAATATTTAAGTCCATCTCTGCAGCAAGAGCCATCATTAGTCGTACTGTTTCTAGTCTGGCAACCGGTGCAAACGTTTTATCGTAATCCACTCCAAATCGTTGACTAAAACCTTGAGCTACTAGTCTGTCTTTTTTTTTAGTTGTTTTATCAATATGAAGTTTAGTGGTCAGTACATATTTACAGCTAACGACGTTTACATTTAACGGCTTTTTCACGATATTCCAGGTCCCTTTTTGCACTAGACTTCTTATTTCAGAGAGTATGGCACCTCCCCATTCTTGTCTTTCTTCACCATGCAGAGCATCATCCAATGACATTCCGATGGTTACACCTGCAAACTCTATACAGTCCCTGTATTCAGCTGTATCTTCTTCGTCTGACTCCCTATTAGATATTTCTGTGTCAATATAATTGTAGATCTTTTTGGGTCGTCCCGGTTGGCCAGTGTGTAAGAGTTTTGGCCTGCCAGGTCCCCTTTTCAAAATAACTTCATGCTCTCCATCAAGCATTCCTGTTTCTCGGACGAGTTCCTTTTCTCTTTCATTATTTTCTATCATAACTGGCAAATCCATATCTTCCTCTGTTTCTCTAGTGAATTGTTGTTTCCTCTCAACATTCTCTGTCATAACTGGCGAATCCATATCCATTTCTAGCGTATCATGTGAACATTGTTTGTGATCTCTTCCTCTTTCCACGGTTTCTGCCCTCAATGGCAAATTCATAAAATCATTATTCATTTCTGTGTTTTCAGAAAAAACAATTTCGATATTACTTTGCTTTTCATCAGTAGTTTTAGTATCATGAATTTCTACAGCATCTCTTTGAGTAACAGTTTCAATAAAGTCCTTCTCGTCTTTTGATAATATGGTCTCATGAGACACATTCTCATTGAATTTGATATCCCTTGAGATTATAAATTTTCTTTCTTGTGGAACCCACACTCTAAAGGCTTTATTAGTCTTTGGATAACCCGTGAATACACCAGATATTCCGCGGACCTCAAATTTGTCTTAATTTGGGTTTTTATTCAAAAAATTAACCTTCTCCCCAAATTTTCGTAGGTAGTGGATCTTCACCTGTTTTTGGGTCCATTTTTCGTAGGGTATCTCACCTCCTAGACTAGATGTCGGGCAGCGGTTCCTAATGTAACATGCCGTATCTACAGTTTCGGCCCAAAAACCAATGCTCAACTCGCTGTTTAACAGCATGCACCTAGCCATCTGGACTAAGGTGCGATTCATTCTTTCTGCTATTCCTGCTATGCTGTGGCGTGCGCGGCACACTTATCTTCTTTGAATGCCTTCTTGATTTAAAAAATCATTGAAATCAGAATTACAGTATTCAAGGCCGTTATCCGACTGAAAATATTTGATCTCTAATCCTGTATAATTCTCTGCATATTTTTTGTAAAGTTTAAATGCTTCCAGAGCTTTACTTTTAGACTTTAGGAAATATACTTCGCACGAACGAGTACAGTCATCGATGAAAGTGATGAAATATTTAGCACCAGATTTTGATTCACACCTCATGGGCCCTACAATGTCAGAATAAACGATGTGTAATATCTCATCACAAGGGCCACTCGATTCAGAAAACGGTAATACAGACATCTTACCTCTTGCACAAACATCACAATCGCGTAACATGTTAATATTAGTCGATTTGTAATTAATATCATGACCAGTTTTCTCTAACAGTTTAGTGACATCTTTTGCATTAAGGTGTCCTAAGCGTTCATGCCAAAGACGAAGGTCTATCTTGGAGCCTATAACTGCAATTGCAGATTCACATTCTTGAAGGCAATACAGATTGCCTTTACGGTTCGCAGTAAGTCGAACGTTGCCACTTTTGTCTAATACCTCGGCCACTTCACGCGTAAAATATACATCGTAACCATTGTCCGTGACTTTTGCCACCGACATCAGATTGGTTCTTAACTCTGGCACATACAAGGTGTCCTTAAATTCAATAGGTTGTGCTCTCTGCCAATGCCGATAGTCTAACTAAGCCCTTACCTTGGACCTCCGCGCTCGTGTTAGTAGCCAACTTCAATTTGCCACTGTACTCTGTAAGTGTACCCCCAAATAAGTGGACGTTATTGCATAAATCGGACGTGCACCCGGAATCAAGTACCCACTGTTGCCTCAAATTATCAACAATGTTGCATTCCTGTAAACCTGAAACGTTTAAAGACATTAGTCCCTCATCTACATTGTTGCCATAATGCCTTGGTTTCGGGTTGGTTTCCCGACAATCCGCAGCTTTATGGCCAAGGCGATTACAGCGGTAGCAATTCATTACTCTCCTTTCGTTTCCATTAGTCCTATCGTTCCATGTGTGGTCGTGAGACCGAGACGCACCTGGTTCGTTTTTAATATTAACTCTCCGATTGTTCCAAGTTTTCTTTCTGTCACGTACATACATTACGTCATTTTCGGCTGTATTTATCTTCCTAGACTCATATTCCTCTAAGATTTTTACCTTAAGAATCTCGGGTTTTGGTAGATCATCGCGGCTTTCGATAGCACAACGTAAATTTGTAAAGCTACATGGCAAGATATATAACAGCATTATGGACAAAAGATCATCATGGATCTTCACATCCATTGACTCCAGTTTGTCTACTGCATCAAAAAAGTTGCCAATTTCGTCGCGAATATCACCAGACTCACTCATTTTGTGGATTAATAGTCGTTTTAACAACATCGCCTTTCTAGCAGGCCCGCGAGAGGCGTAAATAGACTGTAGTCGTAACCATACGTCCCTTGACGTTTGGCAGTCCCTAACATGACGTAGTTCTGACGAACTGACACACAGTATTAGATCAGCCTTAGCTTTGGCGTCCTCGGTTAACCATTTTTCTAAAGCTTCCGCATTAGCTACAGATGGTTTAGTTACATTACCATTTGTATATTTCCAGAAGTCATTTTTAATGAGAATAGCCTCCGCTTGCAGTTTCCAGCTTTCGTAATTTTCCTTAGGTAAGGCATCAATACGTATGGTACTCATCTTAATTCACTTCTTCTATTATAGCTAAAATAAAAATTTCCGCAGTCATTCACTTCAGCAGGCTTTGCAAGTTTTGCAATCTAGCCCTGGGCCCATAACCATTGTTGGATATATGGACAGAGTGACGCAGGATATCTATTCATTTGGGTTAATAAATATTGAGTAATAACACCGTAATAAAAAACATTAATTATAATCAACAAGAAAACATTACAGCCGTCAATCAGTAAGTGAAGTATAGAAAATAGAACATGTCAACTTCATAGTATACTGAATAAATGTAGCTTAAGCAGCCAGCAAGAAACCCTGCTTTTGATGTAAACCTTAATAACATGTCTATTATTATTATAACATAAGTGAATCCTCCTTTTTTGTAAAGCGTCGGCAACGCGCATGTGACTCCTTTGGAGTTGCAGGCGACCATAGGTTATGGTAGCTGCTTACCATCAGGCGGGCCGTATGCGTGTTTGCCACCAACGTGGTATAAAAAAAAACTTTGTACCTTTCCCCATCCGTCGGCAGACCGAAAAACGATAAGTTTTTATTAGCTTTGCTATTTTTACCACATCGCAATAAATTATTTTTTTTCGTGATGACATTGTTCCGAGTTCCGAGTAGCGTCGCGCGCGGTACGATGTGCGTTCAGTGAGCGCGTTGATGGTAGCCCACTGACTTTAGCTCCCTCGAGGGAGGCGCAAAACGTAGGTATATAACTCGCTCGCGCGGGCATGATTCATAGGCCTGGTACTTTTCTTGGTGTACGGCATCTAGACGCTCTAATACGTACATTAGAGCTATAGCTACAGCTGGGGTTTGAGCTATTGGTCACGTTCCGATAATCCGGTTTATCACCGCCCAGATATCTTCCCTACCTTGTCTCTCGCAGAAATCCCGGAAAGCGGTATTTGATGCCAAACCGCATGCATCCCAGTATGATTTCCTTAATTCATCCCTTTCCTTCAAGATTTCGGCCACGGGCTTGCCGCTTCTCTAAGTCTAATGTTGATTGTGGATCACTGTCCACTTTTCAGCCTCAAGGTCCTGGGTGGGCAAACAGCCGAAGCTGACAAAATATAACACTTGTGTGTATTTTTTTCGTGTTTAAGTATTTGGACTATATCTGTGTATTTTTGACCGATTTCCTTTCATAATTAGTGACATTATTTAGGTATTGTTTAGTTATTTTAGAAATTGATTCTACGTTTCCTGGTACGCCACCGCAATTTTAGTCCAAAACCTAATTCGGGGATCTATGTTCCCTTCTGAAGGGGCTGGTTGTTCCCAAGAACCGCACCTTGATAGAACGCATTTGTGCCAAATAATACTGATTAAAATGATGCAAAACCACTAATCTAATACCAAAAGAGGAAAATATATTTGAAATTGGTCAATATATTTGAGATTCTCACATTAAGTCCCTTTAATTTGATATACCACACAATATATTTTACACAACTTTTTTTTTTATTTCTCACATATCCCCCACAAATGCCCCTATGTTTCAAATTTATAGATTGGCGTTACATACGGCGCCTTTGGGCCTTTGGACCTTTGGGTCGCTGACTTAGGTATGTGTAAAAAAAGTCAGCTCAATCGGTTCAGTAGTTTCGGAGAAAATTAGCTTTGTGGCAGACAGACAGACAAACATTGTTGCACCATAAGGGTTCCTTTTTTACCATTTTGGTACGGAACCCTAAAAAGGACCATCGTACGCAGCGCCCTCTATGATGACTTTTCACCGGCCGGCCTTCCGCATTCATAGCACTTACTCGTGGAGAATATAAATATTTATGCTCACAAGAGTTATATAGTGTTATTTTATAACTATGTTAATTAGTCATTTTTTGACATAATCAATTCGGCACAATTTCCCTCACGCACAGGTGGAACAACTGCATGCCCTTCATACGCCCATAATGGCGACTGGCTGGACACCTAAAATGCAGTAGTTTCATGTGTATGTTACAATTTTAAAAAGGCATGTACGATGTATTGTACATGCGGCTCCCTCTTTCTTTTACTGACTTCTTCTCAAAGTAACATATGTTAAAACCAGAGGTCAACGTTATTCAATTCAACCAGGTATCATAATACCTACTCGTGTTGTAATTACCAACAGAGTAGATCATTCGGCGTCCAACTCTCTTCGCGTAAAATAATCCATTCCATCCGCCGCGGCTCGCTCACAGGACGCACGGAGCGAGTATTGATTCTAAAATCATCTTGACCTAGTTTCGCATTCGGCGTTTCGGCACCCGAGCCGAGTGTCGACGTCGACCTAGTCCTCGTCCCCCGTGTACTCTACACCTACAGAACAGAAACCGCTCCTTTTTATTCAAGCGTAGATTCTAAGTGGATTACAGAGTTTTTATGAATAATGAGTTTATTTTTGTACATATATTGTACGGGATTCGATGTCAGGAAAGATCTTTAAAATAAAATTGAATACGAAATGACCATGACAGAGACCATGACTAACTAATAACTTTTATACTTAAAGTAAAAATTTAAGAAAGCGCCTGTACGGGCTGAACCGATTTTAATATAATTTTAAACAAAAAAGAACCGACTTGACTTAGCTTCCACCTTTCCAAAAGCAAATGCTCGAACTACTGTAATAAAATACTGAAAAATCTATAGGTGTGCCTATAATATTTGAAGAGTTCCCTCGATTTCTCCATAATCCCAACATCAGATCCTGACCTCGTAACAATGGGACCAACTGTGCTCTTTCATACAAAAAAATAATTTTACAAATTCACAATTGGAATTAAGGGATATGTCACTTGTAGAAATCCGCTTAGCATCCTAGGCTACAGGGTGTATTTAGTTTCCAGTTTTGAAACCATTATCCTACTTACTGTTTTTGTCGCAGTCGGTTAAAATGTTGATATTGGTGTAGCCGACATACAAAACTACAAATAAACGTTAACTTTGTATTTTCACAAGTTTCATATCATGAGAATATCCCCTGGAAAGGCATTGACGATACACTTCACTTCCTCAGGTGCTATCTCTAAGGAGGTGCATTTTTCAGTAAAATAGTACGCATGTTTCTATGTAGAATTTAATGAGCTTTAAAATTTTAAGTCCAGGACAATGGTCCTAGATCGTATTTTCATAGTGTGTAGATTCGGAGGGAAAAAGCGAATTTCTTCAGGATGGAGTACATTTTCTAAGGTACTGGCGGTTTCTCGAGGTCCTCAAATGTCAAATAGTGTGGACAATAAAACGGGACCTCTAATCAACATACACACTAAATTTCAAAACTGTCCGACGGATTTCGAGTTTTGTCGTATTTTGATTGTGTTAGAAGGCAACCTGCGTTAAAACAATAATTAAAAAACCGCTTTGAAATCGGCTTAAGCGCTACAGTTTGCGTAGAGGGTTAAAGAGTGGACCTAGGTGTACGAGTACCTAGCTAGGTATACTCACATCCACCTTTTCAGAATAGAATTATTTCCAATGTCGGCTTTCAGAGCTAAAACACAAACTTAAGTTGTAAGTAAATACGTACCTATACTTAACTCCTTTACTCCCCAAGTAACAAAAGCTTCTATAACTAAGGCCTTTTATCACCAAACAGTGATATAGTACACCTGTAATGGTAACCACTGTGACTGCTTGTACTATAAAGGTTTTTAATAGAGCGTTTTGGTTCTATAAATTAAAGAGCATTTTAGTTCTATAATTTAGCTCTTAGAACGCCTAAAACACCATAAAAAAGAATCTTTAAAGTGTTGCACTGTAATAGATTCGCAAAAAGCGGTTATAGTACAATTTAGTACTATAGACACTTTACTGACACTTTTATGTACCTATTATGCACTAATTATGCGTCAAATTAACTTTTACAGTACTAGTATTGTAGCAGTATCGTTAACACTATTATAGGATCAATCTGCACTATAAAAGGCCTTTGCACGACCATTAAGTAACGTTTTCGCTTTTTAATTGCTCCCTCAACATCGCTATGGCGCTACCCAAATCCATTAAAATATGACTGCCGTTTTCTGAAAGTGATAGCACATTAGCAGCACGACTAGAGCCCATGTGTACTATAGCAGCCACAGTCGGGACAAGTCCTAATTTTATTAATTAAAATTTTATTAAAACAGTAAAATTATGAAGGCGCATTGTCAAATTTGAAATCAGTATAATGATTTTATCAATACAATTATTTTCGCAAGTACAAGTACCGGCAGAATTACGGTTCACGAATGTTTTTTTAGTATGTACCTTTTATATGTCACTTTAAGGAACTAAAGGGACATGGCGAATGACTTACAAATATTTGTTTAATTTCTTGTGAAATAACCTCACGACAACGACAGCACACAACACGAGGCTTTTGGTGATAAAAAAGATCACTGGAATCGTTTACGGCGCAAAATAGCACTATAAACATGTTTTGGTTACTTTAATAGTTCCTAATTGTGACATAAACATTGCAGACATTTCAATTATAGAGCTGATTTATCACAGTGACAGCCTTTATATAATGTTTATAGAATAAATCAGTGATAAAACTAGGGCCTATTTGGGGTTAGGTAAAGGTTTACGACACCATTATAGTGCTAATCATGAACACTAATTAGCACGTTCTAAAATGTTCTCAGGACTTTTATAGTGCCAAATTTTGCTACTTGGGTCGTTCTCAAATACACCGATATAATATCAGAGCAAAAGACTATTAGTTCGTTAAGGTCTATGTAATTCCATCAAAAACATAAATGTGAAAGGCTGCCAAGTTCGATACTATGGGAATGCTTCGCCTATAAAAGAAGTGAGATAACATTTATTATTTTCAGTACTTTTTAATGATGTAACTTGGCAAGTTTTAATAGAAAATTATATACTTGACACATTGCAGTCCAAAGGTGTCGATTCATTGCATTGAAAAGGTGTGTGGTGTGTGAAAACTTGCCAAGTAACATCATTAAAAAGTACTGAAAATAATAAATGTTATCAGGAAACTGCTAAAAAAACCGGTGTGCGTTTCTGTGACTATTATAATTTTAGGTATTTCTATGTAACGTGATACTTATTCAAAATGTACCTTAAAAACTGCTGGAAATCAAGTGTGCATTCCTATAACTATTTATGATTTGAGGTATTTTTATGGAACTTGGTACTTATTCAGATCTCACTTCTTTTATAGGCGAAGCATTCCCATAGTATCGAACTTGGCAGCCTTTCACATTTATGTTTTTGATGGGATTTCATTTATTTTTGTTAGGTGTAGGTTCTTTATTATTTTTTTATCACTTTTGCTTTAGGAAATGTTTCATTCCACTTTGGTATGTACTTTATACTATAACCCTTTATACTAAGCGTCTAATTCTATTTCACTATTTATTTATAGGTGATTTTTACAAATAAACTGGCTCCCTACACCTATAAAATGTACCTACTTACATATAATTACATACATCAATAACGTACTTTATTCTGTTTGTAAGTACGCTACCTACATAGATAATTAATAACTTGGTAATACCTACCTACCAGTAGGTATTATAATTGGTGGCCTATTATGTAGCCCTAGAAGTGCACCATCCCATCTCATCCCGTGGCGTATCGGAGGGTGAGATGGGCAGTAGTATATATAATTCCATCTTAGAGTATATATGATTTCCATGTTTATGAATCTGCGATTTTATTAGTTGTAAAATTAGAAATTATTTAGACTATGCGAGAAAAAATAGTCTTTTCATTTTTGTTTGACTGATTTAGCGCACCTAGTGTACCTAGTGACCTGCTTTGCACTTCGTAAATCGTGGGTTCGGTTCCCGCAACAGACACACACAGAGTGGTGAACAATTTTATTGTTCTCGTCTTTAAGACAAACATGTATTGTCTTAAATTGGTATGTATCTAAATTTAAATAAGTCTTATCTCATTTCCACTCCATACCTACTTATAGTAGAACAAAATTACACATTCGTTGTTTTCGAAACTGACTCACACTTGGCCGTTTTCAGATTTTTACTTTATTTCGACCTAAAGACAAACCTTCGAGCCAAATTTCAGGTCGGTACGACCATTGGAAGATAGACCCATTTAGTTCATTATGACTTCATAGTAGAACAAAGTTACACCTTCGCTATTTTTAAAACTGACTCACACTTGGCCGTTTTCAGATTTTTCCCTTTACTTTGACCTTAAGACCTATCTCCATGCCAAATTTCAAGTCAGTACGACCATTGGAAGTGGTCTAGGTTTTTGATGAGTCAGTGAGTGAGTGTATAGTAAAAATAGCGATTTTCTGACGTCAATATCTCAAGAACTGCTATAGGTAGAATAATGAAATTTTGTATTCTAGACAATTAAGGGGATGTCAACAGACACTCGAAATTTCATATGCGTAGATAAAATATGTTTTGAGTTATAGGGTGGTCGAAATTGGCCCGAAATGGTTCGTGTAATATAACCCACGGCCGGTGTGTCGCTTTTTTTGCTCGAACTTGGCGGACACACTGCCGTGTGTCTAGATGTATGAGTACCTAAGTATATCTATTTCGTAAAAAGAAAACTAGCAAGCTTATGAAACTAACAGCCACGTCGTTTACTTATTCGCAATCGACAGGTTTGCTGCATGTATTTACAAGTTAGCGTTACGGCATCTGGCTATAGGCTCAGCCTGTATTGGACTAGCAAACACTATGTATCGGTCCATATTTCACGGTTGCCAAAAGGCACTTAAGGCGTAGCGAGAGAGTACGGAGTGACAGGCTTTACGAGAAAAAGGGCCTGAGAAATAACAAACCATTTTCACTAAATGTATGTAGGTGCATTGATGTATTATGTATTCTACTAGATGAGTTATCTAGAACAAATTTTGTGCGCCATGTTTGGCGGTTGACAGCTGTCACTGAATCAAAGAGTAGCTTTAACAAAAGAGACGTGACACGGTTTTGACAAAATTCATATTCTGCCTAAACAAATTTTGTTAGGAAACGTTTTAACTGAATGATTGTTTTATTTTTACCTAATGTTTATATTGCTCCTTACCCTAGAGTTTTAGGAATGAATGGAGAAAAATACTATTTTTTCGACAAGCTCCTTTCAATAGGAACTTTTAGGGTTAATGATACTTGATATTTACTTAAAATGACATTGATTTCCTCGCACAGATGAAAAAAACATTGTGTAAGTAGGTATAACATGGGTGATATTTCGATATTTAAGTTTTAAATTCAGATCAACGAAATCTTTTGTATGTATTTTACTCACATTAACAACTCCAGTAAATTCACCCTTGTTAACCCACAATAAAAATACGTATATAATACGTTTAATGAACTAAACATCACCTAACGTACTTATCTAAAACATGTTTATTACGTAAATATATGTATTTATGCTGAGTACTATTAAACAATAATGTAAGTAAATCAAGTGTAGGCACATATGTTGTTACTTCTGCGACATTAATCTGTGCGCCAAGGAATATGGCGTCGCACCGCCAACATTAATATTTTGAATTAATGTAACACCAAACTTTGCAATTACTTGCCTATGGAATGGAATTCCCTGGCTTTTATTACTATTTTTAGAATTATTTTTACAGTTAATTATCATGCAAAAAGCCTTTACATTTAGTATTTGATTTTTTTTAAGTTTGACACTTGCGTGTAATCTTGTCAGTGGTTCAACAGCCAATGTCAGACTTTTAGTGATTTTCACTACAACTCATGGTACAAATAATTTCTTAGGGATGTCATCTCCTGTTACTCAATGTGTAGGTGTAAGAATTATTCAATAAATATTTCTACCCAAGAATGCAGTGGTATTTTTTTTCTTTTTGGTAGCCTTGGAAGTAATAAGCAAGGAAGCGTAGTCACCGTTCAAAACCTGCATGCACCAAATCAGTGGTGCCAAATAGAGTCGAGCTAATCATCGTGATGCCCTAATATGACATTATATTTCACATGAGCTTTGACGTGACAACGTCAAACGTTTTGAAATTGTCATTTTGTGAAAATATCAGGCCGGCTAGCATATCTTACGTTGTCGCCTGTCACTCCATACTTCGATTCGCGCTTGAAGTATGAACTGTCGCGTCACACGTCAAGTTATGCTAGGCATGCAGGTTTATCTAGGCATGAAATTTTGATAGTAATTATTATCACTTTAGTAATGCCGGCTTGACCATGTGAAGGAGCCACACAGGCGCCAAAAATGACAATATTTCTTATGATCGGTAAGTAATTTACGCATAAATATTAATATATTACTTGGGCGTATTTATTGACATTTCAGTTAATTTAATTCGATATCTTCTGCACAATTAAATCTTATTGTCAATTTGATTTTGACCACTCACAACACGGCAACTTTTGCGGAATTAAGGTTAACATTAACACAAAAAATATGATATAAGAATACCTACTTGATTGGTTAACCAGACATAAGACATTTTAGTTTTGTAAACGTGAAAATAGGTCGTGTTTTCACATGAGCTTTGCTTAAATTTCACGTCTTTATATTATATGTCAATGATGCTGGCCCGGTATTAAGTAAGGTAAGTTGACTGATTTTAGTAATTTATTTTTATTCTCCGTTAGTCTCTACAAAATTTTATTTTCGTAACGTCACATCAGCACGATGCTCATTAACAAAACCGATGGTATTCTATTATACTGGGTTCGACCCTCTTTATATGCACATAGTCTGGCTGGGTATATGAGTAAGTACTTACTACGAGTAAGTATATTGTCTAAGAAAAGCAGCAAACTAAAGAACCCGACCAAGTGCGTATCGGACCATACATAATGGAGGGTTCCGTACCTATAAGAACCAAACTAATACCAAAAGGTCGTATCTGATGCCTATGGAAGAAGTTTTTTGGATATAACTGAAAAATGCCTGAACTGATAATGTTCTAAACAATTTTCATAGAAAGTATGTTATATAAGGCGCATCTTCTCATTTTTTTAAATATTTTTCGGACTTACAGTCCGAAAGTCACAGGGGACACAATTTTTCTGACTTTCGAAGCGATTGTTTCTGAAAATATAACTTAATAACAAAATGTTCAAAAAAAACTATTTTTTTGCAATCTTTTGTTATTTGGTAAATAATTTTTTATTGTCCTTCATACAAGTAATTCATTAAAAAAATTACATGTATATAGGTATGGAGCCCCCCCTAAAAATATTTTTTTCTGCAATTTAACTACATAGGTAACTGAATAGCAGCATAAAAAATACATCTTAAATGTATATTTTATTAAGATACGTCTTAGTTTCCGAGTCAAATGGCTGTGACAGACGGACGGACAGACGGACATGACGAAACTATAAGGGTTCCGCGTTTTTGCCAGTTTGGCTACGGGACCCTAATAATATTCCGGTACCCAATTTTTAATCTAAATATTTAACTTAGCCGTCCTCAAATGGTTGCGAGGTAGGTATATTTTGAGTGTTTGTAAACTAGTATTAACTTTGAGTTTTACTTTCACGTTTAGGTAGTTTCAAGTTTATATATTCAATTTAGATCTAGAGTTTTACGTACGTACTATTCTATATAGCAGGTATTCTAGGTTTCGGAAAAAGGTTTTAATCCCATTTAAATGCACAAAATGGGCAAGACGGGGATGAGTTGTTATAAGTGGCCACGTACAACGTGAATGCACTGACTGAAATCTGGAGCATTTCAATCAGATTCAATTTAGACACCGAACAACGAGGCATTAAACTAGCTTCTCTATATTACATTCTCTATATAGTATATTTTAAATTCTGTTTTGAAATCTGTGAGGTCCGGGCTATAATATTTTGAGTGTTGTGGAATTAAAAATAGGTCCTACTTACTTCTAGTAAAGGTTCCTCAAAAAACGACGGATATTTTATGACCTATGTGCCGCAATGATGATGAAGGAAAATAGTGCTAAGCTAATAGTGCATTTAAATCGTATTTAGGTTAATAGGAAATCACCTACCCCACTTAGACAACGTGCAGCAGAAAGTTGTGGGAAAAGATAACTTTAAATTGCACTATGAGGACAAACCGCTAATAGATTAATATCCAATATGACCAGTATCCAATATGCTGAACCCTATTGAAACCAAAGAGTTGAAAGATACAGCTACATCTAAAAAACATCAAACATATTGGTAAAACAAGCAAAAGCTTTTTTGAATTTTAGTTAGTTTTTGGACCTATATTACCTATGTAGTAAAAAAAATAAACGATGTTATTTAGATTTATATTATTCTTCAACATGGAGTCAAAATGACGAGTGGTTAGTTAAAGAACGAGTGTAGGTATATGTATGGTTTCAGCGTGCCAGGACCTTACGGCGTAGGGTTCTGGGTTATTTAACCATTTTAAAGGGTTCCTGGGCCTGAAATAAACGTTAGTTCTTTTATTTCATTTAAATGTTCTAAACTGATTACTAAACCAGAGAGGTTAGGAATTTGCTGAATTAAACTACAGTACTCTGAGCTCCAGTACTTAAATACGTACTGCGTTATCATGACCGGCGCTATTAACGAACCTTGGCCTGCTTTTAGCTTGCTACACCGATAGCTACTAGGTTCATTATTTTGCTATTAATTTCGATTTGGTCAATTTTTTTGTGGACTACCTACAGTAGTTAATAAATAACATTGAATTTATTCCTTTCGGGCTGATTTCGGCATTTAGAAGGCTATTATTAGTCTGCGTTTGGCCCTTTTGCTACCAGTACCTACTTACCTAGATATAGGATATACTACGAGTAGGTGCAAACAGTAATCAAATTTCAGAACCTATGGTGGTGTTTTTGTCCTACCACCTTATTAACTCCTAGATAGGTACATCTTATGAGTAACATACCACTCGTAAATAATTGTGATTATTTCAATTTAACGATAGCTATAGGTCTGGGTGGCCAAAAAGTGCAGTAACCTGATTACCTATCACATTGACACCGCAACCGGATGCGGCGACAGTGTGCAAGAGCGACAGCGTTATACACAAATACACATGCAGAGCGCTGTCTCGCTCGCGCACCGGCGCCACATGCAGAAACCGCAGCAGTGTGAAAGCCAAGTCCTTATTTAAAATTTGGAACATCCATCACACCCGCTTAGGGCTTGTGCACAAATCACGCGAGGTTCGATAGGGGGGGGTCAGGAAAAAATCACGACAGATCACGTTGGGGGAGGGGGGGTAGAAGGAGACCTCACGTGTATTTTTCTAGTGAATGACAACTAAGAAATATTTCTAAATATTCTAAAGTGTTGCCCAAGTTGTGCGACTGCCACTAGGTCACGACTCTAGTCGTTGTTGAATTTTAATAATTTTACACGTAGAAACTTAACAGCGCCGGGGCCACGGACCTAATGTTTTTAATTAGGTAAGTTTGAAAAATATGTTTATTTTAAAAAACTTCAATAAGAAAAATTAGAACTCTGAAATTAGCTTATTTATATACTTAGAGGGTGAAAGGCATTAAAATTCAATTAGAAATATCAGGCAAGTACGGTACCTACAAAATTATTGCATTATGTTATTTATAATTGTTATAAATCTCATTATATAGGTACCTACATTACATTGTAGTTGCTGCATTGCATGTACAAATTATAATGCGGGCCTGCAAACTTTAGTTCAGGGAATATCTACCGTACCTACGACTGTACACACAAAATATGTTTCGTTAAGTAGGTAGGTGTATGAAACTGCTTGTCAACCTATTAGGTATTCAAAACGCGAAGGAAAATAGAATGGTGTCAACTTGTAAAGGATCAATGAAAATTCTGGTACTGGATAGGATGTTGAATGCTTTAGCACAACCATTAGGATTATTTCCTTTCGTAACATTTGTTTTCAAGACAAAACCGTGCACGACATAAGTAGGTAGGTACTCTAATTGCTGCTTTCTAATATGTTTTGCAGTAAAACATTTCTATAATTGCATTAACACGTTTAATTTTGAAGATAAAGTAAATTATTTAAAATTAGCAACAATAATCAGAATATTTAAAATTAGCACTTCACATAAAAATGACGATAACTGTATCTATATAAGGATATTTCACATTCAATAGTTACCTTAGTATCGTAAGCGTCTACTTTCCGCACAAAAGGAAAATAAAAAGGATGGAGTACTAGCAAAACTGGTAAGTACAAATAAAGACTCGGCTGGTAATTTGGCTGCAGGAAAATAATGGATTAATGAGGCGGGTGATATGGATGGTGACAGATGATTCGCTGGCTGAACGTAGCCTAAATTAAAGAGCCAGGTCTTTGTACGCCCGTCAAACGAGGCAATTAGAATTTTGGGAATATTTTAGTAAAACAACAAAAAAAAACTATTATGGCACAAAAACACTGGATACAAAAAAAGGAATCGGATTTATAACGTTTTTAAAAAAATGTAAATAATATGATATTCTCGAAAGACAGTATAGCTACAACTGTAGTTGAATTTGAATAGAGTTCGTGGGCAAGCGTCCCCTTTGGTTTAGGCGGACCCAACAGCTCGCTGAACTCTCTTTCTCACTTGGAGAGCCCGCTGGATGCGGGCTCTAATTCTCCGACGACGGTGAAGAATCACGCGGAACACGCGGCGGTTGCAGACCGTCTCGCCGGTCCGGCATCCACAAGCGCCTTCCGGAGTCCTTCCTAGTCCCGTCAATAAACTTTAAATTGTTCGAGGAGATCACATTTAATCCTACACTATTTTGTCCTTGGGATCTGGTAAAACAACATTTATTGAAAAGATGTATTAAGTTTTTCCCAAAAAATACATTGTGCTTTCTTTAAAAAAAAAAATTGAAAATTTTAATGTTTATTTACCACAAACATTAAATCCTACACTAGAGATTTTTAATCCAAGGGACTACCTGAATATTTAAAACAGTATTCGAAATATTCACCACCTGTCAAGTTGAGAATACATTTGAAATAATAAAAATGTTTAAAAAATTCAATAACAATCAAACACAAATTATACAAATAGTGATTTTTCACTATATTGTCGAGACAATTATGACGCTTCGTTTAAAAAAAATTTTACAGCGGTGACTGTATTATTACTATTTCTTAAATGATTTTAAACGATTTTCGAACACGCGCATTAATTCTACACTCATGATTTTGATGCTCCTTTTAGCTTTAATAATATGTTACATAATATCAAAATTTCACCAGTAGAGTGAGCGTTTTCAGGAATTGTAAAATTAGTAATCAAAAAATAAACATAATTGGAGCGGGGCGCGGGGCGGTAACTACAACACATAAGACGTGCGGCGGCCGATACGATTAGTGCACCTAAGGTCATTGACCGTGTAGGTATCTAAGAAGCGCAGAAGGGCATAGCGTATGGTGCGTAGTTGCTGACTTAGGAGTAATAATCAGGGTGAAATAAATAATGGGCTCATTTTATTTATTAATATTACACTATTTTTTAAATCACACTGATAAAATATAATTCTTAATATTATTTATATTTATATAAATGCCTATGTCCTGACTAACTGACTGAATGATCCACGCAGAGCCGAAACTACTAAAGCTGGAAAGTTGAAATTTGCAAATAAGGTTACATTTTTAATTTGTACAAGTAATAAGGATCGATTTTGAAAAATTCAAGCCCTAAGGGGGTAAAAACGGGGTTAAGCGTTTGTACGGTAAGGATTTAAAATTTTAAGTTAGAATCTTGAAACTTCGTACGTTTGTTGCTAATTAAAAAATAATAAAAGTCATTTCAGCGTTTTCTGGTATATAACCTCTAACGGGGTTAAAAAGGGGTTGAAAATTTGTAACGAAATATTTAAAAAAAAATGTGACAGACTTGAAAGTTCGTTTGTAGGCTACTCAGCTCCAAAGAAAAAAATAATTTCAGCGTTTTTCAAAACTCCACCCCAAAGGAGTTGAAACGGGGTTGAAAAGTTAGATTGTAGCCAGGCCGAAACTACTGAAGCTAGAAAGTTATAATTTTCATTTATAATGTGTGTATACAAGTAATACGAAACAAATTTGAAAAATTAAACTCCTAAGGGAGTAAAAACGAAGAGTTGAAAATTTGTATGGGTAGGGATTAAAATTTAAAGTTCGAGGCATGCAACTTCGTACATTTAATACATTAAAAATAATGAAAGTAATTTTAGCGTTCTTTTTTCATTCAACCCCGCAAACGGGGTTAAATGAGGGGTTGAATGTTGATATAGATACCTACTTTTTTTGTGACAGACTCAAAAGTTCATTTGTAAGCACTTCAAAACAAAAAAACTAATTTCAGTGTTTTTCAAAATTCCACCCTAGATGAGTTAAAACAAGGTTGAAAAGTTTGTACTAAAACGAGGCCGAAACTGCTGAAGCTAGAAAGTTGTAATTTGCAGATTGGCTACTTTGTACCAATTTTATCTACTTATTAAACAATAAGAAAAGCAATTTCAGCGTGTTTTGATATTCATCCCTTAAGGGGGTTAAAAAACGTTGACGATTTGTATGAAGAATGTATGTATATGGCTTAAAAGTAAGTTGTATGATAATTATTATAAACAAAAAAAATATTCTAATACCAAACCTCACATTTTATAAAGTTGAAACTGTATATGAGTAGGTAGCCGTATTATAAGTGAACGAAGTCGCGGGCGGAAAGCTAGTCTATCTCTAAATGCTTTTGTCCTGACTGACACATCAACGTAAACACCGAAACCACTGCAGCTAAAGAGTTGAAAATGTTAGACCAGGTTACATGTATAATTTGTATGTACTAAGAGGTGATTTCGAATAAATCAATGGCTAAGGGGGTAAAAAGTGGGTTAAAAGTTTGTATGGGTAGGATTTTTTTTTATATAGAGACTTAAAAATTCGTACGGTCGCTGATGATTAACAATAATAAAAGAAATATCAATTTGAAATTCAACCCCTACAGTGTTCAAAATGGGTTGAAAATCTGTAGCTTTTTTCGTGACTGACTTAAATGTTCGTTTATAGGCTAATCGCTTAAAAGTAAAAAATAAGTAGTTTTAGTGTTTTTCAAAATTCCACCCCAGAGGAGTTAAAACGGGGTTAAAAAGTTTGTATTAAAGCGAGGCCGTTACATCGGAAGCTAAAAAGTTGTAATTTGCGGGTGGGGTACATTTATAATATGTACAAGTAATAGGAAGCACTTTTGAAAAATTCAAAAAGGGGGTTCAAAATTAGTATGGGTAGAATTTAAAATTTTAAGTTAGAATCTTAAAACTTCGTACGTTTGCTGATCATTAAAAAATAATAAAAAATAATTTAGCAGTTTTTGAAGTTCAAAAGAGGTTAAACGGGGTTAAAAAAGGTTGAACCCCATTGAAGTTGAAAGTTTGTATAGAGAGATTTGATTTGATTTTGATTTTGAAAGACGGACTTGAAACTTCGTTTGTAGGCTACTCTTTATAATCTGTACAAGTAATATGACGCGATTTTGAAAAATTCAACTCTCAAAGGGGTAAAAAGAGGGTTTAAAATTTGTATCGGTAGAATAATTTTGTTTAAGTTAGAGATTTAAAACTTCGTACGTTTGCTGATTATTAAAAAATAATAAAAATTATTCTAACAACTTTTAAATTGTACCCCTATGGAGTTAAAAAGGGGTGGAAGCTTTCAATCGCATTGATGTTGAAAGTTTATATAGAGATAACAAGTTTTGAAAGACAGACTTGAAAGTTCGTTTGTAAGCTACTCACTTAAAACCAAAAAAGTCCTTTAAGCGTTTTTAAAAATAACACTCGAGTTTAAACGGGGTTGAAAAGTTTGTATTAGAAAGAGGCTAGAACAACGGAAGCTAGAAAGTTGTAATTTGCAGAGCGGGTTACATTTATAATCTGTACAAGTAATAAGAAGCGCGTTGAAAAAGTTCGAGACTGCGTAAGTTTACTGCTAATTTAAAATAATAAAAGTGATTTTAGCGTTTCTTTTAATTCAACTCCTAACGGGGTTAAAAAGGGGTTGCAAGTATGTATAGATATTTTGTGAAAGACTTAAAACGAAGTTTGTGGACTTAAAAGAAAAAAAAAACTTTTAAGGGTATTTTTTTAAGAACTAGCCATATTGTGCGAGGTGATTTGGTAGGCCATACTAAACCACTTTTACTATTGGGTCAACTCCGAAATTTAAATATTTTTTGGCTGTTTCATACATTTCGGCTGATCCGACGTTGACGTTTTGTATGAGGATGCCAATTTTTTTTTTTGGATTTCAGGGTCGGTCCTATTGCAAAAATTGTTTAGTAAGACTTACTTAATCACCTCTCACAATATGGCTAGTTATTAAAAAAACATCCTTTAAAGTTTTTTTTCTTTTAAGTGGATAGTACTACAAACTTTTCAACCCTAGAGGAGTTGAAACGGCGTTGAATACTTTTTATTAAAGCGAGGCCGAAACTACTGAAGCTAGAAAGTAGTAATTTGCAGATTGGACACTTCGTAGTTTGTCTGCTTATTTAATGCAGCAAAAGCTGCTTATTTTTAAATGAGCAGCTTATGCTTTGCATGCATTAAAAGGTCTCTTGTATTCTCAGAATCGATTTTCGACATGATCGGATTAAATTGTACAAAATTTTAAATGGTCGCCGTTTTACAATTTTGATCTTAGATTCGTATTAGCCGTGCGGATCCTCAGATATCGATTTTCAAAGTGATCAAAAATAAACAGAACAAAATAACATTACGGCCTTTTGTATTGATGATAATCACATAATTTCAGGATGGCGCTACTTTTTCGAATTCAAACCCTGGACAAAATTATTCTATTAATTGTATGTCAATTCCAAAACCAAATAAGAATAAGAATAAATAAAACTTGTCAATTTTTTTTACAACCCTGAACCTTCGGCAAAGACGAGAAACAAATAGGTTTTATGGAGTTAGATGACTGTATAGATTATATAATTGATATGTATACTATTCACATCCATTTTTATTAAGTGATAGCTGTGATATTATACAGTCGACTACAAAGATATGTATCCACTTTAGAACCTTATTACAACGGATTAAGGTGAAAAAGTAGATACAGCTTAGCTCTTTGTAGTCGACTGTACAATCCATTTTTAGGGTTCCGTAGCCAAAATGGCAAAAACGGAACCCTTATAGTTTCGTCATGTCCGTCTGTCCGTCCGTCCGTATGTCACAGCCGTTTTACTCGGAAACTATAAGACGTATATTAATAAAATTCAGACATAAGGTGTATTTTGTATGCCGCTATATAGTTGTGTAGTTAAATTGCAGAAAAAAACAATTTAGGAGGTCGCTCCTTCCAGTTAAAAAAAATAAAAAACAAATATCAACATCTTGCACATCAATCGATAGCTCTTTAAAAATAACATTGAGGTTTCTTTGAACATTTTATGATTAAGTGAAAAGTTTCAGAAATAATCGCTTCGAAACTCGAAAAAATAGCGTCCCCCCCTGTAACTTTTGAACCGTAAGTTCAAAAATATGAAAAAAATTGAGAAGATGCGCGTTAGCATATACTTTCTAAGAAAATTGTTTTGAACATTATCGGTTTAGCCATTTTTGAGTTATTTCCATAACAAAAAAATCTTCGTCCATAGGCATCAGATACGACCTTTTGGCATTAGTCTGGTTCTTATTCCATTAAAGCTACGGAACCCTCAATTATGCGTGGGTCGACACGCACTTGGCCGGTTTTATTATTAGTCTTTCAGCGCCGTAACCACAAAAAAAAAACAAACGCAATAAACCGAAAACATCAAAACAAACGGTATTATCCGATGAGTATCCTACTCGTAGCAAATAAGCTATAAATAGCAGGTATAGCTCTCCTATTCATTCATAGCTTACAAGCGAGTCACATGAAGTCTGCGAACAGATTACTGGTCACAAGACTACGCATTATGAAGCCTAAATCGATCTAGGATTAAGTTATTTTATATGTTTAATTTGAAGTTCGCAGTGCCTTGGATTTACTGTAATGCTGTGTAACTGTTTCGAATGATAAATAAATAAATTAGTGTGTTCAATACGCATTATGAAGTTTCTCATGACGTGACCACTAAATTCAGAGCTGAGAATGGCGTCATTCGCTTCTATCCTATACAAAATTTACAACAATCCATGTGAATGATTTAACTCATAAACTCGATTTTTGTTAATATTTTATTTGACTATAGCAAATAAATTCTCTTGGTGTATCGTCCTTTATATTGACCGACGTTTGTCCAATGCAAGGAGTGTGCTTTCCAGGTACGAAAATAACAGTTCGATTGCATCTATCTAACCATCGAACCTAAAACTACAATATGCTCTATTCTGAAATGACTGATTGGGGCAAACATAATGACATTTCAATATCGGAAATCAGACATATAGAAAAAAGTTTAAATAAAATATCTCTTTACCAACCTGTAGTACTTGCGAGTCTTCTGATTGCTCTATCTAATACAAGTAGGTAAGTAATCTGTGCTACGTAGTAACCTTGTCGCGGAGGCGGGAGTTTTAAAATATGAACCTTAAATTATAAGTTGTTTATTTCGATTGCTCGTAAAGCACTTAGTATATTTACGATATTTTTTTGATTACGTATGTTAAATAAATAGACAATTTTAGGAAAAAATATTCACAAGTGTAGGTTCGTATAAAAAGATCATATTCGCCAAAAAAACTAAAAAAATGTCATAATAAATAGATGTAAACATGTCACCGTGGTGAAAAATTACTGTAACACTTAGATCTGTATTAGTACCATACTACCAAATTTTCGAATTGTGTTCGAATTTGTAAGTCCCTTTTTTATAAATATAAAGAAAAAATGTCACTTAATGAAGCTTATAGACGAAAGCTCAGAGAAACAATTCGGGAAATCTTTAAGTTAGTCATCACTTATTTAAACAAATACAATAGTGCTAGATCTCCAGTGTAGGATTTAGTCAATGTAGTGTTCCAGACGTTGTCTAGAATGTTTTCGATTTCCTGAAATGCACAATCACGTCACTGGGGAAAAATGTGTAGTGGGAATCTGACTACCCTACTTAATAACTAGAAAAAACTTCCAAAAGTGTAGGATTTAATGCAAGGTAAAATGTTTTGGCCCCCGTCTATCCGGCTCAAGCGGTCCCACTGGTGGCCTTTTTGTCCGGCAACGTATTTGGTTTAAAAAGAATTTGTATTTAATTCAATAATGTATTAGCACTTGCTATATAATGTTTGAACGCAAAGATCTAGAGAAATAGATCGCACTTCAACACGATGCAACTAAGCAAATTATAGCAAAACCCTCAGACTAAACCAGAATATGTTTTTTCTTTAAAAATCTCCTCGTCCATCAGACACACTCAATCAAAATCAACTTTTCTTTTTTTGACAATCTGGAATACCTCAAAAATTCATATTCAAAATTAGCGCGAATATTATCTCAATTTTATAACTGCCAGTCGTGTATCACAAAATGCGGACTGATATAAGCGCCATCTACCCGTAATGCCGTGAATCACAATGTACGCTTTTTTATATATCAACCGCGACCTAGCCTTAGACCTCCCTTAGACACAGAAGTTCAGAAGTTCTAAAGAAAGTCGACAGATGTCGTACGATAAACGTAGCGTCATGCTACAGTTTATAATGTTTATGCCCGTAAACCATGAATGATTGTAAATCTCATAGGTTGCAAATACAGAAGTTGTCAAGATTTTTTTTTATAGATACCTACATTGGTTACTCAATTTCCATAGTAACCAGTTTCATAATTCTCGAGTAAAGGTATTTTTAAAATTATTAGTCAATAATTAATATAATTATCAACTATTAGAAGCTCAAAGCCACCTCTGAAAATTGTATGTGCCTTCCAAATTCTTAAGCACAAAAGTGATCACGATCAGCGCTAGCAGCTTCACAAAACGGTTCATTATTCATAGACTGACCAAGGCCGTTATTGCTTAATCTTCAATGTCGATGTAGATATGCAAGTTCCACGACTCCACGAGGCCACGAGCGCATAGAAAAGAGTGAAATAAGTAGTAGTTTTCTACATCGTGAATAGGTGCACCTAGGTTGTGTCTCCCCTGTCCTAGACTATCAAAAATATCGTCAAATTAAAGAAAAATAGACTACTAAGTTTCAGGAGATAACCTACTTGTTACAAGTATGCAGTCGCGAGCAATGAAACAGAATCACTTCACATTTTTCGGTTTTAGGTAATTCAGTAAAAACATGCCTTTGGTCGTCGGTTTTTGGGATCGGTTCGTACTTTTCTTTGTGCCGGTTTCGTAACGTTAGCTTTTTTATGTGCTAACCCGCCACACAACCCCCGTATTGCTGGAGGACCACATCCTACTTTGGTCAGCTAATCCATCGTGCTTAGCCGGATAGCGTAGCTAGGCTGTGCTACCGACCACTCCCCCATCCACCAACCGGGGGACGCTCCTCTACGCCGTGAGGCACAGCGCGAGGGGAAAAAAATAAAACAGTAATGTGATTCAGAAGTAGTGACACCACTTGTTTTTTTTCTCAGAATAGACCATACATTGGCCTACTACTCGCTATATCCAAAATTTTCCAGGCGGCAGGTACTTCACTTCCCATCAAAAATCAGCAATTTGTGTCAGGACTGTATTCAATCGGTGGGGTAAAAAAAAATCCAATGGCTTTTTTCTGACTTATCTTGGGAAACATGAATCAAATAAATGTCGGTGTTTTTCAACAGATATTTTTATCAGCTTTCATTTAATACTATTTTTTTCAGGATCGCATGAAAATTGGAAAAGTTGTAGAGCTATGAACCCAAGTATGCAAAGTGATTCCGTTTCATTGCTCGCGAGAGTAGTGTCACGTCAAAGATAATATTTTATACACTTATTATCCGAACTGAGCAAAGTAGGTAGGTAATGGGTAGGTGCATTTAATGTTAGAAATTGTTTTTACAGAGAGTTACAGCATACCTATTACCTATACCTACATTACCTACTGCTGCACCTGCACGAGTATTAATTCGCATTTTAGCGTGTTTAAAGCCTATAAAAGTCTGTATTCGCCAGAGAGTTAAATTCTGTATTCGCTAAAAAATTATATTTGGGGTTTGGGTAAATTTGGCGTCGTTTTGAAAGTTGGCGGCCACTCATGAAAGTTGTAAATTTTGAAAGAGCCATTCAAAAGAAACTTATTTTATTATGTAGTACATATAGCTAAATAATATCGGGGCCGAGATATCACACTTTACAGTTTCATAGTAAAAACTCATAATTCTTGTTGAAATGTACCTATTGGAATGAGTAAAAACTACTACTTTCTTTGTTATTAATTACTATATATGTGTTCTTTAACCTTTTCCACGCCAATGACTCATATATCGGCACCGCAGGTCCAACGCCAACGAATTATTTATAGGTCATAGACCACAGAGTAAAATAAACCTACTTGCGCATGCATAAAGTTCAATTTCAGTTTTGACATTTCGGTGACGTAGCGTCAGGATGTAAATTTTTACGTTTGACATGGCTTCGAAAAGATTAAGGTATTTAAATAAAGGTAAAAAAACAATTCGTACATTTTCGAGTAGTCATAACATTGTTGATTATCCAACCAAATACAAAACCGCTTGGATATGTCATTGAACGAACTGACTCTAACCTACATTATTTGGTCTCGCGTTGTTCGCGTATGTGTTATTTTTTATGTGTCGCGCCGCCCTCTAGACTTCTTCTGGGTCCGGGAGCTCACCCCTTTCCCGAGCCTCAGCCTACACCCTGTACCTCTCCGCCAGCACCTGAGCATCCAGCTCCCACGGCGGGGTACCGGCGAGGAGGCACACCGCGGCAAAAGCTGTGGTGCAGTAGGCCCTTGCTGCCCGCAGCGCCACTATCCTTTGGGGCCGACGGAGCAAAGGTTTTGTTCTCTCCGTCAGCCGGTCCACCCATATTGGTGCACCATACAGAGCCATGCTCCTAAGCACACCCGCAAACAGTTTTCTGCAGGATCTGTTGGGTCCACCTACGTTGGGCAGCAAGCGCCCCAGAGCCGATGCAGCTCCCACTAGCCGAGGGGCGAGCCTCGCGAAGTGCTCACGAAATTGCCAACCTCTGTCCAGGATAAGGCCCAGATATTTAATGTGGGGCTTAACCCGGACAGCTTCCCCTCCGACGGTAATGGTTGTGTCAGGGCCCAGCCGCCATTTGCCGAAGACGATCGCCTCCGTTTTTGGGAGGGACACCTTCAACCCGAGGAGCTCTATGCGACCGACAGTCATTGCCGTCGCTACGGCCGCTCTCCGAAGAGTTTCTTCGGGCCGCTTTCCCCTCACGGCCACCATCGTGTCATCAGCGTAACAGATGGTGACCATGCGTGGCAGTTGTGTCCCTCTGACGGCCCAGTCAAACCCAAAGTTCCATAAAAGGGGCCCTAACACAGACCCCTGTGGAACCCCGCATGCCATGCCGTGTGCGCGCCGCCCTAGTTTTGTTTCATAGAGCACTACCCGCCCAGTTAAGTAGTGCTCTATCGCCCGCCTTAGGTACAAGGGTACCCCGTGGTACCGAAGGGCCTCTCCTATCACCGGGTATGGGAGGGTGCCAAACGCGTTAGCGATGTCTAAGGACACCGCCACCACTCCCTCCCCTTGTCTCTCCGCGTGTTCCACGTGCCTCCTCAAAGCACTCACTGCGTCAATAGTTGAGAGCCCCCCTCGGAATCCAAACTGCCGATCGGAAAGGTTTGGTCCATACGTAGCCATGTGCTGCTGGATACGAGAGGACAAAATCCTCTCAAACATTTTGGCCGTTTCGTCCAGCAGCACTAGGGGACGGTATCCCGAAGGTGAGTCCGCCGGTCGGCCCTCTTTCCTCAGCATGCACAATTTACCCTCCTTCCAGCACCTCGGGAAGCGCCCCGCCCTCAAACAGTCCTCAAGAGGGTCTTAAGGCGAACCCCGAGGTGCTTCAATGCTAGGAATAGCACCTTGCCGGGCACTCCGTCTGGTCCTGGGGCCTTCCGGCAGGCTCTCAGCCGACCAACGGCGCGGTCCCACTCGGTCTCCGTGACTGCAGGCGCGTCAAATGGGGGTCCTTCTGGTCCATCACGCTCCGGGGCTGCCATGTATGGGGGAGTGAATGATAGGTACTCCGGAGGGAACAGGCCCTCGATAACTCTGCCAAGGAGCTCCGGGTCCATGGCCTCCGTAGAGGGGGCTACCTTCATCTTGTTTCGGACCATTATATAAGGTCGCCCCCATGGGTTCCTGTCCAGTGTGTCCAGGAGCTCCTTCCACGCTTCGTCCTTCCTGTGGGCTATATTGACCTTAAGGGCCTCCCTTGCCTCCTTGAGGGCCACGCGAAGCGTTTATTCCTCCTCCTGTGCGGTATGCCTCCTCCTTCGACAGCGGCTGTAGGCGCGGCGGGCTCCGTTACTGGCGGTACGAAGCGCAGCAACCTCCTCCGACCACCAATACACTTGGCGCTTACCCGCAAACCGCCTAGCCCGGGGCATTGCCGCATCGCACACCGCCGTCAGGGTTGCTCTGAATCTTTCGGCCTTATCCTCTACATCGGCTCTGTCCACCGGAGGGGCACACCAAGCTTCGATCATTGCCGCCTCATCTACCATTTCCCGATCAAGGGCGGATAGCGCCCACCTTGGGAAACTACCGGCCCTAGCACCTGCACCAGCACCAGTTGGAGCAGTGGCTAACGCTGGGGAGACCCTCATCCGGATGTAGAGATGATCGGAGAGGGTCTCTACCTCCTCGAGGACACGCCAATCAGAAACACGTGCCGCAATGGCGGGGGTCGCAAAGGAGACATCCACAATAGACCCCCCATTCCAGCGCACGCACGTGTTTATCCGTCCCCGGTTTAGCGTGTCCAGCCCCATCGCTACCACCCAGTCATGGAGCTTGCCCCCCTTCGGATTCGTAGCGACACCACCCCATGCTTGGTTCTTGGCATTGAGGTCGCCAATCACCATCACCTGCGTTGGGGCAGCTCTACAGATGACGCCCTCAAGCGAGCCAAGACACTCAAATTCTCGCAGCGGCCGATTGGGTGAGAAATACACCCCAATAACCAGCATTTGTCCCCATTTAGCCGCCGCGAAACCTTGTCCTCTCTCGACTCCTGTTAGGGGAGCCAGGCTGCCCGCCGCAGGTACCACTAACGCCGCCGTCATATCCAACGACCCGTACCAATGCGGCCTCGGAGGGACCGCATACGGCTCCGCCACCACAACCAAGTCAATGTGCCACTCTTCCATATCCTGCTAGCAAGTCCTGGGCTCTGACAGCGTGGTTGGCATTGCAATGAAGAATTTCTAATGTGTGTGTGGCGGCATCAGCTCTCCATATCATTATCTCCCTCGTCGGCCTGACTGGCACTTTCTTGGCCGCGCCCCGGGGCCCGTTCGGGGTTTAGCCTGCCTGAGGTGGATTGCATGCCAGCCCACCCATTAAATGTCCGGCTGGGCGCTTTGCCTGGTGGCACGCAGCACAGAACGCAAGTTCCGCCGTGCACTCAGCTATTTTATGCCCCGGCTTACTACACCGGAAACACAGATTGCCGCGGTCTACCGGTGACGGACACGTTGTTCTCGTGTGCCCCGTTCCCATACACCTGTAGCAGCGGAGCGGTGCCGGATCCAGGGCCTGCACTACCGCGCTTGACCATCCCACTGATAATCTTCCCCCAGCGTCCATCACCCTTTTGGCCACCCGTCGCAGGGCACTTGACGAGTGTCGACCCTGAGCCATTGAAGGAAGCGCGGATTGTGCCCACCTTCACTTCCGCCACACTGCACCCGCCCTTGGCCGCTATAGCCGCTGCCACGGCGTCTGGCGTTGCCGCCTCGTTCAGGTTTGCCACCCTCAGACCAGCCATTTTCACAGGCCTGTACACCCGTGCATCATCCCCCACAAGGGCCTCCAATCTCTCCCGTAGACTGTCAGCTGCTCTCCCGTTATCAGCATTGGGCACCTCTATTAACCGGGCCCCGTCGGCAGTTTTGCCGGCAGTCTCTTTAACCTGTCGGAGTTAGGTATACTCACTTGTCCAATAACATTGTTTCAAGGGCTATATCTTAGCTCCGATATTACTTCCGGCAAAACTTATTTTTCAGATATGCTAGTCTAAGGTAGTGCTACAAAATAGTAGTAAAAAAAACGATGGCCGCTAAAAAAAATGACGCCACTAGTCCATACAAAGTTACCCAAACCCCTTTGTGTGGGTACGTTCGGAATATTTCAAAACCCTTTCATATAATGTCAGTAGATACCAGTCTGTATAAATATAAAGCTGGAGGAAAGCCAACGCGCCGCATGCGGCACTGCGCCGTGTTCTCGTCAAAATTATAATTAGGAAATTTATATTTACCGAAATGCTCAATTTGATCGTAGTGCAGTTCGATTTTTTTAAGATACACTGTCTAAATAATTCCAAGCCTATGGGAAGCATATGTGATCTATACGTAGGTAATTAAGATGTACCTAATCTATCTACATGAATTGAATAGGAATGCCAACCAACACCTACCTGTTGAGTGACTTACCCAATTAGGGACGTAGGCAATTGTTTGTTACCCACTAGTCCCACTACTAGCGGTGGAATATATGTAGTCGACGTCAAATATATGTTTACACTTTTGAGCCATATTACAAAGGGGTAAGGTGCAAAAGTGTAAACATATGTTTGACGTCGACTGTACATAAGGTTATTTTACCTAATTCCTAAAGGTACTAGTGATATTTGAATGATTTTCGGAATTATTCGCTACTTTTTTCCTTTCTAAATTACCCAAATACCGAGCAATGCGAGTGGTCACGTCTACAAGGCGACATCACTGCGACAGCGCAGCGTGGTAGCTCGCTAATCGCCAGTGCGGTAATAAGGCGGATTTCACACTCCTGCCTTTTCCGCATGCGGTGCCGGTGCGCGAGCGAGATAGCGCTCTGCATGTGTATAGCACTGTCACGCTTGCACACCGTCGCCGTACCCGGTTGCGGCGCCGGTGTGATAATCGCCTAAGGCGTTTAGAAAATAAATAAATATAGGTAATAATTTAGCCATCCAGCAGGAAATGCGGCTGGTGTGCTGGGGACGATCAAGTTTAGGTTTTCTAGAATTAATTCAGTTAATGTTACTATGTACCTATTTCCTTATTAACGATTTTATTTGAAAAAAAAAACCGTTTTGGGAACTTTAATATTGGACTCTTTAGCCAGCCAGCTCGTACAATCTTCAGTAGGTATACGATTAGATAATAGTTTTAGAACCTTATATTATTATATCGATGAAAACCTCGTAATCTCGTAATTATAAAATTAAATATTATACGTTAGTAATGATTTCATACAGCTGGGACCGTACATAGAGTTTCCTGAGAAAATGTTGTGTGTCGCCTGCAACTATGACACATTGCCGTCTAAGTAGGTGCAACGAATCAGTCCATAGTTCCAGTGCCGCAATGTATTAGAAACGCTGCTGATTTGTTGCGAGGTCAATAGAGGCCTTTGTAGGTAGGTACATATTTATCTACGCTCGTTGCATTTACTCTATATGTTACGAGTGCTGACTGAGAGTGAGAATATGATAGTGTAGTAGCTAAATAAGGACAGTTTAGTCTCTCAGCAGGTATCTAAATAAGACAGTAGGTATAACTCAGGTATGCATGCGTAGGATGATGCATAATAAAATAATGAATAACCAGTGATTAGCAAACACGGTGCAACAGTGCAGAATTTTGGGTATATTTTTTATATTTACATGATATTATAGGTTAATCCCGCAATTTGATAGACTGTTCGTCGTGTTCATGTCTATATTAAAATTTAAAAAAAATATCTTTGGAGTCCCGCGGTGTGGTACCGTGTCTGGTGAGCACTGACAACTTCCTTCTGATGAGGTTAAAGATGCATAGATTATTTATTATATTCCGTATTTTGTTATCTATGCTTTATGTTTCTTCGGATTCGATGTTTTTGCCACCTTATCCTCATTCATGGAGAAACTCAATACGCGCGTGGTAGCAGGAACTGATACGAGTATATGAAGATTTTGGAACTTTTAGCTGAACTGCTGAGCTCATACCTATAAATCAAGAAAAGGGACGGTATCTACTTACTATAACGATACCTACTAGGTCTAGACGTAATCTACAGTTTAGGTCTAGGTCTAGATCTTATCATAGGCACAATTAGATTGATTAGGAAAAAAGGAAAAGTGGACAATAAGTGTCACCGCCTGGTACCCGAGATACAATAAAAGGAAATCAGGGCAACAGAAAATGAGATGGGAAGAACTAGAATATTATAACAAAAGCAGAGGAGTTATAATTCACACGATGCGTTTAATTAGAGTGACGTCACAGCTGCAACCAGCGAGTCGTGATATCGATCTGCTTGCTGGCTAGTTGCATGTCAAGGTGAGGTACTTTTAGTGAGCTAATCGAAATGTAGGTACCTTTACTAAGGCCCCGACGTGACCATGTTTTGCTCTATTCGTTTACTTTAATGCAACGCGACCTGAAGGTATAGTATGATGTTAGATTACCTATATACAGCAGACACAATCAAGAGAGAAAATGTTACTTAGCGTACAGAAAGCTACTAATACTTTTCTATGAAATAACGTACTTCATGCAAATGTCAAGTGCTAAATACATATCTACCGAATTAGCTAGCAACATATTTCAAGGTTTCCTTTATGTTTTTATATATATTTAAATTATAAATATCCACCAGTGGCGGCGTTAAAAATATTCTTAGTGAACCGGAGCTATTTTTGCTTTCCTTTTCTTCAAGAGCCGTGGAAAAATAAATGGGTAATAAATAAATAGAAGGGACAATCTTACACAAATCGACTAAGTCCCAAGGTAAGCTCAATAAAGCGTATGTTGTGGGTATTAGGCCACGATATCCATACTTAATATTATAAATGGGAAAGTGTATATGTGTGTGTTTGTTTGTCCGTCTTTCACGGCAAAACGGGGCGACGAATTGACGGGATTTTTTAAGTGGAGATAGTTGAAGGGATGGAGAGTGACATAGGCTACTTTTTGCTTCTTTCTAACCCCCCACTTCCCTAAAATGGGGGGTGGAAGTTTGTTACCCCGAATTTAACGCGAGCGAAGCCGCTGGAAAAAGCTAGTAATAGATAAAGCCTGAGCAGAAATATATGATCATGATGCGCCATGTTGCGGAATTTTATTGCAACTTATTTCTTACACTGGCAGTCATTTTAATGATATGTTGTCACTGTTGTATATGTCATTGGGGCGGTTTACTTGAATAATAGTAAAGAGTAAGAGCTTCTGACTTGGAGCCTCAAAAAGTTCTTAGACTGGCTCCCTCTATTTAAGTCAATACTCTTTGACTACAACTACAGCTTCAAACTGTAACGCCATCTAGTGAACTAACTGATAAAGTAAAATTAAATAAAGATGGCGTTATGATGATTAAAAAAAGGGTATTACAAAACAAACAAAAAAATCTGAAACCTCACCCGCCAATGATATAACCGCGGCAAACCGGATAAGATAAGATCTCTAAATGAATTAATGGCGTTGCGTTGTGTTGGCAGAAGTCAGATCACTCTTAGTGGTGCCATCTAGAGCAAAATTGAGGTACAGTCGTGACCCGGGATTGTTGAGCCACTTGCCATTTATTCGTAATTTAGTCGTATGATCGATCGACGCTACAGACTAGCTGTCAGTAACATCGGTCATTCCATTTCACGGCTAAATTACGAACAATAGCAAGTGGCTCAACAATCCCGGTTCGCTATTTAACGTTATGTCAATGTACTTACTTGTATCTCTTATATCAATAGGCACGTAATCCGCACGTTACTGTCTGTCCTTCAGAGAGTAGGTATTATTTATGATACCATGTTAATAAGTGTTCATATCAGTACATGACTTTGTATGCTGATCATATAACATTCTTTGTTAATAATTAGTCTACACGAATATTCGTATTCGTTGCATCATTAATTATTATATAAGGGTCAATGTAAAAAAGTAGTTATTATGCTTAGTCTGTCAATTCAGTAATTACATTGTATGCCACACTGTAAAATAAAACATTATAAATATTTCCATGTTTAATAAAGAAGACCCATTTACGTAACTTGTAAATCATGCGGATTGCACGAATTGTCCTTTTTAATAACAAGATTAGAACATTAATTTATTTCAAGCTAGACATCTTTTGAAAACTTGCGAAACTTGTACCATTCCGCAGTTTCCCGCAAAGTATTTTGTTTACATATAAATAACTAGGTGGCACTGCTAACTCCTTTACTACGCCATCTGGCATCAACACTGTACAGCTCGCAGCAGTAGCACTAGTGAGTATACATGTGACATTCACTTTTCACTTGCTGTGCGATTTGGCGGCCGACGCTTTGGGTATTATTTCTTGAGTACAATATTGAATCTGTGCTACGCACGATGTAAGCGCCGATTGCCAAATATCTTTAAGAAAGTAATTCTTTTTATACAACGTAATAGAATAGATCAAGAGTAGGCCGTAGGCAACCCTAATACCTCATCGAGTAGCAACGTCGTCTTATATGTAGGGCAATGCATGGTAAAATGTTATGTATTTTAGTATCTGGTAGCCTGAGCCAAACTTGGAGCATTTGGTACAGTCAGCAAAAAAAAACATCCTAATTTTTGACAAAAACTACTTGAACGACTAGCAAGTAGGCACGTGGCCCATTCTATAGTGCTCTAGTAGTGGCAAAAAAATGGTGGGAGCCACACGCAATCCTTACATTTAAGGATATTTTTTTATAGTTGATGACTTCTTTGAATGGCACAAGTTTTATCGTCTACAAGGTTAATTATTTTTAATACGGTAAAATCATGAAGCATCATTGCTGATAAACAGTATCTTATGTACCGCTTAACACTGCCTTCAGACCATCCCGTGAATTCATTTGAACATCGTCCGTCCGTCCGTCGTCGTCGTCGTACTTGCATTCGTTGATTTTCACTTCAAAACATAAAACTGGGCTGCATAAAAAAGCTCCAGGTTTAAGGTCGGCTACCATTTTTAGTTATTACCAGGATACCAGGTTGACTTTCAAATGGCAAAAGGTTCAATTTGCTTATAATTATGGTTTTGCTGACTCTACAAAATGCTACTAAAATACATAACATAACATTTCACCGTGCATTGCCCTACGTAAGTAGAATTCTGCTACTCGACGAGGTATGGTTGCCTACACGACCTACCTACTCTCTTGGTGGCTCATTGGGGTTTCAAAGTAGGTGACCGTTTCGATTAAAATGGTCACAGATATATTTGTCGGAGGCTGATATTATAATTAGAGGATAAAAACTAGGTTACAAATGTAAATTTTGGTGATATAGTTGCCTTTGTTAAATGCACTGTTACGAGTAATGTTATATTTCAGCCAAAATAATTACTTTAGTCTAGTACTTACCTATATGTACTACCTATACATATTTAGGTACTTTACAATAACAAATTAATGGACTAAGAGCTGGCCACGTCATATATGACACAATAATGATAGCAACAAAACCCATCTGGTTTGATTGCTATACTATCCTTATTGCTAAATCCGGGAATCTGGCAGCTTTTATTGGGTGGAGGTAAGAGAGACAGACTAGCAAAGCTTTTGAATTAGAAAATAGTAATACCAAAATAGGTAAAAACTACCGAAGTTGTCTCAGTTACAAAGGAAAGGTTATTTTAACATTTGAACAAAAACATTTGCGTATTATTACGTAAACAAAAACAGTAGGCAAACTATGAATTACATCATGCGTCGTTTGGCACTACTTTCCCCTAACAGATACTTTTGGCAATGATATAATCTAATTATTTATATAATTTCTCAAAATATTGCTTCAAACCCAGAACTCTAGCATTTGTTTTCTTGAAGTGGTTTGCATTCATTCCACCACTTTACAGCTGCCAGATGACCAGATCTAGAAACAAGCATAGTATAGCAAACTGACTAGAGGGGTTTCGTTGCTCTCATTATAGTGTCATATATGACGTGGCTAGCTCTCCGTCTATAAACAATAGCCAAAGTAGGTAACTGCCTATACTGATGTTATTGAAACAAAAGTTAAGAATATTTTTCCATATCATTTATTCTAATCTGTAAATCCATCAGTAAAAATATCTAGTAATAACCGTTCAGACCAGCGTAGATTTTCACTACTTTGAGAGCCATCCAAAGCTTCTATTACTTCCTCTTTTTTTCTTTTTAGGGTTACCCATAAGTTATTAAAAACCCTGTCTATGTATGTGTATTTTAGTGATACATCTTTGTTTGTCAACCTAAGGAGTACATCTAATAATGTTGTATACAAAATACTTTGCCTAGTTGCAGGCTTACATATACACAAGTGATCAACGGGTAGTTGGTAAAATGGTCCCCTTCCTAAATCAGCTGACACGGCCTGAACAAAATGTATGGGAACCTTGAATGCTGTCACTAAGGTAGGCAAACTTTCAGCAAAACTAATTGTTTCCCAGTTATATTTGTCTGCATATTTGAGGAATACTTTATGTAAATCTAATAACACCGGAGAGTTTTCTTGCAGTTGGCGCACATCAGTAGATGGCCATAATACTGCTGCTGCAGCTCTGGGCATAGTTGCTAATGCACTCCCCTTATGTGGTGTGCTATAGAAAAATACTGCTTTGGTACTTTCACACAATCTGTTGGCTTGGGGATCTTGGCTTTGTGCAGCTACATTGAGAACTTGCTTTACTATAAGCCCACCCATAGAGTGAGCAAGCCAAACTATTGGTGTACTTCTACTACCCACTCCAGCATCAATTAAGTTAGGTCCTAATTCAGAAGCACGAGCTGATATATCGGAAGCCTGTAAAGGACATCTCTCCAACCAGTCTGATAAAGAACTAAAATAATTTACACCAATAATCCTAAGGTTACTACAATCTTTCGGAAGCCAATCCCTAGGCCAACAAGAGGTGTGGCTACAGCGGTCCTGCCTCTCTTGAATCAAGCCCATGCGCTTACTTCTCATGGTATAGAAGGAAGCACTTGCGGGATCCCGTTTGGAATCAATAGGTACATCTTCTAGAACTACCTCTACATTGGCAAGCAAAGCTTCGTCCTCTAATTCCATTATTTCTTGCATTACCTGCTGTAACTCTTGATCTATATATTTTGGCACAGTGTCGGCACAATCCAGATCTGTTACATCTATGATAGCAACCGGCTGCTGACAGGACGGGTCTCGTTGCCTCCAGGTCACAAATACACCACCTCTCAAGCCGTGAACCAGAAGTGTATCACATGTGGGAGGGGCAGTGTTTCTATAAAGAGGGTGCAATAAATACAGCCCTGGCCGGTAACAATGTTCCCCAGACAGGTTTGCCAAACAGACAGCTGCAGAGCTTGACAATTTGATGTCTCCTGATTGCAATAATCTTGATAATTCTCTTATAAGACCATTTTCAAAAAAGATGGTAAGGAGACTAGTATGAACACTTAAAACAGTAAGGACTCTCAATACTGCCAGATCCACATCTACATCATTGGGATGCCTTAAAAATAATTCAGCCAGGCAGGACATCAATCCCATTTTTGTTAACAATTTTGCTGAGTGGTCCTGCTCATAATCTTTACTGTTATGTATGCTAAGGTGGTGGTGCAAAGCGTCCAAGCACATCAAACACAAATCACGTTCACTCAAAGTATCTGGCTTAGCAGGAATATTGTCAGACTCCATTGCTTGTTCCTGGACATTTGCAAAATACTTAGATAGAAAATGTTGTATACAACTATGATGCTGAAGATTCTGGGCAGCTGTAATTAAATCGTGGAACTTATAGGAGAGCAGTTCAGGCGATTTCGCTGCCCTCCTCACGTGTATGGGTGGCGGCAGGAAGTAGCGCAGGTCGGCACCGCGCGTGCGCGCCAACAGTACCGCAGTGTTCTTGTCGATCGCCTGCGCAAGCTTCAGGCAGTCCCATTCCTTGTTGTTGTTGAACGAAGCCAATTGCACCAGCGCGACGTTCCTCTGCTCCAGATTCCCGTGTTTGCACAGCCAAAGTAATCGCCACGCCAGAGAGTGTTTTAAACTTTTCCAAATACGATTCCATCCCACTGACTGCCTATACGCCTTGTCTTCCTCCATCTTGACGGTCAAATCGTAGCGGGGATCATCGATGTAGATGTATTCAGGAGTATGTTTTTTCTCCGACACGAGGACATTTGAATTTACTATTTTACCAATGGATTCATACGTTTGCCGAAAAGGATAGGCGATCAGAAATCCACTGCATCCAAAGAACGAAGAAATTTTCAAGAATTTCCAAACTAATTTTATGCGATCATGCACATTCATAATGAGATCTTTTTATTATTGGTGTAGGACGTAAAAATACTGAAGAGTTGAGCTTAGTCATAATAATATTTTGAAATATCTTTTGACGTTGACATTTCTCCTGACAGTTGGTTTCAACGGTTTTTTTTCTTCTAATGGACTTGAAACGGGTATTAGACATTGCAATTTGTAGGGTCCAACTTGTCAGATTGGTAGGTGTAATGCCACCTAGGGAGTACGAGTCCCGATTAACTTCATGGTCCCGATCTAGGGCGATCGGCAATGCTCCGACTATGGATGGTCCTGTACCATCCATAGCTCCGACACCCAACCTCCCTACGTGCTCTGCCGATTGAACAGTGAAATGGCAGTTAGGGTCGTTAGGGAGCCGTTTAGAGAGGTAATTAGAATTATTTTACCTTTTTTATTTATGTTAGCCATTTCTACACATTCCGTCTGGTTTTATTTATTTAAAATAAAAGTTAAATTGTGTAGATTCGCTGGTAATTAATATATTTATCTAGTTTTGTATTTAAATAATAGAAGGGTTGGGCACATGAAGTTAGTTCAGGCAGCTAGAGCGGTCATTTAAATATTTATAACTAGCTTTCCGCCCCGCGACTTCGTCCGCGTATGATAGCACCTTCGCACCCCTATTTAACCCCCTCAGGGGTAGAGTTTTTCATAACGCTGAAAGGACTTTTATTGTATTTATTTTAATAAGTTATCTTTCCACAAAGTTAAGTCTCTGGCTCAAAAAAATAAATTTCCCCCATACAAACTTTGAACCCCTTCCTAACCCCCTCTAGGTGAAATTATCCAAAACGCTAAAAGTACTTTTATTGTATTTGAATATTTAATCTTCCTACATAGTTAAAAGTTTCTAGCTCAAAAAAATAAATTTCCCCGATACAAACTTGGCACCCCTTTTTAACCCCCTCAGGGTTGAAATGATCCTAGACGCTGAAAGTACTTTTTGTGTATTCTAATAAGCAATATTCCTACAAAATTGTAAGTCTCTATCTCAAAGAAAGAAGTTTTCCGCATACAAACTTTGCACCCCTATTTAACCCCCTCAGGGGTGGAATAATCCAAAACGCTGAAATAATTTTTATATTTTTATAAATATCAGCAAACGTACGAAGTTTCAAGTCTCTAACTTAAAAATTAAAATCCTACACATACAAACTTTTAACCCCCTTTTTAATCCCTTATGGGTTGAATTTTTCAAAATCACGTCCTATTATTTGTACACGTTATAAATGTAATCCGATCTGCAAATTACAACTTTCTAGCTCCAGTTGTTACGGCCTCGCTTTAATACAAACTTTTCAACCCCGTTTCAACTCCTCTCGGTTGGAATTTTGAAAAACGCTAAAATATGTTTCTTTGATTTTAAGTTCAAGAAAATTCAAGTCTGTCACAAAAAAAAATCTCCATACAAACTTTCAACCCTTTTTTAACCCCGTTCGAGGTTGAATTTTGAAAAACACTGAAATCACTATTTTTGTTTTTTAATTATCAGTAAATGGACGAAGTTTCAAATCTCTAACCTTAATATTTAAGCCCCATTCATGCAAACTTTCAACCCCCTTTTTACCCCCTTAGGAGTTGAATTTTACAAAATCGCTTCTTATTACTTGTACACGTTATAAATGTACCCAGACCTGAAATTTTGAACTTTCTAGCTTCAGTAGTTTCGGCTCTGCGTGGATCAGTCAGTCAGTCAGTCAGTCAGGACAAAGGCATTTATATATAGGGTGGGGCCTGTAACTAAAGCAAAAAATTAAAACGTAGATTCTAGTCCTCAAACTAGACAACTTTTGTGTAGCAACTTTTTAAAATCATAAAGTTTTTAGATTGTTATTTTTTCAAACAAAGTAAATAGTATTTTCAATGTACTTAAAACTCCGTCTAATTGACATCGCCTGTCATTCTAGTCACTCTACAGACATAATCAATTTCATAGTACATTGCGTGTTCGAATTAACTTTAAAATGTAATTAAACTTAAACCGCAAGTTTTTTTTCAAAGTCGTCAAACAAACGTTGCGTAGTTTGAGGAGAAGAATGTATATTTTAATTTTTTGCTTTAGTTACAGGCACCACCGTGTATATAGATTAAAAGACAGATATGTACTGCTATGAGTACTATTACCGTGCTTTCCCAATACAATTTTTTGATGTTTTAAAGGCATCTCTCTGCATCTGCAGTTTTTTGTGGAGTTAGCGTGCAAGTTGATGGTAATAATTTTTATTTTTTCAAAGATATAAGTAGCCCCATCATGTAAAATGTTTAAGGTAGACAATCGGATTTAGACTCAAATTATTGCAAATTAAAGGGCCTCAAAGCCATTAGTAAATCGTATAATTTGTAAAATAAAAAGGAAAATATAAAGAAATCTGTATTTTTTAATGTATTGTTCAGCCGGCACAAATAACTAGTCGTAGCAAATAGATGGTAGATGTAAATAGCCTTAACTAGTCCCAACAACATATCAAAAATCCAGAACTACATCACGCTTTGTTATTTTAGCAATTTTGATTGTATAATTTCACGGGACTACAAAAAATACAGCCGAATTTAACCCTCTTTAACATTAAATGGATTGACTTATTTCGGCCGACCTACCGTTTTTGAGCAACAAGCAAATACTTAACTGAAGAAAGGGCAAACATTTTGTACTTATTTTGCTGCCAAAAGTTATGTACACGTCCTGGGATTGGGAAAACTTGGATTACACGCATTTATTCAGGACCAAATGAAGGTATCGTAACGATTTCCAGCCTGCTGGAAATTAATTCCTCAAAGCGTTTTTTATGGATCTTATTCTATTGGCCTAATACTTCAATTCTTCTAACTTATTACGACGAAATATTTTGGGCGCCTACACGGAGTGAGAGCGCCAATAGTTCGAGTAGAATTGGTGCCTTTGACCTGAGTTAGGCGCAACACTGGCATTCATTCACATTTATGTTTTTGATTGGATAAATGATACACCTGAAGCTGTTTTTACGTACTTTGATAGGGTAGGTATTTCATAAGTTTTGCTGGACTGTCACTCTAATCTCCACCGATAAATAGCTGCCAGATGACCAGAACTAGTAATAAGGATAGCATAGCAAACTAACCAGACGCGTTTCATTGCTCCCGATATTGTCACATTTGCCGGGGCTAGCTCCGTCTTAGTGCGCTTTCACATTATCCGATCCGATATCGGGTGTCGGATAGGGCCACGAAGAAGATAAATTTAAAATTTGTGATTATATATTTTCTTTCTTGAAATACCAAATGTCTAGTGCTCAAAAATAAATACTAACGCAAAAAAGGTGTGCTTGATGCCGTAGGGTACTCTTTAGTAGCTTCTTTTTTCCTTGGGCCATCCGACATCGGATATCGGATCGGACAATGTGAAAACGATCTTAGTCTAATAGAGGTGCCGTGGACCGTGGTGTTATGAACGAATAATATTGTTGTAATACAGGGTTTTTTACCAACTCTGAAATGGGGAATAACTTTACGGCTGTTTTAACATTTACTATGGAAATCCTAAAATTTTTTTTTTGTTATTGCTATCTTTGACATATATAAAAACAAAACTATACATTTGCTTAACGCACATTTTTAACAATTTTAGTGTACAGTCAAGTGCAAAAATACGTACTGAAAAATCGTCTCATAAATATGGTACTACGCACTTATTACAACGGAATAAAGATACTGGGACATATTTTTGAGTACACCCATATTTTTACACTTGACTGTACTTACTGTGCTATAAATTACGTTTAATAGTCACATTGTAAGTATCAAAAGAGTTTTATAATAATTCTACGATGTTTATTAGGGTTCCGTAGCCAAATGGCAAAAAACGGAACCCTTATGGATTCGTCATGTCTGTCTGTCTGTCCGTCCGTATGTCACAGCCATTTTACTCGGAAACTATACGACGTATCTGAATAAAATTGACACATAAGGTGTATTCTGTATGCCGCTACTTAGTTATGTATTTAAATTTGAAAAAAAAAAAAAATTAAGGGGGGGCGCTCCATACATGTACCTAACAAAATTTAAAAAAAAATGTTTTTACCAAATATCAACATGTGACACATCAATCGATAGGTCTTTAAAAATATTATTGAGGTTTCTTTGATAATTTTGTGATTAAGTGAATATTTGTTGAAATAATCGCTTCGAAAGTCAGAAAAACTGTGTGTCCCCCCCCCCCCCCCCTGTAACTTTTGAACCGTAAGTCCAAAAAATATTAAAAATTTGAGAAGATGCGCCTTATCATATACTTTCTACGAAAATTGTTTTGAACATTATCGGTTTAGCCATTTTTGAGTTATCTCCAAAAAACTTCTTCCATATAGGCATCAGATACGACCTTTTGGTATTAGTTTGGTTCTTATTCCATTGAAGGTACGGAACCCTCCTATGCGTGGTCCGTACGTATCATTTATTAGTAGTGAAGCACCTTCAAAGACAACAATATACTATGGTATTCAGAATTTAAACGTGTTTCTCTCACGGACGACTTGCGTTAAGGTCTACCAAAATCGGTCATCAGTGTCATTATTCATTATCATCACTAATGAAAAGATTGTTGTTATACTTCAACTGACAAAGAAAGATCGGCATGTGTCATATCGGGAAATTCAGGAGACTTTAGGTTTTGGAATGAGTCAAATACAATTTATTTAACAACAAGAGTTTGACGTGAGAAAGTTATTTTCCCGGTGGATACCTCACTTGTTGTCAGACGACCAGAAACAGACGCCTGTCAAATGGTGGCGCAAAACTTAAAACAGATTTAATGGAGGAAGCTCAAATGCCGTTCTTAGTATTGTGTCAGGTGACGAGTCATGGATATACACCTATGAGCCTGAACCGAAGTATGGGTCTATGAAGATGAACCCAAGCCGACAATATTTGTTCGTTCACGCAGTATGGTCAAAAAGATGGTGGCACGATTTGTCTCCAAATCAGGTTACGTGGCGACTATTCTTCTTGAAGATCGAAGTACGGTCAATGCCGATTGGTATACAAGTATTTGTTTAACGATTGTCTTTGTTGATTTACGAAAAAATAACCCTTATCGCAGCATCATCCTACACCAAGATAATGCCAGCCCTGCCAAGGCTCGGAGAACAAAAGTCTATCTAGACAGCGAATAAGTCGAATTATTGGACCATTCTCCATATAACCCCGAATCAAGTACCAACGATTTAGTCTCAAAACGCGTGTAACCATAGTTTTGTTTGGTTAAACAACCTGGAGTTGCCGGGTCGGGCCTCCTCGTGCTGTTTCTAGTGAGCAACTATCACTACAAAAAGCAAGGCCTCTACCGAACAACGTTGAACTACGTATATAATTTAGTTGACAAAATAAAATATCGATGGAAGACATTCTATCCAAAGATTTGATTGACTTAGAAGCGTCCAATGGCTACGCTACGGGCCGCCTTAAGTCCATTGGAAGAAGATAAATCTTTATAAATATTTCGATTTGATCATTTTGAGTAGACTCAGTACTACTATATAACTAATATAAACTTAAATAAATAGATGTCATATACAAAGAAAAAAGTGATCAAGGCCTCTGGTGCCCAAGGCAGGAATGGAATCGAGCCAGCGTCTTCTGCATTCGCGGTAGAAGACGCCTTGACTCCCTCAAGGCGTCTTTTTTTCAGTCTTTTGTTCCCTTTTTAGGGTTCGGTACCCTAGGTCAACTAGGAACCCTTATAGTTACGCCATATCCGTCTGTCCGTCTGTCTCTCCGCGGCTTTGCTCAGTGATGGTTAGTACTAGAACACAGTACTATTTAGGATAAAACTAATACTTTCGTAAATAAATAATAGCTCCGAAAGTTTATAATTTTTAAGAAAAAAAAACCGACTTCAATGGGGGTAGCCGGTGAAGGATTATTGTAGATAGTGCACTTAGATTCCATACAATGAAATAACTTGCTTAACAAACGCAGCGGAGAGGACAAATCGCCAAACGTGAACTATGTGTCGTTGAAGAGTTCCGTTCTGATCATCATCAGCAGTTCTACTTCATCAAAGGTCACTGTTTTGAATGAAAATGATGGATTTGTTGATAAAAATATAAAAATCACTATATGCATGACTTTAAGTTTTGAGGAGTTCCCTCGATTCCTCATGGATCCCATCATCAGAACTGCGTTTTGACAAAAACGGGACCAATCCGTATATATATACTTACAATCAAAAAAAGAATTTTCAAAATCGGTTCAGACATGACGGAGTTATGGAGTAACAAACTTAAAAAAAAAAACATACACGCCGAATTGAGAACCTCCTATTTTGAAATCTTGAAGTCGGTTAAAAATAGTTTAACTTTTTAACTTTTGAACCAAAAAAATTATGGATACATTTAATGTGACACAAACATGTATCCAAGACTTTACGCCTTGGTAAAAGAGTCGTGGCTACATATTTTTGTCACATTAAATGTATCCATAATTTTCACTCAAGTCTGTAAATATGGATTTACAGACGTGAGTGACCTATACTAATATATTTCGAGGTTGCCTTAGAGTAGATAGTCTGGCAAAAACTTGCCAAGCCTCGAGTGCTCCGACCAGAGCATGTACAGGCCTGCAAGAGCTTGCTGAGTGGCGTATCATCACAGGGCAAATGCTCGATCTACACTGGGCCCACACCATCTAATCTAAGGGAGGTAGCTATACGAGGGTACGAGACGCGACATCGCTTGCTCCCTCTCACGCATAACTGCGTCCTTTAGATTGGACGATGATGGCCCAGTGTTGTGGATCGAGCATAACACACCACCTGAGATGAGATACCCGCTAGATAAGTGGGAGATAGAAATACAGACAGAACCAGACCAGAAGGCAACAACGACATTGCGCTTGTCGACGCCTGAGGCCGCCGATAAGCCATAAGTGCGTCGCGTTGACAGCTAGGCTAAGAGTACAAAATAGAATAGGTACTTACTTATGCTTACGAAAACGATAAATCTATAATTCCTTACAGCGAGCTACAGAAATGTATAGTTATCGCCAGGCATCGATAGCAGTGAGAAGATCGTCGTTATTCTCTGTTATAAACTTGGAAGAATAATAAGTAAGGAAGCGTAATCAACGCTCAAAATGTGCTCCACTTTCCTGGTGCCAAAGTGGGCGGAGCTTGTGACAGCGGTGCCCTAATGTCATGTCAAACATTTTGAAATTGTCATGTCGTCAAAATATTAGTTTTTTCGGTCCATGTAATTTCGATAATATATAGGTATTAAAATGCCGGCTTGTGCCGTGAATTGGTGCAGGAGCCACACAGGCGCCAAAGATGGTAATATTTCTTTTCATCGGTAAGTAAATCACGCATAGACATTCTCATACACTACGGACTTGGTCGATGTTATGCAATATAAGTTTTGGAAAAGTAAACATAACTCATTTAAGGAAAAGTATAATGAATGTACATTTATAAGTATTACCTAGTAGTAATAAATCGACAAAACAAAACCCTTCGAATTAGTATCTACTATACTTACTCTGGTAAAATCATACCATTCTGGCCGTGCCATTTCTAGTACAACTGACTAATAGGTATGACTCTTATTTTTCATTAATAATGAATGCTATAACTTCATAGCATAGTCTTTAATTATCAAATCTAGAGCAGAGCCCGACTGGGGAACTACCTCTACCTTACAGAAAACCACAGCCAATTAGCACGAAACCCTACTCATAGTGTTGTGTTCCTGCCGGTAAGTAAGGTTGCCAGAGAGCTCAGAGGATGCAGTGTGTTGACGACGGGGGATCCTCTTGTCCCTTTAGCTGTCAACACAGTGAATCCTCTTTTTAACCGACTTCAAGATTTGAAAAGAGGAGGTTCTCAATTCGGCGTGTATGTTTTTTTTTTTTTTTTTTTTTATTTTTTTTTTTTTATGTTTGTTACTCCATAACTCCGTCATGTCTGAACCGATTTTGAAAATTCTTTTTTTGATTGTAAGTATATATATACAGATTGGTCCCGTTTTTGTCAAAACGCAGTTCTGATGATGGGATCCATGAGGAATCGAGGGAACTCCTCAAATCTTAAAGGCATACATATAGTGATTTTTATATTTTTATCAACAAAACCATCATTTTCATTCAAAACAGTGACATTGGATGAAGTAGAACTGCTGATGATGATCAGAACGGAACTCTTCAACGACGCATAGTTCACGTTTGGCGATTCGTCCTCTTCGCTGTGTTTGTTTAGCAAGTTTAATTGTCAGAACAAATGTTCGTCCAGCTCAAGTTCTGATGATGGGATCCATGAAGAATCGAGGGAACTCCTCAAATCTTAAGGGCTTACACATAGTGACTTTTGTATTTTTATCAACAAATCAAGCATTTTCATTCAAAAGAGTGACATTTGATGAAGTGGAACTGCTGATGATGAACAGAACGGAACTCTTCAACGACGCATAGTTCATGTTTGGCGATTCTTCCTCTTCGCTATGTTTGTTAAGCAAGTTAGATTGTCAGGACCAATTTTCGTCAAGCTCAAGTTCTGATGATGAGTTCCACGAGGAATCGAGGGAATTCCTCAAATCTTAAAGGCATACATAAAGTGACTTTTGTATTTTTATCAACAAATCAAGCATTTTCATTCAAAAGAGTGACATTTGATGAAGTGGAACTGTTGATGATAATCAGAACGGAACTCTTCAACGACGCATAGTTCACGTTTGGCGATTGGTCCTCTCCGCTGCGTTTTTTAAGCAAGTTATTTCATTGTATGGAATCTAAGTGCACCATCTATCTACAATAATCCTTCACCGGCTACCCCCATTGAAGTCGGTTTTTTTTTCTTAAAAATTATATTTGAAAGCGTCGGCAATGCACCTGAGACACCTCTGGAGTTACAGGCGTCCATAGGCTACGGTAGCTGCTTACCATCAGGTGAGCCGTATGCCTGTTTGCTACCGTTGTAGTATTAAAAAATGGATACAAAATGTAAATTTATCTTTGTATTTCCCTAAGCCTGCTAAAATAGTACACATAAACGAACTCATCCGTTATTTATTTAGTTCTAAAAAACGAGGAAGCAAAGAGAATTTTAACTATTTATATTGAAGGTATGCTATTATTTTCTAGTCTGGTCATAAATAAAGTTAAAAAATAATCGTTTTTCTTTTGCCATAATCAACCTTAATTGCTTAACATTTTATGTTGCTTGAGACCAAGAGGGTCTCCCTATGTAACGGATTTATAAAATTGTAAAAAAATTATGTTAATTTATGCTTATTTTGTAGTACGTAAGTCCCTATATTGTAATTAAGCACTTTAATTAAATAAATGAAAGATGAATAGAAGGCTTTCATATTCCTTATTCCAAGAACGATTAAATTTACGTATATTACATAACTAATGAAAAATGCACTAAAAATAAATTGTTAATTGATTGCATTTAGTATTATTTATTACGTGAACACATCCACGTCAAACGAAGGCGTATTTATTATACGTTATCTTGACATTTTCAGTCATTTGATTTGAGTGTCTCCTGTCCAATTAAACTTCATTGTCAAATTGATTTTGACCACTCACAACACGGCAACTTTTCTTATTGGTGAAATGGCATGAAACCTTTGCGGAATTAAGGTTAACACAAAAAAATTATCTTAAAGAATGAGTACTTGATTGGTTAACAAGACATAAGACATTTTAGTTTTGTAAACATGAAAATGGGTCGTGTTTTCACATGAACTTTGCTTGCCTTTACTCGTCTTGATATTATATGTCAATGGTTATAAACGTCAAATTTTTAATTTTGTCAATCATAAATTTAGGATATTTAATAGACTCCTGAAATAGTCAGTGAACACAACGCACGAAAAAGCTTCAGGTGGGCAGACAAAATATTAGTAGGACTAGGTAACTGCTACCATGCTGCTACCTAATGAGGGCTACCGTTCTTTTACTTACTAGTTGGCGCCAATGTAGACGGAGGTTCTGAAATATAGCTGTAATTATTTTAAAGTAAGTTTGTGAAAATCAAATTTACGCTTAAATAATATTTAATACAATAGACTCAATAATATACTGTAAAAATATCGACGACGCCGCAGTGTTGCGCAGTTCCGCTTTATTTGCAAAAAAGGAGGATTTTCTTAGTAAAACATTGACATTCAATGACTCGTAATTCATATTTGCCATAATTAATATCCTGGTTTGGCAAAATATTCGCGACATTGTTAAATTTGAAATAATTCCGCGAAACCCACTTAATTACTATGGAATTTGACATTTCTAAGACCGGCCTCCGTCTACACTAGCGCCTATAGCGAAAATTTCATACGCGATAGTTTAGATATCGCATACTATCTACACTTGCACTAATGCGGGAAATTGATCTTTCCGCACGCTAAAGTGATACAATGGTTTTCTCGTCCTATGTGTATATCAAAGCATATGACCTGCGGCCGGATCACCGCGATCAAAACACGAAGCGTTCAGCAAAATTCGCATTCGCAAAATATTCGCATCATTTGATGCGAACGCGAATGTCGATACGCATGTCGGAAATGATGCGTATAAGTATTTGCATTATACGAAAGCGAATGCAAATATTCCAGATATTGGAATATTGTAAAATGTCTTTCTGACCACCTATTCATATACGAGCTTTTTCTTCCCTGCTAAGAAGGAACAAAGTGGCACTTTTCTACTCTAGGACATTAGTTATTTTTTAGTCAGTTCGTTATTACAAACCTTATTAAATTTATCGATTATTTATAATCAGAAAGCACACTAAGCCCATATAAAGTTAAAATAAATATGATTTAACAATAACATTTCTTATTTTCCTCTAAGGTGATGTGGAAAGCAGTGTGTATCACAAAGGAGCAAAACTATTTTCACCTTGGGCGTTAATACTTGAATACCTCACTACGCTCAGGAGTCTACTTTAGTATAGACTAGATTCAATACACGCCCTCGCCGTAAATATTTCATTTTGCTCACTTGTTACACAATCTTGAATATTGTGACAAAGTTTTCAATACTTAAACAATTACAGTGTTGTCGAATTTAAAATTTTTCTTCAAGAAAGTTAAGAAAAAATCAATAGGTAAACCTAAATACCTGTTTTTCTTTGATATTACTTACATATTCTAGGATCACATAAAAACTAAAAGGATTAGGGCGCGAAAAAACCAATGGTGCCTTTTTGAAGACGTGTTTCAGAATAAGCTGATGAGCCCTGACCTTTCAAAAAAGGAAGTTTAGTTGTTGCTATATGGCTGCATGTAGGTATCCCGCAGGCTTCCATTATATACCCATGTTCCTCTACGTCTGTAAATACGTAGTCTCCAACCCACATTGGACCAGAGTACCTACTTGAGATAAAAATAGGTAGCACAAGTAATTTTAAAGGAAATTCCAAATTTGTTTTACTGAAATGAGCTTGGCATATGGATTTATGTAAGACTTCAACTTATGCTGCCATTTAATTAATCCGAGATTAAACTGAACGGGACTAAGAATAACACTTAAATAAAGATAATTTATTCAAAACGATAAGTCCTTACAAGTAATAAAATGTTTGCTTAATACTTAATATGCTATCAGTGGCAACACACTGCACTCACGACAACTGTTCTTTCTAAAACACGACCGCTCATATATGCAGGCGCAGGCGCAGAAGCGGGGGGCTTACACTCAAGTCGTATGCTGCGGGTGCCATAAATGCGGACCGCAAGATATGTGAAGGAAATTGCCCCCCTGAATGTAATCCTGGATCCGTGCCTGCATGTATGTCTAAAATTTTAAGCATGTAGTACTTAATTAATTAATATACGTAGGTAATTCACTATAAGGCTTTTGGTATTATACAATATAAATGTAAATATTACATTCATTCTAGTAATGGTCATAAGTACTAATCCGAAGGCAATATAGACACTTAGGTATAGGTAGGTACATTAATGGATTAGGTATTCCTGGCATAGCACATACTAGACTACCCAGGTACCTCTCCCAGCGTGTAGCAAAAGTAGCGATACCATTAACGATGAACCAATATTTTATATGATAGCTCTTAGAAAAAGCTCTCACAGTTAGTGTAAAATTAACAATTGCGATCAACGATATTAGTCGCTTGCTCGTCGGCGATGGGATGGTCGATTTAGCTGGGCAGTTCCAAAACGAGGAAAATTAAGTAACATTCATAACTTGATTTTGCACTCAAATATCCCATGATTTTATTTTTTATAGGGCGAGTTGACACAACAATATATATTTTGCCCGGTGTTGTATGTTTATGATCGTAAACTTTTAATCGCTAACTATCATTATAATGTATGTTATACTTCAAAACACTTAATGTACAATAATAAAAATGAAAACTTAGCGAAAATCTCCAACACATCGATAAGCAATAGCAATTTTCCCAATTACGGATCAGGATGTCACCTGTCTACAACAACATTTCCATTCCTTTGGATTCATAATTTTAAAGCCATAGAGAAAGGACAAATATTTTCAAAAATAGTTTCCCATCATAAACAGCTATTAGACATGGCAATTTGTAGGGCCCAACCTGTTGTGTACCCTGCCTCTCCCGCACCCTCCTTCATCTCCCCACGGGCCCAACCTCCTATTACACCTCCCAACACAACAGGTTGGGCCCTACAAATTGCCATGTCTACTTAATAGCCGTATTAAAAAGATGATTTGTTTTCATGTATCGATCAATTCTTTTTTTTGTGAGGATTAGTAATATGGGGCCAATTGCATTGAAGCAAGACAAAAGTCAGAAAATATTTGACCCGTTACAATAGTTTTTTTTTTTCAATTTTCACTTTATTTGGTTTTAGTGCATCCTATCAACTAAAGGTCATTGCATAATTCAACATGTGCCATCAATTCATCATCCCTATTTAAGTGTTAGGTACAGTATTTAGATATCGACAGTATAAAGTACATCATTTGGATAAAATCACAGGATCGTCAATTCAGATTAAAACATGAACTATTTAATAAAATAAAATAAATGAGTAGGTAACACAAAAACGTAAACATTGAGTGTTCTTTTTTAATGTACCTACTTATGGCACTTATGCTAACACGATAGTAATTGTACGGTTCCTAGTACTACCCTTACAGTACCCACTATATACGTAGGTACATATATATACGACTATATAAGTACTCTTCTTTTAGAATTTTACTATACATATAAGTACTATTTTAAAACGAAATTATCTCTGTAACTATTTCATCCATCACAAAAGTATCTTCTTTAAAAATTAAACACTCGTGTAGTCGTAGATAGGGTACGGAAATTCCGTTTAATAAACTAAAAGCCTAGTCTATAGTCGATATAGAGAATACATACAAGTAAAACCCTATTCTAGATTCAACGATTCTAGAATGAATGTGAACTAGCCGTGAAAATGTACGAAAACAAAATGCAGTGACCATGCATTTAAGTGTAGTAAGGCGTAGAAATCGTATTAAGTGTGGTTCACGCTGTAGCGTTCCACGTCCTACACGATACTTCCGTTCCGACACTTCGTTTTGTATAGAAAGCGTCACGTGATCCTCGGAGGTCACGTGATGTTCTCTATACAAAATGAAGTGTCGTGTAGGACGCGGAACGCTACAGCGTGTGCCATTCTTTAAGCGGGTTTTACGTACTTAGTCACAAGTGTCACAACACAACTCCGAAAAGCTTCATAATCTAAAATTATACAATTTTTGTATCCATCACCTACGAAGTGGCGCTTTAAAAAAATATGTTCATTTTCAGATTTGGTACTCCAGGGAGTCAGGGTGCGTAGCAAACATGACAATCGTTAACGCGCCGTAGCGAAAGAAATGCAACTGTCACTGTCGCACTAATACGGAAGAGTGATAGAGAGAGGTGACTTCGATGCGATACGGAGCGTTTTTTGTTGTTTCTTATATCAACCATTGGCACGTTGACTACGCACCCTATCTATACCTACCAAATTCTAATTTATTACTTACAGATCAAGTAAGCTTAGGTACGATAAATCGACTTTTTATTCATTACCTCTACATAGTCTACATACCTCTCTCAGACATAATACTTAGGTATCTATCTGAGAGAGCCTAGATCACACATGGGGAGAGTCCTTGCTCACTAGTTCTAGCTGCCTGCGCCAGAGCAAATATATTTCCAGATTAGCTAGTATTCAGAAGCTACTGGTGTAAAGAGTATTTCATGTGATCATAGTAGGCATGAACCGACGCAGAGCTGACGGCAGGCGGCGGAGCGGTAGCCTGTGGCGCAGAGGGCGGGGGCAGCGCGGGCAGCGGCGGCAGCCCCGGCAGCGGCGTCGGCGGCGGCGACGCATACGCCTTGCGCTCGGGCAGCGCCGGCAGTGGCGAGCCCAACCCGAAGCCGCCCAGCCCCAGCGACCCGCCCCCAAGCATCTGCCCGTGAACGCCACGCATTCCTGCGAACATCGCCGGTGTACCTTTGGAGGAAATACTTTCTGTTATTTTTATATAAAATTTTATGAGAAATTCATTTAAATTCAGATATTTTTAATCGTTCGCTTTCGCAGCAAGTAATAGATAAACAATTTAAATATACAATTTTGAAAGCTAAGTGTGAGCTATGTTATATCAGACAGTAAAAAAATGTTACCACTAACTAGATCATTCTGAAGTTCAGATTAGAATTATTCAACGTAAATACAGAATGTTCTAATGCGCTTTCTTCTAAATTTGAAGCGCCATGGCGAGCTTGCGTTGATACATGGACAAGACAAATGATTTGTGAAACATCATGAAACATGCATCCGATTAAATTTACGCGTGTTAAGTATAATTGCGGGGCCGCGCGTTCCCATCGATCGCTTGCGCCTGCGCCGCGTCTGTTGTCGGCACCACGTGCACGCCTCTGGTAATCGTCGTAATTTAAACAAACCCGGCTCTGCTCTGCTCCTGATTGGACGGCTTTACGTGTAAAACCGAACTGGATGAATCTATTTTCTTAGAATTTAAAGACACGTGTTGTAAATGTTGCGCATATAACGCTACAAATCTTTTCATGAATTGTACCTATATATATCTGTAAGGTATGTAGATACAGATACAGTGTTCTATCGGTATGTCTTCATTAGTTCTAAAAAAATATAACCAATTAGTCGAATATTGCACCTGCGCTACGTAAAGTCACGAGTTATCAACTTTCTATGCAATCTGAAAACATTACTATAAATTGACAGGTTATCTATAATGTTTACTTCCCTTACTTATATTTAGCCCACGACATTACACCTACTTCGATAAGACTCCCAGATGATTTATATATATATAATTATTAATTGGTTACGTCTTTAATGGGAGAACATGAAATGGCGAAGCTGCAATGTATCTAACCTGGCGGCGTAAGTAATTTTTTTTAAATAAATACAACATCCGGTTTCTAGTAGTCGTCTCGCTCAGTCTTCATTTATTACTGCGATAGAGAGACGAATAGCGTTTCGATTCGTTTTCTGCAAACGATTGTCATCTTGGCTAAGCCCCCAGGTTTGCTTTGTTCCTTGAAGCAAGGGAGGGGTAGGGCTATACGATAATGCAGTGGTGCGAGCCCAAGTGCTTGGCCTTATTATCAGTGGCAGCAGCATCAAAAGATTGTAAAGATGAATGCCAAAACATAGCGCCTGATCTGAAGACGTAACTAATTATAGATCATCGTTTTAGATCCTAAGACTTTTGTATTATAGAAGTCATAGAACTAGGTTTAGTGTCGTGGGCTCTTATACTAATACACGTGTTTTATCCCGTAATATTTAGATACTGGGGTTAACTGTTGTCATGCTTCTAGTATGACACGACGGTTGTTAGAGTGCGTAGATTCCGACCAATATTAGAATTATTTAGGCAGGTTTTTTAATCCCAATGTCCACTGGAAGAAAAGTAGTTAATCAATAGCGTTAACTAGGTACTGGAGAAAAAATGTAAAGTCACGAAAAAAGAGGAAGTGACTTGAAACTTCTGTTTGAGCTCAAGTAGTTGGGTAACGACGGGTCGGGCGCGCGGGCGCGGGTGGTTGTCATCGCGCGGCGCGCTCGTAGATCACGGTCGCTGGTAAATGCTCTCGAGTGGGCAAGCGATGAGAGACACGCGCCGGCGCATCCAACTTTTCCAAATAACGCTACGTACTTTAACCGCTCAGCTAAAGATTTATAGGATTTTAAGAGGCATGCTCGCGTTGAGCTGTGGGAAGTAACTGCTACAATAAAGATGACTAATGCTGATACACCATGACGATAATGTAACAAAATTCAGTCGCGAGCAGTAATATCGGTTAGAACATGTATTTTTATAAAAAGTATTTATACCCGATTTTACCGCTCTATAGTGTAGCGCGACATCTTATTACCTACCTGTTAGTTTTAATAATTCTGATCATCGCATAAATAATTTCGCCAGCAATAGTCTGTGAATCCTGAATGCCGGAAACCTGCCAACATAATTTTAAATACGTACAATAAATTACATGGGTAAATGATATATAATTATTCTCGTTTGTGCTCAATGTTCGGTCATTAAAACGGCTACTGCGTTGGCAGGTTCACCGAAAATCGGCTGACGTCAGAATTCGCATTAAGGATTCACGGGGACGCAATATTCCAGAATAGAAAATGTACATTATGCATATTTCAAATTAAGCGTGTGAAAAGTGTATATTAATCATAAATCGAATTCCTAAACCAGTATTTTAAGGTTTAAAATTGCAGCCCTTTATTCCGTATATTCACACGAGAATTTGAGAAACACATTTAAAAATAATTCGCCATAAGTATATGCCGTAAGAATAATGTTGAAATGTAAATTTCTCTATACCTGATACAAAGTAATCATTGTAGATCATTTACTTCATCTACATTATCAGGTAACACCCATTCGCAGAAAATCTGGTATTGCGCCTCCGATCCATCCTAAATCAAGGAAAATAGTTATGTGACAATCGAAAACAGTCAAACAGTCATTTAATCGTAAAATTCGAGTTACTATCGTTACATATTCTTATTAGAAATAAGCTTCATTAACAATGAAAAGTAAATCAAATATATAGGTATGTACATAGTACATACTTCATTAATCCTAATTAGCTAAGGTCAACCGGGACTGTTGCGCCAGCTGAGATTATAAGAAGATGGATAGGGTTAGACGAATTTTTACCAAAGTGACATTAGGCCACTTCATCGACAAAAGATCGCCTTAAGTATAATTACATTTGGACTTACCATATTCTTATTATTGTAGAAAAGACGCATTTACCTCAAATGGTTCAATTATCCCGGTTGACCCTGTACTTTAACTCAATTATGATAGGTATATATGCGTCAACGAAAACGATGCCAACATTATGATATTTTCTTAATCCTTAATTTATTTTGCTACCTAACCATCACGGTAATCGGAATGCAAAAGTACCTAAATGGTAAATAGGCATGCAATGCATATGCATTATGTCGTGGATATATATCCATCTATCTATCGCTACATCTGTGAAACTAGATACATTCTAACTATCTGAGAATTAAACAAAATTAACTAGACTCCTATTTTCTCTTTAGAACTTGAAAAATAACATAAGTATAGCGCAATCATTGGAGCGTTAGCCTTACAAAAGGTGGAGTAGAAAATGTTTTAATGGTTATTGGTAGGCTATAGGGTGGTTAATAAAATACTAGATTTGAGACCTGGAGGGGGAGGGGGGTGCGTTGGCCGCCATCTTGGTTTAAACGTACCATAAGTCCGTTTTTGAACCTTGACGCTTAAACGGTTATCAGTATGCCTAAAATGTTTATGGAACGTATGAAGAAGATAAAATTGTCTACAATATTTCCATACACAATACATCTGTAAGTCTTACAGATATAAAGTTACAGGGGGGAAAAAGTGTACATTTTCTTATATCATACGAATTTTATTTATTAGCATCAAAGTTTTGTGCTTCGAGATAAGGAAATGAAGTCTCTACTCACAGTTTTGTCATCTTCTAATGATTCTTTTAAAAGATATTCAAAAGTTGAATTCACCCCTAGAGCGCTTATAGAGGGGGTGAAAGTAGTAAGTCTCACACACGAAATCAATTTTCTATTACTCATCATAAAGTACTACTAGGCATTGCCAGGTATAGCTATCGATCAATTCCGGTATAATTAATTTAGATTTGACAAAAAACATATATGCTTTCATACAAAAAAATTTTTAAAGAAAGTGCTTGAAATTATTTTTATTTTTTTAAACTTCATATAACTGTCAAGTTATTATTAAAATATCGTATAGGCTTTAGCATTTTTACATAATGCTTGAACAGTTGACTTTATGACAAAAATGTCTACCGCGCGCCCCCCCCTCTCAAGGTCTCAAATCTAGTATTTTAATTGCCACCCTATATCCTACCAATAACCATTAAAACATTTTCTACTACTACTTTTTGTAAGGCAATGTATTGAGATGATTCCCCAATGATTGGATTAGTAGTATTTCTTTGAAATATGACTTCACATTCACAAAAAATAAACTGTAAACAAAATTACGTCTAGTTATTTCTTTATTGGCCGCCCAAGATTTTTTTGGGGGGTAGAAAATTTTCAAATATACCAACATATGTACCATTTCAATTTGTCAAATGATGGTCCAAACACCCAACGAATACAAAGGAGACTATACTATATACGACGAATACGAAAAACAATAAATAGTGTCAAAAAGCTTATACTAGAGTTTATTTGCAACAAATAAGTAGGGGTCAAAGGCAGTAGTTAGGTAGGGGAAGCCCGGGCAATACGCATATGTCAAGGGAATGATGAAAAAAACACCCTAATTGTTAATCAAAATAACACTTTATATTTTTAATTTGTACTAATATGTACAGTTAACTTTGGAAAATGCTATCACAAATCCTTATACTTAAATAACTTTTTAGTGTTATTATTTTTTAAACAAATAGTTCCAATTATCCGTTTTGCCCGACCACCTCGGGTGAATTAGGCATCGCATTCATAAAAAAATAGCTGTCTACCCTTGAATAAGAAGTACAACCCTAATGGGCCTATTTTTGCAATGGTTACACTGAGTCTTATATGACAAATATATGAATTAGGCATCGCATTCATAAAAAAAATAGCTGTGTACCCTTGAATAAGAAGTACAGCCCTAATGGGCCTATTTTTGCACTGGTTACACTGAGTCTGTCTTTGGTCAATGCATCTTTCAGCGCATACCAAAAAGAACACTATGAATTATTCTCTCGTTTTTTAGGGTTCCGTAGTCAACTAGGAACCCTTATAGTTTCGCCATGTCTGCCCGTCCGTCCGTCCGTCCGTCCGTCCGTCCGTCCGTCCGCGGATAATCTCAGTGACCGTTAGCACTAGAAAGCTGAAATTTGGTACTAATATGTATATCAATCACGCCGACCAAGTGCTAAAATAAAAAGTGGAAAAAAATGTTTTATTAGGGTACCTCCCCTATACGTAAAGTGGGGAGTGATTTTTTTTTTCATTTCAACCCTAACGTGTGATATATAGTTGGATAGGTATTTAAAAATGAATAGGGGTTTACTAAAAATCATTAGGGTTCCGTAGTCAACTAGGAACCCTTATAGTTTCGCCATGTCTGCCCGTCCGTCCGTCCGTCCGCGGATAATCTCAGTGACCGTTAGCACTAGAAAGCTGAAATTTGGTACTTATATGTATATCAATCACGCCGACAAAGTGGTAAAATAAAAAGTGGAAAAAATTGTTTTATGGGGGTACCTCCCCTATACGTAAAGTGGGGAGTGATTTTTTTTTTCATTTCAACCCTAACGTGTGATATATTGTTGGATAGGTATTTAAAAATGAATAGGGGTTTACTAAAATCATTTTTTGATAATGTAAATATTTTCGGAAATAATCGCTCCAGAAGTAAAAAAAAATGTGTCCCCCCCCCCTCTAACTTTTGAACCATAAGTTTTAAAAATATGAAAAAAATCTCAAAGTAGAACTTTATAAAAACTTTCTAGGAAAATTATTTTGAACATGATAGGTTTAATAGTTTTTGAAAAATATTTACAAAATAATTTCTGAACTAAGTTTGTAATTTAACCGTATAAGCAGGTGTTTATTGTACTTGTAATTTCTACAACATCACAATGAAATGACTTGCTTTCAAAAAAAGTAAAAACGGTGAAAATCGGTTCACGCAATAAAGAATTATACCATAAAAATCATCTTCCATACTTTAAGCTCGCGCGCAATAGTTTACTTAATTTGCCGATAGATGTCGCTGTAGGTCGAACGCTCATATCATATCCTACATGGCGGTGTTATTTTAACTCTTAAGTGGGGACACTTTCTGTGACGGACGGAAAACTACGGAACCCTACACTGAGCGTGGCCCGACACGCTCTTGGCCGGTTTTTTTTTGATAATGTTAATATTTTCGGAAATAATCGCTCCAGAAGTTAAAAAATGTGTACCCCCCCCTCTAACTTTTGAACCATAAGTTTTAAAAATATTAAAAAAATCTCATAAGTAGAACTTTATGAAAACTTTCTAGGAAAATTATTTTGAACTTGATAGGTTGAATAGTTTTTGAAAAAAAATTACAATATAATTTCTGAACTAAGTTTGTAATTTAACCGTATAAGCAGGTGTTTATTGTACCTGTAATTTCTACAAAATCACAATGAAATGACGTGCTTTCAAATAAAGTAAAAACGGTGAAAATCGGCTCACGCAATAAAGAATTATCCCATAAAAATCATCTTCCATACTTTAAGTTCGCGCGCAATAGTTTACTTAATTTGCCGATAGATGTCGATGTACGTGGAACGCTCATATCATATCGTGATGGCGGTGTTATTTTAACTCTTAAGTGGGGTCACTTACTGTGACGGACGGAAAACTAGGGAACCCTACACTGAGCGTGGCCCGACACGCTCTTGGCCGGTTTTTTTGTTTTAAGAGAAGTTTTTGTTTGTTAGTTTTGCTGGGGCCTAGAAATTAGAAATCTTAAGTTATTTTTATATTTAATACCTTTATGGTGTTTTCCATACACGCATAGCTATCCGTTTTGCCCATATCCGTCTTGCCCGAAGTACTAAATATTTCTAATTGTTTATGCCAAGAATACGTTTAACAGATGGACAAAAAGTTATAGTCACAATTTAAGCCACACTTAATATACTATAGTTTTAACTAACCGTATTCGTAAAGATACGAAACGTATTACAAAAAGTTGATAGACTCGCTTTTCCAAAAATCACAACAAAATAGTCAAAAACTTTGTTTTATTTCCCCACAACAAGTACACACATTGTTTGCTTTGATTGAACAGTCATGGCGTTCTCGTATCGCTACTTTACCGACTTCAGCAAGCCTAGATACGCTATCTATTGTATAGCTTTGGTAAAATCAGATATTCTTGAATGAATGAATGAATGAATGAAAGGTTTATTCATGACAATTACAAAAAACATAATAAACAATAACATATACAACCCGAAACATTAATTGCCACGAAATGGTCGCAACTCAGCGTTAAATGCCGGCAGGGCCAGCGCTGGTCTTCCGTTGCAACCATTTCTTCTTACCCACACTATGCGTACTGCCCGGGCTTCCCTTACTAAGATAATAAGCATTTATAAAACGATGCTCTAATTTCCCGACTTGCTTCCGAAAAATGAACTATAATAACATACCATTTTTTTTGGGTAACAAAAGTCTTAAGAGCTTATACCTTTAAGTAACTTCAGGAAAAGCACCAAAACTAAAAAGGTTGCCCCATTCCAAAAATTTGATATTAAATACATTTATTGTGCCATCGCCCACACTGTTAACTGGCCATCGGGGGACCGTATTCCTTTAGTAATAAGGGTTAAGAGTGTTGCTATTTGTACAATGGTTACTTAACACTGCAGAATTTACGCAAGCTTTTTAAAAAGCATACCTAAAACGTATGACTTACATGAGAAAATAGAAAAAATAAAGATAACGGACGCAGGGGCAGGTCATTTACGTACCTATATAAGTTGTAGGCATCATCATTATATATACTTTTGTTCAAACTACGGTTTTACTTACCAGGACGACAACTCCTCTTAGGGGGGAGGGGGAGTTATTTTTTGCAAATTAAGTCATAGTATTATCCCTAAATTCTACCCCGCAATAGGATTCAGTCACCGTTTCAGCCTGTATTTATACTATTTATACTTACTTAATATATGGCATGATAATTTTTATCCACAATTTTTTTTTATACCACGACGGTGACAAACAAGCATACGGCCCGCCTGGTGATAAGTAGCTACCGTAACCTATGGACGCCTGCAACTCCAGAGGAGTCATATGCGCGTTGCCGACCCTTTACAAAAAGGAGAATTCACTGTGTTGACGGCTAAGGGAACAAGAAGGTCCCTCATCGTCAACACACTGGGTCCTCTTTGAGCTCTTTGGCAACCTTACTCACCAGCAGGAACACAACACTATGAGTAGGGTCTAGTGATATTTGATTTGGCTGTGGTTTTCTGTAAGGTGGAGGTACTTCCCCAGTCGGGCTCTGCTCCAGATATGAGCGAGATGACATTCGCTGAACGTGCCCTACCACACTTAGCGAGATGCCATTCGCAGTGATACCTCTCTTTTTGGCATAGTTTAAGGACATACCCAAGTCCGGACGTAGTTTAAGGACATACCCCGGGTTCGACTATTCTTGACAAAATACATTTTTTAGGACCTTTACACATGTGTAGACGCATTAAATAATACTGCATGCTTTACTAGTCTAAAAAGCAGTATTTTACTATGAGTCTACAGTGTGTTTTTTTTAAGTGGGACAGTATGGGGAAATCCTAAAGTATAAGAGATACAGGGAAACTGTCTTAGGAAACATTAAGTACTTTTTTGTGAAAAAAAAATTGGTATAGTCAAAATTTTGGTCAAGTGTGAGTTGTCCCTAAAAATGATTAATTTTGATGAAATTTTTTTTTGATGCACATCTACTCAGTTTCATGAGGGGATCATTTTATTGTATGGGAAGAAAAAAATCGGGACAGCAGAAGTTAGGTAAATTTAATAAAATAATTTTACATTAAAGTAAATGTTCAAAGTGGCCTCCCTCTTGTCGAATGCAGGCACGAGCGCGTTTCAGAACACCTCTGGTTGCTTTAGACAAGGCGTTGTGATGTATGTTGTTCAAATGATAATGCACTGCGTCTTTTAACTCTTGTACCGAGTTGTAAGTATCTGCATAAATTCGACCTTTAAGGTACCCCCAAATGAAAAAATCCAACGGTGTTAAATCTGGTGAACGTGGTGGCCATTTAATAGGGCCATTTGTGCCCATCCAGCGATCAAGAAAATGTTCATTTAAAAACTGTTTAGTATCGATACTATTGTGGGCAGGGGCGCCGTCTTGTTGGTAGATGATATTATTCAAATTATTTAATGGAATTGCCATATCTACTAAATCCACAGCCATGTTTAATATTTCCTGATATTTTTGACTATTCAATGTTCCATGGTAAATTTTAATGGCAAAGATTTTATTATCTAATATTGCACACCAACAATTAAAGGAAAAGCGGACCTGGTTATGGGTTGCCGTAGTTCGGAAGGGGTTTGTACGTGCCCAAAAATGATTATTTTTTCTATTGTACATGCCATTGTTTGAAAAATTGCATTCATCTGTCCAAATAATCCGGCTTGGAAAAGACGGGTTTCTAATCGAGCATGCTACAAACCACTGGCAAAATGCTAATCTCCGGTCAGTGTCTCCTGGAAGCAATGCTTGTACAAGATGACCTTCTATGTAACACTTGTACTTGTAAGCCTTCAATACCTTTCGTACTGTAGATTTATGCACACCGATATTGTTAGCAGCTTCCCTCAATGAGGCTTTTGGGTAGGCTTCAAAATATCCTAAGATTGCGATAGTTGTAAATTCATTTATTACTGTGGCTCGTCTCTTCCGTTTTGGTGTAAAACAGCCTTCCTTTCTTAAATTTTTCACCAGTTTGTCAAAAATTTTGCGGTCCGGTTGATCGCGGTCCGGATAACGTTCCCGATACCACTGTAACGCATTCACAGAGCTACGATAATTTACAAAATACGCTTCAATTAAATCTACTTTATGCGAGTTTGGTAATTCCATGACGAAAACTTAACATAAATGTAAACTTTAAACAATGAAATATCAAGTAAAATACTGTTTGTTTCAAGAAGTTCCAAATTTAAAATTTGTTTTTTTTTTAAATTAGATTTGTAAGGTAAGGTGCTCGCGTAAAAATACCTTAAAGTATTTTAATCCTTTTTAAACCAAATAAAGTGTTCCAAATTCAAATGTAAAACTGGAATAGGCAATATTTTTTTTAATAAAAACCTTGCAGTGGGCAGTGGTAGGCAATTTACACGGGTTGTAATAATGAAAACGATTTTCTTAAATTTGACTAACTTCTGCTGTCCCGATTTTTTTCTTCCCATACAATAAAATGATCCCCTCATGAAACTGAGTAGATGTGCGTCAAAAAATAATTTCATCAAAATTAATCATTTTTAGGGACAACTCACACTTGACCAAAACTTTGACTATACCAATTTTTTTTCACAAAAAAGTACTTAATGTTTCCTAAGACAGTTTCCCTGTATCTCTTATACTTTAGGATTTCCCCATACTGTCCCACTTAAAAAAAACACACTGTATAGCAAATACTGCTTTTTAGACTCTAGCACGGCAGAATAATGATCTAATCCACCTTAAATTACGCCAAAAAAACCTTTGACACAAATATTATTAAAAATGTGTTTTTCAGGATCATATGCAAATCTGTTAAAAAAACTGGTTGTGTAAACAAAGGATCGGGGTTGTAAAAGGGTGAATATTTTTTTAATCATAACATCTACGTCGTCTTTGCTCACATTAGGTTTTTTGTTATTAGTCATTTTTATTTTGTTAACCCTGTTTGACCTGGGTATCCATCCTGAAACGGACCGACTACCCTAACCCAGACCGCACACATTGCGGCAAATGGATCGAACTCAGTGTCAATTACTGAGTTTATTTTAACCAGTTCTATTTTTAAACCACCGTTAAAAAGAGGTAGAATGAAACGAAATTACCTTTTTTGTTTACACCTAGTCAGTTCAATTAAAAAATAACCATAAATTGTATGCTTCCATTAAAAAAATATTAATTTTTAAGAATAGGAAGTTGGCGTGACAGATATATACTGTATGAGGTGTGCAATAAAGAGTATTTATTATTATTATTATTATATATGTACATTTTGTACGGAAAATTTCATTTTTAATTTTATTAGATAGGTAGTCTAATACTCAGGATTTTAAGCAGAAAACCCTAAAATTGGTAATTTAAAAAAGTACACTTTTCTGAACACTCCTATTTACATGTATCTACTTGGAGGGAGCACCCTCTTTCTTCTTGTTTTTACTCAACTAAGTATTTAGCAGAGGGTATCAGTGTGGCTATATTTTAAAGTATCCAATTAATATTTTTGTAAAAATAAATATAAATCTAAAATTTTCTTATAAAAAAACCCCCCATTTATAAAAAGAAAACCCCGTCCAACAGGTCAGCCTGCGGCATGGACCCCATTATGCTGGCTGCATTTCCTCTCTGTACCGTCAAGGCGATACGTTGAGAGAAGTACGCGCCAGCCCTGGGGTCCCCTGTAGTGTCAACCAGCCGAGCTGACAGTGCTCTCACGAACGCCTTCATGTCGGTCGACCAGGGACCCAGTGTCTCAACTGCGAGCGCCGCAAACTCGTAGTCCTTTAATAACGACGAGTACTTGCGGCGCTTGAGAACCTGGGCCCGGTCGGCCGCAGCACCAGCCTGCGCGCGGGTTGCCTGGATGTGGGACTGTGCGAATGTGTCGACTTGGGTCCAAAATGTGTGTCTCTCACACATGCGCCTGTGGCAGAAGTGTGGATCAGCTGGGTAGGCATGGCCTTTCATGCGTCAAAAGTGCCGGCCGCCTATATCGCCACGGCACTATTAACGATTTGGTCCGTCGCTCGCTTGCCACCGTCTCTGTGCCAGCGATTCTGGAACCCGCAGGGATGGCGAGAGACGACGGCAAGCGTCCCGATGGAGCCACTTTAGTGCCGTGGAGACTAGGTAGGGCCCTGGTAGATATAATATTTTTGTTATATCTACGGGTTTTAATTTTGCCATTTAGGCAACAGAAAAGCAAGTAAAAAATAGTTTAATTACCACACTCGTTATTATTCGTTACTTCAATTTCATTATAATACGATGTACTTTAGAGACAAAATGAAACCAATATAACCTAATGTTGATACATGTAGTAAAAAATTGTTTGAGTATTATTCATTCCTTATAATCTGGTATGCATATGCAATTTAAGGTCGGACTTGAGTGAATATTACGAGTATTTGTGTCGTTAGGTTAAGTAATATGTACCAATGTTTCATTCCTATCGTACCTATTTCTGAAACAGTGGTGAATCACATTTTTTTTTAAACAGTCGTCAGATGTCTAATCATAAATGCTCATAAACGGAGCACCTATGAACGAATAAACAAAACATCAAGGTTGTCTGTCTTAAAATCATTCTTGATTTTTTTATGAAAGCGAACGCGCGTTACAGTAACTCGGCGTCGACGTTATTCTCGAAATACCTATTGCATTTATAAAGATCAAACGCTCGGAACAAACGGGCGTTCGTGTAAACAGATCATATCCACTACGCTCTCCGGCCTGCAAGGCGTACGCAGCATCACGTGTACTTACTTCAAATACATCACATCCTTATAGGCACTCTAATAAAAAAAAATTGAACAGTCTCATTTTAACAAGTTTTAAAGAAATATAAAGTTTTCCTAATACTTTGCAAACCTAAAAGAAAACATTTCATTTTTTTAATGTAGAGAGATTTATCTGTAGAATAGGTACCTACCTGTATTTAAAAAAAATAAGTACGTATACGTACCTTACCTACTATATCTAAAAAATCTATCGTTAAAATCTATTTACACGAATGTTTTTGTAACATAAGGGTTAAACAGGTTCAACTACCCAATCAATTTATATGTAATTAAGGATGATAGAAAACGAAGGAATATACCTACACATATTTATATCTATAAAGCTGAAGAGGGTCGAAAGTCTATACATGGGATACTTAGAATCGATAACAGAACACGTTCCAACAGTTTTTAGAATTTTTGTCTGTTTGTTAATCTGTTTATCTGTTTGTCCGCTGAAACGATTTAGATATAAATTAGTATGGAGATAATTTGAGTCCCTAGAAACGACATAGGATAGTTTTTATCCCGAAAATAAACCCTTGTGGTGGTTAAAAGCGGGTGGAAAGTTGGTATGGGGATTATTTAACCGTTGAACCGATTTAGATGAAATTTGGTATAGAGATAGTATGGGTCTCGAGAAAGGACAAAGGATGGTTGTCATGTGTTGGAAATTTGTATGTGGAATCGAAAAATCGAGATCGTCAGAATCTATTTAGATATAATTTGGTATGGAGATAATTTTCAATCGTGGCTAGATATCCGCCGAATTAGTTAAAGCAATGACGCGTAGTTTCAGTGACCGCGAGGCAACCGGATGGCTTTGGATTTTTTTTTATCGCGAGGCAACCGATTGAAACAGCGGTTGCCTGAAAGAACGTACACTAGTTATACAACAAAATTTTAATGCCATCCCTCCTGGTTGGACTGGTTCCCTGTACGAGAGCGAAGAAAAAAATTTAAATAAAAATTGTCAGACAACCGCTTGAAAATTAGCATGCTTGTTCTTCATCACATACAGACACCAGAAACAAATTGCCATCCGCCCAGGCCGGGTAGTTATCGAACCATAAGCCGTACGCAAGGTGAATTTTTCGATCGGTGGAGGAGAATTTAGGAAAAACGCACTTACAATAATTTTAATCGGATGGCATTTGTTTTATGAGTTTTTTATGATGTGGAAACTTGGAAGAATAATAAGTAAGGAAGCGTAATCAACGCTCAAAATCTGCTCCACTTTCCTGGTGCCAAAGTGGGCGGAGCTTGTGACAGCGGTGCCCTAATGTCATGTGAAACATTTTGAAATTGTCATGTCGTCAAAATATTAGTTTTTTCAGTCCATGAAATTTCAGTAATATATCGGTATTAAAATGCCGGCTTGTGCCGTGCATTGGTCCAGGAGCCACACAGGCGCCAAAATGGTGATATTTCTTTCCATTGGTAATTAAATCACGCATAGATATTCTCACACATTACGGACTTGGTCGATGTTATGCAATATAAGTTTTGGAAAAGTAAACATAACTCATTTGAGGAAAAGTATAATGAATGTTCATTTATAAGTATTACCTAGTAGTAATAGCAGTTAGGTTTCCGTTGTTAACAAATAATATTTTCAGTTTGTTTTTTTTTTCGATATACAGTATGCCATTTCTAGTACAACTGACTAATAGGTATGACTCTTATTTTTCATTAATAATGAATGCTATAACTTCATAGCATAGTATTTAATTATCAAATCTAGAGCAGAGCCCGACTGGGGAACTACCTCTACCTTACAGAAAACCACAGCCAATTAGCACTAGACCCTACTCATAGTGTTGTGTTCACGCTGGTGAGTAAGGTTGCCAGAGAGCTCAGAGGATGCAGTGTGTTGACGACACGGGGGATCCTCTTGTCCCTTTAGCTGTCAACACAGTGAATTCTCTTTTATATGAAAGCGTCGGCAACGCACATGAGACACCTCTGGAGTTATAGGCGTCCATAGGCAACGGTAACTGCTTACCATCAGGTGAGCCGTATACCTGTTTGCTACCGTTGTAGTAAAAATGGATACAAAATGTAAATTTATCTTTGTATTTCCCTAAGCCTGCTAAAATAAATAGTACACATAAACGAACTCATCCGTTATTTTTTTAGTTCTAAAAAACGAGGAAGCAAAGAGAATTTTATCTATTTATATTGAAGGTATGCTATTATTTTCTAGTCTGGTCATAAATAAAGTTAAAAAATAATCGTTTTTTTGCCGTCTCCCTAATGTAACGGATTTATAAAATAGTAAAATTTTTTTACTATTTTATGTTAATTTATGCTTATTTTGTAGTATGTAAGTCCCTATATTGTAATTAAGCACTTTTATTAAATAAATGAAAGATGATGATGGGCTTTCATATTATTCCTTATTCCAAGACGATTAAATTTACGTATATTACATAAGTAATGAAAAATGCACTAAAAAATAAATTGTTAATTGATTGCATTATTATTTATTACGGGAATCCATCCACGTCAAACTTAGGCGTATTTATTATACGTTAACTTGACATTTCAGTTATTTCATTTGAGTATCTCCTGTCAAATTAAACTTCATTGTCAAATTGATTTTGACCACTCACAACACGGCAACTTTTCTTATTGGTGAAATGGCATGAAACCTTTGCGGAATTAAGGTTAACACAATAAAATATGCTTAAAGAATGAGTATTTGATTGGTTAATAAGACATAAGACATTTTAGTTTTGTAAACGTGAAAATGGTTCGTGTTTTCACATGAACTTTGCTTGCCTTTACTCGTCTTGATATTATATGTCGATGTGTGGAAAACGATATGCGCAAATGCCATCCCTCTCCTATGAAATTTCATCTCTCTGTGGCAATTGATTGCAAAACATGTGCAATTTGGTAGCTTGACATTCTTAGGGATGGGTAAAAAATATTTTGAGGTAAGCTGTATGTCGATATTATTCCTGTACCTACCTTAATGAGAATAATGAGAGTCTAAGACTTTAATTAAACGTGTTTATTTTGTAAAACATAACAAATTAAAAAATGAAAATTTATTACTTAATTTTTTTTTCATTTTTAAAAATAACAATTTTCAATCTTGAATTTTTTGGAGTTCAGGGTATTCTGCGAGAAGTGACTGCATTTTCAATATTATGAAATATTATATACGAATAAAATATGCTCGTAAATACAGCTAAATAATCGGAAATGTTGTTGTGAAATGACATTGACTATCTATTGACGTAAATAATTTATTTTGACGTAAATAGTTTATCTCAAGAGCGTTCAGGCACGGCCCTGCAACTCGAAACGTAAAATAGCAACCATATCGTTATTGTTCTACGGATAAAGGTTTGTCTAAAAATGGTATACAGGGTGTTTGGTAACCGGATGCAAAGCCGAAAGTAGGAGATAGTCTAGGTCATGTAGAACATTTTTAGCCATACTTGTCTTAGACAAATGTTATTAGTTTTTTTTAAATTTAAATTTTAAGATTTGTCGGAGAAAACTGCAAAACTTCAGACTAAATCGATAATTAGAACTTTTTTTACTGCAGGTAGATTTTTTTTTGTTTTATTTCGTATTGTGCAATGTCTATCAAACACTAGAAAAGTGATTTCAAACATCTGTGTCTAAAGAAAACAAGTTGACAGCGATTTAAAATTTTAGTTACATGAAAATGTAAACGATTTAAGTGATTTCAAAGTACGATAAAAAAAAACTAAAATAGCCACGAATTTTCAAACCATTTTAAAAACATGCTTGGCTTTTACCCTTTTATTTAAGCTATCAAACACGACTGTAGCTACTGTATCCTTGAAAATAAGCCACCTAAACCAACTGGGTAGCTAAAATGTTTCACTCTACTTGTGATACTTGTGGTAGTTGTGGTGACGAATCTCATTATGATTTTACAATAAAACATTGGTTCTGAATACTAAGTTGGCATTGACTTGACATTTGACTTGTTTTAAAAGGGTTAAGTGTACTGGACAAAACTACCACATGCAATTTTAACAAACAAAGGCTTGCGGCGGTGAGAGACAAAAGAGACTGATAGCGGCAGGCGGTGAGCGGCGTTAAACAAAGATGATCGGTTTTGTGCTTTATTGACAAAGATAAACTGATTAGCTACATGAGTATTTGTGCAAAAACTAGTAATTTAGTCTAGTTACAACTTCAGTTGCGATTAGACGTTCATTGTGGTTTAATTTCCCGCTCTCATCTCAATTTACCGTGTCAAGTTGTAGCTGCCGTAGGCGCTCCTTCACGTGTAATTACGACTTCTTCATTGTAAACATGGAGTTTACGAACGAAGAATACGCCGACATTATCTACATGTACTGCAAAGCTGACAGTAATGGAGCGATGGCCCGACGGATATACCAAGAGCGTTTTCCAAACCGGAGATTGCCTAATGTGAGAGTGTTTTACAATTCATTCCGAAGGCTACGTGAGAATGGTATTGCTGTGCAACATGGAGGGAATCCAGGACGTAATCGCCCTGAAGTGGAGGAAGACGTTCTACAGGCATTTGCAGAGGATCCGAATACGAGCATCAGAGTGGTAGCTCGTAATCTGAACTTGTCCACATGGAAAGTATGGGCCACAATGAATCGTGAGGGAAAATATCCTTTTCGCGGCATCGGAGTTCAAGGTTTGGACGGAGGAGATCCTGCACGCCGAGTGGACTTCTGCCGATTTTTACTCAATGCGGATATCGAAGACCGACGTTTTTTGCGAAGCATTCTTTGGACCGATGAATCGAAATTTTCCCGGGAGGGGATCACAAATTTCCATAACCTACACCAATGGGCTGACAAAAACAACAATCCACATTGGAAAAAGCAAGTGTCCTTCCAAAGAAAGTTTTCCGTCAATGTGTGGGCTGGAATCATCGGCAGAGTCCTTATTGGGCCACATTTTTTGCCAAATAATTTAAATGGGGCAAATTATTTGGAATTTTTACAAAACGATTTGCCCAGGCTTATTGACGAAGACCAGCTGCCCGGTGCAGTGACATTTCAACACGACGGTTGTCCCGCCCATTACTCTCTGGCTGTAAGGGAGCATCTGGATAACTGTTTCCCGGACGGTTGGATCGGCAGAGGCGGACGAATCCCTTGGCCCGCTCGGTCACCTGATTTGACACCATTGGATTTTTTCGTTTGGGGCCGAGCTAAGGAGCTAGTCTACACACAAGAGGTCATTAATACCGTAGAAGAGCTGAGGGAGAGGATAGAAGCGGCGTTCGAAAGGATGAGGGAAGAAATGATATTCGGAACAACCACCACAGAAGTAAGAAGACGGGCTCGTGCTTGTATTCGAAACGGCGGGTCACATTTTGAAAACGAGCGATGATGTGTAATTTTAATGTGTTGATCGTAAAAATAAATAACTTATCTTTTATGCTTTTGTTTTAATTTACCCTAAACATTCCCTCTTATTAGTACAGGTAGCCTATTTTCAAAGATAAAATGGCTTGAGACATGATTGTCTTATCGCCCGCCGCCTGCCGCTATCAGTCCCTTTTGTCTCTCACCGCCGCAAGCCTTTGTTTGTTAAAATTGCATGTGGTAGTTTTGTCCAGTACACTTAACCCTTTTAAAACAAGTCAAATGTCAAGTCAACGCCAACTTAGTATTCAGAACCAATGTTTTATTGTAAAATCATAATGAGATTCGCCACCACAACTACCACAAGTATCACAAGTAGAGTGAAACATTTTAGCTACCCAGTTGGTTTAGGTGGCTTATTTTCAAGGATACAGTAGCTACAGTCGTGTTTGATAGCTTAAATAAAAGGGTAAAAGCCAAGCATGTTTTTAAAATGGTTTGAAAATTCGTGGCTATTTTAGTTTTTTTTTTATCGTACTTTGAAATCACTTAAATCGTTTACATTTTCATGTAACTAAAATTTTAAATCGCTGTCAACTTGTTTTCTTTAGACACAGATGTTTGAAATCACTTTTCTAGTATTTGATAGACATTGCACAATACGAAATAAAACAAAAAAAAATCTACCTGCAGTAAAAAAAGTACTAATTATCGATTTAGTCTGAAGTTTTGCAGTTTTCTCCGACAAATCTTAAAATTTAAATTAAAAAAAAACTAATAAAATTTGTCTAAGACAAGTATGGCTAAAAATGTTCTACATGACCTAGACTATCTCCTACTTTCGGCTTTGCATCCGGTTACCAAACACCCTGTATAATACTAATTTGCAGGAAAAAGGAAGAGTATCGATATCGACATCATAAATATTTTTTCTCAAACATGCAATGAAATATTGATGTTATGTTCCTTATTAGGCTGCGAAGTAACACGTTTCAGGTGCGGCTACACGAGAGGTCGATAATGGAATTTCATACAAATTTGGAGACCTAGGCCGGCAAGTGCCTGTTTTTTAATTTCCATTGCACATATGTATATTTGTGGCACAGGATCATGTCATTCAGCCATTTAAGGCTATAAGCGATATTTACTTTTAGGTTCGTTTGACATTCTGCCACTACTTACGCCTATTAAAAAAAACAATAAACAATATGATATATTTTGCAATTTAGTTTATATATAAAATCGACATGAAAATAACAAATAACACATTATTAACAAATTCCTATAATTTTAAATTGTAAAGATGGAGGCAGATTAAAAACGGGTATTAGACGTTGCAATTTGTAGGGCCCAATCTGTTGTGTACCCTGCCTCTCCCTAACCCTACAAATTGTTATGTCTAATACCGGTTATAGGAACAGTTGATTTTGTTTTTTTTTTTCGTGAAAGGTTGGTTATCAAGCTAAAATATTAGCAGCAAGGGCTATTACACACGAGCTGAAATTAAGAATTAGAATCTATAGTTACGAAATAAATTCGGAGGGTTCTGATTCTTATGAATATTTTCTATAGTAATGCATAAACAGAGACCATAGACAATATTTGTAACGTTCTGAATTTATGCAGTCACCATGTATATTTTTCTTCTTAATTTCAACTCGTGTAGAATGGCCTTAAGTGCAACCTCTCGAACAGCACAGATACTGTGAAAAAAAGTATTTTAGTGGGAAAATTTTAATAACATTCTCAATATTTAATGGGTTGCGTATATTATTGTGAATTATAATGTCGATTTGTTTTATTCTATAACAATTAAAATTTTTAGGTACAATAAAAGTGAATTAGGTCTAGATGTTGTTCAAATGCAAGTGAAAATTATACTTAAATGGCCGACGTACGTAATAGTTATACATTTTTGAAAACCGTTCAGTGACAATGAAATGCAGTCAGAATTTAGCAATCCAGACTTTATAACGTAATGTTTTTACGCATATTTTTGATTACGTGGTAAGTCTAATTAATGTTTTTGTTGTAGTTTGTTGATAGGATAATTCATTAAAAACAAGATGAATATATACTTAGTCGTAATAGTGGGAACGTTGGTTGTTTTTTTAGAAATTAATGCAAATTTTGGTTGTACGTTTGTGGCTTGTCTATATGTACCTACTCGGCCGGCAACCCCCTACTTCCCGGCCTCTGTAGTAATGTACTATTAGTACTATTACTTATCCCTAGAACGTCGAGCTACCAAATTGCACCTCCGATAAGGGGGTCTTTGTGAGGATCAAATGTCTATATGCGGCCAATTGCGTTAAAACAACACAAAAGTAAGAAATTAGACAGTCTGAGATTTGTACTTGTTTCTCGAAACGCTCCTAACAAAATGACGTGCAAAAGTGACGTCACGATCATATAGTTGCCCTGTTTAAAGTATGGAAAAAATATGAAATTGCTATTTTTACAGTGAAATGTTGCGTTTATGTATATGGTTACTGTTATATATATATATTATATTACTGTTATATACCTCGCGCAGCACTACCTGGTCAAGGCTGGCATCACCGCCATCAGAAGATTGCGCAAGACCGACAACAATCGTCTCGCTCGTGCTTGTGGCGCCACCATCGTCAACCGCACCGAGGAGCTGCACGAGAGCGATGTGGGCACCGCGGCCGGCAAGTTCGAGGTCAAGAAGATCGGGGACGACTACTTCGCCTTCATCACCGAGTGCAAGAACCCCAAGGCGTGTACAATTCTCCTCCGTGGTGCTTCCAAGGACGTGTTGAATGAAATCGAGAGGAACCTTCAGGATGCTCTTCACGTTGCTAAAAATTTGGTGCTGAGCCCGCGCCTGGTGGCGGGCGGCGGCGCGGTGGAGATGGCCGTGTCGCAGGCGCTGGCCGCCGCCGCCGCGCACAACACGCCCTACCGCGCCGTCGCGCAGGCCCTCGAGACGTTCCCGCGCACGCTAGCTCAAAACTGCAGCACCCAGCGGCCAAATTCATGATAGAAATCGCAAGAACACAAGATGAAGAGGTTGGAGATGGTACCACCTCCGTGGACCACAACTTGTACGCGATGGGGCCGGCGGCGGTGAATAAAAACACGTAGATTATTATGTACAGTTTATATACACCCCACAAATAAAAAAAAATAAAAAAAAGGACCACAACTTGTACGCGATGGGGCCGGCGGCGGTGAATAAAAACACGTAAATTATTATGTACAGTTTATAGTTACCATACAATTTATTTAACAGTTTAAAAATCGAATGGTATCATTGTTTTTTTTTTAAATTTCGTACTTTAAATTTTGCAATATTGAATCATGACATCTTTTAATTCAATAGATTTTTTAAATTTTGATCTTTATCGGGATATATTGGTAATTCTGTATCCTATCAACTAAATTTTATTGCATAATTCAATATGTGTCATCATCCCTATTAGGAGGCCGAGCTAAGCGAGGACTTTAAAAAAAAAGTTTACAACAGATTTTATACAATATATGTCAGATGAAAGGAAACTACTTAGTTTATCATATCAAATATTAGTTTAAACAAAACTAGAATATCTATAAAAACATAATATATCTAAATAAGAACTTACAAATAAAAAACCTGACCTAGGTCCCCATCACTAGGTAGAGTGCCCAGAAAGCTGGCCGCATTTCCACGCTGGATAGCTATGCTGTCCTGTTGGCCAAAATAGTGGCCAGCCTGGTCACCAGAGGCCTCATTAAGACGCGCCGAAAACTCTTTGTAGAGGCGACGCGCATTTGGTCCCCATGGCCCCAGGGTTTCGAACCCTAAACGCCGCAAACATGTAACTACTGCCAAGGGCAGCATACTTGCGATGCTTGAGGTGCTTGGCTGAGGTTGCAGCCGCGCCAGCATCAACTTTGGTGCCCGGAATATGGGACGGCACCAGGGTGTCTACACAGGTAGACTCCCACACAAGGGGCCGGCTCCACGGCACCAAAGTCATGCCGTCGTCCCTGGACAAACCATTTGGCTAAAGTACTGCCGGCACTTTAGCGGAAACAAGGGCCCGACGGATGACGTCGTTGATGCTGGCATGCCGGGGGATTCTCCCAGCACTACGACTGCATGAGAGGCCATGGTGACCAAGACCGTCCACCGTGACCCCGCATTATCAGCGATGGGGTACATTAGTTGGTGCCCCTATTCTAAGAGTTGTAGCTAAACGAAAAGTTATATTGTCCAACAATGTGCCTACTGTGGAATTTGGAAGTGTCTGTAACCACAGACCCGACTGCCACTCCGCGGTGGCAATGAGACGAGTCCGATCAGTTGGATTAAGTGCCGTTAGTTTATCAAATATAAATAAACCAAACTAGTAAAAAAATAACAATTGTTGTTGTTTTAAACTTTTTAGCAGAGTTAAACAGATTTTTCACTGAATCCTGAAACATGCATCGAAATCGATTTAGTTGTTTTGAGGTATACATAAAAGGTGGCTTAGTTTTATTGATATTATATGGCATTTTGTATTAAATAACCAGAAAATAGATTACGAAATGGTTTACTTTTGGTCTTTTTGAAGCAGCATTGTTACATACATACTTGTGTGTGACTTTACTGAGCAATGAAGGCAAAATAATTATTTATCAAATAGAAGTTAAATATCAGAATGGACACCACATAGCACAGGATAAATTCACCTTGAAACGAATTTTGATCGCAAATCTTGAAAAATAATAAAGTATTTAAACTTTAAAAAGAAACCGCCTAGGGAGGAAATGAATTAGCAAATAAGTAGATAAACAATGATTAAGAGAATGAGAAATGAATATTCCTTTAGCCCTTGTGAAGTCTAAGGCTTAAATATATACTACATAAATTATTATCCTGAAGTTTTCGTTATTTTCTATGTACCTATGTATTAAAGTATATACATATACATAATGTATATCGTCGTTTAATTAATAGCTACCCACAATACAACACATTTCTTATTGAGCTTACCTTGAGAGTTGGGACAAGGTCGATTTGTATAAAACTTGTCCCGTATTAAGAGTCCGGTAACGATTTGAAAACGAAAATCGCTATTAGTTAAATAACGCACATTAATTGCATTTGATAGGAAAGTTTGAAGTTTTTTTTTTCCAACAAATTTATATATTTTATAATTTATATATAATCTTTAAAATATGTATTTAAACTAATTGTAGTCTTATTAGTTACTGTAAAATAGTATCGAAAAGTTGAGCGCATTCGAAAAAAAACTTTACCGGACTCTTAAGTAAGAGAACAAATTAAATAATTGTGAATGAACTTAAGTTTATTATTGTCTATTTAAGTTTATAGTTGCCCCGTATTATTTACATTCATTAATTTTATTTATATCAACCTAACCAAACGGAACCCAAGTACGAAAATGCAGCAACAACTCGTTTCTTTGATTATCTGACGATCAGACCAACCGATCCTTTCGATCATCGATGCGCGCTGCCATTGCACATGTTAGTTACCACAGCTTTTACGACAGTCGTAAGGGAGTGTTCGGGCTTCTCAGAAACGGGCGCAGGCGCACATGGGCGGCCATAAACCGGCGATTATCCGGCTCTGCACTGCTTGGGGCATTTATTAGCCATCTATGTACTCTCGGTGATTTGCCGATCACCTTTGGTGCATCTGTTTTATGTCTACATTAATTGACATTAGATGTTCGCTTATAAACCTGTAGCTACGATTACAGAAGGAAGTGAATAGATATAGCTAATTAAATACAAGAAAAGCAAGCAACACAGTCCATTCTGTGCAATGATCCATTGAAATGGTACATTTGGCCTTGTGTCAAATAAGGTAGTGCTAATTTGTTAACAGACTTTTAATAAATAATGATTGCAAAAATGTAAATACCTACGTGTTGAATTGTAATACTTTCGTCTAAGCAGTCGGAACTGTTATGTAAATATTGTAAATATCTCTTATAGGTAAATAATAATTTAGCGTAGGTACATAATATTTGACGTGTAAAATATTATTGATGAAAAAACACTCTGCAGTTAAGCTCTAATATGTTAATGTTGTAAATATATAACATAGGTACAGATTCAAATTAGCGTAGCTTAAATATTTTGTGTGAAAAAAAATATTTTGTTCTTTTTAGTGTTTAGGGCAGGTTTGTTTTTCTAAACCCTTTTTTTGTATGTTTTTTTTGTAAATCATTTTGTGCGGGTTTTTTTGAAGGCGGTTTTATTTTTTGTTAAAAAGTTTGGTTTATTTTGTACTTTTTAGTGAAAATTAATAATGGGTAGACCGTCTAAAAGAGCTGCCTCGATGAGCCAGCGCCGTTCTAATGAGACAAAAGATGAAAGATAAGATAGACTTAGGAAAAATAGGCGAAGAAATTAAATCAGCATTTCAAAGGAGAGTTCGAGCAAGCGTGAATTTAGGCTTTCTCAAATGCGATCGAAAACTAATTATATTCGCAGCCATGAAAGTCCTGAAAGTCATGCCCAAAAACGTACTTACTCATCGGCTCGGTAAGATACGCGAACGCTTGTCAAACGAAACCGAAGAGCAGCGTACTCATCGGCTTGGCTTGATTCGCGAACGTTTGTCAAACGAAACCGAAGAGAAGCGTACTCATCGGCTTGGTTTGATGCATGACCGTTTATCAAACGAAACCGAAGAACAACATATTCATCGGATTGGTTTAATGCGCGAATGTTTGTCAAACGAAACCGAAGAGCAGCGTACTCATCGTATTGGCTTAATACACGAACGCTTATCAAACGAAACCGAAGAGCAACGTACTCATCGGCTTGGTGTGATACGCGAACGTTTGTCAAACGAAACCGAAGAGCAACGTACACATCGGATTGGTTTAATGCGCGAATGTTTGTCAAAAGAAACCGAAGAGCGGCGTACTCATCGTATTGGCTTAATACACGAACGCTTATAAAACGAAACCGAAGAGCAACGTAATCAACGGCTTGGTGTGATACGCGAACGTTTGTCAAACTAAACCGAAGAGCAACGTACACATCGGCTTGGTTTGATACACGACCGTTTATCAAACGAAACCGAAGAACAACATATTCATCGGATTGGTTTAATGCGTGAACGTTTGTCAAACGAAACCGAAGAGCAGCGTACTCATCGTATTGGCTTAATACACGAACGCTTATCAAACGAAACCGAAGAGCAACGTACTCGTCGGCTTGGTGTGATACGCGAACGTTTGTCAAACGAAACCGAAAGAGCAACGTACACATCGGCTTGGCTTGATGCGCAAACGTAACGGAAGAGCAGCGTACTCATCGGATTGGCTTGATACACGAACGCTTATCTAACGAAACCGAAGAACAACGTGCTCATCGGCTTAACTTGATACACCGAGCGAGGAATGCTACCAATAATTTTAAGTTGGGCCGTAACAGTTCACAAACTGCAGGGCACACAACACTCGATAAGGCAGTTATTGATTTAGGCAAAAAAAATCGCTAAAGGACAGACCTATGTAGCTCTAAGTCGTGTCAAAACACTAGAAGGCATCGTTTTATCGGACTTACATGCAAACAAGTTATTGAATAGACCCCATGACGAGAAGGCTCATAGAAATGTTGAGGTTGCGCAATTTGCCGTAATTTCTTTTTTTTTCATACGTTTTCTGCCACGGTTAATCTTAAATAATAATACATATGTGTTTATGGGGAAAGGACACTGTAGCTAGTATAATTACTGAATGAGACCAAACAACTGTCGTCTCGTGTGGCGGGCACAGGTCAGTGCTAGACAGTAAATATTTAGTTACTGCTTCGCACTGAAGGTGTTCATGGACCGATGTGGCACTTGGTAACAATTGTTCTCATCTCGTCACTTTTAACTCCTAATTATTAAGTAGTTATATCTTCTATCATCAGCTCAGCAACATTAGATTATGAATACCAGAGGAATATACTACTACTACACTTTTTTACTAGACTTTTTTAGATAATAAAATAAATAGTCTGTACTCAGAGTGGTTGTCAGGACAATTCCAATAACACCAAACACGACTTGGTTACGTTGTTTTGTTAGGGAGTTCTGTAGGGTACTTTCCGGTTCCATCATCAGACCAGTTTAATGGTACCGTATTCAATAGCACCATGTACATTTGCTTCCTCCTAGTAATTTTACTATCCGAATCGGCACATCTAATCGCTACCTTCGAAACACTCGCCGTTGAGGAGTTCTAGTGGCCATCTGTGGTTTTCATCATCAGTTTCCTATCACCAAATCCTCCTTTCTGAATGCAAATTCTTGACTAAATGAATAAATCACCAAAAGCGCCATACATGTACCTATAACATTTGAAGAGTTCCCTCGATTTCTCCAAGATCCCATCATCAGACCCCGACTTGGTGCCAACGGGACCATCTGGGGGTTATGCCCGTTCGATTAAAAAAAAATTTTGAAAATCGGTTCACGATTCTCGGAGATATCGAGTAACATACATACAAAAAAAAATAAAAAAAATCAGTCGAATTGAGAACCTCCTCCTTTTTTGAAGTCGGTTAAAAAGGAGAGGGTTATCAGTTCGTCAGTATTTTATTTTTTATTGTAAGGTTATAGTTACAGATTGGTCCCATTGTGATCAAGCCCTGTAGCCAAAATGACAATCGTTTGCAGAAAACGAAACGAAACGCTACACGCTCACGCTCACTCTTCCATATTAGTGCGATAGAGAGACGAATAGCGTTTCGATTCGTTTTCTGCAAAGGATTGTCATCCTGGCTAAGTAGGTGATTTATATATTTTTGTTTCTACGAAAGCGACTGCCATGGATCTTACAACCCAGAAGGGAAACTAGGCCTTATTGGGATTAGTTCCGGTTTCCTCTCGAATCATTCGAATGCAATCTGGCATTACGGTTGTAATGCAGTCCTGCTGCAGTTGAAGTTACAATGCTGCTGCCGTTTTAACGGCGTCGTGTTCTAGTTCCTCCAACTGCAACAGGACTCCATTACATTACAACCGTGCAGCCAGCTTGCTGTCGGCGTGCGGTAGGCAGGACTGCAAAGCAACTGTACACGGACTGCGCAGTTGCACTTTGCAAATTTTAGTGGAGTTGCGTCAACTGCACCATAACTGCTCTCGAATTGCCATTTTGCCGTTTGAACCAGCCCGCAGTTGATTTTGTAAAAACTAGTGCCTACGCTAATTCATGAGCTTAGGTTGCCAAGAGGACCCCATGTTTAAGAGCCGGGACAAAAAGCTGGGACAACGCCAGGAGGACAATTGAGACAGTAGAGAAATTAAACCACTTAACGAACGTCATACTTAATGTATGGAGGTGTTTTAGAGTCTGGACCCCTATTCGATATAGCATAAGTGACAGTCGCATGCAATCTAGTGTGATATCTCACTTTTGAGTGACGCTAAACTGGGCCCCCAATCCGACATGCCAAACTGTGAGACGTGGATGTCACACTTTGTATCGCTAGTAGATAGAGTGATATCCATCCTGTCCACCCGTGTTCACACCTAACTGTCAAGCTACTGACAGCTTGACAGTTAGGTCTCGTTAGAGCGTTTTGTCTATGGCTATGGCCACCATTTTAGATATCACTAGAGTGATTCCACCCCGATTTCAACTGTCACAAAAGTGTGATATCATAGTTGTCTCGCTAGCGACTGTCAGTTATGCCATGTCGAATCGCAGCCCTGCAATAGCTTCAATAAAGTGAGATATCTACTTACGTCAAAATCAACAACTATCGTTACAGGATATACGATACCTACTTTACCTAAATGTGACAGATAAAAACAATAGCAATAGATGCGCAATAGAAGCACAATAGAGTGAGATATCTACGTGTTGCACTTTGGCATGTCGAATCATTTAACAGATGTTTCGCGATTTTTGCTTGGAAAGGTGAAAATAGTAAGATTTTTAATGATTAAAGTGATGTTAAACTAGTATGTAAAATATACAATGTGTTTGGCCACGTACATATGTCGGAGCCATTAACCACGTATGTGTGACTAAACACATTGAATAAATACGTGGAAAAATGAGTAGCTTAAGGAATAAGAGCAACATTTTTTTTTACATTTTCATACATATTTTTTAAGCAAGAGTATCAAGACTATCAAGAGTATGTTTACCTAAAGCAATTTTAAGAAAAAATGCCGAAATTTAGGAGGCATTTTTGGTAATGTATTAAAGACTTTCATAAAAATTAAAATGTAGGAATAAACTTTGTTTTATGCTTTAATCAAACAATATAAAACATATTGGAGAGCATAACAAATAATAATAAAAAACCACGCGACAAGTTTGCATGAATCAACGTCCTCACTAAAAACTCTGCAAGAATAGAGTTTTCGGGTATTCAAAAACTAGCTTTCCGCCCGCGACTACGTCCGCGTGTAATACGGTATCTTATACATACAGAGTTTGATTCCCTATTGTATCTTCCTGAAATATGTTTTTTGGTATATGGTATGAACTATCTTTCTTGATTCCCGAACGATCTTCGTAATCGATTTATAGCTATTTAGGCGAAATAACGGGACACGTAGACATTCACAAATAATTCAAATAAGTGTTGACATGCAAATTATAACGTAAACTAGCTTTTTCCCGCGGCTTCGCCCGCGTACTAAAAGTACTAAAAAAGGAGGTTCTCAGTTAGACTCGTATGTTTGTATGTAGGAATGTATGTTTGTCCGCGATCATCTTGCGTTTCGCTGAACTGATTTAGAAGCGGTTTTCGGAAAAGTATTCGTTACATTCTGGAGGTTTCGGTATACCACGTTTTGAAGACGACGGTTCCCTCACTTTTTATTTTAAAGAAATTATTGCAATCATTGTTACGCCATCAACGACTTACTACTGAGAGATTATGATTAATACAGATTTCTACTCTTGAATAGAAGCTTTTCCCCGCGACTTCATTTGCGTGGAATTAGTAATCCACCCTCCTTTTTACCCGCTTAAGGAATGACTTCTGGGATAACAACTATTATATATCCTTCCCCAGAATGCAAAATATCTCCATACCAAATCATCTAAATAGGTTCAACGGTTATTAATTTCCCATACAAACTTTCAACCCCCGTTTCACCCCCTAGAGGGTTGATTTTCGAGATAAAAACTATCCTATATTGTTTACCGCGACTCAATCTATATAATATGTACCAAGTTTCATTTGAATCGTCTGTTGAGCGGTTAATAATTCGCCATACAAACTACCAACATGTTTTCTACCCTTCTAAGATTGATTTTCGGCTTAAAAAATATTCTATATTGTTTCCTGGGACTCAAACTATATCCACAACAAAATTATCTAAATCGGTTCGCGGTAAAAAAATCTCCATACAAACCTCCAACCCCCATTTCACCCCCTTAAAGATTGATTTTAGAGATAAAAACTGTCCCATGTCGTTTCCCGGTACACAAACTATCTCTATACCAAGTTTCATCTAAATTGGTTCAACGTTTAAAAATTCCCCATACAAACTATCAACCCCCATTTCACCCCCTTAAGTGTTGATTTCGTAATCAGCGACCCGATAAACCATAGAAACAATACCCATATTGATATTTAAATTTTGTCACCACATTTCCCCCTTATGGGTTGAATTCTCAAAAAAGCTGAAACACTTGTTTTCTCATTTATCGTTAGGAATACTCCTGTAAAGTTTCGAATAAAATAGTTGAACTAATCTCGTTTCCCATACAAACTTTGAACCCCATTTCCCCCCTTAGGAGGTAAATTTTTAAAAATTATTTCTAAGTGCATCCTTATGCCTTATAAGGAGCCTACGTACCACATTTGGAATCTCTAGAACCAGCGGTTTGGGCTGTACGTTGATATGTCAGTCAGTTTCTTCTTTTATATATTTAGAAGAAGATTGCAATTTGGCACAAATACTTTTAATAATTTTCATGTCCACAATATTAAATTTCAAAATCGATGCCATTTTCTTAATTAACGTCCCAAAAAATCACAAAAACGACACCCATATGGATATTTAGACATTTCAACCCCATTGTACCCTAACAGGGGAGATGGTATTTCGCCACGTCGGATTTTAAAATCAACGACCCGATAAACAATAGAAACAATACCCATGTTGATTTTCAGACTTTTTGACCACATTTCCCCCTTTTAGGGGTTGAATTCTCAAAAAAACCTGCAACACGTATTTACTCATTTATTGTTAGGAATACTTCTGTGAAGTTTCGAATAAAATAGACTAACTAATCTTGTTTCCCCATACAAACTTTGGACCCCCATTTCACCCCCTTAGGGGATGAATTTTGAAAAATCCTTTCTTAGCGCACCCCTAGACCTTATAAGGAACCTACGTGCCAAATTTGGAATCTCTAGAACCAGCGGTTTGGACTGTGCGTTGATAGATCACTATGTCAGTCAGTCAGTCAGTCAGTCAGTCAGTCACCTTTGAGTTATACAGTGTGGAAAGATAAGTCGGGCCCTGGAGGGAAACTACCTTAAAACGTTGAGATAGCTCAATTCACTGAAAGGAAACATTCTTTAATTTTTTTAAAGGGACATAACTGCATTTACAAATTTTTGGAAAAGAGTACAGTTTACAAAAAAACTATTTATTTTGTAATTTTTGCCATAAATAATTTTTATGACAATTGATGCCAATCGATCCTATTTCCAACAAGGATAACAACTTCTTAATACCAACCAAGTTTAGGGTACAAGAGAACCCATAAATAATGATAAAAATATTTTTTATTCAATTAGTATGGAAAAAAGTGAAAATTAAGAAAAAATCTGTGAATGCAGTTTTAGTTTTTAGGAAAAATAAAAGAATGTTTCCTTTCAGCGAATTGAGCTATCCCAACGTTTTAAGGTAGTTTCCCTCCAGGGCCCGACTTATCTTTCCACACTGTATATATATAGATGTGCCCTATTATTAATGAAAAATTCTGTCGACGAACAGGGGGGCGATTTTTGACAATCGAGCGCTCGAATTCAAAGAATTTAACCTCGGATATAATCGCACACAAAAGTTTGTCACCATTATTTAAGCATGAAATTACTAGTATAAATAATCATGATTTTAAATTACTATCGCTATTATTTTTAAAACATCATTTCTTCGTTTTATTCAGGGTTTTAAATGTCATATTCGAGCGCTCGAATTTCAAAAATCGCTCCCCAGCCCGTCGTCGAATCGCCTGTCGGAGAACCGTTACAGATTCCTATTATTTAGCTTACTTGTTTGTAAATTATTTAGTGGGGGTTTTATTTGGCGATACATTGACCAAACGACTGCTAGAGCTCACTCTGGAAATCAAAAACTTCTCTTGTGTGGAATTTTGAACAATGCTGAAATTAGTTTTTTTGCTTTTAAGCGAGTAGCCAAAAAACGAAATTTCAAGTCTGTTATAAAAAACAATTGTAATTTCTATAGAGACCCCTTTTTAACCCCGTTAGAAGTAGAATTTCAAATAACGCTGAAATAACTTTATTTTATTTTTATATATCAGTAAACATACGAAGTTTTCAAACTGTAACTTTAAATTTTAGGGCCAACCCATACAAACTTTCAACTCCCTTTTTACCCCATTAGGGGTTGAATTTTTCAAAATCGCTTGTATACAGTACAAATGTAACCCGTCCTAAATTTTTTATCTTGATAGCTTCAGTAGTTTCGCAGAGCCGAAACAATTAGTCATCTAAGGAATAAGTATCACAGTTTTTTATTTTATTTTTATACTATAGAGAGTTGAAAAAATCTATGTGCACTGGAACTTTACAATGTGAAAGAAAAAACTAATTAATTAGGTACCTACTAGTGTACTAGTCCCGGTACCAAAATATCATAAATAAAAATTATTTATGCAGTCGAGTCGTATGAAATAAGGACGCTTAATTTATTTATTACATTACATTTATACGTTTTTTATTAAGAGTTATGAAAACAATACTTTTTGAGTACTTTTAAATAAATAAATATTACAGGAAAATTTTACACAAATCCACCTGGTCCCACAGTAAGCTCAATAAGGCTTGTGTTGTGAGTACTAGGCGATGATATATACAACGTGTTACACCCAACACTAAAAACCCGAAAAGTGTTTGTTCAGAATCGAGAGTGGAATCGATTGCATTATATCTTAACATGGGTATACTTTTTCTTTAATTTTCCAATTTTTTACGTGTCGAGTCTAAAAGTTTCGAATACTACAGTTTACCATTCTCTCGAGAGGTTAGGAGATAGAGCAGCTTTGAAAAAATTGTCTTTTCATTGTAATAGTGTTATGTAGGTTGTCATTGTCAAAGTATGTCATCTTATGTCATGTAATACAAATTGACAAAGTAGGTAGAGAGGTTGACATGGTATGACACATGTAGAGATGTGACGACAACGAGTGAAGAGAATAGGAAAAGGTTTGCAAGGAAAACTAAACATACGAATATCTGTCGAAATAATTAACTGATTGAAAAATAAATACTCTAGATTAATTAGCACTAATAAAAATCGTTTGGGGTGTCTGAGATATAGAAAACATCCATAACTCAGAAACAAATATGCCCTGACCAGGATTCGAACCCAGGACCTCCTGCTTCATAAACATGGTCACTACCGACTAGGATAGGAGGCTGTTAAAACCCAGCCGTTCTAAATCGAACTAGGTTCAGTGTCGTGGGCTCTTATACTATAAGAAGATTGTACCACTCTTACGCTTTGCGCCACGTTACCGCCAATGTCAATTTGAAAGGAGATCGTAAATTTTTGTTAGGTGATCTGGCCCAGATTATTTAGGACCGTTTAGGAATGATTCTAACCTTTAATAAATCGTCTAAATTTCTAGATCAGGACGGTGGTAAAAAAATTGCGAAATCTAATGGGAAAATTGAAAAATCATGCATTTAAAACTTGAATCTGACAAGGACAATATTTGAAAGCGTGCATGCGTATAATTTATATATTAATGTAAAAAATTACCGACTTTTTAAAGAAAATGTACAAAGGCGGACTTAAAAACAAAACGGGAATCACGATGAAAAAATAAAAAGTCATATTTTGATCGTATTTATAGTGCCTGTATTTCGGTAAACAAAGACGGCTGTCAAACCATCGTTGATACTATTAACTGAACATTCCTAACACCTATTGCGAAGGGATAAGGTTTACCACCGTGATGCTGGAACCACACTTTGCCTATGCGGACAAATATTCGTGTTGAGTCTCTTTCTTATTGTATGGAATAGGAAAGAGACGCAACACGAATATTTGTCCGCATAGGCGAAGTGTGGTGCCACCATTAAGTGCGATACCACTAGTATCTGACATTGTAAAATTGAAAAAAAGATGCGTTTCGTTATCGAAGGAGCATGATTTTATGCCATTATGAAACCCACTTTTAATATTCAAACTCCGATCAAAAATGCAAAAATACGCATTTTCAATCTTTAGGCGTTTTAATACAGGCGATTTCTAATTTCAACTTCCGTATTCGTAGGCTTAGATATTATTTTAATATTACAATGTTCTAACTTACCGAACAGTATCGAAACGCAGATTATGTAATGGTAGACATTGACAGTGTTAAACCAAAAAACATACCCGTTTCAGTCCAGGTGAAGTTAAACTTTATGTCAATGCCATAAGGACGTTAACGACTTGTCTTGCTGTATTTTAATCGCGGAAAGATCAACATAATATTTATTTTTAGTATTTCTAATTCCCGTTTCATTTTTTTGTAATATTTTGTCTACTTTAATAATAACATGAGTATTTATTTTACATTGGAGTACAAACTGTATACGGTTTATATCAGGTGGCCCAGAATTGACGATCTCCTTTGCGGAGTTAACCTTAATCATAAAATGGGTTCGAAACACCAGTTTGTGCATTAAATTAAAGAAAATACTATTCCAGTAACATATTCGAGCGAAAACTAACACCTAGAGTAATATTAAGAATTATTCAAAAATGCAGTACTAACTATAGTGATGTGACATTGATTGGCGGCATCGGCATGTCGATATGAGATGTACGATTCAGAGGCGATTCTATGAAACTTGTGTCATATTTTAGGTCCTAGTTTCCGTTTGAGCTGAAGGTTGTCTATCAGTTTCAAAGTAACAGAAGAAAGTGAATAAATTAAATCCATGACAAAAATTCCAAAAATTCCAATTACATATACGAGCATATTATACCTAAATAACTGCTAAATAACAACTAGAATAATATTTAGAATTATTCAAAAATGCAGTACTAAGGAGGCAATAGTGATGTGACACATTGATTGGCGGCATCGGCATTAATTGATTTTAGTTGGATTGGATATTAGAAGCGCTGGTAGCCTGGCGGTAAGACGTCAGACTTTCAATCCAATGGTCACGGGTTCAAACTCTGGCTCGTACCACTGAGATTTTCAGGACTTATGTACGTAATATCATTTGATATTTTCCAGTCGCTTTTCGGTGAAGGAAAACATCGTGAGGAAACCGGATCTAATCCCAACAAGGCCTAGTTTCTCCTACTGCCATCTAACCTTCCAAAGTTAAGGGATAAGGTTGCCGTGCGGACCCCAGGCTCAATATAGCAAAAAGCTGGGACAAACTCTAGAAGGAATAAGAGTTGGATTGGATATTGGCTGGCATTTTTATGATAACTATGTACATAGGTAGTAAGTGCAGTACTTCTTAGACGGTACAGTTTTTTAGTTTAGTAAACAGGACGTGTGTTTCATACGTCAGGATTAGATAAGAGTCCATCATTAATGATTTACATAGTTCTAGGAATGTATTAGTTACAACGGAATGACAAAAAACAGTCGCTAAGAAACTACCTCGTCTCCTTTTAATAGGGGTAGATTTTCAAAATAGCTCTTCACAGTGCAGTTGGAGGGTTGCCCTTCAAGAATATGGGTATCAAATTGGATTACACTTCAAGTCATTAAGTTTTCATTGCAGGCTGTAAGGGACAGAAGGGCATTCTTTCTTTACTTGTCGAACCCAAATTCATGTCTAGATATATACATATAACAATGGACTAAACTTCTCCTTTCAAATAAATACAACCAAGAACAATAAGAACGGGTAATCACGTATGGATATTTCTATTCAAAGTGCTTCGTTTCTATGGTCCCTGGGCATATATAATATGAGAGATAAAATAAATAAATGCAACTCACCATGGTCATTGGTTACATATTGGTAATTGGGTATGAGATCTGGTAGATCGTGGTGCGACGGCGGGGACGGCGGCGGCCGGTAGCCGGTTTCCACCGACCCGTAGGGAAGCGGCCACTCCCGCTCACTCATGCCCCCGTATGTGCAGTATTCACTGCCGTAGGGTAGCTGCTGGCTCGCAGAGCTGGTGTGCGAGTAGGCACAAGCACCGTAGTCGATGGAGCCCGTGTTACTCGCGCCGGCCCCACTGCTGCCGGCCAGCTCGTAGCCGGAGGGCTGAGCTGGCGGCAGCGCCGTCACTCCGCCCCCACACAGGTATCCTCCGCTTCCAAACTGAGGCTTCAGAGCCTGACACTTCCGGCGAAATCCTCGAGGTCGCCTCCTGAATGATCCCTCTTCGAACATGAACTCTGAGGACGGGTCAATAGTCCAATAGTGCCCTTTCCCTGGCCTTCCCAGCCCCTTCGGGAGCTTCACGAAACATTCGTTTAGGCTTAAATTATGGCGCACAGAGTTCTTCCAACCCTGATATGAACTTCGGAAAAATGGAAACGTTTGTTGAAGATAACTGTAAATTTCGCTAAGTGTCAGCCTTTTGTTTGGAGAATGTCTGATGGCCATTACTATGAGAGCTATGTAGGAGTAGGGTGGTTTCTCTTGTCGCCTCGTGGCCGGCGGACGGCGGGCCGCCTCCTCCGTCGCTTGCTCCTCGATCTTCATGCGTGCGTGCGTGCGCGCCGGGCCGCGTGCAGGACAACAGTGCGCCCGCCCACCGCGCGGCGCCCGCGCATCCGAGCGCCGCCCGCACCGCCTACCGCCGCGCCCCACGGCACTACCACTCCCACAACCGCCTATTACATTTATATTATTTGCTAAACTACACTTATTAACCATGCATTAATATATTTCCGACTCTTTGAAAATCTCTGCAGTCATAAAATTCAGCATATCTATAAGTAAGCCTTACGCATCAACATTCAACAATGTATGAATAAACGAAGACATGAAGCTGGTGTAGTAAAGCCTCGTTGGAGCTCGGCTGGTGCGGTCGTCGCACTCTGCCGCCGGCAGCCCGCAGCTTCGATGACTCCACAAACACTAAACAGCGGAAACCCCGCTTAGACGCAATAATATTTACGCGTCGCAAGGACGCCTGTCGAACGCCCGCTCTTGACCTAGCACAATTAAACCAAACATTTACTAGATCTATAAAACGGCTATACGACGTACACCAAATATTTACCATAAAGCGTAAACCAAAACTTTTGCATTAAACTTGTAGGATTTATTTACTCGAGTTCGTTTACAGCGATGAGCCATTAGAATATCGTTCATATTGTGACGCATTAGAATAGCATTTAGAAACACGCTTAAATACTATCGTGGCCTATCACGCGGTTTTGTTATGAAAGTCAATTGAATATTTCAACTCATTGTAGCTTTAACTAAATATATGTATACATATATATATTACATACATAGGGTTGATTCAAAGACATATCTAACACACTTCTGATTCAGTTAGTGGCTAGTGTTATACCCAAGCCAAAATCTGAAAAATTTGCCTGTTTCATGATTTATCATTTCCTACAATACAGAGCTACTGTACACTGAGAAAAAAATGTTGTTGGGCGTAACAATAAAACTTAAACGCTATACAACCGTCTATGGAGCTTGGTCTATAGTACAACTTTTATGTTGTCAAACTCTTATTGTTAATCTGACAATATTATATAAATAACATTTTCACTTTGTTATTATTACAATGCTTTATATGTTGTCGTTACAACAATATAAACTTTGTGATATTGGCAACTTTTAACCTAGTACGTTCTGGTTTAAGTTGCTACCTAGACAAAATTGCTTTGTGCAAATGACAAAGTAACTTTGTTATTGTATTGTTTAAATTATGTTCTTGCAACAAATTTGTATTGTATTGTGGCAATACCACAAAATAGTTTTTGTTAACCTAACCAAATACACGTTGTCATAGCAGCAAAATGCTTTGTTTTGGCATCAAATCTTTAGGTCACTATTCTGCTAACGTTGTTAAATTAACCAAATCTTACGTGGTCGCAATAGCAACATGCTTTGTTTCGGCATCATTTTTTATAGTCATAATGACAAAGGCACTTTGTTGTGCTAACCATTTGGTATTTCTGTTTCAAGATACAATTTATTGTTATTCATACAACATTAGTTCAATATTTTAATAACAACGACCTTCAACTTTAATTTTCGACATTTTAATTTATATCTCGCAATTGGATAATTATGCAAAAGACCAATTTCTATAAATTGCATATTTTTCATTAAAGGTGGAACCAATGTTGTATGAATAACATTATGTACCTAAATGTTATGTTGAAACAGAAAAAACAAAAAGCAGTGCCAATCATGACCAAACTGCGAGCAAGTGCAAACCATTACGACCCAAAAAAATGATGCTGAAACAAAGCATATTCCTGTTGCGCGATTATTACATCAAGAAACAGCGTTTCACGTTAGCAAAACAGTGATCTAAAAATATTTAGGGAGTATAAAACGTAAGATCAAACCAAAAAGTAATATATTTTCGTTTATTTTAAAATGGACGTTTCAAAGTATATTGCAGAGCCCTCAATATAATATCAGCAACATCCATGATGGTAACTTCTTTGGTGCCGAAAAGCATTTCCCTTTGATAACAGTATGTTCCTATGTCTGAAACTGTCGCAACACGAGCCAGGTAGTCATGTCTTGCTCTTCTTTGGATAATTTCCACACATTTCTCTTCGCCTACTGAAAAATAAATTAATATAAGTTTTTTGTCAAACGTTTCATTTTTGACATAAGCTTTTAGGGTCATATTACTCATCCAAACAATTATAACAGACTCAAACACAATTAGGTTTTGTTGTTTTATTGCAGAGTACTTATAGTCACCTCCAGTGTCCAACAATCAGATCAGCTCGATGGTACCAAAACATTGCATTTTTATCTGAGTTACGAAGGAATGAAAATTTTCAGATCGGTCAGAAATCGGGAGCTGGTTTAAAATTCAGATGCAAGTTTTGAACCGTGTACTAATACATAAACCTTAAATATACTACTGTCCTGACTGTTTTACGAAACGTGCTACTGTATAAAGTCGTCATGAGCAACCTTTTAAAAATGCAGAAATTATTTGAAGAAATACGAAACATAAAATACATATTTAGGATCTTACCAGAGGCCAAATCGAGAAGGTCGATGGTTGATAAGTCAGCCTTGTTACATTCTCCTCTTTCAACGAGTACTCGTAGTTTCAGAATCTTCAACTTTATAAGAGGAAATCTTTCTTTATATGTTTTATTTGCTGCTGGGTACACACATTGAAAGTCAGGCGACACCTGAAACAAACATATATCATAATGCTACAAACAACAACACACTTAAATATTAATTACCACGGTAGACCTTATGGCAATGTTAAAGTGAAAATGAAAATAATTATTAATTATTCTTCAATTTAGGTACTTTACAATGCACTTATGAAAATCAAAAAGAAACTATAGCGGGTCTGGCTGTATATAAACAGCGGCACTGATATTAAAAATGTTTATTTAAACAAATTGAACACAAATGGGTTATACAGACACAAGTCTAGCTAATATTTTAAAGTCTAGGTTAACAAAGTAACGAATGGGTATCGTAGGTCGGTGGCACGCGAGTACAGCGTGCTTACCATGCGGCGGTGCGCTGCCCACTGGCGAGAGCACTTGAAACGCTCCGCGGTGATACAAGATGGCGGCACACGCCAAGGTCTAGTTGACCCACGGTTTAGCTTATTAAGAAGCGAGCCGGGGTCTACCTCTAGTGGTTCTTACGGAAACACGCCGAACAGGCGTGTCGTCAAGGTCACGCGCTATAAAACTACTTCCGATTCTAACCCTACAGCTCCTACATAGATATTTTTTCAATACATACATCTTACAACTATCATGCATTTTTTTACTAAGATTATTGACATACAGTAGGTACGGTTACACCGTATGTAATTTAGATACATTAGATTACTTATACGGGACGTTACTATTGTCATACTCATACCAATAAAGTCTGCCGATGGTCAGTAAAGTATTTCGTTGATGGCAGATACCCACGTACTTACAAATCATAAATAAAAACGTAAATACCTATTTAAGAGATTAAGTTAAATTATCAGCTACTTGTGCTATTACTTGTGTGCAAGATGGCGCGCGGCCGCGTGGTTGCCCAGTTAGACCGAATGTTTAATATAAATAGTGTTGTATGTAGTGAGCCAAAGAAAAATTGTGCAACCTAATGAAGAGTTCAATCTGGAATGCATACAATTTTGCATTCGACAGTCCTGCGCATGCGTGTAAAATGGAATTGAAGTACAACATTACCTAAGTAATAAAAAATAATGAGTAGTTACTTACCAAGCATGCTAGGGATTAGGTGTACAAGCCTTGCAGAAACCAATCTTGCAGAAACACGCCCACCTCGACACACATTCCTATTGAAAAACCACAACACTAAGGGAACGTACCCATACTACGTGACCCGTTTAGGGGGGGAGGGGGGTCGTCAAAATACTACTCTTGGTCACAAGGGGGGGTTAGGTTTACGTCACGTAATCAATAATTATTATAATTATGCTCTAGGGAAATCTCGCGCATTTTTTTTTTTACTTTTTAATTATGGTTTGCACGCACCTTGAGGCGTTACGCGGCAACCGCCGTTTTAATAAATACAAATATGCGCCAAATTATGATATTTTTTACTTTCTGTTAGCAAAAAAACAATATTAAGAATTACTACGTGACAACCAGAGGGGGGGGGGGATCTTGGCCTATACTACGGTTGGTCACCGAGAGGGGGGAGGGGGTGAAAATTGTAAAAAAATTGGTCACGTAGTATGGGTACGTTGCCTAAGCGCTTATTACACCGCCCGCGCTCCGTCACGTCCTCCACTTCCGGCATCCATTAGCAACTGACCTGTACAACGTCGTTTTGTTCCCCGCCTCCCCTCCATTCCGCGCATTTTGTTAATGCGTTAATGTAATTTTGTCAATTTTTTACATTGTCAATCTAACAATAAAACCATTTAATGCAGATACAAATGTGCTTTGTTAAGTAGTTGACTTTGTTGCCGTACTAATGTTAAACTTGTTAAATTCACAAAATTCAATTGTCAAGTCAACAAACCCAAAAATATTGTCTTGGTGACAAAATACGACTTGTTAATAGTTGTTGACTTTGTTGCCGTACTAATGTTAAACTAGTTAAATTCACAAAATCCTATTGTCAAGTCAACAAACCCAAAAATATTGTCTCGGTGACAAAATACGACTTGTTAATACTGCAATATATATTGAACAACAAAAACGTTGTGATAGTAAATAGACCCGCTTTGTTACAAATGCAATACTTATTGTGCCTACAACAAAAAAAACCTGACAAAGCGTATTTTGTGACTTTGTTAGCCATTATTTTTCTCAGTGTACCGTAGTGTATGTAGAGTACAGTAGTGTAGTTTAGCAGTAGCTTCCTACTGCTAAACTACACTACTGTACTCTATACTGTACCTCTTCGAAGTTAAAATTGTGTTAAACATACCTATTTATAAAAGTTAAAATATAATATTCGTATTAATAAAACTATTATAGTCAACTAGATAGGTGCGCGCACCTATTTATATGGTTAATGTTGACTGCAAGCAACAAACAAGCTCGCCACGCTACGCGTACGTTTTCGTACGGGTTGCTGATCTCTATCATAAATAAACATTTTGACCGAAAACTATACAAACTTACTTCTCTTACTTACTTTAATATTTATATTTCTGATACCGCGACACCGAGTAACATTTTACTAGACCCAGTTAATTATGATAGGTATGTATTATTAACATACGAAGGCTAAATTTCGCAAGTTTCTCGTAGCAATCGCAGCATCTTCGTAGCACACGTCTCAGAAATAATAAAGTTTCAGTGGGTAACTAAAGATGGTGCTAGATTGCAAAAATTGTAAATCTGTAAAACTTGTCGATACGAAACAATTATATCCCTCCTTTTCATGCCGTGCTACAAGTGCAAATAGTTTGAGAGAGATGCCGTCCTGAAAAGCTACGTAGCACCGCCCACAAGATGGCGCGTAGCGTACGCGCCGCTGTAAGCGCACCAAGCTGCGACAAACTTGGCGTTCATTTAATTTTAGATTTTACGGGCTTTTTCAATTATATATTTTTATTTATTTTATAAAGTTTAATAATATTACAATAAATTTTACTAAGTAGGTTTTCTATTACCCTATGTTATATTATAATACATAAGGCGTTTAGTTGTACTCACTTGTACATAAACTTGTACACACTTGTTTCCGTGTACCCGGAAAGAACATGTCTAGACACTTTTTTTGTAAAATGAGATTTTTATATCAAAATTTAGAGCTTGCAATGAACTATTAGTAACAACTTCTGTTACAGATGTAAATTTTAACGTATATCCACTTCTTAACTCATAAAAACCATCTACTTAGTTACGAAAATAGTATGGTTAATTGAATCGTTCCAAATTTTAAAAGCGCTATAACTCAAAATGTTGTCAACGTGACTAGACTTGTTCTTTCCGTGTACCCTTCACCTATGGATGGTACAAGAAGGATATAAATCTCTATGTTACAAAAGTGTCCGTCAAAAGGCGATAAACTGATGGCGCCACAATGATATTAAATTTGATTAAATTAATTTTGAAAAAAAAAAAAACAAAATAATTATTTGCGGAGATGAAAAACACTCTGAATATTAATTTTATTTAGAAAGTCATATAGTATTAAATATCGATAATTCATTTTAAATGCTGAACTATACCTAGCGCCACCCGGAGATATTTGGAACTATTATTTAGTGCTTACCGCTGGACACTTTTTCGACCGTTTTCCTAGAAGAGAGTTCCATCCTTCCTATACCATCCATACCTTCACCTATAAATAAAGCTATTAGCCGGGCCCGGAATTAGGTGAGCTAAAATACCTAAAGTTCGCGAGAGGACATAATATAGAGTGGTTACAACCGGATGAAAATAATATTTTATTTGGATTAATACTAAGTACTTGTTTCCTTATCTTTCTATATATACTATAGTAGTACTAGTAGCTGTCACTATTTTGACGCTAATACGCCACTCTGACAAGCATTGATAAATGATAATGAATAGGAAAATACAGATTACTAATTTAAAATATATGTCACATTTTCAGATTTATTATTATAATGTTAACTTTATGGCTGCAATGTAACCATTTTTCATCATTACGACTATTACTTGCAGTGCCCGGATGAATATCGAATACCCGGAATCCAAATAAAATATTATTTTCATCCGGTTGTAACCACTCTATATTATGTCCTCTCGCGAACTTTAGGTATTTTAGCTCACCTAATTCCGGGCCCTGGCTATTAGTAAACAAGCATAAAACATTTCAACACAACCTTCCTCCTATACGTACTTACCTCCTCGTGTAGGTACTAATAAGTTACAGCTTTAATTGAACGCCATAATTCGTCTACAATTTGACCTTCCCTAATAGGAAGATACTAAACAATACTAAAAGTTTAACTGTATGTACCTAACTATAGTAAAAATATAAAAACCACTTTTTTAAAGTGGTGAATCTAACAAAATATATGTATTTTGCACTATGGCACTCGACTCCGCAGGTCTTCGAAGCTCATGTTATCAATGTTATCATGTATGTATCTAGGATCGATCCATAGGGTTGACCCACGCCAAAGACCATAAGGTGACATGTCATTAGATTATTACTTAAGTAATTGTTTTTAGACAACCCTTTAAATAAATAATAATATCGATTTAAAGATTTCTAGTACTACCTAGATGAGTAGTAGACCCTACCTAATCGAGTAGCAAAATTCGGCTTATGTAATATGCCCCGGTTTTGCCCACTTTTAGAAGAGTTTTATCTATTCAGATGTTCATCATTTCGTGTCAATAAGGAATTATGACACGCTCTATGTACTGAGTCATTGAAAATATATTAAGTATTATGTATTTATATGAATCTCCGCTGTTAAGATTCTGACATTATATCTTATTTCTTCTTTAGTGAAATATCAGGAAATCTAGGAGACTTATCGTACTAGAAACCGGTTTTTTTTTTAATTGAAATACGCCACCACTTTTTTTGCATTGCGGCATCGGCATTTCGTGTTCCCCCATTATACATACATTATACTTTATATATATCTCATCTAGGAGACTTATCGAACTAGGTTCAGTGTCATGGGCTCTCTAACTATAAGTAAGTAGGTACGCTTACCACAGAATAACTAATAGTACTACCCGCTTACGGCCAAACTTAGCGCGGCAGTTTTGATACAGGTATTAACTATGTTGCAAAGATAAATTACTTAGTATTAAATATTAAATGCATTCGTACTAACTGATGTAAGTATATTATTAGTGTAAATAAGTTGGTCAGCATCCGCCTTTGTTCCATGCCTTTATAACACCCGACACCTCTCTTCCCTAGAGATAAGCCGCGCCGCACGTCAATATTAACCATGGATTTAGAACAGGTACGTGACGCCGAGAAGACAAAACTGGCCCTGTAGCCAAGATGACAATCGTTTGCTGAAAACGAAACGAAACGTTACACGCTCCCGCTCACTCTTCCATATTAGTGCGATAGAAAGAAGGATAGTGTTTCTATTCGTTTATTGCAAACGATTGTCATCTTGGCTAAGCCCCCTGATTCTATCATAAGACGATTTCCACGTGTTTACGAGCGACACGCACACGTATAACTTGTGGGGAGTGGTGATTTGCTTAAACCCGACAAGTGAGTGTGTGTGCACGAAACCGTGCTAATCAGGGGTCAGTTTTATATTCGCGGTATTACGTCCCTATATTTTCTAGATCCATGATAATAATCGTTTATAGCCAAAAGGTGTTGTCGCTTCTTAAGGTAAGGTCATTCCTAATTGCATATATGTAGTAGAAGCGCTTAATAAGGCCTATGGTAAACAACCGAGAATAATTAAGGTACATGATGCTTGGAAACGAAACGACACATTGTTTAAAACTGATCAAAAATGTTATTTCTTAGCGATTTCATTCCGAGAATCCTAACTAAACATTAGCGGAAGTAAAGATGCTATGTTTAGTTGTATATTTCCTAAAGTAAGGTAAATATTTGAGCGCGTGGATCTTTTAACCTAAGCCATTTATAATAAAGGTTATATGGTTGGGTTGTCAACTACATATTAGGCGCATGTCGATTGTCGAGGACGTTTACCTTTGTTTCAGGCTGTTAAATGATTACTAATTGTAATATAAAAAATTGAGGATAATGTTGGAGGTCCAAGAATCACTAAATCTCAACCATTAATTTTTTTATTGTATTGTATCTGTTATTTCAAAATTTTAAAATTAAAGGATTCAAGAAATACGTTTTTTAAGCGCCTGTTTTAAATAAGTTGAACTTTACCTGTTTCGTATAAATAAACAATAATGAGTTCTTTGATTATCAAAAATTGTAGAGCAAAGACGCTGACGATTTTCTTCTTTACATTTATTCATGTCAGATTTATACTTTTCAAAATAATCGAATGATGAACAACCGTGTCCGAACTACGAGTAACCTAACTTTTCTTAATGGTTTATTTCGCTAAGATAAGTAGGTGTTAAGAGAAAAATGATCAGAAGTTTTCAGTCTGCGATATCTGGTCAATCAAAAATTCAATATGTTTTATAATATAAATCTAAATATATATAACTCAAAGGTGACTGACTGACTGACATAGTGATCTATCAACGCACAGTCCAAACCGCTGGTTCTAGAGATTCCAAATTTGGCACGTAGGTTCCTTATAAGGTTTAGGGGTGCACTAAGAAAGGATTTTTCAAAATTCATCCCCTAAGGGGGTGAAATGGGGGTCCAAAGTTTGTATGGGGAAACAAGATTAGTTAGTCTATTTTATTCGAAACTTCACAGAAGTATTCCTAACAATAAATGAGTAAATACATGTTGCAGGTTTTTTGAGAAATCAACCCCTAAAAGAGGGAAATGTGGTCAAAAAGTCTGAACATCAACATGGGTATTGTTTCTATGGTTTATCGGGTCGTTGATTACGAAAACAACAACGATTTTAAAATCCGACGTGGCGGACGTGAAATACCATCTCCCCTGTTAAGGTACAATAGGGTTGAAATGTCTAAATATCCATATGGGTGTCGTTTTTGTGATTTTTTGGGACGTTAATTAAGAAAATGGTATCGATTTTGAAATTTAATATTGTGGACATGAACATTCTTGAAAGTATTTGTGCCAAATTGCAATCTTCTTCTAAATATATAAAAGAAGTAACTGACTGACATATCAACGCACAGCCCAAACCGCTGGTTCTAGAGATTCCAAATGTGGTACGTAGGCTCCTTATAAGGCATAGGGATGCACTTAGAAATAATTTTTAAAAATTTAACTCCTAAGGGGAGAAATGGGGTTCAAAGTTTGTATGGGAAACGAGATTAGTGCAACTATTTTATTCGAAACTTTACAGGAGTATTCCTAACGATAAATGAGAAAACGAGTGTTTCAGCTTTTTTGAGAATTCAACCCATAAGGGGGAAATGTGGTGACAAAATTTAAATATCAACATGGGTATTGTTTCTATGGTTTATCGGGTCGCTGATTACGAAATCAACACTTAAGGGGGTGAAATGGGGGTTGATAGTTTGTATGGGGAATTCTTAAACGTTGAAGCAATTTAGATGAAACTTGGTATAGAGATAGTTTGTGTACCGGGAAACGACATGGGACAGTTTTTATCTCGAAAATCAATCTTTAAGGGGGTGAAATGGGGGTTGGAGATTTGTATGGAGATTTTTTACCGTGAACCAATTTAGATAATTTTGTTGTGGATATAGTTTGAGACCCAGGAAACAATATAGAATATTTTTTAAGCCAAAAAAACAATCTTAGAGGGGTAGAAAACATGTTGGTAGTTTGTATGGCGAATTATTAACCGCTGAACAGACGATTGAAATGAAACTTGGTACATATTATATAGATTGAGTCGCGGTAAACAATATAGGATAGTTTTTATCTCGAAAATCAACCCTCTAGGGGGTGAAACGGGGGTTGAAAGTTTGTATGGGAAATTAGTAACCGTTGAACCTATTTAGATGATTTGGTATTGAGATATTTTGCGTTCTGGGGAAGAATATATAATAGTTGTTATCCCAGAAGTCATTCCTTAAGCGGGTAAAAAGGAGGGTGGATTACTAATTCCACGCAAATGAAGTCGCGGGGAAAAGCTTCTATTCAAGAGTAGAAATCTGTATTAATCATAATCTCTCAGTAGTAAGTCGTTGATGGCGTAACAATTAAACAATTATTGCAATAATTTCTTTAAAATAAAAAAATGAGGGAACCGCCGTCTTCAAAACGTGGTATACCGAAACCTCCAGAATGTAACGAATACTTTTCCGAAAACCGCTTCTAAATCAGTTCAGCGAAACGCAAGATGATCGCGGACAAACATACATTCCTACATACAAACATACGAGTCTAACTGAGAACCTCCTTTTTTAGTACTTTTAGTACGCGGGCGAAGCCGCGGGAAAAAGCTAGTACTCAATAAGTTAATAAAGATTATTTTTTGCTCGAATACGAATTGGTCATTAATATTGAAGATATAAACTATGTTTACTGTGCTGACATACATTTATTTAATGCTGACTTAAAATGATAACATAAAACTAACTAAAACTAAAATAAATCTAAATAATTAAATTAAACCGTAACCGTGTAGCTGTATGAGGTGTGCAATAAAGAGTATTTATTATTATTATTATTATTATTAAACGAAAACTAAAATATATTTAAAAGAGGCCCTTGCGGCAAGGTACCGAAGATGCTGGCACCATTTCCCCTCTGAATTGCTAAACTTATTCGTTGAGCAAGATAGCTGCTAGCTCTTCGGTCTCCTGTGGCATCTCTGAGTCCCTTCGGTAGGTCTTTGAAGAGACTCAGAGCGCTACCACGGGCCAAGGGTCTCGACGCCGAATCGGACAATAATATATTCGACGCCGAGACCACTGTATTTTCCCACCTTGGCTTTTTCGGCCGCCTCTGCCGCTGCCGCTGCCCTCAGGGCGGTTCGGTGGAGATGTGACGGGGCCAATGTGTCTGTACGCAAGTTGCATCCCATACCAACTAATTAATGTTAATTATACAGATTTTAAAAAAAATCCACATGGACTTTTTCCGACACAAAGATGGGCAGTTTTAAATTTGCTTCGTTTTTAGGGTTCCGTAGTCAACTAGGAACCCTTATAGTTTCGCCATGTCTGCCCGTCCGTCCGTCCGTCCGTCCGTCCGTCCGCGGATAATCTCAGTGACCGTTAGCACTAGAAAGCTGAAATTTGGTACTAATATGTATATCAATCACGCCCACAAAGTGGTAAAATAAAAAGTGGAAAAAAATGTTTTATTAGGGTACCTCCCCTATACGTAAAGTGGGGAGTGATTTTTTTTTTCATTTCAACCCTAACGTGTGATATATTGTTGGATAGGTATTTAAAAATGAATAGGGGTTTACTAAAATCATTTTTTGATAATGTAAATATTTTCGGAAATAATCGCTCCAGAAGTAAAAAAAAATGAGTCCCCCCCCCCTCTAACTTTTGAACCATAAGTTTTAAAAATATGAAAATAATCTGAAAAGTAAACCTTTATAAAAACTTTCTAGGAAAATTATTTTGAACTTGATAGGTTGAATAATAATAATAATAATAATAAATACTCTTTATTGCACACCTCATACAGTTACAAGCACAAATTTTACAATTAGATAAATTTAGGTAGAGGTAACAACAGGCGGTCTTATCGCTAATGAGCGATTTCTTCCAGACAACCTTTGGGTAGTGGAGACTAGAGAAAAACAATAAGCAGTAGGTGGTGCATAGAAACAAAAGAGACGAAATAGATAACACAGCACATTCATATGAATAGTTTTTGAAAAAAAAATACAAAATTATTTCTGAACTAAGTTTGTAATTTAACCGTATAAGCAGGTGTGTATTGTACCTGTAATTTCTAGAAAATTACAATGAAAAGACTTGCTTTCAAATAAAGTAAAAACGGTGAAAATCGGTTCACGCAATAAAGAATTATCCCATAAAAATCATCTTCCATACTTTAAGCTCGCGCGCAATAGTTTACTTAATTTGCCGATAGATGTCGCTGTACGTAGAACGCTCATATCATATCCTACATGGCGGTGTTATTTTAACTCTTAAGTGGGGACACTTACTGTGACGGACGAAAAACTACGGAACCCTACACTGAGCGTGGCCCGACACGCTCTTGGCCGGTTTTTTACCACAGCTTTTTCCATAAAAGACATAGCTATGTGACGGTTTTATCAGGGTTAATACTTTATTTATATAAAAAATCAACCCTTAGCTTTCCTGAAAATCTAAAATATGAAACAAATTTGAGGAGGTTTCAGTTTTTGTTGCTCTAGATTAGTTTTATTGTATTATATTAAGTTGTTATTTTAAAATCTGTCGAATAAAGTACCAACATCATATATAACTAGTCCAATACTGGCCGCGTTTCCACGCTGGAAAGCTATGTTGATCCGCTGCGCGAAATAGAGACCTGTAGCCCCTCTGGTCTCCAGAAGCCCCAATAAGGCGTGCCGATATCTCCTTGTTGAGTCGACGCGCACTTGGCTCCCACGGCCCCAAGGTTTCAACGCTAAACGCCGCAAACAAGTATTAGCTACTGCCTATAGGGCAGCATATCTACTTGCGTCAGTTGGGACGCTTGAGGTATTTCATAAGCAAGGGATCTTGGAGCCGCTGCCGTTGTTACATGGTACCTAGTTTATAATAATACACGTAATCTAATATTGGTAGGGACCTTTTGGATGCGGAGTTTGGAGTTCCGTTACTATATTATATAGTTTCGCCATGTCCGTCCGCAGCTTAGCTCATTAGGGCAAATAACAAGTAGGACAAAACGATTATGGCAAGTAATTTTAGGACAAATGTCATTTCGAATATTAAGGTAATTTTTTAATGAGCTTTAGGACATTTATTACATTATGACAAGTAACTGTTAGGGTAATTGATCATTAGGCTAAATGACAATTAGGACAAAACGGTTAGGGCAAGTGCTTTTAGAATAAATATCATTAACACGTTGAAGGACAGAACGCCTGTAGGCGTTGATCTTCGAAAAAATGATACGACAGTACGCCTCTCGACGTTCATAATTTGGCTTGTAAAAAATCACTACGCCCCTCGACGTATTATTTTTTATACTAACACTAGGTAAGGCATGTTGTAGTGTCATGGCAGAAGCAATTTATACTTTCATTCTGTCATAACATAACGTTCAAAAACTTGATCAAAAAAATGTCGTAAACGCACACATTGACAGAATTTTGTCGCCACCATTACGCACACTACGCCTGTAGACGTCAACACTGCATACAATCTGCCGAGTAGTGTGCGGCTAGCAACGGCCGAGTTGTTCGTGCGGGTTTTGGTGGACTGACGAAATGTAAAAGGTCATTAAATGTAAACTTTACATATTTTAGATGTGTTTTTGGTAAATATTATGAAATTAATAGAAGCATTTTTACATAAAGTAAGTAAAGTTGTGCATATATGTATTTGATGCGTAAAAACAATGTTTTAACTGAAGCATCACGTTTTTTAGATGGCGAAACGTGAGTCGTACGAGAAGCACCAAAAAATACTACAAAAAACACTATTTTATGAGGTTTTTTCATCTGATTCCAGCCAAGAACCTTTATCTGATGACGGGGAATTTGCATCAGATAAAGATTATGAATCCTCTGATGTTGGAACCTACCAGTTCTGAAGACGTCAGTCAGTACGTACTGACACATAATATATATGTACTTACTATGCAATATGACAGTACGCCTATAGTGACACAGCACAAACATAATGTAAGCTAGTAGTGTCCATCAACGTGTTAAGGGTTTCTAATGTTATGACCAATAAAATTGGGATTTTTAAACATTATGGTAAGAATGTTTGGGACAAATGAGCTTTAGGACAATCATTACGTTATTAAAACTATGCCAAGTAACTGTTAGGGTGATCAATAGGCCAAGTCACAATTAGGACACAACGGTTAGGGCAAGTGATTTTAGGACAAACGTTATTAGGGATTGCGAGGAACACCGTCTAAGTTATTAGGCATGCTTCGATATCCTGCACTACAACGTAGGTATGGACCTACGTCTTAACATGTTAACATAATATAGTTGCAATAAAATCAACATTCATGAGGCTGACAACACCCGATGACCTTCAAATTGACTTTACTCAAGCAGTTTTTTAGCTGTAACTACTTGTTTTGAGAAAGTAAAAAAAACATATGTTATTTATTGGTTACATTTGGAAGATCTTCGTTAATTCCGATACACGATTGGACGAAATCGGCTCGATAGAAAAAAACTCCAAAGTTACATCTTATGCTTTAAACAGTTGTATGTCTTTAGTTTCTTGACTTATACATCTGTAACTAAGGACAAAAATCCATCACACCAATACTAAAAACTTCGTTATTTTATATTTCTCAATAAATGCGTAGTTTTTTTTTATTCATCATTATGCAAAATTTGCAATGAGCTCCCATACCAATCGTAACACCAGTGTTTCTCTTTTACTCGCGCTGAAAAAGATAGGGAGTTTATTTAGTTGTGGTCAGCCCCTTAACATATAGAGCCGACTTTGTACAATGTGCAAATTTTTTATCTTCGAACTTCGGGTAATAAGTAATATTTAGCCAATTACTAAAATAAATCAAGTACTTTTAAATTATGAAACTTATGAACATACTGAATTTCTGACCGGTTGCGATTATTAAAGTAGGCCTAAATTTTCTAGTCGTTCAGAAAAGTGACGATTTATTCTGTAAACATTATTGGAAGTACGTCGAGTTCACGCGCTCACGCAGGCGGCTTGAGCTAGGTTGTAAATAATATTTTATGAACGTAGCCATGTGCGCAGCGTCCGTCGACAGCGGCAACGGGAAGCCGCCGGCGCGGACGGATCCGCCGCTCGGCTCTGACTTGCAGCTGACAAAGTGATTTAACGGTGAACAGAAAATACTGCGCATGTTTCATAAGTTTGGAAAATGATTAATCTCAGTGACTTGGAACAGTAAACTCCCTAATAAGCGGCTTACGAAAAATCAGCTTAGTTTCTCATTATGTCTTACAACGATAGTTTATATTTATATAATTATGACACCTCACCTAATTATTAATATTTGATATTGCCCACTGCTTGGAAGTCAATCTTGATATATAAATCTGTCAGATTCGACACAAAACGTATTTTTCCGTATACATATAATAAATTGTAGGTAGGGGAGAGCGGGGCTGAAAGTGCCGGGGGTAGATTGTGCCGACCTCAATAACTTATTAAACAATAGAGATAGCGATACTTTCAAAATGCGCAATTATAGCCTCAGGTAACGTGCCATATTGACAACAATTTTATTTTCACTAATCATGAGACGGTCGAGTGAATGGGTGCGCAAACATCCAGAGCTATCAGAACGATACACTTGTATATTTTTTCGTGCTTAACCTATTTAGTCTGTATCTGAGCACTTTGGACCAATTCAAGCGTTGCTTTCGTAAATTATAACGACATTATTTAGGTATCTTAAATATAATTTAGTTATTTTTTAAATTGATCGCTACAGTTCCCAGTACGCCAGTGTTAGTCTTTAACCCCAACTTGGGGCTTAATATTCCCTTTTGAAGGGGCAGGTTGTTCCCAAGAAAAGGTCACCTCGATCGACCTCAATTGTATAAAAATATATTTTTGGCTATTTCTCATTAGATACGATGCGAAACTACTAAAAAATAGGACTAAAAGAGGTAAAGTGTTAGGAGTAGAAACAAAATGAAATCAGTGACTAGAAACATTTTTTTACATGACCCCCGAAAAACCATAGAGTTAGTTGTGCAGAGCATAGACATGTATGCTCATAAGTACATAAATAGTTTGTTTTCTAACTGAAATCTATTTCATTCTGTCAATCTTTGACATAATCTATCCGGAACAATTTGCCCCAATGGTGGCGCAACTTGCCCCGAAGAGGGGCTAAAAGTTCCGCTCCGAAATTTGTCGATTAATTATTTTGAAAAAATAACTAAGTATTTAGATTATCGTTGATATTACTGCTTTGTTTCAAAGAAAATAAACATTTTTATAATATTTTCACATAATTAAATTAAAACTCTTTTTTTATGACATAACCTTATGATACTTGAAAATCGGCACATCGAACCCCGCTCTCCCCTACTTATACACGCTGTAACATGAGAAAACCGAATAATTTTAACAGCGTATTTCTGACCATAATTGGAGACTAAAATGTCGTATAAACTTTTCTGGATTTCGCGAAAAAAAAAATTTTTCTTTTTGCTTTTTTTTTGTGTGTTTTGTGTTTGTGTTTAACATAAAAACATAAATGTTATTGGTAAAGATGTCGATTAAAATAAATTAGTACATTTTTTTCGAAAAAATAGTTTACGTAAAGTATTCCTTGGCACTTTGATATCTGTCAATAAGAATGTCTAGACTAGACCCCATAAAGGGTGAAATCGCCATCAATTAAGCGTTTTGCACTGAGTGACAATAAAAAATGTTTTTTCATTTAATTGGTAGTAACTCTGAAACTAAGCGAATTCCAGAAAAGTTTATACGACATTTTAGTCTCCAATTATGGTCAGGAATACGCTGTTAAAATTATTCGGTTTTCTCATGTTACACCGTGTATAATTTAAGAGCTGATCTAATAAATAAGTAGAAAATAATTTTAAATAATAAAGAACCGACTTCACTTAGCCTTCACCTATACAAAAGCAAATGCCCGAACTACTGTAAGAAAATTCACATCACTATGGGTGGATATTTGAAGAGTTCCCTCGATATCTCCAGGATCCCATCATCAGATCCTAAATCAGAATCAGAATCAGAATCAATCGTTTTATTCGTGATAAACCATAGTTGCATACACAAGTATAAAAAAAATAAAAACAAGAAATATAGAACATAATATACACAGTTTACCACGAAATGGACCCGCCTCAGCATTACGCTCGAGACGCCCTTAGATCCGAAACCCAGCGCTGATCTTCCGGCGGGACCATTTGTGGGCCAACTGATGACAATGGGACCAACGGCGGTGAACTTTCTGAACTATCTCGGTGAACTCATTCGAACAAAAAAAGAATTTCCAAATCGGTCCAGCGGTCTATGAATAATCGGTGCACATACATTTAAAAAATCGGGCAAGTGCGAGTCTGACTCGCGCATCGAGGGTTCCGTACGAACGTTTCATAAACGCTTGCAACTATAGCTCGATGCAATAACGAATATACATATGTACCAACAGGTACAATTTTTTTAAACAAAACATAATTCATATTGGAAAATTGTGTCACTAATATTTGATACCTGAAGTACACAAGTAAATTTTCAAGGATAAATATTGATCACGTCAACCGAAAAAAACGCTTTCAGCATGATTTCATGAGAATTTAATAGACTGGCCGAGTGATTTTAACATATTTTTTTTTCTTAAATCCGACTCACCCTTGACTGCAGAAAATTCATAGACTGGCGTTACATACCTGCTTTTGGGTTGCTGACCTACATACATATGTGTACAACATTTTTGCTCAATCGGCCCAGTAGTTTCTGAGAAAATTGGCTTTGTGACAGATAGAGAGACAGAGTCGCACCATAAGGGTTCCTTTTTTACCATTTTGGTACGGAACCCTAGAAACAAAGATCCCTACGAATTGAGAACCTCCTCCTTCGAAATCTTGAAGTCGGTTGAAAAGACTTAACGCACGTTGTAAGGTACCTTTATTAACGACGGCGTTTTAATTGACCAGCCAAACTGTTGTTCGAATAAAACCTGTAATAGAGAGTTGATTTACATATAGACGGAGAGCTAGCCACGTCAGATATAACAATAATGAGAGCAACGAAACCCGTCTAGTCAGTTTGCTATACTATGTTTATTTCTAGATCTGGACATCTGGCAGTTGTAAAGTGGTGGAGGTCAAAGAATGCAAACCACTAGAAAACAAATCCTAGAGTTCTGGGTTTGATGCAATATTATGAGAAAATATATAAATAATTAGATTATATTTTTGCAAAAAGTTTACCTTGGGAAAAAATAGTGCCAAACGACGAACCTACTCGTAAATATAATGTAAGTAATTCATAGTTTGTCGACTACTGTTTTTGTTTCCGTAATAATACGTTTTTTTTTCTAATGTTAAAAAAAATATAGGCACTGTCCTTTATAACTGAGACAACTTCGGCAGTATTTACTTATATTGGTATTATATAGATACTATTTTCCAATTAAAAATGTTGTTAATCTGTCACTCTAACCTCCATACATTAAATGCTGCCAGATGCCCGGTTCTAGCAGTAAGGATAGTATAGGTACCCAACCAGACGGGTTTTGTTCCTCTCATTATTGTGTCATATTCATATATGACGTGGCCAGGCCAGCTCTTAGTCCAATAGTACGTAAAATAACTCACAAGAACTTAGAAATTAGAATATGAAAATGTTGATTTGATGTTGGTACAAAACTATAAATTCCGCGTCCTTCTTTCATCAATTAGCCTATAAATAGTAGAAAATAATAATTATTCTATAAATAGGAATATTATACATATTTCCTACCAAACGTGTGCTACAACCATAGTTTTAAGAACAGACATTCACCTGTAGGATACGTTAATTCCAAGTTAGTTCTAATATATTTCTCTAATTAATAAAATATGTAAGTTGATAGGTAAACGTGAAGAGAAATATAATTAATAGAATTTATCGGCCTTTATTTAAGTCCCACTACTGAGCTGAGCATGGAGAGCCATGCTAATAGTTGATCGTAATACCTAATCGCACTTTCACTAGTAAATTTGTAAGATCAGCCTAATTTGCTAAGCGGTGGGATATCAAAATTATCTTGACATGTGCGTACTTGTTCCGTTAACAATAAAGTCGTATTAAGCTTATTTTCTCAGAACACTTCGTTCGCGACGCTACTTCTGCTGCTAAGTAAATAAAATAAGTATTACCTACGGGACAATCTTACAAAATATTATAACGTTGCACGTACATGTTTAATTATAATTTAAATCTTTAAAACATATTTTTAAAATAAATAGTTTTTTTTATTGATATTGACTTGGGTTTATTTATTTAATTATCCCGCTTAAAACCTTACAATATAACAATATTAGGTATCAACTCAGACGTAACGGACATATACAGCCTGGAAGTCCACGATGGACCTTTGCGAAAATGGAAGGTAGTTTAGCCTTAGCACTATATTTCCCCCATAGAAACTATGTAAATATGTGTAACCGTGTCCAACTTATAGCCTTTCAAACATTCACGCAAAAAACTAACCCTTAAACAGGTGACTGGGTCAATGAACTTACTTGTAAACAATATTTAGATGACAGGATATTATGCTGTCAATGTTGTCATACATCCATTCATAGATCCGCTTGCAATGCTGAAAAATAATTGCAGCATTTTCGGACGCGATTCTCTTTGTGTCTACACTTGTTCAATAAGTTCAATTTCGGGTATAGTTTTTATGTTATTTCTTATTAAATGAATATTATTTCTAACCACTAAAAATATTTAGTTCAAATGGTGACATTGACAACCACTCAAAAGTGAAGTCGTCAAGTCATCATAATTATCATAAACAAATAAAGATGAGATATCATCTTTATTTGTTTATGATGATTATTTACGATAGTAAACTCATCATTAATATATCTGACTGATAAAAAGGTTTTAGCTCGTTAACACGTTTCACAAAATCCTTTTAGAATAAATTGAAATTTTGTCCTAGTTGAGGAGGTATATTTTTTATGCAATATGTATTACCTATTATTTATTTGGTTTAAAACATTGGTTTAAAACGTACAATATGTGCATGTGTTACTTCTAATACTTAGAGCCTTAGAGAAATCAACCAACCGGAGTCGCCATTGACAGGCGTTCCCCTCTGCCGAAAATATATGATCAGTGGTCATACACATGTATGGACTGACGTTTGTCTGACATAGCTATTTGTACGTTACGTACGAGCAGCCATACATTTGACGTTCCCCTCTCCCGCAAAAATGAGCAGACTTTTTTTGTATAGAAAATGACAGACATGACTACACCATCCGGGTTGAATTCTCTAAGCTTAGAACCGAAACATTTTTAATAAATAGCGAACCTCTTTGCGTAGTTGGAAATCGACAAGAAGTCTGATGTTTGAAATGAAATTGTAGCCTGTCCAATTGGACGAAAAGAAATGAAATTATCATAAAACTTACTTAATGTCATATGTCATATTCTTCAAATAAAAATGCTTTTGCTAGAAGCTCATAATTATTTTAATTTGCTCTTTTTATAAATGAGATGCAACTACATTGCGGCTAAAAGTTTACGACGACAAAGATAAACATATCCACCACCGCATCCAACTGGGCATAGGAGAATTATATGTGCTTTTTATCGTGTCACCAAAAATTAGCCCATTGTACATCTAACAGCTCAAAATGACCAACGTGGAGGTTCCGTTGTTCAACTTGCGATTAAACTAGGGAAAGAGTTCTGCAAGTTCGAGATCAGAGCGTTGATATTTCGGAATGAGTCACCACAGTACCTACTAAAAGTTCTTAAGCATGCGCCTTCACCCTTACAAAATACCTATAGAGGTTTAAAGTTTTACTGGCTCGAGATCGTCCTATCCGCGAAGCCTACTGCTAATGATTGTTATAAAAGATGTTATGTTATTGTTTAAATGCGTTGCAAAAATGTTGAAGAGCAGAAACTATCTCATGTGCATCGACATCGTGTATCGTGCACGGGCTGCAGCAGCCTGCATTGTAAGACGCGGAGGAACATTAGAATGCCGTATGTGAAGATAGTGTAAGTTATGGCGATTAGTAATAAAGTAATTGATTAATATTTTCGCATTTGATTTATTTGACATTTACGCGTCAATCATACATCAGTGCGATTACGTCAACGCTCGGTAATAAGCTTAAGGTCCGAGTTTTCCCGATGGCGATGACGTAATCTAGCCGTGAAATGCAGATGCAATAGGGTCATCACCACAGTGAAGAAGTAGTGAATTTGAATTTATTCTTTTTTACTTAATTAATGATTCTAACCATTACAAATCCACTGTATATCGCTCAAACTATGCTATATTTCCGGGGAGGTCCAGCGTGGCAAACCACCCTGTATATATATTAATCACGTATAACAGCACTCCCGACGAAGCAATTTGATGGTTGTACGAACTTGCTGGTGTTCCATAGGGTGTAGCGGCCGCTTATATATTTGCCATCGTGGTTGTAAGTATAAAAAATATTTGTAGATCGAAGAAAAACGAGAACGGTTTTTTATTGATCTATGTTACCGTTTAACCCTTGAACGGATGTAAACCAAAATAAAGACCTGGGTCAGCCACATGTTCCCGGTCCATAAAAAGTTGCTTTGGGCAATCGTATAGATACGTTGAAAAAAATATTTTGGAAGGAGGGGGAAGGGTCTATGTAGGTACCTCATGGCAAGAAAATACTCACAGCAAACCTTTTACATTTAAGTATAACTCCGTAGTTCTTATAGGATCGTAGGTCGTCGGTCGGGGGGAAGCGGGGGGGGAGGTTTTTACCAGACTAAAATCGTCCGAAGATTTCAGTTTCAAAATGTAGGTACCTATGCAAAAAACTAAGGTTCTCAAATAGATCGCAATACTTATATCTCATTTATTTAATGACTTTGATTTAATATGTATATTTATTGTGTTTTAGCCGTAAAGCATAACACAAGGCGTTAGAATTAAACGTTATTAAGTACTAGTATTAGGTACCAATGACCCTATTCGTTATTTTAAACTAAGTAATACACGGAACTATTAAGGCTAAAGCGAAACAAAGGGTAGACGGCGCGGCCGCATCTCTTTGTTTTCTCTGGCGAGCCATACGCGGCTCTATCAAAATATACAGAGGACTAAAATGTAACCATGCCGCGGCCACACGCTGCGAGCCCGAACCGAGCATGTTGTGATGACGACTCATTATTGTTCAGACACTAACGTCTAACATATAATAGGTACAATTAGTACTTAATATGTATTTAACTCTCTATATTGTACGAGTAATAAATACTGTATCGAAAAGTATAAGGACAACTGCACCAACACGTGTCAGTCTTGTGTTATTTGTTTTAAAATTTTAAATTATTTATTATGTTATAGATGATATGATAATAAATCAATTACGAAAATTAATTTATCGGATCACTTTTGATTTCATAAACTGAGTGGCCATACACAGGAGCAACAAAAAATACTCTTGGACAAATATACGAGAAAAGGGCCGGTATGTCCATAAAGATCGCCGCTAAACTCGTGAGGGTGTGTTTTTGCAATTTAAAATGGCATTAATAAAAAGTTTGGGAAGCCTTCTCTTTTAATGACAGCAACCGACGAGTGGCAGACCAATGTGCCGACGGAAAGCCCGAATTATTCAATATAAATACCTATGAAATTTCGAAAAACTTTTAATATTAGATTAAGAGTAGGCCGCCGGCCGTAAGCAACCCTACCTCATCGAGTAGAGGAATTCGGCTTATGTAGGGCAATGCACGGTGAAAAGGTATGTATATAATACTTGGTAGTCTTAGCGAAACTTGGAGCATTTTGTATAGTCAGCAAAAACATCATTATAGAATCTACCCCAACGAGTAGTAAATTGAACTTTACAATTGAAAGTACTAATCAAACTGGTAATAACAAAAAATGGTAGCCGACCTTAACCTGGAGCTTTTGTTATTCAGCCTAGATTTATGTTTTAAAATTAAAATCGACTATTGCAAGTACGACGCGCTAATGAGTTCACGGGATGGTTTAAATGCAGTGTTATGGTGCTCCCACACTAGCTGTTATAAATGTTATATAACAGCCACCTATCTTTCTTTAACAACATAGTTCTACTTAGCCTTATCCTTGTTACACTATGTTATATAACATTTATAACAGCTAGTGTGGTAGAACCATTACGCGGTACGGTACGTAAGATACTGTTTGTCAACAAGTGCTAAAAAATAAGAGGTTGCACTGCCCAAAACAGGCATTTTCATGTTTCTACCTTATTAATAATAATTAACCTAGTAGAAAATAAAACTGTGCCACTCGAAAGAACTCATCAAGTTGTACGAGCCCCAATGCATATTAGATCATCTAGTCACACTTAAAAATACGATATTTTTTAAAAGACTGCTATTTAAATCCGGATTGACTTTGATGATTAAAGGAATACGCTACATACAAAGCCATTGAAAGTAGTTTAATGTTGCGTTGCACAAAGTGTAATAATGTTATTTAATTTAGAGTAATTGTATCGTAAAGTTAACATTAAGCAAGCAAGAAATTACGTCTAGTTCATATTTTAGGCAAAATAGGTCGTCTATATAAGATAAAAACTGTTTTTAAGAAGTTTAATATTTAATTATATTTCAAATTGAATATAGAATATTCTCTGTCATCTAAAATGACAGATGGCTATATAAAAACGCAATGGCAGTGCAAATTTTCATTACTTTATAATCATTATTCTATCGAGATGGTGCGAGGTAAACCAGTGACTGAAGAAGTGCGGAAAATGATAATTTCCTGTAACAAGAACGGCAAATCTACTTACCAAATATCCAAGGAGATGTCGTTGCCACGATCTACAATTCAAACGATTATCGAGCATCACCGAAAACATGGAACAATGTCCTGTTTAAAGAAATCTGGCGGTCGACGAATAACCTCCAAGGCAGAAAACAGGATGTTGAAGAAGATTATCAAGAAAAATCGTCGTGCAAGAGCAGGAGAACTTACCGTATTGTGGCGGGACGCTATTAAAAAAACATTTCAGTCGATACCTGCAAGAGAGTAATGAAGAGAATGGGCTATAGTTTTTACACTGCTAAAGAGAAACCGTTACTTACAAAAAAAAAACAGAAAACCAACAGATTGAAATTCGCTAATGAATACAAAAACTGGACTGTCAATCAGTGGCGAAAAATAATATGGAGTGATGAATCCAAAGGAGATCGTCAATTTTTGTTAGGTGATCTGGAGTGCGATTTTTGAATCTCACCAAGTGACTAAATCTCACCGATGTGAGTGATTTACTATCGGAAATCACTCACATCGGTGAGAATTAGTCACTTGGTGAGATTCAAAAATCGCACTCCTGGCCCAGATTATTTAGGACCGTTTAGGAATGGTTCTTACCTTTAAAGAATCGTCATAATTTCTAGATCAGGATGGTGGTAAAAATATTGCAAAATCTAATGGGAAAACTGAAAAATCATGCATTGAAAACTTGAATCTGACAAGGACAATATTTGAAAGCGTGCTTGCCTATGATTTATATATTAATGTAAAAAAGTACCGATTTTTTAAAGATAATGTACAAAAGCGGACTTGAAAACAAAACGGGATACATGATGAAATAATAAAAAGTCATATTTTGATCGTATTTATAGTTCCTGTATTTCGGTAAACAAAGACGGCGGCTGTCAAACCATCGTTGATACTATTAACTGAACATTCCTAGCACCTATTGCGAAGGGATAAGGTTTACCACCGTTAAGTGCGATAGCACTAGTATCTGACATTACAAAATTGAAAAAAAGATGCGTTTCGTTATCGAAGGAGCATGATATTATGCCATTATGAAACCCACTTTTAATATTCAAACTCCGATCAAAAATGCAAAAATACGCATTTTCAATCTTTAGACGTTTTAATACAGTCGATTTCTAATTTAAACTTGCGTATTCGTAGGCTTAGATACTATTTTAATATTACAATGTTCTAACTTACCGAACAGTATCAAAACGCAGATTATGTAACGGTATACATTGACAGTGTCAAACCAAAAAACAATCCCGTTTCAGGCCAGGGTGAAGTTAAACTTTATGTCAATGCCATAAGGACGTTAACGACTTGTCTTGCTGTATTTTAATCGCGGAAAAATCAACATAATGTTTATTTATTTAGTATTTCTAATTCGCGTTTCTTTTTTTTGCAATATTTTGTCTACTTTAGTAATAAAATGGTTATTTATTTTACATTGCAGTACAAACTGTAAACGGTTTATAAATATCAGGTGGCCCAGAATTGACGATCTCCTTTGAAGTCACTGTTGGTGACGAACGAAGTAAAGTCATTCGGGAAAAAGGAGAGGTATTTCATAAGGACTGCCTCAAGCGAAAGGTGAAGTTCCCAGCATCTTTAATGATTTGGGGCTGTATGTCGGCACAGGGCGTGGGCCGTCTGCAATTTATAGATGGAACCGTTAATGCCGAGAAATACCAAAGCATCCTGCAAGAGAGTTTGCTGCCGTCTATTTATACGGCAGTTAAAATATAAAAATGCATTTACTTTTCAACGAGGCGGTGCTGCATGCCATACCGCGAAGACAACGATGGCGTGGCTGAAGTCCAAAAAAATCCCTACCATGCCATGACCGTCCAGCAGCCCGGACTTGTCTCCCATAGAAACTTTGTGGTGGAAAATGAAGAAAAGGCTGGGAAATCACCCTTCTAGATCTAAAGCTGATCTTAAGAAGAAACTTACCTGTGTCTGGAAACGGTATCCAATTTAATTTCTGGCAGACGGCGACTCGCCCTCCGCAAGATGGGCCCCCATAAAAAGCGACATCAAAGATGGCACAAGGGCAACACCAGTGCGGGGGCTCAAGGGCAACACCAACTTGCCACTTGGGTTTCCACATCTACCCTCGAGAACGCAGCTCTAACGACCCCACTCTGGATAGCCGGCTAAGGCAAGCCAGAGGCAGGGCAGTGGACCTGTCCCACATATCCGACAGGGCACCCCAGGGGCATTCAGGTACGTGGAGTCGCTACTCTTCAACAGCTCGCCACAAGCTGCCCTAGGCACCATTTATCAATCGGTATTAGATTAATATGTTATCATGGAAACCCATACTATTTGACAGTTCGTGGATTAATAATATTGGTCTAATATTATGCCGCGTACACACCGGGCCAACGAAGGGCTATCTATCTCATTCTAACAAATAGCTGCCGCATAAGTGCTTCGCGTGGACAGATCTCCGTGGTAACGTTGTGGACAGATCTCCATGGTAACGTGACAAAATGATTTCTTATGACGTTATAACGCAAAAATAGGGCTCGGTGAATTATGAAACTTGTTAGTACAAGTTTTTCTTCATCTTTCTTTTTTCATTTATCTTTGTAAGCATTGGTCATGTATATAGATCATCTGTTCTTATGCTTTAGGAACTTGCATGTGTATTAAGTTGGGCAAAAACTATTGTAATATATTTTATTTCTATAAGTGAGAACCTATAATTGGCTTTGTGATTCTATTGTAATTTATGTATATTTACTGTATAGCGCTGTTGGTTTTCCATGTATCAAAATAAAATAAAAATAAAAATAAAAAATAAAATTATAGTCCGTTAACCGACTTTACAGTTAACCATAATTTTTATTACCCTCCACACCATTACTTATAGCAGTGGATTGGAGGGTCACAAATAGATATAATTCGTGATTTCTTCAAGAATTTCAGTGTTTACGAGATATTAACCTGATATTTTTCTTAGAAAGTTGTATCGGCTAAGGAAAACAATGGTAAATTGTTTTGTTTTGTGCTGTAGAAGTGATTTTACCGCCATCTATGTCTACCTCACGTCAATCCCACGTCTCTAGTTAAATTCTTGCTTGAGGCTATGGATGGTATAAGGAGGATGTCAATCTCTGTTACGAAAGTGTCCGTCAAAAGGCGTGAAACCACAGAATAACTAATAGTACTACCGTACAGAAAACTCACTCCTTCACAAAAAATAATACCTATACTCGCCGCCTGCAAGCAAAATTGAAACATATAACCGCGCACGAACCGTGAATCTTCTTTGCGCGCCGCAGTTTTATGACCGAGCTGTGAGTGTCGGCACGGGGTTGTCACTTGACAAGTTTTTGTACCTATACCTACTGATTTATTATTATTAGATAAATATGTAGGAATTACAAACGTTGATTCTGTACACATATTTTTTTATCCGGAGGTAGTATGTCTGATTCTCACGGAAGTAGGTGTAGGTATGCCACAGCCGTATTCCTTTGAAAATATGTCGGCGGTCAGTTCCTTATATTGTTTCTTGGCAACCAATATTATATTTTTTATACGGATTAGACCGAGGTTTAGGTTTCGAAGCCAGTGTGTATTTTCAATTTTGCGAGAGCGCCACGTGATACAACTATCGTGCGAGCCGAGCGGCAGCTCACTGCCATACGCCCAGTGTTGTTCTTGTTGAATATTGGGGTTGCCGTATTCCGAGGCGCAATTTGCCGTATCCCTATACAAATTCTTAAAATAATTGCCGCTGAATTGCCGTATCCAGAAAATTGGCGAAAACGTGTCTAAAAAATGTATAGAGATACGGCAATGGGACCGCTACCGTGGGCCGTATTTTTGACTGTAATGCCCCTGAATTGCCGTATATTACTGCAATTACCGTATCCGGAACAACACTGCATACGCCTGCCCGGGAGGCGCGCCGGCCAAATGTACCTAAACTGCGTAGTGACACCCCCTGGTTAAACTGATGATGGCGCAACAATAGCATGAGCAAAAATTTCAAGCCCGGTCGGTTAGTGACCCTGCCTACAAAGCAGAGGGTCCCTGGTTCGAATCCGGGTCAGGGTGTTATTTTTAAATTTTTCAACGAATATTTGTTATTGTGTATATTATGATATTTGATATTAAAAAATTAAAATCCATTCATAATTGCAAAGTAATTATTTGTGGAGAAGAAAAACACTCTGAATAGTAATTTTATTTAGAACGTCATATAGATATTAAATATCAATAATTTCAAAAGAAAACAATGTCATAGGGAAGCGTATTTAATGTAGTTTTTTAATATTTACATTTTTAGGCACTTACTACATAATAGTAGTTTATGTAACTGTTACGTAATAAGGGTCCTTAAAACATGAGTGTGGTTTTATGAAATGAGCCGCAGGCGAATTTCATAATAAGATCACACGAGTGTTTTAAGGCCTAATTACGTACAGTTGCATACACTGCTTTATCTACACTCATATTATTTATTCTAAATGCCTTATTTGGAAACCATTCGCCATTGCACCGCCACCATGGCCAACTCGATTGTGCCGGCGGTCGCGCGGGCGCGTGTCGGGCTGTCGGCGTCGACGTCGGGAGGGTGCAGGTGTACATTATGTTATCAAAACTCATAGCACATCAATAATTGAGCATGAAAAGTTAAAATTACGTTACTGCTACGGATAAAAAGCTTATCATAGTAAAATCGGTCGTGGTAATCCTAGCCATTGCCTACCGTTTTCGAACACGTTTTAGAGAACTTACAATATGAGTGTAGATAAAGTTCATTTCATACGCTCAACTATACCTAGCGCCACCCGGGCCACCCATATTTGGAACTATTGTTGACTGCTTACTGCTGGACAGTTTTTCGACCGTTTTCCTATACCATCCTCCTTATACCATCCATACTTGAGGCTGTGTATATCAAAATGACATTGCATGTTTGTTTAAAACGTATGCTCACATAGAAAATACTTGGTAAAAGATTAAAATATAAATTGCACATTTCATTTCGTTCTTGTTATCTTGTAAATAATTTCAAAAGTTCCATGTATGTTTTACGTGCTTAATATATTTGGTAAAACATAACATAATTAGTATTCAATATCGAATCAAAGTACAGAATTGGGTTTCAGAACGTCTTTACAACAGACGTATGAATGACGTATCATTTCATTTCCATTTAGCTACGCGATACTACAACACTGCAACACGTTTTGATCACTTTAAAAAACATTGAATGGATCGATACTCGATTTGATGGCTGTAAAAACTATTTAGTGCTGAATTAAAAAACATTGATATATTATAATGGCTGGGTCAGCATTGCGAAGGCTTATGGCCGAATATAAACGTAAGTAGAACAGTTATTTTACGCGAGCTATTGCTTACGTATTGTTTTTGTAATACATATTGGAATATCATGGGTATCTCAGGTTTATTAATTATAAAGCAGAATTTTGTCAACTGATCTTGTGTTTTCGAAGATGTTTTTGATATCGGTACAGTCGCCATCAAATATATCGGAGCGGCCAAGGTACTCAAAAATATCTGAACATACACTTTATCGCGTAGACAATAGAGGCCTTGTTCAGATATTTGTGACCACCTTGGTCGCTCCGATATATCTGATGGCGACTACAGTAAACCTAAATGCATTTTCTTTGCTGCTTGTACGTTAGTGTTTTGATACACTCATGGGACGAATATGTGTAATTTCCAGAGCTTACTGTAAATCCACCAGAAGGGATCATTGCTGGGCCGATAAACGAAGAGAACTTCTTTGAGTGGGAAGCTCTAATCACGTGAGTAATAAGAGAAATGGCAGCCTCTAGGGCTTCCGCTAGACTTTAGTATACTATATAGCAAGTTGTATGGTAGAGCCTTTGCTTTTTGTAGGGAGATAGCTGCTTGCTACAAACAACACACAGCGGATAATGGGATGTGCCCAAACAGTGGTTACAGGTGTTTTAAGACTTCATTAGTTATTCATATTTGTTAAAAAACAAAATACTATTCTTATGAGAAAGCGGCCATGTTGGCGTCACATCACAGAACCCCTGTAAGATTATTTAGTAGAATTTATAATGTGACGTTTTCAAGTCAAAGGTCACTCACACACTCTATTAACAATTGACAATGATGTCCCTTTGACTTGAAAACGTCACCTATGGCTTTGTAATTAATTGCTAATTTACAAAAACAGGGGATGCTTATTTTTTATAAATCATATTAAAGGGTTCATTTCGTAAGGGCAGTTTTCTGTAATTCACAGACAATGTTATACACCCTGTCCCAGGGAGGAGTGATCGGCCAAAGTGGGTTGATTAGTTACGTAAAATTATCGATAAAAAACATTAGTTGACAGGCATATCGACAAGAGATTTTTTTTACTGTCATTTCTTTTTTTTGCTGAAACGGCCAACTTGTTGAACTATTTTTGAAATATTTTGGTTGTTTTGAGTTTATTTGCCATTCTTTTTTTTTATTTAATTGTTATTACTGTTACTTATCCGCTCAAACTAAGAATAAATAAAAAATAAAAACACGGAGGTGAGTGTCAAGGATAAACTTGAAATTTTAACAAAGAAATGGTTATTTTTTTATTTGTTTAGCTCATAACTCCGAAAAATGTCCAATAAACATTATTATTTTAAGTGTTAATATTAAAGTGCATGGTATTTTCTAAAACATAATTGAACACAGAATGGCAAATAAACTCAAAACAACCAAAATATTTCAAAAATAGTGCAACATGTCGGCCGTTTCTACAAGAAAAAAAAGGAATGACAGTAAAAAACAATTTTTTGTCAATATACCTGTCAACCAATGTTTTTTATCGATAATTTTACGTAAGTAATCAACCCACTTTGGCCGGTCATTTCTCTTCGGAACATGTTGTATTAAGGAGCCTAAGGGTAGAATATAACTTGTAATAATTTTAAACAAAAAAGAACCGACTTCACTAAGCATCCACCTTTCCAACACCAAATGCTCGATCTGCTGTAAAAAATACTCAAATCACCATAGGTGCCTGTAATAGTTGAAGGGTTCCCTCGATTTCTCCAGGATCCCATCATCAGATCCTGACATGGTTACAATGGGACCAACTGTGAAGTATACGCTTTCAAACAAAAAAAGAATTTTCCAAATCGGTCCAGCCGTCTCCGAATAATCGGTAAACATACATAAAAAAAAAAGATCCCGACTAATTGATAACCTCTTCCTTCGAAATCTTGAAGTCGGTTGAAAAGCTATGCCATGTACAGTCAACGTCAAAGTAATGTTTACACTTTTGCACCTTACTACAAAAGAGAAAGATACCAAAGTGTAAACATATCTATGACATTTACTGTACAATGTTCATAGGTATTATTAATTTAACTCAGTAGGTCATAAATAGGTCCACAACTAAAATAAGTACATGTATGTATATTCCAACAGTTTATTGTGATTGTAGATAGTTAAATTAACATATGTTTCATCACTTTCCAGGGGGCCAGAAGGGACATGTTTTGAAGGTGGCATATTCCCAGCTAAGTTAGTGTTTCCACCAGACTACCCGCTGAGCCCGCCCAAGATGCAATTTACTTGTGAAATGTTTCATCCAAACAGTAAGTGCCACAATGATTTACATTTCTTATATGTGAGTAGGTCAAAAGCATAGTTTTAGTGTCCTCATGGAAGACTATGATAAATTAATTAAGACTGGGTTGACCGTGCAGTGGCGCCCCCATTGGGGGGATTGTATCTCCTAATAAACAAATCAATTTATGTATTATCCCTTAGTGTTAAGTTGTAGTCCTACTGATTGATTGCGCAACTTATGATCTTTGTCACATAGTTTCATTTTGCGTATTTTTTGCTTCATTACCTAAACGGCAAATGGTGGCCAATTTTTTCCGTTTAGTTAATGAACCCAAAAGTAACTAATATAAAACTGAATCACATAGATCATAAGTTGCGGAATTAGTAGGACTACAACTTAACATGATTCGTTTATTAGGAAATACAATCCCCCCAATGAGGGCGCCACTGGACGGTTGACGCAGTCTCAATGAGTTCTGTTCTGAACTCTTATGGTAGAATACCTATACATTTTTTTTTATAAAATGCATACCTACTGTTCTTTATATGGTACATATTAAATAAGCTATCAGTTTCAAGCTGTCATTTCGTTTCATACAAATTGAATTACAGTACATTAAATAGGTACGGCATTTTTTATTAAACCACGTTTTCTTGTGGCTCGACTTGCACGGCAAACTCTAATATGGTTGTGGCTTTGCTATACATCACTGTTAATGTTTCATTAACATACATAAGGTTCTGTTATGTCCAGAAATTGTGATTAGCCTATAGTGTTACAATATGGTTGCCATTCAATAATTTTTAGTGTTGCTTAGTGCACAATCTCACAGTAAGTTATGGGCCCATTTTGGCCGTTTTATTTAAAGGTGTCCATATTTTTATTTGTAACATTTTATGTGGTTTCTGATTCCATCCCACGTTTTATTTCATTCCATTGACATTTTTCATAGAGTTCTTATGGTGGTAATGGAATGCAATTAACTTAAGATATATGGAATATTCGGGACACTTTTTTATGGTTCCGTAGTCAACTAGGAACCCTTATAGTTTCGCCACGTCTGTCCGTCTGTCCGCGGATAATCTCAGTGACCGTTAGCACTAGAAAGCTGAAATTTGGTACTAATATGTATATAAATCACGCCGACCAAGTGGTAAAATAAAAAGTGGAAAAAATGTTTTATTAGGGTACCTCCCCTCTACGTAAAGTGGGCAGTGATTTTTTTTTTTTCATTTCAACCCTAACGTGTGATATATTGTTGGATAGGTATTTAAAAATGAATAGGGGTTTAGTAAAATTATTTTTTGATAATGTAAATATATTCGGAAATAATCGCTCCAGAAGTAAAAATCTGTGTCCCCCCCCCCCTCCCCCGTCTAACTTTTGAAGCATAAGTTTTAAAAATATGAAAAAATCTCAAAAGTAGAACTTTATAAAAACTTCCTAGGAAAATTATTTTGAACTTGAAAGGTTGAATAGTTTTTGAACAAAAAATTACTAAAGCCCATTTTTTTTAACTATTAAGTACGGAACCGTACGGAACCCTACACTGAGCGTGGCCCGACACGCTCTTGGCCGGTTTTTTGTATTATTAGAATTGAAAAAGCTTGTGATTATGAGTAGAATTCATGTTAAGTTTTCCACGTGGAAAACTAAATATAAATATTATGGGCTAACGACATCGAAAAAACTGCCGGAAAAACTGGAAAAGTAAAGCACGAGATCGAAAATCTTGGAGGCTATTGGAGGAGGCTTATACCCAGAAAGGTGCCTTAGCTGAATAAGTTACTTTGAAATCTAACTGAATTGTAAAAAAATAGTTAAGGAAATAAAGGCTTTATTCATGTTTTTTTTTTCTATTGAGCTGTTTTTTTTTTGAGGTGTGCAATAAAGCATTTATTCATTCATTCATTTATTTATTTATTTCTTTGATCTAAAATTATCACAGAACGACATTTTTATGTTCCAGTATATGCTGACGGACGCGTATGCATATCTATTCTCCATGCACCGGGAGATGACCCTATGGGGTACGAGAGCAGTGCTGAGAGGTGGTCACCAGTGCAAAGTGTTGAAAAAATATTGCTGTCTGTAGTCAGTATGCTAGCTGGTAAGTTACATTTACACCATACTCTGTTATATAGAACAAAAATCACAAGTTTGAAAGACTAATAAAGAGAAATGAAATGTAATGAAATATATTATTAATAACAAATTCGCATCTAAATATGAAGTCGCGCGCGACACGGAAACATACTAGGTGGTTTGATATTGTATTTGATAATTAGGGTAGATAGATTTTTCAAATTAGCAATATGTATGTTATATTGCAACGTGTATATTACATATTATGTTATGATCAATATTGTTGTATTTATTCTATTAGAAATAATTGAAGGGTATTTTGGACTACTTATTGTTATTAAAGGCCAATCTGTGAGTGTGAAAGGAACAAGGTTGAACTACTTGTTTTATTTCCTATTTTGCCTTTAACGTTAAAAAACTCCTGCTTAAAGTTAAATATAAAGAAAAACATACCTTTTCTAATTTCCAGAACCTAATGACGAGAGTGGAGCAAATGTTGATGCAGCTAAAATGTGGAGAGAAGATCGAGAACAATTTAACAAGATTGCTGAAAGATTGGTCAGAAACACGCTAGGACTCCCAACACTATAAAACGAATGTGCTAAACTTACTGACTGAGCTTTAATATTATATTTGGTGGCATGTACAGTCGCCATCAAATATATCGGAGCGGCCAAGGTACTCAAAATTATCTGAACATGCACTTTAGCGCCTTGACAATAGAGGCGTTGTTCAGATATTTGTGACCACCTTGGCCGCTCTATATCTGATGGCGACTATACACTAGTGTGAACATATATTTTTTTGCATACTCTTCTATATATGGTCAAAATAGTATATTTTATACTCGAAGTTATCTAAGCCAAACAATATATTTGCACAAAACTAACTTACTGGATAATTATTAATATTATTATTATATACACATGAACATTATAATTATGTGACATTTTAATTATGGGATATTTTAAGTATGGGACATTCTAATTATGATTTTAGTAAAATTTGTTTAATGTTTGTTTTAGTATAGTTATGACGAGCACACTGCGAATAAATTTATGACTTATGGCATGTATATAAAATATATTGGATGAACGATGATATTGGTGACGTGACATTACTGCAAAGCGAATTAATTATTTGAATTTGTAAATATAAATTATGTTATAATCTGTTTATAATATTTATGTATGTCAAAATGTATATCAACTAAAATAAATCTACATACAATAATTTTCAAGTAAGTAATGAGAAAAAAGTAATATCTTGTTATTGACAGTGGATATGAATAATAATTGGCATCCGTGTTAAGATATTTAAAATATGTATAAACAATGTTAAAAACCAGACATTATTGAATTACATAAAATATGATTAAGAATTGATTATTTTTTATTTATTGCAAAATCCGCTTAAAACAGAAGGTAAACTACCAGACAATTTAAAGTAGGTATATTAGAAAAACAGAGCAACCATTTTTAGGGTTCCGTAGTCAACTAGGAACCCTTATAGTTTCGCCATGTCTGCCCGTCCGTCCGTCCGTCCGTCCGTCCGTCCGCGGATAATCTCAGTGACCGTTAGCACTAGAAAGCTGAAATTTGGTACTAATATGTATATCAATCACGCCGACAAAGTGGTAAAATAAAAAGTGGAATTTTTTTTTTATTAGGGTACCTCCCCTATACGTAAAGTGGGGAGTGATTTTTTTTTCATTTCAACCCTAACGTGTGATATATTATTGGATAGGTATTTAAAAATGAATAGGGGTTTCCTAAAATCATTTTTCGATAATGTAAATATTTTCGGAAATAATCGCTCCAGAAGTAAAAAAATATGCGTCCCCCCCCTCTAACTTTTGAACCATAAGTTTTAAAAATATGAAAAAAATCTCAAAAGTAGAACTTTATAAAAACTTTCTAGGAAAATTATTTTGAACTTGATAGGATGAATAGTTTTTGAAAAAAAAATACAAAATAATTTCTGAACTAAGTTTGTAATTTAACCGTATAAGCAGGTGTTTATTGTACCTGTCATTTCTACAAAATTACAATGAAATGACGTGCTTTCAAATAAAGTAAAAACGGTGAAAATCGGTTCACGCAATAAAGAATTATCCCATAAAAATCATCTTCCATACTTTATGCTCGCGCGCAATAGTTTACTTAATTTGCCGATAGATGTCGCTGTACGTGGAACTCTCATATCATATCCTACATGGCGGTGTTATTAACTCTTAAGTGGGGACACTTACTGTGACGGACGGAAAACTACGGAACCCTACAGTGAGCGTGGCCCGACACGCTCTTGGCCGGTTTTTTATTTAATTAAATACATGTTACAACTGTTACAAGGCACCGCTGACGAACAGAGTTATGTTGGTCATAAGACTTTGAATGATTGTATTAGATTAATTTAGTATTAATGTAATTTAATTATTTAAGTCTTTTAAATAAACAAATAATACACTTGACAAGTTAAAATACAAGATTAAATATTGTTTTTCGTAAAACTTATTTAGATTGATGCAGTCTGTAATATAATAACGCAACCGTAGAAAAATATTTAATAATAATATGTTAATTTATTTACCTTGCAATTATGAGCGTCAGGATGACAGGACCATGATAGATTTTATAGCGAGAGTAACTTCCAAGTTTTATTACTTTTTTTGTACCTTACATGAAAAAATTGTACCTCGCTAATAATCGAGAAATATTGAAAATAAAGTGGTCAGCCATTCTGACGTCAGGTTGACGGGACCAACCCCAGTTCCCCTACACAACCTTATTGTGATGGCATTAATATCACTTCGGTATACAGGTTGAAATCGGGGTCATGTAGCAAGCGATCAAGGGATGATACACAAGTCTATACTGAACAACCTTTACTATGGGACCAACTCCGAAATCGCGAAAAATTTTTTCGCCTCCATAGAAAACAACAACACGTGATAGGCCGAAATTTATAAAACTGCCAAAAAATTTGTCGTGATTTCGGAGTTGGTCCCATAGTAAAGGTTGTTCAGTATGGCCTTGTGTATCATGCCTTGATCGCTTGCTACAAGACCCCGATTTCAACCTGTATATTTTTTGTAAATGTGCTTTGATATGTGTTTTAGTTCTTAACTGTACAGTGGACCAGTACAGGCATGCCTCTCCCTCGTAATGCGGTAGAAAAGTGTCAACATATGTTTGACGTCGACTGTAAAAATGCACACCCACATTCATAAATGAATTCATGCATAAACTGGATATGCAATTCTGTACCAACCTAGTACCTACGAACGAGGACGATGAGTTGAACTGATTTTAGAACCAGGGTTGCAAGCTAGTGTGCCATATGCGAATGCGTGTGGTAACGGATTGAAAAACGTCAACTATTACCTTTTGACAAATCTCAGATGACAAATAGGTAGTTGCTGCATAAGGCACGGAGCCGCACAGCGTCATCTACATCGTCAGGTCGAAGTACGAGTTATTCTGGTCTTTGGCTGCCGACTGAAAATTCTCGCGTCCCTAGTAAAATTTAGTTTACGTTTGCGTAAATAATAGAAGTTTGTCAAGTTTTACAAGTGTGCAGTAAGCGCAGGGCAACCCCGCGTGTCCTTGACGTGACCCACGTCCTCATGCTTTCAGCTTCATAAATTAGCTGTCAGTGTGAACACTTGTGCTCATTTGTTCGATTTGGACAAAAGAACGGCGAGTAAGTACGCGTGTCTATCAGCTACTTAGATGTTTTAAAGTGAAATTTAAAAAAAATTCCTTTTCTAACAACATAAAGCCCGGATTCCCGGGGCATATCCATACAAACATAATGATTGAGGTCGTTGACCCCATGTCTAATCCAAATAGCCGATCACTGGTAATTATACTAATTATAGAGGTGGGTAATTGGGTGTAAAATTGTTTATTTTACTGGTCCTTAAATTTCGTCACACTCACAATTCATATAATTAGAACAGGCTGATTTGACAGTTGAGATTGACAGTTGATCTTATCGTCCTGTTTGTTGGGAATGCAGTAGCTTTTGACATACTGAGCGGTCGTGTTCTGAAAAAAAAAAGTTTGTTATAATTTGGTCAAGGTGCGAGTGACGTCGCCACGTCGGGTGTTTCCGTATGACACTCCGTACGGTAAGTAAAATTTTAAGGCTTGAACTAGATTATACATTTAATACTTATATTATAAGTCCTGATTAGACCACAGCTACCTGTTGAAACAACTTAGTCGCAAAAGGGTAAGAAGGGGTTTAGCGTCCTGTTAGCTATTTAACGGTAGCTGGGCTAGCCCCTTTGATTGGGATTAGATGCCCCCTCGCTATTAGGCGCCTAGAGTGACAGCTATACCTACTCGCTCTACTCTCGGGCCGGCCCCAGCTATAACCATGATACTATTATAGGTGCTAGAGTCATTCGGGTCAAGAGAACGCACTTTTTTCTCATGGTAAAAAAATACATATTCTTAACAGTCAACAGCTCCTCGTGCTAAACCAGTTCTGTCAAGCTGGTCTAAATTGACAGACATTCAGATGTACTCTTTGAGTAATAACAATGGAAACTCACAACAAATACTATAATAGTATAACAGAGTGTCTATTGTATAGATTGACCTCGAAAATTAATAAAGTTTTGTATAGGTACTCTATATGCGGTAAAAATCGAATGGTCCGAAAACGTACTCTTGCCCCGATCTTCCTCCTAGCGTTTGTCACAACTTTTTTTTTGTCTATTGAGCCTGGGGTCCGCTTGGCAACCTAATCCCAGGAACTGGCGAACGCACTAGTTTTTACGAAAGCGACTGCGACCTTTCAACCCAGAAGGGAAACTAGGCCTTGTTGGGATTATTAGATCCGGTTTCCTCACGATGTTTTCCGTCACCGAAAAGCGACTGGTAGTACATATTAAATTATATTTCGTACATAAGTTCCGAAAAACTCAGTGGTACGAGCCGGGGTTTGAACCCGCGAACTTCGGATTGAAAGTCTGACGTCTTACCGCCAGACCACCCTCTTGCCCCGATATGAGGGTAAAATTACGCACGCAGTTGGGTAAAAGTACACATAGGTTGGACATATTATGAAAGAATTGTAAGCTGTTTACTTATTCAGCGACCTACTTCGACCTGCACTTACTGCGACTCTGCACTGCACGTGGTTCCGAAACGGGGACCCAAGTACCTCAAATTTTTGCGAACACGCACCTTAGCCTTTCTGCGGACTTTTACCCACTGCGTGCTGTTACCCCGAATGACTACTAGATGTTCCCTCGTTTTCGCCCGCATGCGTTTGGAAGAAAAACTACCCTAAATGTTGCTCACTGTTAGTATAAAAAAATCATTAAATTATGAAACTGATTACTCCTTACGCATTTATTATATACAACGATGTTTGAATGTTGCCATATACTACTACGGCTTGGATAAAATAGGACACAACACGGATCTACATAGTTGAAACGTATGCTAAACTGCCCATTAAACATTAGTCCCAGTCTTATTTATTATGTTTATAATATTTATGGCCTGTTTGACAATCTCCAGTTAAAGCATCTCCAGTCAGATAAATGTTTGCTGTCCTTTTCTTTTATATGACTGGAGAAAAGGATAGCAATAATTTTAACTGGCAGATAAGTTGGAGATTGTGAAACAGGCCCTTAGTCAATTAACTTTACGGTGATATGATAACATATATATATACCTGATTGTCAAGCGGAGGCTGGTAGGTGCGCAGTACAACCTCGCCGAGGTCATCAGCCTGCATGGAGCGGCGGTGGTGCGCGGCCACTGCATCCGCCAGCATGGCTCGCAGCAGCTGGCCGCGCGACGATGCGCGCGCGCACCTGCGCACCTCGCGCAGCGCGTCCAGGGCCGTGTTCAAGCGCACTCGCCTTAGGAACTCGTACAACGAACATTCCTCTTCACGTCTCTGTTACGTGAAGCCAACATTAAAATCATACCTACTGTCAACTGCTACAACTTTACTTACGATGCTCAACTTTGCCTGGCTTTGAAAAAGATGTTTTTTTTCTCCAAACAGCTATTTAGATCATAGGAATAAGATTTAAATAGCTGCCGGCACAATCCACCGGGAGATTGAGGTTAATTGTATGAAATCAGCACGTTGTAAGGCGTAACTAGGGGGAGTCAAGGAGACTTGACCCTCATTTTACTTGCAAGCCTCTAGAGTTTTACATGTAATCAATAGCAACTCGATATATCGTATGTAGATGTCATGCCCAAGTAGGTATCTTTTAAAAATAGTGAGTTTAGTCTTTTTTTTTAAACAAAGATATGTTTCAAGTCTCCCTAACCCTTGGGAGAGTTGACCAGGGGGTGAAGGAAACTTGACCATATACTTGTTAGGTAGGAAAGAGTGAAAAAAAATGTTTCATAAAGTAGGTATATTAGTCGGTGGTGCACACGACAACAAAGGGCATTATAAGGATTTTAGTGATGATGGGATCTCCTTTTGCATACTGAGACTTTAGTACCCATAGGCCATTATAGGAAGCAGAGCCACCTAAATTTATGGTGCAGTGGGGGTAAAAAGGGGGGGTTAAAATTTTCGCGACACATAGATTGAAAACAATAAGTCTTAGCAACATACTTTAAAGGCAAGAAATGTAGAAAATGTCATGAAGAATATTTCCTTTATTGAAAGTTTTGTGGTAACTTCAACCGTTTTTGTAAAAAAAATATGAATGTTCCTACTTTTGTGGGAAGTGGGGAAAATAGTTGTTATATTTGTAACACATTATAGTGCAGAGTTTAGATTTGGCTTGAAAGTCTCGTATCCAGGCCATAAATAAAATAAGTAAAATAATTATTTTCTGTTTTGACTAGATACTATTAAAATATTATTATTGGTATGGTATTTATGGCATACCATGTATATTTGAGTTAGGTAACATCCCGTTTCTAATAGTAGTTAAATTAGTATGTTATACGTCGTATATTAAACGGTTTAATTGAAAATAATGATGCAGGTAATGTACTTAAGGCTAAAATAATCGATAGGTCCTAGGTACCATTCATCACACCACTAGCGTAGCGTACCTAACCTAAGTTCATATATAATATAATGATATTAGGCGTTGTCCGTTGAAAAAAGATTCAAGCGCCCCACGATTTTAGTTTTTTGTCTTTTCAATGCTCTAGTTACATTGATGAGAAGAGTGGTGTGATGACTGGTACCTAGAACCTACCGAATTATTTTTATAGCTTTTTATACATTATCTATAGCATTGTTTATTTTCAATAAAAGCTTTTGAATTTACCTAAACAATACTTATTTTCTTTTCAAGCTGTTATGTTACTAAAACTGTCTAAACTCCGCTTACTTTATGATCCGCAATGCACTGTGTTCTACTAGTAAATCCCTTTCATTTTATACTTAAATCCCTTTCATTTTATACTTGATTGAAGCAGGTTGTTAAGAAATATGTAATACGCGGCATTTTGTAGCGGCAGCCATCTTGGATTTACAATGATACTGAATCTATTAAAATGTAATTGTCATCAGAACTTAAGGTGTGCATCAGACATCGGATTAATTTGTCAACAGGACGAGGGTAAAATTTCAACCACGAAATTAGGGAGATGTGGGATGAAGCATGTAGATATGCAGACTTGCATTTAGTTATGTAAATATTAGTTGTAATAAATTAACAAATTTTCAAATAAGTTTGTGCAATGTCTAAGTAGGTATAACACAAAAGTGTTATTTTTATTTTAGAGCGCCTTATTTGCCAACAGACTGTCCTCAGTTGAAGATGTATACCTACCACTTAAGTTTTCTCTCTAAAAAAATGAACGGGCCCTTATTGATAATCCCCAATGATGTATCTTTCACTTTGACAACGTCACTAGATAAGAGGGACCGGAGAACTCCTCTATTTGATAACTCTTTTCGATAGGGTAACCCTATTATTTGGTTACAAAATTATATGGTTACCCTATATTCAATGTTATATCCCTGTCTAATGTCTTGGCAATAGAGATGAAATTAGCTTGATAGGTAAACATCATTTTGGATTTTCATTTCGGTAAGCGCTACATTATCATTATTAGCAGCACAGTAGCAGCCAGTATCAGTCCACTGCTGGATATAGGCCTCTCCCATGGCACGCAATGATGTGCTTACTAAATTGATAGTTTTTAAAAACAACCCTACCAAATACTCACTCGATCTAATACCCCTTTATTGGTAACCGGTTCCGGTATCTTCTAAACGATATCTTTATTTCACTTACGGATTATAACAAGCATACTAAGGCAAGGTAAATAAAAGCGTTTAAAATGGTTGACGTTCATTTAGTTGTGAAATATATAATTAGGCAAGCATTCTAATGTTTGAGCTCTAGCTCAAACCACATCGTTTTTCCTACGTAATTAGCAGAGCTCGGATTTTTCACGGCAAAACAAAACACTAGCGTAATTTAGCCAGTGCTTGAAATATTATTTTATCGATATCGATAATTCAGAACTAGAAGAAATAAAAGTCACCAAATAAAATTAATATGTAATAAAACTAATAAAAACATTTGTATAAAGTTACTATATATTAGAAACAGACGCAATTTCTTCTTCAAAATCTACGTCAGTACACACAGCAGCACAAGACATTTTATTTGGGTAATAGTGATAGGAGTAGATGATCATTATCTTTTCAACATTCTCTGGGAGTAAACAGTTGCGTTTATCACTATAAATCCATTTATGTACACTAAATGTACGTTCAACTTCAGTTGACGTCAAGGGAGCAAATTTATAGAATTCATTATCATTTCGGGTAATATTTTCAGATATGTCTCTTAAAATTTCGTAATCAGGATTTCGTTCGAGCACGGCTTCAAATTTACGTATCACTGGTAAAAGTTTACTCTAGTTTACGTAGCAACGAACAGTATCCAGAATGAGGAAGGATTCCGCAATGGATAAAGTCGAACATTGCAATTGTTCTATTGAAGAGGCTATTACTTCGTAGTTGTCGCGAATGAAATTTAACTCCGGTCGTAGTTTGCGTGTTTAAAAACATTTTTTTGCAGCTCTTATAGCTGCCGAGTCATTAGCAAGTATGGAGACGACATCACGTATTTGCTCATAGTATTGAGCGTAATATACCGCAGCAGATATCCAAGTTCCCCATCTGGTGATAATTGGCTCGGGAGGTAGGGGAATGGACGGATATTTTGACTTAAAAAGGCGTACACGCTCTGGAGATTTTAGGAATATCTTTTTGACATTCGATATCAACCCATCCACACCTTTGAAATTATCTCGCACTTCTTCGGCAACCCGGTGCAGACCATGAGCTAAACACGTAATGTGTTTCATACGAGGAAACGTTGCTTTTAAAATACGACCGGCTTTAAGCATATATGCGGCACTATCTGTGCAAAGTAAAAGCAAATTGTTTACGTTGTCATTGAAAGAATTTTGAAACAAAAATTTTAATTGGTTTATTATTAGGTTTGCTATTGTTTCCCCATTTACCTTCTCTAAAACCTTCGACCCCAAAAGATAAAATTGCTTAGAACAATTTTTTTGCAAAGACCGAATCACCACGTTTGTCACACACTTTCCCATGAAATCTGGTGTTTCGTCTATAGATATCCACAAATAATTGGTTTTGTTTACCTCTCTTATACCCTGTATAGTTTTTTTGTACACGAGATTTAAATAAATTTTTCGCAGGGTCGATTCGTCCGGTAAAGAAGTCATAGAGCAGTCGCAACATAAATACTTGTTAAAAAAATGACGAAAATTATTGTTGTTGACTGTTGCCCATGGTATGTTGCATGAAATAAGAAAAATAATTAAATCGAAATAAAATTGATGTTTCCTATTTGGTTGCCCCGAACGGTAATTGTGGCGGTTGCTTTTCACATGATTCTCAATATTGCATTTCTTCAGTTTTAGATGCATATCGCACATAGAGCAGTATATAGTGGAGGTCACTTCATTATAGACTAACTCAGGGTGATTTTCAATCCACGTTTTGATCCGATCTTGTACATTACTCATTTTTGTATTAATTGATACCTTGCAATATTAAGTTATTATACGTATATCCAACACGTCGGATTCAATGCGTTGCGAAATAAATAATACCTAGATGCAATTTACGTTTTATACGTAATGAAATGACAGTTAAAGTGTGAATGTCATATGTCATGTGAGATGAAATTTGTAGTCGTTTCTATCATTTTAAATGAGGTGGTATAGTTACTTCGTTCTAAGTTGTACATGCAGACCTACCTCTTTGTTGCTCGACTATGGCAAAGCTAAAATGAAAAGTTATTTTATTACTTATACAGGATGTCCGGTAATTAATGCACAACCTTCTAACCCCCAGTAGGTCACCTTAGACTGGTCAAAAATATTGATTTTGAGCTGTAGTAAATCTCCTGTTTTTCGAAATTTTCGCACGTTTGTTAGTTTTTGAATTTTGACATTCACACTGATAGGTGTACCATCGAATAAAAAAAGAAAAAATGTACTGAGGCAATACCTGTCATATACTCTAGTAAGACTCGATAGATGTCGATAAAATAATATTTCAAGCACTGGCTAAATTACGCTAGTGTTTTGTTTTGCCGTGAAAAATCCGAGCTCTGGTAATTAGATTGTGGCTGATAACAGGCCTATTAATTAAATTGTTTTTCGTTAAAGATATTATAACCAATATAGGAGTTATATACTTTTTTATAAAGGCGAATAACAGGGCTTTATCATGAAAATATATTTTTGATGTTACGAGTATAAATAAATAAAATATAGGCATTTATTCAAATAAATATCAAACATTGATTTCATATTTTTGATGTTTTCTCAGTTTTCTTATATGGAAAGGTATAAATAAAATACCAAAAATGAATTCGGCATCCTTGCTTTACACGAAAATGATATCAAACTTGACTATATAGCTCTATTTTATTTTTAATTAATTATGGGGGGCACCCCCCACTTTGTCAAAAATTTCCATCAGAAATTTGATTGGCTCCCCTTCTTAAATTAATCTTAGAGCCTAAAGGATTAGCTCTGCAAATGGAAATTCCATCATCATCATTTTCCGTATAAATAAGTGTACACCACTGACTATATGTAATAAAAAAAGTTGTTATAATCCAAAGAAGTATTTTTATCCAATTATAACAAAGTTAAACTTTAACACATTAGTAAATTTTACTTTCGGAAAAATTGGCAACTTTTACGTAAAATTCAGAAGATCAATCATCTTTTAAATGAGTATTAATATTATTATGCGTAATTTGACAGGTATAAGTTATTAGTCAACAAACTATTATTGGCCTTTGCAATATTGGCATTTTCTTTTTCATAAAATATTATGTAGATGTACGTAAGAATCACTAGTCACATGACTAGTGACACATCTCCCCCCCACATTGTTGGTCAAGTCTCACCCTTGAATTTATATAACTTATGATTTCTTAAAACTATTTTAATAGATACTCCAAATGTTACCGTTAGTGAAACTACATTAGCTATTAAATTGCAAAAAATGTGTAAGTGTCAAAAAATAGTTATTTTTTCACTTTCACACAACGAAAACACATTCATCCCGCTCATACAATATGACGTCGTCAATAATTGCTCCTTATGTTAAAGTGTGATCCCGGTGGCACGAAATTTGAGTTGAAATATTTGAGGTACCTAGTTCAAGTCTCGCACATAGGCAAGTCTCCCGGACTCCCCCCTACCTAATGGGGGATGGCTACTCATTCCATAAAGCCCACTGCAGCGCAAGTCTAGCGTGTAAGTTCATGTACCATGTAACAACGATAGAAGTCACGAAACTATTAAACAGTTGAGGTAAAGTCATAAGTTCATAACATTCTGCAAATAAATTTTAAAACTAGTCATACAAAAGTCACCCTATATTAATTGTGGTTGCCGTGATGTCGTCGTTTCGCAGCGGCAAATTGAGAGAATTTCAAATAAAATAAAGACAACAAATAACTTATAGGAGCCTAAGATAATGTTTCTTACTTTTTTTCGATCCTTTTCAACGATTACTTCTTGTTGGCGTTTTATTTCAACACTCCAACCTCTAAGAAAATTGGCACACTAATGAATTAGTTCGTTAAGTCACCTCTAAGTAATTAATATACATAGCTGGGCACCGTTAATCAAATAGTTAACTTCGTTAATCGTTAATCCGCTACAAAAAAAGTTAGCTTCGTTAAACGTTAAAGCGTTACATTTCGGAAGAATTAACGCAAGTTAACGTTAATCGTTCATCCGTTAATATGTGTAAAATTGCATTTTTATATCTTTACATTAGTGAACTTATAAAACCTGTTGGTTAAGGTTCTGGAAGTTAACAGGATATGAACAAAACAAAATACTTGTATAATTCAAATGTGTAATTTAATCGTCTAGCATAAGGTTAAGGTCCATATTCCCCTTCATGAACATTAACATGTTGAAGTTCTCGTCTGAAAGCGAGGCTCGTTTTGGTCTCGCTAAGTAATGAAATGATCAAACGAAACAAATCTCTTCGCAGTTTTCTCACTCGCACGCGCCGGCAAAATATATCTAGTTTTGTTTTTGTTTCACTCGCTGCCACGCGCCGCCCGGCACTTGTCGTTCGTTTCATACTTGTCTGAACCTGTTTTTCGCGCCGCGCCGCGGTGCCGTGCGGTAAATAGTAGGCATTGGTTTAACGATTAACGGACTTCTGCATATTAACGGAAGTTAACGTGTCCGTTAACATTTTTAAAAGTTAACTTAAAAGTTAATCCGTTAATCAAAATGTTAACTTCGTTAATTAACGATTAACGGATTAACGAGTTAATGCCCAGCTATGTTAATATATCGTCAGCTTGCTAATTAATTATGGACTAAGGGCTAGCTGGCCACGTTCAGATATGACACAATAATGAAACAATCCTAGTTAGATTGCGTTATCATCCTCATTGCAAGATCCAAGCATCTGGCAGCTTTTAATGGGTGGAAGTCAGAGTGACAAAGTTTTTCCGTTTTTTTTTTTTATGAAATAGGAGGCAAACGAGCAGACGAATCGCCTGATGGTAAGCAATTAACGCCACCCATGGACGCCCGCAACACCAGAGGGGTCACAAGCGCGTTGCCGGCCTTTAAGATGGGAATACGCTCTTTTCTTGAAGGTTTGAAGGTCGTATCGGTCCGGAAATACCGCAGACGACAGTTCATTCCACAGTATTGTTGTGCGAGGCAGGAAGTTTCTCGAGAAACGCACAGTTGAGGACTGCCAACCATCTAAGTGGTGATGATGGTAATGCTGTCGCGTAGGACGATGGCGGAAAGAGGCGGCAGGGATTAATCCGAACAATTCCTCGGAGCACTCTCCGTGATAGAGGCGATAGAAGATGCAGAGCGAGGCTACATCTCTACGCAGCGCCAAGGAGTCAAGCCGATCCGTAAAATCCCGGCAGCCGACAATTCGAGTCGCTCTCCGTTGGATGCGGTCCAGAGGGAGAAGTTGGTACTGGGGCGCTCCCGCCCACAGATGAGAACAGTATTCCATATGTGGGCGTACCTGTGCCTTGTAAAGCTGGAGGCGGTGGGCCGGAGTGAAATACTGTCTCGATCTGTTGAGCACACCGAGCTTTTTTGAGGCCAACTTGGCCTTACCCTCTAAATGGCCGCGCAACTGGACTTCACTCGAAATGTCGACGCCAAGGATTCGGACACTGGCAGTGGCAGTTAAGGAAGTGCTCTCAAAACGAGGTGAAGCGACAAACGCAAGCTTTTTTGCGGTAAACGCGCAAACCTGTGTCTTGGTTGGGTTAAAATGGACTAAATTTAGTCGACCCCATTCTGAAACTTCTTTAAGGGAAGTCTCAACTTCAGACAGAAGTTTGTCCCGGCTCTCAACGACATTCTCCCGAGAAATGTTGGTTCGGCCGGTGTAGTAGGCATCACCCGTACTATCTGTCTGCATAACAATGAATGCCGCTAATCTGCAGCATGTCATTGATATGCAGAAGGAACAGCGTGGGTGATAGCACGCAGCCTTGGGGGACACCAGCATTCACAGACATGGAGTCAGAGCATTCACCGTCAACTACGACCTTGATGCGTCTGTCTGCAAGAAAGCTACTGACCCATTCACACAATTTCTCGGGAAGTCCATAAGATGGAAGTTTCGTTAGAAGTGCTTTGTGCCAAACCCGATCAAAGGCCTTCGCAATATCCAAACTAACTGCCAATGCTTCACCCTTTATCTCGATCGCCTGCGCCCAACGATGTGTCAGGTAAACTAGAAGATCACCAGCCGAGCGGCACCCATGGAAACCGTATTGTCGGTCGCTGAGCAACTGGTGGTCCTCTAGGTACCGAAGGAGCTGACAGTTGATAGTGGATTCCATTATCTTCGAGAACAGGGAGGTAATAGCTATTGGCCTGTAGTTGGATGGATTTGAGCGGTCACCTTTTTTTGGGATCGGGTGCACCAAAGCTGACTTCCACGAGATCGGGACTATGCCAGAAGAGTAAGAGAGCCGAAAAAGGCGCGTTAAAACCGGGGCCAACTCAGGAGCGCACATCTTCAGCACAATCGCAGGGATTCCATCGGGCCCACTCGACTTATGAATATCGAGGGAAAGAAGTGCTTTACGCAGTGAGCTTTGGCGGAACTGTATATCCGGCATACTGCTCTCACACTGCGGTATGGTCGGCGGTGCGTGTCCCCCGTCGTCCAAAGTCGAGTTGGACGCAAAGAGTTTGCCTAGAAGATTGGCTTTCTCTTTTGCATCGTGGGCCAACGAGTCATTTCCCATGTTCAGAGGCGGAAAAGATTGCTTGCAGAAATTCCCTTGGATAGCTTTGGCAAGAGACCAGAACGCACGAGTTCCCGAGGGGAGGCGCTCTAATTTCTCACCAATTCTACCAATGTGCAACGACTTTGCCTTGGCAATTACTCTTTTGAGGGACCGGGAGGCAAAGTTGAACTCCTTTTTTAATGTGCTGGTTTTTTCATCCTTAGTCGCCGCTGCATTTACCCAGGCTTGGTAACATTCTTGCTTACGGCGAAATGCCTTTTTGCAGGATCGACCAAACCAAGGTTGGGATTTGCCACCAATAGGGACCGCAGAGGATGGAATGAAGAGCTCCATTCCCTGCAGCACAACGTCAGCAACAGAATCAGCGACGACATCAGGATCATCCGGCGTGAAGCAAACCTGCCGCCAAGGGTACGAAGCAAAGAAGGACCGCATCCCGTCCCAATCTGCTGACTTGTAGTGCCAAACACGGCGGCTACAGGCAACTCGCCGACGCGGCGGGCACATGAGTGGCACCGTACTCCGGATCAGGCAGTGATCCGAAGAGCCGAGTGGGGCTACGACGGATATTTGGTATTCGGCCGGATGAGAAGTCAGCAGAAGGTCCAACAGGGATGGTTCCTGGGTCTCCACATCTGGGATTCGCGTAGGCGCTGTAATCAGTTGTGTCAAGCCATTTTCCAGAGCAAAGTCGTGAACAGATCTCCCCGCATGATCGGTTTGGCTGGAGCCAAGCCATTCGGCGTGGTGGGCGTTAAAGTCACCAAGTATCACAATCTCGGCGGAGGGAATCTGCTGCTGCATGGAGTCTGCAGCCATTTGGATCTGTTCAATGAGTCGGTCAGTTTCGAAATTACCGCTATGGGACCTATACAGACACGAGTAAACGCGAGGATGGTCATCGCTGTCTACACGCAGCCATAAAATGGAGAGGTCCATACCTTCAAGATTGCTGAGGCGGCGAGAACTGATATCATCTCTAACGTACACGGATACCCCGGCCCTGGGTATAAAGGAGTGTGCTTACCCTGGATACGGACTAGAGTCCGTATCCAGGGTAAGAGAGGTAAGATGTGTCCGCTGGAGACGATATCTACGTCTCGGTCAAAACGAGCAAGGCCGGCTTTGCTGTCTCGAGGTGTTGGTGGACAGCATTTAAGTTTGAATGTAAACCCCTGATGTTGCAGAAGTCCACGGCCAGCGTAGCAGGGGGTGCCGTAGTTACTTTACTCTTGCCTCGGTCAGATTTCCAATGATAGAGTGCCGTTTTGCCCCCCCCCCCCCCCCCCAGAGTACGAGGGGCAGTCTGGGCGTCCACGCTCAGGTACAATGTATCCTGAGCATGGAAGCCCAGAGAGGGATTCTCCAGTGCTAGCGCAGCTGGTACCCTTCTGGGGTACCATATTTAACTGCGCCATCATCATAAGGGGGGCGGGGGGTTTGGAGCTCTGTTGGAAAAAAGTCATACCAAAATAGGTAAAAACTGCCGAAGTCATATATCATTTATAGAGGACAGGGCTTATATTTTAACATCAGAAAAAAAAACATTGTGTATTATTGCGGAAACAAAAGCAGTAGGCGACTAACTTTAAATGTCATTATACATGATTTGGCACTACTTTCCCCCAACAGAAACTTCTGGCTATAATATAATCTAATTAATTACATAATTTCCCGTAATATTGCATCAAACCCAGAACTCTAAGGGTTTTGATTTCTTCAAGTTATTTGCATTCTTTGACTTCCATCACTTTACAGCTGCCAGATGTCCGGAACTATAAATAAGCATAGTGTAGGAAACTAACTAGAGGGGTTTCGTTGCTGTCAGTATATGTATGTGGGTAGATCCAAATGTAGGGTAGGTTGAAGCGGCATGCACTAAAATAATTAATCAGTCTATAATCAGCTGTGGTGGTTTCATTACACTTCCCAGTACTTTACATGGCGCAGTCGGTAGGATTCTGCCCGACATCATTTTTATTAAATATGACCGTGGTCCTACAGTACCATTTACAGTTCCATTTTGCCATTCATTGTTAATTCGTACTTTAACCTTTTCACCTACATGTAATTGAGGTAGGTGCTTGGCACCTTTATCGTAATAGTGTTTTTGTTTGCTTTGACGTGATTGTAGATAGTGATTGACATTTCGCGGGATTTTCGGTGCTAGTAATGCTTTTTTTTTTTTTTTTTTTTTATACCACGACGGTGGCAAACAAGCATACGGCCCGCCTGATGGTAAGCAGCTACCGTAACCTATGGACGCCTGCAACTCCAAAGGCGTCACATGCGCGTTGCCGACCCTTTACAAAAAGGAGGATTCACTGTGTTGACGACTAAAGGAACAAGAAGGTCCCTCATCGTCAACACACTGGGTCCTCTTTGAGCTCTTTGGCAACCTTACTCACCAGCAGGAACACAACACTATGAGTAGGGTCTAGTGCTATTTGGCTGTGGTTTTCTGTAAGGTGGAGGTACTTCCCCAGTCGGGCTCTGCTCCAGATTTGAGCGATGACATTCGCTGAACGTGCCCTACCACACTGAGCGAGATGCCATTCGCAGTGCCCATACCTCTCTTTTTGGCGTAGTTTAAGGACATACCCAGGTCCGGACGTAGTTTAAGGACATACCCCGGGTCCGAACAAAGTGTCCTGGAGAACACGGTAAAAAACTGCGCAACTTTCTGTTATTCAAAAGCTCAGCGGGTGAAGGTAAGTCATTATCAAGTCAAGTGGAGTGTTCAAGTATTCCAACATACATAGCTATATTAAAGTCAACTTGATCGAATTTCGTTTTCTTTAACATTTTTTTAATAATTTGGACTGCTCGCTCCACTTGACCATTAGATTGTCAAAAAATCGGCTGTGGTGGTTTCATTACACTTCCCAGTACTTTACAGTTGCTGTCATTATTGTGTCATATCCTGTGACCTGGGGGGCAATTTTTGAGATTCGAGCGCTCGAATATGACATTTAAAACTCTGAATAAAACGAAGAAATGATGTTTTAAAAATAACAGCGATAGTAATTTAAATACATGATTATTTATTACTATTAATTTTAAGCATAAATAATAGCGACAAACTTTTGTGTGCAGTTATATTCGAGGTTAAATTCTTTGAATTCGAGCGCTCGATTGTCAAAAATCGGCCCCCAGCTCTCCGTTTATTAGATAGATAGTTAATTACGCGTTGAATTTTTTTACCATTTTAAATAATTCGAGATAATACATACTTGTTGATGTGAAGGAATTCTTCAAGAAGATCTGTATCTTGACGTTCAAGGTTTGGACTCTGCATTTGTGTTTCAATCCACGTTTCCATTAGTTTCGCAATCAAGAAATGTGAACACAATATTAAAATTACCTGCAATTATAATAGAGATTATTCAATGCCCATTTTTCCTGGCCGGCTTGTAAAACCAATGCGGAACTTCAATAGAATTAAGCGCTTAAAAAAAAATACTGGCCCACTCTGGGACTGAGAGAACACATATGAGTGGCCACGAGCTGCGTGTAGTTTTATCACAACATAAGTTAACTAGGTAATATATAAGTTCTACAGTAAAGATGATTTCCTATATAATACTCGTAATGATTAAAGGGAATGATAACTTCGTCTTCCGGCGCAAGTTGTATATGTTTATACAGGTTATACGCTTCGTCCGCTATCGACACCTTGTCGCTCAAGTCTTGCGACAACATCTGCAGAAGAGCGTAAGCCTGCAAAAAAATGTTACATTAAAACCATATTCTCATTGAATCTTAAGCTTTCCTTTCTTCTGGTCCAGGTACCATTAGAATTACTAATTGTTCTGTCTGTGTGTGTTGATATAATCACACCTAACAAACGTTAGATGTGATTATATCAAATCAAATACCAAATGAAGTTCGACGTCTTTCATAATTTATATAAAACATGAGTGTATGGATGTAGTGGTTATGCGCAATGCATGGCGGAGCATTGTTTGTCACTAAGTATCAGCGAGGGTGTAATCAGTAAAACATACCTCGAGCAACACTACACCTACGAATAGGTATGTCATCAATTAAGCGTTAAAATTTTTTAATTATTATATAATTAACGAAATTGACTACCTTAGACATACGAGACCCTGCCAAATCCGCGGCAGCATAGCAAATAGGCTGCCGGTTATGCACCGCCGTGTCTAATTTCGGAATTTCTAGCGCTTTTCGAACGCTATCCGATCGCAGTGGATTATCTAAATCTGCAGAATCAATCACGTCACTTCAGTTGCATACGTAACGTTAAATATAAAAATACCTACAGATTATTATCGGATGAAATGCTAGCCAATAAAACGTCATAATTTGATTTAACCCTGGATTTTTTAAATCAGTAGGATCGTTATTGAATGAAAACATCGTGAAGAACCCCAGGTATGGAATCCTATGAACACCTTGTTAGGTCCCAACTAGCAAAATCGATACTTATAGTATTCTTCAAGCCTACTTGTTTTATACTTATAATATACCTGTGCTTTGCTACATACCTGGATTTAGGCGCAGTTATAGGAGCATTGTTTACTTGTAACGACCTTATAATCAACTCGCAGAATGTCAATAAGCCCTATAATACACTTTCAGAAGCACAATTACTTCTATAATGCTCTGAGAAACAACATTTTTAAACACAAATTCTCCTATAAGTATCTGACATAAGTATCTTACTAGAGTAATACTGTTTAAAATGAGCTATTAACGTTCTTAGTTAGAAATACGTTTTATAAACATTTTCCGTTGTACCGGCCGGTGGATCTCGTAGTTTTGTGACGTGATAATAATAAAGAAATACTTAAAAACTTTATGAACTTGTAATAATGTTTTTTATTGTAGAACATAATATAAGTATTCTAAAATATAGTGTGTATAGTGGGTGAAATCGCCGGGGAATTAATTTTTATTGTAAACGTCTACCAAAATATGTTGAATTTCACAATGCCCTTTGAAAAAAGCATACAGAGAATTGTATGTTAAAATAATATTTCGACAATTATTGAAAACATTCGCCATGTTTTAAAAATTGTTTGCATTAAGTATCTTATGGGAACTTTAAAGGTAAATTTTCACTTATAGCAGTTTCAACCCAGATAACTTGCCTCCATATTAAAATATATTAAGGTTCCTCGCGAAACCTACTCATACCTACTAAAATCTATAAATCGCAACATTTTTTTAAATATTTTTAGATTTTAACGCGATGGTGATATTTTTAGACGTTGACTGTTTTTAAGTCAAGATGACTTTATAAATCTCAACGAATGTGAATGGTCAATTGGTCAAAATCAAAATGGTCAATAATACACTTCATCCTATCAGAGAAGTGTTATACCTAGTTGTGAACGATCCACTGATTCAACAATTGTGGTGTCAAGTCTGTTCTTATATGCTAGTGTACAATCACTACTTGGAAGATGAGTTTTACTCCTGCCATTAAAATAAAATTCGTGCATTGTTAGGTAAAACGTTATTTAATATTTTGTTTAAAATAGTAGAAAATTCATTCAGGGCTATGTGAAGAACATTAAATAGTACGGTCCAGTGTTTTATTTTCACGTAATTTACTATTTTTTAATACTTCTTGCATTTTTCAATGTCACAGTTGAACGCTTCTGCAATTTTTTCACTATCGGAGTCAATAAATAATTCCGTCACGGAACCCTCGTTGACGTCATCTGTATTTGCACTTGACGTAGCAGGTTTTCTTTCTAATGTCAATGAATAGACTAATAATGATGCAAGCTTATAGTAACCTAAGCTTAGTGTATTACTATATCTTGTTCTCTTCCAAAATACTACTACAGGATCAGATATCATTCAGGACTATTTAATCTTTGTGCAGACTATTATAGGATACTTATACTTATTAGAGTCTTATTAAGATAATCCTTTAACGTACTATAAGACTGTGAAACAAAAACCAATGATCTTAAGAGAATTTGCGCTTGTGAAATGTTACTATAAGTAAAATTATCCTGTAACCGTTTTGTGTGCTTGTCTTGTAGCAAACTATAGGACTGTGAAATAAAAACAAATGATCTTACGAGTATTTGCGCTTGCGAAATGTTACTATTAGTAATAGTATCTTATAACCGTTTTGTGCGCTTGTCTTGTAGCAAACTATAGGACTGTGAAATAAAAACAAATGATCTTAAGAGTATTTGCGCTTGCGAAATGTTACTATTAGTAATAGTATCTTATAACCGTTTTGTGCGCTTGTCTTGTAGCAAACTATAGGACTGTGAAATAATAACAAATGATCTTGAGAGTATTTACGCTTGTGAAATGTTACTATAAGTAAAATTATCCTGTAACCGTTTTGTGCGCTTGACTTGTAGCAAACTATAGGACTTTGAAATAAAAACAAATGATCTTAAGAGTATTTGCGCTTGTGAAATGTTACTATTAGTAAAAGTATCTTATAACCGTTTTGTGCGCTTGTCTTGTAGCAAACTATAGGACTGTGAAATAAGAACAAATGGTCTTGAGAGTATTTACGCTTGTGAAATGTTACTAATAGTAACATTATCCTGTAACCGTTTTGTGTGCTTGTCTTTTAGCAAACTATAGGACTAAAATATAAAAATGTATGCTCTTGAGTATGTTACAGCTTGTCGCATGCTATTATAAATAAAATACTCTACGACAAGCCCTTTATAAGATTGTTATTAGTAGATAATTACTAATAATATTGAATTATAAGATCACTTTGCTAGTTGGGATACCCCTATAGATTGGAAGGTCAGCTGGCAGTCGCTTCAGTCAAATAGTTCTTTGTCTTATTGGGATTAGGTAAGTTGCCAAGTGAGCCCTAGAATGAAACTGGGGAAGCATTAAAATAAGGGATATATTTACCCTGTATAACTCCAAACTCGTTCAACTTCACACCTAGCTTACGGCACTCATCACGGAACATCGACGCTAACAGAGACGCGATGGTAGCTCCTGTTTTCACAACGCGAGGGTGCTAAGAATCCCAGAAACATAGCAACTTTTAGTATAAATTTTGGAATGACTATGTGCACACCCACGGACTCTCATTGTTCAAGCTATTTTCGTTTATTTATTAATGCTTGTTCTATGAAATGTCCAAAGTTCAATGTAAACCGTACACAAACGGCCGGCGCTAGACGACCCCACGCACTGAGAGACGGTAACGCCGACGCTGGTTGTGTCTTGTGTCACACACTAGAGCCGTGCACCGCATTGTCTGGTGCAGCTATACTTATTCTAATGAATATACCAACCGCGTTAGAAGCGCCGACGCCGGCACGCCATGACACAAGCTGAGAGACGGCGTCGCCCGCACTGGTCACGTCGCACACCAGCGCTAGCGCCACGCACTGCACCGGCGCTCGTACCATCTGAAACATCCATAAAACAGGATGGATTACCAGGGCAGAGGGAAACGATAAGGGACAATTTTACTAAAATTAGTGATAGGTGGTAATTCATAATTATGTAGCATGATCGTATACATCAAATCTTAGGAGCATATTTGAATGTATGTCTGATCTGATTGTATTTTTAAGTCCACCAGACCACTGAAAATATTTGAAGGTAGAAATCATTATTACCGTAAAATATGGATTACTTCAGGAAATAGTCTAGTTTTAACTCCATCCTTACTTTTCATTAAGTTAAGTAATTTGACAGCTCATATCATACCGTAAACCAATTTGTACAGCAGAAGCTGTCAGATTAAAAACTTCACTCAATTAAAAATACTACTTTACGTTGTATTGTACTTACATTACAACGGTACAACTATGGACCTTTCAAACGTTAGGGTACATTATCTTTGCAATGCTTATTTGCTTCTTACCGTAATTAAATCCAACAACTGGTAAACACCATTGTTCGCTAAGAATTGTTTCCTGTAATCGTCTCTCCAAATGATGCCTTCCCAAATCAAATTCAAGAGCGAGATTAACCACCTGAAGAACAACATGGAATGAGTAGGCGTATGCAGACAATCCTTACCTAGTGTGTCATACTTATATGTATGTCTAGACCGTAAGACAGGAACAAACTTCGTTGGTCATCGCGTTCCAGGCGACAACTTGTGAAGTTACGATCTTCATGGCATCAGCTGACGGTCTTTCCATCTAGATACGACCGGCTGACGATTTTGAATGTTTGCAAGAGCATATAAACTATACATATGGCAAATTTTCAATCGTGACGCGAAGATCGTTTATTTTTAAAGTGATTAAATAGCTGCCGTTCCTCAACCCACCAACAGACACAGAATAACTAATCAACAGAGCGGCAACTGACCTTCACGAGGCTTCTATATACATCGCACAGTGTTTTATGGAAGCCAAAAAAGTGACATCCCTATTTTATTACAAATTACTGTAGTTTAGAGCATTACGAATGCTAGACTAAAATTCCCGCGTTTCTAATATGTGTAGTTTTTGAGAAATAAAATTTTGAAAATCTTGATTCTGACACCCGGATATTACGAAAAATAATTATGTATTGCAAATTAAGTAACAAACTTTTCTGTTGACTAAAGTGTTGGATAAATCTTTCAAAAAAGTACATTTAGAGGTAATTACAACCTTTCTAGGTACATTTGTTACAATGATATTAATTATTTTAATGATTTTGGTTTTTATTTTTTTTCTTCCATATTCCACCGTAGTAGATCGCGATATTTGTAAGACAGCTTCATTGTTATGTCTTCTATCTACCCTATTTTTTACAAGATCTAATTCCCTGGAAGATTTAATCTACAGTCGATTAAAATTCGCAGTCAGGGCTGCCACTACCAGTATCCGGATTTACCTGGATATAAAATAAACACAGTATACAGAATGTAACAAAAATACTGGTGATTCTTCTAAGGGCGTAATTGGTATCATAGGGAATGCAATAACAGGTAAATTTTCAAAGCCGGGTATTCGATCGGTTATGGTCGAAAAATAACCGGTTAAAGCCGTATACTACAATTATGTGTTTTTTTTGGAAGAAACGGCTAAAATATCTATTATGCATCGCCAATTTAGCAAATGTTTTTTTCTAAAACATGAATTACTACAAAATTATCAACTTCCAGGCAACAATATTCTACTTCCAGGCTCTCTCCCCATCTTCACCTCAGAATAGCTGTCGTTTGGACATAACTCTGATGATGGTGTTATGTTTTCATCCGATGGCGATATAAAAGCATCCTGTGGTGATTTCAATAATGCTATTGCGGCAGATGGTAGGAGACGTATTTTAATATTTTTTGTCGTTGCGACATCCGTTGTTCCGAAATTATTGGGTCTGATGAGACTAACGCTCTATGAAACAAATCAGACATGGTTTTCATTCGATCTGATTTGCGGGTATGGTGTTCTCTACCGTGACGCCAATATTTATTACAAGATTCTGATGATTGCTCGGAGAGCAATCCAATTGGAACAGACGAGTTTCGTATCATAGCAGCTCCATGGACCAAAAGTTTATGTATAGTCACTGTCGTAAGACACCATTCGAAATTTTTATCATATTTTTAGGCTAAATCTTTGCATATGTACTCAAAACTATTATCAAAACCAAGAATTATAGATATCCCGGAAACAACGGCGTATAAAATTAAAAATACCGAAGTGTCAACCCTAGAGGCCGGGTAACCCGGATATAAAGTGTTTAGGTGATTACTTCAATGTTCCACGGAATTAGGTCTTGTAAAAAATAGAATAGATAGAAAACATAATAATGAAGCTCTCATACCAATATTGCGACCTACTACGACGGGACATGGAAGGAAAAAAATAAAAACCAAAATTAATAAAACAATTAATATCTTTGTAACAAATGTATCTAGGAAGGTAGTGATTGCTCTTAAATGTATGTCTTTGAATGTTTTGTCGAACACCTTGGCGAAACAAACAGTCCATGCAATATCTTTTAAATTATTTATATTTTTCGTAATTTCCGAGCGTCAGAAACAAGTATTTCAAAAATTTATGTCTCAAAAACTACACATATTAGAAACATGGGAGTTTTAGTCTCGCATTCGTAATGCTTTAAACTATAGTAATTTGTAATAAAATGGGGATGTCACTTTTTTGGCTTCCATAAAACACTGTGCATCGCCCTTAACCACTTCACAAGTTATCGCCTAGGACGCGTATGGTCATCGTGACATTTGTTCCTGGCTTATGGTCCAGTCTGTCGGTTATCGCTTCACGTTTTAACCGCTGAACCGATTTAGGTTTGACCGATTTGTTTATGAAAGGTATGAAGATAAGTTTGAGTCCCGGGGAAGGACAAGGGGTGCTTTTATCCTTTAAATGGGTAAAAAGGAGGGTGGAAGTTTGTTTGGGGAATCAATAAATGTGGCTAATTCCGTCATATTTTTGAGCTAGATCAAGTTTGGTTGAAAATTTGAAACATATATTTAAACTATTTACCCGTGGCGTGCTTGTAGTATAGTTGGCTAAGAATTTACTTGGCTTGGTAGACGGAATTTCCCGAGAAAATGGGTCTATTCCGTCTTACAAGATGTTTCCCTAGCATAACGAAGTTTTTTTAAGTCTTTGCTAGTTGAAAATAAACACACGCAGATTTCAATCAAATATGCGCTGTCAGGCCTTTAACTTGAGATTCACAACATGATATATCCTACTACTAGCTACTGCAAGTACGACAATATGATAAATGCATAGTCAGAGATTATACCTTAATTAAATTTATTAAGTTTATTAAATTACATAGGTTAATCAAAAATGATACGAGGAAATCTATGAACTCATACAGTTACAGAATAGCACTTAAACGTAACAAACTTATCATTTAAGTAAATAAATTATTAACAATGACCTGTCACTGATAATGAAACTCCTTTCAAGTGATTGCATGATGACATTCATCATAGTCCTCGCGAGGGAGTTGATAGAGGAGGGCCACACGATTTGAGGGTACACACTGCACTTGACTCTGGTGTGGTCCTCGATACCGCGCGCCAACACACGCAGGCTCAGCGCTATGATCACCTGGCACATTTCTACTGGCGGGTCTCGCTTCTGTACCAGTTTAGAACATAAATCTGCAAATCATGAAATTGAATAAAAATATCTTGGGCTACACCGATCAAATAATACCAGGGATACACACATAGCTGGGCACCGTTAATCAAATAGTTAACTTCGTTAATCGTTAATCCGCTACAAAAAAAGTTAGCTTCGTTAAACGTTAAAGCGTTACATTTCGGAAGAATTAACGCAAGTTAACGTTAATCGTTAATCCGTTAATATGTGTAAAATTGCTAAGTAATGAAATAATCAAACGAAACAAATCTCTTCGCAGTTTTCTCACTCGCACGCGCCGGCAAAATATATCTAGTTTTGTTTTTGTTTCACTCGCTGCCACGCGCCGCCCGGCACTTGTCGTTCATTTCATACTAGTCTGAACCTGTTTTTCGCGCCGCGCCGCGGTACCGTGCGGTAAATAGTAGGCATTGGATTAACGATTAACGGACTTCTGCATATTAACGGAAGTTAACGTGTCCGTTAACATTTTTAAAAGTTAACTTAAAAGTTAATCCGTTAATCAAAATGTTAACTTCGTTAATTAACGATTAACGGATTAACGAGTTAATGCCCAGCTATGGATACACATCAGCCCAAAAAAATGGCTCCACAATAGAACTGCAAGAACGTCTCGTTACTTTCTTTCACAGTCTTATTACGTTATAAACTAGCCGGTTACAAACTTTTCAGGAGACATATTTTCAGCTAGAAGCCATTTTCTCCTTTACATTGTTGCTCGAAGTTGGGCTAGCGTTAATATACGAGTAGATATACACTTTAGTCGAAAAATCATATTAAAAATCTTCCTGTGTAGTAAACTTATTATTATTAGGTACTCTACCTAAAATTAAATTCACGATGATTACAGTCCCTTTAGATAGAATAATTACTCCGTGCCACGCCGCCGTGGCCAGCAGTCGTAGGCTCTGATAGCACGCAAAGCTCTCACGGATACTATAATTTAAATGACACCTACGCATTATAATGATAACTCCATGCGCTTCGAACAAGTGTTTAACGGCAAGCGGACGCGGAGGCGAGCCGCGGCTGCCCAAGCTGGCCATCAGAAGCCGCAAGCACCAGTACAGCACGCCCAGCTCGTACGGGTTCCACGAGTACCACTCCACGTACCACATTATCCTGCAGCGATACCACTAACTTTGTATTATTTGGTTGTTAGTCATTTTATTATCGAGTGTTATATAGCAAAGTTTTGCTTATTTCTTACATATAGAATCCAGGAGTTACATAACTATCTATATCTACTTTCTACTGATGTAAATACAGTCAGCAACAGGAGTCACTAAGCGGCCTAGGTCCAAAAAAAATTATAATTTTGAATTTGTTTATTTAATTGTGTGACAAGTTTTATTTACTTAAAGATAAAACAACAATATAAGCTGGTGGAAATAAAACGCTCGGTAAATGAAACTACGAGTATTTCGCTACGAAATATTTACAAAAGCTGACAGGTAAACAAATCAAGATATGACCATACCATAGAGGCGGCCTAGGTCCATATCTTAACGCGCTCTAGTTTTCGTGACCATAAAGTCGTGTCAAGCTCATAAAACACCTTGGCTGCTTAGCTACATCCGTTGTTGACTGTACGTGCCCGACTAAAATAGCTGGCGAAACTAAGTATTCGAGCCTTTTTGAACAACGATATAAGTTTTATAATGAGATTAATGAGGTACCTATGTACAGTCGCCATCAGATATATCGGAGCGGCCATGGTACCCACAAATATCTGAACAACGCCCCTATTGTCAAGGCGCTAAAGTGCATGTTCAGATAATGTTGAGTACCTTGGCCGCCCCGATATATTTGATGGCGACTGTACCTAATAGTATGATATTTAATAACCCATCATCATATCTTAATAATGTCACTAACCTCCTTATTAATCCACAATCTATAGCGACATTGGTCTGTGCCAACGGAAGAACGCACACTAACGCCTGGAGAGCCGTATGCCTTAGTTCGTCGTAGAGCGGCTGAGGCCACTTAGGCCTAAGCAGCACCAGCCCGCGGTCCAGCAAACACATCAAGCCGACAAACCAATGTTGGGATTCTATCATCTGATGACATCCACAATTGCTCAGAAAAAATCCTCCAACTTTCAGGATAAGGGTGTTAAGCAGCTATGCCTATCACAAATCATTCATCAAATGCTTAATTAATGCCGATTTAGGTATAGGTTGAAATCTCGTTATTCATTTGTGAAATTGAAAAAGTTGTGATAACCAGGAAGCACGGTTACTTTTTGATTTTATTTACCTAATGAGTTTAGGCGCCGACTTGACCGAGTTTAGGCTTTAAAATATGTTTACATACTTGAAATCCCTATATATGTAAATATAAATAGTGTATACTTACAAATCGGTTATATGGAAAGATTTTAATGCAATCTACGCTTAGGTGTATGAGGGTCTTCTTGAATAGTACGTCTGGCTGCGTAGTGTTGAAGTTCACAGTGGCGACCCAGCCTGGGCGTAGGGGGAGCTCCGTCGCTACGGACAGCGACATCACATCTGAAGTCGGTGTACAAAGGTAGACTGGTAGAAAATTCCTTACAGCCACAGAAATTCGCCTTTTGTATAAGTTCTTTATGTAATAAAGATTAAATACTTAAAATAGACAATATAAAATTTACGTACATAAGGACCCTGCATGTCGAAGCGTTTGTCAACTAAAAAAAAAACTTAAACCCCTAATTGACACGTTATGTTATGCCAATATGCAGGAGTAAGGTCCTAATGATTCATGCAGTCTCTCCTGTGGTATGAATCGAATACTCAAAGTTGAGTTTCAAATTTCTCGCCAATAAACATGTCTTCTGTGTTGTTATTGTTACAGTTATGATGTGTAGGGGAGCTCTAGCCCCAGAAAATGGTTAACGATCAGTGCAACAATACCACGAATTTGGTTTGCTTTACACTGTAAAGTAAGGATAGTGTAAAGAGAACACTATCCTTAAGAGGTATTTAGTTATATCTGAAAGTTACGTAACACAGACGCGTATAGGTACCTACGTAAGAAAGTTACGGACTTAAAACATAAAGGTAATACAGAGTTCTGGGTTTGGTGCCGTATTATGGGTAACTATGTAACTGTGTACCAATTTGGTTATAATTAGAATTATTTGCTAGGCGTTTCAGTAGCCAGGAAATTAGCGTCAGGTAGCCTACATGTTATGTTTCCGCAATAACACCCAATGTTGTTTGTGCTAATGATAAAATATGCCCTGCCTTAGAGACACAGAATATACTTAGTTAGTTATATTAATATAACAAGTTATGGTGACGGGATACGCAAACAAGTAAAATGTAGGTGTTTTTGTGCAAGTTTTGTGATGAAACAAAGCACTTGGGCTCATGGAAGTGGCATGATCTGAAGGGACATATATGTAAGTATTCAGGTATGATGTTAGGTTAATGGTTTTCTCCTGTAGATCATAATTAGGTATATACAGGTTATAAAGTGAGGGGATATTTTAAACCAGTTTGTAGGGCAGCTACTAGATCCCGTGCCGCTACGCGAAAATGGTCTTAGAATACCTTTCCTAACTTTTTAATGAATTATTATAGCGATTGTACTTTTTTCAGATTCTTCAGGACTCTTCCACACATAATTCAACTACAAAGGTATAGGTAATGGACTAACCGGGCATCAGTTTCGTGGAGAAGATCTCTAGCCGATTGCCGTAACACCGGAGTAGCGCAGATATAATCACGGTTAGCGTAGTCCGCTGGGCTTGATGGTTCCGCGCGCGGCACTCATATCTGTACGCCCATATGAAGCAGCTGCAAGTAAAACGACAGTCGGCGAAAACATGTACAGTCGACGTCAAAGATATATTTACAATGGAAAGTTACAAAAAAATCTTTACATTAAAATAAGTTGCCATGTAATGTGACAAGTACTTGTTTACGTGATATATTACAGTTTTATATTTTCACTGAATGTGCCCAAAATATGTTTACACTATTTAATCCATGTAGTTTGCCACTTTTTCTGACTTATGTTCGTTTACATGACAAGTTACAGAATAATATTTACACCCAATGTGTCAAACGTGATACACGTCAAGAGCAACAGTTCTGTTTTTACGTTTCATGATGCATAAAAACTTTTACGCATTCTGCTACAAAAACATATTTACATACTTCACCTGTTTATTTACTAATTTCTTTATAATTCATCTATTTTATTCTGGCCTACTTTTTATTTAGGAAGGTAAAGAAAATTATAGCAAGGAGTTGCTATAATTTTCTTTACCTTCCTACTTATTTTTATTAATTCATATTAAGAATATTCCATTCTATATATGATATTTCTAGAAGTGTTTTATCTTTTCGAGTGTCATTGATGAATTGCGAGTGGCATTATAAAGATAAATTTCATAAACAATATTAAATAAAATGTTTCGCATAGACGACCATACAAAGCACAAAATAATTACCATGCGTGAATATGGAGCTACGGTTACGGATATATCGGAAGAACTGGGCATTTCGGTAAGTAAACATTTAAATGACGGTAGGAAATATGGCCTTACGTCATAACATATTAAATTTTATGAGAAATATTAAATAGCGAATCTCATCACTCTCATATTGTTTCAGCGACCAACAGTGTATCTGTGGATCAACAGATGGGGCACAGTGAACAGTGAAATGTCACTCATCTAAGGGCCGAAATAAAAAAACCTCGGAAGACACTGATAGGGCTTTAATAGAAAGTGTGATGGTCCAGCGATTTGTAAGCGTACCTACATATGCACAACAATTAAATGTTAGTGCTAATACGATCAGAAGACGATTAAAGAGTGCAGGACTTCGTCGTAGAATCCCTGCACGGAAACCGCAATTAACTGACCGGCACAAAAATTTACGGTTGAATTTTGCCAATAACTTTCGACACTTCGACTTTGAAGACGCGGTTTTTGTCGACGAAAAGGTCTTCACAACACGCCAAGATGGACGCGTTTCCCTATATCGCGTGGAAAACACGCGTTACGACGAACATAATGTCTTGGCTGATAGAAGAATTTATCAATTGGTTTTTGGGGGTGGATTTCGAGTTCGGGTCCAGGTAAACTTGTGGAAATCACAACACGAATGAATGCCAACAACTACATAGAAATCCTCAGGGATGTCTTACTACCAACACTTAAAGCTTCATTTGGTGATAAAAAAATATATTTGATACAGGACAACTCATCGGTCCATAATTCCCGTATAGTTCAAGCACGGATCAATGAACAAGATAGCATAGAACTGATGAAGTTGCCACCAAAATCCCCGGACATGAATGTCATTGAAAACATGTGGGATCTTATGGTCCAAAAATGGGACTCTTTGAAGGTAAAGACCAAACAAAATTTAAGGGAACATGTACACGAGCTGTGGGAGTACTATCGCGGTATTGACTACTGTGTAAATTTAGTTCGTTCTATGGGCCAACGCTTACAAGACGTACAGGATACTTTTGGCGGCTACACACGATTTTAAAATGTTTAAACCTTAAGATATTCACACGTTGTATGGTTATTAATATAAGAAGTAATCTTTTTTTTAATAGAAGTAGTATAACATTTTTTTGGAATTAAATCATTTAACTTTACTGTCATAAGTCTTTTAATCAAAAGGTATAGTAGAAACGAAAGTAGGTATGTAAGTTTTTGATCAACATAAGCAATAAAGCCACGTTCCTACATACTTGTGATAAAAACGTAAAGTCGGTTTCTTTTAAAAATAAAAGCCCCCTAAAGCTAAAAAGCACTGAACTTAAGGGCCGATTTTGATTCCTCAGGTAGACATTTATCCTACAGATACCCATGACAATCCATACAGTTATTCATCGAATCTTATCTTATCTTACGTAAGGAACTTCGGCCCTAAATTCACTTTTATTTAACCTTTTCAACGCCAAAGACGTATATATTGGCACCGCAGGTTCAACGCCAAAACGTATATATATATATATATATATATATATATATATATATGTATCTATATACAGGGTGACCAATCCAAATGGGTCAGTAGGGAGAAGTCTGAAATTATGAGAGATAGCGACATCTGTTCTTAGGAACCATGGCTTCGATTTTAGATTTAATCATAACGGCCTCCTAGCCAAGTCGGTAGTGACACTACCTACGAAGCAGGAGGTCCCGGGTTCGAATCCTGGTCAGGACATTTGTTTGTGTGTTTATCACAGATATTTGTTCCTCAGTTATGGATGTTTCTATGTATTTAAGTATTTATTCATATTTATCTATTATATATATCGTCGTCTAGTACCCATAACACAAGCCTTATTGAGCCATTTGCCTGGGTCCATTTTTGTAAGATTGTCCTATAATATTTATTTATTTATTTTATATAATGGCATTCAAACTTTATATTATACGAGTATATGTCCTCGACCACAGAGCAAATTAGACCTACGTGCACACGTATAAAGTTCAACTTTGAAATTTCGATGACGTGGCGTGTGAGCGTTAGCTTTTGCGTTTGACATGGCGCCGAAAAGGTTAAACTTATAATTCTTCAGTATCTATGCATTTACAAAATAACCGGCCAAGGGCGAGTCGGATTCGTCCATTAAGGGTTCCGTACAATTGGCAAAAAATCACGTTTGTTGTATGGGAGCTCCACTTAAATATATATTTTATTCTGTTTTATTCTGATTTTAGTATTTGTTATTAAACTTAACGGCACAGAAATACATCGTCTGAAAGTTTTATCTATTTGTGAGATAGATACAGTCTGGTGACAGACAGACAGATGAACGGACAGTAGAGGTTTAGTAATTGGGTCGGTTTTAACCTTTGGGTACGAAACCCTGAAAATCAAAAATACTGAAAATGGTTTAAATGTAAACATCGGAATTACATACTCGACATAGCATTGACGTCATCTAAACGAACGAGACAAACAGACCATTTGACAGTATGGTACTCTTTTCGACGATTGTCATTATTTGAAATTAGAGTGCAGCTATCAATTGTTTGTAAAGATATTTATTTAGCAGGAGGTATAAAACTGTTTATGTATGGTTGATTGTAAATATTACATTAGATCTTTACATGCAATTTAATTTGGTACATTAAGAGTAAATATTATTCTGTACCTTGTCATGTAAACGAACATAAGTCAGAAAAAGTGGCAAACTACATGGATTAAATAGTGTAAACATATTTTGGGCACATTGAGTGAAAATATAAAACTGTAATATATCACGTAAACAAGTACTTGTCACATTACATGGCAACTTATTTTAATGTAAAGATTTTTTTGTAACTTTCAATTGTAAATATATCTTTGACGTCGACTGTACTAAGGGTCGGTTGCACCAAACCGTCTGTCACAGTCATATACAAGATATCTCTATACTGGCGCGTTATTTCTTTGAAACCTAAGCTGCCAAAAATAAGGGGCGCGGGAGGGGACCCGCAATGCTAGACAGTGAACGCGCGATTCTTCTGTGGGGCGTAAGAGAGTCAGACAATAATGGTTGCCATGGAGACGTACTATGTTTACTGTCACTTCCAATAATTAGTGTCTCACTATAGAGTGAAATTACTTCGAGCCTGGCAGCGGGGGTCCCCTGGCTATGCGGGGTCTTGGGTTAATTAGTCTATGGCCACAGTTAAAACGTTAGCAAAATTTTATTGTATGGCAATTTTCATAGTACCTGCCGGATTGTGCAAAAAGTGGTTGGTGCAACTAGCCCTTAATATTCCATTCACTAATTAACTTAAATAAATATAGGTCAAGTAAAATAGCATTATTAGTAATGTATAATGTTCAGTAGACATTTATTCATCGATAGAAGTTCTCCGCATTCACCTTTGTGCGTAATTATCCGGTGCCGGCAACTGTTCATGAAATTTAGGATTTTTTTCGCAGCATTGTTTCAACGCCTTGGCGAGCACTAGGAGTAAAGTCAGAGTGGTGTGAAGGAAGACACTGCTATCTCCTGTCGAGAGCAACCATTATATACTCACTATAAACGTACCTAACAATTAGACATTCGAAGTTAGTGAATGACTTATTAAAATATACCTAGGTATCGCTATATTTCTGTATCACACCTCATTCTGTATGAGCGCTTTGAGCTCTGTTATAAAATGACAATTAGTAATACCTATCGCTCACTTACTATTGTTAACTAGTGATATAACAAGACCATCACCCAAAACTTAATATATAATACGGCTAGATTCAATCCGTTCTAACCATTTTTTGACCCACCCTCGTACATACCACTGACTATATAATTAGTACGACATTCGGTGCAGTTAATAACTGCCGGCGAGACCTGATCTGATTACCATAATTCATAAGTGAATTTCGAAAGTGACGCACCCAATTGAACATTGTGGTGCTGAGGATCGGCTGGATTTATATCGTACGCTGGCAACTTTCTCTCGGGGAAGTATGGGTTGAAGCGATAAAATATATTTTCTAATATATTCTCCTTTAGCAGCTCGATACCTGGATAAAATTGTGACGTTAGCGTTAGGAAAATAGCAGTAAGCCACTTGGATACTGTCACCCAGGCACTACTGGCACGACTACTATAACTATATGGCACGCTGAGGCACGGCATCGTCCGTGTGTTCAACCGTAGTTCAACCGAGTGGTTGTTTTGCTTAAAAACATAATTTATAATTAGGTCTTGCTTGCCTACAGCCATCATAAAAAATCGTGTTTAACATTATTCCTGTTATACGAACATAATTTGTGTAAAGGTTAATTTGATGCCTTTAATTATCAATTAAACATTGTGTCACCTAAAAACATCAAAACTGCACAACGAATCATAAAAAAAGTAACAAATTAACTACTTATAGGACCACAGCTACTTAATACATAAAGTTAGCTTAATACAATCCCGTCATTTACAATTTTCCTGCGAGGCGCTAGCTAGCAACAGCGCCATCTTCAAGAAGGTGGGGAAGCGGCAGGATGTTGTGACCGCCAGCATCCTGGCGGCGGCGTGGTACAGCACCGGCGCAGCCGCCAGCAGCGTGCCGCCGCGCCGCAGCGCACGCGCAGGCCGCCGAGTGTCCGGGGCGGACAGGTGCCACAGCAAAGCATCCGACACCACCGCAAACAACTCGTCCTCTTCCAATACTAGCAATAGACAGCCTGTAACAGATATCATTAATCTCATTTATCTAATTAGAGAGACTAACGCAAGCCTTGAAAATCTTGAGGTGCATGATATGACATCTTCATTAATATTACTTTTCACAATACAATTTGTAACATTAAATCAATAGTTAATTAAATATTAAGAACCCTACTTAATTGTGCTAGTTTTCGTCCAAAAAATACAGTTATCCGTTTATACTTATTGATATATTTACTTATATTCTAGTTTTTCCCAAAAAAAGCTTAAAATTTAAAAAATCTACTTATTATCTTCTTTTTCTTTCTAAATATATAAAAGAAGAAACTGACTGACCGACTGACTGACTGACTGACTGACTGACTGACATATCAACGCACAGCCCAAACCGCTGGTTCTAGAGATTCCAAATTTGGCATGTAGGTTCCTTATAAGGTCTAGGGGTGCACTAAGAAAGGATTTTTCAAAATTCACCCCCTAAGGGGGTAAAATGGGGGTCCAAAATTTGTATGGCGAATCAAGATTTGTAGGACTATTTTATTCGAAACTTCACAGGAGTATTCCTAACGATAAATGAGTAAACACGTATTTCAGGTTTTTTGAAAATTCAACCCCTAAAAGGGGCAAATGTGGTCACAAAGTCTGAAAATCAACATGGGTATCGTATTCTTTTTGAGTACTTATAGTACGCGGGCGAAGCCGCGGGAAAAGGCTAGTTTAAACAATAAAATGAAAACTTGTTGACTGACCTTTAAAAAAACCCCATAGATTTGTAGCAGTTTAATATAATCAAGTGGACGGAAAACTGGACCTGGACGGGAAACTAGCATAATCACCCTATGTGTTTCCCATCACGTTGCCTAAATTTTAGCCAGTTGATTAGGTCTAGGTATTTTTACTACGGCTCTTGCAGAAAAGGAATGCCAACTTAGTGCCTGTTTCCCTGCTAATATTTTGCACATATTTAATATTTTGTACCTAATAAGGCGGCTCTCACACTGTTGCGGCTTCCGCATGCGGTGCCGATGCGCGAGCGAGATAGCGGTCTGCATGTGTACTTATAGCGCTGTCACGCTTGCACACCGTCGCCGCATCCAGTTGCGGCGCCAGTGTGATAATCGCCTACACCAGGGCAGCCATCATTGAACATTTTATCTATTCCCATCAAGAGACATTAAAGTAAATCGGTGATCAGATCGCCAAAAATGTATTAATCATATTATTACTCCCACAAATACATATAGGTAAGTATTATACCAGGTGAAAATTCTATCGTGCAGGCCATGAGCATGCGCATGCAGCATGCTTGTAGCATTTACACTTACATGGAAATTTGCTGACAATTTCCCGCTTTTCAAATTCTCTACAAAAATAAATATACGTATAGAACATAACTACCGTACCTAATAAACAAGCCTTTTAAAAATAGCACCTTAATGCGAATTGCGTACATTGAATATTATATTATAAAAGCCGCCTCGGGTCAAATATTGATAGTCAAGTCATGCCATAGATCGTAACCATTGAGTTTCTAAATTAGGAGTAATATTCCCCCGAGTACATATGGCACTGCGCTCATTAACCCTCTTTGACGAAGGCGCTCTCATTCAAACAGTAGGTACGTGAATAAAGAGAGTTGTAACACAAAGCAAAGGCATGCCTTTAACTACTTCAGTCGCTTAACTTCAAACTCGGGTAAACCATCTGTCAGATTATGCGATTTTGATATTAACAAAAGGTAATAGGGTAGATATTTGCTGAGACGGTCGAATGAATTTACCCGAGTTTGAAGTTAAGCGACACTTATATACCTAAAGACTGTATCGACAATTATAAATACAACTTTAGATAGGTGTATAGTAATACAAACATTAACAATTTTATTGCAAATTAATGTAATGTAATGTAATGTAATGTAATGTAAAAACTCTTTATTGTACAAAAACCAGTCAAAACAATACAATAATAGGAAAACGTAAGTACAAAGGCGAACTTATCCCTTTAAGGGATCTCCCAGTTAACCTTTGAGTAGATGAGAGAAGAAGTGAAAAGAGGTAGACAAATGCGGCAACATGTACAACAAGGTACGAGAAAGGTAGATACTATAGATACATATATACAAAAGTTATAGGAAAAGTATATATATATATATTAAACCAGAGAGGAGTGAGGAGACAAACATAATAAAAACACAGAAAAGGAACATCTAAGACATATACAGAATAATACAAATTAATGTCAATGTGCGCATCAGTATATCAGCTTTGATCGATATTATTTGATTTTATCATTCATGTGTTCAAGCTAAAGTTACATGGACTTTCTACAAAGAAAGAAAAATAAAAGCGGACAAATGGTGTACTAAAAAGAGAATTTCAGAGAAAAGGATAGCTGAACTCGATAAACTTTGTATCTGTGCTGACCGAATCGACGTTAAAACAAGAAGTATATTGTTCCGATGACAAGCTAAAACTGGACCGGGAACATAGTTCTTCGACCAGTTAAATGGTTAAAGTTTGGTAAAGGTATAAATAGTAATATAAATAGGCACTCGACTCAACGATCCCAAAAAAATAGGCTTTCAGGTGGAATGGTTAAATATGTTCAAGAAATAAAATGATCGGAAGGCCTACAAGAACTATCTGGCACACCAAATAAAAATAGAAAATAGCTAAACTCAGTAAAATTCAGTTTCAAAAGCCTGAGACTGTATACTCGCAGAGAAAAAACATGTATAAATAAATCAACGATTAATCATAGCAAAATTAGATAATTCCCCATAGGACCATAATAAATATGGAGCATTTTATAAATATCTATGTTTCACTGAATATGAAAAGCCCATTATTATTTAAGATTCAAGGTTTGGCAGCTATCTTTATAATACGGGCTTAAAATGAATCCGTTTTTTACTACCTCTAAAATTTCAGATGAGATCTACGTCAGGAAATGGGTTATCAGTGTTATCACACAGCTTCTGAGGGTAATGAGAAACACACAGTCTTAAGTTTGTAACAGCCAAATTTCAATTTTTTCTGCTGTAGATTCTTGTGTTTCAGGGGTGTGAATTTTATAACTTAAACCATGTACCATCTAATCAGCTCAATTACTAGTCCGATCCAATTTTTAATAATATAATATCAAAACAAAACGTCGAAAAATGAGCTTTTTAGGGTTCCGTAGTCAACTAGGAACCCTTATAGTTTCGCCATGTCTGCCCGTCCGTCCGTCCGTCAAGGATAATCTCAGTGACCGTTAGCACTAGAAAGCTGAAATTTGGTACTAATATGTACAGTTAGGTGCAAAACTGTCCCAATAGTAGCATCTTAGTAGAATGTGGAGAAGTGGATGTCGATCGAGGAGAGGGGCACATGATTAATACATACCAGTACTATTTAAAATTTCCTACAAATCAGCCCTACATATGATATACTTAGAATTTACGGTTATTTTGTAATTTAGAATCGAAAAGTAGAAAAAAACACATTTTTATTTTTTCGAATATTTCTAGTTCCTCTTATGGAAACTCCAAATAGGGAACCATACATAATTAAGAAATTCTGCCCCTATAAAATCATCATGCAATTGCTTTAATGGGGCATATTTTTCAAGTTACTTTTAGGTGGCTTATAGTTCGGTGCAAAAGTGTACCATTAAAAACAGCCATAGAAAGTGTTTGTTAGTTCAATGTTCAAGACGACTTTTACTCTGCCATAACTACAAAACTATGTTTGTGATTTAAACAGTTGATACCTTATTTTATAGAGGCTGAATTTCTTAATTATGTATGGTTCCCTATTTGGAGTTCCCATAAGAGGAACTAGAAATATTCGAAAAAATAAAAATGTGTTTTTTTCTACTTTTTGATTCTAAATTACAAAATAACCGTAAATTCTAAGTATATCATATGTAAGGCTGATTTGTAGGAAATTTTAAATAGTACTGGTATGTATTAATCATGTGCCCCTCTCCTCGATCGACATCCACTTCTCCACATTCTACTAAGATGCTACTATTGGGACAGTTTTGCACCTAACTGTATGTCGCAGGGAAATGATTAAAACAGAGATTTGAACAAATCTCTAAGGGATATGATCAAATCACGCAGGATGTTAAAATGGAGACTCCATATCATCATTTCCCTAGAAAAATTCAGTAATTTCACCAAATCACTGACTCTGTTTAGTGGGAAGACAAAATCGGCCAAAAAACGTGACACGCTTTTTCATTTAACTAGATTTGTTTAGGAATTAGATAGAATAGGAATAAGATATAATCTCTAAGGGATATGATCAAATCACGCGTAATGGAAAATCCATATCATCATTTCCCTAGAAGAATTCAGTCATTTCACCAAATCACTAACTCTGTTCAGTGGAAAGACAAAATCGGCCGGTGCAATATTTGTGAACATCCAGTGCATGCTACATGTGGAAGTACTGTTGGAGAGGAAGGTTAAGGCCTAGTCATTAAATGCCAATTTTGTCAAAAAGAAAGCAATATTAGAGCTGAGAGGGAAAATGCAGCAAAATTTTTGAAGATATACTAAAGAAAGATTGAAGATATGACTTGAAGATATAAACTAGATTACGTTAAATTGTTACATACAATGTCAAAAGTAGGTATCAAAGTTGTTTATGCCATCAAAAACAATACTTGTAAAAAAAACCAAGTCTCGCAACTCAGTTCTTCTACCGTAAAAAGTTGTGAGATCCATGTAATACCAAGTCTGTTGTACCTGTCTTAAGTTATTACGTAATTAGCTAATCTAACAGCATCTTATAGTGACCGTGAGCATGCACTGGAATTTCACAAATAACGCACCTTCCAATTATGTCTTTCCACAAAACAGAGTCAGTGATTTGGTGAAATTACTGATTTTTTCTAGGGAAATGATGATATGGAGTCTCCATTTTAACATCCTGCGTGATTTGATCATATCCCTTAGAGATTTGTTCAAATCTCTGTTTTAATCATTTCCCTGCGACATGTGTATCAATGACGCCAACAAAGTGGTAAAATAAAAAATGGAAAAAAATGTTTTATTAGGGTACCTCCCCTATACGTAAAGTGGGGAGTGATTTTTTTTTCATTTCAACCCTAACTTGTGATATATTGTTGGATAGGTATTTAAAAATGAATAGGGGTTTACTAAAATCATTTTTTGATAATGTAAATATTTTCGGAAATAATCGCTCCAGAATTTTAAAAAAATGTGTCCCCCCCCCTCTCTAACTTTTAAACCATATGTTTTAAAAATATGAAAAAAATCTCTACAGTAGAACTTTATAAAAACTTTCTAGGAAAATTAATTTGAATTTGATAGGTTTAATAGTTTTTGAAAAAAAAATTACAAAATAATTTCTGAACTAAGTTTGTAATTTAACCGTATAAGCAGGTGTTTATTGTACCTGTAATTTATACAAAAGCACAATGAAATTACGTGCTTTCAAATAAAGTAAAAACGGTGAAAATCGGTTCACGCAATAAAGAATTATCCCATAAAAATCATCTTCCATACTTTAAGCTCGCGCGCAATAGTTTACTTAATTTGCCGATAGATGTTGCTGTACGTGGAACGCTCGTATCATATCCTACATGGCGGTGTTATTTTAACTCTTAAGTGGGGACACTTACTGTGACGGACGGAAAACTACGGAACCCTACACTGAGCGTGGCCCGACACGCTCTTGGCCGGTTTTTTGTCATTTCTGATGATGAGCAGTTGTTTCTATGACTAGGGTATGAAGGAGAAAATTTTGCTAAGCACGCTGTCCGAACTCTAATATCGACGTCTAGTAAGAAAATTAGAGAATTAGCATAAAACGGCAGGTTTTTTGATACCTATACAATTTAATTAATTATTTACAGTCTGAAAATTTGTATTTTGATGGCAATGGTAATAAACATGAGTATATTTGGATTTATATGCTATTGAACTTGTATTTATAATTTTCGATACAGTCTTTATTCTTGATAAACAAACGAATGAGTAAATAGATTTATACGGCCACCTTTATTTTATGCTATATACCGGCTTACCTAATGGATTATTTGCCTGTAAACTTAACTAACATTTTCTTATAAATAGGTACCTCGAACACAATATGTATTAAAACGTGGTAGTTTTTCCACAACAATTAAAGTGCCATTTAGCATTTAATACTGTTGATTTTTTTACCTAAGTATTTTTTGATAACTGTTGAAAAATCATCCATCATCGTCAGGAATCGTATGACATTTAAGTCTCAAGATTGGTAGTAGATCCGAGTATATCACCTTAGTCATTTCTTGGCACTCACCTAGAAATCCCATATATTTAGATACGCTATCAAAATATTTTGCCATATCTCCATTCTTGTTCAATAAAATAGGCTGGTGTACGTTTCTCAATAACAACACAAAACCTTCACGTAAGCTAGAATCTTTAACGTATGTTGTTTCCAGAAAATCCAGGATTACAGATATACTGTCAAGGACGTCAATTCTCTGAATACACCATAAGGAATATCATTCAATATTGTAATAAGTATATTTAAACAATGAACGGAGAAGAGAGCGGACACGACGTGAAGTGGCCAAATGTTCGCAAACCACCACTCCACTCACATCCTTAAGAAAATATCAAAATACTCCAATTTGTTTCAGTTTGCCTAGTTTGCTAAAATGACCTATGTTAGCATAGACTTATATAATTGAAATCTTTGTATGGTAGATTATGAATTTATTGAATGAGTACTATAACATAAGTGATCATCTTTAGATCGGATATGTGTTAAGATGCCGGGAACCTTAAATATCTGTAAGCTAATATCCATCCCTCGGCTTCACTTTTTCATAAAAGTCGTATAAGTAACAATATGATCCGGTCAAGTTATTTTTCAATGTAGGTAGAGTAGACCAACAAACTAATAAAGTTTTGAAACTATTATCCTTCCGCCCCTCCCCCTGACGCCATGAAATGTGCCTGAAATGTTATTTAGCATGAAATGTGTCCCGGTTGACGGGCTTCTTTTTTTGAGAAAAATATTAATTAAAATTATTCTTATGAAATTTTAAACAAATAAGGTTCTACTATCCATTTTTAGGGCTCCGTACCTCGAAAGGAAAAAACGGAACCCTTATAGTATCACTTTGTTGTCCGTCCGTCCGTCTGTCAAGACCCTTTTTCTCAGGAACGCGTGGAGGTATCAGGCTGAAATTTATATCAAATACTCAGGTCTACTGTCCAACCAACGCAACGCAATAAAAAGATACAGCCGTTTATGCCGCAAATTTACGAAACTCGCAATGGAATCAAAACCTACAGGGTACTTCACGTGAAGTCAGAATCTTGAAATTTGGTACGAAGCAACGTCTTATAGCACAGATAAAGGAAAAATTGCGAATACCGTAAATTTTTTGTTACATCATAATAAAAATATTTCTAATAATTTTAAAGTCACTACCTCTTTCCTCGTGAAAGCTGTGACTCGATTGTCGTGATGGGTGAACTTTTACTTATATACACCTACAGGTTTGTACGGAACCCTCGGTATGCGAGTCCCACTTGCACGGTTTTTTTTTCAATAGGCTTTACCGGATTCATATAAGAGCTAGGTAAAGTTCGACAAAACTCAGACGTTGAACAAATTGATCAACTCGTTATTTTCAAAATTACCATAGATACTACAATAAAGGCTATGATATTATCTACATAAAAACCGGCCAAGTGAGAGTCGGACTCGCGCCGCGAGGGTTCCTTACATCAAACACGTGTAGTAATATTTTTTATCGTAAGCCCGACTAACGCTTGTATTTTATCTGCATTTTTTCAAAATTTTAGGCTCAGTAGTTTCCGAGATAAGGGGAGACCTATAGTCAATCTCCGCCTCTTGTTTCGCCATCGCCAAGTTCAACAGATGAAGTCGAAGTTCACCTAGCTAGTGCGCGAATACGGTAAAGCCTATCGAAAAAATGCATAGAATCGTTTCTATTTTATAATTTAATAAGGATAGGTGACCGGGTGGTCTAGTGGTCAGGACGTCAGCCGCGAAAGCTGAAGACGCCAGTTCGAATCTGGCCTCGGACACCGGAGGGTTTGGTCACTTTTTCTGAAGTATATGACATCTATTTTTCAGTTTATATATAGTAGTGTAACTACTTAAAAAAAAAATTGCAAATCAAAAAAAAATATTGAACAAAATAATTTGATTTGCTTCAAGATTAATAAGGATATTAAGTATTTATCTTTGATTTTTTTCTAACATTAATATTTTTCTCAAAAAACAAAATAAACAGTCAACCGGGACACGTTTCGTCAATATGGGGAGGTAGCGTCAGGGGGAAGGGAGTGGATGGTAGTTTGCGTTAAACACTATACTTAAAGTATGACGCTGTAATACTTTCAAAATTTATTAGTAGTACAATACGTATTTTGACCGGATCAATAATGAAAGGATACATATCCGTCTTGAGAAATTGTGGAAAGATCACGCAGATAGGCATTGAGCCGGTCCAACTGTTTGAGTGGCGCCCCATCCGTCACCAGGAACTCCAACTCCTTTGCTATCTCCCAACCGTACGCTGGAGGACACGAGGCACTCCATGCCGGCTCTGTGTAAGTACCAACAGTTTAAAAAGTTTGAATTTGTGTGCCGTTTCCAGAACTAAGTGATTTCTCAGAAATATAACTACAAAGAGCAGCAGAGAGAAGGCATGAGTTATTGATACGATGGTTCATTTATGATGTAAATTACCGTGACAAATATTTTATTAGTAAAATGTAGATAAAAGGCAACAATATGATAACCGTGTGTGTGCCACGAGTATTTGAATTGTCAAAGTGCGTTTAGACTATACATTTTTATAGCCACATTTAGTTTTGTAGGTCAACACCAAGTCACGCAAGCGAAATCATAACCAAGTGATACTTCGTTAACTCTAAATGGTATGTAAGGGTGATGGAAAGTGATATCTACCCAAATCAAAGGTGTACCTACACTGTATAGGGTTCCTAGACCATATAGAATTTCTTTGATTACCTACTGGAACAGGATCCAAATCCTGACGAAACGCTCTTTTCAGCTGTTCGCTCTCCGTATAAAGTTTTCCTCCAGGGCCATGTGTGCAGCCGAAACTATCGGAGGACGATGATGATGCATCAGAAGCTTGCCCATAGTATGTGTCCCTTGTAATTCTCGTGTACGAATCTAAGTTTCTCTTCTTCCTAAAGAACTGAGTATGAGAGGTGCTTTCAGACACGTGAGACACGTCGCCACATTCGAAGTGCCCACTTGCATTATTTGTGGTTTTGGTATTTGCTTTTGACGGTTTGCGTTTCACATTTAAAGCGGAATTCAATCGCCTACTTTCCATGTTTTATGGTAAATAGAATTTAATTGTAACACAAATCGCAAGGTTTTCTTTGGCACTGACATACATCAATAGTTGACATGTTTTGTCATACAAATGGCACTAACATGAAGTTATCATTTTAAACTGCAGTATACTATCCGGTCAAAAAATGAGGCCGAAAGAGATGGTTATCTAGATGGTTATCGGTTATGGTTATGGTTATCGTTTTGACTAAGGAGTTAATAACGTCTTCAGACAATCAAAATGTCAATATGTGTCAAATGTGACAATACAAAATTGTGTATACAAAATACGAGTGCGAGTGAGACCACGGATCATAAGACAATCCGGATAGTACTTTTACTATATTTCCCTAACCACAGTTGAACCTTATTACCGAGCAAAACAGTCGTTCATAGGTCACTAGTAAAAAGTAATAAAAACGGTCCGATAGAGAGCATAATGTAGGGGGCGGTGTCTCACTCGCACAATGCTGCCAACTTATGAAACTTACCAATGTGGTTTTATTTATATACATTTATTTTAGTAACACACTAGAAGTTACTTCCTACTTATAATAATTTATTGCAAGATTTGAATTAATACTTTGATCCCTTTTAGCTGCTTTGAATTTTTTTACGACGTAAATATTATTTATTCATTAAATTAAAGAATTGCATTTAATATTGCAGACAGTAGTAAGTTTTGTAATATTTAAAATACGGTCTGGTATCCCCATCCCATCAGTCCCATCACTGACATAATATGTCACTGATATTATTTCAAATGACGCCGCTTAGCTCAACAACATTTCGTAACAACATTTTTAAGTAAAAATGGTCAAGATATGTTGCGTAAAAGGTTGCAGGGGTGAGACTTAACAATAAAGTAGACTTTCCTTTCACCGGTAATCCACAATCATTCAATTTTACGATTTAACAACAAGTTAAGATTGTCAAACAATAGGGTGACTATGATGTCGGCAAGCTACGGGTCGGTTTTGTTGTTTTTACAGAAATGTACATAAGTACATGGTCTGTTCCTAAGTATTACTTACACAGGACAGGAATGGCCCGCGGGTCTTTTTAGGCCCTTTCGAAAGGGTCGTAAAATGGCACAAGGCCATACAAAAAATTGTAGTAGTGGCAGTATAATAAATAAATAAATATTAAATAAATATTATGGGACAATCTTACACAAATCAACCTAGTCCCACGGTAAGCTCAATAAGGCTTGTGTTGTGGGTACTAGACGACGATATATGTAATAGATATATACATATAAATACTTAAATACATAGAAAACATCCATAACTCAGGAACAAATATCCGTGATAAACACACAAATAAATGCCCTGACCAGGATTCGAACCCGGGACCTGCTTCATAGGCAGGGTCACTACCGACTAGGCTAGGAGACCGTTAAAATATACTTTATTGTACAACATTTGTACAACAAAGAAAAATACAACAGGAAGAATATACAATATTTGTACATGGAAGAGATCTCTTCCAGTCAACCATTGAGCAGTTCAATGTTATTGATGTTTTCTTTATTTACCTTTAAGTATATTAAAGTCGGAGAACTGTCCACATCAGACATGACGCAATAGTGAGAGCCACGAACCCCCTGTACTTACTTAGTTTTAGTTTGCTACACTGACTATCCCCTATTTTAAGACGCGGACATCTGGCAATTGTTCATCGGTGTTATGCAAACGAGTTGTAAGAAATAAATTTCTTACAGTTCTAGGTTTGATGCAGTGCAGTATCATGTAATTAATAAGATTATATCATTTTCAGGAGTTTCTGTTGGGGGAAAATAGTGCAAAATGACGTTACGTTAATGTATTGTTTGTCGCCTACCTACTGTTTTTTTCCGAAGCGATACGCAATGTTTTTACTTTTTTGTTATTATATTAGCGATAGGCTCCGACAGTTTTTACCCATTAACTGAAATATTTTGCTGGTCTGTCACTCTGACGTCCTCCGATAAATAGCTGCCAGATGCCTGGATGTAGCAATAAGTTTAAAATAGTAAACTAATTAGAGGGGTTCTCTGCTCCCACTACCGCGCCAACGTATCTGAAGTGGCCAGCTCCTTAAGTCAGTAGAATGTATAAGTTCCCATTAGAACTATGAGACTTCTCTTTCTGGACAATACTTACTAGACGACAAGCATATTTTATTTTATATTTATCTTCATACTATCCCAATCCCACATACATCATAGTACATATGGTCACTCTACTTAGAATGAGATGCACTCCCCTACATTACCCTCTCTTTCGGCCTCACTTTGTGGTCGAAGTATGACCTCCAGATTGTATTTAACTTCATGAGTGAGACACCGCCCCCTACGTTATGCTCCTACCTATCGGACCGTTTTTAATCTGGGGGCACGGCAGTGCACCCGCCAAGTCGAGCGCGAAGCAAACACTGCCGTACCATCCTTTACTGGAACAATTTCGCCGCATTTTCAGGCCCCTATTTGAGAACCTCTGGATATACTTAAAATCCAAAATTTCAAGTCTGTAGGTCATTTAGTTCCGAAGTTAAGCGAAAGCCAAAGTTTCGCATTTATGACACTCACTCACTCATGATCATAAAAATAGAACTAGTACTTCCCATAAACTCAGAGAGCTGAAAATTGGTACAGAGTTAGGGTTTAATGGCCACATAAAGGGAAAACTATAAAAACTAGGATAATCCAAGATCTGGAGTACCTGGTGACCCTGATTAGAAAACACAAGAGCCCAACCAAACTATTAGAGATATATCTATACCGTCTTTACAAAAAATATTCAACTTGGTGGGCCGCTTCATTTGATGTCAAAAATCGAAGGTCTGAAGTATCTGATGAAGAACCCTCAGCTGGTCTCAGCTGTATTAGAGATATGGTAATGCCCCCTTCTACTATTGGTACATAAAAAAATCGATTGTCATTGCAAAAATCCAGCGTAGTGGGACACATCTTCTAATTGAAATTTAATCTAGCCTATAGCGTCCCACTGCTGGGCGAATGCCTCCCCTTCTGCTTTTAATACGCATATGTAACACCAAGAAGTGACCACTACTAACCCCATCTAGAAGCGAGTAGAATAACTACTATACCACAACAGAAGTGACCACTACTAACGCCATCCAGAAGCGCGTAGAGTTACTACATTAGTGACTTGATTCACCTCTAGATGGCATTGTGCATAGAGTTAGAAGGCGCTAACGGTAGTGCAATGTAGAATCCCTATACTTCGTTTTATTTGAGATTAGAAAACGTTGACAGAACAATGTACAGGGTTCTTTATTAGGCACGATAAATGTCACAACTGTCAAAGTGCCTACGCCGTCATTAAACATACTTAAATATATTTGTATTTATAGTAAAGCCATGCCTACGTATTTGTAAATGTTATATTGAGTATTTAACAATATTTTATCTACACTCATATTGTAAGTTCTCTAAAACGTGTTCGAAAACGGTAGGCAATGGCTAGCATTACCACGACTGATTTTACTATGATAAGCTTTTTATCCGTGGCAGTAACGTAATTTTAACTTTTCATGCTCAATTATTGATGTGCTATGAGTTTTGATAACATAATGTACACCTGCACCCTCCCGCGCATCCGCCGACAGCCCGACACGCGCCCGCGCGACCGCCGGCACAATCGAGTTGGCCACGGCGGTGCAATGGCGGCCATTCTATGGTTTCCGAATACGGCATTTTTGATAAATAATATGAGTGTAGATAAAGCAGTGTATGCAACTGTACGGCTCATTTCATAAAACCACACTCATGTTTTAAGGACCCTTATTACGTAACAGTTACATAAACTACTATTGGTAGTTGTTATATGCACTAAATATTTTATTTTGTATCATTGTTAATGTTCTTGTGAATGTTGCACAATAAAATACCTAGAGATGAAGAGGTTCACAACGGAGGGTTCGATTTTTAAATATTTTCTCGCGTCATCTGTCATTAGTATCTCTCAGCCATACCTGGATAGATTTTAATGTTTAAAGCTTATTCTGATTCTTATGTAAGTAAAGGTATTTGCTGGCTCTATTATTGTGCGTTTGGTTGGAGGGTTATGGAGCAATCAGAGGCAGGCCCGAGTGGCATACAACAAGAAAAGCCACCTTGTTCTCCACCAAATCTTTTACCATCACCTAAGACAGTTGCTTTATCTGTCTTACACAAATCGACCTAGGCCCACGGTAAGCTCATCAAGGCTTGTATTATGGGTACTAGACGACGATATATATAATAGATAAATATGGATAAATACTTAAATACATAGAAAACATCCATTACTCGGGAACAAATATCTGTGATAAACACACAAATAAATGCCCTGACCAGGATTCGAACCCGGGACCTCCTGTTTCATAGGCAGTGTTATATACTACCGACTAGGCTAGGAGGCCGTTCAAAAAAATTATTAAATAACGTTTAGACGCATTTTCATTTACGAAGATTGATTAATAAGTGCATATTATGATTGTCAATTAAATAATTTTCGTGAATACTGACAACAAAAACTGGATCTTAAGTTTTCGTTTTAGAACGTACGTGCGTCACTGTCAAGTCAGTTTTTCATTTTTCACGTGTCTCTAACGTTGGCATACAAAATCTAAAACGAAATTGTGTATTTATTGTTGTGTTGGATTATTTAATCTGCAAATTGTTATTATTTTTTATAAATGTGAACTCTTAATCATGTTAACTAATCCTCTGTTGGTGTGCTTGCAGTGTGTTTAAATTGAACATTTAGAACAGGTTGGCAACTACTGTTTCTATGTTTACTCAATTTCTAATCTCAAAAAAAACGAAGTATAAGTAGGATTACGAGTTGTTGTAATGTAATGTTGTTGTATGTATGTAGTCGAACGATTAATTTTATTTATATAAAGGGAAAAGGGATAAAGGGATTTTATATAAAGGGAAAAGGGATTAGGAGGGATTATTTGCATTTCGTTGATTACGCTTATTATTTCGTGAGGTTTGCTAAGGTTAATTAGCAGTTTGTTATTATAACAATTAGTGCTAGATAGGTAATATTGTTAGTTATAAGTACTTTTCTAGTATTCTAGGTTTAGTTTATTTAGTTAGATATTACTTTGTTTCGTTTAAAAATATCATTAGTTTAGCTGTATTTCATTACTAGGTAGGTAATACTTTTCGTAAAGGTCGTTGAGTTTATTTGTGTTTGATTTTGCAAGATAATATCGTAAAAAATGACGATAATATTAAAAGACGACGATGAACTTAGTGGCTACCAAGTAGTTGGTATGCCCAAAGACGGGTCTTGTCTCTTCCATTCAATATTTTTCTTGGTGTATGGTAGAACTGACTCAACTTGCAGTATCAGATCTGCTATAGTTGCATACGTTGCTGAAAATTGGGACGAAATGCAAGTGTACACGTGTGATGCTGATGGTGACGTATACACGAACGTTTCTACAAAAAGAAGTGAAATCCCACCAAAAACATTCTGTAAAAACCGGCCAAGAGCGTGTCGGGCCACGCTCACTGTAGGGTTCCGTAGTTTTCCGTCCGTCACAGTAAGTGTCCCCACTTAAGAGTTAATAACACCGCCATGTAGGATATGATATGAGCGTTCCATGTACAGCGACATCTATCGGCAAATTGAGTAAACTATTGCGCGCGAGCATAAAGTATGGAAGATGATTTTTATGGGATAATTCTTTATTGCGTGAACCGATTTTCACCGTTTTTACTTTATTTGAAAGCACGTCATTTCATTGTAATTTTGTAGAAATTACAGGTACAATAAACACCTGCTTATACGGTTAAATTACAAACTTAGTTCAGAAATTATTTTGTATTTTTTTTTTCAAAAACTATTCTAACCTATCAAGTTCAAAATAATTTTCCAAAAAAGTTTTTATAAAGTTCTACTTTTGAGATTTTTTTCATATTTTTAAAACTTATGGTTCAAAAGTTAGAGGGGGGGGACGCATATTTTTTTACTTCTGGAGCGATTATTTCCGAAAATATTTACATTATCGAAAAATGATTTTAGGAAACCCCAATTCATTTTTAAATACCTATCCAATAATGGCAATAATATATCACACGTTAGGGTTGAAATGAAAAAAAAAATCACTCCCCACTTTACGTATAGGGGAGGTACCCTAATAAAATAAAAAAATCACTTTTTATTTTACCACTTTGTCGGCGTGATTGATATACATATTAGTACCAAATTTCAGCTTTCTAGTGCTAACGGTCACTGAGATTATCCGCGGACGGACGGACGGACGGACGGGCAGACATGGCGAAACTATAAGGGTTCCTAGTTGACTACGGAACCCTAAAAAACTAGCCAAGTCTCGATGGAGCTGCTTGTTTATCTCTAAAAAGTAATGAAATCTAGACAAAGTCGTGCCAAGTCTAAGGTTCCTTACTGCGATTTCTTTATTATTATTGTCGCAGATAGCTTAAAATTGCCATTGTTTGTGTATAACTAGATCTAAGTCAATCATTTTCTCGGTTTATACCAATTTGTTTGTGTTAATAACGTGTATAAATATTGTGTTTCTATGTCTAGTTGCTAAGTCTTATCTGTGTCTAATTTTATTGATATCATGTCATAATACGCAAAATGTCTAGATTATAAGAATTTTGTACTAATTTACGAACAAATGTCCTATATAAATATCAATTTTAACCCTCCTACAAACATGTAATACTGTAAGCTTATTAGCCAATAAATGTCTCACATACACGGCACATACCAGCCACTAGTACGAGCACGCTAAAAAACCCATAAAAGAGGCCAGCACTCGTACTCGTTGCTCACTTCAACCTCACTTCTACAACAACTCCCAGCGGGGAAACACCTGCAACTACACTGCTCAAATGTTTTACAATTTTAAATAAGCGTTATTATTCATCTCCCTACATGACCTGGTAAATGGTACAGCGGGTCAGCGCTGCTTGGTTCAACGTGGTAATCCGGTCTGCACACAACAGCTGGTCCTTCGAGCTCCGGATATCAGAAAACTGCGGCCAATTGAAGAAAGAAACAAGTACGCGCTGAGCTGGATTAATTTCGCTCAGAATCTTCATACGGTGTCCGGCCTAACCGCTGATACACCTGCCCGCTTTCGCGGAAGAGCCCTGTGCTATTTACCAGCTTGCTGGACGGACCGCTCGTGTAGAGGCCATACTCCACGTTCGTGTCCTGGCAACTTTCGTTGCAACGTCACATGGTTGACGTCTTCACACTGCTTTCGGACGCTCTGGCACTTGCACTTAGCCTTTGCGCGAGATTCAGTGCATCAGGGATTAACGCCCACGAGTAAGTAAAGTGAACGTAGGGCCGCTTTCACTGCACTAGGCAGTGTCAGCCATTAGGTTTTAGGTAGGTAAGGTTAGGGAACCCCACGTGCGTCAAGAAGCAAGAAGAAAGAAGAAGATGTCCGATCATACGCTCAAGATGTCTCTTCGCTCACACAAGGGACAACCCTCCAGAGCCGTTACCCCGCCGTCTGGTGAAACAACCTCCGGCGATACCAATACATGGGACAAAGGCACCAGCAGCACTCTTGGCGATGGTCCTAGTGTCGAACCGCGTCTACAGCCGCCGCCGGCAAGAGCGCCGGCGCCCGCTTATTCGGAAATATCGGAAGACGACGCGGAAAAGACGTTAGTTAAAAGTCCACCGGGGACATCGTGTAAACCTAACACGTCCGCCGGGGAAAAAGACCGCTTTTCTCAGTGCGGCGACCGCGGTAGTAAAAAAGTGCGCGAAAATCGAAGTGTGTATAGTGAAAAGTGCGACGAAAAGTTAGCTCTGTTGCTAGCGGAACTCGAGGTTCATAAAGCCGCCCTCGCCGTTGCTAATAAAGAGACGGAAACTGCCAAGTTAAGGCTACAGATTGCCCAGCATGAGGCGCAATCTGTTAGCGGTAAGTCCGAACCTCTTGTCGAAAAAGACGAGCAACGCGTGAGGAATTGGGTAGAACGACAGTCCCAGCTAGATCAGAGCAATTACGTAACTAAAAATGAAGCGTCCGCGTTACACACAATACGTAATTTCGCCTCTAGCGCGCCGGCGCCCAGCGCCCCCGCGCTCCGCGAGCCGCATATGAGTACTCATCGCCCGCCGCGAGATGTGTCTAGTCAGTATGCGCCCATTATGCATAGGCCACCCGAATTACCCGCTTTCGACGGTAATATCACAGAATGGATCGCATTCCGTGCCGAATTTAACGATACCGCGCCCATGTTTAGTTACGTACATAACGTCAGTCGAATTAGGCGCGCGTTGAAAGGTGAAGCGCGTACCGCGGTGAAATCCATAATGTATACCGTCCAGGATCCATACGAGATAATGGAGGCCTTAGAGAGGCAGTTCGGGGACCCTGAAGAGATCGTGTTGACTGAGCTACATAATGTTAAACGCATGCCGCGCCTAGCCGAAGATAACAGTAATATCGTGTCTTTTGCCGCGCACGTCGCAAATGCAGTAGCGACAATAAAATCATTAAAGCAAGAAATATACTTGTACGCGCCAGAGCTAGTCAACAAGATCGTCGATAAGTTGAACCTTATTGTTAGGTACGAATGGGGCAAGTTCAAACAAGCTAATTTGAACTCGCCCGATTTAGTCGCGATATCAGAATTTCTGCTAGAAATTAGTCCCGCGGCTAAAAGAACGAGTCGTCATCGAGGTCCGAAGCCGAAAAATGCCGTGAACACGGTTTCCTTTGAGCTGGACAATAGGTCAGGGCGTCATACCGCCCCCACCCGTACTCCCGCCCCCGTGTTCTCCCGCGACTATTCGAGCGACTCCAACGACAGCTACCAGAGCACTCGCCCGCGAAATAGAGTAGATAGAGCTCACACGGGGGAGTATAGGTCGCCGACGGTAGCTCAAACGAAGCCCCGCGAGGCTAAAAGGCCCGCGTATACGGGGACCAAGCCCAAACAACATTCGGTACCAGCACGATTTACGTCACGTGATAAGTGTTTAATATGTCATAATCATGAACACAAAGTGGAAGCGTGTACTAAATTTTTGAATGCATCGGTATCCGAACGTTGGGATTGGGCGAAAAACGAAAAGCTGTGCTATAAATGTCTAGGCGCGGCGCACCGTGGTCGCTTCAAATGCAGGTATGTGGCTTGCGGAGTGCAACAGTGCGAAGCCGGGCATCACAGGTTACTACACGGTTTGAACGCATCTAAAGCGCCCGTGGAAGACAAAAAAGTCAGTAACGTTCACGCGATTAGAATAGCGCCCACGTTTTTGAAAATGATGCCCGTAGAGGTTACGGGCCCACTAGGTACTACGCAAGCCTTAGCCCTGTTAGATGAAGGGGCGGCCCTTAGTTTGATTTCACACGAAACAGCCGATCGTATAATGCCCCGAGAGCGGGGAGAAACGCTCGACATAGAAGGTATAGGTGGGAGCGTGAGCGATCCGGACTCTTGTAACGTGCGATTCGCAATCCGCGGCTTTTGCAGTAGGCATCTAGAAATGATGGAAGCGCTTACCATCAATCGATTGAACGTAGGAGCGCAAGGCGTCTCCAAAAACATAGTCGCGCAGTGCGACCATTTAGCCGACATAGCCGAGGAGCTGTGTTACGATTCTGCCGCGCCTTCAATAATTATAGGTCAAGATAATTGGCATTTGATAGTGACGCGCCAAATTATCAGCGGTAAATCGCACCTCCCGGTAGCTAGTTTGACGCGGCTAGGATGGTCACTGCACGGACCGCATAGGTCATCGGAGGCAACCGTAGCGTTTGTAGGCCACATGGGGCCACAAACGGCCGACGATGAAGCTTTAGCTCTCATGAAGGAACATTTCGATATCGAGTCACTAGGGGTAGTTAAAAAGTTACCTCGGGCCGATCCCGATCAAAGAGCAATAGATTTACTAGAAGCGACATGTGAAAAAATCCCCGGGGAAGATAGGTTCCGAGCGGGTTTGTTATGGCGTACCGATAACGAAGAATTGCCAAATAATAAAGCGCACGCGTTACGGCGGCTGTACAGCCTGGAAAATAAGTTAGATCGCGACCCTATTCTGAAAATCGAGTATACTAAACACATAAATAACCTGTTAGACAAAGGTTACGCGGAAAAAGTAGACTCGCCGCCCCCGCAGGACGCGCCTAGGGCATGGTACTTGGCGCATTTCGCAACGTTTCATCCGCAGCGCGGAAAAATGCGCGTAGTCTGGGACGCAGCCGCTACCGCGTACGGCAGGTCGCTAAATAGCGCTCTTCTAGCGGGTCCTGATCTGTTAGAATCCTTATTCGGCGTGTTAGTCCGTTTTAGGGAAGGCAGGACCGCGGTAATAGCCGACATTAAAGAAATGTTCCTGCAGATAGAGATTATAGAACGCGATCGAGATTCGTTACGTTTTGTTTGGCGGGGGGAGGACCGCTCAGCCTCACCGCAAGAATATAGGATGAAAAGACTGATATTCGGGTCCGCGGCTTCGCCGACGACGGCATTGTACGTCAAAAACAAAAACGCATACGAACATGCGAAGGAATTTCCGATCGCCGCTGAGAAAACTATAAAAAACACGTATATGGACGACTTAGTCGTAGCTTTCGACCAGTGTGAGAGCGATGTTAGGCGCATAGTAAACGAAATTTACGCGCTTAATTTACGCGCGTCGTTCGAGCTCCGCGGGTTCGCCTCTAACAACCCAAACGTAATTTCTGACGTAGTTCCTAGCAAAGAGGATACGTCCCTCATCGGGGGAGGCGAATGCGAGCGCACATTAGGTTTAAAATGGAACCATAAACGCGACACGTTAGGGTTTAACGTAAATTTACGCAACACGCCCGAAGACGTGCTCAACGGTACGAAATTACCCACTAAACGACAGGTGACGAGTAGCGCGATGTCGATATTCGATCCCATAGGCTACGTAAGCCCGATCTCTGTCTTAGGGAAGGCATTGATGCAGGAAGTCTGGCGTACAGGGATAGGCTGGGATACCGTTATACCCACCTCGCTCGCACCCGCGTGGAATTCATTCGTGAGTAATATTCAGCAACTTAGGGAGTTAGAAATACCGCGATACGTACCCGCGAGAAATAGAGAGGCCGACATGCACGTTTTTTGCGACGCTAGCGAAAAGATATACGCCGCCGCGATATACTTAGTTAGCGAAGGCCCGGACGGACAAAAGTCCGCAGCCTTAGTAGCCGCCAAGGCGCGAGTCGCACCGTTGCGTATTGTCAGCATTCCTAGGTTAGAATTGCAAGGTTGTGTGCTAGCGACACGGCTAGCCGACACAGTAGTAAAGGAGTCCGATTATGTCATCAAACATAGGTATTTCTGGAGCGACGCTCGGACAGCGTTATCCTGGATAAGGTCGGATCCACGTCGGTACAAAAGCTTTGTCGCACACAGAGTAGCCGAAATAGAAAACACAACTAAACCTACCGATTGGCGTTGGGTACCTAGCGCGTTAAACGTCGCCGACGACGCTACTAAGGGCGTCCCGGCCCAGTTCGGAGCTAACCACCGGTGGTTTATAGGGCCTGATTTTATACGGCAAGCCGAGGAGCATTGGCCGCGCGAGAAAACAGTAGAACCCGTCGTAGAAACGTGCGAAGAGCGCGTCATAAAACCGATTTGCTCTGTAAATACCGTTCAAAACAAGTTCGCATACTTGCCCGAGACATGTAGATTCTCGAAGTTCACTAGGCTGGTTCGCACTACGGCCAGAGTTTTGATTGCTGCCGAGGTATTCAAAGCCAGATTGTCTGTCAATAGAAATCCAGAAACAGAAATGAATAAAAGACACATAAGTCTAGCGGAGATACTGCTGATTAAACGGAGCCAAAATGAGTCGTATGCCGAAGAGATACGACTAATGGAAGCCGGGCGCGCGCTGCCGAGGAAGTCTGCATTACATCGAGTTGCTATGAAGCTTGATAAGAACGGAATAATTGTGCTAGATGCCCGAATAGACAGAGACGAAGCCCATATACCTGTCTTGCACGCTAAGGAGGCATTTACCAAGCTGTTGATCCAACATTTCCACGCACTTTTCAACCACGGAAATCATGCGACGGTGATCAACGAATTGAAGCAAAGATATTACATAGTCGGACTGCGCGGTACGATTCGTTATCTAACGAATAAGTGCCAATGGTGTCGGACCTATAAAGGAGCTACCCTCAAGGTTCCTGTAGGCGACCTACCGCCAGAGAGGCTCAAGGCGAATCAACCGCCATTTACCGCAGCAGCCGTAGATTTGTTCGGTCCTATGCAAATTGTTGTAGGCCGCCGCCGAGAAAAGCGATGGGGCGTCCTTTACACGTGCCTCACCACTAGAGCCGTGCACCTAGAGCTAGCCGCCTCCCTATCGGCAGCCTCTATGATCCTATCGCTACGAAGAATGATGTCTCGACGCGGCGCACCCACCGTTCTGTACTCAGATAACGCCACAAACTTTTACGGCGCAGAACGCGAGCTATCAGAGGCCAAAAACTCTCTGCCCGATAGTCTCAAACAATTTATGACCGAACGACGCATGATCTGGAAGAAGATCCCGCCTGGCAACCCCTCCGCCGGCGGGGCTTGGGAGCGTCTAGTCGGAAGCGTGAAAACAGCTCTGAAAGTCACGCTAAAAGACAGAGCACCCCATGAAGAAGTTCTCCATACGCTATTGCTGGAAGCTGAACACCTGGTAAACTCCAGACCGCTGACCCCAGTGAATCCTGACTTAGAGGCTGAAGCGCTCACGCCGAACCACTTTCTCATCGGCCGATCGAACGCTATGTCCCCGCTGGGAGTCTTCTCCGACGAAAATATGAGCCTTTCGTCCTGGAAAACAGCTCAAGCACTAGCTGACAACTTCTGGAAACGCTGGCTGAAAGAATATCGTCCAAACCTGATGCCACGATCCAGTGCACACCAGAACGCGACGAAACTACACGTAGGAGATGTAGTAATTATAGCCGACGGCACGATGCCACGAGGTACTTGGCCTAGAGGCGTGATCGCACAGCTCTTTCCAGGTCCTGATGGCCACATAAGAGTAGCCATTGTACGTACTCGCGCAGGAGAAGTTCGCCGCCCGGTTTCCAGACTCATTCTCATCTGCTCTGCACCAATCGACTGTGCTGACGCACGTGGGGGAGAATTGTCGCAGATAGCTTAAAATTGCCATTGTTTGTGTATAACTAGATCTAAGTCAATCATTTTCTCGGTTTATACCAATTTGTTTGTGTTAATAACGTGTATAAATATTGTGTTTCTATGTCTAGTTGCTAAGTCTTATCTGTGTCTAATTTTATTGATATCATGTCATAATACGCAAAATGTCTAGATTATAAGAATTTTGTACTAATTTACGAACAAATGTCCTATATAAATATCAATTTTAACCCTCCTACAAACATGTAATACTGTAAGCTTATTAGCCAATAAATGTCTCACATACACGGCACATACCAGCCACTAGTACGAGCACGCTAAAAAACCCATAAAAGAGGCCAGCACTCGTACTCGTTGCTCACTTCAACCTCACTTCTACAACAACTCCCAGCGGGGAAACACCTGCAACTACACTGCTCAAATGTTTTACAATTTTAAATAAGCGTTATTATTCATCTCCCTACATGACCTGGTAAATGGTACAGCGGGTCAGCGCTGCTTGGTTCAACGTGGTAATCCGGTCTGCACACAACAATTATAGTTAATGTTGTGTGACTTGGCCGTTGAAGGGTACACAAGGGTACAAAACCAGGTGCTCCATGGCACCATTGCACCAATCTGTCGCCAGAACCGCTACCCATTGACGATGGAAAATTGCCACTTAGGAAACGTTGATTCAATAACTGGTTATTGAATCTGGTGTCTGCTGGTGGCAACGTGAAGAATTTATAGGGCGAGAGTACCCAAAAATGCAAAAGGCACATCACTCGCGCTCGCGCGCTTCGTCACATTGCTATTATATAAAAAATCGACTCGCGCACCGAGAGTTCCGTACGAACGTTTCATAAACGCTTGCAACTATAGCTCGATGCAATAACGAATATAAATACCAACAGGTACAATTTATTTAAACATCCCCACCTTATCGAACCCCTAGACTCTACCCTCAAAAACACCCTCTCATCCATCCTCAATATCCACCTAGATAACCGCGCCTGGACGCAGCCCTCACTGCCTATTCGTCATGGTGGATTAGGGATACGACAAGTAGTCAGTGTGGCCCTCCCAGCATTTTTGTCTTCCTTTCACAGTACACAAGATCTCGCTAACCGAATCTTTTGCCCAACAGCTGGCAACGAGTGCTCTAACACGTTGATCGAGGCCAAAGACATCTGGGTAGAGTCATGTCCCGGTGACCAGCTTCCGGTTTCCCCTAACTCACAAAGACAGTGGGACGAGCCGCTCTGTAAGTCAACTTTAAAAGAACTCATGGACACGGCCCAGAGTTCAGCAGAGCGAGCTCGTCTACTAGCAGTTACAGAGCCGGAAGCTGGCTACTGGCTTCAAGCGTTGCCGTCACCTAATATCGGCACTCTTTTAGACAAGTCCACCCTAACACTAGCCACTTGTTTGCGTCTGGGCACCAAAACCAACGAACCCCACAGATGCCGCTGTGGCGCCACGGTTGACGAGCTGGGCCACCATGGCTTGTCCTGCCAGCGAAGCGCAGGCCGCATCACCCGCCACGCCTCTTTGAACGATGTTATCCGAAGGGCGCTTGCTTCCGTTAGCGTGCCGGCCATCCTTGAGCCGAACGGTATCGTGCGCGACGACGGCAAGCGACCCGATGGGATGACACTCGTTCCTTGGAGACTGGGGAGGACGCTTGTGTGGGATGCCACCTGCGTTGACACGCTTGCACCGTCCCATTTACAGGCGACCTCCTCCAAAGCGGGAGCTGCAGCTACAACTGCGGAACAACACAAACGGCGCAAATATTCCGTTCTCGGCGAGGGCTACATATTTGCGCCGTTTGGTGTTGAAACCCTAGGACCGTGGGGGCCCAGTGCGAAATCTCTGTACAAGGAGATTTCTAAGCGCCTCATCGATGCTTCAGGCAACCAGAGGGCTGGCAGCTTCTTTGGACAGAGGATAAGCCTGGCCATCCAAAGAGGCAACGCTGCCAGCCTTCTGGGAACCATGACCCACGAAGGCGACCTGGGGAGCATTTATTATTTGTAAGTTTATTTTAGTTTTATATTTAAGTTTATTGTAAGTTTATTTTAGATTTACATTTAAGTTTATTGTAAGTTTATTTAGTTTTATACCTAAGTTTCTTTTTGTGTACCTAAATTGTCATTAAATTTAAACAAAACATAAATCTACTCAGTCTCTTCATATGGGGACAGGGGCTGGTAAACAAACTATAGTCTATATATATTAAGAATATACGCCCCCATTAATCCAGAAAAACCTTAACACCGCGAAGTAGAAAACGAACGTACAGGCCGTTATTTATCACGTCAACCGATTTTTAATATATTATGTGAAAAAAGACGCTTTCAGCATAATCTCATGAGAATGTAATAAGGGTGGCCGAGTGCGAGTCGGTCGGACTCGCGCCCCGGATTTTAAGTCCGACTCACGCTTGACTGCAGAATCAAGTTTTCATCTTTTTTTTAATTACTTCAAAACGATATATGTTAAAATTATTAAAAAAAACATATTCTGTGATATAAACGAATTACATAATTTCCCATAATATTGCATTAAACCCAGAACTCTAGATTTGTTTTCTACAAGTTATTTGCATTCGTTGACCTCCACCACTTTACAGCTGCCAGATGTCCGGATCTGGAAACAAGCCTAGTATAGCAAACTAACTAGAGGGGTTTCGTTGCTCTCATTATTATTTATTGTGTCATATCCGAAGTAGCTCTCCGTCTACTGAAATTAAACTCCACATAGTTCAGTCATAGATGTTGACCCGTGATTCTTGGATTTTTTTTTCGTAGGTCCCTCGGGGGGGGGGGGGGGGGGGGGGGGGGGTCACTGGGAGTGTAAATTCAAAAAGTAGACTGAATCAGGCTTCTGTGTATATTCGAAAAACGGTTTTTCTTGAATAACTAAATAAATTTTTGATTTTACAGTAAAACCGGGACAAAAATTGTAGGAATTTTACTGTAAAATCAGAAATGGCCGAGTTATTCAAGAAAAACCGTTTTTGAATTTACACTCGCAGTGACCCCCCCCCCCCCCCCCACCCCCCGAGGGACCCACGAAAAAAAAAACTCAAGAACTGATTATTCACGGGTATGACTGGACTAACAGTTCTACACCCACTGATGTTAACTAAATTTAGTATTAAGCTCACTGTAATTAGTTTTTAAGTATATGTTGTAACCATGTTGTAACCTATAACTAAATAGTTTAACTGGGAATGTAAGTTGATGAATAAATAAATAATGATTCCACTTTAAAAGTTCGTTCGCGCACCCAAAAACAGTGTGTTTATTAATTATAGCATAACATAACATAACATAAATACTCTTTATTGCACACCTCAAAATAAAGAAACACATAAAATACAAGTTACAAACAGAATAATCAGAGGTAAAACAATTGGCGGTCTTATCGCTAAAAAGCGATCTCTTCCAGACAACCTTTGGGAAGCGGAAACCATTGAAAATAATCAGAAATACGTAATTATTTTGGTATGTTTTTAATATAAGTACATTAGGCTCTATGCTCTATCTTATTTAATAGAGACATTGGAAATGGAAGCAGTATTTTTTTACCCCAACTATCTTTTTCGAGAATATGTATATATATGTATTGATCGTTGCTCATAGATTCTTTAGAATAGAGGAGAATGAAGAGGCAGCGTGATGAAGGACAGGCGGAGCGGGTGAGTTTTCCCCACTGTGTTGACCTGGGATACTTTAGGCCACAACGTAAACAAGACGATCACTGGTCAGGTCAGACTCACAAGGACATAAGGTAAATGCAGGGTGGCGATAAATTTAGGTTATGATAGGTGGGGTCTCTTCAGGATCCTATTACAAACTCGTTACCTTATCTGTGCATTAGGCGGACTGTAATTCACTGTACCTGGCTGCTGTACCGTTCACCTAAACGTACGTACTACTAGACTTATTAAAGGTTAACACAGGTAGGATAATCAACACTATCTCTCGTCTCGGTCCAAAAGACAGTCCATCAATGAATTTGTGCAGCCTTGATGGAATGGGTGGGTACTGGGTACTACTCCTCGCCGGAGCGACGCGGCGCGGGCGCGCGGCCCGGCGGCGTTCGAGTCCGCTCCCGCTCACTGAACTGAACTGACTCACTTGACTCAGTATCACTTTGAAATAGTATCGGAGTAGACGCGCGAGCGTTGCGTCTGTTTAACCATTACGGCCGTGTCTCTCCTAAACACAGTTTTTTTTGTTTCTCCACTTTAAACTATTGTGTAATAAAATAAAACACTTCCGCTGTGAGTGGTATCGTTTACGGATTGTCCTGTTGATCCCGACTCAACCGGGTGAGTGCATGTGATGTTTATATTTTGTTATTGTTTATTTTAAATTGGTATTTATAAGTACGTACAACTTATAAAACACTTTATTGGTAAAGAATTTACCAGTTGTCTATCGGCTAGTTGCTACAAGTAATAAACTAATAAGGTTTTTTACACACCTGCTACTTGTAAATGCTATGGTAGGAACAAGTCAGCAGCAAAAGAAGCTAACGGAAGAGGTACCTATACTACCTATTCCAAATAGTGTTAATTGGCAAGTCATTATTATTTAGACAACAAGAGCTACCTAAGGTACCTATCAAGTCAAGATCACATTGATCACTGGCTCGCTTAGCTAGCTAAGTAGGTACTGTAGGTAGTACTACTAACTGTTATTTAGTAGGTACTTAGGTATGGACTGTTATTGACTGAGTTTACTTATTAAATTCACTTTTGAACACATCAGCACATCACGTATAGAAACTAGAAAGAGAGATAAGTAAGCTACTTCTTTTATTTCTTTACCTATTTATAGATAGGTCTGTACTGTCAAGAAATTACAGGAAAACGTATGTCAAATCCGCTATAACAAGCTGTGTAGTGTAGCTAGGTAGCAAGGTATTGACAATCCATTTAGTGTTTTTACCTGGCGCTAATCAGTTAAGGAAGTAAATACGTAAAAAATAACTATTATAGGAATACCGAATACCAATGTGACACACTGGGCCGGGTGCATTAGTCTGTTATCATCATCGTCATTATTAGAATTTATTTATTTTGTATGAAAAGGGTGACAGTTCTGTATGAGACGACAGCTGCGCCGCCGTAGGTATTTAACGTTGATCTACTAACCCGCTAGGTTATGCAGGATACGTAGCAACAAATTTTATTGTAACTACGTATAGGCCTCAGTCCGTCAAGTGTGGTTGGTACCAAATGCCGTAGCTTAGGTACCTACCAAGTCTACCAGCCTACGTGTCAGCTATTTGCAAGGACGATTGAAGTTAAGGACCGACTTTGAACGTAAATAAGACTAACTAAATGAAGTTGCTATAGATACAGCGTTTTATTTAGCATTAGAAATAACCCCACAGAAGACAGTACCTACGAGATTTTTTTAAGGCACATATTGCAGGAAGTTGCCAATTTATGTTTAGAAATGTTTTTGTAAGGAAACCGTTTGCGTTATAACCAGGGCCCGGAATTAGGTGAGCTAAAATACCTAAAGTTCGCGAGAGGACATAATATAGAGTGGTTACAACCGGATGAAAATAATATTTTATTTGGATTCCGGGTATTCGATATTCATCCGGGCACTGCAACTAATAGTCGTAATGATGAAAAATGGTTACATTGCAGCCATAAAGTTAACATTATAATAATAAATGTGTAGGGAAACCCATATTATTCGTCTTACAACGACTTCTTATCTTATCTTATACATACCTTCTTTTGTCTAGCCCTTTTTACTAAAAACGAACGTTAAACATGCTGCACTGTAAACAAAACATATCACGTTCAATATTACGACAAGTCCCCGAATAAACATCGAATACCCGGAATCCAAATAAAATATTATTTTCATCCGGTTGTAACCACTCTATATTATGTCCTCTCGCGAACTTTAGGTATTTTAGCTCACCTAATTCCGGGCCCTGGTTATAACCTAGTTAGGTACTATTAGTCCCCCTCGAAATGAGAGCCACGAAATCAGAACACACAAACGAGAACTTTACTTACAAACGAGTTTATCCATATAACAAGACCCTTATGAACATCGCCTTCTAGCTCCTTGATCGATCCTGCTCGTCAGAATTCTCAAAATATATTCATCTCTATTACAACTCCAACAAATTTAATAAAGGTCAGAAAATCGTTACTAAAGATATAGTGGCGTGGAACACCTATTAAAAAAAACCGGCCAAGAGCGTGTCGGGCCACGCTCAGTGTAGGGTTGCGTAGTTTTCCGTCCGTCACAGTAAGTGTCCCCACTGAAGAGTTAAAATAACACCGCCATGTAGGATATGATATGAGCGTTCCACGTACAGCGACATCTATCGGCAAATTAAGTAAACTATTGCGCGCGAGCTTAAAGTATGGAAGATGATTTTTATGGGATAATACTTTATTGCGTGAACCGATTTTCACCGTTTTTACTTTATTTGAAAGCACGTCATTTCATTGTGACTTTGTAGAAATTACAGGTACAATAAACACCTGCTTATGCGGTTAAATTACAAACTCAGTTCAGAAATTATTTTGTAATTTTTTTTTCAAAAACTATTCAACCTATCAAGTTCAAAATAATTTTCCTAGAAAGTTTTTATAAAGTTCTACTTTTGACATTTTTTTCATATTTTTAAAACTTATGGTTCAAAAGTTAGAGGGGGACACACATTTTTTTTTACTTCTGGAGCGATTATATCCGAAAATATTTACAATATCAAAAAATTATTTTAGTAAACAGATTCATTTTTAAATACCTATCCAACAATATATCACACGTTAGGGTTGAAATGAAAAAAAAATCACTCCCCACTTTACGTATAGGGGAGGTACCCTAATAAAACATTTTTTCCCACTTTTTATTGTACCACTTTGTCGGCGTGATTGATATACATATTAGTACCAAATTTCAGCTTTCTAGTGCTAACGGTCACTGAGATTATCCGCGGACGGACGGACGGACGGGCAGACATGGCGAAACTATAAAGGTTCCTAGTTGACTACGGAACCCTAAAAACCGGCCAAGTGCGTGTCGGACCACGCATAGGAGGGTTCCGTGCCTTCAATGGAATAAGAACCAAACTAATACCGAAAGGTCGTATCTGATGCCTATGGAAGAAGTTTTTTGGAGATAACTCAAAAATGGCTGAACTGATAATGTTCAAAACAATTTTTGTTGAAAGTATATGATAAGGTGCATCTCCTCAATTTTTTTCATATTTTTTGGACTTACGGTTCAAAAGTTACAGGGGGGGGACACAAATTTCAGAAAATATTGACTTAATCACAAAATGGTCAAAGAAACCGCAATGTTATTTTTAAAGACCTATCGATTGATGTGTCACATTTTGATATTTGGTTAAAAAATTTTTTTGATATTTAGTTACATGTATGGAACGCCCCCCCTCTAAATAGTTTTTTTTTTCAAATTTAACTACATAACTAAGTAGCGGCATACAAAATACACCTTATGTGTAAATTTTATTCAGATACGTCGTATAGTTTCCGAGTGAAATGGCTGTGACATACGGACGGATACAGACATGACGAATCCATAAGGGTTCCGTTTTTTGCCAGTTGGCTACGGAACCCTAAAAAGCCGCCGAAATGCAGGAACGTCTCTGTAGCCAGCTGACAGTTCCGTTGTGTTCGAAGTTCCGAAGAAGTAAAAACTTCGCTTCGCTGCGCTCGCTCGTCCGATTATCTATAAATGAAAGCAAAAACGATTGAATAATAATATTTTTCGGTATTAACATATCATAATTTAACTACGAATGATAAATGCATTCGTATTTTATTTATATTCAAATTTGCCTGTCTCAAACGTGATAATTAAAACCAATTGTGATTTTATTGTTGTTTTCGATTATTAAGTCTGACATCATTGTTATTTTTTATTTACAAAGTGAACGCTTCTTCATTATAGGTGTCAACTATTGTTTAGTGGTTTGCGTGCAGTGTGTTTAAATCAAGCATTCAACGATTGGCGAGTAGGTACTGCTTCTATGTTTACTAAAGAAACGAAGTACTTATAGTTATTAAAATAAGAAATGTTAGATGTAGGAGTCCACGTCATGAGACTGGGTTTGTGCTTCAACTGTATCACCTATAGTATAGCAAAGTAGGTAAGTACCTGTGTGTATAGCTATTCGCACCTGTATTATATTCATAGGTGGACCTATATGCCAGATGCCAGGTGTCTGAGATCATTATATTTTTAACGCCAGCTATTTACTATTTAGCTTGGATCATACAGCGCGTGGCGCGAGTATTATCAGCACAAACAATAATTGTCTGTTGCAATTTGAGTGACAGGTATATAACTAATAGCACCACGCGAATGACGTAAGTATCGCTTTACTCTTTCTGCACGGGGGTATTAGTTAAAGACGAGGCCATATCAGTAACGTAATGTTATCAAAATCACTTGTGACATGAGCGTTTATACCTTCTTGTTAGGTAATGTCGTTCTGTCCTCCAATACGTACCTACCTCCACTGGATCACATGCATATACGTATAAGGATTTTTTAAGTAGCCTAAATCTACTATCTAGTAGGTACTTTGAATTCTTCCTACCATACGGACATTTGAAAAAATGCAATATATAGATACCACGTACAGAAAATTTTTTAGACTTAACAGGTACATGCGATGATTACAAATATGAAAGAACGGAAAGTAATTGAGCACACGACGATATACCTTACATAGTTATATGACAAAGTTTACACAATAGAGTCAATAGATACAAACAAAACACGGATTCCACGGTTACCTCTGTTTAGTCAAGTCACACGCAGTAATGTCAGCACCAGCAGTCAGCACGAAGAAGCGCGCAAAATATCTAGCTGACATGATATTTTGATGAACGCAGGGCTCGATTCGACATGCCAAACTGCGAGACGTGGCTCTCACACTTTTGTCTCGCGCCGCGATTCGACATGCCAAACTGCGAGACGTGGCTCTCACACTTTTGTCTCGCTTGGTGATAGAGTGAAATCCATCTGTCCACACGTGTCCACACCTAACTGTCAATCTGTCAGTAGGTCTCGCTAGAGCGTTTTGTCTATGGCGATGGGCACCATTTTAGATGTCACTCTTGAGTGATTCCACCCCAAATTTCAACTGTTACAAAAGTGTGAGCTCATAGTTGTCTCGTTACCTACTGTCAGTTATGCCATGTCGAATAGACTCCCTGGTGTACACTCTGTACCTAAGTCCGATTACATCGGCTTTAAAGCCACTAATATTATTTACTTATTTATTTATTTTATTTACCATTTCATTGTTATGCAGGAATAACTGTATAAGTACCTGTTTGTTCTGTGCATCAAAATGTTTTACTAAGTTGCACGAGGTAGATCATTATTTCCGAAAATAAATACGTTGGAAAATGAGTTGTTTGATGAATAAGTGAATCAGGTTACCGTAAACTGGGGCTATTTAAGAACCATGAGGCTATTTGTAATAAAAAAAATATAAGTTTTAAGTCCATTTATTTTTTTAAGTGGCAATAGTAGATGCGAAAACCTTCGTCAGACAACCCTGTGTTTAATGTGAAGTTGGTTAGTGGTTGCAGTGACGCCGACAAATACGGATTTGCGCGTAGAAAAAATAAAAAGAAAATTGGTTCCAAATATCATCGTCCTACTTTTGTTCAAATGTCCGTTGGTGCAAGGGTAAGCTGGTTTTTGTTATATATACCTAAAAGTATATTCTCAGGAGTTTTTTAAGCTATGGAAAACATTTTTAGCCGTTTAATTTGAATTATATATCGTCGATATTCTTAATTGGGACTATTTGGTACGATTTTTGGGGTTAATTAGTTTCTAGTACCAAATATCCCCTCCATACATTTCTATAAATGTAGGTTGGCCATATTTTTTCTCAACAGGACGATGGTGCGAAGTTACAAACGTACCTTCCGGAATTGCCGAAAGGAAAAAAAAACTTTCATATACAATATTCACCAAAAGCACTGGCGGATGCCATGGCCATGGCCGAGGTGGCGGCTGGCTCCGCCCATAATCACTTATTTAGTCTGTCTAAATAATTAACATTGTAGTGCTTAGAAAAGCAAATAATTTTAATTTAATTTTTTTAAGACTGGTATTTAATACCTCTTAAGGTTTAAGAAACATGTTGATTTCATAGCAAGTTAAGGCTCCTTATTCCCTAAAAGGTCGAAAAACTCTATTAATGAAAAAAGCCGCATAAAATGCTATTTATAAGATAGTTTGAAGTATTAGTAATACAAAAAAATAATTTTGAACCATGTTTATTATTATTAAGTACCCAAAAATACGATTCTTACAAAAAGTGTCCTGTGAAGTGTGATTTAAGTGTTATTTACTGCTATAGTAATGTTTTTTTTTTATCGTGATAGAAATATAGTTTAACTTTGCAATGGTAATATTTTTAGGGCAAAATATTCATAGGGTTTTCGTGGAAAAAATGAAATGTAACCGTGTTTTCATCAAGAAACTGGCATATAATCAGAAGGTATTTTGTCGATTATCCAAGATGAATCTTCGACTTTTATTTCCATGGCCGTCTCATACATGATATACTCAATGGAATTGAATTCAAATTGAATAAGAATTTTTACCCTTTTTTGCGTAATCTGAAAATGAACGGTACACCTAACTGGAAAATCCGGAAAGGCCTTCCAAGACAACCAATTTTTTTCATATTTCACTCGTTAAAATGTAATATTGGCTCCGATGGCCGTCTAGATAAAGAAATGAACTATTATGTGCATCAATAGTTGATTTAAAAAACTTAGTATTTTCGCCATAGCCTTCGAAGAAAATGAAGCATTTCGTGAAATTCGCGCGTTTTGGGAATAAGGCCTCTAAAGAGTTTATGTTGTCTGAGATTTTTTTATTTATTTGGTTTGCTGCTACGTAGCCGTATAGTTTTTAATTTAACGTAGAAAAGTACTGAATATTTATGTAATTAAGCTCCCATAAAAGTGTTTAACAGGAAAGATAGCACTTTAGTATATCTTGTTTGAATAGTAAAACTTTGTGATTTTTTTTATCCCAAAAAGACTCCAAAAATTATGGTTACTTTACTTTTATTGCTTCCAGCGGTTGTTCTTGAAGCGTCCTAAATAGAGATAGTTATGCTTAAACTAACACAGGCTTCAAAATTTAAGGAAAATCAGGTCAACCCCCCTCGATTTCCATAAAATCCCAACAACGAGGTAATTTGGGACACCTCTTTGAAAAAAAATTACTCGTTCTGTGTTAACAATTCAGACATGTGTGCAATGCAGAATGACGAAGCAGTATGCCTTTTATCTGTAAAAAATATAAAAACTATTGATAAGAAAGTAAATTATGAAGTTATTTATGTTTTAGTCCAAAAATTTAACCAATTAGCCCCATTTTACGGTATTTCATTTTCTTATACATTTTTAAGCATATAAATACTATATGTTTGGCTAGAGCAATTTTAGGAAAAAATGCCGATGATTAGGTGGTGTTTTTGGGAATCTATTAAGTATTTCATAAAATTTTAAGTGTGAAAATAAACTTAACTTTTTGGTAGGTACTTATAATAAGATAATATAAAATATATTGATTGGCATAAAAAAATCAAGCGACAAGTTTGCACGAATCAACGTCAGCTTAACAAGCTCAGAATTGAGTTTTCGGTTATTAAATAATAGTATATATATTAAAAGTATTTTTGCAATAACAAGATACAATTCATAATGTGCGTTATTTTATTATTAGCTATTTTCGTTTTCTAATCGTTACCGGGCTCTTAAAAGTTTACGCATTTTATATTGTTAATACCTAAGACATTGAACTCAAAAACAGCATTACAAAATTAACACAGATAAACGAAAAGCGGCCCTTCCTGCGTACTAACAATTGGTGATTGTAAAGTAGGGACTTGTAAAGGTAAAGTTGCGACATTTTCTCAAACTTCCGTTCATAAAAACCTGTTGCCCGGAAATGCTTTGTTTCTATTTGATTGGATTCGTTTAGACTGGACAATAATGGCAGATTTTACTAAATAGGCATCAGGCAGCCACAGTCAACCTGTGGGCTGTGGGGTTCGCATCCGGCCCACCGAGTTTCCGCAAGTTTCCTTCCTGACATATATTGGCACAAAAACAGGTCTATATAAAACAAACTTTCGGTGGTCTAAAACCCCACAGCTAATCATAGACATAAACAAAAAGGAAGATGAGTGACGTTCATAGTAAAAAAAACTGAAATGTGGTCCAGCACCTACACACTTGTAAAATGCTACACACCGCTATAATGTATGTGCATCATGGGCAAAAGAGATAAACCTATATAGTTAACACGGGTATGCAAGGGAGACCTCCATATTTTGCGCATTGCACAAAGTGTGACTGAGAGACTCTGCCACACGACTAATTCAATATAGGTGCCGGAACCTATATTTGATGGCACAGAATCGAGCGCCTGGTACCATATCCCCCTTTTTGTATATGTGACTTTGTGTGGCCTATAAGAAAAAAGGCTTAAAGATAGTCTAACTCATAATGTGTGGTCCCATCCGGAAGAAGGCTTGAAACTTGCATGCACGTAGCTTATATTATAACAATAAGAAAAATAGGGGGGTGGGAGGGAAACACGAACTGGAGGACCTGTTTCCACTTCAATTATTTTCGTAGGTACTTATATAAGCTACGTGCATGCAAAGTTTCATGCTTTCTTCCGGCTGGGACCAGATTTTGTAAATTTGTTAGCGGCAAGAGCGGCACTAGGCACACGATAGCCAAGCAACCAGCTGTCTATCAAGCGGTGTCAAAAGACGAATGTTATGGTATCAGATCTTGATCGCTCGATATAAGTATTGCCGCATAAAGGATTATAGCCCTTTATTGTTTGACTGAGTCCGAAACTATGAATGCCCAGTAATTTGGCATAGTACAGGATCTTCCGACCGTAATGACTGCAGCAATCCCATATAGAAAGTAACATTATAGCCAGTATCATTCACCTAATGTACATTCGCCATCAAATATATCGAAACGGCCAAGGTACTCGAAAATATCTGAACATGCACTTTATCGCCTTGACAATAGAGGCGTTGTTCAGATATTTGTGTTGTGACCACTTTGGCCGCTCCGATATATCTGATGGCGACTGTACCTACCTAACTAAAATGAAAAGGTTAACACGGACGCTTATCAAAACCGCGAGATGTATGAGTGTTCATGATTGACGTGTTATTTCTAGATTACCTACACTACATGAACATGATACTGATAAAGGTAAGAGTCCCCGACCTGTCATGATAAGACCCATCTCCGTACAGATAAAATATAGAGAGAATCTTATAGGAAAGTTCGTCTTTGTAGTTGATACCCTGGAGAACGGAATTGAAGACAGCGGTGTTGTTTAATAGCATAACAGTTTCATCCAATGCCAAATCGTTTAAAAAGGTACGTGGATCAGTATATTGAGCACTCCATAATTATTGATGGATTCGCTAGCTATAGGTTAGATTCATTTCCCTCACCTATCATGATTAGGTTTAGAGATACTTTATTACTCATAAGAACAATACAGTTCACTAAAAATTTAATGAGATTAAGTATACCTTAATCTGTTAATTATGTTAACCATTTGTGTCGAATATACTTAGTTTACTAGATATCTTAGTCAGGTTAAAACAGTCCTTGAACCCGCATGTTTGCCCAGTTAAGTTTAATTGTGATTTATTTAATTATTATTTAGACCGTACATGACATGAATATTTATGGAGTTGATTTATTTATAAATCTAGTAAGTACTGAGTTTTTGCCTCCCTTGATGGGACTCATAGTACTAAGACATTAGTTTTTATTTTAACTTTCTTTATAGGTACTTAGTTTTAATTTGGAATTTGTTTTTTTTTTTAAACTATATAACTGACCCGACGAACTTCGTACCGCAAACTATTTATCTCTAATAGTTTTATAGTTATTCTGCTATTCGGGACGGAGATTAATGCAAACCATCAAACATCATTAAAATCGGTTCAGCCGTTCTTGAGTTATAAATGGTGTAACCGACACAACTCCCGACCCGGCGAACTTCGTACCGCCAATTTATTTTTTATTTTTTTATTTTCTCAAATATTTTAATAGTTATTCTGCTATTCGGGATGGAGACAAATCCAACAAATCATGAATCATTAAAATCCAGCCGTTCTTGAGTTATAAATGGTAACCGTCACGACTTAATAGTTTTATATATACAACGTGTTACTTCAGCTACTGAAAACCTCAGACACCCCAACTGATTTTTATTATTACTAATTGATCTAGAGTATTTAGTCTTTAATCAGTTAATTATTTCGAAATATATTCGTATTTTTAGTTTTCCTTGCAATTATATTCGATTGTAAACTCTACAACTACATTCATCGTGTTGTTTTGTGTCATGTAATGTTCTATCAAACTATTAACCTACTGTGTCAACTTTGTGACATAAGAGTGCTAGGTGTACGTGTGTACTGTGGAACTACCACTATTTTACCGCTTTGTTTAACTTTAACTTTGTGTAAACACGCTAGTAGGTGTAATTTTGACAGAATGTCGTTTTAATTACGTACATACTTACTTGTGTTTACGCTGAGTGTAAGTTGCTTAGATATTTAGATAAGTAGATTCGTTGCTAGCAAAAGCAATGCTGAAAGTAAAATTGTCTGATTTGGCGCAGCGGGGGACACTAACTGATTATACACGGACTAAAATAAAATATCGTCTCTGGTGATTTAAGTATTATATTACGCGGCAATCAACATTAGGACCGATAATGACATCGCAAGTAGGAAGTTTTGGTAATGGCTAGGAATTGCAATCCGGAAACCCGCTTATTTTCGGATCCAGATTAGGATCTTTCATGACTTTTTTTGGGATTCGTAATATCCGGATATTACGAATCCCAAAAAAAGTGATTAAAACTTTAAATAATTGTTACTATGAGCTTGGTAAACCCCTAAAATCTATAAAGTATTTATTCATTAATTGTAATGCAGGCAAGCAGTAGATGTAACTGATATTGCCTGCTGTATCCAGTATTGACAAAGTTATCGTTATTAAGTAAAATTTTAATGTGTTTATGAATTCGTTGACACTCAGCCATTACTATGAGCTCCGGGAGCTTGTTCCAGGCTGTTACGACTCTCTTGCTTATCTGTCTTGTGTGTCTGTAAGGATTATTGTAAAACCTACGAGTGACCTTCTTTAGCTGATGAAATTGACTGATCTTGCAAACCATAGCAACGGCCGATATTTTTTGTCCACATTCCGCAAATTAGGCAAATTTCTTTGATTTCTCCCCATATAATAAAATAACAGATCGATCTTCGCTCGTAAGTAGTCTTGCATGGTAATTAAAACCACATCAAGTAGAAAATGTACAAACCAACTGTAACTCTAGTTTCAGAAAAAAAAATGAAAACTTTGTTAGTTTAGTTACCTACTTGTTAGCCTACTTATAGGAATTACTTAGCATTCAGATATATCTACACGACACGTGATTACTATTGTTACTCGACACTAGGTTGTTTAACCTTCTTTTGACATTGGGTCAGAATACTCGGAATTTTCTTATCGCATCCTAAAAATATTCATTCCGCGAGATAAAACATCTCTTCTTATTAGTATTAACAAAAACGTTAGAAACACTAATTTCTCTTATTTTTTAATAGATACGAGTATGCCGATGACATGGGCTACGATGCTTACCAAAATATCACACAAGCATACACCGTAGATACCAATAGTCAGTTGGCTAAACGATTAAAATCAATAGTAAAAAGACTAAAATCAACAAGTTCAGACCTCTCCAAAAACTTCATCCAAAATGTGTTAATGCAGGAAAAAAGGTACAGTCCCACTTTGTCGATGTACATATATGTATTATAACTTTCTAATACTATACAGTACACGCTATCTATTTGTAAAGTAATGAAGTCTCTACGTGTAGTATGTGTAGCTACAGCTACTGACAAAGTGGGACCTTTCACTAAACTCATCCACAAATAAAGCTGTTGCTCTAGTAAAAACGGGTACTTAACTTAAGTAGTTAAGCTTCGTAACCATTTTCACTGGAGCAACTGAATATCTAAAACAACACTAGGGATGTTGCGCTTTCTTATAAGTGATATAGAAGGCATTTAAAGATAAGATACTTATAAGATATTTATTCTTCAATTTAGGCACATTACAATGCACTTATGAACGTTAGAGGGAGAAAAAACTACCACCGGTTCTAACCGTACACCTCTGACCCGAGAAGTATTATGACCGCCAAGAAACTCGGCGGGGCTTATTGTTTCAAAACAGTATTTAATACATTGGATCTTAAAGATACACAATAATGCGTAGTTCTTCAAGAAGACATCAAAGCAGCTTTAGAGACAGAGACAGACATTACCTTACATTTACACTGAAATAGTACTGCCACCGAAACCACTTATAAGAAAGCGCTTTCTGTGTTGCGGTGGTATTTGTTATAAAACCCGTTGTGTTTAGAATGGAAGATAGAAAATTCCTATGTCGCGTACCACGTGCTCTATAGCGATAGCAGAGCACATTTGAACAAATTTCATTGACCCAAGCCCCGCCGCTGCGTTACTTTGTACAGTCAGCAGAAGAAGTAGCTACGCTGGCAAAGTGTGAACACAAATTAGAGCAAAAGCTTGTCTATATCATTTTGAACACCTGGGGGCCGATTATTGACTTTCGAGCGCTCAAATTCAAAGAAATTAAGCTCGAAAATAATAGCACACAAAAGTTTGTCGCCAAATTTATCGCATGAAATTAATAGTATAAACAATCATGAATATAAATTCATGTCGCTGTTATTTTTAAAACATAATTTCATAGTTTTGCTCATTTAATTTATTTTATTTTTCTACTGACTAAACATACAAAGTTTGACTTGTTTCACAGGCGTTAGATTTTTGGATATACTTACATATATACGATTAGACGATTACCTATTTCGGATGATACATTTTGATTGCATTTGTAATATTTTACAGCTTACATTTATCTCGCATTGATGTGGTGAAAATTGTTTTATTACACTCGCACTCGGCAGCAAAGTTCGTTCAACCTCGTGCCTTGAGTTGAGGCCCTCGCACACTCAAAATTTCACTTTATGAACCACTCGCTACGCTCGTGGCTTGATTTTGTTATCTTTCCCTGTCTCTAATTCTAATCTTTTGTAAAAATAGTGAGATGACTGATAAGCGTAGGTATCTACCAAGGTAGTAATACGAACGTAACATTACCTGCTATTTTACGTTATTTTAATTGTTAGATTAGGAATATCTATTCTTAATGTAGTACCTATTTGGCTTCAGAAAACAAACGGCAAGAGATCAGCGTTACTAATACATATATACCTATCTAAAAGATAGATTCAATAATGTAGCTGGTTAGCGAATATTTTTATCAATTAGAGATGAAGTAGAAAAGATGAGAATATCTCGTTCCATTTGCCGGTGCACTCATCCATGAGCACATAAACGAAACGAAACGGAGCATGCGCCGAGCTTGATGTCTAGCATTAATATCTGCCGATTATTTTCTTTGTCATCTCATTTGTAGAGAAACAACCAGCGAGAACAATATCTAAAGGTACTTACTGCAATAGGACTTTAGATGGACTTTATTATTTTATATAAACGCGACATAACTGAACAAGCTTTGTGGCCTAAACACGATACTCGACTGAAAAACTATTCATACGTTAGGTGCATCTTTTGAAATATGAATTGTATTATTATGTCACTTTAACAAAAATAAGTGGATGTTGGTTGTAGTATAAAGAACATCATTAATAATAAATAGTCAAATGTAATAAAACAATGCTGATATCATTTTGGCCTGATTATAAGGAAATTTTAAAAACTTATTTTTTTATCTTTAGTCGCGGCCATAAAAATAGGTGGATTAATCAAAAAATCTATTTCGAATGTCGTAACCTATCTTTTTATAAAATAAAACCGGCCAATAGCGTGTCGGGCCACGCTCGGTGTATGGTTCCGTAGTTTTCCGTCCGTCACAGTAAGTGTCCCCACTGAAGAGTTAAAATAACACCGCCATGTAGGATATGATATGAGCGTTCCACGTACAGCGACATCTATCGGCAAATTAAGTAAACTATTGCGCGCGAGCTTAAAGTATGGAAGATGATTTTTATGGGATAATTCTTTATTGCGTGAACCGATTTTCACCGTTTTTACTTTATTTGAAAGCACGTCATTTCATTGTGACTTTGTAGAAATTACAGGTACAATAAACACCTGCTTATACGGTTAAATTACAAATTTAGTTCAGAAATTGTTTTGTAATTTTTTTTCAAAAACTATTCAACCTATCAAGTTCAAAATAATTTTCCTAGAAAGTTTTTATAAAGTTCTACTTTTGACATTTTTTTCATATTTTTAATGTTATGGTTCAAAAGTTAGAGGGGGGACACATTTTTTTTTACTTCTGGAGCGATTATATCCGAAAATATTTACAATATCAAAAAATTATTTTAGTAAACCCCTATTCATTTTTAAATACCTATCCAACAATATATCACACGTTAGGGTTGAAATGAAAAAAAAAATCACTCCCCACTTTACGTATAGGGGAGGTACCCTAATAAAACATTTTTTCCCACTTTTTATTGTACCACTTTGTCGGCGTGATTGATATACATATTAGTACCAAATTTCAGCTTTCTAGTGCTAACGGTCACTGAGATTATCCGCGGACGGACGGACGGACGGGCAGACATGGCGAAACTATAAGGGATCCTAGTTGACTACGGAACCATAAAAATGCCAATATCGATGTATTGCTTATTTTTCTTACAGTGAGACTAGATAGCTGTTTAAAAGTGTGCAATAAAACAAATTGTGCACTTTTTATGAAATATAAATTTACTAAGTTCTTTGTTTAGTTATGTAGAAATTTTGTTTCTAATTACAGTCACATAGGTCATTAACATAAAGCTATACGCCTGTTTAAAGGCAAATTTAATACGTAACTTCGGAATTATTTTCTATTGAGCCGATTTCGTCCAACCATGTTTTGAAAATAACTAAGTTCTCGAAAATATAATGAATATTAACATATATTTTAATTGCTTTCTTAAACTATTTAGGTACTTTTAAAACACTGTTTAAGTAACTTCAATTTGGAGGTCATCGGTAGTATTCAATGTGTACGTATGTTCCACCGTAGTATGAGCATAGAAAACACCACGGTAATGAGTTGTCGATAGATTCGTTAGTTGGGTATACTAACGAATCTATCAACAAGCTAGATATATGTCACCAGTAAGTAAGTGAGTAGGCCTAAAAAAAATTACATAATTATTTAAATGATATCGTTATTTAATGCAGATTAAATCTCCGTTTATCTTAGATGTCTTAGCACTAACAGAGTATACCTATTCGATAACCTCGCTTACATAATTCTCGGAATCTAAGCAAATTATACCATTTACCACAAACGCGGTGGAATCATGAATAGTGAATGACATCGTGATCGTTGCTTGAAGTAAATGCTCTTAGTTTCACTTCACCCAGACCGATACTTTCCAATCAATTAGTTGTACGGCGTGCACCAACATAGCAGAATTATAAGATTACTTTTATACTGGTAACTATTAACTTTATTTATTTTGTTTGTAGTTAAGTGGTCCATATTTTGGGACATTGTAAGTGACTGTCATCTCCTTTCTTGGCACCTATTAGGGAAGTAAACAAATTAGAAGTTAACGCTGAGTCAATAAGTATTATGCAATTGCGTAGTATTTGCCGATTGTGCTATGGAAAGCCGATTAATCTACGGATTCCAATTTTTTTCCTGAAGCGGACGAACCATAGGCTTAAGTAATCAATCAGCAAGAGGAATCTTATGCATTGCGAGGGCCTGGTCATGACATAAGACGGGATACATACTTTGCTGGAGAATGAAAGAGCGTTTTTGACATAAATTACAAATGATGTCGAAATAAATATTTCCTATTATAGACTATATTAAATATCACTGCTTAAAAATCGTTTCATCATTTCATTTTGTTATATAAGAGTAAGAATTTTAATTTGTTTTTTCCACTCCATCTCTTAGACGGTAGAAGTATGGTAGGTAGTTTATGCAGTTTTTTTATAATCAATTATAGAAAGGATTGCTAATGTACAAATATATTTTACGAAAAACGAAGAATTCAGATGATGACGTAACATGTTATTTGCTAGCTACAGGAGATATCGTTGCATTTGCACTTAAGTCAAACCAGTCATTAGCAGTCGAATAAATAAAACTACACTTATCCCAAGCTCATCCCTAATAAACTTAACAAAATGACAGTTCGTGTCCCTGTCTATTCTCTCCTTGGTAACGCTATAGGTATAGTATGCAAAGTGTAAAATAGAAACCAGAATAATCTTAAAACGATCATACCCGAACTCGAAGGATTTTTACATCTGTATTACTAGTTAGCGAATGAAGAACTGTTAGTAGATATGCATAATAGAACGAGGTGGGTGTCGGCGGGAAACAATAAAGATGCGATATCAGCACCGACGAGGTTGCCCGCGTCTTCTGTTTACCAAATAAAGTACCTATCTCGCCAACTCATTGTCAGTCGTTATTCAGACATTGTCTCAACCGGACACGGACTCCGGAAGTCGTTGCCCATTTTCACACGACATTTAGGTAAATAAGTGGTAGGGAAATTAAATAGTAGGGTAAATCGCCAGTTACTGGCCACTATCCAATAACTGGCCACCTGATACTCGTACTAAAAATGAACTCTGTTTACCTACAAACAAAGCTGAAGTAGAAACTGAAGGGTTTCAATAGCTGGCCACGTTATACTAAAATGAATTTTGTTTGTAGGTACGCAGAGTTCGTTTTTAGTATGAGGTGGCCAGTTATTGGACAGTGGCCAGTAACTGGCGATTTACCCTATATTCGGATAAAGATTCGCACCTCAATGCCTCAAAAGGTAAAATTGAAACCTTACATTTCTGTGAATTTTGATAAGTTTGCTTTCTGGTTTTGTCAAGCCGCATGACAGTTGATACAACTGTGACTGTGATAAGCTAATGTTGCGAATTTAGGTTGTTATGGATATACATTTTTTCCATATTTGCAATGAACTGTACCTCGCATAATTTACAATTACATTAACCTAGATTCACAGTTTGTGGTTAGCGTAATCGCGTCCTAATAGCGTGTGCCTGATAAATGGCACTTTTATTTGTTCAAGTTCAAATAGAGTAAGTACCCAGTGGGTCTTCGTGCGCTGGCGCAGGTTCCACTGACCTCGTTCGAGGCATTAGCGTCTCCGCAGCGGCCATCCGTCAACTGCGCCGGTACAGTTATAGTGTAACCGCATGGGTATCAGGAACCAGATACTTATCTAGATGCGGCCTATAACACGATACTGGCTCATTTTAATCCCATCTTAGCAACTGAAGTTGACATTCTCTGCAAAATTGACATTATTTTTAATATATTAATATTATATTTAACACCAAGAACTCGTTTGTGACAGGTCTGGAGTTGCAGACGTCCATAGGCTACCGTAGCTGGCTAACATCAGTCGACCTTTATATATGCTTGTTAGCCACCATCGTGGTTTAAAAAAATGCGAAATTCACCTTATCTCCAACAAACTTGTCTATTTTATGTGAGTTAGTTTCGAGAAGCCTTTCTCCGCCAGTTTTTATCTCAGCGGTTAAACTAGTACTAGTTATATGTATAGTGTAGTAAATAGCAAGCTAAGACAGCTAAGTAGATTGCAATCTAGCTTAACTTGCTTTTTCACATTAGGAGTGCATTGCTTATTTAATTATCGCGACCTCTTCATTGGAGTCAATTGTCAGCTGTTGGCGCGCTCTGGATCATACACGCTGCTCACAGCGCGACCGAGACCAACTATTACATATTTATATGAAATCATTTCGTTGAGGTTGACATATATACTGGTAGCAAATGACCGTTTGTCAGTGTTAAATGTCGACGTCACTGGTGATGCGCGTGATTCGATGTCGACAGCTATGCCGGCTGCGGTCATTAGAGCAATTGGCAGGTGATTAAGGACATAAAAGGTACCTGTACATGTACAATTGCACGATTGTTCGACTCGTGATTTACTTTGAGCGTTATAAAAAACGACATTAATCTTTACGAGTAAATAACGTATCTTACACAACCCCCTTTAGTATAAGTACCGTTATACTTACTTATATATTACCATTCATTTATAAATATTTATCCAGAGTAGAGAGTACCTACATAGATACAATAAGACTGTTAAAATTATTAACTTTTATATCGGCATCCCCGAAGCTAGCCAAATTGTATTCGTAATTTGTTTAATTAATTACTTTAATTTACCTCCTCCGAATGGGTTTCACGTAATAACGCCACGTAATTGTGTACAAATGGTATGAACTAATTTACATGACGATAACACAAAAGCCGGACAGCGCGGAAGTTGTTTGTAATAACAAATAATTGGCGAACGGCCGACTGCACCCAGTTAATACTTTCCCCTAAAGTAGATGTTATTCTCGATTTCATAATGAGTCGGAGACAATGCAACAATCGCGGGGTGGGGTGAGAATAGTGAAAGTAGTAGTAAGTAGCTTTAGATTTATTATGTTACCTAAATATTGAGATTATTTCATTCCGTTTTTAGGGTTCCGTAGTCAACTAGGAACCCTTATAGTTTCGCCATGTCTGCCCGTCCGTCCGTCCGTCCGTCCGCGGGTAATCTCAGTGACCGTTAGCACTAGAAAGCTGAAATTTGGTACTAATATGTATATCAATCACGCCGACAAAGTGGTAAAATAAAAAGTGGAATTTTTTTTTTTATTAGGGTACCTCCCCTATACGTAAAGTGGGGAGTGATTTTTTTTTTCATTTCAACCCTAACGTGTGATATATTGTTGGATAGGTATTTAAAAATGAATAGGGGTTTACTAAAATCATTTTTCGATAATGTAAATATTTTCGGAAATAATCGCTCCAGAAGTAAAAAAATATGCGTCCCCCCCCCCTCTAACTTTTGAACCATAAGTTTTAAAAATATGAAAAAAATCTCAAAAGTAGAACTTTATAAAAACTTTCTAGGAAAATTATTTTGAACTCGATAGGTTGAATAGTTTTTGAAAAAAAATTATAAAATAATTTCTGAACTAAGTTTGTAATTTAACCGTATAAGCAGGTGTTTATTGTACCTGTTATTTCTACAAAATTACAATGAAATGACGTGCTTTCAAATAAAGTAAAAACGGTGAAAATCGGTTCACGCAATACAGAATTATTCAATAAAAATCATCTTCCATACTTTAAGCTCGCGCGCAATAGTTTACTTAATTTGCCGATAGATGTCGCTGTACGTGGAACTCTCGTATCATATGCTACATGGCGGTGTTATTAACTCTTAAGTGGGGACACTTACTGTGACGGACGGAAAACTACGGAACCCTACACTGAGCGTGGCCCGACACGCTCTTGGCCGGTTTTTTATTTTTTTATTCATCACATCACATGCCTATAAACATACTACGTGGCTCGTTACTACCCTTGGTCACGAGGTCGGGGGGTGGGGGCCTACGTTTCGTTACGTAGTCAATAATTATGCTCAAATCTCGCGCTTATTCCCACTATTTCAAATGTGGCACACATCGTTTTAGCACTTTTTAAACTTCATTACTGGTGGCGTGTGTAAATTATGTTCCCATAACATCATTCAAAAACAATTCTGTGAGTTACTACGACGTGACAACTAGGGGGAGGAGTGGTCTTGGCAATTAGTTACTACGGTTGTTCACCGACCCCCCGTCGGTCGCAAAAATTTTAAGAAATGGGTCACGTAGTATGGGTACGGCCTCTTACGATCTCCACTGGAGGTTTAATATAATACTCATTCCCTCGGACAATAACATGAGTACCTATTAACATTATTCTACAGACTTTGATAAGAGATTTAGTCACGTTACAATATGTAATTGCCTGTAGACGTAGGAACTCTACGACAATCGGTAGTTTTTTGGGAGCTTTTATCTGATGGCTGCGAGGTCGTTTCTTGTAAGGCCAAAAGCAAAACTGCTTGCGTTTTTGCGGTCACATAGACACCCTCTACGTATCAGGCTCGGTCAAGGTAACAAGAATAAGATAAGACGCATTAATACATTAAAATTTACCTCTTAGACCTTTGAACAATCATGATCTGAAACATACGAGCAGTAGGGCATTAGGGGCAAATTTTTCCACCTTATTTAAAAAAACCGGCCAAGTGCGAGTCGGACTCGCGCACCGAGGGTTCCGTAGAAACCTGTAGGTATATAAGTAAAAGTTCACCCATTGCATTGACATAGAAAATTGATTTTGTTACAGCTTAAAGGGATTAATAGACCTGAGTATTTGATATGAATTTCAATTTAATACCTCTACGCGTTTACGAGGAAAAAGGTAGTAAGTTTAAAATTTAAAAAAATATTTTTTGTATGATTTAACTAAAAATGTCTACTTTTCGTAATTTTTCCTTTGTCTGTGCTATATGAAGTTTCTTCATGCCAAGTTTCATGTTTCTGAGTTTACGGGAAGTACCCTTTAGGTTTTGAGTTTCTTGCCAGTACTCACACTCAGTTTCAAAATATGCGACTTAAATTGCTATTTCTTTTGATTGCGTTGACATAAAAGTTTGGTTTTGCTACATCTGAAAGGTCCTATAGCCCTGAGTATTTGATACGAATTTCAATTTAATACCTACACGCGTTTACGAGGAATAAGGTAGTAAGTTTAAAATTTAAAAAAATATTTTTTTGTATGATATTACTAAAAATGTCTACTTTTCGTAATTTTTCCTTTGTCTGTGCTATATGACGTTGCTTCGTACCAAATTTCAAGTTCACGAGAAGTACCCCGTAGGTTTTGCGAGTGCCGAAAAACTCTAAAATTTGCAGCATAAACGACTGTATCTTTTTATTGCGTTGGCTTTTAAGTTTGATTTTTTCACAGCTCCAAGGGACAATAGACCTGAGTATTTGATATAAATTTCAGCTTGTTACCTCCACGCGTTCCTGAGAAAAATGATCTTGACAGACAGACAGACAGACAGACGGACAACAAAGTGATCCTATAAGGGTTCCGTTTTTTCCTTTCGAGGTACGGAAACCTAAAAACGAGCTGTGGTTATACTATCCCCGTTGATGAGGGTTTAATTTTGGTATACTTCCTAATATTTATTATTCAAAGTTCATAAAACGAATTGTACAATCTTATTCAACATGAATCAAAGTGTTGGAATTCATGAAGGTGGTTATTTAGGACTTTTTATAATAGACAGGGGATAAAAATCCGTCATATGTAAATAAATAAACGAAAGTATTGCAATTTGCAATAGAGCAGTTTTTCTGCAGAAGTATCCCAAGTAACAAAGTTATCCTGTAGTGCACAGTTTACAGGCTTACAGCACTAGTACCTCTCTCTTAATGGTTATAGGTTTTACCACAAAGCTTATATCAGGTTCCACGGAGTTTGTTTGGTTTTATAGTAGACCTGTTCTTATAAGCTGACTTATAGTCGTGTATAGAAAGAAATTATAGGCGCAGTAAAGGTTAAGAAGGCCTATAAAAGTGGTGCAAAGGTGTAAATACACTTGAGAATACATACTCCAGTAAGTTACACTTATAACCGCCTACAAGAAGTAGTTATAAATCCGCTACAAGTGTCATAAGCTAGTAATAGTAGTTTATTAAACTAAATGCACTTAGAACCTTTTTTACTTGTTACTGACCTTATAGGGGTGTATAAGTCAAGTTTAATCGTCAATTACAAGTGAATTAGTTCTGCAGTGGTTTCTTCTAAGAGTAAGTGTACTTGGTATTATTGTGGACTCTCGAATGCTGTTATAGACTTAATTTCTATATAAAGGTTTCTTGTAAAACTATTAGTGTCCAAAGATGTCTTCGTGAAGTCCGTTTAAGAAGACATTTGCTTTTAAAAATTATCGCATCGTTACAGCCATTTTGATTTCTTTTGAGGCATTGGGTTTTTATTAAATAATAACCAAAATGGATATAAACAAATGGAAGCGGTTAAAAAAAAGCGGTTCATATAAGAGGAAAGTACAGAAAACATACCAACAAATGATAAGTGTGCCGAGTTAATTTTAATTCGTCCCAATATGGCTCGAGAATGCTGTTAGGATTCATATTATTTTTAAAAACAACTTAGTAAATAAGCCGTGTTCAAAAGGCGAACAAAAATTGAGATGTAAAACACAATATACTTCACCGAAAATACTCATGCGTTTGCCGCGCAAACATGTATGCACGTATAAAATTACATGTATTCTGTGGACTAATTATAAATGTGAAGTATAGATAGTTTAACTTACCTCTTAATTTTGTTTATTCTTCTCCACAAACGCACATCACAACAGAAAAGTCATACGGGTGTACGTTACAGGCCTGTCTGGTTCCATTAAATGCTCATAGTGAGCAAATGGTTCTCCGGAGTCTAACTATAAGTATATTATGGGCTTAGGTCGTGATGTCTGGTACTATTAGTCGCTCCTAGTTGGCTTCGCGGGAGCAGATAGTTCTGCGTAGGTCAACTATGAGTGTATTATTGGTCTAAGTGGTGCTCGCCCAGTCTACTATGAGTGTTTTATTAGCAAAAGTACGCGTATAAAATGGGCCCTTTTCCGTCGTTATAAACTTTTACTAGCCTGTTATAGACCGGGCTCCGGAACCACTACATAACCACATTTTGTTACTTGGGATGTACTTATCGAACGAGCGGAGCGTAAGCGAAGTGAAGTTCTTACAAACAACTTCGGCTACTGGGACGTCTTGGCATTTCGATGGCTTTTTGATTATGAGAGTTTGTTCCGCGATAACTTTATAGTAACGTTTTCTTGATCCTTATGAAATTTGTTTGGGTTGTAGCAGATATACATATAATTTGAGAGTTCGTATATGAGCAGGATCGATCAAGGGGTTGTGAAGCTAGAAGGCGAAAAAAAAATCTTCAGGAGGGTCTTGTTATATTGGTCATCTCGTTTGCAAGTAAATCTCGATTTTTCAGTTGGAGGCGGACTACTAGTTTCTATTGTAGTAGAGAAGTTCTTGGCTGCGCTGCAAGCAGCGTGCAGCCGAGCCGAGTGCCTGTCCCTGAGCGACGCCGACGCACGCTGCATGCACGCAACGCAGCCAGTCGATCTGACCGCTATTGTCACAGATTATGTTCAGCTGGCATTGTGCTGCGGACGTGACAATTAAAACGAAAACCTACACAGTACCTCCGCTGTGAAATGAGACTGGAATCCGCGTTATTGAACGTGCGTCCTTAAAATCGAAACTTGACAAACTGCCTATTCGAGTTAGGTATAATAATTGCAACAGAAGATCTGATAGGCGATAAATGCGATAATACCGATTGTCTTTCAACGGGTTTTGTCACCAAAATCAGCTTAAATAGTTGCTTAATCGTTGGTGGAACTTGCGAAAACAAGGCCCTTTTACGACATTGTTGTATATTGTTGTGGTGTGGACGTTGGACGTCAATGCGGCGATAAGTAATTTTAGACAGGAAACCAATTCATTCAATCAATAAGCGGACCTTGGAATTAATTTAATAATTAGCTTTTTAATTCTGTTTCCTGTAGCTGAGTTCATAAATAAACTAGACAAGAAAAACTATAGCTTTCCAAATTGGTTATTTGAATCAACAATCAAAGCAAGTGGCGAACGTAGCGATAAGCGAGCTCGATCATATCCCATACTAAAATTACAAAATTGGGACCTTTTAAAATACAGCAAATTCCCAATGATTGTGTCAGATCTGTTTTATAAAGTTTTTATCATTTTGTCATGTGTACCTTCTCAACGATAAAGATTTACGTAAGTAAGTACCTACATTTTAATCCTTAATATCCCTAAGGTCATGAAAAGATAATATATTTGCTGCAATATTAAATTAAAGTTCATGTTAATGCAATCGAACGAACGGCGTTGAGATCGATTGAGAGCAGCTGCCCTTGAGTCGAGAGGAAGATAAAAATAAAAATAGGGCCAGCCATGGGCACTTGGACAGGCGGAGCTTTCACGCGACTCGTGAGCGCGCGCGCTCGACCGTTCGCACATCCGTCACAATGCTGCCATGCGAATGTCGATATACTCACTATTAGCTACATATAAGTAGAATATTAATTATAATTATTGTACTATTCTAAAATCAACACAGCATCCTGCGAATGAGTAAAAAGTTAGCTTTATTAGCTCGTCAACATAGTCAATATTCAATATTCTCGATTGAGTTAACATATCCTAACGTGACAACGTCGAATATATTTCCCACTTCTTGCACAGAGTAAATAATGTCGCTATAGGTGGCGATAGCGGTGCACTCTTATTATTTGCAACCATTATTCACAAGCAAGGTCGCTGAACTAGTTAATAATGATAGTGGCGGCATGTCAACAACAACGTAACAGCTATCTAGATAAGAAAGAAAAACCACAGTCCCATTGAGGGAAAGCTGGTAGCCTTGCGTGTGGTGGAATAGGTAATTAGAAAAAGTCTTAAGTTAACCTGCAGGACCGAACCGATCGGCCTTCGACGATGTCGATTAATGTTCGACTTGTGAAATCTTAATATGGAAGGTTGCCTGGCCGCTCCATATTTAATAGGTGATATAAAATTCGTCTGTATGCGTTTACGCTCAGGTTTTTTTCTTATTAATTAGTGTAGGTGACTGGAAAGAAGCATTGCAGCTTGCAATTCCTTTAAGTAAATAACTATATAGGCATCTGTATTTAACTATGTCGAGCAGTTCACGGCAGTGTCATTATAATTATTAAAATTACTACTCTCACAACAGTTCAGTAGTAGCTGGATAAATAATGCGACTATCTACTTATTCTTATATTGCAACTACCGAAGTCATTTTCAAAACAACCATGTTGGTTAATCCGTTGCATTGATACCCGTTGCATATCTATACCTAAAACCTTTATCAAAAACTATCCTACACATAAATTGAAAATGTTATCAATGGGAATCCTTCTTATCCTTCCCTAAGGTGTTAATATACAGCATTTTAATTTTAGTGTATTTCAGCTTCGGAGCAATTCGAGACAAAACATTGATTTTCGCGAGAATAAATAAAAACTACTTCGTTTCTAAGGACCAATGTTGGAAATGACACTTTGACAGTTGCCTTCCCCATTAAGACCATCCGTTTGAAATCCGCCAAATTCAAAGTGCTGGTTCTTGAATATTTTCTATCATACTTTATGGATACACTCCACCACAGAAATTGCCTGAATCACGAAAGTATTATACTTACCAAAAATATTTTTCGCCGAACTCACAATTAATCGCAAAAAAGATCTAAATTATTGACTTTAGATCTTTTTTGCGATTAATTGTGGATTTAGCGGCTCAATTACTGTCAAAAACTTGATACTTGGTGACGAAACGAAACCTTTAAATTCCTAAGATATTAAAATTTCTAACACTACCTTTTAACCACTATTATACCATTACTGAAAGACAATTTCTTCGCGATTGTAAATCGCGTGTGTAAATGTAGACATGAAGACATGTCTCCAAATATCTGGTGAAGCTGGGAATACCTTCCTATTTGCTACCGATATAAAGCCTGACCAGAAATATATGACCATTGTCAAGAGGGCGCTATTATTCTCATTTATATGGCAACAGTTCAGTATAGTCATAGAGCGTATTATTCTCTATGGTATGGTAACATCTTGATTTGTTTACCTGTCAGCTCTGATGTTAATTTGAAAATGTTTCACAGCCAAATAGTTTCATTTCCCGAGCGTATTATTTACAGCCGTTTATTATATACACTATTTACAATGTTTCGCTCTTGACTATGAATAATTTTGGGATTTTTTGTCGTTTATTATTTAATATTCAACACTTTCCTATTATTCAAATAAAACTCTGAGACACCGCAATAAATGATGCACATGTGTATTACGTATCTCGGAGAATTAGTTCGTTCGAAAGTATGTACATTGACATGTCATAATTTTTAATTGTATGGTAGAGTTAATCATAATACCCTAATTACATTAGTGACCGATATAACAATTATTGTATAAAAAATTAAACTAATTATGCCAATTCGTTTCGTTAATCGTATTTAACCATATGCTGAAATTAACAGGGAAAAAACTCGGTGTATAACGCTAGGGATTTCCATTGAAACGTAAATGAATGCGGCTATAACGGCGGGAAGTAGCGGTCTTCCCGGTCCACTGCGTCACTACTTTAATATGTATCTAGTCAACAATTAATCGACTACTTACTAGCACGTAGGTACACAGACCATATGAATTGTTGCACGACGAACATATAAGTCATTTCGTTCAACTTTTTTTTCTTTATATAATAACATAACACGTAATATACAATTCGTGGTTATTTTTTTAACATTGCGGAAATGTCGGACTGACCATTACAAGGATTACCGTCTAAACTAAACCACCAACGCAACCGCGCCGCGTATTTACGCCCTACGGGGGTGGGTTCTAACTCTTTAGGCTGCTTGACTCAGTAACATTTTTTTTAATTCGTGTTAAGTCCGAAACTTGACGAAAACGAAAGTTTATAGGGCATGTTAGTATCTAAATATGACAGGAATAGGTACCCTGTTCTCATATTTTTCGGATTTATGTATGTATTTTACTATTGAAAAAGTTTTCTCTTTTATTTACCTATTTAGTAATTGAACCCACACGGAAAGAACATGTCTAGTCACTTTGACAACAATTTGAGTTATAGCGCTTTTAAAGTTTTAACAATCAAATTATTTAACCATACTATTTACGTTAAAATTTACAGCTATAACAGAAGTTTCTACTAATAGTTAATTGCAAGCTCTACATTTTTATGTAAAAAATCTCATTTTACTTTTCAATTGAGCCAGAAATGTCCAGAAAAGAAGAAATGACTTTTTTAAATATATTAGGTATCAGGTTTTAATTTTGCTGTAAGTGGGCAGTTCTCGTATTTGTGGCCTATATAGACGGAGAGCTAGCGACGTCAGATATGACATAATAATGAGAGCGACGAAACCCCTCCCGTTAGTTTGTTATACTATGCTTATTTCTAGATCCGGACATCTGGCAGCTGTTAAGTGGTGGAGGTCACAGAATGCAAACCACTTTTAGAATACAAATCCTAGAGTTCTGGTTTTGATGCAGTATTATAAAAATATATAAATAATTAGATCAAAAGTTTCTGACGGGAGAAAGTAGTCCAAGACGACGTATAATGTAATTCATAATTTGTCGCCTACTGTTTCTGTTTCCGAAATATTACGCAATGTTTTTTGTTCTAATTTTAAAATATACGCCCCGTCCTCTATAAATAAGATAACTTTGGCCGTTTTTACCTATTTTTATATTACTTTTTTCCAATTCAAAAACTTTGCTAGTCTGTCACTCTGAGACCCACCCATTAAAAGCTGCCAGATGCCCGGATCTAGCAATACGGATAGCATTGCAATCTTACTAGATGGATTTTATTGCTCTCATTATTGTGTCATATCTGACGTGGCCAGCTCTTAGACCAATAATTGTACCAACTCAGTATTTACGAGTAACGGATTATCTTATTAAGTTATTAGTAATCCGAATCAAAACGATTACACAGTCCTATTATGTACTGTCAAACTTCAATATGATTGCTCAATAAATCGCAGAGATGTCATCTCGATGACGCCACATCGGTCACTGGCTTTAGTGAAAGTCGCCAAATCGAAGCCATAGAGGCATCAATCTGCAACACTTTCGTCGCGGCAAATCAATTGTAATTCTGAAGCCGATTTAGCCGATACTCAGCACTCAGTACGATTTCCCTCCGTTGCGGAGCTGTTACTTCACTTGGCTTGCGCCTCGTATAACTATTTATATGAGATTTGTCGATTTGTGAATTAAGTTTAGCAGATCGAGTTCTTTACGAAAGAGTAAATAAATGAGCAGTGATGTTTGAAAGTGTGTTATTTCTAGGACCTGACCATGCGATCTGTTGGGCAAGATCCTACAAAAGTAAATGGCACTAACGTAAACTGCTTTCTGAAATAGGGACGCGTGCATTTGACATTTTATTATAATATCTATTTGCTTGGCAGTCTTAAGAAAGTATCGAAGTTAAAATTACCTAACTTTAGTGAAGATGGATAAGGCACATAACGCAATGTTTGGAGCGTCACTTCCTTACAGCCGAAGTATATTTGAAGAATTAGCAGAGCATGAAAGCATTGTTTGCATAGAAGGCCGTGAGCCACATGCAAATAACGATGGAGTAGGTATGTGCGACCCGCCTACCGCATTTACTCGAAACATCAGCACGTGTTACGTAAAACGCACAGCTCAAATTTCTAATATTGCTTCTATTATGAAATTAATATGCAAGGTTCAAATTACGCGCTATGACATATTGCACTATATCTACTCTTTGTATTTGCAGAGGTGCTATATCCTCACTCGTACATATAGGTAACTATTTATGTGCATATCGCATCATTGATTGTGTATTTAGGCCAATCGAACAATATCCATGTAAAGCGTTTTGATGAAAACATTTCGCAATCCTAGGAAGTACATTAATTTTTGGAATTTTTCTTCTCGTGTTCATCCTGAGGGCTTCATTTCAGCAGGTCAACTATTCCTGGCAGCCCTAAATTCATCTATTAAGTATACTTAGATGTAAAAAAATGATTGAAATATGAGCAGGATCGATCGAGAGGTTGTGATGTTGTGAACCTATTTAACAGAAGGCAAAAACCCGATTATCTTCGTTTAACTCCTTTGTACGAAAGTGTGGCCATATCGTTTTTATATATTCGAGATGGACTACCAGTAATAATAATAATAAGCTAGTATTTGTTAGGACGTGGTTGGCTGTCCACCTCGCGGCCGCTGCCGCCGCTCAGGCTCGCGCCGCGTCGCGTCGGTTACATAATACTCGTAACGGTCGCTCCACGCCTTTGCGATTATCAATTCCTTGTATTATTAATAATAAGTAATAACAGTCGTCCGTTTAAGTAATGTGATCAACATCTTCTCTCAGATTTATCTTCTCATAATAATACATCCCATCAATATTTTTAAATATTTTTAATAATCTTCCTACCGAAATTAAATGCCTAGAAGGAAACGCTTTTACAAGATCACTAAAAATGTTTTTGATAAACAACGCCTTCTACAGCATAACAGAATTCTATACTTATGCAATTATTCAAAAATTAAATTAATTATTAAACGATTCTCATATGTATATTTTAGGTTAAGATACTTGTAATAAATTGTATGCCCGAAAAGGGTGTAACTGATACTTCTTACATGTACCTACCTAGTTATATCTCCTTGCACCTACACAGTTTATGCAATATATATTTCTTTCTTTCTATTCATACCATTCTGATTCATGACTTATAGACTAAGCTTAGGTACTCGTAGTTGGTAACCCTACCTCATCGGGTAGCAAGATTCGGCATGTTAATGTAGAACGAGTTGCAAGTTAAAAAATTATGCCTTTTTTGTTAGGGACTCGATTAGCCAATCCTGAAGCATTCGGAATGCAGCCAACTTTTCGGGTGCCAAAAAATGACAAAAAAAATACGTCATCGGGTAGAAAGATTCGGCATATACAGGGGGTTGCACCTTAAAAAGTTACGCATTTTTTGTAAGGGATTTGATGGGTCAAACCTGTGCTTTCGGAATGCAGGCAACCTTTAGGGTTCCGAAAATATCAATAAATACATCATCGGGTAGCAAGATGAAACTTATGCCATATAAAACTACCAATCACCTGTTAATAAAAAACCTGGAGGATTTCAAATGCAGGCAACTTTTGTGTTCCAACAAAAACTTGATATATGGTACCAGTAGAACATAGAAATGACCCCAGACGATGGTTTAAATGAGATATATGAGTTAAATTTGATAGTATTTTTCAAACAATGCCAAAATATTTTGTGATTTAGCCTAAATTTAGGGTGCCTAAGGATTTTTAAAAACTGAGGTAGTTTTTATGTCAAATTGAGTAGCAAGATAAGATTTATGTCAAATGAAAGCACTAATCATCTCGTTATTTAAAAAAATAGTAGCGAGTCCTAAACCAGGAGCATTTCAAATGCAGCCAACTTTTGTGCTCGAACGAAACCCGTTCAACGTAAAAATGACGATGAGGTAAGGGTGACTAACTACTCGTACCTAAGCCTGCCTGAATTAATGCATTCATAATATTTTTCATTGCAACCAGGGTATTCTTATGTAATGGTATACAGTTACTTATTATAAATAGTGATAGTATCTCATCTTATGGATCCCGACTTGAGTATTGCCAGGAAAAAAATTCAGTCTATCTATATAATAATATATCTTAAATGTATAATTAACATACTAGCATCCTAATGCGTTAATAGAATTTTGCAGCTCGCTGTATCACCTGTACTGTATTATCTATACCTATGCTAAAGCAGATCGTCGATTTTGTTAGGCGGTTTGGCCCAGATCGATCAGGAGAGTATAAGTAAATAGGTAGGTTGAAAACTCCATGCGACGGTTGAAGTCTTACACCTTAAATATCTAATCGTAGGTACCGGTTTACGAAACATTTAATCACTTAAAACACGCCAAAGATCCAGCAAATCTATTTATCATTAAAACGTTATTACATCCGTTAAGTTTCGAAACATATTGAACCTGCTTGTTGTAATGATACGAGTAGGTTAGGTATCATTATCTTATTTGCTAACGTAGCCGAGGGGCCTTAAATGCCTGCTTACAGTCTTGATCTTGAGAGCAAACGCCGAATGTCTATGGAAATAGTACGAGTATTTTATAAAGATAACATAATTTTTTCCTATGACCCACTCTACAGAACAATTGTGGACCTGGATATGTCTTTAAACTACGTTCGGACACAGATATGTCCTTAAACTACGTCCAAAAGAGAGGTATGGGTACTGCATGTCATCTCTCGATGTGTGGTAGGGCACAGCACAGCGAATGTGATCTCGCTCACATCTAAAGCAGAGCCCGACCGGGGAAGTACCTCCACCATACAGAAAACCACAGCCAAATAGCACTAGAAGGGTTTAGTGGGCTGAATGAGTAGGGACTCATAGTGTTGTGTTTCTGCTGGTGAGTAAGGTTGCCAAAGAGCTCAAAGAAGACCCAGTGTGTTGACGATGAAGGACCCTCTTGTTCCTTTGCCGTCAACACAGTGAATCCTCCTTTTTGTAAAGGGTCGGCAACACGCATGTGACACCTCAGGAGTTGCAGGCGTCCATAGGCTACGGTAGCTGCTTACCATCAGGCAGATATTACATATCACTTCAATCTGTTGGATTGAATAAGAATAAGAATAAGAAAAATTTATTGCCACAACAAAAAACAGACAGAAAAAGTTACATCATAAAAAAACACAATGATTAACTATATAGTAACTAAAAATAAGAATTAAAATTATGCATGATATTATTAGGCAAAGGGTACCAGTCTTAGCTTGTGCTGGGCATAGATGCCCGGCGCTGGTTTTCAGACCGATCCCAGACTAGGTTTGTCGGAGGGTAACATACTAAATACTACATTTTTGGAACAAAAAAGAAAATAGGTACTTAATTACTAATGTGATATAAAATTAGGTTCATGTGTCATGTCGGTTAGCAAGATGATTGAAATATGAATTACAAAAACAACTCAACTGATACTATTGATTGGATGAGTCCATAATTTGGATAGTTGATCCTTGAACAACAAAATAACACACGGAGTGGGGACGAGCATTTGTTGCTTACAGTTCTAGCTATGTATTTTTAACCGACTTCAAGATTTTAAAAGGAGTTTTGAATTCTCAATTCGGTTGTTTTATGTGACACAATAATGAGAGCAATGAAACCTGACTTTACCATCCTTATTGATAGATCCGGGCATCTGGCAGCTTTTATTTGGTGGAGGTCTGAGTGACAGACCAGCAAAGCAAAAAAGTAATACCAAAATAGATAAAAACTTGCTAATTTGTGTCATTTGTTGAAGGCAGGGCCTATATTTTAACATAAATAAATAATTGCTCTCATTATACAGGGTGAAATCGGGGTCGTGTAGCAAGCGATCAAGGCTTGATACAGAATCGAAAGATGAAGCTAATGATGTGTTAATCATAACTTTTTTGTCACCAATATTGGTGATTATTTTTTAGATGATAAGATTGATAAGTGGAAAAAATAATTTTGGCGTACAATTTGTCACCCTAATCAATGTGACGTCTTGTCGTTTTCCATACAGCGTGTGTCAAAACCAATAGGGTGGCCATGATTTACTTAGTTTAAGATTAATTTTAATGGAATAATGTAATAAAAAAAATCATTCTGTTTTGATTCAATACTATCATGTGATTATGGTGAATAGTTACAGAGTCAGAAAAAGTGGTTTAGGATCACGACGCAGATTTCACCCTGTATTGTGTCATATCTGACGTGGCCAGCTCTCCGTCTATAGGTTTAAGTTAGAAATTGGTATCCGTTATATTCAGACCCGTGTGATAAATTCTCATAATGCAACTAGTCCCAAAGTACAACATAGGGAATGCAAACCGGTTAACCGAAGGTTTTCGGGCTCGGTGAAAAACCGGTTTTCTGAGCTTCCAACCGGTTATTTATTTATTATTATTATTTAAGAGCCAAGAGTGTCCCACTGCTGGGCAAAGGCCTTCCAACCGGTTATTAACCGAAATTATATTTATTTCGGAAAGCGACCTAAAAGAGAGATAATATAGGTAGCTCAACAGTACGTTATTATTTAATGCAAAAACTACCAATGATAGCTATTTAAAAGCAAACACTTACGTTTTAATGATTTTTATAGCTGCCTTTTGTAGCTTTAAAAGTTATGGTAGGTGGTAAAGGCATCAGCGGTAAAACAAACAGCGGGCAAATTTATATTCTTTCTATTTTCTAATTTATCGTTCTATATTTATACAGGTAATGTATGAGAATGAAATATACTGTATCACACGCACCTTAAATGTGGTATTCTGTGTCTTGCGAAAACTTGTGTGTTCTTCAGCTTTTCTAATCCGTCTGAGGAGAATTGGACTCAAACATTGCGATACAATTGGCTAACGTTATCTACAGTAAGTTTCATCTTAAGTACTAGGTACAGTCAAGTGTAAAAATATGGCTGTACTCATCTTACTCAAAAATATGTCCCAGTATCTTTATTCCGTTGTAATAAGTGCGTAGTACCATATTTATGAGACGATTTTTCGGTACGTATTTTTGCACTTGACTGTACTAGTTTCTCATTTCACTACAAGTTCATTCCCTACCTTTAATATTGAAAGAAGCAAAATTTAAAGCTCTAGTTTATTTTTTGTCTTGATCTAAAAGTTTGATGTCCTAGTAGTCCTAGGCAGTCATGAGTTCCTTAAAACCGGCTAAGTGCGAGTCGGACTTGCGGCAATATAGAAATACATCATATGTGAATATTTCACGAGATATAGCCTGGTGACAGACGGACAGACAGTCAAACGGACAGTGGAGTCTTAGTAATAGAGTCCCGTTTTTACTCTTTTGGTACGGAACTCTAAAATCCAGGGCATGAATTGTTTGAACCAAAACTACAAAATACAATTAAAACGTTACTGAAACAGTAATCATAAAAACTACTTCTACAGACAATGTATTTTTTTACGGAAATTAGGAAAACACTGGTTGTTAACCGGTTTTAGGCACAATTTTTCGGTTAGACCGGTTTTCATTTTGGTCCGGTTATTACATTCCCTAGTACAACAGACCAATTTAGTTCTTACAGAGAGTTCTGAAAGAAATATACTTATATCCACGGTTAATTATGCATGTCTCATCAAAATGAACCTGTTAGCTGCTACACAATAATATGCGTTTTTATTGACGATGTCTCACGTGTAGTCTTTGGGTATTATGATTCATTTGCAGTTAATTTGCTGTTTCCGGTATGGGTGCCTCACTCACATAACAGTTTAGTCACACAGTGCGAAGTATGATGGGATATTTGCAAACTGCAAATTAACGCCCTATGCTAGGAAGATAGGTTCGGTACAGTCAAGGTCAAATATCGACGCGATTGTCGGAAGAATAAAGTCAAGAAAACCACTTCGATTAATTAGACATTGACCGTAACTAAATAAACACGTAAGATTTAAATAGGCCCTGCTAGCATGACTTAAGTTATTAACTTATTACGCGCTATTCCATACTTCTAGCGCGAGTAGCGCGAATCAAAGTATGCAGTAGGTTCTTCGTGCGAATCGTGCGTGAATAAGACATGCTAGGGGGTCAGGATTTAATAAGAGAATCCCTGAGAAATAGAGAAAACTGGATATGACCATATGAGCTCTCACTCTCAAAAATACCAATTTGGTAAAGTGGAAATCATCAGCAGTACTCATAACGGAACTCCTCATCTGCACGTATTTATTTTACATTATTCGGCGATTTGTTTTCTTTGTTATTAGTAGTTTATGTAACTGTTACGTAACAAGGGTCCTTAAAACACGAGTGTGGTTTTATGAAACGAGCTGCAGGCGAGTTTCATAATAAGATCACACGAGTGTTTTAAGGCCTAATTACGTACAGTTGCATACACTGCTTTATCTACACACATATTATAAATCCTAAATGATGTGTTCGGAAACCAGTAGAATGACCGCCATTGCACCGCCATGACCAACTCGATTGTGTCGGCGGTCGCGCGGGCGCGTGCCGGCGCTCGGGGAGAGCGCGGATCTTGGTTACATTACCGTAGGTAATGAATTTTCATACGTATTTTCCACACTGTCAGGGATGTTACGTTACTGGTTGCAATAATGGTGGTAATAACATACGGTTTCCGAACGCGGAAGAGAGGATTTATGATATTGGTGTAGATAAACATATTTAGTTGACGGTGATGATCAGCTTTATGTTTTAAGTTTTAGAGGATGATCAATTGGTCAACGAAACTCAGCAATAAAACAATGTATTTTAGCCGTGATAATTAATGTTATTGGTGCGAAATGCATGCACTACGGCCCTAAATTAATCGTAAATGCATTTCAATTTGGCTTGGCGAAGTGGGACTGTCGAAGAATACCACAAAATAATGGCATACTTAATATTTGTTTTTTGACCCAATGACTACTTTTTTCGAACATAGCATATTTACAAAAATAGCAAAGGGGTTTAGTCGTTTGCAGTCTGTAACCTAGATTTAGGAAGGGCAGGTGCGATGGAGTTCTGAAATGTATATATTTACATACCTCGGTCTCGTGAGTATTTTGACCGAATTATTGTTAAACACCTGTTAGTATTTTTATGTCCCGACAATAATTACGATTGTCTACAGATAGGTAATAATGGAAAGTTTATTGGCGTAACCTAACCTAGTGTCGTAATTCCTACGGCGAGAGAAAATGTACTCACGCTTATCGTGGAAGAAAATACTCTCGGTACTCTCCGATCTCTGTGCAAATAGGTACCTATTAACGTACCGTATACGTACTGTACGACGAAATAAATACAGTCACATATTTTTAACAACACGCACATTTTATTCTTACTTTAGTTTCTATTAAAGCTGGAATAGTCAATTGATTTTGGTTTCGTTCAACACGAATTAGTATTGTAATGTATAATGTAACACCAATTAGTTTTCTATTTTATCATAAAATGCATCATAACAGTTAGCTTGCTTAATTTTCATGCTAATTATTTAATTATCACAAGCTCACGCTACACGCGTCCTGTTAAATAATTCCTACAAAGTGAAATATGCACCCAGGGATAGTCGCTGATGCTTCGTGACACATGTGTTGAGGGCGTTAGACGTCCAACGCCTAGGGTAGCGTCATCTTGAGCAGTTAACCCTTGAAGTATCTCTATGGAATGATATAGCTCTAATGTTCGCCATGGATGTGTTCCAGGTCGTTCAGCGGGACCAGCAGCAAGGCTGGCAGCGGGGATGCACGTACGGCCGAGAGCGACGCCGGTGCCATGAGCCGCGACGTCTCCACCAAAATCGCCGCGGGCATGGACCGTTGGCAGAACACCCTCGAGGAGATGATCAACATGCGCACCTCTAACAACCACCAGGCTTTCAAGGATACCTCATGGGTGAGAAACATTAATTATTTTGATCCAAAGTGAGAGTAATATCTTAAATTTTCAGTTTATCTTAGAGTTATCTCAAGAAATTTCAAGCTACTTCCAATAAGAAGAAATTCTTATAAGTAAGGTTTTTTTAACTACCGTGAGGTGACACTACGATCCTAATGTGCTCGAAAAAATATGAATTAATAATTAATATGGGACATTTTACACAAATCAACCTAAATAAATCGACTAAACTGCTGTGATTATGTATTTTGGGTATAACCACTGTTATATTAGGTAACTGATCGATGCTTCGTCATTGACTTATCTTGAATCTGTCCGTTCTGTAATGTTAATTTCACGAGTGCGGAAGAAGACTTCTTCCTGTTAGATACTTTATTATAGAAGAAAGCAGAGTTGTTTATTGTCATCTATTTGACCCTAACGCGCTTTTATTTTACGATGGCTGCTCACGCGCTTCCCGGAGAGGCGGAAGCATGCGTCGGACACAATTCAACTCGTGACAAGCGTTTTCTGAATTGACGTAACTCTGTATGGCACTCACACCATTTTATGTCTTCGATCACGCGTTTTACGGTTCCATTTTTAGGTCGTGAAAGTTACGCTACAAAGAAAGTTATTGCGTGTTGCATACTAGACATGTCGGCATATCGATGGTAGCATTTACTCGTATCTACGTCCATTGATGTTTACCGTTGCAGCGCGTGACCCGCAGACAATGCACAATTTGTCAGTTAGTGATGTGAATATAATTTGTACAAACGATGTCGCGGTTTGGACACGACTTCGCAATCGTAACAAATGTACATAGAACCTCCTGTATCGCCTCGAACCTATTATCATTCTCTAATACTTCAAAATAAGTACCTAGAAAATAAAATCACAACTCTTAACAGGTAAACCGTAAATAGTGATGACCTTCACTACTACAAATAGTGTACGTTTCGTAACATGCAATGATTATTCTAGATTACCTAGTTTAATTTTTTTGCGGAGAATAATACGGATTATTCCTACCCGTTTTGACGAAGGCGTATAATTTCGAACGAGCGGAGCTTATGCGAAGCGAGTTCTTACAAACAACTTCTGGCTACTGGGACGTCTTGGCATTTCGATGGCTTTTTGATTTTGAGAGCTTGTTCCGCGATAACTTTAGTAACGTTTTTCTGATCTTCAAGAAATTGGTTGGGGTTGTAGCAGAGATATATATAATTTGAGAGTTCATATATGAGAGGATCGATCAAGGGGTTGTGGAGCTAGAATACGAAAAAAAAAACTTCAGAATGGTCTTGTTATATTGGTCATCTCTTTTGTAAATAAATCGCGACTTCTCAGTTCGAGGCGGACTACTTACACTAGTGTTAGTAAAGACAGCAAAATAATATTTTTGTCTCATACCCTGCAGGCGCTCGAGTCACAGTGACGAGTGGACTTCCTGTGATTGGTGGACAGGCATCTTTTTGCATTGACTCATTGTTACTAATAGTGGTAGTACGCTAACTAGCCAACCATATCTCCCCTACCTACCTACCTAGTGGACTAAGAGCTGGCCACGTCAGATATGACACAATAATAAGAGAAATGAAACCTGACTAGTTAGATTGCTTTGCCATCCTTATTGCTAGGTCCTGGCATCTGGCAGCTTTTAATGGGCGGCGGTCAGAGTGACCCGTAGCAACATTTTGAATTGGAAAATAGTAATACCAAAATAGGAAAAAACTGCTGAAGTTATCTCAGATACAATGGACAGGGTCTACCTGTGGTGTTATAACGTTAGAACAAAAAACATTGCGTATTATTACGGGAACAAAAACAGTGGGCGACAAACTATGAAGTACATTATACATCGGTTGGCACTACTTTCCCCCAACAGAAACTTCTGGCTATGATATAATCTAATTAATTACATAATTTCCCATAATATTGCATATAACCCAGAACACTAAGATATGTTTTCTTTAAGTTATTTGCAGTCTTTGACCTCCACCACTTTACAGCTGCCAGATGTCCGGATCTAGAAACAAGCATAGTATAGCAAACTAACTAGAGGGGTTTCGTTGCTCTCATAATTGTGTCATATCAGACGTGGCCAGCTCTCCGTCTATAGATATTTACTTGATATCTACTGAACTTATAAATAATTCATAATTTTCGGAAGCGTTAAAGCCTTCGAGTACCTACTATTATAACGAATTAAAAAAGTTGTTAACATTCGACAGCGACCTTGTATTAATACCAAACCACATTAAGAGAGAATATGTAGGTAGATATTCATTAATGTATGTAATTAAATCGAATACATATTGTTTCTGTCTTTTATGAATTAAAGCCTGTTATATAGTACTTATAGTGTTTGTATGGAGCAAATCCTTCAAATTTCGTTATTTACTCTGAGATATTAAAACATATGATATAAAGAATAGTTGCTGAAAATTTAAGTAAGTACGTATAGGATTGTGTTTGTTTAAAAGCCAAACTGTAGAATACTAAATCCTGATGCAACTCGATGAAAGTGATGAATTATTTATATGTATTTAAACCAGATAAGCAAAACACTAATTCATAAAAATCTTAAAAGTATCGATTAGTTAATTTATGCTGTCCGTTTCTAACAAACACACCTTTCAGTGGCAAATAAGGACAAAAGATTATTAGTTAAATGAGGCTTTTGTAAGACGTTTATATTGCTTTCTTTACTGGTAGATGTTCTATTTTAAGAGAATCTTATTAATACTTAACAATCATTTATATTTAAATATCTCGACACCTATCCTACACACGATTTCACACGAATGTAATTTCTTAATTACTAAAATAACTGCACAGTATATTGTAGTGTACCAAAACTGTGGAAATATAAGAAAACTTATTTTACATTGAAGACAAAAGAATGACCGGAGTGCGTCATCTAGAAAATAGTAGATACGAGACGAGACGATTAAAATACGCCAGAGCAATTTACGCGCTGTTGATCAACTGGGTTGTGAAATGTCCACACGCGCTGACAAGCCTGCTAGACACAGGTCACAGACGAGCCGCGGATCAACAGCTTTTTGGAAACCATTTTTTATAGTGGCATGTTAAAATTGTTCAAGGGACTTCGCACCATGATTAATTTATCGATAAAGTGTAGGTACATCCTTTTGACAGTTTTGATATACGTATAACATGAATATTAAAAGAAAATAGTTTTGTGTCAGGAACAAGTTACTTAAAATTTATATTTGATAAAATTATTATGTCACATCTAACAAAAATGTATATATACCATCCCATAATTATTATAATTATAACATTGAAGGGTTATTAACTTATTAATCAGCATGCAGGCCAATCTCTACTTTACCCGGTGAACTTAATATCTACTATGTAATGAGTAATGAAATGAGGCTAATGAGTAGTAATGACACTATGAAATAAGTAGATATTTGAAACAGTTATCGATAAATCTGACATTGGAAGGAAGTTCCTAATTATTTGACATTTTTGCAACATAATTAAACTTCTATACGTCTGGTCATATCGCAACTACTACACATATTAAGGGGCCCAACTCGACGACCGAACACAGACAGACGCTAGTCACCATTTTGAATCACTCCCGTTCATGTGTCAAACAAGTAGTGGTCTTGCATGGATATCCGAGCGAGTAACGATTTCTATAACTTAACCTTTTGACCGCCAAGCATTGAACAAAAATGACGCGCCACCGACGCCACGTAATCGCGTTTTGTCAAGCGAAATTGAACTTTGCGGAAGCCCGCGTAGGTCCCTATTGCATTACAAAGCCTGTCGGCTGTAGCCGTCGTTGGCGTCCATGGCACAACTTTTTGATGTCGGCCACAGCCGACTGTGGCGGTAAAAGGGTTAACTGCTGCCATGAAAATGAAATCAGATTACCAATCATTAACAAATAATAGTTATATCGGTAGTAATTATTTATATACATACGTGGCTTTTAAAGTTGAATTACGAGTATACTCGTAATTGTCACCTAGATGTTAGATAATAAGTTTCTAATACTAAGCGTTTCGTTAAGCTACCTGAGTATAGCAAAACATTTCTGTTGTCAATGAATAATACACATATAGCGGTATTACCTATTCTGAATACAGTATCATTACTATTCCGCATAATACCGCTAGCGGCGCCCGCTAAGTCCGTAAAGTTCGTTAACAGTAAGGAACACAATGTGGGATGTTGTAATGTGTACATCTTTGTCAATATTCGTTAAAATTCCGTTACGGGTAAAGGTTTCGTCATAAAGTACCGACCACATATTTTTATGACCAATTGTAGACCTTGTCGCAAGACATTAAGCTTGTATACATACATTACGTATATTATTGATGCCTTTTTTATGATTTTGTAGATACAAGGTCTTCTCCTTGGGAAACAATTGATCAGAAATAGTGCGTTTATCCAAAGACTATAAAGATAAACTAGATAAACTAAAACCCGTTCCGCGTCATGCTTTGTCCAAAAGTGCCCATCACGCTCGCGGTGCGCCACGAACGTTAAGGCTCGGTGGCTTGGCCTTAGCCGCCTGCCTAATTCCTTTTTAGATTTTTGTTTAGACAGGCAAGGCACGGATATGGTGTCTAATGTTGAGTAATTAGTATGTGCTTATTATTGGCAGCGGCTATTACTGCCGCTGACCCTGCTGTCTTGATACCGTGTCTTAAGTGGGATGCAGCCAAAGTGCTGACAAATTTTGCATCCCAAATAAGACACCGCCTTCTCTGCCAGGAGATCAAGGTGAGCCCGTCGAATATTTTACCATAGGGCCGCGACAGGCCTGGCGGTTGAAGGAGGCATGGGACATGTACCGATATCAATGCCCGATGTTTAGGAAGTGGTGCTTGTGAAGCCGACCGGCGCATCTCTGGCAACTAAGCCCGTGATGACCGCGTTCTCCTCCTCCATCGCTTCGCAAAGACACCGGTGATTCGGTGCGCGTTGCATACCTTTACATATTACTATTAGGCACATTGAAAAACAGGTATGAATGTCAGAAATAAATCTACCACCGGTTCTAACCTCTGACCCGAAAAGAATTGTGGCCGACAAGAAACTCGGCAAGACTTGTTTTTCACAAAAGTAATAGTGCGTAATGCTACCAAAAACGCACCAAAGCCGTACATTTGGATTTAAAAAAAAGTGCGCTTTATACTAGCGATGGATATCCTATTCTAAGTTGAAACAGGAAACGTAGCCCATGTCCGTATGTCCATCCAGGAAACGCTTAAGTCAGTGTCGTCTATCGTCTATCCTTTGTAATTTGACACTTTGCACTTCAATGTTCTGTCTGTTACCATGTCACGGCTACTGACCCAAGTTTTATGTTTATACCTAATTACGTGACTATATTATAATGAAATAAATATACACAGTGGTGTACATTTTTCCGAGGTGAAAATGTGGCTCTTGACTCTACTTCAACTGAAATATTTTCCGTTTCCCAAATTAACAACCAAAACAAAAAAATGTGACTTGAGTCGATTTTATTGCTCACGAGTGTATTGCACGCGAGCTGTTTGCTCAATTGTCTGAATTAGGACTTCATAGGTTGCATTTTACTCTCGTGAGAACTACTTTCGCGCCTCCGACTTTGCAAAACACTCTAGGGGTAGAACAAACAAGACCACGTGGGGTGCTTTGATTTGGTTTTTGAAAGTAATTTATCACGCCAGTTTGACAAAACCTCTTGTTGGGTATTTTTTTAAATACAAGAGGAAACATATATATTTATTTGGGCACTGATTTATTATTTTGTAAACAGAGATTTTATTAAGGCGATAAAAAATAATGAATATAATGATACATGTATTATTTTGGATTTCAATTTGCAATAATTAGATTCAAATTTGGAGGCCATTTTTATTATCAATTAGGTTAGGGTGACAAAAATATTTTTTGAGGGCAGATATTATAATTAGGGAATTCGAATTAGTGACGAAACGGAAAAAAATAAATTTTGGTGACAGAAAATATATTATTTCGATTAACTTGTATATGTTATATAACAAGTATATCAACACAATATAATACCAAATTTATTTATGCTATTTGTTTTAATTTGCAAGTCACGAAACTGTATTATATTAGAGATTATCATTTTTTATTATCAAAGATTGTAACATACCATCTGTGTAAGAGCAGCATATCTTGATACAAGTATCAAACGTTCTTAGAGAGAGATACTAGCACAGCTACTGTAAATAAAAACTGTAAGTTACAGAATGATTTTTTTTATTTTTTTTTTATTCGATTAAAAATACATAAAAGTGTATGAGTATTTAACTCACCTAAATTATAGCTTATTTGAACTGACATTAAGTGAGAATACAAATATCATAACTGTGATATGTATTTTTCTTTATCAATAGATACATTTATTTCACATAACGAGAATGTTTTCAATTTCAGATCTCATATATTTATCAAAGGATGTAATGTGGTGTAGTAACGTATTATTGATGTAGCGACTAGGGGAGTGTGTTTATTTAGAGATGATTTAGAGAGATTGTAGACACTTTCTTAGACCCGGCCTGGCCGCTTCCGCCTGCGACTGTAACTTAGCACTCCGACCACTTACACAACGACATCCTTTACACATAAATATGCCTAATTATTTAAACATTCAGTTTTAAATAGGTAGCATATTCCCATTGACTATTCAACTTTGCTTTATCGTCCCTCATACGACCTACGCGAACCATTCTGCTTCCAAATTTGTCAATAGACACCATACCTATAAATAGAAGTCAAGAGTCTTGTGAATGAACATTTTACGAATAATATTTTGTAAATAACATCAATATTAATGGATAAAATATACATGGTCCTAGCGTTTTTCCCGGCTTTTTATCACGGTCCAATATGAGACTGGGATGAATCCCAAGAATACCAGGAAATGGTAAGCGTTACCGTAGCCTATAGGCGACTATAGTCGCAATACAAACGGGATTTGTATATAATTTTACTATAAGTATGTTAAAATGATCCTTTATCGTATCACTATGTGACAGATACACAGATAACTTATCTGTGGACAGATAACTTATCTGTGGATAGATATCTTGTTGGAACCCTTCTGGAACCCTATTCGACATGCTAAACTGTGACCGGTGGATGTGGCAAATCACTTCTTGTTTGACATATGTAGGGGGAGTCCGGGAGACTTGCCCATGTGGGAGACATGAACCACTCAAATATTTCAACTTAAATTTCCCGCCACCAGCGTCGTTGACAGCTCCTGTTGTACTTTAACATAAGGAACCACTATTGGCGATGCCATATTGGCCACCATTAATCTTAGCACATGAACGGGACGAATATGTTTTCATCGTGTGAAAGTGAAAAAATAAATAATTTATTGCAATTTAATAGCTAAGTGGTATTATTTAATCTCATTGAATTTATTGGTTCATGTAGTTTCACTAACGGTAAGCGTTTGGAGTATCTATTAAAAGAGTTTTAAGAAATCATAAGTCATATATATGTAGGTTCCTTAAAATGAGTTATTTTGCAAGCCAATAATGGTTTTGTTAACTAATAAGCAGAGCTCGGATTTTTCACGGCAAAACAAAACACTAGCGTAATTTAGCCAGTGCTTGAAATATTATTTTATCGACACCTATCGAGTCTTACTAGAGTATATGACAGGTATTGCCTCAGTACATTTTTTCTTTTTTTATTCGATGGTACACCTATCAGTGTGAATGTCAAAATTTAAAAACTAACAAACGTGCGAAAATTTCGAACAACAGGAGACTTACTAGAGCTCAAAATCAATATTTTTGACCAGTCTAAGGTGACCTACTGGGGGTTAGAAGGTTGTGCATTAATTACCGGACATCCTGTATAAGTAATAAAATAACTTTTCATTTTAGCTTTGCCACAGTCGAGCAACAAAGAGGTAGGTCTGCATGTACAACTTAGAACGAAGTAACTATACCACCTCATTTAAAATGATAGAAACGACTGCAAATTTCATCTCACATGACATATGACATTCACACTTTAACTGTCATTTCATTACGTATAAAACGTAAATTGCATCTAGGTATTATTTATTTCGCAACGCATTGAACCGACGTGTTGGATATACGTATAATAACTTAATATTGCAAGGTATCAATTAATACAAAAATGAGTAATGTACAAGATCGGATCAAAACGTGGATTGAAAATCACCCTGAGTTAGTCTATAGTGACCTCCACTATATACTGCTCTATGTGCGATATGCATCTAAAACTGAAGAAATGCAATATTGAGAATCATGTGAAAAGCAACCGCCACAATTACCGTTCGGGGCAACCAAATAGGAAACATCAATTTTATTTCGATTTAATTATTTTTCTTATTTCATGCAACATACCATGGGCAACAGTCAACAACAATAATTTTCGTCATTTTTTCAACAAGTATTTATGTTGCGACTGCTCTATGACTTCTTTACCGGACGAATCGACCCTGCGAAAAATTTATTTAAATCTCGTGTACAAAAAAACTATACAGGGTATAAGAGAGGTAAACAAAACCAATTATTTGTGGATATCTATAGACGAAACACCAGATTTCATGGGAAAATGTGTGACAAACGTGGTGATTCGGTCTTTGCAAAAAAAATGTTCTAAGCAATTTTATCTTTTGGGGTCGAAGGTTTTAGAGAAGGTAAATGGGGAAACAATAGCAAACCTAATAATAAACCAATTAAAATTTTTGTTTCAAAATTCTTTCAATGACAACGTAAATAATTTGCTTTTACTTTGCACAGATAGTGCCGCATATATGCTTAAAGCCGGTCGTATTTTAAAAGCAACGTTTCCTCGTATGAAACACATTACGTGTTTAGCTCATGGTCTGCACCGGGTTGCCGAAGAAGTGCGAGATAATTTCAAAGGTGTGGATGGGTTGATATCGAATGTCAAAAAGATATTCCTAAAATCTCCAGAGCGTGTACGCCTTTTTAAGGCAAAATATCCGTCCATTCCCCTACCTCCCGAGCCAATTATCACCAGATGGGGAACTTGGATATCTGCTGCGGTATATTACGCTCAATACTATGAGCAAATACGTGATGTCGTCTCCATACTTGCTAATGACTCGGCAGCTATAAGAGCTGCAAAAAAATGTTTTCAAACACGCAAACTACGACCGGAGTTAAATTTCATTCGCGACAACTACGAAGTAATAGCCTCTTCAATAGAACAATTGCAATGTTCTACTTTATCCATTGCGGAATCCTTCCTCATTCTGGATACTGTTCGTTGCTACGTAAACTGGAGTAAACTTTTACCAGTGATACGTAAATTTGAAGCCGTGCTCGAACGAAATCCTGATTACGAAATTTTAAGAGACATATCTGAAAATATTACCCGAACTGATAATGAATTCTATAAATTTGCTCCCTTGACGTCAACTGAAGTTGAACGTACATTTAGTGTACATAAATGGATTTATAGTGATAAACGCAACTGTTTACTCCCAGAGAATGTTGAAAAGATAATGATCATCTACTCCTATCACTATTACCCAAATAAAATGTCTTGTGCTGCTGTGTGTACTGACGTAGATTTTGAAGAAGAAATTGCGTCTGTTTCTAATATATAGTAACTTTATACAAATGTTTTTATTAGTTTTATTACATATTAATTTTATTTGGTGACTTTTATTTCTTCTAGTTCTGAATTATCGATATCGATAAAATAATATTTCAAGCACTGGCTAAATTACGCTAGTGTTTTGTTTTGCCGTGAAAAATCCGAGCTCTGCTAATAAGTTATACCTGTAATATTACTCATAATAATAAATAACATTTAAAAGATCGATCTTTTGAATTTTACGTAAAAGTTGCCGATTTATCCGAACGAAAAATTATTCAAGTTTAACTTTATTATATTTGGGTAAAAATACTTGACTGGGTTAGAACTACTTTTTTTTATTACATGTACTTCAAGAAAAAGCTCTTTTTTCACTGTTTTTCCTACCTACCTACACGGACCTATCCACACGGTGCTCGTGAGCATTGCGAGAGATTTTTTTTAACAGCGTATTCCTGATCATAATTGGAGACTAAAATGTCGTATAAACTTTTCTGGAAATCGCCTATACTCTTAAGTCTTTAGGTATTTAAATAAAAGTAAACAAACAATTTTTAAATTTTCGGGTAGTTATAACTTTTATTGGTTATCCAATCAAATACAAAACTGCCTGGATCTGTCACTTAACGACCTGGCTTTAACCAATATTATTTGATCGTGTAATGTTTTCATCTACCCTCTACTGGCTTAAGGAGCCATTAGAGGGTAGATCTTATTTACTTTTATTTAAATACCTAAAGATACAGAGTTATAGTTTCAGAGTTACTACCAATTGAATAAAAAAACATTTTTTATTGTGACTTAGTGCAAAACGCTTTTTTTATGGCGATTTCACCCTTTATGTGATCTAGTCTAGACATTCTTATTGACAGATATCAATGTGCCAAGGAATACTTTACGTAAACTATTTTTTACGAAAAAAAAATACAAATTTGTTTTAATCGACAGTTTTACCAATAACCTTTAAGTTTTTATGTTCAAAAGCATTAAAAAAATCTAAAAAAAGCAAAAAAAAATTTTTTTTTGGCGAAATTGACCTAAATTCATATAACATTTATTACTCCTTCTGACTTCAGGAATTTGTGGTTAAAATCTCTCGCAATGCTCACGAGCACCGTGTATAACTAGGTAGGTAGATAGGTAATGAATATCGTTGAGTCTGAGATGAATGATTCGCAAGACCTTGTAACTATATCAACAATTAGTCATAAATCTCATAAATAATAGTCTACAAATTAGCATTTATACCTCCTTAACGTAATAAAAGTGTAGGTGGGTGTGATTACCTTGTGACTGAATTCTTTCATCTGATTTAATTACTTACTTATTTATGTAAAATTAATTGCACAACGGAAAATCTTAATGTACAAATGGCGGACTTAATGCCAGGAGGGATTCTCTACCAGTAGTTGTGGGCGGTACTTACGAGAACAGTTATGCTATGAATGATTTACGAATTATATACCTATATTGCTAAATATAGATCTTGAAGGTCTGGGTTTAAGTTACCTACTTTATTCCATAAATACCGTAGCAAATTGAACCTTATGCCATGCGATAGTACTAATCAACCTAGTAATAACCAAAAAGTGGTAAGTAGTGGTTTGTTATTCAGTCAAGTTTTATGTTTTAAGGTGAAAATCGACAAATGCAAGTAAGACGTGCAAATAAGTTTACGGGATGGTTTAAATAAAGTTTTACGCGATACATAAGACGATAAAAGACTGTTTAAAAAAAAAGAGATTGCATTGCCCAAAACAGGCAACTTCATGATTGTTACCTTATATTTTAAAATTATTGAAATAATTAACCTAATAGAAGATAAAACCTTTGCCGTCCGAAAAACGCACCAATTATTAAAGATAAAAATTCCTAATATCTCAGTGTGTGTGGCTACCACAATTTTTTTGACAAGTGAAGTCTCTATGAGCACTATCGAATGGGCCACGTGCCTACTTGCTAGTCTTAAAAGTAGTTTTTGTCAAAGTATAGGGTAATTTTTTGCTGACTGTACAAAATGCTCCAACATTGGCTTAGTTACAGTCAAGTGCAAAAATACGTACCGAAAAATCATCTCATAAATATGGTACTACGCACTTATTACAACCATCGACATATAATATCAAGACGAGTAAAGGCAAGCAGTGTTCATGTGAAAACACGACCCATTTTCATGTTTACAAAACTGAAATGTCTTATGTCTTGTTAACCAATGAAGTATTCATTCTTTAAGCATATTTTTTTGTGTTAACCTTAATTCTGCAAAGGTTTCATGCCATTTCACCAATAAGAAAAGTTGCCGTGTTGTGAGTGGTCAAAATCAATTTGACAATGAAGTTTAATTGTACAGGAGACACTCAAATCAAATGACTGAAAATGTCAAGTTAACGTATAATAAATACGCCTTAGTTTGACGTGGATGGGTTCACGTAATAAATAATACTTAAGTAGTGCATACGTAAGTAGTTAGTGCATTTTTCATTACTTATGTCGGAATAAGGAATATGAAAGCCTTCTATATCTTTCATTTATTTAATTAAAGTGCTTAATTACAATATAGGGACTTACATACTACAAAATAAGCATAAATTAACATAATTTTTTTACAATTTTATAAATCCGTTACATAGGGAGACCCTCTTGGTCTCAAGCAACATAATGTTAAGCAATTAAGCTTGATTATGGCAAAAGAAAAACGATTATTTTTTAACTTTATTTATGACCAGACTAGAAAATAATAACATACCTTCAATATAAATAGTTAAAATTCTCTTTGCTTCCTCTTTTTTAGAACTAAATAAATAACGGATGAGTTCGTTTATGTGTACTATTTATTTTAGCAGGCTTAGGGAAATACAAACAAAATTTACATTTTGTATCCATTTTTTTATACTACAACGGTAGCAAACAGGCATGCGGCTCACCTGATGGTAAGCAGCTACCGTAGCCTATGGACGCCTGTAACTCCAGAGGTGTCTCATGTGCTTTGCCGACGCTTTCATATAAAAGAGGATTCACTGTGTTGACAGCTAAAGGGACAAGAGGATCCCCCGTCGTCAACACACTGCATCCATCCTCTGAGCTCTCTGGCAACCTTACTCACCGGCAGGAACACAACATATGTGTGTATGTGTATTCGTGTGTGTGTGTGTGTGTGTGTGTGTGTGTGTGTGTGTGTGTGTGTGTGTGTGTGTGTGTGTGTGTGTGTGTGTCCTAGTTTGTAATACTTAAAATAGTTTTAATTTAATTTAAGGTTGTATTTCAAACACAATACCAATAAATACTATGACTATGACTATGACACTATGAGTAGGGTTTCGTGCTAATTGGCTGTGGTTTTCTGTAAGGTAGAGGTAGGTCCCCAGTCGGGCTCTGCTCTAGATTTGATAATTAAAGACTATGCTATGAAGTTATAGCATTCATTATTAATGAAAAATAAGAGTCATACCTATTAGCCAGTTGTACTAGAAATGGCACGGCCAGAATGGTATGATTTTACTAGAGTAAGTATAGTAGGTACTAATTCGAAGGGTTTTGTTTTGTCGATTTATTACTACTAGGTAATACTTAACCGTAGGTTATAAATTAACATTCATTATACTTTTCCTCAAATGAGTTATGTTTCATCATATCAGCCGAAAGACGTCCACAGGCCTCCCCCAAAGAGTGCCACAATGACCGGTCCTGCGCCACCCGCATCCAGCGGACTCCCGCGACCTTCACCAGGTCATCAGTCCACCTTGCGGGGGGTTTACCCACGCTGCGCCTTCCGGTTCGTGGTCGCCACTCGAGAACCTTTCCGCCCCAACGGACATCGGTTCTACGAGCAATGTTCTCGAGAAGGCTATCTCGTAGTCCACGAACGCTAAGCAGAGGGCAGGTTATACTCCTCAGTCTTTTGTATAACCTGACGGAGCGTATGGATGTGGTCTACGGTACTAAAGCCTCTTCGGAAACCGGCTTGTTCGGGAGGCTGGAAGTCATCTAGCCTGCGTGCGAGACGGTTCGTAATGACTCTTGAAAACAGCTTATAGACATGGCTCAGAAGTGAAATGGGTCGGTAGTTCTTCAGTAACGCGTTATCGCCCTTTTTGAAGAACAACACCACCACACCTCTGTTCCATGCCTTAGGCGTTCTCCCTTGGAGTAAAACGGAGTCGAACAACTTCTGAAGGGCCATAAGGACCGGTTTACCACCCGCCTTCAGAAGTTCGGCTGTAATTCCGTCTTCACCAGGTGCCTTATTGTTTTTGAGCTGTTTAAGAGCCATTCTAATCTCGTACAGGCTGATGTCCGGGATGTCTTCGGTATAATGTCGGGTCAGTCTAGCTCTAGGGTCTTCCGCCAGATCAACTTCAGGTCTACTAGTTGATGTGTATAGCCGTCCATAAAAGTCCTCTATCTCCTCCAGAAGCTCGGGTCTGGATGAAACGATTCTACCATCCTGTTTTTAATTTGGCGAGCTGGCTCTGCCCAATAGACAGATCTCTTGCGAAAACTTTAGAGCCCTTATTCTGTTCAATGGCCTCTTCAATACGATTTGTATTGAATTGGCGCAAATCACGGGTAAGGGACTTAGAGATCCGTTTATTGAGCTGCCGGTATAATGACCAGGGCCCGGAATTAGGTGAGCTAAAATACCTAAAGTTAGCGAGAGGACATAATATAGAGAGGTTACAACCGGATGAAAATAATATTTTATTTGGATTAATACTAAGTACTTGTTTCCTTATCTTTCTATATATACTATAGTAGTACTAGTAGCTTTCACTATTTTGACGCTAATACGCCACTCTGACAAGCATTGATAATGAATAGGAAAATACAGATTACTAATTTAAAATATATGTCACATTTCAGATTTATTATTATAATGTTAACTTTATGGCTGCAATGTAACCATTTTTCATCATTACGACTATTACTTGCAGTGCCCGGATGAATATCGAATACCCGGAATCCAAATAAAATATTATTTTCATCCGGTTGTAACCACTCTATATTATGTCCTCTCGCGAACTTTAGGTATTTTAGCTCACCTAATTCCGGGCCCTGATAATGACGCATCTGCTGAGGATTGCAGAACCATTTCTTTCCTTTCCTCGATGAGTTTCTGAGTGGAGTCAGAGAGCCTTTTGGTTCTGTTGCTCCGCTGGGCCTTAAAAATTTAGACCCAGTGCTATGGACAGCTTCCACAAACCCGTCGTTGAATTCGTCCACATCGCCGCCTAGACAATCGAAACGATTTTGGAGTTCCAGCTGGAAGCTCCCAGGGTTTTGGATTTGAAGTGCTGCTGGACGGAGCGTAGACTTCATCAGTCGAGAGCGCTCAAGCTTAACACATACATTCAATGTGCCTCTCACCAGACGGTGATCACTTCCGGTTTTAACCGTATTGATCACAGAGACATCATTGAATATATGCTTCTTCGTCGACATGATGAAGTTAATCTCGTTTTTTGTTGCACCGTCGGGACTCATCCAAGTCCACATCCTGTGCTCACGTTTCTTGAAGAAGGAGTTCATCATGTAGAGTCCCTCCTTCTCCAAGAAGCCAGCCAGTAGTTGGCCCCGGTGGTTCCGACTTCCAAATCCAAATTGCCCCACTCTCAGCTCTTCACCATCTCTCTTGCCCAGTTTCGCATTGAAGTCCCCCATAACGACGGTGAAGTAGGTTTTGGAGCTATGCATGGCCTTCGATATATCCTCGTACATAGCCTCCACCTCGTCATCGGAGTGTGCCGAAGTCGGCGCATACACCAGTATGGCCTTCGACGAGTACCTCTTGGATACTCTGAGTATAAGGTAAGCCACCCTAGTCGACACACTCTCGATCTTCACCACGTTGTTCACGAGGGACTTGTGGACGATGAACCCGACACCTCCCTGGGACTGTTGGTCGCCCTCCCGGAAATAAAGCAAGTTGCCGGACTGTAGGATTATCGTTTCCTCCCCCTCTCTTCGGACTTCAGATAACCCTATGACATCCCAACGCAACTTGCTCAATCCTTCCTCCAGTTCCACTATCTTTTCGTCGGTCCGCAGTGTACGCGTGTTATAAGTTGCCAGGGCCAGAAGTCGTCGGTGGTGGTAGCCGGATCTTTGCCGGAGATTCTTAGCACCCGCCGCTACCACAACCAGGGCACCGGGGGTCGCCGGACACTCGGGGCCGTGGTTTTTGTGTTATTTCCATGGGGGGTAAATGCCATAATCGCCACGCTTGGCATGCGGGTTGGCGATCGCAGTATCTCCACCGCACTCCGAGGATGCTGCTGCCCATCCCCCGGTGGTCTTGGCCGTAGTTTTAGGACATACTCCGGGTCCGGGTCCGGGAGTTATGTTTACTTTTCCAAAACTTATATTGCATAACATCGACCAAGTCCGTAATGTATGAGAATATCTATGCGTGATTTACTTACCGATGAAAAGAAATATCACCATCTTTGGCGCCTGTGTGGCTCCTGCACCAATTCACGGCACAAGCCGGCATTTTAATACCGATATATTATCGAAATTTCATGGACCGAATAAACTAATATTTTGACGACATGACAATTTCAAAATGTTTGACATGACATTAGGGCACCGCTGTCACAAGCTCCGCCCACTTTGGCACCAGGAAAGTGGAGCACATTTTGAGCGTTAATTACGCTTCCTTACTTATTATTCTTCCAAGATTACAACGGAATAAAGATACTGGGACATATTTTTGAGTAAGATGAGTACACCCATATTTTTACACTTGACTGTACATAACATTTTATCGTGCATCGACCTATATAAGCTGAATTTAGCTACTCGATGAGGTAGGGTTGCCTACGGCCTACTCTTTATCTATAGTTCCGAACTTAGTTACGCCCGCGTGGCCCAAAACAATGTTTTTTTTTAAATACGGTAAGAGGAAAGATAATATGGTTAGATCACAGACTACACAGACACCCCATCATTAAGCTTTTACAAGAAGCACGAGGTTACCTCACATAAGCTCAATTTTATTCGTTAATTTCTACGATTCAAACAGCATATCTCAATAATATTCTACACCAATTTGTAGTATCCAGGTTCACCCATATAACTTAATTTTTGTGGATATTTTTAATTCACATGAGTAATGATCAAAAACGTTATGACTTAAGCTTATCACTGAAATAAGCAGTCGTGCTCCTATACTAAATTAGTACGGGAGCGCCTATGTATGGTGACCTCGAGTTGTACTTATGTTATGTTATGATCTATCTAGTGGTCGAGGTTTGTTTTATTTATTTTATTTAAACTTTATTGCACAAAAGAAAAACTTGATGTACAAAAGGCGGACTTAATGCCAGTAGGCATTCTCTACCAGTCAACCTTAAGGCAAAGCAGAGAAGTTGTGGGCGGTGCTTACGAGAACAAAAGGTGAAGAGTTAACTACAAGTAAACAATGAATAAAACAATATACAATACAATATATACATAATATACGATACATAACAAAAAAATACATACATACATATATTATTATATATACATACATATATCATTATATATACATATATATATATTATATAGATGAAAATCATCAACCGAAAACACTAATCTTTCATTCCACTAGCGAAAAAGGCACGAACGGCTTTTTTAAAAGCAAACTTGCTGGGAGCATTCTTAATATTACGGGGAAGTGTATTCCACAGGCGCGCCGCGCGAACAGAAAATGAGTTTGACATAAAACCGGTGTGGTGCAGAGGAATTGAGAGAGACAAATTGCCAGAAGAACGGAGTTGACGGTCGCGAGACACGCCATAATATTGAAAGAAAGACTTAAGGTATCCGGGGGAATGTGGGTCATTAAGAACTGAAAAGAGAGTGCAAAGCATGCGAATGTTACGTCGTCGACGGATGGGAAGCCACCCTAGCTGGGAGCGATAAGAGGACACATGATCGTATTTGCGAAGACAAAAGATGAAACGGATACAGTTGTTGAGAAGGCGATCCAACTTATCAAGAAGTTCCTCGTTTAAGTCCGGATAACACACATCACCGTAATCGATTATGGGTAAAATCAGGGTATTGACTAATAACACTTTTGTACTGATGGGCAAAAACATCTTGAGCCTGTTAAGAGAATGCAGGGAACCCATGACCTTACGGCTGATTTCAGCAACCTGTGCTCTCCAACTTAACGTACTGTCTATTATTACACCTAAATCCTTGACACTCTGACTGTAAGGTATAGGCTTACCACTGAAAACAACCGGTGTAAGTGAGTTCAGGTCAAGTTTAGCGAGCTGTCGACTGCTACCACAAACAATAGCCTGGCATTTTGATGGGTTGACGAAAAGGCCAAACTTCTCAGACCATTTTTGTATGTGTGAAAGGTCTTGGTTAAGTCTGTCAACAATTGATGAAAAGTCAGTCGCTGAAGATTGGGCATAGAGTTGCAAATCGTCGGCGTACAGATGGTATGGACAGCGGAGATTAGGCGTAATGAGGTTATCTGTGGGTTACATACAATTTTCTCCCTACATGACACTTCCGTCACTTCATTTTGTATTAGAAAACATCATCATCATCATCGCTAGCAACATGCTGAGAAGAGGCCATATCGTGACACTTGTCTTACTCTACAATTATCTGTAATTTATTTGTTTTTTTGTGTAATGTCAAGAATAAATACATATATTTCTATTTCTATTTTCTATCAGACCTCCGAGGATCACGTCACGCTTTCTATACATAATAGAGTGTCGGAAGTGTCGTGTAGGACGCGGAACAGAAAACCGTGAACCATCTTACCATCAGATTCATCATCATCATCAGCCTGTATCGGTCCACTGCTGGACATAGGCCTCTCCCATCAGATTAGGGAAGGTAAACTAGATTGTGGGGTAGATACACGCACTAACGAAAATTATATATATGGAGCAGCGTGCATCATCGCAACTGTTTCGTGGACGCAAATACCTACGCGTATTTACAATAAAGCTTTTATATAAATAAACGCGTTATAATTTTGTTTTTTTTTAGTATACCATGTTATATAAATCATGTGCAGACTACATACGTACTTATTAATGAAAAATATGCATTGAACGTCAGCATCACATTATATTTGAGTAACATAACAATTGGTCATGGGACGAACATGTGGTGACACATGTGCCACACGGGCATCGGAGCATCCAAGCAACAAGCGACGCGAATACATACCTATAATAGCTAGTATTTAGTGACGCAAATATACCAATCAATCATCATTATAACATTTATTACTTAAAACCTACAATGTAATATTTTTTACGTCACACCTGGCCATAATGTGAGTTTTACCGCTCGCTACGCTTACGGTAAAACTCGCATTATGGCCAGGTGGGGACGTAAAATTGTGTACTCACCACGGGCAGTAAAAAAGAAAGCCCTCTATCGCATATTTACAACCCTCGCCTGCGGCTCGGGTCCCAAATACCTACGATTTCGGGCTTTCTTTTTTTTACAGCCCTAGGTAAGTAATGTACTATTATATCCCCATCTAAAGGACATCCTAGTTATTAGATAAGTACTTACATGACACGATAAGATGAATTATTAGGCATAAGAACGAAAAGGATTGAATAAGGTCAGGTGTAAGGGAAACATAGTTTATTTTGTCTCGGGAAAGGGAAACACTATAGAAATTCCATACACGTGTCCCCCTTATCCGGAGGGTTCCGCTTACTCCACCAGCAACCCGGAAAAATATGACGGTCAATGTACTGAACACTTCATGCATCTACCTGTATAAATTCGATAATACTTATCATAATATTATGTACGTGTTATTTAATTTAAATAACATTCCTTGACGCGCCGAAAGCTACAAGAACCTTACATATGTACATACAGTTTACATAATAAACTTGAATCATGGTGCAGAATACTTAACAACACACTTTCCAATTCAAACATACAATTTAACATGGGTGTATTACACCACTGTACGTAACTATTTAAACGGCACATTGCATTTCCCCTGCTGTTCCGCTTATAAATTTCCGTATTCTAAAGGAAACCTGCCATGCAAAAAGTATTCTAGATTGTTATTACTACTCCGTCCATAATACAAGGATACACAATAATGTTGATTAACATTCAGTGTGATTATGCTAAATAGTATTCGTCGCTAAAATACCTAATACATTCATCAGTCCTGTCCCGTCCCGTCCATCATCTTTTCTGTGATTAATATATGTACCTATAAAGGCTTGTATGCAAATAAGTTATTTTCTTATCGCATAGATTGATACATGAAGGAGAGGACATTAAGCTGATAATGAGGGCAACCAAAAATTAGGCCTTAACACCCTTAATTTCTACGTAGAAGTACGAGTACTAAGTAAATAGTACCTTTAGGTAGTAGGCACTTGCATTTAGAATTGTGATTCGTTTCGTTTCTTAATTATTTTTCTTTTTGTTTCAGGCACTTAGCGGTTTCGACGAACTCCGTCTTTATGTGAAACAAGGCGGTGATTTTAGCAAAGAACTAACTGCAATATTACAAGAAAGGTAAGATTATGGAATACCCCAATAAGTACTTGTAACCTGTGCTCGAGAATTATAATTAAAATAAGCACCTACATATCGCCAATATACCGAGACATGTAGTATTTAACTCCTATTTGTGTTGTTGTTAACAATCCAAGCCAAACTCCGACGCAGTAACTTCCTAGCAACATTGTAATCAACTCTAATTACGGTTGAGTAATTGGTTGGATAAACGGAAATACAAACAGGTTAGTTAGGACGGTTCTGGGCCTTGAACTTCTAAAATGTTGCATACATTTTTTTTTATCATGACGGTGGCAAATATGCATATGGCCCGCGTGATGGTAAGCAGCTAATACCGTATCCTGTGGACACCTGCAACTCAAAAGAGGTGTCACATGCCCTTTACGAAAAGGAGGATTCACTGTCTTGACGGCTAAAGGAACAAGAGGGATCTCATCGTCAACACACTGGGTCCTCTTTAAGCGCTTTGGCAACCTTAATCGCCAGCAGTAACACAACACTATGAGTGTAGGGACCAGTGCTATTTGGCTGTGGTTTACATCAAGTATGTATCTAGTTACTCGTATTTTTAGTTTCTATAGCTAGTGTGACATTTGAGGCTAAGTACTTTGGCATGAAGGAACACATTTAAGATAACGATAAGAATTCTTATCAAAATTCTCCATAGAAAGTAAACGCTTCGAAGAAATACAGGTATGAAACAATACGTTATCGTTTACGATGATATTGAAGGCGTCGAACGCAACAAATGATCACGCGCACCGAGACAACCGCGCGAGCAGAACCACGGTGTTCGTCACGGTGAATAATCGAGTTTAGCATTCGTTAACACCGCTACACATGCTCAACAGCTTATTCAGTAATGTTCAGACTTCCGCCACATTCAATAATACTCATTAGATTGGATATTGTACTTATACATGATATCGTTTTATTTTTGATTTAGGTACTAAGTATAGGTAGGATATGGATTAGTTTTAAAAGGTAGATACTTCTTGTATATGTAACAGAAAAAGCTCTGAATTGTTTATTTACTGTTTCATGTACGGTATACTAGATTATTATATTCGGAATAAAGATCAAGCGTAGGACGTGTCAATGGCAACAAAATCAAAAATAGATCGTCGCGAGGTGCCGCCAAGTGGGCCATGCCGCGGCCCGATAGCCACAAATATAATACCATTCGTTTACTTTTATTAACATTTTGACCAACATTATCGTTTTCTTTGGCTTTTAAAATACATGGTACTTACTAACAATACTCGAATAAGTTAGAAAGCACTAAATACTTAGGTATTAATCACTAAAGTACATATTAGAAATAGATAATATGATCATTCTACTTTAATTAAATATCAATTTGTATTTATATTCCAGGATAGAAGCTGAAAATTACTATTCGAAGTGTTTAGCGAAACTTGGCACTAAGCTGAGCAAAGCTTGTAAAGAGAGCATTGGCTCCTGCGCCGAGGCGTGGAAACATGTCGCGACTGAAATGGAGAAACGAGCTGAAATTCATAGGTAAATTACTAAGTACTCGTTTCAAACTGCAGTTAATAAATAAAAAAAACCGAACACGTGTGACTGCCCCTAGAATGTCATATCATACATCATACGTTTTTCCTGTGGCACAACCTTAAAAAACAGAAAATTAATCAACGTGTTTCTTGGTATGTTCCAGGGCATATTCTCACGCTCTTACTGAGGAATTGGTAAAGCCCATGAAAATTGTAATTGACAATCAACTAAAGCTGCGGAAAAAGGTAATTAGATAGAACTAACTAGAAATATATGAACTATTATCTACTAACGATTCGTACAGCGTCGAATGTTCAGTTTTCTCATTTTCTTCGTCTTGAATGAGTAAGAGTAACAAAATCAGACGTTACCGTCATAAATTTTATAATACATAACAATATATAGGGTCAACGCTCTTCGCGAGATGCCAGACCTACTTCTGCCTATACGAAAATACTTAATAGCCAATCGACGTTGCGTCGACCACGTAACGTAGGTAACCTTATAATAACATTGTTTCGTTTTCAGATCGAGGGTAACGTGGATAAAACTTCGCGGACCCTCTCCGAGTGGCGAACAAACGAAGTTAAATCTAAGAAGAATTCGCACACAGCGGCCAGAGAAAACGAGAAACTACAAGATGCTACTTTAGATATTAGGTCTGCTTACTTTGCAATGCACTCGACGATCTAAACATCGCGATATGATTTTCTGAAAAGAGTAGCACAAAACGAGATGTTTAATCGTCGAATTGAAGGATCCTTCGTTTAGTTAGCAATGCGATGGTGTATCTATGCGAATCTTGTGCTATGCGAATGTTTAAATCATTACTAAGTACCGACGAAGGGAAGCGAGGAGATGCGGACAATTTCAAGTTTTAGTTAGTAAACAAATGTTTTGAGGTAAAAGGGACCTTAATTCGCGCTTACGTTGTGACAAAACATAAGTCCCTATGGTAGAATTCATAATTCAGTGGAGTGATTTGACAGCTCCTGGTATACAAACCGGTTGTCAAATGTACTTTTGTAAAGTGCTGTCAAATTACTCCACTGAATTATGAATTCTACCTAATTTTTTTCGTCTTGGATGAGTAATAGTAATAAAATCAGACTTTACCGTCATAAATGTCATGACGCAACCTTAGGTAGTAAACTTGTCGTACTGGAGATTATTAATCTCCAATAGCCGCCACACTAATATGCCATTATTCTGAGAACTACACAATTGATATTATGTTTACTATGAAATTGTTCGCTCTTTCGCCAGTGGGAAAGTACTTGCCGATGCATGTTGCCAGTTAGTAGGTTCGATGTTGTTTACAGTCGGATGCCGCGCAGCTCCAGCGTAGGCCACATCCCGCATGCGCACTCCATCCTAAGCGCGGCGCGCGCAGATCGCGTGACCGGCGCCACCAGCGAGCGGGACGCTGCCAAACTCCTAGTCAAGAAGAGGAAGACGGAAGACGCCGTTAAAAAGACTGAAGTCGAATATTATACCGTTTGTGTTCACGCGGAAAGGGCCAGGTACATACAACTACTTACCTATAAGAGATAGTAGGATAATATTTACCGTAGACGGGTGCGTAGCCAACGTGCCAATCCTTAACCCTTTGACCGCCAAGCATCGGACAGAAAAATCGTGCCCTCAGCGCCAGCGCGCGAAGAAAAACCGGTTATAATTTGGACGTGATACCACGGGCTGGCGCTGAGAGCATGACTTCCCGTGCGCGTGATTTGACGTCTTTGGCGGTCAAAGGGTTAACGCTCCGTAGCGTATCGTAATCACCTCTCTCTATCACTCTTCCATGTTATTGCGACAGTGACAGTTGTGTTTCGTTCGCTAAGAAGCGTTAACGATTGGCACGTTGGCGACGCACCCTGATTTTGTAAAATTAAACGAGCTACTATCTGCACGATGGGGTACTCACGCGTTTTGTTTTCGAGTAACTAAGTCAAGTTCGAAAGTTAACGCCTTACAGTCCAGCTTCCAATACAAGATCAAAGTTCAGCGTGGTTCAGCTGTCAAAGCCAGGCATGCGATATAAATACTATTTTTTTTATTATTTGACTGTCTTAGGTTATTATACCTACCTATTTATTTGTTTTGTTTATGTACCTACTTCTTTCAAGACGTTACTTAGATTTCGAAATGTACTTTGTCCATGTCACACATGCAAGTTATATGCCACGCGCCTTGGTTGTCTTTCTGTAAAAGGTTTAGGTAAGTACCTAGTTACTGTCTCTAACCAAGGATGATATAGACATGAATGGACAATACCCATACAAAATCGCGTTCTCTTTTCAGTTTAAAGCACTAGCGTCATCAATCGGTCACACCAGACACTAAATCCTAGTCTCTAATACTTTGTTCGTCGCTTAACGCTGACAGAATAACTCGACTCCAGACCCGACAGATGGCGATGTGGCACTGTGTACCGAAAACAGACGTATAGCCTGAACGCGATTTTGTATAGGCATTGTCAATCCATGTCTTAATCATCCTTGATGCCTATACAAAATCGCGTTCCTCGAACCTGTAGGCTATACGTCTGTTTTCGGTACGAAGTGCCACAGCGCCATCTGTCGAGTCGGAGTCGAGTTATTCTGTCAGCGTTAAGCGACGAACAAAGTATTAGAAACTAGGATTTAGTGTCTGGTGTAACTGATAGATGACGCTAGTGCTTTAACCGGAAATAAAAGGAACGCGATTTTGTATTGATATTGTCCATCCATGTCTATATCATCCTTGCTCTAACAGACCTTTTTATATTTCGTTCAGGCTCGAGTGGGAATCGAGTGTGATGAAAGGTGCTGGCATGCTTGAATCTCTGGAGGAGGAGAGACTGGCTCAGCTGAAGACCGCAGCTGACTGCTACCTCAGGCTGACTTCAGCGGTCCCTCCACAGTTAGCTGAGGTATGAGCATTGATATCGACGATACGTACCTCTTAATATGAAGGAAGAGGAAAGACCGGTTTAGTCACAGAATACGGCTAATTTCTTACTGAGACTGGTTAATGAGTAAGGCGTTTTAAAACTAGAGACATGTTTGCCAGAACGCTATAACCGTTTTCTTCATTTCTATTTGTATTATAATTTTTAAGAAAAAAAAACCGACTTCCATGGGGGTAGCCGGTGAAGCATTATTGTAGATGGTGCACTTAGATTTCATACAATGAAATAACTTGCTTAACAAACGCAGCGGAGAGGACAAATCACCAAACGTGAACTATGCGTCGTTGAAGAGTTCCGTTCTGATCATCATCAGCAGTTCCACTTCATCAAATGTCACTCTTTTTAATGAAAATGCTTGATTTGTTGATAAAAACACAAAAGTCACTTTATCTTCAGCTTCGTCTTTAAGATTTGAGGAATTCCCTCGATTCCTCATGGAACTCATCATCAGAACTTGAGCTTGACGAAAATTGGTCCTGACAATCTAACTTGCTTAACAAACACAGCGAAGAGGACGAATCGCCAAACGTGAACTATGCGTCGTTGAAGAGTTCCGTTCTGATCATCATCAGCAGTTCCACTTCATCAAATGTCACTCTTTTGAATGAAAATGCTTGACTTGTTGATAAAAATATAAAAATCACTATGTGTAAGCCCTTAAGATTTGAGGAGTTCCCTCGATTCTTCATGGATCCCATCATCAGAACTTGAGCTTGACGAAAATTAGTCCTGACAATTAAACTTGCTAAACAAACACAGCGAAGAGGACAAATCGCCAAACGTGAACTATGCGTCGTTGAAGAGTTCCGTTCTGATCATCATCTGCAGTTCTACTTCATCAAATGTCACTGTTTTGAATGAAAATAATGGATTTGTTGATAAAAATATAAAAATCACTATATGTATGCCTTTAAGATTTGAGGAGTTCCCTCGATTCCTCATGGATCCCATCATCAGAACTGCGTTTTGACAAAAACGGGACCAATCTGTATATATATACTTACAATCAAAAAAAGAATTTTCAAAATCGGTTCAGACATGACGGAGTTATGGAGTAACAAACATTAAAAAAAAAATTAAAAAAAACATACACGCCGAATTGAGAACCTCCTCTTTTGAAATCTTGAAGTCGGTTAAAAATGAAATTGAGCGTCTCCAATCGCCCACAGCGGTAAAGGCATATTGTATTCAATAAAAAATAAATTCAGTTGAATTGCTAACTTTTGTGGATAGGAATAGCATACGCTACATTCGCCAATCTTTCCAGCTTTCAATGCGTCGTCCGCTCTGTCGAATTGTTTTAACTACAGACAAGACATCAATATATTTATAGGACTTGACTGAACTGTACATACAGAGCCAACAAGAGACCAAGGTCTAAGACGTACTACCTACCTATGATTACAGATATCGAACAACCTAGTAGGCCCCATAAGCAAGGCCGAGCCGCACGTGGACATGCGCGTGGTGCGGCGTGTGCGCAGCGCGCCCGCAGGCGCCACCGAGCAGCTGCTGCCTGACTTCTACTGTGAGCACACCACACTCGCCATGAACAAGGAGCGCCGCAAGCAGGTGCTGTACCACAGACAACATACCTCTAGCACAGATATTCAACATTGTAGTGGGCCCACGAGCAGCTGCTGCCCGACTTCTACTGTGAGTACACCACGCTCGCCATGAACAAGGAGCGCCGCAAGCAGGTGCTGTACCACAGACATCATACCTCTCGCACAGATATCCAACATTGTAGTGGGCCCACGAGCAGCTGCTGCCCGACTTCTACTGTGAGTACACCACGCTCGCCATGAACAAGGAGCGCCGCAAGCAGGTGCTGTACCACAGACAACATACCTCTCGCACAGATATCCAACATTGTAGTGGGCCCACGAGCAGCTGCTGCGACTTCTACTGTGAGTACACCACGCTCGCCATGAACAAGGAGCGCCGCAAGCAGGTGCTGTACCACAGACAACATACCTCTCGCACAGATATCCAACATTGTAGTGGGCCCACGAGCAGCTGCTGCCCGACTTCTACTGTGAGTACACCACGCTCGCCATGAACAAGGAGCGCCACAAGCAGGTGCTGTACCACAGACAACATACCTCTCGCACAGATATCCAACATTGTAGTGGGCCATCGAGCAGCTGCTGCCCAACTTCTACTGTGAGCACGCCACGCTCGCCTTGAACAAGGAGTTCTCCAGGAGTTCTTCCACAGGCAACATACCTCTCGCACAGATATCCAACAACCTAGTGGGCGCTTCACCGACAAGGCGGAGCGGCCGCCGGAGCCACCAAAAGCAGGTACCTATGTTATATTAAAATGTCATATGGGTTATGCCGCTCCAAAAGTGAAGGACAAAATGGGTGACTTCAAACAATTATCTCTAGTCGCGCACCAGCAAGCGAGAGATGCGGATGTGCTAATGAGCTCCCGTCACCCGCGTGAGAAAGGATAAACTGTAATTTTCTAACGACAAGAGTGACAAAGATGTAATGATTGTTAAAATGTGTAATAAGCATTACAAAATTCATGATTATGTTAATTCAAAATTGCTAGGTCATGTAATAAATTTGGAAGTATTTTTAGGGTTCCGTAGTCAACTAGGAACCCTTATAGTTTCGCCATGTCTGCCCGTCCGTCCGTCCGTCCGCGGATAATCTCAGTGACCGTTAGCACTAGAAAGCTGAAATTTGGCACTAATATGTATATCAATCACGCCGACAAAGTGGTAAAATAAAAAGTGGAAAAAAATGTTTTATTAGGGTACCTCCCCTATACGTAAAGTGGGGATTGATTTTTTTTTTCATTTCAGCCCTAACATGTGATATATTGTTGGATAGGTATTTAAAAATGAATAGGGGTTTACTAAAATATTTTTTTGATAATGTAAATATTATATTGTCTTCGGTTGCCGCGATAGTTATTCATGAAATAAAACAATTAAAAACGGATTTTGTCGCGTGTACTGAGCTTAAATTACATCCCGACGTTTCGAACACTTTACAGCGTTCGTGGTCAACGGGTCGACCCGTACACGCGATTAAATCTGTTTTTTATTGTTTTATTTAATGTAAATATTTTCGGAAATAATCGCTCCAGAAGTAAAAAAAATGTGTCGTCGTCCCCCCCCCCCCCCCTCTAACTTTTGAACCATAAGTAAAAAAAATTACAAAATAATTTCTGAACTAAGTTTGTAATTTAACCGTATAAGCAGGTGTCTATTGTACCTGTAATTTCTTTCTACAATTTCATGGAAACCTGGATCAATAAAACCAGTATTTCGCCTCGAACTTAGAACTCGCGATTTATTTGCAAACGAGTTGGCCGTTGGCCAATATAACAAGACCCTTATGAAGATCGTTTTTGCACCTTCTAGATCCAAACTCCTTGATTGATCCTGCTCATATACCAACTCTCAAATTATATGTATGGCAACTACAACCCCAACAACTTTCGTTATCGCGGAACAAAAAAATCTAAAATCCTTCGAAATGCACGGACGTCCCATTAGCCAGCTGATAGTTCCGTTGAATCCGAAGATGTCTGTAAGAACTTCATTTCGCTCACGCTCCGCTCGTTCGTTAAACAAATTATCATCTCAGTCTAATAGGGTCCTTTCCTAACATATAAGCATAACCTACCTATAGATGTTCTAATAATCGACTTTGTTATTACAGGCACTTCTAAAAATTCTACAGTTAGTAAAACAAGATATTGATCGAGAACGAAAATCCAAGCAGGGCTTGGAGAAACTGTCCATGGCCATGAAGCAGACGCCGACATTTGGCAACGACGACTCGCAACAGAATGTCGCCGACAAACTCTATCACGTAAGATTCGCTGCATTCACATTACCCTATGCTTTACGTTGGTACCAATGTACTGAATGTCTAAATTACTAGTAGTCCGGCTCGAACTCGCGATTTACTTGCTAATGAGAAGACCAATATAACAAGACCCCCTCCGAAGATTTGTTTTCGTCTTCTAGCTCCACAACCCCTTGATTGATCCTGCTCATATACGTACAAACTCTCAAATTATATGTATCTATGCTACAACCCCAACAAATGTCATAAAGATCAGAGAAACGTTACTAAAGTTATCGCGAAACAAACCCTCAAAATCAAAAAAGCCATCGAAATACTGAGACGTCCCAGTAGCCAGAAGTTGTTTGTAAGAACTTGCTTCTCTTACGCTCCTCTCGTTCGATTACAACCTTTATTGAGAAGAGAATAAGAGCGTTTTGAAAATCACTTGGAACACCTTTTACCCGCTTAGCTACTTATACTGATGTACGGAAAATCCAACGTAACAGTGGTTCTGTCAATATTAGTACCTAACTAGTAGTCCGCCTCGAACTGAGAACTCGCGATTTACTTGCAAACGAGATGACCAGTATAACAAGACCCTTCTGAAAATTTTTTTTCGCCTTCTAGCTCCACAACCCCACCAACCTCCACAACTCCACATCCTGCTGATATACGAACTCTCAAATTATATGTATCTCTGCTACAACCCCAAAAAATTTAATTAAGATCAGAAAAACTTTACTAAAGTTATCGCGGAACTGTCTCTCAAAATCAAAAAGCCATCAAAATGCCGAGTCGTCCCAGTAGCAGAAGTTGTTTGTAAGAACTCACTTCGCTTACGCTCAGCTCGTTCGATTAATTATTGTATTTAAACCTTTTTTCAGATGAAATCAATGTTGACATATTTGGAAGCTGTAAGGTATAAAATAACATCAACATTGAACGAACTGGACAGCCGGGCTCCCGTGAACCACCCCCTAGCGACACACATCAAAGTCATCAGGGACAAGCAAGGCCTACAGCAGAGCGTATTGAAAGTAAGTCGGGTCGTACATTATTTGTGTAGACAGTCCGTATTCATTCGTGAACATAATAACAAATCTGTGACTTATAAATCCTTTTGCGTGCGACGATGGCATTCCCGGTGCGATGTGACTTAGAAAGCAACATTTGTATTTAGTAGAGAATGCCGGGCTTATAATTTTATGAATTTCAGCTTAGTCTTCAAGTAACTTTATTTTATAATTTGCAGGTACCTCCATGGCTGCAGGAGGACTATCAGAACGAGGTCAACAAAAATCTTCAGCCAAATTACACGGCGCTTACTAAAAGCGTAAACGGCGGCGGTGAGGAGAGGGAAAGGCGCGACTCAATAATGAGCCGGGCGTCGAGCAAGCTGCGGATAGAGCACCTGTCATTCCGGCGGAACACGGAGAGCCGAAGCGCGCCGGTGACGCCGCTATGCGCCGAGCCGCCCGCCGCGCCTCCGCCGCCGCCGCCACCCGAGAGCCCGCTGGACTGGAGCGAGCGCGGCGCCGGAGACGGTCTCTCCAACCAACAGGACAGCGACTTCGGTCAGTCAGCTCGGAATACTACCTACGCCCTACATAGAAGTCTAGCTAGTCTCATAGGAAAACGTTGAACAATAAATCTTTAAGTCTTTAATCAACTATTTAAAATATTTGTCTGCAGACGAGTTTTCATCGCAAAGCGACAGTTCTACGGATCTCACCGACATGCTGAAGAATGAAAGCGGCGACAACAACACGCCGACCAAGTCCATCGGCAAGTGTAGGGCGTTGTACATCTACGAGGCCAGGCTGAACGACGAGCTGACTCTAACGCCAGGTACTTCACCTGTTCATTATTGTTGACAGTTGAAAAAGACGTCAAATTCAAATCAATCAAATCGTTAATAGCACGCTCTAGCTTTCCTGACTAACCAGTCCACCGGCCGAACTAAATATAGTCTACAATAGCCCGCCCCACTAACCCACCTAAGGTAACCTCGAAAAGTCGGGGACCGTATACCGGTATTATTTTCATGCAAATATACCGGTATTCAATTTCAGTATGCCAGTACTTAATGTATATTTTTTAAATTCTGATTGTTAAATAATGCATTGTCTTACCTAAATTACTGTCCCTGCTATACAGAGCGCCCGTACAGAGGCAGCATAAGAGCTCCCTTTTAAAAGCGTGCAGTCAAATAAAATTTAGTTCACAAGTCAGACAATCCAAATGGATACATTAAAATATGTTAAATGTATAATATCACTAATATCTATGGCGACCATGTATCCAATAATAGGATGCATTACTTGCATCCGGGTGAGATGGTTTTCAAGCTGTTTCTGTACAGGTGACATCATAAACATCCACGAGAAGCAGGAGGACGGCTGGTGGGCCGGCGACCTGGACGGCCGCTACGGCATCTTCCCGGCCTCCTACGTCGAGGAGATTACCACCTGCATATGAGCGTGACACCGATCACGATACAATCAAGTCATACTCATAAAGCTTACAGAAACTGGAGATTTAAAGTAGAACAAATATTTAAGTATATGGCTGTCTCATTTTACAAGTGATTCCCTTGACAGTCACTTTAACCTATTCGCCGCCAAAGAAAAAACCAGCCAGGTTGCATGCCCACGCCAAACAATGCTATGGAAGTGCATGGTTTATTACCAGTTATTTATTGCTTTCATAGGTACAATATACTGGGTTAACTGGTAGAGAATGCCTTTTGGCATTAAGTTCGCCTTTTGTACTCTTTTTTCATTGTGTAATATAGTTTAAATAAATAAATATGGTGGCCCTGTTATGGCCAGGGCCCGGAATTAGGTGAGCTAAAATACCTAAAGTTCGCGAGAGGACATAATATAGAGTGGTTACAACCGGATGAAAATAATATTTTATTTGGATTCCGGGTATTCGATGTTTATTCGGGGACTTGTCGTAATATTGAACGTGATATGTTTTGTTTACAGTGCAGCATGTTTAATGTTCGTTTTTAGTAAAAAGGGCTAGACAAAAGAAGGTATGTATAAGATAAGATAAGAAGTCGTTGTAAGACGAATAATATGGGTTTCCCTACACATTTATTATTATAATGTTAACTTTATGGCTGCAATGTAACCATTTTTCATCATTACGACTATTACTTGCAGTGCCCGGATGAATATCGAATACCCGGAATCCAAATAAAATATTATTTTCATCCGGTTGTAACCACTCTATATTATGTCCTCTCGCGAACTTTAGGTATTTTAGCTCACCTAATTCCGGGCCCTGGTTATGGCACTGCAAATTACAATTATTTCGTAGAACCTAAATAAAATATACAGAACATAAGTGATACAGCTAAAGTACAGTATTATTTATGAGATCATTAAATGGCTAGATATTGTATGACTACTATTTTACACATGAGATATTTCTGTACAATAATTTCATCATTGATATTATGTTTCTATATTTTTTACCTAACTACTTAGCATTCGAAACTCTTGCATTGTATAAAAGCATAAAAATTTAATTTAACGGCCTCCTAGCCCAGTCGGTAGTGACACTGCCTACGAAGCAGGAGGTCCCGGGTTCGAATCCTGGTAAGGGCATTTATTTGTGTGTTATCACAGATATTTGTACGAGTTATGGATGTTTTCTATGTATTTAACTATTTATCTATTATATATATCGTCGTCTAGTACCCATAACACAAGCCTTATTGAGCTTACTGTGGGACTAGGTCGGTTTGTGTAAGATTGTCCTATAATATTTATTACGTATTATTTTTAATATCCTTAGGGAGTTTGTTATATACAGGGTGATCAATCCAAATGGGTCAGTGGGAGAATTCAGAAACTATGAGAGATAGCAACATCTGTTCTAAGGAATTCAGATTTTAGATTTAATAATAATGGCATTAATTTTCTTTTAAATCTCTTATTAACCGGGAATCTCCGGAAACCTGATGAAGTCTCTGTAAATACTACACGCGATTACATAAAGAACATTGACCAGCTTCTATTCCCGGTTATGTATGAGAGTATAAAAAAAGTTTGAATGTCATTATTATTAAATCTAAAATCGACGCCATGGTTCCTAAGAACAGATTTCGCTATCTCTCATACTTTCTGACTTCTCCATACTGACCCATTTGTATTGAACGCCCTGTATATTGATACACATAATATGGACTAGAGCTATGCATTAGAATATATAACAGAAATATAATTTATAGGACGTATATTAAAATTGGTTTCTTTTGGCAGCGGGATGTGTAAATGGGCCTTAAATGGTTAACGACTTTCAAGTGATTCACCTTTGAGAATGTGAGTATTCTTAGGCATGTGTGATGCGCTTCATAAACATTTGTTCTACACGCAAATCCATGAGAATTTAAGCTTCTTGACTATTCTAAAAATAATAAGACACAAGCTAGAACTTCTTTATCGTAAGAGATTCCGACAGCTGAACAAGATGGCGCCGACGGGGTTATTTAAGAATTGCAGTTAGTTAGTTCACTTAATAAGGTCAATCGAGTTTAACGGGGTTAGTTTAATTCAGGATAAACAGTACACGCATATAAGCTGACATGACGAATTAGCGAAATAAGCAGGATTTTCGTAAAAGTTTAATTATCCCAAGCTGTATAAGGTAAGAGCGTCTAGTACTCGTTAATAATCGAGCGATAATGGGTTTGTACGTTGGCGAAAAATATGTGACTAATTATTAAAACCGGAGTTGCATGCTTACTTACCTCGTTTGGTGCAGTGCCATCTAGTTCAGATGTCAAATGATTTCTTACGACAAACTGGAGAGTACACTTGGCGAGTCTTAGTGCTTACCGCATATTATTTATTGAAACTGCACATTACACTAATATACTTACGCAAGAGTACTGATATTATTGTATACGAGTTGTAGATGTGTGTATGCACCCCAACGTTTAAATATATACAGAATAAAATGTTATTATATGATCAAATACTATTAGTAGTGGTGTACATTGTATAACTATATTATTAATCCAAAATGTAATTTTAGTTAAAAATAAAAATGAACCAAAGTGCTGATTAATTATTAATAATAAATCGTTTAAAAATAAAACTTTCATTTTATCTCATTGATTGTTAGGATAATATAATAACTCAAGGTGTACGACGACCAATTATTTATTAAAATAACGTCCGTAAATTACATTATTGGCAAGAGGGGACCCAGAGTCCACTATACGATACTAAACCGACTTTTGCTTACATCTACTACAATCCTCAGACATATCACATCACACAGTATCATACAGAGTTAAGGTGACGACAGTACTAACATACAAGAATCAACTAGTAGAATCGCGTGTCACGATGGTAGAAATCAGTCGGCAATTGTTTACGAGCATTCTACTAGTTTATTCTGCTGACAAGTATCTTTAACATGTTGTCAAAAGAGAAAAAGAGATTTTACAGGCTGTTTAATATTTAACCCTTTTACCGCCGAGCGTTAGACGCGAAGACCGTGTACCCCAAAACGCCAAATCAACATTAAAAATCAAAGACGTAGTGATTGTAAAACGAAATATTGACAAAATGTTCCTAAAAAGGATAGCTTTACAGCACTATCAAAGATGTTACAATTTTTAATTTTATTGTATTCCCATTTTATTTCCACTGTGTTATGTAACTAATAACTATGGATACTTAAACCCAGAAACATACATTTTAAGCCTCATTCTCCAAGAAAAACGCCCAGAGCGTTTTACACCTCTTCACGAAAAAACGCTCCACGGTATATTTACAAGCTCATAATATGTATGTTTGTTGTTGAGCAGTCGACCGGAAAGTTTTTTCGTGATACAAGCAGTTTGTTTATATGTTGTTACAGAACCGAATATGGTGGTGCCATTGTGTGTACTATACAACACTCTCTGGCGCTGAGATAACCTATTTTCGTGTTGATAAGGATTAGGGATTTTCATAGTCTAATCGGCCTACGCAGTCAAAAACTAGAGTAAACCTTTAGGTTTACGCTTGTTTACTTATACATAACTAAGAAACTATTTTATATAATGTGTTTGGCTACCTATGTTGGATCCGTTAACCACGTATAGTATGCATTTTATCGACAAATCAACCCCGACTTGATAAATTAACCATAATTTGTCGAAATATCCGTTGCACATATGCAAAATAAGTGTCTATCGGCAGCTAAACAACTAGGGCATAAATTTCAGTCCCAAAAGGTTACAGAAAAAAAATCCCAATTACTCGAATATTAATTTACCTTAGTTGGTTACTAAGTTCTGTTACCAGATTTCTGACTGATAAAATATAAAATAAAGTTTTAAATAAAAATTTAATGTAATTATTTAATAGCCTAATTTCTAAAGAACATAATATGGTATAATAATAAACAAATCAGATGGGAAATTTATTGAAAATCCTTGTAAAGCATAAGATTGCCTGAAGACGCAAACACGCGGTATATTTAAGAAAATTACACAAATCAAATAAATATTGCACCTTTATTTAGAAGGTTCTATTGCTGGTTTGTAAGAAACCTGTTAATTAGAGGTAATTACGTGACCACCATTAAATTTTCTTGCGATTTTATCCCACAGATTCCCTTTGAAACATTGCCTTTTTTTAAGTTTTGCACCTATATTATATTACACAATAATAGACTAAGAGCTGGTGACGTCAGATATGACAAAATAATGTGAGCAAAAAACCAGTCTAAGGATCGTACCAAAAAGAAAGTAGACAAGGCCGAAGTGATATAACTTTTAAACTAAGTAATTTTTGGATATGAAACAAAAAATAAACTAAAATAAACTCTTTTACTAAAACTAGTTTAAAAAAACTGCCGAAGGACCCCTATATTAGCCTGCAGTATTTAATTTTGCACCCGTCGTCAAAAATATTGGTATTTTCTAACTTCTCTAACACAATTCTCCCTAAATATTTTAACAGAATGATGGAATGTCAAATGTATTATTATTTTATAATAACTAACTTTTTCTTTGACGTACGTGGACAAGCTTATGCAGTCGAAAAGTAGTCTAATTTATTTCTGGTACTGTCCTTAGTTAGATTACATATTTATATCATTTCTCATAATATTGTATGAAACCCATAACTCTAGGATTTGTATTCTTAATGTGGTTTGTTGACGTTGTGGATTTATTGACCTCCACCACTTTACAGCTGCCAGATATGCGGATGTAGAAATAAGTATTGAATAGCAAATTACCTAGGGGGTTTCGTTGCTCTCATTATTGCGTCATATCTGACGTGGCCAGCTCTCCGTCTATAATATTACCTATATGACGGAAATGGATCCCGTACGATTCCCATATTATCGGTCAACTTTTTTAAAGATTGTTCCAACGTCATTACTAACAGCCATTTTTTATTGTTATCTAGAAAATGAACCATTAAGGAGTAAGTAATCGAATAAGGTCTACCTTTTATCTGAAGCTGTTCAATTCCTAGCAACAACCACTTTGTTGGTAAAACTACTGAAGTTTCTAATATAATGTATATTATAATTTGTCTGTCTTGTATGTTACACTTGACAGATAACCGAAATAGATACAGGTTACTGAGATATGGATGATTATTACTAGGTGTACAGGGTATGTTACGGCTAAGTGTACGGTCAAGTTAATCGAAGATATTTAGTATTCTGTAAATAAGACCAGTATCAAGTCTTTTTTATCTATTTCCGAACTCGACTAAATTGGAAGTATTGTAAAATTACAGAACATACTATATTTTTATGTTAAATGACCTACTCTACATACAGAATTCCGTTACAATGGATTCAATATTGAAATAAAACAAAACGTAAATAAACAAAAGGAATGTAAATTTAAAAATCAGACACAGTTCGACATACAACAATTAAATATAAAAGGCTATAGTCGGCTTTCCATGGTGAATCGAAGAAGGTGGCCCAGAATTAAGAGAATCCTTTGCATCACCACCAAAAAAACGAATACTGGTTATCATAAAAAAGGTAAAGTTAAAAAGAGAAAGTTTTTTATGTGGTTGTAAAGTAGACACCACTAGATTTTTTTTCTCAGAATAGACCATACATTGGCCTAAATATCAAAATTTGCCAGGCGGTACTTCCTATCAAAGGATTTTTTGTCGGTTGTAAAAAAACTAAAGTTGAAATCTGTCACAGTTGGGATGTTGATACTCAGCATAAATATGCTCCATTATAAGAGGTATTCACAAATAATTCAGACTCCATTTAATGTAAGGGCCGATTCACTATGTAAAGCCGACTATTATATAGCCTTTATCAAGATACAATAATCATTAGAAAGGTATGATGTACAATAGAGTTGTTGGTAAGAGCTAGAAATTAGGTACTTCTGTTTCTGTCACAGATTAGATACATACATTGCAAAACATTACAGATATTTTAGAATTTGAATTTAGTGATATAATTTGGACGGTCACCAAATTTACCTCACGCGTGAATTGCATGCTACTTATAAAAAAAAACGATCAGTCAACGTATCACAGGTGACCGTCGCGAAAATTAACTTTTCAGAATGTTCTGTGGTACTATTCTTCCTATATTATTAAATAACTGCACAAACATATAACACACTTGCACGGAAGAACATGATCAAGTGCAGAAACGAAATAGTAGTAGCAATAAATACAATCATTACGCTTACTTAACTTAAAAATGTAAATATTTCGTTTTATATAGGTACGGGATTATCATAGTCCTTCAAATCCTTGTAAGTATAATATTATTAATAAAGTTGAATATAAACGATAAGACTAGAAATTGAGCGATAAAGTGGACCAAGTTCTAAATAGAAGAATTACTGAACGTCAAACGCCAACTTATCTATCCTAATGCTAGCTACATCTATGTCTTATACAATATAGATTTATGTACATATTTCTTATTCTGTAGTCGAAATAGCTCGAATTTAGTTGACTGTTGATTGATATGAAAATAACTAAACGTACAAACTAATCAATATAATTGCAAATGAGTTAATTGCTCTTTGATAAATATTTAGTAACTACATTATCAAAAAATATTTTTGAGCGTTACACATCAACTAAAATAAACTTTGGCGCAAAATATAGTTATCATTATCAACTTATCACATACTAATGAAGCTACTGGTACTGCCACTGCTGGTCAAGGGTACTTACTATACTTCAAGGGTCAAAGTTGCATCAAGACATCATTCATCAAAAAACAATAACAATTAGAAACTTAATAGACCCAGCCAACAATAAAATCACAATTTTGTATAAGCTTTAAATTAATTGTCAGTAACATATTATAATAACTTAATGTTCCTCTAAGAAACAATTACAAACCGAACCTTAGTTTCATAATGTTTTCTCCTGTAGGCTTTGTATTGTGCAAGATATAAAAATAAACTCATTGACAAATATATTCCTAAATATATAATAAGTATAATAATAATGTAAATTGTTCGTCTAAAAATATCTTAAAAAACAAATTAATGTTACCACAAAATGTGTATAATATAAAACTGTCTTCTGTGGAGTTCTTTCTGAAGCTAATATAAGCTCGGTGTAAACTCGAGCCGTATTCGAGACCAAGTGACCAGCAGCCAGCAATAGACAACAATATTGCGATATTTAGAGAACACCGAACTTGAAGTCCAATGTTTCGCCCAATGCTTTGCATTAACCAACATAAATATAAATTACCAATAACTATTTTAAACACAACAAACCTTTTTCTGAACATGTAATAAGTGGCCATTTTATTTTATACATCAATTTTTTCTTGTAAAATATAATTTAATTACATAGTTTTACTTATACTACACTCTTTTAAGAGTTTACCCGTTCATCACATCCAAGTCGCAATGAGCTTGCTTATTAAAAATACTAAAATTAAAGCTTTCTATAAAAAAGGGACAGTTAAAGCATATTTTTAACGAGAACATTAGTCCTCAAAACAAAGAATCCAGAGAAATATCTCAACGTGCACCTTAAAGCCAGAAATAATAACAAATATAAAGTGATTCTAAAAAATATGTAACATCATGAAGAAATATGAATAGTCACTTAACCCTTGAGTGAAGCAGCTTTGTGCATAGTTTTCTTAGCGTAATCGAAAACATGGACGCCTCGACACAACAATATTACGGCTTCATAAAAAAATTAGGCCTCACTGTTTTCACGTGATGTTTCTTATTTGCTAATAATCCGCATGCACCCTTTAACCGAACGACGACAACGTATTTGACACTTTTCAAATTACAATACAGGAAAAGAACTAGCAAACAACCACATCTTAAAATAGGGGTTCAAGCTCGTTAAGTGAAAGCCGATATTAAATATGGATGGAGTCTCATTAAAAAAGGGATATCGTGTATTATGATCGGGCTTTACTTATCTTTTGACTCAATTTAAGTGTAACGTCCAGGTTTACAGCCTTGGCCAATAGTATCACTTTCATTATAATATTACAAATTACCTTCATTTAGAGAATTTTAAATTATACGTTGAATTAACTCATACCATCATAAAACTAAAGGCAATAACACGGCTTTTTCGAATCCTCAAATCACTTATAATTATAATAAACATGCAGTACGTACCTTTGGCCAAAGCTGTAGTCTACTACATATTAAGTTTTAAAATTTAAGTAAAAACATCGTACTGATCATGTAACTATGGCAGTGTCAGGTCAGCGGAATGTATATTGTTCAAATAGGTATACAAATATAAAAATCCCAATATCTTGAACCCCGAATTGACTTAAACACGTCAAATATAATTGTAATTTATAATATAATACATTAATAAAGTCACATTGAATACAAATACGATTAATAATTATAACCACTAATAAATATGAGTGCTTCACAATAATACTGGATACATACAATGGAAACTATTGCTCACCTCGCTCGCTACTGTACTTGGCACCGGATTTCTGAAACAAACATCACCAGTACATTTTTAAATAATTCAAGAATGAATACCGTTTGAATCGGTATTAATCATAGATATCAAAAATCTAAAATCATCATGGCTATCATACCGTCGGCTAGTGCGCGGGGCGGATCTGGTTGAGGTCGTCGTCGGAGTCGGTCGGCGGCGCGTGCTCGGACGGCGCCAACACCGTGAGGTGCGTCGAGTCGCTCTGCAGCGTGCTGCACTCGCCGCCGCCGCTCCAGTTGCACTGGCCGCACTGAGCCTTCTTCTGCAGCGCTTGCACGTACGACTGGAATGATGTTTAAAACCCACTAATTATAGACGGAGAGCTAGCCACGTCAGATACAACACAATAATGAGAGCCACGAAACCCCTCTAGTCAGTTTGCTATACTATGCTTATTTCTAGATCTCGACATCTGGCCGCTGTAAAGTGGTGGAGGTCAAAGAATGCAAACCACTTCAAGAAAACAAACCCAAGAGTTCTGGGTTGATCCAATATTATGAGAATTAACTATTAAAATATTGTTTTTTTTTATGTAGTTTGCGGTACGAAGTTCGCCGAGTCAGCTGTTTAAAAGACTTGTAAAGTAGCCATTGATTCCAACTAAACCTGGGGATAATAGGGGGTAAAATTGATTTTCCTTGAAGGTTTTGGAGTAAACAAGTGGAACTGAATTGTGGTGTTTACTTTAAATAATTTCATGTTGGGGTACATTCGGTTTCCCGTATCGTATAATTCATTAGGGGTAACGCGACTGTATAGGTTGTAACCACAAATATGAAGTCGCCGTGCGCGGTGCGCACCTGGTGCAGTAGCGGTACTTGCGCTGATTCATTTCGGCGCTGCTCCCGGGTCGAGGCCTCGCCTTCAGCCGCTTCTGTGCACTGGCTCCAGCGGGCAGTCACCTGAGATATGAAGTCGCCGTGCGCGGTGCGCATCTGGTGCAGTAGCGGTACTTGCGCTGATTCATTTCCGCGCTGCTCCCGGGTCGAGGCCTCGCCTTCAGCCGCTTTTGTGCACTGACTCCAGCGGGCAGTCACCTGAGATATGAAGTCGCCGTGCGCGGTGCGCATCTGGTGCAGTAGCGGTACTTGCGCTGATTCATTTCCGCGCTGCTCCCGGGTCGAGGCCTCGCCTTCAGCCGCTTCTGTGCACTGACTCCAGCGGGCAGTCACCTGAGATATGAAGTCGCCGTGCGCGGTGCGCATCTGGTGCAGTAGCGGTACTTGCGCTGATTCATTTCCGCGCTGCTCCCGGGTCGAGGCCTCGCCTTCAGCCGCTTTTGTGCACTGACTCCAGCGGGCAGTCACCTGAGATATGAAGTCGCCGTGCGCGGTGCGCATCTGGTGCAGTAGCGGTACTTGCGCTGATTAATTTCCGCGCTGCTCCCGGGTCGAGGCCTCGCCTTCAGCCGCTTTTGTGCACTGACTCCAGCGGGCAGTCACCTGAGATATGAAGTCGCCGTGCGCGGTGCGCATCTGGTGCAGTAGCGGTACTTGCGCTGATTCATTTCCGCGCTGCTCCCGGGTCGAGACCTCGCCTTCAGCCGCTTCTGTGCACTGGCTCCAGCGGGCAGTCACCTGAGATATGAAGTCGCCGTGCGCGGTGTGCATCTGGTGCAGTAGCGGTACTTGCGCTGCCTCATTTCCGCGCTGCTCCCGGGTCGAGGCCTCGCCTTCAGCCGCCTCTGTGCATGGCGCCAGTGGCAGTAAGTAGCGGGCAGTCACCTGAGATATGACGTCACCGTGCGCGGTGCGCACCTGGTACAGGTAGCGGTATTTGCGCTGCTTCATCTCTGCGCGCTGCTCACGAGTCACGGGCCGCGCCTGCTGCGCCTTCAGCCGCCGTTTCTGTGCGCCTATACCTGGAGAAAAACGTAAGTATTTTTTCTAGTGTTTAAAAGAAAAGGTCTGGCTTGGCTGTAACAGAACATTCGCTTTTATTCCGGCTGAATTAGAAACGTTTACTAACGTATTCAAATTATTATATAAAACAAAAATAACAGTATCATGTTCGATCTATCTTAAATTATTTTTATCGAAAAACTTAGTCCCACCGCCGGCTACAAACTATAAGCGAGTAGAACTATAAACTACAAACGAGTGGGCGAGAGGCGAGAAGCTAGTATAGTTTTGACGCTCGGCTATAAGCGAGTGTTCGCGTGCGACGAGCGATTACTCGCTCCACTAGCTCAGCCGGGATGGCCCAGCATAAGGTGAAAAACTTAAGAGGGCCCTATTCGCCAATGACCTCGAGGATTTGACCTTTGAGCTCAAAATACAAATTAAAATCTTGAAGCAAATCATTATTTTGTTTAATATTTTTTGATTTGAAATTTTTAAGTAGTTACACTACTATATATAAACTGAAAATAGATGTCATATACTTCAGAAAACGTGACCAAACCCTCTGGTGTCCGAGGCCAGATTTGAACTGGCGTCTTCAGCTTTCGCGGCTGACGTTCTGACCACTAGACCACCCGGTCACGGCGGAACTTGACAAATTTTCTCATGTATATGCAATCTCTGAATTTGAAACGGCTAGGCGCCGTTGACCATACTCTAAGGGCATGCGCAGTACGTGCTTGCACAAATAAAAGACAAAATAATTGCCTATGTGTTTCTAAAAGAACCATTTTGTAGTTCAGAAGCCTTAGCGAATTTAAATTTGAAAACAGCTCCCACGGTATATATATTTTTTGACATACTTAGCTTATTAACTTATGAAAGTTTCCTATTGGAAACTACAAGGAAGAAGAAAATGTAAATGTAAAAATATTTTTTAATACAATTGCTCAACGTTATGTTTACTTTATGTAGCTGCAAATCGTGCGTAAAGTTTGATTTTACGCACGATTTGCAGATCAGAATTTTAAATAAATGAGTATTATGCGAGACCCGCTTATAAATGACCCACCTGAACTACGCGCGATTGGGCATAAAGGAGTATTATGCGAGACCCAATAGTATTACTTGAACAAGACATTTTAAATTGACCAATCAGAACACTTCACTATATTAAATTCACCAATCACAACACATATCGGAGTTAATCGGAACGCTAGATACTTTTTTGGTGCGTATACTGTGTAATTAATTTAATTCCTTAAAAAAAAACATTGTATTTAATATCAACCAATCAGAATACAGTAATGTTAAAATCGACCAATCAGGAAACGCAATTTATTTCTCAAAACATGAGGTGTTTTTTAGGACTTATTCCACTTACGTCAAAATTGTTCCATTTAGGTAGTTCCTACTTCACAATCATTAAAAAAGATTTAATTTTTTGGGAAACGCTTTAAAGTGTGTTTAAACTGTTTAAAGAGCTAATTATACCGTCGTCTGTGACATTTATTCGGGGTATTTATATTTTCTATCTATGTCAAAGAAGTTAAAAAATTAAAGACCGTCAAGGTTTACCATAATTTAACCTTAGTTTAGTTATTGTGCGTAAATAATAAGTATTTTTATGATATTTTCTCGCAATCGAAGTGAAACATTGTATGCATTACTCTGGTCTAAAAGCCATATTACCACTCGAACAATTTTCCCTCACTTCGGTCGGGAAAATAACCACCTGGTGGTAATATGGCCTACTTTAGACCCTTGTCAAACAATCTACTATTATTTCATTGTAGTTTTTTCGCAATTGTATTAAAAAACGTTGTTCGATACACGTGCAGAAGTGTCATTTTGCACGAGTACCGAGTACCGAGCCGAGAGGCGAGGGTCAATTTCACTCGTCCCGAGTCTTGACCCTCGCCTCTCGGCTCGGGCCAAGTAACCTCGGTACTCGTGCAAAATGACATACTTCTCGCACTTGTATCGAAAACTACTATTGCGGTACATTATCAGGTAATCTTATTCTGTAACATGCAATGTAAACCTATTATGTCACAATTTGTGAAAATGTTTCTATGGAATACAGATTGTAAACAGAAGTTTGGTGCATTAAGTGAAAAGATAAATCTGTCATTATGCGTTGTAAGCATGTTTTTGTCATTTAGTGTGTACACTTATTTCAATGTAATAGTAGTTTATACAATCGTTTCACAAAAAGGTACGAGACTTTAAGAACTAATTGTGAAACGATTGTAAATAATACTTTTTCTACAAGTCATCATCATCGTCATCCGAACTAGACATAACAACAAAGATAGTTCGTATGATTGCTTTAAATTCATTGTAAATACGTGCACTCGAATCCACGTTGTAAGGTAGAATGATCGCTCTGATCGCCAAGCAGGCATCGAGCGAGTACCGCTGAGCTAGTTTTATAGTCGATAGCTTTTAACGCTGCGGTCAACTAGTAGACAGTGGTCCCACCGCCAGCTATTGGCGAGCTCGGCGATTAACTAGTAAAATTCTGTACTAAAAACAGTTGACAATCGGCAAGAGGCTAGAAAAAATTCTATGGAATTATCGCTTACTCGCCGGGCGGTGGGATAGTGTCCTCGCCAGCAGTGTGAACAGCCAGCGATGAACTATAAATATATATCTCTCTCTTTTATTTACACAGAAGCGATTATCTTTTGTTCGTTTCTTGGGCTAGAAAATAGCCGATAGCTCATAGCTTATTCGCTCGCGGTGGGACCAGTGCCTCAAATATCAATACGATTTTTAGACAATAATGTGTTTACGCAAACAAATGAAAACGTTTGCGTGCCCGCCCGAGGCCGTACACTTACTCTGCTCGTGGTAGATCCCGGAGGCGGTGAGCGCGGCCTGCGCGAAGAGGCCCAGCAGCGCGGCCGCCGGCCAGGCCGCGAGCGCGAGCCACGAGAGCCGACACGGAGGCGCCACTACTGGTTCCAGCTTCGCGCGCTCCCATAGCTGCACGCGATAAAAACTCGTTTAAAAAACCGACTTCAAATCCTAGGTATTGAAAGCAAAGGCTTCAGTTACTTACTTAAGAAAATATTAAAATCACAATTTTCCTTTCAAAATTGTTCTATTCCTCATCGACTCCGTTCGATCAAATTAGATCGACACAAAACAATTGTACGGCGAGTGACACATTTTTTTTTCGTAGCTTAGTGAAACCAGAGTAAATAGCAATTATGGACCAAATGCCACCATTGGATAAGACGTTATGTACATATTAGATAGACGTCGTTTTAATATGATATGTTCCTGAGATTTGAAATCTCTTTATTAAAAAAATTAATGTAGAATTCATAAAAATAAGTCATTAGACGTATTATTAAGATACACAACATACATGGTGGCCCGTCGTAGCGCTACTACTATACAATACTATAAGGGATATTTTTGAAGCCCATAACGTGTCGCACATAATTACGAATCGAAAAAAATCGATGTTTCCATAGCATAAATCTCTATCAACCGGGGCGTCGCGGTTGCAGCGATCGAATGCGGGCGAGGCAGCAAGCGTGCAATACTGACCCACTTGAGCATCATCATTCTCTCGAGGAAGTAGTCCAGAGCCGTGGCGATCACCGCGCCGCCGTACACCGCCGTGCCGAATATCGTCACAACTGGAAAACGACCTCCTCAGACATTGCATAGGTTTTGAAAGATGCGATTAAATCGAATCAGAGTTTAATTATAACTAAACAAACACAAGTAAAAATTGTAAGTACTCTAGATATAAAAAAAAACAATAACATTGAATAAATTGACAGTTTTATATCTGTACAATCACCTACAAAAATATCTTACACAAAGAACACCGCTAAAACATTTGACAGGCTCGTATTTTATGGAGTTTGTGACATATTGGGCAGCTTTTGTTGTAAGTACATGATATTGTTACACGACTATTGTTGTGTGTATGATGATATTATTCTACTACTCCGACCCGTGTCTATAGTTAGAAAAATATAATATTACTCGTGATAAGTTTAACGACATTTAGACATGTTATAACTAAATGCCCTGATGAAAAGGTACTATGGGTGCTAAATTGGTTAAATATCGACTTTTGAACGTTTTCTACATAAAAAAGTAAATATTATTGGTTAAACTATCGATTAAAACGAATTGGTAACAGGAATACACCGTTAAAATCTTTTGGTTTTCTCGTGAGCACATTGTACTATTTATGAATGACGTCACAGATCTGTACAATGTCCACTTGTGTTGCAATGCACACGCAATATGACTCACCTTTTTTCCAGTACAAATTGATGACCGCAAAGAATATCCCGGAACCGAGCAACGCGACCACGCACAGCCAATACTGAAACAAAACAATTATTCATTCATATATTTAATTTTTCATGTAATACGAGTATGTGAGGCATTATTCGTTATAGGTACTACATAATAATTGATTAACTAATAAAAACATCTACTTTTATACATTTTCATAGTAAAAAGTTCCTAGTTTTGTTTTTTTATTCGATTCTACACAGGAATTTTTTTCAATGCGTATATGTAGATAAGAGCACAAAGCAATCGTTTAAAAAAACCTCTTTGTATCACAACGTAAAAGCAATGGACCTTAGACAAAAAGTTTCCTTAGACAAAGTCACCTTAGACAAAGACACGAGAGGTTGAACAAACTTTGCTGCCCTGTGTATGTAATACCATCGCCCACATTGTTAACTGCTGCTGCCCCATCGGTGGACCTTATGCCTTTTGTAATAAGGTCCACCGATATACAGTTAAGGGTGTTGCTGTTTGTACAACATTTTTCACCACACCACTGCGAGGAAAATACAAGCTGTAAAATATTACAAATGTAATCAATATTAATGTAATGGTATTCAATATATATCATACAAAACATCACATTGTCATAAAAGTATATCCAAAAAGCTAACGCATACAAAAGAAGTCAAAATTTGTACCAAATTAATTTACACTTTATAGGACAAAGCGCACTTTCCTCACACTTATAGGAGGATAAAGAGGTGAAAAGTAATTTGAGTCATAACTTCGATCTACAATCTATCATTAACACACCCAAGCATCAAGTTTCTATTCGATTTCTTATAGTCTAGTATGAAATTAATTATGCATTCTTGAAGTATTATTGCACAGCTCAAAAACACTATTTCAAGTAGGCCTACATTTGTAAAAACAGGTCTTACAAGTTTTTATAGCAGGGCAGTCGGCAAGCTAAAATTTCTTAAAAATTTTGAAATACAAATAGGTAGTAACATAGTATAATTTACTATAGAAAATACACATAAATCCATTGAAATGGTACTTTCTGGTCCATCCATACATTGGAATGGTAATTCTGCCTTACATGAAATCATATGGCTTCGGGATATCTTGGCGTCGGGAAGTGACGACCCCATCGCCCGCTGGGTAACCAGTGCAGCCAGTCAACCGAGCAATGGCGGTCAATCCATTCAAATAATATAGCGGAAGCAAATGCTCACTCCAGGGATGGGCAGCAGCATCCCCGTGATTAGACTTTCGCTTCCTGCGGTCGATGCGCTAGCTATACGCGGTCACCTCCCGCATAGCGCACGACAAAGCCCGTCTCGGCGAGGAAGGCAACCCGCTGCAGATATGCAACAGGGATTGGCTGACTCGGCGACTCGGCAAGGCAAGGTGGATGGCCCAGGGCGGCGGTAGAGGGCGTGATGTTACCGTCGGCCAGACATATCATCTGATCTCTCCTCCAGTCGTAGCGGTTTTCTGTTCCACTGATCCCGGGAGAGAGAAGACGAGTATGTGCGTCTGTGTTTGCGCGAACGCTTACGCACCCTAATATATCCTGCGCAATTGACCGCTTCCGAATAATGGACTCCGATTATGTCGTAAGTCCTGTGGCGATGGGAGGAGGTAGAGAGGTCAGGCGCGATGCACGCCAGGATTTGTCTGACTCCTACACATGGGCGATCTAGGGGTGTGACTACGCGCCGTGGTCGCTTTCGTACTGCAAACTGGGGGCGACAGTACGGATTCGGCAGCACCTAGGATGACAAAGCAGCCCTATTTAGGGAGGCACTGCTTTCCTCGCTCAGCCGGGGAGGGGGCTAGAAAAGGTGCCCAAAACAAATGCTCGTCCCTACTTGGAAGATGGCTGCTATCGCATCAACTCAATTCGTGGTCGACGCAACAATAATAATAGAATGAAAGCATCTACCATGATATTCGGCGCGTGGAACGTCAGAACGCTTATTGATCGCGATGGTAACGCCTGCCCTGAACGCAAAACCGCCATAGTAGCCCGATAACTTCGTCGTTATAATGTGGATATGGCTGCTCTCAGCGAAACACATTTTGCCGACGAAGGAGAGCTGATGGAAGATGGGGGCGGTTACACTTTCTTCTGGAAGGGTACCGCTGCCTCAGAACCCCGGCGTTCAGGTGTAGGATTTGCCATTAAGACCCCGTTAGTGAAGCGACTGGAGGAGTACCCTGTACATATCTCAGACCGCGTGACCACATTGCGCCTTCACCTGGATAAGGACAACTTCCTTAATGTCATCAGTGTCTACGCTCCAACGCTAGACAAGTCTGATGACGTAAAGGACCAATTTTACGAACAAGTATCTCAATGTCTAGATGGCATCGACGCCAGAGAGCAGGTCTTATTGCTAGGCGATTTCAATGCCAGAGTCGGACGGGACTATGAGGCGTGGCCTGGAGTGTGAGTGGAGTTCTGGGTAGACACGGAGTCGGTAACATGAACAGCAGTGGTCAGTTGCTACTCAGTTTTTGTGCTCAATATGAGCTGGCAATATCGGACTCAATGTTCAGGCTTGCCGCTAAGTACAAAACCACGTGGATGCACCCAAGATCCAAACACTGGCATTTGATAGATATGCCATCGTACGGCAAAGAGACTTAAGTCAGGTGCAAATCACCCGAGTAGTGCGTGGTGCGCATTGCTGGACTGACCACCGGCTCATTGTCACTAAGCTGCGACTTCGCCTTCGTCGCCCGCGTAGATCTATAGTGAAAAGGCCTGCGTCTTTGAACGTGGATAGGCTGAAAGATCACGAGGTGGTGGAGGAATATCGCGAAGCCTTGTCCGAGAGACTCCTGCCAATCTGTGTCAGGGATGATGTTGGTGCTGTTTGGGGGAAACTGTCTTCTCATCTTATGGAAGCCGCTTAAGTTACCTTAGGTAATAAAGATCGGCGTAACGAAGACTGGTTTGATGAGAATGATGAAGTTCTCCGGGCAGCACTTGGCAAATACCGAGACCTCTTAAGATGGCAGAGTCGGCAAGGTAGAAGCGATGCAGCAGTCAAAGAGAGTGACGGAGAATTGCGTAGGCTGTCTCGACAAGTCAAAGACAGGTGGTGGCGTGACAAATCTTGTCAAATACAGAGGCTCGCTGACACAAACCAGCTAGGGGAGTTCTATTGCGAAGTGTATCTCCTTCAGAGTGAAAGTGCCTCTGCGGGCTGTAGATGGCAACTGTTTGCTGACTAGTAAAGAGGACGTACTTCAGCGTTGGTCAGAATATTTCAACTCTTTGCTCAACGTAGATCGATTAGCTGATCTAACAAACATTAGTTTAATGCCCCAACTGCCCGAAGCCATCGAGCTGGACGAGCCCCTGACGCGTGACGAGGTTGTCACAGCCATCAGACAGCAGAAAAACAAGCGAGCCGTTGGCATAGACCTTATACCGGGAGAGCTGTTGAAATACGGCGGTGAGGAGTTGCATACATTTATTTGGGAGCTGTTTGTTCGTATGTGGGAGGAAGAGCGAGTCCCGGATAGTTTTAAAGTGTCTCGCATACAGGCTCTCTATAAAAACAAAGGTGACCGTTCAAATTGCAACTCTTACCGCGGTATTTCACTTTTGACAGCATCTGGAAAGGTCTTTGCTAGAACGCTGCTAAATCGCCTAACAGATTTGTCGGACTAAGTTCTGCCTGAATCCCAATTCGGGTTCCGACCTGACCGAGGCACCTGCGAAGCTATTTTCAGCGTGCGTCAACTGCAAGAAAAAAGCAGGGAACAAGGCCGTCAGTTGTATCTCTGTTTTGTTGACCTGGAGAAAGCGTTTGACAGTGTGCCTCGCGAAGCCCTTTGGTTGGTACTCAAGAAGCTGGGATGCACGGAGAAGTTTGTTAGACTTCTGAGACTCCTGCATGACGATATGCAGTGCTGCGTCGCCGTAGACGGTGAGCAGTCAGATTTCTTCCCCGTTACCTGTGGGGTGAAGCAAGGGTGTGTCCTAGCCCCTACACTGTTCGCTTTATACTTTGCAGTTGTAGTCAAGGAAGTCTTACAAATAGTAACCGAAGGTGTCCGCATACGCTTAGTAAGCGTATGCGGAGCGTATCGGTACGGACCGATGGCAGTGTTTTTAAATTGGCCAGATTTAGGGCGCGAACGAAAGTTTCGCATGCGTTGATTACAGAGATCATGTATGCTGATGATCTATGCTTTCTAGCAGAATCCCCAGATGGCCTGCAACAGCTGATGTCCGTTTTTCACCAAGCCTGCTGCAAGTTCGGCCTCAAAATTAGTGTCAAAAAGACGGAGGTGATGTCTTTGGACTCATATGGTCACGAGACACTGGCCGTACAGCTTGGTGAGGACGTGCTGAAGCAGGTCGACAAATTCCGTTATCTGGGAAGCACTATAACGTCGAAGTGTGACCTTGACGCTGAGATCAACGGCAGGATCAGTGCTGCGGCTGCAGCGTTTGGGAAACTCCATGCCAAGGTCTTCTGCTCGCACGACCTAAAACTGGCTACCAAAATATCTGTATACATGGCGATTGTGCTGCCAAACCTTTTATACTCTTCCGAGACGTGGTGCGTGTACCGTCATCATATTCTTACCTTAGACCGGTTCCACCTCAAATGCTTGCGTAAGATCATGAATATTAGATGGTCTGATCGAGTGCGAAATAACGAAGTTCTGCGACAAGCCAAGGTCGGTGGAATAGAGGCTTATCTAATGCGTCGACAGCTTCGATGGTACGGTCACGTATCGCGCATGGCGGAGGAGAGAGTGGCGAAGCGCATCTTTTATTCTGAACTAGAGGAGGGTAAGCGGAAACAGGGCGGACAACTCCTAAGATATAAAGATGTTCAGAAACGGCACATGAAAAGATGCAACATCCAGCCCTCTCAGTGGGAAGGTTTGGCAGTACAGCGTCCTGAGTGGCGCAGGTTGGTGCAGGACAAGGTAAGCGATTTCGAGGAGCAACGTAAGCTTGACCTCGATGCTATACGCGACGAGCTAAAAACACGCCAACCTGCTACCATTCACTACCACTACCTGGCTGGTGTCCTCACATGCCCTCAGTGTGCACGTGGGTTCATCTCGAAGATCGGCTACGTCAGCCATATTCGGGCGCACGAGCGCCGAACAAATAACTAGGAGTTGAAGTGGTCGCCATGGTCGAAATCGGCCGGAAGGATCATCATATGGCTATTTTTTATATATATTTATAGTGATGAAATACTTATGTTACACAAGATTTTCCGACCTCAGAGTCACACCGGGTCAATGTAAAATTTTAAAAAACAATAAGTACTACATCGCCATTAACATCCATACTAATATTATAAATGGGAAAGTGTATATGTGTGTTTGTTTGTTTGTTTGTCCGTCTTTCACGGCAAAACGGGGCGACGAATTGACGTGATTTTTTAAGTGGAGATAGTTGAAGGGATGGAGAGTAACATAGGCTACTTTTTGTCTCTTTCTCACCCCCCACTTCTCTAAAATGGGGGGTGGAAGTTTGTATGGAGAATTTAACGCGAGCGAAGCCGCGGGCAAAAGCTAGTATTTAATAAATCAACCATACCTGTTTTGATGTAAGGCAACACCCCTAACAACTACGATTTCCATGAGTTATAATAATATACCCTGTATCGTAATAAAATAAGCCATTTATCCATTGCTCATCAAAACTATAAATGAAAGAAAAGTTGGTGCAAACAACAAGTTCTCGTTTTACCACGTTTTTAGCCAGCATTGAAGTGCAATATTTCCTGTTATAAATTCGGTGCGGTAATGTTTACGCTCTACGACTTGTTATTTAATCTAGTGAAGGCTTGTTTGGGTGCTGATGTCATTTAAAAATAAACAGAATCACTTTATTCGGAAAACAATAAATCATCATGCCTTTATGTGAAGTATATCTACAAATTACGCATTTGATACCATAAAAATAGTGTCAATTGTAAAACATACAATGATAATTCTGAACGATAAGTAAAAACTCGATTTCTTTTAATAGACATCAACAATGAGCATCTCAATATAGGTAATTAGCGAGGTGTATTGATGCATATGAGCAGACAGTACTTTTCAGTACTTTTAGTGGCAGGAATAAAAATATCCTAGGGTTATGTATGATGTAGGTACATACAATATAAATTATAAGTTGCATATATTATTACACAATTTGCAGCATAAAGTTCTTATAAACCACCTAAGAAAACGGTTTTTATCCATTATGTTTTTTAATTGTTTAAAATATTTATTGATTAAAATTAAAAAAAAAAAATATGGGCTAAAATGTAGCGTATTAATATTACATAACGTCGATAGGTATTAGTTATCAGCATACATGTAAATTTTTACTTTACCCGTTAAACTAAATATTTGTTATGAAATGTCACTTCGAGAGTTGACATGGATTGTGTTGAATGACATTGGAAGGAGGTGCCTAGATAATTGACATTTTCGCCATAAACTTCTATGTATGCATATAACTTAATATGACTACTCACGGACTTCTAAATATCTTTCTAATTTAAGAAGATTAACTTATCATACATTTTATTAAATAAAAAAAATAAAAAGATATTCAAAACTGATAAAAGAAGCAAAGAAATTATGAAATTACTTAGACAAAATTAGGAAGATCCCCTTCATTTCATGTCACTTAAATTGTATAATTGATAATAATTTAATAATACACACGATCTCTGGTACAGTCACGTCTGAAAATATGGATACAATTAATGTGTCAATAATATGTATCCACGACTCTATTACCAAGGAGTAAAGTCGTGGATACATGTTTTTGTCACATTAAATGTATCCATATTTTCAGACGTGACCGTACCATATTTCGGTATAATTCGCTAACACGGCATACATATACCACAAATCATACTGACGCATCGCATACATATTAATTAATTACAATTGAAGTAATTATAACTACACGCTTAGCGATTAACGTCTATTTGCTCGTGCAACAGCGGCTCGCCTAACAAATGGAATGACAGACAAAATACACATAGATACCTACTGAAAAACTAATTAACTAGTAGTTAATCCCGAAAAGAGAGCTTGCGCCACATAAGTACACATTCATCTATTTAACTCCGATTAAAATGACAAACTTACTTACTCCTAGTTAAACCCTAGACCTCACTTCGCTTGGTCGAATAAAAAGTTAAGGAACATTATGACTTATATGACAGAATTTATTTTTAATTATTCCCCTACATATCACCAATAATACCAACATGTATACGGTATAAGATGAGCTGGCAGTTACCTAGTTATACAAACATACACGTTATATAGTAGTAACAAACTACGGTCTATTGAGCATTGCAATTGAGGCCCATTATGTAGTTGTACCAATGTGCAAACAGAATGCATCCTATTGATCTAAATTACGCGAGTTAAGAGAGTAAAGTATTGCAGATTGCCTTAACTATACATGGCTAAAGTAGCAAATATACTGCTATTTATTATGCAGTCAGCAAAGCAGCAGTCAGAAAAAATTTTTTTGGAAAAAAAACTTTCGAGATTCTGACAATTTATATGGTGGAGTGTAAAGTATGCTAGAAAATATTCAAGGAAAAGCACTCTGAATTAGGAAAATTTCTAAGGGCTTTAGCTTTACGATATTCACGATGTACCTAAATATAGTATATACCGCTATGAAAACGCTACATTTTATTTACTTTCGCTTAGCTCTACTTCATATGTATTTGTATACCTATATGTACTAAAATCTTGTTAGTTCTGGGAAATAACTGACTGAAAATTTGGCATACTTATGTTAACATACAGCTGATGTGATGATGTAGTCAAAAGAGGCCAAAGGAGATAATTCCTCGAGTTTGGGCTCATCAGAAACAACTCGAGTATTATCAGACGTGCAAAGGACATAACCCATTGACCCTATGAAACAACTCGCTGCTACTCATTGAAATAGAATTAGGAATAAGCATGTAACCTTCAGAGACCAGGGTCGAAAACGACCCTATGGACATAAATGGGATAAGGTAACCCAATTAGGCTTGAAACAAATTTATCCATTGAAAAAAAGTGAAATCAAACAACACTAAATTTACGGCACATCGACCCTAGGCAATAAATATAATGCAGAATTTGAATGATAGAAGTGTTCGTTACATACCGTAGTAGGCCTATTGTCCAGAAAGTGGTCGTAGATGGCAAGTCCAGCCAGTGCCAGGAGCAGCCCCGTGTGGAAGCCAGTCATGAACAGTCCCACATACTGAATCAGCATGGTGATGAGGCCGAAAAGGAGGCCGGCGCACAATGCCACACCTGAAACAATAATAATATACATTACTACAAAATCTGTCATCAATTGTCACAAAATTGTTCTTGTTGATGAATGACATAATACTTAAGTGATTTTTTTTTTGCAAATTGTACATTTTTCCAAAATATTATAAATGCAGTTATGGCTCTTTTTAAAAACAAAAGATTGTTTCCTTTACATAAAATAAGCAATTTTAAAGATTTAAGGTAGTTCACCGTCAGAACCCATTTTTTTTTCTACCCTGTATACACGTGCCACGCGAGGAACCCAAATAAATTTAACAGTGTATTCCTGATCATAATTACAGACTAAAATATCATATAATCTTTTCTGAAATTCGCCTAGTTTCAGAGTGAAGTGAATACCAATTAAATAAAAAAAAACAGTTGTTTAATGTGGCTCAGTGCAAAACGCCTTTTTGATGGTGATGTCGCCCTTTATTTTATGGAGTCTACTCTAGACATCCTTATTGACAGATATACAAGGAATACTTTGCATAAACTACTTTTTACGCTTAAAAAGTACTAGTTTATTTTAAGCGATAGTTTTACCAATAACATTTACTTTTTATGTAAAAATACATTAAAAATAAGCAGACACCATTTTTTTGGCGACATTGGCTAAATTCATATAACGTTTATTACTCCTTTTGACCTCAGGTGTACACTGATAAAATTATTGGAGTTCCTCACGTGACACCGTGTATATAAATAAATACAAGCATAAATAATTTATACGTCACAACTATAATTAACATGAATTTGAATACAAATAAATAGATTAAGAGCTGGCCACGTCAGATATATATCATATAACTAAACATCGGTATCAACGTTCAAATTTCGTGGCAATGTACGGTTGGCAGAAAAATAAATACAAACAAATCAATTAGTATTTTTAACCTTTATTTTGTATATGTAAATAAAAAAGCCCCTAAATAGTACATTTCCTAATTAGGGTGGTAAAACAAAGAAAGGCCGCGCAATCGCAATTGTTGCGGCCCAAGCTGCAAGCGAGGGATGTAATTATGCGATCGAGGGCTTTCTTTATTACCTCCCGTGTTGGAAAAATATGTGCACATTTGGCCAGAAAGCGGCTCTATCCGTACGCGTAGCGTGCGGAAAAAACCACTTTATGTCCAGGTGTGGCATACAATATTTTACGAGTTAGAATAGATCACTAAAATTTGTTCCATAGATTTTGCTGTCAATCTTTGACGTCTGTAAGAATATATCCATTTTAAATGACTAAAAGATCTTTCCACGCTGACTGAGGTAATAGGAAGGTATGTCAAGCATTGAAAATTTTGCACACAGTTTTTATTTACACTTTCTGGTATTTCAGCCTCGTTGTTTTTAGATAGTTGGTTAATTATTTGTACAGTCTTATAACCAGGATTTTTCTTTAATACACTTTTTAATTTAAAATAAACTTTTCTGGCATTTTGATGTAACCTTAACGTTGATATTTTTTTTTGCAAACCATGAACAATGTTTAATGATTCTGCTAGACTCAGTTTTGGATCCTCCAATAATTTTATTGACTTAGCAATTATACTAAAGTGTGTATCGACGAATAGTAACTCAGTTTTTAAATTCCGGTTACGGAAAATTTCTTTTTGCTTTAGAAATTGCACTCGCTTCACGCGGATTTAAGGCATCGATGACAGATTTGATTTTATCATAATGCATGTGATAATATGAGGCAGCATTTAACCCCCATCCTCGTTCCCCATCTTGTTATCACGGGTCGGGGTGGTAGAGGAATATTTACACACATTTGATGAAATAAATTTGTCCTTGAAGGAGCGTTACGAAATATTTTTTTGATACAGTCAATCAAACTGTTTATGGTCGGGTAAAGACTTCTAATTATCTCTGCGACTCGATTACATCCATGTGCTATGCATGTTACATGAGTCATATTTTTATATTTCTGAACAAGGTTTTTAGCTGCTTTTACCATGTAGGAACCGGCATCCGTTATAAAAAATAATAATTTATCCATGTTTTTTTTGTATTCATCGCCCCAAAGATCTTCAAGGGTTTCCTCAACGAGTTTGGTTATTGTCGAATGGTTAGTCGCCTCCAATACCTTAGAAGCAAATAAATGTGGCTGGGTACTAGTTCCATCTAGAGCTCCGATCAAAATATTTGCCACTTTTTTTCCCACGGAATCTGATGTTTCATCAACACTGAGGTAAATCATTTTATTTTGTAATTTCTCTTTCAATTCATTTTTTTTCTTTTCATACAATTCAGGTAAGCATTTTACTCGTATTTTTGTTTCACTCGGCACAGTAATATCGTTTCCATATTTATGATTTAAAAGGTTTTCTACAAAATTTCTAAATTTAGGATTGTCTAATTTTGACCACGGTATATTCGAACAAATCATAAACTCTGTTAAATCTTTATTAAATTTTTCTTGTGCATTATTTTTATGAATTTTGTTGTGTAAATCTGTTTTTAAATGGCGGTCGATACTAGATTTAGAGGGAAATAATTTCGAATTACACAATTTGCAATATACGATATCGTCTTTAATTTCGAAATCAGCATTATCTCGTATTATATCCTGTAAATGGCAGCGTGAATCAGATAATTTATCTTGATGAGATTTTGATTTCAAATGTTTCTCTATATTGTACCTTTTCTTTTTTATATTCATTTCGCAAATAGTACAGCAAGCACCTTCGTTAGTGAATATAAAATCAGTATACTGCGTCAAATCCATTTTCTCAAGTCTGATAGGGAGTTGGGTAAAGATTTATCAATGCTAAATTGTAGTTGTAAGTGTTTTTAAGAACTATTATCGTTGAAGATTTTACCACATATTATTTTGCATGACAATTAAATTGACATTTGTTGCCTATTTGGCATTTAGAATTTTTTTTACAAATGGATAATGAAATGAGTATTGAGGTTCTATGACGTATTAAGAATATAAACCTCTTTAAATATATGTACAGTTTACCAAAGTACGCATAAGAATAAAAATAAATTAAATGTTATTTATTACTAATAAATAAAACAATGATACCTATGTATTTCTTTTTTTGCGACCCTTACCAAGTGCCACGAAATTTGAACGTTGATACCGATGTTTACATATAACACAATAATGAGTATCACAAAATCAATCTATTTAGATTTCTATACTATCCTTATTGCTGATCCCGGCATCCGTCAGCTTTTAATGGGTGGAGGTCAGAGTGACAGACTAACAATTTTTTTCAGTTCGAAAAAAGTAATACCATAGGTAGAAACTGTCGCAGTTAGGGGGCGTCCATTAATCGCGTCATATTGTATAGGGGGGGAGGGGGTCAAGAAAAAATCACCAATGATCACCACAGGGGGGAGGGGGGTCTGGACACATATCACGTGTAAATTTTTTGTTCCTTGTGCTATACTGTATTATGGTCAATAAAATAAAAATTATCAACTTTTAAATTACTCAAACTGTCAAAAGCAGAGTAAAATTGCACTAGCACTATGATTGTAAATAATTTTTAATAGCATTTGACATATTATTTTGTGAAGTAGGTTGTTAGGGTTCCGTAGCGAAAGTGGCAAAAACGTAACCCTTATAGTTTAGTTATAATAAACAATCACAATAAACAATCTTTATTGCAACTTTAGGTGTACATTGATACGATTGGCACCTGGCTCTAAACAATCACAATAAACAATCTTTATTGCAACTTTAGGTGTACATTGATACGATTGGCACCTGGCTCTCAAACTAGGTTTCCCTGTGTCTCAAGAGCCAGTTCCTTCCCGATTACAGGCATTACATAAGGTTACAATGTTAGACATTTATAATATAACTAAAACAGTGAGAGATTATTATTTCTAATAAACTAAATACAAAACAAGATTTACTTAAATAAATAAATAAATGCGCGCGTGAGTGTGTAGTGTGTATGTCTGATTATGTGATGCGTGTGTGTGTGTTTTGCGCGCTTGTATGTTAATTGTGTGTGTGTGTGTGTTTTTTTTTAAGATAAAATCTGTAAGAGCTCTTCTGTTTCTTTTGTTTCTGTTATGTCCGTCTGTCCGTCCGTCCGTCCGTATGTCACAGTCATTTTACTCGGAAACTATAAAACGTATCTTAATAAATATTTAAATATAAGGTGTGTTTTTGTATGCCGCTACTTAGTTTTGTAGTAAAATTGCTGAAAAAGATATTTTAAGGAGGGGCACTAGTCCATACATGTCAAAATTTTTTTTTTACTAAATATCGTCATGTCTCGATAGGTCTTTCAAAATAACACGTGTTTGAATTTTTTTTTTAGTGAATATTTTAAGAAAAAAATCACCCCGTAAGTCTAAAAAACTTGTGTCTTTTGAACCGGAGATCCAAAAAATATGAAAAAAATTGAGAACATTATCGGTTTAGGAATGATTGAGTTATCTCCTAAAAACTCATTTCATTCATACGCAGATACGACCTTTTGATATTACTTTTTCGAAACCGCGTGGTCCGACACGCACTTGGCCGGTTTTTTCTATTAAAGATAATTTTTTATGTATACATGTAGTCTCATTTATTTACCCTTTAGTACGTTACGTAAGTAGGTTTCACGTGTTGGAAAACTGTACTTACTTTAGTTAGCAAAAAATTACACGTCATATTGGACGGGGGGGGGGGGAGGGGTCCTGAAAATATCACCAAAAATCACCATGGGGGAGGGGTGGGTCTAAAACAAGCCAAAAACGTATGACGCGATTAATGGACGCCCCCTTATCTCATTTATAGAGGACAGGACCTATATTTTAACATTAGAAATAAAAACATTGCGTATTATTGCGGAAACTAAAACAGTAGGCAACAATGTATTGCATTATATTATACATCGTTTGGCACTACTTTCGCCTAACAGAAGAAGCTTTTGGCATTGATTCAATCTAATTATTTATATAATTTCTCATATTATTGCATCAAATCCAGAATTTTAGGATTTGTTTTCTTGAAGTGGTTTGCATTATTTGACCCCCACCAATGAACAGCGGCCAGATGTCCGGATCTAGAAATAAGCATAGTATAGCAAATTAACTAAAGGGATTTCGTTGCTCTCATTACTGTGTCAAATCTGACGTGGCCAACTCTCCGTCTAAAACTGTTTAATATTTGATGGTAATATTACTTACAAACATTTCCGTATGGCGGCATTAGGTGATCCTGGAGACATATCAAGTACACAATTGTGGAACCAAATGTGAATCCCGTCAGAAACATGCTGGCTTTAAAACATCGATAACCTGAAAGCAAGTAATATTGTGAAGCTAATCATTTTAAATACTTTAAAAACAAACAACATTATCTCTAATCCATACTAATATTATAAATGCAAAAGTATGTCTGTCTGTATGTCTGTCTGTTACCTCTTCTCGCTTAAACCGCTGAACCAATTAAGATGAAATTTGGTATGAAGATAGTTTGAGTCCTGGAGAAGGACATAGGATAGTTTTTATCCCGGAAATCATCCCTTAAGGGGTTGAAAAGGGGAGTGGAAGTGGGAGTGGAGTTTATAAATCATGTACCTAAAAACACGTAATACTTACCAAATAATGTGTAAACAATTCCAAACACAATATACATAGCGCATATGACGCTTATGATGGGATCATAGTTGTAATCAATGGAAGTGCAGAAGGAGCCCTCAATGTGCGGCCCGCTGAACTTGATGGTCATGTTGGGGGGCGCCCGGGTGGACTGCGGCACCAGCTGACCCGCGGATGATGACATCTTAAGTATTTACTGTTTCACTTTCTCTGCCATGTAGAAAGGTATTTCTGGAATGAATTCAATTTTTATAAAATTTTAAGGCACGCTGAGTTTTCTTTAATGTGACGTCGCGGTGAGTTTTTTTTCCTCGGAGCAATTAGTTTGCGCCTGTATCGCGCGCATCGACGGCGCTTTTATAGAACGTAAGTTTGCAAGGTGTGCAAAGGTCTACTAGTGGAGTAAGAGCTACGTCAGATACCTATGACACAGTAATGAGAGCAATGAACGTGCCTCGTTAGATTGCTTTACTATCCTTATTGCTGGATGCGGGTATCTGGCAGCTTCTAATGGGTGCAGGTCAGAATGACAGACCAATAAGATTTCCAGAAAAGTTATAGCTATTTAAACTAAAACTACTTTAGGTTAAAACTGCCAAAGTTGTGTCATTTATAGAGGGCAGGGCCTATATTATAACATTAGAACAAAAAACAGTAGGCGACTAACAATAAAATGCAATATACATCATTCATTTGGCACTACATTCCCGCAACAGAAAATTCTGGCTATGACATAATGTAATTAATTACATAATTTCCTATAATATTACATCAAATTCAGAACTCTAAGATTTGTTTTCTTCAAGTTATTTGTATTCTTTGACCTCCGCCACACAGCTGCCATATGTCCGGATCTAGAAACAAGCATAGTATAGCAAACTAACTAGAGGGGTTTCGTTGCTCTCATTATTGTGTCATATCTGACGTGGCCAGCTCTCCGTCTAGAGCTTCGTCTGACTCACGTACGTTTCGCGTCTGTATCGACACAAACGCGTTTCGGCACAGCGTTATTTAAACAGATAGGCTCAGATAGGCAGATAGGCTCTTAGGGTTTAGAATTTGTGTAGCTATAATTGGACGTAGTTTAGGGAAAAGGATCCAGTCCACAAAAATCTGCCAATAAAATGTATTCTTTATGTCAATACCGTAAGCCATTCATTCCAATGACAAATTTTTGAGGATGGATCCTTTTCGCTAAACTACGTCCAATTATATACCATACCCATTTTTGATCAGTCTTGTTGATTTGTTCCTAAACTGCCATTACACAGATTTATAACATAGGTACTAATAACATCTATACATATACAGTTAGAATTCCAGTTCAATATCTCAAGCTATAAAGAAATAACACACCGAACTTGCTTGTAATCTATTCATCTGGTTGAGGAAGATATGCAATATTTAAAACTCAAAATTTTAAATTCTTTATTCAACAAAAACATGTCACAATAAACACAATAGTCAACATGCAAGTTTATTTCATCTGTTAATGCAAATATTTAATTGACTGAGCATGCTTAATAGTGTTATGATTTGGATTTCTCGACTCGAGAAATTTGACTTAATTCGAGACGAGAAGATGTGTCAGAGACTCGGAAATTCTCGGCAAGTGGTAATTTTTTGCCATTTATCTCCATAAAAACCAAAACAAAAAAATTTACCTAAATAATTTGTTAATTTTATTTTGGTTGTTTTATATTATATAACATGTTACTTAAGCCACTAAAATCCCCACATACCCCAAATGAGTTTAATTATTGCTAATTAATCTCGAGTATTTACTTTTCAATCAGTTACTTATTTCGAAAGATATTCGTATGTTTAGTTTTCCTTGCAATTCTATTCAATTGTTACTCTACATTTGTTGCGTTTTGTCACATCTCTACATATGTCATGTCATGTGAACATTTTAACTTTGTCTATTTGTATGACATGACATAAGATGACATACTTGAGAGTGAATAAACAAATTTGTCTAAGCTGCCAGCCTTTATTAAATATCCAATCTCTATCTCCTAAACTCTCGATAGAATGGTAAACTGTAGTATTAGAAATTTTTAGACTCGACACGTAAAAAATTGAAAAATTAAAGAAAAAGTATACCCATGTTAAGATATACTGCAATCGATTCCACTCTCGACTCTGAACAAACAGTTTTCTGGTTTTTAGTCTTGGGTGTAACACGTTGTATACGTAATAAGGTCTCGGCAAAATTATCGATTAATATGATTTGGTACGTATTTTATTTCGTAAAAACTAGTCTATTCAAAGTTTTCCTTGTCACTTTGATAACTGTCAATAAGGACACCTAGACTAGGCCCTGTCACTTATAATTATATTACTCTTTGCTAGGCCCCATAGTGGCGACATTACCATCAAATAGGCGTTTTGCACTGAAATACAATAAAAATAAATGTTTTTTTTATTATTGGTATGAACTCTAAAACTAGGCGAATTGCAAAAAGTAATATACTGGAATATACTGTTAAAGTCTTTCCGTTCGCTCGCAGGCATATTGGATATAAAACAAAGTTGTGTCGTTTACACCATTTATAACTCAAGAACGGCTGAACTGATGTTTGATTTTTTTAATTTATCTCTGCCCAGAATAGCAGAATAACTATTAAAATATTAGTAATATTAAAAAAAATGTAGACAGTGGTACGAAGTTTACCTTAGCTAGTCTTGTATAAATTAATGTGATATTACAGACAGAGAGGTAATGACAGCAAAGAACGCCATCTAGGGCATCTAGTTAAATTGTTATACTACCCTTACTTTTAGATCTGGGCTTTTAAAGTTTGGGGTTTGAATAAGTAACTATTATCGATAATTATCTAATTACTTAGAATATACGTCAGGCATTTCCGTTCGAGAAAAGTAATGCCAAGAGACATATAATGTTATCCGTAGTTGGAATTGATTGTGTTTACACAATAGTACATAATATTTATTGTTCTTATATTAAAATATAGGTTTTGTCCTCTATAAACAATACAACTTAAGTATGTTTTGGTATTCCTTTTTTCCAACTAAAAAGTTTTGCTGGCCTGTAACTCTGACCACCACCAATTAAAAACTGTCAGATGCATCAACCTAATAACAACCTAGAGGGCTACCATTGATGTCGTCATTTTATCATATTTTCTGTGGATAGCTCTTATTCTATTAGTATTGCACTAAAAATATTACAAATGAAAGACAAAATTCTAAACCGTTCATGTTGATAATACCGTAATTTCAGTGTATATATGTATATATACGGGCGGAAAGAGATTGCTAATTCACAATAAGACTGCCTGTACTCAACTATGTATGTAATAGGGAGTATTTTGCATTGTAGGTAGGGCTAACAATTTTCTGGATATTATCGGGATAATGGCTACTAACTAGATAATTTCATACAAATTACTATTCGATTTATCCGGATTGCAAGCCCTACTTGTAGATCCGATCCTCCTCGGAACTTGTACTCCTAATACCATACTGGTTTTTTTTAACTACCTTCTTTGTTGAAAATATAGTCAAGTAAAACATTGCACTTCACTTTCTTTAGATCAGCTTTTACAGAAAAAAGAAAGTCAGCAAATAGCCTATCTGTGCAGACAGTCAAATAAACTAGCAAGAGAAGGTACTTCGCGATCGCACTTTCACAACGACAATAAAGAATGTCATGTCTTTAGTCATAATCATAACCAGACACAACACAGTATTTCCAAGAAGGAACAGAGTCTGAATATTATTTTAAATGCCCTATATTATTACAATACAAGCTTTTTATAATGGTAAACAAATCCTGTAAAAATACTTACCATTTTTCATTAGTTTCTATTCCGCATCGTAGTTTCGACAACGTAGTTCTTATGACACTAGTTAAGACAGCACCTTAGTTATTGTATAAGTTATAACATATTTTTAAATTATGAGAAACACGGCTTTTTCTATAGAATGGGCTACATTTAAACAAAGGATTCAGCTCATCAAGTTCGTAGCGAGACCCGTCTCGACCAGGGACAGTATCGTCATGTCATTGGTTTCAATATTTTTCTTAGTGATGGGCAATATGGCATACCGGTTTCTTGACAACTTATATAATCGGTTTATACCGAACAGGTTTCGATTTTATAGTCTGGCTACCCAAAAAGTGCAGTGGAAGCTTTTCTTAACAGTAAAAGTAATAAGCTAAACTCATCCTTTTTTTAGTAGCGAGGATACTAGCGTAAGAAAGAGTTAGTATTATTCTCTCTGTCTATGCTTACAGTAAAGCAATCCCTGGCCAAACTATAAATGACTGTTAAAGATCAAATTGGCCTCTACAGTAGTATTTTTAATACAAGACATAATCTGACAGCTCTTGCCATACAAAGTGCTTTACAATATATGGCAGGAGCTATCAGATTACTATCTTTTTTATACCACGACGGTGGCAAACAAGCATACGGCCTGTCTTTTTTTTTTTTTTTTTTTTTATACCACGACGGTGGCAAACAAGCATACGGCCCGCCTGATGGTAAGCAGTTACCGTAGCCTATGGACGCCTGCAACCCCAGAGGATTCACATGCGCGTTGCCTACCCTTTAAGAACCTATACACACCTTTTTTGAAGAACCTCATACTGTAGCCCGCTGGGAAAACCTCGGCAGGGAGTTCATTCCACAGTCGCAGCGTTCGTGGGAGGAAATTCCTCTTAAACCGTACAGTGCGCGACCCATTAGGCTCCAGGGTGTGAGGATGAACACCCTGCCGGCGGCGAGCGGTGCGGTGATAAAAAGCTGCCGTGGGCATCATATCAAACAGTTCTTCAGAGCACAACCCATTGTACAAGCGATAGAACACACATAAGGAGGCAAAGTCTCTCCTTAGACTCAATGGTTCAATATCGCTCGTGAGTTTGGGATCGTCGACGATCCGCACAGCGCGCCTTTGCACCGAGTCAAAGGGCCCAAGCTGGTATCCAGGTGCTCCCGCCCAAAGGTGACAGCAGTATTCCATGTGGGGTCTGACTTGCGACTTGTATAGAAGCAGTCTCTGCCCCGGAGTGAAGTATCTCCTTGCTCTATTGAGCAAGCTCTGATGGTAAGCAGCTACCGTAGCCTATGTACGCATGCAACTCCAGAGGTGTCACATGCGCGTTGCCCACTCTTTACAGGGAAGATTATTCTTGAATTAAAAATACTATAATTAGGAGTTACAATTAAACAGATTAATCGCGTGTTAGCACAAATTTTTAAAATTGTCCGATGTTTCGAGCTCTTAACAGCGCCTGTGGTCACAGGATAGACAGATAAAAATGTATTTGTCAAGATTACATTACTCGTAAATTAGCTACTTACCTATGAAGGTTTCGGATTACTAGATCGAGGTTGTACAGTCGCCATTAAAAATATCAGAGCGGCCAAGGTACTCAAAAGTATCTGAACATGCACCATTCCTGTGTCAATTTCAATTAATGGCATGATCATGATACCAAGTCAAATCAATATAAAGTAGGCATTTTGTGTTTTTTTAATGAGAGGCAGCAGTATTTTTTCAAGCACTCTTCACGATATACTTCAGTGTTTAAATTACACGTGGTGAAAAAAGATTTGGAAGGCATACCACATTGTCAAATTGCTTGCCAAACTAGTATATTTTGATCGAACTTCTCAACATTAAAGCTTTCGTCTTTTTGAGAAACCATTTACCAGCAGGTAAAGTGAAAATCTGAAGTCCAGCAGCGTTTTGAAATCTGGTTTGCATTACGTTTTTTTTATACCCCGACGGTGACAAACAAGCATACGGTCCGCCGTCTGATGGTAAGCAGCTACTGTACCGTGGTTTCATCGTCCATTATGATACTTTGCTCGTTCTTGGTCAGCACGTAAGGAATTAGACGTCGTCTTATTCAATAACTTCACAAGGATGTCCCGAAGTGATTTTAAATAAATTATAAATAATTATAAAATATATAAAAGCTTTAAAACTAGGTACAATAATAAACAGTAAACTTAAATATAAATTAAAAACTATCTTAAATAAATAAAAACTAAAACAAAAAATCTCCCCTCGGCATGGTACCGTAGATGCTAGCAGCATTTCCCCTTTGTATGACAATACCAATATGTACGTATATATTGGTACGTACACACGTGTGTATAGAAATAAAAATCGCCTTGAATTATCCAATCATCTTGATATAGAGCAATTCTAGTCGGCGATTGACACGGAACTGAAAGGGGCAATTCGAGAAATGAATTTATTTATTTAATCGTATGGCATATGTATGTACATGAAAAACAAAAGCAACTATAAGAATATATTAAGACCAGTCAGCCACTTAATGGCCTCGTCGCTAAGGGTGATCAGGTCTTCAGGAGGTCCATCAGCGTAGCGGGTTATAGGGCAGTCCTCGATAATGTGCTGCATTGTTTGTACTGGCGCCCCGCAGGTGCATGCCGGAGATTCCACCCAACCGCAGCGGTATTTGAAGTTAGCAGAACGACCGTGGCCAGTGCGGAGTCTGTTGATGTTGCACCAGTCCCGTCTTGGGAGAAATGAATGCCGAAATAACTGTCGCAATTTATTTAATTGCCAATATGGGACTCAATTAATTGCTCGATTAATTTCGGCTACGTGTCGCCGGGCAACAATTGCCCAATATATCGCCAGTGTAAGAGCACCTTTCGTCATTTTGTCAAATTGCCGCTGCAAAGTTATTGTTAGAAATTTGTTAAACCGGTAATTTCGGTTCGTAGCATGTACATCACTAAAATACCTCCCACTTACCACCGTCATGAATTTACATTATATTATGAAGCAAGCAAGTTAGTGCATATTGTTTCGTTGTTTAATAGGTATATATCGAGCAAATATATTATCACAATTTAAAATGCTTTCGTATATCATTTCCTGAAAAAAACAATATTGCTAGCCTAAGCTTTGTAAAGTAGGTAGACTCGAAGCAAAGTCGGCATCGCAACACATTCAACAATGAAAGTTACAGTTACTACTCTAATGGACGAAATATTCGTCTTGGACGTATCGGAGGATTTGGAATTGGAAAATTTCAAGGCATTTTGTGAAATAGAATCTGGATTCCCAGCTAAAGATATCACGTTAAACTTCAATGGGAAGCCTCTTCTGGACGACAAGAAATCGCTAAAGGAGCACGGCGTACATGATGGAGACGTGCTGGTGCTGCTGCACATGCTGCAGCACGCGCCCGAAGTCAACGCGACCGACTCCAGCCAAGGTAGCCTATTTTATTCACGTACACTACTGTACACATGCTGTACGCCTATTTCTGAGAGTGACATGCATTTTGCTTTGTCATCCTCTCAAGTCAATATTGACAATTCACATCAAAACAATTCCAGTGGGATCTATTGTCAAATTTAAAATCATTTTAAATTGTCAAGTTAAAAAATTAACAATCCTGTCATATTTATTTTAACAAAGCTATTTTTATTTTTAGTTTGTACTTTATATTTGTACTGTTCTGCAGCTTTACCAACAGGCCTGGCTAGCCTGGACTTCAGCAACATCCAAGTGCCACCAGTTGCGAGTACGGCAACCACATCAATGGCAGCCAGGGGTCCACCTGTCGAAGAAGATCCTAGAATCATAAGAGAAATGTTTCTTGCAAACCCAGACCAACTTGCACTCCTTAAACAGAACAACCCTAGATTAGCTGATGCACTTACAAGTGGAAACCTTGGTGAGAATCAAAACAGATTGTAACATGACCATTTTTTTCATGCACGGTATCGGTTTGAGTTGTTGTGAGGATCAAATGTTTAAAGGGGGCAATTGCATTTAAGCAACACAAAAGTCAGAAATGGGACTTAAAGTCTGAGATTTGAATTTGTTTCTCAAAACCCTCCTAACGAAATAATGAGCAAAAGTGATGTCACAGTCAAATAGGCTCTCTGTTTATAGTACCTATGGAAAAATTATGAAATTCCCATTTTTACAGTGAAATGTTGCATTTACATATGTATATGGTTGCTGTACAATTTATTTTACTGTAAAATGTTAAATTCGTATGGTATCATTGAATTTTTTTGAAAATTCGTACTTAAAAAAATCGTAAAATAATGATATTTTGATATCTTTGAACTATTCCAATAGAATTTTTTAATTTTAACTATTTGGATATATTGATCATTTTGCATCATATCAACTTAATTTGATAGCATAATTCAACATGTGTCATCATCCCTATTGTAAAAATGTTATCTTATTAGAATCTGAGTTAAATCAGTTATTTAAATTTTTACAGAAACTTTTGCTAGTGTTCTCCGTGAACAAGTTTCAGCTAGAACTGAACGCCAACAACAAAGAATAAGGCAAGTATCTACCTATTTAAATCATAATGAGTTATTTCGTTAATATAATTATTCTTCATATGAGGGCTCAATCAACTTTAAGGTTCACACTAATCTATTAACAACATTTAAACTGCGAAAGTTTGACCCTCCTAAAACTGTTTAGTGAAGAACCTTTATTTAAGTTGTAGTATATATGGCTATATACATGTGTCATTGAATGTTGTGCACCCAGCAGTGTTAAACAATAGGTGGTATTCCTACAATGTTCTACTACCAAAGTGCAGCACTAGCACATATTGTAAACAATAGAGTATGTATAAGATACTAGGCCTTTGACAAGTGTACACGGAAAATTAATAACAAATAAATATGTCATTTAAGCATCAAAGCGGTTTTTTTACAGAGGGCCTATCGCCAAATGCGAAAACCGAAATCTGTTTCATTTGCCTATCTATCGTTCGAATATGCAAGACTGATAGAGACAGAATACGAAATTTCGATTTTCGTGTTTCCCGGTAGGCTCTCTATTTGTGCTAGTGCCGCCCTCTACGCAGAGTTTTGCGTAATATTCCCTATTGTAAATGAACTTTGCAGGATGATGAATTCTGATCCATTTGACACTGAAGCCCAGAGGATGATTGCTGAAGAAATCAGGCAAAAAAACATAGAGGCCAATATGGAAGCCGCCATGGAATACAACCCAGAGACCTTTGGAACCGTGGTTATGCTTTACATCAACTGCCATGTTAATGGGTAATACTTAATATTAATAATAAAGTCCTGACCGTATTGCTTTGCAGCATACGTCTCCCCGAGTTTATTCCATGCTAATCTATCTTTTGCTTGTTGTTCCTGCTATTTGAGTGATCCAGACACTATCAGTAATAATGTCATTATTTCTGTACCGGTCCTGTTCTACGTATATGAAGGATGAGAAGGATGGGTACACTACTGATAGTGTCTGGACCGCTTAGGATATTTTCCACCTTGCTTTCTTTTTTGTATTTCTTTTTTAGGGTAATAGGTACTTAGTGATAAAACTGATAAATGACAATAACAGCGAAAAAAACTTAATAGTGTATTCTGTATATAATTCATCCTTACTTGTCTTATCATGTAATTGTAAACAAACGTGTGTTAATCTAGACTTCGTAATGTCATTTATTCTTCAATATATATGTGTCGCAGTACGATAGATAAAGCCGTTATATAGTTATAACCCTAGGGATATAATTATATGTCGTAACATAGTTATACGAAAGCGATTCATTACTATCTTACTAAGAATATAACTATCATACGTCTTTAGTTTAGTGATATAGTTATAATATATTACTGGATTAAGTTTAGTGAAATAATTGTAGGTAGGAGTGCGGCGGTGCGGGGGAGGTATAGTTACATATATCCCTAGGGATATAGTTATATGTCGTATTATAGTCATATTCCTAGTAAGATAGTAATATACGGTTAAATACGGTATTTGACTAAACTAATGTGGTTAAATGGTTATAAATCTGCCAGGGAATCAAAGAAAACGGTAAGTATATTCGTTTTTATTTTTATTACAAAATAAACTTTGTTGGTTGCAATTAGTTGTAATACTTTGACGTGCGGGGAAGCCCCCGCCGCCGCACCCCCGCACTACACTGCTACAATTGGCTACTTTCCTAAAAAAATATATTTAGTCCGTCAGGTAGATTATCAAAAAATATTGGACACGTATTTTTTATTTTGTCGATCAAACAAAAATTGGTGAAGATATAGCCCGTTAAAGTTCCGCGTGACGTCACATTTCAGTACAATTTCTAGTATAATGTGACGTCACGCGGAACTTTAACGGGCTATATCTTTACCAATTTTTGTTTGATTGGCTAAATAAAAAATACGTGTCCAATATTTTTTGATAATCTAACTGACGGACTAAATAGAAATATATTTTTTTTACCCAGGAAAGTACCCAATTATAATACTGAACATAATCCAGTAATATAACTATATTACTAAACTAGAAACGTATTTTAGTTATATTCCTAGTAAGATATTACTATTTTAGTAGGAATATGATTATAATACGTATTATACGGCATATAACTATATCCCTAGGGATATAACTATACCTCCCCCGCACCGCCGCACTCCTACCTACAATTATTTCACTAAACTTAATCCAGTAATATAACTATATCACTAAACTAAAGACGTATTATAGTTATATTCCTAGTAAGATAGTAATGAATCGCTTTCGTATAACTGTTACGACATATAATTATATCCCTAGGGTTATAACTATACAACGCCTTTATCTATCGTACTGCCACATATGTATGTTCATTATCATTACTTCGATCACTGAAGAAACTTTTGGCAGAAGTGATATTTTTCATTGGTTCCTTGGTTGAATTCAATACTTTGTAAGTTTCTTAAAGTATGCACCAACATTTGAAGTGGTAATCCCAGAGAAAAGTGTGTAATTTCTTTGAGAAGTGTTTGTTTACATGATAAGACAAGTAAACATTAATTCTGTATATATGTATATAAATAGAATGTAAACAAAAGAGCCATGTGACTACGTCATTAGACCAATAAAGTACAAAATTTTGTATTTATGGAATATTGTAATTTGCCTTAATAACTGACGCATATCATTTTATTGTAAATCCATATTGAATAGACATGGAATTTGAGGCCTTACAATTAAAGTCAATTTTTTTTTCCAATCAGTTTTAAATTGGATAAATCGGTATCTATGGGAACTAGAACTATAGTCAGACCACGCTTACTCTGCAATATCTGCATAGACTTGCCATTATACAAATATGCATGTCATATTTTCTTATACTTATATATTCCACACATTACACTTGGAAAGTCAGTCCTGAGTTAGCATGGTCGGGCTCTGTCTGTATGTGTTTCTCTCTACTTATATTATGTACTAACAAATGTGTGTAACTTTCTACAAAATACCAAATCATAAATGTAAAAGATTGCCTTGCTCCATGAACAGTATCATAAGATTATTTTTAAATTTGGCATGAGTAGCAAAAACAAGTTGTTTTCAATGAAACTGCAATCTTACTGTGTTGTTTTATACTGATGTTTTAAAAACACTACGCTGCTCATACTACATATCTAGCAGTGACTGAGTATCGTAAAATATCTGCAAGCGCACTAGAGCTAGTTTTGGGTTACGTTATCTTGAAGAACAGGATAAAAATCGTTTCAAAATATGCATGGCCGCCGTGTCTGCCGATATGTATACCAAACAACAATCAAAATAATTTTAAACAAAAAAGAACCGACTTCGCTTGGCCTCCACCCATCCAAAAACAAATGCTCGAGCTGCTGTAACAAAATCTCAAATCATTATAGGTGTGCCTATAATAGTTGAAGAGTTCCCTCGATTTCTCCAGGATCCCATCATCAGATCCTGACCGGGCTACAATGGGACCAACTGTGAAGTATACTCTTTCAAACAAGAAAAGAATTTTCCAAATCGATCCAGCCGTCTTCGAATAATCGGTGAACATACCTAAATAAAAATAAGAAAACAAAAAAATTGCTAAAACAAAGATCCCGACGAATTGATAACCTCCTCCATCTCAATCTTGAATTTGGTTCATAAGTCACTTATTGTAGAAATTTCCATGCAAAAGGACCCGATTTATTTGTCATTTCATTTTCAAAAAGGATAATTACCACATAATTTTAAATTGTTAATTTTTTTTGCAGCTTTCCTGTTAAGGCTTTTATAGATTCTGGAGCACAGACAACCATCATGTCTGCAGCCTGTGCAGAGAGGTGCAATATCATGCGTCTTGTTGACACCAGGTAAGTTGGACACGAACATTGTTGATTTGACACTTACGAAGCAGGAAAGTGTCCGCTGCGGTCGGGAAGAAAGGAATTTATTTTTAAATATAATTATGAAGATTACTACAGCCTTAAAAGTTTACATATTTAGTGCAGAGGAAACAGTACTTAATTCGCCTTTACAGCATTGTTGATGCCATTGTATATCTATCTAAATAATGGATCATTGTTCCTAAATAAGGACTCGAATACACTTGCCTATCCAATTAAATTACACTTGTGTTTTCTTTTGTTGGAATAGTATTCCATTTTTATTTAATTTCGCATAATCCGTTATATTCAACAAAAAAAACAATTGCAGTAACCAAAATGATTACTGGCATTTGTTTAACTCGCAGTGTTTTTCAGTTAGTTTGTTGTTTCGGTAAAATGTTGCAAGACAGTTCACGATGTCCGATTAACTCGATAATTATAATATTTTGGTATCATTAAGCTGGTCTGATGTTGAAACCGAAGGTGGTCATAAGAACTCTGTGATAGAACGATGGAAGTTCATTGTGTTTTACTGAAGCAGTAGATGACTTACAAGAAAAGTACAGTCAGCGTTTGGGCGATTCTATGGAAATGTAACGCCAGTTACGATTTCATTGATTGTTTATTTGTTTTTGACGCAAATGTGAACCAATATTTATCTCTAGATAAGAATTAAATTTATCCCTACATATATTTTCACTTGAATTTGTACCATTATGTGGCGCTGTATAGGGACGCTTTCTGCAATTAATGTTTTTCTATTCTGTTCTAACTGACGTTACGCTCTTACGTGGATTTACCCGTTTGAAGAAATTTTTGACAATAGTTTGTTTAACATTATACATACATATTATTTAATTACAGAATGCCTTTATGTTATTAATATATTTTATATGAAATACCTATGTTCAGTGTGCTAATTATTTTCATTTTATTAAATAGATGGGCTGGCATCGCTAAAGGCGTTGGCGTGCAGCGAATTATAGGCCGCATTCACATGGTTCAAATGAGAATTGAAAAAGACTTCCTGACCACATCATTCTCAGTTCTGGAGGAACAGCCCATGGATATGTTACTTGGACTAGACATGTTGAAAAGGCACCAGGTGTGTGCATGTTCAATTTAATGGTTCTTTAAGTATTCATTGTCAAATTTTGATATTACTCCTGTAATTAATACAAATGGCATTGCGGTTACTAATTAGGTTACCGTTTTTTACAGTGCAATATAGACTTGGAGAGAAATGTTCTTCGCATTGGTACCACAGGCACCGAAACCCCATTCTTGCCAGAATCTGATCTGCCCGAGTGTGCTCGCCTGTCGGGCACGTCAGAGGACGAAATAGTTCACCAATCTATGCGGGACCATGAAGAGAGACAAGTCAAAGAAGCCATGGAAAAATCTAAACAAGGTGGGAGAATGAGAAAGAATCAATATTTTTACAAACGATAAATAAACTCGCTGTTTATTGTTTCAAATAAGTTTGATAGATTACGACTAAAAATGGCAATTTCTAAACCAATAAAAATTGTAAATCTTGTTTGATATATTAGGGATTAGTTTAGATTATCATGTATCAAATTCAGTTATGTATGTCCTACGACATAAGAAAGCCAAACAAAAAGGACATAAATGTATGTCATTGAAACACAGCCCGTCCCCATGTTTTTGATACTAATATGTGTTTGAATCGTTACCAACCATGTGCTACCAAACTAGGTGACCTTATTTTAACAGTGTGATTGGATAAAATATAAATCGTATTAACATAATGCAACGCTGCCTTATTAACCCTCTATCGCGACACTTGGAATATGTTTTTACACTATTATATATGTACCTGACTGGGTCTGTCTTAGCGCCCAGTAGCATGACATCCATACAGGTTTCCTACAGCTAGTAAAGCTTGACCAGAAATATATGATCACGCGCCATGTTGCGGAATTTCATTGGAACTAATTTCTTACACTGGCAATAATTTAATGACAGAATGATATGCATGTGTGAGTGCATGTGATAGGCTGTCACTGCCAAGTGTCATTGAGACGGTTTACTTGAATAATAATAAAGTGTTGAATATGAAATCAAAAATTTCCCAAAATTATCCATATTCAAGAGCGAAACATTGTAAATATTGTATATAATAAACTGCTGTAAATAATACGAGCTGACAGGTAAACAAATCAAGATGTCACTATACCAGAGACGATAATACGCTCTATGACTGTTGCCATATAAATGAGAATAATAGCGCCCTCTTGACAATAATCATATATTTCTGGTCAGGCTTTACATTTCAAATGAATCCAAGTCAGCCTCAGCCTTCGAATACGGTATGTTGGACGCCTAGTTATGCTGGATGGTATTATTGATTCCCACGAATCTTAAAATGGTGTATTGAATAGAAATGAGACTACTAAGGCATAGAGTGAAAGAATAGTTCAAATAAAAATAATAGTACGCATTAAGAAACTCTTCTAAACGAGATCTAAGATTGTCTTTTAAATAAAAACATTATATTATTTTGATATGGACGGGTAATATCATCCTGTCTGAACCAGTCCAAAGTCTCCAGATTTTTAAAAATAATTTTGATAATTGCCGTGTCTTATAATTCATAAATGAAACATCAGCCAGCCAAGTTTATATTTACAACAAGCCGTCGGTATATTTACACGAACCATTTGGGTTCACTTTTGACCGCCCAATAACTTGAAGACTATTTGCACTCTCATTTTGTGAGTCTTGTAAACATAACTGCGAGTTAAATAAAGGCTAGTAATAATTTTGGTTACTGCAATTGTTTTTTTATTGAATGAAAGTATTATAACGGATTATGTGAATTTAAATAAACATAAGCATAATTGGATAGGTATTTGATTCCTTTATTTAGGAACAATGATCCATTAGTTAGATAATAATAATAACAATAATAATACATTTTATTCATAATAAAAAAAAATCTAAAAAGTTTACAGAATTACAATAGGTACATAATTTATATTACATAGGTACAGTCATATATTAACAGTTATCAAACAATTATAATAATAAAATCGTTGTAATGCAGAAAGTCAAATATAGTTCAAATTAAAATTTTACATCGAAATACCATAACATTAATACAATGAGTTGTTATTTATTACACTACGCTAATACAAATGATGAGTAATGACACTAATAACCTAGTTGTACAATACACTAATAATCTTATCAATTTTATGGGTTCTATATATTTCTTATATAAGTCTTGTTAAAAAGCGTAAAACGCTGCGCTCTAGATGCCCTCATAGTCAATAGAACTTAAATATTTAATCTGTGCATTTTCTTCGCTGGGCAATGCTCATCTCCGGTTTTATGATTGGACGGTTTCTTAAAGCGCTGACATGTAGCACATTTGGCAGGTTCAGCTTGCTTTGTACACTCCTTAATACTGTGTCCAGAAGATCCGCAGTGTCCACATGTGGCCTCTGTATCCCTACAGAATTTAGCCGAGTGCCCATAATGATGACACAAATAGCACCTGGTCAAAAGGGTATAATCTCTTACGGGGCAGGATGTCCAATTGATAAAAATCCGTTGTTGTTGTACGAGCATTCGCCTGATTTGTGCGTACATTCTAAAATATAGTTGCAGATGGAAGTGTCCTTTTTTCCTGATTTATGGCTGAGTTTGACTGAGCTCATGAATACATCTGTATCTGTAGAGAGGTTAGGTTGGAGGTCTGCAATGTTTTGTTCGTAAATACAGTCAAATACTTCTTGTTCGGTCATAGTTGCCGGGATTCCCAGCAAGATTATCTTAGGTCTCCTTTTGGCGGTATCCTCTAGTTTGAGCCCGGATTGTTGAAGCTGCTGGGATCCTTTGAGCTTTTCGAGGTCATCCTTTCTATCAGTGCTAATAATGACACATCCGTTCTTTGTCTTCCTTATACCGCGAACATGTAATTTGAGGGCCTCGGGCTTGATAAGGTTTTGAACTAGCTTTTTAGTGTCCTCACTAGATTTATCCTTATCGGCAGGGTAAATAGCGATGCTACTGGTCTTTGTTGGGACTACATGGGAACTATTGCCAGTTCTGACCATATCGGCGAAGGATTGCTTCATTTCAGTTCATTTAGGTGCTGCTTGTAGACATTGTTTAAGTTCTTGAAGTTGGCCGCCTAAGTCCACTTGTTGAGTCAGGGTTTTTGCTTGGGCATGGAAAAGTAAATAGTTCTGCTGGGCTGCTTGATATTGAACGACCATTTGTGAAGCTCCACCCAAGACGCTTTTGCTAAGGCTGTTTATTTTTAGTTTTTGGTCTGTGTTTAGCTTGCCTTCATTTGCAATAGTACAGATCTCATTGAGGCGCTTTTCAATTTGGGACAACCATCCCTGTAGTTCAGTGGTTGAGACTGTTTTAGGCTCACCCAATGGTGCTGAAATGTCGTGACCTCCGCGGGCATGTTCCATGGTCGCAGGCTCTGGTTTTGGAGGGGTTCCTGAAGTCCTTAAATTTGTAACGTCATTACCAAGGATCGGACAAACGCCCGTCATTTTGAAAATATAACCCTGTTCCGTACAGCAGAGACTTCCTTATGTTAATAAAAAAAAAATAGTATTTTATGGATTTATTGGACCATAATTTATATCCCGTGACAAATTAATTAATGATTGACATTCCGAAAAGTACTTTCGCCAATAAAATTGAATGACCAAAATTTTTTCTAAATTTTCACTTGTCTAAAACTCCCACTAAAGCTCTAGATCTAAAACTCCCGGGAATATTTTGTAAAACAGTATGTATGTCCTCAACAATTTTAAATGATTCTTTTATGTGTAACTTCGTCTTTTCGTCCTTTCTTTTAGATCTAGAGCACGGATTATATAATAGTTCTTTAGAGCCATATCAAAATTTCAAGCAATTTTTAATAGGAATCCTGATTACGTCACCGTGAAAGAAATACATGAAAAAATTAACTCCGAGGCACAAGCATATTGGAAGAACAGTATACCATTGTCAACGATTACATATGCCCCTATGACGTCCGTAGACTGTGAACGGACTTTTTCAACGCATAAATGGGTCCTAAATTCACATCGTTATAGAGCCACAAGTGAAAATTTAGAAAAAAATTTGGTCATTCTATTTTATTGGCAAAAGTAATTTTCGGAATGTCGATCATTAATTAATTTGTCACTGGATATAAATTATGGTCCAATAAATCCATAAAATACTATTTTTTTAATTAACATAAGGAAGTCTCTGCTGTACGGAACAGGGTTATATTTTCGAAATGACGGGCGTTTGTCCGATCCTTGGTCATTACCACTCATCTCAGCGCTGTAAACGTTGTTTCCATTGCCTACACAGTTTGTATCACTCGCGCGTAGGTTCACAGTTTATTGAAAGTGCTGACACGGTTTGACACAGATTACGATTTATGTTATAAATAAATAAATTCTGAATTTGCAGTTGACGCGACCGCCTGCGACGGCAGCCGGCGATATTCATTGAGATAGATATAAATTGTCTCTGGCTGGTCGGCATTTTTTTAGGCATATTGAAAATTACTTTTGTATTATAGAATACGGTATGCTAAGTATATCCAGTGCATTTTGCTGAGAAATGACTGCTACAATAAAAATATTTTTAAGCTAATCATCCAGTTTATGTGTTAAAGGTTCACTTCTTTTCAATGCACCCTCGTATCAAGTAAATAGAAGCTGAGGGTGGTTGTAGGAAAAATAGTTTTTAAAAATCTTACGTAAATCCACTTGTAGAGACTGTCTGGGCGCCTCGCTGGTCTTTTTTATTAGTCCTGAAGTAGACAATGGTGTCTAATTCGGGACATATTTTACCTACAGTATATTCCTGTGACAGTATTTTGTGCAGTATTGAATAAATAAGAAGAATTCTTAATTACTATTTTCAATATTATAATTGTATATTGTATTAAAATAAATCGGTGAAGTGTTCTTTCTAAGCAAAAAAAAAAGTGTGATAAATTAACAGCTCAGTTTGTCATTGGCGGTATGTTTTTTTTAAATATTATAATAGTATTAGTTACTATATTCATTACACATTTATAATATCTAAATTATAATGATTAATACTATAAATTAACGGAATTGTGAAAATATGATTATAGCATAACATGAAGTTAGTATTTAAATTCGCGTATGAATGGGTACCACCAAACGCTATTACCGTGGATCTAAGAATACAAGGTCGGAAAGAACAAAGTGTTAATTGACATAGCTAGTTACTATTAGTTCCTAGGTAGGCTAGGTGTCCTAGGTAGTACTGTAGTAGAACCCGAAATACGAGTGTGTAATTAGAAATACCGACGATTAAATAATTAGTTTGTTTTGTGTATTGTATTATCAGTTGAAAGTACATAGTTGTTTTTGTATACGATGTATAAATTGTTAAATGTATAAATTTTTTGGTGAACAGCACGTAGCAGTCCAGCAGCGAGGTCTTCCGGCGCCCAAACATCAGGATCCACATCCGCACAGAGCTCTAGCCAGAGAATTGGTAAGTCCTACTTCTCAAACATGCGTCGAAATATTCACTTAAGTCCCTTATATTAGACTCGCCAGCAACACGTTTAGAGCGCAACGAGTCCATGACCCGTAAAAAGCCTCGGCATTTGGTTATATTTGGAATATAATTTTAAACAAAAAAGAACCGACTTAACTTAGTATCCACCTTTCCAACAGCAAATGCTCGAGTTGCTGTAAAAATACTCAAATCACTATAGGTGTGCCTATAATAATTGAAGAGTTCCCTCGATATCTCCAGGATCCCATCATCAGATCCTGACCTGGTTACAATGGGACCAACTGTGAAGTATATACTCTTTCAAACAAAATAAAGTTTTCTATGACTGGTGTCAAACAGCTGTCCACGTTGCCCCAACGTTTAGTTTACACCTTCTGTAAACTTTTTTATCAACATTATTGATTTAACGGCGGTACAGTCAGCATCATATATACCGTGGCTGTTAAGATACCCAAATATATTGTCACATCCAGAGTAGTAATTAATAATAACTCAAACAAAGTAATAGATTACTTCTGAAGAATTAGAATTCTTCAGACCATTTACCGTTTACAAATATACAGGAGCCCTCACAAATCCTAATACTTGACACCAGTCAAGCCGGCAATAATACCGGTACAACCACACCGCCACTGGTTGCGTAGCAGCCAAAGTATTCATAATATGTATACAACATGAAATCAAACTTTATTCCGGATGCAATAAGGCTTATAACGGTTACGTAGCTTAAACTTCTTAGAACTTTAAATTTTGATCGTTCATTTTGTCACTTACATGCATACGAGGGTTGCTACTTATATATCCGGAAACAAAAAAACAAACAAACGTACACGGCTGAAAATGGTGTTATTGTTTTTCAAAGTATTCCCCTTGATGATCTATGCACTTTTGCATTCGCGTGAACCAATTTTTAAAGCACTTCTGCCACTCCGCCTGAGGTACCTCCATAACGTGTTGTTTGAATGCGTCGACAGCATCTTCAGCGGTCGAAAATCGTTGACCGCGTAATTTATTCTTTATATTTGGAAATAAATAAAAATCGTTGGGTGCCAAGTCAGGGCTGTACGGCGGATGACCCGTTAATTCCACATTTTGACCCTCCAAAAATAGAGTTGTTTCGCGTGACGTATGACAGCTGGCATTGTCATGATGAAGAATGATTCTTCGTCGCTGGTTAGTTTTACGAATTTGTTCAAATACTTCCGGTAAGCAAATGGTCGTGTACCACTCTGAATTAACCGTTCTACGGTTTTCTAGTGGCACTGTAGCTACATGGCCATTAATACCGAAGAAGCAGGCCACCATTTGTTTCAATGTACTTTTTGCACGAGTAACTTTCGTAGGGTTCGGCTCATTTTGAAACACCCATACCGTTGATTGTTGCTTCGTTTCGGGATCGTATGCATAGATCCAGGATTCGTCACCTGTATAGATGTTATAAACGGCTTTTGAGTCACCACGGTTATATTTTTTTAACATTTTATTGCACCATTCGACGCGAGCATCTTTTTGCTCTTTTGTTAAGTTGTGGGGTATCCAACGCGAACAAATTTTTTTTACAGCCAAATAATTATGTAATATGCTATTAATGCTGGTCATAGAAATACCCAGAGTCGCCTCTATCTCGCGGTACGTAACATGTCGGTCGTCCATTATAAGTTTTCGCACAGCCTCGATATTTTGTTGTACAACGACCGATTTCGGGCGACCTGTCTTAACTTCGTCCGTAAGCATACTACGTCCACGATTGAACTCACTAAACCAGTGATACACAGTAGTTTTAGATGGGGCTTCATCACCAAAAGTTGAAGTTAGTTGATCTATGCACTGTTGTTGCGTTAAACCACGCCGAAAATCATAATAAATCATAGCACGAATATTTTCACGAGTGAGTTCCATTCTTGCTGCGAGATGACATTTAAAACCCGTCAAAAACAAAACACGAGCGTTAATAAGAAAGAAAAAATATACCGGCCAGTACTTAAAAAAGTTCAAATTTTACCATGGAGGTCAAATATGCTATTTAAGAAGATTGTAATCCCGGTTTCCGGATATTTAAATAGCAGCCCTTGTATCGATTTGATACGTTGTACTGACATCAATATGTTTTTGAGCTCTATGTCATTAAAAATAAAGTTAATTTTTCTAGCGTGTCCCGTAATTTTGGATACTTTGAATGCTACGATACCGATGGTGTTGTGGGTGTTCCAGTGCTAACAGCGGATTGGAAGTAACCAAGTATTAGGCGTTGTGCGTGCTCCGGTATATTTGTACTCGTCGGATGGCCCGAAGAATTTGATCACTCTGGACGAACCGGTATTAATGGTTATTGTAGATGTTGCGGTAAATTTGGAAGTATTCCCTGTCACTATCTATTTGATGCTGACTGTACATACTTCTATCCTGTCCAAAATATAATTTGAAAAAAATTTTCTGTGAAAGAGATAGATAACCTCCTTGATCTCTTCTAAGAGAAAATTATTGCGTATTATTGAGTAGGGGGCGTACTGCCATAATGGTATAAGTAACATTTATGATTTTCGGTTGACGACAAGGTTATAATGGTCGCCACCTTGTTTCATCAATACCTAGTTAATTCAATGAAACGCGTGTGTTAGGAACGATAGAAACTAGTTATTGAGTACTGTTTTACCATCAATATTACATGGAGATATACATATTTAATACTGAACGCGGCGGCAGGCTTGTTGTGACCTCAGGTTTTGTGGATATAGGTGCAAGTAATTCATTTCATATTTACATGCATCATTATTTAAATATAAAATATAATATTACTCGTAATCATGTAGTGTGTACATTCGAGTTTCGAGTTTATAAATGGAGAACTTGACCGCATGCGTTACTTAACCTTTGAAACGCTTATCCTCTCGCGTTAAGACGCGACCTACACGCCAATATCTCGACTAGTGAATAAATAATATAAACCTTATCTGTCAGCAGGACAATTGCTTTGACAGCGTCCGCCATGACCACTTTCGTGGTCGCTGGCGTGGCAGGCACGACGGCACACGACCCATTTAGTGGCTCTTGGCGTTCAAAGGGTTCTTAAAATAAAGTGATTGTAGGTTTGTTTATGCCTTGTGAATTGAACTGTTACGTACTCGAATACTTGTTGTGGGGCCTAAATCAACGCACAACGCATTCGCACTCGCTGTCTGTAGTGAATCGCGTCGCAGTTATAGCTTTACTAGCTTTTGCCCGCGGCTTCGCTCGCGTTAAATTCGGGGTAACACGGTTCCCCTTTCCTGATTGCCCCCCGGAATGCTCCATACAAACTTCCACCCCCCATTTTAGGGAAGTGGGGAGTTAGAGACAAAAAGTAGCCTATGTCACTCTCCATCCCTTCAACTATCTCCACTTAAAAAATCACGTCAATTCGTCGCCCCGTTTTGCCGTGAAAGACGGACAAACAAACAAACAGTATGGATTTTTATTACCTCACGGGCACGTTGGTTTTGACACTACATAGTAATGTTTTGCATGCCTGTTCGTATTGAGAATATAATGTGTTCAGTTATAGGTGATCCCAGCTTGACCATCTTGTCTACGGATTCCTTCGGCGAAACGGAAGTGGAGGAAATCGTTGCTCTAGGGTTCACAAGAGAGCAGGTACATAACTATTATTATTTCTTAATTTTTACACTTTTTTTTTTCACATTGCAAGCTTTTATTATGTAACCCGTGCAATATGATTAAATTCTACTTCATTTAAAGCACGCCACCTGTAGTTTTGCTAGTATTCTAAAAAAAATTATTTATGCATCAGTCAGATTGCGGAAATACGAGTATATTAAACACATATGTTTTCTTATTCCAATTTAATAAAAATATGGAAGTGCTTCACTTTTTGCCACGACGTGACGTCACGAGCTTACACTTCTGAACTTTGAGCGCCTTATCTTTTCGTGTTTTTGCTGGATTCTCAAAAGAAAAAGTACGTGTCTTTTTTTTTTTATTTAACTGACGGATTCATTATAGACATGTTTTATTGTACCGAAAATAGCCACACCGGACCGGCAGTTAGTTGAAATTACAAAGTTCAAGCTAGGTTCATATTTATCGAGTTCCACCAACAGTTTTTTTTTTCAGGCAATCGTGGAGCTTCGCCGGTTTAACGGCGACAAGACGCAAGCAACTGTGGCGCTATTTGCGAAATCGCTTAAGTTCTGATGACGAGACTTGCATCTTCTTATATTGCTATTTGGTAAATATGAAAATATCACTAGCAGAATGGCGGGAGCTAAGATATCGAACGATGTTTGCAGTAATTTCCATGGCCTCGTCATTTCCTTACGTGTTATTTTGACCAAATAGTATTAGTCACACTAGGTTTGAACGGTTTGGTTGGGTACGACACTCGGAATTAAAAACACGAAATCTACTTTTCTATTATAATATAGCTGTAGGTGGACGTGTTTTGGACTGAGAATAAGGGTTTAATTAGTAACTTAGGCATTAAACACTTTCCTTGGCCAAAAATCTTGAAAATGCTGTTGCGTGCGCATGACGAGTTTACATATTTAAATAATAAGGAAACTCGAAAATAATTATTAGATAATCAAATGTATTTCTAAGTTGATATTTAATGACAGAATGTCAACGATTTTAACGATAGGTAGATGTAAAGTTCGAGTTTTGAACAAACAACGCATAGATGCTCAAAGTTTTTGGCGAAGGCTGTAGTTAACGTGGCAAGGTTGTTTTACTAGCGGCTGCTGTTTGTATAAGAGTATAATGGCCTGTTTCACAATCTCCAGTTAAAGTATATCTGTCAGATAAATGTTTGCTGTCCTTTTCTTTTATATTACTGGAGAAAAGGATAGCAATAATTTTAACTGGCAGATAAGTTTATCTGGAGATTGTGAGACAGGCCCTAAGTCTATCATATGTTCATTGTCGGCCCTCACTTTATTTACGAATCATTGTTTTAGTTTTTTCATCATTCATTTTTTTTACTTTATACCTAACAGCCATTTTTACATTGATATATTTAAGGTTATGAATGCAATACAATAACGTTTTATTGCAACGCAACTTCCATAGTTAGAAAGATATGGTACTTATTAATATTATGTGTCAGATACTCGTGTGAGTATGTTTACCTATTGGTATAGTCAAGTCGGAATATAATACGGAAATAGTAATAAAATATAGTTTTATGAACTGTGGACTATATAAGTGTACCATATGAAAAAGGTGAATTTCCCTGCGATGAAATATTATATTCCATAAACTAACGTAGACTATTATTGTAATAGTGGTATTTACTATATTTTTTGCATGTTTTCCCATTACAAATAAAATATTCGTTTACAAATATGGATTTTTTATTTACAAGGGTTTATAACAATTATTATAACAATATAATGGGACATATACATAAAAAGAAAACCTAAAATCTACATATAAAACTAAATAAATCTAAAAACCACAAACTAGGTGAGGTCACCGAGGTCCGATCCTTGCGGATTGATTATGATTGCGGAGGATTGAGTATGAATTAATTATTTTTAAAGGGGAGGTAGCAAGATATACCATTTGCATTTTGTCGGAAGCTTCTATACAAATAAAGCACGGAAAAGTATTACAGAAAAGGGAGGTAAGCGAATGAATAAGTATCACGTTACATAGAAATACCTAAAATTATAATAGTCAGAGAAACGCACACCGGTTTTTTTTAGCAGTTTCCTGATAACATTTATTATTTTCAGTACTTTTTAATGATGTTACTTGGCAAGTTTTCACACACCACACACCTTTTCAATGCAATGAATCGACACCTTTGGACTGCAATGTGTCAAGTATATAATTTTCTATTAAAACTTGCCAAGTTACATCATTAAAAAGTACTGAAAATAATAAATGTTATCAGGAAACTGCTAAATAAACCGGTGTGCGTTTCTCTATTATAATTTTAGGTATTTCTATGTAACGTGATACTTATTCAAAATGTACCTTAAAAACTGCTGGAAATCAAGTGTGCATTCCTATAACTATTTATGATTTGAGGTATTTTTATGGAACTTGGTACTTATTCAGATCTCACTTCTTTTATAGGCGAAGCATTCCCATAGTATCGAACTTGGCAGCCTTTCACATTTATGTTTTTGATGGGATTTCATTTATTTTTGTTAGGTGTAGGTTCTTTATTATTTTTTTATCACTTTTGCTTTAGGAAATGTCTCATTCCACTTAGGTATGTACTTTATACTAAGCGTCTAATTCTATTTTACTATTTATTTATAGGTGATTTTTACAAATAAACTGGCTCCCTACACCTATAAAATGTACCTACTTACATATAATTACATACACCAATAACGTACTTTATTCTGTTTGTAAGTACGCTACCTACAGAGATAATTAATAACTTGGTAATACCTACCTACCAGTAGGTATTATAATTGGTGGCCTATTATGTAGCCCTAGAAGTGCACCATCCCATCTCATCCCGTGGCGTATCGGAGGGTGAGATGGGCAGTAGTATATATAATTCCATCTTAGAGTATATATGATTTCCATGTTCTTGAATCTGCGATTTTATTAGTTGTAAAATTAGAAATTATTTAGACTACGCGAGAAAAAATAGTCTTTTCATTTTTGTTTGACTGATTTAGCGCACCTAGTGTACCTAGTGACCTGCTTTGTACTTCGTAAATCGTGGGTTCGGTTCCCGCAACAGACACACACAGAGTGGTGAACAATTTTATTGTTCTTGTCTTTAAGACAAACATGTATTGTCTTAAATTGGTATGTATCTAAATTTAAATAAGTCTTATCTCATTTCCACTCCATACCTACTTATAGTAGAACAAAATTACACATTCGTTGTTTTCGAAACTGACTCACACTTGGCCGTTTTCAGATTTTTACTTTATTTCGACCTAAAGACGAACCTTCGAGCCAAATTTCAGGTCGGTACGACCATTGGAAGATAGACCCACTTAGTTCATTATGACTTCATAGTAGAACAAAGTTACACCTTCGCTATTTTTAAAACTGACTCACACTTCGCCGTTTTCAGATTTTTCCCTTTACTTTGACCTTAAGACCTATCTCCATGCCAAATTTCAAGTCAGTACGACCATTGGAAGTGGTCTAGGTTTTTGATGAGTCAGTGAGTGTATCGTAAAAATAGCGATTTTCTGACGTCAATATCTCAAGAACTGCTATAGGTAGAATAATGAAATTTTGTATTCTAGACAATTAAGGGGATGTCAACAGACACTCGAAATTTCATATGCGTAGATAAAATATGTTTTGAGTTATAGGGTGGTCGAAATTGGCCCGAAATGGTTCGTGTAATATAACCCACGGCCGGTGTGTCGCTTTTTTTGCTCGAACTTGGCGGACACACTGCCGTGTGTCTAGATTTAAAACATTGATTCCGCTTTCGGTTCCGATAAAACCACATCTGTTACATCACTGCCCTGCAGCATCACTTGGATATTACTAGTAGATACCTAAATACTAGCTATTAGTATAAGAGCCCACGGCACTAAACTAGTTCGATAAGACTCCAAGACACTCCTAGTTACGTCTTTAATGGTGGAACACGAAAATGATCAGGCGCTAGGTTTAGGCTTGTTTAGGCATACATCTACAAGCAATCACGGGGGCTTGTAGCACTGCGTTATCGTATATGGACTAGAGCCCTCGACACTGAACCTAGTTCGATAAGTCTGCTAGATGAGATATATATAATTAGTCGCGTCTTTAATGGGGGAACACGAAATGCCGATGCTGCAATGCAAAAAAGGTGGTGGCGTATTTTTTTAAATAAAATATCCGGTTTCTAGTACGATAAGTCTCCTAGATTTCCTTTGTTCCTCGAAGCAGGGGAGGGGTAGCGCTACACGATAATGCGGTGCTGCAAGCCCCCGTGCGTGGCCTTGTCAGTGGCAGCAGCATCAAAAGATTGGAGAAGTAAAAAAAAAAACAACTCATAAGTATGTATTGAGTAAACAATATACTCCGGTTAGTTTGTAGATTGCATATTTTAAATGTCATTTTATACAATAGATGATGAATACTGCAATTAAATACTGTGCATTACAATGAGACTAAGGGCCTGTTTCACAATCTCCAGATAAACTTATCTGCCAGTTAAAATTATTGCTATCCTTTTTTCCAGTCATATAAAAGAAAAGGACAGCAAACATTTATCTGACAGATATGCTTTAACTGGAGATTATGAAACAGGCCAATAAGCACATCACTAAAAAAGCTCTAATAAAATAAATTGTTAAAATATATAGTTTTAATAAACCATTACATGAAACTATTTTTTTTCATCGCTCTCACAAAAGACTAACTAGACTACCTAAAGTAGTGAGGTGGAAATCGCTTACAAATATAAAAGAAAAGTACTGCCGTAAAGACATGTACAGTCGCCATCAAATATATCGGAGCGGCCAAGGTGGTCACAAATATCTGAACAACGCCTCTATTGTCAAGGCGATAAAGTGCATGTTCAGATATTTTTGAGTACCCAGGCCGCTCCGATATATTTGATGGCGACTGTACCGGGGTGAGTAGGGATTGCGTGGAGAGTTGGGTTATGAATGGGGAGAGAAGGGATGCCAGGGGGGTGAGTTGGTTTTTAAAGGCTACTGCTACCTAAATAATGTATTCGTATTACAAATGGAGCTATAGTGATATTCATAAGAAAAAGTATTCGCACTAACAATTTTCCAAAATCACCTTTGTATGAAATGCCATCTCAGCCCAACTACGAGGTACTACGGCGTGAGAAGGGATTTTGTGTTTATCGGTCTAAAATACAAACGCCCGGAACATTTATTATACATACCATTCAGTTTACATATGTAAAAATATAATTTTACGGTAGGTGATATATTATTGGCCGGTACTTTATATAGGTATCAATAAAAACTTCAAGATTTGTTAAATTTTATTTTGAGACGCATTTTATAAATATAACAAATACTTACGTAGATATATCGGTACGTATATTACGCTCATGTTACACAGTTCAGCTAAACCGAGTATCAGGTCTATTTAACCTTATGACAGCCAAGCATTGAACAAATATGACGCGCCACCGATGCCACGTAATCGCGTAGGCTTTGTAATGCAATCCCTATTGCATTACAAAGCCTGTCGGCTGTAGCCGTCGTTAGCGTCCATGTCACAACTTTTTGATGTCGGCCACAGCCGATTGTGGCGGTCAATAGGTTAAAAATTAGCTTTCGTTGGTTTATAGTCTTGGTTCTTGCCTCGCTATTTACGTTCCACTAATACATAGATAAAGCTACATACTATGCACTTATATATGTAGTCTATCGGGAGTCGCTAGATCGGACAATGTTATAATTCATTACATATACAATATAGTACTAGTAATAACTGTAATAAAAAGTAGGGGAGTACAAGCGGGGATTTTTAGAGTCACTCGAGCTTGTTAAATTAAGATGTGAGTCACCGTCGCCGTCGGTTTTATCTTAAGACTCTAAAGGCAGATACGACTATTTGGATTTAAGTTTATTAGGATATAGTTGGTTTTGCCTTTGATCCGGCGGAGTGATATCTTGCAACCCGTGGAGATCTCTCCCAACCACGTTTAGCTGTCCTGTCTATGTTGGTGGGTTGGTATTGGTATGCAGTTAATAAATTGAATGACACTCGAGCAAGTACATGATTGTAGGTATGTACATGTGATCTTTTGTTTGTTTTATATCTTTGAAAGCCTGTAGTTGCTACCTTTACCCCACCGATAAAATTATATAGTTACATACATTTTTTACAATGTAGTCTTCAAAATGGTCTAGGTCCTAACGACGCTCGAGTGACTCCAAGTTTAACATCGTGGGATTCTCCTACCATAAACTAATGGGTCAAATGACTGAGTCACGTGGTCTCTTACAGTTTAGGTGGTGATTCTTTCACGATCCCAATGGAATAGACTATTCTTTTTGTTTTTAAAAAGGTACTAGTAGTACTGTATAAATACCTAAAATAATGAGATGATATGGTTAAGAGATCAATGATTGCTACACCAAGTGTCTACTATAAGACGTGTCTACGTGGCTGTCTTTAACCGGCACCATCACAATCTGGCGGCTGGTTAGCAAGCTTGTTGGCCATCGCCGTTAATATATCTGTCAACCGCGCAAACCTCTGGTTCGGAGTGGTTAACGCGCCACGTTCGCCCCAAAGAAAGTTAATGTGGAATTCAGTTTTGAATAATTCTAATAAAGTGGGATCCAATGTGGGCCCCAAGGAAGACATCTCCTGCACCACTGTCCTGGCGTTCCTCTTGAACATGTCCACTTGGTCCGGGAAGAAGCGCGCGGCCTCCAGGTGCGCTGCAGTCGCGTTGAAGTCGAACGTGAGCATGTTCATTAGACTGGTAGGAAATGACTCGTCCGGTTGCATTAGGCCTCCCCCTTCACCGTCTGTAAGTAAAGTGTATAAGTCTGACGTTTCATGCGTAAATATCATCAAGAAAACAACGTTCACTGCTCCCCCAATCTGCATTCGTGCGCTTTGGGTGTTTCGTTAGTATCTAAATAGGTATTAAGTATATGTTTAATGTAAGTAGGTGTTTCTTACCAAATAAATGAAAACATAGCACCGGTGGTAAAATGTGCGGAGTAGTTGTGTTCGGCGGCAGTGGGTTTGTGCCCTCATTCATACTTTTAAAACAAGGACGAAGCTTTGCTTCGAACATGAACGCATTGTCGGTGTAAACACGCCTTAAGATGTTCCAAGCATTTTCTAAGCACTCCACCTAAAATATAGATATCGTTTTGGTATTGTTCAAGCCTTCTAAAATACGAGTTTGTAACTGCCAAGTTTTCGTATTTTAACGCTGTATAATATTAGTTACGAAAGTAAAAGAATACTAATTCAATTAACGGGGTTTTTAACCTGCGGCATACACAGCCCGAACATTATAGCTGAAAATCCGTATAGGTTCCCTAGTGCAGTTTTGGTTTCGACGGCGAGAAGTATCCAATCGTTGATGGTATCGGCTCTTTGCCTGTCCGTTTGACAAGTCAATATCGTCACTGCTATTAAAAGGCGAAAGGTCTCAATTCTGTAAAAAATGATGTAATTTTGTCATACGAGAATTAAACTAGGTATATATACTTAATTCATTCAAGTGAATAGTGTAAGTGTCAGTATGTCACACCACCTTCTTACCTTTCAATAACATCCAAACGCAATGATCGTCCCTGTGGCAGAAAACATAATTCTAAACCAGATGCCGTTTTCTCTAGACCTTCGATTTGTAGAGCGTCATCTAGCAAAAAGTGCAGGTCTACTTTTGTCATGTGGTTCGCTAATATACGAGGTCCTGACGTTCGTAATAAAAGCTTGATAGTGTGCAAAGTCTCAGATTCCAAGGGTTTGGAGAGTCCTGACAATATTATCTGCGACTGGAAATTCTCGAGATTAATTCTGGAATCTACGGTATAGTCCAAATTTTCGGATTGCAATAACCGTGCTTCCGTCAACTCGTAGTCGAACTGCTGTTTTATCGTTGGAGTTACTACATTGTAATCCGAGTCTATCCGCGACTTGTTCGGATCACTGTGAGCTGAGCTCTGAGTAGAGTCCCCGGAACCGTTTCCTGAGTCTGATCCTGACACGTGGTACAGTCTTTGTAATTCCAGTCGCCTGTCGTCCGATTTGGGGCCATCGTACCTAGCCGGCTTAGCCGGAGGGCTAGTAGGGAGATTCACGTCCCAGGTGCCGGAACAGGAATTTGATTCACTTGGAAAATTTTTAACATGTTTCATTGTTTGACTCTGAATTACCCCATCTGCACTTGCACTCTTCGCTTGATTCGCATGTTGACCTATGTCTATAGGCGTCAGCGAATGGGAACGTTGCTTTTTGAATGGAGCACGTAATTGCATTCCGGGTTTGGAGGCAAAATGACTGTACAGGCTGTATGGGTTACCGTAGCCGGATCCGTCTCCCACGGGTGACATAATTGAGTTGGCGTCATCATTAGGCATATAGTTTGTCAATGGTACTATTCTGTTGGCTGGATATTGTATTCTCGCACCCGATGCGGCAGATATGGGCTTTCCAGAACCCACGTAAGAAGTAATCAAATCGGCTACCGTATCATAGGCTTCGTCTTCAAATTGGTATTGATATCTTTCGTAAACAGTTTCTGGGTGTACAACAATCTGTAAAAAAATAAACTAACTTTAAAATACTAGCCAGTAGGAAGGAACTTATCCTATACCACTCACACGTTGACATACATTAATTTGAGTGACTATAGTAAAAAGCAGTTTAAGTAATTTAGAGAAAGGGTTCTAAACAGGCGGACCAAGAAATTTTTTTTTAATAAAGTTAAAATTTTACGTACATTTGCTTAACTATAAAATTATTAACTTTCTGGTCATTAACTATTAAATGAAGTGTACACGGAAAGAACATGTCTAGTCACATTGACAACATTATAGCGCTTATAGTTATAGCGCTTTTAAAATTTGGAACGATTCAATTAAAATAGTATGTTTCGTAACTAGATGGTTTTTATGAGTTAAGAAGTGGATATACGTTAAAATGTACATCTGTAACAGAAATTGTTACTAATAGTTCATTGCAAGGTCTACATTTTGATATAAAAATCTCATTTTACAAAAAAAGTGACTAGACATGTTCTTTCCAGGTACCCTTCAAATAATATAATCTACAATGGGCATGGCATAGTTGTATGGGATTTGACGACGGAGCAGGCATTCCCAGCTCTAACTAAACTGTCACCTGCCCGACCGTGCATTGCAGAGATTTGAATTATTATTATTACTATTATTTTTTATATATTATTATTACCTATTTCTTTAATAAATGACTTCTTGGCATAGTTGTATCGTATTATAAGTTCTTTAATTGTGATATTTCACCTCCAAACTTATTTGGACATTCACAAAAAAAATTGTGAATGCTTTCATGCAAAATCCTAAATAGGTAGGGTTGTCAATTGCTTGTACACGACTACGCCTAAACAAGGTGTAGTACGAGTACAAATTAGTGGTGATTAAATTGTGCCTAGATTAAGGTAAAGGATAAATTGGTTAATAAAACGCTTATCCATACATGCACACACAGGTTTGTTAATATCTTGTATTATGCAGTAATTGGATAAAAAAGGTTCATTAATTAGATGGATATACCTGAATAATTAACAAAGAAACAAACATTTATTTCTTATAAAAACATTATACAGGTTGTAACAAAAATGCTGGTGATCTTTTTAAGGACATAATTGGTATCGTATGCTAATTATGAAAAAAAAAAGGTATCACGAAAAATAAAATGGTGTTGTATGAAGAGTCGGGTGGCCGACGGTATCCCATACAAAAAAAATGGTGTTGTATGGAGAGATGGGTGGCCGACGGTGTCCCATACAAAAAAAATGGTGTTGTATGGAGAGATGGGTGGCCGACGGTGTCCCATACAAAAAAAATGGTGTTGTATGGAGAGATGGGTGGCCGACGGTGTCCCATACAAAAAAAATGGTGTTGTATGGAGAGATGGGTGGCCGACGGTGTCCCATACAAAAAAAATGGTGTTGTATGGAGAGATGGGTGGACGACGGTGTCCCATACAAAAAAAATGGTGTTGTATGGAGAGATGGGTGGCCGACGGTGTCCCATACAAAAAAAATGGTGTTGTATGGAGAGATGGGTGGCCGACGGTGTCCCTTACAAAAAAAATGGTGTTGTATGGAGAGTTGGGTGGCCGACGGTGTCTCATACAAAAAAAATTTTGCGTTGTCTCCTACTTTTTCTTACTCGCAATACGATATTTATGCCCTTAAACGGATAACCGATATTTAACACTCTGTAGGCGAAAATGAAATATATACTGTGAAAAAATAAAGGTATTTTTACAATAGTAAGTATTTTTTAGATTTGCGTTCATCCTACATTTCACATTGTACAATAACGTTTTATGGAGAATGCCACCGCTGAAATGAATTATAACATGTATAACATACTATTGACAACCCTAGATTTGGAATTGTACTGCGAAAAGTAAAAAGTGATACGCAAATACGTTTATGATATTGCCCACTACCGTAATCCCGAAAATAATAGAGATATGATGTTAAAATTTCTTCTACATCATTTCTGAACAGCGTTACAGTTAAAATTACCCAAAATCCGCATTCCCAGCCGGCTCACACGTGATTGGAGTTAGATACGTGACAATCAATTTATCAGTGTTGCCAACAATAAAGATGAGCTATAAAACCCAGATTAGTACGAAAGTGTATGTGTTACTAATTTTGTGATATTTCGCTTCTATTGAAATGTGTTTCGTTGGGCAAAGTTATTTTGAAAAGGCAAAGTTGTACAGTTTCACGGTACCCGCTGGATGACGAAGTGTAGATGCTGGCCGTTGGAGCGGCAGCTGAGCACGTAGTTGTCGGGCTGCGACGTTGAGTCGCGCACCAGGAACTCGCGCTCCTGCTGCAGCAGGCTTTCGGCCGCCGCGCGGCTCAGCGCCCCGTGGTACCACCCGTGAGAGATTATTTGGTCAGACGGCAGCGAGAACTCCCATTCGAGGAGCCCCGAGGTTGTCATAGAGCTCGCGTCCTAATTAATTCAATTTACACCGTTTAAAAATAAAGGTTTTTATACTTACCTACCTATAGTACCTATCCCGGTTTTAAAAACTATCGTTAATTATACCTAAATAAAAATACCCTAATATATATAATAAGTTTATTAAAAATGCTTAAAAAATTACAAATTTTCAGACTAAATAATTAATAAAAATCGGTTGGATATCAAAGAATCTGCCGTTTTATGTCAATTCTCTAATTCACTTTCTGAGCGTCGTCGATATTCAAGTTCGGACAGGGTGTTTAGCAAAAACCGTATTATAGAGATAGCTGCCAAACCTTGAATCTCAGGCCTGTTTCTTCATAATAATTCGCATTTTAGATCAAGTGAAACAAAGACTCGTTAAATGTACCATATTTATTATGGTCATATGGGTGATTATATATTTTTTCTATGAGTATTCGCGGGTTTATAAATAAATTTTTAATCTCTGCGATTATACAGTTGCAGGCCTTGCAAACTAGATTTTACGGAAATTAGCTATTTTTGTTTTTATTTGGTGCGCGGATGTATGGGTACTTAGGTACTTACTCAATAGATACTTATTAAATTTCATGATACCTATCATAATTTGTTAAAATTACCATTTTGACAGTTACTCACCATGATGTTTTACTATAAGTAACAGCTTAGTATTCTCAAGCACTTCACATAACTAGAAAAACATAGAGTAGACAGACTTTAGAACATTGGAGCCATGTTTTTGCCGGCACGGAGACGGCGCAGCACGCTGGGGCGCTCGGATCGATAGCGCGGGTCCCGCCTGCGCCCTCCCGGGGCCCGTAGTCCGTCACGTTGGCATTGCCTCCCGGAAAGTGCTAACTTCGGGTCTCAGTTTAGCGCATGCGGCCTACGGAACACGTAATTTTAGATTCCACTGTAGCTTACAATAACATTATTTAGGTATTGATGAAATGTGACTATGAATCTGAAATTTTGTACCTTTTCGGCATATGGAGTTATTGATAGTTCCTGAAACTAGATAAAATTAGCTATCTAGAGAAAAAATCCAGCAATGTAATGCTGCTCGCTTAACTTTACTCGGTTACTCGCTCTTGGTGGGACCAGTGCCATAAGTACAAACATTTTTTTATAATTTTTTGAATTTGAAACTGTCGAAATGTACAAGTTGAGAAAATCGCATTTAAAGTTTATTGTCGTTAAAAATATATTTCTACTGCGAAGTTATGGAGTGATTGATATCAAGCTAATTTGATAACATTCAAGATTCATAATTCGTGTCTCATGTCTTTGTAGCATGTATAGTATATTATTATATAATATTTTGAGGGAAGAAAATGCAAAAGACAGAAAAAAGGATTTTCAAAGTTATTGATGAATTATAAGGAAACATGACTTGGAAAACTAATTAATCATCATGGTTAGTTGTGTTAAGGTATTAGAAAAGGAATAAAATAAAATTAAACTTCGAACTTTTAACATTTTAAATTTTAATTTGGATATTAACAATTAGATTGGGTGGTAATGGTGGTATTGATCCTTAATACCAATAAATCAACCTTAATTATTATTTTTAAATAATATCACACAATTACAACTATAGGAACCATTTTAGACAAGAATCCACAGAATATACAGATCCCTACGGGTCCCTCTATCTAGCCTGAATCATCATATTAACTTAACCGATTGAAACAATACAAGATATGAATTTTAACATGGCAATAGTTTAATTTTGTAAATAAGCAATCGCACACATTTATGTTTTCAAAACATATATGCGTCAGTTTGTATTCGTAATTGTCACTCAATAGCATGTAGTGGGACTTTAGACTAAGCATAGGTTGTTGGTCACCCTACCTCATCGGGTAACAAGAGTCGGCATAGGTATGCAAGCAAGTTATGCCTTTTTTGTTAGGGACTTGATGAGCCAAACCTGGAGCATTTGGAATGCATGCAATACAAAGTTTTGGGTGCCCAAAAAAACCTAATATTAAAAAAAAAATCCCGATGTTAAACCAGGGAGTCTATTCGACATGGCATAACTGACAGTCGCATGCGAGACAACTATGATATCACACTTTTGTGACAGTTTATTCATCTAACCACCTACGTCAAAATCAACAGGTCTCACTAGAGGAATTTCTCTATTGGCATGGGCGCCATCTTATTGTTTTGACGTTGACGTCAGTAAATTATGGGAATCCCACGTAAGGCATTTGTTTACCTCTAGTAGGTAAAGAGAGCCTTGAAGCATTTTATGAAAACTCATTTGAAAGCGACATCTCTGAATGTCTTCTGAAACTAAATACGTGTGTGAGTATGTGTGTAAATCATACGTGTATTTTCTTGCTAAAATACTAGGCTAGAACTAGGGTAGTCTACATAGACGGCTTACAAGCAATTTTTTAGATTTGACGATGCATTTTTGGGTGTAGCAACTATGACGAAACCTGTGCTTTGGGTAAAAGATATGTGACAAATATTACATATTGAATAAAAATGACTGGTATGAATGATTTTAAGATTTCTTGTAACCAATAAATGTTTTTTGTCACAAGAAATAAAACAATACATTGACTTGTAAACCGACCACGTAGATCCAATATTATGTAGAATAGGTTTAGTGTAAATAAATTATAATATCAAGAATACAACCTTGATATCTATCTCACGTGTTTATATCGAGACCCGAAAAAGTGAAAGATTACAAAATTATAACTAGTGTATGGTTAAAAAAGTGGTATCTTGAGCGTTGCGGGGGGCACTAGAAGCAAACAAACTGCTGCCGAGGGGTTGGTCTCAGGCTGTCCAGAACACAATTTGACTACATTTGATATTTGCCTAGAGCTTAAAGTGACTACTACATAAAGGGTCAAAAACTCATATCAACTAAAGCACAAATTGACTAATGCCCTAAAAGTCCTACAACACATTTTGTCAACTATTGTCTTTTGTTTTTGAATGTACAGGCGATATTAAAAATAATAAGCCAAAACTAAGTCATAATTTGTAAAGATGTTTATTGATATTTACAGCGAAACATAACAAAAATAAAAGTCTCTTCGGAATTTAAGGAACTTAAAAAAAAAACTTCACATTATAAAGATATTTCAGGTAATAAAGATATTTCCAGCCTGCTGGGAATTAGTTCGTCAAAACACTTTTTATAGATCTTATTTGCTTGGCCTATTATGTCTATCTTCATTACCATACATATAAACTAAAGTATTTTATAGTATTATAGTAACCTATTAAAGATACAGGTGACATAGGTAAACATTGAAATATAATAAATACTTGTTTTACGTGAATTTACACTTGAGTGTACAAATATCTTTACATGCTAATGTTCCAAAAATATATTTTGTCGACCCAATTGTCATGGAGTTATAATATTTTTAATTTTTGAAAATTATATTGTAAAGATATTTGTGAACTCGACTGTCCGAACAATTTGGGTTTATGTCAATATGCTACGTAGGAAAACTATGCATTAGTCAATTTGTGCTTTAGTTGATATGAGTTTTTGACCCTTTATGTAGTAGTCACTTTAAGCTCTAGGCAAATATCAGAGGGTTCCGTACCTTCCATGGAATAAGAACCAAACTAATACCAGAAGGTCGTATCTGATACATATGGAAGAAGTTTTTTGGAGATAACTCAAAAATGGCTGAACTGATAATGTTCAAAATAATTTTCGTAAAAAGTATGTAATAGAAAAATAAGATAATCTTCTCAAATTTTTTTAAGTTTATTATATGGACTTAGGGTTCGTTACGGAGGGGGGGGGGAGGGGGGTTCACTCAATTTTTCTGACTTTCGAGGCGATTATTTCTGAAAATATTCACTAAATCACAAAATGTTAAAAAAAACGGCAATGTTATTTTTAAACACCTATCGATTGATGTGCAACATGTTGATATTAGGGGAAAAATTGTTTTTTGTAATTTAGTTACATGGAGCGCCCCCCATAAAAATATTTTCTCCTTCAATTTAACTACATATAGTCTGTCCAGCCAACGAACGCAGTAGCAATGTACAGCGACCAAAAGTATGACAACACTAAGAATTAGTGAAAAAAGCAGCAATGATCATCAAATTCTATGTTTTTAATTTTAGTTGGTATTTCCACCCCTTTCATTACGTGACATTCACGGTGTGTAAAAAGGAAACGGATATATTTCGTCTGATCTGTCATCAACTGTAACAAATAATCTGGTTGAGGCAATTGACATATGCCATAAAAACGAATTTAAATTCAATGTAGAACGTTGCAGGAGTTCTATCTCACTCGCGCTTAAGACGAGAGAGTGAAATGCACTAGAAACAAATTCAATGTAAAAGATATGTGAATTGAAATGTTCGTCACGAACACGGTGTCTCATCACAAAGGGTCGGCACATGTACGTATTTTGAATTTGCCGCGCTTTTCTACTGAAAAAATGGTTTGCCAGACTATAATTAAATAGCGGCATGAAAAATACAACTTATGTCTAAATTTTATTTTATTCGTCTTATAGTTTCCGAGTAAAATGGCTGTGACATACGGACAGACGGACTGACGGACAGACAGACGGACATGACGAAACTATAAGGGTACCGTTTATGCCATTTTGGCTACGGAACCCTTAAAAGTACTAAAAACGGTCCGATAGAGAGCATAATAGTGGGGGGCGGTACCTCACTCGCACACGTTACAAAATTGTCACATTTGACACATATTCACATTTTGATTGTCTGCTGACGTCATTACCTCCATAGTCAAAACGAGACACTCCCTTAGATAAGCTTCTCTGTCGGCCTCACTTTGTGACCGAAGAATGAGATCCACTTCTTATACATCCATGGTTCGATACCTACGTATACCTACTAAAAAAAACCACCAAACTCTCTGCCATGGGATTCCCTACGTCCTGTCAACATATCTAAAATGGTGGCCATAGCCATAGACAAAACGCTCTAGCGAGACCTACTGACAGCTTGACAGTTAGGTGTATCACTCTATCACCTAGTGAGACAACTGTGAGAGCAACGTCTTACAGTTTGGCATCTCGAATAGGGGCCCAGAAGCATTTCAAATGTTCACAAAATTTAGCAGCATTTGAATGCTCCAGGCATAGGACCTATTGCCATTTTCAACCGACTTCAAGATTTCGAAGGAGGAGGTTATCAATTCGTCGGGATCTTTGTTTCTTTTGCTATTTTTTTTTAAATTTATGTTCACCGATTATTCGAAGACGGCTGGACCGATTTGGAAAATTATTTTTTTATTTTAAAGATTAGAGTAGAGTATACTTCACAATTGGTCCCATTGTAGCTAGGTCAGGATCTGATGACGGGATCCTGGAGAAATCGAGGGAACTCTTCAACTATTATAGGCACACCTATAGTGATTTGAGTATTTTTTACAGCAGCTTGAGCATTTGCTGTTGGAAAGGTGGATGCTAAGTGAAGCCGGCTCTTTTTTGTTTAAAATTATTTTACTAACAGGTCATCGGTACTTTCATTTGGCGTACCTTAATTTTAAGAGTCGGCTTCATTCCCAATGCTACAAGTTTATCCCTTGCAAAATTATCATGTCCCTTGCAAAAAATGCATAACTTTTTAAGGCGCAACGTCTTGTATATGCCGAAACTTGGTACCCGTATTGTTTGAGATTTTGAGGTTTGGCTCATAGTGTCGCTTACAAAAATACATAACTTTTTAAGGTGCAACGTGCAACCCACCTACATACCGGGTACTAAGACGTGATACAAGATAATAAAACATAAATCCATACCTGATATTGAACAATTTTACTATGGGAGCAACTTTGTAAACTAAAAAAAAATTGAGGTGTTCCATAGAAAAGGTCAAGTCAAGGATAGGTAGACGAAAATGTATGAAAAAGTTTATTTTATTGTAAATTTAGAAAGTTGACCCCATAGTAAAAGTTGTTCTAAATCATGAATAGATTCAGGTTTGATTATCTATTATTATGCCGAATCTTGCTACTCGATGAGGTAGAGTGACCAACTAGGTAAAGAGGGCGACCAGCTTAGTCTACTTGGCGCCGACAATTAACGTGATGCTGTTCCCAACAAGTAAGTCATCATCATTATACCAACTGAAAGTAGTTAGTTCATTGCTGTCTTAGTTATTAGTATGCGTTAGCTTGTATCAAATAGTAGGTTATACTGACCTAACATATCTGAGTTCGCTAATATACAGACTTTCTTTTTCTCAATATATACTTATCCTGAAACAGAAAAGTCCTTTTAACGTAGTCACTTACAGCATCGTAACCCCAAGTAAACAGACTTTAAAACAACTTGTAGTTCTTAGTAAGTAGCAATTGTTTTAAAACTGACAGGTTCCCTTGCATTGTAAGTACGTTGTGGAAATACAATGCTCATCGGTGTTTACAAAACACCGGCTGGGTTGAGCTGCACTTTCTGTCTGGTCAGAGAGCACAATGGCGGTGGCGCTATGCCAGAGGAGAGATCGTCGTGTTCTGGTTACACTATTATTGTTCACACTACTTGAGACAACTATGTGTTACGAAAAAAGTACGTATATTATAACTTTTACTGATACGCTTTTAAACTATAATGACGCTAATGTAATAATGTATTGGCTTTCATAGGAAATAGTACCTAATTACAGTTATTTTGTTAAATTAAAGTATGATTCCCACCCGGCACAAAATGTGAAGTTCGGCATGCATGTTGTTCTTACAGGGGGCTAATAATCTTAAATAGAAAAAAATCATTTCACAAAACAGTTTAAATGAATAGTTATTTATTGTACAAGGGAGCAAAGTTGTTGTTTAACCTCTCGTGCTTATATTGAGACACAAGCCAGCGAAAGATTCCAAAATTGAGCCACAAGTAGCGATGGCCTCAAAAGACAAGAGAGTTTTAACAAACTTTGCTGCCGTAAGTATCGCTCTAATAAAAAAACATTGTTCTATTACATTTTACTATTATCTGGGGGCACGGTAGTGCCCCCGCCAAGTCGAGCAAAACAAACAACAAAGGCACGGCCGTACCATACTTTTCCCGAAGCCATTCAGGCCATTTTCGACCCCCCTCTAATTCTGTTGTCAATAAAGCTAGACAGCTGAAATTTCTGTGACCAAGAGGCCAATTAACTGCCACTGAAAATTAAAACATATCGCAATACCAGTCGGGTTGTCTAGTTTTACAAACCGCACAGTTCACATTGTAATCCCATATACATATATGCGATAACAAACTTTTAATTTCTGTTGCTAAAATTGTAGCTTTTTTTTTCACCACATAATTAGATAGTACCTATAGGTTAGGTATTTACAAAAAGGGATGAGATCCCATCAAAAACATTACATGTACAAAAACCGGCCAAGTGCGTGTCGGACCACGCATACGTGGGTTCCGTACCTTCAATGTAAAAGAACCAAACTAGTACCAAAAGGTCGTATCTGATGCCTATGGAAGAAGTTTTTTGGAGATAACTCAGAAATGGCTGAACCGATAATGTTCAAAATAATTTTCGTAGAAAGTATATTATGATAAGGCACATCGTCTCAAATTTTTTCATATTTTTTGGACTTACGGTTCAAAAGTTACGGGGGGGACACAATTTTTCTGACTTTCCAAGCGATTATTTCAGAAAATATTCACTCAATCACAAAATGGTCAAAGAAACCTCAAATGTTATTTTTAAAGACCTATCGATTGATGTGTCACATGTTGATATTTGGTTAAAAAACATGTTTTGAAATTTTGTTACATCTATGGAGCGCACCCCTAAAATTTTTTTTTTTTATTTAACTCCATATCTAAGTAGCGGCATACAAAATACACCTTATGTGTAAATTTTATTCAGATACGTCGTATAGTTTCCGAGTAAAATGGCTGTGACATACGGACGGACAGACAGACAGACATGACGAATCCATAAGGGTTTCGTTTTTTGCCATTTGGCTACGGAACCCTAAAAATGCCAGTCTTACATTAACCCCCCCCCCCCCCCCCACGTATTTCCGCTCCAGTCCAAGTTGGGTCACTACGGGGTTGCACAGGGCGGTTCCTCATCACTTCAGGAGCTTAAATACCGCGAGCCTTCCTTTATTAAACTACCTGAATTTGGGTTCGGGCTGTCTCATTGTTAAATTCGATTACTGTTTCCCCCGTGAAAAGTCCAGTATCATTTGAAAGAGAAAATAGTAGAATATTTTATGATTATCAATTTAGGGAACGTACCCATACTACGTGACCCGTTTAGGGGGGGGGGGGGGGGTCGTCAAAATATAACTCGTGGTCACAAGGGGGAGGGGGGGGGTTTAGGTTTACGTCACGTAATCAATAATTATTATAATTATGCTCTAGGGAAATCTCGCGCAATTTTTTTTTTTTTCACTTTTTAATTATGGTTTGCACGCATCTTGAGGCGTTACGCGGCAACCGCCGTTTTCATAAATACAAATATGCGCCAAATTATGATATTTTTTACTTTCTGTTTGCAAAAAAACAATATTAAGAATTACTACGTGACAACCAGAGGGGCAGGGGGGGATCTTGGCATATACTACGGTTGGTCACCGAGGGGGGGAGGGGGTGAAAATTGTAAAAAAATTGGTCACGTAGTATGGGTACGTTCCCTTATCACCTAGCTTTAATTTGTAACAAATCTGTTTTGTAACAAAACAAGAGAGCAAAGTTTGCTTCGAGTGTTAATTTTGAGTCCCGAGCAAGCGAAAGATTCTATAATAGAATCACGAGCGTAGCGAGTGATTCTAGGTTAGAATCTTGAGCGTAGTGAGTGACTCAAAGGCACGAGGTGCAAATAACTTTGGTCTCATGTTGCTCATACAACTTTTCACCTCAGCAGTGAGAACATAGCAGAAAATTTAAATAATTTCACTCCCACTGACTTCCACTCCATCCCGATCAATCCCACTTCACTTCCGCTCAATTTCCGCCACTCCTACCACACTTCCAATCACTTCCGCTCCAATTCCGCCAGTTCCGCTCCACCTCCACCTAGTACCAGCTTTACTTCCAATGACTTCCCCTCAATTCCCGCCAGTTTTAATGAGTTTCGCTCAAGTTTCGCTTCTATTTCGCCAGTTCCTCTCCACTTCTACCCAGTTTCGCTATATTTCACTGAATTCCACTCAATTATCGCCACTTTAAATGAGTTTCGCTCAAGTTCCGCTTCAATTCTGCCAGTACCGTTCCACTTTCACCCAGCTCCACTCCCCTTCCACTGACTTGCACACAATCCCCGCCACTTAGAATGAGTTGCGCTCGAGTTCCGCCAGTTCCGCACCACCTCCACCCAGCTCCGCTCCACTTCCACCAACTTCCACACAATCCCCGCCACTTTTAATGAGTTCCGCTCAAGTTCCGCTTCAGTTCCACCAGTTCCGCTTCACCTCCACCTAGTTCACCGCTTTACTTCCAATGACTTCCACTCAATTATCGCCACTTTAAATGAGTTCCGCTCAAGTTCCGCTTCAACTCCGCCAGTACCGTTCCACTTTCACCCAGCTCCGTTCCCCTTTCACTGACTTCCACACAATCCCCGCCACTCTGAGTGAGTTCCGCTTAAGTTCCGCTCGAGTTCCGCCAGTTCCGCCCCACCTCCACCCAGCTCCGCTCCACTTCCACCAACTTCCACACAATCCCCGCCACTTTTAATTAGTTCCGCTCAAGTTCCGCTTCAGTTCCGCCAGTTCCGTTTCGCCTCCACCTAGTTCACCGCTTTACTACCAATGACTTCCACTCAATTCCCGCCACTTTTAATGAGTTCCGCTCAAGTTCCGCTTCAATTCCGCCAGTTCCGTTCCACTTTCACTCAGCTCCGCTCCCCTTCCAATGACTTCCACTCGATTCCCGCCACTTTTAATGAGTTCCGCTCAAGTTCCGCTTCTATTCCGCCATTCCGCTCAACTTCCAGCCAGTTCCGCTACACTTCCACTGACTTCCAGTCTATTTCCGCCACTTTTAGTGAATTCCACTCCAATTCCGCTAGTTCCGCTCCATTTCCTCCACTTCCGACCAGTTCCTCTTCGCTTCCACTTACTTTCACTCAATTCCCGCAACTTTTACTGAATGCCGCTCCAATTCCGCCAGTTCCGCTCCACTTCCACCCAGTTCCGCTTGTCTTCCGCTCTACTTTCACTGACGCTCACTCAATTCTCGCCTCTTTTACTGACTTCCGATCCAATTTCGCCACTTATTACAAATAGCACATTTACTAAAAACTAGTGCCTGCGCCAAATCTTGTGATTAGGTTTCCAAGCTATTTTGGTGTGCATCGGGGGTCCGATATTCAAATAAAAAAGAAAAGCGAGAATATGAAGTTTGAAAATATTACTTTCTCTGTCTTTTTACTGAGGACATCTCAAGGTCATTTTGTGTCACGCTCGCAGCAAAATTGAATTTTGCTCACTGTTAATGAGCACCAAGAAACCTTGTTCGAGCTGCTGAGGTGAATAATATTTTTTGGATCCGTGTTATCCGAAGTATTCGGATATTCGGATCCGAGGAATTTTAAGATCCGAAATATTCGGATCCGAAAAATCGACGGATTTTGTAAACGCCCATGTGTATAAATTGTAGATCGACTATACACGACGTAGGTAACAAACAAGGATGATATAGACATGGATGGACGATATCCATACAAAATCGCGTACCCTTTTTCTAGACACTAAATCCTACTTTCTAATACTTCATTCGGCGCTTAATGCTGACAGAATAACTCGACTTCAGACGACAGATGGCGCTGTGGCACTAGTACCGAAAACAGACGTATAGCCTGAAGGTTCGAGGAAGGCGATATTGTATAGGCATCAAGGATGATTAAGACATGGATTGACAATGCCTACACAAAATAGCGTTTAGGGTATACGTCTGTTTTCGGTACTAGTGCCACAGCGCCATCTGTCGAGTCTGGAGTCGAGTTATTCTGTCAGCTTTAAGCGCCGAATGAAGTATTAGAAAGTAGGATTTAGTGTCTGGTGTGAACGACAGATGACGCTAGTGCTTTAACCTGAAAAAAGGGAATGCGATTTTGTATGGATATTGTCCATCCATATCTATATCATCCTTGGTAACAAATATACTGTTGATCCGTTTAAGTGCATAATTGGTATCGTATTGAGACTAAGAAAATTCTTAACATTTTCTTAACAAACTTAACCTATCGAAACTAGGGGACGTTTACGAGTAGGTACCTTATTCAATTCAGCCAGTATACACGGTGCTCGTGAGGATTGCGAGAGACTTTAACAGTGCATTCCTGATCATAATTGGAGACTAAAATGTCGTATAAACTTTTCTGGAATTCGCCTAGTTTCAGAGTTACTATCAATTAAATAAAAAAATATTTTTTATTGTGACTCAGTGCAAAACGCTTTTTTGGTGGCGATTTCACCCTTTATGGGGTCTAGTCTAGACATTCTTATTGACAGATATCAAAGTGCCAAGGAATACTTTACGTAAACTATTTTTTACGAAAAAAAAATGTACTAATTTATTTTAATCGACAGTTTTACCAATAACATTTATGTTTTCATGTTCAAAATCATTAAAAAATCGAAAAAAAAAAACAAAAAAAAAATTTTTTTTGGCGAAATTGACCTAAATTTATATAACATTTATTACTCCTTATGACCTCAGAAATTCGTGGTTAAAATCTCTCGCAATGCTCACGAGCACCGTGTATAGTGCTTCGACGGAATAGTATTATTTTAATAAATCAATAATCTCTCTTTGCAATTGTTTTATCTTCAGCTCTTCGAAAGATGGTTCGAAATCAGACCAAAATGATACAAAGGCCTTTTAACGAAAAGAGCGGAATATCTCTACACGGCGGTTATTCATATCTTAACCCGTTAAATATGCACAACCGATTAAGTTCCCGCAGAAGCGTGCCAGTGAAGAGTGAGAAGAAGATTTGCCGCTCGAGGCCTGTGTCCTTGGTTCCTTCGTCGGGGACGATGGACACTGCTCTTGGAAAAACATTTTCGCGAATCCAACCACTGAAAGATGAAATACCCCAAGTCAATGATCTTGCATCGGTCAGAAACATATTTTTAAATAGCTCCAAGATTACACCTCAAATAAGTGACTTCTATTTATTCGAACGTGATAATAACAGAGGCAATGGCACGTTTCGGGGAAATCGTCGAATACCTTCGCCTTTCTTTCCTCCTGTAGACGACAACAACTTGCAAACTATTGAAACTCAAACGCATGCGAAGAGGACTATCATTATTCCCATTACAGAAAGTTCAGGGAGATCTCAAACCGATGATACGCTACTCGTAAAAGGAATATTCCGGGCAGAAGTGCCAACAAATATAAAACCTAGTGTACCAACAGTTGAACCTAAAACCCGGGAAACATTACTACTAGATTTTGATAGTCAAAATGTTGACTATTTAATGGAAATAACTACAAAAGCTGCCGTCATTAGTGGCTACAATATGTCGATTGATGGATTAAACATATGCTCATCCGTAAAATCAATGCGGACAAATATTGACGCACAAAAGCGATTTGCCGAATTTGATATCGAGGTAATTATTTCATTCAGGCTGACTGTGCACAGTCTTAGTGAAAATTGGAAGTTCGTAAATGTTTATAAGTCTATGCTTTTAAAGCCCGCTCTACACTCGCGGCGCGAAGTCGCTCCGTGAATTCACGGCGTGAATTTACGCAGCGGTTCACGCACAACTGTATCCCTCCACACTCGCAAAGCTTGGCAGTCTTATTCGCGTTTTCAACGAAAATGGACGACGACGTTCCCCTCGATGTCTTGTACGCTACTGCGAAAAACTGCGAGTGTAGCTGCGTTCGTGTTCGCGCGCCGCGTACCCTTGTCGCGGGCCAAAAAACCGACACTGATCGGGGAATGCCGCGAAGCGCGAACGCGAAGGCGTGAACAACATCGTCACTCGCGGTTCGCGGCTTTCGCGGGCGTTCGCGCCGCGAGTGTAGAGCGGGCTTTAGGCTGCGTTTCCACCAGAGATGAGCCATGATGTGTTTGTTAAGTAACATAGAATCACTTCATTTGATTATCCTCGCACAGCGCAGCTCTAGGATTGGTTCTTAAGAAAACACATTCCTCGCAACGCATCCTCGCTCAACGCAGCCTTAACCCTGACATAAAGACAATTACTAATTTATAAAGGGGCTTTCATACACATTACAATTCCTTCTTCCTACAATTTTTTTCAACAGTAAAGATTGTATGTGAGCATTGTACTCGTATTAGGTAATGTTGATTGAACAATTGAAGACTTGAAGCAAATGAATCGACGTTTATGATTATGAATGAAAACAACTAGGTATCCGATTTTGTTTTAATAACTAGTAGTCCGCCTCAAACTAGTCAAACTGAGTACTCGCGATCGACTTGCAAACGAGTTGTCCAATATAACAAGATCCTTATGAATATCGTTTCGCGCCTTCTGGCTCCATAATGTCGATTGATGGATAAAAAAGCTATGACTCGCTTTCAAACCATTAAAAAAATAATTTTAAAGCAATATCTAGCGATTTAAAACCTGATAAGGGGTAAAGAGGTGCCATTTTAACGTGTGTATTTGTGTGTCTGTCACTAGCACAGCAAACGAATGAACCTAATTAAATTCTGGAGGAGTAAATCTTAATACCGGCTGTACACTCCCAGGCTAGAGTATTCGGGAGAACTTTCTTCTGGAGGCAAAGTGAGCGCACTCATGTACACTTTCGCGCTCGGCCTGTCTGGGTGTATTTCGGCGAGAGTGCACAGTCGGCATTAAAATAGCTTATTTCACGACACTAAGGGCTTGTTTCACAATGTCCAAGTAAAGTCCTAAATAAGCTATTTGCCACTTATCTGACGAATAAAGTCATCATTGGCGTTTCGCAATCTTCAAATAAGCTTACCTGGTAGATAAAGTGCTAAGGTTGCAGGTAGTTTTATCTGGCAGTTAATTTATTTGTCATGGTGCTCCCACACCAGCTGTTATAATAAGTATAACAGTAACTATCTTTCTTTAACACCATAGTGCTACTTAACCTTATCCTTGTTACTCTTTGTTTTATAGCATTTATAACAGCTGGTGTGGGAGCACCATTAATTAGCTATCCAATACTTTACTTGGACATTGTAAAACAGGCCCTTAAACCTTTATTAGATTTTTTATTTTATTAAAGATACAAAACCGACCTTTCGGGAATTTGGTCAAGCATACCCAAATTACACAAATGTGGAATCGTATCATACCAACCAGCTAAAAAAATTGAACACTCGCTATTACTACTCATCGACAGTACATTGTTCGGATTCAGTAAAATCTCTCGGATAAACATCTGCTTAGAAATAAAAATCATCAAGAAATTTTTCACCTCACTGGCTCGGAAAGCTCTTTTTTATTCTTTTAAAACAGATAGCAAAACTGCATTTTATTCACAAGAGTGCAAAGAATATTTGAAATTCGAACGTGATATTAGTCACTTTTTTAAACATAATAACATGTAAAGGCCACTCCAGACAGGACAATCTTCGCCCATCTGATTAAATTGTCTGATCAAATCAGGTGCTGTGGACGCAAAAATTATTTTATATTTAATTGTATTCATTAAAAAACATTTAGTGTAAACAATATTGTTTCATGATTTTACTATAAAACGCTTTAAATCTTTCAAGAAATATTATTTTGATCGATCCATTTTAATTGATGAACTACCTGTCTCAGAATAATTCGAAAAACGTGCATTGTTTTTGTTTTATCTGTAACATGTAACTTTTTAATTTTAAAAAGTTAGTTTTGTTTACTTATATTTTGAAGTATCAGATTGCGTTTTTTATTATTTATTAATGTAATATCTGCCATCACCTTTCAATAAATGTATTCAATCAACGCAAAGACCATCTGAGATATTTATGTAGGTACTTACGACAGGTGTAATACATTTTTTGTGATATATGTGACTTTGAGGTTATGTAGAGTTTTATATCGAATTATCATTTCAAGTTGTTTCTTTCAGTGTAAAATCGAATAATTGAAGCGATAACTATTGCTAAATGAAGTCCAAGATCGTTTGTTGCATAGGAGCAAGTGCTGCATATTGTCACAAAGCAAGAAAACACTACAATTTAACAGGTTTAGGCACCAAGCATCCCGCTACCTACAACAGACTTTTATCAAGCCTTTGAAATATTTTCCTTTATGTACGGTCACGGACTTTAATCGTTGAGCCATATACGGTTCACTTTACATTGGACTTTTTATAGAGTAAGTATCAAACAAAAGAAAATAGCTTGACCCGTAAATGGCTCTACAATTAAAGTCCGTGACTGTACCTACCTAAGCTACATATGTATAAAATAAATAAACACCAAAACCTCACGTGCGTTTATTGATTATTCAATTATACAATTCGTACATTAGATTAAATAAGTGCCTACCTAAAATAGTCGTCAAACGAAATGATAAAAGGAAATCATAATAAATAAGTAGGAGTATACTGAGTGATATAATATATGTAAATTCACATGACTCTCTTATTCATACAGATAATGAAGCTAATCCTGTTCCATTCTAAACTGAAAAGTTGTATTTTCTGGTTGATATAGGTAGTTACTCGTTTCCCTCGACTGGCCTTATGATTTTAGCAATCATTGTAAATATCAATGTTTCATTCCTTCCTGGATGTCAATTATTGTATTTTGACCGCATAATCTTCTGTCATTTTTATGTTGTTATTTTAATTTCTTCGCACCTTCTTTTTCATTGTATTGGCATAAATATATCAGAATTATCAATTATTTTAATATTCAATGCAGAATTACAATTTTAGAAATGACGTACAAAAGCGCGCCACAGGCGTCCAAAAAATACTAAGTTTTGTTTGATGTACATTGCTGTTTTTCTATGGAGCAATGCTGATGTTCGATTCGCTTAGTGTTGCTATATTTTTGTTTTGTACATTGCTACTGCGTTCGTTGGTTGGCCAGACTATATTTTCCTCGCTTTAGTGAGGTGAAAAGATTTGTGTTACACACGGCTGCAAAGTTATTTCGACGTCTCGTGTGTTGCAACACTTGCTACGCTCAGGATTCTATTTTTGAACTACTCGCTTCGCTCAGGATTCTATTTTCGAACCACTCTTTTTTTTTTAATACTACGACGGTGGCAAACAAGCATACGGCCTGCTTGATGGTAAGCAGCTACCGTAACCTATGGACGCCTGTAACTCCACAGGAGGCACATGCGCGTTGCCGACCCTTTACAAAAAGGAGGATGCACTGTGTTGACGGCTAAAGGAAGATGAGGGTCCCTCATCGTCAACATACTGGTCCTCTTTGAGCTCTTTGGCAACCTTACTCACCAGCAGGAACGCCAGGAACACAACACTATGAGTAGGGTCTAGTGCTATTTGGCTGTGGTTTTCTGTAACTCGCTTCGCTCGCGGTTCAACCATAGAATCCATTCGCTACCTCGCAGTTCAACCCTAGAATCCATTCGCTAGCTCGTGCTTCAATTCCACACTCGCGGTTAAAATACAACTTTGCACCCTTGTATAACAAATAACTATTAGGTTAATTTTATTTTATCGTGAATTCTAATGTCTCTCTCATAACTGCATCCCGTCCCTTGGGTGTGCCAACATTGGCCCAATTTGTGGAATAGGCATTATACCTATTTATAGTCAGATTATTTTACAAATACTTAAATAATTTTCTCAGCCTTCCTGGATGACGAACCGACATTTCTGGAACAATATTTATGACAGTCGCTACGAATTTCTAATGAGGAATTCAAAATGGCCTCCTTTGAAGGTAAGGTATACTGAAGAGTTGTGGGTATTCGCCTACGCTATCTTCGCCTCTAGCAGAGATTTCTCTTATGTAGACAGCCCTGTGGCTGAGAACATTTTGAGGCTCCAAGTTTGAAGCGCCATCTAAACGAGACCAACCCAAAGTTTCCGTAGTAATACCGTTATAATAGTAATGCTATAAATTAGTATATGGTACCAAGGGGCAGATAGTACTCTGCCCTAATTATACATAGTGCGCTTCAGGCTTGGAGCGTCAAAATGTTCTTAGACTGTGGCTGTCTATAAATGTTTAGTCTCTGCCTCTAGTTAGATTGCTATACTATCATTACGTGTTTGTGTTACCGCTTTAATATGTAATGTGTTTTGTTTTAATGTTAAAATATAGGTTCATTTTAGTTTTAGTTTAGTTTTATTATAAATAGGTATGTTTTATTTGTAGTCTAATTTATATACATTCTTGTATATGCTACCAATAATGTATTGAATACCAAATATGGGTATTACGAATACCTTCAAATAATTATAAACTCTGGAGGGCCCTCCTCGACAAAAAGCCAGTCCGAAAGAGGAGTCAAAGTAGGGGATAAGGGGATTGCATCTAGTTTTGTTTAAAGGAGTAAGTGTGCTGAAAGGCGGACGGGTAACATAAATTGATGAATTTTAAAATTGGGGTCACTATGGGGGGTAAATAACATTAAAAAAGTTTTGCAAACTATACTGTGTACTTATATCAAATAAAAGGGCTTGTTTTGAGGACCCCAAATAGGTATATTATTTTTATAAATTTGACCATTCACGTCCTTATCTCGGAAACTGCTAAGCTTAAAATAGTGAAAAATGATTGAAAATAATACTTCATTAAATTACAGGAAAAATTATGAGAAGTCTACGGTCAAGCGTGAGTCGGCCTAGCAAAAAAAATGCAATATTTATGATGTACGGAACCCTCGGGGTGCAAGTCTGACTCGCACTTGGCCTTTTTTAGGGTTCCGTAGTCAACTAGGAACCCTTATAGTTTCGCCATGTCTGCCCGTCCGTCCGTCCGTCCGCGGATAATCTCAGTGACCGTTAGCACTAGAAAGCTGAAATTTGGTACTAATATGTATATTAATCACGCCGACAAAGTGGTAAAATAAAAAGTGGAAAAAAATGTTTTAGGGTAAATCGCCAGTTACTGGCCACTGTCCAATAACTGGCCACCTGATACTCGTACTAAAAATGAACTCTGTTTACCTACAAACAAAGCTGAAGTAGAAACTGAAGGGTTTCAATAGCTGGCCACGTTATACTAAAATGAATTTTGTTTGTAGGTACGCAGAGTTCGTTTTTAGTATGAGGTGGCCAGTTATTGGACAGTGGCCAGTAACTGGCGATTTACCCTATTAGGGTAACGTAAAGTGGAGAGTGATTTTTTTTTTCATTTCAACCCTAACGTGTGATATATTGTTGGATAGGTATTTAAAAATGAATAAGGGTTTACTAAAATCATTTTTTGATAATGTAAATATTTTCGGAAATAATTGCTCCAGAAGTTAAAAAAAATGTGTCCCCCCACCCCTCTAACTTTTGAACCATAAGTTTTAAAAATATGAAAAAAATCTCAAAAGTAGAACTTTATAAAAACTTTGGATAGGTATTTAAAAATGAATAGGGGTTTACTAAAATGATTTTTTGATAATGTAAATATTTTCGGAAATAATCGCTCCAGAAGCAAAAAAAAATGTGTCCCCCCCCCTCTAACTTTTGAACCATATGTTTTAAAAATATGAAAAAAATTTCAAAAGTAGAACTTTATAAAAACTTTCTAGGAAAATTATTTTGAACTTGATAGGTTAAATAGTCTTTGAAAAAAAAATACAAAATAATTTCTGAAGTAAGTTTGCAATTTAACCGTATAAGCAGGAGTTTATTGTACCTGTAATTTCTACAAAATCACAATGAAATGACGTGCTTTCAAATAAAGTAATAACGGTGAAAATCGGTTCACGCAATAAAGAATTATCCCATAAAAATCATCTTCCGTACTTTAAGCTCGCGCGCAATAGTTTACTTAATTTGCCGATAGATGTCGCTGTACGTGGAACGCTCATATCATATCCTACATGGCGGTGTTATTTTAACTCTTAAGTGGGGACACTTACTGTGACGGACGGAAAACTACGGAACCCTACACTGAGCGTGGCCCGACACGCTCTTGGCCGGTTTATTTATGATTTGATACAATTGTTATTTTATTTTTATTTTAAGGTTATCCTGATACCTCGTTCGCATGTGTATACTATTTGGAAGAACACTTTTGAGCATTACCACAATAACTCTGCCTACAAAATCCTTTCCAACATCGTGAAAAAGATGAACTTTTATGCTAATTTAACTTTTACTTGGAACGAGATATCACATTTAAGTCAATGGTGGAAAACGACCACTCACAAAAACCGCGCGGTAAGTGTTAAGTACTATAAGTACCTACAGGTATTGGTGCTGCGTATCGGGATCCGTAGACAAATAGCGAAAACGGAACGAAACGAAACGGGTTTAAGGCCCTGTCACACTTGACTTTTTTCAGTGTCCTAACTAGCATCCTAATTATGATCCTAACTAGTTTTCGTTGTAAATTTACTTGCTAGATGCGGTTACACTTGACTAAATTTAGAAACTAAATCATTTAGGAAGCTAGCTAGGACAAATGTAACAAGGCTTTTAGGGTTCATCGCTGATAGTCATCGCTTCGCGCCGCATGGTAGTCCATCCGTAAGGCCGGGAACATACTTTAGGTTTGCGCGTCAGGTTCCCGGATATGGTTATAGACAAAGAACTAGCCCCGTGTCAGATAACCAGAGGCCGGAATTCTCGTAGCACTTTTGAGCTGTCATAGGGACTTCTCATTTATCGACATCCGATATATATATGTAATATATATTATCGATACATTATAGAACACAACATTATATAAACTGTACGAAATTTGAAATCTAAAGTAAACATTGAGATAGGCACAACTGTTGTTGGTCGTCTCTGTCCCTTTCTAGCATATACATCCATACGCTCCTTCTCGCTCACACAGAACCCCCTCTACTTCCATCAGGCAGGGTTGTTGGTCGTCTCTGTCCCTTTCTAGCATATACATCCATACGCTCCTTCTCGCTCACACAGAACCCCCTCTACTTCCATGAGGCCGGTAGCTGAGGTTCAGCTTTCATTTTTACTACATTGGCTTGCTGTTTTTCAATCTGAAAGGTCGTCAGCTAAACTGCTGGTGAGTTTTTTGAATTATATCCCAGTTTAGCTTTATACTTTGAAAAACAGTTTCTAACGGTTTTTACCGTTCGAAATATAATTTTGAAGTTGCTGTCCCTAACTTCCCTAAGCAAATAGGAACCGATCCAAAATAGTGAAGTGATAATAAAATCAAGTAAATTAAAAGGATGCGCCTCATCGCGGCTATCCTATTCAATATATTATTAAAAATACAAATTTTAACATTTGATATATATTCCAATTTTACAAGTAGAATTGCGTATCGCACAGATCGCACTACTCACAAGACGTGTTAAACCCTAAATTCCGAAAATTCATTAATTGAATTATGACATGACTTTCATTGGTGTTACATACATAGATCGCGTTATTTACCGATACTTGTTTAAATATGGCAGGAAATTATATCACATGTTTAAGTGTGAGGAACATACCCTCAATTTTATACTTGAAAAATATTTGAACTTGAGGATCGGGATATCAATACGCACATTACCGTTGAGGTTACAATTGTTACAAATATGTGGCCCAAAAATATTCACTTTTGTTAAAAAGTGTGGATACGCTAGAGAGTTGATAAACTTGTATTTCTACTCTCAGAGACACAAGCTAAGTAACAAATCTATAACGGTAAATAGTTGTCATTATATTGTGTTGAGAAAATAAATAATGAAATATTATGGGACAATCTTACACAAATCAACCTAGTCCCACGGTAAGCTCAATAAGGCTTGTGTTGTGAGTACTAGGCGACGATAGCCTAGTATGCTGAAATTGTTAAGAAAAGTATACTCTTGTATGCAGTGGTAAATGTTATAAATACTATAATGTAAGTATTGATTTACAAGTAACCGTACTGTACGGTTTTATCTTTTAACATTTGATACCAGTTACTTACTTTCTTATTAACTTGATACATGCTTGATACACAACTGTATACATGAGCGACAGTTCTTAAGTTTCGTTTAAAACGAGTATTTATTATAAGTGATATTGAAGTACAATATTTCCCTTTAGACAGTATTTCTAGTAAAATTTTAATGATAAGATAGGCATGACGCCTGCGCAAGGATGACATGTTCATTTGGGAAAGCGTTCTACATTTTGACTGGCACATAAACCTCCTCAAACACTGCCTGCGCAAGGCTGACTATCCTTCTGAGCAAGGAGCCTACAACCGCGGCAACATTATTTATTAACTGCCTCCTGGGCATTAATTTTGATTTATAATAAAAGTGCAAATAAAATTGACTGTGACCACCTGCGCAAAGGTGTATAAAAATATGATAGTCATATCATTATTATTTGGAATCTGCTTTCTAGTTATTACGACAAACTGGTATAATATTCAGCCTTCGCAAGGCACATTATTAAATTTATAATTTGGTTAGGCAATGAGGATAAACGCGCACATTGGTTATGGTTTGGAAATTTCAAATCCATACAGTCTATGTTACCGAGTCTCTAGAGACTAGACCTCAGAAAAGCATCAGAAATGGTTCCAAAATAACAGTTAATATGGACCATTTATAATCTAAGGGTTTCTATCCTCATTAGTCTATAGCTAGAGAAATACTATTCACAAATACTTTCGGGGTAATTAGACCTCATCAACACTGAGAAGCATGTAAAAGGCAAAAGACCCTAACCTGCGTAAGGTGTACTGTTCAATCATTATTAATCTGCAGTCTCTGCAGATAAGCAGTCTAAAGTGAACCTATTATACGTCACAGTCGGAACTAACCGACGACCATATTTACAGCTTCAGATGAACGTTCATGCATCCTAGTAACATTTTCTTTTGCTTATCATATAATGTGGTCATGGTGGTGAAAAGGTTAAAGCCATTGTTCCGCCTCCCGAATATAACTGATTATATAAAAGTATATAATTAATTGATATTTCAACCTGTCCTCGATGCAGGGAAACTATCATGCTGCTGCGTAGGCAAGCATATTGAAAACCGAAATGTACAAAAATGCCCCTACAAGCCGTTTGGCAACTTACTTGTAAATATTTTGAGACTAGACTTATAATATTTCGGTATTGTAAAAATCGCAAGTATGTAGTATAACAGGTTTCTGTGATCTGTCCATGTACAAGTGTTGCCATTGCCATGAGCACACAAATACTTTATTTAATCTGTTATTACTAAAAAAGACATATAGGTAATACCTCGTTTGAATGGTTAAGATATCATGAGTACACAAACTATGTAATGCTCTTAAAACTATCTTCTAATGGTTTGGGACGGGAGCTTCAGATCCTACAGGCAAACTCCCTCAAAAACCTGAAAACTAAACGGTCTTGCCCAGAACTGGAGCCTTCTTTGCTACAGCAAAGAGTGCCAACAAAGCAGTCTCTGGTTAACAAACACCTCATTCATCTAAGTTTTTAGTGCTTTTAAATCTAAAGTTTGCATAAAACCAGTGTTTCTGATTAAATATAGTGAACAACTGGATACATGATTTGCAATAAATTAAGTACTTGAGACTCTTGGTCTGTCTTAACCATTTTTTAATAGTAGAGTATTTGCTACAACAGTACATTTACCTACTTCCCTGCGCAGGGAAAACACGCAAAATCGTGAAGCATTCCACATTTCAGGTACCGAATTTATCTACATTATTAAAATTAGGATGAGACGCTAAGCCTTACGAGTGTGTTAGGTCAACACCTGGGCAATTGTGAATAAACAAAATTAGGAGCAGTCAAGCTCCCGAAATCCAGTGTTAATCTTAGTTGAAGGAAAGTTTAACTTGTTGATATAAATACAAGTATCCTATATCACTGCTTAGCTTAATGCTATATGTTTCCATTACCATTGCCAATATTGGTTGAAAATAACTATAGTTAAAAATCGCAAGTGATTTCAAAGCAGTTTGTACTGAAAAGTTAGGTACATTAGTGAAAACGAATTTCGAAGTACCCATATCCATGGTTAAGTGCGAGTTCGGCCTTGCCTATATATTAAGACTAATATTGTTATTTGTTCATCAAATCATTGTCTGATGCGTTAAGTAAACAATGCATGCATTTTCGTAAATACCAAAGTATCTGAACTCATGTCAGTACCCATGTACTAAATCGAAATGAGGCAGTGGTGTAATTACACTCAAGAAAATGTTGACAGAACTTGGCGTTTTTTCTAAGCAGTATAGTATAAAGACGCCTGATATTTGAGGAGAAATAAATTCAGTTCATTCAAATCCTGTCCAGGATAGATCTAGTTCTGTTCCTATCAGAACCTAGCAGAGCTAAGTAGCTACTTTGTAAAATTATTTTTGTAGTATCGGAGTGCCATACATAAACATAACATTTGTTAAGCAATTTGACCTAACTTGGCAACGGGTATCTCTTCGTTAAGGCCAAGTTCTGGCTGTAAATGAGGTATATGAACATTAAACTTATCTTAAAGAGTGTTGACCTATGAATCTATGCAGTTCAAATAATAGCATCCTTAATTTAGTAATAAGGAATAAAAGGGTAGACTTCGGCTCCTACCGTCAAGGTTAACATTCTTTTAATTTGACCAGATTGAATTCTAGGTCTAATATAAGCGTTATGACCGATCTATAATAACTAAATTTCTTTTATCTACACTCATATTGTAAGTTCTCTAAAACGTGTTCGAAAACGGTAGGCAATGGCTAGCATTACCACGACCGATTTTACTATGATAAGCTTTTTATCCGTAGCAGTAACGTAATTTTAACTTTTCATGCTCAATTATTGATGTGCTATGAGTTTTGATAACATAATGTACACCTGCACCCTCCCGGGGATCCGCTGACAGCCCGACACGCGCCCGCGCGACCGCCGGCACAATCGAGTTGGCCATGGTGGCGGTGCAATGGCGGCCATTCTATGGTTTCCAAATAAGGCATATAGAATAAATAATATGAGTGTAGATAAAGCAGTGTATGCAACTGTACGTAATTAGGCGTTAAAACACTCGTGTGATCTTATTATGAAATTCGCCTGCGGCTCATTTCATAAAACCACACTCATGTTTTAAGGACCCTTATTACGTAACAGTTACATAAACTACTAGTTTAGACTAGAGCCTTTCTGAAACTGATCAAAATAGCTATAGCAATACCTAAATACGGCATAATGTATATTCTGGTATGTTTTGTCTCATAAACAAACAAATAAATGGTCACAACTAAAACAAATAACCTGTAAGGACTCAAAATATAGCCACATTTTTATAAAATCTATATAAGTATAGAAGTAGCATTTCCAACTGTATGTGACGTTCATTAAGTTCACGCAGCGTACACATACCTATAATTGTATATAGAGTAAAGTCTCAAGTTCTCAACTACAGGTGTGGCAATTTGGCCAAGCCAAGAAACTTGCCATAAGTCTTCACAAAACAAAAAAGTATCCATATCCTTGGTAACATTGTACTAAAAAGAAGATGGAGAACTCACTAGGGGAGTACATATACTAGAATCAATTCTTTTAAAACTACTAAGTCCTCGTATATTAAAATAGATATACAAAATTAAGTGCATTCACCTGTGGTAAATGTAATATGTAACAATGCATTCTCATACAAAAATGATATTTTAGCAAACTAACGGCATGTAAACATTGGATAAATGTTTTCTTATTTGTTAACAAGCTACTTACTGAAATAGTTTTATTATGTTCATAATGAATTGCTGTTACAGCTAAACAAACGCATTTCTTTATTAATTATAATTTATGTATATCGTAAAGCTATCCTTTATTAGCTTTCAACAATTCCTAAATTGACTGAATAATTGTATATATATAATGTCATTATGATGACCGATTAAGTACATAATAATTATCTATTCAGTGTATACCTATGTAAATCCTACAATCTCTGGAAATAAAAGGTACCTTGTTTTATTTCTACAAATTTTCACTGAGCAATTGGGCAGCACTGTAATTTCCTAACATATCTGTTGAGGAGAAATAAAAAATAAAAAATATAACAACACAACTGTTATGTTTTATTTATTTTTTAAATTCTGTTTACATATTATAAGGTTAAGTGAACCACTTACATACCTTTACCATTGTGCTGGTTAATTATGATCTCTTCCTGGAGATTCATACTCAGTCAGTTAACATAAGATTAAGTTAACATTAGATTTTGTTTTACCTTGTTTTTAATTAGATCACCATTGCGAAGGTCTTTTCTGGTGAAACATTTCTTGAATACTTACAGGTACCTATATCTATAATAACTTGTAAAGTTAGTTCCATCTGTGGGTACAACATAGATTTATAAACATAACTTTACAATCTACCCACCTCTCACTACACAGTTATTAAAATTCATGGTGTTGCCATACACCATCGCAATTCATTGCTGTTTTATTGTCACATTGGCTTGGCGTCTTACGCTTCCAACAGGCGATAACAAACACGTCTCAATGTTTACTTTAGATCTCAAATTTCGTACAGTTTATATAATGACAGCGTTTTACATAAAATAAAACGCTAATTATAAAAACTTACAAATTTGAGATCTAAAGTTTTTAAACCTGCCTGGTATAAATTATAGATGAATAATAAATATTGAGACAATAAAGTAAAAATGAAACCTGAACCTCAGCTACCTGTCTGATGGAAGTAGAGGGGGTTCTGTGTGAGCGAGAAGGAGCGTATGGATGTATATGCTAGAAAGGGACAGAGACGATCAACAACAGTTGTGCCTATCTCAATGTTTACTTTAGATCTCGAATTTGTAAGTTTTTATAATTAGCGTTTTATTTTATGTAAAACGCTGTCATATTAAATAATATTAAAAGTAAAGGTAAACAACAGGCGGTCTTATCGCTAAAGAGCGATCTCTTTAAGTTAATTGCGCCTGTTGCCCCCCGTCGTCACAACACACTGCATCCTCTTTGAGTTCTTTAAATTTACTGGAGCCCTCTACCTATTTTAAATAACATTGATTTAATGTATTTTATAGGCTTTTCGTAAATTTCTAAATGAAGGCAGATTAGAAATAACTACCGGTGGTTGGGTAGAAACTGATGGAGCAACAACCCACATATTTGGGCTCGTGCACAATCTGATTCAAGGTAAATATTTGAAAACAAGCAAGGAGGTACCTACGTCCTTTTACTTCTCTACAAAGGCTTTCTCCTTGTAATTTCTACTTAATACCAAAGAAGAGTACTTAGGTGAGTACCTAAGTGCGAGTGCATGGCATTAGCACCAAACATCCTTAAATAAAATTGAAAATTGAAGTATTAAGTATTAGTAACGGTTGTGAATGTTGTAATGTTTTTAGGTCACCAGTGGCTCGCGGAGAACCTGAACTATGCGCCGGACGTGGCGTGGCTCACCAACAGCGTTACTCACAGCCCCACTCTGGTCTATCTGATGTCCGCGCTGGATATACCAAGACTTATCTTCACTAATGTTCATTACTCTTGGGAGGAATATTTTGGAGGGTATCAAATAAGCGACTTCGTTTGGGTTCAAAACTGGATGACTGAAGGAGTTTCTTCATCAAACCTTAATAAACTTTTAAAACGAATAGGGAAAGATGGTTATCCCAGTAATTCCGTGCTATCACATTATTTACAGTTTAACAACGATGGATTTGGAGCGTGTGGTCCGAATACACGATTATGTACCACAGATTATGACTTTTTCAAACAATCTCAGCCTTGGAATGTACATGGATACAATATCAAAGAGAAGTCTGAATTAATTCTCGAGCAATATTCTAAAACCGGAACATTAACACCCCATAATATTATTATTGCTCCAATTGGAGGACCTCATCACTTCACAACTCAAGATGAGGTTGATTACCAGTACAATAATTACGAAAAAATTGCCGAATATATTAACCGCAATAGCAATATTTATAAAGCATCTATTGAGTTCGGGACGCCAATAGATTATTTTAACTCGATACTGAAAAGAAGTGTAAACTACCCAAGTTTGAAAGGTGATTTTTTAAATTTTGCCGATATAGAAAACAGTTCACCGGCGTATTGGACAGGATATTTCACATCCAGACCTGTGCTTAAAATGTTATTAAGGCGTCTTCAAGCAACCTTAAGAACAACAGAAATTTTATTTTCGTTTGTGTCAACGGCTTCAACAAACTATAACGGAGATATTGACGCTTTTGATATAATTAGCCTATTAACCAAGTGTAGAAAGACCGTGGCAAGGTTATTGGACCGTAATGTGATAAGTGGTACCCTTCCTGCTAATGTGCTCCGATACGTGCACGAAACAATTTTAACAACGGCGAAAGATTGCTGGAAAATACAGGAGGTCGTGGTTAGTTGGGTTACTTCAAACAACACGAGAAAAAATCCATATGTTGGGAAGTATGTATATCGTGATGGTGAATTTATGTCAATATTCAGGACAGTCCGTCCAGGAGATAACGTAATAGTATTTAATTCTTTAAGCCACGAGAGACACGAAATAGTAGAAATGTTTACAAAAATACCAAATATTAGAATTATTGACCACAACAAAAAAGATGTCGCAGTCCAGATCAATCCAGTATGGAGGTACGACAGTAAAAATGCTGTTGTTATATCTAGACGGTTCTTTAAAATAGTTTTTGCTGTTCTTATTCCTCCGTTGACGATTGAACTCTTTAAAGTTAAGGAAACTGCATCAACACTTAATGCAGCCACGATATATTGTGTTCATTGCATGGTAGAAGAAGACATGAATAATGGATTAATATATTTTCCTTTTACTATACAACCTATTGAACCAGGGGATATTCAACTGGAAAGTTATAAGCATCGGCTTGTATTTGATGAAACCACTGGATTTTTGAAAACCGTCGTAGAGAAAGACACTCATACGAAAAAATCGCTTGTAATTGATTACGGAACTTTTGCAGGATCGTACGTAAATTCTGGAGTGTTTTTATTTAATACTAATGTGACAAGACCAATCCGAGACATATTGAAGCCATATAGAACAGGTTCTAAATTAAAAATATTTATAATTTTGACGGGACAGCTGACCACCGAATTTACTTCAGTTTACGGAAAGCTGCTGCATCACACTGTCAAAATATTCAATTTACTTAAGAGCCCCCTATCCAGCGCAATTCTGGTTGAAAGTAAAGTAGATTTAGACCTTTCACCAATTAACAGAGACATAGAGTTGTTTATGTCAATACAAACAGACATTAGTAACGGTAATCCTCCAGAGATATTTATCGATAACAACGGATTTCAATACACACCGCGCACTATAAATGTAACCAGACGGATTGAATCAAATGTGTATCCTATGACAACGCTAAGCTACATACAAGACCAAAAGCAAAGGTTAACTGTTATAACCGACCATGCCCAAGGAGTGACTGCGCTGCAAGAAGGACACGTCGTTTTGATGTTAGACAGGAGAGTCCTCTTCGATGACGGTCGGGGGGCCGATGAGGGCCTTGCCGATAGTGGTGCCTCTAATCAAAGACATTACATTCTACTTGAGAATTTCATCGAGAATCCTAACTATAACTTAGGGCCCCATTTAAAATCCGTACAATTACCCAGCTTCAGGGCGAATTATTTATCCAATACCTTCAATTACGACGCAGATATTTTTATAATAGATAAGAATGTGACTGAATATTGCGTATACGCTATCATTCCTTTAATCAAGGCGACTTATCCCTGTGACGTCTCCTTACTCAGTTACAGGGCACTTTTGGACGGCATAACTGCAAAATCATTGCCTGCAACTGCAGTGACTTTAATGACATTACACAGACAAAGCTTTACTTGTTTGATCAGTTATGAGGCCCTGTTACACTGTGCTGTGGATCCTAAATTTACAGTGGATAATATAATTCGAAACACAATATCAGTTTTTAAAACTAACTTAGCAGGTACGAACCAGGGTACACGTTTAAATAATATAAATCTAGACAATTTCCCGCCAATGGAACTGTTAACTTTAAGAATTCATTCATGACCTGGTCCAGAATTATTTATACATGCGTCAGTCAATAGAAACTCTTTACAAATATGTAGGAACGTAGGTATCATAAACACCGTCTTGTGGCAGTTGTAGCCATATATGCAATATACCCATTGATTTATTTCAATACATGCATTAGATATGGTACCTGGCGCACAATCGAATGCCATCAAATATATATATATATATATAGGTTCCGGAAGCTATATTGAATCATCCGTTTGATGGCCGCCAAGTGTCAACACTGTCAGAGTTTTCCAGAAAATTCCTTAAAATCATGGAAAGTTGTGCCTTTTTTCAGCGTTTTAATAGCTCAAAATATAAAAACAAACCTCACGGTATCACTTTTCATTCGTAAGTACTGTTTTAAATACGTAAACATATTGAATTTTACAATATTCATCAAAAACATTTTTGTTATTGTGTAAACGAGACATTTAAATAGGCAGTACCCATTAACAGGAGATGTGATCCCTAAGAAATTTTTGTCCCAAGAGTTCTAGTGAAAATCACTACAAGTCTATACTACTCTTTGATCCAGTCATAGCTGTGAACCGCCAAACATGGCGCACAAAATTTGTTCTAGATGTCACATCTAGTAGAATACATAATAAATCAATGGTAGTATATACCCACGCGTGTAACACGTATGTCCGAGTGTCACGCCCCTTTGCATTGTAGCGTCAGCAAATAATATGCAGATCAAACAATGCATTTTTATTTAATTGTGTTCTCCAATAGCGTTGTTTCCAATTTTTTAATACGCAATTATAACGTTCTGTACTGACCCAACATTAAAATAGAATTCATGTTTTGCGTCGAAAGGGCCTTTAAATATGGGAAAATTACATAATTTATTTGGACAGATGCTTTGTGCCTAAAACGCTCTGTGGAAAACGTGTGAAACGTTTTTCGTTTACTGCAAGTCACTGTGGGTAAACATTAGCGTATTCCTCGCCTGAGGAAAACTGTTTGGTTATAATTGGATAGGTCTTTCAAAAATAATACAAGTCTTTAAAAACATGTTTTTGATAAATCAATACTTTAAGAGATAATGGCTCCGAAAGTTCAACAAAATGTGATTTCCCCCTTTTGAACCGCCCATAAAATATGGAAATAAACATTTTATTTATGGTATTTTCAATTATTCGTTTTCCATATTTACTTAGAAATAACAACTAATAAATGCAGAAAAAAAAATTTCGTTTTCTGCAAATCAAGAATACCTATTTATTGCATGGTATTATTTATATACCAAGAATATTTATTCATTTTACAGGTCTTACAAATGTTTCAAGTTCTCCATATCCTGTCTTACAAAGGCGTAGGTACAATATTGCTTCGTTATCTTAGATATTACTAAATCTACTTTATGCTGCCGAAACATGGTGCTGCTATAAGGTAGATATCAAGAAATTAGACACCTTCCACCTTAAATGTCTAAGATCGATATTCTACGTATTAAATGGCAGGACCGAATTCCGAACACCGAGGTTCTACGGCGTACTGGTATGTCAGGTGTGGAGGCGCTCATTGTGAAGCATCAGTTAAGATGGAGTGGCCACGTCTTACGTATGGACGATAGCCGGTTACCCAAAGCAGTCTTTTATTCCCAATTACTTAGCGGAAAACGCAAGCAAGGCGGACAATACCTACGCTATAAAGACGTGCTAAAACGCAACCTCGGAGCTTGTAGCATACCTATTGATAGGTGGGAGGAGCGTGCTCGTCTCAGACCAGAATGGCGTCGGATGGTTCGCAAGGGTGTAGACTTTTTCGAGAACCAGCGTCTACAGAACCTTGACGCAAAACGCCAAATACGGAAGACTAAACCGAAGCCCTCCTACACCTACACTTACAACTCGGCTGGTCAGCTTCTTTGTGCTCCGTGTACTCGCGTCTTTATAACTAAGTTCGGTTTCGCGAGCCACTTAAGAGCCCACCAAAACAAGAACAAAAACTCAGACCAAATAAGTTAGTTGGAGTCGCCGTAGCCGGATACGGCTTGGACGACATGATATGATGATATTACTAAATTGGATGAGATCTTACCTAACATCTAGAAAACAGTTTGACGAAATAGAACATATGTGTAATCAAACCGGAAAATTAAAACATGTAAAATCCAACATACTTAACATAGATAGCTCAATACCTCAAGGTAGTGTCCTAGGATGCGTACTATTCTTAATCTACATAAATGACCTCCCAAAAATCACAACCCACAAAATAGTAATGTTTGCTGATGACGTATCTCTATTATTTCAATGTACAGACAATAACTTCAGCTCATATATAGAAGACACATTCAATTCAGTAACACATTGGCTACATGACCACAATCTGCTAACTAATAATGACAAATCCAAAATAATTCAATTCGGGCCCTGGCAAAAAGATCCTCTTAACTAACACGCCGTATCCGCCAAACTAAAAATCGAAGAGGTTACCGACCAATCATATTTACTATGGATGGGTTATACTCAAACAAAATGAGCAGAAAAAATGCTTCCAGAGTTATTTCATAACCTAGCAACGATTCTGTTATGTTTATCTATTTTGACAATCATTATATCTTTGTCTCTCTCATTGTTAGGAAATTACAGTTTGTCGCTTTCTCACGCGGGTGAGGGAAGCTCATTGGCACGTCCGCATCGCACGCTGGCCGGTGCGTGACTAGTGACAGTTGTTTGAATTCACTCATATTAAGTGCTTCACTTTTGGAGCGTGCATTAACCCATCTGTTATTATTTTATTATATATCATAGTTACCGACTGTACTTTGCTAGGTCTAACGCTAGATAGCAACTTAGGCTGGAAGGCACATATTGCACAATTGATAAGTAAAATGTCACGATTTATTTATGCACTGTGCGTATTAAAAAGTAATACCAGCCTAGAGTGCACATAGGCAGCGTACCATTCACAGGCGGTCGCGTGGTTGCGCTGCGGGATCCTACTGCTCCTACTGTGGTGCCATAGCAGCGAAGCTCGGCGCCTTTTTTTGAAGCAAAAACAACTGTGTCGGAACCAGTATCAATATCAATACCAATATCAATCTACCCCATAGCTCCGAACCTCACTTAAAAAACTAAATCTTTTAACCCTTCCCTGTCTTTACATTCTAGAAATCTCCATTTTTGTCCGTAAAATTATACACCTGTTTAAACTTTGCCGAAACGCACGAATTCGACAATATCTTGAATTACCCGAACCAAAATCAGAAATGTACAAAAACAGTCCCTATTATAGAGCCATAACAATATACAATCATATATAAAAAAAAAACACCGATGGCAACGGAACAACAACTGTGATTTATTGGTTCCGCTTATAATTTTCTCAAAAAAATTAAATAAATAACACCGTTTGACGATTTAGATAAATCCGACCGCAATAGACAAGCGGTACTAAAACTCGTCTCTGCGGAGACCGCAGCGCAGACCTGCGGGGCCCGCCTGGGACACGCTTAGCCGCCTTGGCAACTGACATTGTCATCGAAGTGAAAAAATCAACAATATATCTTATTCGCATATTTCTACCTCAATTGTGAAAGCACGCGCGTATGCCTGTTGTAAATGTGCGTGCAGTAACGGTGTTTTTGTTATTGAAGATACTATACTGACGTTTAATACCAAGGTATCTCGCAACCCCCGAAGACCGTATCCTGCACCCGACAATCGTTCTGCTTTATTTGTTTGTTGTAAAAGTGCGTGCAGTAACACTGTTTTTATTGAAGAAACTATACCGACGCTTATACCATACCAAGGTATCTCGGAACCCCGTAGGACCGCACCCCACACTTTATTTGTTTATTATAATTTTTAATTTTTAACAGTTTGTACATACCATTTTAAGTTCTATTAGTTTTATATTTATTTTGATTTAAGTTTTAATATGAGTTCCTCGTCCCATACTTTGACTTGCTCCCATTGCCATGGTTCGTCTCGCAGATTCACGTCACACGGACTTAAAATACACATTGGACACCTTCACAAAGATGTAGCTCGCCAGCGTCACCAGCCTTCGGCCCCTCGGGTGGCTCCCAGCACCAGCCAGACTGACCATAACAACACCTCCACAGGGCCCGCAAGTCACTCAACCACCTGGTAACGCCCTTAACCGACTCGGAGCCCTTAAATCATCGGTACGGGTGCTTCGCCACATCCCTAAGGGAGCGAGAAACCTGGCTGCGGAAAAATTAATTAGTGTTATTAGTAAATGTATTGATACCAATGAGACTGCGGATTGGTGTGCGCTATACTTACATTTGCGTACTCTGCGCTAAAAGCACCAGACGTCGAGGGCCCGGGTAATCTCACCACAAAGGTGAAGCATAATATCAATAATTATTTGCCTAGTCTTCTGAAAGTGTTAGCAACGTGCAGCATTCCGCTCGCTTGTCCTCTGTACAGAGGATAATCGATCAAAGTATTCGAGGGTGATGTGAGAGGGGCTGCTCGAGTGTTGATGTCAGACGACTGTATAGCACCCCCGGGCCCTGAGACTCTTGCTTCCTTACAGTCGAAGCACCCGTCCCCGTCCCGCCCTTTAGTTTTTCCTCGGGAGCCGGATAATTCCATTCAAGCCTTAACTGTCAACTTGGAGGAAGTAGTTCAATCGCTAGGGATGTTCCACAATGGGTCAGCTTCTGGTTTGGACGGAATTAGACCGGCTCATTTAAAATAATTGACTGCGAGCTCCGCTGGCGATAACGGACAACGTTTGTTAGAATGTCTCGTTAAACTCTGTAACTTTTTACTCAGTGGGCAACTAAACCCAGAAGTCTGTCCGTATATCTATGGAGCGTCTTTGTGCGCTTTGACTAAAAAAGAGGGGGGTATACGGCCAATTGCTGTAGGTAGCATCTTTCGCCGTTTGGTAGCCAAGCTGGGATGCCGTGCCGTTAGGGAACGGATGGCTGGATACCTTCAACCACATCAGTTAGGTTTTGGCACACAAAGAGGGTGTGAAGCCACTATTCATGCCACGCGCACGTTCGCAGCAGATCCAGGGAACTCGAACTGTGTTATCATCAAATTGGATGTTAAAAATGCATTCAATACCATAGAGAGAGATGTTCTTTTAGGCGAAGCCAAAGAACACATACCGTCATTGTATCCTTTTCTATATCAAGTTTATCACTCACCTTCCAACCTTTATTACAATAACTCCCTGATTCTTTCACAGGTGGGTGCGCAGCAGGGGGATCCACTCGGACCACTCACCTTCAGTCTCGCCATTCAGAAAATAATACCATCTTTGAAGTCACCTCTGAATTTATGGTATTTGGATGACGGGACCTTGGGTGGAAATCCAGATATCATAAAGCAAGACTTGACTGTTCTACTTCCGCGTCTCAAGGAGTTAGGACTAGAGGTGAATGCGACGAAATGTGAATTTTTCTGCTGCGGACCAACTTCTTCTTCTAATACGTTGTCATCATTCAGGACTTTGCTTCCAGGCCTAAAAGAACTATCGCGCAGCACATTTTATCTTCTCGGTTCTCCAATATTCCCAGACGCTATCCCAGATGCTTTAGAGACGAGAAGGCGACTTCTTCTGCTCGCTCGACAGCGTCTCTCTAACATCGGTGCCCATGTCGCCCTGACTCTGCTTCGAATTTGCTTCGCGGTTCCAAAAATTACTTATCTTTTAAGAACAACACCAACATGGTTGTATCCTGATGAGGTGTCTACTTTCGATGAAACTTTAAGAGATACAACAGAAATTATCCTAAATGTGTCCCTTTCAGACGGTCAGTGGAGCCAAGCCTCGTTACCCATTCGGCACGGAGGGTTGGGTTTAAGACGCGCGGCTGACGTAGGCCTGCCAGCATTTCTTGCGTCGGCATATGGGGTTAGTAGCTTGGTATCTAAAATTTTGAAATCCAATGGAGACCAGGTTACCATTCCTTATCTCAGTAATGCCCTTGCAAAGTGGAAAACCCGCTACCCAGATACGTCCGTACCAGAAATCCCGCAAGTACAAAAATCATGGGAAGAGGCCGGGGCCAGAAAGGAGCTGGCACGTCTAATGGATGCTGCAACAGGTGTGGATTTGGCTAGACTCAGGTCGGTGTCAAGAGCTGAAGCTGGTGCATGGTTACAAGCTCTGCCTGCACCTTACTTAGGAACCCTTCTCGATAGCGATTCAATGCGTGTGGCAGTAGCTCTCCGCCTGGGCTGCGATGTTTGTGCATCTCATCAATGCATCTGCGGCTCCATGGTGGAAGCGACTGGTCATCACGCGTTGAGTTGCTGTCGCTGCTCAGGCAGATTTCCTAGACACCACGCACTCAATGACATCGTCCGGGGGGCCTTAGTATCTGCAAATATTCCCTGTGTATTAGAACCCCCCGGCCTCAGTCGCACAGATGGGAAAAGACCGGATGGGTTAACCTTAGTGCCTTGGGAGAGGGGAAAATGCCTTTTATGGGACGCCACATGCGTCAGCACCTTCGCCGCGTCCCACCTCCCCCGAACAATACAGACGGCTGGTGCCGCTGCAGAAATTGCCGCAGTCAGAAAACACGACAAATATTCATGCCTTGTTGGCAATTATTTATTTGTACCACTTGCTTTCGAGACGACAGGGTGTTGGGGGTCTGAGGCCTTTGTTAAGGAACTAGGGCGACGTATTGCCGAAAGGGGGTCTGATGTACGCGCGGGTTCTTACCTGGCGCAAAGGTTGTCCATCGCCATCCAACGTGGCAACGCCGCCAGTGTGATGGGCACCTTCGCGCCTGGTACAGCTCGAGGGGGGCTCTTTGAGTAGTTTTTAGTTTAGTTTAGTTTTTAGTAGTGTTTTATATTTAAATTTGATTTACGTGTACTTTTATTCCGCAAGTTAATAAAGCTTTTGTATATCTGATTCTGATTCATATCCCTACCTATGTAAAAGACGCAAAAACAAGCGCGACTTTCATAAATAGCTTTAAAAGTATGCTGGTTAATAAATGTTATTATTCCGTAAGCGAGTACCTGGAAGATAAATTGTAATATGCAATTACTTAATGTAGTTTATAATTATTATATTATAAGTTATTACTAAATGGTGATTGCGCCGGTTTTAGATATTTTATTTTGTTATACCTCAATGTTTATAATTTCATGTCGTTATAAAGTTTTTGTATTATATAAAATTAGTTTTAAGAAATGTGTTCGTCAAAAGGCGTTAACACTTTCCGTACCACACTTCGCTACGCGCTTCGCTCGTAGCCAATCTTAGCGTTTTCCTCGTATGCAGCGGAAAACGCCTACGAACAGAGAGCCCGCTTAGCGGGTTCCTGGTCGTGAGAGTGTTAAACTGATGGCGCCACAATAGCATGAGCATACATTTATAGCCCGCTCGGTAGTGCAGACGCCTACGAAGCAGAGGGTCCCTGGTTCGAATCCTGGTCAGGGCGTTATTTTTTTTTATTTTTTAACGGATATTTGTTATTATGTATATTATAATTTTATATATTAAAAAAATAAAATACATACATAAAAACAACACTCTGAGTATTAATTTTATTTAGAACGTCATATAAATATTAAATATCGATAATATCAAATGAAAAAAAAACGTCATAGGGAAGCGTATTTAATGCAGTTTTTGAATATTTACATTTTAGGCACTTACTTAGGGTTTGCAATCCGAATATTCGGATATTCAAATTATCCGAATATCCGCTAAAAATAGTATCCGCAAATATTCGGATAGTTCAACTTTGAATATCCGAATAAAACGGATATTTTATACAACGCATAAACAGTGTATAAAATCACGTTTTACTTATTTATTACGTTATTTCGAAATTATCCGAACCAATTTTGACAACCGGCTGACTAAATATATTTCAAAACTTTCAATTCGATGTTTCCTATCATTTTTGTAACAGTGAATGTTACCGCGCTTCTAGTTATAGTCGTTTAGGGTTAGGCAAGAACAAAGTATTTACTGATAAGGAGGGTTTTTGTTCCTATCGTAGCTATCTCGTTTGATTGTAAAATTTATAAAAAGCTGATTGTTTTCGTATTTAATTTTTACGTAATATTTATATCTTAATTGTTCTAGCCTCTAGCCTTACACGATTCTCAAAATATATTTTTCGTTGATTATTTTGTCTGTTTCCTTTTTATCGTGTAATAAAAACACCTTTAAAAAATATCAAAAATTGTTAATTAGACAAGTATCTTTTATTTTTTTAATATCCTCAAAGAAGTTATTTGTTTATTTGAAGTTCGAATCACGATTTTTTTTATTGCACTATTTTGTTATGATTATATTACGTACATAGATATCTCGGTTTTATTTTGATTAATAGACATTTAATAATTGATTCTATTAAGATTTCGTGCATTTGTTCTACTGTGTTATATGTTTTAAACGTCATCTTTGTATTATTATTATTGGTATATATGTTTATATGTTGTATATATTTATTATGTATATTTATTTTTATATTTATCATCATATTTATAATTGTGTACAAATTATATGTATTGTATATGTAATAGGTATCTGTAAATATTTCTTAGTTAGAAATTAGTAAATTAGACAAATTTCACAATCTCATTTTCTCGCTGCACCCACCTTAGCAAATATCTGTTTGGCCCTATGGTTGACTGGTAGAGAATGCCTTGAGGCATGAAGTCCGCCTTTTGTATTTTTTTTATTTTTTGCAATAAAGTTTAAAATAAATAATAAATTATTGTTGATTGTTTGTGTCTATTTCACTTTTAATAATTTAATGCTATTAAAAATATCCTCTAAGATAAACCAATATTTGCTGATTACAGGTTTTTTTAAGTTATTGATATCTTGAAAGAAATTACTCGGTTATTGTATCGCTTTATTTTTCGAATTACATCGTCAATATATATAAAAGAAGAAACTGACTGACTGACTGATTGACTGACTGACTGACTGACTGACTGACATATCAACGCACAGCCCTAACCACTGGGTCTAAAGATTTCATATTTGGCACATAGGTTCCTTATAAGGTCTAGGGGAGTACTAAGAAAGGATTTTTCAAAATTCACCCCCTAAGGGGGTAAAATGGGGGTCCCAAGTTTGTATGGCGAAACAAGATTTTTGTTAGACTATTTTATTCGAAACTTCACAGGAGTATTCCTAACGATAAATGAGTAAACACGTGTTTCAGGTTCTTTGAAATTCAACCCCCAAAAGGGGCAAATGTGGTCACAAAGTCTGAAAATCAACATGGGTATCGTATCCTTTTTGAGTACTTATAGTACGCGGGCGAAGCCGCGGGAAAAGGCTAGTTTAGAATAAATATTTTGTTTCATTTATCAGACCGTATATTTATCCGAAATTATCCGAATATTCAGATAAAAAATTTTTTGCTATTCAAATTATCCGAATATTAAAAACTGACGGATATTGCAAACCCTACACTTACTATAAGTATAAAGTTCATTTCATACGCTCAACTACACCTAGCGCCACCCGGAGAGATTTGGAACTATTGTTTACTGCTTACAGCTGGACACTTTCGACCGTTCCCCCATAGATGAATATGTATATAACTGAGACGTTCCCCTATATGAGATACCAATCCTTTTACCTCTATTATCCGTGCTTCTGTATCATAAAGCTCTATAAATGGAGTACGCTTCGCCTCATCTTTCCAAACAAAAAAGTCTGCCAAAATCTGAGGGGGGCGAGGTAGCACGCATGTGATGTTTTCAAGTCAAAGGTACATCATTGTCGGTTGTTAATACAGTTTATTTCTAAATGAATTTTTATGGCAGCAACGCTTTATTGACAACCGACAAAGATGTACCTTTGACTTGAAAACACCAAACATATTTGATATATTCTTTTTATACTTCATAACACTAAATGGAACAATAGATAGTCGACTGTTCAAATGTTAACATATGGTTCATTATTGGATGCAGTCTTTGGTAATGTCAAACAAAAAAGCCAAGGATCATTTTTGATTGTATTTTCAAACGAAATATAGAAGACAGCAATCCTTAAGCGCGTTAAATATGGAGAAGTGTCAAACGTCAAATAGTTCCTGCCCGTCAGAAAGAAAACGATTGTCTTTGAATCGATTCTGTAAACGAAGCTTGATTTTCGATTTAGGTTAAATCTTTAATTACGAAAGTAATGATAAATAAAGTAAAACTTTACTTACATCTGAAATGGTATTTCATCTTTTTGTAAACTAGACGAAATATAACATTTTTTTACATCCAAAAACAGCGCATAAGGGCATTTTCACGGAGCTTGTTATCCATTGACAGCGATGACGAAAATGCGTGACATCGATTATTGAAATAGTTTTTATAGATGTACTAGATTTTCCGCCAATACTTTTGACAGAGGGGAAATGATACTCAGAGCCTCTCCTGGTTTAGAACTCTCTGTTCTGTATATGTCAAGTATATGTTACGTGTCCATCGACATATAATATCAAGACGAGTAAAGGCAAGCAAAGTTCATGTGAAAACACGACCCATTTTCACGTTTACAAAACTAAAATGTCTTATGTCTTATTAACCAATCAAGTATTCATTCTTTAAGCATATTTTTTTGTGTTAACCTTAATTCCGCAAAGGTTTCATGCCATTTCACCAATAAGAAAAGTTGCCGTGTTGTGAGTGGTCAAAATCAATTTGACAATGAAGTTTAATTTGACAGGAGATACTCAAATGAAATAGCTGAAATGTCAAGTTAACGTATAATAAATACGCCTAAGTTTGACGTGGATGTGTTCACGTAATAAATAATATGCAACCAATTAACAATTTATTTTTTAGTGCATTTTTCATTACTTATGTAATATACGTAAATTTAATCGTTCTTGGAATAAGGAATAATATGAAAGCCCAGCACCATCTTTCATTTATTTAATAAAAGTGCTTAATTACATTATAGGGACTTACATACTACAAAATAATCATAAATTAACATAAAATAGTCAAGATTTTGAACTTTTTTACAATTTTATAAATCCGTTACATTAGCGAGACCCTTTTGGTCTCAAGCAACATAATCTTAAGCAATTAAGGTTGATTATGGCAAAAAAAAACGATTATTTTTGAACTTTATTTATGACCAGACTAGAAAATAATAGCATATCTTCAATATAAATAGTTAAAATTCTCTTTGCTTCCTCGTTTTTTAGAACTAAAAAAGTAACGGATGAGTTCGTTTATGTGTAAGTACTATTTATTTTAGCAGGCTTAGGGAAATACAAAGATAAATTTACATTTTGTATCCATTGTTTTATACCACAAAGGTAGCAAACAGGCATATGGCTCACCTGATGGTAAGCAGTTACCGTAGCCTATGGACACCGACGCTTTCATATAAAAGAGGATTCACTGTGTTGACAGCTGAAGGAACAAGAGGATCCCCCTCGTCAACAGACTGCATCCTCTGAGCTCTCTGGCAACCTTACTCACACAACACTATGAGTAGGGTCTAGTGCTAATTGGCTGTGGTTTTCTGTAAGGTAGAGGTAGTTATCCAGTCGGGCTCTGCTCTAGATTTGATAATTAAAGACTATGCTATGAAGTTATAGCATTCATTATTAATGAACAATAAGAGTCATACCTATTAGTCAGTTGTACTAGAAATGGCATACCTACTGTATATCGAAAAAAACAAACTGAAAAGATTATTTGTTAACAACGGAAACCTAACTGCTATTACTACTAGGTAATACTTATAAATGAACATACTTTTCCTCAAATGAGTTATGTTTACTTTTCCAAAACTTATATTGCATAACTTCGACCAAGTCCGTAATGTATGAGAATATCTATGCGTGATTTACTTACCGATGAAAAGAAATATCACCATATTTGGCGCCTGTGTGGCTCTTGCATCAATGCACGACACAAGCCGGCATTTTAATACCGATATATTACCGAAATTTCATGGACCGAAAAAACTAATATTTTGACGACATGACAATTTCAAAATGTTTGACATGACATTAGGGCACCGCTGTCACAAGCTCCGCCCACTTTGGCACCAGAAAAGTGGAACATATTTTGAGCGTTGATTACGCTTCCTTACTTATTATTCTTCCAAGTACGTGTCAAATGCGTGTATATGCACGGATCAGAAGACAATCCGGATAGTACTTTTACTATATTTCCCTAACCACAGTTGAACCTTATTTATTACCGAGCAAAACAGTCGTTCATAGGTCACTAGTAAAAAGTAATAAAAACGGTCCGATAGAGAGCATAATGTAGGGGGCGGTGTCTCACTCGCACAATGCTGCCAACTTATGAAACTTACCAATGTGGATTTATTTATATACATTTATTTTAGTAACACACTAGAAGTTACTTCCTACTTTTAATAATTTATTGCGAGATTTGAATTAATACTTTGTTCCCTTTTAGCTGCTTTGAATTTTTTTACGACGTAAATATTATTCATTCTATAAATTAAAGAATTGTAATTCATATTGCAGACAGTAGTAAGTTTTGTAATATTTAAAATACGGTCTGGTATCCCCATCCCATCAGTCCCATCACTGACATAATATGTCACTGATATTATTTCAAATGACGCCGCTCAGCTCAACAACATTTCGTAACAACATTTTTAAGTAAAAATGGTCAAGATATGGTGCGTAAAAGGGTGCAGGGGTGAGACTTTACAATAAAGTAGACTTTCCTTTTACCGGTAATCCACAATCATTCAATTTTACGATTAACAACAAGTAGATTGTCAAACAATAGGGTGACTATGATGTCGGCAAGCTGCGGGTCGGTTTTGTTGTTTTTACAGAAATGTACATACCATAAGTACATGGTCTGTTCCTAAGTATTATTTACACAGGACAGGAGTGGTCTTTTTAGGCCCTTTCGAAAGGGTCCTAAAATGGCACAAGGCTATACAAAAAATTGTAGTAGTGGCAGTATAATAAATAAATAAATAAATATTAAATAAATATTATGGGACAATCTTACACAAATCAACCTAGTCCCACAGTAAGCTCAATAAGACTTGTGTTGTGGGTACTTGACGACGATATATGTAATAGATATATACATATAAAGACTTAAATACATAGAAAACATCCATAACTCAGGAACAAATATCCGTGATAAACACACAAATAAATGCCCTGACCAGGATTCGAACCCGGGACCTCCTGCTTCATAGGCAGGGTCACTACCGACTAGGCTAGGAGGCCGTTAAAATATACTTTATTGTTCAACATTTGTACAGTCGCCATCAGATATATCGGAGCGGCCAAGGTGGTCAAAAATATCTGAACAACGCCTCTATTGTCAAGGCGATAAAGTGCATGTTCAGATATTTTTGACTACCTTGGCCGCTCATATATATTTGATGGCGACTGTACAACAAAGAAAAATACAACAGGAAGAATATACAATATCTGTACATGGAAGAGATCTCTTCCAGTTAACCAGTTTGATGTATTGATGTTTCTTTATTTACCTTTAAGTATATTAAAGTCGGAGAACTGTCCACATCAGATATGATGCAATAGTGAGAGCCACGAACCCCCTGTACTTAGTTAGTTTTAGTTTGCTACACTAAGTATCACCTATTTTAAGACGCGGACATCTGGCAATTGTTCATCGGTGTTATGCAAACGAGTTGTAAGAAATAAATATCTTACATTAATAAGATTATATAATTTTCAGGAGTTTCTGTTGGGGGAAAATAGTGCGAAATGACGTTACGTTAATGTATTGTTTGTCGCCTACCTACTGTTTATTTTTCCGTAGCGATACGCAATGTTTTTACTTTTTTGTTATTATATTAGCGATAGGCTTCGACAGTTTTTAAAGCCTGACCAGAAATAAATGATTATTGTCAAGAGGGCGCTATTACTCTCATTTATATGACAACAGGTCAGTAGTCATAGAGCTCTATGGTTTTTTTTTTTTTATACCACGACGGTGGCAAACAAGCATACGGCCCGCCTGATGGTAAGCAGTTACCGTAGCCTATGGATGCCTGCAACCCCAGAGAATTCACATGCGCGTTGCCTACCCTTTAAGAACCTATACACTCCTTTTTTGAAGAACCTCATACTGTAGCCCGCTGGGAAAACCTCGGCAGGGAGTTCATTCCACAGTCGCAGCGTTTGTGGGAGGAAATTCCTCTTAAACCGTACAGTGCGCGACCCATTAGGCTCCAGGGTGTGAGGATGAACACCCTGCCGGCGGCGTGCGGTACGGTGATAAAAAGCTGCCGTGGGCATCATATCAAACAGTTCTTCAGAGCACAACCCATTGTACAAGCGATACGAGTAGAACACACATAAGGAGGCAAAGTCTCTCCTTAGATTCAATGGTTCAATATCGCTCGTGAGTTTGGGATCGTCGACGATCCGCACAGCGCGCCTTTGCACCGAGTCAAAGGGCCCAAGCTGGTATCCAGGCGCTCCCGCCCAAAGGTGACAGCAGTACTCCATGTGGGGTCTGACTTGCGACTTGTATAGAAGCAGTCTCTGCCCCGGAGTGAAGTATTTCCTCGCTCTATTGAGCACACCGAGCTTTTTGGATGCCAGCTTGGCCTTCCCTTCAAGGTGACTACGGAATTGGACGTCGCTGGAAATGTCGACACCGAGGATCCCAATACTCCCTGACATTGTAAGGGTTGTGCCTTGGAACTGAGGGGCCACAGTAAATAGGGTTTTCTTAGCGGTAAACGCGCAAACTTGTGTCTTTGTGGGGTTGAATCGGACTAAGTTGACATCTTGTTTGCCTTTCTTCTTGTTTTTTTTTCTTGTTTGTCTTTGGTATGGTATGGTGACATCTTGATTTGTTTACCTGTCAGCTCTGATGTTAATTTGAAAATGTTTCACAGCGAAATAGTTTCATTTCCCGAGTGTATTATTTACAGCAGTTTATCATATACACTATCTACAATGTTTCGCTCTTCACTATGGACAATTTTGGGATTTTTTGTCGTTTACACTTTATTATTATTCAAGTAAACTGCCACAATGACAGTGACAGCCTATCATGCACTCACACATGCATAAACATTCTGCCATTAAAGTTATTGCCAGTGTAAGAAATTAGTTCCTATGAAATTCCGCAACATGGCGCATGATCATATATTTCTGGTCAGGCTTTACCTATTAACTGAAATATTTTGCTGGTCTGTCACTCTGACGTCCTCCGTCCTCATAGCTGCCAGATACCTGGATCTAGCAATAAGTTTAAAATAGTGAACTAATTAGAGGGGTTCTCTGCTCCCATTATTGCGCCAACGTATCTGAAGTGGCCAGCTCCTTAAGTCAGTAGAATGTATAAGTTCCCATCTGAACTATGAGACTTCTCTTTCTGGACAATACTTACTAGACGACAAGCATATTTTATTTTATATTTATCTTCATACTATCCCAATCCCACATACATCATAGTACATATGGTCACTCTACTTAGAATGAGATGCAGCCCCCTATATTACCGTCTCTTTCGGCCTCACTTTGTGGTCGAAGTATGACCTCCGTATTTAACGTCATGTGTATGTGTAGTTATGTATCAAAGCGTGAGTTGTACACGTTTTCTAAAGAGCGTTTAAGGCGCGAAGCATCTGTCCAAATAAATTTTGTATTTTTTTCCATATTTAAAGCCCCTCGAGGCAAAACATGAATTCTAAGGCACTGTCTGGTCAATACAGAACGTTATAATTGCGTTTCAAAAAATTGGTAACAACCCTATTATATTAGTTGTCTCTGTTCTCTGCCACACCTTGTGCAATGGTGCAATACGCAAAATATGGAAATTTCGCTTACACGCTCGTATTAACTATGGTTGCTTTGAAAATTCAACCAACCGGAGTCGTCATTGACAGGCGTTCCCTCTGCCGAAAACATATGACCAGTGGTCATACACATGTATGGACTGACGTTTTCTGACGTAGCTATTTGTACGTTACGTACTAATAGCCATACATTTGACGTTCCCTCCCCCGCAAAAATCGGCAGATTTTTTTGTATCGGTAAATAGCAACACGATTGATCAACAAAACCGGTTTGACAACTGATGTCCCCTCTCATTCTAACTATAGTTTCATCTCACTAAAATCGTTTGACCAGTCGCTTTCGTCTATAGTCAGTTCAGTAGACAATTTTTTGCAAGAATAATAACTATATAATAACTTTCAGAATAGACGCCCACGTCACCTCTCTTTTAAGAGGTCTTCATTCACTGCGATATGGCGTCAACACGATGGTGACGTCACTGTTGACATCCCCCACTCCCAACTTGACGTTTAATTTCGCACGTTTTCAACGAATATAAGGATTTGAACTTCAAGATGGCTGCGTCGTCTTTGGAATAGTTTTTTGTTTTTTGCTCTTTACGTAGTTCAGTGTGTAATATTAATATTGATAGCTTATTATGCGGTGACCTAACGAACAAGTGTGCAGCTAATGACAAATTAGTCCCAAAACGCGAGTAACCATCCTTTAGTTAAACAAACTGTTATCCGGGGTCCCGGCCACCCACGTGTTTGTAAGGAGGCTATCATCTTACCTTAAGGCCTTAACCGAACAACGTTGCTTTTAGTTTATTTTACAAAAATGAATAAAATCATAAGTGTATGTACCTTGACATTGGCAGAATTCACCACGCTAAAATAGGCGAGGAGTAAAAGCCATTAATTTAAAGGAAAAAAAACGAATATATTAACACTAGAATAGAATATAACTTTATCTACACCAATATCATAAATCCTCTAGTCCGCGTTCGGAAACCGTATGTAATTGTAACCATTATTGCAACCAGTAACGTAACATCAGTGTATTATCTGTGATAGTGTGGTGAAAACGTATGAAATTCATTACCTACGGTAACGTAATGAAAATCTGCACTCCTCTCCGACCGCCGGCACACGCCAGTCTGCCCGCGGGCACAATCGAGCTGGCCACGGCGGTGCAATGGCGGTCATTCTAATGGTTTCCGAACACTTCATATAGGATTTATAATAATATTTGTGTAGATAAAGCAGTGTATGCAAACTGTACGTAATTATTACATAAACTACTATTATTGCATTCATGTTAGTGTAACATGATACCGTATAAGGTTATTGGAAATTTTATCTTAAAATCTAATTCTAGGGCACAAGAACCTTACAATAATAAGTTTATTTAAATAAACTATACCCATAATAAAATATTTGCATTTTGATCAAGGATATTAATCTAGTTATTATCAATATTAACAGTGTTCTATGAGATACTTTTTCACTTTATTAACAAATTTGGTGTATTTTTGCCCCTCGCTTTTTTCACACCTTCCATTGGAAGGTAGTATAAATATATTATCCTTAATACGCGAGGGCTGTACTTATTTCTAAATTACGAGGGCGGAGTGATAAGTCCGGTAAAATCATTAGTTAAGGTAATATGTTCACAATTTCAATGATGCCCACTTGTAGTCGAACCTTTTTGAGGCTGAATTGTATATTTTCAGCCAGTTCGCATCATTACTTTTTTTTTGACAGCGAAGAAAAAAAACAATTGCTTTGATGTTTGCAAACATGGAGAAAAGTGAGTTTCGCGTTCTGATCAAACATTATTTTCTTCGGAAAAAATCTATTACGGAAACAAAAAAAAGCCTAGAAAAATATTACGGGGACTCTGCTCCGTCGATTAAAATGATTCACAAGTGGTTTACTGAGTTTCGTTGTGGTCGTACAAGCACTAATGATGCCGACCGACCCGGACGGCCAGTTGAGGTCACTACACCAGAGATGATAAGGAAAATCCATGATATCGTATTGGATGACCGAAGAGTAAAAGTCAGAGAGATAGCTGATATTGTAAGCATTTCAGACGAAAGGGTTCGTAATATCCTACACACTCATTTGGACATGAAGAAGCTATCCGCCCGTTGGGTGCCGCGATTGCTTACAGAGGATCAAAAGCGTACTAGAGTGGCCATTTCAGAAGAAGGTTTGGCGAAGTTTAGGCGTAATAAAAAGGATTTCATCCGTCGTTTCATAACTGTAGACGAAACTTGGATCCATCATCTTACACCAGAAACCAAGGAGCAGTCAAAACAATGGATTGCTTCTGGTGAACCTGCACCGAAGAAGGCCAAAGCAGTTTTATCGGCAAATAAAGTTATGGCTACCGTCTTCTGGGATGCTCGTGGTGTAATATACATTGATTACCTTCAAAAAGGCAAAACAATCAACGGCGAATATTATGCCAATTTACTGCAACGATTTCATCAAGTTTTAATGGAAAAAAGGCCCCACTTGGCGAAGAAGAAAATTCTTTTTCACCAAGACAACGCACGGGTGCACACTTGTGCAGTTGCCATGGCTAAAATCCACGAATTGCATTACGAATTGGTCGCCCATCCGCCTTATTCGCCAGATTTAGCCCCCTGCGATTATTTCCTTTTTCCTAACTTGAAGAAATGGCTTGGAGGAAAAAGGTTTAGGTCGAATGAGGAAGTGATAGAAGAAACCAATGCTTATTTTGAAGGGTTGGAGCAATCGTATTATGCGGAGGGAATAGAGAAGCTAGAAAAACGTTGGAATAAGTGCTGTGACTTAGAAGGAGACTATGTCGAAAAATAAATATTAACTTTGCCTATAACATAACAAATAGTTTAATTTTTACCAGACTTATCACTCCGCCCTCGTACTTGAGGGTATGAGGCAAGATGCAATATTTTAATTTTTGCTTCAATTTGAAAGAATTCCACGTAGAATAAACCACGACTGTATTAAAAAGATTGTTGTTACAAACCCACAATTTAAATTTTCGCGCTTAAACGGATCTACAGTTGACCTCACTCATGTGTGTTAGGTCAGTGTCACTCACCATAGTCGTGATATTTGTTCATACTTGGTTCTATGGATGGTAGAAGGTAAGAATGACAATCTGTATGTTGTAAAAGTGTCCGTCAAAAGGCGTTAAATTCCGCCATGCAATATGCGATTGTCATCTTTTACTAATTACCATCCATAGATGTCAAAACAGGAGTGACGTCACAAGACGATGATGGGTGGATTAAAATACGTTCCTAAATTAGTATAAATTAAAGTAAAAACGTTTTAATAGTTTTATGTTTTTTCAATATTTTTATTACAAAATGATGGTAAATATTATAGCTGCATCTTCCCTATTCATGGTACACATGTGTCTGCCATTCCAGAATATAGAAACAGGGTAAAGTTAAGACTTTTTAAGTTCATAAGGGACGTTTACAGGATTTATAACATTTGGTATTTGTAAGTATTCAAATACAATCTTCTCGCATTAAAAATTGCAATTGCTATTGCCCCTCAAAACGATTCCACATTGGAGACATGATTGGGAAAATGCATAGCAGGCGCTAACTGCTGTTTTATAATCAGTATTTTTTTTATATTTCTTATGACATAGGTGAATCGAGAAATTTTAACACTAACTTTATCAATTTGAGATTTCCAGATTGAGTTTTTGTCAACAGTAACACCATGAATATTACAATGACTAGTTTTTGGTCTTGTAGCCATTTCAAAATTATATTAAGAATATTTCATGTTTCTTACTAATACTTACTTAATAACTTGTATGTTTGTGTAAGCAATTTATATTCTTTAGTATTTTTGTAATAAAATTTGTAAATATAACAAAATCATTTATTTCCTAAAATAATTTTAAATATTTCGTAAAGTAAAAAACCCGGCGACTTGATCGTCGATTGAATGCGCTTTTGATTGATCACACACCTCAAGACCATCCTCATATCAGACCACATCAGACCTATTAGACTAGAGCCATGTTACACTTTACTTTTTTTAGTGTCCTAACCATCGACATATAATATCAAGACGAGTAAAGGCAAGCAAAGTTCATGTGAAAACACGACCCATTTTCACGTTTACAAAACTAAAATGTCTTATGTCTTATTAACCAATCAAGTATTCATTCTTTAAGCATATTTTTTTGTGTTAACCTTAATTCCGCAAAGGTTTCATGCCATTTCACCAATAAGAAAAGTTGCCGTGTTGTGAGTGGTCAAAATCAATTTGACAATGAAGTTTAATTGGACAGGAGATACTCAAATGAAATAGCTGAAATGTCAAGTTAACGTATAATAAATACGCCTAAGTTTGACGTGGATGTGTTCACGTAATAAATAATATGCAACCAATTAACAATTTATTTTTTAGTGCATTTTTCATTACTTATGTAATATACGTAAATTTAATCGTTCTTGGAATAAGGAATAATATGAAAGCCCAGCACCATCTTTCATTTATTTAATAAAAGTGCTTAATTACATTATAGGGACTTACATACTACAAAATAATCATAAATTAACATAAAATAGTCAAGATTTTGAACTTTTTTACAATTTTATAAATCCGTTACATTAGCGAGACCCTTTTGGTCTCAAGCAACATAATCTTAAGCAATTAAGGTTGATTATGGCAAAAAAAAACGATTATTTTTGAACTTTATTTATGACCAGACTAGAAAATAATAGCATATCTTCAATATAAATAGTTAAAATTCTCTTTGCTTCCTCGTTTTTTAGAACTAAAAAAGTAACGGATGAGTTCGTTTATGTGTAAGTACTATTTATTTTAGCAGGCTTAGGGAAATACAAAGATAAATTTACATTTTGTATCCATTGTTTTATACCACAACGGTAGCAAACAGGCATATGGCTCACCTGATGGTAAGCAGTTACCGTAGCCTATGGACACCGACGCTTTCATATAAAAGAGGATTCACTGTGTTGACAGCTGAAGGAACAAGAGGATCCCCCTCGTCAACAGACTGCATCCTCTGAGCTCTCTGGCAACCTTACTCACACAACACTATGAGTAGGGTCTAGTGCTAATTGGCTGTGGTTTTCTGTAAGGTAGAGGTAGTTATCCAGTCGGGCTCTGCTCTAGATTTGATAATTAAAGACTATGCTATGAAGTTATAGCATTCATTATTAATGAACAATAAGAGTCATACCTATTAGTCAGTTGTACTAGAAATGGCATACTGTATATCGAAAAAAACAAACTGAAAAGATTATTTGTTAACAACGGAAACCTAACTGCTATTACTACTAGGTAATACTTATAAATGAACATACTTTTCCTCAAATGAGTTATGTTTACTTTTCCAAAACTTATATTGCATAACTTCGACCAAGTCCGTAATGTATGAGAATATCTATGCGTGATTTACTTACCGATGAAAAGAAATATCACCATATTTGGCGCCTGTGTGGCTCTTGCATCAATGCACGGCACAAGCCGGCATTTTAATACCGATATATTACCGAAATTTCATGGACCGAAAAAACTAATATTTTGACGACATGACAATTTCAAAATGTTTGACATGACATTAGGGCACCGCTGTCACAAGCTCCGCCCACTTTGGCACCAGAAAAGTGAAACATATTTTGAGCGTTGATTACGCTTCCTTACTTATTATTCTTCCAAGGTCCAAACTAGCATCCTAATTAGGATCCTAACTTTTTTCAAGAGTAAATTTACTTGCTAAATGCGGTTAGACTTGACTAAATTTAGAAACTAAATCATTTAGGAAGCTAACTAGGTCAAGTGTTACACCCATTTTAACAGCTGACCTCTTATTTTTACTATAGTTCCATCTCGTTCTAATCGTTGGACTAGTCGCTTACGTCTGTAGACCGCTTTACTCGTGCCCTTCCCTTCCCCTTCATTTCATTTCATTCATTCACTTCACTTCACATTTAATACATACCATACATAGACCTAGTATTTGGTCCACTCCAAAATGTCGAATTCAGAGCCTTTCGACGTGTAAATTATAACTTTGTAACATATTTTTTCTACTAAATTATGATTTAAGTAGGCTAAATAGTTTAATTCTCAATAATTGTGAAAAGTGTAAGACAGTCTCAAGGTTAGTTAATTAAGACAACATAGGGACAAAGTAAAAGTGGTACGAAGAGGTTCAGATGTGAAACAAGTAGTTTACCTTCCATGTAGCATTTTTGCCGTCTTTACACAACCCACCCTCGTTTTGCTCTCTACTGGCAGCGATGGGATTACTGATTTCAAAAATATGGAGTCTCTTCGGGAACGAAGGTAACTTTCTTGGATAAATATTTTGTACTAATCTTTGTCTGTCAAAACAATACTTGTGTGATGAAATGATATTACACTATGTACTGCAACTACCTAACAATTCTTGATGTTCACTAGGCGTGTCATCTTAAAGTTGATAGAGTCTTGTATCATGTTGAACTATGTTGTTTACAAACATTACAGAGCACAAGTTGGTGTTAGTGGGGTTAGACAACGCAGGCAAGACTACTATCCTGTACCAGCTGCTTCTAGGCGAGGCGGTCCACACGCGGCCCACAATCGGCTCTAATGTGGAAGAGGTGGTTTGGCGAAACTTGCGGTTTGTCATGTGGGACCTGGGCGGGCAACAGAGCTTGCGCTCTGCTTGGAACACGTACTACACCAATAGCGAGGTAAATATGCACTAATACTGGGGAATGCCCCACACTCGTACTTACTTTTGTAATCAACGTCAAATTGCTGTACTTAGTGAATCCAATAAGCAAAGCAATCTAAGCCCAATATGGTTAACAAATCGGTAGCATTAGAATCCTAGACAGCATTGCATTTTGTCTTCTAATAATCACAATTATGCTTTGTAAAACTGTACTGCACTATTTAACTTGCAGCTATTTAAGTTAGTCTAAACCCTTGCTGTAAATAACTCATAAATGGCTGTAGCAGTTAAGTAAAAAATAAACTCTGCAATTTCATTAACTATTTTGAACTATAGTAAATACATGAAAAAAAAAAAAAATCACATACCTCCTAACCATTATGTATTTTAGATGTAGGGCCATGTTAGATTTGACTTACTTAACTATGTTTACTTGTTAAGCTAGATATTTTATAGTGACTGTTGGTGTTTTTTTAAGCTTTAGGTAGCTCTAGTTATCAGCAGTCAGCCCTTTTTCCTAGGCCAAAAAGTTCAATCAAAAATAACAATCAAGTGAGTGGGTGAAAGTTCTAGAACATCAAGTTGATGTGGTGTTGCAGTTGTAAGGTGACCTGAGGAAGTCCTGAAGAAGGAGTGCAACCATACTGAGTTAGGGCTCATTAGAAAGGTCTTGAGAACATTTGATACATGTATAAGGGCCTCCGCTAGCTGGCGCGGACGCACGGAACGGGTGAGCGGATTAACGTAAAATAGTATGAGCAGCGCTAGCTGGCGCGGACGCGTGCGACGGATTTTACCTACAATGGCCACCCGCGTGCGTGCGCACGCGGCGGGCGTCCGTGCCAGCTGGCGGAGGCCCTTAAGCACAGCAAGAGCCAGCAACAAATGTGTGTACCAAATAACAATTTAGGACTTGTTTTCTTACCTTTATTTAGATTTTTTCACCACTCCACCTCGGAAAGGCGCTCTTTATCCTTTGAAAGCAGGGAGGAAGAACGCATTTTATCCACATAATTATGGAGAAAGTAATTTGGAGCAAGTTTTAACTTGTTCCTTTACGTTATTTGGCAGGATGGACTTAAAAGAGATCATTGTGAACTATATAATTTTTCAGTGTTTTATTACATATTTTTCTCACAGTGGTGTGGTGTACATGTTGTATTATACTCTGCAGCAAAGTGTGTTCAACGTGTTGCCCTGAGCCCCTCGCACACTCAATTCCATTTTGTTGAACCACTTGCTACGCTGTGGCTCAATTTTAGAGTCTTTCGCTAGCTTGGGTGTCAATATAAGTGCAAGAGTTTAAACAACTTTGCTCCCTTGTATAATAAATAACTAAGTATAATCATTTCCTTTAAATAAATCTACACTATCCAGATTATATGTCCTAAAAAAAAAGTTACATTCATGGATAAACTACTTTACCTTTTACTTTTTAATAAATATTGGTATGCAAAAAGGCTACGCTTAGGCCCTAGGAAAGTCGGCAAACTTTTTTGACAGAGAGCCTGATGGAGGAAAAATTTGGAATTTTCAGGGCTCATAGAGCCGCAGTTGTCTGTTTTATAACTGTAATAGTTGATAAAAAAAATAGGGGAACTCGAAGAGACACCTGCATTAGGACATAAAAGTAATTATTTTTTTATATCACCATAAAAGGGGATAACAGACCACATTATTACTCAAGTACCTTTTTGCTGGGTTTTTTTAAATACCACGACGGTGGCAAACAAGCATACGGCCCGCCTGATGGTAAGCAGCTACCGTAACCTATGGACGCCTGCAACTCCAGAGGAGTCACATGCGCGTTGCCGACCCTTTACAAAAAGGAGGATTCACTGTGTTGACGGCTAAAGGAACAAGAGGGTCCCTCATCGTCAACACACTGGATCCAATTTGAGCTCTTTGGCAACCTTACTCACCAGCAGGAACACAACACTATGAGTAGGGTGGTTGCTTTTGTATGAGCAATGTTGCGAATATACATAGGGAAAGTTTGATGACATTTGTATTCAATAACTTATCTGTATGTTACTGCTGCTCTTAGCAAATCCTCATAGGTAGTAATAGTATATTACTTACCAAGGACTGTAAAAGAAAGAAAGCCCGAAATCGCAGGTATTTGTGACCCGAGCTGCAGGCGAGGGTTGTAAATATGCGATAGAGGGCTTTCTTTTTTACTGCCCGTGGTGAGTACACAATTTTACGTCTCCACCTGGCCATAATGCGAGTTATACCGTACGTGTAGCGTGCGGTAAAACTCACATTATGGCCAGGTGTGACGTAAAGTAAATTATGTAATCATGTATTGTTAAAAATCGGCGAACTTAATATTAAATATACCTTGTTGACAGGTACTTAAAAGGTTCTAATTTTAAAACCAAATAACGTGCATTATGTAGAAAGCTAGTGCATTTAGTGTTTACTTTATGGTCTTCAATGTATGCTTTGCGACTTCAAGACTAGGTACAGTCGACTACAAAGAAATGTATCCACTTTTGGACCTTATTACAACGCAATAAGGTGAAAAAGTAGATACATCTCTTTGTAGTCGACTGTACACATACGTATTTACTATAAATAGCTTCTCAAAGTGCTAAAATTACAAGTGTTGTGTCTCATCAAAACACCTTTGTTTCTTCATTTCTTCAAATAAATTTTACTATCTCGTAGATTACAAGGCTTGTTTAAATTGTGATATGGTTCTAAACTCATCAGCTGTCATATGAGCATCACATTATTATCAAACATGTTACATACTTAAAACCCTTTTTATGCACTATTAAAGCTTAGCATAGTGCCTAAATTAGATTTATAGTGCTTTCTAATTCTTATGGATAAATGACAAATCAAGGTAAATTCAAGGACTTTAAATTGTTGCTTTAAAAAGACACGGTTTAAGGGATTTTCTTTTGTTTCGTACTTACTCTATGATATGTCCAATGATTTCCGTGTAAGTAAGGTTAAACTTGGTTATTTGTTTGGCGACAAAAAATATTCATTTTTCCTATACTTTTGCTATTGCGATAGTGTTTTTCTTTTCGTGTGAAGGGATCAAAATACTTAAGCTTAATTATTTATTGTGTTGTATTATAAGGATTATTACAAGCTATGAAAGGCCTGATGTTGCGAGTCATAACTTACCACTAATACTTTTATGCAACTGGCGAATTGTTAGCTCTCGTATCATAAATCTTGGCGCTAAGCTGACTATTCTCATATATTCAAATAAAACAATCATATCGTGTCAGATATAACAGCGTCAGTCTCTTACTGCTATTAGATTTTTCTAATGGCCACCCTTCAACTCACCCCGTATATTGCTTTGTGAAAGGCGTTGCTCAATTGGCATGGATGTCAAATCTGAAAAGTGGATACATCAGCCCCTACCTCCGTATGAAGAGTAGCGGAAGACTAATTGGGCCGATATCTGGTGTAACATCGTGTTGGGCTTTTTACTCCAGGCTTGTCCCCCTTTCCCATCACCATTATACTACACTCGTATCTTTAAGTTGATGGTGTGGACACTAGGTTTTAAAGATCTGGTTGCCCTTGCGACTCAGGCTTAGTGGCAACATATTTTTGATATATTGATTGCCGTTTTTCTTTGTTTTGCACCAAATAAAAAAATATAAACATTCTAGTTCGTGATCATGGTGATCGACTCGACGGACCGGCAGCGGCTGGGCATCAGCCGCGAGGAGCTGCACCGCATGCTGGCGCACGAGGAGCTCGGCCGCGCGTGCCTGCTCGTGTACGCCAACAAACAGGTACCGTACCACGCGTACCCTGACATCCTCTACATCGATGCTCCGCGGATCATTGGTGGTCCCTGGTAGCACCTGAAGTGCTTACTTAATCTTTTAAGCGCCAAGCATCTGACAGAAAAATCGTGACACTGACACCAGCTCAAAATTTGCACGAGCGCACTCGCGGTTACCGTGTAGTGATTAGAAAACAACATGTCGACAAAATATTTCCTTCCGCCTAATTTAGTTATGCAAAATGACTAGATATTTAGAAATCATAATATTAAAGAATATTCGTCTCATGTTTTCCTTATACACCTGAAATGAACTACAAAAAATATCGATATTATCACATACAACAGCACACACAATAGATACAACTTAATATAATTTTATCAATAGAGCCACAGCGCTACTTAAGTGTTTAGTTGATTACGTTCATGCGCGCCCGTGTTATCACGTCTTTGGCATTTGTGGCTCCGTAACTTATTATGAATGTTAGAGTTGGGGGTGAGTGATATAATGATATTCATTCATTTCTGTATCGATGTTTCCGTGGAGTAACTATAATGTCAAGGAATATACGACTGTTTAGTCGAGTAAAAAAAAGTTTAATAATACCATCAAATAATTAAATTTTATGATAAAAACGAATGAACATAGATCGGACAGAACGGGTGTGTAGGTAAAAAGCTACCTCGAGGGCATTCTACTCATACAATAGTTTGTTATTAAATCAAATAAAAACATTGAATAATTAATCAACCCAGCAGGACTTGAACTTGCATCGATACGCCTTGCCGGGGCTCGATCGCTTTACCAATTAAGCTAAAGCCAATGTAGATCAAAAATAAATGCAAAAAGATGATTGAAGGCATTGAAAAATTTGTCAACTTAGTAACTTGACCCATAGCTTAATTGGTAAAGCGATCGAGCCCCGGCAAGGCGTATCGATGCAGGTTCGAGTCCTGCTGGGTTGATTACTTTTTCAATGTTTTCAATGTTTGTATTTGATTTAATAACAAACTATTATTCTTTTGTTCACTAAAACTCGGTCTCCGCCCGATAACATTCATATTAGTTGACGTTGTGTCTAAAATACCATTTTATTACTTTTACTTGTCTGGTATGAATGAAACGAACGGAAACCTCACCTGTCGTGGTATTTATTATTGTTTAAGGATTAACAAAATGCGGCGAAGCAATAACATTAAAAGAAACGACATACACATTTTTAGGTATTATGTTTTTGCCGACATTGTCAATTCTTTGTTTACGTGCCGTACGTTGAAGATTGTGGCATTATTCTTAGAATAAAATAACAGCTAGCCCCAAATTGTGGCTTCGCGATGTAAAAAGAAAAACAAGTCTACCACTTATCTCAGGCAGGCGGTAATAATAGTTGCTAGAAGAGCGGTACTTTTAAAACTAAATCTAGTTTAAAATGAGTTTAAAAAAATAATTTAGAAAGCATCTTGATATGACCTAGTTTTTCCTATATGATCAATATATATATATATACACTAGCCTTTTCCCGCGGCTTCGCCCGCGTACTATAAGTACTCAAAAAGGATACGATACCCATGTTGATTTTCAGACTTTGTGACCACATTTGCCCCTTTTAGGGCTTGAATTTTCAAAAAACCTGAAACACGTGTTTAGTTATTTATCGTTAGGAATACTCCTGTGAAGTTTCGAATAAAAAAATAGTAACAAATCTTGATTCACCATACAAACCCCCATTTTACCCCCTTAGGGGGTGAATTTTGAAAAATCCCTTTTTAGTGCATCCCTAGACCTTATAAGGAACCTACGTGCCAAATTTGGAATCTCTAGAACCAGCGGTTTGGGCTGTGCGTTGATATGTCAGTCAGTCACTCAGTCAGTCAATCAGTCAGTCAGTTTCTTCTTTTATATATTTAGATAGATATATTGTATATCGGACTGATTCGCTTTTTTCATATTTTAGTTTTTGTGAGCATGAGACCCTACAAACATTGCCAAAAAACTACGCCGTAAATCTAATTCTAATAAGATTAGCCTAATGTAATATTTCTTATTCAAATCTGACGATTAGTACAAAAAGCAAAACAGTTCGACAAGAGTATTTCCTTATTATTCAGTTTTGAAATTTCGTTACGATTAGGTAAGTTTCCGAGGAAACAGACGAGCGCACTCTCAATTTTTGGCATTCCTTTTCGCAATGGTTTCGGCCAACATCGTCATGACGCTATTGGACCGCAAGCCAGGAACAAATATGACCAATCGCGTCCAATGCGATAACCTGTGAAGTGGTTAAGGGCGATGTAGGCGTGAAGGTCAGCTGCCGCTCCGTTGGTGGGTTGAGTAACGATGGTTTTTTTACATGATAGTTTATATTATCCTCTTGCAAACATAAAAAATCGTCAACTGGCTGTATCGAGTTAGAAAGACCGTATGTTCACGTGACCAGCTGACGGCCTTTTCACCGCGATACAGCCGACTGATATTTTTTCTATCTGACAAAATTCCAATCGGGACGCGAGGAGCATCCTTTTTTAAATTGATTAAATAGCTGCCGTTCCTCAACCCACCAACGAAGTGGCAGCTGACCTTCATGAGGCTTCATTATACATCGCCCTTAACCACTTCATAAGTTATCACCTGGGACGCAATGACCAACGAAATTTGTTCCTGGCTTAGTCTATATCGTCTGATGTGTTGTATCTTGTATACATATCTACCTACCTGAGCATGGCACTTATTACACGCATTGTATTCCACACTGACCTTCTATGGTTTCCATTTCGTCTCTGCAGCAGTGGAACCAGCCTGTGCAACCCGAACTGACCCACGTTGGACTTTTTTTTCATCTCTCCCCCCTCATTTTTTTTTCATCTCTCCCCCCTCATTTTTTTCCGCCTTCCAACTCTGAGGGATCGGTAATCGACCAGCCGGTGTGAATAGATTTTAGTATGCTCGTTCTTCGTCGCATAAAGATACTGGAAATTAAGGAGGGAGGGAGAATGAAAAACCAAGTCCAACGTGGGTCAGTTCGATCGAGTTGCACAGGGTGGTTCCACAACACGTAGGGAACTTGAATAACGCGAGCCATCCGGTTGCCTCGCGGACACTGAAACTACGCGTCATTGCTCTGAATATAACAGCTGTGTCAATTCATAATTTAATAATATGTACTACAAATACTACAAGATTTTTAGAATAACAGAATATACACGTTATTATTTCTACCACTGTGGTAATTACCCGCAAGGCCCTTGCGTTTTTCTCAAATCCAGTCGTTTCCGATTACTTCTCTTGTTGAACACTTTGCTTAACGAACAACATTATTTCGAAGTGACGTCACGCCGCTTCACGTGATTTCACGTCTACGGCGAGGAGAGCTGTGCCTTTTTGGTATTTTAAATAGCTTTGCGGTTTTTTTGTTTTTCCTTAAGTTACGGGTTAGTTTGAATGAAATTTTTACTACAAAGATAGGAAATTGGTACAGCTATAATAAAAATGAATAAAGATTGCTAAACAGGTTGTTTATTCAGGAATATTTTGATCTCTCATTTTGGACGTGTTATCACGTGCTGGCGCTAAGGGCACGACTTTTCGTGCGCGTGATTTAACGACTTTGGCGGTCAAAGGGTATACTTCATATTTGTTTCAATCAACTTTTAGACCCGAACAATCGAAAATAGTGCTTGTAAATAAGGCATCATTCATTTATTACGTAAGTCAATATTGCCACTTTTTGACCCCAAGAAAAAACAAGAATAAACATCTTCGTCGTAAAAAGAACTAATACATGGTCAACCACCCTACCTCCTAAATCGTTTAACGTAATAAAAACATTACTACGTCATTCTGCAGCATCAAAGTACAATCTCAAATAGACAAACATTTATAAACAAGTACACTTGGGAGACAATGTACCTAATAATAAAAAAAAACCTTATGTCAAAGTAGTAAGGTTTAAAATTATCAGTCAACTTATCTTCTAATCATTTATGTATGAATCTAGGTCCAGCGTAGATAACGACCGCTGAATCAAAGGGCATCTTCGCCTCGTAGAGTCAACTTAATAGAGTCGGTAGTCGGAGTAAAATATGGATACATTTAATGTGACAAAAATATGTAGCCACGACTCTATTACCAAGGCGTAAAGTCTTGTCTACACGTTTTTGTCATCTATTTAGGACCATATTCAATATACCGGACCAAGTTCAGTAGCGTTACATAAATGCTTACACTACAACGGTATTTTATATATGTAATACTGTTGCCGAAACTAGCAAAAAAAAAAATTTAAGCACTTAAATAGATGAACGCATAACTTTTGTGACAACTTAATTCATTTGACATATATATTTTTAAGAAACAAGGTTATATGTAGCTTCTTATCAACCGACTTCAAGATTTCGAAGGAGGAGGTTATCAATTCGTCGGGATCTTTGTTTTTGCTATTTTTTTAATGTATGTTCACCGATTATTCGAAGACGGCTGGACCGATTTGGAAAATTCTTTTTTTGTTTGAAAGCGTATACTTCACAGTTGGTCCCATTGTAACCATGTCAGGATCTGATGATGGGATCCTGGAGAAATCGAGGGAACTCTTCAACTATTATAGGCACACCTATGGTGATTTGAGTATTTTTTACAGCAGATCGAGCATTTGGTGTTGGAAAGGTGGATGCTTAGTGAAGTCGGTTATTTTTTGTTTAAAATTATTTTAGGGATGCTGTCATGTCACTACATATTATAAAAAAGTCGCTGGCCGCTGTCTGTCCCTATGTATGCTTAGATCTTTAAAACTACCCAACGGATTTTGATGCGTTTTTTTAAATAGATAGAGTGATTAAAGAGAAAGGTTTATATGTATAATAATACATGCATAATATAGTAGAGAAACACTGATAATTTTAGAGGTTTCTAATGTGATGGATGTCGTAAATAAACACAATTTTTGGGCTTACATTGCAAACGCTGGCTGAACCCTACGAGATAGATAAAAATAATGTACTACGGTATTGTACACATTAAAAAGGTCTACAAAAAGTCTGAGATGGTATATGTCTATCTCTCAGTGATACTGATAACCTACAAAAACCATTTGTATCCCGCGCGAAGCCGGAGCGGGTCGCTAGTAATAACTAAATAGCAATTGCTGCAACAACAAGTAGGTAGTAGTTAAAATTTATTAAATATGTTACTAAGTTCTAAATAATATTTATACATATTAGTAGTAGGTTGCGATAAGGCAGGTATTATACGACCTTGTGATACAAGATAAAGTTAACAGAAATACATGTGTGTTCGACGTCTTGTCGCTGTCCTACACATGTACCGGAGCCTTCAGATATATCGGAGCGGCCAAGGTGGTCACAAATATCTGAACAACGCCTGTCAAGGCAAGGCAAGTATTGTCAAGGCAATAAAGTCCATGTTCAGATATTTTTGAGTACCTTGGCCGCTCCGATATATTTGATGGCGACTGTACGTGTTAGGTGTACGGGTCAGGTACGGGCCTACCGCGAACGTAGAAAATTTCGTCGTTGTCTCCCTCTCTATCGCTCTTTAATATACCAAAGAGAGTGATGCAAATAGACGAACGATCGAACGATGAGGTTCGCGGTTAGAGGCCAGCACGGCTAGCACGGCTAGCACGTCTTGCAAGAGCGACTTAAGCCGCGAGTAGGGAAAACCTTCCCGCGCCTGTCAAAAATCTCGCTTTCCGGTAGCATAACATGCATCCGCGGCTGCAACTGACGCGAAGAGAACTCAAAGTTGTGCAAAGGATTTTAGTTCAAAGTCGCGAGTCACTGTCATTTTATGACAGTGGCATTTGATCGCCAGTCTGTCGCTCCTTTCACGCGCAAGTTATGCTACCAACTAGCGACAACGCATGAAGTCGCGCAGATCTGTCTCTTGTCGCGCGTAAGACGTGCCAGCCGTACAGGTGTGTATGTTTTAGCGATGTCGTCCTTCATATAAATGTTACGATGTCAAGCGCGTCGCGTCGCACTGCGTGATAGGTAGCGCCGCTGCTCACCGGTGCCGGCGGTCCGTAATTACGGATCCGAGTACGGCGGCCGAAATATGTAGATATAATGCGATACAGGAAGACGGTCACGTTTAGGCACGTTTGGCATACCTAATTAGGTGTTCTCTCCTCGGGTCATATTTTTGGGTGTGCGTCTTTCATAAAACTAATGTGTACACATAAACTTTACTTTATGCTCTAATGAGATAACATAAAATATATCAGTAATCATTAAAAAAAAATCGGGGGAGTTGCACAAAAGAAGTTTTTTAATAATTATATGAATACATTTAATGTGACAAAAACATGTATCCAAGACTTTACGCCTTGGTAATAGAGTGGTGAATGTACATAATAATGGTATATAAATTCGGGGTGAATAGAAAAGTAAAATAGTGTAAACATACAAACACATTTACCCTCATTGCTTCGCAATCACGCACTTTTAAAGAACAACAATGGTTTCATTGTCAGTTTATACACCTACACGCTTGTTATTTATATTCATTTTTACTATATATATCCTTAAATTTCTTATACATTTCAGTGAAATCGAAATTCTTTAGTAATATTTAGTCAAATACTCTTTTGCCTAAATACGCCGCCATATTTGTTTACCTTATTTTATTGAGGCCGAATATAAATAACAATACTTCAAACTATCTTAACTAATGCAATTTATGCGCGTTTGGCGCAACCGATTTTAAGCCGTTTTGGTTTGTTTTCCAGAGATTCACGAATATAAACGAGATATTATTTTAATTTTAGGACGTGAAGGGCTCAATGAGCGCCGCTGAAATATCCGAGCAGCTGGATTTGACGTCTATCAAACAACACCCGTGGCACATACAGGCGTGCTGCGCACTCACTGGAGAGGGGTAATTTTATTATTTATTTCTACATTAATATGCAGTGCTTCACTCCAATCCAAACAACTGGTTCTGAATTTGATTAAAATAATGGCTAAAAGTAAACATTGCAGATATTGAGTCTACTATTATAAGTAATTACTATTTTGCATGTACCTACTGCACTATTTATCCTCTTTAATCTTTGTTTGTTCAGTTTAAATATGGCTGGGTCATTAGTTCCGCAGGGACATTTAAATTGATACAAAATCAGCCCCATATTTTTTCGATTGATTGACGATTTTTATCAAATCAACCTAAGATGTTCTGGAATTTAACTACAAGTTCTACGACTAGTAAAATGAGAAAATCCGTTCATAACATTTTACAGAATTTATTTTTACACAGCGAAATGTATCATTTATCCGTAGAAAAAATACAGTTAAAATATCAGTAAGAAAATGTCGCAGACCCTTGCACGTACTTGTACTACTTATTATTAAGTACCTATCTAATGTGTCTCATATTGAAGTAATGAATCGAAGCTTGAAGAAAACAAGATTTGAATATTTTCCTCCCACGAACGTTGCGGCTGTGGAATAAACTCCCTGCCGACGTATTCCCAGCGGGCTACAGTATGAGGTTCTTAAAGGGTAGGCAACCCGCGTGCGAATGTGAAGGGTTGCAGGCGTCCATTAGTCTACGGTAACTGCTTACCATCATGCGGGCCGTATGCTTGTTTGCCACCGTCGTGCTATTTAAAAAAACAAAAAACGTTATGCTATTTATTACCTTGTACGAAACAACGATATTTAATACTTGAATATAGGTATGACATGAAATTATATAAAACGTTATGTACCCAGTTGCTGGACCACAAATTTAAAAGACCAAAAATCATCTATCAAGACGACTGTACTTATATGAAATGAATATTAACCTTTTGAACGCCACGCATCGGATAGAAAAATCGTGCCACCAGCGCCAGAGCGAAATTTGCACGAGCGCACTCAGATACCGTAGTGATTGGAAAACAACATATCGACGAAACATTTCTTTCCGCCTAATAGTGGATTTAGTTAGGCAAAATCACTTTAGATATTTAGAAATCATAATAGTAAAGAATATTCATTTTGTATTTTTCTTATACACCTAAAATCAACTACAAAAATATGAAAATTAATATACATTTTTTTATTATTTTGTCTATATAGCCACAGCACTACTTAAGTGATAACGTCACGCGCTGACGTGTTATGACGGCTTTGGCGCTGGTGGCACCGTAACTTATTATGAATGTTAGAGTTGGGGTGAGAGATATTCATTAATTTCTGTATCGATATTTCCGTGGTGTAACTGTATGAAGGAAAATAAGTTAGGTTTTTTAAGTGTTTAGTTGAGTAAATGTTTAACAATACCATCAAATAAATAAATTTTATGATAAAAACTGACGAACATCGGACAGAACGGGTGTGTAGGTAAAAAAACACCTCGCGCACATTTAATTCTTTTGTACCTAAAGAAACTTGGTACCTATATCCGTAATAATGACATATTCTTTGTTCACTTAGACTCGCTCTCTCACCGATAACATTCATATTGGTTGACATTTTATCTAAAATACCATTTCATTATTTTTACTTATTTGGTATGAATGAAATGGACCGAAAGCCCACGTGTCGTGGTATTTATCATTGTTTAAGGATTAACAATAATGCGGCGAAGCAATAAGATTAAAAGAAACGACATACACATTGTTAGGTTTTAAATACGGCCCTTATAACACGCATTGTATTTATTCCATTGCGACTTAAATAAAACTCTTTCTTTTTTAATAATGCATATATTAAAGTAAAAATTGTAAAAAATTAAAATATATTACTTTTTTTAACATTACGATATGTAGTTCCTAAAACTAATCTTCTACACGAATCACAGTTTAATAATTAGTTTTATTATATAATAAAGCTTAAAATGCGGAAAACATTCATAATTACAGTGTTTGGTTAATGTTTATACAATAATCATCATCGACCACTATGCTTTCAAGCGAACGTGGCGTTTCGAAGTGACGTCACGCCGCTTGACGTGATTACCCGTCAACGGCGAGGAGGGCAGTGCCTTTTTGTTCTTTTAAATAGCTCTGAGGTATTTTCTAATTTTTTCTTGAGTTACGGGTTATTTTTAATGAAATTTTAACTAAAAAGATAGGTGAATGGTAGAGCTATAATAAATATACAAAAATATTTCTATAAAGGTTGTTTATTAAGGAGTATTTTGATCTCTCATTTTGGACGTTTTAACACGTCATGGCGCTGAGGGCACGACTTTTCGTTGACGTGTTTGAACGGCTTTGGCGGTCAAAGGGTTAACAAGTTGCAGCTAATAAATACAACAAAATATGATAAACTGTTAAGGTTGATTGAGTTTTTAACTGATTTTAGCCTTTAAACAACATTTTTCAATGGTCACCTCCAATACCGGTATTAATTAATACCTGAATTCCGGTATTGAGCCCTAATATCGGATTCAATACCGGTATTGAGAATCGTCCGATATTTGCATGCCCTAGCCTTCGGGCTAGGGCATGTGTTAAGGTTTCGACCTTAACACATTTTATTCATGATGAGTAAGGGGACTGAGAGAGGAGCGGGCAGGGAGCACGGATACCAAGTTTTACAATGGGCGCCCTATTCACTCCCTCGGCCCCCTTAGTCGTCATGCCTTCCTCTTGTCAAGCTTTCCGGCTAATAAGCTGTTGTATAGACTGAACAGTCTAGTTTAATTATTTATTTTTCTGTGGTTAAGACAAATAGGGATTTGTTTTAAAAAAGTACCCTCACTTCATGATAATCACTTTGTTTCAGATTGCATTTAGGGCTGGAGTGGATCGCGAGTCGGATAAAAAAGAAATGATAGAACACTGTTGAAGATGATGCGTTATATACTTATAATATTGTTAACTTTTAAATTACTTTTAAATCCGGATGACAGGATCACGCGTATAGCATAAAAATGGTAAACATGGGGTCGTAATAAAGAAAGCCAGGCCATGGATGTAATTTACACACAATTATTTTTTTAAAGAGATTTTCGTGAGAACTTAACTTACAAATCAAGTGTCAACCAACATCTACACGTTTCTAATCTAAAACCTAAGTTTCTATTGAAGCCATTGACGGATATTGTTTAGGTACTTATTCGAGTTTAAGTTTCCACTGGTAAATGTCTAGGTATTGTTATCTGTATAATAAAACCAAATAAGGTATTACTAATTCTGTCAATGATACGCTCGCGTGTCCTCATATTTTTTTTAATCCATGAGGGGTACGTCAGCCACATACGAACACACCAGCGACAACAACGAAACCACACCCGTCGCCGTGAAAGAAATCAGCAGAACTATCATTATTTATCTCAAGAGTGTATAATAATAATAATGCATTTTATGCTTATGCAGACAAGCCATAGTTAACCCATATGCAACCAGTAACAGCGAACCCATTAAGATAGGGCCCTTTTACAAGCAGAAAAAACACAGATGACGTTGCAGTTGTTGATAGTTTAGGTTTAGACTTCCGTGAGTACCAGGTGAGGTCGAGTACCAGGGGGGCGATGGTTGACTTCCGAGCGCTTGAAATAAAATAAAAATAAAGTTCGAAAATAATTTTAAACAAATAAAAATATTTTTAAACAAAAAAGAACTGACTTCACTTAGCAACCACCTTTCCAACAGCAAATGCTCGAGCTGCTGGAAAAAATACTCATATCTCTATAGGTCGATTCTCCAGGATACCATCCTTCATCAGATCCTGACCTCGTTACAATGGGACCAACTGTGAAGCATACTCTTTCAAACAAAAAAGCCTTTTCCAAATTGGTCCAGCCGTCTTCGAATAATCGGTAAATATACATAAAATAAAATTGATAACCTCCTCCTTCGAAATCTTCAAGTCGGTTGATAATAGCACAAAACGGTTTGTCAACATTGTTTTCCATGGAGTTAATAGTTTAAATAACCACAGTTCTGTTATTTCTGAAATACATTTCATCAAGGAGGTAGACTCAAAAAAGATTTACTGAAAATATGGCTCCTGAAAATTTGTAACCGGCCAGTCTTATACCGTAATAAGACTGTCAAAGAAAGTACCGTCCGAGACGTTCTGGCGGTACTATTGTAAGCCCATTTTTTGGGCTGATTATGAATCCCTAGTATTACTTGATCGGTGTGTGTGACAGACTTTTAAATGTCTTATTCGAGCGCTCGAATCTCTAATATTGCCCACCAGATAATTACAGTCGTTTTCGAGAGATAGGCCAAGCAAATAAGATCTATAAAAAGTTTTGAGGAATTAATTCCCAGCAGGCTGGAAATCGTTCTTATACCTTCATGTGGTCCTAAATGCATGTAATCCGAGTTTGCCCAATCCCAAGAGGTGTGCATAACTTTTTAGCGAAATTTTTGCTCTTTGTCAGGTTTTTGCTTGTAGCTCTAAAACAGTACGTCCGACGGAAAATATCATATATGTCAATATTAAAGAGCGTTACATTCTGCGTCGAATGAGTATCTTAACTTCTAATTCGGTTTAGCGTTACAGCCGAAATCAAAAGTTATAAACCGGGAAAATGTCTCATTTAATTGAAAAACTCATATTTTGACTTCCATACCACATATCTCTGAAACAGATGACTCCTGGTGAAAAAACTATAGAATAAAAGTTAAAGACAATATAATTTCACGTTATATAGACATTTCAATTTTCAAATTCAGTCATTTTGAAAGACTAAATTTGGCATGAATTTAAAAGCGGCTTTCTACTAATTCCTTCTAAGTTGCATATTTTCCATAAATATGAGGTGTGAGGCGTACATTTAATGCATTTTTACAACTAAGAACATTTAGGTGAAAATTTCTAAAACGTACCCAATCAGAAAACTATTAATACACCGTGTTTTTTTTTATTTGCGGTAATTTCAAGACGCCAGTGTCCTAATTAGGGAACTGTAGCTAATTAGGACACTGGCGTCTTGAAATTACCGGAAATAAAAAATCGTAATCGTAATCGATAGTTCTTTTTCGTCTTTCTGATTGTGTAAATTTTTCTTTTAGTCTGAGAACCCGCTATAAAGTCATGTAACTGTATGTCAAGACAATAAATATTAATTTTGTACTAAGCAGAAATGTCTGCAATCGAAATATCAATTTTATAATTGAAAGAAAAAAGGAAAAATTCGGACCGGTATTCCGAAAGTTCGAATCTTGCTCGTCGCGGTGAATTTTTCCATTTTTCTTTCAATTATAAAATTTTCATTACAATATGTTCCCTTTGTATCTAGGATTGTTAATATTCGAAATTTCATTGACATGTCATAATGTTCAATTATTTGGTTGAGTTAATATTGGGGAATCAATCAACAACTACTGAACCTATTTGACTTAACACACAGGTGCATCATTTTGTAGTGGGTTATCAGAGTAAAAAAATAATTAAATGTAGGTTTACACAATTAGAAGGCATTAATAAAATATCGATTACCTCAGAACTGGAGCTAATTAGGATACTGGAGTCTTTGAGAAATAAACCTAAGTTAAGCTATGGAATATACCCTTGAAATTACCGGAAATAAAAAAAAAACACGGTGTATAAATAGTTTTCTGATTGGGTACGTTTTAGAAATTTGCACCTAAATGTTCTTAGTTATAACAATGCATTAAATGTACGCCTCACCCCTCATATTTATGGAAAATATGCAACTTAGAAGGAATTAGTAAAAATCCGCTTTTGAATTCGTGCCAAATTTAGACTTTCAAAATGACTGAATTTGAAAATTGAAATGTCTATATAACGTCAAATTATATTGTCTTCAACTTTTATTCTATAGGTTTTTCACCAGGAGTCATCTGTTTCAAAGATATGTGGTATGAAAATCAAAATATGAGTTTTTCAATTAAATGAGAATTTTTCCCGGTTTATAACTTTTGATTTTGGCTGTACCGCTAAACCGAATTAGAAGTTAAGATACTCATTCGAGGCAGAATTTAACCCTCTTTAATATTGATATACATGATATTTTCCGTCGGACGTACTGTTTTCGAGCTACAAGCAAAAACCTGACAAAGAGCAAAATTTTCGCTAAAAAGTTATGCACACCTCTTGGGATCGGGCAAACTCGGATTACATGCATTTAGGACCACATGAAGGGATTAAAACGATTTCCAGCCTGCTGGGAATGAATTCTTCGAAAAAATCTTATTTTCTTGGCCTAAGATCAGATTAACATAACATAATATGTATTTGTTAGGTACATTGATCTTCCCTTTTATTATTTAATATATTTACGATTGACCATAGAATAGAACAAAACTTCAATATAATGAACTAAGTAGGTATTACCGATCCCTGCCTACCTTTTCCTATTTAAGACTATCAAACTATTAACTACGATTACATAAGTAAACATAATCATCTTTAATTAACTGTAGTAGGACTTAAATTAGGAATAGGTAATGGTAACATGGAATTATAAGCTCAAACTCAGCACCGAAACACACCTCGAATGTTTAATGGATGGCTTGCTCATATATGACCTCTAAGTCGTTGGCGAAGAAAAAGTTAAACTACCGGGACAGTTTTGCAGAAGACTAGTAATGACGTGCAGTAAAAAGTGTGAAACTGTCTTAGTGGGCCGAAGTGCGCTGGCATTTCTGCTCACGCTATGTACGTAAGCACGTCTAGATGGAAGTCCAGGGCCAATAAAATAAATATTATATATGTATGTGAATTACTTATGTGTTGCGTAAAAAGGAACAAGCGATATTGCTTTCTCATTGCACCATATCGTTGCTGCATCCCCCTAGGCAACTCCCAATATAGTGCTCAAATACTCACTAAGTACCTACTCGTATATACTATTTGTAACACAACTTTGTCTTTAAGAGAATAAGAAATCTCGTGTCGGTTATTTTGGATACCTGGCTCTCTTAGCCATTAATGATGCTGACTAACAGGTTCAATTTAGAATATAGGGTGGATTTTCCAAATGGGTCAGTGAGGGCAGCTACAGATCTCATTATGCCACGCGAAAATGGTCTTAGCAGACTTTCCCTAACTTTTAAAAATGCCATTGACATTTACAGATTCTTTAAAAAATGTACTGATAGTAATAAAATCTTCATTTAAAAAAAATGTTGGAAAAATTCATGTTTGAACATATAAACAGACCAAATACGACAAATTTCGAAATCTTTCGCAGTCCTGAAATTTGGTAGGTATGTATATTAATTGGAGGTCCGGCTTTTATGTCTAGACCATTTGACGTTCGGGGGCCTTGAGGAATTTATTCCAAACACATTCGCACACACAGGACTTTTTGTGCAGAATTTAATAAGCTTCAATGTTACCCTAGATTAAATTTTCATTGAGTGGAAGTTTAAGAATTAAAGGCGAATTTCGTTAGGATAAAACACATTTTTCAAGATGGCGGCGATTCCTCCAGGTCTTCGAACGTCTAATTGTCCGGACATGAAAGCGGGACCTAAATAAATCTGTAAATGGCAATGGTAGTTAATCAAAAAGTTAGGCTATGTCTCCTTCTAGACCATTTTTCGTAGCATTTTTAAAATCCGTCCTGTTTAATACCTGTTTAAGATTAAATATCTGCCAATTACCGCCGAGGCTTGGTCTTGTTTGTGGGTAAAACTAATTACTAAATGGATTTATGTTTTGGCCAACAACTTCTGTAAAATATTGGTATGGAATGAATCCTACATTTATAAAACAAAGTTACTTATACATTTTATTTACTAATATTACGCATCTGTTATTATTAGCAATATTTTGCTAAATAATTGTAATTAAATATAATACTATTGTAATTTAAACAAAAAATGTATATAACAGGTTAATATTCCTTATGTTTTGTCTTGATTGTTCTTTGATAATGATAACATATTCCAACTAAATCGTCACACAATACCTATACAGAGTGATTACTACAAAACACAGGGTTCGTGAAGGCTTAAATAAAGCATACTATTTCAATCCAGCATTTATTTCTTTATTTTTTCCATAATTTTATTGGCTGTATTCCTTACTTTTTAAAGTAGCACGAGCGCAAGTGACTCGAGATATAGATATGTAATTCAGTTCAAAGTGACCTCCCAACCTATAACTGGACCCCGTTTTATAAAGTGCTTGATGATGTAATTGATGGAAGGTTTTAATTATTTTACGTCACTGATGTCTTTCTATGACTATACTTAGGCCTGCAACGACCGAACGAGGCATTAGGTTGTTTCCAAAAGATCCAGATTGCAAAGCTAGAAAACACCCAAAACTAGACATTGGTCCATCTCAATATAATAAAATACACACCGACAAAAAATAAGTTACTTACTATGTTTTGTTTTGCCGGTCTGTCAGGGATTAAGGGTCACAATGGGTTGTAGCAGGATAGCCTATGTACCCTTAATCGCATAGTTTAATACTATGTATAGCCGTAGTTTAGTATTCATAGGCACACAGGCTATTATGCTTCTACTTGGGGTAACGAAACTATTTTGTAAATAATAAAACATCGCATACAATTATTTCTTTATATATATAATTAATACTTTGGCATGCATATTGAAACAGTTTGGTACATTCAGTCTTAATAGAACTTACACCCATAAGATAAAATGGCAACTCGTCTGTACTGTAGGTCACCAAGATCAAATTTTGCATAGAATAAATTTACATATTACATCAGGAATGTAGTTAGGTAATATACAAACTTAGAAATATCTTGCCAGTTTCAAATCACTACGAAAGAGATATATAAATATAAGAGATCAAATAAACAATACCTTTTCAACTGAAGAACAAATCAAATTATTTTAATAAATAATTTGATTTGTTTTTATTTTATGCTAGGGCAACATTGTAGCTAGAATACCTTAAAAAACAACTTTTTCCGTTTAATTTTTAATGTTTGTGTTACCCACGCAACCAGAAAAATATAATAATACAACCGGCCAAGTGCGAGTCGGGAAGGAAAATGTCCGACAATCGCTAATTTGTAGTTCCATACAAAAAAAAGGTGAGAACAAGCCACATAATGTCAGCAAAATAGGGGTCTACATTTAGGAGACAGAATTACAAGATCACCATTCGCCAATTTTATTAATAATAAATCAGAAACAAGACGAATAAAGAGAATAAAAAGCAAAACAAAAGAGACATTTACGGATGACACAAATTTTGTAACATTTACGTTGCAGCTTGGCTGAGGATGAGATGCCGTGTGTCTATCTCGTCTCAGTATCCGTGCCGCGGCACGGAGCTGAATTTAGCGCAGGGATCAAAAAAATCAGCACAGTGCTGAATTTGATTCCTTTCACTCAACTAAGTTACATCGTAAATGTTACTAAATGAACTATGCCTGGTAATATATACTTTCACTATTTCTCGGGCGTTATTGAACATGTTCTAAATCAGTTCTTTAATGGTGCGTGCGTGGTGTAACCGACCCATGTCGTCCCATTACTGCAAAATACCGACTAACTCGTTTTACATATACTAGTTACTCGTTACCACCAATTGAGATTTAACAAGTGTTCCAATGCTTAAATTAAATCAGATTTGCGATTTGATATTTATTTAGAATATTATCATATCGAGTTAACATTCCCATCCCTAGCTGTCTTGTATAAGACAACGGCGATGAGGAACAGGAAAAATGTTGAAATTTAGGGCAAAATTCGACATGTTTTGATAGCCTAATTATTATAAAATAATAATAAATATTATGGGAAATTCTTACACAAATCGACCTAGTCCCACAGTAAGCACAATAAGGCTTGTGTTATAATTATAAGTACTAGGCGACGAAATACATATATAATAAATAGATATGAATAAATACTTATATACATAGAAAACATCCAAACTCAGGAACAAATATCTGTGATAAACACACAAATAAATGCCCTAACCAGGATTCGACCCGGGACCTCCTGCTTCGTAGACCGGACAAGGCTACCGACTGGGCTAGGAGGCCGAAGAATGGATTTATATAGCTGCTTTAAATGCAATGTTTGAAAAAATAAAGACCTAAACATTAACATGAGTGTAAAAGAAATAGTATTTAATATTTTTTTCAACAAATAATAAAGATCGTGTGCCACATAGACACCATAACTTCACCATGTATTTTGCACTGCGTTAACGCATTTAAGATGTATACACTGTTCCAATCATGAGTATGAGCATGGCTGCATATTGACTAGAGTAAGATCACGTGCCCTGTTAATCAGGCAATGTTCAGCTCTTGGGGTACATGTTACCTTAATTAACGCTAATGTAATCTTACTACATAGGCTGCTATTTATATATCCGGAAACCGGGATTACAATCTTCTTAAATAGCATATTTGACCTCCATGGTAAAATTTGAACTTTTTTAAGTACTGGCCGGTATATTTTTTCTTTCTTATTAACGCTCGTGTTTTGTTTTTGACGGGTTTTAAATGTCATCTCGCAGCAAGAATGGAACTCACTCGTGAAAATATTCGTGCTATGATTTATTATGATTTTCGGCGTGGTTTAACGCAACAACAGTGCATAGATCAACTAACTTCAACTTTTGGTGATGAAGCCCCATCTAAAACTACTGTGTATCACTGGTTTAGTGAGTTCAATCGTGGACGTAGTATGCTTACGGACGAAGTTAAGGCAGGTCGCCCGAAATCGGTCGTTGTACAACAAAATATCGAGGCTGTGCGAAAACTTATAATGGACGACCGACATGTTACGTACCGCGAGATAGAGGCGACTCTGGGTATTTCTATGACCAGCATTAATAGCATATTACATAATTATTTGGCTGTAAAAAAAATTTGTTCGCGTTGGATACCCCACAACTTAACAAAAGAGCAAAAAGATGCTCGCGTCGAATGGTGCAATAAAATGTTAAAAAAATATAACCGTGGTGACTCAAAAGCCGTTTATAACATCTATACAGGTGACGAATCCTGGATCTATGCATACGATCCCGAAACGAAGCAACAATCAACGGTATGGGTGTTTCAAAATGAGCCGAACCCTACGAAAGTTACTCGTGCAAAAAGTACATTGAAACAAATGGTGGCCTGCTTCTTCGGTATTAATGGCCATGTAGCTACAGTGCCACTAGAAAACCGTAGAACGGTTAATTCAGAATGGTACACGACCATTTGCTTACCGGAAGTATTTGAACAAATTCGTAAAACTAACCAGCGACGAAGAATCATTCTTCATCATGACAATGCCAGCTGTCATACGTCACGCGAAACAACTCTATTTTTGGAGGGTCAAAATGTGGAATTAACGGGTCATCCGCCGTACAGCCCTGACTTGGCACCCAACGATTTTTATTTATTTCCAAATATAAAGAATAAATTACGCGGTCAACGATTTTCGACCGCTGAAGATGCTGTCGACGCATTCAAACAACACGTTATGGAGGTACCTCAGGCGGAGTAGCAGAAGTGCTTTAAAAATTGGTTCACGCGAATGCAAAAGTGCATAGATCATCAAGGGGAATACTTTGAAAAACAATAAAACCATTTTCAGCCGTGTACGTTTGTTTGTTTTTTTGTTTCCGGATATATAAGTAGCAACCCTCGTATATGCCGACATCATGTTGTTATACAGCATTTTGTTACCGCTCATGTTTCCACGGTGTACCGTTACAATGCGGTAATACAGAACCTTTGTGCTACTTGGGTATTAATTACATTATACGTCGTTTTGGACTACTTTCCCCCATCAGAAAGTTTTGGCAATAATATAATCTAATTATTTATATTATTTCTCATAATACTGCATCGAAACCAGAAGTCTTGGATTTATATTCTTAAAATAGTTTGCATTCCTTGACCTCCGCCACTTTACAGCTGCCAGATGTCCGGATCTAGAAATAAGCATAGTATAGCCAACTAACGAGAGGGGTTTCGTCCGTCACTCTCATTATTGTGTAATTTCATTCATAATATAAATACGTAAATACGATTTCGCGTAAAGGCGAACCCTTAAAAATTTAAATCAAGTTTTCTCGAAATGACTTTTTTGCAGATAGTCGGTATTTGTATTGTATTGTAGTCCGGGCAGGTTTCCGCAACTCGACGTCTGGCGCCTATTTTGCGTGAAGAAAATATTTCGGTTCGTATTTGCAGTAATAGGATGGTCCCAGCAGAAAAATATTGGAGGTGGTATGATTTGAACTCGCCCGAAAAAAGTGATGATTTCACACTACATACATTTAAATTAAATAAATTAAATCTGTACTTAAACCTAAATCCAAACATAGGCGGAAGATTTGTCTTAATTAGGTACACATAATGATAAATTTATAACAACTTGTATAGGAAAAATTATAATAACAACATTTTTAATAAATATAAAATATCAATAATTTATTATCAGGTGAAGGTACCTAATGATATTATGATCTGTTTCTAGGTACTAAAGATAAATCTAAAACATGGACGCTGTGCGACGAGATAGTCCGAATACCGCTGCTCACGCGCTTCCTTCGCGTAAATCAGTTATAGATTGCGCGCTTAAATCTGGGTCAAACAAAACAAGGCTTGCTTGAAGCGCGCAATGCTTGACGTGCGGTCTACTCGTACGTGTGATACAGTGACCCTAAAATTATGATACGCGCGGGCCGTGCGTTACCAGTAGTAGTAACGGGTATTTTTTTACTGTTATTATACAACCAGCTGCTTAAGCTTAAGCTTGATGTACAAAGCCACAAAATTGAAGCCCGACGTACGGCCATGCACGCTCATGTACTAGGTGAGGCAAGCGTTGAGGACGTCGGGCGCGCTCATGTATACAAGGCGGAGATGTCCTTACACTATAGCGTCGAACGAAGTCGTCATCGAAGCCTAATGCACGCGCGCATATATTAGGTGCCACCATAATTTAGCATCTGGCGCAGGCCAACATAAGGTGTCCGCTGCGCGCACTTATGTACTAGGCACAATTAGGTACTCTACACCGATGCAGGTAATTGACAAGTATCACGGCGCCTAATACTTGAGCGCGAGCGGTAGATTCCGTACGTCGGGAATCACTCGATGCTAGTGGAGGTACCTAATGACACCTCCGGCGCCTTGTACACTCCCTGTACATCAGCGCGTGAAGCTAGTTTTGTGGCTTTATATATCGAGCTTAAGCTTAAGCAGCTAGTTGTAGCAACAGTAAAAAAAATACCTGTATAAAAAAAATACTACTGGTGGTAAGACTGCTAGTGGGTAACACACGGCACGTGCAGCGTGTGAGCAGCATATTTGGGCGATCTGGCCGCACCTTTTGAACACAATACAATAAAAACTAGCTATATTCATATTTACTACGTTAATTGCTGTTAATATTTTTATAGCGCGGTGTAGAAAGATCAATCCAAATGAGTCAGTGAGGGAAAATCAGCATTAGGTTAGCCGGGGAGACTGTGAGGTAAGTATTAAATTAGCTTTTTCTAAAATTACAAGAAGGATAGGGTTAGACAAAATTTTACCAAGGGCACAATTAGGCCACCTCACTGACGAAAGTTTGTCTAGACGAAACTGCCTTCATACGTACTATCTTCTAATACATATTTGTAAGAAAACGCATTTACCTCAACAGACGCAATTTCCCTGGTAGAATTTATAAAACTTAGGTAAAGATCTTAGAAAATACGTCGTGGATTTTAGAAACTGATGAAAAGCCTCGTTTAAAAACCGGCCAAGAGCGTGTCGGGCCACGCTCACTGTAGGGTTCCGTAGTTTTCCGTCCGTCACAGTAAGTGTCCCCACTTAAGAGTTAATAACACCGCCATGTAGGATATGATATGAGAGTTCCACGTACAGCGACATCTATCGGCAAATAAAGTAAACTATTGCGCGCGAGCATAAAGTATGGAAGATGATTTTTATGGGATAATTCTTTATTGCGTGAACCGATTTTCACCGTTTTTACTTTATTTGAAAGCACGTCATTTCATTGTAATTTTGTAGAAATTACAGGTACAATAAACACCTGCTTATACGGTTAAATTACAAACTTAGTTCAGAAATTATTTTGTATTTCTTTTTCAAAAACTATTCATCCTATCAAGTTCAAAATAATTTTCCTAGAAAGTTTTTATAAAGTTCTACTTTTGAGATTTTTTTCATATTTTTAAAACTTATGGTTCAAAAGTTAGAGGGGGGGGGGGGGGGGCGCATATTTTTTTACTTCTGGAGCGATTATTTCCGAAAATATTTACATTATCGAAAAATGATTTTAGGAAACACCTATTCATTTTTAAATACCTATCCAATAATATATCACACGTTAGGGTTGAAATGAAAAAAAAAATCACTCCCCACTTTACGTATAGGGGAGGTACCCTAATAAAAAAAAAATTCCACTTTTTATTTTACCACTTTGTCGCCGTGATTGATATACATATTAGTACCAAATTTCAGCTTTCTAGTGCTAACGGTCACTGAGATTATCCGCGGACGGACGGACGGACGGACGGGCAGACATGGCGAAACTATAAGGGTTCCTAGTTGACTACGGAACCCTAAAAAGCCTTATTTAGCTTCTACGTTTTTAGTAGGTGCCTAAACAAAATGAGGAAATGCGAGGTTTTTAATTGATCATCATTCCAAAATAATAATAACGTATTTTATTGTCTGGACTATCAGTTTCCATAGTATCCGATTTTCCCTCTCCATTTGAAATTATCAACATATACATTTTGAATGGTACCTACAGAGACCGCTGACTTGCGTCCGTCCTATCAAGTTTCGGGGCTTTAACATCGGCCCATATCGTTTTAACTACGTACACATTTGGCCCAAATATGTTAAAACAACGACGTAAGACGTAAAAATCAAAAATCTTCAATTAATCGTAACCTAATTTCTAATTATAGCTTTGGCTTTTTCAGTCCTAAAGAAAAACATTTTAGCTGGTAATATTTCATTTTATTTTACCCCGTTCTCTCAATTTTCGGCTCGTTCATCAGTCGTTACGAAGTTACTTTAGCGTAAATCGGTTTTATATTTGGACGTCATTTAGCGAAAAGGATCATTCCTCAAAAATTTGCCATTTAAACAAATGACTTACAATATTGACATAAAGTTTAAATTTTTTGATAGATTTTTGTGGACTGGATCCTTTTCCCTAAACTACGTCCATTTACGAAACCGATCTTTGTATTTTTCACCTTACTCGTAGCGTTACTCTTTTCATTTTGTCTCTAAACGGCCCTATTTGACTAAAAATAAAGGAAAGAAGTAGTAACGTCACGAAAAATTCGGTATGTCACAGATTAGTATATACTGCCCCACCTCGCTGTAAGAGCCATTAGAAAATCAAATGGGTAAAAATTCCACATATTGGTTCCAATTATCCTTAGTCGTGTAAACCTTACACACACTCTTTTTGTCTATTGCAGGTATGTATAATGTAGAATTTGAAATATCGAACCAAAAAATTGACGATTGCAGGGATATCTGCGCGTTACTTTATTATTCTGGATTATTGTGATTCCGCAAAGTAAAGTAGTATACATTACATTGTACATACGGCTATTATGCGTGGTTGGGGCATAAAAAGTAGTACATATCATATTGGATATCGCCACTTAACACAACCAAAACCAGCCCCTAGCCATATATTTACTAAAAAGTCACATCATTTTCTGTTACAGTCAAAGGGCCTGGGGGCCTATTTGACTCCAGACTCCTACTCCTAGGCGACATTCACAAACAAAACTTATTTACTAGGTACAGCCAATGAGCTCGAAAAATGATATTCTTCGATTTTCATGAGTCCAAAAAGTGTATTTCTGTATATAGTTGACTTTGGGAAATTCGTGTGTTGCAATAATAACTCTTTTTTACAACAGAATAATATGAATTGCAATATGTGACAGTTATTATCACATCTACTTATATCATTTCTGACAGAAACAATAACTGTGACGTTCCTTACTTAAATAATTACCAAAAAGTTACATAGCAATATATAGTAATGAATCAAAAACTATCCCGTACCATTTAGGGTTTATTATACAATGATCGTTATCCTTAACTGAGTAAACATTTAAAAGTTTTAAACATAAGCTTAAAACAAAACAGAATAGTATGATCGCCAATACACGAAATACCTTTTCAAAAACCCGAATATCATTTTTATAAATCATGGACTGTATAATTATTACGACCGCTATCACAGCAATTATTATACAATATTTATTACAACGAGAGTTCTATTTCATCATACTAAGAAAGTTTCTAAAATACATCCAAGGTTAAATTCCATGTAATTTGATATGCTTAATTAATAATTACTATTTGTATTAACTAACCTAGCCTACAAATCATTATTATAGCAAATAAATTTATTCATCATTTGGTATTTTAGCTCATTTGATTCATTGGAGAGTACTTCTACTGATATTTACTCCCTATGATTTCTACGAAATACAAAAGTACGGAGTAGATTCCGGAAAATATCGATAGGTCCATAATAGTTTTGGACCGTTAGCCAGGGCCAGATTTCATGAACCATCGCGTCACAGGCGATAAAATGGCTGCCATTTCTCAACCCACTAACGAAACGGCAGCTGACATTCAGGACACTTCATTATACATCGCCCTTAACTACTTTACCCGAGTTAGCCCGGGGCGCGATGGCCAACGAAATTTGCACCTGGTCCGTAGTCGATTTAGACATATGCTTTCAGGACGAAATAATTAAGATCGCGGCTCATTCGCGGCGGGAAAGAGAAGCTCGAATAACCGTCTTTGATATTTCTCTAGCCTTAGATTACTTAAATATTTACTAGTTCTGGTTCATTCCTTGTAACGTATGCATTAATTATTAATAAGACTTTTGCTCTGCTTATTGTAAGTTCTTACTTTATCAATTATAATTTTTTGTACGCTGTCTAAAATGACGTAATTAAAAGGTGTAATAACGCTCCATGGTAGCTGCGTTCAAGTTCATGTATTGATAATTGCGAAAGTTAAATTTGTAAGCTGTGTTTATTTGGTCCTGAACTGATTATCCCATACCTATCACAAGTTCATTTCGTCGGTGCCTCATCAAGAACAACCTGTTCTTACACATGAGAAACAATTCACATTATATACACAACTTTATATATTTGCTTAAGATAAATAAATAAGTCAAGCGATTGGAATGTTTTCGAGATCATTATTAGATTTTATCTACTATGTAATATATTTATTGTTTTTTAATCTTATAATATTTCAAAAGTACCGTCGGTATTTAGATATAAGAAAAAAATCCAGGTAATATTGTGCTAAACTCGGTTTTCTGTTCTCAGTACAAAAAGTTATTTTATCATTAACCGATTAACTACCATAATAAAATAATATGGGTACAATGGAATGTTACTTAACTGCGTTGAACTAGCTGCTCTTCTATCACGTTATTTATTAATATAGTTCTATATCTTATTATGAGTATAGAAGCCTTCATTCGACGACGGAAGCAGCCGGAATCGCTTGGACTGGTTAACGATTGGCTTTACATAATATATTTTTTATAAATATTATTTTGTTGTTTTAAGGTATTCTGAATAATCGCTCGCGAATCGTTATGTGATGATAGTTATCCAACACCTATAACAAGGCTATTACCTGTAGGTCGCCTCTTATTGACTGAACGTGTTTGTTAAAGCTATCTCACGTTAATACATAACATTATCTTTTATTTAGGTACCTAACAGTCTTCAAAATCGGATCTTGTAGGTTAATACTTCCATAGGATCTATCTTTACATCCTTCATTCCAGTCAGGAACTTGTAAGTCTTTAGACCCGTCAAACTTACCGAAGTAATATTTTCGATACGCAGGCCCGAGAATGCAGTTTGAGGTGTAAATTTTGTGGATTTTTGGTCGTCTTGTGAACCAACTGAGCAACTATATCCGGGCCTCTGCAACACCATGAAGCTGGAGGAGCTCGGGAATTGGTCCAGAATATCGTCCGTGATGGTTCTGAGCGTGACCAGGTGCACCCCAGGCGGGAACTTCTCCACGAACGTTTGATGTGACTTCACTTCTACTTCTCCCACTTCACTGGTGTCCAGCAGGAAAGTATTCACTGGATAATTAAGAGCCCTGCTCAAATAGTCAGCCGTTTGTGACGGCAGTTGATATGTAGATTCTTTGGTATTACGTTTTTGGTTTTGGCTGAAATATCGTTCATTAGATGGGTGGGAATCTTTCGCCTTTCTTCTTAAATCAGGCATCGGTTCGAGTAGAAGCCAATTCTGGAATAGCGTGACTTTATTATCGACGACTCCTTCGCCCAGCCCTCGGTAGTCGTCGTAGAGCGTGCGTTTGTCGAGCATGAGCTCCAGGCGGCCGGGCTCGAAGGCCGCCGCACCCTGTGCGTGGTTCGTCACCAGCGTCAGCCGCGTCTCGTCGTCCTGCAACCACGCCATCGTAGTTATGGGATAATAGTGGGCTTCGATTCCCAACTTATCGACCTTAACTCGTTTCTGATACTGGAAGCCATTTTGATCCGTATAAAACTCTAGTGGATCTCCGTTTTGTATATTAGTTTGTATTCTCATGAACAGTTCTGTTTCTCTGTTCTTAGGAGGATTCTCGAAGTCGACCACATTTTCCACGTACAGCCCGTACGAGAGTGCCGGGTCGTCCACGTTGTAAATACGGACGGTGTGGACTAGAAATGGCAAGTACATGGTAGTTATTTCAGTCGAGACCGGGCCTGATACGATAAAGATGTTGTCGTCCTGCTCGCCGTTGCCGTTACTGTACTGACCTAGAACATCCTTTTCTGGGTTGTCATTATCGGGCATGAAAAGGTAAGCCCCGGAATGTCTCTGTGCGCTGTGATAGGCGCCGAATTGGATTTCTACTACATTTTTTCGGTTCAAGTCTTTTCTGTAAATTTGGCGCAAAAATCCTGTACTTCTGGCGATCAGCAGTTTCATAACACTGTTTTCCAGCTGTATGTCACCCTGCATCATTCGTTTTATTATGAAGTTATCTTTATCGAGATCTGCCTTTTGGTTGTTATCACAATTGTTGCAAAAGACTGTGCAATGATGGGATTTGTTAGTGTGCTCTTCCAGAGTGTAAGTGACCGCGGTGAGCGCGGGCAGAGTGGCCACGAACACCACGTCGAACGTAGTGTCACTGATCGAGCGCCGGCCGTCAGCACCCACTTCTATATTTGGTGAGATTTGGTAAAGAACGTACTCGCTTTGCCGTGTATCATAGATTCTAATATTTGTCGTGTTCGATCTGATAGTGATAACTTCAGTTCTCGATTCTGCTAGTGGATTAAATAAAATAATTTTCTTTTTATCATAAAGTGATACCTCTATTTTTTTTAAAGGTTTTCCGTACGTTTCCCATTCGATTTCGCTTTGAAGAACGCTCTGGGAATGCATGGTCTCATCCGGTATCATGATCGCTGTCAATGCCGCTTCCTGCAGGCGGATACAGTGATATAAACTTGTAAACAGTTTCGTCCCATAGTTGTACATCACGTTAGCTTTAGAAGTTCCCGTTATAGCATCGTGGTGCTGGAAAAGTCCCAAATTCCTCCTCGCATTTATTAGTTGTTCGTAAGATTTTTCTAACCTCTTTTCTGATGACAATAATTTTGGATTATTCGATTGTTTGATGTAGTTTGAGACGAGAGTGAACAGTATCTCCGAAGATCTCAATTGATGTTCTAATTGCCGATCGAGGATCTTGAGGTACGGCCTCGTGGTGTAGTAACCGGACCAATAGGCGGGCTTGCCTTCGCTAAATATATCCGAGTAGACAAAGAAATCACCTTTCAACGTCGGTATAGCTTTGTGTCTTTTTTTTACCGCTTTGAAATAGTCTGAAGGTGTTCCGAATTGCACTTCGCCGTTGAAGGTGTCTTTGCGGCTATTGATGTAGTTGAACAGCTTCATGTAATTGGAGTACTGCGCGTCGAACTCCACGGCGTACTCGTAGCGGAAGTCGTCGCCGAGCGGCACGAGCACCACGTTGTGCGGCGTCAGCGACCCGATGCGCTCGTACTCCTCGAACAGGGTCTTCGCCTTGCTGTGGAGGTTCACATCCGTTATATCCTCCTGTTTCGCGGTATACTCCGAGTATTCCCCGGGGATCTTCCTAAAGTCGAAGCTTAGACAGACGGACGGATGAGGCCCACACGTACTTTTAATTGAATAAATATCGAAGGGTTGGTTGTGAACTATAAGAGAGGGTTGTTTACCAGACCATCCCGACAGCCAGTAGAACTCTTCTATTTGCCTCTCCGCCAGCCACTGCTTCCAAGCGTAATGTATCCGCTGGATGACGGCGCCCTCGATCCCGCTCTGGTCCAGCAGGTAGGGCATGGTGGGCCCGTGGCCGAAAGGGTCGATGGACCACCCGGTTTTGGGAACGATGCCCAAGTTATTTTTTACCCACTGATGTCCTGGAATTATTGTATTAATTTTCATTATAAATGTTCACTTAAACTCCATATTAATGAAAGGAGCTATCAACATTATTTGACGCGATAGGTTTATCAAATGGAATGAAAGTTTTATAAATTTTTCATTCCACTTCCTTCCTTCGGCGGTAACAAACGAATAAAAGCAATAGAACTTTCTTCTACTGATAAAAAAACAAATGAAGTGGGATACCTTCGATGAACTGGTCGACCAGAGCGTAGAGATGTGTGCAGGCCTCGTCGGGCATCACCCAGCCGCCGGTCGTAATCTCTAGCCGACCCTCTTTTATCAGCTTCTTCAGCGCCTGTCACATTCAAATCTGGCTATAATATCTCGAGAAGCGATATTATTATCTTGACTTTATGCAGTCAGCAAAATGGAATGAACATACTAATACTGTTTATGGTGCAACTGAATTTTCTATCCTCTGTGCTCAAAGTAAGTGACAAGCTTTAAATCCTAAAAATAGGAAATCGACTTACAACGTTAAAGGGTTATTTCTTCCTGTCACCACGAACTTATAACCAGTGGTAACTAATGCCAACTTACCGATTGACTTTGACGGTAACAGAAAAGCTGATGAATTTTATTTTTACCTAAGAGCGCTACTATTGCAAATAAATCTAAAGCAGTTATATGTGTTACTAAGTGACATTTTCGGTGTCTGATTGAGCTACAATTTTATTTATCATTTCCAATATCTATCTGACTCAAAAATACAATTAACGAATTAATCTATGCCTTATCTGAAACAAACTAACGTCGTACCTTTTGTTTAACAGGATGCGCTCTCTCCCACCAGGCGTGCAGAAATGTGATCTCTGACCAAACGAACGTCATGTTAGAGTACTGGTTCAGCTTCTTGATAATATTGTTAATTATATTCTTGGTTTTCCACTCGAAGTATTGTTCGAAGGTCTTCAACCATCCGGGATCGTTGTGAGAGTGTGGAACCACGATAACCTAAAATAAAAATACAAATCGAAGTAATGTAACATTGGATTTATATTAATATTATTAATATTAACATAATCCCTATTGGATTCGACCATGAAGTTATGATTTTAAACTGGAGTATACTCCTCGGTCACAAAGTGAGGCCGAAAGAGAGGGGACTGTGTATGACGTCATCAGACAACAAAATGTCAATTTTGTAACGAGTGCGAGTGGGACACCGCCCTTTTTTATATTATGCTCCCTTATACTATCGGACGGTTTTTTCTAAAGCCTGACCAGAAATATATGATCATGCGCCATGTTGCGGAATTTCATCGGAACTAATTTCTTACACTGGCAATAATTTTAATGACAGAATGATATGCATGTGTGTGATAGGCTGTCACTGTCATTGAGGCGGTTTACTTAAATGATAATGAAGTGTTGAATATTAAATAATAAATAAGAGGTGCAAATTATCGTACATGTACGACAATTATCGTACGCCTGGCAACGCTGATATATCATGTATCTGTCACTTTGACAATTCTTTTGTTTTTTTTTTTCCATTTCTTCCGCTTTGTTGCTTGCATAACCACCTATCATCGTCCGCTCTCCGCTCTTTCTAACTACGTTTGTATACGTCATGTGTATGTCTGTGTTGTAAATAATATCTTTTTGTTTTAGGTTCCCAGCCTATCCTCCCCCAAAAATCAAAATTTAAACCGAACATTCTCTTTAAAAAAAGTCAAAAGTCTACACCCCGACATTGGTAGAATTCACCTCGCCAAAACCGGCGAGGAGTAAAAGCCAAAATTAAAAAAAAAAAAAAAATGAAGTGTTGAATATTAAATAATAAACGACAGAAAATTCCTAAAATTATCCATAGTCAAGAGCGGAACACAACACTGTAGATAGTGTATATAATAAACTGCTTGCTGTAAGTAATATGCTCCGGAAATGAAACTTTTTCGCTGTGAAACACTTTCAAATTAACATCAAAGCTGACAGGTAAACAAATCAAGATGTCACCATACCATAGAGAACTGAACTGTTGCCATATAAATGAGAATAATAGCGCCCTCTTGACAATAATCATATATTTCTGGTCAGGCTTTAGTGACCTATGAACTTTGAGAATTCAACCAACAGGAGTCGCCATTGACAGGCGTTCCCCTCTGCCAAAAACATATGACCAGTGGTCATACACATGTATGGACTGACGTTTATCTGACGTAGCTATTTGAACGTTACGTACGAATACGTAGCTATTTATACATTTGACTTTCCCCTCCCCCGCAAAAATCGGCAGACTTTTTGACGTGATAACGTCTTTAAAATCGTTTTAGTCGGGTGACATGTTCAGAAACTTGTGTCACACCAAAACCTCACGAGCGCGATCGCAGGTATAACGAGAGAGAGACGGACCGATCTCCCGTCTCATCTCGAGCGCTGCCAGTCACTCCGTGAAACTTGTCACGCGGAATCCTCACGAGCGGTTAGACGTTATCACGTAAACATCTCGATCGTAAACCTACTTTACAAACAACCAATTTTTTGTATCGTATTTGTATGTATTGTATGTTGACTGTTTTACTCGGTAACTAGGTTCAACTGTGGCGTACTCGTAGATAAATGAGTAAGTAAGGTTGACTACTTAATTCCCTTTGAAGTTCAGGTAATAGACGAAAGTATTGTCCGGATTCTCTACTGGCATGTGTATTCGACATGCCAAGCTGTGACACGAGAATATCGATGCGAGATCACTACTTGTTTGACACATGTAAAGCCTGACCAGAAATATATGATCATTGTCATGAGTGCGCTATTATTCTGAAATATATAGAACAAATCAGTATAGTCATAGAGCGTATTATTGGTATGGTATGGTGACATCTTCATTTCTTTACCTGTCAGCTCAGATGTTAATTTGAAAACGTGCTATCACAGCGAAATAGTTTCATTTCCCGAGCGTATTAATTACAGCAGTTTATTATATACACTATTTACAACAACACTTATTTCGCTCTTGATTATGGAAAATTTTGATATTTTTGTCGTTTAAAATTCAACACTTTTTTATTATTCAAAGAAACCGCCACAATGACACTGACAGAAGTGACAGCCTATCACATGCACTGATACATTCATATCATGCTGTCATTAAAATTATTGCCAGTATTGAAATAGTAGTGTATTGAAATTAGTTCCAATGGAATTCCGCAACATGGCGCATGATCATATATTTCTGGTACCGCTTTACTATAGGTAGAATGTATTAAACTGGCCTCATTTACTACAGTCAGTTTTCGGTTGTCGAATTGTGCTCTTAGTACAGTACGCGAACAGTTTTGAGCTTCGATAACTCACAAGTGCGATTTTCTTTTTTAGTTAGAGAATATGACATGATTACTTATAGTAAAAAATATTTTCTAACAGTTTTTGACGTCGCGCTAGGTATTATATAGATATTTGTGAATAACAACAAGAAAAGATTATACAAGATACATTTTCCTTTACCATACTATTTTATTCAACTATTTCAACATCATCTGTCATTTTATAACAGTTTGGTCAATAGATTAAGTGAGCACAATCGAAAACAATTTGTCAAAATATAAGTGACCTTTAATTCTAAACGAATTACAAATGGCTAAGATGACACATGCTCTTGACAAAACCGTTATAAAATGTGAAGTTATGTTGCAATAGTAAAAAGCGATAGCCTGGTGGAGAAAAATGAAACTTACATAATCTTTTCTATGTGCAGCAAACAAATACATGTATTGTACCTAGCGCTGGACCCGGAGTATGTCCTAAAACTACGGCCACGACCACCGGGGGATGGGCAGCAGCATCCTCGGAGTGCGGTGGAGATACTGCGATCGCCAAAGCGTGGCGATTACGGCATTCACCCCCCATGGAAAGAACACAAAAACCACGGCCCCGAGTGTCCGGCGACCCCCGGTGCCCTGGTTATGGTAGCGGCCAGGGTACTAGCGGGGTCAGGGGTGCTAAGAATCTCCGGCAAAGATCCTGCTACCACCACCGACGACTTCTGGCCCTGGCAACTTATAACACGCGTACACTGCGGACCGACGAAAAGATAGTGGAACTGGAGGAAGGATTGAGCAAGTTGCGTTGGGATGTCATAGAGTTATCTGAAGTCCGAAGAGAGGGGGAGGAAACGATAATCCTAAAGTCCGGCAACTTGCTTTATTTCCGGGAGGGCGATCAACAGTCCCAGGGAGGTGTCGGGTTCATCGTTCATAAGTCCCTCGTGAACAACGTGGTGAAGATCGAGAGTGTGTCGACTAGGGTGGCGTACCTTATACTCAGAGTATCCAAGAGGTACTCGTTGAAGGTCATACAGGTGTATGCGCCGACTTCGGCACACTCCGATGACGAGGTGGAGGCTATGTATGAGGATATATCGAAGGCCATGCATAGCTCCAAATCCTATTTCACCGTTGTTATGGGGGACTTCAACGCGAAACTGGGCAAGAGAGATGGTGAAGAGCTGAGAGTGGGGCAATTTCGATTTGGAAGTCGGAACCACCGGGGCCAACTACTGGCTGGCTTCTTGGAGGAGGGACTCTACATGATGAACTCCTTCTTCAAGAAACGTGAGCACAGGAAGTGGACCTGGATGAGTCCCGACGGTGCAACTAAAAACGAGATTGACTTCATCATGTCGACGAAGAAGCATATATTTAATGATGTCTCTGTGATCGGTTAAAACCGGAAGTGATCACCGTCTGGTGAGAGGCACATTGAATATATGTGTTAAGCTAGAGCGCTCTCGACTGATGAAGTCTACGCTCCGTCCAGCAGCACTTCAAACCCAAAACCCTGAGAGCTTCCAGCTCGAACTTCCAAACCATCTCGATTGTCTAGGCGGCGATGTGGACGAATTCAACGACGGGTTTGTGGAAGCTGTCCATAGCACTGGGTCTAAGTTTTTTAAGGCCCAGCGGAGCAATATAACCAAAAGGCTCTCTGTCTCCACTCAGAAACTCATCGAGGAAAGGAGAGAAATGGTTCTGCAATCCTCAGCAAATGCGTCATTATACCGGAAGCTCAATAAACGGATCTCTAAGTCCCTTACCCGTGATTTGCGCCAATTCAATACAAATCGTATTGAAGAGGCCATTGAGCAGAATAAGGGCTCTAAAGTTTTCGCAAGAGATCTGTCTATTGGGCAGAGCCAGCTCGCCAAATTAAAAACTGGGGATGGTAGAATCGTTTCATCCAGACCCGAGCTTCTGGGACTTTTATGGACAGCTATACACATCAACTAGCAGACCTGAAGTTGATCTGGCGGAAGACCCTAGAGCTAGGCTGACCCGACATTATACCGAAGAAATCCCGGACATCAGCCTGTACGAGATTAGAATGGCTCTTAAACAGCTCAAAAACAATAAGGCACCTGGTGAAGACGGAATTACAGCCGAACTTCTAAAGGCGGGTGGTAAACCGGTCCTTATGGCCCTTCAGAAGTTGTTCGACTTGGTTTTACTAGAAGGGAGAACGCCTAAGCCATGGAACAGAGGTGTGGTGGTATTGTTCTTCAAAAAGGGTGATAACGCTTTACTGAAGAACTACCGACCCATTTCACTTCTGAGCCATGTCTATAAGCTGTTTTCAAGAGTCATTACGAACCGTCTCGCACGCAGGCTAGATGACTTCCAGCCTCCCGAACAAGCCGGTTTCCGAAGAGGCTTTAGTACCGTAGACCACATCCATACGCTCCGTCAGGTTATACAGAAGACTGAGGAGTATAACCTGCCCCTCTGCTTAGCGTTCGTTGACTACGAGAAAGCCTTCGACTCGATCGAAACCTGGGCTGTACTACAATCTCTCCAGAGGTGCCAACTGGACTATCGCTATATCGAAGTGCTGAAGTGTTTGTACGAGAACGCCACTATGTCAGTCCGACTCCAGAACCAGAACTCGAAGCCTATTCCGTTGCAGCGGGGAGTCAGGCAAGGAGATGTTATTTCTCCTAAACTGTTTACCGCTGCACTGGAGGATGTTTTCAAGACTCTGGACTGGAGAAGGCTAGGCATCAACATAAACGGCGAGTACATCACTCACCTTCGGTTTGCTGACGATATAGTAGTCTTGGCTGAGACCATGGAGGATTTGAGTACGATGCTCGATGACCTCAGTAAAGCCTCCAAGCGAGTTGGTCTAAAGATGAACATGGATAAGACGAAGATTATGTCAAATACCCATGTAGCACCAACTCCCGTTACAATCGGAGACTTTACACTCGAAGTTGTGGACGATTATATATACTTAGGACAGACTGTCCAGTTAGGTAGATCCTAGCTAGAACTTCGAGAAAGAGGTCAATCGACGAATCCGACTCGGTTGGGCAGCGTTCGGGAAGCTACGGCACGTCTTTTTGTCCAATATTCCGCAGTGTCTCAAGACGAAAGTCTTTGACCAGTGTGTGTTGCCAGTGATGACATATGGAACTGAAACGTGGTCGCTTACAATGGGCCTCATAAGAAGGCTCAAAGTCACCCAAAGGGCAATGGAGAGGGCTATGGTTGGAGTCTCTCTGCGTGATCGCATCAGAAATGATTCCATCCGCAGCATAACCAAAGTAATCGATATAGCCCTCCGAATCGCTAAACTAAAGTGGCAGTGGGCGGGGCACATTGCTCGTAGAACCGATGGCCGTTGGGGTGGAAAGGTTCTCGAGTGGCGACCACGAACCGGAAGGCACAGCGTGGGTAGACCCCCCGCAAGGTGGACTGATGACCTGGTGAAGGTCGCGGGAGTCCGCTGGATGCGGGTGGCGCAGGACCGGTCATCGTGGCACTCTTTGGGGGAAGCCTATGTTCAACAGTGGACGTCTTTCGGCTGATATGATGATGATGATGATGATGATGATACCTAGCGCAATGCTTACACAATTGTTAGAAAATATTTTTTTTATTAGTTCTTAACGTATTCCAACAGGTGACAAAATAAAATCGGACTTGTGATTTATGTCTTTTTTATAGGTTAAAAAGGCGTTCCCGTACTCCACTATCTGCAGTCAATAGTAGCACTACCACCAGTTGGTATCGAACCCATTACTTTACTACAGTCAATAGCGAAAAAAGGGGGCCAAGTTGTTGACCCTCAGTTTCGACAGTTTCTGGATTATCATTATCGCCCGGGTATGTCCTTAAACTACGTCCGGACACGGGAATGTCCTTACTACGTCCAAAAGAGAGGTATTGGTACTGCGAATGTCATCTCGCTATGTGTGGTAGGGCACAGCACAGCGAATGTCATTTCGCTCAAATCTGGAGCAGAGCCCGACTGGGGAAGTCCCTCCCTTACAGAAAACTACAGCCAAATAGCACTTGACCCTACTCATAGTACTGTACTGTTCCTGCTGGTAAGTAAGGTTGCCAAAGAGCTCAAAGACGACCCAGTGTGTTGACGACGAGAGACCCTCTTGTTCCTTTAGCCGTCAACACAGTGAATCCTCCTTTTTGTAAAGGGTCGGCAACGCGCTCGTGACACCTCTGGAGTTGCAGGCGTCCATAGGCTACGATAGCTGCTTACCATCAGGCGGGCCATATGCTTGTTTGCCAACGTCGTGGTATAAAAAAGTTTCTACTGTAAGGAACTACATATAGTGTGGTACCTTTAACTTGGGCCGCCGACTGTCATTGCGGAGTTTTTCGTAACGTTCTTCAAAGTTTCTATCCCAAAACTCTTTCGTCCGCATCCAGCTTGGCTACAAATAAAGGTTAGCATCAACATCAAGTCTCCGTCGGGGTTACATAGGTTACCGCGGCAGTAGTTGTTCGAGCGAAACTGGAGTTTTAATAACTTTTCTAGCCCTTAACTAAGAAAATGTAATAATCGTATTTCTAGCGCGCGATGGATGCTCTGGCTCTGCGCTTTCAGCAAAACCAACCGAGTTAGTAAATGGGTACTCAAACATTCAAATAAAACTGGCATTGCTTTTGAACACTTTTTTCAACAATAAATATTTGGTTTGGTAAAGAGTCAAAATATGCATTCGTATTTATTATATTTTCAAGCCCGTTCCTGTGTTACACGTATGGACGAAATCAGCTCGATAGAAAAGAATTCCAAACTTAAGTCTTAAAAACGATATGTCATTAAGAAAACAATTCCAATAATATACTCGTATGACTTCACATTACTTCTTTTCTTTCGATTAAAAAAACAAGGGCAAAATTTTGCTGTTATCAGCCTTTAAATTATGGTTAAATATGTGTTGAATATCTAGTCCAGCTAAGCACAATCGATCATATGAAAACTGTTACCTATGTACATCTAACACTGGTAAGGCTTCCCTACTTAGCATCCACAAGTATACCTACTGCAAGACCGATAGATTATGAACCGCAATCTCAGTTTTAGCACTTTAACAGCCAACTAAAAAACGATTGTTATATAAAGAAGATGAAGTAACGATTGTTACGAAAGATTATTTATATTTGAACTCTGACACGTCAATACACCGTGTTTTTTAAGGGTACGTTCCTGTGCTTAAATTACGTTAATTTCTCAAAGACACCAGTACCCTAAAATCTATAAGTATTTTTATTTCATTATCATTATCATCTTTCCGATTTATGGTGTTTTTGTTAATATGTACACAATTTTATTTTTTTCGAAAACAATACTTCAAACTATCTTCTATGTAAAGCCATTTAAAAGCGTTATTTCGGTATTAGCGATTTTCGTTTTCAAATCTAGAACGGACTCTTAATAGGGCCGATGCTCCGGTTATATGGCGAGGTAGTGATTGCAAATAGGGCATCTGCCTAAATAAATACAAAACATATTTAAAAAATAAAATCTGAGTTCAAAAAGGATACAATAAAACAAATCGTTTTTTTATCATGCGCTACCAACTGATAGTGATAAGTTTGAAGCCGATGCCAAGTCAAAAAGCACACCATCGAAGCTGCTTCGATCAATTTTTAATGGATAACGCAGGTCGCACCAAACCGTGGTTGTATTCGATTTTGTGTTGGCGCTGCAAGATTTGGCTTGCTCCGACTTTCAAACTTATCAGTCGATAGCGCAAGATAAAAAAGTAATTACCTAATGTATTATTTTTTAATATAATAAGTTTTCTTAATGAAAGTATGTTTGATTATTTAATCCTAATATTATTGAACCCTTTGTTACAATCATCCAAGACCTCCTTGAGGCTTCTAAAACAGTTTATATTAGAAGCTTTAGGGAAGAGTAAATAAAGGAATTTGCAAATACCCTCTCTCTGAACAATTTGATTGTAATGCGAATAATAGGAGGCATTCAAGGCGTGGCAAAAGGAATGGCAGGCCTCGATAGATGTTCAATAGATCACATATGTGTATACGTACGGTCAACTGCTACAACTTTGCCTACGATGCCACAACTTTTGCCTACGATGCTCAACTTTGCTTGGCGTGTAAAACATGGTTTTCTTTACCCAACAGGTATTCATATCTTTTTCCTGAGATGGGAGAAAGGCGGCCATCTCAGGAATAGGATATAAAAAGCTATTTGGTGAAGAAAATAATATTTTTCAGCAGTTGACGATACCTGGAATTCGAAGGACGGGTAGACGGCCACGGTGTCGATGTCAGCGGCGCTGTCTCGCAGGATGGGGCATGCCTCCAATACCTCCTGTGGGACGGTGTTCAACATATGATAAAATATATCTATCACATACAAGGACAATGAAAACGAAGCGCTGCTAACGGTAAGTACGTACTTTCAATCGGGAGGTCTTGGGTTTAAACCCCGGCTTGTACCTACCAGTTTCTCGGAACTTATGTAAGAAATATCATTTGATATTTAGCAGTTGCTTTTCGTCGAAGGAAAAGATCGCGATGAAACTGGACCTAATCCCAATAAGGAATGGGTTGGACGGTTAGATGGCTGTTGCTTTCGTGGGATGCCAACTCATGGGATATGGGATCTGCCACTGGCAAACACCGATTCTACAATGTGGAACCGCCGGGCTGGACCTCCAAAATATTCTCGAAGGTTCGATCATAGCACGCTAGTCACGCTACGGTAACGTTCTAGTGGGCGTTGTTATCAATAGCTAGCCATCTACGCACGGATTTGTCCTCCGAATCTGTCTGGCGGACATGTTCGTCAATGTATGGCGTTCGCGCTATTCAGATCTCAGACGCAGACACAACGGGTCAAATGCCCACCACACATTGATGGATTTGTGCCTCAGACATGTCCGCCAGACATCCGTGCATATATATAGGTAGCTACGTAATCTTAATTGAAATTTTGTCAAAGTATCTACCTACAGCAGCAGTAGCGACTTCACAAGTGGTTACCTAAAATATTCAAACAAACGTTACACTTACCTTTTCGTAATGCATGGGTGATCCATGGTCAGATTGCGACGGTAGTTTGACAAAGATATCTTCCGCAGAGAAGTGTGTCTCTGCAACAATCAGAAAGTACTAAACTAAAACATCGAAGGAGCGGGTATTGTTTGCAGACCTGCTTTGGTCTCGCATACTCTTCGTTTTTTTCTTCGATTTCGTTATGAATCATGATGTTAACTGGGAACGAATACTAATATTGAACAGTTTAGAATATTTCATATCGCATTGAAATTTGGTATGGATTTGTAAATTACATGAGAAAACAATATTACAGTTAAATAATTAAATCTATTTAGTATAAAAAAAAAAATTTTTTACAAGTGTTAAAAAAACTTTCTTTAAACCGAAAATTGTTAAATTGAAAAGTTTAGGTTGTTCAACTCGCTGATAAATGTTGTAAGTAAACTAAAAATTATCCCGCATCATGAATTATCTACACGAGTAGTAGCGCATGTTAAGGGATTTATCAGATAAATATTTTGCGTGCTTATGCTAGTTAGTGTGGTATTTATTGTCAATATTACCTACACTTGTACATTTTGCGTGCTGTAACATTCCGTGATGCACTTTATTCTCGGAAACGCCATTGTAGAGTTTTCTCTCACACGGCTGACTCAATTATTGTAATATATACTTCATCATAGCTTCCTAGCATTTTATTGACTTTTTTGCCTCTCTCTGCTCAGGGTAGTCCGACTTCTGCTCGGGAAGCTAATCCCAAGATCTGGCATAGGCGCTAGTTATTGCGAAAGCGACTACAGCCTTCCAAATTAGACGGTAGCCTTGTTAATATTTGCTCCTCTTTCCTCACGATGTCTTTTGTTCACCGATAGCGACAGGTAAATTAGTTAATATAGCACCCCTATAGACCGAGGAGAGTGGCGTAATAAAGAGGCCTATACTATACTCAGCAGTGGGTGGATGGTAGATACGGGCTGAATAGATGGATAGATAGATAGCGCCCTTACCGCTAGGGGTATATAGGCTAACTACACTTATCCATACTAATATCGTAAATGCCAAAATGTGTCTGTCCGTCTATTTATTACATCGACACGCTTAAACCGCTGAAACGATTTAAATATAGATGATATTTAGTATGAAGTTTTAGTACCAGGAAAGGTCATAGAATAGTTTTTTATCGCCGAAATCATCCCTTAAGGGAGATTACAAATTCCACGCAGACATAGTCGCGGGCTATTATTTTTAATAGTTTTATTTGTTGTATTGCTGTTGATATAATAAAATAAAATATATAATTCATTAGTTTCATAACCTTAACATCTGAAGAAGTTCAGCAGCGGCTACAGAGATAGATATGAGGTTGCTAAGTAGGTCGTCAGGTAGGTACTCGCTTCTACTCGTACTATGGAGCGGCATGAACTAACGAGTGGTGCCATCCGTGACAAGCCGCTGCATTGTGATCTTGCTAATTGCCTTAGCCTTAATTCAATAATTTCTCTATGCCGGTGTTGCACGTCTCCCGTCATCGTCAATAACATAAATGTTTGGCGCAAGACTAATCGAATTACCTACCTCCAGCCTCGAGACATGCAGCGTTTGCGAATTTATTATAGAACTGCTAGTTTATTCAGGACATTAAAAAACACTCAAAGCAGAAATGAATTTTGCTCTCTTGTTTCACAAACAGTCTACATGTATTTAATTGTGTCCTTGAGGCACTAATTTTGTGATTCTCTAAAAGAGTTTGTGGTGTGTTTTTTTTTTCTTCATTGTAATGGATAAATATGTATAGTTTATAGCCAACGACACTGTAAGTTTTGGGTTATTCAATGGGGAAAGTAAAGTTAAGCAATTATAACTACTAACTAGTAATAAATAATTGTAGAATAAGTGCGCCTTCGTTGCTATATTTCTACATAGTCTTGTAATCAGAGACAATTGCATGAAGAAAAACTTTTGCCATTGTGTATATTTTCCCTGCGCTAGATTCTTTGTTACATATAGATAAGTACTATACTTGGTTAATTCTACGAGCACAAATTTAATGTAACTGTATAACGAACAACTTTAGTGTACTTATGCTTTAGGTAAACCTACATTACAAATATGTATCTACATATTTGTATATAATTCTATCTATTTTAACAGACATCAGAGAGGAATTCGTGTTTTTAGGGTTCCGTACCTCGAAAGGAAAGACGGAACCCTTATAGGATCTCTTTGTTGTCCGCCTGTCTGTCTGTCTGTCTGTCTGTCTGTCAAGACCATTTTTCTCAGGAACGCGTGGAGGTATCAAGCTGAAATTTATATCAAATACTCAAGTCTATTGTCCCTTGGAGCTGTAAAAAAATCAAACTTAAAAGCCAACGCAATCAAAAGATACAGTCGTTTATGCTGCAATTTTAGAGTTTTTCGGCACTCGCAAAACCTACGGGGTACTTCCCGTGAACTCAGAAACTTGAAATTTGGCACGAAGCAACGTCATATAGCATAGACAATGGAAAAATTACAAAAAGTAGAAATTTTTAGTAAAATCATACAATTTTTTTTTTTTAATTTTAAACTTACTACCTTTTTCCTCGTAAACGCGTGGAGGTATTAAATTGAAATTCATGTCAAATACTCAGGGCTATAGGACCTTTCCAATGTCGAAAAAACTAAACTTTTATGTCAACGCAATCAAAAGAAATAGCAATTTAAGTCGCATATTTTGAAACTGAGTACTCGCAAGAAACTCAAAACCAATTTTAGAGTTTTTCGGCACTCGCAAAACCTACGGGTTACTTCCCGTGAACTCAGAAACTTGAAATTTGGCACGAAGCAACGTCATATAGCATAGACAATGGAAAAATTACAAAAAGTAAAAATTTTTAGTAAAATCATACAATTATTTTTTTTTTTTTTTAAACTTACTACCTTTTTCCTCGTAAACGCGTGGAGGTATTAAATTGAAATTCATGTCAAATACTCAGGGCTATAGGACCTTTCCAATGTCGAAAAAACTAAACTTTTATGTCAACGCAATCAAAAGAAATAGCAATTTAAGTCGCATATTTTGAAACTGAGTACTCGCAAGAAACTCAAAACCTATAGGGTACTTCCCGTAAACTCAGAAACTTGAAACTTGGCACGAAGAAACTTCATATAGCACAGACAAAGGAAAAATTACGAAAAGTAGACATTTGTAGTAAAATCGTACAAAAAATATTTTTTCCAATTTAAACTTACTACCTTTTTCCTCGTAAACGCGTAGAGGTATTAAATTGAAATTCATATCAAATACTCAGGTCTATAATACCTTTAAGCTGTAACAAAATAAATTTTCTATGTCAATGCATTGGGTGAACTTTTACTTATATACCTACGGGTTTGTACGGAACCCTCGGTGCGCGAGTCCGACTCGCACTTGGCCGGTTTTTTTATATGTTTTCACCCCACTAGCCCGGAAACTTTTTTTATTCTTTAAAAACAGATAGCAAAACTACATTTTATTCACAAGAGTGCAAATAATATTTGAAATTCGAACGTGTTATTAGTTACTTTTTTAAACATAATAATATGTAAAGGCCACTCCAGACAGGACAAGGTTCCCCCATCTGATTAAATTATCTGATCAAATCAGATGCTGTGTATGCAAAAATAATTTTATATTTAATTGTCAATTAAAAACATTTAGTGTAAACAATTTTATTATATGATTTTACCATAAAACGTTTAAAATCTTACAATCAATTTTATTTTGATCGATCCATTTTAATTCTAGGGTTGAACTACTCGCTTCGCTCAGGATTCTATTTTCGAACCACTCGCTTCGCTCGTAGTTCAACCATAGCATCAATTCGCTAGCTCGTAGTTCAACCCTAGAATCCATTCGCTAGCTCGTGCTTCAATTCCACACTCGCGGTTAAAGTACAACTTTGTACCCTTGTATAACAAATAACTATTGTTACCTCGGAACTCCGTAATTTAAATCCAAATTAAGAAAATATATTTTAAATTTAAAGAATTTAGTTGCAGATTGGTCCCATTGTAATCAAGTCAGTGCCTGAAGCAAGCCAAGCTGTATCGATGATAAAAGTAAAGTATCTTTATAATTATGATGTCCGTTGGGTAAATGAAAACGGCCTGGGTTCTGGGTTAATGACAAGAATAGGGGTGTTAGTATATTTGGTTTGGTAGGAACTGGGTAATAAATTAGAAATCAATACATTATCACCAAACAGCCAAGAACCACCTCGACATACAAGACATTGGATGATGAAATTGATGAAACAGCACAACACCGGTCTCAATGGCCATTCATGTTAATCGAAAGTTTCGTTTCAATATCACTGACACACAGATACCAATCCTAAAAATACATATAACATAACACTTCTTACCATGCCATGCCAATGTATGGTGGCAACACAAGGAAGTTCTCTATGGGTGGCAATCAGAAAGATTTTTCTGCTGAAGGTTTGTCCGCAAACACACCCGTTCCCGTTCCCAAAAACCTGAGTGGATAAAGAGTGAAACAAGAGCAGAAACGACACCGCGCTACACAAAATCGCTCTTGTTTCGCTATCAATACGCTCAGGTTTCGCGGCAAGACGTGTAGCGAGTTATCGCTGTGTCGATTCTGCTACGGAGTTGTGTAAAAGGAACATTGGCTATCGGATTCGCCTCACAGCTGTTGTACAGACGCCATCTAATATATCGGAGCGGCCAAGGTGCTCAAATATACAGGCTGGTCCAAACCTTGACGGCAAAAAAATTTTTTTAGATACCTCACGTCGTGGGCTATCAGAATATACCCCATGTATGTTAGCCGATTTTTCGTAGTTTTCGAGTTATGAATTTTTTAACTTTTAACTTTTGTTAAGAAGGGTGAAGTAATCAAGAGTAGGAAAAATAAACAATATTTCCCTAAAAATCTTGTAATAATAAATCGAGGGTGAATTTTTTTTTTGAATTATTACCTTATGTCCTTAGCCTGTTATCCTTGATCATTATTGTTTTTGTTTCGTGTCGATAGGCCATGTAGTTTAAGAGCAGTTACGTTTTATTTACATGTAGTATGGAATTGCGCAAAAAAACTTTAAAAAATCATAAAAAAATAATAAGAGCAAAAAAAATTTTTTTTACCTTTTTTCTTCGATACAATTTGTCGTAGTTTCTCGGATTTTCCGATGTGCACATTATAAAGACTCACACTGTATAATTAACATCAAGGACAATGAAAAGAAAAATAACGAGGTAGCATGTCATGAACAGGACATGAACACTTCAAGAAAATTACATTAATAGCAAAGGCCCGATAGACATCTACGACGCATCTTTTCATTACGGATTTCCGTTGATCATTATCTGGTCTTCTTAATTATAAAGACCTGAAGTACTGAGTATATATTAGTTAGCGACCTTAACAATGGGTATGCATAAAGGTACCGCTCTTGCCCCTAACAAATTTACAAAATCTGGTCCCATCCGGAAGAAAGCATGAAACTTTGCATCGTAAGTACTGTCGTAAGCAGTCGGTTCATAAGTACTGTCAAAGGTTTTGACTGGTAAAATAGGAACTGTTAGAGATTGCTTACTATGTCAATACAACGTGTTACACCCAAGACTAAAAACCTGAAAAGTGTTTGTTCAGACTCGAAAGTGAAATCGATTGCAGTATATCTTCACATGGGTATACTTTTTCTTTAATTTTCCTATTTTTTACGTGTCGAGTCTTAAAGTTTCGAATACTACAGTTCACCATTCTATCAAAAGGTTAGGAGATAGAGGTTGAATATTTAATAATGGCTGGCAGGTTTGACAAAATTATTTTTTCACTGTAAATAGTGTCATGTAGGTTGTCATTGTCAAAGTATGTCACCTTATGTCATGTCATACAAATTGATAAAGTAGGTTGATAGGTTGACATGACATGGCACCTGTAGAGATGTGGCAACAGCGAGTGTAGAGTTAACAATTGAATATAATTGCAAGGACCACTAAACATACGAATATCTTTAGAAACAATTAACTGATTGAAAAATAAATACTCATGATAAATTAGCAAAAAAAATCGTTTGGGGCGTCTGAGGTTTTTAGTGGCTCAAGTTACACGTTGTATATGGTTAAAAAGCCTGTTTAACAGTGATAAATTTAAGAATATTAATTAAGTAATGCAAATAGGTGTGGCAGTTTTACACAATTCCTTATAAAATTCGAAAAAGCGCAATAAAAAACCACGTAAATAACACGCGACGCGCGCTGTTCGAGTTGATTTTGACCCTCATTATTTTTATTCAATTTTAAGAGGCTGGTTTTGCATGCTGCCTTTTTTTGTTATTTTACCTTCATTTTGATATATAATCAACGTGGGTCTGAATGACAACAATGATGGTATACACAATTTTGGAAGATTACCCTGATGCATGGCATTGAAGACTTGTAACTGAACTAAATATAAGTTTCAAAATATGCCTTAATCTTCTACTTTCATAAAAATAACAATTTGTAACTCTTGGAAAACTACAACAATGAACTTAACCAACTTTTGTAAAGTATAATTTTCATAAATCATCGGCGTGTTTTGGTCTGACAACAAGGGGGCGTCCATTAATCGCGTCATATTGTATAGGGGGGGCAGGGGGTCAAGAAAAAATCACCAATGATCACCACAGGGGGGAGGGGGGTCTGGACACGTATCACGTGTAATTTTTTTGTTCCTTCGTGCTATACTGTATTTCAATAAAATAAAAAATGTCAACTTTTAAATGAACCAATCTGTGAAAACCAGAGTAAAATTTGCCTCGCAGTTGGACTTCTGCGTTTAGTTGAGCGGGCGAGGCGTCGCTATGCTTTATGAATAGGGTCACTTAGATTGATCTCATTTTTATCAAAATCAAATTCTAATGACGGGATCCATGAAAATCAAGGGAACTCCTGAAACTTTATAAGGAGACGTATAGCGATTTTTTTAAATCTAAAAACCAAACAATTGCATTTGAATAGTGCTATTTAGTGAAATTGAAACTGCTTGTGAAGACCAGAATGGAACTCCACGACAAGGTTTTTTACGTCTTGGGACTAATTGTTATGACTCTTATAAGATGCACTATGATAGTAAATAATTTTTAGTGGCATTTGAAATATTATTTTTTTCACAGTAGGTTTATAGGGTTCCGTAGCCAAAATGGCAAAAACGTAACCCTTATAGTTTCGTTATGTCCGTCTGTCCGTTCGTATGTATATTTATTGGTTTAGGAATTATTAAGTTATCTCCAAAAAATGTTATTCATAGGCAGATACGACCTTTTGATATTACTTTTTCGATAGTCGGTACGAAACCCTACCATACGCACTTGGCCGGTTTTTAGGGTTCCGTAGTCAACTAGGAACCCTTATAGTTTCGCCATGTCTGTCCGTCCGTCCGTTCGTCTGCGGATAATCTCAGTGACCGTTAGCACTAGAAACCTGAATTTTGGTTCTAATATGTATGTATATCAATCACGCCGACTAAGTGGTAAAATAAAAAGTGGAAAAAAATGTTTTATTAGGGTACCTCCCCTATACGTAAAGTGGGGTGATTTTTTTTCATTTCAACCCTAACGTGAGATATATTGTTGGATAGGTATTTAAAAATTAATAGGGGTTTAGTAAAATCATTATTTGATAGTGTAAATATTTTCGGAAATAATCGCTCCAGCAGTAAAAATAATGTGTCCCCCCCTCTAACTTTTGAACTATAAGTTTTAAAAATATGAAAAAAATCTCAAAAATAGAACTTTATAAAAACTTTCTAGGAAAATTATTTTGAACTTGTAGGTTGAATAGTTTTTGAAAAAAAATTACTAAATAATTTCTAAACTGATTTTGAGGTGTTTATTGTACCTGTAATTTCTACAAAATCACAATGAAATGACGTGCTTTCAAATAAAGTTTCGAAAAAACCCATTTTTTTAACTCTTAAGTGGACGGAAAACTACGGAACCCTACACTGAGCGTGGCCCGACACGCTCTTGGCCGGTTTTTTTTCTATTAAATATTATTTTAATGAAAATAGTGAGATGTGCATATACATATGTAGTTTCATTTTTTTACCCTTCACGTGTACGTACGTTACGTTTTCACGTGTTAGAAAACTGTACTTACATTAGTTAGCAAAAAATTACACGTCATATTGGTCGAGGGGGGGAGGGGTCCTGAAAATATCACCAAATATCACCATGGGGGAGGGGGGGGTCTAAATCAAGCCAAAAACGTATGACGCGATTAATGGACGCCCCCCAATCTACAAGTTTACAAGGATCTATAAAAACGCGCGATATTGATTTTAGGTTAAGCATAGTATATTTTTGCTTTCTAATAATGTCTACATTTTTTTAAATAAAAGTTTCGTATTATATGTTATCAGTGTTATCACTCAAAACTCTTGTGACAGATCTTATGAGCCGATTAAGTATATATAATATGTACGAAAAAAATGGAAGTGGAAACAGGTCGTCAAGTGATTGTTTCCTCCCTGCCCCCCATGGTCTAAGAGCTGGCCACGTCAGATATGACACAATAATGAGAGCGATGAAACCTATCTAGTTAGACTGCTTTACCATCCTTATTGCTAGATCCGGGCATCTGGCAGCATTTAATGGGTGGAGGTTAGAGTGACAGACCAACAAAGTTTTCAAGTTGGAAAAAAGTAATACCCAAATAGGTAAAAACTGCCAAAGTTGTGTCATTTATAGAGGACAGGGCCTATATTTTAACATTAGATTAAAAGTCATTATCTATTATTGCGGAAACAAAAACAGTAGGCGACTAACTAAAAATTGCATTATACATCATTTGGCACTACTTTCCCCCAACAGAAACATCTGGATATGATATATATAATCTAATTAATTACATCATTTCCCATAATATTGCATCAAACCCAGAACTCTAGGATTTGTTTTCTTCAAGATATTTGCATTCTTTGACATCCACCACTTTACAGCTGCCAGATGTCCGGATCTAAAAATAAGCATGCTATAGAAAACTAACTAGAGGGGTTTCGTTGCTCTCATTATCGTGTCACATCTTGACGTGGCCAGCTCTCCGTCTAACACTTGTGTGTCCCGATCATGATATGTTGTTTTACACTTTTTATGAAAACATTACAACTTACAACAAAACTGGCAATTAACAAAACATTATTAATAACAAATATTAAATATTAATAACAAATTCTCTACAATAATTGTTAAGGAAGTACGAGTATATACATAGCTAGGCTTCACAGTTTTCAAATTATGAGTCGCGAAAATTGTGGTGAGGTATGTTTTCTGCCATATAACACAGTACCAACCGTATGAGCGACGTAGGAAATACTGGGCAATCCAAAATTGGTATAGAAGTAACGTATTAACGTTAGGCTAAGGACCAACTTTTAGTGCTCTTTTATGGACATAGCTCGTCCATAGCCAATATTTTACCATTAAATGCCTTTCTTGCTACTATTTTGTATAACGGTGTAACATTGCTCGTCTTAATTTGCGCGACACATAAATTGAAAACTATAAGTGCTACTAGCAACATACTTTAAAGACAACTATTGTAGAGAATTTAATGAAGAACATATTCTACATTTTATTTGTAACGTTTTTAAATAAAATATGAAAGAATGCAAATTGGAACACTAATGTAGGGGGAAGGGGGAAAACACCTACTGGACAACGGTTTCATTTCAATTGTTTTTCTTATTGTTATAAGCTACGTGCATGCAAAGTTCCATGCCTTCTTCCAGATGGGACCACACATTATGATATAGACTCGGACCTGAAAAGAGTTATAATAATCCAGCAGTTATGTCGTATGAAGTTAAGGGTAGCTGAAAAGTAATCTTAACTCAATGGAACTCTAACGGGTAGTTTGGGGGTATGCCACAAAGACTATGAGTCTTTTGTTTTGCTGTCAAGTGTCCTCATACATTAATAGCAATTACTGTACAAAGGTCCTCAAGGTCGAAAACTTATGAGAGTCTTCGTGGCATACTACCCGTTAAAGTTCCATTGAGCTTGGATTACTTTCCAGGTGAAATGTACATAACTGTTGGACTATAAACGAACTTAATGTTTATAAACGAACGTACTGTTTGTTATCTACGTTGAGATTGAGGAGCCTAGTTGACGAAATTTAGAGTTCCCCAAATTCTCCAAAGGAATTTATCATCAGAACTGCATCAACAATTGGGTCTCTGGACGTATGCAAATTGATTATAAACAATCCGATTTAGTATAGAATTCTGGAATATAACAGCTGATGGCGTGTTAATTAAGTTACCATAATCATTTTGCAGTTGGCGCTTAATAAATGCTATAAAGTTTGATTGATTGCCTATTAACTTTTATTTGTGATCGAATCGATAAAAATGGATTTATGGCTTGAGGAAAATGCATAAATATTAAAGCCAACTAAAATAAGTGTATGTACTTAATCAAATATTTTTGGGACAAGCTTTTGACGCCGACTGTACTTTTGTTCAGAGTTACTCAATACTAATACTTATGAAATAAAAAAGTCAACGGAGTTCTGTTGTTTTATAACAAGATTATTTTGCTCACGTCTGTTAAAATATTTCATTGCCATCGGGAGCAAGAGTAGACCTAATAAGTTATCAAGCAGACGAACAATCAATGTAAATTATATAAAAGTTTGTATAAAGCAAAGTAAAATAAGAAATATCGTAGTCAATAGGAAAGTGAAACTATGCCTCGGCAGTTGGCTGGCGGGCGGTGGGTGCTCCGCTCCCGGTCGAGTCGGCCGAGTTAAATGAATGTCGTCGGTAGCGACTCGATTGATATTTCCTGGTTGCGGTGTACCGCCTATACTTCGTAAAACGTACGGTCATTTTCTACGCGAATTAATTCTAATAGTTACTCAAAATCTTATCAGTATCGTAAAATAAGCGTCATTTAGTATCTGTTGGGTTTTCATGCTCATTAGGGTTATAAAATACGCTGTTAATGGCGCTTAAGATGAGAATCATAGGGCTAACTATTAGCAACTGCAAAAAATATACTTAAAACTTACTTGTCAAAATCGTTTTCAACCGACTTCAAGATTTCGAAGGAGGAGGTTCTCAATTCGTCGGGATCTTGCTATTTTTTTTAATGTATGTTTACCGATTATTCGAAAACGGCTGGACCGATTTAGAAAATTCATTTTTAGGGTTCCGTACCTCGAAAGGAAAAAACGGAACCCTTATAGGATCACTTTGTTGTCCGTCTGTCTGTCTGTCAAGACCATTTTTCTCAGGAACGCGTGGAGGTATCAAGCTGAAATTTATATCAAACACTCAGGTCTATTGTCCCTTGGAGCTGTGAAAAAATCAAACTTAAAAGCCAACGCAATCAAAAGATACAGTAGTAGTAGTAGTAGTAGTAGTAGTAGTAGTAGTAGTAGTAGTAGTAGTAGTAGTAGTAGTAGTAGTAAAACACTTTATTGTACAAGAAAACACAACGAAATACATATAACACAACATATACGTACAAAGGCGAACTTATCCCTTTAAGGGATTTCTTCCAGTTAATCTTTGAGCAATTGAGAGAGAAAGTTGGAAGTGCTAGGCAGACTTAGGTACTGTACGATACGGTAAGATGAGTTGTATTATAATTTATAATCTAAATAATTAGGTAGATACTCAGTTCGGTATCATACATAAATATAAATAAACTTTTTACATAAATACAAAATATATACTATACATGCATACATACTATAAACACATACTACCTATAATTATTTTACATGATTTTTAAAGTGGGGCATTCCACTCATACAATAGTATGTTATTCAATCAAATACAAACACTGAAAACATTGAAAAAATAATCAACCCAGCCGGACTTGAACCTGGCATCGATACGCCTTACCGGGGCTCGATCGCTTTACCAATTAAGCTATGGGTTCAGTTACTGAGTTGACGAAATTCTCAATGCCTTCAATCATCTTTTTGCATTTATTTTTTTTTACATCGACTTTATAGCAGCCGTAAGCGACATCTAGGTGCTAACTACTAGAGTTAGATACCCTTCCCGCCGACCCTTTTACAAGTGTCACAACGGAAATAATAGATGGCGCTGCTATCAACTCATAATTATTTTACATGATTTTTAAAGTGGGGCATTCCACTCATACAATAGTATGTTATTCAATCAAATACAAACACTGAAAACATTGAAAAAATAATCAACCCAGCCGGACTTGAACCTGGCATCGATACGCCTTACCGGGGCTCGATCGCTTTACCAATTAAGCTATGGGTTCAGTTACTGAGTTGACGAAATTCTCAATGCCTTCAATCATCTTTTTGCATTTATTTTTTTTTTTACATCGACTTTATAGCAGCCGTAAGCGACATCTAGGTGCTAACTACTAGAGTTAGATACCCTTCCCGCCGACCCTTTTACAAGTGTCACAACGGAAATAATAGATGGCGCTGCTATCAACTCATAATTATTTTACATGATTTTTAAAGTGGGGCATTCCACTCATACAATAGTATGTTATTCAATCAAATACAAACACTGAAAACATTGAAAAAATAATCAACCCAGCCGGACTTGAACCTGGCATCGATACGCCTTACCGGGGCTCGATCGCTTTACCAATTAAGCTATGGGTTCAGTTACTGAGTTGACGAAATTCTCAATGCCTTCAATCATCTTTTTGCATTTATTTTTTTTTACATCGACTTTATAGCTTTTATTTTTTTTTTTTCAATGTTTTCAGTGTTTGTATTTGATTGAATAACATACTATTGTATGAGTGGAATGCCCCACTTTAAAAATCATGTAAAATAATTATGAGTTGATAGCAGCGCCATCTATTATTTCCGTTGTGACACTTGTAAAAGGGTCGGCGGGAAGGGTATCTAACTCTAGTAGTTAGCACCTAGATGTCGCTTACGGCTGCTATAAAGTCGATGTAAAAAAAAAAAAAAAAAAAAAAATGCAAAAAGATGATTGAAGGCATTGAGAATTTCGTCAACTCAGTAACTGAACCCATAGCTTAATTGGTAAAGCGATCGAGCCCCGGTAAGGCGTATCGATGCCAGGTTCAAGTCCGGCTGGGTTGATTATTTTTTCAATGTTTTCAGTGTTTGTATTTGATTGAATAACATACTACCTACATAAAATAAAATAAATAATATGAAAATTATTACCGCATATATCTTACTGTTAGGATTCGTTTGAAAGCCATAACTTGTTTAAATTAGCGATGCAACCGATTTACACTGCCGGAAAGATGGTGGCAACGAATTCCATAATTTAACAGAATAAACTGTAAAAGACATGTCATATGAATGGTGACTGTGCATTGGGATAGAGAGAGATAAATCAGCACTGGAGCGTAGCCAGCCGGTGACCACTGCCGTCCGCTAGAAACCTAAATCTCTCTGACAGGTAGGGTGGAAAAGATGGAAGAAACAATACTTTGAAGAGAAGACAAAGAATGTGCACGTCTCTACGGAGACGAATAGTTAGCCACTTTAGTTGGGAACGGAACGCTGAAATGTGGTCGAACTTACGCAAGCCAAAGACATACCTTATACATACATTATGTAGCCGTTCAAGCTTGTCAAGCAGATTCTGGGTGAGATCCAGGAAAGCGACGTCTGCGTAGTCTAGGAGAGGAACCAGAAGAGAACGGGCAAGGACCACTTTTGTGTGAAACGGAAGGAAATTCTGGACACGCCGAAGCGAGTGCAGTGAAGCAAAAAGTTTCTTACTAATTTCGGTGACATGGGCTGTCCAGGAGAGGGTCTGATCCATGACAATGCCTAAATTTTTAACAGTCGAAGAGAAAGGAATGTGAGTACCATCAAAATAAATGTCAGGCATTGTCATTTCAGACAGTTTCGAGATGAAATAAGGGCTCCCAACCACTATAGCCTGCGATTTTTGAGCATTTACCATTAAACCAAAAGATGATGCCCAATCGCGAATAGAGTCTAAATCTAGGTTAACTTGGTTTACTAACTGCCTAAAATTGTCAATACTTGCTGCAGCGTAAATTTGTAAGTCATCCGCATACAGGTGGAATGATGAACTAAGAGATTTAGTGATTCCATCGATAAAAAAACTTTTTACAAAAAAAAGATAAACCGACTTCAAAAAGGATAAAATAAATTATTATATTATTTATATGCGTTACAAACTGATATGTTTGAAGTCGGTGCCAAGCCAAAAAGTTACAATACCGGTCAAATCAGCTTCAAGTCTGAAAATCACAAAACAGTTAATACGAACGAGGCGTATGTGTTCAGTGAATTGTTCTTCATACTATAGAACTAATTCTGGTATTGACTGTACGTAGGTTTTCATTCTAGTACAGAAAGAAAATATAATCATGCGTCTTATGATGTTTGTTAATAAACTTGTTTACTAGTTGTCGGACTAACCATATCTTAAACGGAGCCCGTGCTTCGGTTTGAATTATTTATTCTACTTCATCTAAGGTGTTTTATCGAAGTGTAAAAGAATTCAATGGCTAGATTGATTTTTCTATAGTCAGACACACTGGGTGTGTGGGTCACACCTTTTCAGTAGAAAAAGGCACGATATTTAAATTTTCTATGGTTGACCATACGTGTTTTTTATTTTTATTTGCCGCCTTTTTCTGATTATTGACAAAGTAGACGTGTATCAGAGAATATAGATAGATTCACATTCACCTTTTCAATATAAGTAGGTATCGATATGTTTTGTGATTTTCAGACTTGAAGCTGATTTGACCGGTATTGTAACTTTTTGGCTTGGCACCGACTTCAAACATATCAGTTTGTAACGCATATAAATAATATAATAATTTATTTGATCCTTTTTGAAGTCAGTTTTTTTTTTTTTTTTTTTAATATTTTTATTTTACCATTTTTAGTGGTTATATAATTATCATAATCGGACAACGGATCTCGCAATAATCGGTGTGAAGATATATAAGAAAAAGTTCATAATACGTAACTCAATGTAAGGAAAGTTCCACTTATCATATGTGGTCTTCATCATTAGGTCCACTCCATCAAATTAGTGATTTTCGAGAGGAAATGCTTGAGTTGCTTAAAAAAACAACCAAATCACCATACATGTGCCTTTAAAAATTGAGGAGTTCCCTTAATTCGTCATGGATCCCATCATCAGAACAGCACCAGATTAATGTGGAACCATCTCAGAGGTAGTTACTTTCAGACAAAAAAAGAATTCCTAGAATCGGATCACGGGTCTCGGAGTAATCGCTGAACATCCCACATTTAAAAAAATCATCATCATTATCATCAAAACAATTATCATCATGACGTTCACATCATCAAATTGGTGGTTTCCGAGAGAAAACCCTCGAGTTACTTAAGAAAACACCCAAATCACCATACATATGCCTTTAAAAATTGAGGAGTTCTCTCGATTCCTCATAGATCCCATCATCAGAACAGCACCAGATTAATTTGGGACCACCTTGGAAGTACATCCTTTCAAACATAAAAAGAATTATTCAAATCGGACCACGGGTCGCGGAGTAATCGCTGAACATCCTAAATTAAAAAAAATCATCATCATTATCATAAAAACTATCATCAATATCTGGTCCACATCATCAAATTGGTGGTTTCCGAGAGAAAACCCTCGAGTTGCTTAAGAAAACACCCAAATCGCCATACATATGCCTTTAAAAATTGAGGAGTTCCCTCAATTCCTCATAGATTCCATCATCAGAACAGCATCAGATTAATATGGGACCACCTTGGAAGTAGACCCTTTCAAACAAAAAAAGAACTATTCAAATCGGACCACGCGTCTCAGAGTAATCGGTGAACATACATAAAAAAAAAAGCCCAAACCGAATACAGAACCTCCTCCTTCTATGAAATTGAAGTCGGTTAAAAATGGAAAAAAGTAGCGGAGACAATACAGTCGTTTATGCTGCAAATTTTAGTTTTTCGGCACTCGCAAAACCTACGGGGTACTTCCCGTGAACTCAGAAACTTGAAATTTGGCACGAATCAACGTCATATAGCATAGACAATGGAAAAATTACAAAAAGTGGACATTTTTAGTAAAATCATACAAAAAAATATTTTTTTAAATTTTAAACTCACATCCTTTTTCCTCGTAAACGCGTGGAGGTATTAAATTTAAATTCATGTCAAATACTCAGGCCTATAGGAACTTTCAGATGTAGCAAAACCAAACTTTTATGTCAACGCAATCAAAAGAAATAGCAATTTAAGTCACATATTTTTAAACTGAGTACTCGCAAGAAACTCAAAACCTAAAGGGTACTTCCCGTAAACTCAGGAACTTCAAACTTGGCACGAAGAAACTTAATATAGCACCGACAAAGGAAAAATTACGAAAAGTAGACATTTTTAGTAAAATCATACAAAAAATGTTTTTTTAAATTTTAAACTTACTACCTTTTTCCTCGTAAACGCGTAGAGGTATTAAATTGAAATTCATATCAAATACTCAGGTCTATAATACCTTTAAGCTGTAACAAAATAAAACTTCTATGTCAACGCAATGGCCTGGGTATACTTTTACTTATATACCTACAGGTTTGTACGGAACCCTCGGTGCGCGAGTCCGACTCGCACTTGGCCGGTTTTTTGTTTATTAACTATTATTATTTATTGATTAAAACAATTACAGACAGAGACCCTGCAAAACTATCTCAATAGTTTGCCTGCAGGAAAGAGTTAAAAATAAACGGACAAATGTTTATACTTAGTTCTACACATTATAAGTATATACATATATATATATATATATATATATATATGTACAGTCGCCATCAAATATATCGTAGCGGCCAGGGTACTCAAATATATCTGAACATGCACTTTATCGCCTCGATAATAGATGCGTTGTTCAGATATTTGTGAGCACCGTGGCCGCTCCGATATATCTGATGGCGATTGTACCATGGGAGTGGGTTTAATAAATAATACTTTAGTTTTCTCTTAAAAATACGTAGGTTTTGTTCTAGGCGGATGTCCTCAGGTAAGCTATTGAGTATGTATGGCAATCGTTTTCTTAAAGTTCTATCTCCGAAATAATTATTAATCCTAGGCATTTCAAATTTACCTGTAGACACCGATATTATAATATAGTCGTGGAGCATGACCTGTATAGAGCTATCTATACAGGTCATGCTCCCGATCACCATGGTTGCTAATAGCTATAAGGTACTTATGTTTTAAGCTGACTGGAAGTATTATACAAATGCTAAATAGTTTGTGATCATTATTTTTGTACATATTCTTAATTGTATTAGGGACCAGAAATTTTAAAATCTAGTTTGTAGGGACTCTAATTTATCTAGGGCAGATGCCCCGGTTTTGGCCACTTTAAAGAGAGTTTGTCTGTTCAGACGTCCGTCATTTTGTGTCAATAAGGAATTATGACACTCTTTATGTACTGAGGCATTGACAATATATTACTATATTTTTAGGAATCTCCGCATAACATTCTGACATTAGATCAAATTTTTTTCTTGAATGAAATGTCGGAAAGAGGCCCAGGAGCCAGTTTTGGCCACTTTTTTCCATGGCTCCTGACAACTGATACATGACAGATGACAGTGCCATCTGCGCTGTCATAATTTACTCTTATATTAAATATAAACCATAGACTTGGATGTTTGTCTGTACCTTAATAAAGTCGTAAATGGCCAAAACCGACACAGTGGCCACAACCGGGGCATCTGCCCTATATAAGATTTAAATGTTAAACCATAACAATCCAGAGTATATCCAAGTATTTATAGAGTCTACAAATGCAAAGTTCAAACATTTTAGGGTACTTGTAGGGACTTTGTAACTTAGATGGTAAAATTTACTTAGCAACATTCTCAACTTAGTACTAATGTAGTCTATATGACTAGACCAGGAAAAACTAGTATCTATTTTCACTCCTAGATAGGTTACACAATCTACATGATCAATGGCGTAACATTGGCAGTTAATTCTTTTATTATGTAAGCATTGGTAACAGTGAACAATTAGGCGAAACGTATGATTTGGTATGCGTAAATGCGGTAAGTGAATTACAAGGTGTTAGCTGGAACAAAATACCGTTGTCGTGAGACCATTGTACAGTCGCCATCAAATATATCGAAGCGGCCAGGATACTCGAAAATATCTGAACATGGACTTTATGGCCTTGACAATAGGGGCGTTGTTCAGATATTTATGACCACCTTGGCCGCTCCGATATATCTGATGGTGACTGTACTATAGCTTCTACATCTAATTGTATATTTCGGCTCCTGTCATCGAGGTCGGTTCCGGCATTCACAGTGCACAAATCATCCGCAAACATAAGGTAAACTGTAACGTATGACGCAACCTATGCTGTCAACATGCATCAGATAGGACACTGGTCCGCACCCCGACCCCTGCGGCACCCCACAGTCAACCGCCATCTCGTCGTTGAGCACATCTCCAACCTTCACGCGATAGGTCCGTGACGTCAGATAGTCGGAACCACATGCGTTCAGCGGCTGCCTGATACCACATTCTTCCAAAGCATCTAAAAGCGTTCCCGTTTCTAGTGTATCAAAAGCTTTTGTTTTAATCATAGAAAATTTCTGCAACAATTTTTTGGTTTTGTAAATATGTATTTATTTCATTTGTGAACTTTGCTAGTAACCACGCCATGTAACCGCTAGTTTTTGGAACCTCTTCAACTATAATAGGCACACCTCTAGTGATTTGAGTATTTTTTACTGTAGCTCGGCCATTTCCTTTTGGAAAGGTGGTCTCGGTGAAGTCGGTTCTTTTTTGTTTAATATTATTTTAATACTCGTATTGCGAATATTGCGATGTCTATTTTTGATTTCACATGCTAGTCATTCTATATTTAGAGGTGTTACAAGTAAACATATAGCTAAAAATTAAAGGTTGACTTTTATTTAAATTGCAGTTTTAAGTGTGGTTCAAATCATGGAAGCTAACTTAGTTAGAACTGCTTCCTAATACATGGGTCATTCTGAGTTAAGAGGTAATTTGTTGTATAAAGTGGCGGCATGTAATTTTTTTTTAAATATTTAGTTAAGTGTACTACTATTTTTATTGAAACAACTCATTTGTGCATGTCTGCAAAAATACCAGTCAAGTTTTCATATATTTATCGTTTTATAAGAGACCAGGGGAAGATTGCACTTTTTATATGGAGTAGTGTTATTGTCTCTCCTCTGGACTCTTCAGAAACAACAAAAAATAAAAATAAAACTGGCTATCTTACAAATATAAGCAAATCAAAACGTAATTATTCATTTAAACAAGTATTCATACCACCTAACGAATAGAAGGCAATGAATGACAAGGCAGGGCAGCAGCAGGGCAGAGACATTTTAACCACAGATGTTTTAACTATAAAAAGAATATAATTCCACTTAGTACCCGGAGTATCTTATTGATCCGGTCAAATTACGTATTTTGGGAAACAAACTAATAAAGTTTTGAAACTATTACAGCATCATACCTTTAGGTATAATTTTCAACGCAACACTACCTTCCGTCCCCCTCTCCCTGACGAGACAAAGGGCTGTGCCCCTTTGGCACAAAATGTGTCCCAATTGACCGTTTTGTTTGTTTTTGGTTTATTGAGAAAAATATTAATACTAGAAAATAAAATGTCTATGACAAATAACATGTCTATGTAACATCCATATTAAATTCTAAACAAAAAAAGAATGTATGAATTTTTTGATAGCTTATACCGCTTATACCGTATTCACGTAATAGCTAGGCGAACTTCGACATAACTCAGCTGTTGAACTTGGCGATGGCGAGACAAGAGGCGGAAATTGACTATAACCCTCTCTTCTTATCTCGGAAGCTGCTGAACCTAAAATTTTGAAAAAAATACAGAAAACACAATATTTTCTGTATTTTTTCGCTTGACCGTATACTTCTTACTATTTTTCCTGTTATCTACAGATAACAGCTTGAACAAGCGTGAGTCGGACTTACGATAAAAAACGTTGTTAAAATTGTTTGATCAAAGGAACCCTCGGGGCACAAGTTCGACTCTCACTTTGCCGGTTTTTCTTGTATCATTTGAATCTGTATCACTTCCAGAGGGTTCCATTAATATATATAAAAATAAAGGTTGTTTCCATAATAGAGGTGCTATTCTTAAATAAAATTCCGTATTTTGTAAACATTATAGGTGCTACATGGAGTTGTTGTTTTTCACAATAAACATAGAAAATAAAGCAAGGCTTTATAAATAAAACAGAAATGTTAACGGCTCGGATATTAGTTCAAGTATTTCATACGTATTGATGAATACTTGAACCATTGTTTTGTCACATTTACCTATAGCTAGCATCCAGACGATAGTAAAACCAAACTAAAACTTAGGATCGTGCAATTTGTGGGTAGGTAGATAAACTAAGATTTATTACACAACACGGAAATAAATTGATCTGCAATAGAGTCGCAGTTTAAGAGGTAATAAGGATGTCATCTTAGTCACAGACGTCAATATCTATACGAATTAAAGAAAATACATCAGCAAAAGAATTCTTTAAATTTATTATCAGTAAAAGAGGTAAATTATTAGCTGTGTCTCAAGTAATTATTTTCCTCCTAGCGTTTGTCCCAGATTTTTGTTTTATTGAGCCTGGGGTCCGCTCGGCAACCTGATCCCAGATATTGGCGTAGGCACTAGTTTTTACGAAAGCGACTGCCATCAGACCTTCCAACCCAAAGGGGAAACTAGGCCTTGTTGGGATTAGATCCGGTTTCCTCACGATGTTTTCCTTCACTGAAAAGCGACTGGTAAATATTAAATGATATTTCATACATAAGTTCCGGAAAACTCAGTGGTACGAGCCGGGGTTTGAACCCCTAGACCTTCTGATTTCGGATTGAAAGTCTGACGTCTTACCGCCAGGTCACCAGCCCTTCTGTCTCAAGTTATTATGACGGTAAATTTAAAGGAACTAATCTCATTCACACTAACAGAGGTAAGTAAGTGCTCAAGTTTGGTGACCTTAGCATGAGTCCCAGGCTCCCAGCTATGGTATGGAGTTCTAACTTATCCACTTTAACCAAGTTTTACTGTACCATTTATAGTACATACTGCAGTACAACATGTCATGTAAAGACAGCGGGATTTTGAAATTGTTTCTTACCAAAGTTACCGATAACAAAGTTAAATACAGATCTGCAAGATTGGCACAAAGATCTTGTAGGTACTTTAAGTTTTTTTTTTTAAGAAAATATATCACACATATATAATTTTATATTCACAATAATAATCGTAACATTTTCTGTTTCAAATAGTTTTATTTAAATGAAAAGGTAGGTATCTGATCAAACAAAAGGTTTGATATTGGCATATTTTTTTGTTTTGCTGTCTTACTTTTAATTGCATTTTCATTCTCCTCACTCATTTATTCCGTTCATTCAAGTTTCTTGCAATCAGTACGTAATGTAGCTGCGTGTGTAATCAATAATAATTCATCTCAACTCTAGTACGGTGGCGGTTATACCTACTTTTAGGGTCCCCAGATGTAAATATCTGGTAATTATAAAATACACTTACCTGGTTTCCGGTATGTCTGCGGAGATGCGCTGTGGTAGTAGCAGTAGGCTCCGAGAGCCGCCGCCAGCAGCAGCACAGCCAGAACTCTGGTAGAAAACAGTCGGCAGCGCGGCACCCGGACCCTCATACTTCAACTGTGAACCAACAACATATTCTTACACTAGTTGAAGGGTACACGGAAAGAACATGTCTAGTCACTTTTTTTGTAAAATGAGATTTTTATATCAAAATGAAGAGCTTGCAATGGACTATTAGTAACAACTTCTGTTACAGATGTAAATTTTAACGTATATCCACTTCTTAACTCATAAAAACCATCTAGTTGCGAAAATAGTATGGTTAATAGAATCGTTCCAAATTTTAAAAGCGCTATAACTAAAAATTCTGTCAATGTGACTAGACATGTTCTTTCCGTGTACCTATATAGCCTTCAGTTAGTGTGAAGCGTTTATCGTCTAGTAAGTCGTGCGACTATTAATGCAAAGGTCGCGCGTTTGAATCCCTTCTCATACTTAATCTGTCGCTTTGTGATGATGGAAAATGGCATGAAGAAACAGGATTTCATTGCAACAAGGACTTTCGTAAAACCTAGTAGGGTAATTCTTAAATAATAAGCACAGCTTGTCACAACCGTGTACAAAAGTTGACATTTTTAGGACTAAAAATTCCTTTTCAACCGACTTCAAGATTTCGAAGGAGGTTATCAATTCGTCGGGATCTTTGTTTTTGCTATTTTTTTTATGTTTCTGCTTATTCGAAGACGGCTGGACCGATTTAGAAAAATCATTTTTTGTTCGAAAGAGTATACCTCACAGTTGGTCCCATTGTAACCAAGTCAGGATCTGATGATGGGATCCTGGAGAAATCGAGGGAACTCTTCAACTAAAGTTATTTTATATGTGGATATGATCCCAAAGCTTGTCACAGCTAATATATAAATTATAAATTAGCATTATCATTTGCACATGATTGAGACAAGCTGTGCTAATTAATTATTTAAGAATTACTCTGTACCTAAAATTCTGGGATTAAGCCTTAGCAAGAAGCTGGGACAAATGCAATTATATTTTACGATGAAATGTTTTACACTTAACATAATGAGAACAAATATACTACCAAATTTTATTCATGGCCTAGCCATGATTCTGGTCTGTCTATCTAATCAATCTTTGTAACTCTCGTTGTTAGTAAATTAAAGTTTATCTTTTTCTCACGCGGGTGACGAGAACTAAATAGTTAGCATGTCCGCAACTCTCGTTTGCTGGTGCTCGACTAGAGGCAATTGTGTGAAGTCACTCATTTTCAGTGTTTCACTTTTGGAGCGTGCATAACCCATTTGTAATTATTATATATCATAGGGATGAATGATAGGATAATGATGAGTTTATACAAGAATGTAATCCACACACTTCCTTCTCATAAGATGACAAAAGCACATAGATTTAGATTTAGATTTATTTATTTCATAATAATAAATTATAGTACAAAATGGTCTTAGCCTAATCTATACAAATTTATATTATGATCGTCAAAACAGTGAAAACAAACATATTTTATTAATTGATTACTTAATTACATTTAAATGTCACAAAACTATATTGATTTTTATATATTGATTTTTTACATACATTTTACATACAAAAGTATATTGATTTTTTTATGTATACCAGTTTAATGTTATTAATTTAGGTGGAATCATTGAGATTCCATAATATTGCTATTGACCAGGATGACAAATACCTTTTGCAAAGCATTGTATAGACTCCTCCATAGTCTAGTTACTAGATGGTAGCGCAGAGACCCTGCCCATGAGCAGAGCTCCTGGGTTTGAATAGGGAGTTGATTTGTGTGATCGGCACTAAATATTTGTTCCTTATTTATTTTTGTTTTCTATGTATTTAAGTAGCATAAATCGACAGTCACTGGCCCTTTCATACTATAAATTAACTCTATTCACCTACAAACAGAATTCATTTTAGCATAAGTTGGCCAGTTACTGGCGATCTACCCAATAGGATAACAATAATACCATAATACTATATTTATAAATATATCTATATGATATTATCTAATACCCACAAGCCTAATCAAATTTAGTGTGCCAGTAGGTTGAATTGTATTAATACATATTATAGTGAATATTATTAATAAGTCAGCATTCTGTACCTACTCTTAATTTTATTTTGTGCAATAATGGTTAAATAAATAATATACGTAGATGCCTGGGGGAATCTATTAGCAGCTTTATCTATTTTCCATTGTGAGCTATACATATATAAAACCAAGAAATTTTGTGATTTTTTTGGGTCATGTTACAAATTCAATTAGATATATTTCACAATATAATCATACCTATGTAGGTATAAAATATTGCTTTTTAAATAGCTTGTTCTATTAGAAACTGTAAACTTTATACCTACACAATTTGGAATATTACAACATTATTGCTTTCTTTAGGTGTAAATATGGTGATATAAGTCATCATCTGGCTTTTGCCATGGCTCAATTGAGCCTGGAGTCCGCTCAGCAACATTTTTCGAAAGTGATTGTCACCTGACTTTCTAAATCAGAGGGGAAACCTAGGTCTTAATGAGATAAGGTGCAGATTGCGTACAATGTTTTCCTTTGCCGAAAAGTCAATATTATATGATTTTTTGTAAAGTTCCAATAAAGTTGGTAGTAAAAAACAGGGTTTGAACACGAGACCTTTACATATGCACCATAGACAAGCTACTTTACAGCCCGCATGATGGTAAGCGGTCATATTTTATGGACAACTGCAACTCCCGGGGTATTCAACTCAGTATGTAGGAACTAGTCACAGCTAATTGTAAATTATGATAAATACTGGATGTTCATAAAAATGTGAAGATGATTGCAAAGCATGTGAACCATGAAAAACCGTAGCAGTATCAGGGTGTCATCCGGTAGACATTGGGGAAATGGAAGCGAATATTAACAGGGACTATAAAACCAGAGAATTTTTAAATACAAACACTATAAATATGTAGGTTAGTTGTGCTAGTTTTCGTCCACTCTTGTCAGTTTTCCGTCCATACTTATTTATGTTTATATTCAAGTTTTTCCAAAACAAAGCTTAAAATTAAAAAAATCTACTAAATAATAAACTATAAGTATAAAATTTGTTGACCTAAAAAGTTTTTCCCATTTATTTTCAGCAGTTTAATCAAGTGGACGGTAAACTGGACCTGGACGGGAAACTAGGACAATCACCCTACTAAAGATATTACAAGTCTGATTACAGTTAATTTACAAAATACTTAAATACTTTGTAACTTAAAATATAGTCTAATATTTCTAAAGCAGCTTTAGCCCTCATCCTAAATAGGATTTGTTGTGATAAATATAGGATTTACAACCAATAATATTTTACATTTAGTAAACTATGCTTTAAAACAAATTATCACTGAAGATTCATAATTTCCGTCCGCAATTATTTTACATTGATTTGCAAAACAATATTGATTTGCAATAAAAAAAAATGTAATTAGTGGTATTCATAACATAACATTGAATTAAAAGTAATTTGCAACTGGCCAGTAACAAATCCTAAACACAGAAATAACCAAGACAATATAAAAAAGATTAATAGTAAAATAAATAAATACGTACCAAGAAGTAAATCCAGTTTGTCTATGTAAGAAAACATAGACGTCACATTGTAAATATTTTCATTTATTTACTGAAAATATTACCTATATTTACTAATAGAAACCGTAAAATATTAATAATGTTTCAGAATTAATAAAATTTTCGCCGCTACTCCGTTGATGTTACGTTCTGAATGCTAACTGATTGTGATTATGAATAGTTGATTGAAGTGAACTGTAGAGGTCTACACTCGCTGCGATATGGCGTCAACAGCTCAACACGATTGACGACGGTGACATGGCGTCACAGTTGACATTCCTACTCATTCCTACTCACAACGTGACGTTTAATTTGAGGCACGGTGGAGGCACGTTTTTATAAAGGCGTCTACAGACGTAAGCGACTAGTCATATCAACTGTGACGTCAGTTGACATCCCTCTCCCAGCTTGACGTTTAATTTCACGCACGTTTTCGACTACTATTAACACATTACCTAATAGTTAATAACTAATATGTTTTTGTATAATAAAATATGTAAATAAAAAAAATATTCATTTCCCAAAATAATTTCAAATATTTCGTAAAACGAATAACCCGGCGACTAATGCGCATCGATTTATCAACACAACCATTTTGACAGCTGACGTCTCATTCTAACTATAGTTCTATTTCGTTTTAATCGTTTGACTAGTCACTTACGTCTGTAGACAGCATAATTAATACATTACCTAAAAGCCGTAACAGACGGTGAGATTCGGTTCGGCCCGATTATACCTCTCTCACTCTAACAAATAGCAGCGTCCTCATCGGTCCGTGGTCAAGCTCAAACCGAATCTCAACGTCTGTTACGGCTATACTAGTTAAACACTACGTAATATTTTTTTTAAGCATACTATAGTCTTAAGTATTTTTTGAATAAAATTTGTGAATAGACAATATTATTCATTTCCTAAAATATTTTTAAATATTTCGTAATGCGAAAAACCCGGCGACTTGAATCGTCGGTTGAATGCGTATTAGACAGAGAGTTCTAAACCAGGAGAGGCCTTAGGTATCTTTTCCCCTCTGTCAAAAGTATTGGCAGGAATATCTAGTACATCTATAAAAACTATTTCAATAATCGATGTCACGCACTTTCGTCATCGCTGTCGATGGATAACAAGCTCCGTGAAAATACCCTTTTGCGCTGTTTTTGGATGTAAAAAATGTTATATTTCGTCTAGTTTACAAAAAGATGAAATACAATTTCAGATGTAAGTAAAGTTTTACTTTATTTATCATTACTTTCGTAATAAAAGATTTAACCTAAATCGAAAATCAAGCTTCGTTTACAGAATCGATTCAAAGACAATCGTTTTCTTTTTGACGGGCAGTAACTATTTGACGTTCAGTGTTGCCAGATCTCCTGTTTTTACAGGAGATCTTCTGGTTTTAGGGTGTGTCTACTGTTCTACTGTTTTTCTCTCAAATTCTACTGGATTTAAGAATTTCACTCGTGTAATCAAGAAAAAAAACCATAACGTACGCATAACTTGTCAAAGTTATCGAAGTGAGTGTAAGACGCCCTTAAATTCAATCGTAGTGTATAACATCTAATGTCACAATTTCTGATGTTACGAAATGAACGATCAGAACGATGAATCTGTGGACCCTGTGGTCTGTGGTTATGGCAAGGGTGTCTATCTCCACGCTGTGACAGCTACTGCCTAGGAACGTATCGGATACGTTTTCGGGGTTGTCAAAATCCCTTCCGTTTATTCGCGGTATGACCACAGACAAGATAAAGTATTTAAATAGTTTATAGTAGTAGTTTTGTACTAAAATAATAATTAGATTGGGCAAATAAGGTAATAAATCGGACATTTATCTAATATTGTAATTAAATTACTGATAGATTACGTAGATTAAGGCAGATTGGGGCAGGTCCAGCAATTATACTAATTACGTACTTGTCAACCCTACAACGTCGAAAGGTAAAATTGTATGGAGACGTCATGTGTCACCGTTCATCTGTCAAAGTTCTGTCAAACGTTGATTTCGTACGGAAGACGACCTTCTGTATGAAATACTATTATATTATTCTGTGGTTATGGTTAGATAAGTAAGAAACCTTTCCCTGTAGATAAGAAAATTGACAACTATGTAAATAAGATGATACAATTCAAGTGAGGATGAAAATAATCAGCATAATAGCATATTAATTTATTGCATTTTGGTAAGTTTTATGAAAGAAATTTTGTCTACTGTTTTTATTTTTAATCTCCTGTTTTTTAGGGCTCGTATCTACTGATTTTTTCAGATTGGACCTGGCAACACTGTTGACGTTAGACATTTCTCCATATTTAACGCGCTTAAGGATTGCTGTCTTCTATATTTTGTTTGAAAATACAATCAAAAATGATCCTTGGCTTTTTTGTTTGACATTTGCAAAGACTGCATCCAATAATGAACCATATGTTATCATTTGTACAGTCGACTATCTATTGCTCCATTTATTGTTATGAAGTATAAAAAGAATATGTCAAATATGTTTGGTGTTTTCAAGTCAAAGGTACATCTTTGTCGGTTGTCAATAAAGCGTTGCTGCCATAAAAAATCATCTAAATATATAAAAGAAGAAACTGACTGACTGACATATCACGCACAGCCCAAACCGCTGGTTCTAGAGATTCCAAATTTAGCATGTAGGTTCCTTATAAGGTCTAGGGGTGCACTAAGAAAGGATTTTTCAAAATTCACCCCCTAAGGGGGTAAAATGGGGGTCCAAAGTTTGTATGGCGAATCAAGATTTGTTAGATTATTTTATTCGAAACTTCACAGGAGAAATGAGTAACCTAACGATAAATGAGTAAACACGTGTTTCAGGTTTATTAAAAATTCAACCCCTAAAAGGGGCAAATGTGGTCACAAAGTCTGATAATCAACATGGGTATCGATCCTTTTTGAGTACTTATAGTACGCGGGCGAAGCCGCGGGAAAAGGCTAGTTTAGAAATAAACTGTATTAACAACCGACAATGATGTACCTTTGACTAGAAAACATCACATGCGTGCTACCTCGCGCCCCTCAGATTTTGGCAGACTTTTTTGTTTGGAAAGATTAGACGAAGCGTACTCCATTTATAGAGCTTTATGGTATTAGATTGATTTCTAATCGTTTGACTAATCTATTACGTCTGTAGACCGCATAGTACTGGAGCTCGCCATACCGTAAATTTATTACAATAGGTATGATGAGTTGATGACACACGTTGAATTTTGTAATAAAATTAGTTGAATAGATGGAAAATAGTAAATATATCCTAATAAAGTGATAATTTTAGAAATCTATTGAAATGGTCGAAATAATGGCTTCAAAATTTCTAAATTTTACGATTTTTTTAAGTACGAAATGAAATAAAATAATGGCACCATTCGATTACTCACATATTAATGAAAAATAATTTGTATTGCAACCATATACATAAATGCAATATTTCACTGTCAAAATAGAAAATTCATAATTTTTCCATACTTTAATTTAAACAAGGCGACTATGCAACCGTGACGTCACTTTTGCATATCATTTTGTTAGGAGCGTTTTCAAATCAAATTAAATCAAATATGTTTATTTTCACCTCACATAGGATACATTTACAGTTATAACATATGAAACAGGGTCAGTTCGATTAGAAGTTATACCCTTTGTGAGAGACTGGAGTCTGAACTAGGTAAAAGTGGTAAAACCTATATTAAGTTTTGAGAAACAAGAGCGAGTGTTAAAATTTGAATCTCATTTCTGACTTTTGTGTTGCTTTAACGCAATTGGACCTATTTAGACATTTGATCCTCACAACAAAATGAATCGATTGATACCATACTTGAAAAAAAATCATCATGCCTTTCTTTAACGGCCTCCTAGCCCAGTCGGTAGTGACACTGCCTACGGAGTAGGAGGTCCCGGGTTCGAATCCTGGTCAGGGCATTTATTTGTGTGTTTATCTCAGATATTTTATTTGTACCTGAGTTATAGATGTTTCCTGTGTATTTATCTATATCTATCTATTATACATATACATCGTCGTCTAGTACCCGCAACACAAGTCTTATTGAGCTTACTCTGTGGGACTGGTCGGTTTGTGTAAGATTGTCCTATAATATTGATTATTACGAGTATTATTATTTATTATTCTTACCGCTTGGCTTCCATATAGCTTTGTAGAGCCGAGCCCATCTCAGAGATCATGAAAACAAGTCTTATGCGCTAATATGTAACTGCCAACCCTTGCCTCATATGCGGTAAGCGCATCGGCTAAAACGGGTACAATGACCGTAGTGAAACCACCCTGGTTACACCGCCCGGGACTTTATTGCTGTTGTTGGCTCCCGGTCTAGGCGGTCTATGGCAGCGCACGCGCTCAAGGTCGCTCCATTGTATTATTGTCTAGGTGCTTATGGCGGTAGGTATTTGCTATTTCAATGAGAGATTCATATCTATGCGTGACATTGGTCCAATTTCAAAGCAAATACTATCATAAAAGTACCTACATAAAATTCTACTAAAGCTACAAACATGCATGAGCATGCTTAAAAATAACATGCACTCCAACTGTTGACACTTACTAGTACTTAAAAAGCGTGCTAGTTTTAAGCATGTTCCAAGCAAACAATTTTCTGGTCAGACGTGATTGAAGCGCCTCCTTCTACCTACACCTCAAGTAGCACGCAAGGAAACTTGGTTAGGTATTCCCATCTGTCCCCGGTAGGCATACGTAAGTAAGGATCGTTCCCATTTGAATTTTATGTAACTATTGTGCATGACTGTCACGAAACTAAACATAATTTACTATCAACATCAACACTAAGTATATACATAGGTATAACAGAACGGAACAGAGCCGGGCACAGATGGGAATATTTTCCTTCCCAACTGTGCCTGCGGACACGAATGGGGACTTAACTACATATACTAGCAGTCCGCCTCGAACTGAGAACTCGCGATTTACTTTCAACGAGTTGACAAATATAACAAGACCCTTATGATTAATTTTTCGCGCTTTCTAGCTCCACGACCCCTTGGTCGATCCTGCTCATATACGAACTCTCAAATTATATGTATCTTTGCTAAAACCCCAACAAATTTCATGAAGATAAGAAAACCGTTACTAAAGTTATCGCGGAACAAACCCTCAAAATAAAAAAGCCATCGAAATGCCGAGACGTCCCAGTAGCCGAAGTTGTTTGTAAGAACTTCATGTCGCTTACCGCTCGTTCGATAATACGTAATTATAATGTAACGATAGGTACCCTTGAGGCCCTGTTAATCATGTTATGGTTGAGTTTGAAATATTAACATTTTTTCTTTGAGAGTTATCCTGCTGCTTGCTTATCTCAACGATTGAATGATTGAGCATGCTGCACTGCCCCCCAGGCGCGGCGCGGCGCGGCGCGGGCTTACATAATTATACTATCAAATCAACAATACTCAGTTCAGTAGTCAGGCGAGTTAGCAAGTGAGCGTACCTACCGTACGTATTTAGTACACAAAAGCTCAGTAAAACATAAATTTAAAATGAAATACAATATTTTAGGTAATACGGATATGAAAGTTTCCCATGTTACCATGGGCGGAGCATCTTTCAGCAACATTTACGGGTAAGTATAGTATATTTAACGTAACTTTTTATGTGGGTACCCGCCGAGATTCCTACTGACATCTTTAACAAGCCGTTTAAAACTCGGAAGGTACCTACTAGACGACACTAATTCTCGGGTCTTTGTTCTCGAATCCTTTTACAAGTTTTACCCTGCTCTTACCCTTCCTCAACTCTCTAATAATAAGTACTCACTACACCGCCCGCATCTTGAAAATCTAGGAGAATTGTATCGTATAATACCGGTTTAATGCTTAATAATAATAATGATCGATCACTCAGGCTCAGGTAGGTACTGTATTTATTATCATGCCTACACTACACGTCAATGTATTTATAACTCTTGCGTGTTTTGTCAAATGAATGTTATTAATGTTATGTGTTCGTGTTAGAATGTTATTTTAAACGATTTGATAAACTTGACCCTACTCAAATTTAGCCCAATAATTTCCGATGTCCAGGGGGCTTTACATACGATCATGTAACTTGCTATACCTACAAACGCAAGTCTTTTCAATACGGTCTAAGTATGTTTACCTTATGGACTAAGAGCTGGCCACGTCAGACATGACACATTAATGAGAGCAACGAAACTCGTCGTCCGTTATATATAAGTCTGTCACTCTGACCTCCACCCATTAAAAACTGCTAGATGCCCGGATCTAGCAATAAGTAGCAATCTAACCAGACAGCATAGCAATCTACAGTATAGCAATCTAACCAGACGGGTTTTGTTGCTCTCATTATTATGTAATATTTGATGTGGCCAGCTCTTAGTCCACTATCTCTGCTATAACTGTTTATCTTTGTCCCAAATATAAGTAGTACGGGTCTTAAGTGCACAACCTCAAATTTTGATGCACAAGTAAAAAATTTGGCACAGTTGTTTGTTGTCCCCAGACAACCTGATTAAGATCGGTACCCCAAGGTACCCCCCTTCTGGCACCGGGGAGGGGGGGTTAAAATACCACTCCACCCGGCTTCATTCAAAAAATTCTAACTGTTCACGTTTAGCTAATAGGTCAAGTTTGGTATCAATTTCGGATAAAACGACTACGTAGAATTCGTTTCTGGTATTAAAAAATACAATTTACTGAGTAATATTTAAAAAAAACCTACGAAAATCGAAAATCTCAACAAAATTTTTCATATTTCAGTCATCATATATATTAATTTGCTAGTTATTTTCATACACAAAAAATACAATATTAAAGCATACTTTATGTAGATTCAAAAAAATATAACATTTGAGAACCTTTACTAACAGTAAATGGCATTAAAAAAAAATTTGCGTCGCGCGTCGTGAAATTATTTTTACCGCCGTCGGCATCCGCGGGCAAAATATCCAAATAACGCACTTTGGACAGTTACCATGTAAACTTGTTATTTATTGAAATTGATTATTTATATAATATAACAAAGATACAAACCGTACCTGACGGAATGTGGCATTGCGTCAGAAAAGGGACTTTTAGTATAGGATTTGAGTGCGCAACCTTTTTTCCTTGTGCTAAAATAAGACATTATAATAAGAATAAAAAACCGTTACTTATTTAAGTTTAAGAAATGTGGACTTATATTTGAGGAGTGTCTTTTCAAAAGGGCTTATTTCCACTTTGAACTTTTTTTGGGAAATTGAGTTAATCAGAAATCCACGGTTTCCATTTCGATATTATTACTTTATTTTCGATATTGTATTTAAGTAAGTTGATATAAATGTTATGGCACCACATATTTTGTTTTATCTAACTAAATTATTATGTTAATTTACCATACATTTTCAGAATTAAGCCCTTTTGATGCGAACTTTTGGAATTAAGCCGTTTTGTTGCGGCCTTGTGAGAAATAAACCTTTTTGATTTGGACATTATAGAGATAAACTCTTTTGAAAAGGATAACTTTTTATTGTGAAATTAAACTTAACTACTAAAAATAAGTTAAGGCAGAATAAATTTAGTTACTAAACGTGAACTTCGTCTGCATCATCTTCGCAACGCAACAATCGCAGACTTCGTCTCGATTTTCATATACTGATACTATATAATGATTAGGTACTAATATGGTTCTACACCAAGCCAGCTACGGTAACCTTATCCAATCGTCTCCAATCTGTTTTTTTTAAGAAATTTTCTACATCCTTTTTTTTATTTACTGAAAGAGGCCGAGTTGTCATATCTGTCTATTTCTTTCTCATACTATAAGAAACAAATAGGCCCTTTTGATCCGGACTTTGAAATTTGAATCTTTTTTTAGAGGACAAGAAGAGACTTATTAGAACTTCAAACTCAAAGAATATATTTAATTCTCTATTTTAAGCAAAACTACATTCATAGTTAAAAAAAGTTCAAAATGGAAATAAGCCCTTTTGAAAAGACACTCCTCATTTGTATAATAGTATTGCTTAGCGTCAGTCATTCTATATTTTCCGCGTATTCTCAAGAAACGCATTCTTCTTCTTGGTCGCACCCATCATGACAGATGATCGTGTTTGGTGGGTTTTGTTCGGTCATGATTGGCACGAACACACTCTCGCCATCGATTTCGGTCCATCGCTTTCCTTACCACATCGTAGAACTTCTGAGAGGATTCCTCACCTTTGATTTGGTCAGTCCATCGTGCTGGTGAACGGCCCCGTGACCTTTTGCCTTGAGTAATGCCAACAACGATTAATCTTTCCAAACTTTCGTCCTCGCTTCTCATTATATGGCCAAAGTAACTTCGGAAGCGTCATTCACAGATTGTGGACAGTCACACTTTAACAAGAAACGCAAAATAAATCATAAAATTAATAAGAGAGTTAACTACAATTTAGTTATTTAATTATACATTTTGTGTTTCATCATAGTGCCCTCCACAAAGACATACGAGTAGCTGGGTACATTTATTTAAATGTACACTACGCGTAGTAAATGCTGATATAGGGTTGTTTCTGTTGGTGGTATATTCGCCAGCTGACGATCTTTTTTCGTAAATAAGTGTTTCCGGCATTAGGCCACTTTACATGGCATTTCTTGACCTGCAAAAGGCTTTCGATTGCATCCCTCGTCAGATGATATGGTGGGCACTAAAGGTGAAGAACTTGCCACAAGTCTATGTTGACATTATCCGGGATATGTACCGTAACTCGGTAGTGAGGACCGCTGTTGGCGACACTAAACCCTTCCCGATCACAGTTGGCGTGCACCAGGGCTCGGCCCTTAGTCCTTTTCTGTTAAGTGTTGTGCTTGATGCTATTACGGCGGAAATCCAGGACCCGCTGCCGTGGCTGCTCATGTATGCATATGACATTGCACTGACGGACGAGGACAAACAGGAACTAGAGCGAAAGGTGAACCTATGGAAGGGATCGCTAGAGAACGGTGGTCTAAAGCTAAATGTCTCGACGACCGAATACATGGCCTGCGGAAGTACTGATCCCGTTCCTATCAAAATAGGGAACGAACTTGCCGTGAAAACGGACAAGTTTAAATACCTGGGATCTGTATGCATGAGTCCGGGTCCAATGACCACGACATCCGAGCCCGAATCAGCGCAGCTTGGTCTAAATAGCGAGAGGTCACAGGAGTCATCTGCGATCGCAGAATTCCGCTAAGACTGAAGGGGCTAGTGTACAAGTGCATCATCCGACCGGTCTTAATATACGAAAGCGAGACGTGGCCGGTTCGTGGAAGGCATATTCAGGAGCTTTGCGTTACAGAAATGAAGATGCTGCGGTGGATGTGAGACGTTACACGTGCTGATCGCATTCGTAATGAGTACAATACGCGGCAGCCTCGCAGTTCGTGACGTAGCAGAGAAGCTCCAAGAATGTCGCCTTCGTTGGTTCGGTCACATCTCTCGCAGGCCACTAGACTACATAGGGATATAAATCTAGCCCTGGACAGCCCTCGACGCGGTCGCGGAAGACCAAAGAAGCGCTGGCTGAATGTCGTGGAACCCGACATGAGTGAAAACGGGCTCGTAAAAGAAGATGCCCAGGACCGCGCAAAGTGGAGGAAAGCGAGCAGGAAAGCGGACCCTGGCAATAGTCAAGATAACGCTAGGTAGAAGAAGAAGAAGGAGTACTTCCGGCATTTATTTAGTATTGAGCAGAGACTCGGCCTGCAATAATATGAGTAAATTAAAAACGTTTAAATTTCAACATGTGGTCGTAACTTGAACTATTCAATAGGTCGCTTACTTCAACTACAGGAATTGAAGGTTCATATTGGCACAGGGAAAAAACACAATTTTATCGCCTGCCACTCTATTAGGTAAGAGTATTTTGTTATAATAGCCATATATTATTTTATAGTTTATACATTCCGCAAACTAAACTCTATTTTGTTTCTATGAGGCCCTGACAAAGCGTCAGTCCTGCCCGTGTTCACTGGATGCGACACAGTATCCTTATTTAATGGAAGAGGTAAGAAAAGTGCCTTTGAAGCTCGGAACGCCTTTAGCCCGGCCACACAAGAATTTAAACTACTTCAAGATGGAGTAATAGCAGAAGCCAATTGCATTCTCCATAAATATGTGATGATTTTGTATGACAGGTAAGCGACTTATTATGTATAATGACTGACGCTAAGCAATACTATTATACAAATATAAGCACCAATCTTTCTACGTTACCTTCTTAACAAAAGTCCACATTTCTTAAATTTAAATAAGGAACGGTTTTTTATTCTCATTATAAATTGGCTTATTTTAGCACAAGGAAAAGAGGTTGCGCACTCAAATCCTATACTAAAAGTCCCTTTTCTGACGGAATGCCACATTCCGTCGGGTACGGTTTTTATCTTTGTTATATATATAATCGATTTCAATAAATAACAAGTTTACATGGTACCTATCTACAGTGCGTTATTTGGATATTTTGACCGCGGATGCCGACGGCGGTAAAAATAATTTCACGACGAACGACGCAATTTTTTTTAATGCCATTTACTGTTAGTAATGGTTATTAAATGTTATATTTTTTTTAATCTACATGAAATATGCTTTAATATTGTATTTTTAGTGTATGAAAAAAACTAGCAAATTAATATTTATGATGACTGGAATATAAAAAATTTAGTTGAGATTTTCGATTTTCATATATGTTTTTAAACATTACTGAGTAAATTTTTTAATACCAGAAACAAATTCTACATGGTCGTTTTATCCGAAATTGATACCAAACTTGACCCATTAGCTAAACGTGAACAGTTAGAATTTTTTGAATGAAGCCGGGTGGAGTGGTATTTTAACCCCCCTTCACCGGTGCCAGAAGGGGGGGTACCTTGGGGTACCGATCTTAATCCGCTTGTCTAGGGACTAGAAACAACTGTGCCAAATTTTATACTTGTGCATCAAAATTTGAGGTTCGACGTTTTTATGTCGCTTAACAACCACACTAAAAGATAAGAGTGTAATATTTTGTACAAATACCAGATAAGAATTTAGACGGCTACAGTGGTCACTTCTTAAGGCTCCTTATTCCCTAAAAGGTAAAAAACTCTATTAATTAAAAAATCCGCATAAAATGATATTTATAAGAAAAAAATACTTTTTAACCATATTAATTTTTATTAAGTACCCAAAAATATCATTCTTACAAAAAGTGTCTTGTAAAGTGTGATTTTTTTTAAATTCATACTAAATTTATAGTAACCACTATAGTAACGATTTTTTTATCGTGATAGATATATAGTATAACTTTGCTATGGTAATATTTTTAGGGCAAAATATTTATATTGTTTTCGTGTAAAAAATTAAATGTAACCGTGTTTTCATCAAAAAACTGGCATTCTATTCTATGTCTATTATCCAAGATGTATCTTCGATTTTTATTTCCATGGCCGTCTCGAGACATGATATACTCAATTGAATTTTATTCAAATTGAATAAGAATTATTTTACATGTTTTGTTTTTTTTTTTTTTTTTTTTTTTTTTTTTTTTTTTTTTTTTTTTTTTTTTTTTTTTTTTTTTTTTTTTTTTTTTTTTTTTTTTTTTTTTTTTTAGATGTATAAGTACTGGAAAATCCGGAAAGGCCTTCCAAGAAACCATTTTTTTTCATATTTTACTCGTTAGAACGTAATATTTACTCCGATGGCCGTCTAGATAAAGAAATGAACTATAATATGCATCAATATTTGATTTAAAAAAATAAAGCATTTCGTGAAATTCGCGCGTTTTGGGAATAAGGCCTAACTTGTACAGTTTTTGTATTATTTAATAAGCTTTTTCAAAACATGAGATGTGTTTCATTGAGTCCATGTCCAAGTCTTCGATGAAACATGTGAGTCCAAATGCACCCAGATAGCACACACCATGCTATTGATTAATTTAGTCCCTTCAAGTCATTTTTTATTCCAATATTTACGTCATGCTCCTCGGCGGAACCACATCGGCTTTCATGAATTTCAAGTCATGGAAAAAATCTATATTAAATCTATACCTAAAACCATTAAAAAAAAATCTATATCAATCGTATCTCTTTGTGGTTCCGCTGGGGAGCATCTTTCCAACGCAACCAACATGATATTTTTATAACCAATAGCGAGATAATACATACGAAACCCTTTTTAAACTTCAAATAAATTAATTGCAAAAAAACTCGTTTAAAGATGTGCCTTTCTTTCAGGTCATTAGACGAGGAAAAAAGTTTACAACTTATAAAGAAAACTCTAAGTTCAGGAGTAAATTACTTGGAAACTGGACCGTGGTACGGTCAGGGAAGCTCGGAGAGAATTATTGGCAAGGTACCCACATTTCCGGATGGGTAAATGATATATGGCGCGTGCTGTCTATGCGTGCGTCCTATGACGCGGACAGTAGCATCCTCTTAAGTGCCGGCTCCGCAAAGGTCTCCTGGACTAAGAGCTGATGGCCACTTCAGATATGACACAATTATGAGAGTAATTAAACCTATCTCGTTAGATTGCTTTACCATCCTTATTGCTAGATCCGGGCATCTGGTAGCTTTTAATGGGTGGAGGTCAGAGTGACAGACCAACAAAGTTTTTCAGTTAAAAAAGGAACACCAAAATAAGTACAAACTGTCGAAATTGTTTCATTTATAGAGATCAGGACCTATATTTTAATATTAGAACAAAAACATTGTGTATTATTGCGGAAACAAAAACAGTAGGCGATTAACTATAAATTGCATTATACATCATTTGGCACTACTTACCCCCAATAGAAACTTCTGAGTATGATATAATCTAATTAATTACATAATTTTTCATAATATTGCATCACACCAGAACTCTAGGATTCGTTTTCTTCAAGTTATTTGTATTCTTTGACCTCCACCACTTTACACATGCCAGATGTCCGGATCTAGAAATAAGCACAGTATAGCAAACTAACTGGGGGGGTTTCGATACATAAATACATAGAAAACATCCATAACTCAGGAACAAATATCCGTGATAAACACACAAATAAATGCCCTGACCAGGATTCGAACCCGGGACCTCCTGCTTCATAGGCAGGGTCACTACCAACTAGGCTAGGAGGCCGTTAAACCTCCATAGTACTCGTAAAACCCTTGTTCTATTTATATTTTAGGCGCTCAAAGACATCCCCAGAGAAACGTACTTCATCGGCAGCAAAGTCGGACGCTACGAGAAAGATATACGAAAAATGTTCGACTTCTCTACGGAGAAGACTGAAGCAGCCGTGGATAACACTTTACAACTCCTTGGTTTGGAGTATGTGGATCTGATTCAAGTAGGTTACTTCGACTATTTTTTACCCACATCATATACTTCAGCCTTAGGTACTTAAATTAGCCAACTGTCTGTTTGGAATATTATTATTATATTTATAACTATATCTAATAATAGCAAGCAAACCCATACATACAGCCTACAGTCAGTGAATACGAGACGTGGAAATATTTCTGTTATTTTTGTCTTGTTAATATAACATCGCACCAAACATAACTCAGCACTGTAACCATATTACTGCGAATAAACTATTTGTATATGACACTTCAAATAAAACCTGACGCGCCAGTGGCCCCTACATGATGCTACTTAGTGAGTGATAAGTGATAAAACAATAGCCCTCGCCGCTCCTCAGTAACTTATTTTCAAATCCCTTTTCAGATGCACGATGTTACCTTTGCACCGGACATTTCGATAATTTTAAAAGAAACCTTGCCAGCATTGGACAAGGCTGTGAAAGCCGGTAAAGCCAGATATATTGGAATAGCTGACTATGATTTGGAATTAATGAAGGAGATCATTGAAGAATCTGATATTCACCTATCTACGATCCTATCATATTCTAAATCTACTTTATTTGACAATCGATTACAAAATTACACAAAATTCTTTAAGGTGTGTACATGCTATGCATTGATTTATACAAAAAGGGAGATATATGGTACCAGGCGCTCGATTCTGCGCCATCAAATATAGGTTCCGGCACCTATATTAAATTAGTCATGAGTCTCTCAGTCACACTTTGTGCAATGCGCAAAATATGGAGGTCTCCCTTGCATACCCGTGTTAACTATATAGGTTTATCTCTTTTGCCCGTGATGCACATACATTATAGCGGTGTGTAGCATTTTGCAAGTGTGTAGGTGCAGGACCACATTTCAGTTTTGTTTACTATGAATGTTGAACGTCACTCATCTTCCTTTTTAGGGTTCCGTAGTCAACTAGGAACCCTTATAGTTTCGCCATGTCTGCCCGTCCGTCCGTCCGTCCGTCCATCCGCGGATAATCTCAGTGACCATTAGCACTAGAAAGCTGAAATTTGGTACTAATATGTATATCAATCACGCCGACAAAGTGGTAAAATAAAAAGTGGAAAAAAATGTTTTATTAGGGTACCTCCCCTATACGTAAAGTGGGGAGTGATTTTTTTTTCATTTTAACCCTAACGCGTGATATATTGTTGGATAGGTATTTAAAAATGAATAGGGGTTTACTGAAATCATTTTTTGATAATGTAAATATTTTCGGAAATAATCGCTCCAGAAGTAAAAAAAAATGTGTCCCCTCCCTCTAACTTTTGAACCATAAGTTTTAAAAATATGAAAAAAATCTGAAAAGTAAACCTTTATAAAAACTTTCTATGAAAATTATTTTGAACTTGATAGGTTGAATAGTTTTTGAAAAAAAAAATACAAAATTATTTCTGAACTAAGTTTGTAATTTAACCGTATAAGCAGGTGTGTATTGTACCTGTAATTTCTACAAACTTACAATGAAAAGATTTGCTTTCAAATAAAGTAAAAACGGTGAAAATCGGTTCACGCAATAAAGAATTATCCCATAAAAATCATCTTCCATACTTTAAGCTCGCGCGCAATAGTTTACTTAATTTGCCGATAGATGTAGCTGTACGTAGAACGCTCATATCATATCCTACATGGCGGTGTTATTTTAACTCTTAAGTGGGGACACTTACTGTGACGGACGAAAAACTACGGAACCCTACACTGAGCGTGGCCCGACACGCTCTTGGCCGGTTTTGTTTATGTCTATGATGCCATGATCGTTTTAAGTCAATCCCAACATAAGTACCTAATACTTTTACCTACTCCAAGAATAAGTTACATATAAGCTACAAGTAACAAGCTCCGTAATTAAGTATTTATATATTAATATATATTTCACGGTTGAATACTAAATCCAGCTCGAACTACTCAAATTTGTTGATTCTTTTGCATTGTCTCCACCCAAAGGTTGCCTAGAAGATACCGCTTTTTAGTTATAAAACTGTATTTTGTCAACGAATTTTATTATTAGGTTTTGTATTAAGTATTTATTATTGGCGAGCATTATAGAATATTTTAAGTACTCATTTAACAATTAATATTTTAGGGTTATTGGTTAGGTAATAGATGGACATGTTGAGCAGTGGGGCAAGTTGAGCAATGGGGATGGCGACTGTCAAAGTGACAACTCCAACATTGGTCCTTAGAAAAGCTAAATTTCTATTGCGGGAAGTAGTTTTTTTAGGATTCCGTAGCCTAAATGGCAAAAACGGAACCCTTATAGTTTCGTCATGTCCATCTGTCCGTCCGTCCGTGCGTCCGTCCGTAGGTCACAGCCATTTTACTCGAAAATCATAAGACGTAGGTTAAAATTTTGACGTAAGGTGTATTTTTTTTGTATGCCGCTATTTAGTAATGTAGTTAAATTGCAGAAAGTCAAGAGTCTCCATTATGCGTGATCCGACACGGACTTGGTCGGTTTTTATTAATTTTCGCAAAAAATATTCAGTGTTTAGACTGGAATTGTTCCGAAATAGAAATCCACCGGTTTCTGAAATACCCTAAAATTAAAATGCTGTACGATTTTTAGAGTGACACACGTTTGTTTATATGATAAGACAAGTAAGGATGAATTATGTTATAGAGTAAAGGCGTCGGCATAATAAACGCAGCGGCAACTGGCATGGGCCTGCTGACCAACCGCGGCCCGCAGCCTTGGCACCCGGCTAGCGATGACATCAAAGCTATCTGCAAACGAGCGTCCGATTACTGCAAGGTACTAATAACCACTCAACTTGGTAGATCTTGTTTTGTTGCAATAAGGTTCACTATGGGCCGGAAAGTTTTATCTATAGACTGGCTATATGTTTCTAATGTTAGCAGTAGCCTCTATTGTTATTGCAACAAAAACATCAATTACCGACTTAGGCACACACTTAACAACCTGATTATGGGTTGCAGGATCAAGGAGTAGAACTGGCCAGACTAGCGACATGGTTTACACTTGACCAGCCAGATGTTGACACGAATATTTGTGGATTTTTCAACATAGAACAAATGGAGGACACCTTGAATGTATCGGAAAAGGGGCTTACTGAACATGAAAAGGCTGTGCTAGCTGATGTGCAGTTGAGGAAAGTGTTATCCATTTAATAATATTTGTTTTTATAGGTATAAGTACTAAGCTAAATAACAGTAACATTGCAGATGAAGCTTGCTTACACACTAATACTTAGTGTTTAGTGCGAGGTTCATACTTTTGCTATATGCGATGTGTATAGCATAGCAATAGTATGAAATCGCACTAAAGAGGCGTAATTCATTTATAACGTAAAAATTTTATTCCCACTTTTTGCCCCGTCCCCTTCCATAAGAAAAAACAGGAATAAAAATTTTCATCTCGTAAGACATGCCCCCCCCCCTTACTTGTCTTAGGTAATAAATGAATGGCACCACACTAATCAATATGTAAATAGGCCCTTAAATAATTTGGTTAGATAGGGTTAGGTTTTTCTTTTTCTTTTATGGTTACCAGTATTCGATTTTTGGTGGTGATGCAAATCTAAATAAAGAGCACAATTTCGAAATTTGCACCAAACGCTCGAATACTTTAAAACAATTGATAAAAAAAATCAAAAACTATCACAGTTAGGATGATGATACTCCTACTACTCCTAGCATAAATTAAATATGCACTATAATAATTTTAAACAAAAAAGAACCGACTTCACTAAGCATCCACCTTTCCAACACCAAATGCTTGATCTGCTGTAAAAAATACCCAAATCACCATAGGTGTGCCTATAATAGTTGAAGAGTTCCCTCGATTTCTCCAGGATCCCGTCATCAGATCCTGACATGGTTACAATGGGACCAACTGTGAAGTATACTCTTTCAAACAAAAAAAGAATTTTCCAAATCGGTCCAGCCGTCTTCGAATAATCGGTGAACATACATAAAAAAAAAAAAAAAATTGCAAAAACAAAGATCCCGACGAATTGATAACCTCCTCCTTCGAAATCTTGAAGTCGGTTGAAAAGGTATTCACAAAAAAAAAACAGAGTCCGTTTCACGTAAGGGCCGATACACTATGAAAAGCCGACTAATACTAAACTATTCCCCCCTTCCAAACTAAGGAAATCAACCACCTCCTATATATATCATAGGTACAGTCAGCAGCAGACGTGACTAAGCGTGAAGCGAGCGAGGAGTTTAAACCAATTCTGACATGCTCCTTTTCTTGACAATAACGTCGTTTCACGATTATTTTTAAAATCCCTCCCGCTTACCTACTTCTCTTCTGTTGCTTACTGTACCTAGTTTACTCATATTATATCATCTATTTTAATCAAAAAAGTCAAGTAATAAAGATCATTTTAAATATTTAAGCTATCATCTTACTTACTAAGGTAAACCACCTTTTTTTTTTGACGGTGTGGGGAATGCCGTTATGCATCGTCTCCCAGGCCCCGAGAAGGCCTATTTGGGAGGTATGTGGGACTCGCCGCTCCTGACCCCTCTCCTAGCGAGAGGGGAAGAGCTGGCCCTACCCACTAAACCCCACTCCGGCGTTTCACCCTCTGTGCTGTTAATAAGGGCGCCATGGGTTCGAATAACATATATGCTACCTTGGCGCCCTTCAGCGGCCCCGGCTTTGTACAAGAGCTCCCGCCCGATGGAGGGGGCGATCAGAAACGCTTGATCACCCTCCCCCCTGAAGAAATACTAGGGGACCGTGCAATGCGGGTCCCGAACCCGCTGGCCCCACACCTCAATTAAGGGTCTTGTCTGATGAAGGCAACTCGCCTTCGACCTTGCCGTCTGCGCCGGAGAGGTAGCGCATCAGCACTGTCTTCGCGTTCCCTCTCCGCCGCCTCCTTCTGTGTCATGACCTGTTCACAGAAGGAGGCCACCGCGTCCCATTTTCTCTCGCTGCCCAGCATAGTTGCTATTATGCAGTGCAGCGAGAGGTCCGCTATCCCCGTAGCCGTTACGAGGGCCGCTCTTTCTACGGCCCAGCGATTACACACCTCTAGTGTGTGCTGGGCCGTGTCGTCCTCCGCGTCACATTCTGGGCATTGGGGCCCTGGTTCCCTCCCTATCAAATGCAGGTAGTGTCCGAAGCAGCCGTGCCCGGACACCACCTGCGTCATTCTGAACGTCAGGGTCCCCTTCCGCCTGTCTACCCACTCGTCCATTACAGGGAGGATAGCCCCTATGGTCCGCGTGCGTAGCGGCTATCCTCCAGCGCGTCCTTCCAGCGCATTCGTAGGCGTTCTGCAGCCCTCCGGGCCACACTCTCAGCCTCCTCCGCGTCTAGGGGCTCCCCCCTCCTATTCGCCTCCGCCTTCAGCTGGTGTCTCTCCGCTAGCACCACCGCGTCCAATTCCCAAGGCGGGGTGCCAGCAAGCAGGCACATCGCAGCGTGAGACGTAGTACGGTACGCCCTAACTATTCTTTGGGCCACCACCCTCTGCGGCCGACGGAGCGACGCCCTCGTTCGCTCCGTCAGTCTGCCGGCCCAAATTGGTGCCCCGTAGAGTGCCATACTTCTCACCACTCCCGCGTAGAGCCGCCTGCATGGGGCATTAGGCCCTCCCATATTGGGTAGTAGGCGGCCCAGTGCAGAGGCTGCACCCACGAGACGGGGAGCTAGTCTCGTGAAGTGCTCCTCAAACGTCCACTTTCAGTCCAGGACAAGGCCCAAATATTTTATGTGGGCCCTGACCTGGACAGTTTCTCCTCCGACCCTTAGAGAGGTGTCCGCCCGCAGTCTCCATCCTCTTCCTCCCCCAAGGACAATGGCCTCCGTCTTTGGTAGGGCGACCCGGAGCCCGAGGAGGCCTATACGGTGGACCGTGAGTTCAGTCGCTACCGCCGCCCTTCTAAGCACCTCCTCTAATTCCCTACCCCGCACGGCCACTAATGTGTCGTCCGCATAACACACAGTGACCATGCGCGGAAGTTGTGTCCCCCGGATTACCCAATCATACCCGTGGTTCCACAAGAGGGGGCCTAAGACTGACCCCTGTGGAACCCCGCACCCGAAGTATAGACTTTTATTACTAAGGTAAACCACCTAATAAAAGTCTATACTCTTAAAGTAGTAGATTAGTTATGTTAGTATGATTGACACTTTCCCGGTGACGTTATTAGTGGGGTGCCGAAAAAAGGGCAATACTATCGAAAAGTAAACCAGTCTCATTAACTTTTGGTAAACTAATGAAGTTCCTAAGCTAAGGAACCCTTTACTGTATTTGGTCTAATGGGTCGTAGGTACCTACATTAGTAGCTCTTCAAGTCATCATCGTCATTTAAGTTAACCTCAAAGTTCTTAAAAACATTACGAAAAATAATTGTTATTTTGATTCCAGGTTCTTCGATAATGGAACGCTACACTGGGATGAAGTAGAGTTAAATGCCTACAAAACGGAATTGGGGAAGGTTACTACTTAGGTATAAAAAAAGTAATGTGTAATTTTACTTATCTTGGCATTTTACGTATCTCGATATGAATGTTTTAAATTAGCCTTTGACATGAACCTGTTCATGTCAAATCAAACAAAAGTTTATTAATATTACTCATCTGTTAGTTTAATGAAAGTTTAAAATTAATACATTCCACCTTTTTTAGGGTTCCGTAGTCAACTAGGAACCCTTATAGTTTCGCCATGTCTGCCCGTCCGTCCGTCCGTCCGCGGATAATCTCAGTGACCGTTAGCACTAGAAAGCTGAAATTTGGTACTAATATGTATATCAATCACGCCAACAAAGTGGTAAATAAAATAAAAAGTGGAAAAAAATGTTTTATTAGGGTACCTCCCCTATACGTAAAGTGGGGAGTGATTTTTTTTTTCATTTCAACCCTAACGTGTGATATATTGTTGGATAGGTATTTAAAAATTAATAGGGGTTTACTAAAATAATTTTTTGATAATGTAAATATTTTTGGAAATAATCGCTCCAGAAGGAAAAAAAAATGTGTCCCTCCCCCCCTCTAACTTTTGAAAATATGAAATATGTTTTAAAAATATGAAAAAAATCTCAAAAGTAGAACTTTATAAAAACTTTCTAGGAAAATTATTTTAAACTTGATAGATTGAACAGTTTTTGAAAAAAAATACAAAATAATTTCTGAACTAAGTTTGTAATTTAACCGTATAAGCAGGTGTGTATTGTACCTGTAATTTTTACAAAATCACAATGAAATGACGTGCTTTCAAATAAAGTAAAAACGGTGAAAATCGGTTCACGCAATAAAGAATTATCCCATAAAAATCATCTTCCATACTTTAAGCTCGCGTGCAAACACGAAAACTACGGAACCCTACACTGAGCGTAGCCCGACACGCTCTTGGCCGGTTTTCTTTGCACCAATTGCCTTTCTCTGTTTAGCCCTGTGGTTGACTGGTAGAGAATAACTTTAGGCATTAAGTCCGCCATTTGTACAGAATTTACATTGTATTTTGTGCAATGAAGTTTAAATCAATAAATAAATACCCAAGTAACAAAATTTGGTACTATAAAAGTTCTGAGAACATTTTAGAACGTGCTAATTAGTATTTATGATTAGCACTATAATGGTGTTGTAAACCTTTACCTAACCCCGAATAGGCCCTAGTTTTATCACTGATTTATTCTATAAACATTACATAAAGGCTCTCATGGTGATAAATCAGCTCTATGATTGAAATGTCTGTAACGTTTATGTCACAATTTGGAACTATAAAAGTAACCAAAACATGTTTATAGTGCTATTTTGCACCGTAACCGAATCCAGTGAATTTTTTTATCACCAAAAGAATCGTGTTATGTGCTGTCATCGTCGTGAGGTTTCACAAGAAATTAAACATAAATCTCTAAGTCATTCGCCATTGTCCCTTAAAGCGACTTATAAATGTAGGTACATATTAAAAAACCTTCGTGAACCTTAGCTCTGCCGGTACTTTCACTTGCGAAAATAATTGTATTGATAAAATCATTATGCTGATTATAAATTTGACAATGCGCCTTCATATTTTTACTGTTTTAATTAAATTTAAATTAATAAAATCAGGACTTATCCCGACTGTGGCTGCTATAGTACACATGGGCTCCAGTCGTGCTGCTAATGTGCTATCACTTTCAGAAATCGGCAGCCATATTTTAATGGATTTGGTTAGCCCCATAGCGATGTTGAGGGAGCATTTAAAAAGCTGAAACATTACGTAATGGTCGTGCAAAGTCCTTTTATAGTGCAGATTTGTCATGTAATAGTGTTTACGATACTGCTACAATACTAGTACCATAAAAGTTCATTCGACGCATTATTAGTGCATAATAGGAACATAAAAGTGTCTATAGTATTAAATAGTACTATAATCGCTTTTTGAAAATCTATTACAGTGCAACACTTTAAAGATTCTTTTTTATAGTCCTTTAAGCGTTCTAAGAGCTAAATTATATAACAGAAATGCTCTTTAATTTATAGAACCAAAACGCTCTATTAAAAACCTTTATGGTACAAGCAGTCACAATGGTTACCACTATAGGCCTACTATATCACAGTTTGGTGATAAAAGGCCTTAGTTATAGAAGCTTTTGTTACTTGGGTAAAGCTTATAATATCCATTTTATGTTTTTTATTTTATTTTTTGCTAGTTTTTGGATTTTTGGTTTTGTTCTAAATAGAAATAAGCTTCCTATTAAAATAAATATTTTAGTATAAAATAATCCATACAGTCAGTTTAATCGTATCCAACAGCTTTAAAAAAATAGGCCTGTAAAAAAACCTTAGTAGGTAATGTAGGTATAACATCATCATTGTATGGAATCTAAGAGAGCACCATGTACAATAATCATTCACCAGCCTCCCCTATTGAAGTAGGATACATAAACAAATGCATTGAATTCGGATTTTTTTTCTTAAAAATTATTTTAAAAGCGTATGACAGCTAACGTTTTTGTCTTTGTAGCTAAATGTCAATTAAGGGAGGAGAATCTTCTGTACTTCTACTATAACTTTTTCTGTGTATACTGAAAATAAAACAGTAATAGTACATTTCGATACTACGTCGAATGTCATTATTCCACGAGTTCCGAGACATATTGCCACAAACCATAGGCGAGTGGCAAAACTTGGTGAGCGTCGGGTGGACCTCAGGAATTTTATCGAATTGTTAATAAAAAATAACAATACTGTACCTTTGGTGTACCTCAGTGTCACCCTCTGACGTAAGCAATGAAGGAACTCACGGAAAGATTCACCGCGGTGGAGTAGGCGTCGATGGCTCAGTTGGTCAGAGCGGTCGGACCAGTGTTCCGAAAGGTCGCAAGTTCGATTCTTGCTCGACGCGATGAATTTTTCCATTTTTCTTTTAATAATCAAATGTTTTACAATATTTTAATAGTAGTTATTTGCACGAAATATTTTATTTTTATCATTGTTATGTTCTTGTCAATGTTGCACAATAAAAAAAACCTTAAGAAGGAGAGGTCCGAAACGGATGGTTCGATATTTAAAACTTTTCTCTCGTCATCTGTCATTCGTGTTTCTCAGCCATACCTGGATATAAAACGGCAGAACGGCGAAAATGCGTGTCGTGCTATAAAATTAGGGATAAACTTCATACCGCCCTGCGTTTCATTACACGGAATGTTATTTTTATGAAACAATAGTTACCATTCCTATTAATAGTAACCTATCAATGGACGTTTTTCAAAATAACTGATTTTAAAAACGAATTATTTGTGAAATCAATATTTTTCATTAATAATTTGTTTTGTTATACAAATGTTTATACAAAGTGTCATTAAATGTCTATTTGTCCTCGACTGTACATATTTACATAATGAGCATTTTTAAGAATGACAGTTTTGTGAAATGAATAGTTTGTGAAACGTTGTTTGTTAAGTGATTATTTGCGAAATGTTGTTTACCAAATGATGATAAACCAGAATCGTGCCTAACTCGGGGGACGGCAACGCATGTAGCCATGCTCATGATTCGCATTTGGAGACTGCCTTGTGACGCGCTAAATCCGAGCCGCTTGCCTTTTTCGACATATCCGTCAATGATTTCTTGCACAAAATGTCGTCCCAGCCTCTTTGAGCAGCAGGCTTTTTTGGCCGCTCATTGTCCTGACAAATGGTAGACCACTCGACCAATGCCGCAACAAATGGTCTCTGGGGGTTGCCGCCGTGGTCAGACAATATCTGAGCGACCAGTCCCAAAGTTCCATGAGCCGAGGCAAGTGCCTGCTTACTCTGTTTTCAAATACCTAGGGTGATAATAATATAGGTAATACTATAGGTGAAATTGATTAAAAAAAAAATCTCTTTTTTTGAAAAAAAAGCGACCACGCCTACCTCACGACGCCGACGTATTCAATGCCCACCGTAACGCACTGAAAGAGCATTCTGACCATTGCGCCTCGTTCAGATGTACTTACGTTCAATATGGGATCCAATGCGAATTTGAGTGTGTCGACCAAATTTACCTACGTCATCTTCAAACGTCCAAATTCCAAGTAGGAGAGGTTGTTAGAACGTACATCATCTGACGCATTGCAAAGCACCAGCGAGACGCGCGATGACAAATTACGAGTGAACAAGTGTGCTTGGGCCTTAACTAAAGCCAACATTTTCTCTTCCCATGCAGAACTAAATCCTTCTAAAAAATGGGAGCGCCCAAAAGAGAAAAGATTGACTTTTGAAAGGACCGCACACCTGTCAGCAATGACTCAAATTCCAATTGCTCACATTCACACATTCTGACTTCCCCGGCGTCGCAACAGAATAGCTCGCACTTACTAGGGTTTATCTCTAAGCCGATTCCCTTCAACGCTGGCACAAGCTTACTAAGATCGCCCATGACTATCCGAGGATTACCGCCGATCGTGCCGTCACCTAGGTGCCATACTATATAGAGGTGAATCCAAAGACAAGATAACCTTATGTATGGACAAACTAAATATTAAGGGCCCATAATTAATGATATCCCTGCTAAGCACCAACCCGCGAAGTAATGAGAGTGCCATTATTATGCAATAAATTGCTATCAGCATGGTAACATTGGTAAAGAAACGGATAGAGTGAGGGTACCTTGTCCACAACTTCGCTGAGAATAGTGTCCCTCCACACTATTGAACGCGTTCTTGATGTCTATCTTCAAGATGCCGTTAAACGTATCACCAGTATTTTTGTTACACAGCTGTCATTATATAAAAAAGTAGCTTTAACAAAACAGTCATGAAACTATTATGACAAAATTCATATTCTGCCTAAACACATTTTGTAACGAAACGTGAATAAATAATTTTAAGAAAAACATAAGAAAAACTGATTGTTTATTTGTAATAGGTATTTATTTTGAATCTTAAGCACAGGATAACTAATAGTACTACCGTATCTTAAGTCATGTCTTACTTAAGAAAAAAAAAACGACCACGCGATATTCTTCATTTTGAATGTAATTTTACTTATCCTTATAATATAATTACTTACCCCTTATATATACTTAAAATCTTATGAATATCCTCGCACGATTGACTAAAAATAATATAAATATAATATGTATATCTATAACATGGGCGATATTTCGATATTTATTAGTATAGATAGTATTAAATTCAAATAATCAAAATGATTTCTATGTAATTAAAAAAAATCGCCTTTGTTGTACAATAAACATAATATGCTTATTATAAAGTAATAGTAGTTTATGTAACTGTTACGTAATAAGGCCTAATTACGTACAGTTGCTTACACTGCTTTATCTACACACATATTATAAATCCTAAATGATGTGTTCGGAAACCAGTAGAATTACCGCCATTGCACCGCCGTGACCAACTCGATTGTGTCGGCGGTCGCGCGGGCGCGTGCCGGCGCTCGGGGAGAGCGCGGATCTTGGTTACGTTACCGTAGGTAATGAATTTTCATACGTTTTTACCACACTGTCAGAGATGTTACGTTACTGGTTGTAATAATGGCGGTAATTATCTAATTACATACGGTTTCCGAACGCGCAATAGAGGATTTATGATATTGGTGTAGATCTAAACATTATTAACAGTCCGATTAAGTTTTTTCTCGATTTCACTCAACTTTTCGATACTATTTTACAGTAACTAATAAGACTGCTATTACTTTGTATATATATTTTCGAAAAAAACATTTTTTAAACTGCATTAGTGGAACACTCTTTTTGATGGTGTTTCATTTAAGTATAAGTAATTCACCTTAATCTGACAGTTGTTTCGCGATTTTTGCTAGGAGAGGTGAAAAAAGTAAGATCTTTATTGATGAAGGTGATGTTATACTACTATGTTAAATATATAAATTCATTGGAAAATTAGTCATTTAAGGAATAAGGGGAAGAGTTTTTCATTTATATACATATTTTTTAAGCAATAGTATGTTTACGTAAAGCAATTTTCAGAAAAATTGCCAAAAGTTTAGGTGGTAATTACGGAAATTTATTTACTTATTTCGTTATAATTTTAAACTTGGCTTTATGCTTTAATCAGATAATATAAAACATATCGGATGGTATAACGAATAATAATAAAAAATCAAGAGACAAGTTTGTACGAATCAACGTCCTCACTAAACAAGCTCTGCAAAAATTGAATTTCGGGTATTGAATAATAATAAATGTGTACCAAAAGTATATTTTTGCTATACCAAGACTTCAAACTATCATATTAAATGTAATTCATGTGCGTATCTGGAAAAATGTAACTACATATATTACGTTAATATGTTTATGCTTCAATAATATCTATTAAATAATGTAGGTAAATCATAAGTGTAGGCACATGTGTTACTTCTGCAACATTATTCTGTGCGTTGACAACTTGGCGTCGCACCGCGAACAATAATAATTTTAATTTAGGGTTACACCAAACTTTGCACTTCCTTACCGACGGAATGTAATTCCGTGGCATGTATAACTTTTATTAAAATTATTAATGCAGTTTTACACTACGCACGGAGCCATTACTTAAAAAAAAATATTGTTGCCACTCGCGTCGCATCATGTCAGTGGTGCAAGACAGAATGTCAAGTCAGACTTGGCACTTAAAGTCTCGTAAATCACTTAAGCTCATGGCCATGGCCAGACAGAAGTTTTTGTGGCAATCATTTTTAAGAAAAAAAAATTGACTTCAATGGGGGAAGCCGGTGAAGGATTATTGTAGATGGTGCACTCTCTGCACACCAACACAGCGAAGAGGACAAATCTTCAAACGTGAACTATGCGTCGTTGAAGAGTACCGTTCTGATCATCATCAGCAGTTCCACTTCATCAAATATGTCACTCGTTTGAATGAAAGTACTTGATTTGTTGATAAAAGTATAAAAATCACTACATGTATGCCATTATGATTTGAAAAGTTCCCTCGATTCCTCATGGATCCCATCATCAGCCGTGCGTTTTGACAAAAACGGGACCAATCTGTATATAATATATATGCTTACAGCCAAAAAATAAATTTCAAAATCGGTTCAGATATGACGGAGTTATGGAGTAACAAACGTAAAAAAAACATACACGCCGAATTGAGAACCTCCTCTTTTGAAATCTTGAAGTCGGTTAAAAATGTCAATTAACCAGCGACTTCTTTCCAATATCAAATTTATCGATACCTTTCGAAGTGACATTTCCTAAATCATAACAAATATAAAGTTTAATGGGTAAAGTAAAAAATAACATGTATGCTGAACCAACGTATCGAAATTATGTAATGGTAAATAATACCTACGTAATATTTCAGCACTTATTAGATTTTTTTTTCAACAATTTTTTTTTACTACTGAAACAAAACGAATGAAAACCAGCTGTATATTGTATAATAATGCAACTTACAAATTCATATCATATCTATACATCCTAACTGTCATAAGGATATCGATAAATTTATATCGTTAGGAAGTCCCTTTGACATTTTCATTACTTTATAAATATTATTTGAAACGGGATATTTACCATGTATATTTGTGTCACGGGTTACTCCGTGATGATGGTGCATGCAACTGCGCCGAAACATCGGGTGCTCGTAAACACAAATATACATGGTAAATATCCCGTTTCAAATAATATTTATAATGTGAATGACCATGTGAGCTTGAAATCATATATTTTCATTACTGCCACAAAATGTTTTATGTCTGGTCATGGCTAACAAAATTTCTTAGGGATGACATCTCTTGTTACTTAATGGTGCCTAATTTGAACATTCATGAATTTTAAGACAAATATAACTTGACAAGAAGTGTTAAAACACCTTGCCAGTTAATTTCACAGGTTGATTATATTTGGACAGAATTTTTATTTTATTTACTTTTTTTATTTTGTTTGGTAAATTAAAACCAAAACATCACATAAAGAATTCTTAATTTATATTTTAAGTTAATTGTTTTGATGTATGTTAACATCTCTTAAAGTATTTGGAATCTAATATTTTAGCACCTTAAGTCATATACGTAAATAACAAAAATAAGTTATAATTTGTCGTTAATCATTGCACCTATTTATACCTAAACTTATTAACTTTATCTTTATTGCACAATATTATTTACTTACAATACGAAATGTACTCTCAGCTAAGTAATATATAAACTCTAGTGTAATGTGTCTCACCGAATTGGACGTATGTAAGTGGTTTCATGAATCAATTCCCTAAACAGTGCGTTATTTTAACATGTTGTGCTAGCTTCTACACACAAAAAAACACTCATTATGCATCAACTCCATACTAAATTATACATATATCTGTGTAATACTACTAGTATTGCAATAAAGAGTAGATATTTATACCGAGGGCGCCATTGAGCTTACACAGGCCACTGTCATTCGAATTTATTTCAATTTTATGAACCGACTTCAAGATTTCGAAGGAGGAGGTTTTCAATTCGTCGGGATCTTTGTGTTTGCTCTTTTTTATGTATCTTCAGCGATTGTTCGGAGACGGATGTACCTACAGATTTAGAACATTTTTTTTTTGGTGAAAAAGTATATTTTACAGTTGGTAAAATTGTCACCAGGTCAGGTTCTGATGATGGGATCCTGAAGATATCGAGGGAACTCTTCACATTTTATAGGCACATAGCACTATAGTGATTTGCGTATTTTATTTTTTACAGTAGCTCTGGCATTTGCGCTTGGAAAGGTGAAGGCTAAGTGAAGTCGGTTCTTTTTTGTTTAAAATTATTTTATCTTTGTCAGAATGTAACATACGATACGGTACCTTAGTAACTACGACTACGAGTTGTCACTAACTACTTATTGTTGGCAACTGACTAACTACTTATTGTCTGCGTTATATGCATGTAACTTAATTTTAATTTAATTAATAAATTGGTCTGGACCTACAGCTTCGTAGGTCACTACCCGCCAGGCCACGGAAACCTTTAGTATAAACTTCGTACCGGGTCTTATTTATTAACATTAATTACAAACCAACATATATGCCAATAATTTTAAACAAAAAATATCGGACTTCACTTAGACTCCATCTTTCCAAAAGGAAATGCCCGAGCTACTGTAAAAAATATTTAAATCACTAAGTATAGGTGTACCTATAATATTTGAAGATTTCCTTCGATTTGTTCAGGATCCCATTATCAGATCCTGACCTGGTTACAATGGGACCACCTGTCAAGTATACTATTTTATCTACACTCATATTGTAAGTCCTCTAAAATGCGTTCAAAAACCGTAGGCAATGACCAGCATTACAACAAACGATTTCATTATGATAAGTTTCTTATCTGTGGCAGTAATGTAATTTTAACTTTACATGCTCAAATATTGTTAAGTTATGAGTTTCAAATTTGGAACAGCTGTCAAAACCAACACAATTTCAATGGGTTTCTATTCTAGTATCCATAGATTTTAAAATGTTGTCGATACGAAACGTCAGTACGATATATTTTTTGACATAAACCGCACGACATTTTGATCTCGGATGACATGAGAATAAGGACTTCGTTCGTTGGCTAATATTAAAAAAAAACTCGCGACAGACGTTTGTACATATATATATTTCTCTATGGTTTGTACGGCCGCCATTTCTGTTATCAACTTGTCAGTCATTGTTTGTCGAAACATTTTTAATTGCGAACATGTAAATGTTTACTATTAACTATATTATAATAAATAAATATACTTTCCTTATCAGTTCTAATTTATTTATTTTTATTAAGCTTACACCTGTGGGTATGTGTAAGCTTAATAAAAATTCAGCACTTGTATCTATCTACCTAGTAATGCAGGTCAATTGCCTTCGGCTTCTGAACCCATCTTTGAGTATTTGCAATATGTGTGTAGATAAAGTAATGTATGCAACTGTACATAATTAGGCCTTAAAACACGTGTGATCCTATAATGAATTTCGCTGCGCTCGTTTCATTAAACCCCACTCGTGTTTTAAGGCCCCTCATTATGTATCAGTTGCATAAACTACTATAAAAAAATCTCTTCGAATAATCGGTGAACATACATAAAAAATACAAATCCCGACGAACTGAGAACCTCCTCCTTCGAAATCTTGAAGTCGGTTGAAAATAAGCGAAGTGCCATGTGCTTATACCTATACATGTTTAATAAACTTCACATACCTATTTGTCACCAAGTGACAGATTAAATTGTGTTAATAGTCCAGTAGTTACGTACATTTCACCTGGAAAGTAATCCAAACTCAACGGAACTTTAATGGGTTCTTGTTTGGGAGAATACTAGGAAGACTTTCCTAAGTTTTCGACCTCGAGAAACCTGAGGAACTTGGAGTAGGGACAAAAACCTCTATTTATTTCAGTTTTTCGCTTATATCTCATAACATAAACTAAGCACTTTTCGTGTACACCTTGTATGGCAAGATTAAAGAGCAATAAATTTCATGAAAGTTAGCTCTCATACCAAATTTTCAGACCAAATACGAATTAACGAAGATACAGCCAATTTATTGTTGAGATTCCAATATAGCGGAGGAATCATATTTTTTTAGCAATTCTGAAAATGTATGGCTTTACAAGTGGCATAAGTCATGACAACTTAACGAAGAATACATCCAAAGGTTGTCTGGAAGAGATCGCTTATTAGAGATAAGGCCGCCTGTTGTTTGCCTCTCTTCATATGTAAATAGGTTTAGTGTGCTGTTTTAATTGGGTACTTTCCTGGGTAAAAAAAATATAAGTCTATTCAGTCCGTCAGTTAGATTGTCAAAAAATACTGGACACGTATTTTTTATTTTGTCAATCAAACAAAAATTGGTGAAGATATAGCCCGTTAAAGTTCCGCGTGACGTCACATTATGCTAAAAAAAGTACTGAAATTTGACGTCACGCGGAACTTTAACGGGCTATATCTTATATCTATACTTTCTACGAAAATTGTTTTGAACATTATCGGTCCAGCCATTTTTGAGTTATTTCCAAAAAACTTATTCCATAGGCATCAGATACGACCTTTTACTTTTTTACTTATTCCATTGAAGGTACGGAACCCTCCATTATGCGTGGTCCGACACGCACTTGACCGGTTTTTTACTGTATATCCTTATATTGTCCTTACGAGAATCCTCAGGAATCTCATCAATCAGCTGTCCAAGAGAGAAATGGCAGTCCTCCTAGTTTTCTTCAAGAAAATTGTACACAATTTCTATTGCTTGATCAATGTTGGAAGTGGGTTGTCCTCTCTTCTGAACACCAGGAAAACTGTAAAAACTTGGAATACATTTTTGGTGGTATTCTGGGTGTACGGCAACTAAATCGGTTTTCATCACCGCCAGAAGGCCAATACGAGCTTCAATTTATTTCCGCATTCATCTCCACGCTGGTGTGCTGGGTGTGCATACGATAAAATCGTATCTGCCATTCCAGGTACCGTTACTTTAACCATCGTATTGCGCCTCTCTACTGGTAATTTGTTCAGCCTTTGCCTTATATCTTCTTGGCAAAAAAAGCACAAGGACAAGCACAAGTACAAGGTGTACACAAAGTGCTTAGTTTTTACGAGATATAAGAGCAAAACTGAAAAAAAAAATAGGTTTTTGTCCCCCCTCCAAATTCCACAAGGTCCTCGAGGTTGAAAACTTATGAGACTCTTCGTGGCATAACCCCAAACCAATCTAGATACCCCTTAAAGTTCCATTGAGTTTGGATTACTTTCTGGATAACTGCTGGATTATGAATCAATTTTATTTCATAATAATCTAACGGCTACATGTTTGTAATTGTCAATCACAACTTTGAAAATGGTGATAATTTAATTCTGCTTATAGTTACAATTCCACAAATTTGACACGTTTGACTAATGAGAGCGTAATTATGCGAGCTACATACTAGTTAAAACTTAAAACTAGTAACATGGCTTTAGAGTTAATATAATATTTATACACTGCCGTGAATAGTAACGAAATATCACGTCCTTAAATCCATAAAAACTAATTAATTGAACAATTACATCCTCGTTGTTTGTTTAATAGGTGCCTTCTCTAAATGTTTTACTTGTTAGGCACCCAATCAATGTTACAACCTCCCTCATACACAGAAACACCTCAAGATATGTATTCGTTTCTTCTGTAAAATTTTACAACTGGCCTTTGTTACCCCATTCCTATTAAACTAACTCGAGAAAAACTTTTCTTCCTCACCATAAGGTACCTTTGGGTGATATAAACAAATATATTCGACAGATCCTCAAATTTATGTACTAGATTTTCGTTGAGATTCACTTTAGATTTTGCTCCGAGATTCTAATATATGTAACTAATAAGTAGGTAAAGATCTTGAAAGAAGATCTGTATTAAGGGCCGGTTGCACCAAACAGCCTGTTAACGTCAACGTATCGTTAAAAAATCTTGTATGAAAAGTTTGACAATTTTCTATGGGATCACAGCTCCGTCGCCATATTTAACGTTGATGAGTTCGTTGGTTGTGCGTGGTGCAACCTACCCTAAATGTGCACGATGTCCCATCGCTGTTACAACTACATGTTGTAGGTACGCACCGTTTCTGTGGATTTGGTAAAATTTTCTGTTTAGGTATAGTTTATTCTTGTAGGTTTTTTTAAATTAAAGCTTTTATTTTGGGAAAATTTTAATATAAATGAGTATGGACGGAAACTTGACACCCCACTATTGCAAAAAAAAGGCTCGCAAGTGTCTTTTATCGCGTAATATTTACCTTAACTAGACTATATAAGCTGTAGTTAGAATGATATGATGATGTACTTCAAAATATTATTTTTGCATCAGCAATATTATTGTTGCTGGCAAAATCGCACAAAAAAACAAAGTGGACGACAACGAGCACAATTACCCTACACGCATCCGCGACGAATGGGCGTGTAAAAAGCGTGATCTGGACGCGTCTTTAGGAAACTGATAAACGTCCTAGTAATGAAGATTATTCTCATTGCTTGAACAAACATAATTATGGCTGCAAAGTTCGAGTTTTGGGGTTACCGTGTTTTGAGTCGTAATTTGCCGTATCTCATTGCCGCAAAGTTGACTGATAAGTGCCGAAAATATGTATGGCAATGAGACCGCTGCCGTATGCCGGGATTCCTACACGTCGCATAGCTGTTGAATGGAACATCCTACACAAGACCACCCAGTTTGGTATGTTTTATGAGATATATAAATATATAATTAGGTACGAATATGCGGTGTTTTTATACATATAAGTAACTTATTTAATTTCTAGACTACATATCACTCTTAATAACTTACAAGCTGATAGATTTTACGTTCTAGTTAGATTATTTAGCAGCAACTTGTAGCAGCTGTCAATCATGCTAAGATTATTTTTAATAACCGTGGGCCCAATAAACCAAAAATAAAAGAAAACAGGCAAATAGCGAAGCAATTATCAGTATTATTTTACTCAATGTCAGGGCCCCGTAGTTCTAAGGCCTTTAGCTAATATCTGCGGCCGAATCGACACCGCGGTACATCGGTGCCACACAAATGGAAACGCAGTACCACGGTGTGATTGTAAGAGGTGCAAATACCTAAATTCGTACAATAAAACGGTGTATTTCTTCGAGGCCACGCTGTAATCACAAACACTACTGAAAGGCCCCTAATATTGCTTTGCATATTGAGCTATTATCCTATTAACGGAATTCCGATTTCTATAATTCATCATGGTAATATTTATATGAACGAATTGTCTTTCAACTAACTATAGGTATGTATTTTTCGTTAAACTTTACTCACAGCGCGTTCGTTAAAGGAACTACCTACTATATAATTTTAAAGCGCGCCTCAACAAGTTCAATTCAATATATACCTACACATTAGGTGGTGTTTCGTGAGATTATTTAGAACCGACATATTACAAATTTAAGTCCGAATATATTTAACCAATGTAGTCGCATACAAGGTGTAACAAAAATTGTGCTAACTATGAAATACTAAGAAAATGCTTTTTACGCGCGAAAAAAAACTTTGGATTTGTATGGAGAGTCGGCCGGATGGTATGACGTGTCCCATACCAAAAAAAATTTTTTTTGCGCTTAAAAAATTTTCTTCTGCTTTTTCTTACTCGCAATACGCAATTTTTGTTACAACCTGTATACTTTAAGTTAATGTTCTATCTATAACGTATTCGGATCGGCTGCCGCTGAGGCCCAATTATCTTTGTACCAAACAGCCCCGCGATACGGCGTGCTATTGCAAGGCCCTATTGTATCTAGAGATCACAAGGTGCATACTATTATTATTTAAGGCCAATTAAGGTTTCATACGTTTTCCTATCGCGTATCACTAATGTTTTAGTTCCAGTTCTGGCATCTAATACAGCCATTCCCTGTCTAGAGACTTCTTGGAGCAATTTTACAAAACTTTGATACTTTGGTGATAGTTCCTTATCATATTGGTTAATATTTATTTTCAATGTAGGTTTGGGGTATTTTAATGTTTTGGTGTGCCACACGAGCACCTTGGAGCAATTCTCGGCTAAGGGTTCTATATCGTCTAATTTTACACCTAAACTAATAAGGAACATGTCTTCCTCATATCCAGCGATATATGGCATGTTAGCGGACGGCTTAAGAAATTCAATGTTGATGGCAAACCCTGCCATATCCACCGGGAACCTCCGGGCGGCCGGCCACGAGTCGAAGAACCCAACCACCTGCAACCAACGTACCACACAATTAGGTATATTTAGCATTAGCGTCGGTGCCTCGATAGCGATACTGATCTTGACACCGTACACTGCGGCCAGCTCTAGCGTCACATTGCATGCAAAGACAGGACCATTCTTTAAAACTTGAAGGATGTTAATATAATTTATGTACGACCATAAGTTTAAGTAAGTTTTTAGGGTTCCGTAGCCAAAAAAGCAAAAACTGGATATATTTATAGTTTCGTCATGTCCGTCCGTATGTCACAGCCATTTTACTCGTTAACTATAAGACGTATCTTAATAAATTTTAATATAAGGTGTATTCATTTTCTATGCCGCTACTTAATTTTGTAGTAAAATAGCTGAAAAAATATTTTGCACTGCAATTAATTGTCTTTTTTTTACCAAATATCAACATGCAACAAATCGAGAAGATACATCATTGTATTGTCAGGTGACAACCAAAAATACTGCTACAATATATAATTTTAAACAAAAAAGAACCGATTTCACTTAGCATCCACCATTCCAAAAGCAAATGCTCGACCTGCTGTAAAAAATACTCTAATCACTATAGGTGTGCCTATAATAGTTGAAGAGTTCCCTCGATTTCTCCAGGATCCCATCATCAGATCCTGACCTAGTTACAATGGGACCAACTGTGAAGTTATACTCTTTCAAACAAAAGAAGAATTTTCCAAATCCGTCCAGCCGTCTTCGAATAATCGGTGATCATATATAAAAACAAAATAAAAAAATAGAAAAAAAAACTAAGATCCCGACGAATTGATAACCTCCTCCTTCGAAATCTTGAAGTCGGTTGAAAATGGACGAAGACGGTACAAAACTGAATGAGTGACACTGACACGTCATATTTGTTTGCATCGTAACTAAATTTATAAAGGCTTTGACTCTTTTATGTTATTTTATTATATTATATCCTTCAAATATTACTGCGCAATGTAGTTTACTGTAAATGTGTATATAAGTTTCATTGAAAATTTTCACGCGCATATTTATTGTTGTTTTGATATACAATATTATAAAAAGATATGCGCCAAATAAACAAAACAATTGTGTAGGTAATCCTTGTATAGAACGAATTTTGCATTATTAACATAATAGTGTTGGTTGAGTAGCCTTAATAATTTATTTTATTATTATATAGGTATTTTCCTTGTATAAATAGGGCCGCATGATTTTATTTTTAGGTTATAAATTATTTACAAAATGGCGTTGACTATTTCTTTGGGTTTTTGAAATGATGTTACAATTGGTAGTGGATCACTATGTTTTGCCATAAGGCGTATAAAATAAACAGTCAAACTAATGACAAAATAAATACTTAATATTAGAAAGTAGGTGCTTATATAGTTGTATAATTAATTACTATAATTGGATGACATAATATGGCACTGAAACGTGGTCACTTACTATGGGCCTCATACTCGTAAGAAGGCTCAAAGATACAGCTGGCTGACGTTTTTTTATATTTGTGTATAGGATGTAAACTATCATCTGACAAAATATAAATCGGGACGCGATGACCATTTTTAGGGTTCCGTAGTCAACTAGGAACCCTTATAGTTTCGCCATGTCTGCCCGTCCGTCCGTCCGTCCGTCCGTCCGCGGATAATCTCAGTGACCGTTAGCACTAGAAAGCTGAAATTTGGTACTAATATGTATATCAATCACGCCGACAAAGTGGTAAAATAAAAAGTGGAATTTTGTTTTTATTAGGGTACCTCCCCTATACGTAAAGTGGGGAGAGATTTTTTTTTAAATTTCAACCCTAACGTGTGATATATTATTGGATAGGTATTTAAAAATGAATAGGGGTTTACTAAAATCATTTTTCGATAATGTAAATACTTTCGGAAATAATCGCTCCAGAAGGAAAAAAATATGCGTCCCCCCCCCTCTAACTTTTGAACCATAAGTTTTAAAAATATGAAAAAAATCTCAAAAGTAGAACTTTATAAAAACTTTCTAGGAAAATTATTTTGAACTTGATAGGATGAATAGTTTTTGAAAAAAATTTACAAAATAATTTCTGAACTAAGTTTGTAATTTAACCGTATAAGCAGGTGTTTATTGTACCTGTAATTTCTACAAAATTACAATGAAATGAAGTGCTTTCAAATAAAGTAAAAACGGTGAAAATCGGTTCACGCAATAAAGAATTATTCCATAAAAATCATCTTCCATACTTTAAGCTCGCGAGCAATAGTTTACTTAATTTGCCGATAGATGTCGCTGCACGTGGAACTCTCATATCATATCCTACATGGCGGTGTTATTAACTCTTAAGTGGGGACACTTACTGTGACGGACGGAAAACTACGGAACCCTACACTGAGCGTGGCCCGACACGCTCTTGGCCGGTTTTTTTAAATCGATTAAATGTCTGCCGTTCCTTAACCCACCAACGGAGAGGCAGCTGACCTTCACGAGGCTTTATTACACATCGCCCATAACCACTTCACAAGTTGTCGCCTAGGACGCGATGACCAACAAAATTTGTATCTGGCTTACGGTCTATTAAGGCCTTAGTATTTTTTTTATTAATTGAGTCATTTTATTTTCAAATATTAAGGGCCTGTTTACACATTGATTAGTGTTAAGTGCGAGTTCATACATTTGTTACTAAACACAAGTAGAAAATGTATGGACTTGCATTTAACACTAATCAATGTGTAAATAGGCATGTAAAAGTTGTTGGGCTCATAAAGTAGAATGGCAAATAGGTTTCTACTAACATAAAAAAACTGTCAAATTGTCACCGTAAAATGGAATCGACTACTTACTTATATTCAGAGCAATGACGCGTAATTTCAGTGACCGCTAGGCAACCGGATGGCTCGCGGTATTTAAGCTCCTGAAGTGATGAGGATCCGCCCTGTGCAACCCGAAATGACCCAACTTGGACTGGAGCGAAAATAGAGGGGGGGGTGAAAAAAATTTTTTTTATCGCGAGGCAACCGATTGAAACAGCGGTTGCCTGAAAGAATGTACGCTAGTTATATAACAAATTTTTATGCCATCCCTCCTGGTTGGACTGGTTCCCTGTACGAGAGGGAAGAAAAAAATAAAAAAAAAATTGTCAGGCAACCACTTCACAATTAACATGCTTGTTCTTCATCACATACGGACACCGGAAACAAATTGCCATCCGCCCAGGCCGGGCAGTTATCGAACCATCAGAGTTGGAAGCCGGACGAAAGGTGAATTTTTCTATCAGTGGAAGAGAACTAAGGAAAAACGCAATAACAGTCATCGAAATCGGATGACATTTGTTTTTTGAATTTTGTATGCTAATTTTCAACCTGACTATTTTTTTTTCTTCGCTCTCGTACAGGAAACCAGTCCAACCAGGAGGGATGGCATTACAATTTTGTTATATACCAGCATACATTCTTTCAGGCAACCGCTGTTTCAATCGGTTGCCTCGCAATAAAAAAAAAATTTTGCACCCCCCCTCTATTTTCGCTCCAGTCCAAGTTGGGTAATTTCGGGTTGCACAGGGCGGTTCCTCATCACTTTAGGAGCTTAAATACCGCAAGCCATCCGGTTGCCTAGCGGTCACTAAAACTACGCGTCATTGCTTTAACTATTAATTTACGTTTCTAGATTTCTTTCATTCCGCTTCTTTCCATTTCATTTTCTCAAACAGGCAATGATTAATCACGCCGACAAAACGGTTAACTAAAATGAAATAAAAAATTTTTTGGGGGTAAGTACCTAGTACCATAGGGCGTACAAATAGGAATACACGGAATTTCACACAAAAAAAATATTTTTAGTGTCAATTTCCATTCCAGATATTTTTGAGACACAGCATCATACCATTCCCTTGAAACGTTTGCCGGCGATATTTACGATAGTAGCCGTAATGCTAAATCTTAAAGTTCCAATTCAAAGCAAGTACGGCTATAGCCGTACCGCCGCCGACGAACGTGTTGTTAACATTGCGTCTGGCGGGCCAGACCGCGCGGCGGGCGCGGGCGCTTCCCCTAGGTAACTACTCTAATTTTTAAATCATCAAATAATAAAATGGCTGGCTAAAAACGGACTTGGAAATATCGAGCTTATGACCAGGAATATTATCGTGTACACTCTGAGGAGGTATTTGACAAAATAATAGTAGGCAAGTAGGTATTATCAGAATTCTGTTCATTTAATGTTGTTATTTTGAGACGGAGAGCTGGCTACCTCAGATATGATACAATAATGAGAGCAACGAAACCACTGTAGTTAGTTCGGTTTAAAGACATTTATTTCTCATAAGAACACAACAGTTCATCTGTGTTCTTATGAGAAATAAATGTGACTTAGGGTGGGTTGCACCACGCATAACTAACGAACTGATCAACGTTAAATATGGCAATGGAGCCTGTCATCCCATAGAAAACTGTCAAACTTTTCATACAAGAATTTTTTAACGATGACGTTGACGTAAACGGACGGCTTGGTGCAACCGTTTTGCCAGCCAGTTTGGTGTTATTCTAACAGATGTTAGTAAATATTGTCATAAACATAGTTCTCAAGCTTAGTTTTAAATATAGTTTCTCCTTAAGAGTCTTGTTTCTTGTTTCTCGTTGAGATTTTGCTATACCTACTGTTATTACTGTTCTTATTTCTAGTTCCGGACATCTGGCAGCGGTTCAGTGGTGGAGGTCAAAGAATGCAAACCACTTCAATAATATAAAATCCGAAAGTTCTGGGTTTGTAGCAATTATGTAAATACTTGCTTTTGCCCGCGGCTTCGCTCGCGTTAAATTCGGGGTAACAAACCATACAAACTATTATACTATCTAACCCCCCATTTTAGGGAAATGGGGGGTTAGAAAGAGACAAAAAGTTGCCTATGTCACTCTCCAACCCTTCAACTATCTCCACTTAAAAAATCACGTCAATTCGTTGCCCCGTTTTGCCGTGAAAGACGGACAAACAAACAATCACACACATACACTTTCCCATTTATAATATTAGTATGGATTTAGATCCCATCAAAAACATTACATGTACAAAAATTCCAGTCTCGCAACGCAGTTCTCCTACTGCAAAAAGTATTGAGATCTAATGTAAAACCAAGCCAGTGTACATAGAACTCAATCCCCACGATGATCAATGAGTGAGTGAGTCAGTGACAAAATTAAGGAACGTAAAACTTGCAATATTTCTAAAAGTATATGTTTAAATGCAATGATATTGGGAATACATCTTTCTTGTGTTATAGAATTAAAGGGGGGTCGAAATGGCTTAAATAGCTTCGGGTAAAGGATGGCACGACCGTGCATTTGTTGTTTGTTTTGCTCAACTTGGTGGGGGCACTGCCGTGCCCTCAGATTATAATCATTGCCAGAAGTTTCTATTGGGCCAGAAGTGCCAAACGACGTATAATGTATTTTTTAGTTTGTCGCCTACTGTTTTTGTTTCCGCAATAATACGCATTTTTTTTGTTCTGATGTGAACGTCAGGGCTTTTTCTCTATATAAATGAGACAACTTTGGCAGTTTTTATCTACTTTGGTATTATATTTTTCCAACTGAAAATTTTTACACGCGTCATTCTGATCTCCACCCTTAAAAGCTGCCAGATGCCCGGATAAGCAATAAGGATTGTATAGCAATCTAAATACGCACGTTTTGTTGCTCTCATTATTGTGTCATATCTGACGTGGCCAGCTCTTAACTCTATTATATGTAATTTGATTTCCTTGTTGAAATTTAAACGGATTATTGTTTTCAACTTACCTTCCCATTTTTAACAATAGGTGCAGACACCCCATAGTCTCCAATAAGGCCCACCGGAAACATAGACACTCTCTTAGTGTTCCTGATCTCATCAAACAGTTGCAGGTCAACCGTGTTGTCGTCGTCGCCGAAGTAAAGAACACCTTCATTCACATTAGCCAGAAGCCAGGACAGTGCCACTCGGCGATTTGCGACTCCACGTGGGATGGTGGCCACTTTGTACATGTATGGCTTCGGGCTGGATATGTGTGTGTAGGGAAGTCCAGATCGCCTGCAAGTTAAAAAACCATGTTTAAGTAGGTTCCTAATGACAACCATTCTAAGCGGAAGTGTATCAAAATCGCTCCTCGTTACTTACCTAAGGATATTTGATACTTGATCAGAGCACAGGGGCTGGTCGTCAGCCACAATCCAGTGGAGACGAGGAACGTGCATGAGCGTGTGGGCGAGACGGGTCAGCTCGGGCACCTGTTCCGGCCGTGGGTACGTAGGAGTCACGACATAGATCATCTTCAAATCTGTTTTATTTTTACCCAATTGAATTCTTTCATCGTCAAAGTTAACTTGACATACTTTGTTCTTCACTGGCATTGGTACAGGAGCAAGGCTCTGGAAGCTAATAAAAGAAAAAGCAACGTGTAATTAAGTAGTTGGGTATGATGCATAAATATAGGTTTTTCTACTCGTCGACTGTAATGCTTGTATTGAGATTGTGTAGAGCGAACTACTAGCGCATACTTTTCGATAGAGCTTTTATGGTCGCATATTGTAGCATGGCCAACGATGGTACAAAGGATTTTCATACAATATTGTAACACGAAGCTTGTCACGATTGTATAAAATACTATTATAATATAGGGGATAAGGTGCAAAAGTTAACTACGACCTGACAGTAACAGAGAGATCTGCCGACTTATTTTATAGTACAGTCGACGTCAAAGATATATTTATACTTTAGTACCTTATTACAAAGGTACTTAGTGTTATTAGTTATTACATAGTTAAAGTAAGGTGCAAAAGTGTAAAAATATCTTTGACGTCGACTGTACTTATTGTATGGAGTTTAAACCAAAGAGTAAAGTATGTTAATTTAAACTACAAACCTGCGTTTTGTTACGCAGAAAGTGATATTTATAAGACAAGGGTTTATATTTATATTGACTTTTCGCAAAAAAAAATGATTTTACAAAAAAAGATATATTCGTGAAATGACATTTATTGTCTTTCAATATGTTTATACATATATAATCGTCAAACTTTCTAAAAGTATATTTGTCCACATAGACATATAAAATAAAAAAACGCGGTGCCGTGAAGACCATAGTGAAGAGAAAATTGTGATTCCATAATAAGCCGATTTCCTCGTGTTTACGCCATGAAGTTAAATACAATCTAGAGATCATACTTCGACACCAAAGTGAGGCCGAAAGAGAGGGTAATGTGGGGGGCTGCATCTCATTCTAAGTAGGGTGACCATATGTACTATGATGTATGTGTGATTGGGCTAGTATGAAGATAAATATAAAATATGCTTGTCGTCTAGTAAGTATTGTCCAGAAAGAGAAGTCTCATAGTTCATATGGGAACTTATACATTCTACTGACTTAAGGAGCTGGCCACTTCAGATACGTTGGCGCGATGGTGGGAGTAGGGAACCCCTCTAATTACTTAACTATTTTAAACTTATTGCTAGATCCAGGCATCTGGCAGCTATTTATCGGAGGACGTCAGAGTGACAGACCAGCAAAATATTTCAGTTAATAGGTAAAAACTGTCGAAGCCTATCGCTAATATAATACAAAAAAGTAAAAACATTGCGTATCGCTACGGAAAAAAAACAGTAGGTAGGCGACAAACAATACATTAACGTAACGTCATTTTGCACTATTTTCCCCCAACAGAAACTCCTGAAATGACATAATCTTGTTAATTACATGATACTGCACTGCATCAAACCTAGAACTGTAAGAAATTTATTTCTTACAACTCGTTTGCATAACACCGATGAACAATTGCCAGATGTCCGCGTCTTAAAATCGGGGATAGTTAGTATAGCAAACTAAAACTAAGTAAGTACAGGGGGTTCGTGGCTCTCACTATTGCGTCATATCAGATGTGGACATAAATATACTCCGACTTTAATATACTTAAAGGTATATAAAGAAAACAGCAATACATCAAACTGCTCAATGGTTGACTGGAAGAGATCTCTTCCATGTAAAAATATTGTATATTCTTCCTGTTGTATTTTTCTGTTTTACAAATGTTGTACTATAAAGTCTATTTTAACGGCCTCCTAGCCTAGTCGGTAGCGACCCTGCCTATGAAGCAGGAGGTCCCGGGTTGGAATCCTGGTCAGGGCATTTATTTGTGTGTTTATCACGGATATTTGTTCCTGAGTTATGGATGTTTTCTATGTATTTAAGTATTTATATGTATATATCTATTACATATATCGTCGTCTAGTACCCACAACACAAGCCTTATTGAGCTTACTGTGGGACTAGGTTGATTTGTGTAAGATTGTCCCATAATATTTATTGATTTATTTATTATACTGCCACTACTACAATTTTTTGTATGGCCTTGTGCCATTTTAGGACGCTTTCGAAAGGGCCTAAAAAGACCCGCGGGCCACTCCTGTCCTGTGTAAGTAATACTTAGGAACAGACGTAATACTTAGGAACAGACCATGTACTTATGTACATTTCTGTAAAAACAGCAAAACCGACCCGCAGTTTGCCGACATCATAGTCACCCTATTGTTTGACAATCTTAACTTGTTGTTAAATCGTAAAATCGAATGATTGTGGATTACCGGTGAAAGGAAAGTCAACTTTATTGTAAAGTCTCACCCCTGCACCCTTTTACACAACATATCTTGACCATTTTTACTTAAAAATGTTGTTACGAAATGTTGTTGAGCTGAGCGGCGTCATTTGAAATAATATCAGTGACATATTATGTCAGTGATGGGACTGATGAGATGGGGATACCAGACCGTATTTTAAATATTACAAAACTTACTACTGTCTGCAATATTAATTGCAATTCTTTAATTTATTGAATGAATAATATTTACGTCGTAAAAAAATTCAAAGCAGCTAAAAGGGAACAAAGTATTAATTCAAAATCTTGCAATAAATTATTATAAGTAGGAAGTAACTTCTAGTGTGTTACTAAAATAAATGTATATAAATAAAACCACATTGGTAAGTTTCATAAGTTGGCAGCATTGTGCGAGTGAGACACCGCCCCCTACATTATGCTCTCTATAGGACCGTTTTTATTACTTTTTCCTAGTGACCTATGAACGACTGTTTAGCTCGGTAATAAGGTTCAACTGTGGTTAGGGGAATATAGTAAAAGTACTATCCGGATTGTATTCTGATCCGTGGTTTACGCGCGGTAATTGGTTCAAACGTCAAAAGTGAGTGTGTACGAGACAGGGGCTTATTATGGAATCACAGTTCTATCTTCGTAGGACCACAGAATAACTAATAGTACTACCGGTAGGACCACGTCGTCCTATTTTATATGTCTATGTTTGTCGAGTAATTATCTATAAAATGAGCATATTTATGAATAACAGGTTTGAGAAATGAATAGTTTGTGAATAGTTGTTTGTTAACTGATTATTTGCGAAATGTTGTTTATCAAATGATGATAGACCATTTTGAGTCCATATTCCCCTATAAGGTTAAAATAGTTGCTTTTCTCACCGCCTTAAAGGAAAATAAAAAATGTTATTGTTGAATCATATTTATTTTAACTTTATATGTGACGTTTTCAAGTCAACGGTACATCATTGTCGATTGTTAATAATAGTAGATTGTGTAACAAGGGAGCAAAATGAAATATTTACGGCGAGGGCGTGTATTGAATCCCAAACGAAGCGATGGAGTATATAATAGAATCCCGAGCGTAGCGAGGGATTCTACAGTAGACTCCTGAGCGTATAGAGGGATTCAAGTGTTAACACCCAAGGTGAAAATAGTTTTGCTCCTATGTAACATATACTGATTTTCACACCACCTTAGAGGATTAGAGGATTTTTTTTTGTTGACTCATATTTATTTTGACTTTATATATGCTTAGTGCGCTTCCTGATTATATTACAGCGATTAATTCAAAAAGAAATATGTTTTAATGACGGACTGGGTAAAAAAAGCTAATGTCCTAGAACAGAAAAGTGCCACTTTATTCCCTCCTAGCAGGGAAGAAAAGGCCCGTATACGAATAGGTGTTGTGAAAAGTGTATTTCTAAATGATTTTTATGTCAGCAACGTCTTTTTGACAATCGACAATGATGTACCTTTGACTTGAAAACATCACATATGTGCTTAGTATACTTCCTTTCCTGTTTATAATGTTAATAAATTAATTGATTCCGTCACTCATTTTACAATTAAATTTCTTATTGAATAAGAAATTTATATGTAAAATGAGTGACTGACGGACTGAAAAAAATTACGTCCTAGAACAGAAAGTGCCACTTTGTTTCCTCCTACTAAAAAATAAATAAATTAAAAAAGCTTTATTAATTCCATACATACATTACAAAGAAATTCGTTAAATATTAAAAATGCAGAACAATCAATTACAACGTCAATAATCAATTAAATTAAAAATATGTTAAAATAATTCATCGTTTATGTCAATGTCATGCAGCAATTAATTGAATCAATAAATATAATTGCATTGAATTTACAGAAGTAGTATTTCGTTCAATGTATGGACCCCCTTCGGGTAAAAGCCTCCTCCAAAGAATTCCAAGTGTCTCTTATTTTAGCTTTGTTCGTCCAGTTTTGGCCCGCTACCGACACTATTTCGTCTTGCCATCTGCTTCTTGGCCCACCCATTTGGTTGCAGATATTGTCCATCTGTCATCGCTGTATCTTGCAATATGACCTGCCCATTTCCATTTCAAGCTTTGAGAGAAGTGTCAGGCACTGGTCCCACCGCGGGCGAGTAACTATGAGCTATCGGCTATTTTCTAGCCCAAGAAACGAACAAAAGATAATCGCTCCCGTGTAAATAAAAGAGAGAGATGTATATTTATAGTTCATCGCAGTGTGAACAGCCAGCGATGAACTATAAATATATATCTCTCTTTTATTTACACGGAAGCGATTATCTTTTGTTCGTTTCTTGGGCTAGAAAATAGCCGATAGCTCATAGCTTACTCGCTCGCGGTGGGACCAGTGCCTAAAGCATCTCTGACGTTTGTTTTCTTGCGGATTTGCGAGTTTCTTACTCTATCACTGATGAGCTTTACACCTAGACAGCTTCTTTCCATTTTTCGTTGAGTAATCTGGATTTTGCTTTAGTTCTGTGGTCGAATGTCCAAGTTTGACAGCCGTAGGTCAGGCAAGGCAGGATGGCAGTATCCATGACAACTTTTTTTGCTGTGTTCGGTAGCTTTCGTGATTTTAATATTTCTTTGTGTGCCCAAAACTTGTTCCAAGGTGATGGCGATCCGTCTGTTTACTTCGTCTAAGTTGTTGTCAGTTTTAAATGATATTTGTTTACCAAGATAGATGTAGTTGCTTACGTATTCCAGTGGTGTATTATTAACTAGAATTATTTTAGGCTCATCGTTGGTCATCAATTTAGTTTTTTCGAGGTTCATCTCTAGTCCTACTTTTTGGCTCGTAAGTTCAAGTTCACTTATCATCGTGCTTAGTTGAGATGGGTTTTCGGAGAACAGGACCAGGTCATCTGCGAACCTTAGGTTGCTAAGGTACTTGCCGTTTAGATAAATACCTTTGTTAGACCATGGTAGAGTTTTCATTATATATTGTAGAACCGCTATGAAGGTTCGGCGAGATTGGGTCGCCCTGTCTTACTCCCCGTTCTATGTTGATGCAAGGGCCTGTTTTCTCTAACCTGACTCTACTTGTACTATTTGAGTAAATATTTTTTAATATATTAATGTATTTAGTATTGATATCTTGTTCTCTCAAAGCTTCCCAGATGCTGTTGTGTGAGATGCAGTCAAACGCTTTCTTATAATCTATAAATGCAATGTAGAGAGGCCGGCGGTACTCTACATATTTTTCTATTACTTGCTCAACTGCGTGGATATGGTCAATTGTGCTAAATCCTTTTCTAAAGCCAGCTTGTTCGCAAGGTTGGTGGTTGTCGATAGCAGAAGATATTCTATGCAGTAAACAGGAAGCAAATAGTTTGTAAAGACTGGACATGAGGCTTATAGGGCGGTAGTTGCCTATATCTGACGGGTCTCCTTTCTTATAGAGTAGTATAATTTCCGATTCTGTCCAGTTTCGAGGGACCTGCTCGGCGTCTAGTATTTTGTTAAATAAAATCGTCAGCGGTGTCGAAAGTAGCTCTTTAGCATACTTAATATACTCGTTTGAGATTCCATCAGGACCGGAGCTTTTCTCTAACTTTAAGTTTTTTTATTTGTTTTAAAACTTCTTGTACGTTAAACGGTTCCACAGGTGAGTTGTTATGTGGCTGCATTGTATCTATTCTCTCTTGTGTTGGCTTTGGTAAACTGTAGAGCTTTGAGTAGAATTCGGTCGTTATATCCATAATGCCTGTGCGTGATTTTGTTTTGTTTGAGCCAGACTTTAGAGATGGTATCCTTTTCTTGGATTTATCAAGGTCTTTCAAAGCTTTTTTTGCGCTTCTCGAATTTTCAAGATGTCTTTTTAATGTGTCTAATCGGTAGGTAGGATTCGTAGCATTTCTTAATTTCCTTGTTTGACTCTTTGTAGAGTCTCTTCAATTTGTTTTTGTCGTCCTTTGTCAATTTATCTTTGTTTTGTAATGCGCTTCTTGCTTTAATGAGATTTAGAGCTATATCAGATAAAATGTTCTTGTCCGGTTTTCCATTAATATGAGCTATACTTTCTTCAATACACTTTGTTATGTTTAGGCAGAAGTCGTTTTCTGAGTAAGCCCCGTGTGTATTTATTAAGTTTTCCACGCGCTTTTGAAGCTCTTTACAGTATGTTTCTTGATTGGCCGTAGTTTTAAGTTTTGTGTATGCGTTTCTGTAGTTGTGTCGACTTTTCCTTTGTGTACATAAATTTAATGTTGCTCTGATTAACCTGTGGTCTGAGCCGAACTGGAACGAACTTAGAACCTCATACTTAGAAAATAGATTTGGTGCCGTAGTCATTATGTAATCTATTTCATTTCTTGTATTCATATCTGGCGAAACCCAGGTCCGTCTGTTTTTTGTCTTTAATTTAAACATGGTATTTAGTTTAGTCAAGTTGTTTTCGTGCGCAAATTGAACTAGTCGCTCCCCTCGCTTGCTTCTTTGACCATAGCCGTGTTTACCTAGGACTTTGTTTTCGTAACTCTGGGGTTTCCCGACTTGGGCATTAAAGTCTCCCATCGTGATAATGTTTTTTGTAGTTATCATGTCGTGTGCAGTCTCTAGGTCCTTGTAAAAGTTCTCCAAGTCGTCTTGCGAAGATCGTTCGGTAGGTGCATAAGCTTGTATTATAGCGAAGATTTTATTTTCCAATTCTATTTCTAAGTAGCAGACTCTATCCGATAGGCCGGTAAAGTTAATTATGTTCTCTTTATAACGTTTTTTGATAAGAAAGCCAAGGCCGTGTAATCCTTTGGTTTGGCCTATATGGTACATTATGTGCTCATTATCTTCAAGTCTCCGGATCTCACACAATCCTAATATGTCGCATTTGACGTTTTGTAGAGCGGTTTTAATTTCGAGAAGTTTTTCAGCCGAAGATAGAGTTTTAACGTTAAGTGAGCATATATAAAAGGTATTCCTTTTATATTCCTCCTACTAGGTGGTGTGAAAAACCAGTTTTTTGATCTAAAATTGTTTGACACTGATGCCAAATATCTCACAGACAATGAATCTTGTAGTAAATATGGGATACTGTATTGTTTAAGGCCGTTGTAGATAATATGATAGGCTAAATAAATCATTAGAAATCTATGGCATTTTAATTGAAGGTCATTGTCGCCAGGGAACCCCTTTTAAACAGACTTGATGTCAAGCACAATAATTTTATGTACACTGACTTAAATGGTACTCCAGGTGTACTGACTTATTAATAATATAATCTGAGACTATATATAGAAGCTAGAAAAAAGTACAGAAACCGAACCCTAGTTATTTTTCCTACTAGTACTTTTATTTCAAAAACAACTAATAGGAAAAATAAGTCGGGTTCAGAAAACCGTTGCGTTTATATTACACTTTGGCATTGGTACCTACACCGAGTTATTATTTAGTATGGAGGCGGACTGAATTTAATTTTGGTAATATGTCTCGGGATATCTAAATTTAGAATAACATTAAAGCACACATACCAAAGTATTTCAATGAACTAATTTAAGTTATTTTCTTTACTATCCACTAAATATTATTTAATTTAGCTTAGCTAGTAAAAAAACAACAAAGTTTTGTCCTAAATTGAAAATAAAATAATTATACGAATTTGCTACTGTACAATTTTTCTAACAACCAATATTTGACGGCTATCATTTCCATACAATTTATACCCTAAAACGCAAAATATGTATGTGGATGACAGCCGTCAAATATTGGTTGTTAGAAAAATTGTACAGTAGTAATTCTTATTCCTGTTACATAGGAAATTTAAAACAAATAGATTGATGTTAGTGAATACAAAAGTAAACAGGTAATTTTTACCTACGATGAAGGGTGCTGCAATAAGAAGACAACTCCATACTTGCCTTGATTTTTCCGGGAATTTGCTAGCTGTATTTATAAACACATCGGCATTTCCGAACCCTGATAATAACATTACTATTGGAAAAATACAAGCTACTAATAACTAATTTTATTTGTTACACATGCATATATATAACTTCTACTATACCTTTGAATTCTCATGTTGTTCCAGAAGAAAAACAGAAGCACTACAGTTAAAGTTAAAGCCATAATGAAGAATTTTTTGAGAAAATTTACAGAATTCATTATAAGAGCTTTTAAGTAAATTTTTATCCAGGCGTCATAATAAGGCTGTTGTAATCATCACAGGATAAAATAATCAGAATACATATAGGGTGATCCTTATATTGCGATTAATAACGCATACCCCTTAAATGTATTTGTTTTACCTCAAAATACTTTACAAAAAAAATCAGGCCATTCCTGTAACTCTAACCCCTGCCGACTTGCATCGTAATTTCCCCATACAAATTACTATGAAGAAATTGAGCAGAAGATAAGTTGCTACTTTTTTATCGATTTTCGGTTCGCAGCGAAATTTCTTTTCATAAAAAAAAACATTCATACAGGAGTAAGATGCACTGATGATATGAAATAATAAAATAAAATAACATTTTTGATCTTTTTCATACTTTATATGAGAAAATTGGATAAAAGTTTACAGTTACAGGAATTGTCTGAATTTTTTGTAGAGTAGGTATAACATTATTATTACGAAATATATATTGTTTGTTAGCTTACTAAATAAGTTAACACTTTAACACACTGTCCACTCATCCACTGTCTAGTCTACTGTCATTATCTGTCACTGTCACTGTCACTTGGAAGAGTGGGATCTCAAAGCAAGTATCTCTAGAGTTAGACACGGGTACACCCAAGGACAGAATACACGCAACGCGACTGGTAAACCACATTACTGAAAGCCTATCGTAGCTAAAAGCCTTGTTACATATGTCCTAGTTAGCTTCCTAAATTTAGTCAAGTGTAGATTGTCATCCTTTACAATACCATACCATCCATAGTTGTCACAACAGGAGTGACGTCCCCAGACGTTGATTGGTGGATTAAAATTACTTCAAATGGTAATTATTGTTTAAAACTAAATATGAATATGCAGTTGTGTTTTTGCCTGCAAAATATATTTTTTAACGAATTTATAGTGATTTGCTATTTTTTCTATGAAATCGACTATTTCTTAAAATGGTCTTAAAATCTTATGCGCCCACCAGACTGGTCTTAAAATTGGAATTTGGTTTATTGAATGGGTCCTTTAACTACTGTCAAAATTTGGAGCGGTAGGCTCGTTGATAAATTTAGGCCAAAAAATTGCAACTTCAAATGGTCTTATAATCTTATACGCCCACTAGAATGGTCTTAAAATTGGTATGTAGGTTATTTGAGGTTGGCTAAATCATGTGTCAAAATTTGGAGCGGTAGGTTGATAAATGTAGGTGAAAAAATTGTATTTTTAACTTGACGCCATACAACGATGATATAGACATAGATGAACAATATCCATACAAAATCGCGTTCCCTTATTTCAGGTTAAAGCACTAGCGTAATCTATCGGTCACACCAGACACTAAATCCTAGTTTCTAATACTTTGTTCGTCGCTTAACGCTGACGGAATAACTCGACTCGACTGACAGACTCGACAGATGGCGCTGTGGCACTTCGTACCGAAAAGAGACGTATAGCCTGAAGGTTCGAGGAACGCGATTTTGTATAGGCACCAAGGATGATTAAGACATGGATTGACAATGCCTATACACAATCGCGTTCATGCTATACGTCTGTTTTCGGTACTAAGTGGCACAGCGCCATCTGTCGAGTCTGGAGTCGAGTAATTCTGTCAGCGTTAAGTGACGAACAAAGTATTAGTAACTAGGATTTAGTGTCTGGTGTGACCGATAGATGACGCTAGTGCTTTGACCTGAAGTAAGGGAATGCGATTTTCTATGGGTATTGTCCATCCAAGTCTATATCATCCTTGACGCCATACATACTTATGACCATTTAACACCTTTAAGACCTATGTTTTCATGATCTCCGAGATAGGCTCTACAACGCTATATGGAAGAAAATTGATAAGTTTTTTGATAAATTTCTAGTTAGGCGGGCGCTTACGGCCTACTCTTGATCTATAACAGTAGACAAAATTCAAAAGCGTGGAAAAAGTGGCCAAAAATTAGTTATTTGTTTGATAGTACGAGGATAACGGCTATCCTCGTACTATCAAAGAAATAAATTTCAAAATCAAAATCGTAAATTTGGAGCAGAGCCCGTCTGGGGAAGTCCCTCCACCTTACAGAAAACCACATCCATATATAATAGCACTAGACCCTACTCATAGTAGTTTCTGCTGGTCATTAAGGTTGCCAAAGAGCTCAAAGAGGACCCAGTGTGTTGATGACGAGGGACCCTCTTGTTCCTTTGGCCGTCAACACAGTGAATCCTCCTTTTTGTGAAGGGTCGGCAACGCGCATGTGACACCTCTGGAGTTACAGGCGTCCATAGGCTACGGTCAAGGCAGTCTTAATACGTGACGGGGCCCTAGGGCACTTTGAGAATCAGGGGCCCTCAGGCGCTCAATTAGGGACAGTGTTGACTGTAAAAAAAACTTTCGGGGCCCCCCTGAGGATGGGGGGGCTGGGCATGTGCCCCGTGTGCCCTTATGGAAAAGACGGCCCTGGCTACGGTAGCTGCTTACCATCAGGCGGGCCGTATGCTTGTTTGCCACCGCCGTGGTATAAAAAAAACGATCCGAATCCCACATACATCATAGTAAAGCCTGACTTTCTAGTCAGGCTATATTATGATTATGCGCCAGGTTGCGGAATTTCATTGGAACTAATTTCTTACACTGGCAATAATCTTAATGACAGGATGATAATATCATCATGATAATATCAGTATTTGCCTAAGAAAAAAGCTTTTTGATTGCATACTAGGTTAAGGACCCATATTGTATTATCTTCTATCTCTTTCTCTCCTTGTATGTGTCTTTTTATTTAATTGTATGGAATCTGGAACACCTCTATAGTGCTGGAGCCCGCCTAACTGGAAATTTATCAAAATCCTAACCAATTTTCTTCCATATAGCGTTGTAGAGCCCATCTCGGATATCATGAAAACATAAGTCTTAAAGGTCTTAAATGGCCATAAGTATGTATGGCGTCAAGTGGAAAATACAATATTTTGGCCTAAATTTATCAACGAGCCTACCGCTCCAAATTTTGACACATGATTCAGCCCACATCAAATAACCTACATACCAATTTTAAGACCATTCTGGTGGGCGCATAAGATTTTAAGACCAGTTGAAGTTGCAATTTTTTGGCCTAAATTTATCAACGAGCCTACCGCTCCAAATTTTGACAGTAGTTAAAGGACCCATTCAACAAACCAAATCCCAATTTTAAGACCATTCTGGTGGGCGCATAAAATTTTAAGACCATTTTAAGAAATAGTCGACTTCATAGAAAAAATTGCAAATTACTATAAATTCCATAAAATAGTAGTTTTCGATACAAGTGCGAGAAGTATGTCATTTTGCACGAGTATCGAGGTTACTTAGTCCGAGCCGATAGGCGAGGGTCAAGACTCGGGACGAGTGAAAATGACACTTCTGCACGTGTGTCGAACGACGTTTTTTAATACAATTGCGAAAAAACTACAATGAAATAATAGTAGATTGTTTGACAAGGGTCTAAAGTAGGCCATATTACCACCAGGTGGTCATTTTCCCGACCGAAGTGAGGGCAAATTGTTCGAGTGGTAATATGGCTTTTAGACCAGAGTAATGCATACAATGTTTCACTTCGATTGCGAGAAAATATCATAAAAATACTTATTATTCACGCACAATAACTAAACTAAGGTGAAATTATGGTATAACTTGACGGTCTTTTAATTTTTTTAACTTCTTTGACATAGATACAAAATATCAATACCGCGAATAAATGCCACAGACGACGGTATAATTAGCTCTTTAAAACAGCTATTAGACATGGCAATTTGTAGGGCCCAACCTGTTGTGCACCCTGTCTCTCCCACACCCTCCTTCAGCTCCCTACGGGCCCAACCTCCTATTACACCTCCCAACACAACAGGTTGGGCCCTACAAATTACCATGTCTAATAGCTGGTTTAACAGTTTAAACACACTTTAAAGCGTTTCCCAAAAAATTAAATCTTTTTTAATGATTGTGAAGTAGGAACTAAAAAACACCTCATGTTTTGAGAAATAAATTGCGTTTCCTGATTGGTGGATTTTAACATTGCTGTATTCTGATTGGTTGATATTAAATACAATGTTTCTTTTAAGGACTTAAATTATTTACACAGTATACGCACCAAAAAAGTATACGATATGTGTTGTGATTGGTGGATTTAATATAGTGAAGTGTTCTGATTGGTCAATTTAAAATGCAATATATCTGCAAATCGTGCGTAAAATCAAACTTTACGCACGATTTACAGATCAGATTACTTTTTAGCACTAGTGCATAAAATCAAACTTTACGCACGATTTGCAGCTACATAAAGTAAACTTTTTGAGCAATTGTATTAAAAAAGTATTTAGCTGGCACAAACACAACTGCATATTCATATTGAAGTGTCTTGTAATTGAAAATGCCCTAAAAGTATTCTGCAATAAGTCGAAAATTTGAGAAATTCGTCATAGCAGTACTTTAGTCACGGGGGTCTTAAATCACTAAAATTATTATTTATTTTAAACTTAATGTCACAAAATATGATTTGAAAAGCCAGACGTAATGCCTATAAACATTTTCTACCAGTCGCTCATAAGTCGAAACTGATAAGCGTCAAGTTAGGTGCACTGAGAATATATTACTAGCTGAAAAAATTACGTAAATTTATTTTAAATGCTACCGTTCCAAATTTTGACAAACGTCTTAGCCCATAGCCTAATAATACAGGTCAGTTAAATTTTTGACACCTCGTGACGTCAGTGACCACACTGACGTCATCAGGGAACGATGCGGTTCTCAAACTTTTAAAATAGGGAAAATTATTTAATAGAGGATTACCTCTATTATTATATTAGTAATTATACTAGACATTATAATAAGAATGCAAATTAAATGCCGTGCCATTAAAAACAAATCATTGGGTATATCTAAACGACACCATACCAAGGGAGAGCAAGAATGCATCTCTGTCAAAAAAATAGAGTTTAACATTTAGTATCCGATACGTTTCCCTAAGTGAGAAAGAGAACTTGTCATGCGTTAAGAAGGGACAACATGATTCGTAACGTCAAAGAAGAAGCTCTGTATCAGGGATATTACGGATACTGATTTTTTGACATCCGCGGATGCGGATATTAAAAGGCTCACATCCCTGGAATACGGATGCGGATGTAAGATAAGTACACAAAAAAAAACAAATATTAAAGTTTTGTACTACTCACATCATACAAAGCCCTTTGCTCTGCAATAGCATTTCAACACTAAAATCAAAACAAAACAAACTCGTCATTTCTTGTCGCTATCCGTCAAGGACATAGAGCTCGATCGACGAATCACGAAAATGTAACAATATTCCGATTGGGTAGTGGTGAAATTACCTACGTTACTTTACCTAGCACGTGCGCCGTCGCAGAGACGTTCCTGTACCGACTTGTTCTACATCTGCATGCGCATGAGCTCCGCATCGATTTGATGCGGAGGTGGATGCGGATTTTGAAAATGATGCGGATGATCCGCGGTTTCCACAAACCACAATTTCCACAAACCATAGACAATTTTCCGCACAGTATTGAATATTATCTACTTATGGTGTCCCTATGACGAGTATGACGGAATTCATGGCCGGACATAAACTGTTATAGTTTTTAAGGGGCACCACACATTAGAGCGGAATTTAGCTATTCGTAAACAAAAGTGGAAATTGGGCTATGGTAGCGGAAATTTGTCTATGGCCTCCAGACAAAAATTCAGCCTACCATAGACAAATTTCCGCTTTTGTCTATGAATAGCTAAATTCCGCTCTAATGTGCGGTGCGGTGCGCCTATGGTATATTCTTCATTAATGGGTCAATCCAAAAAAAAAAACATTATTCTATGTAAGTACAATATTACCAACGTTTGATTTATTCATACTACTTATAGTTTCCCCGTTATACAAAGTTAACGACATGCCGTTATACTGTTAAATTTGCGTATTGATTTCTACTAAACGGCTTAGTCGATTGAAAAAAGAAATTAAACTCATAAATATGTTACTAAAGATTACAATGTAATTCCATTACAATTACAACGTAACTTATAAAATATTTTAGCGTAATTCCACATTCAGTGCGTTGGTATGAAGTTTTACACGCAGTTACACTACCCACACCAATATTTATTACGAGCAACTATTATTATACACATTATACATATATCTATCAAATATTTGGGAATCTCAGACAAAAATGAAACGAAGTGATAAGTTTAAAAGAAACAGACATAATACAATATGGCCGTCTGTCAGTGTAATACTCGCCAAATAGTTGTATTGCCACAATGTTAAAAAAAGTCCTCATTAAATTACATGTCGTAAATGAATTGCTAACTAAAAGTATTATATTAAATTACCTAAAATTATGTGAAGCTTATTTTAGGTATAAAATAATTAAAAAACACAAAATAAACTTAGTAACAGCACGCTAACATTTTTGAACATGAATAGTGTATTAATTAAACTCCCTGACTGAATTGAAGATGTCAACGAATGGCATCATTATGTGACGCAGGTCTTTTCGGACGAGCTGTCAAAAATTTAAATGACCTTTATAATTAGGCTATGGCTTAGCCCATATCAAATAACCAAATAATAATGAATATGCAGTTGTGTTTGTGACCGCTAAATATTTTTTTAACAAATTTACAGTATTTTGCTATTTTTTGTATGAAATCGACTATTTCTTAAAATGGTCTTAAAATCTTATGCGCCCACCAGAATGGTCTTAAAATTGGGATTTGGTTTGTTGAATGGGTCCTTTAACTACTGTCTAAATTTGGAGCGGTAGACTCGTTGATAAATTTAGGCAAAAAAATTGCAACTCCAACTGGTCTTGAAATGTATAAGCCCATAAGGCCCACGGGATTGGTCTTAAAATTGGTATGTAGGTTATTTGATGTGGGCTAAGCCGTTTATCAAAATTTGGAACGGTAGCATTTAAAATAAATTTACGTAATTTTTTCAGCTAGTAATATATTCTCAGTGCACCTTACTTTACGCTTATCAGTTTCGACTTATGAGCGACTGGTAGAAAATGTTTATAGGCATTACGTCTGGCTTTTCAAATCATATTTTGTGACATTAAGTTTAAAATAAATAATAATTTTAGTGATTTAAGACCCCCGTGGCTAAAGTACTCCTATGACGAATTTCTTCAATTTTCGACTTATTGCGGAATACTTATAGGGCATTTTTAATTACAAGACACTTAAATATGAATATGCAGTTGTGTTTGTGCAAGCCTAATATTGTTTTTTATGGAATTTATAGTAATTTGCTATTTTTTCTATGAAGTCGACTATTTCTTAAAATGGTCTTAAAATCTTATGGGCTTACCAGAATGGTCTTAAAATTGGGATTTGGTTTGTTGAATGGGTCCTTTAACTACTGTCAAAATTTGGAGCGGTAAACTCGTTGATAAATTTAGGCCAAAAAATTTCAACTTCAACTGGTCTTAAAATCTTATGCGCCCACCAGAATGGTCTTAAAATTGGTGTAGGTTATTTGATATGGGCTAAATCATGTGTCAAAATTTGGAGCGGTAGGCTCGTTGATAAATTTAGGCCAAAAAATTGTATTTTCAACTTGACGCCATACATACTTACGGCCATTTAAGACTTTTAAGACTTATGTTTTCATGATCTCCGAGATGGGCTCTACAACGCTATATGGAAGAAAATTGGTTAGGATCTTGATAAATTTCCAGTTAGGCGGGCTCCAGCACTACTACAAAAAGTTTTCACCGGCCTTCCTCATTGTTGAATTCAGAACTGAATACAGATCAAATGTATGGAGCGCCTTAGCGCCTTAGATGGCGCTACACAATTTAGCAGAATTCGGACTAGATTCCAGCGGAATTCAGTTGACCGTAGACAATAATTAATCATTTTGAACAGGGCTCAGAAAAGAAGATTCAGCCGGAGGGATTTTTCCGCCATCCGTCTGATTTATGACAGTGATTTTGGCACTCAACTATGAAATGATATTTTATTATATTACTTACTTAAATGATATTTTATTATAGCAGAATCGTTGTTATCAAATAATGCTACCTTAAAGCCCTGTTACACTTGTCCTAGTTAGCTTCCTAAATCATTTAGTTTCTAAATTTAGTCAAGTCTAACCGCATTTAGCAAGTAAATTTACTATTGAAAAAAGTTAGGATCCTAATTAGGGTGCTAGTTGGACACTAAAAAAAGTAAAGTGTAAAAAGGCTTTGTATTATACACAATTATTAACTATATATACTATAAATGCGTGTATACATACCTTCTATGATAAAAAAACACTGTAACTTCACGTTCTTCGGAATTGATTTATTTTCCACCTTAGGTTGGCTGCCATGATTCGCTTGTCAAGAACTTCAGTGTGGTGGAGCGATAGTGATTGCGCGTAGTGTTATTGTTTTGTGAGAAAATTTGTTAAACTTGACTAAATCGTACATTATTGTCAGAACTTTTATGTTTCTTTTTAAGTTTACTTCATAAATATTGTTTTTTTAGTGAAATATGTCCTTCTCAAGAGTGGTAAGTAGAACTTTACCCTACATCAACATCATAGCTTAGGGCGTACGACCGTCCGGGAATGGAGATCGTTTATCATTTTACTGGAGTTATTTATAATGTAAATGACTGATTATGGATTCTGTTTACTTTACAACACTTAAACCGTCGAAATTTGTGTGATTAATTTAGAAATATACAAGTTTTTGTTGGTTTCGGATATGCATCCTCCATATTTTACTGCTACGTGCATGGTACCAACTACATAATAAAAAAGTAGCTATAGATTGCCTAAACCAAAACCGTGATCGTAACTTTTGTTGAAAATGTCGGTTTTTGGAGTGTAACACTTGAGTTTTGTTGGCAGTGTTATTCATATACAAATTTTCAAAAGAATATAAGAGATTAGAGCAATGTAAATTGTGGCTAATAAAATATTACTATATACATTCTTCCATACATAGCACTGGAGTCCACTTAGTTGCTAATGATGTCCCACGACCTATTATAAAAGCTTAGTGATAATCATTAGAGCCTGTATACTATTTTAGAGTAGCTAAACACCTAAGATCAATACTAATTATTATACTTATGATGGGCCTTGTAATATATAACCCCATCGGCACACAAACCTCTTAAGGTTTAATACAATATTGTAAATACTTTTTCTTAAACATAAATTAAAAAAGAGTCAATAAATCATTTTATGAAGCTTTTTAAGTAATGATTATAACATGTTGTAGTATACGTGTTTAGGATTGAATCTTGTATATTTTTAAATAATATTATTCATATACATGTTTATTTGTAAATTAGACCTAGCCTTGTCAATCTGTAAAGCTGAAACTTGGTAAAGCCTATTTATTGTGTATATACCTACTAATTCCTAAAATTGGGGTCAGGTAGTTGCATGTAAGATTATAAACTTATAGATGTACTATACAAAGGAAAAGTGACATAGCCTCCGGTGCCCAAGGCTGGGATCCAACCAGCGACTTCTACATTCACGGCAGACGGCCTAACCACTAGGCTACCCGGGTCACAGCGGCACTGGTCGAATTTTCCTGTGTATATGCAATCTTTGTAAAGACTAAGGTGCATTAGGCCAATCATCTAAGGTACAACATTAAGGGTTGATACCTCCAATCGGCACTACTTACGAGCTCATCAAAAGCGAGAGAGATGGTGCTGCCGTCAATACAACTGAAGAACAAATCAAATTAATATTTTAATTTGTTCTTCAGTTGCATGTAAGATTGATCCTGAATGTTTATTTTATTAAAATTATTTGCTAATTCGGACAAAAAACCTAGTTTATAAAATTGACATATACAATTTCATCTTTATATCTTAAAATTGACTTGACTTTCAGGCATCACCAGCCTAGACTACTCAAGATATTAAATTGATATTTTAAATCTTCATTTTGTATTAACACTGAAGTAAAGCTTACAAGGGCTGCTATTTATATATCCGGAAACCGGGATTACAATCTTCTTAAATAGCATATTTGACCTCCATGGTAAAATTTGAACTTTACCATGGAGGTAGTTAGAATTTAAGTACTGGCCGGTATATTTTTTCTTTCTTATTAACGCTCGTGTTTTGTTTTTGACGGGTTTTAAATGTCATCTCGCAGCAAGAATGGAACTCACTCGTGAAAATATTCGTGCTATGATTTATTATGATTTTCGGCGTGGTTTAACGCAACAACAGTGCATAGATCAACTAAGTTCAACTTTTGGTGATGAAGCCCCATCTAAAACTACTGTGTATCACTGGTTTAGTGAGTTCAATCGTGGACGTAGTATGCTTACGGACGAAGTTAAGGCAGGTCGCCCGAAATCGGTCGTTGTACAACAAAATATCGAGGCTGTGCGAAAACTTATAATGGACGACCGACATGTTACGTACCGCGAGATAGAGGCGACTCTGGGTATTTCTATGACCAGCATTAATAGCATCATCATCATCATCATCAGCCTATTTTAGTCCACTGCTAGACATAGGCCTCCCCCAATGAGCGCCATAGCGCCCTGCCTTCAGCTTGCCGCATCCAGCATCTGCCTGCAGTCTTTCGCAGATCGTCATCCCACCTTGCCAGAGGGCGTCCTACACTACGTTTGCCGAGTCGCGGTCTCCACTCAAGAACACGTTTACCCCAGCGGTTGTCGGTTCTTCGCGAGATATGGCCGGCCCACTGCCACTTCAGCTTGCTAATTCTTTGAGCTATGTCGATAACTTTGGTTCTCTGTCGGATGTATTCGTTACGAATCTTATCCTTCAGAGAAACTCCGAGCATAGCTCTTTCCATAGCTCGCTGAGCGACTTTGAACTGGTGGACCAGCCCTACCGTGAGTGTCCACGTCTCAGCTCCGTAGGTCATTACGGGTAGGACGCACTGATTAAAAACTTTCGTTTTCAAGCATTGCGGTATGGATGACGAGAAGACTCGGCGTAGTTTCCCAAATGCTGCCCAGCCTAGCTGGATCCTCCTTTTGGCCTCCTTCTCGAAATTGTTTTTACCTAACTGCAGGATCTGCCCAAGGTAGGTGTACTCAGAAACAATTTCAAGAAGGTGGCCATGTACGACGACCGGTCCTGGATCAATGTGGCCATTGATCATGACTTTGGTTTTATCCAAATTCATGCCAAGACCGATGCGTCGCGAGGCTGAAGCTAGGCCGTCCAGCATCCGGGTCAGCTCCTCTAGCGACTCCGCCATTACGACTATGTCATCAGCGAATCGCAGGTGTGAGATGTAATCGCCGTTTATGTTTATGCCCTTACCTTTCCAGTCCAGCGTCTTAAACATGTCTTCCAATGCGCTTGTGAACAGTTTCGGGGATATGACATCCCCCTGTCTCACCCCTCTGCGCAATTGGATGGGTTTAGACTGCTGGCCCTGTACTTGGACACTCATAGTGGCGGCTTCGGAGAGACATCTCAGCACCTCGATATAACGATAGTCTACTTGGCATCGCTGTAAGGATTCCAGAACAGCCCAAGTTTCCACGGAGTCAAAGGCCTTCTCATAGTCCACAAAAGCGAGACACAGGGGCTGATTATACTCTTCGGACTTCTGTATAATCTGCCTCACTGTGTGAATGTGGTCTATGGTGCCATATCCTCCGCGGAATCCAGCCTGTTCCGGTGGCTGGAACTCGTCGAGTCTTCTGGCGAGACGATTCGTGACCACTCGTGAGAAAAGCTTATAGACGTGGCTCAGAAGTGTGATGGGTCTGTAGTTTTTAAGGAGGGTTTTATCACCCTTCTGAAAAAAGAGCACCACCAAACTCCCGCTCCACGCCTTAGGAGTTCTCCCACTGTGAAGGACGGTATTGAAGAGGTTCTGCAGCTCCTGTATAACAGGAGCTCCTCCTGCCTTCAGAAGCTCTGAAGTAATACCATCCTCACCGGGGGCTTTTCCATTTTTAAGCTGCCTCAGAGCTAACACGATCTCGTCTTGACTGATGTCTGGCAGTTCGTCGGTATAGTGGCGTGTCAGGGTGGCTCTTGAATCATGGTCGTCTCGTCGGGAGTGGGGGGCATGTGCAGAGTACAGCCGGCCATAAAAATCCTCTATCTCGGCGGAGATCTCCGGCTTCGACAACACGGTCCTCCCGTCGTGCGTTTTTAGCTTCGTCAGGTGGCTCCTGCTAAGCTGCTGAGTGAATACTTTGGACCCTCGGTTTCGCTCTATCGCCTCTTCAATAAGGCGTGTGGTGGAGCTCCGAAGGTCGCGCCGTACCATCTTCGCAATTCGCTTATTCAGGTCTGACCTCTCTGACGAAGTCACTTGGGTAGTCTCCCGTCTTCTTGTCATCAGCCCCAGAGTCTCATCCGAGAGTTTGGACTTCTTGCCAGTACGCTGTTTTCTGCAGAACTTGATACCCTCGTCCCTCAGCGTTTCGACCAGATTGTGTAGGGTCTCGTCGGCGTCATCAGTGGGTTCCAAGGCAACAAATCTATTCCCGAGAAGCTGCTGAAACTCCTCGGTGCCCGCGACGATTTGGATTTGGTTAGGCCGGAGCGTGGACTTCATCAGACGGTTTCTTTCAAGCTTCAAGTTGATATTCAGAGAGCCTCGGAGCAGTCGGTGATCAGATCCGGTATTGAACCTGTTGATCACTGAGACATCTCTGAATATGTGCTTGCTATCCGTCAAGATGAAGTCGATCTCATTTTTTGTCACAGTGTCGGGGCTCTGCCATGTCCACTTCCTTTGAGGCTGTTTCTTAAAGAAGGAGTTCATTAAGAATAGCTCCTCTTTCTCAAGGAAGTTGACAAGCATTTGCCCCCTGTGATTCCTAACTCCATAACCATGCGGGCCTATTCGGGATTCGTTGCCAGTCCGGATTCCCACCTTGCCGTTAAAGTCCCCCATAACAACGTTGAAGTGAGCCTTTGTGGTGTTGTGCAAGGCTTTGGATATGTCTTCATACATATCCTCCACTTCATCATCCGAGTGTGCCGAGGTCGGTGCGTAAACCTGAACTACCTTCACGCTATACCGCTTGGAAAGCCGAAGGATCAGGTACGCTACCCTGTTCGACACACTGGAGATTTCTTGAACGTTGCTAGAGAGGGCCTTATTGACGAGAAAACCTACGCCACCCTGGGATGTTTTATCACCCTCGCGAAAGTAGAGAAGATGGCCTGAGTCTAGGGTTACGGTGTCCTCCCCCTCTCTACGGACTTCACATAACCCAAGAACATGCCATTTAATGTTCTCTAACTCCACTTCCAACTGCGCTAGATGATGGTCAAGCCTCAGAGTGCGTCCGTTGAACGTAGCCAGGGTCAATTTAGGAAGTGTGTGGTAGCCTGTTGTAGCCCGGGGATTCCTAGCACCCCCTGCCCCGCCGTTACCGTGGCCGCTACCATGGCCAGGAATAGCGAGGCGGCCGGGAACTGGGGGCCATTTCTTGGCTGAACTTATCATAAAGGGGTAATGCCCATAATCCCCACGCTGGGCATGCGGGTTGGGGATCGCAGTTTGGTGGTGGGATTTTTCTGCAGGGGCGCTGCTGCCCGCCCCCCGGTATGTCCCTTAGTCGCCTCTTACGACACCCACGGGAAGAGTTGGGGTGGAGCAATTCTAAGCCGGCACCACACGGCATTATTAATAGCATATTACATAATTATTTGGCTGTAAAAAAAATTTGTTCGCGTTGGATACCCCACAACTTAACAAAAGAGCAAAAAGATGCTCGCGTCGAATGGTGCAATAAAATGTTAAAAAATATAACCGTGGTGACTCAAAAGCCGTTTATAACATCTATACAGGTGACGAATCCTGGCTCTATGCATACGATCCCGAAACGAAGCAACAATCAACGGCATGGGTGTTTCAAAATGAGCCGGACCCTACGAAAGTTACTCGTGCAAAAAGTACATTGAAACAAATGGTGGCCTGCTTCTTCGGTATTAATGGCCATGTAGCTACAGTGCCACTAGAAAACCGTAGAACGGTTAATTCAGAGTGGTACACGACCATTTGCTTACCGGAAGTATTTGAACAAATTCGTAAAACTAACCAGCGACGAAGAATCATTCTTCATCATGACAATGCCAGCTGTCATACGTCACGCGAAACAACTCTATTTTTGGAGGGTGAAAATGTGGAATTAACGGGTCATCCGCCGTACAGCCCTGACTTGGCACCCAACGATTTTTATTTATTTCCAAATATAAAGAATAAATTACGCGGTCAACGATTTTCGACCGCTGAAGATGCTGTCGACGCATTCAAACAACACGTTATGGAGGTACCTCAGGCGGAGTGGCAGAATTGCTTTAAAAATTGGTTCACGCGAATGCAAAAGTGCATAGATCATCAAGGGGAATACTTTGAAAAACAATAAAACCATTTTCAGCCGTGTACGTTTGTTTGTTTTTTTGTTTCCGGATATATAAGTAGCAACCCTCGTACAATAAAATAAAATTTCATAAAATCAATCTACATGGGGGTGAAAAGTGGGGTCAAAATGTGTATGAAAGCAAAAATAAAAACAACAAATGAGAGATTTAACTTCAAACTCGGATAAATGCATCTGTCAGATTATGCGAATTTGGTATTAACACATTCAGTGCCGAAAACCCGACTATCGGGTATTTTATGATTTCGTTCCCAGGCAGGACGACCCATAGTCGGGATCGTGGTACTACAGCTTTATATGACGAAATTTTTGTGGCCTGGCGCGGATGTCTTGTTTGGCTGGGTGGCAATGAATGTGTTAAGAAAATCTATTAGGGTAGATATTTATATATATATATATCTATTAGGGTATATATTATATTGTATATATTAAATCTATTAGAGTCGAATGAGTTTAAATTTGAACCAGGAATAGGAAAATTCTCATGCGGATATACATATTAAATTATTATTTTTAAATTGTTTCTATAATAAAAAAAATAATTGCTAAGTTCCATCAAAAATATAATTAGATATGACTAGACCTCGTTATTGGAGGTGCAATTTGGTAGCTTGACATTCTTAGGGATGGGTAAAAAATATTTTGAAATACTAGCTGTATGTCAATATTTTTCCTTTACCATAATGAGAGTCTAAGACTTTAATTAAACATGTTTATTTTGTAAAACATGACAAATTAAAATTTAAAATTTATTAACATGTCTCATTTTTATAAATAACAATTTTCAATCTTTAATTTTTTGGAGTTCAGGGTGTTCTGCGAGAAGTGACTGCATTTTCATTATTATACACCAAAAAAATATGCTCGTAAATACAGTCCAATTATCGGAAATATTGTTGTGAGATGAAATTGACTATCTATTGACGTAAATAATTTATTTTCAGTATAGGTGGCTAGTATTATACCTATATGGGTAAGGTTTATCTTAAGATCGTTTAGGCACGGCCCTGGAACTCGAAACATTAGAAAAGTAAAATAGCAACCATATCGTTATTGTTCTACTGATAATGGTTTCTACTTCTGATGATTATCATGGGTGACAAAGAAATAAAATTTTAGTATAAAAATGGTATATAAAACTAATTGCCCAGAAAAAGGAAGAGTATGGATGTCAACAGCATAAATATTTTTACCCATCCTAAGAAAGTCAAGCTACCAAATTGCACCTCCGATAACGGGGTCTAGAAATAACTCCCATTCCCATGTTCATAGCTGATGTACAAAGATAGTTATTAATTTTAAATAATGTGTTTTAGATTTATGGAACTATCAATTACGTCGCATGTTAAGGCGTGAGGGGGTCAACAAGTTGTGACAAGTTAAGGGGGGAGGCTCAATTTTTGTGACATTACATATATAAAAACACTGTGTAGGATATAATTTATTTTTTAAGGTACAAAATAGGTACATGAGAAAACTTAAATAAACTATGTAAATAACCTAAAACTAACTTCCTTAAAAATACTAAAAACTAAATATCTATCTCTAAAATGGGCCCCTGTGGCATCGTGCCTAGGACGCTGCCAGCATTTCCTTGCTGAATTTCAATACTTATGCGTTGAGCGAGGAAGCTGCCAGCTCGTTTGACTCCTGTGACTTCGACCAGCCGTTTAGCTACCTGGCGGTAAAGGTTTTTAGCTGATGGACCCCATGGACCGAGAGTCTCGACGCCAAATGCAATAAAGTTGTAATTGGCGTCGAGACTGCATATTCGCCTTTTAAGAGCCTCGGCCGCCTCCGCCGCCGCGCTAGCTTTATTCATAGTACCGTGGAGGTGAGACGGTGCCAGCGTGTCCACGCTAGTCGCGTTCCACCCTAGCACCCGTCCCAAACTCCACGGAATCAGTGACATCCCGTCGGGCCTCTTGCCATAGTCTCTGGCTATACCGGTTGGCCGCCGACACATTGACGGTGGCAAGAGACTGGCGGACAATGTCGTTTAGATGCATGTGTCGCAGCGTGACGAGAGAGGCGGCCCGCGCTCCGCTGACAGAGAGTCCGTGGTGCCCAAGCTGGTTGACGTCCTTACCACCAGATGCCTGTGCGGTGCGCATACTTGTGCCCACAAGCGCAGGTTAACCGCCAGCCGGAGGGTTTCAGGGGCAAGGTCCTGTGTTAGGCGAGGGATAGGCACTCAGCCAGTGGCCAACCTCCCTGCATCCGACGGCGGTCAGGCGAGCGCGTTCAGTTCCAGTGCTCTGGTTTAAAAGAGTGGTGTATGTTAATTTAGATAGGACATAGTCCCAGCTCCTTTAGGATTTCGGTTTATAGGGGAGATTTTGCCCCGGGCAGGCGGAAAGCCAAGTTTTTCTGGCATTGTCGAAGCCTGAGATCTCATAGTTTGAAGTTGAACTCCTTAATATTAGTATTAAATAGTAATACTGTGTTAGTATTAAAATTCATTTTTTGAAGGTAATGTCCCTTTATGACGAATAAGTATTTTTCTTATGTTGAATTCATTTAAAATATTTTGAGAGGGAGTAATAATAATTTGAAACACAAGGTCGGCCTTAACATTCGCAAGAGCCTGGGCCACCCTTGTAAAGATCAGCTCTGCAAGGTCCTTGTAAAAATTTGATCAGGTTGTTGCGAGGCCCTTGCAAGCGCGAGGCCTCAGCCGACTGCCCTGTTCGCCACTCCCGCCTCTGTTTAAACATGTCTTCATGATGATGGCGCATGCAACTGTGCCGAAATATCGGGAACTCTCAAACTAGGTCGGTTTGTGTAAGATTGTCCCATAATAATAATTTATTTATTTAAAAAGTCATTACCTCGTATGTCTATGCGGTATGCTTTTAGTAAAAAATACCAGTACCTACCAGTAGTAGTTTAACAGACTCATTGACAGGAAACAAGTTTTTAAATCTTTTTTAAGGTTCCGTAGTCATTGACAGGAAACAAGTTTTTTAATCTTTTTTAAGGTTCCGTAGTAGACAAGAAAACCTTATAGTTTCGCCATACCTCTGTCCGTCGGACTGTCTGTCCGCGGCTTAGCTCACTAGTCATTAGTACCAGAAAGCTGAAATTTGGTACGAATATGTGTATGAGTCACGCCGACGAAGTGGTATAGAATAAGAGCCCACAGCACTAAACCTACTTCGATAAGTCTCCTAGATGATATATATATATATATATATATATTAGTTACGTCTGCCATAGTGAAACACGAATTGGCGATGCTGCAATGCAAAAAACCTGTATATAATACTAGCTTTTGCCCGCGGCTTCGCTCGCGTTAAATTCGGGGTAACACGGTTCCCCTTTGCCCTCCGTAATGCTCCATACAAACTTCCACCCCCCATTTTAGGGAAGTGGGGGGTTAGAAAGAGACAAAAAGTAGCCTATGTCACTCTCCATCCCTTCAACTATCTCCACTTAAAAAATCACGTCAATTCGTCGCCCCGTTTTGCCGTGAAAGACGGACAAACAAACAAACACACACACTTTCCCATTTATAATATTAGTATGGATATGGATTATATAACCAAGTAATGATGATCGTCGTCATATGAATGGCGACCGGCCGCCGTCGTATTTTAATTATTTCTCGAAATCTATTTTACGGATCAAATCGTGATAGGTATCATTTGAAATCATTTTAAATGTACTGTAATCGGTCCTATAAAGTATGAGAGGCAAAAAAAAAACGTTTTTTTTTAAGTCGACCCGTTTATGTCAAAGACATTATTACAGCAATAGGGATAATTACAATACTACATGCATCTGTCTCATTAATTATGCATGTGAACGCATCATTATATCTTGAACGTCCACGGTAAAGTACGAGTATGAAAACAATAATAGTATGTAACCCAAACTCCTAATGATATAGGAAGGCAAATATTCATTATCGATACCGCACCGAATAGTTTGTCACGTCACTACTGATAATTGATAAAAAGTATTTAGCTTTTTCTCTTTTTGCATAAAATAAATGCGATTTCATTTCTTTACATTTTTGGTTTTTATTAATAATTATTACAAAAAAAATTATATACATAACTAAGATATTTTAAAATATAAACAAGTTTCGGTTTTTATGCCAACGTTTTCGTTTAAATTTTATTAATATTTATTTTTAATAGGTCACATAAAACTTAGTCGAGAACATTCTCCGGAGCAAAGGGAATTAAGCTTTTTTAATGTCAATAATCTGAATTGGAGACAAAATTGCTGTACTGGTATCAATAAATAGTAGTTTATGTAACTGTTATGTAATAAGGGTCCTTAAAATACGAGTGTGGTTTTATGAAACGAGCCCGCGGCTCGTTTCATAATAAGATCACACGAGTGTTTTAAGGCCTAATTACGTACAGTTGCATACACTGCTTTATCTACACTCATATTATATATATTAAATTAAGTGCTCGGAAACCATAGAATGACCGCCATTGCACCGCCATGGCCAACTCGATTGTGCCGGCCGTGTAGGCGGCCGCGCGGGCGCGTGCCGTTGGTCAGGAAGGAGCACAGGATTTACATTATGTTATCAAAACTCATAGCACATCAATATTTGAGCATGTAAAGTTAAAATTACGTTACTGCCACAGATAAAAAGCTTATCATAGTAAAATCGGTTGTGGTAATGCTAGCCATTGCCTACCGTTTTTGAACACGTTTTAGAGGACTTACAGTGTGAGTGTAGATAAACATATATGTTAAAATTATGAAGACAAGAAAAGACAAAAATATTAAGAAATAAATGAGTCCTCTTCCAATAAAAGTAAAAAGAAATATGCGAGAAAGTTCTCGAGAATGTTCTTGTGAGAACGTTCCCGAGAAGGTTCTCGGAAATTTCCCAAGATAGCAGAGATTTTTGCACTTAGAATCTTTTATTCGGTTTACAATGATCCTGAATATCTTTCAAACACCTTTAGGAAGATTTATATAAAATAAAATATCTGAATTTGTGCAGATTAGATGTACTTTCTCGGAAATTCTCGTTACAGGGAAACGTTCTCGAGAACTTTCTCGCAACATTCTCTCGTTCGGCAACGTTCTCGAGAACGGCACATCTTTAATGGCAAATCACAAACGACGACTACAACAACAAAGTTAAAAGAAATGCCGCGTTAAACAAGTTGTTGTTGTTATTCAAGACAAAAGACCAAAATGCCAATATAGACACAGGAAAAAAGAAAATTGCTTCAATGAGAAACTGTTTTAAAAAATAATGTAACAAATCCATTTGCACACAGTACCGATAAAGCACACAAGCGAGTGAAGCTGGAGCACCTATGGACGTATGAAATGGATCGATCGTCAGTGTACATAATTTGATGCCGTCAGGGTTGGCAAAAACCCGGGTTTTTTCAAAAAATATCTACCCACTGGGTTTTTTCGGGTTATTTCGGGATAATAAAGTTTTTTGTTTGAATTTAGATTTAAATGCATTTAATTTTATTGCATTTTTTCTACCAAATATTTTTGTAACTGAATAATATGGCATGTGTTTTCTGTCCGTTGGGGAAATCGCCAGTCTGGCTTCAAGTTTATTATTGGAGGATGATGATGATGAATTATATATTGGTTGGCTACTACCTACTTAATAAATATGATAAACTAAACCCCAAATATTAAGTTTCACCAAAAAATACAAGAATATATAAAGTAGTAGGTAACCATTATATAATTTAAGACTTTTTACAGCTTAAATCAGATTTCTTAAGTCAATTTATTTAAAAAACCCACTTTTGTCAAAAACCCACGGGTTTTTTCAGCTGGGTTGTACCCAATTTAACCCAGTGGGTTTTTTATGGTTGGGGACGATTGAGCCAACCCTGGATGCCGTCCATTTAGATGAATCCATTGTAACGGCATCCGTTTGGAAGGCTCGTCAGTGGCCTGCTTAATAGTAATTCATTAAAAAAAAAACAACGTTCTAAGTTGTTCATAAAGGCTTAAAATTTTATTTTTTAATACTTGGGAGATGGCGACAACATCGATTTTTAGTTATTTAATGCAGAATATAATATTGCATAAAATATATTTTTTGTAAAAAATCCATTTGGGCCAACAAGGTAAAAATGTCTTACATTACAATGCATACCTACAGGCCGTCCTTCTTACGACTATAAGTACTGAAGCGACAAGTATATTTAAGCTATATGTACTTGAGATATGATATTTTGCTGTATAGAATCTACATAGCAATTTTGAAAATACGTAATGCTGCATTAAAAGATTTATATATATCAAAAGAAACTCAAATTGTATGTACAGCACATTTTATTAAAAACCTATAATTTACACCTAAATATTACTTAACTATGACTACACCTACACCTAAACATAAGCCTTAATAATTACTCATCCACGTCACTATCTGTATTAATACTAACATTTATATATTCTTCTTTGAACAGTGTACAGAGTTTTTGGCTAGGTCGCGGAATTCTGGATAAAAATCGACCATAGGACAAATAATATATGTTTGCGGCTACGTGGGAACAACAACCAACTGTTCTTAGCCCATTTGCACATTCGCAACAATATTGATCGATTGCCTCTATTCCCCTCTGCGCCATCATACTTTATAGTTAAATGACGCGGGTTTCAGTGACCGCAAGGCAACATCCGATTTCGATGATTGTAAGTGCATTTTTCCTAAATTCTCCTCCACCGATAGAAAAATTCACCTTGCACCCGGCTTCCAACTCAGATGGTTCGATAACTGCCCGGCCTGGGCGGATGGCAATTTGTTTCCGGTGTCTGTATGTGATGAAGAACAAGCATGCTAATTTTCAAGCGGTTGCATGACAAATTTTTAAAAATTTTTTTCTTGGCTCTCGTACAGGGAACCAGTCCAACCAGGAGGGATGGCATTAAAATTTTGTTATATACCCAGGATACATTCTTTCAGGCAACCGCTGTTTCAATCGGTTGCCTCGCGATAAAAAAAAAATTGCACCCCCCCTCTATTTCCGCTCCAGTCCAAGTTGGGTCAGTTCGGGTTGCACAGGGCGGTTCCTCATCACTTCAGAAGCTTAAACACCGCGGTAGCCATCCGGTTGCCTCGCGGTCATCGAAACTACGCGTCATTGCTCTGATATTATGATTCATAATTTATGAAGCATCTACACTACCGTCAAAAAGGTTAAGACCAAACACAATGTTTGGTTTCATTGTCATAAACTCTTCTCAAAAACATCAAACTACATTTGCAATCAATAGAAAACAACGTAAACATATTATTTTTGTCTTTGTACCTTTAGCAAATACTCTTTTCAATAGGTATCTATATTCTGAAATAAACATTATTGTATTGTATTGTAAGTAACGGTAGACATTGACAGTGTCAAACTAAAAAACAAACCCGTTTCAGTCCAGCTGAAGTTAGACTTTATGTCAATGCCATAAGGACGTTAACGACTTGTCTTGCTGTATTTTAATCGCGGAAAGATCAACATAATGTTTATTTATTTAATATTTCTAATTCCCGTTTCATTTTTTTGTAATATTTTGTCTACTTTAGTAATAAAATTAGTATTTATTTTATAATGAAGTACAAACTGTATACGGTTTATATCAGGTGGCCCAGAATTGACGATCTCCTTTCCGTAAATTTTCGAAACTCGCAAGGGAATCAAAACCTACAGGGTACTTCCCGTGAACTCAGAATCTTGAAATTTGGTACGAAGCATCGTCTTATAGCACAGATAAAGGAAAAATTGCGAAAACCGTACATTTTTTGTTACATCATATAATAAAAATATTTTTAATAATTTTAAAGTTACCACCCCTATATACCGACTCGCACTTGGCCGGTTTTTATGATTCATGAAGTGGGGCGTGAGACAGTGAGACTGACGTAGGAGTTAGTGGGAATGGAGTTAGAGTCGATGGGATTGAAGTAGCAGTCGGTGGTAGAGTAGAATTAGGGTGGAAGAGAGTTGGGGAGTGAAGGGAGACGGCAAGACTGGTATATGAGTCGGTGGAAGTGGGGTAAGAGACGAAGCGGTAGGACTGACGTAGAAGTGAGGTCCATGTGAGTCGATGGAAGTTGGCGGTATGATGTTCGCTAGCTCAGAAAGTAAAAATACAATAATACTATTATTTTCTGACCGATACTGCAAAACAGTATTAAGGCTGCGTTTCCACCAGATATGTGCAAGAATGCGTAACACGTCCCTTGTTAGTTAAGAACCAATATAATCACTTTATTGGAGCGAAGACGGCTAAATGAAGTGATTTTATTGGTTCGCAACAAAAAACACATCTTTCGCTACATATCCTAGATACTAGCACATCTCTGGTAGAAACTCGGCCTTAAAAATTTAGCATATTTAAAATAAAAATGTCAACGTTCTTTATCGACGTCCACGGTAAAAGCTCACTGTACATAATTTTCTGATGACGCTGAATTTTCAAAATGGCATAGAAACGTCAAATAGAAACTTATAAAATAAAAAGTACTTTGTTTTGAAGATAAAAATGTATTCTTTGATTAATTTTCAGCTATATTAGCGCTAAAGTTAGTATTCTTAGAGATAATTCGTTTTAAAAGGAGAATTAAACTATAATGAATATGACTTTATTTTGTATAAAAGATTGATACAGAATTTATTAAGGATCATTTCGTTTCCAAACGTTTTTTCTGTATTTTGAATAGTTTTCTCAGAATCTGACAAAAACCACGTTTCGGGACCTTTGCGGGGGTGCGGGGAGGTGAAGCTCACTTGGGAGGGGTACGGAGGGTTACTGAAGATTAACTATGCCGATTTTTCCATACATTCCAATCTAGAATGATTGAATTATAACGCTAAACACTGCTGCTATAAAAATTATAAAAATCTGTCAATAATTGTAGTAGCTATGTTAAAAAACATGTTAGCGCCTATGCTAAAAAAATTAGAGCTGAAAAAAAAATTGCTGCTTAGAGGGAAAAAATATAAATTTTCTCAATTTACGAAATATCCACATTAGCTTCAGGTATATTATTTATTGGTTTAATGATCTGAAGCCCCTAAACGCCGTAAAAACATTATTATAGTACCTGAAGTCTAAATAATGACTCCACGAACGTGCCACTACCTCAGAGAAATAAACCAATGGAGTGGTAATTGTCAGGCGTCCCCCTCTGCCAAAAGTACAAGACCACTGGTCGTAGCGGTTATATAAAACTAGTTGTCGCGCGTCAAACGCCATTCAATGAATGTCAGTCAGCGCGGAACGATCTGAGGTAAAAATGCTGAATTACTGCGTGTTTTCATGTAAGAAAACATCTGAATTATTTAGTTTACAGAAGGATAACGTTTCTTTTCATCTGTAAGTATAATTACGTCTAAATATCATCAAATAGTACACGAAATTAGAAAAAAACTAAAAAATATAGTCAATCAAAAAGTGTTGCCACTTAATGGTACTACATCTGCTTTAGGGTAATTTTTAAACTTGACTCTTCATAGTACATTGTACTATCGGGTTCATGATTGCATACCCAATTTATCAATGAATTCATTCATAAATTGGGTATGCAATTATGAACACGATTACATCGAGGGAGGTAAGTGAAATATTGCAAACAAGAGTAATCGACTCCAGTGCGGCAGAAATACGTCCGCCATTATGTCATTAATTGTCATTGTTATGACAGGTAGGCAATACACTTAAAAGATACTCCGTGGGTTAGGCAGAGACCCATTCGGCATACAGCCATAATTGTAAAGCATTGCTCTGTTAAAAAAGCAGTGTGTCTCTGTGTGTGTGTTGTTATTAAATTGTTTCTAAACATATTTTAATCGACTTTTAAATTATTCAAATTACATATTGAAAAAATGAAAAGCTTAACGTCAGTACTTCAAAGGTAAAACGCATTCACACGCATGCTTTTTAAATTATATATGTCGTCGAGGACCGCCGAGGGCAGGGCAGTAAGGTGGTTTGGAACTCAAAAACCGGCCAAGTGCGAGTCGGACTCGCGCACCGAGGGTTCCGTACAAACCTGTAGGTATATAGGGGTAGTAACTTTAAAATTATTAAAAATATTTTTATTATATGATTTAACAAAAAATTTACGGTTTTCGCAATTTTTCTTTTATCTGTGCTATAAGACGTTGCTTCGTACCAAATTTCAAGATTCTGAGTTCACGGGAAGTACCCTGTAGTTTTTGATCCTTGAGACTTTCGAAAATTTGCGGAAATTTGCGGCATAAACGGCTGTATCTGTTGATTGCGTTGGCTTAGAAGTCTGATTTTTTCACAGCTCCAAGGGACAGTAGACCTGAGTATTTGATATAAATTTCAGCTTGATACCTCCACGCGTTCCTGAGAAAAATGGTATTGACAGACAAGACAGACAGACAGACGGACAACAAAGTGATCCTATAAGGGTTCCGTTTTTTACTTTCGAGGTACGGAACCCTAAAAAACTGACACTATAAGGATAACCTAGCCTATAGCACATTACGCACGGACGCACGGTAATGAAATAAAACATAAACGCTGGTTTAACAACTGTATTGAATTCAAATCTTTTTAAAACCGTATTATGGGAAGGGTAATAAACTAAAGCCCGTGCCGAAAAGTTTTTTTACAGAGTCTGCATACCAGTAAAATACTGGCTGGTAAACGATTTTTTTTTTACTATATTCCTCAGTTTGTGTCATCTTGATGTATCGATTGGAATAATAATTTTATGTTAAGTATTGTTTTAATTTAAAATGCAGGACGAAAAAATAAAACGGAGAGAAACTGTTTTGCGAACATACCTTGAATATCCTAATTCAACTTTTGCAGCGATTGGAAAGATGGTGAATGTAAGTCGTGCGACGGTGCGAAATATTGTTAATCGGTACGTAAAAGAATATAGAATTCAAGACAAAGCTTGAAGTGGACGCCCGACGGGTCCTTCAAATAAAAAAATAGAAAAGAAAATAGTGTCTACTTACAAGAAAAAATGTAGTTTATCAGTGCGGGATGTGGCAAAAAAATTGAAAACTAGTTCATCTATGGTCCAGAGAGCCAAAGTGCGTCAAAATTTAAAGACTTATAAGAAAGTAAAAGCCCCAAAACAATCGGTAAAACAATACAATAGTTCTGTTTCAAGGTCGCGAAAATTTTACAAGCTTCTCTGCAACTTGGACGGAATATGCGTTCTTATGGACGATGAGACGTATGTGAAAAAAGATTTTACAACTTTGCCAGGTGACCAATTCTTTACAACCGAAAATAAGGCGAATATAAGCGATCAGAATAAATATATTTTTATGGAAAAGTTTGGCGAAAAATATTTAATCTGGCAAGCAATATGTTCCTGTGGAAAACGCACTGGGTCATTTATCACGCAAGGTACCATAAATGCAGATATATATGTCCAGAAATGTATAAAAGGTTTGATTTTACCATTTATAAGGCAGCATGAAGGGAATGTTGTTTTGGCCCGATTTGGCTACTGCACATTATGCCCGAGTCACACAAGAGTGTCTGGCTTCAAACAACGTGCAATGTGTGTCCAAAGATATGAACCCCCCAAATTGTCCTCAGCTACGACCCATCGAGCGGTATTGGGCATTAGTCACAGCAGAGTTGCGTAAAAACTGTGATCCAGCAACATCAGAGACAGATTTTAAAAAGAAGTGGAAAAAACACTCCAACAAAGTCACTGAAACCACTGTGCAAAACTTAATGGCAGGCTTGAAGAAAAATATCCGCTTGTTCAGCCGCAAAAACCTCAGACCATAAAATGTATATATTTATTGTAAATAGACATTATGTATCATATAACTAAAATTAAATATCCTTGCTGTTCATTGTAGTTTGTTATGATTTGAGGTATTTTTATGGAACTTGGTACTTATTCAGATCTCACTTCTTTTATAGGCGAAGCATTCCCATAGTATCGAACTTGGCAGCCTTTCACATTTATGTTTTTGATGGGATTTCATTTATTTTTGTTAGGTGTAGGTTCTTTATTATTTTTTTATCACTTTTGCTTTAGGAAATGTCTCATTCCACTTAGGTATGTACTTTATACTATAACGCTTTATACTAAGCGTCTAATTCTATTTTACTATTTATTTATAGGTGACTTTTACAAATAAACTGGCTCCCTACACCTATAAAATGTACCTACTTACATATAATTACATACATCAATAACGTACTTTATTCTGTTTGTAAGTACGCTACCTACATAAGGAGTGGTCCGGAAAAAAAGTAGCCGTGCCTTTTTTGATTTATCTTTTTATTTTGTGCCGATTTAGAAGCAGTGTTTATATTTAAATAATCTCTAGATACAATCATACAAAACATAAATACAATCATACTTAAATAAAACAGCGTTTGGAAGTTTTCGCCTTTTGTATTCCATCATACACATAGTTTTTTGAACAGCGTCTTCTGACAGAATTTTTGAGGTGTTTCTCAAAAACATGTTTTTATTTATATAGTTTGATTGATGAGCTATTTTATACCTTAATAAATTGTCTTTCTTCAATAGTAAACTTTTTTATCTGGCTTCATTTTAAGGTAGTTACAGTAATTTTTAATTAAATGTATTTGCCTTTTTTAATAGAAAATTATCTCCCATAGAAAAATCTTTGTCAGAGGTTAGATTAGAGAGTCTTCCTGACTATCCTAGCTAAAATACAGTTAATTAATGTAGCTTCTTGGTAAGATGAAATTCTGAAAAGCATAAAACGGGTTGTGAAAATGGAAATACAATTGTGGCATTGTAGCGGATGTCGATTGAAGATTGTCAAATTATGTTGTTCAAAAGGTTACAAAGTATGTTGAATTAAAAACGCGAAAACTTAAATATGCTCACATATTCTATTATGATTGTATTTTTATTTATTAGTATTGTATCTACGGATTAATAAAATAAATATACTGCTTCAAAATTAGCACTAAATTAAAAAATACACAAGATTGTACACTGCTACTTTTTTTCCGGACCACTCCTTAGATAATTAATAACTTGGTAATACCTACCTACCAGTAGGTATTATAATTGGTAGCTTATTATGTAGCCCTAGAAGTGCACCATCCCATCTCATCCCGTGGCGTATCGGAGGGTGAGATGGGCAGTAGTATATATAATTCCATCTTAGAGTATATATGATTTCCATGTTCTTGAATCTGCGATTTTATTAGTTGTAAAATTAGTATATATGATTTCCATGTTCTTGAATCTGCGATTTTATTAGTTGTAAAATTAGAAATTATTTAGACTATGCGAGAAAAAATAGTCTTTTCATTTTTGTTTGACTGATTTAGCGCACCTAGTGTACCTAGTGACCTGCTTTGCACTTCGTAAATCGTGGGTTCGGTTCCCGCAACAGACACACACAGAGTGGTGAACAATTTTATTGTTCTTGTCTTTAAGACAAACATGTATTGTCTTAAATTGGTATGTGTCTAAATTTAAATAAGTCATCTCATTTCCACTCCATACCTACTTATAGTAGAGCAAAATTACACATTCGTTGTTTTCGAAACTGACTCACACTTGGCCGTTTTCAGATTTTTACTTTATTTCGACCTAAAGACAAACCTTCGAGCCAAATTTCAGGTCGGTACGACCATTGGAAGATAGACCCATTTAGTTCATTATGACTTCATAGTAGAACAAAGTTACACCTTCGCTATTTTTAAAACTGACTCACACTTGGCCGTTTTCAGATTTTTCCCTTTACTTTGACCTTAAGACCTATCTCCATGCCAAATTTCAAGTCAGTACGACCATTGGAAGTGGTCTAGGTTTTTGATGAGTCAGTGAGTGTATAGTAAAAATAGCGATTTTCTGACGTCAATATCTCAAGAACTGCTATAGGTAGAATAATGAAATTTTGTATTCTAGACAATTAAGGGGATGTCAACAGACACTCGAAATTTCATATGCGTAGATAAAATATGTTTAGAGTTATAGGGTGGTCGAAATTGGCCCGAAATGGTTCGTGTAATATAACCCACGGCCGGTGTGTCGCTTTTTTTTGCTCGAACTTGGCGGACACATTGCCGTGTGTCTAGATTCTGGTAGAAAAACTTGATATTTAATGGCAACTTAACATTATAATTTTATCAATAGCTAAACCTTATACTTGGTAAAGAAACAAAAATATATAACTAACCTACGATCAATGTTTCTCTGCGTCCGTAGGAAGCACCTTAGACAACCCCACACGTGATCCCTGGGTGGTGCTAAAAGAGTTACAAACTTGGCAGCTCTACTCTCCTACCTGGACCTCGCATCACTCACTGGATTTTCTTCATCATCTGCTTTCCCACTACCCTAGGGAACCACCACTACTGACAGTGAATGAAGTACCTCGGTCAGTTATGATTCGGCGGGGAATACTAAAGATTCCAAAGTACACCCGGAACGCATTAATAGATGTTTGAGTCTTTGTATTCCTAACTGCCTTCAAAAATATGTATTTAGTGTACGAATCAATAATGACCAGTATATAAACGTTGCCCCTTTTACTCCTAACAAAAGGGCCAACGTGATCGGCATGTAACGTATCGAATGGAGTATCGACCTTCTCAATCGGATGCAGGTAGCCAGGCTTCTTACCACCACCTGATTTCGAGTATGCGCATTCGAGGCAAGAGTTGACATATTTAGTGACAAAACCCCGCACGTTTGCCAAAACGTTGCCAAGGCCTCCGAAGGTGTACGATTGATCCCTCTGTTAAACGTATTATTAAGCCCCCATTGGACATCGGGCAAGTGGTCATCCCATTTCTTTTCAGGCGACCCAATGCATTTCGCAGTTAAAGCATCCAACAACGTTTTATTATAACGTTCCACTTGCCCGTTGGCCCTGGGCGTAGAAACAGCGTTTAGTACGTGCTTAATATTCTTTTCGCCTACGACTCTTCTCTTCTTAAAGGACTCACTAGTGAATGAAGTACCTCGGTCAGTTATGATTCGGCGGGGAACACTAAAGATTCCAAAGTACTCCCGGAACGCATTAATAGATGTTTGAGTCTTTGTATTCCTAACTGCCTTAAAAAATATGTACTTGTATTTAGTGTACGAATCAATAATGAACAGTATATAAACGTTGCCCCTTTTACTCCTAACAAAAGGGCCAACGTGATCGGCATGTAACGTATCAAATGGAGTATCGACCTTCTCAATCGGATGCAGGTAGCCAGGCTTCTTACCACCACCTGATTTCGAGTATGCGCATTCGAGGCAAGAGTTGACAAATTCGTTTGACAAAACCCCGCACCAATCTCAACTAGCATCAGAGAAAGATTTAAGCTTATGTTAGTAGCTTTGCTTGTGGATGTTATGAATTCTTGGGAGGATTCTTTCCATCCATAATCCATTTACGACATTGTTTGACGTTATATCCAAAAAGTTTACAGTACCCGCATTTCTTGTTTGCTTTGCGTGTGGAGTTCTGTACGACTAGCGCTTGTGGCTCAGAACTCTCAGGTTCTTTATTCGTCAATGACCTTTCGTAACTGCAGATTTCCGTCGCCGTCAAATTGTCTAAGTTACGATCCTTTTTAGACATAAGCATCCAGCTTGACTTGAACGGGAAGTAACTCGATAGTTACTCGCTCCCCGACGATTCGGGGAGCGTTTCTAGAATCTTGCAAATGAGTAAGATCTCTGGAAGTTCATGCTTATCCTTTTGTAGTTCAACCTTGAGTTCATGCCATATATATAGTTTTTATTCTCAGATGTACCATCAAACAGTATATGTAGCTCATCCCATATTTCTCTTGCGCTGGTTAATCTCATTACTTTTTGTAGAGTGACATCTGACATAGTAGCCATTAGGATCAGCATAGCTGCACTATCTGTTTTATTATACTATTGAAGAGCTTGTTGGTAAGTAGCCATGACATAGGAGGTTGATGCTGAATCCGGTTGACTTGGCGGCTTTAGATTGCCGTTGATGGCATCTAGTCCTCCAGGCGTACCTCCTAACAGCAACAGTACCTTGCAGCGCCATGTAGTCCAATTTTCTTTACCTTATAAATGACCGATATCAATTTTACAGCTGTTGTAGACATTGCCATATTGACAGGTTCCTTTTAGAATATGTATTTGAAAATTCTTGCTACTTTTATTGAAAAATAGTTACGTTATCTATAGACGTTTATTTATTTTTCTAAGGACACACGCTCTGCTACCATGTTTAAGTAAATTGAGTTTATTTATTAAATATTATATTTACAAGAGCATAACATGACATGACATACGACAGTAAGTTACAGATGTAAAGATCTAGTGGCCTGTCTAAATACCTCTAAGAAATATAAAGGAGTTTATCAAAACCTCTTTCTAACAATAATCTTTAATTGTTTATGACGACTGAGTATTTTGAGTAATTGTCAATGTCACCATTTGAACTATTTGTTGTGGTTAGAAATATTGAGTTAACTAGCTGTGCCCGCGGCTCCGCCCGCGTGGAATTCGGTCTGTGTCAGTAAGCGGCTAATTCACCCCTAATTTCTCTCCCGCTACCCTGGAGGCGGAACTTGAAGTAAAGTTGACAGATGGATACGCTAGAGGACAGTAGTCCTAATAAAATATTTTACGATTACCACTAAATGAAACTACACTCAAAAATGAAAACTTTTTTTTATCATATTTTTTTTTGCATGATTTAAACGACATAGAGAGTAGTAGGTGTATATCGGACGATACAGGACCACTTTTGTATTTACACGTTCATGTCCACGGCAAATATCATCCAAATCGATCCTCCCGTCAAATCAGTCTAAGCATGAAAGGTAAGAACAGGCGCAGTTGAAATTGGGGTGGGGGGGGGGGTCGCAAATGCAGAAATGATTTTATTTCTATTTGAGGTGCACTTGGACGGGGACGGGGGTCCATGACCCATGCAAATTTAACTCCATCGAGTGTAGTGGCTACCCCCCCCCCTCCCCTTTAGACGTTGAATTTTTATATACTACGTATAACCTGGCTGGGGATTTTCTTGAATTGGAATTAGTAATCCTTAAGGGGTGATTTCCAGGATAACAATGCAAAAAAAACCGGCCAAGAGCATGTCGGGCGATGCTCAGTGTAGAGTTTTGTAGAAGCCGCCCTGTTACAAAACATCCGTTCAAAAGGTCGTTTATTAAGGGATATTTGGCGGCGCTTACGTCATTTTACTATTCGGCACTTCCTTTCACTATGCGTTTTTGACTGATAATTAAAAAACGGCTGAACCGATTTTATTCAATATAGTTTTTATTGAAAGTTCTTATCAGGCCTCACCAAATTTCAGCTTTCTGGTGCGAACGGTAACTGAGCTAGACCGCGGACAGACGGACGGACATGACGAAACTATAAGGGTTCCTAGTTGACTACGGAACCCTAAAAAGAGATAAATAGTAGTTTATGTAACTGATACGTAATAAGGCCTAATTATGTACAGAAGCATACACTGCTTTACCTACACACATATTAAAAATCCATTGAAACCATTAGAATGACCGCCATTACACCGCCATGACCAACCTTATTGCGCCGGCAGTCGGGGGGGGGGGGGGGGGGCAGTTTCATTAATTTTCATACGTTTTTACCACACTGTTACCACACAGATAATACACTGATGTTACGTTACTGGTTGTAATAATGGTGGTAATTACATACGGTTCCGAACGCGGAATAGAGGATTTATGATATTGGTGTAGATCAAGATATTTATTCTTCAATGTAAGCACATTACAATGCACTAATGAACGTCAGAGAAAAATAAAATGCGTGAGTGTCGTGGAACACTCGATTGGAACGAAGTTATGTTATTTAATTTTATTTTATTTTTGACTTTTTCGTAAATTTTGTGATTTTAATTTTTTTGTACATTTTCGACATTTTTGACTTTTTTTTACTTTTAGGTTCTCGACTTTTTTCACTTTGTCACTTGTCACTTTCACTTTTCACTACACTTCACTTTATTCTATTTTATATATTTTTTATTTCATTCCATTTTACATGTTTCTCAATCGTATGGGTGTCGCGTTTTCGTGACGTGACGCATTTTCGTGACGGTCACGTGACTTTTTTTCGCCTAGCCATCCGCGAACCGTCCGAGAAGGAACTTCGTTCCAAAACTACCACCGGTTCTAACCCTACACCTCTGGCCCAAGAAGTATTATGACCGAAAAAACTCGACGGGACTTATTTTTTTCACAACAGTAATACATTAAGTATTAGATATTAAAGATACAAAATATTGCGTAGTTCTTCAAGATGACATATCAGAACAGCTTGAGAGACAGATAATGTACCTATTGTTTAATTATAAAGAAAAATAAACCCTAATCCGACTGCTTCACAAAACGTTTGATATGTTTTCCTACCTAAACGGTGTCCTATAAATGTTAGATAATTTTGTAGTAGTTTCTTGGTTTGGGCCATGCAACTTTGTCCGTCATATATAGTCCTCGAACCTGCAATAACCCTTTGACATTCATGACATTTTCAAATATTTCTTAAGAGCGGGTAAAGGTAAATTTAAAGCATCGACGGGTAACATGTTATAAATAAGAACACCTTGACCAAAAAATTACAAATTATTTCAATACTAAATTTCATCTAAATACGTACAGCGGTTATTGGTTGTTTCTTCCCCATCTAAACTTCCACCCCTTTTGCATCCGCTTAAGGGATAATTTCCGAGATAAACAGACAAAAATTCTAAAAATTGTTGGAACGTGTTCTGTTATCGATTCTAAGTATCCCCAGCCAACTTTTTTTCGAATATATTCCATGAACAGACGTTCGACCCTCTTCAGTTTTATTATATGTATAGATAGTTTTTATTGAAAGTACCTTTCAGGCTTCATTATTTTTTTCAATTTTTTTGGACCTACGGTTCTAATTTAAGGGGGGGGGGGGGGGGGGGCTTTTCTGAAGATGAAACTATCCTTTGTCCTTTCTCGAGACCCATACTATCTCTATACCAATATTCATCTAAATCAGTTCAGCGGTAAAAAATTCCAACCCCCTTTTCACCCCCACAAGGGTTTGAAAACTATCCTATGACGTTTCTCGAGGCTCAAATTATCTCCATACTCATTTCTATCTAAATCGTTTCAGCGGTTAAAAATTCTCCATACAAACTTTTAACCCCATTTTCACCCCCACCAGGGTTGATTTTCGGGATTAAAACTATATATTATCCTTTCCCGGGACTCAAACTATCTCTATACAAAATTTCATCAAAATCCGTTCTGCCGTTTTCACGTGATGCGCGGTCAAATAAACAGACAAACAGATAAACAGACAAAAATTCTAAAATTTGTTGGAACGTGTTCTGTTATCGATTCTAAGTATCCCCAGCCAACTTTTTCTCGATTATCTTCCATGTACAGACTATCGACCCTCTTCAGCTTTATTATATGTATAGATAGATAAGGGATAAATTAAAAATTTCACCCAAAAATTGAACCAGTGGAGCCTCAAAAGAAGCGTCTGGATATTATGCATCTGTTCTTACAGCGTTACAAGCAGATCTAAGAATGGATAAACGGCCACAAATTACCATGATATCCTGTCATTTAACAATTGTTTACAAGTAAGTTCATTGACCCAGTCACCTGTTCAGTGTTAGCACAAAGTGCGTTTTGTGCGCAAATTTTGCGTAAATGTTTCAAACGCTATAAGTTGAACAAGGTTACACATATTTACATAGTTCCCATGGGGGAAATATAGTGCTAAGGCTAAACTATCTCCAATTCCCGCAAAGGGCCCTCGTGGACATGCAGGCTGTATACACGTGAACGGCATCCAAGTTTCAAGTCATGTTAGAATATCTAACATAAAAAAAACAGTACAATTATTTTTTGTATAGATTTCCTTAGCGCTTTGTTATCGATGTTCTTCCAATAGGACTGGGAACTTCGATGCCGTATGCCCACCGATCAAATAATACTAGGGATACACATTCAGCCCAAAAAAATGGCCCCACAATAGTACCGCCAGAACGACTCGTGCGGTACTTTCTTTGACAAGTCTTATTACGGTATAAGACTGGCTGGTTACAAATTTTCACGAGCCCTATTTTCAGTACATTTTGTTTGAAACTGACCACCTTGACATTGTTGCTCGAAGCGTATGCCGTTAACGTATACTTATGTACACTTACGGTAGATGTCGCTACGCGTCTCCTTGTGACGTGAACATTGAAGGAACAGAGGGAAAATTAACCGACCGTCGTGTAAGCGTCGATAGCTCAGTTGGTTAGTGCGATTGGACCGGAGTTCAGAAAGGTGACAAGTCTCTAATCGCCCGCACGGTGATTATTCCTTTTTGTTTCAATTATAAAATTAAGTATTCGCTAGCAGACGTCTGTTTACTACAAACATTTATTCCAGGCATGTATAAAAATATTATTTTTCAAAATATTGACAGCATACTTGTGTAAATTTTTAGTCCTGATAGAAAAAAAAAAGTAAAAGTAAAAGTAAAAATGTTTTATTGACCAAAAATTTTTAAATATACAGTTAACAACATATCAGCGACTCCCACACTAGGCAAAGCCTGTGTCGTGGAAGTCAAAACATAAGATTGATTACCAGAAAAATAAAAACATAGCGGCTTATGAAATCAAGAATGCATGCAGACTTATAACTATTGAAGAACTAAATTAAATTAATATTAATGGGAATGCAATGGGTTATTCTATAACTGAGAGAGTCGTGAATTACGGAACATCGTAAGTTCATGTACTATTTGTGTGTTATATGTATAGAGTGTAAGTAGTGTGTAAGAGTAGTGTGAGAAAGTAGTGTGTAAGGACGTGATGTAAATTAAGTATGTGTAAAGTGAGATGTAGGAAAAAGGAGCTCTAGAAGTAAAACAAATAATAATAAGTGTTTTGTTAATAAACTTTAACCAACGTATTCAAGAGAGTAAGTCCTCGGTCTCCTTGTATGTTAGGGGCTGTAAGAACTGTCGTATTAATGTTTTTGCCTTAGAGAGGTGGCAGTGCTTGATGCCACAGTCCTTTAGAATAGCATTATATATATAAGGAAAGATAAACGACTTAAAACGTCTACGGAACCTGCTATGGGCTCGAGGAACAGGCAGTCTAAAAACGCGCTGTTTTAACATTTTAGGGTAGGTCGAAGAATGAATCACCAGGTTATGCGTGCAAACTGCTACCCTCATAAGGAAAAGTCTGCGTACGCTGAGGAAAAAAACACTTTAACTTGTCTTAATTATAGTATTACTAACTTACCCGGCGAAATACTTTTTTTCCTTCAATATTTTAATAGTTTATTCTACTAGGGGTGGAGATAAATCGAATAAATCAGCTATATGGGCTATAAATGGTGTATATATATATATATATTATTATGTTTCTTTAGACATTGTTTGATTAAGTTAATTATTTACTCGGGCCGTGCTGAGTGTAGGGTTCCGCAGTGGTATGTCACAACTGTCATAATCACAACACCTAAGTGAGTTTTATTATACGGAGGTTTCTGCCCGCTAAATTGTCTGCGCATAATGAACACTTGATTTCCATTATATAAAATATCCTATTAGATCAATGAATTTCAATGACATTTTCAATATGGAGCGCCCCCCTAAAAATATTTTATTCTGACATTTAACTACATAACTAATAGTTAGTAAGCCCACGACACTGAACCTAGTTCGATAAGTGTCCTAGATGAGATGTATATAATTAGTTGCGTCTGAGGGAACACGAAATGCCGATTTTTTTTTTAAATTAAAAAATCCGGTTTCTAGTACGGTAAGTCTCCTAGATTTCCTTTGTTCTTCGAAGCAGGGGAGGGGCAGGGCTACACGATAATGCGGTGCTGCAAGCCCCCATGCGTGGCCTTGTCAGTGGCAGCAGCATCAAAAGATTGTAGATGTATGAAAGCACAAAGCGCCTGATCTTTTAAAATATAAAATTATTTTAATAACGTAACATCTTGTTGCAGTTCAGGCGCTAAGTTTAGGTTACATAACATCTTGTTTTTGTTATAAAAAGATCGACATCGACAAATCAACCCCCATCCATTTTTTTTTCTCAACTATGGTACCACACTCTACCGCCCTTGGTAAATCAACCATTATTTGTCAAAATATCCGTCGCTCATGTGCAAAAGAGGCGTCTTTCGGCGGCTTACTAGAACTAGGGCCTAAATTTTATTCAAAATTTTTTTTCAAATAGTTTTAACAATCAGGTTTTTTTACATTTCTTAATTTTTTCAAAAACGATGTCGTCGTCATGTCCTTTTTTATTGTTAACAGATAGTACAGTAAATCCGCTACAAAGTTTTAACAATTTACAAGTTACATGAGTCCAAACAAGACCTACTTTACATGCGTCAACTTAGTTCCATAGAATAATTCGGGCTCACTTTGTAAATTAGCCATTACCAGTCCAATTATCGCTCGATTTTGTTAAAGAATGCCATGTTTGGAGTCGATTGACAGGATGAAGTAGGTATGACAAAAGTTCCAAAAATACTCATTATTATACAAACCTTTGTTACAGTTAGTTCCTGCGTAATATTACTGCTGATTCATAATGATTATTTAGATTACCTCGTCAAAATAGCTATAAAAGTATCGACCTGCACCCCAACGCTATTAGCAAAGATATCTGACAGCTAAGACAATTATTTGTCAAATATACTGACTGTTCGCGCCGATACCATACTTCATGTAAATAAGTTACGCAAATATCACGGTAGATGGCGCTGTACCAAAAAGATGTATTTCTACATCGCGCTATCGAAATGTTTATTGGGATTGTATAATGGTTGGGGATTTATTGTAATATATTGGCTTTATTTGTGATTTGTTGGTTTTCATTTGTACATTCCTTCACGAGTAAAGAGCGCCCTTTTTGAAGTAAGGAGTACATACATTGGTCCTTCGAACCGGATGTACTACGGGCCTTAAGTGTTTAAGTGGTGCTTTCCTGCATTAAGTGGCAACGGATCGTTGTCGAGGGTGCAGTCTCCGAGGGCGGCAGCAGATTAGAGCAGTCGACGGAGTCAGCAGCGCCGTGACACAGAGTGACGTCACGGTGATCAACTTGGCGGGAAGATTCAACTGAGGTTCAAGTACAAGTGAAGTGAAAGTGTAAGAAGATTTCAAACTGTGAGTACATTTATATTCTATCTGTGGAAGTGTCATCAATCAAAGAGTATTTGGAAAGTAGAACTGTCAAGTGTCAAATTTGGACTTAGAAACTTTAGTAGAAGTGTTTAGGACTTAGAATAGTTTAAGGAAAAGTGATCCAACGGGGAATCTATGCCCGATTTCATAGCGAAGTACATCGGCCAAACACTTAGAAAATTTGAGAGCAAAAAAGACTTGTAATTTTTTCGTGATTTGGCATATGGGACTAAGTAAATTTACGAGCACATAAGATGAGACTTTGAAAGAATAGTTCGCTGGGACTTGTAATATTTCAAGATGAGTAGCAAAATGGAAGCTAGTATACATATTCAAACTGATCAAAGCATTCGTATCACCAAGGCGTTTAGTAACTATAAGAAGTCTCCGAAGGAGCGCATTACTATCCCATACATTGAAACAAGACTAGAAAACCTAAAACAAATATGGTAACAGTTTTCACGTATGCACATGGAGATATTAATGACACTAGAGCAAGATAAGTTACAAGACACTGCATACATGAAAGATGATTTGTATGATACGACGAACGAGCTATACATGGATTACAAATGCGCGCTTAAGAACGCTTTGAGCAAGTTAATACCACCACGACTCCTACCTTTTCGGGAAAGTATGAGGAGTGGATGGGATTTCGGGATTTGTTCATTTCACTCATCCACAAGAATCAAGACATTGATGACACCCAGAAGCTTCACTATCTCAAGGCACATTTGACAGGCGAAGCGGAACAGCTCCTAAGACATATACCCATCACTAGCGAAAGTTATGACCAGTGTTGGACCCAGTTAGAAAGTCGCTATAATAACAAGCAATATTTGGCGAATTGTATTTTAAAAAGATTTTTTGCGCAAAAGACTCTTCTCACTGAGTCTGCCACTGACATTAAGCATATGTTAGATTGTATGACTGAAACCTTAAACGCATTATATAGTCTTAAAGTTGATACAAGCACTTGGGATATCATTATCATTTACATTGTGAGTCATAAGTTGGATCCAGAAAGTCGGAAAAACTGGGAATGTAAAGTAAGCGAGTCCATGTCTCTGTCACAACAGTTACCGACACTGGAGCGATTTAAGGACTTTTTGCAAACGCGATATCATTCTTTGGAATTTTTGGAACCAAAAGCGGGATTTGCCCAAAAACCTAGATATGTAAATAACAATAACAATGTCAAGGGGAATTTCAGTCAGGTCAAGGGCAATCAGGTGCAAAGTGTTAGTAATCTGCACGTCACTAACAATGTATCATGTAAATATTGCAAGGGTGAACATAGGATAATACATTGCAAAGATTTCAATGCTTTAGATGTTGATGTTAAGCGTAACTTTGTTCAGACCAACGGAATGTGTTTCAACTGCTTAGGTATTAATCACTCTGCCAGATACTTGAAACTCACAACAAATTGTCAAATCTGTAATAGGCGACATCACTCGCTGTTACATCAAAAAGGGGATGCGCAAACAAATGAAGATAGGGAACCAACAGCCAGCAAACCTGTGGTACAAGTTCATACACCGCAAGTCACAAATACAACGGGAGAAGCTACATCGGGAACCAGTATTTCAAATCACTTTGTAAACGAAGAATCAGGGCAAGGGTTACTGGCTACCGCGGTAGTAAAAGCCAAATCATGGGAAAGGGAAAAATATCAACTGATGAGGGCATTGGTAGACCCAGGCTCAGAGGTCTCGTTTATCACATCAGCATGCAGTATGTTCAGTTACTCGGATTAAAACGAACTCCAGTTAAGAGTTCAGTGACTGGATTGGGGGGTCAGCTGATTGCAGTATCGAAGTCAACTGTCCAAGTCACAATGGCATCACGCATCGACTCCAACTATGTCATTACGGTTACAGCATATGTGGTTGACAGAGTTATCAAACCCTTACCTGCTGCCAAGGTGTCCATCACTTCGTGGCCTGGGCTGCAAGGTATTGAGCTCGCAGATCCTGAGTATCACACACCCAATACAATAGACATATTATTGGGAACAAAGGTTTATGCTCGGATCATTGAGGCAGGCTTGATGAAATCTCCTCAGGGTACTACGGCTGCACAAAAGACGCCTTTTGGATGGATTGTATGGGGTGATGCAGATGTACAAGCAAACATATCCGGCACATTAGTAAGCATGCACACTCAGGTGAAACAGTTGCTTAGGTCCTCTTGGGAATTAGAATCAGAACCTAGCAACAATCAATGGATCTTAACATCTAAGGAACAAAGATATGAAGCGTCTACTACACGGGATCAGAACGAATGCTACGTTGTTAAGCTTCCGTTCAGGGATGAGAAAGCAGCCTGTGTAGATGGTGAATCCTGAGAGATAGCGTTGCGAAGATTTCACTTTCTGGAAAAAAAGCTTCAAATCGATGAGTGCCTGCAATCAGAATACTCAAAAGTGTTCCATGAATATCGGGAATCAAATCACATGGAACCTTTGTCTGATGAAGAATCTAAAGAAAAGGGTATATACTTACCTTACCATGCTTTCGGGCGTGAAGATCGGGAATTCACTAAGGTTTGTATAGCTTCTAATACTTTATGCAAGGGCACAAACGGGTTGTCCTTAAACTGTGACGTCAGTGATCGTATGGTAGGTCCTACGTTGCAGTCGGAACTAAGGCACATAATCATGCGTTGACATATGCATCCAGCAGACTTCGTCAAAATGTACCAGCAAGTTGTAGTAGATGATACAGACACGAAGTACGAACACGTCCTGTGGAAAGAGGATAGCGATCAGAAAGTTAAAGAATACAAGCTACATCAAGTGACAATTGAGGTATCATCAGCTGCTTACCTAGCTGTCAAAGGTTTAATTCAAGTCGCTGTAGTTGAAGGTGCAGACTTGCCTCGTGTAGCGTGTCAAGTACGTCACGACCTTTACATGGATGGCCTAATGTTAAGTTGTCAAACCGAACAATATACAATGGATGTATATCATCAAATGGAGACGCTACTCAGCAAAGAAGGATTTGAACCTCTAAAATCGTCAAGCAACAGCAAAGCTTTGTTGAAAGAAATTGAAAAAAGCAAAGCGAGTAAAGATGAGCAAAATAAGATAAAAATAAAGCAAGAAGCAGTAAATAAAATCTTGGGGCTTACCTGGGATCGAAATCAGAGTGAATTTTCTTATGTAGTCCAGTTACCTCCACCAACAGCACCTGTAACTAAAGAGAAAGTTATATCAGACATAGTGCAACCAAAAGCGTTCATTCAAAAGTTGTGGTTGGCAGGTATCGAGTGGGATCAAAAGCTGCCATCTCCTCTGCCTGAAGAATGGTTGAGCTATAAGGAAGAATTGACACAGCTCAACAAATTCAGTCTTCCTCGCTGGAAAAGTAAAAGCACTGACGGTAGGCTTGTTACGCTGCACGGGTTCTGTGACCCGTCTAACGCGGCATACGCAGATTTTGCTTCAAGGCGTATCACGGCATCCGAACTAACTAACTTCAAACTCTGGCTAACTGGACCTACATGGCTGAAACAAGAAGTCATTGACCACAACGTACCCAAAACAATAAATACACAGCTAGAAGAAAGAAATATACACACTCACCTTGAAACCGTAGTCTCTGGGATGGACGGTGAATACTTCATGTGGTTGAAGTATTCTTCACTCACCAAATTGTTGAGATTTGTTGCGTACTGCCGAAGAATCCTGAAAAATAAAAGAAAAAATCATACCTACCTACTAAATGGTAAATTGGATGAAACTTTAGCTATTGTGGTAAAAAAAGAGTAAGCAAAAATATATGAGGAAGAAAAAGAAGAAATCAAAAAGGAGAAAAAGTCAACTTACCTCGTTCACTTCATAGCTCTGATGGTTTCGGAATAATCCGTGTTGGTGGGCGGCTTCAGATCAAATGCGATTACCAAAATAAGCTAGGTTAACTCAACTTATCCTTCGTGATGCACTTTTTAAGACGTTCCATTGAGTTTACCAAGGGCCACCTTAGGGCCAAGTTTTGTATACTCGGGCCCAAGTAGTTGAAACGCATCTTTAGGTTTAGACAGAGTAACGCACTCTTAGATGTTAGAATAATCTTATAAAAAGACCCACCTCAATTATTTGTGTTTTACCATCAACTGATTATTTAGATTGAATGTTTAGATTCATCTAAATCAAACGTTTCTGTCAAATGATGTTAGGTTTATTTTGTTGTGTTTTGTACTAAATTGGGTTAAGAACTGTTGTTCTTGGAGGCCGGCATGTTCGCGCCGATACCATACTTCATGTAAATAAGTTACGCAAATATCACGGTAGATGGCGCTGTACCAAAAAGATGTATTTCTTCATCGCGCTATCGAAATGTTTATTGGGATTGTATATAATGGTTGGGGATTTATTGTAATATATTGGCTTTATTTGTGATTTGTTGGTTTTCATTTGTACATTCCTTCACGAGTAAAGAGCGCCCTTTTTGAAGTAAGGAGTACATTAGTCATGCGCAAAATGTGTCACTTAAAAGAAAAGATTGATATGCATCTTTCGTTCGCTGTGAAGTATATCACTCTTTTAGTTCACTAGTTAAATTTAGTTCAGTAGCTCTAGAGGTGCATCTTACTGTCGAGTGAAACGGAATATCGCTCCAGTGGTATGTGTGAGTAGACCAACATCTTTCGGTCGCTTTCGGCCGCGTTTTCTATTCGAGGTCATGACGACGAGATGTGGTGCGGTGTCCGTCCATTCCATTTCACTCACTCTCGCTCGGAGAGAGTGAGTAGGTAAACGATTTTATGAACTGATATACTGAAGTATTGAACTATAAGAATCCGAACTGAACTAGTGAACGAAAGAGTGACACCAAGTGAAGTACTTCATTTGAATCACTCATTCGCGAACTACTCATGTCTAGAGTACATACACTGACGCTGGTGGTTTTCATATAAAATGACGCTTATTTCCAGTCTATAAGGGCCAGAGACAAGCAAAATCCTCTTTGTTCTATGGATATAACCAAAACTATAAAAATAGAGTAGGTATGTTGGCGCGACTTACGATGTATAAAAGTATCAACCAGTACCCCAACGCTATTAGCACAGATATCTGACAGCTAAGACAAATATACTGACACAGGTGGTTTTCATATAAAATGACGCTTATTTCCAGTCTGTAAGGGCCAGAGACAAGCAAAATCCTCTTTGGTCTATGGATATAACCAAAACTATAAAAATAGAGTATGTTGGCGCGACTAATGATGTAAAGAAGTATAACTTCTTGTGATACCTAACTGAATATAAACAGAGAAAAAGTAGTCTCGAATCTGCTTTTCGATTTATTTACACCGTACGTACACCAAACGGTACGTTAACATGTTCTTAAAGTCACTTATGTAGAAAATCTATATTAATTAATTATGCTGATATTTATGAATTTATAATCTTCTATAAATTATATGCCTAATAAATGCACTGTGCAAGACTTGTACTCGCGATTCCAGTCCGCCGCTCTACGAACTGACCTCTCGAGATTTAACCGTTGGCAGTGATTTTTTTCCACCATTTCTCTCGGAGTCCCAATTCGTATGGAAAATTCACTGACAACAATGCGCTAACCCCGCACTAAATTTATTTTCTCCATCGCAATCGCTCCTGCTTAGTTGAGTGATAGAGATAGATATAAAAAGTTCTGTGCAGTTTTTTTTTAAATGCGATCAATATTGTAGCTTGAGTCCAAGTGCTCAGTATATATTACAAATGTTGTTCTTGACATTGTTGTTGTATGTATGCACTGTTGATGTTTAGGTGGTCTGAGTATATTAAGACCGGGAGCCATCCCATCGAGCACCAACTTGCATTCGACGTAGTAAGGATGTAGAGGGGAGGAAGGGAGATTTCTATTTGGACACGGTAGTAATCAGATGGGGTTTTTTAATTGATTGTATTTTGTTACAGTTACGATTCAATACTATGAGCTGCGGGTTGCAAGCTGGCAGCGGTAGCGGGCGACTACTGTGAATTCCTTCGTAGTGGTTGTTTGCGTGGCTAGCTACAGCGAGGAAAGGCGCCACGTGTGGACCTGCGTACGCCCGGGGGCGGGCGCTCTGCGCCGCCCCACAACTGCATATGTAAGTGCCATTGCAATACTAGTATGCGTCTGCCTCCCTCCCGTCGCCATGGCGATCCAGGCCCGGATATTTACCTGCCATCGCGAATGCGTTATTGACGTTTCGTCAGCGCGGCAACTTGTACCTGTTGCATCACGGTCCTGACAAAGGGCACTGCGAATATTACTTACACGTTCCAGGTGCTGCACTGTTCAATATGAACATCAATCATGACATTTAACTAAATATTCCTGTGCAAGTGTTGATTTTACTTGTCGTGAGGACTATCTTTAAACATTTTTTGAGACTGTGTCAAAGTAGTTATGTGACCTTTTTTGTAAGTGAAAATTCATTCATCTGGCCTTCAATGCCATTACATAATTTGTTTGAGAGAGCTCCTAATAATGTGTTATGCAGATACATTTAAAAGTATGAAAAAGTTATTTAAGCAACGAGTTTCCACCTTACATTATAGCATTTTGCGGGATACCTACAGCAGTCTTGCTAGACGGTAAGCGTGTTGCGAATGTACTTGTTGCTACAAGCGTAAAAGTACCGTAAAGTGGCATCCAGAATTGCATAGAGCTTTGACAGTTTTGGTATGATATCATGATTAAAAAGTTACCCTTTTATTCATAAACATCTTATAAGCTACTTGAAGTTAAATTATGTTTTGTCTGTTTCTAATAAACACAACTGGCATAGTCACAGATAAGGACAAACCATTGTTAGTTAATAGAGGCTTTTAAGACTTTTATAAATAAGGAGGTTTCAAGTTACAAGCTTTCTTAAAAATATGAAGGAGAAAATGAAAAACATCGAAAATTAATTATATATCTTTCTTTAAGAAGTATTTGATGTAGGTAGACCATACCGCGGTTGTGTAATTAATTAGACGCCCAGATATTTTGTCTTCTTCCATATCTGTTGGTATATGTAATTCTGGATTTCACGAAGTTGTTTTCCAGATTGTATTAATTTAGAGCCAGTTAGGCGATTATTTATGCTCTAGCTATTTATTTTGCGAGCTATTTTTTATTTTTCTGCCATGCGAATTAATTTTTTTTTAATTACTTATTTAGTACTTCTTTATTTTTGTTTGTGTAATTTATTTAGTACTTCTTTTTTTGTGATTTATTTTACGTCTATTTATGGGTAAAGCTAATAATTACCGGTGTATAATGAGGAAATGTATTTGACGGTTGCCGAAGTTTTTTCTTATACTCTGAAAACATTTTTGTTGCAAAGACACATTTGAATATAATCATTAAAAAACGAGCATAAATAAGTCTATTGTCAAAATTAATATTTTTTTACGAATTCAAGATAAAATAGAAACCATCATATTTTATTTATCATGATTTAGTTTATATCACATACATAACCTTTAAAATCTCATTTTAGCCGAGAATATAAATAATTATTTAAAGAAATAATCGATTCCAAGGTATGAAAAAAGTGGGTCCATTGTCAGTTGCAATGTCACTTTGCATTGTCACGAACTTACGGTATTCGATCCTTGGTACAGTCAAAGATATATTTACACTTTTTACAAAGTAAGGGACACTGTTCTACCTTGGACATAGTTGTAGTGTATCGACTTTTTCTCGAAACCCCCTGGTTCTTTTAAAATGTTGTTTTATCCACTTTTACCCTTTATGTGAACAATCCAATCAAGTTAGCAATTATTTTTTCATAGGAGTGAGTTATTTAAAAAACGGATAAACACAAATTTGGCCCCTAAAAGTAGATATTTTTGATTTAGGTTTTAGCTTATTGTTCTGTCATTCAACAATATGCAAGCAATTTATATGGTATGTAGGCTACTTTCGTCTAAATCAACTACCCAATGGTAATTATAACTAATCAATTTGTCAAATTTAAGTTTAAAGACTGTGTACGATAAAATCCGGACATGCATGATCTGGTATATCTTTTTTTCGGTACCACATATTCAAGAAACACTTCTTTTAAATAATTTGTGGTCATCAAGCTACATAATAAAATTACAAACATAATATAACGTTACGTTATCTGTGACTTTGATCACTATATATTCCACAGTGCGTATATTTTTTTGTCCACGGTGTTCTGACAGTGTTTACCAAATTTTCCTGTGAAAAATTGTTTTTTATTTTCAACTAGATAAACCAAATTATACCTTATTACATTCTCTTTTCATAATAGCTTACATTTTTCTAATTGGACTTAGATGTAAATAGTTCTGAGGTGTTCTAGCTTTGGTGAGTTTGACTTTTTTACAAAAATATGCCTCCCATATAAAAACTACTTTTAGTACTTGAAGTAGAAAGTCTTCCTGACTGCCTCAAGTAGAAAAGACTTTCAAATCGTATTTTTTTTGTAAGGTAATATTCTAGTGAGCCTAAAACAGCTTGTGAAAATATAAATACAATTCTGGCATTGTAGCAGGAAGTGAGTGAAGATTATCAAAAAATGCTGGACAAAAAATTCAAGATATGATGGAATATATTTGGCAAAAACTCACACAAGCCCATACAATTGTAATATGATTCTATTTTTAGTATATATTACTACAATTCCAGATTATTAAAGTAAAAGAAATGCTTGAATATGTGGTAGCGAAAAAAAGATATACCAGATCATACATGTCCGGATTTTATCGTACACAGTCTTTAGTTGCTAAGCTTGTAATATAATTATGAATCTACGTTGTACCTTCGACACCTAGCATTTGTTGCACCTTGAACATTGTCTAAAAAAATACAGTTGTTGGGATGTTTTTATTGTGTATGGTTTGGCGTTCATTCTACCACATTATCTACGTTATAGCATGTAATGCTGGCGATTTCGAGCAATATCATAAATAATCATAATTTTAAACTCCAAAAACTATTATTTAGTGTCGTTCTCAATTACAAAATATTTGTAACAATTAGTTCCCTTTATTTTATGCATATATGAATAGCCGAACACAAACTGTCCCCTACTTACTTACCTAGGCACAAAATTGTAAACATATCTTTGACGTTGATAAATGGTACCAATTATTCGGGGGACGGGGCCGTACGGGATTACAAAGGTGAAACTTAACTTGAGGGAATTGAACAGACAGTACCTACCGGAACCGTTGAAGAAAGATAAAAATAGAGCTTATAAAAATATAGATCAATCATGAAAACACATGTTAAATAGAAGGAATAATTTATCTTTTTAAATATCTAAGTGTAATCAGTATTGACGTGTATATATTTTTCTTCCTCTAATAAATCAAAAATCATTAACACAATATTGCGTTCCGGACATGACAATGAAAAATTTGTTCAGTAACGGGCCCGGGAATCAGTAGGCACACTGGGTCGCGCGAGCGGGCGCGGCGCGGCGCGGCTGGGGAACGGGGTAGCGGTGGTGGGTCAAGCCTCTCCCTGTTGCGTCCCTGCTGTGCCTAGATCACAAGTATCGATTAATCCCGGACGCAGCTATAGACAATCACCGCGTGCATATGAAATAGCTGCGGATAGCTGACGCGTACCGAGCCCAATGTTGACCCACAAAATACTCACTTTCATGCTTTCGGATTTAAAACGTAACAAGTCACTGTCATCATTAGACCGTGCATACACAATAAATATACATATATACACATGCCTTTTGTAAATTACTTAAAATATTTTGCCTACGGTCCTACCATTTCTGCTTGGCATTACATTATCAATTATTTGGTTAGCTTTTATCGTTTTGTATTTGTTTGCGTGTACGTGTATGTATAAAGAAGCAATCGGTTACTAATATAAACATAAATAATATATCTGATTGATTTAAATTACTGGCGCTATTTATCTCCCCTACCTCCTATCAGGCGTGTCTGCTAATCCCAGTGCTATCATAGTTGCAAAATGACGAATACGCCGGCAAACCAGTTCTAAGAGTTTAATTTTGAACCGCCACGCAACATTAGACTTTTTTCCAGTAATCGGTGTTTGTTTGTAAATTACGAAGGTGATTCGCCAGGTAGCAAGAAACCAAAGATTTACATCTAAAGCTATTTACTTGTACTGGTTAGCTACATTTGAATCATTTCCTGATGTCCGATTGAGCTGGAATTTAGCACACCTGCGTAACTTGGATCACTAAACAATATTTTGGTACTATCAATCCGGTCCGGTATAATGATGGAGACCGAACGTGGTCATTCATAAGAACCCTGTAATAAAATTAGAAGCTCATTGTGTTTGGGTTTCTTACAATCCTCTGGTTGAGCAGTAGATGACTTTTACAAGAAAAGTTAAGTCCGCGTTGAATGCTTGTATGATTTTTTATTATTATTGACAAATACTTTTTTTCTGTTAGCCAGGTAGTGTATCCCACTGCTGGGCAAAGGCCTCCCCTTTTTCTCGCCATATTTTCCTGTCTTTCGCCCACTCCCGCCATTCATTTCGCCTACTATAAATACAAATAATTATTTTTCATACATTTTATGACGCGTTACACTGTATAATTTTGTTAGTGAAATAAGGAATGGTTATTTTTATATGTTTGATCATTAATTTAATATTTTCGCTGTTAGCTTATCTGATGTCCTCTCAGGCTCACGACATGATTACATAAGCACTGGATTACTCTTATTTATTTCTACCTATGTCCTTTTTTCTTAAAATACGATAGATCTAATTTCAGATCAAGTTTTAGTAACATTTATTGACAATTGTGTCAATATAATTTTCGTTGCTTTGTCTGTTCCCAAAAATACAAATATATAAAGGTGTAGTGTATTTTCTATATGATGAAGTGGTGATTTTTATATACATATAGTACAAAAATATGTTGATTCAATTAAGTGACATTGGGTCTAAATCTCCTGGTTCCCAGAATTTATGTTTTGTTTCTTGAATTTAGAACATTGACTCACTCGTATCTAATAAAAGTTCAAACGAAATATTGGAATTTTTTATCTAGTCGATTCTGGGAACCAGGGGGCTGCAGCTTTAAACGTGGTCCTTTGTTCTGTTGCCGCCAGAGCCATGTATAGTTACTGAAACAAATATTCAATGCAAATAATATCCCTCTGAAATTCGTGCAACGAAACTAAAATCATTACATTCTAAATTGCATAATTCAAAACGCATTTCTAGCTAGATTTCTGCATATTTCAAGCAATCGCAAATATGGTATAAATACGCGCAGTTTCAAATTAGTGTTGAATTTACGTCAACGGTTTATATATCTATGTAACTATAACAAATAACTTCGTTTTCTATCTTTAGTTGTTTACTATTGTTTTCTAAATTTACAAAATAGATTAGGTCTGCATGCTAAATAGTCGTACTACTTTGCATTAAATGATATTCTTGTGTTTTGTTTAGATTCCCACCAGATGGTTTATTGACAACGGAGCAAGCTAAGCATGATGTAGAGTTGAATCCGCATATAATTGCGCCCGACCCGTTTGTGTCAGACGATCGTTTTAATGATTATTCACCGGTACATCCCGTTCTTATAAACACGTAAGTACCTTTAATCCAAATTGTAGATGTGCTCGAAATTTTACATGATATAAAGGTCGAAATAAGTAATTTCGCCACGCTCTTTGTAGATATTTCCATGTTACACTAAGCTTAGTTGGTAGTGTTGGTAAAGACTCAAGTCCTTCAAGTCTCCATTTCTAAGACTCGACTTATTCGATTAGAGGTTTTATAGACTCTAGTCATTTAATCAAAGCTTGAGTTCTTTTTATCTTGGAGGGACTTGAGTTTTCTATAGAGACTCAAGTTTTCTGTACTCGACTCGAGTGTTTTGTCACACTTAAGGCTTTTAGAACAACTGAGTTATTATTAGAACTCAACTCAACTGGACTTATAGGAACACTTGATTACGCGACCTTATTACCTAGTCGGTTACTAAGTTCTGTTACTAGAGTTTTCACTAAATAAATAGGAATAGGTAGCAACATTTTAATTATTCACGTTCATAATTTAAAAGCTTATTTAATAGTCAATAGATAACAATATATTGGATTGAAAATTATTGTCGCAGTTTTTCAGAATTCTTTATAACACTCGGAAAAAGGCGTGAAAAATATACGTCAAAATTACGCTCCTTGATCATGTTGATTTTAAATCCTATTTATTTTTAATCACCTTTAAGACGCATCAGTCTTACACAATTCGGTAGCTATATTCTTTAGCTTCAATTTGGTATATGTATAGTTCACGTGGGGCTATCCGATAAAATACTAGACTATTCGTTGCAAGTCTGCTTGTTCAATAGCAGTCTAAATCTATGTCTTTTGTGAAAAACTTAAAAATAGGCAATATTTCAAATGGGAATATCTGTGGCGTAAAATCGCAAGAAAATTAAATGGTGGCCACTCAATTACCTCTAATAAACAGGTTTCTTACAAACAAGCAATGGAACCTTCTAAACAAAGGTGAAATATTTATTTGATGCACTTTTGTAAAGTGTAATTTTCTTAAATTTACCGCGTGTTTGCGTCTTCAGGCAATCTTGTGCTTTACAAGGATTTTCAATAAATTTCTCATCTAATTTGTGTATTATTATACCATATTATGTTCATTAGAAATTAGGCTATTGAATAATTACTTAAATTTTAGATTTTCAAACTTTATTTTATATTTTATCAGTCAGAAATCTGGTAACAGAACTTAGTAACCAACTAGGTATACCGTAGCAATCAGTATTTTGTTTGGGTTTTTATTATGTCTGTTTATATGGTTTCCTGAATTTATTACAACACATATTTTAGGAACGAAGTTCCTAGTTCCTTATCGGACGGTTCACAGATGGGGGCCAGGCGAAAAAAAGTCACGTGACCGTCACGAAACCCCGTGACAAGCCATACTATTGCGAAATATGTAACCGTCACGAAAACTCGTCACAAGCCATAATATTGCGCAATATGTCAGCGAATAAAATGTAATGAGAATGAGAATAAAATTATGTGAGTGTGAGGATATCCTCACCCATACCCATATGGGTACAGGATGAAGATGAGGATGAGTAAATAAATAAATAAATGTTGTCTTATCCTCATACTCATTCTCATTTTCATCATCTTTTATTTTGTATATAAACTTCAAAAGTGCGTCTTCATTATAGGACTCGAGTCTTTTTGACAAAGGACTAAAGTTGAAAAAGGACTATAAAATATTCATATATTTTATAGTCCTTTTTCAACTTTGTCCAGCCATCATTGGCTTGAGTCTTTTCTAAAGCTTGAGTTGTGACTACAGGACTTGATATAGACTTGAAAACAGACTCGACTTACGACTCAAAAGACTCGGAAGTCTTTTAAGCTCAGAGTCCCGTAAATATGAGTCTAGTTCTTGCAATTTAGACTTCAAGTACTTAAGTCTTTACCAACACTATTAGTTGGTCACCCTTACTCATCTGGGTAGCAAGATTCGGCATGTATAGCGAGTTGCAACTTAAAAAGTTTAGCCTTTTTTTTTGTTAGAGACTTTAGCCTTTTTTTTGTTAGAGACTTGATGAGCCAAACCTGGAGGATTCGGAATGCAGCCAACTTTTTGGGTGCAAAAAATGTCACAAAATACCTTATCGGGTAGCAAGATTCGGCATAAGGCATGTAACGAAAAAAAACCCAGCCAAGTGCGTGTCTGACCACGCATAATGGAGGGTTCCGTACCTTCAATGGAATAAGAACTAAACTAATACCAAAAGGTCGTATCTGATGCCTATGGAATAAGTTTTTTTGGAAATAACTTAAAATGGCTGAACCGATAATTTTCGTAGAAAGTATGTGACAAGGCGCATCTTATCATATTTTTAGACTTCCGGTTAAAAAGTTACCTACAATGTTTCTGACTTTCGAAGCGATTATTCCTGAACATATAATATAAAGACCTATCGATTGATGTGCAACAACTTGATATTTGTTTAAAAAAACTTTATTATTAACTTAGTAAATTAAATTTAGTTACATGTATGAAGCGACCACCCTAAAAATATTTTTTTCTGCAATTTATCTACATAACTAAATAATTTTAATAAGATACGTTTTATAGTTTAGGAGTAAAATGGCTGTGACATATGGAAGGGCGGACGGACGGACCGCTTTTGCCATTTTGGGTACAGAACCCTAAAAACAGTAAATTTCAAATAGCTTTCATTTCTACTCCAAACAAGATAGATTACTCTCACATTTTCTATTTGTGAATAAAAAAACAACACACTTTTTCAAAATATTAACTTGATATCAAAATGTTCAATTGAACCGCGATGTTATTTTTTAAGGCCTATCGATTGATGTGCAACATATTGATATTAGATTATTGAAACAAAATAGTTTCTTTTATGGAGCGCCCCCTAAAAAATTTTTTTCTGCAAATTAACTACATAACTAAATAGTGGCATACAAAATACACCTTGTCTAAATATTAGTAAAATGCGTCTTGTAGTTTCTGAGTAAAATGCCTGTGACATACGGACGGAAGGGCGGACAGACGGACATGACGAAACTATAAGGGTTCCGTTTTTGCCATTTTGGCTACGGAACCCTAAAAGCTGGGCTTGAAAACTATACTATTCTTCGCACAAAAAAAAACACATTTGATAATTGACGATGAAATGTGTAACAAAGCTGACTTTTCGACACTACGGTACTGTGAGGGGCTCCAGAAAAACACAGGGGTAGAGCTTCATATTCTTGATTTTATTCAGGTTTTATTTTAAGGAACGACCGCGCGTGACCATGAGGCTAGGAGCCTCGATGCCGACTGATTTTCATTTAGGATTCATTATTTACATTGATTTTTAATTTGAATAAAGATTATATGATATAAAACAACCAGTAATGTAGAGGTTTCTATCCAACCTCTACAGTGCACAATTTTACACGGCAAATAAACAAGATACTCTTCCCGACTCGTAAACTATTGTTAGTTCTGGAAAAATTTACCTAAAGTTTTTACTTTAACAGGCAATCTGCGAATGTGGCGACAAGAGCTCAATTTATGTCATAAAAGGCAAGGTCAACAGAGAAATTTGTATTAAAGAATTCCTGAAGAAGCGACTGCTGCCCTTTGTTACTTACGAAAATCGCTAATAATGAAATTACGCACAGGAATTGCATTTAATTAGAGTCGGGCATTATTTGAATATTTTTTCATCAAAATAATAATTCGAATAAATAATTATTTATCGTAAAATTATTAGCGAATAAATCATCGCGAAACTTATAATTATACCTAATACACACGTTATGAATCATAAGAGCAGAGCCAGGTCGCCAATAGTTAGTAAAGTAACTACTAAGGTAAAACATTATATATTTAGAAAAAAAATATTTGGGGTAAAAAAACCCGCCAAATAGTTATTTTCACTGCACTACCAATAAGTAATCCATGAATTCTTTATTCGCAGGTAATTTATTTTTAATTTATTCGAATACTTATAATTTATTCGAATGAATTGTTCGCTGAATAATTTATTCGCTAATAAATTATTCGAAATTATTATTCGTTATCCGCGAATAAAGTCACTTATTCTTATTCGTTATTCGTATTCAAATAAATTTTGATAAGGGGGTGAAATGGGGGTCTAAAGTTCGTATCGGAAAACACGATTAGTTTATTCGAAACTTAACAGGAGTATCCTTAACTTGTAAACTAAATTTAGATTTTATTTTTTAGTATAACTAACCTGGTTTATAAGTTTTAATTATAATTGATTAACACAACTGTGGACCATTGGTGGTCTGAATAAAGAAATTATTTATTTTATTTATTTAACGATAATTGAGTAAACAATTGTTTTAGGTTTTATGAGAATTCCACCCCTAAAAGGGGAAAATGTGGTGACAAAGTCTGAAAATCAACATGGGTATTGTTACTATTGTTTATGGGGTCGCTGATTACGAAAACAACAACGATTTTAAAATCCAACGTGGCGGACGTGAAATAGCATCTCCCCTGTTGGAATGCGATGGGGTTGAAATGTCTAAATATCAATATGGCGGTCGTTTTTATGTTTTTTTTTGACGTTTATTACGAAAATGGCGTCGATTTTGAAATGTAATATTGTGGACATTTTTTGGAATCTCTAGAATCAGCGGTTTGGGCTGTGCGTTGATATGCCAGTCAGTCAGTTTCATCTTTTATATATTTAGATATGGAACAAAAGTATTTCCTTGTAATAACAAGATTTCATGTTATCCAGATAACAGATAACAGTCCTGGGAAGGAACATATTAAAATAGTTTTTCACTTCTCATGCTCAAAAAGTGTGTCATATTATGCTTACCAAGGCGGACTAAAGTAGTACATTTAGACCATAGGGAAAATATGTATACACATGTATAATTTACAAAACATTTTAAATTTACCAATCAGAACACTTCACCATATTAAATCCATCAATCACAACACATATCGAAGTTAATCGGAACGCTGGATTCTTGTTTGGTGCGTATACTGTTTAAATAATTTAACTCCTTAAAAAAACATAATTCAATAACAACCAGTCAGAATACAGCCGTGTTAAAAAATCCACCAATCAGGAAACGCAATTTATTTCTCAAAACATGAGGTGCTTTTTTAGTTCCTACTTCACAATCATTAAAAAAGATTTAAAATTATTGGAAGCACTTTAAAGCGTGCTTAGAGCGCTAGTTATGCCGTCGTCTGTGGCATTTATTCCCGGTGTTTTTATTTTGTCTGTGTCTAAGAAGTTAAAAAGATCGTCAAGTTAAACCATAATTTCACCTTAGTTTAGTCATTGTGCGTCCCGGGAGAGGAATAGGATGGTTTTTTATTCCTAAAATCAACACTTTACGAACAATTAACGAACACCTGAGACCTACACTAAAACTGATTCTACATTAGCCTACATGTGCTAAATGCACTTATCCATCTCCATTCACTCCCACTAACAATTACACCCACACTAAACACACACACACACACACACACACACACACACACACACACACACACACACACACACACACACACACACACACAGAGAGAGAGATACAGAGAGAGAGAGAAACACACACACAGAGACACACACGCGCGTTGTCTCGCACATAAATATGACACACAATTAAAATTCAACCTTTGTCTTATTCTCACTTGGCCAAACTTGTTTTCTTTATTGTTTTATGTTTTTTTCTTAAGTTTACATTATCACCGTGTAACTTCCCTCGGAGGAAACACTGACTCTCGAGCTTTGTCCTAGTTCGGGAGGCAGAGGCTCAATCCCAGCACTTATACTGTTACAAACCTAACGTAAGCTTTTGTAAATTAGCATATCTTATGTTAAAATATTTATGCCTGTGTTAGGTTTATAATTCAATAAAGATTATTTATTATATTTTTATTTATTTATTTAGGAGGTGAAATGGGGGTTGAAATTTTGTATGGAGCGACGTTGAACCGATTTAGATGAAACATGGTATAGAGCAGGGTTTGAAAACCGGTATTTGCGGTACCTGTGTTTTTCGGTCTTTCGTTGACTATTAAATCGAATAATCTTTTAATACGAAGTCATTTCCTTAATACAATACTACCTTAATACAATACTACCTTGATACCATAAAATAATGAAATATATTGGGTTTTGTGCGAGTACCGGTTTCATGCCCTAGTATAGAGATAGTTTGTGTCCCGGGAAGGGTCATCATCATCATCATCATAATTTTAGACATTTTTCGCCTACTGCTGAGCATAGGCCTCTCTTCGAGTACGCCATTTGTCACGGTCCTGAGCTAATCTCATCCAGAAGTGACTCGCGATCTTCCGAATGTCATCCACCCAACGAGCCAACGGACGCCAAGGACTCCTTTCATCCGAAAGTGGCCACCGATCCGTCAACATTTTAGTCCACCTGCCGTCACCCAGCCGCATTTTTTGATAAATACTATCAAATTAACCTCGAATATTTCATTTAAACAATCATCTGGGGTCATGTCTACGTTCTACTGCAATACTGGTACCATATAAGTTTTTCGTTCGAACACAAAAGTTGGCTGCATTTGAAATGCTCGAGTTTTAGGACCGACTACCAATTTTTTACCAGGTTGATTGCTACTTTCATTTGGCATTTCATCTTGCTGCCCGATAAGGTAATTTTTTTAAATTTTTTGGCACCCTGCATGTTGACTGCATTCCGAATGCTCCAGGTTTGGCCCATCAAAGCCCTTACAAAAAATGCATAACTTTTTAAGATGCAACATCCTGTATATGCCGAATCTTGCTATCCAATGAGGTATTTATTGTAATTTTTTTGGCACCCGAAAAGTTTGGCGGCATTCCGATTCCTCCAGGTTTGGCTCATGAAGTCCCTAACAAAAAAAGCATAATGCACTTATGGCAAAACTTTAAGCTGCTTTCGCTATATATGCCGATTCTTGCTACCCGATGAGGTAGGCTAGGGTGACCAAGGGGTAGTCTATGTGAATATTTTCGATTCTGGAATATTTTCGCCCAAACGTATACGCGCGTATAAACGCTCAATATTCAATAGTATGGATAGAACTTCTTATACATACTTGTTATGTATTTTTATAGTAAAATGATAAGAGAACGTCACTTAAAAATGGCCACTATTTTTGAATGAATAATTGCAATTTCTGCGGCGTAATAAACCATATTATATTTTAGAGATCAATGCCAGGGGCCCGTTTCTCGAAAGCTTTTAACTTTAGGCGTGAAATACACACAAACGGCGTAAGGCACAGACGCAGCGCAGGCACGATGCCGCTTCAAAACGTTTGTATACAAAGTGTACTAATAGTCGGTGGTGCACACGACAACAAAGGGCATTATACGGATTTTAGTGATGATGGGATCACCTTTTGCATAGTGAGACTTTAGGACCCGTAGGCCATTTTAGGAAGCAGAGTCACCTAAATTTATGGTGCGGTGGGGGTAAAAAGGGGGGGTTAAAATTTTCGCGACACTTAGATTGTAAACTATAAGTCTTAGCAACATACTTCAAAGGCAAGAATTGTAGAGAATTTCATGAAGAATATTTCCTTGATTGAAAGTTTTGTGGTAACTTCAACCGTTTTTGCAAAAAATATATGAATGTTCCTACTTTTGTGGGAAGTGGGGAAAACAATTGTTATATTTGTAACACATTATAGTGCAGAGTTATCCAATAAAGATTTGGCTTGAAAGTCTCGTAACCAGGCCATAAATAAAATAACTAAAATAATTATTTTCTGTTTTGACTAGATACTATTAAAATATTATTATTGGTATGGTATTTACCATGTATATTTGAGTTAGGTAAACACCCCGTTTCCAATAGTAGTTAAATTGGTATGTTAAAAATCGTATATTAAACGGTTTAATTGAAAATAATGATAATAATGATGCAGGTAATGTACTCAAGGCTACAATAATCGATAGGTCCTAGGTACCACTCATCACACCACTAGCGTAGCGTACCTAACCTAAGTTCATATATATTATAATGATATTAGGCGTTGTCCGTTGATAAAAGATTCAAGCGCCCCACGATTTTAGTTTTTTATCTTTTCAATGCTCTAGCTACATTGATGAGAAGAGTGGTGTGATAACTGGTTCCTAGGACCTACCGAATTATTTTTATAGGTTTTAGTACATTATCTATATCATTGTTTATTTTCAATAAAAGCTTTTGAATTTACCTAAACAATACTTACAAGGGCTGCTATTTATATATCCGGAAACCGGGATTACAATCTTCTTAAATAGCATATTTGACCTCCATGGTAAAATTTGAACTTTTTTAAGTACTGGCCGGTATATTTTTTCTTTCTTATTAACGCTCGTGTTTTGTTTTTGGCGGGTTTTAAATGTCATCTCGCAGCAAGAATGGAACTCACTCGTGAAAATATTCGTGCTATGATTTATTATGATTTTCGGCGTGGTTTAACGCAACAACAGTGCATAGATCAACTAACTTCAACTTTTGGTGATGAAGCCCCATCTAAAACTACTGTGTATCACTGGTTTAGTGAGTTCAATCGTGGACGTAGTATGCTTACGGACGAAGTTAAGGCAGGTCGCCCGAAATCGGTCGTTGTACAACAAAATATCGAGGCTGTGCGAAAACTTATAATGGACGACCGACATGTTACGTACCGCGAGATAGAGGCGACTCTGGGTATTTCTATGACCAGCATTAATAGCATATTACATAATTATTTGGCTGTAAAAAAAATTTGTTCGCGTTGGATACCCCACAACTTAACAAAAGAGCAAAAAGATGCTCGCGTCGAATGGTGCAATAAAATGTTAAAAAAATATAACCGTGGTGACTCAAAAGCCGTTTATAACATCTATACAGGTGACGAATCCTGGATCTATGCATACGATCCCGAAACGAAGCAACAATCAACGGTATGGGTGTTTCAAAATGAGCCGAACCCTACGAAAGTTACTCGTGCAAAAAGTACATTGAAACAAATGGTGGCCTGCTTCTTCGGTATTAATGGCCATGTAGCTACAGTGCCACTAGAAAACCGTAGAACGGTTAATTCAGAGTGGTACACGACCATTTGCTTACCGGAAGTATTTGAACAAATTCGTAAAACTAACCAGCGACGAAGAATCATTCTTCATCATGACAATGCCAGCTGTCATACGTCACGCGAAACAACTCTATTTTTGGAGGGTCAAAATGTGGAATTAACGGGTCATCCGCCGTACAGCCCTGACTTGGCACCCAACGATTTTTATTTATTTCCAAATATAAAGAATAAATTACGCGGTCAACGATTTTCGACCGCTGAAGATGCTGTCGACGCATTCAAACAACACGTTATGGAGGTACCTCAGGCGGAGTGGCAGAAGTGCTTTAAAAATTGGTTCACGCGAATGCAAAAGTGCATAGATCATCAAGCGGAATACTTTGAAAAACAATAAAACCATTTTCAGCCGTGTACGCTTGTTTGTTTTTTTGTTTCCGGATATATAAGTAGCAACCCTCGTATTCTCTTTTCAAGTTGTTATGTTACTAAAACTGTCTAAACTACGCTTACTTTATGATCCGCAATACACTGTGTTCTACTAATAAATCCTTTTCATTTTATACTTGATTGAGAGGTATGTTAAGAAATGTGTAATACGCGGCATTCTGTAGCGGCAGCTACAGTTAGGTGCATAACTGAGTCAAAATTAGTACCGTAGTAAAATGTAAATAATTTGATAACAATCAAAGTTACATAAAAGTTCTAAACGTAAAATATTAATCCTTGGGTACCGCTACAAAACTGCTTCACAAATTATTTTCTTCCGACTTATACATTTTTCTCTATTTCATACCGAAAACTGTGAAATTTCACCTAATTTATTTTTCCCATTATTTCATTTTTTCTTAGGCATTCCCAATTCAGTAACTCATTTAAAGTAAGGAATTCCACGACCATTATTTTAGTTATCAAACATTTAAATCAGGCTTATTTTTGTAATTAGTTACTGGCAATGTATTGTCAGGTGCAAAACTGAGTCAAGGCAAATGGCCGAACAACTTTCTCGTTAGTTAATTTTTGTAGCGGACTTCATTCTGAGATAACCATAAAAATACGTGAGTGATATAAAAGTCATACACCTCATTTTAAAGAGCATATAATGTACTATTTCAACTAATTGTCTTACCTGGTTGTGTAAAAGAAAAATATCAATATCGGGTTAAATAAAAAAAATGTAGTTTAACGGTTTTTGGTTCAAAATCATGGACGAATAAAAAAATCAAGATTGTGAATGCAATGAATCGAAATTGGCTTTCATATGGATACATAGCTGACACCGAGACGAACAAATATAACCTGAAAGTTTTTATTTTTTTCATAATTGATAAGACTTATCTTCATTTAACGATGTCGGTGCAAAACTGAGTCAGTACCAAATATTATCTAATAGAGAAAATGTTTATTTTTATCTACAATAACATAATAGGTCAGTAAGTTTATTAGCGTTGTTACCAATTAATAATAAAATAGTAACTTAATAACTAGCCTCTTCTGAAATAATGAAAGAAACATGTCAAAGTGATGCACATTGGTTCAGTTATGCACCTAACTGTATCTTGGATTTACAATGATACTGAATCTATTAAATTGTAATAATTGTCATCAGAACTTAAGGTTTGCACCAGATATCGGATCAATTTGTCAACAGAACGAGGGTGTAATTTCAACCACAAAATTATGGTGATGTGGGATGAAGCATGTAGCTGTAGATATGCAGACTTGCATTTAGTTATGTAAATATTAGTTATAATAAATTAACAAGTTTTCAAATAAGTTTGTGTAATGTCTAAGTAGGTATAACACAGAACTGTTATTTTTATTTTAGAGCGCCCTATTCGCCGCTGTCCTCAGTTGAAGATGTATACCTGCCTTTTAAGTTTTCTCTCTTAAAAAAATGAACGGGCCCTTATTGATAACCCGCAATGATGTACCTTTCACTTGAAAACGTCACTAGATAACAGGGACTGCGGAGAACCCCTCTATTTGATAACGCTGTTATTTGGTTACAAAATTGTATGGTTACCCTATATTCAATGTTATGTCCCTGTCTAATGTCTTAGCAATAGAGATGAAATTAGCTTGATAGGTAAACGTCATTTTGGATTTTCATTTCGGTAAGCGCTACATTATCATTATCAGCAGCAGCAGCAGCAGCAGCCAGTACCTATCAGTCCACTGCTGGACATAGGCCTCTCCCATGGCACGCCACTGTGCTCGATCTTCTACTGTCCTCCTCCAATCCGTACCCGCCAAGCGCTTACCTTTGGGTAACTCAATGATGTGCTTACTAAATTGATAGTTTTTTAAAACTACCCTACCAAATACTTACTTGATCTAATACCCCTTTATTGGTAACCGGTTCCGGTATCTTCTAAACGAACTCTTTATTTCACTTACGAATTATAAAAAGCATACAAAGGCAAGATAAATAATAGCTTTTGAAATGGTTGAAGTCCATTTAGTTGTGAAAGATATAATTAGGCAAGCATTAGAGCTCAAACCACATCGTTTTTCCTACATAAGTAGATTGTGGTTGATAACAGGCCTATTGTTATTATTTTTTTTTTCGTTAAAGATATTATAACCAATATAGGATTTATATACTTTTTATAAAGGGGAATAACAGGGCTTTATCATGAAAATATATTTTTCCCGTTACGACCATAAATAAAAAAAATATAGGCATTTATTTAAAAAAATATCAAACGTTGATTTCATGTTTTCTCAGTTTTCTTATATGGAAAGGTATAAATAAAATACCAAAAATGAATTCAGCATCCTTGCTTTACATGAAAATGATATCAAACTTGACTATATAGCTCTATTTTATTTTTAATTTATTATGGGGGCACCCCCCACTTCGTGAAAAATATGCATCAAAAATTTGATTGGCTCCCCTTCTTAAATTAATCTTAGAGCCTAAAGGATTAGCTCTGCAAATGTAAATTCCATCATCATCATTTTCCGTATAAATAAGTGTACACCACCGACTATAAGGAGACGTATTTTAAATTACACTACAACTGTAGCGTCGCGCAGGCGCGTAAGGCGGCACGTCGGTTGATATACAGGATGTAACAAAGATGCTGGTGATCCGTTAAAGGGTATAATTGGAATAAGAAAAAGTAGAAGAAAAAATTTTTTTGTATGATCATCTTAGCCGGCCGACTATCCATACAAAACCAAATTTCGTTTTCGCGTAAAAAATGTTTTTTATTAGTTTTTAATAATTAGAATACGATACCTATTATGCCCTTAAACGGATCACCAGCATTTTTGTTAATGTTACACCTTGTTTAGGACGAGTATTATTTATCAGCAACAAAGATGCGGGACAATATACAATTTAATATACAGTTCTGAGAAATTGTCGAACAATATCCGGCTCTTTACGACTTTAGCATGCCGGAGTATAGTAATAGTAATGTACAATCAGGATATTCATGTAATTTTTTCCATTATTTTAAAATACCTATGCTCTTCTGATAATTTCCACACAGGGTGGATCCAATATCTTCTATACCTCTGCACATTAATGAGTTGCAGCAAAGCAAGCGCATCTTCGTCATCTGAAGAGGAAGACATGCTATCGCAACAAAATCAGCCTGTATAATGACCCATCGTGCAGTCTCCTCACCTCTTCTATATAATTTAAATCACGTCCGCACCGTATCCGTTCCTCGCCTTATGCCTTATGCCTTACGCCTTATGCCTTACGCCGCTTGTGTGTATTTCACGCCTTAGACGGAGAGCTGGCCACGTCAGATATGACACAATAATGAGAGCAACGAAACCCATGTTGTTATTTTGCTATACTATGCTTATTTCTACATCCGGACATCTGGCAGCTGTAAAGTGGCGGAGGTCAAAGAATGCAAATAACTTGAAGAAAACAAATCCTAGAGTTCTGGGTTTAATGAAATATTATAGGAAATAATGTAATTAATTAGGTTATATCATATCCTGTTCGGGGAAAGTAGTACCAAATGATGTAAAATGAAAATTTTAGTTAGTCGCCTACTGTTTTTGTTTCCGCAATAATAAACAATGGTTTTTAATCTACTGTTAAAATATAGGCCCTGTCCTCTATAAATGACACAACTTTGGCATTTTTCACCTATTTTGGTTTTACTTTTTTCCAACTTAAAAACTTTGTTGGTGTGTCATTCTGACATCCACCCATTAAAAGCTGCCAGATGCCCAGATCTAGTAATAAGGATGGTAAAGCAGTCTAACTAGGCAGGTTTCATTGCTCTCATTATTGTGTCACATCTGACGTGGCCAGCTCTTAGACCACTTATGACAAGCGGATGTCACTTTTCGACATATTTTGCTAGAAAGGGACTAACGCTTGTATTACAAGTTACAAGCTTTTGAGAAACGGGCCCTCGCATTGGTCTTTAAAATAGAATATGGTCTAATACGCCGGAGAAATTGCAATTATTCATGGTCACATCCCTGGTCACATAATTATCATGCTGATTACGAGCATTGTTGGCTTCTAGTTTAATGTATTTTCTGTAGTAATCCATCAGTATTTACCATATTGATGGACCTAAGTATGCATTGTACGTCTAGCCTTCGCCATAGTTTCTCTTCAGTTTTCATCAATTCCAATTATCCCTGAATTGTAATTGAGAACGATATAAATCTTGTCTGTAAGTTCCATAAACAAAATTGTGATATATTTTAGTAAAAAGTTCCACTTATTCGGTTCTTGTTTCCGATTTACGGTTAGTTTGAGCTGGCAAAACACATCAGTCATCACAAATTAGCTTTAACAAAAGCCGATCCGATAACGCATGCTCTTGATGTTCTACTGAATCTGAACGATCTCCTTAAGCATGAAGTTACTAGTTTGTTTCTTACTGTTTCTTAAGAAATCTCTGAAATGTTTGATTGCGTAATTATATTTTTATTGAACTTCAAAATTTCTACTCAACAAAACTATATATATTTATAACATTTTTTTTTCTTGTCAGAACTGAAGAAGAAATCAAGATGAATCCGGGGACAGATGAACCATCGTCTGGATTAAATGGAAGGCTCAGGCCCAGGAAGTCGAACATTCCCAGTCCACAACCTACCAAACTCGTCCGAAAGTCTGAAGGAAAAACTGGCCAAGAAAAGGCTAAGCGAACTAGTGCCGCATCCAAAACGCCGCCAAATAAAACAGATGATCTCGCAACAAAGTCTGATTCTATATTTCTATGTCCATATTGTGACAAAAATTTTGCTTCTAAACAAACCCTATCCAAGCATGTGCGGCGAATGCACGCGACTAGTTCCAAGCAGGACAGCTTCACCGCCTGCCTGTTCTGTAGCCACTACGAAGCCGAAGCCAACGAAATCATCCGCCATATGGCGGAAACGCATTCCCAACAGTACTTTGTTTGTCTGAACTGCCATACACGGTTTACTTCTTCAGCCGAACTTGCTGAACATAAAATCAAGGCATGCGAAACTAAGTTACCATATCGCAGCAGGCTTCGTCAAAAAGTGTCGATGGGGTCAACAAGAGAAACGCATAAAGATGAATTTGGAAATGACGGTAAAGTTTTCACAGACGGTCATGGCTTTAATGGAGTCGTGATTTCTTGTGAACTGAAACCGTCAGTAGTAAGCGATGGTGCTGACATTGAAAATAATATAACAACGAATTTAATTTTGCCTCCAAGCAAGAGTCTAGGTAGCAATACGGTAATAGAGAAGAGCGCCGTTATCGTTTTAGACGACATCCAGTGGAATAAGCGAATCCCGCCCAACTTCTCGTTTCATAACACTGACGCCGACCAAATTCTGTCGCGCCTGGGTGTCGTGCATCGCTCGCCCAGAACGGGCGAGTCCACTAAGAAAGATTGGAAAAATTTAGACGAGACAACACAAAAGTTTGAAAAGTGCTTCGACACTAGTTTTTACTCTAAAGTGGCAAGTAACGTCCAGGAAAATTTAAGCAAATTTTTGGATGGATCGTTCAATTTTAACCCTGATCCAGACAGCACCATTAAAACTAGAAAGTCGAAGAATAGTGTCGTGATAAATACTGCTGAAGGGTTTCCCATACTCCTCGCAAGTGAACAGTACTCACGTAACGCTTTTGATCGATATATGCCTCGGGCAATTGCTCCAAAGCACAAGTGGAAATGGGACAATTTGGAAAGCGAAAAGGGTCCTATAAATCCTGACGAAATCAAGCGCGATTCGCACACTAATAATTGCATTATATCTTTGGTCTCCAGTTTAGACATTTGGACACAACTACGTATGAGGCGTAAATTTGAAGAAAAATTTGGCTGTCCACCGCTCGAAAAAAAGACTGAAAAGCAAACAATTGTAAGTAACGAGCTGAAAGATATACTAGAAAGCAGGGAACTACCAACTCCGTCATCGCAAGTAATGAAAATGACAAAGAAGGCAACAGAGAGTACCGAGCGGGGCGAGTTCCCCTTGTCGCTGGGGCTCGCGCCCTCCACCTCCAACTACGAGCTGCAGCCGGCCGTGCTGAGCGGCGAGTGGGTGCGCCCGCGTTGCTACGTGTGCTGCGCGTGCGGCGCGCAGAGCGGCGACTCGCGCGCCGTCTCCGCGCACGTGTCCACGCACCATCCCAACGCCCAAGTACAGCACTACGAAATTGTTGGGGAGCAGCTGCTGAACGCAGACATACTGAAGCATTTGTACGTGCCGCCTAGTCAGATGTGCAATCGAACGCGCCCGCCTCGGGGTTTCAGAGAATGTACTAAGTGTAGAAAGTCCATTACGCTTGATGATCTACACCAGCACATGTTGGACTGTGCAGGCGACACTCCGGCTGTGCGTAGAAAATGTCGGTATCGGCCATTTGGTGTACGGAGACGCCGCCCGCGACTGCCAGACAATACCATACGAAAAAAAATACGTAAGGTTATTCGAGGCAGGCAGACAAGACCAAAGGCTCTTATGAGACCTCGACCCATTAGAACTGAAGTTGGCGACGGTGAGTTACAATAATTAATTAATTATGAAACCTTTATAATGCAATGTTATTTCGAATTTATGGTGCATTTCACCTTGCGTCTAATAAAGTGCAGCTGTTTTTTTTTAAATATGAAATGCTGATATCGAAGTAGTTAGCCCGACGAGTCCCACCGATTTCTCGCGACACCACGACCGACATTTGCTTCAACTCTACATATCTCTACAAACTACCTCACTGCATGTTCTCGGGAGGCCCACTCCATCGAGACTTATGCATAAACAAATTTATATTAGACCTTTTTACCTTGTTGAGGCGTTGTTCAGTTACTTGTGTAATATTTATATGTCTTGTCTAGGTATCCAATCATTTGGTAAACAACATTTCATAAATATTCATTTCACAAACAACGTTAAGCAAATTAACGATTTCCAAATTAGACGTTACATAAACTTTTGTCTTACAAATAGTTTATGATATAAATTATTTACTTTAGTAATCATATTTCGTCCGGCAACTTGCGTTGCTAACTGTACCTGTCGAAATAAATGAATATTAAATATTATATGACAATCTCACACAAAACGACCTAGGCCCACTACTCAGATAGAATTAGCGGAAAAATCATAAAAAGTACAGACAATTCCTATTGGACGGGAATTTTTTTTTTTATAGATCAAAGTGTCAGGAATTGATACGAATATAATGTATAAGTGAATATTGGGCGCCAAGGTGCCAAAAAATGGTAAAAATGGTAAAAACCAGTTTTTCGTTTCTAGAGGAAAAACTACAGCTCGGACAAAAAAAAGTTACCCGAGTAAAACGGCTGTGACATACGGACGGACAGACAGACATGACGAATCCATAAGGGTTCCGTTTTTTGCCATTTGGCTACGGAACCCTAAAGAGAGCTATGCTCAACACTTCTGGCCAAGGCTGTATAGCTCAGGTCCAATTCCTTGCAAACAGATTGCGAAGTGACGAGCTCCCGAGTAATGACGTCTTCAAAACGACTGACAGTGCACTTAAACGCATAGGAAATTATTATTAATAATGTTATAGCCTCATTTATTCCTTAGTTAACTAGAATAAATAATAACAACTCATAAATAATTCGACATGATTCAAGATATAAATTAAGTTATTCGTAATATCTTAGAACTCGTGTCAATTATGTATTTTTTGTGTTTCAGCTGAAACTATTCGGAAAATGATAGCAGACTTGCCGGCTAAGCGTCACCGGGTACTTGTAAACCCGACTAATCCATCTTTACGGCCTCGTATTAAACAAAGGCCAAAAATTTTAATGAAGAGACGCCCGTCTGAAGACCGCAACAAACGTCTAAAACGAAACAAGGAAAGTAATGAAACCCGACCGAACCCAGGTTCACCTGCTAATGACGCTACTTCTGTCAAAAGCGACGAGGATAACAAGCCACTGAAACCCAAAATGAGACGTGTCGCAAGCAAGACTCCACGGCGCTCTGAACCTGATAAGAGAAAGACCACAGTGCTCACCAGAGCAAAACGACCCAACCGACAAGTGAAAAAAGTTGAAAAAAACGATAACATCAAAGACGCAACTAGTTCTGGTTGCAGTTCAAAAACTGTAATGACGGAACACTTTGAACACTTTGAAAATTCCCCCCGAAGAATTGATGTCAACGAAGAATTTAAAACAAGAGAACATGCAGGTCAAGGCCAAGGCAATTCGAACAATCGTGGCAGACAGGGAACAGGGAATAGTGGTCAAAACGGCAATTCAGGGAACCGTTGTGCTCCAGCTCAAAATGTGCCTCTTAAACATTCCATAGCGCGTCTGACGGCAGATTCGGAAAAACATGACAAGTCTGTCCAATTTCACCATCTCTTTCTAATCCAGCAAGAATGTAACAATGTTAACCAACATGTCCAGTCAGGACAACAGCTACTATTTGAAAACGAAGCGGCCGTTCTCACCCTGGATAAACCTCCTTTACACTGCAACAATAAGGGGTCCCTAGATGCTTTACAAAAGAGTAAATTGAATAAACCACGAAAAGGATTGAATGCTTGCATTGCAATGCTGAAAAATAAATTGGTCGAGCCTGCTGCTGAGTCAACTATACCTGCTGGGCACGTTTCAGTACAATGTGGGGATGATGAACCACTGTATACAAAACCTGATGCCCCAATGCCAAATACTGCTACTTTCGGTAGTAATGTTGAAAATGTGGCAAAATTTACAACACCTGATACCCCAATGCCAAATACTGCCACTTTCGGTAGTAATGTTGAAAATGTGGCAAAAATTACAACTCCTGATACCCCAATGCCAAATACTGCCACTTTCGGTAGTAATGTTGAAAATGTGGCAAAATTTACAACACCTGATACCCCAATGCCAAATACTGCCACTTTCGGTAGTAATGTTGAAAATATGACAAAACTTAAAACAACACCTGAAACTAGCCAAATTAACAGAGTTTTACCGGAAGTAGAGATTCCTCATTCTTCCGAACAAGATACAAAAAATTTTAAGGCTTCGTTTGTGACGCCAACTCAACCCCCCAAACAGGAGACAAAAAGCATCCAAGATAATATTATAGATAACAATCAGACAGCACCATCTCTGATTACAAGTAAAGTCACAACTCCACAAAAACAATCAAATGTTACTACCAAACGCTCGTCGAGCCGAAGAAGATCGCAGGTCAATGAGAATAAAACGATCGAAATATCTTCTCAACCTCTTCTTCGTGCGAATGTCCCACACGTTCTTAGTGCTCCTGAAATAGTTACCTCTGAAGTTGTTCCTGTAGCAGCTAGTGCTGTTTCTCAAAAAAATATAAAGTACTCGAATGTTGAAAGTGATACAAGTAAGTTGCGGGCAAAAGTTACCGACTCTTGTAAAGAGAATGAAAACATGAAACCGGACGACATGCAGCCTACAAACCAGCAATTATCTTCAGTAAAACCATATGGTACCTCAAGTAATCGAACAATTGATGAAAATCAAGTAACATCTGACCAAACGAAGCCAACCGTGACTAATCTCCAAACATCTACAAACGAAAAGAAAACCACAATAAGAGCACAGAGTAATGTATGTTATGGAAAATTGAATCTGCAACAGCAAACCGATCATCATTCGGATTCTGAGTACAATCGTAAAGTAACTGTAGAGAATTTACCTAGTGCAAATTTTAATCATAATAATAATGTGCCAGTAAATAATAGACCCGCACATGCGAGTACTCATGTTGAGTCCATTGTCTCGATTCCACTTGATTTATCAGGAAAAGCGTCAAATATTAACGCCGCACAAGATTTATTACATACTCAAAATACCTATTTACTAGGAAATTCATATGACACTTACGAAACTTTAGATTTATCCAACAAAAGCCAAGAGTCAGGCTATAGAGGAGACTCTATTTCTACACCTAATGACGAAATTGTTGATTTGAGCCTGAAATCTTCACAGTATAAGTCCACGGAAGTTGACATTTTAAGAAACGACGACGTCACCGATCTGTCTCTTAAAACTCGTGCTAGTCTCGATGTTCCAACAGATCTCACCGTTAAGAAAAGAATCACTGATATAGCCACAACATCTTTTATTGAGATGTCAAGTGTCTCGAGTTACCGAGAATCAGCATCGAAAAGGGAGACACACAATATACAGAAACCTGCGAAGCCTCAAATCAAAACCAATGACTGCCAGCTGCCTCCTGCAGAACCCAATATTGAAGACAAGTCAATTAGTGGCATTAGTCGGACTACAGCAAAAGATAATATGAGTATTATTAAAGGATTACTACCACCAAAGCCTGACAGTTTAGTTACAGTTGTCACAGACAACTTGTTAGAAAAAGTGCATGGCAATATACCAGCTGATTTATCATGTCAACAGAGAACAGAAGATATGGTAAAAGAACCCTCTAGACATCCTCAATCCAATGTATCTTCTGGTAAAGTAGAAGATGACGCAAATGAAAACCAAGAAAAATACTTGCAAATACATACACGAGCAAGTGATAAAACATTACAATTACAAAAACCCATTTATGATCCAACGTTAAAAATACCACAATATAAAATCAGAGCAGCAGTGACAGTTGATAGCCCACTTAACATCGACACACCTGCTACTAGTATGACGACACCTCCAACTTTTCCTGTGGTAACTAACTACTTCGACGCAGCTTCAGATTATGACCAAAATCTGTCTGCTACGACACCAGCAGGAAAATCTTCTCTTGGCATTCAAGATCAATCAAAATTTGCTTATGGAACCTCACCGTTGACGAATTGTGGGATAACATTGCATAACAAATTTGAAAGCACTACGCCTGTGTATACTCTCGCTAAAGCATGTATTTCTGTTACCAAGATTGAATCTTCGAATTCCTCAACCTTGACAAATACTCTTTTGAGTATACCTGGAACGACGATAGCTAATACTACGCCCGTTTATACACTGGCTGGAACTACTATTGACATACAGGGAAATTACTCTCACTTCGTATCTGCCGTTCCCTCAAATTCGGCAATCCAGAAAAACGATGAACAAATCCTACCAAGCACTAGTTGTCAAAGTAAGATGGAATGTGAAAATAAGTTGGACATTGGCAAAGAAAAAACTATCACTTCAAATGTATCCAATGTAGACCAAGATCCTGAGACGGCAAGAAAAATTGCTCTTTTACCTAAAGAACTTGTTGACGTTCTAGGTAACATGCCTGTAGACCACCGAAACAGGCTTCTGAATATATTGCCACAGTACGTGTCAACATCAACGTCTGATAGTGGCTTAAAAACCGAACTTTGTAATCAGACCGAAACGACTGGCAAGTTGATTACACTATCAGAATTGAACGAAAACAAATTATCTAGTACACCAAAAAGTAAACAAGAATCAGCATCTAAAATGAGTTCCCCGCTTTTCACCACACAACATAATGATAATTTGCTGTGTTTGTCTAATTCTGGATTATCTAAAAATATTGAAAACACTGCTTCACGGCTACCTTTAGCGCATCCTACTATGTTGTCTCTTAATCGTTCAATTAATTCAGAAGACGGCGCGATAATAGATGAATCCTCTATACAAGGACATACAAAAGAGGATACGCAAACAGATGAAATTAACATAAAATCGGACGCTACTTCTGAAGATTCCTTAAATGCGTCGACTACAAATAGATTATCTATCAGCCATTGTGTATCAGTGGATAAGATTATAGATTTGACAGAGGATGAAACAGTGACGCGACATGAAATTCATAATGAACACATAGTAGACGTGCCTCCTCAGATGTCCTTACTTGCACAGCCTAAACGTAACAAAAGCAACAATGACCAAACGGCTAGTCTACGAGCAGTCCGAATTAAAGCTCCCTCTGCAAGACAAAGATCTATTGACAGCCAACTGGCAAAATACTCACCTATAACCCCCATATTAACAAATAAACAAAACAACGAACACGACAATGAGGTCGAGAAGTCTTTACATGTTAATGTATCATTAAATACTGACATTTCCCTTGCCATTCAACAAGCAGAAGTTAGCAGCACACAACACAGTAACAAAAATGTTGCTGCGGAATGCAAGTTTCCTTCTGTGACTTCGCCAAACGTGCAAGAGTCTAATTTAGACGATACAAATAGCTGCTCATCTAGGAGGCTCTCAACCGCGTCTAAAGACGAAAACATTAAGAATGACGATATACAAAATATACAGTCTGTTGTTAAAGCAACTCTCGTTACATCATCAGTTATAAACAACGAAATTAACAAGGATCCACCTAACGAAATTGCTAAAGAATTTAGGTCATTAAACAGCGACCTTCGTGATACTAAGTACATTCATAGTATGCAACTAGATACATCTTCGGAAGATAGCGATTTAACCAAAAACAAAAGTACATCTGTTATAACATCGGACTTACCCAAAAGTTTAGATATTTCTGAATCTTATGATTTACCGGTTCATTGTTCTACGCCCAAGATTTTAAAAGAAACAGAACGCCTAGTGTCTTTACCAGCACGCCGCGTACCAGTTGCATGCGAAGATCAAGAAGATTCCGATGATGACTTATCGTTGGCAGTAATTTGTAAACAAAAACAACAAAACCTCCTTAAACTGGATCCAATTAATGATCTAAATAATGCTGAGAAAGTCGATGATACTGCAATAAAAAAGAATTATAAATATAATAAGAAAAACGAGGTGGATGTACTTGTAGCACGCGATTTCCCATTGAGTAATAATAATATTGTAATATCAGTTTCTATGGATAGTGAGAAATCAATAGCCATTACAGATATGGAAAATCCTAAACATCCAACAAAGACAACTACCGAAGAGAACATCAAACATAAACACCGCAAACTACGACGCAAAAATGCTGCTAAAAATAAGCTATGCGAATCATATGACAAGGAACCTAAAACTGTACCGAATAGTGTGGCGGTCGATGATAAGGAAGATGAAGTCCATATATACGATAGTGTAAACGAGGTCAATACTCGTAAAGACGATAATAAACAAAATATTAGCACCTCACGAAAACGTTCAAAAGTGAATGAGGAAATCATAATAAATGAGACTATTAAGGAGCAGTCAGTACAGAAAAAGGACGATGGATCTGAAACAAAAGCATCACCTCTAAGACAGAAAAATAAGAAGAACAAGAGGGTTCCGACAGCACAAGCAGAAAGGGTTAGTGAAAATCTAGAAGAAAAAATAATTAAAACTTCAGTAGTCATCAGTAATGAGAAAAATATTACTGCTCCGTTTGTACCGGTTAAAACAAAAGAACTCTGCCCAAAAGACGATTCCGAAGCTACCATAATTGAGACTATACCCTCAGTGGGATCAGATAATATAGAGAATGTTACCCTTCCTGTCGTTGCCGCTCCATTGCCATCCTGTTCTAATCTTGAAGAAGGTAATATAACAACTCCTTTACGACGCAGTAGGCGGGGAAGGTCACGTAATAACTCGGGTGTTGGAGAAGAGTTGCATGTTGAGACATTGCAAGAAAATAGAACACCATTGACCAAAAAACAATTAATATTTTCTAAATTATTACTGGATGAGGAAAATAATGTGAAAAATCCTGAGGTTGTCTTTAGTGACAACGTTGATAGTTTGAGAAAAACTGCTGTATCTGAAGAGGTCTCAAAAAATGTAATTAAAGACAATGTTGCTGTCGATAATAATATCAAAGACCAAAATAAATCCGCAAAGCGTAAAAGGTCCGCTCATTTAAAACGCAAATGTAAGAAGAAAAAGGATCTAAAACCTCAAATTGAAGATGCTGTTGATGAAGATACTGATGTTACACTGGAAGGTCAGGCCAAATATGGTGTTACAACATCACAGGAAGAACAGAGACCAACTGAAGCTCATGATAAATCCTCTGAAGATACTGATGCTTCAGTCCCAGTCACGGCTGATTCTGGACCTTTAACGGCAGATATTTCAAATGTCCAACCATTTGAAATAGAATCAGCTGTTTCTATTGTAAAACGAAAAAGCAGCGACTTACCTCTTGTTGAACATTTACATATTCCACAGCCTAAAAAGATTAAATTGAATACTAAAGAAGACGTTTCAGAGGTGAAGGGTATTGTTAAAAAGAGTCAGTCAGAAATTAAGAAAGAGTCTTTAATATCGTCACGTAGCCTATGTAGTACAAAAGATGACTATACCAGTAACAAGAATAATGCTATTGAAGAACCTAATACCATCCCAAAAATATGCTTAGACGGAGAAAAACAAATCGGAGTTAAAATTAATGACAATTATTCCCGTATCAAAACATGTTACAACATGCCGGCTGCTGGCAGACGCACCAGATCAAAGTCAGCAGTCATCAAGCCAGTGGTTTATGACCCATACGATATTGATATGGATGAGATGATCGAACACGCAGAGCCACTGCGACAGCGTAAAACAAGCACTGAATACAAATTATCACACGATGCAAAACGATATATAGGAACTAAAAGCGTAACTGTTAGTGAAGAGGATAAAAAACATCATTCTGCTGAGGACTTTAAGTCCATTAAAACCACATTTGACGCTTACTCTAAACATGACGGCAGTGATTCCGACGACTCATCCAAAAGTGATGTCCCGTTAAAAAAATATGTGGAGGAAAAGGAAAAGAAAATCTGTGATTTAGATAAATCCAACGTAACCAATAAAAATGACGTAGAGAATGAACTTAATAATGATTTAAAGACCAGTAAAAAGAGCTCTAATATCGATAAGAAGAATAGACGCACGCTTGGCGTTTGTAACACCGACGATGGAATAGCTCACGACGAAACAGAACAACAACTACGATCCGAACAATTTATGGAAAGTTTTGGATTCTTTTCCGAAAGAAAGCCTCGAAAGTCTAATTTATTAGCTACAAAAAAGATATCTGAAACTTTCCATATAATTGCTAACGAAGCCGAAGACATGCTCTATCAGGAGCGAAACAATAAAAAGGAAAAAAATACGCAAAATGAAAATAGAAAGTCGGTTGATTCAGACAGCAATTTAAAAAGTGCAAGGCAACGTTCACCCGTATCTAAGAAAACGGCTAAAAGAGGTCGAAAGAAGAAAAATTCAACTACTGTCACGACACCGAGTTATTGTCATATATGCAAGAAAGAATTTCGTCGCGCTGATAATTTACTGAGGCATCAAATGACCCTATTACATGTTTTCAAAATGTCAGAAGTCGAAATGAAAATTAAAACGGCTCCCATTCAAGAAGAGCCTAATTATTTAATAGCCTACAAAGAACATATAGATCGTCTCAAAATTATTACAGACAAAATGGTAAAACGGAAGAAAAACTCTAAATCGGCACCCAAAATTACCCCACTTTCGTTAGAAGAGATTCTAGCAGATGTCAACAAAATTGTTAGGGAACAACAGCTTTCACATAGAGGATTGAGTTGCGATGAAGAATTATTCTTGGATTGTTGTGAACTTTTGAAAGAGTCACACAAGAAACAAGACCCAGTTGCAGATATACCACCCATAATCAAGGATTCAGATGATTTGTTATGCCCATCACAAGCCGCTAATGTAGGATTAGACCTTTTAGGAAAAACTGACGTTGATGTTAAATCTGATAATAAAAACGACGGCGACGTTGATTCCATAACTGCTAAAACGATTTTAGAAAGTGAAGAAGTTCGGAACTTAGAAAACGATTTAATCTCTGGTTTAAAGGAAGCTGCTAATGCAAGTAATCTAAAGAAATCTGGTATTGTATTCCAGCAACCTGTGACCGATGAGAACATAGATAATTTACAAGACTTAAGTGACCACTTCCCTAGTCCTGCTGCTACTGAATCACAGGATGAACAGCTGAATAGCTACGAAGAATCAGTCGAATTAAACACCACGAAAGACAAGAAATATCCTGAATATAAAGAAAAAATGTATCCAGATGTAGAAGAATTTGACATGTTCGAAGACAAATTTGATAAGATTAAGAGAAAATGTCGATCTCAAGCGGCAGCAGCCAAACAACCTCAACTTGTAGTGGAACCCAGTATAAGGTAAGTCATGAAAGATATTGTTGCTGTTTGTGGTTGTATGACCCTTAAAGATCAGTACATAAATTGCTTTAAGTAAATTAGACTACACAAGTGGAAACCTATCAGGGCGACCAATCTAAGGAGCTGAATTAAAAGTAATTAAGGTATATTTATAAATACCTACATTGGACATCTATTGAAGTAGTTTGTCCGATCTGTAGATTTGAGACCATTACGTATCACAAGTAGCGGTTTTTCAAGAGCAGTGAATGGTTATTAATTATGGAATGGATAAATATCCCAATCAAGAAGGTGATCAAGGTCCTAATCCAAAACACGCCCCAACGACAAAAGTGTGTGAGAAGCCCAAAATACTTATCAGGCCATCGCAGTTTTAAACTATCCGTTTAGTGTACCGAAAAACCGTTTGTGTTAACCTCCTAACGCAAACCATACGAATGTTTACTACGAACATTTAAATCCGGTTTGAAGAAATAAAGAAAGGTTAATTACCAGTGATCGGAATAGGTAGTGCCATTTCGGGTGAATTACCTTAAACATTGTACAGAACATGGATAAGACTTGAGATTCTTCGACTCGTATTTCGACGGAAAATTTTCTTTAAAACACAAAAGTAAAAAAAATTGACATTATAAATAAATCATTCATTTCAAATTACTTTCGTTTAACAATTACAATTAACAATAATACATTCATAAAATAAAACACGAAACATCAACATCATTATATTAAATAAACATAATTAAATTACTACTTTCTTTGAAATTATAGTAGCAAACCATATTTTTTTCAATATTTTCTACTGTCAATCTATTTCTTTTGACGTCCAATATCTAACTGAAACCACATTTTTCATAGGTCTTTTTTCATAGGTTATTTAAAACATTTTTTAAACCAAACACAAACTTCGAAATTTTCATATCAAATCCCGGGGTTAAAAACTATATCCATACTAAGCTTACGCACCGAAGTCCCGCAAAATGGCACTACCAATTCCGATCACTGTTAATTACTCTTTAAATAAAGTTGTCCTTTTGAATTTTAAACTAAAGTCCAACCAAACAGCTTCCGCCGACAAAGCAGAAGAAAATTATTTATAAACTATTAATTTACCAATTTAAAATGTCCTCGTCGCTAGAGTCTGACTAGCCAAATATTGTTGACAGATATTTCCTTGTTGTATCACCAATTGTCTATGGTTTAAAAAAAGTCTGTTGTCAACTTGTGTAATTATTTCAAATTGTTCACGGTTTATAAGGGCTTTATTTTAAATAATATTAAAAGTCCGCAAACTATTATTTAGGCTCCTAAATAATTACGACGATGTGGTGCGAAGTTGACGTGAAGCGTGTTGTATAACGAAAAACTGCAATGTTTACAAGTCGTCAACAATTTTGTAGGTTGGAGCTCTATTAATATTTTGATACTTTAAGTACTGGTTCTAACATTTGCCTATAACTTTGATTAAGTACGTGAATTTATTAATACCTGAATCTCATAAACAGGACAAGTGTGTAAAGAAACGGATAAACTAGATGTTCTGGAAAATGTCAATACAATCAAAACATTGGAACGTAAGAAGTTACTTACTGAAAACCAATATTTAGGAGAAATCTGTGGACTGACTGGTCAGTAGTAATTTTACGTAAAAATATAAATACATTCGCGAAACACGTCTATACAGTATGTAAACCAACCAAAACCATCCCTTAAACAAGTGAATAGGGAACTCAAGTACATAGTTAAAAGCTATTTCAAATCAAAATTCCACTTTATAGCACCGCGTCCCGGTTGCGAGTTGCGCTCCTCTCGTAGTCTTAAACTTTCTATCCCTCTTCACCGCACCGGCTTTATATCCGACTCCTTCGCCCTACAGGCTATTCGTCTTTGGAACGATCTCCCTCTCCCCTTAAGACAAGCACAGAGCAAATTTTCGATTAAACGTATGTTACGTAAACTTTCTTAATAAAATAAAACAATTAAAAACGGATTTTATCGCGTGTATTGAGCTTAAATTACATCCCGACGTTTCGAACACTTTACAGCGTTCGTGGTCAACGGGTCGACTGAGGAAAAATGTACAATTACCTCCGTTCAAAAACTATCACAATATGCAAACCTACCCACATATTAAATATTAAACAAATTTAGTGTTTGCACATGCCAGAGGGGCCTTTATAAAAACAAATTATTTATTATTACAAAACAAATTATTAAACAATTTATTTTATTATTATTAATTATTATTTTTGTTTTTATTTTTAAAATTTTTAAAATTAGTATTAAATTATTATTAGTGTCCACACTGTCCACCATTATGGTCTCACAGTCCTATGTCTAGCTTGCTCCTTAACCAAATGAATAACTGGATCCCAAGCTGGTGGTACCGAAAAACCATCCACTCTGTTGAAATTTGGATATTTTTTAATCTCGATTGCCTCTCGCAACATCCGGGGAATGTATCGTTTCTCCTTGACGAGGACTTGCGGTTTGTCAAATTTAACTGAGTGGTTGGGCCTATCCATGACATGCTCACAGACTGCTGACCTTGGTCGACGGTGCTTCACATCGGCTATATGTTCCTTTACCCGAGTAGAAATGCTCCGCTTAGTCTGGCCTACATATGATAGACCACATTCACATTCCAGCCTGTAGACCCCTGCACTCTGTAGAGGAGTAGCCGACTTCACTGACCTCAGGAACTGTGACATCTTCTTCATTGGCTTAAAGTAAGTTTCTATAGAAGCACGTTTCAAGATGTTGCCAATCCTGTCAGTGACTCCTCGGACAAAAGGCAAGATGGCAGGCCGGCGCTCAACCGTAGGAATCTTCATCCGAGCCTTCTGATTGAGCCGTAGAATCTTGAGCCCGTTCGCTTGAAGTGCATCCTTGGCATGCCGGAGTTCCGCCGCCAGGTGCTGCTCATCACATATCCTCTCTATTGTTTTATTTCATGAATAACTATCGCGGCAACCGAAGACAATATTACCTTTCTAAATAGTCTAACTCACTTAAGGACTAATTATCTGCATATTACTTATAAACATGGGTACTATATTTTTATTTATGTATGTATATGTTATGTTTATGTTATGTTTCTATATGTGTATGTGTATTTATCAATAAATAGTAATGTTGATTTGTGTTTCTAAATATATCTCGATTTCTATGATCCTGCACCAATTACAAGTTTCGGTTTGATCCAATGGTTGACTGATAGAGAATGCCTAAAGGCATTAAGTCCGCCTCTTGTACACTTTTTATTTGTGCAATAAAGTTTAAATAAATAAAAATAGTTATTAGATTGTTTTTACTTGCTGCTGAGCATGTTTTGGGGAATTTAATTTCTGAATGTATTTCTCTTGTTGCAGTCGGTTAAAGATCTTTCTAACACCCTGTGAAGCTTGTTTACTTCGTTGACTTCTGTATGTTTACCTAAACCTACCTACCTTCCTACCTTACGTGTGTACAGAAATCAAAAGTATTTTCTAGTATCAAAACTATTATTCCTGCTACACAAGGTGTGACCAGCCCATGTTTTTTTGAATTTCCGGCCAAATATTTGGGTAATATTTCAATAGTCAGACTCTAGTCCAAAACCATTATGGTGACGAGTTTTTAGTGAATGACATGAATGGACATTTAGGCACACGTTGTCAATTTACATAGAGTCGTGTAGTTTTAGGGAGGAGAATATATACATACAGTTAGGTGCAAAACTGTCCCAATAGTAGCATCTTAGTAGAATGTGGAGAAGTGGATGGCGATCGAGGAGAGGGGCACATGATTAATACATACCAGTACTATTTAAAATTTCCTACAAATCAGCCTTACATATGATATACTTAGAATTTACGGTTATTTTGTAATTTAGAATCGAAAAGTAGAAAAAAACACATTTTTATTTTTTCGCATATATCTAGTTCCTCTTATGGAAACTCCAAATAGGGAACCATACATAATTAAGAAATTACGCACAATTTGCAGCTACATAAACTAAACTTTTTGAGCAATTGTATTAAAAAATAAATTTTAATGCGGGAAATCATAGCAATTTTTAGATTTTGTATTCTATGGTTCGGAATTTAAAAAATCGAGTTTTTTGCTATGTGGAAATTTAAATATTCATAATTTTACCTATCGGTATTTTAATGGCTCGGGCATTACAAAGTCGGGATTTTAAAAATCGGTTAAACGTTTTTCGGGATTATGTAGTTTATTTACTTGTCTTATCATCTACATAAACACTTCTCTCTCTTCTATCACAATTGTCTCTGGGATTATCACTTAAAATGTTGTTATATACTTAAAGAAACTCACAATGTGTTAAATTAACCGAGACTGAAAAATAGAATATTTAATAGAATTTGCTTCAATAATCGGAGTCACGAGCGAATAACCTGAAAAATAAATGAGTCAAAATGACAGTACGACGTCTAGATTGACAGATGTTTGTTTACATGATAAGACGAGTAAGAATGAATACACTTATATAATATAATTTCGTAATAGTACATTACTGCAGAGACCAGTAAGTAAGCTTTCCTGGCTGAGTATTTAGTAGCGGCTACAATACGAAGCCAGGTAAGCTGATTACGGTCGAAGCATGTATAGTGCTTTTCTCAAACATGTAAGGAAATATTTTAATACATACCCAAAAATACCACCTAAACTTAAGCAATTTTTCTTATAATTGCTCTAGGTAAACGTACTCATGTTTAAAAAATATGTATGAAAATGAAAAAAAAAATTACATTTATTCCTTAAACGACTAATTTTCAAACTTATTTATATAAAATTACTTGTTTAATGCTTCAGTTACTGGCTGAGTGATTTAATGTTGTATGAAAATCCTTTACGTACGTCGCGCTCAACCTGCCTTGGAATAGAGTCCCTACTGGTCTCTAATTACTAACGTAACAGGAACATTTCCGAGCATGTTTGAGAAAATAGTACATTACTTACCTAGGGCTGTAAAAAAAAGAAAGCCCGAAATCGCAGGTATTTGGGACCCGAGCCGCAGGCGAGGGTTGTAAATATGCGCTAGAGGGCTTTCTTTTTTACTGCCCGTGGTGAGTACACAATTTTACGTCCCCACCTGGCCATAATGCGAGTTTTACCGTAAGCGTAGCGAGCGGTAAAACTCACATTATGGCCAGGTGTGACGTAAAATATATTATTTTATGGTTACTGTGATGTGGTATACTTTTCTAGCGAGACTGTTCACATTTAACACACAGGTTCACATTTGTTTCACAGTTTTTATTTATTTTATTCGTTTAAATGTATTAAAAGCGCCATAGATTCTGCTTTAAAGTTAACACGGATGCCTAACGTTACCAAGATTTTTAAACAGTATTATAAAAATGCTTGTGTTTTTTCAGTCGTAAAGGCCGCAAAAAAAATGACAAGAAAAAAGGAAAGAAAACTTCCAAGAAAAACCTTCCAAACACTGTTCTCACTAAAGGTGCCCTAAAAGGCTTTGACGGCATTAAAGTATCCATTCCCACGTCGGATATTAATATTTCTGCAATTGTATCACCTTTGGAAGGTTCACACAAAAAGAAAAAGAAAAACACTTTACGGAAGAAGAGGGAAAATAAAAACTCTGAATCAAGTAGCAAGTATGACAGTGACCACCCTCTTCATGATAGTTCAGCTTCCCTGAAAAATGTGGATGTTTATGAATTCATGGATAACGAAGACGTGGAGTTGTTCGAATTCAGACCGTCAACTTTAATGGAAAGGTTTAAAAGCATCACTAACAAGGATACCCCGAGTACGTCCAAAGTAAACGCTGTCGTCGAGGAGGCCGACAACACGAGCGCGAGCGCCTCCGACGGCGATGACTTCGTTTACATGTCGGATGATTATGTTTGTAGCGACGATGAAACTGAAAACAGCTTAATGTCTTGTGATGTGAGTAACATAAAAACTCCTGCAGATAGCAAGAAAATATCATCGCAAATAAAGAAACGAGATGCGGTTGAGAAAAATGCAGTAATGGGTAAAATATTCAAAAATAACGCTGTACGGAGTGAAAAGAAAACAACCAAGTGCAAAGAACCAGCCAAACCGAAGGCTAATCTGGACCAGCTTTTTGATAGTTTACTTGAAGATGAGCCCAGTTCGTCGATGTTGAACGACGAGTCGCTGCCTCTGAACGACGATGCGCCTTATTCTTCTAAATATGATAATATAATCGCATCGCCAAGTCGATCTGAACAATTGTTACTGAACTATGAACAATACCATTCCAAGAAAAAGCATAATACAAGTACAGATAAAGAAAATTACTCATCAAAATATAAAAATAATTCGTCAGATAACGATGACGATGACGATGAACCTTCATCATTTATGGATTATGGCCCGTCCACTTCAAAACTCTGTTTAAAATCATTTATCGGCGACCATAAAAGTACAAAACCCGGTTTGCGTCCTTCGCTATCACCACCTGAATTGAAACCAGTTTCACCAAAGAAATGTGAAACTACATCGTTAAAACAACATTCACTGGTTAAAAAACATGAACGAAATTCTTTCCTGCATGATGACTCCTTAGAGGACGCAGGAGCTTCAAGAAAAGGAAACGAGGGAATGAGAAAAAGCAGCTCTAAATCCCAAGCCAACAGGTCGCCTGTGAGAAAAACTGACGATTGCTTCGGGAATTCCAGTGAGTATAACGAAATAGGATTAGAACACTTCACATCAGACGAAACCGGCGTAGCTAGGCAAAGGGCACGTAGAAAATGCACAGTAGGAAAACAAAATGTACTCGCTGAAACCTGGAGCTCCGAGTCGGAGCCCGATGGCGCTCCACCTCGACCAAACAGTGCGGAATCCATGAGTTCCGGAACTAACCGTAAGAAGAAAGGCAAAAAGAAAGACTGGCAGCATACAGGCGGGCGGCGAACTAACAATCGCCATATTTCATTTAAGAAGCAGGAAATTGTAAGCAGGGTATCTAGTTCTATTCGCAATTCCACGGTGCATACAAGCGCAGCTAGCAGCAGCAGTGGAGACGTAGATAATATTAGCTCAGGCAGTACGCTTGCATCACGCGGACCACCGGAGAGAAGCGAGTCCAGCACCGGTGCAGTTAGTACCAGCGGCGGCGCTTGCAGGTCTGTGGAGGAAATGACCGCTGTACCATCCACGTCGTCGGGCGCAAGCACTATGTTGTCTCCTTCCGCTGGGCCTTCCACGTCGACGGAAGGCGCAACTGCTGATCCGGTGGAGCCGACATTCCTCGTACCGGCCGAGCCGGGGTTGCCGGGCGGTGTGCCCCGAACCCGGCAGTTCTACTGGTCCTCGGACGGCAGCGAGAACGAGCAAGCACGCGAAGCGCTGGCCCACGAGGAGCTGGCCCGCGCCGAGCGCGAGCACGCGCGCGACGAGGATGCGCAACAGCAGCAACAACAGCACGGCTGGATCGTCGGTGATAGCCATAAGAAGTTAGTTACTATGTTAGCACATGCGAAAGGCCGAAAGCGTAATAATAATAACGACGATAAACGTCACAAGACGGAGTAAGTTTAGAATAATTATAGCGACTATCAATGTTGTAAATATGTTGTATATAGTGATTTAGTTCTTTATAAAATGTCACTTTTCATGACATTTGACCAGAATCCTTATATATTATAACTTTTTTTTAAATTGAGTTGTGTAAATACTGTACATCTTTATACAATCTATTAGTTAAATCTTTATGTCCCTTGCAGTATGGTAGCATAGTTAAATAAATATATTTCTATTCTGAATTTTATTGAAAATGTATGATTCGTGGTGTCAATGATATTGTTTTATATGGAATAAATAACCATATTTTTATTATTTGTATTTGGAGGCAGATGTAAATATTGTATATTTTATTTGAAGAGCATAATTTAGTTAATTTATGTATAAAATACTGCTGGTTTGACTGCTGCAGGCCGTAGCTGCGTAGCTGATTATTGATGTAATACGTAAGGATGATATTAATTGAAATTGTCACGTTTCCCTTAGACAGGGTTCACGCAGGGTGTGGATTATTAATATGAGATCGCATCTTCATGTGCTTGCCCATACTAAAGTATTAGAGCTGATTATTAAGTGTAACTTATGAAAATATTTATTAACTTATGGTGGGAAAACATGTGATAAGTTGAGGTATCGTATTAATCTATTGACATTTTCTGTATTAATAATAATTCTTGCTGCATTATCGCATTTCTCTAAAAGTGTTAAGATAAAGGAATATCTCAAAATTTATGTTAGGAAACGAAATATTTCTGTGAGTAATTAAGTGCATGCATTAAATATATCGCTATTAATAAAATTATAATGTGTTCCTTACATTTCATAAGCAGTATGTTCTGTAGTGTCCAGGGGGGCTGACGACGAGGTCTGGTTTATTTGTCATTTGTGTTAATTTTTTTAATGTACTGTATTTTATGTAGTTGTAATACCAATGTCATGCATTATGATGTAGTTCTTTTTCTAGTCCAGATACGGAAAGACTAAATAACCCCATTGTCAGCCTCGGAACTATGTGATCTTATTTTCCGATGTAAGTAATTAAAGTTTTAATAAATTTATTTCAAATGAATTATAGAATGAAGACTTATTGTTTTAAAGTTTGCGTAATTTTATCAGTAAACTGGACTTGTGTTTAAAGCAAAACAAGTTTTAAGTCTCGAATAAAGCTCAATGTTGAAATGTCAGTGTTATTATTCATTTCAAACTTGCTTCATGTTTAAGGTGTTTCGAGCAGATATAGGATTAAACTGCCAACTGGGGGCGTGTACTTAAGTACAAACCCCCCGTGAAAGGAGATCGTCAATTCTAGGCCACCTGATATAAACCGTATACAGTTTGTACTTTAATGTAAAATAAATACTCATGTTATTACTAAAGTAGACAAAATATTACAAAAAAATGAAACGGGAATTAGAAATACTAAATAAATAAACATAATGTTGATATTTCCGCGATTAAAATACAGCAAGCGACTTGTCTTGCATTAACGTCCTTATGGCATTGACATAAAGTTTAACTTCACCTGGACTGAAACGGGTTTGTTTTTTGGTTTGACACTGTCAATGTCTACTGTTACATAATCTGCGTTTTGATACTGTTCGGTAAGTTAGAACATTGTAATATTAAAATAATATCTAATATGAATACGGAAGTTTAAATTAGAATTCGACTGTATTAAAACGACTAAAGATTGAAAATGCGTATTTTAGATCGGAGTTTGAATATTAAAAGTGGGTTTCATAATGGCATAATATCATGCTCCTTCGATAACGAAACGCATCTTTTTTTCAATTTTGCAATGTCAGATACTAGTGGTATCGCACTTAACGGTGGTAAACCTTATCCCGTCGCAATAGGTGTTAGGAATGTTCAGTTAATAGTATCAACGATGGTTTGACAGCCATCTTTGTTTACCGAAATACAGGAACTATAAATACGATCAAAATATGACTTTATTATTTCATCATGATTCCCGTTTTGTTTTTAAGTCCACATTTGTACATTTTCTTTAAAAAACCAGTACTTTTTTACATTAATGTATAAATCATAGGCATGCCCGCTTTCAGAAATTGTCCTCGTCAGATTCAAGTTTTAAATGCATGATTTTTCAATCTTCTCATTAGATTTCGCAATTTTTTACCACCATCCTGATCTAGAAATTATGACGATTTTTTAAAGGTAAGAGTCATTCCTAAACGGTCGTAAATAATCTGGGCCAGGTCACCGAACAAAAATTGACGATCTCCTTTAGTCAAAAACCTCACTTGTTTCTTATTTTTCCCAATAATATTGGCATTATTGTCTTACGACGTCATTACTCCCTTACGAGACTATCTTTTCTTTCGCCTCACTTTTTGGTCTAAATATTAGCTTAATTCATGAATGGGTTTAAAAATTTAATAGGACATTTTTTTTGTTAATTGTACCTTATTTTTATGTAATTTAGACTCGGAACCGCCAGTCCTTTCGATCCTGATAAGAGAAAAAAGTCCTATTTTTTTTTCTTAGGGTCGACTTTTTGGATTTAAGGCGGGTAACGAAATTAAAGTAAAGAAAAACATAAAAAAAAATTTCTCTACTATTAGGATCGAATGAGCTCTGGACTTTGTTTAGAACGCACATAAAAAAATCAAATTATACAAAAGTGGAAGGTACAAAAAAAAAACGCTATCTCTCTTACTTTTAGGTATCTACATATCTCGTGAATACTCTTGTACAGTCAGCAGCAATAGTATCTTCCTACACGAAGGCTTCAAAAATATGGAACACGCTCTTATTTGTAGGACAATAAGAGCGTGTCAGATATTTTTGCGGGGTGTCAGCGCTGATACAAGTTCCACCAAAGACTGAGCGGGTAAACTAGAGGAGAATTTCAATACTATTCCACGTTTTCAGGTATAAGTAATGACTTTTTATATAAATTAACTTTTCAGAATCATTTGTTTTAACAATCAACGACACATAAAATTATTTGCCGGGTGATTGCTGACAAAATTGAATTGAAACGCCGAATGCGGCTGTTCGGAGGGCGACCTTCAATCGCTGCAGCAACCACTTTCTCCACTGTTTGGGAAGTGCAGCAGTGGTTTTACTTACACAGAAATTAATGATCTTTCAGATTAGCATTGGTTTCTTGAGGAGACCTATCATACTAGTAGATACGACGCGTCGCCCCAGGTAGCATTTATACGTCATTATGTCGTCCGTTTACGGTACTGCTCGACGTAAGAGACGTCATGTCTCGACGTCGGGGGGTCCCAGCAGATGACGTCAATTTGTCACAGCCTCAAGACGTCTGTTTACAGACGTTACAGAGACGTCATATACTGAATGCATAGGGACGTTACTGGGCCGTACATATTAGGTTAGCCACTGACGGTAGAGAGACGTCATATACTGAATTCATAGGGACGTTACTGGGCCGTAAATATTAGGGCAGCCACTGACGTTGGAGTGACGTCATATACTGAATCCATAGGGACGTTACTGGGCCCTACATATTAGGGCAGCCACTGACGTTGGAGAGACGTCATATGCTGAATTCATACGGACGTTTCTGGGCCGTACATATTAGGGCAGCCAGTATGTTCGAATAACGTCACACACAGGATTGATTGTGGCGTTACTAGGACATAGGCACAGGTCAGGACCTAGGGGGGCTGCATTATGCTGCTGTGTTCACGATACTGATATCGTACTGCTGACAGTAGAAGTTAGCGATTTTCAATTTTATTAAGGCGGGTATTATATAAATTTAAATAACATCTCTCAAAACACACTGCTGATATCGTAAACACGGCAATATGCTCCTCGTAGCTAGGATGGGTGGGTAGTCTGTTCAAAAATAGAACCGACCTGGCTGTTGAGTGAACTAACGACGTGCTAGATTTAAGTTCTAAGACGGCTCTAACTTATTGGCCAGGCGTCCTAGACAAGACTCCAAATTCTTACGCGTAAGAGTAGAAAAGAGTTTAGCGCTTAGCATAGCAGGCATCTTGTCTACGTACCCTGAACAAACTCTAGGACTTATGGATGAAACTAAAAAACGCTATGTAAGTAGTACAATTTATATTAGAGGCATTAAAGGACAGTGGGAACCAATAGCCCCATAACAATAATCCCATCAAAAACATAAATGTGAAATGAGAGCCAAGTTATATATGCCTTGGTTGTTGACTTCAACGACAAAAGAAGTGAGATCTAAATGGGTGCCAAGTACAATTGTCAGTCCTGAAATTTGTTTATAACAACATAAAAAAATGTAACAACTCAAAATATAATTTCTTCTTAAAACTTACTATAATATATTGAAGCCTAAGGTTTGACTTGTCTAGTTAGTCTAGGTACAACATTGTTTACCTTATTTCTATTACTAAAAAAACAAGTATAATTAGGTAATTTTTGTTTTAATATGTATGAGGCCATGACTTAAAATAACATTTATATCTCTAATGCCCACTATCGGACTACTAAACTAAAAAAAAACACAACCGTAAGCATGTCAATTTTAAGTAGATACATTAAAACTTCGAAGAAGTAGGTAAAAGTGGTGGCAACACTTCCTTAATGAAGGCGGCTGACCGCGTGTTCGCTCGCTCACATTGGTCCTACTCCTCTCTATCTTAATAGCATTAGTAAGAGAGAAGGGGACCAAACTGAGCAAGAGAGCATGCGGTCAGCCGTATTCATGTAGGTCAAAGCCACGGACAGGCTAGGGGGCATACCAAAAAATGTAATCCATAAACCGATTTTGAATGATTTATAAAAATCTGTAGTATTTCCTGAGCCAAATCTATACCAAGTTCTCTGAAATCTATAGGGAACCGTAAAAGTGGTAACTCTCCAACATGATAGTCTTCATCAAGCTGCGAACGAAATGATTCATTGGTCCTTGTGGTCGCTGACGCATTTTAATAGATCACGCGGCCGCGATATTCATTCACCTGCCTCTATGCACTTGTCACAAGTTGAATACCTACGATACATACTCGCAGGCGCAGTTGGCAAAAAGGCTTTTTGTTGGATCTCTTTCCATAGAAGTTTTACTGTTACTACTGTGTAAAACAAAATTTCATCAACCGAGACACTTTGCTGGAAATATCCCTGCCTCCAAGTTTTCACGTATGAAACCTGTAACAAACAAGAGAATGTATAATTGTAAAATAGCAAATTATTTGTTGATCAGACCAAATGTGAAAAAAGTGAAGATTTGAAATAACTTTCTTCATACAATGTTTTAAGTGTGTAGATATTGTTATTTTATGTATTTTTATTACTACTAAACAACTATAACTTGCACCACCTGCTTCAAGCTGTTTCTTCCTTCTTTCTTATGTAAGTTGCCTGGAACCACACAAGGAAAAAAATTCCATCTGTCTCTCCATACAATCCATACCCAAACAGGGTTCTAAGAAAAAGATAAGTTAGGCTACAAGACAAACTTCTATATGTATAACAGAGTTAGCAGTTAGGTACAGTCACCAGCAATAGTATCTCCCTACACGAAGGCCGCAAAAACATGTGACACACTCTTATGACCCTACAAAGTCACATATTTTTGTGGCCTTTGTATAGGAAGATACTATTGCCGTTTACTGTACAGTTGCTATATTGATCAAAATATGTTTTTCTAAAAAATTAGATTTTTAACACAAGATATTTAGCCGACTGTACTTGATGTTACCTATTCTTGTACTGTCAGAAAGTATTCTAAACAACAAAACAAATGAGCCGAAACTCGACCAAGCAAGCACTTTTCATCATTAGGTATGTTCTGGTATCTACATCCCAGCTCCATCATCAGATCAGCTTGATGGTACCATATTATTCCACTGTCACCAAGGTTACATTGAGTACCGGCCAACAATATAACACCTACATGTTTTACAATAGAACTTTTTTTTATATTTGTAAGTGATTTCCACCTCACTACTTAGGTAGCCTAGTAGTAGCCTTTTGGGAGAGTGATGAGAATAATTAACATAATGGTTTTTTTATAGAAGTTTCTTTTTTAAATATACAGTCAACTTAATTTTTTTATTGGAGCTTTTTTAGTAATATGCTGAGTCTCCTATTGTAATTCAAAGTATTTCATTGCAGTATTCATCATATATTTGTATAAAATGACTAGTAAAATATGCATTCTACAAAATAACCTATATTGTTTAGGTTTAACCTATATAAGGTGAACTTTTAATATTCTTTGTATATAATATCATATTTCCAAGGGAACCATGGTATAAAAATAAGTACATTAAAATATTCAAACAGGGCTCTGGCTGAAAGTTCTTTAAATATGAGAATGCGGCAAATATGTTAATGAACTAAAAATAACTACAGATATCTTATAAATCTTAGGAATGAAATGCTATGCTTTATTATTATGACATGTGCAACAAGTAGTTGTGCAATGTGTCAGGATTTACTTCATAACAGCTGTTGACTATAAAACTCACCTCTATAATCTGCTAAGCCTACACTGCCAGCGGCTTGAAATTTTTGTATTTTCTCAAAGGTCTTTTTTTCAATGGTGGTGGGATTGTCATTATCTTCGTCGCTGCTAGAAACATATCTTTTGGCCCTTTTCCGTTTAAGACCTGGTTCTGATGTATCCTCATCAACCAGTTTTTTTTGCTTTCTCAATGCCATCTTTAGGTACATGCAAATGAAATAAAAAAATACAAACATGCAAACATAATAAATGAACACAGCATAATGCATCCCTCACTCAATTAAAACAAGGTTATCACGTTATTAGTAAAAATATAGGATGGAGTTTCATTAGTTGGAACAACCTGAAGTTGTACAGTCAACCACTTTGATTAGTAGGTTATCACATTTGTCCAAGCAGTTTTAAAAATTACCCATATTAGGTAGTAGTCACACAGTAACAGAAAACTTTCACCAACATCAGTAAGCTCTCGGTAAATCAGGAAATCAAACTGGAGACGTGTATGCCCAACAGTGTGCGCATACTTACTCGCTGAAGAAGAAGAATAAATCAGGAAATATTGCATCCAGAAACCAGGAAACGAAACTGTTTCGTTAGTTTTCATAGCCAAAGTGGTTTGTAAAAAAACTATTAAAATATACGTACCAGTATCACAAAAAACTCTTTGAACACTGTATAATTTCCATTTTTCATCTGGTGTCTTGACATCAGCCAAAACCTTTTCAAACGCTTTAGTTCCCTTAACGGGTGGGCAAAAGACTTCACAACACTTTGGCGTGAACCACTGATTGTTTACGCCGTCTTCTACACTAAACTGTATCACTGAGTACATTTTTGTTCTTGTTGAAAGTTTTTATTGGCAGGAGTACGGGCAGCAAGGCAAAGAAAAAAGGAGGGAAAACAACGTCACCAAAGCGTCACTTCAATCAAAGTGACAGAATTTCGTTCCGTTCCAATTTCTTATGTTTTTAAAAATCACATTGCTCAGTTTGTTTTGATGTTTAATAACATTAAAAAATCTGTAATAAATGACTTTATATAAGTATTAACTTTGAAGTTAACTAAAAAGACGTAAATGTTTTTTTTACTTCCTGAATGTTTTACATTACAAGATTGACAAATTTTATTGATAGCAAGAAACGAAACGCGTTATATATATTTAAGCTTTATTTTTAAGTCGGTAGTAGGTCGGATACTTATAGAGTTTGTCTGGAAATAGATGTATCGTGGTTTATATGGGAGCTCATACATTCTATGACACTTCTCTTTCGGACAGACTCTAACGACTAATATGAAACTGTTCAAATTTCAAATTCCTATGCATAAGTACTGGCTTACTGGCTACATAAAGTCTTGTTATAATGTATTAATTAGTATTTTCTCTTAGCATTCGCTATGATAATGGACAGATTTACGAAGAAAGAAGATTTACAAAGCCTGAGTAAAGTATAGGATAACTTACTAGCATATAAATTAACTGCCACATAAAACTTCCTGTTGAAATAGTTTACGTGTCACAAACATCTAACCGTTAATAGTGATCCCAAAAATTGACATTAGCAAAACTTCTCGTTGCCGACGGATACTGTACGTCTTACTGTACATCGTACATAGTACAGGTGATGACCTTATACTGACGTTATTGAGACGTTCATTTTGCGGTAAATATGGTACGTCCAGATGCTGACCCTCAATTGACGTTATTAAGACGCCCACGTTGCGACGAATACGGTACGTCCAGGTGCTGACCTAAAATTGACGTTATTAAGACGTCCACTTTGCGATGAATACGGTACGTCCAGATGCTGACCTAAAATGGACGTTATTAAGACGTCCACTTTGCGACGAATACGGTACGTCCAGATGCTTACCTAAAATGGACGTTATTAAGACGTCCACTTTGCGACGAATACGGTACGTCCAGATGCTGACCCAAAATTGACGTTATTAAGACGTCAACTTTGCGACGAATACGGTACGTCCAGATGCTGACCTGAAATTGACGTTATTAAGACGTCCACTTTGCGGTGAATATGGTACGTCCAGATGATGACCCTTAATTGACGTTAGTACGACGTCCACTTTTTAACCTGACCTTAAATTGACGTCACTATAACGTGCGTTTTCAGCGAATAAATGACAGACCTTAATATGACCTAAAAATTACGTCGCTTGTGCGTCGCTGACGTCAGTTTGCTACCTGGGGCTTATGATGCTGCTGCCAGGCACGGGAGCTTACAGCACCGCATTACAGGGTAGTCCTACCCCTACCCTGCTTCGAGGAAGAAAGGAAATATAGAAGACTTACCATACTACAAACCGGATTATTAATTTATAAAAAAAATACGCCGCCAGTTTTTTTGCGTAACAGTATCGTGTTCCGCCATTATGGGGCTTCACACGTGTTTTATCGATTTTTGATCAGTTAGAGTCGATATTCCAACATTTGCACTACAGATAGAATTATAAGGCAAACGGCTATCGGTTCTTGAATCTTTTATCTCAAGAACTCAAAACAAGCTTATAAAAATATTAATCAACTATGACAGGCGTCGGCAAACTTTTTTGACAAGGAGCCTGATGGCGGAAAAATATGGAATTTTCGGAAGCTCTTTGGCCGCCGTTGTCTGTGTTGTTTTTTTACTGTAATATTGAGGCGTACTCGAAGAGCCACAACTGACCCTTCAAAGAGCCGCATGCGGCAAGCGAGCCGCGGTTTGCCGACCCCTGAACTATGATTATCTCATACCTACCACAAAAATATATAACGATACTAGAATTATTACGTTAAAACAAACTATATTTAAAAAACCTGTATCCTGATTCACAAAATAAGAAACGAACAAGTACATTTCAACTTACATTATTTACTAACAGAGAAAGAGGCTTGCGGGAAACCCGTCGCTCGAACAATTAACTTTGAGTAATGCCCGAACTAACCAATTCGGTCACCAAAATTTTACTCGGGAGGGACCCAAACTTTACCATAGCTTACCATCTGAAATTCTCATTACCTTTACCATCTGTAACTCAGTGACACTAAACATTAAAAAAAAAAAAGTTAAAGGGTCATGTGCAATACCCGTCTGGTCAGATTGCTACACTATCCTTGTTGCTAGATCCGGGCATCTGGCAGCTTTTAATGGGTGGAGGTCAGTGTGACAAGACTAGCAACATTTTTGGATTGGAAGTAATATCGAAATAGGTAAAAGCTGCTGAAGTTGTCTCAGTTATAAAGGATATATAAGGCCTATATTTTTACATTAGAACAAAATACATTGCGTATTATTACGGAAACAAAAACAGTAGGCGGCAAAGTATGAATTACATTATACGTCCTTCAGCGCTACTTTTCCTGTACCAGAAACATTTGCAATGAAATAATCGAATTATTTATATAATTTCTCATAATATTGCATCAAACAAGAGCTCCCGCTACACGTGTTACACGCGCAAACGAATACCCGTGTACTTAAGACCGGCGGTGCTAAGGAACCGGTTTACAAGAACCGCCGTCCCTTGGAGATGTTTCACAGACTCGGATACACGGGTAGTTAATACCGGCCCGAACGGGTCCGAAGTAGTTAGATGCGATTCAAATAAGGTTTATTTTAATTTTATTCGTTTCTTATTCGTAGTTTTTAAACGACTCGACACGTTTCGACCCGTACGTCCAGCCGCTCGTCAAGGACATTTCCAGATCCGCATGTATTTAAGAAACGTTTCTTCGGCTAACCGTTTACTCGTAGAAAGGGATCTTAACTACACGTTTCTTAATTACACGTGCGAAACGGGCCAGAAAACCATGTAGCGTGTTATTCAGAAACGGGTACACGATACACGAGACCCGGATACGATCGGGAGCCCTACATCAAACCCTGAACTCTATGATTGTTTTTATTGGTGTGCATTCTTTGACTTCCACTACTTTGCAGCTGCCAGATGTCCAGATATAATATATAATCATAGAAATAATCATAGTATAGCAAATTGACTAGTGGGGTTTCCTTGCTCTCATTATTGTGACATATATGACGTGGCTAGCTCTCCGTCTATAAGGGTTGATTTTGGCTATAATAAACTTCAGTAGTGATTACGGGCGATGTATAATGAAGCCTCGTCAACTGTCTTGCCTTGCCAAGTCATTTGATGACGTGAACATACAGCCCTCAGGTGTTTACAGCGTGATCCAGCTAGCTGACGATATTTTATCCTTAGGTTAACATTAGCATAAAACTGTCATGTGACAACATGTTAAGTGGGACGCGATGAGTATTTTTTTATGTGTTTGGATGACTGCCCGTTCCTCAATCCACCAACAGAACGGCAGCTGATATTCACGAGGCTTCAAAAATATGTTCTTTATTTTATTTGGGATGCTTACATCCTACATAGGCTAATAGACTTAGGGTGGGTTGCACCACGCATAACTAACGAACTAATCAACGTTAAATATGGTGTCGGAGCTGTCATCACATAGAAAACTGTGCTCTAAGGGTAGGTTGCACCAAAGGGTCTGTTAACGTCAACGTCATCGTTAAAAATTATTGTATGAAAAGTTTGACAGTTTTCTACGGGATGACAGATCCGTCGCCAAATTTAACGTTGATCAGTTCGTTAATTATGCGTGGTGCAACCCACCCTTATTAATTAGATGCAAATTACAAGCTTCCAGCCTTTACCACTTACAAGTAATCACATTGATTTATTATGTATTCTGCTAGATGTGACATCTAACACAAATTTTGTGCGCCATGTTTGTCGGTTGACAGCTATGACAGAATCAAAGAGTAGTATAGACTTGTAGTGATTTGCACTACAACTATTGGGGCAAATAATTTCTTAGGAATGTCATTTCCTGTTACTCAATGACTTATCACCTGGGTCATGATACCGCTCGGTCCGGGGTCTGTTAATAGGGATTAGACGTAGTAACTGGTACACTAAACTATTTTAACTTCACCCATTTATTCATATTACTATTTTTAACGAATATATTCGCGATAACCCTTATTATTATGGAGATAAAGTGTTGTCTCGTTTATTTTCATGCGCCTATACACGTACAGGTACAATAAGATTAGAATCAGTATGGCGTATGTTACCTATCAATTAATTACGATACACGCATTTTTAGCACCTAGCAAAGAGGTGAATTTGAACCAAAAAAAACATAGAAAATGGCATAATTGATGAGACAATTTATTCAGAGCAATGATGCATAGTCAGAGTGACCGCGTGGCAACCGGATGGCTCGCCGTATTTGAGCTCCCGAAGTGATGAGGAAACTTGGACTGGGACGGAAATAGAGGTGGTGGTGCGATAAAAACAATTTTATCGTGAGGCAACCTGTTAAAACAGCGGTTGCCTAAAAGTGAAAGTTTTTCGCAGCGCCCCTCTATTTCCGCCCCAGTCCAAGTTTGGTCAGTTCGGGTTGCACGGGGCGGTTACTCGTCACTTCGGGAGCTCAAATACTGCGAGCCATCCGGTTGCCTCGCGGTCACTCTGACTACGGGTCATTGCTTTAATTAATTAATTCAACATGTCATTAATATCTTCAGCGCATGAAGGCTACGGACAATCACGTTTCCATGGATTTACATGTAGTGGATCTATTCTTCCTTAGAGAATTTAACCAACCGGAGTGGCCATTGACAGGCGTTCCCCTCTGCCGAAAACATATAACCAGTGGTCATACACATGTGTGGACTGACGTTTATCTGACGTGGCTATTGGTACGTTACGCACGAATAGCCATACATTTGAAGTCTTTTTTAGGGTTCCGTAGTCAACTAGGAACCCTTATAGTTTCGCCATGTCTGCCCGTCCGTCCGTCCGTCCGCGGATAATCTCAGTGACCGTTAGCACTAGAAAGCTGAAATTTGGTACTAATATGTATATCAATCACGCCGACAAAGTGGTAAAATAAAAAGTGGATTTTTTTTTATTAGGGTACCTCCCCTATACCTAAACTGGGGAGTGATTTTTTTTTTCATTTCAACCCTAACGTGTGATATATTGTTGGATAGGTATTTCAAAATGAATAGGGGTTTACTAAAATCATTTTTTGATAATGTAAATATTTTCGGAAATAATCGCTCCAGAAGTAAAAAAAAATGTGTCCCCCCCCCCTCTAACTTTTGAACCATACGTTTTAAAAATATGAAAAAAATCTCAAAAGTAGAACTTTATAAAAACTTTCTAGGAAAATTATTTTGAACTTGATAGGTTGAATAGTTTTTGAAAAATAATTACAAAATAATTTCTGAACTAAGTTTGTAATTTAACCGTATAAGCAGCTGTTTATTGTACCTGTAATTTCTACAAAATCACAATGATATGACCTGCTTTTAAATAAAGTAAAAACGGTGAAAATCGGTTCACGAAATAAAGAATTATCCCATAAAAATCATCTTCCATACTTTAAGCTCGCGCGCAATAGTTTACTTAATTTGCCGATAGATGTCGCTGTACGTGGAACGCTCATATCATATCCTACATGGCGGTGTTATTTTAACTTTTAAGTGGGAACACTTACTGTGACGGACGGAAAACTACGGAACCCTACACTGAGCGTGGCCCGACACGCTCTTGGCCGGTTTTTTTGTATAGAAAATGACAGATATGGCTACTCCGGGTTGAATTCTCTAAGAATTCTTCAGTCACAAAGTGAGGCCGAAAAAGAAGGTTATCTCGACTGTTTCTAGTTTTGACTAAGGAGGTAATGACATTAGACAATCAAACTTTGTAACGAGTGCGAGTGAGACACCGCCTCCTACATTATGCTCTATCGGACCGATTTTATGCTTAGGTACAACTGTGGTTAGGGAAGAAGTGTAAGAATTAGATCCACTTCATATAAATCCATAGATTGGTCCAAACCCACCTTCACAAATGCAAATTACTATTTTTTATTTTTCGATGCGGGTCTCTTAAGGCCGGCTCGCGTAGCTACCCCGGCGCCAACCACGAGCAACACGCAGCTCACAGTCACTAGGATTGGAACTAGAATATCCACTAGTCGGAGAGGAGCCAGCAACTTTTCTTTTAACTCATCAAGGAATTCTTCTGGCATGTCCAGACCCTAAAAAGACACATGTAATCGTTGTATTATCAGGGGACACACTTAGCGGTATTACGACTGAATTCAGTGGACCCGACCCTAGGCAATAATTCGTATAGAGCGCGTAGACAATAATTTATTTATTTATTTAGGATTACCAACAGATAATACATCTTATATCTTCTTATCTAATCTATGTTACAATTGAGGCTGATGCTTATCTAATTATAGTACAACCACAACTTAAGCCAATATCTTTTACGTACGAACATGCAGATCTTAAAATTTAATAATCAGTCGGAAGGCAGACCCCAATGAAACCATACACAATTTGCCGCCTTTCAGTAGCATTTTTGTATGAGGTCGACTGAATTCCGCTAAGATCTGGGCTACGTGTGTTTTCTTGGCAACTGATTGTACTCATAAGCGGCCAAAAATTTGTGTGATACTCCCTAGCACGACCACGGAGCATTTTGTTATTTCTTTTGCGGTACAAATTCATTAAAAAAAAGTAATATTTTGTACTTTAGGTAAAAAAATTCTACCCTTACGGTTTCGGCATAGCGACATAGGGGTAAATTTTAAGGAAAACTATCACTTCCCAAACTATGTTTCTCATAATTTCATTTGGCAGAATCATCAGATGGCATAATATTGTTCACCTATTTTTCACATATTTTTATTTGGCATTACTAACCTGAGAAATAAAAATTCGCCCAAATAAAACTATGCGAAACAATTCATTTGGTAAACGTTGGTAAACTAAACGTTCTGCGATAAATTGTCTGGGAATTTAAATTAGGCGCAAGGATTTTCGCCATAATGGCAGTGGGTACTACACCCTTGGAGGCAGGGTTTGTAACTGGTTTTCGCAAAAAGCCCCGAAATAACCCAATATGTTTACATATTTTATGGTTTTTACGTAGAACTCGTATTGTTTTTAGGTTATGACTTTATATTGTAAGATTTTTCGATTAAATATGAAATAGTAAACGAAAGAACGAAAAAAAAACCGGTATTTTAGTATGGAGCAAAACACCGGTTACAAGCCCTGCTTAGAGGGCACAGATTAAAAGTTGAGAGAACAGAGTCGCATCGTAAAGGTCCTCCTTTTTAGGGTTCCGTATTCAACTAGTAACCATTAGGTATAGTTTCGGCATGTCCGTCTGTCAGTCATTCCGTCTGTCCGTCTGCGGCTTTGCTCAGTGATGGTTAGTGCTAGAAAGCTGAAATTTGGTATGAGTATGTGCTTTAATCACACCGTCAAAGTCGTAGGTAAAATCTAAAAAGATATTATTTTTTAGGATATCCTGCATAGCAGTCACCGGCAATAGTATCTTCCTACACGAAGGCCGAAAAAATATGAGACACGCTCTTAATGTCCTTACAAATAAGAGCGTGTCACATATTTTTGCGGCCTTCATGTAGGAAGATACTTTTGCCGGTGACTGTACATATGAAGTGGGGTGTGATTTTTTTTCGCTTCAACTTCAAGTCTATCATGTCATGTGGGATAGGTCTTTAAAAAAGAATAGGGGTCTTCTAAAATATTTTTTGAATAAAACTAATAGTTTCGTAAATATTAGCTCCGAAAGTTTAAAAAGGGCGTCCCCCCTTTAACTTTTTAACCGTGGATTCAAAAAGTAAAGATTGGAAAGGTTCATGAAAGTGAGGCTTATTAAGTATTGAATAAAATCGGTTAAGCCGTTTTTGAGTTAAAATTCTATTGAATAATTAAAATTCTATTATTAAGCGATATTTTGCGGCACTTACGTCCCTTTACTATGCGTAATAACGCATAGTACGTAGTGCCGCAAAATATCGCTTAATAAATAACCCTTTCAATGGCTGTATTGTAACAGGCTGGCAACTAGAGAACCCTACACTGGGCAATTGAGCATGGCCCGACATGCTCTTCGCCGGTTTTTACGTTTTTGGTAGGGTACCCTAAAAATAAAATTTACCTGCTCGACCCAAAACACTGGTGCTAAAACAGTTGCCAAATTATTTGTCGCGCTTATCTGTGATATAGGCCGCAAGAAAACATTGAACTGGACTCTCGCAGCTCCTCGTATTGTTACGCCTGTATTCTGAAAACAAAACAAAAATAGATGAATGTTGATTGAAAATAGGGGCTACTGTGCGTCAAATCCGGTAGTTCGGATTTTTTCCAGACTTGTTTATGATGTTGGCCTAATGAATAATCCAAGTTTGTGACCTCGAGCGCCAAACGCAACTTTGTTAAAAATAGAAAAATCATTTTTTTTTCTGACTTTGGCGATTATGACCCTAAAGGACTGGTTTTTGATAGTACCATCTGAGGATATTTTTAAAGAAGACTAAATTTGCTACAAGCCTACAATAGGAGACTAGAATTGTCTCTGTATACCCAATAGTTTCCGAGATAAAGTTTTTCAAAATATAACCGTTTACCCTGTACCAGGTTCCCCTTCTCTTCTGGGAAAAGGTAATCCGAGATAAAAGTGAATCCGGTGATGTGTAACTCAACTTTTTGACTGGTTGGTTTAACGGAACAGCGTACGGAATCAGGGAAAGCGTATGTTTTTGAAATTATTTTTTTACTGATTTATTATAAACTATTAATATAAACTTCTTTACTTTTCAAATAATGTAAAGTATTTGTAATTTTATGAGCAATTACCGAACATCTGTAGACAGCAAAGACTACACAGACTACATTTCACGTTTGAAATCTTATAGTTTTACGACTTTTTGAGTTCAAAATAAGCCTCAATTCTGTGTAAAACACCCTATGTTTGAATACTTACAGGGCTAGAATTAATTAATTTAAATTAAGCTTGATATGAATATCGCTCGGTTTAGAGCCAAGGTAACGTGTATACGGGAGGCGTATATTACATGTCAAAGGTATTTTTATAAACTATTTTTCGTAATATATACTTTAGCTCCAATGCATGCAGAAACTAAAATATATCGACTTTGTATGTTAATTAATTGTGCTTAATGAAGTTCTAAGTTTTCTACTCGTCACTAGATGGAGCTAGCTTCCAAAATTCTAAATGACATTAAGAAAAACGACGTGCCGGCGCGTCGGTCTAACTCCATCATGACAACGTATATCTGCTTATATTATATATCTGCTTACCATCATATGGGCCGTATGCTTGTTTGCCACCGTCGTGATAAAAAAAAACAGTATTATTTTTGACAGGGCTAAGTCGAAAAAGGAAGTTTAGTCTATCTCCCTCTTCATCGCTCGAATTTGCGAAAGCACAAGAGAAAGGCAAATAGACGAATCTTCAAATTCAAATTCTGTTGTTTGAGGTAACTCCCTAGAACAGCTAGTTTATTGTCAACGTTCAGAAACTAACTTATATATAATTACGCGACGTGAAGCCTTAGACCACAGATTTTAGAGCGTTAAAAAGCTATGATATGGAGCCAGCATTATTAATATTTATGTAGTTATATAGACTATATTATAGACTAAGAGTCGAGTAGTTTTAACTATTCTATTCTTCTATTGTTCTATTGCATACAAGATGTCGCCAGTAACTGATTTTAATTAACTGGTTTTAAGTAGTTAAATGCGGTCATTTAAAATTAATGACTTATTTTTACAATTAATTTCAGGCGAATAAACTATGTAAATGTGTATAAAAGTTAACCTTTTTTGTATAGGTTAGTTAGTTCCAGTTTTTGCCACAGCTAGGCCACAGCGCAGACACGAAATAATGAATACCGGCTTCCGTGCACCCTTACGGCCTTCGGTGCCATATAACTACTTAATGCTATGATTAAGACCTTTCACTTGAGATAAGGTTCAATTGTATACGCCAGTGGCAAAAGTTGTCCATTTTGCTGCCAAAGCTCCATCTAGTGTTCAATAGAAGAATTAGGCTGTCGTTAATTACAGTTAATTAACGCATAAAACCGTTTTATTTTGGTCTCTGCATATGTTAGAGTGCAAGTATCATTTACGAAAAATAACTTATAAAAATACCTTTTCGCTGTTACATACGACTTTTGTATACACGTTAGCTTCGCTATGCTACAGGTGTTTTTACATATTAGCAAATGTTTCATCTACTAATTCCAGCCCTGTACGTATTTTTCCGATGGTGGTGGTAAATAAGCGTGAAGCATTTCTTATATTCTTTCATATAAAATACGCTATCACTGGTTATAGACCGGATATTTTATAAATTAACCGTTTATATGCGCAACCTTTTTTTTTAAATAGCTCGGACCCTGCACGCTATCCAATGATGGCGTCATACAATTAAATAATGCACTAGTTAAGACCTTTCAAATGAGATATGTCTCAATCGTATACACTCATGGTACAAAATGCCCATTCTCCTTTGTGGTTATGTCACAATTGTTGCAATTTAGGTACTATTTTCAAAATTTGTTCGCTTATTGGGTTCCACATATTTTGCATGGTTTATTTACCGAACGCGCGTTCGGTAAATCATGCCCATAGTCTCTGCTACCGAATTCGTATCTGCCTGGGCCTCGTTTGTATTCGATAGACATTATAATGCCACCCTTATTTCTCTCACAGCTAGGTCGACATTAAAATGTATTATATTTCAGCCTTTTTATAAAGTCCAGCGCTTCTCAACATTTACACTTGTTTAAACTGTCGATAGGTCATTTTGTATAAAAATATATTTTATAATAACAAAATAAAATATTAAATTGTGTTTCATTTTTATATAAAATGTAACTTTTAATAAATACCCAAAGATTAAAGTAAATACCCAAAAACCATAATGATGTTTATGTAATATATCAAAATATTGATTAGGTATTTTGACTAATGATAAAAAAATAAAGGTTACTTTTGTTTTGTATGAAGTCATTCAGTAATTTATGGAGACGCAAATTTAGCGCAGTTAGATGAAATTATCTAAACAGTGAGACAGTTTAAATTTGAGAATCGCTGAACACCTTATTCGCATACATTTTTCTTCTAGTTCGGTAATGTGGTCACCGGATTCGGTAATATATGCAAATCATGTCTCTTAGTTACGCGGTCTAAAAAACTTAAAAACTATTTTTTAAATATGTCTAACTTTACAAATCATTTCTAAGTGAAATAAAATGATTACAAATCTTTTTAAGTTACCTGTATAGTATTGACAATAACCGTATGAAAATGCCCGACCTTATTAAAAAATGAAACGTACATCCAGGTCTTAAGCGTTCGTGAAAGCGTACGTTTACTTTATTTATTGGGCCAACATCACAAACAAGTCTGCAAAACATCAGATCTACCGGATTTGACACACGATGCTTGTATAAAGTTACTGGATTATAACTTTATAAGTAGTAGCCAAGCTAGTGATCGTCGATAGTTTGATTAAATTAAAACTTAATTATTATATTTAAGGCATCACCTAAATTAGCGTAAATATTTTTAGACGTATTGATGATGTGTGCATAAAACAGATAGGTTTAAAGTAGGTAAATACGTTTTTTTACAAGCTTTTATTAAGTTTCACTTGTCTCGTCGTAGTCTGTAATCAAATATTGCGAGTTAAATTTGAACCACTTCCCGATTTCCGATTGAGTTGAAATTTTGCACGCATGTGTATTTTGCGAGACAATGCAAAATTATGATGACATCGAGCTGGTCTGATGATGGAGACCGAAGGTGGTCATAAGGACTCTGTAATAAAACAATGGAAGCTCATTGTGTTTGGGATGTTAGAATCGTCTCGTTGAGCAGTAGATAACCTTTCCAAGAAAAGTACAGTCAGCGATAAAAGCTTGTATTATTCACGTCTAAATGACTCTTTCGGTGAAATGACCTGGGATTTATAAGCCCTGTTACAAGTGTAACAGGTGTCCTAAATCAGCTTCCTAAATGATATACCCCCTTATTCATAAACGTCTCTCAGGCCTCAATTAGTTTATGTACGTTTTGTCGTAATCTGTCACTTTGCCAGTTGTTTGTTAGAAACAGACTAACCGCATATTAGCAAATAAGTTTATTACCAAGTAAAGTTAGGATCCTAATTAGGAGATTTTGGTATTACTATTTACTAATTAAAAAAATTTGCTAGTATGTCACTCTGACCTCCACCCATTAAAACCTGCCAGATGCCCGGATCTAGCAATGACGATAGTATAGCAATCTAACCAGATGGGGTATCGTTGCTCTCATTATTGTGTCATATTTGGCCAACGTGGCCAACTCTTAGTCCATTATAGCGAATAAGGCTGACATTCAAAATTACGATGTACCCCACGTGCAATATTTTTGTAGATACCTAATTAGAAATGGTTTTTAGATATACATATGTACTGATTTAAACTCCCACGATTTTCACTCATTATTTTGTTTTGTTGAGTCTGCTTGTGACCATGAGCGTTACGACACGCTCGAAACGTCAGGAAAATAATAAAAGTATGTGTAAAAGTTTTACACACACTTTTATCGTTTTAGTCAAAATAATATTTTTAGATAGTTGGTTTAGTGCATTGTAGCACTATACTTACCGGATCCAAGTCCATCCATATTCTGTGTGTGTCCTCATCAGGTGTCATGCCAATAACTCCGTTCTGATACACTGGGTCAGCGTATAGGAAGTGGGGATTAGATAGTACCAAGAATCCACCTGAAATGTCATGATTCCTGTTCGTTTGATGTAGGTATAGGTAATACAAATATAGGTTCGGTCAGCTGCATAAGGCACTGGTCCCACCGCGGGCGAGTAACTATGAGCTATCGGCTATTTTCTAGCCCAAGAAACGAACAAAAGATAATCGCCTCCGTGTAAATAAAAGAGAGAGATATATATCTATAGTTCATCGCAGTGTGAACAGCCAGCTATGAACTATAAATATATATATCTCTCTTTTATTTACACGGAAGCGATTATCTTTTGTTCGTTTCTTGGGCTAGAAAATAGCCGATAGCTCATAGCTTACTCGCTCGCGGTGGGACCAGTGCCTAAAGATAGAAAGAAAGAAATCTAGTTATTAGATGTTTACAAGAAACCAGCCAAGAGCATAACGAGCAGTGCGTCACAATTAAGTGGACTGAAAAAGGCTTACAAATGACGTACACAAAACATTTTAGCAAGACTTGCGTCCTTAAAACAATGATATTTACTATGGATATGTTATACTCTAACAAAATGAGCAGAAAAAATAGAATTATTTTATAACCTCGCAACTAAGTATTCTGTCATGTTTATCTATTTTGACAACATCTTTGTCACTATCATTGTTAAAAAATTACAGTTTGTTTCTTTCTCACGCGGGTGACGGGAGCTCATTGGCACGTCCGCATCTCACGCTGGCCGGTGCGCGACTGGCGACAGTTGTTTGAATTCGCTCATTTTAGGTGCTTCACTTTTGGAGCGTACATAACCCATCTGTCATTATTATATATCATAGCCTTAAAATAACACGTTGCGAATCTCCCGATAACGCAAACACGATTCAACCAATCATGTTCAAAAATGGTTCACAATGGTTCTCCACGGGTCAAAAGTTAGAGAGACACACACGTTTTTGTAAATTTCAAGCGGTTATATCCAAAATTGTTTTGCGAGTCTCCTATTATTCTTGAAAGAAGTATCTATGTAAAAATAATGACATCCACTTCAAGTAGGTAGGTACTTGTACTAGGTACAGTCGACGTCAAAGATATGTTTACACATTGGCACCGTAATATTTTGTGATAAGGTGCAAAAATGTAAATATATCTTTGACGTCGACTGTAGATGTCGTTAACCTAAAAATATATTTTTTGTACCATCGCCCATTGCTGTTTGTACCTACCTAGTTTTTATTGAGCACTAGGTCGGTATGATGTACCTAGTCGGTCCTTAAGTTCTGTCACAAGGGTTTTAAAGTGATAAAATATAATACAAAGCTTTTATTAAAAAAATTTAGACCCGATTGAAAGCTTATTTAATACAGATTAAAATATAATATGATTAACTTATAATCAAGATCGCGTATTTTATAGATCCTTGTAAACTTGAAGATTATTGTCAGTCCCAAACACGCCGATGATTAATAAAAATTGTATTTCAGAAAAGTTGGTTAAGATCATTGTTATAGTTTCCCAGAGTTACAAATTGTTATTTTTATGAAAGTAGATGATTAAGGCATATTTCAAAACCAATATTTAGTTGACTTAAAAGTCTGTGCTTCAGATATTCTTCTCCTGAACCTCAACGTATTTTTCAGTTTTGAGCAAAACAAGATGATTTTGATGCCATACATCAAGTAGTCTTCAAAAATTGTGTATACTAGCCTTCTTGTCAGTCAGACCCATGTTAATTATATATTAAAATGAAGGTAAAAGATCAAGCTAATGCAGTATGTAAGACTGAAGCCTCTTAAAATGGAATAAAAATAATTATGGTCAAAACCAACTCGAACAGGGCGCGTGTTTTTGACGTGGTTTTTTATTGCGCTTTTTCGAATGTTACAGGGAATTGTGTAAAACTGCCTCAACTATTTGCCTTAAATAATATCGTAAATTAATCAGTGTTAAATAGGCTTTTTAATCTAATGTTGAAATAGTAAGCGACCTCTAATAGTTCCTATTTTACCAGTCCAAACCCTAATGACAGAACTTATAAACCGACTAAGTATCTTCATATCTAACCATGCCAAACTTAAACATTCTAGTATCTACCTACAAAGGTAAACGTCCCCTGTTTCGGAAGGTTAAGGCTGTTAAGAACATGTTGAAATTTTTTTTAAATATTACTAAGCATGATAATACTTTTACAGCTTTTGAATGAGTTATATTGATTCTTTGGGAGTAATTTATTGTATAAGCTATATAGTATTGGTTAATACTTTTTTTATATGAATTTATTCCTGAACCTCCTAGTTGAATCCCATTTCTTGATAAAAAATCTGCTCAGTTCGTAAGTTCGTGAGCTCGTGGCCCCTGTTTCGGTATACAGTTTTCCAGAGTAAATGATGATAATTTGCTGATAAATAATCTTAAATATTTAACGGATTTACTTAAGTAGGAAGCCGTCGTGGGAAAGGGTGTGGGAAATAGTGGGAAACGGTGTGTGAAAGAGTGGATAAGGTGTGGAAAAAGGTGGGAAAGAGTTATGGGGCGGGAAAGGTCTGAGAAATAGAGGATAACCGTATGGAAAATGGTGTGGGAAACCACCTCGTTTATTTCCTTGCAGTAGTCGTAAAAAGCCGAAAGCTCTATGGATGAACTGAATCTTCAGCCCAAGTACTAATACGTCATCTTTAGTTTATTTACAAGCCTTTACAACAATGTACTATTTCTTCCTCGTCCGTAAGAACTGTCGCATCCCAGAAAGATTGTATGTATCTACCTATTTACAATCAAACACATACTCATTCATGGCTCTCTTAAGGTGTGCCAATGAGGGTTTCCGCGATTGAGATTTTCACTAGATGGCAGCACCGTGACGACAGGTCTTTTTGGCAGTAGCTGTCAAAATCCACCAATCAAAAAATATATGGTTAAACATGATTGGTGGATTGTGACAGCTAGACCTGTCGCCACGGTGCTGCCATCTAGTGAGAAACTCGATCGCGGAAACCCTCATTGCAATATAAGCAAATAATAGATTATGAATTCTCAATGACGTATTCGGCAACCATTAGTATCTCCGCCATTTCACCACCATGGCTAACTGGATTATGCGGGCAGTCGGGGAGGAGGGTTAGATTTTCAATACGTTACCGATTATCGATGTCGTAATACATTTTAATACATTATTACGACACTGGCACAGATAATACACTGATTTTATATTACTGGCCGCAATAATGGTGGTCATTATTATATGGTTTCCGAACGCAGAATAAAGGATTTATGATATACGTGTAGGTGTAGATAAGCTATTTTGCGCGCGCAGACTAGTAGGTATACTGTATTATTTATTGGTTTTGTACATATGCGATGAAAGTGAATAAAGGATGATACCTGTATTGATTAGCAAGCATATCCGGCTCGGTCGAGTCCCAGGCTGTCCGGCTATTTATACCAATAGTGGGTCAGTGGTGAAGCTTTGCAGCATACATTACCGTTATGATTATTCAGAACTTCCGAAATATGTACATAGTTTTTTTAATTTTTAAGGGTAAGGCTAAAGGTTGCCGTTAAATAATGTGTTACCTATTTGAAATTGTATGTATAAGGAGGTACCATTTGTTTCTAACAAAACGATTTTGAATTCTTGTTGCCTGCATACGTTATAGGTATTCAGACATATAAATAATCCATACTAAGCATAAGGGCCTAATCAAAACTAGTTTAAGGTTAGGTACGTAGTCAAATCATGTTAATGCTGGACTAAGAGCTGGCCCCGTGATGTATGGCACAATAATGAGAGCAACAAAACCCGTCTGGTCAGATTGCCTTATTGCTAGATCCGGGCATCTGGCAGCTTTTAATGGGTGGATGTTAGAGTGACAGACTAGCAAAATTTTTGATTTGGAAAATAGTCATACCAAAATAGGTTAAAATTGCCGAAGTTGTCTCAGTTATAAAGGACAGGGCCTATATTTTAACTATTGAGTTTTATAATTATAACGGAAACAAAAACAATAGGCGACAAACTATGAATTACATTATACGTCGTTTGGCACTATTGCAACAGAAACTTTTGAAATTATATAATCTAATTATTTGTATAATTTCGCATAATACTGCATCAAACCCTGACCTCTAGGTTTTTTTTTCTTGTAGTGGTTCGCATTTTTTGACCTCCACCACTTTATAGCTGCCAGATGTCCAGATATAGAAATAGGCAAAGTTTAGCAAACTGACTAGAAGGGTTTCGTTCCTCTCATTATTGTGTCAATTTACTCGATATAAATTGAGTGTACGGATGTGGTGCATAATAGTTTTCCATCGTTTTTTCTCGGAAAAGTTCGTTTTGATCGTGCTCTCCCAATTAGCTTCAGTAGATGGGTACTGACTTCGTTATATACTAATAGATAGCTAACGTATTATATTGTGTAGTTTTAGAAAGTACTATTACCTCAATATCGACCATGTGGCACCTTTTTCCCTGCACTGATACTGACAATTTAGCACTTATACGACCTTGGTCTTAGATTTATTTCATAAAAACAGGCAGGAAAATACAATAGTTAAAGACACACAAGTTTACATATAAGTGCCTATTTACTTATAGGTGTGAAGTACTTTATGCGTTAGGTACCACGGAATACATAGGTGACCCCTATTATTTGGAAATTTAGATTCCATTCATCTTATTTTTCATTCATTTTAAAAACGTTTAGAAATATTGAAACGGAGCTTGCCATTTTTAACGTGACACAAGTCCACGGTGTTAGGAGCGTACAGAAATTAGTTTTAATAATTAATTATATTCCGTCATTAAACTCATTAAATATTAGTGATTTTAATCGTAAATATTAGCCATTCCGTCAAAAATAAATAGTATGTATCACATCTATATTTAGTACGTACAAATTTGCGTTAGATCACGTTTATTTGCCTACTTGAGAGTAGACTTAATCTTGGTTATTTATAGGGTTGTCCAAACCCATTATTAATATATAATATATCTTAAATATAACGATATTTCGTATTGAGTGTTATTAATTATATTTTTCTACTCCTGTTCTTTTATCTGTCATTTATACATTCGTTAACACCTTTATAAGAACATAGATAATACACTCGATGAAAAGTCTATCTAGTCTATTCCCCAAAATAACACTTGTTCTATAAAAGCGCGAAAATAGTATCGCGGAATCGCGTGCAAACACGGCTATTAATATAAAATAAAGTACTGCCAACCTAAGGAACCTAAATAAACGCAGCGTTTTTAGAAAAAAAAAACTTTAAAAAAGAAAAAATTATAAGAACCACAGACCTACTTCGTAGTTTTTTACATTTCCCGTTCGTTTGTTGGGGCGAATTGCAAACTTTGAAAGTAATTTAGGTATTTTTACTAAGCTGTAGCTCTTTAATAATTGATCAAATAACGACGGTATTTGTGTTAGTAATGTTAGTATTATTGAAAAATAGTGTTTTAAAAGGTAAAACTTAAATGATTGTTGATTATGTTGACAAAATAACTGCGATATCCATGAAGATTTCAATTTCGCATTTTATGTAAAAGTAAGTGTATTCGTAGAAAAAGTATTGTATGCAACGTCGCCGTCGTATAAGTAGGTAAAAAAATGTTCGTGGCGTTTTTCTTAACAATTTTCGCCTACGGCTCAAATTGTTAACCACGCCACTCACCTTTTTTGACCCCTCTTATACAACTGTTGCATAAACTACTATAACTATTTACACAAATTACACCAAAGTATTTTTCTAATTCCATTAAAACTTATTGAAGACAAGCATTTGAAGTAGAGTAAAAACATATTTCCAAGAATCCAAGAATGGACTCATCTTTTTTCTTTGGTATTTTTCTTAAACTATAACCTGTTGTTGGTTAATCTAACTTGGTTTGATATGTTTTCTTATAGAACAACGCACTTATATGTATTGTTTAGTTTTGATGTACTGTTGTTTTGAAAAAATAAGTTCCGCCGAGTTTCTTGCCGGGCATAATTCTTCTCGGGTCAGAGGTATAGGGTTAGAACGGGTGTAGTTTGTTTTTTTTTCTATCTTTTACTTTGACGTGTAAAAGTGCCCTTGTGGCCTACTTACTGAATAAATGTTTGAGTTTGAGTTTGAATCAAAGACATATATGCATTTACTCTTTTTCCGAAGTTTTCTACCTCAGTGCCATCACTTTTGGAGGGTAGTCTATGCATATGAGCGGCAATTTTGTTTAAATATAATATGAACGCTACAGCATGTGGAAGAAAGCTCACGGTCTAGGATTCACTCTACTTTATATGTATATATATTTCCCGTATCAGAAACCTTGAAATGTACACTATTATTAAAAAATACAAAATAGACGTATCTTTAATAAATGTTTCCTCGTCTTATTCGGCAGTTGCAACCCTAGTGGAACCGGCCCCGCAAGAGCTGCGCTTGATTAACTTGCTTTCCACGGAGGTGTCTCATAACGTGAATATTAATCGCGAGACATTAACTTTGGTTTGGAAAATGATTGCCACGGTGAACTAAAAGGTCAGCATCAATCATGTCCGCTATTATAATATACCTGTTGTATCTACGTAATGTTATACACCCAACTATAAGACCATTATTTATTTAATGCTAAATGATCTAAATACTTTATACGCTAATAAATTAATATGAGGGGCGGGGGGCGTTTATAAATTTCAAGTCATAAATTTTGGGTGACTTTCGACCCTCTGGTGATTTTTTGAATATTTAATGAAAGTTTAAGCAAACTTCCTTAATTTGAGATTAATTCTTAAGTTTGATTTATAATCATTTGTGACAGATAAATAATATGAACAACGATTTATAAATAGACCTTTATCAAAATTTTGCTATTCATTTTACAGTATTTAGCACGGAAACATAAAATTACGTCATATTCTTCGAGACCTGTCTCTACCCCACGTCAAATTTTTCTCGACCCCTACCCTACCCTAAAGACCTCACGTAAATAATGGACGCCTCCTAACTCCCGATGATTTTGGGGCTAAATATAGGTCGTACTACGTTCTGAGCAGGTCTTATTGTAGAACCAACACCAAAATATACCAATTACTCTATTGTTGTGAATAATAACGGTTCATTCGATTTATTCTTCGGGTAAAAATTACTTAAGTGTGAAAAGGCACGCTTAATATTTCTGACCTTTCCAGCTAAATACAGCGATACGTTCATATTTATTAACATAACAAGAATTGAATTTACGACACCTAAATATATAAAAGAAGAAACTGACTGACTGACTGACTGACTGACTGACTGATTGACTGACTGACTGACTGACTGACTGACTGACTGACTGACTGACTGACTGACTGACTGACTGACTGACTGACTGACTGACTGACTGACTGACTGACTGACTGACATATCAACGCACAGCCCAAACCGTTGGTTCTAGAGATTCCAAATTTGGCACGTAGGTTCCTTATAAGGTCTAGGGATGCACTAAAAAAGGATTTTTCAAAATTCACCCCCTAAGGGGGTAAAATGGGGGTCCAAAGTTTGTATGGCGAATCAAGATTTGTTAGACTATTTTATTCGAAACTTCACAGGAGCATTCCTAAACACGTGTTTCAGGTTTTTTGAAAATTCAACCCGTAAAAGGGGAAAATGTGGTCACAAAGTCTGAAAATCAACATGGGTATCGTATCCTTTTAGAGTACCTATAGTACGCGGGCGAAGCCGCGGGAAAAGGCTAGTGTATTTATAAACCATTATCCGTCTGGATAAGAAGCTACAATCGTTATGTTCGTAAAGTAAGTTAAAACCAGAAGTAGCGTTGACATTGCAAATGTCGGCATCAATCGCAGAATTACCTTCATGCGCCTATTTGTGACGTTTAAAAGTCAAAGGTATCAGTCGGTTGTTAATAGTTTGTTTCTAAATGATTTTTTATGGCAGTAACGCCTTATTGACAACCGACAATGTACCTTTGACTTGAAAATGTCACATTTGCTTTACTAGATGTGCGGCCTACACGCACTCATCGTTCGAGCCAGAAATATTGTATTGGACCAGTAGTATTATACCTAAAAATATTTTTCAAGAAACAGTTTTCACGCATCTTGTCTAGTTCAGAGTAGTTTCACGCACCTTGTTCTAGTTGTAGTTCACTTGGTTGGGTGGATTACTTAGAATACGATACCAAAGCCATGCCCTTAAAAGGATCACCAGCATTTTTGTTACACCGTGTATGGGTCATTTAAGGGCCATTTTGGCAAACACTTTAACAATACTTTTGAGAGACTATAAATAATTGTTTTTAACCGTTTTATATCAAAGGAGATCGTCAATGTGTGTTAGGTGATCTGGCCCAGATTATTTTGGACCGTTTATGAATGATTCTTACCTTTTAACATACGTCATAATTTCTAGATTAGGACGGTGGTAAAAAATTGCGAAATCTAATGGGAAACTTGAAAATTCATGCATTAAAAATTTGAATCTGACAAGGACAATATTTGAAAGCGTGTATGCCTATGATTTATATGTATATTAATGTAAAAAAGGTACCTGTTTTTTAAAGAAAATGTACAAAAGCGGACTTAGAAACAAAACGGGAATCATGATGAAATAATAAAAAGTCATATTTTGATCGTATTTATAGTTCCTGTATTTCAGTAAACAAAGACGGCTGTCAAACCATCGTAGATACTATTAACTGAACATTCCTAACACCTATTGCGAAGGGATTAGGTTTACCACCGTTAAGTGCGATACCACTAGTATCTGACATTGCAAAATTGAAAAAAAAATGCGTTTCGATATCGAAGGAGCATGATATTATGCCATTGCGAAACCCACTTTTAATATTCAAACTCCGATCAAAAATACGCATTTTCAATCTCTAGGAGTTAATACAGTCGATTTCTAATTTAAACTTCCGTATTCGTACTTCTACTAATCTACTAAGTTCTACTAATATTACGTGTACAGGTTAATGTAACGCTCATTGGTAGGTTAAACAAAATGGATATTAAGTATGTTTAATATAACCTAAATGCAAAATTTACATACTTAATATTTTATGTTTAGTTACTTACATGATTTAAAATACTGTGATTGATTATAATAGCATACGATTTTAAGCTACCATGGCCATTAACAATATAACTACTGCAGCCCTTACAACAAGATCTCTTTAACCTGTCTACTTTCACTCCTAACCTGTCTAATGTAACTTTCACATCATCATCATCATATCAGCCGAAAGACGTCCACTGCTGGACATAGGCCTCCCCCAAAGAGTGCCACAATGACCGGTCCTGCGCCACCCGCATCCAGCGGACTCCCGCGACCTTCACCAGGTCATCAGTCCACCTTGCGGGGGGTCTACCCACGCTGTGCCTTCCGGTTCGTGGTCGCCACTCGAGAACCTTTCCGCCCCAACGGCCATCGGTTCTACGAGCAATGTGCCCCGCCCACTGCCACTTTAGTTTAGCGATTCGGAGGGCTATATCGGTTACTTTGGTTCTGCTGCGGATGGCCTCATTTCTGATGCGATCACGCAGAGAGACTCCAATCATAGCCATCTCCATTGCCCTTTGGGTGACTTTGAGCTTTCTTATGAGGCCCATTGTAAGCGACCACGTTTCAGTACCATATGTCAACACTGGCAACACACACTGGTCAAAGACTTTCGTCTTGAGACACTGCGGAATATTGGACAAAAAGATGTGCCGTAGCTTCCCGAACGCTGCCCAACCGAGTCGGATTCGTCGATTGACCTCTTTCTCGAAGTTGGATCTACCTAACTGGACAGTATGTCCTAAGTATATATAATCGTCCACAACTTCGAGTGTAAAGTCTCCGATTGTCACGGGAGTTGGTGCTACATGGGTATTTGACATGATTTTCGTCTTATCCATGTTCATCTTTAGACCAACTCGCTCGGAGGCTTTACTGAGGTCATCGAGCATCGTACTCAAATCCTCCATGGTCTCAGCCAAGACTACTATATCGTCAGCAAACCGAAGGTGAGTGATGTACTCGCCGTTTATGTTGATGCCTAGCCTTCTCCAGTCCAGAGTCTTGAAAACATCCTCCAGTGCAGCGGTAAACAGTTTAGGAGAAATAACATCTCCTTGCCTGACTCCCCGCTGCAACGGAATAGGCTTCGAGTTCTGGTCCTGGAGTCGGACTGACATGGTGGCGTTCTCGTACAAACACTTCAGCACTTCGATATAGCGATAGTCCACTTGGCACCTCTGGAGAGATTGTAGTACAGCCCAGGTTTCGATCGAGTCGAAGGCTTTCTCGTAGTCCACGAACGCTAAGCAGAGGGGCAGGTTATACTCCTCAGTCTTCTGTATAACCTGACGGAGCGTATGGATGTGGTCTACGCACAGTGTGGGATTTTCGATCAGTTTTGACCACCCTCGTTTTATATTTTTATAATACGCATTATAATATCCTGCATCCCAGTGTAAAACTCCCGAATGATTATCTGGCGTAGTTAATGCATAATATTTTTTTGTTGACAAGGTCAATGACCTTAAGAAAACATGTTTATTGGCATAATTACTGAAGTACCGTCACTATAGTTCCAATTTTTATTTCTGAGTTTTAGTGAGAGATACTCATTAATTGTGCAAAAAATTCAGCATCTTAGTACCATTCAGTTAAAAGTTAGAAGTTACTAAAGTTTTCAAACATTTTTTTTTATTTCTCCTATATTTTCCAATATTAGCGTTTTATTTTTTATTAAGTGTATTTAAAATATGGTTAACTATAATTTCTCAAAATTTCAAAAGCTAATCTTGCGGGATTTAGGATTTATAACATTTCTAAGTTTTTTACCGATTTCTATGGAAATAGGGTTGTCATGATTGACTTTAAGACATAATACCGTAATATAGTTTTTTCACTTCTCATGCTCAAAAATGTGTCATATTATGCTTACCAAGGCGGACTAAAGTAGTACATTTAGCCTCTAGGGCTAATATGTACCTATACATATTTATGATTTGCAAAACATTTTAAATTGACCAATCGGAACACTTCACCATATTAAATCCACCAATCACAACACATATCGAAGTTAATCGGAACGCTAGATAATTTTTTGGTGCGTATACTGTGTAAATAATTTAAGTCCTTTAAAAAAACATTGTAATTAATATCAACCAATCAGAATACAGCAATGTTAAAATTGACCAATCAGGAAACGCAATCTATTTCTCAAAACATGAGGTGTTTTTTAGTCCCTACTTCACAATCATTACAAAGATTTTTATTTATTTTATGGAAGCGCTTTAAAGCGTGTTTAAACTGTTTAAATAGCTATAAAATTATACCGTTGTCTGTGGCATTTATTTGCGGTGTTTATATTTTGTATCTATGTCAAAGAAGTTAAAAAAATTAAAAGACCGTCAAGTTAAACCATAATTTCACCTTAGTTTAGTTATTGTGTGTAAATAATAATTATTTTTATCTTATTTTCTCGCAATCGAAGTGAAAAAAGAGAAGACGATCTTCAGTCGTCAAATTCATCATCATCATCATCCGAATTAATTAGAATTTCTTCTGTAGGGAAAATTAAGTCCGTGCTTAACCCCAATTCCGACAAATCCGACTCCTCTGTTGCAATGGAAGAATTTGGTTCGATTGGTTTTAAAATGGTCAAAACTTTTGCCGGAATAGGCTGACGCTTCTGTTAACTTAAACGGTCTTTCAGAGATAAATGTGAAATGTAAGGATCAGAAGACTCTAACACACGCCGAAAAAGATCTAGGAGTGTAATTTGCCTATTGATTTTCCTCGTGTGGTGCTCTCTGTCATAACGCCAGAATTTGTTTCTGGATTCACCGGCCTGTTCGGACAGTATTCCGATGGGTAATGGGCTGTTTATAATTATTTGCCAACCGTGAATAAGTATTTTATGCAAAGTGACTGACATGTAGAACCACTTGTAATTTTTTACATATTTTTCAGCCAAAGACCAACAAAACGCACGAAACTTGTTTGCATCTATTGGTAACCCACTCGAGAGTGCGACCAAAATTGTGTGCAGATCGTCTACAAGCCATTCAGCTATGCCTAAAATTTGTGCAAATGCTTTTCTATTCCCATCTGAGAATGCTGTCCGTGCAAAGGCTTTTAGGCAAGACTATGTTGGTTAGTATTATAACAACACATCCCTTGTGGTGTAAAAATGTATCTTCTAAATACTTAATGTACTGAATAAATGCTTAAATATCAAAACAATTAAGATTGATCATTATAATTCATTGGATTTCCAGACATTGTAACTATGTAGGTACCCAGTTACCTACCTAGGTACACCACCGGAGTTGTAGGTGACAGCCCTGACCCAAATATTAAAAAATGCATATCTCGGCAATCCTGCGTTATTTTCATTCAATTTTTTTTTCAGTACTGCCTCTTATAGCATAGAACAGTTTCGTTTAGAAATAAAATGATAGAATTGTAGGATTATCGAATAAAAAATTTTTTTTCAATATGTATAAAAAAATTATATCGCCACCCAGAATAATAAATTTTAACTTTATTTTGACGAAATGTATACTTCAATATATCCTTAATAGATCTAAATTAGATTCACACAAAAAAGGTGCACGTAAAATAAGAAATTTCGTTTCTATGTTTTCTATGAACATTCCTCAAGTTTTTGATTATCTCCAAAACTACGCATGATAGAAATTTGGGAGTTTCATTCTGACCTTTTATTTGACGAGACTAATGCGATGAAATAAACAATGAAAATAGTCAAATCTGATCGAAAATACCACACTGTGCTACGGTACTAAAGCCTCTTCGGAAGCCGGCTTGTTCGGGAGGCTGGAAGTCATCTAGCCTGCGTGCGAGACGGTTCGTAATGACTCTTGAAAACAGCTTATAGACTTTCACATGTGCGTTAAAAATATTTTAGAGGAAAATACCGTCCCCTTTTGCATAAATGACACAGGTGGCCCATCAGTAACCATTTTTCATAAAAAAAATACAGATTTTTTTTACGTTAACTTGTCGATTCCACTATTTTTACAATCACCAGTTTGAAAACATAATAAACCTTGTACGCTTATACCATCGTTTGGCATTTTATAAATATCTTACCAACATTCTGTGCTAAGTACATACGTATCTAAAAGTTTCCTGTACTATCCTCGTATCCATTGAATAAACAGTATAATATAGGCTGGCAAATAGTTATAAACCATAAGACGTGTCATAATCAAAGGGTCTAGCAGGCGAAGCTAACAAGAGTGGCCCCCGCAAGGGATTTGGTTGTATTTTATTTTAAGGTGCAGTAGTGGCAGGACCTAAGAACACTGTATGCGTAATATAATATCAGCCTTCAATCTTCTTCGGTTTCAGACTTATTCTCTAAAATGTCAAAAAATCAAGGTAATTTTTAAACTCTTATTTTAGTTAAACCAAGCAAGCGAGAGTCACCAAATAAATTCAGAGTTAAGGAGCATAAAATGGGGTTCATAATGCATATTTTTACAGACATTCATATCCTTGAACTTGAATGAAAAAAAATAACGTTTTTTTTTCGCTTCATTTTTTTGCCACTTTTCGCGGAGACACAACTATCAAAAAAATTACTTGATAAGCCACAATTGTCAACTACGTATACATATAAAAACATTTTGAAAAATCATGGTGCGTCAAAAAAGAACATTTACTACCGTATGTTTAAAATAGTGTAGCCCTTCTAAGGTAAGTGTGTAGTTGTCACACCAAAGAAAGAGAGTTGATGGACACATTAGGTCGTGATTGACGTATGCAGACTTAGCTTAATCACACTATATCTGTAGAAGAAATCGTATAGTACAAATTGTAAGTTTTTTGATTTTGTCGTCAGCTGCAAATGAAATGGACATGCTATGCTACTTTGCTTTAGGTATTATTCTAAATGTGTTTTTTTCTTCTATTTTTTTTATTCTATGCAAATAAGGAAAAAAGTGGGTACATAATAAGAATTGGCACATTGACAAAAACATTTTTTATTACCATTCCATATCAACAAATAACTCAGTAGAGCCAACAGAACAGTATTTACGTCATTGATCAATGTCAATTAATTATTTCATAAGGAACGAAAGAGGATGTCATACCTATACTACAGACTGATTTGCCACTACTACTCTATTGATATGACATGAAATAGTAAACATACGTTCGTAAATGTTTTTTTTTTTGGCATGACGCACCATGATTTTTCAAAATGTTTTTAAATGTATACGTAGTTGGCAATTGTGGCTTATCAAGTATTTTTTTTGATAGTTGTCTCCGCGAAAAGCGGCAAAAAATTAAGCAAAAAAAAAACTTTTTTTTTATCCAAGTTCAAAGACATGAATGTCTGTAAAAATATGCACTATGAACCCCATTTTATGCTCCTTAATTCTGAATTTATTTGGTTTCTATCGCTTGCTGGGTTTAGCTAAAATAACAGTTTAAAAGTTACCTTGATTTTTTGACATTTTCGTGAATAAGACAAAAGAAGATCGAAGGCTGATATTACGCATACAATGTTCTTAGGTCCTGCCACTACTGCACCTCAAATTACAACCAAATCCCTTGTGGGGGCCACTCTTGTTAGCTTAGCCTGCTAGACCCTTTGATTATGACACGTCTTATGGTTTATAACTATTTGCCAGCCTATATTATACTGTTTATTCAATGGATACGAGGATAGTACAGGAAACTTTTAGATACGTATGTACTTAGCACAGAATGTTGGTAAGATATTTATAAAATGCCAAACGATTTTATTATAAGATGTATTTTCTTTGATTAAGGGGGGGGGCACTCCATACATGTAACTAAATGTCAAATAAAATTTGACCTAATATCAACACGCACATCAATCGATAGGTCTTTTTATAAATAACATTGAGGGTTACTTTAACATTTTTTATTGGGTGAATATTTTAAGAAATCATCACCCCGTAATTCCCTAACCGGAGATCCAAAAAATATGAAAAAATTTGAACATTTTAACGCGTTTTTGACTTTCCTCCAAAAAACTATATATTATATATTAGAATTTTCGAAATTAGGTACGGAACCCTCCATTATGCGTGGTCCGACACGCACTTTTGGCCGGTTTTTTGTACCTTTCTTTCCGGCGTGTGCTTAATTTTCTCACGAGGTACTTAAATTATTATAACTGCATGTACGTACACGAAATTGTAATGAAAAAGTTCTTTGATAATTTAATAAGGCAGTAATTATTTTTTGGCGTTTCTATTTACAATTAGGTATACAACACTAATTAGCACTTAGTCGTGGATTATTATAAATAATTTCATTCCCACTCGTCTATTTTGCAACTAGAGGACGAGGTACTTATATCAATCACTTTATTCTGAATTCCAGGGCGCTGTTGTGTTTCCAAGGCGTCGCTGGGGACGTGGTGCCGTCCGCAAAAATGCGTCTTCTGTAAACCCTGTTGCTATGAGTGTCAAATTTAAACGTCGTTAGTTTCGGTCGTTCCGGATTCAAATACAAATCAAATATGGCATTTCTCTGCGCAGCTCGAGAGTCTATGCTTGTGGCAGTTTCTGAAGTTACAGTTCTCCAGCGCCTGGAACTACTGGCCATTGTTGTTGTACTGCGAGTTGTGATACTTCTGGGAGTAGTAATAAGAATAGGGTTTCTAATACCGCTTGCCGTAGAACTTTTCCTAATTTTGCTTCGGGGTGTAGTGGTATGCAGGGTTGAGGTTCTGCTGCGACCTGTGTAAGTATTTGGAGTTGTTGTTGTAATCAAACTTTTGATGTAATGGGCTGGCCTGCCTTGACTTGGCTCTGTTGTACTTGTAGTTATTTTTGTGTTAGCAGATAAAGTCGTGTTGATTGCTAATGCCTTAATACTGCTTTTATAGATTAAAGTCGATGGTTTTGGTGTCGTACTTAATCTTAAACCGGAAATAGGATTAGCTCTTGTATACTCCGTGGACGGTATCCTACATCCCGAACAACGGAATCGCTCTTTGGTAGTCTTTTTATCCGATAGAGTTGACATTCTGTGTCTGTGTGAAAATGTTGTGTGATACAAATTAGTCGTTGTGTCTGGTCTTTGAGTGGTAGTGGTCACCGTGCTTGATGAGGTTGGTATAAAGGCCTTTTTTGGCTTTACGGTGGTGATGCTTGGTGGCGATCGAGTATTCCAGCTGCTGCTTGAAGATCCATACTCCTGGTAGCTAGGTAATGTTGTCCCAGTAGGTTTATCAGTCACCAATCCATGTCTGCTATTCCCTTTTGATTGGTCGTGTAATGTAAAGGTCGAAGTAGTCGATGATTCTATTTTATTTGTCTTTAGACCGAAATCCGGAAGTGACAAATCGTCGATATTACTAAATCGCGTAACTTGCCATTTAATTTGGTAATTTTTAATTTTATCTTGAAATTTTATTTCATTTCTACTGAGACCAGAGTTAGACGTCAAAGACATGTAAGGCGGCTGTAACTCATCGATGCTTTGATTTATTCGTACAGAAAGAAATGTACTTGGAATATCTAAGGCACGTGATTTTTCCATAGGTTTTGTACTTGCGTTTTTTAAAGTATCATCACAGTCGGCAAGATATTTCTTGGTGTTATGCTTGCAGTGCTGAGGGTAAACAACCCACGCCAAGAAACCGTCGCCCTGCAACCTGGTGTGCTCCTCATACACGAGCAGCGCACATGCTACGTCATCGGAGATGTCGTCGTCGCGCAGGGCCTCGCACGGAAGCCCGCAAGCCTTGCCGCCGCCGCACCAGTACAACTGGCTGATCTGCAGCAGGCCGTGGTCTCCGCTGTGGGGATTGCGGGCGGCGGTGTCGAAGCGGGACTCGTGGAACGCGATGCAAACCCAGGTAGAGATGTGGTCTGAGCGCACACCGAGGCCGCGCAGGTCACGCGCCAGCTCGCAGCGGTCGTACATGCGCGCGCCGGCGCCGGCGGCCCACAACGCGAGCACCGCGTACGTCCACCACGCGCCTCTGAGCATCACGATGCGTTTGCGCACGGAGCGCGCGAGCGCTCTTTTTTATTTTTGCAGCCACCTGCGGCGACCCGCATTCGGTATGAATCGAAGCCACTATTTATTAACTGTAATGTTAATCGCTCGTCGGATTAGGGTCTCGAATTTTGGGAAAAATATATTTTTGTACGATGAAAATGTTTATTTATTTTTTTAACTTGATTCTTACAGAAAGTGGCAGGACATTAAGTGGACGACATGGCTGGTCAGTGGTCACGGCGGTTCACCTTGAAGGAACTCGTCATCGAAGGCGCAGCGGCACCTATAGGTACTATATACGCATTCGTCCGACATTAATAACATGTTTTGGCCATATCGTCTAAAAATACTGGACACCTTCTCAGGGTAATAGGTCAACCGTAATACCAAAGTTTAAGCCAATTATCATAGGATTGAGCTATCAAAGAGATTCAACTAATATTTAATGCAATGCTGCGAAATAGACTACTAAAATGAACGCGTAGCATCTCATCATTTTGCCTTCTGTATATTGACAAATTAGGGATCATGGTTTAAAATAATTTTAAACTGAGACTGTGAATTGTACAGGAAGTATCAAATATCACAAAAAAGACGAGGTTGGTGTACGTAGTATGCGTAGAGTAAACATTGCGGCTTCCGCCGCGCGCGGGTCAAGCGGTGACCCGTTGGCCTCAGGTGCTTAATATTAGTAATATTACGCTCGTAAATGTTAGCACAATCATAAACACGTCATGTAAACCAATACGTCTATTAGATGCCAAATAAAGTGTTTAATCGTTTAAGTTCTAACGCGTTTTGAACACCATTTTGTTAAGATATGCAGAGATTAGATTTACCAAAGTTCCTAGGTTATGGTTTTGAGCAGTCGTGTAATAAATTAAATATTATACTCGTATTTATGATATTCTAATCAATCTCCCTTTGGCTACAAGACAGTATACAATTGTATCAGCGCTTTATTCCTAAATATATTTATATTCAGATATTATTTTTTACAGGCAGATAGTATAATTAGGTTACGACCAAGATCTTGAGAGATTTTCGTTTCGAGGTTGTCAATCAAGGGTCAGTCAGATACAGAAAGCGGTAATCCTAGACACACCGCGAATAATAGTCCGACGGTTGCTGTGGTCCTACACTGCGCCTTGCCCCGGTGTTGGCGGCACCCTAGGTTAGGTTTCTATTTTTTATAAAAAAAAATGTTTGTTTTAGACGTATTTTTATACTGTAGGTACTTTAAAAATTTTATAAACGCCTTACCTATAAAAATAAATTAAATAAAGACTATTCAATATTGCCTATTACAAATGACAGCACACATAGTATTGCTGCAAATATTCATAATATCTACATAAGGAAATAATTACGATTATGTTTCTTTACCTGCTACAGGTAATATGAGCTATGCATTAGAGATGTAACGGATAGTTGTTTGGCCGGATATCGGATTGTATAAAGGTCCCACTTAATTCATTCACATTGAATTTTCTACAAAAAAGATTCTAATACACTTTTTGCTGGGATCAATGTTCAATGAGATATCGAGGGAATAAGATAGAAAAATTGTTAGTTTTATCCAAAAAAAATTTTAAGGACTATTTTTAAAGACCTGTGATGTACAGTCAGCATCATATATACCGTGGCTGTTAAGATACCCGAATATATTGTCACATCCAGAGTAGTAATTAATAATAACTCAAAAAAAGTAATCTAATTCTTCAGACCATTTACCGTTTACAAATATACAGGAGCACTCACAAATCCTAATACTTGACACCAGTCAAGCCGGCAATAATACCGGTACAACCACACCGCCACTGGTTGCGTAGCAGCCAAAGTATTCATAAATATGTATACAACATGAAATCAAACTTTATTCCGGATGCAATAAGGCTTATAACGGTTACGTAGCTTAAACTTCTTAGAACTTTAAATTTTGATCGTTCATTTTGTCACTTACGAGGGTTGCTACTTATATATCCGGAAACAAAAAAACAAACAAACGTACACGGCTGAAAATGGTTTTATTGTTTTTCAAAGTATTCCCCTTGGTGATCTATGCACTTTTGCATTCGCGTAAACCAATTTTTAAAGCACTTCTGCCACTCCGCCTGAGGTACCTCCATAACGTGTTGTTTGAATGCGTCGACAGCATCTTCAGCGGTCGAAAATCGTTGACCGCGTAATTTATTCTGTATATTTGGAAATAAATAAAAATCGTTGGGTGCCAAGTCAGGGCTGTACGGCGGATGACCCGTTAATTCCACATTTTGACCCTCCAAAAATAGAGTTGTTTCGCGTGACGTATGACAGCTGGCATTGTCATGATGAAGAATGATTCTTCGTCGCTGGTTAGTTTTACGAATTTGTTCAAATACTTCCGGTAAGCAAATGGTCGTGTACCACTCTGAATTAACCGTTTTACGGTTTTCTAGTGGCACTGTAGCTACATGGCCATTAATACCGAAGAAGCAGGCCACCATTTGTTTCAATGTACTTTTTGCACGAGTAACTTTCGTAGGGTTCGGCTCATTTTGAAACACCCATACCGTTGATTGTTGCTTCGTTTCGGGATCGTATGCATAGATCCAGGATTCGTCACCTGTATAGATGTTATAAACGGCTTTTGAGTCACCACGGTTATATTTTTTTAACATTTTATTGCACCATTCGACGCGAGCATCTTTTTGCTCTTTTGTTAAGTTGTGGGGTATCCAACGCGAACAAATTTTTTTTACAGCCAAATAATTATGTAATATGCTATTAATGCTGGTCATAGAAATACCCAGAGTCGCCTCTATCTCGCGGTACGTAACATGTCGGTCGTCCATTATAAGTTTTCGCACAGCCTCGATATTTTGTTGTACAACGACCGATTTCGGGCGACCTGCCTTAACTTCGTCCGTAAGCATACTACGTCCACGATTGAACTCACTAAACCAGTGATACACAGTAGTTTTAGATGGGGCTTCATCACCAAAAGTTGAAGTTAGTTGATCTATGCACTGTTGTTGCGTTAAACCACGCCGAAAATCATAATAAATCATAGCACGAATATTTTCACGAGTGAGTTCCATTCTTGCTGCGAGATGACATTTAAAACCCGTCAAAAACAAAACACGAGCGTTAATAAGAAAGAAAAAATATACCGGCCAGTACTTAAAAAAGTTCAAATTTTACCATGGAGGTCAAATATGCTATTTAAGAAGATTGTAATCCCGGTTTCCGGATATATAAATAGCAGCCTATGTACATTTGATACGTTGTCAATATGTTTTTGAGCTCTATGTCATTAAAAATAAAGTTAATTTTTCTAGCGTGTCCCGTAATTTTGGATACTTTGAATGCTACGATACCGATGGTGTTGTCGGTGTTCCAGTGCTAACAGCGGATTGGAAGTAACCAAGTATTAGGCGTTGTGCGTGCTCCGGTATATTTGTACTCGTCGGATGGCCCGAAGAATTTGATCACTCTGGACGCACCGGTATTAATGGTTATTGTAGATGTTGCGGTAAATTTGGAAGTATTCCCTGTCACTATCTATTTGATGCTGACTACTAGACGAGTGATGGTTAGTATTAGAAAACTGAAATTTCGTATGAGTATGTACTCGTATTTTAATAGTGCTCAGTGGTGCCGCCACGTGTCCGAACGCTACTCATCACATTACATTAGGTCTGTTCAGTTACGGCTGCTCTGCAATCGAAATGTTTTGGCTATGGTAATTTAATTTTAAGCTAAGTATCTATAGGTAGAAAATAATAAGATGTAATAACTAAACACAACCACTGATTATTATGGAGGAGCGGCACTTCCTGACACAGGTATCGTTTTACCGACTAGGAAGACCCAACCCTGTTGTTCATTCATGTACCAAATGTTTATGAAATAAACTATTTTAATTTATTCAGTATATAAAAATAAAATTTTTTAGGGTACCTCCCGTACACATGAAGTGGGGGGTAAAGTTTTATTTTACTCAAACCCAAATGTGTGGGGTACTGTTAAATAAATCTTAAAAAAAGGGTCTTTTAAAACCATTTTTGGATTAAACTAAAGCTTTCGTTTACGGAGACGGCGGCCCATACGAAAAAAATGTTGCTGTACTTAATTCAAACATAAAATTTTCTACAAAAAAGGTTCTAAACGCTTATTTTGCTGGGATCAATGGTTTTTGTAGAAACTTTTATGTGATTGAATTAAATGGAATCTATATTCTGAAATAAACATTATTGTATTGTATTGTATTAAATACAAGATTTTTTTTTTCGTATAGGCCACCGTTTCTGAGTTATTGACGAAAGAACAAAAAACATACTTACCTTTACACCCCCCATATGATGATGACCAAATGTACTCAGGGCAAGTAAATTCTTAACTTCAAATGCCGGTAACTAAAAATACAGTTACTTATCTCTATTATTTACCTATTTAAACCCCTAAATATTAACGCAAAGATTTAAATACCCCTTAGTTAATAAATGTTTACTAAGGACACCCTCGCTTTCTTTGTTAATCAACAAGTTTATTCCTGATTTTCGTTCCCGATTCATGTTTTCGGTCAAACATTATTATTTGGTACATTTACGCACTAGCTTTGTCCGCCAAAGGAAGCATAGGTATGTGGTCGGTGAAACGCCTATGCCTGTTAAGACCACTTAATATTTGTATTTGTTGTGCCAATGTCAATGAATAGAGATTTTCTGACTACTCTGACCTCTGTCGAGCTGCAATAGCAGCACGGTTAGCGGTAACTTCATGGACCTACTGTAAATTTAACAGTTAGGTGTGGACACGTGTGGACAAATGGGTATCACTCTAAATATCCAGTAGCGATTCAACTTTGATATCACAGTTTGGCATGTCGAATAGGGGCCCAGGCAGAGTGCATATTCATTCAATACATGTACTTACAGTCACGTCTGAAATTAAAGATACATTTAATGTGAAAAAAATATGTAGCCACGACTCTATTACCTTTGTTATTTTCTATTTTAATAAATAAATTCTATTACTCATAACCTTTCTTCACATTATCATCTTAATGCCGACGACCAAATTTACTCACAGGCCACAGGGTGGGCGAACTTCCTTCTGTAATAGCCTCTGTAAATAGCGACTTAGAAAGGATCTCGAATTGGAGTCGTAGTTATGGCCTTAAAGTTAATCCCGATAAGACTCAGTCTATTATAATTGGTAGCTCAAAACTCTTTCCCAGAATTAATTTCGATGACCTCTCACCTATTTATTTCAATGGCGTCGTCATTTCTTTTTCGCTACAAGTAAAAAACCTTAGAATCATTATGGATAGGACTCTATCATGGGGACCTAAAGTGGGCGAAGTTAGCAGGAAGATGTTCGCTGCAATCGGTTCACTCAGAAGGTTACGCAACTTCCTTCCTACTCCCACCAAAATAGCTCTTGCTCAACCTCTTCTCCCCATTTTGGACTATGCTGAAGTCTCTTGGCTCGACGTCACTGAGCAGCAACTTAATAAGCTGGAGCGTATCCAAAACGTCTGCATTCGATTTATATTTGGGTTACGCAAATATGACCACATCTCTCTCACTTCCGTACGCAGCTCAAGTGGCTTCCTATTCGCTTTCGTCGTAAGTCTCATATTATGTCCCTTCTGTTTTCTGTTTATTTTAACACCGAAACTCCCCGCTATCTCAAGATGCGTTTCAGTTACCTTCGGTCTGAAAGATCCTGCCGGAATTTACTTCTTTCTGTCCCTTCATCCTCTTCAAAATTTTATAACAGTTCCTTTACATTTCAAGCGGTTCGACTTTGGAATTATCTGCCTCTAGATGTAAGGTGCGCTCGATCACCCGCTTCATTTAAAAAGCTCCTCAAACTTTACTATTTGTCTCGTTCGTGACACTTTCTCCTTACAACCGGCACTGTATATGTATATAATATATATTTATTTTGTTTAAGTGTATTGTATCTTAATATGGTTATTTATTTATTAGGATATTGTTTTGTGATATTAAGTTTTTTGCCCCGCTTTTTTTCAATGTTTTGCAACACCTACTGACTTAGTTTAACACAATTCCACTACCTAAAGGTTGTCTGGGAGAAATCGCTTTTTAGCGATAAGCCAGCCTGTTGTTTATCTCTATTCTGACTTTATGCATTTTCTGTACTGGTTTTCTTTTTGAGGTGTTCAATAAAGAGTATTTGTATTGTATTGTATTACCAAGGCGTCAAGTCTTGGATACATGTTTTTGTCACATTAAATGTATCCATATTTTTAGATGTGACCGTATCTATTGAGCACATGTTTTTTTGTGTTTTGTATGTAGTCGTGTGTAACAATTTATCTCTTTTGTGGCATATCTACATAGCTGGGGCCCGTTATGGGTTTATATTCTGGAAGGAAGATTTGATAGGTTGTATTTTTAGTTGTAGGTATTTAGTACTACCTACCCACCTATACAACGCGAGTGTAAACTGTAAAGCATGTAGCTACGTAGGCAGCTGCATTCCAGATCATTAAAATAGGTAGTAATACTTTTAAATAAATGAATAGCAATTTTACTATAAATTAAAAACATATTTCTCTTTGGCAGTATACTCTCAGACAAACTGTGGAAACAGTTTTGCAGGGCACAGTATAAATGAATGTATACTTCGAATAATAGTCGGAGTATGTAGGTACAGTCGATGTCTAAAATATGTTTACACTTTTGCACCTTATTACCAAGGAGTAAGGTACAAAAGTGTAAACTTGTTGACGTCGACTGTACACTAGGTACCATAAGTTAATCCAGAATCCCTATGTAATTAATCTTAGATAGAGATTTACCCATTCCAGTGGCTAGCCTATGTCAATGCCTAGAACTGTCTAAATTTAAAATTTTCATCAAAATCAGTTCCGAAGTTTAGCTGTGAAACAGTACCGAATTGCATGAGCATTTTAAACAGTAATTTGTCTTGAACGATACTGTAATAGCACATAAAAAGAACAATCTACTTACCAACGCAAGAGTAAAGCTCCTGAGCGCCTCTATGCAAGCAGCCGTCTGGGCCGGTGTGGCCGCGCGTGAGGTTCAGGCAGAAGCAGCCCTCGTGGTTATCGAGGAACCACTCGTTGGCCGAGTACCGCCACACCGGGACCCCGCGGTAGTTGAACGCGGACTGGTAGCGGAGCTCCACGGACCTGGTCAATTATTGTTAATAAATCATTAGAAGCCAAACATTATTATGTAATAATGCAGAGCAGTACAACCGTCGTGGAGATAGATTTATAAATCCGTGGTAAAATTTGATGGCGCCGTACTTCATGATGTAACTTTGGTTTTAAAAATAGACGATCGAAACGACACATCTAACTTTAGCGAACTTTTGCGTAAACTTGATTTCATGACGGAAGACTGGCGATCTGTAGTGTCAGAGGCCAAGATCCTCCTTGGGTCACTGAGCCAGCGTAGTAATTAAGTATAGAAAATAACCCTATCGGAAGTGTTGATAGTATGATTTTGGCATTTGCGTGTATTAGAAAGACAATTTTCTGTGTTCGTGGTACACACTCCGCTTTGAAGCCTTTATATTTAATTTATTATATTTATTAAAAGTTGGAAGTGTTTTTTCTTCTGAAATTACCGCAAGCTAATTGAGATACCTAAAAAGTCGCAGTACCAACATTACAAATACTTAATATAAACCGATGTTGCGTTTCGGGTGTTTAGCACCTTTGCCTTTATTTTTGTATGGCTGTTGAACTTTTTAAAAAGATTGTACCTCGACAAAAATTTAATATATGCAACATTTTTGTCGCGAAATCGAGCCTACAATTTCTGTAACTTTTTAATTTTTGTTTGACCATAAAATAGGCACTTCGGCGCCTTATTTAACATTGTGGGACATTTTTGAAAAAATGTTTACTAATCGATACTTGCCTACAAATATCAGAATTGAAGGCATAAACCGGGGTGTCTTGTTGCAAAAAAGGCGGAAATATAGAAGCGTCAGTCCCTCTGATGGTATTGCACGTATTGGGTGAGTGCTCGTCGATGGAGCCGTCGTCCCCCTCTGGCCACTGCCGGAGACGGTGGCTGCGGTCAAACGTGATGATGCGGGCGAGGTCGCGGGCGTCCTCGATGCCGCGGTGCACTTTGTAGTTTGCCGACGGTATATTTCTCTGGAAACATTAAATCACCTAATCGTATATACCTATTACGATCATACACAGAACTAAAACATCAAATCCAAACTGTCGTCCGATATATTCATAATGTATCGTTATTATTATTCCGATATTCTTATTTACTTCGATAAGACCATTTATAGTGCTGAATAATATTCGCCTATCCTATCAATCATCAGAGAGTGATTAAAAATACGTGGAACAGACACCTACAGAAAGATATTATGTTTACACTTTTACACCTTACTCCTATGTAATTAAAAATTGTCTTGGCTAGTTTTTATCAACTAACCAGTAAAAACAGGGATTAGCTAGAGTTTGTCCGGAAAGAGAAGTGTAGACGTTTATATGGGAGGTACTCGTAGCGCATACATTCTACGACACTTTTAATTACGTTGTGTAAATTTATTTTCGAATGTTGCATGTTCTTGTAACTGGAATTTTAGGATTTTTTTACACAGAACTTGGCACTCATAGATATATGACCTTGGCTCTCGTTTCACATTTATGTTTTTGATGGGATAAAGATATTTGCGATCAAACATATTTTTTTACATTCATAGCCAGCTTACCTTAAGCATTTGTTAGATACTAATTTCTAATATACCTACCCAACAAATATATAAATACTACTAATGTGTGTTGCCGCGATAATAATTCATTGTATCATTAAGTAGGTACAGTCGACTACAAAGAGATGTATCCACTTTTGGACCTTATTACAACGCAATAAGGTGAAAAAGTGGATACATCTCTTTGTAGTCGACTGTACTTGTACAATTAAAACGGATTATTCGCGTGTTAAGCACTTATTTTAAATCTCCCTTATAATTATTAAAATAAATACTACTTTTTAGTTTCAACCACCTATTGTGAATGCATGTTGCTTAAATAACGACCTTAAACTTAGAGGGTAGGACATTAGGTACATGTAGGTAATTAGGTATATGAAACAGATACACAATTTCCGCATGAGAGTACACTCACATATCCGAAGACGGAGAAGATCACCGTGCCGTCGGGCCTCACATCCATGTTGCGGGTTTCAGCGGCTATGCTGCGGATCTGGCTGCACGCCACGCCGCCCAGCAGGCCAGGGTTGGCGCACAGCGGCAGCCCGTCAAAGAAAAGTGAGCCCGCGCGCACTGACGCCACCGGCGTGTTCAGCTCGCCGAAAACACCGTTTAGCGCTAGACTCAGCGCTCCAATCAGCTCAGGATACTCCACTTCTGTGACTTGTAGTACACTCTAATAATATCACGAATAAGAGGATTAATTCACGGTGGAGTTAAAATCCGAAATCAATAGTTACAAATAGAAGTAGTCGTAGTATGTAGGGGTTACATGTTTTATACGAGTATTAGGTAGGCACAAAGGAACGAACTTTGGCCTAACGCCCACCAGGCAACGATCTAAAACGTTGCATATAAAATCAATGATACAAAAAAATGATATTTTTATTCATGAAAAGTTAGATTCACACTGAAAGGGTGTGTTCCATTCACATTATAATGTACTTTGGACCTTATAAGCAACGATCTTAGTGATGAGGTTAGAAGTAATAAGTACCTACACATGAACACCAGATGTCGTGAATTAGGTATCTATCAGTTTTTTATCGGAACTTACCAGTAAATGTATCTACGACATGTCACTAAATAATTTAAAGTGCAGTCAGACAAATGGAATTTGCAGATTGTTAACTTCAGCTCGTGTTTTAAACACAGATCTAAAATGGCGCTTATCAGATCTGTGGTTTTAAAGACAATATTTCATTGCATGTTTGAGAAAATACATTCATCCTTCATCAATCGATTCGTTTTGTTGTGCGGATCAAATGTGGCCAATTGCGTTAAAACATCACGAAAATCAGATGTGAGACTAAGTCTGAGATTTGCATTTGTTTCTCAAAAAGACGTGCAAAAGTGACGTCACGATCAAATAGTTGCCCTGTTTAAAGAAATAGTAGTTTATCTACACTCACATTGTAAATCCTCTAAAACGTGTTCAAAAACGGTAGGCAATGGCTAGCATTACCACAGCCGATTTTACTATGATAAGCTTTTTATCTGTGGCAGTAACGTAATTTTAACTTTACATGCTCATATATTGATACGTTATGAGTTTAAAATTCCGAACATCGAATTTGATAACATAATGTAAATCCTGTGCTCCTTCCTGACCAACAGCACGCGCCCGCGCGACCGCCGGCACAATCGAGTTGGCCATGGCGGTACAATGGCGGTCATTCTATGGTTTCCGAACTTTTCATTTCGGATATATAATATGAGTGTTGATAAAGCAGTGTATGCAACTGTACGTAATTAGGCCTTATTAGTCTTATTACGTAACAGTTACATACTACTATTATGTAGGTAACTGTTACGTAATAAGGGTCCTGTTTAAAGGCCTAATTATGTACAGTTGCATACACCGCTTTATCTACAGACATATTATAAATCCTAAATGAAGTTTTCGGAACGCCATTGCACCGCCATGACCAACTCGATTGTGCCGGCGGTCTGAGAGGAGAACAGATTTTCACTAAGTTACCGTAGGTAATGAATTTTCATACGTTTTAACCACACTGTCACAGATAATACACTGATATTACGTTACTGGTTGCAATAATGACGGTAATAGAGAACATGCATGAAAAAAATTTAATTGAATCTGTTGCATAAACACGTACAACAACCCCAAACTAATATAAATAAGTGGAAATCCGTAATAATTTTAAACAGTTTTTAAAGATATTGCGGTTTGCGGTACATCAAATGTATTTTCGAAACTTCAGTTCGATTACTTATGTCCTAACAAGAAAAAAAATGTATGACAACTATATAGCTAAACCTTGGAAGAATAATAAGTAAGGAAGCGTAATCAACGCTCAAAATCTGCTCCACTTTCCTGGTGCCAAAGTGGGCGGAGCTTGTGACAGCGGTGCCCTAATGTCATGTCAAACATTTTTAAATTATCATGTCGTCAAAATATTAGTTTTTTCGGTCCATGAAATTTCGGTAATATATCGGTATTAAAATGCCGGCTTGTGCCGTGCATTGGTGCAGGAGCCACACAGACGCCAAAGATGGTGATATTTCTTTTCATCGGTAAGTAAATCACGCATAGATATTCTCATACATTATGGACTTGGTCGATGTTATGCAATATAAGTTTTGGAAAAGTAAACATAACTCATTTGAGGAAAAGTATAATGAATGTTCATTTATAAGTATTACCTAGTAGAAATAGCAGTTAGCTTTCCGTTGTTAACAAATAATCTTTTCAGTTTGTTTTTTTCGATATACAGTATGGGTCCTTGGAATAAATCTTTATCAATATTATACTACTTTGATAATATCGAAATGTCTCCCTTGTACTGATATATTGGGAATATGAGATACAGATACGTACTTAATAAACAATCTGAATATACCACCTCAGTCGGTTTTACTTACCTACTAAATATAATCTAAATTCTGTTATAATGATGACTTCAACAGTATGTGTATGTTTAAAGTTTCCCCAAGAACGAAGTAAGAAGGCATGCATGGATTTCTGCGGTTCGAATTGAAAGGCAAAACCCAACTTGGGTGCCCACCGAGCATTGCAGAATTTGCAGTATAGAATAAAAGGAATTGGAATTCCTTATTCCAAAAACGATTAAATTTACGTATTAATTAAAGTACGTAACGTACGTACGTAAGTAATTAAAAATGCACTAAAAAATAAATTGTTAATTTATTGAATTATTATTTATTACGTGAACCCATCCACGTCAAACTTAGGCGTATTTATTATACGTTAACTTGACATTATTTCATTTGAGACATTATTTGATTTCAGTTATTTCATTTGAGTATCTCCTGTCCAATTAAACTTCATTGTCAAATTGATTTTGACCACTCACAACACGGCAACTTTTCTTATTGGTGAAATGGCATGAAACCTTTGCGGAATTAAGGTTAACACAAAAAATATGCTTAAAGAATGAGTACTTGATTGGTTAATAATACATAAGACATTTTAGTTTTGTAAACGTGAAAATGGGTCATGTTTTCACATGAACTTTGCTTGCCTTTACTCGTCTTGATATTAGGTATATGTCGATGAGCTAAACGCATTTTTTCGTGCCTAAAATTACAAAATTCTTACAAAAACTTGTTCCTTCCAAACAGTTTTCTGCAACTTTGTGAACGGTGACGTCACAATCCGCACACTTTTGTATGGGGCGTTTTGACGCGCGGCGCAGACGCCTAACGTATTTTCACATTTTTGACGTTTCAGGGCTATCATAGATAGTAGGTTTATTAGAGACATTTGAATCTACAGGGAAATAGAATCGAATGACGTCTTCCAAAAAAATCATGCATATTCCTAATTACATACGGTTTCCGAACGCGGAATAGAGGATTTTATGATATTGGTGTAGGTAAAAATATGAAATTACTATTTTTACAGAGAAATATTGCGTTTATGTATATGGTTGCCATACAATTTATTTTACAGTAAAATATAAAAATCTAACGGTATCATTGTTTTCTAAAATTTCTTACTTTAAAATATCGTAACATTTTGAAATTGTGATGCATATTTCTTGAAGAATCTTTGAACCAGTTCAAGAGATTTTTTTAAATTTTCACTTTATTTGGTTATTTTGATCATTTTGCATCATATCAACTTAATTTTTAATGCATAATTCAACATTTACTCATTATTCATTACACACTGACTACTAATTACGCAGTCTAATCAACAAGGATTATTTGTTACTATTATCAGACAAATTAAATACATCAATCGCGTTATAATTAGGTACATATCTGATACAGGTACCTTGGTACTCTTGGTAGGTATCTTTTTAGCGGCTTAGCGCCTCCTTGGGTTCTTATAAACAGTGATCGTAGATATTTCAGCCAAACCGGTCTTATGACGTTTTTTTTATGAAATTATTATTTAATTACCAACCATCTCTACATTATTGCTTAGTTCTGAATTACTTTGATTTTATATGATTCTTGGTTCTAACATTTGATAGCCTCAAAATAATAATAACCCTAGCACTGCACCAAAAAAAATATGGAAATACCGAAGTGTATGTCCTACCGAAATAAAATATGTACCTATCTAAATCACTATTAAAGTCAAATACATGTTTATTTGCCGTAATATCATTAGGTACTTAGTACGCGCGCTTGCCCCAACTAAGTATTATCCAACGATTAATCACATTTAACTGATAAGATGCATTGTAAAAAATATGAAAATAGGTATTTAACATACTTACCTAATTAGGAATTTAGCTGGGTAATCTTACCTATATACAATTAATCGATAATCAAACGTAAGTAGGTAGTTCAATTAGAAAGACACTTGACTGGGGTCAAAAAAATGAAAAAGTAAACGCCTTGTGCTCGTCATGTCCTACAGTAACCGTTTTACTGATATTTGGACCATTAAGACGTAAATAAATTGTAGGTAAACCTGTATAGGTACAGTCGACTACAAAGAGATGTATCCACTTTTGGACCTTATCATAACGAAATAAGGTGAAAAGGTGGATACATCTCTTTGTAGTCGACTGTACGTTACCAGGTGGTAGGAACCGAAAATTAGGTATTATCACTATCAATCTCAAGTTATAACGGCAAAATATGGCAATAAGTTTAGTAGGTACCTACAGTACGAGTACCTACCTATAACTAATACTTATAGGTAGTATAATTTTTAATGTCTCATTTGTAGGAATATAATAGGTAAGCAAAATGCGGACATCTTAAAAATTCATACTAGTGTTTATCCGGAAAGAGAAGTGTCGTGGTTTATATAGGAGCTCATACATCTACGACACTTCTCTTTCCGGACAGACTCTAAAGACTGTACACAATACAACCCGGGCACGCATGATATGGTAAATCTTTTTATTTAATGTGCATATTCAAGCAACACCTTAATTGTTTTCAATAGTTTGTGGTTATCACGCTAAATAATCAAAATGACAAACGTAATATAACGTTACGTTGTCTGTGACTGATCACTAACTACATATTCCACAGTGCCTATAGTTTTTTTTATCCACGGTGTACAGACTGTGTTTACAATTTTTTTATGTTAAAAATATTTTTTATTTTTTATTAGTAAATCAAATTATACCTTATTCCATTCTTTTTTCACAATAGTAAAAAAAACTACTTTCAGTACTTGGAGTAGAATGTCTTCTTGACTACCTCGAGAAGAAAAGAGTTTAAAAACGTCTTTTTTTGGTAAGATAACATTCTAATGAGCATGGAACAGCTTGTGGAAATATAAATAAAATTGTGGCATTGTAGCAGGAAGCGAGTGAAGATTATCAAAAAACGCTGGACAAAAAAATTAAGATACGATGGAATATATTTGGCGAAAACTCACAAAACCCATACAATTGTAATATGATCCTATTGTTATTATATATTACTATAATTACAGATTATTAAAATAAAAGAAATGTTTGAATATGTCAATCCGAAAAAAAAAAATTACCATATCATGCACGCCCGGATTTTATTGTGTAAAGACTGTACACAATAAAATTTCGCAGTTAGGTATAGCTACGCCAAACGTCATAACATGACCAAAATTTAACGTCAATTCAACGAAACGCTGAATGTGAAGGACCCACCCAATACTGTCGTTTATATAATAGGTACATGTAGGTACATAGATGTTGTATAACCAAATTTCTTAGCAGTTTTTACATATGTAATATATTTTATTTGGGTCAGCGTTTTAGACCTTAATAAAATAAAAGTATAACTGACAATAGATTATACATTTATTAAATGTTCGCAAAGCAATAGATACCCAATTACCCACCAACAAATAACAAAAATAATTTTGAAGTGCAAAGCTGTACATGCGCATACACAACATGCTAGGTATTTTTCGAAAGTCAAATGTAATGCTCATAAAACTAATACTAAACAGGACAGAAAATAATAAGAAATTTAATAATATAGTAATATCAAACATGTTTACTAAGAGAGCGTGCAATACTTTGACAAGTCTACGTACCTACTTCAATGTACGGTACACCTAGGTTCCATTACCTGCCATGGACATGGAAAAACCAGTTTAATTTTGAGCTTTTGAGTAAAATTTAATTAAACAGGTTATCATTTTCAATGGTTCTCACTGGTCGGTTCAGTTCTTCCTAGCGTTTGTTTTGGCTTTTCACCTAACCTAAGCTCTAAAATTAGCGTAGGCACTAGTTTTTACGAAAGTGACAGCCATCTGACCTTCCATATCGGAATTTTATCCAGTTTACTCACAATGTTTATCTTCACCTTGAAGCGATTGGCAAATATCAAATGATATTTTGTAGGTACATAAGTTCCGAGAAATCCAAAGCGAGTGGTTTATTTCTCGGACCTTTATAATTTATACGTGACATCGAAACATTCAAAATCATCAAATCGAATCGTCACTGACCACAGGACCAACAAAAGGCATTCGTTGGCATGCGTTCGCTTGCTGATGTAGCATCGACGCAACCTCACTAGTAGTAGGTAGTAGTTTATGTGAATGCTACATAATGAAGGGCATTAAAATACGAGTGTGGTTTTATAAAACGAACGAAGTGAGTTTTATGATACTATCACACGAGTGTTTTAATGCATAATTGTGTACAGTTACATACATGACTTTATCTACACAAATATTATAACTACTCACCGTGTTGACATTCATTAAAATGACCGGCATTGCAACTCCATGGCCAACTAGATTTCAATCATGACCAACTAGATTGTCATAAGTAGATACTATTACTTATTAATTGTAATTAAAGTACCGGTCATCGATATTATAAAGTAAATTTTACGATCTACCAAAGAAACGCCGTTAGCGTATCATTTCTGAACATATTATAGGGAAGTTATATGGGTGTAGATAAATAATTATAATACTTATAATGGAGATGTAATACAGCCCATTTTGTTAGCTTAGCTACTTCTGTTTCACACTGTAAGCCTGGCTTGAGTGGCAAGCTCCAAGCAATCGTTAGAAGCCGGCAAGCGGGCGAACTAATAATAATTACGTCCTAGCCACGACTTTACTCGGCGACGGCATATTTAGGTGACAACGAAAGGTCCAAGCGCGATTTTATACGTTCGCACCTGCGCAAAGTCGTGACCAAGCCTTTAGGCTGGGAAGGTAGAAGGATGTCTTACAAGATATGCTAAATTAGCGGTGGTGACGATGTCGTCCTCGGTAAACGGGAATGACGCCTCGGAATCAAACTCGAAGCGTTCGATGACCCTGTACTCCAACGTTTCCTCATCGGAGTCTATGAGGTCCCGGCTTTGGTACATCCTAGACACACAAGCTGGTTTAGAAATGCTTACAATTCAAGCGCACATATGTTACTCGTGAACCTAATCTATTTTTGTCTATAGTAAAAAAAATAATTGAAGTCAACAAAAACGTAAACATGCAAAAAACTTACTGCTACAACTTTTCACGCTATCTAAGCCTAACTTAAAAACTATTTGTTCCTAAACTATATAGAAATGTCTAATCTGATCATGTAGAGTCTAGATACATTATTTATCGTCGGTGGACCGAAAAAATAAAATAAAACAAAAATTTATACAGAGATACAGACCCTCATCAGGGATAAAATTAGTACGTAATTTAGTGAGTCCTTTTTTCACAAAATACTTTTTAATCGTCGCATAAAAACTTAAGCGAGTTTACGTGTACTAATATTATCTTAATATTTACATAAGAAGCGCAACATATACGCGCAAGATTTAAATGGGCACATTGGCCCAAATATTAAGTAAGTATTTATTACAACGGTACCTACAGCCGTACTTACACCGACCGTTAAGAAAACATTAACATTATTTATGACTCTAAATATATCAGACTCAACTTGAAGAACAAATTTTTATTTTTATAAATTATTTGATTTGTTTATTTTAAGTAGACACACTACTATAAAGAAGTCATATGCAAAGAAAAAAAAATGTTTGGGTCTCGTCGTCGCAGCCGGCCAACCGCCCATACAAAGCCATTATTTTTCTTTCGCGAGAAGAAAACTATTTTCTTACTTTTAAATAATTAGAATACGATAACAATTATGCCCTTAATAAACGGGTCACCAGTATTTTTGTTACACCTTGTATGCAATCTTTGTAAATGCTGAGGCGTCCCAGCCCTTGGGCACCGGAGGCCTAGGTCACTTTTTTCTTTGTATATGAAATCTGTATAATTTTATAACTCTAAATATAATTAAATATCTTGAGATGAACGTTTCATACAAAACAATCATCTGTAATCTCGACCTTAGTAATAAAAAAAAAATTAAAAAAAATTTTCGATTAGGCATTAAACTCATATTACAGAAACTTACAGTCAGCATTCGCTTAGATCTCTTCGGCAAAAGGTCCCCATGTTCTGTGCCGACTGGCGGAATCATCTGTATTACACACACACATGTGTACTACGAAATTACGTATAGGTAAGTATAAAGTTGTATCGTATTTAAACATCAACTTACTTGTAAATATATGGACCTATTTCTTCTACAACAGGAATGGCTCCACTTAGCACCTGATCTCTGTTTGTAATGTTAAATACTCTTACAGTAAAGTATAAGGGAAATGGGATGTCTTTAAATCTCTCTAGTTGTAGTGTATCATCATACAATGCCACTTCCTGAAATATACGAGTAACACTTGGTTAAAAAATAAAAACTTGGTTATTATAATAGACAATAATATCGAGTCGGGCAATTGGGGAAACACGGTACTGTTTGGTACTTTATATCGGTGAGTATATGTATATACCTACATGTTATAACTGTTACTCATAATAAGTCGAAATAGCCCATATGGCTTCCAAATATACACATTCAACGGCAGATACAGTCGCTATATAAGTATCATATACATACATACGAGTATATATAGATCGTAGATTCCAAGGTGCTTACAAATATCTGAGCACACTGCAATTTAGGTCGTTAGAGTGCATGTTTCGATATTTGTGAGCAGCTTGGACACTTTGATATGGGTACTATGAGGGCGACTGTGCAAACATTTAAGACCATTTAAAACCGAGCACCAGTACCGTCCAAGTCAGGCGGTTAGTAAAGAAGTTACATGGTGATTGTCACCTAGAAGGTACAGTCGCCATCAGATATATCGGAGCGGCCATGGTGGTCACAAATATCTGAACGTCTCTATTGTCAAGGCGATAAAGTTATGTTCAGATATTTTTGAGTACCTTGGCCGCCTCGATATATTTGATGGCGACTGTACTGGACTTAATTTTTTGACTAAACTAGTGCAGTTGCCCATAATAACTTCTTGGTAACAGCCTCAGTTAAACGGCAGACCTGCATTTGGTTGTCTCACGGCTCTCTTCCAGGAGCAAAAAGTCCATCTGCAGGTTCCATATAAAGTTAAGAATCTGGTAACGTTTTGAAAACGAAAATCGCTAATAATGAAATAACGAATATAAATTAAATTTAATAAGATAATTTAAAGTTTTGGTACACATTTATTATTATTTAATACCCAAAAACTCAATTCTTGCAGAGATTGTTTAGTGAGGACGACGTTGATTCGTGCAAACTTGTCGCTGATTTTTTATTATTATTTGGTATACCCTCCAATATGTTTTATATTTTGATTCAGTTACCAATTTGATGGACATTGAGATTGTAAAAAGCGTAAGTTTTACAATAATAGGCTGAATTTTATAAATTAAAATGACAAACCTCCCAAACGCACGCGAGCGAAGCCGCGGGTACAGCTAGTTAAAGCATAAAGGTTATTTCTACATTTTTTTATTATTATATACCTACAATACATTCCCAAAATTACCACGTAAACTTCGGCAATATTTCTCTAGGTAAACATACTCTTGCTTAAAAAGTATGTATGAAAATGAAAAAAACATTCCCCTTATTCCTTAAACGAATCATTTTCCAACGTATTAATATATTTAACATACTAGTTTAACATCACTTTAATCAATGAAAATCTTGCTTTTTTCACCTCTCCAACCACAAAATCGCGAAACAGCTGTTAGATTAAGGTGAATTAGAATATAATAAAGTGAAATATTATAAATGAAACAGAACTTCAAAAAAGTGCTCCACTTTTGCAGTTTATAAACAAACTGTCTTTCAAAACATGTGCTTATACAAACTAATAGTAGTCTTATTACCTATAGTTACTGTAAAATTGTATCGAAAAAAACTTTACCAGACTCTTAAACATAATATCCAGAGCAATGACGCTTAGTCACCGTGACCGCGAGTAGGGTTTGCTCCCGGTACTCGTTTTCTATACGAATCCAGGACCGAACCGGGAATTCCCGGTTCTCGCCATTCAAAATCAGAACCGGGAGCATTCCCTAACCGCGAGGCAACCGCATTGCTCGCAGTATTTAAGCTCCTGAAGTGATGATGAGGAACAGCCCAGTGCAACCCGAACTGACCCAATTTGGACTGGGGCGGAAATAGAGGGGGGTGCGAATTTTTTTTGGTATCGCAAGTGGTTGCCTGAAAGTGCGTACGCTGGTTATATAATAAAATTTTAATCTCATCCCTCCAGGTGCGACTAGCGCTCTGTATGGGGGCAAAGAAAAAATAAATGAAAAAACTTGTTAGGCAACCGCTTGAAAATTTGCATGCTTGTTCTACATCATACACAGATACTGGATACAAATTGCCATCCACCAAAGCCGGCCAGTTATCGAGCTATCAGAGTTGGAAGCCGGACAAATATTTTTTTTCCACCGGTGGACGAGAACTTAGGAAAATGCACATACAATAATTGAAATCGGATGGCATTTAGTTTATTTTTAGTTTTGTATAAGGTGATATGCGATATGTACAAATGCCATCCCTCTCCTATGAAATTTCATCCCCCTCTGTGGCCATTGATTGCAAAACAATTTAGGGCGGGGTATATTGACGAATTTCTCGTCTCTAGAGGTGGCCTCTCAATAGTCCTTACGGGCAGAGGCAGCATCCGCTTAGTGTACCCAGCGCCGGCCCGAGCCATCGATCAGGGTAGAGCGAAATCGGGTATTGGCGCCCTTCTTTAGTAATGAAAATGAAATAACAATGTTCTTTAAAATCAACGTTTATACCACACAACGATTTAAACATTTTCTAAAATGAGTACTTGGTACTCAATACAAATTACAATCATTAAAAAATGTACATCAACTTTCTTGAAACTTAAAACTTAATGCGAAAGTGTGTCTTCACGCTTAAACCGCTGAACTGATTTAGATGAAATTTGGTATGAAGATAGTTTCGGTTAGAGTCCCGGAGAAGGACATAAGATAGTTTTTATCCCATCCCATAAGTCATCGCTTAAGGGGGTGGAAGTTTGTATGAAATTGTTGGTCACAGTTGACTTAAAATAGCATATGCGCTAAATTAATATTTGCTATTCAATTTTACCAAGGCATTTTATTCATTCCTTATGGCAAATGTTAATCTCACACAGATGAAGTCGTGGCAAAAGCTAGTAGATAATAAAATGTAATCCTGATAAACCCAATCCATTAAAAAATTATAAAGAACGTTACTTTTTCGGCGCCTTTATTTCGCGCCTTTCAAAATTAAAACCAGCAAGTCACGCCTAGAAAAAATAGTGAAATAACAAAAATACCAAAAAAATATATACAAAAAGGTAAATTACATCAGTCGTTTTACCGAAATCCGTGAACCGAACGAACGCGCAACTATTTTGCGCCCGCGCCACACTCGCGTCTTTTAAAACTTTTTTTTTTCTCTTTTGCCATTTTGGCGCCCCTCTTGCCATCCGGCGCCTAGAGCGGCCGCTCCACTCGCTCTACCCTAGGTCCGGCCCTGAGTGTACCCCACACTTTTCATTAAATTGTCGAAAGGCCCTCTGCGCGTGGCTTCGGCTCCGCATACGCCTCCTAAAGTTCCGCATCACCATTGCCCCGTGGTCGGGAAAGACATACATGTGTTTCCCTAAATTATACCTGGTACTATGATGATAGTTTTACTCACGTTTGCGATCACGCCTTCTATAATGCCATCCATAAATCCATAACCTATAATAGTAGAGCCAAGGAGGAGCGCTGTCCCAAGCAAAGCAGTCGTGACCCCAAATGCTATTCCGCACATTATTAAGGTTCTTTATTTCTAGTGATGCTAAACTGAAAAAAACAACTTTCGTGCACCACAGGCCCAATTGCAGTCAGTCCGCCTCCGTGGGGCCCCCACGATTAACTGAGATTACATATATTTTAGTGGCACTGAATTAGATCGATAATGATAAAGATATTAATTAGGGTTCTGTTGTAAATAAGTTACTTACCCTGGCATTTCTTCTTTTCTATTTAGTGTCGAAAGTATGAAAATTTAGTTGGAGTAGTCATTATATTTGGAGACAACTGTGAAACTGCATGACTTACCTACATTGTCGCGCGACTCACCATACTTCACAGGAGCGACTCGAAGTATAAAGTCGCGCGCGACAACGCATGTTATGCTAAGCTGACTGGTCTATTTGATTCATGTCAGACTGATGAAGTAGGGTGTGAAGTTGTACTTCACATGACCGAGGAAGTAGTGATCTAGAAAAAAAGTATCTGAGGTGTGAACCCGTTTAAATTCAAGAATTAAAATGTCGACTAGTAGAAAAAAAAAACAATTAAGTATGCAGTTTTTATTAATTGATTTGTTCCTTTCTCGCCTCTCGTCCTAACTCGTCTAATATCCGAGTAAGTACTAAATATTTACTTTTTTATGTTTCATTTTTAACGGATCTTTTATATTATTGTCGCATATTTTAAAATCGCTGACCGATGGTCTTAAGGATTTTCATACAATGGAAGGACCAATAAAATTATTTTAATAAATATTTTGAATTGCTTATTTTAAGTAGACCAGGCGCTGGGAACGAACTAACGTCTTCTGCATTCGCGGTAGGAGAGGTCCCAGCCCTGTTGGGCACCGGAGGCATAGGTCACTTTTCCCTTTGTATATGAGATCTATATAAATCTATTTTCATAAGATATTATAGCACGCTCTGGTTACTAATTGTATAGAAGCAGCAGATTGTAAGGTATTTGTCGAACCCAATTCTTAGCGGCTTGCCTATTATGAGCACTCGTAGATTCGTGAACACGGTACTCGACTGAAAAGCTCTTCATTATTATAATATTTATAATACATAAAATACTATGGAACTCTTTACCCGGGACCTGAAAAAAAAAATTAAACCTATTTAAATGTAAGTCAACGGTAGCTACTCTGTGTTGTAAGGTAATTACGCAATTCTGTACCTACACGATACAATATCAAAACAAAGCTACTTGCTTAATCGGACCGATATCATTCAAGAAAGATTATGATTACAGAGCATTATCTTTTGTAATGCTTTATGACATGTGTCATTATTTTGGAAAAGGTACCTTTTTTTTTGGAGATTAGTGCTTACCTTCTTACCCGTCAGCTCTGATGTTAATTTGAAATGTTTCACAGCTAAAGAGTTATATTTCCCGAGCGTTTATTAAATAGTAATTTACAGCAGTTTATTAAATACACTATTTACAATGTACCTCGTAGTTTGTAAAGATTCAATATTTTATTCCAGCAATAAAGGCGTAAGCACCTATCTCCAAATGATACCTTTGCCATAATAATGAGAAATTATTCAGTAGTAACGATTACACAACAAAGTATTTGCAATGTCATACATATCTCCGATGCTGTTTTTGTTATTTCTTACCATGCTGGCAAGCAGTGGCGTAACTATAGGGTGGCAGAGCTGGCAAAATGCCACGGGCCCTTGGCCTAAGGGGGCCCCCTGCCGGAGGGGACAAGACTAAAGGAGGATTCTAACATGTTCTGTAAAAGGAACCCATACTATGAATTTGCCACGGGCCCCACTAAGCGTAGTTACGCCACTGCTGCCAAGCTGGTCAGGAGGTGGATAAAGGAACTCAACCATAGCGACTAGTAGACACCTCGGGCTCAAATGGTTCGTGGTGTTAAGTTAAAGGGAAAAGGGACGTCTTTAACCTTTTGAACGCCAAGAGCCACTAAATCGGTCGTGCGCTGTCGTGCCTGCCACGCCAACGACCACTTATGTGGCTATGGCGGACGCTGTCCAAGCAATTTGTCCTACTGACAGATAAGGTTTATATTCGTTATTTACTAGTCGAGAGAGAGAAATACTAACATTACTAATACTGTAACAGTTTACGGTTTAACTCACGTGTCACTACGCGCGACATGTTTCTACAAATGAATTTAACGTTCGAATACATAAATTAAAACAATTTTTGCTTGGTTTTTACCTAATACGGTGCTAGCAATGTAGGTATTTGCGCCATTATTTGGTAATCTATTACTAGCGGATCCGCAGCGCTGGATCCAGCGTTCGGTGCTGGATCCAGCAGACCGAAAAAAGCGCTGGATCCAGCAATTACAATCCCTAGTTTGGTTTAGCATAATAAAACAAGAAAATGGTAGTAAGGCATGGAATAAGTAGGCAATAGATCGATATCTGTTTCGATAAATATAGTACAACCCTAGCTGAATTTTAACATTATTTTAAGCGTAAAAATATAGAAACATGAGGCAAATCTGTTAATGTTCTTAGGTTCAACCTAATAAAGTTACCAATTGGGATGTCAAACATACTTCAATTTCCCTATAACTTTAACCAACATTTTTAGTGAAAATCTTCTTAGTAAAGTCTTTTAGTGTTTTTGATGTCGCACCCTATCACACTACACGATGGCATATTTCTTATTTAATTGTCCATATTCATCCGAGCTTTTTGTTATTCACAATCATAACATTAACAATATAACTTATAGTTTTGCTACCTCGCCTCGCAGAATTTGTTGTTTGGAAAGATGAAGCGAAGCGTACTCCATTTATAGAGCTTTATGATGAATAATAGAGAGTGAATGACTAGAGAAGCTGAATTCGACTAGCCTTGGCTGAAATGTATAAACCCATAATAAAGCGTGTATTATCAATCCAAGGTACTACGTGTTTCCGTAATGAATATTTTGTTATTTTAATGATGAGTATTGTGTCAGCAGCGCAAAATTTTAGGCAAGCCGGTGGGAATCGAATTGTATAGACGCGCCGCTACCGGTACCTACCTACCTACATCTACTTAGATTGGAGCCGTGGGATGACAGTTTTTGTATAAAAATCAAACGAAGTAGGTTTTCTCTAATCAAATTTATTTCAATATTAGTATGTTTGGTATTTGTTTTTTTATTTAAATGTAAAATGCATAAAATCATTAATTATATTAATAGAAATATTCTCAAGAATACTTCCATAACTCCAGAGCTAGGAATTTTTCCCATACAATTCGGGAACGTTCCCGAAAGTGGTACATCATAATCATGATAGACTAATGTCAGATTAGGACAATTATTTATTTAAAGGACTAACCATTAATTAAATTAGAACCTAATTAACAACAAATCAGTCACAATGGAACGAAGTTATGCTTACACTAGTGTTGCTCTGACGTAGGGTGAGATCATAATTAAGAAGATCACGCTGCTGTTAAACAAACACAATGTCACTGGTGAAATTATTAGCAATAGTTTACATTACATAGCATGTACAGGCGCCATTAAATATATCGGAGCAGGCAAGGTACTCAAAAATATCTGAAGATACTTTATAGCTTTGACTATAGAGGCATTGTTCAGATATTTCCGACCAAAACGAAAACAGATTTATTAGGTAAAGCTTCCTCGTCAGAAGTTAAAATTTTACGAAATAGGCCTAAAAAATATACGATCAACGAAAAAAACCGGCCAAGTGCGTGTCGGACCACGCATAATGGACATATTCTTGGCCGGTTTTTGTTTGTTTGTTGTAGTGTACACATAAGGTATTTTATTATATTTATGTTTGTATGTCTTTCCCGACCACGGAACAATGGTGTTCCGGACATTTGGGAGGCGTGTACGGAGCCGAAGCCAACGCAGAGGCCCTTTTGATAATGAAATGAAATGTACGGGGTACACTTAAGTGGATACTGCCCCTGCCCGTGTCATGGCACGCACGCCTTGACACGTTAAATGCATAAAGCCTTATTTAGACAGTGCCACAACTTGAATGCGATTTTATGGTGACCTATTAATTCTCCGACGAATTATTCGCCGATTATCGATTCGTTGACAACCACTGGCAGATGGGTTCTTTGGCAGAAACACGATTGGAAGAATTTCATTAGGTATCATTGATCTAAAATGGCGCTTAACGCTTAAATGAAATGCGCAAAAAATAAACCATCGTAACCAACCACATTCCGCGAGTGCGGAAGAGACAATTAAACGATCATTTTGAAAGCATGACAACTTTTTGAATTTGGGTAGTTAGCTTATATACTCACGTCGTGACAGCTCATATTTTAGCGTGGAAAATATAAAACAATAGTGAATAAAATAATTAGGGACGAAAAAGGAGAAACATGGTGTTGTGTTGTGTTCCAGGTTGGACTATTACTCATAGAAAAACCCACGTAATTACTCATTAGACAGATTAACATGATATTTCGATCGATTTTTCTGAAATAGGGATTGACAAAACGTTTTAGGGACTTATCGATAAGTGTTTGATATGAAAATTAAATAAGTGCTTAAAAAAATAATTTTATATTCACGTTATGTCATTGCGTAAGAAGATTAAATTCGGTTATTAAATCTTTAATAATAAAAGCGGATAAAGTAATAACTTATTACTTTATCCGCTTTTATTATTAAAGATTTTTTTTACCCTGCAGTAGTTACTCGTATTATTTCCTTCAAATACGGCGCTCAACACACTTACCAGAATTCGCTACCATTGTAAAATACTGATTAAGACATGGATTGACAATGCCTATGCAAAATCGCGTTCCCTTATTTCAGGTTAAAGCACTAGCGTCATCTACCGGCCACCACAAACACTAAATTCCTACTTAACCTTTCTGTTAAGCCCATTGGTTGACTGGTAGAGAATGCCTTATGGCATTAAGTCCGCCATTTGTACCATCTTATTTTGTGCAATTAAGATTAAATAAATAAATTCTAGTTTATAATATTTTGTTCGGCGATTAACGCTGACAGAATAACTCGACTCCAGACTCAACAGATGGCGCTGTGGCACTTAGTACCGAAAACAGACGTATAGCCTGAAGGTTCCAGGAACGCGATTTTGTAAAGGCATTGGCCATCCATGTCTTAATCATCCTTGATACTGTATATGGCCTCCATACAAAAATTCAACTCCCTTAAATAAATTATAGACTTCCGGTTGATTTTTATTTATGATGCTGTGTGTTGCTGTATTCCGCTCAAGTGTGTGCTGCGCCTACAACTTCAGACTTCCACCCTACTCGCATTCGGATGAATAACTAAACCTGCAAATGCAAGACTACACTTGTTGTGGAGAGAGTTGATGTGGAGTGTTCATATACTTGATTTTAGCGTGAAATTGTACCATGTATAAACACCATGAAATGAAGTGTGCAAAAAAGAAACTATCAAGTATACGAACACTCCACAAGTGCAAGAGTGAAAAATGACAAATCTAAGGCGCTCCACACACATAGAGGAATTTAGCGCTGAATTCAGCAATGCACAGACAAAATCAGCCTGGAATGCGAAAATTTGTCTATGGTAACTGAATGTTTATATGGAAACCATAGACGAATGTCCACTATCGTAAACAAATTTACTGAAATTATTTAGTCATTTGAGTAAGAATTTTAACACATTAGAGCGGCATTTAACTATTATACTATAGACAAAAAAGCGGAAAATCGAACTTCAAGCTGAAGTTTGTCTATAGCCTCCATTCAAAAGTGCAGCCAACTTAAACAAATTTGGGCTTTTGTCTATGGGAAGTTCCCAGTTCTCTGGTATGTTAGGTACGCAGAGTAATCTTTTCGAACACCAGTCAGTAGGTACGCAGATTATTGATTCACAGATTTTATTTTCGAAAAATTATGATTTCGTAAGTGTCATGATCATGATTAGCCAAACAAACATTAGTCGAAAAACGGTTCGAAGAATGATCACTTGGTAAGAATATTATTTCTTAGGCATATCATAAAACACCGCTATTTTGGCTAACATCCGTCATATCGTTCTAAGCTCATCCGTTGATGATTTTCCTAGCGCCTAAACGGCATAGGTGTCAAAGTAGGGTATTTATATACACGCTGTAATCGTTAAGAGTTTAAAGGTGATTATTCCGCAAATAAAAAAGATATCAAAAACTATTAATTAATATTGAAAGCGTTATTAAATAAGTAAAATCGTATCAATAACTATTTTTAATGGAACTAGAAATATCCAAAATATTATGTTTAAACGCCCCCCTTATGTACATTTAGTATGACGTTTGTTAGGTGGTTTAATTTCACTACTATCATCATCCTTCTAGCGTTTTTCCCAGCCCTTTGTCCCGGGTCAATAAACCCTCGGGTCCGCTCGTCCACCTAATAAAGGCATCTGGCTTGATATCTGTTCCGTGATTTATACTTTCATAATAATACTAAATAAATAAATCCTAAATAAGCATTGAATATTATTGAGAACGACCAAACATAACTTACAAGAACGAGATTGGCCTTTTACAATTTCTAAAAAACGAATTGTTTTAAATTCTAACATTATTGTACTGAAAGATACGAAATCGAAATTATTATTCTGCCAAACGAATTTCTTCCAATAATAGTTCTGCGACTTGAAACATATGCGGGTTGAACTGGTTGCGAACCGTAGAGCTGACAAACGTTAGTCGACCAAAATATTCTTCGGCGAGGCGTTGTATGCGAGTCTAAAATCTGCGAATAATATTTCGGAGAATCAATAGGTAGCTCAATTTTATATTCATTGCTGCGTCCTGAGGTATACAAAAGATTTATTCGATCGACCAAATGCAGCAATGTAACTAAATTGTATTGTATACACGTTCTGGCACTGTCTTAAATGGGATATAAGTTAGTAGTCAGAAGCTATTTTATGATCTTGTTTATAAGAATCAATCTGTATTTTAACAGTTATGTGATATAATTCAAAATACACAAATTACATTGTGTAAAGCAAGGGTTTTATTTTGATATACAAACATCCTTGCATTTCAGAATACTTGTATGGTTTAGGAAATGCTCAATTTATTTGTTATTGTAGGGTGGAAATTATACAGGGTGAAAGTTAAGTCTTGCTTAATTTTTCCAACGTTATTAAATAGAATTATCTTCAAAAAGTCATTACGTAGACTATTCTATGATATTTAAGTACGAAGTCGCCATATTAGTATCTAATTTAAGTGTAGTCAGGTGATAGGTACACCACTAAGTAATGTCTCAGATTTACACAAAAAATAATAATATTCCCAAGTTGTGAACTCCAACAGTGTACAGTTAAAAAATAGACTCGACAAAGTATCTAAAGCAGTAAATAGGGGTGTAGACAATTTTTTTATTTACCTTTTATTTTATAGATACATACATCTAAAAAAATTGTAAAAAATATCACACACGTATAATAATTAAAATCCCTTAAAAAATTCTTTTAAAATTTGCCGCTAAATCGCTAACTTTTGTTAAGAGGTTGCCACGACATGACGCCACGATCCTCTAAACAACGACATCATTCAATTTATACGGACGAGGTAGAACACATTGTTTCTTAGCAAATGACGACGTAAAAATGTTGTTTAGAGGAACGTTACGTCACCCGCTGTTTGGGGTCACGTTAACTCGGTAGCATGTTATCACAAGGTTTTTTTTTTAAATATTTTTTTCAAGAGCCAAGAGTGTCCCCCTGCTGGGCAAAGGCCTCCCTCTCCTTTTTCCACGTATCCGTAAGGTTTCCTTTGTCTGTCCGGACCCCGGGTTCCATAAGTCTTCCGGCATACGGCAGACGTGTCCAACCCAGTCCCATTTTTGTTTTCCCGCTGTTTGGGCTACATCAGCTCTTTGTTTTGGAACGTAGATTTCTAATGCGATCGCTTAGTTTTACGCCCAAAATACTACGTTCCATAGCTCTTTGGCAAACCTTGAGGTTAGGATTTCTGAATTTTTGTCAAAGACCAAGTTTGTGCGCCATAAGTCAGGATCGGAAGAATGCATATGTCTATGAGCTTGCGTTTTAATGCTAAGGGAAGATTTACCTTCATGGGGCATTATCGGCATTCGACCTCTTTGACCTGTCCAGCCTGGAAGGAGACTAATTGGCCCAGGTATATGTACCTACTCATCGACATATTGCATTCTTCCACCACTTCTATTTTCCGTTTGATGCTGTTAGTCATGAGCTTGGTCTTTGACGTACCTATTCATCATTTATCCGACCTCAAGGCTTGCTCTGCTAGGTTCTTACAGCATGCTACCGAACTGTGTAGCTGATGATGAGAAAAAGACGATGTCATCGGCGAATCGCAGTTTTGTCAATTGCTTTACACCGACGTCGATGCCCTTGTCTTCTCATACAGCGGCCAATTTTCGGAGTACTTGTGCTAGGGTACTGTTGAACAGCTTCGGGGACAAAGGATCGCCCTGTTTAACGCCTTTCGTTATCGTAAAGGATGGTCCGGGAGACTGCATTTTAAATAATTAATTATATGGCCCCTTGGCCCCTCAGTTCCAAGGCACAACCCTTACAATGTCAGTGACGTCCAATTCCGTAGTCACCTTGAAGGGAAGGCCAAGCTGGCATCCAAAAAGCTCGGTGTGCTCAATAGAGCGAGGAGATACTTCACTCCGGGGCAGAGACTGCTTCTATACAAGTCGCAAGTCAGACCCCAAATGGAGTACTGCTGTCACCTTTGGGCGGGAGCACCTGGATACCAGCTTGGGCCCTTTGACTCGGTACAAAGGCGCGCTGTGCGAATCGTCGACGATCCCAAACTCACGAGCGATATTGAACCTTTGAGTCTAAGGAGAGACTTTGCCTCCTTATGTGTGTTCTATCGCTTGTACAATGGGTTGTGCTCTGAAGAACTGTTTGATATGATGCCCACGGCAGCCTTTTATCACCGCACCGCTCGCCGCGGGCAGGGTGTTCATCCTCACACCCTGGAGCCTAAGGCGCACTGTACGGTTTAAGAGGAATTTCCTCCCAAGAACGCTGCGGCTGTGGAATGAACTGCCGAGGTTTTCCCAGCGGGCTACAGTATGAGGTTCTTCAAAAAAGGAGTGTATAGGTTATTAAAGGGTAGGCAACGCGCATGTGAATCCTCTGGGGTTGCAGGCGTCTATCGGCGGGCCGTATGCTTGTTTGCCACCGTCGTAGTATAAAAAAATATTTTATATATATATAAATAAAATAATAATAAAAAACATATAATAAGAATGAAAGTATGATTAGCGATAATTGTATATTTAACACTACCGGGAAAAAAATGACATGTATTTATTTAAGCTTAGTGTCTACGCACCTATTAGTCGTTAGTGAACTATGATTTAGACTTATCAGCGCGAGCTGCCTGTCTAAAACGATATAATAATAATATTTTGCAAGTTATTATTACGCTGTCAATTGTATACGAGTGTATATACATATCATTAATAATATATAAATAATTACCATTACATATTTACAAATTATTTTTAGTAAAATTAATCAGAAAATAATTGTCACACATAATTATCACGTCAGTCTAACCTAACTTAATTTTTCGTAAGCATTCCTTCCAGTCAATGTCCCTAAAACACATAACTATCAGATGGCGTACTTAACTTCACTCTGCATAAAAGCCTTCTAGCATTTGCCGTGAAGACAGATACTGTTTCTAATACATGCATTGCAAGTTCTAATCTAATAGCGTAAAACTAGCCAACAATAGTCCAGTACTGCAGTTAGTTGCAGACCACAATGACAATACGTATTTCCCAATATTATTTTGAGTTTTAACTAAGTTTTATAATTTGTTTATGACATTTTTTAAATGATATTCGACGTTTAAATAAAAGTAACACTTAACTGAGGATATTAGACTTAGTGTTTGGACCATAGTTGGAAGATTTTGGACTATAGTTAGTTGGTTTTACGGTAGCAACTTGTTACCTCTAGGTACATGTTGGTCAATTCATCCTTAGACTACTTCGACATAAAACATTATTTATATAGATAGTTAACTCAGATAAACAGTGCGTACATATGAATAAACTCAGCCTACTCTTGACATTATTTAATGTTCAAAATAAACATCAATTATTGAAAAACCTAATTATAACTGCATCAAACCAAATTGTACACAACACAAACCCATAAATAGTTAACCCTTTTCCAGGCTTGGTTCACATTTTGACCACATAGTCGCCATCAAATATATCGGAGCGGCCAAGGTACTAAAAAATATCTGAACATGCACTTTATGTTCTTGACAATAGAGGCGTTGTTCAGATATTTGTGACCACCTTGGCCGCTCCGATATATCTGATGGCGACTGTACATACGTGTTAGTAGAAGTAACAGTAAAGCTTGAGCACGTCTCAAGTTCTCGGGAAAGTTGGGGAACGGGGAACGTTCCCCAACTTTCATCTTTTCCGGGAACATAGCCCAATGGATTCGGAAATTCCCCATTGTACCGGAGAAGTTTTACTTGATAGAAATAAAATTAATAATCCTAATAATCATCAAGAAATTTCATTTATTATTACATAGGTATTTATATATTTAAAAAAAACTGACCATCCCCGGTTATACACGTGGCGCCCAATGTTCGGATTGTGGTATGGAATAGCGGATAAGGCGAAAATTCGCGTGCGAAAACTGCGAAATGCCACCCAAAAAAGACATGGCCGCCGCCGATGCAAATACCGAGCGAGGACGGCCCGAAGGAGAAGAAATTGCCATCGACATCGGCGACATCTACAAATGCTGCTTGCATTTTTAGCATGCCGAGTTGTGTGAAAAGCTAGTGCTAGCGACTCAGGCCGCCACAACTACACGCGACAGACACTTCTCCGGTTACAAACTCAGCTTTAGCGGAGCTGCAACGCACGCGCATTTTATAGTTTCATGCGAGTGATTTCTCCTACTCGAGCTATTTCCCGTGTAAATCACAGGACTCTTTGACCATCCCTGGTTATAAATATAATTAAAATGGAATTAAATAGCTATAACATTTGACCCGGACCGCGAATATGTGTACAAAGAATAAATAAGTTGACATGATAGACGCGTAATAATTAATGACTTTCACCTACTTCCCACAAGTGGTCATGCAGGGATTAGGAGAATGTCTAATAACATAAAAAAGTACTATTATTGACCTAGTATGGAAAAATACATACGATTTTCTATCAAAATGCACTCAATACAATAAACAATAATTTCAAACAAAAAAGAACCGACTTCACTTAGAATCCACCTTTCCAACAGCAAATGCTCGAGCTGCTGTAAAAAATACTCAAATCACTATAGGTGTGCCTATTAGTTGAAGAGTTCCCTCGATTTCTCCAGGATCCCATCACCAGATCCTGACCTGGTTACAATGGGACCAACTGTGAAGTATACTCTTTCAAACAAAAAAAGAATTTTCCAAATCGGTCCAGCCGTCTTCGACTAATCGGTGAACATACATAAAAAAAAAATAGCAAAACCAATTTGAAGTTATGCATGCTTCCTAGTAATCAACCTTTTGACCGCCGTTGGCATGTATACAAGACAACGATTCACTGGGGCCGCTGTGTATACAGACATAAATTAAACCACTCGGTATATGTAAAAAAAATTTCAAATGCAATTGAATTGGATTGAATATTTTACACTCATATTAATGTTTTAGGTCTTCATTTTTTCACTTAAATTTGCATTTAAATTTAAAGCATCTATTAAAACTAATTTATTTATAATAAGGTTATCAAATAATTTGCTCCAAATTTTAACGTTTTTCCTGTCCCTCGTCACCGTTGTCTTTTATACAAGACAGCTAGGGACGGGAAACTTGATATGAGAATATTCAAAATAAATATCAAAACGCAAATCTGGTTGTATTTAAGCATTTGAACACTTGTCAATTGGCAATTGGTGGTAACAAGTAACTTGAATATGTAAAACGAGATAGTGAGACAGGCATAACTATAGCTGAAGTTTAGTGAGCTTCTTCAGCTGCTGTAAATAATATAGAGTCAGGCAAGGAAACCTGCCATTGTGGTCTAGTTATTTGCAGAACAAATGATTCAGGGACACTTCTGTTGCGCATGTGCGACGGATATTTTGACAAATAATGGTTAAATTACCAAGTACGGTAGTGTAGAACCATACAATTTTATAGAGGTGCAGTTTAAAAATGGTTGGGGAAAAAAATGATATGGGGGTACATCTGTCGATAAAATTTATTATCCTATACGTGGTTAACGCCTTCAACATACGTGACCAAAGACATTGTATTTGTATTTAAAATTGTTGAAAAATTGTCATGGTAGGGATATAATAAGCGGGTACTAAAAAGCTCATCTAAAGAAAATGTCGCCTGTGATGATGATGTCGTACCTGAATGAGTTGAGCGCGTGTTTTTCGCGACCAACTGTAAGATTACCTATTATTTTTCATTCATTAAAAAATTCAACCTACATGTTATTTTCTTCAAAACAGTTCCGATAAATTTATATTATAGAACACGATGCGCGGCACTAACGTTACGCTCATAAAGTTTACGTACCGACAAGCGCTTACGCCGTTGACCTAGAGAATATTATTACTTAATCCGCGCGGAAATAGTCCTTCTCGGTCTACACTCCAGACAAGCCATGTGCGCCGTTGTCTTGTACAGAAGACTCGTGCAGCCTAGTGCGGTGATATTACGTCGTGAATCGATATGGTTTAGTGGGTGTTTTTTATGATAAAGAACTTTTTTTTTTTTTTTAACAGTTCAATGTTAAAAATAAAGTTCTTTATCATAAAAAGTGGGTGTTTTTTATGATAAAGAACTTTATTTTTAACATTGAACTGTTAAAAAAAATTAAGTTGTTTAAGAACAAAGCCGAATTCAGAGGATTTTTACCGTCGATTATAAATATCAATACGAGTATCACTACTTGCAAACCCTATTACTTACTTAACTTGTTTACTTAAAATTTGCTTTGGCGTGTGAGTGAGAGTCTTTGCGGACTAGGTCCGGCGGCCAAAAGGTTACGGAAATGGTAACGTTAAAGAAATGGAAAGTTTCAAACCCCATACAAAAATTTTCCAAAATTTTCATGTGAACAATTTGGCAATATTGGAAACTTTATTTAGACGATTTAGGATGTTATGTTAAAATACTTGAAAATGGCAAGATAGACGTTGTGCACAAAAATCGCACCAAGTCATGTATTTCAAAAGAATTATGTTTTTGATGTTACTACTTAAGGTGTGTAAATTAGGTTAATTTAAGTTAATATTAGTTAAATTTAACGCTTTATAGGTACCTATATGTAGGTAAAGTAAGTCAAAAATAAAATAACCCTTTTTTTAATTTTTAAAACATGCGACGAATGGTGTAGTGTATACTAGCTTTAGTTATATCGGAGAGGCCAAGGTGGTCACAAACATCTGAACAACACCTCTATTGTCAAGGCGATAAAGTGCATTATTTTGACAAAAACGGGACTTCATCTCGTACACTTACTTTTATTATTTCCCTGAAGTTTCGGGCGTGCCGTAACGCTCGTGGTCGCAGGCAGACTGGCGAGGGATTGTATCAGCATCTCCTAGCTGCGCGGGTTTTTCGAACTACCCGCACTTAGTCTCGATTATGCACATTCACGCTAGGGTTGTCACTTTGCCTACACACAACACTCACGACATCTGGTGGTTTGGAAATGCAAGTATTTTCACGCTTACATTTGCTGATCACTGGATTCCACGAAGACGAGATCCCCTGTCCCTCGTTCTGGTTGAAATTCTTATGCTTCCTAATTTCAATAGCCTCCCGTAGTTTCCTGCTATGACGAAGACGTTCTGTGGAGAGGACTGGATTATGGAGCTCAATCCAGCGGTTTGGTCCAGATTCCCACAAATGTTCGGCTGAAGCAGACTTGTTTATTTGGCGATTTTTGACTGCTGTGATATGTTCCCTGACCCTTTCCGCTATTGGGCGTTTGGTTTCCCCAATATAGGAACTACCACAGCTACAATCAATCTTATAAAAAACGCCCGGTGTTTGATAAGGGATAACGTCCTTAGCCGACCTTAAATGCCCCGACACCTTGGATAACGGCATGTATACGGTTTGTATAGAGTACTTCCTTAGTACTGTACCTACTTTGTCCGTCACTCCTTTGACATAAGGCAAAAATGCCGGTCGTCTTGCAACATCCGGATGCTTCCTTCCCGGTTTCCGTCTGGGTTGCCTACTGTTCACCCTGTACCCATTCCTCCTAAGGACCTCCTGAACATGTGACATCTCACTCTCTAAAAATTCAGGGTCACAAAGATCATGTGCTCTGTTCCGTAGGGAATTCACTACTGACAGTAGATGGCGAGGATGATGGTGAGACAGAGCGTTAAGACAGAGCGTTAGCATTATAAAGGGTGGCAAACAGGAAGTTGAACAGTTGCTCCAGTATCTTAATTCCATTCATCCCAAGGTAAAGTTTACCTATGAATTGGAATCGGAACGTAGTTTGCCCTTTCTGGACGTGAAAGTGATAGGTCGAATGGATGGATCCCTAGCGCACACTGTCTACAGGAAGCCCACACACACAGACATCTTAACGCTCTGTCTCACCATCATCCTCGCCATCTACTGTCAGTAGTGAATTCCCTAAGGAACAGAGCACATGATCTTTGTGACCCTGAATTTTTAGAGAGTGAGATGTCACATATTCAGGAGGTCCTTAGGAGGAATGGGTACAGGGTGAACAGTAGGCAACCCAGACGGAAACCGGAAGGAAGCATCCGGATGTTGCAAGACGACTGGCATTTTTGCCTTATGTCAAAGGAGTGACGGACAAAGTAGGTACAGTACTAAGGAAGTACTCTATACAAACCGTATACATGCCGTTATCCAAGGTGTCGGGGCATTTAAGGTCGGCTAAGGACGTTATCCCTTATCAAACACCGGGCGTTTTTTATAAGATTGATTGTAGCTGTGGTAGTTCCTATATTGGGGAAACCAAACGCACAATAGCGGAAAGGGTCAGGGAACATATCACAGCAGTCAAAAATCGGCAAATAAACAAGTCTGCTGTAGCCAAACATTTATTGTAATCTGGACCAAACCACTGGATTGAGCTCCATAATCCAAAAGTCCTCTCCACAGAACGTCTTCGTCATAGCAGGAAAGTACGGGAGGCTATTGAAATTAGGAAGCATAAGAATTTCAACCAGTACGAGGGACAGGGGATCTCGTCTTCGTGGAATCCAGTGATCAGCAAATGTAAGCGTGAAAATACTTGCATTTCCAAACCACCAGATGTCGTGAGTGTTGTGTGTAGGCAAAGTGACAACCCTAGCGTGAATGTGCATAATCGAGACCAAGTGCGGGTAGTTCGAAAAACCCGCGCAGCTAGGAGATGCTGATACAATTCCTCGCCAGTCTGCCTGCGACCACGAGCGTTACGGCACGCTCGAAACGTCAGGGAAATAATAAAAGTAAGTGTACGCGATTAAGTCCCGTTTTTGTCAAAATAATGAGTGAAAATCGTATAAGTTTAAATCAGTATATGATAAAGTGTATGTTCAGATATTGTACCGTGGCCGCTCCGATATATCTGATGGCGACTGTACGTAGCTCATAGGACATATATAAGAACCATTTACTCATGTCTTGATGGCAGTAATAATTGTAATAAAGCATCGTTTTAAGCTGAACACTCGATACCACTCAACTCCGAACAAATAAAGTACCCTACAAGCAAATAAATTTGCAAGTTTTCATAATCATTTTTATAACAACACGAAATTTCTAAACCTTTTTGGTTATGTTATAGCGATTATAATGTTAGTACATAAAAAAATCTATACTATGTGTGCCCAAATTTTGGCGCGTCAAGCTTTAGCATTCCGATTTAGGATTTAAATAAACCTAGCCTGGCACTGCCTGAAAAAGGGTTAATTTTAGAGCCATATTTTCGGCCTCAAGCTACACTTGTGAATAGATTTCTAAATCAGACATTTTATGCCGGAAATATTAATCACTTAAGTTGAGATTATTTATTATATTTCTACACCGCATAAAGTGTCCGATAAAAGTTTTTATAATACTAAAAAACTAAGTATTGCTTGAATGACCTGGCAGAAAAAATACAACTTATAGTCTGGCAAACCATTCCTGTCAGTAGAAAAGCGCGGCAAATTCAAAATACGTATGTGGCAACCCTTTGTGATGAGACACCGTATTTCGTGACGAACATATCAATTCACATTGTGCATTTCACTCTCTCACCTTAAGTGCGAGTGAGATAGAACTCCTGCAACGTTCTAAATTGAATTTAAATTAGTTTTAAGGCATATGTCAATTGCCTCAACCAGATTATCTGTTGCATTTGATGACAGATTAGACAAAATATATCCGTCTCCTTTTACACACCGTAAATGTCACCTTATGAAAGGGGCGGTCAAACCAAATAATAGTAGTTTATGTAACTGTTACGTAATAAGGCCTAATTACGTACAGTTGCATACACTGCTTTATCTACACTCATATAAATGAAGTGTTCGGAAACCATAGAATGACCGCCATTGCACCGTCATGGCCAACTCGATTGTGCCGGCGGCCGGGCGGGCGCGTGCACGAAGTATGTGCAGGAAGGAGCACAGGATTTACATTATGTTATCAAATTCGATGTTCGGAATTTGAAACTCATAACGTATAGATAAATTAACGAGAGCATGGAATTGCATATGTAGTAGTATTGTATGTTTACAGGCATTCTATATTTGAATTTTCTATTTTCTCGTACTATCAGCATAAAAAGAGGTTTGTTATATATTGAAGAAGTAAATACCAAAATAATGTCAGTGTCAAATTGTGAATATTATTTACGTTGTGCATATATTTTTACGTCTGATTTTATTGTATTCTCACAATTATCAGAATAATTTTGTGTCAGCCCTTACGACTAAGTGTAAGTTACATAATTTTCAAAAAATATGGCAGTGAGTAATTTTGGTCCGATTGAGAGTCAAAGTAAGCAAATTATTTTTAACTGTTATAAATATTTTGAACTTGAACTGAAGAAAAATTTAAATTCCCCTTACACCGCTGCCCAGTTAAATGAAAAAGCTACAGGTGTTTGTCTCTCTACTGTTTATAACATTGTGTCTGAGAGCAATAGTGAGAAATTCGCAACAACAAAGAAATTCACCTCCCCGAGAAATAAAAAGTTACGTACTTGTCCGTCATCAGCAGTAGACGATTTTGATCAGGAAGTCATCCGGAGAACTATATACAATTTTCATCTGTCCCATAAGCAATTTCCAACCTTAAAGGCACTCCACTCTGTGTTAAAATCCGATATAGATTACAAATTTGGCATTTCCACCTTACGAAAACAAATACAAAAATTAGGATTTAAATGGAAAAAGACCGAGGACAACCGAAAAATATTAATGGAAAGACACAACATACAACTGTTAAGAATAAATTACCTTACCAAAATTGCGGAATATCGGTCTGAAGATAGACCACTAGTTTATACTGATGAAACCTACATCCACACTTCACATGTGTCCGGAGAGGCTTGGACCGATGGAACAGAATTTGGTGTAAAAAAACAAATCAGTACAGGCCAGCGGTTAATAATAGTGCATGCAGGAGGAAAATATGGTTTTATTCCCAACGCTTTGTTAATGTTTAAGGCAAACCAAAAAACGGGAGATTACCATGACCAGATGAACTTTGTCAACTACGAAAAATGGTTAAAAGAAAAATTAATACCGAACCTTAAACCGAATAGCGTACTTATCGTAGATAATGCGTCCTATCACAACAAACTTTTGAATCGTGCTCCAACGTCAAATTCTCATAAACAAGAAATGATGGATTGGTTGACAGAACACAACATTTCGTATAGCCCGTTGATGTACAAAACCAGTTTGTATGATTTAATTAAACAAAATAAAGAGCGGTTTCGTGAGTACCACATAGATGCAATTTTAAAAGAACATGGCCACCGTATCACCCGACATTCAATTCGATCGAAAATATTTGGTCCATGGTAAAAGGATATGTAGCGAAAAGAAACGTTTCATTAAACATGCAAGGCATTATGAGTTTAGCAACTGAACGAATGAATACTATTACTGCTGAGGACTGGGAAAATATTTGTCGCCATGTCGAAAGTGAAGAAAATAAATATCGATGTCAGGAAGGGGAAATGGATCGAATTTCAAACAATCTTATTATCAATACTTGTGACAGCTCAGATGAAGAACATGATAGCGACTAAAAGCAAAAAACAGAGGACTACTACTTATTCCATTTCTTAAGGGTATGTAATTTTATTAAATTAAGAGAAAATTATTCTCCTTTTGTTGCAAACGGTACAACCACTACAAATGCAATTCCATGATCTCGATAATTCATCTATATCAATATATGAGCACGTAAAGTTAAAATTACGTTACTGCCACAGATAAAAAGCTTATCATAGTAAAATTGGTTGTGGTAATGCTAGCCATTGCCTACCGTTTTTGAACAAGTTTTAGAGGACTTACAATGTGAGTGTAGATAAAATTAAAAACGTAGAATTTAATGATCATTGCTGCTTTTTTCACTGATTCTTAGTGTTGTCATACTTTTGTTCGCTGTACATTGCTACTGCGTTCGTTGGCTGGCCAGACTATAGTATTAAATTTGCATACATTTCATTTAAAAAAAAAAAACAGACATAAGACACAAGAGTTGACAATCACAACAACGTCTGTACTGTACGCTTTTGACAACGAGGGCCACTATGAAATCATGGATTGCTATATTTGTATAAGCAATTATTATAATTTTTGTGACAGACATACTAATTGAAATCAGTGAGCGGGAAGGCGACTCATTATCGTGCCTTGTCACCCACCCAGTCACCCACCCCGGGGGTGCGTGACTCCTACACAAAAAATCATTACGACTTATTATACTTCAAAATTCAATGCTGATACGCAATGTCTATGCCTGTTTTCGTCAATTAGATATTTTACGATAATATAGTACCTACTTTTCTACTTCATAGCGAAGTGAGACCCATAGGGCCACCATGCGTTTTTATTCTTCTGTGTAAATGGAGTTATAACCTACTAATTATTAACTAGATGACGCGAAAGGCGTAATGCGCCTATTAGATTATGTATGCATGGTTCATTCTCATCGTCGTTCCCCTCTTTGAAAGCTACCGCTAGGTCGTATACACTCTAAAGCGCCAATTGCCACTAACTAGATTTAAAAACGAGTTAGCATGAATTCTGTCAATGAAACAGCTTCTGCAGTTCCATCTAAGTTGAGAATTAATGAGGTTAAAACTAGTAGTAGACTTATCCTCATTAATTTTAGTTATACTGAGCGATATCACGGATTAAAAATGATTTTATTGGTCTTAGAATGTATAATATGTTACAGAACATTGAACACGACATTGAACAATGAGTAAATAGTCAATTGTAACATCAAACATTTACCATAGATATTAATAGTAGCTGTAAAAATTATGAGTTAATTTCTTGTAAAAACACAAAATGGTTTAACAGTACTTAATAAGCAAATCATGCGACTTTGACAACAATATTACAAGGAATACTTCATTACACATGAAGTGTCGCAGTTACTCTGCTCAGAAGCTCCACTTACTAAATATTTACAGAAGTCTTAAAAATAAATTCCAGCCAGTTTCAAGATACTCGATCTATATCATGCTATGCTCATAGTCGTAGAGAAATGTACTCACATTGCGTACAAATTTATATGCAAGGATGGGTACATTTCTCTGCAGCTGAGTGTACATTAATAAGTGTAAAGTGCAACGTCGGTACACACCGTAATGGGCAATAATGCTAAAACATTAGGAACGCATGATACTACGCAAGACGATCGTCCTTGTGTTTTTCGTCCGTGATCGAAGTTCAAATAAGCACGTATAAATGGTTCATGACAGGTCCCGGCCGGCCTGTGTCACACTGATTACGCCAAAGCGACTCTGGAGTCGCGGAACGTTATTCACATTATCTGGGAGCTACACTATTGTCCAAACCCTTAGTGTCTGTTCGCGTTTCGAACTACCGCAAAATTGATAGCCACAAGCTGTGCACTTACGATTGTCATTGTATAATAAATATGATAAAGAATGGGTATGTTTTGTTAGACAGGTTCGCTAGGAGCATAATGGCGCGACGACTCATCCGCACTCGGGTGATGCAGTGACGGGCGAGTCATGGTAGTCGGCGCCGGCTCAGTGGTCGAACTTGAGGATGGCGTCGATGGAGAAGTCGGGCCGGCGCCGCTGCTCGAGCATGATGTAGGTCTGTACGGTGCGCAGCGCGTCGGCGTCGCGCGCCGCGCCGCCGCCGCCGCCGCCGCCGCCGCTCGCGCCCTCCTCGCCCTCGTCGGCGCCCCCGCCGCCGCCAGGCTGCTTTCAGCTAGGCTTCTGCTGCACTTCACGCATCATCAACTGGAACATGTCCAACTCCACTTCACTATTTCGACGTACCAATTACTTCAAAGCAACCGTAGAGGCGTGTTTTCGCGGCTCTGTCATCGTTTAATTAAAAACTAGTTGACCCGATGAACTTCGTACCGCCAACTATATTTTTTTTATTTCTCCATTATTTTAATGTCTTCTACGATTCATTTAAAATTTTTTTTGAGACATACTAACACTAATTTGAATTCAATACACACTAATTCGATTTTAATTTGGTTGGAATAGCACTCTTAGTGCTTGAAGTTGGAGACCTAGGCTCTCCGAGACATATCGCCCGAAGTGACTAAAGAGATATGAGTGTAACCATTATATTTTCAACCGACTTCAAGATTTCGAAGGAGGAGGTTATCAATTCGTCGGTATCTTTGTTTTTGCTATTTTTTTTTTTTTTTTTTTTTTTTATGTATGTTCACCGATTATTCGAAGATGGCTGGACCGATTTGAAAAATTATTTTTTTGTTTAATTGAGTATACTTCACAGTTGGTCCCATTGTAACCAGGTCAGGATCTGATGATGGGATCCTGGAGAAATCGAGGGAACTCTTCAACTATTATAGGCACACCTATAGTGATTTGAGTATTTTTTACAGCAGCTCGAGCATTTGCTGTTGTAAAGGTGGATGCTAAGTGAAGTCGGTTCTTTTTTGTTTAAAATTATATAAAGTATTTTGCTATTCGGGGCGAAGATAAATCCGAAAACTCAAACATCATTAAAATTGGTTCTTGAGTTATAAGTGTTTTATATAGACAGATGGGTGTTCGGAGAAAACTTAAAACTCTAAACCCATATTCTTCAACATAATTTTAATTTCAAACTTATCGTCTTTAATTTAAAGTTAGTATGAGATGTTTTTTTATTACTTCCTAATAATAAGTTTAATACTTCCTAAATATATTTTTTTACATCAACTTGACATATTTATTGCAGCAAAAGTATATAAAAAGTAGCGAGACACTGCACATATCTTATGATTTCATAATATCACAGATTTATTTGATATTAATCCGTTTGATAGTAAACGAATAAAATAACTGTGACATACAGATACACGGACATGACGAAACTACAAGGGTTCCGTGTTTGCCGTTTGGCTACAGCCCACGCAGGCGAGCGGGCCGGTATGTATGTGTACCTGGTGGCCGCGGTCGGAGGTTATGGTCTCCGCAGGCCGCACTGGCGCGGGCGGCGCGCGGGCGCCTCCGTTCTCACGCGAGCAGCCTCGAGGCTCTGGCGGACCACCCGTAGGCACTGTTCGAACAAAAATACGTCACTCATATTGCAATGTCTTTGTTCACTACTTTTTTCGGATATATGTTCCATATAGATATTACGGATATTTATAAGGCTGGCATCCCCTTTTCACGCTAAGTACACACATACGTATAGTGCTTTTTTCAAACTAGCAATGAAATAAATAAATCAAAGCGTACCAGTAATTTCAATAAATCTCGCTAGTGCCGCTGCTGTGGGATTTTGCCTTAGTTGCGGACATCCTTACTTTATTTTACATTATGATGGGTTTTGCTGTAATAAAGCATGCTAAGAAACTCTCGTTGGAATATGTCACTTAATTTCGTAGTTAAAGATTTTTTTCTGAGAGGTCAACGACCTTCATAAAAAAGTTTTTATCGAAATTTACTATAAGAAGTCAGACTACGATTTCCAATTAAATACATAATGATTGCACGTTGAAAATATACTAGTTGTGAAAGTTGCAGGACTCTGAAAACACAGGGACAGGCTATATCAATAAATTTAAATATTTCAGAAAGTGTAAATAGTTAATTAACTATAAAAGGGTCGCATTATTTTTTACCCATAAAATTAACTTAATATATATACCTTTTAACTGTGAAAATTGTATTAAATTATCTCTCAAGAACTCGGAGAAATTGCGTATCTAAGTTTTTTTCTGATTTCTATGGAAATAGGGTTGTCACATAAACGTTATCTGATGTTACTTTTAGAAGGGGAAGAACTTTTTTTGGTATAGGTAAACGTTTTTGTTTTTGTTTTGTAGCATGCGGGAAGACAGATAAGGGTCGACGATTCTAGTGCTTAACGGCCTTCTAGCCCAGTCGGTAGTGACTGCCTGCCAGAGCATTTATTTGTGTGTTTATCACAGATATTTGTTCCTGAGTTATGGATGTTTTCTATGTATTTAAGTATTTATCCATATTTATCTATTATGTACATATATCGTCGTCTAGTACTTACTTAGCTTACTGTGGGACTAGGTCGATTTGTGTAAGATTGTCCTAAAGACTGTGTACGATAAAATCTGGACATGCATGATCTGGTATTTTTTTTTTCGGTACCACATATTCAAGCAACACTTGTTTTAAATAATTTGTGGTTATCAAGCTACATAATAAAATTACAAACATAATATAACGTTATAGACGGAGAGCTGGCCACGTCAGATATGACACAATAATGAGAGCAACGAAACCCCTCTAGTTATTTTGCTATACTATGCTTATTTCTAGATTCGGACATCTGGCAGCTGTAAAGTGGTGGATGTAAAAGAATGCGAATAACTCGAAGGAAACAAATCCTAGAGTTCTGGTTTTGGTGAAATATTATGGGAAATTATGTAATTAATTAGATTATATCATATCCAGAAGTTCTGTTGGGGGCAAGTAGTGCCAAATGATGTATAATGCAATTTTTAGTTAGTCGCCTACTGTTTTTGTTTCCGCAATAATAGACAATGGTTTTTAATCTAATGTTAAAATATAGGCCCTGTCCTCTATAAATGACACAACTTTGGCAGTTTTTACCTATTTTGGTATTACTTTTTTCCAACTTAAAAACTTTGTTTGTCTGTCACTCTGACCTCCACCCATTAAAAGCTGCCAGATGCCCAGATCTAGCAATAAGGATGGTAAAGCAGTCTAACAAGACAGGTTTCATTGCTCTCATTATTGTGTCATATCTAACGTTCCAGCTCTTAGACCATTACGTTATCTGTAACTTTGATCACTATATATTCCACAGTGCCTATATTTTTTAGTACACGCTGTTCTGACAGTGTTTACCAAATTTTCCTGTGAAAAATAGTTTCTTTATTTTTTATTAGATAAACCAAATTATACCTTATTCCATTCTCTTTTCATAATAGCTTACATTTTTCTAATTTTACTTAGATGTAAATAGTTCTGAGGTGTTCTAGCTTTGGTGAGCTTGACTTTTTTCCAAAAATATGCCTCCCATATAAAAACTACTTTTAGTGCTTGGAGTAGAAAGTCTTCCTGACTGCCGCAAGTAGAAAAGAGTTTCAAATCTCATTTTTTTGTAAGATAAATTTGGTTGTTATTTAAACGAAACTGCAATAAGGAATACCAACTTTAAAATAAATAAATGGAAAAGGATACTACGGGAGCTTGGGATCGAACGCCCGACCTTTTGCATTCAAGAGTGAGTTGCCGAATAACGCCGTGGCTATCTACTAGATATGTAGCTATATGAGTATCATTGAAGAATCGGCCATATGTCAATTGGTTAGAGTGCAAATTCCAAAACTAATAAAATAACGAGTATATGGTATGGACGAAAGGAGTTGAAATGATTCAGAAAAAAATAGTTTAATTGTTATTGTCGGTATTTGACAACCCTAACCAAAATTTAAAAAAATGATATCTACGTGTTCCTGTGTTGGACGCGTTTGATTTTTTTTGTGCCAATAGTTATTATCTTACTTAACATTTGTGCATATAAAAAAAATGCGACCGTAAAGAGGATTGCCGAAAAAAAAATTATTACAATATCATGGAAATTCATAAATTGACGCCTATAGAAGAGATTTTTTAAATGTTTAAATACATATATTAGTGCTATTAAATATTGTCTATCATACTATGGAGCATTCAATAATAAAACTGCTCAAACAAAACAAAAAATGCGTTTCTATGGTTTCTCAGGGCTTTTCTCGATTTTGTCAATATCTCAAAAACTATGATAGTTAAAACCACGGGAGTTGCAATAGAAGATGTTTTTAGCTATCGGGTATCCAAAAACTACAAAACATAAGGATGTCCGCAACTAAGGCAAAATCCCACACTGTGCGCTGCATCAGGCTGCCCACGTGCTCCTCCAGGTGCACGTTCTCGGTGCGCAGCTGGTGCTGGCACGACAGCAGCGATGCTATACTGTAAACATGACACTGACCAGCGGTGAGTGGGATGGCGAGGCGCGCGTTGACGGCCAGCAGGTGGTCGCGCCGCTGCAGTAGGCTGCCCACGTGCACCTCCTGGCGCACGTTCTCGGTGCGCAGCAGGTGCTGGCACGACAGCAGCGATGCTACACTGTAAACATGACACTGACCAGCGGTGAGCGGGATGGCGAGGCGCGCGTTGACGGCCAGCAGGTGGTCGCGCCGCTGCAGTAGGCTGCCCACGTGCTCTTCCAGGCGCACGTTCTCGGTGCGCAGCTGGTGCAGACATGACAGAAGCGACGCTACTGTAAAGACACAAACATACAGTAACACTACTCTTTCCATCAGCTGTTAAGAAACGCAGCACACGTCAGGTTACTTGATGAGCAATTCGAAATCTTAGCTCCCCACGGACAAGAATTGACTTTCTAATCATATATTTATGCCGTCTTCAATAAAAAGATACCGGATTGTAGTAGGTAATCAAACGTGCTACTATAGTTAAGGAGGCGAATAGGGGATTTTTCGGGCAAACTCGAGCGCGGCAGTTTAAGATATGAGAGATACCTTAGACCTAATAGAACAACTTTGGAAAGTATTAGCTCTATATCTAGTGACGCGCGCCTAGGATAGACGATCTAGACATGTGCGCCGCGCCGCCGCGCCGCCGCCGCCGACAATTTTTCTACGCCGCCGCCGCCGATGATTTTGATCGGCGTAGAATCGGCGTGGCAATTTTTAAGTATTTATCTTGTTTTAATGCCCGGAAATGGACGCACAACCATTTCCGGGCATTAAAACAAGATAAAGATGTGAGTGACCAATATACTCATCATCATTATGAGCCAATATTGTCCCACTGCTGGGCAAAGGCCTCCCTCTTATTTCTCCACGTATCCCTATCCCCTGCAGTCTCCCACCAGTCTCTGTCAAAGGCGTCAAGCTCGTCCCGCCATCTCCGACGAGGTCTACCGTGACGCCTTACAATCTGTGGGACCCAACGGGTGGCAGTTTTGGCCCACAGAGCATCCGGCATACGGCAGACGTGTCCCGCCCAGTCCCATTTAAGCTTGGCGGCAGTTTCAGCTACATCAGTCATTCGCGTTTTGGAGCGTAGTATTGTATTTCTTATGCGATCGGTTAATTTCACGCTCAAAATACTACGCTCCATGGCCCGCTGACAAACCTTGAGTTTGGATTTTTGAACTTTTGTCACAGACCAAGTCTGCGCTCCGTAGGTAAGGATGGGGAGAATGCACATGTCCATGAGTTTTCTTTAAAAACTACTGCCAATATACTACTTCATTAAAAAAAATGCTTTTCCTTCTTCACTTATTCCTTGCCGGTGTACCAACGGACGTTATTTTTGCTGTCATTTCGATGCTATCGTAACGTAAATTTACGTCGACGACTTATCGATAATTTATGACAACGTCTGGTTTTTAAATGATAGGTTTATATTTTTATATAATTAGCTTTTTCCGGCTTTTGAATAGAAAGCATTTTGATTTACTTTAAATTTTCCCTAAAATAAGAGTGAAGTAACAAATTTTTATTTTTGACTGACTCCAAAAAGCTGCAGGTTCTCATTTGTTGTTTTCATGTCGCGAAGACGACTGAGTTAGTTTTTTTTGTTTAAATGGGCCATTCTTATTAGGTCAAGTTTTATTTTGGGATCGAGAGACTATATATATTAACGTTAATATTAAGTATAATTACGTAACGTTACACCTGCATTAAATTGTAATTTACGTGCTTTTATAATAGCTCGCACATTTTCGCTGTGCTAGCGACACTTAATACTTAATAGTAAAGTGGAACTGTGGAGTGTGGATATCACTATAAAATGATGTCAACTTAAACTATTTGTAAACGATGGTTCAATTTTGTTTTAAAGTTACTCGTTCTTTTTATCCGATGCTACTGACGTGCGTTAGGCGCGTGGATTTATCGTGGTTCATCGATGTTCAACAGCACTCATGTTTTTGCTATTAACATAGGGTAGAACTTCGTAAGCCGCTCGCAGCGGGGATGATTGGATGAAATAAGTAAGACAAATAATTGAAAAAAGCTGAAATCTGTTAGTTAATCAAGGAATCTAATCCATAATTATTTTTGCATTTTTTTAGAGTGATGCATTGAACATTTCTTCATCTTAGTTACTTAATCCATTGCTTAATTGGGAAGGGAACATGCGTGAAAAATATCTAATTTAATTTGTTAAATAAACACGTTCAAAACAACACCAAATTAATTTAAAATAGAGGAAATCCGTAATAATTTTGTAATATTTTTGTAAAGATATTGCGTTTAAAAACGTTACATAAGAGCAATTTTTTGAATACCCCAAATATATTTTCAAAACCTCAATTCGATTACTTGTGTTCTTACAAGAAAAAAAAGTATAACAACTGTATAGGTGAAAACGCATTGTTTCGTGCACAAAAGTTACAAAAACATTCCAAACAGTATTCCGCAACTTTGAGGCCGGTGACGTCATAAACATCACGTTTTTTGTATGGGGCGTTTGTATTTCGCATTTCTGACGTTTAAAGGCTATAGAGAGTGGGTTTATTAGAGACATTTGAATCTAACGGGAAATATAATCAAATGACGTCTTCCCAAAAAATCATGTATGTTGCGAATCGGTAAAGCGATCGAGCCCTGGCAAGGCGTACTGATGTTGATACAAGCCCAACTGGGTTTGATTATTTTTAAATTTTTGTATTTTATTTAAGAGTCCGGTAAACTTTTTTTTCGATTTCGCTTAACTTTTTGATACTGTTTTGCAGTAACTAACGAAACTTCTAAATAATTTGTACACATATTTTGAAAGAACGTTTCTTTTTAAATTGTATAAGTGGAACAATTTTTTATTATCTTGTTTCATTTATAAGTAATTCACCCTAATCTAACACCTATTTCGCGATTTTTGCTTGGAGAGGTGGAAAGAGTAAGGTTTTTATTGATTAAAATTAAGTTAGACTAGTACGTAAAATACATCATTACGTTGGAAAATGAGTCGTCTGAGGAATAAGTGGAACAGTTTTTTTCATTTTCATATATATTTTTTAAGGGAGAGTATGTTTAGCTAGAGCAATTTTATGAAAAATTTCCGAAGTTTAGATGATATTTATGGGAAGGTATTAAAGCATTTCACTATAATTTTTAAGAAAAAAAAACCGACTTCAATGGGGGTAGCCGGTGAAGGATTATTGTAGATAGATGGTGCACTTAGATTCCATACAATGAAATAACTTGCTTAAAAAACGCAGCGGAGAGGACCAATCGCCAAACGTGAACTATGCGTCGTTGAAGAGTTCCGTTCTGATTATCATCAACAGTTCCACTTCATCAAATGTCACTCTTTTGAATGAAAATGCTTGATTTGTTGATAAAAATACAAAAGTCACTTTATGTATGCCTTTAAGATTTGAGGAATTCCCTCGATTCCTCGTGGAACTCATCATCAGAACTTGAGCTTGACGAAAATTGGTCCTGACAATCTAACTTGCTTAACAAACATAGCGAAGAGGAAGAATCGCCAAACATGAACTATGCGTCGTTGAAGAGTTCCGTTCTGTTCATCATCAGCAGTTCCACTTCATCAAATGTCACTCTTTTGAATGAAAATGCTTGATTTGTTGATAAAAATACAAAAGTCACTATGTGTAAGCCCTTAAGATTTGAGGAGTTCCCTCGATTCTTCATGGATCCCATCATCAGAACTTGAGCTGGACGAACATTTGTTCTGACAATTAAACTTGCTAAACAAACACAGCGAAGAGGACGAATCGCCAAACGTGAACTATGCGTCGTTGAAGAGTTCCGTTCTGATCATCATCAGCAGTTATACTTCATCCAATGTCACTGTTTTGAATGAAAATGATGGTTTTGTTGATAAAAATATAAAAATCACTATATGTATGCCTTTAAGATTTGAGGAGTTCCCTCGATTCCTCATGGATCCCATCATCAGAACTGCGTTTTGACAAAAACGGGACCAATCTGTATATATATACTTACAATCAAAAAAAGAATTTTCAAAATCGGTTCAGACATGACGGAGTTATGGAGTAACAAACATACACGCCGAATTGAGAACCTCCTCTTTTCAAATCTTGAAGTCGGTTAAAAATATAAATACAGAAATAAACTGTATATCATGCTCTATTCAAGTAATATAAAACATATTAGAGACCATAAACAATAATAATTAATAATCAAGCGACAAGATTGCACGAATCAACGTCCTCAAAAAACAAGCTCTGTAAGAATTCAGTTTTAGGGTATTAAATATTAAAATATATAGACCCAAAGAACTGTTTTACAATAACAAGACTTCAAACTATCTTATCAAATACGATTCATGTGCGTAATTTAATTATTAGCGATTTTCGTCTTCAAATCGTTACCGGACTCTTAATAACATTGTAAAATCCAATCCGTCCATCAAAAAACCGCAAGCATATTTGTCTTTTAGAACTTAGAATCATTATTTTCTCTCACAAATTACAAATTGTATATCAGTCCGTTCTGCACTTGTTAACTTCGGAGCTTTTTGTATTATTATCGTAGTTGATTTTCAGGCAAGTGGTGTGGCCAGTTCTTCATAGATAAACCATTAACTACGGAGCTATAAATGTGGACCATATCTAGTCCATCTTTTGGAAAATTCTTTAAAATCAAGTCTTTGATTTAAAATGTACAATGTTTGCGAGACAATCGTACGTTTTCAAAGATTTGGGGTGTTTTATTAAAGCAGTTTATCCTTATAAATACTCAGTAGGTCTCAATTTAAAAGGTAATTAGTCACATTCCCTGGGCATGTTAAAAATATGTACCACGCCGATTTCACGCCGATCCCGCCGCCGCCGCCGGTCAAAAAACGATCGCCGCCGCCGATGATTTTGCCATCGGCGCACACCTCTAAGACGATCAGATTAGTAAAAAAAAATCGATAGTCTGAAATAGTCCAGCGCGTCAGATTAAGATATTGGGGGTTGATTTTAGTGTTTTAACACATTAGTTGCCACCCAGCCAAACAAGACATCCGGGCCAGGCCACAAAAATTTCGTCATATAAAGCTGTAGTACCACGATCCCGACTATCGGGTCGTCCGGCCTGGGAACGAAATCATCAAATACCCGATCGTCGGGTTGACGGCACTGAATGTGTTAAGACTAAATTTAACTAATCTGACGATAAGTCCTTGACGCCGCAGAGTTATAGGGTCGCGAACTTGTAAAAAAAATGTTAATCCGGCATTCTCAGCCGCGATCAATTTTTTATTTTATTTTGAAGAATATAATCTAAAACTTACAAAAATACAAAATCTGCCGGTTTCCGCATGACCGGAAGTGTGGAGGAGCCATTTCGTCTTCCGAAAAACGCGTTGCGGCATATAAGTCGCAAACGATACATTTTACAAAAAAAAAGGTAATTTTATTTCACACAAAAAAGGTATCTTTATATTTTTGTCTAAAGTCAAAACTTTTGGACTTATAGCATCATAAAAACGAAAACGCCCGGTTTTATGAGTATATCTCGAAAACGAGGGTGTTAAAAAAATTTATATGAAACAACGATGATTAAATTATCTAACTTTTATTACATCTCAATTTTTTTTTACTAAAGCTTCTTGAAATTTTTTGTGGACTCGGAAAAAGTTTCGCGTATCTGTAAAACTTTTTTTCGATACACCCTAATATTTATATTATGTCTATGGGCATATAGGTCTATGGTCCCCTACCATAGACCTATATGCCCTCAGTATGACGCCGATTGAAGAGAGATAAAAGACCCGACGGCATGTTTCTATCCTTCAGCTCAATGGAATGTGCTGGAAACTTTCTCCCCTGTAGCCCCGTGCCGCACTCGCTGTCTCACTCTTGTTCCTCGGCCATTTCTTCTAAAGTTCATAATTTCCATAAATAAATAATACAATTTTTACTACATATCTACATTTACGTTGATTGTATCTATCGCTTTATTGTCATTCCTAAATTCCCCGTTTTATCAGGGGAAAAAAACTATTTCCGTCAGATTAAGACGATTGTCGCCGGAGTGTCCTTGAGCGTTTGGGCGCTCTCTACCCGCGCCACCCGCGTACCCCTCTCATTGCGATCGTGCGTAAATCCACCGCGATGCACCGCAACAATGTTCAAAGAATATGACTTTACTCAGAGGCGCGCGGGCAGCTTTATAATAATTATAATCCTTTTGCGGATGTTTTGTGATTTGAATACTGTGATTAAGTACTACGGTGACATTTTTAGGAATGCTACTTACCTATTAAATAAGATAAGTAATAACGATCTCGAAGAGTAGATTTTTATGTAAAAAAATAAAAACCTAGATTTTGAATTTGAAGTACAGTGAGCGGCAAAATATTTATGAATTTACGAAATATGGTTAAAAATATTCCGAATATTATAAAAAAATACTGTCTAGTACAGCAAAAAAAACTGAATGCACATCAAAGCGGTGTTTTCATGTGAATTGGGATTTTTTTTGCTGTGCAAGTGAGCTTAATAGATGGTTATTTTTTTGTTGCGATTTTAAATATTAACCGTAAAAATTCAATTAATTACGATAAATTAACAAAACTAAGCCTGTTGCGAGTTGCGAATATTAAAAATGCACATGTAAGGAGCGGCATTTGTGCACGAAATCGACATACAATTGTCATGAGAGCTGTAAGCCCACTAAATGTAGATCTTTAAAATATAACACAGCGCAAACACTTCTTAGGGTTCCATAGCCAAAATGGCAAAAACGGAACCCTTAAAAGTTTTTTGAAACATGTCCGTCTGTCCGTCCGTATGTCAAAGCCATTTTTATTATAAAACATACATTACTGAAATTTTATCTAGAGGTGTGTTTCATGTGCCGCTACTTAGTTTTCTGGCTAAATTGCTAAAAAAACTTTTAGGGGAGGCACTCCATACATACATATGGCAAACTAAATGTCATAAATATATTTTTTGTAAATATGAAAATGTTGTACGATACGGTTTTAAAAATATCTTATATATACATATATATATATATATATATAGAGGATTTTTAAAACTGTTTTATTAAGTCAATATTTTCAGAAATAATTGCTTCGAAAGTCTAAATATAATAGCCCCCCCCCCCCCCATCTAACTTTTAATCAGTAAGTCTAAAAATATGAAAAAAACCAAGAAGGCTTAGTACATAATTTCTACGAAAATTATTTCACATATTATCGGTTTATCCGTTTTTGAGTTATCTCCAAGAAACTACTATCTACGGAACCCTACCATATGCGTGGTCCGATACAAACTTGGCCGGTCCTTTAAAGATATTTGACAGGTAGTATTAACCCTTAGTAGTAATTTATTTATTTACTTTGTGTTGATAATTAATATCAAATTTGTATTTATTTCACCGACATAGTAAAGTTTTTTAAGGTAGTCAACGCGCATGTGAATTTTCAGGTCTTGCAGGCGTCCATAGGCTTTATAACTGCTTTCCATCAGGTGGGTCGTATGCTTGTTTGCCAGCGTCGTGGTATAAAAAAAGATTTTATTCCTTTATTCTTACTTACATACATTGAAATCTTAAATATCAGCAATTTTTTATTAGAATCTCAATCAGGCTTTGCTCAGTGATAGTTAGTACAGTCAGCATCATATAGTTGGTGGCATTCAAAATAGTCAAATAGTTCGGTACACCATACAAACTCTATGGTGTACCGAACTATTTGACTACTTTGGATGCGACCAACTTTATGACGCTGACTGTACACTGAAATTTGGTATGAGTATGTGTTTTAATTACGCCTACAAAGTGGTAAAACAATAAGTATCTGAAACACATTGTTCGATAGGTCTTTCAAGAAGAATAAGCCTTAAACAACTTTTGGATAAAACGACTACTTTCGTAAATAATAGCTCCGAAAGTAAAACATGCTCTTTGATTTTTGAACCGTGGGTACAAAAAATTTGGAAAAATTCCTGGAAATGAGGCCATTGAAATACTTATCACGTATTTTCAATAAAAAGTATGGAATAAAACCGGTTCAGCCGTTTTTGAGTTATGCCTATAGTAAAATAACGTAAGCGCCAAAAAACATCTCTTTATACCTTTTGAATGGATGTATTGTAATAGGCCGGCAACTACGGATCCTTACACTGAGCATAGCCCGACATTCTCTTGGCCGGTTTATATGCAATCCTTTGCAGTTTACTTCGCAATTTCTTGATTTGATAAATTAGTATAAAGTATAACATTAAATATTGTGTTTAATTTAAAAAAAAACGCATATTACATTCGTTTAGAACACGGTATTCTTAAATACAGTTAGGTGCAAAACTGTCCCAATAGTAGTATCTTAGTAGAATGTGGAGAAGTGGATGTCGATCGAGGAGAGGGGCACATGATTAATAGATACCAGTACTATTTAAAATTTCCTACAAATCAGCCTTACATATGATATACTTAGAATTTACGGTTATTTTGTAATTTAGAATCGAAAAGTAGAAAAAAACACATTTTTATTTTTTCGAATATATCTAGTTCCTCTTATGGAAACTCCAAATAGGGAACCATACATAATTAAGAAATTCTGCCTCTATAAAATCATCATGCAATTGCTTTAATGGGGCATATTTTTAAAGTTACTTTTAGGTGGCTTATAGTTCGGTGCAAAAGTGTACCATTAAAAACAGCCATAGAAAGTGTTTGTTAGTTCAATGTTCAAGACGACTTTTACTCTGCCATAACTACGAAACTATGTTTGTGATTTAAACAGTTGATACCTTATTTTATAGAGGCTGAATTTCTTAATTATGTATGGTTCCCTATTTGGAGTTTCCATAAGAGGAACTAGAAATATTCGAAAAAATAAAAATGTGTTTTTTTCTACTTTTCGATTCTAAATTACAAAATAATCGTAAATTCTAAGTATATCATATGTAAGGCTGATTTGTAGGAAATTTTAAATAGTACTGGTATGTATTAATCATGTGCCCCTCTCCTCGATCGACATCCACTTCTCCACATTCTACTAAGATGCTACTATTGGGACAGTTTTGCACCTAACTGTAAATATGTTTAAATAAATTCGGTCCTTTGGAGTTTTTATTAAATTGATTATTAGTCTATTGTATTGCAGTACTAGCAGATTTCCGCAACTCGACGACTAACGCCTATTTTGCGTGATGCATTAGTCTACTAAAACATAATAATTGTAGTTTACTTACTTACATGACCAAATTTGTTTTCAGAGCATTATGAGATTCACGACTTTTGTTTTTTCCTCCATTTTTATTTTATTTGTTTTTTACTTGTATTATAATCTAAATAAAATACACTTTTTATACGAAAGTACATGAACATGCATACGAGAACATTATCTTAAAAGATAAAACGTCTATACTTTATTGATTCCGGGAAGACACGTTATGTCCGCATCGCATGAACCCTCTGCAGTTATTTAGTCTTTAGGCACAGTAAGTCCGATATTATTGCTCACGGGCCAATCACAAGTATATGTAGTACAAGGGAAGCACGGAGCGACGAGCGACACAGCCTCCTCGTCTCAAAGCTTGCTCACGACTGCCAGCAACGCCGTTTTCGAGCTACCAACGCACGAAATGTGGAATTATGATCAAGTTGTTTAAGAAAATTAATCATTTAAATATCCTACGTTGTGTTTGTAGTGTTCTGTAGTACACACTTTTTAGTTCAACAATATTTTAAATCGAATAAGCCGTTCAGTAGATATAAGCAAAATTAACCGTAAAACGACATTTCGTTACATTTAAATAACGGAGAAACTATACGTTACACGAGTTATTCAAACGTTGCAAATATTGTACATGGTAATGGTAATTAACATATATTTTTCTCAATGTTTTTGAATGACTCGTTATTGAGATATATCCCTTAGAAAGTAACAGTTTTCGGCCACATTCAGCGCCTAGCGCCTTAAGAGAACCCACCAACATTTTTGTCAGATTAAGAAAATATGCTTTCAGGACACCGAGATAAACCCTCCTTATGAAAATCTGACGCGCTCGAGTATTTCAAGAGGTTTTTTTTATATTTTCATAAATTTGTCGTAACTTATCGTCACGCCGAAATCGTCAGTTTTGTTTAAGGTTCCTTGGGGCCTACTTAACACCCCTTCTGAAAATCTGACGCGCTCGAGTAATTTTTTTTTTGGATTTTTGACAAATTTTTATGCCTACCCTCACCACGCAAACTGGCAGATTAGTATACCGTTGTTATCAGAGGCACTTGGGGCATACGTGGTATGAATATCTGACGCGCTTGAGAATGCCCAAGTAACTGTTTTTTTTTTTACATTTTTGAAAAACCATACACGCCATACCCACCGCTAAAATGGTTTTTACCATACTAGGTTTTCTTTTCGAAATTACTTCATCTTTCGATTTTAACAGGTCTCAACGGCGCTCGAGAATGCCGCCATTTAGCGACCTCACCTCCCTAACTACTACCATTAAGATTCAACTAGTAATCAACCTTATCCGTAACCGACCATCGAGGCTCTGCGCGCCCGACCCGCTGCGCGAGCTCACGCTCTGGAACAACAACATACTGTCGAAGTGTTGCGCTTGCTCCATAAGGAACTGCGAGCCGTGCTCCCACTGGTGCTCCATCAGCTGGTCGAGGCTCTGCGCGCCCGACCCGCTGCGCGAGCTCGCGCTCTGGATCAACAACTTACTGTCGAAGTGTTGCGCTTGCTCCACGAGGAACTACGAGCCCTGCTCCAATGGTGCTCCAGCAACTGGTCGAGGCTTTGCGCGCCCGGCCCGCTGCGCGAGCTCGCGCTCTGGAATAACTATTTACTGTCGAAGTGTTGCGCTTGCTCCATGAGGAACTGCGAGCCCTGCTCCCACTGGCGCTCCAGCAGCTGGTCGAGGATCTGCGCGCCCGACCCGCTGCGCGAGCTCGCGCTCTGAAACAACAACTTACTGTCGAAGTGTTGCGCTTGCTCCATGAGGAACTGCGAGCCCTGCTCCCACTGGCGCTCCAGCAGCTGGTCGAGGATCTGCGCGCCCGACCCGCTGCGCGAGCTCGCGCTCTGAAACAACAACTTACTGTCGAAGTGTTGCGCTTGCTCCATGAGGAACTGCGAGCCCTGCTCCCACTGGCGCTCCAGCAGCTGGTCGAGGCTCTGCGCGCCCGACCCGCTGCGCGAGCTCGCGCTCTGAAACAAGAACTGCTCAGATTACCTACTGTACCTTACTGACAATGTACACACGATAACATCAACTATTATTACGCCGCAGTCCGAATAGGATAAGAGTTGACAGATCTGCCATATACTTACGTCAAAATGAATATAGATTGACAGATATATCAATCCTGTTTTAATCGCGGAACAGTAATATATGCGAGGAAATAACTTGCAATGGTAGGTGCAGAGTTTTATTAAGCGTACACTAATCCCCTTATTCATAAACGGTCACTAAAGTTAAGAGATCGCTGATAATCGTTTGTTCCTTTCCCTCATATAAGTTGTACGGAAAGGGACAAACGATTATCAGAGGCCTCTTAACTTTAGTAGACGTTTATGAATAAGGGGGTTAGCTTATAATTTAGCTTTAGTTATATCAGAGCTGCGGAGCGTAGGTTGTAGTCACCGGCAACAGTATTTTCCTACATGAAGGACGCAAACATATGTGACACGTTCTTATTTGTAGGGCCATAAGAGCGTGTCACATATTTTTGCGGCTTTCGTATAGGAAGATACTATTATCGGTGACTGTACCTCATTTTGTTACTTCAAACAGAATTAGACTCAGACTAGTGCAAGTACTCCTTTGTAATAGTAATAAGGTGCAAATGTGTAAACATATCTTTGACATCAACTGTAAGATTGCAGAGGTCTATTTTGAAGATATACCACGAATATTCGGCTGTTATTCGGTATTCGCCCCATTCAGCCACTCTCCCAATGAAAGTTTTCGGCTGCAAAATACGCAATGAAATCAACTTTTCATCAACTAATCATGGCAGCGCTAGGTCGAACAGTTCCCTGCTGGAGGCAAGCTATTGTGTTGTGTAATACCGGGGCCGCCTTGTTGATGAGCGGCGGCGGCACTAGCGGATCGAGCCCGGCGCCGCCCGCCGCGTGCGCCGCCAGCTCGGCGCTCAGCTGCTCCTGCAGCCGCGCCGCCGCGCCGCTCTCAGGGTTCAGCTCGTTGCCCAGCATGTGCGGCGCAGAGTACCCGCCGCCCATTCTTAAACAAACATTCCTTACCTTTATAACATGTACACTAGTCAGTTCAAAGAAAATCATCAGGATTAGATGACGCTTATTCTGATTGTCAATTTTTTTTCTTCTAATGGACTTTAGGTGGTATTGCATGTAGCCAATGTCAAGTATAAAATGGCGGGAAACTGTAATTTAATCAATCTTTGGGTACAATGTCTTCGATCGATATTTGTTTAATCAAATAAATTATAGGCAACGTTGTTTGGCAGAGGCCTTGCCATTTGTAGAGCGATAGCTGAGCCCTACAAACAGCACGAGGAGCCGGACCCCGGCGACTACAGGTTGTTCAGAATGAAACAATGGTTACACGCGTTTTAAGACTTATTCTTTATTAGCTGCACATTTGTTCGTTAGATCACCGCACAATAGGTTATCAATATTATACACTGAAACACGAAAATGAACAAAAAACAAAAACTATTCTAAAATCATTGCAACTATGATGAGCTGAACCCATAGACCAAGTTAACATTTGACAATTAGGTTAATAACTCGCATAATATGGAAGATGCAGCTATAATATTTACCATTATTTTGTGACCAAAATGTAGAAAAAAAATTAAGTTATAGCAATTGAAACGTTTTTACTTTAGTTTATACTAATTACAAACAATCATCTAGCATTTTGAAGTAACGTGAAACGGGACTTGTTTTAATCCGCCAATGAGCGCCTGTTGACGTCACTCCTTTATGACAACTTATTAGCACGGGCGCTGTAAAGAGCACGAAACGTTGGGAGATTAAAAATTAGTACAAACTCGCAATTAATCCTTTTAATTATAAGTATTATAATATACTGTAACTAATTAAAGGTTATAATAATTGTAAAGGCAAACTTTGTATAAAAAAAGCAGCAATTATCGCATAAAAATCAAAGTCAGGCTCTAGAAACCTTCCAAAAGTTAGTGACGACATGGTTGTAATTTTTTTGATGAAAGTGCGGGCTTATTAAAGTGGTCTTTTCATCATAGAAATTTTATTAGGTAACTTCGTTAAGTTATTGTACACATTGGAACAAAAAAATAAGCCTATTGGTTAAACAGAGTATGAAAATGCAATAGTATAGTCTTTACGTTGTATGAAAATGGAATAGTATAGTCTTTATATACGTTGTAATTTCACCAAATAATAACCAAAATTTACTTGTAGTTTTTCATTAAATAAAAAACAGGTTTATTTATTTTTTACCAAACTAGTGATACGATTTTCTTGGAATTGGGATATCTTGTGTAGTGGACTAAGAGCTGGCCCATCTAGAAAGATTGCAATACTATCCTTATTGCTAGATCCGGGCATCTGGCAGCTCTTTTAATGGGTGGAAGTCAGAGTGACAGACTAGTAAAATTATTCAGTTGGTAAGAAGTAATACTTAAATAGGTAAAAACTGCTAAAGTTGACTTATTTCTTGAGGATAAGGCCTATATTTTAACATAAGAACAAAAAACATTGCGTATTATTTCGAAAAGAGAAACAGTAGGCGACAATCTATGAATTACATTATACGTCGTCTTCGACTACTTTCCCCCTTCAGAAAGTTTCGGCAATGATATAATTTAATTAATTGTATCATTTCTCATAATACAACATCAAAACCAGAACTCTAGGAGTTGTATTCTTAAAGTGGATTGCATTCTTTGACTTCCACCACTTTACAGGTGCCAGATGTTCGGATCTAGAAATTAGCATAGTATAGCAAACTAACGAGAGGGGTTTTAGTGGAAGGTGTACGCAAAAAAATACCGTAAATCGATGTAGAGTTTAGCCGTTTGGCACACGCATACTAGAGGTTAAAACAAAATTTTCATCAATTCTAGAAGTAATTTTTTTTGTATGGGATTTTTTTTTTCAGAAACTTGTTGTGTGGTATCATATGAAATGGATTTTCAAGACGATACTACAATTTAGCCAATGTTTTCAAATTATAACAAAAAAAAAATTCAAAGCATTGGGCCAAGTTTGGTCTCCTCCAGATACGATTTGGCTGATTTTTTTTGTACAATATACCACACACATATACAAAATATCTCTATACTCCGCTTAGCGCATAATTTCTTTAAAACCTAAGCTGCCAAAAAGAAGGGGAGCGGGAGGGGAACTCGCAATGCTCACAGGGAACGCGCGATACTTCCGTGGGACGTAAGAGAGAGTTAGACATTAATGGTTGCCATGGAGACGTACTATGTTTACTGTCACTTCCAATATTAGTCTCTCACTACATAGAGTGAAATTACTTTGAGCGTGGCAGCGGGGGTCACCGGGCTATGCGGGGTCTTGGTTAATTAGTATATGACCACACATTTGTGGTACGTGATATCCTCATATCTAACCCCAAGCAAGCAATTTTGAAATTAATTCCACATAGTTTTTATTTTTTATATTTTTCAATATTACAAAGTGACACAGTTCTACTTCAGTACAATATTCTGTGAGATGACATTTGCAGTACCCATACCTCTCTTTTGAACGTAGTTTTAAGAACATACCCGTGTCCAAATAGCGAATTAATACTTACTTCGACTCTAGCTTCGGTTTCAGCGGCCTCTCAGAACCTTAAACAAAAGTAAATTTATAATTCAGTCACATAGCATTTAATAAGAAAGGTCTACGGGGTTCCGGTACGCAATTTACTGGTATATACAGAAAAGCGAAATGAGTCTACTTTTTTTGCCGGAAGTGCTTGGCAGATGGTCGAAGGTGACCGTCGGGACCACTAAATATACCCATCTGATACCAGCATGAAACCAATTCCAGTCGGTAGTTATAAACCCTGGTTTCAGGAATGTATAAGTTTGCCAAGGCGTCTTCTGCCGAAACACCTTGACAGACGAGATTATCCGTGAAACCAGTATTTTGGAATTGTACAGTTTACGGACATTTTTTTTTACTTTATCCTTATAACGGCTCCCAGAAGTAAAGAGGCCGATTTAAAAGAACCTTATTTAAAAAATTAAATTTTTGAAAACTAGTTCTGCTGTTATAGCGCGTCATTGGTGACAGTTCTGTGCATTTATTAGGCTTTTGAGGCCTGCAGCATTATATATCAATGAACACATCATCAATTGTGACGTTTTACAGGCAAAGCGATACATTGCGTGCTGAAATATGTTATAAGGAAAAAAAGGCGTCAAATTTGACTAAAACAAAAAAGTATGTTTATTACTGTATATACTAACTACCCTTATATTATAATCCAATCATTGGGGAATCATCTCCATACATTGCCTTACAAAAGGTGGAGTAGAAAATGTTTTAATGGATATTGGTAGGCTATAGGGTGGTTATTAAAATACTACATATGAGACCTTGAGGAGGGGTGCCAAAAGTCAGTTTTTGAACCTTGGCGCTTATACGGTTATCATTATGCCTAAAATGTTTATGGAACGTATAAAGAAGATAAAATTGTCTACAATATTTTCACATTGCAATGAGACGGAAATGCCAGCGCGGATAATGAATTTATCTATGTGAATTTACCTAGAACCTCAAAACGGTTTAAAAATAATTAGTTTGTTTGAAATATTAAGTTTGAAAAAAGCAATATAGATGATTTTTTGCGTGTATAATTCTTCTCTTTCCTGTAACTTTGTATCTATAAGACGTACAGAATAGATACAAATACAAAAAAAAAGTCTTTATAGGGCAGATGCCCTGGTTGTGGCCACTGTGCCGGTTTTGGCCATTTTCAACTTTATTAAGATATAGACTAATTAACAGGTATATGGTTTGTAGTTAATATAATTTATTATTTTTTATATATAATTCATTATGGCAGCACAGATGGCACTGTTATCTGTATGTATCAGTTGTCATTTAGTTAATAAAATAATATATTAGGGGCCCCGATGGTCATCTTTGACAGTGTCTGCCAAGCACTTCCAGCAAAAAATATATTGACACATTTCGCTTTTCTCTATCAACTAAATTTCTAACTGATGCCATAAATATTATTTCGGTATCAGATGGGTAAAGTAACGCCCCCTTTTTTGCACCGGATAGTGACATACTTTTTTTGACTTTCGGCAAGTTCCGCCATGGCAGACTATGAAATTCGAACTTAGCATCACTTTTATGGGAAACCATAGTGTATTTCATCGCGGTATCATGTCGGATAGGAAATTTATAGTGGGCTCTTATACCATATGGAACGTAGCGCTACACGCAACGAATACATGTCAACCTAAAGCCTAGATAACTTACTTGGTGAACTGGGTGGAGAGTCCTTTATGGTCTCTTGGTAGATCGGCGGTGGCGTAGGCTGAGGCTGTCGCCGGATGCTCGCCAAACTTTGTGCTGCAGACTCTGCGAACATTACCTCGCATTATGGATATGTAAAACGCGTATTTTCGAACAAGCGAGCGTGGCGAAGGTCTTACAAATAACTTCTGACACAACGGAACTGGTAGCTGGCTACCGGGACGGTCCTACATTTCGATGTTTTTGGTTTTGAATAGTTGTTCCGCGATAATTTTGGTACCGTTACTCTGATTTTTATGATATTTGTTAGGGTAGTAGCAGAGGTAAATATAATTTGAGAGTTCATAACCAGGGGTACCAGTAAGGAGCAAAAGCGATCTTCATAATAGCTCACCAAACGAAGACGCTTAACTGCCTGATAGGGGAAATAATTCGTGTATAGCCGAATTTTGGTGTAGTTGTAGATAAAGGTATCTTACACAACATACTAAAAGTACCGGTGGATGGTGGCGCCGCTAGCGGGGAGGGAGGGGTGTAAAGGTCCCTTATTTTGGGTTTTCGTAAATAACTCGGTAACGGTGGCTCATACTAAAAAATGTTCTATGGCTTAATTCATCCACATATAATTTTCTATAAAAAAGATTCTTTGCACTTTTTTGCTGGGATCAACGTTTAATGAGATATCGCGGAAATACAATAAACACTTTTTTAAACATTCGGAGCTAATATTTATGAAAGTATTAGTTTTATCCAAAAACTGTTTTAGAATGCCCTTATTTTTTTAAAAGACCTATCCAACGATACTCCACACATTAGGGTTGGAGTAAAAAAAAAATTTACCCCCCAATTCATGTATATGGGAGGTACTTGAAAAAATAATATTTGTCCAGATTTTGTTTTAAAACTTTTCCGGCGTGAATAAAACATACTCATACGATTTTTTTTATTTTCTAGTACTAACCATCACTGAGCAGGCTGCTCACCCTGCTACCTCACTTCCTACCCTTTAGAGTTTCGTCATGTCCGTCTGACCCCATCTGTCCGTCTAGACGTCTAGTACTAACCATCACTGAGCAAATCCGTGGACGGACAAACGGGGACAGACGGACATGCCGAAACTATAAGGGTAGGCACCCTGCTCACCCTGCTCAGTGATGGCTAGTACTAGACAAGTGAAATTTCGTATGAGTATGTGTTTTAATTACGCAGACAAAGTTTTAAAACAAAATGTGAAAAAATATTATTTTTTCGGGTACCTCCCGTACACATGGAGTGGGGGGGGTAAATATTTTTTTTACTTCAACCCTAATGTGTGGGATATCGTTGGATAGGTCTTTAAAAAAAAAAGGGTATTTTAAAACAATTTTTGGATGAAACTAATACTTTCGTAAATATTGGCTCCGAAAGTTTAAAAAAGTGTTTATGGTATTTCCGCGATATCTCATTAAACGTTGATCCCAGCAAAAAAGTGCAAAGAATCTTTTTTATATAAAATTATATGTGGATGAATTAAGCAATAGAATATTTTTTAGTATGAGCCACCGTTACCGAGTTATTTACGAAAACCCAAAATAAGGGACCTTTACACCCCTCCCACCCCGCTAGCGGCGCCCCCATCCATCGGTACTTTTAGTATGTTGTGTACGATACCTTTGCCTACAACTACACCAAAATTTGGCTATACACGAATTATTTCCTCTAAGTTTTCCTTCATTGGGTGGGCTATAAGGGGCTTGTGATATTAGTTAACTCGTTTACAAGTAAATTCTCAATTCTCAGTTCGAGTCGGACTACTAGTTGTAGTTGTTGACGTATGTTGTCAACAAGCCATTCTAATTTCAGTGACGGAGACGTAAAGATTGGAAGGATGCAAATGTACTCACGAATGGTAGACGTGGTGGGGTTGCTGACCATGGTGACGACGGAGGACGCCATGGCTGCGCGCTTCTTGTTCCGCACGGTGACTGGCGGCATGCCCCCCATGCCCGCGACCGACATGCCGCCGTCTTTGCTGGAGCCGGGCAAGCAGCTCACGCTGGACAAACAACCACAGCCATCTATTACGACCAGTGATAGGCACCGACCGCGTAACAGCGCGGGGTTTTGCGTAAAAAAAATACGGACATGTCTTATATTTTCCACCTCAACGGTCGGTAAGCCTTTATTATTCTTTAAAAACAGATAGCAAAACTGCATTTTTTTCACAAGAGTGCAAAGAATATTTGAAATTCGAACGTGTTATTTGTTACTTTTTTAAACATAATAACATGTAAAGGCCACTCCAGACGGGACAATGTTCGCCCATCTGATTAAATTGTTTGATCAAATCAGGTGCTGTGGACGCAAAAATAATTTTATATATAATTGTACTCAATATATCGCTGTGCAATGTTTCTGTAAAAATGTACATTTTAATGTGTGTTTAAAATCAGATTTATTTTTATATAAAAAAATTAAAATAATTAGTGTAAATTATTTTATTACATGATTTTACCATAAAACGCCAAAAATCTTACAAATTCTTTTTTTGATCGATTCATTTTAATGGATTTACATGTTTCAGTTTCTTTGTAGTAGTACCTATGTAGTATTTTCCTCGCCTTAGTGAGGTGAAGAGATTTGTGTTATACACGGCTGCTAAGTTATATCGCGTGTTGTAACACTCGCTACGCTCAGGATTCTATTTGCGAGCTCGAAGTTCAACCCTAGAATCCATTCGCTAGCCCGTGCTTCAATTCCACCCTTGTGTAACAAATAACTATTATTTGTTATACAAGGTTATACACCTTTCCCCTGGTGTAGTTCCAAGGTGTACGAGTCGATCCCCTTAAGCGAGGATGGACGTAATATCTATGTTTTTCTGTGCAGTGCAAAAGTATTGCAATTATTTGCATCACGTTGCATTATTTCAACTACACCCAATATCTTTGCAATCTCTTACCTGAACTCTATCATTATGGATGAAAGCTAATTATGTAACGCATTAGAAAATAAGCAGTATTTAATCATATTTTAGTTCCAAAGATTGACAAAATACTGAAATATTGAAAGTAGGCCTAAAATGCCCCAAAATCAAACTAGGGAAACATGGAATAAAAGGCTTATTTAACATACAATATAATTTATTATCATTAAATTTATATTTGGTATTCCCCCCCTAAACTCTCTATAATAAAAAACTGTACAAATGGGAGAGCCTAAGAAAATGTTCCGAGTAGATGAAAACATATGCATCGGGGCTAGTAGGTACTTATTTTAAGTGTCTATCGCAAGGAGCGTGAAAACAAAGCAAATTCAATGTTTACCTTAGAAATAATAAAATAATTCAGAAGTTCGCATATACCTTTTAGGCTAAATTAAAAATAGTCGCGCGAGACAGCAAGTGTGACGGAAAGAAAAGAAACAGTAAACAATGCCAACCTCGATTTAGTGGGGTCCTGTTGCATCTCGTAGGCGACGTTGAGCCCGCCCCAAGAGCTGCGCGCTGGCACTCCGTGCGTAGAGTGGCTCATGCCGGGGTCCATGGCAGCCTGGGAACATAAATACTTTACCGCCTTTTCCTTTAAACCATTCACAAGTCTAACTATGTAATCAAATAGAAGACATTTTAGTATTAACTCGGCTAGAAATATTTATAACTTTGCTATTTTCTGTTGATTTTCTCATAATAACAGTCCGTTAAAAGTTAGCATAGTAAGCATTTCTTTTATAGATGAAGCAGAAATAAACGGTATAATAATAATTTAAGTTGGTACTTTAATATACATAGAGAAGTACCTAAGCAAATTCTTAATCGCGTACGGAAGGATACTTAAATATGTAAACACTAGCCTTTTCCCGCGGCTTCGCCCGCGTACTATAAGTAATCAAAAAGGATACGATACCCATATTGATTTTCAGACTTTGTGACCACATTTGCCCCTTTTAGGGATTGAATTTTCAAAAAACCTGAAACACGTGTTCACTCATTTATCGTTAGTAATACTCCTGGGAAGTTTTGAATAAAATAGTCTAACAAATCTTGATTCGCCATACAAACTTTGGACCCTCATTTTACACCCTTAGGGGGTGAATTTTGAAAATTCCTTTCTTAGTGCATCCCTAGACCTTATAAGGAACCTACGTGCCAAATTTGAAATCTCTAGAACCAGCGGTTTGGGCTGTGCGTTGATATGTCAGTCAGTCAGTCAGTCAGTCAGTCAATCAATCAGTCAGTCAGTTTCTTCTTTTATATATTTAGATTTGTAATTTCTTTATTATTCAATAATTAATAACATGGCAGCTTTAACTAAATTTTCAGTTTAAAATCCTCATTGTTTTGGAATTTATTAAAGTACGACACAACACAACATGCTTAAATATCGAGGCTAATATTGTACCGATCTCGCTATATCTCTATTACAGTCTGTAGAGTTTAAATTTTAAAAGCTTACCATTATTAATATTTAGGAGTATCGATTTAGTAAGCAGCACCGGACATATTCACTTCGTATTCAGGAAGCACGTACACAAATTCAGTGATAACAAACAAGGTTAGAGTGGCTACATGTCACAAATGCGTCAGTGTGATATCCCACCGCGAAGGGAACGCGAACGATAGCAGATGTGGGCCGGCAGCGGCATCGCTACACGACTGAATGGCGCGCCTGGCGGTCACATGTTAGCGGACGGCGGCGCCGCACGCGCAGGTAGCCGAGGGGTTGGGGGAGCAGGTACTAAATGACAGTTATAAGGGTGCTTTTCAAGGAATATCTATACTGCAAACATTTACAGCGTGTTGGTTTCATAAAATAACACGTTCAAGGAAAAAAACAGGATAATTATCCGTCTGTTACAATTAATGTAAATATAACAACTACGTGTCTAACTATTACATTTTCATATTCTATTTTATATTACACGACCATTTACGCGTTTGTTTATTTTATTTACATATTTGACGGTTTTTAGGGTTCCGTAGCCAAAATGGCAATAACGGAACTCTTATAGTTCCGTCATGTCCGTCCCACTGTGGACCGAAAATCGGCTCCCATTGACATAGAAATCAAAGTTGTTATTTTTAACTTTTATCGACGGAAATAGGTTTAGCTTAGCTTTGGCATGCCAATTTAAGAATTTCAGACGATTTGTCATAAAAAAGGCCGAGTTATGATTTTGCTACGAATACAATGTATGGAGCTGAAGCAAAAATTTGAGATTTCTCAGAAACCGCAGAATAAACAGTAATATCCTCGCAGATGGTTATACTGTGATTTTTTTGTGATTTTTTGGCATACTACATATATCTGCTAGAAGTGCGGTTTTTTTTTAAATCGATTGTTGTTTGTATGGAAAAGAGATAAAAACAAAATTTGATATTTGTAGTTTTTTTTAATGGAAACGGGTTTCGCTCATTTTAAATACATTATTTTGTGAGTTTTAGATAATTCTGCGTAAAGAATATCGAGTTATATTTTTTTTTAGAAAATAATGTATGGAGCAGGAGCAAAAATTCAAGATTTCACAAAAACCGCAAAATTAACAGTAATATCCTCGCAGGTGGTTATACTGTGAATTATTTGTGATTTTTTGGCATACTTCATATTTCTGCCAGGGATGCGGTTTTTTTTTTAAATCTGTTATTGTTTCTATGGAAAAGACACCAAAAACCAAAGTTAATATTTGTAGGTTTATTTTATGAAAATGGGTTTTACTCATTATTAGTATATTATTTTGTGAGTTGTAGATGATTCTGCACAAAGAATAACGACTTATATTTTTTTTTAGAAAATAATGTATAGAACTTGAGCAAAGGGTCAAGATATCTCAAAAACCGCGAAATTAACCGTAATATCCTCGCAGACGGTTATATTGTGATTTTTTGGTATGCCACATATTTCTATCACGGGTGCGGTTTTTTTTAATCGATTATTGTTTCTATGGAAAAGACACCAAAAATCATAGTTACTATTTGTAAGTTTTTTTGATGATAATGGGTTTTTTGTGGTTTTTGAGAAATCTTGAATTTTTGCTCCTGCTCCATACATTATTTTCTAAAAAAAAATATAACTCGATATTCTTTACGCAGATCTAAAACTCACAAAATAATATATTTAAAATGAGCGAACCCGTTTCCATTAAAACAACCTACAAATATCAACTTTTGGTTTTATCTCTTTTCCATACAAACAACAATCGATTTAAAAAAAAACCGCACCTCTAGCAGATATATGTGGTATGCCAAAAAAATCACAGTATAACCATCTGCGAGGATATTACTGTTTATTTTGCGGTTTTTGAGAAATCTCAAATTTTTGCTTCAGCTCCATACATTGTTTTCGTAAAAAAATCATAACTCGGCCTTTTTTATGACAAATCGTCTGAAATTCTTAAATTGGCATGCCAAAGCTAAGCTAAACCAATTTCCGTCAAAAAAAGTTAAAAATAACAACTTTGATTTCTATGTCAATGGGAGCCGATTTTCGGTCCACAGGGCGTTCGTCCGTTCTTATGTCACAGCCATTTTACTCGGAAACTATAAGACGTATCTTAATAAAATTTAGACATAAAGTGTAATTTGTATGCAGCTATTTAGTTATGTAGTTAAATTTCAGAAAATAATATTTAATGCCCGGAATACACGAGGCTAGTTTTTTCAAGCCAGTATAGTAAGCTAGTTAGTAAGCTAGGAAGCTAGTAAAACTGTCCTCGCTTGAACACTGGCTAGTGCTGTCTACATGATGCCAGTAATTTTAAGTCAGTTCGACAGTGCCAGTACCATTGCACAGTATCGTAGTGTCGTAAAAAGATCGTCGGTAAATATGAACGTCATTCGTAAAAAGAACACAGTACGATTGAAACAATTACTTCGGAAACTATGTAAATTTGTATTCGATGAATTACTTGAAGATATATTAGAAAAACGTGTATGGACAAGACCTTGGATTTTAAGGAGGAGTGAACGTGGATCATCTGCTTTGCTTTTAAAAGAACTCCGAAATGCAGATCTAGGCGAGTACAAAAGTATTCTGCGAATGACGCCTGATATGTTCGATATTCTGTTGAGTCTTGTAACGCCGAAAATACAACGAATGGATACCATTATGAGACAGGCGTTACCAGCAAGAATAAAATTGGAGATCACTTTAGATTTCCTTTCGTCCGGCACGAGTTACAGGAGGCTCAGTCACTTTTATCGGGTTTCAAGATGTGCCATAGGCAAATTTATACCAGAAGCATGTATTGAAATCTACAACGCATTGAAAGGAAACATTAAGGTTTGTATTATAAAGTTTTTTTATTAAAAATCTTGCATTAGAAAGTAAGTGAACACTTTATAATCAAACGACACCAATAGCTTTACCACCTCCACCTGTACAATAGAATCCGCATTTATTAAATGCTGTGGCAATCATATCTACTTATAATTACTTAATAATCTAACGAAGTAGTACTTTATCACAACCACAGTATTTGGGAACAATTATGCATTCTTGAATGCTGTGTCAGGCAAATGTACTCATAATTATATTATATTATAATGCTTAATAATTTAACGAGATCACAAGCACAATATTTGGGTATAATTAAGCATTTATTAAATGCTGTGGCAGTCAAATATACTTATAATTATAATACTTAATAATCTAACGAGATCACAATATTTGGGAATAAGCCAAACGCAAAAGCAAAACACAAACAAACGCACGTGGTCACTGCGCACTAGCCGGACGGATACTAGCTTCGCCGGCCACACGAAGATAGTACACAAGCCAGGCTAGCGAAATCGGTGGTGGGGGGCGCTACTAGCTCAAAAAATAGAACGGCAAGCTATTAAAACTATCCTGGCTTCAGCACTAGCTTACTAGCCTAAAAGTTAAGCTAGTTTTGTATACACGAAGATAGACCCACTAGCTTGCTAGCTTACTAGCACTAGCTTACTATACTGGCTTGAAAAACTAGCCTCGTGTATTCCGGGCATTAGGAGGCGGGCGCTCCCATACATGTAACTAAATTTCATGAAATTTTTTATACCTAATATCAATGGATCTTTAAAAATAACATTTAGGTTTCTTTAAACATTTTCTGATTGACTGAATTTTTTCAGAAATAATCACTTCGAAAGTAAGAATAATTGTGTCCCCCCTTGTAACTTTTGAACCGTAAGTCCAAAACCGTTAGTTTGGTTCTATTCCATAAATTCCATTGAAAGTACGGAACCCTCCATTATGCGTGGTCCGACACGCACTCGGCCGGTTTATTAAAGCTGATTTAATTTCGTCGAGTCCTGAAATATCGATGCAATTAAGTGGACGAAAATAGTGTACACGACAAATAAGGTTGTGTTCATATATAGAAATATTTGTCCAATGACAGATTTATTTTAAACTTTGGTATATTTATTGAGTCGGGGTTTATTAAATTTAACACCGGGTTAAATTTAATAACGGGTATTGTTTCTTTAGCTTTACTAATACAATTTGAATTTTTATATATTTCGCGGCCAAGACAACATGCGGAGTGACGTACCAATACTTCCAATCTTGATGTGACAGCAACAGTTGACGACAAGCAAGGGTTGTTTACACGAATTATTGACTTCGTCAATGCTATTCAGCTTGTAACTGTAACTTACAAGACGTCATATCTGATTTTTTATTTTAATTATACCTAATAGAATAACTACGCTGGTTTAACTGATATCTTAAAATGGCCTAAAGGGGGTAAAAAAATATGAAAAATCCCAATTGTGTCCTGGATTCTAGATCTTATAAGAAATATATTGTTCAAGACCAAAATGCAGCTCTTAGGCTGGAGGTAAACGTTAGGTATCCGGTTAATTTCATTTTTTTGCATTCTTATCTGGCACCTGCCAGTAGGTTTTGAAACCGTGCGGGTATCGTAAGTGTAGCGGTCTCTGATATTTAGTATGAGAGATACGCCTTTAGGTGTACTGATTCAGCAATCCGAAAATCTGACGTTTGCCTCCAGCCTTTATTTAAAATGACAGGGTTGTAAGTAGGTAGGTACGATGAACATTTGAGGGCACGTATTTAGGCGTATTAAGTTTCGTCATGACCCGGACCCGGGTTTGGACCTGGGTATGTCCTTTAACTACGTCCGGACACGGGTATGTCCTTGAACTACGTTCAAAAGAGAGGTATGGGTACTACAATAGATTACAATATATTGAATTGAAAATTATTGTCGCAGTTTTTCAGAATTCTTTATAACGCTCGGAAAAATGCGTGAAAAATATACGTCAAAATTACACTCCTTGTTCATATGTTGATTTTAAATCCTATTTATTTTACAATTCTTGTACTATTCGGTAGCTATATTCTTTAGGTTCAATTTGGCATAAGTATAGTTCACGTGGGTTTATCCGATAAAATACTACACTATACGTTGCAAGTTTGCTTGTTCCATAGCAGTCTAAATCTATGTATTTTGTGCAAAATTTAAAAATAGGCAATGTTTCAAAGGGGAATATCTGTGGGATAAAATCGCAAGAAAATTAAATGGTGGTCACGCAATTAACGCTAATAAACAGGTTTCTTACAAACAAGCAATGGAACCTTCTAAACAAAGGTGCAATATTTGTTTGATGCACTTTTTTTTGTAAAGTATAATTTTGTAAATTTACCGCGTGTTTGCGAGTTCAAGCAATCTTATGCTTTACAAGGATTTTCAATAAATTTCCCATTTGATATGTATATTATTATACCATATTATCTTCATTAGAAATTAGGCTATTAAATAAATACTTAATTTTTTTATTTAAAATGCTATTTTATATTTTATCAGTCAGAAATCTGGTAACAGAACTTGGTAACCAACTAGGTATAGGTGTGCCTATAATAGTTGAAGAGTTCCCTCGATTTCTCTAGGATCCCATCATCAGATCCTGACCTGGTTACAATGGGACCAACTGTGAAGTATATTCTTTCAAACAAAAAAAATATTTTTTCAAATCGGTCCAGCCGTCTTCGAATAATCGGTGAACATACAGTCGCATATATAGCATATAGCCGCTGTTAAGTAATTTTTTTAAAACATTTCTATATGAATTTCGTAAAATTAATAGTAGTTTATGTAACTGTTACGTAATAAGGGTCCTTAAAACATGAGTGTGGTTTTATGAAATGAGCCGCAGGCGAATTTCATAATAAGATCACACGAGTGTTTTAAGGCCTAATTACGTACAGTTGCATACACTGCTTTATCTACACTCATATTATTTATTATAAATGCCGTATTCGGAAATCATAGAATGGCCGCCATTGCACCGCCGCGGCCATCTCGATTGTGTCGGCGTGGCCAACTCGATTGTGTCGGGGCTCGCGCGGGACCAATCGAGTTGGCCATGGCGGTAACATTATGTTATCAAATTCGAGGTTCCAAATTTGAAACTCATTGCTTAACAATATTTGAGCATGCAAAGTTAAAATTACGTTACTGCCGCAGATAAGAAACTTATCATAGTTAAATCGTTTGTTGTAATGCTTGTCATTGTCTACGGTTTTTGAACGCATTTTAGAGTACTTACAGTATGAGTGTAGATAAATATTTTTATTTTATTTAGGATTTCCTCGAAGTCAGCTACGACGTGCATAATGGACTGCTATTGTAGTACGAAACAGAAGAGACGCATTTTTAAAACCAAGCCGCACAGGTGTCGTGTGTTCCTCCCATTTTTCTGTTTCCGAGATATACACGACTAGGAAAAGCTTAAACCGAATTACTACAATTAAAATCTGAATCTATTTAAATAATTTTATCATTTTCCGATACGGCTCTGAGCCCATATAAAAATATCATGGGTCATTTTTAACATACGTGACGTCAACGACATCGTCGGCGTGAGCAGGGAACATAATAATTTTAAACAAAAAAGAACCGACTTCACTAAGCGTCCACCTTTCCAACACCAAATGCTCGAGATGCTGTAAAAAATACTCAAATCACTATAGGTGTGCCTATAATAGTTGAAGAGTTCCCTCGATTTCTCCAGAATCCCATCATCAGATCCTGACGTGGTTACAATGGGACCAACGGTGATACTCTTTCAAACAAAAAAAGAATTTTCCGAATCGGTCCAGCCGTCTTCGAATAATCGGTGAACATACATAAAAAAAAATAGGAAAAACAAAACTCCCGACGAATTCATAACCTCCTCCTTCGAAATCTTGAAGTCGGTTGAAAAATCACAACCCGACCGTTAGTAATGGCCGATGAACTACGATGTTTGTTCTGCTGACTCCTTGCATATGTTCCTAGATGTGATATTTTGTGTGGTTGTTGTTTACATTTAGGGTAAAACTTTAGGAGCTACTTACTTTAAAATTGTATAATACATATTTTCGGGTCCAGTTCTTTATTCCATATTGGTGAGATATTGTTAATAATTTGATTTTCTTTTTGAACAAATAAATGACTTGTTTTATATAAAACCAATTAAAACGAACTTTGATAAACAATTTAATAATACAGTTTGTAATTAATCTAAAAACGACTCCATTGCACTCATGTCCGATGCCATGTTATAACGTCATATGAACGTAGGGTTACATTTTATGGCATTTTTCTTTAACACAACCTTAACGATATAAAATAATGAGTGTTTGGCTGTTACAAACTTTAACAGGCCATATTTTCAGTAAATCTTGTTTGAGTTTGTCCGGCGGCTTAAGGACAAATGCTCCATACTTAAAGTATGGCGCATTTATCCTTAAGCCGCCGGACAAACTGTACCTCTTTATATTTTTTCTCTATGTAAATAACCCATGTTAAGATATACTGCATGGGATTCCAATCTCGATTCTGAACAGACAGTTTTCTAGTTTTCAGTCTCTCGTGTAAAACGTTGTATAATGAATTGTACTTATTCTAGCATTACTACATAGATCCTGGCTACGCTATCTGATCCTGAATAAAAGCGGCAAATTAAAAAAAATGCGTTACGCATCACCGTGTTATTAAGTTCGTTTATTTTGTATCAAAATCACTTTCTGCTCCTCTTATTTTTCTTTATACTTATAAATCATAATAATAAATAAGTAACTGTCGCGATTTCTTTTGATGGTTGTGTCAAGTATTTATTTGAAAACAATAAAAAAATCCGTATATTTTTCCTAAAGGTCACCTCAAATAACAAAGTATTGACACACTTGACTGAATTGACATTAAAAAAATAGTTGCCAAAAGTTTTAAACACATCTCAGGGCCAAGATAGCGTAGCCAGAATATATTCGTTTATACAATTGAAGTGATACTTCTGAATTTAGTAAGAAAGTATTCCAAAATTAGGGAAGGTATGTTTATAAGAAATACTTGCCTGTTTTTGGGGTTGGTGGAATATATGTGGAGAAGGTCCGGACATCTCTGGTGGTGCTGAAACCTTTATTGGATATAAATTGAAAATGTTTAATAAGGGTAATTATTAAAATTAGTGGTTAGCCTATGCTAAGGTACCTACACATCAAAATCAAAACACAAATCTGAAGTACCTACTAAATTAGAAAGTAATTGATATCGAATCATTTTTATAATAGCAATACCCAACGGATGTTCCAGATCGTTACAAACATGAACTAAAACGAAAACATTGCCTGTATTCTTAATACATTATTAATGTACTGAAAGGTAGGTATATCCATACTAATATTATAAATGGGAAAGTGTGTGTGTTTGTTTGTTTGTCCATCTTTCACGGCAAAACGGGGCGACGAATTGACGTGATTTTTTAAGTGGAGATAGTTGAAGGGATGGAGAGTGACATAGGCTACTTTTTGTCCCTTTCTAACCCCCCACTTCCCTAAAATGGGGGGTGAAAGTTTGTATGGAACATTCCGGGGGGCAAAGGGGAACCGTGTTACCCCGAATTTAACGCGAGCGAAGCCGCGGGCAAAAGCTAGTTAATAATTTATTAAGAAATTAGTTATAGACGCGAAATTCGTTATTCATTTATCAAAGGAACGTTAATGATCATTAAATGCCTATATAAATAAAATTCAACATTATGTACTACCTATGTATAATATCTTACGTGTATATTTCGAAGTAATAATTCTACTAATTGGCGAATTTAAATTGACTTATATGTTTAGACATAGGCGTACGTTACTTGTGTATCAATAAACATTAAATATTTAATGTTATGCCTGATTAAAACATATGAAACGACGAATTGATTCAGTACAGCATTATTTAAGACTTATTGAATAACCAGTACAATTAATTAATCATATCAACTATTTTAAACGTTTACTTTATAAAGATATACATATATGTTTATTCTTCCTATTAAATGCCATGTCTACTTGTGTATGTATAAGCAAATAGAATTATTAAAAGAGGCGTATCCTGCCCCAAGTTTCCTGTTAACTGAATTGTCAAACTATACATTTAACAGCCAAAGTTATACCGCATAAAGTATGAGGCCGTACGGCTATCAAAATTTACACATATTACATAAAATCAGTAACTGTTTGTTGATAACATGATAATATTGAGCACGAGTAGTACTAATCCGACACTGGGTTGCAGTGTTAATGTATCGATGACCCGCGCAAGCTAGGCATCTTCAGACATTCTTTTAATGAAGAAAACATGCAGCGGTTGAGTTACGCAACGTTAGGCAAGCCTGTTAGTATTTCTAGGTAAAGCTAAGTATATAAAGTTCAGCATTTCACAGATCTTTTATAATAGCTTCCTTTTGTGTATGCATATACCTACTGATTGAATCACGTGCAACAAGTTTTTAACATAATAAAGCAATGACATGTTATTGTAAAAGATCTGTTCACTCGGGACCACACAGCCGTTATTTAAATGTGAAACGAAACGCTGAAAACAAATCGACCCCTTGTACTTATGCCAGTTATCAATAACTTTGAATTTAACCGGGGAGGAATACTATAAACTACACTAGTGATTCAGTTACACCATAGTAAACAAGATATTCAGGTTAGCATTGAGTTCACTAGATACCCTAGAAGTCCGTGATCTGGTTTTGATGAGAGTATTACTCTTATTAGGTAGGGACAGATTATTCGTTTATTAGTCATCATTATTATTATACATTTTACGCATAAATAAACACGGAGAAATGAAAATATTAAATGGAATCGAAACAACAAAGACGTATTTTATTTTTAACTCCTTTAGAATTTCACTGGTTTCGGGAGTGAATGGGACTGGATATAAATAAACTGCTAAAAGAAATTGCAAACAACCCTTTCTCTACTGAGTAACTGTAAGGCTTTGTGTGACACAGAAATTTTGTATTTAGCGAGATTTTCTGTATCAGCTACTAAATACTAGTTTTGTTATCATCCTGCTACTGCAGGTTGGAATAAACAACAATAATTAACGTTTAACATCCATCCCCATTACGTATGGGGCTCCAAGCGCAAGGAATATGTATTAATGTCTTTTTCTTATTGAGGTGTAAAGGGATCAAATTTCTTAAAGTTAAACTTTTGCTTGCCATGTATTAATGTTAAAAGTTGCGTTATAAATACTTTAATTTAGATAAGCAACATGATAATTGCAATTCGTCTCGATAAAATAAGGGCTGTGGTGATGGTCTTGAAAATAACCTGTGGTTGGGCGCTGAGGTTGAGTCCGTGGCTGGTGGACGGCAAAGGCACCGACACGAGCAGGGACGCCGGCCCGTCGCGCTCGCTTTTCACGCCCTACACAACCCACGCCATCATTAGCCGTCAAGCTAGCAATCAACCGCACTCTTAGGGCCTCGTCACACTTATCGACGTGGAATCGGCTTGAGCCGATTGGGTTGGAGCTGCGCAAGTGATTGGAGCCATATTGGAAACTTCGGGTACACTGACTTCTTAAAGCAGATTCGATAAGAGCCATTTTGACGCCAATGATTGCGATCAACCGTCGTTAGAGTTCGGTACATTCTTTGTTAGCTGTACTCGCTGGAGCCGCGTACCGAAACAAACGACATATTTTCGCTCTTGTTGCATGGACATAAACCTCTACTGTCCAACCAAAAGCGATTCCACGTCGGTAAAAGCAGCAAGACCATGCAATTACTCTTTTTTCTATTCCAGCACTTCAATATGCCAATTAAATGACTGATCTGGTATCTAAAACTATATAATTTAAGTGAAGGCGCTAAAAAAACCAACTGATAGTGACAGATGACATTTAAAAAGTTACAACAATTCACGGCTTCATTTATGTATTTAAACTAGTTTACAGTAGCGATCAAAAGTATTTTGACAATAACAAAAGTTTGAATATTGTACAAGGTAAATCTACCTTCTTAGTTTTTGCTATGGTTATTAATGGCTTACAACCTCCTTGAAACACACAAAAAGATTAGTTTCCTAGAATTATATTATGATCCTGGCCACAAAAACGTAGACAGTACACTCTACGTTTTTGTGGCCAGGATCATAACCAACCAGAACCAGTGTACAAAATTATTTTGACATCGTTTTGTTTTTCAGTTTTATTGAGAATAGGCAAATAATATAAATATTTTATAAATATATTTAGGCATAGACTTTATGCAACATGCCCAAATATAAAGGATATTCAAGCGATTTACAACAAGCCGTTGCAGCTGCACTCAAGAAGGGCAGGTCGCAGGCTGACGTTTCGCGAACTTTTCATATATCACGGCAACTGGTTAGTATCTGGAATAAATAATTCAAGGCTCGAACTAGCGTCAGCAATAAGCCTAGAAGCGGTCGTCCTCGAAAAACCACGTTAAAAACTGATCGCGTAATCAAAAAACTGTCTGTAGAAGATCCACGGAAAACTGCAGTTACAATTAAGGATGAACTGAAAGAAAGCTACAACGTAAACATCCATGTTTCTACTGTCAAACGACGCCTAACGGAGCAAGGACTTCATGGTCGACGTCCATCTAAAAAGCCACATATATCGGCAAAAAATAAGAAGGAGCGGTTAGCGTTTGCACTTAGGCACAAGTCGTGGACAAGTGCTGAGTGGTCCAAAATTTTGTGGAGTGATGAAAGCAAGTTTAATTTAATGTCGTCGGATGGAATAAAGTATGTACGTCTTCCACATAATAAGACACGATGTGCGATACCAAGTACCCACAGTCAAGCATGGTGGTGGTAACGTAATGGTTTGGGGATGTTTTTCTCGCCACGGAGTCGGACCTCTCGTTCGAGTAGATGGGATTATGGATCGATTTGTGTATGAAAATATACTTAATACACACATGGTTCCTTATGTCAAAGAAAATATGCCACCTCGCTGGGTATTTCAGCACGATAACGACCCTAAGCATAAATCTAACCATATCAAGGCATTCTTAAAACGTAAAAAAGTCAAGGTTTTTAAGTGGCCGAGTCAAAGTGCTGGTCTTAATCCAATCGAGCACTTATGGGAAGAGCTGAATCGAAGAGTGAGACGAAGAAATTATTCCAACAAGGAAGCTTTTTTTCAAGCACTGAAGTCAGAGTGGGCAAATATACCATATGAACGTATACAGAAGTTAGTGGACTCTATGCCGGCTCGATGTGCTGCTGTTGAAAAGTCCAAAGGATATGCAACCAAGTATTAACCAAAAGTTCAATGTTACCTTCTTACAAGTCCGGTAAAATAACTTTATTTAATTGTTAAAATACTTTTGAGCGACCTGAAGTGTGTTTTCTAAGATTTTCTTTTAAGTTTGTAGTTTATTTTTTGTAATTTAAGTGGAAACGTAAGAAGGATAGAGTCAGAAAATGTAATCACTTACTTATTATTAAATAGTAACTTAATTCATAAAAATACTACATGATTTTTATTTGTCAAAATACTTATGATCGCTACTGTATATTATTTTGTAAATATCAAGAAGTTTATGTTAATTTTGATAAAATAAGTGACAAGAAAACTTCACAATGAATATCCGAAGACTTCGGCACAAAAGTGAGAGTTAATTCGCTGACAGAAAAATCTTAAACAAAATTGATTTCTGTACTCTTGACATTTAAGAACTTAAAAATTATTTATTAATCAAGTTTTTGCTACTGTCGTAGAAATTTTCGTGCCCCAACGGTACATAATTAGGTCTTAAAATTCTGGAGTCTGTTATGAAAAAATTTGGCTTCGCTTCATTTTGTTACTTCAACCCTCGAATCTTAAAAACCCTTATTATGCACCTGTTGCACAAAATACTATTTTGACCTCAATTAAAAACGAATATGAAGTAACGAACGTCAAAAGCGTAAGCGCTAACATTAACAAAAGAAAATAATAATATACATAGCCATCTAATAGATTTCATAGCATAGACAGTGCGACGTAAGTCTGCTGAAAACATTTTTATGATAACCAATTAGATCTGGTCCAAATAAAACCATACCTAATGGGTATTTCTAATTGCCAATATCTTTCAAAATTTACTTGCATGAAATCACTAAACGACTCATATTTATGATTGTGTGAATGACGTTCGGTCATAGCAACCTGCGGGCGTATGCGTAATAAGTTGAATGGAGTTGATTCGAGGTGACTTTATAGATAATATTGCATGATTTAAAGAGGGGTACCCTGTTATTGTCACTTTGACACGGTTACATATAGGCCCGACCTTTCCAACTGTGCTGTAAAATTTTGACATACACACAGACACTTTGTCACTTTCGAGAATAATTGCCGCCTGTTTTGGTGTACCGACCTGTAAGCTGCCTTTTAAGGAATATAAAAAATATTGCGGCATTTTAAAAATACATTTGATGCACAAATAATTGTTAAATACATACTCTATTTCCCGAAGATACATAAGCAGTAAGCATGTAACGATGATACAAAGCTGCTCAAACAGAAGCAAAGCTGAAATAATAACTGGCATGATGAAATTGAATTCTAAAGTATTTTCTCAAATTAATCATAACTATCATAAGCACATAATCCAGGCTGTGGTTGGTTTGATGAATCCATGGCTATTTCATGAAACCGGTATAACATGATAATAAAATAAACAAAATAAGCATGTCGAGCCATACTTAGAGAAGGGTTCCGTCGTTGCCTGCCTGGTAATATGATCAAGACAAGCACATGCGAGTACATATTTATGCGGCAGCGGCACTTACGTCCTTCAACTAAGAAAGTACAACTTTTTTGCTCACTTCGGAATGTAGTAACGAACAGGTTTTACGTAGAATTCATAATAACGGTTTGAAAATAATTGGATTAATTCTTTTCGTATTGTGACTAAGTTACTGCGTACTAAGTTAAAAATACTAATTTACCATACACATTTCAATACGTCGTTAAATTGAAATATTTATATTAGTTTTTGTACAGTGCAAACACATGCAATGGCTCGATAAACCTCGCAAATTAAACAGCAATTTGTAAATCAAATAAATAGAAACTATCATTAAAAAACTTAACGCAAAATATAACACATACATTCACAATATAAAACTTCTACTCTGAAATTATACACAATCATTTAGTGGCTGGAATTTATACGTTTGCCAGGAAGATTGAGATACAATACAACATTAGTATGTGCGTAAAAATTGAGATATTATTGATATTAGAGATATATATGTTACTGTAAAAGCCCGAAGTGCTGTTAAACCTAGGATTTACCAACTCGATAAAATCCCGAAATATTGAGATATCTTCGTTCATTTCGGACTTTTACCGAAGACGACTAGGTAGGTAAGTCGATTTTTACAAAAGTAGTCAAAATTTGGTAAATGTTGTCAAAATATTTCAGTATTTGCCACGGCCTTGCAGAATTCGGCGAAATATTGTGTCACAGTATAATGACACTGAACTTGCACCCAGGACCGCCGGGGATGTCCTTGTTCGGCAAGTATTGATCAAGCGTCGTATCAACTCATTTATGTAGATCTGCAAAGCTGATCTGCTTCAAGGGCTATATAACAGTCCCCAAGTAGTACGCTTTTTGCACCAGGTACCTATTTGTCGGGGCGGGTATCGAGCGGTGTGACCATATGGCCAATGGCAGGTACCCATTTTCTTAGGCCAGACATGAACCCACCCTTCTCGTGGGTCGTGCACTCAGGCGGTCGGCAACGGGCTTCGCTTTTTGATTTCATCTACCACGGACCAGTAGGTATACGGGGAGCCATAGGAAAAACGATGAACAACATCGTTAATAATAGTTTACCATTATACTAGTAATTAAGGCACAGATGGATTTTTGGATCGACAAGGTGAATTTTTGGAGGAGAACTTAGAAAAAGGCACTTACAATCATTGAAATAGGATGGCATCTGTTTTACGAGTTTTGTATGATGTGGAAAACGATATGCCCAAATGCCATCCCTCTCGTATGAAATTTCATGAATGAACAACATTATTACTCTATTGGAGGTTCTCTATAGCGCGCTGTATAGCTGCGTGACGTGACTGATCAGGTACAGGCAGCCAACAAGACTTTAGCGGTGGCGCAGGTTGATCAAGCTCCGCGACTACGATGACGTTGTAATGGGTGTAAGCCGTATTCGTCGCTACAGAGAGCGTGTGGGCTGTGGACCGATTCTAACAGGATTGCCTTTTGCAGATTGACCAAAGGAAGATATACCGAAAGCAAGTGTTCGATGCGCAGTTGCCAGCGGAAAAAAGGGCTCATGGTGACTGATGAATAGACCCCGGACTTCTGTGCCATGACCTCACAATAGGGTGATTTGTCTAATTAAAATATATTCGGTTAACAACAGAGTTTTTAACCGTATTTCATAACACCGTCCCGTTTACTCCCCAAATCACCCTATTGTGACGTCATTGCGACAAAAGTCCGGGGTCTACTGATGAATAACTACCGGAACAGTCACTCAGGCATATCGTTGTTGTCTTGCTAACCATATTCTAAGTGAGGAAAAAAAGATGTCTATGTCTAACAGCGAGTACTGGAGGAGGAGACTCAATCTCGTAGCCAGGGTTGTACACCAGCAACATGCTCTTATGTAGGCCCGGTCTTGTGGACTGCGAAGTGCAGTAGGTACCATCTACTAGTAGACATCCGCACCAGTTCTCGGAAATGGTCATGCCATGCTCTACTGGGATCGATCTGAAATCTATCGAGCCTCGGGAACCTCGTATGAGCTGAGAAGGGCCGTTTCAGCAAGTACTTAGACTTGAAGAGTCTCAACCAACACCTTAAATTTCACGGTTGTGGTTGGATCAAGGATCAGATTCAGAAGACGGTAATCCTGGACACAGCCCGCGTAGTCTTAGTAGTGGCGATTTCTCTCTCTGCAGTCTTAAGCAGCGGCAGCCTGGGCCCTGGTTATCATTTTTATAGTTCGCAAACTGAGTGGGCGCTCAAGAGAAGCGTGTGGCGCGTCTAGGCATTCTAGGTTAATAATAAACAATGCAGACATAACGTTGGCCCAATATTACTGGGTTCTATGTTACAATTTCAGGGTAATTAAATTTAGACGTTGCGTCACTATGACAATGTCCAAATTTCAATTCTATAAAAGTGAAACATAGCACCCTGTAATAGGACCAGCGACATGCGAGCGGCCTCTGTGCACGTTGCTCAGATCCCTTTGCCGCTTGATGCCAAATGCTCCGCTGGAGCCTCGTCACGTCAACTCCACGTGCAGTACCTACATATATTGCGCGCTTCTCCAACAGAAGCTGCGCGTCATCTGAGTATTACGATAGCTACCGCTGCTTATATTATATCTTGGCCATTAACGCCTGAATCCCTCACTAAGATCAGGATTCAAATTTTCATCAAGGTTTTGTCCCAAATCTTCGATCGAAATCACGAACATTACAAAAAGGTCAAAGATAGTTTATTGTAAATCGTCTTTACACTGTGATGCAAAAATTCGCGCAATTACGCAAGGATGTGTAAAGGACGAAAATATTTTGCCAAAATTTACCGGTCGCTATGGTAAAACCTAGATTTTACAGAGTCGACGGCAGTAAAAGTCCGAAATGAACGATGATATCTCAATATTTCGGGACTTTACCGATACGAGTTGGTGGTAACCTATGCGTTACTGGCAAATCTTAGGTTTTACCTTTAGGTTAGGTTTTACCAATTTGCATTTAGCTGCAGCTTTTTGGCGTATTCGCAAAAGATTGATGGTGTGTTGTATTATGTCATCACAGTTAATTTCCGGAATGTTACAAAAATGATAACGAAATACATATTACATATGTGTTTTGCAACCCACCATGTTAGTCAAAGTAACATACGGGATATTGTTTATTTGGTAGAAATTTTACCTCTTATTGATTAAGTGAAATTTAATCATATGACATTATATATATATATATATATATATTAATTTTTTTATCTAGTAACATTACACAAAGCCAATAGAGAAATATTGTTAGACTCCAAAGTGGCTGTCGATATCTCCAATGTCTCGACTGCAAGTTCTTCTGATAAAATTAGTGATTTTTAGAGGTTTAAACTCAGTAGGACTACTAAAATCACTATTACTACTAAGTTTAATTTAAAAAAGTTCTAATGGCGATAAACCTAACTAGATCTACCAATGGACTAAGCTTTACAACAATGGCAATAGAGCGTCGAAGAACCACGTAATAAAATGAAATAAAATATTATGACTAACCAGCGGATGAGAAGGGGATCTTATGTTGGTCACCGCCGGGTTCGCGCCGCTGGGGCCAGGCATTGGGCTGGGTAAATGTCTGCAAGAATGCACAGAAGTCGTATTAATTAAATCAATCATTAATTTAAATGTGGAATTAATCTTTTCTAAGTCTCGCTTAAAATTTGGTGTAAACAGATGTCCGTAAATTTTGTAACATAGCTTGCCATTTAACAGCGAGTTTGGTGTTATGTATTAGTACATACCTGGGGCTAGGCTGCGCGGCGGGGCTGTGCGCGGGCGGGGGCGGCGGCGGCGGCGGCGCCGCGCTTACGCTCGAGAAGTGAGACACACCCAAGCTCTCCGCGACTTCTGTCTTCGCCTACCAGGTAAGTACATAGTTATAAAATTAATCATACATACATTTCTTGATACATTAGTACAGCGCCAGATAATGAATAAGCGTAGCTAAATTTGTCAGAAACGCATAACAAAAGTATAATGCATACCTTCTTAATATTTTTTTCTGCGTTGTCCATTTGTACGTCGTTAGAAAGTTGTGTTTCCCACATACTACTCCCACTTTGCGAGTTCATGTCCGTCACCTGTTCACGACAAATTTAAATCTTAAAATGTATTAAAGTGTAACAATCAGGGAATTTATACCAGCGGCTAATAAATGTACCTACTTATGTATTTTTCTACTCGTCGACGTTAATGCTTGAATTAGACTTTGCAGACGAAACAACAACGGCATACTTTTCTATGGGGCTTCCGAAAGTTCTTTAATAATTTATTAAAAGACGCTCGACAGAAGTAACGAATTGACCAATCACGTGTCGCGCACGTGAAGCTGGAGCACGCGGCCCGTGCTCAGTCACGCAGTTGATTGAGAAATTTTAAAGAAAATGTTAAAGAAAAAAAGAACCGACTTTACATAGGCTTCACCTTACCAAGAGCAAATACACGAGCTACTGTAAAAATACTCAAATAACAATGAGGTTGCCTATAATATTTGAAGAGTTTGCTCGATTTCTCCAAGATTCAATCACCAGATCCTACCCGAAGAATCGACTAATCGGTGAACAATGAACATAAAGCCAGTCAACTTACTATTTGGCCCTCACTATGTTGCGGAATTTCAGTTGTACTTATTTATTTTACTGGCAGAGTACTTTTTGACAACCGATGTCCAAAGTCATCGAATATCAGCAATATAAACAAGAAGAAAAGAATAAGCAATTATAGAGATTTTACCACAAAAATGCCAAAAAAGATTCCCAAAGATGCAAGAAAAAATATTGTGCATACTATAAAATATTAACAACAATAAAGGATGAAGGATTTCGTAGCAATCCAATAAACGATGTTTTGAAATTTGACGTTGACTTGACCGGTATTTGACATTTAAAATGTTTTTTATACTATACATGACGTACGCACATTATTGCTTAAGTAAGCTTTTTGTAGCGACAAATAGTAAGTTGTCGGGGTTTACATACGCAAAAAGTAACAAAAAAGGTCCAGACGAATTGAGAACCTCCTCCTTCGAAAATGATGAAATAGTAGTTTATCTACACTCATACTGTAAGTACTCTAAAATGCGTTCAAAAACCGTAGACAATGACAAGCATTACAACAAACGATTTAACTATGATAAGTTTCTTATCTGCGGCAGTAACGTAATTTTAACGTTGCATGCTCAAATATTGTTAAGCAATGAGTTTCAAATTTGGAACATCGAATTTGATAACATAATGTTACCGCCATGGCCAACTCGATTGGTCCCGCGCGAGCGCCGGCACAATCGAGTTGGCCATGACGGTACAATGGCGGTCATTCTATGGTTTCCGAACACTTAATTTAATATATATAATATGAGTGTAGATAAAGCAGTGTATGCAACTGTACGTAATTAGGCCTTAAAACACTCGTGTGATCTTATTATGAAATTCGCCTGCGGCTCATTTCATAAAACCACACTCATGTTTTAAGGACCCTTATTACGTAACAGTTACATAAACTACTATTATGTAACTGTTACGTAATAAGGGTCCTTAAAACATGAGTGTGGTTTTATGAAATGAGCCGCAGGCGAATTTCATAATAAGATCACACGAGTGTTTTAAGGCCTAATTACGTACAGTTGCATACACTGCTTTATCTACACTCATATTATTTATTCTAAATGCCTTATTCGGAAACCATAGAATGGCCGCCATTGCACCGCCACCATGGCCAACTCTCGTGTGCCGGCGGTCGCGCGGGCGCGTGTCGGGCTGTCGGCGTCGACGTCGGGAGGGTGCAGGTGTACATTATGTTATCAAAACTACATAACACATCAATAATTGAGCATGAAAAGTTAAAATTACGTTACTGCCACAGATAAAAAGCTTATCATAGTAAAATCGGTCGTGGTAATGCTAGCCATTGCCTACCGTTTTCGAACACGTTTTAGAGAACTTACAATATGAGTGTAGATAAACATACATACTATAGAGATGTGTCGGAAGGCCCATTTTGAACACTCGTATTTCTAGTGACATAAAACTTGGCCTAAACACGGTACTCGACTGAAAAAAAAAAGCTATTCATTATGCTACGATTGTATAGTAGTAGTTCATGTGACTGCCACATAAACTAATTATTAATTAAGTAGAATTACACACACTGCTTTACCTACAGACATATTATAAATCCTCAATGACGCGTTCAGGAACCATTAGAATGACCACCATTGCAAACTGGATTGTGCGGACGGTGGGGGAGGAGGACGTCCACATATTATAGGGAATTTATGATATGAATGTACATAAAATACTAATGTATATTTACCAGTTTATAATTCCGGTAATGACGGAGTCGTTGATTGATATCTAACAATGAGTCATGTCAGCACATATCATTATCCATTAAAGTTAGTATTTTGTTTTTGTTTAATTGTTCTCATAAAAAAGTGTATAACTGTATATTGTTATTTATCAAGTTACCGCAGACGGAGGTGGCGTGTTTGCGTAGTCGAGCGGCGTGGGGGTGCTGGCTGCCGTCACCGCCTTGCGCTTCTTGGTCTGTTTCGTGTCCGCGTTGTCCGTGTTTGTAATAACGGACTCCTGGTAAAGCGGCTTGGCGAGCGACTGCCCTGCAGGCGTACTCGCCGACGAACTGAGGAGGCGAACAACATGCATTGTACGGACGCCTGTATTACCCTTGTACCCGTCACAGATGTACAGGTTGTTTTTTCAATAACCAGCCAAATTTGGATATGTCGTTCCTGAGCGGCAGGAAAACACCTTTTTGAAAAAAAGTACCACTTTTTGACAGTTTGTTCTGTCACGTGAAGCTCACCTACATTACCCCGCCAAATATTTTAAAAACACGCTGACTGCCTTGTTACACCGGCGAAACATTTGATTTTATACTGTATTCACACGCAATATATTACACTTTCTGACTAGTTTTTTAACGTAGTAGGACAGTATGCAAGCAGAATTCTGCTTGCATACTGTTCTGCTTGCATACTGTCCTACTGATATATTGGAAAGCGCGATTACAGTGAAGGTGACCAAGTGTTTGTTAGATATTAGGATTTAAAAAATGGCCTATAAATTAAAAGATAACGGGAACCGACAAAAAAAATACGATTTACGGCATTCCATATTACAATATGGCTAGTTATTGAAAAAAACACGTATGTGGTTTTATAGACCAGTATACAGACACTTATTAAGATTGTTTTTTCACCTTTTACCTCCATAACCTAATCGATCCTGCTCATATAAGAACTCACAAATTATATGTATCATTGAAACAACCCCATAAATTTCAGATCTTCTTCACCTCTTCTTCCTCAGCGAGTATGCGCCCACTGTTGGGCATACGCCTCTCCAATTTTCCGCCAAGAAAAACTTTAATAAAAATGTAAAGTTAGGGCCAGACGGCATACAACCACAGCCCTCTGCCACAAGACTGGCTGAAAACAGAGATTTTAAACCATGTAGCCAGTGGTTGATGCCAATTTCTACATGACCTTTAAGGGCCCTTGGTGGCCAGGCGTGCTCTGTCAACCATTGGCAGAAGCGGTTGTTTGATTGTCAGCCATGTAGACGCTCGCTTCAACCAAGGTCACGCAGAATCTGCGGCTACCTGCCGTCTGACCCCAACTTTATAGCGAAATAACTTTCTAAATCAAAAAGCCATCGAAATGTAAAGAGGTCCCAGTAGCTAGTTCTGTTCTGTCCGAAGTTGTCTGTAATACGCAATAACTTCGCTTCGCTGCGTTTCTCGTTCGACAATGAAGAGTGAACAAGTTTTTGCTTAACTTGTTAGATGTTTCTACGGCTCAGTCGTTGTTCCAATGTTTATCCAATGGCATAATTCCATACACACAAAAAGTCACGTGGCTTTGTTTGTGTACGTTTTTTAAAAATCCTAATGGAATAGTTACCCGGTAGAAGTTGCTGTTATGGCTGGCAAAGGAACCGAGGTAGCAGACGCGACGGAGCTGATTACCCCGACCGCTTCCGTAGACTTGGAACTGGGGGAGGATTCCGGGAGATTCGCTTTTGGAGTCGATCCACCAGGTGCTACCAAACACAAAAAAATTATACGTTTTACATCCTAGGCAAGTACTGTAGTCCAGGGACCGGACAACTCATTCCGCAGGGAAAACCTCTTAATGGACGTCCCTCTCGTATAGAGAGCTAGATTAATCACTTAACCTTTCGAAAAGGTACCCCCTAACTATGCTTTTCAATGGACGTACCTTTCAAAAATAAAGCACAATGAATGACTATGCCAACAGCAACCCATTCATTCAGGCTAACCCTTATCAGTTTATTACATCGGTTTTGCGGGGAGTAAGTTTCATTGAATCCGTGCGAAAATTTAGTGCTTGCCCCAACTCTTGAAATGGGGTGGCAGAGAAGATTTGAATCGTGGAGTTGTAAGAAGCCGGACAACACTGGGAAGATAAGTTACGTTTATGTGTCGGAGCGGGCGCGTCAGGCGCCGGGTGCTGCGGCGACGGCGCCGGGGTGCTGGCCTTGCTGCCCGAGCCGCCCTCCGTCGCCGATGACCCGCGGCGCGAAGGAGACGGCTTCTTTTTGTCTGCGACGTAACAGTTCTAGCAACTTTACAAGAAATGACTTTCGCTCACAAGTAGCATCAGCAGTACAAGTTATGAATGTAGACTGTATAATATATATTATACAGTCTACAATCATAACTTGTACTTGTGCAATATCTCACGACCTAAAACCTATACAAATAAGGTTAAGTTTATATCTTTTTGTACAATTAATCGTATAGATATTGGAGAACTCAACTGTACAGCCTCAATTACTATGAAACTATTTTAATTATTTAAAATTTCGACGTTAACGATTTTTCTATTACCTAGTCACAACAATATCCTATTAATTGGATGGTGACCTAAGTTTTGTAGATACAGTTAGTTGCATAACTGAACCAATGTGCATCACTTTGACATGCTTCTTTCATTATTTCAGAAGAGGCTAGTTATTAAGTTACTATTTTATTATTAATTGGTAACAAAGCTAATAAACTTACTGACCTATTATGTTATTGTAGATAAAAATAAACATTTTTTCTATTAGATAATATTTGGTACTGACTCAGTTTTGCACCGACATCGTTAAATGAAGATAAGTCTGATCAATTACGGAAAAAAATAAAAACTTTCAGGTTATATTTGTTCGTCTCGGTGTCAGCTATGTATCCATATGAAAAGCCAATTTCGATTCATTGCATTCACAATCTTGATTTTTTTATTCTTCCATGATTTTGAACAAAAAACCGTTAAACTACTTTTTTTTTATTTAACCCAATATTTATATTTTTCGTTTACACAACCAGGTAAGACAATTAGTTGAAATAGTACATTATATGCCCTTTAAAATGAGGTGTATGACTTTTATATCTCTCACGTATTTTTATGGTTATCTCAGAATGAAGTCTGCTACAAAAATTAACTAACGAGAAATTTGTTCGGCCATTTGCCTTGACTCAGTTTTGCACCTGACATCGCCAGTAACTAATTACAAAAATAAGCCTGATTTAAATGATTGATAACTAAAATAATGATCGTGGAATTCCTTACTTTAAATGAGTTACTGAATTGGGAATGCCTAAGAAAATATGAAATAATGGGAAAAATAAATTAGGTGAAATTTTACAGTTTTCGGTATGAAATTGAGAAAAATGTATAAGTCGGAAGAAAATAATTTGTCAAGCAGTTTTGTAGCGGTACCCAATGATTAATATTTTGCGTTTAGAACTTTTATGTAAATTTGATTGTTATCAAATTATTTACATTTTACTAAGGTACCAATTGACTCAGTTATGCAACTAACTGTATGCTTTTTGTCAGCTCAATCGGATATCAGTAACTTGTTTAAATCTATCTATGGATATCAGTAACTAATACATTACTTAGATTTCATTAATTGCGTTCAAGATATCCATTATTATGCCAAACCGTATTTTTTTAATAATGCTACATCACCAACATTACCTATCTAGCCGTACTTGGGAATGTAGCGCCCACATCTCAGATTAGACGCGCGATAACGATATTTAGTTTTAGAGCTTTCTGTGTTAGGCCTCAATTTCATCTGCCCTGCGATACCAGTATTGTTTGTATGGTCAATATCGGAACTCCGAAATTGGCCATACAAAAAATACCGGTGTTGCATGCCCTAATTTCATCCACTACCTTGAACCGCAACCGAGATAGGAAGGTTCACTTTTTCTTAACCAGCATGCAGAAGAAAGTACCAAAATGCAAAAGTGACTCCTAAAGGTTGGAGGGTATGGTATAGACTACCTTTCACATTATCCAATCCGATATAGGATGTTAGATACGAACACGAAGACGACAAATTTATAATTTGTGTATTTCTATATTTTTTCTAACTATACCAAATGTCCATTGCTCAAAAGAAAGCACTAACGCAAAAAGGCGGACTTAATGCCATAGGGTGCTCTCTAGCAGCTGTTTTTCCTTGGGCCTTCCGACATCGGATCGGACAGTGTGAAAACGCTCTAATATGGTGCGTATTAATTTACTGCACATATTACTATGTGGTCAAATATTCACCAGTTTTAATTCTGAATGACTTAAGGGCACTTAGATAATTAAGAATAAGTACAAGTATTAAGGTGTTAATTTCTATGCATTCGTCTACTTAAATAAAAATAATTTGAAAAATACCTCTCAATTTGGAACTTTCACAAAAAGCCTTTCACTTTTATACAAAATGGAGATGTTCGTAACCCGAAAGACTCACCTGTAGGCTGAGGAGTGTTGGTTGGAGTCTTCGATGAATTAGGAGTGTTCTTTCCTGATACACCTCCACCTGCTTTGCGACCAGGCTAAAAAGTTAAGCGAAGGCATTACTGTATGTCACATTACAAGAAACAAGAAATAACTTATGTATTAACTACGTACGCTAATTTGATTTTTACTTGAATAATATCATTATCATCGCAATTAACACAACGCTATAGAAATTTAGATTTTGAAGAAAAAATTACGTGTTTACCAACGACCAAAGCAAAAAGGTGTTGTTTACTATACGGTGAAATCCAATGTGCTTTAAAGAAAGAAGATTACCACGAAAAGCTTGCCTTAGCAAATCAAACCAAGTGCTTTTATATACATGTAATAACTGTACACGATTAAAACTGGCTACACATGGTCTGGTATAATTTTTTTTCGGATTCACATATCCAAGCAGTTCTTTCATTTTAACAAATTAAGCGCCGAGTACCTGACTGTCGGGTTCTCTGTTCTTAACTACTACGCGCTACATACGACGAATACGAGGCACTGAATGTGTTAATTAACTGTAATTAAAGCAATATATAATAAAAATGGAATCATATTACAGTTATATGGGCTTGTGTGTTTTTGCCAAATATATTTCATCAAATCTTAAATTGTTTGTCCAGCGTTTTTTGATAATCTTGACTCGCTTCCTGCTACAATGCCACACTTGTATTTATATTTTTACAAGCTGTTTTATGGGCATTAGACATCTTACCAAAAAAATACTTTATGATAGTCTTTTCTACTTGAGGTAGTCAGGAAGACTTTCTACCCCAAGCACTGAAAGTAGTTTTTATATTGGAGGCATTTTTTGTCAAAAAGTCCAAATCACCAAAGTTAGAACACCTCAGAACTATTTCAACCTAAATACAATTAGAAAAATGTTAGCTATTGTGAAGACAAAATGTAATCTAAATATATAAAAGAAGAAACTGACTGACTGACATATCAACGCACAGCCCAAACCGCTGGTTCTAGAGATTCCAAATTTGGCACGTAGGTTCCTTATAAGGTCTAGGGGTGCACTAAGAAAGGATTTTTCAAAATTCACCCTCTAAGGGGGTAAAATGGGGGTCCAAAGTTTGTATGGCGAAACAAGATTTGTTAGACTATTTTATTCGAAACTTCACAGGAGTATTCCTAAAGATAAATGAGTAAACACGTGTTTCAGGTTTTTTGAAAATTCAACCCCTAAAAGGGGAAAATGTGGTACATACAAACATACCAGTCTAACTGAGAACGTCCTTTTTGAGTACTTATAGTACGCGGGCGAAGCCGCGGGAAAAAGCTAGTAAGGTATAATTTGGTTTATCTAAATATTTTTTTTTTAAATAACAGGAAAATGGTAAACACTGTCAGAACACCGTGGACAAAAAATATAGGTACTGTGGAGTATATAGTCATCAAAGTAACAGACAACGTAACGTTATATTACGTGTGTTATTTTATGATAACCACAACTTTTTTTTAAAGAGTTTCTTGAATACGCACATCCAATAAAAAGATTTACCATATCACGCGTGTCCAGATTTTATCGTACAGTCTTTATATATATCCCGTGTCAAGTAACGTAACCCGACTACAATACATGCAGGCTGCATGGTCACCTACTGGATTTAAAAACTGGGATGAGATATACAAATATTTATATATCTGGTGTAATCAAACATTAGTAGAAAGCATACATAAGTGTCCGTATACGACTTGAAAACGAAAATCGCTAATAAGTTGATCCCAAAAACATTGTCCGTTAAGTTTGTAAAAACTTTATCGGTTTTGTTTGTGAAAACGGTCGGATTTATGATACCGTCCGCCAGCAGTAAGTATGTGTATCGTTTTAGGCATGAATATTTATTTTCTTCAGTCTCGTAGTAGCCTTGTCTCACTTCATACATGAATGAAACATATTTATAATGATTTTAAAGAGCTTATTTATGATAAAAATTTCCACTCCACTTATTATATATAAATATAATAAGTTAATGATGCATATGTATAGTGAGCACTCTACGCTTACTGTTTCCATTATACTAGTAATAGTACCTACCTAGATTGATTGTGTAAGTCACCAGATGTTTGGTTATTTATTTATATCCCCCGGTCTATAATTTTATATAACATTATTAGAGTTTTAAGTAAAGATGTACCTGTCTTTGTTTTCACAAGATATTTAATGTTCTAAGTAACCAAAACCATTCGGCTCTTATTCAGGACTTGCAACGGCGACTTAACTAACAGACTTAGCTAACTTTTCATAGCATAATAATTATATGGTATTTTTACCGCATTGATAAAAGTATTACTTCTAATACTATGACTAGGTAATAAAAAGCTAACTTATTTTCCTTTGCGAGAAAAAGTGGCTTACGTTGGATTTTGGTAGACTGTTTGGAAATAAAATATAAAAAAGAACCGACTTCACTTAGACTCCTCTTCAAAAGGAAATGCGCGACCTACTGTAAAAAATATTTAAATCACTATAGGTGTGCCTATAATATTTGAAGACTTCCCTCGATTTCTCCAGGATCCCATCATAAAATCCTGACCTGGTTACGATGGGACCAACTGTGTATACACTTTCAAACAAAAAAAGAATTTTCCAAATCGGTCCAGCCATCATCAAATAATCGGTGAACATACATAAAAAAAGCAAAAACAAAGATCGCGACGAATTGAGAACCTCCTCCTTCGAAATCTTGAAGTAGGTTGAAAAATCCCTTTTTGATCTACTATTAATTTACATGATATTTATCGCATTAATATTAATAGAAATCTTGGTTTTTTTTGAGTAACAAATTTTTTTAGCGTAATCGACCCAATATCGTATACGGGCTCTTAATCATTATGATCGTAAATAATACATAATAAATGCTATTTAAATCACCGAAAATTTTAATTTTATCAATGGAGTAACGAAGCCAAGGCGGCTAAATTAAAGTTGAAATGTATGAATGAGAATGAAGACTATATGTTACACATACCCCTTTGGGTTTAGCAGCATGTGTGGGGGTCCCGCTCCCGCTAGCCATGGGCGACGCGTCGCCCTCCTTCTCACAGCTGGAGTCACTGGACGGGCTGTCATGCGACACTGGCTTGTACGGAGGGATGGTCTTCACGTTCCCGCCCTTTTTCTGCACAGTCAACCATTCCCGTTCTATCTTATCCCGAATGAAAATGTAGTCTAACTCGCGCCCGGGCCTATCAAGATCTGATCGTACCTCAACACCAGGATTTACGCTACTTGCTACTGTTCATACGATACTACTCGTGGTTATAATGTAGTGCGTGTCCAAGCATCGTAAACAGGATAAATAGTCGCTTAAAATTGATATGAAGATCGTAGGTATTGGTTAGTTGAGTTTGGTTAGGCGGTCTAGTTTTTCGTTTATAATCTGGTTTCCCGTTGTATTAGTACAAACTTGTAGCTTTGCGATGATGGTGACATCATATTTAGGAAACTAAAACGGTGCGTTGGCCGGTTATGTGATTTACAGTGTGTGTGTGTATGTCTACAAGTGATTATTGAAGTTCATTTAATTAACATCAATTAACAGATTTGTAGGTAATTGTTATCATAATGACATTTTTTAAATGATAAATGTTTGACGAAATCATTCATCAGATTCCCACCTGCTAGCACTTCAGTTGTCCATATTTCAAGTTTCAGTTCTCTAAGTGAACTTTCAGAAAGTACAGCCAGCAACTTAGCAGGCGAGAATCTCAAAACAAACATCACACGGCGAAAAAGCGCGTGAAGGTTTTTATGGAGTTCATTTTCTGAGTAGTTAATGCTGCTGGCTGATCTTAACAATTGCATGATTGCTAAATACTGACCAGTTTACTGTAATGATGTTGGCAGTAGCCACAATATTTGACGTTGTCCAAGTAGTTGCCGGCCTCCTCGCACAGCAGGCCCAGGCTCTGGGCGCAAGTCACGTGGAACTGTTGTTTGCACCCTAGCAAATATACCTTATTATAAAATTCAGTGCCTTTCAAATAAAAGGGAATAAATACTAAAATGTACAACAAACGTTGGTGTTATTACAGAGTTCATGCTAATAGATTAATGTCTGCTTACCAGATTTGTTACACTGCATACAAGCGCCAGCAGTTGCTCTATGAGTTTTTCCAGACTCTTGACAAATATAGCAATTCTGAAATAAGATATAAATAAATACATTACACAAAACTAAAACCACTAATAAAATAGATGCAAAGTAAATATATCAGTTATAACCTTATTGTATCTCTCAGGCGGAATCAGCCTTAAGACAATGGGCTCCATAGACGTGACATTGCCGAACCTGACCTCGGGTATGTACAGTGCACAGACAACATGCGCCCAACCTCCTGAATCGGCCCGTTTGAGAGCACCAGATTTAGAGGGACACAGCTCACATCGCTAGAAAAACACATGGATCATACATCATTACATTCATTACACAACACTATTCTTATCACTTCCCATTACGATCAGGTTGTTATTTACCACTTTTCCTTTGGTTTCTGGACTCTCGCATTTTCTACAGTACCATGGACCAGTAGGCACTGTCACTATACCGTAGCACGCTAGAAAACAAAACTTAGCACATGTAAACATGACAAAGGAACCTGCCTACTTCAAATTGAAATACGCTCGACTTGTTGTACACTCTATGGATAATAATCTAACGCGCACGTTACTACGATTTTATGTAATTTATTGTGTTAAATGTTGAGTAGGTACTTAAAAAGGAAGTTACTAATTAATTACATATTTATAGACTAGCTACAAAGAGGCAAGTGAAAACAAAGCGGCCAACTATTGCACTACAAAGCTGTGCTGAAGTGCCACATGCCGAGATGGGATTGAACATGGCTGTGATACTGATGATATTAATTTTATTTTACTATAATCTAAATAAATGTATAAACATTTTGATATAGATCTCTCTATTAACAAATTATACAGTTTATAGGATTTACAAACACTAAGCAAAAAAAGATAAATAATCTATAAAATAAGAAAAAACGTAAAAACTTGATCAATAGCAGGTTTCTTACAACTCTTGAGTTGTACAAAAAACTGTAGTGTATTATTTTATTCTAACTTTTAAACCATGATTAAATTTTAGGCTTATGTGATGTCATATATGGATATAATTCTGATTGAGTTAGTCCAATGTACCTTGATGAACAGCAACTGTGCATCCATTCCCGTCGCAGTAGACCAGCGGGTTGTCTGGCCAACCTCGCTCGTCCGAGCACACACAGCATCCTCCTACCATCTCCTTCATATTGAACTCCTCATTATTATTTCAAAATCTGAAAGATATTTTTAACTGTGGGTGATACTGCAATGGCTGATTTAATAAATTATACAAGCAACTTTATGAGTAAGGAATGGAAGTATGAGGAAGAGCAATTTATTATGTCAAAAATGATCAATGGCATACAACTTAAAATGGAAAATAGATTTTAAAGAGTAAAAATGACTACTTTCCCAACTGGGTGAGTTGATAATAGATGGCCGAGTTTATGGACATGGGAATTCAGATTTGAAAATGAAATCAAAATCACATATAAAATAAATTATTTTAAAGTATAATTTTAGAATTTACTCAATTTATAGTAATCATGTTATTTTCTTACATGTACATTACTGTACATTTAACTTATATTTGTTAGTGTCCAGAGCAATAGTGGCCACCTAAACATAGAGGGAGTTGCTCTGTATATTTTTATAATTGTATGAATCATGAAAGAGTTATTTATTTCTCTGAGAACTGTTATACCTACTTTTACAAGAGATGACTAAGATGTAGTGCCTAAGTATTTTTTTTGTGATAATGATTATTAATTGCTATTATTTAGAAAAAAGGTTTTTCTTTAATAAATATAGGCAATTGCTTTGTTAATCAAGAATAATTATAATACATATAAGGAGATGTACACGATAAAATCTGGCCATGCATGATCTGGTATATCTTTTCTTTGGTTTTACATATTCAAGCAGTTTTTTAATTGTAATAAAGTGTAATTATAGTAATATATAATAAAAATTTAATCATCTATATAATATATGGGCTTGTGTGAGTTTTTGTCAATATACATCATATATAACAATTTTTGTCCAGCAATTTTTGAGAATCTTCACTCGCTTCCTGCTACAATGCCACAATTGTATTTATATTTTCACAAGCTGTTTCATGGTTATTAGAATGTCATCTTACAAAAAAATACTTTATGAAAGTCTTCTCTACTTGAGGTAGTCAGGAAGACTTTCTACTCCAAAGTAGTTTTTATATTGGATGCATTTTTTTTGTCAAAAAGTCTAAATCACCAAAGTTAGAACATCTCAGAACTATTTCAATCTAAATACAACTAGAAAAATGTTAGCTATTGTGAAAAGAAAATGTAATAAGGTACCTTTTTACAATTTATCTAAATAAATAAATAATTTTAACAGGAAAATTTGGTAAACACTGTCAGAACACTGTGGACAAAAAAATATAGGCACAGTGGAATATATAGTGATCTAAGTCACAGACAATGTATCGTTATATTACGTTTGTCATTTAATATGCAGCTTGATAACCACAAATTATTTAAAAAAAATTGTTGCTTGAATATGCACATCCAATAAAAAGATTTACATATAGTGTACAATCTTTATTACTGCTACCAATGTTCATTTTGCCCCAATTTGTTTTCATACTTTCATAGACACATTCATAATATTATATTTTAATTAGATTTAATGTATTAAATTCACTACTTCTTTATTAAAATTACCTACCTACTATGATTTAGAAAGAACTCTCAATAATCATTTTTTTAATTAGTGAAATTCATAGGTCATCAACATCATTGTCATCAACTTTCTCAAATTATCAAACATTAATCAGTGATGCCTATTTACTTCACAAAGTACTACTGTGAAGTGGGTAGGTGTTATAAGATAAGAACTTTTAACTATTTGGGAAGAGTACTGTTCATGAATGAAAAAACAATGACATGAGATGCAGTAGCTTCAAATTGTATTTATCTCATCCAAAGTAGAACCACTCACATGTGGTTATCTTAGTTGGTTTGTATTGACTTTGCCTAGTATTACTACTCAGCGTTGTTCCCAAGAGATAAATTAACTAATACATATAATAATCAATATAAAAGTAATGACAACCACTGATAAAAAAAATTATTTAAGAGTATAGACGGAGACCTAGCCCCGTAAATTATAACATAACAACGAGCACCAAGCAACTCGCAATCTAGCTAGTGTCATTGTTTTATTTTTTTATAGATATAGAGTATTATTATATATAAAAATTATGCCGATATATTTACATTATTTTATGATCATTCACAACAGTTAATTTAAAATATGAAAAAGATGTGGTAAGTTAAGGGATTGGTTTATATGTGTTGTCCATTTAAATCTTAAATATACTTTATCATAATAAATAAATATTATAGGACAATCTTACAAAACCGACCTGGTCCCACAGTAACCTCAATAAGGCTTGTGTTGTGGGTACTAGACGCCAATATATATAATAGATAAATACTTAAATACATAGGAAACATCCATAACTCAGGTACAAATATCTGTGATTTCAGAATCGGGATTTCAGGATTGGATAATAAGTAATAAAATAACCCTACCTTTTGGCTTTGCAAAGTCCAGTAACAAAGAGGTAAAACTTTGAATTAAGTGACTATACCACTACACTACATTGAAAATAATAGACACTTCAGAAAATGAGACATTGAATGTCATTTCATTATGTATGACAGTGATAAATTATAATATACCTCTAGATATTGTTTATTTCTTTAAATGTTTTGAAAAGGACTTAGTATTATAGTTTATTTGGCGGGCCATTTTTTTTCTATTATCACACAGCTATCAATATCAATAAAAATAATTGAGACTTTGTAGACGTAACTACTAGCGCATACTTTTCAATGGAGCTTTTATGGTAGCGAATTTTAGCATCATTGTGGATGCTGAAATGGATTTTCATACAATATTATACAATGGTTGGGGAGGTATGATCCAGCGGGAGATTGAAGTTACTAAATTGTATAGACGGAACAGGTTGTATTGTAAGGCATTCATCAAACTTAATTCCTACCAGCTTGCTTATAGTGTATAAAATACTATTCTAACACTAGCTAGATTGTGACAGTCTTTTGTTTTGACATGAAAATTACCAGCTCTGCTTATAAGTATAGTATAGCAAACTAATAATGGATGTTTACAGGATCTTCTATAGATGACACTTAGATGAAATAGACAAGATTAATGTCATTATATTCAGTCCGAGCCTAATGTAGAGTCCTGTCTGGAAGAAGGCAAGAAACTTATAACAATAATAAAACAAGTAGAAGTGGAAACAGGTTGTACAGTAGGTGTTTCCCCGCCATTGCCCCTACTTTTGTGTCCAAATTTGCAGACTTTCATATTTGTCATAAAAGTTACCACATAACTTCCAATGAAGAAAATATTATTCATAAGAAATTTAAAATATGATAACAATGTATGGAAACAATCACTTGACTACGTTAATGCGAAGTTTAATGCTTTCTTCCTGATGGGACCAGATTTTATAAATTTGTTAGGGGCAAGAGTGGTACTAATTATCTTTACTTAATGAAAGAAAGAGGTTAGAATAAATAATCGTAAAAGTGTCGACAATTTAACGTTAAAATTCGGTTTAGATTTTTAACAGTCACATTAAAAGAGTTCCATAACCAACAAGAAAACTTCCAACGTCGAGTTAATACAATTCGAAGTCAGATGGAGAGAACTATGTTATGAACACTAATGATATGATATATAGCTCCCATCTGATAATTGCATAGTTACCACAAGATTATTTATCCGTTCATTGTTGCAGAATATTAAAATCCCGGTAATAACTCATTCATTCATCTTTACTTTTGTTTGATTATTGACAAGCGAATTCACCTCACCTGCTCCTAGCAATAACGATAAAATGAAGTCATAATGATACACAATCGAAACACATACAATAATATTTTAGGACGCAGATTAATAAATATCACATTTGCTACTTTTAAGCAGTATATCAGTTAAAATTGTCCACCCTCCCTCGCAGCCATTAATCCAAGCAAAGCAAAGTAGCATACGCATAGTTAAAAAAGTGCATTTTGTTTTGGATGCAAACCACAGATTAACAAAAATCGTCGTGTTTAAGTAGACCAGACGTTATAATGAGTAATGAGGATAAAAACCTACAGATTATAAATAAAGCCTGACCAGAAATGTAGTCTGGCAAACAATTTCTGTCAGTAGGAACGCGCGGCAAATTCAAAATACGAACCCTTTGTGTTGAAACACCGTATTTCATGACAAACATTTCAATTCACATTGAATTTGTTTCTATTGCATTTCACTTTCTCATCTCAAGTGCGAGTGAGATAGAACTCCTGCAACGTTCCCAATTAAATTTAAATTAATTTTTAAGCCATATAATTGTCTCAACCAGATTTTTTGTTGCAGTTGATGACATATCAGACGAAATATATCCGTCTCCTTTTTACACACCGTAAATGTCACCTAATGAAAGGGGCGGAAATACCACCTAAAATTAAAAACATAAAATATGATGATCATTGCTGCTTTTTTCACTGATTCTTAGTGTTGTCATACTTTTGTTCGCTGTACATTGCTACTGCGTTCGTTGGCAGGCCACTTTGATAATTAAAACAACCGGATGCGAGACGCGCACTAATTTCTATCAGAAAAAGTCTGCCACTTTCGGCGCGGGGGAAGAGGAAACGCACACAAATACTGTTAACACTAATACATTTTCCATTGACGTCGCTACACACGCACACGATAAAATTATCAAACACTAGCATAAAATATACTCACACAAGTACAAACACAAACAACCTGACCGTGAACGATATAATGTCATCTTTAAGTAATCGTAGACAGTGCGAGGAACGCGTCGATAATAAATAATAATAATATACTTAAGTATCGATATTTGTAACGTTTTCAAGTCAAAGGTACATCATTGTCGGTTGTTAATAGAGTTAATTTCTAGATGTTTTTTTTATGGTAACGCCTTATTGACAACCGATAATGTACCTTTGACTTGAAAATGTCACATTTTATCGTAGATTTATTTATCGTCTGCCTGCATGTCACTGGATATAGATAGGCATATCTTCCCTAGGGTAGTGGGAAAGCAGATGATGAAGAAAATCCAATGAGTGCTGCAAGGTCCAGGTAGGACAGTAGAGCTGCCAAGGTTGTAACTCTTTTAGCACCACCCAGGGATCACGTGTAGGGTTGTCTAAGGTGTTTCCTACGGACGCAGAGAAACATTGATCGTAGGTTAGTTATATATTTTTGTTTCTTTACCAAGTATAAGGTTTAGCTATTGATAAAATTATAATGTTAAGGTGTGATTAAATATCAAGTTTTTTCTAGCAGCATATTACTTACAATGTTAGTATTCTACGTAAGTTAGTTTGTCTATTTGTTCAGGACCAATCTTGCAAGCTGATTTAGAATAACTTTTAAATATATTATCAATTTAATATTTTGATGTGTATTTGCTTTTATATTTAGTGGAAAATACTACAAATTGGAACAAATAACTATTACAATGAAACAATGCACTGCACGGGATGCGAACCCACGTGTTTAGATTACCGTTCCAATGTGCTTCCAATTACACTAGACGTTCCTCTATCCACCTCAGTAAATTTTTCACTGTAAAATGATGAATCAGTCACTAGTGACATCATGATGTTCCAGAGTCCTTCGCAGTTGATATATTTTGATTGTAATGAGCATCTGTTTCCAATTTGTGTTTCTATTTCTATTATCTCTTCTTCATTTTCTATTATAAATAAAAAGTATAACATACTGCTAATGTTAATATCGACATTTATTTTTGTGCTGTCCCATCACTAAAACTTACCTGCTAGGTACTGTAATACCAATGTCAGAAATTAAAAGTGCCTATTTAAGGGGATAAAGCCTGACCAGAAATATATGATCATGCGCCATGTTGCGGAATTTCATTGGAACAAATTTCTTACACTGGTAATAATTTTAATGTCAGAATGATATGCATGTGTGAGTGCATGTGATAGACTGTCATTGTCATTGAGGCGGTTTACTTAAATTATAATAAAGTGTTGAATATTATATAATAAACGACAGAAAATTCCCAAAATTATCCATAGTCAAGAGCGGAACATTGTAGATAGTGTACATAATAAACTGCTGTAAGTAATACGCTCGGGAAATGAAACTTTTTCGCTGTGAAACATTTTCAAATTAACATCAAAGCTGACAGGTAAACAAATCAAGATGTCACCATACCATAGATAACTGAACTGTTGCCATATAAATGAGAATAATAGCGCCCTCTTGACAATAATCATATATTTCTGGTCAGGCTTTAAGTGTGCATAACGTACCTTATAATAAATAAAGTATACTCCATACAAAATTAAATTGATACATAAAATGTATGGTGAAAATAAAGGAACGAATTAATTTCTAAACAGGAATATCGTTATTTCAAGCATCTACCCACATTACAGCGGAATTCATTAGTTCTTTCAGGCGCCACACATTACAGCGGAATTCTTCACACTAGCTGAAATTTGTGTATTAAAACGGAAATTTGTTTATGGTAGCTGTATTTTTGAGACCATAGACAAATTTTAGCTATTGTGCCGTACTACAAGCACACATACGCTGAGTTTCTTACGATGGTTCTGCTCAGTTGGGGCTCCATTCCGAACCAGTAGTAGTTTATTGCCCTTCCCATAATACGATTTTAAAAAGATTTGAATTCAATACAGTTGTTAAACCAGTGTTTATGTTTTATTTCATTACCGTGCCTCCGTGCGTAATGTGCTATAGGCTAGGTTATCCTGACAGTTTTTTGAGTTCCAAACCTCCTTACTGCCCTGCCCTCGGCGGTCCTCGACGACATAAATATATAATTTAAAAAGCTATGCGTGTGAATGAGTTTTACCTTTGAAGTACTGACGTTAATCTTTTCATTTTTAGGGTTCCGTACCTCGAAAGGAAAAAACGGAACCCTTATAGGATCACTTTGTTGTCCGTCTGTCTGTCTGTCTGTCTGTCTGTCTGTCTGTCTGTCTGTCAAGACCATTTTTCTCAGGAACGCGTGGAGGTATCAAGCTGAAATTTATATGAAATACTCAAGCCTATTGTCCCTTGGAGTTGTAAAAAAATCAAACTTAAAAGCCAACGCAATCAAAAGATACAGTCGTTATGCTGCAAATTTTAGAGTTTCGGCACTCGCAAAACCTACGGGGTACTTCCCGTGAACTCAGAAAATTGAAATTTGGCACGAAGCAACGTCATATAGCATAGACAATGGAAAAATTACAAAAAGTAGACATTTTTAGTAAATTCATACAAAAACATATTTTTTAAAATTTTAAACCTACTACCTTTTTCCTCGTAAACGCGTAGATGTATTAAATTGAAATTCATGTCAAATACTCAGAGCTATAGGACCTTTCAGATGTAGCAAAACCAAACTTTTATATCAACGCAATCAAAAGAAATAGCAATTTAAGTCGCATATTTTGAAACTGAGTAAACGCAAGAAACTCAAAACCTAAAGGGTACTTCCCGTAAACTCAGAAACTTGGCACGAAGAAACTACATATAGCACAGACAAAGGAAAAATTACGAAAAGTAGACATTTTTAGTAAAATCATACAAAAAATATTTTTTTATATTTTAAACTTACTATCTTTTTCCTCGTGAACGCGTAGAGGTATTATATTGAAAATCACATCAAATACTCAGGTCTATAATACCTTTAAGTTGTAAAGGTTTGTACGGAACCCTCGGTGCGCGAGTCCGACTCGCACTTGGCCGGTTTTTTTGTTGTTGTTTTCGTTAGTCGATTAAAATATGTTTAGAAACAATTTAATAACAACACACACACAGACACACTGCTTTTTTAACAGAGAAATGCTTTAGAATTATGGCTGTATGCCGAATGGCCTAACCTACGGAGTATCTTTTATTTAAGTGTATTGCCCATAGATATAAAATGGCGCTTGTGTATTGCCTAACCTGTCATAACAATGACAATTACTAATGACATAATGGCGGCCGTATTTCTGCCGCACAGGAGTCGATTACTCTTGTTTGCAATATTTCACTTACCTCCCTCGATGTAATCGTGTTCATAATTGCATACCCAATTTATGAATGAATTCATTGATAAATTGGGTATGCAATTATGAACCCGATGGTACAATGTATTATAAAGAATCAAGTTTTAAAATTACCCTAAAGTGTACCTAATGTAGAACCATTAAGTGGCAACACATTTGATTGACAATATTTTTAGTTTTTTGGTAATATCGTGCACTATTTGATGATATTTAGACGTAATTATAGTTACAGATGAAAAGAAACGTTATCCTTCTGTAAACTAGATAATTCAGATCTTTTCTTACATGAAAACACGCAGCAATAGAGAACATGCATGAAAAATATTTAATTGAATTAGTTCCATAAACACGTTCAACAACCCTAAATTAATATAAATAAGTAGAAATCCGTAATCATTTTTAACAGTTTTTTAATGATATTGCGGTTTAAAAACTTAACATTTTAGGCACTTTTTTTTATACCTCAAATGTATTTTCGAAGCTTCAGTTCGATTACTTATGTTCTAACAAGAAAAAAAATGTACGACAACTATATAGCTAAACGCATTTTTTCGTGCCTAAAATTACAACAATCTTCCAAAAACTTGTCCCTTCTAAACAGTTTTCTGCAACAGTGTTTGTGGTCGCTGACGTCACAATCCTCCCACTTTTTGTATGGGGCGTTCTGACGCGCGGCGCAGATGCCTAACGTATTTTCACATTTTTGACGTTTCAGGGCTAGATAGATAGTAGGTTTATTAGAGACATTTGAATCTACAGGGAAATAAAATCGAATGACGTCTTCCAAAAATATCATGCATGTTCCTAATTCGGCATTTTTATCTCAGATCGTTCCGCGCTGACTGACATTCATTGAATGGCGTATGGATGGTATAGGAAGGATGGAACTCTCTTATAGGAAAACGATCGAAAAAGTGTCCAGCGGTAAGCACTAAACAATAGTTCCAAATATCTCCGGGTGGCGCTAGGTATATAGGTTCAGCACTTGAAATGAATTAACGATATTTAATACTTATATGACTTTCTAAATAAAATTAATATTCAGAGTGTTTTTCATCTCCGCAAATAATTATTTTGGATTTAATTTTTTTAATTTTAAAATTAATTTAATCAAATTTAATATCATTGTGGCGCCATCAGTTTATCGCCTTTTGACGGACACTTTTGTAACATAGAGATTTATATCCTTCTTGTACCATCCATAGAATGGCGTATGACGCGCGACAACTAGTTTTATAATAACCGATATGACCAGTGGTCTTGTACTTTTGGCAGAGGGGGACGTCTGACAATTACCACTCCATTGGTTCATTTCTCTGAGGCTGGCCAGACTATATATGTTAATACGCCATGTTGCGGAATTTCATTGGATCTAATCTCTTACATTGGCAATAATTTTAAAGATGTGCTGTTACTGTTGTCAGTCTCATTGTGGCGGTTTACTTGAGTAACAGTAAAGTGTTGTAGTATAATAAATGTCATGAAATGGCCAAAACTATTCATAGTCAAGAGCTAAACATTGTAAATAATGTATGTAATAAACTGCTGGAAATAAAAGGCTCGGGAAATGAAACTATTTCGCTACGAAATATTTACAAATTAACATCAGAGCTGACAGGTAAGCAAATCTAGACACGCGGCAGCGTGTCAAGCCAAGTTCAAGCAAAGGACTGGCTAGCGCCAAGTGCATATTACACGAACCACTTGGTGCCACTTTTGACCCTTCTTCAAAACTACCTGTGTTTAATTATATCCATAAGGACATCTAGAAGCCCAAATTTCATGAAGCTAGCTCAAACAGTTATAAAGATATGAAGGTCAAAAAGTCGTAAATTTTAGCACTGACTGACTGACTCACATATAGTACCTAAATCTAACCTACTTCCAGATGACCTAGAAGGATGAAATTTGGAATCCAGCTCGGTAATTGTGTGCAAGCGAAGGAAAAAATAAAAAAAGTAAAAAAATAGAGGGGGTCCCCATACAATATTTTTTTAAATTGTATCGTTGGAACCGTTACAAGCAGATATTTGAAACTATCCCAATATATGTATTATTAAATTTACTATATAACAGAAATATAAAAATAAAGTTTAGTCAAAAAATAAGTGGTGTCCCCATACAAAAAACTTGTAATACGCGCCAGGGATAAGTTCGCCTTTGTACGTATATGTTGTGTTATATGTCTGTCTTTGTGTTTTCTTGTACAATAAAGTGTTTTACTACTACTACTACTAAACGATCGTCCAACCGTGTGTCGTCGGCGGCGCGCGGCACCACATAATTATACACAGAACAGAAGTAAATCTAGCAGCGGAAACGCAAAAAAAACAAAAAATCTCAATACCTGCCTAGTTATCTTTACAAAAAGTAATGATATCCCACCAAAAACATAAATGTAAAAAAGGAGAGTCAAGTTCAATACAAAAATTATCTTAAAGTATCTTAAAGTAGGTTAGATTTGACTTGGCCAGTTTTTATCAGAATTAAAATATATACGAGTATATGTGTTGAATAACTTTATAAAATGACTGATGTAATAAAAACTGGCCAAGTCAAATCTAACCTACCTACTTTAAGATCTCACATTTTTAAATAACAGCAACTGTTATAGGTATCCAATAAAGCAAAGAAATAGAGTTTAATACTTGTTCATAATGTTATTTTGTTCCTATAAATACATACATATTTGGATTTTGTATAGAACTTGGCACTCATTTAGATCTCCATTCTTTTTGCGGCGAAGCCCACAGCCAAGCATAATTTTTGTATTGAACTTTGGCTCTCCTTTTTTACATTTATGTTTTTGGTGGGATCAAGATTACATTATACCATAGAGAATACTTTATTAAATGAGAATAATAGCGCGCTCTTGACAATGATCATATATTTCTGGTCATGCTTTTTATTTAATTATGGCTTTTACTCCACGCCGGTTTTAACGAGGTGAATTCTGCCAATGTAGACTTGATTTTATTCATCTTTAATAAAATACAAGCTACGTTGTTCGGTTGTGGCCTTGCTGATTGTAAGTTGATAGCCTCCCTACAAACACGTGGGTGGCCGAGACTCGGGATAGCCGTTTGTTCAACTACAGGGTGGTTACGCGCGTTTAGAGACTAATTTTTAATTAGCTGCACACTTGTTCGTTAGGCCACCGTACAATAAGCTATTAATATTATATTACACACTGAACTACGTAAATGAGCAAAACACAAAAAAAAAACTATCCTAAAGACGCCGCAGCTATCTTGAGCTCAAACGATTATCCTAGTCATGCAGGTTGTTTCGAGTAGCTGGATCAATTTCCCAAACGAAACGCGTTACTTCCGTGTAGCTGTGCATAATCCCCATTCGCATTTTCCCCCACTCTTTTATTTTCCTATGCGATTGTGTTACTATTAGGTTTTTTCTCCGTACGCATTAACTTTCTACTTGTTTTCATTGCTAGACGTGTTTTTTCCTGTTTGTTCGCAGTTCAACTAAAGGTGGGTGGGTACACACCGGGCCAACGAACGCGAAGCACTTATGCGGCAGCTATTTGTTAGAATAAGATAGATAGCCCTTCATTGGCCCGGTGTGTACGCACCATTACACACTCTTCCTCGCTTCGCTCGTCGTCTCACCTTTCTTGACTCTGTCAAATGACAGTCTTCCGTGATTATAAATTTATTATCTTCCATTTTTTCTTTAAGGTCTGCCAGCTACAACGGGAAAAATACGTCTAGCTACAAAACGAGTAGAAAAACGGCTATTAGACATGGCAATTTGTAGGGTCCAACCTATCAGGTTGGTAGGTGTAATGGCACCTAGGGAGTAAAAGATTCGTTTCTCTATTAGTTTATTTTTTAATTTAATGTGTATTGTTATGAGTACTATCACCGTACTTCACCAATACATTTTTTTTCATGTTTTGAAGGCATCTCTGTAAACGTTGAGTCTAGGGCCGGTAGGGACGATTTGTTGGTGAGGTAGGGTCGGTAGGGGCAATTTGTAGTGAAAGTGTAATAACGGGCGTTGGGGCCATCAGGAATTGGACACAACAGGTTGGGCCCTACAAATTGCCATGTCTAATAGCCGTTAAAGTAATGCGTCCGTCCGGATAATAAACTTAATGGTAACACAATCGCAGAGGAAAATAAAAAAATGGGGAAAACGCGAATGGGGATTATGCTACGTGGAACTAACGCGTTTGGGGAATTGACCGAGCTACTCGTTGTTTCCAATCATTGAAATAAATATATGGACATGACACATCAACGAAAGACGCGTGTCGATTTTGAGGTACTCGGAGACATCAAAATGGCGGTTATAATAGTGCTGTCCAGAAGATTTTACTGTAATTAGGTTTTGTCGATAAATCGATATCGATAGTGACTAAGGCCTCAGCGACGGGTTACAAGGTGCCAGGCTGGAATAGCCCAGTGTCTTCTTCAGCCTACGCCACGTGTTTTAAATTTTAATACGAGAGTGTGTCTTGGTAAGCTTTAAAAATAGGTACCTACTCCTTGATAATGTGTACCTATTTTCAAAGGTTAAATTAAATAAAGGTTAAGTTAAATCAATAATATTTTATTAATATAAAGCCTGCCCAGAAATATATGACCATGCGCCATGTTGCGGAAGTTCATTGGAACTAATTTCTTGCACTGGCAATCATTTTACCGACAGAATGATATGCATGTGTGAAGGCATGTAATAGCCTGTCACTTTTGTCAATGTCATTGTCGCGGTTTATTTGAATAATAGTAAAGTGTTGAATATGAAATAATAAACGACAAAAAAATCCCAAAATTATTCATAGTCAAGAGCGAAACATTGTAAATAGTGTATGTAATAAACAGCTGTAAATAATACGCTCGGGACATGAAACTATTTCGCAGTGAAACGTTTTCAAATTAACATCAGAGCTGACAGGTAAACAAATCAAGATAAAAGATAATAGTAGATTGTACAACAAGTGCATAAAACGTTCGATTTTACGCGAGGCGTTTATCCATCCGAGCGAGCTTGCGAGTGAGGATTGATATAAAGTCGAGTGTAAAATGGGTTTTATGGACGAGGGTTACACTCTAATTTTCACTTCAATTGCGAGGAAATTATTTATCGGTAATCGTAAAACAATTTCAAGTTGTAACAAAAATATTACAATGAAAACAAATATGGTTCCCACCAATTAATTTTTTAATGTTTTTTTTTTAATTTTCAACATGTGAATTTAGACATAGATACTTGTTTTTAGCCAAGTCATAAAAACATTTCGGGGCTTTTGTAAACTATTAGCAACTCCTATTTTATTTTATTTCATTTATTTAATTATAGAAAACACGCAATTGAAATAATTATAGCAAGAATATAATAAAAGAACAAGTTTCAGTATTCTACGAAATTTTACTGCTCAGTTAAATTGTGCAATATATTTTGGACTCTGTTTGGCTGTTGAGTCACATTCTTAGTCTTAGAAGAAAATTTTACTTTATGCCTTAGAGCTTAAAATGCGATTTTATGTCGTCCACGCACGACTTAAAGTCGAACTTTACGAGCATGAGAAGTGAAATAGTAGATTGTACACCAAGGGGATAAAGCACTGTTTTATGTCATGGGCGCAATATTGAATCCTGAACGTAACGAAGTACTCCAGATTTTACTCCCGAGCGCAGCGAGGGGGTTATGAGTTAATTCCCGAGCGAAGCGAGGGAATTAAGACTGAGTCCTGAGTGCAGTGAGGGGTTCAAGCGCGCCCGTGACAAAAACAGCTTTATCCCCGAGGAGTATACTCTACTTTTCTCACCTCTTGCGCGACAATAAAATAGCTAAGGCTACTAGAAACGGATTTTAGAAATCAAAAGTAAAAACCGGCCAAGTGCGTGTCGGACCACACATAGGAGGGTTCCGTACCTTCAATAGAATAAGAACCAAACTAATACCAAAAGGTCGTATCTGATGCCTATGGAAAAAGTTTTTTGGAGATAACTCAAAAATGGCTAAACCGATAATGTTCAAAACAATTTTCGTAGAAAGTATATGATAAGGCGCATCTTCTCTAATTTTTTCATATTTTTTGGACTTACGGTTCAAAAGTTACAGTGGGGGAGGACACAATTTTTCTGACTTTTAAAGCGATTATTTCAAAAAATATTCACTTAATCACAAAATGGGCAAAAAACCTCAATGTTATTTTTAAAGATCGATTGATGTGTCACATGTTGATATTTAGTAAAAAAAATATTGTTACATGTATGGAGCGCCCCCCCTAAAAATATTTTCTTTTTTCAAATTTAACTACATAACTAAGTAGCGGCATACAAAATACACCGTATGTGTAAATTTTATTCAGATACGTCGTATAGTTTTCGAGTAAAATGGCTGTGACATACGGACGGTCAGACATACAGACAGACATGACGAATCCATAAGGGTTCCGTTTTTTGCCATTTGGCTACGGAACCCTAAAAATTGATTCTTGATACATTAGTCCATTTTATTCTAATTTTATCTTCTATTTTTATAGAACCTGCAGTTTTACTCCGTATACTGCAGCGTCTTATGATACTCGCGGCATTTGTTTTAGGTATTTAAAATTGAGGGGGCCAGCACGATTTTCCGAATAAATTCGATTTTCAAATAAGTTCGGCGCGGCGGCGCGGGCCCCGGCTGGCGTCGCGGGGCTGTGCACCGTGCGGACTTTACTAAATTAGACTTTAAGTACATAACAATAAGAACTATGGGAAGTGAAATCACATTATTAACCAGCGGGTTATAATGAGATTTAGTACAACATTATAACCCGGCTAAAGCCAAGGGCTATAATGATTTGCTTTCGGTGAGGTTTGCATGATATATAATTTGGCATTGTCGAGCAGGTGGTGTGAAAAAGATACTTATTCTTCAATTTAGGCACATTACAGTGCACTTATGAACGTCAGAGAGAAAAAAAAAACTACCTCCGGTACTAACCCTACACCTCTGACCCGAGAATTATTATTTATGATTATGACCGGCAAAAAACTCGGCGGGACTTATTTTTTCAAAACAGTAATACAGTAATATTATATCTTAAAGATACACTATAATGCGTAGTCGTATAAGAAGGCATATCAAAACAGCTTCTGATAGCAAGCTTGTTTTTATTTATAGTGTTATAGCTGTGGATGTCAGAATTTTTTTTGAATGTATGTATATTCCTTACAACAAAAATAATATTGTCATAGATATATTGGGAAGCAACAGTTAAAATATTAATTTCTTTAAATAGTTCTCTAACTGATGCACCTGCCTTTAAGTTATACAGAAAGCGGATGGCTCTTTTTTGTAAAACAAATATAGTCTGTATGTCAGCTGCTTTGCCCCAAACCAGAATACCATATGACATTACACTATAAAAATAACTGTGATAAACTAAGCGAGCTGTGTCAATATTCGTTAATTGTCTAATTCTCCTAACGGCATGAGCGGCCGAGCTTAATCGAAGAGCGAGTTTTCTTATATGAGGACTCCATTGTAGATTTTTGTCCAACGTCGAACCAAGGAACACTGCTTTATCTACTATCTCTAAACATTCACCATTCAGGAGAATCTTAGTGTCCACCGGTGCAACGTTTGGCAAAACAAATCTAATACATTTGGTTTTCTTAGCATTAAGTAGCAAATTGTTAATCAAACGAGCGAAGTGAGTTCTTACAAACAACTTCTGGCTAGTGGGACGTCTTGGCATTTCGATGGCTTTTTGATGTTGAAAGTTTGTTCGGCGATAACTTTAGTAACGCTTTTCTGATCTTCATGAAATTTATTGGGGTTGTAGCGAATATACATATAATTTGAGAGTTCGTATATGAGTAGGATCGACAAAGGGGTCATGGAGCTAGAGGGCGCGAAAAAATCATCACATGGGTCTTGTTATATTGGTCATGTCGTTTACAAGGAAATCGCGAGTTCTGAGTTCGAGGCGGACTACTAGTAGTAAACCAGTTCAATACAGCAGCTAGTGTGTCATTGATTACAGTAAAATCGGTAGATTGCCGGTCAACTTTGAAAATTAAAGATGTATCATCGGCAAACAGAACGATATCACAAAGGTTTTGTACTACACAAGGTAAATCATTTATATAAACCAAAAACAGGAATGGGCCCAAAATAGAACCCTGTGGCACTCCTAATTTTCTAAAGTCTCTTTAGACTGGGTTTTATTTACAACAACTGTTTGTGTTCTGTTGCTAAGATATGAAGACATGAGATTCAAGGCATTTTCTGACAAACCATAATGTTCTAATTTAAGAATGAGGTAGTATGATCTGAAGGATCACAGAATATACCAATGGCATCGTAATGTTTTTCCCAGGCAATGAAAATATGTTTGATGAGTACCGCAGCAGCGTCGGTTGTGGAACGTCCCTTTGTGAAACCAAACTGATTGCTTGTAAGCAATCCATGTCTGTTGAAGTGGCCCAGTAGATCATTTAACATTAGCTTTTCAAAGACTTTACTTAGTACAGGAAGTATTGATATCGGCCGGAAGTTATTCAGATCACTAGAATTACCCGATTTAAAAAGAGGTATGACTTTACTACATTTAATAAGATCTGGAAAAACGTCTTGTGAAACTGAATTATTATAAATTAAGGCTAAGTAAGGCGCTATGACGTCTATGATATGACTGATGACTACAACTGGTGTACCCCATAAGTCTTCTGTTTTCTTTAAATTCAGAGATTTGAATATTTTTACAGATGTCACCATGCCATAGACAATAGTACGCTTTATGACTATACTAAACTGTTGCCATATAAATGAGAATAATAGCGCCCTCTTGACAATAATCATACAGGTATTTCTGGTAAGGCTTTATTTTGTTTGGTTTAAAGCTGGGTAGCATAATAGAACAGTAAATGGTTGTAAGGCATATAATAAGTAGGTAATAGATCGATATCAATTTCGATAAATAAAGTACAACCCTAACTGCATTTTAACGTAAAAATATAGAAACATGAGGCAACTCTGTTCATGTTCTTAAGTTTAACCTAATAAACTTACCAATTGTGATGTAAAACATACTTTAATTTTCCGATAACTTTAATATTAACCAATATTTTTAGTGAAAATCATATCATACAAGTGTAAGGTCAAACTTGGCTGATTTTTTTTTATATCGCCCCCTACCACACTACACGATGGCATATTTCATATTTATTTGACAATATTCTCCTGAGATTTTCTTTTTTCACAATCATAACAATAACAATATAACTTGTAATTTTATTTTTCACGGCAGCTTGTTGACAGAAGAAGTACACACTCAGTTTATTTCTCTGACGTCCTGAGATATCAACATGGCGGATTTTTCGTCCGCATTGGGTTTTTATGTCATCTCTTTTTGCTTATGAATATGGCGCTTAGTTAAAACTAGGCGTATATATTTTTATGTGTTTTGATTTACATACGTTGCGTCCCCATAAAGGTCAGTGTTTGTGTTTCCAATGGGGAAGGCAACTGTCAAAGTGACATCCCCAACAAAAAAAGCTATCTTTGTTACTCTCATTGATAGAAAATTACAATTTGTCTCTTTCTCACACGGGTGGCGGGAGCTCATTGGCACGTCCGCATCTCACGCTGGCCGGTGCGCGTCTAGCGACAATTGTTTGAAATCACTCATTTTAAGTGCTTCACTTTTTGAGCGTGCATAACCCGTCTGTCGCGGAACATCGCGAACCTGTGGCAAGTCGTGTGAACTAAACCTTATAAATTTGTAGCTCGTAACATTGAGATGACAGATACATTGGCGCCATCGGTTAGTCGAGGGAAAAGAAAATGGTGATTGAAAGAACAAGTTTGTGCAAGTGGACAAAGTGCCTTGAACGTGATCCCTTCACTTGAGCTAAGTATTAGACCAGGTTAAGATATAATGGTCACAGTAAAATTATTTTCATACTAATGACGAATACATGTAAATGGGATCCCAAGTGCTATGTACATATATCAGATTCATTGTAGTATTATACTGCAGCTAAATTCTGGAGTTAGCCTTGTCTTTACTTAGTGCTTATTTTACAATCTATCAACAGGCGGTGGAAATAATCTCCAGACACCAGAGGAAAATATCATATCGTAGCGAAGCAGATAAAAGACCACCATGCGGTTACTGGACGTTCAGGTAGGACTTGGAAATTATAATGTTCACCACCAACTTGTTAACGCCAAAGTCTAGGTTGATAGAAAAGTAATAGTTAGATATCCATGATAATAATAAACGTATATATAAATCTAAATCCTATTTTTACTCTTTTGGTTTGGCGTCATGGTGGAGATGCTGGGATCATCCGTGCACGGGATCAGCATCTCCACTTGTTAAAAGTTGGTGGTGAACATTATAATTTCCAAGTCCTACCTGAACGTCCAGTAACCGCATAGTGGTCTTTTATCTGCTTCGCTACGATATGGTATTTTCCTCTGATGCCTGGAGATTATTTCCACCGCCTGTTGATAGATTGTACTGTATCTAACTATTATACCTATAATAGTTAGATATCCATGATAATAATAAACGTATATATAAATCTAAATCCTATTTTTACTCTTTTGGTTTGGCGTCACCATCTGTCCTTATTATATATCATAGCCAAGAAAGCAATAAAATCTCTTACTGAAAGCAGTTTTACAAGTAGCATCTCGTGGAACCATTATTTTTCGTCTGCCCCGATGAGTCCGATGGAAGCTTGTCAGAGTAGAGAAAAAACACTCAAAATGTTTCTTTAGTACTATAAAAGTAAATACTTATGTAGTATAAATAATTGTCGGAAATTAAGAACTTCACACGTTTTATATAGTTCCTCGGTGGGCTGGCGAAATGGTCTACAGTAAGCAACCTTTAACAAGGCTCTTTGGGCACGCTCCAGTTTGATAAGATGGCTCTTAGGAGCACCTCCCCACGAGAGCTGTATAGTATCAATGATTGTGCTAAAGCAAAATAAACCATTTTTAGGGTTCCGTAGCAAAATGGCAAAAAACGGAACCCTTATGGATTCATCATGTCTGTTAGGGTTCCGTAGCCAAATGGCAAAAAATGTCTGTCTGTCTGTCCGTCCGTATGTCACAGCCATTTTACTCGGAAACTATACGACGTATCTGAATAAAATTTACACATAAGGTGTATTTTGTATGCCGCTACTTAGTTATGGAGTTAAATTTGAAAAAAAAATATTTTAATGGGGCGCTCCATAGATGTAACTAAATTTCAAAAAATGTTTTTTAACCAAATATCAACATGTGACACATTAATCGATAACATTCAGGTTTCTTTGACCATTTTGTGATTAAGTGAATATTTTCTGAAATAATCGCTTCGAAAGTCAGAAAAATTGTGTCCCCCCCCTGTAACTTTTGAACCGTAAGTCCAAAAAATATGAAAAAATTTGAGGCGATGTGCCTTATCATATACATTCTACGAAAATGATTTTGAACATTATCGGTTCAGCCATTTTAGAGTTATCTCCGAAAAACTTCTTCCATAGGCATCAGATACGACCTTCTGGTATTAGTTTGGTTCTTATTACATTGAAGGTACGGAACCCTCCTATGCGTGGTCCGACACGCACTTGGCCGGTTTTTTTATTATTTTCACGCTAGCCACATGTCTAAAGTGCTTAAAGATAATCCATCTGATCTGGGGTGACCTGACCCGCCTGAACCACACATCCAACAGGGCACCCTAGGGGCATTCAGGCTTACGTGGAATCGCTACTCTGCAACAGCTCGCCACAAGCTGCCCTGCGTTGACTGATTGCGACGGTGAAAACCAGTGGGCGATGGGTATACTCGTATTATTATTATTAACTATGAGTCTTACAATATAAATATATTGTAGTGCATAAAATATATATGTTTTTTATACATAATTTGTCATTAGGTATGTTTAATATGCATAGTACCTATAAGGAAAAGATTGCCACTGGGGTCCATGAGACACTATTTTAATTGTAACAGCTTGTTTTTTACCATGGTGCAGAAAACGAATATTATGATTATGATTCATAGTTTTCCGTATTAATACGCATTGTTTTGTTCTAATGTTAAAATATATGTAGGCCCCGTCCTTTATAACTGAGACAACTTCGGCAGTTTAGACCTATTTTGGTAATTACTATTTAAAAATTCAAAAATTTTGCTAGTCTGCTAGTTTCATGGACAGGTCTACTTTCTCCCCGTGACGTCAGCCGGGAGTATGAGGCAGACATAGAGGCGCCACTATCATTGATCCAGCATCTCATTCAATGTCAGCATTCAGCCAGGGTCCGTCCCCACTCCCCACCTCCCGCGTGTCCTCGATTCTGGGAACAAATGACCTTTCACTTGGAACGCCGTTTGACTTCACTGAAACGACAATAGGTACGAGTATGTATGTAATTAAAACTGTTATTTGGTTGGCTAAGTCACTGTACGCATGAGCGGACGAATTAAAGTAGCTGGTCTTGATCAGACACCCGTATAAACTTTAGCTTTTACAGCACTCCTTTTAGGTAACTCCATTTACTAAATACAAGTTTTTCGTTTATTTGGTGAAGATCATAAAGAAATTAGTAAGTACCTAATTGAAGGTGTAGGTACTTAGTACTAAAGTAGCCATAAAATAATCAACATTTAATTTACTGCACTTTTTTGCAACAGTATTAAAAAACATCGTTTGATGCACTGGCGAAATTTTTTTCTACCCTGGAATCAACATTTTATGTTATAATCTTTGTTGACTGTATGGGGTTCATATGAAAGAAAACCGAGGTTCTAGCACGAAGATGTATTTTGGAAAAACACACAATTACAAAAAATGTCACGAGAGTGCATGTGAATAGGCTCGCGGCTAGCAGCGGACTGCCTCGCGGCACATAGCAACGAGTTGCATTACATATGGTGCAAACAATTATGAACCTTAAGTCTAAACAATAAGATTTAGTTTTGCATAACAACTTATTTTCTAGAAAAACTTAACTATATTATAACTAGGTACAGATTACAGGTATACCAAAAGAGCGCATCGTTAACACCCCCCACCCCAGTGCTGTTTCAGCACTCTAAACTTACTGGAATAGGGACGATGCGCGCCGCGGAACGCCGGTAAGTCGCGGTGGCCGTCCTAACCTCTACTAGTCGGGTGCGGCCGTCTTTGCCCGGGATCACCTCAGTGATCAAACCCTTTGGCCACATATTACGGGGCGAGTTGGGATCCACCACTAGAACGAGGTCTCCTACCTTTAGCGGCTTCCGTTCCTCCAGCCATTTAGTCCTAGGCACAAGGTTAGGTAAGATTTCTCTTAGCCACCTGTGCCAGAACATGTCGGCAAGCCTCTGCGCCTTACGCCACTGCTTTCTTAGGGTGAGATCAGAATCATCGAACTCGCCTACAAGAGGGAGTCGCGATGATGATCCTAGAAGAAAGTGATTAGGAGTAAGAGACTCACCATCGGCTGGATCGACTGACACGTGCATCAAGGGACGACCGTTGACCGAATTTTCAATTTCAGCCATCAAGCTGGTCAACACTTCCTCCCTTGGCGCACGTTCTTTAAGAACGACCTTGAGGGCCGTTTTTACAGAACGTATTAATCGTTCCCACGCCCCACCCCAATGGGGGCTGGCGGGGGGAATGAAGGTCCAATCCATATTATTATTGACTCCCTCAGCTTTTAGGACATCTCTGTCCAGTGCTTCCATCGACCGGCGCAGCTCTGTATCGGCACCCCTCAGATTAGTACCATTGTCTGAGTAAAGGTGGCGCGGCCAGCCGCGCCGTGCCGCCATTCGCCGCAACGCCATGATGAGCGCGTCCGTTGTAAGGGAGGCAACCAACTCGATATGGATAGCCCGTACCGTTAGGCATGTGAATAGTACGCCATACCTTTTTTCCCTGCGGCGACCCACTGCGACTTCCATTGGTCCGAATAAGTCCAGCCCGCAGTGGAAGAATGGTCGCTTGTGGTGTGCTACTCTAGCCTCGGGTAAATCGCCCATGCGAGGTACCTGAGGTTTACTTTTCATGATCCTGCACAGCATGCACTGTGACGTCACAAGTTTAACAGTAGGTCTAAGTCGCAGTATCCAATACCTCTGTTTTATATCGTTGACCACCATCTCCTGACTGCCATGGGCTGCTTTTATATGGTAATGACGAATGATGAGCCTAGCTACCGGATGACGGCCGTCTAGGATCACGGGTCTCTTGACGTCCAGGGCCACATCTGCCGCGGCGTCAATGCGTCCGCCCACGCGAAGTAGTCCATGCTGGTCCAGTACTGGTGATAATTTTAATAACCTACTTGTTCGATGCAAAGCCATTTGCTTCCTAATCCTGCCCAAGTCGTCCGAAAACGACTCGTATTGAGCGTGTTTCAATAACAATGTCTCAGCACGCTCCATCATATCGCAGTCGATCTCGCCCGCTCGACCTTTGCACCTAGCAACGAACTTTAGCACCGTGGCTGTGGCGCGAGTGAGGCGAAGCCAGGAGGAGAAGCGCTGCGGGTCCGGCACAGGTAAGCAAACTGGTTCTTCGCGCACCTGGACGACGGCTACGCAATCTGACGACTCACCTTCATTACCGGTAGGTAAGATGTCTGTAGGCCATAGACTTTCGTCGGCGTATAAAAAAGAAGGACCTTTGAACCACTCGTTCTGTAGGGCTAGGTCGAACGAATCCCGCGTGGCTAAATCGGCAACATTTAGTTTTGTAGAAATGTACCGCCACTCGTCCACGCGGGTAAGATCGTCAATCTCGCCCAAGCGGTTCGCTTCAAAAGTTTTATACGTACGATTTTTGTTGCGGATCCGATAAATCACGTTTAAAGAATCACACCAGAAGTAACGCCTCATTGGCGTCAGTTTGTGCTCCTTTTCAATTGTACTAGCTAGTCTTGCAGCTAGCAATGCAGCTTGTAACTCAGCTTTCGGAATAGTCAGTGGTTTTACTGGCATAACTCTGCTCTTGCTGGCGATAAATGCAACATAAATAATACCGTTATCATTCCAGCGCCAATAGCCCACAGCGGACATCGCCTGAGTAGATGAGTCACTAAAGAGATGTAATTCCAAACTATAATACGAATAGGTATTACTTGACGCGGTCGTAGCGCTTGTAGATGCCGCTACGCCGTCGTAGCCTTTCGTAGCGCTGCGCGTAGGCACAGGAGCCGCGGGTTGAGAGGTAGGTGCGGGAGGGGAAGGCCTTGGTACTGCGTCGATACCTGAGCATTCTTGCATCTCGCTCGCACGCGTAGTCGCCAGATCGCGGTCCCTTACTGCATTGTGCGCGGCTGTGCGATACCATCTAGGTATACGAATATCTTTAATTACCTTTAGTAGGTCAACCCACTTCCGCCATTTGTTATATATCTCGTCCGGAATGTAGTCATCCCAATGCACCTGTAAACGCCAAGCTTCTTGAAGCATAATTCGGCCTTGAATCGTGAAGGGTGCTAAGAACCCTAGTACATCAAATATTGACATTATTACTCTTAGCATTAACCGTTTAGTAGGCCTATTCTCACCTTTGAGCACGTCGATCGGTATGCGTTTTAATGACAGATCGAAACCTAACTTGTCATCAGCCGGGTACCAAATGAGACCCAAGGTACGCTCGCTCTCATGTTGCTGGCCGACTTTGAACCTTACAGCAGCAGTACCTAAGGTCTCCTTTGGTACGCTGTTTAAAACCGCGACGCTGTTACTCGTCCAGTTTCTAATCTCAAAGCCGCCCGCCCTGTGGATATCACTAACGTTCCTTACCATTTCGATCGCCGTGGTCTCGTCGGGTAGGCTTCCAATATAGTCGTCCATGTAGTGCGAGTTGACAATGGCATCGACGGCGGCGGGAAATGATTTTTCGAACCGCCGAGCGTTTTTATTTTTAACAAATTGCGCGATGAATGGAGCGCAATTTGCACCAAAAATAAGTGACGTCATCGCGTACGTCTTCATGTTTTCAGTGGGGTGGTTTCTCCACAGAAACCTCAGCGCGTCCTGGTCTTCTTCCTGGATTTTAACCCTCAGGAACATGTCCTTAATGTCACCTGTTACTGCAATTTTATGTTCCCGAAAGCGCAGCATTATACCTAAAAGTGATGACAAAAGGTCAGGTCCTGTGAGTAAATAATCATTGAGGGAGCTACCGGTTACCTGACTGGCAGCATCGAAGACCAGACGAAGCTTTTGCTTATTCGGATTGTCCACGCCGAAATGAGGTAAGTAGTAAGTCTTCGGCGTGACTTCCGTGTTCATCAGTTCCCTGGCGTAATCATTTACTAATAAATGATTGACCCGTTCACGGTACCTTTCAGCGAATCCTGGATCCTTACCCATTTTGCGCTCGATACCCTTCATCCTGGTAAGCGCGTTTGGGCGGGAGTCGGGCACGACGCGGTGCTCATCCTTCCACGGAAGGCCGACGTACCAGCGCCCATCGACGAGCCTGGCAGAGCGCTACAGCTGCGCGACGGCGCGAACGTCATCAGCATTCTGGCGCGTGTGCGCTGTCACACCCATGGAATCCAAAAGGAACGAACGCCTAACATCTTCATGTATTTCCCTCAGGAGGCACTCGTTTGTAGTGGTGACATGCTCAATCTCGCTATCTGCAATACACAGGTTAGTATGGACATTCACAGATCGCGAACCCCTGGACGGACGGACAGCCCGCGGCACGCACACTTTTCCATGGACGCTCCAGCCGAGGCGGGTAAGTGTACACGATGGCTCATTAAACTTCCCTTCCCTAATTTGCAAAGGTATAACAAGATGTAAATTATCCTGACCTAACAATAATTCAGGTTTCGAATCTATTGTACACAATTTATGTTTTATATCTGCCAGATGAGAGTAATTAACTAATTTTAAAACAGACAATGTTTGAATCGGCAAACTTAATTCTTCAACACAACTCATTTTAACATTATAAACCTTATCGTCCATACCTTTAAGGTCGACATTCACTTTGGTCGATTTGTATACAAGTTCGTTATCTTTAAAGGCACCGTTGACGCGCAATGTCTCTGAGTGACCGCGTAGACCGAGGCGTCGCGCGAGTTTAGCACTTATTAGCGAGACGGAAGATCCATCGTCCAAGAACGCGGTACTGTTTATTACACCGTTAGGTCCCTGCACTAACACTGGTACGACTTTTAGTAACACCTTTTTATCACAAGTTTTGATATGCGTCAAAGTCTCAGAAACCGATGTATGCTCAGGATCCTGCTGCGCTGACGCACTCGTAGCTGACGGAGTACTCGACGGGCCCGATGATGATGATGACTTATGCGGTACCTCGACATTGTTTACCGTGTAGTGCAGAAGACGGTGATGTGCTTCGCCGCAATCTCCCTTATCGCACGCAGGCGCGGGGCATGAGTCTCGTTCATGTTTAGATAGTAGGCATTTATAGCATAAGCCGTTTTTTCTAACAAATTGCCACCTGACTTTGCGCAGCGCTCTTTTAAATTGTTTACAATCTGTTAATTTGTGAACAGATGTGCGGCAAAATAGGCACTTTTTTTCATTATTATCGCCGTGTACACATAATGTATGGGATCGTGTGTTGTTAGTTTCCGGGGTTTTATGTTTGTAACTCTCATTTTTCGTAGGCATATAGGTACTTGCAGTAGTTGATATCTTAACAGCCTCTTCATTAAGAAAATCAGACATGATGATTAATCTAGGTTTCTTACCATCTTTGATTAGATTAAAGCTGTAATCTGACCACTTCGATATTAGTACAGTCGGCAGCTTGGATAAAATTATGGAAACTATATTTACCCCTTGTAGGTGCTCCTCTTGACCAACTGCTCGTACTGCTTCCACGTAGTTCTGCACTTTCAACGCGAACGTAATAATATCCTTCTGGTAGTCTTGGTGCAGAGGTTGTAGCTTTTTAATGTCGTACAGTACGCGAGAAATGATGCACTCAGAGTTACCATAACGTAGTTCCAACGCCAACATGACTTTCTCGGGTGACGTGGCACTTATGAACAAAGCGTTGACTGCATCCTTAGCGGCGCCGCGTAGACATTTTCTAAGCCTCCAAAGGTTTTCCTTATCTGTGAATTTACATATCTCAGTAGACTCGTAATACGCTTGTTTAAACTGCAACCATTCTAGATAATCGCCAGAAAACTCAGGAAGATCTTTTGGCGTGCTTAGTCGACTGAGAAGGCTGGTATTCGGTGCGTTGGCAGTGGAGATATTCTTTACAGCTTCAGCCATAACTTGTATCGCACTATTGAGTGCCGTGATGGTGCCGTCGGGCGGCGGCAGCGGGGCAGCCGGCGCAGGCGCCGCGAGTGGCGCGGGCGCGGGCGTGGCGGCGCGTGGCGCTGGCCTGGCGACGGGCTCTGGCGGCACTTGTGACGCACGCTGATGCAGGTCACCCATATTAAAACCATTATCGGGGGCTTGCTGCTTGTCCACCAGCGGTTCCAAGTTACTCTGGTTGTCCACCCAATTTGCAACGTCACTTCGAGAATAGCTCCTTCGACTTACTTGTGAACCGTACTCCTGTTCCTCGTCGTTCAGCTCTGCTAGTTGAACATCCAGAGTTTTATCGATGATCTCCATCTGTATGGCAGCCTTTTGTTTTGCGGCTTCTAATAAAAGTAGCTTCTTTTTAGCCGTCTTAGAAGCTGATGAAATTCTTGAGCCCTTGCTGCTAGAACCTTTACTCACAGACGAAGCCGCAGGCGGAAGCATTTTTTCGAGGAATCCGGCCGCGGTTGATTCAGACTTTACGCTACCCTCCATTGTATTTCTTAATGCCTGCGGAATACTTGGGCGTGGCATAACTCTTTCCAACCTGGCTGTGGAATCCTGACCATCAGGTGCTTCACTCTTCTCGACCTTCTGGGACATCGTTTGTTCTTCTTCTAGAAGCCTATTTTCCTGTTCATCACGCCGCGCCTTCGCTCCACGCGTTTCCATCTTGTACGGCGTATGATACATATATCCGGTTTGAAGACCACTTTGTTGACTGTATGGGGTTCATATGAAAGAAAACCGAGGTTCTAGCACGAAGATGTATTTTGGAAAAACACACAATTACAAAAAATGTCACGAGAGTGCATGTGAATAGGCTCGCGGCTAGCAGCGGACTGCCTCGCGGCACATAGCAACGAGTTGCATTACATATGGTGCAAACAATTATGAACCTTAAGTCTAAACAATAAGATTTAGTTTTGCATAACAACTTATTTTCTAGAAAAACTTAACTATATTATAACTAGGTACAGATTACAGGTATACCAAAAGAGCGCATCGTTAACAATCTTAATTCTGTTTAGAATATCTTCATTCTTTTGAATGAAGTCATAGTAATATTACAATGCGAAAGTGTGTTTGTCTGACTGTCTGTTACCTCTTCACGCTTAAATCGCTGAACCGAATAAGATGATATTTGGTATGAAAATATGTTGAGTCCCGGAGAAGGACATAACTACATAAGATATAGATTATAGACCGTAAGCCAGGAACAAATTTCGTTGGTCAACGCCTCATCGCGTTCCAGGCGATAACATAGGGCGATGTAGATTAAGATTCTTCGGTCACAATGTGAGGCCGAAAGAGAAGGTTACCTAGAGGACTGTGTCTCGTTTTGACTAAAGAGGTAATGACGTCATCAGACAATCAAAATGGCAATATGTGTCAAATGTGTCAATTTTGTTAAGAGTGCGAGTTAGACACCGCCTTATTTTATGCTCTATCCATTCTCTATCGGACAGTTTTTACTACTTTTTAGGTACTAAGTCACCTATTTGAACGACTGTTTTATTCGGTAATAAGGTTCAACTGTAGTTAGGGAAAAAGTGTAGATATTAGATTAGATAGAAGATTTATAATCCATGACATATAATATAATGTAATGTAACTGTAACTTACAAGACGTCGTAAATGTTTTTTTGTTAATAGGTCGGGGCAGATGTTGCTACTGGGAACGCTGGGAACTGTAAGTACCTTGTTTACGTTTTGTATGGTTACGTTCATTGTGAGGAAATTTTAATTTATTTTTGTGATATAAGAGACTGAAATGTTCGGCTGCAAAGCGCAACCTACAGGATTATGACGACCTCGAACAAAGATCAGAAACAGATAAAGTGGATTACACAACCAACTCCAATGAAAACTTTGAAATATACCACAGGCCAGACTGCTACACAAATACATATCAAGAAACTACTCATTATTGTGTATCTTTAAGATCTAATGTATTACTAATGTAGTACTAATGTATTACTATAAGATATAATGTGACAGATTTTAGTTGTTAAGCGTGACCTGTAATGAGTTATTACCAATAAATTATGGTCTAAGAGCTGGCCACGTTACATGTGACACAATAATGAGAGCAATGAAACCTGTCTAGTTAGACTGCTTTACCATCCTTGTTGCTAGATCCGGGCATCTGGCAGCTTTTAATGGGTGGAGGTCAAAGTGACAGCCCAACAAAGTTTTTAAGTTGGGAAAAAGTAATACCAAAATAGGTAAAAAACGTCAAAGTTGTGTCATTTATAGAGGACAGGGCCTATATTTTAACATTAGAATAAAAACCATTGTCTATTATTGCGGAAACAAAAACAGTAGGCGACTAACTACAAATTACAATTTACATCATTTTGCACTACTTTCCCCCAACAGAACCTTCTGGATATGATATAACCTAATGAATTACATAATTTCCCATAATATTGCATCAAACCCAGAAATCTAGGATTTGTTTTCTTCGAGTTATTTGCATTCTTTGACCTCCACCACTTTACAGCTGCCAGATGTCCGGATCTAAAAATAAGCATAGTATAGCAAACTAACTACATGGGTTTCGTTGCTCTCATTATTGTGTCATATCTGACGTGGCCAGCTCTCCGTCTATTTGAACAAATAAGCCCGCCGAGTTTCTTGCCGGTCATAATACTTCTCGGGTCAGAGGTGTAGGGTTAGTATAGAACCGGTGGTAGTTTCGTTTTCTCTGTCGTTCATAAGTGCATTCATTGTAATGTGCCTAAAAAGAATAAATATCTAAAAAAAATAACTACTTTGCAGTTTTAACTATAAAACTTTCGTGAGACTCTAACATATTAAAAATATTTATAACGGGTTACTCACGTAATTTAAGTCATGTCGAGCAAAAATCGACTTAAATTACGTGAGTAACCCGTTATAAATATTTTTAATATACTTTGCAGTTATGTTTACAAAATGACTTTGGGCACGTATGTGACGCTTATGTCACGACGTAGTTGCAGCATATTTCTCAGATATTCACATACATATTTACCCATAAATGGAAATAGGTAGATGAACTCAATTAATGTAATTAGGCAAGCTTTTTGCTCGTTCGCGCAATAGATTTGTAACGGTCGCCGTTAATTTGGGGATTTTCCATTACAATGATGATGTTAGCGATAATTTCCTGAAATACAAGCTGTCAGATACTTATCTAAGACTGGAAGAAAAACATAGAACTGCTTTAAAAACAAAACGCCGGGAATGTAGCCAAATTAAAAAAACACAAAGTGAGAGCGCTTATAAAATATACCTATACCTACTCGCAGATATGTATGGAACTGTAGAGTACCTACCTATTTATGTGCTAGCAGAGACTAATGCTATAACAGAGACTATCGTGACTTTTTCATGTTTCTAATGTCGTAGCAGCGCTCGCTTTTAAGTTACATATGACACATTTATGTTACAAATCCGTAATATTTAACGTTCTGACGACTAGATATGTACATTGTACCTATAAATGATTATCTTACAGCTACAATTAAACGGTACCAGAACTTTAGTTAGGTACTGTCAGCTGCAGAGAAAGAAGAACCCCCGTGCATAGATACTTTGTATGCAGACCCCCGTACTTACGCTAACTCTGCAGCTGACATTACATTGCTGCATTTGATTGATCTGTTACATTTATTAGTTATTATTACGTATCATTACATAGCTCACCTAACGAAAACCTCTAACTGCCGAATAGGGGGAATAATCCGCTTTTTTCAGATTTTGTTTTACAAATTTGTCGGCGTTACAAATACGAAATTTCAGTGTTCTGGTACTAACTATCACTGAGCAAAGCCGCGGACGGACAGACGGACTGGTGAAACTATAAGGGTAAGAACCCTGCTCAGTGATGGTTGGTTAGTACTAGAAAATTTAAATTTCATATGAGTATGTGTTTTAATCACGCCGACAAAGTATTAAAATATAATCTGAAAAAAAAAATTATTTTAGGTATCCTCCCGTTCACCTTAAGGGGTCAATTATTTTTTACTCCAACCCTAATGTATGGGGAGAGGACAGAGACACAGCGTTATGCCAAGAAATTTATTACCATGTTGCAATAAACGATGATTATGATTATGATCACCTCTGTTTAACTTGTAACAAGTCATCAGTCTTTTTAATCTATTTGTCTTTGGTGCTAGTTAGTATAGTCCAACTTCTCTGTCTTCAATACCCTTGGCGTGCGTGCCGCGACATGTGACTGCATTAGTAAAAAAACTACCTACGCGTTTGCTTTTTTCACAAGCTTCCTATTTAACTTGCAAGGCTTGTTTGTGTCTTACCGGCCAACATTTTGCATTCTATCTATCACCCACTTGCTGGCGTCCGATTGAGTTGAAATTTGGCATATACTCTCAAAGACAATACTTTGAAATGGTCTAGAAATTATGCGTACGTATTAGTGGCGGTGCGTAAAAATATTTGTGGGCAAGCCGAATCCAATTCGACCTTTCTTTTCTCAACTGTCAGAAAACGTACGGACGTGTGCATGCGGACGTGTCCTGTTAGTTAAAAAAATATTACTCGGATCGCTGCACTGTGTGGAAACAATGGTGCAGTGTAAACAATACAAACTCTTCTTATCACTTGAAAAGGGGGACGTGATTTGGTGTAAAGGCTCCTGTGAAAGCGTCTACCATAAAAAAAATGTGTAAATATGAAACAATTCAATCAAAAAGATGAACTGTGTGACCTATGCTCTAAAAGCAGGTGGCCACAAAAATACTCGTACAGTCACCGAAAATAGACATACAAGACGTGAGAAAACCTAGTGGTGACACAGTCTGACAGAACAAAACTCCAAATATTATACGACTTGAGGGAGCAGATTAAAGATCTAACCAAATCTGTGGATTTGTATGCCGAACAATACCAGGGGCAAGGAAAATGCGGAAAGAAAAATTAGTGCAACGGAAAATAAAAATATATATTTGCAGAAGGTTAATGAAGCGCTAGAAGAGAGGGCACAGCTGGAGCTAAATGAAATCGAGATAATTGGCTTAGTCAAAAACATCGCCAATGAACTAAATCTGAACCCCGATCACATTGAAAACGTGAAGAGGGTAGGGAGGGAAAAGAAGGAGACATCAGGCAAGCAGAGATCAGTTGTAGTTACACTGCATAGCAAAGTAGCCAGGGATGAATGGATCTCAAAAAGAAAAACCCAAATAACTAACGAGGATATTCTAAACAATGGAAATTATAATGGGGAAGCCGGTGAAGGATTATTGTATATGGTGCACTCTTAGATTCCATACAATGAAATAACATGCTTAACAAACACAGCGAAGAGGACAAATCATCAAACGTGAACCATGCGTCGTTGAAGAGTTCCGTTCTGATCATCATTAGCACACACTTCATCAAATGTCACTCTTTTGAATGAAAATGCTTCATTTGTTAATAAAAATACAAAAATCACTATGTGTATGCCTTTAAGATTTGAGGAGTTCCCTCGATTTCTCATGGATCCCATCATCAGAACTTGAGCTTGGCAAAAATTTGTCCTGACAATCAAACTTGCTTAACATCTGTGTTCAGCGAAGAGGACAAATCGCCAAACGTGAACTATGCGTCGTTGAAGAGTTCCGTTCTGATCATCATCAGCAGTTCTACTTCATCAAATGTCACTGTTATGAATGAAAATGCTAGATTTGTTGATAATAATATAAAAATTACTATATGTATGCCTTTAAGATTTGAGGAGTTCCCTTGATTCCTCATGGATCCCAACATCAGAACTGCGTTTTGACAAAAACGGGACCAATCTGTATATATATATACTTACGATAAAAAAAAAACATACACGTCGGATTAAGACCTCTTTTGAAATCTTGAAGTCGGTTAAAAATTCAATGACCCTACATCCAGCATTGCTCATAATATATAAAATGAAAAATTACCTATTACAAATTAGATATAGTAATTTTAAGCCAAATTAACATCAAGCAGAACGAAGTGCCTTTATTTTCGGTGGAAGGATACGAAAGGTTTGCAAGTACTTGGGAAAAAAGAAGAGGAGGAGTGATTATGTCCAGAAATAGTCAGTGTAACAATTTTAAATAAAAAGGTAGCAACTTCAGTTAGCATCCACCTTTCCAAAATCAAATGTTGCTGCTGTAAAAAATACTCAAATCACTATAGGTGTGCTTATAATAGTTGAAGAGTTCCCTCGATTTCTCCAGGATCCCATCATCAGATCCTGACCTGGTTACAATGGGACCAACTGTGAAGTATACTCTTTCAAACAAAAAGAGAATTTTCCAAATCGGTCCAGCCGTCTTCGAATAATCGGTGAACATACATTAAAAAAATATAGCAAAAAAAAAACAAAGATCCCGACGAATTGATACGTTTAAAATATAATTTTAAACAAAAAAGAACCGACTTTACTAAGCATCCACCTTTCCAACACGAAATGCTCGATCTGCTGTAAAAAATACTCAAATCACCATAGGTGTGCCTATAATAGTTGAAGAGTTCCCTCGATTTCTCCAGGATCCCATCATCAGATCCTGACATGGTTACAATGGGACCAACTGTGAAGTATACGCTTTCAAACAAAAAAATAATTTTCCAAATCGGTCCAGCCGTCTTCGAATAATCGGTGAACATACATAAAAAAAATAAAAAAAAAATAGCAAAAACAAAGATCCCGACGAATTGATAACCTCCTCCTTCGAAATCTTGAAGTCGGTTGAAAATAGTATTTGATTGAATATGTTTCTAAAAGAAAACCATGTAATTTTAAACTTATACGAGTAAGGGTAGTTAAAACATGTGATAAAACACCGTAAAGTAGTTGTTAATAATCGCGGAAGAACTCAACTCATAATACTCTACTCTCATTATCATTAGCATAAAGTCTAAATTCACTCGCCTATTCAGAACATCTTGTTTACTTTATATTGTTTCAACAATCATTAGTGCTTATGTTTCAGAAACTTATATTAGCTTATTTTTTAAGGTACTAACTCATAACATACATAGTTACATACAGGATAATGATAAAGAGACAACAAACCGCTATAGGTCCAGTTTGGCGAAGCTATAAAATATTGTAACAACATAAACATCTTTTTGGTAATAAAAAAAATTAGGTAAGCCGGTGGGATCGAGTTCTTTAGATGCAGATGGCTCTAAGGGTAGCAATGAAAATTTCAATATTAAGCCCTCTGATAGTTATCGTAGGGGAGACCAGGGATGAACTTAACAGTTTTCAGTTTTGTTTGTATTTTTGTGTTTCTTATTTATTATATTCAGTTGTGGAATAAAACACCTTTACGAGTAATCAACAAAGTAAGCAACACATTTATTTGGGAACTGTTTTTTCATAAAGTAATTAAGTACCAGTAACAATAATACATTTAGCGTAATTGCAGTATTAGCAAAGAGAAGGTGTGTGCTCCTCTATTTGTACATTCTCTTTGGTATTACGTACATGAGATCAAACCTCAGGATCAAACACATGTCTATCTGATGTAAATGTTGCATGAGATCAATTAAGTTTCTGTCATATTATAAATAAGTATCATAAGCTTATGATTAGATGTCAATTAGGTTTTTGCATAGGTTCTGTAGATTCTTAATTAGTAAGTGTTTGTGCCATACCTACCTACCTATTTAATTGCAATTAGTCATTTTGTACGCGATGACACAGCCACTTATAATGGGTAGTTCTATCTATAGGCTCAAAATAATATTGACACAATGATAACGCGCGATAAATCTCTGCGGCATAGGAAAATCACGGCGGTAGTGACGAAATGCACTTACCTAATGCTTTAGTGATAGGAATTCGCTTCATGGTTTGGCTGATTCAAACATCCTTATGCTCATGACATTTGGTGGTGTTCACTAAGGTAACAATCGCGGAATTATTGTTCTAACTAAAACATTAAAATAATTCAGAAGCCCGTGAAGGGCGGGCGTGAAGAATACCTATACATGGTGTAATCGTTAAGTGTAGCCAGGCGATTATTCTGGAAATATAACGGTCCAAGTAGCACAGAACCGCAGAATCTTGAGCGTAGTGAGTGACTCAAAGGCACGAGGTGAAAATAACTTTGGTCTCATGTCGCTCTTTTCACCTCAGCAGTGAGAACATAGCAGAAAATTTAAATAATTTTTCACTCCCACTGGCTTCCACTCCATTCCACTTCACTTCCGCTCAATTTCCGCCACTCCTACCACACTTCCAATCACTTCCGCTCCAGTTCCGTTCCACCTCCACCTAGTACCGCTTTACTTCCAATGACTTCCACTCAATTCCCGCCACTTTTAATGAGTTCCGCTCAAGTTCCGCTTCTATTCCGCCAGTTCCACTACACCTCCACCCAGCTCCGCTCCACTTCCACTAACTTCCACACAATCCCCGCCACTTTTAATGAGTTCCGCTTTAGTACCGCCAGTACCGCTTCACCTCCACCTAGTTCACCGCTTTACTTCCAATGACTTCCACTCAATTCCCGCCACTTTTAATGAGTTCCGCTCAAGTTCCGCTTAAATTCCGCCAGTTCCGTTCCACTTTCACCCAGCTCCGCTCCCCTCCACCTAGTACCGCTTTACTTCCAATAACTTCCACTCAATTCCCGCCACTTTTAATGAGTTCCGCTCAAGTTCCGCTTCTATACCGCCATTCCGCTCAACTTCCACCCAGTTCCGCTACACTTTCACTGACTTCCACACAATCTCCGCCACTTTTAACGAGTTCCGCTCAAGTTCCGCTTCAGTTCCGCCAGTTCCGCTTCACCTCCACCCAGCTCCGCTCCACTTCCACTAACTTCCACACAATCCCCGCCACTTTTAATGAGTTCCGCTCAAGTTCCGCTTCAGTTCCGCCAGTTCCGCTTCACCTCCGCCTAGTTCACCGCTTTACTTCTAATGACTTCCACTCAATTCCCGCCACTTTTAATGAGTTCCGCTCAAGTTCCGGTTCAATTCCGCCAGTTCCGTTCCACTTTCACCCAGCTCCGCTCCCCTTCCACTGACTTCCACACAATCCCCGCCACTTTTAATGAGTTCCGCTTAAGTTCCGCTCGAGTTCCGCCAGTTCCGCTCCACCTCCACCTAGTACCGCTTTACTTCCAACGACTTCCACTCAATTCCCGCCACTTTTAATGAGTTCCGCTCAAGTTCCGCTTCTATTCCGCGATTCCGCTCAACTTCCACCCAGTTCCGCTACACTTCCACTGACTTCCAGACGATTTCCGCCACTTTTAGTGACTTCCACACCAATTCCGCTCTTAATCCGCCAGTTCCGCTCCACTTCCGCCCAGTTCCGCTTCATTTCCAACGACTTCCACTCAATTCCTGCCACTTTTAATGAGTTCCGCTCAAGTTCCGCTTCTATTCCACGATTCCGCTCAACTTCCACCCAGTTCCGCTACACTTCCACATACTTCCACTCAATTCCCGCAACTTTTACTGAATCCCGCTCCAATTCCGCCAGTTCCGCTCCACTTCCACCCAGTTCCGCTTGTCTTCCGCTCTACTTTCACTGACGCCCACTCAATTCTCGCCTCTTTTACTGACTTCCGATCCAATTTCGCCACTTATTACAAATAGCACATTTACTAAAAACTAGTGCCCGCACCAAATCTTGTGATTTGGTTTCCAAGCTATTTTGGTGTGTATCGGGGTTCTGATATTCAGATAAAAAACAAAAGCGAGAACAGGAAGCTTGAAAATATTATTTTATCTGTCTTCTTACTGAGGATATCTCAAGGTCATTTTGTCTCACACTCGCAGCAAAATTGAATTTAGCTCATTGTTATTGAGCACCAAAGAACCCTTGTTCGAGCTGCTGAGGTGAAAAGGATTTTTCTTCCCTGTGAATTAAATTTGAATGGGAAAGAGAGTTTATTGTCAAATAGCATATGTATATAGATAAAAATTTTCACGCGCCCTCAAAATATCGACACTAACTATAAATTTATAGTATAAAATGGGTTGATGCTATGTATGAAAAAGGGTTGTACGTTGTTTTATAGGCTACATTTTCGCAGAATATTGTTTCATAGAAAATGTTTCTCATATTTTCATTTCATAGAGTAATCATTTGTCAGAGCTCTTGCATTGTAGAATCTGGTTTTGTATATTTTTTATTGTTCAGATAAGTAGTTTTTCGAATTTCAGTTCATTACGTTTTAAATCAAATATTATTAATCCGTATAGTATTTAGTTTGTATAACAATTGTTTTAAAGCCTGCATATTCATAGAATGTTGTTTCTGATTTTATCAAACTTAATATTTTCGTTTCATAGAAGACTCAGTTTCTCAATACTTATTGTGATATATATTAAATCCTATATGTTTTTATTCAAAGAGAATTAAACTGTAGAATTTTCATATCAATTAAGCTGATTATTAAACTTAAATAAAAAAATCTGTATTTTATTAATGTATTAATGTGTTTTGTTTGTGTGTTTATCACAGATATTTGTTCCTGAGTTATGGATGATTTCTATGTATTTAAGTTTTTACCTATGTCTATTTATTATATATGTCGTCGTCTAGTATCCACAAGCCTTATTGAGCTTACCGTGGGACTAGGTCGATTTGTGTAAGATTGTCCCATAATATTTATTTATTTATTTATTTCATTTAATATATTTAATTTAGCAATATGTTTAATTTTACTATTCTAATTGTACTATTCTAACAGTTTGTTTCTGTGGAGGCCGCAGTTCTAACCATACCTAATCAACTTTTCTGGTAACAGTTTGTTTCTGTAGGGGTCGCAGTTCTAATCTAACCTAACCAACTTTTCTCGCAACCGTTTGTTCCTGTAGGGGTTGCAGTTCTAACCTAACCTAACCAACTTTTCTGGCAACAGTTTGTTTCTGTGGGGGTCACAGTTCTAACCTAACCTAACCAACTTTTCTGGCAACAGTTTGTTTCTGTGGGGGTCACAGTTCTAACCTAACCTAACCAACTTTTCTGGCAACAATTTATTTCTGTGAGGGTCGCAGTTCTAACCTAACCTAACCAACTTTTCTGGCAACCGTTTGTTTTTGTAGGGGTCGCAGTTCTAACCTAACCTAACCAACTTTTCTGGCTACAGTTTGTTTCTGTGGGGGTCGCAGTTCTAACCTAACCTAACCAATTTTTCTGGCAACAATTTATTTCTGGGGGATCGCAGTTCTAACCTAACCTAACCAACTTTACGGCAACCGTTTGTTTCTGGAATTTTGTTGTGTGTGTAACAGATCTAATATCATATTCTTTGCAATAACCCCCTATAACAGAGAAACTAAAGGAAAGCAGGCTTAGATGGTACGGCCACATAATGAGACGCGATGATAATTTCTGTGTGGAGACCGTCCTAAATATCCCAACAAAATCTCTGGGAAGAGGAAGACCCCCTGAAACATGGTGGTCCACTATCAAAAGGGAATTAAAAGCGCAGAATTTAACCCCCACGACAACCCAGGATAGAGCATCCTGGCGCCGCCGTACAAGAAGGCCCGACCCCAAATAGAACTGGGACTAAGGGAAGGAAGAAGAAGAAGATACTCTTTGCAATAAGTTTCTTTGCAATTAATGTAAATGAAGTGCATAAATACTAAAATAATAATATTGGAAAAGGAAATACTGGAACCAAATATTATATAAAACAGTAACTATGAAACAACAATCTATGAAATCTGTGTCTACGAAAGAAAAATACATGAAATATGATTCTAGTGTTTGATAACTTTGTAAATTAAAAAAGTTTGATAGCAATATACATGGAACTGAATGTCTGTGAAATATGATTTAAACAATTGAATAGTCTATGAAACAATAATATTGGAACAGAAAGTACAGGAACCAAATAATCTGTGAAATAATTTCTGAGAAACGAAATTCTATGAAATTTCTGTCTATGAAAGAGGGTGACACCATGAAAAAGACTTTTTATTTATTTTACACTTGTAGTTTGACAAAAAGCAGCTTATTCATAAAATTATTGGATTTCCTGTTCAAATCTGGCGTTGTTTTCGTTGACTAAATAAAGATAAATTGTTAATGTATTACATTGGATACTAAAAAATGGCCAATAAATAATGTGCACCGTATTAACCATAATATGATGGTATGGGCTGCATAAGTGTCCACTCGTAGGTACATAAATCAGTAATGAGCTGACACGAGAACTTCTTGTGTGAAACAAGTCAGCCACAAATTCATGTATAGCTTAATAGTGGGAAACATCTACGCAAATATTGTAAACATTTAACCAATAAGCTGTAGGAGTTTTTGTCAAAATGTAACGTTGTAACTATTATATATATATATATATATATATATATATATATACAGGCTGTTTGATGGCTACGTGCAAAGGTTTAAAGAGGTGATAGACGAGGTATTTTTGAACATTTCTAGCCATATATTGTTGTTTGTTGTTTATTGTTGTTTGTTGTTTATTTGTAAAAATAGATCTTACAGGCTTACAGTAGACACCAAAACGCTTGTAAGATAAAATAAATCAGATAGTTAATAGATACATATACAGTTAATGTTATATAAAGTTAATGTCCACTTGATGAAATAAATAATAACTGTATTCGTCGCCCGGGATCTCCTTCTTCTAAACCCTGCACCCTCACCCCTCGAAAAGGATATTTTTTCTCTTTATGCCTCGTGTTCCAAACCTTCCATGTCGATATGTTAAGGTTTTGAGCTACTGTTCGGATGCTTGTCTTAGGATCAGCCTCAAATGCGTGAATAATTTCTTCCTCGGTATCCGCATCGTATCTCTCAGGATTCACACTAGTAGCCGGACGATGGATCCCATTTTCGCTAAGACGACGAAACGTGTTGTAAAACATCCTGACATTGGGTAATCTGAGATTTGGATAATGCTCCTGATACATTCGCCGTGCCAATGCTCCATTACCGTCTGCCCTTCCGTACATGAAGATAATGTTAGCATAATCTTCGTTGCTAAAACCATCGATGTTCATAATGGTTAGTTACAAAATATAATAGTATTTGAAAACCGCTTCAACCGTTTGTTAAATTTTCATAGAAGAACTAAATTCGCAATTGGCTATCGTGAAAACTTAAAACAAAGGCAATTCAAAACATTCCAAATTTGAAAATTCTTATTCTTAAAATAACGTGTTCCAAATTTAAAACTATGGTTTTTAGTTTAGAACTTTTTTTATAATCCTCGTCGGACTTTGGAAAATGGTACTTTATTTAATTATTTACAAATAATTAACTTGCAAATAATTAAATTACAACAAACTTTTATGTTTTATTTTTTTACACGTTATTTAATAGTTAAGTACCTACTTAAAGTAAAATTTCAAGACTAGTACGGAGATTTGAAATTCTTAGGAAGTGCTCCCTAACTTTGGTTTTTATTATGACTAAAGAAAGAACAGTAAATAGGCATGTTTTCAAAAATGTTTGAACAATTCAAAAAATTTTTTTAAAGTTTTTTTTATGGCACATCAAAATTATGCTCGTGTCAACCTACGATTTTTTTTAAAAGTTCGTATGCCTCCATTTGTTTTAGAGGCCATGAATACACTTAAAAGTAGCTTTATTTGGTCCGACTTACATTAAACTATCGGAAACAAAAGATAGTGTTTCCAAACTAACGCGTATTTGAGCACTATTAACTCGTACCTACCAAATTCTGAGCATTTTTCTAAAATTCTTAAAATTTCAATTTAATTTTTTTTTATCACGTTTCGTCTAAGACATATATGGCTAGAAATGTTCAAAAATACCTCGCCTATCACCTCCTTAAACCTTTGCATGTAGCGACCAAACAGCCATATATATATATATATATATATATATATTATAAATGTTATATGGATAGGATAGGATACCTACCTACGCCAGTAAGCGCTGAATACCGATTACTTATTTATTGAAACTAAACGTGGTCTTTAAGATCTTATTTAACTACGTTAGTATATGAATTGCCTACAGTAGTACAAATATGCAGCTCCGGGCCTCCGGCCGGGATCTTTTGTTCCATGTGGTATAATTGACAAAAGTAAGCTGTAATTCAGCTTCATATGAATTCACCCACAGCGATCATGTGGACTATATAAGTGCTATACGATTGCGTATTAAAATATGAATAACACTATTAAAGTTGAACCATGTGCAGCAAGACGCATTATATTATTGTTAATTGAAGTCACAGAATAACTGAGTGCATTATAATGCTACTATAGTAGTTCACATGTTGCTCCTAAAATGAAAGACTTTTAAGGGTACCCTTGTGGTGTTAAAATTCGGAATATAATCGCTATGTGTGGTAGGGCAAAGCACAGCGAATGTCATCTCGCTCAAAACTGGAGCAGAGCCCGACTGGGGAAGTACCTCCACCTTGCAGAAAATCATAGCCAAATAGCACTAGACTAGACCCTACTCATAGTGTTGTGTTCCTGCTGGTAAGTAAGGTTGCCAAAGAGCTCAAAGAGGACCAAGGAGAAATCTATATATACATGTATGCCTGTAAATGCCTTTGTCCTGAATGACTGACTGACTGACTGATCCACGCAGAGCCGAAACTACAGAAGCTAGAAAGTTGAAAATTTCAGGTCTGGTTACATTTATAACATGTACAAGTAATAAGAAGCGATTTTGAAAAAATCAAATCCTAAGGAGCTAAAAAGGGGGTTGAAAGTTTGTATGGATGGGGCTTAAACATTAAGGTTAGAGATTTGAAACTTCGTCCATTTACTGATAATTAAAAAACAATAAAAGTGATTTCAGCGTTTTTCAAAATTCAACCTCTAACGGGATTAAAAAAGGGTTGAAAGTTTGTATGGAGATTAATTTTTGCTTGTGACAGACTTGAATTTTCGTTTGCAGACTAAGGACTTAAAAGAAAAAAAAATAATTTCAGCGTTTTTCAAAATTCCACCCCAGAGGAGTTGAAACGGGGTTGAAATGTTGGTAATAAAGCGATGCCGTAACAACTGAAGCTAAAAAGTTGTAATTTGCAGGTCGGGTTACATTTATAACGTGTTCAAATAAAAAGAAGCCATTTTGAAAAATTCATCCTCTAAGGGTTTAAAAAGGGGGTTGAAAGTTTGTATGGGTGGGGCTTAAAATTTAAGGTTAGAGGTTTGAAACTTTGTACGCTTCCTGATAATTAAGAAATTATAAAAATAATTTCAGCGATTTTTGAAATTCAACCTCTAACGGGGTTAAAAAGGGGTTGAAAGTTTGTATTGAGATTACATTTTTTTTGTGACAGACTTGAAATTTCGTTTGCAGGCTACTAATAACTTAAAATAAAAAAAAACTGATTTCAGCGTTTTTCTGAATTCCACCCGAGAGGAGTTGAAACGGGGTTGAAAAGTTTGTATTAAAGCGAGGCCGTAACAACTGAAGCTAGAAAGTTGCAATTTGTAGGTCGGGTTACATTTATAACGTGTTAAAATAATAAGGAGCGATTTTGAATAATTTCACCCCCGAGGGGGTTAAAAAGGGGTGTAAAGTTTGTATCGAGGAAACTAATTTTTTTGAGCTAGAATCTTTTAACTTTGTAGAAAGATTACTTATTTAAATACAATAAAAGTTCTTTTAGCGTTTTGGATAATTCCACCCCTGAGGGGGTTAAAAAGGGGTTCAAGGTTTAGTATCAAATAATAAAACGCTCTGTTTTTAGATGATTAAATCTATTAACACGCAAGTGATGCATAACAGTAGTAGGTACCTATCTATTTATACCTATATAATTAATGCTAACTATTAGCTCAAATATACAGCCATCTCTTTCCTACCTGGATGTGAAGCATATTGCAATGATGGCATGCTGGACTCTACTAAAATATTGCAAAATCTTTATAACTGTTTTCACGTCAAGATAAAGTCAGCGTTTGGCCTTGTAAAATGGCTTTATCAGGATTATTAATAACAAAACCTTCTATGTACATGTTATGCGAATTAGGAATGGGTAGGTAATATTAATAAATCATACTTAAACATTATTTTGCTCTTGAAGCAAAAACTTTTTTTATTAACCCACTAGCTAGTAATTTTAAATGGAACGATAAAGACTCAATTATCAAAGAAGAGAGTTGTTCAATTTATGGTTGCTGTTTGGTGAGAGGTCCACCGCTAAGAGTTTTAACCTTAAACTGAGAATCAAAGTACTTACTTATTTCATGATGAGTCATGAGATACAAATAATGCAAGTAAAGTATTTGCAAAAATTCACTCTGAAACATGTTCTGAGCCCCTCTTTCCACTACTCTACATACTGTCCCTGGTAAATTACGCTACCTACCACTTCATTCATTCATCTATTTGCCTCTCTGCCGCTCAAATATACAAGGACCCCTATTAAACTAATTCGACAAGCTAATCTGTGACACGTGGATATCCATGCGAGATTACTACTTGTTTGACACAGGTAGTCACGTCTGAAAATATAGATACACTAGCTTTCCGCCCCGCGACTTCATCCGCGTATGATAGCAACTTCGCACCCCTATTTAACCCCCTCAGATACCCCCATTTGATATGCTTTCCTATCTGAACTGTGTCCTCTAAATGTAAGATGATTTTGTAGTAGTTTCTGGTTTGGGCCATGCATCTTTGTCCGTCATATAGTCCTCGAGCTTAAGAGCGGGAAATGATAAATTTAAAGCATCGACAGGTAACTTGTTATAAATGTGAATACCTTGACCTAAAAATGACTATGCTTTGCGGATACGACTACTTCTGAAAGCAAGCTTGTTTTTATTTCTAGTGTTATAGCTGTGAATGTCAGAATTTTTTTAAATGTAGGTATGTATATTTTTTACAACAAAAATAATATTGTCATAGATATATTGGGATGCAACAGTTATCTAACTGATGCACCGGCCTTTAAGTTATACAGAAAGCGAATGGCTCTTTTTTGTAAAACAAATATAGCCTGTATGTCAGCTGCTTTGCCCCAAACCAGAATACCATATGACATTACACTATGAAAATAACTGTGATAAACTAAGCGAGCTGTGTCAATATTCGTTAATTGTCTAGTTTTCCTAACGACATGAGCGGCAGAGCTTAATCGAAGCGCTAGTTTTCTTATATCAGTACTCCATTGTAGATTTTTGTCCAACATCGAACCCAGGAACACTGCTTTATCTATCTCTAAACATTCATCATTCAGGAGAATCTTAGTGTCCACTGGTGCATTGCGTTTAGCAAAACAAATCTAATACATTTGGTTTTCTTAGCATTAAGTAGAAAATTGTTAATAGTAAACCAGTTCAGTAGGAGCTAGTGTGTTTTTGATTACAGTAAAATCGGTAGATTGCTGGTCAACTTTGAAAATTAAAGATGTATCATCGGCAAATAGAACGATATCACGAAGGTTTTGTACTACAGAAGGTAAATCATTTATATACTAAAACCATAAACAGGAATGGGCCCAAAATAGAACCCTGTGGCACTCCTTATTTTACTAAAGTCCCTTTAGAACTGGGTTTTATTTACAACAACCTTTATCATACCTACTTATAACAATTGCAATGTTTAACTAAATATGCAAACCGCATGATTTCAATTCTAAAGTTATGGCCAGACGGCATACCACAGCCCTCTGCCACGAGACCTTGGCAGAAAGAGAGTTTTTAAATCATGTAGCCAGTGGTTGGTGCCAAATTCTACATGACCTTTAAACGCCCTTGGTGGCTAGGCGTGCTCTGCCAAACATTGGCAGAAGCGGTTGGTTGGTTGTCAGCCATGTAGACGCTCGCTTCAACCAAGGTTACGTGGCAGAATCTGCGGCTATCTGCCCTCTGGCCCCAACTTAAGATATCTATAAGTAACTATAAGTACTAATAAATTAAGTACCTACTCGTAGTCAAAAAGTACAGTACCTACACATACTCGTGTCCTATGACGTAATGAAAAAATGAACAGTATATGAAGGGTACACGGAAAGAACATGTCTAGTCACTTTTTTGTAAAATGAGATTTTTATATCAAAATGTAGAGCTTGCAATAAACTATTAGTAACAACTTCTGTTTCAGATGTAAATTTTAACGTATATCCACTTCTTAACTCATAAAAACCATCTAGTTACGAAAATAATATGGTTAATTGAATCGTTCCAAATTTTAAAAGCGCTATAACTCAAAATGTTGTCAATGTGACTAGACATGTTCTTTCCGTGTACCCTTCATATAGGTAGTGTGCTAGAGAATTTTAGTTAACTCAGCCAAGTGTATTTAATTTTGGTTATTTAGGCAGTATTGGCAGAAACAATGTCTTTAGGAGGCAACAAAACTAAAAGTAAGCCGATGTCGGAGCATTGGACCAGTTCAGACTCCACATGATCGGTAAATCTTTAAAATACTCAATATTCTTATACTTAGTGCTCTATTAACATAAGTATCTTCTATCTATCGATATATTAGCACAATGTGAACAGCGAGGTGTTTATTCGTTTGTTCATTGTTTCGCAAGTTACTCAAAAATCGCGTGACATATCAATTTACATCTCACAGCATTCCATAAAAGGTAGTGCCCCATTGTCAAGTTAAGTCTTCTCAGCTAGATATTGTAGTCAAACCTAGAATTATCATTTATGTATTGCGTACTTACAATACAATATACACAGTGAATCTGTGTAATCCGAAAGATTTTAACCATAAATTCCTGATCATAATTGGAGACTAAAATGTCGTATAACTTTTCTGGAATTGGCCTAGTTTCAGAGTTACTACCAACTTAATAAAAAAAACATTTTTTATTGTGACTCAGTGCAAAACGCTTTTTTGATGGCGATTTCAGCCTTTATGGGGTCTAGTCTAGACATTCTTATTGACAGATGCCAAAGAATTACTTTACGTAAACTATTTTTTACGAAAAAAAATGTACTTATTTATTTTAATCGACAGTTTTAACAATAACATGTTTTTATGTTCAACGTATTTAAAAAAAAAAAAATTGTTTTTTTGGCGAAATTGACCTAAATTCATATAATATAACATTTATTACTCCTTATGACCTCAGGAATTTATAGTTAAAATCTTTCGGGTTACTCAGATTCACCGTGTATAAATTCACATTGGCTCCTTTGGTTAAAGTACTATTATTATTATTACGATTCTTAATTGGGCTATCGATGTGCCGCGTCGACCAGATTTGATCTATTGTGGCAGCCCTTTATAAATCATTAATGATTCCTTACTGACTCCCGTTGAATCCAGAAACATTTATTTTTTAAAGTAGTAATGAATACGAATTAAATAAAACGTCCTAGAGCCTGTTTGTTGGCTCATGCTCATATCGCATATGCATTATAGTTGCCCATCCCTCACAATCACAATAGGTGAATTTGAAAGGGGGGTTTATAGGATAGGTACAAATTGAATAAAACAAGCCATAGGTTCATCTTACTTAATTATCTGTGCTATAAATAACTAACAAAACATAACTTTTTCATTGCTTAACTGAAAAATTACTCAACGGATCAAGTTTAATTTTTTTTTTTACTACCCTATTTATGTTTTATGTTTTAAGAGCCTGTTTCACAATGTCCAAGTAATGTCCTGAATAAGCTACTTGCCACTTATCTGACGAATAAAGTCATTGTTGACGTTTCACAATCTTCAAATAAACTGGTATAAACAAAAAGGAAGATGAGTGACGTTCATAGTAAACAAAATTGAAATGTGTTTCAGCACCTACACACTTGTAAAATGCTACACACCGCTATAATGTATGTGCATCATAGGCTTTTGAGATAAAACTATATAGTTAACACGGGTATGCAAGGGAGACCTCCATATTTTGCGCATTGCACAAAGTGTGACTGAGAGACTCTGCCACACGACTAATTCAATATAGGTTCCGGAACCTATATTTTATGGCACACAATCGAGCGCCTAGTACCATATCTCCCTTTTTAAATCAATGGATAAAGTGCTATGTTTTGCTGGTAGTTTTATCAGGCAGTTAATTTATTTGTTAATTAGCTATTCAATACTTTACTTGGACATGGTGAAACAGGCCCTAAGTCTTACCTATATCCAAAAATAAAATCAATGGATAAAGTGCTACGTTTTGCTGGTAGTTTTATCTGGCAGTTAATTTATTTGTTAATTAGCTATCCAATACTTTACTTGGACATGGTGATACAGGCCCTAAGTCTTAGGTATATCCAGAACTAAATGATCCTGGGAAACACCAATTCTTTTTAAATATCCTATTTAACACTTCCGAACAATAAGATTGACCCGAGAATAATACCTTCCAAGTGCGAGTCGTACTCGCCCCTTGTGGGTTCCGTACATCACACGATTTTAAAACAATCACCAAACATTGCAGACATTGCAATAACGAAAAGAATAATTGGATTGAGGGACAAACTTTAACTTTGCCGGTATCTCCAAAACTGTTTTCTCCATATATCAGCATACCAATAGGTTGCGATTAGTTTACCAACTGGAAATAAGTTATTGTACGCATTTTTTTGTGATGGATTTACAAATTAACGAATTTTGGACTCGACCAAGACTTTTGTGCTGTAAGACGTAAGACCTTCCTTCTTGATTTCATGGTTTTAGGTCTATGGGAAGTAACCCTATAGGTGTTGATTCTCCTGCGAAGTGTTAGTACAGGGCCCGTACTTTTCATGCCGTTGACGTAAAAATGACGCCACGTTGCATATAGGTGATTACAACTAGGTTTATTGTTAGTAGTTAGGTTTCGTCGGTTCTACCCCAGGTCGTACTAGATTTGCTATGGCAGTTGATGTCATCATATATAAGATGCTAACAAATTAAGTACAATTATTTTAAGGAAAGTTAACTTACACCGAAACATTTTAAATAGAAATTAAGATTTTTTTCCAGGTGATTTTTTTGTTTTAATTTGAGTAACTAATTAAATAAATAAAAATTATGTTCAAACATAATCATCCTGTGCAATTCAATGACGAGATGCTTAACACTTCTGTCAAGTGACATTTGTTATAGAATAGTCATAGATTTCATAAAGATTTCTTCTTAAACTAGCCACGCATTATGATACCCTGTCAAAATATGGCTTGTGTCAAAGTATGTCTTTTTTTAACAATTGGCATTTATTACAAGAGCGAGGAGCAAGAAGTGACAGGGGGTGACTCATGGCGTCTATCGCTAGTCTGATAAAATAGCAAATAGGACGATATTGACATTTATTTAGGCAAGTGTCCAGTCAATAGATAGAATTAAGAGATAATCAAGGAATTTCTATTACTAATTATTGTTTATCTCATGAAGAGGGTGTTTTACGTAGCAACTTTGTTTTCCAGTTTTCTCCAAAAAAACAATATAAAACCTATAATATTTCATACTTAAATATACTCCAGGAGCCGAGTACTATCAGCAGTAAAAATATTTGTCCTTAATTTATTAGCATTTTATGCATATAATGTATGTTTATATAACCTTTTTTGATTCATATTTGTCATTCTTATTGATAAACAGGCATTTCTTACTTATGAATATTATTATATTCAATATTTTTTGTATTCGGCTATGATAGACGATTTTGTACAAGAGGACCAAGACCTCGTATATTTGATGGCGCTGACGCATGACAAATAAGAAATTGTATTATTACATCATCAGTAATTTAAATTTCGAAAACATTAATTACTAGTAAATGACGTTATAGAACCGTACCTTTCCGTACCATTGATTTTAGAATCGCTAATATTGTTAAATTTTATTAAATACTATCAATTCAGTACAATATTGGTTGTAAACAAAAATTACATTTATTATTGCATGTAACAATTATTTTAAGCTAATGTATATTCGACACAAAGTCGCTACGAATTTCAACTAACATATTTAAGAACTCACTAAACTTAGGAATTTACTTGTATATAATGTTAGTACGATTATGAATGAGACTAAATAATATGAGTCAAAGCAGATAATTAACATAAATACACATCATACACCATAACGTAACTGCCACAGCAAATCTAGCAGCGCCCGGTGGGGCAGAACCGACGAATCATAACTACTAACAATAAACCTAGTTGTGATCATCCTATATGCAACGTGACGTCATTTTTACGTCAACGGCATGCAAAGTACGGGCCCTGGGCCTTAGAACATAAGGCTCAAATGGACTTAGAACCTTGATTTTCTTAGGGAAATAATATTCCGCATATCTAAAAATAAAAACTGACTCAGCAAAAAAATCTGAATGCACATCAGAGCGATGTCTTGATATGGTTATTTTTTTGTTGTGTCTTTATATACTAGCCATTTTTAGGGTTCAGTAGCCAAAATGGCAAAAACAGAACCCTTATAGTTTCGTCATATCCGTTTGTCCGTCCGTCCGCCCGTCCGTATGTCACAGCCATTTTACTCGGAAACTACGATACGTATTTTAATAAAATTAGGATATAGGGTGTATTTTGTATGCCGCTATTTAGTTATGTAGTTAAATAAGATAAAAAAAATGTTTCGGGGGCGCTCCGTACATGTACTAAATAAATAAAAAAACAATTATCAACATATTGCACATCAATCGATAAGTCTTTAAAATAACATCGAGGTTTCTTTGAAAATGTTGTGATTAAGTTACTATTTTCAGAAATAATCGCTTCGAAAGTCAGATAATTTGTGTCCCTCCCCCCTTTAACTTTTGAAACGTAAGTCCAAAAAATATGAAAAAAAAAATACTTTCTACGAAAATTGTTTTGGACATTATTGGTTCAGCCATTTTCAAAAAACTTCTTCTATAGGCATCAGATACGACCTTTTGGTACTAGTTTGGTTCTTATGCCATTCAAGGTACGGAACCGTCCATTATGCGTGGTCCGACACGCACTTGGTCGGTTTTTATTACTTAGTCGCCACGATTATTATTTGTATACCTATGCCAAACTAGCTTTCTTACGGTCAGGCAGCTTGGCTACGGAACCCTAAAAATGACATGCAGTAAGTTTCAGATGCCTAATGCCTATAAACTGTAACTTATAATATCAGCGGAACTCTTTTTCAAATTCTTTTAACTAGAAAGATATATCTGAGCCATATTTTTTAAAATTTACAAGACACACAGTCACTAACCTTATGTGTATGTGTTAGAAAGAAACTCCTACTTCTTAATCTGTACCTTGTAGCTTTGTGAAATGGGTCACATCACTAGTAATACATATCCCATCAAAAACATAAATGTGAAAGGCTGCCAAGTTCGATACTATGGGAATGCTTCGCCTATAAAAGAAGTGAGATCTGAATAAGTACCAAGTTCCATAAAAATACCTCAAATCATAAATAGTTATAGGAATGCACACTTGATTTCCAGCAGTTTTTAAGGTACATTTTGAATAAGTATCACGTTACATAGAAATACCTAAAATGATAATAGTCAGAGAAACGCACACCGGTTTTTTTAGCAGTTTCCTGATAACATTTATTATTTTCAGTACTTTTTAATGATGTTACTTGGCAAGTTTTCACACACCACACACCTTTTCAATGCAATGAATCGACACCTTTGGACTGCAATGTATCAAGTATATAATTTTCTATTAAAACTTGCCAAGTTACATCATTAAAAAGTACTGAAAATAATAAATGTTATCAGGAAACTGCTAAAAAAACCGGTGTGCGTTTCTCTGACTATTATAATTTTAGGTATTTCTATGTAACGTGATACTTATTCAAAATGTACCTTAAAAACTGCTGGAAATCAAGTGTGCATTCCTATAACTATTTATGATTTGAGGTATTTTTATGGAACTTGGTACTTATTCAGATCTCACTTCTTTTATAGGCGAAGCATTCCCATAGTATCGAACTTGGCAGCCTTTCACATTTATGTTTTTGATGGGATTTCATTTATTTTTGTTAGGTGTAGGTTCTTTATTATTTTTTTATCACGGACGAGTGTAGGCAGCGACGGAGGGTGCGCGAGGCGGGGAACGGAATTTTTATCTAGTATCACTATACATACATATATCGGGATTTCGGGATCGATCGGGCATCGCGAGTACCTATAATCTATGATAAATCCTATTTTACTATTTATTTATAGGTGATTTTTACAAATAAACTGGCTCCCTACACCTATAAAATGTACCTACTTACATATAATTACATACATCAATAACGTACTTTATACTGTTTGTAAGTACGCTACCTACATAGATAATTAATAACTTGGTAATACCTACCTACCAGTAGGTATTATAATTGGTGGCCTATTATGTAGCCCTAGAAGTGCACCATCCCATCTCATCCCGTGGCGTATCGGAGGGTGAGATGGGCAGTAGTATATATAATTCAATCTTAGAGTATATATGATTTCCATGTTCTTGAATCAGCGATTTTATTAGTTGTAAAATTAGAAATTATTTAGACTATGCGAGAAAAAATAGTCTTTTCATTTTTGTTTGATTGATTTAGCGCACCTAGTGTACCTAGCAGTGTTGGCCGAACGTTAGTGTGATTGAAAATTAAAAATTGAAGATTGAAACACGTTAGTTAAAATTGAACACTAATAGTTTAGTGCAAATTGATTTCAATTAGAATTGTAATTAATTGTAACTAACGTGTTAATCCTTTGCGAATAACTAATAATTGAAGATATTTAATTTTTAGTCTTTCTCAAAAATTTAAACATTAATTTAATTTTTAGTGTAGATTGAATTGGTAATTGACATTAATAATTTACCTAACTAAACGCGAATTTAGGTTAAGCTACGAGGTTTTGATTACTTTTACTTTTACTTTTACTTTTACCTTGACCTTGACCTTGACCTTGACTTTCACTTTCACTTTCTTTAACTTTCACTTTTACTTTCACTTTCACTGTGACTTTTACTTTGACTTTCACTTTGACTTTCACTTTCAATTTGACTTTCACTTCCACTTTGACTTTCACTTTCACTTTCACTTTGACATTCACTTTGACTTTCACTTTGACTTTCACTTTGACTTTGACTTTGACTTTCACTTTGACTTTCACTCTGACTTTCACTCTGACTTTCACTTTGACTTTCACTTTGACTTTCACTTTGACTTTGACTTTGACTTTCACTTTGACTTTCACTTTGACTTTCACTTTGACTTTCACTTTGACTTTCACTTTGACTTTTACCTTTGACTTTCACTTTGACTTTCACTTTGACTTTGACTTTCACTTTCACTTTGACTTTCACTTTCACTTTGACTTTGACTTTTACTTTCACTTTCACTTTCACTTTAACTTTCACTTTGACTTTCACTTTCACTTTGACTTTGACTTTGACTTTGACTTTGACTTTCACTTTGACTTTGACTTTCACTTTCACTTTGACTTTGACTTTGAATTTGACTTTGACTTTGACTTTCACACAAAGAAAGTAAAAGTAAAAAGAAGCTCCAGATTTTGATACCGGTACCATCTGCTCATCAGTACAAGTCGAATGAGCCCAAACAGCATGAGTCTATGATGCGCCAAACCCGAGATCCAGTAGGGATCCCCAGGGTCCAGCATGAGCTCCAGATTTTGATACCGGTACCATCTGCTCATCTCTACAAGTCGAATGAGCCCAAACAGCAAGAGTCTATGATGCGCCAAACCCGAGATCCAGTAGGGATCCCCAGGGTCCAGCATGAGCTCCAGATTTAGATACCGGTACCATCTGCTCATCAGTATAAGTCGAATGAGCCCAAACAGCATGAGTCTATGATGCGCCAAACCCGAGATCCAGTAGGGATCCCCAGGGTCCAGCATGAGCTCCAGATTTTGATACCGGTACCATCTGCTCATCAGTACACGTCGAATGAGCCCAAACAGCATGAGTCTATGATGCGCCAAACCAGAGATCCAGTAGGTAGCCCTAGGGTCCAGCATGAGCTCCATCTTGTGATATTGGTCCCGACTTCCGAACCCGAGATGCAGTTTTAAAATTAATTATTAGTGTAAGACAAGGATTTAATTTAGTTACACTAACGTTAATCTAATTAACTGTAATTCTTATTAAATTTTCGAGACGTTGGTGTAACTAATAGGTTAATTCTAATTGACGGTTAGTGTAATTGACGACGTCACAAAATCAATGCGAACTAACGTTAGTAAAAATTTATGTTAGTGTAATTGATTAGTTACGGAATTAATCTTCTATCTTATTGAACAATTTTCAATTCTAATTGAAATTATCGGCCAACACTGGTACCTAGTGACCTGCTTTGCACTTCGTAAATCGTGGGTTCGGTTCCCGCAACAGACACACACAGAGTGGTGATATTGTTCTTGTCTTTAAAACAAACATGTATTGTCTTAAATTGGTATGTATCTAAATTTAAATAAGTCTTATCTCATTTCCACTCCATACCTACTTATAGTGGAACAAAATTACACATTCGTTGTTTTCTCGAGCCCACCAGTTTAGCCTATCAAGGCTTCACTGAACGTCCGCCAACTTCCAAGCCAGCTTGGCGGGACTGGCTTCCCCGAGGATACCGGACTCTTCGTTGTTTTCGAAACTGACTCACACTTGGCCGTTTTCAGATTTTTACTTTATTTCGACCTAAAGACAAACCTTCGAGCCAAATTTCAGTTCGGTACGACCATTGGAAGATATACCCATTTAGTTCATTATGACTTCATAGTACAACAAAGTTACACCTTCGCTATTTTTAAAACTGACTCACACTTGGCCGTTTTCAGATTTTTCCCTTTACTTTGACCTTAAGACCTATCTCCATGCCAAATTTCAAGTCAGTACGACCATGGGAAGTGGTCTAGGTTTTCGATGAGTGAGTGAGTCAGTGAGTGAGTGTATAGTAAAAATAGCGATTTTCTGACGTCAATATCTCAAGAACTGCTATAGGTAGAATAATGAAATTTTGTATTCTAGACAATTAAGGGGATGTCAACAGACACTCGAAATTTCATATGCGTAGATAAAATATGTTTTGAGTTATAGGGTGGTCGAAATTGGCCCGAAATGGTTCGTGTAATATAACCCACGGCCGGTGTGTCGCTTTTTTTGCTCGAACTTGGCGGACACACTGCTGTGTGTCTAGATATACTAGTTACATTTTTTTATGTAACGGGCTTCATGGAGCAATTAAGTACCTGCTCTACCCAACATCGCCTCTTAACCCCCATAACTATTCATTCGTTTTGTACCTACTTATAACATTTGTTTCCTTTTAGAAAAATTAAAATTGTGTTACATTATTAATAAATACAATAATTTACTTACTCTACCTACCTACCCTGGACAACACATAACCTATACGTAGGTGTATAGGTTATGTGTTGTCCAGGGTCAGCGTATTCATTCATTTATAGGCACAGCACTCGTAATTCCAATGATTAATGACCTGTATGCCTATTGTTTCAGTAACGGCATCTACTAACACGGAAGTGTGTCTGCCAAGTTGAGTCTATATACAGGTTGTTCGCATCTTGCTTTTTTTTCTCACAATTGAGAGCACAGGCCATTTGGTTTTTAAAAATATCCACAAACTCCTCCTTAACCACAAAACGTTTAGTCATTGGAAATCCGATGAATGAGTCCAATAAAAAGTGTCACAAAAAATGCATAATGTTAAGCCCGATTTTTAAATAAAAAATCCCAATAAATGAAAAAAGCGTGTAAATGTGTGCTAATCGAAAGCATCTTGTGACTGAAAGTCAATGTTTACAGCTCAGGTATATTGCAATGGCTTTACAATTTTGTCATCGACCTTAGGGGCCCTCCGTCCGGAACAAGCCCTTAAATTAAAAATAAAACCGGCCAAGAATGAGTGGGACTTGTGAGACTCACTCCTCGAGTCCATTACCCTTTTTTTCGAGTCACACTTGACCAGTTTTTGTTATTATTTGTTAGTATAGTTAAATTTTTCTTTATTATTATTATTACACTGATTTTGAGGTTGAGCCAGTAAAGAGATCCAAAATAATACGAAAATATATATGTTTGTATAAATATTATCCGGTCCGGTATGAATACTGTCCGGATATTATTCGGATAATACGAATATTTCGACTAATTTCCATACAAATTACTATTCTAAATATTCGGATTGCAAGGACTAGGGAACTAGGGGTTCGGGTATACTTCATATAAATAGTTTTTTTACCAGCCCCTGCCCTTGCCCCTATATGAAGAGGCGAGCGGACTATACTACTACGACTGAATAGTATTTTTTGTGTTTTGTTTAAAATTTTACATGTTGGTATTTATAGTCGTTATTGCTTAAAGCTATAGTTGCAAGCGTTAATAGAATGTTCGTACGGTGCGCCAGTCAGACTCGCACTTGCCCGATTTTTTTAACGTATGTTCACCGATTTTCGAAGACGGCTTGACCGATTTAAAAAAATCTTTTTTTATTTGAAAGAGTCACAGATCACCTCCTTAAATATCTGTGGAAAGAGTATAATTCACAGTTAGTCCCATTGCCAAGCGCTTAAGTATAATTTTAATAATTCGATTTATTGCACATGTTTCCTCTAAATTAAAACTCAGGAAATAGCTAAAAAGTAAAAGTAATATTGATGATAATCTTTATAAAGTCTTTCATTTCTGCAAACTCGTGGGATTCCTATCTTAGATAAAGATAAAGTACGTATTATGAGGTAAATATCAATACATAAAAATATTGATTTCGTCAGATGTGAATTGTAGGTGTAGGTATTTTCATGGTGAATGTTACTCATAATACTCATGTCATGAAACTTGGCGTCATCTTTGCATGCTAATGTTTCGGGTGGCATTTTATGGACGAGACATAGGGAAGGATTTGACTGCGCCTGCTTGACGTGCTGCTTGATCGTTGGAAGTTTCCATCGCAGTCATGGTGGCACTTAGCTTTAACGAGGGCAATGTGCATATCAAAATATTATTGCTTTGTTTACGTCTAATATTACTTAGGTTCCTACACTAATCCTGTCCGCTATTTTTGTATATATAAAATCGATGTTACCTTTTTGACTAGCAGTTTACTTTCTACGAATGAAATATATTAAATTATAGGTACTTTTATTTATTTGCAATTACTAATTGAAAAATATCGAGATATAAAAGACAAAGATCCGATAATTAATTAATTATTACTGTAAATGTTTGTTTCTAACAGCTATTCAATTATAGGACTATTATAATTATAATATAACAGGCTACAATTTTTTTTAAACCACCATTATACAGATAATTATATGTAGATATTTTATGTAAATGTAAATACATTACACAGCCGAGAAAAACATTAAAAATATGACCGAGCTACGGAAGACTTAAGAGCCTCTTTTACACCTTTAGTAATCTCATGTGATGGAGCCTTAGGGACTGAGTATATGAGTTTTTTGAAAAAAAACAGCATCCAAACTATCATCCAAATGTGAAAAACCATACTCTCGAATAATATTCTGGCTAAAAAATAAAGTACAAATATCGGTAATTCGAGCAGTCTCCATGAGGGTGAGAGGCACTAGAAGACGCATCAAGGTCTTCGAATGCGAAGACGGCGCCGCGATTCTATACTAAGCAAGATCTTACACCCAAACCTTAATTTTTATGGGATAATTCTTTATTACGTGAACCGATTTACACCGTTTTTATTTGAAAGCACGTCATTTCATTGTGATTTTGTAGAAATTACAGGTACAATAAGCATCTGCTTATACGGTAAAATTACAAACTTAGTTCAAAAATTATTTTGTAATTTTTTTTCAAAAACTATTCAACCTATCAAGTTCAAAATAATTTTCCTAGAAAGTTTTTATAAAGTTCTACTTTTGAGATTTTTTTCATATTTTTTTTTACTTCTGGAGCGATAGTTTCCGAAAATATTTACATTATCAAAAAATGATTATAGTAAACCCCTATTCATTCTTAAATACCTATCCAACAATATATCACACGTTAGGGTTGAAATGAAAAAAAAATCACTCCCCACTTTACGTATAGGGGAGGTACCCTAATAAAACATTTTTTTCCACTTTTTATTTTACCATTTTGTCGGCGTGATTGATATACATATTAGTACCAAATTTCAGCTTTCTAGTGCTAACGGTCACTGAGATTATCCGCGGACGGACGGACGGACGGGCAGACATGGCGAAACTATAAGGGTTCCTAGTTGACTACGGAACACTAAAAAGCTTTCAGGTACTGGTTGTAAAAATTACTACCGGTATACTCTGAACAATTTGAACTGAACTCATCCACTTAATGTCTTATCTTTTGTGTGTAAACCGCAGGGGCGCGTGCCACTATGAAAAAAATGGTTTAGCCACGTGTTAGCGTTTATTGAATTTCTACTATATGGACCACGCAATAAGATTCAATATGAACTAATACGAAAAAAGCTCTAAGTTCTATACGGTTGCACCCAATACAAGCGATTCAAATGCTCTAGCACCAGCGTAACTCGACACCGAGATCCGAAACAAACGTGCGTAATTGGTGATCGCGCTTGCACTGGTATTCCGAGCGCACGGCTAGTTAGCGATAAGGAGGCAATTGTAATTTTCCCGAACGGGCAGGTAAAACAGGGTTGGATTCTGATTAAAACATTTGGGTGGATGTACGATTTACAAATATTTAATATATGAAATATATACCTATACATATATAATAGATTTTAATAAATATTGGGTATGTTAAAATTATAATCAGACATATAAATAATCAACTATTTTAAAATTGCTTTCTTAATTTTACAGCTTAGACTTACTTTAACCTATAGCAATTTATGTACTGAGAATAACTCAATTCAAATATAAATAATATGAATCTACATTATAGTTGTGTTTTTTATCATAATTTGAGAGATATAAAGAGAATATAAAAATATATATATTTATAGTACATATTAGTCAACACAAATAATCATATTAATCTTTTCATCATATTAGCATATATAGCGGCAGAAACGTTTACTCGACCATGGTTTTGCTAGTTGGGTTATTATAAAACCTTAGAGTGGTGGGCACTGCCAGTTTATACTTATTTCTAGTATTAAAATTATGTATATCACAGTTCTTTCTAAAATTAACAATGTTTCTATGTACATACACAATATTTTCATAGATATATTGACTATGCACTGTCATTATATTAATGTCCTTAAACATATCTCTAACTGAGGCTCTATATTCTCTTAATAATAAATTATTTCAACATTGCTGTCTTAATTTTATACAATGTGATAGTAATAAAAATACTTTAAAGGAAAAAATAACATTTCACACGTCTTTCATTTAGACATAACAGATGTGTCGCCAGGGTCGTTCTCTCATTGTTGTAATTGATAAACACGTGGTATAAGTACCTGTTTATTTCTGAATGTTATCTACCGTAATTTTCCCTTACCTATACCTAACCTCAATCATGAAAGAGGGAGCGAGATACCAATAAAAAAATCTACCTGGTCTGTTATCAATTTCTGAGACACATTTGGTTATGACAGTTTTGAGTCTAGTGTTTGACTGGCTTTCGCTTGCTCAATACATGTTTTATTTCCCGATTCATGGTGCTCTTTTACGCAACTTGGCTACGTTTTACCGGATATTCCCTGCTTTCGATTGGATTTAGTACCTTGCGATTTAACGACCCCAGGCTGTGTCTATTGAATTATCATAACAAGCACAACTATAATGTAGATTCATATTATTTATATTTGAATTGAGTTAATCTCAGTACATAATTTGCTATAGGTAAAAGTAAGTCTAAGCTGTAAAGTTAAGAAAGCAATTTTAAAATAGTTGATTATTTATATGTCTGATTATAATTTTAACATACCCAATATTTATTAAAATCTATTATATATGTATATATTTCATATATTAAATATTTGTAAATCGTACATCCATCCAAATGTTTTAATCAGAATCCAACCCTGTTCTACCTACCCGTTTGGGAAAATTACAATTGCCTCCTAATCGCTAACTAGCCGTGCGCTCGGAATACCAGTGCAAGCGCGATCTCCAATTACGCACATTTGTTTCGGATCTCTGTGTTTAGTTACGCTGGTTCTAGAGCATTTGGATCGCTTGTACTGGGTGCAACCGTATAGAACTTAGAGCTTTTTTCGTATTAGTTCATATTGAATCTTATTGCGTGGTTCATATAGTAGAAATTCAATAAACGCTAATATGTGGCCAAACCATTTTTTTCATAGTGGCACGCGCGCCTGCGGTTTACACACAAAAGATAAGACACTAAGTGGATGAGTTCAGTTCATATTGTTTAGAGTATACACTACTGGGTATACTGCCTTTTTGCCGAATTATGTTTCGTCAAATTTCATTCAGCAACCAACTTTTCGCCGAAGTTTTTATTTTGCAAACCAATCTTTGGCATATTTTTTTTATTTCGCTACAGTTTTATAAGTATTGCAAAATTTTATTACGTCAAATTTTATGTGGTAAATAATTGTGTAGCAAATGATTTGCTAAGGCAAATAACATATTGTCAAAAAATTATGAAACAAAAGATTTGCTTAGTTAAATAACGATTCATCAAAAGCCATACCTGCTCCCAGAGATAGGTAGGTTAGGGTTAATTTTTATGACCCTAAAAACGAAACTGCTCCCAGAGATAGGCAGGTTAGGGTTATTTTTTTTATGACCCTTAAAAACTGAACTGGTCCCAGAGATAGGTAGGTTAGGGTTTTTTTATGACCCTAAAAACTAAACTGCTCCCAGAGAGAGGTAGGTTAATTCATCGCTTAATGAAATAAAATTATACTGCAATTTAAACCTTGCATTCTAACAAACTAGGTTATGGCGCAACTACACTTCGCCTATGCGGACAAATATTCGTGTTGCGTCTCTTTCTTATTCTATACAATAAGAAAGAGACGCAACACGAATATTCGTCCGCATAGGCGAAGTGTGGTGTCAGCATCAGATTTCATAATGCCATTCAATATGTTGCTAAATCAAGGTATGCCAATCAATACATTGACGAAAACATAATTGACATCTAAAAAAATCCCAGGTAATAATTTATCTAACAATAATTTGTCAAATCATTAGTGGGAAATGATATCAGTTGCGAAACGTTGAGTTGGGAAATAAAAATTTGCCCAAATAAAAATATGGGATACGTAGTTTGGGGAGTTAAAAATTTGTTAAATAATTTTCGTCTAAACATTAGTAAACCACACTACTGTCCTGTACGTTACGCGTGTGTAGAATAATATCCTTTAGACCAAAATATCGTCTCAACATGCACTTACTCATCTATGATATAATTTTAAACAACGTAACAAACGGTACTTCCTCGAATCAGCGTGTTTTGCGTCTTGCGCCTCATAGACGTGTTTTTACCTTAACAGAGCACTTAGGCATTAGTCAAGCTTAGCCGGCCAAGTCTGTGCCCGCCTTCACAATAGTCGAATAGTCAGACGGCAACCAAACCAAAGTGCTTCCTGGCGGTATGTTTATTTTTAAATAGGTAATCATTTTACAAAGAGTTTTCTGAGTTACAAAAAAAACCCTGAAAAAAATGAACAGCCCCTGGCCTACCGAAATCGGATACACAAATTTATATTTTTTGGCAAAGTAAGAAATTAGTGTCTGTGTAGACACATTGGCCAATGTGCCTACACAGGTCTCTCATCTCCACGGAACCTCTACCAGAGCCGACGCGGCTGCAGAGGCGGCCGAGAAATTAAAAGCTATAAAATATAGGGCTATCGGAGCCGAGTATAACTTCTATCCATTCGGCGTCGAGAGTTGGAAACCCTCGGCCCGTGGGGTCTTTGTACCCATGTCCTCTTTAAAGGCCTATCAAAGAGGCTAGTGGACACAACCGGCGACCATAGGGCTGGCAGCTTCCTCGCCCAATGTATTGCTATTGCAATACAGCGGGGAAATGCTATGCATCTACGGTACCATGCCGCAGAGGGTTAGTTCATTATAATTTTATTTAAGATTAGGTTTTAGTTTGATATAGTTATTTTGTACATAAATTGTACTTGTTTTGTGCAATTAATTAAATAAAGTAATTTGTAACAAATATAAGCCGATTTCAAATAGCCCTTCACACTAACACAAAAAAGTGGAGGAGACTACAAAGACAATTATTTAATAGAGTGGACAGAACTATGTAAGTAGGAACTTCAGAATCACATAGCTTCTGCCGGCGACAGTAGCATAAATGCCAAACAAGTTCCTTGGAATTCTCTCTTATCTTTTGAGTTATCGGGTTTTACCGCCCACCCCTCGAAATTGGCGAGTAATCGATGTAAGTTTGGTTTAATTATTTGAAAAAAAAAACACTTTTTCCAAGTTTTCTCTGTTACGTTACGCGGTTTAATCCTATTTTTGTTAAGACTTCGGTTACAATTTGAAAATGAAAATCGCGAATAATGGAATTAAGCACATACAGTCGCCTTTCATTAATTCGAACACGCGATAATTCGAATATCTCTATAATTCGAAGTTATCATGGGTTCCCTAGAAAAACTCTTAATATTTGAATAAACTTTTTTCCTAAAATATATCTAAATATATAAAAGAAGAAACTGACTGACTGACTGACTGATTGACTGACTGACTGACTAACTGACTGACTGACATATCAACGCACAGCCCAAACCGCTGGTTCTAGAGATTCCAAATTTGGCACGTAGGTTCCTTATAAGGTCTAGGGATGCACTAAGAAAGGATTTTTTGAAATTCACCCCCTAAGGGGGTAAAATGGGGGTCCAAATTTGTATGGCGAATCAAGATTTGTTAGACTATTTTAATCGAAACTTCACAGGAGTATTCTTAACGATAAATGAGTAAACACGTGTTTCAGATTTTTTGAAAATTCAACCTCCAAAAGGGGCAAATGTGGTCACAAATTCTGAAAATCAACATGGGTATCGTATCCTTTTTGAGTACTTATAGTACGCGGGCGAAGCCGCGGGAAAAGGCTAGTATTTCATAAAATAAAACAAAAATGTGTTCCACTTATGCAGTTTAAAAAGATAATTCAAAATACATATGTATGCCTACAAAAACTAATAGAAGTTTTGTTTGTTACTCCAAAATAGTATCAAAAAGTTCAGCATAATCGAAAAAAAAAACGTTTCTAGAGTCCAGTAAGTAATTAACCGAACTTATGGGATAAACCGAACATGATTCACGACAAAGGCAAAGTGTTGCAAATAGAGCACCTGTATCTTTCCACTGCCTGCCTATACATTGCCTATAAAAGCGCAATGGGATTTAGTCCCACACTCCCAGAGGGGTGTTTTCATCCGCCACCCCATTTCGCTGAGTGCATTGCATGCAGTCTGTGTAGTGTTCGTATTACCTTACCTACACCGCGTTATCGAGACTTTGTTGATTTGGTGACATAGCAGCAAAGTCGGTAATCTGTGTGCCTATAAAGCTTAGTGCTGTTGCTGGACATAGGCATATCTATAAGTAAACATGAAAACAAGGCTATAGCCACGAATAGTGGGTGTTATGTTGTATGTGCTAGGGGGTACGGGGTTGTCGGCGCGGCGATGGGCCGGCGCCTCGCGGCCGTCGCTCGGCGTTCGGCGCTCCGCGTTCGGCGTTCGGCGCTCGGCGCGCGCCCTGACTTTCCGCCGCGCCGCCGTCGCCGTGCCGTCAACACCATTCATTTCACTTGGCGCGCTCAGACGAACGGCGCGCCCCACCATTCATTGCCGATCTGTTCGCAACACTGGCACGACGTTGCCGCCGCGTTTAATCTTCTTCTTTTTTATTTTCAAACAAATTCGTTTTTATTTTTTAAGTGAAAGTCTCGAATATTCATATTGAAATCTCGAGCACAGTTGAAACTTAACGGCTTATAACTTACACGTTGACAAACAAATCTCGGATTAGAAACGCGAAATTGTTGAATTGAAACAGCTCTCGCTTGCAGTAATTTCATATTCTTCATACATAGGGATATATGAAGGAATCGTGAAGATTTCGACAACACTTTCAAATAGAAGACGGCGTCAAAGGAGCGAAAATGTCGAAAAAGCATCTCCACAATCAAGCTGCTATACCGTTAGCTCCTGCGGTATTCAAGGTAAGGATTTTTAATTGATTTGTTATGATTATTGCGAATTAAGATTTTTTGTTGTAATACCTATATGTATATAAACTTTTCCTATAATCTGTAGAACACATAGGTACACAAACTTTTGCAGTACGCTTAACCATTGGGTATTAGTAATTAATAAGCACAGTCAACAGCTTTGCGATTATAAATAAGTTTACCAAGGTAACAGTAACAGGTAACTACAATAAATATTTGGATGTGATTCTAAACTCGAAAGAAAAAAAAAACACATAGTGACTAATGCTTTAACGTAATTGCATTAAGTGGATTATTTAATACTTTCTAACCATTCAGAAAATCCTTTTCCAATTAAAATAACCGTTATGAAGTTAATATAATACCTAATTAATTAGCCGTACAATTTTACTGTTTGCTATTGAAACATCGTATCACTTTATTTGAATCAAATATGTAAAAAAATCCGCTATAAATGTAACAACGGGTACAAAGCCTATATGACGTTACTTTACGCTTATAATAAAATTAAAGTTGTAGCGCGTGGTTTTTCCTTGAACATTTGAAACTACAGCCGTAAGCGGAAAATAATGTTCTTCTTGCCTGCCTATACTGTAACGCTGACGTATTTACCAGTTTCGACTGCGTTAACAATTAAATTATGTTATAGTTATGAATCGTACGCGTTCAGTACAAATACCTACCTACGTATGTCAGTGCGAATTCATACTTTTCTTACTAAACACAAGTAGTAAATGTATGAACTCGCTTTAAACAGTAATTTATGTGTATACGCTTATATTGTAATGAAAACGCTACAATTACAAGTAAGGTATTTACGAACACAGGAACCTAGTCTAAACACTTCTTTTTTCGAGTACACGTAAAGCCTTGCTGAGCGATTGTTAAACTATTATGTCGTACAGGTAATGTGCCCAGTTCTTAGTGAGATTATCACATTTTATTACTCCCGCTATACTTATTTATGACATAAATACGTAATTCGTAAAACTGCCAGTGCAATTAATACCATATGTAATTCTAAATGACCTATCTACTATCAATATCGATATTTTTTTATAATAATCATAAAACATAAAACAGTTAACTTTATCCAGTCAAAGCTACGTCACTTACGTAGACGTGTGTACCCAGTACCTAACCAACATTCGTTTTGCTTGCAAGTCTTGCAACACAATCTTATTATTATGTATTTTATTAGGTATTTTTCATGGTTATTATGATACATTCGACAAAGATACCTAACTGATTAAATATCCTATTATTTTAGATGGTACATTCATGTAGTAGGTATGGCAATAAATTAAAATTTATGATGAATTACTGCCACTAAATGTTTTGTAAGTGATAATTATCCATTGTGTTTTACGTACTGATACCTACTCACCAAAATTACCAACCTTTACCGATACCTAAGCAGTTAGGAATGAATATAATTTGGAAAGATTATATTATTTATACTGTTGGCCGGTGATTGTTTCGGTACCTATATACAATTCACAAAGGGTGTAGCAGGATAGCTTGGGAAAATTGCCCCCAGAGATATTAGTTCGAAACTACAACCAAACCATGCCATTTAAAGAGGATATCCTCATGCAACATTCAACCCTCTCCGACCCCCTGGGGGTCCACAATACCCGATAAACCCCAAAACGGTTATATTTTTTTCTCCAAATCTGTGTGACGGACGAATTCCCAATTTTGCTCAAATATTAATTATGGAGACTAAAGGTCATTGTTGAAAAAAATGGAATTTTTAACTCATTATTTAAAAAAAATTGTACAGCCTGTATACTGATTTACAGTTTTGGCACTAACTCCATAATTTTTAAAATATGTACCATCATCTTATTTAAGTCATATCCAAAATTCATCCGCTTAACAAGGGCGGAACACATCTAAATATTAAAAAAAAGATCAATTTATTTGAACAAGTATGATAATGAGATTAATGAGTTCAATTTGAACTTTTAACATATCTCAATTACACGTGATAATATAACTATAACGAATTATTCTTCGGCGCTATTTTGATTAATAACAGTGGAATTTTCTATACAAACATCTAAAATGTTCGTCACAATTTCTGCTGGTTTAATTATTCTAGACATATGATAAGTAGTAAATTACCGCAGCAATGTGCGAGAAACAACCTACTGTTTGGTTTCCATTAGGGTACGTACAATAATGGTCACGGATACCAGTGTGATTATTTTGTTAGGATATGTACCGAATGAATATATGAGAGCGTGAATTTAAATTTATTTAGATGTGTCCCTTGCTAAGCGGATGTTTTTTGGATATGATGTAGATAAGATATTGTTATATATTTAAAAAAAATGGAGTTAGTGCCAAGACTGTAAGTCATTATACAGGCTGATACAATTATTTTTAATAGAATGAGATAGTGAGTTTTAACTTTTTTCAACAACTAGCCTTTAGTCCCAAAAATATTTGCGCAAAATAGGGAATTCGTTCGTCACATAGAGATTGGGAGAAAAAAATAAAACAGTTTTGGGGTTTATTGAGCATTGTGGACCCCCAGGGGGCAGGAGGGGGTTGAAACATTTTAAAATAAAAGTAAAAAAAAAAAATTTTATTCAGTTTCTTAAAATTACTTTACAACATCCAGGCTGGTACCTCTTTTTAAGTATTGGAAATACTCGTGTTAAGAGACACCGCTCTTCCGCAAGTGGTTACATTTTAGATGGCTTTATAGGTTACATAATTTAATAAATAAATAAAAAGGAGAAATAACAAAAAGTTTATGCAATTTATGCGCTATTAGTTCACGTGTAGCTTAGATAGTTGTGTGTGTGTATATATGTGTGTGCGTGTGTGTGTGTGTGTGTGTGTGTATATTTTGCATGGTATTATCCTCGTTTGGTTGTAGTTTCGAACTAAAAGCTCAGGGGGCAATTTTCCCAAGGCTATCCTGCTACCGTCAACTGCTATAACTTTGCCTACGATGCTCAACATTGCCTGGTTTGAAAAACATGTTTTTCTTCACAAAACAACTATTTATATCTTATTCCTGAGCTGTCCGCCTTTCTCCCATCTTAAGAATAAGATATAAATAGCTGTTTGGTGAAGAAAACCCACTTTTTCAAGCCAGGCAATGTTGAACATCGTAAGCAAAATTGTAGCAGTTGACGGTACACCCTTTGTGAATTGTATATGTATACCTAATGAAACAATCGGCCAACATATATAGATAAGTATATATAATAAAATCTTCGCAGTATATATAATAAAATTCTCTTCTAACTGCTTAGGTACCCTTTCCAGTCCATTTAAAACAATATGGTTAGTCAGACCTTTTTGAAACGTGTGTGGTACTTTGACTAAAATTTAGAAGTACAAACTTTATATCCATCAGAAAGTTATCTAAGAGTAGAGATGTACGACGGTACTGGTAGAGATATTAATTAATTCACGTAACTGAAAATGTTCTGTTATTAAAATCATCGTAGCATTATACAAAACTCCAATTTTTAAGTTACTTACAAAAATCTCTGTAATATTTATTCTAAACTAATAGATTAATATTAATATTTATAATCTAACGTTTACGATGAGCCGATGACATAGTTCAACAATGGCCATTTTGGTGATCAATCATACCTGCACTGCATGTCCTCTTCCGTGATTACAAAACGCGCTACACAAATAGCCCAGCATGCCGCGGCGTAATATCTTGAGAAATTTCTCAGTCATGTCTCAGGGATATACTGGCGTACGAGTGTGGTACTTAATCAATGTTAAACTAAACACTGTTTTTGTTCTAAACGCGTATTCGATACCTTACATACGCATATTTGATAAATTTATTATGATACTGTAGGTACATAAAAGGTGACAAAAATATAATGATACTGTAGGTACACAATAGTTATTAATGCTACAAGTGTAGAAAACAAGTAATTTCCGAACGAGTACGGAGTTTACTTGTTTTCTATGCATTATGCGAAGAAATAAAATAGTTTACCTGCGTTTAACAAACAGGCGGTCTAATGCCCTTTGTGGTTCTTGAAAAATGTCGGGGTGCGTTTCGTACGTAAATACATCTCATCACTTAAATTGATCACTTATTGAATCCAATGTTGATAAGATCGTATAATCGAGCGTCTCACGAGTCATACGCATTAAGACACAAACAAACAACATTCATAAACAGAATACATTTCCCTCAATCAGCCAAATCTTCGGTCAATTGGCATTTCTGCTTATTAAAATTGATATCGTATCCTAAAATAGCACTCTCAACTGTTAAACTATTATTTTAAGCTCATATTCAATTAAAAAGCATTCATTATTTCAATGACTACCACTATAACATAACATAATATTAAACATTTTTAAATTTAAAAATAAATGTGCCAATGGAACGGTCCTAATTAGAAGAGGAAAAATAATGTAAGAGAATATATTATTTTCTAATAATTATTAATATTGTATTTTCATCAGACCTCAAATATAACAATACAAAACCAGGTATTTTACCTTCTTTTAACCTGATTTTTCTTTATATTTATTTGAATTGATGTAGAAAATACAAATACCACGATTATATTTTTAAACATTACTTTGGACCGGACCGCTGACAAGCGGAGCGCGGACTTGTGCGTTGTACGACAATGGTCCTAATTACACTTGAGACATACTTGAGATTTATCTTAATTTTTAAATTAGGAACAATATTTTTGATTATAACTTTGCGGAAAATACATAATTTAATCAGATTTACTATTATATAATAACAATTATTTCAGAACATGTTGACTTTATCTACTATATATTTAATAATTTGTTTAAACAAATAACCACCAAGGCTGAGGCCTAAGATTTCATTAGGAATCAAGGACTCGGGTTGGACTCGATAAGTGTAAAGTTAAAAAGCTACTTTTCCGCACGTTTGCACACTTTCAATGCATGTCATACACCCATATAAAAGAGCACTTTCTGAGCATATAGGTATACATTGTAAATGTAATTATAACTAGGTACTTATAAATTAAATCTATTAAAACCTTGGATGAAAGAATTATATAAATCTATGATTAACACTAAATCTAAATTAATACACACTTAACTAAAACCGCCACTCGAAAACTTAACCTTTCGGCAAGGTGCCCATTACACCATTCCCGCGCTGAATCGCTATGGCGAGTCCTTGCCCTTGAGCGAGAAAGCTGCCTGCGCTAGGGTCTCCCGTACCCTCCCTTAGTCGTTTGCCGAGTTCCTTGATGAGCCCGCGTGCACCCCTGCCCAATGGACCAAGTATCTCGACGCCAACAGCTACGATTTGTAGTTGGCGCCGAGACAGCTGTATTTGTTTACTTAACAACGCTCTTAATCATCATAAGTATCAACTTGTAAACTCAAACTCAACCATTTAATAAGTAAGTAGTAGGCCACAAGGGTACTTTTACACGTCAGAGAGTTTGCAAAGACACTGAATATCGGCACTAATAAACCCTCACTCTGGGGATGTTTATTATGTAAATTAAGTAGTCCTTATATTAGTAGTTAAGACTAACCTAGCATATAAGACGTGTTTCATTATAGTTATGTTATTAACACAACTGTGGGCCATTGGTTGTCTGAATATATACATTATTTATTTATTATTATTTAAAAAAAAAAGAAAAAAAACCACACTGGTTCTAAACCTACAGAAAAGAAACTCGGCGATGTATTAGATACATATTTTATATTCAAGGTCCATTTATGTATGTTCAAAATTATACAAAATATTCTGAGTTTTCAGTTAAGTGTTAATGTGAAACAAAAAGAAAAGAAGACCTTTAAAACGTGCGCAAAGGTCTTAGTTATCTATGTAGTTGTATTTATTCGCGAAAAGTAGGTACCGAGTTATGTAAGATTTGGAATTCATTTTTAAAATAATTTTCAAGTAATCAGAGCACAAATTTACTTACTGATGGATTGTTTTAATTTAAATAATAACACATATAGGTAGGTTACTAGGTACCTACTGGTGATTTTTTAAACTTTTTTACGTACATACAATACAGTAAATACTTTTTTATTTCAGGGTTTTCTGAATTATTATTAGTATTAGTAATCCCTATTTTGTAAAGATTTTGCGGTGGAATATATATACATATATTGTTGGCGTAACAAACACTATGCAAACAGGAAAATGTAAGAATGCAAATTCAGCGCTCAAGTGACACACGCGTAAAATGAGTAACTTCAGGAAGAACGTTGCGTACTACCACTACTATTTGACTCTACCCTACCTTTGTTAAACAAATGAAGCATACGAGTATATACATAACTTTGATATTTTAAGATTTACAAGAATATAAGCATGATGTTGTCATTATTACTATAATGAGTATTAGTTAGTAATTTAAAAAAAAAACACAACGCAGAAACGCCTGAACCAATTTTCACAAAACATGTCTAAGAATTGTAGCCGGAAAACCTGCCTTCAAATAAAAAAAACCGCATCGGGTTTACCCGTTTAAGAATTACGGTGTTACAGACAGATACACACACACGGGTCAAACTTATGACACACCTTTTTGTGTCAGGAGACCTTGGATAAAGTGAAAAAGAAAATATTATGTATGTATTTCCCATTGACGAGGTGCATCAAATAATACATAAGATAGGTATACGAGTATTACGAGTATACCTATGGTATTGTAGAAGCATAAGTTATATAGATCCCTGAAAGATCAAGTCAATTGTAATTAAATAGTGCAAGAGTGATTGAGCGTGGTTAATTATGACCGCGTGATACTTGTCGGCGCGGCGCGGCGGCTACACAGGTACGCTTCACGTGTCCATTCTGAGCGCGGCGTCGGGTGGCGCATTGTTCGTATCGTGCTTCATGCGACACACGACCAAGAGTGTGTTATTGTTCGGGTCACAATATTGGCGTCTATGTCTTCAGACACAGGAGCTACATCTAAAATAAACACACCTGAAGACTAAACAATCCATTGATTTTATTTGTATATCTGACTTATAGCCCTTGTATAAGTAGGTAAACAACACAATAAGCCGGATATAAACTTGCTCATTTTACCTACTTGACGAATCCACGCGGCGTTAATGAGGGTAAATGGTCTAGAAAATGGTTTGCGTTAAGTCACACCTAATTATAGTAATCATAATCATGCAAGAGTCGGTTTCTTTTGTGTTGACTCTACAGTTTATGTAAACGCGCACAGGCATAGGCACGTAATTTATTATGTAGTTATTTGGTTTCGTTATTCACGCTAACGGTCCTCCCAAATGTTCGGCGGAAAATTTTGCATAGACCTTTGTACACAATGTTTTATTTAAGGCAATAAATGTTATCGGGCCAGGCCTAATATAAAACAATAACGTTGACTGCAAGGCCAGCTGTGTCTACCTAAGAAAGGAAGTTTCAAATGGCAGACTCGTTTAAAAAACTGCTGTGCCAAAAAATGAGGTGCGGCGATCGCCGCCGCCTGCGTGGCCGCGGCGGCGGCGCGCGGCGGCCTCGCGCGGCACGTGAGAGTAGAGGAGGCGGTCGCGGCCGCGAATCGCTCGCTTACTCACCGACATAGCCCGCTTAAGACGTGTTTACAATGATGGCTAACTTATTTAAAATAATTATATTTCATTACTTAGGCTGTAAGATTAAGTAAACTTACGTTAAATCTACAATTGCATTACACATACGCCAATATTTTATGTACCTACGTTTACTTACTTTTTATAGGGTCTATAAATGAAATTGCCCCACCTTTTGAATCTTTTGATTAATTCCATTAAATTTAAGACATTGAGCCATTTTTAGGGTTCCGTACCCAAAGGGTAAAAACGGGACCCTATTACTAAGACTCCGCTGTCCGTCTGTCTGTATGTCCGTCTCTCACCAGGATGTTACTCATGAACCGTGATAGTTGGAAAGTTGAAATTTCCACAGATGAAGTATTTATGTTGCCGCTATAACAACACATACTGAAAAACAGTATAAAATAAATATTTAAGGGGGCTCCCATACAACAGACATGATTTTTTTGCCGTTTTAACGCTAATTATACCGTCGTCTGTGGCATTTATTCGCGGTGTTTATATTTTGTATCTGTGTCAAAGTAGTTTTAAAAAAACCGGCCAAGTGCGTGTCGTACCATGCATAATGGAGGGTTCCGTAGCTTCAATGGAATAAACCAAACTAATACCATAGTCTAAGGGTTCCGTTTTTGCCGTTTACGGTTTGAAATATTTATTTCCCAAAAGCAGTATACAATCAACTTATTATGAGAAATCTAAATATTTTTTTTATATATATTACACACTAACATGCAGATTACAAAAAACTATTTCTTAACAATTAAAAACAATAAACTAATGGCAAAACATAAATACATTTAGAATCAGAACAATATTGTAAGATAATAAACAAAGAGGGTAAGTTCATGTTTACGTTAGTTATGTTAGAGGGTAGATGGTTGCGGATGATGCGTGTATTTTAGCTACGCAACCCTAAAAACGGAATAAAATCAATATTAAAGGGGGTTCCCATACAACAGACATGTTTTTTTTTTTTCGTTTTTATAGATATTTATAGATATTGGTACAGAACGGAACCCTTCGAGCGCGGGTCTACTCGCAGTTGGCCGCTTTTTGATTATTCAGCAGAAAAGTACAATTTTTTTATTCAAATTCATAAGGATCGCGATAATTCACCCTTGTGCTTGTAAGGTTTTCCGTATCTTATGAAGGTACGCGCGCGTTCCGACATGGTCGAGACCGGTTTTGAAATACATATGTATTAATAAATATAAATAAAGAGCGTATTGGGATTTTTTTTTTTAATTGGTGTATTGTTTCATCTGTAAACAAAAATGGTGGATTCCTTTTTATTTCCATGCCAAAAAGGTTATCTGAAAGTAGTTCTTACTTGGTATTGTATTGTTTCGTTAACAAACCGGTTTAGCAATGTACACGCGGTTTTATTCGTGCGGGCGCGGGGCGTCGCGCTTGGCCAACGGAAATTTCCACAGCGCTCGGGTCGTCGCGGGCGCCGCGCGCGCCCCCTCCCTTCACCCCGCAACCCGTCTCGCCCCTCCGTGGTTTGGAATACCATTCTTATGGCGTTCTCCCCACTAGTCGCCAGATTTAAATTCTGAATGAAGAGCTTCTGAATAACTTTCAAGTAGGGGCGATCGTCCCCGCTCTAGCTTGTGAAGCGCGCCCATTATCTATAGGGCTTACTTATAATTTCATGGTTTTAGCCAACAATTATAAGGATCAATTCATTAAGGATCATTATATCAATTGTTTATGGTAATAACTGATACTATCAAAACAAAACACGGCTCTGACTGTTAATCAAATTCGACTAAAAATATCTCGAAATTTCAATGCGAACTACAGAAATGTGGCTATTGTGTTCACTGCTACCTGCGACCCCAATCACATTCCCGGTATTACAACAATACCACAGATTTCGTATTCTTAGAATTGAAGGTACTTTGCACTATATTTTGTAAGTTTTATAAAAAAAAGTAAAAAACCTATTCGTGTCACCATGTAAAACGGTGAAAAAGGGCTCGAAAACTATTCGCCGAAAAGCTTATCACTTGAGCAGTTGGTAGAGCTGAATCGTAAATATTATTATCAGATTATTTTAATACTTTGCTCATTGCTGAGTCATTCAGACAATTTACCGATTGAATTAGATCAAATTTTAAATTTGCTATAATTTGAAACTTATTTTGCCCTTAAGAAGTCATTAAACCTTGTTCTTTACGTGTAAATATTGGATGATATTCCGATAGTCACTTTAATATGGACTATTCAAAAATACCTTATATAGCACGTGTAGTGTGTTGAACTCTTGTATATTTCATGAATATACGTGTACTTTTTTGTAGTGTATTCCTTACATATTGATAATGATAAGACTTTAAAGTGCTTACTTACCTACTCTACTCGTAATCTCGTATGCTACGGATAGGTATTTTTTTTTGTTCCACGGTAGCTCAATGGAATGCCCATAAAAATGCATTTGATTTATGATTTATGCAACGTTGCGACCTCAAGTCGTTAGACACATACTACAGGATAAATAGCATATTTTGGAGGCAAAAAATACTTATAGTTAGTATCAATATTTTTGCGACATATTAAGAGTTTTTGTTGGAAACACGGACAAACAAAATATCTGAAGTCAAGTAGGCATACCACTTTTTACGTATGAGCACTTAAGAATGGAATATTCACTTTTGCACGAATAAAATATAAAGGCCATTATTTCATCCGGAGGTGGTGTTAGAATAGTGCCGACAGAGAACATTTTTGCAACAAAAACCCTTCATATCTCACTAAATATTGTTACTATGAGTATGGTCTTATTTGATTCAGAGCAAAAAATACATATAAATTTATAGTTCGTTTGTCTATAGGTAGTTTATAAAATATACATTTTTCAAAATTTATTTCCAGCCCAAACCTGGGCATGGGGGTAGGCTTCCTAAATTTTGATAGGACTCGGAAGATCCTCATTTTTAGGGCCAAGATAACGTTATAATCAAAGTTACATTGATGGACATATTTTGCCGCCAACTGTCTTATTTACTTGTAGTAACAGTTAACAATATCATTATTAAAAACCGGCAAAGAGCATGTCGGGCCGTGCTCAGTGTAGGGTTCCGTAGTTGCCGGCCTGTTACAATACTGTTCAAAAGGTCGTTTATTAAGGGTTATTTGGCTGCGCTTACGTCATTTTACTATCCGGCACTTAAGTCCTTTCACTATGCGTTTTTGAGGGATAACCGATTTTATTCAATATAGTTTTCATTGAAAGTAAGTATCTCAATGAAAATTATATTGAATAAAATCGGAAGTGAAGTCTGATAAGTATCAGACTTCATTCCATGAATTTTTTCAAAGTTTTTGGACCCGGTTTAATAATTAGATGGGGGGGACGCCCTTTTTTGAACTTTCAGAGCGATTATTTACGAAACTATTAGTTATATCCAAAAAATGTTTTAAAAGACCCCTATTCTTTTTAAGAGACCTATCTAATACCCAACACGATAGGGTTGGAGCGGAAAAAAATTAACCCCCCACTTCATGTGTACGGGAGGTACCCTAATAAAAAATATTTTTCCAGTTTTTATTCGACTAATTAGTCGGTGTAATTGATGCACATTTTGATGCCAAATTTCAGCACATAGTTACTGAGCTAGACGTGGACAGACGGACGGACGGACGGACGGACATGGCGAAACTATAAGGGTTCCTAATAGTTGACTAGGGAACAGTAGAAACGAGATAATTTATTATTGTAAAAGTTACTTTCCAAGTAAATGAGATGTACTTACGTAATGTATAAAAGACATCAACGCACTTTGAATTGTTTGTAAGTATATCGACTTTTATTTACCTAATCAAACACAAGCTTTTGTTTTTTTTAACTTCGCTACGAAATAATAATATTATTGTGTAAGTTTTAAAACGTAAAGTTTTACAAAACTCAGTCGTTAAACAAATGAATCTACTCGTTATTTTCTAAATTACCATATTCAGATACTAAAACACAGTAAGAAACACATTAAATACAACGTTGTGATTAATAAACAAAAAAAATTGCCAAGTGAGGGTCGGACTCGTGCTTCGAGGGTTGCTTAATTCAAACAATTTTAACAATATTTTGTAATCGTAAATCCGACTCACGCTTGACCGTAGACTCCTATTATTTTTCCCGTTTCTTAAGGTAAAAAAATATTTTTTTGTATTTTTTCAAAATTTTAGGCTTAGCATTTTCCGAGATAAGGGGTGAGGGGTATAGTTAATTTCCGCCTCTTGTATAGGTAAGTAATTACGTAAATACGGTAAAGCCTATCGAAAAGAACCATAGAATTTTTTTTGTTTAGAATTTAATGAGTATATTATTTTTATTTGTCATAGAACTTTTTTCCTAACATTAATATTTTTCTCAAAATATGAAACTGTCAACCGGGACACATTTCGTGCTTAAAGGGGGGGGGGGTAGCGTCAGAGAGAGGGGTACGGACGGTAGTGTGTATTAAATACCCTTCCTAAAGGTACGCGTATGATGCGATAACAGTTTCAAAACTTTATCAGTTTGTTTTTCAAAATACGTAATATGGCCGGTCCATAAGACTCTGTCCATAAAGAAAAGTGTCGTGGCAGTTTTGTGTGGCCGGCTGGTGTTACCTACAGGCGCTTTATAGATTTTAAAAAGAATTAGGAAAAAGAGTAAATAAAAAAAAAGATATTAAAATTGCTGAGAAAAGGGTAGTAACACTTTCATTTTTCTATGGCAACCAGGCCTATAGTGGACAAAAGAGCTGGCCACGTCAGGTATGAGAGCAAAAAAACCCATCTGGTAAGATTGCTATATTATCCTTATTACTAGATCCGAGCATCTGGCAGGTTTTAATGGATGGAGGTCAGAGTGACAGCTAGCAAACTTTTTGTATTGGAATATAGTACTACTAAAATAGGTATAAACTACCGAAGTTGTCTCAGTTATAAAGGACAGGGCCTATATTTTAACATTGGAACAAAAAACATTGCGTATTATTACGGAAACAATAACAGTAGGTGACAAACTATGAATTACATTATACATCGTTTGGCACTACTTTCCCCCAACAGAAACTTTTGGCAATGATATAATCTAATTATTTATATAATTTCTCATAATATTGAATCAACCCAGAACTCCAGGATTTGTTTTCTTTAAGCGGTTTGCATTCTTTGTCCTCCACTACTTTACAGCTGCCAGATGTCCAGATCTAGAAATAAGCATAGTATAGCAAGCTGACTTGAGGGGTTTTGTTGCTCTCATTATTGTGTCATATTTGACGTGGCTAGCTCTCCGTCTATAGTCATCAGTCACCTGTAAAAATTGTGAAACTTATGTGATGGTTAAAAGTGTTTTTCGTATGAGTACCTATGTGTTTTAATCACGCCGACAAAGGAGATCGTCAATTCCAGGCCCACTTGCGATATGGTCTCGTATAAAGTTTGGTCTTCAATTTTAAGCAAATACCCATTTTATTACGAAACTAGACAAAATATTGCATGAAAATAAAACGGGAATTAGAAATGAAAAATAAAAAGTAATTTCGATGATCCTTCCGCCTTCCAAATAGTGCTAAATAAATTGTTAACGTCTTTACAGCATTGACATAAGGTTAACTTCTCCTGAGCCGAGACGAAATGGACATTTTCAGTAAGGAGTTACGTTTATTTTGCTAATCTTGTTTATGATTATAGTTTGACACTATTCATGTATGACGTCACCGTCATCTATGTCTGCCGCATGAAGTTATAATTTGAAACTGGAGTGTGCTCTTCGGCCACAAGGTGGGGCCGAAGGAGTTGGTGGTATGGGGGGGATGCGTCTCGTTTTGACTATTTTTCTATTAAGTAATGTCTGATACTACCATGGATTTCTAAAAAGTGGATGTAATTCTTGCACTTTTTCCCTAACCACAGTTTACAAGGTTCATCTGATGTTCATCTAAAACCGTACCGTATTACCGTGTAAAACAGTCGTTCATAGGTGACTAGAAGAAACGGTCCGATAGAGGGCATAATATGGGGGGCGGTGTTTCACTCGAATTCGTTACAAAATTGACATACATTGACATTTTGACTTGTTGTCATGCTGGCATTATTGTCTAATGACGTCATAACTCCCTAAGCGAAGCGGAACGCGGCTCCCTAAATTACTCTCTCTTTCGGCCTTGCTTTTTGGCCCAAGAGTGTGCTCCGGTTTAAAACTATAACTTCATGGATGCTAGTAGGAGCGCACTAACAGTGATAAACCTTATCTGTTTGTAATAAGGTCTACGATTGTTTAGTTAATAGTAGCAATGATGGTTTGACAGCCATTATCATTGTTTACCCAAATACAAGAAATCTGCGGCAGGATCAATATATCACTTTTTATTATTTTATTATGATTTCCGTTTCATTATCATGTCAGATTTTGTAGAAATTCTTTAAAAAACAGGTATTTATTTTATTCTATACTTCAAATCATAAACATGTACGCTTAACAATATTGTCCTTATCACAATCATGTTTTTACATCCCGATTTCTCAATTTTCCCGTTACATTTCATGATTATTTTATGACCACCCTGATCTAGAAATTAAAGCCAATGTTTTGATATCTATTTCATAATTATACGCATCGTTATGATCTGGGGCAAATCGCCTAACAAAAATTGACGATCTCCTTTGTAGAACAAAATCTGAAAAAATATTCTTTTTAAGGGTGCAGTCAGCATCAAAAGTAACTACGTAATCGAAGACGTCCAAAGCTCCTATTCCCTTTTAAAAATAACTTTTGACGTCTTCGTTTGCGTAGCTACTTGTGATGCTGACTGTACCACCCGTAGATATTTAAAAAAAGGGTCTTAGAAAAGTTTTTGGATAAAACTAATAAATACTTTCGGAAATAATAGCTCCGTAATAATTAATAAAACGAAAAGTGTTTTAATTAGCTCGATATCCCATGAAACATTAATCCCAGCAAAAACGTGTAAGAAACCTTTTTTGTAGAAAATTTTATGTGAATTAATTAAGTACAAGAACATTTTTGTGTATGGGCCAGTTGACGACTTATTTACGAAAAACTAAAAAAGGGACATTTAGAACCCCTCTCCATCCGCTTCATCCCAACCCGCCAGTACTTTTAGTATGTTTTTAAGACACCTTTACCTTTTACCTTAAGCTATACCAAAATTCGGCTATACACGGATTATTCCTCCTATTCGGCAGTTAGTGGTTTTCGTTCGGAGAGCTATTATATTCTACATCCATGATATGCAATGCAGTAACTGATAAGGTATGGGTAATGGGTATGCGTATTGAATAAAGTTTAGAACGCAGGTAAGTAGTAGCAACGCATCGTGGGTGGGACGCATGCGCTCGCCGGCTTTCACATGACTATTGGGGCATTTCATATGAAGCGGACAGGAAAAAAAAAGTGAGGTTCCCAAATTTGTTGATATTTGGTACAATTCTTCCTCTAGTTGATATAAAAGCCTATACTTAATATTTTTTCCATACGACGTTTATTTTAGAAATTATGGGCATTAAAAAAAATACCGTAATTGAATTTCCGTTTTTTTAAAAGTAGTTTATCGAATAGGTACAAGACATAACTAAATAATAATTTTAAAGTTTTGTATAGAATTTTGTATTTTCTGTTGAAAGCAAATTAAAAATTTTGAAAACTAAAAAAAAAACATGCAAAAAACCGGAAGTAAACTTTTCATTTTTTTTTTCAAAAACTTGGTCCAGTTTTTTTTAGTTTTTTTTAATCGCAAAATATAGCCTAAAGTATGTTTAAAACATACTAAAAGTTTTAGAATGGGATCTCTTTTACTTTAGGAAATAAGTCAACTAATGTATACACATGTCGCACGGGATGGGACGTTACGCACTTGTATTTGTTAGCTGTTTGGCGTAACAGAACATTTTTTTTTAAGACTGCTGGGTAATTGAAATAACAACATAATGAAATACCACAGTACGAATAAAACAGTTTTATTTTACAAAATTTACTATTTTATTGTGAGAATCTATGCTAGCACTGGTTCTTTTCACAAGAAGGCCGTTAGGTTTTGGAATGAACGCATGTAACTTTTTTGTTCCCGAAATTGTGACTGCGGAATCAAACCTGGCTTTCAAAAAAATCCTCTGTCTTTCAATATCGTCTTTAGAGCAGTAGTAGATCGACGTTTCTTTTAAAGCTATGTTTGTCCAATCGTACAAACGCATTGGTGAATTAATTGCTCTATTTGGAGGTAACTGTAAACTTGCACGCGTCGCCAAACGTTTAAGGTTCCCTCCAAGACCATCGCAGGGCCCCTTACCGTGCGACGTTGCGTGGAAATGAGCCTCTGCGTCTGTACTAAAATCGCTTTTATGATTTATAAGATTCACAAAATTGAACCTATTTTTAAAGTGTTGCGAGGCACCATCAGTAACGTATATGATTTTTGATGCAAATATCCCATTTTCTAAAAGGTGTTTGTGAAGTAATGTTTGGTACGCATAGTAAGTAGCGGTGTCATGTTTTAAGTCGTCGGACACCATCACGATACTACCGTGTTTTACTTCAGTACCATCCCTATAATAAAAAACCGAAGTTAGGAGTGTAGCCTGGTCGTTATTCCAATGAAACGATTGGGCAGAATCTTGGACTATAAAACTGTAATTTTCGGCAAAATCGCACTGTACAAAGATATCCCCATCACCAATCGTTTCTTTAAGATGCCTAAAATAAAGTGCCTGTGCCTCTGCAATATAAGCATGTGGTTTTAAAGTGTCCAGGGCATCACACAAGCTATCTACAAAGTCATCAGAAGACAATATCTGTGTTGATAATGTGAAGCGATCTGTTCCAAGCCATTTTTCAAACCGTACTTCTGTGACTTGATTGTTGTCGAATACTAAATTCAGATGTTCACGAATTGCTCTCAAGCCGGGACAAGATTCACAACACTCATTAGGTGGCGTTTTTGCAGTCATTAAATGACACTTCTGTGTTGGATTGGGACACATCATCTGGCGAAGGCAATCCTTATATGTTGACAGTTCCATGGCAGTTCCCGCTGTCAGGTTAGCAATAGCTCCACCATCCAACATTAGCTTCACATTTTGGTGATAAGTACACACACACACCATATGTGTTCCTGGGTCGCCAGCGAGGATACATTGCTTAGGTCTTAAGGTAAAAAACTTTGTTAAGCCTACTCGAACGTTCGGATATTCCTCTTTGAACTTCTGATATAATTCGTTTATATTGCACATTAGAAGTTGTTTCTGTACGTGGGTTCTTTTACCGTCATCTAATTTGATAGATATAAAATCTTTTTTTCCTGGCAAGATACGACTGATGTCTTCTCGGAGATAAAAAGATTTGACCATATTTTCGACCTCAGGTGACAATTTACGGCTACCACCACGCGGGTTTGGAGAAGATAATATACCGAACTGGTCCACAAGTAGTTTTGCTTTCCTTGCCTGTCGCCGAGAAGTTCCAAACTCTTCCGCCAGTTTATTTTCCGCCCATGATTTTGGTGCTATAGTCAATATCGTAGTTTTCATAGAAATAGACGTCGATGGGTCATTAAATTTTTCCTTTAGCTGCTTCAATATTTCTTCATTATCTAGGGCTGTATCAGTTTGCGTGGAATTATTTTTAAATTTGTCTTCGGGAATGAATGGTTCATCTTCGGTGTTCTGCGAAAGTTCACTCGACGTTTGACTACATTGCACAATCTCTTCATTAGTGACTGGGGGCACTGGAGGTGATTCATTTGAAAGTCGTTTCCTACAGGATGCACACACATAAATATTTGGTAAACAATTCCACTTTTCCACCAAGTCTGCAGACATTTTTTTTAAATTTTTACTCTTTCGATTTACTAAATTAAATGGATTATAACATCGATAACCGTACGGATTCATTGTAAATTACTTAGTGTAGTAAATTGTGTACAAGCTACAGCAAGGTCACAGCAACAACTAAAACACTAGCGGAAAATCAAAATGGCGTGGCGTCATAGTACTATCTCTTTCTTGCATAAGTAATTAGTTATTCTTACTGCTAAGAGATGGCCCTAGTCGTATTTAGCTATCACAAACATTCAAACACCTGTACTAGAATAAATCTAAATTGTTTTTAAGCTCAAATACGGTTGTATAAGTGAATAAATGTGAATACTGTAGCGTCTTAGCCTCATATATCGCCAAACAGCTAACAAATACTTGTAGTTCGTAACGTCCCATCCCGTGCGACATGTGTATACATTAGTTGGCTTATTTCCTAAAGTAAAAGAGATCCCATTCTAAAACTTTTAGTATGTTTTAAACATACTTTAGGCTATATTTTGCGATTAAAAAAAACTAAAAAAAACTGGACCAAGTTTTTGAAAAAAAAAATTGAAAAGTTTACTTCCGGTTTTTTACATGTTTTTTTTTTAATTTTCAAAATTTTTAATTTGCATTCAACAGAACATACAAAATTCTATACAAAACGTTAAATTTATTATTTAGTTATGTCTTGTACCTATTCGATAAACTACTTAAAAAAAACGGAAATTCAATTACGGTATTTTTTTTAATACCCATAATTTCTAAAATAAACATCGTATAGAAAAAATATTAAGTATAGGCTTTTATATCAACTAGAGGAAGAATTGTACCAAATATCAACAAATTTGGGAACCTCACTTTTTTTTTCCTGTCCGCTTCATATGAAATGCCCTTTTGTTACGACGTACTTGAAATATTAATTTAAATTGAACGAAGTATCGAATTAACACGATACTTAACCACACATAAATAAGCTTCAGGTGCCTTAAATCACATTTCAGTTTAAAATTGGCCCAGAAAGTAAATCAAAAATAATATAGTTAACAGTGTTGACCAGAAAATCCGAACTGACATGGCTTTACCATCGATTAAACCACGCACGCACCGTATAAGTTACTGATAAGATAAGAAAAACTGCGTCCTTGACGCTGGTTTGTTGGTTTATGCCCGGTCGCAGTTATGATTTGTTCCTGTACCTAGGTATACACTATACTAGTTATGCACATAGTTATTTAATTTAAGACTTATTACTCATTAAACAGCAAGACTAGTAGCAGCCTTAGTCGCGTAATAAAAGTTGGTTTATACAAAAGTATGTTTTTTTTTCCGACCTAATTTTGGTTTCGGGACGGTATCATGAAATATGGCTCGTATTTAAAGGAACCTCAAACAAACAAAAACCATAACCCAACTGAAATACTGACGTGCGCTTAAAAAAAACCGGCCAAGTGCGAGTCGGACTCGCGCACCGAGGGTTTCGTGCAAACCTGTAGGTATATAGGGGTGGTAACTTTAAAATTATTAAAAGTATTTTTATTATATGATGTGACTAAAAAAATACGGTTTTCGCAATGTTTCCTTTATTTGTGCTATAAGACGTTGCTTCGTACCAAAGGAGATCGTCAATTCCAGGCCCACTTGCGATATGGTCTCGTATAAAGTTTGGTCTTCAATTTTAAGCAAATACCCATTTTATTACGAAACTAGACAAAATATTGCATGAAAATAAAACGGGAATTAGAAATGAAAAATAAAAAGTAATTTCGTTGATCCTTCCGCCATCCAAATAGTGCTAAATAAATTGTTAACGTCTTTACAGCATTGACATAAGGTTAACTTCTCCTGAGCCGAGACGAAACGGACATATTCAGTAAGGAGTTACGTTTATTTTGCTAATCTTGTTTATGATTATAGTTTGACACTATTAATGTATGACGTCACCGTCATCTATGTCTGCCGCATGAAGTTATAATTTGAAACTGGAGTGTGCTCTTCGGCCACAAGGTGGGGCCGAAGGAGTTGGTGGTATGGGGGGGATGCGTCTCGTTTTGACTATTTTTCTATTAAGTAATGTCTGATACTACCATGGATTTCTAAAAAGTGGATATAATTCTTGCACTTTTTCCCTAACCACAGTTTACAAGGTTCATCTGATGTTCATCTAAAACCGTACCGTATTACCGTGTAAAACAGTCGTTCATAGGTGACTAGAAAAAACGGTCCGATAGAGGGCATAATATGGGGGGCGGTGTTTCACTCGAATTCGTTACAAAATTGACATACATTGACATTTTGACTTGTTGTCATGCTGGCATTATTGTCTAATGACGTCATAACTCCCTAAGTCGAAGCGGAACGCGGTTCCCTAAATTACTCTCTCTTTCGGCCTTGCTTTTTGGCCCAAGAGTGTGCTCCGGTTTAAAATTATAAGTTCATGGATCGCACTCGCTTCGTGGTAGGAGCGCACTAACAGTAATAAATCTTATCTGTTTGTAATAAGGTCTACGATTGTTTAGTTAATAGTAGCAATGATGGTTTGACAGCCATTATCATTGTTTACCCAAATACAAGAAATCTGCGGCAGGATCAATATATGACTTTTTATTATTTTATTATGATTTCCGTTTCATTATCATGTCAGATTTTGTAGAAATTCTTTAAAAAACAGGTATTTATTTTATTCTATACTTTAAATCATAACCATGTACGCTTAAAAATATTGTCCTTATCCCAATCATGTTTTCACATCCCGATTTCTCAATTTTCCCGTTACATTTCATGATTATTTTATGACCACCCTGATCTAGAAATTAAAGCGAATGTTTTGATATCTATTTCATAATTATACGCATCTTTATGATCTGGGGCAAATCGCCTAACAAAAATTGACGATCTCCTTTCAAGATTCTGAGTTTACGGGAAGTACCCTGTAGGTTTTGATTCCCTTGCGAGTTTCGAAAATTTGCGGCATAAACGGCTGTATCTTTTGATTGCGTTGGCTTAGAAGTTTGATTTTTTCACAGCTCCGAGGGACAGTAGACTTGAGTATTTGATATGAATTACAGCTTGATAACTCCACGCGTTCCTGAGAAAAATGGTCTTGACAGACAGACAGACAGACGGACAACAAAGTGATCCTATAAGGGTTCCTTTACTTTCGAGGTACGGAACCCTAAAAAACATACAAATATGAAAACATCGCTTTGATGTGCATTTGGATTTTTTTGATGGGAAGTCGGTAGTTTTTGTAGAGCGATATAAGAAATATTATATTAATATTATATTGTCATCAAATTTACATTATCCATAGCACATTTCTAGTCAATCCAACCACTGAAAGTATAATTCAACTAGCAAGATTTGACTCAGGCAGGGCAAATTAAATAAAAGCAAAAAGTTATCATTCACTGAGGAGCGAACTCAAGCAATTAATGATCAGCATACCACAATTTCAGATAAATTATGGACTCACTATTATTAACTTATTTATCGTAATACCACAGTATAAGGAAGGTGGTATGTTAGACCAGTAACCCACCTTCGAACAAATAAAAATCCCATCAAAAACATTACATTACATTTATTAAATATAAAATAATAAATGTACAATAACGCCAGTCTTGCAACGCAGTTCTCCTACTGCAAAAAGTATTGAGATCTGAAGTAAAATCGGCCGGTGACCATAGAACTCAATTAATCAAACCATAATAATAGAGTTAAATCATGATAATAGAGTTTAAATAGACAGACACATTGATGTTAAATATATATTTAATGTTTCTTCGTCATTTCGTAAAGTAATATTTAAAAATATTTTGAAATAGAAACACTATACATGACAGCTTTATATACAGATATACATACATGCTCATTGCTCACATCCTATTTTATCTAAGGTATCCTCGTTCCCGTTGTTAACCAATGTATAAGTATAGGTAATTTGCATGTTTTAGCTTTTACTTTGTCGGTTCGGTAGGATGACTTTAAAACTTAATTAATAATGAAAACCTAACAGTATTGGCCATATTGTATAAGTAGTAGTAATACATATTGTAGGTACATGTAGTAGGTACAATATTTTATAAGATAGCGCTAAAATGGAATGTCCCGTATAAATATTTGATATTGGCATAAACTTCCTGAATTTGGGGTTTGTTAAAGTCGTTTATTGTCCTTCAGTGAAAGTTTCATGATATTTTCAAAGAGAAAAATACTAGAATATTTTGCAATTATCACCTCGGTTTGACTTGTAACAAGTCTGTTGTTATAGTATTTCAGCTTAGATTGGTACTTCATCCATTTTTTGTGGAATATCCGTTGGATCCGTTTTATCCGAAATAGCCGGATATCCGGCTGAGATAAATATAAAGATCCGAAATATCCGGATCCGAAAAATTAACGGATCTTACACACCCTAGCCCCACACTAACACGCCCCTTATCGTCATGTTTGATCATCCCTAATTCGGTTGTTTTCTCCCGTGGCCGTGGCCCGCTCAGTTTTTTGTTCGAAGTTGAACTACTCGTTGTAAATGGGTGTAGTCTGGTAATACTTTACCATCGCGCCCATGAATATAATATGTAAGTAGTTCGAATAATCACAAGTACCTATAAACTTATATTACCTTCTTTATAATTTGATTAATTAATAATGCTGATTTTATTAATGGTCTTTTCTCAAACGCAATAGCTCTTACTTATTATGCCGAATTTTGACAGGTATTAGTTTTGTCGGTGGCTATAGTTGTGATGGGCAGCTTACCAGAGGAAAACTAGGTTTGGCTGTCGTGTTTTGTGTTAGTTAAAATGCTATTTCAACCGGCGTAGGCCACCGCACCCAGCTGCCTAGCCACCTACCTACGTTGATTTTGGCTGCTGAAAAAAGAGTAACGTGCGCGTTCTTCTTTCATATTTCGTATTTCTGTTTCATTACGAGTACTTACACATTCCCTAATATGTATATAATACCCAGCAATGTGCAAATTGCAGAAATTGCAGAAATGTTCTCGGAAATTTCCGAGAAATTACATGAAAGAAACTTAGAAAGTTCTCTGTGAGAATATTCCCATGAGAACTTTAACATTTTGTGTAATATATAATATTACACGCCACATATTAGTAAACCAGGCAGGCATAATATTTAAAATGGCGTGTGTCTACCTCGGTTCTGACACGATAAGATTGTTCATTAAATTTAAGTTCCAGAGAATATTCTCCATAGAAGTTTCGCAACTTATGAAACTTCTCCTCGGTGCATTGCTAATAATACCTACGCACATAATTAAGAGTCCGGTAACGATTTGAAAACGAAAATCGCTAATAATGAATTTTTGCACATGAATTGCATTTTATACTCGTAGGATAGTTTGAAGTCTTATTATTGCAAAAAAATACTTTTGGCTATATATATTATTATATAATACCCGAAAAGTGAATTCTTACAGAGATTGCCTAGTGAGGATGTTATTTCGTGAAAACTTGTAGCTTGATTTATTATTATTATTTATTATGCCCTTTTATATGGTTTATGTTATCTGATTAAAGTATATAGTCAAGTTTATTTTTACTTCTATGGAATATTTTAATGCATTCCCAAAAATACCACCTAAACTTGGTAAAATTTTCTTAAAATCTAAAACATACTATTATTCTTAAAAAAATGTATAAAAAAAAACTGTTCCTCTAATACCTAAGACGACTCACTTTCCAATGTATTCATATATTTTATGTACTAGTTTAACATAATTTTAATTACCTAATAAAAATCTTACTTTTTTCACGTTCCCAAGCAAAAATCGAGAAATAGCTGTTAGATTACGGTGAATGATTTATAAATGGAACAGAAACTCGAAAAAGTATCCCACTTACGCAGTTTAAAAAAAAACGATCTTTCAAAATATGTATATATATAAACTAATGGAAGTTTTGTTAGTTACAGCAAAAGTATTACAAAAACTAGAGCGAAATCGAAAAAAAAACTTAACCGGACTAAACCTCTACGCACGGAATTCAACTATCTCTGCAGCTGAATTTACTTATATATACATATATATGTACGTTGAACATGTTAATAGAAATTTTACACGTTTCGCGCTTTATTGTTCCAGAATATACGGATGATATGTCTACAAATCAAATGTATAGAATGGAAAATTTCCATACTAGGTGACCTTTTTCATTTTCTACAAGTGTATAAAAATGTCAGCCAAACATCCAAACTATCTTCTGAACGAAGGTTCAACGCTCATTGAGTTGACCCAGTATCTATTCTTAAACCCAGTCTGGCTTTAGACAAACATGCGACACTCGGTTTTTATTCTAATGCCGCCAATTCATGAAAGGTTACTTGCCCAAAATATTCCGGTTGCAACTCCTTGCTTTGTATGATAAAAGAAAGTGTCACAACCACAAAAGGCAAACAAAATTAAATACAAGAATGCATTTGCGGCATTAGTAAGAAAACAGTCAATATTAAATTCAGATTTCTGTTCAGAGCACGTTTTTTCTCGGCGAATCATATATTCTAAAGTTATAAGTTACCTATCATAAAATTTATCGATGAACGTAATTGCGGAAATATGTTTGAAGACTAGATATGAGTATATTTGATGACTCAATTCATGTGAACGTTATTGTCTACATTGCTAGTAATTGATAACATAGGTGCCATGCGACTGTAATTGACTGTATCCAGAAACAATTTGTAGGGTCCAAGTTCACTTTATAACTGTTTGTGTGCTGATTGAAGACGCATTCAATAAACGTCCGAGTAAACGTATATGTCTACCCACTTATATTTTTTAAGTGTTAGTTGAATAGCAGGCATGAAGAACATATATGTATTTATGCAGGTACACGATCAATATTTTGCTTTATTTTCCATAGATCACGCTAATTTAACACTGCACTGTCTTTGCAAGGGACAGAGTATGGAGAGCTACCATAAATGTCAATATAAAAGGCGTTTACGGTGGCATGACCCCATTTTGCAATTGAAAATACCTTACAGAATTAGGGAACGTACCCATACTACGTGACCCATTTCTTTTAATTTTTGATCTCCCCACCCCTCGGTGACCAGTAGTAATAGCCAAGACCCCCCTCCCCTCCCCATAGTTGTCACGTAGTAACTCAAGCATATGGTAAAAAATTTTTTTTGCTTATTTATGTCTTTATTAACACGACATTTGCCGCGTGACGCGCCTAGTTATAATTTAAACGCGTCACCAAGTATCCTATGACTTAACTTTGACACACCATATTGAATATAGCTCAAATAAGTGCGAGATTTGAGCGTAATATTGACTATATAATTCTTACACTTTTTCCCTAACCACAGTTGAACCTTATTACCGTGCAAAACAGTTCATAGGTGACTAGATATAGCGGTCCGATAGAGAGCATAATGTGAGGGGCCATGTCTCATATTCGCACTCGTTACAAATTGACATTTTGATTTGTGGCAGAGAGTTCTAAACCAGGAGAGGCCCTGAGTATCATTTCCCCTCTGTCAAAAGTATTGGCGGAAAATCTAGTACATCTATAAAAACTATTTCAATAATCGATGCCACGCCATTTTCGTCATCGCTGTCGATGGATAACAAGCTCCGTGAAAATGCCCTTATGCGCTGTTTTTGGATGTAAAAAATGTTATATTTCGTCTAGTTTACAAAAAGATGAAATACCATTTCAGATGTAAGTACAGTTTTACTTTATTTACCATTACTTTCGTAATAAAAGATTTAACCTAAATCGAAAATCAAGCTTCGTTTACAGAATCGATTCAAAGACAATCGTTTTCTTTCTGACGGGCAGTAACTATTTGACGTTTGACACTTCTCCATATTTAATGCGCTTAAGGATTGCTGTCTTCTATATTTTGTTTGAAAATACAATCAAAAATGATCCTTGGCTTTTTTGTTTGACATTTCCAAAGACTGCATCCAATAATGAACCATATGTTAACACGTGTACAGTCGACTATCTATTGCTCCATTTAGTGTTATGAAGTATAAAAATAATATGTCAAATATGTTTGGTGTTTTCAAGTCAAAGGTACATCTTTGTTGGTTGTCAATAAAGCGTTGCTGCCATAAAAATTCATTTAGAAATAAACTGTATTAACAACCGACAATGATGTACCTTTGACTTGAAAACTTCACATGCGTGCTACCTCGCCCCCCTCAGATTTTGGCAGACTTTTTTGTTTGGAAAGATGAGGCGAAGCGTACTCCATTTATAGAGCTTTATGATTTGTGGTCATGTTGGCATTATTATATGATGAGTGATGACGCCATACGTCTCTAAGACAAAACAAGACGCAGCTCCCTACATTACCTTCTCTTTCGGCCTCACTTTGTGGCTGAAGCGAATACTCCAGTTAAAAATTGTAACTTCATGATCGAAATCCGTTTGTAGAGTATTCACAATTGACTTAATTTAATAGGTACGTAATTAAATGATGCAGGGTGATCCTCTAGGGCCAGCAAACGGAACCTTAAGAAGTAATGTAGATACAGTTTTGTCTGATCTTGCAATAATCAAAACAGAATTTAAAGGCATAGGTCTAGAATTAAATTTGAATAAATGTGAGATTTACGTTCGAAATTCCTGTCCAAATTATGATTATATTCAACGAATATTCAATATAGTGACGCCTAACATTAAAATAGTAAATAGCAACCCTTTTTACCTTCTAGGGTCCCCCGTTTTCGAAGACTCCTTTTTTGACTTCATTCAAAATTCAATTTCTAAATTCAAAAACTATTCAACCCCCTACTTGAAATAAAACCCCATTACGCAACATCCGTCCTCAAATTTTGCCTTTTCTTCCCTAAATTAACGTATGTTCTTCGCTGTAGCCCTTTTAGGAAATTTACAAACATTATATGACCTTATCTTATCTTATCTTGGACCCAAGCACCTCTACTCATCAGACATGGTGGGTGGTGGGCTAGGGATCCGAAAAGTGTCTAATGTGACCTTACCAGCTTTTCTGTTCTCCATCCCCAGCTCTCTGCTAGTCTCACAGGTAAAATCTTACGGGATCTTTCCTCAAACTATGAGACTGCGGTTTAGGAGGAGGCTAGAAAAGTGTGGTCGATTGCTTGACCGAGCAAGGGTTTCCCTTCACATCCCAATTGTGAGAGGAGCTGGGATGACACGGTCTGAGGGGTGACCTATGTTTTACCAAAAAATGTTTGACAAATTATCACTTCCCAAAAAATTTTTCGTAGAATTTCATTTGCCAAATAATCGTTTGCCAAATTAACACTTGACAAATAATTCTTACGCAAACCTAACGTTTGTCATGTTCATGTTTAAGCAATATCTCGTTTACCAACTGGTACTTTGACCAAATTTCATTCAGTAAAATGTTAGTTGGCATAATATGTTTTAACCAAAAAAAAATAAGGCAAATAATTTGTATGGTCAATATTCAATTTACCATTTCTATTCCGTCGATTAATCAGCAGAGGAGCTCTTCAATGACAAATCATTTAAATGCGCTTTGCCTTGGGGTCGCAGTTCTAACCTAACCTAACCTACTATTTTGCCAGCAGTCCGTTTTTCTTGGGGGTCAAAGTTCTGACCTAACCTAACCTACTATCTGGTAGCAGTTATTTTTTGTTAGGGGTCATAGTTCTAATCTAACCTAACCTACTATCTGGTAGCAGTTATTTTTTGTTGGGGGCGGCAGTTTTAACCTAACCTAACCTACTATTTTGCCAGCAGTCCGTTCTTCTTGGGAGTCAAAGTTCTAACCTAACCTAACCTAACCTACTATCTGGTAGCAGTTCTTTTTTGATGGGGGTCACAGTTCTAACCGAACCTAACCTACTATTCTTCAGAATTCTTACTGTTTTCATAATTATTAAATCTTAATTTTTTTCTAAAATTTCATAACCCAAACAAATGTGATTTTTGTCTATTTATGGTTTGCCGTAATATTAAATTGACTAAATGTTTATTGTCTAATGTTTCTTTGCCTTATTAAAGCATTTGCTAAAAGACCAAATGCCATAATGTAATATTTCGTAATAATATTTTGCTAAATAAAAATTTGACGTAATGAAAATATTCGTATTAAAATTGTGCCAAAGTTTGCATTTGCAAACAAAATAGTTGCTAAAATTTGTTTGGGAAATGAAATTTGACCAAAATAAATTTGGTAAAACGGCAGGATCCCGTTTAAATGGTTAAATTCTTAGCATTTATTTTTATTTTTGGTCGTAATTTATAGGTATAGCTTAGTTTTATTTAATTTTCTTATGTATCTTGTTTTCTGCCAATAAATATTATCATTGTATTGAAAAATATTTAAATGGTTTTAATTTAATGAAATGAAACTTTAGGGCTAATTGAATTTACTGGCTTCTCCCTGAAAACCATTGTTAACTGATAATATGCGACTGTTACAATTTAACGGGAGATTACCTATGTACATTACAATAAAAAAACCGGCCAAGTGCGTGTCGGACCACGCATAGGAGGGTTCCGTACCTTCAATGGAATAAGAACCAAACTAATACCAAAAGGTCGTATCTGATGCCTATGGAAGAAGTTTTTTGGAGATAACTCAAAAATGGCTGAACCGATAATGTTCAAAACAATTTTCATAGAAAGTTCATGATAAGGCGCATCTCTTCAAATTTTTTCATATTTTTTGAACTTACGGTTCAAAAGTTACGGGGGGGCTACACAACTATTCTGACTTTCAAAGCGATTATTTCAGAAAATATTCACTTAATCACAAAATAGTCAAAGAAACCTCAATATTATTTTGAAAGACCTATCGATTGATGTGTCACGTGTTGATATTTGGTAAAAACAATTTTTTTGAAATTTAGTTACATGTCGCCCCCCCTTAAAATATTTTTTTTTTCAAATTTAAATACATAACTAAGTAGCGGCATACAGAATACACCTTATGTGTAAATTTTATTCAGTTTCCGAATAAAATGGCTGTGACATAGGGACAGACAGACAGACAGACAGACAGACCGACAAACATACATGACGAATCCATAAGGGTTCCGTTTTTTGCCATTTGGCTACGGAACCCTAAAAACAGAAAACAGTGAACATGTGTATCAACTCGAGCATTAATGAATAACGCCGTTACATCACTTCGGGCATGGTTAGAAGCGGTTGTAGACCGCAATATATGTCAACATGCGCTGCGTTCGATTTATAAACACTCCGCAGTGACTTACAGTGAGTGCGCTCGGGAGGCATCGGCAGCTAAGATTACCTTTACCTACCGTCCGTTTTTAAACTTTTTATGCTGATTCGGCAAACCTAAGAAATATTTGGTAGTAGTAGTAAAACACTTTATAGCACAAAACAAGTACATGCCCAACAAAAATAGAGTGAGTGTGTACAAAGGCGAACTTATCCCTTCAAGGGAGATCCCTTAAAGGGGTACGTTTGCTGGAAAAGATCTTCCAGCAAACGTTTGAGCAACTGAGAGAAATCGGTCAGACATGGTAGACAAAAATTTGGACAGTACTTGTACATCACAGCAACGTAGTACGGAGAAGTTGCTAAATATAGTTACTATAGGTAGTGTTAATAAATATATAACAATAAATCTATACGAATATGTTACATATTATGAGTAATAAATAGATATCTATAAATATAATAATACGTAAAAACCTAGAGCCTACATAATATATATTTTAAAATTATGTAACCGCACAGGCCCACCCTTTTTCAATTTTGCCTTAACCCCGGCTGCACACGTTTTTTTATCGATTTTGACCAGTTTTGAGTCGTTATCCACATTTGCACTACAGATAGAATTATAAGGCAAAGGGCTATTAGTTCTTGAATCTTTTGTCTCCATTCTTTAGAGCCGGAAAGATGAAATAAATGAACCCTTATTTTTTATGAGTTTTTTAAAATATAGTCTAAAAAACGCTTTTATTGATATTCGAATGCTGTAAATGTGTAAAGAATCTTACATATAAGACATCTAGGATCATATTAGGATTCCTCTTTGACGTCTGTAAGAGAGATTTTAATTATAAACTAATGAACACAAAAGTTATTACCAGAAAACCAGTTTTTTGGCCAAAAATTGTTCGACTTTGATGTCAAATATCTCGAAGATAATGCATATTGAAGTACATATAGGATAAATTATTGTTTAAGGCCGTTACTGATAATATGATAAGCTATAAAGATCATTAGAAAACGAAAGGATTCAGATCGAAGGTCATTGGTGCTAGGGAGCCCCTTAATCGACGCTACTAGTCAGTACTTCCTCAGCGGAGATGGCAACGCGTTCCACAACTTCACAGAGTATACTGTATATTTATTGAGAAAAAGATACAAATAAAATGCAGTATAAAAAATAAATAAATAGAATGAAGTACAAATAAAACTCAATCAAAAATTAAAAATAATTGATTAGCTATATACACATATTTATGTAGGTAGAGATAAAAAAACTTGGAGCTATAGCTCAGCGCCGCACGGTCACGGGCAGTGTGCCCAGAAGGCATTGCCGCGCTTAACTTAAGAATAAATGTCGGGCTTTTTATTTGAATATAGAGTTAGCATAATTATTTTTTCGATGGCACATGAGACATGACATCAAATGCTCTTTATTTATAGTTAATTTTCTAAAACTTTACATTTGTGGGTAGGTATATTTAGCAAAATTGCGTGGTGCTTATACTTATATAATAATAATAATAACTACGGAACACTATTGTTCTTTGGTCAGGAAAGACATATAAATAATAATAATACATTCGCAATGGCGAATGTATTATTATTATTACGAATGTATTACGAATGCGTAACACATCATTAAGATGTACATATTGCACAAATTAATAGACAATTCCGGTAAAAAGGCAAATATATTTACAAAGCGTCCAGAGGAACGAGGGGACCTACCATAACATTTCGAAGCTGACTTATAAATTAGCTCAGTGAACTTTGATAGCCATTACGATACGTCAAACCTTTTCTTTATGTGCAACAGTTCAATATTTTCCCGGTTTTGTGCACACTAAAGTTTTTTTATGTCTTTAATTGTTGTCGGACTTATCCTCCTTCATTATATCTCACATTTAAAGCTGAATATTTCATGATAAGTTTATTGCAGTCGCGAAACAACATAAAACCTCATTTTGGTAACAAAAGGATTGTTTGCATTCTGTAGGATTTTTTAAATACACATAGGTATACATACCTACATATCTACGTAATCATTTCCTATGTCTATGTCTGTTAAGTATAATTGTTACTCAAACAAGAGATAATCATAGCTTTACGGTAGGTTGTTTACACAGATCTGACCATTGAAGCGATGTAACTTTACCTTCCGGATTTTTCCTAGATATCTCAAGGAAATGCTCTACCCAGATCAAAACAAGACACTACGCTCTAATTAGTATCTCGGGTAATAGACCACTTAAAAACTATATGATTATTCATTCTAATTAAGAAACAAAAATTGTTTAGTTTCTAGCTATCATCATACTCACATAATAAATCAAATGCGAATGCATCATACTCGCAATTAGCTACTTGAACGAACACTTTCGCGCACTAGAATATAAATAAAGATAAACCACTGCACATGAAGGGAATATCTAATCATGAGGCTCTTCAAGTGTTTACTGTAATGATCATCTAACTTTGTTCGAGTGATCCCCACTAATGATGTAAGAAAAGGATATTCTACATGTGTATCAACGTAAGACTGGCTCAGCTGATGGGTATTATGGTATTTTGATGCCTACAACGTATTTATTTATTTACAAGCTTTTCGACTTGAAATATTTGTATTTATTCTGCCGCAGTAGCGATCTATTTAAGTAGGCCAGTCAAATTGTAATCGAAATTTCCCTATTTGAGCAAAGCGCGATGTAAACCTACATATTTGCTGTTATTAGTATTAGTGTCCCTTAGGGGAGCATGAAACTATATTTTTCATGCAAAAAAGTTGTGCTTCCTGCGTAGTATCTGAAAAACAGAAAAAATTGCAGTCGTTTTTAAATTTTTACACTACTGTGGCTTTTTTGGAATTAAAGTTAAAAAAAATTGGATAAAGCTCACTCACAGTTCCGTATGTATAATATAATACACCATGTAGGTGTAGGTGTAAGTGGTGGATAACTGGAAAGATGGCTATAATGGCAGCTGAATTGTTGATTAAAGACTATAAAAGGTTATAGAAACTGAAACTTTGTTGATCAGAGGTTAACAAAATCTGATATAGTCGAAGCTTAACTCTTCACGTGTGAAATCGCGTATTCGCGCGCCGCCGGCGCCGCCACGTAAGTTACCCCCCACCGCCGGGCGCGCGCACGCAGCGATCACGTGCTGACTGCGTGCTCCGCTCCGCGCTCCTGGCCCCGAAACACGTTTCGTTCCGAACGGTGCGGAACGCATTCTCTGGCTGCTATCTATCCCCCTACCTATGACACTATTCTACAATTCATTTTTGATGTCATGATTGTATTGAAGACGTATTAGGTTAGGTAGTTAGCCCCGCTAGAACCCGAGCGCAATTAGCATGTTTGTCAGATAGCCAATTGGTATTGAATTGTTGTATCTAAATGCATACCTTCTTTCGATAGGGCGCAATATTTTTTTTTTAATAGTCTAAAACTTCTGTAAATTAAATAATATTAGTTATTAGTTAGTAGCTAGTTCTTGGTTACAGTTGGTTTTTATGGTTATTATAGGTTCCTAAACAAACTCCTTACATGATAAGTACACGGAGTAATAGTATCTTAAATATGTTGTAGATTAAAAGAATATAAATGTTATTTGAAACATTTCAATCGCTCTACTTTTATCAGTGTTTCAAAAAATACTGTTGTGGTAAATTGAAATTTGATATACATATTTAAAATTACCCATAAATAAATCACATTATACTTCACAAAACACTTTGTGTGAGAATTGTGTTTGTGGGTAATAAAATAATAATAAATTAAATAAATAAGCATCTAAACATTTTTTTTGCATTACAAATTCTTCAAACACTCAATGATAGCAATTTATGGGCGTTTTTTCATTAGAAATTATAGTTTTTCGACATTTTAAGGGATAATTAGAGATTGTGATATTAATAACCCTAGATTTCCGAGTAAAACTGTAATGAAATTGTTTATGTTGGCTAGAAAATTTAAACGAGCAGTGGAAATGCAATACTAGTTAGTATGAATATGCGGCGAAGACGCTGATATTCGTACGTATACGAATATTGTATTCGTATTGATTGCATCACTAGATCACCACAGAAAACCATCCAAAAGCCCTCACTCATATTCCGTCATAATACGAGCAAATTTTTAGAAATATTATCAATTTATTCCGTTCAGAATGCGGAGAAACACACTGAATAACGCGTAGATGGCGCTGCAATTATTTAAAACAACATTTTCTTAACATCTGATTTATATATGTCAAATCCATATACACTATCTTCTACACGTATTTTAGGGTTCCTAAAAACGCTAAAGTGACGTGACGTGATCCTCGGAGGTCACTTGACGTTTTCTATACAAAATGAAGTGTCGGAAATGTCGTGTAGGACGAGGCACGGAACAGCGTGAACCATCCTTCATTATCTGTGGGTTGATAACATCATTTACCCGAATATACCTTTAAGGTTAGTTGTAAAGTTGAACTGCACCAGTGACATGAACTTTATACAATTCCTAGAACGTTTGCATCATACGGTGATTGATGGGTTTTATTGATGTATTGTTTGGACTGTCTGAATGCACTGAAACGCAATGTTATTCAACAATTCGCAATAAGTGCATATAAGTAGATCCGTAGCGATATATTGGGAGTTAGGAATTTAAATTCAACAATCAAAAAAGAAAAGATATGCATAAAGTCATCAAAAATGGATACATGTTAGAGTTTTTATTTGACAATATTTGCTTTAGCTTGCTTATCTATTCTACATAGTTGATAGGTTATGTAAAGTAAAGGAGATCGTCAATTTTTGTTAGGCGATTTGCCCCAGCTCATTAAGGCGCGTATAATTATGAAATAGGTATCAAAACATTCGCCTTAATTTCTAGATCAGGACGGTCATAAAATAATCATGAAATCTAACGGGAAAATTGAGAAATCGGGGATGAAAAAACATGAATGTGATAAGGACAATATTTAGAAGCGTACATGTTTATAATTTACAGTATAACACAAAATAACTACCGGTTTTTTAAAGAATATCTACAAAATCTGACATGATAATGAAACGAAAATAATAATAAAATAATAAAAAGTCATATTTTGATCGTGCCGCTGATTTCTTGTATTTGGGTAAACAAAGATAATGACTGTCAATTTGTCAAACCATCATTGCTACTACATATTAACTAAACAATCGTAGAACTTATTACAAAGAGTATCCATGAAGTTATAATTTTAAACTGGAGTATACTCTTGGGCCACAAAGTGAGGCCGAAAGAGAGTAATACAGGGAGCTGCGTATCGTTTCGACCTAGGGAGTTATGTCGTCATTAGACAATAATGCCAGCACGACAACAAGTCAAAATGTCAATGTGTGTCAATTTCGTAACGAGTGCGAGTGATTATCCCATAATTATCCCCTCTATCGGACCGTTTTTTTTCTAATCACCTATGAACGACTGTTTTGTACGGTAATAAGGTTCATCTGTGGTTAGGGAAAAAGTGCAACAATTATAGTCTGGCCAGCCAACGAACGCAGTAGCAATGTACAGCGAACAAAAGTATGACAACACTAAGAATCAGTGAAAAAAGCAGCAATGATCATCAAATTTTATGTTAATTATGTTTTTAATTTTAGTTGGTATTTCCGCCCCTTTCATTAGGTGACATTTACGGTGTGTAAAAAGGAGACGGATATATTTCGTCAGATCTGTCATCAACTGCAACAGATAATCTGGTTGAGGCAATTGACATATGCCTTAAAAATGAATTTAAATTTAACTGGGAACGTTGCAGGAGTTCTATCTCACTCGCGCTTAAGATGAGAGAGTGAAATGCACTAGAAACAAATTCAATGTGAATTGAAATGTTCGTCTTGAAATACGGTGTCTCATCACAAAGGGTTGCCACATGTGCGTATTTTGAATTTGCCGCGCGTTTCTACTGACAGAAATGGTTTGCCAGACTATACATTCACTTTTTATAAAACCATACGAGTAGGTATCAGACATTACTAAATTGAAAAAAAAAATGCGTTTCGTATCGAAAGAGCATGATATAATGCCGTCATAACGCCCTAAGTCAAAATGAGACGCAGCTCCCATTCTTTCGGCCCCACTTTGTGGCCGAAGAGTATACTCCAGTTTAAAATTAAAACTTCTTGCGGCATACTTGGATGACGGTGACGTCATACATGGACAGTGTCAAACTAGAATAATAAACTAGATTAGCAAAGTAAACGTAACTCCTTTCCATAAATATCTGTTTCGTCTCAGTCCAGGTACAGTTAACCCAGAGTTAACCTTATGTCAATGCTGTAAAGACGTTGTCAACTTATTAAGCACTATTTGGATCGCGGAAAGATCTACGAAATTACTTTTAATTTTGTATTTCTAATTCCCGTTTCATTTTCATGAAATATTTTGTCTAGCTTCGTAATAAAATGGGTATTTGCTTAAAATTGCAGAACAAACTTTATACGACACCATTATCGCTAGTGGGCCTGGAATTGACGGTCTCCTTTAATTTGATTGAGTATAAATTAAATCAAGGTAAATTAATTGCAATTATGTTAAGCAATTAAATCGATGCTACCCTTAATCATGCAAATCATGATAACCCCCCGAACACGTTAAAAATAATATCGCCTTAATACGCGTCTGTGGAATTTTATAAGCTGATGATCGGTCATACGGGTATTTAGCAGTTATACTCAGGCAGTTACGTAGGATTTTAAAGGTCCAAGCAAGCCAGCCTGGCATGGAATGCTTATAAAATGGTACGACATAAGGTAGGTTTAGCTTAGCAGCTACCTAGCGTGCGCAGAGAGACACTGACGAAGTGAAACGCACTGACTTTGAAATACATACGTTGCCTGAGCCTTTCACTTCTCTTGGTTTATTTACCTATTGTTCTACGATTCTTATTTGCTATTTCTGACGAATCTTTAATTGATCACTGCCTGATTATAGTGCATTAATTAATACGACACCAAAGTGTTTCCAAGTCGTGTCTTTGTTTATACACTTTTTTTCCTGATTGTAATGTTAAATGTATGTTTTATGTTTTGTAAACAACTACATAGACTACATAGACGATGAGCAATTCCTTGATAGCTTAATAGGTAAAATTAACTGCTCTAATGATTCCTCCTCTGATATTTTAAGATGCAAACTTTTTGCATCAATTGAATTTAGGGCCTAAACACTAATCAATGTGTAAATGTGGCGTCATCATCAGGGAACTACCCTTGTATAATCGCAGTGCATATTATATTCATTCACGCAACGCGGGGTTGGCATGCCAGGCTGGCGCCAGAGTGGGGTGCCGGCACGTAGCGTGCAGACGATGACGTCACGGGGAAAAACGACCGCTCCTCTCGCTCACCAACATTGTAATGGACTGCTACTACTGATCCGCTGCGCCGCTATAAAATTGCGCCTAAATTCTATACCTCGTTAAATACTTCTCAGAAATTGTGTATACACATGAAAAGGACAAGAAGCAAATTATATAAATATATGATATTAATGACATGATATATAGCTTAGGATACACGCACAGATCTGTTCGCGCGGATCTGTCTGGCGGATGTGCCCGCGCAGGAATGAGTATAAACGCGCAAAAATATACGCAGATGGCGTCGCAATCGCAAAGAATTGGTGGGTTGTGGTTTGGAAGTGTCAAATCCATAGTCTATGGTACAGAAACTAGAGCTAGACCAAAGAATCTGTATGCAGGCCGTACAGGGCATACCGGCCAGACAGATCCTGCGGGCAGGTCTGTATTACGTGTAACGTGTGAAATACGTTATAAATAGGTACCTACAGTAGTATTGTGAGCATTATTCATTGTCGTCTGCGCAATCAAGGCAGAGTGAATGATGTAAGACATATCTTCAGGCTTTTTTATCTACACTTACGAGGAAGTATCAATCCCTAAATCTAAAGTTGTATCTGTTTTCAACCGACTTCAAGATTTCGAAGGAGGAGGTTCTCGATTCATCGGACCTCTGTATTTTCCCCGATAATTGGAAGACAGATGTACCGATTACCAAATTCTTTTTTTGTTTGAAAGAGTATTCTTCACAGTTGGTCCCATTGTCATCAGGTCAGGATCTGATGATGGGATCCTGGAGAAATTGAGGGAACTCTTCAAATATTGTAGTTATAGGCACACCTATGTTGAATTGAGTATTTTTTTACAGTATAAGCTCGGGCATTTGCTTTTGGAAAGGCATCAGAGGCTAAGTGAAGTTAGTTCTTTTTTGTTTTAAATTATTAATTGAGTATTGTAATCTGACACCTCTTGCCATACAAAGTGATACAGTCATTTGACATCTCTCGCCATACAATGGTGGTATGGCGAGAGCTGTCAAATTACTGTATTCAATTTAAAATACTACTTTAGACATATTTATTAAAGTAAGAGCCAAACAAAACTGGAAGTCACCGAACAAAGCAAATCAGAGCTTGATTTGGTTGCGTAAATAACAGAATAATTAATCGCTTTGCGTCGTACCAAATCAGTTCCAAATAGGTGCGCATAAGCAAATTGTCAGCTTACGTTCCCAGTATGAGATGATGAGAGGGGACTGACATCTACACTGATTGGATTGGCCTTGGTTGTGGCATCATCGGTAGGAAGTGTCTATTGCTTAACTGACGCTCGCAGTCTAACGTACTTTTCTAGCTACACTTACACTCTTGCTTCAGTGAGACTTGCACTTAAGAGAGACAGATAAATAGCTGCATTTAAGTGGACGTAATAGTTACGAAAAACATATATAAATAAAACAAGATTTATTAAAATTGTTTGTGCCGCTTAAAGTAATTGCTTCTAAAGTCACTTTTTGGAGAATCCTCTCGTTGCAAGCAGACGCAGTGGAATTAATGTAAAAATCTGTCGCAGCTGTAAGTATTAACTTCCGGCAAAACAAGGCCGTGTTATTCAGCTACCGTGACGCGCCATTGTGCCCTCGGGCTCAATCTTCATTCACGGCTCACAAACAGTTCGATCTACTCGCCGTATCCCTCTTCACTCACATCCACTTAATGAACCCGTACCCATACCACTTGCTCAACTCGCCTGCGTGTACATGATTTCAATCAAGGTATACAATAACGGATTGCCTGGTCTTTTGCTTGTTTGGAGTTAGTGGAAAGCACTAATTAGTTTTCATTGGTCTTGATGGGCTTGAAAGGCTGCCTTGATGATAGTTTACAATGATTACGTATCTCAATCAGTCATTAATTGTTTACCTATGTAGAAGGTAGATATCTCATACTTAAGGATTATTCACGCTGTTATGCTCCGCCTCCTACAGGACACTTCCGACACTTCATTTTGTATAGAAAACATCACGTGACCTCTGTAGATCAAGTCATACTTTCTATACAAACTGAAGTGTCGGAAGTGTCCTGTAGGACGCGGAACGTAACAGCGTGAACCACCCTTAACTCCTCCTTAATATATTTTGTTGTTCTATTCAAAAACCGACTCCGATTTCACTAGCTGCAGTTAGTGATAAACGAGAGGAGTCTAAGAGCCTTTTTAGTAAAGGTCCTAAGGACGCAGTAGTTTAAAGACTTGAAGGGCTATAAAAGGACACACGCCTTCAGGACTTATAGAGTCGCGAACTCGTGAGTTTTAAAGCGTGTGATTTCTATAAACTGTTATTAGATGCACCAAGCGATAGCAAATCGTAATAAATAGGTAGGTTATGCTGAATACTTTTATGGTTTGATTGTACCTATAATTTAAGTTTGTCACGTTTTAGCCAAAGGACTTAAATTAATTGAAATTTATAAGACTAATGTTATAAATTATATCTTGAGTCCCTTAAGTCCTCTCAAAAACAAATTCAGTCCTTTAAGTATCTATAGGAAAAGATGAACAACTAGGTACAGTCAACTGCTACAACTTTGCCTATGATGCTTAACTTTGCCTGGCTTGAAAAACATGGTTTTCTTCACCAAACAGCTATTTCTATCCTTATTCCTAAGACGGGAGAAAGGCGGCCATCTCAGGAATAAGTTTGGTAAAGAAAACCATATTTTTAAACCCGGGAAAAGTTGAGCATCGTAGGCAAAGTTGTAGCAGTTGACAGTAATTAAGTCCTGTAAAAAACACTCAAGCCTCCAGTCTTCATTTCAAATTGAGTCCTTATATTATATTATAAGCCCTAAACGTCTCTTTCATGACTAGCTGTATGACCGACATGTTTTTGTTCTTTGAGATCTGATATAATGTTACATAAGATCGATGACGTAAACAGACATCACAGTAGTCATCTCGAAAGAACTCATTCAACCCTTTAAGCAACATGGACACACTCGTGAGGATATATTTAGTATTGGCAGCGTCACGTGTGGCGGTGTTGGGCGCGGTGCTAAAGGCACTTCTATACCAGCGACCGTTTTGCATTGGCAAGCAGACGGCTAGTTAATTACGATCTCTGGAACTTGTATACAAACCACAGATAACCTCAACCACTAGATAGATCATAAGTACAACTCGAGGTCACCACACATCAACGCTCCCGTACTAATTTACTATGAGAGCGCCACCGCTCATTTCATTTGAATTAACGTTTTTGATCATTACTCATGTCAATTAAAAATATCCACAAAAATCAAGTTATAGGGGCTAACCTGGATTGTTATACTACAAAATGGTGTAGAATACTATTGAGATGTGTTCTTCGAATCGTAGAAATTTACGTATAATATTGAGCTAATGTGTGGTGACCCTGCGTGCTCCTTGTATTTAAAGGCTTAATGATGGGTAGTCTGTGTACTTAGTCTGTGATACAATTATAGTCGAGGTATCTAACCAACCCTAACTCATTGAAATATGTTCATTTTCTCCCAATCGATAATTAGTGTATTCTATCAATACACCTGTATATTAATTTCTTTGACTAATTTAGTGTTTTCAGTTGCATTGGAATTATTCGCAAAAATAATAAGAAATAACACACGCTACGCTTGTGAAGTTCTTAATAAATTAATAATGGTTTATCCTCCATGTGTATTTTGTAAAGTAGGTACGTATAAGCGGAACGGTTTCGTTATCAGTGTCGTGCTATGGTAAAGTCACCGACAGCCAACCACATAAAAGTATTATATTATAAACATTCGATTTTCCTATATGAGTATATTACTCGTTTGTTATATTTTCAAGTATATCATTGTCGCTCATTTAGAAATAAACTTTAAAATAACAACCGACAATGATCTACTTTTGACTTAAAAACACATAATATACTCGTAGTCATGGACGCACGAACTGAGCCGGTCGGTATTGGTACACGGATTAACCAAGTACCTGACTTACTATATGCTGCACAATGCGCCTTTTAGTAATTTATATCGATCTTAATACTTACTGCACCAGCCTGCTGGGATGGTTCACGCTGTACCATTCCGCGTCCTACACGACAGTACAGTGCAGCGTGAACCATCCTTTATACATCCATTTTTGTGATCATCAGGTTTTTATAAGCTTTTTTTAACCTAGCTATCAACGGGGAATTATTGTTGTTTTAGATTGCCAGTTATCAATCAGGGTTTTCCACGAGGAAAAAGTGCAGTTACCCATAACACATGTGCTTATTATTTTAACAAATATTATACGCATTATAATTTAACTCACGAAGCGGCTTGTCTCGTTTTTAGCATTGAATAAAGGAACCATTATAGGATCCCTGGTGTTGGAAGGATCCGTCGAATTAGTTAAAATTTTTAGGCTTCCGTACTTACAGAGTAAAAACCGGCCAAGTGCGTATCGGACCACGCATAATGGAGGGTTCCGTACCTTCAATGAAATAAGAACCAAACTAATACCAAAAGGTCGTATCTGATATCAGCCTATGGAAAAAGTATTTTGGAGATAACTCAAAAATGGCTGAACCGATAATGTTCGTAGAAAGTATGTCATAAGGCGCATCTTCTCAATTTTTTTCCATATGGGGGGGGGGGGCCAATTTGTCTGACTTTAAAAGCGATTATTTCTGAAAACATTTACCAAATCACAAAATGCTCAAAGAAACCTCGATATTATTTTTAAAGACCTATCGATTGAGATGCAACATGTTGATAATAGGTAAAAAAAAAATGGGACCAACTGTAAAGTATACTCTTCAAAAAAAAATCCTAATCGATACATAAAATAAATAGAAAAAAAAAGCAATAATTTTAAACAAAAACCGGCCAAGAGCGTGTCGGGCCACGCTCAGTGTAGGGTTCCGTAGTTTTCTGTCACAGTAAGTGTCTCCACTTAAGAGTTTTTGAAAGCACGTCATTTCATTTTGATTTTGTAGAAATTACAGGTACAATAAACACCTGCTTATACGGTTAAAACTAACTTAGTTCAGAAATTATTTTGTAATTTTTTTTTCAAAAACTATTCAACCTATCAAGTTCAAAATAATTTTCCTAGAAAGTTTTTATAAAGTTCTACTTCTGAGATTTTTTTCATATTTTTAAAACTTATGGTTCAAAAGTTAGAGGGGGGGGGACACATTTTTTTTACTTCTGGAGCGATTATTTCCGAAAATATTTACATTATCAAAAAATGATTTTAGTAAACCCCTAAGTATTCATTTTTAAATACCTATCCAACAATATATCACACGTTAGGGTTGAAATGAAAAAAAATCACTCCCCACTTTACGTATAGGGGAGGTACCCTAATAAAAAAAAATCCACATTTTATTTTACCACTTTGTCGGCGTGATTGATATACATACATATTAGTACCAAATTTCAGCTTTCTAGTGCTAACGGTCACTGAGATTATCCGCGGACTGACGGACGGACGGGCAGACATGGCGAAACTATAAGGGTTCCTAGTTGACAACGGAACCCTAAAAAAGAACCGACTTCATTGAGCTTCCACCTTTCCAAAAGCAAATGCTCGAGCTGCTGTAGAAGAAACAAAAGATCCCGACGAATTGATAACCTCCTCCTTCGAAATCTTGAAGTCGGTTGAAAACAAAGATCTCGACGAATTGATAACCTCTTCCTTCGAAATAAATCTTGAAGTAGGTTGAAAATGTGCTGCTCCGAGGAGTCTTGCCGAAGAGAGCCGAGCCCGAGCCGAGTGAAGCCCGATCGTTCCGAGGAGGCTATTGAAAAAGGAATAACAGAGCGTTTCGAAAAAATATTACCAGTGTAAGCAAAACAAGCGAATAAGCTTACATGCAGGTTACAACATGAAGGTCAAGGTACACTAGGCACAATTGGCGATAGAAAGTTAAGGTTTCGTGAATATAAACCGAATTGACAGCATTAAGGCATAACGTTATACATTATTAGTGGAGTAGTACTAAATATTATGGTTATAAAATTAAGCAGAGTGATTACGTAATTCTTTGATTCAAAATGAAATGAACCTAACTCATCCGCAAGGGGGACTAGGTAGGTAGGTAGGCTTCAGACCTAGGTATAAAGTCCCTACTTTGAAAATAAATAAAAAGCGCGAGTTTGACTTGCGTGAAGAGGGTTCCGTAAGTTAATTATCTAAATAAATTATTTATCATTTACGTCAATTATAATATACCTAATATCTTTGAGTGATAGGAATTCGGTAATTGAAGAGAAGGCATGCTTTTGAAAGTATTTCTTTATTGTTTTTAAATGACTGAAAGGGCAAATCCGTTATATATTTGTAAACCGTTAAATATGGTTATTTTTATAAAAATTCCGTGCTTATTACCCTTTTTTAAATAGCTGTAATGGAACGATGAGTTTGTTCTTGTTCCTAGTATTATATTATAAATACACCTACTTTAGTTCGCATTTAAAACAATGCCATTCGAACCATTTTTGCAGTGTCTATGCATCTTAAAATATTTTCCATTGAAGGTTGATTCTCATGTGTGACTCCAATATGTGTGTCATCTGCAAAAAGACTGATCTGTGCCCATTCTGGTATATTGGACGGTAAGTCGTTGACATAAATCAAAAATAGAACTGGATCCAGAATTAACCGACTGATGATGTGCATGTAACTGGTCGTCATTTTTAAAGGTACGCAGTCAAAACTGTGGTATTTAATGTAGTTTGTGTAAAATAATGTCATGTAGCGCGATGTGAGCGATTTAACTTCTTGTTTACCTTTATTTAATTTCGCTCGTATCACAACTTTTCCATATATCCAATATAACATCCATTAATGTTTAACCACCGAATTCGTCGAATTAGTTTTATTTCATTATTCTTCCATTATTTATTGTTAATCTCATTACTCGTAACTGAAGCCTCAATAATCTAATATAATCCTTCTGATCGTTCGTGACAGTCTATTTTCCGATCCTTCATTGCCTTGAACATGTCGTTGTTGGGGGAAACCGGAGACATGTCAGTATCTTCTTCGTCGGGGATGACGTACGTATGATGATTGCCGCTAGCTAATGCTCAGAGCCGGAGTGGCGAGCAGAGATGCTCTAGCCAAGTGGCGAGTGGAGATGCTCGCTCACAGCCGACAAGGCGAGCGTAGTAGGGGACGACTAGTAGAGGACCACAAAGTTGAGTAGAGTAGTCAAGTCGCTAGGGCTAGGGCATGCTGCAGGCTGCATCGGGATCTTCTTATCTTCAACAATATAATATGTATTTATGTATGTTATTGGCGATATTTTCAGTGTAACCTTCTCCGTTCTTTAGGTGATTTAGTATGGTGAAATTCCTAGAATCCGGAAACCGGAACAGAATGGAGGTTGCCGCTAACTCCCCACGTGCTGTAAGTACGAGTATGTTGTTTGTGACATGTTTGGTTGCACTGATGGTGACATTTTATTGGAAGGGTGGCGAAATCAAATTGAGGTGAGATCACTTTTGCAGTCCTTATCCAGCAGCAGTTGAGTAACCCAGGCACCTTCTTCCGTGTCTTCGCTGGAGCACTTCAGGCAGGCTTTTTAGCGGATGCGTGTTCCCTTGGCGGTTGCCACTTGGCGGAAAGTGGCAACTCGGCGATCCCGCAGGGACAACATGTCGGGTACGGACCCGAAACGTCAGAGGTCACCACTGTAAGGGTAGCCGCAAGGTGAGAGAAAGACGACCGTTGGTCTGCTGCTTATATACAGATGTGCAGACGTGTCAGAGTTTACGTTCTGGATCTATACCTATACTGGATTTTGACTGGATCGGCGCGTGATTTAACTCTATCGAGTTATCCTCACGTGCCGAGATATTAGCAATCCTACGTGGGGACCGGCACAGTATCATTTATAGTTCCACAATGTAGGCACCTAAAACGTCACTAAGACAAACACATACGTAATTTGCAGTTTCTATCATTCATTTTCTATGCATCTCTAAAAAGTGACCGTAACATTGGTGCTGTATTTTTATTATTTTGTACGTGCTGACGTAATGCTGATAAGTGATAATAGTATAGTGATAGTGTGCTAAGTTGATCATCATATACGAAGCGATATTGTGTGCACGAACGAAAGTGAGTGAGCTTAAGGAAGCTGAGTTATGTAACCACTAAAAATAATAATGAATATGGTAACAGAGTTTGGACTTCTTACATACCTAAAGTTCGAAACAGCTTTCCCAAAGAAGTTATAGAAAATTTCGATAAAAAACCTAAGAATATTAAAATTATTGTTAAAAAAGCACTGATAAATAACAACATAAATGGTAAAATAAATGAATATGTTTTAATTAAAAGTAATTTATATTAAAAGGGGTTGCAACCCCAAATTATGAGCTTGGTAATACAATCTTAAATATAAAAGATTAATACTAAGTTAAGTGAAATTGTTACTAACCCAATCCATAATAATAAACAGTTTAAACTTTTGAACTTTTAACTTTTTTTAATGTAATAATCAGGCACACGCATTTCATACGACGTTTTTCAACACACTTGGGCGGAAAAAACAGAATAAAGTAACTTAAATTTAAAATATAACTATAATTGTCAGAATGATTACAGGTTAAATTTAACTAAACCTTTGTGCTGATGTTGTTGACTATCTGGAACTCTTTTTCAAAACACTTCATAACATTCAACGCCGCACATTTATTGTCCAATAGGTTAAGAGTATTTTTCTAACATGTATTGCTCACTATAGTTTTTAGATATTAGAAAAAAGTTAACAGAACGATGTACAGCCATGACTACGTATTTGTAAATGTTATATTGAGTATTTAACACTATTTTTATAGTAGTTATTTGCACGAAATATTTAATTTTTAACCGACTTTAAGAGTTTAAGTTACTCCATAACTCCGGCGTAATGTCTGAACCGATTTTGAAAATTATTTTTTTGATTGTAAGTACCTATATATGTACAGATTGGTGCCGTTTTTGTCAAAACGCAGTTCTGATGATGGGATCCATGAGGAATCGAGGGAACTCCTCAAATCTTAAAGGCATACATATAGAGATTTTTATATTTTTATCATCAAATCAATCATTTTCATAAAAAAGTGACATTTGATGAAGTGGAACTGCTGATGATGATCAGAACGGAACTCTTCAACGACGCATAGTTCACGTTTGGCGATTTGTCCTCTTCGCCGTGTTTGACAAGCAAGTTATCACCAGTGCACCATCTACAATAATCCTTCACCTGCTTCCCCCATTGAATTGGGTATTTTTTTTAAATATTATCATTGTTAGTGTTCAGGTGAATGTTGCACAATAAAAAAACTAGAGAAGAAGAGGTTCGAAATGGCTGTCATAGCCGGTACCGTCAAACAGTTGCTATACTCCATAAATGGCGGTAATATTATTTTACAGTCTAACCTATTACTTAAAGTCAAAGTGCTATCATAGTAGTCTATAGTTGACGTGTACTTTGTAAAAAAGACATGTCCTGAGATACCGCCAGCCGTACATGGTAAGGAATTAAAAACATAAAAATTTTGATTATGGCATCGCTCTCCATAATAATTTAGTCAGTCTTTAAGTCACGAAAAAACTGGTTCTCGTTACTATTCGAGACGTTACTATCCGTCATCATATGTACTTGTTGGTGATTGCGTATCTGGTGATTGTGTTGGTGATGTTCTGTTCTATATACAAAGTGAAGTGTTAGAAGTGTAGTGTAGGAACCCTTAAGGACCCCGTTACGAGCAAGTGTGTTGAAAAAATACAAATAATTCTTCAAAATTATCTGCGATATCATTGGACTCCGCAAAAGTAACTGCCAAGATAGGGTTGCAAATAGAAAAAAAACTAAGTGTTTTTTCTCAAATTTATGAAAAAAAAACATGAAAAAAAACCTGGCACCATTGTTTTTTTTCTAAATAAGGTTTTTTTTCAGATGAACAAATATTACGACAAACACGGTTTTTCGTGATTTATTCATATAAGTAACTTAAAACTAAGTACATTAAAGTAGGTATGTCTGTTATGTAACTAAACTATTCTCAGTAAATGGAAAAAAAACTTTGAACTTATTCACCAGAACTATCAGCAGCATAGTACCACTACATATTTCATTAATATAAGTTTAATAAAACCAGAAATTAAAGTTGTTAAATTAAATTAGTTTAATAACATAAAGTCTAAAACAACCGTATAAGAGTATTAACTGCCTTGCAAATTTTGAGATTTCTTACTTTTGAATAAAAGACATATTCCAGAAAAAAAACGGTTCTTTTCACGGTTTTTTTTCAAGACAGAAAAAAACCGTTTTTTTGCAACCCTATGCCAAGAGTTAGCTTTTATCTGTTCCTGTGCAAACTTGTCAAAGCACTAGGTATTTTTGACATACTCCTTTAAATAAGTAAGGTTTCTTTTGTTATCTTCTCGTTAAAGTAGATTGACTATTGAACTAAGCATTATTGAGACACTCGATTCAGTTGGAACTTTTAACACAAATCCATGCTGGTCTGGTCCTAGTCATGTGGATGAAAGTAAACTAATACCTTGTCCTGCAGATCGCAGCTTAAATTGTGCTTGCTTCGCCGTTGTCACTGACTTTGCACCGCAATCCGAAACCTTGTGCTAAATCATTCTGATCCGGCTGGATCAATTTCGCGTAATAACATTTTAAGATTGGGTCTTCCTCGTCTGCTGATTGAGGATGTAGTCATCGGTCGTGTAACAGTCTCTTAGGGTACAGCTACGTGTTTTCCTATAGCATTATTATTTTTTATCCCGTTACGGATGTCAGAATGTTTTCTTCAGTACATCAGTACAATTTTTTTTACCTAAAATACAAAATAGTACATTTTTGATTCATGAAGTTGTACCGCAAAAGAAATAACAAAAGGCTCCGTGGTCATGCTAGGGAGTATCACACCTAATATGTCTTCAAATGATGAAATTTGTACTTTAACTTTTAATCATCGCCGACGATGCAAAATATGCCTAAATATCTTGTTAGTGTCGATAATATAAATCGAGATCTCGGTCGCTATTTGCAAAACCGAGATCTCGTGCCATCGAGATTGAATCTCTGAAATTCTCACGAGGTCTCGCGAGATCAATATTGCATTCCCTAGTTTTGAAACCGTACGGGGAGAATCGGGTGTGCGGCGCCGCCGCTCTGGTATTCAGTGTGAGTGTGGCACATGCGCCTTAAAAACCTAACGTCTGCTTATGCAGCTCAAGTCATTTCGGTTTTTTAATTCTAGGTCATTGAGTTAAGATATATAGTAGAGGTACTTACAGTCTTAAACAAGATTTACCAATAAATCCGATAATATGGCTCGTGAAAATTTTTAGCCGGCAGTGTTATACCGGAGTGCGTATACCGTAATAAGACTGTCAGAATACTGCTGTACGAGTCATTCTTACAGCACTATTGTGGGGCCATTTTTTTTGGGCAAATTGAGTATCCCGTTCTGTATTACATATCGGTGTTATAGGTACATATTATTTTTAACTATTTGTACTCCAATAATGGAACCCCCACCATTATAAAAGTACCAAGTCGTCTCTGTAACTCGTACCTACATAGAAAATCTTCCTTTTTGTGAGTCAAACATAGAAAGTTTATTTTGATCCTGACTATTAAATCATTATTTTTGATGCCATGAAAACAACCAAAAAAATACAACTGAATTTTTGCCAAGAAAACACACCATAACTTATTAAAAAGCTGGTCAGGTGCCAATATAGACGATGAATATTACTCGCGCAAAGTTTATGTTCCTACTAGTTTAATTTTATGATAAATATCAAAACAATAGTTTAAGAAAACAAAAAAAAAGACCCTATTGACACATTTGATGGTCTTATTTATTATTATTTTTACTAAGTAAGTACCTACATATATTTAGTGGTATTCGCATAGAAATATTACTACGACAAACGGTTGGACCGCCAGACACGCTATTGATACTATTGGTTCCTTTTTTCTTGAAAGGTACTAGAGTCCAAATAATAATGCACATTTTCTAAACTTAATATTTACCTAGTCATGGGATAGGACGACGGAAGAGTTGGAAGAATCTGTCGGGGTTCCTCTAAGGTCTACCACCTTTCCAACTTTTAGTTAATTCTTGTAGATTTTTAGTAATAAAAATGTGTTCTTTAAGAAGCTATAATTATATAAAATAATCTGCACATGGGAAGTTAAATATTTACAAACTTTTTTTATAAATGCCTAAATATATTAAATTTTAAGAGTCACGATGCTCTCTAGTCGTGACTAGGAACGTGATAATGATAACTACATACTAAATATATAACACAGTTTATTTTTGTTGTCGAGATGTCGGGAGGCGTGTCACTCGTCGACAAATAATTTGCACAGTAGTTCTTCAGCTACTGTGACCTTCACAATTGATTTAGACAAACTGCGCACATTGACTGCCCGCCTGATGTGTTGTCGTCATTCTTCTTGACTATATTTCTTATTAGCGCTCGTGACGATAAGCTTGGTTGTTATTCACAATTCCCATCGCTAACCAACTACTACGTCACTGGCTATCAATATAAAATCCTGGGGGACGATTTTTGAAATTCGAGCGCTCGAATTCGAAGAAATTAAACTCGAAAATACTCGTACACAAACGTTCCTCGCCATTATTTTCCCGTGAAATAAATAGTTTAATTAATCAGATTTTAAATTCCTATCGCTGTTATTTTTAAACTACCATTTCGTGGTTTTAGACAGAGTTTTAACTGTCAGATTCAAGAGTTCGAATTTCAAAAATCGCTCCCCTAATCTTCAATTGCGCGCAATAGTTGTTAGGTACGACAATTAGGCACGCTACACCATTGTTATGAATTAAATTCATAATAGCGATTCACAGCCCCAATGGGCAAAAATCTGGATATCGCTCTCTAATTCCTTGTTATTTGTGTTTTCAGAGCGACTCTAATGTACATATAGGAATAATGTATTTGGCCATACGATTAAATAATAACAGCCCCAGAAAAAAACCTCATGAATTTGGACTATAGTTCTGAAAGTAGTCTATGGGTTCTTTCTTTGGAGCCTTGTCTGTGGGCTGCTTTCATAATTTATTACTTATAGTTATTTTATGTGTAGTTATGATATACACCTACGTGGAGCGCCTACTACTACATACTATGGACTAGTCAAGTTAGGTCTGCTGAAATTGGTCTAAATAGTGGAGGACTGGATGTAAATTGTGCCGGAATGAGGAAACACAGGCAAGCTGGTAAATAGGCATGATGAATTTGTTTTATGTATTGTCTAGACTTGTCTAGTTCTTTTTTTTAAGTATCTACTAAAACAGTCATGGATAAGCCCTATTTTCGATGGTTAGTTTCTACCAACAAGCCAAATTTTAAGAAGGATAAAATAAGAACTTACAGCTTTAGAACTTGCGAAGGCTATAATATAATTCATATATGAGAACTAGCCAAGTCAAAATGTAGGCTTCAATATATTATCGTAAGTTTTAAGAAGAAATTATATTTTGAGTTGTTATATTTTTTTATGTTGTTATAAACAAACTTCAGGACTGACCATTGAACTTGGCACCCATTTAGATCTCATTTCTTTTGTCGTTGAAGTCAACTACCAAGGCATATATAATATGTATATTGAACTTGGCTCTCATTTCACATTTATGTTTTTGATGGGATATCATTGTTTTTTGTACAGAATTTATTAGTAGGTTGTTATTCTTAATATTGTTGTCTTTTTTGTGTTCTTTTCTATATTTTCTTGTACCTTTGAAATGTTCAAGTGAATTGCAGATTTATAAGTAATGAATATCATACACTATTGATGTTCGCTAAATATTGAAATAATAATTAAAACTAAATCCCTGTTAATAACGCAATAAATACGAAAGTCGACTATACTTTTAGTTATAACTTATAAGTAGTTATATAATAAGTACTAAAACTGACATACGTTTAAATTAAAAAAAAAGGGTAGAATACCAATTCTACTCGTTATATATTCACGTGAAGACCTTAAAATCAACATAAAGACAAGCTGTCATCAATTTTATTACTAACTAGCTGTGCCCGCGGCTCCGCCCGCGTGGAATTCGGTCTGTGTCAGTAAGCGGCTAATTCACCCCTAATTTCTCTCCCGCTACCCTGGAGGCGGAACTTGAAGTAAAGTTGACAGATGGATACGCTAGAGGACAGTAGTCCTAATAAAATATTTTACAATTACCACTAAATGAAACTACACTTTTTTTTATTATATTTGTTTTTGGCATGATTTAAACGACATAGAGAGTAGTAGGTGTATATCGGACGATACAGGACCACTTTTGTATTTATACGTTCATGTATACGGCAAATATCATCCAAATGCCATGACCAACATTATTGCGCCGGCGGTCGGGGGGGCATGCCGGCGGTCGTGGGGGCGGATTTTCATTACGTTACCGTAGGTAATGAATTTTCATACGTTTTTACCACACTGTCACAGATAATACACTGATGTTACGTTATTGGTTGCAATAATGTTGGTAATTAATTACGAGTACATACGGTTCCGAACGCGGAATAGAGGATTTATGATATTGGTGTAGATGAAGATATTTATTCGTCAATGTAAGCACATTACAATGCACTAATGAACGTCAGAGAAAAATAAAATACGTCAGTGTCGTGGAAAGTGTGTGAATCAAGTGCGATTGGAACAAAGTTATGTTATTTCATTTTTTACTTTTTCGTAAATTTTGTGGTTTTAATTTTTTTTGCATTTTTTTAAAATTTTGTAAATTTTGTAAATAGTGGAAATTTTGGAAATAGTGGAAAATGTGTAAATTTTGTAAATTTTGTAAATTTTGTAAATTTTGTAAATTTTGTAAATTTTGTAAATTTTGTAAATTTTGGAAATTTTGTAAATTTTGGAAATATTGGAAATTTTTGAGATATTGAAATTTTAAATTTTTGACATTTTCGAAATTATTGACATTTTCGACATTTTTAAAATTCTCGACTTTTGAGGTTCTCGACTTTTTTCACTTTTATCACTTTGCCACTTCTCAGTTTCACTACACTTCACTTCACTTTATTCTATTTTATATATTTTTTATTTCATTCCATTTTACATGTTTCTCAATCGTATGGGTGTCGCGTTTTCGTGACGTGACGCTTTTTCGTAACGGTCACGTGACTTTTTTTCGCCTAGGCCCTCTTCCGCGAACCGTCCGATAAGGAACTTCGTTCCAAAACTCCACCGGTTCTAACCCTGTAGGTGTGTGTACCAAGAAGTATTATGACTGAAAAGAAATTCGACGGGACTTATTTTTTTCAAAACAGTAATACATTATTACATCTTAAAGATACAAAATAATGCGTAGTTCTTCAAGAAGACATATCAAAACTGCTTGAGAGACAGATAATGTACCTATTGTTTAATTATAAAGAAAAATAAATCCTAATCTGACTGCTTCACAAAACGTTTGATATGTTTTCCTACCTAAACGGTGTCCTATAAATGTTAGATGATTTTGTAGTAGTTTTTTGGTTTGCTGCAATAACCCTTTGACATTCATGACATTTTCAAATATTTCTTAAGAGCGGGTAAAGGTAAATTTAAAGCATCGACGGGTAACATGTTATAAATATGAACACCTTGACCAAAAATTACAAATTATTTCAATACCAACTTTCAACATACAAACTTTCAGTTCCCTTTTCACCCCTTCCAGGGTTGATTTTCGGGATGAAAACTGTTCATTGTCCTTTCCCGGGACTCAAACTATCTCTACACAAAATTTCATCATTATCCGTTCAGCCGTTAACTAATTAAAAATACTTGGAACGTGTTCTGTTATCGATTCTAAGTATCTCCAGCCAACTTTTTTTCGAATATATTCCATGAACAGACTTTCGACCCTCTTCAGCTTTATTATATGTATAGATAGTTTTTATTGAAAGTACCTTTCAGGCGTCACTTCCATTATTTTTCTCAATTTTTTTGGACCTACGGTTCTAAAGTAAGATGGGGGGGGGGGGTTGAAGAAGAAACTATCCTTTGTCATTTCTCGTGACCCATACTATCTCTATACCAATTTTCACCTAAATCAGTTCAGCGGTAAAAAAAATCCTCATACCACCTTCCAACCCCCTTTTCACCCCCACAAGGGTTTGAAAACTATCCTATGACGTTTCTCGAGACTCAATACTCATTTCTATCTAAATCGTTTCAGCGGTAAAAAATTCTCCATACAAACTTTCAACCCCATTTTCACCCCCACCAGGGTTGATTTTCGGGATTAAAACTATATATTATCCTTTCCCAGGACTCAAACTATATCTATCCAAAATTTCATCAAAATCCGTTCAGCCGTTTTCACGTGATGCGCGGTCAAATAAACAGACAAACAGATAAACAGATAAACAGACAAAAATTCTAAAAATTGTTGGAACGTGTTCTGTTATCGATTCTAAGTATCCCCAGACAACTTTTTTTCGATTATCTTCCATGTACAGACTTTCGAACCTCTTCAGCTTTATTATATGTATAGATTCTTACATTACAGGCACTATAAGTAAGTGTTCCTAATAGAATCAATTAATTGAAAAAATATAATAATATGATAAAAATTTACTAGTTTCAGATTTATTTCTTTGTATTCACCCTACTACCTATCTGGATGCCAAATTTGAACTTTCTAGGTCATCTGGAACGGTTAGAGTTTTGGTCTATAGGTCAATACGTGATAAAAATGACGATTTTTGGACGTTAATATCTAAATAACCGTTTGAGGTGTGTTTATGAAATTTGGACAACATAAATATGTATCTCGCAAGTTTCAATATACGAGTATGAGCCAAATTTGACATGTTTACGTGAAATAGTTTTTGAGTTATGAGGGGGTAAAAAGTGGCTCCAAATGGTTCGTGCAATATTACACACGGTGCTGCTCGCTCTGTTAAACTTGAACTTGGTTTGACACGCTACCGCGTGTCTAGATGGCACGTAATTTTACAGTGTCGGTGGCTCGCGTTATTTGAGCTCCCGAAGTGTTGTGGAAACGCCCTGTGCAACTCGTACAACCCACGTTGAACTTGTTATTCATCTCTCCCCCCTTATTTTTTTCTGGCCGGTGTGAATGGCAATTTGTAGATAATATACAGATACTGCAAATAAAGGGGGGGGGGGGGATGAAAAATAAAGTCCAAGTTGGGTTAGTTCGGTTTGCACAAGGTGGGTCCACATCCACAACATGTAGGGAGCTTAAATACCGCGTGCCATCCGGTTGCCTCGTGGACATGAAAATGATGTGCAAATGTGTCGTCATGATCAAATAGTCGTCCGGTTTAAAGTATGGAAAAATTATGAAATTGCTAATGTGACAGGGAGTTATAATTATGCACAGTAAAATGTAAAAATCGAATGGAATCATTGTTTAAAAAAATTCATACTTAAAAAAAAGTTAAATTATGGATTTTTGTAGTCATTGAATAGATTTTTTTAATTTCCGTTTTATTTGGATATTGATCATTTTTCATCCTATCAATTAATTTTATTGCATAATTCAGCATGTGTCATCATCCCTATTGTTCTGTATGGATGTGGTGTCGTGCTATCCTTTGTGGACTTTAAGCATTACCTACCTATTAATAGCAAATATTGACACGGCCATGATAGTAGGTGTGATCAGAGGCGTGACAGCAAGATTACTTCCTACAGATTTATTATTTTTATACAAACAAAACATTAGTTACCAATATATAAAAAATACATATCAATTTAATTACGTCGAAACAATTGAAATGAATTAATTAAGTAATACAAAAAAAATACCTACCTACTTACCTAATGAATAATGATTTGATGAATTTAGGTGGAAGGTGATACCACTTGCAACGAGGTTTTTCCGGTTTAAAATAGGTGTTTCTAAAGTACTACTTATTTTTAATTGAGTGAAGTAATTTGACAGCACTTTATATGGCTTTGCGGACCACTTTGTATAGCAGGAGCTGTCAGATTACTACACTCAATTAGAAATACTACTTTATTCGTACTGTCCTTGTTAATGCAGTATCAGAAGTGGACTTGATGTAGTCAAATAAGTATAAGGGGGCGTCCATTAATCACGTCATACGTTTTTGGCTTGTTTTAGACCCCCCCCTCCCCCACCCCATGGTGATCTTTGGTGATATTTTCAGGGCCCCTCCTCCCCTGTCCAATATGACGTGTAATTTTTTGCTAACTAAAGTAAGTACAGTTTTCTAACACGTGAACCTACTTACGTAACGTACGTACACGTAAAGGGTAAAAAAATGAAACTACATGTATACATATAAAATAAAATTATCTTTAATAGAAAAAAACCGGCCAAGTGTGTGTCGGACCACGCGGTTTCGTACCTACTATCGAAAAAGTAATATCAAAAGGTCGTATATGCGTATGAAATGAGTTTTAGGAGATAACTCAATAATTCCTAAATAGATATGTTCTCAATTTTTTTCATATTATTTGGATCTCCAGTTCATAAGTGACAGGGTGGAGGGTACGGCTAGAGAGGAGGGACACAATTTTTTTTGACTTACGGGGTGATTTTTTCTTAAAATATTCACTAAATAAAAAAAACGGACAAGTGCGAGTCGGACTCGCGCACCGAGGGTTCCGTACAAACCTATAACAAGCAAAAGTTGTAGTATGTTTATTATTAATTTCAATTTAATACATCTACGCGTTTACGAGGAAAAAGGTAGTAACGTTAAAATTTAAAAAAATATTTTTTGTATGATTTTACAAAAAATGTCTACTTTTCGTAATTTTTCCTTTGTCTGTGCTATATGAAGTTTCTTCGTGCCAAGTTTCAAGTTTCTGAGTTTACGGGAAGTACCCTTTAGGTTTTGAGTTTCTTGCGAGTACTCAGTTTCAAAATATGCGACTTAAATTGATATTTTTTTTTATTGCGTTGACATAAAAGTTTAATTTTGCTATATCTGAAAGGTCCTATAACTATGAGTATTTGACATGAATTTCAATTTAATACCTCCACGCGTTTACGAGGAAAAAGGTAGTAAGTTTAAAATTTAAAAAAATATTTTTTTGTATGATTTTACTAAAACTGTCTACTTTTTGTAATTTTTCCATTGTCTATGCTATATGACGTTGCTTCGTGCCAAATTTCAAGTTTCTGAGTTCATGGGAAGTACCCCGTAGGTTTTGCGAGTGCCGAAAAACTGTTGTGTAGGGAAAAATTTGCAGCATAAACGACTGTATCTTTTGATTGCGTTGGCTTTTAAGTTTGATTTTTTTACAGCTCCAAGGGACAATAGACCTGAGTATTTGATATAAATTTCAGCTTGATACCTCCACGCATTCCTGAGAAAAACGGTCTTGACAGACAGACAGACAGACAGACAGACAGACAGACAGACAGACGGACAACAAAGTGATCCTATAAGGGTTCCGTTTTTTCCATTCGAGGTACGGAACCCTAAAAAATTCAAACAGACCTCAATGTTATTTTGAAAGACGTATCAAGTGATGTGAATACAAATAATTACATCTATGGAGTAGTGCCCCTCCTTAAAATATATTTTTCAGCAACTTTACTACAATACTAAGTAGTGGTACATACAAAAACACATATTTAAATATTTATTAAGATACGTTTTATAGTTTCCGAGTAAAATAGCTGTGACATATGGACGTATTGACGGACAGACGGACATAACTAACGAAACTATAAGGGTTACGTTTTTGCCACTTTGGCTACGGAACCCTAAAAACCTACTTCACAAAATAATATGTCAAATGCCATTAAAAATTATTTACAATCATAGTGCTAGTGCAATTTTACTCTGCTTTTGACAGATTGATTCATTTAAAAGTTGATAATTTTTATTTTATTGGCCATAATACAGTATAGCACAAGGAACAAAAAAATTACACGTGATATGTGTCCAGACCCCCCTCCCCCCTGTGGTGATCATTGGTGATTTTTTCTTGACCCCCTCCCCCCCCCCTATACAATATGACGCGATTAATGGACGCCCCCTAAATGGTATAGACAGGATGTAACAAAAATACTTGTGATCCGTTTAAGGCCATAATTGGTATCGTATTGCGAGTAAGAAAAAGTAGGAGAAAAAATTACAGATTTTTTTTTGTATGAGACACGCCTTTGCCATCCGCCCAACCCTCCTTTCTTAGTTTTTCATAATTAGTATACGATAACAATTGTGTCCTTACACGTCTTGTATGGTCCTGTTTGTAGGGTAAATCGCCAGTAACTGGCCACCGTTCAGTAACTGGCCACCTAATACTAATAATAAACTCTGTTCACCTACGAGTATAAACAGAATTAATTTTCAACCGACTTCATGATTTCGAAGGAGGTTTTTTTCATGTATGTTCACCATTTATTCGAATACGGCCGGGCCGATTTTGTGTTTATCAACTCGTTCACCAGGTCCGAGTTTTCCTTCGTGCAGTTGCTTTAGAAGTATGAACCTCCAGGTATGTTTTTACATAATTTTGTAAATCGTATTTGTGTTCTGAACAATAAATACATAAATAAATAAAAATTTTGCGATATCTTATCTTTATCAGCTAAGCCATCAGTTATACTAAAATAAATTCTGTTTATAGGGTGAATAGTGTTCATATTTAGTATGAGGGGGGCAGTTATTGAAAGGTGGCCAGTTACGGGCGATTTACCGTACAAGTGTTTAGTAGGTATCGGTTCGTGTATCTTCGTACAAATAGCAAGATAGTTTTAGAATTCAGTAGCGCCCGCATTGAGTGAAAATTGCCAATTTAGAATCATCAGCTGAATTGATTGAGACTTTGTTATTTGATGAAATCACTCGATTCGGTTTGCACACTTGAAGTTCTAACTTGAATTTCAGAAAGCTTAATCTTTTTAACTGCTCAATTTTGTGCCCAATTTATGATTAAGATCACATGCGTATTTTGTAAGAATCTTCTGGAATATTACGGTGCCCGTGAGCATTGCAAGAGACTAACAGTGTATTCAAGATCATATTTAGAGAAAAAAATGTCCTATAAACTTTTTCGAAATTCGCCATAGTTTCAGGGTAAATAATACTTTAAAAAAAATTTTTTTTTTAATTATTACTCAGTTTACAATGCTTTTTTGATGGCGATCTCACCAGTATGGGGTATAGTCTAAAATTTTTATTGGCCTTTTACAACTAAAGTCACATACTTATTTTTTTTCCTTCTTTTGGCCTCAGAAATGCGTGGTTAAAATCTCTCGCAATGCTCACGGACACCGTGTATATTTGCGCATATTTAATACACGACTTATCACAAGAACTAAATTTTCAGCCTGTAAATAGTGTCCATCTGTTCACGGTATAGATGTTTAGTTTGGACGCCGCGGCATATTTGCAAGTTTGCCTCATGCGTTCACGAGTGTGGGCTATTTATAGAAAGAGCTGAAATAGCAACGACATGGTCGCGTAGCGCAAACCACGGCACGGATACGGAGCGAGCCCCCGCTCCGCTTGCCAAGCGGGCAAGCGGGACGTCATCGGCAACGTGACGTCTCCCTCCAGCACTCGCATGGAGGTCGCACTAAGTATATTGTACAATGATTTGTTTGTTTGTTTCAGAAACCTCAAATGCGGCCGATGATAGCCGAATATGACCCCAAGAAAAAAGGAGTCAGAACAGACTTATCAGATGTCGTTATGGTCAAGTAAGTTAAACCGTTCCTGTAGTTTTCATGATGAGCAGTTTTCAAACAGTCATGAGCTTAAATTTTCATAATGCACTTTTTAAAAGCAATATACCAACCTCTTTTTTGAAGATTTACTGTTTCACTTAGTGACTTTAATACATCAACATGGCTTTATCGTCATTAGATACCTAGTGACTAATTGAAATTCACTGAAGATTGTGATTAAATGCTTGTATTTAGGAAGTGAATAAAGCAAATGGCATGCTTCATAGCTTAACCTCATTCTTGTCAAAGGAAACATCACGATGCAGTTGAGTTCTAAAACTTAATAATATTGAAATTTTTGTTCAACAGGACAATGAAAAGAGAATTTATTTTGAAAATACTGTAAAGTCGAGATTAATTTTCGTAACTCGATGGTACTAAGTACAGTATTAGAGCTTAAAATAACTTCGCTCTAATGTAGAGCGGAAGGCATGCAAGGCGCGGGCTTATAATTTTCATCTTTAATTATTTCAAAGATTTTTTGTTGTTAAAATGGTATTTTATATTGTATGTTGATTGTTAAGTACTCGCTCCTTAAAACGAGCTAATAATGCTCGACGCCGTTCGGAGACGTTCCGGGAAGACGTGCGCTGCTTCACGAGGTTAAAGTCGGTCACCGACCTTGACCATCTCGCAATGGACTCTTACACCGGTACATCATTCCATTTTATGGTTTCGATTTTGTTTTTCTAATTTGTATTTTTTTTGGTAATGGTAAAATTTTGATACTTAACGATTGGGAGAGTCCGCCTCTGGCGCGCCTGCCCTGCTGTGCTGCAGTCGTGCGGCCGCGCCGGCGGCGGGTCTCCGGCCTCCGTGCGCCATCTCTATTCAGGCTCGGGATTGGCTCTAACAAGAGATTTGTACAAATTTGATTTAGCTTTATATTCGATTTTTGTTACATTTTATTTCCATTTTATCAGATGCAAAGTTGTCTAGACCTACACTAAGCATAAAATAAGTTATATTATTTGATTTACAGTAATGTTCGTCCAGTCTCGATTATTTAAACAGTTTTTTATTTATTTCTCATATTCATGTTCAGAGATTAAAACACTGTAATTCACAATGTAAAGCTGTATTGAATTTAATGTTGGAGCCACATGTCTGTAAATGCCGAGTCTTAACAGAGTGAAACGCATACGAAAAGTAATTTATACTATTATTTTAGAGACCATAATGAATGTATCACACTGTACACAACGACACTGACACACAATAACGCAGCTATATTATATTTTTGCGATTATTTTAGTGATTCCCAAGTAATAGCCACAGTAACCAGTATCAGAACTCCTGCCACATATAGTGGCCCCGCGATCGCGACAGCACACCGGCCTACATTCTTACCGATCATAAATCAGAAATCAGCTTCAAGTGTGGCGCTTTTACTTGTTCTAGCTATCACATCATATTCCTAAGATTACTTGTGTTTCATTTGTATCGTTAAATACTACACTCTTATACTCACTTCTAACGTCATCAATTTGCATAATACAGTACCTAGTAGCTAAGCATGTTTTTTTTACTAAAACTAGCTATAACAGAATTGTGGAATGTTTTACAGGTATAAAGTTGACCCTAATGAAATCCCGGTGGAACAACAGGCGGGGTCCACCCTGCCTCTTATGGAAATACCCGGACGGGACATTGAGGCAGATGAAGACTACAATCCGTTTGAACACCGGAAACTGGCCCATCCTACATCGTAAGTGTCAATTAGATTCATTTGTTAGGTTATAAACGCTGGTAGCGTGGCGGTAAGCCGTCTTAGTTTCAATCCAAAGGTCTCAGGTTCCAACCCCGGCTCGTACCACTGACTTTTGACGTAGGTAGCCAAGCGGACCCCAGGCTCAATTGAACCGCGGCAAAAGTCAGGACAAACGCTAGGAGAAAATGTTAGCTTAGCTAGCTAAAAAAGTGTGTTTTTAGTATAATTCTTAAAAAGTTTTGACAAACAATGTTTTCACAGTAACTTTGAACAAAAATTATGTTGACAAGTAGTACTTATGTATAATTAGGTACCTACTTACTATTGTATGTTTTTTCTTGCAGAGATATGGATACACTTATCCATTTACTGAAAGGGTCTCTCGGAAGCGGAATTTTAGCCATGCCCCTGGCTTTTAAGAACGCGGGCCTGTACGTTGGGCTGATAGCCACGTTCCTGGTGGGAGGCATCTGCACGTACTGCGTTCACGTGCTGGTGAAGACGGCGCACGAGCTGTGCCACAGGATGCAGAAGCCGTCGCTGGGCTTTGCTGAGACGGCTGAAGCGGCCTTTTTAGCTGGGCCCCCAGCGGCGCACAAGTTTTCGAGGCTAGCGAAGTAGGTTTTAGTCATACATCTATATCTACTTATTTTAATCATTATATAGATAGTTCATTTAAATTATTCTTACTAGGTACACGTTCAGTTCGCTGAACAGCCAGCCCATGTGTAACCGGAAAATAATTAGTCACGTCACGACATAAATACTTTTTCATGAAATCTTCATCTTACCTAAGTAGGTAAGATGTATTCGGGTAATTCCAAAATTGGAATAATGCAGAAAACATTTAACACTTGAGTACTTGAAAGCCATCAGGCCTTCACATTAAAATGATCAAAATGAATTAAATTAGCAACGACGGTCAAATATGGTTTATTTCTGATATATATTTTTAAGAACCGAAATTATTATTTGAAAAATCCGTTTGAATAAAAATATTTAATTTGTATAATCTGTTCATTTATTTTGATTACATATTTTGTTTTTTTTTTTTCAGAGCCATGGTGAACTGGTTCCTTGTGGTCGACCTATTAGGATGTTGTTGCGTATACATAGTATTTGTGGCAACGAATGTGAAACAAGTGGTCGATGTTTACAGCCAGGGAACAGATTGGCACGACATGGATCTACGACTATATATGCTCGCCACTTTACCCTTTTTGATTCTTATTAATCTGATCAGAAATCTGAAATACTTAGCCCCGTTTTCTATGATTGCGAACTTATTGGTTGGTTGTGGAATGGGCATCACCTTTTATTACCTATTCCAAGATGTCCCAGCACTCAGCGAGCGTGAAAGATTCGCTGGGTTCGACAAGCTGCCGACATTCTTTGGTACCGCAATCTTCGCGCTGGAGGGGATCGGCGTCGTGATGCCACTGGAGAACAACATGAAAACGCCCACTCATTTCATCGGCTGCCCTGGCGTGCTTAACACTGGCATGTTCTTTGTCGTGTCTCTGTATGCTACCACTGGATTTTTCGGATATCTGAAATATGGAGACGAGACTCAAGGAAGCATCACGCTGAACCTTCCTAAAGATCAATTGTAAGTAAAATATATATTTTGTGATTGTTAATTATTTAAAAATGTAATAGGAAATACACTTATCTAATTTTAGTCCCAAGTCTAGGCGATGTACCGTACAATTTAATTACTTACTCTGAAACCTGTACGAAACCTACTGATTTACCTAAATATAATTTTACCCATACTTAATATAAAATATATACCTTTCTCTGACCTTCTCATTATAAATAATATGGCAGAAAGGTTAATGTAATCAGCGCCTTGAAAGATTAAGGGTTAGTTGCACCAAAACCGCCTTTTAACGTTAATGTCATCATTAAAATTTTCTTCTATGAAAATTTTGACATTTTCCTGTCGGATAACAGCTTCGTCGCGCCTTAGGTTTTAACGTTGACAAAAAGAAACGCAATGCAGCCATTCCTACAAAACGAAAATCGACATTGCTTATATTATAGCAATTGTTACATGGCCACATATAATATCACCTTATACTACTTAAGTACTAGAAATCAACTCCAAAAATAAGAATTTTCACGAATTTAGTCCACTTATCGAGGTCCGATGAGCACTTAGATAAAATTAGCTTATTTTATTGTTAAACGTAGACAATAGCTAGTATCACATTCTACCTAGCATACATTCTACCTAAATAGCATACTTAATGATTTACCACAAGACATATATACAAATACCCTTAAAAATAAAAATACATGTATAAACTCATTTAAGAAAGTTTTTGTTTAGAAAAAGGATTACGTTGTGTGATAGCTGGTGTACCTAGCCATTATCAAGTATTTCAATTGTTGCAAGCGAAGCGATGCATTTGCACCAAGCATAAACCTTTACAGGTTTCTGTGGCGCATCTTAGTTAAGATTTTTTTTTGTATTTCTTTATGATATAAATAAATAAATAAAAAATCAATATCATGTTATTTATCCATCTATCGTTGGCCTCAATCATCTATCGTTGTCAAAGTGGAAATCCCAATTTTAATCGTGGATAACCATAAGACGCCCATGTGTTGAGCTAAATTTTGTCTATGGTGACATCGGTGACTGAATTTTTGTAAGGACTAAGGAGCTATATACAGACGAAATTAAGCCGAAAGATGGGTTTTTTCCAACTTCGGGCAGATTTTTGTTTATGATCGACTAATTTCCGAGCCGCGTGGAAGGCCTAAGTGTAAACGATATTTTTTTAAGATACATAACTACAAATAACATGCGTGTATACTGTAGACAATATATCAAATTATCTAACAATCATCTTATAGAAGTTGTCGTCTTATCCACTATTGAGGGTCATGTTATAAGTTATAACTGTTATAAGACATGCATTATATAACGATTGATATCGCGGCAACTGTAATTTTTTTAAATTTGATATCATCCGAATCCGTGACAATTTTTCTCACAATGAAATTTTGAAGAACTACATCGACGTTTATCTGTCATCCTTCCAGATTGGGCCAGAGTGTGAAGCTGATGATCGCCGTGGCAATTTTCTTCACGTACAGTCTGCAGTTCTATGTTCCCATGGAAATCATCTGGAAGAACGTTCGCCATCTGTTTGGCGCCAGGAAAAACCTAGCCGAGTACAGTATAAGAATAGGGATTGTGATTATGACTCTCTGCATTGCTATTGCCATTCCTAAATTAGGGCCTTTTATATCACTTGTTGGTGCAGTATGCCTGTCTTTCCTTGGTTTAATATTTCCGGCTGTGATTGAAACTGTCACTTTCTGGGATAGACCTAATGGACTTGGCTTTTGCAAGTGGGTTTTGTGGAAAAATCTCTTTTTAGTTTCATTTGGCATCCTCGGATTTTTAACTGGTTCCTATGTTAGTATTTTAGAAATCATTAAAGGTGGAGATTAATTTTGTATTTAAGTACTAAGTATATTTAACATTCACTCGATCTCACAATCGAGTGGTAAAATTATATATAAGTATGAAATGTAGTTAGGTAAGAATCATTTTGAATCACTCTTAGCTTTTATCTTATGTTATAGTTTTATGATTGAACGTATTTAAAAGTACGTCGCCGCCTTAGCAAGTAGGTATGAATAGTTAAGATCGGTTATCTGTCCGCGTACAACAAAATGTATAGGAACCGGAACACCTAAAGCTTTGCCGATTGAAGACTATTTAGAAAGTATGGACTTACTGTAGTGATAATTCTCCCGTGCCTACATGAAAAATGCAGGTTGCAAAGAGTTAATATCAAGTATTTTACAAACCACCGGAGAGTTATTACAACAGATAACTGTACACGATCTTCTATTCTCCATATAGTTTGTTAAGTTCTATAAAATTGACGATACGTAATTTATAGAATTTACATATTTAGATTTTCAAATAATATATACATAACTTTTCTTGTAAAGACAATGTCAATAAACAAAAAACTTTTGAATGCAGGACTGACTAGAAAATTCAATAGACCCATGTATAATTAGAAATACATACCTTTAAGACCGTATTAATGCATTTGATCACACTGCCCAGGTTCCGCTGGACTACGGAGTACCATCTTTGAAAGAAAACTGATACTTAATTGTATTGGTAGTCCTAATCGCTTCCAAATGAGGACTACCTACCAATGGTTGGTAAATATATAGGTATGTAGCTGTGAGTGCGGCATGGTCTTGTGTTTACATGAAGCATTATTCCTTAGCCCCGAATCTCTGTAGCCATGTAGGTTTAAAACAACTGTATATAACTTTATATGAACGTGTGAGAATTTTCTAGTGCATTAATGAAATGTGATACATTTAGGTTAATGATTATCCACTAAAAGAAGTTGCTTAAAATAAGCAAAGCTATATTTTTGAAGTAGTTAAAAAAACAATTAATCTGCTAAGTTGTCCTTTAAGATGACCGAAAGCGTGCAAAATATGTGTAGGTATTGGTATTAGTCTAAAATTTGTAAATCAAAATATTTTGTGATAGTGTGATGGCATTTTCACTAGTGTACCATGAGTGCTTACTGAAGTAGAATTTATAACTGACTTTTATAAGGCGATTGAAAGCATTTAAAAATAGCTTGCGACATACGAAAGCTAATACGCTAATACCTAAGATGTTGTTGGACTTACTTGTAACATTAGTTAAACCGTGTTGAAATTAAATAAGAACTGTAACCCTAGGAGTGGCTATTAAGCTTTTTAACGCTAGTGCGCGACTCTAATTCAAAGGCCACTTCGTGTATAAGTAGATCCTACTGAGCAACAGGTTAAATTACACTTTAATAAGAAATAGTTTAAATACTTGCGGATCACTCGGCAGCCTGAGTCCAACTCTCACTTGCCCGGTTATAAAGTTGTAGAGTCATATCGTACCTAGTTAATACTTACGTATATTTATTATTAGTTTAATTAAATGTGTTTAATTTCATCTTGGACATGTTCCTAAAAACAAGACGCCTTATTAGCTCATGTACGGTTTATAAGCGATTTGTTTAAGTAATTGGTATCTTATCCTAAATACGCCTAGATAGGCCAAGCAAATAAGATCTATAAAAAGTGTTTTGAGGAATTAATTCCCAGCAGGCTGGAAATTGCTTTAATACCTTCATGTGGTCCTAAATGCATGTAATCCGAGTTTGCCCAATCCCACGAGGTGTGCATAACTTTTAAGCGAAATTTTTGTTCTTTGTCAGTTTTTTGCTTGTAGCTCGAAAACGATACGTCCGACGGAAAATGTCATTCATTTCAATATTAAAGAGGGTTAAATTCTGCGTTTAATTATCTTTTAAATTATCTTTTAGTTCGGATCAGCGGTACAGCCGAAATCAAAAGTTATAAACCGGTAAAATGTCTCATTTAATTGAAAAACTCATATTTTGACTTCCATACCACATATCTTTGAAACAGATAACTCTTGTTGAAAAACATATAAAATAAAAGTTGTAGAGAATATAATTTCACGTTATACCGACATCTCGATTTTAAAAACAGTGATTTTGAAAGACTAAATTTGGCATGAATTCAAAATCTGTTTTTTATAAATTCTACTGAGTTGCATATTTTCCATAAAATATGATGTGTGAGGCCTATATTTAATGCATCGTTACAACTAAGAATATTTCAGTGCACATTTCTAACACTTACCCAATCAGAAAACTATTTATACACCGTGTTTTATTTATTTCTAAATTCCAAGGGTACATTCCTGAGCTTAACTTAAGTATATTTCTTAAGACGCCAGTGCCCTAATTTGCTCCAGTTCTGTGGTAATCGATATTTCTTTTTTGTATTTGTGTATAATACATTTAATTATTCTTTTAATCTGAGAACCCTCTATCATGTAACTGGTGTTAAGTCACTACAATATGGTTCCTTTGTATCTCGGATTGTTAATGTTCGAAATTTCATTGACATGTTATAAATTCATAATGTTCAAGTATTTGGTTGAGTTAATATACCTTATTTACATTAGGAGCCGATTGGGGAATCAATCAATAACTGCCGAACCTATTTAGATGAAACTTAGTATAGATATAGTAATCCACTCCCCTTTTTACCTCTTAAGGGATGACTTCTAAGATAAAAACTATTCTATTTCCTTTTACAGAACTTAAACTATCTCCATACCAAATTTTATGTATGGAGTTAAATCAGTTCAGTGGATATTGATTCCCCATACAAATAAATTTTGCCCCCTTTTCACACCCTTCAGGGATAGTTTCTGGGATAAAAGCTCCCCAGAACTCAAACTATTTTCATAGGTACCAAATTTCATCTAATTCGATTTAACTATATTAATAACTCATCATACTAACTTCTTACCCACTTATCAGCCCCTTAAGTGTTGGTATTTTGGGATGAAAACTACTTTTATGTACTTTTTACGGACTCAAACTATCTCAATCTCTATACAAAGTTTCATCTAAGTAGATTCAGCAGTTACTGATTGATTCCTCAATCGGTCCCTAAACCAAACAATTGAAAACTAGACATGTCAATGTAATTCCATTTCAAACATTAACATCCTGAAATACACAGGAAGCATATTGTATTGACTTAACACACAGGTGCATGATTTTGTAACGGGTGCTCAGAGTAAAAAAATAATGTAATGTAGGTTTACACAATTAGAAAGACTTAATGAAATATCGATTACCTCAGAATTGGAGCGAATTATGACACTGGCGTCTTTGAGAAATAAACTTAAGTTAAGCTCAGAAATATACCCTTGAAATTACCGGAAATAAAAAAAACACTGTGTATAAATAGTTGTCTGATTGGGTACGTTTTAGAAATTTGCACTTAAATGTTCTTAGTTGACACAATGCATTAAATGTAGACCTCACACATCATATTTATGGAAAATATGCAACTTAGAAGGATTTAGAAAAAAAAACGATTTTGAATTCATGCCAAATTTAGCCATTCAAAGTAACTGAATTTGAAAATTGAGATATATATATATAACGTGAAATTGTATTCTCTTCAACTTTTATTCTATATATTTTTCAACAGGAGTCATCTGTTTCAAAGATATATGGTATGGAAGTCAAAATATTAGTATTTCAAATAAATGAGACATTTTCCCGATTTATAATTTTTGATTTTGGGTGTACCGCTGAACTGAACTATATGTTAAGATGCTCATTCGACGCAGAATTTAATCATCTTTAATATGGATGTACATGATATTTTCCTTCAGGCGTACCGTTTTCGAGCTAGAAGCAGAAAACTGACAAAGAACAAAAATTTCGCTAAAAAGTTATGCACACCTCCTGGGATTGGGCAAACTCTGATCACATGCATTTAGGACCACGTAAAGGTATTAAAATGATTTCAAGCCTGCTGGGAATTAATTCTTCAAAAAATCTAATTTTCTTAGCCTATTATGGCACTTTTTACATTGCCAGAAAGATGTGGATGCCTTTTATGTCGGCGATAAACAGTATTGTCCTAGATATATACCTAGCTTTTGTTTTGTTAATCGTAATTTGCTATCCTGGTAGTCGTTTTTGCGATTTCAGAACAAAGCCTGATGATGTTAAGATTTATTGACAAGTACAACAGCTGAATATGTCTGACTGCTTAGTTGGTAGGTACAACCTTGCGCCAGCTCTTATGAATCAATCTGATGTACGTACGGGGATCATTAAATTGACCTACCCGCTTTTGGTAGAGCATTAAAGTAATTATTAGGTGCACACCAAGTGGTTCCTACCATACCTTAACCTACAAACTCAATATATACAGTATATTAATGGAAATGTGACTGTTTATAGCTCATACCTAATATCTATAATAAACGCAAAATCAAAGTAACGAAAAAAATTGTAACCAAGTCCGGTTCAGTAAATTACGGAGGATCTCACTAGCCGCCAACTCCGAAAGCGACATTTAAGCCTGGGAATGGCCCATACACTCAATTACCTTATTTATTACACTTATAGTAAATTGACACGTTTCAAATTAACTAATCAAAACGCTTTTTATCTCTACGTAACGGCAAAATACTTTGGAGAATAAACAGCTGATACCGAATCACAAACATGTAACTAAGTTTAAGTATCTGAATTATCTGATGTTAATTTGCTCCATCTTAATTAATACGAGTATAAATAAAATATTTGGAAGCTACTGTTAAAACGATGTATAACAGAATTCTGTTGTAATATTTCCCTGCTTAGAATTATTTGAAGAAAGTTTACAAATTATTTCGTAACTGTTTGTTCTTTTTAACGGAAAAGCTACTAATAAAGCGTAATTCAAAATGATAAATTCCGATCATTTCATATGTCATTGGTCAATAAAGTGGGGAAATATTACCTACCTTCAACTTGTAGTCGGGTGCTAAAATGTAGGCAGGTACCTAGTTGTAATTAATTATTTTTTAAATGCAGCGTTATTCTTACTCAATCAATATCGGAACAAAAATCTAAACTATACATAAGTAACTATATTAGGTACCTACCTAATCGTAGAAGTTTATTATAAATGCTACAATTTAGCTGGTAAGCTAATAATCCTATGAGATTACCTAATTATTGAAATATGTACCTATGATTAGATTTCGTGACTGCTTTATTGATTGAGAAATGATTACCTCCCTTGAATATTGTTGGTTTACTCAAAATCACTATCATATAGTGGCTCATTCACATGTCTGTCTTAACAAAAGCTTAACATTTACAGTCTAGCCAACTATTTTATTATTTTTAATGAGCGATTACTTGAGAAGTTGTATAAGTACTTAAACAACCTACGTTTGTTCGAGTTGGCACCTTGTTTAACAGCAGTAATGGTTGTAGTATAAAATAGAGTCTTGGGCGCAACGCAAATAATGAATCGAGTTCAACAAAACATTAATGTATAAGTATTTGGAATTTACTAATTTTATGGCACACAAACAAAACGAAAATTTGGTTTCTAAATATTCCCTATAATTGTTATTCATTTAAAATGTCATAAGTCATTAACAATGTCCACGATAATAAAATCATAAAATAAAATACCCCCAACGCTAATCCTACGAATATCATTGCAATTAGCAGTGCGGTTTCGTGGCCGACTCAAGTAAGCTTATGCGTTTTTGGCTCTGGGGTTACGCGTATATATAGTCGTATGTAGTTGTTTGTGGTAAGCTCACTGTGATCGTCATGTGAATTAGTCATAATTATATTAATTTCAAGTTTATCATCAACTCCCGCTACTTCATTACTTTGCTAAGTTTAAAGCACATTGGCGATATAAATATTTGTCTGTATCGTTAGACTCATCTTGATAGACATCAGATGGTGACTTGTACGGTGTACACGTATTAGTTATCTGTAAAGGAAATCATTCCTTTTCGGCATGAATTAACTATTTTAGTTTATAATGGTTGCTTTGTTACAGTATTAAAATATACGAGATTTAAGGAACAAGGAGTATCTAATTTTATTTATTCTCATTAAACTTATACATAACTAACTCTAAAGGAGCCATCTCATGGTAATAAAGGACCATACGTAACAGACTTAAGGTGGGTTGCACCATGCATAATTAACGAACGAAGACGTTGACGTATTAAACAGACGTTTTGGTGCAACCGACTTTAAGGGCCGGTTGCACCAAACCGTCCGTTAACGTCAACGTCATCGTTAAAAAAATATTGTATGGAAAGTTTGACGGTTTTCTATGGGATGACAGCTCCGTCGCCATATTTAACCTTGATCAGATCGTTAGTTATGCGTGGTGCAACCCACTCTTAGAGCTCGCCCCGGAAAATGTGACACAATAACGAGGGCAGAGTTCGGCCTTTGATAGAAAACTTGATTCACTCGTACTAGCCTCTCTTCAATTCGAGAAACCATCGACTACACGTTTTGTACGCAGAAGAACCCACGATACCGTGCGTCAGTCATTGTGACAGTCTACACCAAAAGGTACCATGTGGCGGAAGGAGCATAGTTACGTCGCACGTTGTACCGATTAAATATTGTATTCGATCAATAAAACCGTAGGCACCGGCCCTTTTTATGAAAGCCGTCACAATAAGTAAACTGGTGGTAAAATGTTACAAAATTAGAAATTAACCATTATATCTGCCCCGTTGACCTGTTTACTATTTATTTAGTTTATATTCGATCCTGATAAGTTTAGTAAATAAGTAGTAAATGGTCTGGCATTATAATTAAAGAATCAAAAATTCTAACATTTTTCCTGACAAATATTTTGTGTTTTCCGTAGAATGTAATGTTTTTATAAAACGATTTTTCACTAGATGCCTAGGTATTTCAATGACAAAAAATTCTACATTTAATTTTTATAACAATACAATATCCGTTTCACTTTCCATGCTATTAAGTAGGTGCCTAATACCTTAAGTAAATGTACTTAGAAAATAAAGTTAAATAACGATAGAGTCCAAAACAGACGAGACGGAGAGAATTATAAATACTTATATTATTATAATACTATATTTATTCTTACACGGTAAGCGATTTCTAAAATTGGATAAGTATAAGTATTTTAGCTAGATACGAGTATAACTTAGTAAATAGTATCTATCGATAGCAAATTTTTAGGGTTCCGTAGTCACCTAGGAGCCCTTATAGTCTCGCAATGCCCGTACGTCTGTCCGTCTTTGCAGAGTGAATATTTATTTTCGCTTTAAGCCTATTGTGTGGGGTATCGTCGGCAGGTCTTTAAAAAAGAATAGCGGTTTTCAGAAACTATTCTTGATAAACTCAATACCTTCAGAATTTAAGGACACCAAATTTTTTTTAAATGTGTCTGCGCCTCCGCTAACTTTAAATCGTCCAAAGAATATGGAAATGAGGCCTAAGAAGTACTTTCAATGATAACTATATTGAATAAAATCGGTTGAGCCGTTGTTTTATAATACAAAGATACACATATTATGTAAAGCCTGACCAGAAATATATGATCATGCGCCATGTTGCGGAATTTCATTGAAACTAATTTCTTACACTGGCAATAATTTTAATGACAGGATGATATGCATGTGTGAGTGCATGTGACAGGCTGTCACTGTTGTCAAGTGTCATTGAGACGGTTTATTTGAATAAAAATAAAGTGTTGAATATTAAATAATAAACCACAAAAAATTCCCAAAATTATACATATTCAAGAGCGAAACATTGTAAATAGTGTATACAATAAACTGATGTAAATAATACGCCCGGGAAATGATACTATTTCGCTGTGAAACATGTTCAAATTAACATCAGAGCTGACAGGTAAACAAATCAGTGACAAATCAAGATGTCACTATACCATAAAGAATAACACGCTCTATGACTGTTGCCATATAAATGAGAATAATAGCGCCCTCCTGACAATAATCATATATTTCTGGTCAGGCTTTAGTTAAACTATGGACGGGAAATTGACGTACACATACCACTTTTGCTAAAAATATTTTTTATAAAAAAGCTCACGTTTATAATTATTCTTGTGTAGTGTTAACCTAAACTATACTATAATTATAAGCTGTAGAATATATATAACACATTTAAGTAAGGGTACCCAAGTAGCAAACAAGAACAGTGATTAAATCTAAACTGTATCTAAAATAAGAATTAGCTAAATTAAAAAAAAACTGTTAAGTAATTTTAATCTTAAAAACTTCGTTTAGCAAGTTAAGAATACCTAAAACCTAGTTAGGTTATTAGTATTACTCGTATTAAACTATTTAGAGTTAAGTATGTCTACAATTAAGTCTAAAAATGTGTTTATTACTCAACTCAGATTATTTTAAGGCTCACGCTTATATCCGTGTTTGGGAAGAATGAATGGCATGGAAATGGACTTCCAGGAATGGAAGGTAAGAAAACGGTGTTGGGAAGGTGTTTGGTCTGCGGTTGAAAATAACAGCTAGTTTTATAGATACCTAATAAAATTATATACGGTCTTCTTCCAATCCGGTCTTATCCTAACGCAGCTTACATTACATCTATACGATGTTATAGCCGCACCACATTAACTCTTCTATACGGAGAGCTAGCCACATCAGATTATACACAATAATGAGAGCAACGAAACCCTTCTAGTCAGTTTGCTATAATATGCTTATTTCTAAATCTGGACATTTGGCAGCTGTGAAGTAGTGGAGATCAAAGAATGCAAACCAATATTATGAAAAAATATATAAATAATTATATTATATCGTTGCCTTTTGGTATCTGTTGGGGGAAAGTAGCCTACTGTTTTTGTTTCCGTAATAATACGGAATGTTTTTTGTTTTAATGTTAAAATGGCCCTGTCCTTTATAACTGAGACAACTTCGGTCTTACCTATTTAGGTATTACTATTTTCCAATTCCAAAAGTTTGCTAGTCTGCCACTCATGACCTCCGCCCATTAAAAACTGTCAGATGACAGGACCTAGTAATAAGGATCCCATCAAAACCATAAATGTGAAATGAGAGCCAAGTTCAATATACATATTATATACTAGCTGTGCCCGCGGCTCCGCCCGCGTGGAATTCGGTCTGTGTCAGTAAGCGGCTAATTCACCCCTAATTTCTCTCCCGCTACCCTGGAGGCGGAACTTGAAGTAAAGTTGACAGATGGATATGCTAGAGGACAGTAGTCCTAATAAAATATTTTACGATTACCACTAAATGAAACGATACTCAAAAATGAATACTTTTTTTATCATATTTTTTTATTTGCATGATTTAAACGACATAGAGAGTAGTAGGTGTATATCGGACGATACAGGACCACTTTTGTATTTACACGTTCATGTCCACGGCAAATATCATCCAAATCGATCCTCCCGTCAAACCAGTCTAAGCATGAAAGGTAAGAACAGGCGCAGTTGAAATTGGGGTGGGGGGGGGGGGTCGCAAATGCAGAAATGATTTTATTTCTATTTGAGGTGCACTTGGACGGGGACGGGGGTCCATGACCCATGCAAATTTAACTCCATCGAGTGTAGTGGCTACCCCCCCTCCCCTTTAGACGTTGAATTTTTATATACTACGTATAACCTGGCTGGGGATTTTCTTGAATTGGAATTAGTAATCCTTAAGGGGTGATTTCCAGGATAACAATGCAAAAAAAACCGGCCAAGAGCATGTCGGGCGATGCTCAGTGTAGAGTTTCGTAGAAGCCGCCCTGTTACAAAACATCCGTTCAAAAGGTCGTTTATTAAGGGATATTTGGCGGCGCTTACGTCATTTTACTATTCGGCACTTCCTTTCACTATGCGTTTTTGACTGATAATTCAAAAACGGCTGAACCGATTTTATTCAATATAGTTTTTATTGAAAGTTCTTATCAGGCCTCACCAAATTTCAGCTTTCTAGTGCGAACGGTAACTGAGCCAGACCGCGGACAGACGGACGGACATGACGAAACTATAAGGGTTCCTAGTTGACTACGGAACCCTAAAAAGAGATAAATAGTAGTTTATGGAACTGATACGTAATAAGGCCTAATTATGTACAGAAGCATACACTGCTTTACCTACACACATATTAAAAATCCATTGAAACCATTAGAATGACCGCCATTACACCGCCATGACCAACCTTATTGCGCCGGCGGTCGGGGGGGGGGGGGACAGAGTTTCATTAATTTTCATACGTTTTTACCACACTGTTACCACACAGATAATACACTGATGTTACGTTACTGGTTGTAATAATGGTGGTAATTACATACGGTTCTGAACGCGGAATAGAGGATTTATGATATTGGTGTAGATCAAGATATTTATTCTTCAATGTAAGCACATTACAATGCACTAATGAACGTCAGAGAAAAATAAAATACGTGAGTGTCGTGGAACACTCGATTGGAACGAAGTTATGTTATTTAATTTTATTTAATTTTTGACTTTTTCGTAAATTTTGTGATTTTAATTTTTTTTGTACATTTTCGACATTTTTGACTTTTTTTAACTTTTAGGTTCTCGACTTTTTTCACTTTGTCACTTCTCACTTTCACTTTTCACTACACTTCACTTTATTCTATTTTATATATTTTTTATTTCATTCCGTTTTACATGTTTCTCAATCGTATGGGTGTCGCGTTTTCGTGACGTGACGCATTTTCGTGACGGTCACGTGACTTTTTTTCGCCTAGCCATCCGCTAACCGTCCGAGAAGGAACTTCGTTCCAAAACTACCACCGGTTCTAACCCTACATCTCTGGCCCAAGAAGTATTATGACCGAAAAAACTCGACGGGACTTATTTTTTTCACAACAGTAATACATTAAGTATTAGATCTTAAAGATACAAAATAATGCATAGCTCTTCAAGAAGACATATCAGAACAGCTTGAGAGACAGATAATGTACCTATTGTTTAATTATGAAGAAAAATAAACCCTAATCAACCACAAAACGTTTGATATGTTTTCCTACCTAAACGGTGTCCTATAAATGTTAGATAATTTTGTAGTAGTTTTTTGGTTTGGGCCATGCAACTTTGTCCGTCATATATAGTCCTCGAACCTGCAATAACCCTTTGACATTCATGGCATTTTCAAATATTTCTTAAGAGCGGGTAAAGGTAAATTTAAAGCATCGACGGGTAACATGTTATAAATATGAACACCTTGACCAAAAAATTACAAATTATTTAAATACCAAATTTCATCTAAATACGTGCAGCGGTTATTGGTTGTTTCTTCCCCATGTAAACTTCCACCCCTTTTGCATCCGCTTAAGGGATAATTTCCGAGATAAACAGACAAAAATTCTAAAAATTGTTGGAACCTGTTCTGTTATCGATTCTAAGTATCCCCAGCCAACTTTTTTTCGAATGTATTCCATGAACAGACGTTCGACCCTCTTCAGTTTTATTATATGTATAGATAGTTTTTATTGAAAGTACCTTTCAGGCTTCACTTCCATTATTTTTTTCAAGGTGGGGGGGGGGGGCTTTTTTGAAGATTAAACTATCCTTTGTCCTTTCTCGAGACCCATACTATCTCTATACCAATTTTCATCTAAATCAGTTCAGCGGTAAAAAAATCCTCATACCAACTTCCAACCCCCTTTTCACCCCCACAAGGGTTCATATAAACAGATAAACAGATAAACAGACAAACAGATAAACAGACAAAAATTCTAAAAATTGTTGGAACGTGTTCTGTTATCGATTCTAAGTATCCCCAGCCAACTTTTTTTCGATTATCTTCCATGTATATACAGACTTTCGACCCTCTTCAGCTTTATTATATGTATAGATGCCTTGGTTGTTGACTTCAATGAAAAAAGAAGTGAGATCTAAATGGGTGCCAAGTTCAATGGTCAGTCCTGATTTTTTTTTATAACAACATACTCGTAAAAAATTATAACAACTCAAAATATAATTTCTTCTTAAAACTTATAAATATATTGAAGCCTATATAAGGTTTGACTTGTCTAGTTCTCATATACGAATTATATTATAGCCTCCGCAAGTTCTAAAGCTGTAAATTATTGTGTCTCGTCAGATATGTATACTCGTATATCTGACGTGTCCAAGGGGCGGATTTTGACGTTCGAGCGCTATAACACAAAGAAATTAAGCACAAAAATAATCGCACAAAAGAGTTTGTCACCATTATTTTTACATGAAATTAATAGTTTAAATAATTGTAATTTTATATTCCTATCGCTGTTATTTTTAAAACATTATTTCATCATTTTATTCAGAGTTTGAAATGTCAGATTCGAGCGCTAGAATCTCAAATATCGCCTCCCTGCTCTTAGTCTATTCCGGGCTATATGGCAATATTTCTTATCTGTCTCAAACCAATTGACAGAAGTGTTGGTTGCCATATAACGCGGAAGAGTTAATGTGGCCCGGCTATAAATACATGCCTATTAAAAATATAAAACATCATTTTATCCAAAAACACTCAAATAGCTGTAGTTTAAACGCTGCTAAAGTATAAAGTACTAAGTAGTGCGATAAATAGAAGTAAAGCACTAGGAAAAAAGACTCTTTTTGAGCTACTGTATTATAGTATAATATGCAATCATGAAATAATATAGTTTTTTATGCTACAAGTGTAGAAAACAAGTAATTCTTGAACAAGTGGCGGATGATGTAAACACTACCGAAGGGAGTGTTTACAAGCCACGAGTAGGGTGATTGTGCTAGTTTCCCGTCCAGGGTCAGTTTCCGTCCACCTGACGGTTCTGCTACAAATATATGGGGAAATCTTGAACGTAAATGAATTTTCCTGCGGAAGTTTGGTCTTGTTGCAATCCATAATATCTAAGAAACAATTCTACTATTATAAAAAAGTAATTTGACAAATAGTGCCTTAAAAATAAAATCGAATTCGGCCCTAGCAAATGTCATCGCAATGAAGAAAAAAAACTTGTGGCGGGAAAAGTTAATGATGAGTTTTATTAATGATTTAGGCAGTGCACTAAGGGTGGGTTGCACCAAACCGCCTGTAAAAGTAAGCCAAATGTTACGCTAATCGGAGCTACTTAACGATTGCTAACATAAATGGGTTGCACCAAGTGCAAAATAAGAGAACGTAAGAGTTAAGCGGGATGCCACTGTCTAAACGCATTTCTACTCACATTTTTATGGTAGAATATTTATTCAATATGGCAACACAACCATAAATGCCAAACTAAACTTGTCAAAATCGTCACACGAAGAAAAAAATCTAAAGAAAGGAGCGCGAACTAAACTTAACTTTGCACTCTGCAGCTTGAAAATCAAGAATATACAAACATTTAGCCATTCCTGAACATGTTTATTACTCAATCAAAAAGTGGGCTATCCATTGCGCCTTACGAGGAAATTTTTTCAAAGGATAATGCAACTTGTGCTGAGAGTGGAGTTTAAAGCGAAAGCCAGAATAGTCGGCTGGTGTATTGTGCATTATATTATAGTGAGTAAATCATCCTGCTAGTTTATTACTACTTACAGAACCCTTAACAAGTAAAGCCGTTGCTGGAAGCACCAAATGGCGAGGAGCCCAATCGCAAAACAAAGGCATCACTAGTTTTAACTCTTGAAAATTCGTAAAAATAGGGTACTGAATCCCTCCAACCTGGTTGATTATGGCTGGCACTGTAACCAACGTCCTAAATATTGAACTTATACATGTACTTACTTATTAAATGAGTGTTCTAAAGTATCTTAACGGCCTCCTAGCCCAGTCGGTAGTGACACTGCCTACGAAGCAGGGGGTCCCGGGTTCGAATCCTGGTAAGGGCATTTATTTGTGTCTTTATCACAGATATTTGTACCTGAGTTATGGATGTTTTCTATGTATTTAAGTATTTATCAATATCTATCTATTATATATATCGTCGTCTAGTACCCACAACACAAGCCTTATTGAGCTTACTGTGGGACTAGGTCGGTTTGTGTAAGATTGTCCTATAATATTTATTTATTTATAATATTTATCTTTGTTAACAAATGATGAGTAGCACATATGTTACACTAATGAATAATGATACACAATGTTTTTTATTTCAGGTTTGAATTTACCTTTGGTATTGAAGACAAGATGAAATCGAGGCTTGTTATGCTACTCAGTGCCTAACTCCAGGATGTTTGAAAGTAAAAATGCAGTGATTTCAAGAAATTGGTAGGATCTCAATGTAAAAATAAAGTATAATTATACTAACCTAATCAATCAGTATTTTAATTTTGATAATAAAATACATAATTATATTTATTTAGTTACCTTATTTTTGTTTTATTTATTATTCAAACACTGGCATAGGTTTCCTTTGTAGATGGAAGCAAGATCCTCCCCCCTCCAAACATATTTCTACTGCAAATGTTATTCACCAGTTTTCTAGCACTTGGCATAAATAATCAGTGAAACTTGACACTTGAAGTATTTTAAGTCAGATCAATCAGTTCTTAGATAGTGTGAAGCGGACCCTTGGCCAAAGTGAGCCAGCTTATTGATCGGACAAAAAACTTCATATACTGAACCACAGATCTTTGATAATGGTTATTAACAATACTCTACTCTTGATACATGTTACAAATATTATTCAGGTAAAAGTGACCATAAAACAGTGTGGCTAGGATTCCAAAAATGTTTTCTTATCACTTGTATCTTAATAATCATAATCATTTATTTCTTTGTAATGATATATGTTTACAAGTCATACAACAGCCATGTAGGTAGGTACCTAGTTACTATTATGTTTTATTTGTAAATAGGTACCTATGCTGGTTGGGAAAGATATATGATAAAGAGAGACCTTTATTATTTATTACTAATAAATTCATAGTAAAATCATAACATAACACATATTTTATAATTGATTTTGAGCACTGATGATAGGACTAGGACTAATCAAAAATGCATGCATACATACATCATCTTAGGAAGCTTTTTCCCTTATAGAAATGTAAGTATGAAAATATATCTACTTTTTATACTTACAAAATGAAATGCATGTACTTATTTTGCGTACAGTCACCGGCAATAGTATCTTCCTACATGAACTGTACAGTGAGTACAATTTGGATTAAAAAAAGCATGTTCATAATAATGTCCGATTTAAAATATACTAATGGGGAAGGTATCTGTCAAAAGTCAGGAGGTGCCAGCATAAGTAGGCACCTACCACTAGTTTTGTTGAATGAGATTTGGCTTAAAGGGCTAAAATTAATGCCAGTAAATTCCAAATAAAACAAGAATTTGACACTATTGGTAGGACTGAGACTACAACCTATGCCGGCACCATCTGTAAACACTTCATTGGCCATAATCCTGATTGCAGCGACGAGCAGCAAATGGTAGGTAACAATTGCCATAGAAGAGCGACACACATGAAGTCAAATTAGTTGTCAGTAGATAGTTTATTTATTTATATGGGTTTAATGTTTCAATAGATCTGTAAAATCTTTGTGTTTATTTCACAAATTAAACTGAAACACAGTGTTCTTTATCAACACTCAAGGGACCGGACATTTTGTGACATTATCACAAGTTGTCATTAAATAGAGGCCTACTGTGCTTGTTTTAAGGCAAATAATGAAATCAAATAAAAAACAAGAATTATATGAATTACTATAATGAATTTTCATACACATTTGAATTTGTGGATACCTAACCATTGTTGAACTATTTTTTTATTGTCCCACAACACATGACACTCTTATTTACTTGATTGTAAATTCCGCATCACACTTTATTTACATGTACTGTTCTGAACATTGTTTAGTTAGGTGTCGAGGCTCGATTTCTGTAGGACATTGGCGATAAATGTTTGGTGGTATAACTTCATGCCCTTATTAAAAGCATTAAAGAAACCTCTCTGATCATCTGGCATCTTTTGAATCGTATGACTTGCTCCCATCAAGTCCCGTTCGTGGGCTGTTCTACCGTGTCATAAAACTTGTTTTTCTTCTTGACCTTTGTCTTCTACCTTGCAGTATTCAAGTCAACCGTTGTTTCCAAAGGTTTGGTCTTCATTGACAAAAACAGAGTGGTTTTTTAATGGTTGTCATGATTCTGGTCCTGCTCATTCTACGGCTGTCGGCTTTCATGACAATGACTGTAGGTTCTGGTATGTTTGTGATACATAACAGAAGTCTGTACTATTTCAACCTGAAGTCACTCGGCACTCGATTTTAACTAAATAACGCACTTTTTACAAAGAATTTTATGTACTTATTATTTAATACCGTTATCTGATCTAAAAATTGTGAATAAAACCAAACGTCAATCGTATACGCCTTTTTACGTTCAGATACTCGCATATATTTATTACTGCAAACAATATTTTAATATTTTTCATCAAATATCACTGTCTTTTTGTCTAATAATGCATTTATCCTTGAAATACGAGACATTTTTGCAAACTGTCAGCCATATTTAAACGTAGATTTGAGTTAACCAGTGCTCGATGGCTGGTTAAGGTTAACGTAACTTTCTGACTGCTAAAGTGCATGGTGCAACGGAAAAACGGACTTGACGTCTACTGTAACCATGATGAGTTCGTTAAGTGTGCGTGGTGCAACCCGCCCTAAATATGTTTGGCACGAATTATCTATTTTAAAGTTAATTCTACAATATTTTAAGTGGAGATTAAAGTTTTAGAATATAATTAATATATAAACTTTGTGGACCAAAACTAGCAGAGCAATTTGGTATAAATTTTAGTTTTGCGACCACCTAATCCCGGAAACCCAGACAGCTAGGTAAATATTTCTAATGGTTATTTTACTTCATAATACTTAATTAATACGTTATATTATAGTATATTGTAGTATGGTAATATTATATTTGATTACCTACACACTTTAGTTTCTGTCCATTCCTCATATAATGTTACGTAAATAAATGTAATAAATAAAACATTTAAACGACTTGAGCAAAGACTAAAACTAGCTCTTCTGTTGCATTGTTATCGTTAATATACGAATTATTTGTGAGTAGACAAAACTATAATTAACATTAGAATGACCAAATGGTAGTAGAATAACAATAAAATTATAACCTCCATACTATGGCGTGCTCTGCTTATTTCACATCAAAAGAAAGCTTTGTGATCGTGCCATTGCCATCGTCCGTACACACACGCACACACACCCGTACATCTTTCACAATGAATATTATCCGTTATTTTCACTTAAGCACTATCACATCACCCTTATCTATTTACCGACAATTAAAACCACACGAAAACAAACAAACAAAAACATGCGCTGTTAAATATTTGAACAAATATATCCGAAAAAACCGGCCAAAAGCGTGTCGGGCCACGCTCAGTGTAGGGTTCCGTAGTTTTCCGTCCGTCACAGTAAGTGTCCCCACTTAAGAGTTAAAATAACACCGCCATGTAGGATATGATATGAGCGTTCCACGTACAGCGGCATCTATCGGCAAATTAAGTAAACTATTGCGCGCGAGCTTAAAGTACGGAAGATGATTTTTATGGGATAATTCTTTAATGCGTGAATCGAATTTTACCGTTTTTACTTTATTTGAAAGCACGTCATTCATTTCATTGTGATTTTGTAGAAATTACAGGTACAATAAACACCTGCTTATACGGTTAAATTACAAACTTAGTTCAGAAATTATTTTGTAATTTTTTTTCAAAAACTATTCAACCTATCAAGTTCAAAATAATTTTCCTAGAAAGTTTTTATAAATTCTACTTTTGTGATTTTTTTCATATTTTTAAAACTTATGGTTCAAAAGTTAGAGGGGGGGGACAAATTTTTTTTTATTTCTGGAGCGATTATTTCCGAAAATATTTACATTATCAAAAAATGATTTTAGTAAACTCCTATTCATTTTTAAATACCTATCCAACAATATATCACACATTAGGGTTGAAATGAAAAAAAAAATCACTCCCCACTTTACGTAGAGGGGAGGTACCCTAATAAAACTTTTTTTTTCACTTTTTATTTTACCACTTTGTCGGCGTGATTGATATACATATTAGTACCAAATTTCAGCTTTCTTGTGCTAACGGTCACTGAGATTATCCGCGGACGGACGGACGGACGGGCAGACATGGCGAAACTATAAGGGTTCCTAGTTGACTACGGAACCCTAAAAAGGAAGTCTCGTGTTTTGAGCTGATTACTATGAAAAAAGCTACTTTTTTAAATAGTCGCATAACCTTCGGATCTGATCGGAACCAATCGGAAACCTTATGCGGCACGATTCCGGGTAATGCACGACCCTTAGAGAATTCAATCAACCGGAGTCGCAATTGACAGGCGTTCCCCTGTGCCGAAAACATATGACCAGTGGTCATGCATACACCTATTTGTACGTTACGTACGAATAGCCACAGAATACACTTGACGTTCCCCTCCCCCGCAAAAATCGGCAGACTTGCTTTGTAAAGAAAACGGAAAACATGGCTACTTCGGGTTGAATTCTCTAAGGAACGACCCTATAATGAACGATCCAATGCGCGGTTGACTACGCTAGTCGTGTCAATTGCATTAAGCCTTGGTCAAACAGCGCCGCGGTCGCGCCGCGTGACGCCGACGCGATGACTGTTCAAACAGGGCGCGCGCGGATCGCACCGGCCTCGCGCTCTCAACACGCCCTCATCGCGCGCGCGAACGCGGCACGGCCGCGCGCGATGCTGGCGTGACTCGCGCCCCACAGTGTATTAAAAACCCTCATTTTGTCTCATTCTGTTTTTATTCCAAAAATGTATAGTTTTAATCATTTTCAGCAGCCTACAAGAACTCCGGTTTGCCAAAGCGTTGTAGTTTTAATGTAATCAAGGGTCAAAGTTGACCCGGGTATAGATGGAAAAAAATGCAAAATAATTTATAGTCATAAAACTAAGCAGACTATATTATTTTAATAAATACACCAGTATTGTAAATGATATGCCTAATTTTTATAAAAAAAATTGTTACTGTACCGTGAATAGTCAGGAAGAAAAATAGGTTTTTATGATTTTTCGTTTTACTTTTTTTACAGCCAAGTTCCGCCGTATTAGCCTGTGATTGTAATACTAAACGATTGCTCAAATATGTCTTAATTTACAGAATTAAAATCACGAGCTAATTCGGTGGAACCTGGAAGTAATATGTATTTTAAATTTTACCCGGATTTTCCGACCCTAGGGTTGTCTCGTTCCGTAAAGTCGATCCGGCTTTATATTTTTATTACTAAGTTATAGAGTTGAGGTGAAAGATTACATCAGTGTCTTGAAGAACCTTTTTGCTGTTTCTTGCGACTGGCTGTTGAACTTGCTTGTCGTTATGTGACATGTATGTCAAGTAAGGACTTATGTTGATGGTAATTAGACTAATTAGGTACATGCATGAAGTTTAAATTTTAACGAAATATTTTTTATTACGATGGTTATTGCCATAATATTATGCTATAAACACATTTTTTTAATTTAGTTAACATTTATATGCTTAAAATAATACTTAAAAAGTGTAAAATTTCGCGCAAAAACCTGATAATCTAAACGCAACGCTATTGGTCGAACGTACTCGTGACGTCACATACTTGACAGATTTGTTATTTTGTTCGTGGCAGACACTGAATTTAGACGAAAACTGATTAAAAATTGTTTCTGTGGTGATTTAGTAGCTTTTTGCGGTTATAATTCAAATATCGGCACTTAAAGACGAATTTGAGGTAAGCATTATGCTGGGTTTCCATTAGGTTTCAATAAGTTTGCTCTTAAATAAATGTCCTCCATTGGTTCCTTACAAATACGTCAAGCTAGTTTTATTTAGAACTAACCTAGTTTGCATAAGTAAGATGATACTATACTTTTTAATGTGTTTGGTAAATGGTAGATTATGTAATCCGATGATTAGAATATGCATTAACACTGTAATAAGTAGATTAAAGCTTAGTATCTGAACGAACGCTCGCTCGCTCTAGTCAGTTTCAGTTGTGCTGAGCTGATGTCAGTCAAGTCAATGTCATTATTCTCAACTCAACTATGTCACCCAGATACTGCAGCACTGTCGTTTCTCATTTATAATAATATAATACACAACAACGCAGGTACAATGACGGATAGCGGATTTGTAAAGACGCAACTGGACAATTTGCCGAATATAATGCATTTATGATGTCTTCGTATTTCACCAATAATAACAATGTTAATGCCTGCCAAGATGAAAGGAGCGAAAACTGCAAGGTAATTATAACTTTTAATCTATTACTTACTTATGTGTAATGATTTACACTGGAAATCCAAAACAATAACCTATAAGTAACCTTGGCTTTATTTTGAAACTGCTACTTAAACTGTTGTCCTACGTTTATATAAATTACTTACCTACTCCAAAAACCGTAACAGGCATGTGATGTGATCTTAGATGTGAAGAGTTATTGCATAATTATAATCATTATTTTCTTTGTGAATCACAGGTACTTGAAATGATGTTACAATAGACATAACATGACCATTGGCTATGTGCAAGTATGCTGAGATGGTGATATGTAAAAGCTAGAATCACCCCGGAGCTACCAAATCAAAAATTGTACTGTAACAACACAGAAGGAAAATTTAAATCTGTTAACAGTGGAAACATTGTTCAGCACACTTGGGTAAGGATACATATTTGATTTTCATTTCTGTAAGGAGAGTAACTGACTGGCTAGAGCCATCTTATAGTAGGAGTTCGGCTTAGTGTTGTGAGCAAATGTGGTTAGGTTACCCGAGATAGATTAATTAAAATCTAAATTTTGATGGAGTCACCCACCGCTGCTGCTTATATGCTTGTGTCCATTCCAGCCTCAGACATAACAAGGATATAGAATGGTCTAATTATTAGAGCTATTATATAATTGTCATGTGAACTGATTTGCCAGGGCATAGTTGATTTTTTTGTTTTAAACATGCCAAATGTCCAATCCCATTTATGTCTGCATTACTGATGCTATATAGATACATATGGCAGTGTTTATAATAAATATATGACTAGTACAGTATCAGATTTATTGGAGCACCCAAGATGGTCACAAATATCTGAACAACGCCTGTCACGGTGATAATGTCCATGATGAGATATTTTTAAGTACCTTGGTCGGGTATATTTGATAATAACTGTACAACATACAACATATAGTTTAAGTTATCGGAAATTTTATACACTAGCCCCACAGAAAGATATTAATAATTAGTTTATTATATTGTTTTAGAAAGATGACATGGCTACACCAGTGCAGCGGACCAACCAACAACTAGCATCAAATATGAATGCAAGAAATCCAAACTATCATCAGTTGGTACTAGCCTTAAATTGATTAAGGTCAAGGATATATGTAGTACTATTACAGAGTATATGTATTAAATTGAGATGCAACGTCTAAGAAATTTTTGAGGCTCCATGGTGCCAAGTCTGAAGCAAGAGCATACAAGTTATTGAATGGACATTGTTAGTTTTATAAATTATTTGCAGATACTAGCAGAGACTAGTCTCTGCTAGTACCAAGTAATGTTAATTAAGATTTATGTGCAGTACTTAACTATTTCTAACACTATCTTTCTAGCTGTTTTCATCTAGAAAGATAGTGTTAGAAATACCTACTACCCCTATTATTGAATAAAAATAAAACATATGTAATATAGAAATCTTTTTATTATTAAACACAACCTGCATGTTTACTTATCCACAGCCTACCATTATTACCTTGTCTAATACAGATATTAAACTATGGTCTACTGTAGCGTGGGGCTTCAACATGTGGAGCTCTCGGAGCATTTAAGTATAGCAAATCTCCTTTCTTTAATCGAAGTGGCACTTTTACCAAACTTTCCTTCATGATTTTATGTTGAATGTCATTTTCTGCATCCTCTTCGACCTGAAATGAACACATATTTTTATTTTACAAATCTGTACAAGAAAATAAGTCTTAAAAGAAAACCTTTCTTAATGTTAGTAGTTGGTACAATATCGTAATAATATGGTCCTACAATGTTCCAAAATTAACTCCATTGTTGGTAATCCTTAACTAGGTATAAAAAAAAATGCAGCAGTACATAGAATATAAATTATAAACTTATATAGGTATGTCATATACAGTCGCCATCATTGCATGCACTTTATCGCCTTGACAATATAGGCGTTGTTCAGATATTAGTAACCACCTTGGCCACACCGATATACCTGATGGCGAATTTACAAAGGAAAAATGTGACCTAGGCCTCCGGTACCCAGGGCTGAGATCGAACCAGCGTCTTCTGCATTCGCAGCAGACATTATATAATGATTTCTTAAGGTACGCACCGTTCCCAGTGCACCTACACTTGCACGTAACGTTATTAAGGTATATGTATAATTGTAGACACAACATTACTCTAACTAGGTATAAATATATTTGAATACAAGATAAATAGGTATTTACTTACGATGAAGCGATCTTCACAGTAATAAAAAGTCGTAGTCTTCTCATAATTTTGCACCATGGTTTACAAGTTTTCACGTCTTTCGGCAGATAAAAAACACCTTATTGGGTGCACTTATTATATTGTTCATGCACTTTGGCACTAGGTAATACCCGTATATAAGGGTTTTTTAGTTTCATTCATGGTTTAAGCGAAAATAACTTTGAAATATTTGAAACACCAACTGAAGTAGGAACTAATCTCCAGTGATCGGAATTGGTAGTGCCATTTCGCGGGACTTCGGTGTGTAAGCTTAGTATGGATATAGTTTTTAACCCCGGGATGTTTGTGTTTGGTTTAAAAAATGTTTTAAAGAACCGCGGGCCTAACGTAAGTATGAAAAATGTGGTTTCAGTTAGATATCGGACGTCAAAATAAATAGATTGTCAGTATAAAATATTGATAAAAATATGGTTTGCTACTATAATTTCGAAGAAAGTAATAATTTAATTATGTTCATTTAAAATAATGATGTTGATGTTTCGTGTTTTATTTTATGATTGTATTATTGTTAATTGTAACTGTTAAACGAAAGTAATTATAAATGAATGATGTACTTATAATGATTTTATTTTTACTTTTGCGTTTTGAAGAAATTTTTTGTGAGAAATACGAGTCGAAGAATCTCAAGTCTTATCCATGTTATTTACAATGTTTAAGGTCATTCACCCGAAATGGCACTACCTATTCCGATCACTGCTAATCTCATACTAACTTGATACTAACCTATAAAATTTTGTGAGATGTGACGTCATCACAATCTGTCATTTTCGCGCCAAAAATTATGAGCGTTTCAACCGCTCAAACTCTTTTAAGATTTTCAATAAATTTTCATTAAATAACGAAAAGCTTTTTGAACAAATTTTTGTTTTTCCTAGTGTTAAAACAATGTAAACAGTTAAATAAAAAAATAAAATTAATTCATGCATGTACTCAATTGTAATTCTTGTTGTATTATAATATAATTAGAAGAGAGAAATAGAAGAGAAATGTATATTAATGCTTAAAAAGGTTTGCGTCTTTGTATATAGTTTGTATTATTCATAAAAATGGTGGTGTATATAAAAGTGGTGTTGTTGGATAAACTTTTTATTTGTATTGGAATTTTATAGAATTTTGTAAAACTATGGATAACAGTACACAAGGTGTGGACGATCTCCCATCTACTTCCGGAACTAAACGACTTACACGCCAGAAGCTTTTAAAATTTTTAATGAAAAATCAAATCATTTGACACCATGTGAGCGGATAGAAGTCATCAATAATTACTTTGGCCCCGAATATAACTTGTCAAAAACAAACACAGAGCTCAAAAGAATATTATCGGTTTTTTTAAGTAAATGCTCGGCGTTGTTGAAGCAGTGTAAGAAAAATAAACCATATTTTTTTTCAAAGCATGCAAACTGGTTAAGTGAAACTCTGGTCATTGGTGAGCCAAAATCGGACATTGCTGACGAGGTAGAAATATCTCCAAAGTCTAAAAAATTTAAAACATTGAGTCGAGGTCATCAATATAGCAGTACAAAAAAACTTGAAAAAATTTTGGACGATAACGCAACACCGAACAAAATAAAAGCTTTTGTAAATTCTTTAAAAATATCTGATAAACCGCTACCACGTTCATCTGCTAAAAGTTTAGAGACTATTATCAACATGTGTCTTGAATCTGAAAACTCGGCTACCGATATTTTAAAGAAACTTGAACGCTCGCCTGAGGCTAAGCCTATGACACCCGAAGAAGCAGTTTCTATTATAATTGACAGAAAATTGACAGTTGATACTTATAAGTCTTATAACAAACTTTACTCGGACATGAAATCTCGTGGCTTTGATGTGTATCCGCCATACTATAAGGTAAAAGAGGCAAAAAGTGCATGTTACCCAAAAAATATCCAAGTTTCTGAAAGAGAAGCATCTGTACCTGTGCAAGACTTGCTGCAACACACTTTTGATAGAATTCTGCAGCTCACAGATGAGGTTTTCATCAATTACTGCACTAAGAAACATATCGATTCAGTGGAATGTATTATGTTTGCTAATTGGGGGTTTAATGGATCATTTGGTCAATCTCTATACAAACAGTCATTTTCAGATTCCAATGGTACCGAAAATAGTATGTTTGCGACAACTCTTACCCCATTGCTCATCAAGACCAACACCGGCGACACAATATGGATGAACCACTCGTCGCAATCATATAGATATTGCAGGCTAATACATATACAATATATGAAAGAAAGCAAAGAACTAATACTAGCTGAAAAACAAGTTATTCAGAGCCAAATCGATAATATTGAGCCGCTTGTCGCCAAAACACATTGGGCCACACAATCAAAATTATTTTACAATTATATTGTGGAGCTATTGACGGAAAAGTATTAAACGCAATTACAGGCACATCTTCCCAAATGCGATGCCCATACTGTGATTTGACATCGAAATATTTTAATAACTTGAAATTAGCCCTATCCCAGCCAGTGTTTGAAGATCGCTTAATTTACGGCTTGAGTCTACTACACGCTTGGATCAGAGCTTTAGAATTTGTTTTGAAACTTGGATACAAGGCTGAAGTTAAGCAATGGCGCGTTAGTAAAACCATACTGGAAGAACGAAAAACCAAAATTCAGGCGGAAATTCGAGAAAAACTGGGCTTACTGGTAGACGTAGTTCGTCCAACTGCAGGTACAACCAATGACGGAAACACGGCCAGGAAAGCGTTTTCCGATCGCCATCGTGGTACCTTGGCCAACATTTTAAATGTCAGCAAGTGGCTGCTAGATGATCTCTACATTATATTGACGGTATTGTCAAGCAATATGGAAATTGACGCTAACAAGTTCGACACATTTTGTAAAGGTGTCGCAAAAAAGTACGTTGAAGAGTATGGGTGGCTTAATATGACCGTAACTATTCACAAAATCTTAATCCACGGAGCAAAGATAATAGCCTTGACACCTGTCCCTGTGTCAATGATCTCTGAACAAGGAGCAGAGTCGCGAAACAAATACTGGCGATCTGATAGGGAGCATCACTGCCGCAAAACAAATCGGTTGGCAAACATGAGTGATCTGTTCCACCGAGCTCTAGCTTCATCTGACCCAGTTATTTCAAATTACACTATGGCTGAAAGGAACCGCAATACAAAAAAATTACCTCTTCCGGTTGCTGCTGTATCGTTGCTGAAACCCGTCAACTTGAACGCGGAACAGTGCACAGAAGTATACGAGTCTGGAACTTGTGACGAAGACGATAATTTAGTACTTCAAAACGAAGATGAGTCCGCTTCTTAAAACTCGCGGAGCCTACGGTGAGTATATTACTGTAGGAACTCGCACTTAACACTAATCAAGTAATCATAATCAATGTGTAAACTGGGCCTCATATAAAATCTAGTAACTAGTAATAAGATTTTCAATCTAAAACGGGGGCTTTTGTGAACTGATAAGTGATGTGTGTTTGGTTGACTGGTAGAGAATGCCCTATGGCATTAAGTCCGCCCTTTATACTATAAAATGTATTTTATGAAGTCTAAATAAATAAATAAATCATCATCATCACCATCTCAGCCGAAAGACGTCCACTGCTGGACAAAGGCCTCCCCAAGATTCTCCACAAAGAACGATCATTGGCCGCTCTCAGCCAACGGTTTCCCACCACCTTCACCAGATCATCGGTCTATCTAGTTGTAATGTTGACAAACTATTTAAACCAGAGAGTTCTAAACCAGGAGAGGCCTTAGGTATCATTTCCCCTCTGTCAAAAGTATTGGCAGGAAAATCTAGTACATCTATAAAAACTATTTCAATAATCGATGTCACGCACTTTCGCCATCGCTGTCGATGGATAACAAGCTCCGTGAAAATGCCCTTATGCGCTGTTTTTGGATGTAAAAAATGTTATATTTCGTCTAGTTAACAAAAATATGAAATACCAATTCAGATGTAAGTACAGTTTTACTTTATTTAGCATTACTTTCGTAATAAAATATTTAACCTAAATCGAAAATCAAGCTTCGTTTACAGAATCGATTCAAAGACAATCGTTTTCTTTCTGACGGGCAGTAACTATTTGACATTTGACATTTCTCCATATTTAACGCGCTTAAGGATTGCTGTCTTCTATATTTTGTTTGAAAATACAATCAAAAATGATCCTTGGCTTTTTTGTTTGACATTTGCAAAGACTGCATCCAATAATGAACCATATGTTAACGTATGTACAGTCGACTATCTATTGCTCCATTTAGTGCTATGAAGTATAAAAAGAATATGTCAAATATGTTTGGTGTTTTTAAGTCAAAGGTACATCTTTGTCGGTTGTCAATAAAGCGTTGTTGCCATAAAAAATCATTTAGAAATAAACTGTATTAACAACCGACAATGATGTACCTTTGACTAGAAGACATCACATGCGTGCTACCTCGCCCCCCTCAGATTTTGACAGACTTTTTTGTTTAGAAAGATGAGGCGAAGCGTACTCCATTTATAGAGCTTTATGATTTAAACCCATCAAAATTTACCGGGCATCCGGATATACGTAAGTGACAGCCCTGAACAAAAATTTGAAATTGTAATATCTTCCAGGTTCCACCGAATTAGCTCGAGATTTTAATTCTGTAAATTAAGACATATTTGAGCAATCGTTTAGCACTAGAATCACAGGCTAATACGGCGGAACTTGGCTGTAAAAAAAATAAAACGAAAAATCATATAAATCTATTTTTCTTCCTGACTATTCAAGGTAAAGTAACAATTTTTTTTTAAATATTAGGCATATAATTTACAATACTGGTGTATTAATTAAAATAATACAGTCTGCTTAGTTTTATGACTATAAATTATTTTGCATTTTTTTCCACCTATACCCGGGTCAACTTTGACCCCTGATTACATAAAAACTACAACTTTTTGGCAAACCGGAGTTCTTGTAGGCTGCTGAAAATGATTAAAACTATACATTTTTGGAATAAAAACAGAATGAGACAAAATGAGGGTTTTTAGGTATACTCTTGGCTCGTCTCAATCGTTTTTTGACAAGTTCTTAAATTCGTCCCGTTCTGCTTTCGTCACCCATTCTTCCTTCGTCACTTTCGTGGGTCGACTATATCAACTTTGGTAATCTTTATTGTTTGCCTATTTCTTATTCCGGCTCATTTCGGTATTCGTCAACATCTTCTTGGGGCATGTTCGATGTTAGTCTATGTTGTTATTAGACTTACACGTTATTTGTCCTGTCGTTTTTGGTAATATTTCTAAATTCGTATATCTCTTATTTCGCCTCTTTTGGAATTTATATCTTTCATTGTTGGACTCATTCTCTATTAAGCTCGTTCGATATTCGCCCCATTCGTTATTTGACTATTTAGGTTTTTGTTTTGTTTTAGGCAACTTCAACAGAAAAATTGCATAGCATAATAATAATTAAGTTGTTTCTGACATCGTGATAATAGATCGACCGCAACGCCGGGCCGTCGACATCACCATCCCCCATGATGAGAATCTCGTGAAAGCCGAGAAGGACAAGTCCAGTAAGTACCTATACTTGGCTCACGAGATAACCGCCATGTGTGATGTTGATTTGACGATCGTTGTCCCGATAGTTCAGCGAACGGTCTCATAGTGAAAAGTCTTGACCAACATCATGAGAGACTCTCGCTAGGTGGCTGGATCAAGGGTCAGATGCAGAAGTCTTGGACACGGCGCGGATAGTCCGACGGTTCCTCTCGTTAGCCCTAACCACCGGCAGCTAGGGCCTGCCCCGCTGCTGGCGGCACCCTAGGTCAGGTTTTTTATAATGTGTTTATATGTTTTTGCTTTGTAAGTAGTTTTGTAGTTTACTTTTATATTCATATTATAATATAATATACATATTTTTCAAACGGGTGCGAAATTCATATGTTAATATCAGGAATTTAAGACACGAACGACAAACAACAAATATGACCTAAGATGACAAAGACTACCAGGGAAAGTGACGAATGCAGAATGAGATGAATTAATAACTTGTCAAAAACCGAATAGGACCAACAATGAACGTGCCGAGGAAAAAATCACCAATAACGCGTGAGTCTAATAACAACATAGACTAACATCGAACATGCCCAAAGAAGATGTTGACGAATACCGAAATGAGCCGGGATAAGAAATAGACAAACAACAAAGATTACCAAAGTTGATATAGTCGACCCTCGAAAGTGACGAAGGAAGAATGGGTGACGAAAGCAGAACGGGACGAATTTAATAACTTGACAAAAAACGATTGAGACGAGCCAAGAGTATACCGGTTTTTAATACACTGTGCGCCCGATACATCATGCGCGCGCGTAGGGTCGCTCATTCCTTCCGAAGCCAAGTTTATTATTTTCTATATCCATAATCACAATCACAGTATATTGCTACGCTCGCACGACGCACCGCGCTGCCTAACGTCCGACTGATGTGCGCGTGGACGCGCGGGGCGCGACAGAAGCGGGGCGCGGCGCCGGCGGGACGCAGTCTGTTTGACGTCGCTAATCTGTTAACATGTGCCGCAGTCGCGCCGCGCGACCGCGGCGCTGTGCCACGCTTGCTGTTTGGCCAAGGCTTTATAGTACAAGCAGTCACAGTGGTTAACATTAAAAACCTACAATATCATTGTTTGGTGATAAAATACCATAGTTATAATATTCGACGGTTTGGTTGAGTTAAATATAATACCGTGATCGATTTAACAATACATACTTGTATGGAAAAAACAAATTTATAAAAACTAACTACGCCATTTCGTTTCCTTAATCGTACCTAACTGTATGCTTATATTAACGGAAATAAAGAAACACGTTGTTAATCCTTACTATCATTAGTTTTTAGGATTCCGTAGCCAAAATGGCAAAAACGGAAACCTTATAGTTTCGTCATGTCCGTAGTTCGTCCGTATGCCATCGCCATTTTTTATTTGGAGACTATAACTAATATTGATGAAATTCTAACAGAAGGTGTATTTTGTATACCCCTTCTTATTATTGTAGTAAAATTACTGAAAAGATTTTTTTTAGGGGGGAGCCACAAGGAGTTTTCCATACATGTAACAATTTTTTTTTACCAAAAATCATCATGTTGCACATCAATCGATAGGACTTTAAAAATTACATTGAGGTTTGTTTTATCAGTTTTTGATTAACTGAATATTTTCAGAAATAATCGCCCTACTCAGTGGACGAAAACTAGCAGAGTCCATGGTGACAGGCGATAAAAATCCGACCATATTAGTCTAGCTGCTAGACTAATATGGTCGGATTTTTATCGCCTGTCACCATAGCTGTCACGTTTTAACAAGTATGTAAGTGCGAAAGTGATGCATGACGTGATAGGCGATAAAATGACAACCATGATACGCGGTCAGGACGGAAAACTGACATTTATGGACGAAACCTAACGAATACCCCACTTTTTCAAATAATATTTTTTATACAAAATCTTCCAAGTATGGATAATTATCGCGTAATATTAACATAAACTAATAAGCTATAAAATGAAATATAATACATTTAAGTAAGGGTTTAGCAATGCGGAGGGCTACATCGGTTACTTTGGTTCTGCTGCGGATGACCTAATTTCTGATGCGATCACGCAGAGAGACTCCAAGCATAGCCCTCTCCATTGCCCTTTGGGTGACTTTGAGCCTTCTTATAAGGCCCATAGTGAGCGACCACGTTTCAGTGCCATATGTCATCACTGGCAACACACACTGGTCAAAGACTTTCGTCTTGAGACATTGCGGAATATTGGACAAAAAGATGTGCCGACCTGGTAAAGGTCGCGAGAGTCCGCTGGATGCGAGTGGCGCAGGACCGATCATTGTGGCACTCTTTGTTCAACAGTGGACGTCTTTCGGCTGATATGATGATGATGATGAAGTAAGGGTACTTTAAGATATTCTTTTTGCATCACAAAGCTGGCAAAATCGATAAGTGGACGAAAACTAGCACAATTACCCTACGGAGTTTACTTGTTTTCTACAAATGTAGCATACAACATTTTACAATGCATTATGAAAGGAAATAAAATAGTTTACCTGCTTGTAAGAAACAGGCGGTCTGATGCCTTTTGTGATTCTTGAAAGATGTCGGGGTGCGTTACGTCGGTACATCTTATCACTTGAATTTATCACATAATTAATCCAAAACTGTACAAAAAGATCGTATAATCGAGCGTCTCACAAGTTATTTACAATATTTACACAAAGCCGTGCAACGTAACGCATTAAGACACATAAGTTCATAAACAGCATTTCCCGCGATCAGCCAAATATTCGGTCAAAGAACTGGTATTTCTGCTAATTAAAATAGCATCAATAGCACTCTCAACTACGATTTTAAGTTCAAATTCAAGTAAAAAGTATTAATCGTTTCAATGAGTATAATTCAATGGATATAACCTAATATTAAACTTTTTTAAATTTAAAAATAAACGTGCCAATGTTACGGTCCTAATTAGACGAGGAAAACTTATGTAAGATAAATATTATTTTCAAATTATTGATAATATTGTATTTTGACCAGATCTCAAATAAAACAATACAAAACCAGGTATTTTACCTTCTTTTTAATTGATTTTGCTTTATTTTAAATTAAATTGATGTAAAAAAGAATACAAATACCACGATATAATCGTGGTATTTAAACATTATTTTGGACCGGACCGCTGGTAAGCGGAGCGGGACAGTCAATAGCGCAATCATTGGAGCATTTGCCTTACAAAAGGTGGAGTAGAAAATGTTTTAATGGTTATTGGTAGGCTATAGGGTGGTTATTAAAATACTAGATTTGAGACCTGGGGGGGGGGGGAACGTTGGCCGCCATCTTGGTTTAAACGTGCCATAAGTCCGTTTTTGAACCTTGGCGCTTAAACGGTTATCAGTATGCCTAAAATGTCTATGGAACGTATAAAGAAGATAAAATTGTCTACAATATTTCCATACACGATACATCCGTAAGTCTTACAGATATAAAGATACAGGGGGTGAAAAAGTGTATATTTTCTTATATCATAAGAATTTTATTTATTAGCTTCAAAGTTTTGTGCTTCGAGATAAGGAAATGAAGTCTCTACCACAGTTTTGTCATCTTCTAATGATTCTTTTAAAAGATATTCAATAGTTGAATTCACCCCTAGAGCCCTCTATAAGCGCTGTGAAATTAGTGGTGAAAGTAGTAAGTCTCACACACAAAATCAATGTTCTATTACTCATCATAAAATACTACTAGGCGCTGTCAGGTATAGCTATCGATCAATTCGGGTATAATGAATTTAGATTTGACAAAAAACATATATGCATTCATACAAAAAAAAATTTTTATAGAAAGTGCTTGAAAATATTTTTATTTTTTTAAACTTCATATAACTGTCAAGTTATTATTAAAATATCGTATAGGCTTTAGCATTTTTTACATAATGCTTGAACAGTTGACTTTATGACAAAAATTTCTACGAGAAGTTTAAAGACAATGAGTATTAGTAATTTTTTCCTTTATGTAACTTTGTATCTATAAGACGTAGGGTCAGGGAGGGAACAGTCGCTAGGATTTTTTCAACAGGCTGTTGCATGAAAAATATAAATCCCTGAACCAATTGTTGCAAGCACAGAGCACCGTGCATTATTACACTTTCATATGTAGCAAATATATTTGCTGTTACTTTCACCAAAAAAGATATATCCATTCTTTTTTAGAAATTGGGAATCGAGCCGCTGTGTACCGGTTGCTGTACACAGTGACTAGGACCCGCTAGTACACAGTGGTTCTAACAGTACACAGTGGCTCGAGTCACTGTATACTACGCCCTGTAAACAGTAGTTCTAACAGTACACAATTGCTAGGTACGTAGGAATCGAACCTAAATTATATAACAAATAACATTTTTGTTGAATAAAACGGTAATTAGAATAGGTAAGCACAACCCCCGGAATAATCGTTCCTGATTTCATTCTTGATTTAAAATAGGTACCTACCTAAATGTCGCATGATTTATTCACTTTCATTTTATTTAAAAAAAAGAGTGCATGAATTACTTTTAATAATCACAGAATTTTTATTCTTATTCATATTCAAGTAAATTTTAGTCCAACTCTGTAAGGTGCACAGTGGTTCGCGAGCCACCGTGTACTTTTCCAAAACGAACGTCTGTTGACCTTAGCGTCAATTTGTATTTTAGTTCAAATTAAAAACACAAACAAACACCTAGGGCCTTGAATTATCAGCCAATACTAAGTAGATTAGACACACTCTTCGATAATAACATAAGTAATTGAAAATCTCGTACGAGTTAAGAAAAAACCGGCCAAGAGCGTGTCGGGCCACGCTCAGTGTAGGGTTCCGTAGTTTTCCGTCCGTCACAGTAAGTGTCCCCACTTAAGAGCTAATAACACCGCCATATAGGATATGATATGAGAGTTCCACGTACAGCGACATCTATCGGCAAATTAATTAAACTATTGCGCGCGAGCTTAAAGTATGGAAGATGATTTTTATGGAATAATTCTTTATTGCGTGAACCGATTTTCACCGTTTTTACTTTATTTGAAAGCACGTCATTTCATTGTAATTTTGTAGAAATTACAGGTACAATAAACACCTGCTTATACGGTTAAATTACAAACTTAGTTCAGAAATTATTTTGTAATTTTTTTTCAAAAACTATTCATCCTATCAAGTTCAAAATAATTTTCCTAGAAAGTTTTTATAAAGTTCTACTTTAGAGATTTTTTTCATATTTTTAAAACTTATGGTTCAAAAGTTAGAGGGGGGGACGCATATTTTTTTACTTCTGGAGCGATTATTTCCGAAAATATTTACATTATCGAAAAATGATTTTAGGAAACCCCTATTCATTTTTAAATACCTATCCAATAATATATCACACGTTAGGGTTGAAATGAAAAAAAAAATCACTCCCCACTTTACGTATAGGGGAGGTACCCTAATAAAATAAAAAATTCCACTTTTTATTTTACCACTTTGTTGGCGTGATTGATATACATATTAGTTCCAAATTTCAGCTTTCTAGTGCTAACGGTCACTGAGATTATCCGCGGACGGACGGACGGACGGACGGGCAGACATGGCGAAACTATAAGGGTTCCTAGTTGACTACGGAACCCTAAAAAGAGGAGTGAAACTGATCTGGAAATGCAATTTTGATAGCATTAAACACAAAAACGCACCATAACACATTCGCATGGTGCCGGAGCGCCTCACTAACTAGTTCGTACGTGGTCGGGTACGGAACGGTTCCGATTGATGTAGAGGACAGACATCTTTCTGTTTCTCGCACAGCACATTCGAGTCACTGTTCCCACCGAGCGACTGTTCCCTCCCTGACCCTACAGAATAAATACAAATACAAAAAAAAATAGAGTCTATAATTTTCGTTGACATTTTTGTCATAATGTGAACTGTTCAAGCATTATGTAAAAAATGCTAAAGCCTATACGATGTTTTAATAATAATTTGACAGTTATATGAAGTTTAAAAAAATAAAAATATTTTCAAGCACTTTCTTAAAAAAAAAATTTTTTTTTCTATGAAAGCGTATATTTTTTTGTCAAATCTAAATTCATTATACCCGAATTGATCGATAACTATACCCGACAACGCCTAGTAGTATTTTATGATGAGTAATAGAACATTGATTTTGTGTGTGAGACTTACTACTTTCACCCCCTCTATAAGCGCTCTAGGGGTGAATTCAACTTTTGAATATCTTTTAAAAGAATCATAGAAGATGACAAATCTGTGGTAGAGACTTCATTTCCTTATCTCGAAGCACAAAACTTTGAAGCTAATAAATAAAATTCTTATGATATAAGAAAATATACACTTTTTCACCCCCTGTATCTTTATATCTGTAAAACTTACAGATGTATCGTGTATATAAATATTGTAGACAATTCTATCTTCTTCATACGTTCCATAGACATTTTATGCATACTGATAACCGTTTAAGCGCCAAGGTTCAAAAACGGACATTTGGCACCTTTCTACCAAGATCCCCCCCCCCCCCCCCCCTCAAGGTCTCAAATCTAGTATTTTAATTACCACCTACCAATAACCATTAAAACATTTTCTACTCCATTTTCTACTTCACTTTGTAAGGCAATGTATGGAGATGATTCCCCAATGATTGGATTACAAGTGGTCACTGGAGACTTATAAATCTTATAATACAATCAAAATACCACAAAACTCGAAATCCGTCGGACAGTTCTGAAATTTGGTGTGTATATTGATTAGAGGTCCCGTTTTATTGTCCACACCATTTGTCATTTGAGGACCTCGAGAAACCGCCAGCACCTTTGAAAATGTCCTCCATCCTGAAGAGATTCGCTTTTTCCTCCGAATCTACGCACTCTATGAAAATATGATCTAGGACAATATTAAAGCTCATTAAATTTTACATAGAAACATGCGTACTATTTTGCTGAAAAAAAAAAACATCTCTTTAGAGATAGCACTTGAGGAAGTGAAGTGTATCGTCAATGCCTTTCCAGGGGATATTCTCATGATATGAAACTTGTGAGTATTTAGAGGTCCGCGCCACGCCGGCGCGCCGCCGCCGAGTTGACCCGGCGCGCCGCCGCCGCCGCCGGGTCGTCGAAAACTCCGCGCCGACCCCAAATATTCCAAACTTAAAATTCAAATTGCGCGTCTCCCAAGAGTAGCTATTGGAGATATTTAGCTACGGCAAGCTCCTCGGATTTAGATAATGTGGACGAAAAAGGAAATGTTTCAATACATTCCTTCAATACAAACCTTCAGGTCTGGGTACTTAGAAATCCGACGTTTTCTTGGCTGGCAGGTTTCACAAAATCACTCCTACCTATTCATATTTACTCATGAGCTGTATGGCACCATTTATTTTAACATAAACAGAAATTAATGAAACGTCTAAATTAAGCAGTTCTATGGCTGATAAAAAAGCGGCCGTGGGCATCATGTCAAACAGCACAACCCATTGTAAGTACAAGCGATAGAACACACATAGGGAGGCAAAGTCTCTCTTTAGACTTAAAGGTTCAATATCGCTCGTGAGTTTTGGGATCATCGACAATTCGCACAGCGCGCCTTTCTACCGAATCAAATGCTGGTATCCAGGCGCTACTGTCCAAAGGTGATAGCAGTACTCCATATGTGGTCTAACTAGCGACTTGTATAGAAGCAGTCTCTGCCCCTCCTCCTATATATCATCTCGCTCTATTGAGCACACCGAGCCGTTTGGATGCCAGCGTGGCCTTTCTTTCAAGGTGACTACGGAATTTGACGTCACTAGGAATGTCGACATCGAGGATCCCGATACTCCCTGATATTGTAAGAATTGTGCTTTGAACTGAGGGGCCACAGCAAATGGGGTTTTCTTAGCGGTAAACGCGCAAATTTGTGTCTTTGTGCGGTTGAATAGGACTAAGTTGTCCGGACCCCACGCCGTGACTCCAGAAAGAGTAGGTATTCTCAATATCGGACACAAGTTTTTTGCGACTCTCTACCACAACGGAATGAGGGATATTAGCACGGCCCGTGTAACAGGCATCCTCAGTACTATCAGCCGCATAACAATGAATGTCGCTGATAGACAACATATCATTGATACGCAGTAAAAATAGCGTTGGGGATAGCACGGAATCTTGAGGTACACCAGCGTCTATGTCCATGCTTTCAGAGCAACTACCATCGACTACGGCTCGTATGCTTCTGCCGGACAAAAAGCTGGCAACCCATCTGCACAATCCCTCGGGCAGTCCGTAACTTCAACAGAAGATCGGGATGCCAGACTCGATCGAACGCCTTAGCTATATCAAGGTTGACTGCTAATTCCTCTCCTTGACTCTCAATGACCGCCCAGTTGCGAGTGAGATATACTAGAAGATCAGCAGCCGAGCGACCGCGGCGAAAGCCATACTGGCGGTCACTGACCAAGGCATGCTCTTCTAGGTATTGATGGAGCTTCGCATTGATTATGCGCTCCATAACCTTGGAGAGAAAGGAGATTATAGCGATAAGCCTGTAATTCGACGGATCTGAACTATTGCCCTTTTTAGGCACAAGGTGCAAGAGGGCAGTCTTCCATGAAGACGGCATTTGCCGTTTGTGGTACAAGAGTGCGAACAGCACACCGTTTGAGCACAACTGCTGGTACGCCGTCTGGCCCGCTTGTGAACGTTTAAAGATAGCAGTTCCCACCGGACAGTTTGATGTTAATATCCGGCATCGAGGATGGGCACTGAGGGATGGTAGGCGGCACAGAGCTGCCATCATCGTTCAGGGTCGAGTTTGAGGCAAAGAGAGTACCCAGAAGATCAGTTTTCTCTTTCACACCATGGACCAGATTACTATCAGCATTTGTTCAGCATCAGCATAAACAGCACGATTTGTGGTATACATCCCATTACTGGTGCATTGTCCATCATGACCATCATAGGGGTGTTTACTATACGTACGAGTATATGGTTTAAGGTTAAAATATACCATGTGTAAATAAAGGTTTAGAGGGTCATTTTTAGGGATCCGTAGTCAACTAGGAACCCTTATAGTTTTTAGGGTTCCGTAGTCAACTAGGAACCCTTATAGTTTCGCCATGTCTGCCCGTCCGTCCGTCAGTTCGCGGATAATCTCAGTGACCGTTAGCACAAGAAAGCTGAAATTTGGTACTAATATGTATATCAATCACGCCGACAAAGTGATAAAATAAAAAGTGGAAAAAAATGTTTTATTAGGGTACCTCCCCTATACGTAAAGTGGGGAGTGATTTTTTTTTTCATTTTTTTATATATTGTATTCAAAAATGAATAGGGGTTTACTAAAATCATTTTTTGATAATGTAAATATTTTCGGAAATAATCGCTCCAGAAGTAAAAAAAATGTGTCCCCCCCCTCTAACTTTTGAACCATAAGTTTTAAAAATATAAAAAAAATCTCAAAAGTAGAACTTTATAAAAACTTTCTAAGGAAAATTATTTTGAACTTGATAGGTTGAATAGTTTTTGAAAAAAAATACAAAATAATTTCTGAACTAAGTTTGTAATTTAACCATATAAGCAGGTGTTTATTGTACCTGTAACTTCTACAAAATCACAATGAAATGACGTGCTTTCAAATAAAGTAAAAACGGTGAAAATCGGTTCACGCATTAAAGAATTATCCCATAAAAATCATCTTCCATACTTTAAGCTCGCGCGCAATAGTTTACTTAATTTGCCGATAGATGTTGCTGTACGTGGAACGCTCATATCATATCCTACATAGCGGTAAGAGGCCTTAGTCCCATAAACGTTCCTCAATTTCACGAAATCTGACTCGTTAGATGGCGTTAGCGCTCAGTACACGACCGCTGGCAATGATCGACGATCGGACGGTCTTGATCGTTTTCAACTTCAATTATAAGTAACATTTTTTTTAAGCATACAATTTATTTTCTTTTATATGGAAGATACTACTAATTAAAGTATGTTTAAAGGAAATATACGCATCTAACACCAAAGACGGATTATCACTTAATCAGTAGGGACTGTTGGATATACTTTTCGAATTAAAAGTATAATAAATTTCGAATTTCGAAAATTAGGTTTGTTTTAAATTCCAATATGGCTGAAATATTTTTTTTATAAAAATGGTCATAATAGCCAATTTCGACTACTTCGGGTGTGTAGATTTCGAAATTGATGTCTGTTTTTAAATCCAAGATGGCGGTTATATACTTTGTTCAGAAAAAGCGTCATGGTAGTCCTTTTCGCCTAATTAAGGGGTGTAGATTTCGAAAATTATGTCCGTTTTTAAATCCAAGATGGCGGTTATACACTTTATTCTGAAAAATCGTCATGGTAGTCATTTTCGGCTAATTAGGGGATGTAGATTTCGAAAATTATGTCTGTTTTAAAATCCAAGATGGAGATTATAATTTTTTTTTTAGAAAAATCGTCATGGGAGTGATTTTCGGCTAATTACGGGGTGTCGATTTTGAAAATTATGTCTGTTTTAAAATCCAACATCAATCCCAAATCTGTGGACATTGTCGTTGGTCTCACACTTTGTAATTTTTGTATTGTTACTATTAGCCATAATCTCGTGTGTTAATGTTTTTTGTCCCAAATAAATTAAAAAAAAAAAAGATGACGCTTATACACTTTATTCTGAAAAATAGGCACGGTAGTCATTTTCTGCTAATTAGTGAGTGAATATTTCAAAAATTATGTCTGTTTTAAAATCAAAGATGGCGGATATACTCTTTTTTCTGAGAAATCGTCATGGTAGTCGTTTTCTATTAATTCAGGGGTGTAGATTTCGAAAATAATATCCGCTTTAAAAATCAAAGATGGCGGAAATGGACTATTTTGTCAAAATCATCATGGTAGTCATTTTCGACTAATTAGGGTGTGCAGATTTCGAAAATGACGTCTATTTTGAAATCCAAGACCGAGGTAGTACACTCTTTTTAGTAAAAATCGTTATAGTAAGTCATTTTCCATTAATTCAGGGATGTAGATTTCGAAAATAAAGACAATTTAAAATCCAAGATGGCGGAAATGGACAATTTTGTCAAAATCATCATGGTAGTCATTTTGGACTAATTCGGGTGTGTAGATTTCGAAAATAAGGACCGTTTTAAAATTAGAGATGGCGGAAACGGAAAATTTTGTCAAAATCGTCATGGTAGTTATTTCCGACTAATTCGGGTGTGCAGATTTCGAAAATAATGTCTATTTTTAAATCCAAGATGGCGGTCATACACATTTTTAGTAAAAATCGTCATGGTAGTCTTTTACCATCAATTCAGGGATGTAGATTTCGAAAATAAAGACAATTTTAAAATCCAAGATGGCGGAAATGGATAATTTTGTCAAAATCGTCATGGTAGTAATTTTCGACTAATTAGGGTGTGCAGATTTCGAAAATGATGTCTATTTTGAAATCCAAGACCGCGGTCGTACACTTTTTTGGTAAAAATCATCATGTTAGTCGTTTTCGATTAATTCAGGGGTGTAGATTTCCTAAAAAGAACCGTTTTATAAACTAAGATGGCGGCACCGGAAAAAATTGTCAAAATCATCATGGTAGTAATTTCCGACTAATTCGGGTGTGCAGCTTTCGAAAATAATGTCTATTTAGAAATCCAAGATGGCGGTCAAACACTTTTTTGGTAAAAATCGTTATGGTAGTCATTTTCGATTAATTCAGGGAAGTTAGTTTTCGAAAATAAAGACCGTTTTAAAATCCAAGATGGCGAAAATGGATAATTCTGTCAAAATCGTCATGGTAGTCGTTTTCGACTAATTCGGGTGTGCAGATTTCGAAAATAATGTCTATTTTTAAATCCAAGATAGCTCTCGCACACTTATTTGGTGAAAATCGAATGAGTGTCGTTTAAGATTAATTTGGGGATTTAAATTTCGAAAATAAATACCGTTTTAAAATTCAAGATGGCTGAAATGGACAATTTTATTAAAATCATCATGATAGTCTTTTTTGTCTCCTTTGGTTGTGTACTGTGTAAATTTCGAAAATAACGTATGTTTTAAAATCCAAAATGGCGGCCATACACTTTTTTCTAAAACAATTTTATGGTAGTCGCTTGTGATTAATTGAGGGACTTCGATATAAGGACCGACATAAAGGTCATCAATGCTATCTTATATTTTAAAACATTGTTTATTATCGGAATTTACATTGCCGAATTAATCAACAGAGACTGACTACTATAACGATTTTTACTAAAATTGTATGACTGCCGTATTGGATTTTAAAACAGACATTATTTTCTAAATCTACACACGTGAATTAGTAAAAATGACTACCATGACGATTTTGACAAAATTGTCCATTTCCGCCGTCTTTGATTTTAAAACGGATATTATTTTCGAAATTACACCCCTGAATTATTCGAAAATGACTACCATAACGATTTTTACCATGAAGTGTATGACCGCCAACTTTGATTTTAAAATAAACATTATTTTTAAATTCTGCATACCCGAGTTAGTCGAAAATGACTACCATGACGATATTGAAAAAAATTTCTAGTTTTCAAATAAAAAAGTCATTTAATAATATTAAGTACTCAAAGTAAATATTTCAATTTTTTTATTTCAAGGATCTTTATAATTCAATCGCACTTCTCGCAACTATAGGGCAATGGAAACAGGTCACTACGTGTTGGCGATATCATACAAGGTTACCCGTTTTAGTGGCCTGAAGTTTATCTAGCTGGCAAACTTACGTAATGCGCGTAGGACGATTTAGCACAGGTCCGTCGTCTGTGAACTCTCGTTCCATACTGAGCCAGAGTCGACGGCGCGATGTGTTTTGTCAAGTTTTGAACCGATTTAAAGTCATCTTCAAAAAATTACACTTCATTTAAATTTCGCGTGACAGTAGTGATTTTTTTTTCGTGGTAGATCTATAGCTGAACTTTGATATATTTATATTTTTAGGGCAGAATATTTATAGGGCTTCCGTGAAAAAAATTAAAAGTAAACCTGTTTTCATCAAAAAATTTGCAATATTCAGAAGGATTTTTTTCTATTATCTAAGATAATCTTCAATTTTTCTATTATCTAAGATAATCTTCAATTTTTTTACCATGGCCGTCTTGAACATGATATACTGAATGAGGGTTTCCGCGATCGAGTTTTTCACTAGATGGCAGCACCGTGGCGAGAGGTCTAGCTGTCACAATCCACCAATCATGTTTAACCATATATTTTATGATTGGTGGATTTTGACAGCTACTGCCAAAAAGACCTGTCGTCAAGGTGCTGCCATCTAGTGAAAATCTCAATCGCGGAAACCCTCATTGAATTCTCACCCGCGTGAGAAAGAGACAAACTGTAATTTTCTAGCAATGAGAGTGACAAAGATGTAATGATTGTCAAAATAGATAAACGTGACAGAATAGTTGCGAGGTTATAAAATAGTTCTGGAAGTATTTTTTCTGCTCATTTTGTTATAATATAATATAACCTATCCATAGTAAATATCATTGACTGCGACAAAAACAGTAAGTAGAGTAACCGTTTCAAAACTGAAAACTGAATACATCCAAATAAGATCTATAAAAAGTGTTTTGAGGAATTAATTCCCAGCAGGCTTGAAATCGTTTTAATACCTTCACGTGGTCCTAAATGCATACTGTGATCTGAGTTTGCCCAATCCCAGGAGGTGTGCATAACTTTTTAGCGAAATTTTTGCTCTTTGTCAGTTTTTTGCTTGTAGCTCGAAAACGATACGTCCGACGGAAAATGTCATTCATTTCAATATTAAAGAGGGTTAAATTCTGCGTCGATTGAGCAACTTATCTTTTAGTTCGGTTCAGCGGTACAGCCGAAATCAAAAGTTATAAACCGGGAAAATGTCTCATTTAATTGAAAAACTCATATTTTGACTTCCATATCACATATCCCAGGTAGCAAACTGACGTCAGCGACGCACAAGCGACGTCATTTTTATGTCATATTAAGGTCTGTCATTTATTCGCTGAAAACGTACGTTATAGTGACGTCAATTTAAGGTCAGGATAACTCTTTGTGTCACAGATTTTTGTTTTTTGTAATAAAAACTTATTTTTTACGTTTGTTTATTACTTTGGGCTAATTATATGGAAAACCATAGCTTGTTTTCATTTTCAGCCTGAAGGGGGTGTTTTATAGGGTGGTCAGTGGGGGTAACCACCGTGAAACAAGTACACAGTTTTGTTTACGCGAAATATTGTATTACATACAAAAGAAAGTCAATTAATACACAAGACCGTGATGTGAGCTAAAGCACGCATTCCTCTCTTTACGATAGCAAAGTGGTACTTTGCATATTTTGCAACTCCACACAGTGCGGACAGGTTTGGCTTTAGTGCTGCATACGCTGCCACGTCTCGATGTACCTCTAATTGGTAGATGGTAGGCTACTGCATGCCTTATATAAGTCGGTACAAAGGGTTTGTGCTTTTTTATAGATATATAAGTCGGCGAGTTAGTGTTGCTTTTCCTAGAACTGCGGTTTGCCATCCCGTTGTTGGTATGAACATAAGCAGGGGCTAGCATGTCTTGATAAATGACCGTTTTGAACCATATTTTTACCTAAACCTTGGAACATTTGTATCATGGTGGTCATCGCTGCTAACTAAGTCAGCTTTAACATAAAACTACCTTTTAAAATGTAAATATTGAACACTTCCTTTTAATGAAGAACTACTTTTTACAAAAAAATATATCGAGTAACAAAACACAATTGTGTCACAGTGGTTATCGCTATTAACCACTTTGAATAAGTCCACTTCTACCAAAAGTTACAAATGAAAATGTAAATATTTTTCACTTAAAATAAATGAATAAGTATATTTCATAATACGCATCACAAAACACAGCAAAAGAACTATTATTTATGATATTTTACATACCAGCAAAATGACACTTTCACATTTACAGAAACGGCGGTTATCGAATAGAAATTTAGTTCCGTAAACAACCGTCTATCGACCTGCGAATCACATTATTGTCAAACTAAGGCCTTCTTGTTGCCCACGTAGTACGCCATTTTGCCCAAGGATGGCTCTGTTACTAAATAATCGGTCGATAATTAGGTGGTTATTGCAGATGACCACCAGAACGAAAAGAGTTAAAAAGTGGACGTCGTACTAACGTCAATTAAGGGTCATCATCTGGACGTACCATATTCACCGCAAAGTGGACGTCTTACTAACGTCAATTTTAGGTCAGCATCTGGACGTACCGTATTCGTCGCAAAGTTGACGTCTTAATAACGTCAATTTTGGGTCAGCATCTGGACGTACCGTATTCGTCGCAAAGTGGACGTCTTAATAACGTCCATTTTAGGTCAGCATCTGGACGTACCGTATTCGTCGCTAAGTGGACGTCTTAATAACGTCCATTTTAGGTCAGCATCTGGACGTGCCGTATTCATCGCAAAGTGGACCTTAATAACGTCAATTTTAGGTCGGCACCTGGACGTACCGTATTCGTCGCAACGTGGGCGTCTTAATAACGTCAATTGAGGGTCAGCATCTGGACGTACCATATTTACCGCAAAATGAACGTCTCAATAACGTCAGTTTATGGTCATCACCCGTACTATGTACGATGTACAGTAAGACGTACAGTATCCGTCGGCAACGAGAAGTTTTGCTAATGTCAATTTTTGGGATCACTATTAACGGTTAGATGTTTGTGACACGTAAACTATTTCAACAGGAAGTTTTATGTGGCAGTTAATTTATATGCTAGTAAGTTATCCTATACTTTACTCAGGCTTTGTAAATCTTCTTTCTTCGTAAATCTGTCCATTATCATAGCGAATGCTAAGAGAAAATACTAATTAATACATTATAACAAGACTTTATGTAGCCAGTAAGCCAGTACTTATGCATAGGAATTTGAAATTTGAATAGTTTCATATTAGTCGTTAGAGTCTGTCCGGAAAGAGAAGTGTCATAGAATGTATGAGCTCCCATATAAACCACGATACATCTATTTCCGGACAAACTCTATAAGTATCCGACCTACTACCGACTTAAAAATAAAGCGTAAAAATATATAACGCGTTTCGTTTCTTGATATCAATAAAATTTGTCAATCTTGTAATGTAAAACATTCATGAAGTAAAAAAAAACATTTACCGTAATTCGGGGTGAGTTGGGCGCGAAATCGAAGTTCAAACCTAGATAAAAGTTTATTTTTATATGTGGCACATTGATTTATATACAAAAAAAGTGTTCCGGAGGTATGAATTTTATTTTGTCAATGATAGATTGTTGCTACATTGCATAGTTTCTACGAAAAATGCATAATAGTAGGCAAAACCAGCTCACCCCGTAGTTGGGGTGAGATGGCTTACCAAAGGGGTGAGTTGGAAAAATTGCTAGGGTTGCCACTTTTGGTTTAAGACAATAGCTCGACTTGTCAAGAGATTTTTTTTTTAATGTAGCAAATTTATGTTTTATTTATGCTCCTATTTGAACCGGCTTAATGTTTTCGATAAGTAGTGACCCTTATTTTTATGACGTGCTAGGTTTTGCCCGCGGCTTCGCTCGCGTTATAATTTCACCCCCCCTTTAAGGGTTGGGGGCAGTTTTCAAAAAAATAACCAACGAACACAACCGATTTTTTTTGTTAGTCACAAATAGTCCGCATACCAATTTTTAGCTTCCTACCTTGGATATTGCGGAATCATCATCATCCTTTTAGGGAAGTGGGGGGTAAGAATGAGATGGTGATGAGATGATGATGAGAATAAGATGATGATGAACCACTCAGTAGGTAATAGCCTGTATTACTGTATGAAATAAATAAATTGCAAATTTTAATATAACGTATTGATTTAATTTGCAATTTATTTAATTTCTTTGCTACTTCAATGATTTTTAAAATAATATTTACCATTTCATTATAAAGTACGAGTAAGACACTTTTGACTACTTATGTAAATCGACAACCCTGAACTACGAACGCCATCTCCCCCCTCTACCAAGCCGGTACACCCCGTTCGTAACACCAACTCTCCCCATTCGTGAGCCAACTGTCCCCGTTGTCGAGCCAACTCACCCCACAGTACAAACCTACTCACCCCATAAAAATCATCAAATGCGGTTGGATTGTTTTCTATGTTAAAACCATTATAAATAAAGAAAATATAACATATGTTTTTCTGTTTCCAATAAGCCATGTAAGTATATAAACGATATCCGAATAGTATATGAACACTTACTTTGGTAAACATCACTTAAAATCAAAGTTAAAATCAACTAAAAAACCGCCGATTTCGAGCATCAACTTTGAGAGTGAATTTGTGTTTCAAAATTGTATGATTTGGGAGCTTAGTGTTGCGAAAAGAAGAAAAAATATGTCTAAAAATATAATCAAATTACTTTGAGAGCAACATAAGCCCAAAAATTAAAGTAACTACTCAAAAAAGAAATTCTGGATTCGCAAGCCAACTCCCCCCGCGAAACCTACTCACCCCGAATTACGGTACGTCTTTTTATTTAACTTCAAAGTTAATACTTATATAAAGTCATTTATTACAGATTTTTTAATGTTATTATTGTTATTAAACATCAAAACAAACTGAGCAATGTGATTTTTAAAAACATAAGAAATTGGAACGGAACGAAATTCTGTCATTTTGATTGAAGTGACGCTTTGTTTGAGTGACGTTGTTTTCCCTCCTTTTTCCTTTGCCTTGCTGCCCGCGTCCGGCTTGCGTCCGTGATTCTGATTGTACTACTGCCAATGTGCGTTTCAAAAACTTTCAACAAGAACAAAAATGTACTCAGTGATACAGTTTAGTGTAGAAGACGGCGTAAACAATCAGTGGTTTACGCGAAAGTGTTGTGAAGTCTTTTGGCCACCCGTTAAGGGAACTAAAGCGTTTGAAAAGGTTTTGGCTGATGTCAAGACACCAGATGAAAAATGGAAATTATACAGTGTTCAAAGAGTTTTTTGTGATACTGGTACGTATATTTTAATCTTTTTTTTACAAACCACTTTGGCTATGAAAACTAACGAAACAGTTTCGTTTCCTGGTTTCTGGATGCAATATTTCCTGATTTATTCTTCTTCTTCAGCGAGTAAGTATGCGCACACTGTTGGGCATACACATCTCCAGTTTGATTTCCTGATTTACCGAGAGCTTACTGATGTTGGTGAAAGTTTTCTGTTACTGTGTGACTACTACCTAATATGGGTAATTTTTAAAACTGCTTGGACAAATGTGATTGCTGCCCTGGGGCAAGTTTTGTATTTGCATGCAAATATTAGGCCTGCCGAAGAGAGACAGCTTAAAGCAGTCAGAGTGGTATCCAACTGCTTCAAGCGGTCTATTGGCGGGCCTAAGTGTTTGTAGACTCGTCATACATGGACCGCTTGTAGCAGTCAGACTACTTCAAGCGGTCTGTCTATGGCGGGCCTTGAACTTGAGATCTAGACTTACTGCGGGAAAGCAAAAATTACATCATAATACATATGTACATAAAGACATAGACTTTGTTATGACTGATGATTTGGTGCAGCAGCAGAAAATTTTGAACCATTTTCACAATAACTAAATTAATTAATTACTTATGTGGCAAGTCATCACATAACATTAAACTCATGGTGAAAGGCTCAAAGTGGCCTACTAATCAAAGTGGTTGACTGTACAACTTCAGGTTGTTCCAACTAATGAAACTCCATTCTATATTTTTACTAATAACGTAATAACCTTGTTTTAATTGAGTGAGGGATGCATTATGCTGTGTTCATTTATTATGTGTGCATGTTGTGTGTATTTTTTTATTTCATTTGCATGTACCTAAAGATGGCATAGAGAAAGCAAAAAAAAAACTGAAACTGGTTGATGAGGATACATCAGAACCAGGTCTTAGACGGAAAAGGGCCAAAAGATATGTTTCTAGCAGCGACGAAGATAATGACAATCCCACCACCATTGAAAAAAAGACCTTTGAGAAAATACAAAAATTTCAAGCCGCTGGCAGTACAGGCTTAGGAGATTATAGAGGTGAGTGTTATAGTCAACAGCTGTTATGAAGTAAATCCTGACACATTGCACAAATACTTGTTGCACATGTCAGAATAATAAAGCGTAGCATTTCATTCCTAAGATTTATATTGTCAATATTCAGTTTAGCTACTTCATTGTTGTGCAAAGTATCATGATTAACTTCATAATAGCCATTATCTGTAGTTATTTTTAGTTCATTAACATATTTGCCGCATTCTCATATTCAAAGAACTTTCAGCCAGAGCCCTGTTTGAATATTTTAATGTACTTATTTTTATACCATGGTTCCCTTGGAAATATGATATTATATACAAAGAATATTAAAAGTTTTTATTTTGTAAATTAAATTTTACCCATTTCCTGGTGTTATGTTACAGTACCAGCCAACATATCACCTTATATAGGTTAAACCTAAACAATATAGGTTATTTTGTAGAATGCATATTTTACTAGTCATTTTATACAAATATATGATGAATACTGCAATGAAATACTTTGAATTACAATAGGAGACTCAGCATATTACTAAATAATTTTAAACAAAAAAGAACCGACTTCACTAAGCTTCCACCTTTTCAACACCAAATGCTCGATCTGCTGTAAAAAATACTCAAATCACCATAGGTGTGCCTATAATAGTTGAAGAGTTCCCTCGATTTCTCCAGGATCCCATCACCAGATCCTGACATGGTTACAATGGGACCAACTGTGAAGTATACGCTTTCAAACAAAAAAATAATTTTCCAAATCGGTCCAGCCGTCTTCGAATAATCGGTAAACATACATAAAAAAAAAAAAAAAAAATAGCAAAAACAAAGATCCCGACGAATTGATAACCTCCTCCTTCGAAATCTTGAAGTCGGTTGAAAAGCTGTAATAAAAAAATTAAGTTGACTGTATATTTAAAAAAAAAACCTCTGAAAGAACCATTATGAGACCAATTATTCTCATCACTCTCCCAAAAGGCTACTACTAGACTACCTACCTAAGTAGTGAGGTGGAAATCACTTACAAATATTAAAAAAAGTTCTATTGTAAAACATGTAGGTGTTATATTGTTGGCCGGTACGAGTACTGTATGTAACCTTGGTGACAGTGGAATAATATGGTACCATCAAGCTGATCTGATGATGGAGCTGGGATGTAGATACCAGAACATACCTAATGATGAAAAGTGCTCGCATGGTCGAGTTTCGGCTCATTTGTTTTGTTGTTAAGAGTACTTTCTGACAGTACAAGAATAGGTAACATCAAGTATGTTGTGTTAAAAATGTAATTTTTTAGAAAAACATATTTTGATCAATATAGAAAAACATATTTTGATCAATATATAGCTGTACAGTCACCGGCAATAGTATCTTCCTACACAAAGGCCACAAAAATATGTGACTTTGTAGGGTCATAAGAGTGTGTCACATATTTTTGCGGCCTTCGTGTAGGGAGATACTATTGCCGGCGACTGTATCTAACTGCTAACTCTGTCATACATATAGAAGTTTGTCTTGTAGCCAAACTTGTCTTTTTCTTAGAACCCTGTTTGGGTATGGATTGTATGGAGGGACAGATGGATTTTTTTTCCTTTTGTGGTTCCAGGCAACTTACATAAGAAAGAAGGAAGAAACAGCTTGAAGGAGGTGGTGCAAGTTATAGTTGTTTAGTAGTAATAAAAATACATAAAATAACGATATCTACACACTTAAAACATTGTATGAAGAAAGTTATTTCAAATCTTCACTTTTTTCACATTTGGTCTGATCAACAAATAATTTGCTATTTTACAATTATACATTCTCTTGTTTGTTACAGGTTTCATACGTGAAAACTTGCGAGGCAGGGATATTTCCAGCAAAGTGTCTCGGTTGATGAAATTTTGTTTTACTGCCCAGCTAGCTGAACAGTACAACTTCTATGGAAAGAGATCCAACAAAAAACCTTTTTGCCAACTGCGCCTGCGAGAGTGTATCGTAGGTATTCAGCTTGTGACAGCAGTGACAAGTGCGTAGAGGCAGGTGAATGAATATCGCGGCCGCGTGATCTATTAAAATGCGTCAGCGCCCACAAGGACCAATGAATCATTTCGTTCGCAGCTTGATGAAGACTATCATGTTGGAAAGTTACCACTTTTACGGCTCCCTATAGATTTCAGAGAACTTGGTATAGATTTGGCTCGGGAAATACTACAGATTTTTATAAGTCATTCAAAATTGGTTTATGGATTACATTTTTTGGTATGCCCCCTAGCCTGTCCGTGGCTTTGACCTACATGAATACGGCTGACCGCATGCTCTCTTGCTCAGTTTGGTCCCCTTCTCTCTTACTAATGCTATTAAGATAGAGAGGAGTAGGACCAATGTGAGCGAGCGAACACGCGGTCAGCCGCCTTCATTAAGGAAGTGTTACCACCACTTTTACCTACTTCTTCGAAGTTTTAATCTATCTACTTAAAATTGACAAGCTTACGGTCGTGTTTTTTTTAGTTTAGTAGTCCGATAGTGGGCATTAGAGATATAAATCTTATTTTAAGTCATGGCCTCATACATATTAAAACAAAAAATAAAAACTACAACAATTACCTAATTATACTTGTTTTTTTAGTAATAGAAATAAGGTAAACAATCTTGTACCTAGACTAACTAGACAAGTCAAACCTTAGGCTTCAATATATTATCGTAAGTTTTAAGAAGAAATTATATTTTGAGTTGTTATATTTTTTTATATTGTTATAAACAAATTTGAGGACTGACAATTGAACTTGGCACCCATTTAGATCTCACTTCTTTTGTCGTTGAAGTCAACAACGAAGGCATATATAATATGTATATTGAACTTGGCTGTCATTTCACATTTATGTTTTTGATGGGATTATTGTTATGGGGCTCAATAGCCAATGTTCCCACTGTCCTTTAATGCCTCTTTAAATATAGATTATACTACTTACATAGCGTTTTTTAGTTCATCCATAAGTCCTAGAGTTTGTTCAGGGTACGTAGACAAGATGCCTGCTATGCTAAGCGCTAAACTCTTTTCTACTTTTACGCGTAAGAATTTGCGCGGGGAGAGGGAACAGGGAACAGGTATAGATTAGAACGTATTATAGCGTAGGCGTCTTGTCTAGGGCGCCTGGCCAATAAGTTAGAACCGTCTTAGAACTTAAATCTAGCACGTTGTTAGTTCACTCAACAGCCAGGTCGGTTCTATTTTTGAACAGACTACCCACCCACCCTAGCTACGAGGAGCATATTGCCGTGCTTACGATATCAGCAGTGTGTTTTGAGAGATGTTATTTAAATTTATATAATACCCACCTTAATAAAATTAAAAATCGATTACTTCTACTGCTGATATCGTGAACACGGCAGCATAATGCAGCCCTCGTAGGTCCTGACCTGTGCCTATGCAGGAGTGATTGTGGCGTTACTATGTCCTAGTAACGCCACAATCAATCCTGTGTGTGACGTTATTCGAACATACTGGCTGCCCTAATATGTACGGCCCAGAAACGTCCGTATGAATTCAGCATATGACGTCTCTCCAACGTCAGTGGCTGCCCTAATATGTACGGCCCAGTAACGTCCCTATGGATTCAGTATATGACGTCACTCCAACGTCAGTGGCTGCCCTAATATGTACGGCCCAGTCACGCCCCTATGAATTCAGTATATGACGTCTCTCTAACGTCAGTGGCTGCCCTAATATGTACGGCCCAGTAACGTCCCTATGCATTCAGTATATGACGTCTCTGTAACGTCTGTAAACAGACGTCTTGAGCCTGTGACAAATTGACGTCATCTGCTGGGACCCCCCGACGTCGAGAAATGACGTCTCTTACGTCGAGCAGTACCGTAAACGGACGACATAATGACGTATAAATGCTACCTGGTACCTATAATGCTAAATTTTTGTCTTTCCGATTGTGTAAACCTACATTTAATTATTCTTTTAGTCTGAGAATCCGCTATAAAATCATGTAACTGTGTGTTAAGTCACTACAATATGGTTCCTTTGTATCTCGGATTGTTATTGTTCGAAATTTGATCGACATGTCATAATGTTCAATTGTTTGGTTAAGTTAATATACCTTATTTACATTAGGAGCCGATTGGGGAATCAATCAATAACTGCTGAACCTATTTACATGAAACTTAGTATAGAGATAGTAATCCACTCCCCTTTTTACCTCTTAAGAGATGACTTCCTTTTCCAGAACTTAAACTACATATCTCCATACCAAATTTTATCTATGGACTTAAATCAGTTCAGTGGATATTGATTCCCCATATAAATAAATTTTGCCCCCTTTTCACACCCTTCAGGGACAGTTTCTGGGATAAAAACTCCCCAGAACTCAAACTATTTTCATAGGTACCAAATTTCATCTAATTCGATTTAACTATATTAATAACTCTTCATACTAACTTCTTACCCACTTTTCAGCCCCTTAAGAGTTGGTATTTTGGGATCAAAACTACTTTTTATGTTCTTTTTACGGACTCAAACTATCTAAATCTCTATACAAAGTTTCATCTAAGTAGGTTCAGCAGTACTGAGTGATTCCTCAATCGGTCCCTAAACCAAACAATTGAAAACTAGACATGTCAATGTGATTCCATTTCAAACGTTAACAGCCTGAAATACACAGGAAGGATATTGTATTGACTTAACACACAGGTGCATCATTTTGTAGCGGGTGCTCAGAGTAAAAAAAAATAATGTAGGTTTACACAATTAGAAAGACATAAATGAAATATCGATTACCTCAGAACTGGAGCGAATTATGACTGGCGTCTTTGAGAAATAAACTTAAGTTAAGCTCAGAAATATACCCTTGAAATTACCGGAAATAAAAAAAACACGGTGTATAAATAGTTTTCTAATTGGGTACGTTTTAGAAATTTGCACTTAAATGTTCTTAGTTGTAACAATGCAATAAATTTAGGCCTCACACATCATATTTTTGGAAAATATGCAACTTAGGATTTAGAAAAATACCGATTTTGAATTCATGCCAAATTTAACCTTTTGAAGTGACTGAATTTGAAAATTGAGATATCTATATATCGTGAAATTGTATTCTCTTCAACTTTTATTCTATAGGTCTTTCAACAGGTTTCATCTGTTTCAAAGATATGTGGTATGGAAATCAAAATATTAGTTTTTCAAATAAATGAGACATTTTCCCGATTTATAATTTTTAATTTTGGCTGTACCGCTGGACTGAATTATAAGTTAAGATGCTCATTCAACGCAGAATTTATCCATCTTTAATATTGATATGCATGATATTTTCCTTCGGACGTACCGTTTTAGAGCTAGAAGCCAAAAACTGACAAAGAGCAAAAATTTCGCTAAAAAGTTATGCACACCTCCTGGGATTGGACAAACTCTGATCACATGCATTTAGGACCACGTGAAGGTATTAAAACGATTTCAAGCCTGCTGTGGGAATTAACTCTTCAAAAAAATCTAATTTTCTTAGCCTATGTAGCCTAGGATGCTAAGCGGATTTCTACAAGTGACATATCCCTTTAATTCCACTTGATCTGAACAATGAATCCACACTTATACCGGGTGTTGCCTGTAACACGAGCAATAAATTACCTAAAACATAGATTCTACTCCTCAAACAATACAACTTTTGTTTAACAATTTCAAAAAAGTATGTAGTCTTTAGATTGTCTCTTTTTTAACCCATTCACTGCTAATGACGACACGTTGTCGTCATCGCGGAACGCTCCTCGCACGCTCATGACGAGAACGTGTCGTCATCATGATTTAGCTTTTAACTCCTTTGATATAAACCTTTTTAACCGGTTTTTCTTAATTTTAGATAGTTGAAAGCCATGATAAAAAAAAGCGACTCAGGATTTTATAATATTTTGATAAAATCTCACTTTTAATAAACACTAAACTATCCACAGAGATATAGGCTATCTGATAGATATTTATGAATGTTTTCTTTTAGTAGCAAATTAAACAATACGTAATGAACAAGTCAGTTATGTTAAACTAACATAATGTTAATTTACGTCACACCTGGCCATAATGTGAGTTTTACCGCTCGCTACGCTTACGGTAAAACTCGCATTATGGCCAGGTGGGGACGTAAAATTGTGTACTCACCACGGGCAGTAAAAAAGAAAGCCCTCTATCGCATATTTACAACCCTCGCCTGCGGCTCAGGTCCCAAATACCTGCGATTTCGGGCTTTCTTTTTTTTACAGCCCTAGGTAAGTAATGTACTATTTCACACCACCTGCTCGACAATGCTAAATTATAAATCACGCAAACCTGACCGAAAGCAAATCATTATAGCCCTTGGCTTTAGCCGGGTTATAATGTTGTACTAAATCTCATTATAACCCGCTGGTTAATAATGTGATTTCACTTCCCATAGTTCTTATTGTTAAATGTGCTTAAAGTCTAATTTCGTAAAGTCCGCACGGTGCACGGGCCCGCGCCGCCGCGTCGTCGAACTGATTTGAAACTCGCGCTGGCCACCTCAATTTTAAATACCAAAAACAAATGCCGCGAGTGTCATATGAGCTGCAGTATACGGAGTAAAACTGCAGTGTTCTATAAAAATAGAAGATAAAATTCGAATAAAATGGACTAATGTATCAAGAATCAATTTATACTTTTGATTTACTTTAAAAAACCGGCCAAGTGCGTGTCGGACCACGCATAGGAAGATTCCGTACATTCAATGGAATAAGAACCAAACTAATACCAAAAGGTCGTATCTGATGCCTATGGAGGAAGTTTCTCGGAGATAACTCAAAAATGGCTGAACCGATAATGTTCAAAACAATTTTCGTAGAAAGTATGATAAGGCGCATCTCCTCAAATTTCTTCATATTTTTTGGACTTACGGTTCAAAAGTTACAGGAGGGGACACAATTTTTCTGACTGTCGAAGCGATTATTTCAGAAAATATTCACTTAATCAAAAAATGGTCAAAGAAATCTCAATGTTATTTCAGAAAATATTCACTTAATCAAAAAACTGTCAAAGAAATCTCAATGTTATTTTTAAAGACCTATCGATTGATGTGTCACATGTTGATATTTGGTTAAATTTTTTTCATTTTTTATTTAGTTACATGTATGGAGCCCCCCCCCTAAAATTTTTGTTTTTTCAAATTTAACTACATAAATAAGTAGCGGCATACAAAATACACCTTATGTGTAAATTTTATTCAGATACGTCGTATAGTTTCCAAGTAAAATGGCTGTGACATACGGACGGACAGTCAGACAGACAGACAGACATGACAAATACATAAGGGTTCCGTTTTTTCCCCATTTGGCTACGGGACCCTAATAAAAATCCGTTTCTAGTAGTAGCCTTAACTATTTTATTGTCTCACAAGAGGTGAGAAAAGTAGAGTATACTCCTCGGGGATAAAGCTGTTTTTGTCACGGGCGCGCTTAAATCCCTCACTGCACTCAGGACTCAGTCTTAATTCCCTCGCTACGCTCGGGAATTAACTCATAACCCCCTCGCTGCGCTCGGGAGTAAAGCCTGGAGTCCTTCGTTCCGTTCGGGATTCAATATCGCGCCCGTGACATAAAACAGTTCTTTATCCCCTTGGTGTACAATCTACTATTATGGGTTACTTTAAAGCATGACGACAACGGTTTGTCATGTAGCAAGCGTGTTATATTTTCATTACTGCTAATAATGAGATATCTCCAAAGAACGCACGTTATGAGTTTAAACCTTATACCCGTACACTTATGGTTGATTTCTATTTGACATTCGAGGTAGTTATATATTTTTTTAATTAATAATGGTTTTAGGCGGCTAATGAATTGCGTTATTCGATTTCATTTATAACCAGTATTTAAAAATTTTACACATCTACGCAAAATTTTGAAACGTTCATGAGCTTTTATCCAATTGAGATGTATTATTTATTAATGTAGTTATACTTATGTGATAAGTTATCTCATATATTGACATACCTATTCCCATAAAACTGAATTCAATAGTAGATTGTACACCAAGGGGATAAAGCACTGTTTTATGTCACGGGCGCAATATTGAATCCTGAACGTAACGAAGGACCCCAGATTTTACTCCCGAGCGCAGCGAGGGGGTTATGAGTTAATTCCCGAGCGAAGCGAGGGAATTAAGACTGAGTCCTGAGTGCAGTGAGGGGTTCAAGCGCGCCCGTGACAAAAACAGCTTTATCCCCGAGGAGTATACTCTACTTTTCTCACCTCTTGCGAGACAATAAAATAGCTAAGGCTACTAGAAACGGATTTTTATTAAAGTAAATCAAAAGTAAAAACCGGCCAAGTGCGTGTCGGACCACACATAGCAGGATTCCGTACATTCAATGGAATAAGAACCAAACTAATACCAAAAGGTCGTATCTGATGCCTATGGAAAAAGTTTTTTGGAGATAACTCAAAAATGGCTAAACCAATAATGTTCAAAAAATTTTTCCTAGAAAGTATATGATAAGGCGCATCTTCTCAATTTTTTTCATATTTTTTGGACTTACGGTTCAAAAGTTACAGGGCACAATTTTACTGACTTTCGAAGCGATTATTTCAGAAAATATTCACTTAATCACAAAATGGTCAAAAAACCTCAGTGTTATTTTTAAAGACCTATCGATTTATGTGTCACATGTTGATATTTAGTCAAAAATATAAAAAATAAAAAATTTGTTACATGTATGAAGCGCCCCCCCCCCCAAAATTTTTTTTTTTAAATTTAACTACATAACTGAGTAGCGGCATACAAAATACACCTTATGTGTAAATTTTATTCAGATACGTCGTATAGTTTCCGAGTAAAATGGCTGTGACATACGGACGGACAGACATACAGACAGACATGACGAATCAATAAGGGTTCCGTTTTTTGCCATTTGGCTACAGAACCCTAAAAATTTATTCTTGATACATTAGTCCTGCAGTTTTTTATAGAACCTGCAGTTTTACTCCGTATACTGCAGCGTCTTATGACACTCGCGGCATTTGTTTTAGGTATTTAAAATTGAGGTGGCCAGCACGATTTTCCGAATAAATTCGATTTTCAAATCAGCTCGACGCGGCGGCGCGGGCCCCGGCTGGCGTCGCGGGGCTGTGCACCGTGCGGACTTTACGAAATTAGACTTTAAGCACATAACAATAAGAGCTATGGGAAGTGAATTCACATTATTAACCAGCGGGTTATAATGAGATTTAGTACAACATTATAACCCGGCTAAAGCCAAGGGCTATAATGATTTGCTTTCGGTGAGGTTTGCATGATATATAATTTGGCATTGTCGAGCAGGTGGTGTGAAAATACTATTCTGCTCTTTATACATTTTACACGTATAAACAATTAATACAGTTAAATATTTAAAATTACACAAATTGTGTCATTACCTGACTGGCCCACTCGGCTCTTTTCTAGATAAGTATATTCAGCAGGATTAGCATTGCAGAGGCACATGCAGATAAAGTTCGAAAAAATTACAATGGTCTGCGGCGACGGTCTCTTGCAAATAGTACCTAGTTGGTTACTAAGTTCTGTTACCAGATTTCTGACTGATAAAATATAAAATAAAGTTTTAAATAAAAATTTTAAGTAATTATTTAATAGCCTAATTTCTAAAGAACATAATATAGTATAATAATATACAAATCAGATGGGAAATTTATTGAAAATCCTTGTAAAGCACAAGATTTTGCTGAAGACGCAAACACGCGGTTAATTTAAGAAAATTACACTTTACAAAATTGCATCAAATAAATATTGCACCTTTGTTTAGAAGGTTATATTGCTTGTTTGTAAGAAACGTGTTTATTAGAGGTAATTGCGTGACCACCATTTAATTTTCTTGCGATTTTATCCCGCAGATATTCCCAGTTGAAACATTGCCTTTTTTTTAAGTTTTGCGCAAAAGACATAGATTTAGACTGCTATGGAACAAGCAGACTTGCAACGTATGGTCTAGTATTTTATCGGATAGACCCACGTGAACTATACATATACCAAATTGAAGCTAAAGAATATAGCTACCGAATTGTGCAAGACTGATGCGTCTTAAACGTGATTAAAAATGAATAGCAAGGAGTGTAATTTTGACGTATATTTTTCACGCCTTTTTCCGAGTTATATAAAGAATTCTGAGCAACTGCGACAATAATTTTCAATTCAATATATTTTAATGTATTGACTATTAAATAAGCTTTTAAATGATGTACATGACAAATTAAAATGTTGCTACCTAGTTATTCCTATTTATTTAGTGAAAACTCTAGTAACAGAACTTAGTAACCGACTAGGTAATGAGCATTGACACTGCATGGGGTTTTAACTGACATACCTACCATTGTTTAAGACAGCGTTTTAATTATAAGCTTCTATTTAGCGTTGCACGTGCAGATAAAGATTGCAAATATTTTAATGGTCTGCGGCAAATCTGGCATTCCTTTTGTTTACGACCGCTTTTGTACTTATTAGCGTGGTATTATATTTGAAAAATACCGTCACAAGTGTCGCTTTTACGGACGAACCGATGATATTGGTTTATGACCCTTGTCGTTTTTGGAAGGGGTAGGATTTCTTATCCTAATGGAAATATATGTACATTAGTCTTGGCTTGTCCGTTGACTACTGCGCATCTACGTCTCGTGATATTGTTTCTGTGATACTGTGCTTCCTTTGGCCTGGCAATGGATAATTTGACTTCGAACCTGCATTCCACGATTGACCCGGCAATGAACACTGGTACTCCGAACACCCTTCTCACGACTGACCCGGCTATGCGCTTTGGAACTCCGAACAAGCTTGATCCGATTTCGAGCGTCGATGTCAATTTGACAGCGCTAGGATTGGAGCTGAATGATGAAGCTAAATCATCAGAATACTGTTTTATCACTATTATATTTTAAAATAAAGACTCCAGTCGCGTCTGTCTGGCTGTATGTCACGATAATCTTTAAACTACTGAGCAGCAAAAATAAGATTAAAAACTTTAGGGATCCAGATATCGATCCAAGATTTAGGTATACAGTTTCCTATTGACCGCCAGGCCGACATCATAAAATTGTGCCCTGGACGCCAACGACGGCTACAGCCGACAGGCTTTGTAATGCAATAGGGATCTACGCGGGCTTTCGCAAAGTTCAATTTCGCTTGACAAAACGCGATTACGTGGCGTCGGTGGCGGTTCATTTTTGTTCAATGCTTGGTGGTCAAAAGGTTCGTTTTGCCTTTATTTGATGAAATATGATGATACTACTTAAAATAAGCCTTCCGGGAGCTTTAATTGGACGGAGTAGTGTAAGGATACAATGCAATGTAATGGCTCGTAATAATGTGGACATGCCTCGCAAGTCTGATTAATTAATTCATTTATCAATCCATTAAGCTTAGCTGACATTTGATGTTTACTTAATTTTATTATCATGTAGATATCTTAAAGAATTAAATTAAACATTACTGACATTTTAATGTGACTTACATTAATGTCAATATTTTTTTAACTAAAATGTAGATCCGCGGAGGATTTATATTTATAGATCATATAAAGTATTATCATATAGTTTGTTTTAACTAGAAAACTTCTTAATCATAAAAAATATCTATGACGCTGATAAACTAATTTTAAGCATCCTCGGCACCATGCCACAGGGGCCAACTTTAGATTTAGATTTTTAGTTTTAGATTACTTTATTGTAGGGTTTATTTTATAAGTATATAGTTTAGTGATATTTTTAAGTCCTAATATGTATTATTTTAAAGTTAATAATTAAATGCTTATAGGTACCATTATTTTTTTGATATTAAAAAAAATTATGAATAATTTTGAAAAAATGTGTAAATTGTGTGTTACCTCATGAATTCAAACATAATTTCAAGAAAAAAATATTAAAGCTCAAATCAAATAATTATTTTGGGGTCATGTCCACATTATTGCAGGCAATAACGCTCCTTGGTCCGATCCTTGGTTATAACAAAATAATGTATGGTGGGTGGAAATAACCTTTTGATAATAACTGATTTGATATACAGTCAGCATTAAATATATTGTAATAATCAGTGTCTAAATATTTCGCGACACCATAGAAAATATACGGTGTGCCGAATTATTTGGACACTTTGGTTGTTACAACATATTATTTGATGCTGACTTATATCCATTATAACTTATGAAAAAATAATTATCTAAAGTATTATTGTTTATTTATTAGATGGCGCCAATGCAATGACAAATGAAGATTTGAGGCGCATATTAGAGGACCCTCTGGATGATCTCGATCCCCAGCTCGACTATCACTCTTCATCTTCGTCTGATTCTGAAGAAGATGAAGATCCAGATCTTGATGAATCCCTTGGTCAGGTTGATGCAGCCAAATGGACTTACACTCGTAAGACATCTAACATTACGCAGTTTGATAAAACTAGCGGATTGCAGACTGGCAGCAGAATTGAAGACCCAATGAGTTTTTTTGAGATGATTTTTAATAGTTCAGTCCTCATATTCCTGGCAACTAATATAAACAGATGTGCCAAAATTTTCTTGGAATCGAATACAAAAATATATGCCCGAATCACGAGGTGGAAAGAAGTCACACTTTCAGAGCTTAGGGTTTTTTTGGGGCTTTTATTTCATATGGGCACTATACGATGCAATAGGTTCGAAAATTATTGGTCTACGGATAAGCAGTTTGATCTTAAATACTTTAGTAAAAATATGGCACGTGACAGATGGCTCTTAATTTTAAGATGCTTAAACTACGACAGTCAAGTGGTTGGTAATCGCCACCGGCAATCGTCGCCGCCGCCGTTGGTACCGGCAACGCAAATTGAAAAAACTGGTATAATTAGATTTGTGCCAGCGAACATTTCAAACCAGGACTTATACACCAAACTGAGCTCTATCTACGAAATTATTTCAGTACGACGCTTCACAAAGAAAGTTGGACAAGATTGTGTTCCACTTCAAACAGTCAGCATTACATTCTTATCAAATGTATTACCGGACAATGTACAATATGACCTATTTTCGTATAGAGTATTTGATTATATTCCTCCTCTACAACAATGTTTTAAGTGCTTTAAGTTCAATCACTCCGCTCGAGTTTGCAATGGCAAGCAAAAATGCTCTATATGTTCAGGTGACCACTTTTACAAAGAATGTGACAGACCAAATGAGATATCTTGTGTCAATTGCAGTGGCCCTCATCTGGCTATATCCAGAGAATTAAGATGAAAAAACTATTAGAAAAGAAAAATGAAATTACTTATGCAAGTGTAGCACAGACTAAAATACCTGAAAATATATTTCCGTCCTTGCCATTGCCAAAACACCAGAATTTGACGTTGCAAAAACCTGTACAATTTGTAAATATTAAACTCGTCAGTAAAAATGTTAATTCTGTTAATAATAATACTGTAAATAAAAATGTTAATAATAATAAGCCTGATTTGGAGGTTGTAAATACAAATACCCAGTCTGTGGATCTCAAAGCCATGATCCTAGCTGACAATGAAGTACTTTCTGTTTTAGTACGAACACAGGTAGAGCTGGGCAACAACCCTGCCCCTGTACCCATCACAACAACATCCATACAAGATATGTTAAAAAAAATCTGTATCCGTAATGGACTTAGGTTCCCCTGTAGAGTCCCAACTACGGATTGCGCAGTTTAACCTTATTTAATTAATTTTTTGAAACAAAAGAACATTGATATATGTTTGCTCAATGAAACTTGGTTTAAAGAAAATCCTAATCAATTGACCGGTTTTAGTTTATGGAGGGGGGGACGAGTCTAAAAAATGGGGGGGAAAGATGGCGGCCGACGTCATCGAAATTTGTTCACATCTCGAATCCTATGAGACCGATCGGTTCGTGTGAGATGTCATTTGAAAGATTATTAAATTAAACGTACTATAGTTGTTTCTAAATAATCGTAGTGATCACTTTAGTCGTTTTCAAAATACTTTTTAAAAATATGATTTTATTTCCTACGCCAACCTGCCCTTGCTAAAACATGCTTGTAACTCAATAATGTATAAATTTACCGCAATTAATGTTATTATAAAATATACGGGAAATTTTATGAGCTTACCAAAAATTATATAAGAGTTTATAAAAGTTTTATTTGTATATAATATTATATAACCAAGTAATGATGAATTTTGTATCACATGGGTCACAGCGTATCGTCATATGAATGGCGGCCGACCGTCGTCGTATTATCATTATTTCTTGAAATCTATTTTACGGATCAAATCATACTAGGTAGGTATCATTTGAAAGCATTTTAAATTTACTTTAATCGGTTGTTTGAAATCTAAGCTGCAAAATTAAACGTTAATTTTTTTTATATAATGTAAGATTTTTACCTAATAGACTGGAGGAAACAGGCTTGTTAGGAGAAAAGTCCTCAAAATCTCTTCTAAATACCTAAAACTGGTATGGATGTTCCTCATTGTCTCTAGTATACGAATTGACCGGTTTTATTTTATTTAGGGGGGATTAGTCAAAAAAATGGATGTACTTTGCATGATGGCAACCAACTCTGGTGGTCCTGGAAGCTCTTGTTTTCAGACATGCATACCTACTAGGATCCCAGAGATAACATAGGTGTCGAGTTTCATTGCTGCCACTATTGATTGACCTCTAATTAAGACCAGAAATAGGGTTTTATCACCAAATTAGTGATTTATCCGTCTTAGTGATTTATCCCTCATACATTTTAGAAAATTTGCAATGCATGGCACTGGTGTGTTGATTACAAACCTCCCGGTGTATCTTTTTTTGAAATCGTCGCAATAGTTTAGGCACCAAGGAAAAAAAATCATATTTGGTGACCTGTTGCGGCCGCCATATTGTTTTTTATTTTTATTTTTGTGGATTTTTATGACCTGGTTACGAAACCTTTAAGCCAAGTCTTTTTTGGGATTTCACGGCACTTAATATTGTTATTAAAGTTTTAACACCGTATTTTTTATATACTTATAAATTGGGATATAAGTTTCACTATCTTTTAGCAGATTTTTAATCGGCGGCGAGCGGAAAGAAAAGTCACTGTAATTTTTACACACTTCACTTAATTCACTGGCAAGAACTAATCTGTCAAGGAGAAACTTCTGACAGTTAAATAGAAGATGATCAACGGTTCCTTCTTCAGTTTCACAAAAAGTACAGACATTACTTTGGATAATTCTCAATCTAGCAAGGTGTGATGGTGCTGTATTGTGTCCATAGCGTAATCGGTTGATTGCTTGATTGTGTTAATAAAGTCACGACTGGCTCTTTGAAGATTATTATACCATGGTCTAACTGGTAGGTTTTCTTGAATACTGCCATACCATCGTCCTTTATCTTGCTCTTGATCTTTCTTCCACATTTCTTCCCATAAGATTTTAATATTTAACTTTATAGAATAAAACCGGCCAAGAGCGTGTTGGGCCACGCTCAGTGTAGGGTTCCGTAGTTTTCCGTCCGTCACAGTAAGTGTCCCCACTTAAGAGTTAAAATAACACCGCCATGTAAGATATGATATGAGAATTCCACGTACATCGACATCTATCGGCAAATTAAGTAAACTATTGCGCGCGAGCTTAAGTCGATTGTCGCCGGAGTGTCCTTGAGCGTTTGGGCGCTCTCTACCCGCGCCACCCGCGTACCCTTCTCATTGCGATCGTGCGTAAATCCGCCGCGATGCACCGCAATAATGTTCAAAGAATATGACTTTACTGAGAGGCGCGCGGGCAGATTTATAATAATCATACCTAATCCTTTTGTGGATGTGATGTGATTAAGTACTACGGTGACATTTTTTAGGAATGCTACTAAATAAGATAAGTAATAACGAGCTCGATTAGTAGATTTTTATATAAAAAAATGAAAACCTAGATTTTGAATTTGAAGTACAGTGAGCGGCAAAATATTTATGAATTTACGAAATATGGTTAAAAAGATTCCGCATATCAGAAAAAAATAAAAGAATACTGACTAGTACAGCAAAAAAAATTGAATGCACATCAAAGCGGTGTTTTCATGTTAATTTGGATTTTTTTTGCTGTGCAAGTGAGCTTAATAGATGGTTATTTTTTTGTTGCGATTTTAAATATTAACCGTAAAAATTCACTTAATTACGATAAATTAACAAAACTAAGCCTGTTGCGAGTTGCGAATAGTAAAAATGCACACGCAAGGAGCGGTATTTGTGCACGAAATCGTCATGCAAATGAGAGCTGTAAGCCCATTAAATTTAGATCTTTAAAATATAACACAGCGCTAACACTTCTTAGGGTTCCATAGCCAAAATGGTAAAAATGGAACCCTTAAAAGTTTTTTGAAACATGTCCGTCTGTCCGTCCGTATGTCACAGCCATTTTTATTATAAAACATATATTACTGAAATTTTATCTAGAGGTGTGTTTCATGTGCCGCTACTTAGTTTTCTGGCTAAATTGCTAAAAAAATCTTTTAGGTGAGGCACTCCATACATACATATGCCAAACTAAATGTCAAAAATATTTTTTTTGTTAATATGAACATGTTGTACGATACGGCTTTAAAAATATCTTATATATATATAGCGTATTTTTAAAACTTTTTTATTAAGTCAATATTTTCAGAAATAATTGCTTCGAAAGTCTAAATATAATAGCCCCCATCTAACTAGCCCACAAGTCTAAAAAATATGAAAAAATACCAAGAAGGCTTAGTACTTAATTTTCTACGAAAATTATTTCACATATTATCGGTTCATCCGTTTTTGAGTTATCTCCAAGAAACTACTTTCTACGGAACCCTACATTATACATGGTCCGATACAAACTTGGCCGGTCTTTTAAAGATATTTGATAGGTAGTATTAACCCTTAGTAGTAATTTATTTATTCACTTGTGTTGATAATTAATATAAAATTTGTATTTATTTGCATTTCAACGAGATAATAAAGTTTTTTTAGGTTAGTCAACGCGCATGTGAATCTTCTGGGGTTGCAGGCGTCCATAGGCTTTATAACTGCTTTCAATCAGGCGGGTCGTATGCTTGTTTGCCAGCGTCGTGGTATAAAAAAAAAAGCTTTTTTTCCTTTATTCTTACATACATTGAACTCTTAAATATCAGCAATTTTTTATTAGATTCTCAATCAGGCTTTGCTCAGTGATAGTAGACTGAAATTTGATATGAGTAATTATGTGTTTTAATTACGCCTATAAACCCTCGCCTAGTGGTAAAACAATAAGTATCTGAAACCCATTGTTGGATAGGTCTTTCAAGAAGAATATGCCTTAAACAACTTTTGGATAAAACGAATACTTTCGTAAATAATAGCTTCGAAAGTTAAAATGCTCTTTGATTTTTGAACCGTGGGTCCAAAAAAATTGGGAAAATTCCTGGAAGTGAGGCCATTGAAATACTTATCACGTATTTTCAATAAAAACTATATGGAATAAAATCGGTTGAGCCGTTTTTGAGTTATGCCTATAGTAAAATAACGTAAGTGCCACAAAATATTTCTTTATAGACTACCTTTTGAATGGATGTATTGTAACAGGCCGGCAACTACGGATCCCTACACTGAGCATAGCCCGATATTCTCTTGGCCGGTTTAACTGCAATCCTTTGCAGTTTACTTCGCAATTTCTAGATTTGAGAAATTAGTATAAAGTATAACATTAAAGATTGTGTTTAATCTTAAAATAAAACGCATATAACATTCGTTTAGGACACGGTATTCTTAAATAAATATGTTTAAATAAATTCGGTTCTTTGGAGTTTTTTATTAAATTAATTATTAGTCTATTGTATTGCTGTACTAGCAGATTTCCGCAACTCGACGACTAATGCCTATTTTACGTGATGCATGCGTCTACTAAAACATACTAATTTTAGTTTACTTACATGACCAAATTTGTTTTCAGAGCATTGTGAGATTCATGATTTTTGTTTTTTCTCCATTTTTATTTCATTTGTTTTTTACCTGTATTATAATCTAATTAAAATACACTTTTTATACGAACGTACATAAACATGCATACGAGTACATTATCTTAAAAGATAAAACGTCTATACATTATTGATTCCGGGAAGACACGTTATATCCGCACCGCATGAACCCTCTGCAGTTATTTATTCTTTAGGCACAGTAAGTCCGATATTATTGCTCACGGGCTAAGCACAAGTATATGTAGTACAAGGGAAGCACGGAGCGACGAGCGACACAGCCTCCTCGTCTCAAAGCTAGCTCACGACTGCCAGTAACGCCGTTTTCGAGCTAATAATGCACGAAATGTGGAATTATGATCAAGTTGTTTAAGAAAATTTAATCAATTTAAATATCCTACGTTGAGTTTGTAGTGTTCTGTAGTACATATTATTTAGTTCAACAATATTTTAAATCGAATGAGCCGTTCAGTAGGTATAAACAAAATTAACCGTAAAACGACATTTCGTTACATTTACATAACGGAGAAACTATACATTACACGAGTTATTCAAACGTTGACAATGTTGTACATGAAATGATAAATAACATATATTTTTTTCAAAAATTTTGAATGACTCGTTATTGAGATATATCCCTTAGAAAGTAACAGTTTTCGGCCACAATCAGCGCCTAGCGCCTTAAAGTATGGAAGATGATTTTTATGGGATAATTATTTATTGCGTGAAACGATTTTCACCGTTTTTACTTTATTTGATAGCACGTCATTTCATTGTGATTTTGTAGAAATTACAGGTACAATAAACTCCTGCTTATACGGTGAAATTACAAACTTAGTTCAGAAATTATTTTGTATTTTTTTTCCAAAAACTATTCAACCTTTCAAGTTCAAAATAATTTTCCTAGAAAGTTTTTATAAAGTTACTTTTGAGATTTTTTTCATATTTTTAATACTTATGGTTCTAAAGTTAGAGGGGGGGACACATTTTTTTTTACTTCTGGAGCAATTATTTCCGAAAATATTTACATTATCGAAAAATGATTTTTGTAAACGCCTATTAATTTTTAAATACCTATCCAACAATATATCACACGTTAGGGTTGAAATGAAAAAAAAAATTCACTCCCCACTTTACGTATAGGGGAGGTACCCTAATAAAACATTTTTTTCCACTTTTTATTTTACCACTTTGTCGGCGTGATTAATATACATATTAGTACCAAATTTCAGCTTTCTAGTGCTAACGGTCACTGAGATTATCCGCGGACGGACGGACGGACGGACGGACGGGCAGACATGGCGAAACTATAAGGGTTCCTAGTTGACTACGGAACCCTAAAAATAGTCAGTCAATGGTACATACATAGTGTCGCTAACATCAAGTGAATTTACACCCTTGAAAGCAACTTTGGCTACAATTTCATTTCCAGAAGTTCCCCTATGGGAAGGTACCCACATAAAAGAAACATCTTTACCTTGGAGATAGTACTTAAATAACAATTCTTTAATTGCATACAGAATAAAATTTGTTTTAAAGTGCATTTTCAAGTTCAACAAGCCCGGAACCAAGCTCAGAGAGTCAGTTATAATAAGAAAATATTTACAATTATTTACATTTACAATTCTTAACAGTGCTTGATAGACTGCATAAGCCTCAGCAGAAAATATGGTGCATTCATTTTGCAAAATTGCTCTGAGAATATTTAGATTGAGGATCATATACAGCACAACGTACATAGCCCTCACCTTTACTGCCATCTGTATATATAGTATATTACTCATGATCTGATAGGAATTGCAACATATCAATATTATTAATAACTGAATCTAAAACTTTAATTGGAAGCAGAGTACTTTTATACTTAGAAGAATAACATGGCCATGGTTGCTGTTTTTTAATTTTACTACAATTGTTTTGTATTTCCAGAAAATTATGATACAACATTGGCGAGTTACCAAGAAGAAGAGCTTCTCCAGATGCCAAAGGACCAACTACATTAACATGGTGAGGTAAGATCTTTTTAATAATTTGTGTGTTATTAGAGTACAATAATTTAAGACAATATCCTTTGGCAAGATAGAGACGTCTCAAAATTAGTGGCATAATTTTGGTCTCAACTTCCATGGCCCTTATGGGATTTGAGCACAATGCTCCAGATATAATTTTCAAAGCCTTGTTCTGCAAAATGTCTAATTTACGGGCATGTGTACTGTTAATGTATGCCATAGCACTATAATCAAAATGGCTTCTTACTATAGCTCTATATAATACAGACAGAATTTTAGGGTCTGCACCCCAAGATACACCAGCTAAACATCTTAATATATTTATGCCTTTCAAAGCATTTTTAGAAATGTATTTTACATGTTCTTCAAAAGTTAGTTTTTGATCTATCAGAATACCCAAGAATTTTTTAGATCTTATTCTATTAATAGTATCTCCACTATATACAATATCACTATTTGGATTATCTTCACCAAATATCATTAAGCTGCTTTTTGAAGCATTTATTTTTAAATTTAGTCTGCTTTCATAATATATACCTACTTAACTGTTCTAAGGCTCTGTTAATGTTATCTATGGCAAGATGCAAATTTCTATTTACACTATACAGAACTATATCATCAGCAAATTGTAAAATATTTACATCACGGGTATCTACATATTTACAGATTTCACAGGTGTACAGATTGTAGAGTAACGGTGATAAAGTGGCACCTTGCATAGTACCTTTTGAAGTTGATCTAGGCCCGTTTAAAATATTATTATATTTAACATACAATGTTCTATTATTTAAAAAGTTATATATCCACTGACAGAGTTTTCCAGGTATACCTACATCAGACATAATATTGGCCAGGATCCCGGGATCAACATTATCAAAAGCTCCCTGAACATCAAGAAATACACAAACAGTGTGTAACTTGGAATTATTTGCAATTTTCAGGTCAGAGATGAGAGAAATAAAACTGTCAGCGCAGCTACGCCCTCGACGGAAGCCAATCTGTGCATCTGGGATGACAGCATTCGCCTCCACAAACCAATCCAGTCGGATTTTTATCATGTTTTCAAATAAATTTCCAAGACATGAAGACAAGGATATAGGACGATATGAACTAGCCTGATCTGGAGATTTATCTGGTTTGAGAATTGGGATAACACATTGTGTTTTCCATGTCTCAGGAATAATTAATTTAAGCCATAACATATTAAGAATATCGAGAAACAAATGCTGGACAGATAAATGGAGTTCTTTAATTACTATGTATGGAAAGTTATCTAAGCCTGGAGTTGAGTTACGTCTGGAACGTAGACTAGCTAGATATAAATTCATTCCAAGTAAATGGTTCCATTAAAAACATTGAATTTATGTTATTGTTATTACTATTGAAATATATAGGATGTTATGTTATTGATATCATGTTATTTAAATTACTATTATCCGATAACTTATCTAAAAAAGGAGAAATGAATTTGTCTCTGTGTGATCTAATATTGGACTTAGCACCCTTAAACATCTTAAAATAAATGCTGCAAAAAGCAGCTTAATGATATTTGGTGAAGATAATCCAACTAGTGATATTGTATATAGTGGAGATACTATTAATAGAATAAGATCTAAAAAATTCTTGGGTGTTCTCATAGATCAAAAACTAACTTTTGAAGAACATATAAAATACATTTCTAAAAATGCTTTGAAAGGCATAAATATATTAAGATGTTTAGCTGGTGTATCTTGGGGTGCAGACCCTAAAATTCTGTCTGTATTATATAAAGCTATAGTAAGAAGCCATTTTGATTATAGTGCTATGGCATACATTAACAGTACACATGCCCGTAAATTAGACATTTTGCAGAACAAGGCTTTGTTGAGAATTATATCTGGAGCAATGTGCTCAACTCCCATAAGGGCCATGGAAGTTGAGACCAAAATTATGCCACTAATTTTGAGACGTCTCTATCTTGCCCAAGGATATTGTCTTAAATTATTGTACTCTAATAACACACAAATTATTAAAAAGATCTTACCTCACCATGTCCTTACCTTATCTCACCGTAGTTGGTCCTTTGGCATCTGGAGAAGCTCTTCTTCTTGGTAACTCGCCAATGTTGTATCATATTTTTCTGGAAATACAAAACAATTGCAGTAAAATTAAAAAACAGCAACCATGGCCATGTTATTCTCCTAAGTATAAAAGTACTCTGCTTCCAATTAAAGTTTTAGATTCAGTCACTAATAATATTGATATGTTGCAATTCCTATCAGATCATGAGTAATATACTATATATACAGATGGCAGTAAAGGTGAGGGCTATGTACGTTGTGCTGTATATGATCCTCAATCTAAATATTCTCAGAGCTTTCTTTTGCAAAATGAATGCACCATATTTTCTGCTGAGACTTATGCAGTCTATCAAGCACTGTTAAGAATTGTAAATGTAAATAATTGTAAATATTTTCTTATTATAACTGACTCTCTGGGCTTGGTTCAGGGCTTGGTTCAGGGCTTGTTGAACTTGAAAATGCACTTTAAAACAAATTTTATTCTGTATGCAATTAAAGAATTGTTATTTAAGTACTATCTCCAAGGTAAAGATGTTTCTTTTATATGGGTACCTTCCCATAGGGGAATTTCTGGAAATGAAATTGTAGCCAAAGTTGCTTTCAAGGGTGTAAATTCACTTGATGTTAGCGACACTATGTATGTACCATTGACTGACTATTTTTATTCTATAAAGTTAAATATTAAAATCTTATGGGAAGAAATGTGGAAGAAAGATCAAGAGCAAGATAAAGGACGATGGTATGTATTCAAGAAAACCTACCAGTTAGACCATGGTATAATAATCTTCAAAGAGCCAGTCGTGACTTTATTAACACAATCAAGCAATCAACCGATTACGCTATGGACACAATACAGCACCATCACACCTTGCTAGATTGAGAATTATCCAAAGTAATGTCTGTACTTTTTGTGAAACTGAAGAAGGAACCGTTGATCATCTTCTATTTAACTGTCAGAAGTTTCTCCTTGACAGATTAGTTCTTGCCAGTGAATTAAGTGAAGTGTGTAAAAATTACAGTGAATTTTCTTTTCGCCCGCCGCCGATTAAAAAACTGCTAAAAGATAGTGAAACTTATATCCCAATTTATAAGTATATAAAAAATACGCTGTTAAAACTTTAATAACAATATTAAGTGTCGTGAAATCCCAAAAAAGACTTGGCTTAAAGGTCTCGTAACCAGGCTATAAAAATCCACAACAAAAAAAAAACAAAAAAAACAATATGGCGGCCGCAACAGGTCACCAAATATGATTTTTTTTCCATGGTGCCTAAACTATTGCGACGATTTCAAAAAAAGATACACCGGTAGGTTTGTAATCAACACACCAGTGCCATGCATTGCAAATTTTCTAAAATGTATGAGGGATAAATCACTAAGACGGATAAATCACTAATTTGGTGATAAAACCCTATTTCTGGTCTTAATTAGAGGTCAATCAATAGTGGCAGCAATGAAACTCGACACCTATGTTATCTCTGGGATCCTAGTAGGTATGCATGTCTGAAAACAAGAGCTTCCAGGACCACCAGAGTTGGTTGCCATCATGCAAAGTACATCCATTTTTTTGACTAATCCCCCCTAAATAAAATAAAACCGGTCAATTCGTATACTAGAAACAATGAGGAACATCCATACCAGTTTTAGGTATTTAGAAGAGATTTTGAGGACTTTTCTCCTAACAAGCCTGTTTCCTCCAGTCTATTAGGTAAAAATCTTACATTATATAAAAAAAATTAACGTTTAATTTTGCAGCTTAGATTTCAAAGAACCGATTAAAGTAAATTTGACAAATGATACCTACCTATTATGATTTGATCCGTAAAATAGATTTCAAGAAATAATGATAATACGACGACGGTCGGCCGCCATTCATATGACGATACGTTGTGACCCATGTGATACAAAATTCATCATTACTTGGTTATATAATATTATATACAAATAAAACTTAAATTTTTGGTAAGCTCATAAAATTTCCCGTATATTTTATAATAACATTAATTGCGGTAAATTTATACATTATTGAGTTACAAGCATGTTTTATCAATACTTACGCAAGGGCAGGTTGGCGTAGGAAACAAAATCATATTTTTAAAAAGTATTTTGAAAACGACTAAAGTGATCACTACGATTATTTAGAAACAACTATAGTACGTTTAATTTAATAATCTTTCAAATGACATCTCACACGAACCAATCGGTCTCATAGGACTCGAGATGTGAACAAATTTCGATGACGTCGGCCGCCATCTTTCCCCCCCCATTTTTTAGACTCGTCCCCCTCTCCATAAACTAAAACCGGTCAATTCGTATACTAGAGACAACGAGGAACATATCCATACCAGTTTCAGGTATTTAGAAGAGATCACATAGTACCTTCTTGAAGAGATGTCGACGACCTATCTCCAAAGAAGCCGTTTTCCTCCAGACTAATATGCGCTTCATGACCTGCTTCCATAAAAATTTGAAATTTTAAGGAGAAATAGCATGACAGCTAAACCTTGTCCCTAAATCCTGATCAACTTGATCAGAAAACTCGATCACAATATCGGTAACATGACAATCGGTGCAGTATAACTACAAACATAAAATCACTGTTTTCGCCTTTGTTACTTGTACAAATCGCAGTACAAACAGTTAACAGTACATGCATCGGTGGACCTTATTACAGAAGGCATAAGGACCACCAATGGCCAGTTACCAGTGTGGGCGATGGTACAACTATGGTGTCAATTGTCAATTATCAAATACAAAGCTAATATTGATATGTTTTTGCCAGAAAAATAATTGAGAATAATTAAATACGTTTTCCTATTTGAGAGCTGTCTTTCATATTTGACTATGACTATCATATTTTTATACACCTTTGCGCAGGTGGTCACAGTCAATTTTATTTGCACTTTTATTATAAATCAGAATTAATGCCCAGGAGGCAGTTAATAAATAATGTTGCCACGGTTGTGGGCTCCTTGCTCAGAAGGATAGTCAGCCTTCGCAGGCAGTGTTTGAGGAGTCAAAATGTGGAACGCTTTCCCAAATGAGCATGTCATCCTTGCGCAGGCGTCATGCCTATCTTATCATTAAATTTTTACTAGAAATACTGTCTAAAGGGAAATATTGTACTTCAATAGCACTTATAAGAAATACTCGTTTTAAACGAAACTTAAGAACTGTCGCTCTTGTATACAGTTGCGTATCAAGCATGTATCAAGTTATTAAGTAAGTAAGTAACTCGTATCAAATGTTAAAGAATAAAACCGTACAGTACGGCTACTTGTAAATCAATACTTACTTTATAGTAATTATAACATTTACAACTGCATACAAGAGTATACTTTTCTTAACAATTTCAGCATACTATGCTATCGTCGCCTAGTACTCACAACACAAGCCTTATTGAGCTTACCGTGGGACTAGGTTGATTTGTGTAAGATTGTCCCATAATATTTATTTATTTATTTTCTACACACAATATAATGACAACTATTTACCGTTATAGATTTGTTACTTAGCTTGTGTCTCTGAGAGTAGAAATACAAGACCTTTAACGGGAGCTTTATCAACTCTCTAGCGTATCCACACTTTTTAACAATAGTGAATATTTTTGGGGCATGTGGCATTTGTAACAAGTATAAAATTGAGGGTATGTTCCTCACACTAAAACATTTGATATAATTTCCTGCCATATTTAAACAAGTATCGGTAAATAACGCGATCTATGTATGTAAAGCCTGACCAGAAATATATGATCATGCGCCATGTTGCGGAATTTAATTGGAACTAATTAATTTCTTACACAGGCAATAATTTTAATGACAGGATGATATGCATGTGTGAGTGCATGTTATAGGCTGTCACTGTTGTCAAGGTGTCATTGAGGTGGTTTACTTGAATAATAATAAAGTGTTGAATATTAAATAATAAACGACAAAAAATTCCAAAATTGTCCATAGTCAAGAGCGAAACATTGTAAATAGTGTTTATAATAAACTGCTGTAAATAATGCGCGCGGGAAATCAAACTATTTCGCTGTGAAACATTTTCAAATTAATATCAGAGCTGACAGGTAAACAAATCAAGATGTCATCATACTCGTACCATACGCTCTATGACTATACTGAACTGTTGCCATATAAATGAGAATAATAGCGCCCTCTTGACAATAATCATATATTTCTGGTCAGGCTTTAACGCCAATGAAAGTCATGTCATAATTAAATTAATGAATTTTCGGAATTTAAGGTTTAACACGTCTTGAGAGTAGTGCGATCTGTGCGATACGCAATTCTACTTGTAAAATCGGAAAATATATCAAATGTTAAAATTTGTATTTTTAATAATATATTGAATAAGGATTGCCGCGATGAGGCGCATCCTTTTAATTTACTTGATTTTATTATCAATTCACTATTTTGGATCGGTTCCTATTTGCTTAGGGCAGCAACTTCAAAATTATATTTCGAACGGTAAAAACCGTTAGAAACTGTTTTTCAAAGTATAAAGCTAAACTGGGATTCTCAGTTATATACATATTCATCTATGCTGGGATATAATTCCAAAAAACTCACCAGCAGTTTAGCTGACGACCTTTAAATAAAAGTTAAAATGTGTAGATTAGCTGGTAATTAATATATTTATCTAGTTTTGTATTTAAATAATAGAAGGGTTGGGCAGATGAAGTTAGATTCAGGCAGCTCGAGCGGTCATTTAAATATCTATAATAATAAAAACAGTTTATTTTTTTATTTTTTCTACTCCTGTACTTTTATCTGTCATTTATACATTCGTCAACACCTTTATAAGAACATAGATAATACACTCGATGAAAAGTCTATCTAGTCTATTCCCCAAAATAACACTTGTTGTATAAAAGCGCCAAAATAGAATAGCGTAATCGCGTGAAAACACGACTATTAATATAATAGTACATTACTTACCAAGGACTGTAAAAGAAAGAAAGCCCGAAATCGCAGGTATTTGTGACCCGAGCCGCAGGCGAGGGTTGTAAATATGCGATAGAGGGCTTTCTTTTTTACTGCCCGTAGTGAGTACACAATTTTACGTCTCCACCTGGCCATAATGCGAGTTATACCGTAGGCGTAGCGTGCGGTAAAACTCACATTATGGCCAGGTGTGACGTAATAGTACATTACTTACCTAGGGCTGTAAAAAAAAGAAAGCCCGAAATCGCAGGTATTTGGGACCCGAGCCGCAGGCGAGGGTTGTAAATATGCGATAGAGGGCTTTCTTTTTTACTGCCCGTGGTGAGTACACAATTTTACGTCCCCACCTGGCCATAATGCGAGTTTTACCGTAAGCGTAGCGAGCGGTAAAACTCACATTATGGCCAGGTGGTGACGTAAAATAAATTACTTGCAACCTAAGAAACGGTTCGTTTGTTGGGGCGAATTGCAAACTTTGAAAGTAATTTAGGTATTTTTACTAATCTCTGTAGCTCTTTAATAATTGATCAAATAAAGACGGTGTGTATGTGTGTTAGTAATGTTAGTATTATTGAAAAATAGTGTTTTAAAAGGTAAAACTTAAATGATTGTTGATTATGTTGACAAAATAACTGCGGTATCCATAAAGTTTTCAATTTCGCATTTTATGTAAAAGTAAGTGTATTCGTAAAAAAAGTATTGTATGCAACGTCGTATAAGTAGGTAAAAAAATGTTTGTGGCGTTTTTCTTAACAATTTTCGCCTACGGCTCAAATTGTTACCCACGCTACTCACCTTTTTTGACCCCTCTTATACAACTGTTGCATAATAGTACATTACTTACCTAGGGCTGTAAAAAAAAGAAAGCCCGAAATCGCAGGTATTTGGGACCCGAGCCGCAGGCGAGGGTTGTAAATATGCGATAGAGGGCTTTCTTTTTTACTGCCCGTGGTGAGTACACAATTTTACGTCCCCACCTGGCCATAATGCGAGTTTTACCGTAAGCGTAGCGAGCGGTAAAACTCACATTATGGCCAGGTGTGACGTAAACTACTATAATGTATACTGTTATAAGTACTATCACCGTGCTTCACTAAAATACATTTTTTAGATGTTTTGAAGGCATCTCTGTAAACGTTGGTAGGGACGATTTGTAGGGAAAGAGTAATAACGGGCCCAACGCCGACAGGAGTTGGACACAACAGGTTGGGCCCTACAAATTGCCATGTGTAATAGCCGTTATAGCTACCTGGTGGAAAGTAGAGGGGGTTCTGTGTGAGAGAGAAGGAGCGTATGATAGAAAGGGACAGAGACGACCAACAACAGTTGTGCCTATCTCAATGTTTACTTTAGATCTCAAATTTCGTACAGTTTATATAATGTATGGTTATTCGTACGTAACGTACAAATAGCCACGTCAGATAAACGTCAGTCTATACAATAAATATGACCACTGGTCGTATGTTTTCGGCAGCGGGAACGCCTGTCAAGGGCCGCTCCGGTTGGTTGAATTCTTTAAGGGGGGAATAGACCCAAGGCCTCTGCAGGAATATGCTAGGAATAGAACACATAGTATAATACTCACTGAATAGAGCTTTATTATGACTATGTTACTAGGCCTTGGGTGTCCATAGCGATGCCAAATTGCTACGTCTGTAGAGGCCATAAAAATGAGGTAAAAAAGATGTTGGTAGCACTGTTCATACTTCATGTTTCATTGTCGCCATCTCGTACTCTGCATGCGTTCTTCTTTCCTCACTCGACTTCACTTCATTTTGGGCGGCCATATTGCTCTGTTGCTGTCTCTGATTATCACTCGGGCTCTTAGGTAATTATGATCTAATTTCGCATCGTTTTTATTTTGATCTGATCAGATGTATCTTGTGGACTTATCGCGAATTTGCTGCAGTGTGTTACTAATGCGTATACAGTTTTAACTTTGTGTCTTCCTACTACCTTGACTCTTGGATTAGGTAGGTATGTTTCAATCTGGTGAAATGAACATACACGAGGTGCCTACGTATGATAATTTTGTGCCTCCTGTGAACTACAAATAGTCCATTGTCGAAAAATATTGCATACACATTCGAAAAATGAGCTTTGTATGTATATTAGTCGGTTATTTATTTGGCATAAAATCGTTATTGTTACTTATATTATCTGAAAATACACTACATTAGTACGCCTTTGTTTTGGATTTATGGATTCGTTTGCCTTATAGTGCCGCCAGCAAAAAACGACGATTATGATTCAAACATACCTCAAATTCAAAATATTTCATATTGTATAAGTACCCACATTAGCCTTTTCAAATATTATCATGCAAATAGTAGCTGCTGTAAGAACATAGAAAATAAACTGTTTTTGATTAGAATAGCTGCTAAAGTACAAATAAATAAGAATTTGCGATAAGCAGTTACATTAGTCCTACTTATGATTGTCCTTAACTATTTTACCAGATATATTTTAAATAAATAAGTCTTGCCTGAACAAGTTAGTTGTTTATTTAGTCTTGAAATGTCATCTTTGTGATCTAAGAGCAGAATGAGCTGAAAATACATAGAAATTATTTTAATCTTGTAAACTTCAAACATTATATTAATCTAGTTAGAATGATAATAAAATAAATTTTGTATTAAGCAGAACGTCTGCTAATGATACCACAATGCTTAGAAAAAATGGAAAAGTAGAAAAATCCACTGCCTCAGGCGAGACAGTGGATTTTTATACTTTTCCATTTTTCTAAGCATTATCATAAAATAAGTTTTAATAAATCTGTTTTCAACATGTTAATGCAGCCAATATATATTAAATCTGTCTGTCATTTTAGGTAATGAATATAATATATTTGGACATCAGAATGCTTCATTTGAAATGTGCTTAGTAATGGTAATTATTGTTAGTAATGTCTTCTAGTTTATTCCTAAATTTACAAATGGATATGGATGAGAACTCCTAACTTAACACTTTACTCCCAATGTTTGCCATGTAGGTATGTTAGTTAAATTATGTAATAAAGATTAAACTGTCAATTTCTATAGAGAAAACTTTAAAACTTGTGGTGAAATCTACTGTTTGAGGTCAAAATCTTGCCATTATTACTGCTATTATGTTTTTCAGTTGCTGCACTTGCTCCCAGTAAACTTAAGCACTGCGAATATATATATAGCAATGCGAGGATTAAATAAATGTAGTAATTGTTATGAAAATGTTGCAAGTACCATGTAACAATAGCATGTCAAATACTTTAATGCATTGAAAAGGATCCATCTGTCTAAGAACATTCACACTAATAAAAATGCTTCTGAAGATTCTATACTGGACTGGTACAGTTGGATCTACTAAGTACACAGCAGTCAGTGTAAAATACATACTTTGTTTTGTTCCGGGCTTAGTTTACATATAATATGATCAAACCTTACAATGCTAAAATAAAAATCCAAAAACAATGAAATTGAGAATCAATACATTTATGTATTATAAAAGTTACCATACATCAAATTCCTTTTATTCTGACAAAGTTATATTTATTTTCAGCTCTTTCAGTTTTTCGTGTATTGAATTGAGTGATCGTCCAGAGCAATGGGCGACCGCAATAACCCCATCAAGTTCGGACCGGAGTGGCTGCGTAATTTGGCACGAGAACGCAATGCTAGCATTCAGGGCTCTAACAGTCAAAACGCGCTGCTGGCCTCGGGAAATGACTCCAGTCCCGGCCCAGGCAGCAGTGCGCCAGCCCGGGCCACCTCACCTGTACCGGGAAATCCACTTTGCTCTGCAAATATGACGCAAAAAATAAATCTTGCTAAACTTCGGTAAGTTGTAATGTAGGTGGGGTTGTTTCGTCTGTGCCTTCTTATGATCCTCATACCATGTTGACATTTTTATTAGTATTTTAAAATATTACCTAGAAAGGCAGGCAGGCAGTTATGACAACAATCAAATTAAAACATCAGATTTGGTTAAGAAAGTTTTTTTCATATCTTGTTTGCTGTGCATGTGCAACAAGTACTTACTTATTATACTTGTCCAGTTTGGCAGTTCCAATTTCAGACTGATGACCTGATGACATCCAGTGCTGCCTGAGGGCTCCTAAGCTATTCATTTAGTGATAGTGTTTTAATACTGTGCTACTGTGAGACATGTGTGACATACCCTTTTACGTTTTATTTCCAGGTATGGTAGAGAAGAAATGCTCGCACTTTATGACAGGACCGTTGAAGCACCTTCAGAGTTAAAATCTATAGATCAGCTTTATCAACCAAGAGGCAAGCCACCATTTGCACTACACAATACCTTTGAAGAGGAAATGGTAAAGTATTTGTATATTAATTTTTAATGTGACATTGTAATTCAAAACATATCATTTTGTTAGTAAATTGTTACTTTAATTTGTATGGTACATTACATGTGTTATTAGGAGCTGCCTGAGATAGGAACAAATTTGGCATGATTTTGTAACATGGAAATATATTGAAAAAGTGGATATAATTTTAGTGTATACGTAAATGTTCATAAAACCAATAAATAATTAAGAAATATATATATATATCTATTTAAGCGTGAGAATCTACGAAGCGGGCCACCCATAGGAGTGCTGACACTGGACAAATTTGGGCGAGGAATGGGCAGAGGGCTGACTGCCACCGACAACCGCGGCAGGCCACGGATGCCGTTCGTTCGCCAGCCGTCACTGGGAAGGCAAGTTATTACCTACTCGTTTATTATATGACAGGGGTTCGAGATCATCATAACAGATTATATTCTCCTACTTACCTATTGGCTGCATTTCAGTAAACAGTTATTATCGAAAATATTAATTTAATAAAAGAAAAGTAATATTTCACACAACATTTTTCTCCCACTTTATCAACTCGTAAACATCTGTCCTTCACACGGCTTTACTTTGTATTATTGACAAATAGGTAGTAGATTGTGTAACAATGGAGCAAAATGAAATATTTACGGCGAGGGCGCGCATTGAATCCCACACGAAGCGATGGATTCTAAATTAGACTCCTTAGCGTAGTGAGGGGTTCAAGTGTTAACGTTCAAGGTGAAAATAGTTTTGCTCCTATGTCCTTTTCACACCACCTTAGAGGAAAATAAAAAAATGTTGTTGAATCATATTTATTTGAGCTTAGTGTGCTTCCTAGTGTTGTTAGAAGCCTAGTCTTGAAGACTTGCACCTTATATAGGTAGACTCGCAAACCTGGAAGCCTTGAGCATTGATGACTCAAGCGTGAAGGTTTGAACTCAAAAACAGTCCAGAACCTTATTGCCTCAAGCTTTTTATGAGTTCTTTAGAGTAAGTCTTTAACACATTCATTGCCACCCAGCCAAACAAGACGTCCGCGCCAGGCCACAAAAATTTCGTCATATAAAGCTGTAGTACTACGATCCAGACTATCGGGTCCTCTGGCCTGGGAACGAAATCATCAAATACCCGATAGTCGGGTTTTCGGCAATGAATGTGTTAAGACTCGGGCTTCATAGAGACCTCAAGCTTTAAGAACTCGGACCTATTGAAAGCTCAAGCCTCCCCAAACTTCGAGGCCTGAGTCAAGCGTTAAGAGCTCAAAGAATGAGCGTTCTAGGCATACTCTGTATCTTTAGGTATTTAAATAAAAGTAAATAAGATCTACCCTCAAATGGCTCCTTAAGCCAGTTGAAGGTAGATGAAAACATTACACGATCAAATAATATTGATTAAAGCCAGGTCGTTAAGTGACAGATCCAGGCAGTTTTGTATTTGATTGGTTAACCCCGAGTAGCTATGCATTAACACAGTACATGAACTACCCGAAAATGTAAAAATTGTTTGTTTACTTTTATTTAAATACCTAAAGACATAGAGTATAAGTATTATCATAGCTTAGCTATCTATACAGACAATCGTCGTAACTTCATAGAACCTACTCTTTTTTTGTCTGGGCCGAAGGGATGTCAGGGATGTCAAAAAAATTTTCAGTTTTATTTAATTTTCATTTGTTTTTGTGCTTTCACATTTAAAAAATAATAGTCATTTTCATCCAGAGTTAGAATTGGAAAAAGTGGGCGCCGTCTTGAAATTATTTGATAATCATTTTGAAAATTAATACAAACGGCCGCCTTAAACTAATAACTCTAAAGGCAAATTTGTAAAAAAATTGCGCCATCTTGAATTTATTCATTTTTGATCTGATCACGTTGAAAATCGATATCTGGGGATCCGAGAGGCCCTAACATAAGAATCTGAAGTGAAAAAAGCAAACAATAAAATAAAGAAAGAAATTCAAGATGGCGGCCACATTTTACAATTTTGACTTAAGCTTAGCTTTAAGGGTCCTTGCGGATCCCTAGATATCGATTTTCAACATGGTCGGATAAGAAATAAAAATATTCAAGTTTGTCGCCGTACTTTACAATTATGACTTTAGGTTCATATTAAGAGGCCACGCGGATCTTTAATGATTGATTTTCCACGATTTGGTACAAAAATGGCTACATTCAAGATGGCGCTGGCTTTCAATAATTCGATTTTCCATGTCTCTTTGCTCTGCGAACTAGGCTGACACACTGCCATGTGTCTCGTTATGTCCCAAAGCTTCAGAACTATGGGGCATATTTAGAAAAGTGTAGGTATGCCCCGATTTTTTTTGTACTTGACTGTACTAAGTACTTAGTTACTGTAGTTACACGTTGTACATTAAAAAACATTGAAAATATATGACATGATTTGATCTAAGTAGAAAAACATAGAAGAAAAAAAAAACCAGTATAAAAAGTTATCTAATAATTACAATATATATCATAGATTGATCTAATTTGTTTAAAGCTTTTAAGACTGAACCTTATACAAGGTGTAACAAAAATGCTGGTGATTATTTTAAGGGCGTAATTGGTATCGTATTTTCAACCGACTTCAAGATTTCGAAGGAGGAGGTTATCAATTCGTCGGGATCTTTGTTTTTGCTATTTTTTTTTTTTTTTTTTTTATGTATGTTCACCGATTATTCGGAGACGGCTGGACCGATTTGGAAAATTCTTTTTTTGTTTGAAAGCGTATACTTCACAGTTGGTCCCATTGTAACCATGTCAGGATCTGATGATGGGATCCTGGAGAAATCGAGGGAACTCTTCAACTATTATAGGCACACCTATAGTGATTTGAGTATTTTTTACAGCAGATCGAGCATTTGGTGTTGGAAAGGTGGATGCTTAGTGAAGTCGGTTCTTTTTTGTTTAAAATTATATTATTTTGTATGGAGGGTTGGCTGGCTAGGACCATGTTATGTCCCATTAAAATAAATCCCCTTCCAAAAATGTATTCTCCTACTTTTTGTTAGTGGCAATACGATACCAATTATGCCCTTTAATGGATCACCAGTACTTTAGTTACACCCTGTAGAACCTTCAATGTTTAGGGCTTTAAAGCTTAAGGCACTGGCCCACCAAGAGCGAGTAAGCGAGTAAAGTTAAGCGAGTAGCTTACATTGCGGTTTGCCGAGGTATAGAGTGATCGATCGACCTTTCAAGGCCCGCGATGTAACTCGCTTACTCGCCGCCGGTGGGACCAGTGCCTTAGGCCTAAAGACTCGAGGTTTCTGCGTTCGTAAGCAGCAACACGAACTTTTTGATTTGAGGCTGCTGAGTTTATAAACTCAGCAGTCGCGAGTCTAGTCCTGTAGTTTACGCCTCCAAGCTTAAATTCACAACATCCTGATTATAATGAATCAATTACTTTAATAAGAAATTTGTTTGTACTGACGGATTGGCTGAAACTGAAAAACGAATGTCCTAGAACATAAAAGTGGCACTTTGTTCCCTCCTAGCAAGATTGAAAAAGCCCGTATAAGAATAGGTGGCGGAAAAAAAGTTATTGTTATATGTATAGTTCTTAATCCAGGATCTGGGTCTTGTTAGTCCTTTGCTTATTATATCTATTTATCACACTGCTAAATTAAGCTTAAGTCAATCAATTCAATTTACATTAAAATATTTTTAACACAACAGAGTAAGTTGTTTTTGTAAACCTTATAAAGAGTGTGTGTTATAGCAATATTGCTTTACAGAGGCAATGCATTTCATCAACGGATACCAGGATATGTGACTGGGGCTGATGAAGACGCTCCACCTGTGCCTCGCTCCTGGGGCAACAGTAACGGGGGCCCTTCCACAAACAGGACTGTTAATGAACAATCTGAATGGACACCAAACAAAGCTTTCCGAAGGTGAATATTTGCTTTCAACTTATGTATAGTGTAGAAATTTGAATAACTTTACTTATGCTAGGAGTTCCGGTTGCGATCTGTCAAGTGAGCTACGCGTGTTGTCGAGTCTCCACATTTTAAATCGAAAAGAGAAGAAATTCCTAACGGTTCCGCGAAAAATATACGTTAAAGCAAGAATCCATCTACCTGAAGTAGAAACAAAGTGACTTTAGTGAAAAATAAAAGTGTTTTATACGAAAAAACAGTGAAATAAGTGCAATCTAATAACACATAAGTATAAACAGCTATATACATACGCAACATAAAGTGACATTAGAAAGCTGGGATTACCACACTACAAAAACCATATACTTCCGGCAGCTGTCAAAGATTGTCAAGAAAAATAAGAACCTACCTTTTATTGTTCTCATTTCAAATCGTAAGCCAAAAATGGAAAATCTAGCCATGGACGCTCTTGTGGCGAGAATTGAAAAGAAATTAAATATGCAAACGGATACAATTACCGAAAAAATCACTAAAAGTCTTTCTATCACTATAGATGAGAAATTGAAACCACTTTTATTGGAAAATCAGGAACTGAGAAACGAGGTCGGCGTTCTAAAAACAAAGATACAAAATATGGAAATTGATCAAAAGAAAAATAATATAATAATATATGGCATCGAAGAAACGGAGAACAACCACACGCAACTCCGGGAGAAAGTATTACAGACCCTCAATATCGCAAACGAAAAAGCTGATGTTGAGAAATGGGATAAGTGGGAATTAAGTAATGCCCGCAGGTTGGGCAAGCCTGTTAAAGACAAAAGAAGACCTATCCTTATTACCGTTACCCTTGCATGGCGAAAATTTGAACTGTTCAAGAATAAAAAACTTCTACCACAAAATGTTTATATTAGTGAAGATTACCCTAAAGATATACTAATAACAAGGAAAGAGCTTAGAGAGCGAAAAAAAAGAAGAAATAAAAAAGGGAAAGCAGGCCTACATTCGCTTCAATAGACTGATCATAAAAGATACACCTGAAAACCTTCGTGAAAAACGAAAGCGCGAAACTACTGTTTCACCAAAGAACCAGCATGACCAAGACGACGTAGAAGTAAGAGAGGAGCCAAAGAGGATAAACAGGAACAACTTGAAGGACTACCTGTCAAGTCCTAGGACCACACCTGTAACAACTGAACAGTTTCGAAAAACTGAGTAAATATCACAACCGGAAACCTAACCACGCAACAACAAACAACAACAGCAACAAATACCCCAAACCTCCCCCAATCCGGTTGGTCACCGTGGGGGAAAATGACCGCAACCTTCCGAAATTATACGAAAAATTATATGAAAAACCAAACAAGATTTACATCAACACCTACAACACTAGATCACTTTCTAAAGAAGAACAGCTACTAGAACTAGAATATGCTGTAAAACACATAAAATGGGACATAATAGGTCTATCAGAAATAAGAAGAATAGGATACAATATGGTTGAAAGAAAGGATTACACATTATATAGCTATGGAGAAAACATAGGAAAAAGAGGTGTAGGCTTCATGGTCAAAAAACACATAAATAGCTATGTAGAAAACTTTCGATGTACCTCGGAAAGAGTATGCTCGATAGACTTGAACCTCAACAAATTTGCTTTCACAATAATTCAAGTGTATGCTCCAATGGAAAAGGCAAATGACATCGAAATAAACACCTTCTACGAAGATCTAGAGAAAGCTTTAAGCAAAAGCCACAAAAACATAATTCTTCAAGGTGATTTTAATGCACAGGATCGGACAAACAAAACCTGAAGAAAGCTCAGCATTGGGGAAGTTCGGATATGGTACCCGAAGTCCAAGAGGGGAGACACTTGTCAACTTTGCAATGCAAAACCAAATGAAAATCCTTAACACTATCTACAAAAAGAAACATAGTAGACGCTGGACATGGATATCACCCGGAGGTAACACCAAAAATGAAATCGACTACATTACAACAAATTTCCAACATCAATTCGAAAACTTCGAAGTCATATCAAACCTACAACATAATAGTGACCACAGAATGCTAAGAGCAACTCTAAACTTGGAAAAACTCCATAAGTCTAGAAAAAACTTTTATAAACCCTTGATAACGTCACCACCTAACAATTTAGAAGAACTGCAAACTAAAATACATAAAGAATTAGAGCAGGTCTTTTGTGAGGAAAACTCCTGCACCGTGCAAGAACTGTACAACAAATTTGAAAATACTTTAAAAGAAAATTTAGTGGGGAAGCCCGACATCGGCAAATTAGAAAGGAATATTTTGACAAAAGAAACCTTAGTCCTCATCGAAAAACGTCAACTATTAAGGAATACTCAGCATAAGACAAAATTACAAAAAAAAGAACTATCAAGTCTTTACAAGGTCACAAAAAGTAGAATAAAAAAAGATATAAGGACTTATAAATTAAATATTATCAGAGAAAATCTAGAAAAATCTGGAACAATAAAGAAGGCACAAAAAATTATTAGCAATGGAAAATCAATCATGCCAAAACTTAAAAATAAAAAAGGAGAAGAAACAACCAACAGAAAGGACATCAACGAAATTGCCACAACTTTCTATGAAGAACTGTACTCACATCAACACACGGAACAGACTGCTATAAGCCTAAGGGAAGACAGAAATCCAAACGTCAAGTACTTTTCAATAGATGAGATACAAAAATCAATAGACAGACTCAAAAAAGACAAAAGCCCAGGACCAGACAACATCAAAAATGAAACCATCAAAATGATGAAACCAGTAATAGCGGGACCACTAACCAGTTTATTTAATAAAGTCTTGGATGAAAAAGAAATACCTGTCCAATGGACAGAGGCACATATATCTTTATTATACAAAAAAGGAGACCCTTTTGACATATCCAATTACCGACCAATTAGCCTGATGTCAAATATTTACAAGATTTTTTCAATGACATTACTACAGCGCCTTACGCCACTATTAGATAGGAAACAGCCAACTGAACAAGCTGGATTTATGAAGGGTTTTTCCACAACAGACCACCTCCAGGCCTTAAGTCAGATAATTGAAAAACACAATGAGTTCCAGTTACCACTTTATATAGGATTTGTCGACTTTAAAAAAGCTTTTGACTCAATAACCCACTTATCTATATGGCAGGCATTAGTTAACCAAGACATCCCAAACAACTACATACAAATCATAAAGAAGATATACGAAAAAAGTACAGCTAGGGTAAAAACAGACAAAACAGGCAGACAGATCCCGATCAAAAGAGGAGTGCGGCAGGGAGACCCGATGTCACAAAAGTTGTTCCTAGCTGTTCTAGAAGAAATTTTCAAAAAGCTTAACTGGAAAGAAAGAAGAAAAGGCATCAAAATAAATAGTAAATATTTATCAAACCTCAGATTTGCCGATGACCTTGTAATATTGGCACATAGCGCAACTGAGCTCAAGATACTACTGCAAGAACTAAATACACGGAGTCAACAAATAGGTTTAGAAATGAACCAAGAAAAAACAAAGGTTATGACAAACTCAAAGGAAATTACTATCCTAATAGAGAGTACACCATTGGAATATGTTCAAGAATACATTTATCTAGGTAAACAAGTATCATTCACTGACTGCACCAACAAAGAACTAGAAAGGAGAATTGGACAAACATGGAAGAAATACTGGGCAATGAAGAGCATATTTAAAAGAAAAATACCAATTAAACTTAAGAAACTGGCTTTTGACTCATGCATCCTACCTTGTCTCACATACGGCAGTCAAACATGGTCAATAACAAAAGACGTTATCAAAAAAATACAGGTATGTCAACGATCCATAGAGAGAAGTGTTCTCAACATCAAGTTATCAACAGACCTAGGAATCCGTGGGGCAAATTTTGTTGAGAGGTAGGGACTTCCTATATCGACAAATTAAATTATCGGTGTTCTTTCTATATATTAGTGATCACTCAAGGGTTTGCTTGTAAAAATATGTTTTTATTTAAAGTAAAAGAAAATACTATAAAATATAACGGTTACACTCACGTCACTTTAGTCACTTCGCGCGACATACGGCGGCGCGGCTACAGCCCGGTTCAAAATAGCACTCTTAGTGCTTGAAGATGGAGACCTAAGCTCTCCGAAACATGTCGCGCGAAGTGACTAAAGTGACTTGAGTGTAACCGTTTATATTTTATAGTGATAGTATGTCTCACGAAAGTTCAAATTTAATAAAAAATAATAATTAATAGTAACTCAATACTCTTCCTCGTTTTTAAAGACAATTTATAAGCTTGAGATAATTATAAATATTAACTATTTTGTAGTGCAATAGGTATTACACCCTACCTTTATATAAGTAACCTAGCGATTATTTAAAATATATTATTTAAAATATGCTATGTTGAACAATAGATCAAAAAACACACAATGTTGGGGGCGATCACTAGTATATAGAAAAAACACCGATAATTTAATTTGTCGATATAGGAAGTCCCTACCTCTCAACAAAATTTGCCCCACGGATTCCTAGGTCTGGTTATCAAACAGAATAAGACACACAGAGATAAGAAGAAGAACGAAATTTATAGATGCGGCAAAACACTTACTCAAACAAAAATTTAACTGGGCTGGTCATATAGCTAGGATGCCAAACAACAGATGGACAAGAACACTGACAAGTTGGAAACCAACAATTGGTAAAAGAAAAGTGGGCAAACCAAAATCCAGATGGGAAAGTGACCTAATAGAAACAATAGGGAAAGACTGGAAAGAAATAGCAACAGACAGACAAAAATGGAAGAAGATGTTAGATAAATACATAAATATAGAAGAAGGCAATTCGGAAGAGGCCTAGGTCAAAAGGACCCTACAAACATAAGATACGAGAAAACAATAATTCAACGAAAAATAAAATATATAAGTTTGTAAAAGAAGGCTTAAATAAAATAAAAAAATAAAAATGCTAATAGTTGTTGCAGCAAACAGTCCTAGGCGGTTTTGGTAGCTGTAATTGTTCAGCATTTTTTGAAACGATTACACCTTATCTCTGTTTTTTTAATTATTTACTATTATGTTATGATGACAGAATGATTAAATATATTCAATAATCAACCTTTGCTGGTATATATTCTATACATATATTTTTTAAATTACGCTTTTTTTTTTACTATCAGCAAGCGGCCGACTAATAACACAAATTGGAGGTCACCACAAACTCGCGAGGAAGGCGAGGAATGGCGCTTATCAGATCCCAGCAGGCCGCGCGCCAGTCAACAAGACAAGTGGGGTGAGCTATTTTACTATTCATAGTCGAATTTTTGCTTTATATTTATCCTCCTAACGCTGGTCGCGACTTTTACCACGGCTCAGTTGAGCCTGGGGTCCGCTTAGCAACCTAATATCATGAAAGGCACACACTAGCACACCAGTTTTTACGAAAGCGACTGCCGTCGGACCTCTATAGTGGAGTACGGGAACGCCTTTTTAACCATCGACATATAATATCAAGACGAGTAAAGGCAAGCAAAGTTTATGTGAAAACACGACCCATTTTCACGTTTACAAAACTAAAAGGTCTTATGTCTTATTAACCAATCAAGTACTCATTCTTTAAGCATATTTTTTTGTGTTAACCTTAATTCCGCAAAGGTTTCATGCCATTCCACCAATAAGAAAAGTTGCCGTGTTGTGAGTGGTCAAAATCAATTTGACATTGAAGATTAATTGGACAGGAGATACTCAAATGAAATAACTGAAATGTCAAGTTAACGTATAATAAATACGCCTAAGTTTGACGTGGATGGATTCACGTAAGAAATAATAATGCAATCAATTAACAATTTATTCTTTAGTGAATTTTTCATTACTTATGTAATATACGTAAATTTAATCGTTCTTGGAATAAGGAATAATATGAAAGCTTCATCTTTCATTTATTTAATAAAAGTGCTTAATAACAATATACGGACTTACATACTTTTTTTTTTAATACTACGACGGTGGCAAACAAGCATACGGCCCACCTGATGGTAAGCAGTTACCGTAGCCTATGGACGCCTGCAACCCCAGAGGATTCACATGCGCGTTGCCTACCCTTTAGGCACCTATTCACTCCTTTTTTGAAGAACCTCATACTGTAGCCCACTGGGAAAACCTCGGCAGGGAGTTCATTCCACAGCCGCAGCATTCGTGGGAGGAAATTCCTCTTGAACCGTACTGTGCATGGATGAATACCCTGCCGGCGGCGAGCGGTGCGGTGATAAAAAGCTGCCGTAGGCATCATATCAAACAGTTATTCGGAGCACAACCCATTGTACAAGCGATAGAACACACATAAGGAGGCAAAGTCTCTCCTTAGACTCAAAGGTTCAATATCGCTCGTGAGTTTGGGATCGTCGACGATCCGCACAGCGCGCCTTTGTACCGAGTCAAAGGGCCCAAGCTGGTATCCAGGTGCTTCCGCCCAAAGGTGACAACAGTACTCCATGTGGGGTCTGACTTGCGACTTGTATAGAAGCAGTCTCTGCCCCGGAGTGAAATATCTCCTCGCTCTGTTGAGCACACCGAGCTTTTTGGATGCTAGCTTGGCCTTCCCTTCAAGGTGACTACGGAATTGCACGTCACTGGGAATGTCGACACCGAGGATCCCAATACTCCCTGACTTTGTAAGGGTTGTGCCTTGGAACTGAGGGGCCACAGTAAATGGGGTTTTCTTAGCGGTGAACGCGCAAACTTGCGTCTTTGTGGGGTTGAATTGGACTAAGTTGTCCTGACCCCACACCGAGACCCCAGAAAGAGTATTCTCGATATCGGACACAAGTTTTCCACGACTCTCTACCACAACGGATCGAGGGATATTGGCACGGTCCGTGTAACAGGCATCCCCAGTACTGTCGTCTGCATAACAATGAATGTCGGCGATAGACAACATATCATTGATATGCAGCAAAAACAGCGTTGGGGATAGCACGGAGCCTTGCGGGACACAATCATTTATGTCCATGCTTTTGGAGCAACTTCCATCGACTACGGCTCGTATGCTTCTGCTGGACAAAAATCTGGTAACCCATCTGCACAAACCCTCGGGCAGGCCGTAAGTTGGCAACTTCGACAGAAGACCTCGATGCCAAACCCGATCGAACGCCTTAGCTATATCAAGGCTGACTGCCAATGCCTCTCCCTGACTCTCAATGGCTGAAGCCCAGCGGTGAGTGAGATACACTAGAAGGTCACTAGTCGAGCGACCGTGGCGAAAGCCATACTGGCGATCACTGACCAGGTCGTGCTCTTCTAGGTATCCCAGGAGCTTCGCATTGATTACGCGCTCCATAACCTTGGAGAGAAGGGAGGTTATAGCGATAGGCCTGTAATTCGATGGGTCTGAACTATCGCCCTTTTTAGGCACAGGGTGCACGAGGGCAGTCTTCCATGAAGACGGCACTTGCCGTTTGTGGTAGGAGAGTGTGAAAAGGCGCGTTAGCACGGGACACAACTCAGGAGCACACCGTTTGAGCACAACTGCTGGTATGGCCCGCTCGACTTGTGAACGTTTAATGATAGCAGCTCCCGCCGGACATCACTTTGTTTGATGCTAATTTCCGGCATCGAGGATGCACACCGCGGGATGGTAGGCGCTACGGTGCTGCCATCATCGTTCAGGGTCGAGTTCGAGGCGAAGAGAGTACCAAGAAGATCGGCTTTCTCTTTTGCACTATGGGCCAGATTACCATCAGCTTTTCGCAGTGGTGGTAAAGACGACCGACAAAAGTTTCCCTCGGCAGCTTTGGCAAGTGACCAGAAGGCACGACTCCAAGTGGAGTAGCCCGCTAGCTTCTCACCAATTCTGCCGACGAAGTCGAATTTGGCTCTGGCAATGGCTGTTTTACTACAAAATAAGCATACATTAACATAAAATAGTAAAGATTTTGAATTTTTTTACAATTTTATAAATCCGTTACATTAGGGAGACCCTCTTGGTCTCAAGCAACATATTGTTAAGCAATTAAGGTTGATTATGGCAAAAAAAAAACGAGTATTTTTTTACTTTATTTATGACCAGACTAGAAAATAATAGCATACCTTCAAAATAAATAGTAAAAATTCTATTTGCTTCCTCGTTTTTTAGAATAAAAAAAATAACGGATGAGTTCTTTATGTGTACTATTTATTTTAGCAGGCTTAGGGAAATACAAAGTTAAATTTACATTTTGTATCAATTTTTTTTACTACAACGGTAGCAAACAGGTATACGGCTCACCTGATGTTAAGCAGCTACCGTAGCCTATGGACGCCTGTAACTCTAGAGGTGTCACATGTGCGTTGCCGACGCTTTCATATAAAAGAGGATTCACTGTGTTGACAGCTTAAGCGACAAGAGGATCCCCCGTCGTCAACACACTGCATCCTATGAGCTCTCTGGCAACGTTACTCACCGGCAGGAACATAACACTATGAGTAGGGTGTAGTGCTAATTGGCTGTGGTTTTCTGTAAGGTAGAGGTAGTTCCCCAGTCGGGCTCTGCTCTAGATTTGATAATTAAAGACTATGCTATGAAGTCATAGAATTAATTATTAATGAAAATTAAGTCATACCTATTAGTCAGTTGTACTAGAAATGGCACCGCTAGAACGGTATGATTTTACCAGAGTAAGTATGGTAGGTACCTACTAATTCGAAGGGTTTTGTTCTGTCGATTTCGTTGAATTTACTTAATATTAGTGATTTGAAAAAAAAAACTTTAAACATACACATACTGTTGAAGTCATCATTATAACAGAATTTAAATTATATTTAGTACGTAAGTAAAACCGACTGAGGTGGCATATTCAGATTGTTTAATAAGTACGTATCTCATATTCCCAATACTCGTATATGAGTACAAGGGAGACATTTCAATATTATCAAAGTAGTATAATATTGATAAAGATTTATTCCAAGGACCCATACTGTATATCGAAAAAAACAAACTGAAAAGATTCTTCGTTAACAACGGAAACCTAACTGCTATTACTACTAGGTAATACTTATAAATGAACATTCATTATACTTTTCCTCAAATGAGTTATGTTTACTTTTCCAAAACTTATATTGCATAACATCGACCAAGTCCGTAATGTATGAGAATATCTATACTCGGATTTCTAATTAAATTCCAATGAATCTACCATGAACGTCACTGTCACAGTGACATTTGACAACTTCAGTTTGACGTACCAGATGTCACCAACCTTTTTGTAATAATAAAAGATATGATTATTTATTGTAAGTAGATGAAGTATATAATGACCATAATGAGATAATGTTTTTAGATCGAAATACATAAGTTACGTCAAAAAATTGACTAATTTGTGCTTATGAAGAAAGTAGGTAAGCTACGGGTACTGTACTGTAATATAACAACAAAAGCATGACTTAGGAACGAGTATTTGTGATACAACACACATAAATACCCGTACCGGGATTTGAACCCAGGGCAGGACTTTCTGCGTCGCAGGCAGGGTCACAACCGACTAAGCTAAAGAGACTATCAATAGTAATGGTATGGCAGAAATTTGACTTAAGGCGACGATATATGCAAACACGTCAAATCGAGGTGTTTTTGTGCAAGGTTTTTGAAGAAAACAAACCACGTTGGAGCATGAATGTTACATTTTCTGTAGGGGCATATAGTTGGGTTCGCTGTACCGATACGTGCTTGGTCTTGTATAACATAATTAGGTATATATATCATCGTTAAGAAACTGTTTTGGAGAAAACTTGTCGCAAGTTTTATGTCGGTCAGAAATAATTCTATGTTGCGAAATTAGACATAACTACTTCTTAGCACATTACTAATGTTCGGCCGATAACTATAGTCGTATTAAGCGCTTAATAAAGGTTTTAGACGCAAAACCTTGTAGAGCCTGTAATAATTCAGAACTATGCAATTGCTGCAATAAAACTTATAGGCGTTTATTCTATTGCAGCCAGAGACATGTTTCATGTGTCAAATTTGAGTAATATGATTAGTAATTTTGAGTGCGGAAATTCGTTCCACATAGCTTAGGTTATAGTACGCTTGCTTTCTAAGTATATATGTCCGAGTTCAAATCTAGGCTGATGTTGCTAGGCTGAACTTTTTTGTTTATTTTTTATCTCATTTCTCATTTATATTTTCAATCCTGATCCTAAGCGATTTATAGGTATTTTTGGACAAAAAAAAGTCAAATCATACTATAGTCAAGTTACTAGTTAGTTTAATCTTTTTATTTTGACTTTTTTACCCAATATATTTAAACTACCAACTTATAAAAGAGACTAATTCATTATTCAATTTTTACAGTGGGTATGGGTACTTTTTACCATAGACGGCTTCGTCCATGTTTTTACCATAATTTGTATTACAAGAGCGCGTTTGTTCGAGCAGTTTCCATCCGCGGCGACGTTGCCAGCTTACTTTCATTTGCTCATTTCGCGTCTTGCTTTGCGCTGTTGCAAGCTAGATCTATATTATGATATGAATGACGGATACATTGAATAGAATCAAATGCGCTTGAAGTTGAAACACATTCGTGCATTTGTCAATGATTTGTCCACATCATCGTGATAGGTTATATCTCTCTCTTTACTATGGAATAAGAAAGAAACAATCGGCTCGGCTGTCCCGGTACTCTACGATGTCTGGTCGCGCCATTAGGTTTATATGGCTTATTGTATGTTCGTTTTCGTACGATTTATAAGATATGGTGAATTATTAATATTATTATTAGGTAGGTAAGTAGATATGGAATTAATTTAATCGTATAAGTATATATACCAATATAATTTCTCACAATCCCTAAAATGAAAAAAACAATAAGTAAGGTACGATGGGGTAAGACCGGACCATTTTTGAACTAGTTGGTCAGCTTTCAGGGCTGACTTTTATGCTTTACCTTTGTAAAAATTTCTCGAAATATTAATCCTTGTTTCAAATCAGTATGAAGTGTACCTAAGCTGTTTTTCCTGTATAAATTTTCAAAATCTACTCCTTCTACTTAAGATTGGACTATTGAATAAAATGTACTCTTAGTAAGTTTTTAGGTGCTAGTTTTCTTCCACTTATCGATTTTGCCAGCTTTGTAATGCAATAATAAATTTTGAAGTGCCCTTACTTATCGTTCTAGAGCTTATATGGTCTTGTTTAGATTAATATTATACGAGAATAAATCATACTCGAAAGGTTTTTTTATAATAAAACATTTTTTGTAAAAGTGGAGTATGTGTCAGTTTTCCGTCCATACTTATTGATATATTGATATTCAAGTTTTTGAAATAAAAGCTTATAATTAAAATATCAATTAAAGAATAAATTATTATTATCAATGGCAAATTTGACCTCAAAAAGTTTTTTCCATGTAGACGGAGAGCTGGCCACGTCAGATATGACACAATAGTCAGGTTTTATTGCTCTCATTATTGTGTCATATCTGACGTGGCCAGCTCTTAGTCCAATAAATTTGCAGCAGTTTAATCAGGTGGACGGCAACCCGGACGGGAAACTAGCATAACCACCCTATGCACGGTTTCAAATAATAGATATAATTATAAACCGCCTTTATTATGTTAATTCATAATAATTCAAAAACGAGTGAGTTAAAAATATTGAGAGTGGAAAGACAAGATGTTTCAAACCTTTGAAGCAAGATGTTTCAAAATTTAAAAATTTTTAAAAACGCTTTTGGCTATAATTCTTTTTTTTTTCCCCAGCCTACTTGAAGAGATATAATACGTATCCATACTAATATTATAGTGTGTCTGTCTGTTAACTCTTCACGCTTAAACCGCTCAACTGATTTAGATGAAATTTGGTATGTATAAGGGGATGAAAACGGAATGGAAGTTTATACGGAATTGTTGCTCCCTCTTGACTTGAAATAGCATACGTGCTAGTTTTATATTTGCTCTTAGATTTTACTAACTAGTAACTTTTATTTTGCGTTTTATTATGTAATTCCATATGGCTCATGTTAATTTCGCGCAGACGAAGTCGCGGGTAATAGCTAGTATTTTAATATTGTAATGGATTTTGATATGATAAAATAAAACTTTTGAAATAGATGGCAATTAACCAAAACTAACCCAAAAATGTACCCAAAAAACCGTGACGACCCTATACACGACACGATACAACTAATCCATACTAATATTATAAATGGGAAAGTGTATGTGTGTGTTTGTTTCTTTGTTTGTCCGTCTTTCACGGCAAAACGGGGCGACGAATTGAAGTGATTTTTTAAATGGAGATAGTTGAAGGGATGGACATAGGCTACTTTTTGTCTCTTTTTAACCCCCCACTTCCCTAAAATGGGGGGTGAAAATTTGTATGGTTTGTTACCCCGAATTTAACGCGAGCGAAGCCGCGGGCAAAAGCTTTTATATGTTATTAACTTACTCGTGCTGACTTTTCGTGTTTTTAAATCTTTTGTGTAATTTCAATTTATAATTCTTATGTGAGACGACAAACGCTTTTATATTTGTCAATATTTTTAGTAAAAAAACACTTATGGTATATAAATGAAAATGGTTAAAACATGTTAAAAAATTAATCTTAAACTTTAGGTTGAATTAAGTTATTTGCTTTTTAGCTATGGTTTTCTGTAAGGTACTTCCCCAGTCGAGCTCTGAGCCAGGTCCAGATTTGAGCGTGATAACATTCGCTGAACTGTGCCTTACCACAGTTAGCGAGATAACATTCGGAGTGCCCATACCTCCCTTTTGGACATAACATACCCTGTGTGTCTAAACCTGTTCCTAGTAACCAACTAGGTACCAATTAAAAAAATGTTCACAGCAACAATTAATTGGATCCAGTCTTAAATGCCACGCAAAAACAAATCAAACCATTTTTTGTGACAAACAATTGAATTTATTGAACGAAACTTTTTTGTCTATAAAGATCACATGTATGCGCGACTTCGGCAGCAGATAGCATACATCCTCCATACTACCCTCTTGAACCTGATGTTTATTCAGTGTTGGGCGTAATTTATTAGATGGTACCTACTTTTGTAATGAATTAAATTGCTACTTAAATTACATGAAAATCAATTATATTAAGTAATTGAAATTGCTTGTAATTGAGATTACATGTCAGTAGTATTCCCGATTACATATAATTTGTAATTGCAATTACTTTTATCTTAAATACTTTTACTTGTAACTTCGATAATTTGAAATAATATACAAGTTCAATTTCTTTTTGGGTCAGTGGGGGCAGCTACCAGATCCCTCGCTGCAACGCGAAAATGGTCTTAGAAGACCTTCCCTCAATTTCAAATTAATCAATCTTCATTAATTTGAAATTGAGGGAAGGTCTTTTACGGATTTTGGAAAAAAACATACAGGATGCGAGATGAGGTCACATTTGGTAAACTTCTTTTTGATGCCAATCGATCCCATTCTTGTATGGGATCAAAAATAATTTGCGGCTAGAAAAGCCACAAATTGAGAAAAACTTTTCCCATACTTTATGAAAATTGTTTTTTTTATTTTTCACATGCTGCTTTTTTATGCCAATCGATTCCATTCCTATCGTTTCTAATAGTTTCCTATTATTAGGTATTGTACTAAAAAGCCACAAATTAAATATTTTCCATACATTTACTATAAATAATAAATAAATATTATACGACAATCTTACACAAATCGACCTAGGCCCACAGTAAGCTCAATAAGGCTTGTGTTATGGGTACTAGACGACGATATATATAAATAGATAAATATGGATAAATACTTAAATACAAAGAAAACATCCATAACTCAGGAACAAATATCTGCGATCAACACACAAATAAATGCCCTGACCAGGATTCGAACCCGGGACCTCCTGCTTCGTAGGCAGGGTCACTACCGACAGGGCTAGGAGATCGTCAAATAAAGAATAAGTGATTTTTAGGGTTCCGTAGCCAAATGGCAAAAAACGGAACCCTTATGGATTCGTCACGTCTGTCCGTATGTCACAGCCATTTTACTCGGAAACTATACGACGTATCTGAATAAAATTTACACATAAGGTGTATTCTGTATGCTGCTACTTAGTTATGTATTTAAATAAAAATAAATAAAAAATTTAAGGGGGAGCGCTCCATACATGTATCTAAATTTCAAAAAAATTGTTTTTACCATATATCAACATGTGATACATCAATCGATAGGTCTTTAAAAATAATATTGAAGTTTTTTTGATCATTTTGTGATTAAGTAAATATTTTTTGATATAATCGCTTCGAAAGTCAGAAAAATTTTGTAGCCCCCCCTGTAACTTTTGAACCGTAAGTCGAAAAAATATGAAAAAATTTGAGAAGATGCGCCTTATTATATACTTGCTACGAAAATTGTTTTGAACATTATCGGTTTAGCCATTTTTGAGCCATTTCCAAAAAACTTCTTCCATAGGCATCAGATACGACCTTTTGCTATTAGTTTGGTTCTTATTCCATTGAAGGTACGGAACCCTCCTATGCGTGGTCCGACACGCACTTGGCCGGTTTTTTAAACTTTTCACTTAAACAACAGTCGTTTTTATTACGCATACCTACCGGAAGAAACATTTAAGTAAAATGTTAATGTACCTGAAAAAAGCGGCATCGCCATTATATCAAAATGCAACTAGGTACAGGTACAAAATAGTGTTGGAGGATGTGTGGTTTGTATTTGCAACTAAAGGATAATTTTCCAGATAGGTAATTGAATTATCCGATGTTCTCCCGATGCGGTCTTATCCCAACGCACTTTACCGTCCTCATTGAAAGCGATTTTGACCATCTCTAATTTCGTTATAGATACTAAAAACCTGGATTTTTCAGAGCAGAAGAGGACATAAAACAAATTAGTTACAAATAATATTATCTTCAGTTAAGTACATTTTATTTGAACTTTTATTTTGAAAGACTTGACACGTACTTGACACATAGAAATATAACCGCCATGATGAATGCTTATTTTGGATATTTAGAATAAAACATTATAATTGTGCGATTATGATACTGTAGGTAATGGCGTGCGTTGGTCAAGTAGTTTTATATTATAGGTAACTTTAATTATTTCGTCATTGATTACCTACATACAATAGTAACTTTAATTAAGTAACCACGGATCAGAATACAATCCGGATAGTACTTTTACTATATTCCCCTAACCACAGTTGAACCTTATTACCGAGCAAAACAGTCGTTCATAGGTCACTAGTAAAAAGTAATAAAAACGGTCCGATAGAGAGCATAATGTAGGGGGCGGTGTCTCACTCGCACAATGCTGCCAACTTATGAAACTTACCAATATGGTTTTATTTATATACATTTATTTTAGTAACACACTAGAAGTTACTTCCTACTTACAATAATTTATTGCAAGATTTTGAATTAATACTTTGTCCCCTTTTAGCTGCTGTGATTTTTTTTACGTCGTAAATATTATTCATTCATTAAATTAAAGAATTGCAATTTATATTGCAGACAGTAGTAAGTTTTGTAATATTTAAAATACGGTCTGGTATCCCCATCCCATCAGTCCCATCACTGACATAATATGTCACTGATATTATTTCAAATGACGCCGCTCAGCTCAACATTTCGTAACAACATTTTTAAGTAAAAATGGTCAAGATAATAATATGTTGCGTAAAAGGGTGCAGGGGTGAGACTTTACAATAAAGTAGACTTGCCTTTCACCGGTAATCCACAATCATTAAATTTTACGATTTAACAACAAGTTAAAATTGTCAAACAATAGGGTGACTATGATGTCGGCAAGCTGCGGGTCGGTTTTGCTGTTTTTACAGAAATGTACATAAGTACATGGTCTGTTCCTAAGTATTACTTACACAGGACAGGAGTTGCCCGCGGGTCGTTTTAGGCCCTTTCGAAAGGGTCCTAAAATGGCGCAAGGCCATACAAAAAATGGTAGTAGTGGCAGTATAATAAATAAATATTATGGGACAATCTTACACAAATCAACCTAGTCCCACAGTAAGCTCAATAAGGCTTGTGTTTTGGGTACTAGACGACGATATATGTAATAGATATATACATATAAATACTTAAATACATAGAAAACATCCATAACTCAGGAACAAATATCCGTGATAAACACACAAATAAATGCCCTGACCAGGATTCGAACCCGGGGCCTTCTGCTTCATAGGCAGGGTCACTACCGACTAGGCTAGGAGGCCGTTAAAATATACTTTATAGTACAACATTTGTACAACAAAAATGCAACAGGAAAGTACAAGAAAAATGCAACAGGAAGAATATACAATATTTGTACATGGAAGAGATCTCTTCCAGTCAACCATTGAGCAGTTTGATGTATTGATGTTTTCTTTATTTACCTTTAAGTATATTAAAGTCGGAGAACTGTCCACATCAGATATGACGCAAACTATTGCTCACTAGAGAGCCACGAATCCCCTGTACTTACTTAGTTTTAGTTTTCTACACTAACTATCCCCTATTTTAAGACGCGGACATCTGGCAATTGTTCATCGGTGTTATGCAAACGAGTTGTAAGAAATAAATTTCTTACAGTTCTATGTAGGTTTGATGCAGTGCAGTATCATGTAATTAATAAGATTATATCATTTTCAGGAGTTTCTGTTGGGGGAAAATAGTGCAAAATAATGTTACGTTAATGTATTGTTTGTCGCCTACCTACTGTTTTTTTTCCGTAGCTATACGCAATGTTTTTACTTTTTTGTTATTATATTAGCGATAGGCTTCGACAGTTTTTACCTATTAACTGAAATATTTTGCTGGTCTGTCACTCTGACGTCCTCCGATAAATAGCTGCCAGATGCCTGGATCTAGCAATAAGTTTAAAATAGTAAAGTAATTAGAGGGGTTCTCTGCTCCCATTATTGCGCCAACGTAGCTGAAGTGGCCAGCTCCTTAAGCCAGTAGAATGTATAAGTTCCCATATGAACTATGAGACTTCTCTTTCTGGACAATACTTACTAGACGACAAGCATATTTTATATTTATCTTCATACTATCCCAATCCCACATACATCATAGTACATATGGTCACCCTACTTAGAATGAGACGCAGCCCCCCACATTACCCTCTCTTTCGGCCTCACTTTGTGGTCGAAGTATGATCTCCAGATTGTATTTAACTTCATGGTAAGTACACATAAAATGGAATCATTATCAAAGCGCCATCTTACTGTAAAATACCGCGATTGCTTGACTATTTAAACATGTCAACATTGAATTGTCATAGTTCATCTCAAGTATACTAGATGGCAGAAGCGGAAGCTGCGATTATAAAAACGCAAAATGCAGTCGTCAACCGCGATACCCGTCACCTTAATATTTCCAATAAGTAATAAAAACAACAAGATACTTTTAATAAAGTTTTATTCTTCTATTTCTGAGTCACTCAATTCATCTTCATCTGTATTAATAATAAAGGGCTCCACAACATCTATTAAATAATCTAATTGACACATATTATCTTCCACCTTAATAACATGCTCGATGCAGGATCTCCAGCGTTCCGGTGTAACTAGGTTTAAACCTTCATAAAAGAGTGACTTGACATCTGCCATCTTAAAAGTTTTATTATTACTTGCGACATGCCCCTTCACCTGTGCCCACACTAACTCTATTGGGTTCAATTCGCAGTGGTAAGGGGGCAGTCTTAAAATGGTGACATTGTGAGCAGCCGCTAATACATCTACTGCTTTTTTCTCACTTTTGGGTTTCTCCTTTTCCACCATGTTCCATAATTGTGCTCTAACCATGGACATGTCACAAGCAATGTTATGCTGTTGCAGCCACTCAATAATTTGGCCCTTATTCCATCTCTTTGTAGGGCCAGTTTCCAACTTTCTGGAATGGTATGGAGCATTGTCTAAAACCAGAACTGAGTTTGGTTTAAGCCTTGGCAGTATACCTGTCAGCCACTCTTCAAAATGTTGAGAATTCATCTCTTTATGATAATCGTCAGTATTCTTTTTTGATTCAAATAACAAGAGTCCATCTTCCAAAAACCCTTCGTCACTGCCAATGTGGCTAATAATGAGCCGCCTTCCTTTGCCTGATGGAGCCTTCAACCCTGTAGTTAGGCCATCTAAAAAAGCTTGTCGTGATGACAAAACTTTTGTATCCTGCCAGACTTTGTTCACTGTATGACCTGTAACAGAAATAATAAAAAGTTAAAAACTATAATCAGGTATCCTAAATAATTCCTAACATTGTATTAATGATAAAATAAGTGCCACGCTGCACGCGTTTAATTTTTTTATTTTATTTCCTACAGTTGAGATTGCCCCGCCCTTCTGCTTATAAAACAAAGTACTAAAAAGCCAGTCCATATTTTTTTTAGTCTCTGAGCATGTGTATTACCAACAGGAATTTCTGACTAACATAAATGACCTAGAGCTCTACAGAGTCAAACCATGCTGTAATACTAACAGTTACAAACAAGTGAACTAACAAAATATAAACTGAGTAATTACTATCCCTGGTCTTACTATGATTCAATATAATAAATAAATATGAAAATATAAACACTACCTTCATTTACCCACGTTTCATCTTGATAATATATTGGCATTCCCTCTCTGCAGTACTGTTTTATTTTCAACAAATAGTGTTTCCTCCACAATATTATGTCTGCTCTGTCAATAAGACAGCTTTGGCGTTTGCGACTTGCATATTTAAATTGAAGATGCTTGAGCACCAGTCGAATGGAAGATGCAGACAAGTCCGGTAGGTCCGGGTCATCATTGACAGCTTGCATCACCTGAAGACAAAATATACAATAAATATATTAAATTATTATCTTTTTATTACCGATCATGCTATGAGTTTAATGATCTTTTTGTTTTTGTATTTGTGACCCGGTAATCAGTATTTATTTGCAAAATGTAGTATACACTTATTTTCTTTTTGAACATGCTTTAAAAAAGTACATATAAGAGCAATCAATTTTCAAGAACATAATTATGTTAAAAAAATACCTTCTGGACTGTAGGTGGCTCGTTGCGATGGAAAAACTGATGAACTGTTCGTCTAATTGCAGCAAAGGTAAACTCATCCAACTTTTCTAAAACTGTCAATTTAGGGCCGGGTTTCTTGGGCGGAGTAAATTCTTTGTTTGTGTTATGTTCTTTGACAATGTTTCTCACTGTTCTCTCGGATATGCCCAATATTTCGGCCACTTGCTTGGAATATTCCATAAGTGATCCATACTTGTCCTCAGGCCACGTATTGCATGTATGTTTGTAGCAATTTATCACCATACATTTTTCTGAAACACTCATATGAGTCTTGGGTCGTTTCTTTGGTGGTGAAAGAGAGACATTCTCCTTCATGTGAGACGGACCTGGCACAGGTTCCATTTTGTTTACGTGAAAGCAAAACTCGCGTTCACGATACAAACTTAACACAGTTCCAACAAAAGAAAACAACACAAACTTAACAAAAAACAAAAACTCAACAATTGAAAACACCACGGAGAGGTAGGAAAACATTCGAGCGCTCAAGACAGACGTCAGATGCCGAATGCCGAATGAAGTGACACTCTGAACTGACATGACTCACAAGCTGACGTTTGACAAGTGTCATGGCCGCCATAAACCACTATGGTGCCCATAAGGACGTATTGACACTGCCCTACATTTGTCGTTTTCACATTCTCATTTTAAGGTAAACTAATATACACAATACGTTATTGTTTTAAAAGGAATACTAAAAAGGTTGGTTACACCTGAATAAATGCCATTACAATACGAACATTTCTACCTCAAAATTCTTTTAATGAAATTTAAATTATAAGGACCGTTTTTTACAAGCATGATTTTGATTATGTAAACTTAGAGTAAAAATATCGTATTTTTAATTGGTATTTTATTATCTACATGCGACTCATGCGTGCATTCTTTTGTTCGTACTATTTATGGGACGTGTCATTTTAATGGCAACACAGTAGTAGAATCATTGGAATTTAATTAGAAATCCGAGTTTATGCGTGATTTACTTACCGATGAAAAGAAATATCATCATCTTTGGCGCCTGTGTGGCTCCTGCACCAATGCACGGCACAAGCCGGCATTTCAATACCGATATATTACCGAAATTTCATGGGCCGAAAAAACTAATATTTTGACGACATGACAATTTCAAAATGTTTGACATGACATTAGGGCACCGCTGTCACAAGCTCCGCCCACTTTGGCACCAGGAAAGTGGAGCACATTTTGAGCGTTGATTACGCTTCCTTACTTATTATTCTTCCAAGTTTTTAACCTATAAAAATGACATAAATCACAAGTCCGATTTTATTTTGTGACCTGTTAGAATACGTTAAGTACTAATAATAAAAAATATTTTCTAACAATTTTTAGCATTGCGCTAGGTATAATACATGTATTTGTTTGCTACACATAGAAAAGATTATGTAAGTTTTATTTTTCTCCACCAGGCTATCGCTTTTTACTATTGCAACTAACTTCAAATTTTATAACGGTTTTGTCAAGAGCATATGTCGTCTTAGCCATTTGTAATTCGTTTAGAATTCAAGGTCACTTATATTTTGACAAATTGTTTTCAATTATGCTCACATAATCTACTGACCAAACTGTTATAAAATGACAGATGATGTTGAAATAGATGAATGCAATAGTATGGTAAAGGAAAATATATCTTGTATAATCTTTTCTTGTTGTTATTAACAAATATCTATATAATACCTAGCGCGACGTCGAAAACTGTTAGAAAATATTTTTTAATACAATTGCTCAAAAAGTTTACTTTATGTAGCTGCAAATCGTGCGTAAAGTTTGACTTTATGCACTAGTGCTAAAAAGTAATCTGATCTGCAAATCGTGCCTAAAGTTTGATTTTACGCACGATTTGCAGATATATTGCATTTTGAATTGACCAATCAGAACACTTCACTATATTAAATCCACCAATCACAACACATATCGGAGTTAACCGGAACGCTAGATGCTTTTTTGGTGCGTATACTGTGTAAATAATTTAAGTCCTTAAAAAAAACATTGTATTTAATATCAACCAATCAGAATACAGCAATGTTAAAATCGATCAATCAGGAAACGCAATTTATTTCTCAAAACATGAGGTGTTTTTTAGTTCCTACTTCACAATCATTAAAAAAGATTTAATTTTTTGGGAAACGCTTCAAAGTGTGTTTAAACTGTTAAAACAGCTATGAGACATGGCAATTTGTAGGGCCCAACCTGTTGTGTTGGGAGGTGTAATAGGAGGTTGGGCCCGCAGGGAGCTGAAGGAGGGTGTGGGAGAGGCAGGGTACGCAACAGGTTGGGCCCTACAAATTGCCATGTGTGCTGTTTTAAAGAGCTAATTATACCGTCGTCTGTGGCATTTTTCGCGGTATTGATATTTTGTATCTATGTCAAAGAAGTAAAAAAATTAAAAGACCGTCAAGTTTACCATAATTTCACCTTAGTTTAGTTATTGTGCGTAAATAATAAGTATTTTTATGATATTTTCTCACAATCGAAGTGAAACATTGTATGCATTACTCTGGTCTAAAAGCCATATTACCACTCGAACAATTTTCCCTCACTTCGGTCGGGAAAATGACCACCTGGTGGTAATATGGCCTACTTTAGACCCTTGTCAAACAATCTACTATTATTTCATTGTAGTTTTTTCGCAATTGTATTAAAAAACGTTGTTCGACTAGACGTGTGCGCCGCCATAAAAATCCGCGGCGGCGGCGCGCCGGGAATTTTCGGCGGCGTGGCTGCGCCACGCCGGCGTCAAGGTCACTTTTGCCTACGTCACGTTTCGCATTAAAAATATGTAAAATATCAAAAACTTTTTAGGAACAAGGAACATAAAACAATATTAAATGCTGTTTGCTTATTAAAAGATGTTTTTCTAGTACACTTCAGTCTTGCCTATTTTTCGGAAATCGCATTTATGTTGATGTTTCTCATAATTGGGATAAATTAACATCCTTTTTTGACTCGCAGTAGGTCCAAACATACCGTTCAGTATTAAGGATCAATCCTGCCACCGAAAATACTCCTTTTCACAGGCTAATTTAGTTGATGATACATTTTAGGTGGCAGATTAATTATTTTCGTTACCAATCTTATTAATTTGTCAATTTACTTCATATTATTTGGTGAGCGGTTAAATCATAGCCATTTATTAGTCTCCCGAAAGAGTAGTATGGTTATCATTCAGTACAAAAGTGAAAAAAAATTATGCGTATCGAGAGAAAATTTTTGAACATAGATAGAGTGCCCCACGATGAATATTTTTAGTTTTAGAGGTCCGTAAAATTTTTGGACCTTCCCGTCTAAATTAGGGGTCCCGTGTTATATGTTAGATCTCTAAAAATTTCCGGCTAAAACAGACATGCAGAATTTATTTCTAATATTAAAAATGTCTTTGCCCAGCAGTGGGACACTATTTTAGGCTAATAAAAAAAAATGTAAAATTCCATATTTAACAAAAAGTTCTGCGGAGAGGAAAATCAGTCAGAAAAATATACTTTTTTAGAATCATCCTTTTTTTTAAGTAAAAAAAAATATCATAAGAAAGCATATTTAATGCAGTTTTAAAATATATACAATTTTAAGGCTTTTACTCAACAAAAACTACGTGAAAAATAAAATTTTCGCGTCGTGGTGTATAAGTTTTCTCCATAGTAATTATCTAAAATCAATATGAACGTGAACTTCCGTAGTATATTGAACTTAAAATGTAATTATGTATGTTCCATTTTTGCATGTTGCACAAATTATTATGATTAATAATAAACAATACATACATTTAAGGTCAATACACTACGGAAGTTCACGTTCACATTGATTTTAGATAATTACTATGGAGAAAACATATGCACCACGACGCGAAAGATGTTTTTTCACGTACTATTTGTTGAGTAAAAGTCTTAAAATGGTATATATTTGAAGACTGCATTTAATTTGCTTGCTTAATATATTTTATATACTTCTATAATTATTAGTTATATAACGTTCTAAAGATATATATTTTTCTGACTGATTTTCCTCTCCGCAGAGCATTTTTTTAAATTGGAATTTTACATTTTTAATATCATAAATCAATTCTGCATGTCTGTTTTATACGAAAATAATACCACACAACCCCTAGCAGCCTTAACCAAATAGTCCCCTGATTTAGACGTGAAGGTCCAACAATATTACGGACCTCGAAAACTAAAAATATTCATCGTGGGGCACTCTATCCATGTTCCAAATTTCACAACTTCTTCTAGATGCGCACAATTTGTTCAATTGCAAGCTCTGCTAGAGAAGGAATTGACTAGTTCAGTGTGTAGATGTTTTTATGGTTTAATTCGTCAATATACGTTGTTAAACTTTCAACTGTCTTTCCTTCATCGGTAATTGCTAATTGGCATAGGTTAATTTTTGCCGAATTCTGAAATTTTGGCCAACGGCGTGGATTTTGAAATCCGCGGCGGCGGCGGCGGCGTGGGTCCCACGGCGCGGCGCACACGTCTATGTTCGACACACGTGCAGAAGTGTCATTTTCATTCTTTTTTTTTTATACTACGACGGTGGCAAACAAGCATACGGCCTGCCTGATGGTAAGCAGCTACCGTAACCTATGGACGCCTGTAACTCCACAGGAGTCACATGCGCGTTGCCGACCCTTTACAAAAAGGAGGATTCACTGTGTTGACGGCTAAAGGAACAAGAGGGTCCCTCATCGTCAACACACTGGGTCCTCTTTGAGCTCTTTGGCAACCTTACTAACCAGCAGGAACACAACACTATGAGTAGGGTCTAGTGCTATTCGTCCCGAGTCTTGACCCTCGCCTCTCGGCTCGGGCCAAGTAACCTCGGTACTCGTGCAAAATGAAATACTTCTTGCACTTGTATCGAAAACTACTATTTTATTATAAGTAATCATATCATATTCTCTAACTAAAACAGAAAATCGCACTTGTGAGTTATCGAAGCTCAAAACTGTTCGCGTACTGTACTACTAACCCAGAGGAAAATTAAGGCCTTATTGGGATTAAGTCCGGTTTCCTCACGATGTTTTTTTTTCACCGAAAACCTGAACTGACTGGTAAATATTAAATAATATATCGTACGTAAGTTCCAAAATAGTACATAGGTCGGAGATATTCCGTCCGTATACGACGTTTTCTAATACAGTTGCAAAAAAATGCCAAAAATATAAATATAGGTAAATTTGAGGTTACTTTAAAACCTACGAAAGTCATGAATTTTTGAATAAACGTAACCAAATTGAAAATTTTACGCATTAAATACATATGTACATGTACCGATAAAAATAAACAAACAAAACATTGTGATACTATCTATACTGAAATAAAACAGATCATTTTATACAATAGCCTTTTACTTGTAAGTATGAGGCGGTCTGTTGCTTTTTGTGTTTCTTGGAAAATCTCAGTGTGTTAAGTATTTCACTTAACATAACTCGAATTTATCACTTGTTGAAGCCAAAACTGAATTGAGATCACATGATAAGAGCTTCTCAAAAAGTTATTTTATTTACAATATTTGAAGGGTACACGGAAAGAACATGGAAAGAACATGTCTAGTCACATTTTTTGTAAAATGAGATTTTTATATCAAAATGTAGAGCTTGCATCATTGCTATTAGTAACAAATTCTGTTACAGCTGTAAGTCTTAACGTATATCCACCTCTTAACTCATAAAAACCATCTAGTTACGAAAATAGTATGGTAAATTGAATCGTTCCAAATTTTAAAAGTGCTATAACTCCAAATGTTGTCAGGGTGACTAGACATGTTCTTTCCGTGTACCCTTCATTTACTCAAAGCCATGCAACGTTAGCGCGATAACGCCATAAGTTCAGAAAACATCTCCTTCGATCAGCCAAATCTTTAGTCAAAGAATCTTTAGGCATTACCAACTGTTCAAAATTTAAATATCATAAAATAGCGCTCTCAACTGTAAAACTTTCCGTTTGATTCCAAAACCAAGTAAAAGTAGTGATTATTGCAATTAAAATTACTATAACATAATATTAAACATGCACTAAACATTAAAAATAAATAATTGTGCGGAACGAACGGTCTGAATTGGTCTAGGAAAACTTATGTAAGATAAAAACCGGCCAAGTAGGTGTCGGACCACGCATAATGGAGGGTTCCGTACTTTCAATTGAATAAGAACCAAACTAATACCAGAAGGTATTAGAAGAAGTAAGTAGAAGGTAACCGTATCTGATGCCTATGGAATAAGATTTTTTGGAGATAACTCAAAAATGGCTGAACCGATAATGTTCAAAACAATTTTCGTAGATAGTATGTGATAAGGCGTATCTTCTCAATTTTTTTCATATTTTTTGGACTTACGGTTCAAAAGTTACAGGGGGGACACAATTTTTCTGACTTTCGAAGCGTTTATTTCAGAAATTATTTACTTAATCACAAAATGTTCAACGAAACCTCAATGTCATTTTTAAAGATCTATCGATTGATGGCACATGTTGATATTTGGTTTAAAAAAAATTGAAATTTAGTTACTTGTATAGAGCGCCCCCTTAAAATATTTTTTGCTGCAATTTAACTACATAACTAAGTAGCGGCATACAAAATCCACCTTATGTGTAAATTTTATTAAGATACGTCTTATAGTTTCCGAGTAAAATGGCTGTGACATATGGACGGACATGACGAAACTATAGGGGTTCCGTTTTTGCCATTTTGGCTATGGAACCCTAATAAAAGAAGAAAAAATTTCATATTATACAAAGTATTGTATTTTCATCATATCTTAATAAAATAATACAAAACCAGTATATTTTTAATTTAAATTCATATTCCGGGCACCAAGGTTGATGCTGGCGCGGCTGCATCCTCAGCCGAGCACCTCAAGCGTCGCAAGTATGCTGCCCTTGGCAGTAGTTACATGTTTGCGGCGTTTGGGGTCGAAACCCTGGGGCCAGGGGGACCAAATGCGCGTCGCCTCTACAAAGATATTTCGGCGCGTCTCATTGAGGCCTCTGGTGACCAGAGGGCTGACCACAATTTTGGCCAACGGATAAGCATTGCTATCCAGCGTGGAAATGCGGCCAGCCTTCTGGGCACTCTACCTAGTGAGGGGGACCTAGGTCAGGTTTTTTATTTGTAAGTTTTTAGTTAGATATATTATGTTTTTATAGATGTTCTAGTTTTGTTTAATATAGTTATTATTCCATTTAATTTATGTAAAAAAATATTAATAATTTTATAAACATTGATGTGGACTGGGCCGCTGGCATATCGGACTACGGAAAGCGGGCCTACGCGCCTACGAGTCCAAATTACACTAAAAAATAAAATTAGTAATTATTACAAATAACAATTATTTCAAAACATATTAATTCTATCTAAGAGCTTTGCAATTATTTATTTAAAATTCAGGAAACAAATCAGAGGTCTCAGATTTCTTTGGGAACCAACAACTCGGGTTGGACTCGATATGTTGAAAATCGCTCTGTCTTTATGATTCTGACCCATGATTGGCTGGAAAAGTAAAAAGCACTAGTGCGATAAATCTAACTTTCCGCACTGCAATTTTTGAGCAACTGTATTAAAAACACTTACGAAATCGACTACCACCTGACCTGACCTTTTAACCCAGAGGCTATCAGCGCTTGTTGAATCTTTGCATTATTATTATCACTGGTATTTTGGCGAATCGCGACGTTTATTAAGGCCTTTGTATAGGGGATCAACATACGCCTTAACATGTCATACTATGCCGCAATACAACACGTTCACGGAGGACTTGTTATACTTGCAGTACAGGGTCTGCTAGGCTTCCTGGAGGAACTGGGTTGGCATGAATAAGGCCACCCGGCACGCAAAACAGGCGCAAAATATAGACGTCGAGTTACGGAAAACAGCCCGCGTTAACCTTAACCTTACTTGCAGTACACTTTCTTGAGACAATTTTGTTTATGGGCAAAAGTGTTAAACATATCTTTTTCTACTCCTGTACTTTTATCTGTCATTTATACATTCGTTAACACCTATATAAGAACATAGATAATACACTCGATGAAAAGTCTTTCTAGTCTATTCCCCAAAATAACACTTGTTCTATAAAAGCGCCAAAATAGTATCGCGGAATCGCGTGCAAACACGGCTATTAATATAAAATAAATTACTGCCAACCTAAGAAACCTAAATAAACGCAGCGTTTTTAGAAAAAAAAACTTTAAAAAAGAAAAAATTATAAGAACCACAGACCTACTTCGTAGTTTTTTACGTTTTCCGTTCGTTTGTTGGGGCGAATTGCAAACTTTGAAAGTAATTTAGGTATTTTTACTAATCTCTGTAGCTCTTTAATAATTGATCAAATAACGACGGTATTTGTGTTAGTAATGTTAGTATTATTGAAAAATAGTGTTTTAAAAGGTAAAACTTAAATGATTGTTGATTATGTTGACAAAATAACTGCGATATCCATGAAGATTTCAATTTCGAATTTTATGTAAAAGTAAGTGTATTCGTAGAAAAAGTATTGTATGCAACGTCGTATAAGTAGGTAAAAAAATGTTCGTGGCGTTTTTCTTAACAATTTTCGCCTACGGCTCAAATTGTTACCCACGCCACTCACCTTTTTTGACCCCTCTTATACAACTGTTGCATAAACTACTATTAGCATCGATCACTTGTTAGTATACATAGTTGACTCGGAAATAAAAATGGAATAAATTAAAATTACTAATTGCAGTTATTTTTAGCCATCGGTAATAGCTCGGTTCTTTGTTATTTCTGTACATTAATGTGTTTGACTGAACTGTTGGTTGATTTGTAGAGCGCGATTGGGGCGACAGGCCAAATCAGGACAAGTCACCACTGTGGAACCATAACCGGCGGACATGGGGAGGGGATGCTCAAAACGAAGAAATTTTACCAGAATGGTAAGTGATGCAACTGCTTATATCTACTTGTTGCTACTGTACCTAGTCGGTTACTAAGTTCTGTTACTAGAGTTTTCACTAAATAGATAGGAATAGGTAGCAACATTTTAATTATTAACGTACATAATTTAAAAGCTTATTTAATAGTCAATAGATTACAATATATTGAATTGAAAATTATTGTCGCAGTTTTTCATAATTCTTTATAACACTCGGAAAAGGGCGTGAAATATATACGTCAAAATTACGCTCCTTGGTCGTGTTGATTTAAATCCTATTTATTTTAATCACCTTAAGGACGCATCAGTCTTACACAATTCCGTAGCTATATTATTTAGCTTCAATTTGGTATATGTATAGTTCACGTGGGGCTATCCCATAAAATACTAGACTATACGTTGTAAGTCTGCTTGTTCCATAGCAGTCTAAATCTATGTCTTTTGTGAAAAACTTAGAAATAGGCAATATATCAAATGGGAATATCTGTGGAATAGAATCGCAAGAAAATTAAATGGTGGTCACGCAATTACCTCTAATAAACAGGTTTCTTACAAACAAGCAATGGAACCTTCTAAACAAAAGTGCAATATTTTTTGATGTACTTTTGTAAAGTGTAATTTTCTTAAATTTACCGCGTGTTTGCGTCTTCAGGCAATCTTGTGCTTTAAAAGGATTTTCAATAAATTTCTCATCTGATTTGTGTATACCATATTATGTTCATTAGAAATTAGGCTATTAAATAATTACTTTAATTTTTGATTTTCTAACTTTATTTTATATTTTATCAGTCAGAAATCTGGTAACAGAACTTAGTAACTAACTAGGTATGGCTAGGCATTATTTCTTCGATCAACTAATTACATCATAGTGCTCTAGCCCAGCTTATGGGAGAGGGCCTAAGTGATTACCAACTTTTAGTATGTTGTTGGGCACGTGCCCAAGGGTCCTAGTGACGTCACTAGGACCCTAAAAATGTCGAGAGACGGGGACGTAGTTGAATGTCTCCCGCGTAATGACATCAAAATGGCTGCCGCTTTTTTTCCCACGAATTGGCGTAGGCACTAGTTTTTACGAAAGCGACTACCACCTTACCTTCCTACCCAGAGGGGAAACTAGGCCTTATCGGGATTAGGTCCGGTTTCCTTAAGATGTTTTCCTTCACCGAAAAGAGTTCGATATATCAAATGATATTCCGTTCATAAGTTCCGAAAAACTAAGTGTACGAGCCGGGGTTTGAACCCGAGACTTCCGGATTGAAAGTCTTGCCGCCAGGCTACCAGCACTCGCCTTTTTCCTCTTACTGTCACTCCCAATATCGTATTGGTAGGCAGGTGTATGGAAAAAATAAACTTCTAAATTATCAGCCATAGAACATGTTTTTTTAATATTTGTAATTTTTTCCTTAATTTTGGTTTATAATATAACCAACTATCAACCTATCAACTTTCTGTTTCCACATGTTTAAAATAGGGTGAATAGAGTGATGAAACTTGTCAAACCTACATCAGAAGTGTTTTAAGAAGGTGTATTGTGTAAGTTTAATCGGAATGTTTGTAACTTTTGGTTATCATCAATCAATGAATTATTTAAGGGCGATGGACAACGCAGAGGCATGCGCAGGCACGTTCGATGCGTCGGGTGCCTTCCATGGTTATAGTAACGACGACACCAACTTGCCTCGGAGCCAGGAAGCTTCGTATTGTAAGTACCCCACCCCACAGAAAACGCAGGTACCGCATCGTAATGTCTTTGCTTAGCAAGGTTGAGAGGACACTCTAAAAAACTTGTCAAGCATCTGTGTAATATGAATCCTAGAAAACACTTCTTACCGAATCGTGTGGTGAATATGTGGAACTCTACCAGAATTTGTTGTTAGTGCACCATCAGTGAACTCTTTCAAAAATAGACTAGACTCTTATCTTAGAACTTTATAAAGTGCAAAAGAAACACAAGTGCTGTGATATACACGCATCAGCTCTAAGAGCTGCTAGTGTATTAATAAATAATAATAATTAATAATAATAACGTCACCACACCGCTCAGTTTTACTATTAAAATGCTACTATTATAATATCACAACTGCATAGTGTTCTATACTTCATACTATAGCGGTCCGGGTTCACCTCTATAAAGGTTGTCGCAGACCAATAGGCTCGGCACAGCATCAACTCAAGGCGTTAAGTATTCTTTCTATGAGCGCCCATACTGTATCGTATAACGCACTTAACGACATCGGAAGGGCACTCGTCAGCTCGCAATTACGTTAGGACATCGTCCCGCCAACGTCGCGCGCTCGCCCCGTTTACGTCGGGCCGCCACCGCGCAGCCGCTATGATGACAGCGCGCGACCGCCATCGGCCCGCCCGCCCGCACCCCGCCGACATAAATTGTTTAGTTTAATGAGAATATTGAGCATATTGTGATTCTACTATATTAAATTATCGTTATGTTAGGAGCTTACCGGCACATATATGTCTATAAATATTACCAATATTTTTTCGGTAGGATTTTATAGAAAATATATTTTTAGAACATTACGAGTAATAAACAATCTAGACCAATTACTACTTTTTACTAGCTTTTATTGAGCTTACAGTGTTAGTTAGTTTGTTGCTTAGGTAGAATCTTGCAAGACAGATTTGAACCAGTTCTAGAATTCCGATTGTGCTAACTTGGATGACAATACAAAAATAAGGCACCGATTATACAAATTTTCCACCTAGGTAGGTAGGTAGGTAGGTGAATGGTTAAAATATTAACACATCAAGTTGATTGTTTTATTCACAATTAAATGATTACTTAAATTAATAAGTATAATAGCCTTTTTACTTCAATCAGTTAACGTGAAATAAAAAAATACACGTTCACTTAATGTAAAAAATCGAGTTAACTTGTCAGGAACAAATTGTTTTAAGTAGTACTTTGCGGAGATGCACAATAATTTTTTTTTTCTTACTCCATATTAGTGGTTCCTACCGACTATGGAAATGGGGTAGCAAAGCCTCGCTGTAAGTGCGCTGTAGGCGCGAAGTCGTTTCCGTGTTTGCGTACGTACGTAATATAACGTTAACATAATCCACTAATTTTGCCATCTTTGCGGCACTTTAAATTAATATAATAATAATCTATATCATAACACAGCCTATCAAGTCACGAGGATGTGCACGTAAATCCCTATGAAGGAAAAACATCAATAATAAAATAATATAAAGCCGTGTTATCTGTCTGGCTGCTTCAAAGCCATTAATGCATTGCAATTGATTTGAAAAATATAAGAACCTGAATGAAATGATAATCCTGCTAACTTGAGCGGTATTAGACTTCAAAGGTGTACTTTAATTTATGCTATCGTAGCTTTGTTCAGTGAATACTTTTGTTATTATTGCAATAAAGTAATAATATAGATATGCGTTCAACACATTTTTTTTCTTGTCAAAGACTAGGACTACGTGTTAAACTAATAATATTATTGTTTTCCTGTTTTAGCTCTGACGAGATCACACACCCACGGCAGTTTTGCTAGATTAAAATCTGTCGAAGACGGCTCTGATGAATGGTGGGCATCGGCAAAAGCAAAAAAACTGTCCCCGAAAAAGTTTGATGCCAGTGAAATAAAATTCAAAAAGGTAAGTGCCATCCCATGCATGGTTTAGTTTTACTTATTAGTCAGAATATATGTTTAAACAGTACGTTCATTAATTTTCAGCAAGTGAGTGTTGCTGCAACAGAAGATAGTGGCAACACCAGTTCTAGCTCAAAACAAAGCAGTACTAGCAAAGAGGAAAGTAACATGGCTCAGGATGCACAGGAAAACCAAGTGACTTCACCAGATTCATCTGACAGTGGCCAACCAGATAATACTTATTCCAAAAACAATGCCTACAGGCCCAAGTTTTCAGAAAATAAAACTTTTGATGCGCTAATGAGATCCGATATAAATATGGACGTAGCAAGTGACGAAAGAGGGAACTTCCAGTCGGTGACTATCAAACCTAATAATAGTTTGCGCCAGAAACATCAAAATATTGTAGCATCGGTAGCAGATAACTCTCATCAAGTACGGAAAGCCGGAACGCAAGACGTCATAGCCGGCCAAATGTCAGATAAGTATGTTTTAACATATTGCTATTGTGCTACTTTTATAGGTCGTATGTACTAGACCGGAGGTCCAGATTTAGGTTATGCTAATTTAAAGACTGATGAAACATCACAAGATGCACGTAAAAAATGGTCTTAAAATATATCTTTTTTAATCCCTTTTGATACAGAAGTATGTACTTAATTTTGATAAAATTAATTTTGTGTCGCTTTTATTCTAACAATGAAGTTATTCTTATGTGTATTTTGTTTTAGGGAACACTCAAAACTTGGTGGGAAATCACCCGAGGATGCTCTTGTTGAAGACATATTCGAAATTACGTTAGATGATAAAGATCTTCTTTCAAAATTGCCTTCTGTCATGGGTGCATTAAACACGGGAATGTCAAGCAAAGTTTCTATGGGCAACTCGGCAACAGCGGTATCTAAGCCCGCCATGCAAAACCGAGCCGTAAGTCCTAGTCCTCAAAACCAAGGCAGTGTGATGCATAAACCTAACCAATCCATGGCGGCAATGCCTGGAATGCATTCAAACACTATGCACACATTAGGAATGCAGAGTTCCGGGACCAAAGCACCGGGCTTGCAGTTGCCAGGAATGCACCCGCACGCACTGCTGACATCTACAGTGCATCCGGGAATTCAGTCCCACGGAATGCCATCGCCTGGTGCGCAGCAATCTGGAATACCGTCCCCATCCATACAAAACTCAGGATTACAAACATTAGGATTGCAGACATCTGGGCAAAAGAATCAAGGCATGCCTTCTCCTGGGATTCAGAGCCAAGGACTTCAAACGCCCGGAATGCCATCACACGGGCTGCAAATGCCTGGAATGCAAGCTCCAGGCATGCAGGGTATTAGTTTGCAGTCATTAGGAATGCAATCGGCTGGGATGCAGCCTGGTTTACAGAACACTGCCAATCAGACATCATCGATACATAACATAGGAATATCGAATACAGCACTAAATTCTGCAATGAGACTACAGGGTCCCAGATTGTTAGAGCAAGGGCCGACAACGAATTCCATGGGAATTCCGCATCAACGAATGTCTCCGCCGCCTTTGCTTCTTAACCCTAGCATGGCCAACACCGCCATGAGTGCAAGTGGTATGCATCAAGGTTCAGGGCTCACAGGGTTTCAGAATTCCTCGGCCATTCAAGGGATGCCGAATACCAGTAGTTCAATCTTTGGACTTGGACAAAATCCCAATAATGCCCAGGTAGGAAAATAAAAAAATTTGTATGTTCGACATTTTTAGTTCTTCAAAATTAATAATTACTGATTTATATTGGGTTTCAGATTCCACCATCTGGTGATATCCAATTGCCAAACCACGCGCAAAACAACATGTATCCTATGCACGGACTACAACATTCGGGATCTCAGGCGCAATTCAATTCATTATATGGTAATATGAATATAATGCAGCAGTCGCCTCCGCATAATACTCCGAATTCCCAGAGTTTAGCAGACCATTGGTATTACGAAGACCCCAAGGTAATTTTAAATGTACCACTGTGGGCCAGGCGTGTCATTCTTGCAATAAATGTACAGTCACGAACCCGGATTGTTGAGCCATTACAATTCATTACATATAATATTTTTCCTTTTCCTTTTGCTTGTTTCGACTAAAGGACTACTACTACACACTACATACATAAATTATATGATTTACTTTAATTTAATTACCACTTTTTGTTCAAAAAGTGTTCAAAATCTGTTGGTGATCCTAAATAAAAAAAAATAAAAAAAATACATTGTTCGTAATTACGCCTAAATTTAGCCGTGTTATGAATAACCGATGTTACCAACTATAGTCTGGCCAGCCAACGAACGCAGTAGCAATGTACAGCGAACAAAAGTATGACAACACTAAGAATCAGTGAAAAAAGCAGCAATGATCATCAAGTTTTGTTTTTAATTTTAGGTGGTATTTCCGCCCCTTTCATTAGGTGACATTTACGGTGTGTAAAAAGGAGACGGATATATTTCGTCTGATATGTTATCAACTGCAACAGATAATCTGGTTGAGGCAATTGACATATGGCTTAAAACTGAATTTAAATTTGATTGGGAACGTTGCAGGAGTTCTATCTCACTCGCGCTAAAGATGAGAGAGTGGAATGCACTAGAAACAAATTCAATGTGAATGAAATGTTCGTCATGAAACATGACACATGAATGTGTCTCGTCACAAAGGGTTGCCACATGTACGTATTTTGAATTTGCCGCGCGTTTCTACTGACAGAAATGGTTTGCCAGACTATACCTGCCAACTGTCAGTTCCATCGGTCATTACACGGCTAAGTTACGAACAATGACAAATGGCTCAACAATCCGCGTTCGACACTCTACATAAGTGGATTAGAAGATATGTATCTTTATTATAACATTATCTGTTTTTTTAAACGAACGGTTACGATATTTATTAAACATTTTTCCTTACAGAAAACTGTACAAGGACCTTTCTCTTCCAAAGACATGTATAACTGGTACAGGGCAGGATTCTTTACTCCGAGTTTGATGGTGCGGCGGGCGTGTGACTCGCATATGCGGCCCTTAGGTTCTTATGGATCGGTGGTACCTTTTGCCCAGGTGGTACGTATGGAATTGTGCTTGGATTTACGATTATATCGAAGTTTAATACGAATTCTATAATTACAAATGTTTATTTATTTCGCAAGCATGGGTCATGTAAAAAGTTGAGATACCGTTATAAACACAACCATTAATTTTAAAGGACATGGCTTCTTTTTCAATGGGCGGTGGCTTTGGCATGCGAAACCAGGGATCGCACGATTCTATGATGAACACGCAGCCTGGTCTTGGATTGGATGTAAGTATACAACTGATTATGACATTAATGACAGTACATACAAATTAATAACTGTATCATACACAGAGTTTAGGTACAGTACCGGCCAATAATATATCACCTCCATGTTTCTACAGTGTTTGTATATATTGTAACCAATTTCCACCACACTACTTTAGGTATTCTTGTAGTAGCTTTTGTGACAGCGATGAGAAAAATTGATCTCATGTAATGGTTTTTTAATTTTTTTTTAAATACCTTAATTTTTTTATTTGAGTTTTTTTAGTAATATGGTTAGTCTCCTATTGGAACTCACAGTATTTCAATGCAGTATTCATCCTACATTTGTATAAAATTACTAGTAAAAAATGCAATGTAATCTATATTGTTTACTCCATACATGCTCATACAAAAAACACGTGTGATTTATTATTAGCCTGTACTGTATAAATCTCTCCCGTGGACAAACTGCAATGCTATAAAGACTAGCTATTCTACTGATTATTAAATCCTTAACCATATAAAGGGGAGAGTAAGTATCTATATATACATGTAAATAAAAATTACTGATATGCAAACAAGTAATAGCATAGATAAGGATAGCATATGCATAGATAAGGATCTATCCTCGTGCCGCCCAATGTAACAATAGCATGAAAATATTAAAGAATTTTAAACAATTGGTAAGCCGTTTTAGGTGAATTTTCCCTTGTTTCTTTAATATTAGATATATAGAGCTTTTCCCAAGTAAAGGTGCGACCACACCGCTGCTTAAAATACGGCGACGCTACGGAATCGCAGTGACGCATCGTATCCGTACCGTTTTTATCGCATGCCACACCGCTGCTCAAAATACGCAAATAATAATAATAATATTAAAGATAGTTAAATTCTGCGTCGATTGGGCATCTTAAGTTCCAATTCAGTTCAGCGGTACAGCCGAAATCAAAAATTATAAATCGGGAAAATGTCTCATTTAGTTGAAAAACTTATATTTTGAATTCCATACCACATCTCTTTGAAACAAACACTCCTGTTGAAAAACCTATAGATAAAAGTTTAAGATAATAAAATTTCAAGTTATATAGATATTTCAATTTTCAAATTCAGTCATTTTGAAAAACTAAATTTGGCATGAATTCAAAATCGTTTTTTTTTTCTAAATCCAGTAAGTTGCATATTTTCCTTAAATATTGCCCTGGTTACACCTACCGAGTACAGTGGCGAGTCAGTGCTCTCGACCGAGTGCTCGCTAAGTGTAAACACATCGCCGAGTACTCGGCCGAGCGCTCGGCCGAGTAAATGGGCGAGACAGTCACTCGCTCCCCAATCTTTTTACTAGGCCGAGTGCCCACCCCCGCGCTCCCCGCACTGACTCGTCGATTCGCTCGCTGGGTGTGAACAGTGCGCTCGCCCTGCGCACTCGCCACTCGCATGCTACTTCTGTTACACATGTAAATTTTACCGTATATCCACTTCTTAATTCATAAAAACCATCTAGTTACGAAAATAGTATGGTTAATTGAATCATTTCAAATTTTAAAAGCGCTATACTATAACTCAAAATGTTGTCAATGTGACTAGACATGTTCTTTCCGTGTACCCTTCATTTGTTGTTATAGCGGCCACAGAAATACATCATCTGTGAACATTTCAACTGTCTACCCAAGTAACACAGGAAGCATTATAACATATGAATAGTTAACTTATTTCGAACTTAAGGACCGTATAAACTCTTATATACGTTCACCGAGCAACTTGTCGCATTATATGATGCTTTGAGCTGTATAACGGTTATATAATGGCATATCTAAATGCTTTTGTAAAGCCTTTAGCTTTAGTGCAGCAAACCACAACGCAACTGTACAGCTTTCGACTGTTTAAAAGCACTTAAGTGCTTTAGGTTCTACAATAGCATTATATAATGCTTTAAGCTGTATAACGGTTGTATAATGGCATGTATAAATGCTTTTTTAAAGCCTTTAGTTTTAGTACAGCGAACCAAAATGCAACTGTATAGCTGAATGCTGTACAGTTGCGTTTTGGTTTGCTACACTAATGCTTCGGTGTGGTTTAGTGCCTTAGGTTCTACAATAGCATAAATAAATGCTTAATGCTGTTTATGAGCATGAATATTAGCCATTATAATGCCACGTAAATCCGGTATACAGCTTTCAGCTGTTTTTAGTGCTTTAGGTTCTACAATAGCATTTTATGATGCTTTACGCTGTATAACGGTTGTATAATGGCATATGTAAATGCTTTTGTTTAGCCATTAGTTTTAGTGCAGCGAACAACATGCAACTGTACAGCTGAATGATGTACAGTTGCGTTTTGGTTTGCTACACTAATGCTTCGGTTTGGTTTAGTGCCTTAGGTTCTACAATAGCTTAAATAAATGCTTAATACTGTTTAAGAGCATGAATATTAGCCATTATAATGCCACGTAAATTCGCTATACAGCTTTCAGCTATTTTTAATGCCTTAGGGTGTACAATAGCATTTATAAGTAGGCAATACGTTCCTAATGCAGTATAATAGCAATAATATAAACCATTATAAAGCCAAGTAATTCACTATAAGGGGCTGTTCATAAATTACGTCATTTCAAATGGGGGGGGGGTCTGGACATCGGATGATGGTAGCATGACGTAGGGGGGGGGGGGGGCGGTCATTCCGAAGATCACATCATCAATGTGTAAAACAAGGAATGAAAGTCGTGTTTCTATAAACTTTTAATGCTATAAAATAGTATCTACTAAATAGTTTTTTACACTTAAGCTTAAAACGCATTTTTTTTAATGACGTCACTTTATTTGGCAGCTTTACTATCAAAAAATTGATGACGTAATTTATGAACAGCCCCTATACAGCTTTTAGCGGTTTTAGTGCCTTAGGTTCTACAATAGCATAAATAAATGCTTAATGTTGTTTAATAGCATAATTATTCACGTGTAATGCTGTAGGCATAAATAAGGCATTTTTTAAGGGTCACTGAGCTGCTATTGGACTAAGAGCTAGCCACGTCAGATATGACAAAATAATGAGAGCAACAAAACCCGTCTGGTTAGATTGCTATACTATTCTTATTGCTAGATCCTGGCATCTGGCAGCTTTTAATGGGTGGAGGTCACAGTGACAGACTAGCAAAATGTTTTAATTGGAAAATAGTAATACCAAACTAGGTAAAAATTGCCGAAGTTGTCTCAGTTATAAAGGACAGGGCCTATATTTTAAGGGGCTCCCTGGCGCCAACGACCTTGGATCTGATTCCCTTAGTTTTCTAATTATTTATATAGCTTATCATATTATCAGTAACGGCTTTAAACAATATAGTATCCTATATTTACTTCAATATTCATTGTTCACGAGATATTTGACATCAAAGTCGACCCGCTTTAGGCTAAAAAAGTGGTTTTATGGTCATAAATTTTGTTTTAATTAGTTAAAAATTAAAATCTCTCTACAGTTTTTAGAGACATCAAAGAGGAACCCTAATATGTAGATTACGTATATGTAAGATTCTTTACACCATTCGAATATCGATAAAAGTGTTTTTTAGACCATATTTTAAAAATATCATAAAAAAATAACGGCTCATTTATTTCAAGATCCGGCTCTACAGAATGGAGATAAAAGATTCAAAAACCGATAGTCGTTTGCCTTATAATTCTATCTATAGTTAATATGTTGGAATATCGACTCAAAACTGGTCAAAAATCGATAAAAAAAAACGTTAGACCAAAAAATTTGGTGTATTATTACCATACATCGGGGTTTTCGGTGCGGGAATGTTTGACATTAGCCAAAGAGTAGGCATTAACTTAAAAAACAGAATGTACTCTAGCACGTTTCTACCTAAAGAATAATTGATCGAAAAAATCATAGGTATATACAATTTATATATAATAGCTGACTATTATGTATATATATTGTAGGTACATATACCTATGATTTTTTCAAGTATTTTTTTATTAATTCATGTAATGACTGATCATTGTCAACCTCTTCAGTTAATCAAATAGTTCATAAATATCGGACGTCAAGATTAATATTTGACACTTACTATACCGTGTCTTTGTCTTAGGTAGATCTAGTTAATAAATTTCGGATATGCAATTGCATTTTTAAAATACTAAGTATATCAGTAGTAGTATAGTCAATACAAACATGCCTCTAAGAAAAAAAGCTCGTATCATAGTGTGTAAGCTATTCACAGAGAGGTAGTTATTCATTAAGCATAATATGATATTTTCTCAGACTAACTCTCAACCTATCTGTTTATCTCTACTTTTTCTCAAATCGTTCCCGCACCGAAAACCCCGATGTATGATTATTACGGAAACAAAAACAGTAGGCGAAAACTATGAACTATATTTTATTATACATCGTTTGGCACTACTTTCTCGCAACATAAGCATTTGTATAATTTCTCTTAATATTGTATAGTATTTGTATAGTTTCTCATAATATTGCATCAAACCCAGATCTCTAGGATTTATTTTCTTGAAATGGTTTGCATTCTTTGACCTCCACTACTTTAAAGCTGCCAGATGTCCAGATCTAGAAATAAGCATAATATACCAAACTGACTAGAGGGGTTTGGTTGCTCTCATTATTGTCATATCCGACGTGGACGGGGCTAGCTCTCCGTCTATATAGACCAACGCCATTTTGTAAATAATTAATAACCTAAAAATAAAATCATGCGGACCTATTTATACAAGGAAAATACCTATATAATAAAGAAATTACTTAATTTAAGACTGCTCAACCAACACTATTATGTTAATAATGCAAAACTCGTTCTATACGAGGATTACACAATTGTTTTGCTTATTTGACGCATATCTTTTTATAATATTTTATAGCAAAACCACAATAAATCAAAGGCGCGTGAAAATTTTCAATGAAACTTATATACACATTTACAGTAAACTACATTGCGCAGTAGTATTTGAAGGATATAATAACGTAAAAGTGTCAAAAACTTTTATAAATTTTGTTAGGATGCAAACAAATATGACGTGTCACTCATTCAGTTTTTTGTACCGTCTTCGTCCATTTTATATTGCGAGACAAAGTAGTTAAATCACAACGTTCATTGTATTATAACATTTGTTCCGTCGGTATTAGAGACGTTTTTGCATTGACGTAAGGTTTATTTTACTACACTCTTATGCTAGTATAATGCGTTTGTATTGCGATCGGCAAGTTAATCGAGAGTACTATGCTTCTTTACTGCGATTAGCAAGTTTTTTGGCCGTATTAAGGCTTCTTTAATGCAGTCGGCAACTTAATAGAGCGTACTAATGCTTCTTTGAGGCGATTGGCACTTTCCATGACAACGATAATGCTACTAGCGCAGACATAATGCGCCTGCAATGCTATTAAATGACCTGTATAGGATCTCAAGCTGGGTAATTTGTGCTCATTTAAGACCTATATCAGCACTATAAACGTTTATAATGCTACTATAAAACGAACTCAAAATGCTAAAAGCATACAGATATGCTGCAAGACGGCCGTTATACTGCTTTGATGTGTTACTTGGGTAACTATCACGGTTCATGGTTTGGTGACAGACGGACGGACAGCGGAGTCTTAGTAATAGGGTCCCGTTTTACCCTTTGGGTACGGAACCCTAAAAACTTACTGAGTTCTTGAAAAATAGTATTTGTAGCGCCAAGATCAGGTCTCCATAAAATCCATTATCTTGTCTCGTCCAAATACGATTTTTCTTCTGCTCTAACAAGTCCATCAATTCCTCTATGAGGAGTTTTATTAGCAAGTTTATATATACTCGAATGATATTTTTGCGATTCATAATTGGGTAAGCTCACCTTCCGTGCACTTCGTTACTGAACACGCTGACTGACTCGCCACAAAATTCAAAAACGCGTGTAAACAGTCACTCGGCCATTTTACTGTCTCGGCCGAGTGGCATTTTGCTGTCTCGCCACTGTACTCGGTAGGTGTAACCAGGGCATATGAGGTGTGAGGCCTACATTTAATGCATTGTTACTACTAAGAACATTTAAGTGCAGATTTCTAAAACGTGCGCAATCTGAAAAGTATTTATTTATACACCGTGTTTTTTTTTATTTCTAATTTCAAGGGTATATTCCTGAGTTTAAACTTTTGACCGCCAAGCATTGAACAAAAATGACGCGCCACCGACGCCACGTAATCGCGTTCTGTCAAGCGAAATTGAACTTTGCGGAAGCCCGTGTAGGTCCCTATTGCATTACAAAGCCTGTCGGCTGTAGCCGTCGTTGGCGTCCATGGCACAACTTTTTGATATCGGCCACAGCCGACTGTGGCGGTCAATAGGTGAAGTAAAGATTTTCTAATTGTGTAAATGTAAACCTATCATTAAATATTTTTTTACTCAGAGAACCCGCTACAAAATGATGCACCTGTGTTTTAAGTCAATACAATATGCTTCCTTTGTATCCAGGCGCGTAGATACGGAAGGGGCGGAGGGAGGGAGGGGGGGGGGGGGGGCAATTGCCCCTGATGCAGGCTTTTAATGTTCGTTATTAATTTATATTGACATACTAATTTTTAATTGTTTGGTTTAGGGACTGATTACAACTGCTGGAACCTACTTACACTCGAGAGCAAAAGTTTCGGGTCACTAGCATTTTCTTGATTATCTCAAAAACGAATAAAGCTAGCGAGTTCAAATAAATTGGACCTTGTAGACAATTTATTGCTACTAAAATAAAATACCTTTTGTTTATTACTAATAGCTATTTATATTTTTTAAAACGAGAAAAAAAAAATGGCGTCCATTTGGTCGCAAAACCAAAATTAAAATATATTGAACTTTTTATGTTTACATGAAGTTTTGACACATTTTAGTACTTTATATTACCCCCATGCGCTGCGCGGATAGCATCAATGCGATTCGGCATGCTGTTTCTGAAATACTGTTGGGGAATGTTCTCCCATTCCTCTACCAAAGCATCTTTCAACTCACGAAGCGTAATTGGAGGAGGATCTCGTTGCCTTACACGTCGACCAAGCTCGTCCCAGGCATGCTCGATTGGATTAAGGTCGGGACTACGTGCTGGCCACACCATGGGACGAATACTTACGTGTTGTAATTTTGCACTACTGCAGCCGTATGGGGACGGGCGTTATCGTGCATAAACCACGCATATCTTTGACCGTTCAGAGTACCATTTTCGATAAGTACTAGCTCAGTTCGGCTATCCGCAGAAATTCCAGCCCACACGAGTACCGAACCACCACCGTATGCCGCATTTTCTTCAATACAGGCTTGCATAAATCTTTCTCCTGGTCTTCGGTTCACCTTCGCCCTTCCATCATGTTTATACAGCATACATTTTGATTCGTCCGAGAACATGACATTACCAATTTTCAATCGTCCACTCCAAGTGTTCGCGTGCATAAATTCGTCTTGCGGTACGATGGTGCCTTTCCAGTTTAGGACCATTTGCGGGTCTAAATGGTTTCAAGTTACCTTCTCTAAGACGCCGTCTTACAGTCCAGGCACTAGGGTTGCTTCCACCAAGCCTTAAAAAATGTTGGGTCAATGCTGTTCCCGTAAGAAATCGATTGCGCAGCATAGTGTTGACCAGATATCGATCTTCCCGTGCTGCTGTGCACCTGGGTCTGCCTGTTGTTGGTCGGCGTAGGTTGGAACCAGTTTGTAGAAAGCGCTGACGAACACGCTGAACTGTTGAAAATGATACACCGACTGTTCTGGCTGTTTCTCGCTGGCCTCTCCCATCTTCCAGCATCGTAAGGATTCTCGTCCATTATTCGGGTGAAAGTGGCATAATTACTATTTTATAATGAATTAATGACTACTTGATACCAGCGAGTCTTCTTATAAATACATTTTATGACAGAGCAGTAACAAAAGCAAAGACAGTTGCGAAAATTAAAAGTTCTAATTTGAAAGAAAACCTTCAAATTTTTTTTTTTTTTTCATGTCAATCCTTTACATCAACCAATAAGTTTGTATACGTATAATCAAGGATGATTAAATTGCCTATAAGGTTCAATTTATTTTGATACGCTAGCTTTTTTAGTTTCAAAGATATTAAAGTTTATGTTACTGACCCGAAACTTTTGCTCTCGAGTGTAGATGAAACTTGGTATAGACAGAGTTTGAGTCCAGAAAAAGTACATACAAATTAGTTTTCTTCCCAAAATACCAACTTAAGGGACAGAAAAGTGGGTTAGAAGTTAGTATGGAGGAATGAGTTTTGGAGAGTTTTTATACCACAAATCATCCTTGAAGGGCGTGAAAAGGGGGCAAAAGTTATTTGTATGGGGAATCAATATCCGCTGAACCGATTTAAGTTCATATATAAAATTTGGTATGGAGATAGTTTAAGTTCTGGAAAAGGATATAGAATAGTTTTTTATCTCAGAAGTCATCCCTTCAGAGGCAAAAAGGGGAGTGGATTGCTACCTCTATACCAAGTTTCATCGAAATAGGTTCAGCAGTTATTGACTGATTCCCCAATGGGTCCCTAATGTAATTAAAGGTATACTAACTCAACCAAACAATTGAACATTATGACATGTCAACGAAATTTCGAACATTAACTTATCAGAGATACGAAGGAAACATATTGACTTAATATACAGTTACATGATTTTATAGAGGGTTCTCAGATTAAAATAATAATTTTATGTAAGTTTATACAATCAGAAAGACAAAAATTGTAGCAAATTTAGGACACTACACGTCTTTAAGAAATATACTTAAGTTAAGCTCAAAAAGGTACCCTTGGAATTACCGGAAATAAAAAAAAACACGGCGTATATGTAAATAGGTTTCTGATTGGGTACGTTTTAGAAATTTGCACTTAAATGTTCTTAGTTGTAACGCTGCATTAAATGTAACTGTAAAATGTAAATTATGTAACTCCGAAAGATTTTGAAAAAACAGATTTTGAATTCATGCCAAATTTAGGCTTTCAAAATGACTGTATTTGAAAATTGAGATGTCGATATACCATTTGTTTCCAAGATATGTGGTATGGAAGTCAAAATATGAGTTTTTCAATTAAATGATACATTTTCCCGGTTTATAACTTGGTTTCGGTTGTACTGCTGAACCGAATTAGAAGTTAAGTTGCTCATTCGACGCAGAATTTAACCATCTTTAATATTGAAACTAATGAAATGTTACGTCGGACGTACCGTTTAATTTCGGTAAAATGTTATGCACACCTCCTGGGATTGGGTAAACTCGGATTACATTCATTTAGGACCACATGAAGGTATTAAAACGATTTCCAGCCTGCTGGGAATTAATTCCTCAAAACACTTTTTATAGATCTTATTTGCTTGGCCTAATAGTCCTCAATCCCTAATATCCATAATATTAGATGACTATATTTTTATAATTAATGTAATTACTTTGCAATCGCAAGGGACAATAAACCATCTAATAATATCACATTATGTAATGATATATGTACCCATTGATAGGCCAGCTAGTGCTAATTTGTATGTAAGTACAAAAAACCCAGTCTGCCAGTTCCTGCATGGCCGGAAGTGCCCGGCAGACTGGTTAAAAAGTAACGAGTTTGACCCCAAATTTACGTAACTTTTAAACCAGTCTGCCGGGCACTTCCGGTCATGCAGGAACTGGCAGACTGGGTATTTCTGTAGTTACATACAAATTACTATTTGTTGCCACAAGTGTCATCTTTATATCAAATGACGTAGGTTACCATCGATATAAATATCATCGATTTTTTACACCGGAAGTGGAACTTTTTTGTGCTTTTGGCCAATTCTATTTTTTTTCTGTTTTTTCTGAACTCAGCACCACTTTTATGAACATGTGCCATGGAGCTTATCTTTGTATCACATAACGTAGCAGATCATATGATCCCTGCCCGGACTAAGACTACCTTACTAGAGGGATTCGGTTGCTCTTCAAATTGTATGTATTTTGGGCTATCTCCAATAAGCTTAAACCATCAATGCGGTTAGCTTATTTATATACCAAGTGATTTGTACTAACAGTGAATACAATATTTTATTAATAGTATACAATACTATAGAAGTGCCCCTATATTCTACAAAGTGTCCTAGTTTTAGAAATACGATTCGGTGATCAATCGGAAAACACATTTCGTTCCTATATTGGTGTGGATTATACGAGCCCCAATGCATATTAGATCGTCTAGTCACACTTAAAAATACGATATTTTTTTAAATACTGCTTTTTAAATCCGGATTGACTTTGATGATAATGATGATTAAAGGAATACGCTACATACAAAGCCATTGTAAGTAGTTTAATGTTGCGTTGTACAAAGTGTAATAATGTTATTTAATTTAGAGTAATTGTATCGTAAAGTTAACATTAAGCAAGCAAAAAATTACGTCTAGTTCATATTTTAGGCAAAATAGGTCGTCTATATAAGATAAAAACTGTTTTTTAAGAAGTTTAATATTTAATTATATTTCAAATTGAATATAGAATATTCTCTGTCATCTAAAATGACAGATGGCTATATAAAAACGCAATTACAGTGCAAATTTTCATTACTTTATAATCATTATTCTATAGAGATGGTGCGAGGTAAACCAGTGATTGAAGTGCGGAAAATGATAATTTCCTGTAACAATAAAGCTTGATTCACACACAGCGCGGGCGCGGGCGGGCGCGTGACCAAGCGGGCCCGCGACGCTTTTGTATTCAGTAGTTTTATATGACCACCTTCACACACGCAGCGGGCGCGGGCGCTCGCTTTTTTGCGAACAAGCAACCGCCCGCGCCCGCTGCGTGTGTGAAGGTGGTCATATAAAACTACTGAATACAAAAGCGTCGCGGGCCCGCTTGGTCACGCGCCCGCCCGCGCCCGCGCTCTGTGTGAATCAAGCTTAACGGCAAATCTACTTACCAAATATCCAAGGAGATGTCGTTGCCACGATCTACAATTCAAACGATTATCGAGCATCACCCAAAACATGGAACAATGTCCTGTTTAAAGAAATCTGGCCGTCGACGAATAACCTCCAAGGCAGAAAACAGGATGTTGAAGAAGATTATCAAGAAAAATCGTCGTGCAAGAGCAGGAGAACTTACCGTATTGTGGCGGGACGCTATTACAAAAACATTTCAGTCGATACCTGCAAGAGAGTAATGAAGAGAATGGGCTATAGTTTTTACACTGCTAAAGAGAAACCGTTACTTACTAAAAAACAGAAAACCAACACATTGAAATTCGCTAATAAATACAAAAACTGGACTGTCAATCGGTGGCGAAAAATAATATGGAGTGATGAATCCAAATTTGAAGTCACAACGAACGACGAACGAAGTAAAGTCATTCGGGAAAAAGGAGAGGCATTTCATAAAGACTGCCTCAAGCGAAAGGTGAAGTTTCCAGCATCTTTAATGATTTGGGGCTGTATGTCGGCACAGGGCGTGGGCCGTCTGCAATTTATAGATGGAACCGTCAATGCCGAGAAATACCAAAGCATCCTGCAAGAGAGTTTGCTGCCGTCATACGGCAGTTAAAATATAAAAATGCATTTACTTTTCAACAAGACGGTGCTGCATGCCATACCGCGAAGACAACGATGGCGTGGCTGAAGTCCAAAAAAATCCCTACCATGCCATGGCCGTCCAGCAGCCCGGACTTGTCTCCCATACAAACTTTGTGGTGGAAAATGAAGAAAAGGCTGCGAAAAGACCCTTCTAGATCCAAAGCTGATCTTAAAGAGAAACTTACCTGTGTCTGAAATGAAATAATCACCGGAGAGTGTAGAGAGTTGGTAGATTCAATGCCGCTCAGGATCAAAGCCGTTTTGGATGCAAAAGGTGATACCACCAAGTGGTAGACGGTCTATTATGCATCGGCTAAACCGAACACGAACTTTTTTGCGAATACCTCATTTGGCAAAACAATGTTTTTTTTTATCACTGGAAAGTTGTTATTTTTTTCATTCGATACGTAAAGTAAGGAGTGGTCCTGAAATAAAGTAGCCGTGTACAATCTTGTGTATTTTTTAATTTAGTCCTAATTTTGAAGCAGTATATTTATTTTATTAATCAGTAGATACAATACTAATAAATAAATATACAATCATAATAAAATATGTGAGCATATATAAGTTTTCGCGTTTTTATTTCAACATACTTTGTAACTTTTTGAACAACATAATTTGACAATCTTCAATCGACATCTGCTACAACGCCACAATTGTATTTCCATTTTCACAACCCGTTTTATGCTTTTCAGAATTTCATCTTACCAAGAAGCTACATTAATTAACTGTATTTTAACTAGGATAGTCAGGAAGACTCTCTAATCTAACCTCTGACAAAGATTTTTCTATGGGAGACAATTTTCTATAAAAAAAGGCAAATACATTTAATTAAAAATTACTGTAACTACCTTAAAATGAAGTCAGATAAAAAAGTTTACTATTGAAGAAAGACAATTTATTAAGGTATAAAATAGCTCATCAAATCAAACTATAAGAAAAAACATGTTTTTGAGAAACACCTCAAAAATTCTGTCAGAAGACGCTGTTCAAAAAACTATGTGTATGATGGAATACAAACGGCGAAAACTTCCAAACGCTGTTCCATTTAAATATGATTGTATTTATGTTTTGTATGATTGTATCTACAGATTATTTAAATACAATCACTGCTTCTAAATCGGCACAAAATAAAAAGATAAATGAGAAAAGGCACGGCTACTTTTTTTCCGGACCACTCCTTATTATTCATTTTCTATATTGTTTTTATATTACATGATCTTCTAAACATCGCTGTCATCCTGAATTTTTAGGTTAAAGTTAGGTTAGTACATTTTTTACCTGCTAGACGAACTCATTTGCATAGGGGCTCGTAGAAAAAAATGTACATAACTATATCTGTGTATAAATTACTAATAAATAAATTTGTGTCGAAATAAAACTAGCTTCTTAAAATTTTATATTTATAACTAAGCTATACAGGATTCGTGTAGACGATTTCAAATCAATGCAAATGTAGAAAACGGTAACTAGCTGTATTTATATTTTAATGTTCTGTGTATAAATTACTAATAAATAAATTTGTGTCGAAATAAAACTAGCTTCTTAAAATTTTATATTTATAATATAACTAAGCTATACAGGATTCGTGTAGACGATTTCAAATCAATGCAAATGTAGAAAACTGTAACTAGCTGTATTTATATTTTAATGTTATGATTTATTTATCGAGGCAAACTTATTCTGCAGTTCTTCGTAGTGACACGGGATAATGGAATATAATAGTTGAAATTGCCTTGATTTTAGGTTATACCTAACGTGAATGTGGGAGATAACTCAATGGATAATCTTCAATTTGGCACTGTCGGTCTGGTTAGAAATCAACCTTTTGGCCAACAGCAGATGGTAAATTATGTTGCGTACTGTCAGTAAATGTTGGTAAAAACAAACATAGAAAGCTTACGGGTGTAGAAACCGTTGAATGGTTTTAGTTGCGATTTATTTTTGTTTAAGGTACACGCTTAATAATTGTATAGTTGTTCACTTGCGCGCCACCACAATTATGCACGGCATGTGTTTGTGTAGTTAATAACGATAACTTGTATTTCTTCCAGGTGGATTCCTTGTGGGGGCAATCCTCAACGTCTCCGGATCTCATGTGGATGCAACAAACAATGAATGCCCGAGTTAATCTGCCGATGTTTTTCTGGGATCAGCAGGTATGGCCCTAACGTAACTATGCGATTTGTAATTATAAAAACAAACAAAAAAAAAACTCACTTCTCTTCCGAACGTTTTTGATAAAGGAGTTCAATTGAGGACTTTTAAACAAATACCTAAAAATATAATAAAAACAAACTTCATTGAACAGTAAGCATAATGTTAATATTTTTTATGGGACAATGTTACACAAATCAACCTAGTCCCACGGTAAGCTCAATAAGGCTTGTGTTGTGGGTACTAGGCGACGATATATATGATAAATACTTAAATACATAAAAAAAAACATCTATAACTCAAGAACAATCCGTACACACAATACCCTGACCAGGATTCAAACCCGGGACCTTATGATTCATAGGCAGGGTCACTTCCGACTAGGCTAGGATGCCGTTTATTTATTATTCAAAAAATAATGCAATGTTCCTGAATGCCTTCATCAACAGTTCCACTTACCAAACTAAATTAATTTCAATGTATCTCACGACAATTACAATTAACGTAAACACGGCTAAGATACAACGTCGTATTGCAATCTCCGTACAGGGTAGATTTTCCAAATGGGTCGGTGAGGGCAGCATGATCTTACGTGAAAATGGACTTTGGAGACCTTCCCTACCTCTTAAATTAACGACGATTGACAGATTGACACATACATTGTTGATAGGGATGAAAAGTCTTTTAGAGACCCACTAAGGGCACTACAAAAGCCGCAAATCAAACATTACTATATCCAGATGATACAAGCTAAGCCCATATCCAGACCCATAACGGCCATAACCCATAGAGAAGAATGAGATGTAAGAATGTTGTACATTATATCATAAATCTGTTTATAATATCTGTATGCCGATAAACAGATTAAAATATATAAATATAATAAATAACTAGGTTATGTTTACAAAAACAACATAACTACATTGGGGGTACACTACATAATCCTGAAAATCTTTTTACCGATTTTTAAAATCACGATTTTGTATAAAATTCAGATGGTTTAAATTACGAATAATTAAAGCACGAATATTTAAATTTCTGCATAGCAAAAAAACCCTATTTTTAAAATCCCGAACCTTATTATACCGAGTCAAAAAATTCCGATGCAATAAAATACTGAAAGCAATATTCCCGAATTATGGAACATCGAATCCCGAATTGTCATTTACCCGAAGTTCGATTCACCATTATTCCGAAATTTATAAATTCCGAATAACGTTATCCTGAATGTTAACGACCGATCATAACAATAGGTAATAACTAGAGAGCGGATTTGAAGTAGCGATCTCAATATGATATGATATGGATATGACTAGTGCAATTTGTTAAATACATGTCATGTTGTTTATATAAGGTCTTACAGTCTATTATTATTACACCGCACACCGCAACCTTAGCTAAATAATTAGATTAAATGAATGTTATTTTTGCAACAAACAACATTTAAAGAAGAGTATTTTGTTCTAAATAAAGGAGTTTTCAACCGACTTCAAGATTTCGAAGGAGGAGGTTATCAATTCGTTGGGATCTTTGTTTTTGCTATTTTTTTTTTTTTTTTATGTATGTTCACCGATTATTCGAAGACGGCTGGACCGATTTGGAAAATTCTTTTTTTGTTTGAAAGCGTATACTTCACAGTTGGTCCCATTGTAACCATGTCAGGATCTGATGATGGGATCCTGGAGAAATCGAGGGAACTCTTCAACTATTATAGGCACACCTATGGTGATTTGAGTATTTTTTACAGCAGATCGGACATTTGGTGTTGGAAAGGTGGATGCTTAGTGAAGTCGGTTCTCTTTTGTTTAAAATTATTATACAAGGTTTTTACTTTTTTATTCCGATAAGTTACATTATTTTTGTGTGTAGAAAAAATAATAAAATATGGCAGTCATATCCATATTAATATTGAGATCGGTACTTCATATCCGCACTCTAGTAATAACAATAGACTAGATAAGAATTGATTTCTATATTTCTTAAATAAAAATACATAGGATTTTAAACTAGCATAGATACGAGGGGTGGCTGAAAAGTTATCTACCTAACTATGAAAGAAAAGACATAGCTGGGTTGTTTTTTTTTATTTTTCTATATAATCTCCTGCTACCGAAATGCTCTTGTTACATTTGTTAAATAATGACATTAAACCATTAAAAAAAAATCTTGCGGTTTGTCGTCGAAAAACTCGTTCATCGCGCTATCATCTCATTATCGGTAGAAAATCTTCGCCCCCTGAGATCTTTCTTTAAAAGTCTGAACAGGAAATAGTCACAGGGGGCTAAATCTGGACTGGTGGTGGTCGATGGATCTGAAGCCATTTCTGGTCATGACTAGCTGTGTGGTGCGAGCCGTATGCACAGGTGCATTGTCGTGTAAAATCAGAATACCTCTGTTAAGTTTGCCTCTCCTTTTTTCCTTTATGGCGTCTCTCAGCTGACAAAGTAAATTGGCGTAATAATTAGCGTTCATCGTGGTTTTTTTAGGTAAATAATCTATAAGCAAAATCCCTTCAGCGTCCCAAAAAATTGTCGCCATAAGGTTGCTAGCCGATGGCCGAACCTTGTATTTTCGAGGAGGCTTTTCGTCCTTAAATTTCCACTGTAGTGACTCCTGTTTACTTTCTGGGTCCCATTGTCTAATCCATGTCTCATCAGCTCATCACAAGTCACAATCCGCGAAATAATTTCTTCCTCTTTCCCGCGACTCATGTCTCAAAACTCTTCCCAACATTTGACACGTCTGTCCTTGTCTAACGCGGTCAGCATTTTGGGGACCCAACGGCATGACATTTATTTTTTTAGACATGTTCAAATAGCTATGAATTATCTCATTTACCCGTTCCTTACTAAGGCACTGGTCCCACCGCGAGCGAGTAAGCTATGAGCTATCGGCTATTTTCTAGCCCAAGAAACGAACAAAAGATGCTGGCTGTTCACACTGCGATGAACTATAAATATATCTCTCTTTTATTTACACGGGAGCGATTATTCTAATGTACTTTATATATAACATCGTTTAGTATAATTATAAATTGAAATAATGTAATAAACAAAACAAATATCATATTCATAATATAAACGACTACGAACAAATTACTCCGATAGCATATCCTAATCAAGCCAAGCCGATACAAGAACTTTTACCACAGCAAAGAAAGCATTTTTGGTTACTGTTTGTTTCCGCGAGGGGTCGCAATTCTAACCTAGCCTATCCTACTTTTTGGTAGCAGTTTAATTCTGTGGGGGTCGCAGTTCTAACCTAACCTACTGTTGTGGTAGCAGTTTATTTCTATGGGGGATCGCAGTTCTAACCTAACCTAACTTACTTTTCTGGTAGCAGTTATGTATGTGGGGGGTTGCAGTTCTTACGTAACCTAATCTACTTTTCTGGTAGCAGTATGTCTGTGGGAGGTTGCAGTTCTAACCTAACCTACTTTTCTGGTAGCAGTTATATCTGTGGGGGGTTGCAGTTCTAACCTAACCTACTTATATGGTAGCAGTATGTCTTTGGGGTGTCGCAGTTCTAACCTAACCTACTTTTCTAGTAGCAATTTATTTCAGAGTGTTGTAATGCGCAGGTTTGTTCAGGTTGTTATTTGAAATTCGTTATTTTAACTTATACGTAATGAAGATTATACAAAATGGAGTTAGTTAAAATATCTGTTATATGAAGCAACGGTATGTTTAATGTATGTATGTTATATTACTTTTAACTTATACTAGTTGAAAATGCATTATTTTTATTTTGTGCGTTATTATAAGTTTTGAACGTTTGTAAACTGAAGTTATTCAAAAAGCTCGTTGTCATTATGGTACGCACCCATGTTAGGTGTCAAGGCCAGTCACGTCTTTGTCAGCTTATTTGGTGCCTTTAGATAGGTCCCGCCAAGATATCTAAGAAGCCCCGTTTCGCGGGGATTTTATTTCCGCTCTGAGGGACATAAGGTAACTAACAAACCTACATCGGTAAACGCAGGGACGTCTTTGGCTGCTTATTTGGTGCCTATAGCGTGGACCCGCCAAGATGTCGCAAATGACGTAATCACGGTTTAATTATTCCGAATATACAAAAAACCGGAATTCGTATTTGATCCAGTAACTTTATACAAGCATCGTGTGCGTCAAATCCGGTAGATCTGATTTTTTTGCAGACTGATGAGTGTTGCAACACTGTTGTAGTTTGTGATGTTGGCCCAATAAATAATCCAAGTTTGTGACCTCGAGCGCCGAACGCAACTTTGTCAAAAAACCGGCCAAGTGCGAGTCGGACTAGCGCACCGAGGGTTCCGTACAAACCTGTAGGTATATAGGGGTAATAACTTTAAAATGATTAAAAATATTTTTATTATATGATGTAGCTAAAAATTTACGGTTTTCGCTATTTTATCTGTGCTATAAGACGTTGCTTCGTACCAAATTTCAAGTTCACGGGAAGTACCCGTTAGGTTTTGATTCCCTTGCGAATTTCGAAAATTTGCGGAAATTTGCGGCATAAACGGATGTATCTTTTGATTGCGTAGGCTTAGAAGTTTGATTTTTTCACGGCTCCAACGGACAGTAGACCTGAGTATTTGATATACATTTCAGCTTGATACCTCCACGCGTTCCTGAGAAAAAGGGTCTTGACAGACGAACGGACGGACAACAAAGTGATCCTATAAGGCTTCCGTTTTTTCCTTTCGAGGTACGGAACCCTAAAAACGAATAATTCAATTTTTTTCAGATTTTGTTGATTATAACCCTTATTGATAGTACCTTGTCAAGGCATTTTTAAAGTAGACTAAATTTGCTACAATATAAGACTAGAATTATCTCTGTAGACCCAATAGTTTCCAAGATAAAGCTTTTCAAAATATAACCGTTTTTCCCTGAAGGGAAGGGGAAGGGTAAAGGGAAAACGTTTTCTGGGAAAACGATTCTATTTTGAAAAGCTTCATCTCGGAAATTATTGGGTACACAGAGACAATTTTAGTCTCATATTGTAGCATATATAGTCATTTTTTAAAATGTCTTGAGAAGCTACTAGCAAAAACCAGTATTTTAGGGTCATAATCGCAAAAGTCTGAAAAAATAAACAATTATTCGATTTTTGACAAAGTTACGTTCGGCGCTCGAGGTTACAAACTTGTATTATTCATTGGGCCAACATCATAAACAAGTCTGCAAAAAATCAGATCTACCGAATTTGACGCAGAGTACTTTCAGGCGACAAGATTCCTGGATTAATTACCTTATCGCTAAAAACACGATCGGTTAATTAGTTTTTTAGAATTATAAAATACTGCTACATATTTTTCGGAAATTTGACAATATAGTATTTTTAGGATTCGTTCAAGTAACAATATTCAATTCGTGATTCTCTACCTTCGTGATTTCAAATCAAAATTCGGGATTATAAAAATTGGGATTATGAAAATTGTAAAAGTGTTTTTCGGAATATTTGTATGTTCCCTACATTGGGCATGATTTTACAGGAGATCGATAGAACTAAGTTTCTCTTTAAATAATAATGATTAAAGCTTGATTTTCAGTGAAGACAAAGATATTAGGAAAAGTTTTCGTTACATCTACTAAGTTTCTCTATTTTAATGTAAATTTATTTTATTTTAATTCTGAAGTCCGCTGTTTTTATCGTCACTATTTAAGAATATAGGAACTATGCAGCAAATTTTAAAGGCAATTTTTCGACATGCGGAATTATTTTTGGGCAATTTTTTTTTACCTTTCGTAGCCACTTTGGCGACGAACATGATAACATCAAAAAGACTAATCCGACAAAAATGTTAGTTATGTTGTTTTTGTAAACATCCCTTCAAATTTAATTGAAAATAATTACAACAGCAACGAAAACAAACTTTAATATATACAAAACTTTTATTCAGCCAAGATCATGATTGAGTTTATCGACAAAACATGTAGAAACACTTACACGCACACGTGGCTTATAGGTATTCAGTGTGTTAGTGGACTAGATTTTATCTTACCTATCGCCTCGATATTAACAGCGACACAAGTGAGCACTTCTTATCTCAGGAATTTCATAACTAAACCTCTTTGTTGTACAGTCGAGGACAAAGAGATGTATACACTTTTGGACCTTATTGCGTTGCAATAAGGTCCAAAAGTGTATACATCTCTTTGTCCTCGACTGTACCATGTATAATATATACAAGACTTGTTGTGCATGAAGACCGATATAAAATGATTTCGCAATGTCATATTCATATGGTTAGGTATTATAGTTAGAATATAACACCACTAAGCAGCATTTATTAGTAAATTAAATCACAGTTTCAGTTAATAGTTACGCCATATGCTACGCAAATACGATTGAGTACATCGCGTTTGCATACTATAAGTCAGGTCAGTCAAATTGCTGCATATGACAATGATGCACAAATTACAATCGACTTTTCAAGTGGTTGCACCTGTAGATAGTGGAGTACGGGAACGCCTTTTTAACCTAAAAAAATATATAAATCACAAGTACTATTTTATTTTGCGACCTGTTAGAATACGTTAAGTACTAATAATAAAACATATTTTCTAACAATTGTTATGTTCCTCGAACCTTCAGGTTATACGTCTGTTTTCGGTACTAAGTGCCACAGCGCCATCTGTCGAGTCTGGAGTCGAGTTATTCTGTCAGCGTTAAGCGCCGAACAAAATATTAGAAACTAGAATTTAGTATTTGTGGTGACCGATATATGACCGATTCATGATGCTTTAACCTGAAATAAGGGAACGCGATTTTGTATGGATATTGTCAATCCATGTCTATATCATCCTTGGCTAAGATTAAATAACCTTGGAGTCAGGGACCGGAAAACCCCTTCATTTGATTAATATTGGATATTGATACCCTACGGAGTTAGCCATTATTACCCTATGTTATGGAAACCGTTTTCAACAAGGTTACCATACTCAATGTGGTTTCCCTATTGAATAAGGTGTACAATCCATACTTAATATTATAAATTCCAAAGTGTGTTGCCTGTCTGTTAGGTACCTCTTCACGCTTAGACCGCTGAAGCTATTAATGATCCGGTCAAGTTATTTTTCAATGTATGGGGTAGACAAACTAAGAAAGTTTTCAAACGATTATAGCATCATACATTACCTTTACGTAGGTATAGTGTTTAAGGTATACTACCGTCCGCCCTCCTCCCCCTGACGCTACTCCCTCTTTATGCAGGAAATGTGTCCCTTTCACAGGCTTATTTTTTGAGAAAAATATTAATGCAGCACAAATTTCGTGCTCAAAGGGGGGGTCAGCGTCAGAGGGGGGGGGGGGGGTTAGTGTGCGTTAAACACCATACCTAAAGTTATGCTATAACAGTTTCAGAACTTTATTAGTTTGTTTTTCAGAATACCTAATTTGTCCGCATCATAAGATGAAAGCTGAACCGATTTAGATGACATTTGGTATAGAGATAGATAGTTTGAGTTCTAGGGAAGGATATAGAATAGTATTTATCCCCGAAATAATCCCGGAAAGGATATAGAATAGTATTTATCCCCGAAATAATCCCGTAAGGGGGTAAAAAAGGGGAGTGCCTGCTACGAGTATAATTATTGTTATTGAGTAGCTTTCGCGTATGTATAGTTCTCATAAATACCCATATCTGTTCATATGGTTTATTGCAGGGACCGGAAAACCCCTTCATTTGATTAATCGTTTCGATAGGGTAACCCTATTAAAGTCTTACCCTAATGATAGGGTTACCCTATCATTGGGTTACCCTATCGATATGGAAATCATTTTGAATAGGCTTAACCCTTTTCAATGTGGTTTCCGAGTCGAATGGGGTAAAGATAGCTTTAATATTTACCGCTTACCCTATCATAGGGCTACCCTTTTCCTGTCTCTTTTCCACGCAGGCAGGCGGTTCTATCTTTCTCATTTGAAATGGAACAGGAGAGGTGGCGGCGGAACAAATTGAGTAAATATCAGATTTGCTGTCGTTTATTCATTCTGGAAAAGTCACACTCACAGTCCAGTCCTCTGCTCACGTACACAACTTTCCATTAAAGAATTTCTGTTAAAGAAATGTGTCTTACGTTCAGTTTATTTTTGCATAGTTCGCACGTACTGATGAGATAGATGGGCAATAATTATTTTGAATAAGAATAAAAACACAATTTTTATTCATATTCAAATCGATTTGACACAAACCAATATTCATCCTCCTTTTGTCCTGTTTGTCCCGGCTTTTGCCACGGCTCAGTTGAGCCTGTGGTCCGCTTGGCAACCTAATCCCATGAATTGGCGTAGGGATTGGTAGTCGTTTTCAGCTAATTATGGGATATACGATTTTTTAAGCTCACATGGTGATTCACATTATAAATATTATTTGAAACGGGGTATTTACCATGTATATTAGCGTTATTGCCTATTGGGCACCCGATATTTCGGGTACGAGGTAAATAAATACCCCGTTACAAATAATTAATATTTATAATTAGGGGATGTAATTTGGAAAATTATTTCTGTTTTATAATCCAAGATGGCGGTTATATACTTTTTACTGAAAAATAGTCAAGGTAGTTATTTTCGGTTAATTATTCGGGGTGTATAAATTATATCTGTTTTAAAATTCAAGATAGACTGGTTTTTTTATTATTATTATTATACACGGTGAATCTGAGTAACCCGAAAGATTTCAACCATAAATTCCTGAGGTCATAAGGAGTAATAAATGTTTTACGAATTTAGTTCGATTTCGCAAAAAAAAAATTTTTTTTCATTATTCCGATTTTTAAAATGCTTTTGAACATAAAAACATAAATGTTATTGGTAAAACTGTCAATTAAAATAAATTAGTACATTTTGGCCACGACCACTCTGTAAAGAGTGTAACGACAAAGAAGAAGAACTCTGAAACTAGGCTAATTCCAGAAAAGTTTATACGACATTTTAGTCTCAGTCAGTTATTTATCAGTCAATTATCAGGAATTTATGGTTAAAATCTGTCGGGATACTCAGATTCACCGTGTATATAATTTTTTTTTTCGTTTTCGTTTCGTTTTCGTTTCGTTTTCGTTTGTTTTTGTTTCGTTTTCGTTTCGTTTTCGTTTCGTTTTCGTTTCGTTTTCGTTTCGTTTTCGTTTCGTTTTCGTTTCGTTTTCGTTTCGTTTTCGTTTCGTTTTCGTTTCGTTTTCGTTTCGTTTTCGTTTCGTTTTCGTTTCGTTTTCGTTTCGTTTTCGTTTCGTTTTCGTTTCGTTTTCGTTCCGTTTTCGTTCCGTTTTCGTTCCGTTTTCGTTCCGTTTTCGTTCCGTTTTCGTTCCGTTTTCGTTCCGTTTTCGTTCCGTTTTCGTTTCGTTTCGTTTCGTTTTCGTTTCGTTTTCGTTTCGTTTTCGTTTCGTTTTCGTTTCGGTTTCGTTTCGTTTTCGTTTCGTTTTCGTTTCGATTTCGTTTCGTTTTCGTTTCGTTTTCGTTTCGTTTTCGTTTCGTTTTCGTTTCGTTTTCGTTTCGTTTTCGTTTCGTTTCGTTTTCGTTCCGTTTTCGTTCCGTTTTCGTTCCGTTTTCGTTCCGTTTTCGTTTCGTTTTCGTTTCGTTTTCGTTCCGTTTTCGTTTCGGTTTCGTTTCGTTTTCGTTTCGTTTTCGTTTCGATTCGATTTCGTTTCGTTTTCGCTTCGTTTTCGTTTCGTTTTCGTTTTTGTTTCGTTTTCGTTTCGTTTCGTTTTATTTTCATTTTATTTTCATTTTATTTTCATTTTATTTTCATTTTATTTTCATTTTATTTTCATTTTATTTTCATTTTATTTCCATTTTTATTTCATTTTTATTTTATTTTATTTTTATTATAGTAGTAACAAGTGCATAAAACGTACGATTTTACGCGAGGCGTTTAAAAGTCGAGTGTAAAATGGGTTTTATGGACGAGGGTTACACTCAAATTTTCACTTCATTTGCGAGGAAATTATTTATCGGTAATCGTAAAACAATTTCAAGTTCTAACATAAATATTACAATGAAAACAAATATGGTTCCAACCAATTAATTTTTTAATATATTTTTTTGAATTTTTAACATGTGAATTTAGAAATTTTCTGCCAAGTCATCAACACATTTCGGGGCATTTCTAAACTATTATCAACTCCTATTTTATTTCATTTCATTTATTTAATTATAGAAAACACGCAATTCAAATAATTATAAATAGCAACTCAGATAGAATTAGCGGAAAAATCATAAAAAGTACAGTCAATTCCTATTGGACGGGAAAAAATTTGTTTGTATAGATCAAAGTGTCAGGAATTCATATCAATAAAATTTATAAGTGATCAATATTGGGCGCTAAGGTGCCAAAAAAATGGTAAAAACCAGTTTTTCGCTTCTAGAGGAAAAAGTACGGGTCGGACCAAGAATAGTTAAATGTATAAATGTGCGCAATTATAAAACAAAGAGAATGAGCTCCGGTAGAGCAAAATCGGTCCAGAGGATCGTCCGCAATTCGCAAAAAAATACATTTTTTTTGCAAATATTGTAAATTCAATAACTCGCGTTCCGGAAGTGCTGGAGAGCTGAAATTTGAATATGATGTCAGTTTTGTGGTCCTCTAACTACAGTTAAATGTTCAAATGAAAATGTTGTAAAAATGTTGTTTCGAAAAACGTTATAATTTCGGTTTCTATGCATTAAGGAGGAGTTGAACTACAAATTTCCAAATTTACAGATCATTTGACAAGGAATTAATCTATGAAGATCAGACACTTTTTTGCGCGCGCGGCAGCGGCGCACTATGGCCCAAACGCCCGATCTAGCTGGACAAAATTATTTTACACTCATAGACTAAAATTGACTATTTTTATTATTATTTTGGTATAATTAATGTTAAAAAAATTAACCAGTGTAAGTTGACCTTTGTATAAGAATAATTACTAGGACAGAGGAGATCAGCTAAACATGGTTATTTAATTTTAAGAGAAATGGAGCATTATTGCAAATGGCACCTAAAATATAAGAATAAGAGTAGCAGAATTAAAATACTTAAATATAGTTTAAGTTAATTATTAATTTTTTTAGGTGCCATTTGTAATAATGCTTCATTTCTCTTAAAATTACACAACCAAGTTTAGCTGACCTCTTCTGCCCTAGTAATTATTCTTATACATAGGTCAACTTACACTGATAATTTTTTTTTCACATGAATTATAGCAAAATAATAATAAAAATAGTCAATTTTAGTCTATGAGTGTAAAATAATTTTGTCCAGCTAGATCGGGCGTTTGGGCCATAGTGCGTCGCCGCCGCGCGCGCAAAAAGTACCTGAACTTCATAGATTATTTAAACAACTTTATTCTTTGTCAAATGATTTGTAAACTTGGAAATTTGTAGTTCAACTCCTCTTTAATGCATAGAAATCGAAATTATAACAGTTTTCGAAAATTAAAATACCCTCCCAGTCGATTTAAAAAAGGTCACTTTTTGCAAAATTCGACGGTTTGCAAAAAGTTTACAACATTTTCATTTGAACATTTAACTGTAGTTAAAGGACCACAAAACCGACATCATATTCAAATTTCAGCTCTCCAGAACTTTCGGAACGCGAGTTATTGAATTTACAATATTTGCAAAAAAAAACGTGTTTTAACCAGTGTAAGTTGACCTTTGTATAAGAATAATTACTAGGGCAGAAGAGGTCAGCTAAACTTGGTTGCGTAATTTTCAGAGAAATGAAGCATTATTACAAATGGCACCTAAAAAAATTAATAATTAACTTAAACTATACTTAAGTATTTTAATTCTGTTATTCTTATATTTTAGGTGCCATTTGCAATAATGCTTAATTTCTCTTAAAATTAAATAACCATGTTTAGCTGACCTCTTCTGCCCTAGTAATTATTCTTATACAAAGGTCAACTTACACTGGATAATTTTTTTCACATTGCGGACGATCCTCTAAACAGATTTTGAAATTTTACTGTTCAATTAAATTGTGCAATATATTTTGACTCTGTTTGGCTGTTGAGCCACATTCTTGGTCTTAGAAGAAAATTTTACTTTATGCCCTAGAGCTTAAAATGCGATTTTATATCGTCCACGCACGATTTAAAGTCGAACTTTACGAGCATGAGAAGTGAAAAGAGTATATAGATGCCTACCGTGGATTTTAAAACAGATATAATTTTTGCTGGGCATAAGGGAAACTACGCCTTATTGGGATTAGGTCCAGTTTCCACACGATGTTTTCTTACACCGAAAAACCCAGAATACATTCTTATACGCGGAACATTATTTAAAATAAAAAGCAGGATTAAATAATTCTGTTAAGAATCAATTATTTTTATTACATTTTCTCGTATATGAATTAGTCCCGACGAAATTATTTTGAATCATTTTAACGGGAATACAATCAACATAAGTTTATTCTTACGATATTTTTTTCAAATAATCATTTTATTCTTGAGTGTCCAACAATGACTGATATTGATCGTTTCATTATACTAGAAGTATCGGTGAACGGCGTCACATTTTGCTGGAGCCATTGAAACAAAGTACTACCTATAACTAGAATAACACAAAATTATATATTTTAACACTTCACAATATGCATTTGATTTTGATTCCTATAAGCCTGGGTCTAAGATTCAATCGACACGAGCCGTCACGCTCGAATGGCAAGAACAAAAACACCGGCACCACATAACGATCTTTTAGCGCACTAACAAGCAATAATAGCGTCTAGATCAAAGGCGTAAGTACGAAAACATACGCAAAAAGATTCTTGTTTGTCTGTAGGCTCGCTCGTGCCGCCCGGCAGCGCTTAGCTCGTAGGGTGCTCGAATAATAAATAAGCCAAATGTATTGGTCACAGAGTTTAAAATAGCTTAATCGCATTTGAAAAACCCTATCTGATAGGGAAACCATATGCTGGGTTGTAACCACTTACCCGAATTAACTGTATTGACATGGTTAGCCTTTCGTTCGGGTAAGTCAAACGATACGCTTACCGAATTGATAGGGTTTTTAAAAACAACTCTATCAAATACCCAATCTAATACCCCTTTAATGGTTACCGGTTCCGGTCCCTGGTTTATTGTCTTAACTTAAATTTCTTTCTTAAATACCCAAGCCAATGTCAATACATTACGTAGCGTTTCAAACAGATTGGGATAAACTGTTCAACAGAAAGTTGTTCTTAGGAATCGCGAGGCTAATATTAGAAACCAATTTTTTTATCAAAGATGGCTCTTGATGGTGTATGTGTACTACGTAGGCGATGGTAGAAAGGCAAGCAAGACGAAAAAAAATATTACGGGGCAACATTTTAATACTACTTGACAAACAGCAACTGTCTGGAAAACTAAAGGTCGTTGTTATACTTTCTCGAGTTGCACGGTCATCGCAAGATCTACCGTCACAATAAACCGCAAGGAGATCTAAATGTATAAGGTTGTATGCAGTCGCTTTGAATTGACTGCCGACTGTAACGGCATGTCGTGGACATTACTGTCCAGAGTTATTTACAAGCGACTACAATGACTGCATTCTAGGTCCTCTGCCTTATTGTGACGTGGACGTGAAAGTGAAGTATAAGTATAAGATCGACCAAAGCTCCCGTACCCACCAGGGCGGCGCAATACTCACGCACAAAACTAATACAGTTTTTTTTTAATTTTTGTATAAATTGTTCTTAGTTCGCCTCATGACCCCCTAAGGATAAATTTCTCTTGTACTCAACAATTAGTCGTCAAACCTTTGCACAGACTAGCCTTGGTAGTTGAGTTTTGAAATCGTGTTCTTTCTATTGTCAGTTTATGTTGCACTATGAATCGTTGGTTCACACCGAAAAAATAGCTAAATAACCCATATGGTTTTCAGGCTTGAAAATTATCGAAAACGGAATAAGGATTGAAGATATAATGCGATGCTAGAAGACTGTTAATACCAGATATTCGCTTAGAACTTCAATTGCTCCAGCTCCACAAAGAAATAATTGACACTGAAGGTTCAATTATATTTAATAATTATGTGAATAAACAAGAATTAAAAAATACACGTTTCTGTATAATCCTCAGAAAGCCGTCAATTATCAGTAAAATTGGAATTGCACATAAACGACAATGACTCGAACCAAGGAACAATTAAATGGGTTTTGTAGCTCCTTTATTTTACCCACCAAATGCTACTTGACATCAATATTGATATTCCTTAGACCGCTGCTAGTAAAATATGCAATTTTATCATGAAGATAATAGGCAGACTTCTGTATTTGTAAAGTGTTCATAAGGTTGTTTTTCATAGTTTCATTATATTTTTCATAGTTTATAAGTCGTCGTTTGAGCAATTGTTAGCATTGCGGAGTTTCCAGTTTCTGAAGAAAATATTCAGTACAGGTGCATTATATGTCTACGTTATAGTGTCTGTATTTTTTTACATCGCTCAATTATTTTGTTATAATAATTTTTTTGATGTATAGTCATCAGCAGAAGTAGCTAAGCGGGTGGGGTGTTTAAAATGACTTCGCACGCTCTTATTTACATAACAATAAAGACGAGCCAAAAACATTTAGAACACGTAACCCGCTTCACTACTTCTACTGCTGACTGTACTAAGCTAAAAATTACGTAATGTAGGCCCCGAAACATCGTTATTTATGTAGCGGCATTATAGATTGCCATATTATTGATAAAATGCGCTGTTGTAATGATACCCTGAGTCTGATGTTTACAATATGCAGTTAATATTTGAATACTAAGTTGAGATAAAACTCCCTACACAGCTTTTTTTGTAGAACATGAAGTCACTTTTCCCATTCCATTGACAAAGATATACATTTAAAATCGCATATAAAACTAACGAAATTGTTGAAATTAATTTGTAGTGGGAATATCGTTGTCTTTCAGTGTTTTTGTATTTTTATAATATGTTTTTATAATTTAGTTGTTATCTGCATTCCTTAAAGAAATAGGTTTACTCTTTATATTTACATAACGTACTGATAGTTTTATGAAGTAATAGAAGTATATTACTATAATGATGTATTGTTAAAAAATGTTATTAATTAGCCATAGCCAACTTCAAGTCTGTCACGATAATTACCGTATGTATTTGAGCCGCTTGTTGCAGTTAAAGGATCAATGTGTATGTCAAAACCAACTGGAACTAACTGCATTTACACTTTATAGCATTTATCTCATACGAAACTGAACGTAGTAGTTGTAACATATACCAGGTACTCACATCTTCTTCTGTCTTGGCCAAACAAGGCTTGGAAATGTAATTAGTTAATTACACACACATGTTGACACACCAGAGACGCATGTACCAAGACAAAGTTGTTTATGTTGTAGAAAAACTGTTAATGCAATTTCGATATGTAAAGAAAACTATAGTTAATATATGTGGACCAAGTTGATTGTTTTTATAGATTAAGCTACGTTTATTAGTAAATAAATTGGGTGTTTTTGTTGATAGTCTTATTTTTCTTAAAAGTTTCATAATTATCATAAACATCGATGGCTTTCTAAAAGATGCCACTTGGAGTGTGCAAATTGTCATTTCTTGACATTCAATAATTATTGATTTTTCAAAAGCTATTTATCTCATCAATGAAGCTATAACAAACTCGGAATTAGATTTGATATACTTTTAACATACTTGACAGATTAAAGTTTATTGACAAATTTATTGTATTCTCAACGAAAGTCACAAATAGCGACACTCCCCTTAAAGCGCGAGTTCGAAAATTATAAAAAAGAAACTCTTACACAAACGATTCATAAATAATTAAATACTTATTAAAAAATAAGTCTACGGGTTAGCCGATTGTTGCGTTCCGTGTGTAACAATTTGAGAAAAACTGCCACGAATTTAAACATTTACTTGACTCGTATAGTCACTTGATTCAGGCGATATTTTCGTTTTTTAACAATAGTGTATCTAAAGAATGTAGGTGATACTAACTCATAACTTAAGATTCATTTAAATACTAAGCGTAGATAAGTTCATGCTCAAATTTCCTATTGTTGTAAAGCTTTTTATCTAAACTGTTCGGAAGTAGAAGCTGTAAGTATTTTTTCCCGTACTATTTTACTTTACATTCAACTATTTACGTATGACCATTTTATGGCATGAACATTGACCATGCAATGTATTATTTTCAGACTGTTCAATTTACGCAGTTGTAATTGGATATTGAGTAACTTGTGTAACGACTGTCAATCAGAAACTATTTATTATTTTTGCATGATGATGAAATTATATAGCCATCTGTTAAAAAAAGACTCTGTAATTAAGATCAACTTTTGATATTATTATACAGGCTGTTTTTTTTTATAATAACCAGCAATAGTGTGAGAGGTGATTAGGTAATTCATACTGTACAACTTTCTATTGTACTAACCTATAATGCCAAAAAAAATTTTGGTCTCCCCATAGAAAACGACGTCTGATCAGCCGAAACGTATGAAATAGCCAAAAAGTTTTTGTGATTTCGGAGTTGGTCCCATAGTAATAGTTGTTCGGTATGACTTACCTAATCACCTCGCACAGTATTGCTGGTTATAAAAAAAACATTGATGTATATTGACCGAAATTAAAACAACGATTAAGATAGTCCATTGAGGTACAGTGCACTACGTAACTTTCTAATCTAACTATCCTGTAATTTTCAGTCTTCAGTTACGTCTAACTCGATGCTACCCGAGGAAATTGTAAAAGAAATGAAAACAGAAGATCAAATTTTAGCCCAGTTAAGAGCATCCCAAAGCACTGGGGCAATGCCCAACATGCCGTTCATGAGCGAACAAAGCAACGCTCCCGTCGCGGCGTCAGTCAAACCAGAAGACGAGCGTACAATGAGCGCTACACCCAACCTAGAAGAGTTGCACAAACTGATGCAAAAGGATACACTGCTGGCTAAGACGGATATCCCAGAAAATATACCGGAGATCAGGGAAGAGGGCCAGGTAAACCTGTTTATACTTAAAAATGTGCTTAAAAAAACGGCTAAGTGCGAGTCGGACTCGCGCACGAAGGGTTCCGTACATCGAAGGGATCTATAAATACTGCAAAAAATCATTTCTGTTGTATGGGAGCCCCCTTAAATATTTATTTTATTGTTTTTTAGTATTCGTTGTTATAGCGGCAACAGAAATACATCATCTGGGAAAATTTCAAGTGTCTAACTGTCACGGTTCATGAGATACAGCCTGGTGACAGACGAACGGACAGACAGACGGACAGCGATCTTAGTAATAGGGTCCCGTCTTACCTTTTGGGTATGGAACCCTAAAAACCAAACCACACCACAACCACACTAAATGTATGTATGTATGTATGTATGTATCACTTTATTGCACATAAACAAGTAGGTATAACATAAAAACAACAGTAACAAATATAAAAGATATGCACAAAGGCGAGCGAGACTATAATAGTAGTTTTTCTACTCCTGCACTTTTATCTGTCATTTATACATTCGTCAACACCTTTATAAGAACATAGATAATATACTAGAAGAAAAGTCTATCTAGTCTATTGCCCAAAATAACACTTGTTCTATAAATGCTCCAAAATAGTATCGTGTAATCGCGTGCAAGCACTTTAATATAGGACAAAATAAATTACTGCCAACCTAAGAAACCTAAATAAACGCAGCGTTTTTAGAAAAAAAAACTTTAAAAAAGAAAAAATGAAAAGAACCACAGATACTTTGCAGTTTTTATTTTACGTTTCCCGTTCGTTTGTAGGGGCAAACTGTAAACTTTGAAAGTAATTTAGGTATTTTTACTAATCTCTGTAGCTCTTTAATCATTGATCAAATAACGACGTGTGTATTTGTGTTAGTAATGTTAGTATTCTTGAAAAATAGTGTTTTAAAAGGTAAAACTTAAATGATTGTTGATTATATTGACAAAATAACGGCGATATCCATGAAGTTTTCAATTTCGCATTTTATGTAAAAGTAAGTGCAGTCGTAGAAAAAGTATTGTATGCAACGTCGTATAAGTAGGTCAAAAAATGTTCGTGGCGTTTTTCTTAACAATTTTCGCTTACGGCTCAAATTGTTACCCACACCACTCACCTTTTTTGACCCCTCTTATACAACTGTTGCATAAACTACTATTATGCAACAGTTGTATAAGAGGGGTCAAAAAAGGTGAGTGGCGTGGGTAACAATTTGAGCCGTAGGCGAAAATTGTTAAGAAAAACGCCACGAACATTTTTTGACCTACTTATACGACGTTGCATACAATACTTTTTCTACGACTACACTTACTTTTACATAAAATGCGAAATTGAAAACTTCATGGATATCGCAGTTATTTTGTCAATATAATCAACAATCATTTAAGTTTTACCTTTTAAAACACTATTTTTCAAGAATACACACGTCGTTATTTGATCAATGATTAAAGAGCTACAGAGATTAGTAAAAATACCTAAATTACTTTCAAAGTTTACAGTTTGCCCCAACAAACGAACGGGAAATGTAAAATAAAAACTACAAAGTATCTGTGGTTCTTTTAATATTTTCTTTTTTAAAGTTTTTTTTTCTAAAAACGCTGCGTTTATTTAGGTTTCTTAGGTTGGCAGTTATTTATTTTGTCCTATATTAATGTGCTTGCACGCGATTACACGATACTATTTTGGCGCTTTTATAGAACAAGTGTTATTTTGGGCAATAGACTAGATAGACTTTTCTTCGAGTATATTATCTATGTTCTTATAAAGGTGTTGACGAATGTATAAATGACAGATAAAAGTGCAGGAGTAGAAAAATGTTATTTTAAGGGCCGGTTGCACCAAGCCGTATGCTAACGTCAACGTCATCGTACAAATAATCTTGTATGAAAAGTTTGACAGTTTTATATGGGATGACAGTCTCATCGCCATATTTAACGTTGATCAGTCCATTAGTTATGCGTGGTGCAACTCACCCTTAGAGCGGTTTCGCACTACGTCCTATCCGAATCCGTGAAAATAAGATCCGAAGTAGCCGTAGAACTATTTCTGTGGTAACTTACGCACTAGATCCGATCTCCGTCATCCGATTTCGAAAAGAAATCGGACGGATCTAGTGCGTAAATTACCATAGAAATAGGTCTACCGCTACTTCGGATCATATTTTCACGGATTCGGATCGGACGTAGTGCGAAACCGCTCTTAGACTGACACAGTCAGCAGAACCGTAGCTGCAACGTCGACGCTCGGGTGACGCTAGTGTGGAGACAGCCTTAATAGTACATTATGATACAAGTGTGCTATGTTGATAATTACATACGAAGCGATACTGTGCGCACGAACGCACGTGAGTGCGCATAAGGAAGCTGAGCTATGTAATGATCAAGCACACGCGTTTCATACGTCGTTTTTCAACACACTTGCGAGGAAATAACGGAATAGTGTAATTAATAATTTTTCATAAATACATTGTCAGAATTTTTACAGGATTAAGGTACTTAAGAACCTAAGATATTTAAATTTAACTAAACCTTTTTTTCTCTCTTTATCTGGAACTCTTTTTCAAAACATTTCATAAAATTAAACACTTCACATTAAATGTGCAATAAATTAGACTATTTTTTGTATTGCTACTAGATTGTTATGACAACATCTTGCTAGTATGTATGACAATTTTGAAATGTATCCAAATGCTAAATTAACGCTAAAGGGGTCTTCTTATTCACTTAATATATAATTTGTTTAAATTAATAAAAACACAACGCGCGAAAAATCTAACAAATAAAAAATGTTTTGAGGTTAACTTTTAATGTGGCGCCGAATTTTCTTTTTTGGATTTGCGTACAGCTTGAGGCAAAGGCGCAAACCTATTATGACAAACAGCCAATATTAAAACAGACAATTCTTGTTTAAAACATGATTTATTGTGTATTACGAGTAATATAATAAGTTTAAATCATTCTTTTTCACAATTAGGATTGTATAATTTGTATTCTATCGTAAATGTGTATATTTACTTTTTTAGTATGCAAACTCCTAAAGAGTAAAAAAAATAAAAAGTTTTCACTTAAAAAAAAAAACACGGGGTGCACTCCGGGAGTGCTGGAAGAAGTGAAAACTTGAATATTAACTTTGTGCATTTTTGATATTTTTTAATGGTTAGGGAATAATTTTGCTCGAATCGCTTTAATTATCAGTATAAAAGTACTATCATTCATGTGGTAAAATACAGTATTCATTTATTGCGCTATCGTACAGAAACATGATAATTTATATTACATTAAAAATTTAACACTTCATAACTATTATAGGTCGATTCACTAAAGCTGGCACGAATTGAATGAATGAAAGTTATGTCACCTGTCACTTCGAGTGTTAGTATGAGTGCCGTTCTTATACAGGGGCCTCTTAATATTTTGTAAACAACAACAAAATGGGTTTTTGTTATCCAAGAAAAATAAAAAATATTATAATATAAGCATAATCTGCACAATATTTAGACTAAATAGGTAATAAATATGTCCGAAAGGTAGATTTAACCGATTGATACAAAAATATTTTACTATCATGGTGTTTTATGCAGATATTAGAGCGCTGGTGGCCTAGCGGTAAGAGCGTGCGACTTTCAATCCGAAGGTCGCGGGTTCGAACCCCGGCTCGTACCACTGAGTTTTTCGGAACTTATGTACGAAATATCATTTGATATTCACCAGTCGCTTTTCGGTGAAGGTAAACATCGTGAGGAAACCGGACCTAATCCCAATAAGGCCTAGTTTCCCCTCTGGGTTGGAAGGTCAGATGGCAGTCGCTTCCGTAAAAACTAGTGCCTACGCCAATTCACGGGATTAGGTTGTCAAGCGGACCCCAGGCTCCCATGAGCCGTGCCAAACATGCCGGGATAACGCGAGGAAGAATAGAAAGGAGTTTTATGCAGACGCTAGTTTTTTGACATACTAAGATATATAAGTGTTGTAAGGCAGTGCAATTGTACATATTGCTTAATTTAGGATGTGGGGTGACACTATTCCATTGTCTCGTATGAGTTTGACCATGTGGGACTATTGCCTAATAAGTTGCCTTGTCATGTCATTCATGTAAACGATATACTATGTGCCTGACGGCTACACTTTGCTTTGATCAAGAATATAATTTCATTAAATTGTCAGTTTATTACACAGGCAGGCAATGGTATTAACGTAACCCACATTTTCTTCTTGTCTTCGCGGCCTGGTAAAGGGTTAATGTCAAGAATTAATAGGTGACGGGACGGACGACTAGTTCGAATTATAAAAAAGGTTTAAAACGGTGGCAGACTAAGGAGTCCGTCGTTAAGATTTTATTTCATGAATATCCTTTTTCATACCGACGCAGCAATCCCCAAAATCACGACAAAAAGATGCAAAATTCTTTCGAAATTTTGCTTTTTTGCTGTTCACGGCGTCATCGTGCCTGGGAACAATGTTATATAAATAGTTTATTTATTTATTTATAAAACATACAATACAGGTTGGATTAGGTACGAAGTACCTAAGATCATTCATAGATACCATATTCATTGATAACTTCTTATTACAATGACACTTCACGTAATATTCAATGTCAATTGATCGGCAAACATTACTAATACCGTAAAGTTGGATCTTGTTTTCAAAATGACTTCGTCTAATCTTGGGCCAGGAATAACATTATCGGGACAGTCTCGAGAAATAATTTTTAATGTATTTAATTATTTAAAACAAAATAATAAAAACCCTGAAGGTGGTTTTCTGAACATTGAAAAGTTATATGAAATGACTTCTGCAGCAACTGGTACATCAATACGAAGTGTTCAGCGGATCAAGAATAGTTTCTGCAAAAATGCGACAGCGGCATCGACTTCAAATGTGTTTGTAACACCCGGTAAAAAACGACCAAGTTTGTCACCAAAATCAGATGTGGACAATTTTGACATAAATGTCATTAGAAGGTGTATTTATAATTTTCACTACACAAAATGCTGCCTACTATTAGAAATATACACAAAGTTTTAAAGGAATCGATAGGTTTTCCTGGTAGTGTAACTTCTTTACTTCGTCTCGTACATAAAATGGGATTTAGATGGAAGAAGATTCAAAACAACAGGATGCGGCTAATAGAGAAAGACGATATTCGTTACAAAAGGTTTATGTATTTACAAAAATTACAGGAATATAAAAACGACAACCGGCCCATTGTCTATACTGATGAGACGTACGTGCATAGCACTCACACCACACCAAACGCATGGACCAACAACAGCAATAGCGGTGTTAGAGTTCCTATATCAAAAGGGCAAAGGCTAATAGCGGTTCATGCATGGTACAGAAGAAGGTTTCGTAAAAAATGCTTTGCTGACATTCAAATCCAACCAGAACTCCGGAGATTACCATAGTAACAAGAATGCTGCAAATTATCAGAAATGGGTGAACGAATATTTGTTACCAAACTTAAAACCCAGAAGCGTCCTTGTTGTAGATAATGCTTCTTATCACAATGTTCAAGTGGATCGGGCTCCAGTAGGAAATACAAATAAAAAAGAAATGTTGGCCTGGTTAGATAAAAATAATATACCATACCCAAAAAAAAAAAATACGAAAATTGTTCTGTACAAAATAATAAAAAAAACATAAACAAACAAGAAAGACTTGGATATTAGATCAAATGCTGCAAGAACACGTGTCATTCTGTACTACGCCTACCACCTTACCACCTGGAATTCAACCCGATTGAGATGTTGTGGGGGATAATAAAAGGTAAAGTAGGGACGAGGAATGTAACTTTTAATATGAACGACGTTCAAAAATTATTCATCGAGGAGGTTGATGCCGTGAAAAAAGAAACATTTGAAGATATTTGGAGAAAGGTCCGAGAAACAAGTGTTCGTATGAAACTTTGGAGTACCAGTTAGACGATTTTACTGATGGTTTTATTATTAATGTAAATGACAGCGAGGATGAAGAATCTTCAACATCCAGTTCAAGTGAAGGAGTGTCTCACTAACAAAATTTAAAATAGATTTAGTATTCAGGCTATGTACAATCAGGGAAATGTTTTTACGTACCACCCTGAACCCTGTCGCAATTTACAGGCCATTTTCATTTAAACTCGAGTGATGTCACCTTATCGCGATAAGGTTCAGTAAACTGTTTCAGTATCGTGGTGTAGAGAGTGTATTTATCTATTTATGTTTATACATACATACATACATATATTCACGCCTGTTTCCCAGAGGGGTAGGCAGAGATCACGGATTTCCATTTACTACGATCCTGACAAACTACTTTCGCTTCACCCACTTTCATAATATTCCTCATACATGCTCGTCGGTTTAGAGTACTTCTGACCTGGCCTTTTTGCAATAATTCCCCGATTTGATCGAGGAAATATAATACTAGCCTTTTCCCGCGGCTTCGCCCGCGTACTATAAGTACTAAAAAGAATACGATACCCATGTTGATTTTCAGACTTTGTGACCACATTTGCCCCTTTTAGGGGTTGAATTTTCAAAAAACCCGAAACACGTGTTTACTCATTTATCGTTACGAATACTCCTGTGAAGTTTCGAATAAAATAGTCTAACAAATCTTGATTCGCCATACTAATTTTGGACCCCCATTTTACCCCCTTAGGGGGTGAATTTTGAAAAATCCTTTCTTAGTGCACCCCTAGACCTTATAAGGAACCTACATGCCAAATTTGGAATCTCTAGAACCAGCGGTTTGGGCTGTGCGTTGATATGTCAGTCAGTCAGTCAGTCAGTCAATCAGTCAGTCAGTCAGTCAAGTCAGTTTCTTCTTTTATATATTTAGATGGCGTTAACTTAGAATTAAAATATTCATAAAATTAATTAGATTTCTTCTCTAGTTGTATAAAATGTAAAAAACACAGTTGTAGATTAATACCTTTGTACTTACAGATAAAGATTAAATATCCACATGATATGTAGGTGTTTTTTAAGCTAAGACCCTGATCCAAAAACTTACGTACCCTATAGGAATATTTTATAGTATTCTTTATACTGCTGAATTTGGGCGGTTATGCATCTAGTTTGTCTACAAATACGTTTTCAATAATCACTTATTGTATCAACCTGTATGTAATCATTTTGTGACGCACACATAAATATTATCATTCACTCATTCATTCCATTCGTGCCAGCTTTAGTGGCATTTATTTATTACTCGATCTATACAGTTATTTATTCGATCAGGTCACGTGTCCTTCTTACGAATTTTCAATCTGATTAACCTGTCGGTCACGTGACCTGTCGCGAGTTTAACATTTTTTCCCCATCACAAAAAGTGCACAGCGCTGCTAAAGAAGTTTTCACTTCAATAAAGGTAATACCCGACTAAATTACAACGATTCGTCTGCATACCTACAACTTGGTACTAGAGTACAAACGTCGCTTGATCGGATTTTTAAATTATTGCACTAGTTCAATTATTATTGAGAAAAGCACGCGTGTTTGATATCTAGGATTATGAGCCTTAAAGCGGTGAAATAAGAACCTCGTTACGAGCAAGTGTGTTGAAAAAATGTTTACCAATGGTTATGTATTGAATTATAGTTTGTGTGGAAAGATAAGTCTCGTGTTTTATATGGGAACTCATATATTCTACGGAACTGCTTTCGGCATGGACTCTTATTACTCTTATTTTATTATTAGAGCAAACACTGTACTATACTTTTATAAATAAATTATTTGTATTTGTATTTATTATTAACTTTTTGTAGAGCAAATCGGACAAAACAAATAAACTGGAACACTCATTAGAAACTGTAAAAGCAAACGAAAGTCTACATACTAAACAACAAGACTCGAAACAGGCGAAACCTAATAAGGCGGAAATTGAAAAAGCAACTAAGAACAAAGAAAACAAAACAAAAGCCAAGAAAGCTAAAGAAGAAAAGAAGGACGAAGGGGTTGAAACCGCCAAAGAAGAAGATTCAAATAAGATAGAGGTAAGTTACCGTTAAGAGAGTACCCTTCTGCGTTTATAGAAAAATAGTTAGATTCGTTAAAGGTTACCTCTATTTCTAGTCTCTTTGGTCAATCACATCTAGGTATTCTATTATTATTGTTATCCATCTTATGATGCTGATTATTAGCTAATCATTTACAAAAAACCTTTTTCGTCTGTTGTGATTGCCATCTGTTACCGCTTTGGTCACGTGGGGCTGCAACATTAGGGGTACACCTTAACATCGACTATACATTGCTACAACTTTTACAGAGGAAATCTCAAGACTCGTCGCCATCAAAGAGCAAAAAAGAAGATAAACTTAACAAAAAGGAGCTTGAAAAAGAGAAAAAGGTAAATTATAATATTTATCTACACTCACATTGTAAGTTCTCTAAAACGTGTTCGAAAACGGTAGGCCATGGCTAGCATTACCACAACCGATTTTACTATGATAAGCTTTTTATCTGTGGCAGTAACGTAATTTTAACTTTACATGCTCAAGTATTGATGTGTTATGACTTTTGATAACATAATCTACACCTGCACGCGCCCGCGCGGCCGCCGACGCGCTCCCTCCCGACCGCTGGCACAATCGAGTTGGCCATGGCGGTGCAATGGCGGCCATTCTATGGTTTCCGATCACGGCATTTTGGATAAATAATATGAGTGTAGATAAAGCAGTGTATGCAACTGTACGTAATTAGGCCTTAAAACACTCGTGTGATCTTATTACCACAACTCATGTTTTAAGGACCCTTATTACGTAACAGTTACATAAACTACTATTATAATACTACACAATATCCTGCATTTGTTGCCTGTCGAAATGCTGATAGTGAAATAAAATTTCCATCTATTTATTTTAAGATTAAATATATTTTAATGGAGTTGACTAGGTACATTTGTCTTGTTGACTAAACTGTCGCAGGTCATTACGTTATGACGGACACTTACTAATGTTGCTGTTTTCTAAATACATAACATATAATTTTTATTCCACTTCCTTTTTTGCAACAGGAGTGGATCAAGGAAGGTTTCACTATTGTGAAAGGTCCGGAAAAGGCCCCGAAGGACAAGAAAAAAATCGAAGAAGTCAAATTAAACGATGAGGCCGAGCGTAAGAGGTAATTTTCGATATTTTAAACATTTTGTAAAACATTTTTTTTTATGTCTTACGTCCTTTGGCGATTGGTAGACTTGCAAGCCATTGGTAGACTGAAAAGGAATAAACGATAAAACATAAGAGAATATGGAGAGCTCCAAAAAGTGAACACTAACTTTTAATTGAAACTTAATAGTTTGAATCGTATATGTGCGATGTTTTGTCGCTGAGTCAATTAAAAAAAAGATAACCTAAATTTTGCATGCTGCTCTAAAACTTGGAGACACTATTTTGTTTAAGGCCGTTTTAATTAACAACTAGACATGGGGGTACGTGGGGTGACTTGGGGATTCAGTTCACCAGGTAGCCCCTTATTGTTGTCTTCGGAAAACTTGTATCGCGATCAATTAAATATAGCCTACAATTTGCATGGCACAGGAAAGAAGAGGAAAAACTCGCAGCTGAAGAAGAGAAGAAAAAAAAGCAGGCAGAGGCGCTTAAGAAGCAACAGGTAACAGCTTATCAAAACCTCATTTTTTAACTGTCCTTGTAATTCATATACACCATGTCCAAGAAGTTGAATACTCATCTTTTTGCGTTGACCCTGAAGGCATATAGGCTGCAGGACTTCTAATTATTATATTAATCTAAAGAATAGGTTTACTTGAACATAATATAACAGTAAAAAACGCCAAGGACAATTTGTTTTCACTCCTCGATGAAGGACTTTCGAGAAACTTATGGCTAAATTTCTGAATGGCTACTGCTAAGGTGTTATTTTCAAGGCGTTTAAACTTCTTGAAATCAAACACAATCTAGTTTACACTACAATGAGAAGCTCTTAAAATAGCTCCTCTTTGGAAGACAGGAAAATATCTGGTCAGCTACGTTCAGCTAGACCATTAAAATACAAAATATAGTGAGAGTGCGAGTTTAGAGGAAAAGTGCCGCTTTATCCGAAAATCGACTGCCTATGTGAACATTTTGAGGAGATCCTTACGTGGTAATTTGGAGCTGGATCTTGGATGCCATAGCTACAATAAACGTGAAGCTCATTGGGTTTTCCGTAGCAATCGAGAAAATCAAGTACATAATCCAACTCAATACATTCCTGGCACGATGGAATATTTTTTTGACGCGAAACTCATTGAATTAAAACAGCCTCACAATGCTCAAAACGGTCGTTTGTGAGCAGCAAGTATAGAAAACATCCTAAACCATGAGGTTCCCGCATGTTCCCGGACTCCAAAGGGAACCATTGGTGGTGGTGTGGGGTTCAGTTAATATGTCGGGCCAAATTTCCTTATATTTATCGATAGAGTCGTAAATTATTAATGAATACTATAAATCAGAGAGAGAGAATACTACAAAACATTACTGAAAATTTGAAAACTGTGTTTGGGGCAAAAAAATAATTATTTTCAAACAAAGCGGAGCTCAAAACAGAACTAATTTCACTGATTATTTTGCCGAAAGTAAACGACCGCTCTGTTCTCCAGATTTGCGTTTATTACATTAATTTGTATGTTTTTAAATGCCTTGAAGCCTACATTATGGAATAATAGCTATTAAAACGTTTTTACTTTAGTTTGTACTAATTTCAAATAATAATTACGATTTGAAGTAATGTGAAACGGATCGTGTTTTAATTTACTAATCCGCGTCTGGTAACATCACTCCTGTTATGACAACGAATGGGGTAACTATAGTTAAAAATTGCTGTTACAAACTGACAATTTAAAATTTCGCGCCTAAACGGATCTACAGTTCCTGTGACGTCGCCATATTTGTTTGTACACAGTGTCAAATTCCTTTATTTTTATTTTTTGAGCTGGATGCTAGCCTTAAAAGCCAAATCCCATAGACAGTTGCCAACCTCATTAGTTGTTATAACAGGACTGACGTTACCAGACGCGGATTGGTGGATTAAAACACGTTACGTTTCACACTTACTTCAAATCGTAATTATTATTTGAAATTAGTACAAACTAAAGTAAAAACGTTTCAATGGCTATTATTTTTGGACGTAGGCTTCAAGGCATGTAAAAACATACAAATTAATGTAATCAACGCAAATCTTGGAGAACAGAGCGGTCGTTTACTTTCGGCAAAATAATCAGTGAAATTAGCTTGAACAACGTTTGCACTGTTTTGAGCTCCGCATTGTTTGAAAATAATTTAATTTTTATTCCCAAACACAGTTTTCAAATTTTCTGTAATTTTTTTCTACGAAAATTTCTAATATAATAGTATTTTCATTTTTAGGGTTCCGTAGCCAAATGGCAAAAAACGGAACCCTTATGGATTCGTCATGTCTGTCTGTCTGTCTGTCCGTCCGTATGTCACAGGCATTTTACTCGGAAACTATACGACGTATCTGAATAAAATTTACATAAGGTGTATGCAGCTACTTAGTTATGTAGTTAAATTTGTAAAAAAAAATTTTTAGGCATTGAGGTTCCTTTGACTATTTTGTGATCAAGTGAATATTTTCTGAAACAATCGCTTCGAAAGTCAGGAAAGTTGTGTAGCCCCCCCCCGTAACTTTTGAACCGTAAGTTCAAAAAATTTGAAGAGATGCGCCTTATCATGTACTTTCTACGAAAATTGTTTTGAACATTATCGGTTCAGCCATTTTTGAGTTATCTCCAAAAAACTTCTTCCATAGGCGTCAGATACGACCTTTTGGTATTAGTTTGGTCCTTATTCCATTGAAGGTACGGAACCCTCCTATGCGTGGTCCGACACGCACTTGGCCGGTTTTTAATACACTCGTGGTCTATCTACGTGAATTCTTTCTGATGAAAGCTTAAATGATAATATTGCATCTTGCCTATACTATAAAGTATAGGCCGCATTCACACTGATAATTTGTTTAATTTTTACTTTGTAGCAGGAACAGAAGCAGCAGCAACGTGAGGCGGCTGAGGCTATAGTAAAGAAAGCCCCGTGGTCGGCGGCCGCGAATTTAGCCCAACAGGCGACGACTAAAGACGGGCTGAGCCTCGCGGAGATCCAGCGCCTAGAACGAGAAAAGAAGCTGGAGCAGATGAAGGAGCAGCAGCTGATGATGCAAGCCATCGCGCAGCAGCAGGCCGCGGCACTCGCGCGCGAACAGGTTGCTCCATTTGGCCTCTCTCACATTGCCATATTCTCGTTGGACCTTGCTTCCAAAACATTCATGTGTACTCTGTAACATATATACCCGTAATAACTATATTTTTAATACAGTTTCTTAAAAAAATGCTTTTCTAGTAGTGGTTTAGCGTGCGGAAAGTTCGCAATTTCTCGCACTAGTGAGTTTTACTGTTAACAGCTAATTACGGCTCAGAATTATGAAGCGAGAGCGATTTTCCACATATCGACTACAACCCGAGCTATTGGTTCATAACTAAATCTGAGACCTCTACTATGGTGCTTCAATTTTTTTCACTCATTTCAATTTATTTCAAACATGTTTTGAAATAATTGTTATTTGTAGTAAATCAGGTTAAATTATGTATTTTTGCTACTCTAGTATATTTCTTTGATTAGTGGCCTGCTTGGTGGCCTAAGTAAGGTACGTGAAAGTAGATAGTATTAATGTAATCTTAAACTTAACAATATTTCTATATTATTTTTTTTTGCAACTGTATTAAAAAACTTCGTTCGATTAACGGACGGAATGTCATTCTTTACTCTTCTCGAGTTTTTGCCACTCGCCTACGGCTCAATGCCAAATGTCTCGAAACTCGTGGAATAATAACACCCTTTCCGACCTAAATAGTATCGAAAAGTACTATTTTCTACTCCTGCACTTTTATCTGTCATTTATACATTCGTCAACACCTTTATAAGAACATAGACAATATACTCGAAGAAAAGTCTACCTAGTCTCAAAATAACACTTTTTCTATAAAAGCGCCAAAATAGTATCGTGTAATCGCGTGCAAGCACATTAATATAGGACAAAATAAATTACTGCCAACCTAAGAAACCTAAATAAACGCAGCGTTTTTAGAAAAAAAAACTTTAAAAAAGATAAAATTAAAAGAACCACAGACACTTTGTAGTTTTTATTTTACGTTTCCCGTTCGTTTGTTGGGGCAAACTGTAAACTTTGAAAGTAATTTAGGTATTTTTACTAATCTCTGTAGCTCTTTAATCATTGATCAAATAACGACGTGTGTATTTGTGTTAGTAATGTTAGTATTCTTGAAAAATAGTGTTTTAAAAGGTAAAACTTAAATGATTGTTGATTATATTGACAAAATAACTGCGATATCCATGAAGTTTTCAATTTCGCATAAAAGTAAGTGTAGTCGTAGAAAAAGTATTGTATGCAACGTCGTATAAGTAGGTCAAAAAATGTTCGTGGCGTTTTTCTTAACAATTTTCGCTTACGGCTCAAATTGTTACCCACGCCACTCACCTTTTTTGACCCCTCTTATACAACTGTTGCATAAACTACTATTCCCCTCGACATGATCAGCAAATAAATGATTTCTATAGTTACTAACAGTATTAATTAATTGTTATAGGAAATGCAAGCAAATTTGGGCTGGGCGAAGAAGAAACCTAATCCGGTCGGAGCGGGATTGTCACTGGCTGAAATACAGGTGCGTTTTGTAAAATGCAATTTTTTTTGTCCTATTTATAATGATGTTAATGAGCCTAATGACACCGATAAAGAAAACAACTTTTTTTCGCTTTTATAGCTCTTTCATACAGAGCAAAGCGACGGATTTGTGACAAGAGATTGATAAATATTATATAAATTGTTACATAATAAATCTCTGTAAAATATAAATATTAAAATATTGTTTATCTGAAGGCGGAAGCTCGCAAGCAGTCGGCAGCGGCTGCCGCGGCGGCGGAGGCGGCGGCGCGGGCGGCGGCGCAGGCGGCGGCGGAGGCGGCGGCGCAGGCGGCGGCGCGGGCGGCGGCGCGGGCGGCGGCGCAGGCGGCGGCGCGGGCGGCTGCCCAAGTGTTGGAGGACGTGCCCGGCCCCGCGCCGGTCAACCACGTGCCTTGGGGCAACAACACTCACAACGGAGGTGAATATACTACAGAATGTCAACGTCCAAGTGAATAAACTCAGGCTAATTATAGAGGGTAAATACTTAAATAAACGTATACTCAAATTAAAGTTCTCTGTTCATGCGGTTCATTTTCGTATCAACCCCTTATACAAGTTCAGTGGTTGTAGCACGTTTAACCCTTTTGGCTGCCAAGCATCGAACGGAAATATCGTGCCCTCAGCGCCAGCGCCCCCTAGCGCGCAAGGAAAACCGGTTATATTTTGGACGCGATGTCACGGGCAAGCGCTGAGGGCACGACTTTCCGTGCGCGTGGTTTGACGGTCTTTGGCGGTCAAAGGGTGAAGGGCCTGAAATATGTATAAAAATCTAAAATTAAGCTTGTAAGTAACGAGTTCCAAGATACTGCGTTTTCCATTCTGTATTTATTCCTTCGTGATTTCGTTACTGACCAACGTTCTGAATTTAGTTACCTACACTTTTATATAATAGTCGTAAATTTAAATAACATTAATTTGGGATTGCGGTGTATGCAGGAGGTTTTTGGGACTCACCCGCAACATCTCAACCTCCAAAACCTGTCGAGAAGCCGCAAGAATCTCCGCGGGTCGTGGAGCAAAACGTGAAAAACAAGAAAAAGAATACCCTTAACATACCTGCGAAAAAAGAAGCCTCCCCCGGCGCCGAGTTCGACACGTGGTGCAGCACCGTGCTCGCTTCCTGGAGCGCTAAAATCGATGGTACGTACTGTATATCTTAATTTACTCTTATTCAACATATTTAAAAGTTACTTACAGCTTAAGAGTCCAGTAACGATTTGAAAACGAAAATCACTAATAATGAAATAATGCACATGAATTGCAAAAATGTCTTGTTATTGCAAAAAAAATACTTTTGGTCCATATGTATTATTATTTAATACCCGAAAACTCAGTTCTTACACAGTTTGGTTAGTGAGGATGTTGATTCGTGCACTTTATTATTATTATTATTAATGTGCTCTAATATTTTTTATATTATCTGATTTAAGCATAAAGTCATGTTTATTTCTACATTTTTATTTTTATGAAATACTTAAACCTACATTGCCAATAATATCACCCAAACTTCGGCAATTTCTCTTAAAATTAATCTACCTAAACATACACTTGCTTAAAATTTCCACTTATTCCTAATACTTACGACTCATTTTTCAACGTATTTATGTATTTTACGTACTGGTACTGGTACTTTAACATAATTTGAATCAATAAAAATCTTACTTATTTTACCTCTAATCAAAAATCCCGAAACTGCTGTTAGACGGTTTTTTCCAGTTGCCATCCAGTTTAACAAGAAACTATCTCTTAATATGTGTAAACTAAAATATGTAACTAATATAATTTTCGTTAGATTCTGGCTGCGCTATCTCGGCCCTGAAAAAAAATCTAAGCGTTGCAACACCGTGTATAAGGCGAAAAACAATAATGATACTTGAACAATTAATATTTTTTCTTACGACATAGTTACACAGACATATCAGGTATGCGAAAATAACTCTTACCTGCAGCAATACTTTATTGTTTAAAAATACACCAATATTTGGCTTTCGAATTGTGATATCGTGTGTGTATTGTACACAATAATATATTTTTATGATTTCTACAATAATCGTATGTTTGAGGCGTGTAATTATATTTTCTGTACTACAAGCTCCATATTAGATGCTTCAGAAAACCAAAATAATTCGAAAAGGTAATTCTGGAATTTTTACTAAAAGTTGCATATCAATAATGGTTTCGTCAAGGATTGATATGAAAACAATGAAAGAAATCGTAATATTTCCCAAATAAGAAAAGAAAGAAAGAAAAACTTTTATTCATGACAAACACAGGTAACACAAAAAAATAGTACATATAAAAATAATTTTAAACAAAAAAGAACCGACTTCACTAAGCGTCCACCTAACCATCTGCTGTAAAAAATACTCAAATCACCATAGGTGTGCCTATAATAGTTGAAGAGTTCCCTCGATTTCTCCAGGATCTCATCATCAGATCCTGACATGGTTACAATGGGACCAACTGTGAAGTATACGCTTTCAAACAAAAAAAGAATTTTCCAAATCGGTCCAGCCGTCTTCGAATAATCGGTGAACATATATTTAAAAAAAAGCAAAAACAAAAGATCCCAACGAATGGATAACCTCCTCCTTCGAAATCTTAAAGTCGGTTGATAATAGTTGCCATTCAAAAAGTTTTAAACAAAACTCAAAGCCAAGATAGCGTAGCCAGAATCTAGTAACTGCAAAATGCAGAATTCATTTTAGTATAAGGTTTTAATAACTGGCCACCCTTCAATAACTGGTCAAGTTATACTAAAATTAATTCTGTTTGTAGGTGAATAGAGTCAATGCTTAGTATGAGGGGGGCAGTTACTGGCGATTTACCCTAGTATCAGAAAGTTGAGTAAAATCAGTTGCAAATCAGCAACAAAATAGTCGAAAAAAATTGTTACCGGATTCTTAAAAAATGTATACGTTCTCTCGCAAACGAAAAATACGGGTCTGATCAAAAACTAGGCAGGAATTCCACCGTTTATTAAATAAGGCGTAGATAGATAGCGCAGGCGCAGATACGTGGTTTTACAGTAAAATATGCTGATATACCTAATTGATTTTTCAGTGCCTACGTTTGTTGGTTTTCTCAAGGACATCGAGTCGCCGTATGAAGTAAAAGACTATGTTAAATGTTACTTGGGCGAAACCAAAGAATCCAGCGACTTCGCCCGCCAGTTTCTCGAAAAGAGGTATTTATATACTAAGAAAAAAATTGAGTCGAGAATGTATCCTTGCGACTGACGTTAGGGAATATATTTATAATATAATATTTATAATATAATTATTGGATATAATGACATGTCGTAGCCAGCGATTAAATATTTCGTTGTCTCTAGGTCTAAATTGCTCCGCGTCGGCATGGTGACGCCTTCAGATGACCTGTGCTCTCCCGCTGTAGCCGTCAATCCACGCACGACATCGGGCTCGGATTATCAAGAAGTAAAGGTTATTTCACTAACTAAAACTATATCACGTATACGTGATTTCTACCAATCTACATCATACTAAAGTAAAAATAGTAGTAAATTACCTCGCCTAATTTTAACGTTCAGATACTCAAGTTGGTATTTATTTACGCCGTTATTGCACCAAATGAACTTGTCAGATTAAACGAGTAAAAATGTGGAATTAATGTCATGTCATGTCAAACAGACAACTGACAAAATGACAGATAAGGACAAAACATAAATGAACTAATTGAGGGCTGAGAGATGTTTATGAATAAGGTGGTTAGCGTTACTTAAGACAAGAAGAGCGATTTCGATTTAGTTTAAATGTATACTCTTTAAAACTGTTGAATTATTGTTAGTGCTGAACGGATAGAAGATAAGATAAATATATGTAGGTATTTATTGTCCAACGTAAAATACAGTGTGAGACACGTCGTGTAACAAAGTTCATTATTTTTATCATTTAATTTTTGTTTTAGGGAAAAGGGAAAAAGACAAAGAAGAATAAAATGCTAAAAGTCGATGCCCGCATTCTGGGATTCTCTGTGACCGCAGCCGAGGACAGGATTAATGTCGGCGACATTGATACAGTGTGAACGATGCAGGTTACGTATAAGTGTTCAATATAACTCGCCTTGTGATAAACCCGCCGGATATTGTGTAAAACACGCGTGACTTCTCGCGATCTTACGATAACAATGTAATATAAATAATACAAGACGGCGAAGAACGTTTGACTAAACCTTTATCGCTGCTTGTTCAAGAGTTACATACCTATATGTTATTTTATGTTATGAGTATGACTCTATGCCAGAAACCTGATATTTCAATTAACATTATAGTCTAGTAAGATAATCAATAACCATCCTATTAACACGTTCCCTCTCCGGGTGCCCCAAATGTAGGCTCATAGCTTTTTTTAGGAGACCGTGCTCCCACTATGGGGTCACGTCCACATATTGAATTTTAGAATTGGACTTGTAACATTGTCGTTTGTCGAGTGTTTCGTTATGTATGGGGACAGTAAACGTGTTAAACAGATCTGCTTCGCCAAGCATGAGAGCGGTGCCAGTAATTGGGAAACATAGCTGTTAATCGTAAAAAAGGGCAATCAATTCTAAATTGAATCTGTGGTTGTAAGTACGTCCGGCTCTTATGGGTCGTGAGGCCTATGTCGCCTGAATGTTATGTTGGCGACTAACTAAAGTAGCCAACGGTATTTTATTGTAATAAAAAGCGTTCTTCAAGGTATCATGAATTACTGAATTACTTTAGAAATCGACTTGTTATGCACACTTGTTAAAACTTAATTTTTTTTTTTTACCTGTGTAGTACTTTATATGATCAACACACCTATGAGAAAGCTTATGTAATACATTTGAACAGCAGAAATAATTATAAAAAAATTGTTTTCAATGGGGAATTTTACACCAAATTCTGCGTAGGGTGCGGCACTAGCACAAACACAGGGCCTACCGCGAAACACGATAATCGAAATTGCGTTACCTGTCTCTCTATCACTCTTGCATATTCGAGCGAAAGATAGGCAGATGTCAAAATTTCGATTTTCTCGTTTCACGATTGGCCCTCTGTAAACAAACCGCCTTGGTGCACAAATGACATATTTATTCGTTATAAATTATCTATGAACACTTGTCAAAAAACTATTTATGGCCTAGTATGTATAAGTACTATATGGCTTACAATGTGTGCTAGTGCTGCACTCGTGTTACCCTTTATTTATTTGGTCTGTAATTAAGACACAGAAAATATTGGCGCCTCTAAATGATACTTGCAAATATAATTTTCTTTGATATTTAATTATGACAATGTATGTGCAATTTAGAATGTTACTTATGCAACCTCAATCGAGGCGTACATAACTGTTTGCAATGAATTGTTTATTCTGCAGTCTATACTTGCGCGATCTGCCTAATAAGTCTATACTATCCGACTAACCAACCCGATGTCTATTAACTTTTTCGCTATCCCCCTCTTTCGCCACGGACATGGGTCTTCCGTCGGTGAATTACAGGTTATGTACAGATACAGATCCATCCATTTCTGACGTTACAGACGTAGACGTGACAGAGCTTTGTTGACGGTGTATTACATGTAATGCCCGGACAGGGAAAGTGTTACACCTTCATTACAGAACGAACTAGTTCTGGTTGGCCTTAATTAACTAATTATTTTACCTTTTTTTTTCCGAAACAACACTAAATAATAAATTAACGGGCCAGGTGCGTGTCGGATCAGCTAATGGAGGGTTCCGTACCTTCAACGGAATAAGAAAACAATACTATTGGTCGTATCTGCCCATGGATGAGGTTTTTTGGAGATAACTAGGAAACTCTTTAATCGTTAATGTTCAAAACAATTGTTGTTGAAAGTTGTATCTTCTCCAAATTTTTCATAATTTTTGGATCTTCGCTTCAAAAGTTACAGAGGGTGACACATTTTTTTTTGTCTTTCGGGGTAATTATTTCTGAAAATAGTCACTAAATAAATAAAAATTCATAAAAACCTCATGTTATTTTTAAAATCCTATCGATTGATATAAGGGTTCCGTTTTTGGCATTTTGGCTGCGGAACACTTATATAAAACAGCATTTATGAGTAGTAGAGATAAGTACATAATAAGTAATGACTAGAGACTGGTTCCCGCTTTTTATTTGGGTTACCTACTGCTTGGAAAATCTCCTAGTTGACGTTACTTTCGTGTCCTATAATAAATAGATCACTGATAGATACAGGTTGGAGAATTGTGCCTTTAAGTATGACTATCCTGGCCAAATGGTGGGATTACTGTAATTGGATCAAAAAGTGTCTAATAAATATTGCTATCGTCATGTTTAGCCTTATGTGAACTTCGTTCGTTCGTAAGTCATAAAAGTTCAATCAAAGTATATGTCACCGTAAAATTGTAAATACCGTTATATTATAATCTAACTAGCGAGATTGTAAACTATCGAAATATTGTGAACCGTAACATATTGTTTACAATTTAACGCATTACTTTACGGGAGATTATAATCTATCGACGTGATACCGTCATATTTTGAAACGTAATGCTTCTCGCGCGCTGATTGGTCGGTCTTGCAGTAGGTTGTTAAGTGTCCATAGACTTCTCTCTCTCTCTCTGAATCTAAAGTGTAATTTAAAATAAAAATCGGTTCTGGCGCTCGCCTGCCGCAGCCGCGGTACGCCCTCTTCGCTCGTTCGGCTTCGCGCGTTGTACGGATAATGGAAAGTTTACCGTTACGTACCTACTGTCGAAAAAACTAATATCAAACGAACTTTCGTTGAAAGAATATACAATGATGTATCTTCTCAAAATGTTTATATCTCCGGCTCAAACGTTACAGAGGGGGAACATAATTTGGGGGTGATTATTTCTGAAAATATTTACTAAATCAAAAAACGTTAAAACAAACCTCAATGGTATTATCAAGACCTATCGTTTCATGTGCAACATGTTTCTATTTGGTATTTAAAAAAATTACGCGCCTCCTAAAAATATTTTTTTCAGCAATTTTATTACAAAACTAGGTAGCGGCACATAAAATACACCTTATGTTAAAATTTGTTTAAGATACATCGTATAGTTTTCGAGTAAAATGGCTGTGACATACGGACGGACGGACAAGACGAAACTATAAGGGTCCCGTTTTTGCCATATTGGCTACGGAACCCTAAAAAGTTGAATTCATACAAAGGACCCAACTTTTTATCCATCTGCGTATTGCTTAAAAAGCTTCGACGAAGCTCAAGCTGCGCCAAGCTGTTTAGGTTGTGTAATGTACTAAAAAAATACAAAATAGTACCAACTGAAGTCGGAAACAACGGGCAATAAAAGAAGCACAACAAAACACGCCCCGCCGTCGCTACTGCGTGCGCCCAATCCCAACCGAGCATTCAGAGTGCGTGTGCGCTGTTCAGAAGGGTACTAATATTTTAATTATTAATAAGAGTATTTCGTTTGCGATGCCGACCAGTCGAATAGTAATAAAATGTTTGGAGGTTCTAATTGCTATGTACATGCTTAACAAAAGTACTGGTGATCCATTAAAGGTCATAATTTGTATCGTATTGCGACTAACAAAAAGTAGGAGAAATTTTTTTTCAACGTAAATAGTACATTATTGTCGAGGAGGTGAAGTAGCACATTGATGGCTGAGTATTACGTTTAAACGGACGACTTTAGGAGTCCGTTTAATTTAATACGAAGCCGGCAATGGCCCTTCGCGCCGAGTCCAATATAGTGCTTTATTCAAAAATAATGCAAAACAGCCAACGTTGATGAACAACAAACAATATTGACATAAATAATATATTCAGGATAACTTCTAGGTTAAAAGAATGGTCACTACCGCGAGCATCGAATTTCGATTCGAATCCTATGATTATCTCTATCTCCATCGCTTCTCATTTTGAGTGAGAGAGACAGATTTATTCGAAACTACAATTTTTTATGTTCGCGATACACGCTCAGCTTTGCCGCCTTTATATCTTTTTATTAAAAAGTTTGAAGTGTATTTTTCTTCTGAATTTACCGTAAGCTATTTGAGATAACTAAAATGGCGCGGTACCATTATAAATACCAAATACCGATGTTGTGTTTTGGCTGTTTCGGACCTTTGTCTTTATTTTTGTATGGCTGTTTAACTTTTTAAAAAGTTTGTGCCTCGACAAAAATGGAATTTGTATGTAACATTTATGTCGCGAAATCGAGCCTGCAATTTCCGTAACTTTTTAATTTTAATTTGACCATAAACTAGGCAATTCACCGCCTAGTTTTTAACCGTAAAAGTCAACCTTGCCGGACATTTTTGAATAAAAATATTTTTAATACAATTGCTCAAAAAGTTTACTTTATGTAGCTGCAAATCATGCGTAAAGATTGATTTTATGCACTAGTGCTAAAAAGTAATCTGATGTGCAAATCGTGCGTAAAGATTGATTTTACGATAGCAGATATATTGCATTTTAAATTGACCAATCAGAACACTTCACTATATTAAATCCACCAATCACAACACATATCGGAGTTAATCGGAACGCTAGATACTTTTTTGGTGCGTATACTGTGTAAATAATTTAAGCCCTTAATAAAAACATTGTATTTTAATATCAACCAATCAGAATACAGCAATGTTAAAATCGACCAATCAGGAAACGCAATTTATTTCTCAAAACATGAGGTGTTTTTTAGTACCTACTTCACAATCATTCAAAAAGATTTATTTTTTTGGGAAACGCTTTAAATTGTGTTTAAACTGTTAAAACAGCTATTAGACATGGCAATTTGTAGGGCCCAACCTGTTGTGTTGGTAGGTGTAATAGGAGGTTGGGCCCGTAGGGAGCTGAAGGAGGGTGTGGGAGAGGCAGGGTACACAACAGGTTGGGCCCTACAAATTGCCATGTCTAATAGCTGTTTTAAAGAGCTAATTATACCGTCGTCTGTGGCATTTATTCGCGGTATTGATATTTTGTATCTATGTCAAGTTAAAAAAATTAAAAGACCGTCAAGTTATACCATAATTTCACCTTAGTTTAGTTGACCCTTGTCAAACAATCTACTATCATTTCATCGTAGTTTTTTCGCAATTGTATTAAAAAACGTTGTTCGACACACGTGCAGAAGTGTCATTTTCACTCCTCCCGAGTCTTGACCCTCGCCTCTCGGCTCGGGCCAAGTAACCTCGGTGCTCGTGCTAAATGACATACTTCTCGCACTTGTATCGAAAACTACTATTTTGTATTGGACATGGTGTGCCAGGCGGCCAACCCTCCATACAAAACCAAATTTTTATTTTTCTCGCAATTTTTAAAAATTTTTCATTATTAGAATACGATACCAATTATGCCTTTAAACAGATCAACGGCATTTTTGTTACACCTTGTATATTTTTTTGTATTAATTTACTATTTATCCTTTTATTTCCTAGTCAATTTTATTAATTCTTTCTTCTTTATCTGTAATCTTTAAGCAGAATTGATTTTAATTAAACTAGTTACTTCAATGTTTTATGTAGTACATATTATCAAATTACTTACCAAAATGAAATGTCTTAATCGTAGACGAATTCCGAACTTCAGTAAAACCCCTCTTGTATTTAATATTCGAACAGTGTTCGGGTAGACCATCTATATTCGGTAAACATACCTCTGTAACTAACACTTCATTTAGTCGGCCGGGTATAGGATAGCGCCATACTTTGTCCATATAAAAAAATGGAGCTGATTTAGTGTTATTTTAACTAATGAAATGAATACTTTTATGTACCAGAATCCAATCAAGACCAGTAATCAACCTGTATATATTATGTTAGTTTATAAATATTTTAGATTCTTGGCAAGTTAGTACGGAATTTACATTGCGTAAGTTGTTGTCAATTCAGTTAAAATGTTAAATAATGTAGTGTGAGCTGTCACCGACTTTAAACAATTGTATGTAAATACCTATATCACTTGGGAATTATGTAAATAAATAATGTTTTCTGAATTATATTTATATTGCATTTTTAAGTAATGATAATGATAAACACAAACATAGGTGAGTGTCGGTGTGTGTATGTAAGTTTTTTTTAACCAGTTCATTTTGAATCGAGTTGATTTATGATGGGATTATTTCATACCAAATAACAAGTTCACGAGAACACTAGCAACAATGATTACAACGTCTAACAACTCTAAGGTAATTAAACTCTGTGCCGATGGCAAACCAAGTAAACGAGTATATTACTTAAAACAGGCTTAAAACTTCTTTTTTTCAAAAAAATATGGAAACCTACTGAACACAACAATAAATTTTATGCGAAATTAAACCATAATAAATTGTTCTTGTATGCTATATCGATATATTGTAATCAATTATTCAAATATTTGTGCAGTCTTTAATTTGACTAAAACGGTACTTAATCGCGTACACTTACTTTTAATGAGGGAAAATCGTGTGAGTTTAAATCAGTAAATTATACATGTCTTCCGAATCGTATCTTATGTTATGAGTTTATATATTGTGAATTTTCACATTTGTGTCGAATGTGTCGAAACTTATTTGAACACAGGTCTTTCCAAAAAAAACTACAGTTATGTATAAGTATTTACACACACTTTTCTACCAACAGATAGGACTCATGATTAAAACGAAATCTCTAAATCTCGTGTATTACATTTATTTAAGTGAAGTATTTTCTTTACATCAAGTTAAGAAGTCATTATTTTCGCAATAATATCATTATTATTATTGCATAGAAAAGATTATGTAAGTTTTATTTTTCTCCACCAGGCTATTGCAACATAACTTCACATTTTATAACGGTTTTCTCAAGAGCATATGTCGTCTTAGCCATTTGTAATTCGTTTAGAATTCAAGGTCACTTATATCTTGACAAATTGTTTTTGAATATGCTCACATAATCTTTTGATCAAACTGTTATACAATGACAGATGATGTTGAAATAGTTGAATGCAATAGTATAGTAAAGGAAAATATATCTTCTATAATCTTTTCTTGTTATTATTAACAAATATCTATATACCTAGCGCGACGTCAAAAACTGTTAGAAAGTATTTTTTACTCGAAGCAATCATATCATATTCTCTAACTAAAAAAGGAAATCGCACTTGTGAGTTATCGAAGCTCAAAACTGTTCGCGTACTGCACTAATGTGACAGCTTCGGTAGTCATTACTTATTTTGGTATAACTTTTTCTAATTGAAAAATTTTTGTGGTCTGTCACTCTTACCTACACCCATTTAAAGCTGCCAGATGCCCGGAATTAGTAGATTTAGAACACCTGCACGGCCTATTGTTATAGACACCCTTTTGTTACTTTAAAATACTACCTAAAATGTAAAAAGTAAAAGGCGTCGGAATAAGTTGATGTAATAAATAATTATATTAATTGTGGACTGCCCACAATTCATATAATTATAAATCAATACTGATCTATTTCAAAGTATGTGTTAATTTTGTCGTCAAAGTTAATTACTTGCAATTCTTACTGAGCATAACTATTATGTAAGTAAAATATATTTTCTCAAACATGCAATGAAATATTCTCTTTACGTTCCTTATAATAGACTCGGAAGTATCCTTTTTCGGGCGCAGCATCTCGAGGCGGCCTGAAATGGGATTTCATACAACTTTTCAGGCCTAGGCCTGCAAAGTAACTTTTTTTTGTGTCAACGTCCAACCTCATTCAGACAGCGTCAAAGATGGCGGCAGGTTTTACGAACAGCTGATTTTAACTTTTTAATTTTTACTTCATGGTCGTTTTTTATATCGAACAAAACATTGTCCTTTTGTTTTTTTATTTTATTTTATTTCATTGCATGTTTGAGAAAAGCACTATACATGCCTCAGCGTGAAAACGGATTCACGGCCTCGTATCTCTATCCGGCCTCGCTACGCTCGGCCGTCTATACCTACTTGGCCGGAAATCCGTGTTTTCCCGGCCTCTGATGTAATGTACTATTGTATTTACCTATGATTTGTTTTAAAATCATCATTTATGTAATAAAACAAGTGTGTTCTTAAAGTTAATCTCTAATATTATAGAGTTAAATAAAACAAATGTAATTAGATGAAATATGTCCATGACCGTAATTGGTTCACTGTACTGTCATCTCCCAGCCTCTGTAGTGCCAAGACAAATCCACTCACATTTAAATAATGTTTTATCTTGTTGTCACAGTCCTTGTCAAGAATATCACAAAATGCTAGCATAAAAGTGAAAAAGCCTTATGTAGGTACTACACGATAAAAAGCTACATTCATGGTGTTTGGTAATGCTGAATAAGATTAAATGAGTTAATAAAACAAGGTATCTCCTCTAGCAACCCTAGCAACACGTAGTTAATTTGCTGACAGTGAATTTAGTTCTCTAAGTGGTTTTAACTGTCGTGCGAGCCTATGATGGCCGCAGATACTTAGAGCCAGTTGCACCAACCACACTTTTGACGGACTGATCAACGTTAAACGAGAAATATCAACTTACTCACAAGAAGATTGTAACGATGATGATGATGTTAAAAGACGGTTTGTTGTAACTGGCTCTTAATCTGAGATCAAGCCTTCGTCACTTTCTCAAAGTGGCGTCAGCAAGATGTGAATGCTTTGTGTTATTATAACACAAAGCCTATAATAGGCCCGCTGTGTGCATGTTTAAACACCTATTTGAAGAGTGGCCTAGTGTGGCGGCTCATATTAAAATGTTCCAAATTTTCTTCCAGCCTATGAGGCACGTGGGTTTTCCGTCATTTGCTTGCTTGTATAATTTATTCGGCTTTACAGCCTAGTCCTCTTATAAGAATAGTAAATAAAGCAATAAGTCTACAGAACTTTGTAAAAACCTAATGAATGTTAATTGTTTCGATTATATATATCGATATGTTTTAAAAACGTGTAAATATTATTATAGAGTTAAATAAAACAAATGATAATTTTACTAGCAGTTTTATTAATACAGTCAAATAGCAGTAGTTACCCGAGGTCAATGAAGCCTAGTTTATTGTCGTCCATACCATAACACCCCTGACGTAGTTTTGGCTTGTACAAAAAGGTCAGATGCGGTATTTGACCTTGCATAAGAAATGCCGTGTATAAATAATAATATAGGTAATAAAAAAAAAAACAAAATGATACTGCAAACGTGATAATCGGCAATAGTATATTCCTACACGAAGGCCGCAAAAATATGTGACACGCTTCTATTTGTAGGGCCATAAGAGCGTGTCACATCTTTTTGCGGCCTTCGTTTAGGAAGATACAATTGCCGGTACTGTACAGTGTTCAAAAGTGCATAAGTATAATTTATAAAATATCTTCATACGTAATTTTACTTATAGCTGAGCTTGAAATAAAAAAAATGTGCGCATCGAGAAAAAGTTGTGAATTTTTTACCATGGATCGAGTGCCCCATGATGAATATTTGTTAGTATTGGAGGTCCGTAAAATTTACGGACCTGCACTTCAAAATCAGGGGTCCCGTGCAATATTTTTTTACTCTCTGGTTAAGGCTGCTACTTGTGTGGTATCATTTCCGTATAAAACAGATATGCAGAATTAATTTTTGGTATTAAAAAAGTAAGAATTCATTAAAAAGAAAAGTTCTGCGAAGAGGAAAAACACTCAAAAAATTATTATTTTTTAGGACGTTATATAACTAATAAATATCATTTATTTTTAAATAAAAAAAATTTCAAAAGGAAGTATATTTATTACAGTTTTTAAATATTATACAATTTTTAAGCTTACACTGTACAAAAAATACGCGAAAAAAACTATTCGCGTCGTGGTGTATATGTTTTCTCCATAATAAGTATCGAAAATTTATGTATCTCTTATTATTAGTCAATTTTGCTCAGAATACCTTCTAGATTTAATATTGTTTATATTTAAAAACTACGTTAAGTATGCTTCCTTACAACATTATTTTTTATTTCAAAATAAATGATATTTATTACTTATACAACATTCTAAAAAATAATATTTTTTTGAGTGTTTTTCCTCTTCGCAAAACTTTTTTTAATATGAATTTTGACTTTTATATCAAAACTGAATTCTGCATGTCTGTTTTATACGGAAATGATACCACACAAACCCTAACAGCCTTAACCAGAGAGTAATATAATTTTTAAGAAAAAAAAACCGACTTCAATGGGGGTAGCCGGTGAAGGATTATTGTAGATAGATGGTGCACTTAGATTCCATACAATGAAATAACTTGCTTAAAAAACGCAGCGGAGAGGACCAATCGCCAAACGTGAACTATGCGTCGTTGAAGAGTTCCGTTCTGATTATCATCAACAGTTCCACTTCATCAAATGTCACTCTTTTGAATGAAAATGCTTGATTTGTTGATAAAAATACAAAAGTCACTTTATGTATGCCTTTAAGATTTGAGGAATTCCCTCGATTCCTCGTGGAACTCATCATCAGAACTTGAGCTTGACGAAAATTGGTCCTGACAATCTAACTTGCTTAACAAACATAGCGAAGAGGAAGAATCGCCAAACATGAACTATACGTCGTTGAAGAGTTCCGTTCTGTTCATCATCAGCAGTTCCACTTCATCAAATGTCACTCTTTTGAATGAAAATGCTTGATTTGTTGATAAAAATACAAAAGTCACTATGTGTAAGCCCTTAAGATTTGAGGAGTTCCCTCGATTCTTCATGGATCCCATCATGAGAACTGCGTTTTGACAAAAACGGGACCAATCTGTATATATATATATATACATTATACATAGAAATAATATATATATATATATTATACATAGAAATAATATATATATATATATATGTCGCAGTAAGATAGATACAGCCGTTATATAGATATAACCCTAAAGATATAATTATATGTCGTAACATAGTTATACGAAAGCGATTCATTAATATCTCACTAGGAATATAACTATAATACGTCTTTAGTTTAGTGATAATTAGTGATCGTTATCAACGTGCTGTATTGGTAGCAAAGTATGGTTGACAAAAAAACAAATGCGCAAGTATTTTAAACATTTCACAAATTATGAGATTTATATATATACATATTTAATAAATAAATAAATATTATAGGACAATCTTACACAAATCGACCTAGGCCCACGGTAAGCTCAATAAGGCTTGTGTTATGGGTATTAGACGACGATATATATAATAGATAAATATGGATAAATACTTAAATACATAGAAAACATCCATTACTCAGGAACAAATATCTGTGATAAACACACAAATAAATGCCCTGACCAGGATTCGAACCCGGGACCTCCTGCTTCGTAGGCAGTGTCACTAACAACTAGGCTAGGAGGCCGTTGAATATTTATAATCACTTATCCAAATTATGTGTAACTAGCTGTGCCCGCGGCTCCGCCCGCGTGGAATTCTGTCTGTGTCAGTAAGCGGCTAATTCACCCCTAAGTTCTCTCCGTCTCCCCTGGTGGCGGAACTTGAAGTAAAGTTGACAGATGTATACGCTAGAGGACAGTTAGTCTAGATAAAATATTTTACAATTACCACTAAATAAAAGTACACTCCAAAATCAATAGTTTCTTTTCGTCCTTATTAAAATTTTTGACGTGATTTAAACGACATAGAGTACGTAATGAGTCAGAAACTCTCTGCCATGTTTCATTATTCGTACATTGATATTTATTTATTTAAAATTGGTTAATATAAACTGATAACTATTTAGTTTAAAAAAAAACCTATTACTAGTTTCACACGGTAATAAATTTACTTGTAATCTACACCATGTCTAATTTTTTAGTTCAAGAGCTTAATGATTTGTTTAAAAACCACACTTAGTAAACTTAAGAGCAAACTTAGAAACGCCAATAAAGATGCTAAATAATTACCCATAAATTAGCAACTATACAATTCGGAAATGTGATAATTTATTAAATAATACAAACCAAATAGAACTGTAATACAAGAGCGTTAAATAAAGAAATGCAACAATACAAACATGTGCATATACGTTACAAAAAGGGATTGCAGTGAAAAAACTTAAGTGGGCCACAGACTAGAGTTATTGTATAGGGGACCCAAGCGTTTAGAGGTATAGAACACGGGTATGTTCGAACGGAGAATATTACAAAACAGATGTGCATTTACTGTCTAGTTTAGTGTTATGGTCTGTGATTATTATGGGCGGTTTTAAGGAGGTGTCACGCTAAAGTAAAACCAATACTGGTGCAAACTCAGTAAGTAGGTCAAATTAAATCGTAACGTTAGAATCATTTTGCTTATTATAAAAAAATACTTTGCAGCCTGCTTCTCTCATAGCAGTTAGTATATAGATTTCATACTGTTATCTACGGATCTGTAATTTATTTCAAACCTTAAAATACAAGGTTCTATCACTATTTATTACAAAATTTATAATTAGACATCAGTGAATGTTTTATCTTGGCTTGATCGCGGCAGAAGCAAGATCGTAGTTTATTTTGGTACCAAGGTGATCCAAATGACTACAACTAAAAGTCTAGATTACAGAAACAAGAGAACCAGAGTGGATCTAATACTGCTGTTATCACTACCAGTATTTTGTTATGTTAACGGTCCCTTTTGATGTCCTCTCATTAAATGTCACAATATAATGACAATATGGACAAGAATGTCTAGTCATTATTAGTTCCTTCAGAACTATAGTTGTTCCTTCAGAACTGGAAAAATCATCCGCAGGCGTGGGGCGGGAGTCTGACCTGCAACTGGATTGATGACTACGGATGCCGCGGAGGAGGAGCGGTATCTCTACCCCAAAAACAAAATATGTTTAATAATCTACATTTCTAATTATTTGTAACTTTTAATTTGATTCAAATACTTTGACATCTGACATACTGACTTGACATACTATGGACTTTTCTTACATACTGACTTATACATGACATTAACGTGATTGACGATTGTTTATTTATTTGCTATTTTTAGATACATAACTCTTTCCTACATGCGAAAAGGATTTCGGTTACTATAAGCGGTTACAACTTGGGTTCTACAAACACACTAGCGAACATTTTGGCCAATTTACTGATCCAATTCAAGATATTAACTTTATTAACTTATTTATTTGGTTTTAGTTTATTTATTAGATTCTATAGATTAGATAGTAGGTATTTTAGATTATCTTGATTTTCTTATTGGAATTTTAGTTACAATATTAGGTTTTTAATTTAGTTTTTAGTTAATTAGGAGGTTTAGATTAAAATTTATAGGGGGGGGGGGGGCTAACTGTTACAAGTAGTAGGTGTACATATATCGATATAAATTGATCCTCCAGTCAAATCATTCTAAGCATGAAAAGGTAAGAACAGGCGCGGTTGCATCCTGAAATTGGGGGGGGGGGGGGCGGGAGGTCACTATGAATTTTTTTCACTATGATATTTGGGGGGGAGTCAGTAATGCAGAAATCATTATTTGAGGGGGTCAGTAATGACTTTTTCTATTTGACGTGTAAGATTTGGGGGCGTCATGACCGCGTCTGGGTAATAATTTATTTTATAGTTAAGAACAAAAGTGAATATTCAAATGTATTTATTTTTTCTGCCGAACATACCCTTTGCAACGAAAAGTGCACGTTGATAACGATAATTAGTGATAATACTATCTTACTAGGAATATGATTATAATACGTATTATACGGCATGTAACTATATCCCTAGGGATATAACTATACCTCCGCCGCACTCCTACCTACAATTATTTCACTAAACTTAATCCAGTAATATAACTATATCACTAAACTAAAGACACTATTATAGTTATAACTATTCCTAGTAAGATAGTAATGAATCGCTTTCGTATAACTATGTTACTCGTACGACATATAATTATATCCCTAGGGTTATAGCTATATAACGGCTTTATCTATCTTACTGCGACATATATACAATCAAAAAACCGGCCAAGTGCGTGTCGGACCACGCATAATGGAGGGTTCCGTACCTTCAATTCAATGGAATAAGAATGAAACTAATACCAAAAGGTAAAGGTATCTGATGGAAGAAGTTTTTTGGAGACAACTCAAAAATGGCTGAACCGATAATGTTCAAAACAATTTTCGTAGAAAGTATGTGATAAGGTGCATCTCCTCAATTTTTTTCATATTTTTTGGACTTATGGTTCAAAAGTTACAGGGGGTTGTGTTTCCTACGCAATTATTCTGACTTTCGAAGCGATTATTTCAGAAAATATTCACTTAATCACAAAATATTCAAAAAAATTCCATGTTATTTTTAAAGACCTATCGATTGATGTGCCATATGTTGATATTTGGTTAAATCCTGACCAGAAATATATGATCATGCGCCATGTTGCGGAATTTCATTGAAACTAATTTCTTGCACTGGCAATCAGTTTACTGACAGAATGATATGCATGTGTGAGTGCATGTGATAGGCTGTCAGTGTCATTGTTGCGGTTTATTTGAATTATAGTAGTGTTGAATATTAAATAATTAACGACAAAAAATCCCAGAATTATTCATAGTCAAGCGTATGTAAATAATGTATGTAATAAACTGCTGTTAATAATACGCTCGGGAAATGGAACTATTTCGCTGTGAAACATTCTCAAATTAACATCAGAGCTGACAGGTAAACAAAATCAAGATGTCACCATACCATAGAGAATAAAACGCTTTATGGCTATACTGAACTGTTACCATATAAATGAGAATAATAGCGCCCTCTTGACAATAATCATATATTTCTAGTCAGGTTTTACCATTGTTTTCCTTAGCCTTAGTTTCTTTAGCACAGAAATTATTGAAGAAATTGTGAATTATATCTGTTTGTGACCCTCCACTGATATAAGTAATGGCGTGGAGAGTAACAAAAAAAAGGTCAGTGTATGACAAGGACCAACGACAATAGTCCCTTTTCTGTCGTACGCATTGATGTATCATAGTACTAGATACACAGTCAGGCGAAAAAAATGGCTACGTTCAAACTCTAGTACTTACGAAAAAGGATGGAGTTGGTGACTTATTCAATCATCGACCGGCGTCGAATGACAATGTCGTCGTGCTCAGTTAAGAGTTGTAAAAATAGCACAAAAAAACACAAGAAAGACAGTGGGATAAGCTTTTTTACGTAAGTAATTCAAATGTATTGATAAATTATGTATAAACTCGATGCAACTTCGTGTTTTAGAATGAATTTAATTAATTGCAAAAATAAAGGATTTTCATGGAATAAAAAGGTACGGAGTCGCTATTATTTTATTTACATCTACTTACATGCGTTTTCTTATACATTTACCTATTGACGAAAAAGTAGGTAGGAAGTGTACAGTAGCCATCAGATATATCGCAACGAACGAGATGTTCAAAAATATCTGAACATACACTCTAACGCCTTGACAATTGAGAACGTTTTCTGATATCTTTGAGTAACTCGTACGTTGCGATATATCTGACTGTACATTTTTAAATTACATCTAGCAAATTTTAAATGGCAGATTTAATCACTTCGTCTCGTATGTACTTTAATAACTTTATATTTTAATTAAAGATTCCCACGGGATCCCAAGCGACGATCGGAATGGGCCGCTATCATAGCACGAGATAGGGGCGATGAATTTTTCAGACCCAACGACTGGCGTCCCGTGTGTTCGGCCCATTTCCCAGCGTCAGACATATATTTGACCAAAAAAGGCTTTCGCAAATTAGTCAAAACGGCCAAGCCGGTCTTGAACGTAAGTCCCTCTCTTCTTATACAACACGTGTAACAAGAAAATCGGGTTTAGTTTAAGAGTTATATCCACACTTTGTAATTTTAATAAATATTACTTAGACAGTTAACTAAACAATCACTTTCCATCCCTTTCCTTTCAAGGCATTGAGTCAAATTTATCCTGTCGGTAATCTACATTCTTCGGCATATGATCTAATTTACATGACAAATAACATCTTGTTCCTTTCTTTAGATGTCAATGTCAGTGGTACAAGACACTGTGAAAGCAAATGATAATGAATCAATGAGTGCCGATCAAATGGACCACTTCGACGTTAGTACTAAAACGTTACTTTGTCTGTGACTATAGCATACAATATCTAGTTTTTGGTAGCATTAGATGTTGACAAAAAACGTAGGATAACATTAACAATATTCCAAGGTGCCATTAAATAAAAGTAATTTGATTTATTTTGTCTATTTCCTAGAATCCTTCGACTGCTACCAGATACGACTCATCGCTAAAAAGCCCGACACCGTCCACTTCTTTAAGTATTGGTTCTACTCTGGACAGTCCAAGTACACATGACATTAAGAATCAACTGCGTATATGTCACAAAACCATTAATGAGAAAAATGAAGCAATAAAAAGAAAAAATAAAACAATAAACAATTTAAGAAGAAAAAATAAAAGGTTAACACAGAAGGTTTCCAGCATGAAGACTATTGTTTCTCTTTTACACAAACGCCAAAATATAGATAGGTCATTGTTTCAAGATTTGTCGAAACACGTAGAAGTCACCGAGACGTTTAACGCACTTTATTTAAAAAATTGTAACCAAAAAAAAAGAGCTTTTGGAAAATATCCGCCAGGAGCCCGTAAGTTTGCTCTGACGTTACATTTCTATTCGCCGACAGCATACAGGTATGTCCTTAAAATGTTTGACACCTGCTTGCCTCACCCGAACACTTTGTACAATTGGTACAGAAGCGTTGACGCAAATCCAGGATTCACGGCCGAAGCTATTGATAGGTTAGCGGACAAGGTAAAATACAGTGACAAAGAAATAATATGTGCACTGGTAGCAGATGAAATGCACATTAGGCCTCAAAAGACACGAAAATCAGGGAATAATTATGAAGGACTAGTAGACATGGGACTTGGTAGTGATTCTTCAAATGAAATAGCATCTCAAGCTTTCGTGATGATGTTAGTGGGAGTAAATGACTCTTTTAAAATCCCATTTGCATATTTTTTTATAGAAAGCCTAAATGCAGAAATGAAAGCACATTTAATAAAACATGCCTTGGAAAAATGCCATTCCATAGGAGTGAAAGTAATATCAGTAACTTTCGATGGCTGCCGTAAAAACACTTTGGCAATGAAAATATTAGGTTGTAAATTTGATGATGCAAACAACATGAAGACTCACTTCAAGCATCCTTCGGCTGATTACGATGTAGCAGTCTTACTTGATGCATGTCACATGATCAAACTTGTACGTAATACACTAGAGAGCAAAAAAGTATTTTTCAACGCCGACAAAAGTCCCATTAGATGGGCTTTTATCCCTGCTCTTCACAAGCTTCAAGAAAAGAATGAATTACACATTGCCAACAAGCTGACACATCGGCACATTGCTTTTAGAAATGAGGTGATGAAGGTAAAATTAGCGACGCAATTATTAAGCCGCAGCGTAGCTAATGCCATTGAGTTCTGCGACAAAAATCTGGCGTTACCAGAATTTTCAAATTCTGCTGCGACTGCAGAATTCATTATGTATGTTAATAATGTTTTTGACATACTCAATACACGGAATCTAAAAGCTCACGGTTTCAGCAAACCAATCAGCCAAAGAAATGCCACAGACACGCTTAAGTATATTGCCGAAGCCAAACAATATTTAATGTCATTGACTGTCAAGGTACATAAAAAAAGAACAAAGAAAACAAAAAATGAAACAAGAGTTGTTTTTTCTACGGAAGAAACACCTCTCTGGAAGGCCACAACTGGCACGGGCATAGTAGGTCTCTTAATATGCTTAGAGAGCATAGAATACTTATACGAAACGTTAATCATCACTTCACAAAGCTTATCGTTTCTTATAACGTACAAACTTAGCCAAGACCATATTGAATTGTTCTTTGGTAACATACGCAGTCAGGGAGGATATAATAACAACCCAAATACCGTTCAATTCAAAGCAGCTTATAAAAAGCTACTTTTGCATCTAGAACTCGGTTCAAAATTCACCGGTAACGCAATTCCCTTAGAAAACATACCAATTTTGAGCGGCAAAAATAACTTGGCCCATTTAAATACTACATCGGTCGGATATCGCGAGGATATAGAGAGGGAAGAAGAAACTGACATCGCTACACAGAACATGGAGTCAGCCATAGAAACGGATTTTCAGAGAAATTGTGACATATTGGGACAGGACCTAATACATCAAACAAGTCGTTGGGTATATTGCAGGGTATGTAGTACGCAAATTACTTAAAACAATTAGATGCGACATATGCACGAATTTGCTTTTAGCAAACGAAAGATACGATTTTCATCAATTGATCGACTTAAAAAACTTAGGGGGGTTATTTTATGCGTCGGAAGGTGTTTTTGCTGTATGCAAAAGTACAGAAGCCGTTATTAGACGTATGTTACGAATAAAAGAAATTATTAACGACAACAAAATTGAGTCAGACGTTTTAAAACAATTTTTGAACGTTGACATTTTTACTGTGCAAACTGGCAATCACTCCAATAATCATCGAGTAATATTAATGAAGTCGATAACCCAGCGTTATCTTAATATCCGGTTGCATTATATTGCAAAAAAAGAAACCGCTAAAATCAAGTGCAGGTCCAAGAGGCAACTTTTCAATAAACTAAACTTGTTTCAGGGAAACTAGATTTTATCGCATACCATAAAATTGTAATCCCATCCCATCGATCATCAGATAGAAAAATATTAAACATAAAATAAAACTATTATAATTCGACTACCGTAGGCTCAAAGGGCGTAAGGGACAAACTGCGATTTTTCAGGAGAGCCAAAAAACTGTTTTGGTTAACGAAAAAAAATCATATCTCATTAGGGTCTATGTGTAACATAACGCGTGTTTGTAGTTTATTCTTAAAATTTTCAGCTCTTTTATGCTTGATTGTATGTTTAATACTACGATGCGTAGTTACAGAAATAGCATGTCCGTTACGCCAAAAAGCATGAATATTTTTAAGGAAGATATCCCATACGCCCCTTTTTATATTTCTTCTTTACTGGCTAGGTCGTAACGTACAAAAGATTATTTCTTTTTTAGTACCAATTGTCGTAACTCTCATATTCTCTTAGTAATATTTCTTGGCAAACGTATTTATTTTCAATAATTATTTGAAATATATAAATTATTACCATGTAATTAATAAATGACCATTAAAAAAACCCAAAACTAGTTCTTTCCTGATATGAACATCCTGTTACGTGATATACTAGAAAACTTAAGTTTTGTATGAAAGTTTTGGAACACGTTTTTATTATTAGGAACGAAAGTTTCTTCACACCAGTTTTTTCACTACCTACGTTAATTTTGGATCATCCAACAGAGAAGTGACATTAACACCAGTGATTACTTGTGATTGCCACTACTACTTGTTCCATAGTCCTACTATTCATTCAATTGAATTGCTTTAACTGAATAAGTGTTTTCTATGTAAGACAAGCAAATGGCATCATGCTTACTGTTCTTGAAAAATAATATTGGTGCTTGGTTCATATCTGTATAGACCTTGAGTGTTTGAAGGTGACAGATAGTAGAATAAAACCCAGTTGCATAGTTTTTCCTGGAAATAAGTGAGAAACCAAAAAAAACTTCTCTATTTAGAATCGAACACAAATAAATCTATATTTATTTTTATAGCTAACATTTTGAAATAATTTTTTACCCAAAAAAACCGTTTACAAGACAAAACTAAAGCATAAAGTACTACTTTTACTTAATTGACTCTTTGTGTTTTATAGCTTTTAGATATAGAATTGACAACCAAACTGAAGGAAGTAAGAAGGAAGTTGATTTAAGGCCCACTTGCTATAAATGGCCCAATAAGTGTAGTTACCATTGTTACCAGTACAATTTGACCTAAAAATTACAAATTAAACTGTTAACTCCTAGCTACGCAAGTGGGCCTAAGTAGGTATAATACCTTTTAACCAAAAATATTAAGCAGCCTACTTTATAGCTCATAAAATTGCATACTACATATTTAAAAATTGAATGATCAAAATTTAACCTACGAATGTAAAGATGACAAATATGGCGTAACTCTTACATGAGATGACTTAACAATTGTTTAAGTAGTCACTAGTAATGGTCGTTGAATGACATGAAAATTCTCTACAAAGTGGTTGTAACGGACAAAAATGTAAAGTATTCGTACGAAACGTTTGATGCAAATGGGCGTATCGTACAAAAAGTTTGGAGTTACGCCAAAATGTCTTCAAACATTTTTTTACTTGGTAGATACGGCAAAACGCTTTGAAAAAGTGAGTTAAAACACCGGTTTTTTTGTGGGGCGTGAGGGAACTTTTTTTCAAGTTATCGAGACGTTAAGTACCCTTACCATTCGACGCAGAAAAAAAATCTGAGTAGAACTGCATTCATAACTCATTTTTGCCGTTTTGTCCCTTACGCCCTTTGGGCCTACGGTAGTCGAATTATTTTCCAATCGTAATTTTTTTATTTTTTTTATTTGAACGGTAATGTACTGCCATCGTCCAGTAGGTACCATAACCGCCAAGCTGACAGTGTCAGGGCTCGTGTTAGGTTAAGTTTTAGCGAAAAAGATATGTTTTTTTTATAGAATTTAATGATATTAATTTATGTTCATTAGGTGGTGACAACACAGTCCTTCTACATTACTAATTAAAACTTAAAAACCAAACATACTGAAAATAAACTAAGAAATGCCGTCAGAATCCTTGGTGAAGTGCTTCTAATATAGGCCTATATTAGTATTGAGTTTTTAGTTTCATTTTACTGTAATTACTCTGTATCTATTTTGTCAGGAAGTAATAGTTTCAAGACTCACGTCTACTTGCTATCCCGAATCCCTTCATTATCGTAATTGGAAGAAAGTATAACTACCAGTGCACAAATTACTTTTTGGGTTGTATTTTATCGAAATAAATATTGTTTCCGGTTTTACAGGTGGTTAAAGGTTTTCACGATTGTTGTATGGGAACCCCCTTAAAAACATATTTTATTTTGTTTTTAGTATTTGTCGTTATAGCGGCAACAGAAATACATAATCTGTGAAAATATCAACTCTCTAGCTATCACGATTCTTGAGATAAAGCCTGGTGACAGACAGACAAACGGACGGATAGACGGACAGTGAAGACTTAGTAATAGGGTCCCGTTTTTACCCGTTGGGTACGAAACCCTAAAAAAGACTATATTGACAACGAAAAACCTAGGTATACTGCCAATTAGGCAAACAAGTGAATTTGTAGATATCTTAAGTCAAACCTTGTATATAAAATGTTAAAAGTGTAAATAAACTTATTTTGTTATAAGAGATTTTTTATTACTCAACGTGCCTAATATTATTTATGCGACTCCATGCATCCGATATTCTGCTGACTTGTAGTTTTGACATTTATTGTTTTTCTAATGACGTTTCAGTAGTTGCCAGTATCGCGGTGGTCGGACGAAAACGGTTTATATGTTACTTATTTGAAAACTCGTATCGAACGGTTCACGAATTTCATTCTTACGGCTTACATAATAAATTCGGTTTTCAACAAATAGATATATTTTGATGTTAGGTTTAAGTAAGCGTTTTTCGCACCTATCTGAATAAAGTTAGAATGTCATTTGAGGCCATTTTTTTCGACTTTTTTGTTCGGGACTGTGCATCTATAGGTATATATTTAATCTAAGGTCGTACGTACTGAAAGTGGAATAAGACCATCCCGTTCGATCTTATTTCTAGGTATCTCTTATATGTAATTTAAACAATTTATTTGTATGAAAATCATGACGAAGCCTGCGGCAACTTTACCTACTAGGCAGTATTGCCAGTTTTTGCTACTACGTATATTGCTTCACGTGGATAGATTTTGTATATTCAGGAAGTTTATAGTATATTTCGAATAGCATGAAAATTTCTATAAAAACTGGTAAGTAGGTAAAGACGCCAAAAGGTATATGCTTGTCGCATACAATTTACCACATAGATACCTGCTTATCTAAATTATATTTTAGTTTTTGAGAAAAAAATTGGAAAATTGCCCCGTTTGACAGTACCATAAATGGACTAGTAGCTTAACTGATTTAGATATCAAGATAAAGTTGAGTCTTGTTGGCTCCACTTCTCAAATATGTCCTTGAGTCCTAAGGAATAATTGAAGGATCTCTTTTGTTCATGACAAGCAGTATTTTTTCTGCTATAACAGCCACTAATATACTTACGTAGGTAACTGACAACGCTCGATCGCCCACATGTGGTGGTTTGAGCAGATGATAAGCAAGGTACTGATAGCAGTGATAGCTCATGAAAGGAAAGAAAACAACGATTTATTTCGTAATCCATATTTGTAATTGAAATTTACATACATTATCCGAATGTAAATATTATCTATAATTAGGATAGATACATATGTGATTTGTACTAACGATAATAATTTCAAGACAAAAACTACCAAATACATATTTAACTTTATTGATAATTAACCCTTTGAACGCCAAGAACCCCTAAAGAGGTCTTGTGTCGTCGTGCCCACCACGCCAACAACCCATGAAGGGGTCGGAGTGAAGGTGTACTTTGATCATGAATAAAATCTATTATGAATTGTTGTGATAACACTGATAACGCAACAGTGCTTGGCGTGTGAGTGATCACTTCATTCAAATATGAAAGCGTTCAAAAGGTTAAGTAGATGTGTCCTTAAATATTGAACACCCAGTTGGAACCAGGAACCGTACACCGGTCTTATTTATTTTCATACAAATATTCCGGTGTTCCATAATATTTCCGTTTTTTAATAGGTACATATTACTTTACTATGCCTGAATAATCTCATAATTTATTGTCTTTACCTAAATTACATTTGATTTGACAATGAAAATATTGGGTAGATATTGCGAATACAAGGTCCTATACGATTTTTAGTTATACCGGTAACGGTCCCTGGTTGGCACAGCCCCGCGGCACGCCACGCCTGACACGACAGCGGTGTCACGTGCGTACCACGTAATATAATAACAATGACGCCTTTTAATATGGCTTTACTAACTTGTTGGTTCATACATTTGAGTAATTGAGTATGTTATTCTTTTTTACAAAATAGTGCCTAGGCACCGAGCAATTTCTTTACTGAATAACCGGGTACTGCGTAGATTAAAAGTAGGAACATCATGGACACTAGTAGTATCACGGTTGCTTTCAAAATGGTCCATTTGTAGTTGTGCCACACGATGTATCTTATTGATTTCAGTGGATTTAAAAACCACATAAAAGATGCGTCGGGCCGGCTGAAAAAAAACAAATACTGTCTTACTCGTACCATAATCATCATCTTATTTTTAGTTTGTATAGATAGTTTTTATACCTAATATTAATTATCTACCTGAGAATTTAATTTCGCATCGATTTGATAACGATAAAGTGACGTAATTTTTTTATATGAATTCGAAAAAAGCAAATTCTCTTGTATTGGTACCTAATTTTGTTATTAAAGGCAAAACCAACTATCTGCTAATAAAATTAAATCCAAATAGGTAGTCGGTTCTGCCTTATTCTTGTGTGTCAGACAATGAATGTTAATGGGAAAAAATATGATGGTAATTAGTTAGTTAGATTATAAAAAAATAATATTCACGTATTTTTTTATTTGTTAAATCATGCAAAAAATTACAAAGATAGGGCGCGTCAAAGTTAGAAGTGGAGGGTCATTCTCACTACGTCACGTCGTGCTATAGTTATTAGCACGTCACGTTACGCGAAACATAAAGTAACCGATGGACTAATAGGCATGGTGAATTTTTTTCATGTATGGTATCAATCGATTCGGTTTGTTGTGAGGATCAAATATCTATATGATGCGGCCGATTGCGTTAAATCAAACACAAAAGTCAGAAACTAGACTTATGGCCTGTTTCACAATCTCCAGTTAAAGCATATCTGTCAGATAAATGTTTGCTGTCCTTTTCTTTTATATGACAGGAGAAAAGGATAGCAATATTTTTAACTGGCAGATAAGTTTATCTGGATATTGTGAAACAGGCCCTTAAAGTCTGAGATTTGCATTTGTTTCTCGGAACGCTCCTAACAAAATGACGTGCAAAAGTGACGTCACGACCATACGGCCTCCTAGCCCAGTCGGTAGTGACCCTGCCTATGAAGCAGGAGGTCCCGGGTTCAAATCCTGGTAAGGGCATTTATTTGTGTGTTTATCACGAATATTTGTTCCTGAGTTATGGGTGTTTCCTATGTATCTAAGTATATATTTATCTATATAAGTATGTATATCGTCGCCTAGTACCCATAGTACAAGCTTTGCTTAGTTTGGGACTAGGTTGATTTGTGTAAGATTGTCCCCAAATATTTATTATTTATTATTTATTTATATAGTCGCCCTGTTTAAAGTATGCAAAAATTATGAAATTGCTATTTTTACCGTGAAATGTTGCGTTATATGGCTACTGTACAATTTATTTAACAGTAAAAAGGTAAAAATCGAATGGTATCTTTGTTTTTTTTTTATTTTCGTACTTAAAAAAATTGAAAAACTTTGAAATTTTGAAGCATGATATCTTTGATCCATTTCAATAGTTTTTTTTAATTTTCACTTTATTTGGATATATTGGTAATTCTGCATCCTATCAACTAAATTTTATTGCATAATTCAACATGTATCACCATCCCTATTATATTCCTCGAGACAAAGTCTATTAGGGCAAGTAGCCCTATATTGCCGGTCAGTGGGTAATGGCGGTCACCTCAATATTTTATAGGGATAGAATTGCGGCATTTGGCTTAAAACGAGAAGGGCCTTGATTCTAGAACATTTGGTAACAAATGTCTGTGGCTTTCTCAAACCGTGTAACAATAAGGGCCAAATTTTGGTTCGTAGCTATTTTGTTCTAAGTTTTCATTGGATACTTTCAGAAATAAGTTGACATTCAGCATATTATTATACTCTGTTATTTTATTTTTCTATTCCCGTACTTTTTATCTGTCATTTACACATTCGTCATCACCTATATAAGAATATAGATAATATACTCGAAGAAAAGTCTATCTAGTCTATTTCCCAAAAAAGCACATTTTCTATGAAAGCGCCAAAATAGAATCATGTGCAGTCACGACTATAGAAGAAAATAAATTACTGTCAACATAAGAAACCTAAATAAACGCAGCGTTTAAAAAAAAAAGAAAAAAAAAAAGAACCACAGACATATACTTTGTAGTAGAGACCACAGACAGAGTACGTTTCCCATTCGTTTATGGTGGCAAACTGCAAACTTACAATACTATTACAATACAATACAATAATATATTTTTACAAATCTGTGTCGCTCTTTGATAATTGAATAAATAACGACTGTGTGTGCCTTTGTTAGTATTCTTGAAATACAGTGTTTTGAAAGGTGAAACTTAAATTATTGTTGATTATTTTGCCAAAATAATCAACAATGTCCATGAAGTGATCAGCTTCGCATTTTATGTAAAACTTAGTGCAGTCGTAGAATAGAACATTACTTACCAAGGACTGTAAAACAAAGAAAATCCGAAATGGCAAGTATTTGCGACCCGAGCCGCAGGCGAGGCCGTGGCCTAGGTTGATTTGTGTACGATTGTCCAATAAATGTGCGATAGAGGGCTTACTTTTTTGCTGCCCGTGGTGAGTACACAATTTTACGTCTCCACCTGGCCATAATGCGAGTTTTACCGTACGCGTAGGGTACGCGCGGTATAACTCACATTATGGCCAGGTGTGACGAAAAAGTATTGTATGCAACGTCGTGGGTATAAGTAGGTCAAAAATGTTCGTGGCGTATCTTAATAATTTTCGAATGTCCAAAAATTTTACGGACCTCCAATACTAAAAAAATATTCATCGCAGGGCACTCTATCCGTGGTCAAAAATTCATAACTTTTTCTAGATGCGCACAATTTTTTTCATTTTTGTACTGAGAGAAAACCCTACTATTACGGTTAGGTAAAGTTTGACAAAAAATTATCTTGCAAATCTAATTTTCCTAACAAACACAGCGAAGAGGACAAATCGCCAAACGCGAACTATGCGTCGTTAAAGATTTCCGTTCTGGTCATCATCAGCAGTTCCACTTCATCAAATGTCACTCTTTTGAATAAAAATACTTGATTCGTTGATAAAAATACAAAATGTATGCCTTTAGGATTTGAGGAGTTTCCTCGATTCCTCATGGATCCCATCATCAGAACTGCGTTTTGACAAAAACGGGACCAATCTGTATAAATATATTCTTACAATCAAAAAACTAATTTTCAAAATCGGTTCAGACATGACGGAGTTATGGAGTAACAAACATTAAAAAAAATTTATAATTAATCACTTTATTATGCATGTTTTTAACATTTCAAGAGTTCCCCCGCTTCCTCATGGATCCCATCATCAGAACTCATGCTTGACAGAAAAATATCTTGAAAATCTAACTTGCCTAACAAACACAGCGAAGAGGACAAATCACCAAACGTGAACTATGCGTCGTTGAAGAGTTCTGTTCTGATCATAATCAGCAGTTCTACTTCATCAAATGTCACTGTTTGAATGAACATGATGGATTTGTTGATACAAAAAAACTATATGTATGCCTTTAAAATTTGAGGAGTTCCCTCGATTCCTCATGCATCCCATCATGAGAACTGCGTTTTGACAAAAACGGGACCAATCTGTATATATATATATATATTATACATAGAAATAATATATATATATATATATATATATATATATATATATATATATATATATATATATATATGTCGCAGTAAGATAGATACAGCCGTTATATAGATATAACCCTAGGGATATAATTATATGTCGTAACATAGTTATACGAAAGCGATTCATTAATATCTCACTAGGAATATAACTATAATACGTCTTTAGTTTAGTGATAATACTATCTTACTAGGAATATGATTATAATACGTGTTATACGGCATGTAACTATATCCCTAGGGATATAACTATACCTCCGCCGCACTCCTACCTACAATTATTACACTAAACTTAATCCAGAAATATAACTATATCACTAAACTAAAGACGTACCTATTATAGTTATAACTATTCCTAGTAAGATAGTAATGAATCGCTTTCGTATAACTATGTTACTCGTACGACATATAATTATATCCCTAGGGTTATAGCTATATAACGGCTTTATCTATCTTACTGCGACATATATACAATCAAAAAACCGGCCAAGTGCGTGTCGGACCACGCATAATGGAGGGTTCCGTACCTTCAATTCAATGGAATAAGAATGAAACTAATACCAAAAGGTAAAGGTATCTGATGGAAGAAGTTTTTTGGAGACAACTCAAAAATGGCTGAACCGATAATGTTCAAAACAATTTTCGTAGAAAGTATGTGATAAGGTGCATCTCCTCAATTTTTTTCATATTTTTTGGACTTATGGTTCAAAAGTTACAGGGGGTTGTGTTTCCTACGCAATTATTCTGACTTTCGAAGCGATTATTTTAGAAAATATTCACTTAATCACAAAATATTCAAAGAAACTTCAATGTTATTTTTAAAGACCTATCGATTGATGTGCCATATGTTGATATTTGGTTAAATCCTGACCAGAAATATATGATCATGCGCCATGTTGCGGAATTTCATTGAAACTAATTTCTTGCACTGGCAATCAGTTTACTGACAGAATGATATGCATGTGTGAGTGCATGTGATAGGCTGTCAGTGTCATTGTCGCGGTTTATTTGAATTATAGTAGTGTTGAATATTAAATAATTAACGACAAAAAATCCCAGAATTATTCATAGTCAAGCGTATGTAAATAATGTATGTAATAAACTGCTGTTAATTATACGCTCGGGAAATGGAACTATTTCGCTGTGAAACATTCTCAAATTAACATCAAGAGCTGACAGGTAAACAAAATCAAGATGTCACCATACCATAGAGAATAAAACGCTTTATGGCTATACTGAACTGTTACCATATAAATGAGAATAATAGCGCCCTCTTGACAATAATCATATATTTCTAGTCAGGTTTTACCATTGTTTTCCTTAGCCTTAGTTTCTTTAGCACAGAAATTATTGAAGAAATTGCGAATTATATCTGTTTGTGACCCTCCACTGATATAAGTAATGGCGTGGAGAGTAACAAAAAAAAAGGTCAGTGTATGACAAGGACCAACGACAATAGTCCCTTTTCTGTCGTACGTACTGAAAGTGGAATAAGACCATCCCGTTCGATCTTATTTCTAGGTATCTCTTATATGTAATTTAAACAATTTATTTGTATGAAAATCATGAGGAAGCCTGCGGCAACTTTACCTACTAGGCAGTATTGCCAGTTTTTGCTACTACGTATATTGCTTAACGTGGATTGATTTTGTATATTCAGGAAGTTTATAGAATATTTCGAATAGCATGATTTCTATAAAAACTGGTAAGTAGGTAAAGACGCCAAAAGGTATATGCTTGTCGCATACAATTTACCACATAGATACCTGCTTATCTAAATTATATTTTAGTTTTTGAGAAAAAAATTGGAAAATTGCCCCGTTTGACAGTACCATAAATGGACTAGTAGCTTAACTGATTTAGATATCAAGATAAAGTTGAGTCTTGTTGGCTCCACTTCTCAAATATGTCCTTGAGTCCTAAGGAATAATTGAAGGATCTCTTTTGTTCATGACAAGCAGTATTTTTTCTGCTAATAACAGCCACTAATATACTTACGTAGGTAACTGACAACGCTCGATCGCCCACATGTGGTGGTTTGAGCAGATGATAAGCAAGGTACTGATAGCAGTGATAGCTCATGAAAGGAAAGAAAACAACGATTTATTTCGTAATCCATATTTGTAATTGAAATTTACATACATTATCCGAATGTAAATATTATCTATAATTAGGATAGATATGTGATTTGTACTAACGATAATAATTTCAAGACAAAAACTACCAAATACATATTTAACTTTATTGATAATTAACCCTTTGAACGCCAAGAACCCCTAAAGAGGTCTTGTGTCGTCGTGCCCACCACGCCAACAACCCATGAAGGGGTCGGAGTGAAGGTGTACTTTGATCATGAATAAAATCTATTATGAATTGTTGTGATAACACTGATAACGCAACAGTGCTTGGCGTGTGAGTGATCACTTCATTCAAATATGAAAGCGTTCAAAAGGTTAAGTAGATGTGTCCTTAAATATTGAACACCCAGTTGGAACCAGGAACCGTACACCGGTCTTATTTATTTTCATACAAATATTCCGGTGTTCCATAATATTTCCGTTTTTTAATAGGTACATAAGGTAAATATACGCTTCAGCGAACGTGCCGTATCGCCGAATATATTCCATTTTAAGCTATAAGTCGATTACTTACAGCAGATACTACGTTGTGATATTTTTTCTGTGAGCTACATACCTACCCCTACGAATACGCGTCAGAGACGGCCATTTTGGTGCTCAGTTGCGACATGACAACTGATCTTGTCGGTTGAGTGCCACTTTGTATGGGCGCCCTTAACAAAATCGTTAAGAAATCGCGTGCACTTCTTAAGATCATAGAATCGTTTAAAACTATATGTGGGTTCCAAATTGTGGATTTGGAGTGTTGTTATTTAATAAGTTTATGTATTTTATTATTTGAAGTGATTTTAGTACAGTTATATTCTCATAATTTGAGATAAATGTGAATCCGGTGATGTGTGACCCAACTTTTTGACTGGATGATTTCACCGAACAGCGTACGGAATCAGGGAAAGCGTATTTCTTTGAAATTATTTTTTTACTGATTTATTATAAACTATTAATATAAACTTCTTTACTTTTCAAATAATGAAAAGTATTTGTAATTTTATGAGCATTTACCGAACATCTGTAGACAGCAAAGACTATAGTAAATCCGCGTTTGAAATCTTATAGTTTTACGACTTTTTGAGTTCAAAATAAGCCTTTCGACAAAGCTATCTTTAACAATTTTTTATAGTTATTTTACGGCAAAATTAGTAAAGACTAAATACATGAACGGATTCGTAATCCTTCTAATTATTAGTTTCAATGTTAAATTTGTGGTTATGTCACAATCGTTGCAACTTAGGCACTATTTTCAAAATTTGCTCGCGTATTAGGTTCCACATATTTTGCATGGTTTATTTACCGAACGCGCGTTCGGTAAATCGTGCCCATAGTCTCTGCTACCGAATTCGTATCTGCCTCGGCCTCGTTTGTATTCGATAGACATTAAAATGTCATCCTTGTTTCTCTCACAGCAAGGTCGACATTAAAATGTATTATTTTTTCTGCCTTTTTATAAAGTCCAGCGCTTCTAAACATTTAAACATGTTCAAGGGCCTGCTGTTGATAGGTCATTTTGTATAAAGATAAATTTTATAATAATAAAATAAAATATTAAATTGTGTTTTTATTTTTATTTTTAGATAAAATTTAACTTTTAAATTCATATTGTAAAAACTTCTATTACGTAAATACCCCAAAAAACGATAATGATGTTTATGTTATATATTTATTTTTTATTTTATATAAAAACTAGCTTTTGCCCGCGGCTTCGCTCGCGTTAAATTCGGGGTAACACGGTTTCCTTTTGCCCCCCGTAATGCTCCATACAAACTTCCACCCCCCATTTTAGGGAAGTGGGGGGTTAGAAAGAGACAAAAAGTAGCCTATGTCACTCTCCATCCCTTCAACTATCTCCACTTAAAAAATCACGTCAATTCGTCGCCCCGTTTTGCCGTGAAAGACGGACAAACAAACAAACACACACACTTTCCCATTTATAATATTAGTATGGATAATGGTTAGGTATTTTGTTTGACAAATGATAAAAAAAAATAAAGGTTACTTTTGTTTTGTATGAAGTAATTCAGTATGTATGGAGACGCAAATCTTGCGCAGTTAGATGACATTATCTAAACAACGAGACAGTTTAAGTTTGAGAATCGTTCAACACCTTATTCCCATACATTTTTCTTCTAGTTCGATAAAGTGGTCACCGGATTCGGTAATATATGCAAATCATGTTTCTTAGTTCGCTTAATGGTACAAATCAAGTTAGGCGGTATAAAAAACTTTAAAAATATTTTTTAAATATGTCTCAGTTTACAAATAATTTCCAAGTGAAATAAAATGATTACAAATGTATTTAAGTTACATGTATAGTATTGACAATAGCCGTATGAAAATGCCAGACCTTATTAAAAAATGAAACGTACATCCAGGTCTTAAGCGTTCGTGGAAACGTACATTTACCTTATTACTTTATTATGCCTGAATAATCTCATAATTTATTGTCTTTACCTAAATTACATTTGATTTGACAATGAAAATATTGGGTAGATATTGCGAATACAAGGTCCTATACGATTTTTAGTTATACCGGTAACGGTCCCTGGTTGGCACAGCCCCGCGGCACGCCACGCCTGACACGACAGCGGTGTCACGTGCGTACCACGTAATATAATAACAATGACGCCTTTTAATATGGCTTTACTAACTTGTTGGTTCATACATTTGAGTAATTGAGTATGTTATTCTTTTTTACAAAATAGTGCCTAGGCACCGAGCAATTTCTTTACTGAATAACCGGGTACTGCGTAGATTAAAAGTAGGAACATCATGGACACTAGTAGTATCACGGTTGCTTTCAAAATGGTCCATTTGTAGTTGTGCCACACGATGTATCTTATTGATTTCAGTGGATTTAAAAACCACATAAAAGATGCGTCGGGCCGGCTGAAAAAAAACAAATACTGTCTTACTCGTACCATAATCATCATCTTATTTTTAGTTTGTATAGATAGTTTTTATACCTAATATTAATTATCTACCTGAGAATTTAATTTCGCATCGATTTGATAACGATAAAGTGACGTAATTTTTTTATATGAATTCGAAAAAAGCAAATTCTCTTGTATTGGTACCTAATTTTGTTATTAAAGGCAAAACCAACTATCTGCTAATAAAATTAAATCCAAATAGGTAGTCGGTTCTGCCTTATTCTTGGACAATGAATGTTAATGGGGAAAAATATGATGGTAATTAGTTAGTTAGATTATAAAAAAATAATATTCACGTATTTTTTTATTTGTTAAATCATGCAAAAAATTACAAAGATAGGGCGCGTCAAAGTTAGAAGTGGAGGGTCATTCTCACTACGTCACATCGTGCTATAGTTATTAGCACGTCACGTTACGCGAAACATAAAGTAACCGATGGACTAATAGGCATGGTGAATTTTTTTCATGTATGGTATCAATCGATTCGGTTTGTTGTGAGGATCAAATATCTATATGATGCGGCCGATTGCGTTAAATCAAACACAAAAGTCAGAAATTAGACTTATGGCCTGTTTCACAATCTCCAGTTAAAGCATATCTGTCAGATAAATGTTTGCTGTCCTTTTCTTTTATATGACTGGAGAAAAGGATAGCAATATTTTTAACTGGCAGATAAGTTTATCTGGATATTGTGAAACAGGCCCTTAAAGTCTGAGATTTGCATTTGTTTCTCGGAACGCTCCTAACAAAATGACGTGCAAAAGTGACGTCACGATCATATAGTCGCCCTGTTTAAAGTATGCAAAAATTATAAAATTGCTATTTTTACCGTGAAATGTTGCGTTTATGTATATGGCTACTGTACAATTTATTTAACAGTAAAAAGGTAAAAATCGAATGGTATCTTTGTTTTTTTTTTATTTTCGTACTTAAAAAAATTGAAAAACTTTGAAATTTTGAAGCATGATATCTTTGATCCATTTCAATCGTTTTTTTTAATTTTCACTTTATTTGAATATATTGGTAATTCTGCATCCTATCAACTAAATTTTATTGCATAATTCAACATGTATCACCATCCCTATTATATTCCTCGAGACAAAGTCTATTAGGGCAAGTAGCCCTATATTGCCGGTCAGTGGGTAATGGCGGTCACCTCAATATTTTATAGGGATAGAATTGCGTCTGGCTTAAAACGAGAAGGGCCTTGATTCTAGAACATTTGGTAACAAATGTCTGTGGCTTTCTCAAACCGTGTAACAATAAGGGCCAAATTATGGTTCGTAGCTATTTTGTTCTAAGTTTTCATTGGATACTTTCAGAAATAAGTTGACATTCAGCATATTATTATACTCTGTTATTTTATTTTTCTACTCCCGTACTTTTTATCTGTCATTTACACATTCGTCATCACCTATATAAGAATATAGATAATATACTCGAAGAAAAGTCTATCTAGTCTATTTCCCAAAAAAGCACTTTTTCTATGAAAGCGCCAAAATAGAATCATGTGCAGTCACGACTATAGAAGAAAATAAATTACTGTCAACATAAGAAACCTAAATAAGCGCAGCGTTTAAAAAAAATAAAAAAAAATAAAAAGAACCACAGACATATACTTTGTAGTAGAGACCACAGACAGAGTACGTTTCCCGTTCGTTTGTGGTGGCAAACTGCAAACTTACAATACTATTACAATAATATATTTTTACAAATCTGTGTCGCTCTTTGATAATTGAATAAATAACGACTGTGTGTGCCTTTGTTCGTATTCTTGAAATACAGTGTTTTGAAAGGTGAAACTTAAATTATTGTTGATTATTTTGCCAAAATAATCAACAATGTCCATGAAGTGATCAGCTTCGCAGTTTATGTAAAACTTAGTGCAGTCGTAGAATAGAACATTACTTACCAAGGACTGTAAAAGAAAGAAAATCCGAAATGGCAAGTATTTGTGACCCGAGCCGCAGGCGAGGCCGTGGCCTAGGTTGATTTGTGTAAGATTGTCCAATAAGTGTGCGATAGAGGGCTTTCTTTTTTGCTGCCCGTGGTGAGTACACAATTTTACGTCTCCACCTGGCCATAATGCGAGTTTTACCGTACGCGTAGGGTACGCGCGGTATAACTCACATTATGGCCAGGTGTGACGAAAAAGTATTGTATGCAACGTCGTAGGTATAAGTAGGTCAATAATGTTCGTGGCGTATATCTTAATAATTTTCGCCTACGGCTCAAGTTACCCACGCCACTCACCTTGTTTGACTCCTCTTATATAACTGTTGCATAAAATACTATTATATTGATTTTTGTTGCTAAACAATCTGATTTATCAAACAGAGACAAACATGAAAAAATGTGTGTATGATTTTTACAATTTGATTTTCATACAATACGACTATTCGGTATTATCGCGCTCTGAGATTGCTGAGTAAACGCCATTACCCACTTAGGCACTGGTCCCACCGCGAGCGAGTAAGCTATGAGCTATCGGCTATTTTCTAGCCCAAGAAACGAACAAAAAATAATCGCTTCCGTGTAAATAAAAGAGAGAGATATATATTTTTCACGCTACTGTTCGGAAATGTGACAAAAGATGCTCAAAATCCAAGCTGGAAAGTAAGCATTTGCTGTAGCACCTAAACCACCACTACAGCAATGTTATTTTAGCGATGAAATGTCATTAGTTGGAAAGTAAATTGTCCAGTTATGTCATTGCATTCATTAAAAACATTAGGTCTTTTTTTGGCACAACTTTATGTTTCAAAAATAAAATAAGGTTGTTTATCGGGCCAACTACCTGTTTAAAAAAAAAGAAACGTCAAAACCTTGCACTTCAGGCGTTTTTACTTTTTTAGCCGTTTGTGGTTTTTTATCAAAAACGCCTCTAAGTAATGAGTCGGTTTGAAGCAAACAACAGAAGAACGCTTCTTGAAAGTGAAAGAAAAAGTAAAAAGGCGGGAATGGAATACTGAATTGGATATTCTATTAAAGCATTTATATTATTGATGACAAATGTTTTTTTATTTCCTCACAGTAGTCGTGAAAAGCACTATGTAACATCTCGGCCGAAAGCGCTATAGGTGGACTCGTATCTTCGAGGGCCTCCGCTGGCGGGTCGGCCCTCGAACTAACTCGATCCACCTATAGCTTACTTTCAAGCCTCTACAACAATGTACTATATAGTTCATAGCTGGCTGTTCACACTGCGATGAACTATAAATATACATCTCTCTCTTTTATTTACACGGGAGCGATTATCTTTTGTTCGTTTCTTGGGCTAGAAAATAGCCGATAGCTCATAGTTACTCGCCCGCGGTGGGACCAGTGCCTTACGTTATTTTTTTACAAATGCGCACAATTAGGGGATGTCAACAGCTAAATTCCGTCCCTCTCTTTATAAACGGGAGTGAAAGAGAAACACTGTGTAACGATTAGTGTGGGAGCATTATATGTCGATGGGGAGCTCATTGAAATTCAGAAAAATAACAAATTAAAAAACCTATGCATTAATGGTTAAATATAAAATAATGAAGTTTGAAACCTTTGCGGAATTAAGGTGAACACAAAAAAATATGCTTAAAGAATGAGTACTTGATTGGTTACTAAGACATAAGACATTTTAGTTTTGTAAACGTGAAAATGGGTCGTGTTTTCACATAAACTTTGCTTGCCTTTACTCGTCTTGATATTATATTTCGATGGGGAGCTCATTGAAATTCAGAAAAATAACAAATTAAAAAACCTATGCATTAATGGTTAAATATAAAATAATGAAGTTTTAAGTATTAGTGTGTTCGAAGTTAGATCTTAATTTCAGACGTATAGGCAAGTGAAGAAACTAAAAAAACATACAACCGATTAAATCTAATTTTAAGACGTAACTTCGGAATTATTTAATATCGAGCCGATTTCATCCAAGTGTCAGTCCAGGAAAAAAGGTCCCACTTTGTCGATATGGACGAGTTATTAGTACTTAGGGAAAAAGGTCCCACTTTGTCGATATGGACGAGTTATTAGTACTTAGGGTAAAAGGTCCCACTTTGTCGATATGGACGAGTTATTAGTACTTAGGGAAAAAGGTCCCACTTTGTCGATATGGACGAGTTATTAGTACTTTCTAAAACTACGCAATCTTCGCTTTCTATTATATGAAAGAATGGAGTGTCCACGTAATCGACAAAGTGGGCCCTTTCACTAAACTCGTCCACATGTATGTCACATGTGATGACAATGTCTAGATTTAAAGGTACGATCTGGCAGCCGTCGGCTACTCTTTTATTGCTTGAATACAATACTGAATATGCACAACGTACAACGTACCTAAGCGGCTTCCGCCAAATAGTACCTTTCCCAAAAAAGTGTCACAAATATTACTTACTTAGGTTTATCCAAAGGGTCCGGCTCATTGCGCCCGACGCCGGCTGGAACTTTGTCAGCCTCCTCACAAGTAAGAAGATGTATTTCTGCCTCTACCTTTCCGGTGAGTTCCATTTCTTCTGTGTCTCGTTTGATGTAGAAAGGCCACCAACCCTTTACTCGTTTTTGTTTAAATATATTAACCATCGGCACCGTGCCATCGTTGCTTAGCATGCTGAGTGTGCAGAGTTTCGATGACTTTGCTCCGCGAGGAAATCTGTTAAGATCCAAAGTTATCGCACCTACAAACAAAAACAACACGTTATTTAACTAGCACGCGGATGCTACCCCTGCCCATGACAGTGCACGAATGCAGAGACATTATCCGTCTGCCCGCTATTTTCATTATCAGGCAGAATAGTGTCATAAAATTTCAATATAGGCACTGTCCCAATTTTTAACTAAGTACCGATTTTATGTACCTACCTATATCAAATCATCTGTTAACGTTTGCCCAAGCTCATATGAAACTACTACAAATACTATACTTCTAGTACCGGATCTGTTTGTTCAACAGGAACTGTCGATACCTATATTTATTACGATAGTATATATATATAGAATACCTACCCAAAAAATCGTCAGCAGAAAAATGGTCAGCGTCCCAAACTTGTAACTCTAGTCTCGCTGGAATCTTGCACTCTGTTTCATCCCAAGAAAAAACGGATTCTTTCCGGGAGATAACGATGCGCTCTTCCGCCTCCAAATAATCGAAGGGATATATGAAACGCCAGTTGAAATTTCCTTCGCCAGTTAGAGATCGGTAGTGGATATCCGTGGCTTGGCAATCGTCAGGACCTTTTACCCACCTGGCAATAAAACACACAATTTACTAAGTTAGGTCATTTATAATGGCCATGTGAGGGAAGTAGTTGTACCTGTATGTGATAAAACAAACACATCACAGGGTTGAAAGACGCAGATGCTCATTATCAGTAAGTATTAGGTACTTGTATCACGCTGTCACGTTAAAAGTGCAACCATAATATAAGTACAAATGTAGGTATTTCCATTGGGCAAATGCAATACCTAGTGTTAATAATAAAAAAAACTTTTTACTAGGAATTAAAACACAAAAAACTTGGTATTAATTAATATTTATCTAACTACGCAACATTTCAATTATTTTCATAAGGCTTTCGCAGACACCTTCAGCTATTATTATTGTTACGAGTAAAATGCTTTGTTAGCGAAAGAGTTTAATAAAACCACTATTATTATACTAGATTATAAGCAAACCAACCTGTGGAAGAGCGGTGTTCTCTTAACACAAGTATCTTAAATACTTAAAAAGAGGCACCAGCACAGTTATTGTAAACCTAAACTTAGTTACTGAATAAAAATATTTTATTTATTTTTTATTTATATTAAAATCACAAGCTTGTGCATGTTAAACAGAAAATGTATACTTAAATAAAAATGAATACCTACATATTAGTCAGCATTCTTCCCCATCTCCACAATACTGTAAGTAGGTAAGTATAAGTACTATTCTTACCCCTTGACGTAAATATCCGACATTTTTTCCCCGGTAAAGAAAGCGTCATCTTCCAGCACCACGTCGTCCGTGTTCCAAATGATCACTCGCATCTCGTAAGACTTAGGTTTGCGAGCGGAGATGTCCATGGGCGTCCCCGGCAGGGGCATGTCCATCGGGAACATATCAACCCACATTTCTAGTCGCCCTTGTTCTATACCTGCATGAGTTCAATTATACAATTATAAAATGTTAGAAGGACATAAAAAATATTCACTAAGGTAACGGACCATCAAATGAAGCAACTTGAGACACGCGGAGTAACTGAAAGATAACAATTTTTACAGAAAATGAATATAAAATTTCATACATTGTTTTGTACAAATGCTACTGTACAAAACCACACTTGTTCTAGTACCAATAAGGCAGTTGTAAATATCTTGAGGTCTTAGTCGACCAACGTCTAACACGGCACTTACCGGATTAGAAAACTAACATGGGTCTTTAAAAACCTCAGACATGTTGCTACATCTTACTACATCTACTTCTTAACCAAGTCTTTATGCTGTTTACCTATTATATAAACCCCGAGTTATTCTAGTTCAATTGATCATTAGTTATTGCATACTGGCCTGGGCAGGTGCTACAAAAAGTACAAAAACTAAATTCTTACAGCTAGAATTTCAACAAGATCATCAAGATCATTATTAAAAGTTATGCATTTTAAGCCATTCGTATTTCCCACCGAAGACCTATATAAGCCATCCGATGTCTGAAAGATAATCTGTAGGAAAACTATATATTAACTGTGACTCTGCTACACAAATCTATTCCTTATAAACCTAGTAGCATACAAATAGACGAAGAATTTGCTTGCAGATTTGATTTACTAAATAATCTTATGAATAAACATGTATCAAATACCATTATAACGTATGTAAAATAATTGTAAATAAATAAAAAATACTTTTACGGTTAAAAACTAGGCGGCGAAGTGCCTAGTTTATGGTCAAATAAAAATTAAAACTTACAGAAATTGCAGGCTCGATTTCGCGACATAAATGTTGCATACAAATCCAGTTTTGTCGAGGTACAAACTTTTTAAAAAGTTCAACAGCCATACAAAAATAAAGGCAAAGGTCCTAAACAGCCAAAACACAACATCGGTATTTGTTATTTATAATGTTGGTACCTTAGGTCACTACGAAAGTTTTGAGATACAAAAAAACTACTAAAGCTATTGAAATATTTTTTATTACAGTTTCTCAAAATACTCTCCGTTAGCTTCTATGCAACGGTTCATCCGCCTAAACCATGATTTGTAGCATTCCCGGTACTCTTCTTTAGGAAGGTCTTCTACGGCCTGCAAGTAGGCATTCCGAGCATCCTCAGGACTATTGAATCGCGTGTCACGAAGTCCGAGTTTGATTTTCGGGAAGAGAAAGAAATCGCAAGGAGCTAAATCGGGGCTATATGGAGGATGACACAACTCTTCGATATCCGTACGCTTCAAAAAGTCTTTGGTGAGAATGGCCTTGTGTGGCGACGCATTGTCATGATGCAGAAATAGCCCCCTCAAACCAGATTTAGGTCGTTTTTCAGTCAAATTTTTAAACACAGCTGATAAGCACACTTCAGTATACCACTGAGCATTCATTTGGGTCATCCAAAGAAATTGTAGCTACATGACCACTTGCGGAAAAAAATGTGGCCACCATTTTTTTTCCGACACTTCGCCCGCGTTTCACCTTTGTTGGAGGTTCATCATCAGGAAACACCCAAACTGTCGATTGCTGCTTAGTTGGTGGATCATATTGGTAAATCCCACTCTCATCTCCAGTAATAATATTAAAGATGGTCCATCCCTCACCCTGGTAAAATTTTTTGAGCATATATTTGCACCAGGTGACGCGAGCTCCTTTTTGTTCTTCATTCAATGCGTGAGGCACCCATCGTGAATATAGTTTCCTGACACCAAGCCGGTTGTGTAAAATATCATCCCATCAAAAACATAAATGTAAAAGGCTGCCAAGTTCGATACTATGGGAATGCTTCGCCTATAAAAGAAGTGAGATCTGAATAAGTACCAAGTTCCATAAAAATACCTCAAATCATAAATAGTTATAGGAATGCACACTTGATTTCCAGCAGTTTTTAAGGTACATTTTGAATAAGTATCACGTTACATAGAAATACCTAAAATTATAATAGTCAGAGAAACGCACACCGGTTTTTTTAGCAGTTTCGTGATAACATTTATTATTTTCAGTACTTTTTAATGATGTTACTTGGCAAGTTTTCACACACCACACACCTTTTCAATGCAATGAATCGACACCTTTGGACTGCAATGTGTCAAGTATATAATTTTCTATTAAAACTTGCCAAGTTACATCATTAAAAAGTACTGAAAATAATAAATGTTATCAGGAAACTGCTAAAAAAACCGGTGTGCGTTTCTCTGACTATTATAATGTTAGGTATTTCTATGTAACGTTATACTTATTCAAAATGTACCTTAAAAACTGCTGGAAATCAAGTGTGCATTCCTATAACTGAAGCCTACAAAACAAAATACATTATATATAAAATAACTTAAGACTATCTTAAGCCTAGTCACAAACTCCCCCTCGAGTTGTCCCCGGCGCAAAGGTGCCCATCACGCTAGCCGCATTACCGCGTTGAATGGCGATGGACAACCTTTGCACCAGGTACGAACCCGCGCGGGCGTCAGACCCCTTCTCTATGATGCGACGTCCCACTTCCCTAATAAAGGCAATAGCCTCTGACCTCCAGCACCCAGAAGTCTCAAAGGCAAGGGGTACAAAATAATAGCTACCGCCCAGGGCCGAATATTTATCCCGCTTTTTTCCCGCGGCAAAATCTGCAGCGGCACCAGCTGTTCGCACTGTTCGGCCTAGGTGCGAAGCAGCGAAAGTGCTAACGCACGTGGCGTCCCAGAGCAGACACTTTCCCCTTTGCCACGGTACTAACGTCAAGCCGTCTGGCCTTTTGCCATCGGCACGGCAGAGGCCTGGAGGCTCCAGAACACAAGGGATGTTAGCGGATATTAGAGCCCTCCTTACGATGTCGTTGAGAGCGTGGTGACGCGGAAATCTTCCCGAACAACGACAGCAACTTAAAGCATGATGGCCATTCGCCTCCACCATGGAACCGCAGATGCATTTATGAGGCACACAAACATCGCAGCCCAGGCGGAGAGCTACTGCCACCCGCAGTGAGTCGTTGTCCAGGAGTGTTCCTAGATGAGGAGCAGGCAAAGCCTGCAACCACGCTCCCGCTTCGACTCTCGACACCGACTTTAGCCTGGCCAAATTCACCCCCGTGGCTACACCCATAAGATACGCAAGAGTGTTTTTGGCCCCTACATCGTCCCAAACTCGCTGTACTTGTGGAGTCTCGGGCAACGACGCAGCCGGGTAATGAGCCGTCCACCTTGCCAGAGCATCTTCCACAAACGGAATGGTAACCTTGTCTCCATGGCAATTTAAAATTTTAGAGACCAGATCACCGACTCCATGTGCCGACGCTAGGAAGGCGGGCAAGCCCACATCCCCCACACACCGCAAACCGAGACCACCGTGACGTATCGGCAAAGACGCTTGTATCCACTGCTCATCGGAAAAAGATACATTTAAAATAGTCTCTGCCGTATCCCTCAAGGCGACGTCAAATGAGGACACGTCACCAGAACACAACCATGTTGGAGTAGTTCTTAAAAGGTAAGTTATTTTGGGAACCGCGAAACACATGCGTAGAAGTAAAAGGGCGATATGAGCATTAATATTTTTAAGGCGTCCTTGAGCGAGCAAAAGAAGACGCTTCCTGGTCTCTATTGCGCTTGAAATGGCCTCTTGGAATATAGGCGAACCCAAGAGGGTAAACGTTCCGCTTGAGAGCTCCTTGAGACCAGGAAGCAAGGACCTTAAAGAAGACAAAGAAGAAGAAGCGGTAGGTCCACAGCAGTAAACCTCACACTTTTCCGCATTAACCTCCAGTCCCATATCCCTAAGACGGGGGATAAGAAAAGCCAAGTCCTGCTTAACGACTTCAGGCTCCCCCCCTAAGGTGCCGTCATCTAAATACCAAATATTAAGGGGACATTTCAGAGCCGACACCGCCTCATGAATAGCAAGACTGAAAGCGAGCGGCCCAAGTGGATCTCCCTGCTGTGCACCTACCTGCGAAAGAATTAGGGAATCATGGTAGACGAGGATAGACGGAGAATGATACACTTGGTACAAGAAAGGGTACAAGGTAGGAATATGCTTCTCTACTTCGTCCAAAAGAACATCCCTCTCCAGAGTGTTGAACGCGTTCTTGAGATCCAATTTCAAGACTACGCAATCCGCATTCCTAGGCTCCATGACAAAAGTGCGTGTGGCGTGGATTGCGGCCTCACAACCTCTTTGTGTGCCAAAGCCCAACTGATGTGGCTGGAGATACCCAGCCATCCGCCCCTTAACGGCATGACACCCCAGCTTGGCCACCAAACGGCGAAAATTGCTACCCACCGCAATGGGCCGTATGCCCCCCTCTTTTTTTGTCAACGCGCACAGAGATGCTCCATATAAATATGGACAAACTTCGGGGTTTAATTGTCCACTAAGTAAAAAATTACAAAGTTTGACCAGGGTCTCGAGCAGCCGCTGCCCGCTGTCACCAGCAGAACTCGAGGTTAGCTCCTTAAGATGAGCTGGACGAATTCCGTCTAAGCCCGCGGCTGACCCACTATGGAACGTCCCTAGTGCTCTGATGACGTCCTCCAAGTTTACCGCCATGGCTTGAAAGGAACGATCCGGCTGCTGAGGGAAAGTTAACGTGCGGGATGGAGACGGGTGCTTTGTCCGCAAAGAAGCAAGCGTCTCAGGGCCCGGAGCTGCTATTGAATCGTCTGACATCAGAACGCGAACGGCCCCCCTCACATCGCCCTCATATACTTTGGACTCGATTGTCCTCAGGACAGAGGGCGTCCTGTGGGAGGCCTCCCCCACACTACAAAGTTCAACCAAACTGGACCAACAATCGGCCGCAGCTATGTTGGATTTCACCTTAGTGGTCAGATTGCCCTGGCCTTGCACTTCCGGTGCCCTTAGGGCCGAGTAAGCAAATATAAGTAGAGCATACCAGTCAGCGGTATCGTTGGTTTCAATACACTTACTTATGACGCTGCACAATTTTGCTGCTGCCAGATTTCTCGCCCCTTTAGGAATGTGTCTAAGCACTCGCACTGATTTCTTAAGGGCACCGAGGCTCTCGAGGGCAACTCCGGGTGGTGGCGAGCTGCGTGGCGACGGACTGACGCGGCCGGGCTGGTCGAGATTGGGAGACACAAGGGCGGATGCTGGCTGCGGGCGTACTCGAGCCACGTCCTTGTGTACACGTCCAACGTGAATTTTAAGGCCATGCGACGTGAACTTGCGAGACGACTCCGGGCAATGGGGACATGTCAACGTACGGGAAGGGGAACTCATCACGTTAACAACAATTATTGTAAAAAAAAAAAAAAAAACTTATACAAATACAAATTCAGTCTCACAAAATTATAACAAGGTACATTGAACAGCGATTAGGAACAGTGACTATTTACTTAGTGTAAATCTCAAACGATAAAATTTAAATATTATCATTAAAAAACCACAACAAATTAAAAAATAATTACACTTCATCAATTACATAACCAAATAAATAATTTAAATTAAAAAAATATGACTAGATCACAGACCATAAATTAAAACATTGAAAGTATATTTGTTTTTAAATAAAATCAAGGAAATAATTAAAAACACAATTCATCAATTACATAACATCCTTCAGAATAAATAAAAAGAAAAAAGGATAATGTAAAAAAAAAAAACTAGATCCTCAATTAAACAATAAAAGTGCTCCACTATTTATTTTACAGAAAAATAAAAGGGAAAACATATAATTGATTATACTTAACTTATCACAAAACTACACAATAAAAGCTTTTGTTCCCTATGTAATGTTCAAGAACCTATGTAAATAATAATAAACATACCATGGGTATGATTTAGTAGTCTAAATAGGTAAATAAATATTACTTTACGACTAAGTAAAATTGTCAATCAATGAATGTAAAACAGAAAGATATCGTCTCGTCTTCTATATGCTCCGTTTGGACTTCAAAGTCAGGCGTACTCGTACCCATGCACTCATTGATACATCAACTTCGCGCATGAGAAGATGACGTATGATATGACGTTGACGAACACGGCGTCTCGAAGAAATCTGCACTCTTCCTTATAAACTCACCGCCGATCGTCCGTGCTGCGACATCCCTTGCTAGGCGCTATCGTAACAGGGCACTCGGACCTCCTCGTCAAAGTCCGTGAGCAGCGGTGACAGAGCGAGAAGATAAATAAGTCGCTATCTCTCACCGCCGGGGAGGTGAGGAACGTCTCCGCGCGCTCTCCTGTGTAGGCGATAAGACTTGCAACTTAGTTGCAAGTCATTTTGCACACGGCACCATCACTCAGGTGATATTGAAACAGCTACTTAAATGCGTAATTACAACGTCCAGTTTTGTATAGCGTCTATTAACTTTTATCTATTTATTTTGAATTTACGCAACGGACGGCACGTCCGCCTCTCACCGTGTCTTAGCGCGCGCGTGTAGTCCTATAACTATTTATGATTTGAGGTATTTTTATGGAACTTGGTACTTATTCAGATCTCACTTCTTTTATAGGCGAAGCATTCCCATAGTATCGAACTTGGCAGCCTTTCACATTTATGTTTTTGATGGGATTTCATTTATTTTTGTTAGGTGTAGGTTCTTTATTATTTTTTTATCACTTTTGCTTTAGGAAATGTCTCATTCCACTTAGGTATGTACTTTATACTATAACCCTTTATACTAAGCGTCTAATTATATTTTACTATTTATTTATAGGTGATTTTTACAAATAAACTGGCTCCCTACACCTATAAAATGTACCTACTTACATATAATTACATACATCAATAACGTACTTTATTCTGTTTGTAAGTACGCTACCTACATAGATAATTAATAATTTGGTACTACCTACCTACCAGTAGGTATTATAATTGGTGGCCTATTATGTAGCCCTAGAAGTGCACCATCCCATCTCATCCCGTGGCGTATCGGAGGGTGAGATGGGCAGTAGTATATATAATTCCATCTTAGAGTATATATGATTTCCATGTTCTTGAATCTGCGATTTTATTAGTTGTAAAATTAGAAATTATTTAGACTATGCGAGAAAAAATAGTCTTTTCACTTTTGTTTGACTGATTTAGCGCACCTAGTGTACCTCGTGACCTGCTTTGTACTTCGTAAATCGTGGGTTCGGTTCCCGCAACAGACACACACAGAGTGGTGAACAATTTTATTGTTCTTGTCTTTAAGACAAACATGTATTGTCTTAAATTGGTATGTATCTAAATTTAAATAAGTCTTATCTCATTTCCACTCCATACCTAACTACTTATAGTAGAACAAAATTACACATTCGTTGTTTTCGAAACTGACTCACACTTGGCCGTTTTCAGATTTTTACTTTATTTCGACCTAAAGACAAACCTTCGAGCCAAATTTCAGGTCGGTACGACCATTGGAAGATAGACCCATTTAGTTCATTATGACTTCATAGTAGAACAAAGTTACACCTTCGCTATTTTTAAAACTGACTCACACTTGGCCGTTTTCAGATTTTTCCCTTTACTTTGACCTTAAGACCTATCTCCATGCCAAATTTCAAGTCAGTACGACTATTGGAAGTGGTCTAGGTTTTTGATGAGTCAGTGAGTCAGTGAGTGTATAGTAAAAATAGCGATTTTCTGACGTCAATATCTCAAGAACTGCTATAGGTAGAATAATGAAATTTTGTATTCTAGACAATTAAGGGGTCAACAGACACTCGAAATTTCATATGCGTAGATAAAATATGTTTTGAGTTATAGGGTGGTCGAAATTGGCCCGAAATGGTTCGTGTAATATAACCCACGGCCGGTGTGTTGCTTTTTTTGCTCGAACTTGGCGGACACACTGCCGTGTGTCTAGATTAATGGCCGGCGATGAAATCTTCAGAACCTCTTCTATTTGTTTATAAGTCAGTTTTGGATCTTCCTTTATAATTTTTTTTACAGCTAAGATGTTTTCTTCTGTAACTGTACACACAAGTAGCTGGACGACCACTTCTTTCATCGTCATTCAAGGAGTTTCCTCCACGTTTGAATTGGGTAAACCATCTGAAAACTGTTGCACGCGACGGTGCACAGTTCCCAAATGCTGAAACTAAACGCTCTCTGCACTCACTTTCATTCAACCCAAACTTATAGTCGTACAAAATCATCGCACGGAAATGTTCTCGCGAAAAATCCATGGTTGACGAAAAATTACCGCGGAATTGAATTAAAAAATAACCGTATTTTTTAAATTTGGAAATGGTTCATCAAATGGTTGTCTATGTTTGAATGCTGAACAAATAATCTTAAAAAAAAAGTATAAACCAGTGCCGTTCCTTTTTTAAATTTGAAGTATCTCAAAACTTTCCTAGTGCCCCACGTACCGCGACTTTTTAGTTATCTCAAATAGCTTACGGTAAATTCAGAAGAAAAATAAACTTCAAACTTTATAAAAAAAATAGGCGGCAATGCTGAGCGTGTACCGCGAACAGAAAATTGTAGTTTCGAATAAATCTGTCTGTCTTACTCAAAATGAGAAGCGATGGAGATGGAGATAATTATAGGATTCGAATCGAAATTCGATGCTCGCGGTAGTGGTCCTTCTTTTAACCTAGAAGTTATCCTGAATATATAGACTGTAAGCCACGAACAAATTTGATGACCAATCGCGTCCCGTACGATAACTCGTATAATGATTAAGGGCGACTTGTGATGGAGCCTCGTGAGCGTCAGCTGCCGCTCCGTCGGTGGGTTGAGGAACGGCAGCCACCCAAACACGTAAAAAAATTAAATAAATTCAGTCATCCCGTCCCGCTTGAAACTTTGTCAGACGATAGATTATAAGCTATCGTCAGCCGGCTCTATCGCGGTGGAAAGACCGTCAGCTGGTCAGGTGAACGTAAAAAAAATAAAAATTTTCAGTCATCGCGTCCCATGTGTATCTTTGTCAGATGGTAGTTCATATGCTATTATAAAGATATAAAATCGTCAGCCGGCTGTATCGCGGTGAAAAGACCGTCAGCTGATACCCTGAAGGCCGAAACGATGGAGCCACTCGATAGCATATATCGCCTATTAAAATGAACCAGCTCTTCATTTCATCACAAAAGTGATTAAATGTGATATATAATGAAGCCATATGATATAGCATATATCGCCTATTAAAATGCACCAGTTCTACATCTCATCACTAAAGTGATTACAGGTGATATATAATTATTTTATTCACAGTGGCAGTGGGTCATCAGAAATGATGTCATCTGCAGCAGAACCAAAATAACCGATGTAGCCCTCCGAATTGCTAAACTGAAGTGGCAGTGGGCGGGGCACATTGCACGTAGAACCGATGGCCGTTGGGGCGGAAAGGTTCTTGAGTGGCGACCACGACCGGAAGGCGCAGCGTCGGTAGACCCCCCACAAGGTGGACTGATGACCTGGTAAAGGTCGCGGGAGTCCGCTGGATGCGGGTGGCGCAGGACCGGTCATTGTGGCACTCTTTGGGGGAGGCCTATGTTCAGCAGTGGACGTCTTTCGGCTGATATGATGATGATGATGATGATGATTCACAGTGGCATATTAAATTAACTATCATCTGAGAAATTTTCCATTTGAAACTGAATGTTGATTTTATTTTCACGTGTGTGGGTGGCTGCCATTCCTCTACCCCCAAACGGAGCGGTCGTTGACAGTCACAAGGCTTCATTATAAATCAGCCTTAGCCACTTATGTGATCAAATGTATAGCTGGTTCCTTTGAATTTGCGACATATACTGCCGAGTGGCTCCAGGCGTTACGGCATTCAGGGCATCAGCTGACGATCTTTCCACCGCCATACAGCCAGCTAACGGTTTGATATATTCATACATAATATCATATGAACTACCATCTGGCAAAGTTATACATGGGACGCTTTTTAGGGTTCCGTAGCCAAATGGCAAAAAACGGAACCCTTATGGATTCGTCATGTCTGTCTGTCTGTCTGTCTGTCTGGCCGTCCGTATGTCACAGGCATTTTACTCGGAAACTATACGACGTATCTGAATAAAATTTACACATAAGGTGTATTTTGTATGCAGCTACTTAGTTATGTAGTTAAATTTGAAAAAAAAAATATTTTTAGGGGCCGGCGCTCCATACAGGTAACTAAATAAATTTTTTTTTAATAATAATAAGAGTTGAAATGCAATTACGGATCACGAACGTACAAAACACAGCACGTTGACAGCTTGTGCTCAAACCTGATCTAGGCGAAACACGTATATGGTTGCATAGCATGATAACGAGAAAAGCGGAATCCACCAACGCACGACCACCATCCGCGCCCGCCTCGTCAGTCTCCTCGCCATCGTCGTCGGGCGATAAGTGCGCTACTGCGCCCGACACCAGCGAGTCGAGCGACGAGTGCGGGCCGCCGCCGCCGCCGCCACGAAGACCTGCGCGACGGGGACGGCCACCACTGCCGGCACGCTTGGGGCTTGCGGGACATCCTGCCCCGCCCAGGGCCCCCGCTGCCGGTGGTATAGTGCGTCGCATGCAATGGACTTCATCCATTAATGAGAACGTCATGCACACCTATTATGGGGCTACAGAGGGGGGAACTAATCTGTGCGCGTATCGTGACCGGATACTTCCTCTATTTCAGCTCCTTGAACCAACCATCAACGTGACTGCGCAACGACTATCGGATCAGGTCCGAGTCATCCAGCGAGATAAACGGTTGGATGACTCGACACTTGATCGGCTTCGCCTGGAGGCTCTCTCTGCTCACGCGGCCTCCATCTCGACGCGGGATCCGCCCGCCACGTCGCCGGATCCGATGCCCGCACCCGACCTGGCATCGGGGGCGCCGCGGGTTGATCCCAGTGTCGATGAGGAGGAGATCGCGAATCAGAGTGTGAGTAGTACAGCCAATGAGCAACTGAGGAGGACTTTGGAAGAGGTAATTACGCAGTATCGCTCCACAAACATCCCTAGGCCACGATTACCACGCTTGCCTATGAATAGACGCAATCTAGCGCTAATGGGAGCCCTAAATGATTTGCTAGATCCATTCCTGCGGACTAGTAAAGACTTAGATGATACGCACTCGATCATGTACTGCGGGGCCATCGCGGCGTGCCGTGTTGCTCGAGTCAAGTTTCCGGACGCTGAACGTGCACCTAGGACCGCCGGGGGTGTCCCCGCATGGCAGGTGCGGATCGAGCGTCGTATCAACTCATTTAGGACTCTCATTGCAAAGCTGATCTGCTTCAGGGGGGGCAATAACCGCCCCCGAGTAATGCGCTTTTTGCACCAGGCGTTCGCGAGGACGGATATCGAGCCCCGCGACTACATGGCCAATGTCATAGAGCGCATCGACTTTCTGAAGCAGAAAGTTTATGCATGGGCAAGCCGTATTCGCCGTTACAGAGAGCGTGTGGACCGATTCAAGCAGAATCGTCTTTTCCAAAGTGACCAAAGGAAGGTATACCGAAGGTGGGAGGAAACTGACCCCCGTGTGTCCGACATGCGACTGCCGGATGCTACTGCCATGACTGATTTCTGGCGTAGCGTCTGGTCGGCGCCCGTTGAACACACGGAGGGCGAGTGGATGAGTGTTGTTGAACGTGGGTGCGAGTCCATCGAACCAATGGGGGCTATCACCATCAGCCCTGACGACGTAAGTTGTGCAATCCGTACGGCCCAGAACTGGAAAAGTCCTGGCCCGGATGGGTTGCACAACTTCTGGCTAAAATGGTTTCGATGCTCGCACTCGCGGCTGGCAACACAATTTCAACAAGCCCTTGAACTTGGCTCCCTCCCGCCTTCCTTAACAACTGGTGTAACCTTCCTGCTCTATAAGTCCGGTAGTACCACGGAAGCGAAGAACTACCGACCCATCACGTGCTTGCCTACGCTCTACAAGCTTCTCACATCCATTTAGAGAGCAAAAATAAACGCGCACATGGTCGCAAACAACATTTTGGTCTCCGCTCAAAATGGATGTAGGGTTGGGTCCCGTGGTACTAAAGAGCTCCTCCTCATAGACATGACCATTTGCCAACGAGTCCGGCGGAACAGGGGGGCCCTCTCGGCCGCTTGGATTGACTACAAGAAGGCCTATGATTCGGTGCCTCATTCATGGCTGAAGAGGATCTTGGAGCTGTATAAAATTGATGCAGCTTTAAGATCCTTCCTTGGCGCGTGTATGAGGCAGTGGACCACAGTCCTTCGTCAACCAGGAGGCGGGGATGACCCCCCTGGCCCGCAGGACTTTATAAGGATCGAGCGAGGAATATTTCAGGGCGACAGTCTGAGTCCCCTGTGGTTCTGCCTAGCTCTAAATCCGCTCAGCAATCTGCTGAAGGATTCGGGGCTAGGTTGCCGGCTTCGGAGAGAGGGTGAAGTCATATCTCACCTTCTGTACATGGACGATCTCAAATTATTTGCACCAAATAACCGAGACTTGTTGGAACTACTGAAGACCACTGAAGTGTTCAGTAGTTCCATCAAGATGGAGTTTGGTGTTGATAAATGTGCGGTTATGCATGTACAGCGGGGGAAAGTAGTAAATTCAACAAATCTACAGCTTTCTGAGACAATGACGTTCAGATCTATCTCTGAATCAGAAACCTACAAATACCTTGGTATGTCACAGTCTTTGGGCATTGAGGATGTGGGTATTAAACAGGCGTTGAAGGAGCGCTTCTTCGGTCGGCTGACAAAAGTACTTAATAGTCTTCTGTCAGGTGGCAACAAGGTGCGCGCCTTCAATGCCTGGGTAATGCCCCTACTCACATACTCCTTTGGCATACTAAGGGGGACACAGACCGAGCTGGATGCCCTGGATCGAAGAGTCCGTCTATTGCTCACCACACACCGTATGCTTCACCCACGCTCGTCTGTTATGAGATTGTACATCCCACGGAAGTGTGGAGGTCGGGGCTTTTTAAACGCCAAAAATCTCCACAACCTTGAGGTGTAGAATCTCAGGAATTATTTCCTTAACAACGAGTGTGAGATGCATCGTGATGTGGTGGCAGTAGATAAAGGTCTCACGCCGCTCTCCTTGGCAAACGAGAACTGGCGCAAACCTGTGGTGCTAAGCACCGAGGATCGCAGGGCGGTATGGAAGAGCAAGGAGCTACACGGGCGGTTCTACAGGGCCCTCACGGGACCCGACGTAGACCTGCTCGCATCGGTGAACTGGTTACGATTCGGGGACCTCTTTGGAGAAACCGAAGGTTTTGCCTGTGCAATTGCGGACGAAGTTATCATGACGAATAACTACCGGAGATATATCCTGAAGGACGGTACGGTCGACATTTGTCGGGCATGCCGCCGTCCCGGAGAGTCACTCAGGCATATCATCTCCGGTTGTTCTCATCTTGCTAACGGCGAGTACTTGCACAGACATAACCTCGTAGCCAGGATTATACACCAGCAGCTTGCTCTCCTATACGGTCTTGTGGACCACGAAGTGCCGTACTACAAGTACACACCTGGACCAGTTCTCGAAAATGGTCGTGCCATGCTCTATTGGGATCGATCTATTATCACGGACAGGACTATTGTAGCCAATAAGCCTGATATCGTGGTAATAGATCGACCGCAACGCCGGGCCATGCTCGTTGACATCACCGTCCCATGTGACGAGAACCTCGTGAAGGCCGAGAAGGGCCAAGTCCAGCAAGTACCTAGACTTGGCTCACGAGGTAACCGCCATGTGGGAGGTTGATTCGACGATCATTGTGCCGATAGTTGTTTCTGCGAACGGTCTCATAGCGAAGAATCTCGACCAACACCTAGAGAGAGTTTCGCTACGGGGTTGTGGTTGGATCAAGGGTCAGATCCAGAAGGCGGTTATCCTGGATACGGCGCGCATAGTCCGAAGGTTCCTCTCTCTGCGGCCCTGACCACCGGCAGCCTGGGCCTTGCTCCGTTGCCGGCGGCACCCTAGGATAGGTTTTTTATAATGTTTTTATTGTTTTTGTATGTTTTAAATGTATTTTTATATTTTACTTTTATATAAATATTGTAAAAAACCTAATCCTAAGAAAAATGAATAAAGAGTATAATAATAATAATAAATACTATTTATTGCACACCTCATACAGTTACAAGTACAAATTTTACAATTAGATAAATTTAGGTAGAGGTAACAACAGGCGGTCTTATCGCTAATGAGCGATTTCTTCCAGACAACCTTTGGGTAGTGGAGACTAGAGAAAAACAATAAGCAGTAGGTGGTGCATAGACACAAAAGAGACGAAATAGATAACACAGCACATTCATATGAATATACATACTTAAATAAATACAAAATAAACATACATATATACGTACATATATACATATATAATACACACAGTAAGAAACAACAGTGTCAACTTAAAACCCTAAGGAAGAGATAAATAGTATTCCTTAAGTTGCGATTTAAAGCTACCAATAGATTGCGCGCGTTTTATGTTGAGAGGGAGAGGATTCCACAAACGAACGGCCTGGAACGTAAATGAGCAATTATGAAATTTGGAAGATGAAGATGGCACTTTTAGGAGCAATGTTTGAGAGGGTCTAATAGAATTAAGATAAGAGAAACGCTCTTTGAGGTAGCGGGGAGTTGCAGGGTTAAAAAGTATAGAAAAGAGTAAAGAAAGTATGTGAGGGTTACGGCGGTGACGGATAGGGAGCCATTTGAGTTGAGAACGAAAACTAGAAACATGGTCGAATTTGCGTAATCCGAAAATGAACCGAATGCAGGCATTTTGAATACGCTCAAGCTTATTAAGTTGCTCCTCGGTTAGGTCTAAATAGGAGATATCTGCATAATCAAGAATGGCGAGAAGTAACGACTGAGCAAGCGCAATTTTAGTAGCAATTGGCAGGAAATTCCGGAGCCGTCTGAGAGACCCTATGGCAGCAAACATCTTACTGCTCACTTCACTCACCTGAGGCACCCATGATAGACAACGATCCATGATTACGCCAAGATTTTTCACTTGGTTGGAAAAAGGAATTTGGATACCATCGAAGACTATCGGAGGGAGCCTGAGAAAGTCAATTTTGGAGATTTGTTTAGCGCTACCCATCACAATTACCTGTGACTTTAGGGGGTTTACTTTTAAACCGTAATTTTGACTCCAATTTGATATGCGGAGCAGATCAAGATTCGTGGCTTCTATAACTGAATTGAGATCGCTATGCATACCCTGCGAATATATTTGAAGGTCGTCGGCATAGAGGTGATACGAAGAGGAGAGATCAAGAGTTATGGAATTAATGAAGATAGAAAATAAAAGAGGAGACAGCACACCACCCTGTGGAACACCAGCTGATGTGCTGCACCAGGAAGAACACGAAGAATCTAGTTTTATTCTTTGCCGACGACCAACCAAATAGCTGCGGAACCAGTCGATCGCTGCAGCCGATATGTTAAGAGACTGTAAGAACGCGAGCAAAATGTCAAAATCGACCGTGTTAAAGGCATTACTGAAATCTAGAAGTGCAAGAACTGTAAGCTTCTGGTCATTCATACCCAAACGGATGTCATCGGTAACCTTGACAAGAGCCGAGGTAGTACTGTGGCCCGGACGAAAACCAGATTGAAATGGGTTTAGGAGGTCATTTCTATTCAGGAAGGAATGCACTAGCCGTTCGAGGACTTTGGATAGGAAAGGAAGGATGGAGATGGGGCGATAGTCAGAGAAGGAACTGGGGTTGGATTTAATCAAATATCAACATGTGACACATCAATCGATAGGTCTTTCAAAATAACATTGAGGTTTCTTTGACTATTTTGTGATTAAGTGAATATTTTCTGAAATAATCGCTTCGAAAGTCAGAAAAGTTGTGTAGCCCCCCCCCGTAACTTTTGAACCGTAAGTTCAAAAACTATGAAAAATTTTGAAGCGATGCGCCTTATACACATATACTTTCTACGAAAATTGTTTTGAACATTATCGATTCAGCCATTTTTGAGTTATCTCCAAAAAACTTCTTCCATAGGCATCGGATACGATCTTTTGGTATTAGTTTGGTTCTTATTCCATTGAAGGTACGGAACCCTCCTATGCGTGGTCCGACACGCACTTGGCCGGTTTTTTTACATGTTCACGTGACCAGCTGACGGTCTCTCCACCGCAATACAGCCGGCTGACGATTTTTCATGCTTTTTATAGCTTTAAATCTATCGACTGACACAATATCAACCGGGACGCGATGACTAAATTTACTTTTTTTTTACGTGTTTGGTTGGCTGTCGCTCCTCAACCTCCCAACTGAGCGGTAGCTGACGGTTACATGGTTTCATTTTCATATCACCTTTAATCACTTTTGTGATGAAATGGAGAGCTGGTGCATTTTAATAGGCGATATATGCTACCGTGTGGCTCCAGCGTTACGGCCTTCAGGGCATCAGCTGACGGTCTTTTCACCGCGATACAGCCGGCTGACGATCTTATATCTTCATAATAACATATGAACTACCATCTGATAAAGTTATACATGGGACGCGATGACTGAAAAAAAAAAAATTTTTTACATGTTCACCTGACCAGCTGACGGTCTTTCCACCGCGATAGAGCCAGCTGACGATTTTTTATGCTTTAAATAGCTTTAATCTATCGACTGACAAAGTTTCAAGCGGTACGCGATGACTGAATTTATTTAATTTTTTACGTGTTTGGGTGGCTGCCGTTCCTCAACCCACCGACGGATCGGCAGCTGACGCTCACGAGGCTCCATAACACGTCGCCCTTAATCATTATACGAGTTATCTAACGGGACGCGATAACTGACGGTAAATACCGGCAAATGCGCCTGGCTTACGGTCCAATATTATTTATCTCAATGTTGTTTGTTGTTCATCAACGTTGGCTGTATTGCATTATTTTTGAATAAAGCACTATATTGGACTCGGCGCGAAGGGCCATTGCTGGCTTCGTATTAAAAAAACTCCTAAAGTCGTCCGTTAAAACGTAATACTCAGCCATCAATGTGCTACTTCCCCTCCTCGACAATAATGTACTAATCACAGACTGGCTAAAATATAAAAGTTACTATGATATACATAGAATAGTACATTACTTACCAAGGACTGTAAAAGAATGAAAGCCCGAAATCGCAGGCGTATTTGTGACCCGAGCCGCAGGCGAGGGTTGTAAATATGCGATAGAGGACTTTCTTTTTCCCGTGGTGAGTACACAATTTTACGTCTCCACCTGGCCATAATGCGAGTTTTAACGATAACGTAGATAATGGCCAGGTGTGACGTAAAATCTAATGCACACAAGGGGCCGTATTCTAACTTTAAAACACGTATAAACACTATCCAACATCAATACAACTCCAATGCATTAACAACGCAATACGGCTACGGCATAAACATCTGAATCAGAAATATCAGAATTTGCTTGAGAAATATTCCAACGCAACTCCAATACAACTTCAATATTGGTTGATTGTTTGTTGTGTGTTGGAGTTATGTTTGAGATAGGTTGTGTTGTTATTGTATTGTTAATGTATTTTAAAATTAGAATCCGGCACCATCAATGTTATTGAATTGTAAACACAATCGCAAACCAAACAAACACACACACATTCATGTGTTCTTTTTTTCTTCAACACTTAAGTCTAAATTTATAGTAGTTTATGTAACTGTTACGCAATAAGGCCTAATTACGTACAGTTGCATACACTGCTTTATCTACACTCATATTATTTATTCTAAATGCCGTATTCGGAAACCATAGAATGGCCGCCATTGCACCGCCATGGCCAACTCGATTGTGCCGGAGGTCGCGCGGGCGCGTGTCGGCGGCCGCGCGGGAGCGTGCAGGTGTACATTATGTCATCAAAACTCAGAACACATCAATATTTGAGCATGTAAAGTTAAAATTACGTTACTGCCACAGATAAAAAGCTTATCATAGTAAAATCGGTTGTGATAATGCTAGCCATTGCCTACCGTTTTCGAACACGTTTTAGAGAACTTACAATGTGAGTGAAGATAAATAAATATTTTTTGTTACTATTTAAATTGTTTAATTTATTACTCTTAATTATATTTTTATTTTGTAGGTATTTGTTTGTTCAGTTACCAAAAACGGAAGAGCGGTGCCTCTTAACACAGGTACCTACTTGTTACTTAAAAAGAGTTACCAACACTGTACTATGTAAACATTTTCTGAACTGAATAAATAATTTTCTATTGTATATTATTTTGAGACTGGTTGTCCAAAATGCGAAAAAAGGTAGTAAAGTTCACAATAAATAATAGCCAACTCCGCACGTTTGAAATAGGCTAAAATTCAATAAGTCATCCGGCAATTCGCAAGTTCGTGTTCATAGGTTATGGTTGTTTACCAATTAAACCTATAATATACCTGAGAGTTAGTGTATAAGTATTCGTAAGTACGTTAGTGTATGTACCAGGTTTGTTAGGATTGTAGAGCGGCCTAGTCTCGACATGCTCGGGGACCAGTCGCGCGCCGACGCGGGGAACCTCGTGCCATCGGCGTAGCACCAGCAGCGCCATTTGCTCCTCCACCGTGTCGGGGTTGGAGAACAGCTCGCCGTCATGCATGGGCATGTTAAACACCGTCCGCCCGACCTTCAACCGCCCGTACTCGTACACTGGTGGCTCCATCTTTCCATCCTTGCAAAGTTTCGCTAATATCTGAGAGGGTTTCATTGCATCGCGCCAGCGGTTGTAACCTTGCCTGATAAAATAAGTTACATAAGTTAGTTATTCTTATTTGTTAAATTAAAATAGTTAAAAAAGTGCCGGACATTCGGTACTCACTCTTCATATTTCATTGGTAGCCCGCAAGTAGCCCGGTGACGACTATAAAATCGATTTTCAAGATCAATCTTAGTCTCGCCTATCAGATCGTCAGATCCTAGTAGATCCCAGTCTAGCACCTGAATTGTTAGCATGGAGTCCTGAGGAAAGGTTGCTTCGATCTCAAAACATTTACCAAAGACGGGGTTTAACTGCTTTGATACATAGTTTTCCTTGTCACTTATTCTTTTTGATCCTAGATGTAAAACAATATAAGGATCAGCTTTCCCATTTAAGTCCATTGGATGAAGATCTGTGGCTTTTACAATGTAAACTCTTACTAATACATGTATGGGATCATTGCTCGGTACGCCTTGAAAGAATCCATAGTTTGGATCAAATCCCATCACCGTGTGATCGTCTATTCCTTTTGGTAGTGGCCACTTGTATACTTTAATAGCACCCTGAGAAATCAGAAGGAAGAAGGTATAATAAAATACGAAAATGGAAGTAGATATTTCAATGAAAAGATTAGAGTTAGATACCTATTGTTAAAATACTCAAAATACACGTACTCCTTTAAATACTAGAATCTCCAAAAAACATCGCACACAAAACACATAAAATAAGCGGCCGTTATTATTGCAGTGTTTAAGTACGCTGCATCCATAAGTTTAGTTTCACAAAGGCATACTGCATTTTAGCTACCTAACTTAAATCTAATTGCTTATTAATGATATGTTTTACTTGACTTTACCTTAAAAACACCAACTACTCTGTTTTCGTCTTCTGTGTCGTCGCCCGTCTTTTTTCCTCTATATAATTCAAATGAGTGAAGCCATTCTTTGAATTCGTCGAATTCTGAGACTGCTTCAAGTTCATGTGGATATATCTAGAAACAAATGTGTACGGAATATCTATCTGTATTCATATCGGAAACTTTTAAATCACAGACTATAAAAATATATATTTATTTATTACCTTTGACAAGGCAGAATTGGGTATTTCATTTTTCTTTAAGATGGTGGGACTGAGCTTAGGGCGTGGTGAGGTCGGCCGAAGGCGCTTGCTAAGTTCTCGCTCTGACCGTGGAGAATGTACCTCCTCTCTGGTTCTACTTTCGTCCACGAATACTACCTGTGGAGTTTGCAAATAGCCTTGTCTTTCTTTCTTAGCTTCTTTCTCTTCTTCAATCATGGATTCCACAGAGGCAAAATATTTTGTCCACCAATCCTTGCTTCCTTCATCATCATCTAATATTGAATCAGTACTTGGTTTTCTTTTTTTCATAGACACGCGCTTAGTATCTCTCTTGCGTGTAGATTGCCTTGTCCCAGAACCATAAGATACTGTAGACCTGCCTTCACGAGTGAGTAGAGGACAATTTTCTTTTTCATTTTCTATGGAGAACACGTCATCTTGAACAATGCAATTTGCTCGCAAATCTACATTTTGTAATTGTATTAGGGATTTTTTTCGTTCCTCGATTTCTCTTTCCCTTTTACTCATTGGGGTGTAGATATATTTGTGTATTGAGTTAATTGTATGTGTACCCACTAGAGTTATTCTGCCAAAACTACGGCAATCGACAACACGAATGGTCAGTGGTGGTCTATACAGATCTTGGTCGGGGAGTTCAACGTCGACAAACTTGACCGGGTTGGTAAAATTAGGGTTTCTTTTTGCGTTTTGTATCACAGATGAGTACAAAATATTACCAGCACATTCAATATCTACTCGTGGCTTGTCAACTGCCAGTAAATGAATTCTCTTCAAATCACGCAGACCCCAAAAAAGTACTTCAATGCGATATTTAGAAAGCGTAGGTCGAATGCCTCGTGGTACAGGGAGGATGGGACCCTTATTGGCGTCAAATGGTACTTTCCCGTTAGCTTCTCTAGGCGTTGGAAGCTCTGGCAGTACGGAGGAATCTAACTTAGCTGGTACCTCCAAAAGTTCAAAGGTAGCCAATAGTTCCCCTGCCCTATCATCCCCGCGACTAATTTCATGCCACTCTAAAGAGGGGGGAAACTGAGGTCTCTCATAGGGATCTTCAAATGCCTTCACATGGGGTTTTGCAAGAGTGCGTCCGATAAATTCAGATTTACCTACTTTGTCTTGATCAAATATTTCAATTACAATTGTAGGCGGATCGGCTTTAATTTGCTCTAAAGTGCTATAAAGAAGAATATCATCAAAAAGTAACAACTCGTCCCATGTGGGGCTCAATGTCTCGTCGATCACTTGAGTCGTCGCTGTGCTTTCACCTAATATTACTTTTGCAAATGGATCCGATAATCCCGAAGAGTCCGATCCTATAAGAGATCTTGCTTGATAAACATAAGCTCTCATTTGGAATGTCTGAAATATAAGTATTTAGTTCCATCAATTATTTTATTCGATAGTGATTAATATGTAATAATTGCGTAGTAAGAAAGTCTTACGTGTTTTTCTGCGTAGAATATTGCTGATGGTGCATTCGATCGCAGTTTATCTGCATTTCTTATTTCCGAACTGAGTTCATAGCCTTGTGGAAGGCCATCTATGTAATGTTTTTTATCATGAAGAATGCCGAGCCAAAGATATACGCTGATCTTTGCAGGTATAGTCCAACCACTTGGTGACGACGCTTTTTTGCCGGGCCACTGCAGCAAAGATTTATTTTATAACTGAACAATTGTTTTAATTACTTAACAGTTTGTTAATAGTACATTACTACAGAGGCCGGGAAGTAGGGGGTTGCCGGCCGAGTAGGTACATATAGACGGCCGAGCGTAGCGAGGCTGGATAGTCACGAGGCTGGCAACCCCTTTTCACGCCGAGGTATGTATAGTACTTTTCTCAAACATGCAATGAAATAAATAAGAAACTTATCAATTTTTTTTCGGATATAAGTGAGGCAATAATGTACTCGTAAACTTGTATTAATAATATAATGTATGTTGTATGTACTTCAAACACCTTCGTACTTTATTAGGTTTTTATCTAAAATGAGACAATACGTTCAATAAGCCACAAACGTACCTAAAACCAAAATTTGCATTAATTTCTAAAAAACTAATCATCTTATTATCATCATCATTATCATCATATTAATTAATTATCCTATCAACAAACTACAACAAAAACATGAATTAAACTTACCACGTAATCAAAAATATGCGTAAAAACATTACGTTATGAAGTCTGGATTGCTAAATTCTGACTGCATTTCATTGTCACTGAACGGCTTTTAAAAATGTATAACTATTACGTACGTCGGCCATGTAAGTATAATTTTCACTTTCATTTGAACAACATCTAGACCTAATTCACTTTTATTGTACCTAAAAATTTAAATTGTTATAGAATAAAACAAATCGACATTATAATTCAGAATAATATACGCAACCTAATAAAATATTGAGAATGTTTTTAAAAATTTCCCACTAAAATACTTTTTTTTCACAGTATCTGTGCTGCTCGAGAGGTTGCACTTAAGGCCATTCTACACGAGTTAAAATTAAGAAGAAAAATGTACATGGTGACTGCATACATTCAGAACGTTACAAATATTGTCTATAGTCTCTGTTTATGCATTACTATAGAAAATATTCATAAGAATCAGAACCCTCCGAATTTATTTCGTAACTATAGATTCTAATTCTTAATTTCAGCTCGTGTGTAATAGCCCTTGCTGCTAATATTTTAGCTTGATAACCAACCTTTCACGAAAAAAAAAACCAAAATCAGCTGTTCCTACCGGTAACCGGTATTAGACATAACAATTTGTAGGGTTAGGGAGAGGCAGGGTACACAACAGATTGGGCCCTACAAATTGCAACGTCTAATACCCGTTTTTAATCTGCCTCCATCTTTACAATTTAAAATTATAGGAATTTGTTAATAATGTGTTATTTGTTATTTTCATGTCGATTTTATATATAAACGAAATTGCAAAATATATCATATTGTTTATTGTTTTTTTTAATAGGCGTAAGTAGTGGCAGAATGTCAAACGAACCAAACAGTAAATATCGCTTATAGCCTTAAATGGCTGAATGCCATGATCCTGTGCCACAAATATATGTGCAATGGAAATTAAAAAAGAGGCACTTGCCGGCCTAATTTCCTATGGCTAATATCCTAATATCCTTGGCCTCAAAATTTGTATGAAATTCCATTATCGACCTCTCGTGTAGCCGCACCTAAAACGTATTACTTCGCAGCCTATTATAAGGAACATAACATCAATATTTCATTGCATGTTTGAGAAAATATGTTTTTACATATATTTGAAGCCACTAACCTTCATGAAGAATGTCTGTTTTTTTCCACAGTGCTTTCCACACTCGTACTCAAAATCAGAGTAGATTATGTCTCGTGCAGGTATTCGTTGATACGCTAGTCTTTTCCCATTACTGATCATCCAGATGAATATATCTGGCATCGCTTGTTGAGGCTGTTACAATTCAATATTAAAGAAAATTAACCAACAACCATGTAAACAACACAGTTACTTACGGTTTTTCAAATAGTATTTACCAATATCACAAATAAATAATAAAAATACATGAAGTTCCAAAGCTAATTTCGCAGTAAGTCTAGAAATTAAATACACTTGCATACATATAGCTACAGATAATAGACATATATTTTTAAAATACATAACCAAAGCCTGACCAGAAATAAATATATGATCATGCGCCATGTTGGGTTCATTGGAACTAATTTCTTACGTTTTCTGCGAACGATTGTCATCTTGGCTACAGGGCCTGGTCAGGCTTTACATACTACTAGCTACATATACTATACTCGTATCACATAGCTTAACTAGGGAACTCTAAAATTGAAACAGTGATTTTGTGAGATTCTAGAGGTAATGCTGGAACTTACGTCTTCACATAAGCGTTTTAGCTTATTCAGATAAGTGTTTGCAGTCCGCAAGCGGTCTTTTATTGAATGTTTGGTTATCAAAGCTCTAAGACTTCTCGTCATTGTGCTCATCTGCTCCTAAAATTTGAAATCTCATGGTAATTTTATATCATAAAGACTGGGTACGATAAAATCCGGCCATGCATGATCTGGTATATCTTTTTTTCGGTACCACATATTCAAGCATTTCTTTTATTTTAATAATCTGGAATTATAGTAATATACACTAAAAATAGAATCATATTACAATTGTATGGGCTTGTGTGAGTTTTTGCCAAATACATTCCATCATATCTTGAATTTTCTGTCCAGCATTTTTTGATAATCTTCACTCACTTCCTACTACAATGCCACAATTGTATTTATATTTTCACAAGCTGTTTTATGCTCATTAGAATGTTATCTTACAAAAAAAATACGATTTGAAACTCTTTTCTACTTGAGGCAGTCAGGAAAGCTTTCTGCTCCAAGCACTAAAAGTAGTTTTTATATGGGAGGCATATTTTTGTAAAAAAGTCAAGCACACCATAGCTAGAACACCTCAGAACTATTTACATCTAAGTACAATTAGAAAAATGTAAGCTATTATGAAAAGATAATGTAATAAGGTATAATTTGGTTTATCTAATAAAAAATAAAAAACTATTTTTCACAGGAAAATTTGGTAAACACTGTCAGAACACCGTGGACAAAAAAATATAGGCACTGTGGAATATATAGTGATCAAAGTCACAGATAACGTAACGTTATATTATGTTTGTAATTTTATTATGTAGCTTGATGACCACAAATTATTTAAAAGAAGTGTTGCTTGAATATGTGGTACCGAAAAAAAGATATACCAGATCATGCATGGCCGGATTTTATCGTACACAGTCTTTACCTACACAGAACAGAGAAAAAAACTGGACAAGTGCGAGTGTTTTAAATCTGACCCAAATTTGTTAATGGTAACTAAAAAAAACCGGCCAAGAGCGTGTCGGGCCACGCTCAGTGTAGGGTTCCGTAGTTTTCCGTCCGTCACAGTAAGTGTCCCCACTTAAGAGTTAAAATAACACCGCCATGTAGGATATGATATGAGCGTTCCACGTACAGCGACATCTATCGGCAAATTAAGTAAACTATTGCGCGCAAGCTTAAAGTATGGAAGATGATTTTTATGGGATAATTCTTTATTGCGTGAACCAATTTTCACCGTTTTTACTTTATTTGAAAGCACGTCATTTCATTGTGATTTTATAGAAATTACTGGTACAATAAACACCTGCTTATACGTTTAAATTACAAACTTAGTTCAGAACTTATTTTGTAAGTTTTTTCAAAAACTATTCAACTTATCAAGTTAAAAATAATTTTTCTAGAAAGTTTTTATAAAGTTCTACTTTTGAGAATTTTTCGTAATTTTTAAAACTTTTGGTTCAAAAGTTAGAGAGGGGGGTTGGGTGGAACACATTTTTTTTTACTTCTGGAGCGATTATTTTCGAAAATATTTACATTATCAAAAAATGATTTTAGTAAACCCCTATTCATTTTTAAATACCTATCCAACAATATATCACACGTTAGGGTTGAAGTAAAAAAAAAATCACTTCCCACTTTACATATAGGGGAGGTACCCTAATAAAACATTTTTTTCCACTTCTTATTTTACCACTTTGTCGGCGTGATTGATATTAGTTCCAAATTTCAGCTTTCTAGTGCTAACGGTCACTGAGATTATCCGCGGACGGACGGACGGACGGGCAGACATGGCGAAACTATAAAGGTTCCTAGTTGACTACGGAACCCTAAAAAGGTATGTATAATGCCAGAGTGTAGACGAAAATTGCAGAATATATTGTCTTTTGTTGAATTGTTTGTTCTGGTAGGTATATTCTTGAATACGTGGACTTACAAAAGATATCTTGGTGATTTATATACGGTTACACACACGGTTATAAGTACACCAAATGCTATGAACGTGAAGCAATATGCTGGGGCTGGGCCCAGGACTATCTAATACAAACACTTTGGTTGCGCCTTGCGCTATTATCTAGGCTAGAGCATTGATTAACTGATTATTTATATAAATGCAGTAAAGCCCCATCCTGGGTTTCTGTTCAATCCTGGGTTAATTTTAATAAGGTGATATGAGATGACTTTATCATACAATCAGATTTTATATCCAGTTATAACGAAAACGTAATGATTGTACATTTGAGTTCCCGACGTGTTGTGGACCCACCCTGTGCAACCCGAACTCACGTTGTTTTTCACCCCCCCCTCAAAGTCCAGTGTCTGCATGATGATGGGGTTAAAAACAAAGTCCAAGTTGGGTTAGTTCGGGTTGCTCAGGGTGGTTCTACAACACGTCGGGAGCTCAAATACCGAGAGCCATCCAGTTGCCTCTCGGACACTGTAACTACACGTCATTGCTTTAACTATAGATATGAAATATTAGGTACTTGTTTTTCGTCTCATATCGAGTTACTAATAAAATTTCACTTAAGTACTTATCATAAGTGTAAAAAATTTGGACTTAAAACGTCTACGTATATTTATATTATAACCAAATTAGTTACATTACAACTAAATTAATTACAACTGCGAATAAAGTTAACGCACAAATATTGGAAAATTCCTATGTAGATCACTCATTGGAGCAATTTGCCTTACAAAAGGTGGTGTAGAAAATGTTTTAGTGGTTATTGGTTTGGTAGGCTATGGGGTGGTTATTAAAAATCTAGATTTTAGAATTTGAGGGTCTGTAAATTCTGTAGTAGTCAGGCATGCGAAAATGCATTAGAAATTTAGATAAAGACCGGGGATTATAATGGAGAAATTTCACAATAAATACAATGAGACGGACAATGCCAGCGCGGATAATGAAGTTATCGATGTCAATTTACCTGGAACCCCAAAACGGTTTAAAAATAATTAGTTGGTTTCAAATATTTAGATTAAAAAAAAAAACAATATAGATGATTTTTTTTATAAAACCTGTAACTTTGTATCTCCTGTAACTTTGTATCTATAAGACTTCTCGTAGACATTTGTCATAAAGCCAACTGTTCAAGCATTATGTAAAAAAACCGACCAACCGCGTGTCGGACCACGCATAATGGAGAGTTCCGTAAGGGCCCGTCCACATGTCTGCGGTACGACGCCGCAACAGTTCCGCGGCGCGGCGCAGCACCGCCCGCGCGGTGCCGATGCCGTGATACTCAAATGAAACATAGAGACAACATGCAAGGAAATGATGGCAGAAAACAACCCATAAAAGAAGCGAATCCTCATTATGCCAGAGAATGCAGCCGTTGTGGAGGCAGTCACACTGCGGACAGATGCTTTAAGAAGACTTGGACCTGCTTCCACTGCCAAAGACAAGGACACCTTGCTATTAGTAGCAAGTGTCATTTCCGTCCAGCGGGGGAAAGAAATGTACTGAGGCAGCTGAATAAAGAGGACAAAGTAGAACAGGACCAGGACGGAGAAGAAGTAATTCTAGGAAGCATTCAAATCATTGACAGCGGTGATGAAGAAGCGGCGTGGTTACCTTTGTGACTAGGAAATCGAATCTCTCTTAACATGCAAGTGGATACAGGAGCATGTAAATCAGTAATACATTGTAAGGATTTTAAAAAGTATTTTGGTGAAAGTGATTTTAGAAAACGTACTACTAAATTAAAGTCTGTGTCTGATATTAGGAGCTATGAAATTTTGGGTAAAGAATATAAAAAAAGAATTGTATTTAATTGTGATTGAATGTGAGAAATATTTCGAGACATTAGTGGGCAGAAACTGGTTAAGAATTATTTTTCCTAAATGACAGAAGTATTTTGAGATTAAACAGCTTAATTCTGAAGGTAGGCATAAGAAAAAACTAGTTCAAGACATTAAAAAGAAATATGCAAAAGTTTTTGAGAAAGATAGATCCTCTCATATTTTGAAATTGAATGCATGTTTGAAACTTAAGCATGGAGCGGAACCTATCTTTCACAAAGCTTATACTATACCTTATTCAAAGAAAATGGAAGTAGAAAAAGAATTGTTAAGTTTAGAAAAGGCTGGTATCATAGAAAAAGTAAGGCATAGTAAATGGGTAATGGGTAGGTACTCCAATTGTAGTGGCACAAAGAGCTGACAAGAAAATACGGGTTTGTGTAGATTATAAAGTGACACTGAATCAAGTACTTGACAGTGAACACTATCCTCTTCCGATCCCCGAAGACATTTTTTTACTGAATTGGCCGTCAAAATCTTCTATTGGTTTGTTTTTTTTCCTGCGCCTTTTTAAGAACAACATAAGTAGTATACGTGTCAAGGGGTCCATGTCTGCTTCAACTCTGTGTTGGACCCCTTCACACGTAATATATGTTGTTCTTAAGAAGGCAGGGGAAAAAATCAATACAATAGGAAATTTTGGGAGAGCCCATATCTTTCTATCATTAATGAAGATGGAGGTCATTTCAAATGAAAGGACCTGTCTGGTTCAACACTGTTGGAGCGTTGGAGACTACATGCAAGTAGCGGCATACAAATTACACTTTATTTCTAAATTTTATATACGTCTTATAGTTTTTCGAGTAAAATGGCTGTGACAGACGGACAGACGGACAGACGGACGGACGGACAGACGGACATGACGAAACTAAAAGGGTTCCGTTTTTGCCAATTTGGCTACTGAACCCTGCAAATGCTAAAGTCTATATGAAATTTTAATAATAACTTGTCAATTATATGAAGGTTAAATTTTAATAATTATTCAAGAGCTTAATTAAAAAAACTTATTTTTTGTATGAAAGCATATAGTTTTTTGTCAAATTTAAATTCATTATACCCGCGATTGATTGATAGCTATACCTGACATCACCTATTAATATTTTATAATGAGGAATAGAACACTGATTTTGTGTGTGAGACTTACTACTTTCATTCCCCTCTATAAGCACGCAAGGGGTGATGATATAATTTGTTTTTAAACATATTCAACTTTTGAATATGTTTGAAAAAAATCATTATAAGATGTCAAAACTGTGGTATAAACTTCATTTCTTTATCTCGATGCACAAAATTTTGAAGCGAATAAATCAAAGTCTTGTGATTTAAAAAAAATGTTTTTTCATCCCCTGTATCTCTGTAAAACTTACAGATCTATTGTGTATGAAAAAAATGTAGACAATTTTATCTTCATTATACATTCCATATACATATTAGTCATATTGACAACCGTTTAAGCGCCAAGGTCAAAAAACTGACTTTTGGCACCTGTAAACCAAGATGGCGGCCCTCAAGGTCTAAAATCTAGATTTTTTATAACCAACCTATAACCTACCAATACCAGTTAAAACATATTCAACACTACCTTATCCCTCAAAAGTGGCCCCCTATGTTTAAAATTCATTATTTTACGTTATACGTCCGTTTTTGGGTTACTTGACTTACGTATGTGTACCAAATTCATTTCAATCGGTCCTGTATGGATCCTATAAGGGTTCTGTTATTACGGAAGGTACGAAACCCTAAAAAATATGTTCTGCAAAAGTTGATCTACATTGTTTAGTACCTACATATAAATAGAGCGTTGCAATAAAAAATGTTGATAAAATAAGTGCACAAAACAAAGAAATATTAAGCTTACAATTTCAAAAATACACATTTTCTGCCTCTCTCGGTCCAGTTTGGTGTTGCCGATGGGGGTGCCGTTAGTCATGTGGCGCGCATACTGCGCACACGCCGCGCTCGCCGCCTCCAGCGCCGCCTTCAGCGCTGTCACGCCTTTGTTGTCAGCGCCGGCGTCATTCTCGATCGCGGCCTGGGCATCTATTAGCTCTTCTTCCTGTAAAAACTCGCTGATTCGTCTTATCGCTATACATGGCTACCAAAAATGTCGCATTCAATTATTTGGTCAATAAATGAGCAAGATTATCTTGTCAAAGAGGCAAACATCGATATGTTCAAAAACTAAAACGCGAAATAATACTTACGAACTTTTCGATGATATTGCAAATCATGTTAGAGTTATACATTCGTCGGCGATGATCAGGCCATATGCTGCGTACATGCATGCACTGTTTATGGTCCCAATAAGGGAGGTAATAGTAGTTCTTATCGTTTGACGCTGAGGCCTTTGTCGCTGCGGTTGTACTTTGCCAGTATCCTGTATCAGCACTCATTTCATCTAAGAAATGTAAAAAAAGTAGTATTATAGATAATGAATATCCACCTTAAAGAGGTCGAAATAAAATGTATAATTTGATTACCTACACATGCGCATTCTACTAATTTGTAGACCTTGTATTTTTAATAAACCTACCTAGTTCGTCGGATTCTAAATCTTGAGGCCGTCTGACTGAGTCGTTGTGCCCATCTAGGGAATTTCCAGAATTACCGATACTCAATTCAAACTGGATGGGTTTGTCAGTTAGTCGTTTATCGATCATGTTTGCGTCGAAAACACTGGCAAAGAGAAAGAACTCTTCGTTCTTGCCGAATGAGGCATCGTTGATCGGTGGCACGATCTCTACCTCGACGTCAGAAGCCGGAGGACATTCGATACTGTCCGTTATTTCGGTGCGAATCGACACAAGAATCCTAAAAATATTAAGAATATTGTGGTTAGTGACTTTGTAACTAAGCTAACGCGAAGTTTTTGATTATTAATTCTATGTTTTGATGTTTTTAAATAGGTACTGTGTATGCTTTATCCTTACCTCGCTCTGTAGGACACGCCTTCACCCATGCCCATGTTGAGGCTGGCGTGCTGATCCAGTAGACTGTAGTCGCGCGTAGAGCCGTAAAGGTGAATGTAAGCGGGCCCAAAAGTTGGTAAGAATCCTAGAAATTAATAAATATGTACGTAGGTACCGGTTTACCATTTGTAGAAATGATATACGTGGTATCATGGTGAATTTTTTTCATGTATACCATCAATCGATTTTGTTGTAAGGATCAAATGTCTATATGGGGCCAATTGCGTTAAAGCAACCAAAAGTCAGAAATGAGACTTAAAGTCCGAGATTTGCATTTGTTTCTCAAAACGCTCCTAACAAAATGACGTGCAAAAGTGACGTCACGACCACATAGTCGCCCTGATTAAAGTATGGAAAAAATATGAAATTGCTTTTTTTACAGTGAAATGTTGCGTTTATGTATATGGTTGCTATACAATTTATTTTACAGTAAAATGTTAAAAATCTAATGAAATTGTTTTTTTTTTAAATTTCGCACTTTAAAAATCGTAAAATTCAGAAATTTTGCAGCTTGATATCTTTGAGCCATTTCAATAGAATTTATGAATTTTCACTTTAGTTGGATATATTGATCATTTTGCATCCTATCAACTAAATTTTATTGCATAATTCAACATGTGTCATCATGCCTATTTACAAGATTTGCAAAAAACGTGTTTTTTTGCAAATTGCGGACTTGCTACTGTGGCTCATTCTCTTTGTTTTTTTATTGTGCACATGTGTTACATTGAACTTTTTTATGTCCGAGCTGTAGTTTTTCCTCTAGAAGCGAAAAATAGGTTATTACCATTTTTTTGGTACCTTAGCGCCCAATATTCACTTATAAATTTTATTGGTATCAATTCCTGACACTTTAATCTATAAAAAAAAAACATTCTCGTCCAATAGGAATTGACTGTACTTTTTATGATTTTTCCGCTAATTCTATCTGAGTAAGGGGCCATTTTTAAGATTCGAGTGCTCAAATCTGACATTCTGACATTGAACGCTCTGTCTAAAATGATGAAATGGTGTTTAAAAACTAACAGCGATAGGAATTTAATCATGATAATTTAAACTATAAATTTCATGCAAATATTATACCTATTTTTAACTTGCTTATGTGTAACGAAAAATCATGTAAAATATTCGTCATAGAAATACGAAAGCCCACTAACCTTTCTCGCCGTCATTAGATATAGACTTGAGATCAATAAAGTGCGTGCCGATGATGTTGGGATGCACGGGGTCGTTGTCCCGCAGCTGGATCTTAATGCGCTGGCACAGCGGCGGGAACATCTCAGTGAATACAATCTGCTCGTTCCACACTGGAGTGTAACAGTTCTTTTTCACTGACGTGCAGCCCTATAATTAGGAAACTAATGATTACAAATAATCATGATCCCATCAAAAACATAAATGTCAAATGAGAGCCAAGTTTAATATATTGTATATGCCTTGGTTGACGAATAGCCATACATTTGACGTTCCTCTCCCCCGGTATTGGCAGGTGTGTGACTGTGAGTAGCCTTCTTTCGAAATTATTATTTTCTCCAATGGGATGTACAGAAGTTACAAATTGACTTCAATTTGTAGTTTATTAAACAAGTAATAGTCATTCCCTAAAAGTTACGTATTTTCCACAACCTGTTGCAGCATTCTTCAGCCTTCAAGTCTTAATCAAGTTGCAGCGACAATAAGTCGAGGCGTTTGTAGAACTCTTAATAAAGAAATAACTAAATTAAAAAAAAAATTAAACCAGACTGCGTAAAAAACTAAAAGCCAATAAAAAGCAAAAAAGCTAAAAACAAGGCCAATTTACTCCTTTGTTATTTAATATTGAAAAGCTTTGCCTTGACATTAACGTCCGAGAAGCTCTACCTCGCATTATAGAATTCTAATATTTTTTTCATACCTTTGTTTTGCTGTATACACCTTTGACAAATTTTTCTCTCGTGTATTAAGACAAATATTTGAAACTATATTAAAAATCTACATCATTGAAAGAAAGTATGCCTTAATCAATACTCACATAACTGATATTATATTCTAATGTGGAACATAGCAACATTAAACAGTCGGGACCCATTATGGGGAATGTTTGCACCAATCTAGCTTCCATATGCAAAAATATCGATAAGAACAGCACTGGCCGAATTGCGGCAACATTTGTGTTTGTTGTTTTGTCAAATCACTCCGTACGATTATAGTAGGTTTTGTAAATACTAACCGTCATTCCCGCAAAACACACTTGCACGTAGGGATCGACCAGGTCCTGCGTCTCCCCGGTGAAGGCTCGTTTGACGTTGGCCAGGATGGAGTAGTTCATCTTTGGCAACCCGTCCGCTTTGTATATCTTCACGATGAACTTCGCTCGTTGGCGCTCTATGGGGACTCCATCGGGCAGAAGCAAGTTCCTATATGAATTAAACAATATTATAATAAATATGTAGGTATGGTGATTTCCAGGAAACTAAGCTAGGGTTTTCTACTGCACGAAGTGATAAGTTCGATGTACTGTCCCATTACGCATTAGAGCCGTATATAGTAATGATCTGGTCAAATTACGTATTTTGAAAAACAAATTAATAAAGTTTTGAAACTGTTATAGGTTCATACTTTTAGGTTAAAGTAAAAAATATAGACAAAGCACATTGACATGTTGTTAGTAAACTCCGGCACACCGGCTTGGTTTTACATTAGATCTCAATACTTTTTGCAGTAGGAGAACTGGGTTGCGATACTGGCATTTTTGTACATGTACTGTTTTTGATGGGATTCAATTACCATCGCCAAGGTCAACAGCCGAGTTTTGTCGAAGATCGCTTAGCTATTACGTAAATACGGTAAAGCCTATCGAAAAAATCCATAGTAAGCTTTTTTGTTTGTCATAGAACTTTTTTTAGCAATAATATTTTTCTCAAAAAATAAAGGAAACTGATCATTTTCAGTGGCTAGCCTAAACCCTAGAACTGTTCAAAATTTGAAGCTTGTGGGACTCCTAGAAGTACCTTAGATATACCATGATCGTAAATCAGTGAATCGGTGAGCCAGTGACAAAATTAAGAAACTTCGACTTACAATATTTCTAAAAGTATATGTTGAAATTCAATGATATTGGGAATAAATATTCCTTGTGTTATGGCCTCTTGTGTACAGAAATTTCAGACTTCAGACAAAATTAGAGGGGGCTCGAAAACGGCCGGGAATAGGATGGCACTGCCGTGCCTTGGTTGTTTGATTTGCTCGACTTGGCGGGGGCACTGCCGTGCCCTCAGATACAAGAGATACTATACAGTCAATTACCGTCTCCCCTTATCTTGGAAACTGCTAAGCCTAAAATTTTGAAAAAAAAATACAGATAATAGTTTATTACAGAACTCCCTGTTTATTAGTACGAGGGTTTGCTACTTATATATCCGGAAACAAAAAAACAAACAAACGTACGCGGCTGAAAATGGTTTTATTGTTTTTCAAAGTATTCCCCTTGATGATCTATGCACTTTTGCATTCGCGTGAACCAATTTTTAAAGCACTTCTGCCACTCCGCCTGAGGTACCTCCATAACGTGTTGTTTGAATGCGTCGACAGCATCTTCAGCGGTCGAAAATCGGTCGGTAATTTATTCTTTATATTTGGAAATAAATAAAAATCGTTGGGTGCCAAGTCAGGGCTGTATGGCGGATGACCCGTTAATTCCACATTTTGACCCTCCAAAAATAGAGTTGTTTCGCGTGACGTATGACAGCTGGCATTGTCATGATGAAGAATGATTCTTCGTCGCTGGTTAGTTTTACGAATTTGTTCAAATACTTCCGGTAAGCAAATGGTCGTGTACCACTCTGAATTAACCGTTCTACGGTTTTCTAGTGGCACTGTAGCTACATGGCCATTAATACCGAAGAAGCAGGCCACCATTTGTTTCAATGTACTTTTTGCACGAGTAACTTTCGTAGGGTTCGGCTCATTTTGAAACACCCATACCGTTGATTGTTGCTTCGTTTCGGGATCGTATGCATAGATCCAGGATTCGTCACCTGTATAGATGTTATAAACGGCTTTTGAGTCACCACGGTTATATTTTTTTAACATTTTATTGCACCATTCGACGCGAGCATCTTTTTGCTCTTTTGTTAAGTTGTGGGGTATCCAACGCGAACAAATTTTTTTTACATCCAAATAATTATGTAATATGCTATTAATGCTGGTCATAGAAATACCCAGAGTCGCCTCTATCTCGCAGTACGTAACATGTCGGTCGTCCATTATAAGTTTTCGCACAGCCTCGATATTTTGTTGTACAACGACCGATTTCGGGCGAACTGCCTTAACTTCGTCCGTAAGCATACTACGTCCACGATTGAACTCACTAAACCAGTGATACACAGTAGTTTTAGATGGGCCTTCATCACCAAAAGTTGAAGTTAGTTGATCTATGCACTGTTGTTGCGTTAAACCACGCCGAAAATCATAATAAATCATAGCACGAATATTTTCACGAGTGAGTTCCATTCTTGCTGCGAGATGACATTTAAAACCCGTCAAAAACAACAAATAAAAGAAAAAAATATACCGGCCAGTACTTAAAAAAGTTCAAATTTTACCATGGAGGTCAAATATGCTATTTAAGAAGATTGTAATCCCGGTTTCCGGATATATAAATAGCAGCCTATGTATTACCTATAAAAAACCGGCCAAGTGCGAGTCGGATTCGCGCACCGAGGGTTCCGTACAAACCTGTACCTGTATACCTACGTATATAGGGGTAGTAACTTTAAAATTATTAAAAATATTTTTATTATATGATGTAAGTAAAAATTTATTGTTTTCGCAATTTTTCCTATATCTGTGCTATAAGACGTTGCTTCGTACCAACTTTCATGATTCTGAGTTCACGGGAAGTACCCTGTAGGTTTTGATTCCCTTGCGAGTTTCGAAAATTTGCGGAAATTTGCGGCATAACGGCTGTATCTTTTGATTGCGTTGGCTTAGAAGTTTGATTTTTTCACAGCTCCAAGGGACAATAGACCTGAGTATTTGATATAAATTTCAGCTTGGTACCTCCACGCGTTCTTGAGAAAAATGGTCTTGACAGACAGACAGACGGACAACAAAGTGATCCTATAAGGGTTCCGTTTTTTCCTTTCGAGGTACGGAACCCTAAAAACAAGAAAAAATATTATACTGGAAACTATAGGTCTAAAGCTAAGCAAATATTTTGTAAATGTAACCCTTGTATAACTGTTTGTTTCATATTAAATAAAATAAATTAAAAAAATAATAAGGAGTCTACGGTCAAGCGTAGACATTAAAAAATATTGTTAAAATCGAGAAATATTGTTAACGAACCCTCGGAACGCGAGTCCGACTCTCACTTGGCTGCTTTTATGTAGATTACCTCACTGCCTTTTATTTAATGTATTACTTTATTTTAGTAGTCATGATAATTTAGAAAATAACGAGTTGTTTCATTTGTTCAACGAAAGAGTTTTGTCGAATTTTACTTAGCATGGCTATAAAGAATAAAGTCTATTGAAAAGATGCATAGAAGGTTCTAGTTATGCAAGTTTAGTTAAGATTTTTTTCTACTCCTGTACTTTTATCTGTCATTTATACATTCGTCTACACCTTTATAAGAACATAGATAATACACTCGATGAAAAGTCTATCTAGTCTATTCCCCAAAATAACACTTGTTCTATAAAAGCGCCAAAATAGTATCGCGTAATCGCATGCAAACACGACTATTAATGTAAAATAAATTACTGCCAACCTAAGAAACCTAAATAAACGCAGCGTTTTTAGAAAAAAAACTTTAAAAAATAAAAAATAAAAGAACCACAGACCTAATTCGTAGTTTTTACATTTCCCGTTCGTTTGTTGGGGCAAATTGCAAACTTTGAAAGTAATTTAGGTATTTTTTACTAATCTCTGTAGCTCTTTAATAATTGATCAAATAACGACGGTGTGTATTTGTGTTAGTAATGTTAGTATTATTGAAAAATTGTGTTTTGAAAGGTAAAACTTAAATGATTGTTGATTAAATATGTTGACAAAATAACTGCGATATCCATGAAATTTTCAATTTCACATTTTATGTAATTCGTAGAAAAAGTATTGTATGCAACGTCGTATAAGTAGGTAAAAAAATGTTCGTGGCGTTTTTCTTAACAATTTTCGCCTACGGCTCAAATTGTTACCCACGCCACTCACCTTTTTTGACCCCTCTTATACAACTGTTGCATAAACTACTATAATAAGGTTATTTTTTCTCGTAGACATATTTCTCGTAACATAAATATTTTTCTCAAAAAATAAAATATACATTGTCAACAGGGAGACCTTTCCTGCTGGGTAGCGTAGCGTCAGGGAGAAGGGGAAGGACGGTAGTTTGCGTGAAACATTTACACCTTAAGGTATGTTGCTATTAATAGCTTTAGACGGAGAGCTGGCCACGTCAGGTATGACACAATAATGAGAGTAACGAAACCCCTCTAGTTAGTTTGCTCCGGATATCTGGCAGCTGTAAAGTGGTGGAGGTCAAAGAATGCAAATAACTTGAAAAAAAAAACAAATCCTAGAGGTCTGGGTTTGATGTAATATTATGAGAAATTATATAAATAATTAGATTATGTAATTGCCAAAAGTTTCTGTTGGAGGAATATAATGTAATTCGTAGTATATGGCCTACTGGTTTTTTTTCGTAATAATACGCAATGTTTTTTGTTCCAATATTAAAATATAGGCCCTATCATTTATAATAACTTCGGCAGTTTTTATCTATTTTGGTAGTATAATTTTCCAATTAAAAAAAAATGCTAGCCTGTCACTCTGACCTCCATCCATTAAAAGCTGCCAGATGCCCGGATCTAGCAATAAGGATAGTATAGCAATCTAACCAGACGGGTTTTGTTGCTGTCATTATTGTGTCATATCTGACGTAGCCAGCTCTTAGTCGATTTCAAAACTATTCTTTTGTTTGTCTACTCCAAACATTTAAGTAACTATAATTTAAGTATTTTTTTGGCTCATATATATTATGTGTATGTATAAGTAATGACTTATATGTCCGTTAGTATTTTTAAGGCGTAAACTGTAATCTTGCTGGCATAAACCTAACTAAAGTTATACTATGCAAGTTAAGGCGCGAAGTAATTATTGTGTGCCATGCTTACATGGTACAGTCGCCATCTGATATATCGGATCAGCCAAGTTGGTCACAAATATCTGAACAAAGCCTTTATTTTTGAGTACCTTCGCTACTCCGATATATTTGATGGCGACTATACGTGGTACCTATGTCTCTACGACATTTCAATGACGGTTCCAGCATTATAAAGAATATAAAGATACGCAGTAGCTAAACATACTAAAGGGTTTGGTTTGCCGTCTTGATCCCCGGGGACATTGTTAATGCGCAGTATTCGGGAGTCGTAAATTTTAAATAAAGAAACTGGCATTGCGTATATTAGGTACCTACATATTCGAATACGTAGAACGCGTACATTTTTCCATTGTCAACTATTCATAATATTTAATCTCGTTCAATAAAATACTTACGTTTTGAAGAATATTAATAAATATACAAATTTAAGTTGATTAAGCTTGTTCAGGTAACTCAGGTAAATGCGAATACAAATATAAATTTTAAATTTAAACATCGTGAGATGCTACGTAACACTATTATATTTTAACTCGCATGCATTAACGTCTACATCGCGCGACAAAATGTTTCGAAGGGATAGGTCTCCATTAGAGTGCTATAGAACCGGTACGAGTAGTGGCTAAATACTCGTTCTTTTGATAATTATTTAGGTATTTGCTAACATTTTTTATCTATCCATCTATTTTTTATATAATGCGTTTTGTAATAAAAATCTGTGTAAAGGAGCTTTCAAGCAAATTGTTTCTTTATTTACGAAAACTAGTTCCTACTTACAGCGTACAAGTACTTACGCTTCGATATCATCTTCATCCTTTTCGCTCTTGGGTGGTATTTTAATGGTATCTCCCTTGCCAATAACACTGATGTCGCACTTCAGGTAGCCTTTGGCGCCGGCGGCGATGTCGTCTGGGTCCGTAAGAAGAGCCCACTTGTGATAAAATTGTCGATCTGCGAACAATATAAATAAACAATCTTCTTTATTTTTAATTTTCAATAGTTAACAGTAGTAAACCAACTCATGACATAACATTCGATTACCGCGATAAATAGGTACCGTAGTCCATCATTTTCACATTTTTTTTAAAACCGGAAATGAGAACCACATCAGTCTACAATACTGGGGAGGTAATTTTTGAAAGCGCTCGAATATGAAACTTAAAACCCTGGATAAAACGAAGAAATGATATTTTAATAGTAACAGCGATAGTAATTTAAAATCATGATTATTTATACTATTAATTTCATGTGTAAATAATGGCGACAAACTTTTGTGTGCGGTTATATTCGAGGTTAAATTCTTTGAATTCGAGCGCTCGATAGTCAAAAATCGGCCCCCTGGGCCTTATTCAGATATGAGTATTTAATACCTGCACTGATACAATGTTGTCAGTATGATACTTAAATGACAAAAAAATACCAAAATAATTTTCATAGGCACAGAATCGGTAAGTCATAATAAAGTATGACGTATTTTGCCTTAAGGAAACCTCTGACTTCTATTCTCATACTGTAACTTTTCTATTGATTTAATGGAATTGGTCTGAGCTATTGGCAAAAGATCTAAAGCAAAACAGGATCGTTTGAGAATATGAAAAGCAATTAAACCAAACCTATTTAGTATTCACCGTGTTTTTTTATTATTTACTTTAATTGCAATTGCATTCCTGAGCTTGACACCAATGCCCTAATTAGCTACAGTTCTGAGATAATCGATAGTTATTTTTTATCGTTCTAATTGTCTAACCTAAATTAAATTATTCCTGCAATCTGAACCACCGCTACAAAGTAATGTAGGTGTGTAGGTACATGTGTGTTAAACTGTTAAGTCAATAAAAATACGTACGCTTCTTTATTTATTTATTAATATTCTACATACAAGCTAACAGCTAACGCCAACACACTTATATGGAACTATCATATTTTACATTAGTAGTTTGCGACAAATCAAATAATGAACAAAACAAAAAACAAAGGAGACCGTAAATTCCAGGCTCACATGCGATATAACGTCAACGTCAAAACGAGACGCAGCTCCCTATATTACCCTTTCTTTCGGCCTCACTTTGTGGCCCAAGAGCTCCAGTTTAAAATTATAACTTAGTAGTAGTAGTAGCGCACATCATCCTTGTAGCGCACTAACAGTGCTAAACCTTATCTCTTTGTAATAAGTGGTACGATTGGTTAGTTAATATTAGCAATGGTGGTTTGATAGTCATTATCTTTATTTACCCAAATAGGTACCTACAAGAAATCAGCGGCAGGATCAATCTTATGACTTTTTATTATTTTATTATGATTTCCGTTTCATTATCTTCAATCTTGTCAGATTTTGTAGATATTCTTTAAAAACCGGTAGTTATTTTTTGTTATACTGTCAATCATAAACATGTACGCTTTTAAATATTGTCCTTATCACATTCATGTTTTTTCATCCCCGATTTCTCAATTTTCCCGTTATATTTCATGATAATTTTATGACCGCCCTGATCTAGAAATTAAGGCGAATGTTTTGATACCTATTTCATAATTATATACAAAAATTGACGACCTCCTTTGTATCTTGGACTATTAATGTTCGAAATTACATGCAATTTGAAATACATCGTAATTTTCAATTGTTTGGTTAAGTTAATCATAATAATGCTCTGGTTACACAAGTAACCGATATAACAATGATTGTATTAAAACATATGTTAAAAAACTAACTATGCCAATTTTTTTGGGTTGACTGGAAGAGATCCCTATCAGGTATGAGCTCGCCTTTGTGCATATATTTTATATATGTTACTGTTGTTTTTATGTTATACCTACTTGTTTACGTGCAATAAAGTGATACATACATACATACATACATTCTTTCCTTAATGAACCTAACTATAGGCTAAAATAAAAAAAACACGGCTAGATACCCTGTTTTTTGGTGGGGCATATTGAGCATATCCTCTCTCTCTCTCTCATAATCTCAATCCCAAGTTTGAAGCGTAACCTAGCTAAACGGTGCTTCGAAAACTAACTAGTTGCAGGTAGCGATTATGTTAAAATAATTATAATTATAAATTAATGATTACACCATTAATAAAATTTGTAGTGTGAGTACTTGACTTTTGTCCCTGAATCTTATTAGTCTGTTTTAGTTTAAATAGCCTGTTTTGCACCGGAATATTTAAGTCTACTACTGTAATATTTAAGTCTGCTTATATAAAAATGTGCTTTTAAGAACTAAGTGTAGTGTATACTATCATATTCTGATTCCTATCTGTGAGTTCCTGTAATTGGCTCTGTATTTCTATGTAAGATGTTTATTGTATATATGTTAGCTGTTGGAATTCCTTGAATAAATAAATAAAAAAATATTTGACTTTAGATCTATATAATGTCTATAATGTCGGGTCTTAGAAAAACGAAACCTAATATTGTCGATAGGAAATTTAGAAAAAAACAAGGGCAGTTCTATGGCTGGTTGGTAAATTTCTCAACAAGCCCTGTCTTATTTTATTGCAAAAAATCAACTCTAATAAAATCAGTAAGAGCTGTGTAAAAACTAGTATTGTAAATCAATAGACACATAAATTTACCAAGTTCTAATGTACAATAGGTATTTTTAGCATTTGTGCTTGCAAATTTAGGAGTCAAACACTAAACCTAATTTTTTTCAATTTAAAGAGCAAAAAATATTAATCATCCCTAGTGTTATCTTCGACACATTGAATCCTGTCATGGATATATGTTTCATCTTCCCCAGACCTTCCTTTTTGTAATTGAATGGTCTAGCCTATCGTGTACAGTTCCAAGATTGGGATTCGTGGACATACTTGCCTATATTTTATAATCGATTGCTATCCAGATTTGCGCTCACATCTCTGATAACTATGTCTTATTAATGCATCCCAATAAAGTAGGTATATGACCTACCTAAATGATGAAGCAATAAGTAAATGTAAAAGACAATATAATTTTCTGGGTAATTCTTTTTAGGAAAGGCGTTTACACTGGTACCAGGTTAGACATAAAAACAAGATGATTAATAAAGATGATTACAAAACAAGATGATTAGGAAACCATCCAAATTAATTAAAACAACAATAGATTAAATCAAAAGGCGCTGAAATAAATTACAAGCATATCTACCTAAAATAAGTTATATACCTCATCACCTAAAAAAACAAACGACGGTAGAAAGGCGCGACACTCATTCCGCTGCCAGGACATTCTGAAAAAGCGTGAAGAAATTCAAAATAGGTGCGTACAAACAAGTAGCCGAAGGAAAGAGCATGCACAATGACTCAAACTCAATGACATATTGAACATTGCAGGTTTGATGTGTATGTACTTAGTTATACCCCATGTACATTATGTAAACAAATAAAGTAAGGCACCCCTGGGTTATTTACGCCCACAGTCATATAACGCTCGCGGCGGCGTTAATAACCCCGAGTAGTGTACCTACCTTAGTTAATTCCTTAATAAAAAAATTAAGAAAACATGTAATCGGGTTTTTCATGGCTTTTTCTTTTTAATGTGAGTGGGCAAATCACCCTCGTGTTGCACTATATCCAATTAAAGTGAAATTTTATAAATTCTATAGAAATGGCTCAAAGATATCAAGCTGCAAAATTGCTAAATTTTACGATTTTTTTAAGTGCTAAATTAAAAAAAAAAAAAACAATGATACTATTAGATTTTTAACATTTCAACCATATACATAAACGCAACATTTTACTGTAAAAATAGCAATTTTATATTTTTTCCATACTTTAAACAGGGCGACTATGTGATCGTGACGTCACTTTTGCACGTAATTTTGTTAGGAGCGTTTTGAGAAAGAAATGCAAATCTCGGACTTTAAGTCTCATTTCTGACTTTTGTGACTTTAACGCAATGAGCCCCATATAGACATTTGATCCTCACAACAAAACGAATCGATTGATACCATACATGAAAAAAATTCACCATGCCTATTGTTTACATTCACTCATTTTCAACCGACTTCAAGATTTCGAAGGTGGAGATTATCAATTCGTCGGAATCTTTGTTTTTTTGGTATTTTTTTAATGTATGTTCACCAATTATTCGAAGTCGGCTGGACCGATTTGGAAAAGTATTTTATTGTTTGAAAGAGTATACTTCACAGTTGGTCCCATTGTAACCAAGTCAGGATCTGATGACGGGCTCCTGGAGAAATCGAGGGAACTCTTCAACTATTATAGTGATTTGAGTATTTTTACAGCAGCTCGAGCATTTGCTTTTGGAAAGGTGGAGTCTATGTGAAGTCGGTTCTTTTTTGTTTAAAATTATAAGTGCTTCACTTTTGGAGCATGCAAAACCCATCTGTCATTATTATATGTATCTCATAGGATACATTGTGCAAGTGTGCAACGTGATCTTTTATTTTAACTAAATGCCAGGAATACTTGCGTCTCGAATGACTTTACATAAAATGTATTTAAATATATGAATAAAATATATTATAGGTACTTACTGACAGAAATAACACACGCGTACTGTCAGTAAGTACCTATAATACGTAATAAAATCTCTATTTAAGATTCAAATTGCAAGCATACTAGAGGGTAGGTAAAAAAAAAATATGAAACATATTTTAGGTTGGGTATGTGCCTGTAAGTCAAGGTTGTAAGGCCGGTGACAGACATAGACTTTTACAGGATAAAAGCCGTGAATCTTTTGGTTTATTAAAGCATCGCATTTATAGTTGATACCAATGCGAAACCTACATTAATAAACCAACGCCAATAATTACGAGTATGTAATAACTAATAGGGGTAGCAACGCTAGTATTTATTTTACATATAGGGAATGACTTAAGGCGTCATAAAAAGTCGGCATGAGCAACCAGCATAATTGTCAGGTAAGAAAATAAATATTAGCCTATGAGCACGTACCGGGCTGGCTCCAGACTGTGGCGACGTCCAGCTTGAAGCTGCCGAGTAGCTTGTTGGCGCGCAGGATGTTGCGCGACTGCAGCACCTGCCACAACACACGACACAAGCCCACATTCACACCTCTCACTATCACTAAAGCCATTTCATTGCCTTATCCAGATGTGCCGAAATCTAATAAAACATTAGTTATTATACAAGAGCGTTAGTTATCAGTAAATAATATTTAAGTAGGTATACTACATTTCTATTCACATAGGTTTTGGCTAGCTTAAGATCTTGTCAGAATACGGATTCTGACAAATAAAATATTTGATTGATTGATATAAAAGACAACTTTGCGCTGAGTTACAAGCCAAAGCCTTATATTATTTTCATAATTTCAAAAATTCTAAAACGTATGTGTATTCCGTATAATTTATCAAATATCGCACTCATCTCTGTTCATCCGTTTATTATTAGGAGTTACGATGCCCAGGTGCACATGTTATTTAATTTATATTATTATTATTATTGGTATGTTTCCCGACTACGGGACAATGATGTTTCGGACCTTTGAAAGAGGTATTCGGAGCCGAAGCTAACGAGCAGAGGCCCTTTAGACAAATTAATGTAAAGTGAGGGGTACACTAAGCGGAAGCTGCTCCTACCCGTGTCATGGGATGCACGCAGAGTCAGCACCCACCATGGTGTAATGACTATTGAAATTTAATGGTGTCTAAAATTTACTAGGCTATTGGATAAAAAGTTAGGACTACTGAGCTACTAGTTGAAAAATCGGACGCCTTATAAAATGGTATCCAATTTTATCTCTGGCAGACGGTGACTCGCCCTCTGGAAGATAGGCCCCCATAAAAAGCGATATCAAAGATTGCTCAAGGGCACCGGTGCACATCAGGGCTTGGGATAGAGAGGTGTCACTGGACTTAAACATAGCCAACTCGCCACTCTGGACGGTCGGCTAAAGCAAGCCAGAAGCCCGGACCTGTCCCACCCCACCCATTAACAGGGCATCCCAGGGGACTCAGGTACGTGGAGTGTCTACTCTCAGTACTCTCCAACAGCTCGACACAAACTACACTGCGTTGACTAACTGCGCTGGTGAAAACCAGTGGGCGATGGGGTCGTCACACAACAAAGATTACGATTTAGATAGAAGCGCCGCAAACATAATATCCCTCGCCTTGTAGGTATTGGGAATTAGAATCAAACGGTTTATTGATATTGCACAAGTCTTAATAGTATCTTATTTTCGTAGTTATATTACACTTTCCGCCCGCGACTTCGTTCACATATAACACGGTTCTTTATACAGAGTTTCATTTCTCATATTTTTGATATAAGAACTATTTTTTGGTCATCTCCGTGTTTCGAACTATCCGCGAACCATCTCTTAATGGATTTAGTGATTTAGGCGAAATAACGAGACACGTAGACAGACAGTTTCATTTACAAATAAATATTATTCAAACAATAACCTTAATGTACCATATTCATTGCTTAGCATTTCTTTGTAAACTACATTTACTGTCGGTTTTATTTAGCGATAAAATGACCAGAAATTTGGCAGAGTTCACTCTCGAATGACTCCCTTGGACGCACAAATTGTCGAAAACGCTGAAATCGGTTTTTGTATTGCAATAGAAAGTTTAAAATATTTCAAGTTTAAAAACGTCATAATCTATTTAACCTCTAAGGGGTGGAATTCTCCAAAACGCTAAACGGACTTTTATGAATTTTAATAAGTAGATATTAGTAAGTCTAGCACAGAAAATAGTTTCCGCCATACATACTTTTTATTTCAGCCCTATTAAACCACTCAGGAGTAGAACTTTCCAAAATGCTGAAAGTACTTTTTTAAACATTAAATAATTTTAAACAAAAAAGAACCGACTTCACTTAGCCTCCACCTTTCCAAAAGAGCTTGAGCTCCTGTAAAAAATACTCAAATCACTATAGGTGTGCACTAAATCATAATAGTTGAAGAGTTCCCTTTGTTTTCTCAAGGATCCCATCATCAGATTCTGACCTGGTTAAAATGGGACCAACTGTGAAAAAAAAAAAAAAATTTTCCATATTGCATTTTGTTTAAAAAAAAAGAGTTTTCCATATCGGTCCAGCCGTCTTCGAATAGTTAATCGGTGAATATACATAAAAAAAAGGAAAAACAAAGATCCCGACGAGTTGATAACCTCCTCCTTCGAAATCGTGAAGTCGGTTGATAAGTAATATTTCTACAGTTTTAAGACGCAATCTTAAAAAAGTTTTCTCATACAAATTTTGTACTCATATTTAACCCCCTCAGGGGTAAAATTTTCCAAACTGCTGAAGGCACTTTTATTTATTGTATTATAATAAGTAATCTTCCCATAACGTTACAAGTCTCTAGCTCAAAAAAGAAATTCCTCCATACAAACTTAGCATCCCCATTCAACCCCCATGGGTGGAATTTTCCAAAAAGCTGAAAGAAGTTTTGTTGTATATTAATAAATCATCTTCTCACAGAGTTTAAAGTCTCCAGTTTAAAAAAAAGATTTCTTTCATTACAAAGTTAGCACTCCTATTTAACCCCCTCAGGGGTTAAATTTTCTAAAACGCTGAAAGTACTTTTATTGTATTTTAATAAGTAATCTTCCTACAAAGTTAAAAGTCTCTCATAAAAATAAAAATAAATTCCTGCATACAAAATTCGCACCCCTCTTTAACCCTCTCAGGGGTGAAATTATCCAAAACGCTGAAAGTATTTTTTTTTGTTTTCTAATAAGTAATATTCCTTTTGCTTAATGCTCTCTTTAGCTCAAAAATACATTTACAGGGCGACCCACGACTTTGCGACATGGAGGGGTCTTTTTTTATTTATGGTGCTTGCGTTATTTAGAAAACATAATGTATAAGGCGGCTTTAAAAATAAAAATTAAGTCTTCTTTCAGTAAAATTTCTTATCTAAAGTACTTAAACTACTTAAAGTACGTCCCCTCCATGTGGCATTCGAGGGACGCCTAGATAGATTACTTTTGATGGTCCCAAGAGATTTACATTTTTTTATTTGTTAGTTTTTTATCTTTGTTTCTGATAAATATACGATTACCGTACGATTCTTAAACTTTGTCGAAACTTTTTAACTAGAAATTAGGTATCTCTGACCCTACTTTAAACCCTTTCAGTTACATTATTTAATCTATTCTGTCGTCTATTTTAAATACAGGCGATATACTATATTGTACTAGACTAGTAAGTAAGTAAGTAAGTATAAATACTATAAAGATCGAAACAAGCACACATATTCACATGGACACGCTGCTTAAATCCCCTCCACCCCTACTATTTTGCTTTGGCGTAGTCTAGTAAAAGTAGGTTTTATATATCGCTTTGGATTGTTGAAACAAAGCAGCGGTGAATGTGACGTGATTACATGAAGTGTGATCGCGCGTGTGTGTTCAGTACTCAGTACACAGCACAACAGCAGCCACTCGTGCCACCCGGTAGCACGCGACCTCACACGCCAACATGTCACTTCATCAGTGTGTATGTACTTACCGGTTGCCTGTCCACACATACAAGCATGCAGCATTAATGCTTACGATGTCTCTGTCTGTTGATTTTATACGTATTTGGGATTCGTTCCTGGGTGTTCAAATAAATGAATATGACAAAAAACGCATAAAATACCTACATTTCAGTGACACATTTCAGTAAACTTAAAATGACTTTTTTATTCAGTATTCAGTTTTAATACAAGATTAGTGAATTGATAACGTAAATATTATGGCATTTTGTAATTATCAGTAACTTTAGACTGTAATCAGGTATAAGGGCCTTTTTCCCAGTTTTATTATTCATGTAACTTTAATCGTTTATAATTTGAAAAATAACAATCGAAGAATAATAATAACATTCTTTTGATGCATGTTTAGACTGATTAAACGTAATTTATAGCAGATTAAAATTTTTAAAAATGTGCAGTTAAAAGAAAATGTATATTTTTGTTATTAAAACAAAAATTTAGATTTCGTTAATTCTATTATTTTACTTTTATTCTAATGTGTAAATTAAAGTATTTCCGTCCACATGTATGTCAAAGATAGCAAAGTATAAAAGAATAATCTGCAAACATTTAAATAATTTTTCACCTCAGCAGCTCGAACAAGCCTACTACCCTGCGAATACACAGTGACGAAAGTCGCAGGGAGTCATACAAAGTAGTTACATATCGTGTTTTTGAGTCCCTCGCTACGCTCAAGATTCTAACTTAGAATCACTCGCTTCGCTCGAGATTCAATTATAGAATCTTTCGCTTACTCGGGACTCAAAATCAACACTCGCAAGAAAAACTAACTTTCCTTTCTTGTTGCACAAATAACTATTTTCCATTTATTCTTTCCGGAGCCTTGCTGTAATCAAACCCAATTTTTTCACAATCTGTAAGTCAACTTGAAATAATTAATATTGCATTTCAAAGAAAAACACCTTAGAATACATAATCAATCATCATCTTAGTAACTTGCAACGGAAATATAGTTAAAATGGGTTTCAAACTTCTTTTCACTATTTCTTAAAACTGCGGTTTTAAAATGTGTAGGTTTGATCGTAAAAAAAATAAGTATCGGACTTAGAGTAAGTTATGGGACTTAAAGTAATGGATTTTTTGTATTATGTAGCTTATAAAACGCAGATTTAGGATCAATGCTTAACTCAATATCGAGCATAAGGGCCCTTTATGCATGGAACGCCACATATGATTTGGAAAATATGAAAGGTGCCTTTTGAGTAGGTGTGAGTACTTATTAAGGTACTTGTTTATGTAATTTACGGAAAATTGAAATAATGGAATAAAAATATTTATTTATTTATTTATTACTTTATTGCACAAAAATAAAAAAGTACAAAAGGCGGACTTAATGCCTCAAGGCATTTTCTACCAGTCAACCATAGGGCCAAACAGATATTTGCTAAGGTGGGTGCAGGGAGAAAATTAGATTGTGAAAATACCATCTTAAATATCATCTTACGTACCTTATTTTCTACACATATTTAAAAACAGATTAGGTACTTACCTATCTAAATATTATCTAAATGTAACTTGAGCATAAATAAATAAAACATGTTGAATTTTGTCTGACACACTAATGAAAAGAGTTGAAAGATATAAAGGCCAGATAAGTTTTAAGTTCTTTTTTAATAATATGAAACACGAAGTGAAAAAACAAAATTCCCTACAGGGTGTCAGTAAGCGGACAAGTGTCCGCCAAGCGGGTTACCTAACCAACATGGTTAGGTTAGGTTGCGCGGACAGACAATATAAAATATAAATTAATAGATAAATCATCTTATCTCTTGTTCACTTATTTCTGTTTGCTTTCAAAATAAAAATCTCTTTCATCAGTATTTATGTTGTGCGTGCCCTCTGATCTTATTATTAAGTATAGCGGGAATCGTCTTTTATTTTATTTTAAGAGAAATAGGCCATTTGTCCCGTTACTGGCACTGTCCGCGCTACCTGCACAATTATCATAGGGTGAGATGAGGGTGGGATGAGGTTTTAACTTTTTATTTTATTTTCTAAACTATAAGCGCCCTACATACCCTTGAAGCGCCAGGGGACTTACAACCCGCTCTACACACAAAGCTTTCACACAATGTCTTCGTTTAAAAAATAGGCTTAAGTCCGAAAATCCCCTCATTACTAATATATTATTTATTACCTATAAACTTGCACAATGCTTACGAGTACCTACTTAATAGATGCGGTAAGATTCGACCGTTAACACGGATTTACTTGAACTTGCTGTCTACCTACCGTAAGCGCAGACATTTTTCTGTATTTCACGTTTCAAAACCAGGATTCACATAATGCTGAGGAAGAGGTAGCTTAAAGGGGCAAAAGCAGGGCGAAAGGTAAAGTTTAACTTTGAAACGAAAGATTGATATCATGCCACAAGTTTCCAACCTTTATTAATATGTGATTCAGAAGTACACGATACGACTTGCGTTATTAAATATCCTAACTCTGAAGAGTGAATGCTACCTTAGCTACGAACATTGCTAACTTTCATCAGCCCCTATTATTTTTGATTTTATTTCGATATGTAATGTAACTAATAAAGGACGGACTTTTTTCCGTAATAAGTGCCAAGATAAAATAAATAAATAAATATTATGGGACAATCTTACACAGATCAACCTAGTCCCACAGTGAATTCAATAAGGCTTGGGTTGTGGGACTTACTATTTATTACTAGTATATCATATCGGCACTACCCGTTCATAGTTTCCAGCTACCCAAAGGTTGTCTGGTAGAGATCGCTTTTTAGCGATAAGACCGCCTGTTGTTACCTAGTTTTTATCACTGGATCGCTGTATATTTTCCTCTTTTCTCATGCACAATAAAGAATATTTATTATTATTATTTGTATGTCTTTCCCGACCACGGAACAATTGTGTTCCGGACCTTTGGGTGGCATATGCGGAGCCGAAGCCAACGCGCAGAGGCCCTTTCGACAATTTAATGAAAAGTAAGGGGTACACTAAGCGGATGCTGCCCCTACCCGTGCCATGGGACGCACGCAGAGACAGCACCCGCCATGGTGTAAAGACTATTAATGACATAGAGTTAATGGAGTCTAAAATGTACTAGGCTATTGGGTGATAAGACTGATAAGTATGGACTAACTACTGGGCTATTGGATGAAGAACCGGACGCCTGCCTAATAAAACGGTATCCAATTTTATTTCCGGCAGACGGTGACTCGCCCGCCGCAAGATGGGCCCCCGTAAAAAGCGACATCAAAGATGGCTCAAGGGCAACACCGGTGCGTGGGCTGTGAAGTTGTCGAGAGGTGAGTCTGCGGTAGCCAGATCCCGGTAATCCGTTCAGCAGGCCGCCGGCGTTATGACATTTTACACTTCCGACCTGGAGCATACTCGTAGGTCCCGCTCTTGCGACTCCACTCTGGCCGGCCAGTTAAGGCAAGCACAGAGGCCCGCGGGCTTATTATTATTATTATTATTGCTACATTTTTTTCTAGTAAAAACTAGTTCAAAGTATTTCTATGGTCTTTGATATCTCTCAATAAGACATGTCTAGACTATGCCCCATACTGGTAACATCGTTTTACACTGAGTAACAATTAAAAATGTAATTTTTTGTAAGGTATTTACTCTGAAACTATGGCGAATTTCGGAAAAGTTTATAGGACATTTTTTTCTCTAAATATTTGTTTATTTCACAAGAAATTGTAATTACAGCGTACGCCAAAACATTATATGATCATGAATACACTGTTAAAGTCTCTCGCAATGCTCACGGGTACCGTGTATAATACATAGATATAGATAAATACTTAAATAAATAGAAACCATCCATAACCCACGAACTGTGATAAACACACAAATAAATGCCCTGACGACGATTCGAACCTGGGACCTCCTGCTTTATAGGCAGTTTCACTACCAACTAGGCTAGGAGGCCGTCAGATGAATTCAAACATCGTATTCTAGCTCATAGTTCGAATAGAGCTTTCTGCACTTGACGGCTTCGTCTTATTAAGGACGGTACAGCACAGGGTATAATTTTCATACGTTAATACCAACCAGCATTCAATTTATTCTATTGAATCCACTACTTGAGGAACATCAAAACATACATTTTAATAAGCTTAACCATCTAGACATATACTTACTTTTTTGGCTAATATCAAAATTTTTCTTATACATATCGATAGGAAAAAACTGGTGTCATTAGTATTTAGGTATAAATATTTAAAGAACTGACGACAAAACGTACCTTTACTTAATGCATTTCATATAAATCAAGGAACTAAAAATAAACAAGGAAATAAACTATTCGTAATCACTATCCTGGTTATTAATTCCAGCGTAATAAACGTTAATACATGTTTATATATACATTTCAACAGATCAAGATTTTTTAAGCACATGTTTAAAAGGTACCTAACACTGCTAACATCCCTATTCTGACGTACATACATACCTACATTACATACTTGGTTATGAATATTACGCAGATTCAACGAAAAGTAACATTTTTTATGATCCCCGAGAATCCCCGTGATTATTATAGGTATGAAGGATGTGCGTGATGGCAACAAGGCCGCGGCTTATATATTCTCTGTGCATTAATGCCTACGAAATCTGACAAATAAATGAATATTTTACATATTCAGCTCTGATCCGATCGAATATATACAGCATCTGGATAAGGCAACGATTAGCATAATATAAGTATGACAAGTTATTGACGCATGTGGGTATTCCCGAAGGCAACACAGAGCTTGAATATTACTGCTCGACTGTTACCGGTGAGGTGAGCCAGCGGCGCATCTGACACTGTCACATCGCTAAGAATGTTATGACCAAAGAGGTCATTCGCTCGCTTACTGTATTACTTCAACTTTTTTTTCGGGTAGCTTAGTTTCGCGAAAGTTAGATGTTAACTATATTAAGTTTCGGGCTTACGCAGTTAGGGTTAGTTTGTTCATAACTATGACGTGTTTTTGGTAAGCAATGTTCCGACCGCGCCCTCTGCTTCCGCCCTATTCCGCCCGTCGCGGGGTGCGAGTGCGACAGCCGGATCGGATGTATGAAATCGCTTACATGCTTTGCAATTTTCATATATACTCAGGGACAACAAAAATGTGTATAAATCATAACTCTTTGTGTTTTAGATTCAAGTTATAATAATAGTAATTATTCATATTATTTATATCAAAATAATTTACAAACTTAAATAGATGATTCTCAGGTTTCCGAGGGCAGATTTAAACTGGCATTTTTAGCTTTCACGGCTGTCGCCCTGACCACTAGACCACCCGGTCACGGCGTAACTTATCGAAATTTCTCAAGTATATGCAATCTCTGAATTTGAAACGGGAAATATTGTACTCTCTGGTAAAAAGATAGAGTGGTATCATTTCCGTATAAAACAACGTGCAGAATATTATTTTTGATATTAAAAATGTAAAATTCTATATTTAAAATAAATTAACGTAAAAAAGTTTTAAGTTAAACGGTTTTATTTCAATCAAATGTTGTACCAAAAACTAGAAAATAAAAAATTATACGAATTTTAATCCCACATACATTGCTTCCTGGAGAGTAATCATGTAAGACGGATAACAGAATAGGCATCTCGAGTCGGATGCTAAAGGCCCTATTTGTCTCTATATCAGTGGATTAAGTCATAATCGGAAGCTTTTATCAGACTAAAATAAAAACGTGAGGCGTCTAATATAAAGTAGAGTGGGTTAAGTATGTAATACAGACTATTTAATCTAAAATCAAAGTCACGTAGCTATGCTTTAATGTTGTTGAAGGTGGCGTTAGTGTGAGAGTACTACGAGTAGTATTAAAAATATGTATATATAAATTATATAAAATGAGTCAAATACTTAGATATTTAGTTTGCGAAATGAAATGTGAAATTAAGTAAATATAAGTAAATAAATATAAGTTAATTTGTATAAGGGCTAACATTAGCAATTCTTATTTATTTTTTATTTACTAGTCGACTTGAGTGCCCTCCACTGCTGCGCAAATTTTCATGATTTTTAGGTCTTATAATTTTCTCTATTATTGTTTTACCATGTAATTACGATTTTTAATCACAGGATTTTCGTTCATTGGTAGCTTTACCAGCCTACCTAATTTTTTTGTCGTACCAACGCCCCACGTTTTTATTTTAGTCTGATAAAAACTTCCGATTATGACTTAATCCACTGATATAGAGACAAATAGGGCCTTTAGCATCCGACTCGAGATGCCTATTCTGTTATCCGTCTTACATGATTACTCTCCAGGAAGCAATGTATGTGGGATTAAAATTCGTATAATTTTTTATTTTCTAGTTTTTGGTACAACATTTGATTGAAATAAAACCGTTTAACTTGAAACTTTTTTACGTTAGTTTATTTTGAAGTTTTTAGTAAAATTTTTGAACTTGTAACCAGCCCTATTGACCGTAGTATGTGGTGGGAAAACTATATGTGATGACATCTCAAGTGGTATTATGTTAATTGTATGTGACCTTTCGTGTGTTTAAAGTAGAGGGTACCTACATTAAGTTGGGTAGTTGGGTACCTACGTATATTATAGGGTACATATATGTATACAGTGTGGGAAAATCTATGGGTCCTGGAGGGGAACTAAATCCTTGAAATAGCTTAGAATAAGAATAAGAATAAGAATATTTTATTTGCTATAAACATTACCCAGTACATAGCAGGTGGTCGTGCATTTAAAGGTAGGTTTCATGTTTAACCTTAAATGGCATGCAAACATTCAATACTTATATCTATACTATATACAAGGAGAAACTTATATACAAGATGTCATGCAGTTACATTACAAAATTATTATTTTACTGTTTAAACATGTCATTATTACTAATTAAATTAAACATAATATCATTTCATGTCAAGGAATTCATTTAGGCTATAGAAATTATAGTTATTTAGCCATTGGTACAATTGCTTTTTGAAAGCTATAATATTATAATATTATTGTAAAATTTGTGCTTGTAACTGTATGAGGTGTGCAATAAAGAGTATTTATTATTATTATTATTATTATTTAATGTCTTCACATCGTTAGGTAATTTATTATATATATTTATAGACAATATCAAACAGTTTTTTTTTGTTTTGCCGATTCCGGATGTTCATCAGGAAGTAGTCTATCCGGATTACGTCAGGCGCGTGGATGCCTATCACAAGCTTTTTTGAATAAATGTTTGTGTTTGTGAACAAACATGCACATTTCGTATATGTATAAGGAAGGAAGTGGTAATAAACCAAGGTTTTTAAACAGTGATCTACAAGGTTCACGCGGTGGCAATCCTTTAATAGCTCGGACGCTATTTTTTTGTGCAATGAATGCTCTCTTTAAATCTGTGCTATAGCCATTACCCCATATTATTAATCCATAGCGCAAAATTGACTCTACGTATGCATGATAGCAGGATCGCGCCGTTTGACTATCAGTTACTCTATAAAGTTGTCTCAGGGCATGTAAATAACTATTGATTCACTTTGTAACATTATCCAATTGTAACTTCCAGTTCAAATTCTCGTCTATAATTATACCTAGGAATTTGGTTTCTGTACATTTGCTATACCAGAGATATTCAAATTAACATTTAAATGAGGATGAATTGATTTATTAAATTGCATAAATTTTGATTTGTCTAAATTAATCAATAAATTATTAGAGTTCAACCAGTCGCGTAATGCGATTATTGTATTATTAATGTCTTGTTCGTGGTCATTAACTGAATAAAGGTATTTATTGGATGTCACAACAATAGAAATGTCGTCAGCAAATAAGACACAACTGTGTTTTGTTATGTCAGTAATGTCATTAATGTAGAGCAAGAATAATATAGGTCCTAGAACACTTCCCCGTGGGACTCCGTAATGGTTGTGTCTAAATCCAGATGAGTAGTTAGTCAATTCATTACTTTCGCTCATTTTAGTGATTTTTACGCATTGTTTCTATTTTGCAAGTATGATGATATCCATTGCAGTGGTGGCCCTCGAATTCCATTTCTCTCTAGTTTTGTGATTAATTGGCCATGGGAAACGAAATCGAATGCTTTGGAGAGGTCGAAAAATAGCCCAGTAGTCCAGCAATCATTATTAAGACCAGACAATATCAACTGAAGGAGTGAAAAAATGGCCAAAGTAGTCGACTTATTTTTTTTAAAGCCAAATTGCTCTTCTTTTATGATATTGTATTTATTACAGAAATCAATTATTCTTTTAAGCATGCATTTCTCAAAGATTTTTGAGAGAATGGGTATTAACGTTATTGGACAATAATTACTAATATCGTCCTTTTTCCCCTTTTTATACAGTGGCTTCACCACTGACATTTTCAGAGCTTCAGGAAAAATTCCAGATGAAAACGAAAGATTTACTAGATGTGTTAAGATGCCCACTGTTTGACTTATACTTGTCTTCATTATGCTTGTACTGCTTCCATCGTAACCTTCTGACTTAGTGTTATTTAAAGACAGAACTTCGTTCTTTAGTTCTATTTCCGAGATTGGCTTCAAGAACATCGAGTTATTTCTAGTGTTATTATTAGACTGTACTCTATTCTGGGAGTTTGGTAAATTATAAGTAGACTCTATGTAGTAATTATTAAATGTAGTGGCGATTTCAACTGGATCTGCTATCAGCGTGTTATTATGTATTATATTTTCTAACGTTTCTGGTGGCTTCGAGCTAGATATTTGATTTTTTATTACTGACCATGAAGCTGTACATTTATTCTTGCTTTTTGTTATAAAATTAATATTTGCATTTTTCTGTGAATTATATATACACCGTTTTAATAAATTCGAATATTTCGCGTACAATACCTTATCCCTTTCATTTTTATCCTTAAAGTACTTTTACGTCACACCTGGCCATAATGTGAGTTTTACCGCTCGCTACGCTTACGGTAAAACTCGCATTATGGCCAGGTGGGGACGTAAAATTGTGTACTCACCACGGGCAGTAAAAAAGAAAGCCCTCTATCGCATATTTACAACCCTCGCCTGCGGCTCGGGTCCCAAATACCTGCGATTTCGGGCTTTCTTTTTTTTACAGCCCTAGGTAAGTAATGTACTAATATCTTATCTGCCGTTTCGTTTTACAACTAACCTTTAAACCCTTGGTTATCCAATGAAGTTTGTTATTGTTAGTATTGCGCACTTTTATACGTATCATCGGAAAACAAAGATTATAAAAAAGACAGAAAGAATCATGGAAATTATTGAAGGCCAAGTTTAGATCAGTTTCCCCGTAGACTTCCGACCAAGAAATATTTTGTAAACAATTGTTGAACTTTTTTACGTTATTTACGCTATAGTCTCTTTTATAGATAACAAAGCTAGTATGCATAGGTACTACCATGTTCGTAGGGAAACTTAAGAGTTGCGCCGTATCATGGTCAGAAAGATGAAGTGGGAGCACGGTTGCCTTGGCGTTAGGGATATTAGTAAGAAAGTGGTCTATGCATGAGGACTTCCGAGTAGGTACATTAATATGTAAAGTTAAATTGTAGCTTATCGAGATATCTTGCAATTCCTTTGCCGTAGAGCTTTTTTTAGAGTGTTAATATTAAAGTCACCGGTTACTACTACGTGAGTATTCGTCCTATACTTATTTTGTAACGTATAAAGCAACATATCTAGTTTATTTAAAAATATTCTAGGATTGGACGACGGCGTTCTGTATAAACAGACGATTACAAGTTTTTGCTGTGTTACTTCCACGCCACAGACCTCAAATACCTGTTCTGCGGCCAAGTCCTTTATAAATGAGAGTTCTTTACACTTAAGACCTTTTTTTACTAATATACACGTTCCACCTCTCTGTTTTTTTCTGCAAAATCCAGCTACCATGTCATAATAATAATAATAATAATAATAATATATTCTTTATTGCACCAAATAACAAATTACAACAATAAAAAGTTTACACTTAACTTAGGTAGCAACAGGCGGTCTTATCGCTAAAAAGCGATCTCTACCAGACAACCTTTGGGTAGTAGGAGATTTAGAAATAGAGTTAGGAACATGGTAGTGCACAAATAACAAAAGGGAGAAAAATAACACAAACATCTTAATTTCAAGCTTAAATACACATAGATACTAAATAAAAATACATACATATACCCACATACATATAATACACATATAAATAAATAACTATATATATATACATATATATATATATATAAAAGGCAACCTAAGGGAGCGATAGGTAATGTTGTTTCAACAGATTCTTAAAAATGGTAAGAGACTTAGCACATCTTACATCTACTGGCAAAGCATTCCACAATCGAACGGCCCGAAAGGTAAAAGAGCTTCTGTAAAATTTGGTAGAAGATGATGGAGTAGCAAGAATGTGCTTTTGCGACGCTCTGATAGAAGAGAGTCGGTTAAAACGCTCTTTGAGATATTGAGGTGTTGCAGGATTGAAGAGCAATCTATAGAGGAGGATAAGAACGTGAGAATCACGGCGCAGACGAATAGGAAGCCATTTGAGCTGGGAACGAAAGTGAGAGACATGGTCATACTTGCGCAAACCAAATATGAACCTTATGCACAGGTTTTGAAGTCGCTCGAGTTTATTTAGCTGGTCCTCAGAGACGTCAAGATAGCTTATGTCAGCGTAATCTAATAAGGGAAGAAGGAGTGATTGAGCTAGCGCAATTTTTGTGGCGATAGGCAAAAAGTTGCGAAGTCTACTAAGAGAACGCACCGAAGCAAACACCTTCCTGCTAACCTCACCTATCTGTGGTATCCAATTTAAATGTTCATCCATTATGACCCCAAGATTTTTTACCCGATTGGAGTATGGAATTAGAGTACCATCAAACGTTATAGCTGGTAGTTGCCAATAGTCAATCCTAGGTATGAGTTTAGGGCTACCTATGACAATGACCTGGGTTTTAGCAGGGTTAACTTTAAGTCCGTAACGTTTGCTCCAATTAGAGATGCACTCCAGGTCACAGTTCATTGAGCGAATAACCTGGGATAAATCGCTAAGAGTACCCTGGGAATAAATTTGGAGATCGTCGGCATAAAGGTGATAAGAAGAAGAAATATTTAGTGTGATGGAATTTATAAATATGGAAAAAAGAAGAGGGGACAGCACACCACCCTGTGGAACGCCGGCCAATGTGTTGCACCATGTAGACCGGGATGAATCCACCTTTATGCGCTGCCGACGACCTTCTAAATAACTTTGAAACCAAGCAATCACCGCAGGAGATATGTTAATGGAGCGTAATATCCCAAGCAAAATTTGGAAATCGACAGTATTAAATGCGTTGCTGAAATCTAACAGAGACAGTACAGTGACTTCCCTGTTATCCATGCCAGACCGAATGTCATCTGTTATTTTCACGAGAGCAGTAGTCGTACTATGACCTGTTCGGAAACCAGACTGAAAGGTGTTCATGAGTTCGTTTCTGTTCAAAAATGATATCAGTTGCTGGTGGACAAGGCGTTCAAGGATTTTAGAAAGGAAAGGAAGAATGGAAATCGGGCGATAATCAGAGAATGAGGAAGGATTGGATTTTTTTGGCAGAGGAATAATGTCAGCATCCTTCCACAAAGTGGGGAATACACAAGAAGAAATGGAACTGTTTAAGATGCAAGTAACAATAGGGACAAGTAAATCGAGGAGAGGAAGGATCATTTTACGACTAACGCTGTCGACTCCAACGGCATTGGAAGTGATGGACAAAACGCACTTCTTAACATCACTGTCGGTGAATTGCGCAAGACAGAAAGGAGGAAAGTCTGGAGTTGGGATATTCGAAAGAAAGTTAAGAGTCTCGTTTTTTACTGGACCAGTAAAATCAGTTGAAGAAGAGAAATGCTGGTTGAGCAGGTTTAAGTCAACGTTATTAGTGATCGGATTCTCTGAAGATTTCCCAACTCCCAACGACTTTAGAAATTTCCAAACTTTTGAAGGCTCGCTATTCTCAACAGCCGAGTGAATGTACCGCCTTTGGGCATCACGACATACCGTACTACACCGATTTCGCAGGGCATGATATTTGGCCTTATTTTTCTCAGTAGATTTCCCTTTATATTTTGATTTGGCCAGATTCTTTTTGACTATTAGTGCCCTTATCTCCTCAGTAAGCCAGGGAGCAGGAAGATGCTTAATTTTAATTGGGCGTACTGGAGCATGAATGTCGTAGAGTTGAGATAAGGTGGAGTTAAAAAGAGAAACTTTCTCATCTACGGTATCAGCCCCAATAACTTTTTGCCAATCTAACTTTAGGGCATCCTCACGAAGTTTTTTAGCATTCATCCGACCAAAATTGCGCTGGAGAAAAACTTTGGGCTTAGCTTTTGGGGGACGGACTTTGTAAGACAAGAATAACAAATGGTGATAAGAAAAAGCATCAGCAGAGTATTGGTTATATCTCGCAACATGATCAGATGAACTGACAAGTGTAAGATCAAGAAGAGATGGGGAACAGTTTGGAAAATAGTGGGTCGGGCCTGAAGGAAGAATAGACAAGTTACAAGCTTCAACAAGCGCTTTTAGAGATTTTGATCTGGAATCATTTTTGAGCAGGCAGGTGTTGAAATCACCCATAATAATGTGATGGTTATAGGAAGGCATAAGATCCTCGAGAAGCTTTTCAAAAGAAGTAAAATAGTTGACATGGAGAGAGGGCGAATAAAAAACACCAAGAAGAAATTTAGAGTGAGATAAGTTTACCTCTAGAAACAAGTACTCTGCAGTATCTGAAATAGGTGATTGAGGCGAAAAGCTTAAGACAGAGAACTGGATGTGAGACCGAAGATATATTGCAACCCCACCACCTCCCCTACCACAGCGGTCATTCCGAATCAGGCGAAAACCAGGCAGAGAAAACGATGTAGATGGCAGACATGGTTTAAGCCACGACTCGGACACCAGAATAGCGTCTAAATTGTTCAGGTCTAGAGTAATTAAAAAATCTGTGTAGTGGGCAGGAATACTTTGCGCGTTTAAATGGACTAAGTTAAAGTTTTTCGGAATGTCAGCAAGTTGTTCGTTAAGTGTGTCATGTAGAGAGGGAGGGAGACTATGAAAACTGTCATCATCTGAAGAAACTGAGAGATACATATCACTAAGACTGTCTTCATCTATAAGAATGCTCATTGCCAATGTAATAATATATAAAAATAATCTATATATACTAAATAAATAATAACAAATATGTCTAACAAAAAAAAAATACGAAATATAACTTCCTTACTACCGGCCAGCAGTACAGACAAAGATGTTTACTATTACAACACAATATTATGTCACATTAGGTGAAACGGGACGCTATTTTTGTTGCGGCAACACTGTAACTGTCAACCACTGTTAAGTACGTCAGTGTCAAAACTGTCAAAGTGACAATATGCCAGTGCGCCTGGGACGTAAACAATTATCCAACAAAATTACACGAAGCATAACAAAAAAAGAAGAGGGTATGCTACTACGAAGGTAATGCAACTAAATACAGAAGAGAGATAAACGAGTGGGCAAATACTAAAACCTATTAACTGCAACAGCCTGCCTCTTCGTTCTTCCCTGCTGGCTATTCCTAGCCTCTTGACTAGCAGGCGGTCCGGCTACACTATCAGACTCCGCAGCAGGACCCGGCGGCAACTCGGCTTGAATCTGGTCAAAGTCAGCGCGGGAGGTCACGCAGCGGCGCTCGCCGTTCTTGCCCAGGACATACACGCTGCCGTCTCGCGTATAGCAATTGCGGACTCCGAAGTGCTGCCTGGCCGCCATAAATACGTCGTGACGGGGCTTTGTTAAAAACTCGGAGATGATTACCCCGGATCCCTTCAAACCTGTCTTACCAAACCAGACTATATCACGATCCGAAATGTTCTGGAATTCAACAAGGATGCATCTGGTTAGGTTACTTCGAGGCCGGCCCAAACGATAACTCCGAGCTATGCTGCTGACAGTTACTTCACTCTTCATATAAGACTTGACTACATCCACTATCCGCGCAGAAGCGACTTCCCCCGCAGCCTCGGACACACCATGAAAAAGTAATATCTTTCGCCGACTCCGCATCTCCTGGTTGTCCACTTGCTGGGCTAGGAATTCCACTTGCCGCTGCAGTGTCTCCACAGACTTGAGCATAAATGCCCGGAAGGAGTTGAAGTCAGCAGCCAAGGATGACACTGTAGGGTTGGTGGGCGTGGCTTTTTCAATCCGTGTCTGGAACTCTGCCATCTGCTTATTGAAGAGTATGGACATCTCTGCCATGGATTTCTTCACACCGTCCATTATGTCACAGCGGGTTGATTTGTTGGAGTGAGGTTATAATTAATTCGCCTTATGGAATTGTGAAAGTGAACTGCTGGTAGGTGTCAGTATCAACTAGACATTAATTTAATTTTTTTATAAGTGCCTAAATCTTTATAAATATAATTAAAAATAAATTTTCACTTAAGATGATGTGTTGATGATTGTGGAGTTGTACGTATTTTTCATACCCGGTTTTAAGAAATGTTTCTGTTAAGCATATAACATTCGGGTCAAAATTGTTATTTTTCAGCTCTTCTAATGTTATTTCTAGTATATCCTGCTTGGCTAGTATACTTGCTATATTTTGATGAAAAATTAGAAAATTTCCAATTGGTGACGCTTTAGACTCGAAAAAAATCTTTCTTTTTTACTACTGGGAAATAATAGGTTAGAGTCCCTTTTTTTGGCTCATTAATTTCCTTTAAACTTTGTTTGGGAGTCGTCTCTACATTTTCCACCTTGTGTTTAGAGTTAGTGCATGCAAAATAATATGGGATAGTGCCCTTTTTTAGTCGGGTCAGTTTTGATGTGTTTATATTTTGGCTTGGTTTATTACACACCATCATTTTTTTTAGTTCTCTGAAGTTTAAATATTTTTTGTTATAGTCAATGCAATCTATATCATAATTGATTAAACATTTATAAGTTTTTTATAAGAACAATCAATGAAGTAACTATTTTTATATTCCTTACATAATTTATCTATTGCCAAGTTCAGCTTATTAGTATCTAAATGTGGGTTTTTTTGCACACTTAGTATTAGCACTGTAAAATTAGCAATTTTCTTAAGTATAATTCGAAGCTGATTTAAGGTGTATTTTACATTGTAATCATTTTCACCAATACATATTATAATTTTGTCTTCTGGCTTTGGATCCGCAGTCTGGCAGCTATTCATAATTTCAAAGCTTAGAGCATGGGGTTTTGTGATTGCTGAGACTTCATACTGTACATAGTTCTTAGTCACTCTAGAGCGTGCTAAGGCTGAAGCGAGACCCACGCATTGTTGAGTACCATAGATGACTATATTGGGTCCAGTCAGCTGCTTTTCTTTTTTTTTACTAGTTGTGGTAGAGCTGAAGTTAAGGGTGCCTTGTGACCCTTCTCCCTCGACGCGTTGACACTGTCTGGAGGTTGTTTACTACTAGATTCTACGTTTTTTCCCGTGACTGCCATGGTTTCTTTAAAGAGTCGCTCGTCTTGCGGCTGAGGTGCAGGTGAAGTGTGTGACATCGCCAGTGCCTTCCCAATTTTATTGAGGGGTTTTTCATTAAGTTTGGAAGACGGAGATGCCGTAGTAGAGCTTTTTGGTGTCATCACGTTGTGTATGTTTGAAACCCTTTTTTTGGTTTTAGGAGTAGATCTCCGGATTGGCGTTTCTTCTCCAAGTAAACTTTTTAAAGTAGCAATTTGTCTTTCCATGTCGAGTTGGTTTTTCGTTAGCCGTGTTATTTCAGAATTTAAATTAGAAATTTCCTCATGTGCGCTGCAAAGTTGGGTTTTAAGTACGTCAATAGTGTCCTTAAGGTCTGCAATATGGGATATTTCTGTAGTATTTGGCATACTTTGCACGCTATGGTTAAGGGTTGAGTCCACTGATCCCTCTAAGGAAGTGTTGGATAGGAAGTGTTGGGTGTAGTTAAAGAAGATAGGCTAAGCCGATTTATATTTTTTTTGCGTCGAGTGATGTTGTCTGTGCTTGTATTCGGTGAACATTGCGTTGCTTGATCTCTACTTTCATTCAGTGTACACCTTCCATGGGGCTTAGCATTTGAACCCAAAGCTTGCGTTTCTTTTACTATTTTAGATGTTGATGGTAGCGGTAGTAAATAATCCGTCAAGGCCGATCCCAAACATCGGCTGCATTTCCATTCATCCTTGGACTGATTCGTCATAATACGATATCGTGACAGGGTAACGTTAGTACAATTCAAGTGCAGGGATAGCTTACAAATATAACATTTCATAAAATCCTTATGCTTAGGTAGTTTAATTTCTTCGGCGCATTTTGCGCATAGTTTTTGTGTGTTGTTAATTTCTTTTTGTGTTCTTTTGTTCGGTGACATTGTAAATCTATAAGTAATTCGCAAATACTACTTAAATTCAATGGAAAGTGCTTATGCACGCCCTTTGTAGTGTATATGGAAGGACTACTTGTCCAATATCAGAGCGAATGACTACTTCACTTGATCACCTTCTCTACCGTTTATAATAGTTCCGTGTTTATTACATAGATGGCGTTGTAATAAAAAAAACCTGTCTTGATATCCCATCTAATGATTTAGTAGTTTATATTTAAAATACACTATAAATTCACTTTCACATTCCCTTTTCCGCACTTTATTAGCTTTTTACGTTGTAGTCCAGCGATTCGGTTCTTCGATGGCTTAAAAACATTACCGAGCCTGGCTGTTGTTGTTCAAAATCACTTAGTCATCGTAAACTTCCACTTCGATATTTTTGGTGTAAATCCGCAAGTTTTTAGAAGATAACACTCACGCACAATAATTATTATAAGAAAAGCACTATACCGTCCACTAAAGCTATATTTACAGACATTGCAATTATTTGTGAATTTATAAACAGAGAGTGTCCGATAAACTAAGTTGCTAGCAGCAGCGCCATCTAGCGTCCCCGTAGCTTAGCTTAATTTACGTAAAGGACATTCTTTTATTTTTAAAAATTATCGCAATCTATGCGAAGCTAAAAGGCCGAGTACGTCACGGCGAGAATTGCTTCAGCCGCAGCATGACATGGACTGGACAGATCTCAATGGTCAAATGTCTTAGCGAGCCCGAGGGCCGAAGGCCCGAGTGTGAGCCACAATCTATGCGAAACTAAAAGTCCGAGTACGTCACGGCGAGAATTGCTTCAACAGCAGCATGACATGGATTGGAGAAATCTCAATGGTCAAGTGTCTTAGCGAGCCCGAGGGTGAGCCGCAATCTATGCGAAACTAAAAGGCCGAGTACGCCACGGCGAGAATTGCTTCAACAGCAGCGTGACATGGACTGGACAAATCTCAATGGTCAAGTGTCTTAGCGAGCACGAGGGCCGAAGGCCCGAGGGTGAGCCGCAATCTATGCGAAACTAAAAGGCCGAGTACGTCACGGCGAGAATTGCTTCAGCCGCAGCATGACATGGACTGGACAGATCTCAATGGCCAAGTGTCTTAGCGAGCCCGAGGGTGAGCCGCAATCTATGCGAAGCTAAAAGGCTGAGTACGTTACAGCGAGAATTGCTTCAGCCACAGCATGACATGGACTGGACAGATCTCAATGGCCAAGTGTCTTAGCGAGCCCGAGGGTGAGCCGCAATCTATGCGAAGCTAAAAGGCTGAGTACGTTACAGTGAGAATTGCTTCAGCCGCAGCATGACATGGACTGGACAGATCTCAATGGTCAAGTGTCTTAGCGAGCCCGAGGGCCGAAGGCCCGAGGGTGAGCCGCAATCTATACGAAGCTAAAAGGCCGAGTACGTCACGGCGAGAATTGCTTCAGCCACAGCATGACATGGACTGGACAGATATCAATGGTCAAGTGTGTTAGCGAGCCCGAGGGTGAGCCTCAATATATGCGAAGCTAAAAGGCCGAGTACTTCACGGCGAGAATTGCTTCAGCCGCAGCATGACATGGACTGGACATATCTCAATGGTCAAGTGTCTTAGAGAGTCTTTATATAGAATATATAGATCAAGACACTTGGATACCTTATACATCTCTAAGGATAATTTTGAAATAGTATGTTTATTGTATACTAGAATCACTTACTTTTTTTTTATTTAAATTCAAAATTATTTTGTTTCTAACTGTTGATGATGGATTATTATAATTTGGAAATTTATTTAGAAGACACAGTTCAGGTAAGAAAGTATATCAAACTTGTATGTAATTCATTTTCAATAGTCAGATTTGGACTCATCTTTTTTCTTTGGTATTTTTCTTAAACTATAACCTATTGTTGGTTAATCTAACCTTGGTTTGATATGTTTTCTGTTAGAACAACGCACTTATATGTATTGTTTAGTTTTGATGTACTGTTGTTTTGAAAAAATAAGTCCCGCCGAGTTTCTTGCCGGACATAATTCTTCTCGGGTCAGAGGTGTAGGGTTAGAACCGGTGTAGTTTGATTTTTTTTTTCTCACTTTTACTTTGACGTGTAAAAGTGCCCTTGTGGCCTACTTACTGAATAAATGAATGAGTTTGAGCCCGAGGGCCGAAGGCCCGAGGGTGAGCCGCAATCTATGCGAAACTAAAAGGCCGAGTACGTCACGGCGAGAATTTATTCAACAGCAGCATGACATGGACTGGACAAAACTCAATGACCCAATGTCTTACCGAGCCCGAGGGTGAGCCGCAATCTATGCGAAGCTAAAAGGCCGAGTACGCAAGTGTCTTAGCGAGCCCGAGGGTGACCCGCAATTTATGCGAAGCTAAAAGGCCGAGTACTTCACGGCGAGAATTGCTTTAGGAGCAGCATGACATGGACTTGATAAAACTCAATGGTCAAGTGTCTTAACGAGCCCGAGGGCCGAAGGCCCGAGGGTGACCCGCAATCTATTCGAAGCTAAAAGGCCGAGTACGTCACGGCGAGAATTGCTTTAGGAGCAGCATGACATGGACTTGATAAAACTCAATGGTCAAGTGTCTTAGCGAGCCCGAGGGCCGAAGGCCCGAGCGTGAGCCGCAATCTATACGAAGCTAAAAGGCCGAGTACGTCACGGCGAGAATTGCTTCAGCCGCAGCATGACATGGACTGGACAGATCTCAATGGCCAAGTGTCCGCAATCTATGCGAAACTAAAAGGCCGAATACGTCACGGCGAGAATTGCTTCAGCCGCAGCATGACATGGACTGAACAGATCTCAATGGCGAAGTGTCTTAGCGAGCCCGAGGGCCGAAGGCCCGAGGGTGAGCCGCAATCTATGCGAAGCTAAAAGGCCGAGTACTGCGTATTGCATACTGTCGGAACATCACAACGAGAATTGCTTCAGCAGCCACATGACATGGACTTGATAAAACTCAATGGTCAAGTGTCTTAGCGAGCCCGAGGGTGAGCTGCAATCTATGCGAAGCTAAAAGGCCGAGTACTGCGTATTGCATACGATCGGAACATCACAGCGAGAATTGCGTCAGCAGCAGCATGGATAAAACACAACGGTCAAGTGTCTTAGCGAGCCCAAGGGTAGAAGGCCCGAGGGTGAGCCGCAATCTATGCGATGCTAAAAGGCCGAGTACCTCGTATTGCATGATCGGAACATCACAAGGAGAATTGCTTCAGCAGCAGCATGACATGAACTTGATAAAACTCAACGGTCAAGTGTCTTAGCGAGCCCGAGAGCCGAAGGCCAGAGGGTGAGCCGCAATCTATGCGAAGCTAAAAGGCCGAGTACGTCACGGCGAGAATTGCTTCAGCAGCAGCATGACATGGACCGGACAAAACCCAATAATTAAGTGTCCTAGCGGTCACGACTCAGGAGTTGGAGATCAATAAAACACGTAAACGCCTATACCTAAAACTAAAACACTATTTTTAAATGCATACATTCTCCAACTGGTCCTTTATGGCAGCCAGTAGCCTAGCAGCATTACAACTGAGGAGTTGGAGAGAACGTAAATGTCTCTAGCTATAACTAATGCACTATTTTTAAATTGACACATTCTGGAACCGGTCAGTTACGGAAGGCAGTAACAATGTAGCATCAGAACTGAGGAGTTGGAGATCAATATGAAATGTTAATGCCTCTACCTAAAACTAGAGCACTACTATTGAATTGACACATTCTCCAATCGGTCAGTTATGGCAGGCTGTAACCTGGATCATCACGACTGAGGAGTTGGAGATCAATATGTAACGTAAATGCGTCTACCTAAAACTAGAACACTATTATTGAATTGACACATTCTCCACCCTGTCAGTTATGGCAGGCTGTAACCTTACATCATCACGAGCGAGGAGTTGGAGGTCAATTTGAAATGTAAATATTTCTACCTAAATCTAGAGCACTATTATTAAATTGACACAGTCTCCACCCGGTCAGTTATGGCAGGCAGTAACTATGCAGCATCAGAACTGAAGAGTTGATGGTCAATATAAAGTCACTAAGGATTTATTTACTAGCAACAATAATATAGTTAAATTAGCAGATGTGTACGACTCTCGGTTAAGGTAAGCAGTGTCTCTGCAGCATCAGGATTTGAAGATCAAAGGTTGAAAATATTATTAAAAGTTATTGTCACGGAGACCTGATACGCATACCAAATTTCATTGAAATCTGTTAAGTAGAAATGGTCGAAAAATCGATTGCAAGATTTGATGCGTATAAATGTACAAATAAATATACGGGGTCAAGCTAAATAAAACCGTTTTAAAGGTTCTGCGGAGAGGGAAAACACAAAGAATTTTTTTTTTACGTTACTAATAATTTTTGTTTTAATTAAAAATTAAAGCGTAAGGAGTTTAATGCACTTTTTAAATATATAAAAATTTAAAGCCACATTTACTAAACAAAAACTACGTGAAAAAAAATCTTTCGCATCGTCGAGTTCACATTGATTTTCGATACTTAGTATGGAGAGAACATAAACACCACGATGCGAAAGATTTTTTTTCACGTAGTTTTTGTTTAGTAAAAGACTTAAAATGGTATATATTAAAAACTGTATTCGATATTCATCCTTATAATATATTTTTTTGTGGTTTTCCTCTTCGCAGAACTTTTTTGATATGGAATTATACATTTATAATATCAAAAATAAAGTGTTCATGTCTGTTTTATACGAAAGTCATACCACAAAAGCAGAATTTACCAGAGAGTACTAACATATTGCAAGGGACTCCTGATTTAGACGTGAAGGTCCAAAAATTTTAGAGACATCCAAAAATAAAAATATTCATCGTGGGGCACTCTATCCATGGTCAAAAATTCAGGGTCTAAGTAACCTCGGGATAAGTCCATAATAATGATTTCGGTTCTGGGACATAATTACTTTCTATTATAATTTTAATTCCGTGGTATTGATTTCCTAGGTTCCGGTGTAATTTTTGACCACCGATATCAAAAAAATGATCACCGAATTCAATACCTACTGTATAAAGTGGTTGATTTTATCCTTAAAAGAAGCCTATAATGTTTCTTTTAAGGATAAACATTTGTTTCTTTGTTAATTATTAATGTATCTCCATTTAATTTATGAATTAGTTCAATTACTGCACGATACAAGATATTAATAAACCTGTGTGTGTGTGTAAGGAATATCACAATTAAAGAACTGATAATACGATGCAACTATGCCATAACTATTGTAGATTATATCCGTAAACGGCGGGAAGAAATCGATATCTAGAGATGAAAACTTGAAGAAATTTGAACCTAAAACATAATTATATGGTTCAAACTTCTTCAACTTAAAATCTCGAGATATCAACTTCTTCCCACCGTGTATGGATATTATTGAATAGTTAATGACAATAAAGTTCATATGTTTAAAACTCTTTCTAATCTACTTTAACTGCTTTTTACAGTAGTTTGCTCACTCACACAAATAAATGTATGTCAAAGTGTAAGTGGCACAGATAAGTTATTCAATGTGGACCATAAACCTGGGAAATAAAGTTACAGATCGCAAAAAGCGGGCAAAGTTGTATACTTCTACGGTACGTGTATGTAGGCAGGTACAACATATATATGTGTCACCATTTTGGCAAAGGAACCATTTGGCGGTCGGCGCTTAAGTCATGCGTTGTACAGATTCAATATTGTATGCGTGCAATAAAAGCGTAAGCGCTGACCGCCAAATGTTACCATTGCCAAAATAATGTCATATACTTATTATAATTAATAAAGAGTGATTCAGCAATCAGCATAAATTGTATAACAAAACTTACCGACAGAGTAATGATCTTGTCAAACAGCATTATTGGGGGCATATGGAAGTCAAAGACGAAATACTGAAAAAGAAGGGGATTTTTTTTATTGAATTAAATATTTCTGCTCTGCGTCCTAAACATTATGCATCTTAAACAAATCCAGACTATTCCAGACAAAAGTGTTGTCAAAGATGTAGCTGTCGATATTTTTGTATTAAACTTGCATGAAACTTTTTAAGCATGAAAGATTTTCATACAAACAAATAAGTTAACATAAATATTTAGCAATTAAGTTGAATAGAAAACTTAATTGCAAAAATATTAATAATATACCCAGTGAAATATAAAAATATTTACAAGAAAACGGATAAATAATAATAATATTTATGATTATACCCAGTATGAAAATGTACTTATACTGTTTCCTTAACACTTTCACGACCAGGAACTCTCTGTTCTACGAGCGTAGCGCGTAGCGAAGTGTGGTACGGAAAGTGTTAACCTAGCTCTGTGTAAATTTCGGCTGATCAGTCTATCCTATTTGATTTTATTGCAATATTTTTATAGCGCAGTATATTTTGGTAGTGGCCCCATGCAGGGAGACAATTATTGAAGTGATTCAACGCTCGAACTCTGACATTTAAAACGTTTTGTTAAGTATCACCGACTAATTCACCTTGTAATTACACAATTTATTATCAAAACACTTCGGATTGAAAAAAAAAGACCCTGTGATAATTGTAATAGCTGCCACATTTACAGCAACTTTTTGTATTGTCGCTTTCATTTACCATTTTCATTCTGAAAACTGCAATAAGATAGATATGAGTTACTGGCAGTTAGATACACACTTTAAAGGGGTAAGTAAAAATAGTACATTACTTACCTAGGGCTGTAAAAAAAAGAAAGCCCGAAATCGCAGGTATTTGGGACCCGAGCCGCAGGCGAGGGTTGTAAATATGCGATAGAGGGCTTTCTTTTTTACTGCCCGTGGTGAGTACACAATTTTACGTCCCCACCTGGCCATAATGCGAGTTTTACCGTAAGCGTAGCAGCGGTAAAACTCACATTATGGCCAGGTGTGACGTAAACAATCAAACGTATATACGAGCTTATGGTCTATAACTCATGTCATAAGATATAAATTCAATTTGTATAATTTCGTACGATATAACATTCAGTAAGTATGAAGTGCGAAAAATATAAGAACAAAACGTATAATTTTGGAATGTAAATTGAACTTACGATATACGAGTAATAACGTTTACGATAACGACCATTTGGTATAATGTTAAAATTATATAATATACGTTACAAATATCATAATTAAAAAGCCGTCTAGCCTGATCTAATGATTGCGGAGTCCCAGTTCTAACCAAATCTATTCTGGTTTATCTGGTTGCAGTTTTTTGTGTAAGAGTCGCAGTTATAATCTAACCTAACCTATTCTGGTAGCAGTTTTTTGTGTAGGGGGTCGCATTTCAAACCTAACCTAACCTACTCTGGTAGCAGTTTGTTTGTAGGGGGTCGCAGTTCTAACGTAACCTAAAATATTGTAGTAGCAGTTTTTTGGGCAGGGAGTCACACAAGTCTTTTAACCGCTTTCCAATAGTATATTTTGTACTAAACTTATTTATGGTTTGTGATAATTATTTTAGTACATTACGTCCGTAATGCGTAATGAAGTTCAAATTAGCAAATTTGATTTATACAAAATCATGTCTGTTAGATGTATATCTAATACGACGATATTAATAAGGTATGTTATATTATTATTACTTTATAATAATTGAAAATATGTGTTTATGTGTGTAGTGTGTATGTATATATATATATATATATTCAATTAAGAGTATTTGTATTGTATTATATATATATATATATACCATACAATACAAATGCTCTTTATTGAACACCTCCAAAAGAAAACCAGCACAGAAAATAAATAAAGTCAAATTAGAGGTAAACAACAGGCGGTACATATACACTCGTATCAGCCAAAATAATAATATTAACACAACACCACAATAACAGATGTTTGTTAGCTAAGTCTTATTAAGAAAGGGGTTAGATATTGACACACGGTTGAATGAGTATACAATAGGCCTTCGTTGCGGCACGATTAATAAGTAAATTCACCTGGACAAATATTTACTTGGGATTAAGCATTATGTCAGAGCAAGCATCATAAATTACGCGGAGTCAAGAGTGAATTTAAAACAAGCCTCGGGGTTTTGGTTTTTGCCGTGTGTAATCTGGGGCACAATTTTTGAATCTCGTGCGCTCGACTGCCAGAAACATATTTTGAAATTCATACAAAAGTTTATAATCGTAGGAATTGAATTTTTTTATTCAAGCGAAAGGTGAGGTGGCAAACTGATGTGTGATTAATTATTAGATAAACGTAAAAATTTCCCCCGTTGCCGCGTGCGAGCAGTTTTCAACTTTTCACCCACGCTATACCTAAATAGGCTTCACAAAAGGGTCTTTTATATAGGGTGCGCAATGCCGTTTCTGCAGTACTCAGCAGTAATCGGTTTGGTTGTTTCACATTATCGATACAGTATATTTGTGGAAATGTAAAAAATGTCTAGTCAAACTACAGCGCTGACTGTGGACTTAGCATACGAGTAGAAGGATTTGTAAGTCATTTACTCGCTATATATGGGCTATGTACTAATTATGTAAGGTAGGAGGTAATATTTGTTCTCTATAATAACTTTTTTATAGGTACCATATCGGTAGCAAACAAGCATATAGCCTGTCTGATAGTGAGCGGTCAATTGCAGATCCAGACATGCGCTTTGCCGATCCTACCCGAAATTTACACAGAACATTATTCAGTCTCTTTCACTTCTCAGTTCTCTCCTTCTTGTGTTTAATTGTCTATCCTATTTCTAGGTGACAAGACGATAAAAAATAATCTATTTCGTTGGTAGCGGTGGTGCCTTTACATGTAGGTATGGTCACGTGTGGCGGGCTGCTTACATCTAACTATCTCATTTTCACTGTGTCGCAGATTAGATGTTGTAGCCCGCCGGATATGGCCATATATAAGCGCACCAATATATTTATCGAGACGATATCATCGAAGTCTTCGATGAAATATAAAAGTGACCTCCCAAAGAGGCCTTTGCTGGCCATAACTGACTTCACAAATAATCATTGAAAAAAAATTGTAATAAAAAGCAAAAAAGTTACCTCGTTGTAATAGGGGCAGTTAGTGCTCTCCTTGACGCTGGTGTACTTGCGGCTGTCGCCGACCTGCACGCACACCACGGGGTCCATGTTGAGGCCGGCTAGCTGCCGCGCCTCGATCACTGTCACGCACACCTGGAAGTCGGCCGCCTTCAGCGCAGACGCTCCCGCTGTGTCCAGAGCGCTACGTCTACATTCAAACGAAACACTGCCATGTTTAATCAGTGCACTCGTAGTAAAATATTTCACTACCTAAAGTGTGATTTACATGCTACGGGCTACGACAGTCAGGCTATTAATCGATTGCAATATTTGCAAGTGCTTGCATAAGTGGACATTGCCTTTCAGCTCAAACATTGTCTGTTTAAGAAAAATACGACTTTCTAGCAAATCACTATCTACTTTTTAATTATAAAAATAATAAAAGTTATATGATTTATTTGGTAACCCGCTTTTGTCATTACTTCAATAGTAAATAACATAGCTTCTTGAATAACTATTGAAATGGTGAGTAATAATGCTCAGTTCGTTGTTTTATCTACTTTTTAACCGACTTCAATTTAATAGAAGGAGGTTCTGTATTCGGTTTGGTGTTTGTTTTTTTATGTATGTTCACCGATTACTTCAACACCCGTGGTCCGATTTGAGCTATTCTTTTATTGTATCAAGGAACTACCTCGAAGGTGGTCTCACATTAAACTGGTGATGTTCTGATGATGGGATCCATGAGGAATTGAGGGAACTTTTCAATTTTTAAAGGCACATTTATGGTGATATGGTTGTTTTCTTAAACAACTCAAGCATTTCCTCTCGAAAACCAACAATTTCATGGAGTGGCCTTAATGATGATGAATGATGATATGTGGAACTTTCCTTACATTGAGTACGGATTATGAACTTTTTCGTATAGGTATATCTTCACCGATTATTCCGAGATTATGATAATTATATTACCACTAAAAATAGAAAAATAAAACTTTACAAAACCGACCTTCAAAAACGATAAAATAAATCATTATATTTTTTACAATATGTGTTGCCGTTGGTAACTGATATATTTAAAGTCCAATTCAAGTATCCTTGCCTGTTAGCCTTGAATATACCAAAGTTAAAATTCCGATAGGAAATATTGTAAAACGTTTCTTAGAACATATTAGGCGATTATCACACTGGCGCCCCAAACGGATGCGGCGACGGTGAGCAAGCGTGGCAGCGCTATACACATGCAGTGCGCTATCTCGCTCGCGCACGCCACGCATGCCATGAGGTACGTAGATGCCCCAACCTTTTGCCTTGACTAAGGTTGTTTTATTTACTCGACTACGTAAAAAAATGTTAGGCATCACGCTTGAGGATGTTTATAATTAGTAATTATTAATTACGTTAGGCAACGTAATTAATAATTACTAATATACTCGTATTTATTCGTAGTGTACAATACAATACAAATACTCTTTATTGAACACCTTAAAAAGAAAACCAGTACAGAAAATGCATAAAGTCAGAATAGAGGTAAACAACAGGCGGTCTTATCGCTAAAAAGCGATTTCTCCCAGACAACCTTTAGGTAGTGGAATTGTGTTAAATAAACTAAGTCAGTAGGTGTTGCAAAACAGCGAAGAAAACTTTATATCACAAAACAATATCCTAATAAATAAATAACCATATTAAGATACAATACACTTAAACAAAATAAATATATAAATATATATACATAAATAGTGCCAGCTTGCAGCTGTAAAGAGAAAGTGTCACGGACGAGACAAATAGTAAAGTTTAAGGAGCTTTTTTAGGGTTCCGTAGTCAACTAGGAACCCTTATAGTTTCGCCATGTCTGCCCGTCCGTCCGTCCGTCCGTCCGTCCGTCCGTCCGTCCGCGGATAATCTCAGTGACCGTTAGCACTAGAAAGGTGAAATTTGGTACTAATATGTATATCAATCACGCCGACAAAGTGGTAAAATAAAAAGTGGAAAAAATTTTTTCTTAGGGTTCCTCCGCTATACGTAAAGTGGGGAGTGATTTTTTTTTTTCATTTCGACCCTAACGTGTGATATATTGTTGGATAGGTATTTAAAAATGAATAGGGGTTTACTAAAATCATTTTTCGATATTGTAAATATTTTCGGAAATAATCGCTCCAGAAGTAAAAAAATATGCGTCCCCCCCTCTAACTTTTGAACCATAAGTTTTAAAAATATGAAAAAAATCTCATAAGTAGAACTTTATAAAAAATTTCTAGGAAAATTATTTTGAACTTGATAAGATGAATAGTTTTTGAAAAAAAATTACAAAATAATTTCTGAACTAAGTTTGTAACTTAACCGTATAAGCAGGTGTTTTTTGTACCTGTAATTTCTACAAAATTACAATGAAATGACGTGCTTTCAAATAAAGTAAAAACGGTGAAAATCGGTTCACGCAATAAAGAATTATTCCATAAAAATCATCTTCCATACTTTAAGCTCGCGCGCAATAGTTTACTTAATTTGCCGATAGATGTCGCTGTACGTGGAACTTTCGTATCATATCCTACATGGCGGTGTTATTAACTCTTAAGTGGGGACACTTACTGTGACGGACGGAAAACTACGGAACCCTACACTGAGCGTGGCACGACACGCTCTTGGCCGTTTTTTTTGTAGTGTACCTACATAGATACTGAAATCGTTGCATATATTAACGTGCAGCTTTATAGTAAACTAGCTTTTCCCCGCGACCCGCGACTTCGTCTGCGTGGAATTAACATTCACATGTTAATTAAGCGCGTTTGCTATTTTAAGTCAACAGTGAGCTATAATTCCATTCCATACAAATTTCGATCTCCCATTTCACCCTCTTAAGGGCAGATTTTTGTGATAAAAACTATCCCATGTTCTTTCCCGGGACTCAAACTATCTTCATACCAAATGTCACCTAAATCGGTTCAGTGGTTTAAGCGTGAAGAGGTAACAGATAGACAGACACACTTTCGCATTTTTAATAGTAGTACATGGATATGGATATATTGAATGATATTTGTATTTATAAATTGATATAAGGTGTATACATCCAAGTAGGTTGGAGTCAGTTGTGGTTGCATGCACCAAACCTACCAACCAATTTGCGTTTGATATTTCAACTTAACTTTAATGAAAAAAACCGGCCAAGAGCGTGTCGGGCCACGCTCAGTGTAGGGTTCCGTAGTTTTCCGTCCGTCACAGTAAGTGTCCCCACTTAAGAGTTAATAACACCGCCATGTAGGATATGATACGAGAGTTCCACGTACAGCGACATCTATCGGCAAATTAAGTAAACTATTGCGCGCGAGCTTAAAGTATGGAAGATGATTTTTATGGAATAATTCTTTATTGCGTGAACCGATTTTCACCGTTTTTACTTTATTTGAAAGCACGTCATTTCATTGTAATTTTGTAGAAATTACAGGTACAATAAACACCTGCTTATACGGTTAAATTACAAACTTAGTTCAGAAATTATTTTGTATTTTTTTTCAAAAACTATTCATCCTATCAAGTTAAAAATAATTTTCCTAGAAAGTTTTTATAAAGTTCTACTTTTGAGATTTTTTTCATATTTTTAAAACTTATGGTTCAAAAGTTAGAGGGGGGGGGACGCATATTTTTTTACTTCTGGAGCGATTATTTCCGAAAATATTTACATTATCGAAAAATGATTTTAGTAAACCCCTATTCATTTTTAAATACCTATCCAACAATATATCACACGTTAGGTTCGAAATGAAAAAAAAAATCACTCCCCACTTTACGTATAGGGGAGGTACCCTAATAAAAAATTTTTTTCCACTTTTTATTTTACCACTTTGTCGGCGTGATTGATATACATATTAGTACCAAATTTCAGCTTTCTAGTGCTAACGGTCACTGAGATTATCCGCGGACGGACGGACGGACGGACGGACGGGCAGACATGGCGAAACTATAAGGGTTCCTAGTTGACTACGGAACCCTAAAAATTAAAGGTTGTTGCAATAGCACGTTATTGAAAACATACATTCTTATTTTAAGATATTATGTAACTAACTAAATAAATACAGAAATACCCAGGAGTGCAATTTTTGAATCTCACCAAGTGACTAATTCTCACCGATGTGAGATGTTTACTTTCGGAAATCACTCACATCGGTGAGAATTAGTCACTTGGTGAGATTCAAAAATCGCACTCCAGCTCCATCAGTTGTGCTTATTCACTAATATAAAATAAGGATTAGGTCATAGGATAAGAAAACTTGGTACAGAAACTGGAAGTGAATGTTACTCATCGCCGATAAACTTAAATGTTTGGCGAAACTAATATTGTTGTAAATTATACCATACTTTTATTGGAAAAAAAAAAGTGAATCCTTGTATAACTGTTTTGATCCTGAATCTGTGTCTTTTTTCTTCTCTCCGATTTTTCTATAAGTATACTTGTTTTAGTAAACATTTTATTCATTTAAAGTCTGAATACTAAATTATTTTTACAAATAATTACACACAGTAATTAAATTAGTCATAGCCGCTCCTTGTCGCTTCCGGCCTAAAAGTGCTCTTAATGCTCGCGGCGTTACCACACTGGATCGCCATGGACAGCATTTACACCAGGGGGGCGATTTTTGAGATTCGAGCGCTCGAATTCAAGGAAAGTAAACTCGAAAATAATCGCACAACAACGTTTGTCGCCATTATTTTCCCGTCAAATTAATAGTTAAATTAATCATGATTTTAAATTCCTATCGCTGTTATTTTTAAATTACCATTTCATGGTTTTAGACAGAGTTTTAAATGTCAGATTCGAGCGCTCGATTCTCAAAAATCGCCCCCCAGAAACGACTTAGAGCGGGGGGCCTCTCCTCAAGCAGAAGCCTAAGTTTCCTATATAATATATTCCCTATTAATTCCCTAGATCTCTACACATATTTCAAAGAAAAGATTTTTAATTAGGACCACTATGTCATTACCTAAATTAACAGTCGGTAAAACACTTGCGTCTGTTTTATTTTTCTATTACGCACAGCCCTAGCTATACTTAAAACTTAGTATGAAGAAAAAATTAAATGCTGTTTAACACTGCACAACTTTGCCTACCAGTAAAAATATAATTAAATCGTTGATTAGCGAATTTTATTAACATTATGCATATCGACACGGCGGTTATGAATCAAAAACTGAACCCCCCTTTTAAATAATCCATATGTAACCTCAGATAATCCACTAGGCAAATAAGGCATTTGCCCTTGTGGGCAAGGTATTGTTACTTTGCTTGCAACTTTGATACCTTCTAAAAACCACGGACATGACTTGGAACTATCTTATAGTTTCGAGTATTTTAATTGCAAAAAAAGTCTTGTAATTACAAAAATATACTTTTGGTACATATACTCGTATATTTTTATTTGATACCCGAAAACTGAATTATTACAGAGCTTGTTTAGTGAGGACGTTGTTTTGTGCAAACTTGTAGCTGGATTTATCATCATTATTTGTTATGCTCTTTTATATGTTTTATATTATCTGATTACCTACACCATGAAATCAAATTTATTTCTACATTTTTAGGGTTCCGTAGTCAACTAGGAACCCTTATAGTTTCGCCATGTCTGCCCGTCCGTCCGTCCGTCCGTCCGCGGATAATCTCAGTGACCGTTAGCACTAGAAAGCTGAAATTTGGTACTAATATGTATATCAATCACGCCGACAAAGTGGTAAAATAAAAAGTGGAATTTTTTTTTTATTACGGTACCCCCCTAGGGTATCCCCTATACGTAAAGTGGGGAGTGATTTTTTTTTCATTTCAACCCTAACGTGTGATATATTGTTGGATAGGTATTTAAAAATGAATAGGGGTTTACTAAAATCATTTTTCGATAATGTAAATATTTTCGGAAATAATCGCTCCAGAAGTAAAAAAATATGCGTCCCCCCCCCCTCTAACTTTTGAACCATAAGTTTTAAAAATATGAAAAAAATCTCAAAAGTAGAACTTTATAAAAACTTTCTAGGAAAATTATTTTGAACTTGATAGGATGAATAGTTTTTGAAAAAAAATTACAAAATAATTTCTGAATTAAGTTTGTAATTTAACCGTATAAGCAGGTGTTTATTGTACCTGTGATTTCTACAAAATTACAATGAAATGACGTGCTTTCAAATAAAGTAAAAACGGTGAAAATCGGTTCACGCAATAAAGAATTATTCCATAAAAATCATCTCCCATACTTTAAGCTCGCGCGCAATAGTTTACTTAATTTGCCGATAGATGTCGCTGTACGTGGAACTCTCATATCATATCCTACATGGCGGTGTTATTAACTCTTAAGTGGGGACACTTACTGTGACGGACGGAAAACTACGGAACCCTACACTGAGCGTGGCCCGACACGCTCTTGGCCGGTTTTTATTTTTATGAAGGGTGAATCAACTTTTAAATGCCCACATGACGAAATATTGGATTTTTATTTTTTTGTCTTGTTTTCCGTATTTCAATACTTTATTTAAAAGATAATTTTCTCTTATTTAAGATTCTATATCGCGCAGAGTTATTTTTTATGAATTTAGTGCATTTGCCTTAAAAAACTTCAACAACCCAAATCTACCCAGTCCCCTGGACCACTATTGATTACGTTTAAAGACTTCAATTTTTGTTACAACAATCACTTCATTAGATTCATTAAAGTCACTGTTTACCTATTCGTAGGTACATCCGTCACGTATTATCAGCTAAATTCACATTGAGTAGCTATATACCGTTAAATGATAATATATTTTTAAATGATTTATAAAATTTGGTACCTATATCTTACTTACCCGAGCTTCGCTTCGTCTACGATTCTACGTACATTTTATTAAGCTTCGGGGTGTCAGTGGGCGAGCGCGTGTCGACCAGCAGCTCGTCGGAGGACACGGAGGTCTGGCTGGGCGGGCGCGGCGGCTCCGGAGCGGGCTCCAGCAGGCCGCGCTCCTCTTCGCCCACCGCGCCGCCCCCGCGCGCCCGCGTGCGCGCCCCTAGCCGCATGAGGCTGCGCACGCTCTTGAACGTCGACGGCCTTTTGCGCTCGCACTCTATACTCACTACCTTTTCAGAACCCATAGAGAACCCTCGCCTGAAAAATATATACACATAAGTGCCTACAGAAAATCACTTACAGTATCTAAATATTTTGCTATTACTTTCATATTACTTATAGTTACATCCAGCGTTACCCGGGAGTTCCACTTATCCCACCTGACCTTATCTACATAGCTTCATTTAGGTATGATTTTTAAATTACGCAGTACAAAGGCAAAATGTATTCATAACTGAATGAAAAAAAATTAGGTAAAACAAAAAAAAAATTGGTACTTCATTTCGTTTTGAACTCGTGAACCATACTATAATTAGTTGGATTTATGGTACTGAAACTTGTACATCGCACCGTCCCCCATTGGTAAATATACACATCCATGACCATAATTATACGTTTACATAAATTCACCTGAGTATTCGTTTGCCAACAGTCTTCAACTTGCGGGTCCGAGATTCGTCGCTCGAGTCTATATCGAGAATGGTCTCCTTTTTCTGCAGCGATCGTTCCAACATGTCTATGTGTCGCTGGATGTCGCCCAAAGCGTTTTCTTCGTCTAGGTCGGAGTTAGCCGAGCTGTGCGCGGAGCCAGCGAGCGAGTCGTGCGCGGAGCTGTGCGCGGACGCGCGCATGGAGCCGACGTCGCTGGTGCGGCTCACGGCGTCGTCACCAGGCCCCGCCACCAGCTCCACTGGCGCCGTGTAGAACACGTCCATATCCACAAACACCTGTTCATAAATACGAAATTTCCTTACAATCCTCAATTTAAAACCTATTTCGATGTCGTGCAATGTAAATCGAGGTATTTGAATAAGTAATTACGGAGGTATACGTACACCAGTTAGGTAATATTATAGATATATATTTATACGAGTATACAAGAAAGCAAAACCTTACTTTACCTCTCGTGTCTTTTTTGAGACCTGAGCTAGCGAAATATTTCAAAACTTAACCACTGTCCTTGAAAAAGTGGAATCTTGGGCATTACGAGGGCCTCAAGCCTCAATACACGAGAGGCGATATAGTTGTTACTCTGTACGGTACAAAAGCGACAAAGAGGCGATATTGTACCATTTGTACCGTACTGAGTGACAGTCAGTACGGTACAAAAGCGATAAAAATTGTGTGCAAGATGTTCTGTTCTGAATGAAATAAATGCTGAGTGTTTTTCCTCTCCGCAGTTTTTTATAATAAATAATTTTACGTATTCAATATCGTAAATGAATTTTTCATTATTTTTAACACAAAAATGATACCAGACAAACACTACACATAACCCCGTAGCAGACTTAACCAATCAGTATGAACATATTGAACATCCTTTTATCTATCTAATCTCACTAGGTCTAAAATTCACAATTCACTCGGTGGGCACCATTACATGGGATTAATTACTCCTATTAATAATCTACCCACTATTATTTTATTTTTTCTTTTTGACGTAGAGATTTTATTCTAGAAACATTTTAGACAAGTAGGTACCTATTTTTACCCGAATGCGCGACGCATGATCTTATTGTGAAATATTTTAATAATATGTCAAAACTGACATATGTACAAAATATTATTACTTTTTTGGGTTGCGTAGCCAAAATGGCAAAAACGGAACCCTTATAGTTTCGTCATGTCCGTTTGTCCGCCCGTCCGTCCGTCCGTCCGGCCGTCCGTATCTGACATCCATTTTACTCGGAGACTGTAAGACATATCTCAGTAAAATTTTAACATGAGGTGTATTTTGTATGCCGCTACTTAGTTTTTAGTAGAATTGCTTCTTAAACTTCTTTAGCGGCGCTGTGCACTTTTTGTGATGGGGAAAAAATGTTAAACTCGCGTCAGGTCACGTGACCGTTAGATTCGTCAGCAATTCGTAAGACGGACACATGACCTGATCGAATAAATTTATTATATTAATAATTCCGTCGAGGGGTACGGTTACCGTACCCCTCGACGGAATTATACCGTACTACGGTAGACCCGAATGAAATTATGCTCAAATGAAAAAGCGTAAAAAAATAAAAGTTTTGAATGGAAGACATATATGGGCAAAATTCAGATTGTCGCGTATTTTGCATTTAAAAGTGTTAATTTAATGACAAATGGTCGGCCATATTACATATTTAGTGGTTGACAACTTGACAGTGCCCCTCACTGGAACTTCGTTCGGAAATTGTGAACTATGTTTACGTCCGGCATATTTGACAGGTTAGGTTAGTTGGTCAAAAGAAGGACGAAAGTAAATAAATTATTCTTAATTTCAAGTTTTCACTTCTGCCGGCACTCCCGGAGTGCAAACCGTTTGTTTTTTTTACTAGATAACAACATGTTTCACATCCATCGATAGGTCTCTAAAAATAACATTGAGGTTCGTTCTAACATTTTTGATTAAGTAAGTCAATATTTTAAGTAAGAAATAATCATATTCATATTCATATACTCCGAAAGTCTAAAAAAATTATGTCCCCGGTCCCTGTAAATTTTAAACCGGAATTCCAAAATATATGAAGAAACTGTGAAGATATATATCTGCATATTCTTTCAACGAAAATAGTTTTGATCATTAACTCTAACAGCGTTATCGAGTTCTCTCCAAAAAACCTCTTCCATAAGGGGGCGTCCATTAATCGCGTCATACGTTTTTGGCTTGTTTTAGACCCCCCCCTCCCCCATGGTGATCTTTGGTGATATTTTCAGGACCCCCCCCCCCCTGTCCAATATGACGTGTAATTTTTTTTTTAACTAAAGTAAGTACAGTTTTCTAACACGTGAACCTACTTACGTAACGTACGTACACGTAAAGGGTAAAAAAATGAAACTACATGTATACATATAAAATAAAATAATCTTTAATAGAAAAAAACCGGCCAAGTGCGTGGCGGACCACGCGGTTTCGTACCTACTATCGAAAAAGTAATATCAAAAGGTCGTATCTGCATATGAAATGAGTTTTTAGGAGATAACTCAATAATTCCTAAACCGATAATGTTCTCAATTTTTTACATTTTTTTTTATCTCAAGTTTAGAGTCACAGGGGGGACACAAGTTTTTTAAGTAAGTTTTACTTCAAAAAATAATATGTCAAATGCTATTAAAAATTATTTAAAATCTTAGTGCTAGTGCAATTTTACTCTGCTTTTGACAGATTGAATCATTTAAAAGTTGATAGTTTTAATTTTATTGACCACAATACAGTATAGCACAAGGAACAAAAAAAATTACACGTGATATGTGTCCAGACCCCCCTTCCCCCTGTGGTGATCATTGGTGATTTTTTCTTGACCCCCTACCCCCCTATACAATATGACGCGATTAATGGACGCCCCCTAAACAGATACAACCTTTTGATAATTATTTTTTTCTTATTTCGTTAAATATACGGAACCCTCCATTATGCGTGGTCCGGCACGCACTTACCCGGTTTAAAAAATAATAACTGCATCAATAAATTGCTCTGAATTAAGTATTAGCTTAAGACAATACTTATTTAACTGAGGATTCGAATATAGTTAGGCGTACTTGAACAAAATAAATTTTAAAATTGATTAGACGTGATTTTGTTATACATATAAAATGTCGAGAACCCCGGATGAAACAGCACGATGTAACAACAAGTGGGTCAGTGGGTCCCAGGCGCCATAGGGCTGGGGGTTATCATCATTAAAATTCAGAGCAACTCGAGCGGCCGAAAGCGCCGCCCGTGTCTCGGGTAATGTCGGAGATAACAATCACGGCTCTCGTTCCAAGGATAACTAACTCTACCAGTATCTACTTATATGCCATTGGCTTGGCCGCACCTACTGTGAATGACAGTTTCATAATCGTAGATGTACGGTCAGCTGCAGAGAAAAAGACCCACGCTGCGTACAAAGTTTGCGGTAATAATGCGGTCCCCCGACGGGCGCGGCAAGATATCACCTATCACAAAAATAGGTACCCCGTGTGGTTTCGAGTGCGTAATGCTTTTACTCAGAACAATATAAACAAAACAAATGAACTCGTATGTATATTATTTAAGTCATTTACGATACTGTAGAGTTTACAGTATCGTAAACGACTTAAATAAATTAATGTAGACCTCCTCCAGCTCCTACCATGTATTTATTCGGTACCTATTGTAATTATGTAATTGTGATAAATTGACATGAAATACATAATACGGCTGATTTGTGGCAGGCACGCAGACCGTACACTTATTTGATACCGGCATGACACATAAATAAAATATGATTATTTGAAATTTTATACTATCTCCCCAAATTTAAAGAAATCTCATAACGAAATGTTGTGCGCGCATTAGAATTCAGAAATAAATAGGGATAAAACGATTTTCCGTTTTCATGGAACCGGAGAATAGGTATTTACAGGAATGCTAGTCAGTGTAAATACCGCTGCAGGCAACGCTTTTGAGTATTTGGGACTTTTACCTACCGACCCTAAGCAAGGGCAGGCACTGACCCAAAGACTCAGATTCAAACTGTTTTATTTTAATAAAGAATAGGTATTACAATATCAACTTGCTTTCAATCATATCAAAGTCCTTACAATAGTTTTTTTCGTCGTCGTTCGTCGTCCCTCCGTCAGTGTGAAATGCTGAAGTAAGTAGGTTCTTACCTACATACATACATACTTAAGAGTCCGGTAAAGGTTTATTCGATTTTGCTCAACTTTTCGATACGATTTTACAGTATCACTTAATAATAAAAATGCTTTATTGTGGACCAAAAGAAAACACAAATACAATATAAAAAAGAATCAGGATTTAAGTAATTAGGTAACAATAGGCGGTCTTATCGCTAAAAAGCGATCTCTACCAGACAACCTTCAGATAGCGAAACAGCGAACAGAAACAATTTATGGGGCAGTGCAAAATAGCAATAAATAAGTTACATACCGTGTAACATATACTTCTTACATATACTAAGTATAAAAGGTATTATAAATAATACACTACATAAAATACATATATAAGGCACTGGTCCCACCGGCGGCGAGTATGCGAGTAAAGTTGTGCGAGTAGCATTATCAGGGCCGGCCCGAGCATTCCTGGCGCCCTAGGCAAGAGACTGAATTGGCGCCCTTTTAAAAGAATTTGTGACAGTATAACCTGTATTTTTTAATAGGAAATTTAAAATGAAGAGTGTGTATATTAGTACCCATTTTTTTCCTTGATAATTTTTGTTCCATTCGCGTTTTTCCCCATTTTTTATTTTTGTAGGTATGCGATTGTGTTTTTTCTTCGGAAGCATTATTTTGACTCGTTTTTGTTGCTAGACGTATTGTTTTCTATGCATTAAATCTGATAGTCCGTATGATCCTCGTGCCATCGTTAATAAAATAAGTCGGTTCTAGTCGCACTTCACCTAACACACTCCTCGTCGCTTCTCTCGTCGTCGCAGAAAATTACTTTCTACTCGTTTTTATTGCAAGACGTATTAGCGTCCGAAGAAAAAACCCAATGAAAACACAATCTCACAGGAAAATAAAAAAGTGGGGGAAAAAGAGAATGGAACAAAAAATACTGTGGATTTTTTTTGGGTACTTACCTAATCCAAGCCCCCTGCTAAAGACGCTCTGAATTCTCCTTAGACGAATAGAAAGGGTCATGATAATTTCCTAGCATTAGTCCCGGCTTTTAGCCACGGCTCAGTTGAACCTGGGGTCCGTTTGGAAATCTAATCTCATGAATTGGCGTAGGCACTAGTTTTTACGGAAGCGACTGCCATCTGACATTCCAATCCAGAAGGGAACCTAGGCCTTATTGGGATTAGATCCGGGTTCCTGACGATGTTTTTATTCAACGAAAATTGACTGGTAAATATCAAATGATATTTCGTACATAAGTTCCGAAAAACTCGGGGTTTGCACCCGAGACCTTTGGATTGAAAGTCTAACGTCTGACCACCAGACTACCACAATAAGATTTTTTTTTTATTGATATTAAATTAATTCTGAAACTAGGTGAAATGTAGAAAAGTTTATAGAATATTTTAGGCTCTAAATGATCGAGACTTAATTAAACAAAAATCTAATTTGGGAATAACATTGAAAAACTGACACACTTCTGTCTCATCTCGACGTATACAACGTGAAACCGAAATAACACAATACCAATTGTCGGTTTAGAATCGAGAGTAGAATTGATACCTACCTACACTTAATTTTACTTATTTTTCTTTAACCAATTCTGAAGATTATCGTATATATGCTGTCTGAGCAATATGTTCAATTCGTAACAAAAACTATCAAAATTTCAAAAACGCAACCGCCTATAGCAGGGGTCGGCAAACTTTTTTGACAAAGAGCCCGATGGCGGAAAATATGGAGTTTTGGAAGCTCACAGCCTGAGTTTTCAGTTTTTCACTGAAATACTTGATTTTTTTAAATTTAGGGGAACTTGAAGAGCCACAACTGACACTTCAAAGAGCCGCGAGCCGCGGTTTTGCCGACCCCTGGCCTATAGGAATAATGTATTTTATAGGTATTTAATATGAATAATCTCTGTACGACATCTCTATTTATGTGTGTACGTATGTTGCTTAAGTTGCTTTATTAATTTTGAGACTGGGCGCGAGAAAATCATTCTGAAGTCAAACGAAAGTGTTTTAGTGTTGACAATCCCATAATAAGTCTTTCTGTTAATTGGGTGTCTTAAGTAGCTTTAATTTAACTAAGAGAAACTGCACTCACTACTGTAAGTAATACTGCCCAGTCTGGCGGTGGCGGGTGGCACTGTGTCGATGTCGCCAAATCAAATATATTTTTGTAGAAAAGTGTGTATCTAAAAGTCGGGAGCCTTCACAAATTGAAAACTTTTTTTCGATGCCGCCGGTTGGCGCCCCCCTAATACGAGCGCCCTAGTTTACCTATATGGACGGGCCGGTCCTGAGCCTGAGCATCGCGGGCCTTGTAAGGTCGATCGATCACTCTATACCTAGAAAAACCGCAATGAATGCTACTCGCTTAACTTTACTCGCTTACTCGCTCTTGGTGGGACCAGTGCCTAAGTACAAGTATGCACAGGAGAAAACAACGACAAGGTGACGCAAAGAAAACAAAGGAATTTGCATGCATGACGTGAGTAGGAACTTAAGGTTAAGTAAAAGATAAATAATGCTCTTTTAGACGCTTTTTAAAAATTGCTAGAAATATTGTTATTGTATTCTACTCGATATTTTTATAAGATCGTTACTTTTTAAACTGCATAAGTGGAACACTTTTTTGACTTTATGTTTAGTACAGGTAAAATAAGACTTATTTAGATACATATGACAGTTTGGCGGCAAATTATGTACATCAATGAAACTTAGTTTATAACTTTATCTTGACACTAGAAATGAGTATCTGCTGAGTCGTACAGAAATTAAGGGGTCCTACCCATTTCCAGGGGGTATGATGGGGGGGGGGGGATATTTTTTTAACTTATTGTTCCAAAGTTAGAGGTGGAAAACACAATTTCTTTGACTTTCGAAGCGATTATTTCTGTAAGTATTCACTAAATTAATGTTATTTTTAACGACCTATAAATTGATGTACAATAAGTTGATATTTAATTTTTTTTTACAACCCTTCATATCTCGCAAAATATTGAGCCTTATAAGTATGGGTATAATCTCATTCTATTCAGCGCAGAAAAATGATACTTCACTTGCCTAGTTTGTAAAATCTGAGTTTTTGAGAATTTTGATAGGACTCGGCAGATCCTCATTTCTAGTGCCAAGATAAAGTTGATAAACAAAGTTTCTTTGATATATTTTTATTACACCTACATATTTTGCCTCCAAAATATCCTTTTTTTATCTGTATTAGTTAGTTTCATTTATATATAATGCTCCTTAATCTAAGACCTGTTCACGATTTTTGCTTGCTTGCTTTTTTTGGGAATGTGTTAAATTATTTCATAAAATTTTAAATATAAAAATAAGCTCAACTTTATGGTCTAATCAGATAATATAAAACTCATTAATGGGAATAAAAAATAATACTATAAAATCAGCGCCAAGTTTGCACGAATCAACGTCCTCACTAAACAAGCTCTCTAAGAATTGTTTTCGGTTATTAAATAATATTATCAAGCCTCGGATTTTTTATCGCATGGTAAGATGAAAGAAAACTATGGAGTCGATATTAAAACAAAAATTTAACTCATATTCATACTCATAGACAATTGACATACTCATTCATTTAATTAATACCGAAAGTAAGTTTATATTAAACGCTCAAACTGCATTATTGAACGTAAATATGTTAAACGAGCTCAGTTTTATAAAATATAATTATAAACTAATTGTTGAATCGATCACAAAATTGCAGTGTACCAATATTAAAAGCAAAAGCAAGCAAGCAATAAAGCAAGGGTTTTTTGTATAAAGCAAGGTTTTTAAATATTAGACAATAGAAATCCGGACTTTATAGACATAAGGCAGATGGCAATTAAGTACTTAATAATTTGAGCGAGTTCTAGTCGTTCTAGAATATACTACTCTAACGTCTGTTGATGTGTGTAGAACGATCTTTTTCAAGTCACAAGTGGATTTTCAACCAATATAGAACCTGTTTTACTCCAGAATATATGGCAAAAGTCGCCATTATATACTAATTTTACAGTTGTAATCTCGAAATAGACAATACACACGCCATACCCTGTCAAGATTTTGAAGCACTCATTCCTGTATCCATAGTCTGGCCAGCCAACGAACGCAGTAGCAATGTACAGCGAACAAAAGTATGACAACACTAAGAATCAGTGAAGAAAGCAGCAATGGTCATCAAATTTTACGTTTTTAATTTTAGTTGGTATTTCCGCCCCTTTCATTAGGTGACATTTACGGCGTGTAAAAAGGAGACGGATATATTTCGTCTGATCTGTCATCAACTGCAACAGATACTCTGGTTGAGGCAATTGACATATGCCTTAAAAATTAATTTAAATTTAATTGGGAACGTTGCAGGAGTTCTAGCTCACTCGCGCTTAAGATGAGAGAGTGAAATGCACTAGAAACAAATTCAATGTGAATTGAAATGTTCGTCATGAAATACGGTGTCTCATCACAAAGGGTTGCCACATGTACGTATTTTAAATTTGCCGCGCGTTTCTACTGACAGAAATGGTTTGCCAGACTATACATGCCTTATGGATATTATAAACTAGGAACTTTCTTAATGTTCATTAGGATTCCGTACCAAAATGGTAAAAAAAGGAACCCTTATGGTGCGACTCTGTCTCGTCTGTCACAAAGCCAATTTTCTCTGGAACTACTGAACCGACTGAGCTGAAATTTTGTACACATATGTAAGTCCGCGACCCAAAGGAAAAGGGCTTAATGTGAGGATTTCAAATATATATTTTTTACAATTTTAACATATACAGTTTTGAAGTTACACTGAATACTGATAATACGTATAGAATACAGGAAAAATAATAAGATTCTGCAGTCAAATGTGAGTCGCACTTAAGATTTTTTTTAAATTGAAATCGGAGCGCGAGTCCGACTCGGGTGATCGATCACCCTATTAAATTCTCATGCTGTAAGGGTCTTTTTTCACAAAATATATTAAAAACCGGCCAATTGCGTGTCGGACCACGCATAATGGAGGGTTCCATACTTCGTAACCAAATTAATACCAAAAGGTCGTATCTGATGCATAATGTTCAAAACAATTTTCGTAGAAAGTATGTAATAAGGCACATTTTCTCAATTTTCATATTTTTTGGACTAATGGTTGCAAAGTTACAGGGGGAACACAATTTTTCTGACTTTCGAAGCGTTTATTTCAGAAAATATTCACTTAATCGCAAAATGTTATTTTTAAAGACCTATCGATTGATATGCCACATGTTGATATTTCTTTTTTTTTTTTAGTTACCTAGATGTATAGAGCCCTCCCCCTAAAAATATGTATTCCTGCAATTTAACTACAAAGAGCTCTAAGAGGACCCAGTGTGTTGACGATGAGGGACCCTCTTGTTCCTGTAGCCGTCAACACAGTGAATCCTCCTTTTTGTAAAGGGTCGGCAACGCGCATGTGACTCCTGTGGAGTTACAGGCGTCCATAGGTTACGGTAGCTGTTTACCATCAGGCAGGCCGTAAGCTTGTTTGCCACCGTCGTAGTATAAAAAAAAACATAACTAAGTAGCGGCATACAAAATACACCTTATGTGTAAATTTTATCAAGATACGTTTTATAGTTTCCGAGTAAAATGGCTGTGACATACGGACGGACGGACGGATGTATGGACGGACAGACGGACATGACGAAACTATAATTTTGGCTACGGAAACGGAACCCTAAACGTAGGTTAACGTGATAAATAATTATCCTTTAAATACCAACTTTCGTACTAAGGTTAGGTAGAAAAAATTAGTGACACAATTTTCTAAACGATAGCGCTGAACTCTGTACCTTCGTTCTCTACGTTCACGGTGTAAAGTTTTTTTCCTGGATTACTGGGGTCGAGTATTTTTCATATATATACTGCCGTCTGACCTTCCAACCCAGAGGGGAAACTAGGCTTTATCGGTATTAGGTCCGGTTTCCTTACGATGTTTTCTTTCACCGAAAAGTGACTAGTAAATATCAAAAGATATTCCGTTTATAAGTTCCGAAAAACTCAGTGGTACGAGCCGGGGCTTGAACCCGAGATCTCCGGATTGAAAGTCGGACGTCTTACCGCTAGGCTACCAACGCTCTTTTTGAACATAATAAGTAGGTATTTAAAAAATATACAAAATACAAATTATACGTTTTAAATATGTAATAATTTATATATTCAGTCAATAAAGGCTAATTCAAATTAAATATTTCTCTAGGTGACGCATTGCCATGTTCCCGTGGGTTTGCTCTTTCTCCGGGGGTACGAGAACAGTGTGCCGCGGCCGCTACACCGACTTTGAATTAATTTGCTCACCACCACCTCTCGCGTGATAATCCCATTTATTAACTTAATGTACTGCTAAGTCCCTATACGTTCACGTTCATTAGAATATTAAAGTACTTTACTCTATATTTAGTATATTTAAAACCCCCGAAAAAATTATAAATCCGCATGCTGGCGAGTTCAAACCGCTAGAGTATCACTAATAAATTAAACAGAACTCAATTGGTTGACCTGGCCGTATTCTAACTTCAAAACACGTTTAGATACAGCTAGCGCCTAAACATCTGGATCAGAAATATCAGAACTTGCTTGAAAATTATTCCGACGCAACTCGAATACAACTTCAATATTGGTTGATTATTCGTTGTTGAAGTTATGCTGATGATACATAGTAGATTGGTGTTTTTAATGTATTCTTTTATTTTAAAATTAGAGTACAGTAGCCGCTCTAGAAGTAATTTTTTATACCACGATGGTGCAAACAAGCATACGGCCCGCCTGATGGTAAGCAGTTACCGTAGCCTATGGACGCCTGCAACCCCAGAGGATTCACATGCGCGTTAAGAAGCCCTTTAAGAACCTATACTCCTTTTTGAAAAACCACATACTGTAGCCCGCTGGGAAAACCTCGGCAGGGAGTTAATTCCATAGCCGCAGCGTTCGTGGGAGGAAATTTCTCTTAAACCGTACCTACAGTGCCCCCTTAGGCTCCAGGGTGTGAGGATGAACACCCAGCCGGCGGCGAGCGATGCAGTGATAAAAAGCTGCCGTGGGCAACATATGAAACAGTTCTTTAGAGCACAACCCATTGTAACTAAAGGTTCAATATCGCTCGTGAGTTTGGGATCGTCGACGATCCGCACAGCGCGCCTTTGCACCGAGTCAAAGGGCCCAAGCTGGTATCCAGGTGCTCCCGCCCAAAGGTGACAGCAGTACTCCATGTGGGGTCTGACTTGCGACTTGTATATTAGAAGCAGTCTCTGCTCCGGAGTGAAGTATCTCCTCGCTCTATTGAGCACACCGAGCTTTTTGGATGCCAGCTTGGCCTTCCCTTCAAGGTGTAACGTAAAATGGCACAGAACTGTGAAATGGGACGTTCAATATGGACTTACATATATTTTTTTAATATTGACCCTTCCTTTTGTATTGCCGTATTTGGGCAAATTCAAATATACGAAATTTTAAATAGGTAAGTACTTTTAAGATGTAGTATTAATGCACAAATTTGAAGAGAGTAATATAAAAAAAAACCGGCCAAGTGCGTGTCGGACCACGCATAGGAGAATTCCGTACCTTCAATGGAATAAGAAACAAACTAATACCAAAAGGTCGTATCTGATGCCTATGGAAGAATTTTTTTGGAGATAACTCAAAAATGGCTGAACCGATAATGTTCAAAACAATTTTCGTAGAAAGTATATGATAAGGCGGATCTCTTCAAATTTTGTCATATTTTTTGAACTTACGGTTCAAAAGTTACGGGGGGGGGGGGGGGAGGCGGGGCTACACAACTTTTCTGACTTTCGAAGCGATTATTTCAGAAAATATTCACTTAATCACAAAATAGTCAAAGAAACCTCCATGTTATTTTGAAAGACCTATCGATTGATGTATCACATGTTGATATTTGATTAATTTTTTTTTTTAAATTTAGTTGTTACCTTGATGGAGCGCCCCCCTAAAAATTTTTTTTTTTTCAAATTTAACTACATAACTAAGTAGATACAAAATACACCTTATGTGAAAATTTTATTCAGATACGTCGTATAGTTTCTGAGTAAAATGCCTGTGACATACGGACGGACAGACAGACAGACATACATGACGAATCCATAAGGGTTCCGTTTTTTGCCATTTGCTCATTCACTGCTATGCTACGGCGTAGCGCTACGCCGTAGTCTGTAGCGTTGGGTGCCCGCTATGTGACGAAAATGCTGCGTAGAGGCACCAGAGACGAAACGGACGTTTCTGCTCTACGAGTACACTAATCAATTTAACACCAGCCTTCAGTTCCTCATAAAATAACAAACTACATAACTGTATAGTAAAGCACAAATATTCAGTCTTTTACAAATAAATTAAATTGTACATGTCGGTACGTAGAATACTCTCGGAATTGACCTATTTTTTACTAAATCAATGTTGCAGAAAACAAGTAGGTAAGTAGAAAGTATCAAGCGCTGAAAGTGGTAGGTAATCTAATCCACTTTTAATTACCCCGCGGCACGCTCGGACAGTTTTCACGCAAAACACGAGCCAAGGTTAAAGTAATTCAAATCTTTACAAATCCTGTATGTTTTTACCCATATTTAGGTACTTAGGTACTTTCATATCTTGCCGTGACCTTACTTTAAATAATGGGTATTAAAGTCACTAGAATGTAAGACGTACCTACAAGTAGAAAAAGATATTGAGTGAATACACGTGTAACTGTAGTCTAACAACGAAATGTCGTGCTTCGAATCTGACATAGGGATTAGATGGAGCTGTGCACTGTGCAGCGCCCTAACAATATGCCCCAAGTAGCAAAATTTGGCACTATAAAAGTCCTGAGAACATTTTAGAACGTGCTAATTAGTGTTCATGATTAGCACTATAATAGTGTCGTAAACCTTTACCTAACCCCAAATAGGCCCTAGTTTTATCACTGATTTATTCTATAAACATTACATAAAGGCTCTCACTGTGATAAATCAGCTCTATAATTGAAATGTCTGCAATGTTTATGTCACAATTAGGAACTATTAAAGTAACCAAAACATGTTTATAGTGCTAATTTGCGCCGTAAACGATTCCAGTGTGCTTTTTTATCACCAAAAGCCTCGTGTTGTGTGCTGTCGTCGTCGTGAGTTTATTTCACAAGAAATTAAACAAATATATTTGTAAGTCATTCGCCATGTCCCTTTAGTTCCTTAAAGTGACATATAAAGGTACATACTAAAAAACATTCGTGAACCGTAATTCTGCCGGTACTTGCACTTGCGAAAATAATTGTATTGACAAAATCATTATGCTGATTTCAAATTTGACAATGCGCCTTCATAATTTTACTGTTTTAATTAAATTTTAAATTAATAAAATTAGGACTTGTCCCGACTGTGGCTGCTATAGTACACATGGGCTCCAGTCATGCTGCTAATGTGCTATCACTTTCAGAAAACGGCAGCCATATTTTAATGGATTTGGGTAGCCCTATAGCGATGTTGAGGGAGCATTTAAAAAGCTAAAACGTTATGTAATGGTCGTGCAAAGTCCTTTTATAGTGCAGATTGATCCTGTAATAGTTTATGCGATACTGCTACAATACTAGTACTCTAAAAGTTAATTCGACGCATTATTAGTGCATAATAGGTACATAAAAGTGTCAGTAAAGTGTCTATAGTATTAAATAGTACTATAATCGCTTTTTGCAAATCTATTACAGTGCAACACTTTAAAGATTCTTTTTTATGGTCCTTTAAGCGTTCTAAGAGCTAACTTATAGAACTAAATTGCTCTTTAATTTATAGAACCAAAACGCTCTATTAAAAACCTTTATAGTACAAGCAGTCACAATGGTTACCATTATAGGCCTACTATATCACTGATTGGTGATAAAAGGCCTTAGTTATAGAAACTTTTGTTACTTGGGGCGGTAACCCTGAATTGTCAAACATGGGTATTCAAAGGACTTTCCACACTAGTGTGAAATTTATTTGACACACAATGCAGTAAAATACAATAAAAACATAATAAACAGATTCCCTACCCTAACATGGCCTGTTAAAAGTCAGTGTTTGACAATTCAGTAGGTACTTACCACAAATCTTGGGACAGTATAGTACAACCGCCACCTCGGTAAGATGTCAAACTAGGGCAAGATTATTTCTTAGACTGTACGCCCCTTTTACTGCATATTGTTAATATGGATGTAGATGACTCATAAATAATATACGCGTAAGTATGTATCACTTGCCTGATCCGCCAAATCCTTTAAGGCGAGCAACGTCGAAGGGAGGTAAGAATGGAAGACGCTAAGGTAAGCCCTGTCTGCCAGGGACGCTTAGATTCAGAAATGTATGGGGGGACTGTCTGCGCTTTTATCTTAGGGGACGCCCCTAGGCACAATTATTTGTTAGGGCAAACAAAGCTGATTAAGCCCCCTAACCGCGAGATCAACTAGTGGCAACTCACATGGGGTTGAAAAGTAGGGTGAAAATATGTTTGCAGCAAAAATAAAAACAACAAATATGATCTAGAAATAGCAAAAGTTGCATGAAATGACTAGGTGAATTCCATACTTTTTGTATATTTTTTAACCTTTCTCCTTCGGACGTGTTTTAATTTGTATGGGAATCGTACCACCGCGCGCTACAAATATTTTTTTTACAGAAAAAATGTACAAAGACGTACATCAAATTGGTACTTTTCATATTAAGGAAGAAATGGGCTAAATTTTCTTATTTTTTATTTTAGTGCATACCATGAAATTGCGATTCTCAAAGGCAAAATACTCGTAGTGTAAAAAAATTAAAGCCAATTTTTATTTCGTGTATTTTTCTATATGAAAAGGTAAAAAAATAATTTCAAAAATGAATATCTTACACCTAAATTATACGAAAATGATTACCATACTCGACCTAGTAGCTAATGATAGGCAGAAATATAGCACAGCCTGGACCTCGGAAGCCGACCATTACCCCCCTCTTTTTGGGGGGGAGCCACTACTTGACCTAGCGGATAGAGGGCTGATCATCTTGATGTTTGATCCAAGAAGCAATCGTGCCAAGTGGCGTAGCCTGAGACAAAAGTGGAGACTGAATGGTCTTAGCATTCTCAGTATATTTGTTAATAAGAATTGTAAGTTGCCCTTGCAGGGTTCATAGTGAACCACAGAATAAATCATAGTATTTCATACAGAATGACCACGCAACACCCCGCCCCGGTTGGAATTACCTACGGTGGCCGATTGGTAGGAGATTAGTAGATATCAGTCAAGTTGGCAGCGCGACCATAAAACAATGCAGAATGTCGGTGTACTCGTATTGTCAAACGTCATTTACCGCAGCTGGTCTAAGAGCTGGGGTCCACGTCAGATATAACACAATAATGAGAGCAATGAAACCCATCTAGAAAGATTGCAATACTATCCTTATTCCGGGCATATCCGGGCAGCTGGCAGCTTTTAACGGTGGATGTCAGAGTGACAGACAAGCAAAGTTTTTGAATTGACAAACTATGAATTACATTATACGTCGTTTTGGACTAATTTCCCCTATCAGAAACTATTGGCAATGATAAGGCCTGATTATTTATATAATTTTTCATAATACTGCATCAAAACCAGAACTCTAGGATTTGTATTCTTAAAATGGTTTTCATTCTTTGGCCTCCACCACTTTACAGCTGCCAGATGTCCGGATCTAGAAAATAAGCATATTATATCAAACTAACGAGATATTGTGTCATATCTGACGTGGCTAGCTCTCCGTCTAAGCGGAATCTTGAAAAATAATTGAATGACAGAGCTCTAACATCTCTTGTAAACATTTTAGTGTGCACAGACGTGCCGGGCACACAAAAACGCTCAAACGAGCGAAGCATTAAATTACCTAGTTGGTTACTAAGTTCTGTTACCAGATCTCTGACTGATAAAATTTAAAATAAAGTTTAAATAAAAATTTAAAGTAATTATTTATTAGCCTAATTTCTAATGAACATAATATGGTATAATAATATACAAATCAGATGGGAAATTTATTGAAATTCTTTGTAAAGCACAGGATTGCCTGAAGACGCAAACACGCGGTAAATTTAAGAAAATTACACTTTACAAAAGTGCATCAAATAAATATTGCACCTTTGTTTTGAAGGTTCCATTGCTTGTTTGTAAGAAACCTGTATATTAGAGGTAATTGTGTGACCACCATTTAATTTTCTTGCGATTTTATCACACAGATATTCCTATTTGAAACATTGCCTATTTTTAAGTTTTGCACAAAATACATAGATTTAGACTGCTATGGAACAAGCAGACTTGCAACGTATAGTCTAGTATTTTATCAGATAGACCCACGTGAACTATACATATACCAAATTGAAGCTAAAGAATATAGCTACCGAATAGTGCAAGACTGATGCGTCTTAAACGTGATTTAAAATAAATAGGATTTAAAATCAACATGAACAAGGAGTGTAATTTTGACGTATATGTTTCACGCCTTTTTCCGAGTGTTATAAAGAATTCTGAAAAACTGCGACAATAATTTTCAATTCAATAATTTATATTCTATTGACTATTAAATAAGCTTTTAAATTATGTTCATAAATAATTAAAATGTTACTACCTATTACTATTTATTTAGTGAAAACTCTAGTAACAGAACTTAGTAACCGACTAGGTACGGTTTACGAAGTATATTTTAAGCAGCACGCAACTTTGTAACAAAAGAGTAATAAGTTCAAGCGGATGCAGTCGGACAAGAGGGTAGTTACCGGCACGGGCTTGTTTCGCTCGTCGACCAGTGTGTCGGTGATGGAGAGCTGGCCATCGGCCACGAGGATCTGCAGGCCCAGTCGGTACACGCCGAGCAGCCGCGGCGCACCCCAACGCGCGCGCGCCAGTAGCTGCAGCGTCAGCACCTCGCCCGCGCCCACAGCTCCACTCACGCTCCATTCGAAGCGCTGCACACAAATATGATCATCTATGTTTTCATTTAAATGACTTGAAGATACTTCATCGTAAGGACTAGTTAATTAAATAGGTACTGTAAAGGTTAGCTACCTTTACAGCCGCTTTTCTCAAACACGGCTGTCACCGTGTTACTTTAAATAAAGCATTCTATAATAATATAATAAAGCATATCCTTTTCGATCCATTCTGAAAGTGACAGCCTAACATAGTTATGGATTGTACAAGTAGCTCGCTCCGGTGAAAAAGAATAAAACCCTTAAGTGTTTTAAACAGTTTATGACACATGGTGGGGGTGCGGGATATGTAAAGGTTTTCTACCTACAGTACCGAGCTATATCAATAGAGTCCTTCCCTAATTAGGTATGTTAAGAACATCATACCTACCTTTATATGATTTATATGAGATTAAATAATACACTGTCAGAACTGGCACATAATCATGTGCATGGATCATTAATAGTAGGTATATTTTATTTATAAAAAACTTAAATACAATAAGAATTATTATAGGTTATATATCAAACTAATATAGTGTAATCACACTTTCTACTGATTTAAACTATCACAATTTGAATCTGCCTGCTACCACGACACGCCCGCAACGTCAGAAAAATAATAAATGTAAGTGTACGCGATATAGTCCCGTTTTTGTCAAAATAATAATCACACTTTATTACACACACACACACACACACACACACACACACACACACACACACACACACACACACACAAACACATAAGGTTTACAAACACAAGTCACACTTAATATGATAATAATATGTATTTTTTGTCTACATTGTACCACGAGATCTAAAACGCCTATTAGAGCGTAACGTAAATAATACTACAGACGTAGGCATATACCGTCTAACGTATAAACGGCGTCTCGTACTTTGGATGCGAAATTAAATACGGTGTAGGTAATGTAACAGTTCAGTCCTTTAAAGCAATTAGGTGGGCATTAGGTGTCCTACTAATAAGTGTTCATTATCTGAAAGTTCCGGCGAGTCCAGCAAATTGTTAAATAGCTGGTCACCTCGTATACAAGGCACGGAGCCACCACGTGATCTGCAGTCAGCACAGACCCACAAAAATACATACCGCTAACTTGGGGATAATTCAGTACATTTGTACCCTAATATTGATAATGCAAACTTCAAAGAGCTGATATAAACTATATTTATTTATAAGTTACTTCCTAAACTGAGTACAATTAAATCTTACTTAATTTGTATTAATAAGGTTCATTAACCTATTTTTGGCGTCAAATGTACTTATTAACTACTTACCTAGTTACTAGTAATTGTGGAAGTATAAATTCTTAGTTCGGGGCGACCCATAGTCGACTTTGCAACTGTCTATACTCGAAACTCAACTGGTATAGATATTTGTGCAACAACAGATTAAAGTTCGTTTCTGCTTCGAGTGTTAATTTTGAGTCCCAAGCAAGCGAAAGTCTATAATAGTCTAGTTTAGAATCTTGAGCGTAGTGAGTGCACACAAAGGCACGAGCTGCAAATAACCTTGGTATCATGTTGATCATACAACTTTTCACCTCGGCAGTGAGAACATAGCAGAAAGTTTAAATAATTTTTCACTCCCACTGACTTCCACTCCATCCCGATCAATCCCACTTCACTTCCACTGTCAATTTCCGCCACTCCTACCACACTTTAACTCACTTCCGCTGCAACTCCGTCAGTTCCGCTCCACTTCCACTGACTTCCAGTCAATTTCCTCCACTTCTACTGACTTCCATAAAAATTCCGCCAGTTCCGCTCCATTTACGCCAGTTGTCCTCCATTTCCAACCAGACCTGCTTAACTTCCTCTCTACTTCCACTGCCTTCTACTCGATTCCCGCCACTTTTAATGAGTTCCACTCCAATACCACCCAGTTCCGCTACACTGCCACTGACTTCCAGACAATTTCCGCCACTTTTAGTGACTTGCACTCCAATTCCGCCGGTTCCGCCACTTTTAATGAGTTCCGCTCAAGTTCCGCTTCTATCCCGCCAGTTTTCCTCCACTTCCGAACTGTTCCGCTTCACTTCCGCTCTACTTCTACGTACTTCCATTCAATTCTCGCTATTTTTACTGAATCCCGCTCCAGTTCTGCTCCACCTCCACCCAGTTCCGCTTGTCTTCTGCTCTACCTTCACTGACTCCCACTCAATTCTCGCCTCTTTTACTGATTTCCGATCCAATTTCGACACTTATTACAAATAACACATTTACTAAAACTAGTGCCTGCGCCAAATCTTGTGATTAGGTTTCCAAGCAATTTTGGTGTGCATCGGGGTGGCATGGCATGGACCGTAAGCCAGGAACAAATTTCATGACCAATCGCAAGACGTCCCAGGCGATGATAATTTTTGAAGTGGTTAAGGACGAAGTATAATGATGACTCGCGTAGGTCAGCTGTCAGTATTTGATGCTCTTATTATCAGAAAAATCGTCAGCCGGCTGTATTGAGGTAGAAAGACCGTCTGCTGATACCCTAAATACCATATATTCATGTGACTAGTTAACGGTCTTTTCAGTGGTATACAGACGGCTGATGATTTTTATTTTATTTGTAATAGCATATAAACTATCACCTGTTTCAACTGGGACGCGATGGTCATTTTATTTTATATGTATTTTATGTGAGAAAATGGCTGCCGTTCCTCAACCCACTCAAGGAACGGCAGCTGACCATCACAAAGCTTGATTATTGACCGCCCTTAACGACTTAAAATTTACCGCTTGGGACACGATGACAAACGGAAATTATTCCTAGTTAACGGGCTAGCAAGCGTATTAAATACCCACAAAAAGTAGGGTAATTTTTCAGAGCTAGTACGATTTCTATGCTTATTATTGTTCACTGCTCATATAATTGTCTACAGTTCTAAACCTTCAGATAAAATGTACTTAGGAAGTAAAACCTTTTTGGTTTACCTACAATCTGTTTCGGTCATAGATATAAAATGGCGCTTACTGGTTTCGGTTGGTGTGAAGGATGTGACGTTTGTCACGTCACGTCACTTTGTAAAGTATTGAAATCTACACAAACGAAACAAGCAATCGAACTTTCGTGAGCGAATTGCATAAACGATAATTTAACTTATGGTATGGCAGTAATTCTTAGTTCTATAAGTGACCGCTAGAGGCTCTGCACAAATTCTCCATACAAATAATTTACGAATTCGTGAACGAATCTCGGATTGGGCTTATAATTCCACTACGATACACAAATTTCCCACTTTTTCTATGATGTCTATGATATTTCGCGCAAAATTCCTTTCAAATGTGTGATGCGCGTTAGTTGAAATTATCTGTGGTCGAAACGTTCGTCGGAGAAATAATCTGTCGATGAATCGTTAAAATGTACTGTCGGCGAAACGTTCGTCGGAGAAAAGTGCTTTCGACGAAAAATCAAAAGATGAATAGTTCTGTCGGCGAAACGTGCGTCGGAGAAAAGTTCTGTCGACGAAAAAAAAAATGATGAAAAGTTCTGTCGACGAACAGCCCGTCGTCGAATCGCCTGTCGGAGAACCGTTACAGATTCTATTTGCATGACTCGTGGTAGAGGTACTGACCATGAAGTTAAATACTCTGATCCGTGGTACTGACATGAAATTTCAGCATAGATCGTTTGTATGTGTTGCTGTCGAAACTGAAGGAAAACGATTCGAAGCCCGATTATTCGTTAACGCCTATAGAAAAATATTCAGAATTTTCTACATGACTCGTGGTAGAGGTACGGTAAACCGTATATGAAAGTAGAGTAAGACAAGTGTCACGAAAACTACGAACGAATACTTAGTTAAGGTTATATTCGTGTAAATAAACGCGTAACATTTGAACATCATTTAGTTACAGTGACTGACGCCGAAAATAAATCATGGTCACTATAGCTAAATGATGGACGAACAATCACAGTAATACCTACGAATGCCCATGTATTTATTTCCATAAACAATTTAGATACTTATTTTCAGGTTAAATTACCCTTGAATTTGAACAGCATCTATAAATAATATGATGCCAGTTATTTCCCGGTCGCTACTGTGAATAGTACCCAGTGAAATGGCATCTTTAATAATAATTTTACTCATTTTGGTTGACTACATTTACAGTAAACCATACAAAATCGATATCATTAGTGTTGACAGGTGCCAAAATCCACAGCCACCATACATCACGCCATTACCTTACGAACTGGACTTAGAAATATACAAAGGAAATAATAATCGATCCCTCATCAGAGGAAATTTAACAGTGGACAAGGATATACCAGGATTAGACATAGAAGGTTCCGTTTGGGTGGGAAAAGGAAAATATGCCGATGTAAAATGGTTGTTGAGGATGAAAGACCTCAATTGTAAGAGTCCTGTCATTAGAACAGTTTTCCAAACATTTGGAATTCCTATTCAAGGTTGTCGTTTAAAAAAAGGAATGTATTATGTGACTGATATAGACGTTGATGCGATTGACTCTGCATTTCCTGGTTCAGGGAGAGATTATGGGTTGTACGTGTCGAAGTTACAATTTATACTAAAGTTAATACAATTGCTTGTTGGGTGACTCAGTTTAGTATGGTGCCTTTAAAGGAAAATAGAGTACGGTGGACTTCAAAAAAAAAACGCGACAGTATGAATACAAGTGGACAGAAGAGTACAAGACTATTTTTGGTTTCATGTTTTAAGGAATACATTTAGTTCGCTTGATATCTTCAAAATATAAATGGTAAACCGTGCATGAAGCTTTAATTTATTCACTGGTACTTAAGTGATTATTATACTATTTTATATTTTATTGTATAATCCATAAACGCGTGTCGCAGTGTGAACGAGAAATTATGCGCTCCTCAGCAACAAATACCGCCTTGTTACTCCTTATCAGGCTGTCGAACTCGGAGCAGCAATGTGCAAATTGCAGAAATTGCAGAAATGTTCTCGGAAATTTCCGAGAAATTACATGAAAGAAACTTAGAAAGTTCTCTGTGAGAATGTTCCCATGAGAACTTTAACATTTTGTGTAATATATAATATTACACGCCACATATGAGTAAACCAGGCAGACATAATATTTAAAATGGCGTGTGTCTACCTCGGTTCTGACACGATAAGATTGTTTATTAAATTTAAGTTCCAGAGAATATTCTCCATAGAAGTTTCGCAACTTATGAAACTTCTCCTCGGTGCATTGCTAACTCGGAGCGATCTCCATACATAAATAGGCCCGACAGTTTATAATAGAATACCGAAACAAACGGTATGACGTCATACCGTTTTATAAAGGTACCTTTATATTCGGTTATACAGTCCGATATTCATTCTGGGTCTGATATTCAAATGAAAAAGAAATGCGATAATATGACGTTTAAAAATATTACCTTCCCTGTCTTTTTACTGAGGACATATCAAGGTCATTTTGTCTCACGCTCGCAGCAAAATCGAATTTTGCTCACTGTTATTGAGCACCAAAGAACCCTTGTTCGAGCTGCTGAGGTGAAAACAATATTTTCACAACACCTATTCGCATACGGGCCTTTTCTTCCCTGCTAGGAGTGAACAAAGTGGCACTTTTCTGTTCTATGACATCCGTTTTTTCTTCATCCAGTCCGTCATTACAAAAAAAAATTATTAAATTAATCGATTCATTATGATCAGTAAGCATGTACACTATTAAGCATGTATAAAGTTAAAATAAAAGTGATTCAACAACTTTTATTTTCCTCTAAGGTGGTGTGAAAAGCAGTATGTGTTAAATAGGAGCAAAGCTATTTTCACCTTGGGCATTAACACTTGAATCCCTCACTACGCTCGGGAGTCTAATTTAGAATCCATCGCTTCATTTGGGATTCAATACAAGCCCTCGCCGTAAATATTACATTTTGCTCCCTTGTTAAACAATCTACTATTTCACCACACTCGATCCGCCCGTAAAGGCTCAGGGTTTGATAAGTATGTGGAAAGTTGCGTGTTGTCCTCTAGAGTGTAAAGTGATTTGGCACTAGTTTGGGCTTGCGTTCATACGTTAGCTTGTCGGATATACTTTTAATCGACGATTTATGCTACGATGGTCATTAACATCACAATTAGTATTAAAAACGGGGTATTTACCATAATTAGGTATTTGTGCCCTCGCACGCTCAAGATTCCGCTTTAAGGGGGCTCGAGTCTTAATGTAAGCTAGTGATGTGTCGTTACAACTATCTAAGGCGTCTTTTAAAATGATGCGGTTTCCGCGAGAAGATAGCGCTCTGTGTGTGTATAGCGCTGTCATGCTTGGACACCGTCGCCGCATGCGGTTGCAGCGCCAGTGTGATAATCGCCTTACTAAAGAGGAAACATTCCCAGTAATAGGGTAATATTGAAAATTTTATTAGAATATATTTTTATCGTGTCAATTACTTCAATAGGCTATTTTTATTATAAAAAAGCCATGGATTCTCTGAGTGAGTAAATTCCCAGTGTTACCGGTAACATTACTAACATGAAAGTAGAAGTACAATTTTAATAAAGTTATAATTTGAAGTAAACATAGAATATTTGAATTAAGACCGATTTTTGGACAGTTCTGTAGTTAGGTGGGGACCCTTCTAGTTTTTCCATGTATGTTGATCCGTTCGTCCGTCTCTCTGTCCGCGGCTTAGCACAGAAAGCGATAGTACTAGAAAGCTGAAATTTAGTATGAGTATGTATATTAATCATGACGACCAAATGGTAAAATAAAAACTAAAAACAATTAGTTTTTTGGGTACCAACAGCACACATGAATAGGAGGTGTATTTTTTTTTCGTTCATCACAGTTGTGTGGGCTTTCATTGGATAGCCCTTTCAAACAGAATAAGTCACATAAAAATATTTTTTTCATAGGCTTAATATTTTCGGAAATAATGGCTTCAATTGTGCATAAAATGTTTAACCCCTTTTAACTTTCAACTTTGGCTCCAATTTAATTAAAAATTATGAAGGTTAGGCTAAATGAGTACTTTCGATAACGTTGTAAAAATCTATTTTTTCACATGAGTTATAAATTTCGTATAATACCACGTTTTGGGAATGTTATCGGTAACATTGGTAGCTTACTGGTAATGTAACTAAATGGAAACTTACTGGTAGCGGAAACATTACTGCAGCCCTTCTCCAATGTAAACACGAGAGGTTAAACAGCAACTTTGCTCTCTTGTTAAAAACCAAGAATTCCTTTGCTTTCTCGCAAATACCAACACATATTCTCGTTAGTTAGGTACATACATACATACTTTGTCAGTAAGAATAACAGTGCCCGTTTCCCACTATCCGTGAAACATCTGTACAATCTGACTACTCGTAAATATTCAGGGGATTCCCCATTTTCGCACTACTCGTACCACAAAATAATATTACTTAGCTTTCAATCGAGTATACTTTAAATTGAAGAATTGAGGATGAATTTAATTGTAATGTAAAAAGGACTTTAAGTCTGTATTTATTTGAAATTTCTAATAAATACAGTGTGCTACTTAATTTAAGGTTAAATCAAGTTGGCGCAAGTAGTATTCAGCCGTAATGAAGTACTATAACGCGGGTGTCCCTCGCATCCCTAATAACGTTTGCCCTAAAATCACTTGCCCTTAACCATTTTGTCCTAATTGTCATTTGCTCTAATGATCAATTACTTAATGAACAGGTAGCTACTTGTCATAATGTAATGATTGTCTTAAAACTCATTTGTCCTGAGAATTCTTACCATAATGTACCAAATCCTAATTTGATTTGCCATAACATTTGAAAACCCTAATAACATTTGTCCTAAAATTGCCCTAACCGTTCATTTTACGATACGATACGATAAGTTAGGGTAAATGATCATTATGACATTAGGGGATAAAAAAGTAGGTTGGTTAGGTTAGAACTGCGACCTCCAGGGAAACGAATATCTGCTAGAAATGGTGAGGATAAGTTAGAACTGCAACCCCCGTCGAAGTTAACATCTGTCAGAAAAGTAAGTTCTAACCTATTCCCACCTACTTTTCTACCAAAATAACATATGAAGGCAAAAGAAATTCATCGATACTATGTTATGGCAACTGTAATTATGACATGAGTATTAGGGCAAATGATCATTATGACAAATAGCATTAGGGAATACCACAGATCACGAACCTCTTTAGTTCGTTAGTCGAGACGCGCCTCGCCATTCTTATTCCGACCTCTTCGGGGAAAACAAAAATAGGGCAAAAATTCCGATATAGATCTTCAGAAGGCAAGTATTACAAGGACATTAGGTACGGTGTGCACGCGAGGCTTAGGTTTGGTTTTGGCTACTAACTAGGTGTACAATTGAATACACGTGGCTCTGTGAGTTGTAAACCTCTACATTTTCAAGTATTTATTTTTGCGTACCATTAAATTATCGAACAGGCTCACAAATTTTCAGGAAAATCAGTAGACCATTGTGAATCAACTAAGATATCGTATGGTTTTGTTGCCGCGATAGTTATTCATGAAATAAAACAACTGAGAACGGATTTGACACGTTGACCACGAACGCTGTAAAGTGTTCGAAACGTCGGGATGTAATTTAAGCTCAGTACACGCGATATAATCCGTTTTAGTTGTTTTATTTCATATCGTATGGTTATCAAAATGGCGGAGCCATAACTACGTCTGCTCAGTTTTAGCTATGCACGTCTACAGCTCACAGAACCATTAGTTTAATTTTGTGTCGTCCAGGTCATCTACTCCTAAGTGCATCACTTAACTACCTCCTCTAATGAAATGCTGCTGCTATACTCATGTGTTACACAATGTTATATAACACAGTGAAACAAGGATGCCGCTATGATGTTATAATAACGGCATCCTTGTTACACGTTAGGTATAACATCAGTGTATTTAGAGCAGAAGTAACCGCAAACTTACGGTATATATTTCATATTCAGACTGATCTCTAAATGTCGTGTACGGCTGTTGTGCCTAGTGGTAATCCCGGTTAGGTTACCCCTCTACAAGTTCATTAAATAATAGAGCCAAATTCCAAAATCCACACAATTTCGTTATGGATTCCATTTCCACGGATGCGGCTTATGTAGGTAGGTACTAAACTATGTGTTTAACAATTTTAAACCCAGAATGTAGTATGTACTTAGGTAGGAAATTATTGTAAATACAGTTACCACGAAATCTACATAAATTTAAAGTACCTCCTTAATTAGGTACTACCTATACAACATTATCCATTAAATGTAGGGATGCGGCATTTACTTGCAAAATGCGTCTGCATTTGGCACATCGCGTGATATAATTTTCGATGCCATTCGAATTGCTAATTCCGTCAAGTGTAAGTATATATATTCCTTTGAATGTTTCCTTGTTTTTATTAGCATTTTTATACTGATTTTTGAATGTTTGCTACATCAATTAAAGGATGGTTCACGGTGTAGCGTTCCGCGTCCTACACCTACACGACACTTCCGACACTTCGTTTTGTATAGAAAGCGTAACGTGATTCATACAAAATGAAGTGTCGGAAGTGTCGTATAGATATAGGACGCGGAACGCTACAGCGTGAACCATCCTTTAAGCGGACTGAACGTTTTATAGGTAAATTTTAATGTAGGTAAGTTTCTACGCGTAAAAGTATGGGCTTAATCAAATAATTATGAATTAATTATCGTCATTTTTTATTTACTTCAAATTGCCAAAGCCAATTTGCATTTTAATACTCCTAGAAACATTTTTCAACGCTCGCGCTCTGTAAAGGCTGTTTTTACGCGTGTTTTTCCAGATTCTAGATTTGTAGATACGGTATAAATTCGGAACCAACATTGTTAAGAGTTATTACACAGCACAGAGGCTTACAATATGTACGTAATAAAGCGTACTTCGGGTAAAATAGAGGAATAACATTGTGTGGTTATATACAACCTTGACCTCTGTTAAAGGAAGTAGGCCGCGGGCACAGCAGTCGCGTCCCTCGGGACGTCGGCTAATCACACGGCATTACTAGCACCCCCGAGTCCCCCGACTAAAATAAATACTAAAGTAACTATAAGTAGCATTTTAGCAACCCGGACATAAGGTCTGCCCCGACTGCCTTACCTCATTTACAAAGATGATTTCCTCGTTGTCGACCAATACAGCAGAATGTTTTGTGGAACCTGGAACAAGATTGCTGTCTTTATGATAATGACTAACTAGGTACGCAACATTTAGTAAAAAAAAGGTAGGTACAGTTAGCCACCTATCTGCGGTTACGGTATCTGGAGGCACGGGAGTGCTCCCGCCAAGTCGAACAAAACAAACAACAAAGGCACGGCCGTGCCATCCTTTACCCGAAGACATTCAGACTATTTTCGACCCCCTCTAGCTCTGTAGTGAATAAAGCTAGAAGTCTGAAATTTTAGTGAGGCCATAACATAATAAAGATATACAATATCATTTAATTATGAATGAGTTATATTTTAAGAATTCTTGCAAGGTAAAGTTTTTTTTATTTTATTTTAATATAATGGGACAATTTTACACAAATCAACCTAGTCCCACAGTAAGCTCAATAAGGCTTGTGTTATGGGTACTTGGCGACGATATATATAGTAGATATATACATATAAATACTTAAATACGTAGAAAACATCCATAACTCAGGTACATATATCTGTGATAACACACAAATTAATGCCCTTACTAGGATTCGAACCCGGGACCTCCTGCGTCGTAGGCAGGCAGGGTAACTACCGACTAGGCTAGGAGGCCGTTGTAGTTTCTTAGTTTTGTCACTGACTAACTGAAATATGACTGATCATACGAATTCTAAGGTACTTCTAGCTGACCTGCAAACTCCAAATTTTGAACACATCTAGTATTAGGGCTAGAAAGCCACTGAAAATCTAAACATACTGCAATATCAGTCGGGTTGTCTGGGATTACAAACCGCACAAGTAACATTGCAATCCCGTATAAATCACAATAAATATATGCTATTACAAAGTTACTTTTTCAGTTGATAAAATTTTTGTTAATATTAAAATAAAAGGCAGCTTTTAGGTACCTAATACCCTCGGATGTGGGCATGCGTACGGGTTTATGCGTGAAAATAGATATAGGAATGTGCACGGCATGAATGTGGAAGTAGAAAAGGGAGCCCTACTTACAAAAAGGAATGATCAAATTAATCCCATCAAAAACATTAAGATGTATAAAAACGCAAGTCTCGCAACGCAGTTCTTCGACCGCAAAAAGTATTGAGATCAAATGAAAAACCAAACCAGAGTCCATAGAACTCAATCCCCACTGGAGTTCAGTAACAACATTTCATTACGGCCGTTTCAATATTAGGTAATTATCTATATTTTTTATATAGGTAATAAATAGAATGACTTGGCAACCGTACGTTATTAAAATGTAAACGCAATAAAATATTACGTCACATTATGTAATACAATATTTACCCAAAATTATAGTTATTTTTAGCCTTGCAATGGCCAGGTCATTCTATTTATTATAAATATATAGACATCTTATATTGAAACGGTCGCAATGAAATATTGTTACTGAACTCCAATGGGGATTGAGTTGTATGGACACCAGCTTGATTTATTTGTGCAAATAAAAGCTAGGGATACCTAATTACCTACACGCACAGCACCTTACATCTGCCCACCGGATCTGTCTGGCGCATATGCCCGGCGGACAGAACCGTCCGATCACGGTTTTTACCTACGATCATTTTCGTTGGTCATTTGAATTGTTTTTGAATCAGCAGTAGCAATTTCGGACGGGATTAGGTTTCGAAATGAGATAACATTCGTGGAAGTTTTTCCATTATCATTGTTATAAAGGATCGCAAAATACCAACATTTGAACGCCGTGCATATGATGTGATAGCTATGTATACTTATTAATGTGTCATTCTTAAAAGGGCTAATTATCTGCGTCCGGTGGGAATAAGTAGGGGTACCTACTTAGAGGCATTAAAATACCTAACCTTAATATATTTTTTTAGTTTACCGCGAATACTACCCAAGGTAAAGTAAGTATTCTTATTTGTTTAGTGAGTATGTCATTATTTAGTAAAACAATATATCTTTAACCAAAACATCCGCGTCACAAGTTTATTTTAAAAATAAATGACTTAACTACAGATCCGGTAGTCAGATTAGTATTTATAGGTAGGTAGGGCATTGGTAATTACTGATAGGGTGTCATATACACTTGATCAATTTTATGAAGGATCATAGTCGATGGTATTTTAAGGTAGGGCATTGCCCGACAACGGCCTCCCCTAGCTCGAGCCCTGCGCGTACTTCTATTCTTAAGGGTATTTTGACAGATTTCGCTCGCGTTGCCTAACAAGCAGCAGATGCACTTCAAACGCTGCGATGGGGAGGACTTATCTCTAGCAATTTGACTACAATACTAAGTAGCGGCATACAAATACACCTTATGTTAAAATTTTATTAAGAGGGCGTCGTACAAAATCAGCAAAAACAGTCACCGTTTAGGTTCCTGAGTTCACAATTCTTTACAAAAATCTGTATTTTATATGTTATTATAACAACAAAGAGTGTGTTTACAATTTAAAGCAATAAGTACTCGATTATCATTAGTAGTTAACTCAATATAACGAAGTAAAGTTGTACAAAATCTGAGAATAACGTTTGTGCGGTTTAGAAAAAACATGAATTAAAAATGCATATGATCATTAAATGGTTATAATATTTTGAAAGCCAGATAAATGCACTAAAGAATAAAGGGTTACTCATATTTTTCCTTATAAAAATAACAAAGAAACTCAATTATAAATATAAACTTTCGTGAAATTTCCATACATTCGCCACATCAGTCAAATTGTCTTTGTGACTCAGATGCCCCACGCTGCCCGTCGCAGGCAGACGTGCTACTGAATTTCACACTTTGACATTTCATTTTGAGAATTTTTTTGACAGAAAATCATATAAGTACACGAAAAAGGATACCAGTAGCCAGAATGTATTCAAAATTAATAGGGAAAACAAACAGAGACCGTGTGTCATATAAAATTGTATTTTTTTATGTTTACATGGCGTCATACTAGAAAAATACAACTAACGATTTCATAAAAGAAACGTTTTTACCGAATCCTCATAATTCGTTTCTTCCAAAGCTATTTAATGCGAAAAGAGGTTTAGGATTACTTTTTAATTACGGAGTTTTTATTTATTATGCTGGTCATATTATTACGACATTAAAAAAATGTATACGAACGTCAATTAATTTGATTGACAATTTTCTTAGTACTCAAAAAAATAATTAACAAATTATTTTACTTAGCATACGCGAAATTTGTATAAGATATATTTCCGCAATATATGATGGAACCTATTTCTTGTTGGCCGTTTGTGATGTGATGAGATAAATCATCATCATCATCATCATCATATCAGCCGAAAGACGTCCACTGCTGAACATAGGCCCTCCCCAAAGAGTGCCACAATGACCGGTCCTGCGCCACCCGCATCCAGCGGATGGCGGTTGGAGTTGGAGTCTCTCTGCGTGATCGCATCAGAAATGAGGCCATCCGCAGCAGAACCAAAGTAACCGATATAGCCCTGCGAATCACTAAACTAAAGTGGCAGTGGGCGGGGCACATTGCTCGTAGAACCGATGGCCGTTGGGGCGGAAAGGTTCTCGAGTGGCGACCACGAACCGGAAGGCACAGCGTGGGTAGACCCCCCGCAAGGTGGACTGACGACCTGGTGAAGGTCGCGGGAGCCCGCTGATGAGATAAATAAGACCAAGAAATTAAAATAATGATTAGGCCAGCAGATATATCGAGTTTTTGCACATGCAGCTCATACAAATCGAGAGGCGCATGAATCGGTTGTCGTTCCTATATGGTACGAGTAGGACCCCAGAGGTACAGATGGACATACCTCTCGTCTCGATCATCAGGAGCGCTCGTAACATCACTCCAGGTCATCTGAACGGCTTCTTCTCAACTGAGCGCCACCGTGAGTGCACGGGACGACCAGATCTACGTTCGCCTCCTGGGTGGGACCCAGTTGAGAGCGGTGTACGTGATAGTTTTCAACCCGGCGGATTGTGTGTCTGAACTATCTCCGTTATCGCTTAGCGATTTCACTTTGCATGAATCTATCACCCTTATACAAATCAGGCTTTCCTCATGGACCAACTAGGTATGCACAACTAGTTGTGCCATAAGGAATACTTTTTCTCAATCCTTCCCATATACACAACTGGTTTACTGTCATTTAATTTTTGTTCCCAAATACACAACTATTCTTGATTTTATCCACAGTGGGTTCCACAGGTATTAATTTACTCGTTTTCCTACTGTTCTAAACAGTGTTCGCCAGTGGGTCTACGGGTAATTTATTTTTACCATGGTCCCACCGCACTGTTTCTTTTCGAAAAAAAATTCCTTCACAACGTAACTAGACGGAGCCCCGCTTCGCGGAGCTCCTATTTCTGGGCGGTTTGCCCTTCGGGCATCTGGAACTATACCTAACGAACCTAACCTACCTATTGATTTAGTCTGACGTCCGTGAAAACATTAAACTTTGGGGAAAAAAGCGTAGGTAGGTAGGTAGGTTAGGTTCGTTAGGTAGCTTCAGATGCCCGAAGGGCAAACCGCCCAGAAATAGGAGCCCCGAGAAGCGTGGCTCCGTCTAGTTAAGGTGAGGAGAAAATGTTTTTTGGAAAAGGAACAGTGCGGTGGGACCACGGGTACATAAAAATATATAATATAGTTGTGTTATAAAGAATGGTTAGAGAGCACATTAGTTGTGCTTAGTTGTGCGTAGTTGTGCCATTAGGAATACATATTCTTGATGGCACAACCAGTTGTGCATACGTAGTTGGTCCATGAGGAAAGCCTGGGACCAACTGTGAAGTATATTGTTTCAAACAAAAAAATTTTTTAAATAGGTCCAGCCAGAATAATCGGTGACCATACATAACCAAAAAATTGCAAAAACAAAGATCCCGATGAATTGAGTCAACCTCCTTCTACGAAATCTTGAAGTAGGGTTAAAATGAAAAACAAAACTGTTTTACTTATTCCTTAAACGATTAATTTTCCAACGTATATATATATATATATATATAGATATATTATTTGTATTTTTGAGTTAAACATATTTTAACTTAATTATTTTACCTCACCAAGCAAAAATCACGAAACAGCTGTTAGATTGAGGTGAATTATTTATAAGTATATAAACTTATTTATAAATTAAACATAAAGTCAACTGTTCCACTTGTGTAATTAAAAATTAAACAATCTTTAAAAATATGTATACAAACTAACAAGTCTTGTTAGTTACTGCAAAACAGTATTACAAACTTGAGTGAAATTGACATTAGGAAACTAAGTATCCAACTCCAATAGAAGTCCAATGCAGCTATGCAATACAACTAACACCCAACGTCTGAATCAGAATTTACTTAAAAATTATTCCGTTGCAAGTCCAATACAAGTCCAATATCCGTTGATTATTTGTTATATGTTGGAGTTATATTGGATATATCTGTGTTTTTAATGTGCCATGTTTATGTATTTTCAAGTTTGAATACGGCACGTCTACTTGTAACCGCGTAACTAAGTATGCTGTCTTTCTCTTTGTCGGTAGATATTTAATATACGTTGCCTACTAACAAATGCCTACTTGTTGGCAATTGGTTGTCAAAATTATACACATATTACATTATTATAAAAAAAATGTGTAACTTAATAAGTTTTTACAGTAGCTGTGCTAGTATCTATTTTTAAGTATTTTTGATCCTTGTGTCAAGAGATACTGCTCTTCCACAGATGGTAGGTTAAAATGATAATTTAATATAAAACAGTTTCATGACTTGCAAAATTAAAACAATGGAATGAATTAAATTAGATTGACTAATTCTAATAATTATTGGTCCAATTATTACTTAATATTCTTACTTACGTAAAAATCTTTGTGTGGAAGTAGCTCATATGGTGAATTAAAACCTACCTATCTAAGAACCATAGCTGAAGAACAAAAAAATCGTGTGTACATACAAACAACAAACAAACTTACAGCCTCGTACCCTAAATGCAGATACCATCTCACTATTGTATTGTACGGATAGACAGACGGGTGTGACCAAACTACTTAATACGGTCCGTCTCTGGCCATTTTGGCTAGTGAACCCTAAGTCAATGTATGTTTTTAAGCTTGCTTTATACTTAGCTATTGCCAACTCGCATGGTATCACAGAGTGACCTAAATGTGTTATTCGTGTACCTGGAAGATTAAAAAGTTACATTAGTTAGGTAGTACATATTATTAAATACCTACGTAGTGTCCTTGTTTTATCAATTCTAGAGAAATGTATTTAATTTATGGGTAAAATAAAAATGGATCAGTATGCTCAAAAATTTACTACAATTATACACTACAATTCTCAAAACATGAGGTGTTTTTTAGTTCCTACTTAAAAATAATTGAAAAAAGATTAAAATCTGTTGGAAGCGCTTTAAAGCGCTAATTATTTGGCTACGGCATTTATTCGCGGTGTTTATATTTTGTATCTGTGTCAAAGCAGTTAAAAAAATTAAAATACCGTCAAGTTAAACCATATTTTCACTTTAGATTAGTCATTGTGCGTAAACATTGCGTAAATATAAAGTATTTTTTTATTTCATCGCAATCGAAGTGTAAAATAGTAACAGCCTTATTCATAAAAAATCCTTGAATGAGGTTTTAACCATCATATAGTTAAAACGCTATATAAGCCTAAATGACGTTTTAAGAAATGTGTGATTTATAATCTCTCCATAAGCCGACAATAGTAATTTCATTGATTCGACTCGTTATGTTGGCACTCTTGGCAAAATCATAGACAAAATCGTATCCCAATCGCAATTTTAAAAAAAAGTTTGACAGCGAATGTCAGTAATGACCGGGAAATCGGCGAAATAGAATCGAATAAATGCAAATACTACTTTAGATAAATCTAATTTAAATCAAATAAGCCTTTGCATTGAAAAGACGAATCGATGCAACAAAAAAGGGAGTAATAATTACACGTCAACTGTGTGCACGTCATGCAACAATACAAGGTAAGAATACCAATTCATTTACTTATAATTAGGTTATGTGAAGTTGATTCTTGCTTACCTTTAATGTTTTTAATGAATCTAATCATTGATATATCCTCCTCAGGTATTACTACAAGAGCAAAATATAAAAAAAAATACTGGATACAAACACCAACGCCTTTAAGATTGACCTTTTGCAAGTAAGTACAATACCTGCCCAAGTGCCCAAGTCAATTTTCACAGTAATAATTCTATACCAGTGCCTACAACTAATAACATTAGGTATACTTATTGTAAACCAGTTATATCTGTCTGATATCGCCTACAGTTAATGCAGTGAAATAATCATGTACTAACTATACCCAGAAGGATGATATTAAAGTAGTGAAAAATCAATGGTTAGATAATGTGCAAAATGTATTGAAACATATGCATTAGTCAGGTAGAATTTTATTGTTATTTTCATTCAAAATCCTTATTAATATCACCATAATTGCAGAATATAAGTAGGTATTCCACATTGTGATGCTGTAATGTCTGTAAATGACTATATTATTCAGTCAATCAGTCAGATGCTGACAATAAAAGGCATCAAGCAGATGTACTTACATTAATGTCATTTATTGTCAGGAAAATTTGACTACATACTTATGTAATAACTACTAATAAGCAGTGGTGATAGATAGAGATTAGGATGTTGGTCGTTCTCAATTAAATGTAAATGTATGGTTATAATATAATATGTATGTAGTCACATCGATTTCTGCCTATTTTATAGAAAACTTCCATATCCTGGTATATGGAACAATATAGGTATATGAAAGCTAAAAATAAAAAAAGTGTTTGTTTAAAATTAATTTAATTAAATTTGTTGCATTCTTTTCAGGTCAGCACTTATCATCAGCCGTCATCATCCACTGCCATTGTTAAGGCAGTAAGTCGTCAAGCATTAAACAGGAAAGGGCGACCAGGTTAAGAATCCACACAAATCCAGGAAAAGTCTACCAGCCCCGGACATATTCGAAGCCAAGCAGTCCTCAGCGGCAAGGCAATCAACTGAAACATAAAAAAGAAAAATAAGAAGCTACATAGCCTGATTTTGGTCAAACTACTGGTTCTGACCCCATAATACTCTCACACTCTTTAGCTTTGTTTTATTATTGAATTGTATGTTTAATTTTGCTAAATAAAATTTTTTTCATGAAGCTTTTGTAATGATTTTTAATGCTTCTCTCTCTGGGAGAATCTGTTTGTTTAGTGGCATATTATTATTCAAGAGCTTAATCTTAGCCTATGGAGAAACCGGGTCTTCAGCCGAAGGACATGATGTCACGATCCTCAGCTCTGAGGGAACGACTGTTGATGATGATGATAACCTTTTGGTAATAACATTTATGTTGCAATAATTATATTATAGTTTGTCCGGACAAACTATACCTCTGTGGTTGAATTGTAATGAACAACATCAGTAATGTATGTGCATTGATTGCCGCTTTAATACTTGTATTACAAATACCACTTCGTCAGGGCGACCCCTGACCTTGGGCAGTGTAAAGTATATAATATTACGACAAGTTGATAGTAAATGACAAATATGCTCACCAATACTTCTTTCTTACCTTATGTTATGATACATATTCCAAAATCGGCTTTCGTAGTTGTACCTATTCACATGCTCCATTGCCTGAATTGGCATTTTATAGCAACAATTACACTTCAAAAGTTCACAGTCACTTTAAAAGATAGGTTTTTAATTTATTACATAAATAATAATATTTTTCACAAAACATAAAAATTGTAACGATAGGTAGCTTCCATTCAGTAGAAATCTTCTGATTTGTGTTCGGTGTCGCTAGTGTCAAAATCAGCTGACAATATTATGGCGGCCATTTTGATCCTTATCGAGGAGATAAAGAAGGGTCCTGGGTCATGTAACTTTTCGAACATTTGCAATAGGTTTGTAGAGCTTTTTAGAGATAAATAACGTTTTTGGGCTTCCGGACTTCAAGTAGGTTTGAAGGAGGTTGTAACTTTTTATGAATAAGGCTGTAAGTATGCATAACTCTGGTCCAAAAGCCATATAACCACTCGAACAATTTTCCCTCACTTCTATCGGGAAAATAACCACCTCGTGGTATTTAACATGGCCTACTTTAGACTCTTGTCAAACAATCAACTAAATATTAGTATTAAAATCAAAATAATCAGTCAATTTAATTTGACGCTGTATTACACATTATATACTATAAACTTTGTGTAGCATTTTGAGTTGACAAATGTATAGATTACCAACATGCAAATTAACAAACATACGTTGTATCTATCTATACATATAATAAAGCTGAAGAGGGTCGAAAGTCTGTACATGGAAGATAATCGAAAAAAAGTTGGCTGGGGATACTTAGAATCGATAATAGAACACGTTTCAACAATTTTTAGAATTTTTGTCTGTTTATCTGTTTGTCTGTTTATTTGACTGCGCATCACGTGAAAACGGCTGAACGGATTTTGATGAAATTTTGTATAGAGATAGTTTGAGTCCCGGGAAAGGACAAAGAATAGTTTTCATCTCGAAAATCAACCCTGGAGGGGGTGAAAAGGGGGTTAAAAGTTTGTATGGAGAATTTTTAATAGAAATTAGTATGGAGATAATTTGAGTCCCGAGAAACGACAGAGTAGTTTTCATCCCGAAAATAAACCCTTGTGGGGGTGAAAAGGGGGTTGGAAGTTGGTATGAGGATTTTTTTACCGCTGAACTGATAAAGATAAAATTAGGTATAGAGATAGTATGGGTCTCGAGAAAGGACAAAGGATAGTTTTCAACCCGAAAATCAACCCTAAAGGGGTGAAAAGGGAGTTGGAAATTTGTATAGGGAATTATTAACCGCAGAATCGATTTAGATAAAATTTGGTATGGAGATAATTTGAGCTCTGGAAAAGTAAATAAAATAGTTTTATCTCGGAAATTATCCCTTAAGCGGATGCAAAAAGGGTGGAAGTTTAAATGGGGAAGAAACAACCAATAACCGCTGTACGTATTTAGATGAAATTTGGTATTGAAATAATTTGTAATTTTTTGGTCAAGGTGTCATACTCGTAGGGTCATATTTATAACATGTTACCCGTCGATGCTTAAATTTAAATTCCTTTACCCGCTCTTAAGAAATATTTGAAAATGTCATGAATGTCAAATTGCAGGTTCGAGGACTATATATGACGGACAAAGTTGCATACTGGACTACTACAAAATCATCTAACATTTATAGGACACCGTTTAGGTAGGAAAACATATCAAACGTTTTGTGAAGCAGTCAGATTAGGATTTATTTTTCTTTATAATTAAACAATGGGTACATTATCTGTCTCTCAAGATGTTATGATATGCCTTCTTGAAGAACTACGCATTATTTTGTATCTTTAAGATCTAATAATGTATTGAAAAAAATAAGTCCCGTCGAGTTTCTTTTCGGTCATAATACTTCTTGGGCCTTGAAGTGTAGTGAAAAGTGAAAGTGAGAAGTGACAAAGTGATAAAAGTGAAAAAAGCCGAGAACCTAAAACTAAACAATTTCGAAAATGTCAAAAATGGCAAAATTTCTAAATTTCAAAAATATAAATATTTCAAAAATTTCATAAATTTCCAGTTTCAAAAATTTCAAAACTTTCCATAATTTACAAAATTTCCAAAATTCAATAATTTCAAAAAAAATACAAAAAAAATTAAAACCACAAAATTTACGAAAACGTCAAAAATGAAATAAAATGAAATAACATAATTTCGTTCCAATCGCGTGTTCCACGACACTCATGTATTTTATTTTTCGCTGACGTTCATTAGTGCATTTCAATGTGCTTACATTGAAGAATAAATATCTTGATCTATACCAATATCATAAATCCTCTATCGGAACCGTATGTAATTACCACCATTATTGCAACCAGTAACGTAACATCAGTGTATTATCTGTGACATTGTGGTAAAACGTATGAAAATTCATTACCTGCGGTAACGTAATGGAAATCCGCCCCCGCCCCCCCCCCCGACCTCCCCCCCCACACCCCGACCGCTGGCGCAATAAGGTTGGTCATGGCAGTGTAATGGCGGTCATTCCAATTGTTTCAATGGATTTTTAATATGTGTGTAGGTAAAGCAGTATATGCTTCTGTCCATAATTAGGCCTTATTACGTAACAGTTACATACACTACTATTTATCTCTTTTTAGGGTTCCGTAGTCAACTAGGAACCCTTATAGTTTCGCCATGTCCGTTGGTCTGTGAGCGGTCTAGCTCAGTTACCTGAAAACTGAAATTCGCACTAGAAAGCTGAAATTTGGTGAGGCCTGATATGAACTTTCAATAAAAACTATATTGAATAAAATCGGTTCAGCCGTTTTTGAATTATCAGTCAAAAACGCATATTGAAAGGAAGTGCCGAATAGTAAAATGACGTTAGCGCCGCCAAATATACCTTAATAAGCGACCTTTTGAACGGATGTTTTGTAACAGGGCGGCATCTACCAAACTCTACACTGAGTATCGCCCGAAATGCTCTTGGCCGGTTTTTTTTGCATTGTTATCCCGGAAATCACCCCTTAAGGATTACTCATTCCAATTCCAGAAAATCCTTAGCCAGGTTATACGTAGCCTAAAATTCAACGTCTAAAAGGGGGGGGGGGTAGCCACTACACCAGATTGAGTTAAATTTGCATGGGTCATGGACCCCCCCCCCCCCCTCCAAGTGCACCAAAAGTGGAAAAAAATCATTTCTGCATTTGTGACCCCCCCTTTCCCCAATTCCATCCGCGCCTGTTCTTACCTTTTATGCTTAGACTGATTTGACGGGAGGATCGATTTGGATGACATTTGCCGTGGACATGAACGTATAAATACAAAAGTGGTCCAGTATCGTCCGATATACACCTACTACTCTATGTCGTTTAAATCATGCCAAAAAAATTTATATGATAAAAAAATTATTCATTTTTGAGTGTAGTTTCATTTAGTGGTAATTTTAAAATATTTTATTAGGACTACTGTCCTCTGGCGTATCCATCTGTCAACTTTACTTCAAGTTCCGCCTCCAGGGTAGCGGGAGAGAAATTAGGGGTGAATTAGCCGCTTACTGACACAGACCGAATTCCACGCGGGCGGAGCCGCGGGCACAGCTAGTGTATATTTAATGCAATAATGTTAGCGCAATATGTATTACAGAACAAAGGATTATCGACATTATCGTAATCAGTGTATTTTTACGTATCTATATTATATATATTTGACGCACATCAATAGGGATTTTTGTATTTGATCAATTAATTTGTAATTTATAAAAGCTTGTTAAACTTTGTTTTGCGTAAAATTATTAAAATATCGTTATTGGAGTAACGAGAAAAGTTTGAAAGAAAAAGTTCTAAATATAAACGACTCGGACGACAAAGCTTAGTCTCAATGAATATAGGTCAGAAAAGTAGATTGTGTCACAAGGGAGCAAAATAATATGGACAGTACAAAAAAAACCTCAATGAAGCGAAGGATTCTCAAATAGGATCCTGAGCGTGGTAAGGGGTTCAAGTGTTAACGCCCAAGCTGTATTAATTTAGGTACACCGAGTATGTGATACATAATGCTGGCAGGCTTGAAAGCGGGCAATATAACCCAGCGAAGCTTTAATGCGAAGTTGCGGTTGATTGAGGCCGAGCTGCAGGTGAACCGATGTCGGACATTGACTCTGGCTCGAGCAGTGTTATATTAAGGTACAATATTTGCAATTCTAATTGAATAGTAACTATGATATTCTTTGAAAGAGTAAACCGAAATAGTAAAAATATTGATGGTATTAATCTCTAAGTGACGAGACTGCGTTGACGGCATTGAAAGCTAACTATTAAGATAATTAATACCTACTTATTTAATTATCTAGTGAGTCGTAATGAACATTTCAGTTACCACTCCCAGTAGGTAGAGTAGGCTAATATGTTTTGACCCGACGAGGATTTTCGGCTGACCTTCTCTTCGTATAAGTACATCGTACAACATCCTGCTTTTAAAAAGGCAGGTATCCACTTGTTTGGTGTCCGTACCCAAACTCCTACTTTTGTAAGTCCCAATTATGTTATCAAAACGAGGACGTAATAAAATAGGCATATTTTTAATCCTTGATGATAAAACCGTGCCCTTTATTAATACATTTTATAAAAACAAGGCGTTGTTACTAATTAATAAGGAAAGAAGAACAACATTAAACTTATTTATCGGAATATTTTTTAGGGTTCCGTAGCAAATGGCAAAAACGGAACCCTTAAGTTTCTGTCTACCCGTCCGTCCGTATGTCGCAGCCATTTTACTCGGAAACTATAGACGTATTTTAAACTATAGACGTAAACTGAATTTTTGTACACTTACCTTTATTATTACGCCTGAGGTTTCGAACGCGACGTTACTTTCTTTCTCCCAGCTATGACTAAAAAGTCCCGGATAAATGGTGTAAGTTAAAATCAGAAAACAACAATTTTTATTGGTTTATTTTATAAATAGGTACATTTGTATCAGGCTTTCCTCATGGACCAACTACGTATGCACAACTGGATGTGCCATCAAGAATATGTATTCCTAATGGCACAACTACGCACAACTGGCACGACTAAGCACAACTAATGTGCTCTCTAACCATTCTTTATAACACAACTATATTATATATTTTTATGTACCCGTGGTCCCACCGCACTGTTCCTTTTCCAAAAAACATTTTCTCCTCACCTTAACTAGACGGAGCCACGCTTCGCGGGGCTCCTATTTCTGGGCGGTTTGCCCTTCGGGCATCTGAAGCTACCTCGTTAGGTAGCTTAACCTAACCTACCTACGCTTTTTTCCCCAAAGTTTAATGTTTTCACGGACGTCAGACTAAATCAATAGGTAGGTTAGGTTCGTTAGGTAGTTCCAGATGCCCGAAGGGCAAACCGCCCAGAAATAGGAGCTCCGCGAAGCGGGGCTCCGTCTAGTTACGTTGTGAAGGAATTTTTTTTTCGAAATAAACAGTGCGGTGGGACCATGGTAAAAATAAATTACCCGTAGACCCACTGGCGAACACTGTTTAGAACAGTAGGAAAACGAGTAAATTAATACCTGTGGAACCCACTGTGGATAAAATCAAGAATAGTTGTGTATTTGGGAACAAAAATTAAATGACAGTAAACCAGTTGTGTATATGGGAAGGATTGAGAAAAAGCATTCCTTATGGCACAACTAGTTGTGCATACCTAGTTGGTCCATGAGGAAAGCCTGGTTGGTCCCATTGTAACGAGGTCAGGGTCTAATGATGAGATCCTGGGGAAATCGAAGGTACTCTTCAAATAAATAAATAAATATTATAGGCACATTTTGGAAAGGTGGACTCTTAGTGAAGTCGGTTATTTTTGGTTTAAAATTATGATATATATTTTTTAATAATATTTATCTAAGGCAATTTTTGGAAAAATATGTATTAAAGTATTTCATAAAGTTTTAAATGTAAAAATAAAACTACAACATGTGATCGGATGACATGTATGAAACAGTAAAAAAAAATCCCGATTTCTGAGTTGGCCTCATAATAAAAGTTGTTTAGTATAACCTACCTCATCACATCGCTCAATAAGAACGGTGATTAATATTTCATCCTTTATACATATGTACCAAAAGTATTTTTTGCAATAGCAACACTTCTTATGAAATGCAATACATGTGCGTTATTTAATTATTAGCGATATTTGTTTTCGAATCGTTACCGGACTCCTAACGTGTTAACGTTATTATACGACTAGGGCTTGCAATCCGGATGTTTCAAATTGTAATTTGTATGGAAAGTATCCATATTATTCGGATAACTGTAAGCCTTAAATACAACCCTAGATGAAGGTACGGTAGGTCCGGCGACGCAACAAAGAGCCGCGCAACGCCACCGCCACCGCCACAGACCTCGTTCGCACGAGAGTTAAAATAGCGTTGCGTTATAACCCGACGTTGGCGGTTCCGTATGCTCAATTCGATTTAACGTCCAACGCCCAACGTCGAAAATCGAACAGTGCTCGATAAAAAAGCGCCACGTTTTAAAACCGCCTTCGTGTGAATAAATACAAGGTTTTCAATTTGTTCTATTTAAACGTTTTTTTAACGCCCGTTGAAAAAGCTCTCGTGCGAACCGGGCCTTATTGCCGGCATTGACGTCACGCCGCAACAAGTACGCCGCCGACCGCCGACCGCCGCCGCGGCCCTTACTTGTTGCTACACGACCGCCGACAACACGCTACCGATACCGTCTGACCACATTACCCATATTATAAATATAGTAATTAATTCCATCGTTAAATAAGGTTGACCAATAGACACGCAATAAATCCTACATTCACTACTCCGTCCCAATAGGCATGGCAATACCTAGTTAGTTACTTACATCGTTACATCATTTGTAATTTTGAAAGCTATTCCCTGACTAATCTATGTAAAACAACACTGAACACAATTATGTTATGACTAAACCAGTATCTTTCACTCTAGGTTCTGTAGTCACTTTCTATAAAGTGAAACTAGAGCAAATCGCTGGTAATTTTGTATCAAATACGCCATTGATGAAAAAACAATAACGCTTATAGACGTAGATTATTTTTAAAATTAAAACCTAGCTCTTAAGATTTAAAATTAAACATAAATAATTATAATAAATAACAGTAGATACTCTATACAGACTACCGTTAAGTAATCTTACATAAATATGCTTTAATTAAAAACCTAAAAAAACATTTTAATAGGTAACAACCATAATTTAGAAACATCAATAACAAAACATTCGCGCACTTAATTACTTACTTCTAAAAGCAGGCTTCCTTCTTAAATAACATTCGCAAAGTTCGCGGTAAGCGAGTTAACAAGAATTTGAAATTCTATGTCTGAAGGTACTCGAAACTAGTAGATTTCAAAGAAATCCAGGCCTCAGCTCGCCGTAGAACACGTTTCTTTGATAACTTGCCTCAAAATAAAGATTTCATAGCGGAGCATAAAGCTCACGCTCAGTTCATATGCATATGTGAAACACAGTACACAGTACACATTTTCTTCAACTTAATTAATACTAAATATTTTAATCCCAGTAAAATATGTAAATACTTAGATGTTTATGTTATTTAGTATTAGTACCTACGTGCGACAACTTACCTCTGAACTGCAACCTCGCATATTTTTCAGATTTACATTTCAGGACCTTGAAACGGTTTAGTTTTACAACGAGCGACATTATTGTTATAGTTTTGGTTTTTTTATTACTGAAACGTCAACCGCTTAGTAGTTTTACAATTTATTTATTAAGGGTGACTGAAAATTACTTATCAGCCTATTTCTATATTATATCACAAAAAAATGTTAGGTTTTGTTTTCTTCATTTTTAGTTGAGGAAGTTTTTCGCTCGAGCACAACGGGTAAGACCGGCGAGGCACGGCAAGCGAGCGGCGAACTACGCGCGCGGGCTCGGCGGAGTGACGGCGGCGGCGGGCGACCCCGGACGCGGCGGGTGGGCGCCGCCCGCGCCCGCGCCCGCGCCCTCCGCACACGCCCTGCATCAACCCCGGCGCCCGCAGCATCCCCAGCTCCTGCTCGGTTCCACATTAAAGATTCCTCAGGCCGCGACCAGCGACCGGCCTTCGCACATTTACAGATAACACCGTACATATTTGGCAAAACTCATTAATCTTGTGGCCGCAAGACAAGACAAAGTGGCTGTGCGTAACAAATAAGGAGATTCAGAAGGATAATCGCGGACTTCGCGTCTCTTTTGCTCGTATTTTCGTGTGATAGAGACGGAGATAACGAAATGTCGACTTTCAAAGTTCGCGGTTATTAAAATAAGTACCTACCTAGGAGTTGTCAATGACGCGCTACTAAATTATTCATTATCACGACAGAAATATTTGGGATAATGATGGGATAATGTCAACAAATGTTTGACTTTGTCGGTTGAAACCTAGGTGGCAACCGTACGAGTAGGATAGTTATGGCTGTATCCCATCCAGGATTGAAAACATTAAAAAGGCCACAAGTATTATTTATTATTGCGTAATATTAACCTAAACTAGACTTTATGTATGTATATAAGTTGAAGGATGAAATAAGTTTGTTACTAATGATTAATGAATAAATATTATCGGACAATCTTACACAAATCAACCTAGTCCCACAGTAAGCTCAATAAGGCTTGTGTTATGGGTACTAGGCGACGATATATATAATAGATAGATATAGATAAATACTTACATAGAAAACATCCATAACTTACGAACAGATATCCGTGATAAACGCACAAATAAATGCCCTGACCAGGATTCGAACCCGGGACCTCCTGCTTCATAGGCAGGGTCACTACCGACTAGGCTAGGCGGCCGTTGGCCCGTTGTATTACTAATTTAAGTAATTTTAATACATTTAAGTAAGGGTACTTCAGGATAAGTATTCTTTTTGCATCACAAAGCTGGCAAAATGGATAAGTGGTCAAAACTAACATTGTAACCACTGTATTGTGCATCGAGGGTGATATCTGATAAGTGAAATGTTTTTCATCACAGCACACTTGCGAAAATATTTTTTTTAAGCGAAATAAAAGCTATAAAAACAGCGGTGGAATGGGGCGGCAACTATCCAAGTGTCATTTCCAATGGTGGTCCATATAAAAACTAAATGTTTATGATTGGAAGTATATACAGTCGACGTCAAAGATATGTTTACACTTTTGCACCTTATTTTATTACAAAGGAATCCGGTGAAAATCTGTAAACATATCTTTGTCGTCGATTGTACATTACATAGGTATCTAATTTTTATTGTTCTCTCGAATTGCTCCGAAATAAAAATACCCCGGTTTCCTTAATAAGTAGATACCCTAAAAATTTAATGCTGTCTGAGTGTATACGGTATTCGTACATAGTTGAGGACCATTCACAGTTTGTCTCTAATTGTATGGAATATACATAATACAATAAGTTTTCACCAGCTTTGTCAATGTTTAGATAGGTTGAGCATCGAAGGCACGTACTCCTTCAGCATAGCGGTTGAAAATTGTGTAATAGTACATTACATCAGAGGCCGGGAAAACACGGATTTCCGGCCAAGTAGGTATAGACGATATAGATACGGATAGAGATACGAGGCCTGGAATCCGTTTTCACGCCGAGGCATGTATAGTGCTTTTCTCAAACATGCAATGAAATAAAATAAAAAAGCCAAAAGGACAACGTTTTATTCAATCTAAAATTATCTACGCTAGGTTTACACCAAATTGACAGTAACAATGTATGGAAGCGTTATACTCGGCGTGCAATATGCTAAACTGAAAAAAGTCATTCTAAAATTACAAAACATGTTTCTGAACGAAACGTTGGGAATAAAATCAAACGTCAATTGTGACAGCGACAGCTTCCGAATTTTTTCAAACCTAACCTTACTTATGTTTAAATTTGTACATTATTATATTACAACAAATACAATAGAACAATTATTGTCCTACCAAAAAAACTACATACTGAATATTACACTTATTCTACGACTGTTAAAATAGGAGAATCGATGTTTACAGGCATAAATAAGTACATCTCATTAAAATTATTCAAACTCGATGTATGGACTGTAGCATATCCCTTACATACCTCAGGACTGATTCGCTGCAATGCTGGGCTGAGCATTTATTTTATTTGTGTTGCACTTTCCTAGTTATTCTGCAATCCTTGTTCAACACACGCACCCATACGAAAATCCCGTGGCGCTCTCAAACATCGTGCGCTATTCTTCTAACCTTGTCTTCATCTTAGAAACTCAATTTTCATGCTCTGAAATACGCAGAAGAAAGTTATTAACTCTCAAACACTTTTATACACTTTCTTGTCGCGGATCTTTGACCTCACCTCACCTTTTCTTAGTTAAAATCTTATGTTTGGTAATTAATCTCCTCGTTTTATTCACGTTATTGTACATTTTTATACTATTTTGAAATGTTTATTTAGACTTCTCCATAGTGACGTACTCTGTCTAGTTTGTCAAATCTTAAAATTTGCATAAGCATGTAGTTAGGTTGTATACTTTTGGCTAAGTTTGTTAAATATTTGGTGAGCGTCAGGATGGCGGGTGGACCTCGGGAATTTTATCTAATTGTTAATAAAAGTACTGTACCTTTAGTCTACCTCAGTGTACCTTCAGTAGAAATCAGTGTACCTCTTACTAAAACGAGATTTTTCTAAAAAAAGGTCCACCCGCCATCCTGACGTCAGGATGGCGGATGGACCTGGTAAATGATACATTAAACCACATATAATGTATGTGGTTATAGTGTACCTTCAGTGTACCTCTGTATAACTTCAAAAACAATCTGCATACCTCTCCTCAAAAGGAGCTACGCTCAAAATAAGGTCCACCCGCCATCCTGAAGTCAGGATGGCGGGTGGACCTGGTAAATCCTGCACTATATCACTCAAAAGGTATGTGATTAGTTTGCATCTTCAGTGTACCTCAGTGTACCTTTAGTAAAAATCAGTGTACCTCTTGCTAAACCGAGATTTTTTCGAAAAAGGTCCACCCGCCATAAACCGTATTATATGTGGTTTAATGTATCATTTCATAGGTCCACCCGCCATTCTTACGGGTGGACCTTTTTCGAAAAAATCTCGTTTTAGAAAGAGGTACACTGATTTCTATTGAAGGTACACTGAGGTACACTAAAGGTACAGTACTTTTATTAACAATTAGATAAAATTCCCGAGGTCCACCCGCCATCCTGACGCTCACAAATATTTGTACTCATGTTGTCCTGGCCTGTGATATTTTTTTGAAAATTCAATGTAAGAATGTAAGAATTCGCTGGCTGCCCCTATATAAGCCTGTCACTGACAAACATCAGCCACTTTCTGGTTAGCTTCGAAGAAGTTATTTTCCAAACAAAAGGTCTGTGCGGGGCCGAAGTGGCCCCGCACTTGAAGCGACCTCTCTCTCTCCTGGCATAAACTCTCCGGGTTACTAATTCCTGAGTCTCCAGCTTCTATGTTCGCATCTGAGGGCGAGTCTTCAGCCACTACGTTCGCCTCTGAGGGCGAGCCTCCAGCAACTCCTTTCGCCTCTGAGGGCGAGCTATCTACTGCATTCGCCTAGTCTGGGCGAGCCTCCCAGCTACTACGTTCGCCTCTGAGGGCGAGCCTCCACCTACTACGTTCGCCTAGTGTGGGCGAGCCACCTACTATGTTCGCCTAGTGTGGGCGAGCCACCTACTACGTTCGCCTAGTGTGGGCGAGTCACCTACTACGTTCGCCTAGTGTGGGCGAGCCTCCAGCCACTTCGTTCGCCTCTGAGGGCGAGCCTCTACTCCGGTCGCCCCTCTGAGGGCGAGCCTCTACTCCATCCGCCGCTGAGGGCGGTCCTCTACTCCGTTCGCCTCTTGGGGCGAGCCTCCGTGCCTCTACTACGTTCGCCTTTGAGGGCGAGCCCGTGAAGAACCTCCGGCTTTACCTTTTTATCTTATCAAGGCCATATTGACTTACCTCTTACAACTGAAAAATATTGTGAAATAAAGAACCCATTACCTGAATTTCCTTTTTATTATTTACTTTCTTCACCTAATCCGTTGCGTGTTCTTCCACCTATCTAGTTGGAAGAGTACGTTACGTGACAGGACTCAAACATTTAACGTAAGTATCGCTTCTAAAACGAAGAAATATTTCATGTATAATTTAGTTGATATTAAAAGTTAAGTTTGACATGTTAGGACAATTGCTTATGGATATTGTTATGGTTTTTCCAGGTACGCTAATATTAGTTTGCTGAATTTCGGAAGACGAAACTGGCTGTGATGGTGCAATATAGTCATAGTGGACTGTTCATTTGCCTTCTCTTCTTGCTGAGGAGGCAATGGTAGCTGAGGATTTGATGCACCAGACTGTGTCAAATCTTGATACTGGTTGCGGGTTACTGGCAGAGAATGGACAGATGACAGTATATTTGTGGCCGGCATGGAATCAATCTTGAATTTGGGAAAACTATGGCGCTGGATGAATACTGGAGGGTCACGAGAACAACCTGGCTGTGGAGATAGATGCAAATGGATGTCTTCATGAGACGTGGTTGTATTATTAGTGCTTGGTAATTTTATATTCTTTGTTATATTTTTTGTAGTTTCTTTTTTGATCCCAACCGACTCATCAATGTAGCCTTCTACCACTCTGTCAGACTTTCACCCACCATGTCTTTTAACAGCCAAAAGATTGGCACCAGAGTCAGCGAGGAGGGTGGCTGATGTTCGCCGGAAACAATGCCCAGTGTACAGATGCGGGCTATCTAAGTTTAAAAATGTAGCTATATCTTTCGACATGACAAAAATTTTATGGCGTCCAATAACTTGTCTGGTACATTTACCATTTCGGTAATTTAAGAAAAGTCGTTCTGTTGCTGTATCCTTAGGCCGAAGGGCATAATATTTTTTGAAAATGTTCATGAACTCATCTCGAATCACAAAAGATCTGTTTGTTTTATTTTTTGTGTCACACAACTTAAATATGATTAAGTCACCTTGAAAGTCAGTCTTTTGTGGTGATGTTTGTTAACTCCATTGCTCGACATGCACCATTTATGCCCAAGATCAAAGCAACCTGCAAATGATAAGTTGATAGGTGAGCACTTGTATAAAATTATGTATAGCATGTAATAAAAGTTGTAGAAAACATCAATAAATATACTTAATCTTGCTGTGAACCACTTATTTTAATGAAATGTATCTAAAGAGGCTTAGCACTGAATATATAGTCATATTTTAAGATATTTTGTTATCCAAACTAAATTCATCACATTTTTGTCTGATTCATATGTAAATATAATTTTGATGATTACAATAAGTAGGTATAACTACTACGAGTTACCTTTATGGCCAGATATTGTTCATCGGGCGCTTGGTTTAAAAATGTTTGAACGTTTTCACTGGTAAATATTCTAGATTTCTTTGCAGAGTATCCATCCGATCGCCGTTTTAGCCATGCAAGTAAGTTTTTGTAGTTTTTTATGTCTATATTGTGTTTAAAACGTATTGTTGCTTTAATCATAGAGTACAGTGACCACAATGTTGAACATTTCTTTGTTTTTCCCAGTTCTTGAAAATATGCTAAGAATATATTTTCAGAGAAATTGTGTGCGTTTTTAGGGTTCCGTAGTCAACTAGCAATAGTTTCGCCATGTCTGCCCGTCCGTCCGTCCATCCGCGGATAATCTCAGTGACCGTTAGCACTAGATAACTGAAATTTGGTACTTATATGTATATCAATCACGCCGACAAAGTGGTAAAATAAAAAGTGGAAAAAAATGTTTTATTATGGTACCTCCCTATACGTAAAGTGGGGAGTGATTTTTTTTTTCATTTCAACCCTAACGTGTGATATATTGTTGGATAGGTATTTAAAAATGAATAGGGGTTTAGTAAAATCATTTTTTGATAATGTAAATATTTTCGGAAATAATCGCTCCAGAAGTAAAAAAAATTGTGTCTTCCCCTCTAACTTTTGAACCCTAAGTTTTAAAAATATGAAAAAAATCTCAAAAGTAGAACTTTATAAAAACTTTCTAGGAAAGTTATTTTGAACTTGATAGGTTGAATAGTTTATGAAAAAAAATAATTCTGAATTAAGTTTGTAATTTAACCGTATAAGCAGATGTTTATTGTACCTGTAGTTTCTACAAAATCACAATGAAATGACGTGCTTTTAAATAAAGTTGACGGACGGAAAACTACGGAACCCTACACTGAGCGTGGCCCGACACGCTCTTGGCCGTTTTTATTTATTTTCCAGCTTATGAAGTTGTCATATGCGGTCATGTACCTCTATTTTGATTTCGGCGGGAGCAAGTTGTTCATGGCCAATTTCGCCTCCGCTCTTAATTTAGGCGGTATACAGTCAACAAGCATTTCGTCATCACTATGTTCTTCCATTGAACTCATATTTAGAATGTTCGATCCAACTTACAAAATCACAACTAACAATGAAATCGAAATACTCGTAAGAAATTCATTTTCCAATTTCCCACCAAAAAAAGTAAAGATTGTTAAGCCCGTGCTACACGGTTACCAATTTACTGAAAATTTCGACCGGGGCTGCGTTGCATAAATTTATAATTCAGCTTTATGCATCAATTTCTAACAAATTTGGTTAAAAAGAGAGGCTGACAGCAAACTTCTATTTTTATACAAAGTGACCAAGGCTAACCATGATTGGTGGTAGGTACGTTACGGGTGAATAGCGAATTAAATTGGTAACGTCTGTAACGGGCTTTATTGTTAAAAAACGACCATGAAGTAAAAATTAAAATGTTAAAATCAGCTGTTCGTAAAACCTGCCGCCATCTTTGACGCTGTCTGAATGAGGTTGGACGTTGAAACAAAAAAAAAGTTACTTTGCAGGCCTAGGCCTGAAAAGTTGTATGAAATCTCATTTCAGGCCGCCTCGAGATGCTGCGCCCGAAAAAGGATACTTCCGAGTCTATTATAAGGAACGTAAAGAGAATATTTCATTGCATGTTTGAGAAAAATATATTTTAATTTGTTTTTAAATTATTCCCGCTTCACTTGTGTGAAATAGCACGCTTTATTTGCGAGTGTTTAGCATTTCGATACAATGCCGGAAACATTTGGACAAAACTCGGAACGAGTGAACAATGACATGCCGTCCGTGTATCAAACGACGTTTTTTAATATAGTTGCGAATAAAATGCAAAAATATAAGTATTGGTATATTTGAGGTTACTTTAATACTACACCCACAGTCACAAATTTTTACATGAACGTCACAAAGTTGAATATATATTAACAGCCTCCTAGCCCAGTCGGTACTGATCCTGCCTACGAAGCAGGAGGTCCCGGGTTCGGGTCCTGGTCAGGGCATCTGTTTGTGTGTTGATAACAGATACAATATTATGAGAAATTATATAAATAATTAGATTTATATCATTGCCAAAAGTTTGTGTTGGGGGAAATAAGTGCCAAACGACGTATAATGTAATTCCTGAGTTATTATTTATCCATATATATCTATTATATATATATCGTCGTCTAGTACCCATAACACAAGCCTTATTGAGCTTACTGTGGACCTAGGTCGATTTGTGTAAAATTGTCCTATAATATTTATTTATTTATTTATTATATCCAATTAAATATATCTACCTAGCGATAAAAATAACTAAATAAAAGCGATACTAAGCAGAAATAGTACAGAATAGCTCATTTTATACAATAGCCATTAAGTACCCTACTTACCTAGTTGGTTACTAAGTTCTATTACCAGATTTCTGACTGATAAAATATAAAATAAAGTTTTAAATAGAAAATTTTAGTAATCATTTAATAGCCTAATTTCTAATGAACATAATATGGTAAAATAAAATACAAATCTCTTACGTTAATTCTCAATACGTGATTTAATTCTCTTGCGATTTTATCCCACAGATATTCCCATTTGAAACATTGCCTATTTTTAAGTTTTGCACAAAAGACATAGATTTAGACTGCTATGGAACAAGCAGACATGCAACGTATAGTCTAGTGTTTTATCAGATAGACCCACGTGAACTATACATATACCAAATTGAAGCTAAAGAAAAGAATATAGCTATCTAATTGTGCAAGACTGGTGCGTCTTAAACGTGATTAAAAATAAATTGGATTTCAAATCAACATGAACAAGGAGTGTAATATTCACGTATATTTTTCACGCCTTTTTCCGAGTGTTATAAAGAACTCTGAAAAACTGCGACACTAATTTTCAATTCAATATATTGTAATCTATTGACTATTAAATAAGCTTTTAAATTATGTACATGAATGATTAAAATATTGCTACCTATTCCTATTTATTTAGTGAAAACTCTAGTAACAGAACTTAGTAACCGACTAGGAGGTCGATTTTTGACAATCGAGCGCTTAAATCCAAAGAATTGAACCTCGAATATAATCGCACACAAAAGTTTGTCGCCATTATTTACGCATGAAATTAATAGTATAAATAATCATGATTTTAAATTACTATCGCTGTTATTTTTAAAACAACATATCTTCGTTTTATTCAGAGTTTTAAATGTCTTATTCGAGCGCTCGAATCTCAAAAATCGCCCCCTTGGTATTTGGAAGAAAGAGGCGATCTGTTACTTTTTGTGGTTCTTGGAAAATCTCAGAGTGCGTTAAGTATTTCACATAAAGCCGTTTTTGCCTTTAATTTCTTCAGTACACACTTTTTCTTCCGAAATCAATACATGAACTAATCTAAAATACAGCATCGTTCATAGTGAGGACTAAATAGAAAACTTCGCCATAATTTTACTGGGATAACAGAAAATAATTATCGCATCTTCCCATTAACTGTGAAGCGTTGTGGTTTAAATGCATTTTGCGGCAGCCACAATGCAAGAGTTCTTTTACACATCAAAATAAATTATTTCTTACTAGTCCTAATTATTCTATAACTTGTGATAGTCGTGATTGAACTGATCTATATTTAATATTCGCTAGACCAGACGACTTTTTTTATTGTTTATAAAAACCACTTGAATGGGAACCCTGGGTGGAAACAATCATTAAGGCGCTTACTCTCTTTTTGAAGTAAGCAAGTTGGTTGAAAAAATATATTTGTCAGATAGCTTTTACCAATTTTTCTAAAGATATTTCGTTTGTGAGGCGAGATTAAATTATCAAAATAATTTTAAAAGAGTAGGTACTTGATTTTGACAGACATGATGATTTAAACCGATATTATAACAATATAATAACCTTTTAATAAAATGACATAAATCATATTTAGAAGTGTTTCTTAATGCGTGCTATTCTTCATATTTTAACTATTCTTTCACCTTATAAGGTCAGACACTTTTCATCCCGCCCGCCCCCGCCCTCGTACTTATGATTATAGATATTAACATTATAAAATATACATTCAAATAGTAAAGTAAATGACGACGAAATTTGTGGCCAATAACTAAATAAACAGGGCCAGGCGATTTACCCTGGGTACCTAAAGACAATGTTAAGTATTGTAATCTGAATAATGTGTACTAAGTAGGTACCTACATCACATTAACAAAATAAATAGTTTGCGGCTTGCAATTAGCACGGCAAATAGCTCTGCTTATCAAAGTTATTATCATTAGTACGAGTAAACAGTAAACAGGTAATGTTTTTCAATAATTGTGGTGTAAGAAATGAGACATATTCTACATAAAAATAAATAATCTACTTAAAAAAACCGGCCAAGAGCGTGTCGGGCCACGCTCAGTGTAGGGTTCCGTAGTTTTCCGTCCGTCACAGTAAGTGTCCCCACTTAAAGTTAGACTTAAAATAACACCGCCATGTAGGATATGAGCGTTCCACGTACAGCGACATCTATCGGCAAATTAAGTAAACTATTGCGCGCGAGCTTAAAGTATGGAAGATGATTTTTATGGGATAATTCTTTATTGCGTGAAACGATTTTCACCGTTTTTACTTTATTTGAAAGCACGTCATTTCATTGTGATTTTGTAGAAATTAGAGGTACAATAAATACCTGCATATACGGTTAAATTACAAACTTAGTTCAGAAATTATTTTGTAACTTTTTTTCAAAAACTATTCAACCTATCAAGTTCAAAATAATTTTCCTAGAAAGTATTCATAAAGTCCTACTTTTGAGATTTTTTTCATATTTTTAAAACTTATGGTTCAAAAGTTAGAGGGGGGGCACATTTTTTTTTACATCTGGAGCGCTTATTTCCGAAAATATTTACATTATAAAAAAAATATTTTACTAAACCCGTATTCATTTTTAAATACCTATCCAACAATATATCACACGTTAGGGTTCAAATGAAAAAAAAACACTCCCCACTTTACGTATACCCTAATAAAATATTTTTCCACTTTTTATTTTATCACTTTGTCGGCGTGATTGATACACATATTAGTACCAAATTTCAGCTTTCTAGTGCTAACGGTCACTGAGATTATCCGAGGACGGACAGACGGACGGACAGACATGGCGAAACTATAAGGGTTCCTAGTTGACTACGGAATCCTAAAAACTACTTCAATGGGGGAAGCCGGTGAAGGATTATTGTAGACTAGCTTTTGCCCGCGGCTTCGCTCGCTCTAATTTCGGGGTAACAAACCATACAAACTTCCACCCCCATTTTAGGGAAGTGGGAGGTTAGAAAGAGACAAAAAGTAGCCTATGTCGCTCTCCATCCCTTCAACTATCTCCACTTAAAAAATCACATCAATTCGTCGCCGCCCCGTTTTGCCGTGAAAGACGAACAAACAAACACACACATACACTTTCCCATTTATAATATTAGTATGGATGGTGCAGTCTTAGATTCCATACAATGAAATAACTTGCTTAACAAACATAGCGGAGAGGACAAAATCGCCAAACATGAACTATGCGTCGTTGAAGTGTTCCGTTCTGCAGTTCCAGTTCATCAAATCCACTTCATCAAATATCATCAAATATCTTTAAATGTAAATGCTTAATTTTTTGATGAAAATACTAAAATCACTATATTATGTATGCCTTTAATATTAGAGGAGTTCCCTCTATTCCTCGTGGATCCCATTATCAGAACTCGAGCTTGACAAAAAATTGTCTTGAAAATCTAACTTGCTTAACAAACACAGCGGAGAGGACAAATCGCCAAACGTGAACTATACGTCATTGAAGAGTTCCGTTCTGATCATCATCAGCAGTTCCACTTTATCAAATGTCACACTTTTGAATGAAAATGCTTGATTTGTTGATAAAAGTACAAAAATCACTATTTGTATGCCTTTAAGATTTGAGGAGTTCTCTCGATTCCTCATGGATCCCATCATCAGAACTTGACCTTAACGAATCGCCAAACGTGCGCTATGCGTCGTTGAAGAGTTCCGTTCTGATCATCATCAGCAGTTCCACTTCTTCAAATGTCACATTTTTTTATGAAAATGATTGATTTGTTGATAAAAATATAAAAATCACTATATGTTTGTCTTTAAGATTTGAGGAGTTCCCTCGTTTCCTTATGGATCCCATCATGAGAACTGTGTTTTGACAAAAACGGGACCAAGATTGTATATACTTACAATAAAAAAAAAACAAAATCGGTTTAGACGTGACGGAGTAACAAACATAAAAAAAATAAGAAAAAAACATACATCCCGAATTGAGAACCTTCTCTTTTAAAATGTTGAAGTCGGTTAAAAAGCATGGGCATTTGAGTATTCAAATTCAGCCCGTAAACAGCTTTTTGCCAAAGACACGATTTTAAATCGTAAGTACTAAGAATTTTTTTACTGTTACCTACATATAAAACACAGATAGTCCTGTAATATATGCGTTACCTATGGCTCACTACGTTTCGATAGTAGGTAAGGTCACGGACTTTAATTGTTGAGCCATTTTGGGTTCACTTTACATTGGACATCTCATAAAGTAAGTATTAAACAAAAGAAAATAGTTGAACCGTAAATTGCTCAACAATTAAAGTCCGTGACTGTACATATTATAATTTTATAAACCCCGACGGAAAGTGAGGGGTGTTATATGTTCTAGGACCGCACCAAGCACGGAAATCTCAAATACCTAATTGACCTTGCCAGAACTCAAAACCAGGACCTCTTACTTCGTGGGCACTGAGCAGGGTCACTACCGACTAATGTAGGGTAGGATAGGATAGGATAGGGTAGGGTAGGATAGTTTAGGTAGGGTAGGATAGGGTAGGATACCTATTCATTTAAAAAAATATATTATAGACCTAAAAAGACCGCACTTTACTTTAAAAAAATTGGTAATAGGTAAAGTACGCTTAAGTTTTAACTTCCGAGGAAATATAATTAATTATTGTAACCGGACACAATTCAAAATATTCTAATTCACAATAAATAATAAGTAAATAAAAAAACATACATTTGAAATCGTCAGTAGCATGCAGATGGCGCGGCGACTCCCCCGCCCGCGATGCGTCACCGGCGCGGCGCGGGCGCACGCCGCTCGATCACCCAATGTTTCACATTGTCTCAACTTACATCACTCGCTTAAAACAAGAAAAATGCGTATGTCAAGAAGCCAGAAGTCAATGTAAATGATATTCTCGCGGGTCGCGTCATGATCGAATGGAGAAACGCGCTTTGGTGTCAAACCTCATTCCAAGAGAAACAACTCATTTCGAGCCAGTTGTGCGTTGTTTGTTAACACGAAGAGTCGTTGAAAGTAAACTTCATTAATACATGCAACATCAACATGCACGACACTTTGCTGAATCAGGTACCAAATTTATTTTATGACGCGTAAATATTGTGCGAATGTGTCATTTCTTACTGTAGAAATATAATATTAATAGAAATCTAGGTACTTAATATTTGTGCAAAGCAGTGTACCTAACTTCATAATACAGTAATTTTCAGTTTAAAGTGAAGCAAGCAGACTTCAAACTTTTATGCATGAAAAATCGTACTTATTAGAATAATGACGTACTAAGCTATTTAAATATTATTTTTTTACAAATGCGGGTTTTGTATGCTGGTTTTCGATATTTTAAACAAGTCAAACTTGAGCGTAGCGAGAGAGTGTAAATAATTTCCAAGTAAAAACTATCAGCGTGAGATAAAGCGAAGCAAAACAGTGCATGTCACTGTGAGCAGCGACCTGAGAACAACTATTTAATACGGTCATAGGCAGACATAAAAGTATTTGTGACAAAAATGACACTTAAATATCCTTCCAATATCAAATTTATCGATAGCTGTTTCGAAGTGACATTTCATTTTCATGAACCTCTGTGCTGATAACAACCTATCGACGTTATGTAATGGCAATATTTTATAATTGCGCACTTGTTAGAAATTTTATAATAAAAATTAAATTGAAGTTATTAAAAACTAAAATGGATGTAAACCATTTACTTAAGGGATTTATAAGAACTTTATTTGGTATAATAATTATGTATAATCTGTTCATTGTGTAACAATATATGAAACTTGCAAATTCATATTACTTATATGTAAATGGGTGTACCTAAGTGTAAAAGTAATATAACTGTGAAAGTAATTTAAAAAAGAAACTATACTATTTGTTCATTTTTTATTCACTAATAATAATTATTAATTAACATTAGGTTTCAAATCTGTTTTGTAATATGCACCTGTGTGTTAATAACTAAGTATACTTACATAAAAACCGTGTTAACAGTTAATTGATCGATAAGTTGGCGTTTAAGTGTTTAAATTGAAAGTACCTAGAATATAATCGGACCTATTTTAAAAGCACGATATAATGAAAGCGCAGCAAATGAGAAGAACATTTTGATCGATGTGACACTGATTGGAATTGCAGTGCAGTTTAATAACTCGTATTAGAAAATAAACTAGTAATGAATAAACAAATGAAATATTGAATACTATACAATTATTAGTATTTCATTTGTGTATAAATAAATATACTGCTAATAGCAGTTTAAAATAGAGATAATGTAACTTTGCGTCTTAAATCGACTCGACTTAACGACAGCTATAAGACCCTCTGTCGGGAGGTTGCGATAAGACCGACGTCTTCCTCTCAAACTTCATCCGTCCTATCGAGAGGCACGAAACTATAAATGGTTTGTTTAAACTATTACTTATTCGTTATCTCTTGTGCGCTATTTACTAGATAATTATAACCATTATTTGTAACGGGGTATTTACAATGTATATTAGAGTTTTCGAGCATCCGATATTTTGGCACAGTTGCATGCGCCATCATCCATCATGGAGTAACTGACGTTACAAATAATAGTTATAATGTAAATGACCATGCGAGCTTGCAATCGTATAGGTACCTACTAGATAATTGTAATATACTTATAAAAATTCGAGCCTAATGATAATATGATACACGTTATAAAAAAACTAGGTAAGTATGTACTCTATTAGACCTCGAAATATTGACACATGAAATCGCTATTTTTGAACATCACTAATATGTTTATTGAAAGTTGTTTTTAAATAAGCTGTCATCTATTTTTATAGCCAAAATCACCAAACAGGTGTGTTCGACGACAAGCGCGTTAATTATTATATAAACGTTCTCATATAACAGTGCAGAGTAGTATAACGTTGTCGCTCGCCTTGTCTTAGCTCGCCTTTGAAATACCAGCAGTAATATTTAAATCACAGACTACGTATGTGAAAAATGCTTTCATAGTTTAGCATTCCTGTGCCACGTATGCGGTGTTACTTACTTAAATCTACATATATATTGGCTTAGGCAAAGTTATGGTAATTCTGTAATTTGCACAGAGTCGGTGGACCAAGAACCTTATTATGAGAAAAATATGTTTCGCTTGACTCGTTCCAGGCACTATACACGTTATGTCGTCAAGAAATTGTGCATTAAACGCTTTTAGGGTTCCGTAGTCAACTGGGAACCCTTATAGTTTCGCATTGTCCGTCTGTTCACGGCTTGCTCAGTGAGGGTTAGTACTAGGAAACTAAAATTTGGTATGATTACGAGTATGTGTTTTAATCACGCCGACGAAATGATAAAACAAAATCTGAAAAAATATTATTTTAAGGGTCCCTCCCGTACCCGTGAAGTGGTACCCCTTTAAATTTGAACCTAAGTTAAAAAAATGGAATGAAAGTGAGGCCTAATAAGTACTTTCTGTGAAAACTATATTGAATAAAATCGGTTGAGCCGTTTTTAAGTTGACTCAAAAATGCATAGTAAAAGGACGTAAATGTTGCATAGTAAAATAACGTAAGTGCTCTTAGCCGTTTTTTTATACCTACTCATACTCAGGTTAATTTGTTGATAGGTAATATTGCTAAATAATAGTATTTATATATATATATTTATTTACAAGACATAATAAATTGGTGCATTAATACAGTAAACTTAAATATAAATAAAAAACTAATCTTAAATAAAATACCTACTAAAATATACTAAACTAACCAATCCCCCCGCGGCATGGTACCGTAGATGCTGGCAGTATTCCCTCTCTGTATGGCAATACCAATACGTTGGGCCAGGAAGCTGCCAGCTCTACGGTCACCGGTGGAATCCACTAGCCTCTTAGAAATCTCTTTGAAGAGGGCTTGGGCACTAGGACCCCACGGGCCGAGGGTCTCGACGCCGAAAGGAACGAAGTTGTATTCGACGCCGAGGCCCCCATATTTAACTTTTTTAAGTATTTCGGCCGCCTCTGCAGCCGCGCTGGCCCTGGTGGAAGTTCCGTGGAGATGGGAGGGGGCCAGCGTGTCTACACATGTATTTATTATATGCAAATTAACAATAGTTACGTACACTACATTCATATATGGACGGTGGATATTAAAGCAGTCGTAGGCGTCGTAGCTCTTGGAAATGGTAGTTGTTAAGGGGTGTTCCTTACATCAAATCAGGGATTTTAGATTTTGTTAATATTTTAAAAGTGTTGAAATACTTATGTTAGACAAGAGTTCACACCTCGGAATCAGACCTGGGGGGCAATTTTTGAGATTGGAGCGCTCGAATCTGACATTTTAAACTCTGAATAAAATGATGAAATGATGTTTTAAAAATAACAGCGATAGGAATTTAAAACCACGCGTATTTAAACTATTAATTTTATGCAAAAATAATGGCAACAAACTATTCAGTGCAATTATTTTCGTGCTTAATTTCTTTAAATTCGGGAGCTCGAAAGTCAAATCTCGGCCCCGGGTCTATGCCAAATTAAAAAAAAACAATATTTAAACAATATTTTGGTTTCTAACAATAGACGTATGTTACGGCAAAAGTTCCTAGACACTTTATAGTAGAGTATATTTGAAATATAATGAACCTAATTAGGTTTACAAACACCTCATAGTTCTAGAGAAACACTCTTCAAAGTTCCACATTTTCTTAAAATATGTTTCTTGAATGGGTTGTATATGAGATACGTTTAAACCTAGTTAACGTACAGTTACCAGCACCGAATTTTAGTATGTTGTTAGTTATAGTACTGGAATCCTAAAACTGCCTGCATAATTATAGTCTTGATAGAAGCAGTCCCCCGAGTAACCAAGACGTCATCAAGATTATTTCACCCTTATTTGTAACAGTCCAAATTGGACCCAAATCGTGAATTGTACATACTCATATGGGACATCAAATGAAAGAACAATAAATTGTCTACATATATTTTGCACATTTTCTACCCAAGCACCGAGGAATTTTAGGGGAGCGAATCCATAGCCGAAGTATTTAGCGTCGAATATTGACGAATTAAGTTAATATGAACAGCTTTACCTCAAGAACCTATGAATCTTGAAGCAAATCAAATTATTTTGTTCAATATTTTTTGATTTGCAATTTTTAAGTAGTTACACTACTATATATAAACTGAAAATAGATGTCATATACTTCAGAAAAAGTGACCAAACCCTCCGGTGTCCGAGGCCAGATCCTCGCCTATCTGGCCTCGGACACCGGAGGGTTTGGTCACTTTTTCTGAAGTATATGACATCTATTTTCACTCAAGAACCTATCTTAACTAAATTGGCCTCATCTTTTAGAAAATTAATTTTACTTATAAATGATTGTAGAATGTTTTATCTAATTTGATTTCCATGTCTTCTGGGGAGTAAATTTTCAAAAACAATATGAACTCCAAAACGCACACTTCTGCTTCGCTGTCCTAAAATTCCTAGGAGCTCAGTACCATACTGTCCATAGAATTTGTAACGAATGTAATGAATGGGCTTTCATTTGACATCCCACATGTGTCTGTGCAATTCTTAATTTGGGTCCAATTTGTACTGTTCCAAATATGGGGGAAATAGTGTTTATGACGTCATTACTACGGAGAATGTCCTGACCAAGTTTATTTGCAGGCAGTTTCAGGGACCTAGGAACTTTAAAGAATAACATACTAAAAGTCAGCGCAGCGGGGCGATTTTTGAGATCCGAGCGCTCGAATATGACATTTAAAACTCTGAATAAAACTAATAAATGATGTTTTAAAAATAACAGCGATAGTAATTTAAAATCATGGTTATTTATACTTACTATAAATTTTATGCGTAAATAATGGCGTCAAACTTTAGTGTACGAATATGTATATTCGAGGTTAAATTCCTTGAATTCGAGCGCTAGATTGTCAAAAATCGGCGCCCTGGTAACTGTATGTTAACCGGGTTAAATCTTATCACATATGACCCATTCAACACACATATTGAAAAAACACGTGCAACTTTGAAAAGTTATTTCTCAAGAACTATGAGGTATCTATAAACCTAATTATAATTAGTCTCATATTGCAAATAGTCAACTATAAAGTGTCCCAAATATTTTTGCCGTTACCTACGTCCTTAATGAGAAAAAATGTTACAAAGAAAATTAAAGAGATTTTAGCTCTTTATACTTTCCAATCAAATATTTTTTTTTTACATACAATTATGCTGGTGTTAAATCAGTTTAATCGTAGTAAAAATGAAAGAAAAAAAATTATACGTTATCCTGTAACTCCATTAAACGGAATTTGTAACTACGAGGGTTGCTACTTATATATCCGGAAACAAAAAAACAAACAAACGTACACGGCTGAAAATGGTTTTATTGTTTTTCAAAGTATTCCCCTTGATGATCTATGCACTTTTGCATTCGCGTGAACCAATTTTTAAAGCACTTCTGCCACTCCGCCTGAGGTACCTCCATAACGTGTTGTTTGAATGCGTCGACAGCATCTTCAGCGGTCGAAAATCGTTGACCGCGTAATTTATTCTTTATATTTGGAAATAAATAAAAATCGTTGGGTGCCAAGTCAGGGCTGTACGGCGGATGACCCGTTAATTCCACATTTTGACCCTCCAAAAATAGAGTTGTTTCGCGTGACGTATGACAGCTGGCATTGTCATGATGAAGAATGATTCTTCGTCGCTGGTTAGTTTTACGAATTTGTTCAAATACTTCCGGTAAGCAAATGGCCGTGTACCACTCTGAATTAACCGTTCTACGGTTTTCTAGTGGCACTATAGCTACATGGCCATTAATACCGAAGAAGCAGGCCACCATTTGTTTCAATGTACTTTTTGCACGAGTAACTTTCGTAGGGTTCGGCTCATTTTGAAACACCCATACCGTTGATTGTTGCTTCGTTTCGGGATCGTATGCATAGATCCAGGATTCATCACCTGTATAGATGTTATAAACGGCTTTTGAGTCACCACGGTTATATTTTTTTAACATTTTATTGCACCATTCGACGCGAGCATCTTTTTGCTCTTTTGTTAAGTTGTGGGGTATCCAACGCGAACAAATTTTTTTTACAGCCAAATAATTATGTAATATGCTATTAATGCTGGTCATAGAAATACCCAGAGTCGCCTCTATCTCGCAGTACGTAACATGTCGGTCGTCCATTATAAGTTTTCGCACAGCCTCGATATTTTGTTGTACAACGACCGATTTCGGGCGACCTGCCTTAACTTCGTCCGTAAGCATACTACGTCCACGATTGAACTCACTAAACCAGTGATACACAGTAGTTTTAGATGGGGCTTCATCACCAAAAGTTGAAGTTAGTTGATCTATGCACTGTTGTTGCGTTAAACCACGCCGAAAATCATAATAAATCATAGCACGAATATTTTCACGAGTGAGTTCCATTCTTCAACTCCAACGTCAAAAACAAAACACGAGCGTTAATAAGAAAGAAAAAATATACCGGCCAGTACTTAAAAAAGTTCAAATTTTACCATGGAGGTCAAATATGCTATTTAAGAAGATTGTAATCCCGGTTTCCGGATATATAAATAGCAGCCTATGTACCTGTGGCAAATCGTGTGTATCTTGTCTTGCTCCTTTTGTACTTTATTAATTAATCAATTTCTATTGTCATTTATATATGTATGGTTTATGTAAGTTTATTATTTTATTTTATATGCGTAAGTTTATTATCGTTTAGTTGATTTGCATTTGCAACACCTACGTATTTCAGATTATTTTCAATGGTTTCCGCTTCCCAAAGGTTGTTTGGAAGAGACCGCTTTTAGCCATAAGACCGCCAGGATTGTTTTACCTCTGCTTTTACTGTTTGTAACTTGTATTTTATGTGTTTCTCTATTTTGAGGTGTGCAATAAAGAGTATTTATGTTTATGTTATGTTATGAAAGTTAAAATGGTTCAAATATTGCCTGCCAACCCGTCTTCACTTTATTACTCATATTAGACTAATTATTGGTATGTGCGTTGCCTTGCCACGTTATAGGTTTACCAGGCACGCGTCTTTGTCCCGTCTCGTTGGCAATATTTTGAGGGTTAAGTTTCGAAAATTCTAAAGTCACTTATTATTGAAGTTGGAAATACAGTGTGTACATGAGAATCTTTCAGTGCGTTTTGTGTCATATTCAATTGTTGCTTTTTTTGTAATTCAATAATTTGAGGTTAACTTTTTTAGCTTGCCATAACTTGAGTAAAAGAATATTAGAGTTAGAAAATATAACTGTTTTGTATTTATAACAGTTTTATTGTTGTACAAAACTAGTTTATGTCATTTACGTCGAGTGCAATTTTATACAGTATGACAACGCTAAAAAACTACGTATAAAAAATTAGAGTTCATAAAATAAGGATTAACTATATCATCACCTCAAAATATGTCAATAAAATCAATATGTGTCAAGTTAAGCAATGAAAATTTAAGTTTCCTGGTAATTTCGTATTTTTAGGCTGTTATCGTTTTAATAAATTATTAAAGTCATCAGAGTTCACATTCTAATCATCAAAAAGGGATTTTAAAGTAGATATTTCAATTCGTGTCACTTTCATCAATGATATTTCGTCTAAAATTAAACAGAAACAATATTTGCGTTCAGAGGAAATCTTCTTAACTATAGCGCGTGACCTTGATGGTACGCCTGTTCGGCTTACTTCTGTAATGACCACTAGAAGTAGACCCCCGGCTCGCTTCTTAACAAGCTAATCCATGGGTCAACCAGGCGCTGGCATCTTAGCTGTTACGATATAGGTACTTGCTCACGGAGGCGCGCGCGGGGTGATAAAGCGGACATACTCGACAAAGGAACTGAGCGGAGGAGCGAGTCGCGGGAAGCCGGCGAGTAGGGCAATGAACTCGTGCGTGTCTCGCCAATACGTACCTTTTTGAGCGGTAGCCGCTTTGTTTGTGTTTTGACTAGACTGTTGAGTACATTTTCGAAGATTTCAAGCATCGTGAATTATGGGTAGAAAACGCAACGTAATATTTTTATTTAGTGCTGTTTTATTGGAACTAAGTTCCTTATCGGACGGTTCGTGGATGGGGGGCTAGGCGAAAAAAAAGTCACGTGTCACGAAACAGCATTGAAAAACATGTGAAATGGAATGAAATAAAAAAAATGAAAAATAGAATAAAGTGAATAGAAGTGACAGTGAAAGTGAGAAGTGACAAAGTGAAAAAAGTCAAGTTAAAAAATTTCTATAATATCCAAAATTTCAAAAATCACAAAAATCTCAAAAATCTCAAAAATCTCAAAAAACTCAAAAAACTCAAAAATCTCAAAAATCTCAAAAATCTCAAAAATCTCAAAAATCTCAAAAATCTCAAAAATCTCAAAAATCTCAAAAATCTCAAAAATCTCAAAAATCTCAAAAATCTCAAAAATCTCAAAAATCTCAAAAATCTCAAAAATCTCAAAAATCTCAAAGCTCAAAAATCTCAAAAATTCAAAAACGACAAAAATTACGAAAAAGTCAAAAATTAAATAATATTACTTCATTCTAACGGAGTGTTCCACGACAATAACGTATTTTTTTTTACTTTTGTTTTTTCTTTTCGTCTGTATTTTGTTTTTATTTTGTCATCTTGTATTGATTCTGTTTTTATTCCGTTTATTTTGTTTAATTGTATTCTTATTTTACTCTTTTTTTTTATACCACAACGTGGCAAACAAGCATACGGCCCGCCAGATGGTAAGCAGTAGCATATGGATGCCTGGAACACCAGAGGTGTCACATGCGCGTTGCCGACCCTTTACAAAAAGGAGGAACAAGTTCAGAGTTCATAATCTCGGCCATTTTTAGGGTTCCGTACCTCGAAAGGAAAAAACGGAACCCTTATAGGATCACTTTGTTGTCCGTCTGTCTGTCTGTCTGTCAAGACCATTTTTCTCAGGAACGCGTGGAGGTATCAAGCTGAAATTTATATCAAATATTCAGGTCTATTGTCCCTTAGAGCTGTGAAAAAATCAAACTTATAAGCTAACGCAATCAAAAGATACAGTCGTTTATGCTGCAAATTTTATAGTTTTTCGGCACTCGCAAAACCTACGGGGTACTTCCCGTTAACTCAGAAACTTGAAATTTGGCACAAAGCAACGTCATATAGCATAGACAATGGAAAAATTACAAAAAGTAGACATTTTTAGTAAAATCATACAAAAACATATTTTTTTTAATTTTTAACTTACTACCTTTTTCCTCGTAAACGCGTAGAGGTATTAAATTGAAATTCATGTCAAATACTCAAGGCTATAGGACTTTTCAGATGTAGCAAAACCAAACTTTTATGTCATCCCAATCAAAAGAAATAGCAATTTAAGTCGCATATTTTGAAACTGAGTACTCGCAAGAAACTCAAAACCTAAAGGGTACTTCGCGTAAACTCAGAAACTTGAAATTTGGCACGAAGAAACTTCATATAGCACAGATAGAGGAAAAATTACGAAAAGTAGACATTTTTAGTAAAATCATACAAAAAATGAATCTTGAAGCAAATCAAATTATTTTGTTTAAAATTTTTTGATTTGCAATTTTAAGTAGTTACACTACTATATATAAACTGAAAATAGATGTCATATACTTCAGAAAAAATGACCAAACCCTCCGGTGTCCGAGGCCAGATTTGAACTGGCGTCTTCAGCAGCCGCGAAAGCTGAAGACGCCAGTTCAAATCTGGCCTCGGACACCGGAGGGTTTGGTCATTTTTTCTGAAGTATATGACATCTATTTTCAGTTCATACAAAAAATATTTTTTTTAATTTTAAACTTACTAACTTTTTCCTCGTAAACGCGTAGAGGTATTAAATTGAAATTAGTAATAAACATACTACAACTTTTGCTTGTTATAGGTTTGTACGAAACCCTCGGTGCGCGAGTCCGACTCGCACTTGGCCGGTTTTTTTATTTTAGAGCAAAGTTTTTTAAATAAAACACACTTATTTTAGCGTATTCTATATGGAAAACTCATAAAAAGTACATGTTATAATGACGTCTCGTCGATGGTTTTTTTTTTAAATCCAAATAATATATAAGTTCAAAGTCCATTATCTCAGCCATTTTTGATTTGAGAGAAAAGTTATAATGACGTCCCGTCGATGGTTTTTTTCGAAATCCAAATAATATACAAGTTCAAAGTCCATTATTTCGGCCATTTTTGATTTTAGAGAAAAGTTTCTTAAGTAAAACACGCTTATTTTAGCGTATTCATAACGGAAAAATCATAAAATGTACACGTTATAATGACGTCTCGATATACAAGTTCAAAGTCCATTATCTCGGCCATTTATGATTATAAAGAAAAGTTTTTCAAATAAACCACACTTATTTTAGCATACTTTATATGGAATAATCATAAAAAGTACACGTTTTAATGAAGTTCCGTCGATGGTTTTTTTCGAAGTCCAAATTATATACAAGTTCAGAGACCATTATCTCGGCCATTTTTGATTTTAGAGAAAAGTTTCGTAAGTAAAACACGCTTATTTTAGCGTATTCTATATGGAAAAATCATAAAAAGTACATGTTATAATGACGTCCCGTCGATGGATTTTTTTCGAAATCCTAATTATATACATGTTCAACGTCTATTATCTCGGCCATTTTTGATTTTAGAGAAAAGTTTCTCAAATAAAACACGCTTATTTTAGCGTATTCTGTACAGAATAATCATAAAAAGTACACGTTATAATGACGTCCCGTCGATGGTTTTATTTTGAAGTACAAAATATATACAAGTTCAAAGTCCATTTATCTCGGCCATTTTTGATTTTAGAGAAAAGTTTGTCGAATGAAACACGCTTTTACATATATACAAGTTCAAAGTCCATTATCACGGCCATTTTTTATTTTAGAGAAAAGTTTCTCAAATTAAACAAGCTTATTTTAGCGTATTCTATACGACAAAATCATAAAAAGTACACGTTATAATGACGTCCCGTCGACGGTTTTTTTTCGAAGTCCAAATGATATACAAGTTTCATGTCCAATCGGCCATTTTTTATTTTGGAGAAAAGTTTGTCAAATAAAACATGCTTATTTTAGCGTATTCTATACGGTAGAAAACATAAAAAATATGCTATATAATGATACCCCATCGCTGGTTGTTTTTTCGAAGTCAAAATTATATACAAGTTCAGAGTCCATTATCTCGGCCATTTTTGGTTTTAGAGAAAAGTTACTTGAGTAAAACACACTTTTTTTAGCGTATTCTATACGGAAAAATCATAAAAAGTACACGTTATAATGACGTCTCGATATGCAAGTTTTAAGTCCATTATCTCGGCCATTTTTGATTATGAAGAAAAGTTTTAAAATAAAACACGCTTATTTTAGCATATTCTATACGGAATAATCATAAAAAGTACGTTATAATGAAGTCCCGTCGATGGTTTTTTTTCGAAGTCCAAATTATATACAAGTTCGCAGTCCATTATCTCAGCCATTTTTGATTTTAGAGAAAAGTTTTTCAAATAAAACATGCTTATTTTAGCGTATTCTATACGGAAAAATCATAACAAGTACACGTTATAATGGCGTCCCGATATACAAGTTCAAAGTCCATTATCTCGGCAATTTTTGATTTTAGAGAATAGTTTTTCAAATAAAACACGCTTATTTTAGCGTATTCTAAACAGAATAATCATAAAAAGTACTTGTTATAATAACGTCCCGTCAATGGTATTTTTTTTGAAGTCCAAATTATATACAAGTTCAAAGTCCATTATCTCGGCCATTTTTGATTTTAGGGAAAAGTTTTTCAAATAAAAGACGCTTATTTTAGCGTATTCTATACGGAACAAATCATTAAAAGTACACGTTATAATGATACCCCGTCGCCATTTTATTTTTTAAGTCCAAATTAGTCCATGTAGTCAATCTTCAAAGTCCGGTAACTTCGATGTTTTTGGGTAAAAAAATGTTTCTTATAAAACTTGCTTATTTTAACACATTCTACAAAATAAAGTATGTGTCATAATGACACCATTCCAACCAAAATAGTCCAAATTGTACTTAACCTTCAGGGCCCCATAACTTCGAAATTATTGAGTTAAAAAAAAAGTGTTAAAGAAAAGTTGCTTATTTGTATGTGTTATATACGATAAGTTAATAAAAACAGCCTTATTATGACATCACACTGATGAAAAATTTATTAAGTCCAGCCCGGCCCTTTGCTAGTTCAACCGAGAGGCAGATAACGATATTTCGATTTTCGCGTTTCACGATAGCCACTCTGTAAACAAACCGCCTTGATGCATACGAGGGTTGCTACTTATATATCCGGAAACAAAAAAACAAACAAACGTACACGGCTGAAAATGGTTTTATTGTTTTTCAAAGTATTCCCCTTGATGATCTATGCACTTTTGCATTCGCGTGAACCAATTTTTAAAGCACTTCTGCCACTCCGCCTGAGGTACCTCCATAACGTGTTGTTTGAATGCGTCGACAGCATCTTCAGCGGTCGAAAATCGTTGACCGCGTAATTTATTCTTTATATTTGGAAATAAATAAAAATCGTTGGGTGCCAAGTCAGGGCTGTACGGCGGATGACCCGTTAATTCCACATTTTGACCCTCCAAAAATAGAGTTGTTTCGCGTGACGTATGACAGCTGGCATTGTCATGATGAAGAATGATTCTTCGTCGCTGGTTAGTTTTACGAATTTGTTCAAATACTTCCGGTAAGCAAATGGCCGTGTACCACTCTGAATTAACCGTTCTACGGTTTTCTAGTGGCACTGTAGCTACATGGCCATTAATACCGAAGAAGCAGGCCACCATTTGTTTCAATGTACTTTTTGCACGAGTAACTTTCGTAGGGTTCGGCTCATTTTGAAACACCCATACCGTTGATTGTTGCTTCGTTTCGGGATCGAATGCATAGATCCAGGATTCGTCACCTGTATAGATGTTATAAACGGCTTTTGAGTCACCACGGTTATATTTTTTTAACATTTTATTGCACCATTCGACGCGAGCATCTTTTTGCTCTTTTGTTAAGTTGTGGGGTATCCAACGCGAACAAATTTTTTTTACAGCCAAATAATTATGTAGTATGCTATTAATGCTGGTCATAGAAATACCCAGAGTCGCCTCTATCTCGCGGTACGTAACATGTCGGTCTTCCATTATAAGTTTTCGCACAGCCTCGATATTTTGTTGTACAACGACCGATTTCGGGCGACCTGCCTTAACTTCGTCCGTAAGCATACTACGTCCACGATTGAACTCACTAAACCAGTGATACACAGTAGTTTTAGATGGGGCTTCATCACCAAAAGTTGAAGTTAGTTGATCTATGCACTGTTGTTGCGTTAAACCACGCCAAAAATCATAATAAATCATAGCACGAATATTTTCACGAGTGAGTTCCATTCTTGCTGCGAGATGACATTTAAAACCCGTCAAAAACAAAACACGAGCGTTAATAAGAAAGAAAAAATATACCGGCCAGTACTTAAAAAAGTTCAAATTTTACCATGGAGGTCAAATATGCTATTTAAGAAGATTGTAATCCCGGTTTCCGGATATATAAATAGCAGCCTATGTAAATTACATATTTATTAGTTACAAATTATCTGTGACAATTTGCCAAAATACTGTTTAAATGGTAAACTAGGTTTACCGTGGCACACAGATCCGCCGTTGCAGTCCCTTGTGGACTACGTTTACATTAATTATCCTTAACTTACTTAAGTTTTATATTATTGCTTTCTTTACTATGAAAAATAAAGAAGAGCGACTGAAAAATCGCTGTTTGTCTTTGTCGCACTTATTACTACTATTTCTATATGTATGCATAGAGTAATAAAAGAAAACAAACAAGCCGCTAGGCAGCCTGGTCGGCACATGAACCCCGCCCGCGCCTTACCCTTCCCCGCGCATGCCCTTTACGCAAAACAAGTTTTCATTCTGAAAAATAAAAATAATCCATTGATTATAATGACACAAATTTCAAACATTGTTTCGATACGCTTTTATAAAAATATTGATGCAAACTTTAATAACTTTAATATTTTATTGTACTGTTAACAGGGGTCATACAAGAAAAAAAATTAAAGTAAATAAATATCATTGATTAATATGGCACAAATTTATTCAAATAATAGATACCGATATATTAGAAAGCACAGTACCTAATCGATCAACTCTAATTTTATATAGGCTTGTAAAAGTCCACATATATGTGCTGATTGAACGTCAGTATTCCCATTGACGAAAGTAACACAAAACGCGCCCGTGTGTCAGTAACAACTTTGCTGTTACAGTGAAAAAACAATTTTGATCTCTAATTTTCTATTTAACGAATAATGTTAAAAAAAAGAAATGTCTAAGTTTCTACCTACGCAACAACCTAGGATGACACAAATTATTATTATTAGCTAAGTTGGATGGCCTGAACTCTGTATGCGAATAATAAGCATCTTTAATATTATCGAAACTTCATAATTTATCGGTACGGGTCTATCTCTGATGTCAGCGATATCCAATAAGCTATAAAGTGCTGCGCTTTAACAGAAATAGGTTAATAGAAATTGCCTTTGGTGCGCGCTTTACTTTACTTCATTCTCCTACGTGAAACCAACACGTGCCTTTTTATTTATTTATTAAACAAGTATAAAGTATATTTCCTTTAAAATTAATACATTCAATATTTATTCGAAAAACTGAGTAAAATCCTGTGAAATCTATACAATAATAAAACCAAAGATCGTCGAAAGTCTGTACATGGAAGACATTCGAAAAAAAGTTGGCTGGGGATACTTAGAATCGATAACAGAAGATGTTCCAACTGTTTTTTATTAGAATGTTGGTCTGTTTGTCTGTGTATTACATCTTCTTTAACATTTCTGTAAATGTGCTTTTGTAATGATGTGTTGTTTGATTAAAATTTTATTATATTCTATTCTATTTGACCGTGCATCACATGAAAACAGCTGAACGAATTTTGATGCAAAATTTACTAATATGTCGAGAAAATCCCCGGCCAGGTTATCCATACTAATATTATAAATGCGAAAGTGTGTCTGTCTGTTACCTCTTCACGCTTAAACCGCTGAACCGCTTTAGATGAAATTTTGTATAGAGATAGTCTGCATCCCGGAAAAGGACATAAGATAGTTTGCTTCCCGAAAATCAACCCTGAAGATGTTGAAAAGGGGGTTGAAAGTTTGTATGGAGAATTTTTAACCGCTGAAATGATTTAGATGAAAATTAGTATGGAGATAATTTGAGTCTCCAGAAACGACATAGGATAGTTTTTATCCCAAAAATCAACCCTGGAGGGGATTAGAAGTTTGTATGGCGAATTTTTAACCGCTGAACCGATTTATATGAAACTTGATTTAGTGATTATACCTACATATCTATAGTATCTATACTAATATTATAAATGCGAAATTGTGCCTCTCTGTCTGTCTGTTACCTCTTCACGTTTAAGCCGCTGAACTGATTTAGATGTAATTTGCTAAAGAGACAGTTTGGGTCCCGGGAAAGGACACAGGATAGTTTCATCTCGGATTGAAATCTCAAATGAAAACGTTAGCTGTCATGCGCCCTTAAAAAAATGGGGTTTTCAACGTGCTTCATATTACCATCCAGGTTTGAGACATCTAGAAACACTGGCTGAAATGATAATATGTGACGTTTTCAAACAAAAGTATACATCATCGTCGGTTGTCATTAAGACGTTAACTGCCATAAAAATAATTTAGAAAAAAAACTCTATTAACAACCGACAATGATGTACAATCACCAGCATTAGTATCTCCTACACTTCCTATCTTACGAGGGTTGCTACTTATATATCCGGACACAAAAAAACAAACAAACGTACACGGCTGAAAATGGTTTTATTGTTTTTCAAAGTATTCCCCTTGATGATCTATGCACTTTTGCATTCGCGTGAACCAATTTTTAAAGCACTTCTGCCACTCCGCCTGAGGTACCTCCATAACGTGTTGTTTGAATGCGTCGACAGCATCTTCAGCGGTCGAAAATCGTTGACCGCGTAATTTATTCTTTATATTTGGAAATAAATAAAAATCGTTGGGTGCCAAGTCAGGGCTGTACGGCGGATGACCCGTTAATTCCACATTTTGACCCTCCAAAAATAGAGTTGTTTCGCGTGACGTATGACAGCTGGCATTGTCATGATGAAGAATGATTCTTCGTCGCTGGTTAGTTTTACGAATTTGTTCAAATACTTCCGGTAAGCAAATGGCCGTGTACCACTCTGAATTAACCGTTCTACGGTTTTCTAGTGGCACTATAGCTACATGGCCATTAATACCGAAGAAGCAGGCCACCATTTGTTTCAATGTACTTTTTGCACGAGTAACTTTCGTAGGGTTCGGCTCATTTTGAAACACCCATACCGTTGATTGTTGCTTCGTTTCGGGATCGTATGCATAGATCCAGGATTCGTCACCTGTATAGATGTTATAAACGGCTTTTGAGTCACCACGGTTATATTTTTTTAACATTTTATTGCACCATTCGACGCGAGCATCTTTTTGCTCTTTTGTTAAGTTGTGGGGTATCCAACGCGAACAAATTTTTTTTACAGCCAAATAATTATGTAATATGCTATTAATGCTGGTCATAGAAATACCCAGAGTCGCCTCTATCTCGCAGTACGTAACATGTCGGTCGTCCATTATAAGTTTTCGCACAGCCTCGATATTTTGTTGTACAACGACCGATTTCGGGCGACCTGCCTTAACTTCGTCCGTAAGCATACTACGTCCACGATTGAACTCACTAAACCAGTGATACACAGTAGTTTTAGATGGGGCTTCATCACCAAAAGTTGAAGTTAGTTGATCTATGCACTGTTGTTGCGTTAAACCACGCCGAAAATCATAATAAATCATAGCACGAATATTTTCACGAGTGAGTTCCATTCTTCAACTCCAACGTCAAAAACAAAACACGAGCGTTAATAAGAAAGAAAAAATATACCGGCCAGTACTTAAAAAAGTTCAAATTTTACCATGGAGGTCAAATATGCTATTTAAGAAGATTGTAATCCCGGTTTCCGGATATATAAATAGCAGCCCTTGTATTTGTAGTGACATAAGAGCGTGTCACATATTTTTGCGGCCTTCGTGTAGGAAGATACTTTTGCCGGTGACTGTACCTATGACTTGAAAACGTGACATATTCACGAACGCATTCATAAAGTGAAAAGCTATGTGTCAACCCTTCCCTCATTAGCCCTCGCGGTGCGGTAAGCGCATCGGGAAAAACGGGTACAATGGAGAGAGACATAGTGAAACCCCCTTGGTGTAACGTGTACCCTATGTACTTACCTACAAATATTTTCCCTACGTAGATTTTCTTAAAAGCATCAAAATGTAGACTCCATATTAGTAATACTCATGTTAAATCAAAAACTATAAGACAATTATTTTTATGTCCTTAATATTTATTTAGGTATAGATTCCGGAATAATACAATACAAGAGGTAATCGCATTCCGCTAAAATCGGTAATATACTTTGAAATGTATGGGGCCCGATCTGTAGGTAGAGTAATAATAAAAGTTAGGACACCACATTACACGACAGATTGGGCCCAAGAAATTGCAAAGTAACTACAGTACCGGTATACCTATACATAATTACAGCATACCAATGCGACTGTTCCAGATTCGCTCGTGACGCACGACACAAACCTGACTCACAGACACAATTCATAATCTGTATCTGATATTCACAACACGCAACACAAAATATTTGGTGTAAATTTTGTGTTATCCTTGCTTACAATACTTAATTAAAATATTTTCATAAATTTAAATAACTGCTTAAAAATAAACAAATTAAGCAATAAATTCCCGTTTTAATACATATCTTTTTAGGGCTCCGAAGAAAAATGGCAAAACGGAACCCTTATAGTTTCGTCATGTCAGTCTGCCCGTCCGGCTGTCCGTCCGTCCGTATGTCATATCCATTTTACTCGGAAACTACGAGTATAAGACGTATCTTAGTAAAATTTAGACATAAGGTGTATTTTGTTATGCCGCTATTTAGTTATGTAGTTAAATTGCAGAAAAAAATATTTTTAGGCTGCTCCATACATGTAACTAAATTTAATTTTTTAATCCAAATTTCAATATATTTCACATCAATCGATAGGTCTTTATAAATAATATCGAGCTTTCTTTGATCATTTTGTGATTAAGTTATTATTTTAATTGTGCCCCTGTGTCATTTTGGAACCGTAAGTCCAAAAATTTTGAGGAGATGCGCCCTATCACATACTTTCTACGAAAATTGTTTTGAACATAATCGGTTCAGCCAATTTTGAGTTATCTCCAAAAACTTCTTCCATAGGCATCAGATACGACCGTTTGGTATCAGTTTGGTTCTTATGCCATTGAAAGTACGGAACCCTCCATTATACGTGTTCCGACACGCACTTTGCCTGTTTTCTTTATAAAAATGATTTTGAAAAGTATCTGAAATGAAATATTAGCCACTCAATGAGCACTAGAAAGAAGCATTTTAATAATCAAATTATAAGATAAGATTAGACATAGCAAAATATGGCAGAAATAAAAGTCCTCGATGCCCTATCCTAAAATGGCTAAAATGAAAGTGGGAGGGGCACTTGGCTATAGATACCAAAACGACAGGTAGACAAAAAAGAGACTCCATGTAAAGGACAAGACGGAAACCGAAGGTATGAAGGACCGAAAGGAAGATGGATAGACGAAATTGCAGAGCTAGTCGGAAAAACTGGACAGCAATAGCGTTTCAAAGAGGTACATGGAAATGCCTGGAGGAGGTCTTTACCGCCGCGGGGCCCAAACTTAAAGGACTTATTAGGTACATTTATCCATTTGGTCCGATTTCATTTCGGAACTCCGGTGGCCCTTGTAAGGATTCGAGCTATTACATCATAATAGACTTAGGATATTAGGTTAGGTATAGACGGGAAAAGGTTATAATAATACCAAGACTGAACGGGATTGGTCTTATAGAACTTTCAATAAGTAGGTACGACAGAGAAGGCGCTATTAGCGTTGGTCCTTGTCATAGTCTCACATTGTGATTGTTGCTTACTACTAAAAGGTAATTGTACTTAGGGAAGTACAATATAAATGTTTGTTACCGTCCTCCGCTTTTTGTAGGGCAACAACGAAGCCTACTAAATTATGTAGGCAAGTTACAGTATGCTATCAGCCATCTTGAAATATGTTTTCAAATTAGTCTCATTGCTTGTATTCTGTCCTTCTTGTGCGCACGCGGGTTTCAACTCGAGAGTTTTACTAATTTTGAGTATTACATATAGCATACATATATCCGATAGATCGAACAATGTTGCCAAGGTTTTGAACTAGTTATAAAAATATTAGGCTATTTCGGCTTCATTCGCAAGAGCAATCGGTTGGAACGAAGAACCAATGTCTTATATCTTATTCATTAATATTTTCTATGTTTTCTTTCTATCGTGCCTTAAATCTTAAAATTCAACAAATAAATAACTAAGTATAATTGACTGGCAACATTGGCGTCGAAGGCGGCCGAATCGCCGGATGGTTGGAACCAGCCATTTTTTTTTGCTTTTCTATCTTTTTTTATGCATTCGATCATTTTGCTTGTCAATAATACAAATATACCATTTAAAAAAGCCTATTGTTATGTGCTAATCCAACCTTAATAGGCCAGCATATATGAGCCTTACAGTAGTATCATCTCGGCTATGATTTCGACAGCCCACCTGAATCCGGGCGGGCCTCCTAAAACTACATCTACATCTAAACATGAATAGCGTTTTCTACTCGGCGACCACAATTCTTGTAAACTTTGAAACTTTGTAAACCGATTTACTAGCGCATACTTCTTGATGGAGCGCACATTTTAGCATCGTCGACAAATCTAAAATGAATTTTCCGACTGGCTATTATGAGTACTCGTACAAAAAGTATTGTATACAATAATAAATATTATTAGGGACAAACTTACACAAATCGACCTAGTCCCACGGTAAGCTCAATAAGGCTTGTGCCGTGGGTACTAGACGACGATATATATAAAAAAAATAATATGCATAGATAAATACTTAAATAAATAGAAAACATCCATAACTCAGTAACAAATATATGTGATAAACACACAAAAAAATAAACCCGGGACCTCTTGCTTCGTAGGCAGGGTCACTACCAATTGGGCTAAGGGGCCATATTATAACGAAGTGACATAATTACTTTTAGCCCACTTAGTGGTGGCCTAAACACGGTACTCGACTGATACGGTTCTGATTTTTATTATGTTACGAGTATAAAATATTATTTCAGATCAAACCAAAATATGTACCTACCTACTGTAATTTAATATTCAGGCTAAATAGTGGGGTGTCTCGATAACGACCTGTCAATCGATAACGTTCTACCTGAGGCACCTCGAATAAGTTCGACTGCCCTTTGTGTTATTATTTTCACTAGATATAATATATAGGGACAGGTCGCCCCCTTGGATTAAAATACCTACAACAATCGATTAAATTTGTACTTATACTTACCTGCTTAAACATTAAATTAGATACTTTATATCTGCAGGTCAGGCATTAATAATGTAATACTTTACACTATATGTACTAAGTATACTATATTGTACCTATATACATACATAAATATATAAAACGTTATCGACCGGAAGATTAACAAGTAGGTATCTACTAGAACCAGGTTAGAGCCACTCGATACAATACAGTTGTTAGGCGAGAATTACATCTTAAAACATTAATGGCAACTATATTTTCTGCCACCAAAATTTACATTTTTTACCTAATTTGTATCCCCTAATTATAATATCTGCCTCCAACGAAAATATCTATAACCATTTTAATCGAAACGGTCAATTTTGAATCACCAAATTAATGGATATTGCTATCCAATATAAAACTTTCATCGCTATATTTGTTTACCAAAATAGCAAATTTAAAAAAACATGCAAAAAAAGGTAATAGTTGTAATATTGTTTGGAGATTTTTAATCAGATATACTATTTTGATAAAAAATATAATTTGCCGGAAATTTAAAGTAATTTTTTTGGTAATCGTTTTGATATTAAATATTTGGTGATACAGTTTTGGTGGCAGATCTATTATTGTAGTGGTAATTCCTATTAATTAGGTGATTGACATTCACATTTATTTGATGTTCGGTTCTATCATACCTAATATTAATTAGGGTGAGTGCATGAGCAATAAAATCCAGTGAATTTTTTTATTACAATATTTTTACATGTATCTACACATCTTGTACACGCTGCTCAGCGAATTTAGCTATAAATATATTTTATGTTAAAGGTCATTTATCTTTCAAAGTAATGTTTTTGATATAATTTAGGTACATGTCCCCCTTACTTTGCCTTTTTGCCTAGATAGATTGCTTACGTATAGATTTACCCTTCAAATCTGTCTGGTAGATCTTTATCGGAATAATCTGTCAAAATACGTACACCGACAAGTCCGCCAGAAGATAGTTGCGATGAAATAAAAGCTTATAAAATTTGTCAAAACTACGGTCCAAATCGCGTTGAATCGCGTAAAGTAAAATAAGTGTAATTTAATCTGTAGTTTGTTTTCATTTGTGGGTAAAACTTGAAACTCACATTGTGTCACAGGCCGAAGAATCGCAGGGAAAGTTGGCCCATTATATTCCCCGGAATGGTAGATCCACAGAGCACCTCCTTACCTCTTAACTTATTTCAGGAACGTTTCAGGAAAATGAAGGCCTTTAACAGTATATGCTCATTATGAAATTATTAACACACTTAAACAGTGCATAAAATTTATTATTACTTATTACTAATACGATGTTTGTCGGAAATTAGATTTGTCTCCCACGGGACATACAGGGTGAAATCAGGATCGTGTAGCAAGCGTCAAGGCGCGATACACAGCCTAATGATGTTAATTATATTTATTTTGTCAATACGAGGGTTGCTACTTATATATCCGGAAACAAAAAAACAAACAAACGTACACGGCTGAAAATGGTTTTATTGTTTTTCAAAGTATTCCCCTTGATGATCTATGCACTTTTGCATTCGCGTGAACCAATTTTTAAAGCACTTCTGCCACTCCGCCTGAGGTACCTCCATAACGTGTTGTTTCAATGCGTCGACAGCATCTTCAGCGGTCGAAAATCGTTGACCGCGTAATTTATTCTTTATATTTGGAAATAAATAAAAATCGTTGGGTGCCAAGTCAGGGCTGTACGGCGGATGACCCGTTAATTCCACATTTTGACCCTCCAAAAATAGAGTTGTTTCGCGTGACGTATGACAGCTGGCATTGTCATGATGAAGAATGATTCTTCGTCGCTGGTTAGTTAAGCTAATACTTCCGGTAAGCAAATGGTCGTGTACCACTCTGAATTAACCGTTCTACGGTTTTCTAGTGGCACTGTAGCTACATGGCCATTAATACCGAAGAAGCAGGCCACCATTTGTTTCAATGTACTTTTTGCACGAGTAACTTTCGTAGGGTTCGGCTCATTTAGAAACACCCATACCGTTGATTGTTGCTTCGTTTCGGGATCGTATGCATAGATCCAGGATTCGTCACCTGTATAGATGTTATAAACGGCTTTTGAGTCACCACGGTTATATTTTTTTAACATTTTATTGCACCATTCGACGCGAGCATCTTTTTGCTCTTTTGTTAAGTTGTGGTGTATCCAACGCGAACAAATTTTTTTTACAGCCAAATAATTATGTAATATGCTATTAATGCTGGTCATAGAAATACCCAGAGTCGCCTCTATCTCGCGGTACGTAACATGTCGGTCGTCCATTATAAGTTTTCGCACAGCCTCGATATTTTGTTGTACAACGACCGATTTCGGGCGACCTGCCTTAACTTCGTCCGTAAGCATACTACGTCCACGATTGAACTCACTAAACCAGTGATACACAGTAGTTTTAGATGGGGCTTCATCACCAAAAGTTGAAGTTAGTTGATCTATGCACTGTTGTTGCGTTAAACCACGCCGAAAATCATAATAAATCATAGCACGAATATTTTCACGAGTGAGTTCCATTCTTGCTGCGAGATGACATTTAAAACCCGTCAAAAACAAAACACGAGCGTTAATAAGAAAGAAAAAATATACCGGCCAGTACTTAAAAAAGTTCAAATTTTACCATGGAGGTCAAATATGCTATTTAAGAAGATTGTAATCCCGGTTTCCGGATATATAAATAGCAGCCCTCGTATTGATACTTATTTTTCAGATGATAAATGGAAAAATAAATTTTGGCATACAATTTGGTCACCCTACTCAGTGTGATGCTGATGACTTGTCATTTCAGTAAATACAGAGTATGTCAAAACGAATAGGGTGACAATGATTTACTTAGGTGAAGGTTAATTCTCGTGAAAAAAACCATGATCTAATACTACTATATGATAATGGTGCTCAGTTTCAGAGTCTCAAAAAATGGTTTATATATTTATATATATGTATATATGTACACGGTATATGTATATATACACGGTGCTCATGAGGATTGCGAGAGATTTTAACAGTGTATTCCTGATCATATTTGCAGACTAAAATGTCGTATAAACTTTTCTGGAATTCGCCTGGTTTCAAAGTTACTACCAATTAAATAAAAAAACATTTTTTATTGTGACTCAGTGCAAAACGCTTTTTTTAATGGCGATTTCACCCTTTATGGGGTCTAGTCTAGATATTCTTATTGACAGATATCAAAGTGCCAAGGAATACTTTTTGTAAACTATTTTTCACGAAAAAAATTGTACTAATTTATTTTAATCGACAGTTTTACCAATAACATTTATGTTTTCATGTTCAAAAGCATTTAAAAAATAAAAATTAAAAATTAAAAAAAAATTTTTTTTGGCGAAATTGACCTAAATTTATATAACATTTATTACTCCTTATGACCTCAGGAATTCGTGGTTAAAATCTCTCGCAATGCTCACGAGCACCGTGTATATATGTGTATATATTACTTATATGACACACTCATTTAGGTGTTTTCTAGAGTTATATTTGTTTATTTGTTTCGGGTAAACAGTTTGGATTTTGATAATTCAAAAATCTAATTAAACTGCATGTTAGCATTTGAAACTATTTTATGAGATTGGTACTTTTTATAAGAGTTGTTTAACTTTAATTTACGATTGAGCACAAACAAAGGAAAAGAGTAAGAGTAAGATTCTAAAATATGCTGACTGTATGTAAAGCCCTCCACATCGCGTAACATTGAAATAAGCTCCCGAAATAACTATTGAAAGCCAAAATAGTCTCACCACGTGGGGGCGGGTGATGCCGCCGCGCCGCGCCGCGCGCGTCCGGCCCGCGCGTTGTTTACACCATACCTATGCAATACTCTACCAGCTGCGCAATGCACTCCTAATAGATCTGATACTCTCTTTCTTTTCTATTCGTCTTCCAAAGTCCGTCCTAGTACGTTTAAAATATCAGTTTCTAATTCCACAATCTTCTCAAAAAAAAGAACGAACCGAAATCACCTTCCATAATACCTATATATAAATGGACAAGTTCTGACGTAGTCATCATCAACTGAGAGCCAAAACTACTGAATGCCGAAACTCGTTTTTTTACAGTAGGTTGCTTTATAAACGTAACTACGCGCTAAGAAGGGATTTTGCAAAATTCTAACCCCGAGTATTCAGAGGAATTACGCGTAGTTTCAGTGACCGCGAAGCAACCGGATGGCTCGCGGTATTTAAGCTCCTGAAGTGATGAAGAACCGCCATGTGCAACCCGAACTGACCCAAAATGGACTGGACCGAAAATAGAGGGGGGGTGGGGCTCGATTCGACATGCCAAACTGTGAGACGTGGATGTCACACTTGTATCGCTAGTGGATAGAGTTATATCCATCTGTCCACACGTGTCCACGCCTAACTGTCAAGCTGTCAGTAGGTCTCGCTAGAGCATTTTGTCTATGGCTATGGCCACCATTTTAGATAGCACTCTTGAGTGATTCCATCCCAAATTTCAACTGTCACAAAAGTGTGATATAATATCATAGTTGTCTCGCAAGCGACTCTCTGTTATGCCGTGTCGAATCAGGGCCCTGGTTGGACTGGTTCCCTGTACGAGAGCGAAGAAAAAGATTTAAAAAAAACTGTCTAGCAACCGCTTGGAAATTAGCATGCTTGTTCTTCATCACATACAGACACCGGAAACAAATTGCCATCCGCCCAGGCCGGGCAGTTATCGAACCATCAGAGTTGGAAGCCGGACGCAAGGTGAATTTTTGTATCGGTGGAGGATAATTTAGGAAAAACGCACTTACAATCATCGAAATCGGATGGCATTTGTTTTTTGAATTTTGTTTGATGTGGCAAACGATATGTCTATATGCCATCCCTCTCCTATGAAATTTCAATCAATTGCCTGCGATAAAAATTTTGCACCCCCCTTTATTTCTGCTCCAGTCCAAGTTGGGTCAGTTTGGGTTGCACGGGGCAGTTCCCCGTCACTTCAGGAGCTTAAATACCGCGAGCCATCCGGTTGCCTCGCGGTCACTGAAACTACGCGACATAATCCCCGCATTAAACAAATGCACACTGAATGGACTAAGAGCTGGCCACGTCAGATATGACACAATAATGAGAGCAACAAAACCTCTCTGGTTAGATTGCTATACTAGCCTTATTGCTAGATTCAGGCATCTGGCAGCTTTTAATGGGTGGAGGCCAGAGTGACAGACTAGCAAAATTTTTGTATTGGCAAATAGTAATACCAAAATAGGTAAAAACTGCCGAAGTTGTCTCAGGTATAAAGAACCGAGCCTATATTTTAACATTAGAACAAAAAACATTGTGTATTATTTTGGAAACAGAAACTATGAATTACATTATACATAGTTTTGGACTACTTTCCCTCATCTGAAAATTTTGGCAAGATGTTATCTAATTATTTACATAATTTCTCATAATACTGAATCAAAACTAGAACTCTAGGATTTGTATTCTTAAAGTGGTTTGCATTCTTTGACCTTCATCACTTTACAGCTGCCAGATGTCCGGATCTAGAAATAAGCATAGTATAGCAAACTAACGAGAGAGGTTTCGTCACTCTCATTATTGTGTCATATCTGACGTGGCTAGCTCTCCGTCTAGAATATGTTATGTTAAATGTCTAAGACGGAAGCAAAACCAGTTTTCCTAGAGATATAACCTACATACCGATTTTGAAATATGGCCTCCACTTCGATAACAAGGTAATTCTAACTCTTATCGATTTAACTCTATAGTCATCCCTTTAATCATTGTATTTTTTTTAATACTTTTTCGTTTCTGTTATATAAAACATAGAATTTCTCTGGGCCGTTAAATCGAAAGAAAGATGTATTTAAAATACATAATTTGACTATCTATGTTCGTGTATTTAAATTTAAAATGCTTACAGCCCAGCCGTTGCCAATGCCTGAGTTAAAATTCCATAGCAAAAATTTGTCGCACGTCGCTAACGCTTTGTGACGAAGTTTCTCGCCATACCAACAAGAAACAAAAATATTAACATGAGAACACAAACTCTATATTACAGGGAGCAACAATTAGATAGAATTCAAATACGTCTTATAAACGTGAAAGACTTGATGAAGAGTTACCATTTGGCGGCAGACGCCTGCCATGCTTTTATTGCTCGAGTACAATATTGAAACCGTACAGTCTCCGGCAATAGTACCTTCTTACACGAAGGCCGCAAAAATATGTCACACGCTCTTATGGCCCAACTAATAAAAGCTTGTCACATATTTTTGCGGCCTTCGTGTAGGAAGATACTAGTGCCGGTGACTGTACAACGTACAACGTAAGCGCCTTCCGACAAATGGTACCTTTTCCAAATAAGTGACACAAATATCACTTATGCGAAAGTTAAAGGTTAAAATTTCAAACTGATGAGTATCGAAGAACTAACAAGCTTTCGTTACATGCTATTTTGTGTAAAAAAAAACAACGGGGTGCACTCCGGGAGTGCCGGCAGAAGTAAAATCTTGAATATTAACGTTGTGCATTTTTGATATTTTGGAATGGTTAGGGAATAATTTTGCACGAATTGCTTTAATTATCGGTATAAAAGTACTATCATTTATACATACATAAAACACAATATTCATTTATTGCGCTATCGTACACAAACATGACAATTTATATTACATTAAAAACTTAACACTTCAGAACTATTACAATATAATATTCGATCAGGGGGGCGATTTTTGAGATTCGAGCGCTCGAATTCAAGGAAAGTAAACTCGAAAATAATCGCACAACAACGTTTGTCGCCATTATTATCCCGTCAAATTAATAGTAAAATTAATCATGATTTTAAATTCCTATCGCTGTTATTTTTAAATTACCATTTCATGGTTTTAGACAGAGTTTTAAATCTCAGATCCGAGCGCTCGATTCTCAAAAATCGCCCCCCAGGTCACGTGTCCGTCTTACAAATTTTCAATCCGACGAATCTCCCGGTCACGTGACCTGTCGCGAGTTTAACATTTTTTTTCCATCACAAAAAGTACACAGCGGCGCTATAGTACATTGTTGTAGAGGCTTGAAAGTAAGCTATAGGTGGATCGAGTTAGTTCGAGGGCCGACCCGCTAGGGGAGGCCCTCGAAGATACGAGTCCACCTATAGCGCTTTCGGCCGAGATATTACATAGTGCTTTTCACGACTACTGTGAGGAAATAAATCATTTTCTTCACTAGATGAAGTCATTTTCACCGCGTTGATACAATTTTCTAGTTTTTCGGTGAAACAATATTCAATCCAGTATTCCATTCCAGCCTTTTTACTTTTTTTTCACTTTCAAGAAGCGTTTTTCTGTTGTGTGCTTCGAACCGACTCATTACTTTGAGGCGTTTTTAATAGAAAACCCCAAACGGCTAAAAAAGTTAAAACGCCTTAAGGGTGAATAAATGGTTTTGACGTTTCTTTTTTTTTTTAAACAGGTAGTTGGCCCGATAAACAACCTTATTTTATTTTTGAAACATAAAGTTGTGCCAAAAAAAGACCTTTTAATGTTTTTAATGAATGCAATGACATAACTGGACAATTTACTTTCCCACTAATGACATTTCATCGCTACAATAACATTGCTGTAGTGGTGGTTCAGGTGCTACAGCAAATGCTTACTTTCCAGCTTGGATTTTGACCATCTTTTGTCACATTTCCGAACAGTAGCGTGAAAAAGAAGTTTTCACTTCAAAAAACGTACGTTATGATCTAAAAATATTCATTGTGCGCGCCCTGGACTAACCACAATGGAAGGGGTATAAAAAGCTGTACTTAGGTACCTTCAAAACACCTTATCTTCAAAGTAGAAGCGGTATTTTTTTATAGGACCTCGGTCGCAAACAAGCATACATCCCGCTTTATGGTAAGCGGCTACCGTAGCCTATGGACACCTGCAACTCTATAGGGTCACATGCGCGTTGCCAATCCTAAAATTAAATAGGTAATGTTAAGGTTGTGTCATCAAAATGACTACATATTTGATTTCGACAACCGTCACAATAATGTTTTACGAGGGCTGCCTTTTAACTTGTGTCGTTTGAAATAAGTATAGACAATCTAATATATTATTACCATTTATTGTTTTTCAAAGAATTCGCCGCGATATTTAATACACTTTTGCATGCGTTCAAACCAGTTTTTAAAACATTTATTCCACTCCGAAGTGGGGGTAGTCAAAATGGCCGATTTGTATGCGTCAACAGCTTCTTCGGGTGAGCTGAAACGTTGACCACGAAGACTTTGCTTAATTTTGGGGAACGTAAAAAAATCGTTAGGGCTTAAGTCAGGACTGTAAGGTGGGTGATCTAAAATTTCCACGTTTTGGGTGTTCAAAAACATCTTTGTCTGGCGGGCGGTGTGCGAACTTGCATTGTCATGGTGCAGTATCATACGACGTTCCGAGTTGTTTTTTCGAAATTCGGTGATGACTTGTGGCAAACAAACCGTGGTATACCAGTCGGCGGTAACCGTCTTGCGATCTTCTAGTACAATAGTGGCGACGTGACCACCCTTTGCCACAAACGAAGCAACCATTTTTTTTGAAGTGCTCCGAGAGCGTATGACTTTGGTCGGTTTTGGCTCGTCCTGGAAGACCCAGACAGTTGACTGCTGTTTGGAATCTGGATCGTAAGCATATATCCAAGACTCGTCACCACTAACCATATCATAAACATGTTTTGACTCTCCTCGGCTGAATCGCTTCAGAGTTTTGCGACACCAACTAACACGGGCTGTTTTTTGGTCGTCGCTAAGCAAATGTGGTATCCAACGAGAGATCAACTTTTTTACAACAAGTTCTTCGTGCAGGATTTTTTGGATAGTGGTCCCTGAAATGCCCACGGATGCCCCTATTTCACGGTATGTCACATGACGATCTTCGAGTTTTAGCTGCCGCACGGCTTCGATATTTTCTTGCGTCATGGCGGTTTTTGGGCGACCTTCACGAAGCTTGTCACTGAGGCTAGAGTGCCCACGTTGAAATTCTAAATACCAGCGTTCTACAGTCCTAAGACACGGTGCTGCATCACCAAACACAGATGTGATCTCCTCAAAGCACTGAAGTCGCGATAATCCCCTTTTAAAGTTGTAGAAAATTATCGCACGCAAATTTTCCTTAGACATTTCCATTTTTACAACCGACTTGTCACCTTTGAATAGACGCTGTAATAAAACTATTCGACTAATTTGAAAACATTCTTTTGTTTTCGAATTCTAAATTCAAAAGGATGAAAATGCCATATGTTTTTTTTTAAATAATCGCGGGAGGTTGGCAAACGACACAACTTAAAAGGCAGCCCTCGTATGTGTCGTATTGACGGTACAGATGTAGTGCATAATAGCTTTCCATTGTATTTTCTCGGAAAAGTTCGTTTTATCGTGCTCTCTCAATTAGCTTCAGTACCCATCTACTGCACGATGGGAGAGCACGATAAATACTAACTTTCCCGAGAAAAAAACCATAAAAAACTATCATGCACTACATTTGTAATAAGTTATAACTAATAACCAATACTTTTTGATGTTCATTTGGCATGAACTCAATAACCAATTGACCACAAGGGAGATCCCACCGGGACAGCATACCGGAACAGATTATAATTAACAGGGTATCAGATTTCGGGATCAGACTGGGCTTCTCCTCCTCCTAGCGTTTGTGCCAGATTTTTGCTCTATCGGCAACCTAATCCCAGGAATTGGCGTAGGCACTAGTTTTTACAAAAGCGACTTCCATCGGACCTTTCAACCCAGAGGGGAAACTAGGCCTTGTTGGGATTATATCCGGTTTCCTCATGATGTTTTCCTTCACCGAAAAGCGACTGGTAAACATCAAACGATATTACATAAGTACACGTACATAAGTTCAGAAAAACTCAGTGAGTGGTACGAGCCGGGGTTTGAACCCGCAACCTACGGATTGAAAGTCTGACGTCTACCGCCAGGCCACCCGGGGATCAGACTGGACTAACCATAAAAATTAATAACTATGACGTATAATAAATATAGACCGGACATACTCAAACATGACGGGAGAAATAATTACTTCCAATATCACGGCAGCACACACTGACAATTTGTTTATTGCTTACACAAACACCTACCATCTCAAAAAGCGTAAAAGAGAAGGCATAATTAATGGAAGTAGTAAGAAAGAGACAACTATTGTTTTGTCATTGCACATAAGTTCTATAAAGCGCAGTACAGACTCGATGGAATATTAAACGGGATGAGGATGTTAGCGTTTGAAAGCGTTAAGTTGCGCTCTACGGCGCCTCATCGGCTATCCATGCAAAAACCGCTGTGTATGTAGCCAGCCTTATAAATCTTGAAGAAAAATAAAATGGCGTCATATTTGTTAAATTAGTTTTTAAACCGTAAAAAATGAAAGTATTCCAGCTTATTTAGGAGTGAATTTCAAATATATCAATACGCAGGAAGCCATTTTAACAACGGTATTACGGGGCATTGGAGGGTAAGCTAATTACGTCTTCACCTCTCGCTGGCCTGGGCGCTACTAATGGAGAGTTGTTTAAAATCACTCATATTGATGGCCTCACTTTTGGAGCGCCTATGGCCCATCTTTGTTTATTATATCTATGATTAATAACAAATTAAAATTTAAAACGAATAAAATATTATTTTCTTTGAATATGCCTCCCGTGCTGCTTTTTATTTCATTATTTAGGTTAAGTATTTTCGGCAGTAGGTAACTCAAACAAAGTTGAATCATTATTGATTGATATGACATTACATATTTGATTGAAAATGTTATAGTATTTTTCTCAAACATGGTCGAAAATGGTCGCATTTTGTTCGTTAATTGAAAACGCAAAGTGCTCAATTTTATTCTGTTCGAATTTAAAAATTAAAAACGCAGCGGAAAAAATGAGTTTCCATAGAATCATTTTACTCCTAGGAATAAAATGACTGTGTGAAAAACCATTTTTTTTCCGCTGCGTTAACTTTTTAAATCCTACGATTGCAAATAAATGACTAATGAAATGTTGCATTTAGCCAAGTGAAACCTTCGTTCAACCAGACAAATGTCAAAATAATCGCAAACACGATGTAGCGATTCGAGATGCGCGTATCGCACGATTATTGTCTGTGGTAAAAGATTTAAAAAAATATATGCAAAATAAAAGGCGGCAATTCGTTGTGAAAATCGTTCTCTTTAAAATTAATTAAAATAGTAAGCAGTATGAGCTCAAATGACGAAAGTGAGATGAAAATAGATCAAGATTTGAAAGAAGAAGCAAGCTTAATAATGAACAACTTGCTTCCTGCTAAGTCGCGGGAGAAATATAACAGGACTTACGACACGTTCATGCTGTGGAAGGACAGCCAAAATGCTAGAAATACAAATGCTACCAAATGCTACAAATTACCCCGGAATGTTTAATATAAAATTTAACATTAGCTAATAATATTCCTTATTTTTTGTATTGTACTACGTCACTGAACCTTTATTAAAAACTTATTACTTATAGTTTAAATTTAATTTGTTTTTTTTCCTCACATAATTTGAGAAAAGCACTATAAGCTCGGCAAGCCTCGGCCTGGCATCTACGTAGGTACCTCGTCAGAAAATGCCTTTCTTTCCATCCTTCGGCAACAATGTACTATTGTGCAACAGCGTACATAACAAGGGTTCTTAAGATTCGAGGGTCTGTTACAAAATGAGGCAACACCCGAGAATTTTAAGACAGTTATGTACCGTTGCACACGTAATTTTTTCTAAGAGAGTAGCAAAACCTTAATTAATAAATAATGTTAAAGTACTTAAGTGTCAAGAGTACATTAATCAATTTTGTTTTAAGATTTTTCTGTCAACTAATTAAACTCTTACTTTTGTGCCGAAGTCGTCGAATATTCACGGTGAAGTTTTCTTGTCACTTATTATATCAAAATTAACATAAACTTCTTGATATTAACAAAATATACGAGTTTAAATACAAAAATGAAGCCGTACATTGTGTTATAACTTTTGTAATATTATCTTTTTTAATGTCATAGAGAATAGACCACGAGTTGGTTTTCAATTGCAAAGAAATATGGCATCGTTCAAGTAACTCTCAATGCAAAAGTTTAAATTAAGGTACAATTATGGTTTCTCTGTATAGTAGGCGGAGTCCGGGAGATTTGACCCCCATTTTACTTACAAGCCTCTAGAATTTTACATGTAAGAGATAGCAACTCGATATATCGTATGTAGATGTTATGCCCAAATAGGTATCTTTAAAAAATAGTATAATAGTCATAAAATATAAATCATAAACTTATATAGATGTCATATACAAAGGAAAAAGTGACCTAGGCCTCCGGTGCCCAGGGCTGGGATCGAACCAGTGTCTTCTGCATTCGCGGTAGACGCCTTTACCACTTGGCCACCCGGGTCACACCGGTTGAATTTTGCAAGCTTTGTAAATGCTGACACAACTGAAGAACAAACCAAATTATTTTTAATAAATATTTTAGATGATTGGCTAAAATGCGCCTGAGCATTTACAAAGATTGCATATACACGGGAAAATTCGACCGGTGCAGCTGTGACCCGGGTGGCCAAGTGGTAAAGGCGTCTGCCGCGAATCCAGAAGACGCTGGTTCGATCCCATCCCGGGGCACCGGAGGCCTAGGTCACTTTTCCTTTGTATATGACATCTATATATGTAACTTATGATTATATGATGATATGAGATGACAATAAACTATTTTCAAAAATAAATAAGTTAAGTGATAGTGAGCAACTGCAAATGTATATTAATAAAATAGTTAACTGGAGTAACCAACAAATTGTATTTCAATTTGTGTAAACGTAACATAGTGACATGTAGTAGAGCACATTCTCCTATGCAGCACGAGTATAACGTTGAGGGGCAGCCGATTACGCGTGTGTCGTCCGTGCGAGATGTAGGGATACACATCGAGCCTGCCCTATCTTTTCGGACTTATTTATGTTATCCAAATATGTAAGAAAGCCTTTAAAAAATTTGGTTTTATACCACGTCAAACCAAGGATTTTCGAAACACCGTGGCAGTGAAGGCTCTATACAACGCGCTTGTTAGAAGTAGAGAATTTGTGCAATTATCTGGAACCCACATGAAAATAAGTACAGCATAATGGTGGAAAAAATACAAAATAAATGCATTAGTCATTTATACTTGAAAAGCTACGGAGTATATCCGTTTTATCCACTGATGTCATCATCATCATCATCATCATCATCATATCAGCCGAAAGACGTCCACTGCTGAACATAGGCCTCCCCCAAAGAGTGCCACAATGACCGGTCCTGCGCCACCCGCATCCAGCGGACTCCCGCGACCTTCACCAGGTCATCAGTCCACCTTGCGGGGGGTCTACCCACGCTGCGCCTTCCGGTTCGTGGTCGCCACTCGAGAACCTTTCCGCCCCAACGGCCATCGGTTCTACGAGCAATGTGCCCGCCCACTGCCACTTTAGTTTAGCGATTCGGAGGGCTATATCGGTTACTTTGGTTCTGCTGCGGATGGCCTCATTTCTGATGCGATCACGCAGAGAGACTCCAACCATAGCCCTCTCCGTTGCCCTTTGGGTGACTTTGAGCCTTCTTATGAGGCCCATTGTAAGCGACCACGTTTCAGTTCCATATGTCATCACTGGCAACACACACTGACTTTCGTCTTGAGACACTGCGGAATATTGGACAAAAAGATGTGCCGTAGCTTCCCGAACGCTGCCCATCCGAGTCGGATTCGTCGATTGACCTCTTTCTCGAAGTTGGATCTACCTAACTGGACAGTCTGTCCTAAGTATATATAATCGTCCACAACTTCGAGTGTAAAGTCTCCGATTGTAACGGGAGTCGGTGCTACATGGGTATTTGACATGATCTTCGTCTTATCCATGTTCATCCTTAGACCAACTCGCTCGGAGGCTTTATTGAGGTCATCGAGCATCGTACTCAAATCCTCCATGGTCTCAGCCAAGACCACTATCACTATATCATCAGCAAACCGAAGGTGAGTGATGTACTCGCCGTTTATGTTGATGCCTAGCCTTCTCCAGTCCAGAGTCTTGAAAACATCCTCCAGTGCAGCGGTAAACAGTTTAGGAGAAATAACATCTCCTTGCCTGACTCCCCGCTGCAACGGAATAGGCTTCGAGTTCTATTCCTGGAGTCGGACTGACATAGTGGCGTTCTCGTACAAACAATTCAGTACTTCGATATAGCGATAGTCCACTTGGCACCTCTGGAGAGATTGTAGTACAGCCCAGGTTTCGATCGCGTCGAAGGCTTTCTCGTAGTCCACGAACGCTAAGCAGAGGGGCGGGTTATACTCCTCAGTCTTCTGTATAACCTGACGGAGCGTATGGATGTGGTCTACGCTACTAAAGCCTCTTCGGAAACCGGCTTGTTCGGGAGGCTGGAAGTCATCTAGCCTGCGTGCGAGACGGTTCGTAATGACTCTTGAAAACAGCTTATAGACATGGCTCAGAAGTGAAATGGGTCGGTAGTTCTTCAGTAACGCGTTATCACCCTTTTTGAAGAACAATACCACCACACCTCTGTTCCATGCCTTAGGCGTTCTCCCTTCTAGTAAAACGGAGTCGAACAACTTCTGAAGGGCCATAAGGACCGGTTTACCACCCGCCTTTAGAAGTTCTGCTGTAATTCCGTCTTCACCAGGTGCCTTATTGTTTTTGAGCTGTTTAAGAGCCATTCTAATCTCGTACAGGCTGATGTCCGGGATGTCTTCGGTATAATGTCGGGTCAGTCTAGCTCTAGGGTCTTCCGCCAGATCAACTTCAGGTCTGCTAGTTGATGTGTACAGCTGTCCATAAAAGTCCTCTATCTCCCCGCGAAGCTCGGGTCTGGATGAAACGATTCTACCATCCTCAGTTTTTAACTTGGCGAGCTGGCTCTGCCCAATAGACAGATCTTGCGAAAACTTTAGAGCCCTTATTCTGCTCAATGGCCTCTTCAATACGATTTGTATTGAATTGGCGCAAATCACGGGTAAGGGACTTAGAGATCCGTTTATTGAGCTGCCGGTATAATGACGCATCTGAGGATTGCAGAACCATTCCTCTCCTTTCCTCGATGACTTTCTGAGTGGAGTCAGAGAGCCTTTTGGTTCTGTTGCTCCGCTGGGCCTTAAAAAACTTAGACCCAGTGCTATGGACAGCTTCCACAAACCCGTCGTTGAATTCGTCCACATCGCCGCCTAGACAATCGAAACGGTTTTGGAGTTCCAGCTGGAAGCTCTCAGGGTTTTGGATTTGAAGTGCTGCTGGACGGAGCATAGACTTCATCAGTCGAGAGCGCTCTAGCTTAACACATATATTCAATGTGCCTCTCACCAGACGGTGACCACTTCCGGTTTTAACCGTATTGATCACAGAGACATCATTGAATATATGCTTCTTCGTCGACATGATGAAGTCAATCTCGTTTTTAGTTGCACCGTCGGGACTCATCCAGGTCCACTTCCTGTGCTCACGTTTCTTGAAGAAGGAGTTCATCATGTAGAGTCCCTCCTTCTCCAAGAAGCCAGCCAGTAGTTGGCCCCGGTGGTTCCGACTTCCAAATCCAAATTTCCCCACTCTCAGCTCTTCACCATCTCTCTTGCCCAGTTTCGCGTTGAAGTCCCCCATAACAACGGTGAAGTAGGTTTTGGAGCTATGCATGGCGTTCGATATATCCTCATACATAGCCTCCACCTCGTCATCGGAGTGTGCCGAAGTCGGCGCATACACCTGTATGACCTTCAACGAGTACCTCTTGGATACTCTGAGTACAAGGTACGCCACCCTAGTCGACACACTCTCTATCTTCACCACGTTGTTCACAAGGGACTTATGGACGATGAACCCGACACCTCCCTGGGACTGTTGGTCGCCCTCCCGGAAATAAAGCAAGTTGCCGGACTTTAGGATTATCGTTTCCTCCCCCTATCTTCGGACTTCAGATAACCCTATGACATCCCAACGTAACTTGCTCAATCCTTCCTCCAGTTCCACTATCTTTTCGTCGGTCCGCGGTGTACGCGTGTTATAAGTTGCCAGGGCCAGAAGTCGTCGGTGTTGGTAGCCGGATCTTTGCCGGAGATTCTTAGCACCCCTGATCCCGCTAGTACCCTGGCCGCTACCATAACCAGGGCACCGGGGGTCGCCGGACACTCGGGGCCGTGGTTTTTGTCTTCTTTCCATGGGGGGTGAATGCCGTAATCGCCAGGCTTGGCATGCGGGTTGGCGATCGCAGTATCTCCACCGCACTCCGAGGATGCTGCTGCCCATCCCCCGGTGGTCTTGGCCGTAGTTTTAGGACATACTCCGGGTCCACTGATGTACCCAACACTATTTGTCCTTGGTATGGTCGGGCACATGAAACTAGAGATAAGAAGAAATGTAGCGCTAGCTACATTATGTCTTTAAATTCTGCGAGGAAAGACACATAACCCAGATGTGCTCGGTGCACTAGGGCTGGTGGTACCGCGTGGGCCGCGCCGCGACGCTGTTTGCCCGCCCGACCGCGCGCACTAACTTACTCTACTGTCAGGGCCTTGAGAATATTAAATGAAATGACCCACAAAATTGACTTATTTGATTGTACCCTGACTGAGATCACAAATGTAACAAGTTGGTTATTATGTTATTCAAATGTTAAATAGCTTTATAGAATGTGCGTATTTTTTTATTTTATACCACGACGGTGGAAAACAAGCATACGGCCCGCCTGATGGTAAGCAGTTACCGTAGCCTATGGACGCCTGCAAGCCCAGAGGATTCACATGCGCGTTGCCTACTCTTTAGGAACCTATACACTCCATTTTTGAAGAACCTCATGTAGCCCACTGGAAAAACCTCGGCAGGGAGTTCATTCCACAGCCGCAGCGTTCGTGGGAGGAAATTCCTCTTAAACCGTACTGTGCGCGACCCATTGGGCTCCAGGGTGTGAGGATGAACACCCTGCCGGCGGCGAGCGGTGCGGTGATAAAAAGCTACCGTGGGCATCATATCAAACAGTTCTTCAGAGCACAACCCATTGTACAAGCGATAGAAAACGCATAAGGAGGCAAAGTCTCTCCTTAGACTCAAAGGTTCAATATCGCTCCACCACAACGGATCGAGGGATATTGGCACGGCCCGTGTAACAAGCATCCCCAGTACAGCATAACAATGAATGTCGCCGACATACAACATATCATTGATATGCAGCAAAAACAGCGTTGGGGATAGCACGGAGCCTTGGGACACCAGCGTTACTGCCCATGATCGATTCCGGAGCAACCTCCGTCGACTACGGCTCGTATGCTTCTGCCGGACAAAAAGCTGGCAACCCATCTGCACAATCCCTCGGGCAGGCCGTAAGCTGGCAACTTCGACAGAAGACCTCGATGCCAGACCCGATCGAACGCCTTAGCTATATCAAGGCTGACTGCCAATGCCTCTCCCTGACTCTCCATGGCTGAAGCCCAGCGGTGAGTGAGATACACTAGAAGGTCACCAGACGAGCGACCGCGGCGAAAGCCATACTGGCGATCACTGACCAGGTCGTGCTCTTCTAGTTATCCCAGGAGCTTTGCATTGATTATGTGCTCCATAACCTTAGAGAGAAGGGAGTTTCTTGTTATGTAATATGGGGTAAATATGCTAGTTTCCCGTCCAGGTCCAGTTTACCGTCCACTTGATTGAACTGCTGCAAATAATTGGAAAAAACTTATTAAGGTCAACATAGTTTATGTTTATAGTATATTATTTAGTACATTTTTTTTATTTTAAGCTAATATTTTGGGAAAAACTTGAAGATAAACATATAAATAAGTATGGAAGGAAAACTGACAAGAGTTGACGAAAACTAGCACAATCAACCTGTATCATGTATTGGACTAGTCTGTAAGTGAAATGTATATTTGATTACTAAATAAATAAAAATAGAAAAACAATTATTATAATGATTCATCAATAATAGCTATATCATAAGGATAGATATGACAAAAGCTATAAAATTCAGATTTTTTAGTTATATTTTGGGTACGGGACTCGCAATTGCAAACACAGCAATTAGTTTATTTGGCGTTAAAACAACAAAAGCTTTCGATGATTTTTAAGTTAGGTGTACTCCGTGTACTTAGTGTGCTTAGTTAGGTACGTTTCGACGGTTAACCCGGACTGTTAGAACAAACCAGGCAGAACGACGAAGTTAACAAACGCGACGATACCTTCTGACTGGGCGGTGTTAGCCGCTCTGCTTTAATTTCAGAATGTTTTAAGTATCTACAATTTATTTATGGGGCACGAGAGGAAGACGCATTTACGCTGTTGCAGGTGAATCAGATTGCATAACAAACCATTGTCTAGTAAACCAAAGTTTTCAGTAACAGTTGATGAAAAAAACTATGAGTATTCATTTCCTTTTTTGGGGTGAGTTTATACAGGATGTAATCGTTAAGTACCTATAGCCAGACGATTACACCGTAAATATAACAGATATTAGAAAACTTCAAACTGATATCGAAAATACGTTACTTACCAATGAGTAAAATCACATTAATAGCTTTTTTTAAATAAAACTATTCATATAAAAGACCAGCCAAATGCGTCTTGGACCACGCATAACGGAGGGTTCCGTACCTTCAATGGAATAAGAACCAAACTAATACCAAAAGGTTGTACTGATGCCTATGCAAGAAGTTTTTTGGAGATAACTCAAAAATGGCTGAACCCATAATGTCAAAAAAAAATTTCGTAGAATGTATGCGACAAGGCGCATCATCTCAATTTTTTTCATATTTTTGGGCTAACGATTCAAAAGTTACAGGGAGGTGGACACATTTTTTCTGACTTTCGAAGCGATTATTTCAGAAAAATTCACTTAATTACAAAATGTTCAAATAAACCTCAATGTTATTTTTAAAGACCTATCGAATCATATTTAATGCACATGTTGATATTTGGTTAAAAATTTTTTTTTGAAATGTAGTTTAATTACATGTATGGAGCGCCCCCTTAAAATTTTTTTTTCCGCAATTTAACTACATAACTAAGTAGCGGCATACAAAATACACCTTGTGTAAATTTTATTAAGATACATCCTATAGTTTCCGAGTAAAATGTCTGTGACATACGGACGGACGGACATGACGAAACTATAAGGGTTCCGTTTTTGCCATTTTGGCTACGGAACCCTAAAAATATTAAGTTTAAACGCTCCCATACATTTAGTACGACGTTCCTGACTGACTGTAATTTCCCTACCGTTAAGAGATAAAATCACGAACAAACTGTCTTAAAATAATAAAACTATCTTTTATGGAATAATAAATAAATAAAATCATTAATCATAATATGATAATGGTGAAATGACCAGGCCATTTAAACTAAAGCCTCACAACGAACGGCGTACTAAATGTATGGGAGGGTTTGAAGTTAATATTTAGAATATTTCTTGATTTTTATGACGTTTCAATTGTAATTTTACTCATTGGGTAACGTACTTTCCATATTTTATATTGTTATTTGAATATTTGTTGTTATTTAAGTTTAAGTAATTTCGAAATACCGATTACATCCTGTATAAATATATGTATTACCGTAAGGAATAGTACATTGTGTATTAAGGGCGGGAAATAAGAAATTACGAACGAGTGTCAATTTTAAGCCCGACGCGAAGCGAGGGCTTAAAATGTTCACGAGTTCGGATTCTTTACCGCCCGTGGCACACACAATGTTTTTCATCACACTTGTGAGAAGAAAGGAGAATTAATAAAAACAAACTACTGTATAACATTGAAATTTTATTGAAAAATCAAACAGGGGGTGGGGTGGTCATGGTCACAGATAACATCAACACAAGTTATTTCACAATATTGTTTTAAAAAATACAAATGACAAAATTATTTAAGATTTCTTTGCATTGGACTAAACCAAAGACTTAACAATATGGATAATATAAATGTCACTCCCAAATTTAAAAAAACACTTTTCCGCCCTAGGGCGAAAATTTCAATTTCCCGCCCGCAACGCCTACGTGTAAATAAATATTTTCCGAGCAAGTTTGATGAAAACAATATTATGATTATCTATGTGTATGTTGTAGCTGGAGCGCGACGGGTTCGCGGTGGTGGAGGGGTTCCTGCGCGAGAACGAGTGCGCCGAGCTGGTCACCGCCGGCTTGGAGCTCGCGCGCAGCCTGCCCGACGCGCCGCCCACAGTATTCTCCACAACGGAGCCCGAACACCAGGTGTTTAGCTTTGTCATACATATTCTTAACCATTAAGTACGCACCTAAATCAATAAAACTTTAACTTTTTATACTATTATTCGTAAAACTTTATAGTCTAAGAGTTGGCCACGTCAGATATGACACAATAATGAGAGCAACAAAACCCGTCTAGTTATATTGATCCGGGCATCTGACAGCGTTTAATGAGTCCACCAATTCAGAGGTCAGAATGACAGACTAGCAAAAATTTTCAATTGGTAAATAGTAATTAGGTACTAACAAAATATATAGGTATAAACTGCCGAAGTGGTCTCAGTTATAGAGGACAGGGACTATATTTTAACATTAGAACAAAAATTTCTTTATTGCGGAAGGAAAATCAGTAGGCAACAAACTATGAATTATATTATAAGTACGTCGTTTGGTTTGGCACTACTTTCCCCCAACAAAAACTTTTAGCAATGATATAATAAGGATTTGTATTCTTGAAGTGGTTTGCATTCTTTGACCTCCACCAATTGACTAGAAATAAGCATAGTAAAGCAAACTAACTAGAGGGGTTTCGTTGCTCTCATTTTTGTGTCATATCTGACGTAGCCAGCTCTCCGTCTATTAGGTACGTATCTCTGTGAGTTAAAAAAAAACGGTTCTATTTGCAGCTCAGTTTCTTGAACGTGACAGACGAGGGAGCTCATCAGCTCGGACGTTTGTTTTCGCCCGCTCGCCGCCAACAGCGACAATATCCGAGCTATTTTTCGCGGGAAAGGCATTAAATACATAGGTTTAGTTAGGATGTTATCCACAAACGGTTTCGAATCTAAAACGCTGCTGATAATCGTGCCTTCCTGTCATTTAATTTAACATTAGAAAGAGACAAAACTGAATAAGAGGTACTTATTGCAAGTTTTAAGAATAGGGTCGACTGTGAACAAATTTTTCGATAAAAACATTATTATATCTAAAAGAGGACTCACACCACTTCACACACGTTTACCCCATTATCGGATATGTAAATAGTTATTTATGATTTCAGCAAATGAAAGACAAGTACTTTATGGAAAGTAATGACAAAATCAGCTACTTCTACGAAAAAGATGCGCTCGATGCCGATGGAAAACTTCAAGTAGAACCAAGCATTTCGTTAAATAAGGTAAGTAACTAAGGGCAGGTTTCACTATGTCGAAGGAAAGTCCTGAATAAGCTACTTGCCACTTATCTGACGAAAAAAGTCATCGTTGGCGTAAGTATCACAATCTTCAAATAAGCTTAACTGGTAGATATAGTGCTAAGTTTTGCAGGTAGATTTATCTGGCAGTTAATTTATTTGTACATAGCTATCCAATACTTTAATTGGACATTGTGAAACAGGCCCTAAGTATTAGAACAAATGAACGCGTCTATTCCAAAAAAAATTAGTTCTTCACAAAACTAATTTTACAATATCGATATAAACACTTTGTTTTACATTTAAAAAAAAAATATATATATATATAAAACATGATAAAAGGAAAAAAAACAAAGTACAAAGGCGAACTTATCCCTGTAAGGGATCTCTTCCAGTTAACATTTGAGCACACACAGAAAACTATAAAAACCGACCAAGAGCGTGTCGGGCCACGCTCAGTGTATTATCAGTGTGTATAGGGTTCCGTAGTTTTCCGTCCGTCACAGTAAGCGTCCCCACTTAAGAGTTAAAATAACACCGCCATGTAGGATATAATATGAGCGTTCCACGTACAGCGACATCTATCGGCAAATTAAGTAAACTATAGCGCGCGAGCTTAAAGTATGGAAGATGATTTTTATGGGATAATTCTTTATTGCGTAAACCGATTTTCACCGTTTTTAGGGTTCCGTAGTCAACTAGGAACCCTTATAGTTTCGCCATGTCTGCCCGTCCGTCCGTCCGTCCGTCCGCGGATAATCTCAGTGACCGTTAGCACTAGAAAGCTGAAATTTGGTACTAATATGTATATCAATCACGCCGACAAAGTGGTAAAATAAAAAGTGGAAAAAAATGTTTTATTAGGGTACCTCCCCTATACGTAAAGTGGGGAGTGATTTTTTTTTTCATTTCAACCCTAACGTGTGATATATTGTTGGATAGGTATTTAAAAATGAATAGGGGTTTACTAAAATCATTTTTTGATAATATAAATATTTTCGGAAATAATCGCTCCAGAAGTAAAAAAAAATGTGCCCCCCCCCCCCCCTCTAACTTTTGAACCATAAGTTTTAAAAATATGAAAAAAATCTGAAAAGTAAACCTTTATAAAAACTTTCTAGGAAAATTATTTTGAACTTGATAGGTTGAATCGTTTTTGAAAACAAAATACAAAATTATTTCTGAACTAAGTTTGTAATTTAACCGTATACGCAGGTGTGTATTGTACCTGTAATTTCTACAAAATTACAATGAAAAGACTTGCTTTCAAATAAAGTAAAAACGGTGAAAATCGGTTCACGCAATAAAGAATTATCCCATAAAAATCATCTTCCATACTTTAAGCTCGCGCGCAATAGTTTACTTAATTTGCCGATAGATGTCGCTGTACGTAGAACGCTCATATCATATCCTACATGGCGGTGTTATTTTAACTCTTAAGTGGGGACACTTACTGTGACGGACGAAAAACTACGGAACCCTACACTGAGCGTGGCCCGGCACGCTCTTGGCCGGTTTTTACTTTATTTGAAAGCACGTCATTTCATTGTGATTTTGTAAAAATTACAGGTACAATAAACACCTTCTTATACGGTTAAATTACAAACTTACTTCAGAAATTATTTAGTAATTAAAAAAATAAAACTATTCAACCTATCAAGTTCAAAATAATTATCCTAGAAAGTTTTTATAAAGTTCTACTTTTGAAATTTTTTTCATATTTTTAAAACTTATGGTTCAAAAGTTAGATGGGGGGGACACATTTTTTTTACTTCTGGAGCGATTATTTCCGAAAATATTTACATTATCAAAAAATGATTTTAGGAAACCCCTATTCATTTTTAAATACCTATCCAACAATATATCACACGTTAGGGTTGAAATGAAAAAATCACTCCCCATTTTACGTATAGGGGAGGTACCCTAATAAAACTTTTTTTCCACTTTTTATTTTACCCCTTTGTCAGCGTGATTGATATACATATTAGTACCAAATTTCAGCTTTCTAGTGCTAACGGTCACTGAGATTATCCGCGGACGGACGGACGGACGGACAGACATGGCGAAACTATAAGGGTTCCTAGTTGACTACGGAACCCTAAAAACGAGCACTATGCACTTAGTGTACTTACGGAAATAAATATGTAAGTAAACAAATTATCTATTTACTTAACCTAAGGTATAAAAATACACATATAATATATAATCATATAAATGGGTACATAATAGACATGTGCGCCGCGCCGCCGCGCCGCCGCCGCCGACAATTTTTCCACGCCGCCGCCGCCGATGATTTTGACCGGCGTAGAATCGGCGTGGCAATTTTTAAGTCTGTATCTTGTTTTAATGCCCGGAAATGGTAGTGAGTGGCCAGTATACTACTTCTTTTTATAAATTGCTTTTCCTTCTTCACTTATTTCTTGCCGATGTACCAACTGACGTTATTTTTGCTGTCATTTCGATGCTATCGTAAGATTTACGTCGACGACTTATCGATAATTTATGACAACGTCTGGTTTTTAAATGACAGGTTTATATTTTTATATAATTTGCTTTTTCCGGCTTATGAATAGAAATCATTTTGATTTACTTTAAATTTTCCCTAAAATAAGAGTGAAGTAACATTTATTTTTATTTTTTGATTGACTCCAAAAAGCTGCTTGTTGTTTTCATTTCGCAAAGACGACTGGGTTAGTTTTTTTGTTTAAATGGCCCATTCTCGTTGGGTCAAGTTTGATTTTGAGATTGAGAGAGAGATACAGTTAGGTGCATAACTGAACCAATGTGCATCACTTTGACATGTTTCTTTCATTATTTCAGAAGAGGCTAGTTATTAAGTTACTATTTTATTATTAATTGGTAACAACGCTAATAAACTTACTGACCTATTATGTTATTGTAGATAAAAATAAACATTTTCTCTATTAGATAATATTTGGTACTGACTCAGTTTTGCACCGACATCGTTAAATGAAGATAAGTCTTATCAATTATGAAAAAAATAAAAACTTTCAGGTTATATTCGTTCGTCTCGGTGTCAGCTATGTATCCATATGAAAGCCAATTTCGATTCATTGCATTCACAATCTTGATTTTTTTATTCGTCCATGATTTTGAACCAAAAACCGTTAAACTACATTTTTTTTATTTAACCCGATATTGATATTTTTCTTTTACACAACCAGGTAAGACAATTAGTTGAAATAGTACATTATATGCTCTTTAAAATGAGGTGTATGACTTTTATATCACTCACGTATTTTTATGGTTATCTCAGAATGAAGTCCGCTACAAAAATTAACTAACGAGAAAGTTGTTCGGCCATTTGCCTTGACTCAGTTTTGCACCTGACAATACATTGCCAGTAACTAATTACAAAAATAAGCCTGATTTAAATGTTTGATAACTAAAATAATGGTCGTGGAATTCCTTACTTTAAATGAGTTACTGAATTGGGAATGCCTAAGAAAAAATGGGAAAAATAAATTAGGTGAAATTTCACAGTTTTCGGTATGAAATTGAGAAAAATGTATAAGTCGGAAGAAAATAATTTGTGAAGCAGTTTTGTAGCGGTACCCAAGGATTAATATTTTACGTTTAGAACTTTTATGTAACTTTGATTGTTATCAAATTATTTACATTTTACTAAGGTACTAATTTTGACTCAGTTATGCACCTAACTGTATATTTACTTGTTAATGTTAAGTGTAGTTACGTAACGTTACACCTGCAGTAAATTGTAATTTACGCGCTTTTATCGCACATTTTCGCTCTGCTAGCGACACTTAATACTTAATAGTAAAGTGGAACTGTGGATATCACCATAAAATGATGTCAACTTAAACTATTTGGAAAAGATGGTTCAATTTTGTCTTAAAGTTACTCGTTCTTTTTATCCGTGCTACTGACGTGCGTTAGGCGCATGGATTTATCGTGGTTCATCGATGTTCATCAGCACTCACGTTTTTGCTATTAACATAGAATAGAACTTCGCAAGCCGCTCGCGGCGGGGATTGTTGGATGAAATAAGACACAAATAATTTAAAAAAGCTGAATTCTGTTAGTTAATCAAGGAATCTAATCCATACTTATGTAAGAATTTTTTTAGAGTGATGCATTGAACATTTCTTCATCTTAGTTACTTGGGAACTTACTAGCTTAATTGGGAACATGCGTGAAAAATATTTAATTGAATTTGTCCAATAAACACGTTCAACAACAACACCAAATTAATTTAAAATAGTGGAAACCCGTAATAATTTTCTAATATTTTTGTAAAGATATTGCTGTTTAAAAATGTTAAATTTGAGCAATTTTATGAATACCCCAATAGTAGTTTTCGATACAAGTGCGAGAAGTATGTCATTTTGCACTCGTCCCGAGTCTTGACCCTCGCTTCTGGACGATTGTAAATGACACTTCCGCACGTGTCGAACAACGTTTTTTAATACAATTGCGAAAAAACTACAATGAAATAAAATTACATTTATATTCTTAACTAACTGCAGTGTACGAAAGACAGCTTCATTCAATCGCACGTTGTTTAAGTAATACTATTGGCTCTCGCATAATACTCCTTTATGCCCAATCGCACGTAGTTCAGGTGGGTTATTTATAAGCGGGTCTCGCATAATACTCATTTATTTAAAATTCTGATCTGCAAATCGTGCGTAAAATCAAACTTTAGATCGATTAGATCAGATTACTTTTTAGCACTAATGCATAAAATCAACCTTTACGCACGATTTGCAGTTACATAAACTAAACTTTTTGAGCAATTGTATTAAAAATATATTTTCAAAACCTCAATTCGATTACTTGTGTTCTTACTCGTACAAGAAAAAAATGTATAACAATTTTATAGGTAAAAACGTATTGTTTCGTGCCCAAAAGTTACAAAAAAAATCCAACAACTTATTCTTTCCTAACAGGTTTCCGCAACTTTGAGGCCGGTGACGTCATAAACCTCACGTTTTTTGTATGGGGCGTTTGACGCGCGGCGCAGATGCCTAACGTATTTTCGCATTTTTGACGTTTCAAGGCTACCATAGATAGTAGGTTTATTAGAGACATTTGAATCTAACGGGAAATAGAATCAAAAGACGTCTTCCCAAAAATTCATGTATGTTGCGAATCGGTAAAGCCGATCGAGCCCTGGCAAGGCGTATTGATGTTGGTTCAAGCACAACTGGGTTTGATTATTTTTTAATTTTTATATTTGATTTAATTACAAACTAGAATCCAATCCATCCATCGAAGAACGATAAAATAAAATGTAGATTTTATTTCGTTAGCAAATTCGGTCTTCTGCAAGCATCTTTGTCTTTAAGAACTTAGAATCAACATTTTCTCTCACAAATAACAAATTGTAAATTAGTCTGTTCTACACTTATTAACTTCGAGGCTTTTTGTATTATGATCGTAGTTGATTTTCAGGCAAGTGGTATGGCCAGTTCTACATAGTATTACATTAAGTACGGAGCTATAAATGTGGACCATAACTAGTCCATCTTTTGGAAAATTCTTTAAAATCAAGTCTTTGATGTGCAATGTTTGCGAGACAATCATACGTTTTCAAAAATTTGGGGTGTTTTATTAAAGCAGTTTATCCTTATACTCAGTAGGCTTCTATTTAGAAGGTAATTACTACATATTTTTAATATGCCTGGGGAATGTGACCCCAGGCATAATAAAAATATGTACCACGCCGATTTCACGCCGATCACGCCGCCGCCGCCGGTCAAAAAACGATCGGACGCCGCCGCCGATGATTTTGCCATCGGCGCATACCTCTAGTACATAATTACATTTATTATAATTTATTTACTACTAATAATAATAACAAATATGTTTAATACTAGGTACCTACTGAACTAGAACACAAATCATTCGGAAGCCACAATTTATGTAACTTTCCCTTCAGTGATGCAACCGACTGGGATTGTCTAAAAGACAACGGAAACTCATTCCGCAACTGCACAGCACTTACTGAGAAAGACCGACGAAATCCAAAAACCGGCCAAGAGCGTGTCAGGCCACGCTCAGTGTAGGGTTCCGTAGTTTTCCGTCCGTCACAGTAAGTGACTTTATTTGAAAGCACGTCATTTCATTGTGATTTTGTAGAAATTACAAGTACAATAAACACCTGCTTATACGGTTAAATTACAAACTTAGTTCAGAAATTATTTTGTAATTTTTTTCAAAAACTATTCAACCTATCAAGTTCAAAATAATTTTTCTAGAAAGTTTTTATAAAGTTCTACTTTTGAGATTTTTTTCATATTTTGAAAACTTATGGTTCAAAAGTTAGAGGGGGGGACACATTTTTTTAAACTTCTGGAGCGATTAATTCCGAAAATATTTACATTATCAAAAAAATATTTTAGTAAACCCCTATTCATTTTTAAATACCTATCCAACAATATATCACACGTTAGGATTGAAATGAAAAAAAAAATCACTCCCCACTTTACGTATACGAGTAGGGGAGCTACCCTAATAAAACATTTTTTTTCACTTTTTATTTTACCACTTTGTCGGCGTGATTGATGTACATATTAGTACCAAATTTCAGCTTCCTAGTGCTAACGGTCACTGAGATTATCCGCGGACGGACGGACGGACGGGCAGACATGGCGAAACTATAAGGGTTCCTAGTTGACTACGGAACCCTAAAAAGCAATGTCACCATAGTCCAAAACCGGTAGCAGAAGGGATCGAGCAAAAGTCAGCTTAGTATGAACCGACAGGAAATTCTGAAGACGATTTAAAGAGTGGAGGGACGCAAATAGCTTTTTTCTTATCTGAGCGGTGTGAGCAGACCAGGAAAGGGTCTCCATGGTGATACCCAGATTCTAGACTGTAGAGGAGAAGCATCTGAATGCATTTTAGTACAGTGCCGTCTGGTGTACACTACTCTTAACTCTCTCAGTGTCTACAACAATGTCGAACAGTGATCATCTTTCGACGTATGTGTTGGTTGCAGGTGGGGCACGCGCTGCACCTGCTGCACCCCATCTTCCGCTGCTACACGTACAGCGAGCGCGTGAAGGCGTTATGCCGCGGGCTGGGCCTGCAGGAGCCGGCCGTCGTGCAGAGCATGTACATCTACAAGAACCCGGGGGTCGGCGGCGAGGGTAACGTGACTATTACTCGCTTCGATTGTCACCACAGCCCGACCACGCTAACTCTGCGTCATGTGGAACTGCTATCATAAACGTCACATTTTCAGTCAAATTTGACATCCACACATTGCGCTTGCAAAGTCGGCGCAGAGGCAGCGTAGTCGGATTCTACTCGTAGTTGATAATTTGAACCTGCGACAATACTAAATAGTACAACAATTATAACACAATTACCTCCATCATATTGCCTCTATAGAAAAACGTTAACAACTTTAATTAGGTAGGTACCCACAAATGTGTGTAGGCGTCGGTACCTATCTAAATTATCTAAACGAATACATTACATTACACAATAGGCATAAATAATTGATAAGAAATTATCTACATAGTCAAAAATAGTTTGTTACCAACCGTTGAATTGAAACTGACCAATCATGACAACAATAACTAAACAATTCATCGTATACTAAAATAGTAGTTTATCTACACTCATACTGTAAGTACTCTAAAATGCGTTCAAAAACCGTAGACAATGACAAGCATTACAACAAACGATTTAACCATGATAAGTTTCTTATCTGCGGCAGTAACGTAATTTTAACTTTGCATGCTCAAATATTGTTAAGCAATGAGTTTCAAATATGGAACATCGAATTTGATAACAGAATGTTACCGCCATGGCCAACTCGATTGGTCCCGCGCGAGCGCCGGCACAATCGAGTTGGCCACGCCGACACAATCGAGATGGCCGCGGCGGTGCAATGGCGGCCATTCTATGATTTCCGAATACGGCATTTATAATAAATAATATGAGTGTAGATAAAGCAGTGTATGCAACTGTACGTAATTAGGCCTTATTACGTAACAGTTACATAAAAGCACAAAGTAACTTAAATTACTGTGATAAAACTGCTTATATCCTGTATTCACAATCTCAATATCCTGTATCGTTTCTTGATTATAACCTTACCTAACCTTAATTTCAGACCAATCTGGTATGAAAGACGACTAAACGTAGACGTCTATCCTTACTTTGTTTGTGCTGTACAGTGTCAATTACACGAAACTTTTCTTAAATAGTTTTTTTGTATTAGGTAAATAGGTGCGCCGACTGCTTTTACCTTAGACTACATTGATTAATTATTAGCGATAGATGAACGCGAACGCATGTTAGATAGACGACAACGTAGAACTTATATATAAAACATATTGTGCATGCTTTGTATGTTTCTAAATATAGTTTGTTTGAATTTCAGTGGTTCCACATCAAGATATATCATATCTGCACACAGAGCCAATTCCACCAATAGGATTTTGGATAGCTCTCGAAGACGCAACTATTCAAAACGGGTGCCTCTGGATGGCTCGGGGCTCCCACAAATCGGGTGTGCATAGACGAATGCTCCGTAGTCCTGAGGATAGAAATAAATGTATCTACGACAAGGCCGCGCCAGTGTACCCGGAGTCGAGCTTTACCCCAGTCCCAGTCAGTAAAGGTACCTAAATACAAAAAAACCTAGAAATTAGTTTAAAAATTGCTAGCACTCGTATTGACCAAGCTGTATGAATCTGCTAAATTAAGTAAATCTGAAGATTCAAGACGCCATATTTATCTGACTACCCGCTTCCATTCGCTTGAAAGACGGAGAGCTGACCACGTCAGATATGACACAATAATGAAAGCGACGGACGAAACCAATCTAGTTAGTTTGCTATACTTACTATGCTTATTTCTCGTTCCGTACATCTGGCAGCTGTTCATTGGTAGAGTTCAAAGAATGCAAACCACTATAATAAAACAACTTTTAGAGTTCTGGGTCTGATGCAATATTATGTAAATAATCTATATTATATATACTTTTTCTTTCTTTCTGCCTTTGTCCTGACTGACTGACTGATCCACGCAGAGCCGAAACTACTTAAGCTAGAAAGTTGAAAATTTCAGCTATGGTCACATTTATAATGTGTAAAAGTAATAAAAAGCGATTTTGAAAAATTCAACCCCTAAGGGGGTAAAAAGGGATTGAAAGTTTGTATGGATGGCGTTTAAAATTTAAAGTTGAAACTTTGTACGCTTACTGATGATTAAAAAATAATAAAAGTAATTAAAGCGTTTTTCGAAATTCAACCTCTCACGGGGTAAAAAAGGGGTTGGACGTTTGTATAAATATTTCAATTTTTTTTGATAGACTTGAAATTTCGTTTGCAGGCTACTAACTTAAAAGTAAAAAATCAAACCCTACTGTCGAAACGGGGTTTAAAAGTCTATATTAAAGAGCGGCCGTTACTACTGAAGCTAGAAAGTTGTAATTTGAAGGTCGGGTTACATTTCTAACGAGTACAAATAATAAGAAGCAATTTTGAAAAATTCAACCCCTAAGGGGGTAAAAAGAGGGTTATGTGTAGGATTTAAAATTTTTTTTGTTAGAGACTTGAAACTTCGTACGTTCGCTGATATTTAAAAAAAAAACAATATATTTCAGCGTTTTGTATAATTCCACCCCTGAGAGGGTTAAATAGGGGTGCAAAGTTAGTATGCGGGAAACTTCTTTCTTTGAGCTAGAAACTTTTAACTTTGTAGGAATATTACTTATTGAAATACAATAAAAGTACTTTCAGGGTTTTTAAAAATTCCACCCCCTCCTTAAATAGGGGTGTTATTTTTGAACGGCGGAAATTTCTTTATTTAAACTAGAGACTTTAAACTCTGTGATAATATTACTTATTAATACACAATAAAACTACTTTCAGTGTTTTGGTAAATTCAACCCCTGAGGGGTAAAATATAGGTGCTAAATTTGTATGAGAGAAATTCCTTTATTTGAGCTAGAGACTTATACCTTTGTGGGAAGATAACTTATTAAAATACAATAAAATTACTTTCAGCGTTTTGGAAAATTCTACCCCTTAGGGGGTTAAAAAGGGGTGCTACGGTGCTATTATGCGCGGACGAAATCGCGGGGGAAAGCTAGTTAGATTATATTTACCTAATTGCCAGAAGTTTCAATTGAGGGAAAGTAGTGGTAAACGGCGTACAATGTAATTTTTAGTTTGTTGCCTAATACTGTTTTTGGTTTCGTAATACGCAACGTTTTTTGTTGTAATGTGAAAATATAGTCTATGTTCTCTATAAATGAGACTTAGATAGATAGATCATTTATTGGTAAAAAATGATGTTTTACATGTCAAAAGTCTTAACATATAGGTACAATATTTAAAAATTATTTATTCTTCGCCAGTTTTTATCTATTTTGGTATTACTTTTTACCAATTGAAATAATTTTACTAGTCTGTCACTGTGATTTCCACCCATTAAAAGCTGCCAGATGCGCGGTTCTAGCAGTGAGGAGTGTATACAAGGGTTTTGATTCTCTCATTATTCAGCTCTTAGTCTATTAGTAATTAGAATTAACAGTTTTTACCGTGTTTTGGAAAGTACACAGGTATCATACACAGTTTTGTGTTTCCGGTTCTAATAATCCAGTAACTTTATACAATCACCGTGTGCGTTCAATCCGGTAGATCTTTAGCAGGTAGATGTTTTGCAGACTTGTTTGTGATGTTGGCTCAATAAATAATACAAGTTTGTGACCTCGAGCGCTGAACGCAAGTTTGTCAGAAAACGAATAATCCGATTTTTTCAGATTTTGGCGATTATAACCCTTAAAGACTAGTTTTTGCCAGTACCTTTTCAAGACATTTTTAAAGTAGACGAAATTTGCTACAATATAAGACTAGAATAGTCTCTGCAGACCCAATAGTTTCCAAGATAAAATAGAACCGTTTTTCCGAGAAGAGAAGGGGAAGGGTAAAAGGTTCTGGGAAAAATGGTTCTATTTTGAAAAGCTTTATCTCTAGGTCACATCACAAACTAGGATTATTCATTGGGCCAATATCATAAACAAGTCTGCAAAAAATCGGAACTACCGGATTTGACGCACAGTACCCTGTACTTTCAAGCGACAAGGTTCCTGGATTATACAGTGTTTTCTCATTGCTAGGCACGTGCATACTAATCCACGGCAACGTGGTGCACCGCAGCGCGCCGAACCGCAGCGCCGCTAGCCGCCCCACCTACACCTTCCACGTGGTCGAGAGGAAGGACAACACCTACTCCCAGGACAACTGGCTACAAGAAGGAGAAAATGCTCCGTTTTTAAATATTTACTCGACATCTCAGATGCAATAACGTTTAAGTTTAAGTACTTACAACCGTTAAACACACAATACTCTTTGAATAGTTTGAATGGAGCAATCATTACCTGAGTTTGATGTTTTTTGAAACGTCAAACTCAGGTAACGATTTGCATCAAATGATGCTCAGATTATTGTCAGGTCGATTACCTATAAAAGCAATTTAAAATTGAAGAAATAAATGAGTCTTCTCTAACTTTACCATCTGCAGTTTAGGAAGTCTGTAAAATTATTACTTTCGAAAATATTAGGTACATACTCCCACAAGTAGGTAGGTACAGTCCTTGTTTTAGTGAGCACTAAAAGTATTAAATGATAGTGGCAGTAGCCAACTGGTTTAATACCAGCCAGTCAAACAGACATGAATATCAATATCTCTGGATCGTATATAACTATTATTATAAGAACGTCTGGCTGAATGTAGCTTGCGAATGCATGCATTTCGTATTGTTACATACCCATATAGTTCTGACTACCTACCTATACGCTAAAGTACTCATTAGTGCAAGTTATCACTCACGCTTACATTATTAAAGGCAGTCATACCTTTTGTATCTCATTATTAGCTCCATAGTCAATGTACCAAAACTTTAAAATTATTACGACAAGTAATAATACATATATGGTGATGTCATTGTGATAATAACGATAATAAACATCTAATAACTCAATTCTTATTTTATTAGTCCCTCTAACATACATCCTTTTAATCAGTAATGGTTGGCACTGGCAGCGACTGTGGATCAGACTTGTCATAGAAAATTATACTGTTCATGGTTTCAATCAATGCTGTATTTTGTGAAGATCAAAACTCTATAAGGAATATATCAAGCCTTCAGTGAAAGTTTTAGAAAGTATTTAGAAATAATCTGTAAAGACTCCTTCGATAAAATGGCCTTTACATGTTATTATGTTTAAAAAGGTAACTAATAACACGTTCGTATTTCAAATATTCTTTGCAACCTCTTGACCCTTTGAATAAAATGCAGTTTTGATATCTGTTTTTAAGGAATAAAAAAAGGCTTTCCAAGCGAGAGGTGAAAAATACTATACTTTAGCCCCAAACGATTAAGCAAAGCTCGTTCTGATAACACACAATCGTGATACATAATGAAGAGCCTTTCAGTCGAGTACCATGGCTAGGCCACGAAGCTTGCTGAGTGGCCTAGTAAGGTACGAGATTGAAAAGCTTAATTGTCACTATTGTATACAATACTTTTTCTAAGAGTGCTAAAACAGGCAAGCCAGTAAGAATTAAGTTCGACGAATGCCTTACACAACCTGTTCCCTATATATCTACAATTTATCTCCCGCTGGATCATACCGGCGGTCGTGGAGAAGTACGGTCCTCCTCCCCGACCGTTGTATAATATTGTATAAATAGTGGATTGTTTGACTAGGGTCTAAAGTAGGCCATATTACCACGAGTTGGTAATTTTGCCGAACAAAGTGAGGTAAAATTGTTCGAGTGGTAATCAATGATATTTACTATGGATGGGTTATACTCTAACAAAATAACCAGAAAAAATACTTCCAGAGTTATTTCATAACCTAGCAACGATTCTGTTATGTATATTTATTTTGACAATCATCACATAGAGTCACTCTCATTGTTAGAAAAAGCAGTTTGTCTCTTTCTCATGCGGGTGACGGGAGCTCAGTTGTACGTCCGCGTCCGCATCTCACGCTCATAATATTACACACTTTTTGAGCATGAGATGTGAAAAAATTATTTCAGCATCCGCCACGATACTAAAATTTACGACCAAAACCCATTGAAAAGTATGCGCTAGTAGTTTAAATTCAAGCATTTCAAGCATTATAGTCGACGAGCAGAAAAATGTTTTTATTTATTTTAAAATACAAATACAAATACAAAAATACAAATAATTTATTGTACGAAAGTGAGTATTGATAATGATATTATGTTACATGTAGTGCGTCACTATCAGCCAGTGTTTGGCGTACAATTTGTTGTTTCTATTGCATGTCATTGAATATCTAGTATGTCAACATAGGCGGATGTCAAAAAAATAAAAAAATAATAATAATATAATCCTTAAATTAATATAAGTCATAATAATAATATGTCAATGTCATGCTATAGAAATAATTTAAAACTACAAAAAAATAAAATTAAATATTACACATGCAGAAAAAAAATCGAGAAATGTCAATTGTGGAATAAGTAGGTATACATTAATAAAGAGTACTAGGTACATTTTCAAAGTGGTCATTAATATTATAATACATCTTATGTAAGCACCATTTATACAATTTATGTTTAAATTCAGGGAAGTCAACAGTCTTTAAGTCTTCTGGTAAATGATTGAAAATCTTTATCGACATATACAGTACACTTTTTTTAAAGAAAGCTGTGTTACGATCCGGGTAGCTTAGATTAAAACCATGGTTCTTAGACGTAGACCTAGGATTAGCTGGCATTATTTTGTACTTATCTATATGGGTTTTTACAAACAGGCATATTTCATATATATACAATGTGGGTAACGGTAAAATCTTAAGTTTTATGAAGAGATGTTTACAAGGGTCACCGGGTCTGACACCGCACATGGCTCTTACACAGTCTTTCTGCAATATGAATGCACGGATAGCAAATGAGGAGTTTCCCCAAAGAATAAGGCCATATCGGAGGTTTGACATAATGTGACCATGAAAAGCCAATAGTGCAGATTTTTCAGACACAATTTGAGTCAACCTTCCCAGAGCAAATACATATCTGCCCAACTTTTTGACCAGGTAATCTACATGAGTTTGCCAATTGCAGTGACAATCCAAGAGCATTATCGCTTTATTTGTAGCAGCTTTATTGCTTTATTTGTAGTTAAAAATGCAATAATTTCTATATGCAGGTATGTATATCTATTATTCTTATAAAGAACCCTTTGTTTACAAAATAAAGTTATAATTTGTATATAATGAAGGTATTAGATCAAGAGAAGGCCGTAGGCAACCCTACCTCATCGAGTAGCAGAATTCGGCTTATGTTGGGCAATGCACGCTGAAAAGTTATGTATTTTAGTATATAATGCTCCAAATTTGGCTCAGGTTACCAGGTACTTAAATACATAATATTTTGCCGTGCATTTCCCTACATTCCTAAGCCGAATCCTGGTACTCGATGAGGTAGGGTTGCCTATTAGGGCCTACTCTTGATCTATATCCTGTTGTCGAAAATCAGGAATAAGGGCTTAGAAGGGGATTACGATCCTGTATGGCCTCCTCCAGCTCCGTCCAGCCATATTCATGGTTACAGTTCATATGCTTAGTGAATATGTACGATGGTTTTATTATTTAAGTACCATTAGGTTTCCATTTGTAATATAACTATACCTCTGCCGCACCGCCGCACTCCTACCTACAATTATGTCACAAAACTTAATCCAGTAATATAACTATATCACTAAACTAAAGACATGTAATAGTTATATTCCTAGTAAGATAGTAATGAATCGCTTTCGTATAACTATGTTACGACATATAATTATATCCCTAGGGTTATAACTATATAACGGCTTTATCTATCGTAGGTACTGCGACATATATCCATCTCTCGAAATCCGTGGGAGTGGATTTACTCAGTGACAGTCTCGAAGGATTTAAAAGACAGTTGTTAAAGTATTTCAGCTCCCAGGACTCCGGGAGTCGATAGTGTGCATGAAAATAAAATTGTTTTTTTTAAATAAATATGTTATTTTTCTTTTTCCTTTTGCTTGTTTCGACTAAAGTACTACTACTAATAAAGTATATAATCTACTTTAATTTAATTTAAATACTTACCAATTTTTCTTTAAAAAATGTAGTTTCTAATTATAGATTATTGTATTTTTTTAACTTCATATATTGTAAATACACTGTTTAATTTTAAATACTGCATGTCCTAAGATACTTGAATTAGCTGCGGTTACCAATAATTAGATAAACATCTACCTGTTATGTAACTTCAGCTATGAATAGTATGAATTAATTAAGCATGATGTATTATCTGTTAGTGATCCTAATTAAACTAAAATAAAAATTAGGTCTTATTTACGCGTCTTATTGGTCTCTGAACTCTCTGACTAGAAGTTAAGAATTTTTAGGCAAAATTTACATAACGATTAATTTAAATATTCATTTAGTACTTATTTGTTTTAAAAATGCCGTACGCCCATGCTTGGAGCATGCTTGAGTAGGACGTCCGACTTTCAATCCGGAGGTCTCGAGTTCAAACCCCGGCTCGTACCACTGAGTTTTTTGGAATTTATGTACGGAATATCATTTGATACTTACCAGTCGCTTTTCGGTGAAGGAAAACATCGTAAGGAAACCGGACCTAATCCCGATAAGGCCTGAATTTCCCTCTGGGTTGGAAGGTCAGATAGCAGTCGCTTTCGTATAAACTAGTGCCTACGCCACTTCATGGAATCAGGTTGTCAAGCGGACCCCCAGCCGGGACAAACGCTACGAGGAAGAAGAAGATAAGGTCTTACTTACAGAAAAACCTGTAAAGTGAAGGTCGGCCAATCGTGAGTCGGACATAAGAAAAAAAATTACTTGTGGAACATTTGGTATGCGATAGAGTAAACAAATAAGGAACATTTACGGCGTCCTTGCACTTGAAAAAAAAGGACAAACGAACTACATCGGCTATTTTATTAATAACCAAAATTCGGTAAGGAGTTAACTAAGTTTATTTGCTTATAACTAAAAGTTTACGTATAAAGAACAAAACATTTTGGTAAGTCTTAGTTTTAAAGTCCCAAAACTTAAGTTACTAGTAGTATTTTTTTTTTCAGTGTGATATATGAATAGGTATGAATAGAAATGAAAGTATACTCCAGGTATTTTCTGATTTTATTTTCTGTATCATTATAATTTTCACCCCCCTTTCTATCCCTTTATGAGTTGATTTGAAAGAAGTATACCAAAATTTAAATTTAAATCTGTGACAATCTGTGACTTTAATTATTTATTACAAATGTTGTTCAAACATTTTTAATATACTCGTCAAATAAATAAAGATAGTAAAGATGTGATAAAAGTAGTAAAAGACTCGCACTCACATCAAGAGGTCGTAGTTTAGGCCGGCGCGGCGCGGCGCGCGGCGCGCGGCCCACAGATATGCTGATAGCGGGCCGTTCACATTTGGGAGGAAGTGGCGTATCGGCGGCGCCGGCAGCGGCAGTCGCGGCCTGTATACTCCAGCGAACATGCGTTTGGCCATCACTACCCTTCTCGGGGTCCTCCTGGCCTGCTTTTGCCGTAAGTACACTAGACTATAAACATTTTACTAAACTGTAATGCCACTCTAAGTTAGCTGTACCTACGAATATACACTACCAAAATTGTGTTCGATAATAAAATTATGGCTTTGCTTTCGCTGTACGCAACAAAGATGTTAATTTAAGCAGCGTTTTTTATAAAGGTATGGTATTTAATTGGGTATTATAGTTAAATGGATTTCCATTAGGTCTTAAGTATTTAAGTAAATTTAGTTAATTGCCTTATAAAAATATACATTAAATTATTTTGTTAATTGACTTACCTATAAAAAATGTTATTGCGTAGGTACCTTAAGTTTATTTGGAGATAACGTCTACAACAACAAACTCGGAAAATTATTTTCCACTTTTATTATTTATTCGATACGTAGGTATCCTATACAGGTAAACAGGTCCTACTTATTAGGTATCCATGCTAGTAATTTTTCTAATATTCTGGTACCTGCTTGGTAAATGTTAAATAATAATGCTTTGATTAATAAAAAATCTTATGAAAAAAAATATTTTAGTACATCGTTTGAAAGCTTAATTCTTGAGTTCTAATCAAAATATAATAGAATTAATTTATAATTAAGATCTTCAGGTCCTAGAATTCCATAAAAACTTTAAAGTAGTGACAAAAACTTTATGAATGTGAGGTCAAATCAACGTTGCAGCTATCCGGCGTAAAACGGAAACAGTCCAGGCGCGAGTCAGATCCGCACTCCGAAGGTTCCGCGTACCTGTCCCAATATGGCCCTCTACCGCTTGATAGAAGATTACTAGGTTTTCTTGTTTCTCTTTAAAAAAAAAGACATTTACATATTTTTGTATTTCTTTTGTATTTGTAGTAGGTACCTGGTTGTCGAATTAAGGAAGAGAGGTGGTGGTAAATTTTTGTCTATTTTAACTTTATTGAAAATACAAAATTAAGATACAACTGCCGTCTTTATGCCAATTTTCACTATCTACCAGCAAATTAGCTGTGACATTTTTTTTTTCTTTTTTTACGTTTCCACAAAAATATATTTATGGTGCCTAATTCCACTAATTTACATATCAGCAACCCCTGAAATTACGATATTTTACGGCAGGTTTGCATTAGCAAAAGGAAAATCTTACCTATTTCCCGGCAAGGTCTATTTATTGGCACTGGCTGGCAAATATCTGCGTGCTGACACTGCTGACGTAGTATTGACGCGACTGTACCTGATGATTTTGTCTAATTCTTAATTTAAGGCAACGCGATTTACTAACTTTATATTGTATTTTATTCTTAATTATTCGTTTTTTTTCTACATATTTACCAACATATACACGGTGGGGCCTGTAACTAAAGCAAAAAATTAAAATGTACATTCTTCTCCTCAAACTACGCAACGTTTGTTTGACGACTTTGAAAAAAAACTTGCGGTATGAATTTTATTACATTTTAAAGTTAATTCGAACACGCAATGTACTATGAAATTGATTATGTCTGTAGAGTGACTAGACTGACAGGCGATGTCAATTAGACGGAGTTTTTAGTACATTGAAAATACTATTTACTTTGTTTGAAAAAATAACAATCTAAAAACTTTATGATTTTAAAAAGTTGCTACACAAAAGTTGTCTAGTTTGAGGACTAGAATCTACGTTTTATTTTTTTGCTTTAGTTACAGGCCCCACCCATATAGCCTATATACCTACCTTCCCTCTCACACTTACAGTATCCACTATCAGTTGCAGTGAAGTCCGAGTTCTAATTAATTTTCAAAGTATTTTTTAAGTTCAATGTATGTTTCTACGGTCAACGGACATTGTAAGAGACAAGGAACCGACAGGTATCAATTTAGTAGTTAGGTGATATATATCAATATGAATGTATTATTGCCTTATATATGAGCAAATGTGACAGCATATAAAGGTATCAAGGTTTGGCGGCCGGCACTTAGCCAGGTATCTATAGACTTTTATTGCTCGAGTACAATAGTTATTGAATCTGTACGACGTAAGCGCCTTCTGCCATGTAGACTGTCACAAATAGCAAATGAGGATAAGGATCTCAGTGCAGGACAGGGGTCAATGCATCTAACCTCAGTACAACAAGGCGTTCTTGTTGCATAATTATGATTACAGTTCAATCGTAACAAGGATTAGTACAGTAGTTCTATTTATCACCTATTTTATATGACACACTTTTCCGGTAGTTAATAGTTATAGATTGGAATTATACTAGATAAATACTTCATGAATGAAAATAGTGAAGTCTAATACTAAACTAATTAATTAATTCTTCATTTCCTGCTACCCAAAGTGCAACCTCAACCACTGCGCCCGCGCACAGGACCTCCTGGTGCAACATATGGCGGAATGGGGCATCAGTGTTGCTATTGTGGCGGAACCATACGCTGTTCTCACCCGCCCTAACTGGGTAGGAGCTACGGACGAAACGGTGGCCCTAGTGGTCTCGGCGAGTGCGATACCACTTGTAGCGACCGAGTGTGGCGCTGGATACGCGGCGGCTAAATGGGGGAACATGGTACTGGTTGGTACGTACTTCTCCCCAAACAAGCCGCTGCGTGACTTCCAGGCGTACCTGGAAGTCCTGAGTGGGGTGGTAAGAAGGGCTGCTCCCTTGCAGGTGGCCGTACTAGGGGACCTCAATGCTAAAAGCGTGGAGTGGGGCTGCCCCGCGACGAGCCCCAGGGGTGCTGCCCTTCTTGATTGGGTGGCGGTAATGGGACTCCTGATCCTAAACCGGGGCAACGTCAATACGTGTGTGCGGCAGCAAGGAGGATCCATCGTAGATGTCTCCTTGGCGATGCCTGCTGTCGCGGCACGAATCAAGGACTGGCGAGTCCTGACGGAAGTGGAGACCCTCTCGGATCACCTATATATACAAATGGGGGTCTCCCTAACAACAGGAGTCCTGGATAGGGCAGCGAGGGGTGGTGGTCACTGCTTCCCTAGGTGGGCACTGGGAAAGCTAGACAGGGATATGGCTGAAGAAGCGGCTATGGTCGAGGCGTGGGGCGCCCCCCCGGCGGCGGCCGTTGGAGTAGAGGAGAGGGCTACCCAGTTTCGGCGCTCGCTGGCACGCGTATGTGACTATGCTATGCCCAGGGCCATCCGCCTCCCTGACAAACGTCAGGTATACTGGTGGTCCCCTGAGGTGGCGGCCCTGCGCACCGCGTGCTGCGGGACCCGCCGGGCATACCAGAGGTGTAGGCGAAGGCGGCACACCCCTGACGAACTTGTGCCCCTCCTCGAAGCCTACCGTGCTGCCAAGTCGGAACTTGTGGCCTGCATTGCTCGGCGGAAAGACGAGGCGTGGAAGGAGTTCTTGGAGACCCTTAACCGGGATCCGTGGGGGCGCCCGTACAAGCTTGTACGTAACAAGCTTAACAGTGCCTCCCCTATGAACTCTCTCGAGCCTGACCTGTTGGAGGCAATAGTTGCAGGCCTCTTCCCGAGAGCCAGGGAGTTCTCCCCCCCTGTTATGGCTCCACCTGACAGGGATGAGGAAGTTGGTGAAGTCCCCCCCATCACGGAGGTCGAAATGTTTGCGGCCACTGAGCGGTTGCGGGGTAGACGTAAGGCTCCAGGACCGGACGGAGTGCCGGGCAAGGTGCTGCACCTGGCACTCGGCCACCTCGGTGGTCGGCTGAAGGACCTCTTTGAGGATTGTCTCAAGGAGGGCCGCTTCCCGGGATGCTGGAAAGAGGGGCGCCTGTGCCTCCTACGTAAGGAAGGTCGCCCGGCGGACTCACCGGCTGGATACCGCCCGTTGGTGCTTCTGGATGAGGTTGGGAAAACCCTAGAAAAGATCCTAGCCTCCCGCATAAACAGGCACCTGCGGGACGAAGGCCCTGAAGTGTGTGACCGCCAGCACGGATTCAGAGCTGGGCGGTCCACCATCGGGGCGATCAAGGCTCTCCGGGAGTTTGGGACCACGGCAGAGAGTAAAGGAGAGGGAGTCGTTGCGGTGTCTCTGGATATCGCAAACGCGTTCGGCTCCCTCCCCTACGAGGTGATCAATGAGGCACTCCGGTACCACGGAGTGCCTCTATACCTTAGGAGGGTGGTAAGGCACTACCTAACTAATCGGGTAGTGCTTTATGAAACCCAGGGCGTTCGGAAGGAGAGGGCAATGGAGCTCGGAGTTCCACAGGGGTCGGTCTTAGGACCACTACTGTGGAACATCGGCTTCGACTGGGCCATTAGGGGGGCCCAGCTTCCACGCATGGTCACCATTTGTTATGCGGATGACACAATGGTGGCTGTCCGTGGAAAGCAGTTGGAGGAATCCCTAAGAAGGGCAGCCGTGGCCACGGACCTGACGGTGGGCAGGATACAGCGCCTGGGCCTGAAAGTCTCCCTCACTAAGACAGAGGCCACTGTCTTCGGGGGGCGTCAATGGGGGAAATGCGACGGCCGAAGGATCCCCATCTCTGGGGGTGCTGTCCAGGTCAGGGCCCATATTAAATACCTGGGCCTTGTCCTGGACAGAAAGTGGAACTTTGAGGAGCATTTCGCGAGACTTGCTTCTCGGATCGTGGGTGCGGCGGCAGCACTGGGACGACTGATGCCTAACGTGGGCGGACCAAATGCGCCGTGCAGGAAACTGTACGCCGGGGTGGTCCGCTCTATGGGCTTGTACGGGTCGCCCATCTGGGCGGAGCGGCTGACAGGGAAGACCAGGGCCCTTCTCCGTCGACCGCAAAGGGTAGTGATGCTGCGTGCGAGCCGGGCATACAGAACGGTCTCGCACGCGGCAGGTTGTCTCCTTGCCGGCACACCGCCGTGGGAGCTGGATGCTCTGGTGCTGGCAAGGAGATATGAACGGAAAATGGAGGTGAGGGAGCGCAACGACCCCCCGGACCCCGAGGAGGAAAGGCGCACCCGACGGGCTAATGATGCTCACCGGAGGGTACTATGGCGGGAGCAACTAGAGAACTCCCCCTATGGAACGCGCACCATAGGGGCGATCCTCCCGTCACTAAAAAGGTGGCTCGAGCGCAAACATGGGGCCCTGACATACCGACTGACACAGGTACTGTCCGGGCATGGGTGTTTTGGACACTACCTGTGTCGAATAGGCAGAGAAGAGGGGCCCCAGTGCCATGAATGCGGCGACGACGACGACACTGCCCAGCACACCCTAGAGGTGTGCCAAAAATGGGCAGACGAGCGCCGCATTCTGACAGCATATACCGGAGGGAACCTCTCGCTGCACAGCGTTATCACGGCAATGCTGAGTAGCGAGAGGAACTGGGAGGCAGTAGTCTCCTTCTGCGAAACAGTAATGTTGCAGAAGGAGGCTGCGGAACGGGAGCGTGAGGACGCTGCAGATGCGCCACAGCTCCGTCGAAGACGGAGGGGAAGAAGGCGAGCACAATATGTGCGAGACGCCTAACCCCCTGTAGGGTCGGCGGACGGGGATCCGCCATTGGGGCCCTACTTGCGTGAGAGGACGGACTGGCTCTCCTCCTCTCCCCAGGTGTATGCCCTCTAAAAGGGGCGACCGGGGGGGTATCGCGGAGAATGACTGATGGACCCGTGACGCCCCCCACGAACGGTTAGGCGGTTAGCCCGGAGTGTTTTAGTGGGTATTCTCTTCACCTTCTCTTTGATAGAAGAGAGGCAGGAAGAGCGAGTCCCACATACCCCCCCGCAAGACCCTTACCCCGGGGCTGGGGGGATGCGTAAAAGCATTTCACTCCGTCAAAAAAAAAAAAAAAAAAGGGGTCAATGCATCTAACCTCAGTACAACAAGGCGTTCTTGTTGCATAATTATGATTACAGTTCTATCGTAACAAGGATTAGTACAGTAGTTCTATTTATCACCTATTTTATATGACACACTTTTCCGGTAGTTAATAGTTATAGATTGGAATTATACTAGATAAATACTTCATGAATGAAAATAGTGAAGTCTAATACTAAACTAATTAATTAATTCTTCATTTCCTGCTACCCAAAGATTGTCTAGGAGAGATCGCTTTTTAGCGATAAGACCGCATGTTGTTACCTTATTCTAAGTTTATTGTAAAAAAATATTTTTATTATTTTTGTATTTTTGGTGCAATAATAAATAGTACATTACTACAGAGGCCGGGAAGTAGGGGGTTGCCGGCCAAGTAGGTACATATAGACACGAGGATAGTCACGAGGCTGGCAACCCCATTTTACGCCGAGGCACAGGGCGGACACGCCATACTACAAAGCTGTTTTGAGCGCCTATGTGTGCACGGCACGTCTGTACACGCTTCAATGTGAGCGTATATTCTCAGGGCTGTCATTCAATTATTTTTCTAGTTTCCGCTGTCGATGTCGTAACGTCTCACTCACTCTACAGCGAGTTGAGATAGTTGTGTCCTTGTCGGTACTGTTTCGCATGCGAATGCGTAGGTGGACTAAAGGCGTAAAATGACAACGGTTATGTACAGTCACGAACCTGGATTGTTGAGCTTGTTCGTAATTCGTAAAAAAGAATCAAATATGATAAATTTAAGTAGTTCATAGTCCAGGTTGTCCATAGCCATTCAACGTGGTAACGCGGCTAGCGTGATGGGAACTTTTGCACCGGGGACAACTCGTGGGGGTCTTTTTGGGTAGTAATCATAATGTTTTGTTTATTGTTTTTTCTGTGTGTTGCTGTTGACAATTTATATTTGAATAATTATTTTGTAATTTAAGTAAGGTTATATTAAAAATAAATAAGTATCTATTTCACATTACGTCTCCGTCTCTATCGGTCTTGCCTATTCGAAAGAGAGTGATGCAAATAGACGATCGAACGAAAGAAGAGGTTAGCGGTTATAGCCCTGGCTACTCCAATAATTGTACGTTTTGACGAGAGCTAAGGAACCCCACTGCGGGCCCACCGCGAACATGGAAATTTAGTTACCGCCCTCTCTGTCGCACTTGCTCATAATACGAGCGAACGATATGCAGATAACGAAATTTTGATTTTCAAATTTCGCGGTAAAACCCTCTTGTCTACGTTCTATAACCTGACAAGGTCGCGGCTCGCGGCCGAGACGCGCGCGCGACCTGGCAACAGTGCAGCAGTGGCAACGCCGCACATTCTGTTTCATAATATATTATTATTGGTAAATAAGTTGGTAATATAATATAGATAAAAATAACTGCCAAAATCGTTCATCAATTTCATCAATGACACGTCTTTTCTACTTTGAACAAAAATATGCGTCATATCATGTATTATATCGTCATGGATTCATGTGCTACTTACGATAAAGCATAATAATTATTTCGACCGAAAAATACTTCTTTCCTTATTGTATGTAATTACTTTCTAAACACCCATTAACATGACAATACACCTCGTACGGCGACATTTTGCGTTGTTTCTTCGACGCGCCTGCCTACCAGCCGACGGCCTACCTACGGCCTACCAAACGGCCGCCGCGGAGTGAGGTAATTCGAATCGGGGCGGGGTGGAGCGTGGCCATTCTGTATGAAATACTATTATCTCTTCTGTGGCCGAGGTATGTATAGTGCTTTTCTCAAACATGCAATGAAATAAATAAGAAACTTATCAATTTTTTTTTCGGATATAGGTGAGGCAATACTGTACTCGTAAACTTGTATTAATAATATAATGTATGTTGTATGTACTTCAAACACCTTCGTACTTAGGTTTTTATCTAAAATGAGACAATACGTTCAATAAGCCACAAACGTACAACCAAAATTTGCATTAATTTCTAAAAAACAACCAACGTTCCCACTAGTACGACTAAGTACGAGTATATATTCATCTTGTTATTAATGAATTATCCTATTAACAAACTACAACAAAAACATTAATTAGACTTACCACGTAATCAAAAATATGCGTAAAAACATTACGTTATGAAGTCTGCATTGCTAAATTCTGACTGCATTTCATTGTCACTGAACGGCTTTTAAAAATGTATAACTATTACGTACGTCGGCCATTTAAGTATAAATTTCACTTGCATTTGAACAACATCTAGACCTAATTCACTTTTATTGTACCTAAAAATTTAAATTGTTGTAGAATAAAACAAATCGACATTATAATTCACAATAATATACGCAACCTAATAAAATATTGAGAATGTTTTTAAAATTTTCCCACTAAAACACTTTTTTTTCACAGTATCTGTGCTGTTCGAGAGGTTGCACTTAAGGCCATTCTACACGAGTTAAAATTAAGAAGAAAAATTTACACGTTGACTGCATAAATTCAGAACGTTACAAATATTGTCTATGGTCTCTGTTTATGCATTACTATAGAAAATATTCATAAGAATCAGAACCCTCCGAATTTATTTCGTAACTATCATAAAGCTCTATAAATGGAGTACGCTTCGCCTCATCTTTCCAAACAAAAAAGTCTGCCAAAATCTGAGGGGGGCGAGGTAGCACGCATGTGATGTTTTCAAGTCAAAGGTACATACATCATTGTCGGTTGTTAATACAGTTTATTTCTAAATGAATTTTTATGGCAACAACGCTTTATTGGCAACCGACAAAGATGTACCTTTGACTTGAAAATACCAAACATATTTGACATATTCTTTTTATACTTCATAACACTAAATGGAGCAATAGATAGTCGACTGTACATACGTTAACATATGGTTCATTATTGGATGCAGTCTTTGCAAATGTCAAACAAAAAAGCCAAGGATCATTTTTGATTGTATTTTCAAACAAAATATAGAAGACAGCAATCCTTAAGCGCGTTAAATATGGAGAAATGTCAAACGTCAAATAGTTACTGCCCGTCAGAAAGAAAACGATTGTCTTTGAATCGATTCTGTAAACGAAGCTTGATTTTCGATTTAGGTTAAATCTTTTATTACGAAAGTAATGATAAATAAAGTAAAACTTTACTTACATCTGAAATGGTATTTCATCTTTTTGTAAACTAGACGAAATATAACATTTTTTACATCCAAAAACAGCGCATAAGGGCATTTTCACGGAGCTTGTGATCCATCGACAGCGATGACGAAAGTGCGTGACATCGATTATTGAAATAGTTTTTATAGATGTACTAGATTTTCCTGCCAATACTTTTGACAGGGGAAATGATACCTAAGGCCTCTCCTGGTTTAGAACTCTTTGGTAACTATAGATTCTAATTCTTAATTTCAGCTCGTGTGTAATAGCCCTTGCTGCTAATATTTTAGCTTGATAACCAACCTCTCACGAAAAAAAAATACAAAATCAGCTGTTCCTATAACCGGTATTAGACATAACAATTTGTAGGGTTAGGGAGAGGCAGGGTACACAACAGATTGGGCCCTACAAATTGCAACGTCTAATACCCGTTTTTAATCTGCCTCCATCTTTACAATTTAAAATTATAGGAATTTGTTAATAATGTGTTATTTGTTATTTTCATGTCGATTTTATATATAAACGAAATTGCAAAATATATCATATTGTTTACTGTTTTTTTTAATAGGCGTAAGTAGTGGCAGAATGTCAAACGAACCAAACAGTAAATATCGCTTATAGCCTTAAATGGCTGAATGCCATGATCCTGTGCCACAAATATATGTGCAATGGAAATTAAAAAAGAGGCACTTGTCGGCCTAATTTCCTATGGCTAATATCCTAATATCCTTGGCCTCAAAATTTGTATGAAATTCCATTATCGACCTCTCGTGTAGCCGCACCTGAAACGTGTTACTTCGCAGCCTATTATAAGGAACATAATCATACATCAATATTTCATTGCATGTTTGAGAATAGAATATTTACTTACTTATTTTACAAGATTCTCTTACCATTAAGCATACACTATTAAAGAGAGTGCCCCCCCCTGTCTAAATACATTTATTTATTACGAGCTTGTTCAGATGAAAATTATCTTCATTTTTTGGTACCTAAACCATTTCTAACTCTGGCATCGCACCTTCAGCCTGCGGGGGGAGATGAAAAACAAAGTTCAACGGGGGTCAGTTTCGGTTGCACAGGGTAGTTCCATAACACGTAGGGAGCTTAAATACCGCGAGCCGTATATCCGGTATATTTAAATCGGAGCTCTATAGCAAGGGCGAGTGATAAGAACATGTTATGAGATTAAATTGTCAGTGTTATTTGTTATTTTTGTTGTAGGTAAATGAACTTTACAGGTCTATCAAATTTCTTTGAATTAACGATTATATTAAATCCCACTTTTATTCTAAGTATAAAATAGGTACTTAAAAACTGCATTGTCGAATGACTTTTTGTTTGTTATCATTATCACGTGCTCATAGTGCTACTATCCTCAGCCCTATGGAAAATAATCTGACAAAAACAAAAGGAAACTTTACATGTCACTGGAGCCATACACTTTTAGACGGAGAGCTAGGCACGTCAGATGACACAATAATAAGAGCGACGAAACCCCTCTCGTCAGTTTGCTATGCTATGCTTATTTCTAGATCCGGACATCTGGCAGCTGTAAAGTGTTGGAGGTCAAAGAATGCAAACAACTTTAAGAATACAAATCCTAGAGTTCTGAAAATGAAAACCATAAAATTTATTTAGATAAACAAGTAGGTATAAGAATTAAAGTTACTTATAAATTAAAACTACTAAAACTAAACCTAACTAGAAAAAATAAAGATACCTAAAACAAACCTTGGCTTCTTGGCAGGGTGCCCATCACGCAGGCAGCATTCCCGCGTTGTATCGCGATGGCAAGCCTTTGTGCGAGAAAGCTGCCCGCGCGAGGGTCCCCCGTTGCTTCCCGCAGCCGCTTGCTGAGCTCCTTGTGGAGCCCACGCGCACCCCTGCCCCACGGACCTAGTGTCTCGACACCAAAAGCTACAAATTCGTAGTTGGTGCCGAGACAGCTATATTTGTTGACTTTATAGCGCTCTCGGGTGTCGGCCGCCGCCCCGGCATTCCTGCTGGTCGCCGATATATAGGACGCTGCCAGCGTATCGGTGCAGGTAGCGTCCCATACCAGCGCACGGCCCATCCGCCAGGGGATCAACGACATCCCGTCGGGGCGCTTGCCATCGTCCCGCACGATCTGGGGCTTCAGAGCTGCGGGTATGTTGGCGCTGACGAGCGCCCTTCTCAAGATGTCGTTAAGTGCCGAATGACGGGATAGGCGGCCGGCGCCCGAAGAGCAGGCAAGTCCGTGGTGACCTAGGCGATCTACGGTGGTCCCACAAGAGGCGCATCTGTGGTCAACACAAACATCAGCCCCCACTCGGAGACCGATGGCAATTCGAAGAGTCCCCGGTTCAATAAATGTGCCTGTGTTTGGTGATGGGTAGGCATGTAGCCACTGTCCAGACTCTGGTCGGGTTACCGCAAGGAGCCTTGCGCGGTCCTTACCCGAGGACGTGTGGATAAGAGTTTTTAGGACGACGTTCGAAGCTATGTTGTCCCAAGCTCTCTGCCCCTTAGGTCTAGTTGGTATATTTAGGTTCATCTTAGTTAACAAGACATTATTGGCCTCCTCCAGATACGCGATCTCGCAGTTTGTTGCCGGTAGGGCTTTAAGGATTTTACCTGCGAGATCAGACGTGCTATGGATGGAGGACAAGAATGCTGGCAGAGCGACACTTGATATTTTACGTGTTCCTAAACCGCCAAACCTAATGGGCAAAGAAGCCTGGATCCATGCCTGGATGCATTGAAGCGGACATTTAAAATAGACTCCAGTTGTGACCTAAGAAGACTATCGATAGGTTGAACTAAACTAGCGAATTTCCAGATAGGGCAGCAATGGAGCAAGTAAGTAAATTTAGGAACCATCAAACAAAATTTTAAAATAAATAAGGCCGAATGACTACAAATTTTAATATCTGAATTAGCACGAAATTTAGAAACAGACTTGGCCAAAACAGCCGGAATGGCTTCATCAAAAATGTGGGAGCCGAGAAGGTGGAGATTATCCTTGGATAAGATTTTAATGTTTGGGGCTAAACTGGAAGTTCATGAGTCATCTTGGAGTTCTGGTTTTTTAATAAGTATTATAAAAATATATATAAAGAATTAGATTATATCATTGCCAAAAGTTTGTGATGTCAAAGTAGTCCGAAATGACGTATAATGTAATTCATAGTTTTTCGCCTACTGTTTCTGTTTCCGAAATATATCGCAATATTTTTTGTTCTTATGTTAAAAATATAGGTCGCGTCCTCTATAAATAAGACAACTTCGGCCGTTTTTACCTATACTTTTTTCCGATTAAAAATTTTTGCTAGTCTGTCACTCTTACCTCCACCCAGTAAAAGCTACCAGGAGTGCGATTTTTGAATCTCACCAAGTGACTAATTCTCACCGATGTGAGTGATTTCCGTAAGTAAATCACTCACATCGGTGAGAATTAGTCACCTGGTGAGATTCAAAAATCGCACTCCTGATGCCCGAATCTAGCAATAAGGATAGTATTGCAATCTTACTAGATGGGTTTCGTTGCTCTCATATTGTGTCATATCTGACGTGGCCAGGTCTTAGACCATTTAACCCTCGTCTTTTTTCGCCCTTGCTTTTTCATGACTCTTACCAAAACTGAAATTTCCCGTATTGTATTGAGCTAATTTTGCCAGAACTCCGACCTATAGATATTGCTAAAATGTTGATGTTATTTTACAAATAACTACGACTTTTCGGCCTTTAGTTTCAGTGTCCGCGACGACATGTGATCCGAGCCAGCGGTGGAATGGATGCACAATCGCAGATAACGGCTGCAAGTGCTACTACGGTTGCAAGATGGACCTTCCCTTCCCCTCAAGAAAAGCTTGTTTGAAAGTTCTTAGAGGTAAGTAATAAAAAAACTGGACAAGTACAAGTTGGTTCATGCCCTGAAATTTCCATATTTGCATAGCACGATCTTAACAATGTTTGTTATTTCTTATGTCCGACTCACTATGGACCGTATACTCCTCCAAGGTTTTCTTGTAATCTACAGTTAAAAAACTTTTTTATATATTTTTTTTGCAGTAGTTACACCTTGCATTTTCGTAATGATAATGATAAGAGAAATGCTAGTGGCGCTTTATGCCACTTCTTCCCTAGGTCACCTGTATAAATAGTATTTTAAGGGCCTGTTTCGCAATCTCCAGTTAAAATTATTGCTATCCTTTTCTCCAGTCATATCAAAGAAAAGGACAGCAAACATCTATCTGACAGATATGCTTTAACTGGAGATTGTGAAACAGGCCATAAGTATATGATGTCTGTGAAAACAGAGGAAAGCTCAAACGCGTGCAGCCGCATCCCCTGCCGCCGTGGCCAATGCACTCAGATTGCTCAGTCACCCGGCTTCATCTGCAAGTGCGAGGGCACCGGCTACTATGGACTCTACTGCGAAAGAGGTATGTTCACTTCTGTTGCCTAATCTGACAGCTAAAAAAATCCTTAGACATGACGATACCAGACACTGTCAGTAATAATGACATTATTTCTCTACTCATCCTTCTCATTCTTTATATACTTAGAAAAGGACGGGTACAGAAATATTACTAACAGTGTATGGTCAGCTCATGATTGCTACGCAAGAATCAATATCTTCAGGAAAATATAGGGAAGTAGCGAATTAGCTCTCAAATGTGAGTAGCCAGCATAAAGCTACTTACTTCTACAATTACAGAGAATCAGTAAAAGGAACTAACATTAAATCTAGAAAAAAGAGAGAGTGATTAGAAATATTGTTTTTATTAATAAGTACAATTTGGTATAAATAATTAAATTAAATTATGATAAATTGAGAGGTATAATTTGTACTCACCTGGCTCTACATATGTACTTTTTAAGAATTTCCACTGATATATTTTTGGCGATCTTTCGAGATCGCAAAAAAATACCAGCGAGAACTTTGGTGTTGTCGCTCTATTTTGTTTCGAATGAGGGCCAAATTGAATAAAATGTCAAACTTGATCCGAACAAAGGTTCACACCTAAATAGCTTACGCAATACGTTAATCTAATTGTATTTGTTGCAGCATGCACGGTGCCAGTGACAGGGCAACATTTCCCTCACGAATGTATCGTCATATAAAACAAGCTCATTCATGAATTTAGAGTATAGTGTACTTAAAGTAAATAAACATTTTGTAACTCTAAACTGTGTTTTTAATGTTATGAAAATAACATAAATATGTTATTTGAATGTAATTCTAATGAAATGTATTCAAATAAAGAGAACAAAGATTATTTATTACATTTAGAGTGATTGTGGTAACAGTGGATCAAGTGTACACAGTGAAACATCGCTATATTTAGAAAAATAATGATTTGGCAGAAGCTATCTCTGTCTCACGGTATTCTTCGGTTGTCCCTCTCAGCTACTTTAATCTGCGCGCCATTGCGCCGTCGTCGCATACATGTCTTAGGACAGTTTATGTTTTGCGCCGTGCCGAAAATTAGAAAAACAAGTAAGTTTGATATTTTCTATTTACCTACCTATTTAATGTGACCCATCTGAATACTTATTCTTAATAGATAAGTATGAATTAACCCTTTCACCGCCACAGTCGGCTGTGGCCGACATCAAAAAGTTGTGCCATGGACGCCAACGACGGCTACAGCCGACAGGCTTGGTAATGCAATAGGGACCTACGCGGGCTTCCGCAAAGTTCAATTTCGCTTGACAAAACGCGATTACGTGGCGTCGGTGGCGCGTCATTTTTGTTCAATGCTTGGCGGTTAAAAGGTTAAGCTTTATTTTGAACATAAAGACAAATCGCCAAACGTGAACTATGCGTCGTTCATGAGTTCCGTTCTGATTATCATCAGGAGCTCCCTTGATTCCTCATGGATCCCACCATCAGAACTCAACTTAAAAAACTCAGCGAAGAGGACAAATCGCTAAACGTGAACGTGTCGTTAAAGAGTTCCGTTGCTTGCCTAATATGGTCGGATTATTATCGCTTGTCACCATAACTGTCACGTTCTAACAAGTATGTAAGTGCGAAAGTGATGCCTGACGTGATAGGCGATAAAATGACAACCATGATATATCACTTTATCAAGTGTCACATTTTTGAATGAAAATGATTGTTGATAAAAATCACTATATATGCCTTTAAGATTTGAGGAGTTCCCATCATCAGAACTGCGTTTTGACAAAAACGGGACCAATCTGTATATATCGGTTTACACATGATAGAGTTATGGAGTACCAAACAAAAAATTCACAGATTTCGTGCCCCACACGACTATCGAGCACATTGGAAATGAATCTACGGAAGTCGAAAAAATATTGTCGCTGAGCGACGAAAAAGTCGGGAAAAGGAAAATGTTATAAAATAAAACTACGACGTTGAATGATAATTATTTTATTCTTAGATTAACATAAGTATCCTCGATATGACGCCTGTGAACCAGAGTTGGGCAAAAATTAACGTGATTGAAACTAAAGTTAAAAATGAGAACGTTACTCATAATCATATGAACATGATTACGAATTCAATCATGAGCTTTCTAATCTGATTGACCACCGACATGAGTAAATCATGTCGATTTTTAGTTTCACTCATGATTAGCTGAAGTGATTACATTAGTAAGACAGTATGCTTATTTAAACTAACGATTTAGTTGAATAGATGATTAGATTTTGATTAGATTTTGCGTAGCTACTAGCTCCTTCGCTTTTTTCCCTGACGAAACAGAGGTGGTACAGTCGAGGACAAAGAGATGTATACACTTTTGGACCTTATTACAACGCAATAAGGTCCAAAAGTGTATACATCTCTTTGTCCTCGACTGTACCTAGGTGAGTGTAATATACATTTAGGATAAATGTCTATTTGTGACAATATTTCTAAAGGTATCATTTGGCGGTTAGCGCTTACGTCTTAAGTTGTAAAGTGCAGATTCAATATTGAGCAATAAAAGCGTAAATGCCAGTGGCAAATGTTACCTTTCCGAATATATCGACAATTTTTTTGTTAGTTTTTGGGATGAGTGTACAAATGAATGCTCCCATTTAACTTTGAAACGGCCTGTTCGGTTTTCTTGCGGTTTTCGGCTACAGTTAAGGCAGCTATCACACAGCTGCGGTTTCCACATGCGCTTTTCATTTTCATTCTCATTCTCATTCTCATTCTCATTCTCATTCTAATTCTCATTTTCATTTTCATTTAGGATAATGAAAATTTCTATATATGTATCTGGTCCAATATGTGAAATTCAGAACAAACGCCTTATTCAAGTAATAATATACGAGCCCTAATGCAAATGAGTTCGTCTAGCAGGTAAAAAACGTACTAACCTAACTTTAACCTAAAAATTCAGGATGACAGCGATGTTTAGAAGATCATGTAATATAAAAACAATATAGAAAATGAATAATACTTTATGTATCGAATGAAAAAAATAACAAATTTCCAAAGTGATAAAAAAAAAACATTGTTTTGCCAAATGAGATATTCGCAGAAAAGTTCGTCTTCGGTTTAGCCGATGCATAATAGACCGTCTACCACTTGGTGGTATCACCTTTTGCATCCAAAACGGCTTTGATCCTGAGCGGCATTGAATCTACCAACTCTCTACACTCTTCGGTGGTTATTTCATTCCAGACACAGGTACGTTTCTCCTTAAGATCAGCTTTAGATCTAGAAGGGTCCTTTCGCAGCCTTTTCTTCATTTTCCACCACAAAGTTTCTATCGGAGACAAGTCCGGGCTGCTGGACGGCCATGGCATGGTAGGGATTTTTTTGGACTTCAGCCACGCCATCGTTGTATCGCGGTATGGCATGCAGCACCGTCTTGTTGAAAAGTAAATGCATTTTTATATTTTAACTGCAAACTCCAAACTCTCTTGCAGGATGCTTTGGTATTTCTCGGCATTGACGGTTCCATCTATAAATTGCAGACGGCCCACGCCCTGTGCCGACATACAGCCCCAAATCATTAAAGATGCTGGAAACTTCACCTTTCGGTTGAGGCAGTCTTTATGAAATGCCTCTCCTTTTTACCGAATGACTTTAATTCGTTCGTCACCAACTGTGACTTCAAATTTGGATTCATCACTCCATATTATTTTTCGCCACTGATTGACAGTCCAGTTTTTGTATTTATTAGCGAATTTCAATCTGTTGGTTTTCTGTTTTTTAGTAAGTAACGGTTTCTCTTTAGCAGTGTAAAAACTATAGCCCATTCTCTTAATTACTCTCTTGCAGGTATCGACTAAAATGATTTTTTTTAATAGCGTCCCGCCACAATACGGTATGTTCTCCTGCTCTTGCACGACGATTTTTCTTGATAATCTTCTTCAACATCCTGTTTTCTGCCTTGGAGGTTATTCGTCGACGGCCAGATTTCTTTAAACAGGACATTGTTCCATGTTTTCGGTGATGCTCGATAAGCGTTTGAATTGTAGATCGTGGCAACGACATCTCCTTGGATATTTGGTAAGTAGATTTGCCGTTATTGTTAGAGGAAATTATAATTTTCCGCACTTCTTCAGTCACTGGTTTACCTCGCACCATCTCGATAGAATAATGATTATGAAGTAATGAAAATTTGCACTGCAATTGCGTTTTTATATAGCCATCTGTCATTTTAGATGACAGAGAATATTCTATATTCAATTTGAAATATAATTATATATAGACGACCTATTTTGCCTAAAATATGAACTAGACGTAATTTTTTGCTTGCTTAATGTTAACTTTACGATACAATTACTCTAAATTAAATAACATTATTACACTTTGTACAACGCAACATTAAACTACTTTCCATGGCTTTGTGTGTAGCGTATTCCTTTAATCATCCAAGTCAATCCGGATTTAAATAGCAGTCTTTAAAAAATATCGTATTTTTAAGTGTGACTAGACGATCTAATATGCATTGGGGCTCGTAAATCAGCTTAAGAACACTCTAATCATACATTCGCCAATCACATTGAACAAGTTAGTTGATTAGCGTTAATTTAATTTCAATCAGCGCCCGTCGTGATTTACTTTTTGATTTACTCATGGCGAAATTACTTGATTGTTTTGTGTTATGATTTAATCAGCGATTATTCAATCAGCGATGATTAGTAATCGATCACCGATTTTAATCAAGTGTGCCCAACTCTGCTGTGAACAAACAAATTGAAAAATTTCCACACGCATATCGAAGTTTGAATAATTGTCGCCGTGGCGCCTAAGTATACATATTTCATTTTTAGATTAATAAGCAGGATATAATAATGTTCAAAGTACAAGAAAATTATTACATTACAAATCCGTAATCAACTCGAGAAATGGTAGCCACATAGCTAAATAATTTTTAAGCAAAAACAAAAACCGACTTCTTCAATGGGGGAAGCCGGTGAAGGATTATTGTAGATGGTGCACTCTATACAATAAAATAACTTGCTTAACAAACACAGCGAAGAGGACAAATCGCGTCGTTGAAGAATTCCTATCTCATTTTACATTTCACATGTTTATGGCATCAGCCGCAGTTCCACTTCATCAATATGTCACTGTTTTCAATGAAAATGCTTGATTTGTTGATTTAAATACAAAAATCACTTTATGTATGCCTTTAAGATTTGAGAAGTTTCCTCGATTCCTCCTGGATCCCATCATCAGAACTTAGCTTGACGAAAATTTGTCCTGAGAATCTAAATTGCTTAACAAACACCGATGTGTGTTCGATAAGAGGAGGAATCGCCAAACGTGAACTATGCGACGTTGAAGAGTTCCCTTCTGATCATCATCAGTAGTTCCGCTTAATCAAATCTCACCAAAAACATAAATGTAAAAACCGGCCAAGAGCGTGTCGGGCCACGCTCAGTGTAGGGTTCCGTAGTTTTCCGTCCGTCACAGTAAGTGTCCCCACTTAAGAGTTAATAACACCGCCATGTAGGATATGATATGAGAGTTCCACGTACAGCGACATCTATCGGCAAATTAAGTAAACTATTGCGCGCGAGCTTAAAGTATGGAAGATGATTTTTATGGAATAATTCTTTATTGCGTGAACCGATTTTCACCGTTTTGACTTTATTTGAAAGCACGTCATTTCATTGTAATTTTGTAGAAACTACAGGTACAATACGCGGCTTATACGGTTAAATTACAAACTTAGTTCAGAAATTATTTTGTAATTTTTTTTCAAAAACTATTCATCCTATCAAGTTCAAAATAATTTTCCTAGAAAGTTTTTATAAAGTTCTACTTTGAGATTTTTTTCATATTTTTAAAACTTATGGTTCAAAAGTTAGAGGGGGGGGACGCATATTTTTTTACTTCTGGAGCGATTATTTCCGAAAATATTTACATTACCGAAAAATGATTTTAGTAAACCCCTATTCATTTTTAAATACCTATCCAACAATATATCACACGTTAGGGTTGAAATGAAAAAAAAAAACACTCCCCAGTTTACGTATAGGGGAGGTAGGGTAATTGTGCTAGTTTTCGTCCACTTATCGATTTTGCCAGCTTTGTGATGCAAAAAGAATATCTTGAAGTACCCTTACTTAAATGTATTATATTTCATTTTATAGCTTATATAGTCTAGTTTATGTTAATATTACGCGATAATTATCCATACTTGCGAGATTTTGTATAAAAAATATTATTTGGAAAAGTGGGGTATTCGTTAGTTTTCGTCCATAAATGTCAGTTTTCCGTCCTGGGCTCTGCTAGTTTTCGTCCACTGAGTAGGGCGATTATTTCTGAAAATATTCACTTAATCAAAAATGATAAAACAAACCTCAATGTTATTTTTAAAGTCCTACCGATTGATGTGCAACATGATGATTTTTGGTAAAAAAAAATTGTTACATGTATGGAAAACCCCTTGTGGCTCCCCCCGAAAAAAAATCTTTTCAGCAATTTTACTACAATACTAAGTAGGGGTATACAAAATACACCTTCTGTTATAATTTCAGTTATAGTCTCCAAATAAAAAATGGCCATGGCATACGGACGAACTACGGACATGACGAAACTATAAGGTTTCCGTTTTTGCCATTTTGGCTACGGAATCCTAAAAACTAATGATAGTAAGGATTAACACCGTGTTTCTTTATTTCCGTTAATATTAGCATACAGTTAGGTACGATTAAGGAAACGAAATGGCGTAGTTAGTTTTTATAAATTTGTTTTTTCCATACAAGTATGTATTGTTAAATCGATCACGGTATTATATTTAACTCAACCAAACAATCGAATATTATAACTAAGGCATTTTATCACCAAACAATGATATTGTAGGCCTTTAATGTTAACCACTGTGACTGCTTGTACTATAAAGCCTTGGCCAAACAGCAAGCGTGGCGCAGCGCCGCGGTCGCGTGGCGCGACCGCGGCACATGTTAACAGGTTAGCGACGTCAAACAGACTGCGTCCCGCCGGCGTCGCGCCCCGCGCCGCGCGGCCCCTGGCGTCCACGCGGCGCGTGCGCAGCGCTGCGCGGCGGGACGCGGCGGCACGCTGCGCCGCGCTGGGTCACATCAGTCGGACGTTAGGCAGCGCGGTGCGTCGTGCGAGCGTAGCAATATACTGTGATTGCAAGAGTGAACAGCAAGCGTGGCGCGGCGCCGCGTCCGCGCTGCGTGACGCCGACGCGATGACTGTTCAAAGAGGGCGCGCGTGAACGCGGCGGGGCCGCGCGCGATGCGGGCGTGACTCGCGCCCGATACAGCATGCGCGCGCGGAGGGTCGATCATTCCTTCCGAAGCCAAGATTATTGTTTCGAAGAGAAGATATTTTTTTCTATATCCATAATCACAATCACAGTATATTGCTACCTTTTCACAACTAACCTAAACATAATCAACATAGGTTCTGAACCAACCTTCGTCAACCGACGAAGTAAAACGATCATTGATTTGACCCTAGCAACGGAAGGTATAGCGGAGCACATCTCGAACTGGCATGTTTCAAAGGAACTGTCATGTTCGGATCATAGGTGGATACGCTTCGACCTTCAGGTAAGTAGACACTCGGTGCCACTGAGGAGGAATCCAAGGAAAACGGATCGAGCCCAATACGCCTTGCGTATGGGCCAAGCCTTACAGCAGGCAAAGATTCCACTCAGAATCATGGGCACCGAACAGATTGAAAAACAGGTAAGCGTCCTCACCGACACAATGCTGGAATGCTACCAACAGACATGCCCCCTATCCACCCCGACAGTAGGCCGTAATAACAAAAACAACTGGTGGGGGCCTGAGTTGGAGAGGCTCAGGCGAGAGATGAGGAGGCATTTAAACAGGGCAATGAACACGGGAACAGACCAGGACTGGGACAACTACAAGGCCACCAAGTCCCGGTACAAGAAACGACTCAGGTACAGGAGCACCAACTCGTGGCGCAACTTCTGTAACAACATAGAGACAACAACGCAGGCCAACAGGGTAAGGATAGTTCTCTCCAACAACTCAGCCATATCCCTGGGGTCCATACGGAAACCAGACAACTCATTTACCACCTCACCGGAAGAGGCAGAATGTGCACTGGTAGAAACACACTTCCCGGGCTGCGAGATATCCAGTCCAGCTCGGTGGCCACCGGAAGACGTCACTCCGACGGAAGAGGAATGGCAGCTGGCCCATAAGGTAATCAGCCCGCAGAGAACTGAATGGGCAATTAACAGCTTTGACTCATTTAAATCGCCAGGACCGGATGGGATTTTCCCAGCCCTATTGAAATGGGGCGGGGAGATACTTATTCAAGGGCTAACCTCCGTCCTGGATGCCTGTCTGGCACACAAGTATGTGCCGACACAATGGAGAGATGTCAAAGTTATCTTCATACCAAAACCAGGTAAAAGTGACTACTCGGACCCCAAATCCTTCAGACCAATAAGTCTAACCTCCTTCCTACTTAAGACACTGGAGAGGTTATGTGAAAGGCACCTGAGGGAGACGGTACTAGCACATGTGCCGTTACATCTGAACCAGCATGCCTACAGCCCAGGTAAATCTACAGACTCAGCACTTCATGCGGTCACGACCAAAATTGAAGTAGCAATCAAGAACAAGACTATGTGCTTAGGCACCTTCATCGACATCGAGGGAGCCTTCGACAAAACTAAATTTACCAGTATAACTGCAGCGCTGAGAAGACATGGAGTGCACGCAGTTATAACCGAATGGATAAACAAGATGCTGAGCCAGAGAACCATCAGACTCGGTACGGACAAAACAAAACAGGCACTAGTAGCTAAGGGCTGTCCCCAAGGGGGCGTCCTGTCCCCTCTGCTATGGAACCTGGTGGTGAACGACTTGATCGCCAATCTAAACGACAATTACTACTACACAATCGGATATGCAGATGACATAGTGATACTGACAAGCGGGATGCACGCAGGTACGGTATGCGATGTTACACGCTCAGCGCTGGCGATAGTGGAACGCTGGTGCTTTGACAACGAACTATCGGTCAACCCAAAGAAGACAGAGATGGTAATGTTCACCAACAAACGGTCTTTGGGAAACTACCGCCTCCCAAAACTGTTCAATACAGAGCTCCAGCTGTCACCTGAGGTAAAGTATCTAGGGGTAATACTCGACAGCAGACTAAACTGGAGCACCCATCTCAACAACAAAATTGATAAAGCGACGGTCGTTTTCTGGCAATGTCGTAGAATGGTAGGTAGAACGTGGGGATTAAACCCCAAGATCACTCTATGGCTATACCAGGCAGTAATCCGACCAATCATATGCTTCGGCGCAATAGTATGGTGGCTACGCACCAAGCTAACTACGGTCGAAGCCAAACTACAACGACTACAGAGATTGGCCTGCATGGCAACCACGGGCTGCATGAGGACTACACCAACTGCGGCCCTGGAAGCAATGTTAGGCCTACCACCACTGCACCTCTTTGTTAAGCAAGAGGCTATGGCTACGGCGGTACGGCTAAAGAAGCTAAATCTCTGGAAGGCGCCTAGGACACCGCACACCGAAATCCTCATTGAGGCCGTAAGTAAGGAACCGCTCATAGAGGCGGCAACGGATGCGATACCTAGGCAGTTCGTTTTTGAAAAGAAGTACAAAATCCAGCTCTACGAAGACCCGGACGAGGGCCTCAACCCCAGGGAGCTGAGGATCTTCACAGACGGGTCCAAAACAAGGTCTGGCACTGGCTCGGGAGTTTTCTCAGAGGACCTAAACATACACATCTCTACACCATTAGGTGCCCACAACACGGTTTTCCAGGCGGAGTGTATGGGCATAATAATGGCTGCTCATGCAATCGTCTCTAGGAAGGTAACGGAATACCCCATCCGAATACTCTCCGACAGCCGATCGGTTCTACAAGCCCTGCAGAGTCACAAAATAACCTCAGGTCTCATATACGAATGCCACAAAATCCTAACAGAGGTATGTACCACCAACAGCATAACCCTGCAGTGGATCAAAGGGCACAGCAACTCACGTGGCAACGACGCAGCTGATGTCTTAGCGAGAGGGGGCTCAGAGACGGAAGTGGTAGGTCCCGAGCCCATATTACCTCTACCTGTTGCATGGCTGCGGAGAACACTGCTACATAACACCAAGGTAGAGCACCAACATTATTGGACTAACCTAAGTACATGCAGGCAAGCCAAGGAGGCCCTCCCGACGATCTACCCCGGATTGTCTCGGAAGCTAATACAGCTCAAGAGGCCGCAGCTCAGACTATTTACCGGAGCACTAACTGGTCATGCCCTTCTAAACAAGCATCTTTTCACTCTAGGTGTCACAGACAGTCCCCTCTGCAGAGCCTGCATGGAGGAGAACGAGACAGCCGCCCACGTCATCATCACATGTCCGGGGGTGGCAGAATACCGGGCGAAACATCTTGGTTCGCCGAGGGCACTCCCGGAAGTCGTCGGCAACGTAAAGGGTCTGCTAGGCTTCCTGGAGGAATTGGGATGGCACGAATAGGCCACCCAGCACGCAAAATAGGCGCAATATACAGTCGTCGAGTTGCGGAAAACAGCCCGCGTAAACCTATAACCTATACGCTCGCACGACGCACCGCGCTGCCTAACGTCCGACTGATGTGACCCAGCGCCGCGTGGACGCCAGGGGCCGCGCGGCGCGGGGCGCGACAGAAGCGGGGCGCGGCGCCGGTGGGACGCAGTCTGTTGACGTCGCCAACCTGTTAACATGTGCCGCGGTCGCGGCGCGCGACTGCGGCGCGCGACTGCGGCGCGCGACTGCGGCGCTGCGCCACGCTTGCTGTTTGACCAAGGCTTAATGCAATTGACACGACTAGCGTAGTCAACCGCGCATTGGATCGTTCATTATTGGGTCGTTCCTTAGAGAATTCAACCCGGAGTAGCCATGTCTGCCGTTTTCTTTACAAAGCAAGTCTGCCGATTTTTGCGGGGGAGGGGAACGTCAAGTGTATTCTGTGGCTATTCGTACGTAACGTACAAATAGGTGTATGCATGACCACTGGTCATATGTTTTCGGCAGAGGGGAACGCCTGTCAATGGCGACTCCGGTTGGTTGAATTCTCTAAGGGTTGTGCATTACCCGGAATCGTGCCGCCGAAGGTGTCCGATTGGTTCCAATCAGATCCGAAGGTTATGCGACTATTTAAAAAAATAGCTTTTTTCATAGTAATCAGCTCAAAACACGAGACATCCTTTTTTCGGATGTAAGGTAAATGTACGCTTCAGCGAACGTGCCGTATCGCCGAATATATTCCATTTTAAGCTATAAGTCGATTACTTACAGCAGATACTACGTTGTGATATTTTTTTCTGTGAGCTAGATACCTACCCCTACGAATACGCTATAGAGACGGCCATGTTGGGGCTCAGTTGCGACATGACAACTGATCTAGTCGGTCGAGTGCCACTTTGTATGGGCGCCCTTAACAAAATCGTTAAGAAATCGCGTGCACTTCTTAAGATCATAGAATCGTTTAAAACTATATGTGGGTTCCAAATTGTGGATTTAGAGTGGTGTTATTTAATAAGTTTATGTATTTTGGTATTTTAAGTGAATTTAGTGCAGTTATATTCTCAGAATTTGAAATAAATGTGAATCCGGTGATGTGTGACCCAACTTATTGACTGGATGGTTTAACCGAACAGCTTACGGAATCAGGGAAAGCGTATGTCTTTGAAATTATTTTTTTACTGATTTATTATAAACTATTAATATAAATTTGTTGACTCTTCAAATAATGAAAAATATTCGTAATTTTATGAGCATTTACCGAACATCTGTAGACAGTAAAGACTATAGTAAATCCGCGTTTGAAATCTTATAGTTTTACGACTTTTTGAGTGAAAAATAAGCCTTTCGACAAAGCTATCTTTAATATGTTCTATAGTTATTTTACGGCCATATTAGTGAAGACTAAATACATGAACGGATTCGTAATCCTTTCAATTATTAGTTTCAATGTTAAATTTGTGGTTATGTCACAATTGTTGCAATTTAGGTACTATTTTCAAAATTTGTTCGCGTATTAGGTTCCACATATTTTGCATGGTTTATTTACCGAACGCGCGTTCGGTAAATCGTGCCCATAGTCTCTGCTACCGAATTCGTATCTGCCTCGGCCTCGTTTGTATTCGATAGACATTAAAATGTCATCCTTATTTCTCTCACAGCTAGGTCGACATTAAAATGAATTATTTCTTCTGCCTTTTTATAAAGGCCAGCGCTTCTAAACATTTGAACATGGTCATGGGCCTGCTTTTGATAGGTCGTTTTGTATAAAGATAAATTGTATAATAATAAGATAAAATATTAAGTTGTGGTTTTTATAATTTCAGATAAAATTTAACTTTTGAATTAAAATTGTAAAAACTTCTATTACGTAAACACCCCAAAAAACGATAATGATGCTTATGTAATATATAAAAATAATGGTTAGGTATTATGAATAAATATTTAAAAAAATAAGGTTACTTTTGTTTTGTATGAAGTAATTCAGTAATGTATGGAGTCGCAAATTTAGCGAAGTTAGATGACATTATCTAAACAGTGAGACAGTTTAAGTTTGAGAATCGCTCAACACCATATTCCTATACATTTTTCTTCTAGTTCGGTAAAGTGGTCACCGGATTCGGTAATATATGCAAATCACGTTTCTTAGTTCGCTTAATGGTACAAATCAAGTAAGGCGGTCTAAAAAACTTTAAAAATATTTTTTAAATATGTCTAACCTTACAAATAATTTCTAAGTGCAATAAAATGATTACAAATGTATTTAAGTTAACAGTATAGTATTGACAATAACCGTATGAAAATGCCAGACCTTATTAAAAAATGAAACGTACATCCAGGTCTTAAGCGTTCGTGGAAAGGTACATTTACTTAGTTCAAATATTTAACAGCGCATGTTTTTGTTTGTTTGTTTTCGTGTGGTTTTAATTGCCGGTAAATAGATAAAGGTGATGTGATAGTGCTTAGTGAAAATAACGGATAATATTCATTGTGAAAGATGTACGGGTGTGTATGCGTGTGTGTGTACGGACGATGGCAATGGCACGATCACAAAGCTTTCTTTTGAAGTGAAATAAGCAGAGCACGCCATAGTATGGAGGTTATAATTATTATTCTACTACCATTTGGTCATTCTAATGTTAATTATAGTTTTGTCTACTCACAAATAACTCGTATATTAACGATAACAATGCAACAGAAGAGCTAGTTTTAGTCTTTGCTCAAGTCATTTAAATGTTTTATTTATTACATTTATTTACGTAACATTATATGAGGAATGGACAGAAACTAAAGTGTGTAGGTAATCAAATATAATATTAACATATACTAGAGTATAGTACTATATACTATAATATTACGTATTAATTAAGTATTTTGAAGTAAAATAACCATTAGAAATATTTACGTAGCTGTCTGGGTTTCCGGGATCAGGTGGTCGAAAACTGAAATTTATACCAAATTGCTCTGCTAGTTTTGGTCCACAAAGTTTATATATTAATTATATTCTAAAACTTTAATCTCCACTTAAAATATTGTACAATTAACTTTAAAATAGATAATTCGTGCCAAACATATTTAGTACACTGCCTAAATCTATACATATAATAAAGCTGAAGAGGGTCGAAAGTCTGTACATGGAAGATAATCGAAAAAAAGTTGGCTGGGGATACTTAGAATCGATAACAGAACACGTTCCAACAATTTTTAGAATTTTTGTCTGTTTATCTGTTTGTCTGTTTATCTGTTTATCTGTTTGTCTGTTTATTTGACCGCGCATCACGTGAAAACGGCTGAACGGATTTTGATGAAATTTTATATAGATATAGTTTGATTCCTAGGAAAGGATAATATATAGTTTTGATCACAAAAATCAACCCTGGTGGGGGTGAAAATGGGGTTGAAAGTTTGTATGGAGATTTTTTAACCGCTGAAACGATTTAGATAGAAATGAGTATGGAGATAATTTGAGTCTCGAGAAACGTCATAGGATAGTTTTCAAACCCTTGTGGGGGTGAAAAGGGGGTTGGAAGGTGGTATGAGGATTTTTTTACCGCTGAACTGATTTAGATGAAAATTGGTACAGAGATAGTATGGATCTCGAGAAATGACAAAGGATAGTTTCATCTTCAAACCCCCCCCCCCCCCCCACCCCCATCTTACTTTAGAACCGTAGGTCCAAAAAATTTGAAAAAATAATGGAAGTGAAGGCTGAAAGGTACTTTTAATAAAAACTATCTATACATATAATAAAGCTGAAGAGGGTCGAAAGTCTGTTCATGGAATATATTCGAAAAAAAGTTGGCTGGAGATACTAAGAGTCGATAACAGAACACGTTCCAAGAATTTTTAATTAGTTAACGGCTGAACGGATTTTGATGAAATTTTGTGTAGAGATAGTTTGAGGCCCGGGAAAGGACAAAGCATAGTTTTCATCCCGAAAATCAACCCTGGAAGGGGTGAAAAGGGGGTTGAAAGTTTGTATGTTGAAAGTTGGTATTGAAATAATTTGTAATTTTTGGTCAAGGTGTTCATATTTATAACATGTTACCCGTCGATGCTTTAAATTTACCTTTACCCGCTCTTAATAAATATTTGAAAATGCCATGAATGTCAAAGGGTTATTGCTGGTTTGAGGGCTATATATAACGGACAAAGATGCATGGCCCAAACCAAAAAACTACTACAAAATCATCTAACATTTATAGGACACCGTTTAGGTAGGAAAACATATCAAACGTTTTGTGAAGCAGTCAGATTAGGATTTATTTTTCTTTATAATTATAATTAAACAATATGTACATTATCTGTCTCTCAAGCTGTTTTGATATGTCTTCTTGAAGAACTACGCATTATTTTGTATCTTTAAAATCTAATAATGAATTACTGTTTTGAAAAAAATACGAGTAAGTCCAGTCGAATTTCTTTTCGGTCATAATACTTCTTGGGCCAGAGGTGTAGGGTTAGAACCGGTGGTAGTTTTGGAACGAAGTTCCTTATCGGACGGTTCGCGGATGGGGGCCTAGGCGAAAAAAAGTCACGTGACCGTCACGAAAAAGCGACACCCATACGATGAAATAAAATAGAATAAAGTGAAGTGAAGTGTAGTGAAAAGTGAAAGTGAGAAGTGACAAAGTGATAAAAGTGAAAAAAGTCGAGAACCTTAAAGAATAACCTTAGTCGAGAATTTTAAAAATGTCAAAAATGTAAAAAAATTCCAAAATTTCCAAAATTTCCAAAATTTTCAAAATTTCCAAAATTTCCGAAATTTCCGAAATTTCCAAAATTTCCAAAATTTCCAAAATTCCCAAATCTTCTAACATTTCCAAAATTTCCAAACTTTCAAAAATTTCTAAAATATCTAAAATTTCCAATTTTTCCAAACTTTCCAAAATTTCCAATTTTTCCAAACTTTCCATAATTTCCAAAATTTCCATAATTTCCAAAACTTCCAAAATGTCCAAAATTTCCAAAATTTCCAAGATTTCCGAAATTTTCAAAATTTCCAAAATATCAAAAATTTCCAAAATTTCCAAAATTTCTAAAATTAAAAAAAAAAATTATAAAAAATTAAAACCACAAAATTTACGAAAAAGTCAAAAATGAAATAAAATTCAATAACATAACTTCGTTCCAATCGCACTCGATTCACACACTTTCCACTACACTCACGTATTTTATTTTTCCCTGACGTTCATTAGTGCATTGTAATGTGCTTACATTGACGAATAAATATCTTTTTCTACTCCTGCACTTTTATCTGTCATTTATACATTCGTCAACACCTTTATAAGAACATAGATAATATACTAGAAGAAAAGTCTATCTAGTCTATTGCCCAAAATAACACTTGTTCTATAAAAGCTCCAAAATAGTATCGTGTAATCGCGTGCAAGCACTTTAATATAGGACAAAATAAATTACTGCCAACCTAAAAAACCTAAATAAACGCAGCGTTTTTAGAAAAAAAAACTTTAAAAAAGAAAAAATGAAAAGAACCACAGATACTTTGCAGTTTTTATTTTACGTTTCCCGTTCGTTTGTTGGGGCAAACTGTAAACTTTGAAAGTAATTTAGGTATTTTTACTAATCTCTGTAGCTCAATCATTGATCAAATAACGACGTGTGTATTTGTGTTAGTAATGTTAGTATTCTTGAAAAATAGTGTTTTAAAAGGTAAAACTTAAATGATTGTTGATTATATTGACAAAATAACGGCGATATCCATGAAGTTTTCAATTTCGCATTTTATGTAAAAGTAAGTGTAGTCGTAGAAAAAGTATTGTATGCAACGTCGTATAAGTAGGTCAAAAAATGTTCGTGGCGTTTTTCTTAACAATTTTCGCCTACGGCTCAAATTGTTACCCACACCACTCACCTTTTTTGACCCCTCTTATACAACTGTTGCATAAACTACTATTATCTACACTCATATTGTACGTTCTCTAAAACGTGTTCGAAAACGGTAGGCAAATTGCTAGCATTACCACGACCGCTTTTACTATGATAAGCTTTTTATCTGTGGCAGTAACGTAATTTTAACTTTACATGCTCAACTATTGATGTGTTATGAGTTTTGATAACATAATGTACACCTGCACGCTTCCGCGCGGCTGCCGATAGCCCGACACGCGCCTCCCCGACCGCCGGCACAATCGAGTTGGCCATGGCGATGCAATGACGGCCATTCTATGGTTTCCGAATACGGCATTTAGAATAAATAATATGAGTGTAGATAAAGCAGTGTATGCAACTGTACGTAATTAGGCCTTAAAACGTAACAGTTACATAAACTACTATGATCTACACCAATATCATCCTCTGTTGCGCGTTCGGAACCGTATGTAATTAATTACCAACATTATTGCAACCATGCAGTAACGTAACATCAGTGTATTATCTGTGACAGTGTGGTAAAAACGTATGAACATTCATTACCTACGGTAACGTAATGAAAATCCCCCCCCCCCTCCCCGACCGCTGACGCACTAATGTTCTAATGGTTTCAATGGATTTTTAATATGTGTGTAGGTAAAGCAGTGTATGCTTCTGCACATAATTAGGCCTTATTACGTAACAGTTACATCGCCATGTCCGTCCGTCTGTCCGTGGTCTAGCTCAGTTACCGTTCGCACTAGAAAGCTGAAATTTGGTGAGGCCTGATAAGAACTTTCAATAAAAACTATATTGAATAAAATCGGTTCAGCCGTTTTTGAATTATTAGTCAAAAACGCATAGTGAAAGGAAGTGCCGAATAGTAAAATGACGTACCTAAGCGCCGCCAAATAAACGACCTTTTGAACGGATGTTTTGTAACAGGGCAGCATCTACGAAACTCTACACTGAGCATCGCCCGACATGCTCTTGGCCGTTTTTTTTTGCATTGTTATCCCGGAAATCACCCCTTAAGGATTACTAATTCCAATTCAAGAAAATCCCCAGCCAGGTTATACGTAGCCTATAAAAATTCAACGTCTAAAAGGGGGGGGGGGGGTAGCCACTACAGTTAAATTTGCATGGGTCATAGACCCCCCCCCCCCCTCCAAGTGCACCTAAAATAGAAAAAAATCATTTCTGCATGTGTGACCGGCCCCCCACTTTCAACCACGCCTGTTCTTACATTTCATGCTTTGACTGATTTGACGGGAGGATCGATTTGGATGATATTTGCCGTGGACATGAACGTATAGAAGTGTACAGAAGTGGTCCTGTATCGTCCGATATACACCTACTACTCTCTTTGTCGTTTAAATCATGCCAAAAAAATAATATAATAAAAAAAAAGTATTCATTTTTGAGTGTAGTTTCATTTAGTGGTAATTGTAAAATATTTTATTAGGACGACTGTCCTCTAGCGTATCCATCTGTCAACTTTAAAGTTCCGCCTCCAGGGTAGCGGGAGAGAAATTAGGGGTGAATTAGCCGCTTACTGACACAGACCGGACCGAATTCCACGCGGGCGGAACCGCGGGCACAGCTAGTCATTAATAAAACTCATCATAAACTTTTCGCGCCACAAGTTTTTTTCTTCATTGCGATGACATTTGCTAGGGCCGAATTCGAGGCGGCTATTAATGTTTTATTTTTAAAGGCACTATTTGTCAAATTACTTTTTTATGATAGTAGAATTATTTCTTAGATATTATGGATCGCAACAAGACCAAACTTCCGCAGGAAAATTCATTTACGTTCAAGTTTTCCCCATATATTTGTAGCAAAACCGTCAGGTGGACGGAAACTGACCATGGACGGGAAACTAGCACAATCACCCTACCCTAATAAAAAAAAAATCCACTTTTTATTTTACCACTTTGTCGGCGTGATTGATATACATATTAGTACCAAATTTCAGCTTTCTATTGCTAACGGTCACTGAGATTATCCGCGGACGGACGGACGGACGGACGGGCAGACATGGCGAAACTATAAGGGTTCCTAGTTGACTACGGAACCCTAAAAAAAGAGAGCCAAGTTCAATACAAAAATTATGCTTGGCCGTGGACTTTGCCGCAAAAAGAATGGAGATCTAAATGAGTGCCAAGTTCTATGCAAAATCCAAATATGTATTTATAGGAACAAAATAACATTATGAACAAGTATTAAACTCTATTTCTTTGCTTTATTGGATACCTATAACAATTGCTGTTATTTAAAAATGTGAGATCTTAAAGTAGGTTAGATTTGACTGTGCCAGTTTTCATTACGTCAGTCATGTTATAAAGTTATTCAACATATCTATACATATAATAAAGCTGAAGAGGGTCGAAAGTCTGTACATGGAAGATAATCAAAAAAAAGTTGGCTGGGGATACTTAGAATCGATAACAGAACACGTTCCAACAATTTTTAGAATTTTTGTCTGTTTATCTGTTTGTCTGTTTATCTGTTTGTCTGTTTATCTGTTTGTCTGTTTATCTGTTTGTCTGTTTATTTGACCGCGCATCACGTGATAACGGCTGAACGGATTTTGATGCAATTTGGTATAGAGATAGTTTGAGTCCCAGGAAAGGATAAAATATAGTTTTAATCCCGAAAATCAACCCTGGTGGGGGTGAAAATGGGGTTGAAAGTTTGTATGGAGAATTTTTAACCGCTGAAACGATTTAGATAGAAATTAGTATGGAGATAATTTGAGTCCCGAGAAACGTCATAGGATAGTTTTCAAACCCTTGTGGGGGTGAAAAGGGGGTTGGAAGTTGGTATGAGGAATTTTTTACCGCTGAACTGATTTAGATGAAAATTTGTATAGAGATAGTATGGGCCTCGAGAAAGGACAAAGGATAGTTTCATCTTCAAAAAAGCCTCCCCCCCCCATCTTACTTTAGAACCGTAGGTCAATAAAAACTATCTATCTTCTATCTATACATATAATAAAGCTAAAGAGGGTCATGGAAAATATTCGAAAAAAAGTTGGCTGAGGATACTTAGAATCGATAACAGAACACGTTCCAACAATTTTTAGAATTTTTGTCTGTTTGTCTGTTTATTTGAGCGCGCATCACGTGAAATCGGCTGAACGGATTTTGATGAAATTTTGTGTAGAGATAGTTTGAGTCTCGGGAAAGGACATAGAATAGTTTTTATCCCAAAAATCAACCCTGGAGGGGGTGAAAAGGGGGTTGAAAGTTGGTATGGATAATTTTTAATAGAAATTAGTATGGAGATAGTTTTAGTCCCGAGAAACGACAGAATAGTTTTCATCCCGAAAATAAACCCTTGTGGGGGTGAAAAGGGGGTTGGAAGTTGGTATGAGGATTTTTTTACCGCTGAACTGATAAAGATGAAATTTGGTATAGTATGGGTCTCAAGAAAGGACAAAGGATAGTTTTCACCCCGTAAATCAACCCTAGAGGGGTGAAAAGGGAGTTGGAAATTTGTATAGGGAATTATTAACCGCAGAATCGATTTAGATAAAATTTGGAATGGAGATAATTTGAGCTCTGGAGAAGGAAATAAAATAGTTTTATCTCGGAAATTATCCATTAAGCGGATGCAAAAGGGGTGGAAGTTTTCATGGGGAAGAAATAACCAATAACCGCTGTACGTATTAAGATGAAATTTGGTATTGAAATAATTTGTAATTTTTTGGTCAAGGTGTTCATATTTATAACATGTTACCCGTCGATCCTTTAAATTTACCTTTACCCGCTCTTAAGAAATATTTGAAAATGTCATGAATGTCAAAGGGTTATTGCAGGTTCGAGGACTATATATGACGGACAAAGATGCATGGCCCAAACCAAAAAACTGCTACTAAATCATCTAACATTTATAGGACACCGTTTAGGTAGGAAAACATATCAAACGTTTTGTGAAGCAGTCAGATTAGGATTTATTTTTGTTTATAATTAAACAATAGGTACATCATCCGTCTCTCAAGCTGTTTTGATATGTCTTCTTGAAGAACTATACGCATTATTTTGTATCTTTAAGATCTAATAATGTATAACTGTTTTGAAAAAAATAAGTCCCGTCGAGTTTCTTTTCGGTCATAATACTTCTTGGGCCAGAGGTGTAGGGTTAGAACCGGTGGTAGTTTTGGAACCAAGTTCCTTATCGGACAGTTCGCGGATGGGGGGCTAGGCTAAAAAAAGTCACGTGACCGTCACGAAAAAGCGTCACGTCACGAAAACGCGACACCCATACGATTGAGAAACATGTGAAATGGAATGAAATAAAAAATATATAAAATATAATAAAGTGAAGTGAAGTTTCAGAAATGTTTTTTAAATTTCAAAAATTCAAAAAATTTAAAAATTTTAAACGTTTCAAAATTTTTTTAAATTTCAAAAATTACGAAATAGTCAAAAATTAAATTAAATTAAATAACATAAATTCGTTCCAACCGAGTGTTCCACGACACTCACGTATTTTTTTTTCTCTGACGTTCTGCATTGTAATGTGCTTACATTGAAGAATAAATATCTTAATCTACACCAATATCATAAATCCTCTATTCCGCGTTCGGAAACCGTATGTAATTACCACCATTATTGCAACCAGTAACGTAACATCAGTGTAATGTCTGTGACAGTGTGTACGGTAACGTAATGAAAATCCACCCTCCTTCCCGACCGCCGGCACGCAATATAAGGTTTGCCATGGCGGTGTAATGGCGGTCATTCTAATAGTTTCTGAACACGTCATTTAGGATTTTTAATATGTGTGTAGATAAAGCAGTGTATGCTTCTGTACGTAATAAGGCCTAATTACGTACAGAAGCATACACTGCTTTATCTACACACATATTAAAAATCCTAAATGACGTGTTCGGAAACTATTAGAATGACCGCCATTACACCGCCATGGCAAACCTTATATTGCGTGCCGGCGGTCGGGAAGGAGGGTGGATTTTCATTACGTTACCGTACACACTGTCACAGACATTACACTGATGTTACGTTACTGGTTGCAATAATGGTGGTAATTACATACGGTTTCCGAACGCGGAATAGAGGATTTATGATATTGGTGTAGATCAAGATATTTATTCTTCAATGTAAGCACATTACAATGCAGAACGTCAGAGAAAAAAAAATACGTGAGTGTCGTGGAACACTCGGTTGGAACGAATTTATGTTATTTAATTTAATTTAATTTTTGACTATTTCGTAATTTTTGAAATTTAAAAAAATTTTGAAACGTTTGAAATTTTTGAATTTTTTGAATTTTTGAAATTTAAAAAACATTTCTGAAACTTCACTTCACTTTATTATATTTTATATATTTTTTATTTCATTCCATTTCACATGTTTCTCAATCGTATGGGTGTCGCGTTTTCGTGACGTGACGCTTTTTCGTGACGGTCACGTGACTTTTTTTAGCCTAGCCCCCCATCCGCGAACTGTCCGATAAGGAACTTGGTTCCAAAACTACCACCGGTTCTAACCCTACACCTCTGGCCCAAGAAGTATTATGACCGAAAAGAAACTCGACGGGACTTATTTTTTTCAAAACAGTTATACATTATTAGATCTTAAAGATACAAAATAATGCGTATAGTTCTTCAAGAAGACATATCAAAACAGCTTGAGAGACGGATGATGTACCTATTGTTTAATTATAAACAAAAATAAATCCTAATCTGACTGCTTCACAAAACGTTTGATATGTTTTCCTACCTAAACGGTGTCCTATAAATGTTAGATGATTTAGTAGCAGTTTTTTGGTTTGGGCCATGCATCTTTGTCCGTCATATATAGTCCTCGAACCTGCAATAACCCTTTGACATTCATGACATTTTCAAATATTTCTTAAGAGCGGGTAAAGGTAAATTTAAAGGATCGACGGGTAACATGTTATAAATATGAACACCTTGACCAAAAAATTACAAATTATTTCAATACCAAATTTCATCTTAATACGTACAGCGGTTATTGGTTATTTCTTCCCCATGAAAACTTCCACCCCTTTTGCATCCGCTTAATGGATAATTTCCGAGATAAAACTATTTTATTTCCTTCTCCAGAGCTCAAATTATCTCCATTCCAAATTTTATCTAAATCGATTCTGCGGTTAATAATTCCCTATACAAATTTCCAACTCCCTTTTCACCCCTCTAGGGTTGATTTACGGGGTGAAAACTATCCTTTGTCCTTTCTTGAGACCCATACTATACCAAATTTCATCTTTATCAGTTCAGCGGTAAAAAAATCCTCATACCAACTTCCAACCCCCTTTTCACCCCCACAAGGGTTTATTTTCGGGATGAAAACTATTCTGTCGTTTCTCGGGACTAAAACTATCTCCATACTAATTTCTATTAAAAATTATCCATACCAACTTTCAACCCCCTTTTCACCCCCTCCAGGGTTGATTTTTGGGATAAAAACTATTCTATGTCCTTTCCCGAGACTCAAACTATCTCTACACAAAATTTCATCAAAATCCGTTCAGCCGATTTCACGTGATGCGCGCTCAAATAAACAGACAAACAGACAAAAATTCTAAAAATTGTTGGAACGTGTTCTGTTATCGATTCTAAGTATCCTCAGCCAACTTTTTTTCGAATATTTTCCATGACCCTCTTTAGCTTTATTATATGTATAGATAGAAGATAGATAGTTTTTATTGACCTACGGTTCTAAAGTAAGATGGGGGGGGGAGGCTTTTTTGAAGATGAAACTATCCTTTGTCCTTTCTCGAGGCCCATACTATCTCTATACAAATTTTCATCTAAATCAGTTCAGCGGTAAAAAATTCCTCATACCAACTTCCAACCCCCTTTTCACCCCCACAAGGGTTTGAAAACTATCCTATGACGTTTCTCGGGACTCAAATTATCTCCATACTAATTTCTATCTAAATCGTTTCAGCGGTTAAAAATTCTCCATACAAACTTTCAACCCCATTTTCACCCCCACCAGGGTTGATTTTCGGGATTAAAACTATATTTTATCCTTTCCTGGGACTCAAACTATCTCTATACCAAATTGCATCAAAATCCGTTCAGCCGTTATCACGTGATGCGCGGTCAAATAAACAGACAAACAGATAAACAGACAAACAGATAAACAGACAAACAGATAAACAGACAAAAATTCTAAAAATTGTTGGAACGTGTTCTGTTATCGATTCTAAGTATCCCCAGCCAACTTTTTTTTGATTATCTTCCATGTACAGACTTTCGACCCTCTTCAGCTTTATTATATGTATAGATATGTTGAATAACTTTATAACATGACTGACGTAATGAAAACTGGCACAGTCAAATCTAACCTACTTTAAGATCTCACATTTTTAAATAACAGCAATTGTTATAGGTATCCAATAAAGCAAAGAAATAGAGTTTAATACTTGTTCATAATGTTATTTTGTTCCTATAAATACATATTTGGATTTTGCATAGAACTTGGCACTCATTTAGATCTCCATTCTTTTTGCGGCAAAGTCCACGGCCAAGCATAATTTTTGTATTGAACTTGGCTCTCTTTTTTTAGGGTTCCGTAGTCAACTAGGAACCCTTATAGTTTCGCCATGTCTGCCCGTCCGTCCGTCCGTCCGTCCGCGGATAATCTCAGTGACCGTTAGCAATAGAAAGCTGAAATTTGGTACTAATATGTATATCAATCACGCCGACAAAGTGGTAAAATAAAAAGTGGATTTTTTTTTTATTAGGGTAGGGTGATTGTGCTAGTTTCCCGTCCATGGTCAGTTTCCGTCCACCTGACGGTTTTGCTACAAATATATGGGGAAAACTTGAACGTAAATGAATTTTCCTGCGGAAGTTTGGTCTTGTTGCGATCCATAATATCTAAGAAATAATTCTACTATCATAAAAAAGTAATTTGACAAATAGTGCCTTTAAAAATAAAACATTAATAGCCGCCTCGAATTCGGCCCTAGCAAATGTCATCGCAATGAAGAAAAAAACTTGTGGCGCGAAAAGTTTATGATGAGTTTTATTAATGACTAGCTGTGCCCGCGGTTCCGCCCGCGTGGAATTCGGTCCGGTCTGTGTCAGTAAGCGGCTAATTCACCCCTAATTTCTCTCCCGCTACCCTGGAGGCGGAACTTTAAAGTTGACAGATGGATACGCTAGAGGACAGTCGTCCTAATAAAATATTTTACAATTACCACTAAATGAAACTACACTCAAAAATGAATACTTTTTTTTTATTATATTATTTTTTTGGCATGATTTAAACGACAAAGAGAGTAGTAGGTGTATATCGGACGATACAGGACCACTTCTGTACACTTCTATACGTTCATGTCCACGGCAAATATCATCCAAATCGATCCTCCCGTCAAATCAGTCAAAGCATGAAATGTAAGAACAGGCGTGGTTGAAAGTGGGGGGCCGGTCACACATGCAGAAATGATTTTTTTCTATTTTAGGTGCACTTGGAGGGGGGGGGGGGGGGTCTATGACCCATGCAAATTTAACTGTAGTGGCTACCCCCCCCCCCCTTTTAGACGTTGAATTTTTATAGGCTACGTATAACCTGGCTGGGGATTTTCTTGAATTGGAATTAGTAATCCTTAAGGGGTGATTTCCGGGATAACAATGCAAAAAAAAACGGCCAAGAGCATGTCGGGCGATGCTCAGTGTAGAGTTTCGTAGATGCTGCCCTGTTACAAAACATCCGTTCAAAAGGTCGTTTATTTGGCGGCGCTTAGGTACGTCATTTTACTATTCGGCACTTCCTTTCACTATGCGTTTTTGACTAATAATTCAAAAACGGCTGAACCGATTTTATTCAATATAGTTTTTATTGAAAGTTCTTATCAGGCCTCACCAAATTTCAGCTTTCTAGTGCGAACGGTAACTGAGCTAGACCACGGACAGACGGACGGACATGGCGATGTAACTGTTACGTAATAAGGCCTAATTATGTGCAGAAGCATACACTGCTTTACCTACACACATATTAAAAATCCATTGAAACCATTAGAACATTAGTGCGTCAGCGGTCGGGGGGGGGGGGGGGGATTTTCATTACGTTACCGTAGGTAATGAATGTTCATACGTTTTTACCACACTGTCACAGATAATACACTGATGTTACGTTACTGCATGGTTGCAATAATGTTGGTAATTAATTACATACGGTTCCGAACGCGCAACAGAGGATGATATTGGTGTAGATCATAGTAGTTTATGTAACTGTTACGTTTTAAGGCCTAATTACGTACAGTTGCATACACTGCTTTATCTACACTCATATTATTTATTCTAAATGCCGTATTCGGAAACCATAGAATGGCCGTCATTGCATCGCCATGGCCAACTCGATTGTGCCGGCGGTCGGGGAGGCGCGTGTCGGGCTATCGGCAGCCGCGCGGAAGCGTGCAGGTGTACATTATGTTATCAAAACTCATAACACATCAATAGTTGAGCATGTAAAGTTAAAATTACGTTACTGCCACAGATAAAAAGCTTATCATAGTAAAAGCGGTCGTGGTAATGCTAGCAATTTGCCTACCGTTTTCGAACACGTTTTAGAGAACGTACAATATGAGTGTAGATAATAGTAGTTTATGCAACAGTTGTATAAGAGGGGTCAAAAAAGGTGAGTGGTGTGGGTAACAATTTGAGCCGTAGGCGAAAATTGTTAAGAAAAACGCCACGAACATTTTTTGACCTACTTATACGACGTTGCATACAATACTTTTTCTACGACTACACTTACTTTTACATAAAATGCGAAATTGAAAACTTCATGGATATCGCCGTTATTTTGTCAATATAATCAACAATCATTTAAGTTTTACCTTTTAAAACACTATTTTTCAAGAATACTAACATTACTAACACAAATACACACGTCGTTATTTGATCAATGATTGAGCTACAGAGATTAGTAAAAATACCTAAATTACTTTCAAAGTTTACAGTTTGCCCCAACAAACGAACGGGAAACGTAAAATAAAAACTGCAAAGTATCTGTGGTTCTTTTCATTTTTTCTTTTTTAAAGTTTTTTTTTCTAAAAACGCTGCGTTTATTTAGGTTTTTTAGGTTGGCAGTAATTTATTTTGTCCTATATTAAAGTGCTTGCACGCGATTACACGATACTATTTTGGAGCTTTTATAGAACAAGTGTTATTTTGGGCAATAGACTAGATAGACTTTTCTTCTAGTATATTATCTATGTTCTTATAAAGGTGTTGACGAATGTATAAATGACAGATAAAAGTGCAGGAGTAGAAAAAGATATTTATTCGTCAATGTAAGCACATTACAATGCACTAATGAACGTCAGGGAAAAATAAAATACGTGAGTGTAGTGGAAAGTGTGTGAATCGAGTGCGATTGGAACGAAGTTATGTTATTGAATTTTATTTCATTTTTGACTTTTTCGTAAATTTTGTGGTTTTAATTTTTTATAATTTTTTTTTTTAATTTTAGAAATTTTGGAAATTTTGGAAATTTTTGATATTTTGGAAATTTTGAAAATTTCGGAAATCTTGGAAATTTTGGAAATTTTGGACATTTTGGAAGTTTTGGAAATTATGGAAATTTTGGAAATTATGGAAAGTTTGGAAAAATTGGAAATTTTGGAAAGTTTGGAAAAATTGGAAATTTTAGATATTTTAGAAATTTTTGAAAGTTTGGAAATTTTGGAAATGTTAGAAGATTTGGGAATTTTGTAAATTTTGGAAATTTTGGAAATTTCGGAAATTTCGGAAATTTTGGAAATTTTGAAAATTTTGGAAATTTTGGAAATTTTGGAATTTTTTTACATTTTTGACATTTTTAAAATTCTCGACTAAGGTTATTCTTTAAGGTTCTCGACTTTTTTCACTTTTATCACTTTGTCACTTCTCACTTTCACTTTTCACTACACTTCACTTCACTTTATTCTATTTTATATATCTTTTATTTCATCGTATGGGTGTCGCTTTTTCGTGACGGTCACGTGACTTTTTTTCGCCTAGGCCCCCATCCGCGAACCGTCCGATAAGGAACTTCGTTCCAAAACTACCACCGGTTCTAACCCTACACCTCTGGCCCAAGAAGTATTATGACCGAAAAGAAATTCGACTGGACTTACTCGTATTTTTTTCAAAACAGTAATTCATTATTAGATTTTAAAGATACAAAATAATGCGTAGTTCTTCAAGAAGACATATCAAAACAGCTTGAGAGACAGATAATGTACATATTGTTTAATTATAATTATAAAGAAAAATAAATCCTAATCTGACTGCTTCACAAAACGTTTGATATGTTTTCCTACCTAAACGGTGTCCTATAAATGTTAGATGATTTTGTAGTAGTTTTTTGGTTTGGGCCATGCATCTTTGTCCGTTATATATAGCCCTCAAACCAGCAATAACCCTTTGACATTCATGGCATTTTCAAATATTTATTAAGAGCGGGTAAAGGTAAATTTAAAGCATCGACGGGTAACATGTTATAAATATGAACACCTTGCGTATGCACACATTACGTAACAGTTACATAAACTACTATTTATCTCTTTTTAGGGTTCCGTAGTCAACTAGGAACCCTTATAGTTTCGCCATGTCCGTCCGTCTGTCTGTCCGTCCGTCCGTAGTCTACTCGTAGCTTGGTGACCATTCGCACTAGAAAGCTGAAATTTGGTATCAGTATGTGCATTAATCACGCCGCCAAAGTAATAGAATAAAAACTAAAAAAATATTTTTATTAGGGTACACATAAAATGGGGGTTGAATTTTTTTTTCGCTCCAACCCTATCGTGTTGGGTATTATTGAATAGGTCTTTCAAAGAGAATAGAGGTCTTCTAATACATTTTTTGGATGAAACTAATAGTTTCGTAAATATTAGATCTGAAAGTTCATTTCGTGGCAACCATATAATTAGTTATTATCCTTAGATTAAGTATGTTTGTTTGCATGTTGTTGTTGTTGCGAATAAATGTTTTCTATGTTCTAAAAAAGGGCGTCTCCTCCATCTAACTTTTGAACCGTGGGTCCAAAAAATAGAAAAAAATAATGGAAGTGAGGCCTGATAAGAATTTTCAATAAAAACTATATTGAATAAAATCGGTTCGGCCGTTTTTGAATTATCAGTCAAAAACGCATAGTGAAAGGAAGTGCCGGATAGTAAAATGACGTAAGCGCCGCCAAATTTCCCTTAATAAACGACCTTTTGAACGGATGTTTTGTAACAGGGCGGCAACTACAAAACTCTACACTGAGCATCGCCCGACATGCTCTTGGCCGGTTTTTTTGCATTGTTATCCCAGAAATCACCCCTTAAGGATAACTAATTCCAATTCAAGAAAATCCCCAGCAAGGTTATACGTAGCCTATAAAAATTCAACGTCTAAATGCCAAATAGAAAAAAATCATTACTGACCCCCTTAAAAAATCATTTCTGCATTTGTGACACCCTAAATTTCAACCGCGCTGCAACCGCGCCTGTTTCTTACCTTTCATGCTTAGACTGATTTGACGGGAGGATCGATTTGGATGATATTTGCCGTGGACATGAACGTATAAGTACAAAAGTGGAACTGTATCGTCCGATATATACACCTGCTACTCTATGTCGTTTCAATCATGGCAAAAAAAATTATAACGACAAAAAAATTTAAGTATTGCTTTTTGAGTGTAGTTTAATTTATTGATAATTGTAAAAAAAAATATCAGGACTACTGTCCTCTAGCGTATCCATTTGTCAACTTTACTTCACGTTCCGCCTCCAGCGTAGCGGGAGAGAAATTAGGGGTGAATTAGCCGCTTACTGACACAGACACACACACATCGTCGACGATCCCAAACTCACGAGTGATATTGAACCTTTGAGTCTAAGGAGAGACTTTGCCTCCTTATGTGTGTTCTATCGCTTGTACAATGGGTTGTGCTCCGAAGAACTGTTTGATATGATGCCCACGGCAGCTTTTTATCACCGCACCGCTCGCCGCCGGCAGGGTGTTCATCCTCACACCCTGGAGCCCAAAGGGTCGCGCACAGTACGGTTCAAGAGGAATTTCCTCCCACGAACGCTGCGGCTGTGGAATGAACTCCCTGCCGAGGTTTTCCCAGCGGGCTACAGTATGAGGTTCTTCAAAAAAGGAGTGAATAGGTACCTAAAGGGTAGGCAACGCGCATGTGAATCCTCTGGGGTTGCAGGCGTCCATAGGCTACGGTAACTGCTTACCATCAGGTGGGCCGTATGCTTGTTTGCCACCGTCATAGTATAAAAAAAAAAAAAACAGACCGAATTCCACGCGGGCGGAGCCGCGGGCACAGCTAGTATATATATATTTTTAATTCTGATTAAAACTGGCCAAGTCAAAGCTAACCTACTTTAAGATCTCACATTTTTAAATAACATGAAGTTAAATACAATCTTCTGATCCGTGCGTCACACACATGCCGCCCATGGTGAGCTGTCCTCTTCGCATCAACAATCCTCCACTCAACACTCGCCTTTTGCATCACCACTAGAAGAAGCATATGGGTCGCCCTACCTTAACAACACAGGATCGAAGACAGGTATATGGCAAAAAAGATGGAACGACATATGCTCACTTCATGGAAAACTTTACGATCTCCCTTTTGGCACAGCAAGCAGAAAATTGCCGATGAAATAGAACACCTAACCAAGCTAAATTATCCCTCAGAACGATTACTAATTTACACTGCCGTATTGCTACAAAGGGACAAAAACATTAAACAGGCCAAAGATATCAGCAGATTACTTGACCGCCGCCTCAAACTGTGGGCCGATGAGCAGTTTGATATTTTAATCTCAGAATCGATAAAATCTGACAAAACTCTAATACATATAGTCGAAAATACCACAATAACGACGAAACAACACAAACATTCACAAGACTAATTCAACGTGGCAAAGTCCGCGAGGCCCTAAGCTGGCTATTAACCAAAGATACAAGCAAAGTCCTGAATAGTAACGACGAAATCGATTATACCGGTAAAACCGTCAGCGACGTACTAAGAGAAAAACATCCACCTCCCGCAAACCCCAACCCTGACTTATTTGCCCTGCCCGAGGATACCCCGAAATGCCACCATTATTAGATGTCGACATAACTAGTAACCACGTCGAGCAAGTTGCAAGAAAACTACATGGTGGTGGGGGTCCAACTGGCTTAACGTCCGAAAATTGGAAGGACTTTCTCTTACGTTTCGGCGATGCGAGCCTGCACCTAAGAAATGCCATAGCCCAACTTACTATGAAATTGAATAACGAACACGTACCTTGGACACAAATACAATCCCTTATGTCGAGCCGTCTGCTAGCTCTGGATAAATGCCCAGGCGTGAGACCCATTGGAATCGGGGAATGCCTTAGAAGAATCCTCTCTAAATGTATGATCTTGGCAACAGGATCTGAAGTCACCGAAGCATGTGGACAATGGCAACTTTGCAGTGGCCTCAACTCTGGTATCGAAGGAGCCATACATGCAATGAATGACACTTTTGAAGAGAAATGTCACCCATGCTCAGAATGGGGAATGCTCCTCGTTGATGCTAACAACGCATTCAACAGTGTAAATAGGCAGCTTGCTTTGTGGCAGACCCGAATATATTAGCCACATTGTGCCCGTTTCCTGTACAACACATATAACGGCCATGCCGAGCTTGTTATTCGAAACTCAGACACAATAATGTATAGCAAAGATGGCGTTACCCAAGGCGATCCACTCGCTATGCCACTATATGCTCTTGCAACATTACCCATAATCAATAAACTAAAAAAAGAACAGAATACACTCCAGACATGGTACGCTGATGACTCATCGGTCCAGGGAAACTTCAAAAGCCTTCGTAAATGGTGGGAACAGATCTGCAACATAGGACCGGCATACGGATACCTCCCTCAATCTAAAAAGGCAATCCTTATTGTATCTGAAACAGACAAAAATAAAGCACAGCAGATTTTTAAAGGAACTAACATTACCATCGCCACAGGTTCACCCTTCCTTGGTAGTTACATAGGCAAGGGAAAAGAAGACTTTATAAGAAACAAAGTGAAGCAATTTATTTCAATAATCGAGAAACTAACACATGTCTGTAAGGACTCCCCCCAAGCAGCTTACACAGCACTTACCAAAGCTGCCCAATTCAAATGGTCATTCCTACAACGTGTAATCGCTGATTCTAACGAACTTTTTGAACCACTGAAACTTGCACTACGGGCTAATTTCATGCCAACTATGATGGGTAGCGACATCAATGCCGACGAAGCCGCTCTGTTTTCCCTACCCGTAAATAAAGGTGGCTTGGCAATATCCAATCCATTCACCCAGAATAATTTGAGCTACAAAACCTCTAAAAAAGGCTGTTCAATCCTCTCATCAGCTTTGATCGGGACACAACATGTAGACCTAGCCCAACACAATAAATCCCTGATTGACGCACGCAAAGAAAGCCGAACAATGAAAGAAGCTCGCGATAACGAACTTTTAGACACTATATTGGCCAAATTACCCCCTAACAAAAGAAGAGCTATAGAAAGATCAATCGCATTGAAAATGAAAACAAAGTCTTCCACCTGGCTATCTACTATACCAACGAAGAAAGATAACCTCGACTTGTCCCCTCAAGAATTCAGAAACGCCCTGGCAATACGCTATCACAGAACCCCAAACTCAATGCCACCCTCATGTGATGGATGTGACAACAGCCAATTTAATATCGACCATGCTCTCTGCTGCAAGACTGGGGGGCTAATTTCAAGACGACACAATGAAGTTCGTGATCTATTTGCTGAACTATGTCACCAGGCATGGAGCAACGTCACAATAGAACCCATAATCACAGAAGGTGACCTTGGATTACGCGGCGACTTATCTTGCCGTGGCGTATGGAATGCTCAGAGAGAGGATCTTTTTGATATCCGTGTCGTAGACACTGACGCTCCCTCTTACATTACACGCCATGTCACTTCTGTCCTAAAATCTGCTGAGACTGAAAAACAAAGAAAATACTCCGCTGCCTGCGAAGCGAAACACGCTACCTTCACCCCTCTCGTGACTTCCGTGGATGGCGTATTCGCACCACAGATGACCTCCTTTGTCAAACACATAGGCGAAGCCCTCGCGGACCGCTGGAATAAATCGCTGAGTACGATACTGGGTTGGCTTAGAACAAGGATATGCATTACTATAATTCGAGCCACCAGTATATGTATACGAGGCACACGTCACAAATTCAAACCTGCAGCGAAACTATTGGGGTTCGACGACGGAGCAGGCATTCCCAGCTCTAACTAAACTGTCACCTGCCTGACCGTGCATTGCAGAGATGTGAATTTTGACTATTATTTTATATTCATTATTATTAGCTATTTCTTTAATAAATGACTATTCGTATTATTTTGTTCCTATAAATACATATTTGGATTTTGCATAGAACTTGGCACTCATTTAGATCTCCATTCTTTTTGCGGCGAAGCCCACAGCCAAGCATAATTTTTTGAACTTGGCTCTCTTTTTTTACATTTATGTTTTTGGTGAGATATCATTACTTTTTGTAAAGAAAACTACGCAGGTATTGAGATTTAATGTTTTTTCTTGCGGTTCCGCTACATGGTTTTCTTTTTTATGCTATTGTCGACATTCTCTTTACTTCTGTTCTGTGTATAATTATGTGGTGCAGCGCGCCGCCGACGACACACCGTTGGCCGGTCGTTTAGCGTGTATAACAAGTTTTTTGTATGGGGACACCACTTATTTTTTGACTTAACTTTATTTTTATATTTCTGTTATATAGCAAATATAATAATACATATATTGGGATAGTTTCAAATATCTGCTTGTAACGGTTCCAACGATACAATTTTTTTTTTTTTGTATGGGGACCCCCCTATTTTTGAACTTTTTTTTATTTTTAGATTTTTTCCTACGCTTACACACAATTACCGAGCTGGATTCCAAATTTCATCCTTCTAGGGTCATCTGGAAGTGGGTTAGGTTTAGGTCCTATATGTCAGTCAGTCAGTGCTAAAATTTACGACTTTTTGACCTTCATATCTTTATAACCGTTTGAGCTAGCTTCATGAAATTTGGGCTTCTAGATGTCATTATGGATATAATTAAACACACGTAGTTTTATGTGTTTATGTTAAAGAGGTTTTGAGTTATAGAAGGGTCAAAAGTGGCATCAAGTGGTTCGTGTAAATATACACTCGGCGCTGGCTAGCCAGTTCCTTTGTTTGAACTTGGCTTGACACGCTGCCGCGTGTCTAGATGTCACTGTTTTGAATGAAAATTATTGATTTGTTGATAAAAATCACTACATGTATGCCATTAACATTTGAGGAGTTCCCTCGATTCCGCATGACGGAGTTATGGAGTAAGAAACATAAAAAAAAAAAAAAACAAAATAAAAAAAACATACACGCCGAATTGAGAACCTCCTCTTTTGAAATCTTGAAGTCAGTTAAAAAAATAATAATGTGAAAAATGTCGTTCTGACTTTTTTCAAAAAGGTTAGGCTACAGGGCAGACCCTTATCCCGATCGTCTTTTTTTTAAGCTTAAATTGTAGCTGACTAAATTGTCCAGAGGAGTTCTTCTCAAATTTTTGATATCATTCTTCGTTTCCAAAATATCGAACGCCAAATTCAAAAATTTGGAATAAATTGAAATTTTTTTTCACTATTCAGGCCATAACTTTTTTCTTTTTTGATTTTCTCGAAAAAATCTTTTTGCATCTTACAGCTCTCGTAAATATGAGTCTTTTGAGCCATTTTTGAATATCATATCTTTACAACTTTCCGAGTTATAAGGGGATCGCACTTTTTCGTGAAATCGGGGCCTATACTGGAACGAACGAAAAGACATTTCCAATGTCAAAAAACCCTACAACCCTAATTGAGAACCTCCTCTTTTGAAATCTTGAAGTCGGTTAAAAATGCAATGCCTGTGGTAAGTATTTTAGGTACACCGAAGAAATTACTATTACAAAAACGTTGGCCATGCAAATGGTAAGAAATTGTCATCCGTGGTGATGTTTCCTTATCAATCTGCTACGAGTATAAAAATAAGTATCAACTAAGTAAGTATGACGAAATCCGCACTAGCCATTATGCTTGTTTCTTTTACATGTACTCCACTGAATTCATATTTCAGTGGAGTACTTAGTTTGACAGAACTTTACATACATTTTGGCATCTATGCGAACTAAGATCGTCAAACCTGTCAGTCTGTGTCCTGTAAGTACAGTTTAACGTCTAATTTTTTAAATGGTGCAGTCAGGTCGGTTATTCTTGGGATTAGGTTGCCGAGTGGATCCTGAGCTTCATAGTAAGTAACGGTAATCTGAAGCAAAGAACGCTTGGAAGATAATATTATTCATAATATTAATGTTTATGTTCAGTCGCCATCAGATATATATATCGGAGCGACCAAGATGGTCACTAATATCTGAACAACGCCTCTATTCTCAACTCAAGGCGGTAAAGTGCATGTTCAGATATTTCTGAGTACCTTGGCCGCCCCGTTATATTTGATGGCGACTGTTCATACCCAACCATACTCATTTATTTACTGATAGGGTTTAAAAGTCAGATGGCAGCCCAGAGGCGTATTTGCAAATTTGGCGCCCCGGGCCAGAAAAATTTGCCGCCCCTGTTACTTAACCAGACAGAATATTAAAATTTTCTTGAGACTATCTGAACCCTTAGTGAAGTTGAAAAAACCGGCCAAGTGCGTGTCGGACCACGCATAGGAGGTTTCAGTACCTTCAATGGAATAAGAACCAAACTAATACCAAAAGGTCGTATCTGATGCCTATGGAAGAAGTTTTTTGGAGATAACTCAAAAATAATGTTCAAAACAATTTTCGTAGAAAGTATATGATAAGGCGCATCTCCCCAAATTTTTTAATATTTTTTGGACTTACGGGGCACAATTTTTCCGACTTTGGAAGCGATTATTTCAGAAAATATTCACTTAATCACAAAATGGTCAAAGAAACCTCAATGTTATTAGATATAAAGACCTATCGATTGATGTGTCACATGTTGAAAAAAAATTTTCGAAATTTAGTTACATGTATGGTCAAATGCCCCTAAATTTTTTTTTTTCAAATTTCACTACATAACTAAGTAGCTGCATACAAAATACACCTTATGTGTAAATTTTAACAAGATACGTCGTATAGTTTCCGAGTAAAATGGCTGTGACATACGGACGGAGAGACAGACAGACAGACATGAAGAATCCATAAGGGTTCCGTTTTTTGCCATTTGGCTACGGAACCCTAAAAACACCCTGCTGACGCCTTTTGCACATCTGCGTAGCGGGATGGACACCGCGATGCAGCGCTACACATTTTGGCCCGTAACAACAGCGGATCGAGAGCAAAACAAGTGCGAATTTGAATGGAGAGGTTACGCGGTTTTGATTCCGTTCTTGATTCGCACTCGATCCGCTCTGGTTTCGCGGCGTAACGTGCTAAAGGCGTAATGGGACCGGGTAACGTGTTTATGTGTAAGGTCAATGTGGTATAAGGACCGGGCGGCCACAGTATGATCATTGATCACTTACCTCGTCGAGGAGCAGTTTGGAACCTTATTAATCGAAAAGTAAAATTTTTATATGTCGGTAAATCACTTGGTTGGACAGCACTCAGCCTGGTCGGTTTTGGTTTTCAAATTAATTTTACATGAAAGAGTGTATTAAGAACTATCTCCTGGATTTATTTTTAATTGCATATTTTAGAAGCTAGAGAGAGTATAAAACTGTATAGTCAAATATCTTACTAAATATTTATTGTATAAAAAAAATTAGTAACCTTGAACTTATTTTTGAAAACGTACCTAACTGAAAATAAGTAATTAATTTTTCAGCATTTGTTTTTGTTTTATTCAACAGTTACAATTGTTACATGTATGGAGTGCACCCCTAAAAATGTTTTTAAAAATAATTCTTGTGCTCCAATATATAGCGGGTTATAAAAGCCATTCAGACATTCACACACCAAAATTTTATAAATATAGGGCCGTTAATTTCCGCTACAGACGGAAAAAGCACCCCAAAAATTGCACCACTAAAAGTGTGCGAAAACAGAACGGACTAGACTGAGCGCTCTCTGACCAAAAAAGATTGAAAGAGCATCACTTTAGCAATCAAATGAGGTTGGTTTCATCTTGCTACTCGATGAGGTAAAAACACCCCAAAAATTGCACCACTAAAAGTGTCCGAAAACAAAATAGACCAGGCCGAGGGCTATGCGAACAAAAAATATTGAAAGAACATCTAGCTATCAAATGAGATTGGTTTCATCTTGCTACTCGATGAGGTAAAAACATCCCAAAAATTGGACCACTAAAAGTGTCCGAAAACGGAACGGAACAGGGTGAGAGCTGTCCGACCAAGTGATTTGTGACCAATTTTTTTTTCTTTTCGATGAATAAGGTTCCCCAAACTGCTCCTCGATGAGGTAAGTGATCATACGGTGGCCGCCCGGTCCAATAGGCTTGTAGTCGTACGTAGCCTATACATTTTTCCCAACCATTACCCATACCGAAACTACCATTCCCAGTAACTTCTAGTATATCTGTAGGATGCAAAATATACTAGATTGGACGAACGCTAAGATTAGATCAGGAAAGATAGACCCGTATCGCGGATTCTCACTTTTATTGACTTGATTAAGAAAAATTAAATTTTTCCGACTGTAAACGGAAGCTTAGCTAAATAACCAGGCATAGTTATATTGTTCTCCTTTTTAGAAAAAAATGCAGTTTACTTTATGTGATACATATGGTAATGGCAGATATGGAAGGGGGCTTAAGTACAAAATAACGCCCTTCATGTTAATTTAGATTGTGGCGTTTAGAAAATGTTTGTTTAAAATTACTCTTTCTTAGGCCTTATGAGCCAGTACCTAACTGAAGTTCAGCATCGAAAAAGGCGCCCAGAACACACGGGGCGGCTCGCGCCCTATGTTTCTTTCTCCACATTAAACGTATTCTCGCGGATCCCCCACAGAGGCTTTGAGAAGCCCTAGAATGGCTGGTGTAGATAAAGTCATAAATCGGATCAACCGATCATTAGATTACACGCTCGACGCCGAAAGAGTTATATCGCTCGTAGCGTTTTGTCCGTAGCCGTCTCAGAGAAATAAACCAATGGAGTGGTAATTGTCAGGCGTCCCCCTCTGCCAAACGTACAAGACCATTGGTCGTAGCGGTTATATAAAACTAGTTGTCGCGCGTCAAACGCCATTCGGAAATACCTCCAAGAGGCAATCAATGGCTTAGGTCAATGGTTTCGTCTTTGGCGTATTGAAGTCAATCCGGACAAGAGCGCAGCGATTATCTTCCACCCTACTGCCATAGGTCCGACAGGCAGGAAGGTGGCTCCGGTCCGGCTTTTTGACCAGCCCATTCCGTGGGTTAATGAGGTCAAATATCTAGGCGTCACTCTCGACCGTCGTATGACTTTCAAAAGCCACATCCGTAGGGTACGCAACAGAGCGCTGTTCGTATTAGGAAGGCTAGGGCCGATGATTAACAAGTTTAGTAAAATGTCACTTAGAAATAAGCTGACACTCTACAAGACTTGTGTTCATCCAATCATGGCATACTCAAGTGTGGTTTTTACCCACGTGGGTATGTCAAGTCTCGAGCCGCTTCAGATCGTTCAGAATCGTTTTCTCCGTAGGGCGACTGGTGCCCCGTGGTACCAGACGACCCTCAGTTTGCACCATGACGCGGGGCTTGACTCCCTTTATGGTTTCTTTAAGCAGACTGCCTGGCGTTATTTTGACAACGCTCCGCACAGTAGTAATCCGTTAGTTAGGAAGGCTGCGAACTACATTCCCAACCCTCCCCCCGTCGGACTCTTAACACGGAAGTCACTGATTAGGGGCCGCTCGGTTCGGCGGCCTAGACACTACGTCACGGACCAGGACGACGCACTCACAGCGGCCATTCATGAGAAATGGAACGCTGTGCGTGCGCCCTCCCCCACATGTACACTGCGGCGCCCCCGCCGGATGGGACGCCCACCTCGGAACAGTCGCGACCACATCGACACGTTCAGTCCCTTATCCACCCGGTACCGCCGCATACCGGATAGAGTCACCCCGACAGTCGTCGGGCCTAGCTGAGTTTCTTGCTGGAGTCTTCTCAGCTAGGCTAGGAGTAGCGAACCAGCGACAAAACTCCCATTAGCTCGATCCCCCCCCACTCACCCAGATCAGGTTGAACTCGCTTCAACTGATCTCGCTGGAAGCGCAAGCTCGGTAGGAGCATTCCAGCGTAGCAAACACGTCACGTCTGGTCGCGGAAGGATCCTGGATTTTCCCCCGGCAACCATCCCACCAAACAGTCCGCCCGCTTTAGCGCTCCAGAAGCATAAAGCCCAAGTCAGGTTGAAAAAAAAAAAAAAAAAAAAATCAAACGCCATTCAATGAATGTCAGGCAGCCCGGAACGATCTGAGGTAAAAATGCCTGTAACAATAATTACGTCTAAATATCATCAAATAGTGCACGAAATTAGCAAAAAACTAAAAAATATTGTCAATCAAAAAGTGTTGCCACTTAATGGTACTACATCTGCTTTAGGGTAATTTTTTAACTTGACTCTTCATAGTACATTGTACCATCGGGTTCATAATTGCATACCCAATTTATCAATGAATTCATTCATAAATTGGGTATGCAATTATGAACACGAACAAGAGTAATCGACTCCAGTGCGGCAGAAATACGTCCGCCAGCCATTATGTCATTCATTGTCATTGTTATGAGAGGTTAGGCAATACACTTAAAAGATACTCCGTAGGTTAGGCAGAGACCCATTCGGCATACAGCCATAATTGTAAAGCATTGCTCTGTTAAAAAAGTAGTGTGTCTCTCTGTGTGTGTTGTTATTAAATTGTTTCTAAACATATTTTAATCGACTATTATTTCGAATTACATATTATTTTTAATCATTAACAAAAATGAAAAGATTAACGTCAATACTTCAAAGTGAGTTTTACACTCATTCACACGCATAGCTTTTTTAAATTATATATGTCGTCGAGCACCGCCGAGGGCAGGGCTGTAAGGTAGTTTGGAACTCAAAAAACTGACACTATCAGGATAAACTAGCCTATAGCACATTACACACGGACGCACGGTAATGAAATAAAACATAAACACTGGTTTAACAACTGTATTGAAATCAAATCTTTTTAAAACCGTATTATGGGAAGGACAACAAACTACTACTGGTTCGGAAAGGAGCCCCAACTGAGAAGAACCAGCATAATAAATTCAGCGTATGTGTGCTTGTAGTAAGGCACAATAGCTGAAATTTGTCTATGGTCTCAAAAATACAGCTACCATAAACAAATTTTTGTTTTAATAGACTAATTTCAGCTAGTGTGCTGAGTTCTGCACTGAATTCCGCTCTAATGTGTGGCGCCCCTTAAGTGAAATATACTTGTAGATGCTTGAAATAACGATATTCCTGTTTAGCAATTAATTCGTTCCTTTATTTTCGCCATACATTTTATGTAGCATTTTAATTTTGTATGGATTATACTTTATTTATTATAAGGTTAAATAGGCAATTTTAATTTCTGACTCTGGTATCACTGTACCTAACAGGTAAGTTTTAGTGGTGGGACAAATAAATGTCGATATTAACTTTGGCAGTATGTTATACTTTTTATTTATAATCGTAAGTAATATGCTGGTAGAAAAACTTGATATTTAATCACAACTTAACATTATAATTTTATCAATAGCTAAACCTTAGACTTGGTAAAGACACAAAAATATATAACTAACCTACGATCAATGTTTCTCTGCGTCCGTAGGAAATACCTTAGACAACCCTACACGTGACCCTGGGTGGTGCTAAAAGAATTACAACCTTGGCAGCTCTACTGTCCTACCTGGACCTCGCAGCACTCACTGGATTTTCTTCATCATCTGCTTCCCCACTACCCTAGGGAAGAAATGCCTATCTATATCCAGTGACATGTAGGCATACGATAAATAAATCTACGATAAAATGTGACATTTTCAAGTCAAAGGTACATCATTATCGGTTGTCAATAAGGCGTTACCATAAAAAAATCATTTAGAAATTAACTCTATTGACAACCGACAATGATGTACCTTTGACTTGAAAACGTCACAAATATCGATACTTAAGTATAATATTATCGACGCGTTCTCCCACTGTGTACGTTTACTTAAAGATGACATTATCTCGTTCACGGACAGGTTGTCTGTGACTGTGTTTATACTTGTGTGAGTATATTTTATGCTAGTGTTTGATAATTTTATCGTGTGCATGTGTAGCGACGTCAATGGAAAATGCATTAGTGTTAACAGTATTTGTGTGCGTTTCCTCGTCCCCCGCGCCGAAATTGGCAGACTTTTTTTGATAGAAATTAGTGCGCGTCTCGCATCCGGTTGGTTTAATTATCAAAGGTAGCCGTACTACCACGTGTATCAAACGACATTTGGTGATTCCCTATATTAAACATAAACAACAGATCGACAAAGTCTATCAGTTTCTGTTCCTTAGAGAATATCTGTTCGGCATACACCAACGGACGTAAAACCGGTATTAGACACTGCAATCTGTAGGGCCCAATCTGTCAGATTGGGAGGTGTAATAAAAGTTAGGGCAATTAGGGAGCTAAGGGAGGGTAGGAAGAGGCAGGGTACACGACAGATTGGGCTCTACAAATTGCAATGATACCGGTTTAACTGCTTGCAGACCTCAAAGCAAATACCTAATCGAACGAGCGGAGCGTAACCGAAGTGAAGTTCTTTCAAACAACTTCGGCTACCTAGACGTCTGTGCATTTCGATGGCTTTTTGTTTTTGAATAGGTGTCGCGCAATAACTTCAGTAACGTTTTTCTGATTTATATGAAATTTGTTGGGATTGTACAGTCGCCATCAGGTATATCGGAGCGGCCAAGGTGGTCACAAATATCTAAACAACGCCTCTATTTAATTGTCAAGGCGATAAAGTTAAGAGTTCAGATATTTTTGTTTACCTTGGCCGTTCCGATATAGTATTTGATGGCGACTGTAGTAGAGCTCAATACAATTTGAGAGTTCGTTCATGAGCATGATCGATCAAGGGGTTATGGAGCTAGATGGCTCGATAAAACATCATCATTAGTCTTGTTATATTGGTCACTCGTTTCGTTTGCAAGAAAATGGCGAGTTTTCAGTTCGAGGCGGCCTACTAATATCTTTAAATCTATGTTGCAGACGTTTACTTACGAGGCCCAAACACTCTGTAGTGTTTGACAGCTGTCAGTTCTGTCACTGTCAGTTTTGTCAACGTCATCGAAACGTAGAGCTTAACTTAATTTGCATTATGCCATTTTTAATTTTATGCTGAAAAGGACGGTGCAAGTTCATCTTACAGTGTGTGAAAACCTTTCCTTCAGATAGAAATGCTGAGTAACGTATTCTTACTTTGATTTGTTTTTACTGTAATTTACAGCGGAAATAGTGTTTGTAAATTAAAAAGTAAGTATATTTGTTCGTTAAAATTGGAATCGGAAACAAACGTGTACGATCTTCTACAAAGTGCCTCGAACAAAACAACGCCACTAAAATTGATTGACATTCCCTTGTTTTTTTTACATGATTGATTTCAAATGAATTTACCGGCTATTATTATTTAGGTACTCAACTATCAAACTTATTAGGTACCTATATTACGAATTTATGACTTTAGGGTACCTATCAATAGCGGCTATCATTTTTATTATGCGGGTATTTATGATAGCTTTATTCTGTAGGGCTTTATTCATGTTACACAGACACCCTGGATTTAATATTGAATATTTGTAACATACTTATTCATTATTGAAGATAGTTTTGTTTTCAGCATGGCTTGGACAGGGTACCAGAAGTTCCTAGCCCTGATGATGGTAGTCACAGGCTCCATCAACACTTTGAGCACAAAGTGGGCTGATAAAGTGGAATCAAAGGGCTCAGATGGTGTAGTCAGAGTTTTTGAGCATCCTTTCTTACAGGTAATTAATATGTTTATTTCTTATAACCCCCATTTTTATTAAAAGCAATAACAAACTGCTATAGTACTTGATAATAATAACTGTATTTTCTCCATGATCACTCAAATTAAATTTTCATCTTTGTTTTCAGGCTGCAGCAATGTTTTTAGGTGAAATGCTATGCTTGCTTGTGTTTAAGCTGATTTATTTTAAGACCCGAAATACTGGAGGCCACCAACTGATCCAGGGTAACCAGAATTTTAACCCCTTCATCTTGATGCCTGCAGCGATGTTTGATTTAGTAAGTCTGACTTTTAGTTCATTTTGTGATATACATATTTTTTCTTAAGAGTTTTTGTAATGTTTATATTTGTTATCACCGAAAGCACCATATATTCTAAGTTGACCTGTTATTTAAGAATGAAAGCCTTATAAATATGCTAAAGTCCTGCTATTTCTATGAGAATAATGGTACGTACATAAATACTTATCAGTTTCATTACAAACATAACCTTTGGAGTTAAGTTCAATTCAGCTCAAGGTCCTTTTGTACGATTGAAACACATTATTTGCAATGTAACATTATCAATGTCTTTCACAAACTAGTAGATTGGTTCATCCAGTGGTTACTGTAGTGAAACCACAAGCAAAAACAATCACTCTTATACAGAAAAGGTGCCTTACACTCAAGCACTGTCTGTGTATATAACCAAGTTGTATGTTGTTATATTTATACTCACATTTACAGACATTTCTACCCTGTATAACCTATCACACTTCAGTTATGAAATATATCGTTTTGAAAATAAAGGTAATGAATATTTTCAGGTTGGGACCTCTATCATGTATATTGGCTTAACACTTACATATGCGAGTAGCTTCCAAATGTTTCGAGGGTCTGTTATAATATTTGTGGCAGCGTTCTCCACCATCTTCCTCGACAAACAAATCATCAGGCGAGAGTGGGCTGGCATAGGCAAGTTGATAAGTTAATTCTACCAACCTAAAAAGGCTGCTAAACTCTTTCACACTGGAACACTTACCAACATTATACTTTCACAATATTATTTTGTAGTGATACAACAAATACTAATGTAAATGGAGTGATACAACAAATACTAATGTAAATGGTGTCATTCATATTCGTAGGTCCCTTGATTCTGCGAAACATATCAAGCTTCTAATTAAAAGGCTGACAACACCCGATGACCTTCAAATTGACTTTACTCAAACAGTTTTTTAGCTATAACTACTTGTTTTGTGAAAGTAAAAAGATATATATGTTATTATTCGTTATATTTGAAAGAACTTCGTTAATTCCGATACACGATTGGACGAAATAGGCTCAATAGAAAATAATTCCAAAGTTACATCTTAAAAGGAGATCGTCAATTCTGGGCCACCTGATATAAACCGTATACAGTTTGTACTGCAATGTAAAATAAATACTCATTTTATTACTAAAGTAGACAAAATATTGCAAAAAAAATGAAACGGGAATTAGAAATACTAAATAAATAAACATTATGTTGATTTATCCGCGATTAAAATACAGCAAGACAAGTCGTTAACGTCCTTATGGCATTGACATAAAGTTTAACTTCACCCTGGCCTGAAACGGGATTGTTTTTTTGGTTTGACACTGTCAATGTATACCGTTACATAATCTGCGTTTTGATACTGTTCGGTAAGTTAGAACATTATAATATTAAAATAGTATCTAAGCCTACGAATACGGAAGTTTAAATTAGAAATCGACTGTAAAACGCCTAAAAATTGAAAATGCGTATTTTTGCATTTTTGATCGGAGTTTGAATATTAAAAGTGGGTTTCATAATGGCATAATAGCATGCTCCTTCGATAACGAAACGCATCTTTTTTTTTCAATTTTGTAATGTCAGATACTAGTGCAATTGCACTTAACGGTGGTAAACCTTATCCCTTCGCAATAGGTGTTAGGAATGTTCAGTAATAGTATCAACGATGGTTTGACAGCCGTCTTTGTTTACCGAAATACAGGAACTATAAATACGATCAAAATATGACTTTTTATTGTTTCATCATGATTCCCGTTTTGTTTTCAAGTCCGCTTTTGTACAGTATCTTTAAAAAATCGGTACTTTTTTTACATTAATATATAAATCATAGGCAAGCACGCTTTCAAATATTGTCTTTATCAGATTCAAGTTTTAAATGCATGATTTTTCAGTTTTCCCATTATATTTCGCAATATTTTTACCACCATCCTGATCTAGAAATTATGACGATTCTTTAAAGGTAGGAACCACTCATAAACGGTCCTAAATAACAGAATCCCACCAGCTAACAGGCCAGATCACCTAACAAAAATTGACGATCTCCTTTGCTTTAAACAGTTGTATGTCTTTAGTTTCTTGACTTATACGTCTGTAACTAAGGACAAAATTCCACCACACCAATACTAAAAACTTTGTTATTTTATATTTTTTCGATTAATGCGTAGTTTTTTTTTTAAATCATCATTTTGCAAAATTTGCAATAAGCTCCCATACCTACTAATCGTAACACAGTGTTTCTGTTTCACTCGCGCTGAAAAAGATAGGGAGGGAATTTAGCTGTTGTCAGCCCCTTAAGTCTTAGAATATTGCAGGAAATTAAAAAAATCTACCAAACCTAAGTACTTGCTTTCGTTTGAACTTGAAACATGTAGATAAGTAATTGACAAAAGACAACTACAAAATTATATTTGCAAAGGGTAGTCACTATCACTGTATTGCGAAAAAGTTTGTACCTGAATATTTGTAGGTATTTGTATTCATGAAACTTAGGAAATGCTATTTGTATTCTTAAAACTATGATTCGTGGTATCAGTAATATTTTGACAGTACGTTAATTTTTATATGACTATATTAAGCACAAAAAAAAATTCAGTTAACATTTTCTTTTACTGATGTTGGATTAATCTGAATAATTATTTAATTTAATTACATATTACATTTGATGCATAACCTGATTTAATACTTGATGGTTAGCACAAGAAAGACCTCTATAACATGCTTTGAATATTTAAAATATATGTGTTTAGTATCTTTGACTCTAGGCATATGCTGCTCACCATCAGGCGGGCTTTATGCTTGTTTACCATTGAGATGGTATAAAAAGTATACATGTGCCAATAGACATTGAAAAATAATAGGAAAAAAAAGGCGAAAGAGCTTGTATGGGGACTTCTATTTCTTCAATCAATTTGTATAATTAATATAGACGCCTTCCAATCACATTATGTAATGTCATTATCATAAGTAATCGATACCTATTGTTTTTTCTATGTTTGAATTATAGGTACATGAATCATTTCTAGAAACCCGTGTTGCTATTGTAACAATTATCATAAAGGCAAGCAGATGTTACTGTTTCTCTGAAGCTCGTCACACATGGCACAGATAGTTACGTAATTTATTAATGTACCTACTGATATACTTACTAGTCTGTTAGAGCGCATAATTTAGGATCATTATAAATATTACGATTATATCGGAGTTTGTGATGTGTTTTCTCCTAATGTCTATGAGTAAATACTCCGAATCCAAAATTATTACAATAGGTATTATTACGAAAAAAATTATATAGAAAAAGAGAGTGTATTCGATTTGTGGCACTAACGTAATTTTACTGAGCTGGTATATCACAGGTACATTATAAGTTCATGACTGTGTGTAACGCTGGGAATGTTTAGACTCTACAAGCAACGGTACCGGCAACATTCAAAACAAGCAGTGACTCTGGGAACAGATCGACACGTTTTCAAAACAAATACTTATATATTCGAAGCTTATACTGAGCCTCATATTTTTATTTCCTACATACTTAGCGTATCCATATTACATTTACAAACACATTAATTAATCCTATGTGTCAATAATTAACCATATGCAAAGCCACAAAAATTTTGAAATTGAGATTTACCCTCAACCCTTAGATAGGTAGGATGGAAGCTTCTTCTTTCTACTTTATAATATTAGTATTGAATCAAAATCACCCATTTCCCTACCCAATCCCTACAAAATGATTTCTAATATGCAGGTTTAGTTGTAATGTTATAATGCCAACTTCCGCTTAAATTCGTTTAGTTATTTATTTACGATTAATGGAGAAACATCCATCATACAAACATTCCAGAAGTGTGCCGAATATAAATGTGTTCGTGTAAAATCTAGTAAGCGCAAACACCGCGTATTGAATGACTCATGAAAACAATCTCAATTACTCCTGCCCTAATTATTAAATAAATAATCAATGACTGAGGTCAGCTTCGCTGTAATATGAATATGAGTATGTTATGTGCATAATTCCTTAGATAGTTTTCTAACGTAACGTAGAAATTATATATCTTCCTATTACTGCAAATACCGACTATCTGCAAAAATTACATTTCGAGAAAACTTGGTTTCAAATTTTAAAGGATCGGATTTATGCAAAAACGTATTATAATAAGAAAAATATTTTTATTCTCATTAACTTTGAAGTCCATTCATAAATAAGCAATAATTCTATTCAAATTATAGAGATGACAAATTTTTGACACTTAAGTGGTTTTACCTGTAGAAAGAGAATATTACTCGTATATATTTCACCAATCAGGCTCTATAAATCGGTGTTTGTTTCTGGTTTAGCTTAAGTGTTCTAGAAATTTACTGTGACAAAGCAAAATAATTAATAACTCGGGTCATCATACTGGATTTCAGTGTTAGTCAAAATTATTAGTAACCGATTTTACCTGTAAGATTATAAAGAACATTTAACGTATGGTATCTTAATTTGGCTCAAACCATTACTATAACTCTGTAATTGTTTAAAAATCAGGTCTGTAATGTGATGAAGGTTTGATTTGTATTATGATGTAATCTACACTACAGATTTCTAATGTGATTGAGTATTGACACTGAAATTAGTTTAGATTTTGACATTGTTTGTAGTCTGTTTAATACGCTTTGGTAAAATCCATTGCTTTGTTAGAGCTGACGGGTTTCCATACAGCTAAAACTGAAAGTGACGTAAATTATGTTCACTTAGTCGGTTCTAGCTGTACTACTCTAAGTAAGTATCACAAGAAAATTACAAGTAAAACCAGCTAAACCACATACACCATGTTATGGCAGTAATATTTTGCATCTTTTGAACAGGATATGCTCTGTGCAAAAAAGTGTTATATACTGTCGAATATAGTCGAATTCAGAACCTCCTCTTTTTTTGAAGTCGGCTAAAAATAGAAGTCATTCTATTAATATATACCTACATTAACGTTTCTTTCAGTAGATTGTGCTAGTATAGTATGAATAAGATACTTTAGTAGGTCAACTATCTTTGAAACTAAGCATCGTATTGAAAAAGTGATGTTACCACTTTGTAGATTTTTAAACGCAGATTATGAAATTGTAGTCGGTATTTGCAGTAATGGGACCATAAAATACCTTTAAATGGTAAAGCATAATATTCGAATCACTTATCTCGTACGTTCCTCTAATAGGCACCTATTGTGTTAACACAATGCTTATTTTGTTCCACAATTGAGCACATAAATTGCAAATACGCACTCTAGGCACTGATACAGTTATTTACACTAGTATGTAAAATATATTGTATTTGGTAAATATACTACTACTAATCCCTAAAAAGATTCTAAAACACGTTAGATTGGACGGTAGTTAACATACGAGTAGAATACGTATAGGATTATTTTATCCCTCCGTTGTTGTTCCTCATCCTTATTCAGCCTTAAAAGTGGGTGCAAGTTAAGAGAGAAATGAACAGTATACGTTTGTTTGGCAGCCGGCGTAATCCTGGGGCTGGTGATCGTGGGGTCGACCGACGCCATCTTCCGCGAGCCCGGTGAGACCAAGGGGCCCAACAGCCTCATCACAGGCGACCTGCTCATCATCGTGGCGCAGGTCATCACCTCCTGCCAGATGGTCTACGAAGAGAAATACGTTAGAGGTGATTGCTGCTGCCAATGTGCCGAGGTGCAATTGTTCGTGCTTTTGCTTTGATGTTTTCAAACCGAGTATCCACGCTCTGGCAATTTTATTGTTACTACGTATCCCCTTTTTTAATTTTAGTTAAAATTGATCGCGGTTGGGTCTAGGGACATTAGTATTCACTGACACAGAAAAGTAATCGTTAGCCTGCCTAACTTTACTTAATATTTTTTCTTAGATACTTAGCTGGGACCATAATAAATGTGTGACTTATCTGGAAAAGGTACCATTTAGCGGAAAGTGCTTACGTTGTACGTTGTACAGATTGAATAATGTACTCAAGCAATAAAAGCGTAAGCGCCGGCCGTCAAATGGTACCTTTCGGTATAGACTATCACATTGTTTAAACAAAATCTCGTTCCCATAATGCAGGCAATCGCACTAGCGCCATCTATCGCGTCACTGGTGCAACAGGTCTTATTTCCATACATTTTCTTTGGTGATTAAACTTTGTCAAAATAACTTAAGCTCCGTGCAATAGATATAGCACTGCGGTAGCGGTACTTGATGCCGAAAACAGGTACTTATAGCCAATTTTGTATCGTCCATAGCTTTTATTAATAATCTTCACCTCAAGTTTGGACCCGGGTATGTATGTCCTTAAACTATTCGTCCAAAAGAGAGGCATGGGCACTGCGAATGTCATCTCGTTCAAATCTGGAGCAGAGCCAGACTGGGGAAGCACCACCACCTTACAGAAACCACATAGCAAAATAGCACTAGACTAGACCTACACATAGTGTTGTGTTCCTTCCGGTGAGTAAGGTCGCCAGAGAGCTCAAAGAAGATGCATTGTGTTGACGACGGGAGACGCCTCTTTAGCCGTCAACTCAGTGAATCCTCTATTATATGTATTAGAGGGTCGGCAACGCGGACGTGGTAACTTTGGAGTAGCAGGCGTCCATAGGCTACGATAGCTGCTTACCATCCAGGCTGGCGGATTGCTTGTTTACTACCTTCGTGGTATAAAAAAAGAATAATATGTGGTATAGAAAATACGTTTCTTTGTGGACCTTCAAATAAGACAAGCTTCTAACAGTAATGAATTGTAAGCCAGGAACAAATTTCATGACCAATCGCGTCCCAGGCGATAACTTGTGAAGTCGTTAAGGGCGACGCCTGGAACGCGATAACCAATGAAATTTGTTCCTGGCTTACGTTCTATAACACTTTAGTTACCGTCAACATTGTCTACGATGCTTAAATAACCCTTGCCTGGCTTGAAAAAGCAGTGATTCTCTATGTCTACTGAATATATATTTAATTGTTAATGACCGCCTTTCTCCCATCTCAGAAATAAGATTTAAACATATGAAGAACACCAATTGTTTCAAGCCAGGTAAAGTTGAGTATCGAAGACGACGTTACTGGAGTTGACGGTACCTAAAGCTTATTAGAGGTGTGTCTGTGTCTGCCAATGACCGGTTCATTTAAAATAGCATAATATTATTTTCATTTATAAAGTGGGCTAAATAGGAAATCATTCCGGTAAGTAGGCGAACTGAATTAAATACAAGATAATTTTTAGATATTATTTTACACTTTTTTTCGAGAAATTAAGAAATAATTTCAATTCAATTCAATAAATTTATTTGCATAAATAAGGGTATAAAGGGTGTTACAAACATTCTAGTTCAATCCTTATTTTACCATAATTATGGCGTACAAATATTATGAAATTATAATTGACTAACTACATAGCATAGCTGGCATAACAAAATATGTACATTCATTCATTCTTATGTCCAAAAAATATTTACAGTGTCATGTTGCATTAAAATTAATTTACAATGTCAGGTTGAATTCAAATAATAAATAATGAAAAGAAATCTAAAATTAATGTCCAGCGAATATAAATAAAACATTTAGAAATTAATTAAATAATACATATACCACTTGTTCATAGATCACATTTTGTCAAACATTCACAGATTTCGTGCCTCACACGACTATCGAGCACATTGGAAATTAATCTACGGAATTCGAAAAAATATTGTCGCTGAGCGACGAGAAAGTCGGGATAAGGAAAAGGTTATAAAATAAAACTACGACGTTAAATGATAATTATTTTATTCTTAGATTAACATAAGTATCCTCGACATAACGCCTGTGAACCAGAGTTGGGCAAAAATTAACGTGATTGAAACTAAAGTTAAAAATGAGAACGTTACTCATAATCATATGAACATGATTACGAATTCAATCATGAGCTTTCTAATCTGATTGACCACCGACATGAGTAAATCATGTCGATTTTTAGTTTCACTCATGATTAGCTGAAGTGGTTACATTAGTAAGACAGAATGCTTAGTTAAACTAACGATTTAGATGATTAGATTTTGCGTAGCTTAACTTTTCTCCCTGACGAAACAGAGGCGGTACCTAGGTGAGTATAATATACATTTAGGATAAATGGCTATTTGTGACAATATTTCTAAAGGTACCATTTGGCGGTTGGCGCTTACGTCTTAAGTTGTATAGTGCAGATTCAATATCGAGCAATAAAAGGGTAAATGCCAGTGGCAAATATTACCTTTACCAAAATATCGACAATTTTTTTGTTAGTTTTTGGTATGAGTGTACAAATGAATGCTCCCATTTAACTTTGAAACGGCCTGTTCGGTTTTATTGCGGTTTTCGGCTACCGTTAAGGCAGCTATCACACAGCTGCGGTTTCCACATGCGCTTTTCATTTTCATTTTCATTTATTCTCATTCTCATTCTCATTCTTCATTCTCATTCTCAGTCTCATTCTCGGTCTCGGTCTCGTTCTCATTCTAATTCTCGTTCTCGTTCTCATTCTCATTTTCATTTAGGATAATGAAAATTTATACATATGTATCTGGTTCAATATGTGAAATTCAGAACAAACGCCTTATTCTAGTAATAATATAAATCAGCTTAAGAACACTCTAATCATACATTCGTCAATCACATTGAACAAGTTAGTTGATTAGCGTTAATTTAGTTTCAATCAGCGCCCGTCGTTAATGATTTACTCATGGCGAAATTACTTGATTGTTTTGTGTTATGATTTAATCAGCGATGATTAGTAATCAATCACTGATTTTAATCAAGTGTGCCCAACTCTGCTGTGAACAAACAAATTGAAAAATTTCCACACGCATATCGAAGTTTGAATAATTGTCGCCGTGGCGCCTAAGTACACATATTTCATTTTTAGATTATTTATTAAGCAGGATATAATAATGTTCAAAATACAAGAAAATTATTACATTACAAATCCGTAGTCAACTCGAGAAATGGTAGTGGCATAGCTAAATAATTTTTAAGCAAAAAAAAACCGACTTCTTCAATGGGGTAAGCCGGTGAAGGATTATTGTAGATGGTGCACTCTATACAATGAAATAACTTGCTTAACAAACACAGCGAAGAGGACAAATCGTCAAACGTGAACTATGCGTCGTTGAAGAATTCCTATCTCATTTTACATTTCACATGTTTATGGCAGAGGCGGCTCGCCCTAAGGAGCGCTGGTGCAGTGAACTCCCATAAATAATTATAATAAAATTATACTCATTAATCTCATTATTAATATTACTACTTAAAATCTATCGTAAAAAACTACTGTACCAATACCAATAAAATAATTACCTTTACACATTACAAGATCACCCATCATCCCATCACTGTATCATTTCATTTCATAGGTAACGCGCGAAGCTGAGCGCTCACGATTGCGCTCCAATGAAACAAGATTCAGTACATTTCCTAATACGAAATCCAGTAAGAGTGAAAGAGATATTTCGCCACAGTCCTGCGCGTGAAACAAAAGATTTTCTATGAAAAAATAGCCAAATTCGGAGCGCCGCTCACGCGATGTTGGCGGAATATTTTACCGCGTGGCCGCACGACAGCAATTGCGCGCGACGTTGCCACTCCTAAGTCCTATATAATCAAACACTAGTCAACTTAAAAGCATGCGCGCGAATGCAAATTCGGGAATTTTCTAATTAATAATCATTTAATACGTGTTGAAATAACCTGTACTTATCAGTTATTACTTGTGAGTGTTAAAATGGACAATTATAATGTGGCGTTCATTAAAAAGTGAAAGAAACGTTACAATTCGGCTTGAATTGAAGGCAAAGGGACCGCCATGGCCTGAACTTGACCTTACGCAAAAATGTAGGGTGATTGTGCTAGTTTTCGTCCACTCTTGTCAGTTTTCCGTCCATGCTTATTTATATGTTTATCTTCAAGTTTTTCGCAAAATAAAAGCTTAAACTAAAAAATCTACAAAATAATAAACTATAAATATAAACTATATTGACCCTAAAAAGTTTTTCCCATTTATTTGCAGCATTTAAATCAAGTGGACGGTAAACTGGACCTGGACGGGAAACTAGCACAATTACCCTACGACGAAAACCAAAACAATATACGCGTGTGTTTGAATCCGAACAATATGTGAAAACACCGTGGTTGTGTGGTTGTGACGAGAGTAACAAACTATTTTGTTTTCCGTGTCTTTCAAAAAAGTTATAGATATTTTTGCACACCCAAAAGACAGACGTATGCATTTCCTCTATAAGTATTTTTTTTTTAATAATTTGTACTGCTAACGCTATGTAAGTATTTTCATTGTTTTATTTCAAGTGAACACCCGTACAATTTTGTCACGAGCCGCCTCTGGTTTATGGCATCAGCCGCAGTTCCACTTCATCAATATGTCACTGTTTTCAATGAAAATGCTTGATTTGTTGATTTAAATACAAAAATCACTTTATGTACGCCTTTACGATTTGAGAAGTTTCCTCGATTCCTCCTGGATCCCATCATCAGAACTTGAGCTTGACGAAAATTTGTCCTGAGAATCTAACTTGCTTAACAAACACAGCGAAGAGGACAAATCGCCAAACGTGAACTATGCGTCATTGAAGAGTTCCGTTCTGATCATCATCAGCAGTTCCACTTCATCAAATGACACTCTTTTGAATGAAAATGCTTGATTTGTTGATAAAAATACAAAAATCACTATGTGTATGCCTTTAAGATTTGAGGAGTTCCCTCGATTCCTCATGGATCCCATCATCAGAACTTGAGCTTGGCGAAAATTTGTCCTGACAATCTTACTTGCTTAACAAACACCGATGTGTGTTCGATAAGAGGAGGAATCGCCAAACGTGAACTATGCGTCGTTGAAGAGTTCCCTTCTGATCATCATCAGCAGTTCCGCTTAATCAAATGTCACTGTTTTGAATGATTTGTTGATAAAAATCACTACATGTATGCCATTATCATTTGAGGAGTTCCCTCGATTCCTCATGGATCCTCACCAGATTGACAAAAACGGGACCAATATGTGTAATCGTTAAGTGTGGCGAGGCCATAACTCCGTAAATATAACAGATATCAGAAAACTTCCAACTGATATCGAAGTTACCCAATGAGTAAAATTACATTAATAACTTTTTTTAAATAAAAGTATTAATATTAAAAATATTAAGTTTAAACGCTCCCATACAGTTAGTACCTACGACGACTCACTCCCAAAGAAGAACGTCGGTGCCGTAAGAGATAAAACTGCTTGAGATTCATTATTTGCACGAATAAACTGTAATAACATGATAATTGATCAGAGAGTTCTAAACCAGGAGAGGCCTTAGGTATCATTTCCCCTCTGTCAAAAGTATTGGCAGGAAAATCTAGTACATCTATAAAAACTATTTCAATAATCGAATGTCACGCACTTTCGTCATCGCTGTCGATGGATAACAAGCTCCGTGAAAATGCCCTTATGCGCTGTTTTTGGATGTAAAAAATGTTATATTTTGTCTAGTTTACAAAAAGGTGAAATACCATTTCAGATGTAAGTAAAGTTTTACTTTATTTATCATTACTTTCGTAATAAAAGGTTTAACCTAAATCGAAAATCAAGCTTCGTTTACAGAATCGATTCAAAGACAATCGTTTTCTTTCTGATGGGCAGTAACTATGTGACGTTTCACATTTCTCCATATTTAACGCGCTTAAGGATTGCTGTCTTCTATATTTTGTTTGAAAATACAATCAAAAATGATCCTTGGCTTTTTTGTTTGACATTTGCAAAGACTGCATCCAATAATGAACCATATGTTAACGTATGTACAGTCGACTATCTATTGCTCCATTTAGTGTTATGAAGTATAAAAAGAATATGTCAAATATGTTTGGTGTTTTCAAGTCAAAGGTACATCTTTGTCGGTTGTCAATAAAGCGTTGCTGCCATAAAAATTCATTTAGAAATAACCTGTATTAACAACCGACAATGATGTACCTTTGACTAGAAAACATCACATGCGTGCTACCTCGCCCCCCTCAGATTTTGGCAGACTTTTTTGTTTGGAAAGATGAGGCGAAGCGTACTCCATTTATAGAGCTTTATGTAATTGATTGATATGGAATAAAATAAAACAATTCATGAATAATTTGATAACGGTGAAATGACTAGACCGTACAAACTAGTCTTTATCCGAACGTCGGTCCGGGTTTTGAAGTTAATGTTTGGGATAGTTCTGATTTTATTTAAAAAAAGTTATTAATGTAATTTTACTCATTGGGTAACGCACTTTCGATATCAGTTGGAAGTTTTCTGATATCTGTTATATTTACGGAATTATGGCCTGGCCACACTTAACGTTTACACCCTGTATACTTAAAATCAAAAAAAGAATTTTCAAAATCCGTTCAGACATGACGGAGTTATGGAGTAACTAACAAAAAAAAACAAAATAAAAAAAAACATACACGCCGAATTGAGAACCTCCTCTTTTGAAATCTTGATGTCAGTAAAAAAAAAAATAATGTGAAAAATGTCGTTCTTCGTCGTTTTTTCAAAAAGATTAGGCTACAGGGCAGACCCTTAACCGTATCGTCTTTTTTAGGGTTCCGTAGTCAACTAGGAACCCTTATAGTTTCGCCATGTCTGCCCGTCCGTCCGTCCGTCCGTCCGCGGATAATCTCAGTGACCGTTAGCACTAGAAAGCTGAAATTTGGTACTACGAGGGTTGCTACTTATATATCCGGAAACAAAAAAACAAACAAACGTACACGGCTGAAAATGGTTTTATTGTTTTTCAAATTTGGTACTACGAGGGTTGCTACTTATATATCCGGAAACAAAAAAACAAACAAACGTACACGGCTGAAAATGGTTTTATTGTTTTTCAAAGTATTCCCCTTGATGATCTATGCACTTTTGCATTCGCGTGAACCAATTTTTAAAGCACTTCTGCCACTCCGCCTGAGGTACCTCCATAACGTGTTGTTTGAATGCGTCGACAGCATCTTCAGCGGTCGAAAATCGTTGACCGCGTAATTTATTCTTATAATATCCGACCGCGTAATATATTTGGAAATAAATAAAAATCGTTGGGTGCCAAGTCAGGGCTGTACGGCGGATGACCCGTTAATTCCACATTTTGACCCTCCAAAAATAGAGTTGTTTCGCGTGACGTATGACAGCTGACATTGTCATGATGAAGAATGATTCTTCGTCGCTGGTTAGTTTTACGAATTTGTTCAAATACTTCCGGTAAGCAAATGGTCGTGTACCACTCTGAATTAACCGTTCTACGGTTTTCTAGTGGCACTGTAGCTACATGGCCATTAATACCGAAGAAGCAGGCCACCATTTGTTTCAATGTACTTTTTGCACGAGTAACTTTCGTAGGGTTCGGCTCATTTTGAAACACCCATACCGTTGATTGTTGCTTCGTTTCGGGATCGTATGCATAGATCCAGGATTCGTCACCTGTATAGATGTTATAAACGGCTTTTGAGTCACCACGGTTATATTTTTTTAACATTTTATTGCACCATTCGACGCGAGCATCTTTTTGCTCTTTTGTTAAGTTGTGGGTATCCAACGCGAACAAATTTTTTTTACAGCCAAATAATTATGTAATATGCTATTAATGCTGGTCATAGAAATACCCAGAGTCGCCTCTATCTCGCGGTACGTAACATGTCGGTCGTCCATTATAAGTTTTCGCACAGCCTCGATATTTTGTTGTACAACGACCGATTTCGGGCGACCTGCCTTAACTTCGTCCGTAAGCATACTACGTCCACGATTGAACTCACTAAACCAGTGATACACAGTAGTTTTAGATGGGGCTTCATCACCAAAAGTTGAAGTTAGTTGATCTATGCACTGTTGTTGCGTTAAACCACGCCGAAAATCATAATAAATCATAGCACGAATATTTTCACGAGTGAGTTCCATTCTTGCTGCGAGATGACATTTAAAACCCGTCAAAAACAAAACACGAGCGTTAATAAGAAAGAAAAAATATACCGGCCAGTACTTAAAAAAGTTCAAATTTTACCATGGAGGTCAAATATGCTATTTAAGAAGATTGTAATCCCGGTTTCCGGATATATAAATAGCAGCCCTTGTAATATGTATATCAATCACGCCGACAAAGTGGTAAAATAAAAAGTGGATTTTTTTTATTTATTAGGGTACCTCCCCTATACGTAAAGTGGGGAGTGATTTTTTTTTTCATTTCAACCCTAACGTGTGATATATTGTTGGATAGGTATTTAAAAATGAATAGGGGTTTGCTAAAATCATTTTTCGATAATGTAAATATTTTCGGAAATAATCGCTCCAGAAGTAAAAAAATATGCGTCCCCCCCCCCCCCTCTAACTTTTGAACCATAAGTTTTAAAAATATGAAAAAAATCTCAAAAGTAGAACTTTATAAAAACTTTCTAGGAAAATTATTTTGAACTTGATAGGATGAATAGTTTTTGAAAAAAAAATACAAAATAATTTCTGAACTAAGTTTGTAATTTAACCGTATAAGCAGGTGTTTATTGTACCTGTAATTTCTACAAAATTACAATGAAATGACGTGCTTTCAAATAAAGTAAAAACGGTGAAAATCGGTTCACGCAATAAAGAATTATTCCATAAAAATCATCTTCCATACTTTAAGCTCGCGCGCAATAGTTTACTTAATTTGCCGATAGATGCCGCTGTACGTGGAACTCTCATATCATATCCTACATGGCGGTGTTATTAACTCTTAAGTGGGGACGCTTACTGTGACGGACGGAAAACTACGACACGCTCTTGGCCGGTTTTTTTAGGCTTAAATTGTAGCTGACTAAATTGTCCAGAGGAGTTCTTCTCAAATTTTTGATATCATTCTTCGTTTCCAAAATATCGAACGCCAAAATCAAAAATTTGGAAAAAGTTGATTTATTTTTTCACTATTCCGGCCATAACTTTTTTCTTTTTTGATTTTCTCGAAAAATTCTTTTTGCACCTTACAGCTCTCATAAATATGATGATGAGTCTTTTGAGCCATTTTTGAATCTTTACAACTTTCCGAGGTATAAGGGGATCGCACTTTTTCGTGAAATCGGGGCCTATACTGGAACGAACGAAAAGACATTTCCAATGTCAAAAATCATTAACGGAATAATAGCAATTATCAACTAAATGATTATATAGTTTTCTCTTAAATACTTTAATTGGCAGGTCCTTAAATCTATCATTCAAACAATTAAAAATCTGTATTGCCATTCCGTAAACGTTACTTTTAGTAAGACTAAGATTCATCTTGTCCTCAAAAAGTTTATTTCTATACAGACCTTGTTGAGATGTCGTGGTAATAGTTTTAAAGGCAGTCGGATGTCTCTGAACAAAAATACAAATTTCATATATGTACATAGACGGTAACGGAAGTATTCTTTTACTTTTAAACAATGGCCTGCAATGTGCACGGAATTCAGCTCCACATGCCGCTCTAATATAGTCCTTTTGAGTGTAAAAGATTATTTTTGAGTCAACTGAGTTCCCCCATAATATGATGCAGTATTTTACTTGCGATGCCACATACCCGTGATAAGCTGTCATGTCATTTTGAAGCCATGTTGAAAAATGTATACAAAAGTGACACATTATTACATAATCAAGCTTTTTACATATCGCACATTGAAAAACTCTTATTTATTCATTTAGTCTTTATTACGTGTAGATAAATCTTATCATATAGTTAAGAAGCGAACTTAATGCCATAAGACATTCTCTACCTGTTAAACTTATGTCACGATTATATAAAAGACTATTGTTTAGACTCGGTTCCACGAACCTATTCATTACAATATGCTATTCAGCCGTATCCACATAGCACCACATTGTGTTGTGTAGTTATGATAATGATAACTATGGGTACCTACCTACTAAACTTGTTACTAACAGGCACTACAGATGTAACGAATATTGGATATTGAATATTCGCGAATACGAGTATGTGCTGCTCAAATTCGCGAAAGCGAAAACGAATATTTGGAATTATTAAATTAATCACAAAAAGTTGCGTTGAATGGAGAATGCGTAAGTATTTCTAACGCAAATATGAACGATAATTGTTATTAAATTTATCTATGTATACATATCATATCACTAGAATTTCCACGATTAATAAAAAAGCGAGCGAACAATTGGTAAGTGACGTTACGCTCTTATTTATTATTTATTTATTTAAGGTTTGCCAACAGGTGTAATACATATTAATACTTATTGCTAGCCATGACAAAAAAAAAAATTGCTTGAGTATTCACCCAATAACAGGCAAACACCACATGCATGTTAAGAACTACTTGCTTACATATACTTAAACTAAGTAGACAGAGAATGTAGCTTATTTCAAAAGGCAGTAAAATTAGGCACTTAAATTGGTTCAGGAATTTTGAGACACAGATCTCTATAATCATCTTAATCCTTAGGTATTTTTATTACTATAATGAGTGTCTCAAAATTCTAGAATGTTCTATAAAATTAAATGTACGAAAAAATGTTTGAAAAAAAGAAAACTAAAGGTTTTTTTTTTTATATAACTAAATATTAACCTTCCGTCTGTGTAGATATGTTTTAAACTGGTTACATGACATTTTTAATATATCTACCCTATACTGTTTAAATAATAAATTATGCTCTTTACTTATTCTAGGAATTAAGCTATGAGATCCAACATTCGTTCCGTATGTTTTATACGAAAACTCTTACGTGGATCTACTCAAATATTGTTGCAGGGTTGAACATCCCGCCGCTGCAGGCAGTGGGATGGGAGGGCGTGTTCGGGTTCTCGGTGCTGTCGGCACTGTTGGTGGTGTTCTACTGGACGCCGGCGCCGCCACACTTCGGCCATAATGCGCGCGGCACCGTCGAGGACGCCATCGACGGCTTGGTGCAGATAGGTGACAGACCTCACACTAGCGTTTTATTTTTAACAGTGTCTTTAATATTTAAATAAGCCTTATTAATACATTACTTCAACATAACAGGCTGGTGTTACTTGAACGTCAGTAAGATTATCAACAAATTTTGTATTTACTTACCCTTGCAAATACAATTTGAAACGGGGTATTTACCATGTATATTAACGTTTTCGAGCACCCGATATCCGTTTCAAATAATATTTATAATGTGACAATAAAACAAGAAATTATGGAGATGTAGTCCGTTAAAGTTCCGTGGCTTACAACGGCGTGGCGTCACTAGCCCCCCCTCGAACTGTAACGCCCCTTATCTTGTGTTATTGATAAAAGAAAAAATGTTGTCTAATATTATTTGATAATCTAACTGACCGACTAAATTATAACCATATTTTTACCTACGCTAATGATACAGTCTTTCATACATAAACGTTGTGGAGGTAATTTCTTAATTACGAAACAATATCTAAAAGTTTCTACTAAATGTAGTGGTCGCAGACCTCATCAAAAATGTAATTTTCCTTTTCAGGAAATAATCCAATATTGCTAGTGGCAATTCTCGGAACGATAGTTTCGATCGCTTTCTTCAACTTTGCTGGCATCAGCGTGACGAAGGAAATGTCCGCCACCACCAGGATGGTGCTGGATTCCGTGAGGTATGTACAGACGACATCAAAGATATGTTAACACCTACTCGTTTATAATAAGGTGCAAAAGTCGACTCGACTGTACATTGTACTTATATGTACCTACAAGGGTGTTGTCAAGCCGGACCTTACTCCTTACAGGAACTATCTGTCAATCACTCATTGACAGATAGTTCCTGTAAGGAGTTATTAAATAATTGTAAAGTTCTAACTCATGGCTTAGGTTAGTTTATAAAATCAGGAAGTTGAGTTTTTGTAAAAGTTTTTTGATGAAAGCAATGCCAGTGGTAGCTTGGATGTTGTATATATGTTCTGGCGAGATGTATAGTTAGCATTTGACAACCTGACGGATTGGCTCCTGTACCATAACTATCATAAGATTCATAAGTAGGCATATAAAGGGGAATATGGTGGTGAATTTTCAATGGGTTAGTATGTACTATTGAGTACGAGATCTAGTAGCGGTCACAGAAGACCATTCCTAACTTTTTAACCAACTTGAAAAAAGGAGGAGGTTCTCAATTTGACTGTTTTTTTTTAATATAATTTGTAATTATTGCAATTAAATTAGTTTGGAAATGTTCAGTGTTGGCCTAAGGTAAACGTCCGCATGATGCGACCGTTACAGTACATGTCATTTTTTAACCTAAATCATTACATTATCAAAGGAGGTCACAGCAGAGTGTGAAGTGTGGCATAATGTCCATCATTAGAACGTTTACCTTAGTTCAGTTTTATCTAGTGTGATCGAGGCACATTAGAGTCGGTAGGACGGGTCGTGTAGCTGGCGATGTGCCGTGTTGCAGGACGCTGGTGATCTGGATGGTGTCTCTGGCGGTGCGCTGGCAGGTGTTCCACTGGCCGCACCTGCTCGGGTTCGCCGTGCTCATCTACGGCATGGCGGAGTACAACGCGCTGGTGCCGCGCTGCCGTCGCGCTGCGCCCGCGCCCGCGCCCGCCAGCGCCGCCGACCACGACGACGACCACGAGGAGGCCTAGCCCCGCCTCCGCCTCTACTAGTATACTAGTGCAAATGGGTGCGGCTCATATTAATGTACCATAACGCAGATATCTAGTTCACTAGACAATGGAAATTCCGTAACACGCTGTAACCACCAAAACCAGCATGTTACACACGAACATTTTCTGAGACGCCCCCATGGGTAAATATTTTTAAGCAAACTACTTATACTCAGTTGTAAACACACATAAAGTAAAGCTTAGTGTGACATGTACGTATCTAAGGCTCATTAAACACAACAACACATATTACTTGCGTTGAATATCGTATGTTTAATACAAGACAGTAATTTGACAGCTCCTGCCCTACATTGTAAATTATTTTGTATGGAGAGAACTGTCAGATTAATGTTTTGAATCAAAAATACGATATTACGAATATTATAGTTTTAGTTCATACTATTGGAACAGTTACCGGAAGAAAAATTATTGTCTTAAGATATTGATTTCTTAATTTTAAATTTTGGGACCAAAGACGCATGTTCAGAGTTCTTGGCGACGCAATGAAACGCTCAGTAGAGGCTAAGGTCGCTAACATAAAGCATGTATAGGTACGAACCTTTTGAACGTCTAGTGATGAACAAAAATGATGCATCACTGACGCCACGCAAGCGCATTGTGTAAGCGCTATTGAACTTTGCGGCATCCCGCGTAGGTCTCTATTACATTAGCAAAGTTGTCGGCTGTAGCCGTCGTTGGCGTCCATGGCCCGACTTTCTGATGTCTGCCGCAGCCGACTGTGACGGTCAAAAGGTTCGCCTCATCCGGTTTCCTCATTGGAATAAGAACTGTGTTCAACTGAAGCTATACCACTTCGTCGAACGGTTTGTGAGGTACAGTCACTGGCAATAGTATCTTCCTACACTAAGGCCACAAAAATATTTGACACGCTCTTTCAGAAGCGTGTCACATATTTTTGCGGCCTTCGTGTAGGAAGATACTATTGACGGTGACTGTACATACGTACGCGATATTCTAAGATAGACGGTGCCTTTCTTGAGAGCCATATTTGTTTGCTACGAGCAACAATATTATACACTTTTAACCGTACCACAGTCAACCACATCTTTTAACAGACGATATAAGTTGAGCTGTAGGGCTTTATAAATTACTTTTAAGAATATATCCAGAAATATGTAAAATATTATATCAAACTTACAATGCAAACAATAGTTACAGAAAATGTAGTTTTAAGCTAGAGAATCAGGAGCTAGCGCCCTGTCCTGTCTGGGAGTCAGGTTGCGAGACAAGCGTAGGCCTCCACATTAAGATAACTCACATGTCTGATTTTATTTAGTTAGAATACGTTAAGTACTAATAATGAAAAATATTTTCTAACAATTGTTAGCATTGCGCTATGTATAATACATGTATTTAGAACCACAGATCTAATATAGTAAAGATAGCTTTTTGAAATGGAAGTGTGTGGGTAAATTGTCTATATGAGCGTAAAAATAGTGCAGCCAAGTACAATAGGTTAATTATAATAATTATCCATCGACATTTGACTTTCTTATGGATAAGTTATGGTAATATTTTACGCTAAACAGCGTGTTAGAATTCGCAAAAACAATGTGTTTTTTTTTTGTTTGAAATTATATAATGTTCCATATTTAACTTGGTAACTTATTATAAGTACAATAAAGTCTGAGTTTGACGTATTAACCAATTTAAAACTCAACTGGCGGCCTTTACCATTGATTGTCCATTGCAAAGGGTGTAAATTGTCACATTGCAACGTGGACATCGACAGTATTTTTTATCGAACAGTTATCGATATAAGTCCCTAAAACGTTTTGACGTAAAAGTCCCTAGCGTAGAATAACACTTTAATTTTTTAGACAAAATAATTTTGATTATTAACTTTAATGATAAAATATATCCACACAGGAAAACAAACACGAATATTCCATTGTATGCTTACTTTTATGAAATTAATAAAGTAGTCGTGATTAATTTTGCTAATTTGATTTTTTTTTTCTTTATTTTCACAAAAAGAGATACATTTAATCAATTTCACCTATCTGCCAAACTGCACAGCAGTTTGTTGGTAGAAAACTTATTTTACCCTACACCATTGTACTATTAATTTAACCATTGTACTATAAAATATCGTCTCAAAAACATCGATCGGAATATCATATTTACCTGTGAAATGTGTAATTTCCTGGGTTTTTCTTATGTGTAATGGTGCAAATACGTACACAATACGACACCACGTTTCTGCTTTAAATTTAAAGTGATTTTTCTCTGGATTATTTTATATTTTACACGATAAAATATGAGCTGACGCGGGTGTTTGAGTGTATAAAGGGAAGTCAAAAGCTTTCCTGCTTGGAGAACGATCGTGTATCTCTTTTGCACTCGCGGAATGTTCATATACGTGTTGGTTTCTCTTTTGCGCACTTCATTTATCTTTTAGCGTGAGCTCCCTTTTAGATCTGTGTTTCCTACACAAAGAAAATATTATGCAAGTTTTATTTTTATCCACCAGGCTATCGCTTTTTATTATTGCAACATAACTTCACATTTTATAACGGTTTTGTCAAGAGCATAATGTCATATTAGCCATTTCATTCGTTTAGAATTCAAGGTCACTCATATTTTTACAAATTGTTTTCGATTTATGCTCACGTAATCTATTAACCAATCTGTTATAAAATGACAGATGATGTTGAAATAGTTCAAAATATATCTTGTATAATATTTTCTTGTTGTTATGAATTTATGAACAAAATTTATTTAATACCTAGCGCAACGTCAAAACCCTTCAAAAATATTTTTCACTATAAGTAATCAGATTATATGCTCTAAGTAAAAAATAAAATCTCACTTGTCAATTATCGAACCTCAAAACTGTTTGCGTACTGTAGTAAAAGGCCAAACCACGCCGCATACGTCATGCAGCACTGTTCCATACCCCAGTACACTAAGTCGCTATGGTTTGCGATAATTATACATGCAATATGTTTGGCCATGATAAGTGTTGGTGCTAGATCGAGTCTCATCTTTGCAGTGTGTCATCTGTTCAACGATTACTACTGCGTTATTTCATTGGCCAGAAAAAACAACAAAAAAAAATATTTTTTTTTCTGTAGGTACCATCGGGTTCATAATTGCATACCCAGTTTATCAATGAATTCATTCATAAATTGGGTATGCAATTATGAACCCGATAGTACAGTCGACGTCAAAGATATGTTTACACTTTTACACCTTATTGCAAAGGAGTAAAAAAGTGTAAACATATCTTTGACGCCGACTGTACATGTTGCAAATCATTTTAACAATCTCTGAAACTAAACAGAAACCAGTCATCTTTATATGACAGTTTAGTCTCTAAATATAATTTTTAAACTCTCAGTAACCCGTTAAAATGTTTCGGTTTCGTTCCGAGCGCCTTCAGTAACATTAAGTAAATGGAAGTCTGTTGATTTCCTACAATGATATTTTTACATAGCGCTCGCCAAGCCGGAACCTTATTGATATATTTTAATTTTGTTTTTACTTGTATTGGATAATCAATTCAATTTAAGATTTGAACTTATTCTTTTAAGGGACTGCTATTTGTATTCATATATTTATCTTCTTGCGGATTACTTACACTTTTTAAATTATAATCATACGTCGTTATCGCGGGAGCAAAAATAAATGTGTTGAAGAATATATATAACAGAATGTCTGTTTAATATAAACAGAATATTATGCCTCCACGTCTTAGCCTCTAAGAAGTTCTTAACATAAGGTTTCTTTTTTATGGAAATTACGAGTACCTAGCGTTGATTTTTGAGAAAATAAAACTCTTCGTGTGTCTAAATTAATCCTTTATCTACAAGTCCAGACAAATCGATGATGAATGAAAAATGTTTTGAATGACAGGTGAATGAAGAGGTTCTCGTTAGGATTGCATGGCGAATCTTTTTAGTATGTACTATAATCAAGTCGAATACGAAGGTTAGATATTAGAAAAAACATCGATACATTTTGAACTTGTAGGTACAAACGTCTTGATACTACTGTCACTTCTGTTTTATCTTATTTGTCATAATCTTTGACTACTGTCAAATCGTATTTGCTCCCGCGATAACGACGTATGATTATAATGATAAGCATTTTATAAATTATATTAAACACATCTGTGTATTTTATTATGAAATCAGAGACAGAGGAACTATTAACACGTTTTTAAAACAAATCGATTATTATTCTATCATATGATTCATTATGTTTTAGATGAGTACTCAGTTATTCACTTATAATGCTAAAAGACTTAGTGCATACAAAGACTGAGACTAGCAAGAGGATTTACATATGTAATTTTGGTAAAAAATGTGTTACTATAATTTTGGCAAAATATTCTAGAAAAAATCTAATTTTATAATTTAGACCAATACTAGTATGTATGTTCATTTTTCCAAATTAAATGTTAATAAGTATAATGCTAAACTATTTATTAGCTTTTTTTTCGCCCTTCCCTTTGTATTATGTGTAAGTTTATTATTTAGTGTATAGTTAGACAGTTATTTTACGATTGCTGAATGGTAAACTTGTTGTTATGCTAGGCTAGTTTGTTCTGCTAGTTCGTTAGGAGCGCCTGTTCACTATTATATTCAAAACTTAAAACATGGGTGCCATCATAAAGCCAAATAAATAATCAACTGTATGAGTTCAGAGATTATGTGCCAAGAACGCCCCGCAGCCGGCCATTACTCGTTACACAGCTCATTATTTTGCATCTACTTACTGCTTAGAGACAGTGGCGTACTGCATGTCGACTGTTTATAATTTATTAACATTAATTAATGCTCAGCCTTTTTTATGGTGCATACGGTTTGCGTTTCAAGTACCCACAATAGTAAATAGATGTACAAAACGAGCTTACAAACCAGCATTAGAACCAAATTACTTAACACATTCAATGCCGGAAACCCGACTATCGGGTATTTTATGATTTCGTGCCCAGGCCGCACTACCCGATGGTCGGGATCGTGGTACTATAGCTATACGTGACTAAAGGCCACGCCGGAGGACCTACTGTTTTTGACGAACAGGATTGTCGCTAAAATATTAGTGGTAACAGACATACTCGGAAAATTCACGATTTTAACCATTTTTCATTTCGAGGTTTTTTTTATGATTTTGATCTGGCGTGTGATCGCGAAGTCATAACGAAAATCGTTAGAGAATCCCCGTCACGCGTTCAATTTTCAACTTGAATTGTTTCTAATAATTAGATATTGATGTGTATTATCTATCAGATTCCGGAGATAGGCGTTGGCCTAACTTTCCGGTATAACGTACCTAATAAGTGAACAAACCAACATAACAACAAATGTTTTTAGCGCAACCCTATCGTGTACCCGACTGTCGGGTTCTTGGCGTGTAGTGTCGATTCGTTCGATAAGTGTGCAACTGTACCCGACTATCGGGTCGTATATATTTTTTGCGGCCTGGCGCGGATGTTTTGTTTGGCTGGGTAGCAATGAATGTGTTAATGTTTTTAATAAGAACCTGAGTCTTCCATAAAATTAACGTATTGAATAGCTTATGTAATGTTATACCTAAGCAAATAGATATCTATTACGAATAACTCCGTATCGACAAATAGGCAGCTGATGCTATGCTGTCCGGTTAGAAAAAAGTAAAACAAGGCAACTTGGGCTACGACTTATATTATCCAGAAACTGGTTATAGGTACCAAATATTAATGTAGCCCCTCAAATACTATAATCAGTTTGATGACAAAAAACTAGCACAACTGCACACGGCTTCACTTTTCTGCACCGCAACCGCTAATATACCGCTTGTGTGTTGCTTCGCTGTACTGAGTAAAATAGGAACTATCACAACTTAAAGACGCCATGTATCATTTATGTCTACATATCCGTCTTTGCTCGGGTCCGTTATACCAACTTATTGTGAGGGCTTACCATATAGAAGTACCCAAGAGCCGCCGGGCAGTTGTGTCAGAAATTGGGGTAATTTAAGTTTTTGATTTAACGCTGGCCTTCGGTTTTTCTCCTTCACCTTTAACAAAAAGGTAATGAATAATAAAATGACTACGATATGCGTACTTACCTACAATAAAAATAAAAACTCCATTCCCTCCTTAGTTTAGTTTAATTTTTAGTATTTTCTCTGTCGGTAGCTAAAAAAATAACGCTGAGCAGACAAACTCAATGCAGATTGATTTTATCTATTAAATCTGGAGGCACGGTAAAGGCCCGCCAAGTCGAGCAAAACAAACAACAAAGGCACGGCCGTACCATCTTTTTCCTGAAGCCATTTTCGACCCCTTTTAATTCTGTTGTCAATAAAGCTAGAAGGCTGAAATTTCTGTGACCAAGAGGCTATAACACAAGGAAGATATATTCCCAATATCCTTGAATTTCAACATATACTTAAAGAATTATTGCAAGTCAAAATTCCTTAATTTTGTCACTGACTCACTGATCACGATCATCGTATATCTAAGGTACTTCTTAGCAGTCCCACAAATGAACAGTTTTGGGGTGTATGCTATAAAGCAACTGAACATTTAAACATACTGCAATATCAGTCTGGTTGTCTAGTTTTACATACCGCACAGGTAACATTACAATCCCATATAAATAAGTATATGCGATAACAAAGTTATTATTTCTGTTGCAAAAATTTTGGCTTGTTTTTTTACACTACAACATAATTATATAGTATATATATCGCCTAAATCAAGCTAGTATTAAGTCATTTTATATGTTTATTTTGTAGTTCGCAGTGCCTTGGTTTTGACTGTAATGTTGTGTAACTGTTTTGAATAATAAATATAAATATAGGTTAGGTACTTACAAAAAGGGAATGAGATCCCATCAAATCAAGCGGGTGTGCCGGAGTCATAGCATAGACTAATAGCAATGCCCTACCTGAAACTACCACTGCCTTTCACTTAACTGAAATTCTGGCTTTGGCCCTGCCCTAGCGTTTTGCCGCCCCGTACCATGGCCCGCTTGGCCCTAGGGTAAATATGCCCCTGACTATGTAAGTATTATTTATTACTATGAAATATCAACATAAAACGTAAGTCCGTACCCAGCATGTTCCCGTCCTCCCAAAAGAAGATTCTGATTATGGACGCGTCACGCTTGACTGCGTCTTCTCTCAGGTTGGACTTGAGGGACTTTCTTAAGGTTTTCGCAGCTATGTTGGAGTAGTTTACGTAGCTGTAACATTTAAACTCTGGGCTTATATTTACTTTCTACTGAAATATGAATTGCAAAAATCATACGCTACGGATAATAGAGCTTCAACTAGCTGGCACGGTTGCACGGAGCAGTCACACGCACGCGGGTACAACAACAACTTGGGTAATAGTACATTACTGCAGAGACCAGTAAGTAAGCTTTCCTGGCTGAGTATTTAGTAGCCGTCCGAGTCGAAGACGAGGACGGCTATAATACGAAGCCAGGAAAGCTGATTACGGTCGAAGCATGTATAGTGCTTTTCTCAAACATGTAAGGAAATAAAATAAAATAAAACACAGGGGTATATGGGTATAAAAATTTATTTTATCATATTAGGTATATCGCTAAAATTAACACAGGGTTATTTACATTACATACAAAATAGTTGCAGAGACAAGTCTTTATATAAACTCAAGAGCAAAAATATTAGGTCACTTTGTATGAGAAATCAGTACAAAGTGACCCGTTACTTTTGCTCTTGAGTGTAGATATATAGTTATTGTATTAGATATATCAGCCCATTATAGTTACTATAATAGTTCATAATTATACTAAACTATTTAAGGGCTCACACACACACAAGAGACTTTTCTCGGCTACTATTTTGCCCTTCATACCTAGGAAGAGTTGTGAAATGTATGGTGCCCCATACATTTCACGACTCTTCTCTTTGTATGCGCATAAAGTGTAGCAAACTGCGACAAAGAGAAATAAATCGCTCTGAAAATAAGTTGATCGTGCATACGCCCCCTAAAAGTTTTAATTATAAATCATTTCAAAAGGTTGGCTGCTATTGCCAGTTTCGATTCAATAGACACTGCAACATGGTACACCGTCATATCTTTCAGCTCAACCTTTAATACAAAATATAATTTAGAAAATCATTATACTAGTTTCTGAACGATATGTCACAACGAGAACGACCCAACGACCCAATGGAAATTGACATTTATAATAACCTTAAATATTTTTTCAACATATCGGAACTCGGACGTCGCAATATTCGTTGGGAATAAGGGAACAAACAAACATAAAGTGGCTACCTATTTACATTAACTGTACAGTACAACATTCATAAAAATGAAATCATGAGGGGACTACCTACAGGTAAGATTGAAATGCTAAGTCTTACTAATACTCACTAAACATTCTTAGTGTCTAAGATATGACCACTTACTTATATTACGTACTTTATCATACATTTAGAATCAATCATAACGTGAAAACTTTGTCAAAGTTATTATTAATTTATGTTGAATGTGATATTGGACATGTTAGGACAGTTACTTATAGATATTTTTATTGTTTTTCCAGGAACAGAAATGTTGGTTTGTTGTATATCTGTTGAAGAACCTGCTTGTGATGGTACGATATGTGCGGTGGACTGCTCGCTATTTCCAACATCTTGATGAGAAGGCGGTGGCTGGGGATTTGATTCATGCAGTGATGGTTGTGGACAATCTGTCAAATTTTGAACCTGGCAATATGTACTTGAAGATGAAGGTTGAACTTGAATGGATGGAGGTTGTTTTACATTTTGCCGAATGAAACCTGGAGGATCTTTGGAGCAGCCTGGTTGTGGATTTTCATACAAAGATTCATAATTCTGATGCGAAGAGTTGTATTGATTTTCTGTGTTTGTGCTACTTCTTAATTTTATGTTTTCTGTAATGTTTTTTGATATTTTGTCCTTGTTTCCTATGGAGTCTTCAATGTAACCTTCTGCAACCTTATCCGACTTCCAGCCACCATGCCTTTTAAGAGCTAGAAGGTCGGCTCCAGAGTCTGCCAGAAGTGTTGCTGAACTACGTCGGAAACTATGTCCAGTATATAAGTGCGGGTCATCTAAATTTAAAAAAGTTGCAATTTTCTTAGGCATTGAAGCTATGGTATGCCGTCCAATTACTTGTTTAGTGCATTTGGAATTCTTGTAATTGAGAAACAATCTATCAGTAATTGTGTCCTTGGGCCGCAAGCAAGTCATAATATTTTTGAAAAATATTTTTAAATTCATCCCGGACCACAAATGATCTACCTATCTATTTTTGTCTTAGTGTCTCTCAATTGGATTACGATTATATCGCCTTGAAATTCAATGTCTTTGGTAGTAATCATACTTAATTCCAATCCTCTGCATGCTCCTGTTATGCCCAAGATCATGGCTACCTGTAATAGATAATAGTAGATATATATTTCATTACCTAGGCTTTTTTATTAAATGAATTAAGACTTTTTTGTAAATATTCAGTCATAAAATTAATATGTAGAATATGTTATTGGTGTCCTGATTAGTTTTAGTTAAGTTTTTTGTTAGATAGGTACATTCATTATTATTTATTAAATTATAGTCAGACCAAAACTTTTTTTGTTATTTTTTGTATCTTATTAGTGCAAATGTGGTTTTGCTAGGACACTGGACAGAGCAGTAAATTATCAAGATTATGTAGTTACTTCATTTTTATGCAAGTAGGTATGTAAAATATGATTAAATAGTCAGATTTGCTTACCTTTATAGCAAGATATGTATCATCAGGTGCGCAGTTGAGGAAGGTTTCTATGTTTTCACTGCTAAATATTCTTGCTTTCTTGGCCTTGTACCCAGCTGAATTCCTTTTTAACCAAGCACGTAAGTTTGAAAAACTCTGCATGTCAATATTATGTTTCAGCTGCATTGTAGCCTTCATCATGGAATACATTGCCCATAATGATGATGGCTTTTTCGATTGAGCCATTTCTGTGAAATAGGCCAGGAAAACTGTTTCCGAAAAGCTATGTGCATTTTTATCTGCCCTCCATTTAAGGAAACTTTCGTAACATGTGATATACCTCTCTTTTGAAGTCATTTTATTAAAAATTTTAATACTATCCAAGTATCCAAGCAAGATAAAATTATTCGTTATCGATGAAAGAAAACGATGCAATAAAATATATGTATTTTCCCTCCAATTTTTTTTTTTTTATGTTCGTATTTTTCTTTCAACTTGTTACCGGTTATTCGAGATTAAACTGTCTTTGTCGATTTATTGTAACATATTCGGTTTTAAAATAAAGTTTTTGGTGTGTTAATAATAGTTTTATTTATAAGTATTACTTTTTGTACCTACATAAAAACCGGAAAACACAGAAAAATATTGCTGACCTTTTTTTCTGGCAGAATGACTCGAGCCTTTGGCATAGTAAGATTGATCAAAAATTTAAAACAACTTCAGTTACTGGCTGAGTGATTTAATGTTGTATGAAAATCCTTTACGTACGTCGCGCTGAACCTGCCTTGGAATAGAGTCCCTACTGGTCTCTAATTACTAACGTAACAGGAACATTTCCGAGCATGTTTGAGAAAAATAGTATAAGCGTCGCTAACGGGCGTGGGCGTGGTTGATTTGTAGCCGCGCGCGTGTGTCCGCTCCGTGCAACCAGCTATCGCACGCCCTAACGGATAGACATTCAGCGGGCCTACCGCGAAGTTCGAAAATCGACATTTCGTTATCTCCGTTCCTATCGCTCTTGCGTATTCGAAAGAGAGTGATGCAAATAGACGATTCAACGAACGAAGTGGTTCGCGGTTTTAGGCCGGATTGTATTGTTAATGGGATGTCCCTTTCCCAAGTCGTGCCCATAAAATAAAAGATTTTAGCGCGATTTTTAACCAGATCTGAACCTAATATAAATAAGGATTACTTTAGGCCCGCCATCCTCCATGTGCTCATCTTCTAAGTGCTCGCCTTCTTAACTTATAATATAGGTTTAATTTAAATCTGGTGCGTACGGAGGCTTTTAACCACGTCACGTCACGTCAGCTGTCATTTTGGTCAAAATAATCGAATGAAAAAAAGTTATAAAAGTAAAGGTCAGTGTCGATCTTAGAGAATTCAACCAACTTTGAATCCTCTACGGCAGGGGTTTTCAAAGTGGGGGGCGCGACGCGACCACATCTAAAGGGAGGCGCGGGGCCTCGGGAATTTTGAACAGGGCTAGCTAGCCTATTTCATTAATCTTCCGTTTCCTTGCATTGAAGGGGGGCGTGGGAATTTCATTTTAGGCAGCAGGGGGACGTGCCAAAAAAATGTTTGGGAACCCCTGCTCTAAGGTGTCGATAGAATAATAAAGACTGACCAGAAATATATGATCATTCGCCATGTTGCGGAATTTCATTGGAAATAATTTCTTACACTGGCAATAATTTTAATGACAGGATGATTATGCATGTGTGAGTGCATGATATGCTGTCATTGTGGCGATTTACTTGAATAATGATAAAGTGAAACGCTCGGGAAATAAAACTATTTAGCTGTGAAACATTTTCAAATTAACATCAGAGCTGACAGGTAAACAAATCCAGATGTCTCCATACCATAGAGAATAATACGGTCTATACTGAACTCTTGCCATATAATGAGAGTAATAGCGCCCGCTTGACAATAATCATACCTATATTTCTGGTCAGGCTTTAAATAATAGTAGATTGTACACCAAGGGGATAATGCACTGTTTTATGTCACGGGCGCAATATTGAATCCTGAACGCAACGAAGGACTCCAGATTTTAATCCCGAGCGCAGCGAGGGGTTTATGAGTCCTGAGTGCAGTGAGGGGTTCAAGCGCGCCCGTGACAAAAACAGCTTTATCCCCGAGGAGTATACTCTACTTTTCTCACCTCTTGCGAGACAATAAAATAGCTAAGGCTACTAGAAACGGATTTTTATTAAAGTAAATCAAAAGTAAAAACCGGCCAGGTGCGTGTCGGACCACACATAGGAGGGTTCCGTACCTTCAATGGAACCAAACTAATACCAAAAGGTCGTATCTGGTGCCTATGGTTTTTTGGAGATAAAGATAACTCAAAAATAGGTAAACCGATAATGTTCAAAACAATTTGCGTAGAGAGTATAATATGGTAAGACGCATCTCCTCAATTTTTTTCATATTTTTGGACTTACGGTTAAAAAGTTACAGGGGGGGGGGGCACAATTTTTCTGACTTTCAAAGCGATTATTTCAGAAAATATTCACTTAATCACAAAATGGTCAAAGAAACCTCAATGTTATTTTTAAAGACCTATCATTGATGTGTCACATGTTGATATTTAGTCAAAAAAAATAGTTACATGTATGGAGCGCCCCCCCCCCCCCTAATTTTTTTTTTCAAATCTACATAACTAAGTAGCGGCATACAAAATACACCTTATGTGTAAATTTTATTCAGATACGTCGTATAGTTTCCGAGTAAAATGGCTGTGACATACGGATGGACAGACATACAGACAGACATGACGAATCCATAAGGGTTCCGTTTTTTGCCATTTGGCTACGGAACCCTAAAAATTGATTCTTGATACATTAGTCCATTTTATTCAAATTTTATCTTCAATTTTTATAGAACCTGCAGTTTTACTCCGTATACTGCAGCGTCTTATGACACTCGCGGCATTTGTTTTAGGTATTTAAAAAAGGTGGCCAGCACGATTTTCCGAATAAATTCGATTTTCAAATCAGTTCGACGCGGCGGCGCGGGCCCCGGCTGGCGTCGCGGGGCTGTGCACCGTGCGGACTTTACCAAATTAGACTTTAAGCACATAACAATAAGAACTATGGGAAGTGAAATCACATTATTAACCAGCGGGTTATAATGAGATTTAGTACAACATTATAACCCGGCTAAAGCCAAGGGCTATAATCATTTGCTTTCGGTGAGGTTTGCATGATATATAATTTGGCATTGTCGAGCAGGTGGTGTGAAAAGGTTAATAACTACTTAACCCATTTTACTTTCATTTTGGCATTAATTTAGTGATGCAATGAATACGAATTAGAATATTCTTATTTGGCGAATATCAGTGTTTTTACGAATATTCGTACTCGCCGAATATTTATTTGGTACCTGTTCGTAAGAATTTCTAAGTAAGCACCTATGCGTGAAATAAATAAAAATAGAGTCTAGCTATGTGACAATTTTGTAACGAGTGTGAGTGAGACACTGCCCCCTACAATATGCTCTCTAGCTATTGATATTTGACACAAATTTTTGGCGGGAAATTCAAAAAATATTGGGCTGGTCACACTTTGTGTAGTAGGAATTATAGTTTTGATACTAGAACATATTTTTGATTTTCTGTGCACACGTAAGGTACCTATCTAAGTATTATTAGTTTATAATTGCGTTTGTTCATTTGTCCCAGATCCACACATCCAAGTCCGTATCGTAGATATATAATAATGACAGATGGGTTATGCACGCTGCAAAAGTGAAGCACTTAAATTAAAATGAGTGAATTCAAACAATTGTCGCTAGTCGCGCACCGGCAAGCGAGAGATGCGGACGTGACGGACAATGAGCTCCCGTCACCCGCGTGAGAAAAAGACAAACTGTAATTTTCTAACAATGAGAGTGACAAAGATTGTCAAAATAGATAAACATAACAGAATTACTTCGAGGCAACCACCGCCCCGCCCCCCTAAATGAAATTCTGGATCCGCGCCTGAGGCACATAATAATAGCAAACCAATGGGGAAAATTTTATTTATGTAAAAATTATTACTTACACTTACACAGTTTAAAACCGGCCAAGTGCGAGTCGATTTCGCGCCATGAGGATTCCGTGTAATAAGTGAAAACAAGAAATATTATGTAAGTACATACAAACTTACCTAATTTTGAGGCAAACTCTTGGAAAAAAAGGGTGTTGCATCGTTTAACAACATTTCGTGAAACTGAAACCTTGCATGACGACTCCGCGATTTCCTGAAAGTTGCATCCGACAAAAAGGACACATGTAATACCTAACTGTAACAAGGGCTTATAAGTTTTCACCGACTTGGTAGTTAAAAATACCTCTACCTATAGCCGCGTAAAACTTGGCGTGATTTATTTTAGCATTTCCATTGATCACGATTATGCTTCTGCTTTTCCTAAAGTTTGAGCATGCGCTATGTAGAGTAGGTACCTATGTCATGCTGGTGTGGCTTTGTCCTTCCAGTCACTTGAAGGTCAACTTTGTTCTTTACAGATTTTTCAACTGGTGTCCTTTCGACCTCTACATCAGCTTAGAAGCTGTATGTATGTATGTAGTTATGGTTGATTAGCGCATTATTTTACCAATACTTACGGGATAAGGGATAAGACCAAGCTAATTATTACTTACAATAAGTTTAACGGCTCACGTATTACTTGAAATTTCTTGTATAAATGCCTACTTACTCGGCTCTACTCACCATGTCGACTGTTTAAACTAATTTGCTATCTTCTTAATTTGACTAGACCAAAATTATTTAGGTACCTAGTACCTACTTACATATTACATTTAATTTAGGTACGAGGGTTGCTACTTATATATCCGGAAACAAAAAAACAAACAAACGTACACGGCTGAAAATGGTTTTATTGTTTTTCAAAGTATTCCCCTTGATGATCTATGCACTTTTGCATTCGCGTGAACCAATTTTTAAAGCACTTCTGCCACTCCGCCTGAGGTACCTCCATAACGTGTTGTTTGAATGCGTCGACAGCATCTTCAGCGGTCGAAAATCGTTGACCGCGTAATTTATTCTTTATATTTGGAAATAAATAAAAATCGTTGGGTGCCAAGTCAGGGCTGTACGGCGGATGACCCGTTCATTCCACATTTTGACCCTCCAAAAATAGAGTTGTTTCGCGTGACGTATGACAGCTGGCATTGTCATGATGAAGAATGATTCTTCGTCGCTGGTTAGTTTTACGAATTTGTTCAAATACTTCCGGTAAGCAAATGGTCGTGTACCACTCTGAATTAACCGTTCTACGGTTTTCTAGTGGCACTGTAGCTACATGGCCATTAATACCGAAGAAGCAGGCCACCATTTGTTTCAATGTACTTTTTGCACGAGTAACTTTCGTAGGGTTCGGCTCATTTTGAAACACCCATACCGTTGATTGTTGCTTCGTTTCGGGATCGTATGCATAGATCCAGGATTCGTCACCTGTATAGATGTTATAAACGGCTTTTGAGTCACCACGGTTATATTTTTTTAACATTTTATTGCACCATTCGACGCGAGCATCTTTTTGCTCTTTTGTTAAGTTGTGGGGTATCCAACGCGAACAAATTTTTTTTACAGCCAAATAATTATGTAGTATGCTATTAATGCTGGTCATAGAAATACCCAGAGTCGCCTCTATCTCGCAGTACGTAACATGTCGGTCGTCCATTATAAGTTTTCGCACAGCCTCGATATTTTGTTGTACAACGACCGATTTCGGGCGACCTGCCTTAACTTCGTCCGTAAGCATACTACGTCCACGATTGAACTCACTAAACCAGTGATACACAGTAGTTTTAGATGGGGCTTCATCACCAAAAGTTGAAGTTAGTTGATCTATGCACTGTTGTTGCGTTAAACCACGCCGAAAATCATAATAAATCATAGCACGAATATTTTCACGAGTGAGTTCCATTCTTGCTGCGAGATGACATTTAAAACCCGTCAAAAACAAAACACGAGCGTTAATAAGAAAGAAAAAATATACCAGCCAGTACTTAAAAAAGTTCAAATTTTACCATGGAGGTCAAATATGCTATTTAAGAAGATTGTAATCCCGGTTTCCCGATATATAAATAGCAGCCTATGTAAATGCATTCCTAAAAAGGTATACCTATACGTAGGTATTTTTTTATACATTTCAGAATGTAGATACACTCGCCATTCGTAGTTCCCATACAAAAGCGGCCCGTTTCATTGTCCTTAATATAGGTACCTTAATAGTATTATATACCTTAAGATTAAATAAATAAGTAGCTATTCTACTCTTAAGGGCAGTTAAAACGGGTCGCTTTGTATGAGAAATAAGAATTGACCCGTTTTGATGTCTTTGAATACCCATGCAAAAGTACCTAGTGTGATAAAAGCTCAGCAAGCAGAATATTGAAAAAGTGAACCACGAGCGTAGCGAGTAGTTCCAAAAGTGGACTTATGTGCGTTTTAAATCACTAGCTCTGACATTTTTTAACTCTTACTTTAAATACTGGCTTATGTTACATATTTAAATTCTATATGGCACATTACTCTGATGACAATCTAAATGGCTCTATGTTGTGACAGTTAGAGAGCATCACCGAGTGCATGACGTGACGCAAGGTGGCATCACCCTGCCTGACGCTGACTCACCGGCCAACCGGTTTCAATGTCTACACATACACGTACGATACGTGACGTCTGGAGCGTCTATACTTTGGATTACCAGAATTATATAAGTAAGTATATATTTCCCTTAAGTATATAACTTGGTATAACAATGTAAAGAACCATTAATTGGGTTTTTCTTTTATGCAAATATAATACATCACATAACACGATCACATTAGAACATTTTTTTTTCGAATTGTTCCTCATATTTATACCTACCATGAATATCTCACAACACATACTCGTTGGTATGAGGCAAATCCTGCAGGTAGCTGTTGTTAACTAGCTAGTTCAACCATAAACCGATCATGCAACTAATCTGATCCTTTTATTCGGTTATGATAGGTACCTAACTTATTGATAAAGGCAGAATGCATTACAAGTAGGTACACCTTATCGGGGATCAACTCAACCACTATCAAATCTGATAGCATTTCATTGAATGCATGTAAATACTTATTTTATGATAAATATATTGCACCAATGCAACCAATGTGCACGAATAGGTTGTACCTTACTTACCTATCCGTAACCAAATATATACCTATACTTACAATAGATATGGTTTGTCCATTTATTTTGGCGATATTTTTACCCAAATATACAGTGGATACCTAGATCTACCTAAAGATTCAGGAACTTTGTATGTACTCGTTGTATGAAGGTACCTACCTACAAAACAATCAGCAATTTAATGAGTTTACTCTACCTCTACTGATAAAGTTATCTACCGCCATTACCGTCCTACAGACCGATATGTTTAGTTCTTCACAAAGTAAGCGTTGGTGCAATCCTACCATATCTACTCCAAATCCAAATAGACGCGACCAAGGCGCGACTAGTGTAGTGTCGGCCGTTAGTAAATTGAATGAGTCCTGTATCACATTGATCATACATTCTGTTATATACTGCATGCCTTGGACATACGGTTTATTTTTGAAAATTGAAAGGATTTAATTCGGGCATGCGCAATGGCGTGTCATCCAAACTGAATGTTGAAGGTCACCTTGAGTTTCGAGGCGCGAGCCGGCCGGCACGGACGGGGCTTCCAGACCGCCGCCAACACAATACGCTACGTGACTTTTTCCACGATCAACAACACACCTTTCGACCGGTAAGTTTACCTTAACATTAACAATTATTTGCATTAACATTAACAACAACTTTTGCATTTCCAAACTTCTAGATAAAAGTAGAGCTACTTAACCAGAGTTAGATACGATGAATAGCAAAAGTTGGTTCAGTTGCAAAGGTAAAATGATAAAAAAAAATTGATATTATCTATCTTGCATTTGCAAATTAATTTGTTCTTCTTAGATATTATCACATATTATGTAGGTATTTGAGGGCAATAATTGTTAACGCGACGAACAGTAGGTAGTCCAGGTGACGATACAATACTTGGGTAAGTACGGTATATGCCATGTAGTACACGCCATCAAACTGACCCGATGATAAGGCTCGGAGCTGCATAGTAGAACTCTTTGATAGCTTTACTTTGTCACTCGGGCTCAAATGATTCACTTGGACGAGTCGGACGAAATAGGTAGGTAGGTAAAGGTCTGTTAGTGTGTAATAAATAATTAAAAGTGTATAGACCGGTGTACCTGCTTATTTATACATAATACATAGGTAGTTATAAATAAAATATAGGTATGTAGTAGGCACATACCTATATTTTCTTCTTAACACTTAAAATTTATTTACGTCACACCTGGCCATTATGACCAGGTGGAGACGTAAAATTGTGTACTCGCCACGGGCAGTAAAAAAGAAAGCCCTCTATCGCATATTTACAACCCTCGCCTGCGGCTCGGGTCACAAATACCTGCGTTTTCGGGCTTTCTGTCTTTTACAGTCCTTGGTAAGTAATGTACTATTTTAAAACAGTTACAGTCAAGTGTCAAAATATGGGTGTACTCATCTTACTCAAAAATATGTCCCAGTAAGTATCTTTATTCCGTTGTAATAAGTGCGTAGTACCATATTTATGAGACGATTTTTCGGTACGTATTTTTGCACTTGACTGTACATATTTGAAGACTTTGCGTTTATTTTATTTGTAGGGTAAAATTGTAAAAACATTTTATCTCACTTTTATCGAATTACTTATTAATTTCACTATAATTAGGAGTTACCCTATCTATCCCCAGGAATGATTTTTTTCTAGGTTTTATTATACTTAACGGTTACCTAATGTAGAAACCAACACGGTGTACCTATCTAACAATAACACATATTAATAATTTTAAACAAATAAACAGAAAAGAACCGACTTCACTTAGCACCCACCTTTCCAAAAGAAAATGCTCGAGCTGCTGTAAAAAATACTCAAATCACTATAGGCGTGCCTATAATATTTGAAAGTTCCCTCGATTTCTCCAAGATCCCATCATCTAATCCTGACATGGTTACAATGGGACCATCTGTGAAGAATACTCTTTCAAACAAAAAAAGAATTTTCCAAATCGGTCCAGCCGTCTTCTAATAATCGGTGGACATACATAAAAAAATAGCAAAAACATAGATCCCGACGAATTGATAACATCCTCCTTCGAAATCTTGAAGTCGGTTGAAAAAGTCGAGCTTACAGAAAAATAGCTGCTGAACCCTAGGGGAGCGAGATCGAAACATAATATTAAACCGATTTTTAAACTCTACAACTTTGTAATGGAGACAATGAGGTAAACACGTGCGTCACAATAATGGTGACACAGTAAACTCAGCACTTGATGTGTAATTTTGTACTGATTCCATCATTTTGAAAGTAAGTAAATATAGTAAGTATTCCCTATGGCAGAAATGTGCCTCTTCAGCCTCATCTCAAGGTTTTCTCAGTAACATAATTAAGGAGCCCGGCGTCCACTTTTGACAACCTAATCCCAAGAAATGACGTGAGAAATGTTTTTTTAAGAAACGACTACCACATAATATATGGTGTCTGTCACTTTGCAAGGAGGGGAAACTGTTAGGCCTTACTAAGATTAGTTCAGTTTCTTCACGATGCCGATGTCCTTCACCGAAGGCAGAATCATTCATCATCAGGTCAACTCATTGCTACGAGAGATTACATTGACTTAGATGGGCGCTTGCCACACATTTTGACACTAAGGTAAATGTTTTCAACCCACTTACTATTTTTCAGAACATGAGACATCAAAAAGTATGAACCGCGACAGCTAGGCATTTATTATATCAAACCGCAAAGAAATTAATGATGTATCATACATAAAGGTAATTGTTTATATTTCTGTATTTTCCCTATAAAATAGTAAATAATGAAATAACACGTGGGTTACTTAACAGGGAAAGTGAACTGATTTATTACCTATTTTAAAAGAACGTATTTATATTATGTTCAGACTTTAAAAGAAGCTGAGTGCGCTTCTTGATTTTTTTTGGTATTATTTAACCATTCGACATGTTTAAAGTTGCAAATATTTTTAAATACAATCTAAATGTCAATGTAACCTGCTTACTTCATACAACCGGTAACTATATTTCATTTTTTTTAAATACACAGCATAGAAGATAGATTAACAATACAATTTAATATAAGGTTACTGTAATCAAACAGAATTAAGTAAGCTTACATACTTATTTCATTATACTCTACTATCTACATATGTACTCTAATATATGTATATGTGTTAGCTCTCATGTTTAGGGACGCGTTATTTTAAATTTTGGCCTTGATATTTCTAAATTAATTAATTAAAACATTACTTTACTGGTTCTTCTTAATGCTTTTATATTTTCGGGACGTCAACCTAAATATTGGTTGTTTCCTCCTCGTTGATCCTTAAGGATGCGATATCCTTGGGGGTTTAGAGTGTTGCAATTTATCTGTAAAATGCGAAACTAGATTACACCATGTATGAGTGGTTGCGCGTCATCCCTCCGGCGGCGGCGAGCGGCGCCCCGACCAGCGCAGACGGACGGGTGGGTTTTAAAGCACGGGACTCGGTTCAGTTCAGCTCGACGTATACGTTCATTCTTAGTCAATCGGGCGGTCTGTGAACACGTACGACGACGGACTTACTCAACGGAGATCGGGACTCTTGAGTGATCGAGATTTGTTTGTGTTATAACTAATCAAAATTACATTTGTTTTAATCAATTTAATTCCGGAATACTAAAATGTCACACAATAATCATACCAACGGCACAGGACGATGTAAGTATAGTCTCTTTGGCGAACCTAGTGTGTTTTTTCCATCGTTGTTAAAATTTCCTTTTGACAGTATTTCACTTAATACTTTGCATATTGTAATATTTATTTAAAATTTACATTTTGAGGCACAGTAGTTGGCAATATTCATATTGATAATTTCTACCTCTACAACTATTTACAAAATTCTACCTCCTCCCCCACTACCTACCGGAAAAGGTAGAATAGCTAACTGTTGGCGCCGCTAAATCCTAACTTAAATTGTATTATTCGTGATAACATATTCATAAACATAGACTTAAATTTATATATTTCTTGTTAATAAGTAGGTAGGTATAGAAACCTTTCTATATTTCAAAACAGATGCTTTTAGATCAATTATTTTATTAACTTGTATATCCGGGGATATGGCAATGGCTAAAAGTTAATAAACAGGGCCTCGATTCGAGATGCCAAACTGCGAAACGTTGCTCTCACACTTGTCTCACTAGGTGATAGAGTGATACATCTAACTGTCAAGAAGCTGTCAGTAGGTCTCGCTAGAGCGTTTTGTCTATGGCTATGGCCACCATTTTAGATATGTTGACAGGACATTGGGAATCCCATGGCAGAGAGTTTGGTGTTTTTTTTTAGTAGGTATACGTAGTTATCGAACCATGGATGTATATGAAGTGGATCTCATTCTTCGGTCACAAAGTGAGGCCGACAGAGAAGCTTATCTAAGGGAGTGACTCGTTTTGACTAAGGAGGTAATGACGTCATCAGACAATCAAAATGTGAATATGTGTCAAATGTGACAATTTTGTAACGAGTGCGAGTGAGGCACCGCCCCCCACTATTATGCTCTCTATCGGACCGTTTTTAGTACTTATAAGGGTTCCGTAGCCAAAATGGCATAAACGGTACCCTTATAGTTTCGTCATGTCCGTCTGTCTGTCCGTCAGTCCGTCTGTCCGTATGTCACAGCCATTTTACTCGGAAACTATAAGACGAATAAAATAAAATTTAGACATAAGGTGTATTTTTCATGCCGCTATTTAATTATAGTCTGGCAAACCATTTTTTCAGTAGAAAAGCGCGGCAAATTCAAAATACGTACATGTGCCAACCCTTTGTGATTAGACACCGTGTTCGTGACGAACATTTCAATTCACATTTCTTTTACATTGAATTTGTTTCTAGTGCATTTCACTCTCTCGTCTTAAGCGCGAGTGAGATAGAACTTCTGCAACGTTCTACATTGAATTTAAATTCGTTTTTATGGCATATGTCAATTGCCTCAACCAGATTATTTGTTACAGTTGATGACAGATCAGACGAAATATATCCGTCTCCTTTTTACACACCGTGAATGTCACGTAATGAAAGGGGTGGAAATACCAACTAAAATTAAAAACATAGAATTTGATGATCATTGCTGCTTTATTCACTGATTCTTAGTGTTGTCATACTTTTGGTCGCTGTACATTGCTACTGCGTTCGTTGGCTGGCTAGACTATATGTAGTTAAATTGAAGGAGAAAATATTTTTATGGGGGGCGCTCCATGTAACTAAATTACAAAAAACAATTTTTCCCCTAATATCAACATGTTGCACATCAATCGATAGGTGTTTAAAAATAACATCTGGTATTAGTTTGGTTCTTATTCCATTGAAGGTACGGAAACCTCTAATATGCGTGGTCCGACACGCACTTGGCCGGTTTTATGCTAGTCGCCTATGAACGACTCTTTTACTCGGTAATAATTTTCAACTATGGCTAGGGCACCGAGTAAACAATAGTACTATACAGAGGTCCCTCTTTGACGTTACGAATCATGTTGTCCCTTCTTCACGCATGGCAAGTTCTCTTTCTCACTTAGACAAACGTATCGGATACTAGTTGTCAAATTCAATGACAGAAATGCACATCCTTGGTTAGGGACAAGGTTTAAGAAAAAGATCCACTTCATATAAATCCGTGATACGAACACAGATTACACCTTGTTAGCCCGCCCCACTGTAAATGAATCAAAAATCTCATCGGTTGGCTTCCATATAGCGATATAGAGCCCATCTTCGAGATCTTAAATGGGCGCTAGTATGTATAACACGATGTAAATTGTTCTTGAATAAATATCATATGGCGTCAAGTTGAAAATACAAGAAAATAACGTTAATTAATCAGTGGTTTTACCGCTCCAAATTTGTACTCACGGTAAAGTCTACTTCAAATAACCTACATACCAAATTCCGGTGGGAGCATACAATAGGCATGATGAATTTTTTTCATGTATGGTATCAATCGATTCGTTTTGTTGTGAGGATCAAAGGTCTATATGGGGCCAATTGCGTTAAAGCAACAGAAAAGTCAGAAATGAGACTTAAAGTCCGAGATTTGTATTTGTTTCTCAAAACGCTCCTAACAAAATGACGTGCAAAAGTGACGTCACGATCACATAGTTGCCCTGTTTAAAGTATGGAAAAAATATGAAATTGCTATTTTTACAGTGAAACGTTGCGTTTATGTGTATGGTTGCCATACAATTTATTTTACAGTACAATGTTAAAAATCATTTCAATTCACACTTTCAAAAATCGTAAAATTTTGCAGCTTGATATCTTTGAGCCACTTCAAAGAATTTATAAATTTTCACTTTAGTTGGATATATTGATTATTTTGCATCCTATCAACTAAATTTTATTGCATAAATCAATATGTGTCATCATACCTATTTTAAGACTCGAATCTAATCGCAATTTTTGCATTTGTATTATTTTTGAGCTAACCACTCCAAATTTTTTGACCATAAACTAGGCACTTCACCGCCTTATTTTAAACCGTAAAAGTTAACCTTGCGGGACAGTTTTGAAAAAAATACTTTAAATAGTTTCAAAAATTTACTTAATTGGCACACGCATAACTGGATATCCATGTTTAAGTGGCTTATAGTTTAACATGCCGTTATAAAGTGTATAGCAGGTATATGTATTTTTTCCTGTTTTTTATTGTTTTTTTTTTTCTCTTGTTTTGATTAAGATATTCTTACTTTGGGGATGTGATCGTGGCGTCAATGCGCCGTGTCGTCAAATGGTTGCAACGGAAGACCAGCGCTGGCCCTGCCGGCATTTAACGCTGAGTTGCGACGATTTCGTGGCAATTAATGTTTCGGGTTGTATATGTTATTGTTTATTATGTTTTTTGTAATTGTCATGAATAAATCTTTCATTCATTCATTCATGTTTCTAAAAGAATGCTTTAAATGTTCATCCTTATATCTTTTTATTTTTGAAAAAAAAAATGGTATTCAATATTTATATGACGTTCTAAATAAAACAATTTTTTTTTAACGTCGTAGAACGCAATTTTTTTTTATGGAAGTTACAAAAACTATTTAAAACGGGGTATTTACTATGGGTATTTGTTTGGTCGAGGTTCCGATATATTATATGTATCGACATGTTAGAAACTAACAAACGAGGATGGTGGCAGCATTTCTCCGCTGTATCGCAAAACTTATGAGTTGAGCGAGGAAGCTGCCAGCTCTTTGGTCACCAATTAAGTCGACGAGCCTCTTTTTGCATTCTTTAAAAAGTTACTGAGCACTGGGTCCCCACGCGCCAAGGGTCTCGACTACGAAAGGTATAAACATGTTTTATGGGTCTTCAGTTTTTCAGCTTCTTTGGCTACCGCACCTGCTTGTTTATTGGTTCCGGTGAAGTGAGAAGCCGCCAGTGTGTCTACGCATATAGCATCCCATAGGCACGCATGTGGCATTTACTTAAGTACCGCAAGAACACCTGTGTGGAGCACAAACACGGACTCAAAGCCGAAATCAGATTTCAATCAATCAGGTGCCGGTCCAGATACTATACGGTTTAAGACATTTATTTCTCAAAAAGATTTACATAAATCACTTACTGAGAAAACAATATTTATCTTAAAGCTAAATGGGAGAGGGTAGAATGCAAAAACTGGTGGACGAGTTAAGAACAAAGGCGCTCGGTAACACCAAGCGCAATTTTTTTTTTTTTTTTTTTTTTATACTACGACGGTGGCAAACAAGCATACGGCCCGCCTGATGGTAAGCAGCTACCGTAACCTATGGACGCCTGCAACTCCAAAGGAGTCACATGCGCGTTGCCGACCCTTTACAAAAAGGAGGATTCACTGTGTTGACGACTAAAGGAACAAGAAGGTCCCTCATCGTCAACACACTGGGTCCTCTTTGAGCTCTTTGGCAACCTTACTCACCAGCAGGAACACAACACTATGAGTAGGGTCTAGTGCTATTTGGCTGTGGTTTTCTGTAAGGTGGAGGTACTTCCCCAGTCGGGCTCTGCTCCAGATTTAAGCGATGACATTCGCTGAACGTGCCCTACCACACTTAGCGAGATGCCATTCGCAGTGCCCATACCTCTCTTTTTGGCGTAGTTTAAGGACATACCCAGGTCCGGACGTAGTTTAAGGACATACCCCGGGTCCATCAATGCAACAATGTACCTATAATGTAGTGCATAGGGACCAGTTAAACCGAACTACCCGGTGCGTTCACTGGTTAACTTACATATGATTTGTGTGTATTCATTAAGTGCATATTTTGTGGAAAAGCCTTAGAAGACGTTTTTATTTTAGTTTTTAACTTTTTTATGTTATACATTTTTGTACATTTATATATTTTTCCTTTTTCTTTTTTTTTAAGTATTTTAATTATTTTATGTTATTATTATTTGACTTATTTCTATCCAGTAATGATGTCAATATTTCTGTACCCATCCTTTTCTATGTATATGAATGAAGGATGAGCAAGATGAGTAGAGAAATAATGTCATTATTACTGACAGTGTCTGGAAAAGCTGTCCTCCCGTCACCAAACCTCCTGTTTGGTGACGGGTAAGCCGGTAGCCAGTGCTGCGGCTTAGGAGTGAGTGACTCATAAGAAATTTGGCACAATACGTCGTCCCAGCTCCAATGGCAATTTGGATGGGTAAAAACATCCTGACCCGCCAACCACTTCACCAAGCTTTTTTGGCCTCCTCTAAGCCCACAGTTCCATGGTTTGGGGGTGGGGGTCCTGTAAGATTTTAGTGACTTTACCTACGAGGCTGGCTGAACTGTAGACGGAGGAGTGTCTTACAGTTGATGTTATGAAGCCGACTATTTCTTAAAATGGTCTTAAATCCTTATGCGCCCACCGGTATGGTCTTAAGTTTGGTATTTTCTTACTAAACGGGTCTTATAGCTTCTGTAAAAATTTCGAGCAGTAAGCTCAAAAATAAATTAAGGCTCAACAAATTGCGATTTCAACTGGTCTTAAAACCTTATACGCCCACCGTAATGGCCTTAAATTTGGTAAGTATGTAGATTTTGTGGGTGGTTAAGTAAGTGGGCTTCGCCGTGTGTCAAAATTTAAGCGTAACGATAAATTAACGTATTTTTTTTTGTATTTTCAACTTGACGCCACACATACTAGCGCCCATTTACGACCTTTAAGACTTATGTTTTCAATATCTCCGTGATGGGCTCTACAACGCTGTCAACGCTATATGGAAGCCGACCGGTAATTTTAGATTTTAGATAAATTTACAGTATAGCCGGCACCAGTATCTATAATGTTTAAGTAGTGAAGTATCAGATGTCAAACAATCCTTTAAGGCACTGACTACCAGGCTACCGATAGTAATGATGGAGGCGACCTCTAGTAATTGCCCCCACGAAACTTTTGCGCGAAGTTGATTTCTGACTATTCAAACTAGGTAAGATACCTCTAGAAGTAATTATAAAATTGATATGATTTTAAGACATTTTCACTGAGAGCACATTAATATTTATAATTTTTATGATTATTAACTGTAGGTGTTTATTAAAAATATATAACATGATTGGCATTACCTATTTAACCTAAAATTCAATTAACATGCCATAAAAGAAATGTCGATATCTGGCCGAGGAGCGAATGGATAAACATCAAAAAGTGCGATGAGTTGTAGGTGTTCTTCCAACCTGCTGTTGGGAATATCTCTACAGTACCCTGCATTCACTGTGCTCTGCATTATTCTGTGTAATTTGGATGCTATATTAGAGTAGATTTCCTCAGATTAAGCAAGCCACTAGCAATAAATATCCTACAACGCCTTGACTGTATGCGGCTGTATAGCCATTCCCCATGTACATGTGCATGTGGGATACTACATGCGTAGACACACTGGCGGCTTCTCACCTCACCGGATCCAGTAAACATACAGATGCGGTGGCGAAAGTAGCTGAAAAACTGAACACCCTTAAAAAAAATCGATGTTTAAAGAAACAAGTATGTATAGTTTAAAGTGCCATGTGTAACCATATCAATTCATTATATAAGAAATATAATATGATATAATATTGGAATATAACTTACACGTAAGTCAGTCAGATACACAATTACATTTACTTGCAGTAAACGTCAACTTCTTTTTTGAAATGAAGACCCATTGGTTTTCATATCCCGAGTCTCCTAAATAGTAATTCAAAACTTGGGTCTTGTTAGTGGCAATTAGTTATAATCATGAGGATTATGACTAGTACTACTGTGCACTGTATTTATTTACCTGATATGTTTATATTTCCATAACATCCTCAACTCTCAGGATTAGGAATACCTTTGTAATATAAGAGTCTTACGTTAGATTAGAATCTATGAAGAATATGTGTAAAATTGTTTGAAGTGTCTAAAACCTTAGTTAAGTTAGGAGGCAGTAGTAGGAGCCAAGTTTGAACCCGCGATCCTTAGAGCGTAAGTCGGGCGTCTGGCCGCCAGGCTACCAGAGTTTGTTTTGATAATTACTATACTGTTGCTCCACTTTTCTACTATGTTTATCTGCGTGAAGTATCAAATGTCAAACAATCCTTTAAGGCACTGACTACCAGGCTACCGATAGAAATAACGGCCTCCTAGCCCAGTCGGTAGTGACCCTGCCTACGAAGCAGGAGGTCCCGGGTTCGAATCCTGGTCAGGGAATTTGTTTGTGTGTTTATCACAGATATTTGTTCCTGAGTTATGGATGTTTTCTATGTATTTAAGTATTTATCCATATTTATCAAATAGATATATATATATATATATATATATATATATATATATATATCGTCTAGTACCCATAACACAAGCCTTACTGAGCTTACTGTGGGCCTAGTTCGATTTGTGTAAGATTCATTTATTTCTCAAATTTAATTTCTTTTCTGATGTTTTTGAAATGCCTCAAACTTTCCATAGACGTTGACGTAACAAAGACTGCAGCACTATAAGTAGGTATTAAAACAGACAGAAACATTGCAAAATTAAATAATTATATTATTAGTAGTTAGGTTTTCTTATTAAAATTATTTTCTTGTGTATGAATGCTTTTTTACCACATCAGCACCAGCGCCTATCTTGATTTTTTTAAAGCGTCAGTAAAATTGTATTTTTTTCACAAGGGAGAACAGTTATTACTTTACGTTATAGAACGATGATTTTTAACCCTAAATATTTGGCAGAATTAATTTGTTTTGTTTTATGTATTTACCTAAGCTTGTATTTTTTTGCCGTGGCGTGGTGAAAAATGTTGTAATACTCTCGGCAGCAGTTTGTTTGCTTCTAGTGCCCCCCGCAACGCTCAAGATACCACTTTTTTAACCATACACTAGTTATAATTTTGTAATCTTTCACTTTTTCGGGTCTCGATATAAACACGTGACATAGATATCAAGGTTGTATTCTTGATATTATAATTTATTTACACTAAACCTATTCTACATAATATTGGATCTACGTGGTCGGTTTACAAGTCAATGTATTGTTTTATTTCTTGTGACAAAAAACATTTATTGGTTACAAGAAATCTTAAAATCATTCATACCAGTTATTTTTATTCAATATGTAATATTTGTCACATATCTTTTACCCAAAGCACAGGTTTCGTCATAGTTGCTACACCCAAAAATGCATCGTCAAATCTAAAAAAATGCTTGTAAGCCGTCTATGTAGACTACCCTAGTTCTAGCCTAGTATTGTAGCACGAAAATACACGTATGATTTACACACATACTCACACACGTATTTAGTTTCAGAAGACATTCAGAGATGTCGCTTTCAAATGAGTTTTCATAAAACGCTTCAAGGCTCTCTTACCTACTAGAGGTAAACAAATGCCTTACGTGGGATTCCCATAATTTACTGACGTCAACGTCAAAACAATAAGATGGCGCCTATGCCAATAGAGAAATTCCTCTAGCGAGACCTGTTGATTTTGACGTAGGTGGTTAGGTGAATCAACTGTCACAAAAGTGTGATATCATAGTTGTCTCGCATGCGACTGTCAGTTATGCCATGTCGAATAGACTCCCAGTCATTGAACGCCGTTGTCGGAGATGATTGACGTCAGTGTAAAGTTTTCTACTTACCATTAAGCTACTTACTTATTTAGCATTAGGGGTCAGTTGCACCAACCACTTTTGACGGACTCATCAGCGTCACCTGGCAGGGTACTATAAAAATCTCAATATAATTAAATTTTGCCAACGTATTTAACGATGACAGTTTGGTGCAACCGACCCTAAGTCAGTCTTGTGTAAATAATGCAATATAAATTCAATAAATAAGTAGGTATCTGCTTACCTACCTACCTACAATCACTGAAAATATTATAAAGTTTGAAAAAGTTCTTAAATTGCTCGGATTCAGTTTTATCAACCAGAAACAGCTATGCTTAACTAATAATTGTAGCCAGAGCTGTGATGGACAAATACGAGTATTGATTGAATATTTATTATTAGTCCGTATTACAAAAAAGTCTAGTGATGCAAAGAATATTACTTTTAAGAATACGAATAGCACTTTCAGAAACTTTGGAATTTGAGGCACACTGAGACTGAGGTACAAACTTTATTTTGCAGTTGTCTCTCTACACTAGTATATAAGCCTTCTACAAATATAGGTTTGTCATTGAATAAACTTACAAAAAAAAATGTTTTGGATTTCAGATAAAAATAATTACTACATTCCTTTATAAACTCGTTTTGATACCGAGGTTTTTTCTCGTTTGTTTTGCTAATTTTCGTATTCGTTGCTAAAAAAACATTACTCCTTTGGGAATAAAGTCAGCTTGATGGTACGGTACCTACTTATTACTTACGCACCTGAGGGGAATAACAGTCTTGACGAGCGAATATTTTCTTGTGTCCTTAATAACCGGCTTCAAAACAATGTTACATGTGACTTCACGTTTCTAATTTCACGCTCTGTTAAATCTATTTTTATAATAAAATGCAATGGGTTAAGGTCCGGCGAAACTGTAATAAAGATATTGTTTGATGTAAAAATGATTTTTAAGGCGCAGTAGTTTCATCTAACACATTGATTGCTAAAAAAATTATGATACCAGCAGGGACTAATGCAATTAAAACTTAACGTGAATAGCTCGATGAACAACAACTGTATTTGTATGTACATCAGAGCAGCTATCAAAATAGGAGTTATATCTAATTAGGTACTTATGCGTAGGTAATTTTATTTTTGATGCAACTTAGCGATTACTTTATTATTATAATCATCATCGCCCTCCCAACAAACATTTTTAGGTCGCCAGGACGTGCCGATGGTAACTTTTAGTTTCTAGCTTGGTCGCCATAACGTCGCCATGACGTCGAAACGACTGCAAATGGGCCCATTTTATACAATTCAGCGTCGTAATAAAGTCACATAGCGGTCGTATAAGACATTAATTGGTCGTATAGTGGTTGTATAAATGTCGTAACATTCATTTATTACCGCTGCTATACGACATTTTGTTGTATAAAAGTGTTTATCAAGGTTTATCACGACCCTTATACGGAATTTTGATGTAATGCCGCGATAATTAGTGCCGTTTCGATTTATATATGTTTTAAGTTTAACATTGACATCGGAATAAGAGCTTAAAAGGTACAACCATTTTATTAATATAACATACTTCAACTTAGTGTTACATATTCGAAACACGTATTCAATGTATTTAGGGTCCCAAATCTATTGGGAAAGTAATTTTATCGACTAATATATGTTTATTTTCTCAATATAATCAATGCGATTCATAAATTATTAAAAAGAAATATATATTTACTTATGATATTAACAAATGTTGTAAAAATTACCTTTAGGCGACTTAAAGTAGTAAGCGCCACCACTTAACGACTTTTTTACGACTTTTTTGCTGTGTGTACAATTTTTTTTCTGCATCTCCTCAGCCATATTTACAAAACTAGTCGTTTAAAAGTCGTAAAAAAGTGTTGTAAACGACTTAAAATTGTATAAGAGTGATATTTATTACTCTTAAACGACCGGTCACATAGAAGTAGGGTAAAAATAGTTCGCGACTCTATTACGACTAATCTCGGTGTAAAAGTCGTATAGACGTTACTATGACGACCATTTTGCTTATACCACTGAGAGTTGAATAATAGTCGTGTAAACAGTCGTATAGAAGTTTCTACGACGTCTATATGCGACTTTAAGTCGTATAAAGATAAAAGACTATAAGTCGTATAAAATGCTAAAAATACTTCTTTACGATGTTTATAGCTTTTTGAGTCGCATAAATCCTCCTTATAGGACTAAAATGTTTGTTGGATCCTAACGTTTGCCCCGGCTTTTATTATAATAATAGTTTAAAATTTAAAATCACATATTAAAGATGCCGTCCGGCTTCTCAGTGCTATACAGTATTTACTGTATTTATCATTGAACTCACGGCACCTTAAGGGGCGCCACACGTTTTTTATCGATTTTTGACCAGTTTTGATTCGATATTCCAAAATTGGCACTACAGATACAATTATAAGTCAAACGGCTATCGGTTCTTGAATCTTTATCTCTATTCTGTAGAGCCGGATTTTGAAATACTTATTTTTTATGATTTTTTTAAATATGGTCTAAAAGAACACTTTTATCGATAAAATAAATAAATAAATGTTTATTCACGAAACGCTTATTTTAAAAAAAATTATTTGTTTATTAAAAAAAATGTTTATTTGAATGCTGTAAAGATTCTTACATACCCGAAATCGACATATTATATTTGCTCTTTGACGTCTTTAAAAAACTGACGAGAGATTTTAATTCAAAACTAATTAACACAAAACCTATCATTAGAAAACCACTTTTTTGGCCTAAAGTTGTTCGGATTTGATGTCAAACATCTCGAAGACAATGAATATTGTAGTTAATAAATATACTATACTATTTAAGTCCGTTACTGATAATACGCATATTTGTACACTATATTAATATTTATTGATGTTAATTTCTATAAATTTTCTATCTTTGAGAACCTATAATTGGCCTCCAATTTCTATATCTGTTGTCAACATGTTGTATGTGCTGTTGGTTTTCCAATAAAGAAAGATAAAGATAAAGAAAATTTTATTTGGCATATTTTACATAAGTAATAATACACAATTAAATAACACAAATTATAATACACCAAAATGGGTACCGCTCAGCATTTGCCATGATATTTGTCATGGCGCTGGTTTTCAGGGCAATCATGTAAAAACAACAAAACAAAACAAAACAATTTAAATTAGGTTTAAAACGCCAAACAATACTTATAAATAAAAATAAATAAATATGATAAGCTATAAAAATGAATAGAAAAGGGATTCAGATCGAAGGTCGTTGGGGCCAGGGAGCCCCTTAACAACAGCCGTCGCAATAAACCATATATATATATATATTACCGGATTATGGTGCAATGCGATGCGCAAAGCACGCAGTTGTAGTATTTAACATTTGTTGTCTTCAGGTAAGATGGCCACGATCGACAAGCTGTTCACGCCGGTGCAGCCGAAGACCGACGACACCGGCAACAAGGTGACGGTGGTGGGCGTGGGCCAGGTCGGCATGGCGGCCGTCTTCTCCGTACTCACACAGGTACGGCCCGAGACTACACCATCACATTATCCATCAAATCTGTTATTATTACAGAGTTTAAAAACCTGAGAAGAAGCCAAGAAATGTTTTTCAAACGATTTCAGCGCCTTCTGCACGTAGTTTAGCGTATTTGTACCCACTACTCGTATACTAATACCGGTCAGAAATGAAATGATGCTTGTTACTGTTAGAGACCCCATATTTTTTTTTTAAATACTAATCTTTTAGGCTGCGTTTCCACCAGAGATGTACTAGGTGCTGAGCGGTGCGAGGATGCGTAGCGAGGATGTGGAACGTTGTGAGTGTTTCCACCAGAGATGTGGAAGGCGAGGTAGCTGAGCGGTGCGAATATGCGTTGCGAGACTTGCGAGATTTGCTGAGCGGTGCGAGGATGCGCAGCGAGGGCGTGTCGCCTTTGACAAATGCCGTCTAGTATTGTATTGTATTGTATTGTAGTACGGGCAGGTTTCCGCAACTCGACGTCTAGCGCCTATTTTGCGTAGAGGAAGGGCGGCTAGTCCAGCCAGCCCAGCTCCTCGAGGAATCCTATCAAACCTTTGATGTTGATTAGGACCTCGGGGAGATCACCTGGGGATCCGAGGTGTTTTGCCCTGTACGGGGCCACTCCGTTGCACTCCAGCACCACGTGAGAGGCTGTTTCTTCTGTCTCCATGCACCCACGGCACAGGGGACTGTCTGTAACACCTAAGTTAAAGAGATGTTTGTTAAATGGTCCATGACCTGTTATCACACTAGTTACCATCCTTAAGCGGATTTTGCCGAGACGGAGAAGTGTTTTGGTGAGTCTGTCGTTAATACTAGGCATGGCTTGTTTAGCCTGTCTGCATTCCTCATGACTTTGCCAATGTGTTATGTGCAGTCTCCCGGTTCGTTCCAGCAGCGTCGAGCGTACCTTGCTGAAGGGCGTCAAAAGAATAGGCTCCGGGCCAATTGACCCAGCACCCGACCCCTGCCTGGCCAGCTCATCCGCAGCGTCATTCCCCCGGGATCCGCTGTGACCTTTGATCTATTGAAGGACAATATTGTTATTATGACCTACCTCCATTAGTCGTTCATGACACTCGTGTATAAGTCCAGATGTAATGATGTGACTTCCTAGAGCCATCAGTACTGCCCTACTGTCAGAGAGTATACAGATGGAGGCTCCTGTTACTTTCCTTGCAGTGATGGCGGCAGCCGCATTGATGATGCCCATGCACTCAGCTTGAAATACTGAGTTGTGAGCGCCCAGCGGTGTGACTATAGACATGTTCAGGTCTTCAGAGAATGTTCCGCAACCTGACCCCACGTCTGTTTTAGATCCATCAGTGAAGATTCTCAATTGCCGTCTAGTAACTGATAGCGTTTCTATTGGTTTATGACATGACAAACACATTCCTCGCAACGCATCCTCGCACAGCTCTGGTGGAAACGCACCCTAAGTCTGTTTAGTTGGTCAACGCAAATCATTTCTTTAGTATTCTGTTGCGGAAATGCTTAAAAATACCGACTGAAAAATGGTAGAGCCAGTTACTTGTAGTAATGTGATTTGAGAAAAATAAAACATTGGTCGGTAATACTTAAGATGTCAACCCAAGTGAACCAAGATATTACAGAACCAAGATATTGCAGAAGGAAACGTTAATGCTTATCCTGATAATAACGCAGAGGAGATGTGTATTTAATAGAAGACTGAAGATTATTTTTAACAAGCATCATGGATAGTAAAACTAACATGTTTTCAATTTGACGTCTAAAACCCGCCTTAAAGGGTTAAAGGTGACTTACATTAATAGGTACATACGTACCTGTGTTAAAATTGTAAGTATTTCCCAGAGTAAACAATGCTTTAGTAAATGACCTCTAATCCTCAGAGGTCAAATCCTTCGCAATACCTACACTGTCGTGACATTCTGTACCTAGAAGAATTCCCAGAGAAAGCAATGTTTGCGTGCATGACCTACAAGGTCAAAGGTGAATGACTCACAATGTTAGTAGGTACTGTTGCTAACTCAAGTAACTTAAGGTCTGAGTTTTAATAAAATGCATAAATTACCTTAGATAGATATTACTCTATATTTTAGGATTCCGTAGTTAACTAAGAGCCCTTATTTATAGTTTCGCCATGTCCGTTTGTCTGGCTGTCCGTTCGCGGCTTAGCTCAGTGATCGTTAGTACTAGAAAGCTGGATATGATCGAATAGGTACTCATCAATTTTCTTCCAGTATTTGCTTGACATAGGTGTACTCGTAGGTATCACGCCGATAAAGAGGTCAAGCAAAACCTGAAAATAAAGTCCACTGTGGTGGGAGAGATTTTTTTTCGTTGCATTGCAATCTATAGTGCGGGGGGTCTCTAAAACAATTTTTGGATAAAGCTAATCCAAAATAAATGCCCAAATACTATTATAACTCAAATAGCTAATGAGAGAAAATTTGATTTTAAGAAAAGGCAAAGGAAGGTTTACTTGGCATTAGTAATATTAATTAATATTACTAATGCATTCGATTTATCTTATAAAGCGTAAGAACGTTCTGTAAATTTACAGGATACGGTTTCCTGAAACGTTATCGGATAGGTATATTAGGTATACGACCATATTCACGAACGTTTATTTTTCTTATGTTATATTTATTATTTTCCTTTATTATTATTTTTTGTGTTAAACAATGTTTGTGTAGGTATATATATCTACAATACCCACAGGCATTACATTAATTGAATTAAATGCTGTACGCAGTTGATAATTTTTGAAATTGAAAGTAAACGAAGGATAGTATAATTCGAATGCCACACTCAAGAACGGAATGAACCATTATTTTAAAAATAACAACGTGACGACACGATCAAAAAGAGGTATGGCTCCGGGTACTGTCTCAAGAATTGCAAACTCGCGCGCCGCGATATGCGTTGTCTCTTTTTACGACGTCTGGGAATTTGGTGCAATACAACAGATTTTAAACCTATCTACAGCCTTGGCCAGAAGTGTTGAGCACCCTTGCGATTTTCATACAAAACTCGAAACTTTAGTCCAGCATTTCTATCTCTTTTGAAGTTATTTTATCAATTAATTCAAACTGAACAGGCATGTTTTGTTGAAGTAAGTAGTAACTGCATAGAATATTTGTAATTTGTCGCACCGACCTAAAGACGCATTTTTGTTACCTTAAGCTTTCATATTTTATAGGTACCTTGAAATTGTTATTAAGTGAAGTTTTCTAGATATATAAATAAAAATAACATTTTACGTCATCGTACATTGTTATGATAGGGAAATAATACTTAACATCAAAATCGTAAACAAAAAACTGCTATGCTCAACACTTCTGGCCAAGGCTGTATGTTTGTACAAATAGTACAATCAATAAAAGATTTACATACATAATTATTAATTAATTAATTACAAACCAAATTATAGGAATACAAACGTAACATTAGATAATTAACTGTTAAATTCACCTAGCATCTAAATATTTATTCGACTTTGTATTGCAAATATAATATTATATATAACAAGTATGCAAGGAAATATAACCAATTAACTAGTCGGTTGTAAATAAATCAATGCATACGAATGCCTTTAATTGATAAGTTATTAGTGTTATCACTTGCAGCGAATTTGATCAATAACTATGTAATACGACTAAGAGTAGAGCGAGTACAGGTCATTGATGTCAAAATGAGATCAAAATTATGTAAGTATACCAATTCGTAATTCTGCGAGCTACCTACTGTATAAACCATATGGAGTGGTTCTAAAAATGCACCTATATTGTGGATTTTAATTGAATGCCTGCTTTATGCGTGAACATGTATGGACGAACAGGGCGTGACCAACAATGTGGCGCTCGTGGACGTTATGGAAGACAAGTTGAAGGGGGAGATGATGGACCTGCAGCACGGCTCCGCCTTCATGAGGAACGCCAAGATACAAGCGAGCAAAGGTGAGAGCACATTCTATATTTCATATTCAGCTTGCTTCTTTTTAATCTGATTTGGGTTGGTTCGAACTTTTATTTATTTCTTAATTTTTTTAAATTGAATTTAACCAATGTTTGACCCACAAAATATATTTCAGGCTTGTGATGATGCCTATGTATTAGGGTTATATAGGAATTAGATTATTTTCGAAAATTTAAGCAAGTTAAGGGCTTTAAATAAGCAAGTTTAAATCGCGCTTTGATTTTGGGTACCCCCATACAAGGCAATTTTTTTAATAATATAAAATCTACAAAATGATAACTCACGGCGTGTTAATAAGTTAGGTACTTGAAATTTGAGACCATTGGTGTTGTTTCAAATCATTAGAAGCTAGTTTTGTTGAGGTTTTAGTTCGGTGCCGCTAAGTAATCTGAAAATATCGTAAGTACATTACCACATTACCATGTACCAACAAACCATAGGTAAAAAATATTTTAAAAGACATCGATGTTCTTAAACGTTATTTAAATCATGACTGATCATTTTATAGAAAAAAATAAAATAAATGCCTTGTATGGAGACCCCTAAAACTTGCTTAAAAATTCTGAAAACTAAGTAGCTTAAGGGAGTGAGAGACAGAATAATTGAAATTCATTAAATAAGCAACACCCTATACTATGTATGTAACTATATACCTACTTGATTGACGTAAGAAAACATCATGGCTTGTCCGTACTTGCGGAAAACGAACCTTTTTCCCTGAAATTGTAAAATACCTGTTATAAGAACAGTATTATGTTGTGACACAGATTATTCGATATCGGCGGGGTCGAAGATCTGCATCGTAACGGCGGGCGTGCGGCAGCGCGAGGGTGAGAGCCGTCTGGACCTGGTGCAGCGCAACACCGACGTGCTCAAACACATCATTCCTCCGGTTCGACACACAATTAAATACCTTGCTCCTTTTTATAGAGTAGCAGTCCAATTAGCCGCTGGTCTCTTTATAACGAAGTCCCAGTGCCTTAGCTAGGGGGGGGGGGGGCTGTATGGGGCGATGAATTACCATAAAATCCCTTCTGACGTCGTACCTTAAGAACTACCACCAACTATGACAATAAAGTAATAGGCCTAGGAACCCTAAATTACCTTAATCGTAACTGCAACTCCTCGTAACTCAACCTACGTATTGAATAATAATTGACCACCCATAATAATCTAATAATACGACCTGTTTAATTATGATGCAGCTAGTGAAGTACAGCCCGGACGCGGTGTTCCTGATCGCCAGCAACCCGGTGGACATACTGACGTACGTGACGTGGAAGCTGAGCGGACTGCCCAAGCACCGTGTCATCGGCTCCGGCACCAACCTGGACTCGGCCCGCTTCCGCTACCTGTTGTCTGAGAAGCTCGGTGTCGCCACCACCTCCTGCCACGGGTATATTATCGGCGAGCACGGCGACTCTAGCGGTTAGAATTTTAAATATGAAGTTACATGGAATTAGTGCTTTGTTAGGAATTGGTATATATATCAAATTCTCAATTTAATGTGCCATTGTTGCAGCGGAATGTTGTCAACTTGAAACTTGAAACAAATGACTTTTGTTTACAGTCCCCGTATGGTCCGGCGTGAACATCGCCGGCGTCCGGCTCAGCGACCTGAACCCGAAGATCGGCACGGAGTCCGACCCCGAGCGCTGGAAGGACACGCACGGCGCGGTGGTGAAGAGCGCGTACGAGGTGATCCGGCTCAAGGGCTACACGTCCTGGGCCATCGGCCTGTCGCTCTCGCAGCTGGCGCGCGCTATCCTCACCAACGCCATGAGCGTGCACGCCGTCTCTACTTACATCAAGGTTCACCTCCTTTTTATTACCTAATAAGTATTTCAATTGATGTAAAGTACCTATAAATAAAAGTATTACATATTCAATAAGTATCAAAATAAAATTATTATTATTATTCATAAAATATAATCCTATTCAATATCTGATCCACTCGCAGACTGAATCGCCGATTTCAAAATAGGTACATTAACCTTTATTTCTATTTATATAAACTTGGCAAAGTACATATTTTTGTGAGAAGAGCAGTAAAATCATTGACATTGAAGCCGCCAATCTCATTCCGCGATCAAAGTTTATTTAGCACACACTGGGCACACCAAAACAAACGCCACGAAGTGTGGATTTTTAATCTGGATAGTTAATAGCTAATTTGACATGAACACGTTTATTTACCTGTTGTCTTAATGATGGCTTATAAACCTGTTAAGCTAGTATGTAATAGACATGTTGTGTTCAGGGCGAGCACGGCGTGGGGGAAGAGGTGTTCCTGTCGCTGCCGTGCGTGCTGGGCAGCGGCGGCGTGTGTGACGTCATCCGGCAGCCGCTCACCGACGAGGAGGCGGGCGAGCTGCGCAAGTCCGCCGCCCTCATGGCCAAGGTGCAGGCCGGCATCAACTATTAAACTTCAATTAACCCTCCGTCTGTGTCAACAACGTACCTACATTATAACTAGCGAAGTGTCCGCAAGCGACTACTTTTTACGCTATTCTTATTGTGTTTTACTAATTATTTGCATTATATAGGTGTACCTAGAAAGTTTTTACTGCACTGCATTGCTAGCTAAAAAGCTTAGGACCTAGTTAGGTGGTTGGAAAGTACTAACTTAGTGCCTCTGTTTTAAACAGGTAATATGCACGCTAAATATACATATGAGTAGGATAAGACATAAGTGTGTATACTAGGTATTGTATTTTTCTGTATTACGTATACCGCACATTCTACCGATAGTACGTTTAGGTCCCCTCTTTTAAGAAGGTAAGTAGATACCCAAATTAAAACCAGACATTTTTAAATGTTTTAGGGATTCGAAAAAGTATCAAGAAAAAGATAATGCAGATTTTTATTACCGACTATCTGTGCTCATTAACTTTGTAAATACGGTCACCGTATCGTATTATTGGTATTACGGTGTTTGTATTATGTACCGTAGGGTTCTCCAGTAGGTATCTGTACATGGACGTACAAAATATGTGTACACGATCCTAACTCATTATTAGTATCATACAACATTGTATTATAATAATATAACACTATCCGTCTTCAGTATTTGTTAAAAGTATTTTAATTAAGTTATTGTAATGATACTGCAGCACGATCACGATTTAACAATGCTCTTTTTATAATTTAGTTTATGGTGTAGGTACCTTTTAATCTGATCAGTATTATAAAGTGATGTCATATTAATAATGTAAAACTAAAATCGTTTGGTTGTTCAGGTTGCTCTTACAGGAAAATCGAGCTTTTACTACGTGAGTCGCTTCATTGTTTGTCACTTGTATTTTCCTTAATTACGTTTAGGTATATCTTTATATTGTTTTTCATAGGCAAAGCTGGTATAATAAGTAATAACCGATGTTTCAATCGGAAATGCCTCTCTAAATTATTAAGATTTATATAATTTTATATGCATGTTGTTTATAATTTAACTATGAATTAAGTAGTGAAGTTAAACCTAAATGAAGTTCCTCTGGTAATATAGCAAACATCGGCTGTAAGCCACAATAAGCTGAATACGGGAATCCGTAAATATTTATGGCAACGCTTAATCTTCGTGTTATAGTCAGCAGGAGAAGTAGCTAAGGCAAGGAGGGAGTGAGGTGTACCAAATTGGTTAGAACTTTGTGGTTAACAATAGAGCGCGTGATGGTTATTTACTTACTTTACTTTATACCTACGAATGAAAAAAAACTGTTAGCTTAATACTGTCTAGCTTTTACTACAGATGTTAAGTATAACCAAAATATATTATTGATTAAGTATTCCTGCCACAAGTTGATCTTCGGCTTAAATCAAAGTCCTGTGGCGGATGGTTTCCCGCGTTACGAAAATATATGACTGAATATTTTATATTTTTAACAGTAGCCAGTCACCACTCGAGAATGTTGAGCCACTCTTGTCCTAATTTTGCAGTGTAATGCAAATCGGGCTTACTTCGGGCACACGACTGATTAACTAGTAACGATTCGTGTAAATTCGTATAATAAAAGAAGGGAGTAGTATTTATTTCTTTGTCACTCGGTATTTCCATCTAAACGGTTGTTAAATATATATTGATATTTTGGCATCAGCAACTGGTAATAGCTGTGTTTTATTCTAATAAATTAGTTGCATCCCTCTCCGTTATCACGACTGAAATCCGAATTATTTCGATAAGTGAAGTTTGCTGTTTATTAAGACTGTTATGTTATAAGGTTACCGTAGCAACGTCAGCTTCCGAAGCCCGTGAGCGGTCATCAACGTAACCGTAAGCGCGTAACAACGTCAACATCCGAGCCGATCGTGATCGGTCATTGATTAACCGAGTTTTGTTTTAACGTATCCGTAGCAACGTCAACGTCATTGGTCAACAGAGTTCGGCAAAAATCGCATTTCAAGAGTCGTCCTCGTAAAAGTTCGGGCTCCGATTTGTATTACACGGCTAAATTAACAATACAGTCACAAGTGGCTCGACATTGCCGTGTGGCGAGTTGGCGACTGTACAGTACAAAACATGATCTAGGTACCCGTCTATCAGCATTTTTATATATGTTCATACTACTTATTCTATACATTCTTATTAATTTAGATAAAACCTAGTCAAGCGCGCACATATTTATGACCACAGGATATTTTGTCTAAGTCTAAACACTTGTTTCTTAATACGCGGCTATTCTTATTCGCTGTTTATCCTTGATTGCACTATGTATTAAAAATGTATTATATTTTAAGTTGTATAAGGCATTTTAATAAATTGATGGTCTCGTATGTAAGTAATACTTTTTTAACCCTTGCTCCACCATTTGTCATATCCCTTATCATACTGCTTTCACATGATGCTGGAAAACGGCAACAACAGGACGGAATTATGCAGTAAAAAAATATATAAAAAGAAAACCGATAAAAATATGCACAACAATACATCATCCTTTCTTTTACGCGCTAGACATTTTAGGTTATACGTTTGAAGTCACTATTGGCTTCTCAACAGCCAAACCGACAACAAACATATTGTTGTATGGGAAGTTTTATAGTTCTCTCCTAAGTTTTAGGAATCCGTCGTTATTGGCTGACATACATAAATACAACCTCATTAAGTATGCCTTAATCATACAATTCATAAATTTCATTACACATCAAGCATTATAGACGGAGAGCTAGCCACGTCAGATATGATGCAATAAAGAGGACAACGAAACGCCTCTAGTCAGTTGCTATACTATGCTTATTTCTAGATCTCGACCTCTGGCAACTGTCAATAATGCAAACCACAAGAAAACCAATCCTAAAGTTCTGGGTTCAAACCCAGAACTTTGCATCAATGCAATACTATTGAAAATTATATAAATAATTAGATTATATCATTGCCAAGTTTATGTTGGGCTGGGGGAGAGTAGTGCCAAAACGACTTATAATGTAATTCATAGTTTGTCGCCTACTGTTTTTGTTTCCGTAATAATACGCAATATTTTTTGTTCTAATGTTAAAATATAGGCTCTGTCCTTTTTAACAGAGAAAAGTTCAGCAGTTTTTACCTTAGGTATTACTTTTTTCCAATTCAAAAATTTTACTAGTCTCTCACTCTGACCTCCACCCATCTAAAGCTGCCAGATGCCCCGATCTAGCAATAAGGATAGTATAGCAATTTAACCAGACGGGTTTTGTTGCTCTCATTATTGTGTCATATCTGACGATTCTGACGTGGCCATCTCTTAGTTCATTACTTAGCAGCCCAATTAAATTAATGTGTGGCAGCAAATAAAACACTTTCTTATTATCGTAATATTGTATTATGAGCTTTATGACATTTAAAATTGGTACAAATATAAATTGATACATAAAATTGATCTTGGTTTTGAAATGAGAGTTTTAAACATGTGTTTGATGGCCAGTTTGTAGGTACCTAGGTATTCTTGATAATAAGAATTAAAAAGAGTAGTTCATTTAGTCACTTTTATAATGACGAAGCTATCCCATTAGCGCGGTATGAATATTGCAGAACTGCTATGCAGGATATACCCTCAACTCAAGTACAATCACCGCGTAGGTCCCTGACCTGCCGTCCGGCGAACATAATGGGTCAATGTTATACATATACGAGGCTTGCACTAAAAGATTCGGGAATCGCTTATTTAATTAAACAATTATGATTCAAATTCAACCTTTTTATAAGCATAGAGGTCTGACAACACAACACAACTGGCAGTTTGAAAAAAAAACCTACACATTTTTTTTTAATTTGTTGTCTAAGCTAAGTTGCTGTTGACAAAATGGAACTATCACGGGAAAATTTAAAAGCGATGATATTTTATGATTTTAAAAGTGGTTTATCACAAAAACAAAGCTTAGATCGGATTTGCATTTGGGGTCGGAACTTACATCAAAGACGACCATTTATCGCTGGTTTTCCGAATTTCAACGCGGTCGTGTGAATCTTAGTGATGATGTGCGTGAAGGTCGGCCAAAGTCTGCGGTCATTCAAGAAAACGTCGACGCAGTGCGAAACCTGATTGAGAAAGATCGACATGTCACATATCGTGAAATTCAGTCATGTTTAGGGATTGGAATGAGTCAAATCCAAACAATCTTGCAAACAGAACTAGGCGTAAGAAAACTGTTTTCCCGTTGGATCCCGCACCTACTTTCCGAAGAACAAAAGACGGGCCGGGTCATTTGGTGCCGAAAAAATCGAGAAAGGTTCAACAATGGAACTTCAAACGCAGTTTTTAATATCGTATCGGGTGATGAAACGTGGATACACGCATACGAACCCGAAAATAAAAACCAGTCACGAGTTTGGGTTTATGAAAATGAGCTGAAGCCAACCAAGGTTGTTCGCTCTCGAAGCACGGCGAAAAAGATGGTGGCTACTTTTGTGTCGAAATCCGGTCACATTGCGACTGTTGCACTTGAGGATCGCAGGACAGTTAATGCGGATTGGTATACAATGGTTTGCCTGCCTGAAATCGTTGGCATACTTAGAAAAGATAACTGTCACCGACGCATCATCCTCCACCATGACAACGCCAGCCCGCATACCGCACGTCAAACAAAGGAGTATTTAAAGCATAATAACATCGAGTTAATGGACCATCCGCCATATAGCCCTGACCTAAGTCCTAATGATTTTTATACCTTCCCAAAAATTAAACAAAAGTTACGCGGTCAACGATTCCAGTCGCCGGAAGAAGCAGTCGATGCCTTCAAAAACGGCATTTCGGAGACTACTACTTTAGAATGGAATAACAGTTTCAATAATTGGTTTGAACGTATGGAAAAATGCGAGAATATGTTAGGAGAATACTTTGAAAAACAGTAAAAATATTTTTAACTCAATACATTTGTCCATTTTTTCTATTCCCGAAATATTTAGTGCAACCCTCGTAACTTAAGCTTACACACATCCTAGAACGCAGAAGGCATTTTACAATTAATGTTCACGATAAGTCCTATGAAATATATTTCTCTGCAATTGACCGCCACAGTCGGCTGTGGCCGACATCAAAAAGTTGTGCCATGGACGCCAACGACGGCTACAGCCGACAGGCTTTGTAATGCAATAGGGACCTACGCGGGCTTCCGCAAAGTTCAATTCGCTTGACAAAAGGCGATTACGTGGCGTCGGTGGCGCCTCATTTTTATTCAATGCTTGGCGGTCAAAAGGTTAAAGTATACGCGCAAATGGTTTTGTACATTTTTCGTAGAATTTAAATAAATATTAGATAGTGACAATGGATAACAGAGATGACCTATTGTTCTGGTACATAGGTACAGCAATACACCTAGCCCATACTAGTAAACTGCCAAGGCGGAGTTTTCAGTCGTAGGTTTATTCATAGTCGTAGGTATGTTGTATTCATAGTAGGATACTGTCTATACTTCAAAGTTCAAATAAAAAAACCTTATTAGCAAAGCTACTCTACAGATGGTATTGTGTATTGAACATGTTGTGGTTGTAACTGGTACTTTATTTTATTGTTTCGTGGTGTGGTTTAAAGTCAGTTCGGTATTGATATCTATGTCACAAACATAAATGTTTAAATGAAATAAGTTTAAGAAACTATACAGTCTACGTCAAACATAATGTTAACATTATTGTACATTACACCTTTGTAATTGAGTGCCAAAGTGTACACATATTTGACGTGGACCGTACTAGACCGAACTATATCAAGTATTTTTTCTAATAATGCAATCTATTGACCATTAGAGCTCAGCATAGGCTAGTAGAAACAAGATAAAATTACAAATATACACCCTGTCCAATAAGTTCGAATACACATATTTTTGCGTTGACCCTGAAGGCATACAGGCTGCAGGCCATCCATTTATTATATTAATCTAAAGAATAAGTTAACTTGAACATAATGTAATAGTAAAGAACGCCAAGGACTTGAAATTTGTCTTCACTCTTCAATGAAGTACTTTCGATTAACAATTTAGTACAAAATTTCGTAATGGCGACTGCAAAGGTGTTTTTTCAAGGCAGTAAAACTTTTTGGAATCAAACGCAATCTCGTTTACACAACAATGAGAAGGTCTTAAAATAGCTCCTCTTTAGATGACAGGAAAAAATCTGGTCAGCTACGCAGCTAGAACCATTAAAATACTAAATATCGTGAGAGTGCGAGTTTAGAGGACAAAAGCCGCTTTATCGAAAAATCAACTGCCGATCTGAAAATTTTGAGGAGATCCTTACGTGGTATATTGGAGGTGGATCCTGGATATCATAGCTACAATAAACGTGAAGTTCATCGTTTTTCCGTAGCAATCGAGAAAATTAGAGTACATAATCCAACTCAATACATTCCTGGCACGCAGGAAGGAGTTGATTTTCTGACGAGAAACTCATTGAATTAAAATTGCCTTACAATGCTCAAAACGGTCGTTTGTGAGCAGCAAGTATAAAAAACAGCCTAAACCATGAGATTAATGTTCCCAGACTCCAGAGGGAACTATTGGTGGTAGTGTGGGGTTCAGTTAAATATGTGGGGCCAAATTTCGTTATATTTACCGATAAAGTCGCACATTAATAATGAAAATTATAAATCAGAGGTTTTCGTCGAAAAACGCTCCTGGAAATTTGAAAACTGTGTTTAGGAATAAAAATTAAATTATTTTCTCACAAAATTGTGCTCAAAACAGTCCAAACGTTGTTCAAGCTTTGAGAAAAGCTAATTTCGATGATTATATTGCCGAAAGTAAACGGCCACTCCATTCTCCAGATTTGCGTTTATTACATTGATTTGGTATGTTTTTACATGCCTTGTAGGCACTTGTAGGTCACATTATTATAAAATAGCAAATATGGACAGTGAAAAAAAAGATATCGAGCATATTTGGGACGAAATAACCTTGAAAGCGGTGCGTGCCGCGTGAGATTGAGTTGAAAAATGTAGTCAGCTAGTAAAATAGGTAAGAGGTGGAGTTAGTCCAAAATATTTGCAGCATATTTTGTATATTAGTATAGCTTTAATAAAATACAGATTTCACTACAATAACTATTCGTACAAAAAAGTTCTAAGACCTCCAAAGTGTATTCGAACTTTTTGGACACGGTGTAGGTTCAGTTTAAAGACTACAGGAGATGTAATGAAAATGTATGTGTTCACGTTCGGTTTTTAACGGCTATTTCTTAAATTTGTAAATATAAGTGACAAACACACCGCTTGAATAATACACTTTATACATACATAATAAAAATTGCATTTTGGTCACATCAACAGGACAATTTTAATATCATAATTCAGCATCATCGTCTTAATGTCTATATACATTTGGAAAAGATTAAAAGTACATGTTAGCAATAAGCATCATTTATATTAAGCATAAATCACAGTCACTTCCTTACAATCGGCCACCTATGTTAACCACACAAACTAAATAGTCTCGAAAGTTAACACTATAAACAAAACTTCCTATATTGTTGTAAACGTGTGTAAATATATGAATTACATGAGGAATTTTAAACCGTAATAAATCTCATTAGACATGAACTTTTCACTCGTTAACTTAATTAGTGATAATTGATAATGAAAGAAATCTCGTTGCAAATGAGTCAAGTAATTAAAATAGCAAAGACGACAAGGTGGGCACATTGACTACAGAACGATTACAGTCTTCTAGAACACGATTCTCGCGCTGAGCGCTGGTAGTTTCGTTACAGCCTGCAAACTAGTCTCAAGCTAAACCATTCCTCTTTTACAATACACGTTCTTTCCGGTAAACACATTGCAAGTTTCCAAAAACTTGTAATCACGAACGAAATATATCACGAACGGTAAAATTATATCCACTATTTAAGATTATCGTCAGATGAACACAAACATTGGTGCGTTTGCGTAACGATATTTTTAAATATAGCGATGCTGATCTTCCACGAAAATACAGTGTCGAAATCTAACCAAGCAACTTTGTATCGTTGTCGTTTTCCTCTGGGTCTAGTTGGCGCTGGTGTCAGGTGTCGTTGGGCGAGCGCAACGCGTGCAGCGCGGGCCCCAACCCCGCCGGCCGCCGCCTCTCCAGGAACGTCTTCAGCTGGCTGGCCGACAGCGCGTGGCTCGGCGCCTGCCACACAATCATACATTATGGTCTGTCCCAGAAGTAAAGAGACTAAATAGGGTTCAAAACAATTTATCACTAAATTAAGTAAATTCGGTATATTATAATTTAATTTATTAATTTAATTGTTCTGCGCCAAATATTATTGTTATTTACATAAACTTGTTTAAATCTTTTACTTTGAATTGGAGAATTACACTAAGAACTAAAATAAGGTATTGTTGTATTACTAACATGCTTATGGGCTATAGAGCCTAAAATAAATAATTGAATTGAATTACACACTGGAAACAAAGAAAAGGAAAAGAAAATGCATGTTTTATAATAAATGACTACCAACGACACCTTTAAATCCCATTTTTCTAAGGATTATTTCCGCCCGCCGCATGAGGGTATTTTCAAGGAATTGCTGCTATAGTTTTTGCTATTTTTATCTTTTTGGTATTTAAAGAATAAAAATTGTTAGTCCCTTATATTTTAGCACAACATACACCATTACTTGTGGTGATTTGTACAAATAGCCAATTACCTGCTAGGACCTTCTGAGTCTCGCACATCAGCTACCAAGATCTATGAAGTAGGGTTTGTCTTGAATTTCTTCAGTGGAACGTTTCACTTTTGAATCAACACATGAACTATTAATATAGATGCGGGCTTATATTGAAAAATGTAGCATCATCTATAGTTATGACTCAATAGCTAATTTAACAAAAGTTATATAAAAAAATAATAAAAATAATTATTATGGGACAATCTTACACAAAACGGACCTAGTCCCACAGTAAGCTCAGTATTTTTGGATAAAAGAAAAAAAAACATCGTGTCGTATACATATAACCTGTCAAGCGAAGCGGCTCAAATGCATTTGCGGCAGCTGCGATGCAAGAGTTGTTTTTACATGAAAATATCACAATATCACAATAAATAAATAAATAAATAAACAATAGATTCTTTATTAGTCCTAATTAATCTATAACTCATGCTATAGCTGCTCTTTTTATTTAATTTTGCCAGACTTGAAGGATTTTTTCTAGGTTTTTTTTTCTCTACTAATCACCCTTATCAGGTCTCTGGGCGGAAACAATCAATAAGGCGCTTAAGTTTGTTAAATCAAACTTACTTCTCTAAAAGCTAAAAAAACTGGAGAATATCAAACTACACTCGCGTGCAAATAATTCGGGTCAGTACGAAAAACTATAATATCTCCTAAAATAATAAAGCTAGGAGCCTGAATTAAATTGTATATCAAGGATAAATCAAGGATGATAAAGACATGGATTGACAATGCCTATACAAAATCGCGTTCCCTTATTTCAGGCTAAAGCACTAGCGTCATCTATCGGTCACCACAAACACTAAATTCCTACTTAACCTTTCTGTTAAGCCCATTGGTTGACTGGTAGAGAATGCCTTACGGCATTAAGTCCGCCATTAGAACCATCTTATTTTGTGCAATAAAGATTAAATAAATAAATTCTAGTTTCTAATATTTTGTTCGGCGATTAACGCTGACAGAATAACTCGACTCCAGACTCAACAGATGGCGCTGTGGCACTCAGTACCGAAAACAGACGTATAGCCTGAAGGTTCGAACAACGCGATTTTGTATAGGCATTGTCCATCCATATCTTTATCATCCTTGAGATAAATGCATAGTTAATAAAACAACGTCAAGAGTTAGAGATGATATTCACTTGTTTATTTAATTAACATAGTAAACACGATATCAATTAATTATAGGTAAAAAGCAACCGTGGTAGCTCACACACAAAACTAAAAACAAAAAAAAAGTAAAACATATCAATACTTCGTATTGCCTCCTCGGGCTCTTCTTACAGCTTCTAAACGATTGGGCATACTGTTTATTAAGTTTCTTATGCGTTCTTGCGGGATATTAGCCCATTCTTCCACTAACGCCTGTTTCAGGTCTCTAAGTGTAGCTGGGCGGGGTTTCGATTTCTTACACGCCTCCCGAGCTCGTCCCATACGTGCTCAATCGGATTTAGGTCCGGGCTTCTCGAGGGCCAGTTCATAGTGTTGATGCCAACCTCCTCAAAATAATCTTCCACAATCTGTGCGGTGTGTGGCCTGGCGTTGTCATGCATGAACATTGAGTTTTCACCCATATTAATTAAATATGGGCCTACATGCTCATTAAGAATCTCTTCCACATACCTGGCACTAGTAAACGTTCCATTTTCTATCAAAACTAATTGCGTGCGACTCTCTGAAGAGATTCCAGCCCAAACCATAACAGACCCACCGCCGGAAGCAACTTTTTCTTCAAAACAGGCTGGAATAAAACGTTCACCTGGCCGTCTGTAAACTCTTCGCCGCCCGTCATGTGCATAGAGCATGAATCTGGATTCGTCAGAAAACATAATTCTTGCCCATTCTTCGGCACCCCATCGCCTGTATTCGCGTGCGTAAAGTTTCCTTGCAGTTCGATGCCCTCTGTCAAGTTTTGGGCCATTTGCCGGTCTATGTGGGGTCAAATTAGCTTCACGAAGCCGCCGCCTTACAGTCCACTCGCTGATGTCATCTCTTCGGGTCTCCCGAAGTTGGTTTTTGACTTCAACTGCAGTGAGATGCCGATTTCGGAGCATTGTTGTTACAATAAATCGATCTTCTCTAGCCGTAGTACATCTCGGCCTGCCGGTTCCTGGTCTTCGAAGGTTCCTGCCAGTTTGTAGGAAACGTTGGAGGACCCTCTGCACCGTAGATAGACACGCCTGTTCTTCTTGCTGTATATCTCTGACTTCTGCCTTCTTGTAACAAAGTGACGATACGTGTACATTCATCTTGTGTTAGCGACATGATAGTAATTCAATAATGACCATCAAAGTCAACAAAAACTGCCTTTTATCATTTTGCTTTGACAGATTGAAAACAAAAGTGAGAAAACAATCAAAAGTGAAATATGCTCAATTTGAATTTGGTACCAAATGCGACTTTTTTTTAATAAAACTTTTTCCAGAATTCTTGTAGAACATTGAAGGTTCAATTTAATTCGATATTAAATTCTCTTTAATACACCGTTAGTTTCCTGCACATACCGCTATCAATTTGCAAAATATAAGGGTTTTTGTCACTGACCCGTATTATTTGCTCGCGAGTGTACTAAACATAATTTTTCGCTTGTGGGGCGAGATAAATTTAACAAAATAATTCAAAAAAATCTGGAGCACGCGATTTAGACAGAAATGATGATATTAACCATCCATATAAAATAATGTAATAGGTTTATATCGAAATGGCAATCAAAAATCATGTTGAGAAGAGTTTCTTAATGCGTGCTATTCTTTTTATTTGAAGTATTCCTTCAGAATATGTCTTGGCCGCGAACTTTTTAGGGTCCCCTAGTATTTAGCGACACCCTCTTTTAGCACGCATTATTTGTTATATAATATATTTTGGAATGGATCATTTTGCGCAAGTTTTAAAATGTAGGTCATACCGCTTCATTCTAAGTACACTGGACTTAGAACTTTTTATGTATTTTGCCGCAGCTTTGGCAGATATTAAAGGAGGCTGTTCAAACACTCTTTGTACCTTATTTTTGTTTCTACCCTATGAAACGGGACATCCTGGAACGTTTTTGAATTTAAAAAGTTTCTTTAAATGTTTAAGGATACGATAGAACCCCGTTCTTCTCGCCCCCTCTTAAGTAAATTGATGTATGTATAGTGTCTAGTTTCTCGTGACATCCCCATCAATATGAACTACTCGTTGTTCACTAGTTCATACTTAACAAGTTTTTTTTTGTATGATACTAAGCTATACTCAAAAGCCTTATAAATTCACAGAAATGTCACCAATGACCGCTGTAACCGTAGAATTTTTTTTTGAAAAAAAAAATGTTTTTAGCTATAACGACGTTTTAAAATGGTCTCTTTACTTCTGGGACAGCCGTTATTGCACTCCACTTTAATATGAATACTACATACTAAGGGATCGATATGTATGTCTCTTAATATGTAAAAAGAGTTGAAAGAGTTCCATCTGCAATTTCTTCTTCATCACGACTTCATCAAATTGGAACTTTTCGAGGGCAAGAGAGAAACCTTAATCTGTCACCAAGTCAAAACCAAATTTAATTAGATCACGTTAAAAGTATTTCGGTTGAAGCGAAAATAACACTTATAAAACATAATAAAATACATACAACCCCGCATAATAAATAGTCGAGAAGTCGGTTAACAAAGAGATAGTGTACCTCATCAAACCAGGGATCTTGGAGCGCGGCACGCGGCTGCAAGCGGCGCGCGGGCGCTGGCTCGAGCAGACCGCGTATGAGCCGCTGCGCGCCCTCCGCCACGCCGGCCCAGTGCTCCGGCGGGAAGCAGTAGTCGCACTTGATGATGTTCGCGGTCGTCTCCTCTATCGACTCGTCCAAGAAAGGCGACAACTGAAATAAATACAGTCGTTTTAAAGATACGGTATAAATACCTTTCATACGCGAAAAGGGGTCAGGTGATGACTTATTGTCTATGGTGGTCAATTTGATGATATTATAGGCTTTTTTTTATGCAGGACATTAAAACAAAGTGAAATTGTTGTGCTAGCATGACTTGAAATTGAAATTAGTAGGTGTAAGTACTATGTGTAGTGTACAATAACATAACATAACATAAATACTTTTTATTGCACACCTCAAATAATAGACACAAAGTATACACAAGACACAAACAAAAAAGCAGAGGCAAAACAATTGGCGGTCTTATCGCTAAAGAGCGATCTCTTCCAGACAACCTTTGGCAAGCGGAAACCTTTGTAAATTAACAGAAAAGTAGGTGTTGCAAAGCAAATAAACCAAACATTAATAAACTTACACATATAAAAGAAAGAAAAATATATCAATAAAAAAAATAAAAAAACTTACATAGCTCATACAGACATACATATATATTTAATAAATATAATAAAATAAGAAAATACAAACTAGGACCACACACACTACATGCCACAGGTTGTTAAACGGTTAATGGAGTTGCAGGGTATCTATACGGATCGGATCGGATCGGATCGGATCCGAGAAACAGATAATGTTCTTTAAGTTGTTTCTTAAACACAGCAAGAGATTTAGCACGCCTTAAGTCTAACGGTAAATAGTTCCAGAGCCTTACAGCCTGAAAGTAAAAGAACTGTTATAAAATTTAGAAGAAGAAGACGATTGACATACCCCTGTCAGAAAAACGTAAAGTAATACTCCGGCGGCCCAGGCGTCCCAGGCCGGCGCAGGCGGGCGACCCAGCACGCACTCGGGCGGCGCGAACTCGAGTTGCGCGGGCGCGGGCGGGAGCACCTCGCGTGCTCCCGCCGGCGCCGCCGCCTCGCCGTCCGCTGCCAGCTCCACCGCCGAGCCAAGGTCCACCAGCTTCAGCTGCGGGTGCGCACCCGACAACTCCACCAGGATGTTCTCCGGCTAGACATTCATATGTTACATTATATTAATTTAAACTTTCATACTGGTAGTGGCTACGTATAAACGTAGCTGTGCACACTAAACTTACTATTATGAAAAAAAAATATAGTGGCCTAAGAATCAAATTTGTTAACTATACAGTCAGCATGAGAAGTCACTGTGCGGTTGTGGTGTTTAAAATGAGCTTAAGAAGACTTTATTATTAAGAGAAAAAGGACGTATAGATAAATTAACGAGAGCATGGAATATGTAGTAGTATTGTATGTTTACAGGCATTCTATATTTGAATTTTCTATTTTCTCATACTATCAGCATAAAAAGAGGTTTGTTATATATTGAAGAAGTAAATACCAAAATAACGTCAGTGTCAAATTGTGAATATTATTTACGTTGTGCATATATTTTTACGTCTGATTTTATTGTATTCTCACAATTATCAGAATAATTTTGTGTCAGCCCTTACGACTAAGTGTAAGTTACATAATTTTCAAAAAATATGGCAGTGAGTAATTTTGGTCCGATTGAGAGTCAAAGTAAGCAAATTATTTTTAACTGTTATAAATATTTTGAACTTGAACTGAAGAAAAATTTAAATTCCCCTTACACCGCTGGCCAGTTAGTTGAAAAAGCTACAGGTGTTTGTCTCTCTAACGTTTATAACATTGTGTCTGAGAGCAATAGTGAGAAATTCGCAACAACAAAGAAATTCACCTCCCCGAGAAATAAAAAGTTACGTACTTGTCCGTCATCAGCAGTAGACGATTTTGATCAGGAAGTCATCCGGAGAACTATATACAATTTTCATCTGTCCCATAAGCAATTTCCAACCTTAAAGGCACTCCACTCTGTGTTAAAATCCGATATAGATTACAAATTTGGCATTTCCACCTTACGAAAACAAATACAAAAATTAGGATTTAAATGGAAAAAGACCGAGGACAACCGAAAAATATTAATGGAAAGACACAACATACGACTGCTAAGAATAAATTACCTTACCAAAATTGCGGAATATCGGTCTGAAGATATACCACTAGCTTATACTGATGAAACCTACATCCATACTTCACATGTGTCCGGAGAGGCTTGGACCGATGGAACAGAATTTGGTGTAAGAAAACAAATCAGTACAGGCCAGCGGTTAATAATAGTGCACGCAGGAGGAAAATATGGTTTTATTCCCAACGCTTTGTTAATGTTTAAGGCAAACCAAAAAACGGGAGATTACCATGACCAGATGAACTTTGTCAACTACGAAAAATGGTTAAAAGAAAAATTTAATACCGAACCTTAAACCGAATAGGCAATAGCGTACTTATCGTAGATAATGCGTCCTATCACAACAAACTTTTGAATCGTGCTCCAACGTCAAATTCTCATAAACAAGAAATGATGGATTGGTTGACAGAACACAACATTTCGTATAGCCCGTTGATGTACAAAACCAGTTTGTATGATTTAATTAAACAAAATAAAGAGCGGTTCCGTGAGTACCACATAGATGTAATTTTAAAAGAACATGGCCACTCCGTTTTACGATTGCCACCGTATCACCCGACATTCAATCCGATCGAAAATATTTGGTCCATGGTAAAAGGATATGTAGCGAAAAGAAACGTTTCATTAAACATGCAAGGCATTATGAGTTTAGCAACTGAACGAATGAATACTATTACTGCTGAGGACTGGGAAAATATTTGTCGCCATGTCAAAAGTGAAGAAAATAAATATCGATGTCAGGAAGGGGAAATGGATCGAATTTCAAACAATCTTATTATCAATACTTGTGACAGCTCAGATGAAGAACATGATAGCGACTAAAAGCAAAAAACAGAGCACTACTACTTATTCCATTTCTTAAGGGTATGTAATTTTATTAAAATAAGAGAAAATTATTCTCCTTTTGTTGCAAACGGTACAACCACTACAAATACAATTCCATGATCTCGATAATTCATCTATACGAGGGCTGTACGTATTTCACTAACTTAAAATTGTTAATAAAGGCTATTACAAATTACACCTAACTTAAGACTAAAATTGTATTTACAGAGATACACAAATAGAGCTATGTATTTAATTAATATATGTCTATTAATTAAACACATGATGTATGTAAAATATGTATTTATGTCACTGTTAATCCGTATAAATTATGTTGGAAGTAATGCACACACGAGTTGGAACTGTACTGTCCAGCCGATATCATGTTATATCAGACATTAGAGTTGGATAAATACTACTAACCCTGATATCGAGATGCGCGACGTGGTTGGAGTGTAGCCAGTCAAGGGCGGAGAGCAGCTGGCGCGTGTGGTCGGCGACGAGGCGCTGCGTGTAGAGCGCGGGCGCCGCCGCGACCCACTCCAGCAGCGCGCCGCCGCCCACGAGCTCCAGCACCAGCGTGTGCGCGCCCGGCGCCGGCACGTCCGCGAACAGCGCCAGCGCGCGCACCACCGCGCCGTGCGCGCCGCGGGACAGCAGCCGGTACTCGCGCCGCGCGTCCGACCCGCGCCCTACCACCACCTTTAACCAAATATATTACACATAACAAAGACACTTTTCAAATTGAAACTTAGTATTCACGTCTGATACCGGCTCGTATTGTTAATGTATGAAATACCATATAATATTTAACAGAAGTGTATTCAACTAAGAAAAACATCGCGACGAGACCTGACTGATTGTAACAAGGTCCCCTTCCTCTAAAGTTCCCTTTAGATCATAAATTATATATATATTTATATGTATATAAGTTGGAAGGTCAGCAGTCTCAGTCAGCAGAAGCAGTCTCTTTCGTACAAACTGGCGTCTGCGGTAGTGCCGCTTGAGCCACTTAAAAAACTAAATCAAAAAAATACTGTTAAGAGGTAATTAATACCTGTTTAAGGGCAACTCGTTGTCCAGTCCCGGTGTCTCTGGCCGCCAGAACACGCGCCGTACGGCCGCGACCGATCTCATCTTCGACTGCAAACCGGCGCGCAAACTGCTCGCGCTGCCACGTGCTGCCGCCGCCGCAAGCCGCTGGCGCCGACACGCCGCCCGCCGCGCCGCTTCGTGCGCACACCAGTCTGAAGCTATATTGTCCCGCCGGTAGCTCTTCTAGTGCCAATGTGTTTACCGCGGCAGGTGTTTCAGTTGCGCGTCGCCATTCTCCTTCTCCCACTCTACAGTACTCTAGATGTGCGGGCGCAGACTCATCCCACTGTACCACTAGGCCGCCACCGGGGTGAGCTCGCACGGCGGGTACTCCCGGTGTACCACCCGAACCCACTGTCAGCCTGGCCGAGCTCTGGACTCCGCCCAATTCGTTACTGACCAAACAGCAGTAAACGCCCGCGTCTGACGCCCGACACGCGTGAATAGTCAGAGTGGCCAATCCATCGGGGGCGAACGTAATAGCAAACCGGCCACCGTGTCGCAGCGCGCGGGTCTCAGGCGCGGTTTTGCGCCACGAGGCCTGGGCACGCGTGGCCGAAGCGCGGCAACAGATGGTGGCGGACGCGCCGGGAAGCACCGTCACGTCGGCGGCGGGCTCCGCGAGTTCGGGTGCGCGCAGCTCGGTCACAACGCCTTCGGCTCCTGGTTCTGCACTGGCGCAGGCGGCGGCGGCGCCGGCGCCGCGTCGCAACTTCAGGCCCCACGCCCGCTTCGACAGGCCCTGTTATGACGCACACGTTCATTTTATTTCACCGAGCATGCCACAATCTACATTTCAAGCGACACATGCATGCTCACCCTGTTCTCCAACACCGCTTAAAGTGTCGATACTTAATCACTGTACATTCATGATTTCTAAGCTATTTATTTACAACTTATTTATTAGTCTTTGGCGGATACATATTTAACATCACTGTTAATGCAGTCTTTTGTGTTGACCCGCTATCACAGTCTATACATAAAATGCATTCCCTGGTATATTACACCTATAACAGAAAAAATACATAGAAGCGTTAAAATAAGTCATGCATAAAGAAGAAAGGTGCAAAACAATTTAAAAACAGGTGAATTTTAGTTAGATAAGTTTTTCTTTTACGACTCAAGGCAACGGTAATAGGGAATATTACACAAAACTTTGCGTAGGGGGCGGTATTTTCACAAACAGAGGCCCTCTGTTTGTGTAAATACCGCCCCCGCGCCAGATTTTCTCGTTTCACGATAGGCCCGATGTAAACCAACCGCCTTAGTGCACAAATTACATATTTATTCGTTACAAATTATCTATGAAAACTAGTAAAAAAACTGTTAAAGGCATAAGTAAGTCTACGGTTTACAATATGTGCTAGTGCTGCACCTGGCGGCAGAACATTGCAGTAATATCCCCTTATTGGAAAGCTCTTTTGGCCTCATTACAGCACCAAAATGTTCAAGGTGTTGTAAGACAGTGCTGAAGTTTTATCGGTTTCTGAATATTTTAGCATACATTTAGCATCCCAACTGTAATTTAACAGTGAACATTTTTTTATTAAATTTAGGCAGTTAAAATGATTTCCGGACCTTCACGTAACTTTTTATAATACATATAAATAAATAAATAGGATAATCTTACACAAATCGACCTAGTAGTAAGCTCAATAAGGCTTGTGTTGTGCAATTTATGGAAAACGACAAGACATCACTTTGAGTAAGATGACAGATGACTAAATTGTACGCCACAATTTATATTTCCACATAACATCTGGGAAATAATTATCAATATGGGTGACACAAAAATTATGATTAACATTATTCGAATCTGTATCATGCCTTGATCTCTTGCTACACGACCCCGATTTCACCCTGTATGTACTGGATAAATGACTGCCCTTACCAGGATTCGATTCCGCGACTTTTCTGTATGTTGACCATACGTAACGAACATTCTGACATGTTACGTACAGCAAAAAACAAAGACTGAGGAACTTAATGTAAGGAAGGAGTGGTCGTGAAATAAAGTAGCCGTGTATAGTTTGTCCGGCGGCTTAAGGATAAATGCACCATACTTTAAGTATGGAGCATTTGTCCTTAAGCCGCCGGATAAACTATACTATCTGGTATATTTTTATGTGCTAATTTTGAAGCAGTTTGTTTTATTTTAATCCGTAGCTACAATACTACACTAGTAGTCCGCCTCGAACTAAGAACTCGCGATTTACTTGCAAACGAGATGACCAATATGACGAGACCCTTCTGAAGAATTTTTTTCACCTTCTAGCTCCACCACCCCTTGATCGATCCTGCTCATATACGAACTCTGAAATTATATGTATCTCTGCTACAACCCCAACAAATTTCATAAAGATCAGAACAACGTTACTAAAGTTATCGCGGAACAAACCCTCAAAACCAAAAAGCCATCGAAATGCAGAGACGTCCCAGTAGCCAAAGTTGTTTGTAAGAACTCACTTCGCTTACGCTCCGCTCGTTCAAAAATAAAATACAATTATAAAAGAAAAATGTTTGAGCATATACAACGTGTTACACCCAAGACTAAAAACCTGAAAACTTTTTGTTTAGAATCGAGAGTGGAATCGATTGCAGTATATCTGACATGAGTATACTTTTTTTCCAATTGTTTACGTGTCGAGTCTAAAAGTTTCTAATACTACAGTCTACCATTCTATCGAGTGGTTAGGAGATGGAGGTAGAATATTTAATAAAGACTGGCATCTTTGAAATTGACTAATTAGGTTGATGGTTGACATGACATGACACATGTAGAGATGTGACAACAACGCAACAAATGTAGAGTTAACAATTGAATAGAATTGCAAGGAAAACTAAACATACGAATATCTTTCGCAATAAGTAACTGATTATAGATAAATACTCGAGGTTAATTAGCAATAATAAAAATCATTTGGGGTGTCTGGGGTTTTTAGTGGCTCAAGTAACACGTTGTATTTTCGCGTATTTATTTCAAAATACTCGTACTTAATAACAACATAATTTGACAATCTTCACTCGACATCTGCTACAATGCCACAAGTGTATTTAAATTTTCACGTCCCGTTTATACTTTTAAGAATTTTATCTTACCAAGAGGCTACATTAATTAACTGGGGTAGTCAGGAAGACTTTAATCTAACATCTGACAAAGGTTTTTCTATGGAAGACAAGATTCTGTAAAAAAAGACAAATACACTCAATTAAATTTTCCATTTAACTACCTCAAAATGAAGCCAGATAAAAAAGTTAACTATTGAAGAAAGACAATTTATTAAGGTATAAAATAGCAAAGCTAACTATAAGAAAAAACAATGTTTGTGGGAAACACCTCATAAATTCTGTCAGAAGACGCTGTTCAAAAAATTGTGTGTATGATGGCATACAAAAGACGAAAACTTGCAAACGCTTTTTCATTTAAATATGATTGTATTTTCGTTTTGTATTATTGTATTTACAGATTATTAAAATATAAACTCTGCTTCTAAATTGTCACAAATATAAAAATAAAAAACTCTTTTCTCGGGCCACTCTTGACTACGCACGGTAAACGGTTCCGAAATAGGTACCTAATTAAAACCACGACTAACATCTCACATGGAATCAGTTCAGTATGGTCTCGGATGTGAATAAAGATGTCACGTGATAATAATTCTAAAATATAATTTACTCAACTATAAGGCGATTATAACACTGGCGCCGCAACCTGATGCGACGACGGTGTGTAAGCGTGACAGCACTATACACATTCAGAGCTCTATCTTGCTCGCGCACCGACGCTGCATGTGGACACCGCAGCAGTGTTAAAGCCACCTAACTGCCAAATAAATGACTTTGCCAAAAATCCCAATAACTTAAGCACGAATAAGTTGTCACTTTCGACTCTAGCCTTCATCGGTGATAACTGATAACAGATACAGTCACCAATACCATAATCCATACTAATATTAGTGTGTATGTCTGCCTGTTTGTTACCTCTTCACGCTTAAATATTTGAGAATATAATAATTTATGGTGGCATTCAGAATTAGTTGTAGATTTCAAATTTAATGATGCTAAAGTTTTATTATATATCTAAAGAAGGAATATTCTAACTAATAATACGGATATATAAGAAAACAAAATATTTATATTAGGCCTTCTGTTTAGATGCTTGATGCCTATACATGTCTTACTTACTTTAAATATCAGGCTTAACAAGCAAATAAACGGGGCAGAAACAGAAACAATTCATTCGGATGTCTCACAAGTTAAGCTCTTAAGTTTGCAAGCCTGGGCGTATTAGTTAAAGCAATGACGCGTAGTCGTAGTAGTTCTACATCACATACAGACACTGGATACAAATTGCCATCCGGACAGTTATCAAGCTATCAGAGTTGGAAGCCGGACGAACTTAGGAAAAATGCACTTACAATAATTGAATTGAAATCGGATGGCATTCGTTTTTTCAGTTTTGTTATGCGATATGTACAGTCGCAATCAGATATATCGGAGCGGCCAAGGTGGTCACAAATATCTGAACAACGCCTCTATTCTCAAAACGATACGGTTCATGTTCAGATATTTTTGAGTACCTTGGTCGCTCCGATATGTATGATGGCGACTGTACAAATGCCATCCCTCTCCTATGAAATTTCATCCCCCTGTGGCCACTGATTGCAAAACAATTAGCGCGGGTATTCCAAATTGACGAATTTCTCGTTTCTAGGGGTGGCCACACGTCACTCTGACTACGCGTCATTGCTCTGAATATATGGCCTAAATAGCGTCCACAACCGATGCCTTATACACGATTTAAAATACGTACTTGAAGCCTACAGGGCAGTCGACGTCAAATATATGTTTATATGTACATTACTCCTTTGTAAGAAGGCACCATGTGTAAGCTGTGTAAACATGTACTTGACGTTATAAGTACTAAGTTCTGCTGAACTGACTATGATGAGAATAAATAAAACTTAAAAAATCGTTGTTGACCGCTCACTTATAGATAGTTGCCAGAAGGAATGCCAAGATTATTATATTATGTCGCCCAGAAACTATTGTTAGAGGAAAATAATAAAAAGTTAGATTGCAGAATAATAATATTTGAATATGACTATATTTCAGGTTTATAGTGATGCAAAGTTCATGAAGATGCTTTTTTTAGTTCGCTACATTGCAGGACAACAGAAACAGGAATATGATGCAGTCTGTTTTACCTGTTGACAGTCCTATTCTAACGTTTTATCACTCCGCATGCAGGAAAATACCACTATATTGTTAGTAAATGTTCGTGGGCCCTTTTTTGCCAGTCAGCAACGCAAGGACGGTATGGGGTTGTCGGTACTCACGTTAGGCTGCGTGGGCGAGGTGGGGCTGGCGGGCGAAGAGCGCGCGGACGCCGCGCTGGGCGGTAGGTTGATCGTATTAGCTTTGGCGTGTGCGCGCTGCGTACGGCCTCGCACCTCAAACCGCGACCCCATCGATGGCGGCACGCTCTCTGTTTTACGCAGGCCGCACCGACCCTCACCCGCGCTATCAGGATGGGAATAGGTACAATTAAAACAAAAGTAACAAAGTAATCGGGTACCAGCTTTATGTCTACAACCAACATCGATAAATCATAAACAACAAAAGTATTAAACTGCTTATGTCGATTGTGAGGTTAGGAAATGTCCTATGTTTGTTATAAAGTCGGGAAATATACCCATCTCCGGAGAAATGTAAAAAACAAATGGCCAATAACAAGTACGAATACCGAACAAATCAACATGTTTATAACAATTATTAAATTCAAACTTTCGTGAGACATACTAATACTATAAAATATAAACGGTTACACTCTCGCGACATGTTTTGGAGAGACTAGGTCTCCATCTTCAAGCACTGAGGGAGCTATTCGTGGCGCACTACTGCACAGCGCGTTGCCGACTGCCGGCATGCGTCTGGCGCGGCAAGCTGCGCGTCGCCTGTGCTCTGATAAAGCTTGAAAGCGAGCTTGCGCCGAGGCAGCTAACGTGTTTTGCAGCGTATTTGGTTCATCTAACACGAGCGACGATAAACAAACCACACTCACTGAGTCCACAAAAATATCACAGCACACACTGAAGGTCTGGGCCATAGATTACAGGCTTCCATGCTGGCGGTACGCCCCAGCCCCGTCTTGATTAAAATTAGGGCGACGCCCAATCTCAATCGCCTCGCGTGTTTTGCGTGGCACGTAGCATTTTTCACGAGACAACAGTGTAGCCTTATCAAAGCGAAGGAAAAGTGACGTGCATTCAAGCGTGCTCTGCCACCGTCGAATTGCTGCAATACATTTTCTTTGACAAGTTACGTCCGGTTTCCCCTATATAGGACTTACCACAGTCGCAAGGTATCTCGTAAACGCCTGGGTTACCTAGCGGGTCCCTGTCCTTTGGAGAGCGTAACAGTTGCCTGATTTTTAGTATGGGGGCGGAAAATTGTCCTAAAGCTGTACCTCCGGCGTAATATATACGGCTGTGCGTGAGTGTAACTGTTTATATTTTATAATGTTTATAACAACAAGATTATCGAATGAAGGCGAGGTATTTCCAAGCTGAATTGGGATATTTTGTATTTCTAACGAACAACTTTATGTAATCGTGTAATCGTTGCGAGTTCCGTACCATTTAAATAACTGAATGGTTTTCGAATTAGATAAAGTTAGTCAAACACCACAAACCGGTCTGACCATATGTCGCCTTAAGACCCAGGCACACCGGCTGCGAGTGCGTAGACCTGCAAGAGGTAGACGTGTATGTTCCACTGCGTTGTAAAATAATAATTCTCATAAGACATGTCGCACCGCTTGCCGTGACGTGTGCGTGCGCGTGCGGTGTGACATGTCTTATAAGAATTCTTATTTTACAACGCAGTAGAACGTGCACATCTACGCACACGCAGCCGGTGTGGTTCGGCCTTGGAGTAGTATTTTTAATAACCCTTTTATTCATAAACATCTCGCTGGCTTAAATTAGTTAATTTATGTTTTGTCTATTTCTAACAAACACGACTGTTAAAGTGACAGATAAGGAGAAACGAATATTAGTTAATTTACATATCAGAAACGTTTATGAATAAGGGGGTAATAATAAACGGCAGATGAGTTCCCTTTAAAGCGATTAGCAAGTAAGCTGGCTCCCAAACTAAAAATAAAACCAAAACTAAAGAAGCATGCAGGACTAAAAGCAGTAAATCACGAGCACTTTTTAATCACATTTATTGGTTACTCAAGTAACATTTAAATTTCAGGTAATACAATGGTTGTTGTTAGTAATATATACATACATTAGGATGTAATAGGCAAATATATACATACGACTGTTACAAAACTATATTATGAGACAAGCGTCAAATGACGTTTTTATGATAACCATATATTTTGGTCGTGATGTTTTTCTTTAAAAACTAAACTATACACCTCCATCGATCGATACGTAATCAAAATATACGTATAACGCTAGCACAAATTCACTTTAATCTCGGATTACTAACTAGGGAATAGTTAATAAACGCATGTACTAATTTTTTTCGTACAATATTGAGTATTAGGAGATAAAGGAATTGTTGCGCGTCATCGATATTTACTGCTGCCGTGTGGACGCAAAGCTGCAGCCTCCGTCACCACTAGACTAGCGGTACCATATCCAGCGGCGGCCGCGGCTGTGGCCTTGCATCTGCAAGCCTCAACTCATTTCTACAGCTTCAATAGCCACACGCTGGTACAAAGCATTATATTATTAAAACTGATTAAAACAATCTAAATTGTAACTAATTGAAAGCAGTAGCAAAGCACAACAGCACGATATCTTTGACGTGCCAAAACATATCACACTTTTATTTCATTTGCTACTAAATTTCGTTAAGCATACAGTCAGCAGCAGAAGTAGCTAAGCGGTTGAGGTGTTCAAAATGAGCTTGACACTACTTTAATGTTAAGAGAAAAAGAACGTGTTAAGGTCATCTGAACACCTCACCCGCTTAGGTACTTCTGCTGCTGACTGTACAAGTTCATTGGTTACAATTATTCTTATTGAATAACTATTAACATTAAAAGCTAAGGTCCATTAGCATTTCATGATCTGATTAAGTACTTGCACGATAACAATATATTTTGTATATGTTATACCTAATCTTAAAACTAGCCCGCTCACCATCATTTAGATTAATCGTATGGAACCTATCTATTGTAGGAGATAACGCAAACTAATTTGGCCCCTAAACCGGACAAAAGTATAATTTATCCAGCAAACGCAGTAAATTATATTTAATCTTTGACTAAGTTTATATCGAATTAATAAATGAGCATACCTAATGTCAAAGAGCCATTAGCAACATGGGGCCTTATAGGGATCAAAGCAAGTAACAGAGGCACTACACGTTAACTTCCCTTTTGTATGTACAGCAATATGTAGGATTTGGATATTCTAAATTCCAAGGATATGTTTTTTGTTTTATAAGTATGTAAGATATGGAGTATAGACAGTAAAATAATTGAGTAACATAACGAGTTCATTTCGAATATTAAACTGATAATTGCTGCTCATTGGACCCCATATACTTTGTTGAGAATAGTTACATTATTAATTGGTTGTCTAATGTTTATGATCACGAATGTTGCGGTCCACATCATTAGTACTCATTACCGAAGTACCTACTTCGCGGCCCAACTCGCAACGGTTTATTATACCTACTTCAAAGTCAATTTGCGATTAACAGATGATTTTAATACATTTGAATTTTTACCTTTGTTATAATCATAAAGCCAACATTACAAGCATCACAACAATTGGTGCCGTATATTCAATATTTACTTTATAATGTAACATTATCAAATGGATAAAAAACATGTGTCAAGTTCAAACTTACTGCCAACGCACTACGCAAACGCACACATTGTGGTTACTAACTGCATAAATAATTATAAATTAATAACGGCATATCTAACGTGTAGAATAAGGCAAAAAAAGTATGAACAATTTTATTAATGATGCAATTATGGGATTGAACTCGCATTCATTAATAATTAGCTACTACTAGATCTAAGACGCTCTATTCCCATACAAGAGTATATTTAAGAAGTAAAATTATCCTACACTGCACTACCCTTAGTCACATTCCCTCACATATATATATATATGTCTCGTTCCGTATGTCCATGCCCTTATTTCCAGTCTTCTTCAATTCCTACTTAAGCTAAAAAACAAGTGCGTTGGGGTAAGATGGGTTAATCATGAAAAAAGTGTTGCATTGAAACCATCGTGACACAAAATACAAAGACTCGTTAAAATAGTAGTTTTCGATACAAGTGCGAGAAGTATGTCATTCTGCACGAGTACCGAGGTTACTTTACCCGAGCCGATAGGCGAGGGTCAAGACTCGGGACGAGTGAAAATGACACTTCCGCACGTGTCTCGAACAACGTTTTTTAATACAATTGCGAAAAAACTACAATGAAATAAAATTACATTTACACCCTGTCCAATAAGTTCGAATACACATATTTTTGCGTTGACCCTGAAGGCATACAGGCTGCAGGCCATCCATTTATTATATTAATCTAAAGAATAAGTTAACTTGAACATAATGTAATAGTAAAAAACGCCAAGGACTTGAAATTTGTCTTCACTCTTCAATGAAGTACTTTCGATTAACAATTTAGTACAAAATTTCGTAATGGCGACTGCAAAGGTGTTTTTTCAAGGCGGTAAAACTTTTTGGAATCAAACGCAATCTCGTTTACACAACAATGAGAAGGTCTTAAAATAGCTCCTCTTTAGAAGACAGGAAAAAATCTGGTCAGCTACGCAGCTAGAACCATTAAAATACTCAATATCGTGAGAGTGCGAGTTTAGAGGACAAAAGCCGCTTTATCCAAAAATCAACTGCCGATCTGAAAATTTTGAGGAGATCCTTACGTGGTATTTTGGAGGTGGATCCTGGATCAATAAATATAAATGGATACAATAAACGTGAAGTTCATAGTTTTTCCGTAGCAATCGAGAAAATTAGAGTACATAATCCAACTCAATACATTCCTGGCACGCAGGAAGGAGTTCATTTTCTGACGAGAAACTCATTGAATTAAAATAGCCTTACAATGCTCAAAACGGTCGTTTGTGAGCAGCAAGTATAAAAAACAGCCTAAACCATGAGGTTAATGTTCCCAGACTCCAGAGGGAACTATTGGTGGTAGTGTGGGGTTCAGTTAAATATGTGGGGCCAAATTTCGTTATAATGACTGTGTACGATAAAATCTGGACATGTATGATCTGGTATATCTTTTTTTCGCTACCACATATTCAAGCATTTCTTTTATTTTAATAATCTGGAATTGTAGTAATATATACTAAAAATAGAATCATATTACAATTGTATGGGCTTGTGTGAGTTTTTGCGAAATATATTCCATCATATCTTGAATTATTTGTCCAGCATTTTTTGATAATCTTCACTCACTTCCTGATACAATGCCGCAATTGTATTTATATTTTCACAAGCTGTTTTATGCTCACTAGAATGTTATCTTACAAAAAAAAATACGATTTGAAACTCTTTTCTACTTGAGGCAGTCAGGAAGACTTTCTACTCCAAGCACTAAAAGTAGTTTTTATATGGGAGGCATATTTTTGTAAAAAAGTCAAACTCACCAAAGCTAGAACACCTCAGAACTATTTACATCTAAGTACAATTAGGAAAATGTAAGCTATTATGAAAAGAGAATGTAATAAGGTATCATTTGGTTTATCTAGTTAAAAATAAAAGTCTATTTTTCACAGGAAAATTTGGTAAACACTGTCAGAACACCGTGGACAAAAAACTATAGGCACTGTGGAATATATAGTGATCAAAGTCAGAAATAACGTAACGTTATATTATGTTTGTAATTTTATTATGTAGCTTGATGACCACAAATTATTTAAAAGAAGTCTTGCTTAAATATGTGGTACCAAAAAAAAGATATACCAGATCATACATGTCCAGATTTTATCGTACACAGTCTTTATTTACCGATAAAGTCGCACATTAATAATGAAAATTATAAATCAGAGGTTTTCGTCGAAAAACGCTCCTGAAAATTTGAAAACTGTGGTTAGGAAATAAAATAAAATTATTTTCTCACAAAATTGTGCTCAAAACAGTGCAAACGTTGTTCAAGCTTTGAGAAAAGCTAATTTCGATGATTATATTGCCGAAAGTAAACGGCCACTCCATTCTCCAGATTTGCGTTTATTACATTGATTTGGTATGTTTTTACATGCTTTGTAGGCACTTGTAGGTCACATTATTATAAAACAGCAAATATGGACAGTGAAAAAAAAGATATCGAGCATATTTGGGACGAAATAACCTTGAAAGCGGTGCGTGCCGCGTGAGATTGAGTTGAAAAATGTAGTCAGCTAGTAAAATAGGTAAGAGGTGGAGTTAGTCCAAAATATTTGCAGCATATTTTGTATATTAGTATAGCTTTAATAAAATACAGATTTCACTACAATAACTATTCGTACAAAAAAGTTATAAGACCTCCAAAGTGTATTCGAACTTTTTGGACACGGTGTATATTCTGTCAGTGTACGAAAGACAGAGCTTCATTCAACCGCGCGTTTTTCAAGTAATACTATTGGGTCTCGCATAATACTCCTCTATGCCCAATCGCGCGTAGTTCAGGTGGGTCATTTATAAGCGGGTCTCGCATTTATTTAACCACAGTAATCAGTTATTTAAAATTCTGATCTGCAAATCGTGCGTAAAATCAAACTTTACGCACGATTTGCAGATCAGATTACTTTTTAGCACTAGTGCATAAAATCGAACTTTACGCACTATTTGCATCTACATAAACTAAACTTTTTGAGCAATTGAATTAAAAATAATATTTTAGGTGGTAACAGTATTGGATATGGAAAGCCACTCTCAAATATTGCTGGGTAACGACGGAAACATGTATTCAATTCAAAGGTACTATAAACAGTCTTATTTATACGACGATAACCAAATTAAAAATCGAATGAATACGTTAGTGTTCCGTACCTGTTGAGTCTAAAGAAAGATCGAAAACCAACAAATAAATGTCGTAAATCCACCTGGTACAAAATATCACATAGCACGCTTTTGCACTCTAAGTGAGGATTGATTACGGAGCGATTTCTCGCAACACGTTGCGAGCACCAACAACATTGTACTACATTCAACAGTACGGACGACTTAACCTATTGACCGCCACAGTCGGCTGTGGCCGACATCAAAAAGTTGTGACATGGACGCCAACGACGGCTACTGCCGACAGGCTTTGTAATGCAATAGGGACCTACGCGGGCTTCCGCAAAGTTCAATTTCGCTTGACAAAACGCGATTACGTGGCGTCGGTGGCGCGTCATTTTTGTTCAATGCTTGGCGTTCAAAAGGTTATTGATTTATACAGTTTTTTTATCTTATCCCAGCGCACCTTACTTAAATATAATACAAGCTGCATTTTGGTTACTAGGACATATTATTGCATTAAGTACACGCGATACCACTACGTATCTTCACAACTCTATTTACAGTAGAATCCGCTTATAATGGCATCGAAGGAAAGTGCAGAACAGGTCATACTAACCGGACATCATATAAAACAGTCTCAGAAGCGAAACAATTTTAATTGTCCTATGGTGATTTTAAAAACACACCGACAATTCGTAATGCTATTACATTTAATTCGTCAATTATTATCAAAACAAAATGTAATCACGCATCACATATGTACTTACCTACCTACCCAACGACGTCACAGGAGGAGTGAAAACGGTCACGAAACAAAAATGAGGGAAAGTGTCACTGTAACCGGACATAATTCCCTTTATTTCTTAAAAATAGGTCACGGACGCGGACATTGGACACGGGTATGTTCTTAAACTACGTCCAAAAAGAGAGGTATTGGGTACTGCGAATGTCATCTCGCTATGTGTGGCAGGGCACAGCACAGTGAATGTCATGGGAAGTACCTTACAGAAAACCACAGCCAAATAGCACTAGATCCTACTCATAGTGTTGCCAAAGAGCTCAAAGAGGACCCAGTGTGTTACGATGAGGAACCCTGTTTTGTTCATTTAGCCATCAACACAGTGAATTTTCCTTTTTGCAAAGGGTCGGCAACGCGCATGTGACACCTCTGGAGTTGCAGGCGTCTATAGGCTACGGTAGCTGCTTACCATCAGGTGGGCCGTATGCTTGTTTGCCACAGTCGCGGTATTTAAAAAAAAATAGGTCATAATAACCGGCATGTCAATATAAGCCGAGTCATTTATGTCAGTAATTCGGTTTAATTATAAAGTATTTTCTATGAAAACCAAACTTTATACCGCAATTACGTCATATTAAGCGGTTGGTCACGTATGCGGAATCATAATAAACGGATTCTACCGTACTTTAAAAATGTCTAAAAATTCGCCAAATTGCTATAAAACCTATTACTATTTATGAGAAGAAAATCAATCTTCAAAACAAAGTTTTAATTTTTTTTTCTTATTATAAAAGTTTGTTGGGTTCGTATGTAAACTTTGCTATGGTCTGAATTTTTAAGTATTACGTTAAACATTAAAAAACAACGTTTGTAGTTGAAATGTATATACATAAACTCAGAGAATTAAAGCGGGTTGCATCTAAATTTCTATACCAAGTGACCCCGTTTCCATTTTCCTTCAGTATAGGTACTTCAACAAAAGCGTGTTACATTATCCAACAAGATATTTTATTGCATATAAGGCTGTTTACTCCAATTTTATGCGCTTATCACAATGGAAAAATAATTTTTTTTTTTTAAACTCAACCCGCGTTTTCCATTTCAATAACTTATTTATTAATGTACAACAGGTGCAGAATTTACTTTAATATTTTTTTCAACACACTTGCTCGTAACGAGGTTCTTATTAAACCGCTTTTAGGCTCATAATCCTAGATGTTAGACACGCGTGCTTTTCACAATAATTATCGAACAAGTGCAATAATTTAATAATCCGATCAAGTGACTTTTGTACTCTAGTACAAATTTGTATGTACTCAGACGAATCGTTGTAGTTCAGTCGGGTATTACCTTCATTTTCTTAACTCTTTAGGAGTTTGCATTCAAAAAAAAAGTAAGTAATTATACACAAAATATACACATTTACGATAAAATACAAATTATAAAATCCTAATTTTGAAAAATAATCATTTCAACTTATTATATTACTTGTAATACCCAATTAATTATGTTTTAAACACGAATTGTCTGTTTTAATATTGGCTGTTTGGCATAATAGGTCCGCGCCTTTGCCTCAAGCTGCCCGCCATGTTAAAAGTTAACTGAGGCGAGGAATCATTGTTTATTTGTTAGATTTTCTCGTCGTGTTTTATTAATTTAAACAAATTATATTTTAAGTGAATAAGGAGTGTGAATAATAAGTGAACCTTAGCGTTAATTTAACCTGTGGATATATTTCAAAATATTATACATACTAGTAAAATGTCATAAAAATCTAGTGCGCAATACGTAAGAAAGAATCATTGATTTATTATGAAGTGATTAATTTTATAGTAGTATATATGAAATCTTTTGAAAAAGAGTTCCAGATAGTAAAAAAAAAGGTTAGTTACATTTAATTATTATAGGTTCGTAAATACCTCTATCCTGTAAAAAATCTGACAGTTAATGTATTTATCAAAAGTTATTTAATTACACTATTCTGTTATTTCCTCGCAAGTGTGTTGAAAAATGTCGTATGAAACGCGTGTGCTTGATCAGTACATAGCTCAGCTTCCTTATGCGCACTCACGTGCGTTCGTGCGCACAATATCGCTTCGTATGTAATGATCAACTTAGCACACTTGTATCATAATGTACTATTGGAATTCCTAATTTCGTGTTCTCGTTTATGCTCTCTACGTTTGCTTGATGTGCACGTGATAAACGCATTTCGGGGGCGTATTACAATATTAGCTAGCCCATCGCTACTTACCTAAATTAAAATTGTATAGTTCGACTATGCAAACGACGACTTAAACATTTAATACTCGAAGCTGTATATTAATTAATATTTAACTAAAGCTGTCTGTATTATTACTTATTTTCAAATTCAATTCCAAAACGCGTCATCAACTGACGCTGTCATTTATTTTATTAGAACTACTATGTTAACGACAAATAACAATACATTGGCAGTAAAGCCTGGTGTTTGTTGTTCGTCAATGGCAGTACTTTTAAAAATACATTCAAATGCTAATATATTAATACGACACGAAACCAAGCCCAAACTATATAATATACACTCCTTTTTCAAAATTATACAATAGCCTTATATGTAACTAAGTGCAATAATGACTGACACTTACAATGACTAAGAAGACTTTGGTCTGAAATGTAAGAAGTGCTAATTTTATAGACATGTGTTTACAGTTCATTCGCTGCAGGGTTTTCTTTTCTCGTACGTGTACATTACAGGTGCTTCCGCGCAGCAGTTACTAAACATTGTGTTTCAACGTCAACAAAGAGAACGGTCTTCAAAATCATACTTTAATAGCATGTATTCTTTGTTAGGGCCTCGACATCCGGTTGACGCGGCCAGCGGCGTACAATATCACATTATAAAGGAAGACAGCAACATTACTACAGAACGCAACGCTTTACGCATCGTACGTCACAGACAGCGCTTTGTAACCAATGTGAGGGTGCTTCTTACCGCTCGTAAGTATGTCTAGTCTAAGTTTCTAAATACATAGTTATTTTTATTTTTTTCTTGTAACTGCCCGCTTCTAGGACTTGTCTCTCAACCAGAGCCACTCTGTTTTCTGAGGCAACATTTTTCATACAGTGATTTCCTTTAACAACCCCTTTTATTGTTGTCTCCTGGCTGAGTAGACAGAATAATAATAAGATATAGTTGAAAGACCCTTTTAGTAAAAAGCTCAACTCATTTAAAATCATATCTAAGAAGAATACAGTTAAAAACCAGTCATAATAAATTAACATTAATCAGTTAAAATGCACATTAAATGCCAAATACAAAAATAATTCCAAACATCATCTTGTTATTGATAAATTAACAATTTCGACTTAAGTTTTTATCATGACAGGCCGACAAGTATTTATAGTTTCCAGCGGTCCCTCTTCCTATTTTGTCAATGGGTAGTTGTCAAGATTTTAAATATATAAGTAAGTTGGTCAAAAAAACGTTAAGAGCCCAAATCAATCATCGAAGTTGATCTCTTAATTCAAGTTGATCAATCGTTTCAAAATACATACTTATGAGCGGCAATGCCCATAAAGAACCATTTGTAATCCCTATTGCAACGGCATAAGGTCTACCGATGGTCAGTTACGGGTGGTGCTGTTGGTACATGCAGCGCTGCCAAGAACGACACATTGTGTCACCGCTAGAAAAATGGAGAGCGTCGCTTTATCTTACCACTATCACGTTGATAGCGAGTTTATCACACGCTTACAACTTTTCGATATCATCCAATATAAATAACACTGTAGTATTTTTGGGAAAAAATATTATACGGTTTCTTTTTTATACAATTATAAGAAGAAATACATTTATAAGAGACAGTAGAGATTCTATACAAACCTTAGAATTATAAATAATACACTTCTAAGTATCAATTCCAATGTGGTAATTAACCTAATGTGGACAATAATTTATTATTATTAATAAATATTATACTATTGAATTATACATTCGGTGCTTCAGATACCAATCTTTAGTGAATCGCGTACTTGGATGGTATGTAACCCATAAATACCCTATGCATGAATGTTTTCAATTTTAGTAATGAATCATAATCATAAACCACTACAATCAAATGTTTTCGTCCACAATATAACAATATTTCAAATTGGAATACAATATTTCTTATTTTTTTTTATGAATGCAAAAGGAATAATATATTTTTTATAGTAGTTTATGTAACTGTTACGTAATAAGGGTCCTTAAAATACGAGTATTTCAAGGCCTAATTACGTACAGTTGCATACACTGCTTTATCTACACACATATTATAAATCCTAAATGAAGTGTTCGGAAACCATTAGAATGATCGCCATTGCACCGCCATGACCAACTCGATTGTGCCGGCGGTCAGGCGGGCGCGTGCCGGCGGTCTGAAAGGAGCGCAGATTTTCACTACGTTACCGTAGCGTAGGTAATTAATTTTCATACGTTTTAACCACACTGTCACTGATCTTACGTTACTCGTACTGGTTGCAATAATGGTGATAATTACATACGGTTTCCGAACGCGGAATAGAGGATTTATGATATTGGTGTAGATAAAATTATATTAAAGCCTACCAGCGTACAGTAATAGCTATATTTACATTAAGTGTTCGTGCTTGCAGGCTACAACCATTGACCGACAAAGATGCGCTATAATTTGTAAGGTATGAATATAATTATAAGCGTCGCCTTTGTCAACACCTCACACATATCCGTGGCGTACGTTTTTTAGGGCGTTGGGATAAATGGGCTTAATATAAAGATGGGTTACATTTTTATTGCAATCTGTCGCCAGAAACTACTGACGTCTCGTTTTTAGATAAATGCTAGAGCGAGACACGCATAGTTGCCAACTATACAGTGCTCTCAAAATATGACATGTTAAAATGCTACAGACGTTCAGATGATGCCTGCCGGGCGAAGCATTTTAAAGACATCTAATTACTTATGAATAGCAAGCTTTGTTAATTAAAACGCATTTTCTAGTTATATTAATTTTATATATACACAAATATATTGATGTAAATATTTCATGCGGGCACATTGTAGCTACCATCACCATCAAGAAGAATCAGATAAGTATAAAGGCGTGTTAACACTTCTTAATGATTAGTTCGTGTGATTAATGCAGGGACTTAGTAATTAGTACTACACATGTTTGGACCACCACTAATTAGTCATTAGCAGTGATCGGATCTAGGATGCAATTACCCGGGGTTTAAGTCCGTTATCTTAACATGGATATGACTTACAATCCTGCGAGTCTTTTTGTTACCTACCTTTGTAAAAAGGTAAATAACTTTTAATTTTAAGTAGTTTACACTATAAAATTAACAAAATATGTAATAAAAACAAACATCGTAAAAAGCATTTTTTACAGTACTGCATAGAAGAACTGAACGTAACTTGCATGCCGTATCTTTTCTAGTATTTTTATTATTTTGTTTATTTAGTTTAACCTTCGAAAACTTATTAATTATTAACCTATTTCCCTAAATCCCGGGAAATCTCGAGTCACATCCAAGTTAAGCATAACGTTTGAGGTCGTTCACCCCAAATTGGATCCTAGATCCGATCACTTCATTAGTAAAGTCGAGAATACAATTGTGCGTCCCTATTTTCTTAAGAGTCGAGTACTTTTGACTTACACCCCATTTGTCACGAAGCAGTATAAGTATTGCAGAAAGAGATGAACTTTACTGTTATATACATACGCACTAATAAAATGGGCAATAGAAACAAAACGATTATTACATGAATATTACGGATAAGAAATGGTTTCTGGTATATTTATGAAATAAATTATTAGTATACATTAAGTATTTCCGCACCCGACGTAGTTCTAACTTGTACCAAAATTATCATTTCGTACTAGCTATGAACAGCTGTGTGCGTTTTCCGTTCACTGCTACTTTGCAATACTTATATTGCCAAGCGATACAGCTAGGTACTGAACACTACTTGTAAGGTCTACGCGTATGCTCAATATAGTTTAAGTAATCACCTGCATTAGTCTGAAACAAAGTATAACAGACGCTTACTTTGACAATTCATACAGATGCAACCAGTGACAGACATGTGCCAAGGCTGGCACGGTCCACTTGGCGCAGTGGTCGTTCACCCACACGTAGTCGCTTCGCTATATCGTTCGTAATGTACGTAATGTGCATGTAGGCGACGTCGGTGGTGCGGTACTTACGCGGCGGGGTCGCGCGCGTCGTCGCGGTGCAGGTCTCGCGTGCGCAGGTACGCGCCGGGGTTCTCCAGCGCCTCACCGAACTCGCGCTGCGAGTGCAGGATCCGCGACAGTGTCGCCATCCACTGCTGCCGGCGCGCTTCCGACGCGCGGCACACGAATGTTTGTCGAGGTTTGTTCGGGTCCACGGAGAGGATAATGAACCCATTGTTCCCTTCGGATTCCTCCAGTTCCATTTTGTTCACCTGCCAGTGAAATGCACTAGTTAATTCCACTTAATGCTATCTTATACCAACTACACTGGATTTACTTCTTGAAATATATAGTTATAATGCCAGTAATATTGGTTGACTGGTAGAGAATGCCTTAAGGCGTTAAGTCCGCCATTTGTACTTTTTATGTCTTAAATTGTGCAATAAAGTTTAAATAAATAAATAAATATTATTATGTAGAACTTTCTTTAAGTACAATAAGAATCCTAAAATGTGTACGAGTCTAGTGGAGGGTACCACTTTGTCGATTCTAGTTCCCGAGTTAGGGGCAGTTTAGTGAAAAATTACAAAACATATCGAAAATCGGTTTTTAACCGAAACGGATTAATCATGCTTTAATGAATCTATGATTTTGAGCCCAACGCTGAAATGACCAATTTAAGCACTTTTTTAGAGCCTCAAAGTTTAGTGCCTAGGGTACCACTTTGTCGATACCTAGTAAAAACGCCGATATCATACTTTTAGCCAAGATATTAGTAATACAGAGCTACGTAGGGGGATGAGTCAACCGTCATCGACCAATCGACGATCGATCATCGATAATCGAAAGATCTATCGACTAGCGTTTGATAACGTTTAGTTATCGACTGATCATTTGTTATGCTCCAACAGTCGTCGATCATCGATAATCGAAAGATCTATCGACTAGCGTTTGATAACGTTTAGTTATCGACTGATCATTTGTTATGCTCCAACAGTCGTTTAAAGGTTGAACACGCCAAAACTTGGGCACCCAAAATTTGTTTTTAAACCAGTTTGAAAATAAATAACTACATTATGAATACCACATTTAATGACAAATTGAATGAATTCTAAAATCACACTTTTAATTTTAATTAATGTTTACACAGTAAGCCATAGATCGAACTTTTCTACGCACACGGCTCATAAGACTTTGCACCATCTCTTTAGAAAAGATTTTTGTCGCCCAGGTCCATATTTTTTGTAGCTCAGGGACCGATTTTACTTCTCCGCCTTTCTTTTTTAGAATTCCTTTCATAATACTCCAGTACTCTTCAACAGGCCGCAGTTCCGGACTATTTGGCGGATTGCATATTTTGGGTACCACCATTATCCTGTTAGCGTTGTACCATTCCATAACTGATTTTGCGTATTAGCAACTGGCTAGATCTGGCCAAAACAGCGGTGGTGAGGCATGCTGTCTTATAAAAGGCAGCAAACGCTTGTTTGCTGCCTTTGAAAGATTGTTTACTTCTGTAAACAATCTTTCTGATAAATATCGCCGTTTATTGTCCCGGTGGTGATAAACGAGCGACTTCTTTTACCACAGCTACATATTGCCTGCCAAAGAAGGTATTTTTTTGGAAATTGCCCTCATTTTTTTAATTCAAAATCGTCAGGAGTATCTGTTCGAGATTTGCTAGTATAAAACTCTTGACCAGGTATTTGTTTACAATCCAATTTTATATACGTCTCGTCGTCCATCACCGCGCATTTAAATTTTGTAAGAAAATCTTCATAGAGTTGTCGCGACCGTATCTTTGCGGATAAGTTCTGTTTTGAGTCTCGATCTGGTGCGGCCTGGGCTTTGTAACTCCTCAGTCCTGCCATCTGTTTCACTTTTTGGACATAGGACCAAGACATTTTCACTTTTTTAGCAATATCACGAGATGAAATCGTATGATTTGAGGCAAAAATCTTTAAAATACTCTTTCCTGTTTCTTATTCTTGACTCCCTGCAACCCACCACTTTTTAATACGTGACCAACAGTAGATTGTGGATATTTCAGCCTTTTCGCGATATCTATGTAGCTTAACATGGGATTTTTTACATGTTCGTGCAAAATGCGTTCACGTTTTTGATATTGTACGCTCAACATTTTGCCAACGAATAAATAAAAGAAAATAAAACTATCATCATTTTATAGCCCAGTTCCTTGTGAGAAAATTGTTGTTTCAAAAGTTTAAATATCTCCATTTTTCGAATAACTATAGCTATTTTTATATGCCCAGGTTTTGGCGTGTTCAACCTTTATAATCAAACTGTTATTTGCTGTATGTATGGAACTGATATTTGCTGCGTTAGTGACGCGATAGATGGTCCTACGGGAACGCGATTTTTCATAGATATTGTCAGGTATTACATGGTCCATGATACAAATCAATTCAAAGCTTTGGGCTTATTACAAGCAATATTTATATAATAAGTATGCAAGTTCTTTGTTACAAGGTAGACTACTCGATACCTATTTATTTTCGATGCCACCTTGCGCCAGCACCTTTTAACTCTTTTAAGTCTCCGCTGAATGGTGGGCTCAAAACAGATTTTTATAGATAAAAAAAACTTATAATGTACCTATCTTTTTTTAAAGGACATTTAAAATTTTAAGTACACAATTGTTAAATTCATTACACTGTTATGTATTAAATTCATTACATTACACGTTTAAGTACACAATTGTTAAATTTTTACTGTCTCGTGCCTTTCTTATAGTTTATTCGATGCTTACTGACGTCGGCTTTATCGACAGTGACCCAACCTTACTGTTTTATTCTAGTTCAATATACATTTAAAACATAATAACAAACTAGTCCAGCATAACAGTAACGTTTAAAATTAGATTTTTTACAGTTTAATGTTTTTCGAGACTCTGGATTAGCACAAAGTGGTACCCATATTTTAAGTACCAAAGAAATCACTCTCAATAACGTAAAAAAGCACAAACTAACTATAAAAGTAGTAATCCTCCATTAATTATTCATAACAAAGTTTTTTAACATGCCTTAAATGACAAAAATGTATTAAAAAACAATATTTCCCTAACGAGTTACTAAACTTTAGTACTGCGACAAAGTGGTACCCTTTTTTTTTTTTTTGCCAGAGCTCCCGCACGATGGAGGGGGCGATCAGAAACGCTTGATCACCCTCCCCCCTGAAGAAATACTAGGGGGCCGTGCAATAAGGGTCCCGAACCCGCTGGCCCCACACCTCAATTAAGGGTCTTGTCTGTTGAAGGCAAGTCGCCTTCGACCTTGCCGTCTGCGCCGGAGAGGTAGCGCATCAGCACTGTCTTCGCGTTCCCTCTACGCCGCCTCCTTCTGTGTCATGACCTGTTCACAGAAGGAGGCCACCGCGTCCCATTTTCTCTCGCTGCCCAGCATAGTTGCTATTATGCAGTGCAGCGAGAGGTCCGCTATCACCGTAGCCGTTACGAGGGCCGCTCGTTCTACGGCCCAGCGATTACACACCTCTAGTGTGTGCTGGGCCGTGTCGTCTTCCGCGCCACATTCTGGGCATTGGGGCCCTGGTTCCCTCCCTATCAAATGCAGGTAGTGTCCGAAGCAGCCGTGCCCGGACAGCACCTGCGTCATTCTGAACGTCAGGGTCCCCTTCCGCCTGTCTACCCACTCGTCCATTACAGGGAGGATAGCCCCTATGGTCCGCGTGCCATAGCGGCTATCCTCCAGCGCGTCCTTCCAGCGCATTCGTAAGCGTTCTTCAGCCCTCCGGGCCACCCTCTCAGCCTCCTCCGCGTCTAGGGGCTCCCCCCTCCTATTCGCTTCCGCCTTCAGCTGGTGTCTCTCCGCTAGCACCACCGCGTCCAATTCCCAAGGCGGGGTGCCGGCAAGCAGGCACATCGCAGCGTGAGACGTAGTGCGGTACGCCCTAACTATTCTTTGGGCCACCACCCTCTGCGGCCGACGGAGCGACGCCCTCGTTCGCTCCGTCAGTCTGCCGGCCCAAATTGGTGCCCCGTAGAGTGCCATACTTCTCACCACTCCCGCGTAGAGCCGCCTGCATGGGGCATTAGGCCCTCCCATATTGGGTAGTAGGCGGCCCAGTGCAGAGGCTGCACCCACGAGACGGGGAGCTAGTCTCGTGAAGTGCTCCTCAAACGTCCACTTTCTGTCCAGGACAAAGCCCAAATATTTTATGTGGGCCCTGACCTGGACAGTTTCTCCTCCGACCCTTAGAGAGGTGTCCGCCCGCAGTCTCACAAAATGGTACCCTACCTATAACTTTTTTTTATAAGAAAATTTAGATTTATATTTATTTTTAGTACTTTTATATTTTGTTTTAGCTTTATATTTAAGTAGTTTAAGTTTTTAGTGTAAGTTTAATCTATTAATTTAATATCTTATATTTATGAATAAATTCATCTACCCAAAAAAAATTTTTAAGAAAATCACTAAACTTTATCATTCCAAAAATTGGGTTCAGATTAAGTTTTTGAGTGTTTTAAATACATGATAATAGCGTTTGTTCCATTATCTTATGGTATTTATTGTAGCACATGAAATTCGTAAATTTTTGTTATACATTTTGTAACAACGTGTATTTTGAAATTTGGAACATTATGACTAATCAAAAGGATTTAATTAATAATGTATGCCTGTTCTGGATTAAGAATACATTAATTAACATAATTTTATTGAAAATTTAGAGTCTCGTGTTATATGCACAGAAAAAACTGTGAAATTCACATTGAGATTTTATACTTCCATTTTGATGTTCAGGCTTCCAAGATTTGTGGCCTGTAAGAATTTCAGGTATGATATTAGTCAATTTAGTAACCTAGAAGTATGTAGATTAATTTGGTACTATTCACTCCATAACTTCAAACTACAAGTGTGTTTTTTGCTGTCACAAACTTTAACCACGTTTTTCTCAGTTGTCGCTTTTTCACTAGGGAAACTTTAAAGATTAATAAAAAAATAACCATTACACATACAGACTCCATTTTTTAACTAATAGATAGCGTGTTTTATGTAGTTATAGGATGTACCAATAACTCCATATCGACAAAGTGGCCCCTTTTCCGAAATAGAGACATAAAGGATTGTTAAACGGTTGAACATGTAACAATCGACCAGGAATACGTTCTCGTACGCGTCCAAAGATTAGACTTTTAGATATTAGACAAAAGAAAGTCGAGTAACGGTACTGTACCTGTACGTGCGCCTTGTAGTTGTAGGTGGGGCTGGTGAAGCTCGTCTTCTTGCCGACGGGCTCGCTGAATATGACGCACTGCTCGAACAGGAACACGTGCAGCTCCTTGGCCTTGTCGCCGCCCTCCGCCACGAGCAGCTCCTCCTGCAGCAGGAGCTTGCCCTGCGCGGTGATGTTGCCCTGCACCGAACACGCATATACAACGTCACCAACCCGTCTCAAGATATCTATCTACAGCATATTGTTTATTAGGTACAAGTACATTATATATACAAGGCATTGTCGATTACACAGTGTGTAAATCCAATACCAGATTTAGGATTTAATAGTGTAATAATTCATTAAGATTTTTTTTTTAATTTCCACTTAATTTATGACCCCGTAATATTTTTTTTAGGAATTTACAGATTAATTTTTTAGAAATTTCTGCAAACATGGTTGAACTAAGTAAATGTTTTTCAACTGTCAATGAGCGCTTGAGTGCGTTACATTATATTGCGGGCTGAATTATTTTGTAACGTTAAAGTTTTCATGGTTAATCTAATTTTAAATAAATATAAAATATATATACGCTACGTCCTATGCTATTAACCATAGTTTAAAGATTTGCCCGTATTGGATTTAAACACCGTATATCCGTCAAGTGCTATTTAACTTTTTTTTTTTTTTTTTTATACTACGACGGTGGCAAACAAGCATACGGCCTGCCTGATGGTAAGCAGCTACCGTAACCTATGGACGCCTGTAACTCCACAGGAGTCACATGCGCGTTGCCGACCCTTTACAAAAAGGAGGATTCACTGTGTTGACGGCTAAAGGAACAAGAGGGTCCCTCATCGTCAACACACTGGGTCCTCTTTGAGCTCTTTGGCAACCTTACTCACCAGCAGGAACACAACACTATGAGTAGGGTCTAGTGCTATTTGGCTGTGGTTTTCTGTAAGGTGGAGGTACTTCCCCAGTCGGGCTCTGCTCCAGATTTGAGCGATGACATTCGCTGAACGTGCCCTACCACACTTAGCGAGATGCCATTCGCAGTGCCCATACCTCTCTTTTTGGCGTAGTTTAAGGACATACCCAGGTCCGGACGTAGTTTAAGGACATACCCCGGGTCCGGGCTATTTAACTTCGCATGTAAAGAAAATAATGAAAATAGCTAGTTAGTTTTCTGCTTAAGGAAATTAGTCAATTGATTAGTTTCGTGGTAAAATTCAGCCTTGCAGCCATTGCAGTGATTTTTACTGATGGATACAAAATTTCGCTTTGCATTTTAACTGTAGGGTACAACTTTATCAAATAAGAAATATTGTTGAACGCCAAAATAACTAAATAATGCTGTAGTGAGTGACAACACCGGGTTTAATCTAAGACATATAAACATTAGCATAATGTACTTTTTACAATAGAACAATTAAAGTTATGATGCAATTCACCAATGAGTCTGTTGACGACTGCTTAGCTGTAGCCGAAATCATAGACTAAGAAGATAGAAGACCCACTGACGCAAACAATATGTCACTGAAAATATGGCATGACAATTCCGGTTATGACCAGACCAATGATTTCTGCCACGAAGATGACTTGGCCTCCAGATTTACAGCATTTATTTACATTTATTCGGTAGTCTTGGAAACGCTCGGTCGGTCTTTTGCGAATACCAATATCCGTAGAACGATCCGCTCTCTTCGGCAGAAGTGGCATAGGACGCCATTTACTGTGCCACTTTTTGCATGCTGATCGTTATTTTGGGTATTAGTACTAAATTCAATGCCAGAAATACTAGGGAATTGCCGAAGCGCATAACCTTATTCGCTAGGCGGTTTAACTAGTATGGTGTAAGTATGATGTGGTTACCGTGAAGCCCTGCAGGCGGCCGACATCCATCATGTCGTTGGCGTTCTTGGGAATGATAGAGGTGCAGAGCACGGCGTCCCGCAGCGACTTGATGGTGGCAGGCGAAGCTCCCGCCGCCTCAGAGTACGCCAACACCTTCTTGACTAGTAAGTGGTACTTCTGGATGCGCTGGATCGGCTTGATCAACAAGTCCCCGAGCTGAAATATTCGTCAATTCAAACTTTATTCCGTTACAAGTTAGCCAAGCATTTTAATTCCCTGATACTATTTTAACCGACCAGAGTCCAAAGACTATCCCCCTTATTCATAAACGTCTACTAAAGTTAAGAGGCCTCTGATAATCGTTTGTCCCTTTCCGTCCAACATATATGAGGGAAAGGGACAAACGATTATCAGCGATCTCTTAACTTTAGTGGCCGTTTATGAATAAGGGGGTATATATATAAAAATTGTGAACTAATTCTATCCGTTACAAATGTCTATCGAACGGCAGAAGACTGAATATTCGAAATAGGCTTAACTTTGCCATAATACGCCTTATGAATCATCATACAACCAGATTTGAGTAAGGTATTTCAGTCAACGCAGCGCAGTGATGCTGATGAAAGTAGATAAAAACAGGAGGTACTAGTCAATGATCATCGTTAAATTCGAATGGTGTGTTACCGGCATCCGGGCTTTTATTAAAAGATGATTAGTATTTCCCTTTGGTAATTGTTTGCAAGTATAAGTTAATCTTATCGTGCTCCCACACCAGCTGTTATAAATATTATATAACAGCAACTATCTTTCTTTAACAACATAGTGCTACTTAGCCTTATCCTTGTTTTATTACACTTTGTTATATAACATTTATAATAGCTGGTGTGGGAGCACCATTAATTATTTGAATGAAATGCATAACTCCTAAATTTGCACGTTTAAAGGTGCGACCACACCGCTGCTTAAAATACGGCGACGTTACGGCATCGCAATGACGCATCGTATCCGCACCGTTTTTATCGCATGCCCTCCACACCGCTGCTCGAAATACGCTGACGGTACATCTCATTATTACCCGATATTAACAAAGGCCTTCATGCCGTAACTCACTGTATAATATGATCAATGTTTTTATTTTAAATTTAGTTAACATTACATTTTTAATTTGACCCGTGGCAAAGAGCCCGGACAAACGGTAGCAGGCTGATATTAACATGTATTACCTAGCTGACGCAATTAAATGTGAATGACCCAGAGAGGAAAATACCAAATTATAATATTTTACATTTATTCAGCACGAATGAGTTAACCGTACCACTAATAAAGTAGGTAAGTTATGTGAAAACGAGATTGAGAAACTACTTGAAACCTAGCCAAATAAAATGCTGAAACTTTCTTGAAGATCCGTTTTACGACATTATTAAATTCTCCAAATCGGAGTTCTGTATCGGAAAACTTGTGTGTTACACGTGTTTATTTCTTACAGTTTCATGTTTATTAGGGGATCATATTTTATATTTAAAAAAACATAATTCCCTTCCATGTTACGTTTACTTTATCGCATTTAAATACACCCGTATTATAATTTTACACATACTTAAATAAAATAAAAATATTTTCAAATGCTGGGTCGATGGTTACTCTAAAAATGAAAAATAAAGGTATTCACCTGTAGTTTGTGTCCTAGCTTTTGCCTCAATTCTTGAAAGTAGTGGTCATGTTCGGAGACAATGTATTCGGAGACGGGCTTGTTGCGGCAATACGTCTCGTAGAGGAACATGCGTTTCTCCAGGAAGCGGCGGAACAGCGGCCCCAGCAGTTCGGGCTCCTCCAGGCACTCCCGCAGCTCGCGCAGGAACTTACTGCACACAAACCGTTCCACTCACTTATACATGCCGTTCTCTCTTAACTGTTGCTCGCTACCAACATCAAACCTCCTCACACATTCGCTACCAAACCTAATCATAAACATAACAAGCAACCCAATTATAACAATGCAAATCAAATCAAATACTTAAGTCCAAAGGAATAAGTCAGCATATGACAATCGCCGAGCGTGCAAAGTGAAGCCTACATTCGCAAAGGCATACAATAATCTATAAAATAAAGAAACTTCACTGACTATGACACTTTCGTTACTGTGCAGGAGCTACAAATATATAAGACAACCAAGAATTGACTTTCCCTTGTATATAGTATGCGGACAATATGTCAGTCAACATTTAACCCTTTGGACGCCAACGACGGATTTTATCAAAAGATACCATACGTTTTACTCTAAACTCATTATTGGTTTGGCGTGCGAATGAGTGCATTGACATTTGTCGTGGCGTCAAAAAAGCTAATTTAGTATAGTAGGTAGTGTAACCTAAAAAACTTAATATTGTGTAAATTAAATTATGATAAAATTGAATATAACAGTATATACATTTTAGTGCATGTATAAAGGTAACGTTACTTACTCTCTATGCCAGTCGTAGATAGCCTCAATGTTACCAAATATCATTCTAAGTCTGCGATCTCGGAGGCCTTCGGGTAGTGGAGGATCGGCATTGGGGTCCTGTACAAAACATATTTTACACATTGTGACTTCCAAATAATTCTATGGTGGTCAAAAACTTGTGGCCATACCGATTTTTTATGTAAGCTAGTGGGAATGTCTTTAAAGACATCTCGTTACTGACCACTACACAAACATAAACATTTAGTAGCAAATACATGCATTAAAGATCTATTTAATCTGTAAGTTAATACGCTGGCATTTATTGGATACACACATCTGTCTGTAAGTAGGTTAAACCGCAAATGCGGGTGAGGCTCAGTGTTTAATTACACTAGTCCATAGATTCATAATTAATATGGATACAATAAGTTCTTTAAAAAATATCTTTGAAAAATTTATATGAAAAAAAAATGTGTGATAATGATAATAGTAACAATTTGATTAACAATAAAGTAGTGATAGAAAATAAATAAATAACACAATTTACAAATAATTTACACAAACAGCGCTCCCTGCCGTTCCCGGCGCAAAGGTGCCCATAACGCTTGCTGCATTTCCACGCTGGATTACTATGGATTTTGACATTGTCATTTGCTAAGAAAAGATGTGTTCAACCTCGTCCGTATACATAGAATGATGACGTTGTTTTGAGGATCATGACGTCTTGACAGAAGTTAGCGTTTTACCGGCAAATTTAAAATTAATTTAATTTTAAGGGATTTTAATGAATATATATGTGATGTAATGATATTTTTCAAAAATATATTTTTAGACATAAGTATTGTATGTATATCTATAAAATAAAATAAAGTAAATAATAAAATGTCTACACCCCACCCCATAAAACTCTATTCCTGGAGAGGCCTTGGGTCTATTTCCCCTCTGCTAAAAGAATATGCAGAAAAATCATATCAGTCTATAAAAACCTATGTCAAAAATCAATTACACGCATGTCGTTCATCGTTTTCAGTGAGTCAAGAGCTCCGTGAAAATGCCTTTGTGTGGTGTGGTTTTTGGGTGTAAAAAATGTTCTACTCGTATTTCGTATAGTTCTCAAAATGATGAAATATAATTTCACATGTAAGTTAATTTTACTTTATTTATCATTACTTTTAAATAAAAGATTTAATCCAAATCAAAAATCAAGCTTCGTCTACAGAATCGATTCAAAGACAATCGTTTTCTTTCTGACGGGCAGTAACTATTTTGACTTTTGTCACATCCATATTTAAAACAGCAAGGACTACTGTCTTTTGACTACTATATTTTGTTTGAAAATACAAGCTAATATGATACTTAGCTTAATTTGTATAACAATTGGAAGGACTGCAACCGACAATGAACGAAGTCGACACCTATTGCTCCATTTAGTGTTATTCTTGCTTTTTATAGTTCATAAAAAGAATATGTCAAACATGTGTGGTATTTTCAAGTCAAAGGTACATCTTTGTCGGGTGTCAATAAAGCGTTGCTGTCATAAAAAATCATTTAGAAATAATCCTTATTAACAACCGACAATGACGTACCTTTGACTTAAAAACACCACAATCGTGCCACCTCGACCCCCTCAGATTTTGGCAGACTTTTTTGTTTGGAAAGATGAGGTGAAGCGTTCTCCTTGTATAGAACTTTATGCTACACCCCTATTGAGAACCTCCTTCTTTTGAAATCTGGAAGTAAGTTATAAAACAAATTTTCCTCTCTTGTTATAAAAAGTTTAGGAAACAGGATTCCTAATATCTAGATGTGATGCATATCAGATATGCATCACATCTGCATACATATGCATACACATATGCATATCTGTGATGATGAAAATTATTCAAAACCTTATATGTGGATGAGTTTAGTGTAAGGGCCCACTTTAACGATTTTCTAGGAAACTTTATTATTTGCCCTTTTTTCGTGGATCGATACCATAAAGTTACAGTGTTGCTCTATGAAAACCGAGAATGTTTAGTTAAGGGCACCTGCATGTGTTGGATGTAGCCCTCGCAAACGAGCCGTAAGTCCTGCACGTAGATCTCCTCGGTATCAACGAGCTCGCGCAGCACGTACTCGCGCTTCTTGAGCACGGCCACGCTGGAGTCGGGCCCCGGAGTGCGCGGCTCCTCGTCCTCCGCCGCGCCCTCGTCGACGCGCGCGCCGCCGCACGCCGCGCCGCCGTGCTGCTCCTGCACATCAAACATGTACTTGACGCGCAACGTTCGCGGCTTACACACACCAAACATCTTTACCTTACCTTTCCATTTATTTATTTTTTTACTCCGTAAGTACAAATTTAAAAAAACGTATATATTATATTATAGTTATTAAGTAACCATTACCAAGTTTTTAAACACTCTCAAGATTCAAGAAGCAAACAACGCATGCTACAAAATATTAAAACATAATTTCATATATTCAACTTGTTAAATTTTTTGTCAAACGAATGTTAGATCGGAGCACGAGGATATTGTATAAATGAGGGTGAATCAACTTTTTCCTGTCACTATCCTGGATCATTTTTTAAATTCTGGACTTGAGATCTAGATTCTCCAAACGTGCATATTTTAAGTAGTTTGCATAATGCACCAAAACAACAAAAAATAGTTGATCTACCCATAAGTTAATTCTAAGTATAAAAACCTATAAATTGAAAGCATAAACGTGCATATAAATAAAAATACCATCAAATAAACCCCAAATACTTTAGTCTATATACATATACTTTTGTGATATATCATAAAATCCGTCGTATACGACGGGCGATTGAAAAATTCGCAGCCTAAGGCATAACGTGAAAGATTAGCTTAAAATAAATGTTTTTATTTTAGAATATAGTCTTTTGTCAGCAAAATGCGATGGATAGTTTGAGCACGCTGTATTTCATAAACGCAAAAAGAAGTTTCATTGTGCCGTAAATAAGGCCGACCTGATTTAATTTTTGTCGGAGATTTTTGTGCTTTAGCTTTTTATTTATTTAAAGAACAAAAATAGTTAGACCTTGAACCCAGTATAAAATATATTTAAGCAATTGATTTCAGCAGAACCTGTGTCATTTAGTGTCTTAGCATTTAGCACGCTGTATTTCATAAACGCAAAAAAAGTTTAATTGTGCCGTAAAAAAGGCCGACCCGATTTACTTTTTGTCGGAGATTTTTGTGCTATCATTTAGTGTTAGTCATAATAATGAACTCAGGGCCCGGAAAAAAGAACAATACACGCCTGAGTTTATCAAGCCGTTTCTGGATGTGTCCCAAGCGCTTCCGTCAATATTTTAGCACATCACGCACTGTTTGCCTGTGGTGATTTGTACAAGTAGCCAATTACTTGCTAGGACCTTCTGATTCTCGCACATCTAGCACCAAGATTTATGAAGTACGTTTTGTCTTGAATTTCTTAAGTATACATTTTTACTTTTGAATCAACACATACACATCATATACAGTTAGGACTCAATAGCAAATTTCGCCAAAATTATATTTGGATAACAGAAAAAAATCATCGCGTCTTGCCATTAGCTGTCAAGAGATTCAGCTCAAATGCATTAACGGCAGCCACAATGTAAGAGATTTTTTCTCATGAGAATATCATAATATATTCTTCGCATATACCTACAAGATATCTCTATACTCCGCTTAGCGCGTTATTTCTTTGAAACCTAAGCTGCCAAAAAGAAGGGGTACGGGAGGGGAACTCGCAATGCTAGACAGGGACCGCGCGATTCTTCCGTGGAGCGTAAGAGAGAGTCAGACATTAATGGTTGCCATGGAGACGTACTATGTTTACTGTCACTTCCAATATTAATGTCTCACTATAGGGTGAAATTACTTGGTGAGCTCAAAGAGGACCCAGTGTGTTCACGATGAGGGACCTTCTTGTTCCTTTAGTCGTCAACACAGTGAATCCTCCTTTTTGTAAAGGGTCGGCAACGCGCATGTGACTCCTTTGGAGTTGCAGGCGTCCATAGGTTACGGTAGCTGCTTACCATGAGGCGGGCCGTATGCTTGTTTGCCACCGTCATAGTATTAAAAAAAAAGGTCTTGGGTTAATTAGTCTATGACTCTTCGTTACTAGTCGTAATTTATCTATCACTCATGCTATAACTGATCTATTTATATATTTTGATAGACTAGAAGACTTTTTTCTAGATTTATGAACTTTTTTCAACTATTCACCCTAATGAGGCCCCTGGGTTTGTTTACACCCAGGGGCCTAATTAAGTCACTTACGCTGTTTTAGAATTAAGCAAGTTTGTTGAAAAACCGTATTTTTGTCTGAAAGTTTAAAAACTAGAGAGTATCAAAACTAATATACAACATTTTCTAAAGGCTATGTTTCGCTTGTGAGGCGAGATTAAATTCTCAGAATAATCAAAAAAATCTGGAGCAATCAATTTCGATAGACATGATGATATTATTCGTCCATGTTAAAATAATGTAATGTGTTTTTATTGGAATGGCAGTGATAAATCATGTTTAGAAGAGTATCCTAATTCTTTTTATTTGAACTATTCTTTCACTTTATGTCTCACGCTGCGAATTTTTCAATCACCCCTCGTATTAAAGGAGGGGTTAGTCTAATAAATAATCATACCCCGAGTTTGACAGCGTACTAGATGGCGCATATACGACGCTATACATATGCGTAGCTGGCTCTGCGATCGTTTAGTTTTTTTCATCTTTTAAGATCTCTCATATCCATACATTTATGGTAAAAACACGAACGGAGCGGTTAAGCGACATCTAAGCCATCTTTTTGTTTTCTATCTCTTATCGTCAATAAATATTTGTAATTGAATGTCTCTTATGGCCTGTTTCACAATCTCCAGTTAAAGCATATCCTCAGTCATATCATATCTCCAGTCAGATAAATGTTTACTGTCCTTTTCTTTTATATTACTGGAGAAAAGGATAGCAATAATTTTAACTGGCAGATAAGTTTATCTGGAGATTGTGAAACAGGCCCTTAATATATTTTAAGTAATGCTAAAGAAAAAGTAATACAATAGGCACTACTATAGACACCACAAGCAAACACACAAAACACCTCGTCGTATACTCAGACATTTTCTACCAAAAAACTCTCGTAGATGGCGTAGAAACCACTATTTGTCAATTGGTGGAAAATAAATCATTTTAGAGCAAAATAGCATGACGAACTGAATAGTTTGTTAGGCTCATTATAACAGTCAGAAGTTTTTATGACAATAAAGTCAATTAGCTATTAAGGACTTCCGATCATCGTCTATTAATCAGTGAGCTCCTAAAATGACATTGAGGTTTGGAGACACTTGGTTTAAATCGGACGTCATCTGTAAATTATTCATGGATAATGATATTAATGACGTCCCTTCGTTTTAATGCGATTGTATTTTTATAAACTGTATACTTGCGAATTGTTAAAAAGAGAGTGTTGATTCAATATGTTGTTATCGGTATGAAAATAAATTCAACCTTTATTTATAAGATTTATAAGTAATAGTACAAGGTAGCAAAGTTGTTGTTTAACCTCTCTACCAGCCCAGCCTACATTCATTAGGTATTTTGCTTCCTAGTGACACCATCTACTATAAAGCACAGTAGCAAACAGTCAAACTAAACAATAAATACCAACAAAACCACCATGCAACATGTTTTAAGTAACCTAACCATTTTTTCCTTGACTATTTGTTCAATTTCCGCAATGTCTGCCGGACCACCGTTAGTTTCCAAAGCTTCCATGGTCAACGAATTCTGAAAATATTAGCAATATGACACCTCTTAAAAACCTACGCGGACCCTTTAAGAGTTAGTTACTATGTTAGAATTGGAAATGAAGGTTACTTTATGGTTTAAACAAGAATATATTCGGTATTGACTGTGTTGTAAGAGTTAACTTACGCGCGCTGGTGCGTCTGTGGACACCGTGGGGGTGGGCGACTGCTGCAGCACAGCCTGAGGATCCTGTGTACATGCCAACGTTTAATGATACTAGCATACAACCTTACAACTTACTGGTGAATAACATCACCTAACGCAGGTAAATAATTAATTTATCTAGTTCCCTATTAAATTTAAATAATATTTTCTAACTTTATGATAAACTAAATAAACAAAGTTGTAAGACATTCTAAAACATTTTTGCCCACAACTAACTGCTGCAATCACACATCTTCCATGTTTAAAATAGCAAATTGCGAAAATAAAGGGATACAGTATTCGATTGTTGGAAGGGTGTATTAGTATTGGGAAGGGCTTGATAACGAGTGTGAGAATCCAGGAGTGTGGTGGAGTAGTCACCTGTATGGGTTTCATGGGCGGCGGCAGCTCCACGTCGGGCGCGTCGTCCTCGGCCTCGTCCAGTGCGCTCGTCGCGCAGTGCGTGCCCTCGCCGTCGTCCACGCGGCCATTATCACCCGTGTATGGTAGCTGTTACAACAAAGACAAAAATGCCTTACTTGTAATACTCTGTACAATTTTCGTAATATAAAAATTCGATAGCAACCACTAAATCACTTCGTAGATTCTGCGAAGAGTAACACCCCAAATTTCCCTAGACTGAATCATTCCTCTAAACTTGCATTAGCGGACACACACGCCCCTCATCTGTCACTGCATGTTACTTTAATATAAAACAATTGTTTAACGGCCTCCTAGCCCAGTCGGTAGTGACCCTGCCTACAAAGCTACACTATTTATTTGTGTGTTTATCACAGATATTTGTTGCTGAGTTATGGGTGTTTTCTATGTATTCAAGTATTTATTCATATTTATCTATTATATATATCGTTGGGTACTAACCCATAACACAAGCCTACGTCGATTTGTGTAAGATTGTCCTATAATATTTATTATTATTATTTTCAACACACCTGCTCGTAACGAGGTTCTTATTCCACCGCTTTTATGCTCATAAATTCATAATCCTAGATATTAAACACGCGTGCATTTCACAACAATTATCCAACTAGTGGAATAATTTAATAATCCGATCAAGTGACGTTTGTACTCTAGTACCAAGTTGTACGTATGCAGACGAATCGTTGTAATTTAGTCGGCTATTTACTTTTTTTTAACTCTTTATGAGTTTACATTCTAAAAAAGTAAATATATTAAAAATATACACATTTACGATAGAATACAAATTATATAATCCTGATTGTGAATAAGAATCATTTCAACTTATTATATTACTCGTAATACACAATAAATTACGTTTTAAACACGAATTGTCTGTTTTAATATTGACTGTTTGGCATATACGTCCGCGCCTTTGCCTCAAGCTGCACGCACATCCAAAAAAGAAAATTGCGCGCCATTTATAAGTTAACCTCAAATCATTGTTTATTTGTTAGATTTTGCTCGTCGTGTTTTATTAATTTAAACAAATAATATTTTCAATCAATAAGAAGACAACTTTAGCGTAATTTAACCTCTGGATATATTTCAAAATTGTGATACATACTAGTAAAATGTCATCATAAAAATCTAGTGAGCAATACGTAAGAAAAAAATACTATAATTTATTGAACAATAAATGTGAAGTCTTTAATTTTATGTAATGATTTGAAAAAGAGTTCCAGATACTCAATAACATCACAAAAAAGGTTAGTTAAATTTAATTATCTTAGGTTCGTAAGTACCTCTATCCTGTAAACATTCTGACAATTAATGTATTTATCAAAAATTATTAATTATACTATTCTGTTATTTCCTCGCAAGTGTGTTGAAAAACGTCGTATGAAACGCGTGTGCTTGATCATTACATAAGCTCAGCTTCCTTATGCGCACTCACATGCGTTCGTGCGCACAATATTGCTTCGTATGTAATGATCAACTTAGCACACTTGTATCATAATGTACTATTATTTATTAATTGTCAACGTTTCGTTTTCCATTTTGAACACAAGTACCATGCAGGCCAGGTACTTTCGTCGCCAAAAATAATCACATGCGATCATGATGGCGTTAGTGTAAACGTAAAGAAGACCGTCAATTCCAGGCCCGCTTCCGATATCGTCTTATATAAGGTCTTCAATTTTAAGCTAATGTATTACGAAACTAGACAAAATATTGCAAGAAAATGAAGCGGGAATAAGAAATACAAAACAAAAAGTTGATTCGTTGATCTTTCCGAGACCCAAATAGTAGCTTTAAAATTTGTTAGCGTCTTTAAATCATTGACCTTAGAGTATTCAACCAACCGGAGTCACCATTGACAGGCGTTTCATTTTTTCTAGTCACCTATGAACGACTGTTTTGCACCGTAATAAGGTTCAACTGTTCGGATTTATACTCGTATGAAGTGGATGTAATTCTTACACTTTTTGGCTAAATACAGATGAACCTTATTACCGCGCAAAACAGTCATTCATAGGTGATTAGAAACAACGGTCCGATAGAGGGCATAATATAGGGGGCGGTGTCTCACTCGCATTCGTAACAAAATTTACATTTTAACTTGTTGTCATGTTGACATTATTGTTTGATAACGTCATAATTCAAGCCGCAGCTTCCTATATTACCCTCTCTTTCGGCCTCACTTTGTGACCCAAGTTACCAGTATACTCCAGTTTAAAATTATAACTTCATGGATACAAGTAGTAACGCAAGTTAACAGTGGTAAACCTTATCTCTTTGTGATTAGTGCTACGACTGTTCAGTTAATAGTAGCAACGATGGTTTGACAGCCAATATTTGTTTACCTGAATACATGAAATCAGCGGCAGGATCAAAACATGACTTTTTATAATATTATTATGATTTCCGGTTCATTATCATATCAGATATTGCAGGAATTCTTTAAAAAAATACGGTATTTATTTTGTGCTCTAGTATAAAATAAATCATGAACATGTATGTACGCTTTTGTCCTTTTATATTGTCCTTATCATATTCATGTTTTTTCATCCCCGATTTCTCCATTTTTCCGTTAGATTTCATAAATTTATAACCGTCCTGATCTCGAAATTAAGGTAATGTTTTCGATATCTGTTTCATAATTATACGCTTCTCAATGAGAGCAGTCAAATGGTCTAACAAAATTGACGATCTCCTTTAAAACTTAGATCGATTGTTACGCACTTTGAGTTTCTTCTCGGAGGGAACCTTCTTCAGCGGTGCCGGTTTATCCGCCGGGGACTGCGCTCCGCTTGATGCCTTGTCGGTCTTGCCTTGCGACGGTTTGCGCAGCCCTCCCAGCCATCGCCTTCTTTAAAATACCAACAAATTCCTAAAGTTTGTGTCATGCACGTGTTATTATATTAAAGCGTATTTGAAATGATCGCATTATTTAACTAACTGTGTTGATATCATGAGGAAGTAATTAAAGCACATGTGCGGCGGTACGTACAGCCGGGGCCACGCGAAGCTACGCGCTCGCCGTCCGACCACGAGCCATAGTGGACTTTAGTTACACTCGTATGCAACTGGATACTCCTAACCACTTGAGTTGCATTGAGACACATGTGGCACGAAGCAAAACATCACTACATATATGTCAACAATCCTATTCAAATACTAATTGCATTGAAATAGTAGGAAAACAAATGACTATATAATCAATTATGTTTACCATACAAGTTCCAGAAGCTATCTTTATTCGCCTATTCAATGTTTACTTTATTTATACCTTGGTCTAAATAATATATAACAGATGCTGTTAATAAAACTATAACTTTATTACTATTTAGTGGAAAGTTATATTTTCGTAATTCTTAAGATTTAGTTACTGAAAATATTCTAACCCAATCTAATCACAGTTCACAGTCCTGAAGCAGTGTGCAGCCTTCTTTCAACACATCCCTATAGTATTATTTATCGGCAGAACTAGAACAGCATCATCTACATCACTGGCCATGAGGCACATGTGCCGCATAGACTTACCAGTGAAACCACTTAGAACCGTGAACCTGTTAAAATAAATGTGCTTTAAAAATGCTGATACGGTATTTAACTTGCGGTGGTGATTCATTTGTCTCACAGCTCGGTAGTGAGGTTTATTTGTTGTGCATTGAAATTGTTGTGTATTTTTCTTGTGAAGTTTTTTATAAGTACTGACTTTTCAAAAAACTCGCTTATGAAATGTAATTAGCATGCAACTGCAAGATTACTTTAATAAATCTACAGTGGGTTTGGGTATATATACCTATATACCTACACGTATTTATCAGGTCAGAGGCAGTTAGTCTATTAGCACAAACTATTAACAATATTAATAATCTCAGAACTTTCTGTAAAAGTCATCCTCAAAAAAGGTAGATATACTACATTCAGACTTACTTTGCATAAACAACGTGAGTCCACATGATAACAAAGAAGACCAGACAGAAGGCCTTCTTTTCTCGGTCTATTACAGTCACTCATTCACAAAAAATACATCTGCACAGAACACACCACACAATGGCAGAACCTTATTCCAATAACGGACAACACAAACAACTTATCGGAGAATATATGGATATCCAAAGGAGCAATCGAGTGGGGGAACGATCGACAAGAATCATCCATATCAACGGTAGATTACGTGATAAGTTTGTACTTAGTGTATCGCAGCGGACGCGACAGGAAGCGCGAATCTAAATACCGGCATGGACGAACACAAACAGACTTTTGACCACATCAAACAACCGCTCGCAATATTACATTGTGGACATCTATTTCATTATTTTAAATATGTATCCTAATTAAAATCACGCGAAATTGGAAAATCCATTTAAAATTACGTGATTTACCTTAGTAACTAATTCATTTTGGCTATTTAAATAATTATAATAATTAGATGCCAAGGCAAGATTGCCGACGATAAGATAAGGTATGAGTTGCTGATAAACTTATGTGCATAGAATACCTGATGTATTTTAATTTTCGTATTCTACGAGTATTATTTCTAAGTGTATAATCAACTTATTTTAAATGATAAAAATACATATGGCAAATATAAATGACACCAAAGTGAGCATTACTGTGGTCTCGACAATGATAGGAGGGCTTGATAACCGCGTCTCAATTCTCAATAACTTATAAAGTAACTACCTACGTGTTTCAATCGACCTTTATTAATATATTTCTTCATATTTTGAAGTATGAATTTGAGTAAAAGTAAGGAATATACATTTATCTACACTCATACTGTAAGTACTCTAAAATGCGTTCAAAAACCGTAGACAATGACAAGCATTACAACAAACTATTTAACTATGAATACTATGATAAGTTTCTTATCTGCGGCAGTAACGTAATTTTAACTTTGCATGCTCAAATATTGTTAAGCACTGAGTTTCAAATTTGGAACATCGAATTTGATAACATAATGTTACCGCCATGGCCAACTCGATTGGTCCCGCGCGAGCCCCGACACAATCGAGTTGGCCACGCCGACACAATCGAGATGGCCGCGGCGGTGCAATGGCGGCCATTCTATGATTTCCGAATACGGCATTTATAATAAATAATATGAGTGTAGATAAAGCAGTGTATGCAACTGTACGTAATTAGGCCTTAAAACACTCGTGTGATCTTATTATGAAATTCGCCTGCGGCTCATTTCATAAAACCACACTCATGTTTTAAGGACCCTTATTACGTAACAGTTACATAAACTACTATTTTGTAGTATTCCTAAAAAGTATTATGAATCTCTCTCAATGTAACTTAGGTAGGTATTTTTTATAATGTTTGCCACTTGTTATTTTTATAATGTATTGTTTCTACCTATGTACAGGTAATCGCCAGTTGTAATCGAACAAGTCAGGTAAATTTAAGTATTTTGTTTGTATATGAAAAGCCATCGGTTCCTATAATAATGAGGGTTTCCGCGATCAAGTTTTTTACTAGATGGCAGCACCGTGACGAGAGGTCTAGCTGTCATAATCCACCAACCATGATAAATGATATTTCTTTTATTGGTGGATTTTGACAGCTGCTGTTGCCATCTAGTAAAAATCTCATTCGCGGAAACCCTTACTGCAATGAATAGGGAAGCGGAAGTTACGGGAAGTTCCACAAACAGCGCGGGAAACAGATAGGAAATGACTTGGGCATCACCATTGTTGTCAACCGGGTTGCGTGGCAAACAATTGCGGCATTTGACTTTTAGCATAGGTATGAAATAGCCAAAAATAAGTCCACGTTTTTATTTTTGATTAGTATCCAGGGAACTTATATTATAAGTACTAAAGAAAAGTTCTCCACATGTTGATTGATGATCTTAATTTGTAATGTTTAAAGAAGAATATATTTTACCTGCAATATAGCGTGATAATCGTTATAAGCACATGACCATGAGTGCATAAAACATGTCATGTGTGTCTCTATCGTAGGTACACGGAGAAATGGTGTTCCGGACACTGCTGCCAACACGCAGAGGCTCTTTCGACAATATAATGAAATGTTAGGAGGGACAACTAAGCGGATGCTGCCCCTGCGCGTAATATAGGATGCACGAAGAGACACTCGCCGTGATGTAAGGACTAAAGTCCGTACCAGAAAGAAAGTGGACAACTTTACGACTGCATAAGTTTGTCCACGTACGTCAAATAAAGAAACCGGTTATATTAAATTATATGTCCTTTTCTTAGCTATTGTTAAAATTAAAATACATTTCACATTCCAACTTATCTGTTACAATATATTTTAGACGATTGGTGCAAAATTAACGAGGTGGCCGTAAGAAAGCTTGCTAAAAAGTATAATATTAGCCCTGCAGGTAAACATATCTTGTTAGTTTACGGTACCGTAACTTAAACTTACAAGAAGTACCGTTAACTTACAAGATCTGAGCGAAAACGTGGCCCTTCTGACCCCAGAATTGCGAAACAGAGTCGTTCAAATGTTCTATCGAAAACCGACTATACCTATCCGGGAAGCAGCTCGTAAAACCAAAACCTCTATAGGAATGATTCCGTGAATCAAGAAAAGGTGCCACCTTAAGACATACAAATAAACAAAAAACAGCCCAATCGTGGTGAAAACAGTCAGTTGCTGTTCGAAAACGCAGCAGAAAACTGTATGACCATGTTCTGACCAAGAAAAAGCAAAGTATCATAATGGACGATGAAACGTACTGCAAACTAGATTTTGAAACACTGCTCGGATATCAGTTTTTCACCGTATTGTTTCTACCTATGTACAGGTAATCGCCAGTTGTAATCGAACAAGTCAGGTAAATTTAAGTATTTTGTTTGTATATGAAAAGCCATCGGTTCCTATAATAATGAGGGTTTCCGCGATCAAGTTTTTTACTAGATGGCAGCACCGTGACGAGAGGTCTAGCTGTCATAATCCACCAACCATGATAAATGATATTTCTTTTATTGGTGGATTTTGACAGCTGCTGTTACCCTTACTGCAATGAATAGGGAAGCGGAAGTTACGGGAAGTTCCACAAACAGCGCGGGAAACAGATAGGAAATGACTTGGGCATCACCATTGTTGTCAACCGGGTTGCGTGGCAAACAATTGCGGCATTTGACTTTTAGCATAGGTATGAAATAGCCAAAAATAAGTCCACGTTTTTATTTTTGATTAGTATCCAGGGAACTTATATTATAAGTACTAAAGAAAAGTTCTCCACATGTTGATTGATGATCTTAATTTGTAATGTTTAAAGAAGAATATATTTTACCTGCAATATAGCGTGATAATCGTTATAAGCACATGACCATGAGTGCATAAAACATGTCATGTGTGTCTCTATCGTAGGTACACGGAGAAATGGTGTTCCGGACACTGCTGCCAACACGCAGAGGCTCTTTCGACAATATAATGAAATGTTAGGAGGGACAACTAAGCGGATGCTGCCCCTGCGCGTAATATAGGATGCACGAAGAGACACTCGCCGTGATGTAAGGACTAAAGTCCGTACCAGAAAGAAAGTGGACAACTTTACGACTGCATAAGTTTGTCCACGTACGTCAAATAAAGAAACCGGTTATATTAAATTATATGTCCTTTTCTTAGCTATTGTTAAAATTAAAATACATTTCACATTCCAACTTATCTGTTACAATATATTTTAGACGATTGGTGCAAAATTAACGAGGTGGCCGTAAGAAAGCTTGCTAAAAAGTATAATATTAGCCCTGCAGGTAAACATATCTTGTTAGTTTACGGTACCGTAACTTAAACTTACAAGAAGTACCGTTAACTTACAAGATCTGAGCGAAAACGTGGCCCTTCTGACCCCAGAATTGCGAAACAGAGTCGTTCAAATGTTCTATCGAAAACCGACTATACCTATCCGGGAAGCAGCTCGTAAAACCAAAACCTCTATAGGAATGATTCCGTGAATCAAGAAAAGGTGCCACCTTAAGACATACAAATAAACAAAAAACAGCCCAATCGTGGTGAAAACAGTCAGTTGCTGTTCGAAAACGCAGCAGAAAACTGTATGACCATGTTCTGACCAAGAAAAAGCAAAGTATCATAATGGACGATGAAACGTACTGCAAACTAGATTTTGAAACACTGCTCGGATATCAGTTTTTCACCGTACCTGCGGGTAAAAAGGTTTCTTAAAAAGACGGCTTAGAGTGCTAAGAAATTCTGTAAAAAGATACTAGTTTGGCAAGCAATTTGTCAATGCGGCATGCGTTTGAAATCTTTTTTCACCACCAAGAGTGCTTGAAAAAAATACTGCCCCGAATTAAAAACCACAGAATGCGTACTTTATTTTCGTCCGACTTGGTATCATGCCAATACTCGAAATTGACACAGGTGCAAGGCCTACTATGTTGATGTAGAGGCCCACTAGGCTGAAGTCCGCCCTATGGAAAGGTACTAAGTCATTATGAAGTGGCAGCCCCAAAAAAAAATACAAAACTGGAACATCAGTTGGTGACTTCAAGAAAAAGTAGAACAGGGTGTCAGGAAACATAACAAATACTCTCGCCCAGAACTTGATGAAGGACACCAAAAAGAACGTAAGATTTCAGGCTAAATAGGGGTCCTTCGGCAGTTTTTCTTTAACTACGTCTAGGAAAAGAATTATATTTTCGTTTATTTTTTGTTTTAGATCCAAACATTACTTACTTTAAAATTTATAACTTTTTTACCTTGTCTACTTTATTTTCGGTAAGGTCCTTATTGAGAGTTAATGGAATCTAAAATGTAATACCCTATCGGGTGTAAAGGCTAAACTATCTATGTACTTGACTGTATGTCTGACTTTTCATCCAAAGATGAAAAGCCAGACAAATGCGAATCAAATCGCCCTAATGGGCTCCCATAGCATCAGAGATAGCTCAAAGCAACACATTAGTATTATTACTAAGAACAGTAACTACTCTAACTTACATTGGCATTAGCACATGGTACCGAATATACAAGAAACCAAACCGAAACGCGACTAGTTTATCACACCGCACACGCAACTACAACATAAGCACCTGAGAACGTCTCGACAGCAACTTGGACAAGTAAATCTTTTGTCCATTCCTCGACGAGCATGTGCAACACCTCCACGCCACCAAGCGACTGATCACACTATCGTTTCCAAGGAATTAGATAACGAATGCCAAAGATAAAAGATGACTAACGATAACGAACAAGCAGTAAACTAGTACACTACAACACAATACCATACAAGGTAATTACTTCCCAAGATAATGTCTCACACGAGAAGTTTATATCTTCATCAATTTTGATATAATAATGTGTATTTTTCTTATAAAAGTTGTAAATTGTTATACACCAGGCTTGGATGGCTTAACAGCCCCTAGGGCTCTTAAGTTAGGCCGTGGTCAAACCAGCCCCAGCCAACATATCTTCCGACGCTGTCCCTTTTACTCGTATTCTGGATAAGGCTTGCAATTATTCGAATAATACGAATATTTCGAATAATTTTCAATTACAAATTGCTATTCGAAATATTCGGATTGCAAGCCCTAATTCTGGAGCAGCTGAAAATTAGATCTCCTCAACCTGAAAGCTGTGTATGCCATACGGTTACTAATAAGTATACGATAAGTGAATGCATGCAACATTAAGAGAATAATAGACGATAGTCTCACCCGCTAAAACCTCTTCTCTGCTTTCCAGGGCTAGCAGCAGTTACACTACCACCTGGATCTGAGTTGGATGCCTCTGAGAACAAAACATTTTAACACTATAGTAATACGCTATATACAAAGTTTCTATGACGTAACTATGTAATTTATTTATCAGTTTGAAATCTTGCTAGTCATCTACTACAGTGGATGATAAGACAGGCAAGGGGAGCATTATAGAAATTCCATACAAGAGTTTTTTCACTTCTCAATGTTCAAAAAGCGAGTCACATTATCAAGGCGGACTAAAGTAGTTCAGTCGAGTTCACAAATATCTTTACAAGCTAACGTCCCAAAAATATGTTTACACTCCTCTAAACCACTGACAATAAGGTGGAGTAAATATATTTGTGGAACATTTGCATGTAAAGATATTTGTGAACTCGACTGTACATACAGTGTCTAGGGCAAATATGTATACATATGTATGATTTAAAAAAATTGACCAATCATAACACTTCACCATATTAAATCCACAAACCATAACACATACCCGAAGTTAATCGGAACGCTGGATTCTTTTTTGGTTGAGTTTATAGTAGAGTGCAAGGGTCTAAAGTAGGCCATATTACCACGAGGTGGTTATTTTTCGAGTGGTAATATGGCTTTAAGACCAGAGTATTAATTACTATTTTTCACTTCGATTGTGAGAAAAACAAAATCCGTTTCTTTAAACGGTTTAGTATACAATACACCCCGTTCTACCCGCCTCATCTTAAGTAAACTGATATTTTCTCATGACACCCATCATTCTGAACTACTCGGTGTTCACTAGTTCAGGTTTAACTAGTTTAATTTCTTTTAATGATACGAAACTATACTCACAAGCCTAATAAATTCACAGAACTAACCAATGACCGCTATAACCTTAGAAATATGTTTGAAAAAAAAAATAGTTTGTAACAAAAGCGACGTTTTAAAATAGTCTCTTTACTTCTGGGACAGCCGTTAACAAATGACAATTTGAGATTCGAGCGCTCGAGTTCAAGGAAAATAATCGCACACAAACGTATGTCCCCATTATTTACCCATAAAATAGATTAATTAATCATGATTTTAAATTCCTATCAATGTTATTTTTAAACTACCATTTCATGGTTTTAGACAGTTTTAAATGTCAGATTCGAGCGCTAGAATCCCAAAAATCGCCCCCTGTACCCAGCATTACGTCTACCGCAACAAAATTGTCTGTATAACTAGGTACGTAACTAACTTGATATAGTTACATGATAAATATAACCCTTTACCAAGCTAAGGGCATACCACTTCCCACATCGTACAACAAAAACTGAAATCTTACTTATCATTTTAATTAAGTAAGATTAAGTTTCGATTGACATTTTCGACATTATGTCAGCCTATTAAAAGTATTACGGGACTAAGAAAATGAGTGAGTATGAGTATGAATATGAGATAAATTTTAGTTTTAATATAGACTCCACAATTCTATTTCATATTACCATGCGACGAAAAATCCGAGGCTTGAGCATCACTAATAAAATCAGTTTTTTTTATAAACGCAGTGATTAAAACTAAACAAGGCGTATTTTTGCTAGATGCATTTTATTTACCGAGGTTTGCAGCAGGCGCAGTGTCCGATCGGACTTTACACTTTATAAATAACTAGCTTTTGCCCGCGGCTTCGCTCGCGTTAAATTCTCCATACAAACTTGCACCCCCCATTTTAGGGAAGTGGGGGGTTAGAAAGAGACAAAAAGTAGCATATGTCACTCTCCATCCCTTCAACTAAATCTCCACTTAAAAAATCACGTCATTTCGTCGCCCCGTTTTGACGTGAAAGACGGACAAACAAACAAACACACACATACACTTTCCCATTTATAATATTAGTATGGATTTAGAAACCACCAAATATCAAATACATATCGAATAGGGTCTAAATTCAGGTACACATATTTATACTGAAATGTAATTAGGGATCCTGCTAATGCACCTGAATAACTGAGTGTGACGTCGTATCGAGTTAACCTCGATTATTAATCCGCACATTCCATACATGGTCAGTGTGCATTAATTACATACCCAGAATGCTTTCAGTACCCAAATGGAAACTGTAAGTACATGCCTAAATTATTTACACACTACAGTTTCTTGAAGATTTCAGTCCATTGATACGTAATAAATATAATAATAGACGCAATTAAATGCAAGGAACAGTCAAAGTTAATTTACGAATGTAGGTCAGTCAACTTACATTTTATTTCTGACTAGCTTTCCGCCCGCGACTACGTCCGCGTGTAATACGGTTCCTCATACAGAGTTTCATATCCAATTGTATCTTCTTAAGTAACTTTTGTTAATCCCCAAACCATCTTCTTAATCTATTTATACTTATAGCTATTTTGGCGAAAAAACGGGCAACGTAGACATAGTTTCAGTTAGAAATAAGTGTTAATATGCATATAAAAACGAAAATGTACCCTATTATTTGCGTAACTTCTTGCGTATACTATATAATGGTGGTTTTATTTGGCGATATGATGACCAAACTATTGTCAGGGCTCACTCTGGAACATGGAAATGGAACAGAAATAGGAACAATAATTCCTAGCAAATCTCAAACCAAAAAAAAATAGTAAATCTCTATACAAAATTTCAACCCCTTTTTAGCCCCGTTCTAGGTTAAATTTTGAAAAACGCTTAAATTGCGTTTATTATTTTTTAATTATTAGTAAACGTACGAAGTTTCAAATCTAACTCTAAATTTTAGACCCCACCGATACAAACTTTTAACCCCCATTTTACCCCTTTAGGGGTTGAATTTTTCAAAATCGCTTCTTATTAGTTGTACAGATTGTAAATGTAACTCGTCCTGCACATTACAACTTTCTAGCTTCAGTAGTTACGGCCTCCCTTTAATACAAACTTTTCAACCTCGTTTCAACCCTTCTGGGGTGGTATTTGAAAAACGCTGAAATTTGTTTTTTTGCCTTGAAGTTACAAACGAACTTTGAAGTCTGTCACAAAAAAAAAATCTCTATATAAACGTTCAACCCCTTTTTTACCCTGTAAGAGGTTGAATTTTGAAAGACGCTGAAATTACTTTTATTGTTTTTTAATTATTAGTAAACGTACGAAGCTTCAAATCTCTAACTCAAAATTTGAAACCCCATCCATACAAACTTTCAACCCCCTTTTTACCCCCTTAGGGGATGAATTTTGAAAGATGAATTTTGAAAAACCCCTTCTTAGTGGATACTAACGTTATTATATTATATTGTGAAAAATTCAGCTCTAGGTCCACCGGTTCGGGCTGGGCGTTGATTTAAGTGAGTCAGTCAGTCAGTCAGTCAGTCAGTCAGTCAGGACTTTTGCGTTTATATATACATAGATCCCATCAAAAACATAAATGTGAAAGGCTGCCAAGTTCGATACTATGGGAATGCTTCGCCTATAAAAGAAGTGAGATCTGAATAAGTACCAAGTTCCATAAAAATACCTCAAATTATAAATAGTTATAAATAGTATAGTAATGTCGCTTTTTTTTGCTCGAACTTGGCGGGGACACTGCCGTGTGTCTAGATTTACTTTATCAGAACATAAATATTAAATGTGTATGAATCTCTAGACACATCAGTGTCAGCTTCCGTCAACGTTGACCACCTATACATAGTTACCGTCGTGGTGTAAAAAAAAATAGCATATAAGCAATTCCCGTTTTGGCTAAGAATAAATTAGAGTAAATTAGAGTTTATTTCATAAAACGCCTACTGTAATATTATTGTCACCTGACAGCAACAGCAACGCTCGGAAGCACCAAGAACAGAGGAACATCTGGAGCTGGAGGGAAACTAGAACGTCTCGCGGGTAGCGCGGGGATGCTCAAGCGACCGCTAGTAATACTATTGCCCACCGTCTTATTCCGTCTCTTTACTTTCGTACCTCAATGCCATTTTTTACTTCAAAATTAAGTGCACAAGGATTTATTCCACGCATGAGTACATTGAGCAATATATGTTTATTTTTTATTATTCATTGAAGTACCTTAGTAAACTATCCCGGGAGGTAAGGCGAATATTTTTTAAGACCACAATCTAGAAAAATTACCTTGAGTGGCGCGTCACGTGTACTTTTGGGTTATAATTGGATTTTAGGTCATTAGTATTCATTGAAAGAGTTGGAATATCCTCGTAGAGTTTTATACTTTGAACTTGGGATTTATACTTCAACAAACACCAGACTCTTTACTTCAAAAGTATAGGTTTTATAACGGCAAATTACAAATTTTATTATCTGATTGATGTTATTAACCTTCCACACACAAACACAACTTTTCAAATAACTTAGCTATGTCTACTACTAACTTAACATGTATATATTTTACAATACACCGTGTAAATAACCAATAACTAATCGGTAGTTATAGTGATGCGTAGATGTAAGCACATTCAGGCTTGGCTAATTTCACGACTGGACAGAACATAATAAAGATTGACATACGTAATGGAATAATCTGGGTCTCTCTCTGAGCGGTTCATTCGCCTGACACAGGTGGTGTCAAAAAAGTGTCAACTCATGGGTCAGACACCTTTAAATAAATATACAACCACTTTTCTGAAAAATGTACTTTGACGGTGTATTATATAATTTTAGACTCGGGTTTTATAGAATTAGTCGTAGTATACAATCAACTACCTACACAACCTAAATACCTTCAACGCCACTAAACCAATAACCATTTAACAGTAACCAGCAGCTCCTGCTTCACAAAACAGTGCAATATTGTTGATATCATGTTGAGCATGTAACGTTTGCATGGGATGGCTGTGTGCACTGTGGAGGTATAACGTGGATGGTGGTGGCAGCGCCGATGTGAAGTGTTTACCAAAATCAGTGTTCCGTAAGATCGGCTCGGTTATCGGGCGGCGGCACCTCAGACGCGGCCGGGTATCGATTGATGCCCACCCGGTTGGACTTAGTTAACAATTTAATGAAATACATTTTTAACAAAAGCTATAAATAGCATTTGTTACAAATATATTTAAGGAGTTACGAGTATTCTCAATACTTTATTTTATTACACAGAAGGTAGGAAAAAACACGAACTTATAAATACGATTCAAACTATGGTTAGAATACAACCAAAATTATCTATAACTTAGCATAACTCATCAGAACTAGCCGCCCGAGGCTCTGTATCTGTATATATTTGTTATAAGGCTCGCTGCATTACCCCTCCGTATTGATTTGTGTTATTACCGTCGAAAGATGTTAAATAATATTCAGTAATTAACTATTTATTCTAAAACAGTATATGTTGGTATTAAATACCAAAATTGACCGGAAAGCCATGACTTACTCCTGTATTTTATGAGTAAGTAAGTATAACTCCAAATCTCTTAACGAAACCAAACAAAAATCTCATATTTCATCCAAAAGCTTTATATAAAACTGGGGTGTTCTCATCGATACGATAAAATAAGTTGTTGAAAACGTGCTCGTTGTACATTCAGAAAGCTACTTGACCAGTCGACGAAAAGAAACTGGCATTTGGTAGCATCCTATACTTGGATATATATTTCAATACTAGCCTTATTCCGTGGGTTTTCTTCAGCATTAAACTCGTTAAATAATTGATACTTGTTACAAACTATCAGTGGTGTTATGTCAAATATCCTGTTCACCATGAGCCGTACTAACAGCATTCAACTGGGTAAAATTTTGGTAAGCCAGTGGGAATCGTTTTGTGACGGCTCTTATGATTAATTAAATATGTGTGTACTTATAAATCATATGAGCAAATACTACAACAGACTAGGCACAAATATAACAACAGATCAGGGGGGTTTATTACTTGGGTGGCGTTGCATAGAACCATTGTATATACCAATTCTACCAGCTCCTCGCATACATATAAAGCCTGACCAGGAATATGTGATCATGCGCCATGTATTGTATTTGTCATGTATTTCATTGGAACTAATTACTTACATTACTTGAGATGTTTATCTAGAATAGTTAAGACTTATTATAATTATTTGCATGCTACATTGTAGTAAAATAGTTGATCTAATCTACTGTATTTACCATCTTCAATGTACACTATTTTCTGCAAATAAATGACTAATGACTAATAACTACACTGGCAAGCATGTGTGTGTGCATGTTATAGGCTGTCACTGTTGTCAAGTTTCATTGAGGTGGTTTACTTTAATAATAATAGTGTTGAATATTTAATAATAAACGACAAAAATTCCCAAAATTATCATAGTCAAGAGCGAAACATTGTAAAAAGTGTTTATAATAAACTGCTGTAAATAATACTGACTAAACATAAGGACTAGGGACAACTATCTTATTCGAATCACGCTAATTAGTTTTATTATGCGAGAGAAAGAGGCAACATTCCGCAATTTATTTTACCTTTTTCTTGGGATATTATTAAAATTTGTTAAAGGTCAAAGCAAACATTCGGTTTGCAAGTCAGGTCGCCGTATACGGTCGCCGAATCAGGTTGCCTGAAGGCGCATTTCTCATACTAAATACCAGATCCCCGCACACACCCGGTTCGCCGCCGTGCGGTTTCTAAACCTGATGTCATGTCAATATACGTCGACCGGACGTGTGCGTGTGTGATTCGGTCGGTTCACCGAATCAGGCAGCCGTGCCGTCCACCCAAAGTTTGCTTTGACCCTAAGGTCTCAATGGATTATAACTTAATTCAGGTGCATTATATTCGCATAGTGAAGTGGACGTGCATTTCTATGAAAACTATAATCTGTCGATATTCATGTACTTAGTAATACCTAATTCATTGTCGCATTTTTAAATTTTATATTCTTAAAAGGATGAAATTGTTAAAAATTAATAGTACATTGTTGTAGAGGCTTGAAAGTAAGCTATAGGTGGATCGAGTTAGTTCGAGGGCCGACCCGCCAGGGGAGGCCCTCGAAGATACGAGTCCACTTATAGCGCTTTCGGCCGAGATATTACAGTGCTTTTCACGACTACTGTGAGGAAATAAAAAAAAACATTTGTCATAACATAATAATATAAAGCCTGACCAGAAATATATGATTATTGTCAAGAGGGCGCTATTATTCTCATTTATATGGCAACAGTCATAGAGCGTATGATTCTCTATGATATAGTGACATCTTGATTTGTTTACCTGTCAGCTCTGATGTTAATTAGAAAATGTTTCACAGCGAAATAGTTTCATTTGCCGAGCGTATTATTTACAGCAGTTTATTATATACATTATTTACAATGTTTCGCTCTTGAATATGGATAATTTTGGGATTTTTTTGTCGTTTATTATTTAATATTCAACACTATTATTATTCAAGTAAACCGCCTCGATGACACTTGACAACAGAGACAGCCTATCACATGCACTCACACATGCATATCATTCTGTCATTAAAATAATTGCCGGTGTAAGAAATTAGTTCCTATGAATTTCCGCAACATGGCGCATGATCATATATTTCTGGTCAGGCTTTAAATGCTTTAATAGAATATCCAATTCAGTATTCCATTCCCGCCTTTTTATTTTTTTTTTTACTTTCAAGAAGCGTTTTGCTGTTTGCTTCAAACCGACTCATTACTTAGAGGCGTTTTTGATAGAAAACCACAAACGACTTAAAAAGTAAAAACGCCTTAAGGATTTAAAAAAAAAACAGGTAGTTGGCCCGATAAACAACCTTATTTTAATTTGATACATAAAGTTGTGCCAAAACAAGACCTTTTAATGTTTTTAATGAATGCAATGACATAACTGGACAATTCACTTTCCAACTAATGACATTTCATCGCTACAATAACATTGCTGTAGTGGTGGTTCAGGTGCTACTGCAAATGCTTACTTTCCAGCTTGGATTTTGACCATCTTTTGTCACATTTCCGAACAGTAGCGTGAAAAAATAATTACTTACCTACCTACTACATATAAAGTGAACTTGTGACTTCACTCCTACTATGGTTGTCTAGAATAATAATCTAAAAAAAAATTGCATATTTTTCCATTTCCCTCCAAATATCAATATTTATTTAGTGTCAGTGTACTCGAGTTAGCCTTGTAATGTAAGTGCCTGACCTAAATTTTAAATCGATAGAGTGTGCAGTTCCCAATATGTTACAATCAGACATATGGGTTACATTTTTACCTTCTTGGTACGGATCCGTAGAAACCATCTTTTTAGATAAGTCCATACACCACACAATTTTTTTTTAACTTTATACGATCGCAACGCAACATAACGCAGACCTCTTACATGAATTGACGCCATTGATAACTTCCATACGATACCATATGATACGATCAACGGTACCAAAACTAAAAGCGTCTTTATACAACTTTATACATTTGGGTCCCCTGTTAATATCGTGACGATCTCACGATATACGGTTGACGTCCACGGTAAATCATAAAAGCGACCGTTTAGTAGCATCTAGTTGTAGCTACGCAACAGTAAGTACGCAACTTTTTGTATCTGCCTATTTCATGATCATTTTTCTGGACAATATTTAATTGTATATGTGCATGGTTTATCGATATCGATAATCGAAACAGGTACAACCCTAGCAATATAAATCTTGTGACAACCTATCTATGTAATTAAGGCATAACAAACATATGTACATCTCTTTTTGACGCATTATTAAAGTCATAAGGACATACAAAACGAGTATGTCTTTGCTCGATCTGGTTACCGAGCTCCTTTTTATCTTTTTCTTTTGAGGGAGTATTAAGAGGCCTTATTCCCAAAACGCGCGAATTTCACGAAATGCTTCATTTTCTTCGAAGGATATGGCGAAAATACTAAGTGTTTTTAAATCAACTATTGATGCACATAATAGTTCATTTCTTTATCTAGACGGCCATCGGAGCAAATATTACATTTTAACGAGTGAAATATGAAAAAAATTGGTTGTCTTGGAAGGCCTTTCCGGATTTTCCAGTTAGGTGTACCGTTCATTTTCAGATTACGCAAAAAGGGTAAAAATTCTTATTTAATTTGAATTAGATTCAATTGAGTATATCATGTATGAGACGGCCATGGAAATAAAAATCGAAGATTCATCTTGGATAATCGACAAAATACCTTCTGATTATATGCCAGTTTTTTGATGAAAACACGGTTACATTATATTTTTTCCACGAAAACTCTATGAATATTTTGCCCTAAAAATATTACCATTGCAAAGTTAAACTATATTTCTATCACGATAAAAAAAAACTATACTATAGCAGTAAATTTCAAATTACTATGATTTTTTAAAAATGACACTTAAATCACACTTCACAGGACACTTTTTGTAAGAATCGTATTTTTGGGTACTTAATAATAATAAACATGGTTCAAAAATTTTTTTTTGTATTACTAATACTTCAAACTATCTTATAAATAGCATTTTATGCGGCTTTTTTCATTAATAGAGTTTTTCGACCTTTTAGGGAATAAGGAGCCTTAATCAAATTCTTTACATACATCTGTCTGCTAATGTCATCCTTTTAAAATTAATATTCTGCCTGCTACGGTTTCCTTCACCGCCTCAACGATTACCTCAATAAGTGACATATTATTAGACGATAACCATTTGCCATGACAAATGGGAACTATGAGTACAACAGGCATCCCTTGGCGAACATAATAGAAGATGGCGACGGCGGTCGGCAGATCGCACTCCGCACGTGCCATCGTCACTGGTCGATCTACTCATAAGCAAAGTTATATTTAAATCAGTGCGTCCACTACGTTTATCTGCAGCAATGTTAAGGTTGAATTCCGATTCGTTTACGTCACGCTTCAGGCGAATAGAATAGATCCATGACCCTAGTTGATCTATCATGTACTACTTGACTCCTTTAAATATAGTACATTTCGATACAAGGTCGGAAAGGATGTCATTATTGCACGACTTCTGAGACATTTGGCCACGAGGCGTAAGCATAGTTATTCTTTTAAACTGGAGTTATACTCTTCGGCCGAAAGAGAAGGTTATCTAGGGGACTGTGTTTCGTATTGACTAAGGAGGTAATATAACGTCATCAGACAATCAAAATGTCAATGTGTCAAATTTGTCAATTTTGTAACGAATGCGCATATACAAGATTAGTATATGCGAATGCGAGTGAGACAACGCCCCCTACATTATGATCTCTATCGGACCGTTTTTACTTATTTTTACTAGTCGCCTATGAACGACTGCTTTGCTCGGTAATAAGGTTCAACTGTGGTTAGTGTGTGGCGTGGGACACGCTCTTACCGTTTTTTTTTTAATATAAGGTTTACAGGTTGTGGCATTCGACTTCGCTTCATTTTGTAACTTTGACCCTCGAATCTTATGATCCCTTATTATGTATAGTCGCGGAATGAAAAGGTTGATCAGGATCACTTTTCAACTATGTCTACGAGTTAAGATCGAAAAGTGATCAACCTTTTCATTCCGCGATAGTACATGTTATGAACCTGTCGCACAAAATACTATCGTAGGTATACTAGGTATTAAACATTGGAAGTATGAAACGTGTTTTACATATTTTTTTTTAAATAATGAAGGTGTGGACCTAATTAATGATGTTTAATGATAAGGTAATAAGGAATTATTCTACTTTATTTATAGAACTATACAGGATGATGAGACGTGAGCAGGCTTAACACTACGGATTCAGTTAAAAATAAGCTATTGTTTGATATCAGTATTAGTGTGATAAGAGAAAAAAAAATTTTTTAAATAAAAATAAAACGTTTGAAATTATTTACGACACGCATGGTCACTCTACAATTAGAATACTCCGTCGAGTACTGGTATTCTCTTGTTTTTCTGTGATATGTGTCAAATTGATGTCTGGTTACTTTTGAAACATCGTATCTCACTTTTTTTTTTTTTTTCATAATCAAACTGCTGTCATGATTGTCAAAGAGGTTTTATCTTTATTGATTTGTTTATGTGGGGTGACCATGATTACAGAGAATAAAATTTCTACGAAACAAAAAGGTAAAAAAAAAATTGAAAGGCGTTATTGTTTCACTTAAACATGATGGCGGTCGATTCGTTATCGTTAACTAAGTGTGTAGGGTTGTTCCTGCTCACGTCTCATGAATCATCCTGTATATGCATCAGCGGGAATAACAATTAGTGAATTCGTCTTTTATTAAAAATAAAGTACCTACTATTTACCCATATAATTTTCCAGAAAAGATGACTCAATACTTAGTCCAATATTTAGGTTTATACAACATGAATATTGTTCAATCGTGATACTGCCATATTCTCGTGTTCCGTAAAGGTAAATTCCGATTCGTTTACGTCACGCTTCAGGCGAATAGAATAGATCCATGACCCTAGTTGATCTATCATGTACTACTTGACTCCTTTAAATATAGTACATTTCGATACAAGGTCGGAAAGGATGTCATTATTGCACGACTTCTGAGACATTTGGCCACGAGGCGTAAGCATAGTTATTCTTTTAAACTGGAGTTATACTCTTCGGCCGAAAGAGAAGGTTATCTAGGGGACTGTGTTTCGTATTGACTAAGGAGGTAATATAACGTCATCAGACAATCAAAATGTCAATGTGTCAAATTTGTCAATTTTGTAACGAATGCGCATATACAAGATTAGTATATGCGAATGCGAGTGAGACAACGCCCCCTACATTATGATCTCTATCGGACCGTTTTTACTTATTTTTACTAGTCGCCTATGAACGACTGCTTTGCTCGGTAATAAGGTTCAACTGTGGTTAGTGTGTGGCGTGGGACACGCTCTTACCGTTTTTTTTTTAATATAAGGTTTACAGGTTGTGGCATTCGACTTCGCTTCATTTTGTAACTTTGACCCTCGAATCTTATGATCCCTTATTATGTATAGTCGCGGAATGAAAAGGTTGATCAGGATCACTTTTCAACTATGTCTACGAGTTAAGATCGAAAAGTGATCAACCTTTTCATTCCGCGATAGTACATGTTATGAACCTGTCGCACAAAATACTATCGTAGGTATACTAGGTATTAAAAATTGGAAGTATGAAACGTGTTTTACATATTTTTTTTTAAATAATGAAGGTGTGGACCTAATTAATGATGTTTAATGATAAGGTAATAAGGAATTATTCTACTTTATTTATAGAACTATACAGGATGATGAGACGTGAGCAGGCTTAACACTACGGATTCAGTTAAAAATAAGCTATTGTTTGATATCAGTATTAGTGTGATAAGAGAAAAAAATTTTTTTTAAATAAAAATAAAACGTTTGAAATTATTTACGACACGCATGGTCACTCTACAATTAGAATACTCCGTCGAGTACTGGTATTCTCTTGTTTTTCTGTGATATGTGTCAAATTGATGTCTGGTTACTTTTGAAACATCGTATCTCACTTTTTTTTTTTTCATAATCAAACTGCTGTCATGATTGTCAAAGAGGTTTTATCTTTATTGATTTGTTTATGTGGGGTGACCATGATTACAGAAAATAAAATTTCTACGAAACAAAAAGGTAAAAAAAAAATTGAAAGGCGTTATTGTTTCACTTAAACATGATGGCGGTCGATTCGTTATCGTTAACTAAGTGTGTAGGGTTGTTCCTGCTCACGTCTCATGAATCATCCTGTATATGCATCAGCGGGAATAACAATTAGTGAATTCGTCTTTTATTAAAAATAAAGTACCTACTATTTACCCATATAATTTTCCAGAAAAGATGACTCAATACTTAGTCCAATATTTAGGTTTATACAACATGAATATTGTTCAATCGTGATACTGCCATATTCTCGTGTTCCGTAAAGGTAAACACATACGCCCAAAATAAAGTAGTTAAAAAAGAATTGCGGCATCCCATCCCACTGATGCAGGGGAGGCTGGGAAAAACGTTTGCATATGGTTTCAATTTTTTTGCGTCAGCCTTGCCTGAGTGCCGAGTATCAAAACGATAGAGGCTCAAACACTTCAGTAACCCCGTAAGCAAAAAAACTGCCAGTTGCGTGTCGAACCACGCATAATGTAGGGTTCCGTACCTTAAACGCAATACGAATAATGTAATAACAACAAGGCGTATACGCCGGGCATTTACGTGCCCAAATCTTTCCAAGTGAATTTTTAACTACCTAGTGAAGGATGTTCTCAAACTTCCGTCCAATTTTATTTGCGGTAATCTTCTGATTCTCGCTCGGCACCACTCCGACCATGTGCACGAATTTTATCGTGATGTCATATGACGTACGCAATGTTGGAGTGTGAACATATATAGATGTCATATCTTCTTCTTCTTCAGCGAGTATGCGCCCACTGTTGGGCATACGCCTCTCCAAATTTCCTCCAATAAGCCCGGTTCGCGGTTAATGTCATATACAAAGGAAAAAGTGACCTAGTCTACTTAAAATAAACAAATAAAAATATTTATTATAATAATTTGATTTGTTCTTCAGTTATGTGTGATACGGACTAACAATTTAGCCCCAAAACTAAGTAGCGGCACACAAAACACACCTAGTTAAAATTCCATCAATACGACATATGCTTTACGAGTAAAATGGCTGTGACATACAGACTGACAGAAGGACATGACGCAACTATGAGGGTTTCGTTTTCACCATTTTGGCTACGGAACCCTAAAACGGTGCTTTTCATAAAACTCATAAAAGTTCCGGTTGAATGATTAGACTATGCGTATTTGTTTTACGTATGAGTGCGCTGATGTTTTTGTACTTCCCATACGAATGTACGAGTATTTGCTAGCGCTAATTGCTCGCCGGACTCATCGCTCGCGCGTTGTACGCTAGTGTTGTAAAGGATTTGAGTTCTAGCACTCATTTTTATTGTGACTCCGATTAAGAATATTGAAATAGCCTATTGGGTCATATTTACTGTATAGACCCCGAGACGCTGCCGTGTGTTTGAAGAAATTGCTGATGCCAAAAACAAGGTCAATAGCCGCCCAATGCTAAGATTCAGGGATCACTGGATAAGGATTATTTTAAAATACGAGTACACAAAACATCGTATAGAAGCGAAGTTCAGTCAAGAACTTTCACAGTTACCACGATTAATACACTCAAAGCTAGAGCAATAAAAATAAGCCGTGATGTATATATAGGATTTCTGTACAATGACTCGATTTCATTGCGGTTGAGTGTGTTATACATATACTGTTTACCTATTATTAAAATGTATATTTATTGTGTTAACACTTTGGATCCTAGAAATACTAAAAACTTTGTTGTTTACCTATTAAATAATATTTATTTAACAAACAACGAAAACACAATAAACAGTAGGTGATATACACAAATAAATGACACACTCCGGGCTGGATTAAAATAATACCAGTCAAAAATAAACCTGTGGCTACAAATCGCGACGCAATGCCGGCGGCAGTGGTGGTTCAGGCCGGCGGCGCTGCATTATGTTAATTGGACCGTGCGCCTGATTTACACTTATTAACATTATTACAACTACGTAATAAATAAGGATGGTAAAAATTATTAACAAATTTTGAACAACACTTGATGAATTTTATTAGACTTTAAGCATGTTGCTAACTATGATGGATGGTTAAAGTAGGTACAGCGAGGAATTTCAGTACTGATGTACTTGTCAATAGAAAAAAATCGTATAATATAACATACATTAGCGGGTTGTGGAACATGATCTCTAACCGTAATATCAACATATACTGAAGGCAAACACCAACATGTACAATACGGTGCATTGATACATTCCCCGGCAGGTTTGGTTACAGACGCCACATTCAGCACATGAGTTAATTAAACGTACACTTGATGTTCATTCATATTGAAAAGAAACATGGCAAGTGAGCCAATCGACGTACCTTTCTAATTATGTAGGTGCACATTGTCGTGCTACGTTATGCAATGCAACTTTGGAGAGAGGAAGTCATTCAAAACGTTTGTAGAGTATATGTTATTTAGAATAGTAGCGTAGTCTTAGAACATCAAAACGATCAAGATAGCGTTGGCATACTTAAATTATTTCAGAGAATGAAAAGCTTGGCGGTATTGAGAAACGAAATGTGTTGACGTTAATAGTATCTACATTACTTATAGATGCTGGGAAACTTAAGTATTGCCAACCAAGTAGTTATAGGCTACGCAAGCTTAGGAAAAACACAATTGTATTTCTTTTTTCATCAGAAGGTTTGCAGAGGCTATAAGACGTCATGAGACTTCCTATTTAAATCTATTACATAATACTACGTTTCCTTTCCAGGATTCCAAGCACTGCAGGCAGTGCTTAGGCAACTTTCACACTGCTGCGGTTACAGCATGCGGCGCCGATGCGCGAGCGAGATAGCGCTCTGCATGTGTATACCGCTGTCACGCTTGCACACTGTCACCGCATCCGGCTGCGGCGCCAGTGTGATAATCGCCTTAGGTTGAAGCCGAGGGATATCTGCGATGTTACATTTCATATTTCTGTTATGTGAATTTTCTGTAAGCTTCACTTTGTAAACGTACTACTGGCTAAAAATTAGGAATCAGGGTTGAATGTTAGTACGGGAGGATAGTTGAACGAATCCTCAGTAGACAAAGCCTCGTACCAAAATACTATAAATACTTTATTTAGGAACGAGTATGTTGGGTTTTTGCAACAATTTAATTTCAAAACTTTGGACAACATTTTACCTAGCATTACAATTTTCTCAAATAGGTATTGATTTAGAGAAATGTATTTTTTGGCATGATATTATTTATTATTTATAGGTACAGTCAACTGCAATAATATGTTAGGTCCGCACACTAACGCCCGCAAAAATATTTGTGCGCCCTTCTTTATGCAAGATACTCGTATGATCGCACGTGACTGACTGTAGGTACTTACGTTTCATATAATTATTTGAATACGATTTATAACTCCCTAAAATTATCGTACATAATAGTACATTATTGTCGAGGAGGTGAAGTAGCACATTTATGGCTGAGTATTACATTTAAACGGACGACTTTAGGAGTCCGTTTAATTTAATACGAAGCCAGCAATGGCCCTTCACGCCGAGTCCAATATAGTGCTTTATTCAAAAATAATGCAAAACAGCCAACGTTGATGAACAACCAACAATATTGACATAAATAATATATTCAGGATAACTTCTAGGTTAAAAGAATGACCACTACCACGAGCATCGAATTTCGATTCAATCCTATAATTATCTCCATCTCCATCGCTTCTCATTTTGAGTGAGAGAGACAGATTTATTCGGAACTACAATTTTTTATGATCGCGGTACACGCTAAGCTTTGCCGCCTTTATATCATTTTATTAAAAAGTTTGAAGTGTATTTTTCTTCTGAATTTACCGTAAGCTATTTGAGATAACTAAAAAATCGCGGTACCAACATTATAAATAACGAAAACCGAGGTTGTGTTTTGGCTGTTTAGGACCTTTGCCTTTCTTTTTGTATGGCTGTTGAACTTTTTAAAAAGTTTGTACCTCGAGAAAAATGGAATTTGTATGCAACATTTATGTCGCGAAATCGAGCCTGCAATTTCCGTAACTTTTAGTTTTTCCATAGTTTTTAACCGTAAAAGTCAACCTTGCCGGACATTTTTGAATAAAATTATTTACCCTACGGTGGTTTTGCGATTACCCCGATTCGCAAGGTTTACTTGGTGAAAACTGAATCGAAGTGTATGAATGCTTCTTCGTTCATTTGGTATAAAGATATGGCATTCAATTATATAGGCAAATAATGGGTCCCTACCGTTCTTCTTAAAACTACTCGCTCCCGTTATTGATAATAGCTGATGATTACCTACAAACTTCCATCCACTATTTACAACAACTACAAGCATTCATTATTTTGGAGACGAAATGTAGAGTAGCACGTTAAGGCGTCAAATCTTACCCTTGTTCTTAGTCATTTATGTTGACCAAATATGAACATTAATCACTAAACACCAAAAATAGCGGACACAAATGTGGTGGCAGCAGCAACACCAGGCTGCTCCCGCGCGGTCGCGAGTCCACTGTCGACATTATTGTGCAAGACCCGTGCCAGCTCCCATTCAATTTCATATATGGAAGCAGTCGCGCGCGCACGCTACGTTGGACAGTTACAACAAGACAATAAACTATAGGCAAATCAAAACGTGAACACGGAATTATAAAACATAACAACGCTATCGGACTACTATATAATATTAGAACAAAAAACATTGTGTATTATATCGGAAACTGAAACAGTAGGCGACGAACTATGAATTACACGTTATACGTTGTGGACTACATTCCCGATCAGAAAGTTTTGGCAATGATATAATCTAATTATATATATAATTTCACATTATACTGCATCAAAACCAGAACTCTAGGATTTGTATTCTCAAAATGGTTTGCATTCTTTGACCTCCACCATTTTACAACTGCCGGATGTCCGGATCTAGAAATAAGCATAGTATAACAAACTAACGAGAGGAGTTTCATCGCTTTCATTATTGTGTTATACAATATCAGACGTGGCTATTAGCACTCTGGACTGGATGACCGGAAGGATAAGCTATTTACCTATACGAGTATTAAAAGGCGTAAACATGATGCGACATAGCTCGCGACAGCGTACACCATCGGCTGACAATATACACCAGCATCCATAGCTTCAGAGAACACAAAATACAAATCAGATAAATACTCCATGCTATGGCACCGATAATAGGAACAGATAGAATTCAGTACTTAACTCAAAACATTAAACAACCGTGCTTTACTGTGTTAAATTAAACAACTTCTGAGAACTAAGTTAAATGTATTTTCTTGAAACATAGAAAGTAACACAGCACTGACATATCTTTTTTCTAGGCGTCCGCCATATTGCCCGCTCAAAACAATGTTTTTTCTTTTATCGTTCAATGAAACAACTTTATAACTACATTTACATTAATCACAGCCCATACACATTAAAATATTCTTATTATGTTTTTAACGAATTATTTTCATAGTTTTAATTTACATAACAAACAAAACATGTTAATGAGTATTTTAAACGACATAGAATTCAGGGCCGGATATCTCGATATCCAGTAATAGACAAGGGGCGTATTTTATGAATATTTGCAACTAGCTACACAAATTAATTTTCACCTCAGCAGCAGGAACGAGTGTTCTTTGATACCTAAAAACAGTGAGCAAAACTCAATTTTGCTGCGAGCGTGAGACAAAATGACCTTGTTGACCTTGGAATTACAATGTCAATCCGCGCACGAGGTCTAATACAAATTCGAAATACTCAGAAGCTATTCGTGTTGTCTTTTTTACGTCATTAGGAAATAGAGAGAGACAGAAATATTTCAAACGTCATTCAATCAAATATTATTTAATTTTAATTCGTATTCTGAACTTTCGATTCGACCCCTGAACCAGAGTCAGAACGAAACGTTCCGAAACGCGCAGAGGTACTTTGTAAATATAATTTAAACAAATTTTAATTTTGAAATGTTTAACCATACAACACCTAAAATAATTTACGTTCTTTATTTCAAGATCAAATAAGTATAAACGGAAAAATTACAAGATTATCATGTGAAAAATATTATTACTTACAACAATCTCTCGTATTGTGATCAAACAGTAGTTACCGAACGCAGATAAAAAAAAGTTGACAAAAGTCAAAATGGCGGTATACTCGTAGATATTAAATTACTTGACCGTCACTGGAAGCTTTATAATTGAGATAGCATATCTGTTTCCGTCGAATTATCGCCAGCAAAGTGCTTTATTTGACTTTTGATTCCAACGACAGTGGCGACACTTGGCGGATCGCGCCATTTTACACAGGTAAAAAATGTCCGGTGATCGCTTTGTCATTGGCGATCAGTTTCCCGTCGAAGCAACACGTGCACAGCAAATCAGGTCCTCTGACCGTTACAATTCTAAAATTGTGAAAAATAGATGTTATTTAAAATATATTCGGTGTTAAAGTGTTTTATCAAACATGTAAGTACCCGATTACTAAAATATTTAAGTGGTCACACATTTTAACAGTTTTTCTGTTCGGACCATTACGTAATATGTTTTTTGTGCGTAAAACCAGTCTATAGTGTTTTATTTGTAGGTTGTATATTTTCTTCCGATTGTATTTTTGTCTAAAAATTCGTTACAAAAATACAATCAGGTGCCATTTTGAACTTTGATTAATAATATTTCTATTTCAGAAATGGATAATAATCAAAAGGTCTCGGCAGAGCCGCAGCCTGACCCAAGTGGTATGCAATGATAAGTGTGATAATACTACTGACCAAAATAATTGTTATGAAAATAGAACTTGCCATGTAAATTCACATGAAAATCTTTCTTGCCCTTATAATTTGTCAAATTTGTCAGAGATTAGCGGTGAATTGTATGATGGTAATGATGTTAGTGATGCTCCGTGCCCTAACGCTGAAAGTCAAGACGCAAATTCAAATTTGCCTTTCACTTTTGATATTGAAACGAAGTTAAAAGAGCCATATGTCCCTAATCTTTAAAAAAAATTCTGAAAATGCTTCTTGACGTTCAGCGCTTTGGCAGCGCAGCATGATCTGAGGTTAGATATACACAAAAACTATACAATCATACCCCAGGTTTCGTAGACCTAGAAACAAACGAAGAGGTAAAAATGTATGATACCTTACGTCATCTAGCTTATGCTGATAAATCATATATAGCGGTACAAGATAGTATTCGTAGTCTTTTATCATGGGCAAAGAGTATGAATTTTTCTTATGATGAATTAAACACTAAGGTCGATGTGCTTTTTCAAAAAGGCGACCTACAAAAGATTTCCTCTGATCTACTAATAGTTTGTGGTCACCGCGCCGAAGCTATTGAAATGCAATTACAAGCCAAATTAAAGAACCACTTGTCAAGGCATTGTTATATAAGATTCCTCCTTGCACAGCTAATATTTTTGATCCCAATCCTTTTACATCAGCTCTTGCAAAATCAGGGGGAGTTCGAAAAGATTTTTTGGCAACTCAGCCTAACAGCCGCCCCTCGCGGGGGCAAGGCATAAGGAAACTTACAATTCCATCGCGTGGAATTCTATGCAATGCTAGCTCAGGGTACTTTCCCATGCAAAACACGCATATGCAAACTTGGCACAATGCACCCTTGCGGGGTGTATGTCATTGCCCTAATTGTCAACAACCAAATTTAAACAAAATACCCTTGGTAAGGCAATTCAGCCTAACAGCCGCCCCTCGCGGGGGCAAGGCTTAAGAAAACCTACAATTCCATCGCGTGGAATTCTATGCAATGCTAGCTCAGGGTACTTTCCCATGCAAAACACGCATATGCGAACTTGTCACAATGCACCCTCGCGGGGTGTATGTCATTGCCCTAATTGTCAACAACCAAATTACCCATGGGTAAATCAACCTCCAAACAATCAGACCGCTTACCACACAAGTGGAAGAGGGTCATTTCATGGTCGAGGCTCGCGTTCCGATCGTGGAGGTAATAGAGGACGAGGAAATGCCGCTAGAGGTTACAAAGGTAACCAAAAACCATGACACAGAACCGTTTCAAGCAGGCCAGTTAGCGCACTTCCATTCGCAATGGAAGAAAATGGGAGCACCAGAAATAACATTAAAACTAATCAGAGGGTATCGCATACCGTTCCTTTCAAAGCCCCCACTGGTGTTTCCCGATGTGAATTCGGGCCCCTTTCACACCCCTGTGTCAAAGGAGATGTCTGCAATAGTGCACACAATGAAAGTTCAAGGTATTTTAAAGGTAGCACAGCCGTCACCGAGCTTCATCTCTCCTCTTTTCCTTGTGCCAAAACCAGACGGATCTGCTCGACCAATTTTCAACTTGAAAGCGCTAAACGATCATGTACTGGCCGAATCTTTTTCACATCATAAACATGCATCGAATTCCCGACTTCCTACAACCAAACGACTGGATGTGCAAAGTCGACATACCCCAAGCGTACTTCCATGTGAAAGTAGCCGAGATACACAGGCGCTTCCTGCGCCTAGTTTACAACAGCGAATTGCTAAAAATGTCCTGTCTCCCGTTTGGGTTAAGCACGGCTCCGAAAACGTTCTCAATGCTGACAAATTGGGTCGCTCAAATCTTGCGACAACAGTGCAATGTCAGAATTTTAGTATACTTGGACGAGTTTTTAATTGTGCATCAAAATGCACGAGTCCTCCAAGATCATGTCAAAACTACTGTCCAAACAACAACTAACCAACAACCAACAAAAAAAAAAAAAAGTAATAACATTACACCAAAAATTTAATCAGGTTCTCGTACAAGGAAAACTGACTTTGAAAAGCACCCAGAGACTAGTAGGGTCCCTGTATTTCGCCAGTTTCGTTGTCCCGCGGGGTCGGCTCAACCATCGACGACTCCTAATGTTTATAAACTCCCTGTTTCTAAGATCCCTCAACCAAACCTTTTCCGATACCGCAAAGCATATTGAACGAACTAAATTGGTGGGTAAGGCATCATCCTCTACCCACCAATTTGCTAGTGACAGATGCGTCGGATCAAGGTTGGGAGGGCACAGTTGAACGACCTAGCTCTCTCAGGGTCTTGGTCACGAGAAGAACAGAATCTTCATTGCAATCAGAAGGAAATGTTAGCTCTCCTTCACGTTCTTCAGGCATACACTCACCTGTTGCATCACAGTTCGATGCTCATACAATGCGACAACAGAACAGCTGTAGCCCATCTAAGGAAAGAAGGGGGGTCCAAATCGGTAGCCCTCGTAAACATAACCCATAAGATTTCCGATCTCCTAGATCAAAATCAGATATACTTCAGCGTACACTATGTACCGGGCAAGAACAATTGTCAAGCCGATCACCTATCGCGTCATCGCCTTTCTCCGGAATGGAATTTACTACCGGCTTGTGTGGACATAGTGTTTGCGAAGTGGGGAATACCGGTGGTGGATCTGTTTGCCTCAGCAACAGCCCACCTGGTACACAATTATGTATCCCGAGACCTGAAAGACCCTGTAGCCCCTTACCACGATGCATTCAGCACTCCTTGGTATTACCCTCTCGCGTGGGTATTTCCACCACCGTTTCTGATACCCAAAGTCCTGTCTCATTTAAGTCGACCGGGATATTTCTCATAGTAGTTCCTCGTGAGGAGAAAGCTTGAGCGCTAGCTGCGCCCCTAACCCTGAGGAATCTACAAAGAAATCTCGTCAACACGGCGACAGGGCTGCCGCCTCCTCAGGTCGAGAAAATAATTCTTGAGGTTTGGAAATGTGGGGGTGGTCCGAGGCACTAGAGTCTTGGAACACGGATCAACAATCATTGTTTTAAAAATTCTTGGAGAAAGTCTACATTAAGAACTTACAAAACAGCTTGGCAGCGTTGGATCTCCTGGTCCAGTTCAAAAAATGTAAACCAAAAAATCCCACAGGATCACAATTGGATTTTTTTTTATCGGATTTACATTTAATAGATAAATTATCTTATAATACCATAATTTTATTATGGTATATAATCTATATTGTGTAACACTGAAACTTCAAGTTGCTTAAGTTCACATGTTCTGGTAAAGCATATTCTCTAAGGTGTCCGAAAGTACAGTCAGCATCATATATACCGTGGCTGTTAAGATACCCAAATATATTGTCACATCCAGAGTAGTAATTAATAATAACTCAAACAAAGTAATCTAATTCTTCAGACCATTTACCGTTTACAAATATACAGGAGCACTCACAAATCCTAATACTTTACAACAGTTAAGCCGGCAATAATACCGGTACAACCACACCGCCACTGGTTGCGTAGCAGCCAAAGTATTCATATATATGTATACAACATGAAATCAAACTATTCCGGATGCAATAAGGCTTATAACGGTTACGTAGCTTAAACTTCTTAGAACTTTAAATTTTGATCGTTCATTTTGTCACTTACATTTGATACGTTGTACTGACATCAATATGTTCTTGAACTCTATGTCATTAAAAATAAAGTTAATTTTTCTAGCGTGTCCCGTAATTTTGGATACTTTGAATGCTACGATACCGATGGTGTTGTGGGTGTTCCAGTGCTAACAGCGGATTGGAAGTAACCAAGTGTTAGGCGTTGTGCGTGCTCCGGTATATTTGTACTCGTCGGATGGCCCGAAGAATTTGATCACTCTGGACGAACCGGTATTAATGGTTATTGTAGATGTTGCGGTAAATTTGGAAGTATTCCCTGTCACTATCTATTTGATGCTGACTGTACCTAAACCTCCAGTTTGGGATGTTAGTAAGCTGGCTGATTTTTTAACTGATTATACAGTAGATGAAAACAATATATTTCAGACAACTCGTCATACAGCCACTTTACTACTTATTTGCTCTGGTAGACGCATATATGATTTGACCTTGCTAACAATTGATCCTGGAAATTGTATAAGATCAAATGAAAGTTTAATATTTTGGCCCCAATTTGGCTCAAAAACAGACACAGGTAATTGCAGGTAGTCCGGTTGGAAACTGTTGGCTAACACTAATAATCATAAGCTAAATCCTATTTTTTGGATTGAACGAACTATTCCCCTTTGAATGAAAGACGTACTTAATTCTGCTAAATCGTTAAATTTATTTGTAACTCTGTAGACCGCAACCGGCATCACGGACGGTTATAGCTAACGGGATTAAAACATTGTTTAAAGAAGCAAACATAACAGTTGCTCCAGGTAGCATCCGATCAGCTGTGGCCTCTTAAAGTTGGTGGGAAAATCATTCCCTCAATGAAATTATGGCGCGTGGAAATTTGCAATGAGCCAACACTTTCCAGCGATTTTATAGGAGAGAAGTAGCAATACCAAGTACTTCTAATAAAAATGTCACACAATTATTTAATCCTGTATTTATAATAAATAATATAGGCATGTAAATGTGATTTGGTACTAAGGCACTTGCGTTGTATTCAATGTTATTACTTACGCAATGTTGAACTTTTTATTATAAGCACAGTCAATATATTATGTTATTACAAATTTTAATTGGTAAAAGAATAAACTCGTTGAAATAACTATTTCTGTATTTTAATTTATTACTAGTACATCCAGATACTAATCCATCACATTGGCGTTACATTACATTAGTTTTTTGAGTATCAACCTTAGCAGTCGCGGCACCAGGCGATAACAAACAGGTCTCAATTATAAAGCTTCCAGTGACGGTCAAGTAATTTAATAGACGCGTTTTACCTGAAATAAAACGCATATTAAAATACTTACCTCACTGGAAGCTTTCATTTCATTTCTGCCTGGTGTAATTGAGTCAATGACAAAGCGATCACCGGACATTTTTTACCTGTGTAAAATGGCGCGATCCGCCAAGTGTCGCCACTGTCGTTGGAATCAAAAGTCAAATAAAGCACTTTGCTGGCGATAATTCGACGGAAACAGATATGCTATCTCAATTATAAAGCTTCCAGTGAGGTAAGTATTTTAATATGCGTTTTATTTCAGGTAAAACGCGTCTATTTTAAAAATATTTAATTTATTTTGATTACTTTTTGTGTTATTAACTTATAATAGAGGTTTTTGAACTCAAATGTAAGAATATTATAATAAATACAAGTGAAAAAAGTGACAAAGAAGGATTAAGCATCTCCCGGGTTGTATTTTTCCATGTCTTCTAACTGCTGAGGTGAAAAATAGTTTGTTCAACATGAGAATAAAGTTATTTACATCTTGTGCTTTTGAGTCCCTCTCTACGCTCAAGATTCTAAATTAGATATATAGATTCTATTATAGATTCTTTCGCTTGCTCAGGACTCAAAATTAGCACTGGAAGTAAATATGAACTTTCTTCTCTTGTTGTACAAATATCTATTGTTTGATGACAAAATATGTTTTCTCAATTATTATTAAAACAATATAAAGTGGCCTTTCTAACAATTGGGCAAAGGATTTAGTTAATACGTATTTACTTTCATGAACGTAGACTGAGTAACAGGCTACGTTGACTACGTATATCTGTTTTGTGTTACTCGTGATTTTTAAATAGATCTACCGCATGATCCAGTTTTCTTAATACTCATAACGAATTGATTGTTGATGTTTTCAGGTCAGATACAGGATGAGTTTAATGCTTATAAATTCAATAAGTATTTCATGTGGCAAAGAGGCTTTGTTAAATCCTGTTATAAATTATACAATTAATTTGTTTTCTAAACCATGTTGTTGTATTGAAAAAGAACACCAAAATATTCTATATGCCCTCTTAAATTCAAAATAGGGCTATTATTTTTATTTTATTGGTTAATAACTAAAATGGTTAATTTTAGAATAATAACATTTTCATGAAATAATATAAAATTAAGCACTTAAGTACTTTTTATTGTGAAATAAGCAAAAGTCGTGAATTCAAAGCGTTTCTGGGGTCAGGTGACGCGCTTAATAATGGCTCCCATTTCCGACGTTTTTAGGTGTTAACCACAGTAAGTGGTTATGGTTTCATCTATCTATAGCATTAAGTACTAACAAAATTAAGGATTTCTTTGATTGTATTTGACTAATTGCATGAATAATACGTGAATAATATGTTTTTAAATTCGGTGGGTACATTTTCTTCTTAGGAAAAATAGCACTTTAAAAATTAATATTCTGCTCCCTGAATTCGCAATATTCCTATTTGTACAATTAATCCAACGACACTAGCGTTTCTTCAGAAAGGTAACCAAAGCAATAAAGTGTACAACGAAAGCATTCAACGCATTTTATCACCTACAATTTTTATTCATATATTTTATTGCACTTCTTTGCAAATAAAAACATTGACCTTTTTGACATTTTAAAATATCTTCTTTATAAATTGAATGACGGAAAGGGTCTGAAGGACAGCCAGAGCAGAGACGTAGTCGTAGCGAAAGGGTTCTGCTTGACACATTTCGGGTAGGTACCGAATCATAGAACGCGTATTTAGAAAGAACCCCGTACCAAAAGTATGGAAAATGTGGTTTCAGTTAAATATTCTGAGATTTTGATATAATAATAGATTTTAACGTTCTGAACAAAAGTCTCTATGGGGGCTACCACTGTTGCCGAGTCCCTTTCAGAGTTACGACTGATTTTGTATCAGATAACAAATCATTAATTAGATGCAATTACCAACTATTTATTTTTCTACTCCAGCACTTCTATATGCCAATTAAATGACTGATAGTGGTATCTAAAACTACATCATTTAAGTGAAGGCGCTAAAGTCTATTTGTCTATAGGTACTTTCTATAACTGCTAGCAGTCACACAAAACATATTGTGCAACTGTTTTTGTTTTTTTAATACACTGACTTCCAGGTGCCATGTCTAAAAAGGGTTCGTTCTTGTTTACAATATAAATTATATTTTCAAATTGATATATACTTGAAATTATTTTTGCACAAACTATGATAAAAACATTATCATGTCTTTTTAAAAGTATTAATATCTTAAATAATTTAGTTTTCATATTTATGAAAAGCATAATAGTACTTTAATGTAAACTTTTGCATTGAGAGTTACTTGAACGAAGCCATATTTTTTTTGCAATTGAAAACCAACTCGTGGTCTGTCTATGACATTTAGTCAAAAAGTTAATATTTAAAAAGTTTCAACACAATGTACGGCTTAATTTTTGTATTTAAACTCGTATATTATGTTAATATCAAGAAGTTTATGTTAATTTTCATAAAATAAGTGACAAGAAAACTTCACAGTGAATATCCGAAGACTTCGGCACAAAAGTAAGAGTTATTAGTTGATAGAAAAATCTTAAAACAAAATTGATTTATGTACTCGTGATACTTAAGAACTTTAAAATTATTTATTAAATAATTACGTTTTTGCTACTGTCGTAGAAAAAGTTTCGTGTGCAACGTTACATAATTAGGTCTTAAAATTCTCGGGTCTGTTATTACAAAATTCGGCTTCGCCTCATTTTGTTCGAATCTTAAGAACCCTTATTATGTACCTGTTGCACAAAATACTATTAAACAACTAGCTGTGCCCGCGGCTCCGCCCGCGTGGAATTCGGTCTGTGTCAGTAAGCGGCTAATTCACCCCTAATTTCTCTCCCGCTACCCTGGAGGCGGAACTTGAAGTAAAGTTGACAGATGGATACGCCAGAGGACAGTAGTCCTAATAAAATATTTTAAAATTACCACTAAATGAAACTACACTCAAAAATGAATAATTTTTTTATCATATAAATTTTTTTGGCATGATTTAAACGACATAGAGTAGTAGGTGTATATCGGACGATACTGGACCACTTTTGTATTTATACGTTCATGTCCACGGCAAATGTCATCCAAATCGATCCTCCCGTCAAATCAGTCTAAGCATAAAAGGTAAGAACAGGCGCGGATGGAATTGGGGAAAGGGGGGGTCACAAATGCAGAAATGATTTTTTTCCACTTTTGGTGCACTTGGAGGGGGGGGGGGTCCATGACCCATGCAAATTTAACTCAATCTGGTGTAGTGGCTACCCCCCCCCCCCTTTTAGACGTTGAATTTTCATAGGCTACGTATAACCTGGCTAAGGATTTTCTGGAATTGGAATGAGTAATCCTTAAGGGGTGATTTCCGGGATAACAATGCAAAAAAAACCGGCCAAGAGCATTTCGGGCGATACTCAGTGTAGAGTTTGGTAGATGCCGCCCTGTTACAACACATCCGTTCAAAAGGTCGCGCGGGGGGGGCGGATTTCCATTACGTTACCGCAGGTAATGAATTTTCATACGTTTTACCACAATGTCACAGATAATACACTGATGTTACGTTACTGGTTGCAATAATGGTGGTAATTACATACGGTTCCGATAGAGGATTTATGATATTGGTATAGATCAAGATATTTATTCTTCAATGTAAGCACATTGAAATGCACTAATGAACGTCAGCGAAAAATAAAATACATGAGTGTCGTGGAACACGCGATTGGAACGAAATTATGTTATTTCATTTTATTTCATTTTTGACGTTTTCGTAAATTTTGTGGTTTTAATTTTTTTTGTATTTTTTTTGAAATTATTGAATTTTGGAAATTTTGTAAATTATGGAAAGTTTTGAAATTTTTGAAACTGGAAATTTATGAAATTTTTGAAATATTTATATTTTTGAAATTTAGAAATTTTGCCATTTTTGACATTTTCGAAATTGTTTAGTTTTAGGTTCTCGGCTTTTTTCACTTTTATCACTTTGTCACTTCTCACTTTCACTTTTCACTACACTTCAAGGCCCAAGAAGTATTATGACCGAAAAGAAACTCGACGGGACTTATTTTTTTCAATACATTATTAGATCTTAAAGATACAAAATAATGCGTAGTTCTTCAAGAAGGCATATCATAACATCTTGAGAGACAGATAATGTACCCATTGTTTAATTATAAAGAAAAATAAATCCTAATCTGACTGCTTCACAAAACGTTTGATATGTTTTCCTACCTAAACGGTGTCCTATAAATGTTAGATGATTTTGTAGTAGTCCAGTATGCAACTTTGTCCGTCATATATAGTCCTCGAACCTGCAATTTGACATTCATGACATTTTCAAATATTTCTTAAGAGCGGGTAAAGGAATTTAAATTTAAGCATCGACGGGTAACATGTTATAAATATGACCCTACGAGTATGACACCTTGACCAAAAAATTACAAATTATTTCAATACCAAATTTCATCTAAATACGTACAGCGGTTATTGGTTGTTTCTTCCCCATTTAAACTTCCACCCTTTTTGCATCCGCTTAAGGGATAATTTCCGAGATAAAACTATTTTATTTACTTTTCCAGAGCTCAAATTATCTCCATACCAAATTTTATCTAAATCGATTCTGCGGTTAATAATTCCCTATACAAATTTCCAACTCCCTTTTCACCCCTTTAGGGTTGATTTTCGGGTTGAAAACTATCCTTTGTCCTTTCTCGAGACCCATACTATCTCTATACCTAATTTTATCTTTATCAGTTCAGCGGTAAAAAAATCCTCATACCAACTTCCAACCCCCTTTTCACCCCCACAAGGGTTTATTTTCGGGATGAAAACTACTCTGTCGTTTCTCGGGACTCAAATTATCTCCATACTAATTTCTATTAAAAATTCTCCATACAAACTTTTAACCCCCTTTTCACCCCCTCCAGGGTTGATTTTCGAGATGAAAACTATTCTTTGTCCTTTCCCGGGACTCAAACTATCTCTATACAAAATTTCATCAAAATCCGTTCAGCCGTTTTCACGTGATGCGCAGTCAAATAAACAGACAAACAGATAAACAGACAAAAATTCTAAAAATTGTTGAAACGTGTTCTATTATCGATTCTAAGTATCCCCAGCCAACTTTTTTTCGATTATCTTCCATGTACAGACTTTCGACCCTCTTCAGCTTTATTATATGTATAGATGTATAGAAGATGACATTAGATTGAACCTACAGCCTTGGCCAGAAGTGTTGAGCATAGCTCTTTTTTGTTTACAATCTTGATGTTAAGTATTAATTCCCTATCATAACAATGTACAATGACGTAAAATGTTATATTTTATTGATATATCTAGAAAACTTCACTTAATAACGCTTTCAAGGAACCTATAAAATATGAAAAGTGGAGGTCCCAAAAATGCGTATTTAGGACGGTGCTAAAAATTGCAAATATTGTATGCAGTTAATACTAACTTCAACAAAACATGCCTGTTCAGTTTGAATTAATTGATAAAATAACTTCAAAAAAGATAGGAACGCTGGTCTAAACTTTCGAGTTTTGTATGAAAATCGCAAGGGTGCTCAACACTTCTGGCCAAGGCTGTATATTACGATATTAATGTAATGCAAGCACGGGTGGAAGCTGACGTTAATCTAACTAGACGTAATGCTGATTGGAACCTTCTTAATGCAAATCATTTTCCGCAGTTTCCTAGGCTTTGACATGGCGTATTTGAAACAATTGACTATTGGTATTTACCAAATTAATTTAAGCCCTGCTTACATACAGGACAACATGGATATGGATAATAACGATGTATTTGAGTTTGATGAACTAAATGAGCACGGCCTGATACGTATGAGAATACGCTCGCGTTTTCGAAATGCAGTTAAACATCAATTATGGATAGCGTTCCAAAACGAAATTCCGGAAGAAGAGCCTATCTTGGCCTATTAAAGGTTGAACACGCCAAAATTTGGGCATGTAAAAATAGCTATAGTTATTCGAAAAATGGAGATATTCAAACTTTTTACACAACAATTTTCTCACAAGGAACTGGGCTTTAAAATGATGATAGTTTTATTTTCTTTTATTGATTCATTGGCAAAATGTCGAGCGTACAACATCAAAAACGTGAACGCATTCTGCACGAACACGTAAAAAATCCCATGTCAAGCTACAAAGATATCGCGAAAAGGCTGAAATATCCACAATCTACGGTTGGTCACGTATTAAAAACATTCCGTGAACGCTTGACAATAGATAGAAAGCCAGGAAGTGGTGGGTTGCAGGGAGTCAAGAATAATAAAAAGCAACAGAGTATTTTAAAGATTTTTGCCTCAAATCATACGATTTCATCTCGTGATGTTGCTAAAAAAGTGAAAATTTCTCAGTCTTTTGTCCAAAAAGTGAAACAGAGGGCAGGACTGAGGAGTTATAAAGCCCAGGCCGTACCAGATCAAGACTCAAAATAGAACTTATCCGCAAAGAAACGGTCGCGAAAACTCTATGAATATTTTCTTACAAAATTTGAATGCGCGGTGATGGATGACGAGACGTATATAAAAGCGGATTTTAAACAAATACCTGGTCAAGAGTTTTATACTAGCAAATCACGAACAGATACTCCTGAAGATTGTGAATTAAAAAAACGAGGGAAATTTAAAAAAAATACCTACTTTGGCCGGCAATATGCAGCTGTGGTAAAATAAGTCGCACGTTTATCACCACCGGGACAATAAACGGCGATATCTATCGGAAATATTGTTTACAGAAGCGTTTGCTGCCTTTTATAAGACAGCATGCCTCACCACCGCTGTTTTGGCCAGATCTAGCCAGTTGCTAATACGCAAAATCAGTTATGGATTGGTACAACGCTAACAGGATCATGGTGGTACCCAAAATATGCAATCCGCCAAATAGTCCAGAACTGCGGCCTGTTGAAGAGTACTGGAGTATTATGAAAGGAATTCTAAAAAAGAAAGGCGGAGAAGTAAAATCGGTCCCTGAGCTATAAAAAATACGGACCTGGGCGACAAAAATCTTTTCTAAAGAGAGGGTGCAAAGTCTTATGAGCCGTGTGCGTAGAAAATTCGATCTATGGCTTACTGTGTAAACATTAATTAGAATTTAAAATGTGATTTTAGAGTTCATAAAATTTGTCATTTAATGTGGTATTCATAATGTAGTTATTTATTTTCAAACTGGTTTAAAAACAAATTTTGCGTGCCTAAGTTTTGGCGTGTTCAACCTTTATTATATGCAAAACTGGGGCCAGAACTATTGGTTGTTGTGCTCATGTTGCCAGTGTCGTATGGTACCTTGGTTATGCACGACATCAAGAAAACGTGAAATACCCAAGTACTGCATTATTAAACCACATACTTGACTGTGTGAACAGAAATGAACCCTTAATAAACCGAGTTTAAAAGTGTACATGTGTATCTATGAAAATATGTAAATATATGTAGATAAGATTTAACGAGTAACACTATTTTTTTTTTTTTTTCATTTTATCCGTTATTAATAGTTTGTTTTGTCTGGTACAGTCTACTGTAAAAATATGGGTGCATTAAAATGCACAAAAATATGTTTATCTACACTCATATTGTAAGTCCTCTAAAATGCGTTCAAAAACCGTAGGCAATGACCAGCATTACAACAAACGATTTCACTATGATAAGTTTCTTATCTGTGGCAGTAATGTAATTTTAACTTTACATGCTCAAATATTGTTAAGTTATGAGTTTCAAATTTGGAACAGCTGTCAAAACCAACACAATTTCAATGGGTTTCTATTCTAGTATCCATAGATTTTAAAATGTTGTCGATACGAAACGTCAGTACGATATATTTTTTGACATAAACCGCACGACATTTTGATCTCGGATGATATGAGAATAAGGACTTCGTTCGTTGGCTAATATTAAAAAAAAACTCGCGACAGAAGTTTGTACATATATATATTTCTCTATGGTTTGTACGGCCGCCATTTCTGTTATCAACTTGTCAGTTATTGTTTGTCGAAACATTTTTAATTGCGAAAATGTAAATGTTTACTATTAACTATATTATAATAAATACATATACTTTCCTTATCAGTTCTAATTTATTTATTTTTAGTAAGCTTACACCTGTGGGTATGTTTCAGCACTTGTATCTATCTACCTAGTAATGCAGGTCAATTGCCTTCAGCTTCTGAACCCATCTTTGAGTACTTGCAATATGTGTAATGTATGCAACTGTACATAATTCACACTCGTGTACACTGTACACTCTACACTCGTGTGATCCTGTACCTGTACACTCGTGTGATCCTATAATGAAACTCGCTGCGCTCGTTTCATTAAACCCCACTCGTGTTATAAGGCCCCTCATTATGTATCAGTTGCATAAACTACTATTCAATGATCTGTATGTCGTTATAATAAGAACTTCATAAAATATTAATGAAACGATTTATTTTTCACTTGAAAAAGACGCTGGAGGTGTTATATTACTGATATTACTGTCACTGTGACAAGGTGCGAATTGGTACTAGAGTCGATTTCCTTGAGGGTACAAAATCAGTCGTAACTCTGAAAGGGACTCGGCAACAGTGGTAGCCCCCATAGAGACTTTTGTTCAGGACGTTAAAATCTATATTTTATCAAAATCTCAGAATATTTAACTGAAACCACATTTTCCATACTTTTGGTTCTTTAAGTTTTAGTTAGGTATATATCTATAGGTATCTATAAATATAAAAGAAAGTTGTGTCGATTACACCATTAATAACTCAAGAACGGCTAAACCGATTTTAATGACCGTTTTTATCTTTTGCATTTATCTCCGCCTTAAATAGCAAAAAAACCATTAAAATACTTATTGAAAAAATTAAAAATAAATGCTGTTGGCGGTACGAACTTAGCCGGGTCAACTAGTTTTTAATAAATGAGGCAGTTCGCAGACAAACAAAGTAAACCGAATCCGTTTTGTGATTAGTGGCCGAACTGAATATCAATTAAGGCAGTATGATTTATTATATTAGGGCAGATGGCCCGGTTTTGGCCACTTTAAGAAGAGTTTCGTCTATTCAGACGTCCGACATTTTGTGTCAATAAGGAATTATGAGACTTTTTATATACTGAGTCATTGAAAATATATTACCTTGTTTAAAATATGTTACCAGGTGTCTGAGTGATAAAATACTAAATTAAGGTTTAAATAAATATTACAAGTAATCAATTAATTGCTTTCTAATCAACATAATGTGGTATAAAATATACAAATCAGATGGGAAATTTTATTGGAATTCACTTTTATATTAACTACTAGCTTTTGCCTTGGATGTTGTTTCGTGTGCGTTGGATTAACATTCACCATAAGGAATGAATGAAACGCCGTAGTAATATCTCATAGCAAATATAAATTTAGCGTACATGCTATTTTACGTCTACAGTGAACAACAATTCCATACAAACTTCCACCCCCTTTTCACCCACTTAAGGGATAATTTCTGGGATAAAAACTGTATAGTATATAGTATTATGTCCATCTCCGGAACTCAAACTACCTTCATACCTCGGTTCAGCGGTTTAAGCGTGAAGACGTAACTGACAGGCAGGCACACTTTCGCAATTATAAAATATTAGTATGGATAAACCATGTAGACTTCTAAATTTGTCTATACCTTAATAAAGTTGAAAATGGCCAAAACCGGCACAGAGGTCACAACCAGGGCATCTGCCCTATTTAGTTGTCTCTAGTAAACCGAATCCGTTATGTGAATGTGCTGAACCGGATAAACCTTGTATTCACTTTATCTATTTGCATTAACAAGAGATCCTGGTTTCATAGTTAACTAGTTACAAATGTTTGTAAGTTTTCATCACACTTGCTCGTCAATAGTGATATTACACGCTTACAGAGCAGTTATGGCCAATTTACCTCCCACGGGTGAAAAAGTTTAGTTTTAAAATATACATAGAAACTTCACATCAGTTGCGACTAAGGAGGTTTCATTCCCGCCAAGGTTTATATCCTATTTTGAAAATTTTGCTACATACCATTTTTACTGGATATTAAACTTATACAGTAAGTAGGTACATTTAATCACATTATATTTAAAATGTTCATTTTCATCAGTGACTTTACAATTCTTTTAACAAATTTAATTTTGAAAATCGATAGATACAATCTGTTAGTGTAGATTTGAAAACTAAACGCAGTTCTTGGCATTATCTGTGGAAGAGTTTGTTGAAAAAAGTTGACAATCACGTTTAGCGCAAACTACTCAAACTATTCATTTTATTGTTGTTTTCAAAGCATATTTCGTTGTTTAGGCACAAAAAAATAACTAAACATTACTTCCTCGTCAGAATCAGACTTAGATGGATGTGAATTAAAATCACACCACCGGAATTGTTAAGTGCGGCTCAAGTGATCAACGACAATTTGCTTCCAGAAAAGTCAAAAGAAAAGTATAACCAAAGCTTAGGTACGAAAACTTATGGAAATAGAAATTCGAAAAAAGGCCACTTCATTTTCGGAAAACGTTTTAATGGCTTACTTTTAATATTGAACAGTATTAATAAGTACTAATTGTACGGTTACTTTGAACTTTACTAATTTTTTTTTTTTGACATTTATTTATTTCCTCGCAAATGTGATGAAAAACATTGTGTGTATCTCGGGTAGGAAGGGAATTACAAACTCCAGTCATCAAAAGCCCTCCGCCGTCGGGCTTCTAATAGACTCTCGTTAGTAATTTCCTTCTTCCCACCCTTGGTGCACAATGTACTATTGTTGTCACTAATGTTAACTATAAATCTGAGTATAAATTAAACAGTTGCGTTGTTTATGTTGTTTTTACACACTTTTATTTAGCTTCACTTCGAACATTGTGGTTCTTGTTGAAGTTGTTGATTCAAATCATGTAAATTAAATTATCAACTACCTACATCCCGCTGCAAGATTTAGCTAAAATTTGGTATAATAAACTAACACGGAGCTAAAATGATGATACCGGATGGTTATCGAAGGGACTCCTTGAGGAAAAAATAAAACCACAGAGTTAGGGTTGATTAAAAAATTGTCGGGGAACAATTGATAGACGTGCTAAGAGTAAGCAATAAAATGTGTTCAAAAACCATTTTAGGCAGTTCATTGTTTCTTTTTAACATTTTCTATTTGCTTAAATATACAGGATGTAATTGTTATGCGTAAATAGAATCTGGAAATATAAATCATATCAAAAAACCTTCAATTCAATCGAAATTATTTTAAACCTAGAAACTTTTAAAATATGAAGTTTAAACGCTCCCATGCATTTACCTATTAGGTTTAGTATCATCAAAACACACACGATTAAAACAAAAGGTATAGTTTTTATAAAACCTATGAGTAAAGGCAGTAAGTAACTTATTCTTAGTCTTTCTTTTATACAAATAATCTACATAGCGCGAACATCTAGTATTTTTACTCACCGGAGGTTCCATTTCCAGTGGAGTGAGATAAATATTTTGACATCTTATGGTAAGCATTTCGAAGGGATATAGCCTTCATACTATTGCCATTTCTAGAGGAAGGAGTAGAGGAATCACCACCATCAGTGTCACTGCCATGACCGGAATCCGAGCATGCGGCCATATTTTCGTAATTCACAGAATAGTCTTAATAATATTTTACTAACGTTGTGTTACAAAACTATTTCGGTGATTTTAGTCTTTTAAAATAATGTCAATAACGCCCAAACAAGATTCACTTGAAACATCGAGCGTGTTAACCGATTACAGGCGTCCGCACCGGAAGTTAGGTCGCAACGAACGCATCCGCGAGGTCTCCGCAGCTTCCGGGCGGTCCGGGAGGCGTGCCCGCGTTGCAGACTGTTGCACGGGGGGATGCGTGCAGCGTGCGGTGTCCGGCCAGGAGGCGGGCAGCGCGAGAGCGGGAGCGGGAGCGAGCCGCGGGCGGGCGCGCGCGTCTCGACCGCCCGCCCGACTAAACCGCACGCGACGAGCGCGCGGCCCGGTCACACCAAGAGCACGCCCATTATCATCGTAATAGAGGCCTAGCGCGTAACGCGTACCCAAGGCTACATACACAATTACAGATATAAAATTACTTAACACGCATGCAACATTTAGTTTAGTCGATACATTTCAACTCCGACATCGTGTGCCGTATTCATTCTAACTTTAAAATAATTAAACTATACATTAAAAACACAATATCTATTGGAGATATACACACAACAAATAATCAACCAATATTGACGTTGTATTAGAGTTGCATCGGAATAATTCACAAGCAAATTCTAATTCAGACGTTTAGGGGTTAGCTGTATTCCATAGTGAACGCATTGGAGAATTAGAGTTGTATTGGAGTTGGATTGTGTTGTACCATGTTTCTAAAGATACGGCCCGATGGGTTCTTACCAGAATAATTAATTTCAGTACCTAGTCCTAGAGGAAATATTGGTTAGACCACTTTCATTCCTAAAACATGTCAGATATAATACACAACCTGACTCCACATTATGCGCAGTTGAACAAAAATATGAGTAAGAGTACCTACGCTGGTCTTACTAATATGAACTAGACTTTAGAAACTGTTTATAATGGGAACAGAGCGGGACACGTAATTCACGAGACGCCGACCTAGCCACGCCGCGTGTCGCGACATACGTAATGCATAATGTGATGTTTACTACGTCTCCACTGCGACAACCGCAGATCATGGGGTAACAAGCTTACGGACACATGAGGTAAGAATAACATTAGAGCCCTTTCAGAGATCGTTGTAAATTCCAGTGATGTTTGGTTTCCAACAAATGTAAGTGTTAAGTCGTTGATATATTATATATATCAACGACTTAACACTTAATAAGTCGTTGATATATTATATATATCAACGACTACATTTTTTAAACTTATAGTATAAGTATATAATCTAAATTTAACAAAGCAGACAAATAGCACTATAAACTAAACTAAAAACCTAAATTAACAACCCAGCCCCCAGATATCACCCAAATCACTCCCCTGGGGAAGGGTGCCCATAATACTGGCTACATTTCCCCTCTGGATGGCGATACCCAGTCTTTGGCCGAGAAATGAGCCAGCCCTACGGTCACCTGCAGCTTCCACCAACCTCTTAATTTTCAACTTAGTTAGAGTCTACTAATTTTTAGACCTTCGGAGTAATCATTTCCGAAAATAATCAGTTAGTCAATAAATTATATAGCAATCCTCCATATTTTTGACATTTATTTACATTATGGGGGCCCCCGTTAGTATTTATTTCATAAATTTAACTACAATTCTAACCAGCTGCACACACAACACACCTCTAAATAAAATTTCATTAATATATGTTTCATAGTTTACAAATAAAATTGTTGTCACTAGGGCAGGGGTCGGCAAACTTTTTTGACAAAGAGCCTGATGGCGGAAAATATGGAATTTTTGGCAGCTCGAGAGCCGCAGTTTTCTGATTTTCACTGTAATATTTGTTTTTTTTTATTTTATTTAGCGGAACTCCAAGAGCCACAACTGACCCTTCAAAGAGCCGCGGTTTGCCGTCCCCTACACTAGGACATGCCCTAGCTGTGACATACTGACGGACGTAACAAAACTATAAGGATTCCGTTTTTGCTATTTTGGCTACTGAACCCTAGAAATGTACTAAATTATTTTGAACCATTGTTTTACCAATAACATTTACTATTATGCGCAAAAAAATTTGATGTCAAAAAACAAAATAAATTAAACATTTTGGCTAAATTGCCGGTTTTTGTTAAATCTCACACTTGAGAGAGAACTGATTGGGTATCCCGTTTTTTATTACAAATCGGTGAATCTCACAAATCTATCGGCCTCAGAAATCCAATCTATCGGGTTCCCATCGCCTATTAAATATTATTACATCTACGAACAGGCATTACCACAACATTAATGAGGACCTAAATATTTATATATTTTTTATGAACAGCTAGGATGAGCTCTGAAGAGCAGTGAAGGTGATCCATTGAATGTAACAAACCGTTATTGAACAGTATACCAAAGCATGAGTAGTCTAGGCGTACCCGAACACGAACGAATTAATTTGTGAACTCGACAGAAAAACATCCCGTTATAAATTTTGTCAAACGTGCATGAAAAAGACACGCATTGTTTTTGTACGGCTATCACAGCGTTAAACAGAAAGGTACTATTACTACACCTACTTCAAAGTCAGTTTGCGATTTATAATGACTTTTATACATTTGAATTTATACCTTGTTGTTATTATAAAGTCAACGTTACAAGCATCACAGCAATCTTGAATATTTGCTATTTTATTTGCATTTAAGATTAACTAAATAAGAAAATATCCGCCGTGCCCGGGTGGTCTAGTGGTCAGGACGTCAGCCGCGAAAGCTGAAGACGCCAGTTCAAATCTGGCCTCGGACACCGGAGGGTTTGGTCACTTTTTCTGAAGTATATGACATCTATTTTAAGAAAATATCTGTCAAGTCCAAACTTACTTCGACCGTATTATACCAACTTACATACGTACAGACAAAAATAACTACCAAGCTATATTAAATTACTCTCAGAATACCGATAAGCTAAATATTCACCAAAGTTTAATATATTTTTTGTTAGTATCAAGTTAAGTTTAAAGTACGCTGTAAGACAATATCCCTCCGTCGCTTGTCTTTTACAACTACAGATGAACGCACAAATCGTGGGTTCAGGGCCCCAGTAAACGGATCGGAGTCAGCGTGCGCTGCTTTGGGTAACTGTAGCGGGAGCGTAATTTCACGTGTTCGGTTCGGACAGTATGGTGACTCGGAGATTTTATATTGACATTGATGGTGAGGTTGTGGTCGCATGAATCATAGTCCTACCCATATATGCAGACTGTGCGTAGCGTGAGTTGTATGTCAGAGATAAATATGAAGTACGTTTAAAACTCTATGAGTCTTACTATAAGAATGACTTACCTATTACTTCTTCACACGGCTGGCTAAGTGGTCGTCTGGATGGTGACGTTTTCTGCTGTGGATGATGTTGGGGCTGCGGCTTAAGCACGTGAGCCGGCACCGCGCCCTCCTGCGGCGGCTCGCCGGGCACGCGCACCACCCACCACTCGGCGCGGGCTTGCCAGCCTTCCACCACCTCTACTTGCTGGCCTTTCGTGACCGATATCTCGCCAGCGCCGCCTGCTACATGCTCCGCAACGACCCAGGTCATCTCTGGACCAGCCTGCAGACAATTACATACATTTTAAAATATATTTATTTAGAACACAAACAACATATGTCGAACACAATGTACAAGAACAATGAGAGGGTACAAATAGTCCTGGACGTTCATTAATTTACAAATACATGTTACGAAGTTTATTCAAATCTAGAATTGTATTGTTAGTTAGTTAGAGGGTCAATACATAACCCTGCTTACAGTCGGGTAAAAATATTGAATGCGTATGTTTTAACCGGACAGCCGATAGAACATGAAAGTACGGAACCCTCGGAGTGCGAGTCCGATTCGCACTTGGTCAGTTTTTATTATATTTATTATCAAAAGCCTATTGGCATTGTTTAATATCACTTAATATCTATATACATAAACGTAAAAGTCCTGACTGACTGACTGACTGACTCTTTTGTTGGACCTAGAGAGCTGAATTTTTCACAATAGGTTGTTTTTATAACGTTAGTATCCACTAAGGGGTTTTTCTAAATTCATCCCCTAAGGGGGTAAAAAGGGGGTTGAAAGTTTGTATGGATGGGGTTTAAAATTTTGAGTTAGAGATTTGAATCTTCGTACGTTTACTAATAATTAAAAAACAATGAAAGTAATTTCAGCGTTATTCAAAATTCAACCTCTAACAGGGCAAAAAAGGTGTTGAAAGTTTGTATAGCTATAAGTATAAATAGATTAAGAAGATGGTTCGGGGATTAATAAAAGTTAGTTAAGAAGATAAAATTGGATATGAAACTCTGTATGAGGAACCGTATTATACGCGGACGAAGTCGCGGGCGGAAAGCTAGTTTTTTCATAATGATTGGATAATAAGTAGTAGGCTCACTACAAAATAAATAGTAAATATTACTCATTCATTAGTATACATGGGCATGAAACTAAAGATGAAAAACTGTAATTCACAAGTGGTTTTATACACAGACCACCAATGCGAATGTGTGAGCTACCGCTCCTACCGCACTAGACATGGTGTTTGACCTAAGAAGCTTGTATCACTCTTGCGCTTTTCGCCCCGTTAGCGCCAGTGTCAATTTGAGATTTGCGGAGTTTTCATTATCATAAAATGGGTTTCAAACACCATTTTGTGCCATAAATTGGTGCAATTATTAGAGAAAATACGGAATAGTAACATACGAGTATACGAGCGTATTTTACCAAAAACAACTAACTAGAATAATATTCTAAAATGCAGTACAAAGGGGCAATAGTGATGTGACACATTGATTGGCGGCAAGTCGATATGAGATGTACGATTTGAAGGCAAATTCTATGAAACTCGTGTCATGTTTCTAGGTCCTATTTTTGGTTTAAGCTGAGGGTTGTCGATCAGTGATCTATTAGTTTCTAAGTAACGGGATAATTTTATATATGTTTGTAGTAAGTCTACTTCACAAAATAGCGTTGGTGGCTTGGCGGTAAGACGTCAGACTTTCAATCCGAAGGTCGCGGGTTCAAGTTCAAACCCCGGCTCGTACCACTGAGTTTATCGGAACTTATGTACGAAATACCATTTGATATTTATCAGTCGCTTTTCGGTGAAGGAAAACATCGAGGAAACCGGATCTAATCCCAACAAGGCCTAGTTTCCCCTCTGGGTTGAAAGGTCAGATGGCAGTCGCTTTCGTAAAAACAAGTGCCTACGCCAATTCCCGGGATAGGATAGGTAGGTAATATCATGACAAATAATCCAAAAGTACTTATTATTATATTATACAAACCTTTGTTACAGTTAGTTCCTGCGTAATATTTACTGCTGATTGATCAGATTCTCTCATCAAAATATTTACAAAAGTATCGACCTCCACCCCACAGATACCTGACAGCTAAGACATTTGTCAAATGTACTGACACGGGTGATTTTCATATAAAATAGGGCAGATGCCCAAGTTGTGGCCACAGTGCCGGTTTTGGCCATTCTCCAATTTTATTAAGGTTGATTCACCAATTTACAAGTGTAAGGTTTGTAGTTAATATAAGAGTAAATTAGGGCAGCACAGATGGCACTGTCATCTGTCATATATGTTCAGTTGTCAGAAGACATGAAAAAAGTGGCCAAAACTGGCTCCTGGACCCCTTTTTTACATTTCATTCAAGAAAAAAATAAGATCTAATGTCAGAATCTTAACAGCGGAGATTCATATAAATATAGTATTATATTTTCAATGACTCAGTACATAAACAGTGTCATTAATCCTTATTGATACAAAATGACGGACGTCTGGACAAACAAACCCTCCTTAAAGTGGCCAAAACCGGGGCATCTGCCGTACGTCTTTTTTTTGTCTATAAGGGGCCAGAGACAAACTAAATACTCTTTGTAGTGGAGTACGGGAACGCCTTTTTAACCTATAAAAATGACATAAATCACAAGTCCGATTTTATTTTGTGACCTGTTAGAATACGTTAAGTACTAATAATAAAAAACATTTTCTAACAATTGTTAGTATTACGCTAGGTATAATACATGTATTTGTTTGCTACACATAGAAAAGATTATGTAAGTTTTATTTTTCTCCACCAGGCTATCGCTTTTTACTATTGCAACATAACTTCACATTTTATAACGCCTTTGTCAAGAGCATATGTCGTCTTAGCCATTTTTAATTCGTTTTAGAATTCAAGGTCACTTATATTTTGACAAATTGTCTTCGATTATGCTCACATAATCTATTGGCCAAACTGTTATAAGATGACAGATGATGTTGAAATAGTTGAATGCAATAGTATGGTAAAGGAAAATATATCTTGTATAATCCATGTATAATCTTTTCTTGTTGTTATTAACAAATATCTATATAATACCTAGCGCGACGTTAAAAACTGTTAGAAAATATTTTTTACTATAAGTAATCATATCATATTCTCTAACTAAATAATTTTAAACAAAAAAGAACCGACTTTACTAAGCATCCACCTTTCCAACACGAAATGCTCGATCTGCTGTAAAAAATACTCAAATCACCATAGGTGTGCCTATAATAGTTGAAGAGTTCCCTCGATTCCTCCAGGATCCCATCATCAGATCCTGACATGGTTACAATGGGACCAACTGTGAAGTATCCGCTTTCAAAAAAAAAAAAAAAATTCCAAATCGGTCCAGCCGTCTTCGAATAATCGGTGAACATACATAAAAAAAAAAAAAAAAAAAAAAAATAGCAAAAACAAAGATCCCGACGAATTGATAACCTCCTCCTTCGAAATCTTGAAGTCAGTTGAAAATAAAATCGCACTTCTGAGTTATCGAAGCTCAAAACTGTTCGCGTACTGTACTATTGGTTTGGTAAGGTGGGTAAGGATTTATATGTCTCCAGTTGTATACAAATCCCATTTGTTCTTTAAACTTTCGTTGCTGAGTAAACTATTTTAAATTTTTATTCTAGCGAATATTTATAACACGATTATAAAATTGATGTAATTGGGACGTGACGCACTGGAAGGGCCTCCCTATGCTCAATTTGCTCAGCAGCAGTTGCGCAGCATTTTTAGTTTCCTTTAGACACATTCTCCCAGATATTTAATTCTACTATGTATTAACTAACGGGTAGTGATTGATAAAACACGTTAATGGAAAACGAACAATCAAAGAACATGGACGGAACGTTGTCGGAACGGTTAACGGTAAACAAGCATATATCCCTGATGTGAGTGATGACAGCAGGTCATGACATGATACATCATATTCAACCCGGTCCATCATACACGATATTGTCCGTCTATGCCACCATAACGCATGAACATTGAACAATCACTATTTCGTAGTTTTAATTGAACGTAATACTCGCGTTTAACAGCTCCTACCATGTCGTTGGTGTCAATGAACGTAGGTATACTGATCCCGTTTCCGCCCCGACGAAGCTCTGAACAGATCATCTCACGTTTCCTATGTTAGTTATGTTACTGAAACCTTTATTGAGCGTCAAAGTCCGACAACTTAACCAAAATGGTGAAAACAAAACTTTGTGATGTGGAACTGTTGATAGAGACTAAAACGGAACGGCACAACGACGTGTATTCCGTTTTTGGCGATTACATTCTTATATAAAATAAATATCTTTGGTAGAATTGGAACTGATGGCCATTTATAATGTTTTTTTTTAATAAGTATGTTTTCGTTTTTTAAAGATTTTTCTTCATTTATTTATACCTGCGAATTTATTTAACACTGTACCTATAGGTAGCACGATAGCAGTAGATGCATAGGAGCAATACATTTATAGATAAACAGATATGTCAATATTAAAGATAAGATTTGAAGCCAATAGATACAAACCTAGATAACGAACACTTGGATATCAGCGCCACATTAAGTTTCTTTATTATTATTAGGTTGGAGGAAATTTAATAATAACATTAAGGCGTAGGGATGTGACGACCCCCTCGCCCAGGGGTTTTCACCAGCGCAATCAGTCAACGCCAGGCTTGTTTAGAGTCCAGTATCACCTCTCTACCCCCAGCCCCCGCATCGGTGTTGCCCTTGAGCCATTTTTGGTGTCGCTTTTTATGGGGGGCCCATCTTGCGGAAGGCGAGTCACCGTCTGCCGAAAATAAAATTGGATAGTTTTATTAGGCAGGCGTCCGGTTCTTCATCCAATATCCCAGTAGTTAGTCTATATTTTTCACCAAAGCCTAGTCCATTTTAGAGTCAATGAACTCTCAATAGTCCTTACACCATGGCAGGTGCTGTCTCTGCGTGCGTCCTATGAAACGGTCAGAGGTCTAGTTTCAGAGTTAATACCAATTAAAATACATTTTTTATTATAACTCAGCACAAAACACCTTTCTGATGGCGTTGTTGTCACTATTGGGCATAGTTTACACATAGATATAAAATGGCGCTTGCCGCTAAAAGATAAACGAAGTGCGCAAAAGAGACCCCAACACGTATATGAACATTCCACGAGTGCAAAAGAGACACACGATCATTTTGAAGGAATGACAGCTTTTGAATTTGGGTAGTTAGCTTACGTACCCACGTCGTGACAGCTCATATTTTAGCTTGGAAAATATAAAACAATCGGGAATAAAATAACTTGGGATGAAAAAGGAGAAACATGGTGTCGTGTTGTGTTCCAGATTGGACTATTACTCATAGGAAAAACCCAAGTAATTACTCATTTCACAGGTTTACATGATATTCCGATCGATGTCTTTGAAACAATATTTTATCAAAATAGCAAAATAAATCGTGTAAGTATTTACTAGATACAATTAATTATTAGTGTTTCTTATACTGTGTGCCAATATTTTATCATAATAGTTAATATTCATGATTATTTTGTGTAAAAACCGAAACATTTATTCGACGCTAGGGATTGACAAAACGATTTAGGGACTTATATCGATAACTGTTCAGTATGAAAATTATAATTATTGCTTCAAAAAAAAACAATGAATAAATTAATCTTATATTCACATTACGTCATTACGAGGGTTGCTACTTATATATACGGAAACAAAAAAACAAACAAACGTACACGGCTGAAAATGGTTTTATTGTTTTTCAAAGTATTCCCCTTGATGATCTATGCACTTTTGCATTCGCGTGAACCAATTTTTAAAGCACTTCTGCCACTCCGCCTAAGGTACCTCCATAACGTGTTGTTTGAATGCGTCGACAGCATCTTCAGCGGTCGAAAATCGTTGACCGCGTAATTTATTCTTTATATTTGGAAATAAATAAAAATCGTTGGGTGCCAAGTCAGGGCTGTACGGCGGATGACCCGTTAATTCCACATTTTGACCCTCCAAAAATAGAGTTGTTTCGCGTGACGTGACAGCTGGCATTGTCATGATGAAGAATGATTCTTCGTCGCTGGTTAGTTTTACGAATTTGTTCAAATACTTCCGGTAAGCAAATGGTCGTGTACTACTCTGAATTAACCGTTCTACGGTTTTCTAGTGGCACTGTAGCTACATGGCCATTAATACCGAAGAAGCAGGCCACCATTTGTTTCAATGTACTTTTTGCACGAGTAACTTTCGTAGGGTTCGGCTCATTTTGAAACACCCATACCGTTGATTGTTGCTTCGTTTCGGGATCGTATGCATAGATCCAGGATTCGTCACCTGTATAGATGTTATAAACGGCTTTTGAGTCACCACGGTTATATTTTTTTAACATTTTATTGCACCATTCGACGCGAGCATCTTTTTGCTCTTTTGTTAAGTTGTGGGGTATCCAACGCGAACAATTTTTTTTTACAGCCAAATAATTATGTAATATGCTATTAATGCTGGTCATAGAAATACCCAGAGTCGCCTCTATCTCGCAGTACGTAACATGTCGGTCGTCCATTATAAGTTTTCGCACAGCCTCGATATTTTGTTGTACAACGACCGATTTCGGGCGACCTGCCTTAACTTCGTCCGTAAGCATACTACGTCCACGATTGAACTCACTAAACCAGTGATACACAGTAGTTTTAGATGGGGCTTCATCACCAAAAGTTGAAGTTAGTTGATCTATGCACTGTTGTTGCGTTAAACCACGCCGAAAATCATAATAAATCATAGCACGAATATTTTCACGAGTGAGTTCCATTCTTGCTGCGAGATGACATTTAAAACCCGTCAAAAACAAAACACGAGCGTTAATAAGAAAGAAAAAATATACCGGCCAGTACTTAAAAAAGTTCAAATTTTACCATGGAGGTCAAATATGCTATTTAAGAAGATTGTGATCCCGGTTTCCGGATATATAAATAGCAGCCTATGTACGTAAGAAGATTAAATTAGGTTCTTATTATATCCAGTTTTAAACGGGTTTTTTTATTATTAAAGATTTTTTTACCTTGCAGTACTTGTATTATTTCATTCAAATATGGCGCTCAACACATTTAGCGGAATTCGCTACCATAGTCAAAAAGCAGCCGAAAACGGAAATCGGGCTGAATATTGTACATGGGCTCCATAAAAAAATTCAGCTCCCATAAAGAAATTTCCGACTTTTATGCTGCGGCCGATTTTTATTTATATAGCTGGATTCCGCTCAAGTGTTTGCCGCGCCTGCAAGCGACTAGTTAAACGATTAGAACGAGATAGAAATATAGTTGGAATGAGAGGTCAGCTGTCAAAATGGGCGTGCGATCAATCGAATGCGCATTCGACTGGCGACTTGAAATTCCGTTTTCCGTTTTATGAAATATTTGAAATTATTTTAGGAAATAATTTTGTTTATTTACATTTTTTTTTATACTAAAGAATATAATTTGCTTAGAAAAAACATATTAGTTATTAACTATTAGGTAATGTAATAATATTAGTCGAAAATGTACGTGAAGTGAAACGTCAAGTTGGTAGTGGGAATGTCAATTGACGTCACAGTTGACTACTTTGAGTAGTCGCTTACGTCTGTAGAGACCTTTAGAACGTATCGATAAGAAAGTCAAATACCGATAGATAATTAACCTGTTGTATTTGGCATCACTATTTTACGCTCACATAGATAATTTAGACACATACATGGATTTCATTTTTATGCCACACTTTTGATCGTTGACAAGCATTCTTTGTCATCCCATTTCTCTGAGTTTACACGTCCTTATTGACAGATATCAAAGTGACAAGGAAAACTATACAGAAACTAATTTTTTCCATTAAAAAAATGTATCAATTTATTTTAGAAGATAATTTTATTAATAACATTTACTTTTAATGTGCAAGAAACATTCAAAAAACAGAAAAAAATTTTTTTTATTTTTTTTTGCGAAATTGACCTAAAGTCACATAATATCTTTTCCTTCTTTTGATCTCAGAAATTGGTGGTTAAGATCTGTCGGGTTATACGTGCCCACGGTGTATAATATGAGTATGAAGTGCTTTATGCTGTACAAAAGTTCATACGGAATCATAAACAAAGTTAGACCACCACCGCAACTTGGCAGTGACTCCAGAATAACACGAGGGTGAATTTTCATGACAACAATAAAGCAATATTTTAATAAAAAGTGATCGATCGTAGGAGCCGCGCCTTCCATTTGCGTATCAGATAATAGGTATCGTACGTACAAACACACACATACCAGCGTACACCATGGTTACTATGTATAAATATTTGAATGTTATAATGTTTCAATTTATTTCTATGTTTATATTTTGACGCGACTTTTTACGACATTAATAAATAAATAAACCGTTTAAAAACTACATTGCTTAGTTTTTGTCGTTATTATTCTTCATTATATCCCATCATTAATAAAACGACAGTATAAGAAGCGTCTGTCTGACTTTATTCCACTTGGCGTAATTGTATCGAAGGTTTTTAGTGTACCGGTATACACAGTATAATAAGTATTATTACAAGTTAGCTTAGCTACTTCGTCTGCGTGGGATTAACATTCGCCATAAATAAAATCTAATAGTTAATATTAATTTGCCGCGCATGATATTTTACGTCTACGGTGAGCAACAGTTTCATACAAACTTCCACCCCCTTACATAAAACTGTCCTTTGTCTTTTCCCGGGACTCAAACTATCTTCATACCAATTTTTTATTATAACGGTTCAGGTAACAGACAGATCGAAAGACAGACAGACATACACAGTTTCTCATTTATAATATTAAAGTATAGATTTATGTACATATCCATATGATATAAAGTTGAATATTTACAAAATTTTGATGATTTTCGGGCATGTTAACACCGCGGAACCTATCTTTATTAAGAAAAACACACCGCACAGTATTTGACCCAAAAAGACGGCCAAAATTATTGAGTCACATTTTTACTTTATTTTTATGTGGATATATTAAAAAAAACCGGCCAAGTGCGTGTCAGATCAGATCACGCATAATGGAGGGTCCGTAGCTTCAACGGAATAAGAAGAAAAAAGCGTATGGGTAACGTTAGAAAAACAACTGAAATACATATGTAATATCAGCCTTTATTTTTAATCGAATACAATTAAATATAAAATTATTTTTGTGTGCACAGCATCTGATTTCATCAGACAATTTAATCAGATGGGCGAACATTGTCATTTACATGCTGTTATGGTTAAAAAACCGGCCAAGTGCGTGTCGGACCACGCATAGGAGGGTTCCGTACCTTCAATGTAATAAGAACCAAACTAATACCAAAAGGTCGTATCTGATGCCTATGGAAGAAGTTTTTTAGAGATAACTCAAAAATGGCTGAACAAATAATGTTCAAAATAATTTTCGTAGAAAGTATATGATAAGGCACATCGCCTCAAATTTTTTTATATTTTTTGGACTTTAAGGTTCAAAAGTTACAGGGGGGGGGGGACACAATTTGTCTGACTTTCGAAGCGATTATTTCAGAAAATATTCACTTAATCACAAAAGAAACCTCAATGTTATTTTTAAAGACCTATCGATTGATGTGTCACATGTTGATATTTGGTTAGATTTTTTTATTTTTATTTAGTTACATCTATGGAGCGCCCCCCTAAAAATATTTTTTTTTCTTTCAAATTTAACTACATAACTAAGTAGCGGCATACAACTACTTAGTTATGTAGTACTAACTAATAAGTAATAACACGTTCGAATTTCAAACATTCTTTGCACTCTTGTGAATAATATGCAATTTTGCATTTTCTGTTTTTAAAGAATAAAAAGGACTTTCCGAGCTAGTGAGATGAAAAAGACATCCTCCTTCTTCATAAACGTCTCTCAGGCCTCAATCATTTAATTTATGTTATGTCTGTTTCTAACAAACACAACTGTCAAAGTGACAGATAAGGACAAACCATAAACATAAATAAATTGTAGGATAATCGTTTGAGCTCAAGATGGCTGTGGCGTCTGTAGAATAGTTTTTTGTTATTTGCTCATTTACGTAGTTCAGTGTGTACTATTGATAGCTTATTGTGCGGTGACCTAACAAACAAGTGTGCACCTTTGCCATCCATAACTGCTCACCAAGACGAATGCAACGAGCGAACACGACGGGATAATGTTGAGTAGTTCCTACGGCCACCTCCAGCTCCATCATCAGCTCCTGACATAATGATATTGTATTCTCATCCGACTCACACACGCATACAAAATTTCAGTTCAATTTGATAACTGGAAGTGGGTCAAATTTAACTTGCATAAATTGATTATATAGACAGGCAACGCGACAGGTAAACAAAATCTTGTAAAAACATTATTTACGCCTTCATCAGATATTAAGTGCTGTTAATGATTATCTTAGGGTTAATAGGGGGGGTAGGACTAGACCTGTTTTCGGTTATCAGCTTTACTTGTGTGTGTGTGTACTTTTTTTCCCAAATGTCACAGGGCGAACACGCCATATTTACTACACAACTCGTTTGAGCGCTTATGTGTGCACGGCACGTGTATAGTAAAAACTGGTCATGAGTTGAAGCTTCAACCTGACTGATAATAACCTACTAGTTTCCCACCAGTCGGCCGCCGCGGGATGAGGTAATTCCAATCGGGGTGGGGCGTAGCGTGGCCATTCTATATGAAATACTATTATTTATTCAGTGCCAATGTTGGTTATGTACGGGGAACAAAGGGATTCGACTTAGTTCTTTACTAGATTTCATGGAAGTTTTTCACAGCCCTTTAACACTTGTCGGATTTTAAAAGGATGTTTACGCCTCATACCAAATCGGTGTCAAGCAAGTGTGAATAGCTTTATTTAAATGTTCTGCCCAAAACATCCGATTAAAAGCTTGTTTGTATTTTTCAGTTTAACATAATTTGATGTACCTGCCTCCGACATGTACAAGCGTACGCGTACAAGTCGATAAAACTTTCAACTTCGGGTTTGAATTGGATTTCAAAAATGAGTGGTAAGATCAGGTCCCCAAACGCGTTCGTTCCGCGTAACACAATCCCCAGTCGCGTTTCCCCCCACTCTTTTATTTTCCTATGCGATTGTGTTACCTAGGTTACTTAGGTTTTTTCTCCGTACGCATTACTTTCTACTCGTTTTTGTTGCCCTACCCCTCCCCTGCTTCGAGGATCAAAGGAAATCTAGGAGACTTATCATACTAGAAACCGGTTTTTTCAATAAAAAAAATTTAAATACGCCACTACTTTTTTGCATTGCAGCATCAGCATTTCGTGTTCCCCCATTAAAGACGCGTCTAATTATATATATATCTCATCTAGGAAACTTATCGAACTAGGTTCAGTGTCATGGGCTCTCCTACTAAATATTTGTAAGCTTGTGAAATAAACATCATTGATCAAGCACCTTTAAGCTTTCGATGGTTATTTGCACCTATATTAATTAAATTTCCAAGCTTCTACTATCGAGCACCTCTATGATTGAATTAACTATTTTTTATACCTAGATATTTGGTAATGAAAAACCTGGTTAATTAACTGCACCTTACCGGTTCCTTGAGATTTCAATTATCCAGGTTTCACTGTATAGATAATCGCCCGTACCGAATGGTAAATGGGAAAAAGGGAGAATTTATACAGGTTCCACTCCTTATCATGAAACGGTTTCGGAAAACCTCTTTTCTTATTGGAAGATCTTCCCACTATTTCCCACATTGTAAGTATGAAGTAAAAAAAAGTCCGCCCGCCTTTACGTGTATTTCACTCAGTGGTTTTTATAGTGCTTTTCTCAAATATTATAAAAAAACTACGTAAAATACGTCCATAAGGCATTCGTCTACTCGTAAACTTCTAATATTACTCTTGATTCAGATAAATAATGTGTCACACGAAAAAAAAATTAAAATCTACATCAGCTGTACCTACGTAAAATAGGCGAGGCCCCAAATGATGTATGAAATCCCATTACAGTCCCTTCTAGTATCTACGCCCGCAACAGGATTATTCCGCGCCTATTGGAACGTAACGACGATTTTTTTTTTGGGAAACTTGGGCACTTTGTTGGTGTGACTGATATATAAATAACCTTGATTGCTGAGAGTAGTCCGTACTAACAGTCCCTGAGCTAAGTCGTTGACGGAAATTGTGGCGTTAGGTTTCGGTTCTTCACCTTTCGCGCACGGTACCCTGAATGAACGAGTGTCTGAACTAAAAGGAAAGCATATTATGGAACCTGCCAACTGAATAATTTCAGTTATCACAACTATAGACATCACTTTTTGACGCCTGTCGCATTGAATTGAAATAATTTAAAAAAATTGTTAAAAATGTATATAAAATTAATATCTCCAAAATCACCCTTGGCAGATCCTACGAACATATTTAAATATCTCTTACACAAAAATCTTGTAGGGAAATTTAACATTCCTTACCCGTTTTCATAGCTCTTGAACATTCTGTTTTCTTTAACTGTCCTATTTATTTGGATTTGACATCAAGAATGAAAATATTTGTGTGTGTGTGACGTGATCAAATGATGATGCAAATATTTAATTTGTACTTGTAGTAAATACGAATAATTGTGCCAATTAGAAAAAGAAAATCATTTAAAGAAATGCAATTTGTCTACCTACGCTGAGAAAATAAAGACACAATTTTTCGTCGTCAAGTATTTATTAATCAGATGATGTGCATTATGGTAAATGAGAATAAACAGTGATTTCAAACACATGTACAACCATACCATTCATGATGAATAAACCTGTGCTTACAATTTAATTTAACATTGGAACATTACATTGCTCAATACGACAAAAATAAAAAGAGGTTTGACAAATTGTATTGCATATTAAGACAACAAATGATGGTCAATGCAACAGCTGCCAACAGATTAGGCCTACTAAGATACTACCGCACTACATGAAACGTTCAGTGAGCGAGTGTTTTCAATGCACCGCAAGTAAATAAGTGCAGTCGCAGACGCAGGCGTACTTGTGCAGGCGGCAATGTGCACGCATTCATCGCGTTGCTTTCACCTGTCGATGGCGGTTGCCTTTGAGTAGGCGCGCATGAAATGATCCCGGAGTGTCGATGGTATGCTGTCGTGTTAGAGCCGCATGAGGAACGCTGACCGAGCTTTGCCGAAACCATGGTAAAGATATCTTTCGTCGACTTTTGTGTTGTTTGGAATGAGCGAGCCCGACCGGCGGCGGGGTGGTTCCCATCGCGGGTCACGTGCGCGGCGCGCGGCGGCGCGAACGGCCAGCCGCGGGCGCGCGGACTAAAAGCGGATGCGACGCCGCCTCCGTCCGGTGCGGCGCGCGGCGCTTTCGCCACTGGCGCCGCGCGGCACCCGCTCCCGCCTGACTTGCTGAACACCGCGAGCTCGCTCACTACGCAGCCTCCGTATCGAGCTACACTTCCCGATTTTGTTTCACGCTCGCGATGAAGTCTCTGTGGTGTGAAGGACGCGCGCAATCAACTTGCAGGAATACGCTAACGCCGCATTTGCTCAAAAGCGGTAACGCCTCCATTGCGGCGGGCGGATAATGACAGTTACGAAATGAATTACTTTCAAGGACACAGGGTCATACAACTGCGATGCTAGTATATTACACAAGTTACGGATTAACTAAATACTGAATTCTAATGCAGTAAATATATTAGATGAAATTAGACGTAATAACACAGCAGCAGTATTCACAAACTTTTTTCACTTCTCATGCTCTAAAAGTGTGTCATATTTTGCTTACCAACGAAGACTAAAGTAGTAAATACATTTAGCCTCTAGGGAAAATATGTATACACATTTATGATGTACAAAACATTTTAAAACGACCAATCACAACACTTGACCATATTAAATCAACCAATCACATCACATATCTAAAATTTAATCGGAACGCTGGATTCTTTTTACGCTGGATACTGTTTCAATCATTATATCCTTAAAAAACATTGTAGTTAATATCAATCAATCAGAATACAGCAATATTAAAATCGAACAATCAGGAAACGCAATTTATTTCTCAAAGCATGGGCTGTTTTTTTAGTACCTACCTCACAATAATTAAAAAATATTTAATAAAATTTAGAAGCGCTTTTAAGCGTGTTTAGAGCGCTAATTATACCGTCGTCTGTGGCATTTATTCCCGGTGTTTATATTTTGTATCTGTGTCTAAGAAGTTAAAAAAATAAAAAGATCATCAATTTAAACGATAATTTGACCTAAGTTAGTCATTGTGCGTGAATAATAAGTATTCTTATCTAATAGTTTTTTATTTCGGGAAAATAACCACCGCGTAATAATATGGCCTACTTTAGACCCTTGTAAAACAACCTACTATTTTATCAGTTTAATCTTTAGTAAATTTCACTCAATCACACATAATTAAGTATAAAAAAATAATCCTCCGAAGTATTACTTCCGAAACTTTTTTACTAGATTATTTGACGGTTTCATATGAACATTGAACACAGTATCAAGTCTCCAATAGAAATCGTAAATGAAAAAGGCACTGCATATATTGGTTACTCATATTTATTCTCCAATATTTTTGTTGCCAATTGCGCTTTTTACGCTTCCTTTTTTCAATACGTACCTAAAGGTTGAACACGCCAAAACTTGGGCACGCAAAATTTGTTTTTAAATCAGTGTGAAAATAAATAACTACATTATGAATACCACATTTAATGACAAATTTACTGAATTCTAAATTTACGTTTTTAATTTTAATTAATGTTTACACAGTAAGCCATAGATCGAACTTTTCTACGCACACGGCTCATAAGACTTTGCACCATCTCTTTAGAAAAGATTTTTGTCGCCCAGGTCCATATTTTTTGTAGCTCAGGGACCGATTTTATTTCTCCGCCTTTCTTTTTTAGAATTCCTTTCATAATACTCCAGTACTCTTCAACAGGCCGCAGTTCCGGACTATTTGGCGGATTACATATTTTGGGTACCACCATTATCCTGTTAGCGTTGTACCATTCCATAACTGATTTTGCGTATTAGCAACTGGCTAGATCTGGCCAAAACAGCGGTGGTGAGGTATGCTGTCTTATAAAAGGCAGCAAACGCTTCTGTAAACAATCTTTCTGGTAAATATCGCCGTTTATTGTCCCGGTGGTGATAAACGAGCGACTTCTTTTACCACAGCTACATATTGCCTGCCAAAGAAGGTATTTTTTTGGAAATCGCCCTCATTTTTTTAATTCAAAATCTTTAGGAGTATCTGTTCGAGATTTGCTAGTATAAAACCCTTGACCAGGTATTTGTTTACAATCCAATTTTATATACGTCTCGTCGTCCATCACCGCGCATTTAAATTTTGTAAGAAAATCTTCATAGAGTTGTCGCGACCGTATCTTTGCGGATAAGTTCTGTTTTAAGTCTCGATCTGGTGCGGCCTGGGCTTTATAACTCCTCAGTCCTGCCATCTGTTTCACTTTTTGGACATAGGACTAAGACATTTTCACTTTTTTAGCAACATCACGAGATGAAATCGTATGATTTGAGGCAAAATCTTTAAAATACTCTTTCCTGTTTCTTATTCTTGACTCCCTGCAACCCACCACTTCCTGGCTTTCTATCTATTGTCAAGTGTTCACGGAAACTTTTTAATACGTGACCAACAGTAGATTGTGGATATTTCAGCCTTTTCGCGATATCTATGTAGCTTAACATGGGATTTTTTACATGTTCGTGCAAAATGCGTTCACGTTTTTGATATTGTACGCTCGACATTTTGCCAACGAATACATAAAAGAAAATAAAACTATCATCATTTTATAGCCCAGTTCCTTGTGAGAAAACTGTTGCTTCAAAAGTTTAATAATCTCCATTTTTCGAATAACTATAGCTATTTTTATATGCCCAGGTTTTGGCGTGTTCAACCTTTATGTACGTATTAATTACGTAATATGTAGCTTTAAAATGAATTTATTCCTTTATGACGCTTGGCGTCCTTTTACCCACGTATTGAATACGAAATGATATGAATAAACAAGCCAATGGAGGTAAAAAAATATATGTTTACATTCCTCGCTCCAGCTCTGTACACATCAGGAAAAAAATGTCCTCTATTTAATTTCAGAAAGCATGGAAATTCAAATAAAACATCTTGTGACACATTTAATTATTTTCACCTCAGCAGGTCGAACAAGGGTTCTTTGGTGCTCAATAACAGTGAGCAAAATTAAATTTTGTTGCAAGCGTGTTACAAAATGACCATGAGATGTCCTCATTAAAAAGAAAGAGAAAGTAATATTTTCAAAAGTCATATTATCGTACTGATTTAAACTTACACGATTTTCACTCATTATTTTGACAAAAACGGGGCTTAATCGTCATATTATCGCTTTTCTTTTTCATTTGAATATCAGATGCACACCAAAATAGCTTGGGAACCTAATCACAAGATTTGGCGCAGGCACTAGTTTTTAGTAAATTTGCTATTTGTAATAAGTAGCGAAATTAGAACGAAAGTCATTAAAAGAGGTGAGAATTGAGTGGGAGTCAGTGAAAGTAGTGCGGAAGAGGAGCGGAACTGGATGGAAGTGGAGCGGAACTAGCGAAAATGGAGTGGAACTGGAGCGGAACTCATCAAAAGTGGCGGGAATTGAGTGGAAGTCAGTGGAAGTAGAGCTGAACTGGGTGGAGGTGGAGCAGAAATGGCAAATTGGAGCAGAACCCTCTCAGAAACCGCTTTTTTGGGACCCGGGGTATGTCCTTAAACTACGTCCGGACTTGGGTATGTCCTTAAACTACGCCGAAAAGAGAGGTATGGGCACTGCGAATGGCATCTCGCTAAGTGTGGTAGGGCACGTTCAGCGAATGTCATCTCGCTCAAATCTGGAGCAGAGCCCGACGGGGGAAGTATCTCCACCTTACAGAAAACCACAGCCAAATAGCACTAGACCCTACTCATAGTGTTGTATTCCTGCTGGTGAGTAAGGTTGCCAAAAAGCTCAAAGAGGACCCAGTGTGTTGACGACGAGGGAGCTTCTTGTTCCTTTAGCCATCAACACAGTGAATCCTCCTTTTTGTAAAGGGTCGGCAATAGGTTACGGTAGCTGCTTACCATCAGGCGGGCCGTATGCTTGTTTGCCAACATCGTGGTATAAAAAAAACTGGAGCCTAACTCAGTAAAAGTGGCAGGAATTGAGTGGAAGTAGAGAGGAACTTAAGCGGAACTGGGAAAACTGGCGGAATTGGAATGGAAGTTAGTAAAAGTGGTGGAAATTGACTGGAAGTCAGTGGAAGTGGAGTAGAACTGGCGGAATTGGATCGGAAGTGGGTGGAAGTGTGGTAGGAGTGACGGAAATTGAGCGGAAGACAGTGGGATTGATCGGGATGGAGTGGAAGTCAGTGAGGGTGAAAAATCATTTAAATTTTCTGCCATGTTCTCACTGCTGAGGTGAAAAGTTGTATGAGCAACATGAGACCAAAGTTATTTGCACCTCGTTTCGCTTGCTCGGGACTCAAAATTAACACTCGAAGTAAAAACGAACTTTGTTCTCTCGTTGCACAAATATATTTTGTACTAAATTTGTACTAGATATCTATACATTGTTGTAGATTCAATATCTGACGCCGGTTTAACTATTGAAAAGGATTGCTTTAAAAATTAAAAAAAAAAACAAGTACTTAATCCAAACAACTTTTGCGGACGATAATTTAAATTTCTTACCGTAGAAGTTTTGATAAGTTAACCTTAATGAAGTCTAAGCAAAGTGGAATAAGTGTAGCACGACGTATCTAGCCTATGTAGTGAGGGAATGAACTCTGCAGAGTTTTGTGCAAGCGCGCAGCGGACGAGATTGCGGGAGCTCGTTAATTAAGACTTGAATGTGCAGTGTGTAATCAGCTAGCGTAGTGACTAGCCTTTCATCTATCTAGTTATCATGAAAAGACGTATGCTAATATGTAGGTATGTACGGAAACTATCAAGATCAAATCAACAGATATAACCCGACCTTACTTAAATATGGTTATTAGGATGTTTTATCCTGATGCCTATTTAGGTAAAGAGTAAAGTCAAAGAATGGCCAACCAAGTTTTTGCTAAAACATCTGAATTCACTGATTTGTTTGGGGAAATAAGCGTCCATAAAATTTATCGATAAGCCTTGATTTGATCGGAATAATTTTGAAATTATAACGTTTCAAATTAAATCAATAATCCCAATTGTATTTTAGTAAAGCTCTTTTCCCATTTCGAGGAAGCTGCTGTATCTCAGACATAGTTTCTGAGATAAACCATTTTTAAACCCCGACGCAAAAAGAGGGGTGTAATAAGTTTGACCGCTAATGTGTATGTCTATCTGTGGCACGGCACCCTAGCGGTAAAACGGTTAATCGCATTTAATTTTTTTATACGAAAGCAGGTTTCCTAGCGAGTGATTTAAGTTAGACCTCGTTCGCACGAGAGTTAAAATAGCGTTGCGTTATAACCCGACGTTGGCGGTTCCGTATGCTCAATTCGATTTAACGTCCAACGCCCAACGTCGAAAATCGAACAGTGCTCGATAAAAAAGCGCCACGTTTTAAAACCGCCTTCGTGTGAATAAATACAAGGTTTTCAATTTGTTCTATTTAAACGTTTTTTTAACGCCCGTTGAAAAAGCTCTCGTGCGAACCGGGCCTTAAGAGATGTTCTATGAGAATAGGTTCAGCCGTTTCGGGGGATTTCCTACATTTATAATTTATAACAGTGACGTAGTTGTGTACTATAATACGTCACACTTATATCCTTGTATGCGATACTAAATGCGCGATAGTAAATAATCTTATAAACACAACGTTTTTTTTCATTTCGTCAAAAAGGTTGTGTCAGTCCTGATCCGTCAGATATCTGCCAAATGCCGTGTCAGGATCAGCTAAGTTATTCCGCCCCTCTCGAGTTTTGCATTGTATTTTTTATGGATGGTGCAGCTCTACATTAGTAATTAATGTAAGTTTGAAACCCTAAACTTTATGATTTTTGTATAAAAAAATCGAAATATAATTTTTCTTCGATATTTTTTTTCTAACTAACCTATTTTACCGTGCTTTACTTATACTGTACATCAACTAAAGATGATTATATGACATAAATTATATTTTCATTATGTCTATGGGAAGTACCCTAAATATAGGCATAGACAACAAGCATTATGAAGGTTAGACGACTAAGGGGACCGAGGGAGGAGCGGGTAGGGGGGCGTGAATACCAAGTTTTACAACGGGCGCTCTTTTCACGCCCCCTGCCTGCTCTTTCCTCAGTCCCTTAGTCGTCTAGCAAATAGCCTTCATAATGTCGAACTTTTGGGCTAATAACCAGGAATAATTAGAAAGAAAGAAGAAAGAAAACACATTTATTTTAACGCCGCAATATAAACATTATTAAACCTAGAAACATTAACACAGGCACAATCAGACGTTAAAATAGGATCCCCACTCAGCGTAATGCCGCGGCAAGCCGTGGCGCTGGTTTTCAGTAGGGAACTACTTAACCTAACTTAAAACTAGGCCATAGTGGCGACACATACGCCAACGACACTCTTATTAATTTTAATATAATTAAAACAAAAAAATAAAAATATACAATAAAATAATAACTGAAGTATATGACATCTATATAAGTTTGTAATAAAATAACAACACTGTAAATGTGACTGATTTTGTTGGAATAGTTTATATAGAAGATTCAATTTGGGTATTCAAAAAATACGTACGACAATTAAATTTAAAACTTCTTAATGATTTAAGCGCTCGGAAGGGTGGCGGCAGGTTATTCCAACATTTCGTGGCAGCATACCGGAAACTGCCACGAAAAGCCGCCGAGTTGTGAAAGGAACAGACAAGTTGGAGGTATCTACATGGCCTGACCTCCGCCGATCTAGAGTTATGAGCCCAAGTTAGCTTAGTGTAAAGGTACGATGGTTCCTGGCGGTGCACGATGCCAAACATAAGGCTAGCTAGATGGACTCTTTGACGCGTGGGCCTCTTCATAATGCGATTTTTGTTTAAATAGGGTGTAACGTACGAGCGTGGAGGGATATTAAAGCAAAAACGCGCACATGCATTTTGCACTCTTTGTATTAACCTCTGGGTACGGGCTAGGAGGCGTGGTCCGTATACCGTGTCACAATAATCAAACCGTGACAGCACAAGTGCATCGCATAACCTCACCCTCAGCTCAACACTAAGGAAGCATCTTATTTTGTACAATAATTTTAGCCTGTAAAAGCAATTTTGAACTGTGTGAAGTATATGGCTCTCAAATCTCAACTCCCCGTCCATAAGAAGCCCTAGGTTTCTAGCTTCTTCAACACGTTCAAGAATATTATCATTTAGCTGCACTTTTAAATTACTCTTTGAAAGCGTATCCAATTGCTTTTTTGTGCCCAGTAGCATGAACTTAGACTTTGCAGGGTTTAGTGCAAGTTCGTTTGCTTGTGACCACCTAGCAATGCGCGCGAGATCACTGTTTAATTTGTGGATTGACGCGTCTATGTTACCAGGAGTACACGGAACGTATAGCTGCAGGTCGTCAGCATAAATATGGTAGTTACAGTGTTCAATTACATGAACGATATCACTAGTGTATAATATAAATAATATTGGGCCCAGGATAGAGCCCTGTGGCACGCCTCTAGATACCGGGAGTATTTCTGACACGACTGTCTTACCACTATTAGCTGGAATTTCAACCAGTTGACTCCGATTGCTGAGGTAACTTGCAAACCATCTTATAGTGCCCATCTCGAAACCGTAATATGACAGCTTTGACAGTAACAGCGAGATATCTATGGTGTCAAACGCTTTGGAAAAGTCCAGTAATGTCAACACAGTACCTTGTCCCCGGTCCTTAGCCGCTAAAATATTATCAGTAACATCGAGAAGGGCAGTAGCTGTCCCTCTGTTCTTACGGAAACCTGACTGATGCACTGGCAGTAAGCTATTTTGCTCTAAATAATCTGTTAGCTGCTGACAAATAACTTTTTCCAGGATTTTAGAGAGACATGGTAATATGCTTATGGGTCTGAGGTCTTTAACCATAGTAGGATTAGGTACCTTAGGAATAGGGCGCACCAAGGCAATCTTCCAGGCATTGGGAAACTCATAGGTGGCAATCGATTTGTTTACTATCAATGTAATAGCTGGCAGAGTACGAGGCAAGGTAAGTGTTATCATATCCAAAGTAATTCCGTCGAAGCCCTCAGCATTTGACTTCAAACTTTTAATAATTTTTAGCACTTGGCTTTCGGTTACAGGTTTTAAGCTGAACCTTGAAGAGCCAAACCTATTGTATTCAAAATAAGTTAGTTGACTAATCGTAACTTGATTATTATTTTGTAAGTCAAGAAAATGACGATTGATTATATTAGGGTCACTAAGATGGCTTGGAAATTGTTTCTCGTGGTCGTGTAATACGTCGTTTTTTAAATTTTTCCACAAAACTTTGGAATTACTAACATAACAATTTATTTTCTGAGAAAAATACGCGCGTTTTTCATTAAATAATGCAGTTGTGACAATTTTTTTTAGATCCTTATAGTATGTCTTATGCACATCTAAACCTGTATTTTTATACCTCTTGTGTGCTTCGTTGCGCAAACTCATCATCTTCTTCACCGTATGGGTAAGCCATGGGGGCTGTTATTTGGCTTAATACATATAGTTTTACGAGGAGCATGTGCATTGAATAGAGACAGAAGGTAAACGTTAAAAACTTCAACCATTGCACTAGCAGAAGTCAAATTAGCTATACTTTCCCAACTGATATTGTTATAAGGTCACGCTGAAAATTGGATATATTAATTTGCTTCAGTGGCCTGCACATGATATATTTAGGGCCCGGTTTTTTTATTTTGATATTAATTTCACATGTCACAAATGCATGCGAGCTAAGATCTGGTATGTAATCGACGCATGTGTGACATACTGGCGCATCGGTACAAACCAAATCCAAAAGTGTCCCACTGTGGTCTGTAAAATGAGTGGGCTGATCAACATGCTGGTTTAGGTTAAAACATCGCAAGAAATTGGTCAGTTTTTGTACGCGCGCGTCGTTGGTATTAAGCATATTTATATTAAAATCTCCCAGTAAAATTATAAAACTATATTTTGCAAACGAACTTAGAGAATCCGTCAGCGAGTCCAAAAAGACATCAATAGACATCCACGGTGGACGATATGCCGTACCAATAGCGACCCTCGCACCTTTAACATTAAGACTAAGCCACATTTGTTCGATGGGTTTTGTAACAGGATGAGATAACACGCGCGCATTAATATCGCGTCTTACATAAAACCCCACTCCGCCACCCCGTGAGCGCATGTCTAAAGGTCGGGCGACATGCTTTAGTTTGTATCCAGGTACGACAGGTGCGCGTGCGCTTTCCCCAGGCCTGAGCCATGTCTCACATATAGCCATGATATCTACCGAATGATTTTGCATTGCCACTATAAATTCATCATGCTTAGTAACTAACGAGCAAGGATTCAACAAACAAATTACATGATTCTAGGTTTATGGAAAATGCCCCATAGGTTTTACATCCCCCCCCGAAGTGTTAAAAAATAATGGCCGTATCTTTGGATTGCGCTGCAGTACAAATATTGTCCTTATAACCTTCTACATTCGTATGAGTTTGTGACATAAGTAATTAAGAAAGCCGTGGAGCTTTAGCTCCCGCTTTACCTGCGTGAAAGAGCACGCTTTATGAGTGAGTGTGATGAAAAAAGCACTCACTGGATTTTCTTCATCATCTGCTTTCCCACTACTACTACCCCAAAGAAGAAATACCTATCTATATTCAGTGACATGTAGCCACACGGTAAAAAAAGTAGTCGTTTGGCTTGTTTGAGAATAAATAGATGGTCTTGTCAACAACACAGTTGGTCTTATCAAACTATAAACACCGTAATGCAAGGAGAGCCAATCCTATAAAATGGGTCCAGGCTTAGGGAAAGATGGTTTTATTATCATCAGGTCAAGATCTGATGATGGAATCTTATAGAAATCGATTCTACAAAAATATCAGAGGCACATTCGGGTATTTTTAGGGTTCCGTAGCCAAAATGGCAAAAACGGATACTATAATAGTACGCGAACAGTTTTGAGCTTCGATAACTTACAAGTGCGATTTTCTTTTTTAGTTAGAAAATATAATATGATTACTTATAGTAAAAAATATTTTCTAACAGTTTTTGACGTCGCGCTAGATATCGATGGCTGTGTGACTCAACCTCGTATATGAAATTTTGGCGAAAATGAGATAATTATACAAAACTATGTAAAATGTTACGATTCACGTTACGACAAAAGCATTCAGGATGAAATAGATATTTTACGTATTTATTTATTCAAAACCCAAACACGTATTTGGTATTGAAATATTTGTTTATCACACAACCTCGTAAATAATTATACAAGTTTGCGACACCAAATTTTTTAATCATCAATGCAAACAGAGTACCCAATACTATCATACTTATGTAACTACAACTATTGATACGAATAATAAATGCCGATCAATGGGTCATCATACTCATCATCCTTATTCATTACCTATTTTTTGGACAAACACTGTTTAGATGCGAACGTGCCTATTGTTCTTTATAGCGATGGGTGTTGTGCTCAAAATCGGAACGTCACACTGTCCAATTCATTGTTACATTTTGCTAAATTACATGATTTGACAATCTTTCAAAAATATCTCGTTAAAGCATACATAAATGGAAGCAGATTCTGTCCACGCAACTATTGAAAGGCAAAAAAAGAACAAAGAAATCTACGTACCCGCAAACTATGTACAGCTTATAAGAAAATCCAGGATAAGAGAGTCTTACACTGTCAATTACGTAGACTATAGGTTTTTTAAAAAGTATTCAATTTTGAAAACTATAAATCTATACGACCCGGCAATCGAACTGGTGACCCGTGCGTAAATGACCGCCTTGAAATATACCGGAGAGGGCATTTTATATAAATTATCGTTTGACGATGACTGGGAGGCTCTTCCCCGGCGTATGATCCCAATCACGGTTTCAGCAGCTAATGATATTCGACAGTTGTATCAAGCACAGCTGCCTATAACGCGTCGAAAATTTAACGATCTGCAATCACTAAAAATGGTGATACATAAAGATCCGTTTTTTGACACCTTCCATGTGAATTTTAGCTGACTTAGCTAAAAGAAAATAAATATTAAAAAATAAAAAAGGAATCCTGTCATATTTATGTCATTACCATAAAATCTCGCCAGAAGAATATTAATTTGAAAAAGTGTATTAATTTAATTAAAATGTGTTTCAGTTGTAGATTACTGTTCAAAAGAGAACATGGACTTATCAGCTCTCACATGTGTGATAAACTAAACAAATATAGCAAAAAAAGGAGACCTGTGAAGTAAAATGGTTTGGGGAAGATATAGAAATAATAAATGGCCAGCCACTAAGGGAATACATGGCAATACATTACAACTATTCCTATGACGTAAAATGGTGTGTTAATTTTAACACTTTACATATAGTCCTATATCCCCATAGACCTTTGTCACCGAGCGAAGAATCATGCTAAATATTATAATGAATAATATGTAGAAGAGCATTTTTTTGTCATCGCAGTATTAGTTTGAGGATAAGACCAGTTTTGTTTTGTTACATTATATAAAAAACATATACTTTACAAATTACTGTTTTATTAAGTATATATATGAAGTTTGAGCGGTCGGTAGTCGTTTATTTCAAAAAAATACACTTAATAGATCTCTTGGCACAAACACGTATAACATGTTAAAGTAACTTAAATTTATAACACAAACTCGTATAGACATATAATCGTCATACATGAATTCAATACTTATAAATTAACTATTGTCAATTTGGTATACATTATATCGTCGAATTAGTTATCTAATTATTAAAAAATATTTTACTTGTTCAGTACAATAAAACGAAAAAAAATAGTTTTTACGTGTTCTCCTAAAGTTGATTTTTTCCATATACGAGGTTGAGTCACACAGCCATCGATATTGCACATCAATGGATGGATACCTAGGTCTTTAAAAATAACATCGAGGTATCTTTGAAGATTTCAAGTGAATATTTTCAGAAATAATCGATCGAAAGTCAGAAAAATTGTGTGCCCCCCTGTAACTTTTGAACCGTAAGTTCATAAAGTTAAATGGTCTGTTTACAGAAATTAAAGTACGTATAATTCTGTAAAAATATCACTATTTCGTTTTTTTTTTTCGATGAACCGTTCGGTCTCAAGTGCAAATTGAAAATTGGCAAATTTCAGCGGTGACTGTTTTGTTACTGCAAATTTCTTATCTGTGAAAATGTTGTTATAGCTTCTTTAAGATATCAAAATCGAAGTGGGGGTGGAAAAATGGAGGCCGACCTCTACCCTTTGCTTTTTCTGGTAAGCATCTAGCGCTTTCTTTACCACATACTCTTCATCCCTGCGCATGACGTGTCCATACTACCGCAAACGACTTTCTATTATACTTTAAAGGTTCCACGTATGTGTTAATTCCTGACCTTGTCAAGCCTTGTCCATCGAAGCATTTTCATTTCAATGGTATGTAGCCTTTGTACGTTGGTCTCCTTCACTGGCCAGCATTCAGCTACATACAACCATGCTGGCCCGACAGCGGTTTTGACAGGGTCACAGAGCATCCCGGTTAGGTCACACTTTTCCGCCAGCCGACATTAATTCTATGGGCCACGGTCGCCGTCCGTTCCGGTAGGCTGTCACGGCTAAATCGACATGCCAGGTGTTCAGTTTTTAACTTACTAGCTTTAAGACCTGCATTTTCTAAGGTTACGACCCATAAGTGCAATGCTGCTTCTGCATCCTTTGCTGTATTCGATATTAGGAGGATATCGTCCGCATAGAGGAGATTGCAGGAGAGCGGGCCTTGGATGTTCTTGGTAATTGAACCATCCATGACAAGGTTGAAGAGAAGAGGACTAAGGGCCGAACCCTGATGAACTCCGACGCCCACCCCAAATGCCTCGCTTAGCTGGGCTTTTCACTTTGGTGTACACACGATCATACATGTTTTGGATTAGCCGTACGTATCATTCTGGTAGGAATTAATAATTCAAAATTGACGGCATTCTAATAAAAAATAAAGTTTTGGAATCCCTAAGAATGTCAAGCCACCAAATTGCACCTCCGATAACGGGGTCTTTACATTTCCTCTGCGTCAAAAAAAAGGGTTGCACCACGCATAACTAACGAACTGGTCAACGTTAAATATGGCGAAGGAGCTGTCATCCCATAGAAAACTGTCAAAATTTTCATACAAGATTTTTTTACGATGACGTTGCCGTTAACAGACGGTTTGACGCAACTGCCCCTTAGTCAGACAAACAGATACGATGCACGTCGCTAACTGTCCGTTCGCATACGAAAAACTGCTTAAACATTATATATTCCAATAAAACAATATAATTTAATTAACAATTGTAAATTAACTACCGTATGCCTATATAGAAATGAAATAACCGTAAACAACCACCCACCTGAGGCTCAAGAGCGGCACGACGAGAGCTAGAGAACAGTCTATGTGCTGTCGCAGATATTTCTGCGTCACATACATTAAGTACAAATTCATTAGGACTGGCGGCACAGAACCGCACCCGAGGACCGAGGCGAGCGAGGCACGTTGACACAGGAACTGTGTGGACCTGCTTATTTAGGTAGATTTTCACTCTACTTTAATGTATATGCCCTAAAAGGTTCCTAGAAGATACAAATCAAACGATATGAAAACAAATGAACTTACCTTGTCAGAATCCGTGGTGTTGCCACTACCAAATGAAGCCAGTGAGTTACGGTCTAAGGTCTCGTCGAGTAAAGCATCTTCCAGGTCTCTGAAAACATACAACTCATTACAAAAAAAATAACAGCAATCATAATCGGCTCGCTGATACATCCAATGATTCATTAAGCTAAGAAGCATTTTAAAAATGGATTTTAGATAAAAGCTAACCTGCTGGATCTTTGCGAGCTCGTCGGGCGCACTCGCGCTGGACTGCGGGGCGGTTGCTGCAGCACTCCACTGAAGTAAGTTTCCTACAGCAAACGAACAAAATAATTGAGACTTACATACATATACACATGTACTTATATGTTATAAACTAGCCTGTATGTGACCGCTTCCTAGTTGCATTATTTGTTTATTCATTAAGGACAAAATACATAACATTAAAATGTCACTTTAAACAAGTGCTTTAGATAAGTTGCATAAACCGTTAATTAGAATACCCATAAGCGCCAGTTGATAATTTTGTACTTATTTGTTGTACCATTAGAAGAATATCAGAGTAGAAATGCATTTGTGCAAGCAACGGTTCAACTTTGGAACAATTTCATTGGTGTATATTCCTGCTACAAATAGTAGGCTAAGGGAATATATTTCTTAAAAGATGATATTGATATTATTCTGGTTCAATTATTTTTTGCACTTCACAGATTGACAAACGTGTGCAATAATAGTCGTAGAATAATTGATGACTAGTGTTACCTGTATGACCTCCCGCAGCCGGCGCACCCACGTCTGCTTCACTTCCAGCGAAGTAGCTTTCAGAACAATGCGACAGTCGCTGGCCATAGGCTCCCGCCCCGTCCACACAGAGAACTTGCATTCGTCGCCTTCAATGTGTTCCGTCACTCCGAGTTCAGAAGTCATAAATTTAGTTTTATAAATATATTTGGCTTTTCCATGAGAGTCCTTAACTTCTTTAGCTAGTAGGAGGTGAAGATCAAATAGGAATACCCGCCTCTCGCGGCCTTTTTTGATAATTTGGCGTAGATCCCACACGTGAAAGGAGTCTTGAAGGACGACTTCGCCTAGGCTATCCGTCGGCACGTCACAACCTTCCAGTAATGAAAGGTGCATCGCGTCATTAGCCTTTTTAGGCACGGACAGCATGACTTCCAAACCGTCCTGTAAAAAATAGATTACATAACCACAATATTTCATCACTTCTTCGTTTCTAGAAAACAAATTTAAAGGAAAGACTACCCTTTTGTTGTTTTTAGCGTTATAGACATTAGACTTAAAAGTTAAACGTATGAGTCAGTTTATTGTTCTGTTTATTAGAAGTGGATTTTCATTTGAACAGAAAATGTTTTTGTCTCTCTTACTTATACTCATAATTAACTCGATCAATGTCTCTAGCCAGGGGGGTTTCACTACGCAGTTTAGGTACATTTGGCCGGCGCGCCTCCCGGGCAGGCGTATGGCAGTGGGCTGCCGCTCGGCTCGCACGATAGTCGTGTCACGTGGCGCTCGCGCAAAATTGTAAATACACAATGACTTCGAAACCTAATTCTCGATCTAATCCGTATAAAAGATGTCTTTGTGAATGTCTAAATAAACGGAAGAACAACGAAGCAGAAATAACATTTTTAAATTTCGAACGTTATTGATAGGTCCCGAAGTCCTTACTTAGTAATAGTTAAAATAAACATCCTTAATTTATTGAATATTGGTTGCCCAGAAACAATATTAGGAACTGACCGACATATTTTCAAAGGAATACGGTTGTGACATACCTACTTCCGTGAGAATCAGACATAATCTCTATAAAAGTTTCTATCTCCAGATAAAAAATTATTATTTACAGAATCAACGCGTGTAATTCCTACATATTTATCTTAAAAATAATAGATCAGTAGGTATAGGTACAAAAACTTGTCAAGTGACAACCCTGTGCCGACGCTCACAGCTCGGTCATAAAACTGCGGCGCGCAAAGAAGATTCACGGTTCGTGCACGGTTATACGTTTCAATTTTGCTTGCAGGCGGCTAGTATAGGTATAATTTATTACCTAAATCTGACTTTTGTGAAGGAGTGAACTTTCTGTACGGTAGTACTATTAGTTATTCTGTGCTCTAGCTTTAGCTGCAGTAAGAATAATTTTGGCAATTTGGGTAAAACTGTTAAGATTACACTATGTATATTGTTCGGTTCTTTCAATGTAGTGGGACAGAACTGCTAATGTACTGCTGCAACATTTTTCGTCGGTAAGCTTTACCGAGTAGAAACAGTACTATGGTGAAGTTTTAGTACGTATTAAAACCTTACAACTAAGCCATGAAACTCTGCAATCTGTCTCGGTTGGCATTCGTTTACAACCAGGTTTAATGGTTCTAAACCTTTCCTTTACATAATAAAAGTAAAAAAATTAAGATTAAGAATTTAATCAACATTTTTAATTTATACCTCTACATGTTGATATCAAATATTTAACCGGTATTTCAGCCTTATAGCAGTCAGCTCAGAAAAACAATAGCTAAGAACATCAAAGCCGATGGTTTGACAGGCCTCTTACTAATAAGTTAATAACCGACAAAAATATGTGTAAAGCACCGCCACAAACATAAAGTAAAAAGTTAGACAGGCTCGACACGGCAACATTCCGCGCTAGCCACAGTAAAAATAATTCACTGTGACGTATATTCAACTAACAAAGCAGTGCGCAACACTTTGGATATAGGTACCATACAATAAGGAAGACGATCTGTGACAGAAAAAGTGCATGGTTTTTTACTATCTTAGAAGGACAATAAATATTAGTCATCGTCACAGCTCATAAAAGTCATACATTATTTATTAGTAAATCCCTCGCTCAGTCCCCATAACCCATATATAACAGGAAAAATACTTCCCTCGAATGATTAAATGTTCTTATGTATGAGTAATTCAAATATTCGTAATGTTACTATATTTGTTCGCGCAAAATATTTGTAATTATGTTCATTTAGTTGGTAAATTCAAAAGCTATTGATCCTACATTATTTAAAAAAACCTTATGATCTTATTTATCAATGAGAAGATAAAAATACTTATTTAAAAATACAAATCAATATACATAAGCACACATCATTAAAAAATGCACATAATGTCTTCCAATATTTACAAATAGGCAATACATACATTGTCCTTGTTATTCATTGGCATAGGTCCGATACGCACACCGCGGACTATGTGTTTTAACATCATTAGATATATGTATTTATAATCCACACTTATGAACACCATTACATTATAATTGTAACTAAATTAATATAATTTATTGCTACTATCCGGACGGCACAATCGACTCATCCCGAGTCCTAAGCAACTGTTCAGCGAATGAGCATACCACGTATGTGTGAGTCAGGAGGAAAAATGTTACACAAATTTGTCTACGCCGTTAATGACTTCGTCCGGCTATTTAATCTGCCACGGATTCAACGACTTGCTATGCTATGCATTTAAGTAGTAACGAAAAACAAGTACCAGACTGATAGTGCGTAATGGGTTTATGACATTATAGTACTCGAGAGCTCATTAGTATTAACTAGGACAGCAAAAACGAGTAAAAAACAATGTATTATAGAATCTGTAATATTATTTTCTCAAACATGCTCGGAAATGTTCCTGTTACGTTAGTAATTAGAGACCAGTAGGGACTCTATTCCAAGGCAGGTTCAGCGCGACGTACGTAAAGGATTTTCATACAACATTAAATCACTCAGCCAGTAACTGAAGCATTAAACAAGTAATTTTATATAAATAAGTTTGAAAATTAGTCGTTTAAGGAATAAATGTAATTTTTTTTTTCATTTTCATACATATTTTTTAAACATGAGTACGTTTACCTAGAGCAATTATAAGAAAAATTGCTTAAGTTTAGGTGGTATTTTTGGGTATGTATTAAAATATTTCCTTACATGTTTGAGAAAAGCACTATACATGCTTCGACCGTAATCAGCTTACCTGGCTTCGTATTGTAGCCGTCTTCGACTCGGACGGCTACTAAATACTCAGCCAGGAAAGCTTACTTACTGGTCTCTGCAGTAATGTACTAATAATGAATTTTCTATAACAAAAACAAGATAACACGCGCATTTGATGATAGACTATATTTTGGCTGTTTAGACTGCTTTGAACTTTACAAATTATAGTAGGTTACCAGTAGTGGTTACATGTGAACTAAATCGATTTGGAGCTTGGTGAAAGAAGAATAGAACACTGATCAAGATTAACAAACCTTTTATACAGTAAACTCAAGTCAAAACAACACAGGCTAGTCCAGTTGTGTAATGTTAGATTGTTGTGGGGAACTGTCAAACCAGATGTTAACTACGTTATCTTAATCTTATCGCGCAATGAGCGTCTTGTGGTGATAACGATAAGAAAATACCTAGTAGTGTATGAAATAGCGATACCTACGTAATACATAGCTCCAGGTATAAATAAGCATACTTTATAGATTAGATTGGTATCCGTATACCGGGTATTTTTTTCAAGTTCCGATAACTATTTGTGACGATAGTGAGAGAAGGACATCTTGACCATAATTTTAGTGTAGTGGCTGCGTTTTATCTTAAGTACTTCGTAACACCGACACATATCTGATAGAATCTCAACTACTTTTCTTTATTTATTATTCTTTTTTTTTAATGAATTATTAATTTTCTCAATTCATTTTCTATATTAAGTTTTTATTATTATTTCTTTTTATTTATTACTTTATTTGATTGATATTTTTAATGCATATTCTTCGCCCAAATTTCAAAGTTCAACAGAGTTCGAAATATCTGCAAAGTATATGAAGGAATCTTAATGTCAAGTTTTGTTTTTGGGTTTGAATGTCTAAGATGAGTCGTCTTAGTCTTGTCATGAAAATTTTGTACAAAAATTACCACTCCAAGAAGAATTGCTGTGATAAATATACTCTAAGAGGGATTATTGTTGGAAACAAGTTCAAAAAATCAGTATATACCTTGATTTCTCCTTGCCCTTCCGCACAGCAAGCTTGCAGATCCTTTAGTAGCAGTTGGTACTTCGTGATCCTTTGCACTGGTTTAATTAGATACGCAGCTAACGGATGTTCCAATTTCTTCTTGCGCTGCACCCTGAACGTGGTGAAAATAGCTTACATTCATACAATACGGTACACACTTCATATTTTACAATGGCTTAAATGCTAGTTTGATACGTAGGCTTGCCATAAATTCTGTCCCACATGAAATTACATTTATTTTGAAACTAAAAGAAGGCTTATAAATAAATCAGGGTTATTTTTATTAATTATATTATAAAGATTCTATAAAATAAAATATTTATTCAAAATGTCCACCTTTTACTTTCACACACTTCCTTAAACGGTCCGGCCACTGGTCTATGACGGCACGGACGGTATCGATGGGTATTGAAGCTGCTGCCCGCACTAAATCTACCTTCAGAGACTCGACATTACGATGAGGTTTAGAGCAGGCTCTCTCCTCCAAAATATTCCACAGACCATAGTCCAAGGGGTTGAGATCGGGGCTTCCTGAGGGCCAATCTTCAGCCGCAATAAACTCGGGTAAATGCGTCGTTAACCATCGTTGTGTTGTCTTAGCTTTATGTGCAGGGGCAGAGTCTTGTTGAAATATCCAGTGCTTACCGGCAAATAAAGTATCATTTAGCGGCTTAACAACTCTCTTCAAAATGTCGTTTTGATAGTTCGTAGCACGTATTTTTACCCCTTGTTCACAAAAATGAAGCTCTGTGACGCCTTCATAGGATACTCCCCACCAAACCATGACATATGCAGGATGGTGGCCCCTTTCTACCCTTGGAACTTTTTCAGAAGCTTCTTGGGAACTGTGAGCATATATTTTATCATTTTGGCGGTTGAATTTTTGCTCCACGGTAAAGATTTTTTCGTCTGTGAACAGAATATTACGATATCCGCCCTTTGCGTGCCGCTGCCACAACACTTTAGCTCTCTTCGCTCTTATTTTCCGTAGGGCCGCTGTCAATCGCTGTCCTGTGCTCCGACGATTAGCCCCAAGATTAAGGTCTTGTTTTATGATACGGGACATAGTTCTAGGGGGAATTTTCATTTCCCTAGCCATGATTTTCTGCTTGCGTAGCGGATTTCTCCGAATTCGCTCAGCTACCGCTTTAATCACTACCGGTGTCCTTGTTTGACGTGGTCGACCGCTCCTGGGCCGGTCGTCGACTAAACCCATGTCGTTGTATCGCTTGATAGTACGATAAATAAATTTCTTCGTTATATTCAAAGGTTTCAGCAGGTTGAAAATGTCACTCACTTGCTTGTTGCACTTGTATAACGCTATCACTGCGACACGATTCTCTTTGATGCCCCACTCCATCTTTAGGGAAACGATACCTGGATCTAAATGTATTTTTTCTGACAGCCAAAAGTCTATTTAAGCATAACCAAGAAACAAAAGTACATCAAACATTCCATTATTAAATTTAAAATGATGAAAAAGTTGGGACAGAATTTATGGCTAGACTACGTATGATAAATAATTTTAGTCAAAAAAAAAATTGAATACACAATTGTTTTCCAAATATTGTGTCTGACGTAAGTTTTGGTATGAATTGAGGTAGATGTTTGATTGTTCCTATGTCTAGAAAGCATGGTCTACTGATATAGGGTAAATCGCCAGTAACTGGCCACCATTCAGTTACTGGCTCCCTATACTAAAATGAATTCTGTGTATAGGTAAATAGAACTCATTTTTGTAAGAGGCGGCCAGTTATTGAACGAGTGGCTAGTTGGCAAATCTCCAGTAACTGGCCATTTTCCTCATACTAAAATGAGTTCTCTTCACCTTTAAATAGAATTCATTTTTAGTATAGGTGGCCAGTAACTAAAATGTGGCCAGTAATTGAAATTTTTTCTTAATTTATACCTTGTACTAAAATGAACTTTATTCACCTATAAATAGAAATCATAACGTGGCCAGTAACTAAAAGGTGGCCAGTTACTGGCGATTTACCCTACTCTGTTTCCATTTCGCCAAAAACATGTTTCAGTCGGACACTACAATAGTAGATTGTTTGACAAGGGTCTAAAGTAGGTCATACATATTACCACGAGGTGATTATTATCCCGAACGAAGTGAGGGAAAATTGTTCGAGTGGTAATATGGCTTTTAGACCAGAGTAATGCATACAATTTTTCACTTCGATTGCGAGAAAATAAGATAAAAATAGGTACTTATTATTTAAGTACAATAACTAAACTAAGGTGAAATTATGATTTAACTTGACGGTCTTTTAATTTTTTTAACTTCTTAGACACAGATACAAAATATAAACACCGCAAATAAATGCCACAGACGATGATATAATTAGCTCTTTAAACAGTTTAAACACGCATTTTAGCGCTTCCAAAAAATTTAAATCTTTTTTAATGATTGTGAAGTAGGACCTAAAAAATACTCATGAGAAATAAATTGCGTTTCCTGATTGGTCGATGTTAACGTTGCTGTATTCCGATTGGTTGATATTAAATACAATGTTTTTTTAAGGACTTAAATTATTTACACAGTATACGCACCAAAAAAGCATCTAGCGTTTCGATTAACTTCGATGTGTTGTGATTGGTGGATTTAATATGGTGAAGTGTTCCGATTGGTCAATTTAAAATGTTTTATAAATCATAAATATGTATACATATTAGCCCTAGAGGCTAAATGTACCACTTTAGTCCGCCTTGGTAAGCATAATATGGCACACTTTTTGAGTATGAGAAGTGAAAATATACTTTTTTCCACACTTAATCATAAAACGTGTTATTTCACGCAAGGGAATCGGGAGAGAAATTTAATCTTAATCCCAAGGGAGTCGTACCTTTTTTATTTAGAATTACAACTCGTACGAATCAAGAAGGTTAAATTCAAAATATTTGTTTAAAATCAAGCTCTAATTAAGTATTATTTTATTAGTAATTTTCTACGTACAAATATTCTATAATAATGAATAAATATTTTGTAGTCTAGAACATGTGAAATTTAACTTTTTTTTTGGCAAATACAGAAAACGTCAATTTTTGGAACTTCTATTTTAATTTAGTTTTACTTTTAAAATACTGACGTTGATAATGTAGCTTTTTTGTTTGTGATTAAAACTTAATTTAAAATATTTAAAAGCCAATAACAATATTTTAACTTCTCATACTCGTAAAGTTCGATTTAAGTCGTGCGTGGACGACACAAAATCACTTTTTACGCTCTAGGGCATAAAGTAAAATTGTCTTCTAAAACTAATATAATGTGGCTCAACAGCCAAACACAGTCAAAATATATTGCACAATTTTATTGAGCTGTAAAATTTCGTAGAATACTGAAACTTGTTGTTTTATTTTATTCTTGCTATAATTATTTAAATTTCATGTTTTCTATAATTAAATTAATTAAATCAGATAAAATAGGAGTTGATAATAATTTAAAAATGCCCCATGTGTTTTTATGACTTGGCAGATAACAAGTACTTATGTCTAAATTCACATGTTGAAAATTAAAAAAAAAACACAAAATAACTATGTGTGTATTTCTTTATTTATTTATTTAATCTTTATTGCACAATACAAGAAAGTACAAATGGCGGACTTAATGCCTTAAGACATTCTCTACCAGTCAACCGTTGGGCCAAACAGAAATCAGTATTGGGCTGGGCCAGTATTCCGAGTGACTGTGCCTTTGATCACTTTTGTTGGGGTAGGCACCCCGTCAAAACAATAATAAAATGACGGAAGTATCTGTAATTCCGCCATAAGTATTTCATTTCAGATTGATTTCTGAACCTCGAGGCCTGCGGCTATCGTGTATCAATTGACTCTCGATTGCAATATTTAACTAACCCCCCCTTTGATTGTAGAACTATCAAAGGGGCTTAGTTAAATATTGCAAACGAGAGTCAATTGTTGCGATGTACTATCAGAGAGTATTATATTGAATAGCTATAAGATGTTATTATATTCTGAAGCCAACGGCCACGAATAAACCGCAATACGTTAGTAAAAATAAATGTATGGAGGTTGAATGAATGTGGTACCTCTCAAAGTAGTCCCCCGCGTGCTGTACCACGGCGGCGTTGCTGTCGGGCTTGTTGCGGCAGTACGACACGTACATGTCGAACTCGCGCGCCCACGTCACGAAGCAATGCCCCACGTCCTCGGGCATGGTCTCGTACTTGTCCAACTCGCGTAGGAACACTCGCTCGTGGAAGCGGTGGATCTCCTCGATGTTTCCGAATATTATTTCCTCCTACAAGATAAACAACTTCAGTTACTCTTTTTAACAATGGGTGGTAATTATTATAAATACCTAATAATGTTTAGTAAATATAATGTTTTTCAAACAAAATGTTAGTGTTTACCTTTCCTTGCAAAGCCTGTGGCACAGAATTGGGGTCGGTTCGCATCTCTCGCAGGTAGCAAGTTATACATGTTTCCAAATCCTTGACATAAGCGCGTTCAGTCTGGAGCAGCTCGGCCATGATAAACCTGTCGCCAAAACGTATTACAGTTACTCTACTTGCTTAGAACGCATTTACTTTTATTAAAATGTAGAATGCTATAGTCTGGCCAGCCAACGAACGCAGTAGCAATGTACAGCGAACAAAAGTATGACAACACTAAGAATCAGTGAAAAAAGCAGCAATGATCATCCAATTTTATGTTTTTAATTTTAGGTGGTATTTCCGTCCTTTTCATTAGGTGACATTTACGGTGTGTAAAAAGGAGACGGATATATTTCGTCTGATATGTCATCAACTGCAACAGATAATATGATTGAGGCAATTGACTGGATATGGATTAAAAATGAATTTAAATTTAAGTAGGAACGTTGCAGGAGTTCTATCTCAGATGAGAGAGTGAAATGCACTAGAAACAAATTCAATGTGAATTGAAATGTTCGTCACGAAATACGGTGTCTCATCACAAAGGGTTGCCATGTGGCAACGTACGTACATGTGTACGTATTTTGAATTTGCCGCGCATTTCTACTGACAGAAATGGTTTGCCAGACTATAATTATAAAATATAAGTTTTTTTTTATTACAAGGCAAGGCTCTTTTACGCCAGGAATATTTTTCAAAGTGGTTACTCAAAAAGCGTATTTTAAGTACTTGTACACCATTCGAATTGCAATTACATGAATATCTCCGGTCTCGAAAAGTGCTTTCCACCCTTGCATGAAACTGTGGTATTGTGATTGCACGCTGCTTTCATTATTCGTATGTACAAATAACAGTAGAATTAGCTGCACATAACATGCTCACGAAATACTTTAATGTGAGAAGATGTCAGAGAACATGTGTGACGTGAGACATATATACGTACTCTTTCCGGCGGGCACTGCGCCGCTTGTCGTCGGCGGCGCTGGGCGGCGGCGGCGCGGCGCGCGACTCGTTGTCCGCCGACTGCGACGACGCCAGCGAAGCAGCCACGCCAGAGTCGCTTTCCGCTTCGCTTTCGCCGCCCTCCATACTTCCACTAAATTCAGCATATCTGTAATGTATAATTCATATTGTAATGCATAATTCATATACGCACTTTTATTTAGCTTCACTCTGTATATCTATTTGTATTAACGGAACTTAACCGTGAAAGTTTAAATCAGTGTTCACTCTGTATATTTGTTGTGGTTGATTCAAATCTTGTACGTTACATTTCAACCACTTCCTGGTGTCTGATTGAGCTGAAATTACGTATACTTCCGTAATTTATATGACAATGCAATAATAAACTAACACGGAGCTGAGCAGATGCTGCAGTCGTAAGATAACCTAACAACTCCTCAAGGAAGAAATGCAAGGTCTAGAAAAGTCCCTAGAATTAATTGATGGATGCGCTAAGAATAGGAGATGCAGTCAGCAAAAAAACTAGTTTCGTGTCTATTATACGAGGGCGACACTGAAAATTATTAGAACTGGCCACTTGTAAACTATAAAATAAAATAAAAAATTGAAAATGGGACTCTTTGTTAATATTATTGTGTTTTTATTCCATTCATCTGTCATTTGTTCTACGATTTGGCAGCACGGATCAGAAGACAATCCGGATAGTACTTTTACTATATTTCCCTAACCACAGTTGAACCTTATTACCGAGCAAAACAGTCGTTCATAGGTCACTAGTAAAAAGTAATAAAAACGGTCCGATAGAGAGCATAATGTAGGGGGCGGTGTCTCACTCGCACAATGCTGCCAACTTATGAAACTTACCAATGTGGTTTTATTTATCTACATTTATTTTAGTAACACACTAGAAGTTACTTCCTACTTATAATAATTTATTGCAAGATTTGAATTAATACTTTGTTCCCTTTTAGCTGCTTTGAATTTTTTTACGACGTAAATATTATTCATTCATTAAATTAAAGAATTGCAATTAATATTGCAGACAGTAGTAAGTTTTGCAATATTTAAAATACGGTCTGGTATCCCCATCCCATCAGTCCCATCACTGACATAATATGTCACTGATATTATTTCAAGTGACGCCGCTCAGCTCAACAACATTTCGTAAAAACATTTTTAAGTAAAAATGGTCAAGATATGTTCCGTAAAAGGGAGAGACTTTACAATAAAGTAGACTTTCCTTTCACCGGTAATCCACAATCATTCAATTTTACGATTATACAACAAGTTTAGATTGTCAAACAATAGGGTGACTATGATGTCGGCAAATTGCGGGTCGGTTTTGTTATTTTTACAGAAATGTACATAAGTACATGGTCTGTTCCTAAGTATTACTTACATAGGACAGGAGTGGCCCGCGGGTCTTTTTAGGCCCTTTCGAAAGGGTCCTAAAATGGCACAAGGCCATACAAAAAATTGTAGTAGTGGCAGTATAATAAATAAATAAATATGAAATAAATATTATGGGACAATCTTACACAAATCAACCTAGTCCCACAGTAAGCTCAATAAGGCTTGTGTTGTGGGTACTAGACGACGATATATGTAATAGATATATACATATAAATACTTGAATACATACAAAACATCCATAACTCAGGAACAAATATCCGTGATAAACACACAAAAATTGCCCTGACCAGGATTCGAACCCGGGACCTCCTGCTTCATAGGTAGGGTCACTACCGACTAGGCTAGGAGGCCGTTAAAAAATACTTTATTGTACAACATTTGTACAAATGTACAATATTTGTACATGGAAGAGATCTCTTCCAGTCTACCATTGAGCAGTTTGATGTTATTGATGTTTTCTTTATTTACCTTTAAGTATATTAAAGTCGGAGAACTGTCCACATTAGACATGACGCAATAGTGAGAGCCACGAACCCCCTGTACTTACTTAGTTTTAGTTTGCTACACTAACTATCCCCTATTTGAAGTCGCGGACATCTGGCAATAGAGAACATGCATGAAAAATATTTAATTGAATCTGTTGCATAAACACGTTCAACAACCCCAAACTAATATAAATAAGTGGAAATCCGTAATAATTTTTAACAGTTTTTTAAAGACATTGCGGTTTGAAAACGTAAAATTTTAGGCATTTTTTTTATACATCAAATGTATTTTCGAAACTTCAGTTCGATTACTTATGTCCTAACAAGAAAAAAAATGTATGACCACTATATAGCTAAACGCATTTTTTCGTGCCTAAAATTACAAAAATTTTACAAAAACTTGTTCCTTCCAAACAGTTTTCTGCAACTTTGTGAACGGTGACGTCACAATCCACACACTTTTTGTATGGGGCGTTTTGACGCACGGCGCAGACGCCTAACGTATTTTCACACTTTTGACGTTTCAGGGCTATCATAGATAGTAGGTTTATTAGAGACATTTGAATCTACAGAGAAATGGAATCGAATGACGTCTTCCAAAAAAATCATGCATATTCCTAATCGTTCATCGGTGTTATGCAAACGAGTTGTAAGAAATAAATATCTTACAGTTCTAGGTTTGATGCAGTGCAGTATCATGTAATTAATAAGATTATATCAGTTTCAGGAATTTCTGTTGGGGGAAAATAGTGCAAAATGACGTTACGTTAATGTATTTTTTGTCGCCTACCTACTGTTTTCCGTAGCGATACGCAATGTTTTTACTTTTTTGTTATTATATTAGCGATAGGCTTCGACAGTTTTTACCTATTAACTGAAATATTTTGCTGGTCTGTCACTCTGACGTTCTTCGATAAATAGCTGCCAGATGCCTGGATCTAGCAATAAGTTTAAAATAGTAAACTAATTAGAGGGGTTCTCTGCTCTCATTATTGCGTCAACGTATCTGAAGTGGCCAACTCCTTAAGTCAGTAGAATGTAAGTTCCCATATGAACTATGAGACTTCTCTTTCTGGACAATACTTACTAGACGACAAGCATATTTAATTTTATATTTATCTTCATACTATCCCAATCCCACATACATCATAGTACATATGGTCACTCTACTTAGAATGAGATGCAGCCCCCTACATTACCCTCTCTTTCGGCCTCACTTTGTGGTCGAAGTATGACCTCCAGATTGTATTTAACTTCATGTTTGGCAGCAAATTGAAACTGTGTTACGTTGTCATGAATTTAACGCGAGAACATTTTCGTGCAATGATTTTTTATGACTTTCGATGTCATTTAAGTCCACAAGAGAGTTGTGAAACTTATGAACTTATGAATCTTATGATAGACTACGATTGGCCTTTCAAGATGAAGCCCCATCTCGTGCCACTGTTTAAAATTGGTTTAATGAATTTAAACGTGGTCGCACTAATCTCACCGATGATTTATTTGCGTGAGAGACGGCCTTCTACGGTGACGACTGAAGATAACATCAGTGTTGTGCGGCGTATGATAGTCTGACAAAAGAGTGACCTATGAGCAGATTCGTACAAGCTTAGGCGTCGGTATGAGTCAAGTCCATACAATCCTCCATGAACATTTAGCGGCGAGGAAGCTTTTGTGCCCGGTGAATACCTCATAATTTGATAAAGGCCCAAAAAATCCGTCGTGTTGATTGGTGCCATGAAATGGCTCAAAGATTGTTACGATCCTGAAAGTAAAAGGCAGTTCTGAGTGGGTGTTTCCTTCCGAGGAGTTGCCTACTGAAGTGAAGAGAGGTCGAAGTGTGGGGAAAAAGATGGTCGCCTCGTTCTTCGGAAGGATAGGTCAACAACAATTGTTTTTTGAGGATCAAAAAACAGTTACTGCAAAGTTTTACACTAACAATTGTTTGCCACTTGTCTCGGAAAAAGTTCGGGAAAAACGACCTCGAAGTAGGATCCTCCTTCGCCACGATAACGCCGCGTCGCACGCCACCAAGCAAACGATCGGCTGTTTGGCCAAGGCAGACGTGGAATCAATAGGTCACCCGCCTTATAGCCCAGACCTTGCACCTTGTGATTTTTATTTATTCCCAAAAATTAAAGAAAAACTCAGAGGAAAACGTTTTATGGACGCCGAGGAAACAAAAGGCCGTCGAAGACACCCCTAAGGAGGAGTGGGCAAAATGATTTTCTCAGTGGTTCTATCGGATGTAGCGATGTATTGATGTAGAGGGAAACTATTTTGAAAAGATATAATAAAACTTGCCAGTTTGTTCAGTTTATGATTTTCTAAAAATGTTCAGTGTCACCCTCGTATGCAGCAAAGGAAAACTTAATATACAAAAGATAGACGTCCGAATAACGTCCACGGAAATGTACCTACTGTCGAAAAAATAATTATGATGTTTATATTATGTTATATTTCCGAGTTCGGTACTAAACTTCTTGAAACGACTAGTCTAGACTAGTCTTGTTAAATAAAATTCCTTTCAACATCGAATCAATGTACATTTTATACATGGTTACTTAGTTATGGGTTTAGTTATAGTTATTAAAAGAAACTGCAATATTGTTTATAAAATTGAAGCTCTCAAGATATAAGGTCGAAGATATGATACCTAGCATCGACGGCGGCCACCCACTCCTTGATCTGCACGGCATGCGGGTGGCCCTTCTCGACAAGGCCGTCGGCGAGCTGTGCCAGCAGGCGCACCCGCTCGCGGGACTCCCGCGCCACGCCCGCGGCCGCCGCCGCCGCGGCCGCGCCGCAGCGCTCCTGCGTCTCCCGAATCCATTCTACGGCCGCGCGCGCCGACCGCTCGAACAACGCGAATTGCTGACACTGCTCGAGCCTCTTCTTGCGAACCGTCCAGTGTTCTAATACCTGCATCAACTCACATTTCAATACACACGCATTATTAAATATAGATTCGGAATTAATCACTGTATATTACCGGTTCAAAAAGCAACATTAGGTAAGTCCTGAGCATCACATCGCATGGAGCTTCCGAATAAACATGGGCCTTGTTCCTACGATATCGCGGCTCATGGTACATGTGCGGGCACTGTAACGACATGCCTGATACCATCGCAAACCCTGAACAAAAGCGTTATTGTCTCTGCGCGGATTCGCCGCTGACACTGACAATGACTATAGCTAACGCATTCGTGTTAGCGAAAACCTTGGACAACGCGGTTTCATTTAGATCAAAATATTTTCATACTTGGAATGATATTTACATTTGTAAACAAATATGTGCACCATTCGCAACAACGCAACTGACACAATTACAGTAACAATGTTTGTTGCTTCGTGTCTGTACACAAACCGTTCGAACTACCGTTTACGCTTTAGATTGAATAATAATAAATAAAATACCGGACAATCGGACATAATATTAGTAATAATAATCTAACGGTTTCATAGTGATAAGAAATTAGTAGATTATTCTTCTATCTAGTTACGTCAATCTAAAACGTTCACCACTTTCTTTTATTATTTTTTCAACACACTTGCTTGTAACGGGGTACTTATTCCACCGCTATTAGGCTAATATTCCTAGATATTAAACACGCGGGGTTTTCTATTATATTATAGAACTAGTGCGGCAATTTAAAAGCCAATCAACTTACGTTTATACCCTAGTACCTAGTATGTATGCAGACGAATCGTTGTAATTTTGTCGGGTATTACCTTTTTTTTAGCTCTTTAAGAGTTTGCATTCTAAAAGTAAATATACACATTTACGATAGAATACAAATTATACAATCCTAATTGTAAAAAAGAATCATTTCAACTTATTATACTACTCGTTTATCGTTATCGTTGTATTTAGTTTAGTTTTAGCTCATAATTCAGGTCCCCACTGAAAACCAGGGCTAAATTGCCGCGGCATCATGCTGAGTGGGGATCCTATTTGACGTCTTTGTACTGTATTATTACTTGCTTTGTTTTTTGTGTGTATTTGTGGCGTTAAATAAATTTATTTTCTTTCTTTCTAATACACAATAAATTATGTTTTAAATACGAATTGTCTGTTTTAATATTGGCTCTTTGTCATAATACTCGCCTTTGCCACACACTTTGTTTTTTAAACACGAATTGTCTGTTTTAATAGTGGCTCTTTGTCATAATACGCGCCTTTGCCTCAAGCTACACGCACATGCAAAAAAGAAAATTGCACGCCTTGTTAAAAGTTTACCTGAAATCATTGTTTATTTGTTGGATTTTCTCGTTGTTTTATTAATTTAAGCAAATTATATTTTAAGTGAATAAGACAACTTTATCGTTAATTTAACCTCTGGATATACAGCCATGGCCAGAAGTGTTGAGCACCCTTGCGATTTTCATACATAACTCGAAAGTTTAGTCCGGCGTTTCTATCTTTTAAAAAGTTATTTTATCAATTAATTAAAACTGAACAGGCATGTTTTGTTGAAGTGAGTAGTAACTGCATAGAATATTTGCAATTTGTCTCACCGACTTAAATTCGCATTTTTGTTACCTCCACTTTTCATATTTTATAGGTACCTCGAAAGTGTTATTAAGTGAAGTTGTCTAGATATACCAATAAACTATAACATTTTAAGTCATCGTAATACATTGTTATGATAGGGAATTAATACTTAACATCAAAATTGTAAACAAAAACCACCTATGCCCAACACATCTAGCCAAGTCTGTATTTCAAAATTGTCATACATACTAGTACAAAATTGTCATAAAAATCTAGTGAGCAATACGTAAGAAAATATACTCTGGTATATTGGACAATAAATGTGAAGTGTTTAATTTTATGTAATGTTTTGAAAAAGAGTCCAGATAGTCAATAACATAACGAAAAAAGGTTAAGTTAAATTTAATTATCTTAGGTTTTATAATTACCTCTATCCTTTAAGAATTCTGACAATTAATGTATTTATCAAAAGTTATTAATTACACTATTCTGTTATTTCCTCGCAAGTGTGATGAAAAACGTCGTATGAAACGCGTGTGCTTTATCATGACATAGCTCTGCTCCCTTTGCGCACTCACGTGCGTTCGAGCGCACAATATCGCTTCGGCTGTCAAGTTAGCACACTTGAATCATAATATACTATTTTTAAACGGACGTTTATTGAAATCAGGTTTGTAACGTGAGTGTTTATTTTTACAAAAATTGTTTTGATTGTTACTACTATTTTTTTTTTTTTTATGAAATAGGAGGCAAACGAGCAGACGAATCGCCTGATGGTAAGCAATTAACGCAAATTAAATTAACTACTATGAAAATTATAAGACATTATTTAAACAATACGAGTATATGATCGTTGTCTCATATCAATAAGATCTCAGCCAAACGCTGATATAATAATTTGACCCATCTTTTTCTATAGAAAAAAAAAACTGAACATCTAATTAAGGAATGACTCGATAATTTAATAATTATTTTATATTTATAAAACGTCTTCGTGTGTAAAATTGTATCATGAGATACCATGGAATGACATGGCACGATATACTATAAAAGCGCTGCCATTATGCATGCGGACAGCAGACTGTTGCAGACTCTCAGAAGACACAGCACAGACGACACTCCTTGTTCTGCCAGTAACAGCCCTAGTCGGCTCCTGTGGCGCCTTGCTGACGGCGGCGGTATAGCCGTGTACCTGCGCGGAACGCACCGCATACTTCAGGAACGTTTTGGCGGTGCGCTGCGCTAGCGTACATGCCTTCAGGAACGCCACCTTCGGCTCGCCGTGCTTTACAAATAGAGCTGCCAGCTACAATTTGTGGCACGCTCGACAACATACCTTGTTTTCCTGTGAGAGCAGCGTGTCGAGAATAGCTCTGGTTTGTTCGTGGTGCGCCTTGCTGGCGGCGGCGGTCTGGCCGTGAACCTGCGCGGAGCGCGCCGCGTATTTAAGGAACGTTTCAGCGGTACGCCTCGCAAGCGTGCACGCTTTTAGGAACGCCTCCTTCTGTTCCCCGTGCTTTACTATTAAAGCTGCCACCTACAATACAAATGACACGGTTGTGTTAGCAGGAATAGGCCAATAGAGAACATGCGTGAAAAATATTTAATTGAATTTGTTGCATAAATAAACACGTTCAACAACCCCAAATTAATATAAATAAGTGGAAATCCGTAATAATTTTTAACAGTTTTTTAAAGATATTGCGGTTTAAAAACGTCAAATTTTTGGCATTTTTTTTTATGCCTCAAATGTATTTTCTAAACTTCAGTTCGATTACTTATGTTCTAACAAGAAAAAAAATGTATGACAACTATATAGCTAAACGCATTTTTTCGTGCCTAAAATTACAAAAATCTTCCAAAATCGTCCGAGCGACATCCATTCCATGTTATCCAACAAGCAACGTAAAATATGTGTAACTAGAGTTCATTATAAAATAGTCTACTATAGTTAAGTGTAATAACTTGTTATCTCCATTAGTCATCAGTCTGTTACGTAGGTATCTACAACTGTATATTACCTCTAATGTGTGTAAATATAAAATGTTATTACCAATGCCTAACATAAGAAAAACATAGCGGCCGCACGGCGAGTGCCTGCTTACTCTGTTTGCAAATACCTACCTGTTATTGCAAATTGAGTAAACAGACACTCCCACAGCCACATAAATACGTACCTAAATTAATAGTACAATGGTGTACGGTAAAATAAGTTTTCTGCCAACAAACTGCTGTGCAGTTTGGCAGATAGGTGAAATTGATTAAATGTATCTCTTTTTGTGAAAATAAAGAAAAAAAAACTTGTTTCTTCCAAACAGTTTTCTGCAACTTTGTGGTCGGTGACGTCACAAACCTCACACTTTTTGTATGGGGAGTTTTAACGCGCGGCGCAGACGCCTAACGTATTTTCACATTTTTGACGTTTCAGGGCTATCATAGATAGTAGGTTTATTAGAGACATTTGAATCTACAGGGAAATAGTATCGAATGACGTCTTCCAAAAAAATCATGCGTATTCCTAATTAAATTAGACTTTTTCGAAGAACTAATTTCGAGCAAGCTGGAAATCGTTTTAATACCTTTAGTCGGTCCTAATTCGTGTAATCTGCGTCCCAGCAGGTGCATTCTTTTTGGTAAATTTTTGATCCTGTGTTGATGCTGAGGACCTCATTTCAGCATGTCAACTATTCCTGGCAGCCCTATATAATCTAAGGCCAATGAGACCTCCTTGGACAAATTCGATACGAGATATTCTCAAAATTCCTCATAAAGGCAACTTTCAACCTGGCCTCTCTACTCCCTAATTAGTGCAGCCGAATTTAACCCTCTTTAACATTGAATGGATTGACTTTTTCCTACAGACCTACTGTTTTTGAGCTGCAAGCAAATGACTAAAAAAAAAAGCAAACATTTCGCACTTATTTTAAAAGTTATGCACACTTTCTGGGATCGGGCAACCTCGGATTACACGCATTTAGGACCAAATGAACATATTAAAACGATATCCAGCCTGCTGAAAATTAATTCCTCAAAACGCTTCCTATGGATCCTTATTTGATTGGCCTACTAGTTCTCCTATAGACAATAACAAACACGCGTTACAATCACAATAGGTGTGGTGTATTGACATAAAAGTGCCATTATGACGAGTATCTTAGATTTAAATGTTTCTATGTATCTCGATGTATTACTATGTAAACAGCCTGTTACTAGATAAGTGTTACTTCCATTTAGGATAACGATACTCTGGGTTTTGATCGAGAGTACTAACCTGTGCCGCTTTATCTACAGCCTGTGACTGCGTGAGTTCATCAGCGGAAGGAGCACCGGCGGACCCGCACCAGTCCTCGTCCCTGCGGTACTCTCGTTCCAGCGAGTCCAGTACCGAACACACTTGTTCAGCGGTTTTATAAAAATTGAGCGACGCTGTCACAAGCTTGTGTCTTTCCTCCGCGCACGTCACCAGGCGCTGCCAGCGCTCAGTCACTTCTTCGGAAATTTCTCTGTTAAAAATACATATGTCAATGGCATTCGAAGCAGCGTCGTGTCAGCGGTAGCAACACCACTAGAAGCGGTGAGTGTAATGTTTCAATTTTTATAAGCGAGGGCACAAAGACAACATGATTATCGTCAGATCCTTTATGTCATATAATTAACACAAAAGTTAAGCCTTGACGCCTGCCATTAATTTGCCACGTTAAATCGTTAAGAAATACATATTTTAACAGCTATTTCTAATGTTATAATTAGTAAGCAAGAGATTACCTGATAGTATGTGGGTCATAATGGTTGGCCGCGCGCAAAGCATCAGCCCTGTATTTAACTTGCACCGCGCTGGCGTGCGTCTTCTCCACGGCCACCTGGAACTGGTCGTGCTCCCGCTTGAGCTGCTCCGCCTCCGCCAGCGTGCCGGGGATCGAGAACGAGGCCGCCAGCATCGCCTCCCCGTTGCGGATCCAGCTCACCACCTGCGTGGCATCCTTTTGGAATTGACCTGTATCATACAAATGTTGTGATTACTTCATACCGTAAACAATAACTACCGCTGTTATGCAACGACCATGATTAAATGAAATAAAACATTTTAAATATGTATCTAAGAAATGTTTTCCTTGTTTGTTTCTATTCTAGTAAATCGTATACACATATATTGTTACATTTATAGTACATCTTGATTAACTATCGATTTTCCTATAAGCTAATATGTCGGTTTTAATTTATTACGACAATAATGTATAAAGATAGTTTAACATTTATCTATTTTCAAGACTAAGGGTGGATTGCACCACGCACAACTAACGAACTGATTCACGTTAAATATGGCGACGGAGCTGTCATCCCATAGAAGACTGTCTAACTTTTCATACAAGATTTTTTTAACGATGACGTTGACGTTAACAGACGGTTTGGTGCAACCGGCCCTAAGTATGCACGAGGTCAACTTAGGGATGAGAGAATGAGAATTGTAGTCAGTTGGACACCGACCCAACTGGACGCACTGCTCGAAGCGCGCGCGGCGCTCCTCGGCCAGCTCCTCCAGGTCGAGCTGGCGGTCATGCAGGAACTCCAGCAGCAGCTGCACGCGCGCCTGCGCGTCCAGCGGCGCGGGCTCGGAGCCCTCCGTGCCGCTCGCCGCCATCGCGTCCGCCGCCTCTGCGATACCGCCCGCTAGCTCTTGCCCTTGCTGTACCACCTAATGAACAAACAGACGTGTAGGTACTCTACGATTTGTAATAAGGGGACCAGTTAGTAATCAAAGTCGCTCTTTTTTCCCCATAATTGTAATAATACCAATAATAATAAAATTACAATTAGATTATATAAAAGATCAACGAAGTAAATGAAATTAAAACATGTACAGTCAATTACTCAGGAACGTTTTCTAATCAAATATTTCTATACAAGACATTTCATAATGGAAATTACACCTTGATGACGGTAAATTAAATAGACAGGAAATAGTTTAATATTATGGAAAGACAAGATAGTTCAGCGTAAACTACAGGATTTGCTATAATTAGGCGAGCGCACATGTCTATTCAGAAAAGGAAATACCTAAGTGATTTATATTATTAACCGTTATAGAGATATAAAACAATCGAAAACTCCGGTACCGGACGATTTTTGGTTATTTTAAGTTTTTTTTGTGTCGGTTGTTATTGCGCAAAAGAAAAACGCACTCTGTAACACCCATAATGAACCATCGTTGAAGATTTAAGTGACCAGTCGTCTACGTCTTTTACCGGATCATATACAGTTTTCACAACAAATGTGTTGATATTAGACGGGGTGTAGAATACCATCGCTTCTGGCTAGACACCTACCTGGTAGGTCGCGTGTTGCATCCTGGCGACGCTCTCGTTGTGCGCCGCCAGCGCCTGCTCGGCCTGCTGCGGGTCCCGCGGAGGCTCCGTGCGCTGCAACTCGTCGCCCCACAGCTCCAGTCGGGAGGACACCTGGAAAAACCACCATTGTACAATACTCAACTATTTGAAGGAAACTACACAACTGTTATTATTATGACGAATAACAATTTCGCTAAGCCAAGCGATTGAGTCTAATGTACAAGTCGTCATTTGTTTCAGACTGTGGCTACCCACGTAAGGCAACAAAATTATTGCATTGAAAGCTTGAACACGCCAAAGTTTGGGCACACATTTTTGCTTATGATTATTAGCATGGGCAGTATATATTTATGTTTGTACTAAAATTATAATCTATTTAGACTACCTATATAATAAATAACGAATACGACCATAGTTATGAAATATACAATTTGTTTTCACTAGCTCTAAACATTAAAGGACCGAAATCAATTTGCTCAAAAACCCTTAGAAAATTCGTGTTGACTATAAAAACTTGCAAAAAAACGAATATGGCCTAAATTAACTTACTCATTTGATATTAAAATGTTGAAGAGAGGTTTTTTAATAGAATGACAGCCAAAATACCAAAAAAAAACAGATATTAATGACAAAAAAGCGAAACTTATGGCATACAGCTTTCTTATGTAAAATCCGAACCTTTCTCGGGTTATTTTGCAAAAAATATATAGTCGCAATCGCAAAAGGGAAGTCAACTTAGATTAGAAGCTTGCAAGGAATTGTACATGCTAAGGGAGATGCTAAACAAAATTTATTATAGTTCAAAATATCAGGCTAAAGCGAGTGTGTTCAGTGAAAGATGATAGAACCTGCACAAAAAAAAATTAAATTAACCAAATAACAAAAACCTTTGAGTGTAATGAGTTAATAACATACCCTAAAAGATTATGAGCTAAAAGTCATGCATAATGTCCTCATTATTTATAGGTCCAGCTAGTTCTTGCTAATCATAGCAAGCGTAGCCGATGATTTACATACGAGAGGATGATTGAACAAAGAAATATAATAAATATAGATTTTAGAGAGCGATCAAAACTTATGGCCTGAAGCCACAGCTCATTGTTACTGATTAATGGTGGTATTTTTAAGTAGTCACTGCACTATAACAATATCTGAAGGATATGAACATAATTGAGTCACTGACAGAGCCTATAAGGTACTATTCGCGAATAAGCCTAAAATAAGGCAAATGGAAAGGATTGTTCCATACAAAAGGTTATTCCAAAAAATATATCCCGTTAAAGGTATAATAGCAGCTAATCATCAAATAACAGTGACTTGTGCCACTAAAATGCACGGAAATAATGTCGTGCAAAGTATCATGTATCTTGGGTACCAAAAGTTTGTATGGTTTGTTACATTCTGAAGCTGAACTGAAATTCAAGTGTTATTAATTATTATAAATAAATAGTAGTATCTGTGACAACCCACAAAATGTAAAAAAAAATATTACAACAGAATATTTAAAAGGACAACCTCCGGACCCATCCATCGCACACACTTAAATCTTACTTGCCTAATTTTAAGATAACTCGTATTTTAGTCTATAAAAATAAGTGAACTCAATTGTATGTAAGGGGGTATCGGTAGACGAAGTGATAAAGACCAAGTCAGACCGGCATCAATATACAGCCGTGGCCAGAAGTATTGAGCATAGCTCTTTTTTATTTACAATTTTGATGTTAAGTATTAATTCCCTATCATAACAATGTAAGATGACGTAAAATTTTATATTTTATTGATACATGAAAACTTCACTTAATAACACTTTCAAGGTACCTATTCAATATGAAAAGTGGAGGTCCCAAAAATGCGAATATTAGTCGGTGCGACAAATTGCAAATATTCTATGCAGTTACTACTCACTTAAACAAAACATACCTGTTCAGTTTGAATTAATTGATAAAATAGAAACGCCGGTCTAAACTTTAGAGTTTTGTATGAAAATCGCAAGGGTGCTCAACACTTCTGGCCAAGGCTGTATATTAATTCAAACTGAACAGGCATGTTTTGTTGAAGTGAGTAGTAACTGCATAGAATATTTGCGATTTTTCGCACCGACCTATATTCGCATTTTTGGGACCTCCACTTTTCATATTTTATAGGTGTACCTTGAAAGTGTTATTAAGTGAAGTTTTCTAGATATATCAATAAAATATAACATTTTACGTCATCGTAAATTATTATGATAGGGAATTAATACTTAACATCAAAATTGCGGAGGAGTCACGATATAGTATTTTGTGCAACAGGTACATAATAAGGGTTCTTAAGATTCGAGGGTCGAATCTTAAGAACCCTTTTTTACATATGTTCTTCGTGGCAGCCATCTCTGGAAGCACCCGACCCTACTTCTAAAACTAGATTCCCTGATTCAAGAAACCCTATCATCAGTTCTCAACATATCTTTTGACGAGAGGTCCTGGACCCAGGCTACTTTACCTATTCGGCACGGTGGCCTGGGGATACGCAAAATTACCAGTGTATCGCTGCCTGCCTTCTTGTCCTCAGTGCATAGCGCCCAGAACTTAGTTGAAAGCATTTTAACCCCTTCTCTCGGGGCCATGGAGGCTGCTCATTGCACTGAGGCTAAGAATGTATGGTCAGTGACCTGTCCCAATGCTGACCCGCCTGCCAATCCTTGTTCCCAGAGGCAATGGGACGAGCCGCTCTGCCGACTAGTACGGAACAATCTAGTTGACACGTCAACTGGTCCGGCAGATCGAGCTCGTCTCCTTGCCACTGCGGAGTGGGAGTCGGGTCTGTGGCTACAGACTCTGCCTTCACCAACTATAGGCACGCTTTTAGATAACTGTACCTTTAGACTGGCGACTAGTTTGCGGATAGGGGCAGCAACAAACGCTCCACATCGATGCCAATGCGGTGCGATGGTGGATAACCTCGGTCACCATGGCCTCTCCTGCGGCAGAAGCTCTGGGCGTATACCACGTCACGCCAGCATAAATTATGTCATCCGAAGGGCCCTTGTCAGCGTCAAAGTTCCTGCCATCTTAGAACCCGTTGGTTTGGCAAGGGACGACGGCAAGAGGCCCGACGGCATGACGCTGGTGCCTTGGAGGATGGGACGGCCTCTGGTATGGGACGCTACATGTGTAGATACTCTAGCCCCGTCCCATCTTCCAGGTACCAGCAAAGATGCTGGCAATGCCGCATCCGCAGCAGAAGACCTCAAACGCCGCAAATACGCCACCCTCGGTAGTGGTTATATATTTGAGGCGTTTGGGGTCGAAACGTTGGGGCCATGGGGGCCGAGCGCGCGCCGCATCTATAAAGATTTAGCGGCGCGTTTAATCGAAACGACGGGTGACCAGAGGGCTGGCCAATACTTTGCACAACGTGTAAGCATCGCTATACAACGTGGCAATGCGGCCAGCCTTCTGGGTACCCTGCCCATTGGCAGCGATTTGGAGGACATTTTTTATTTGTAGGTAGTCTCTAGTTTATAGTTATTTATAATATTTTTTATAGTATAATATTCACCATAGAGGTTAAAGGTTAGCTAATGAAGTTATCATATCAATAATGAATCGATTGAATTTTGCATAAATTACGCCGTTCGCACGAATGCAGCGAATCTGTGCTAAAACATTGCGGTAGCGAAATGTCCGAGGCAAATCTAAATCCAACTTATGATGATTCATAAAATAATTATATCAGACCTTTTTTGAAATAAAACTCGTAGTTGCAATAACGCATATTATTTTAGAAAATATTGACAACTGAAAAGTCAGGTGTCAAGAAATAATAAAAAAATTGGTAATAATAACCGTAGTCAATTCAATTTAAGCGAAAATGCCACCCACTATTAACGATGAGATTCGTCATAGAATTGTGACAATGCACCAGCAGGGTCTTAGTATTCGTGCAATTTCGAGGGATCTGCTCTTGTCGGTAGGTTTGCTCTGTCTGATATGTCTCCAGAATTAAAATAAAGTAAAAAAATCACTAACTTCAAGTTTGTATTTTTAGCGAAACACCGTTGCGTTATGGGTGGGACGATATGCTGAGGAAGGGATTATTGCCGATCGTCGCCAAAACAATCATCGTCCTGCTGCTTTAAGCCAAATGCAGCGAACAGAAATGCTCCAAGGTTACGAACTAAATGGATTCACACCCACTAAACTATATGCAGAACGGTTTGATGTGGATCCCAGAACTATCCGAAGGCATCTGCATTCAATGAATTTGCATCACAGAGTTCCGGCTTATAAGGTTGATTTGACGGAAAATCATAAAATCGCCCGCGAAAATTTCGCCAACCGATTCGTAGATTTTGATTGGACTTCAACAATTTTCACTGACGAGAAAACATTTCAATCAAGCGAACACGGTCGCCTACAAATGTGGCGGTATAACGCAACACGGTATGACATAGATCATGTCATACCAAATAGGGAATCGGGCAGAATAGGTGTTAATATGTGGGGTTGGATGAGCTCCGAAGGTGTTGGCGAACTCGTCCAAATGCCACCGCGTGCAAATGCCCTGGACTATATTAGCATTTTGGAAGAAGTCATGCTCCCTTCCGTAAGAACGGTCTATCCACAGCACGATATGCCTAACATCAATTTCGTGCATGATAACTGCTCGATACACCGTGCAAGAGTCGTTAACGCCTGGTTCGATGCACACCCAGCCATTACGGTAATTCCGTGGCCATCTAAATCTCCGGACCTGAATCCCATAGAAAATCTATGGGGTTTAATGGTGCAGCGATGGGATCACCGTAACGAACGCAGGGCTGATGTTTTGGCTCAACATTGCCAAGACATCTGGGAAAGTATGCGAGGAACTGATATTGGAACAAAATTAGTCGCCTCTATGCGAACACGACTACAAGCTGTATCGGACAGCCATGGAGCTTATTCTAAATATTAAATTTAAAAATAAATATGTTTTTGCTAAAGGTTGACTTTTTATTAGACGATGTACCTATATTGTATACTACTCAAAACAAAGTCTATATATTTCTGTTTAATTGATAATTCTGGGCCATCAACTAATTGATAAGTGATAAGTGGCTGATTAATGATGCCTCATATCCGTAAGTGTCCAATCTCTTTCATGCTGTCTAATAACTAGAAAGAAATATAATACTGTAAAAAAATATGTTTTACGTAAAGATCAAAATACTTAGTGGCCCCTATTTACTTTTAAGTAGTATATAAAAATTACACTGACAATAGCTGACATATAAAACATAAAAATATTTAAAATAACTTCGTTTCAAAATGGCGGGATTACCATGCATATTCAAATATTTGCAACAGTTATGTATGTGACAATGTGATGGATGTCATTATTTTGTTCTATATGTTGGTATCAATCTCTAGAGTTACTATGGATACGTTAAAACGTCGCCATGGTGAGGATGAAATATGTATTACACGGCTAAAATACGTACAGCGGCAAGTGGCTCATCGATTAATGACCGTGACTGTACCTGGAAGTCAGTGCATTAAAAAAACAAAAACAGTTGCACAATATGTTTTTCACACCACCTGCTCGACAATGCCAAATTATATACTCGTATTATGCAAACCTCACCGAAAGCAAATCAAGCCCTTGGCTTTAGCCGGGTTATAATGTTGTACTAAATCTCATTATAACCCGCTGGTTAATAATGTGATTTCACTTCCCATAGTTCTTATTGTTATGTGCTTAAAGTCTAATTTGGTAAAGTCCGCACGGTGCACAGCCCCGCGACGCCAGCCGGGGCCCGCGCCGCCGCGTCGAGCTGATTTGAAAATCGAATTTATTTGGAAAATCGTGCTGGCCTCCTTTTTTAAATACCTAAAACAAATACCGCGAGTGTCATAAGACGCTGCAGTATACGGAGTAAAACTGCAGGTTCTATAAAAATTGGAGATACAATTCGAATAAAATGGACTAATGTATCAAGAATCAATTTTTAGGGTTCCGTAGCCAAATGGCAAAAAACAGAACCCTTATGGATTCGTCATGTCTGTCTGTATGTCTGTCCATCCGTATGTCCCAGCCATTTTACTCGGAAACTATACGATGTATCTGAATAAAATTTACACATAAGGTGTATTTTGTATGCCGCTACTTAGTCATGTAGTTAAATTTGAAAAAAAAAAAAAATTTAGGGGGGGGGCATACATGTAACAACATTATTTTTTATTTTTTTTACTAAATATCAACATGTGACACATAAATCGATAGGTCTTTAAAAATAACATTGAGGTTTTTTGACCATTTTGTGATTAAGTGAATATTTTGTGAAATAATCGCTTCAAAAGTCAGAAAAATTGTGTCCCCCCCTGTAACTTTTGAATCGTAAATCCAAAAAATATGAAAAAATTTGAGGAGATGCGCCTTGTCATATACTTTCTACGAACATTTTTTTTAACATTATCGGTTTAGCCATTTTTGAGTTATTTCCAAAAAACTTCTTCCATAGGCATCAGATACGACCTATTGGTATTAGTTTGGTTCTTATTCCATTGAAGGTACGGAATCCTGCTATGTGTGGTCCGACACGCACTTGGCCGGTTTTTACTTTTGATTTACTTTAATAAAAATCCGTTTCTAGTAGCCTTAGCTATTTTATTGTCTCGCAAGAGGTGAGAAAAGTAGAGTATACTCCTCGGGGATAAAGCTGTTTTTGTCACGGGCGCGCTTGAACCCCTCACTGCACTCAGGACTCAGTCTTAATTCCCTCGCTTCGCTCGGGAATTAACTCATAACCCCCTCGCTGCGCTCGGGAGTAAAATCTGGAGTCCTTCGTTACGTTCAGGATTCAATATTGCGCCCGTGACATAAAATAGTGCTTTATCCCCTTGGTGTACAATCTACTATTGTGTGACTGCTAGCAGTTATAGAAAGTACCTATAGACAAGTAGACTTTAGCACCTTCACTTAAATGATGTAATTTTAGATACCACTATCAGTCATTCAATTGGCATATTGCAGTGCTGGAGTAGAAATTTTTTTTATCATTACGCCTACTTTAGCTTAGAGCGCACCCAGCGGCAGCTAAGCCATAGAGTTATGCTAGCTGGTACGATTGTATTTTTTAACCGACTTCAATTTCATAGAAGGAGGAGGTTCTGTATTCGGTTTGGGCTTTTTTTTTATGTATGTTCACCGATTACTCCGAGACGCGTGGTCCGATTTGAATAATATTTTTTTTGTTTGAAAGGATATACTTCCAAGGTGGTCCCATACTAATTTGGTGCTGTTCTGATGATGGGATCTATGAGGAATTGAGGGACCTCCTCAATTTTTAAAGGCACATGTATGGTGATTTGGGTGTTTTCTTAAGCAACTCGGGAGTTTTCTCTCGAAAACCACCAATTTGATGAAGTGGACCTGATAATGATGATTGTTTTGATGATAATGATGATGATTTTTTTTAATGTAGGGTGTTCAGCGATTACTCCGAGACCCGTGGTCCGATTTGAATAATTATTTTTATGTTTGAAAGGATGTACTTCCAAGGTGGTCCCAAATTAATCTGGTGCTGTTCTGATGATGGGATCTATGAGGAATTGAGGGAACTCCTTAATTTTTAAAGGCACATGTACGGTGATTTTGGTGTTTTCTTAAGCAACTCGAGGATTTTCTTTCGAAAACCACCAATTTGATGACGTGTGATGATGATAGTTGTTTTGATGATAATGATGATAGTTGTTTTGATGATAATGATGATTTTTTTAAATGTAGGATGTTCAGCAATGATTCCGAGACCCGTGGTCCGATTTGAGGAATTCTTTTTTTGTTTGAAAGGAACTACCTATAAAATGGTTCCACATTAATCTGGTGCTGTTCTGATGATGGGATCCATGAGCAATTGAGGGAGCGTCTCAATTTTTAAAGGTACATGTACGGTGATTTCGGTGTTTTCTTAAGCTAGGTACTCGATGATTTTCTCTCAAAAACCACCAATTTGATGAAGTGGACCTGATGATGATGGTTGTTTTGATGATTTTTATAAATGTAGGGTGTTCAGTGATTACTCCGAGACCCGTGGTTTGGTTCGAGACAATTTTTTTATTTTTATTGAAAGAAACTACCTCGAAGATGATCCCACATCAATCTGGTGCTGTTCTGATGATGGGATCCACGACGAATTGAGAGAACTGTTCAATTTTTAAAGGCACATTTATATTGATTTTGTTGTTTTTTTAAGCAACTCAAGCATTTCCTCTCGAAAACCACCATTTTAATGGATTGGACCTAATTGAGTACATTGAGTACGTATTATGACCTTTTTCTTATATATCTCACCGATTATTCCGACTATGATTATAAAACCATTAAAAATGGAAAAACGAATTATATAACCACTAAAAATGGAAAAATAAAAACTTTTTACAAAAAAAAGATAAACCGACTTCAAAAAGGATAAAATAAATTATTATATTATTTATATGCGTTACAAACTGATATGTTTGAAGTCGGTGCCAAGCCAAAAACTTACTATACCGGTCAAATCAGCTTCAAGTATAAAAATCAAAAAACATCTATACCTCTACTTATATTGCAAAGGTGAATGTGATTCTATCTGTTACATTTTCACATCTATACTACTAATCCAATTTTGATGAAATGTGGTACCTATGTATATATACTTTGATACACGTCTCTTTTTTCAATAATCACAAAAAGGCAGCAAATTAAAAAAAGAATGTACCTAATCGCGTAGGGTTGACCTTCCATAGAAAATTTAAATATCGCGCCTTTTTCTACTAACAAAGTGGGTCCAAAACACCCAGTGTGTCTGAGTATAGAAAGATCAATCTAGCCATTGAATTCCTTTACACTTTAAACCTTAGATGAAGTAGGATAAATAATTCAAACCGTAGCACGGATATTCGTTCGAGATATGGTTAGTCCGAAAACTAGTAAAAAAAGTTTATTAACAAACATCATAATTTATAAGACGCATGATTATACTTTCTTTCTGTACTTGAATGAATACCTACGTGTAATCAATACCGCATTAGAATAGTTCTATAGTATCAAGAACAATTCACTGAACACAGAGCCTCGTTCTTATTAACTCTTCCAAATTTCGCTTGGCACCGACTTCAAACATATCAGTTTGTAACGCATATAAATAATATAATAAATTATTTTATCCTTTTTGAAGTCGGTTTATCTTTTTTTTGTAAAAAAGTTTTTATTTCTTATATAAACATCTGTTTGATAAATAAAAAATAAAATAAAAAAGACAATTTGTTAAAGTTGACCTTGTATTTTTTTATTTGTCATTTTGTGTGCCCGTATTTTGGCGTGTTCAAGCTTTACCCTTACCAATTTAAGTACCGTGTACGAGTTACCTGTAGCCCCGACAACCTCATCAATCTCGAGATTCGAGAGTGAGTCTAGGTTTCTACACTTGTTACACACCTCTAGAGCGTCCCGCTCGAAATGCCTGAGCTGCAGCGTGAGTTCAAGCCGGCGCTCGCGGTCGGACCAGAGCTCCTCGAGCGCGCCCCTTGTGCCACGCAGCCGCTCCAGAGTCGTCTCTACGGCGGTGGTGCTCGCCGCGTCCGAGTCGCCCGACGACCTGAAGACATCATATATTTACTTAACTACTTATTCATTTATTTGGTTAGTACATTGTTGTAGAGGCTTGAAAGTAAGCTACAGGTGGATCGAGTTAGTTCGAGGGCCGACCCGCCAGGGGAGGCCCTCGAAGATACGAGTCCACCTATAGCGCTTTCGGCCGAGATATTACATAGTGCTTTTCACGACTACTGTGAGGAAATAAAAAAAAACATTTGTCATAATAATATAAATGCTTTAATAGAATATCCAATTCAGTATTTCATTCCCGCCTTTTAACTTTTTATTTTCACTTTCAAGAAGCGTTTTTCTGTTGTTTGTTTCAAACCGACTCATTACTTAGAGGCGTTTTTGATAGAAAACCACCAACGGCTAAAAAAGTAAAAACGCCTTAAGGGTGAATAAATGGTTTTGACGTTTCTTTTCTTTAACAACAGGTAGTTGGCCCGATAAACAACCTTATTTTATCTTTTGAAACATAAAGTTGTGCCAAAAAAGACCTTTTAATGTTTTTTAATGAATGCAATGACATAACTGGACAATTTACTTTCCAACTAATGACATTTCATCGCTACAATAACATCATTGCTGTAGTGGTGGTTCGGGTGCTACAGCAAATAGCCCACCTAATGAAGGAAAACTAAGAGGAAATAATTCGTGTATAGCCAAATTTTGGTGTAGTTGTAGGCAAAGGTATCTTACACAACATACTAAAAGTACCGGTGGATGGGGGTGCCGCTAGCGGAAAGGGGGGGGTGTAAAGGTCCCTAATTTTGGTTTTTCGTAAATAACTCGGTAACGGTGGCTCATACGAAAAAATGTTCTATTGCTTAATTCATCCACATCAAATTTTCTATAAAAAAGATTATTTGCAATTTTTTGCTAGGATCAATGTTTAATGAGATATCGAGGAAATACGATAAACACTTTTTTAAACTTTCGGAGCCAATATTTACGAAAGTATTAGTTTTATCCAAAAGTGGTTTCAGAATACCCTTATTGTTTTAAAAAGACCTATCTAATGATACCCCAACTATACAAAAGCATATGGAAAGCTCAGGAAGTTCGAAAAAAGCTTTTAAAGAACTCAACAAGATAAAAGAATGGATACCGGCTCTAACAAAAAATGGGAAAAAGACTAAGGAAAAACAGACGCGATTAGACATTGTTAATATAGCTACTGACTTCTACCGAAAGCTCTACTCTTGCCAACAGCCCGAGCAAACAGACATAGAATACGAAAGCAGTATAACACCGCCGCACAATTTTAGCCCCACAGACATAATTAAAAAAATAGAAAAATTAAAATCAGATAAAAGCCCTGGCCCGGACTCTATTTCCAACGAAACGCTTAAGTTAGCTAGACATATTATAGCGACGCCTCTTACGCACCTATTTAATAAAATCTTACAAGAAAAAAAAGTACCAACTAAATGGACCGAATCGAACATAATACTTCTACACAAAAAAGGCAGTCACGCAGATATAGCTAACTATCGCCCAATCAGCCTGCTACCAAGCATATACAAACTTTTCGCTATGTGCTTAGAGGAACGAATAAGCCACAACATAGAGCAAAATCAACCAGTAGAGCAAGCGGGGTTCCGTAAAAGTTTTAGTACTATGGACCATATCCACACAGTTGACCAAGTTATTGAAAAATATACGGAATTCAAACGACCGTTATACCTGGCGTTCATAGACTACGCAAAAGCGTTCGACTCTATATCACATTACGGCATTTGGAACGCACTAAGAGCTCAAAACGTACATGAGACGTACATACAAATATTAAAAGATATTTACAGTAAAAGTACAAGCAAAATCAAACTGGATCGAACCGGTGAGCCCATAGACATAAAGCGTGGTGTAAAACAGGGCGACCCATTGTCGCCAAAACTATTTATTGCAGTTCTGCAAAATATTATGAAGGACCTAGAGTGGACCCACAAAGGCTTATTAATAAATGGAAAATATTTAAGCAACTTACGGTTCGCAGACGACATCGTGATTTTCGCGGAAACGGCACGCGACTTAGAGACAATGATAAATGACTTAAACCACGTCAGCAAAAACATAGGCTTAGAGTTAAACATACAAAAAACAAAGATTATAACAAACTCTATTTGTAGAGAAATAAAAGTGAACTCAAGAGCCTTAGAATATGTTCAAGAGTATGTCTACTTGGGCAAATTAATTTCTTTTAACAAAAATAGGAAAACCGAAGAAATTTCGAGAAGAATTGCCATTACATGGAACAAATTTTGGAAATATAAAGAAATTTTAAAATCAAACATGTCCATGAAGCTAAAGAAAAAAGTTCTCGACACCTGCCTTTTGCCTAGTCTGACTTATGCATGCCAGTCGTGGATATTCAACAACGACGCGAGAAATAAAATACAACGCTGTCAACGTGCCATGGAACGAAGTGTTTTAAACTTTAAGCTTATTTACAAAAAAAGGAATACAGACATAAGGAAGAAAACTGGAATAATAGACGCCCTAACTTTCGCACAAAAATTAAAATGGAAGTGGTGCGGCCATACAGCGCGAATGCACAAAGAAAGGTGGGCAAAAATAAGTACTCTATGGCGCGGTCCTTCGGGAAAAAGAAAAAGAGGAAAGCCCAAGGAAAGATGGCTCGATGAAATCGTGTCCACAGCTGGCAAAGACTGGTTACAGAAAGCTCAAGACAGGAAATACTGGCAAAAACTGGAGGAGGCCTTCACCCGACGAGGGGTCCCTGCGATCATAATAACATAAATTTTATTATTATTACTATTTTATTACCTTACTGTACCGCAGAGAACTAATAAAGGCTTTTTATTTTTTTTATTTATTTATTTAATGATACCCCACACATTAGGGTTGGAGTAAAAAAAATATTTACCCCCCTTTCCATGTGTACGGGAGGTACCCGAAAGAATAATATTTTTTCACATTTTGTTTTAAAACTTTGTCTGCGTAATTAAAACACATACTTATACGAAATTTCATTTCTCTAGTACTAGCCATCACTGAGCAGGGTGAGGAGGGGTCCTACCCTTGGAGTTTCGGCATGTCCGTCTGTCCCCGTCTGTCCGTCCACGGCTTTGCTCAGTGATGTTTAGTACTAGACATCTAGACGGACAGATGGGGTCAGACGGACATGGCGAAACTATAAGGGTAGGAAGTGAGGTAGCAGGGTGAGCAGCCTGCTCAGTGATGGTTAGTATTAGAAAATAAAAAAATCGTGTGAGTATGTACTTTATTCACGCCGGCAAAGTTTTAAAACAAAATGTGAAAAAATATTATTTTTTCGGGTACCTCCCGTACACATGGAGTGGGGGGGTAAATATTATTTTTACTCCAACCCTAATGTGTGGGGTATCGTTGGATAGGTCTTTTTAAAACAATAAGGGTATTCTGAAACAATTTTTGGACAAAACTAATACTTTCGTAAATATTAGCTCCGAAAGTTTAAAAAAGTGTTTATCGTATTTCCTCGATATCTCATTAAACATTGATCCTAGCAAAAAATTGCAAAGAATCTTTTTTATAGAAATTTAGATGTGGATGAATTAAGCAATAAAACATTTTTTCGTATGAGCTACCGTTACCGAGTTATTTACGAAAAACCAAAATAAGGGACCTTTACACCCCCCTCTCCCCGCTAGCGGCGCCCCCATCCACCGGTACTTTTAGTATGTTGTGTAAGATACCTTTGCCTACAACTACACCAAAATTCAGCTATACACGAATTACTTCCCCTATCAGGCAGTTAAGCGTCTTCGTTTGGTGAGCTAAAATGCTTACTTTCCAGCTTGGATTTTGACCATCTTTTGTCACATTTCCGAACAGTAGCGTGAAAAATCATTTTCTTCACTAGATGAAGTCATTTTCACCGCGTTGATACGATTTTCTAGTTTTTCGGTGAAACAATATCCAACTCAGTATTCCATTCCAGCCTTTTTACTTTTTTTTTCACTTTCAAGAAGCGTTTTTCTGTTGTTTGCTTCAAACAGACTCATTACTTAGAGGCGTTTTTGATAGAAAACCTCAAACGACTAAAAAAGTTAAAACGCCTTAAGGGTGAATAAATGGTTTTGACGTTTCTTTTTTTTTTTAAATAGGTAGTTGGCCCGATAAACAACCTTATTTTATTTTTGAAACATAAAGTTGTGCCAAAAAAGACCTTTTAATGTTTTTAATGAATGCAATGACATAACTGGACAATTTACATTCCAACTAATGACATTCCATCGCTACAATAACATTGCTGTAGTGGTGGTTCAGGTGCTACAGCAAATGCTTACTTTCCAGCTTGGATTTTGACCATCTTTTGTCACATTTCCGAACAGTAGCGTGAAAAGGTATTTTGTTGTTGCAACCTTAACCTTTTCTATTCGATTCATATGCCAAACCAATAATGAGTCTAGTGTAAAACGTACGGTATCGTATATATCCGTCATTGGCGTCGAAAGGGTTACAGACTTAAGTCAGAATTTTAAACGTCACATCCTGAACAACTTTTTTTAATGTACCTTATGTCAAATAGGGTTATGGTACAGGATGTGCCAGTGATAAATGCAATGAAAAAAATAGATTTTCGTGAAAAGGAATATTTACATTTTGGGGTAATTAAGTAAATTTACGTTTTAAAAATGAAATCCTCAAGATGTCGTCCGTAATTATTTGTATAGTTCCAACAACAACACATGGTTTCAGCAAGATGGGGCCACCAGCCATACAAGTTACGTGACAATGGAAGTTCTGCGAGACATGTTTCCTCAAAAATTGATATCAAACTGGTGATATTGCTAGGCCACCACGCAGCCACAGACTTCTTGTTATCCTCCAATAACCCATCAACCCCATCAAAATTGAAGGAGAACATTCGTCAAGAAATCTAATCATAATCTCCGCAAATTTTAACGAGAGTTTTCCAAAACTAACAAAAAGGATTTAAGGATGCTGCAACCGCGCCGGAACAGATTTAATTTAAAATGTAAAAGTTATTTGTTCACAAATTATAAATATTATTTTTATCTATAAACACGATAATTCATTGATTGTTGTAATTTTTTTAATTGCATTTATTAATAGCCTACATCGTAATTTACGATAATGTCTATGCTTATTAAAATACGCAATATTATTGTATGAGCCTACTGAATTGAATTTATAGAGCCGTAACGGCCGTTTAAACCTTCTTAGTGTCTAATATTGTACGTTGGTTTTAGGGACAACCAGTACTAATCCAGTAATTTTTTTCAAACCTATATTGAGTTTATCATGATAGATTTAACTTCTGTATTAACTCACCTCCATCGTAGACACCGTACCGGAGACTTGTGTCTATGGGACCGCCGGTGATATTTGAGCATTTTACACAAAAATGTCCATTACACCGGCAATTCAAACTATTTGCTGAAAAGCTAATAAGTCTTCCGAAACCTAATAACTACATAAAATTAGTAATAAAGTTCAGTATCCCGATACCAGCTTCACACGACAGTGACCTACAATTGCGCCGGCGCGCACTGTTATGTTGGATGTTACGGTTGGATAGTAAATCTCTTCCGCCAATTTCCTCTCTTTATTGTATTTAACTACGCCGTTCTGTCAATACCGTACCTTTTTTAATTATTTACGTTGTAAAAACATTAGGATTTTCGTAAAACACAGATATTAGTGTACAGGTTGTTGATTCTAATTGGCACAGTGAGGGAAAATCAGAAACTTAGAAATCATAAGGACCTGAAGATAAGATTTTTTTTTATTAATAATCCATTTAAAACACTTCGTTAAAAATCAATTTGTGGATTAATGTTATCTGGGTTAATGTAAATTATATATATTTTAGAGTAATATTTCTAAATTAAAATTGTATTTTTATATGTATATTGTATATAAAAATAAAATTTCGGGGCCCTTTTTTACTGAAAAGGATAGCCTAAACTATAAGGGACAGATGTAAGTGTGTTCATAAGTTTTAAAACGTGTACAGTCACGAAAATAAGATAAATAATTATTTAACTGCTTCATATTATTATTACTTTTGGTCAATTCCAATAAGTTATAAAAATAAATAAAGTTGATTTATAAGTTTTTAATAAAACAGAATTTTTTATAGGTTTTCGTTGGGTGGTCTGACAAAGTGCCAGTTCTGGCACGCAATTTGTTTTACGGAATTATTTTTTTTCTTTTATAGTGGCTCATTTACTGCTTGTAGCTATATGCCTTAAGCTTGGGCTCAATGTCTGTGAACCGCATTCTTGCTGCCGCTGCGGTAGCCCAATGGACGACTTGGGGCACCACGTACTTTATTGCGGCCGATATAACAGGCACACGACACTAAACGACCTTATTCGTAGAGCCCTTGGGACGGCCAACATACCATCTACCCTGGAGACGGGAAGAGACCTGACGGTTGTACGCTTGTGCCCTGATTTTTGGGGACCTCTGGCCCCGACGTGACCTGCGTGGATACGTTGGCCCCGTACCACGTCCGGCCCAGAAGCCGGGGTCCGCCGCAGACGACGCTTAATTGGTCAAGTGCCGCAAATATGCTTTTTTGAAAAACGATTACATATTTGGGCATACATGGTCGCCAGACACTAAAAACACTGTGAAGGATTTATCAAAAAAATTGGTCGTGTGTCTGGTGACCTACGGGCAGGTTTCTACTTCGCCCCAAAGGCTGAGTTTAGCAATCCAGCAGGGAAATGTGACTGGTGTGGTATGCCGGGGACAATGCACCGGGTTAGTTTAAGTTTTATAGAATTAATTTAGTTAATGTTACTATATATGTATTTATTTATTGCTAACGTTTTTTTTTTAATAAAAACCTGTGTGTTTGAAACCATAAAAAATCTAGTCAACATATCGAATAGTGAAGGAAGTGCAAAAAAGTTATACTTTCTCGCTAGGCTATTAGAACAGTAGAACTTGTAAATATGTAGATTATACATGATCGCAGCGCATCGTGATCGGCTAATTAATGTAACGTGTACATGAAGCGCCGATGGAAATGCGAACATTCCATAATACGCGTCGGTTTCTACTGTCGCCGGAGCGAGGCGCATTCCTCGCGCGTCAGCGCCCAGTCGGAACAGAACGTTAGCAGCCATCCACTCTCACACAAACTAATACCTTCGATCATTTCATTGTCATCTTAGGTACCTAGCCAATACTTAGTTTAAGCAGGAAAAAACATATCAATAATTGTTTTTATTGGAAATTTATCTCTTCAGCTCGTTAGTTACGGGGTTGACAGTTTATTTCTTTTATAGTGCCATTATTAAATTTACGAGTATTAAGTCAAACTAACAATAGCTTCAAATGTTTTAATATCTTCATAGTTAATTCTAATAGCTAGTAATAAATATAGGAAAAGTTGTTGTTGTGCGTTGGCACGCGAGGTAGCAAGTGCGGTTGAAATTAAACAGTTAACTTTATTACCGACCCATAAAAGTTCTGCTCACGACGGTAACAGAAACCCTTAAAAGCTGCAGGCTAGCTGTCCAACAATTAGGGCTCTGTGGTAGTTTTATTGGTAGTTAAAACTCATCCAACGGAAGCAATTTTATATCCGATTTTATGGATATCGGCTGCCCAGAAGCTAAAATTTCACGAGCTGGCGCCTTGTCTAGATTATATTGGCTTCTTTTCTGAACTCGGAATCAATGTAATCAATGTTTGTGAAAAAGAATTAACTTTCAATAATGAACTTGAACAAACGGATGATAATTTCCCATCCCCATGAGACTGTTGAGATTATAATTATTAATCATTATCATAACAAAAGTAATGGTTTACAAAGAGCAATTGTTAAATGAAACGATTGTAAATATTATCTAGACGCCTACTATACGCGTCTCCATTGTATTCAAGCTGAACTACCATCCCTGTCTTTTTTAATAAACACTTTCGGTACGTACTTAGTTTGCATTCCAAATGAATGTCAGTTACGTCAATAGCTCAGGGCATCAGATATTAAATACAGATGGCAAGGTGCCAAATTTATTACAAATAAAGAGACTTTAAAGTTGAACTAAAACAAGTTGGAAACACGGAATAAGCAATGCCTGTACAATTTAACTATTTGGACCGTTTTCACTTAACTGTATTTTAACATTCACTTCATCGTTAAGAATGTCTTGTACATAAAGCTCTGTGTTGTATGAAAAGTTTGACAGTTTTCTATGGATGACAGCTACGCCGCCATATTTAATGTTGATCAGTTCGTTAGTCCTAAGTGTCACAGGATTAGATTATACGAATGATAAATGTGTAAACAATTGCACAGCACACACAGCAGTCTGTTTATCGAGTGACTGGGGTTTAAGAGTGGGGAACAGGCCAAAGGCCCAACCAATCTTAATATTTAAAGCGCAATTTGCGACATTTGTCTGTTATTTTAAATTTACATTATCCTATTTGTGAACGTATTACAATAGCCTCTTTTGCAAACTACAAATGCCATAGATCGTCACTGCTTGTAGACGCTTCGATAGCTTAAGAGTCCGGTAATGATTTGAAAACGTGCGCTAAAAATGAAATAACGCACATGAAATGCATTTGCTAAGATAGTTTGAAGTCTTGCAAAAAAATACATTTAGTCCATATATATATTATGATTGAATACCCGAAAACTTAATTCTTACAGGGCTTGTTCAGGATGTTGTGTAAAACTTGGCGCATGATTTTGAATGTCCTGTTATATGTGTTATATTATCTGATTAAAGCATTAAGTCAAGTTTATTTCCACATTTTCATTTTTATGAAATATTTTATTACATTCCCAAAAATATTAGCTAAGCTTCGGCAATTTTTCTTAAAATTGCCTAAACACACTCCTGCTTAAAAATTATATTTCAAAATGAAAAAACTTTTCCACTTATTCCTAAGACGACACATTTTCCCACGTATTTATATATTTTACGTACTAGTTTAACGTAATTTTAATCAATAAAAATCTTTTTATTTTTCACGCAAAGCAAAAATCGCGAAACAGCTGTTAGATTATGGCAAATAATTTATAAATAAACATAAACGTATCATGAATACTTTAATTCACACCTCAAAATAAAGAAACACATAAAATACAAGTTACAAACAGTAAAAGCAGAGATAAAACAATTGGCAGTCTAAAAATAATATAAATGAAACACAAAACTGAAAAACTATTTCACTTATGCAGTTAAAAAAAAAAAATCTTTTAAAATAAAGTATTAGAAGCTTTGTTAGATACAGAAAAACAGTGTGAACATTTTGAGCGAAAACAAAAAAAACTATACCGGACTCTTAAAGGGTTTTAGAAATGGAGAAACCAAGAAAACAAGCAGCTGACAGGAGTGATACAAGTATAGGGTTAAAAATAGTATGACAAGGCTGGAATACAAAAATGGAATAATATAAAAACGTAGACAACAAGAGACATAGCAAAAGTACTTGCAAGATTATGGGCAATAGGTATTACCAGAACACTATCATCTATCTATTAATCATCTGTAGATTCATTTTAATTGGCCTGACTGGGTGTGTAATATCGAAATCGTTCGCCGGATTTCATGTCGGATGCTCAATATAAACATCCTTTTTTTAATGTTATAATTGAATAGATTAATTACAAATGAATTACTGCGTTTTGTTTGCAAGATAAATTGAATTAGCACAGACTTTTAGTCATAAACAACTTTAACTAGAAATCTAACAGTCACGAACAAGCCTCGGTTAGCTTTTCATAAAGCAAGTTAGCAGGACTTTATGCGTTTAGGATAAGGTAGTTTAATTAGTGTCAGAGACGTGGCGGATAGATATCGTTATACTCGTATATGATGCCGGAAACACACTGGCCTTACTCGTATTTGTCCAAAGAACTGTGTGACATGTCTTTCTTTACTTCATAGTATAAGAAAAAGAGAGAATAGGAATATTTGGATAAACACGCCAAGTGTGTTTGCGTCCTCGGAGTGCAAGAAAACGGTATTTGGTGACATTAGGCACGACGCCCGCCCGCTCACGTACAACACAACGCGTGGAAGCGTTGCGGGCGCAGATAAACTGGACACTTTCTACGAAACAACGACTGCATTACATATTTACGTGACACCTCATCTTTAAATAATACATTATTAATATGTTCTTATTAACTTTCGCAATTGCAAGTGCAAACATACATAACAAAGACATAATAATACTGAAGAATCTTTAATAAACTCTGTTTATTTTTACAGATCAGATAATAATATCTCAAACTGTTATTTGAGCTTCGTTTTGTTTGAAAATTGTTTTCAAATTTTCAGTAATTTTTTTCTATGTGAGAACTATGAGGTGTTAGTAAACTTGATTAGGCTCATTCTATTGCAAATATAGTCTACTATAAAGTGTTTTTAGGAACTTTTGCCGTAGCATATATATGTCCTTTGTTAGAAACCAAAAATCACAAGAATTTTATTGTTTTTATTTTTTTTTTTGACATTGACCCGGCGTGATTCTGAGGTCGTAAACTCTTACCTAACTTATGTTAGGTTATGCTTATGTATTTCGTTACTATTAACATTTAAAAAAAATCAGCCATACCGGATTTGATGTAAGGCAACACCCCTTAACAACTACCATATCCATTAGCTACTTGGTGTTTTTTACTGTTATAATAATGTTCAAGTAAACTTATTCTTTAAATTAATATAACAATTGGATGATCTGCAGCCTGTATGCCTTCAGGGTCAACGCAAAAAGATGTGTATTCGAAGTTATTGGATACAGGGTATACATACAGGGTGAAACTTAAGTCGTGAACAGTAATATGTTTTTCTAACTCCATAAACAACAAGCAATTTAATGCCCCAACTCTTACTAAAAACAGACAAGATTTTTTTTATTTTTTTTATTTTTTGTCGTTTATTTTACTTTTAGCAGTGGATTTAGGATATTACAACGGCTTATTAAGATATTTAAATTAGTAAATTGAATTGATTCTTTGAATCGGAACTGACATTGACATCAAATTTGTCATTTGTCCTAGTTAGAAATGAAATTTACTTAATTTTTCATCTGAAATATCTTATAAAGCTGTTTTAATTCCACATGATCACATTTAAAAGTAAAATAAACGACAAAAAATATGAAAAAAGAAAAAAAAATCTTGTCTGTTTTTAGTAAGAGTTGGGGCATTAAATTGCTTGTTGTTTATGGAGTTAGAAAAACATATTACTGTTCACGACTTAAGTTTCACCCTGTATATCAAATTGAAGCTAAGCTCCAGAATTGTGTAAGACTGATGCGTCTCAAACATTATTAAAAAAATAGGAATTAAAATCAACGAGGAGCGTAATTTAGACTTTTTTTCACGCCTTTTTCTGAGTGTTATAAAGAATACTGAAAAACTGCGTCAATGATATTCATTTCAATATATTGTAATTTAATGACTATTAAATAAGCTTTTAAATAAATACATTAATAATTCAAATATTGCTACGGTTGAATTTCTAATTATAAAAAGTGACTTGACACATGACTGACAGTTAAAATGTTGCCTGGAATAGCAAAAATAAAATAGTCATGGGTATATGTCGATAAAAAGTATCGAAAAGTGTAATGTTGTACTGAACACTACCAATACGATTCCATTTAAAAGATCCATGAACGTTAGGAAATTAAATTATCATGTCACAGCCTGAAATGCTAAAATATTCAAATCAGACAAAAGTTTTGAAATACGTTGTCGCTAATAAATCGTATAGTTATGTTATGTTATACAACATATCATATATTTTTCTATCTCGTCGAACGAGCGGAGCCTAAGCGAAGTGAAGTTATAGACAGCTTCGGATGAAACGGAAACGGAACTGTCAGCTGGCTACCTGGACACCGCTGCATTTCGATGGCTTTTTGAATAGTTGTTCTGCGGTATCTGTAGTAATGTTTTTTTAAATCTTTATGAAATTTGTTGGGGTTATAGCAGAAATCAATATAATTTGAGAGTTCGTATATGAGCAGGATCGATCCATGGGTTATGGAGCTAGAAGGCGCAAAACAATAATCATAAGAGTCTTGGTATATTGGTCAATGCATTTACAAGGAAATCGCGAGTTCTCAGTTCGAGGCGGACTACAAAGAGTTTCTGTAAATTTGAGCTCTTTATTACGCAGGCGACATTTTGGATGAACATTGTTCTGGTTCTAATTCTTGCACGTCCAAAGGAATCCGTAATCCGAGGCAACATCACTTAATAATTGAATTCAACACTTCTACGAGTAATAACAACAAAACGTAACAATATTTACGAACAGTCAGAAGACGATATTTCTCAAAAATACCTACTTAACTACTTCTAAAATAGAAGAAAAGATACTTGGATAATTATTCGTCCGCATAGAATTCGGTTATCGTGTGGTCCTCTAAAAAGGCTTTTTTCGGGATAAAAAGTAGTTAAGTATCCTATGTCCTATTCCTCACTCTAAGCTACCGCCATTTTAGAGACGTGCATTCAGCAAGATATTCACTCACAAACTGAACGGCAGGCATGTGTGTAGAGAAATCCCAATATTGGCCCGACCGCCGTGCGCTTGGAGAATTTAACTAACCAGAGCGGCCATTGACAGGCTTTCCCCTCTGCCGAAAACAATGGTCAATAAATATATCCAGTGGTCATATTTATTGTACGGACTGACGTTTATCTGACTTGGCTATTTGTACGTTACGTACGAATAGCCATACATTTGACGTTCGCCTCCCCCGCAAAAATAAGCAAATTTTTTTTGTATAGAAAATGACAGACATGGCCGCTCCGGTTGGTTGAATTCTCTAAGCCATGCGCCCGGTATTAACCCTACGGCAGGTGTATGAGTAGCCGCCGTTAGAAAAAATTATTGTCTCCAATAATAGGATGTACAGAAGTTATAAATTGAGTTGAATTTGTCGCGTACCGCATAGTTTTCATCAACAAGTCATTCCGTAAAAGTAACGTATTTTCCACATCATGTTGCAGCATTCTACAGCCTTTAAGCCTTAATCAAGTTGCAGCGACAATATCGCAACCAATAAGTCGCGGCGTTTGTAGAACTCTTAATAAATAAAAATATCGACAAGAACAGCACTGGCCGAATTGCGGCAACATTTGTGTTTGTTGACTTGTCAAGTCACTCCGTACAATTATAAATTCTACCTTACCTATTCCTATTTATTCAGTGAAAACTAGTAACAGAGCTTAGTTTTCAACTAGGTACGTCTATGAGTAGTACCCTTCAGGTTTTGGTTCCCCTGCGAAGAGTTAGAACATAAAGCACGAATGGCCGTATCTTTGGATTGCGTTGACTTAAAAGCTTGATAGATGATTTTACAGTTTCAAGGGACGGCAGACATAAGTATTTTAAGTTAATTACAACTTGATACCTCCACGCGTTCCTGAGAAAAGGGGTCTTGACAGACACACAGACGGACAACAAAGTGATCTTATAAGGGTCCCGTTTTTATACTTTTTAGATACGGAACCCGAAAGACGGAACTCTCGAAACGTCGAAGGTAATCTTCAAGCTTATTAATTTGCAATTAAAATAATGAAACTTTACTCCATAGACACATTATTTAAACAGGAAAATTCATTACTCCTATTGAAGTAAAACCATTTATTTTAAGCTTGTATTTCTGCGTACATACGCTGTACAAAAGAGTGAGATGTATGAAGTATTTACACATCATCTCTGTGGAGTCTTGTAATTGCAATTATCTGGTAATTGCAACTAGATTTAATAATGCCCCCTTGGATCACTGTGTTGCACAACTATAGGCTTGATACTGTTCTTCTAGTAAAAAGCTCAATGAAAAAATATAAATGGCGCTGGCAAGAACTGTTTGATCGACATTAAGGCCCTACCTCTTATTATGGACGCTCTGTCGTAGGACATTCAGAAAGAGGCACCCTGACGCCTACTTTTCCCAGATGACATTGTTCTTGCAACTATTGCTACCTGCGTCAGGAATTTATGAAATAGGTTTTTATTCTTTAGAGCTTTCCTTTGTTTTTGATGGTTATATAAATGTACAGTCGCCATCAAGTATATCGGAGCGGCCTGGGTAGTCAAAAATATCTGAACATGCACTTTATCGCCTTGACAATAGAGTCGTTGTTCAGATATTTGTGACCATATTGGCCTTTCTGATATATCTGATGAGCTTATAAATAAATAAACAATAAGCGATGAAGTAAACCATTTAATATTTTTAGTTGCAATTACAAGATTCCACCTTATATCTATAAAATGAAAATATTGCACTCCCGATTTCCCCAGCGATGACAATAGACATTATCAAGCTTGCTTTCTCCTCGCTAAGAACCGGTAAATACGATAATTACGAACGAGAAAATAGTTCCGCATTGGTTATCATCAATTAAATAAAGCATGCTCTGCATTTACGTGAAGTTTTACGCGCTAGTTTGAATATAAGATGAAACTAAAGGTTGAACACGCCAAAACCTGGGCATGTAAAAATAGCTATAGTTATTCTAAAAATGGAGATATTCAAACTTTTTAAACAACAATTTTCTCAGAAGGAACTGGGCTATAAAATTATGATAGTTTTATTTTCTTTTATTTATTCGTTGGCAAAATGTCGAGCGTAGAACATCAAAAACGTGAACGCATTTTGCACGAACATGTAAAAAATCCCATGTTAAGCTACATAGATACCGCGAAAAGGCAGAAACATCCACAATCTACGGTTGGTCACGTATTAAAAACTTTCCATGAACGCTTGACAATAGATAGAAAGCCAGGAAGTGGTGGGTTGCAGGGAGTCAAGAATAAGAAAAAGGAAAGAGTATTTTAAAGATTTTTGCCTCAAATCATACGATTTCATCTCGTGATGTTGCTAAAAAAGTGAAAATGTCTCAGTCCTATGTCCAAAAAGCGAAACAGAGGGCAGGACTGAGGAGTTATAAAGCCCAGGCCGCACCAGATCGAGACTCAAAACAGAACTTATCCGCAAAGATACGGTCGCGACAACTCTATGAAGATTTTCTTACAAAATTTGAATGCGCGGTGATGGACGACGAGACGTACATAAAATTGGATTTTAAACAAATACCTGGTCAAGAGTTTTATACTAGCAAATCTCGAACAGATACTCCTGAAGATTTTGAATTAAAAAAAGAGGGCAATTTCCAAAAAAATACCTTCTTTGGAAGGCAATATGTAGCTGTGGTAAAAGAAGTGGCTCGTTTATCGCCACCGGGACTATAAACGGCGATATTTATCGGAAAGATTGTTTACAGAAGCGTTTGCTGCATTTTATAAGACAGCATGCCTCACTACCTCGGATTTGGCCAGATCTAGCCAGTTCCCAATACGCAAAATCAGTTATGGAATGGTACAACGCTAACAGGATCATGGTGGTACCCAAAATATGCAATCCGCCAAATAGTCCAGAACTGCGGCCCATTGAAGAATACTGGAGTATTATGAAAGGAATTCTAAAAAAGAAAGGCCGAGAAGTAAAATCGGTCCCTGAGCTACAAAAAATATGGACCTGGGCGACAAAAATCTTTTCTAAAGAGACGGTGCAAAGTCTTATGAGCCGTGTGTGTAGAAAAGTTCGATTTATGGCTTACTGTGTAAACATTAATTAAAATTAAAAATGTGATTTTAGAATTCATTAAATTTGTCATTAAATGTGGTATTCATAATGTAGTTATTTATTTTCAAACTGGTTTAAAAACAAATTTTGCGTGCCCAAGTTTTGGCGTGTTCAACCTTTATTAGACACAGTTCACTAACTATCAGTGATCGTAGATTTTTCAGTAAAACCGGTGCAATTGTTATTTAATTAGGGTTTCCGCGATGAAGATTTTCACCGTGGCGAGAGGTCTAGCTGTTATAATCCACCAATCATGTTTATACACGTTTTTTTTTATTGGTGGATTTTGACAGCTGCTGCCAAAAATACCTCTCGCCACAGTGCTGCCATCTAGTGTAAACTCAATCATGGAAACCCTCATTACAAACCGCCTCTACATTATTACTTAGTTCTAAATGGCTTTGATTTTATTTGATTCTTGGTTCAAACATTTAATAGCTTCAAAATAATAGCCGTAGAACACTGCACCAAAAATGCTGGAAAATGTACGATCACTGCTAACTATAACGAACATCTCAGGGTTTGTCCTTACTACTACAATAATTGTAGTAGTAAGGACAAACCCTTTAATAACTAAGTAATTAAAGGCAAAATATTTGATTAGGTATCATTTTAACTAGATATGTAGTTTTTATTTCATTACAGTCCCTTTTGACCGGATATAATTATTATATCCGGTCAAAAGGGACTGTAATAATTATTATATCCAGTCAAAAGGGACTGTAATGAAATAAAAACTACATATCTAGTTAAAATGATACCTAATCAAATATTTTGCCTTTTCAAGAAAAAGTTTACATAACTTTTTAACCCCGGGGGAAAAGATAGGTATCATAATATAAAACTTATACTCAATAACGTTGACATGTGTATCAATGTGCCTGTGTCTTGTATCGTAGTTCCCGAAAGGGCAAACCGATTTGAGTGCGGATTTTCAACCGTAAGTCCGCCAGAATCGTTCGTAGCTAATTTTGTTTCGTAAAAAAATATTTTTAAGTAGTCTTTAATAAATCCAACTGTCAATAGAACTCGGTGATATATGGGCAAAATTCTTTTCACCTCACTGGCTCGGAAAGCTCTTTTTTATTCTTTAAAAACAGATTGCAAAACTGCATTTTATTCACAAGAGTGCAAAGAATATTTGAAATTCGAACGTGATATTAGTCACTTTTTTAAACATAATAACATGTAAAGGCCACTCCAGACAGGACAATCTTCGCCCATCTGATTAAATTGTCTGAAAATCAAATCAGGTGCTGTGGACGCAAAAATTATTTTATATTTAATTGTATTCAATTAAAACATTTAGTGTATACAATTTCATGATTTTACTATAAGACGCTTTAAATCTTTCAAGAAATATTATTTTATCTACACTCATACTGTAAGTACTCTAAAATGCGTTCAAAAACCGTAGACAATGACAAGCATTACAACAAACGATTTAACTATGATAAGTTTCTTATCTGCGGCAGTAACGTAATTTTAACTTTGCATGCTCAAATATTGTTAAGCAATGAGTTTCAAATTTGGAACATCGAATTTGATAACATAATGTTACCGCCATGGCCAACTCGATTGGTCCCGCGCGAGCCCCGACACAATCGAGTTGGCCACGCCGACACAATCGAGATGGCCGCGGCGGTGCAATGGCGGCCATTCTATGATTTCCGAATACGGCATTTATAATAAATAATATGAGTGTAGATAAAGCACTGTATGCAACTGTACGTAATTAGGCCTTAAAACACTCGTGTAATCTTATTATGAAAATCGCCTGCGGCTCATTTCATAAAACCACACTCATGTTTTAAGGACCCTTATTACGTAACAGTTACAAAAAACTACTATTGATCGATCCATTTTAATTGATGAACAACTACCTGTCTCAAAATAATTCGAAAATTGTGCATTGTTTTTGTTTTATCTGTGACATGTAACTTTTTAATTTTAAAAAGTTAGTTTTGTTTACTTCTATTTTTAAGTTTCAGATTGCGTTTTTAGGGTTCCGTAGTCAACTAGGAACCCTTATAGTTTCGCCATGTCTGCCCGTCCGTCCGTCCGTCCGTCCGTCCGTCCTCGGATAATCTCAGTGACCGTTAGCACTAGACAGCTGAAATTTGGTACTAATATGTATATCAATCACGCCGACACAGTGGTAAAATAAAAAGTGGAAAAAAATGTTTTATTGGGGTACCTCCCCTATACGTAAAGTGGGGAGTGATTTTTTTTTTCCTTTCAACCCTAACGTGTGATATATTGTTGGATAGGTATTTAAAAATGAATAGGAGTTTACTAAAATCATTTTTTGATAACGTAAATATTTTCGGAAATAATCTCTCCAGAAGTAAAAAAAAATGTGTCCCCTCTAACTTTTGAACCATAAGTTTTTAAAATATGAAAAAAATCTATCTCAAAAGTAGAACTTTATAAAAACTTTCTAGGAAAATTATTTTGAACTTGATAGGTTTAATAGTTTTTGAAAAAAATTTACAAAATAATTTCTGAATTAATTTTGTAATTTAACCGTATACGCAGGTGTTTATTGTACTTGTAATTTCTACAAAATCACAATGAAATGACGTGCTTTCAAATAAAGTAAAAACGGTGAAAATCGGTTCACGCAATAAAGAATTATCCCATAAAAATCATCTTCCATACTTTAAGCTCGCGCGCAATAGTTTACTTAATTTGCCGATAGATGGCGGTGTTATTTTAACTCTTAAGTGGGGACACTTTCTGTGACGGACGGAAAACTACGGAACCCTACACTGAGCGTGGCCCGACACGCTCTTGGCCGGTTTTTTATTATTTATTAATGTAATATCTGCCATCACCTTTCAATAAATGTATTAAATAAATCAACGCAAAGACCAGCTGAGATATTTATGTAGGTACTTACGACAGGTGTACTACATTTTTCGTGATATATGTGACTTTGAGGTTATGTAGAGTTTTGTATCGAATTAACATTTCAAGTTCTTTCTTTCAGTGTAAAATCGAATAATTGAAGCGAAAACTAGTGCTAAATGAAGTCCAAGATCGTTACAACAGACTTTTATCAAGCCTTTGAAATGTTTTCCTTTGTGTACCTACCTAAGCTATGTATAAAATAAATAAACACCAAAACCTCACGTGCGTTTATTGATTATTCAATTATACAATTCGTACATTAGATTAAATAAGTGCCTACCTAAAATGGTCGTCAAACGAAATGATAAAAGGAAATCATTATATATAAATAGGAGTATACTGAGTGATATAATATATGTAAATCAACATGACTCTCTTATTCATACAGATAATTTAAAAATAAAAGAAGTAAGTAGCCTTTAATAAATCCAACTGTCAATAGAACTCGGTGATATATGGGCAAAATTCTTTTTCACTGACAATGGAATACTTTCCTGATTTTTTGGTTTTACGAACATTAATGGTAAATAATTTAAACGATGGGGGCGGACGGTAGTATACCTTAACCACTATACCTAAAGGTATGGTGCTAAATACAATAGTGACTTTATTAGTTTGCTTGTCTACCCTATATATTGAAAAATAACTTGGCCGGATCATTAGGTAAAACTCATTTTGGACATGTAATTTCTATTTAAAAAAATTAGAAATTTCCGAACGGGACACACATTGAGGTGAAGGGAACAATCATTGTCGCTAAAAATAATTTTGACCAATATGTATATTTATTTATTTACTGTCGGTTCTGAATAAACGATGTTGTACAAGAATCATATTAATGATTTTAAAACTTTCTCACATTCCTTTGGGAGATAAAGGTTGCCAAATTAAGTCTAGTCCATGTTATAGAATTTAACGAGTGAGGGAACAATCAGTCTCAAGTGCATATCAATCGGGAGCAGTGGTCAAGAGGATATTTATGAATGCGAGGCCAATTTGTAACAACCCGAGTGGGGCGAGAACGGAACCCGGGCTCTGGTCGTGTCCCCGTTGCCGGGGCACGACGGAAGCGCCGATTGTGAGACAATTTAAATCGTACGCCGGACCCGGCGACCATTGTTGGTAACATCGCGAGCTCCATTCGAGGCCTATTATCCTAACGGTAACTTAGACATGAGACTAATACCCGCCACACGTCTGATATTATTGTGCTAATAAATAATGTCTTATATCGTCAAACCGAACACAAGTTAAAAAAATCGGGCAAGTGCGAGTCTTACTCGCGCACCGAGGGATCTGTAAGAACGTTTCTTAAACGCTTGCAACTATAGCTTGATGCAATAACGAATCTACATTTTTGTATACAAAACAAATCTATTCAATCTCTTCATAATATAGGGGCATGAATTTATATGGGTGCAGGGGCTGGTAAAAAAAATATTTATGCGAAGTATACCCGACCCCATTAATCTAGGAAAAATCTTAACCCCGCGATGTAGAAAACGAACGTACAGGGTACAGCGCCATCTTTTGGAAAATTGTGTAACTAATTTTTGATATCTGACGGACTAAAGTTGGTATTTCAAGGATAATTATTTATCACGTCAACCGATTTTTAATATATTATGTGAAAAAAAAGACGCTTTCAGCATGATCTCATGATAATTTAATAGGGTGGCCGAGTGCGAGTCGGACTCGCGCCTCTATTTTAACATTTTTTTCTTAAGTCCGACTCACGCTTGCCTGTAGAATCTTATTATTTTTCCTGTAATCTACATACTATTATCGGAATTATTTCTAAATATGCCACACAATATACTTTACAAACTTTTTTATTTTATTTTTCATCCGCCCGTCAAATGTTTACAATTTTGGACTGGCATTACATACCTGCCTTTGGGTTGCTAACTTACATATGTGTACAAAATTTAAGCTCAATTATCTACTTTTACTTCCTTTTTTCAACACTGCTCCTCTCAGCTGCCTCCGCAAAACAATTAGGCATTAATGTATGATCGGCATCAAAGCACTTTCGCATATGAAACGAGCCCAAAGCAGAAAAAGTTTTGAATTGAATTAGAATCACAAAACCGTATAATATTACAATGCCTTGCAATGTGTGATAATGCACGAAACAGTAAAAGTATAGCATAATCCTATTTTATTTTTTCTGGATATAGCAACATACAGTCGAGTTCATAAATATGTGTAATTTTTTTACCTTATTGCAATGGATTAAGGTGAGGAAATGTACACATATTTATGAACTCTACTGTACCATGAAAGTGTTGACGTCAGGTACAAGTGAACGGTGTGCGAAAGACAGAATACAAGGAAGAAACCTAAATCACCATCATGTTATTGCCATTTCGGTCCTAGGTGCGATGAATGATATTCTAAATATGTTTTGATAAACTCCTAAACAGGGGTTGTTCTCAAGTCAAAATTCAACAAGACGAATATTTTATACTAAAATAATTTTTTTGTCAATGATATGAAGACAATTGATTTAGATTATTATTATGTTTTTATATTTGTGCTGTGGCGTCGAATGCTCAAATCTTACGAGATATCTGAATCATTTTCAAAATACCTATTAAGTAGTAAACAAGTAAACTTTATGGACTCGCGCAATCATATAGAAACATGATTCAAATGTATATAGCAACATAAACCAACGGTTTTATTCAATTATATCTCGGTACATTAAAAAATATAACGCTGATAAAGGTAGTTTCCGAAGACGTAAAATTTTGATTATATTGACGTAACGGAACATCGTCGTAAAAATGTTGATACACCTTATTCTACCAGTAAAAGTATACAAATAACATCATATCCTTCTAATAATAATTTATATCGTGAAATTTCGTAATTATAGATCTTTATATCTCCGTCATATAACGCGAACTGAATAAAACGAGAGGTTTAGTTGCACTCCTAATACATTTCAGTAAGCCCCGAGTGAAAATACCTCTTAGGTAAATACTGAAACTGTCAACTTGTCGAATTAGGTTTGGCGTGAAATCACGAATGTTAAGTTAGCCACTGGACCGGTTCGCGTTCGCGGAATGTGCGTCTCTCCGCGGTGTTCGCCGCGCGCGGACTGGGAACGACTCGGGAGGCAAGCACGCGACGCTCGGGTCTACTCAACCGAAACATTATCATACGTATACAAGGAAAACTTCACACTGCCTAATAAATGCTTGTGAACAGTTTCCATACTTATTATTAAAATACTTTTACTGTACGAAATCATTATCAGAAGGCATACTTAGGCGCGTTAGATCTGTATCCCTACGCAAGCCTGTCAAAGGACCGGGATGTATAGGTAGCCCGTGAATGTTAAAAGGGTACAATATGATCCGTATAACGAGCATCGTATGATAATAGTAAATTTTGTGGTACGTTTGTTTCAGTGTAGTTGGGCTAATACAATTACAAAATCCCAATTTATTGGGCAAGTATATAGTTAATGTCAGTCAGAACATTAAAATGTTTCAAAGGATCATATCCGTTAAAACATTTTTTCATCTCTCATGTTCGGAAAGTTTTATTTTCCTGGGTAGATAGCCGGGTGGAAAATTGCTTTTTCATCCCTAGGATAGAAAGTATATTTTATTTTATTGTTACGATTCGTTACGAGTAGCTAGTGTTAATGTGGATTGAGTCCGTGCCCACCCGGATGACCTCCTCCCCGACTACCAACAAAACATTGAATTTGTCTTTTTAAAATTGTTCAAATTCAACTTTAAATTATTGTAGATTATTCTTTATATACCTGTTTTATAAAACGTGCGTGTAGTATCCCTTGGGGTGAATTACCCATTTCACCCTCGAACTACTATCCAGAAATATCTCAGGTGAAATAGGTCACTTTCAACCCTTGGTTAACAATATATTGGTATACTATTGCTCATTTGCCTAAATAGGATACTCCTAGAAGACACATTATTGTCTTTGGCAAGCGTTTAACAGGTATAAATATGGTATTCAAAATATACCAGGTATAATGTACATATGTTATAATTAAGCTCAAAGTGTTCACCATACAAAAAGTACAAAACCAAGACGATGGTCCCGCAGGAGCTCACTTGTCAATACTGTTTTCCTCTTATGGAGAACAAGTAAAATACGGGTTAATTACGGGACGCTTATAGATCGTCGATCGATTTCTACGAAACAGGCGCTGTAACTCGAATAATTAATTTATCAAAATGGTACTCTTCAAGTAAAACTCCTCAAGTTCATCGGGATGTTTCAACAACAAAAACCTGATCATTGGCCAGATTGGCGAGTCAATTTTTCTTTGGAAAATACAACATTTAGGGTAGTTTGTTGCGTTAATTTCGAATGTCTTAAGTAGCGCCAAACACGCGTAAAATTAACTGTAACACGCATTAATTTAACGTAACGTTACATATTTGTTTGCCCAAATTCAATTTGTGGTTAGATCAAATTGAAACACAAAGGTGGGTGACAAACTAAAGTCTACGAAACGGTGGTTTGGGACATATGGATTAAAGCGAACGGAAGACGGAGCTGCGGAAATCAACTTATATATAGTTAGAGGTATTAAACATGCCACAGGCAGTCGTATCATCGCATCCTATAAAAACCAAACAATCAAGAATGTACATTTGAGATATTAACCATTTAATGGTTAATCTAACCAAGCAAAACTTAAAGGACAGTAGAAACCTGGCTTAGAGCTCGCAGGATTTTAAATACATATAAGTAAATATTTACACTACATTTTGTTCGGTTGCCGGATCGCGATCCGGCGAACGCGAGGGCAAGTTTTTCACGCATTGAGCAAGAAACTGCGACAGCGAGTCCACGGCGGAAACCCGACGAGTTCTCCGACCTTTTAAGGAATCTTTTTTTACTATAAGTAATTGAGGCTTAGACGAAATTGCAACACTCAAGGAAAAATGCAGTTCCATGAGGCACAAGTCATAAGGACTGAGACGGCTACGCTGATGACTAACTTTCGAAAACCAGTTCTAATTTTTATTTTGAAGATAATTGTTGTATGTTTTAAATTTATTTTCAACACACCTGCTCGTAAAGAGGTTCTTATTCCACCGCTTTTATGCTCATAATCCTAGATATTAAACACGCGTGCATTTCACAATAATTATCCAACTAGTGGAATAATTTAATAATCCGATCAAGTGACGTTTGTACTCTAGTACCAAGTTGTACGTACGCAGACGAATCGTTGTAATTTAGTCGGGTATTACCTTTACTTTTTTTTAACTCTTTATTAGTTTACATTCTAAAAAAGTAAAAAAAGTAAATATAATAAAAATATACACATTTACGATAGAATACAAATTATACAATCCTGATTGTGAATAAGAATCATTTCAACTTATTATATTACTCGTAATACACAATAAATTACGTTTTAAACACGAATTGTCTGTTTTAATATTGGCTGTTTGGCATTATACGTCCGCGCCTTTGCCTCAAGCTGCACGCACATCCAAAAAAGAAAATTGCGCGCCATTTATAAGTTAACCTCAAATCATTGTTTATTTGTTAGATTTTTCTGGTAGTGTTTTATTAATTTAAACAAAGTATATTTTCAATGAATAAGAATACAACTTTAGCGTTAATTTAACCTCTGGATATATTTCAAAATTGTGATACATACTAGTAAAATGTTATCGTAAAAATCTAGTGAGCAATACGTAAGAAAAAAATACTATAATTTATTGCACAATAAATGTGAAGTCTTTAATTTTATGAAATTATTTGAAAAAGAGTTCCAGATACTCAATAACATCACAAAAAAGGTTAGATAAATTTAATTATCTTAGATTCGTAAGTACCTCTATCCTGTAAACATTCTGACAATTAATGTATTTATCAAAAGTTATTAATTATACTATATTCTGTTATTTCCTCGCAAGTGTGTTGAAAAACGTCGTATGAAACCCGTGTGCTTGATCATTACATAAGCTCAGCTTCCTTATGCGCACTCACATGCGTTCGTGCGCACAATATCGCTTCGTATGTAATGATCAACTTAGCACACTTGTATCATAATGTACTATTATTGACTCAAATCGTGATTCGCATTGAATTTCTTCGTACCATGCCATACGTAAGCCGTTAGATTTTGCAAGGGAGGACTGATATGGAAGTAGTAATTAGACCGCGTACCGTCTCCCGAGAGCATTATGGTACCAAATCGCTTTACCAATGAGCTCGACACGGCTGTAAGTTGAGCATTAACAAAAATATCGACTACATATAACTCCGGCAAAGGTGATGAACTAACTATGACAGAAACGCGACGCAGCCACTCGTTGAATGGGTTCAATTGGGCGCTATTTTACCTCCCACTATATTATATTGCTAGAAAAGCGAGACGCAATAACAGTAGTTCATAGCTAACCGAACTGCAATTCCCTTTTCAAATATTAGACTCGAATATGGAAGTAAGTTCCGTTACCGTCACCCGGCTTATTTTGTAACTTCGATACAAGATGGTATGCAGAATAGAAGTGGTGTATATTATAGATATAGGTACCTAGTTATGTATGAATATGAGGGTACGCGCCAGTCTTGCAATAAACGATTGTCAATACGCACGGCTATTATTTGTCACTGGCGACGAGGATGGGATCATCTATTGATAAACAGGTATTTTACATGATTACCATGTCGAACATTCGGACGTTTACCTTATTACCCAAGTATCTTAAATGTTAAGACGTTATAGTTTCCTTAGGATAAGTCAGTAAATGAGAAATGTAAATCTTATCACAGTGATGTTATGGTTTATATTGTTCAAACAAGTGTGCGAGTAAGATGAAGTCTGTAAAGGCACACATGTTGTACGTACCTACATCTGTAAACGCATACCTGCGTATGTATGCGATTGTACTGGGAAAATATATAAAGATTCACAGCTGTTTAGGTTAACGTTAATATTAATGTTATTTAATACTTTCCTACAGTATTGATTAAAGGTGGAGGTTTTGGTATATATTATAGATATAGGTACCTAGTTATGTATGAATATGAGGGTACGCGTCAGTCTTGCAATAAACGATTGTCAATACGCACGCCTATTATTTGTCAAGAAGCTAACAACAGAACTAAATAGGACACTTGAATGTGAGACAACTTATCAGCAGTCCTCGCTTTTCTACGCGAGATTGTTAGCACAATACGCGTAACGTTGCGGAGAAGTGCTCTATTGTGATAGTTTTCTGCGGAAAATCGCACTGTCCATACACTACCCCGTCTAGAAAGTAGAACACGCGGCAATAGCCAGGCGGCGCTAACTCTGTCGCATCGCACTCGAAATTGTTGCATTACTTAACGAATTTAGCTAGGTTTTATAACAGTGTAATGTATTTAACAGCTACTGATCGTGCACACATAATGCATTGAAATCCAGCTCATATAACTTTCAAATGATGTCACGGAATACATGTTTATTACTAACGAATTGCTAAGCTTTTTACTAGAGGTAATTCACGATAAGTCTGTATGGGCATCTTAAACAGGTTTCGAATAATTGTGGAGTGGTGCCCGGCCGTCGCAGCGAGAATAGAATGAGATCGGGAAACGTAGTTATTTTCCCACTGCCTCTGCGAAACAAAAGGTGTAGGTACGTATGCGCACGGGTGGGTGGCGTTGGCTGCAGACAATAACCCTGCAGTTCATTAAAAGCGTAGAATTTCTACGGACGGGATCTCTTTTTCCGTACTGCTTCTATAATATAGAAAAATGAGAAATGATGCCTGAAGTTCATTAAAAATGTACATGGATAGACAACGCACATTATACAACGTTCCCTATTCTGCCATAAAACCAAAGAGGAGCATAACGACATTTTACGAGGGTTGCTACGTCGGTCGGGTACTGAGGCCGTCATTATCACTCGACTATTTGTATAGATAAATATGCACTTGAGTCTACATTGCTTGTCGTTCACCCGCGTCATTCCAGGTCGTAGACGGAATATACTCTAGACAGATGATCAGCGTATACCCGGTAAGGGACACATATATTTTGACAACTAAGATTAGGGTTACCACATGTATAGATAACTGCCCATTTTTTTATCATAATGAGGGTTTCCGCGATTAATTTTTTCAGTGCACATATTAAATAGTACAGTACACATATTAAAAGTAGAGTCAGTCAATAGGCGGTCTCATCACAAGAGAGCGATCTCTTCCAGACAACCTTTGGATAGCGGAAATGTAGTCGAAAATAATCGTATGAGTAGGTGCAAGGTAAAGGAAACAGTGAAAAACCAGTAAACAAAAACAAAAAAAAACAATAGCTTAATTTTACACATACATACACAAAATTGTAGTTTATATATATATAAATATTTTTTCTCTCCAGATAATAAAATTACGGCTCTATTGTTATGTGTATAAGATTAATGTCTAATTTACTACCCAACTTTTGTCTATTCCAACAGTTATTTTGAACCAGATGAAATTGGAATACCTAAACGCCATATTTTTTTAAACTTATAGTCAATATCTTCATGATATAATATTTTTTCCTCTCTGGAAAAATAACTTTCAATATTAAGTAAGCCAATGTTTTCCAAACTTTATGGGAAAAAAAAGTCACTGGCCACCCTAGCTCACTGACGTTGCCACTTTCCTGGTGACAGTACACAGAGCATTGCTTTAGAAGAACTCCTCTACGAGACTTTTAGTGGACTCAGGTGCCGATTTAACTACCGTTAAGCGACATGGTGGGTGGAAATCCAGCACAATCGCCGAAGACTAGAGAACTCTATTGAAAACAAGTCTAAAATATGCAAAGGAATAGTTAGTGGTATAACCCTAAAGAAGACATGCGCTTGAATCGTCCATCAACATCTAAAGATGAATTGTTAGCAAGTAGTTTTGAAGATCCATGGAGTTGTGCATCAAATACCAAAGATGAAAAGTGCTGCCGCTAGCATTCCTCCTACTCACTCTCCAACATTTACATTAAAATCTCACGATTATGGTGATAATTCATTAAGTAATCAAACCTAAGTTACCGACAACACCATATCAGTTTCCAAAAAAAACTTAACCATTAACATATCTAATTGTAGTAACATAACTTTCAATTTCTAAAACCATTTAACTCCACATGATGTCACATTTTGTAAGAGGTTCTCTCTAACTTAAGTTAATACATAAACATATCTACCCTTGTTAAGCAAAAGTCAAGTAAAACTGTCCGTATAAACACCACTAACTAAACTTTGCAAATTTATTAGTTTAGGTCAGGAGTCGGCAACCTTTTTTGACAAAGAGCCTGATGACGGAAAAATATGGAATTTTCGGAAGCTCATAGAGCCGCAGTTGTCTGGTTTTTACTGTAATATGTTGATTGTTTTTTAAACTCAGGGGAACTCGAAGAGCCACAACTGACCCTTCAAGGAGCCGCACGCGGCTTGCGAGCCGCGGTTTGCAGGCCCGTGGTTTAGTTAATATGTAATAATAATTTTAATGTAAGAATTACAAGAAAATAAATAAATACAAATTGTAACAGAAATATTTGTGGACTGGGGCCACTAAGTAAACGAATTGATATGCAAAATCAAATAAAGAATTTATGTGGAGTTATGAACCGTTTTACTGAATGTTTTATAGAAATTCACAGTTTTAATTTCTTTTATCTTTTTTAGGGTTCCGTACCTCGAAAGGAAAAAACGGAACCCTTATAGGATCACTTTGTTGTCCGTCTGTCTGTCTGTCTGTCAAGACCATTTTTCTCAAGAACGCGTGGAGGTACCAAGCTGAAATTTATATCAAATACTCAGGTCTACTGTCCCTGGGAGTTGTGAAAAAATCAAACTTCTAAGCCAACGCAATCAAAAGATACAGCCGTTTATGCCGTAAATTTCCGCAATTTCGAAGCTCGCAAGGGAATCAAAACCTAAAGGCTACTTCCCGTGAACTCAGAATCTTGAAATTTGGTACGAAGCAACGTCTTATAGCACAGATAAAGGAAAAATTGCGAAAACCGTAAATTTTTAGTTACATCATATAATAAAAATATTTTTAATAATTTTAAAGTTTCTACCCCTATATACCTACAGGTTTGTACGAAACCCTCGGTGCGCGAGTCCGACTCGCACTTGACCGGTTTTTATTTATACATTTACCCAATTTATGAGGCTGACCACATTACCTAGTTGTACTTTCGTGGATGTACTAGTCTAGCGTAAATTACACTTTTTGCTGTGATATAATTGTTAACTATGCTCTGTTTTATATCCTAGGTACTAAAATGACAGTTTGTTGGCCTTATCAGACAGATATCGGGTTTTGTTTTAAAGTGACAAAATTAATTAGAAATGAAATAATAGATTAGCCAGTTTGGGTAGTAAAAAAAAAGTGAGAGAGTAAATTCCCAAAGTTACCAGAAGCATTCCCAATATTAGCGAGTATTTTCCCAAAGTTACCGGTCACTTTACTAACATAAAAGTAGGAGGGCAATTTTAATAAAGTTATAATTTGAAGTAAATATGGAATATTTGAATCAAGGCCGTTCGGCATTTTTTAACGGTTCCCTAGTCAACCAGGAACCCTTCTTGTTTCTCCATGTATGCCAATACGTCCGTCTGTTCATCCACGACTTAGCTCAGTGATCGATAGTACTAGAAAGCTGAAATTTGGTATGAGTATGTATCACGCGGACAATATGGTAAAATAAAACAACATTTTTGGGTACCTCCCCTGAACGTGGGGATGAATTTTATATAGATTCATCGAAGTTGTTTGATGTGTCGTTGGATAGGTCTTTCAAATAGAATAAGGGCCTTAAAAACATTTTTTTCATAAGCTTAATATTTTCGGAAATAATGGCTTAAATAGTGCAAAAAAAATGTTCCACCCCTTTTAACTTTTACCCTTTGGCTCCAAAAATAATAATAAAAATCATGAAAGGCTAGGCTTAGTGAGTACTTTCAATAACGTTGAGAAAACAATTTTTTTTCACATGAGTCATAAATTTCGAATGTTACGTTTTGGGAATAATTAACTTACTGGTAATGTTACTAAATGGAAAATTACTGGTAGCGGAAACATTACCGCCGCCCATCTCTACAAGGGGGCCAAGTTAATGTTTAACCTCTCGTACCTTTATTGAGACGCGAGCTAGCGGAAGATTCCAAAATTGAGCCACGAACGTAGCGAGTGGTCCAAAAAATGGAAACTTGATGGTATGAGGGCCTCAAGGCAAGAGAGGTTGAACAAACTTTGCTGCCGAGTATAATACAAAAATTTTCACCACACCACCACAGGAAAAATATAAACTATATAAAATATAAAAAAATCGAAGCCAAATGAATGCTTTCAAAATTATATAATTAAAAATCATCTCTAAGCCCATCCTGCCAGATAACGTGAAAAAACAAGTCAAAACTTGTACCAAATTACTTTCCCCACATGTTGATTGAATGCGTTTTCCCCCACCGCTTTTAAGGTATAAAAAGCGCGTTTCCGAGGTGGAGTGGTGAAAATAACAGCAGCTCGAACAAGGGTTTTGGCTGTCTAAAACAGTGAACTAAATTAGATTTTGTTTTGAGCGTGGGGTAAAATGAGCAAAAATGGCCCAGTACAATTAAAATGTCATTACTCATTAAACGTGCGGGGTCTAATACAAATTCGATATTTTATTCCCTTTGTCCTTTACACGTCGTAAGTAAATAGGACGAAAGAAAAGTAAGTTGAAACGACATTTCATCATAGACACGTTCCAAAACACGGAATTTTCCCGAAGTTTGTACATGCAAACGAGTATGAATGAATTAGTAAATATTATATGTGCCTTAAAATTTTACTTCATAAATGCATAACCATACATTGTAATATTTTACACACTTTATTTAAAAACTAAACACATTATAGGCAACAAAACGATAACACTTAAAAAAATACTTTTAGCATTGTGGTCAAACAGTTAGTAGGTATATAAAGCCTGACCAGAAATATATAATTATTATCAAGAGGGCGCTATTATTCTCATTAACGTCACACCTGGCCATAATGTGAGTTTTACCGTACGCATAGCTCGCATTATGCCCAGGTGGAGACGTAAAATTGTGTACTCACCACGGGCAGTAAAAAAGAAAGCCCTCTATCGCATATTTACAACCCTCGCCTGCGGCTCGGGTTACAAATAGCTGCGATTTCGGGCTTTCTTTCTTTTACACTCCTTGGTAAGTAATGTACTATTATATGGCAACAGTTCAGTATATTCATTCTCTATGGTATGGTGACATCTCTCAGACTATTTGAGTTGTTTACCTGTCAGCTCTGATGTTAATTTGAAAATGTTTCACATCGAAATAGTTTCATTTCCCAAACGTATTATTTACACAGCAGTTTATTATATAGACTATTTACAATGTTTCGCTCTTGTCTATTGATAATTTTGGGAATTTTTTGTCGTTTATTATTTAATATTCAACACTTTATTATTATTCAAGTAAAAACCGCATCAATGACACTGTCAACTGTGACAACCTGTCACGTGCACTCACACATGCATATCATACTGTCATTAAAATTATTGCCAGTGTAAGAAATTAGTTCCAATGAAATTCCACAACATGGCGCATGATCAAATATTTCTGGTCGGGCTTTAGTAGGATATTAGTACCCTGTCGATGTTTTTCAGATTTTATGCGCTAGTTTACTTTTCTTCATACAGTTATCTATTGCTAAACGAGGCGATTCTACGGAGACTATTTTAATGCAAAGATATTTTATATAGTTAGATACAAAGTCAACTTCCATCATTAGATCAGCTTGACGATACCATAACGTTTTACCCAATCTGTATTTTTTTTACTGATCAGATCTTTCGGAATCAGGGAGATGGGACAATTTCGACGTGCAAGATTCATACTTAAACTAATTTAATGTAAACTAGCCGAGGTTGTCGATTTATTACAGAGTCCCTATTGCCACCTTTGACTAAATGGCCATATTGCATACGTAGTCAATGCAGGTACGTAGGTATTATTCAATTAACTTTAGTGGAATTCAGTGGAATTTTGTACGCAAGATTTTGTTACAGGCTAACAATAAACAGGAACAGGTGAAGGTAAATACTAACAACTCTAACTGAAACAAATTAAGATCATTCCCATATTTTCATTGAATTCACTCACAACTGTACAAATGTGGTATAACTTTAACTACCAGGAGTGTAGAGGCGTTTAAAGAGTTTGAATCGCGCTCGGAACACCCATGAAATTTTAGGCGTCTGCGTCGGATCGTAGCGCTAAGACAGTTGAACCGATTTAAATGCGGTTTCTTTATTTGAAAGCAGGTTTCCTAGCGAGTGATAATAATAATAATAAATACTCTTTATTGCACACCTCATACAGTTACAAGCACAAATTTTACAATTAGATAAATTTAGGTAGAGGTAACAACAGGCGGTCTTATCGCTAATGAGCGATTTCTTCCAGACAACCTTCTTGAGTGATCTTAGATTTGTTTTATCAAAAGCGGTTTAGCCGTTTTGGGGGTTTCTGTTTTTTTTAATAATAACGGTGTGATGTTAACGGCCTCCTAGCCTAGTCGGTAGTGACCCTGCCTGTGAAGCATGAGGTCCCGGGTTCGAATCCTGGTCAGGGCATTTATTTATGTGTTTATCACGGATACTTATTCCGGAGTTATGGATGTTTTTTTATGTATTGAAGTATTTATTTATATCTATCTATTATATACATCGTCGCTTAGTAACCTCAACACAAGCCTTATTGAGCTTAAAGTGGGACTAGGTTGATTTGTGTAAGATTGTCCCATAATATTTATTTATTTATAATAGTTTTACTATTAACAATTAAAAAACTGTGTAAACCTCTTATTGTTAGGTCGCCATAACAACGTATTATAATAATAAATGTGGCAGTGCCTGCATGAAACTTCCCCTTTATTACCACGACGAAAGTCAACAAGTGTGTCTTCTGCCTGATACATAAAGTTCTATATATGGAGCGGCCTTAGGTATTGTTTCCCCTCTGTCAAAAGTTTTGGCAGTAAAATCATATACGTCTACAAAAACTGTCATTTCGGTCATCGGTCTCAATAGATGAAGAGCTCCCATGAAAATGCCTTTATATGTTATTTTTGGGTGTATAAGATATTTTATCTACACTCACATTGTAAGTCTTCTAAAACGTGTTCAAAAACGGTAGGCAATAGCCTAGCATTACCACAAACGATTTTACTATGATAAGCTTTTTATCTGTGGCAGTAACGTAATTTTAACTTTACATGCTCATATATTGATACGTTATGAGTTTCAAATTCCGAACATCGAATTTGATAACATAATGTAAACCCTGTCCTCCTTCCCGACCAACGGCACGCGCCCGCGCGACCGCCGGCACAATCGAGTTGGCCATGGCGGTGTAATAACGGTCATTCTATGGTTTCCGTACACTTCATTTAGGATATATAATGAGTGTAGATACGCAGTGTATGCAACTGTACGTAATTAGGCCTTATTTTATTACATAACAGTTCAGTTACATAAACTACTAATACTACGTCTAGTTAACCAAAATATAGAATCATTATCTTCCTGGGCTTTTTTTCCTTATTTGGGGTCGACCTTCCTCGTCCTTAACCTCCAGGTAGTACGGTTTCTCGTGAGGTTCTTGTCAATATTCTGGTCCCTAAGGACTTTTTGATCCGTCGTCAACCAAGGGGTGGTGGGTCTTCCGCTTCCACGCTTCGTCATTGGCAAGTTTAAGGCAGTTTTGGCGATGTGGTCTTCGGGTCGTTTTTGTATATGACCGTACAAAATATGGAATACAATTTCACATTTAAGCATAAAGCCTGACCAGAAATATATGATCATTGTTAAGAGAGCCCCATTATTCTCATTTATATGGCAACAGTTCAATAGTCATAGAGCGTATTATTCTCTATAGCATGGTGACATCACCTGTCAGCTCTGATGTTAATTTGAAAATGTTTCACAGCGAAATAGTTTCATTTCCCGACCGTATATTTTTTACAGCAGTTTATTATTCTAATAGGGACCCGCCCCGGCTTCGCTCGGGATAAAAAATTGGTTATTGTGGGTTATCCCTAAGATATAGACATATCATCGCGGACTTTTTTGTAGACCTTTTTAAGGTGTCAGTATAGTACATTATTTTGATCTATCTCGTAAGGTTTAGCCAGCGATTGCAATGTAAGCGCAAAAAAATGTGTTTATTTACGACATTACATTAGAAACCTCTAAAATTATCAGTGTTTCTCAGCTATATTATTCATGTATACATATTATAAACCTTCCCCTTGCATCACTCTATCTATATATATATATAACTCAAAGGTGACTGACTGACTGACTGACTGACATAGTGATCTATCAACGCTCAGTCCAAACCGCTGGTTCTAGAGATTCCAAATTTGGCACGTAGGTTCCTTATAAGGTCTAGGGGTGCGCTAAGAAAGGATTTTTCAAAATTCATCCCCTAAGGGGGTGAAATGGGGGTCCAAAGTTTGTATGGGGAAACAAGATTAGTTAGTCTATTTTATTCGAAACTTCACAGAAGTATTCCTAACAATAAATGAGTAAATACGTGTTGCAGGTTTTTTTGAGAATTCAACCCCTAAAAGGGGGAATGTGGTCAAAAAGTCTGAAAATCAACATGGGTATTGTTTCTATGGTTTATCGGGTCGTTGATTACGAAAACAACAACGATTTTAAAATCCGACGTGGCGGACGTGAATTACCATCTCCCCTGTTAGAGTACAATGGGGTTGAAATCCATATGGTCTAAATATCCATATGGGTGTCATTTTTGTGATTTTTTGGGGCGTTAATTAAGAAAATGGCATCGATTTTGAAATTTTATATTGTGGACATAAAAATTCTTGAAAGTAAATTGCAATCTTCTTCTAAATATATAAAAGAAGAAACTGACTGACATATCAACGCACAGCCCAAACCGCTGGTTCTAGAGATTCCAAATGTGGAGCCTACGTACCACCATAAGGGGGAAATGTGGTGACAAAATTTAAATATCAACATGGGTATTGTTTCTATGGTTTATCGGGTCGCTGATTACGAAATCAACACTTAAGGGGAAATCAATCCTTTCTTAGTGCACCCCTAGACCTTATAAGGAACCTACGTGCCAAATTTGGAATCTCTAGAACCAGCGGTTTGGGCTGTGCGTTGATATGTCAGTCAGTCAGTCAGTCAGTTAGGACATAAGAAGGTTAGGACGAACGCCCAGGAGCCACAACAACCATCCACCTACGCGGCGGCAGCGGCGGCAGACCTGACGGTGGCGATCACCAACACTCGCACGGGCAGGCTGTCGCAGCAGGACGCTAAAGAGGTGGAGCGCAAGATCGGAGATGCCATCTTCCAGGCAGCTATCGAAACCGGTCTGGATACAGAGGTGCAGGCCCCAGCGTTCTCAGGTAGACCCAGTTTTGTGGATGGGTACCTAAAGCTGTGGTGCCAAGACGCCAACACAAAAGCATGGCTGACGAAGTGGCTGGAGACGGCCACACTGGAAAACGGGGACCATCTTGTCGGAAAGAGGGAGGACGAGATGGTCAGAAACACAAGGTGCGGCATCCTAATACCAGCTCTGGAGGAGAACCTCACAAAAATAGGCAGGGTGCTAAACTACCAAAACCGATGGGCCATGTTGAGGAAGTGGACTCTGCACCAAGCGATCCCACTGAAGAAAAGGTCCAGCACACTACTTCTGGTAGGAATTCCGGAAGAGGTTGTTCCTACTGTGTTGGAGAAGGGTAGACGGCTGAGCTACCTATGTGGAACGGTCTATATCCGTTTCCAACACAGTGGGGGGCACTTCCGGGATTCCCCGCCAGAAAAGAACAACCCATCAGAGGGGAAGACGGATGTAAAAACTTCAGAGAGCGAGCCCGCCGAGAAGTCCGCCCCATCTGAAATGGAGACAGACCATCCGACCACATCCGACGTCGAGGAAAGCATCCTGCTGGAATCCGAGGATGAGGATGGCTTACCAAAGGGGATCAGTCTCCTGGACCTAAAGGGGCGAGGGGAAGAGGGGCACTCCTCCAATGTCTCCTTCCCTCTGTAAGGTCCTCCAGGTTAACCTTCAGCACAGCGAATCTGCAACGGCTCAACTTCGGAAATGGCTGGAGGTTAACCCAACTGCCATAGCCCTGATCCAAGAGCCGTGGATCAGGAACACACGCATAAACGGCCTCAACAACACCGGAGGTAATCTTTTCTATAATACACAAAGCAAACCTAGAACCTGTATATACATATCTCGTAACATAATGGCACAACCACTAACTGAATTCTGTTCCAGAGACGTGTGTGCCATAAAACTCCTCAGAACACAAAACTCAAGACTGCCGGAGATAGTTCTCGCATCTGTCTACATGGCAGCAGAAGACGAACCACCTCCCACGGAAATGAACAACCTCGTACGCTACTGCGAGAGTGGAGGGCTTGAGCTGGTCATATCAGCGGACTGCAATGGCCACCACAACCTATGGGGGATGGAAACCAACAACAACAGAGGTAACGATCTTGTTGAATACCTTATGACTACTAATCTAGACATACTTAACACAGGATCAAAACCAACTTTTGTCACTCGTAGGTGTAATACTATAATTGATATTACTTTAAGTACAGGACTGGCAGCTCAACACGTGTCCAACTGGCAGGTGTCGGATGAACTATCTTGCTCCGACCACAGGTGGATTCGGTATGACCTGACAGCAGACATCCACACACCTATACCTAGAAGAAATCCTAGACGCACTGACATAAAGGCGTATAAGGAACTTCTTGCAGGTAAAATAGACAACAACACAAACACTTACAGACCAAACAACACAAAAGAGCTAGAGGAACAGGTAAAGATCCTCACTAAAAACATAATTGACTGCTACGAAAACACATGCCCACTGTCGACACCACCAACTAGTGGAAAATGTAATAACAGTAGCTGGTGGGGTCCAGAGTTGGAACGAATAAGAACAAAAATGAGGAAACAACTAAACAGAGCCATGAATACAAAATCTGAAGAAGACTGGGACAAATATAAAACAACCAAATCAGAATACAAAAAGCGAATAAGATGCAGAAGATCAGCCTCATGGAGGAACTTCTGCGACAATATATCTACGAACACCCAAGCAAATAGAACAAGGAAGATCATGGCTGATCAACCGAAACAATTACTAGGCACGCTGAGAAGGGTGGACAATAGCACTACCAGTAACCCAGCCGAGACCGAAAGCCTATTGGTAGAAACCCACTTCCCAGGCTGCAAAGTAGTTGACATACAAGACTGGGATGCACAAACAGAAAGCTATCATCCGACCCAAGACGAGTGGAAGATAGCGGAGCGTATAACTGAACAGACCAAAACAGCCTGGGCAACCAACAGTTTCAGCAACTTTAAATCACCAGGCATAGATGGGATATACCCAGCCTTCCTAAAATGGGGAGGAGACAAACTTATCGAACAACTATCTGGCATACTGTGTAGCTGCATCGCCTTCAGATACATCCCACAGAAATGGAGAGAAGTAAAGGTGATCTTTCTACCAAAGCCAGGAAAAACTGATTACACAGATCCGAAATCTTTCAGACCCATCAGCCTTACCTCCTTCATGCTAAAAATACTAGAAAGACTATGTGACAGAGAACTGAAGGACACGGCACTCAAAAACATAGGTATTCACCCAAACCAACATGCATACACACAAGGCAAATCGACAGACTCAGCACTGCATGCCGTTGTAAATAATATAGAAACTGCGCTAGCAAGGAAAAACTCCTGTCTAGGCACCTTCATTGATATAGAAGGAGCCTTCGACAAGACAAAATTCAGTAGCATTCAACAAGCTCTAAACAGACATAAAACCGAACCATTGATTACAGAATGGATAATGAACATGCTAAGAAAGAGAATCATCAGACTCTCGGAGAACCAAAATCACCAGGCGCTCGTCATGAGAGGATGCCCTCAAGGAGGTGTACTCTCGCCACTTTTATGGAACCTGGTAGTAAATGACCTGATAACAAAGCTAAACAACAATCTTTTCCTGACAATAGGGTACGCAGATGATCTAGTAATAATGATCAATGGACCAGTGACAAGCACACTGTGCGACCTTACACAGACAGCACTGAAAATAGTAGAGAAATGGTGCAAGGAGAATGACCTATCGGTAAACCCAAAAAAGACTGACACAATTCTCTTTACTCATAAACGGAAATTGGGTACATACGAAATGCCAACCTTGTTTGGATCTAGACTAACACTTTCTAAAGAAGTAAAGTACCTAGGAATTACTTTGGACGAAAAACTGAACTGGAATAAACACCTGGACAACAAACTAAACAAAGCGACAGTCGCCTTCTGGCAATGCCGGAGAATGGTGGGCAAGAAATGGGGTCTAGCCCCCCACATTATACTGTGGCTGTACAAAATGATAATAATGCCAATGATAAGCTACGGAGCTGTAGTATGGTGGCCCCGCACTCAACTTACTACCTCAATCAACAAATTACAGAAAACGCAAAGGCTAGCATGCATAGCAGCCACCGGCTGCATGAGAACAACTCCGACAGCGGCGCTGGAAATCATGCTAGGGCTTCTACCACTACACCTATATATACAAAAAGAAGCAGCCGCAACGGCTACTCGCCTAAAAAATCTAAACTTGTGGACCAAACATAAAACACCGCACACGAGGATATACGATAACATACTGTCGAAATTTCCAATGCTGGATGCGGTAATCGACAGAATACCCAAAAAGACGATCTTCTGGAAAGAGTATGCCATATCACTAACAGAAGACTCAAAAGAAGCACTAAATCAAACAGAACTAAGAATCTTCACAGATGGATCAAAAACCAACGAAGGAACAGGTTGTGGTGTCTTCTCGGAGGACCTGAACATTCACATCTCTAAACCACTCGGAGCACATAACACAGTATTCCAAGCAGAATGTGTGGGAATAATTGAAGCTTGCAATGCAGTGAAACGACGACAGCTAAAACACGAAAACATATGTATACTATCAGACAGCAAGTCAGTACTACAAGCGCTAGGTTGCGACAGAATTACATCTGGACTCATACACGAATGCCATCAAAGCCTCTCAGAGGTATGCGAAGATGGCAACAAGGTGACACTGCAATGGATCAAGGGACACAGTAACTCGAGAGGGAACGATGCTGCGGATGAGCTAGCCCGTAAGGGCTCAGATACACCGGCATATGGACCCGAACCCATCGTACCCTTACCATATTCGCACATAAACAACCAACTTGACCACCACTACAAACAACTACATCAAACATACTGGAAAGAAATGAACACTTGTAGACAAACCAAAGAAATAGTAACTGAATACAATCACAAACTTACCAAAACACTTTTGAGGACAAGAAGACCCCAGCTACGCAAATTAGTGGGACTGATAACAGGACACAACACACTAAACAAACACCTCTTCACAATAGGTAGGACAGACAGCCCCATGTGCAGAGCGTGCATGGAGGCGGATGAAACAACAAAACACATTCTGCTAGATTGCAAACAGGTAGAAGTATACAGAAATAAACACCTAGGGACCCCAGGCACCTTGCGCGAAGCGGCAGGCAACCTGAAAGCTCTGCTGGGCTTCGTTGAGGAGCTGGGGTGGTTGGAATAATAGTGCTACCCCCGTTTCACGCAAAATAGGCACAATGGATGTCGACTTGCGGAAAAACGCCCAGGATAACTAACTAACTAACTAACAGTCAGTCAGTCAATCAGTCAGTCAGTCAGTCAGTCAGTCAGTCAGTTTCTTCTTTTATGTATTTAGATTCAACACTTTAGTATTATTCAAATAAACCGCCACAATGACACTGACAACAGTGACAGCCTATCCTATCACATGCCGTCACATATGTCAATATAATTATTTCCAGTGTAAGAAATTAGTTCAAATGAAATTCTGCAAAATGGGTTATGATCATATATTTCTGGTCAGGCTTTAGTTTTACTTTATTTATCACTATGTTTATGATAAACATTTAAATCCAAATCGAAAATCACAATTCGTTTACCGAATCAATTCATGGACAAATTGGATAATCGATTTCTATTCTGACGGGTAGTAACTATTTTGCCGTTTGACAATTATCCATATTTAACGAATTTAAGTTAATTTGAAATTACAAGCAATATGATACTTAGCGGATTTAGTTTGACATTTGCAAGGACTGCATCCGATTCGAATTGTGCGTTGCGTGGTAAGGCAAGTTGTTTTAGTATGGGTGCGTAATAATGAGCGAGAGTTTTGTATTTGTGTGCTACCTCGTCCCCTCAGGTTTTGCAGTCTTTTATTTGTAAAAATGAGGTGACACCGCTTCCTTTTAGCTTCGCTGTTTAGAACTTTATGGCCTAATGTTAAGCGTCCATTAACCATTTTGACCAGGTGTGGAGTCCAACGTGCATATTATCTTAAAGGTATCAGAGAAAATACACTCCAAATTAGCTTCTGCTTGCCCGATATGTACTTTTAGGTTCAACGCCCCGTCACTAATACACAATATGTATTTACTAGCTATGCCTACCGCTCTGATGGGTCCCAAAACATTTTCTTAAAACGTTGTTGTATTTCAATCGTGTAAAAGTAAGAGATAGACACACAGTATGATTTTTTATGGATTTTATCATATAATGACAACCAACGTCACTAAAACATTGGCTTTATTGACTTTAAGCAATCTGTTTCTTAAATTAACTTGATAAGATAAGATGATCTAAATCAGCCAAACGTCACTTCCGACAGGTCCAACCCTAAAATTCCAGCACGGCTAGCACGTCTTGCGAGAGCGACTTAAGCCGCGAGTAGGGAAAACCTTCGACAAAAATCTCGCTTTCCGGTAGCATAACATGCACCGCGGCTGCAACTGACGCGAAGAGAACTCAAAGTTGAGCTAAGGATTTTAGTTCTAAGTCGCGAGTCACTGTCATTTTAAGACAGTGGCATTTGATCGCGAGTATGTCGCTCCTTTCACGCGCAAGTTGTGCTGCCAACTAGCGACAGCGCATGAAGTCGCGCAGATCAGTCTCTTGTCGCGCCAGTCGCGCGTAAGACGTGCTAGCCTTGCTGTTATAACAAACAGTAAATGGATGTTAATTGTTACCTGAGATCTTGCAGCAACGCCTCGCCCTGCGCGATGGTGGCGGCGCAGGCGTCCAGGCTGGCGGCGCGGTGCTGCGCGCACTGCTCCAGTGCACGCCGCGCGGCCTCGGGGCTGTCGTCCGCCGCGCACATGCCGCCGCCGCCGCGGACCGTTTCCAGCCATTGAACGAGCTGCATTAACAAACTCTTTTTTAATCGAACGAGCGGAGCGTAAGCAAAGCGAAGTTCTTACAAACAACTTCGGACGCTTTTTGATTTTGAGGGTTTCTTCCGCGATAACTTCAGTAAATTTTTTTCTGATCTTTATGAAATTAGTTAGGGTTGTAGAAAGTCATACAGGTTGTGGAGCTAAAAGGCGAAGAACGATCTTCATACGGATCTTGTTATATTCCTCAACTCTTTTGCAAGAAATTCGTGAGATCCAAGTTCGAGGCGGACTACTAGTATTATAAATGATTTCAGAGGAATGTCGATTTGTAGACTAGACAAATAATGCTGTATTTTGGGTTTGATAATTATTTTTCGTACCTCCTTGGTAGCAGGCAGCAGCTATTTCTAATCCGTATGCATATCATAAACTTACATACCTCTTTATCGTGAATGTAACTAGAAAATCACGGCTGAACAGTCGAATGCATTCCGGTAAAACTCGCACGCAACGTCTAGCACCTCTTCGGTGGCGCTCGGTCACTGGCCGGCTCGTACTAGCCCCTTGGTTGTGACCAGTACTTGTAAGCATTCGGCGGAGGCGAGCAATGCACCCCCACGGCGCACGCACCGGACCAGGTTGGCACCTCGGCGACAGCCAGCAGTTAGTATAGTATTCCGTATGTGTGATGTATTCGTACCTCCTTCTCGTGAGTATAGAGCAGCACGGCCAGGTCGAGTCGTCGACGGCGGCGGTCCACGCGCGCCGCGAACGCGGCCACGTGCGCCTCCAGCTCGCGCGCCACGCCGAGCACCTCCTCGGGATCGCACTCGCCGGAGCGTGCCAGCTCCTCGGCGGCGGCCAGGAGCTTGTCCGCGTTCGTGTATGTGTTCTGTATATACAAATTTTATATTAACAGAGTTACAAGGAGATTACGTTTGAAATGGTAACATCACAAACGTTTTAACTTTACTTTTTCAAGATTCATTGACTGTTAGGATCTAAGCTGTCTTGTCTTTCAGTCTTTCCAGTATTGTCCACAAATTTCAGTTATGTTTACAATTGGTACATTAATACCATTAATTAATTAGTACTTACTTGTGCAACATTTTCGAAATGTTCATGAGATTTTTGATATACTCTAGCTTTATGGAGATTCCTTCCTATTCCCGTGTTCTTCTGTAAGAATACTTCGCCATGGTTGGCTAACCAATCTAATACTTGTCGGCAGTCTTCTTTGTATAGCAAGAGAGCTAGTCTCTGATGCAGCTTGAGCCTGGCCTGATGGTATCTGGCTTCGAGAGCTCTGTGGTGGCCCAGGATTTGGTGGATGACGGCTAGGACGTGGTTGGCGCCGGAGCTGTAGTCAGCGGCTGGGTCACCGCTGCTACTCCCCGCAGTGCTCACGGTGCCGTCACTCTGTGTTCAACAACAATTCATTGCATCAATAAGTATTTAAAAAAAAACATACTTTAGATTAATTTATCTATATACTCACCATATCGGCGGGATCTGTTTGATGGCACACTTGAACTAAGTGATCCAACTGATAAAGCAGTTTCTTGCTTGTTGAATGGACCTGTAGAAATAAAATTAGTAAATATTTACGTCTGCGAACGTTGTTCAATTCTTATGCATAATTATTATTAAATCATATATACGTATTACTTAACCTTTTCATCGCCAAGGAAGTTTAAAACCGTCATTCGCTGTCGTGCCCATAGCGCCAAGAACACCTCTAAGTGTTATGGGGTACAGTCGAATTCTCCAATATGTATCTGTACACACGGACGTTCCGACCTTAAACCCAAATAAGGTTGTGCTCATATAATTATGAACGTTCGTGTGTACAGATAATGCAGGAATCTACTGTACGCTGTTAAAGTAACCTTCATACTTTCCAGTAAGGTATTAGCTAGCTTGCGTTCGAGCTCTTGGCGAATGAGTGACGTTTTTGAACATGAGGTATGGCGTGCATGGGTATAAACGGCAGGACTAATATACTCGTAGGTTGGCAAGGTAAGATGGCTAGGTTACCTCGGTGTAGGCCTGGCACATGTGCTCGTAGAGCTGGCGGTGCCGCTGCGCGTGTTGCTCCAGCGCGCGCGGGTCGGCGCACGGCGCGCCGCCCGCCGGGCCCGTGGCCAGCTGCAGCGCCACCGCGCACTGCGCGCCCCACCCGCCCACCGCCGACGCGTACGCCTCCGCCTTGTGGTGGAACACCACCGACAGCGACAGCACCGCTGATCGCTCTTCCAGACCTGAACAATTATCATATTTAATTCCGTAATTTGGGTGAATACATTAAGAACGCACTAAGGCTGTTAACTTAGATAATTGCGACTAAGCGAGGTTAAATTAAACTATTCTTAAGTGAATAACCCAATTGTCTATGTTACTTTAATTCAATTTTCATTGTAAATGTCCGTTGATTTTTCATTCTATTTGAAACTGGAAGTTTGGAGTTTTGCATTAGGTCATTAAATATTGCTGATATTTAAATCTGTGCTTACCACCAAGAAAATTAATGTTATATTACTTATATTCCACGACGCTTATTAATTGAATCGATAGCGTAGCACTGACATCATGTCATCAAATAGATTTGTTGAGATGAAACAGTTGTGTTAAGAAACTTCTTCGACTAGTCATTTCATGCGGTACCTAAGGTAGGAAGACTTATTCGTAAAACAGAAGTGCCAATATATTTTGTTTAGAAATAAATCAGAATGTTACCAGCCGAAAGTTGTTTATAGGCGCGCTCGAGGCGGTGCGCCAACCCCGTGATCTGAGCCTCGGCGTAGTGCCGCTTGTCTGCGAGCCGCCGCGCCGCCGTCGTGACGCGCGCCACGCTCGGCCGCCCGCCGCCCGTGCAAGCCGCAGCGAATCTGTACAAATTACGATCAATATCAATCACACGCTTTTTCATAACCTACTCCATTTTCTCTGGCTCACTTAAATACCTGGCATGTTCTTCTTGAAGTCGCTTTGCAGCCGCGCATGACCGACCGATTTCGACATACGTAGCGAGAAAAGCTGTTCTGTGATTTACGATCCATTCGAGCATCTTTTCACAGTCTTGTTCAAATAATCTTAATTGGAAGCACTGGTCGAGCTGCATTTTCTTGTGCTGCCACAGCTTGTGCGCGTGCGCGTGTGCGGAGCGCACGGCGGTGATCTGCGCGCGCACGGCGCCGGGGGAGCCGCAGTGGAAGGCGGCCGCCTCGCCGCCGCTACCGCTCGCCTCGGAGCACGCCGCGTCGGCTGCCTCCAGGCGCTGCAGAACTCGTTCACCTGTTTACCGATAAAACTACCATACAGAAAAACCAAAGTAATCACACTTATCTCTCTGTGTCTGAGGGCTTCGTGTGCAACATTCCAAATCGACAGAAAATAGTAAAAGAAATAGCACACGCTACTTTTTACAAATGTGACAGTTATATTGGATTCCACTATTCACAAACATTTTCCACAATTATGTCTAACGTCTGCCACTTTTACAAGTTGTACGTGTAAAATTCAAGCAAATGAAATTAATCCTTTACCGTCATCCTCTAAAAACCACAGACAGTCAAAGCACATGTTTTTGGTGCCATCACGCGACACTGCACTGATAAATACGAAGTCTTACTGAAGTTATGAAATTCAATAACCGATGTTAGTGCGCGAACTAAACCGAAGTTATATAAACAACCACGATTTGTTCGCCTACTTAATGGACTAGTTTTTAAGGCAATCAACCGTTACAGTCAATCGATTACGTAGGTAGGCCCCTGTTTATAGGTCTGTTGTGTTGTTTGCAGACGACCACACAAAAATCGGCCGTTTATACAAACCTATATCTATCAGTCAACCATGTATTTTTATTAATGTATTGTAAACCAGTGCAGCATCTAATCTATTATGTAATCTAATCATGTAATGAATGGACTCCTTAAAAGATACAACATCGAAAACTAAATGAGCAGTCAATGCCTTCGATACTTACGTTAGCCAAAAAAGCCAAGGGCCAAGAGCATGTCGGACCATAAGCGTCGGCGAATAGTAGATTGTACAACAAGTGCATAAAACGTACGATTTTACGCGAGGCGTTTATCCATCCGAGCGAGCTTGCGAGCGAGGATTGATATAAAGTCGAGTGTAAAATGGGTTTTATGGACGAGGGTTACACTCTAATTTTCACTTCAATTGCGAGGAAATTATTTATCGGTAATCGTAAAATGATTTTAAGTTGTAACAAAAAGATTACAATGAAAACAAATATGGTTCCCACCAATGAATTTTCTGACGTTTTTTTTTTTAATTTTCAACATGTGAATTTAGACATAGATACTCGTTTTCTGCCAAGCCAAAAAAACATTTCGGGGCATTTCTAAACTATTATCAACTCCTATTTTATTTGATTCCATTTATTTAATAATAGAAAACACGCAATTCTAATAATTATAGCAAGAATATGATAAAAGAACAAGTTTCAGTAGTCTACGAAATTTTACTGCTCAATTAAATTGTGCAATATATTTTGACTCTGTTTGGCTGTTGAGCCACATTCTTAGTCTTAGAAGAAAATTTTACTTTATGCCCTAGAGCATAAAAGTACATTACATCAGAGGCCGGGAAAACACGGATTTCCGGCCAAGTAGGTATAGATACGAGGCCGGGAATCCGTTTTCACGCCGAGGCATGTATAGTGCTTTTCTCAAACATGCAATGATATAAAATAAAATAAAAAACCAAAAGGACAATGTTTTATTCAATCTAAAAAGCGACCATGAAGTAAAAATTAAAAAGTTAAAATCAGCTGTTCGTAAAACCTGCCGCCATCTTTGACGCTGTCTAAATGAGGAAAAAAAAAGTTACTTTGCAGGCCTAGGCCTGAAAAGTTGTATGAAATCCCATTTCAGGCCGCCTCGAGATGCTGCGCCTGAAAAAGGATACTTCCGAGTCTATTACTCGTATAAGGAACGTAAAAAAAGAGAATATTTCATTGCATGTTTGAGAAAAATACGATTTTATGTCGTCCACGCACGACTTAAAGTCGAACTTTACGAGCATGAGAAGTGAAAAGTATTAAGCGTTCCTAGTTGACTACGGAACCCTAAAAAAGCGCTCTTTATATTTTGGGAACAGGAATCTTATTGAAATCTTTGTTTTAGGGGTTTTTATTTAACTCACAGTGTTTTTCAGTTAGTATGTATATTGTATGTTAGTTTTGTCAAGTAAAATATATACATAAATCAAATCAGGCATACGTGACCTGATCATTAATCATAGACCCTGAAACTATTATTTGCGATAGTCTGTCACCTAATTACTAACCTTGTGCTTCGAGTTCGTCCACGGGAACCTTGGCCAACCGTTTATTAATGTCTGCGTGCGCGTCTATGGCCCGGCGAGCACCCGTGACGTCATCTGCAAAGTCTGCTCTAGCGACATCCTCTTGCAAGTCATCAAGTCTGTCCAGGAGCTCGCCAGCCTGCCACATTAGCTCTTCTAATGCCTAAAAACAGGACAAATCTTAGTAAAGTTAACAAAAAGTTGTTATTGTAGATGTCAGTAGAAACGAATCTATATTTGCACATGTACACCTAAAAACATACAACACGTTTAATTAACAAAATACTTACTAATCTCAGATCTATCCACTGCGCGTGGTCGTACTGAAGGGTACCATCTAAATCAGGTGTTAATTGTGAGCTATCTACAACTTTAGGAAGTGCTTCTAAACTAATAACAGCTGCCTGTAAACAAAAAAAATATATTACATATTTCATATACCATGTCAGTCAAAAATAAATTATCAGTATCAAATTAGGTATGAAACCTTACCTCAAATTTATACTTGTGAGCTCCTATGGTAGTACGTTGTTTTTGCCAAAAATTATCAGGTTTAACTACGAGTGCTTGATGGACGGATGACGAGAAGTGCTCCTGGAGAACTTTTAGAATGGGTTTGATTGCAGCCCACGTTGAACCTCTCATATCAATAAGGATCGTGAAGCCGTGTGACCGCACCGCATCACTGGAAAAGTAAAATATCAAATATAAAAATCATTATCCTACGAATACCAATTAAAATAATTTTTAACGCTATAGTTTCCAATGATAAGGCCTTTTTAATGGAAAGCAGTATTCTTCACTTTGCGCTTTACCAACCATCTTTGGGTACAGATCTTTTACAATCCACAAAAAGAGTAGACGGCGCCCTCAGTACAAAAATGACTCCCACAAACGTCCCTGATAGTCCTCTCTGCCAGTTATACCTTCAGTCCCTTTTCCCGCTTTGAATTACGAAGTTTCCCGCTATTAAAAAAAAAGTTGTGATTGGTCAATCAAAGTTATAATTAGGCGAATCCACGCTGAACTATCCGCCTCGCGAGGATTTGACGCGCGAAGCAGCTCGACCAGTGTTGACGTGCCTCGGCAGAAGCAAACGCACGCGCGGCCGCAATTCCTCGGGCTCTAGGCATGTGTACACACTGGCCGAGCTGCCTGGTGAGGCAATTTTCTCGCGAGGCGGCTCGTTCGGTGTGAAGTCTACACTGTGTACCCGCCTAAGAGTGGTTTCACATTGTCCGATCCGATATCGGATGTCGGTTAGCCTAAGAAGAAAGTCAGCTGGTAGAGAGTGACATATGCCATTAAGCCCGCCTTTTTCGCGATATTGCTTTTTTAGAAATAAGGATTTGTAATTTGATAGAAAAATACAGTAATGCACACACTTTATATTTTACTTCTTCGTGGTCGTATCCGACATCAGATATCGGATCGGATAATGTGAATGGTCTCAAAATCATATTTTAAACGTCAAAGCTCATGCACGGTTTATATGCGACATCGTACACGTACACCGCCTCCGATGTCATAAGTTTTATGGGATCATTATTAGGGATAATAAGACTTCTATAGTTTTATCCTTCGCAGTTTGCGATACAGTAGACCTTTCATAAAACTAATTACACCGTAGTTAAGTCTTACTTTGTACATTCATTTAATAGTAATGATAAGGACTTTACATTGAAATGAAAGAGCTAACTATTTGAATTGTGATTGGAGTTACGTAGCGAGGTATGCTAACTACTTCGTCATAAGCCACATATTATATTATAAAGTATACTTAATAAATAGAGATCAGTCCTGTAGTGCGTTTCTGCAAGTCCTTGTATAAAGAGAAGTCAGTTATTAAAGCTGTACTGCATGATGCAATGAACATTTTCTACAGGAAAGCCTTTAACAATGAAGTATCGAATTACTCGGCAAAGCCGTCTCAGAATGCAACAGGCCATTGTTAAACGCCAGGGGCCGAGGATATGACCAATTAGACATCAGCTTGTTATTGAAAGTACCTACTCAGTGTATAGGGGCTAAAGGAGTGGTCTATGGGCATTAAAACAATTAAATCTATTGACAGTACGAAAAAGCTGATTCATATGGTTTACTAAAACATTACACTAATTTAACTGCTTATTAGCCCGCCGAATTTAAGTTGATATTATCCTGACGTTGGAAGTTTTTTCCTCGCTATACGTGTATATTGTATTATATAATGTCTTGAAAATATTACAAAAGTATTCCTGAGGTCATAGGTAACAGTCTGACAAAGTTGCTTTAGTCATAATAAGATTCCACAGCAACTATATGGGAAATAGTGAACAAATAAAAGTGAGTATTATATGTAGCTCTTGAAATTTATAGAGTAGCAAAGGAAATAAATTATGTATAAACAAAATGTAACAGAAAAGTAAGAACAGATCTGGTAAAACAGTAAGGGATAAAAAAATATGACCTGACAATTTCATTTCCATACATGACTGTTGTTATTTGTGAGGTTTATGATTGAACACATTATCGTCATATAAAGAGTGTATTGACAATTATAAGGACAAGTGAAATGTGTAATAACTTTTTAAAAGTTTATTATTTTGCGTAAGTATGTTTTGGGCATTTGGTTGGAAGGCCTTTTTAAACGTTTTAGTGTTGACTAAGACACCTGTAACCTTTGCTTTCGGGCGACTTTTCGTCGTTTGCTTCGGACGTTTCTCATCAGATTCGGACAACGTTTACTGTGACCAGTTTCGACGCTTGAGCCAAGTTAATTTTTTATTTTTTGTGGAATCCGCTTCCGTGAAGCTTTGCCGAAGTTTTCTCTTCATGATTGCCCATCACGTCCTCGATGGGACGTACCTAAGGGTAATTTGGCGGATTCATATTCTTAGCAGCATGACGCACGTCGTGGGTTTCCATCCACTCTCTGATGCAGGGGGCACAGTGGCAACTAGCCAAATCGGGCCAAAATAAAGTAGAGCCCCTGTGGCATCTAATTAGTGACAAAATTCATTTTGTCCACACTTCTTTATGTAAAGATTGGCAGTCATCGTGGAAGTAGTGACGAACGCCGTAGATTTCATACTGCATTCGCATATTACTTACCACACGTCTTAGATCCCAATTTTTCGGAAAAAATTGACGTTTTATTCTCATTCAGGTGTTCTCCTTTGCGAATAGTAGAGTACTACAGGCCCGGTAGAACAAAAAATCCAGTTTGAAGGGGTTTTCGTCACTTAGAATTATGCACTGTTCATTTTTAAGTAAAACTGGGTCATATAAATTTCGAAGACGGTGTTTAACTTTTGCAGCCTATTTTGGAGTTGGTTTCGGCTTCCGTTGCTTCCGAGGGCTACCCAGTCGTTGCGATTCTTGGCCCTTTGAACCATTCCTACAGAAGTTCTCTACTTTTTTCCACATATCTTATTGAAGCACTGAGTGAGTTTTTGATTTTTCGATGTATCTTTGAGTCGATATTGCGATTATTCGAGCCAGTTTTTCGACGATTTTTCGACTTGTCATTAAAAGAGAAGTCTTACCCAGACTTTTTAATGCAATTTAAATCGCAGAAACACACACCCTTACGATTTTAGCGATTTTTCTCATGGACATATACCGTTTTCGCGTATGTATTTGCCCAAGAGTATTTTTCGTTGCTCCTGTGTATGGCCTCTCAGTTTATGAAATCAAAAGTGATCCGAAAAAATAATTCTAGTAATTGATTTAACATCATATCATCTACAACATAATAAATAATTTATGTGTTTAAAGCAAATAAAACAAGTATGACGGCTTGTTGCAGTTGTCCTTATAATTGTCAATACAGTCTTTATGTGATATCGTCGAAATTAATAGCATTTGTTTCTTTACAAGTACACAAAATATCACTATAAGATTATTCTGTATTATCACATAACTACCCAATAGCATGGTGTAAGAAAACTACAGTTAGGTGGTGCAGCGCCCTTACCTGGTATAGTAATAAAACCATAGTGTAGACGAACGTGTAACAGTAGACTCACCAAAATACTTCTCCATTTCGGCAAAATCCGCTTAAGGATGGTTACTAGTGTGATAACAGGTCATGGACCATTTAACAAACATCTCTTTAATTTAGGTGTTACAGACAGTCCCCTGTGCCGTGGGTGGATGGAGACAGAATAAACAGCCTCTCACGTAGTGCTGGAGTGCAACAGAGTGGCCCCGTACAGGGCAAAACACCTCGGGTTCCCGAGTGATCTCCCCGAGGTCCTACTCAACGTCAAAGTTCTAATAGGATTCCTTGAGGAGTTAGGCTGGCTGGATTAGCCGTCCTTCCTTCACGCAAAATAGGCGCTAGACGTCGAGTTGCGGAAACCTGCCCGTACTACAATACAATAGTGTAGACGAAAACAACTTACCTAGGTATGCTGATCAAGTAATGCAAAAGACGGCGGTAGTCATCAGGCGCGATGCGGTCGCGGCGCAGGATGGCCGGGAACAATATGATGGGCCCCCCGCGGCGGTCGCGCCCGCCGGAAAGCGCCGCCACGCGCTCGTGCAGCAGCGGGAGCACGTCGAGCGCGCGCGCACCTGCCTCCATTGCTGCTCACTGATTGCCTTGCACCACCAAAACAACACCACCGTTATATTTATACGTGAATGAAACAGTATATGGTCATAAATAAATTCTCATACAAAAAGATCTATTCCAAGTGCTCCAACATTGACCTCATATAATATGTTACAGTCAGCTTCCAATAATAGGACCGCATTTGCAAGAGAGTGGGAGTGGATGGTGACTGTAATTCTCTATTGTTGAAGTTCAATGAGTTTTAAATAAGACAAAGCTGGTAGTGTGGGCACTATTAGATACATTATTTCATAGGAAATATCCATAACTAAAAAACGAAATATATGTGCTAATCACAACCTTATCACAGTTATCACTATTGAAACCCTAGTCATTTTTAATAAAATTATAATGAAGTGTAAATAGAGAACGAAGGGAAAGTCTAATAATTTAGCCTAGTCTAAAAACCAACAAAGACCATTTTGGGGCACATTCAATAGGTGTCCCATCCCATTACCATACACACACTTAAAAAGGATTTGTTATAGGATACTATGGACAAAACAAAAAAAGAAGTATTTTTGTCACATATGCTTTATCTAAGAAGGAATAACTTTTTGCAAGAACTCAAAAAAAGCTTAATCAATTTAATTTAATTTAGATTACTCAAAAATACTTTTTTTTTCTTTTTTTTTATTACATATTAGAGGAAGGACAACATATTAAAGGAAGGACACATTTTATATGTTGTAAGTTAAATTTCAACTTCTTCATGGTGTCTGATTGAGCTGAAATTTGATATATTTCCGTAACTTAAATTACAATGCAGTAAGCTTTTCTCATAGATTGCCTTTTTTTATAACAAGCTTTTATAAATAATTTATCCTCACTTGTCTTATCATTTAAACACTTCTCAAGGATATTATCACATTTTTTTCTGGAATTATCACTTAAAATGTTGTTATAATTTTAAAGAACCTCAGCTGTTCTTCAATAATCAATGTAACTAACAAATAACCATAATTAAATAATATAAAAATCAGAGGGCGGAATTGCTCGTGGCAAAAATCAAACGTTAATAGAGTTGGAACGTTGAATTTTATCGACTTTTTCAGCTGTTGATAAGTTCAGTCACCTTTTACATTTCTGACATTAACATTTACCTCTTTGATTAGATTAAAAGTAAATTGCGTGGCGGTTAACTGTCATTTCTAACGCTAGTCTTTTTGCAACTAATTCACGTTTGTAAAAATTGGTTAATCCAAAGAGAAAAACAATTAAGAAATGGATAAAGAAGTACCCTTGTCTTACTTACAACGAATATACTGCTCTAAATGTAATGTTCACTTAAAGTAACTAAAAAAATATTGAGTTGAAACTCACATAACGAGTAAAACACATTCACCTGAGTTTAAAGAGGTAAAGAATGATAATAGTTTTTATCTAGATTTGATAATATTTCTCGTTTGTTGCAACATTCCATGGAAAAAATTTAATTAATATTAATCCACATGTTATTCCGTAATGGTCATATGAAGTATATTATTGTATGCTTATGGATTTGAGGTTTAGTTTTGTTAATAAATTAATAAAGATATGATAGGTAAATATATTTTCAGTTTATTCAATAGTCCATAAAATTCAAGTTCCAACTCTATTGACTTTGATTTTTGCCATGAGCAATTCCGCCCTCTGATAATAATAATTGTTTGGCCTCTGCTTTTCTGTTTGTGACTTGTCTATAATTTGAGGTGTGCAATAAAGAGTATTATGTTTATGTTATGTAAAGACCCCAAAAATAAATTACATTACGACATCTAGATTGACACACATTTGCTTACATACTAAGACAAGTAAAGATGAATTCTGTATAGTGCCAACTGTACTTTGCTTAAATGCTTTGATTGTTTTATCACAGAGTTCTTATGACCACCTTCGGTCACACAAAATAGGCGCGATATACAGATGTCGAGTAGTGGAAAACAGTCCGCATTAACCTTAACCACCTACAGTCTCCATCATCAGACCAGATAATCATCATCATCATTTTCATGCGATATACAAATACTTGCAAAATTTCAGATCAATCTCAAACCGGGAAGTGGGTTAAATTATTCAACTTTTGAAATAAACTAATATGGAGATGATCTGATGGTGACCCAAGAAGGAACTCTTGAAGGAGTAAATGCAACCATATGTACTTCATAAACTTTAAAAAGTTAGGGCTCATTTAACAGGTCTCGAGAAGCAATTGATAGATGTGTACACAACAAGAGGTACAGTCAGCAATAGAAGTGTGTATCAAAAAAGATTTTGGAAGTTACTTGTATTGCAATTATGTTTAATGCATTATTTCAAGGTAATGTTGTTACATGTACTATTTACAACTCAGGATACAAGTTAATTGAAAATTGAACCATTACCATACATCACTTGGAAGTTCAGAGTCTTCTAATGGGCACTTCTGTGTATATTTTTTTAAATATGAGATTGATAATTAATGTTCCATGTTGACCAAAATGTTATGTAATTTATGTACCAGTTGCATGTCATGAAAGTAAATATGTTTTAAAAGTTATATACAATCTATTTCCGGTAAAAATACACTACATGTTAATTACTTTATTGTCAACCATAGGTTTAATTAAAATAAGGGACAGGGATTTCAATGTTCCTTGTCTGTATTGAATCAACCATACCTATATCATATTTGCCTCTAGAACTTGTACAATTGTCAACGGTAACTGTCTCCCTTTAAAAAAAATCTGCCACAAAAAGATGGTAAGCAAAAGGTATGTCACCTTATACTGTATTCAACTTATTTAAAATGTAACATTATTTGAAGATGGCTTTATTGATAGGCTATTCTGACTGATCTGTGACCCTTCATATGCCTACCCTTTATATAAAAATTTGCTACATAATTAAACTCAATATTGCTAGGGCTGGATAAGGGACAGAGTATACATTACGATAAATATTAGATACTTTGTTGTTGCTCTTTGATGTTGACCATTTGAATGAATATTTTCCTAAACAAAACAGCCATACAATTTGGGATACTCAAATCATTTTGATCATATTTTTTCAGTGAAACACTTGAGAACCAAGTTTGATTTTAATTGTGGTAAACAAGTAATCCATAGTTTTGCACACCAAGAGAACTAGAATGAAATATCTAAATACAATTACAAAATACAAAATACTAATACAATAAGAAACAAACACAAATTGGTATTTAAAGGTAACTAAATTGTTTAGAATAATTTGATTTGATCAACATAGCTAAGATTGTTAATATGTGGTTTGAACATATAACTATTATAACAATATCATGGTTGTAAGCTTAACATTAGAAGAAAAGCACAGAGTCCAAGTATTCCAGGATTTCAAGTTTCTTTGTGATACACGATCAACGCCAAAAAACGACATTGCTATGGCTATTTTGTATAAGCAACAAACCATGTTTATGGCAGCGCCATTTGGCAAATTAATATAATGGAGTTGAAGCAAATTCAAAATACTATTTGTATTATATATAATTCATGTAGTTTCAATTAATTTAATAGTCTCTGATTACAAATTATTAGCCCTATACGTTATAACTACCTATGTCACAACAAATAACCTCAGCCATTATTTCAACTTACCGTGGTGACTCAAAGATGTATATTAGTCTGGTATAAAAGGATCGGCACGCATTATTGTCACTGTTATTATTTTCCACTAAAACATTTGTAGTAAAAATATTCATGAATACCATTAAAATTAATAAAATACACACAAGCAGGACATAATGACAAACTGAATGAACACCAACCACCACCACAATGGCGCGGCGATAGGGGTGGAAATACCGGTGAATTTGTCGCAAAAAACCGACTTGCAATAGTTTCAGTTAAGTTTTAAGCCCGCAGTACACATTAGGCCAACGTCGGCTAATCTAAAGGCCCTGTTACATTTTACTTTTTTATAAAAGCCCTGATACACTTTACTTTTTTTAGTGTCCTAACTAGCATCCTAATTAGGATCCTAACTTTTTTCAATAGTAATTTTACTTGCTAAATGCGGTTACACTTGAGTAAATTTAGAAACTATAGTCTGGCAAACCATTTCTGCCAGTAGAAACGCGCGGCAAATTCAAAACTCGTACATGTGGCAACCCTTTGTGATAAGATACCGTATTTCATGACGAACATTTGTGTCGCTTAACTTCAAACTCGGATAAATCCATTCGACCCTGTCAGCAAATATCTACCCTAATACCTTTTCTTAATACCAAAATCGCATAATCTAACAGCATAGCTGGGCATTAACTCGTTAATCCGTTAATCGTTAATTAACGAAGTTAACATTTTGATTAACGGATTAACTTTTAAGTTAACTTTTAAAAATGTTAACGGACACGTTAACTTCCGTTAAGGCGCCAGGCGCTGATTGTGGCCAAAAACTGTTACTTTCTAAGGGATATATCTCAATAACGGATCATTCAAAAATTTTGAAAAAAATATATGTTATTCATCATTTCATGTACAACATTGTCAACGTTTGAATAACTCGTGTAACGTATAGTTTCTCCGTTATGTAAATGTAACAAAATGTCGTTTTACGGTTAACTTTGCTTATATCTACTGAACGGCTCATTCTATTTAAAATATTGTTAAACTTAAAAATATGTACTACAGAATACTACAAACTCAACGTAGGATATTTAAATTGATTAAATTTTCTTAAACAACTTGATCATAATTCCACATTTCGTGCGTTATTAGCTCGAAAACGGCGTTGCTGGCAGTCGTGAGCTAGCTTTGAGACGAGGAGGCTGTGTCGCTCGTCGCTCCGTGCTTCCCTTGTACTACATATACTTGTGCTTGGTCCGTGAGCAATAATATCGGACTTACTGTGCCTAAAGACTAAATAACTGCAGAGGGTTCATGCGGTGCGGATATAACGTGTCTTCCCGGAATCAATAATGTATAGACGTTTTATCTTTTAAGATAATGTACTCGTATGCATGTTTATGTACGTTCGTATAAAAAGTGTATTTAGATTATAATACAAGTAAAAAACAAATGAAATAAAAATGGAGAAAAAACAAAAATCATGAATCTCACATTGCTCTGAAAACAAATTTGGTCATGTAAGTAAACTATAAATTATTATGTTTTAGTAGACGCATGCATCACGCAAAATAGGCATTAGTCGTCGAGTTGCGGAAATCTGCTAGTACTGCAATACAATAGACTAATAATTAATTTAATAAAAAACTCCAAAGAACCGAATTTATTTAAACATATTTATTTAAGAATACCGTGTTCTAAACGAATGTAATATGCGTTTTATTTTAAGATTAAACACAATCTTTAATTTTATACTTTGTACTAATTTCTCAAATCTAGAAATTGCGAAATAAACTGCAAAGGATTGCAGATAAACCGGCCAAGAGAATATCGGGCTATGCTCAGTGTAGGGATCCGTAGTTGCCGGCCAGTTACAATACATCCATTCAAAAGGTAGTCTATAAATAAATATTTTGTGGCACTTACGTTATTTTACTATAGGCATAACTCAAAAACGGCTCAACCGATTTTATTCCATATAGTTTTTATTGAAAATACGTGATAAGTATTTCAATGGCCTCACTTCCAGGAATTTTCCCAATTGTTTTGGACCCACGGTTCAAAAACAAAGAGCATTTTAACTTTCGAAGCTATTATTTACGAAAGTATTCGTTTTATCCAAAAGTTGTTTAAGGCATATTCTTCTTGAAAGACCTGTCCAACAATGGGTTTCAGATACTTATTGTTTTACCACTTTGTAGGCGTAATTAAAACACATAATTACTCATACCAAAGCTGATTGAGAATCTAATAAAAAATTGCTGATATTTAAGAGTTCAATGTATGTAAGAATATAGGAAAAAAAGCTTTTTTATACCACGACGCTGGCAAACAAGCATACGACCCACCTGATTGAAAGCAGTTATAAAGCCTATGGACGCCTGCAACCCCAGAAGATTCACATGCGCGTTGACTACTCTAAAAAAAACTTTATTATGTCGGTGAAATGCAAATAAATACAAATTTTATATTCATTATCAACACAAGTGAATAAATAAATTACTACTAAGGGTTAATACTACCTATCAAATATCTTTAAAAGACCGGCCAAGTTTGTATCGGACCATGTATAATGTAGGGTTCCGTAGAAAGTAGTTTCTTGGAGATAACTCAAAAACGAATGAACCGAAATTATGTGAAATAATTTTCGTAGAAAATTAAGTACTAAGCCTTCTTGGTATTTTTTCATACTTTTTAGACTTACGGATTAAAAGTTAGATGGGGGCTATTATATTTAGACTTTCGAAGCAATTATTTCTGAAAATATTGACTTAATAATTTTTTTTTTAAATACTCTATATATATATATATATATATATATACATACAATCACAGTATATATATATATATATACATATAAGATATTTTTAAAGCCGTATCGTACAACATATTCATATTTACAAAAAAAAATATTTTTGACATTTAATTTGGCATATGTATGTATGGAGTGCCTCACCTAAAATATTTTTTAGCAATTTAATGGGCTTACAGCTCTCATCTGTATGACGATTTCGTGTACAAATACCGCTCCTTACATGTGCATTTTTACTACTCGCAACTCGCAACAGGCTTAGTTTTGTTAATTTATCGTAATTAAGTGAATTTTTACGGTTAATATTTAAAATCGCAACAAAAAATAACCATCTATTAAGCTCACTTGCACAGCAAAAAAAATCCAAATTCACATGAAAACACCGCTTTGATGTGCATTTAGTTTTTTTGCTGTACTAGTCAGTATTTTTTTATTTTTTTCTGATATGCGGAATATTTTTAACCATATTTCGTAAATTCATAAATATTTTGCCGCTCACTGTACTTCAAGTTCAAAATCTAGGTTTTCATTTTTTGACGTGATAACGTCTTTAAAATCGTTTTAGTCGGGTGACATGTTCAGAAACTTGTGTCACACCAAAACCTCACGAGCGCGATCGCAGGTATAACGAGAGAGAGACGGACCGATCTCCCGTCTCATCTCGAGCGCTGCCAGTCATTCCGTGAAACTTGTCACGCGGAATCCTCACGAGCGGTTAGACGTTATCACGTAAACATCTCGATCGTAAACCTACTTTACAAACAACCAATTTTTTACATAAAAATCTACTAATCGAGATCGTTATTACTTATCTTATTTAGTAGCATTCCTAAAAAATGTCACCGTAGTACTTAATCACAGTATTCAAATCACAAAAGATCCACAAAAGGATTAGGTATGATTATTATAAATCTGCCCGCGCGCCTCTGAGTAAAGTCATATTCTTTGAACATTATTGCGGTGCATCGCGGCGGATTTACGCACGATCGCAATGAGAAAGGTACGCGGGTGGCGCGGGTAGAGAGCGCCCAAACGCTCAAGGACACTCCGGCGACAATCGTCTTAATATGCAGAAGTCCGTTAATCGTTAATCCAATGCCTACTATTTACCGCACGGTACCGCGGCGCGGCGCAAAAAACAGGTTCAGACAAGTATGAAATGAACGACAAGTGCCGGGCGGCGCGTGGCAGCGAGTGAAACAAAAACAAAACTAGATATATTTTGCCGGCGCGTGCGAGTGAGAAAACTGCGAAGAGATTTGTTTCGTTTGATTATTTCATTACTTAGCAATTTTACACATATTAACGGATTAACGATTAACGTTAACTTGCGTTAATTCTTCCGAAATGTAACGCTTTAACGTTTAACGAAGCTAACTTTTTTTGTAGCGGATTAACGATTAACGAAGTTAACTATTTGATTAACGGTGCCCAGCTATGTCTAACAGATGGATTTATCCGAGTTTGAAGCTAAGCGACACATTTTAATTCACATTGAATTTGTTTCTAGTGCATTTCACTCTCTCATCTTAAGCGCGAGTGAGATAGAACTCCTGCAACGTTCCCAATTAAATTTTAATTCATTTTTAAGCTATATGTCAATTGCCTCAACCAGATTATCTGTTGCAGTTGATGACATATCAGACGAAATATATCCGTCTCCTTTTTACACACCGGAAATACCACCTAAAATTAAAAACATAAAATTTGATGATCATTGTTGCTTTTTTCACTGATTCTTAGTGTTGTCATACTTTTGTTCGCTGTACATTGCTACTGCGTTCGTTGGCTGGCCAGACTATAAGTCATTTAGGAAGCTAACTAGGACAAGTGTAACAGAGCTTAAAGTGTAACAGGGCCCTTAGTGTCCTAACTAGCATCCTAATTAGGATCCTAACTAGTTTTCATTGTAAATTTACTTGCTAAATGCGGTTACACTTGACTAAATTTAGAAACTAACTCATTTAGGAAGCTAACTAGGACAAATGTAACAGGGCTTTTAGTCTCACATATTTTTTGACAGCAGAGGGTAACACACAGATAAAATTAGCGTTTTTCCGTTTTTATGTTGTAATGTGATAATTTTCGTCAAAATTCCATAGCCTTTTACAGGGAAGTATTACATTTTACAGTTTTTTCCTGTTGTTTTGTGTAATAAATAGTATCCTATAATCTATTACACTTAAAATCGTGTTAAATAATATAATAAATAAATAAATATTATGGGACAATCTTACACAAATCAACCTAGTCCCACAGTAAGCTCAATAAGGCTTGTGTTGTAGGTACGAGACGATGATATATGTATTAGATATATACATATAAATACTTAAATACATAGAAAACATCCATAACTCAGGAACAAATATCCGTGATAAACACACAAATAAATGCCCTGACTAGGATTCGAACCCGGGACCTCCTGCTTCATAGGCAGGGTCACTACCGACTAGGCTAGGAGGCCGTTAAGAAAAGGTGTTAGAAAAGGTATTCTCATGTAATACTTGAGAATACCTTTTCTAACACGATTTTAAGTGTAATAGATTATAGGATACTATTTATTACACAAAACAACAGGAAAAAACTGTAAAATGTGATACTTCCCTGTAAAAGGAAGGTAAAAATGTGATACTTTTCTGGACCCGGGGTATGTCCTTAAACTACGTCCGGACTTGGGTATGTCCTTAAACTATGCCAAAAAGAGAGGTATGGGCACTGCGAATGGCATCTCACTTAGTGTGGTAGGGCACGTTCAGTGAATGTCATCTCGCTCAAATCTGGAGCAGAGCCCGACTGGGGAAGTACTTCCACCTTACAGAAAACCACAGCCAAATAGCACTAGACCCTACTCATAGTGTTGTGTTCCTGCTGGTGAGTAAGGTTGCCAAAGAGCTCAAAGAGGACCCAGTGTGTTGACGATGAGGGACCCTCTTGTTCTTTTAGCCGTCAACACAGTGAATCCTCCTTTTTGTAAAGGGTCGGCAACACGCATGTGACTCCTGTGGAGTTACAGGCGTCCATAGGTTACGGTAGCTGCTTACCATCAGGCAGGCCGTATGCTTGTTTGCCACCGTCGTATTATAAGCCCTGTTACATTTGTCCTAGTTAGCTTCCTAAATGAGTTAGTTTCTAAATTTAGTCAAGTGTAACCGCATTAAGTAAATTTACTATGAAAATGAGTTAGGATCCTAATTAGGATGCTAGTTAGGACACTAAAAAAAGTAAAGTGTAACAGGGCTTTAAGACAAGGACTAATGATAATAGCGCCTTCTCTGACATACCTGTTGAAAGTTTAATTAGACCATCCCGTTCAATCTTCGTATTATTATTATACTCGTTTCAATGGTGTAAATGTAAACCGGCAACATCAATGCGTGCTGTGCTTGACCAATGGCAATAATACCTTCTAACCAGTCTTGCCAGATTGAAATTATGGGGGTAAGGGTAAATATAGTTATATAAAACTAGGTTCTTTATCTTTATGTTTGTTGTAGCTTGACATCCTAGCAAAGACACGAACATAACTTTACAATTTACAAATATTAAGTTTTCAATTTAGGCCCATTCAATTGCATATTTGTGATCGCTACTAGAAAATTAAATGACTTTTTGCTAGATTTACCGGTTTTTTTATATTGAAGGGGAAGCACTAGCGCCTTGTGTTTATTGATTTTTTGACATTATTACAAACTTTACTTAGCTCACCGAGTTTCAAAAATAATGCGGCGAAAGCATTACAAGGTACAATTTATTATTTTATGACAGGAACTTGAATTTAGAGATAGCAAAGGAGATAATTTATTTCCGCAATTTTTAAATTACTAACAGGTTAAACTGCGGTGTTGAAAGTCCAATACAATTCTGTATAAAATGTGTAACTAATGTTTCTTAAAGCGATTTGGCCTAAGTTTAATTTTTTTATTACATAAGGCTTGCATTAGCGATTGCGACTGCTGTATGTGCAATCATTTTTAAACGACATGTTACTTATGTCGTGTTATGTCCTTGCTGCTGCGATTTATTTATACACAGTTGGTGCCTCTTTGAGTTTTTTATTTGATTAATTAATGTATGTATTTTTGAAGATACATATTTCTAACAGTACCTGCATATTTGCTGTATCCCCTCTCTTACAGTAAAGTCATAAAAGCAAATCCTATATTACTAGTATAATTCATTGTAACATATTGAATGAGAGTAATTTTGTTTTGTTTTGTCATTATGTACATACAACCTGTATAACACGAAAATAGTAATAAGAATTAATTTTCTAAAGACTAATAGAGAAATGGAGCTTTATGAAGCAATAAAGATATCCAGATATGAGAGAGGCTTGTCAGCTGTTTTACCTAATAAGATTATGTATTTTCAGTTACTGCCATCAATTCTGTAACAGAAGCATGAAGTGGCCAAAATAGGCAATATAAGTCAAAATGGCTGCTCGAATCCAAGTGCCAGAGCTAACATGTATGATACCTGAGAACTATAAAAAATATTTTCGGACACTATGCTGGAGTGGCACTAGGTTAGTCATGGTTTACTATAAGGAGGCCTGTTGAGGATGATATTAATTTATAGTATGATATTACTGTGTTCACATTTTTGCAGGAAATCTGAGAAAAAAAGCCAAAAAAAGTTTGGAAAGAAAGAAAAGCTAAAAAGACTGAAAGCTTCTAATGCACTTACCATCTGTTTTGCGCCAGCACTGTTGGGAAATCCCTCACAGTTTGCAGTATATGCAACTGTTCGTAGGTCAGTGCTTACTCGCTGGAAGAGTCTTCATGGATTGGCTTCCGATTTTTCTGATGACAGTGACAATGATGACCTGTCATCTCAACTGCCGTTGGCCAAGTTACCAAAGGTACCATTAATTGTTTGAGTCATACTCTAAGCTAAGAAGGGTAAAGGTAAGGAGGAAAATCTCATATGGAGGGACAGTAGCCATGGGTGTTTTTTAAGCAGTGGGGCCGATGCCCCCCCCCATGGGTATGCCAATGACAGTTAGCAAGTATTTCCAGATGTTAGCTGTAATAACAGTTCCAAATCCTGGAAAAAATCTATATTTTTGATGACTAGAGTTGGTACAATAACCTCAACCTCCCAAACCTAACCTACCAACAGACACTTTTGCATACACAGAAATACTCCTCCTTACCTCTACCCTCCCTCCTTTTAAAGTACCCCTAGTACATATGAAGCTAGACTGCCTGTTTCTTTTCAAATTTAAATTTGAAAATTTTAACTGTTCTTAGTAATGTTACAACTTGAGAATTAATGCTGTTACCAAAAAAGGGCTATCTTATTATATATATTGGTATTATAAGATGACATCTTGGCATTAATTTTGATAAATGCATTTTAGAAACTTATAAAGTATATTTTAAATTTGTAAGTTAATGCATTATAGATTTTTGGTAGTTTTTGTGTTAACACATTGAGTCATCATCTCTGTTCATTGGCACATTCTCCTACACAGCAGGAAAACTCTTTGATGAGCTATGACCACAGCGCCTAGAGAATTGTAGAAAGTAACTGTTAGAATGAAGGTGTTTAATTATACATTATAATATTTATAATAGTTCATAAAATCTATACTCCTTTGTTTCTTTGTATTGAATTTTCCGACACTGTTGTCACCCTTTGTTCCAGATCACTGGCATTGGCCTACGCACAGTGTTCTCATTGATATCTCAAGCTCGGTTCACCGATGCAAACTTCTGTGAGCATTCCTTGCGAGCTCTGCTTGATGTTCTGCAAGGCCATGCTCCTGAAGAACTGGCGCAAGAACCTACCGAGGTATAGCTATCAATCTGATTATTATTATACAAAGTAGAACCTATGCTTGGACAACTTCAATTAATAAGATTTTTTTTTAAATTACAGATTATATCAAATCTACATGCAATGCTAGTGGAAGTTTCTAGTGACACTGGCCCCCTAGGCCGCGCGGATACCCCAACGGCTCTGACAGCAATAAGTAGTTCCTGTCTCATAGCCTTGTCAGTAGCTAGAGGTGAAGCAGAATTAATATTGAATGCGGTAGCTTCTCTTATAATGTCCTCACCTTTACTTTCCGAACAATATTTACAGGTAATAGAAATAATATTGCAATGGTATTTGTAATTCATAATATTCACATTACTTTAATCAGTATAACATTATTTTATATTGCAGGTGCCAGCTAATTTAATAACACTTCAGCGCAGCGTCCATTCTGTAATCTTAGGTCCTCCGTCCCGTAATCAGTGGTTAAACTTCGGCGTTCCTCACCAATCTCTAGTCACAAGTTTTCCTGTAGACATCCCTCCTTCGCTGACAGCAGGTTCTGGAGAACTAGTCGTTCGCGCTCTCGTTTCCGATGGATGCTTTCTTTATGTCTTTACCTCTAAAGGTCTTCTGAAGATTGGGTCGGGTTACGGTAGTTCTATTAGGCAACATGTGTATTTGTACAAACCAGATTTCTTTGCTAGTGATAGACACGGCTGGTTAGGTTACTGTAAAGTAAGTACTATCCAATGCTTATTCTATTGTCATAAAATAATTGACCCTTACACATAGGATTTATAATGTATATTTATTCTTTCAGAATAAGCTCTATGTAAGAATTGGAAGGAAAAAGACTGAAGTTTATGAAATTGATAAAGATACATTTGAAGTCAAAAATGTGATAAGATTGGAGCCCGGCCAACCCGCTCCTGTCGAACCTAAGTCAGCTGTCTTTACTGATGGCAATCAACTAGGATTGATTCTACTAACAAATTTCGTAAGTGCTATATCAAATAATCAGTTTTCTAAGCACGTTTTGGTAATTATTTTATTAGCGTTCGTGGTCAACGGGTCGACCAGTTGACCACGTACGCTGTAAAGTGTTCGAAACGTCGGGATGTAATTTAAGCTCAGTACACGCGATAAAATCCGTTTTTAATTGTTTTATTTCATGAATAACTATCGCGGCAACCGAAGACAATTATTTTATGCTAATTGTTTTTTGTTTACAGGATAGTTTAACAATAAGAATGTATGATGTAAACACCCTGACGGATCGAGAAGAAGGAACAGCACCCGTCGTGTTGACGTCACGTAAGGAGCTGAACGTGCCTCTACTACGGCGCCGCACGCTGGCCCTGGGCCGGGCGCCCTTCGAGGACGGCCTGTCGCGGAGGCCACTGGAACTGGACGCACCGGTCGCCATGCAACTAGATGACGATGACGATGATCCCCTTGTAGGAATGTGCTCCGGACAGGACTTTGGGCTGCTGATTACTAATTCCGGGAAGGTTTGTTTTTAAGAACATGACTAGTTTTAAAATAACTTAAACCTTTATGGACCACGTGTTTCCATTAAAATAAAAATAGTATTTTGATTTGATTACACTATAATGCATACACCATCTAGGAGCCACCAAATTATAGTAATAATACTCGGTCATGACGGCAGTATCAGTTTATGGTACAGATTTACTTGCCAAGCATATTTTACCGTCATCATGGGAGTTTATAAGGAGAAGGTAAGATATGATAAAATAATTATATATTTCAGGTATATTACACCGGCAAAAGCACTAGTTTGGGCTACAAATCCGCATCCCCGCACATAGGCCGATGGACCTTAATGAAAGAGACCTTGTTTTCACGGAACGACGCCCCTAACGTGAAGAAATGTAAAGTTGTTCAGGTGTGTTCAATTTAAATAATTCATTCATAAATAAAACATACATCATCATCATCATCTCAGCCGTAAGACGTCCACTGCTGAACATAGGCCTCCCCCTTAGACCTCCACACGTACCGGTTGGAAGCGACCCGCATCCAGTGTCTTCCGGCGACCTTAACAAGATCGTCTGACCATCTTGTGGGTGGACGTCCTACGCTGCGCTTGCTGGTTCGTGGTCTCCACTCGAGCACTTTTCGGCCCCATCGGCCGACATACATAAAAGTTTCTAATTTATTTACTCAGTGTCCAATAGTTAAGGATATTAGTGGTAACAGATAAACAGCCCAAATCTGTGATATACTCGTACATATTACTAGAGGTCAAGAGACCGAGAGACAACTTTGTTTTTCTACTCTTGTAAGTACTTGGTTTAACTTTGCTTATTTCGGTTATATAAATTGTAATTTATAGGTTGCCGTTGGCCACGAAGGCGTGCACGCAATACTCGTTCTGGACAATGGCACTGCACTGTTCACGGGCGTGGCGCGGCGCGGCGAGGACGGCGACGCGAGCAAACATCGCCGAACGCCGAAGCCCACCAGACCTAAGAAAATTATAAAGGTTTGATCATTTCAGCCTCCGTTGGTCTCGGAACTTGCCTCTTTAGAGTTCTGCTTTTCACAGCCAAGACTTATCTCAGTTTTAGGATTTGTAATCATGGTGGTTTGAGTTAATTTAAACATTTTAATGTTCTGAAATACGTTTAAAAAGTTTGAAAAGTTTCAAATACAGCAGGTTCATACGAGTAGGATCAAAATATACAAAGAATATCTAGAATCAAATCAAGAAAAAAAAAATGCTTGCAGTGCTTGCTTATTTACCCAACTTAAATTGTTTTTTTTTTTTAAATACTTTTTACTGTTTCTGGTTGCTTGACAGGCCGAAGGTCACTTCATAGTACATGCCGCGTGCAACTACGGCTCAACAGCATTGGTCACTCGGCAAGGACTGTTACTGATGTTTGGCAAAGACACGCAACAGTGCGATTCTACTGGACTCGTCACTGGATTGAAACATGAGAGGATCGTTCAGGTAAATTCACGAAACATATATCATTATGGATGTGGGGTTTCGCAACCCTAGCATTTTTAAGTGGTGCTATAACTTACTCTAACTAGTAGCGCCTTTCGATTGTTAACAGCGTCGCTTCTAAAAAACGTCAGTGACACGCGAGTCACAGTAAAACAATTACTAAAACAACGATCTTATAACTCACGTAATTGCTTGCCAACAATTTAGTTGAATAAGTCCATGTATGTCTTATTGCGATTTTACTCAAATGCAATATACTGTTTTTGATGATTAGTGAAATGCTTTCTCTTTATAGGTGGCCTTAGGGAAAGCTCATGCCGTAGCGTTAACTACCTTCGGTCAAGTTTACACGTTTGGTATCAACAACAAAGGCCAGTGCGGTCGGGATTTCGGATTTTCTAAGGAAAGTAAGTCTGTTTGATTGCTATATTAGTCTGTAAAATATATAAAGTCCGCCTATACTGGCCAGTTGCACCTACCACTTTGACGGACTCGTCAACGTCACTCGGCAGGAGGCTATGAAAATTTCCGTACAGTAAAATTTTGCGAATGTTTTAACGGAGACAGACAGACAGACCCTAAGTTAGACCCACACATTTTGACGTAGCACTTAACGCTTAAATTTAATAATTTATAATATACTAGCTGTTGCCCATATATATTATACATGGTGATTAGTAAGATTAACTCTATGCATTCAGTCAATAACAAGCTATTGTTTGATACCAGTAATAGTGTGATTGACTATTAAAAATAATTTAAGAATTACGACACACATGATCATTCTACGATTAGAAAACTCCGTCGAGTACTGGTACTCTCTTGTTTTTGTGTGATATGTGTCAAATTGATGTCTGGTTACTTTCAGAAACATCGTGTCTCACGTAAATGCCATTTTTTTTTCATAATCAATGTGGTGTCATAAAATGGTGATCATGATTAGTTGAGTGGCCGATTCATTATTGTTAAATAAGTGTAAGTATGTAGGGTTGTTCCTTCTCTCCTGAATCAGCCTGTATAGTCTGGTAAATCAAATTTCGCAGAACGACAGTAGAAGTATAGAACTAGCGTAAGAAAAGCACAGTATAATTCTCTCTGTGTATGCTGTAAGTAACTCCCTGGCCAAATCATGCGTGGACGTTAGAATTCTTGCATATTGTAGTTTTCTTTTCTAGAATCGTTCTCGATGCGCAGGCAGAGTAAAGAGCCTCCACTGTGCGTGATGCACACGTTCGCCACGGACTACTGTCGAGTATGTCCGCTGTGCAGGGAGTGTACGGGCTTCTCCAGCGCCTGCCATTGCGCGCGGCTCCCGAACAGAGTTCCTGGCGAGTGAGTTAATTGCTATCTATAGAATTATAAATTATAAACTGTTTGACATTTCTTTAATCATCGACCTGATTGTTTGATGAATTCTATAAGAAATCAATTGAATTAGAGATTTACATGCGTTATCGTCGCTCCCATCTGAAACTCCCTTAATTAAGGAAGACCACGATGTGACGTCACTCCGTAGTCACTGTCCTAATGTATGAAAAAACAACTTTGTTCATTTGACCGTGAAATGTTGCGTTTATGTGTTAAGTTAGTTGGTTACTATTCCTATTGTAGACAACGCTTGCAAAATCACCACTAAAGACTACATAAGCGACATGACTTAGGAAATTATTTAGGCTGTTAAAAGATGCGAATGTATTGTTTATTCGCTATTTGGTGTTCGAAGGAAATGTGGGTGCGGTGAAGGCGACAGCGGTTGCAGTTCCTGTGGTATCTGTCGGCGTTGCGCGGACGCGTACAAAAGCGTGTGCGCCGAACGGCTGCCGGGCGACGATGACGAGGACGCCTCTCGCTCCGACGCCAAAAGCGGTCAGTCCATATTAGGCGGCTTTCACACTGGCGCTGTGTCCCGCTCCGGTAAAAGAGACAACGCTATACGCGTGCAGAGCGCTATCTCGCTCCCACACCGTCGCCGCATGCGGAAACTGCATCAGTGTGATAACCGCCTTAAGGCCATACCAAAATTTTCCGTAACCAAACCCACTAGTAAGAGACACGTTTATGGTTCTCTTACATGAATAAAAGAGAAGCAACTCTTATTATAACTGCAGTTTTTGGGCAAAATACGAAAAATATGAAAATCTATAATGTTCATCAAAAATTCCTCCCACAAAAAACAAAAGGCACCATTTATGATCCGTGGGCTTTTATCCTCATTAGACGGTTTCGTGTTGTTATCGTATTTGGTTGTAGACAAAGACAACGGACGATACGGACAGTACGAGGGGCACAGCACGGCGTCGGAGGCGGAGCGCGACGGCAGCCTGAAGGTGAGCTGCCTGCCGCCGGCGCGCGTCACCGTGCCGGGCGGCCACCGCGTCGTCACCGTCGCCACGGGGCTGCACCACTCCGTGCTGCTCACCGAGCATGGTAAACATCTGCAATCATTCATCATGAATTCATCGCCTTTCGTTTGGTCACTTTTATACTTTGCCGCGAACATCGACACACAGAAAAAGGAGTTTTTGATGACCAGGGCGTATGCTGGCATGGCTGGCTATAATTTTCTATATTGTTTGAGTTCAATCATTGTGATAGAGTATGTAATGAACTCTTAACTTATCTCACCATTAATGGTTCATAAAATTATCAAGGTTTTATTTCGTTCTCCCATTGGTAAAGTTGGAGTGAAACTTTCACAATTTTGATACAGTCCAAAACTGGCGGAATCGGTTTATGTATTAATTCCTGTGTCTGATATTTTTCATATTATTTTATTATCAAACATATTTACATAACATTACAGTCAAGACAAAAGTCTTTAATCAATGTGTGTTACCAGTGATGACTTACGGCTCCGAAACGTGGTCTTTCACTATCGGCCTCATCTCAAAACTCTAAAGTAGCTCAACCATATTATTCTCTGTGAAAGGTTACTCTCCAAAATTTTACTCTCCTCACGAGCCAAATTAAATTAAATTATAATATTACGTGTTCCTAATTCAAACAGATTTGAATGTATGACTTAATGAGAATGTGTTGAACAGGCGAAGTGTTAACATTCGGCTCGAATCAATACGGGCAGTTGGGCGCGGGCGACGTGTCTGCGCACCACCGCGTAGTGCGTGTGCGAGTGCCACGCGCAGGCGCCATCGCGGCTGGCAGCAACCACACTGCCGTGCTCACCAGGGACGGCGAGCTATACACCTTCGGCAGCTACCAGGTATCACAACACATTACGCTATTGCTCATGTTCCATTAGAACCAATACGGGTAGCTGGGAGCGAGCGACGTGTCGGCGCACCATCGCGTGGTGCGTGTTCGAATGCCGCGCGCCGGCGCCATAGCGGCTGGCATTAACCACACCGCCTACCTAACGAGGGACGGAGAGCTGTACACCTTTGGCAGCTACCAGGTATCACAGCACATTACGGTATTGGTCAAGTTCCATTAGAACCAATACGGGCGGGCTAGGCGCGGGCGACGTATCGGCGCACCACCGCGTGCACCATCGCCACCGGCAGCAACCACACCGCTGCTGTGCCCACCAGAGACGGCGACCTACACCTTCGGCACATTTATTTCATGCGAGATATATATTTTGAATATCCAATTTATTGACAAACTTGTTTTATAATATCTCTAGTAGTTCTTGTGGATCTATCTCCAATACTGATTTAGTATCTTTCGTAACAGAAAGGCGCACTAGGCCGACCACGCATAGACGAGCCAGCGCGCACGGACCGGTGTCCGGTGTGGTACGCTACCCCGGGGCGCGTGCCTCGCCTGGGGCCGAGGCACTCGTGCAAGGCCGTGTGGCTCAGCGCGTCCGGCGACCAGACCTTCGTTCAGGTCTCGCAGGCGCTCATCAAGACTGACACGCTCTTCAGCTCTACTATAACAGCGAACAGTAATACTATTGGTGAGATTTTTATTTATTTATAATCCTCTTTAATGAGCTACTCATCCACGTGATATCGCATGTTACGTACTACCTTGTATAGCGGTAGTTGATATACGAACCCTAAGGACGGCTATTTTTTCAATTCTGACACGCTTATGACAATTCCGTGTAGATGGTGATATGACCTTTAAATAAATCTATACATATAATAAAGCTGAAGAGGGTCGAAAGTCTGTACATGGAAGATAATCGAAAAAAAGTTGGCTGGGGATACTTAGAATCGATAACAGAACACGTTCCAACAATTTTTAGAATTTTTGTCTGTTTATCTGTTTGTCTGTTTATCTGTTTATCTGTTTGTCTGTTTGTCTGTTTATTTGACCGCGCATCACGTGAAAACGGCTGAACGGATTTTGATGAAATTTTGTATAGAGATAGTTTGAGTCCCGGGAAAGGATAATATATAGTTTTAATCCCGAAAATCAACTCTGGTGGGGGTGAAAATGGGGTTAAAAGTTTGTATGGAGAATTTTTAACCGCTGAAACGATTTAGATAGAAATGAGTATGGAGATAATTTGAGTCTCGAGAAACGTCATAGGATAGTTTTCAAACCCTTGTGGGGGTGAAAAGGGGGTTGGAAGTTGGTATGAGGAATTTTCAAAATTCCCAAAATTTCCAATATTTCCAAAATTTCCAAAATTTCCAAAATTTCCAAAATTTCCAAAATTTCCAAAACTTCCAAAATTTCCAAAATTTCCAAAATTTCCAAAATTACCAATATTACCAAAATTTCAAAAGTATACAAAAAAAATTAAAATCACAAAATTTACGAAAAAGTCAAAAATGAAATAAAATTAAATAACATAACTTCGTTCCAATCGAGTGTTCCACAACACTCACGTATTATATTTTTCTCTGACGTTCATTAGTGCATTGTAATGTGCTTACATTGAAGAATAAATATCTTGATCTACACCAATATCATAAATCCTCTATTCCGCGTTCGGAACCGTATGTAATTACCACCATTATTACAACCAGTAACGTAACATCAGTGTATTATCTGTGTGGTAACAGTGTGGTAAAAACGTATGAAAATTAATGAAACTCTGCCCCCCCCCCCCCGACCGCCGGCGCAATAAGGTTGGTCATGGCGGTGTAATGGCGGTCATTCTAATGGTTTCAATGGATTTTTAATATGTATGTAGGTAAAGCAGTGTATGCTTCTGTACATAATTATGCCTTATTACGTATCAGTTACATAAATTACTATTTATCTCTTTTTAGGGTTCCGTAGTCAACTAGGAACCCTTATAGTTTCGTCATGTCCGTCCGTCTGTCCGCGGTCTAGCTCAGTTACCGTTCGCACTAGAAAGCTGAAATTTGGTGAGGCCTGATAAGAACTTTCAATAAAAACTATATTGAATAAAATCGGTTCAGCCGTTTTTGAATTATCAGTCAAAAACGCATAGTGAAAGGAAGTGCCGAATAGTAAAATGACGTAAGCGCCGCCAAATATCCCTTAATAAACGACCTTTTGAACGGATGTTTTGTAACAGGGCGGCTTCTACGAAACTCTACACTGAGCATCGCCCGACATGCTCTTGGCCGGTTTTTTTTGCATTGTTATGCTGGAAATCACCCCTTAAGGATTACTTATTCCAATTCAAGAAAATCCCCATTCAGGTTATACGTAGTATATAAAACTTCAACGTCTAAAGGGGGGGGGGGGGGGGGGTAGCCACTACACTCGATGGAGTTAAATTTGCCCCCGTCCCCGTCCAAGTGCACCTCAAATAGAAATAAAATCATTTCTGCATTTGCGACCCCCCCCCCCTCCAATTTCAACTGCGCCTGTTCTTACCTTTCATGCTTAGACTGATTTGACGGGAGGATCGATTTGGATGATATTTGCCGTGGACATGAACGTGTAAATACAAAAGTGGTCCTGTATCGTCCGATATACACCTACTACTCTCTATGTCGTTTAAGTCATTCAAAAAAAAATATGATAAAAAAAGTATTCATTTTTGAGTGTAGTTTCATTTAGTGGTAATCGTAAAATATTTTATTAGAACTACTGTCCTCTAGCGTATCCATCTGTCAACTTTATTTCAAGTTCCGCCTCCAGGGTAGCGGGAGAGAAATTAGGGGTGAATTAGCCGCTTACTGACACAGACCGAATTCCACGCGGGCGGAGCCGCGGGCACAGCTAGTTTAATAATATTGCTAATCTAATCATCACATGATATTGTTTTTTCTAGTTATACTGCCGAATAGACCAGAACACACATTCAAATGTATAACCATAAACAAGAATGACGGATCATGCAACGCCTGGACGGGCTCGGAGCAGGTAGACTTCGTGAACTCCCTGGCCTGCCTGGATCCCCTGTACGACGTCCTCTGGTGCTATCAACCGCAAATGAGGGTTATGAAGTGCTACAACATATTGGCATTCGATTCCCATAAACTCCAGAGATGTTGTAATAATGACTCAGAAGTTTATCCGAATGATGGAGAAATCGAGTACCCTAATCATGGCTGCATGAAAAGATTAGAAGACTTTAAAAATTTGGAAAACTTTGAAGTGATTTGCAATAACGACGACCGACCGGTGGATAACGTGGCGTTGTCGAACATGTCGGTGTTGAACCAGGAGCTGGCGATTCCCTCTGCGCACTCCTGCTCCGTCACGAGGATACACGCGGCCTTACATCTGTTGGGCTGTTTAGATTCTTTGACGTATGCACATGACTCCAAGTGAGTATCGTATTAATTTACTGTTTGTTTCTAAATAGAAACAATAGATGACTATGACTAGAATTTAATTTTTTCAATAGTTGTATAAGAAATGTCAAAAGCGGCGAGTGGCTTATGTATTTGTATTTGATAAACGCCTCGAGTAGACTGAGAGCTAGCTACGTCAGGTATGACACAATAATGATAGCAACGAAACCCCTCTAGTCAGTTTGCTATACTATGCTTATTTCTAGATCTAGATGTCTGGCAGCTGTAAAGTCGTGGAGGTCAAAGAATGCAAACCACATCAAGAAAACAAATCCTAGAGTTCTGGGTTTGATGCAATATTATGAGAAAATATATAAATAATTAGATTATATCATCGCCAAAAGTTTCTGTTCGGGGAAAGTAGTTCCAAACGACATATATTGTAATTCATAGTTGTTCGCCTTCTGTTTTCGTTTCCGTAATAATAAGCAATATTTTTTGTTCAATTAAAAAAATAGGCCTGTCCTTTATAGCTGAGAGAACTTCGGCAGTTTTTACCTGTTTTCCAATTTATAAATTTTGCTAGTCTGTCACTCTAACCTCGACCCATTAAAAGCTGCTAGATCCCCGGATCTAGCAATAAGGATAGTATAGCATCCTAACCAGACGGGTTTTGTTGCTTTCATTATTGTGTCATATATGACGTGGTGCATTTTATAAGCGACTTATACAGCGTCATATTAATTCAACTAGTTCATTTGAGTGTATAGTTTTTTTTCTATTTTTAGACCATGCATAGTAGAATGCAAACGAGATAGCGAGTCTTCTCCCGTAGCCCCCGTGAAGGACGATTTTCTGACGGTGAACCGTTTCGAGAGCCACGGCGGTGGCTGGGGCTACTCGGGGCACTCTGTTGAAGCGATACGGTTCATGTGTGATACCGATGTTCTTTTGGGTAAGTAATTCTGTATATCGTACCCCCTTTTTAGTTGCCAACCACAACGTACATTTTTACAAGCAAGACTTTAGTGTCAGTCCTAGGTTCGGATGCAAATAATACTGACTGACGCGAGCGGCCCGAGTCGAAAGGCGAGCACAAGCAAAGACGCGATATAGCTATTATAAAGTTAGTCTGGCTTTTAGGGTGAAATGTCCGCCTAAATTAATAAGCGCAGAGTTTGGCTTTTGTTTTTTCGGACCTGGCAACCCTAGTTGTAATGTGTTTGTAGGCGGCTTCGGTCTGTTCGGCGGGCGAGGTGATTACACGGCGCGGATAAAGCTGTTCGACATCGGGCCCGAGGGCGGCGACCAGGAGGGTGACGGCGAGCTGGCGGCCGAGAGCGAGGAGGTCGTGTACGAGTGCGCGCCGAGGGACCGCTTCCCCGTGCTCTTCGACGCGCCCGTGCCGATAGTGGTAACTACTCACTTTGTCATTCATATACAAGTAGTTGTAATCTTTTGTAACGTGAATTTATCTAATGATCCCACCTCTCTTTTTATTAATTATCCTTTTACAAAGACATTGCATCCAACTAATATTAACTATGGACCGACCGTTTTTAGACGTCTCCGGGTAGTTATTTTTGGCATACTCTGTAGTTTAAAGAATGCCTAACTTACAAGACTTTCAAGTTTGCTTTGTTTCTCAGGCTAACAGGTGGTACGTGGCGTGGGCGTGCATCAACGGTCCGTCCTCCGACTGCGGCTCGTCCGGCCAAGCCATGGTCATCAACGACGAAATCGGATTCCATTTTAAAACCTCTAAAAAGTCCAACAACGGGACCGACGTGAACGCGGGCCAGATCCCCTGCCTCCTATACAATACTGTAAGCCTGGATCACTCCATGCCTGCCAGACATGTCGACTCCGGAGACCCGGTCATAGTGCTAACCAAAAACATATCAAGAAAAGTTACCGTTTCGTGTTTCCGTTCGCTCATAACTCTTTTACAATGGAGCTGGAATACTTTCAAGGAAATTGTCTTGGAAACAAATGGCCAAATACCCATCAACTATCAAAAACTAACGATTATGAAACATCAAAAAAGATTAGTATACATAATTCGAGCATGTTTAAGATTGGTTAGGTCTTACGTTAATGAAATTTATCCACAAAATAATAAGAAGAGAAATTCACACGAGTACATGTCTTATTTTGACGCGATCGCTGACGTGAGGAATTTGATACAAGCAATAATGGCCGATCAGACCCCGACTTGTGCGATGCTGCCTCGGAAGCCTGGCAAGAACAAGACGCATAGGATATGCTTCGTGCAATTCGCCCTAGAAATGACTAATTCTATACTACAAGAGTGCCACGAGACAATCACTGCGTGCTTCCATGCTTTCTTTCCAACACCTAGTTTGAAATGGAATCATCTTTGCTCACTTTTATTCTACGTGAAGGTAAGGATTATTTTTATTAACTAATGTTAAAATCCATTGGGATAAAACCGAAAATCGGATAATTTCACAATAAAAAGCCCTTGGTGCCTCCATCTACGAGTAGATGTGTTTTCATTGTTCCTAAGTTAATAAACGGACTTGCTCATTGATCGCAATTATTCCAGAGCACCTTAACTGTTAACTAAATCTGGTATCTTATTATAGTAGCTATCTATGAATGATTGATGTATTATTGTAGGAAGGAGTAGTTCCCCCGGCCCAAATACGCGAATTAACGGCGACTTGCGCCGCGCTGTGCGGCTCGCGGAGTCTCCGCGACGTGCTGCAGTACATAGTGCCCGTCACGCAGAGTTGCGTCAGCATGAACGAGCCTCGGAGGCCAGAAACCAAGGTGAGTAACACAATGAGTGCCTGAAACCCGCTGGGTGATTCTCTGTTCGTAAATAGCTGCTTTCCCCTGTAAATCGAGAAAGCGTTAAGATCGGCTACAAGTGTTAAATGCATCACGGAAAGTGTTAAATGGTTTAATTTTGAACACACAACCCAGAGGTTCCCGATGCGATTATTTTTCTCACCCGTTTGTGCTTGTAAATGCAACTACACATAGAACAATAACATAGACCAGTAATGCTAAATGATTCAGTTCTTATTGTTTTGACGCACAGGTGGTAAAGGAAGTCCCATCGAAGTCAGCAACGGTCCCTCGATCGTCACATGCACAAAAACCGCCTCCCGTCCCACCTAGAGCAAATAACAGTAACGCGATGAGAGTAAGTTCTAGTTTTTCCAAAAACTAGATTTTTTTATTGTTTTTTCAGTCAGAAATGTTACATGCATATTGTACATGTTCTGTTTTTAGCAAGCAGACGCCACCGATGCCAAGTCTAACCACACCGAATGGCACCTACTAGACGTAGTGCCACGACTACTTGATATAGTGACGATCCCCGTCAAGCAGCAGATGATGACGCGCCAGTGCGGCCAGCCGCACGACCACGGCGAGATCAAGCAGAACGAGCGGCTGACCGACTTCTGCTGCAAGCTGGCCGCCAGGATCATCGCGGAGCTGTCCCATAGTGCTACCAATATTAGGGTGAGTTAAGTGTTTCAGTTATGAAAATTTTCCGTTATAACAAGAAGCTAGAAAATTAACTAAGAAACCGGGCTCGGAACCGATTAAATCCGAAATAACCTAATATATACACCGTGGGCCCTTATAACTAGAAAGATTTTAACAGTGTATTCCTGATCATATTTAGATACTAAAATGTCCTATAAACTTTTCTGGAATACGCCTAGATTCAGAGTTAATTTAAAAAAATACACTTTTTATTATAACTCAGCACAAAACGCCTTTCTGATGGCGTTGTTGCCACTATTGGGCATAGTTTACACGTCCTTATTGATGGATATCAAAGTGACAAGGAAAACTATGCAGAAACTATTTTTTTCCAAAAATATATAATTTTTTTTAGGCGATAATTTTATTAATAACATTTACTTTTTATGTGCAATAAACATTCAAAAAATTGAAAAAAAAAGAATAAAACGTTTTTTTTGGCGAAATTGACCTAAAGTCACATAATATTTTTACCTTCTTTTGGTCTCTGAAATTCGTGGTTCAGATCTGTAGGGTTCTACGAGTCCACGGTGTATATGATCATGCGCCGTGTTGCGGATTTCATTGGAACTAATTTCTTACACTAGCAATAATTTTAATGAAAGGTTGTCATTGTTGTCAGTGTCATTGTGACGGTGCACTTCAATAATAGTAAAGTGGAGAATATTAAATAATAAGTGCCAAAAAGTGCCCAAAACATTGTAATTAGGCGTGTCCACACCTGACGCACCGCCTCGCACTGCAATTTTCTCGCGAGGCAGTATGTCAGGCGTGGACAGGCCTAATAATGTATATAATAAACTGCTGGAAATAAAACGCTCGGGCAATTAAGCCGTTTTGCTACGAAACATTTTCATATTAACATCAGAGCTGACAGGTAAACAAATCAAGATGATACCATACCATAGAAAATAATATACTTTCTGACTATACTGAGCTGTTTCCATATAAAAGAAAATAATAGCGCCCTTTTGCCAATGATCATATATTTCTGATCAGGTTATGGTATGGTTTTTATGTAGAATTCAATATTGTATTTAGGTAATGACTAATGGTATCATATTATTATTGTTTTCGATAAAATATGAAATAGTAAACCAATGAACGAAAAGAAAACCGATTTTTAGTATGGAGAAAATACCGGTTTCCGAGTCCTGGTATGAAAACCGCCTGTCAAGCCAAAGGATATAAAGATAATAGCATTGTAGAGTGTTCTAATGCTAACCAAATCTTAACGAAACATTTGTCATTAAAAAAGAAGCAGTTTCAATGGCATTCTCACGATCTTATTATCAATTTTATCTATGCTACAGGAGGACCTAGACACAAACGCAGTGAAGCACTTGACGACGCCGTCTCGCTTCATGCGCGTGAACCAGTCACGCGCGTGGAACACGGGAAACGGCAGCCCCGACGCCATCTGCTTCACCGTGGACCGGTCCGGCGTCATGCTCGTCGGCGTCGGCGTGTTCGGCGGCGTTGGCAATTACGAGTACTCTATTGAGCTACTGCACGATGTTCGGGTAACTATAACCACACAATTCGGCGGCATGTAGTCAATTAGACGTTTTCAACCGACTTCAAGATTTCGAAGGAGGTTATCAATTCGTCGGGATCTTTGTTTTTGCTATTTTTTTAATTGTTTATTTATACTTTATTGCATACAACATAAAAATGTACAAATGGCGGACTTAATGCCTAAAGGCATTCTCTACCAGTCAACCATTGGGCTAAACAGAGACAGGCAAAAAGGTGCAGAGAAAAGAAAGAGAATAGTCAGTTAAAATCATTGAAAGCTTAGCTAAAAAAGAAGGTAATAATCTACATAAAAAAATACACAAATAATAGTAGTTTATGTAACTGTTACGTAATAAGGGTCCTTAAAACATGAGTGTGGTTTTATGAAATGAGCCGCAGGCGAATTTCATAATAAGATCACACGAGTGTTTTAAGGCCTAATTACGTACAGTTGCATACACTGCTTTATCTACACTCATATTATATATATTAAATTAAGTGTTCAGTAACCATAGAATGACCGCCATTGTACCGTCATGGCCAACTCGATTGTGCCGGCGCTCGCGCGGGACCAATCGAGTTGGCCATGGCGGTAACATTATGTTATCAAATTGGATGTTCCAAATTTGAAACTCATTGCTTAACAATATTTGAGCATGCAAAGTTAAAATTACGTTACTGCCGCAGATAAGAAACTTATCATAGTTAAATCGTTTGTTGTAATGCTTGTCATTGTCTACGGTTTTTGAACGCATTTTAGAGTACTTACAGTATGAGTGTAGATAAAATATTTTTTTAATGTATGTTCACCGATTATTCGAAGACGGCTGGACCGATTTGCAAAATTATTTTTTTGTTCGAAAGAGTATACTTCACAGTTGGTCCCATTGTAACCAGGTCAGGATCTGATGATGGGATCCTGGAGAAATCGAGGGAACTCTTCAACTATTATAGGCACACCTATAGTAGTGATTTGAGTATTTTTTACAGCAGCTCGAGCATTTGCTTTTGGAAAGGTGGAGGCTAAGTGAAGTCGGTTCTTTTTTGTTTAAAATTATTAACATAGCTTTTACTCACACTAATATTTGTACAAATTTGATATTCATAGTTTAGGACAGTAACAATAAAACAGTTTTGGAGTTTATCGGGTATTTTGATCATTCGATAGGTCTTTAAAAATAACATTGAGGTTTCTTTGACCATTCTGTGATTAAGTGAATATTTTTTGAAATAATCGCGTCGAAAGTCAGAAAAGTTTTGTCGCCCCCTGTAACTTTTGAGCCGTAAGTCCAAAAAATATGAAAACATTTGAGGAGATGCGCCTTATCATATACTTCCTACGAAAACTGTTTGGAACATTACCGGTTCAGCCATTTTTGAGTTATATCCAAAAAACTTCTTCCATAGGCATCAGATACTACCTTTTGGTATTAGTTTGGTTCTTATTCCATTGAAGGTACGGAACCCTTCTATGCGTGGTCCGACACGCACTTGGCCTTTTTTTTAGTTCGTATAAGGTCCCTGTCCAGTTCCATAAAAACAAATATACAGTGTTGTATGTCAACAACTTTTGTTCGTTTCCTTATTGTTTTGAGTCATATCTTATCTCTTAATTTAATATTTAGCATACTTCTGTCCATACTGTGTTGACATGTTTGCAGGTCTTTAATGTTTTGGCCTGTTAGACTCCATGGCGCCCATATGTCATACTCGGTAGAATGCAAGTGTTGACGATGAGGGACCTTCTTGTTCCTTTAGCCATCAACACAGTGAATCCTCCTTTTTGTAAAGGGTCGACAACGCGCATGTGACTCCTTTGGAGTTGCAGGCGTCCATAGGTTACGGTAGCTGCTTACCATCAGGCGGGCCGTATACTTGTTTTCCACCGTCGTGGTATAAAAAAAACAGCATCAACCGAACTTATCCAGAATTTTTCCTATATTTTTTTTGTTATTTCCTTACATTATTGAGAAAATAACTATATATACCTCAGCGGAAACAGGAATTTTCTGAAAATTCCTTTCATTCCGTACCTCGCCAATAATGTACTATTCTTGCCATGGATTACCAAAAATTGGGTTGGGAAAAATGACGGCAACCAAGTGCAATGTAATTCGAATCACTTTAGCTGCTTACAGTGGTCCGCGAACCACCGGTCTAGAACCATTGGATAATATGCATGTCAGCGACATATATTGCTCCCGTAACAGTTTATAAATTTAATTCCTAAGAATAAGAATATTATTTTTACCAAAAGGAGAAAAGGGTATGTTCATGTATAAAAAAATTCGCCATACGTTTATTATGGTCGTGTTTACAGCAGCTGCGCGCATCGGGCGAGGAGTCAAACCCGGCGCACTGCTGGGTGAGCATCGAGGTGGCGCACGGCGCCTTCTCCGCCTCCGACTGCCAGCACGACATGGTGCAGCTCAAGTTCGACCGCCCCGTGCCGCTGAAGGTTGGTCTATCTAGGAGTTAATAACTCGATTCCCCCCTAGCCTTCCCTAGTTTAAGGATAGTTGAGTACTTTTGCTATAGCTCTTGTAGAAAACTAAAAAGAAAGTAGCTGTGGCTTGCCTACGATGCCACTGAGTCTGGCAGTAATCACACTGCTGCGGTTGCCACATGCAGCGCCGCGAGTGAGATACCGCTGCATGTGTATAGCGCTGTCTCGTTCACTTATCCGCTTGCGGCGCTAGTGTGATAATGAGTAAAAAGAAAAGTACTAAGTAACAACAAAGTATATCTCAGATTCTCTTGTCAGTTTATGCATAGTCTAATTATAAAGGTCATTTAAATTTTTGACAGCTCGTCCGAAAAGACCTCACCTACGTCACATAATGATGCCATTCGTTGACATCTTCAATTCAGTCAGGGAGTTTAATTAATACACTATTCATGTTCAAAAATGTTAGCGTGCCGTTACTAAGTTTATTTTGTGTTTTTTTATTATTTTATACCTTAAATAACCTTCATATAATTTTAGGTAATTTAATATAATACTTTTAGTTGGCAATTCATTTACGGCATGTAATTTAATGAGGACTTTTTTTTTTAATTGTGGCAATACAACTATTTGGCGAGTATTACACTGACAGACGGCCATATTGTATTATCTCTGTTTCTTTTAAACTTATCACGCCGTTTCATTTTTGTCTGAGATTCCCAAAATATTTGATAGATATACAATGTTTATAATAATAGTTGCTCGTAATAAATATTGGTGTAGTGTAACTGCGTGTAAAACTTCATACCAACGCACTGAATGTGGAATTACGCTAAAATATTTTATAAGTTACGTTGTAATTGTAATGGAATTACATTGTAATCTTTAGTAACATATTTATGAGTTTAATTTATTTTTTCAATGGACTAAGCCGTTTAGTAGAAATCAATACGCAAATTTAACAGTATAACGGCATGTCGTTCACTTTGTATAACGGGGAAACTATAAGTAATAAGCCAATAGGAATAAATCAAACGTTGGTAATATTGTACTTACATAGAATGTTTTTTTTTTTGGATTGACCCATTAATGAAGAATATCCCATAGGCGCACCGCACCACACATTAGAGCGGAATTTAGCTATTCATAGACAAAAGCGGAAATTTGTCTATGGTAGGCTGAATTTTTGTATGGAGGCCATAGACAAATTTCCGCTACCATAGCCCAATTTCCGCTTTTGTTTACGAATAGCTAAATTCCGCTCTAATGTGTGGTGCCCCTTAAAAACTATAACAGTGCATGGCCGGCCATGAATTCCGTCATAGGGACACCATAAGTAGATAATATTCAATACTGTGCGGAACATTGTCTGTGGTTTGTGGAAATTGTGGTTTGTGGAAACCGCGGATCTTCCACATCATTTTCAAAATTCGCATCCGCCTCCGCATCAAATCGATGCGGAGCTCATACGGATGCAGATGTGGAACAAGTCGGTACAGGAACGTCTCTGTGACGGCGCACGTGCTAGGTAAAGTAACGTAGGTAATTTCACCATTACCCAATCGGAATATTGTTACATTTTCGTGATTCGTCGATCGAGCTCTATGTCCTTGACGGATAGCGACAAGAAATGACTAGTTTGTTTTGTTTTGATTTTAGTGTTGAAATGCTATTGTAGGGTGAAGGGCTTTGTATGATGTGAGTAGTACAAAACTTTAATATTTGTTTTTTTTTGTGTACTTATCTTACATCCGCATCCGTATTCCAGGGAGCCTTTTAATATCCGCATCCGCGGATGTCAAAAAATCAGTATCCGTAATATCCCTGATACAGAGCTCCTTCTTTGACGTTACGAATCATGTGGTCCCTTCCTAACGCATGACAAGTTCTCTTTCTCACTTAAGGAAACGTATCGGATACTAAATGTCAAACTCAAATTTTTTGACAGAGATGCACACTTGCACACCCTTGGTATGGTGTCGTTTAGATATACCCAATGATTTGTTTTTTAATGGCACGGCATTTAATCTTATTATTTTGTCTAGTATAATTACTAATAATAGAGGTAATCCTCTATTAAATAATTTTCCCTATTTTAAAAGTTTGAGAACCGCATCGTTCCCTGATGACGTCAGTGTGGTCGCTGACGTCACGAGGTGTCAAAAATTTAACTGACCTGTATAATTAGGCTATGAGTTTATGATGTCTACTAAACAAGCACAAAATAGACATGGTGAATTTTTTTCATGTATGGTATCAATCGATTCGTTTTGTTGTGAGGATCAAATGTCTCTATGGGGCCAATTGCGTTAAAGCAACATAAAAGTCAGAAATGAGACTTAAAGTACGAGATTTGCATTTATGTCCAAAACGCTCCTAACAAAAGGACGTGCAAAAGTGACGTCACGATCACATAACTAGTCGCCCTGTTTAAAGTATGGAAAAATTATGAAATTGCTATTTTTACAATGAAATGTTGCGTTTATGTATATGGATGCTATACAATTTATTTTACAGTAAAATGTTAACAATCGAATGGTATCATTGTTTTTTTTTAATTTCGCACTTTAAAAATCGTAAAATTTATAAATTTCGCAGCTTGATATCTTTGAGCCATTTCAATAAAAAAATTGAAATTTCACTTTCGTTGGATATTGCATCATCCTCATCATGATCATTTTGCATCCTATCAACTAAATTTTATTGCATAATTCAACATGTGTCATCATGCCTATTGCAGGAGGACTTACGCTACGCCGTCAGGCTATGCAACCACGGCGGGCGAACAGCCAACGGAGACTGCGGCTTGCCCTCGGTCAAGGGCCCCGATGGCACTACGTTCCGGTTTGCGTCCTGCTCGCTGAGTTTCAACGGGACGACGCTGGCTAGGGGGCAGATTCCTTGCCTTATTTATTACAGGTAACTGACTGCTGGGTTTGTCATGGTAGGGCTTAGTGTCTGCGAAGGCAAAGTATCAAAAACGCACTCTGTGGCAAGGGATGTGACTCGGTAATTATCTCGTAATTTTGACATCGGATGTAATACCTGGGAACGATTGTTAGCGTTCGTATTAGATTTAACATTTAACATAAGCTCAGAAAACAAGTCATGCTACAATTAAAAATAAATAACGCTCGTAGTGATTTACATTGTAGTTCGGCGTTCAGATATCCGTACTCGTCGCTTATGTTTCTTGATTAGACAAGTGATTGTTTGTTTGGAGACGTACAAAACCTATGCCAGGCGTATGTGGCAGTAAGCTTAAGTTTAACGAAATGATAAAATAATGGTGTTTATTCTTGGTTATAGTACTTCGAAGTCGGTAACAAATAGTTCCGAAAGCGCGGACTCGCTTATATCGGCCCTGCGAGCCATCACTCTTCGCGTGGCCGCGGTGGCGATGGACCGCGGCGCAGAGTTGTTCAGCACGCTGCGCAACGAGCTCACGGCAGAGGACCTACGCCGCAACGCGGCCGTGCTGCAGCATTCGCCCGCTGTCAACACGCTCATCCCGTACACGCTGGCGCACCTGGAGGGGCTCGACGACTCCAAGGTGGGTAATGCTACGAACACGGCACGCCGCGCAAGCTCACAGACTGTATTCCCATCTGCTCTCGCCTCGATCGCACGCAATATGGCGATGGCTTGAAAAATGTCCCGGCGGGGACTGATATACACCGCTTACAGTTAAGGATCTGTGACCTGTAACTGAACAATATCTAACTTTTTTATCTTGCTACACTTCCCAATTTGTAAATAGAATTTACTGAAAATATGGTTTTATTGTTTCAGAGCGTGATTCAATTGCTAGAAATGATACACAAGCTGCTACCCCACGTGGCAGCCATGAACCTTCTGGTGCCGACCTCGGAGGAGGGTCCCGTTACGACCACTACACATTATTACACGTGGCTAGAAAGTGAACACCCGTACAAACAGGCCACTGTCACCAATATGAGGTAAATCTAGCAGATTATAAACAAGTTGATTAACTATAAAGCACGCATGACTTGATCGAATACTTAGGGTCGGTTGCACCAAAAAGTCTGTCATCGTTAAAACGTTCGTTAAATTGTATTGTATGCAAATTTACATAGTACCCTGCCGAGTGACGCTGATGAGTGCGTCAAAAATAGTTGCTGCAACTGGCCCTTAATGATTTAAAGGCCTCCTAGTCCAATCGATTCAAACAAGGGAAGGGACCTCCCCTTGTTTGAACCCTGGTAAGGGCATTTGTTTGTGTGTTTATCGCAGATATTTGTTCCTGAGTTATGGATGTTTTCTATGTATTTAAGGATATATATCTCGCTTTCTATTACCCACAACACAAGCCTTATTGAGCTTACCGTGGAACTAGGTCGATTTGTGTAAGATTGTCCCATAATATTTTTATTGAATGATAATAATACATCCACTGAATTTATTCGCGCTACGCCTTGTATACTAACAGCTATATACTAACGAGCCATCAGTTTACCTTATATCTATGTCAGCACTATAGATCGACCGATTGATTACTGTTTTTAATGTAGTGGACATTAATACAGGGTGCTATTCCCCCCGAACGTATCCTGGGTGGTGCTGGAGATGGACCCGCGCAGCGTGACGGCGCAGCCCGAGGACACGCTCACGATATACGCCGTGGCGGGCGCGCCGCGGAACCGCTGCCACTGCTCGCACGACACGCGCGCCGTCGACCCCCCGTTCCGTAAGGTATATAAGGTAGCGCGTCGTTCATTCATTCACTCCATTTTGTCGCTAATTAATCCACAGTAGAGTTACAGACACTACTTTTTATCACAACCTGAAGCACTTTGAATTCGCTATATGCTTTAAGTAATTCTGTTCCGCTTCGCAATGAATTTCGTAGTTTTCGTGGTTTAGCCGTGCATAATTATGTGTGAGGAATATTGCATACAATTAGTATATGATTGCATATTATCATATCGACATTGCTTTGTTGTTGCTTGCAAGTATGTGGTTGTCGGCATAATTTGACAAAATAATCTTAGGCAACTTTAAGATTTCGAACGACTAGGTTCTCAATTTGCCGGAATCTTTGTTTTCTTTTTTTAGGGTTCCGTAGCCAAAATGGCAAAAACGGAACCCTTATAGGTTCGTCATGTCCGTCTGACCGTCGGTCCGTCCGTCCGTATGTCACAGCCATTTTACTCGGAAACTATAAGACGTATCTTATTAAAATTTAGACATGAGGTGTATTTTGAATGCCGCTATATTGTTAAGTATTAAAATTGCAGAAAAATATATTTTCCATACATTTAACTAAATTTCAAACATTTTTTTTACCAAATATCAATCGATAGGTCTTCAAAAATAACATTGAGGTTTTTTTGAACATTTTGTTATGAAAATCGGAAAATAGCGCCCCCCCTGGACCTTTGAACCGTAATCCCAAAAAAATTGAGAAGATGCGCGTTATCATATATTTTCCACGAAACTTATTTTGAATACTATCGGTCCAGCCATTTTTGAGTTATTTCCTAAAAACTTCATCCATAGTCATCAGATACGACCTTTTGACATTAGTTTGGTTCTTATTCCATTGAAGGTATGGAACCCTGCATTATGCGTGGTCCGACACGCACTTGGCCGGTTTTTAAGTCTATTTTTAAATGTATGTTTACCGATTATTCGAAGACGGCTGGACCGAGTTAGAAAAAATATTTTTTGGTTGAAAGAGTATACTTTACAGTTGGTCCCATTGTACAAATCAGGTCAGGATCTGATGATGGGATCCGGGAGAAATCGAGGGAACTCTTCAACTATTACACTTCTACTTTTTTTTCTTTCTTATTACCAGGGTTATTAGTACTTTCGAATGGCATAAGGTTAACTTTGCTACTCGATGAGGTAGATTTTATAATGATGTTTTTGCTGACTGCACGAAATGCTACAAGTTTAGCTCAGGCTAAAATACATTACTTTACATAAAGCGAATTCTGCTATTCGATGAGGTAGGGTTGCCTACGGCCTACTCTCGATTGAATTGTCAAGAATGACTTGTCGTGGATCACTAGTTAACTAACTAGGTATATGCCAAGGTAGATATGGAAGGAATATCGGTAAACGTAAAAACGTACTCGCACACACAAGCACATTGATTAATAATTTTAAACAAAAAACCGGCCAAGAGCGTGTCGGGCCACGCTCAGTGTAGGGTTCCGTAGTTTTCCGTCCGTCACAGTAAGTGTCCCCACTTAAGAGTTAATAACACCGCCATGTAGGATATGATATGAGTGTTCCACGTACAGCGACATATATCGGCAAATTAAGTAAACTATTGCGCGCGAGCTTAAAGTATGGAAGATGATTTTTATGGAATAATTCTTTATTGCGTGAACCGATTTTCACCGTTTTTACTTTATTTGAAAGCACGTCATTTCATTGTAATTTTGTACAAATTACAGGTACAATAAACACCTGCTTATACGGTTAAATTACAAACTTAGTTCAGAAATTATTTTGTAATTTTTTTTCAAAAACTATTCATCCTATCAAGTTCAAAATAATTTTCCTAGAAAGTTTTTATGAAGTTCTACTTTTGAGATTTTTTTCATATTTTTAAAACTTATGGTTCAAAAGTTAGAGGGGGGGGGGGGGGACGACGCATATTTTTTTACTTCTGGAGCGATTATTTCCGAAAATATTTACATTATCCAAAAATGATTTTAGTAAACCCCTATTCATTTTTAAATACCTATCCAACAATATATCACACGTTAGGGTTGAAATGAAAAAAAAAATCACTCCCCACTTTACGTATAGGGGAGGTACCCTAATAAAAAAAAAAATTTCACTTTTTATTTTACCACTTTGTCGGCGTGATTGATATACATATTAGTACCAAATTTCAGCTTTCTAGTGCTAACGGTCACTGAGATTATCCGCGGACGGACGGACGGACGGACGGACGGACGGACGGACGGACGGGCAGACATGGCGAAACTATAAGGGTTCCTAGTTGACTACGGAACCCTAAAAAGAACCGACTTCACTTAGCATCCACCTTCCCAAAAGCAAATGCTCGAGATGCTGTAAAAAATACTCAAATCACTATAGGTGTGCCTATAATAGTTAAAGAGTTCCTTCGATTTCTCCAGGATCCCATCATCAGATCCTGACCTGGTTACAATGGGACCAACTGTGAAGTATACTCTTTTAAACAAAAAAAGAATTTTCCAAATCGGTCCAGCTGTCTTCGAATAATCGGTGACCATACATAAAAAAAAAAATTGCAAAAACAAAGATCCCGACGAATTGATAACCTCCTCTTTGGAAATCTTGAAGTCGGTTGATAAAGTATCTGGACTCGGCAGCGCGTGGTGCAGCTAACGTCGGAGTCGGCCGAGGCGGAGGAGCTCGGCGACGAGGCGGACGACGCACCCTGCATGCACTACAACTGCACCTACGTCAGCGTCACGCCCAAGCTGGCCAACGTGTGAGTACCTACTGTCTACTGTTGTCATCTCACTTGGAAAACGATTTTAATTATTGCATTCGTAAGTTACTGGTGCGTTGATTGTGTCACAAGAAAATTCTGCTATAAAGAACAAATTATAGGTAGCTGATTCTAAACTTATTACATTTCAAGGACATTGCAGCTTGGATGAGCTTCGTACCAAAGATAAGCGTTGCTAACTAGCTCATCTCTTCTTCTGTTAGTGGGTAACAAGCTGGAAAGCAAGATAATCTTGACTCCGATGTCAGAAAGCGTAAAATTAAATTTTTTGGCTTATGCTCAAAAAGTCTGTCATATTATGCTTATCAAGGCGAACTATAGTAGTACATTTAGCCTAGGGCAAATATGTATACATAATTATGATTTACCAGACATTTTAAAATTACCAATGAGAACACTTCACTATATTAAATCCATCTATCACTACACATATCGAAGTTAATCGGAACGCTGGATTTTTTTTAGTGCGTATACTGTTAAAATAATTTAAGTCCTTAAAAAAACATTGTATCAGAATACAGCAACGTTAAAATCAATCAATCAGGATACGCAATTTATTTCTCAAAACAAAGGGTTTTGTTTTTGGTTCCTACTTCACAATCATTAAAAAATATTAAAATCTGTTGGAAGCGCTTATAAGCGGGTGCTAGACGGCATACAAACAACAAGCCTCTCCGACTGAGCGACCTTGGTTTGGACGGACTGTGTAGGAGAGATGTTGTCAGCTAAATCGTATGAACCACCAACCAAGGTCAGAGTGACCTTGGACCGTTGGCAACCGTCTAACAGACGCCCTAATTATACCGTCGTATATGGCATTTATTCGCGGTGTTTATATTTTTTATCTGTGTCAAAGCAGTTAAAAAAATAAAAAGACCATATTTTCACCTTAGATTATTAATTGGCTACAATTGGTCAAGATATAGCCCGTTAAAGTTCCGCGTGACGTCACATTTTAGTACTATTTCTAGTATAATGTGACGTCACGCGGAACTTTAATGGGCTGTATCTTCACCAATTTTTGTTTGATTGACAAAATAAAAAATACGTGTCCAATATTTTTTAATAATCTAACAGACGGACTAAATAGAATTATATTTTTTTTACCCAGGAAAGTACCCAATTGTGCGTAAATAATAAGTTTTTTTTTTCGCAATCGAAGTGAAAAATATTATGTAATACTCTGGTCTAAAAGCTATATTACCACTCGAACAATTTTCCCTCCCATCGTTCGGGAAAATAACCACCTCGTGGATTACCATGGCCTACTTTAGACCCTTGTCAAACAATCTACTATTAAGTTATAATATAAGTTAGAATTAGAAAAAAAACCGGCCAAGTGCGAGTCGGACTCGCGCACCGAGGGTTCCGTACAAACCTATAACAAGCAAAAGTTGTAGTATATTTATTACTTATTTCAATTTAATACCTCTACGCGTTTACGAGGAAAAAGGTAGTAACTTTAAAATTTCAAAAAATATTTTTTGTATGATTTTACTAAAAATGTCTACTTTTCGTAATTTTTCCTTTGTCTGTGCTATATGAAGTTTCTTCGTGCCAAGTTTCAAGTTTCTGAGTTTACGGGAAATACCCTTTAGGTTTTGAGTTTCTTGCGAGTACTCAGTTTCAAAATATGCGACTTAAATTGCTATTTCTTTTGATTGCTTTCACATAAAAGTTTGGTTTTGCTACATCGGAAAGGTCCTATAGCCCTGAGTATTTAACATGAATTTCAATTTAATACCTCCACGCGTTTACGAGGAAAAAGGTAGTAAGTTTAAAATTAAAAAAAATTTTTGTATGATTTTACTAAAAATGTCTACTTTTTGTAATTTTTCCATTGTCTATGCTATATGACGTTGCTTCGTGCCAAATTTCAAGTTTCTGAGTTCACGGGATGTACCCCGTAGGTTTTGCAAATGCCGAAAAACTCTAAAATTTGCAGCATAAACGACTGTATCTTTTGATTGCGTTGGCTTTTAAGTTTGATTTTTTCACAGCTTCAAGGGACAATAGACCTGAGTATTTGATATAAATTTCAGCTTGATACCTCCACGCGTTCCTGAGAAAAATGGTCTTGACAGACAGACAGACAGACAGACAGACAGACAGACAGACAGACAGACAGACAGACAGACAGACAGACAGACAGACAGACAGACGGACAACAAAGTGATCCTATAAGGGTTCCGTTTTTTCCTTTCGAGGTACGGAACCCTAAAAATTATGTTTTGTAAAACGATTTAATAAGAATGTTAAATAAAGGCTTATAGGCCAAGCCAATAAGATCTATAAAAAGTGTTTTGAGGAATTAATTCCCACTAGGCTGGAAATCGCTTTAATACTTACATGTGGTCCTAAATGCATGTAATCCGAGCTTGCCCAATCCCAAAAGGTGTGCATAACTTTTTAGCGAAATTTTTGTTCTTTGTCAGTGTTTTGCTTGTAGCTCGAAAACGATACGTCCGACGGAAAATGTTATTTATTTCAATATTAAAGAGGGTTAAATTCTGCATCGATTGAGTATTTAAACTTTTGATTCGGTTCAGCGGTACAGCCGAAATCAAAAGTTATAAACCGGGAAAATGTTTCATTTAATTGAAAAACTCATATTTTGACTTCCATACCACATATCTTTGAAACAGATGACTCATGTTGAAAAACTTATAGAACAAAAGATGTAGAGAATATAATTTCACGTTATATCGACATCTCATTTTCAAATACAGTGATTTTGAAAGACTAAAATTGGCATGAAATCAAATTCAGATTTTTCTAAATTGCGTTGCATATGTTCCATAAAACATGATGTGTGAGGCCTACATTTAATGCATCGTTACAACTAAGAATATCTCAGTGCAAATTTCTAAAGCGTACCCAATCAGAAGACTATTTATACACCGTGTTTTTTTTTTATTTCTAGTAATTCCAAGGGTACATTCCTGAGCTTAACTTAAGTATATTTCTTAAAGACGCACTGCCTAATTTGCTCCAGTTCTGTGGTAATCGATATTTCTTTTTTTTCTTTCTGATTGTGTAAACCTACATTTAATTATTCTTTTAGTCTGAGAACCCGCTATAAAATCATGTAACTGTGTGTTAAGTCACTACAATATGGTTCCTTTGTATCTCGGATTGTTAATGTTCGAAATTTCATTAACATGTCATAATGTTCAATTGTTTGGTTGAGTTAAAATCTAGACACACGGCAGTGTGTCCGCCAAGTTCGAGCAAAAAAAAGCGACACACCGGCCGTGGGTTATATTACACGAACCATTTCGGGCCAATTTCGACCACCCTATAACTCAAAACATATTTTATCTACGCATATGAAATTTAGAGTGTCTGTTGACATCCCCTTAATTGTCTAGAATACAAAATTTCATTATTCTACCTATAGCAGTTCTTGAGATATTGACGTCAGAAAATCGCTATTTTTACTATACACTCACTCACTGACTCATCAAAAACCTAGACCACTTCCAATGCTCGTACTGACTTGAAATTTGGCATGGAGATAGGTTAAGGTCAAAGTAAAGGGAAAAATCTGAAAACGGCCAAGTGTGAGTCAGTTTTAAAAATAGCGAAGGTGTAACTTTGTTCTACTATGAAGTCATAATGAACTAAGTGGGTCTATCTTCCAATGGTCGTACCGACCTGAAATTTGGCTCGAAGGTTTGTCTTTAGGTCGAAATAAAGTAAAAATCTGAAAACGGCCAAGTGTGAGTCAGTTTCGAAAACAACGAATGTGTAATTTTGTTCTACTATAAGTAGGTATGGAGTGGAAATGAGATAAGACTTATTTAAATTTAGATACATACCAATTTAAGACAATACATGTTTGTCTTAAAGACAAGAACAATAAAATTGTTCACCACTCTGTGTGTGTCTGTTGCGGGAACCGAACCCACGATTTCCGAAGTACAAAGCAGGTCACTAGGTACACTAGGTGCGCTAAATCAGTCAAACAAAAATGAAAAGACTATTTTTTCTCGCATAGTCTAAATAATTTCTAATTTTACAACTAATAAAATCGCAGATTCAAGAACATGGAAATCATATATACTCTAAGATGGAATTATATATACTACTGCCCATCTCACCCTCCGATACGCCACGGGATGAGATGGGATGGTGCACTTCTAGGGCTACATAATAGGCCACCAATTATAATACCTACTGGTAGGTAGGTATTACCAAGTTATTAATTATCTATGTAGGTAGCGTACTTACAAACAGAATAAAGTACGTTATTGATGTATGTAATTATATGTAAGTAGGTACATTTTATAGGTGTAGGGAGCCAGTTTATTTGTAAAAATCACCTATAAATAAATAGCAAAATAGAATTAGACGCTTAGTATAAAGGGTATAGTATAAAGTACATACCTAAGTGGAATGAGACATTTCCTAAAGCAAAAGTGATAAAAAAATAATAAAGAACCTACACCTAACAAAAATAAATGAAATCCCATCAAAAACATAAATGTGAAAGGCTGCCAAGTTCGATACTATGGAATGCTTCGCCTATAAAAGAAGTGAGATCTGAATAAGTACCAAGTTCCATAAAAATACCTCAAATCATAAATAGTTATAGGAATGCACACTTGATTTCCAGCAGTTTTTAAAGTACATTTTGAATAAGTATCACGTTACATAGAAATACCTAAAATTATAATAGTCAGAGAAACGCACACCGGTTTTTTTAGCAGTTTCCTGATAACATTTATTATTTTCAGTACTTTTTAATGATGTAACTTGGCATTCAAGAGTTGGTATTTTGGGATGAAAACTACTTTTTATGTACTTTTTACAGACTCAAACTATCTCAATCTCTTTACAACGTTTCATCTAAGTAGGTTCAGCAGTTACTGATTGATTCCTCAATCGGTCCCTAAACCAAACAATTGAAAACTAGACATGTCAATGTAATTCCATTTCAAACATTAACAGCCTGAGATACAAATGAAGCATATTGTATTGACTTAACACACAGGTGCATCATTAAGTAGCGGGTGCTCAGAGTAAAAAATTAATTTAATGTAGGATTACACAATTAGAAAGACATAAATAAAATTTCGATTACCTCAGAACTGGAGCGAATTATGACACTGGCGTCTTTGAGAAATAAACTTAAGTCAAGCTCAGAAATATACCCTTGAAATTACCGGAAATAAAAAAAAACACGGTGTATAGTTTTCTGATCGGGTACGTTTTAGAATTTTGCACTTGAATGTTCTTAGTTGTAACAATGCATTAAATGTAGGCCTCACACATCATATTTATGGAAAATATGCAACTTCGAAGGATTTGGAAAAAAAACCGATTTTGAATTCACGCCAAATTTAGCCTTTCAAAGTGACTGAATTTGAAAATTGAGATGTCTATATATCGTGGAATTGTATTCTCTTTAATTTTTATTCTATAGGGTTTTCAACAGAAGTCATCTATTTCAAAGATATGTGGTACGGAAGTCAAAATATTAGTTTTTCAATTAAATGAGACATTTTCCCGATTTATAATTTTTGATTTTGGCTGTACCGCTGAACTGAATTCTAAGTTAAGATGCTCACTCGACGCAGAATTTAACCATCTTTAATATTGAAATACATGTCATTTTCCGTCGGACGTACCCTTTTTCGAGCTAGAAGCAAAAAACTGACGAAGAGCAAAAATTTCGCAAAAAAGTTATGCACACCTCCTGGGATTGGGCAAACTCAGATCACATGCATTTAGGACCACGTGAAGGTATTAACACGAGCCTGCTGGGAATTAATTCTTCAAAAAAATCTAATTTTCTTATCCTATTACTGAATTGAATACAAACATTTTTTTTTCAAAATATTTAGCGTACATGTATACACAATACTTTTTGACATACTTCTTGTTTGTTACAGTGTTTCCGAATGGCCTCAAAAAGCATTATTAGTTCCCGGGAACGAAGTAATATTCTCTTTGGAGACAGCGTCGGATTACCTGACCGAGTATAACAAGACAAACCAGTAAGTTAATGTTTAAAAGCAAATGTTTTTTTTTCTATTTAACCAATAGAACTATTTACTGTTCAAAAAAGCCAATAGTAAATCATAGCGAAGTCCCTAAAAAATAATAACAATTTATATAGTTCATAATAATTCATAGCTCCTGAGCAGTATTTGCCTGTCCGTTGCACACTAGTAGTTTATGTAACTGTTACGTAATAAGGGTCCTTAAAACATGAGTGTGGTTTTATGAAATGAGCCGCAGGCGAATTTCATAATAAGATCACACGAGTGTTTTAAGGCCTAATTACGTACAGTTGCATACACTGCTTTATCTACACTCATATTATATATATTAAATTAATTGTTCGGAAACCATAGAATGACCGCCATTGTACCGTCATGGCCTACTTGATTGTGCCGGCGCTCGCGCGGGACCAATCGAGTTGGCCATGTACCGCCATCAAATTCGATGTTCCAAATTTGAAACTCATTGCTTAACAATATTTGAGCATGCATAGTTAAAATTACGTTACTGCCGCAGATAAGAAACTTATCATAGTTAAATCGTTTGTTGTAATGCTTGTCATTGTCTACGGTTTTTGAACGCATTTTAGAGTACTTACAGTATGAGTGTAGATAAAAAAATAATAAAAACGGTTATCTATTGATGTACTCGTGAATGGGTTCTAGCAGGTGTATTACATAGGAAAATTCTTACAAGGGCGTTTGTGTGTTGTATCTGTATCCCCACACAAGCCTATAAAAGACCAGGATATACACCCTGTCCCATAAGTTCGAATACACATCTTTTTGCGTTGACCCTGAAGGCATACAGGCAATTGAACTTGAATATAATAGTAAAAGCGCCAAGGCATTGTTATATGTCTTCCCTCCTCAATGAAGTACTTTGGATCAACTATTTAGTACAAAATTTCGTAACGGCGGCTGCTAAGATGTTATTTTCAAAGTACTTTGGATCAACTATTTAGTACAAAATTTCGTAACGGCGGCTGCTAAGGTGTTATTTTCAAGGCGTTAAAACTTTTTGGAATCAAACGTAATCTAGTTTGCACTACATTGAGAAAGTGTTAAAATAGCTCCTCTGGAAGACAGGAAAATATATGGTCAGCTACGTTCACTTAGAACCATTAAAATACTAAATATCGTGAGAGTGCGAGTTTAGAGGAAAAATGCCGCTTTATCCGAAAATCAACTGCCGATCTGAAAATTTTGAGGAGTATTTTGGAAGTGGATCTACAATAAACGTGAAGTTTATAGTTTTTCCGTAGCAATCGAGTAAATTTGAGTACATAATCCAATTTAATACATTCCTGCCACGCAGCGATGAGTTGATTTTCTGACGAGAAACTCATAGAATTAAAACAGCCTCACAATGCTCAAAACGGTCGTTTGCGAGCAGCAAGTATGAAAAAAAGGTAAACTATGAGGTTAATGTTCCCAGACTCCAGATTTGATCCACTATTGGTGGGCGTGTGGGGTTCAGTTAAATATGTAGAGCCAACTTTCCTCATATTTATTTATCGATAAAGTCGTAAATTCATAATGAATACTATAAATCAGAGGTTTTCGTCGAAAAACTTAATTGAAAACTGTGTTTGGGAATAAAATTTAAATTATTTTCTAACAAAATTGAGCTGCAATAGTGCAAACGTTGTTCAAGCTTTGAGAAAAGCTAATTTCGCTGATTATTTTCCTGAAAGTAAACGGCCACTGCGTTCGCCAGATTTGCATTTATTTCATTAATAATTGTATGTTTCTACATTCCTTAAAGCCTACATTATTATAAAAAACCGGCCAAGTGCGAGTCGGACTCGCGCACCGAGGGTTCCGTACAAACCTTTACAACTTAAAGGTATTATAGACCTGAGTATTTGATATGAATTTCAATTTAATACCTCTACGCGTTTACGAGGAAAAAGGTAGTAAGTTTAAAATTTAAAAAATTTTTTGTATGATTTTACTAAAAATGTCTACTTTTCGTAATTTTTCCTTTCTGTGCTATATGAAGTTTCTTCGTGCCAAGTTTCAAGTTTCTGAGTTTACGGGAAGTACCCTTTAGGTTTTGAGTTTCTTGCGAGTACTCAGTTTTAAAATATGCGACTTAAATTGCTATTTCTTTTGATTGCGTTGATATAAAAGTTTGGTTTTGCTACATCTGAAAGGTCCTATAGCCCTGAGTATTTGACATGAATTTCAATTTAATACATCCACGCGTTTACGAAGGAAAAGGTAGTAAGTTAAAATTTTTAAAAAATATGTTTTTGTATGATTTTACTAAAAATGTCTACTTTTTGTATTTTTTCCTTTGTCTATGCTATATGACGTTGCTTCGTGCCAAATTTCAAGTTTCTGAGTTCACGGGAAGTACCCCATAGGTTTTGCGAGTGCCGAAACTCTAAAATTTGCAGCATAAACGACTGTATCTTTTGATTGCGTTGGCTTTTAAGTTTGATTTTTTTACAGCTCCAAGGGACAATATGCCTGAGTATTTGGTATAAATTTTAGCTTGATACCTCCACGCGTTCCTGAGAAAAATGGTCTTGACAGACAGACAGACAGACAGACAGACGGACAACAAAGTGATCCTATAAGGGTTCCGTTTTTTCCTTTCGTGGTACGGAACCCTAAAAAGCAAATCTGGACAGTAAAAAAAAGATATCGAGCATATGCTGGGACGAAATAACCATGAAAGCGGTGCGGGCTGCGTGAGATTGAGTTGAAAAATGTAGTCAGCTGGTAATACGTTAGAGGTGGAATTAATCCAATTATTTGTAGCATATTTTGTATATTATTTTATTAGCATAGCTTTAATAAAATACAGATTTCACTACAATAACTATTGGTACAAAAAAGTTATAAGACTTCCGAAGTGTATTCGTACGCGGACACGATGTATATACGTGAAATCCTAAATGAAAACGGGTCACATTATCTGAGAATAAATTACAAACACAGTTTTCTTAGCTCCTGAGCAGTATCTGGCTGCCGCTGCCCGTGTGTTCCTAACCATAATTTAACTCAATACAGTAGCGAAGACAACCGCTTCGGGTTCCGCTGCCTGTGTGTGGGCTACGAGGATGCGCCGCTCACGACGCAGCGGCAAGGGCTGGTCGCGCTGGAGATGGAGCTCGTGTACGCGGGCGCGGCGTGCGCCTCGCGGCTGCTGGCGCCGGACCTGGACATACCCCCGCTGACCTTCTGTGAGCGCCGTTTTATAGTAACGTGAAATGAGAAATGCGAGCGCTATCTACTTACAAAAAGGAATGAGATCCCATCAAAAACATTACATGTACAAAAATGCCAGTCCCGCAACGCAATGCACTTCTCCTACAGCAAAAATATCTAATGTAAAACATAACTCAATCCCCACTGGAGTATCCTAACAACATGTCATTGTGATCGTTTATAATAAATATAATGACTTGGCAATCGCACATGACAATAAATCACCTAATAATATCACATTATGTAATGCTACATGTACACATTGATAGGCCGGCTTGTGCCATACGTATATGTAGTGCGATGGCCTGGTCATTTTATTTATTATAAAAATATAGGCATCTAATATTCAAAGGATCATAATTACATGTTATTAGTAAACTCCAGTGGGGATTGAGTACTACGTACACCGGCTTGGTTTTACATGAGATCTCAACTTTTTTTCTACTCGTCGACTGTAATGCTTGAATTGTGATTGTGTAGACCGAACTACTAGCGCATACTTTCCGATAGAGCTTTTATGGTCGCATATTGTGACATCGCCAACGATGGTACAAAGGTTTTTCATACAATATTGTAACACTGTTGTCCTTCCCGACCGCCGGCACAATCCACCGGGAGATAGAACTTACTCAATTGTATAGAGGCAGCAGGTGTATAAAAATACTATTAGACAATCGTTATTCAAAGCCACGGAATCTAATGGACCCAATTGAGTCGTGTACAGATTGAGGTTCAGGTTCTAATTAGTCTGTGCTCAAAAGACCAGGTCATTGTTGATTGAATGACCAAAATGTTGGCACAACCCTTAATTACAACAGATCCGTTTTAAGGCTAAATATGTAAGTTCAGACCAGAGACCAAAAGTTTCATTATAATTGTATTTTGAAGCAAAAATAACAACTTTTGTTTTACGAACTACCGGATAGGTAGCCGGTAGTTCAAGTAGTTCGGTAGTTGTTAGGTAACAAGAGTATGCTCTCGCAACTTCATGCTAATAAATAATTACATGAATATTAATGACGGTGACTGTCCCGCAGCAACAATAGTGGAAGTCCAAGTGCTGGCCATGATGGGCGCGAGTCCCACGGGGGCTGAGTCGGAGTCGGCGCAAGACGGAAGTGAAGCGCTGCTTCTGGCGCGCGGACTGGAGCTGTCGTCGCCCCCCACTATACACCACGTGCTGGACGGACAGCCGCTACTAAGGTAAGAAATCTTCGCAGGTTATATGTAATGAGTCCCGGCAGCAACAATAGTGGAATCTAACTGCTGGCGCTGATGGGCGCGAGTGCCACGGGGGCTGAGTCAGAGTCGGCCCAAGACGGAAGCGAAGCGCTGCTTCTGGCGCGCGGGTTGGAGCTGTCGTCGCGTCCCACGTGCTGTATGATCAGCCCCCACTAAGGTAAGAAATCTTCGCAGGTTATAGTCTAGCTATTCTAGCTAACCAATTTTGTCACTGCGTGTATAAAAATACTCAACCCTTTTTTGAGGTTAGACTAGCATGTCAAACAGCAGCAGCATGATTTTCTTTCTACGGTTCAGTGACTAAAGACCCTTGCGATTGCAGTTCGCTACAATCAAAAATCATAATGCTCTTTTACATAAGTAAATCTCAAATTCTCTTAGGTCCAAAATACCAAAATTCCCAAATTGACTTATTTTAAATACAATAAAATGTCATAATAACATTTACACATCACATCCGACACGTCCAAAACGTATAGTGGGTAATATGAATAATAACTTCAAATACCGAATTATTATTAAGACTGAAAATGCATTAGTTTCATAATTACCAAAATTCAAAAATGCCTTTTATTCATTGGCCCAAAAATCAAAATGACTCTCTCATCTGACCGTCTCCATAATACCTAAAATTTTAACCACGTAGTATTTTTATATTGTTACGTATTCATAAATGTAAATACTTCACTTTATTAGTATTGGTTTATCAATTTATAACTACTATATTGACCAGTAACAAAATATTTAAGTAATAGTACAGTCACCGGCAATAGTATCTTCTTACACGCAGGCCGCAAAAATATTCACATATTCACGCTCTTATTTGTAGGACCATAAGAGCGTGTCACATATTTTTGTGGCCTTTGTGTAGGAAGATACTATTGCCGGTAACTGTACCTCCATGAAGTCTTACTTAATGAATTCTTGATTGTACTTTTTTTTAGAATAAAAATGAATTGATTTAATTACTCGTGGCTATTCCATGGAGGGTAAAACTGTAAATTTCAACATAGTTTTCAATATTGCAGGCGTCCATAGGCTACGGTAGCTGCTTACAATCAGGCGGGCCGTATGCTTGTTTGCCACCATCGTAGTATTAAAAAAACCATATATACTGAGTTTTAGGTGTTTTGTCAATGTGACGTTTTCGTATCAAGTTAATTTGAGTTGTAGACATTTTGGGGAAATGGTATAATTGAAAATTCATCAAAACACGATCAAGTCCAGTTTTAGACATTTTGGGAAATGGTAGAATTGAAAATTCATCGAAACACGATCAAGTCCAGTTTTAGACATTTTGGGAAATGGTAGAATTGAAAATTTATCAAAACGCAATAGCGTCTAAATGAATTATAGACATATTAAGAATACGGTAACTTAAGAAGTAGGCGTAAGTAATTCCGAACTTTAGACATTATGAGAATAATCTGTTTTGGCATTGTGACATTCGGAATATGGTATTATGGTATTGATATTTTGTTGTAGCGAATCGGAAAACCTTTATATACAACCTATATTAGGGCTCATTGCAATTGTGAAGAATAAGACAAAAGATGCACTATGACCTTAATGAATATAATTGTATGTGGCCTGTAACCCAAGCAAAAAATTTAATCGTAGATTCTACTCCTCAAACTATAAAACTTTTGTTCAAAAACATAAAAAAACATATGGAGTCTTTAGATTGTAACTTTTTCATAAAAACTAAATAGTATTATCAATGTACGTTAAAATCCGTCCAATTGACATTGCTTGCCCGTCTTTTCACCCTACAGACATAATCAATTTCACAATACATTGGGTATTCGAATAAACTTTAAAGTCTACTAAAAATCAAACCACAAGTAAATTTTTTAAGTCGCTGTACAAACGTTTTCTAGTTTGAGGAGTAGAACCTACGATTCAATTTTTGCTCGTGTTATGGGCCACACATGGTCTTTGGTGAAGTAACTGCTGTGGAAGGCCATACAATCATTGCATACGTACTTACTATTTGTAATGTTGGTTATTTTTGTAATAGTATATTGTACACCAAGGGGATATAGCCCGGTTTTATGTCAGGGGCACGATATTGAATCCTAAACGTAACGAAGGACTCCAGATTTAACTCCCGTGCGCAGCGATTCGCTCGGGAATTAAGACTGAGTCCTGAGTGAGGGATTCAAGCGCGCCCGTGACAAAAACAGCTTTATCCCCGAGGAGTATACTCTACTTTCTTCACCTCTTGCGAGACAATAAAAAAGGCTAGAAGAAGCGGAATTTTAGTAACCTTTTGAACGCTTTCATATTTGAATGAAGTGATCACTCACACGCACTGTTACGTTATCAAAAAAGACGAATCTCGTAGTGCTGTGCATAACAATTCATAATAGATTTTATTCATGATCAAAATACACCTTCACTTCAACCCCCGGGGATCAATGTTACTCTGCGTCCGTAGGACACACCTTAGACAACCCTACATGTGATCCATGGATCGTTGTCTATCATGGGTGCCTCAGGTGAGTGAAGTGAGCAGGAAGATGTTTGCTGCCATAGGGTCTCTCAGACGGCTCCGGAATTTCCTGCCAAATGCTACTAAAATTGCGCTTGCTCAGTCGTTACTTCTCCCCATTCTTGATTATGCAGATATCTCCTATTTAGACCTAACCGAGGAGCAACTTAATAAGCTTGAGCGTATTCAAAATGCCTGCATTCGGTTCATTTTCGGATTACGCAAATTCGACCATGTTTCTAGTTTTCGTTCTCAACTCAAATGGCTCCCTATCCGTCACCGCCGTAACTCTCACATACTTTCTTTACTCTTTTCTATACTTTTTAACCCTGCAACTCCCCGCTACCTCAAAGAGCGTTTCTCTTATCTTAATTCTATTAGATCCTCTCAAAAATTGCTCCTAAAAGTGCCATCTTCATCTTCCAAATTTTATAATTGCTCATTTACGTTCCAGGCCGTTCGTTTGTGGAATTCTCTCCCTCTCAACATTAAACGCGCGCAATCTATTGGTAGCTTTAAATCGCAACTTAAGGAATACTATTTATCTCTTCCTTAGGTTTTTAAGTTGACACTGTTGTTTCTTATTGTGTTATATATGTATATATGTACGTATATGTATGTTTATTTTGTATTTATTTAAGTATGTATATTCATATGAATGTGCTGTGTTATCTATTTCGTCTCTTTTGTTTCTATGCACCACCTACTGCTTATTGTTTTTCTCTAGTCTCCACTACCCAAAGGTTGTCTGGAAGAAATCGCTCATTAGCGATAAGACCGCCTGTTGTTACCTCTACCTAAATTTATCTAATTGTAAAATTTGTGCTTGTAACTGTATGAGGTGTGCAATAAAGAGTATTTATTTATTTATTTATTTATTTATATCCCTGGGTGGTGCTAAAAGATTAACAAACTTGGCAGCTGCACTGTTCCATATGGACCTCGCAGCATTCACCGGATTTTCTTTATCATCTGCTTTCCCACTACTACTGTCCCAGGGAAGAAATACCTATACATATCCAGTGACAGGTAGCCATACGATAGATAAATAAATAAACTCCGACCCCTTTATGGGTTGTTGGCGTGGTGGGCACGACGACACAAGACCTCTTTATGGGTTCTTGGAGTTCAAAGCGTTAAAGTAACTCAAAAGTGAAAATTGGTGTTGGGTACATTAGAGTCCATTCTATTAGACACTCTATATAGGCCAAGCAAATAAGGTCTATAAAAAGTGTTTTGAGGAATGAATTCCCAGCAGGCTGGAAATTGTTTTAATACCTTCATGTGGTCCTAAATGCATGTAATCCGAGTTTGCCCAATCCCAAGAGGTGTGCATAACTTTTTAGCGAAATTTTTGCTCTTTGTCAGGTTTTTACTTGTAGCTCGAAAACAGTACGTCCGACGGAAAATGTCATGTACATATTGGTTAAAGAGTGTTAAATTCTGCGTCGAATAAGTAACATAACTTCTAATTCGGTTCAGCGGTACAGCCGAAATCAAAAGTTATAAACTGGGTAAATGTCTCATTTAATTGGAAAACTCATATTTTGTCTTCCATATTCCACATATCTTTTAAACAGATGACTCTTGGTGAAAAACCTGTAGAATAAAAGTTAAAGACAATACAATTTCGCGTTATATAGACATTTCAATTTTCAAATTCAGTCATTTTGAAAGACTAAATTTGGCATGAATTCAAAATCAGTTTTTTCTAAATCCTTCTGAGTTGCAAATTGCCTTGAAATTACCGGAAATAAAAAAAACACGTGTAAAAATAGTTTTTTGATTGGGTAAGTTTTAGATATTTGCACTTAAATATTCTTTATCTACACTCACACTGTAAGTCCTCTAAAACGTGTTCAAAAACGGTAGGCAATGGCTAGCATTACCACAACCGATTTTACTATGATAAGCTTTTTATCTGTGGCAGTAACGTAATTTTAACTTTACATGCTCAAATATTGATGTGCTATGAGTTTTGATAACATTATGTAAATCCTGTGCTCCTTCCTGACCTACGGCACGCGCCCGCGCGGCCGCCGAAACGCACCTCCCCGACCGCCGGCACAATCGAGTTGGCCATGGCGGTGCAATGACGGTCATTCTATGGTTTCCGAGCACTTAATTTAATATATATAATATGAGTGTAGATAAAGCAGTGTAGGCAACTGTACGTAATTAGGCCTTAAAACACTCGCCTGCGGCTCGTCTCATAAAACCACACTCGTATTTTAAGGACCCTTATTACGTAACAGTTACATAAACTACTATAGTTGTAATACTGCATTAAATGTACGCCTCATACCTCATATTTATGGAAAATATGCAACTTAGAAGGAATTAGTAAAAAACCTTTTTTTAATTCATGCCAAATATTGTCTTTCAAAATGACTGAATTTGAAAATTTAAATGTCTATATAACGTGAAATTGTGTTGTCTTCAACTTTTATTCTATAGGCTTTTCACCAGGAGTCATCTGTTTCAAAGATATGTGTTATTAATATTGATGTACATGACATTTTCCGTCGGACGTACTGTTTACGAGCTACAAGCAAAAACCTGACAAAGAGCAAAAATTTCGCTAAAAAGTTATGCACACCTCTTGGGATTGGGCAAACTCGGATTACATGCATTTAGGACAACATGAAGGTATTAAAACGATTTGCAGCCTGCTAGGAATTAATTCTTCGAAAAAATCTAATTTGCTTGGCCTAATATGACACTCGCAGCATTTGTTTTAGGTATTATAAATGAGTTCCATTTGTGGTGGCCAGCACGATTTACGAATTATTTCGATTTTCAAATCATTTCGGCGGGGCGCCGTGGGCCCCGGCTCGCGGGGTTAGGATGGGATGGACTTTACCAAAAATGGCTTTAAGGACATAACAATAACAACCATGGGAATCACATTATTTACCATCGGGTTATAATGAAATTTAGTTCAACATTATGACCCGGCTAAAGTCAAAGGCTATAATGATTTGCTTTCCGTAAGGTTTGCATGATATAAAATTTGGCATTGTGAGCAAGGTGGTGTGGAAAATAATTTAGTATGTTCACTCTAGAATTCTTGCTACACATGTCGGCTTGTCCAGGCTCTATGAAATTTACGCAATTCAAAAATATAAAACGCACAAGCCGTGCTCACGAGTACTGCTTATTCGCAATGCGTGTAGAAGGCAATAAATGGTGAGACTCTAAAACTATTGCTAAATTAGATAAAATTATTGCTTGACACTTTATATCGCTATTACGCAAGCTAATTAGTATAACGGTACACGTTAACAGTGTGTAGCCGGCGTGCGAAACATAAACAGACGAAAGTTCATAATTACCAATTAAATATAATATTACGTATACATTCGCATGCATTGCTCTAAAATAGGGTTTACTCCAAGACTATCGTGGAATATAAAAAAAGGTACACAATTGTCTAGCAGAATTATATTGATTTTCACGAAAACACTAAAATATAATCTAGTTCGTTGAATAATACTTATATTGGTACTTATTTATCCTAAATTGGCACAATGTTTACCTTACGCTTTGAGGTAGAGCGATAACATGCTTACTTAGCAAATAAATAAATTTCGTCAGACAATAATTATAATGTTGCACACATTATTTGTTGAAATGTCCACTTATCACTAATCACTAGACACAGTAAAGGACCTCGTGGCAGATCAATTGACCTGAATGCACGCTCCAGTTCACAAGTCGGTGGTGAGAAGTTCGGCTCTTTCCACTACTATATGGAACTCAGTTTCTCGATATGTTTTTCCGTCTGGCATAACTATCTGCATTTTCTTCTTTTTCTCATTTTCCTTTTTTACTATACAAAATGTGATTATCGCTGCTACAAGTCCAACTACAATAATTCCCACAACTATAAATATCCAGTATATTTGCTTATATGTTCCACATCGGCTGTTTACGTACGACGGTATCGACATGAAGTGACCTTCCAGGGAATACCAGCAGGACAGCGCACCTCCTTGTTCGCGCAGCACGACACCCCATTCCTTTTCCAATTCACAGCCACAAGTTGTGTTCAAGTTGAGGCCATCGATGCGCAAGGCCAGAGTTGTATGATTGTATGTAAGCGAAGACGGCATCAACTCGGTAAACGTATTGTTATCAATAAGCAATTCTTGTAGACCCATTACGGAAATGACGTCTATGTCAGTGGTGAATCCAAGAAATGCGCCCTTACGAAGGCTCTTTACGCTATTATTTCTAAAAGTAATAGGCCCTCTAGTATTCATATGAAAACTATCTCCTTCTAAAGTATCAATAATACTATTTTCTATAATAACTTTCTTTGGTGAATTCACAATAAATGACAAACTATATACATATTTTATATTTACGCCGTCTATTCTAAAAAGATCGGTCACTTCTACGTCCGACAGAAATCTGCTCGGCAAGATTCCAATGGAGCCCCCACGAAGTAGGAAGTTACCTGTACTGAATTTTTTGAACGCTTGAGTCTCTATATTTTCGTATATGTTATCTATTAATTGAATACTTTTTACTCCGGCAAGACTAGAAAACGCAAATGGCTTGATCACATTTATTTTGCTCTTACTAATTATTATATCATTCACTCTTCCTTTTATGGCATGTGAAGATATTTCGTTAATGGTACTGTTATGTATAAAAATCCGGATTCCGGGATTCATATCACTTTCACTCGAAAATGGCGACCACGCTAACGATTTGTCATGAATGTACACATGACGCACATTACGAAGCTCAATATTTCGAAGCTGGATGAGATTACGTGCCATGTCCGGCAGGAAGTAAACTCTGGCACATCCGTCGATAATAATCCCAGTTGTTGTAGACGGGACCCTGTAGGGTCCGTCCGGTCGTAACGTCACCTCCTGGTACACAAAAAAAGTTATACACTGTTTTAATACTTACTTTAAAAACGCGAAGCGATTAGGCACTAATACGAAACTTACATCATAGTCTCTGGTACAGTTGCATATAACTCTGGTGAAGGCATCACATCGGCAAGATTCGTCTTCACAGGCGGTGGGCGTGGCCAGCTGAGCGAAGCTGCGCGCCGCCAGCACCGCCAGAATTGACCACAACGTCGCCCAGCGCATGCTTTTTGTTTCACGTCACCATCTCACTTCTCATCCACCACCTGTAAGCCATAATACGTTTTGTTACCTGACGATGTTTTTCACTTTCAATTTAGATGTTTGTTAGGTATCCCAAACAGGAACAATGTTCAGATTTCCACGTTTATATTTCAGGTATTCTTATTTGCTAAAATCGAGGTTAAACTGGACCAAAATACATACCAGTGTGACTAAGTCAATAAATAGGTCAGAGGGCTAACGCGACAGTACTAGTAGAGCTAACAAAGAACTCGTGAAATGCGTTATACTTGCAAGAAAGTGATCTTAATGGGTGTCTGGCGTAATAAAACACTTAAATAAAACCACATTTTAAAACTTACACTTTAATAGAAAAATGGGTAGCTTGTACCTGGTTGTTTAATCTGATGTATATAAATTCGTTATTAAAGAAGTGGTCGTATAGAAATCATTTCATGAGTGATTCTAGTATAACTGAGTCACGTAGAGCCACGTTATCGCAGCGGCGTTATCAGATACGCACACTTACCTATACGCTAGTCTGAATTACATAGGTATCGAGCCACAAAGGTTAGTCAGGGTGTACATTTAGCAATTTGAGATAAGCAGCTGTAGTATAATACCGTGCAGATATAAAATAAAAATATATATTGCACGTGCAGTTCGTCCAGATTTAGGTTCTATAAAATTTATTTTTGGACCCGGGTATGTCCTTAAAATACGTCCGGACACGGGTATGCCCTTAAACTACGTCCAAGAGTGAGGTATGGGTATTGCGAATATCATCTCGCTATGTGTGGTAGGGCACAGCACAGCGAATGTTAAATATATCGCTCAAATCTGGAGCAGAGCCCGACTGGGGATGTATCCACCTTACAGAAAACCACAGCCAAATAGCACTAGATCCTACTCATAGTGTTGTGATGTGAGCGTTGAATTTAAGTTCACTATCAAGTACTACACCCAAGTCTCTGATTTCACTTCCACCAGATTGTCGCCGCCGATCTCGTACCCAGTTACAAGCGGTTTGTTTTACTCGAATATTTTATAAAAATTGTAATTTAATAAACAACAAAAGAAAAAATAAATAAATTGCACTTAAGGATTGAAATAATTCAAAGATTTGATCTATACTATATAAACACCCTGTCAATAAAAAATCCTTCAATTTTTGCTTAAGTAAACTACGTTTTTAAATTGTTTTAAGCTCTATAGGCAACATGTTAAATCATTTTCAACCGACTTCAAGATTTCGAAGGAGGAGGTTATCAATTCGTCGGGATCTTTGTTTTTGCTATTTTTTTTATTTTTTTTTTATGTATGTTCACCGATTATTCGAAGACGGCTGGACCGATTTGGAAAATTCTTTTTTTGTTTGAAAGAGTATACTTCACAGTTGGTCCCATTGTAACCAGGTCAGGTTCTGATGATGGGATCCTGGAGAAATCGAGGGAACTCTTCAACTATTATAGGCACACCTGTAGTGATTTGAGTATTTTTTTACAGCAGCTCGAGCATTTGATGTTGGAAAGGTGGATTGCTTAGTGAAGTCGGTTCTTTTTTGTTTTTTAAATTATTAACCGACTTCAATTTCATAGAAGGAGGAGGTTCTGTATTCGGTTTGGGCTTTTTTTTATGTATGTTCACCGATTACTCCGAGACGCGTGATCCGATTTGAATAATTCTTTTTTTGTTTGAAAGGGTCTACTTCCAAGGTGGTCCCATATTAATCTGGTGCTGTTCTGATGATGGGATCTATGAGGAATTGAGGGAACTCCTCAATTTTTAAAGGCATACGTATGGTGATTTGAGTGTTTTCTTAAGCAACTCGAGGATTTTCTCTCGAAAACCACCAATTTGATGAAGTGGACCTCTTGATGATGGTTGTTTTGATGATAATGATGATGATTTTTTTTTAAATGTAGGATGTTGAGCGATTACTCCGAGACCCGTGGTCCAATTTGAGGAATTCTTCTTTTGTTTGAGTGTAAATACCTTTGAGTTGGCTCCACATTAATCTGGTGCTGTTCTGATGATGGGATCCATGAGGAATTGAGGGAACTCCTCAATTTTTAAAGGCATACGTATGGTGATTTGGGTGTTTTCTTAAGCAACTCGAGAATTTTCTCTCGAAAACCACCAATTTGATGAAGTGGACCTCTTGATGATGGTTGTTTTGATGATAATGATGATGATTTTTTTTAAATGTAGGATGTTGAGCGATTACTCCGAGACCCGTGGTCCAATTTGAGGAATTCTTCTTTTGTTTGAAAGTAACTACCTTTAAGATGGCTCCACATTAATCTGGTGCTGTTCTGATGATGGGATCCATGAGGAATTGAGGGAACTCCTCAATTTTTAAAGGCACATGTATGGTGATTTAGGTGTTTTCTTAAGCAAAGCGAGGATTTTCTCTCGAAATCCACCAATTTGATGGAGTGGACCTAATAATGAAGAGCACATATGATATGTGGAACTTTCCTTACAGTGAGTACGTATCATGAACTTTTTCTTATATATCTCCACCGATTATTGCGATATCCGTTGTCCGATTATGATAATTTTATAACCACTAAAAATGGAAAAATAAAAACTTTTTTCAAAAAATAATAAACCGACTTCAAAAAGGATAAAATAAACTATTATATTATTTATATGCGTTACAAACTGATATGTTTGAAGTCGGTGCCAAGCCAAAAAGTTACAATACCGGCAAATCAGCTTCAAGTCTGAAAATCACATAACATTATGATTCCTACTTATATCGCAAAGGCGAATGTGAATCTATCTGTTACATTTTCACGTCTAAACTACTAATCCAATTTTGATGAAAAGAGCTACCCATGTATATATACTCTGATACACGTCTACTTTGTCAATAATCAGAAAAAGGCGGCAAAATATATAAACACGTATTCCTTCCATAGAAAATTTAAAAATATCGCGCCTTTTTCTACTGAAAAGGTGGGTCCCACACACCCCGTGTCTCTGAGTATAGAAATATCAATCTTGCCATTGAATTCCTTTACACTTCGATATTACACCTTAGATGAAGTAGGATAAATAATTCAATCCGAAGCACGCCGGGCTCCGTTCGAGATATGGTTAGTCCGAAAACTAGTAAAAAAGTTTATTAACAAACATCATAAGACGCGTGATTATACTTTCTCTCTGTACTTGAATGAAAACCTACGTGCAGTCAATACCGTATTAGAATAGTTCTATAATATGAAGAACAGTTCACTGAACACATACGCCTCGTTCGTATTAACTGTTTCGTGATTTTCAGACTTGAAGCTGATTTGCCGGTATTGTAACTTTTTGGCTTGGCACCGACTTCAAACATATCAGTTTGTAACGCATATAAATAATATAATAGTTTATTTTATCCTTTTTGAAGTCGGTTTATTATTTTTTGTAAAAAGTTTTTATACAGTATAATTTCTTGCACAATGCTCCTTTACTTTTGTTGACGGTGTATGGTTTCAATTACCGCTTTGTTCCTTGAATAGGTCCCTGATTTGGTTTAAGTTACACTTTTTGCTTAGACGACTATGATTGTGTTATGTTTCAATCTGAGATATACTTTGTATGACAGTTGGTTGCTTTTATTAATCGAATATGTCCTACACCGTATTTTAATATTTAGTTGGCTAAATACACGGCAGAGCGTACCGGTGCTGCAAATTTAAATGTAAATATATTTCTAGAAAAAAAATAATGTAGAGATAAATAAAGTAGGTATTACTTAAATTTGAAATTCACAGTTATTTTTTATGGAATTGCCAAGTCATCTTTCTATCCAAGGAGGGGGGGGGGGGGGTTATTTTTTTAGGCAAGGTGTCGTTGAATTTTATGTGATTTTAATCGTAGCTTTTTTTAATGCGCGCTTGTACAACTACATTTTGTGTTTCTACACCCTATACGGGTCCATGTGGGGCACTGTATAAATCAATGTATACTTTTCGAATAATAAAGTAATAATATCTATGTACTCTATACCTACTCTCTTATAAAAATGACAAATCCAAAAAATAGTTTTTGGATAATGGAGTTATTATTTGACTCTATTCCTATAAGTTTTTATATTAGGCTAACGTAGAGTTAGAGTTACGACCGCACATCATTTCATCATATGTTTTTATTTAAAAGTAAACAAATGTATCCGTCTGACGCGCGTGACGTGACCGGTTCCAGGTAAACTTAGAAATCCCATTAGGTTCTGGTTGGCTCTATTTCTTGGAAGGTTATTACGTAATTAATACTTTCTTTTTTATCCCACTATAAGAGCAAACCTTTTTATACCTTCAAGGACTTTATTTAAGAAAATTTTTTGGCGTGATTTGCGTACCGTAATTCAGTAGACCTTCGGTTTGGTGCTCAAATAAACCATTGGTGACAATTAATATCAAAGAGTCCTGGGAATAATTTCGAGGTTTACAGAACAACGCATATTTTTTAAATAATAACTACTGTATTATATTCACCGACGATATTGGAGTTAAGGAGAATAATTTTCCTTTTTATGTGTTCTGTTGCTTATACCGGGTGTGGCCTGTAATATGAGCAAAAAATTAAAACGTAGATTCTACTCCTCAAACTAGACAATGTTTGTTCAACGACTTTTGAAAGTTATGTACTTAGATTTTAGATTGTCATTTTTTCGAACAAACTAAATATTATTTTCAATGTACATCAAGTTCCGCCTAAAAGACATCGCCTGTCAGTCTTGTCACCCTACAGATATGAATCAATGTCGTAATACATTGCGTGTTCGAATAAACTTTAAACTGTAATAAAATTCAAACTACAAGTTATTTTTAAAAGTTGTTGAAAAAACGTTGTCTTGTTTGAGGAGTAGAATCTACGTTTTAATTTTTTGCTCTTATTACAGGCCACACCCGGTATATTGGGATTTACTCAGAAGAATGTTTAATTTGATGCTTAATTCTATTTCTTTTCGTCGGTACACCGCATCGCTCGCCTTGCATTAAATTGTTGGACACTGGGTCCATTTATTATACGGTATTAAATTAGTATAATCAGAGTTATCATGGACTCGTGCAAATGGGCGACGCGCATGTGTCACATGAAATTGTTAGCGCCTATAAGCTATAACCGTTTACCATTAGGCGAGCTGTACTAATTAATTTGGATTTATCATAACTAATAAAAACATTGAGGTCTCCAACTCCAAAAGGTCGTACGAGTAGGTACTTATGCGAATTAAAAAAGGTCATTTGACAAATGTAACTCATCTAAGACAGCGTTCAGGAGGTCGCTTGACGACATCTGTTTGTCTTCCATATCAGAATGTTTTAAGTTTTATAACCTTGAACTCGCGCCGGTTGTTATTTAGTTGTCGATTGGCAGTATTGGCTAACCGCTAAATGAACTTGAAATCTATAATGTGATTTACAGGACCGGTAATTAAGCCCACTGGAATACCCTGCTTAAAACTGCCAAAAGGTCCGAATTAACGATCGACTTTCAGCTACTACCAGATGAAATGAAAAGAAAAAACTTCAAATGGCTGTTATAAATAATAGGTTACATACAATTTGAACGGCCCAATAAGTACCTACAGTACACACACGTAGCGTAATTAATGTAGCGCCCGTAATTCAAAAGGTTAAATAATGGATGGGTTAAATGTTGAACTCTGTTTCTGCATTAAAATATCCAGTTGCGGGTCAGGCTCTTGTGACCCATTTAATCTATGGTGTTGCTTGCAAATTACCGGCTCTTATTGTAGCAATCAGTGTAGTATACCAAATCAGATAAGGGTCTCCGCTGAGAACGAGTTAAAAAAGAGTGTCGCCGCCTTACGAATTTAATTGAATTAGGTAATATTATATATTTTTTACCTTGCTTGTGATTAACATTTTTATCGCTGTTTGATCAGTGTCATCACTAAATGATCGAATCATCGATGTAAATAAATGATTTTAACATTGAACGTAATTTTAGTGGTTGATGTCTAGTAGGTATGAGACGAATAATGCCGGAGCCAACTTTTAATTTATCATACAGTTCGTGCAGCGCTTACAATAGGTAGGTATTACTGTTTATGTATTACGATAAAATCATGGTCAATTGTTCATATTCCTACGTTCACTAAAATTCAAGATTGTGCACAAGTTATTTTATTACCTGACTCAGACAGTGTAGGTAAACGTAACGAATGAGGTCATATAGGAAGCGTCAACGTATCACCGTGAATTAATTCACCTAGTTAGGTACATTATTTTCACATTTACACACAGTCTGTTAATTATTGACACTCTGTAACGTACGAGCACATGTCGTGAAGTATCAATAATTGAGAACGTTTTCATGATACAATACGTTATGTATGTATAGGTTAACCTACACAATTAGTTAAATTTGGCTATTACGAGTTGCTCCTTCCAGAAATCTTAGCATGATATACGTGAAACTCCGTTATCTCGTACATTAGCAGCACGTTGGTGCTTGAGCGTGTGACGTGTGCTCCCACCAACATACATCGGTAGATCTAATCACGTTGTAATAAGGATGAAAATTGGTCAGCTAATTGAGTCAACGATGGTACCGGACCGTATTATTGAATTAACTCATAACTGTCGGTTTCCCGCTTCAGACTTCGTGGTATATATATCTACTCACTTGCTTACTAGTTTTCGGTTGTTTGTCTGATATACGGTAAATATTAAAATTAGTAGATCAAATGTCACTTTATAATCACTTATACTTACTATACTACCTATAGGAAACTGGAATCATGTAAAATATTTTTATACCTCTTATTTAGCTTCTATCCATACATGTATGTATGTAAAAATACTTAATTATTACGTAATTTATTGTAATATAATATTTTGATTCATCATCATCATCATCATCATCATATCAGCCGAAAGACGTCCACTGCTGGACATAGGCCTCCCCCAAAGAGTGCCACAATGACCGGTCCTGCGCCACCCGCATATTTTGATTAATAATACTTAATTAAACAAATCGTGTTATGTTAAGTATACCTACTTTTTATTTTAAAACAGAAAGTAAATTAGATCGTGTTATGTATGCAGTTAATTTTGAACTACTTCTCGGTGTCTGAATCAGCTGAAATTCGGTGTATTATAATACCATTTAATTGACAATGCAATAACACTGCTGCACTGACGATATTGTGGGAAGGTGATCTGAGGAACGCCTCAATGAAAATATCTATGTATCACTTGTAGTTTGGGGTAATACATAGAAAAATCTCTAAAAGGACCTAACACACGCACAAAGAACAAGAGGTACAATAAAATTATTAAAAACCGTATAAAATGATTTGATAGTAACTTGTTAATTAATAATATGCATCATAAAATATAAAAAATGCCGAATAGTTACATAATATACAGTCGAGCATGTCTTTGTTTGACTTTAACTTATTTGTAATGCAGAGGCGGTTAAGTGTTCTTAAAAGTGAACTCGACGAATTTTTGTTTATATTATTTGGTTACCTACCCACTAGACTAGAGTTGGCATCTTACCTACTTTACTAAAGATGCTTCATATGCTGATTGTTCGAGTTTTTAGTAAATTATAAAATAGCTGTGTCCGATATTTTTTTTTTGTATAGGTGATCTTTGCGACTCCGCCTGCGAGAAATTGGTTTGTGTAATTTCGCCCGCCTTGAGGGTGGATTAAAACAATGGCCAAGCTTTTGCCAATTCCTAGTATCTACAGCTTTCGACATGCGATACTTCCTAACAGGCTGCCTTTGCATATTTAGGTAAGGTCACCGAGGTCCGAACCCTGGGGAAGGGTTCCCATGAGGCTGGCTGCGTTCCCCCTCTGGATCGCTATGCCAATCCTTTGTGCGAGGAACAAGCCAGCCCACGGTAATATCGATAATAATTGAAATTCCATTGAATAAAATCTTACATATTGTACAGCAGGTAGGTATTTATATCTATATCTATATTGTCGCAAATGATTATAGGTACATGATGTTGTTTACGTTCAATTTTATTATACCTAACTGGGCTAAAACTTATAGGTATGTCCTTTGGATCGGACGTACATATTATGTAATAAATAATTATATTATAAGTAGGTATTTTAGACGAGAAAAATCTAGGTATTATAGCACTTACCTTATTCAATCGAATTCCGCAGTTAACTCAATATTACACCTGGAACGAAAACTTCAAATGTCAATAGAAGTTTTGCGCAAGTCACAGTCAAATTCGGTCGTACAGCACGATTTATCCTTACGGCGCCGTTGATTCACTACTAGGTTAGCTAAGATTAGTGTTGTTTTGCCGGTCAAGTCAAGTGGCGTAGTAAATAAATATGGTTCACACCGAGAAGGGACGATAACAATCCATGCGTCGAGTGGTTTGGCTTCCCGCGCATGCGACTGGCGCGGCCGGCACGCTCGCGCCTCGCTCGGTGCGCGCGACCTTCAAACGCGCCGACTCTACCTCTATCGCTTCTCTGTGTTAACACTAACACCGTTCGCGACGGTGTGATTTCGTGACACAGAATACTATATATATGAACATTTAAGTTGCAGAAACCATCAACTAAGTAACACGTATTAGTGAAGTCAAAGTTCCTTAATTTTGTCACTGACTTACTGATTTACGATCATGGTTTATCTAAGTTATTTCTAGCAGTCACACAAGCTCCAAATTTTGAACACTTCTAGTGTTTAGGCTTTATTTAAAGCCACTGAAAATTTTAACAGAACCAGCGCAATATCAGTTGGGTTGTCTAGTTTTACAAACAGCACGGTTAACATTGTAATCCCATATAAATACATATATACAGGGTGGAATTTTGTAATGCCACCTGAAGGGGAAGTACTCTTAATACTGTAGATAGAAAATTTTACTCAAAGAAAACATTCCTTTATTTTTTAAAAGAAAGAAAACTTCATTCAAAGATTTTTAAAAATTCGCTTGTCGCACCCGGTAATCGAACCGACTAAAATCTTAAAAGTTGCACCCTGTACTTTTATTGCATCGATCGTTAGGGTCAATTATAAGGATGAAATCTCTCTAACAAACTTCATAAATTAAATGAAAGGAAAACAATGAAATCTTAAATTATTTTAATTATTTACAAAAAATGGTAAACTAACTAATTAATTGTTCGAAATGGGCTCCTCCTTTTTGGTTACACAAATTTATTCTTCTAAGGAATTCATTTCTAGTAACCTTTAATAACGTGTTGTGGTGAATGTTATAAATCGTATTCTGAACTTCAACTCTCAACTCGTTTACATTCTCATAACATTTAATGTAAATTTGATTTTTTACATATCCCCACAAAAAAAAATTTAAAGGGGTGAGATCTGGTGATTTAAACTACGTCACACACGGAGTTATGTCGCATCTAAGAAAGGAGTCTGCATTACAAACACGTGCAAATAGCAATCGTCTTATCTAAAAAGTAATACGTCATTTTAATGGATAAATGACGTCAATGATAATTATTAATTAATAACATATGTAAACATGACTACTCAAAGATCCATCTTTGAGTAAAAGTGCTTTAACTTGATCCATTGAATTAATAATTTAAGATTTCATTGTTTTCCTTTCATTTAATTTGTAAAGTTTGTAAGATAGATTTCATCCTTATAATTGACCCTAACGATCGATGCAATAAAAGTACAGGATGCAACTTTTAGAGATTTTAGTCAGTTCGATTACCGGGTGCGGCAAGCGAATTTTTAAAAATCTTTGAATGCAGTTTTCTTTCTTTAAAAAAATAAAGGAATGTTTTCTTTGAGTAAAATTTTCTATCTACAATATTAAGAGTACTTCCCCTTCAGGTGGCATTACAAAATTCCACCCTGTATAACAAAGTAATTTTTTCTGTTTGAAAAATTTTTAGCTTCTACACTACGTAAATAAATATATATATAGTATAGGTTAGGTACATACAAAAAAGGAACGAGATCACCGCAAAAACATTACATGTACAAAAATGCCAGTCTCGCAATGCAGTTCTCCTACTGCAAAAAGTATTGTGATCTAAGGTAAAAACCAAGCGGGTGTGCGGAGTTCACTAACAACATGTCATTGTAATCCTTTGAATATTAGGTGTCTATATTTTTATAATAAACAGAATGACCTGGCCATCGCACGGCTAAAGTTAATGTAATATTATTATATTATTTATTGTCCTGTGCGATTGCCAAGTCATTATATTTATTAAAATATAGTGACCTAATATTCTAAGGAAGAGAATGAAATGTTGCCTTCGCCAATTCATAGGATTAGGTAGTCAAGCGGACCCCAAGCCGGGAAATGACATGTTAGCGAACTCCGGCACACCGGCTCGGTTTTACATTAGATCTCAATACTTTTTGAAGTAGAAGAACTGCGTTACGAGACTGGCATTTTTGTGTATGTAATGTTTTTGATGATATTATACTTACAAGAACTAATAGTACCTCTAAGCGAGGGGACAGTTAGTCTGTAGAAAAATCACGTATCATTAATTACGACTGATTGGCAAAAAAGTGACAAGGCACTAATGGTGGCATGGTCTTCTTAACTCGATTTTGTCCTTATTATAACAGCAATTAGCTGCCAAATTCCTCTTTATGGATTAATAGACGACTATAATTCATATAGTTTCTTCTGTCTATCCGCGACTTAGTAGACACGCACTAGAGAGGATTTTTACCATTTTTGTTGACGTAAATGTAATAATAGAAGTCAGTGCCATAGGTTATCCGTATCACAGTTATCTGGGAGCAGATAATTTTCAGTAACTTCTTTGTGCGTTAATAACAACCATTTTTTCATTTGAGCGATTAAAACTGATTTAGTGTTTAGCTCCAGGTATTAATAAAAAAACTTTAAAACCATAAGTCAATAAGTTTGTATAGTTTTTGAAGTTCTAATAAACCCTGCATAATGAAAATTTGCTAAATGAATAGATGAACTACGATCACAATAACTACTAGATACATTTATTCATTAGAAAATATGAATTATACTGTCCACTCCAAATAAAATTGGCTATATGCCAATGGTAATAAATTTGATAAAAAAGGCAAAATTTAATAAACATGTGTATACAACGTGTTACACCCAAGGCCGAAAACCTGAAAACTGTTTGTGGAATCGATTGCCGTATATCTTAACATGGGTATACTTTTTCTTTAATTTTCCAATTTTTTACGTGTCGAGTCTAAAAGTTTCTAATACTACAGTTTACCATTGTATGGAGACATTAGGAGATAGAGGTTGAATATTTAATAATGGCTGGCAGCTTTGACAAATTTGTTTTTTCACTGTACATAGTATCATGTAGTTTCTCAATGCTTTATAATCACTGTAAAATGGTACGCATAGCTAGAGCGACGTAATATGCTGTATGACATTTTCGAGAAGAGTTAGAAGTCGTCAACGCTATATCGTTGTACTGTACGAAACAATGTTTTCGGCATTACAACGCGCGTAATCAAAGCCTTTTTTAGCAGAAGAAAATGCAATCCAACATCGTTTCTTCTACCGCTACTACAGCTGAAGCTTTCAGCTGGGAATGTTGAATACCATTTCTATGCCGCGGAAGGAGAACAAGACAATATCAAACACAGATGTCGCTCAAATTTTTGTTGGTTTAAGTGAATTTATGAGTGTAGGTACAAGAGCAGCTGAGTGACTAACCGTGTCTTGTGTTTTAATGTAATTAAATCTTATCATTAAAAGAGGCAATTTAATGATGTGTGTTTTACTAACAATTTTAACTGTAAAGTACTAAGTAAACAGTTAAGTAAAATCGGTTCACGTCGTATGCCTGTAGACAACCTTCTCCTATTAAATTAAGGCTGAAGACAAACGTCAGCTTTCCGTGTCAGTTTGCCGGATACGGTTACTGAATCAATGCACCTGAAGGCGCATCTTTCATACTAAATGCCAGAGTCCAGCACACATACGATACCCGTACGGTTTCATTGAAGTTGACAAAGCTGTAAAATATACGGCAAATATATCCACTGTACGAGTTTTCGCCATGAAGTTATCATTTTAAACTGGAGTATTACTCTTGGGTCACAAAGTGAGGCCGAAAGAGAGCGTTATCCAGGGGACTGTGTCTCGTTTGGACTAAGGCGGTTATGACATCATCTGACAATCAAAATGCCAATATGTGTCAAATGTGACCATTTTGTAACGAGTGTGAGATAGATACCGCCCCTACATTATGCTCTCTATAGGACCGTTTTTACTACTTTTTACTCCTTACCTATGACCGACTGTTTTCCTCGGTAATAATGTTCAACTGTGGTTAAGGAAATAGAGTAATAGTAACCTTGTAATCTTATGTCATGACATACAAATTGACAAAGTAAGTTGAGACCTTGACATGACACATGTAGAGATGTGACAACAACGCAAAAAATGTAAATGTAATGAAATGAAAAATAAATACTCTAGATTAATTAGCTGGAAAATTAATTGGGGTTTCTGGGGTTTTCAGTGGGTCAAGAAACACGTTGTATATATAAATATAAAATTAAGTATAGATGAAATTATTGTCAATGTTAAATCATTTTTCCTATTTAATCTTGCGTGCTGGAGGAGTCCTGCTTAAGTTTATTTTAGTAATTTTCTATATTTTACAAAGATTATTTTTTTAGATTTTACCCATGAAGGACGTTTGTCTGAAATAAATGATTTTTATTTATTTATTTTTTCAAAGAAAAAAGGTTAGAACTTCTGAGGTAAGCGTCGGTCATGTCATGATGATGTTATGCCCACGAAATAAAGATCTAAAAAATGTACAAATATTTATATTTATTTCGTCAGATGATAGTTTATTCTCAATCGACGCGGAGTGCACGAGTTGCTGCGTTTACACTGCACCGGACGTTGTATTTTTGACTCCGCTCTGCCATGGATCATATGATACTTGTACTGACAATGTCTATACAAAATCACGTTTGCATAATTCAGGCGAATGCTCTAAAGCCACTGACATTATACTTTAGATTTCTATGTCTAAAGCCATCATAGTTGTATGCATTTCGCACGGCGATTTAACCTTGGCAAAATAACTCTATTTCCGTTAAATAGATGGCGCGGTGTCACTTGATATCGAAAACAGAGGTTTAACCTGAATAAACGCGTAAAGTTATGCCTAGATGTCGCTGCAATCGTAAAACAACATCTTGGTGATTAATGTGATTATGGTTTGGACATATCAAATCCATACAAAAGTTCTAAACCTCATGTAAATTATGTATATTATTATTACCTATGGTAAGATAGGTAGGTACCATAAATGCACCTTCTGTGTGTTTTTTTATCCCCATTTTATAGGAATGCTATTTTTCATATCTCATGCTCTGAAAGTAGGTCGTTGTTTTTCTAAAAAGTGTGTAGAAAATGATACGTTTCTGTTCTAGTGCAGAAAAGTAGTGTATTCCAATTAGTCCTCGCCTCATAAGCATTATGCGGGAACTAAGTCTAATAAATTTAAATACTTACCCCGCCACTGACAAGGTGAAATAATTTTTCTCCAAAGTGCTCGGAAATGTTTACCTTACTGTAGTAAAATTAGTACGTGAAGTTCGTCATTATTCACTAATACAAATTTAAAAATATAAATCATTATTGTCCTGTTTTAGCGAGCGACAAGTTGTACTAGAATCCCTTACTGTATTGTTTTTTACCTTTTAAACATTTCATTCGACTAAGATATATCGTTTCAAACAGCCAATTACTTAAGCCACATCTACACCGTCTGAACGGCAATCCCTTAAAACTATAGAATAGAGCGAGATAGTGAGATCAAAAACTTGGTTGTCTTATTCCGTGTCATACTCGTAGCTTGCAGGACCACCGCGTCTGATCGTGCGAATACGGCTTCATATAATCATAGACAAAACAACTTTTTTTAAGGTTTAAGCTTTTACAGTTGTTTGAAAGAAGCATACTTAATACTGGCTTAAATAGTTTTGGACGAAAATAGATTTTTGAATATTATTAGAATGAACTTTGGCAGTATAGGTAGGGCTCTATACTCAAAAACTAAATATTGTTAAGGAAGCTAATTCATAAATTAATGATATTTAATGCTAACGTAAATATGTAATTTATTTAATTTACTTTATTTCCTCGCACATTTGGAGAAAAGCATTATATATGCCTCGGCGGAAATAGAAGTTCGTGGACTCGTCTTATATTTTCGGACTCAACTGCGCTTCGTTCGAAAAAATCACTCGTCCACGAATTTATCTTTCCCGTCCTCTGCAATAATGTACTATTATTCTTATCTACTAGTTCTAGTTAATGGAATTTATTTTATTAAATATAATAGTACATTATTGCAGAGGACGGGATAAATAAATCTGTGGACGAGCGATTTTTTACCATAACCGACCGAAAATATAAGACGAGTCCACAAATTTCTATTCCGGCCGAGGCATATATAATGCTTTTCTCCAAATGTGCGAGGAAATAAAGTAAATTAAATAAATTACGTATTTAGGTTAGCATTAAATATCATGAATTTATGAATTAGCTTCCCTTTACAGTATTTTAAGGGGTCCGTACCTCGAAAGGAAAAAACGGAACCCTTATAGGATCACTTTGTTGTCTGTCTGTCTGTCTGTCTGTCAAGACCATTTTTCTCAGGAACGCGTGGAGGTATCAAGCTGAAATTTATATCAAATACTCAAGTCGACTGTCCCTTGGAGCTATGAAAAAATCAGACTTCTAAGCCAACGCAATCAAAAGATACAACCGTTTATGCCGCAAATTTTCGCTCGCAAGGGAATCAAAACCTATAGGGTACTTCCCGTGAACTCAGAATCTTGAAATTTGGTACGAAGGAACGTCTTATAGCACAGATAAAGGAAAAATTGCGAAAACCGTAAATATTTAGTTACATCATATAAAAAAAATATTTTTTATAATTTTACAGTTACTACCTACAGGTTTGTACGGAACCCTCGGTGCGCAACTCCGACTCGCACTTGGCCGGATTTTTTAAAGTATAGAGCCCTACTTATACTGCCAATCATCTGCCAAAGTTCATTCAAATAATATTTAAAAATCAATGTTTGTCAAAAACAATTTAAATATGCTCCTTTCACACAACTGTAAAAGCTTAAACCTTAAAAAAAGTTGTTTTGTCTATGATTATATGAAGCCGTATTCACACGATCAGACGCGGTGGTCCTGCCTGCAAGCCAAGGATGATATAGACATGGATGGACAATATCCATACAAAATCGCGTTCCCTTATTTCAGGTTAAAGCACTAGCATCATCTATCGGTCACACCAGACACTAAATCCTAGTTTCTAATACTTTGTTCGGCGCTTAACGCTGGCAGAATAACTCGACTCCAGACTCGACAGATGGCGCAGTGGCACTTAGTACCGAAAACAGACGTATAGCCTGAAGGTTCGAGGAACGCGATTTTGTATAGGCATCAAGGATGATTAAGACATGGATTGACAATGCCTATACAAAATCGCGTTCAGGCTATACGTCTATTTTCGGTACTAAGTGCCACAGCGCCATCTGTCGAGTCTGGAGTCGAGTTATTCTGTCAGCGTTAAGCGCCGAACAAAGTATTAGAAACTAGGATTTAGTGTCTGGTGTGACCGATAGATGACGCCAGTGCTTTAACCTGAAAAAAGGAAACGCGATTTTGTATAGATTATGTCCATCCATGTCTATATCATCCTTGCTGCAAGCTATGACACAGAACGAGACAACCAAGGTTTATGATCTTACTATCTCGCTCTACCCTATAGTTTGAAGGGATTGCCATTCAGACGGTGTAGATGTGGCTTAAGTAATTGGCTGTTTGAAATGATATTTCTTAGTCGAATGAAATATTTAAAAAGAAAAAAAAACTACACAAATAGATTTTTCTCAGACATGCAATGAAATATTGATGTTATGTTCCTTATAATAGGGGCGCGAAGTATCACGTTTCAGGTGCGGGTACACGAGAGGTCGATAATGGAATTTCATACAAATTTGGAGGCCTAGGTCGGCAAGTGCCTCTTTTTTAATTTCCATTCCACATATATTTGTGGCACAGGATCATGGCGTTCAGCCATTTTAGGCTATAAGAGATATTTACTTTTTGGTTCGTTTGACATTCTGCCACTACTTACGCCTATTAAAAAAAAAAATTAACAATATGATATATTTTGCAATTTCGTTTATATATAAAATCGACATGAAAATAACTAATAACACATAATTAACAAATTCCTATAATTTTAAATTGTAAAGATGGAGGCAGATTAAAAACGGGTATTAGACGTTGCAATTTGTAGGGCCCAATCTGTTGTGTACCCTGCCACTCCCTAACCCTCCCTCAGCTCCCTAATTCTTATTACACCTCTCAACCTCACAGATTGGGCCCTACAAATTGTTATGTCTAATACCGGTTATAAGAACAGCTGATTTTGTTTTTTTTTTTGTTCGTGAAAGGTTGGTTATCAAGCTAAAATATTAGCAGCAAGGGCTATTACACACGAGCTGAAATTAAGAATTGGAATCTATAGTTACGAAATAAATTCGGAGGGTTCTGATTTTTATAAATATTTTTTATAATAATGCATAAACAATTGTACAGACAATATTTGTAACGTTCTGAATTTATTCAGTCACCATGTACATTTTTCTTCCTAATTTGAACTCGTGTAGAATGGCCATAAGTGCAACCACTCGAACAGCGCAGATACTGTGAAAAAAAAGTATTTTAGTGGGAAAAATTTAAAAACATTCTTAATATTTTATTATGTTGCGTATATCATTGTAAATTATAATGTCGATATGTTTTATTCTATAATAATTTGGCTATAGGTACAATGTAAGTGAATTAGGTCTAGATGTTGTTCAAATGCAAGTGAAGATTATACTTAAATGGCCGACGTACGTAATAGTTATACATTTTTAAAATCCGTTCAGTGACAATGAAATGCAGTCAGAATTTAGCAATCCAGCCTTCATAACGTAATGTTTTTACGCATGTTTTTGATTACGCGGTAAGTCTAATTAATGTTCTTGTTGTAGTTTGTTGATACGATAATTCATTAATAACAAGATGAACATATACTTAGTCGTAATAGTGGGAACGTTGGTTTAACATGTTTTCTATAAATTAATGCAAATTTTGGTTGTACGTTTGTGGCTTATTGAACTTATAGTATCATTTTAGATAAAAATCTAAGTACGAAGGTGTTTGAAGTACATACAACATACATTATATTATTAATACAAGTTTACGAGTCGAGTATTGCCTTATCTATATCCGATTTTTTTTTGATAAGTTTCTTATTTATTTCATTGCATGAAAAGGGCGTGAAAAGGGGTTGCCAGCCTCGTGACTATCCGGCCTCGCTACGCTCGGCCGTCTATATGTACTCGGCCGGCAACCCCGTACTTCCCGGCCTCTGTAGTAATGTACTATTAGTACAACTTGTCATCCGCTAAAACAGGACAATAATGTTTATTTTTATTTTTATTTGTATTATAAATAATGACGAACTTTACTACAGTAAGGTGAACATTTCCGAGCACATGGGAGAATAGTACATTATTGCAGAGGACGGGAAAGATAAATTCGTGGACGAGCGATTTTTTCGGACGAAGCGTAGCTGAGGCCGAAAATATAAGACGAGTCCACGAATTTCTATTCCCGCCGAGGCATATATAACGCTTTTCTCCAAATGTGCGAGGAAATAAAGTAAATTAAATAAATTACATATTTAGGGTTAGCATTAAATATCATGAATTTATGAATTAGCTTCCCTTTACAATATTTTTTTGAGTATAGAGCACTACTTATACTGCCAATCATCTGCCAAAGTTCATTCAAATAATATTTAAAAATCAATTTTCGTCAAAAACTATTTAAGACAGTATTAAATATGCTCCTTTCACACAACTGTAAAAGCTTAAACCTTAAAGTTAAAGTTGTTTTGTCTATGATTATATGAAGCCGTATTCACACGATCAGACGTGGTGGTCATGCAAGCTATGACACAGAACGAGACAACCAAGGTTTTTGATCTCACTATCTCGCTCTAACCTATAGTTTGAAGGGATTGCCGTTCAGACGGTTGGCTGTTTGAAATGATATTTCTTAGTCGAATGAAATGTTTAAAAGGTAAAAAACAATGCGGACGACAAGAACAACTTGTCGTCCGCTAAAACAGAACAATAATGATTTTTTATTTTTTTTATTTGTGTTAGTAAATAATGACGAACTTCACGTACTAATTTTACTACAGTAAGGTGAACATTTCCGACCACATTGGAGAAAAAATAATTTTACGTTGTAAATTCATTACTTTTATTTAAGATAAAATATTCACTAGTCTCTATGAGGTCGTGACCATACGTCGCACTCCAGCGGGCATTTTGCGGGCACGTCATTTATTACGTAGTATTTAACTATGTATTTACTACGCACTTAGTAATTAAAACATACCTGTTATCATATACCAATCTTAAATTATCTACATAGTGTGTAAAAACTCTTTATTTTGTAAAGATTATATACCTTAACCAAGTGACGTGCCCGCAAAATGCCCGCTGGAGTGCGACGTATGGTCGTCACAAATGGAATGCACCCACAAACCTTTTTAACTTAAAGTTGTGCATGTGAGGTAAAGTAGCTATTAGACATTGCAATTTGTAGGGTCCAACCTGTCGGGTTGGTAGGTGTAATGGCACTTAGGGAGTAGGGCGATCGGCAGTGCCCCGACACCTGCAGCTGTATATAGAGGTCGTTAGAGTTATTTTGCCTTTTTTATTTATAATTTTAGCCATTTTCTACACATTCCATCTGGTTTTTTATTTAAAATAAAAGTTAAATTGTGTAAATAGACTCGCTGGTAATTAATATAGATTCAGATGAATTTAGATTCAGGCAGCTCGAGCGGTCATTTAAATATCTATAATAAAAAAAACAGTTTCAGTTTTTATTCAATGTGTACTGTTATGAGTACTATCACCGTGCTTCACCAAATACTTTTTTTTAGATGTTTTGAAGGCATCTCTGTAAACGTTGAGCTAGGGCCGGTAGGGACGATTTGTTGGTGAGGTAGGGTCGGTAGTAACTATAATTATTGTAATATATATCAATATTCACTAAAAACAAGCGTTTTATATTTTTCACACCACCTGCTCGACAATGCCAAATTATATATCATGCAAACCTCACCGAAAGCAAATCATTATAGCCCTTGGCTTTAGCCGGGTTATAATGTTGTACTAAATCTCATTATAACCCGCTGGTTAATAATGTGATTTCACTTCCCATAGTTCGTATTGTTATGTGCTTAAAGTCTAATTTGGTAAATACCGCACGGTGCACAGCCCCGCGACGCCAGCCAGGGCCCGCGCCGCCGCGTCGAACTGATTTGAAAATCGAATTTATTCGGAAAATCGTGCTGGCCACCTTTTTTAAATACCTAAAACAAATGCCGCGAGTGTCATAACACGCTGCAGTATACGGAGTAAAACTGCAGGTTCTATAAAAATTGAAGATAAAATTTGAATAAAATGGACTAATGTATCAAGAATAAATTTTTAGGGTTCCGTAGCCAAATGGCAAAAAACGGAACCCTTATGGATTCGTCATGTCTGTCTGTATGTCTGTCCATCCGTATGTCACAGCCATTTTATTCGGAAACTATACGACGTATCTGAATAACATTTACACATAAGGTGTATTTTGTATGCCGCTACTTAGTTATGTAGATTTGAAAAAAAAAAATTAGGGGGGGGCGCTCCATACATGTAACTATTTTTTTTGACTAAATATCAACATGTGACACATCAATGATAGGTCTTTAAAAATAACATTGAGGTTTCTTTGACCATTTTGTGATTAAGTGAATATTTTCTGAAATAATCGCTTCGAAAGTCAGAAAAATTGTGCCCCCCCCCCTGTAACTTTTGAACCGTAACTCCAAAAATATGAAAAGAATTGAGGAGATGCGTCTTATCATATACTTTCTACGCAAATTGTTTTGAACATTATCGGTTTAGCTATTTTTGAGTTATCTCCAAAAAACCATAGGCACCAGATACGACCTTTTGGTATTAGTTTGGTTCCATTGAAGGTACGGAACCCTCCTATGTGTGGTCTGACACGCACTTGGCCGGTTTTTACTTTTGATTTACTTTAATAAAAATCCGTTTCTAGTAGCCTTAGCTATTTTATTGTCTCGCAAGAGGTGAGAAAAGTAGAGTATACTCCTCGGGGATAAAGCTGTTTTTGTCACGGGCGCGCTTGAACCCCTCACTGCACTCAGGACTCAGTCTTAATTCCCTCGCTTCGCTCGGGAATTAACTCATAAACCCCTCGCTACGCTCGGGATTAAAATCTGGAGTCCTTCGTTACGTTCAGGATTCAATATTGCGCCCGTGACATAAAACAGTGCTTTATCCCCTTGGTGTACAATCTACTATTAATAACCGTAACGATTACCGCATCGCACGAAGGTCGTAGTGCGGTGCAGTAGTCTGTTACGGCTTTAAATGAAGGCGAAGTTTTTAGAAGAAAAAATATGCAAAGTTATTAATACCGTTTAATTAACCGCAAAAGCGCGTTAAAAAAACTTGCTTTATGGTGCTTGAAAAAGTTACACAACGCTTAAAAAACTACTGCGAACTTAAGTTAAATTATATTTCGCGATTAAAATGAGTCCATCCAGTGATTCTGAAACCGGCTTAACGCCTGATTTGAAAATAAACAGAACAGAAGCCCAATCCATCGTGGAAGGCCTTTTACGCAAATTTCAGAAGTGAGCTACATGAAATCATATACCAATTTTATAAAATGGCGGTCTGAAAAGAAAGTAAAATCTTTCTCGAGAGTGTGATGCTAACTTATTTCAGTGATTTATCGAATCATCAACGCTGTGGAGTATTAATAATGTGGTAACATTCATGGCAAAAATATTACATTTACATTCACAAATTGCTCTAGTTTTTCTATTAATTTAAGTAATTGTATACTTTGAATAAACATATTGTTAAATTTTCCGTCTGTGTTTTTTTTTACTTTCCTTGTATTCGATATGAAAAATTGAGTTTTTAACTCGGGTGAAAGTCACCCATTTCTGACTTGAACCATTAACGCTCGAACGAACTTGTCAGTGGCAAATGACTGGCTTTCAGCCCTGGGTTAACAATCTACTATTATATTATAAACATTGTCAGTCCAGGTACTTATTATTTGGTGCATGTTCTTCGCTCACTCCACGCTGCGCGCTGCGGTTTGCCGCTCACTGACCGAACCGAAAATCTGTAGCTATATTTGATTATACGTAAACTGCGTAAACGTGTTTAGCCTTCACCGCGTTTGTATCGTGATATGCCCTGTCATAAAACTACCTCAAGGTTTACGCAATTGTTTACCTAATCCTACATGATCGTCTTCATTTATTCGCGACTGGATCAATTCTCTCCATAAAAAATGACTTTGTATTTGAGTTGTTAATACTTTGTGTGCCAAACTCCCTAAACCCTATCCAAAATGAATACACCGAACGTGTTCCTAGCAGCGAAAGTGTTAAATTACTCATTATATAGTTACTTATTGTATTGCATGTGTATTTGGACTACATCTCATGATGAACTAGGAAACACAGGAACTTTACCGTAGATTTTACGTACAATTATTTTTTTTCTTAACAATTTCATACGGCTTATAAAATATGCACAAAAATAAAAGAAATATAAATAATTTATCCACTAGGCAATTCTCACTATGGCTGAATCAGTAGGTGCCTACTATTTATAATGATTAATTAATGATATTTAAAAATGAAACGATTGGAAAAGTCCGCTTAAGCTGGAGGGATTGTCGCTGCAATCGACACACGACTTTTGCATTCCGACATTAGTGCTGATAGCGCACGTTTGTTCTCTTTACGTCCTCGAGTTATCAATAAACAATGTGGAGCGCATGCTATTTGTATAGGTAGCAGGAGCTATGCTTATGCTGTCCTGTCAGCAGACTTACAATAGAGTGCTAATATATAAAGAGCGAATAAAGTTATGCCTTTTGAAGTAACAGTAAAGATGGCTTTCTCAGAATGCCAGTCTAGCAATACGCATTTAAAAACAAATACTTACCTACAACCTACAGCATTTCTTTCTAACAGCGCTTTCTTATCTGTAATGAAACAAAAAAAATATCTTTTCATTATAACTAAATTGAGAACATATTTATGGACGAGTTTAGTGAAAGGTCCCACTTTGTCGGTCAGTATAACGTACCCAAATGTTTCAATCAAAATCCGACCCTGAGTTTACCTGTCCGTGAGGAATATTTCAAATTGCCTCCTAAGCGCTGCCTAGTCGGGCGCTCGGAATACCAGTGCAAGCGCGGTCTCCGATTATGCATATTTGTTTCGGATCACGGTGTCAAGATATGCTGGATGGAGAGCGTTTAAGTCGCCTACGCTGGGCGCAACCGTTAAGAATATACAGCTTTTTTGTATTAGTTCATATTGAATCTTATTGCGTGGTCCATATGGTAGATATTCTATAAACGCTAACATGAGCCCAAATCTTTTTTTTTGTCGTGGCGCGTGCGCTTGCGGTTTTGCTACAATAGAGTTAACTGATAAGAACACTAATCCGTAACAGGCCAAGAACGGGAGGAAAGACTATACACATAGAGACTTCATTATTTTACTAATAGATAGCGTATATTGTGTAATTAATAATTTTAATACGTACTAATAAATCCAAAGGCTGTCCCTCGCAATACCTAATGATTGTCCTAAAAATCACTTGCCCTAACCGCTTTGTCCTAATCGTCATTAGTCCTAACGATCAATTACCCTAACAATTACTTGTCATAAATGTAATGATTGTCCTAAAGGTCATTTGTCTTAAACATTCTTATCATAATGTTCAAAAATGCTATAACATTCATAATCCCTAATGATATTTGTCCTAAAATAACTTGCCCTAATGATCAATTATTCTAACTAACTAACTAACAGTCATAAAAGATAAAACTGTATTTATTCTTCAATTTAGGCACATTACAATGCACTTATGAACGTCAGAGAAAAAAAGACTACCACCGGTTCTAGAACCCTACACCTCTGACCCGAGAAGTATTATGACCGGCTAGAAACTCGGCGGGACTTATTTTTTTAAAACAGTATTACAGTAATATTATATCTTAAATTATAATGTAATGATTGCCCTAAAGCTGATTTGTAAAATTTGTTATAAGCATTTTTAAATTTATATTTCTAATTCAAAGGCGTTTGACAGCACATCGCACCACGCTATCTTCACAGCTTTACGTCACCAAGAAATAGCCCCTAATTACATTCAACTCCTAAATACAATATACAGACACAGCACAGCCGCCATAAAACTACAGTCCTCTGGTCCGTCTTTCGAAGTACCAGTGTTGTTCCGGATACGGTAATTGCCGCAATATACGGCAATTCAGGGGCATTACAGTCAAAAATACGGCTCACGGCAGCGGTCCCATTGCCGTATCTCCATACATTTTGTAGACACGTTTTTGCCAATTTTCTGGATACGGCAATTCAGCGGCAATTATTTTAAGAATTTGTATAGGGATACGGCAAATTGCGCCTCGGAATACGGCAACCCCAAAATTCAACAAGAACAACACTGCGAAGTACAAAGGGGAGTAAAAGAAGGAGATCCGCTTTCGCCGAAACTTTTCACCAGCACATGAGAACATATCTTCCAGAAGCTTGCGCCGCGCTGGAGAGGGATGGGGCTGGTCGTCGGCGAGAGGAGGTTAACCAACCTTCGCTTTGCCGACGATATAGTGCTATTTTCATCGACGGCATCCGAGCTACATCGTATATTAGAAGACCTTAGCAACGCAAACCTCGAGGTTGGGCTGAAGATGAATATGTCTAAGACGAAAGTCATGACTCATTTGGCACCCAACGTAGGATTGAGGTAAACGGAGAACACATTGCATATGTCCATGAATACCTTTATTTGGGCTAAGTAGTCTCTTTCCAGGCACGACAGCAAAAAGAGATCGAAAGACGAACTGAAAACGCCTGGAAGAGCTATTGGTCCATGAAACACCTTATGAAAGGTGACCTACCTGTCACTTAAACGTAGACTCATGGACATGTGCATTCTTCCAATCCTCACCTACGGTGCTCAGACTTGGTCTTTGACGGAAGCTCAGAAGTCCAAACTCGGGGTTTGCCAGCGAGCTATGGAGCGCAGCATATTAGGTGTGAAATTAAGGGACCGTATCCGGAACACCACGCTGCGCTCTAAAACTCAAATAACAGATGTAGCTCGGAAAGCAGCCAAGTTGAAGTGGGACTGGGCTGGTCACGTCTGCCGCATGCCAAACGACTTGTGGGCTAAGATAACCACTAGTGGCTGCCTCACGAGTCAAACCGAGGACCCGGCAGACCTCGACGGCGATGGCGGGATAACTTGGACTCCTTTTTGCGAGACTGGCCAGAGGTAGCGCTAGACCGGGACGACTGGAAGAAAAGAGGGGAGGCCTTTGCCCAGTAGTAGGACACAATGGGCTCATAATAATAAAAATAATAATAAATTTCTATTTAAAAAAATATCCTAATAACCCAAAAAAAATAATCTCCAATTCATATGTACGTTATTTTTAGGGTTTCGTACCTCGAAAGGAAAAAAACCGGCCAAGGGCGAGTCGGACTCGCGCACCGAGGGTTCCGTACAAACCTGTAGGTATATAGGGGTAGGAACTTTAAAATATTTTTATTATATGATGTAACTAAAAATTTACGGTTTTCGCAATTTTTCCTTTGTCTGTGCTATAAGACGTTGCTTCGTACCAAATTTCAAGATTCTGAGTTCACGGGAAGTACCCTGGAGGTTTTGATTTCCTTGCGAGCGAAAATTTGCGCCATAAACGGCTGTATCTTTTGATTGCGTTGGCTTAGAAGTCTGATTTTTTTCACAGCTCCAAGGGACAGTAGACCTGAGTATTTGATATAAATTTCAGCTTGATACCTCTACGCGTTCCTGAGAAAAATGGTATTGACAGGTAGACAGACAGACAGACAGACAACAAAGTGATCCTATAAGGGTTCCGTTTTTTCCTTTCGAGGTACGGGACCCTAAAAACGGAACCCTTATTTCTAGGATCACTTTGTTGTCCGTCCGTCCGTCCGTTAAGACCCTTTTCTCAGGAACGCGTGGAGGTATCAAGCTTAAATTTATATCAAATACTCAGGTCAGGTCTACTGTCCCTTGGAGCTGTGAAAAAATCTTCTAAGCCAACGCAATCAAAAGGTACAGCCGTTTATGCCGCAAATTTTCGAAACTCGCAAGGTAATCAAAACCTACAGAGTACTTCCCGTGAACTCATAATCATGAAATTTGGTACGAAGCAAGGTCTTATAGCACAGATAAAGGAAAAATGATGAAAACCGTAAATTTTTTGTTACGTATATTAAAAATATTTTTTATAATTTTAAAGTTACTACCTACCCCTTTCCTCATGAACGCGTAGAGGTATTCAATTGAAATTCATATCAAACAGTCAGGTATATAATACCTTTAAGCTGTTACAAAATCATATTTTTATGTCAACGCAATCAAAAGAAACAGTAATTACTATACTCCTTAATACTTACTCATACCAAATTTCAGCTGTCTAGTACTAACAATCAATGAGCTAAGCTCGGCTCGGCTAAGCTAAGCAGACGGACGGACGGACATGGCGAAACTATAAGGGTTCCAAGTTACGGAACTCCCCACTCCGCACCAAAAGGTCGCTCCCAAAAGGTTACGGTTACCACAGAAATGAAGTTCTGTCAGAAAAGTAGTTTAGGTTATTTTAACAAAACCTGATATGTATGTGTAACTAAGTCGTAAGAAAAAATATTAATTGTATATGGTATCATTATTGTTTTTCGCCTTATACACGGTGTTGCAACTCGCAGATTTTTTTAAATTTGCCGCCTTTTCTCAGGGCCGAGATGGCGTAGCCAGAATCTATTATGAAAAGCAGAGACATTTAAAACGATCGGATCGCTCTAGTTTCTATGTTTCAAAAAAATGCTATCGAAGGTCTTAACATGTGTCGACTGATTAATGTCTCTTTTTGTACATTATCTAGAAACGGACAACAGGGGTGTTGTTTTAAACAGGTTTTTATTTAAAAAAAAAACATATGCACATTCAACATTTATTTCATTATAACATTCATAATATTAAGCTCCATATATTTCACAGTCATTATTCTAATGATTATTATAACTCGGCGTGTTTGGCGTCAATTTAAATTGTAAACATTGAGTAGTTAGGTTAGACGTATTAGACGTGTATCTTTTAGAACTTTTGTCAATATTAATCATTTTCGTAACTATTGAATATGATTATTAAACTTAAGATAAATCCGCACGATTAACTTCCCATAAAGCTATTATTGCTAATTGTTAAAAATAATAATTTTAAAAATGTATTATAATTTTTGCATATTTTTGATTAGTTTTACACTTTTTTTAATAAAAAAGTGCATTATTGTTGAATGATGACATCAACACATAACAGATAAATAGAAAATAACAAAAGTCTATGTGTGTTTTGTGTTGGAATAACATGTATTCCGATTGACAAAATACAGAAATCATAAAAATACCCATGTTATGATGTTAAATTAAAGGAAACCGTAAAATATAACAATATGACTGTACTAATCCCTGTGTGGTATTATTATTATTCACTGTGTAATATAACAATATGACTTTTAAGAAGTACATCAGTGCCCAAAAGATTTGGCGCAACATTGATTTATATGACAAAAACACAACGCCTAACACGTCACATACTCGTATATAGGTACGCGACGTTAAGCGCCGGTGTGGACAATCTTTATTGAAATATTCATTTAAATAGTCTTCGATTTGAATATGATATTTTTACTAGTTACATATACTTACGTTACAATAATGGAATTGCACGTTATCCTACGTAGGTTTATTATTAGGTTTCGTCTATATAATAGTTAGACCACTTATGGAATCACCTCCTCGGTGTATGTCTACAGACATCAAATCAAGTCACTAACCTTAGGGACGAAACAACTAATGCTGCCACCACACTTCGCCTATGCGGACAAATATTCGTGTTGCGTCTCTTTCTTACTGTATAGAATAGGAAAGAGACGCAACACGAATATTTGTCCGCATAGGCGAAGTGTGGGTGCTACCATAAGACTTATTTAAAACAATCACACGGATTTAATGTACGCTTTCACTATCTTCTTTTTATAAATATCTCTCTTATTAGTTCGTGGACGCAATGTCTATGGTTAATTAATAAATTCAGATGAATGTCTATGAGCTATTGTTTTTTTTTCTACGACAGATTTTATTGGCCGTAGACGGTTTCAACCATAGATATTCACATCTTGCATTCGTATGTTCGTGATAGCCTTAGGGTATATTGAAGAAGTCATCAAATCGAACCAAACATCGCAACCTCGTAAAGGATAAGACACACTTAAGGACAATGAAAACCGATCACTTTAGATAGAGATATTCATACAAAGCGACCCGTTTATAATGTCCTTGGGTGTATCTTAGTAATTTTAAATTATTTTGGTTTATGGCAACAGTGTATAAGTGTGTCGACGCATATCTAAATTACGCAAGTCTTCAATATTTGCTAATCTGATTCACATCTAATTCAATTCTGTTATAATCAAATTTTGATTGAGATTTTGAGTTCAGTTTGATGTGCGCGCCCCTTTGCAAAGCACTCATGCGCACGTCTACAGTACTGATTTTTTTCTTCCTGCGTGTTGCCTCCATAAGAGTACTTTGAACCATTGTTACTGGACGTGTTGTGGAGCGGTGTGCATTTTAAAAATGTTTTATCACTGCCATTTTGCTTGGACTTGAGCAATATTGACTTGCATTTACACATGTTTACGATTACGATTAAAAAGAATAAGCATTTTTAGTTAACTATTAATAATAAATTGGCATCGTATTAAAATAAAATTTACAAGTAATGTTATCACTTCAATTTAGACCAGAATAGGTGTCCAGAGTTAGACAGTTTAAAAATATATATTCGTGCAATATTACTATCCGCACCAATCTATTTTCACAGCTTTAGTTAAGGGCTAATACAACTGACTTCGCGATTTTTAGCACTTAAAATTGTCATTAGGCTAAGATGAACTCCAAAGCAATAAAATCGAATCGTTGTCTATAGATATATCTGTATAAAGTGGCCTGAGTTCATGACCTTTTAATTTTAGTTCATATCTATTTACTTCACTACAAAGTAGTTGCATTTTATTTGGTGGTTGTCAATAAACACAATTTATGATTACCTCCGATTGATGGCAGTAATGCCATATTTGAAAAACTGCAATATACAATAACTTTCCTTTTGTTAGAAAACTTTACATGTAGTAGTTAGTTGTACTAGCCCACTGAGTCGGTATGTTGGCCCCGACGTTGGGTTTGAACACTCATTTCATTGTCTTACAAAAGTTAGTATACACTGGAGCCAAAGTTGCATCCATAGGTACATGTATTGGTAGCTAAATCATTCCTTAACAGCATATACTTCAGAAATTATAGATTCATGACAGCCTTATCGAATAATTGATTAGTCTTAATATAATTATATACAAATAAACATAGGACCTTAGGACCATGTCTGGCACGACTTATTTGCATGACCTTGAAATAATTACAATTAAACAAAATTAATATCACAGGCAAAGAAACGCATAAGCTTTGGCGCGCACGTACTTTTAGTCGTAAGTGTTCAACGCTTAACTCGTCACGCAGGGATCCAGACTCCAGTAGAAGTCCATATGTTCGGGAACAAATTGGAACTGCTGCAGATGAACGGGGCGGCGCTCTGTGCGGGACGCGTCCGTGTTCACCGGCGTGGGCAGCTCCTCGTCCAACCCTCACCCATGTTTATAAGACGTACCTTCGCCGGGGTCTAAACTTACGGGCTTTTCGGGCAATGGTCTATTAATCATCTTTCCAGACGAGTTGGACGTGGTCGATTTGTTCGATTTTATGGTGGAAGTGTGTTGTGGGCTGCCTGCCGAGTTGCTTAAGGATTTACTCGGAGAAGCAGTGGGGGTCGATGAATGATTTTTTTCGCGAACAGCACGTAGATACGGTCCGCGAGGTACAGCTTGTTCTCCAACAACATCAGGCATGACGCCAAATAACGCCTTTTTATCCTTGTCGCAATTGGCTATTTCGGCATATAAATGAACCGCAAAATCTTTAGGTTCAAAGTATTCGTGAGCTAGAGCTGTCTGCCTATTGTAAGGAGACAAAGGTGTTAACTTATCTAGTGATGGTGTTCTAGTACCGACACTGATCATCTTTTTCTTGTTTTTGCCAATCCTTGGCGTAGTGTTTTGAAACGGCAGCTCGTATATATTTTCATCAACTGGCATGGAAGTTGGGGTGCTAGTATTGCAACTCTCTTCGACCTTGATTAATTCATATAAATGTTCAATCATTTCGCGAGCTTCCACATAGTTTTCAGGATCTTCTAATTTCTCTTTTAATGTTTCTAAAAGCTCCTTTGTCAGTTCTTCTGGTAAAGTTTGTGTGGTCTTGTCTTCTACAGGTACCACTTGTTCTGTGTACATGTCAGGGAGAGTAGTCTCGTGAATTAAATCTTGCGCTCGAGGTTCGTTGAGTCGATGGCGTTCGGAATATTCGTTTACTGATAATTGGGATATAGAACCCGCGTTGTCAAGTCCAGAGTTCATTCCGCATGCACATAGTCTATCGCAAAACGTTCCACACGACGAGTTTGATGATATCAGAAAGTTTTTTACTGTTACACAATAACCTTTTCGTCTCATCCACCTTATAAAGCTTATAAACATTGCAATAATGGCGCATCCCAAAGCGGTAACTATAACTATACCGATCACTTTTTTATTTCTATCACTCAAACCACTTTCATTGTTACTTTTGTGGGGAAAACGGGGATTTTTAATTTCAACAGCAGTTCCCTCCTTTTTACTCCTATATTGCTCACATTGGATGCTAGGGTCTTTACTACAAACGCCATCCAAAAATTTCTTGAATAACATATTTTGTTCGGGCTCGTTGAAACATCGAGCGAAAAATTCATCAACGGTACAATAACTTTGCGGAATAAACACATCCCCTGTGCTCACATCCAGAACTTTCATAAGCCACGGCTTTATGTTACAATGGCATGGTGTACCGAAGTAATTGTTTTTGTAAACTACATTTTCGGCAGAGTTAGCGTAAGCATGGCCGATAAACATGAGACTTTCGGCGTATGCGGTCTCTATTTCATTTTCAGCAAACAGTAGTTCTTTTACAGTTGCGCTTGTAGCCACTACAGCATGTGAAGGTAGTTCGTCGAAACTGTTACGTTCCATTTGAATTTTGTTCCAGGATGAAATGACAAAGCCTCGTTCCATAAACTTGATAAACTTGCTGTCCTGAATAACGACTGCTACTATAGTAGCGTTTATGGCCCCCGTATCGATAATTTCAAATCTGAAAAGATAAATAAATTGACTTAATCGACCGAAATGATAGGCATATTTTTTTAAATAAAGTAAATAAAATTAATATCTTATATTATATTATTATTGGACAATCTTACACAAATCAACCTAGTACTACAGTTAGCTCAATAAGGCTTGTGTTGTGGGTACTAGATAGATATAGATAAATACTTAAGGGGCTCCCTGGCGCCAATGACCTTCGATCTGAATCCCTTAGTTTTCTAATAATTTTTAATGCTTATCATATTGTCAGTAACAGCCTTAAACTTACTTCAATATTCATTGTCTTCGAGATATTTGACATCAAAGTCGAACAATTTTAGGCCAAAAAGTGGGTTTCTGGTCATAACTTTTGTATTACTTCGTAAAAAAATTATGATTCTTTACAGCATTCGAATTTCGTTAAGTGTTTTTTTAGACAATGTTAAAAAAAAAAGTGCTCATTTTTTTTATCCGGCTCTACAGAATGGACAGATTCAAGAACCGATAGTCGTTTGCCTTATAATTCTATTTGTAGTGCAAATGTTGGAATATCGACTCAAAACGGGTAAACTATCGATAAAAAACGTGTGGAGCCCCTTAAATAAATACATATCCATAACTCACGAACAAATATCCGTGATGAACACACAAATAAATGCCCTGACCAGGTTTCGAACCCGGGACCTCCTGCTTCATAGGCAGGGACACTAACGACTAGGCTAGGGGGTTGTTAAATAATATGCACTTAAGTTATTGCTTTAATGACAGGTTTATTTTGCAGTGCAATAAATAACGAATCTTTAAAAAAAAAAACGTAAGGAGTCAAATATATTTGACTTAATGGCATCTCAATTTTAATAATCGTTCCAAACCCTTACCTTGTATGCGAAATATTCAGACTAGCGACAGCTGACAGGAGTGCTTTTGTTGCTATTTGATGTATTTTGCATCCGTAAAAGTTGAGGTTGTTTATAAGAGAGTTCTGGGCAAAGGCATCGCTTTCAATCAGGTCAAACGAACAGTTGACTGCCAATACTGTGTTGTAAGTGTTCGCTGAAAATGATCTGGTCCTCAAAGCACGAACTTCGATGCCCTCCATAGTGATCCCAGCAGCAGAAGACCCGAATGACTCTTCAGGAAACTCTGGCACTGTCAGGTTTTTTAACTCGATCTGGAAAGCAAAACATCACTCAGTCTATAACAAAGATCTATAAGGTAACCTTGGAACAATAATATGTCAGGAAGCGTAATCACCGCTCAAAAACTGCACCAAAAATGTGGTGCCAAAGCGGGTGGCGGCGGTCGAGCTAATCATCGTGGTGCCCTAACGTCGCGTCAAACGTTTTGAAATTGTCATGTTGTGAAAATATCAGGTTTATCTAGGCATGAAATAGGAATGATGAATTGTTTTCATGTATGGTATCAATTGATTCCTTTTGTTGTGAGGATCAAATGTCTATATGGGGCCAATTGCATTAAAGCAACACAAAAGTCAGAAATGAGATTCAAAATCTGACACTCGCTTTTGTTTCTCAAAACGCTCCTAACAAAATGATATGCACCCGTACGTCACGATTGCATAGTCGCCCTGTTCAAAGTATGGAAAAATTATGAAATTGTTATTTTGACAGTGAAATATTGCGTTTATGTATATATTTGCTGTACAATTAATTTTACAGTAATATATGAGAAATCGAATGGTGTCATTGTTTTTTGTTTTAATTTAGTACTTTTAAAAAATCGTTAAATTTTGAAACTTTGAAGCCTGATCTTTGGACTATTTCGATAGATTTCTTTCATTTTCAATTTATTAGGATATATTAATAATTTTGAATCCATTCAACTAAATTTAATTACAAAATTCAACATGTGTCATCATCCCTATTTCAATAATATATCGCTATTATAATACCAACTTGCGTCGTGTATTGGTGCAGGAACCACACAGGCGCCAAAAATGGCAATATTTCTTATAATCGGTAAGTAAGTTACGTATAAATATACGAGTATATTACGAACTTGGGGGGGTATTTATTATACGTTAGCTTGATATTTTAGCTATTTTCATTTGAGTATCTACTGTCCAATGATACGTTAGTCTAATTGATTTTGACCAATCACAACACGGCAACTTTTCTTATTGGTGAAATGGCATGAAACCTTTGCGGACTTAAGGTTAACACAAAAAAATATGTTTAAAGAATGGGTACTTGATCGGTTCACAAGACATAAGACATTTTAGTTTTGCTAACGTGAAAATGGGTCGTGTTTTCACATGAGCTTTTCTTGAATTTACCCGTCTTTATATTATATGTCATAGACTAATTAACCCAAGACCCCGCATAGCCGGGCGACCCCCGCTGCCACGCTCGAAGTAATTTCAGTCTATAGTAAGACACTAAATAATATTCGTAGTGACAGTAAACTTAGTACGTCTCCATTGCAACCATTAATGTCTGTCTCTCTCTTACGCCTCATGGAATAATCACACGTTCCCTGTCTAGCATTGCGTGTCCCCTCCCGCACCCCTTCTTTTTGACAGCTTAGGTTTCAAAGAAATAACGCGCTAAGCGGAGTATGGAGATATCTTGTATATGTCATATGTCGATGAAGGATGAAGGTAACTGTCATCATTTTCTTCACCCCTATCGTTTATAATAATAAAGCTCAAGACTCTACCGTTTGGCAAGTCGTATTGTTTAAAATCGTCAAAAATCCTTGTGCGATACCTTCGGCTAAACCGAAGTTTTGACTACGAAATATATTTTTTAAATTCTTAGCTAACTCAGAAATCACCGAAAAGTTATAAGATATAAAATTGTAATTTCGGATAGCCGCCAATTTGAGAAATAAATAGTACGAGTACGTGCATTTTACACAAATTAGTAGAAGTAAGCGTACAGAAAAAAAATCCTACATTTGTAAACATCGCCTACCAACTAGCTAAACTCGCTTTGCGTGTCATAACATTCGCTATAAGAGCTTACTGGTTATTTAGGCTTAATAAGCATACTAACCGTCATTCCTGGCCCATGCTCGCCAACGTTGGCCGCTGAGCGGTCGAGCTTAAACGCCCTAGAGTTCAGCTGTAGTTGTCGAACATTAGAGATGCTCATTGTCAGGAGCCAGGAAAACGCTGCTCCTTCCAGTTTGACGTAGTCGCAGTCTCTGATGGAAACCGATAGAGGTCCTGCAATAAACACAGGTTCACATTAACGTAAGTTTAGCCTTAGCATAACCTGTTGATTATGTTTCTTTTTATACTTGGGTCATAATTTGAATAATGATAGGGAAATAATAGTAGATTGTTCGACAAGGGTCTAAAGTAGGCCATATTACGACGAGGTGGTTATTTGTTGAATTGTTAATATGCTTTTAGACCAGAGTAATACATACTATTATTCACTTCGATTGCGTGAAAAAAAAAAGATAAAATACTTATTATTTACGCATAATGACTAAATTAAGGTAAAATTATGGTTTAACTTGACGGTCTTTTTATTTTTTTACTTCTTAGACACAGATACAAAATACAAACACTGGGAATAAATGCCACAGACGACGGTATATAATTAGCGCTCTAAATACGCTTTAAAACGCTTCCAAACAATTTTAATCTTTTTTAATTATTTTGAAGTAGGAACTAAAAACACCTCATGTTTTGAGAATTAAATTGTGTTTCCTAATCGGTGGATTTAACATTGCTGTATTCTGATTGGTTGATATTAAATACAATGTTTTTTTTTTACATTAAATGAACATACGCACCAAAAAATAATCGAGCGTTCCGATTAACTTCGATATGGGTTGTGATTGATGGATTTAATATGGCGAAGTGTTCTGATCGGTCATTTTAAAATGTTTTGTAAATCATAAATATGTATAGGTACATATTGGTCCTAGAGGCTAAATGTACTACTTTAGTCCGCTTTGGTAAGAATGACTTTTTTGAGCATGAGTAGTGAAAAATTAAATATGTACTATATTCGTATGTAGTAATGCAAACGACGGATCACGATTATTACAAATGGTTTAATTGTAATAGTGATTGCATTATCATTGTCAAGTTCAGGCTGTTAGCGCTTAAGTGAGATCATAACATAACATATGTAAGGTTTTAAATAAATAGTAAAACAAAATAGTAAAGTAATATAGTATGCATAATACAATAATAAATATACGGAGATACTTGGAAAAAACGTAAAACGATAGGTTCATTATCCAGAAATGTCAGTGTAACGTTTCTATTGTCTTGGACACATTCTCACTTTTGTATTTGGTTCCGTTCGCCCTATGAGTCATTATCCTGTAAAACACGAATGCCGAGTCGGGGAAACGTATATTTTTAGACAGCAATCCGCGGACGGACGCGGCTGCTGGCTACCTAGCCGCTCAAACATGTCCCCGATTTGGAATTAAAGTAAATTCTGATCATTGCCGCTCACCACGAAACGTGAAATATTAATTTTCTGCGTTGAGGACTTCAAGACTTATTTAATTTAATACTCATTCGGATAATGTAAGAAAAGTGTACTGTCTTATTTTAGATTACTAAATTAATCTTACTCTTATTGTCCTTGAACCATTATCGGAATTGTTTCTGTTGTCTGTTTTAACTCAACGACTGTTATAATATGATTTTGCTATGAGTGTGTTAAGTAAGGTTGCAACTCGAACAACGACGCCCCTAAAGGCGAACTTATTATCACTAGTCTTTCATTGAAATTATAATCCCATCAGCAACATTACATGTACAAAAAGGCCAGTCTCGCAATGCAGTTCTCCTACTGCCAAAAGTATTGAGATCTAACGTAAAACCAGCCGGTGTCCATAGAACTCAACCCCCACTTTTAACTAACATGTAATTGTGACGCTTTGAATATTAGTGGTCTATATTTTTGTAATAAATAGAATGACCTGGCGATCGTTCGGCTAAATATATGTACTTACAGCGCTAACCGGCCTATCAATCGGTACATTATTAGCTGGTTTATTATCTTGTGCGATTGCCAAGTCATTATATTTATTTATGACATGTTAGTTAAATCCCGTGGGGGTTGAGTTTTAGGGACACCGGCTGGATTTACGTTCGATTTCAATACTTTTTGCAGTAGGACAAGTGCATTGCGAGTCTGGCATTTTTGTATATGTAATGTTTTTGATGGGATCTCATTCCTTTTTAGGGTTCCGTAGTCAACTAGGAACCCTTATAGTTTCGCCATGTCTGCCCGTCCGTCCGTCCGTCCGTCCGCGGATAATCTCAGTGACCGTTATCACTATAAAGCTGAAATTTGGTACTAATATGTATATCAATCACGCCGACAAAGTGGTAAAATAAAAAGTGGAATTTTTTTATTATTAGGGTACCTCCCCTATACGTAAAGTGGGGAGTGATTTTTTTTTTCATTTCAACCCTAACGTGTGATATATTGTTGGATAGGTATTTAAAAATGAATAGGGGTTTACTAAAATCATTTTTCGATAATGTAAATATTTTCGGAAATAATCGCTCCAGAAGTAAAAAAATATGCGTCCCCCCCCCCTCTAACTTTTGAACCATAAGTTTTAAAAATATGAAAAAAATTTCAAAAGTAGAACTTTATAAAAACTTTCTAGGAAAATTATTTTGAACTTGATAGGATGAATAGTTTTTGAAAAAAAAATTACAAAATAATTTCTGAACTAAGTTTGTAATTTAACCGTATAAGTAGGTGTTTATTGTACCTGTAATTTCTACAAAATTACAATGAAATGACGTGCTTTCAAATAAAGTAAAAACGGTGAAAATCGGTTCACGCAATAAAGAATTATTCCATAAAAATCATCTTCCATACTTTAAGCTCGCGCGCAATAGTTTACTTAATTTGCCGATAGATGTCGCTGTACGTGGAACTCTCATATCATATCCTACATGGCGGTGTTATTAACTCTTAAGTGGGGACACTTACTGTGACGGACGGAAAACTACGGAACCCTACACTGAGCGTGGCCCGACACGCTCTTGGCCGGTTTTTGTAAGTAGGGCTCCCTTTTTCTGTTCCACGTTCATACCCGTTTATATTCCCATATCTGTTCCCCGTACGCATGCCGTCATCCAAGGATATTATATATAAGCATCCTATATTTTACTATTTACTCATATCTATCTAATTACGTGGTGTAAAAGACTAAAATTTTATCAACTGAAAATGTAACTTTGTAATGTTATATTTATATGGAATTACAATGTTAATCGCGCGGTTTGTAAAATCAGACAACCTGACGGATATTGCGGTGTATTTAGATTTTCAGTGCCTTTATAGCCCCATTACCAGATGTGTTTAAAATTTGGAGCTTTTGGGTAGCTAGAAGTACCTTCGAATTCTTATGATCCGTAATATGTCAGTCAGTGACAAAACTAAGACTTGACTTAACTTTGACTTGACTTGACGTAATGAAATGATCTTGGGAATATATCTTCCTTGCGTTATGGCATCTTGTTATCCGAAATTTCAGACTTCTATCTTTAACCACACCAGAGTTCGAGGGGGTCGAAAATGGCCTGAATGGCTTCGCAAATAGCATGGTACAGCCGTGCCTTTGATGTTTGTTTTGCTCGACTTGGCGGGGCACTGCCGTGCCCGTAGATAGGAGAGAACAGTAGCTTGTCAGATGTTCAAAACAACACTATCTGCTTTTATGTCTACAAGAACAATTAAAAAATGTCAAAGCAATTGTACCGAGAGTCTTTTCGCTTCAGGCCTATAAGATTGGATACCTATAGTAAGTGTAAGTAGATTTTAATTTCAAATGTTACTTTATTAAAACCGTTTAAAGATAAATTTAAATGAAACACCGATTTAGATTAAGAGTTCTGTGTTTAAAAGTTAACAGTCAGATATGACTGACACGTAAGTCCTTGTTGATAATTTGATGTTACCTTACGCAAAAATCTCAGTCGGCGATTACGCCAAACATTAGTTTGAGTTTATCATTGTAATATTCATATTTTATTTATTCAATTATTTGAAAATACTGCTCTTAAAACTTGGGATGTGATGAGTTGAAAAGTTATGAGTGTGGCTTTAAACACGCGTTAATTTATTTCTATTAATGACCAATCAATTGCATTGCTGGTTTGACAGTAGTTCTTGTTCCGTGTGTGTGGTACCGGTACCGTCTATCGTATAATTTCATTGGCTATTGACTGCGTCCTAGTCTCCGACACGAGAGAATAAACCAAACTGGAAGTCCGTCATGATCGTAATGTGGAAAAGCAATAATTAGTTGGCATTCCAATCGACGGCCAATGAGCGTACTATATTCTGTCAATGATATTGAACCAGATAATTAGGTCATGCGGAATTTTCACTATGAAAGAAAGCATTTATTATTTCAGGAATACTAAATGTAGGTAAGTATGTACAGTCGAGGTCAAAAAAACCTTTACGGTTAAGTGTTACAAAAATACCTTTACATTTAAATATGTTTACACACTACATGACAAAAACATGCTTACAACACACATGACAGATTCATCTTTTCACTTAATGCACCAAAGTTCGGTTTACAATCTGTCTTCCATAGAAACACTGTCACAAATTGTGACATAATAGGTTTACATTGCATGTTACAGAATAAGATTTCCTGTCAATGTGCCGTAAATATGTTTACGTCACACCTGGCCATAATGTGAGTTTTATCGCACGCTACACGTACGGTAAAACTCGCATTATGGCCAGGTGGAGACGTAAAATTGTGTACTCACCACGGGCAGTAAAAGAGAAAGCTCTCTATCGCATATTTACAACCCTCGCCTGCGGCTCGGGTTACAAATACCTGCGATTTCGGGCTTTCTTTCTTTTACAGTCCTTGGTAAGTAATGTACTATTACATTTGCAGTGGCATTAAAAACTTTCAAGCTTACTTTTCGTTTACTTACACCTATTGCTACATAAATATCTTTGCAGATTTGATTAGCCCGTTTTAAATTTTAATAATGACATGAAATCGTCATAAATATAAATTTCGGATTTATAAAGGGAGCTTAATTATTTATTAACGCTAACTAAACTTTCGGCTTTATTATTTATTGTTTATTAGGGGAGTTAAAAATAGTACTATTTTTTATTAGCTGTATTTGTTTGGTTTTGTGTTTTTACGTACATTATATACCATGTCGACAAGAAATCCTTAGTAGTAATTGGACGGGTTATATCATGTTCTAACACATCTCAAATTATGTAAGAGTTCCTTTTAACCCTTTGAACGCCAAAGACCCATAAAGTGGTCATGAGATGTCGTGCCTGTCATGCCATGAACTCTTAAAGTGGTCCGGACTAAGATGTATTGCGATCATGCTAAAACAATCAATATAAAAGCATTCTCGTTATTTTTATTGGTGCTTGTGTTGCATTAAATTAATGGTGGTTGGCGTCTGACTGACCACTTCATTCGATTTTTTTATATGTCAATGAACCATTTTGCACGTCAGTCAGTTTAAATTTGGGATTGTAAGAATAATAAATTCTGTGACAAAAAATATTTCTGAGTGCTGAAATTCCTGACTCAGTGATGTCACTTCAGAGAACACCCGAGTGGAGTTCTTGTATATTCGGCGGGTGTACAAACACTGAAGTATATGATGTTCCGATACTTATGAAGGCAAAAATCTTAACGAAGTTTCATTTATATATTTTCCAACAACAAGAGCGTGCTTATTTCATTTGGGAAAGCCTATTGTTGCTTGGGATGAAATAGCTGAGGCCGAAGACAATCCCATGGATTTTAACGCTGACCATACGAACGACATAGTTAATATATTTAGAATTATATTGAATTCTTAATTTCACTACATCGGCTATTGTGAATTAAATAGAAAATTGGTAATTATTCAAATTAAGAACGGGCCAATCAAATCTGTAAACATATTTTCAACACACCTGGAGTGCGATTTTTGAATCTCACCAAGTGACTAATTCTCACCGATGTGAGTGATTTCCGAAAGTAAATCACTCACATCGGTAGGAATTAGTCACTTGGTGAGATTCAAAAATCGCACTCCTGCTCGTAACGAGGTTCTTATTCCACCGCTTTTATGCTCATAATCCTAGATATTAAACACGCGTGCAATAATTTAATAATCCGATCAAGTGACGTTTGTACTCTAGTACCAAGTTGTATGTACAAAGACGACTCGTTGTAATTTAGTCGGGTATTACCTTTACTTTTTTTATACTTTTTAGGTGTGTGCATTCTAAAAAAGTAAATATATAAAAAATATACACATTTACGATAAAATACAAATTATACAATCTTGTTTGTGAAAAAGAATTATTTCAACTTATTATAGTTATTACTCGTAATACACATTAAATTATGTTTTAAACGCGTATTGTCTGTTTTAATATTGGCTGGTTGGCATAATACGTCCGCCCCTTTGCCTCAAGCTGCACGCACTACCAAAAAAGAAAATTGCGCGCCATTTATAAGTTAAACTCAAATCATTGTTTATTTGTTAGATTTTTCTCGTTGTGTTTTATTACAAATTTAAACAAATTATATTTTAATTGAATAAGGGCCTGTTTCACAATCTCCAGATAAACTTATCTGCCAGTTAAAATTATTGCTATCCTTTTCTCCAGTCATATAAAAGAAAAGGACAGCAAACATTTATCTGACAGATATGCTTTAACTGGAGATTGTGAAACAGGCCATAAGAAGACAACTTTAGCGTTAATTTAACCTCTGGATATATTTCAAAATTGTGATACATACTAGTAAAATGTTATCATAAAAATCTAGTGAGCAATACGTAAGAAAAAAATACTATAATTTATTGCACAATAAAGGTGAAGTCTTTAATTTTATGAAATGATCTGAAAAAGAGTTCCAGATAGTCAATAACATCACAATAAGGTTAGTTACATTTAATTATCTTAGGTTCGTAAGTACCTCTATCCTGTAAACATTCTGACAATTAATGTATTTATTAAAAGTTATTAATTACACTATTCTGTTATTTCTTCGCAAGTGTGTTGAAAAACGTCGTATGAAACGCGTGTGCTTGATAAGTACATAGCTCAGCTTCCTTAGCGCACTCACTTGCGTTCGTGCGCACAATATCGCTTCGTATGTAATGATCAACTTAGCACACTTGTATCATAATATAGTTAATAGTAAACATTAACTTTTTCACAATTAAAAATGTTTCAACAAATAACTGACAACAGAAATGGCGGCCGTACAAACTTCCTTCGCAAGTTTTTTTAATTCTAGCCAAACGTTATTCTCATGTCATCCGAGATTAAAATGTCGTGCGATTTATGACAAAAAATATATCGACCTGACGTTTCGTATCGATAACATTTTAATATCTATGGATACTAGAATAGGAACCCATTGAAATTGTGTTGGTTTAGACAGCTGTTCCAAATATGAAACTCATTACTTAACAATATTTGAGCATGTAAAGATAATATTACGTTACTGCTACAGATAAGAAACTTGTCATAGTTATCATACTAAAATAATTTGTTGTGACGCTGGTCATTGCCTACGGTTTTTGAATGCATTTTAGAGGACTCACAATATCAGTGTAGATAAAGTAGTAAATAACATAATCAATCATTTAAAGCTATTGAAAAACGTAATGCATGACACGAGCTGTTATCTAAAGAGCTTTGAAATAGCGTGATCTCCAAATGCATCTCATTTCTTTTATTAGCGGAACCGTTTCAGAACAATCAGAACTATTTGCTTTCATTTTACATTTATGTTTTTGGTGGGATTAATATTTAACTCTAGCCGGTTTTCTCAAATATATAATAAAACGAGCAGGTAGAACTTTTATATCCTCTTGCGAGATAATTTAAAATTAAAACCATCCATTTGAATTACTTTAATAACTATTATAGTAATGGGTTCCTTGTTTTTTATCGTAGTTGGGAATTCAGTCTTTGTGGTGCTTTATTTGTTTGTCGGGATGTGGAGTGCGTCACAACGAAGCATCTGCCATCAGAACGCACATGTAAACGTCGAATCGGCGACAATATTTTGTCGAATTATGTTTCGTTGGTGTAATGTACTGCATCCTAAGTATTATCACAAATAGGCACAGAGAATACTTATTATTTACAGAATACGTGACTGGACCCCAAGGGAGACGAATGGAACTCTAGTACTAAGGGCTAGTTGTCTATCTATCAGCAGACTGTACCTACCTCAATAACCGTAGTAAATGCGATAATTTAAATAAAAATTAAAACGGAAACACGTAATCTAATAGTGCAATCCTGTCACGCGTACGTTTGTTAAACCGCTGCAAAGCCAACGTCCTGGTAGCGGCTACCTTTCAATTGGAATTTTTGGATAACATATCACACACCCAAATCACAGTAGCGTCGCTAGAATAATAAACAGTACAGCCTTAACTCGAACTTACGAGTACGTAATAAAAACTTAGATCAAACGTGGAAATATTTTCGCGTGGCAATTATTCGGTTAAGGCAATGCGAGAGCAAAATTCGCTTTAGCAAGGGTATCTCTGCATATAAGTTCTAATTTTGGGTAGAATTTTGTAAATATAAGTTTATGAGCACGCTCGCTTTGCATGTTATCAGATATCGCGATCAGAATGGGACTAGAGTGACAAATTAGCCATCTATTTTCGTTAAAGTGAATTAATATAGATTGACAGAGATCTCAATCCCATTCTAATCGGAATTGTATAATACTATAAATACGTCTACTATGTTAGTTACCTTTGATATTACTGAAGGTGCTTTCCTCTATACGTAGGATGTCGCTCTTCTCAATTTCGAGGTACATGCTGATGACATTGAGATTGATGGCTGCGGACTTCCTCATCAGCACGACTCTATTACCAGAAAGGTAAATATGTCTCGCGTCTTGTAGCTTGGCCAAGGAGTTAGCGCCAAAAAGGACACTTTCTGCTCCCGTCACTATGAGGTCAGTCGTGGATTCGGGCAAATCTCCTTCCAAAATATCTATCGTCTGAAAAAAAAGAGACATTGATATATACGTAGTTACGTACAATAAAAACATATTTATAAAAATTTTGAACGACATAAAACTACGAGTATGATTATATCCTTATCTAGACTATATACCGACTAACGCTATTTTCAAGTCAAGACTAAGAGGATGTTAAACATTTCCGTTAAATTTTAATACTCAATGGACAGAATGTACTTATATTTTATTTCTTCGTCTGTTGTGCAAAGTAAATGCCGTGTACCTACATTAAATCTCAGACAGTGTTTGTTTAAACCACGACGTTAGTCAGAATGTATGAGTAACTTTACAATAAAGTTTATACACACACCTATTCTAACAAGAGCCATGTTTATGTTTAGCATGGACCTGTAAATGTAAAGGGCGTTAGGTTAGACAACGCCGTCTGCCTCACAAAAGGTCCTTTGTGTTCTGATATTGATAATAAGAGTATGGTATCTAGATCAGTACGTTCATTTACTTTTAAACATACATCGAAACTATTAAACACCTTGTAGTCAAGTAATTTAAAAACATTTATTTGCAAATATTTAAAAAGATAAAAGATATTTATTATTCAATTTAGGCACATTACAATACACTTATGAACGTCAGAGAGAAAAAGAAAAACTACCACCGGTTCTAACCCTACACCTCTGACCCGAGAAGTATTATTTATGACCGGCAAGAAACTCGGCGGGACTTATTTTTTCAAAACAGTAATACAGTAATATTATATCTTAAAGATACACAATAATGCGTACTTCTATAAGAAGACATATCAAAACAGCTTAAGAGACATACAATGTACGTATTGTTTAGTTAAAATAAAATAATAATAATAAAATCGAAATCTGATTGCTTCACAAAACGTTTGATATGCTTTCCTATCTGAACTGTGTCCTCTAAATGTTAGATGATTTTGCAGTAGTTTCTGGTTTTTTTAATAGGTTAGTACCTTCTTTATTGGTTCAATATTATTATTATAGGTAACTATTTAGTCAAATAATAATAAAGGGTTGACTGGAATTATGTGACAAAATAAAATAAAATAATTCAAAACTAAAAATTATCCTTGGTTGGTCGAATCAACACTTAATAGCAGAGCAGAGAGAGCTAGTCGTAAATAAGGGCTACAAACGGATACGGGCAAGTGATTGAATTAATGGTACTCATATAAGCATGCTTGGAGGGGATACGGCCGAACCAAAGCTAAACACACGGAAACTGTACAGTTTATCTTGTTATAATCATCTCTAGAATGCTTTTTTCTAAGTATTTTTAAGTTTTTAGGCTGTTATAGGTACATAGGTAGTTTAAACAGCGTGTAAATTATACGGGCGTATACTTTATCCACCTATAGTATCCAGCAATAGGACTCATATAGTATAATCATTTTGTTAAATAGTGTTATTAATTATGTGTCACGATTTTTTAAAGTCCTACCGGGCACCAATATACGCTATCCAACTGATTTAAAACTGACATAACTGACATGACGCATCGGTAAGTTAATTGTCATGGATGCAATACATTGCGGGCTGAATTATTATGTATGAAAAAAAAATCAGCCAAGGCCACGCCACTGACAAGGCCACGCATAGGGGCTTGCAGCACCGCATTCTCGTGTAAACCTACCCCTCCCTTGCTTCGAGGAACAAAGGATACTAGAATATCATTCATTATATTTCAAAGGAAATCTAGGAGACTTATCGTACTAGAAACCGGATTTTTTTATAAAAAAAAATACGCCACCACTTTCTTGCATTGCAGCATCAGCATTTCGTGTTCCCCCATTAAAGACGCGTCTAATTATATATATCTCATCTAGGAGACTTATCGAACTAGGTTCAGTGTCGTGGGCTCCCCTACTATAATGTTCGCCTGTTGGTTGCCGTGCAAATTTTGATTAATTCTTAGAATATTAATTTTCTTGGGGATTAAATTCAGTAGGTGGGTAGATGAAAGAGTAATAAATGACTGCAGAAGCCAGAATAACCGCGACCAATTACTTAGAGACGAAAGTAATTTGACATTGCCAATCTCTTTTTATCGAGGAATGTGTAGAGCTTCTGTAAGAAATTAAAGCAATAAATCAATAAGTTTTACCATTACAATCTTATATTTAGCAGGAAAATAAATTTATAGTACCTACAGTTTTGGGAAAAGTTCATTGTGTAACTGAATTGCTAGAAAGAACACTGCCGTCGATAGATGGTAGCATTATACTCGTACTAAGTATATATGTATCGCTGTTATCTTGTCAATAGAGTTCACGTTCATAACAACTGATAACATAACTATATTGAGTGCTGCATAGTTTCTCAAAAGTTAAAGTTACTGTACCTACCTCTACGTACACTTACATTCTTCTCTGGTTGATAATTAAACAAATAATTATAAACGTAAAAGAAATATGATATCTAAGCATAAAATATAATAAATACTTCTCGAGATTCGAGAAAGTTAAGTATTCAAAAACATGGTGTAGGATTAAACTTATTTTCAAGTTACATGCAGATACACAACAACTTATGGATTATGGACCGGGCGACCACCATATGATCACTTACATCATCGAGGAGCAGTTTGAAACCTTATTCATTGTGTTGACGATGAGGGACCTTGTTCTTTTAGCCGTCAACACAGTGAATCCTCCCTTTTGTAAAGGGTCGGCAACGCGCATGTGACTCCTTTGCAGGCGTCCATAGGTTACGGTAGCTGCTTAGCATCAGGCGGGCCGTATGCTTGTTTGCCACCATCGTGGTATTTAAAAAAAAACTAACCGTTAAAGTTAATTAGGTTTCAAATCATTTGGTCGGCCTGGGTTCAACCTGGTCCGTTCCGGTTTCGGACACTTTTAGTGGTGTAATTTTTGGGGTGATTTTACTTCATCGAGTAGCAGGATGAAATCAACCTCTTTTAAAATATGGCGCAAATAATTCTTACGCTCCAATATATGGCGAGTTATAAAAACCACTCTTACACTAAATTTTATTAACATACAAGTTGTAAAAAAATGCTGGTGATCAGTTTAAGCGCATAATTGGTATCGTTATCTAATTACGAAAAAATGAGAAAAACAATTTTTCTCGCGAAAAAAAAATTGGTTTTGTATGGTGGGTTGGCCAGCTGGGACGACGGGTCCTATACAATTTTTAACCGATTTCAATTTCATAGAAGGAGGAGGTTCTGTATTCGGTTTGGGCTTTTTAGGGTTCCGTAGTCAACTAGGAACCCTTATAGTTTCGCCATGTCTGCCCGTCCGTCCGTCCGTCCGTCCGTCCGCGGATAATCTCAGTGACCGTTAGCACTAGAAAGCTGAAATTTGGTACTAATATGTATATCAATCACGCCGACAAAGTGGTAAAATAAAAAGTGAATTTTTTTTATTTATTAGGGTACCTCCCCTGTACGTAAAGTGGGGAGTGATTTTTTTTTTCATTTCAACCCTAACGTGTGATATATTATTGGATAGGTATTTAAAAATGAATTGGGGTTTCCTAAAATCATTTTTCGATAATGTAAATATTTTCGGAAATAATCGCTCCAGAAGTAAAAAAATATGCGTCCCCCCCCCTCTAACTTTTGAACCATAAGTTTTAAAAATATGAAAAAAATCTCAAAAGTAGAACTTTATAAAAACTTTCTTGGAAAATTATTTTGAACTTGATAGGATGAATAGTTTTTGAAAAAAAAATACAAAATAATTTCTGAGCTAAGTTTGTAATTTAACCGTATAAGCAGGTGTTTATTGTACCTGTAATTTCTACAAAATTACAATGAAATGACGTGCTTTCAAATAAAGTAAAAACGGTGAAAATCGGTTCACGCAATAAAGAATTATCCCATAAAAATCATCTTCCATACTTTATGTTCGCGCGCAATAGTTTACTCAATTTGCCGATAGATGTCGCTGTACATGGAACTCTCATATCATATCCTACATGGCGGTGTTATTAACTCTTAAGTGGGGACACTTACTGTGACGGACGGAAAACTACGGAACCCTACAGTGAGCGTGGCCCGACACGCTCTTGGCCGGTTTTTTTTTTTATGTAAAGGCCAAAACCTGGGCATATAAAAATAGCTATAGTTATTCGAAAAATTGAGATATTTAAACTTTTGAAACAACAATTTTCTCACAAGGAACTGGGCTATAAAATGATGATAGTTTTATTTTCTTTTATTTATTCGTTCGCAAAATGTCGAGCGTACAATATCAAAAACGTGAACGCATTTTGCACGAACAAGTAAATAATCCCATGTTAAGCTACATAGATATCGCGAAAAGGCTGAAATATCCACAATCTACTGTTGGTCACGTATTAAAAAGTTTCCGTGAACGCTTGACAATAGATAGAAAGCCAGGAAGTGGTGGGTTGCAGGGAGTCAAGAATAAGAAACAGGAAAGAGTATTTTAAAGATTTTTACCTCAAATCATACGTTTTCATCTCGTGATGTTGCTAAAAAAGTGAAAATGTCTTAGTCCTATGTCCAAAAAGTGAAACAGATGGCAGGACTGAGGAGTTATAAAGCCCAGGCCGCACCAGATCGAGACTCAAAACAGAACTTATCCGCAAAGATACGGTCGCGACAACTCTATGAAGATTTTCTTACAAAATATAAATGCGCGGTGATGGACGACGAGACGTATATAAAATCGGATTGTAAACAAATACCTGGTCAAGAGTTTTATACTAGCAAGTTTCGAACAGATACTCCTGAAGATTTTGAATTAAAAAAATGAGGGCAATTTCCAAAAAAATACCTTCTTTGGCAGGCAATATGTAGCTGTGGTAAAAGAAGTCGCTCGTTTATCACCACCGGGACAATAAACGGCGATATTTATCAGTTAGATTGTTTACAGAAGCGTTTGCTGCCTTTTATAAGACAGCATGCCTCACCACCGCTGTTTTGGCCAGATCTAGCCAGTTGCTAATACGCAAAATCTGTTATGGAATGGTACTACGCTAACAGGATAATGGTGGTACCCAAAATATGCAATCCGCCAAATAGTCCGGAACTGCGGCCTGTTGAAGAGTACTGGAGTATTATGAAAGGAATTCTAAAAAAGAAAGGCGGAGAAGTAAAATCGGTCCCTGAGCTATAAAAAATATGGACCTGGGCGACAAAAATCTTTTCTAAAGAGATGGTGCAAAGTCTTATGAGACGTGTGCGTAGAAAAACTCGATCTATGGCTTACTGTGTAAACATTAATTAAAATTAAAAATGTGATTTTAGAATTCATTAAATTTGTCATTAAATGTGGTATTCATAATGTAGTTATTTATTTTCAAACTGGTTTAAAAACAAATTTTGCGTGCCCTAGTTTTGGCGTGTTCAACCTTTATGTTCACCGATTACGCCGAGACGCGTGGTCCGTTTTGAATAATTCTTTTTTTGTTTGAAAGGGTCTACTTCCAAGGTGGTCCCATATCAATCTGGTGCTGTTCTGATGATGGGATCTATGAGGACCCCATGATGATGGTTGTTTTGATCATAATGATGATGATTTTTTTTAAATGTAGGATGTTCAGCGATTACTCCGAAACCCGTGGTCCAATTTGAAGAATTATTTTTTTGTTTGAAAGTAACTACCTCTAAGATGGTTCCACATTAATCTGGTGCTGTTCTGATGATGGGATCCATGAGGAATTGAGGGAACTCCTCAGTTTTTAAAGGTACGTGTATGGTGATTTAGGTGTTTTCTTAAGCAACTCGAGGATTTTCTCCCGAAATCCACCAATTTGATGAAGTGAACCTCATGATGATGGTTGTTTTGATGATAATGATGATGTTTTTTTTAAATGTAGGATGTTTAGCGATTACTCCGAGACCCGTGGTCCGATTTCAGGAATTATTTTTTTGTTTGAAAGGATCTACCTCTGAAATGGTTTCACATAAATCTGGTGCTGTTCTGATGATGGGATCTATGAGGATTTGAGGGAACTCCTCAATTTTTAAAGGCACATGTATGGTGGTTTAGGTGTTTTCTTAAGCAACGCGAGGATTTTCTCTCGAAATCCACCAATTTGATGAAGTGAACCTCATGATGATGGTTGTTTTGATGATAATGATGATGTTTTTTTAAATGTAGGATGTTTAGCGATTACTCCGAGACCCGTGGTCCGATTTCAGGAATTATTTTTTTGTTTGAAAGGATCTACCTCTGAAATGGTTTCACATAAATCTGGTGCTGTTCTGATGATGGGATCTATGAGGATTTGAGGGAACTCCTCCATTTTTAAAGGCACATGTATGGTGGTTTAGGTGTTTTCTTAAGCAACTCGAGGATTTTCTCTCGAAAACCACCAATTTGATGAAGTGGACCTCTTGATGATGGTTGTTTTGATGATAATGATGATGATTTTTTTTTAAATGTAGGATGTTGAGCGATTACTCCGAGACCCGTGGTCCAATTTGAGGAATTCTTCTTTTGTTTGAGTGTAAATACCTTTGAGTTGGCTCCACATTAATCTGGTGCTGTTCTGATGATGGGATCCATGAGGAATTGAGGGAACTCCTCAATTTTTAAAGGCATACGTATGGTGATTTGGGTGTTTTCTTAAGCAACTCGAGAATTTTCTCTCGAAAACCACCAATTTGATGAAGTGGACCTCTTGATGATGGTTGTTTTGATGATAATGATGATGTTTTTTTAAATGTAGGATGTTTAGCGATTACTCCGAGACCCGTGGTCCGATTTCAGGAATTATTTTTTTGTTTGAAAGGATCTACCTCTGAAATGGTTCCACATAAATCTGGTGCTGTTCTGATGATGGGATCTATGAGGATTTGAGGGAACTCCTCAATTTTTAAAGGCACATGTATGGTGATTTAGGTGTTTTCTTAAGCAACGCGAGGATTTTCTCTCGAAATCCACCAATTTGATGAAGTGAACCTCATGATGATGGTTGTTTTGATGATGATGATGTTTTTTTAATGTAGGATGTTCAGCGATTAATCCGAGACCCGTGGTCCGATTTCAGGAATTCTTTTTTGTTTGAAAGGAACTACCTTTGAGATGGTTCCACATTAATCTGGTGCTGTTCTGATGATCCATGAGGAATTGAGGGAACTCCTCAATTTTTAATGGCACAAGTATGGTGATTTGGTTGTTTTTTTTAAGCAACTCAAGCATTTCCTCTCGAAAACCACTAATTTGATGGAGTGGACCTAATGATAAAGGGCACATATGATATGTGGAACTTTCCTTACATTGAGTACGTATCATAAACTTTTTCTTATGTATCCTCACCGATTATTGCGAGATCCGTTGTCCGATTATGATAATTATATAACCACTAAAAATGGAAAAATAAAAACTTTTTACAAAAAAAAGATAAACCGACTTCAAAAAGGATAAAATAAATTATTATATTCTTTATATGCGTTACAAACTGATATGTTTGAAGTCGGTGCCAAACCAAAAAGTTACAATACCGGTCAAATCAGCTTCAAGTCTGAAATTCACATATTTCGATTCCTACTTATATTGAAAAGGTGAATGTGAATCTATCTGTTACATTTTCACGTCTTAACTACTAATCCAATTTTGATGAAATGTGGTACCCATCTTTATATACTCTGATACACGTCTATTTTGTCAATAATCAGAAAAAGGCGGCAAATTAAAAAAATATATAAACACGTATGGTTGACCTTCCATAGAAAATTTAAATATCACGCCTTTTTCTACTGAAAAGGTGGGTCCCACACACCCAGTGTGTCTGAGTATAGAAAGATCAATCTAGCCATTGAATTCCTTTACACTTCGATATTACACCTTAGATGAAGTAGGATAAATAATTCAAACCGAAGCACGGGCTCCGTTCGAGATATGGTTAGTCCGAAAACTAGTAAAAAAGTTTATTAACAAACATCATAAGACGCATGATTATACTTTCTTTCTGTACTTGAATGAAAACCTACGTGCAGTCAATACCGTATTAGAATAGTTCTATAGTATGAAGAACAATTCACTAACACATACGCCTCGTTCGTATTAACTGTTTTGTAATTTTCAGACTTGCAGCTGATTTGACCGGTATTGTAACTTTTTGGCTTGGCACCGACTTCAACTTTTTGAAGTCGGTTTATCTTTTTTTTTGTAAAAAGTTTTTATTCCTTTTTTTTTCTTAGTCGCAATACGATACCAATTATGCCCTTAAACGGATCACCAGTATTTTTGTTACATCCTGTAGGTCCATAAATTTCGGCTACAGACGGATTGCACCACTAAAAGTGTCCGATAACGGGACGGACCAGGCTGAGGGCTGTCCGACCAATGAATATTGAAAGAGCATCACTTTAGCTATCAAATGAGGTTGGTTTCATCCTGCTACTCGATAAGGTAAAAACACCCCAAAAATTGCACCACTAAAAGTATCCGAAACCGGAACGGACCAGGTTGTGCCCAGGCCGACCAAGTGATTTGTGACCTATTAAACTTTTACTTTTCGATGAATAAGTTTCCAAACTGCTCCTCGTTGAGGTAAGTGATCATACGGTGGCCGCCCGGTCCATTTGCATGATGCAACAGTTTCATTCACAGAATGCCGACTAACTTCGTATTGCCAACTTTTTGGTCCTCGGCGAATATTGACTCAGAATCAGGTTTGAGCACTTACGTTTTGTAAATATAGGCCAGCTGAGTTGTGTTACCCTTTTACGGTAAGTATCGAATAGTCATGATTAAGGCAACGAATGTTGTGCAGACGTATGATTACGAGTTTTACAAATGTTGGTACGTATGTACCTATGTACGAGTACATAACTCAAATAGTGAGTTTTTCTCTTTGTCCTCCTCTAGTCTTTACGACTTTTTGAGCGATGCTTCCGACATGCCTGATTTATCCGAACGGTTGCACTGCACCTTTCAAGCCGTTAGTAAGAACTTTAACATCGTACACATTAACGCACAAAGCGTACCTGCCCACTTTCCTGATTTACTTGCGACTTTTAACATCAAGAATATTCACGCCATTTTAATCTCAGAGACGTGGTTAAAACCGTCACTCCCATCTACCCACTATCCTTTAACTGGTTTCCGGATGATCCGTAATGACAGAACGGGTAGTAGAGATGGCGGAAATAGCATGATTCGTGGCGGTGGTGTTGCCATCTACTTGAGAAGCGATATTGCTTGTCAGGTAGTTGCGCAATCTCCCACAGTATATTCCAATTCTCCTGAGTATTTATTTCTCAATGTTACCTTACATCACAGCAAAGTCCTCCTAGGTGTGTTTTATAGCCCATCTCCAACTGTTGACTATTTCGATATATTAGAAAATACTTTAATTGACCTCTCCCCACAATTTGAACATATTATTATCATGGGAGATTTCAACACTTGCCTTATTAAATTGATTCTCGATCTGCGAAGCTCCAGACCCTGGCTACTTCTCTAAATATGAACATTCTGCCACTTAACCCCACCCATTTTCCGCATAATGGACCTCCCTCCCTCCTGGACTTAATAATCACATCGTCACCTGATCTTGTTTCCACCCATGGTCAATTTAGCGCAGCTGCATTTTCGAATCATGATCTCATTTTTGCTTCATTCAAAATTCGACCTCCGAAGCGGCGTCATAAAGTGATTATGCGCAGAAATCTTAACGATATAGATCTACAAGCACTTATTTCGGATTGCAACGACGTGTGCTGGACGGACGTGCTCGACTCGACGGACGTAGACCAAAAACTAAGGACATTCAATAACGTATTGCTTGCTATTTTCGACAGGCACGCTCCTCTTAAGTCCACGCATGTTACACATTTTCCTGCCCCATGGCTTACTTCAACCATAAGGGAACTGATGGCTAAAAGGAATCGAGCTCGCATAAAGTTAAGACACGATCCTTCGGAAGTAAATCGTCAAGCTTACATTATGTTACGGAATCGCTGTAATAAAGCTTGCAGAGACGCAAGGCGCCAATACATACACCGTTAAATTTATGAATGTCCACCCTCGAAATTATGGAGCTTCTTGAATTCGCTTGGTATTGGTAAAACAAAGATAAGTGCAACTGGTTCTTTAGACTTAAATACAATGAATCACCACTTCAGTGCTTCTCCCATCCGCCTTGATCCCTTAGTAAAGCAAAGATCCTTAGCTCTCCTGGCCAACACTCCATACCAAAAAGGTCCCCTTTTCGAGTTTACTAATATCTCTTCTCAAAACATTCTTGGACTTCTTAGGAATATCAAAACGAAGGCCGTGGGTGACGATAATCTTAGCTTGGACATGCTTATGCTTGTGGCGGAACCCATAGCTCCTATCCTGGCACACATTATCAATTTTTCCTTCTCTTCCGGTAATTTTCCCTCTGTTTGGAAATTAGCTAACGTCATACCTCTTCCCAAAGTAACTAATCCTTCATCCATATCTGAATATCGTCCTATCTCTATCCTTCCAGTACTTTCCAAGGTTGTTGAAAGTTTTGTTAACAGACATCTCTCTTCTCATCTGAACAGACACAACCTTCTCAATCCGTTTCAATCCGGGTTCCGCCCTGGGCATAGCACAGTGACTGCTCTGATTAGAGTCACCGATGACATTCGTTTTAATATAGATAATCAGAAAATCACAATTTTAGTTCTATTAGACTTCAGTAGCGCATTTAATACAGTTGACTTCGACATCCTGCTTGCTTTCCTTAAGTTACTCAATGTGTCACCCACTGCTTTATCCTGGTTCCACAGCTATCTCTTTGGGAGGCATCAGCGGGTGCGAGTTGATGACAAAGTCTCTGATTGGTGTGAACTTTCCGCTGGTGTCCCCCAAGGAGGTGTGCTCTCTCCATTGCTTTTCTCCATATTTATTAACAATATTACAAAGTCATTGAACTCATCTTACCACCTTTACGCTGATGATTTGCAAATTTATTCAGCGGCTAACTTGGAAGATTTCGAATCTTTGGTAAGTCTCATCAACAAGGACTTAGATTCCATCTGTTCGTGGGCATCTTCTTTTGGTCTTAAAGTAAACGCCAATAAATCGCAGGCAATCGTAATTGGAAGTCCTTACTATATCTCAAGATTGCCAGATCTGGTTTTGCCTAGAATTTTCTTTGACGGAAACCCTATTCATTTCACCACCACAGTTAAAGATCTAGGTATCACAATAGACCAGACTCTTTCTTGGGCGCCACATATTGCGCAGGTTAGTAAAAAGGTTTTTGCTTCCCTTCACTCCTTAAGGCGGCTTCAGAACTTTCTCCCTCTCCATACAAAATCAATGCTGGCTCGTTCGCTTCTACTCCCGCTGCTCGACTACGGTGACACGGTGTTTTGTGATGTCAATGAGGATCTGCTGGACAAGATCGAGCGCTTACAGAATGCCTGCATAAGATTTATTTTCGGGTTGAAGAAATATGATCATGTGACCTATTACCGTAATCAATTGAAATGGCTTCCCATCCGACGTCGCAGAGATTTACACACTCTTTCCCTTCTATTTAATATACTTTTTACCCCTTCTCCTCCGCGGTACCTTTCGGAGAAATTTAAATTTTTGGCTGAAGGCAGTGGCCACCGTCTGCGGTCGAGTGAGAACCTGTCACTCGCCATCCCGCCTCACAAAAATCGTGGCTACAGCAAGTCGTTTGTTGTGGGATCAGTCAAATTCTGGAACAGGTTACCTATTTTGCTCAGACAGTCACAGTCGGTCGCGTCGTTCAAGGAGAAGCTAAAGAAGTTATGGTTACCTGACTCTGATTGATATGTTGCTATTGTATTATTCTGTATATGTCTTAGATGTTCCTTTTCTGTGTTTTTATTATGTTTGTCTCCTCACTCCTCTCTGATTTAATATACAAGGGCTGCTATTTATATATCCGGAAACCGGGATTACAATCTTCTTAAATAGCATATTTGACCTCCATGGTAAAATTTGAACTTTTTTAAGTACTGGCCGGTATATTTTTTCTTTCTTATTAACGCTCGTGTTTTGTTTTTGACGGGTTTTAAATGTCACCTCGCAGCAAGAATGGAACTCACTCGTAAAAATATTCGTGCTATGATTTATTATGATTTTCGGCGTGGTTTAACGCAACAACAGTGCATAGATCAACTAACTTCAACTTTTGGTGATGAAGCCCCATCTAAAACTACTGTGTATCACTGGTTTAGTGAGTTCAATCGTGGACGTAGTATGCTTACGGACGAAGTTAAGGCAGGTCGCCCGAAATCGGTCGTTGTACAACAAAATATCGAGGCTGTGCGAAAACTTATAATGGACGACCGACATGTTACGTACCGCGAGATAGAGGCGACTCTGGGTATTTCTATGACCAGCATTAATAGCATATTACATAATTATTTGGCTGTAAAAAAAATTTGTTCGCGTTGGATACCCCACAACTTAACAAAAGAGCAAAAAGATGCTCGCGTCGAATGGTGCAATAAAATGTTAAAAAAATATAACCGTGGTGACTCAAAAGCCGTTTATAACATCTATACAGGTGACGAATCCTGGATCTATGCATACGATCCCGAAACGAAGCAACAATCAACGGTATGGGTGTTTCAAAATGAGCCGAACCCTACGAAAGTTACTCGTGCAAAAAGTACATTGAAACAAATGGTGGCCTGCTTCTTCGGTATTAATGGCCATGTAGCTACAGTGCCACTAGAAAACCGTAGAACGGTTAATTCAGAGTGGTACACGACCATTTGCTTACCGGAAGTATTTGAACAAATTCGTAAAACTAACCAGCGACGAAGAATCATTCTTCATCATGACAATGCCAGCTGTCATACGTCACGCGAAACAACTCTATTTTTGGAGGGTCAAAATGTGGAATTAACGGGTCATCCGCCGTACAGCCCTGACTTGGCACCCAACGATTTTTATTTATTTCCAAATATAAAGAATAAATTACGCGGTCAACGATTTTCATCCGCTGAAGATGCTGTCGACGCATTCAAACAACACGTTATGGAGGTACCTCAGGCGGAGTGGCAGAAGTGCTTTAAAAATTGGTTCACGCGAATGCAAAAGTGCATAGATCATCAAGGGGAATACTTTGAAAAACAATAAAACCATTTTCAGCCGTGTACGTTTGTTTGTTTTTTTGTTTCCGGATATATAAGTAGCAACTCTCGTATATATATACTTTTCCTATAACTTTTGTATATATGTATCTATAGTATCTACCTTTCTCGTACCTTGTTGTACATTTTGCCGCATTTGTCTACCTCTTTTCACTTCTTCTCTCATCTACTCAAAGGTTAACTGGAAGAGATCCCTTAAAGGGATAAGTTCGCCTTCATACTTACGTTTTCTTATTATTGTATTGTTTTGACTGGTTTTTGTACAATAAAGAGTTTTTACATTTACATTACAAATATAGAACGGTATAAAACTACCATACCTCTAAAAACGAATTAATATTTCTTTATTGTATCTACTCGTACACATTACATGACAAAATCAATATAATTATCCTATATCTCATAACTAATTATAAAAATACCGTATTAAACAGAGTATCAATCACCTATACACCTATAAAGATTTAATTTTTTCACGTAGGTACCTTATATGACTTGTTTATAACAAAATGCAACGTAATAATGTAGTAGTTAGGTATTACAGGCACTGTGAGAGTGTGAGATGTATAGTTATACTCACTTTAGTATAAGTCATTCAACAATTTTTCGCAAATTATACGGAAATATTTAACGTGACATGTCTTTAACCGAAACTAATGACTGGCTGCCAACAAACAATGAGTCGTGATCTATTTCGCACGTAGTTGAACATTTTGAAAACTAGGTGTACCAGGCGGATGTACAGTACAATACCCAGTGATTTCGATTGGCTGTGATAGGGCATAAGTCAATTGAAACAATGGCTGGGTGTGCTCGAGACATTGCTAACTGCAAAATATTTTAGATAGGCGCCGATACCCACCAAACATTCGTACTTTACTTAAAATATATATTAAACACAACGTAAACGGGTCATTTCGTATAGAAAATTCCTAACAAGGCGACCCGTTTTCTTTCACCTTAAGTGTAAATCTACAAACAGAATTTTATTAAAATATTTTCATCTTATATTTTGTTGCCAAGTAAATAGGTATGCCATACAAACTTAGTCATTGGCATAATTGTGACGTTTTCAAGTCAAAGGTACATAATTGTCGGTTGTTAATAGAGTTTATTTCTTAACGTTTTTTATGGCAGTACCGCCTTATTGACAACCTCCAATGATGTACGTTTGGCTTGAAAACGTTTCAATTTATACCTATACTATATCTATCAGCAACAAGTTTGTATAATAAGCCGCAAGAACGAGGTCTGTCCACGGTCGGTGTATGTTAAACACGTGATATCTATACAACATTTTATAGTAGGCTGTATTCCGTTGTCGTAAAGCCAGCAAACGAGACAAGACGATTTCAACGACATATAACTACCGTGAGCCGGTGAGCTACTTCCATTATGTCGGCAGTAATGTCCGTCTCAACTCGTCTGATGTGAACGAGATAATTGCTGTCATATTATTTTGTCAACCTAGCCTCACATAATTATTATGAAGTCACTACAAAACAAAACATAACGCTTGGTTCAAAAACCTTATAAATTTTAACCACCATGTGTTCGATCAGAAACCTGGTTTCTGATTGAACACAATTTTGGCACGTACATATACTTCCGTAATTGACATGATAACGCCATAGTTAATATCAACAAAGTAACTGAGTTTACGATGCAGTCTGAGTACTCGGAATATGGAATCTATAAGGTATTTACAGATTTTTCTATAAACAGATTTTTTTGAATGATACTTGTAACAAAGTAACATCTTTCTTAAAGATTTCATAAAATTATATATAATATAAGAGTAAATATAAAATAGGTCAAAATTATTAGGAAAGCTAGTTTTTAGGATGATCAGAGTAACCGCGATTGAAATGCATGTTTGAAACGAAATTAAAAACGTGGAAATATTTCTGGAGTCGTAGAAAGATAACTCTACTACTAAAGTAGGTATACATATACTTTGTGTACCAACGATAGATAGGCTTAATGGAAATTACATTAATACATTACCACTAATTAGCGTTTTGAATATTGCGATATTGCTACTTAACATGCAGACACCTAGATACCATAGAACGCACAACGTCAGACTAAATAAATATGTGTCGTGTCTAGGTCGTGAATAAAGTAATAATTATTCTGGTGTAAGTAAACTATGTATTTATATAGAATGGATAATAGGTACTGTTTTCATCAGCCACGGATGCATATAACGAAGCAAAAAGTGCTCGCAATTGTCTGAAAACGAGTTTTGGCAAGGGTTTCACTAACTGACTGACTTAAGAATTCGGTAAGTAACGATTTGAAAACGAAATTCGCTAATAATGAAATAGTTTTTCCTAAAATTGCTCTAGCTAAACATACTATTGCTTAAAAATTCATATGCAAATGGAAAAAACTGTTCCACTTATTCCTTAAACGATTCATTTTCAACGTATTTATATATTTTACATGCTAGTTTAACATAATTTTAATCATTAACAATCTTACTATTTTCACCTCTCCAACCAAAAACCGCGAAACAGCTATTAGAATTATAGTAAGGTGCATTCTTTTATTTACAACTGAAACAAAAATAAAAAAAGTGTTCCACTTATACAGTTTAAAAAGAAACCATCTTTAAAAAATATGTACACAAACTATTAGAAGTCTTGTTAGTTACTGCAAAATGATATCGAGAAGTTGAGGGAAATATAAAAAACAAACGCACAGACCCAAAATGAGTCCTGGCCTTTGCAATAACGGGTTGCAATACGATCAAATATTTTTGAGTCAAATAACCACTATCTAGTACAAATTGTATTTTTGATGGGTAAGACCATGTTTAAATCAAGTTGTTGAAACTACGGAATATAACTGTAAAAAGTTAAAACAGTAGCTTGTTATCGTAGATGCGGCCCAGTCTTGCCTTCCTACCCAGATATCGATGGCCGGCTTCATAGTTATTATGTTATTTATGTTAGTTTATTTGGTATGAAATTGTAACACAAAACATATGTAACAAATGGGTACCATTACCGTCATTACCCATATCGTAGATACAGAGCACTTGTTTACCAAAACAATGCTAAAACCACAGGTCCATGCTGTGTAATATTCATCCATATTAATGAAATAGAATTTTAGGAGTATCATGGTAGAGGGTGCGCTCGTCGCAGGAAGCGATCTCTCATTACGTTTTTTTATGGAGTGTTCGTTGATCTCGCGCAGCTCGGCTCCTACATGTTGTTCTTTCTCGAAACGCGCCGAGCCCGAGACTTATCATTTCTTATGATTGGGATTTTATTCAACTAATAAGCTGTTATTTTTTCAACGCATTACGTCATTAGAACGTCTCATTTCGTAACGATGGCGGTTCTAAGAACTATAAAAAAACATTTGTTTTAGTCCGTACACTTGAGTCATCAAATTTTGCATTTCTTTTGTTTAATTTGATACTAGCATACACAAAGACGCGGTCTAATTATTATTATTATGTCTATGTGAGTCAGTTGCCTTGTTCTTCGAACATCTCGGATCTCGGTATAAACAAGTAACCTAACTCCGCCGCTCCGTCCCACCCACCCTTATTTTGTCCGAGCGACAGGTGCGGCGTCTTGACTCGCAGCGCATAACAGCGATATCTAGCTTGTACGGTCACGTCTGAAAACATGGATACATTTAATGTGACAAAAATATGTAGCCAAGACTTTACGCCTTGGTAATAGAGTCGTGGCTACATTTTTTTGTCACATTATATGTATCCATATTTTCAGACGTGACTGTAGGTACCTAGAAATCCAAACTAAATAGAATTAGCCTTCAATAGGTCGTACATGTAGAACGTGTGGTCCATGGCATGCACACAATAACTCGAGCAGGGCAATAATAGAAGTTAATTAATTACCTTCCGGTTTTGTGATCGGACGACTTATCGCTGTGAATTTTCAACTTTGTACATATTTACACTTACATGCACAAAAAAAATGAAATTAATTTAGTTACGTATAAATAGTGGGTTGCAAACAATTCTTTGGATACAAGCTCAGAGCCAGAAGTCTGTGATGTTATCATGTGTTTCTTAGAAGTGTTTAGAACACACTGCTACACTTACACTTGACTCTCTAGTTTAGGGTTTTGGGATTATTTTCATAATACGTCACAAATTCGACTTTCTGTGCACTTTTTTACCCGACTGCCGAAGGAGGGTTATTTACAAACTATTGTCAAACCTGGAACCTAAATAAGCTAAATACTTATACGAAAAAGAGCGATTGTCTCTATTTACTTCTGTTAATATGAGAGGTATATGAGTTTGTGTAGTACTGTACTGTCACTTTCGTTTTCCATATTAAGGAAAGAGATGCTACGCGAATGTTTGGGTAAATGCCGATAACAAACCACGAAATGAACTGGCGCTATAAGAGTAGAGGTAATTATTGACGTTTTCTACCTAGATTTAGTGCAAATCATCTGGTTGGTAATTAGCTTACATGGTTAGTTTTAGTCTCTCATGTACATGTTACCTTTTCTTTGAATGTCACAAAAAATATGACTTCTAGGTTTTCGTCAATGTTCTGTCTACTGAAAGCCTTATATTTAATTTGTAAATAGTAAAAGGTATATTCTTATTAGACATTCCTAACATATTTTAACTAATGGACTTAGAGCTGGCCACGTCAGATATGACACAATAATAAAAGCAACCAAACCCGGTTAGATTGCTATACTATTATTATCTGGCAGCTTTTAATAAGTTGAGGTCAGAGTGACAGACTAGCGAAATTTTGAATTTGGAAATTAGTAAACCCAAGATAGGTAAAAACTGCCGAAGTTGTCTCAGGTATAAAGGCGAGGGCCTATATTTTAACATTAGTTAGTTTATTATTTTAACAAATAACATTCCGTATTATTACGGAAATCTAAAACAGTAGGCGACAAACTAAGAATTACGTTATATAAGTATGTTGTTTATCCCGCGAAGTTCTGCAGAAAATTCTAGAAGTATGGAAGCGCCAGTTACAAGATGGTGGCTTAAGGTTGAGTGTTACGAAAACCCAATAAATGTGTTTTCTTTCTTTCAATACATGGTGTGCAACGAGCCACCCTCATCTTCAGAAGCCCCGCTCGTTATCGATAGTCAGGGAGTCACCAGGTATAGGATACCGGCTGCCGGGCTTGAGTGGCGAGAAGGGACTGGCGTGACCTGCGACCGGAGGATGCCCGTCAAACTCAGAGGTCTCGTTTACAAGAGCATCATAAGGCTAGTGTGCTCATGGGAGTATGGGAGTGAAACATGGGCGATAAAGCAACGTCATGTCCACACCGTTCAGGTAGCGGAGATGAAGATGTTGCTTTGGATGTGCGGTGTGACGAGGCTCGACAGGATACGCAACGAGTACGTTCGCGGAAGCCTCGGGGTACGTGACGTTGCCGACAAGATGCAGGAGAGCTGACTACGTTGGTATGGTGATGTGAAGAGAGGTCTCGTCCTGAGCATATCCTGAATACCAACATGAGTCTCAAAATCCCCGGGTCCAGGAGGCGGAAGACCGAGGGCTAGATGGATAGACTCCATTAAGAGAGTCCTGGAATGCTGCAATGTATCTGAAGCAGTGACGTCGAATAGGTCAAAGTGGAGATCTAGAAATAAGCATAGTATAGCAAACGGACTAGAGGGGTTTCGTTGCTCTCCTTATTGTGTCATATTCATATCTGTCGTGGCTCGGCGTCTCCGTCTATAAGTATTCTAGCATATCTGGCTGGCTAAATGGGTCAACTGTATTTCTGTCTTCCGGTTTGCAACTTGAATCAACACCATAAATAAATAAAAATGCATTCATTCATCATCATCATCGTTCACATCATCAGTTTTTGTTAGTCAGCAGTATATAAACAAATGCCATGGTGTAGGTTTTGTACGTTGCCGCTGATGGTTTAACGTTAACTCGGTGACTGATACCGCTATCGGTGCCCTATATCTACTCCTGTAAAATGTGTCAAGTGCAGTAATATTTGGAACGGAAAGCGTACAGAAAATGTACGTCTAATACTAAATAAACTTATTTATTTATTTAACAACTCATTAGCTAACTTCTATTGAGAGTAATTGGGTATTAAATACCTTTCATTACAAATAATTTTTAGTGTTTCAAAACTGTTGAAACAGACAGTATAGTCTCCGTGGCTCAACACAAATAGCACATTTGCGATTCTAAATCGGACGCTGTGTTGTGTATGTGTAGATGCTTATAGTGCGATGCGATTCATTCGGCTTTCTCTTATCTACACATGTCATTATATGTTACCGATTTATATAATAATAATCATCGTTACGTTATTTACTATGATTTTAAATACCAATATAATACAAGAAAGTGTAAGTATACACTGAAAGTACAGCAGTACTACGCATAAAAGCCGTAAGAGCCATTGGAAAACTCATTCAATTGTTTGTCGTATTCTCGCGCAATAAATCCCAAAATCTGTTTATCAATGGTACTTATTTACGTCTCTCATTGTGTAGTGGGGCATACTGAATGCATACGTTAATGTAGGTACTACTTGTAGAAACTGTTGCTCTCATGTCCGAGCAGGTAGTCGCCATTGTTTACAACCGTTTTTTGTTTAGTTTTGTGGCCTTCACTGGATCAGATTGGTGTTTATGTTCTTGTTAGGTATTTGTGTAACACTGTTCCACTAACTTTAAATTGATGAAGTACCTACTTGTAGGTTGTATCCTAAATCATCTGTTAATTTTAGTTGAATAAATTTGACATTTCTCGCTTTTCCGACATACCGTTTTAAAAACAGTTTTCCTTACAGATTTGACACATCACCAACTGGTTTACATATGCTTAATAATTTTAAATGTTGGTGTCTTAACACAGCAACAGTATATACAATACTAGTATATCCTTTTAATATCTATTAGTAGCAGTTGTATCTAAATTACAAATTTCTTAGAAGCCTTCATAAGTAACAATCGAAAGCTATCATATCACTTCCTATCGTACCTTCTCATGAATTTATAAGTCCATTCACATTCACTAATTCAGAAGAGCGATGTTATTAGATACCTGATGCCGGGACACTGTGCAGTTGACAATGGTCCATGACGGGTGAGCAGCGGGGACACACTCGCAGAAAGTTTTGTACCGGTTACACAGTCCGAGTGTAGTGTCCGCACACACGAGTGAGTCAAACGCCACAAGCACCAACAACGCGTACAGTGGCGACATGGTGCCGCGGCGAGCGCGACCGACCGCGCTGGACGACCGACATGCACAGACTGAGACTGGGATCCGCACCGCCGACCTGCTGGCTGTCTCTCCGCGTTAGTGATGCCACTCGTTAACAGCACCCCGCATTTATCGACATCGATCATGCGTTTTACCTATTACTAATTATACACACTAACTCACGTTAAACGATATTGCTATGCCGGCTGGGTATGATCACGAACAAGTGGTAATTGGTGCCTTGTTGATTTGGTTGATTCCATTCTTGTCCATTTATTTAATCGTATGGGATGCATAGTTAGGCAATCAGAGTACAGCGTTGAGGTTGTTAAGCCAGGCAACGACGTCGGGTGTTAGAGCATCCAAATCCTCGGCTGGGCCTGGGTAGGAGTGAAGAGGGCAGCGCCGAAATATGTGCTCAGTGGTTTGTTCTTTTTCACCGCACTCGCCGAGGGGAGACTTCTTCCACCCTCACTTATGATGGAAATGATTCTTGTCCGTGGTGTAGGTTGACTAATGAATAGCTGATATCGCAAAAGATACATTGCATATGCATATGGAAAAGAACAATAATTTATGTATATTTCCATATACAATGTAAAAAAATAGTTAACTAAGCGTCAAATTGATACATTATTTTAAAAACGAAAGCATTCTATTATAAAGATCTATTATACTGTTGTGTGCGATCTCCTCCCAGTTTTATGCATGCAGAGCGTGTAGATCTCTCTCGACTTGGTCTCTCCAGTGGGACCTAGGATGACCTGCTGGGCGTAGACCAATATGGCGTCTAACGAAGGGCCTTTTAGCTGCCCTATCGCTTGACATTCTCTCAATATGCCCAAGCCAGCGGAGTTTTTCAGACTTAGTTTCGCCGATGATGTTTGGTTCCGGATTCGCCAGCTACTCTTTGTGTCTTCTTCTCTTTGTGTTGGCCCCAAAACCTATCTGAATATTTTTATTTCGGCGACAAGGAGCTGATTATCTTCCTTCAGAGTAAGTGTCCAACATTCGCAACCATACATTAAGATCGATCTAATAACGGTTTTGTAGACACGAATTTTGGTTTTCCGGCGTATAATCTTGGATACCAATAGTTTATGAAGGGCCGCCACGCATCTGAGAGCATTTTGGATGCGAAGTTCCATGTGTTAATATTCCGTCTTCTCTTGGCTAATTTTGAGACCGACCGTCAAGCCTTCCTTCGTCAATGCCCTTGCTGTCTCTGTGACGGTTACGCAATGATCGTATGCAGGCCGTTTAACTCCACTCCGCCACCCAGTATGTCTACCTTCCTGATGACGTGTTCTAGTGCCAGGTTAAACAGCATGGGTGATAGCGCATCTCCTTGTGACCAGTAATGACTTTGAACTCGTCTGTTGGCCCTCCTCCAACTTTGACAACGCATCCGACGTATACTGATATCATTGTTACGAGCTTGTCTGGGATTTTAAAATTCCGGAGCATGGAGAAGAGCGACTGTCTGTCTATGCTGTTATAAGCTTTGGCAAAGTCCACGAAGAGTGAGTGTATTTCCACCGCATATTCCCATTTCTTCTCCATGAACTTTTCAAGGAGGAAAATTTGGTCAACTGTGCTCCGATTACGCCGAAATTCACACTGATTGTCTCCAAGAACTTGCTCTGCTTGCTGCTGTATTTCTCTAATCGGGCCGTATGTGCTCATACGACAGTACTGTCAGTACTGTAGATGCCGTTGGGAGTAGTACTATTCCTCTGTAGTTAGAGCACGCGCGTCTTCTTACATCCCTTTTTGCGTACTGGACAGATGACTCCTACGTTCCCTTCAGTTGGTTGTCGTTCATGTTACTACATATATCCGAAGCAGGAGTTCGTAAAGACGGGATTGTATTGACCCACCTTCATACTTCCAGAGTTCACCTGCCAGTCATCCAGCCATCGATGCTAGGTGCTGTATTATTTTTAAGACGCATGATAGCTTTTCTAACATCCTCAAAGCCTAGGGGTTCTTCGTTTTCGATATCAGTCGACGGTTCATAGTCCTGTACATGATTAACGATTAACGGGCAATTTTTAGTACTATGTGTTGGAATTTTGTTCTTAAGTACATACAGAGTTAATTATTTTGTTTATAAGGTTTTTGGCTGGAAAACAGATTAAAGATGGACGAGTGAGTTTGAGGGCCGACCCGTTAGGGGAGATCCTCTAATATACGAGTTTTCGGCTAAGGCATTGCATAGTGCTTTTCACGACTAATGTGAGAAAATCATAAGTACAGTAGCCATCAGATATATTGGAGCAGCCAAAAAGGTGGCCATAAATATCTGAACAAAGCCTTTTGTCAAGATGATATATTTGATGGCGAATGTACCACATAATTCGTGTGTCTGCTAAATTTATGAAAAAATATCTAAGAGAAGCGAAACCCTTCTCTTCCCCCACCAGTGAAATAGAAAAACATTGTTGTAGTGGTGTGGTTCGGGTGTACAGCTATTGATTATTTTCCAGCTTGGATTTAGATCACATTTGCTACATTTCCGAACAGCGGCGTCAAAAAGTCAATTTCAAGATCATCGGTTGTCAAAAAGTTAAGTAATAGGGTTTAGCCAATGACTATAAACTCAATAGATGACTCAATAGAAGGGCTGGAGCAACCAATACCAGCGTTGTTCCTGTTGAATTTGTATTTTAAGTGTCATTGGGTACACTGAAAACCAGCGTTGTGACACTTATGTGCTGCGACACATGCTGAGTGTTATACTTTTCAGAATCCAGTCATAGCATTGTAACTTTTATGTCTCTAGTTTAAGCATAAGTACCCTTATATTGTAGTGTCTGTGTTTTGAATAATTCCTTAAAAAAAATTTTTGGAATGGCCGTATTCCGAGACGTAATTTAAACCAAACAAATTCTTAAAATATTTGCCGATTAATTGCCGTATCCAGAAAATTGGCGTGGGATTGGCAATGGGACCGCTGCCGTATACCGAATTTTTGACTGTAAAGCCCCAGAATTGCCGTATCCGGAACAACACTGACCGATACCATTGGCAGCCAATAGCTTATCGACAACGAGATAGCCGATATTTTCACAGCGCGTTACTTGAAGTTGAAACACAAAGTAGAGGTCGACGTGTGTTGCGTTCACACTGGCAGCCCTGATGCACTTTAAAACTTTGCTCCTGCTGCCTGCTGCGTAATTAGCACTTAACAGAAGACGGGGTCACTGTCTACACTACACAGATACAGCTATCGGTTTCATCAACTCGATTATTCTCTTCATTTCTAGGGAGTTTGTAATATTTGTTGATGACGTTAATAAGTTCAAAGGCGATTTAAGTTTCCAAACAGGCAAAGCTTACATAAATATATTTTTGGCGAAATTGACATAATCACCTATATAACTATTAACTAATTAAACCTAATCTTTGTACAATTAGATAAAGTTTGTTAATGAAGGTTAATGGTCAGTTAGGTGCTGCTGATAGTAAGCAAGGCATTGTCATTTTAATTACCATTCCTATTTATTTAATCGTATGGCAAGATATAAAACAATACAATGTTTCTATTTGCAACAATTCTTGTCATTAAGGGTTTTAAGTAATTTTATACTTCAATATCAGAAACACGCCTTGAGAGAATAGTATATTGCAACTTGCTATACTTTTCTCTCAAGGCTCTTATCCTTTTACGTTTACGTAGTTTACTATTTGTGACTCGTTTATTGTTGTCCCCAGATGCGTTTCTACCGAACGACAATTTCTTTCCGACTTCGTGGCGGGAGCCGAGAGCACGGCCGGTGGGCGCCTGGCGCGTTGGTTGGCGCCCACCCCGCGCGTGGAGCCTGCCAAGTGCGAGCTGCGGGCGCCCGCGACCCCCGTGCGCCCCGCCGCTCGGATCACGCTGCCCATACTTGTGCGTGACCAGTATGGAGAAAGTGTGGCATCGCCGGCGCTAAAAGTCGAGGTGTGTAATTGTTTACATTACCATTATGTATTATATTATTTATATTCAATTGTACGAGTATGTGCTTTTCAAAATATCGCTCCATATTTATTTTACTTTCCTTATTTTTGTTTATAATAGCAATGTACAATTTTAAAACAAATTACAACTAGAGTGAAAATTATTCTGCATGCCAAATGCCCATCAATGATGTGTCTACGAGCAAACAATTCCCATTTAAGTGTTGTTAATGAACGTAATTTTTCTCTAAATGATTTTACGTGGCCTAATAATTGGACGCTAGTGCGAAATTAGTAATTGTTTGCAATATCGAGATCGCACATTTATTACCTTGCTTCAGTGTTAATCAATTTAACGTGCATGTTATGGATTCTTAATCAATCCATCACGAAATTCACGTGTGTACCTTGTTTCCTATGTTACCCATATATACATTTGGTTACGTAATATACGTACAGTCAGCCAGAAAAAAAACATTTAAGCCTCTTTTGAATGTAACTAACTTATAAACTTCAGGAGAACTTTGCAGAGATGGTTCAGTGGTCTCTGCAGTTGACTGTACCCATACATAATACATCAATGACTGTACCTGTACCTATATATCTAAGCAGTAAGGTTATTCTGAAGTTTACCTTTTTTCACCTATGCTATCATATGCATGCTTAATTATTATCAATGTTAGGTACTTCGCATTCCCACTCATCATTACAGTAGGGAACATTATGCAAAACTCTGCGTAGGGGGCGGCACTAGCACAAACAGAGGGCCTATCGTGAAATATGAAAATCGAAATTTCGTTATCTGTCTCTCTATCATTCTTGCATATTCAAATGATAGACAGGCAGATAACTAAATTTCGATTTTCGTGGTTCGAGATAGGCCCTCTGTAAATAAACCGCATTGATGTTGATATACATCGTTACAAACCATGTGTGACAACTTGTCAAAAAATTGTTTAGGGCCTCGTAGATTAGGAGTAGGCCATAGGCATCCCTACCTCATCGTCATCGAGTGGTAGTAGAATTCGGCTTATGTACGGCAATGCACGGTGAAAGTTATCTATTTTAGTACTTTGTACAGTCAGCAAAAACATTATTATAAAATCTACCACATCGAGTAGCAAATTGAACCTTATGTCATTCAAAAGTACTAATCAACCTGGTAAAAACCAAATATTGTAGCTTTTGTTATTCAGCCAAGTTTTATGTTTAAATATGAAAATCAATGAATGCAAGTACGACGTGCAAATGAGTTCACGGGATGATTTTAATGCGTTTTTACGCGGAACATAAGACAGTGTTTATCAACAAGTGCCAAAAAATAAGAAGTTACATCGCCTAAAACCGGCAACTTCATGATTTTACTACAAATTATTGAAATAATTAACCTAGTAGAAGATATTTAAAACTTGTGCCATTCGAAAGGAGGTGTTTCCATTGCGCTTTGTCATGGGCTTCTTCAAGAAGCAGGCGCACAGGGCTCTCAAAGGTCGGTAATGCATAGGCGGCTCCTGATGTTGCTTATGTCCATGGGCGATGTTGACCGCTTCCCATCAGGCGGGTCGTCTGCTGGTTTGCTACTAGTTTCATAAACAAACAAAAAAACTTTAAATCCTAAAATGTCAGGTTTGCGTGTTGCTACCACTGACTGTACATAATGCTCCAACCAGGTACTACAATAACCTCATTTAACCGTGCATTGCCCTACATAAGCTGAATTTTGCTACTCGATTAGGTAGGCTTGCCTACGGCCTACTATTGATCTATAGTATGTTAGTATGTATGTATGTATAATATTTTTATTCATTTAAAAATGTAAACTTATATTAATCATATAACTGTATACCTCGCCAAACTGTGACGTTTGATGGCGAGTATAAGTACTCTTTATGGTTTACAATATGTACTAGTGCTGCACTCTCGTGGCGGAACATTGCAGTAATATTGTACATTTTGTATATTGATGTATAAATACACGCGACACGTAGTTTAACAAAATTACGGCTCTTCGTTTCGCTATAGGAACCATCAGACCTTCACTCAGCCAAAGCTTAAGTCGTATTATTCAATTGAGTAACAAATGTTCAATGTACTCGTAGGTTCAAACTAGAATCGTTGCCGTTGTTTGTTAAATCATCGCAAGTCGTATGCATGAAGTTATTATTATAGATTGGAGTATACTCCTCGGTCACAAAGTGAGGCCGAAAGAGAGCGTAATAAAGGGAGCTGCGTCTCGTTTTGACTAAGGGGGTAATGAAATAGAAATACATATAGCAAAAAAATATTCGTGATAACAACAACATGCATGTTTGCAGGTAACATACTTAATCTAACGATAATAACTTATTATAATTTTAATTAAGGCATGAGCTTAGTTGCCACGATATGACGTCATCAGACAATATTGCCAACATAAAAACTAGTCAAAATGTCAATTTTGTAACGAGTTCGAGTGAGACACCGCCCCCTATATTATGCACTCTATCGGACCGTTTTTCCTAGACACCTATGAAAATGATTAGACATTAAGAAATAAGGGGCGTGCTACTGTGGTGCTACCGTTGCACGAGTAAAGATATCTGTGTATCCTTGAGTAATGTAATAGATCATTTTAATTTAAAAATGGATCCTGTAGGTGCCGTTGCTATAAAAATTCCGAGGATTACGTGACCACATGAATCAACTGTTTTGATTTTGATTAAATATCCAATCCAACTTACTGAATGGTTAAATTGGAATTAGACCCGACAGGTGGCGCTGCAATTGGATGCATTATTAGTTAAACATATTTTTAGTTGGTATCGTCAAATAACTTAAATAGAAACATGTGATGTCTGGCTGGACCACATTTTTTAAGGTACATCATACACATACTTGAATGGAATTCAGCCCGGATCTCAGTAGAATTCTGCCAACCATAGACGAAATTCAGACGGTGCGGAGAATTATCTATGGTTGGATCTGGTTTTTTGTTTTCAGTATTTTTTTGTTTGTATTGCTGAATTTCGCTAAAACCCTGATAGATGTGTGTTGCGCCTAAGGCGCAAAACACACTTAGCGGAATATTTAGTGGACTTCAGTCGACCATAGACAAAGCTAAATGGTTATCTCCAAAAAGTAAACTTTTATTAGCGTACGAACAGGTGGTTTGGTACGGACAATTGCTTCGGAACGGTGTCAAAATGATACCATAAATGAATTCGGCATCCACGAATGATACGAAAACGATACCAATCATGACCTAGTAGTTTAACTGATGTAGATATCAAGATAAAGTTGAGAGTCGTCGTCGTCGTCGTCGTCGTCCCCCCCCCCCCCCCCCCTAAAAATACATCAAAAATATGGTTGGCTCCACTTCTCAAATCCATCCTTGGGTCTTAACAGGAGTAATCATACCAAAGGAAATCTTTTGGTCACGAAAAGCCATATTTTTTCTTCTACAACGGCCACTATACAGGATGATTCATGAGACGTGAGCAGGCTTAACACTACGGATTCAGTTAATAATAAGCTATTGTTTGATATCAGTATTAGTGTGATAAGAGCAAAAAAAAAAATTTTAAGTAAAAATAAAAAGTTTAAAATTAGTTACGACACGCATGGTCACTCTTCAATTAGAATACTCCGTCGCGTACTGATGTTACACATATCACAGAAAAACAAGAGAATATTCTGTCAAATTGATGTCTGGTTACTTTGGAAACATCGTATCTCACTTAATTTGACAATTATTTTTCATAATCAAAGTGCTGTCATGATTGTTAAAGAGGTTTTGATCTTTATGGATTTGTTTATGTAGGGTGACCATGATTACAGGGAACAAAATTTCTACGACACAAAAAGGTAAAAAAAAATTGAAAGGCGTTATTGTTTCATTTAAACATGATGGCGGCCGATTCATTATCGTTAACTAAGTGTGTAGGGTTGTTCCTGCTCACGTCTCATGAATCACCCTGTATACTGTGTTAATACGTAGTTAATATAAGGAGTGGTCCGGAAAAAAGCAGCCGTGCCTTTTTTGATTTATCTTTTTATTTTGTGCCGATTTAGAAGCAGTTTTTATATTTAAATAATCTCTAGATACAATCATACAAAACATAAATACAATCATACTTAAATAAAACAGCGTTTGGAAGTTTTCGCCTTTTGTATTCCATCATACACATAGTTTTTTGAGCAGCGTCTTCTGACAGAATTTTTGAGGTGTTTCTCAAAAACATGTTTTTTCTTATAGTTTGATTTGATGAGCTATTTTATACCTTAATAAATTGTCTTTCTTCAATAGTAAACTTTTTTATCTGGCTTCATTTTAAGGTAGTTACAGTAATTTTTAATTAAATGTATTTGCCTTTTTTCATAGAAAATTATCTCCCATAGAAAAATCTTTGTCAGAGGTTAGATTAGAGAGTCTTCCTGACTATCCTAGCTAAAATACAGTTAATTAATGTAGCTTCTTGGTAAGATCAAATTCTGAAAAGCATAAAACGGGTTGTGAAAATGGAAATACAATTGTGGCATTGTAGCAGATGTCGATTGAAGATTGTCAAATTATGTTGTTCAAAAGGTTACAAAGTATGTTGAATTAAAAACGCGAAAACTTAAATATGCTCACATATTCTATTATGATTGTATTTTTATTTATTAGTATTGTATCTACGGATTAATAAAATAAATATACTGCTTCAAAATTAGCACTAAATTAAAAAATACACAAGATTGTACACTGCTACTTTTTTTCCGGACCACTCCTTATGTAGTTATTAATATAATAGTTATTGACGGGATCACGTCACAATAAAGGATATTTGTAAAAAAACGGGGATAAATAAAATAAAAAAATACATATAAACAAATCGAAACTGTCAGGTCTAAGATTAAACGTTTTTACTTATAAACTTATTGGTTAAACAGGTTGTCGTACAACGCTTAGAGGAATTGGGAGGTCGAAGTCGCGCTGTTGTATCAGCAGTTGGCGGCGAGGGCCGACGCGGCGTGCCCGACGTTCCGTACCAGCCCACCGTGCGCGACACCATGTGCTTTCACGCCATCACCATGATGAAGGTTAATTCTATATTTTGCCGAGTTATGCATATGCCTGTATTTCAAGTGTAAACAGAATGGTATCATGACGGCATAGCACTTGGCAGTCTTTTATATCGTGATGCATTATAGATACAATTTAAACGTTCTGACGTCAATATCCAGGCATACCAGAACTACTCGTTTGAGGAGTTACGCGTAGCGAGCGGAGCGTGGGGCGGCGGCGGTGAGGGCGGCGGCTGGAGCACGTGGGGATCGGCAGGCGGCGCGCGCGTGCCGGCCGAGCGGCTGCCGGTGCGCGCGCAGCCCGACGGCTCGTACGCCGCCGCCTGGACGCCGCGCGCCCCTGGCGCCTACCAACTGCGGTGCACCCTAGACGAGCTGCCAGCACCTCAGGTTGTTTTCCTGAACTAACCGGAGTTCATATCTATTGATTGCTAAGCGCATTGCGTAGTGACTCTTTGAAAAATGTGTTCGGTATCGAAATGTTTTCCATTAAATACCTACTTTTTAAATTCGTTATCGTTACCCCAATGCTACTATAATTATCTTAGGTTTTCCTGGACCAGTCTTTGGAATTCGCTATTCATCTTATTTTCACCTTCTTATTGACGTTTTTGCCTCTGCTGTTGTGTTCTGATATAGCATAACATAGTTTAACTTTTACATTTTTATTATATATGCACAATAGGCACATATTTTACTTTGTATTAATTTAGAAGAGTGTTTAACAGGAGTTGACGATAGAAGTGGTGGAGAGCAGCATGGAGGGGCGTGGCGAGCGCGGGGCGGGGGACGAGGCGGTGTCGCCGCCGGCGCGTCTGCGGCGCTTCGCGGCGCGGTTTAGCGCAGGCCTGCGCGTTCGAGCCAGCCCCAGCCTGCAGGCTGAGGAGCTGGGCCGCGTGCCGCCTGGGACCACCGTCGCCTGCGTCGAGGAGGTACTTACATGTTATCTTGCTACATGCTTATCTCGTAACTTGCCGGCTACGTTTATAAACGCACATTAAAAATGCAAGAACATCTGTTTAATTGCTTTAATTAAGTACTCAGCAATTTTTTTCTAACATATATGTTAGTTTGTATACAATGTAGATAGATAGTGCTTAGTTTTTTCCCAAACGCGTTTAGCTTAGCTGGGGCTCAATAACATTCTTTTAATTTCCCTCATAGTGCTCAAAACGGTAAAAAGGATTTAAGTTTTTAAATACATGTCATAAACTAAGCACTTTTTATGTACACGTTGTATGGCAAAGATAAAGAGCATTAAGTTTCCTAAATGTTAGATGCAAACCAGATTTTCAGGCCAAATATTAACGAAAATACAGACAATTTATTACTGAGGTTCCAATATGGGGGCGGAACCAACAATATTTTAGAAGTCACGACTTTTCAAGTTTAATGACACTTGACAGGTTAACGAACAATAAAATGTGGACGGGCTTAGTGACAGGGCACACTCTGTCGATTTCCAAAGACAAAGTGGGACCTTTTCGACTGGATTGACGCATAAATACATATCGACAGGGGTCATATGTTAAAGCTTTTTATAAGATTTCAATATTGCTGTTTTTAGGGTTCCGTACCTCGACAAGAAAAAACGGAACCCTTATAGGATCACTTTGTTGTCCGTCCGTCCGTCCGTCTGTCAAGACCCCTTTTCTCACGAACGCGTGGAGTTATCAAGCTGAAATTTATATCAAATACTCAGGTCTACTGTCCCTTAGAGCTGTGAAAAAATCAAACTTCTAAGCCAACGCAATCAAAAGATACAGCCGTTTATGCCGCAAATTTTCGAAACTCACAAGGCAATCAAAACCTCCAGTGTACTTCCCGTGAACTCAGAATCTTGAAATTTGGTACGAAGCAACATCTTATAGCACAGATAAAGGAAAAATTGCGAACCCGTAAATTTTTAGTTACATCATATAATAATTATATTTTTAATAATTTAAAAGTTACTATCCCTATATACCTACAGGTTTGTACGGAACCTTCGGTGCGCGAGTCCGACTCGCACTTGGCCGGTTTTTTCCCCTAGCGTTTGTTTACGGAATAAAGTCAGATAATTTTGAGGTTTTTGCCAAGTCTACAATTGCAAGGAGTTTTTTCTGTAAACTACTGACGGATTTCTTATCATAATCGTAGAGCTCGGCATTAACTGAGTTCGATCGATCGAAGAAAGGCAAAATATGATAAAACATAAGGATTATCTAGGTGTGCGATAAGATTGTATTTTGTAACGTGTAACGGCGCTAGCATACTTAGCGTATTTGTCCAAATATGGTGTTGCGTACCTTTCTTATTCTACTGTAAAAAAAGAGACAGGTAACACGAATATTTGCCCTAATAAGGTCAGGTGTGTTGTCGCCATAAGATGTGAATAAGCAACGTCGGTGCAGGTGGTGAACAAGGACGGCACGTGGGTGCGGCTGGGCGCGGAGTCGGTGCGCGCGCACGCGGACGGCGGCGCCGGCGTGGCCTGGTGTCTGCAGCACCACCGCCACCTCGACCGCGCGCTGCTGCTGCCCGTCGACGCCACCTCCCCGCCGCAGGTATCGAACATGCTACTTCCAAGTCGAACCCTCATGTCTGAGGGTCGTGTCCACCATTACTACCTCTACGTTATAATGCTCTCCATGTGGATTTATTGCCTTCCTAAAGGATCCCTGGAGTCCGACGCGTCATACACGCGTGACACATCTAACTAAGCTAGGTTCATTCATCTTTTCTGTTTGACAGTAACAAATTTCTACAGTTTTAGTACAAGCTAAAACTACAATGGACAGATTGGGCGGATACTCGTCACAATTTGATATCGGCCTCAAATATCTCTAACTTTCAAGGAACTATATGGAAAATATTCTAAAAGAAGAGTAGATACTCATTTTCAACACTACGAGCACTATACCAACTGGTAGACAATCAAACCTATAGAAATAACCTAATCGGTGTAGATAGGTACATATCTACTCCTGTTCAAGTTAAAAATAATTCTAAATTGCTATACGTTTAAATTTCACGAAATGTGGTGTTTTAAATTGCGCCGTTACAACGATAATAAAAGGGCCGTCTTAACCATATTGAGCGCCGGGATGCGAAAAGGAACCCTTATAGGATCTCTTTGTTGTCCGTCCGTCCGTCTGTCTGTTAAGACCCTCTTTCTCAACAACGCGTGTAGCTATCTAGTTGAACTTTATATAGAATACGTATATCTGGCGGCCCCTTGAAGCTATAAAAAAATCAAGCTTCTAAGTTAATTCAATCCAAAGATACGGCCTTTTAAGCCTTATTTTCTACACACTTCGCAGGGGACCCAAAACCTATAGGGTACTTCCCATAGACCTAGAATCATTAAATTTGGCAAGAGGGACGGTATTACAGCACAAGTATAATAGGAAAAAGTCCAAAAATGGTTTATTTGTTATTCTAACACAAAAAAAATTTTGCTTCAAAATATTTGATCCTGAATCCAATTTTACTTCTTGTTACATACAGCAATGTTCGATGATTGTTAATATAGTGCGATGTACGTAACCCTCAGAGCGCGAGCTTGACTCGCTCTTGGCCGGTTTTTTTTATATGTGAGGTTGAAAGTTTAATATACACCGTGGGCTGGAATAACCCGACAGATCTTAACCACGAATTTCTAAGACCAAAAGAAGTAAAAAATGTGATGTGACTTTATGTCAATTTCGCCAAAAAAATTTTTATTTTATTTTATTTTTTATTTTTTTGAATGTTTATTGCACATGAAAAGCAAATGTTATTAATAAAATTATCGCCTAAAACATATTGGTACTTTTTTTTTGAAAAAATTTTGTTACTGCTAAGTTTTCCTTGTCACTGTGATATCTGTCAATAAGGACGTGTAAACTATGTCCAATAGTGGCAACAACGCCATTAGAAAGGCATTTTGTGATGAGTTATAATAAAAAAACCGGCCAAGAGCGTGTCGGGCCACGCTCACTGTAGGGTTCCGTAGTTTTCCGTCCGTCACAGTAAGTGTCCCCACTTAAGAGTTAATAACACCGCCATGTAGGATATGATATGAGAGTTCCATGTACAGCGACATCTATCGGCAAATTGAGTAAACTATTGCGCGCGAGCATAAAGTATGGAAGATGATTTTTATGGGATAATTCTTTATTGCGTGAACCGATTTTCACCGTTTTTACTTTATTTGAAAGCACGTCATTTCATTGTAATTTTGTAGAAATTACAGGTACAATAAACACCTGCTTATACGGTTAAATTACAAACTTAGTTCAGAAATTATTTTGTATTTTTTTTTCAAAAACTATTCATCCTATCAAGTTCAAAATAATTTTCCAAGAAAGTTTTTATAAAGTTCTACTTTTGAGATTTTTTTCATATTTTTAAAACTTATGGTTCAAAAATTAGAGGGGGGGGGACGCATATTTTTTTACTTCTGGAGCGATTATTTCCGAAAATATTTACATTATCGAAAAATGATTTTAGGAAACCCCAATTCATTTTTAAATACCTATCCAATAATATATCACACGTTAGGGTTGAAATGAAAAAAAAAATCACTCCCCACTTTACGTATAGGGGAGGTACCCTAATAAAAAAAAAAAATTCACTTTTTATTTTACCACTTTGTCGGCGTGATTGATATACATATTAGTACCAAATTTCAGCTTTCTAGTGCTAACGGTCACTGAGATTATCCGCGGACGGACGGACGGACGGACGGGCAGACATGGCGAAACTATAAGGGTTCCTAGTTGACTACGGAACCCTAAAAAGTGTATTTTTTTTAAAGCGGTATTAACTCTGAAACTAGTATTCCAGAAAAGTTTATAGGACATTTTAGTCTCCAATTATGATCAGGAATTTATGGTTAAAATCTGTCGGGTTACTCAAATTCACCGTGTATATATACAACACATTTGATTTAAATTAGATTAAATTAAACATGCTATTAGGGCAGAGTGGCTGTTACAACTAAACGTATTCTCAGTCCCAAATTGATTGCTATGTCACTTGAGCCTAGCACTTGAGTTTTGCAACAAAAACAATATGCAACTTATGTGAGAGGTTTAATAGTTATTTGTTATATAAGTGTCCAAAGTTGTATTTTAACCGCGAGTATGGAATTGAAGCATGAGCTAGCGAATGGATTCTAGGGTTCAACTACGAGGCAGTGAATGGATTGCATAGTTAAACCACGAGCAAAGCGAGTGTTCGAAAATAGAATCCTGAACAAAGCGAGTAGTTTAGAAATAGAATTCTGAGCGTAGCGAGTTTTGCAACACACGCGACGTAAAAATAACTTTGCAGCCGTGTGTAACACAAATCTTTTCACCTGACTAAAGCGAAGAAAAACAACTGGAATATGTAAAATCAATTAAAATGGATCGATCAAAATAAAATTGATTGTAAGATTTCAAGCGTTTTATGGTAAAATCATGTAATAAAATTGTTTATACTGAATGTTTTTCATTGAATACAATTAAATATAAAATTATTTTCGAGTCCAGAGCACCTGATTTGATCAGACAATTTAATCAGATGGGCGAACATTGTCCTATCTGGAGTGATCTTTACATGTTATTATGTTTATAAAAGTAACTAATAACACGTTCGAATTTCAAATATTCTTTGCACTCTTGTGAATAAAATGCAGTTTTACTATCTGTTTTTAAAGAATAAAAAAGTGCTTTCCGAGCTAGTGAGGGCAAAAAAGATGTTAAACATTTGATGTTAAGTCCCTTTGTCGGATTTGAATGTAAGATGTGAACACATACTTTATTCCTGTAGTAATAGGGTTTATTTTGACTTGCATATCGTACATCAAAAGTTTCAAATGAGCAAAGGAATGTGCCGATAGCGTATGGCAAATTTTAAAACGATGTTTGTGGCTGTGCTTTGATATTAATTTTGATAATTATCCAACTAAAACATTTTGTAAAGATTTCGGTAATCGGGCGGGACCTTGGCGCCCGGATACGGCGCACCCCTTGGACCCTGGGTAAAGAGCCCTGAATAAAAGTATTACGCAACGGGCAACTACCGTTTGGCGACAAGTGTATTAGTTATCTACATGCTTTGAGTAGCACGTGCATAACAGCAAGATACACAACAACTATCACAATCAACATGTCTTACAATGTAAATCCTAAAGGCAGCACCTATCAGCTGTTTACTCAACAAGTATAGATGTTTAAACAAAGAAACAGTCTGCCTCGCTTTGTAATGAAAGTGAATCATAACAAAATCGTGGTACATGTGTGAGTACGAGCACGCTGTTTGTTTTCAGTCGGAGTACACGGGCATATGGACCGGGTACGGCGATGCTCAGGGCGACATGCAATCGTGGACGCACGAGGACGACATTGACATTGGACTTAACGGTAAGACCTGTCGCTGCTGACTCGCCTGTACCTGTTATGACTCGCCAGCTCAGTTTTTAATGTCGTGTTATCGAACATTTACAAATACTTGTTATGTTTATAATTGCAGATATTAATAGTATTGATGAGCGGAGGTTTCCGTTCTCGGTCCAGTGCGATATGGCCAATGATGTAAGTGAATTTTAGTTTTTTACGACTACGTACCTGCATCAAAATTGATAAATAATTTAAATTCAGCGCATTTTTTCTCTTTATATAAATAAATACATATTAGAGTAAATTGTGAGTAACTGGGCACCTTTTAATAACTGGCCACCTTATACTAAAAATAATTCTATTAATAGGTAAAGATAATTCATTTTGCTATGAGGTGGTCAGTTATTGAAGGGTGGCCAGTAATTGATGATTTACCCTACTGGGCAATGTTTATACAAACCGACCCGTGTAGATTAAGTGATGTTACATATTAAGTTAAGTTCGCCCTAAATCGGAGAACTTTTGGGTGGGTGGTTTTTAATTTCTTTCTCAGCTTGTAAACATGCAAAATGATATTAATTAGACGATGTACAGCCTGAAAATTTATTTTCTTCTTAAACGTCATAATGAGTGTGTGGTGAGTGTTTATATTTAGAGAATAAAATATTTCGACATCAGTATCTTTTTAAGTGATCGTGTACTCGTAAAACAGGACGAGCCTATAAGTCAGTCCATATTGCCGGTCACTTAAATTTGAACAACTGTACTAAAATTCGTAACAAAAATCATCACCCCCATCATAAGGCCTCATACATCTTGATAGATAATTTAAGCAGCGTCTGTATGCGAGGAGCATCTTCTCTCGTGACTGAACTGGCCAATGCGGGAACGACATTTGCGTCCGCATTTGTGGCATGTAAAATGTAGTGTTGCGTACTTGCGTCATCGGCAAGCTCTTGACGAGTATGCCTATTGGCGCGCTTTTGGGCCAGTAATTCGATGTTATAATTCCCTTTACGACGCTCGCTCGTTCGACAAATCAAGTTATCGTTAGTAATGGGCCGTTTCCAAAAATATTCCCACCCCGAACGGAATACTGGGGAATTTTGACATTGTTGTATGAACACAATATTGTATTTTCAAGGAATCAAGCACAGTAACTCTACCGGAAAAGTAAATTCCCATATTTTCTGGGCTTATTCCCAATGTTCCCGGGAATATTCCCTTTGCTTTAGGGAATATTACCATAGTTGTTAGGAATTATCTCCTAACCGAAAGAAAAATTGTGTCGCAGTAGCTGTATTCGTGAAATTATAAACCGTATTTAAATGAAATTCTAACTAGAGGTGTGTTTTGTGTGCAGCTACTTTGATTTTCAGATTTCAACTTACCGAAAAATATTTTGTTAGAGTTCTTCATACATGTACGTTAAATGTTGTAACTAAATCTTTTTTGCTAGTTTCAACACGTAGCATATCAATCCATAGGTCCTTAAAAGTAACTTTTAGGTTTCGTACACGAAAGCCATTTTTTATTAAGAATTAATTTTCAGAAAAAACGTCCCGTAAGTTTAGAAATTGTCTCATTATTCTATAACTTTCGAATCAGGAGTCCAAAAAATAAAATAAAAACAGAAAGATACATCTTAATACACACTTTCAATATAAAATATTTTTATAAAAAAAATTAAACATTTTTTTGTTGTATTCTACTCAATACCATTTTTTTAAGTAACATTTATAACTAGCTTTGATTACTATTTTATTTTGCGTAACATTTATTTCAATATTCCTCCATTTGGGGAATATTCCCGGAAATAAGGGAATATTCTGGAAAGAATGGAATTATTCCCCTTCCCGGCAATATTCCCACGGCACATCACTTCAGTGATGATACACCTAAAGCTAGAGCATTACTGACAATTTAAAATCGGATTAATAGCATCCGATTTTTGACTACTTCGGGGTCTTCGGGTAATACCGGATATCGGCCTGTATGTGCCGTATTCTAATGCCAAATAAATTATACAGACTTATCGCAAATTTAATAAAAATAATATACAACTTTAAGAGTAGCTAAAAAACCTAAAGGTCCCTAAGTTATTTTCAAAAAACTTGAGGAGGGTAATGCCGGACATAACAAAAAACATTTTTTTACTGTTTTTTTTTACTTTGCTGCACATATCACACGACTTATCAGTCGGAGCATCAAGTGCAGTGTGAAGAGAGATGCGATACAAAACAGCGCACTATTTCATCTTGCCAGAACTAAAAAATTTCCCCCAATGGGCGTAAATTTGAATCACACGATTTTACCCTTTGTCCGATATTGGTCGAACCCAGCTTACTCGTAGTTGCGTTTCTAGGCAGTTAAAGATAAGTAGGTATTCGGTGAAGTATTCGAATTTAGAATTATTTATTTCATAATAATTAATACTAGTATACATTTTCTTAGCCTCTAAAATACTCTATACTATATCTACTCGCATTATTCGCAGAGTGATAGCAGCACTAGTCCTTTCGTATTTGGGCTGGAGCCGAGCAAGCGTGGAAGAATCTTTCGGAATGAATCCATCGCAATCCCAACACCGAGGTATGTAATCAGTATCATATTTTTTGTTGTAAGAAGCAGATACCTAGTCACTTTATTGGTTGCTTGCTTAATGCGTTTACTCCGAACGAAATAATTATATTGTATCATTTATTTATCAAGGCAAACGCGCTATCTGCGAATGAATGCGATGAACTGAAGTCATCTTCACGATCAGTTTACTGTAACATGTGGTGACCTAAGAACAGCCACAGGCCTATCAAAAATGTCAGCCAGAAATGAGAGTTTCTAATGTAGTTAGTAAGTTTCGGTAGCTCAGTGGATAGTGTGGTGGGGTAGGGTCCGCGAGTTGGAATCACACCCGGTATATTTACATCCGTTAAACATTATATTGTGCATAACTACCCACATATCAAATACTCGGGGATATGTCATAACGTAGGGACATCATTTAAATTTAGTATATGCGATATAATTACCTTAGTCAGTTAGTAATTTTCTCACTGCACCCACCTTGATGCATTTTCATCCGACCGTTGAGCTTTTAATGCTCCTCAAACTGAGCTACTTTTATTTAGTCTACATCTATTTGAATAAAGGTTAATGATTATAATTTTTCATACAAACTAAATACGTCATTCAAATAAGCAATTGACATCGTCTGTCACACTTCATTAACTGCTAGTTTTGCGGTACATTGCTTTCTCAAATAAGTTTTGAACAGTAAAAAAAATTACAAAGCCAGTTATTTTCAAAAGTTGTTATTCAGTTTTATGAGCAAAACCGTTATCCTTACATTTAAAGCCCGTCGGCCGCACAAAATTTGAGGTTATGGAAAACAGTTTCACTTTAATAAATAAATTATCATAAGAGATTTTAATGGTTGTTTACAATTTGGCATAGCACCATCCCCATATAAAATTATCCGGTAAAAGAAATTTATAATAATTGAATGTGCTATCGGCTATTCTGTCGCTTCACTCTTGTGCTAACCGTGCTGGCCGCAGAGTTTGGAAGCGCTGCCCTAGGTAGACTTTTTTTGGGGTCATTTTGTAGAGCTACTTCATCGTCTATATATCATCACTCGCCGCCACCAGCTTTTAATAAGTCAGTCCACCAAAAGTAAATAACTGAAATATCTGTTTATAGAAGAACGCAGCGGCGCAGCAACGGTAACAGCGACGAGTGGTGGTCGCCCGTGAAGCAGCGCTCCAGTGACAACATCCGGGACGTCAACCCCATTGAGGAGGTCGGTTGGGTCTACGGTTACGGATAGTCCTATCTATATCTGACCAGACACTGTCAGTAATAACTAAAAATGACATTATTTTTCAGTAGAGAATGAGAAGGATAAGTATATCCTTCTCATTCTCTATATTCACATTATTACTGATGGTGTCTGGACCGCTTATCAGGCTACCATTTTGTTTAAACTAGTGTTATTTCTACAGATTTTACTGTTATTAAGTAAAACGCTAAGCTTACGCTCAAAGCGTGTAATAACTTCTGGGCTATTAGAATCGTTTTATTAGAATCAAGTGAGGGTTTTATCAATCACTCGTTGAGACGGATTTAAAACAATATTTTTCTATGACTTTGTATTTAGGTACAAATGTACTTACGCGGGTTATCTTGTCCAAATTAGCAGCACTAACGAATTTGAAGGCAGGTGTTTATTATTCCTTTTTTTAGTTTATAAATAACAGTAGCTGCCAACCGCTACGCGTACGGTAAAACTCGCATTATGGCCAGGTGGAGACGTAAAATTGTGTACTCACCACGGGCAGTGAAAAAGAAAGCCCTCTATCGCATATTTACAACCCTCACCTGCGACTCGGGTCACAAATACCTGCAATTTCGGGCTTTCTTTCTTTTACACTCCTTGGTAAGTAATGTACTATAAGAGTTCACAATTGTGAATAAATAATAACAATTTGCAGATTTAATAATTCAAAACATTAAAAACACAATTTCGTATTGATTATCACGTTAGAGTAGAGACAGTGATGGAAATGTAACGTCTAGATTTTTATCAGTATTTACGAAAATTACATTTACATTTTCATAAATCAAAGTGAATCCTAAACGTTGTTTAATAGTTTTATTGCATATTACTAAATAATAAAGTAATTGTCTTAGGTGGTGGTCTGTTAGTAAAAGATTCGGTGGACTGCGAGGCGGCTTTTGCTGTTGTATTGTATGCCACTCGTGCCTGCCTCTGATTGCTCCATTACCCTCCAAACGTACAATAATTATGTATTTAACAGCGAATAACTTTTAAATATATAAGAATCACAATAGACTTTTAACATTAAAAACGATAGTATAAGTGTGGCTGAGAGATACGAAAGACAGATGACGCGAGAGAAGTTTTAAAAACCGAACCATTCGTTTCGAACCTTTTCTTCTTTAGGTTCTTTATTGTGCAAAATTCACAAGAACGTTAACAATGATAAGAATACAATACATAATTATTTTACATGTTTTTTAAAGTGGGGCATTCCACTCATACAATAGTATGTTATTCAATCAAATACAAACACTGAAAACATTGAAAAAATAATCAATCCAGCAGGATTTGAACCTCGCATCGATACGCCTAACCGGGGCTCGATCGCTTTACCAATTAAGCTATGGGTTCAGTTACTGAGTTGACGAAATTCTCAATGCCTTCAATCATCTTTTTGCATTTATTTTTACATCGACTTTATAGCAGCCGTAAGCGACATCTAGGTGCCAACTACTAGAGTTAGATACCCTTCCCGCCGACCCTTTTACAAGTGTCACAACGGAAATGATAGATGGCGCTGCTATCAACTCATAATTATTTTACATGTTTTTTAAAGTGGGGCATTCCACTCATACAATAGTATGTTATTCAATCAAATACAAACACTGAAAACATTGAAAAAATAATCAACCCAGCAGGATTTGAACCTCGCATCGATACGCCTAACCGGGGCTCGATCGCTTTACCAATTAAGCTATGGGTTCAGTTACTGAGTTGACGAAATTCTCAATGCCTTCAATCATCTTTTTGCATTTATTTTTACATCGACTTTATAGCAGCCGTAAGCGACATCTAGGTGCCAACTACTAGAGTTAGATACCCTTCCCGCCGACCCTTTTACAAGTGTCACAACGGAAATGATAGATGGCGCTGCTATCAACTCATAATTATTTTACATGTTTTTTAAAGTGCAAGTGGGGCATTCCACTCATACAATAGTATGTTATTCAATCAAATACAAACACTGAAAACATTGAAAAAATAATCAACCCAGCAGGATTTGAACCTCGCATCGATATGCCTAACCGGGGCTCGATCGCTTTACCAATTAAGCTATGGTTTCAGTTACTGAGTTGACGAAATTCTCAATGCCTTCAATCATCTTTTTGCATTTATTTTTACATCGACTTTATAGCAGCCGTAAGCGACATCTAGGTGCCAACTACTAGAGTTAGATACCCTTCCCGCCGACCCTTTTACAAGTGTCACAACGGAAATGATAGATGGTGCTGCTATCAACTCATAATTATTTTACATGTTTTTTAAAGTGGGGCATTCCACTCATACAATAGTATGTTATTCAATCAAATACAAACACTGAAAACATTGAAAAAATAATCAACCCAGCAGGATTTGAACCTCGCATCGATACGCCTAACCGGGGCTCGATCGCTTTACCAATTAAGCTATGGGTTCAGTTACTGAGTTGACGAAATTCTCAATGCCTTCAATCATCTTTTCGCATTTATTTTTACATCGACTTTATAGCAGCCGTAAGCGACATCTAGGTGCCAACTACTAGAGTTAGATACCCTTCCCGCCGACCCTTTTAGAAGTGTCACAACGGAAATGATAGATGGCGCTGCTATCAACTCATAATTATTTTACATGTTTTTTAAAGTGGGGCATTCCACTCATACAATAGTATGTTATTCAATCAAATACAAACACTGAAAACATTGAAAAAATAATCAACCCAGCAGGATTTGAACCTCGCATCGATACGCCTAACCGGGGCTCGATCGCTTTACCAATTAAGCTATGGGTTCAGTTACTGAGTTGACGAAATTCTCAATGCCTTCAATCATCTTTTTGCATTTATTTTTACATCGACTTTATAGCAGCCGTAAGCGACATCTAGGTGCCAACTACTAGAGTTAGATACCCTTCCCGCCGACCCTTTTACAAGTGTCACAACGGAAATGATAGATGGCGCTGCTATCAACTCATAATTATTTTACATGTTTTTTAAAGTGGGGCATTCCACTCATACAATAGTATGTTATTCAATCAAATACAAACACTGAAAACATTGAAAAAAAAATCAACCCAGCAGGATTTGAACCTCGCATCGATACGCCTAACCGGGGCTCGATCGCTTTACCAATTAAGCTATGGGTTCAGTTACTGAGTTGACGAAATTCTCAATGCCTTCAATCATCTTTTTGCATTTATTTTTACATCGACTTTATAGCAGCCGTAAGCGACATCTAGGTGCCAACTACTAGAGTTAGATACCCTTCCCGCCGACCCTTTTACAAGTGTCACAATGGAAATGATAGATGGCGCTGCTATCAACTCATAATTATTTTACATGTTTTTTAAAGTGGGGCATTCCACTCATACAATAGTATGTTATTCAATCAAATACAAACACTGAAAACATTGAAAAAATAATCAACCCAGCAGGATTTGAACCTCGCATCGATACGCCTAACCGGGGCTCGATCGCTTTACCAATTAAGCTATGGGTTCAGTTACTGAGTTGACGAAATTCTCAACGCCTTCAATCATCTTTTTGCATTTATTTTTACATCGACTTTATAGCAGCCGTAAGCGACATCTAGGTGCCAACTACTAGAGTTAGATACCCTTCCCGCCGACCCTTTTACAAGTGTCACAACGGAAATGATAGATGGCGCTGCTATCAACTCATAATTATTTTACATGTTTTCTAAAGTGGGGCATTCCACTCATACAATAGTAATTTATTCAATCAAATACAAACACTGAAAACATTGAAAAAATAATCAACCCAGCAGGATTTGAACCTCGCATCGATACGCCTATCCGGGGCACGATCGCTTTACCAATTAAGCTATGGGTTCAGTTACTGAGTTGACGAAATTCTCAATGCCTTCAATCATCTTTTTACATTTATTTTTACATCGACTTTATAGCAGCCGTAAGCGACATCTAGGTGCCAACTACTATTACTTTATACTTTATTTTTTCAATGTTTTCAGTGTTTGTATTTGATTGAATAACATACTATTGTATGAGTGGAATGCCCCACTTTAAAAAACATGTAAAATAATTATGAGTTGATAGCAGCGCCATCTATCATTTCCGTTGTGACACTTGTAAAAGGGTCGGCGGGAAGGGTATCTAACTCTAGTGGTTGGCACCTAGATGTCGCTTACGGCTGCTATAAAGTCGATGTAAAAATAAATGCAAAAAGATGATTGAAGGCATTGAGAATTTCGTCAACTCAGTAACTGAACCCATAGCTTAATTGGTAAAGCGATCGAGCCCCGGTTAGGCGTATCGATGCGAGGTTCAAATCCTGCTGGGTTGATTATTTTTTCAATGTTTTCAGTGTTTGTATTTGATTGAATAACATACTATTGTATGAGTGGAATGCCCCACTTGCACTTTAAAAAACATGTAAAATAATTATGAGTTGATAGCAGCGCCATCTATCATTTCCGTTGTGACACTTGTAAAAGGGTCGGCGGGAAGGGTATCTAACTCTAGTAGTTGGCACCTAGATGTCGCTTACGGCTGCTATAAAGTCGATGTAAAAAAAAAATTGGTTGTTTGTAAAGTAGGTTTACGATCGAGATGTTTACGTGATAACGTCTAACCGCTCGTGAGGATTCCGCGTGACAAGTTTCACGGAATGACTGGCAGCGCTCGAGATGAGACGGGAGATCGGTCCGTCTCTCTCTCGTTATACCTGCGATCGCGCTCGTGAGGTTTTGGTGTGACACAAGTTTCTGAACATGTCACCCGACTAAAACGATTTTAAAGACGTTATCACGTCAAAATAAATGCAAAAAGATGATTGAAGGCATTGAGAATTTCGTCAACTCAGTAACTGAACCCATAGCTTAATTGGTAAAGCGATCGTGCCCCGGATAGGCGTATCGATGCGAGGTTCAAATCCTGCTGGGTTGATTATTTTTTCAATGTTTTCAGTGTTTGTATTTGATTGAATAAATTACTATTGTATGAGTGGAATGCCCCACTTTAGAAAACATGTAAAATAATTATGAGTTGATAGCAGCGCCATCTATCATTTCCGTTGTGACACTTGTAAAAGGGTCGGCGGGAAGGGTATCTAACTCTAGTAGTTGGCACCTAGATGTCGCTTACGGCTGCTATAAAGTCGATGTAAAAATAAATGCAAAAAGATGATTGAAGGCGTTGAGAATTTCGTCAACTCAGTAACTGAACCCATAGCTTAATTGGTAAAGCGATCGAGCCCCGGTTAGGCGTATCGATGCGAGGTTCAAATCCTGCTGGGTTGATTATTTTTTCAATGTTTTCAGTGTTTGTATTTGATTGAATAACATACTATTGTATGAGTGGAATGCCCCACTTTAAAAAACATGTAAAATAATTATGAGTTGATAGCAGCGCCATCTATCATTTCCATTGTGACACTTGTAAAAGGGTCGGCGGGAAGGGTATCTAACTCTAGTAGTTGGCACCTAGATGTCGCTTACGGCTGCTATAAAGTCGATGTAAAAATAAATGCAAAAAGATGATTGAAGGCATTGAGAATTTCGTCAACTCAGTAACTGAACCCATAGCTTAATTGGTAAAGCGATCGAGCCCCGGTTAGGCGTATCGATGCGAGGTTCAAATCCTGCTGGGTTGATTTTTTTTTCAATGTTTTCAGTGTTTGTATTTGATTGAATAACATACTATTGTATGAGTGGAATGCCCCACTTTAAAAAACATGTAAAATAATTATGAGTTGATAGCAGCGCCATCTATCATTTCCGTTGTGACACTTGTAAAAGGGTCGGCGGGAAGGGTATCTAACTCTAGTAGTTGGCACCTAGATGTCGCTTACGGCTGCTATAAAGTCGATGTAAAAATAAATGCAAAAAGATGATTGAAGGCATTGAGAATTTCGTCAACTCAGTAACTGAACCCATAGCTTAATTGGTAAAGCGATCGAGCCCCGGTTAGGCGTATCGATGCGAGGTTCAAATCCTGCTGGGTTGATTATTTTTTCAATGTTTTCAGTGTTTGTATTTGATTGAATAACATACTATTGTATGAGTGGAATGCCCCACTTTAAAAAACATGTAAAATAATTATGAGTTGATAGCAGCGCCATCTATCATTTCCGTTGTGACACTTCTAAAAGGGTCGGCGGGAAGGGTATCTAACTCTAGTAGTTGGCACCTAGATGTCGCTTACGGCTGCTATAAAGTCGATGTAAAAATAAATGCGAAAAGATGATTGAAGGCATTGAGAATTTCGTCAACTCAGTAACTGAACCCATAGCTTAATTGGTAAAGCGATCGAGCCCCGGTTAGGCGTATCGATGCGAGGTTCAAATCCTGCTGGGTTGATTATTTTTTCAATGTTTTCAGTGTTTGTATTTGATTGAATAACATACTATTGTATGAGTGGAATGCCCCACTTTAAAAAACATGTAAAATAATTATGAGTTGATAGCAGCACCATCTATCATTTCCGTTGTGACACTTGTAAAAGGGTCGGCGGGAAGGGTATCTAACTCTAGTAGTTGGCACCTAGATGTCGCTTACGGCTGCTATAAAGTCGATGTAAAAATAAATGCAAAAAGATGATTGAAGGCATTGAGAATTTCGTCAACTCAGTAACTGAAACCATAGCTTAATTGGTAAAGCGATCGAGCCCCGGTTAGGCATATCGATGCGAGGTTCAAATCCTGCTGGGTTGATTATTTTTTCAATGTTTTCAGTGTTTGTATTTGATTGAATAACATACTATTGTATGAGTGGAATGCCCCACTTGCACTTTAAAAAACATGTAAAATAATTATGAGTTGATAGCAGCGCCATCTATCATTTCCGTTGTGACACTTGTAAAAGGGTCGGCGGGAAGGGTATCTAACTCTAGTAGTTGGCACCTAGATGTCGCTTACGGCTGCTATAAAGTCGATGTAAAAAAAAAATTGGTTGTTTGTAAAGTAGGTTTACGATCGAGATGTTTACGTGATAACGTCTAACCGCTCGTGAGGATTCCGCGTGACAAGTTTCACGGAATGACTGGCAGCGCTCGAGATGAGACGGGAGATCGGTCCGTCTCTCTCTCGTTATACCTGCGATCGCGCTCGTGAGGTTTTGGTGTGACACAAGTTTCTGAACATGTCACCCGACTAAAACGATTTTAAAGACGTTATCACGTCAAAATAAATGCAAAAAGATGATTGAAGGCATTGAGAATTTCGTCAACTCAGTAACTGAACCCATAGCTTAATTGGTAAAGCGATCGAGCCCCGGTTAGGCGTATCGATGCGAGGTTCAAATCCTGCTGGGAGAATTATTTTTTCAATGTTTTCAGTGTTTGTATTTGATTGAATAACAAGAATACAATATTTCGTGCAAATAACTACTAGTAAAATATTGTTAAATCATTAATATTATTCAATATAAGATGTATAAATACGTAGGCATGGCTTTACTATAAACATACATATTTTAAGTAATTTTTAATGGCCGCGTAGGTACTTTCACAGTTTTGTGACATGTATCGGGTGATAAAGAACCCGGTAAACCGTCCTATAAACTTCTTTCTAATCTAAAAAAAACGAACGATAGTAATATTTAGGAATTACAATTATGTTGCAACATTATATTAGAAGTTCGGCGAAGATGGCTACCATGTGGCGGCCTATGTGACTCAGCGATAGCGCCGTAAATAGGTCTCCAATGATTCACGCTGACTGCACTTAAATAGACTTCTTCATTTGTTGTCATTTCAAGTTCTGTACTTTCAATCAATGTTGCATAATCAGTTAGTAGTAGTAGTAGTAAAATATTTGATTGCTCAAAACAAGTACATGACCAACAAAAATATAGTGAGTGTGTACAAAGGCGAACTTATCCCTTTAAGGGATCTCTTCCAGCTAACCTTTAAGCAACTGAGAGAAATCAGTGAGACATGGTAGACAAAGATTTGTACATGACGGCAAAACTGCGGAGAAGTTACTAAACCTAGATACTATAGGTTGTGTTAATAAATACATAATGTATTGGTATAGATTATACAAATAAATACATATCTATAAATATATAATATAAACATTTAACGGATTTTAAAATAACATTGAAAGGAAAATCATATAATTTAATGACGATTAAGGTAGGTTTGGCTAAACTATTTAGGAATATATTCAAAGTTAGCATTCAAGCAGGTGTTCGTTAAATATAAAGGTGAGAAATTCTTTCTTTTGGTATAAATTGGATCCATTCTGTTACATTTGGTTGTAATCACGATTGAATAGTTACCAAATCCTTCTTTCTGAGATGGTTTGTTATGTTGCAGACGGAGATATTGATGGAGCCGGACACGCGAGCCGGCGGCGGCCGGCTGGCGCAGACGGGCACGCAGACGTCGCCGGAGAGCGTCGGCGACACCGTCGCCACCCTGCACCTCTACATCGGGCCCAAGCCGGTAGATTCTATGTAGCCTATTACCCAGCGTTTCTATCAGGATGGCATCACTTGCAAAATGGGCGGAATGATAAAATGCAATACCATATCTAGAGTACTTGAAATTTAACAGTACAATACTGTTAGTTTTCAAGTACTTTTCACGCCTCTGTTTGGAAATGAGGCAAAAGATGGTCTACACCGTGTCCAAAAAGTTCGGACATACTTAAGAAGTCATAACTTCTTTGTACGAATAGAAATGTAGTGAAATCTGTATTGTAATAATATTATACTAATATATAAAATTACATTAAATTAATTACAAATACATTTTTCAACACAACTACGTTTTTCAACTGAGTGTCACGCGCACGCACCGCTTCCATGGTTGTTTCGTCCAAAATATGCTCGAACTTTGTTTTTACTGTCCAGGTTTGCTATTTTATTATAATGTAGCTTCAAGGCATGTAAAAAAATACAAATTAATGTAATAAACGCAAATCTGGTGTAATAAAGGAAAAAAAACAGTGAAATTTGCTTTTGTCAAAGCTTGAACAACGTTTTCACTGTTTTGAGCTCAAATAAAACGTTATTTGAAAATAATTAAAATTTTATTCCCAAACACATTTTTCACAAATTCAGTAATGTTTTTATACGAAAATCTCTGATTTGTAGTGTTCATTGTTAATTTACGACTTCAGCGATAAATATAAGGAAATTTGGCCCCACGTAGTAACTGAACCCCACACCACCACCAATGGTTCCCTCTGGAGTCGTGCCAGGAATGTATTGAGTTACTTATTTTCTCCATTGCTACGGGAAAACCATGAAATTGTAGCTATGATATCTAAGATCCACCTCCAAAATACTCAAAACATTCAGATCGGCGGTTGATTCTCGGATAGAGCGGTATTTTTCCTCTAAACTCTCACTCACGATATTTAGTATTTTAATGGTTCTAGCTGAACGTAGCTGACCGGATTTTTTTCCTGCTAGAGCTAGAGCTATTTTAAGATCTTCTCATTGTAGTATTTGTAGTGTAAACTAGATTGCGTTTGATTCCGAAGAGTTTTAACGCCTTGAAAATAATACCTTAGCAGTCGGCATTACGAAATTTTGTGACAATAGTTAATCAAAAGTACTTCATCGAGGCGTGAAGAAAAATAACAAGTCCTTGGTGTTTTTCACGGTTATGTTATGTTGAAGTTAACGTATTCTTTAGATTAATATAATAATTGGATGGCCCGCAGTCTGTATGCCTTCAGAGTCACACGCAAAAATGTATGTTTTCGAACTTATTGGACACGGGGTATATCCAAGGTGGAAAATAATTTAAGTATTGGCTATCTATACTATATGTACATCTTAACCACACCACTATAACAATTTCATAGAAGGAGACATATTTTAATTGTTTGGTGTTAGATCTACTATTCTGATACCAGAACGAATTATGTGGTACTTAGGTTTCCTGACAGTAGTAGTGTAAAGCACTATGTAATGCCTCGGCCGAAAATGCTAAAGATGGAATCAAACTCACTCGTCCAATTTTAAGCGGTTTTCCAGCCTCTCCAATGATGTACTATATTCTAGGACGAGAACATAAGTCCCAAAAGTGTCTCTCGGGAACGCCTAGCGTCGCGGTCACGCGCGTACAAGCGCAGTTCGTCGCCGCCGCCGCTGCCCGCGCGCGCCGCGCCCGCGCCGCCGCCGCCGCCGCCGCGCAAGCACGCGCTCAGCCCGGCGCAGGCCGAGTGCCTACGAGCGATATTTGCTGCACTACTATGGCATGAAGGTGTGTGGACCATTCCTGTCTTTAATAAGTATCGTACCTGTGGGAGCGACAGCCGTGACCCTATACAATTATCCAAAATAAAGTTAATAAACTATTATCGGTGAAGTGCGTGTGCACAAACTTTTTTAGAATGTATCTTTGCAGAAACAACTAAATTAACGCATGTTAATTAGGTACATTGCTTTAAATTTAAAATAATTCTTGTCAAATTGCTTGAAATATTTATATCAAAACGTCCTCGGCAATGTCTCCAGATAATCTGCTGTCTAGCCTGGTCAACAGCAGAAATGTTACGTTTTCCTGTAATAGTGCAGGAAAAGATTGAGATTGCTTAGCGGGTGTTTAGGTTTTAGAAAATAGCGCACGCGAAAAACATGAATACCGACAAATACTGTAAACTTTAAATACTCAGATACACATAAATATTTATAAGTGATATCTATAGCTTTCATCGAAAACTATATTCAATATATTAGTACACAAAATGCACTCACATAATCCATTTGTGCAGGCAGCATTATGTGTATGATAATTACCAGCATGTCTAGTATATCTGTGACTGTGATCCACTGTATACCTACCCGTACCTATAAGTATAATAGTGTGTATTAGCAACACAGATATGAGCACAACATTGCACAGCATTGACTAAGGCGGTTAAAAGATAAAAGATATTTATTCTTCAATTTAGGCACATTACAATACACTTATGAACGTCAGAGAGAAAAAGAAAAACTACCACCGGTTCTAACCCTACACCTCTGACCCGAGAAGTATTATTTATGACCGGCAAGAAACTCGGCGGGACTTATTTTTTCAAAACAGTAATACAGTAATATTATATCTTAAAGATACACAATAATGCGTAGTTCTATAAGAAGGCATATCAAAACAGCTTGAGAGACATACAATGTACGTATTGTTTAATTAAAATAAAATAATAATAATAAAATCCAAATCTGATTGCTTCACAAAACGTTTGATATGATTTCCTATCTGAACTGTGTCCTCCAAATGTTAGATGATTTTCTAGTAGTTTCTGGTTTGGGCCATGCATGTTTGTCCGTCATATAGTCCTCGACCCTGTAATAACCCTTTGACATTTAACTTTTTTTCAAATATTTCTTAAGAGCGGGAAATGATAAATTTAAAGCATCGACGGGTAACTTGTTATAAATGTGAATACCTTGACCAAAAAATTACTTATATGCCTTGCGGATACGACTACTTCTGATAGCAAGCTTGTTTTTATTTCTAGTGTTATAGCTGTGGATGTCAGAATTTTTTTTGAATGTATGTATATTCTTTACAACATAAATAATATTGTCATAGATATATTGGGAAGCAACAGTTAAAATATTAATTTCTCTAAATAGTTCTCTAACTGATGCACCTGCCTTTAAGTTATACAGAAAGCGGATGGCTCTTTTTTGTAAAACAAATATAGTCTGTATGTCAGCTGCTTTGCCCCAAACCAGAATACCATATGACATTACACTATGAAAATAACTGTGATAAACTAAGCGAGCTGTGTCAATATTCGTTAATTGTCTAATTCTCCTACCGGCATGAGCGGCCGAGCTTAATCGAAGAGCGAGTTTTCTTGTATGAGGACTCCTGTTGCGGACTCTTTAGAAACGTTTACCTTATTAAATCTTTTAAAATACTGTGAAGTTTGTTGCCTTAGTTACCAAAAAAAATAAACAAATACGTCAAAAGAACATAATGGTTTTATTACAAGGAAAACAGAAAATATATATAAAATCAAGTTAATATCTAATGTGTTGCCCATCGCTGTCAGCGTAAGTAACAACTCCATTGTAGATTTTTGTCCAACGTCGAACCAAGGAACACTGCTTTATCTACTATCTCTAAACATTCACCACTCAGGAGAATCTTAGTGTCCACCGGTGCAACTAGAGATGGGTAGGGGTGAGTAAATTCTGAGTATTTATCCAAAGCACCCCGTAAATACTCGTATTTACTTATTTCGGTGGGTAAAAACACTAAAAACTATTACTAATAAAATATATAAAAAATTGAAATTAAAGTACTAAATTGTTTTGTATTGAATATTTCTAGCTTGTATAATATAAATAATATTTTTGTTATAAGAAGCATATTAGATGAAAAAAAGGTAATTAGCAGTGAGAAGAAATTTGGAATTCAGGGAATGTAGGAATGTAGACGTGATAAAAACGTAGTCAACTATTTTGTTTCAAATACGAAGGTATTTACTTTGAAAACATGGGACTTAAGTCGTTTCTGTATTCTAAATAAGTGCATTTCGCAAGGCGATTTGAATATTATACAGATGTTAACAAAATGTTTACAAAAAAAACTGCCACGAAAATACTTCACAATATTATAGGCATTATAGCTCTTATCAGATAGCGCGGCGATTGTTAGCTAGTGCTAATGAACAAAGAATATAGAAATAATGACCATAAAGGGTCAAACTGCGAACAAAAGACCACTTAGTTTGCGGCGTGGACTTAAACTGCATTCTCTATTATATTTGTCTACTTCTTATCTCAAAAGTATGCACAGTTTTAACATTAATAAACATCGGTTTAATAAGGGATATATAGTGTCGCAGAGTGAACAAAAGGTGGCTCGGCTCGCTGAATGTGCTTTAAATCCTTATCTTGCAAAATGCGCGTTTCGCTTCCCTTATTTTGATTGGGTGATTAGCGGACACTAACAAGTGTGGAGTACGATTAGTATCCAATGAAAATACAGTTAGGCACGCTGGCGCACCTGGCGCGTTTGGCACGCTCAGTTGCTGTTTGTCAGTCAACCTGTTCGGAGGACTACCTACTTGCTCATTTTTCGTAAAGTGCCTCGTGTGATTTTCCTTGGACCCTTGCTTTGTATATGGACTTGATGGTGTTTTCTTTGTGATTAAAGTTAACGTTTCTAGACTTTTGATTTTTGTTAGTGAATATCTTTGGATAATGGACATTTTTGGTAGCGTTCCGGTCTCACGCTAAAATGTGTGGCTCTGAGGACCGCGACAGAAATCACATGCTCGCTATTGGATTACAGCACGGTTAGCACAAGAGTGAAGCGATAGTATATCGCGTATAGTACTACCCATCTCTTTTTAAATGATAGTCAGAAAAAATGGATAGACTATCTCGCGCGCGAGATACTGTCGCGTCACACTTGTGCTAACAGTGCTGGGATATCGAAGTTGTCGGTACATCGATCTTGTGGAGCTAGGTATCGCCATTAGCAAACCTGACCCCGTTGAAAGCAAAGGTGAGTGTTTACGTGGCACTTACGTCATTTTATTAAGAGTTTTTTTAAAGGAAACTCAAAAACGGCTCAACCGATCATGTTGAAAGTAATTTTATTTTAAAGTATTTTCTAGTCCCTATTCATCCGATCATTTTCATATTTTTGTACTTTGGTTTAAATGTTATAGAGGGGTAAACATAATTTTAGTCTTCAGAAATGTTTTTTCTTCTTCAAATATATATTCAATATATAAAAAAATATATTTAGAATCATCAAAGTTTTTTTAATGCCTTATTAAATCATGTAGACACGTTGAGGGTTTCTGATTTTTGGTGTGACAATTACTTACATGTATGGGGTGCCCCTCTTAAAAAAATGTTTTTTGCGACTTTGACTAGTTAATTTAGTAGCGGGTTACAAAATACACCTAAATTTCAAAATGTTATATCCCTTGCAGCACTCTAAATAGTTTATACCCACCAATTTGGGTATAAACGAGTAAATACGGGTATTTTGAGTAAATACGGGTATTTTGAGTAAATACTGAGTATTTACTCGGTATTTACCTTTGAGTATTTACTCACTACCCATCTCTAGGTGCAACGTTTGGCAAAACAAATCTAATACATTTGGTTTTCTTAGCATTAAGTAGCAAATTGTTAATAGTAGTTACCACACTGCTGCGGTTTCCGCCTACAGCGATGGTGTACGACCGCGATAGCGCTATACTTGTCTAAAGCTCATGTCGTGTCGGTTGTTTCTCATAATATTGTATCGCTCGCACACCGTCACCGCATCTGGTAGCGGGTCCCACTAGCACTGATAGTCGCGAATGTTGACGTATTGTAATGTATGTACCAGGCATAGTGCATGACGCGATCGCGTGTGCGGCGTTCCTGAAGTTCCACCCGCAGCTGCCAAAGCAGGGAGCGCGTGTCGTCACCCGTGCGCCGCATGACCTCGCCGTGTCGCGGCCTCAACGACATTCCGTTGAAGTCTCCACTAACGCTGGTAAGTTTTGGGAAACCCTACCCTAGCTAGACAAAGTGTTGAAGTATAAGGCGTATACTAAGGCATGGCATGCAAGCATAGTGCATGACGTGATCGCAAGCACGACGTTTCTGAGACGCCACCCGCAGCTACCACAGCAAGGCGCCGTACCTTGTTCTGGCCAATACTGTGCATTCTTGGGAGCTGAAGGAACATAATGCACTAAGAGCTGGCCACGTCAGATATGATACAATAATGAGAGCAACAAAATCCGTCTGGTTAGATTGCTATAATGTTCTTATTGCTAGATCCGGGCATCTGGCATTTAATGGGTTGAGGTCAGAGTGACAGACTAGCAACATTTTTGAATTGGAAAGCAGTAATACCAAAAAGGTAAAAACTGCTGAAGTTGTCTCAGTTATAGAGGACAGGGCCTATATTTTATTATTTGAACAAAAAACCATTGCGTATTATTGCGGAAACTAAAACAGTAGGCGACAAACTATGAATTACATTATTCATCGTTTGGCACTACCTTCCCCCAACAGAAACTTTTGGCAATGATAATGATATAATTATTTAATTTATTTTTGGTAATTATTTATATAATTTCTCATAATATTACATCAAACTCTATGATTTGTTTTCTTGAAGCGGCATGCATTCTTTGACTTCCACCACTTTACAGCTGCCAGATGTCCAGATCGAGAAATAAACATAGCAAACTGACTGCTCTCCTTATTGTCATATCTGACGAGACTAGCTATCCGTCTATAACTCACCATTAGGAAAACAACACTACATACATAGTAATCGTGTATTCATAACTTGTTTTCAACCGACTTCAATATTTCGAAGGAGGAGGTTATCAATTCGTCGGGATCTTTATTTTTGCTACTTTTTTAAGTATGTTCACCGATTATTCGAAGACGGCTAGCCCAATTTGGAAAATTTTTTTTTGTTTGAAAGAGCTTCACAGCTGGTCCCATTGTAACCAGGTCAGAATCTGATGATGGGATCCGGGAGAAATCGAGGGAACTCTTCAACTATAGGCACACCTATAGTGATTTGAGTATTTTTTACAGCAGCTCGAGCATTTGCTTTTGGAAAGGTGCTAAGTGAAGTCGGTTCTTTTTTGTAAAAAAATATTATTTGCTTAAAATTATTATTATTACTGCAGGCCAGTATTTGCGAATGAATCCCGCAACGCTGGAAACGCTGACGCGGTCCGGCGTGGAAGCGAGCGCTAGCCGAGCGCGGCGGAGCGACGTTGACGTCACGATACGAGAGGAGGACTCGCAGGCTCAAGGCGATACAAGTCAGTACACGTTACATACGAGTATATATCAGCTTGTCTGTGTTAGTCGAGATTTAATATAAACAACAAACCTATACAGTAACGTAGTGCTAAGGCGTGAGTGTCGCCTAACATACTTCAGTGCGTACTAATGAGTTTCTGGAACTTAAATACGAAATATAATTTTGATACTACTAATGTAAGCATCGTAAGAAAACCGGTATTGTCTTAACTAGCTTCGCCTCTGATGGCAGTCGTGTTTGTATAACTGTGTATAAAACGTTCTCAAGTCAAGCTGACCCGTACCCGCAGCCCTTGAGCCCGGAGGAGACTGTCACCACCCCAAGTCTGGCCCTTATAAGTGGCCAAACAGTAAAAAACCGGCCAAGAGCGTGTCGGGCCACGCTCAGTGTAGGGTTCCGTAGTTTTCCGTCCGTCACAGTAAGTGTCCCCACTTAAGAGTTAAAATAACACCGCCATGTAGGATATGATATGAGCGTTCCATGTACAGCGACATCTATCGGCAAATTAAGTAAACTATTGCGCGCGAGCTTAAAGTATAGAAGATGATTTTTATGGGATAATTCTTTATTGCGTGAACCGATTTTCACTGTTTTTACTTTATTTGAAAGCACGTCATTTCATTGTGATTTTGTAGAAATTACAGGTACAATAAACACCTGCTTATACGGTTAAATTACAAACTTAGTTCAGAAATTATTTTGTAATTTTTTTTGAAAAACTATTCAACCTATCAAGTTCAAAATAATTCTAGTTCTACTTTTGAGTTTTTTTTTTCATATTTTTAAAACTTATGGTTCAAAAGTTAGAGGGGGGGGGGGGGGACACTTTTTTTTTAACTTCTGGAGCGATTATTTCCGAAAATATTTACATTATCAAAAAATGATTTTAGTAAACCCCTATTCATTTTTAAATACCTATCCAACAATATATCACACGTTAGGGTTGAAATGAAAAAAAAAATCACTCCCCACTTTACATATAGGGGAGGTACCCTAATAAAACATTTTTTTCCATTTTTTATTTTACCACTTCGTCGGCGTGATTGATATACATATTAGTACCAAATTTCAGCTTTCTAGTGCTAACGGTCACTGAGATTATCCGCGGACGGCCGGACGGGCAGACATGGCGAATCTATAAGGGTTCCTAGTTGACTACGGAACCCTAAAAAATGGTAGGTTATTATGGGTTAGGTTAGATTGTCTAAACTGATTTAATTATGAATAAAGCTTTTGTAATAAGCAGTTAACTTAGTTGTCAATGAATCGCAGACACCAGCAACGGTCCGTCCGTGGTGAACGTGCTGCCGCCGGCGCTGCGGGCGCTCGTGGCCCTGTGGGACGCTCTCTACGACGCGGACCAGCTTTCCGCTGCCACTGACAAGTAACTAGATCTTATGGTTTCGCTATACAAAATAATTCGTCATGTATAAATTAAACTCCAAAAATGAACCTGACCTACCAAATTTTAGTACATATTTTTAATACAAGTTGTAAAGTGTTTTATTTAGTATAGACTTCAGTTGAATTGAACGGCAGAAGCGATTTTGTCTGAATTTATAGCACGTCAAAAGGTTAGTACTAATATAATACTAGTAATAAACAATACTTAGGTTTTTTTATGTTGTAGGCTCCAGAAAGAAAACACTGAAAAGAATGAAAACGAACACATTTCAAGAACATTCACTTCACTTCGAAAGAAAAGGGATTGGAAGGCATCGCCTATTTACAAAACTCCGTACTCAGGTACTTACACAAATTTATTGATGAGAGATAGAGCCACGCCATGACCTAATGAGTAAGGCCACTTAAATTTTTGACAGCTCGTCCGAAAAGACCTCACCTACGTCACATAATGATGCCATTCGTCGACATCTTCAATTCAGTCAGGAAGAATCATGTTAAAAAATGTTAGCGTGTGGTTACTAATTTTATTTTGTGTTTTGTACCCATAGAACCCACGTGGTAGGCACTCGTAATGTTTGCTCAGAGGCACGCGGCGTGCGGCATTGCGTTGCATGTCGTAGCCCGCCTGGCGGGTTCTGTCGGTTTCTGGGGTATTGTTCAAAATTTAGCACGGTTGCGAAAGTGTTAAGTATTTATCTATATCTATCTATTATATATATATCGTCACTTAGTACCCACAACACAAGCCTTAATGAGCTTACTGTGGGACTAGGTTGATTTGTGTAAGATTGTCCCATAATATTTAATATCACTTTTATGAATAAGCGAGTATGTATAACTGATTTAACTTGAATTTATATTAGAAAAAAAAATGCTAAGAGACACCCTCCGCACTTATATCGGGCCCGATGTGTTGTTACAGTGAAGTGCGAGCTGTGCGGCGGGGTGAGCGTGCCGCCGCCGCTGGCCGCGCACATGCGGCACGCGCACCCCGGCTGCCGCGCCGCCAGCGCGCGCGGCTTCGACCGCGCCGGCGTCTACCGCCGCGCCGACCCGCCCGCGCCCAACGACGCGCCGCCCGCGCTCTGCGGACAGCTTGCCCAAGGTATACTACCGGACTTATTGTACTAGCTCAAGCTATTATATTTTGTTCAATACTATGAAATATCCAACGTGAAGGGAATTCTAAATGCCTCAACTATTTCAGTCCGTGACTACACTGTAGTGTGTATGCTAGAGTTAGAGTATACAAGGTCATACAAGTATCATTTGACACATAATATATCGCCACTCCTAAGCTAAAAGTTTTCTCGTTAACGCCTCACATCACAACACTACTGAACTCAGTTATTGAGGATTATTTTCTGTATCTGTACTACAGTTATTCCTGGTCAGGGACGGCGCACTGAGTTATTCCGTTGCGATCCTGCAAGTACGCCGATGTCCCGTAGTTAAAATGTAGTAGAGAGACCGCCATGTTTGGGGGATTTGTCATTTCTACATAAACAGTGCTTTAATTACGATGTCAACGAAGTACGTAATATTATTATTTATTCGGAGGTCTAAAACTTACATACAAAAACATTACAAGGCCATAACGCATTTATTTGTATAAAATATAGGTCAACTGGTACCGGTAATGTACAAGTGACATTTGAATTTATCAATGTTTACTGATTTATTTATTAATTTATTTAGGATTACGAACAGATAATACATCTTACATGCTCTTAAATCTATGTTACAATTGAGGTTGATGAGGTTGAGGTTGATTATCTAATTATAGGTAACCACAACTTAAGCCAATATCTTTTATGTACGAACATGCAGATATTAAAATTTAAGTTTAGTTACAATTAAAATTATAAACATTTCATTATAAACTTACAGTATATTATAAACTTTAAGTAACTCTTTATGTCGTTTACTATTTTTTACAGCATATCAGCTTTGGTACATATATTGCGAAAAATGTCGCGACAAAGCACTGAAAGCAGTATCATCCGTGAAGCAGTCGAAGACCAAGTCGGTGTCCGACGTGTGTTACGAGCGCAGCAACGACGCGCTGGAGGTCGACCACCAGGTCATGAAGGACAACGCCGTGTTCCTGCTGGACTTAGCACCCCTTACTAACTCAGGTATGTGGTAGTATTAGTAACAAGTCGAATTAAAAAGTGTTTCTTCAATGTGCTCGGAAATGTTCACCTTACTTTAAACAAAATTAGTAAGTGAAGTTCTTCATTATTTACCAATACAAATAAAATAAATCATTATTGTACTGTTTTAGCGGACGAGAAGTTGTACTAAAATCCATTACTGTATTTTTTTTACCTTTTAACCATTTCACTCGACTAACATATCGACTATCATTTCAAATAGCCAATTACTTAAATCACGTCTACACCGCCTGACTGGCAATCCCTTGAAACTATAGGATAGAGCGCTCGTCCACGAATTTATGTTTACCGTCCTCTGCGATAATGTACTATTAAAATCGCGACTGTGGCTTTACAAGAAATTACACTATACTCTACATCACTCCCACAACTAAGGCGAATCGAAAGACACCTCACACGTGGAAATCCGTCTAACAATGTAGGCTGTACGCAGTGCCAGAGAAATTGATGTACATGCATACATAAATACTCTCAAAAAACACTACGCTCTTTCGGCAGTCGGGGTAAAAAGAAGACTTAAATCAATTTAAAAGGTTAACTACTCGATCCAGAACTTGCAATACTAAAGCAGTTTCTTAACGCAAGTTTTGTCTCTTAATTTTTCTGATTTATGGTCATTGTTGGCTAAAGACCTAAAGGTCGCTATTTTTGAAACCATTGTTTGACAGACGATCTTAAATTTTCACTGATAACTACAGGAAAAATAGCATATCTTGGAGGCAAAATATGTACATACATCAATGAAACTTAAAATAATTTTAAATAAAAAAGAACCGACTTCACTAAACATCCACCTTTCCAACATCAAATGCTCGATCTGCTGTAAAAAATATTCAAATCACCATAGGTGTGCCTATAATAGTTGAATAGCTCCCTCGATTTCCCCAGGATCCCATCATCAGATCCTGACATGGTTACAATGGGACCAACTGTGAAGTATACGCTTTCAAACAAAAAAAGAATTTTCCAAATCGGTCCAGCCGTCTTCGAATAATCGGTGAACATACATAAAAAAAAATAAAAAAAAAAATAGCAAAAACAAAGATCCCGACGAATTGATAACCTCCTCCTTCGAAATCTTGAAGTCGGTTGAAAAGTGCACATTTTACTAACTCTGTCAGTGAAGTATCATTTTATGTGTAATGTTTTGTGCTGAATCAAATTGGACCATACTCATACCTATAAAATCAATATTTTCGAGATATTTTGAAAATTCTTTCGATTTGTAGTAAGGATTTATATATATATATAACAAGCGCATTGTTTCAGAGTCCCTCTCTGCGTCGCCTTGGCACGAGTCAGCAGGGCGCAGTCCCCCCACGCCGCCCAGCAGCATGTGGCAGCCGGCGCCGCCCTTCCAGTGCCTGGCCGCGCTCGGCGCCGCGCCCAAGACCAGCGCCACCGTGGACACGGCCAAGTACCACTCGCTGGGGCGCCCGCCGCCACCGACGATCGCCCCGACGGTAGGTTATATCATAAATTGTATGCATACTTCATGGAATTTAAATCATTAAATTTGAAACTGTATTTTGGTTATTACGCCTGTAAAGTCTTTATTCTTTCAAGTAACTTTAGTAGTTCATTGAAGGCACATTTATCTTAATAACATGCATTAATTGAAGTAATTCGACTCGACACGATTAAACGACAAAGTTAATATGTTCTGACTTGCAGAATGGTCCGTACGGCGGCGAGGGACTGGCGGGCGGGCAGTGGCCGCGCGTGCACCGCTCGGTGTCGATGGGGCAGGCCGGCGGGCGCGACCTGGCGCACGCCGCGCCGCTGGCTCGCCACCAACGGTCCACGCACCATGATACTCTCTCCGGTAACTACTACATTTGTTCACCCAACTTACGAAAATCTTTGGACACACATCATAAACATTCTTCCTCGCGACAAAAATCCCATATCAGTCGGAGAATACATTTATCTCGGACAGTTAATAGCAACAAAAGATACTACAGACAAATAAATAGAGAGAAGAGTAACAAACGGCTGGAAGAGATGGAGTCCTTTGCCACTTGGCAAACAAATGAGCAACTGTGGAAAAAACTAGAAATATATGAATACTAATTATACTAACCCCAACTAAATATCTGTTTACTTAAATGTGCAAACTGTATGTCCGAATAAAAAGGCTTATATTAAGTATATTATGAACATTCTTCCTATCACATTTCCAGGTGCGGGTTCATCTCTCCTTGCGCAACCGAGCGCTGCCCTCCAAAAGTTAGTCGGTTGCGGCGAGTGGGCTGGCGAAGGCTGCGGCGTCTCGGCTTTTGAGCCACCTCGACTAGACCCTGAAGCGCTCATGCGCAGCCCGGTGCTGTCGTTCGTGCTCGCCAACCGCAACCTTCACTCCTATAGGCAGAAAATGGATGCTGCTGTTAGAATAAATACTGTTAGACAATATGCCTTTGAGGTAAATAAAACAATCGGTGTGGTTTATTCATTTTGGGTTCCGTCAACGAGGCGCGTTACTTTCTTTAAACTTACCAGCTACTTTTTTAGAACCGTTTCACGGTTGCGTTGTACCAGTTGATCTCAATTGAAGAAGTAAATAAAATACATCATTAATAGGCATGATGACACATGTTGAATTATGCAATAAAATTTAGTTGATAGGATGCAAAATGATCAATATATCCAGCTAAAGTGAAAATTTCTAAATTCTATAGAAATGGCTCAAAGATATCAAGCTGCAAAATTTCTAAATTTAACGATTTTTTAAAGTGCGAAATTTAAAAAAAAAACAATGGTACCATTCGGTTTTTAACATTTTACTGTAAAATAAATTGTATAGCAACCATATACATAAACGCAACATTTCACTGTAAAAATAGCAATTTCATAGAATTGCTCGAAATTTCAATTAGTCGAAAATGAATGAATGAATTCATCACAGTTATTCATTCATGAAAGCATTTATTTCGAGTAACTGTGACTCATACATGTTGTTAGTTAACTTAAAAAACTAATTCTTAGCGACTGTTTAGTAACTACATTCCATTTACTTACATTACTAACTACACTACAACAAATACATTTTAATACATACATACAACATATTATTTTATTTAGACCAACATAGGTATGCCATCATCTATTTTGATCTAAATTTAGCAAATGCCATTATTTGCCCGATCCAATGCGACTGGATCTTGCAGTCGTACTTATCAACAATCACACTCAGGATGCTATTGGGACTATGTCGGCATCGGTACATCATCGACTCGATTTTTTTACGCAAGATGGCCTGAAAACCGTCCGTGCGCGCCTCGGCGAACATACCCGAAGCACTGCACCACCTTGGTAATCCCAGCAACATCCTGAATGCGTTGTTGTACTGCACACGCAGGGCATCATAGGCTCTTTTTGTATACTTAACCCACAGGCTGCTCGAGTAAAATGATTGGCAAAATGCCTTAAACAGTACTATTTTGACCTCTTCTGTACATCGAGCAAACCTGCGAGCCAGCATATTCGACCTAACAGCCAGTGCCCTGCGCTCTCGTTCAATATCCAGGTCATCATTCAGGTCACAAGTTATTATATGACCTAGATATCTAAACTTTTTTGCGAAAGCTAGGGTGGCCCCATCTAGTGTAAAAGGAGGCAGGAAAGTCGGCTTTTTCGTTCCCGTCTTAAATATCATAACCTCACTTTTTCTTGGGTTGTACTGCAGACCATGAAGTTTGGCATACGTCTCACACGCCTCTAGCAGCTTCCGTAAGGCACTGACAGACGGAGCCAACAGCACCATGTCATCCGCATAACTGATGTTGTTTACGCAAACTCCATCAATATGGCATCCGACATGCATGCTATTGAGTCCGGCTATCAGCTTATCCACGTAGAGGCTGAACAGCCTGGGAGACGTGAGCCCCCCCTGCCTCATTCCGCACTTAAGTCTATACTCTGAGGAAAAACTATCCGCCCATCTCACCTGGTTAATTTGGTTCCCGTACCAGTGTTTAAAGATATTTATAACTTCCGCTGGCGTGCCTGTCTCCTCTAGCTTTTTCCATAGTAGGTATATGCTCTAGCTTTTTCCATATAAAATGACTACCATGACAAATTTAACGATTTTTACAAAAAAGTGTATGACATCTTGGATTTCAAAATAAACATTATTTTCGATATCTGCTTACCCGAATTAGTCGGAAATGACTACCATGACAATTTTGACAGAATTTTCCGTTTCCGCCATCTTTGATTTTAAAACCGTCCTTTTTTCCGAAATCTACACCCCCGAATTAGTCGAAGACGACTACCATGACGATTTTGACAAAATTTTCAATTTCCGCCATCTTGTATTTTAAAACGGTCTTTATTTTCGATTCAACGATTTTTACCAAAAAAGTATATGACCGCCATCTTGGATTTCAAAATAGACATTATTTTCGAAATCTGCACACCCAAATTAGTCGAAAATTACTACCATGACAAATTTAACGATTTTTACCAAAAAAGTGTATGACCGCCATCTTGGATTTCAAAATAGACATTATTTTCGAAATCTGCACACCCAAATTAGTCGAAAATGACTACCATGACAAATTTAACGAGTTTTACAAAATAGTGTATGAGCGCCATCTTGGATTTCAAAATAGACATTATTTTCGATATCTGCTTACCCGAATTAGTCGGAAATGACTACCATGACGATTTTGACAGAATTTTCCGTTTCCGCCATCTTTGATTTTAAAACGGTCCTCATTTTCGAAATCTACACCCCTGAATTAATCGAAAATGACTACCATAACGATTTTTACAAAAAAAGTGTATGACCGCCATCTTGGATTTCAAAATAGACATTATTTTCGATATCTGCTTACCCGAATTAGTCGGAAATGACTACCATGACGATTTTGACAGAATTTTCCGTTTCCGCCATCTTTGATTTTAAAACGGTCCTCATTTTCGAAATCAACACCCCTGAATTAATCGAAAATGACTACCATAACGATTTTTACAAAAAAAGTGTATGAGCGCCATCTTGGATTTCAAAATAGACATTATTTTAGATATCTGCTTAGGGGGCGTCCATTAATCGCGTCATATTGCTTAGGGGGGGAGGGGGGTCAAGAAAAAATCACCAATGATCACCACAGGGGGGAGGGGGGTCTGGACACATATCACGTGTAATTTTTTTGTTCCTTGTGCTATACTGTATTATGGTCAATAAAATAAAAATTATCAACTTTTAAATTAATCAATCTGTCAAAAGCAGAGTAAAATTGCACTAGCACTATGATTGTAAATAATTTTTAATGGCATTTGACATATTATTTTGTGAAGTAGGTTTTTAGGGTTCCGTAGCCAAAGTGGCAAAAGCGTATCCCTTATAGTTTCGTTATGTCCGTCTGTCCATCCGTCCGTCCGTATATCACAGCCATTTTACTCGGAAACTATAAAACGTATATCTTAATAAATATTTAAATATAAGGTGTGTTTTTGTATGCCGCTACTTAGTTTTGTAGTAAAACTGCTGAAAAATATATTTTACGGAGGGGCACTACTCCATACATGTAATTATTTGTCAAAAAAAATTTTTTTTACCAAATATCGACATGATGCACATCACTCGACAGGTCTTTCAAAATAACTCTTGTCTTGTTGTCCTGAACATCAATAAATAAAAAAATAAACATTGAGGTCTGTTTGATTTTTTTTTATTTAGTGAATATCTTAAGAAAAAATCACCCCGTAAGTCTAAAAACTTATGTCCCCCCTGTCACTTTTGAACCGGAGATCCAAAAAATATAAAAAAATTGAGAACATTATCGGTTTAGGAATTATTGAGTTATCTCCTAAAACATTTCATACGCAGATACGACCTTTTGATATTACTTTTTCGATAGTAGGTACGAAACCGCGGGGTCCGACACAATTGGCCGGTTTTTTTCTATTAAATATAATTTTATTTTATATGTATACATGTAGGTTCATGTTTTGCCCTTTACGTGTACGTACTTTACGTAAGTAGGTTCACGTGTTAGAAAACTGTAGGGTATTTGTGCTAGTTTCCCGTCCAGGTCCAGTTTACCGTCCACTTGATTAAACTGCTGCAAATAAATGTTTATATTTATAGTTTATTATTTTTTACTTTTAAGCTTTTATTTTGGGAAAAACCTGAAGATAAACATGTAAATAAGTATGGACGGAAAACTGACAAGAGTGGACGAAAACTAGCACAATCACCCTACTTACTTTAGTTAAACTTACTTTAAAAAATTACACGTCATATTGGACAGGGGGGGAGGGGTCCTGAAAATATCACCAAAGATCACCATGGGGGAGGGGGGGGTCTAAAACAAGCCAAAAACGTATGACGCGATTAATGGACGCCCCCTTACCCGAATTAGTCGGAAATGACTACCATGACGATTTTGACAGAATTTTCCGTTTCCGCTATCTTGTATTTTAAAACGGTCTTTGTTTTCGATTTAACGATTTTTACCAAAAAAGTGTATGACCGCCATCTTGGATTTCAAAATAGACATTATTTTCGAAATCTGCACACCCAAATTAGTCGAAAATGACTACCATGACAAATTTAACGAGTCTTACAAAAAAAGGTGTATGAGTGCCATCTTGGATTTCAAAATAGACATTATTTTCGATATCTGCTTACCCGTATTAGTCGGAAATGACTACCATGACGATTTTGACAGAATTTTCCGTTTCCGCCATCTTTGATTTTAAAACCGTCCTTTTTTCCGAAATCTACACCCCCGAATTAGTCGAAGACGACTACCATGACGATTAACGATTTTGACAAAATTTTCCATGTCCGCCATCTTGTATTTTAAAACGGTCTTTGTTTTCGATTTAACGATTTTTACCAAAAAAGTGTATGACCGCCATCTTGGATTTCAAAATAGATATTATTTTCAAAATCTGCGTAGGTACCCAAATTAGTTGAAAATGACTACCATGACAAATTTAACGATTTTTACCAAAAAAGTGTATGACCGCCATCTTGGATTTCAAAATAGACATTATTTTCGAAATCTGCACACCCAAATTAGTCGAAAATGACTACCATGACAAATTTAACGATTTTTACAAAAAAAGTGTATGAGCGCCATCTTGGATTTCAAAATAGACATTATTTTCGATATCTGCTTACCCGAATTAGTCGGAAATGACTACCATGACGATTTTGACAGAATTTTCCGTTTCCGCCATCTTTGATTTTAAAACGGTCCTTATTTTCGAAATCTACACCCCTGAATAAATCGAAAATGACTACCATAACGATTTTTACCAAAAAAGTGTTTGACCGCCATCTTGGATTTCTAAATAGACATTATTTTCGAAATCTGCACACCCGAATTAGTCGGAAATGACTACCATGACGATTTTGACAAAATTGTCTAGTTATCAAATAAAAAAATTTTACGTCACACCTGGCCATAATGTGAATTTTACCGCACGCTACGCTAATTGTTGTACTCACCACGGGCAGTAAAAAAGAAAGCCCTCTATCGCATATTTACAACCCTCGCCTGCGGCTCGGGTTACAAATACCTGCGATTTCGGGCTTTCTTTCTTTTACAGTCCTTGGTAAGTAATGTACTATAATAATATAAAGTAAATATTTCAATCTTTTATTTCAAGGATCTTTATAATTCAATCGCACTTCTCGCCACTATAGGGCAATGGAAACAGGTCACTACGTGTTGGGGATTTCATACAAGGTTACCCGTTTTAGTGGCCTCTTAGTGTATCTAGCTGGCAAACTTACGTAATGCGAGTAGGACGATTTAGCACAGGTCCATCGTCTGTGAGCTCTCGTTCCATACTGAGCCAGAGGCGACGGCGCGATGTGTTTTGTCAAGTTTTTAACCGATTTAGAGTCATCTTCAAAAAATTACACTTTATTTAAATTTTGCGTTACAGTAATGATTTTTTTTTTCGTGGTAGATCTATAGGTGAACTTTAATATATTTATATTTTTAGGGCAGAATATTTATAGGACTTCCGTGAAAAAAATTAAATGTAAACCTGTTTCCATCAAAAAAATTGCAATATTCAGAAGGTATTTTGTCTATTATCCAAGATGAATCTTCATTTTTTCTTACCATGGCCGTCTTGAACATGATATACTGAATTGAATTGTATTCAAATTTTATAAGAAATATTTATTTATTTGAGTAATCTGAAAAAAAACCAGACGTCTAACTGCAAACTCTGAAGAGGCCTGCCAAGAGAAGCCATGTTTTTCAGGTGTTTTTCTCAAAAATGTAATTTTTTTTCCCATGGCCGTCTAGATAAAGGAACGGACTATTACCTAGTCGGTTACTAAGTTCTGTTACTAGAGTTTTCACAAAATAAATAGGAATAGGTAGCAACATTTTAATTATTCACGTACATAATTTAAAAGCTTATTTATAATAGTCAATAGATTACAATATATTGAATTGAAAATTATTGTCGCAGTTTTTCAGAATTCTTTATAACACTCGGAAAAAGGCGTGAAAAATATACATCAAAATTACGCTCCTTGATCATGTTGATTTTAAATCCTATTTACTTTTAATCACCTTTAAGACGCATCAGTCTTACACAATTCGGTAGCTATATTCTTTAGCTTCAATTTGGTATATGTATAGTTCACGTGGGGCTATCCGATAAAATACTAGCCTATACGTTGCAAGTCTGCTTGTTCAATAGCAGTCTAAATCTATGTCTTTTGTGAAAAACTTAAAAATAGGCAATATTTCAAATGGGAATATCCGTGGGATAAAATCGCAAGAAAATTAAATGGTGGTCACGCATTTACCTCTAATAAACAGGTTTCTTACAAACAAGCAATGGAACCTTCTAAACAAAGGTGCAATATTTATTTGATGCACTTTTGTAAAGTGTAATTTTTTTTAATTTACCGCGTGTTTGCGTCTTCAGGCAATCTTGTGCTTTACAAGGATTTTCAATAAAATTTCTCATCTGATTTGTGTATTTATTATACCATATGTTCATTAGAAATTAGGCTATTAAATAATTACTTTAATTTTTGATTTTCTATCTTTATTTTATATTTTATCAGTCAGAAATCTGGTAACAGAACTTAGTAACCAACTAGGTATATGCATTAAAAGTTAATTTAAAAACACAAAGCATTTTCGCTATAACCTCCGAAGAAAATGATGCATTTCGTAAAATACGCGCATTTTGGGAATAAAGCCTCTTAAACAGGGAGACTATGTGATCGTGACGTCACTTATGCACGTCATTTTGTTAAGAGCGTTTTGAGAAACAAATGCAAATCTGGGGCTTTAAATCGCATTTCTGACTTTTATGTTGCTTTAACGCAATTGGCCCCATATAGACTTTTGATCCTCACAATAAAACGAATCGATTGATATATACATGAAAAAACTTCATTATTACAGGCGTTAAATTGGTTGCTGAGGTCGGCGACGCAGCCCACCTGCGTTCATGACGTCATGTGGTGGTTTTGTACAGCTCTTGACAAATACGCTAGAATCGTTCCTCCACCACTGGCGTTGGAAGATAATAAAGAGGTAAGTACAATATCTAAGTAATGTAATGTCTTATTAATCTTATTATTACTATTTAAAATAAAAATGGCAACCTTCTTCCAGGCTTCAGTTAGAGGTAGAGAATATCAGAAAATGAATTAAGTAATTAATAATAACTATTTTTTACGAAAATAAGTAACAAATAAATGATGAGGATGTCTTGATTTTTAATAACAATGCCAATCATACCACGTAAAATTGTGAATGTAATGTATTTTATCATAAGGCCTCGAACATCTTGACAGATGATTTAAGCAGCATCAATGCTAGGGAAAACGTCTCGTGTCACAATGTAAACTGATGCGGGATCGACATTGCAACATAACAGCTTTATTAGCCGCGGTTTATTGACTGGCTATGAGGCAGACAATCCATAAGGCATCACGGGAGTAACGGGTTACATTTTAATTGAAAATGGGTGTTGTTACAGGCCGGTGGCGCGGAGGCGACGCGCACGGCCGCGGCGACGACGGCGTCGGCGTGCGCGCTGTGCCCCGGCGGGCGGGCGGCGCGCGGCGCACGCGCTGCGCTGCACGCGTTCCTGGGCTCGGTGAGCGCGCTCGCGCCCGCGCTGCCGCCGGCCAGCGCCGCCTCGCTGCAGGCCGTGCGCTGCTGGGCGCTGCACTACTCGCCGCACGACAGGGCCTTCCTACACAGGTGACCACCCAAGTAGCACAAAGGTTCTGTAATACCCATTGAGTAACAGGAAACGACGTCCGTAAGAAATTCTTTTCGCCATGCGTTTAAGTGATCGGCACTTAAACTCCATACATTCGCTCTTGAACTACTGTCATGATCAACTACAATAATATTGCTTTGCTATTCCGCGGTATAATGACGTGCTAGTTGATTAGTGACTACCCGTTATACTTATTTGCGTATTTTTTGCATGCATTAATGTTCCCACCCTCACGTCGCAAAAACAAATACAACAAACCACCACCAATAATACCAAAACTCGACAAGTGTTTCGCCTCTCTACGAGGCATCCTCAGGAGCTGCTGGAGATGTTGTCGGTCTGACGTCCGGCAACGGAATGACGTGTCCAGAATGGTCGGCCATATTTATAGCATTACTACCACCCCTACCGTGCAAGTGCGAGTGAGATGAAAAAATTCGAAGTAATGGCGATGACGCAACATTCAACTGTTCGTTAATAATTATTCCGCTTTTGTAACAGATCTCAATAACAAGCACACAAAGATCAAGTTTAAGAAGGAACTAGAACAGAACGGCTCACTCAATTTTCTTGATTTAACGCTCACAAGAGTAGATCATAAACATCAGTTCCATATTTACCGCAAGCCAACACATACCGACACGGTGATTCCAGCAGCTACTGGATCAGTGCTCTTAATAACCTTAGCCACCTCGATCTTTGTATCCACATCACCACGTACCCGCACTATTGCAACCTCTGAATCCAAGTGGCCAAATTTTCTAAAGCTTTCTGAGTAATTCTCGGCTGGATGTTATATTTTAAGCCTTTTTCCAATAAATCAGTTTCGGCTTCCGAAAACTCTACATCGGTTAGATTCTTTATACGAGGGTAGAAATAATGATGCGCCAATAACACCTTGCGCTCAAGACTTTGTAATGGGAAGGATATACTAGAGAATGGGAAGTAGTCTGGAGTGTATAAGTTGACTTGTGATGACTGCCACAAAGTGTATGTGGGGCAAACGGGACGTACTTTTAACACAAGATATAAGGAGCATGTTGCTTCATATAGACATAACCATCCGGAACGATCCAATTTCGCGAAACATTTGTTGGAAAATGGTCATACTCTGTCTGAGGATCATTCTTTTGATCTTTTACATGTTTGTGAAAAAGGATTGCGTCTGAGCGTTCTAGAACATTTAGAAATAATTAGGTACAACAATAGGGGAATAATTATTAACGAACAGTTGAATGTTGCGTCATCGCCATTACGTCGAATTTTTTCATCTCACTCGCACTTGCACGGTAGGGGTGGTAGTAATGCTATAAATATGGCCGACCATTCTGGACACGTCATTCCGTTGCCGGACGTCAGACCGACAACATCTCCAGCAGCTCCTGAGGATGCCTCGTAGAGAGGCGAAAGACGTGTCGAGTTTTGGTATTATTGGTGGTTTGTTGTATTTGTTTTTGCGACGGGAGGGTGGGAACATTAATGCATGCAAAAATACGCAAATAAGTACGGGTAGTCACTAATCAACTAGCACGTTATTATACCGCGGAATAGCAAAGCAATATCATTGTAGTTGATATTATGAACTTCCGCAAAGTAACGCCTGATTCCATTAATTACTGTCATGATGCCAAGCAACTGACAGCTGTCTACCGCAAAACATGGTGCACAAAATTTGTCCCGGATAGCAGATCTAGTCGAATAATAAATAAATAAATATTTGGGTTCAACCTTACACAAATCAACCTAGTCCCTCACAAAGCAAAGCTTGTACCATGGTTACTAGGCGACGATATACCTACTTATTCTAAAACTTCCATAGACTGTTTCAATCTTATGATTGGAAGTCTTTGGAAGTTTTAAACTTGTTTAAAACATGTTTCAATTGTAACTTATTTGCGCTTAAGTATAAGAAATGCAGCAAATAAACTAGATTTAGATTTTGGATCCGGTATGTCCTTAAACTACGTCCAAAAGAAGAGGTATGGGTAATGCGAATGTCATCTGGCTGTGTGGTAGGGCACATCACGGCGAATGTCATCTCACTCAAATCTGGCGCAGAGTCCGACTGGGGAAGTACCTCCACCTTACAGAAAACCACAGCCAAATAGCACTAGACCCTACCTACTCATAGTGTTGTGTTCCTGCAGGTGATTTAGGTTGCCAAAGAGACCCAGTGTGTTGACGATGAGGGACCCCCTTGTTTCTTTAGCCGTCAACATAGTGAATCCTCCTTTTTATAAAGGGTCGGCAACACGGTGACACCTCTGGAGTTGCAGTCGTCCATAGGCTACGGTAACTGCTTACCATCAGGCGGGCCGTATACTTGTTTGCCACAGTCGTAGTAAAAAAAAATTTTTTTTGCAATTTAATACCCAAATTAAGAATAAAAAATATTATGAGTTATTATAAAAATATGAAATCAAATCGTGATAAAGATACTGGTCCAATTAACATTGCTGCGGTCATCCTAAATTACTTTCTGGATTGCAGTTTTGGTTAGGCAAACACGTTTTAAACATCTCTCAGTCACGTGTTTCCCTTTTCTAGGCATCTAAAACAATATACAAATCAAATCACATTACAATACCAATACATTCGTATCAAATTTATGACCGAAAAACTAAACCATTGCATACTTACACACATTCATACCATCAAAACTCATAACCCAACCACCTATTTTGACTTGACAGGTTTGTTTCATTCATTCCTAAGGTTGCGTTTCAATCGTCCTCATTGTAAGATTTCATCAAAAAACTGGCTCGATGAATGTCTGATTTTTACTTCATTGGCCAGACGGCCAATATAAAATTCAATCAAGTGTATCATGCCTGAGACCAGATTGAATTTTATTCATATTTAATAATAACTGTTACCATTATTTGCGTAATTTGGGAATGAACTGTACATGTGACTGGAAAAATCGGAAAGGCCTTCCAAGAAAAAATTTTTTTTTAAATATTTTACTCGTGAAAATGTAATATTTGCTCCATTGGCCGTCTAGATAAAGAAATGAACTATTGTATGCATCAATAGTTGATTTAAAAAAACTAAGTGTTTTCGTCATAGACTTCGAAGAAAATGAAGTATTTCGTGAAATTCGCGTGTTTTGGGAATATCTAAGTAAAACACACATAAAAACCACCGTTTAAGCACATACAATGATACCAAAATCAAAAAGACAAAAACACCAAAAACTACGATTTTCGCGCGAAGTTTTTTCGAAGCGCCTTGTACAGTCAGCAGCAGAAGTAGCTAAGCAGCTCAAGTGTTCAAAATGAACTAGACACGACTTTATTGTTAAGGGAATAGCAGCAGAAGTGGCTAAGCAGCTTAAGTGTTCAGAATGAACTAGACACGACTTTATTGTTAAGGGAATAGCAGCAGAAGTGGCTAAGCAGCTCAAGTGTTCAGAATGAACTAGACACGACTTTATTGTTAAGGGAATAGCAGCAGAAGTAGCTAATCAGCTCAAGTGTTCAAAATGAACTAGACACGACTTTATTGTTAAGGGAATAACAGCAGAAGTGGCTAAGCAGCTCAAGTGTTCAGAATGAACTAGACACGACTTTGTTGTTAAGGGAATAGCAGCAGAAGTGGCTAAGCAGCTCAAGTGTTCAGAATGAACTAGACACAACTTTATTGTTAAGGGAATAGCAGCAGAAGTAGCTAAGCAGCTCAAGTGTTCAAAATGAACTAGACACGACTTTATTGTTAAGGGAATCGCAGCAGAAGTGGCTAAGCAGCTCAAGTGTTCAGAATGAACTAGACACGACTTTGTTGTTAAGGGAATAAGAGCGCGCGTAGGTCATTTTGAACACCTGAGCTGCTTAGCTACTTTTGTTGCTGACTGTACACGACTGCGCCGCTCGCCGGCTGGCGCCCAACACAGTCGACAGTCGTGACGCGCGCATAGGTATATTATAAATATTCGTTTACGAGAAATTTTGTTTGTTTCAATCGTAACGTGTTTCAAACGCACCCAGTCTACCCTATTGTGTGTATTCATATTTTGATATATAAAACAAAGTCATGTCGGTTACACTATTTATAATATAACTCAAAAACGGCTGAACCAATTTTAATGATGTTTGATTTTTGGATTTATTTTGCCCCGAATAGCAGAATAACTATTAAAATATTGGAGAAAAAAAATTCGTTGGCGGTACGAAGTTCGCCGAGTCAGCTAGTAATCAAATAAAAGCCATTTTATCGAACGAGTGGAGCGTAAGCGAAGTGAAGTTATTACAAACAACTTCTGCTACTGGGACGTCTCGGCATTTCCATAGCTCTTTGATTTTGAGGGTTTGTTCCGCGATAACTTTAGTAACGTTTTTCTGATCTTTATGAAATATTTTGGGGTTTAGCAGAGATACATATGATTTGAGAGTTCGTATATGAGCAGCATCGATCAAGGGGTTGTAAAAAGATAAAAAAGAAGATATTTATTCTTCAATTTAGGCACATTACAATGCACTTATGAACGTCAGAGAAAAAAACACCGGTTCTAACTCTGCACCTCTGACCCGAGAAGTATTAGTTATGACCGGCAAGAAGCTAGAGCTAGAAGTTGTGGAGCTAGAAGGCGAAAAAAAGTCTTCAGAAGGGTCTTGTTATATTCAGTTCAAGGCGGACTACTAGTTTTAAGATGTTTTGTGATGTTTATGTTTCGAGTTGTTACATTATTTTTTTAATATTAAAGTATTAAGCAAGATCTAGTGTACTATACAGTGTTGTCAGCATAACAAAAACCTTAAATTAGCACCGGGGTGCCCTCAAACCCGACGACACTTCTTTTTCCGGACAGACTCTAACTAACAACATCATATTGTATTATAGTAACATTATATTATTACGTTAATTAAGGTATTCTACCCATGTAATCATTAATGTTATACAAAAATTGTATGTACTAATTAATACAAAAATAAGTAACTGGTCAAACGTGACTCGACATTTAGAAAAATATATATGACAATAAGCTTGTAAAAAAAATAATGTTTCATTAATGTAACCCGTAGAGCGCAAGTGTAACTTGCGCATGGCTGTATTTTATTTTTGATGTAGATACTTTGCGGACGATTCAGTGGAGTAATTATGTGTCCTATGTACCTATATGTATTTATGTTAAATATTTTGTTTGTGATCTTTTAACGCTGCTCGGACCAGATCGCAAGTTTTCAGTGTGATCAGCAAGATATTATCGCACTCTGAAGACGGTGTTTATGAAGAAAGCGTCCTCGGTGCTTTACATGAGAGCTTTCATAGCTATCTCCAGAAGGTATGCGGCATGAGCAAGTAACTGGATTTTTCTCAATGACAATTGTGTTATGCAATAAAACTGCAGATATATAGCTCGAAAATATGGTTGAATAATTGTTGCCCAAGAAAGCCGAAAGTTTAATTGCTAATATACTTATAGGGTAAATAACCAGTAACTGGCCACTTCATACTAATAATGAACTCTGTTCACCTATAAATTACTGGCCACCAATCAATAACTGGCCAAATAATACTTAAATGAATTCTGTTTGTAGATGAATAGAGTTCATTGTTAGTATGTGGGGGCCAATTATTGAAAGGTGGCTAGTTACTAGCCATTTACCCTAGTATATTAAAACAGTAGCTCGTAACATCACATAATAAGTAATAGTACAAGTACAGAAGATTGTCCTTTCTGAATTAGACAAATAGCTACACAGATGAAAACGTTAGACGTCATGCACTCTTCAAAAAAATAAAACAGGGTTGTCATAAACACTGAAATGATAATATATGACGTTTTCAATCAAAAGTACACATCATTGCCGGTTGTCAATAAGATGTTATCTGCCATAAAAACAATTTGAAATAAACAATCGACAATGATGTAAGTACATATGACTTGAAAACGTCACATATTCTTGAACGCACCCATAAGGTGATAAGCGATGTATGAAACCCCCCTGGTAACATGTACCTGTTGATCGTCACAGGATAACTTTGTATGGAACTGCGGTGACGTGACGGGTTGGTGCGACGTGAGCGTGTCGTCGCGGCAGGGCATGGCCGGCGCGCTCACGGACGGCAGCACCGAGACCTTCTGGGAGTCGGGCGACGAGGACCGCAACAAGGCCAAGTGGGTGCAGGTGGCGCTGCCCGCGCCCGCGCCCGCGCCGCCCGACCGCCCCTACCTCGTCTGTGTGCACGTCGACAATACTAGGGACACCGTGGTATGATTACAAAACCATAATACAACTGTTAACGTCGATGAGCTTTTTGGATGAAAATGATGAGCCAAGAATAAATAAATAGTAATTTGGTGAATAGTTTGTGTTTTTATTCGCAGAATAAAACCTTGTTGGTGTCGTTCCTGTACAGCGGTGGGTCCAGCGAGCTGTTTCACATGCAAGACATGGAAGTGGACTCTAAGTCGGCTGCATGGCTTTGTTATACGTTACCACGTAAGTGTATCTGCAAATATGTTCTTTATGTAATGTTTATCCAGAATTGGAGTACTTACTAGTACAAGATGTTCTAAATATTATTTACTAGTAAATCAATAAGAATGTTGATGACGGCCTATTTAGAATATACCTTGTTTAACGTATGTTATTACTTTTCTATACTTTTGTCTATTTTTACTTGTCACTAATGTCAACGAATAAAATTTGCACGTATTTTGGTATCGCTCCGTTTTATTTTAATGCGAATAAGCTCCAGACATCAACATTGGTCTTCGAGCCGGTCCTATTGTGATTTCGGAACCGCGCACTGAGTCTCGAGCTGCTTAATGATTCGTACACCTGTGAAAACGCGAAGCCTTACTCGCGCAGAGCGCGATGCAAAACCAACGATGACCGCAAGGGTACCCGCATCCTCGCCCTCATCTCTAGTAAGACGACCAGCAGACACGACGTTCATTGCTGGCAGTACCCATATGGAAACTTCGACGCCACCGCCGTTGAACAATTTGTCGCACCCGCTGCCGGCGCACAGCAAGGTATCGTCCAAATCAAAATCTTCATCTGCTATAAGAGATTAGAGTATGACGCCGCGATAGAGGAAGCGCTAATTGACAAGAAGGCCGCGGAAGAGGCGGCGGCAGCGAAAGCCGCATCCGCACTTATTGAGAAAAAGCTTGTCAAACTAAAGTTGGAGGCTAACCTAGCTGACCTAGAAGATAAATACAGTTCACACGTAAGCAGCGCTAGCAATAGCACGCGACATAGTTCGCACATAAGCCATGCTAGCAAAAATACACGTCAAAATGTTGAAGACTGGGTGGAACATAGCGCGCGAGAACTTGATCAAATGCAGCTCGCCCCCGAGGATAATGTTGACTTGGGCGTCTGCAACCAGCCGGCAGCTCCGCTTACCGACTCCGATGGAACTATCAAGTTACTCGCAACTGCACTAAATAATTTGACAGTCTCCTCCACTCAAAGTAAGTCACACGCCAACCTTTTGAGCCGCATTTGTACGCCGCGAGATTTACCGAAATATTCCGGCGATCCGCTCGAATGGCTGCAATTCAAACAAGCGTTCGAAGAGTCGACTGACGTTTGTAAATTTACGCCGAAAGAAAATCTATGGAGATTGCGTAAGTGCCTGCATGGGCAAGCTAAAGAGACAGTGTCAGCCTTGCTTATGAGTGCCGCCTCGCCTGACCGTATTATGGCGACACTTGAACTTCGTCACGGCGACCCTGAGTGTATTATAAGCAAGCTCATTCATGACATCAAGAAGCTACAGCCAATGTCTCAAGAGTACCAGAAAGACATCGTCAATTTTTCTGTCAAAGTTCAAAACTTCGTGGAGTCCGTGAAGGCAGTGGGGCGCGAGGAATACGTGCAAGGGCTTAGTATTGTACCCTTGCTCATATCGAAACTACCTCCAGTACTCGTTTCTAAGTGGTCGGACTACAGCTATCCACTAATTAAGGACGGAGCAAAGTCGCGCTTAAGTATTTTTACCGACTTTCTCAACATGGAAGCTCTCAAGATTACCACTACCGCTAACGTTCATTTACAAGGTTATCGCCCTGAACAGTATAAACAAAAGCAAGACGATACTATTAAAACTGCACCGAAATCTCAAGCTGTTTTATTGCAAACTGAGCAACGCGACAACGAAAGGAAGAATGATAAATGTCTTTTTTGCCGCACTCAATTTTATAAGTTACCGGATTACAAGAAGTTTAAACGCGCTATGCGTAAAGACAGATGGCGCCACGTGAAGAGGTACGGACTATGTTTTAAATGCCTATTGCAACGCCACGACCGAGACACATGTACTGCGCCTGTGTGCGACAAGGCTGGCTGCGGAGGTATGCACCACATTCTGCTGCACTATGAAGATGTCGGCAAAGATGGCAAAGCTTCAACTTCTTACCCGGTCGATGCAAACGTCAGCGCCTTAGCACTACCGGAGTCTAAGCCAGTCACGGAGCCTACACCATCGAGTTCTCCGACACAATCGTCGACTGTAACAGAAGCTGCAACGTGCTTTATCGATAACGAACAGCATGTACTTTTGAAAGTAGTTCCTGTCAACATTCACGGGCCGAACGGCGTGTTTAGTACGACTGCATTCTTGGACGACGGGTCGTCCGTGTCGTTCCTGAGCGCCGAGCTAGCAGCGCGCGGCCTTACGGGCCACACCGAGACTATGCGCGTGAGCGGCGCCTGGCAAGACGACGAACTTGTACGCGAAGCAACTGTCATGACTTTACGTATTTCTAGTGTTAGTGGTAGTACTTATGACATAAAGGTTCGTAGCGTTCAACATTTAGGTATACCTGAACAATATGTCAAATTAGTAGATTGCAATAAGTATGAGCATTTGAAAAAACTTAAATCTCAACTTCATTTTGGAACAATTTGTAAACCAGAGTTGCTAATAGGTCAGGATAGTTATAATTTGTTGGTGCCTTTAGAAATATATTTAGGTCAGGATAATGAGCCGTCAGCTAGACGAAGCCCCTTAGGTTGGTCTATACACGGGCCGGTACAGGTGACACGCGCGTCACGAGCCGCACGCTCGGTGCACGCCACGCTCAACCTCTGCGTGGTGCCTGAGGAAGACGCCGTCGCGCACGCACTGCGCAAGTTACACGACGAGGTACGCCGCTCGTTTGAGATAGACGCCTTGGGTGTTGCAAGTAAGCCTAGAGAAAATGCTGATGATGTGAGAGCGCACGAAATGTTAGAGAAGTCTGCAGTACTCGCTAATGGCAGGTGGACGGTTGGTTTACCTTGGAAAGATCCGCACGTCAGTTTGCCTGACAGCTATCCTAGTGCATATAAGCGACTACATGGTGTAGAAAAGAAGATGCTAGCTGACAAAGCTTATGGACTAAGGTACGAGGAACGTGTCAACCATTTGTTTGAAAATGATTTTGCTCGGGATATGGCCGACACGTCACTCACGCCTAACACATGGTACTTACCACATTTTGGAGTTGACAACCCGAACAAGAAGAAGCTGCGCTTAGTTTATGACGCAGCAGCTAAAAGTCAAGGCAAGTCTCTTAATGACTTTCTTCTCACAGGGCCGGATTTACTCGCTTCTTTGTTCGGAATTATGGTTCGTTTTCGAGAGGATAGGGTAGCGGTAACCGGAGATATTAAAGATATGTTTTTGAGAAATAAAATTAATTCCGTAGATCAGAACGCCCTCAGATTCTTGTGGAGAGGTATGAACCCTACAGGTCCTATAAAGACGTACGCGATGACGTCGCTGATTTTTGGTGCGAATTGTTCTCCTTTTGTTGCCCAATACATAAAAAATAAGAACGCTAGTAGGTTCGAATCCACGCTTCCAGCTGCCGTCGCTGCTATACACCACCAGCACTACATGGACGACTATATAGTCTGCCGGATGAACCCACCGCCATCACTATGGTACAGAATATACGAGATATTTACAGCGCGGGAGGTTTCGAAATCCGCAACTGGACGTGTAATAGCGCAACTGTTCTCGACGCCTAAAGATATTTTAGGTAATATAGCTGTAAAGCTTGGATCGGGCGAATACGACGAAGGTGAGCGTACTCTTGGACTGATCTGGTATCCTGCTAAGGATGAACTGGGATTCGATGTGTCATTTAAGCGTATTCCCGACAGCGTCATCAAAGGCGAGCAGAGACCTACGAAGAGGGTTATGTTGCGTGTGATTATGTCAATTTTTGATATTTTTGGGTTCTTATCACCTTTCACTACGCAAGGCAAAGTTATGGTCCAGGATACTTGGCGTCACGATTTATATAAAAGATGGTGTAGTTGGTTGGAATTACTAAAGGTTATTGGCGAAATTCGCTTGCCAAGATGGTACCAATCATGCGCCACCAAATCTAATGAGATGCCAAATGATTTGACCGCCACTGTACCAAGCTCTAGCAGTGCTGTGAGTGTGACCGATAGAATAAGCTACAATGATTTGGAATTACATTTATTTTGTGACGCATCTCTTAAGGCAATGTCAGCTGTTGCTTATTGGCGTTGGAATAGTAACGGTCAAATATTTGTCGCGTTTGTTGCTAGTAAGAGTGGAGTATCATCAGTGAAACCTCAAACTGTGCCACGATTGGAACTTCAAGCTGCGGTGCTAGCAGCTCGGTTGGCTGACTCCGTAGCGAAGGCACATCGGTTGAACGTCACTCGGCGATATTTTTGGTGTGACTCAAGCACGGTCCTTCAGTGGATAGGCAACAACACTCGTCAGTATAAGACTTTTGAAGCCAACAGACTAGGTGAGATCGACGACCTGTCAAAAGCCTCTGAGTGGAGATATATACCCACAGGACTGAACGTGGCAGACATTGCTACCAGAGAAACGTTCAATTATCAGTCTTTTCTCAATGAGTGGTTCTATGGACCTGCGTTTCTGTACAGCCAAGAGGCTTATTGGCCAGTGAACTTCTTTGATACTGAACATGAAGACAGCACTGAAGCCTGCTTGACCGTAGTACAGAACTCGCCTACACGCTTACCAATTCCTGACCCAGAACGCTTCTCTTCGTGGCTTAGATTTTTGCGTTCTACCGCTTCTGTCCTAAAGTTTATAAATAAATGTAAAGATGTCACGCTTGACGACTACGCTCTGATGGAGCAAGCAAAGCAACTAATCCTGCGGCAAGCTCAAGATGATTCGTTTGCCAGTGATATGCAAGCACTAAAGATAGGTAATTTGCCCCGAGATAGCCGTCTGAAAAACTTATCTCCTTACTTGGACGAGAATAATGTTTTACGCATGAGTGGCCGCATAGATGCTGTTTGTGACGTACCTCAAGAAGCAAAAAGGCCAATTATCCTTGACGGACGACATCCAACTACCCGGCTTTTGGTCAAACATTACCATGAGAAGGCAGCGCACGGGCACCAGGAAGCGGTAGTTAACGATTTGAAACAAGAGTATTGGATTATTCAGTTACGACCTACTGTCCAAAATGTTGCGTCCCGTTGCATGCTCTGCAGGTTAAAAAAGGCCACCCCTCAGGTGCCTCGGATGGGAGACCTGCCTCAAGCGCGCATGGCCCATCATCAGCGCGCCTTCAGCCTCTGTGGAATTGATCTGTTCGGACCCATGGAAGTTACAGTAGGCAGACGTCGAGAGAAACGTTACGGCGTCCTGTTCACCTGCCTAACTGTTCGTGCAGTTCATATAGAAGTCGTCCATGCACTTACCACTGATTCATTAATAATGGCTCTACGTCGAATGGCGTCTCGACGTGGGTGGCCGACAGAGATTTATTCTGACAATGGCACCAACCTACGTGGAGCGGACGTCGAACTTCGAAGATCCATACAAGAGCTCGATGAAGAAACATTACGAGGCTTTGCACTTAATAATCAAGTTCGCTGGACTTTTATTTCGCCCGCCAGTCCTCACTGGGGTGGGGCGTGAGAGCGCTTGATTCAACCTACGTGGAGCGGACGTCGAACTTCGAAGATCCATACAAGAGCTCGATGAAGAAACATTACGATGCTTTGCACTTAAGGCGACGATATATGCAAACACGTCAAATCGAGGTGTTTTTGTGCAAGGTTTTTGAAGAAAACAAACCACGTTGGAGCATGAATGTTACATTTTCTGTAGGGGCATATAGTTGGGTTCGCTGTACCGATACGTGCTTGGTCTTGTATAACATAATTAGGTATATATATCATCGTTAAGAAACTGTTTTGGAGAAAACTTGTCGCAAGTTTTATGTCGGTCAGAAATAATTCTATGTTGCGAAATTAAACATAACTACTTCTTAGCACATTACTAATGTTCGGCCGATAACTATAGTCGTATTAAGCGCTTAATAAAGGTTTTAGACGCAAAACCTTGTAGAGCCTGTAATAATTCAGAACTATGCAATTGCTGCAATAAAACTTATAGGCGTTTATTCTATTGCAGCCAGAGACATGTTTCATGTGTCAAATTTGAGTAATATGATTAGTAATTTTGAGTGCGGAAATTCGTTCCACATAGCTTAGATTATAGTACGCTTGCTTTCTAAGTAGATATGTCCGAGTTCAAATCTAGGCTGATGTTAACTTTTTTGTTTATTTTTTATCTCATTTCTCATTTATATTTTCAATCCTGATCCTAAGCGATTTATAGGTATTTTTGGACAAAAAAAAAGTCAAATCATACTATAGTCAAGTTACTAGTTAGTTTAATCTTTTTATTTTGACTTTTTTACCCAATATATTTAAACTACCAACTTATAAAAGAGACTAATTCATTATTCAATTTTTACAGTGGGTATGGGTACTTTTTACCATAGACGGCTTCGTCCATGTTTTTACCATAATTTGTATTACAAGAGCGCGTTTGTTCGAGCAGTTTCCATCCGCGGCGACGTTGCCAGCTTACTTTCATTTGCTCATTTCGCGTCTTGCTTTGCGCTGTTGCAAGCTAGATCTATATTATGATATGAATGACGGATACATTGAATAGAATCAAATGCGCTTGAAGTTGAAACACATTCGTGCATTTGTCAATGATTTGTCCACATCATCGTGATAGGTTATATCTCTCTCTTTACTATGGAATAAGAAAGAAACAATCGGCTCGGCTGTCCCGGTACTCTACGATGTCTGGTCGCGCCATTAGGTTTATATGGCTTATTGTATGTTCGTTTTCGTACGATTTAAAAGATATGGTGAATTATTAATATTATTATTAGGTAGGTAAGTAGATATGGAATTAATTTAATCGTATAAGTATATATACCAATATAATTTCTCACAATCCCTAAAATGAAAAAAACAATAAGTAAGGTACGATGGGGTAAGACCGGACCATTTTTGAACTAGTTGGTCAGCTTTCAGGGCTGACTTTTATGCTTTACCTTTGTAAAAATTTCTCGAAATATTAATCCTTGTTTCAAATCAGTATGAAGTGTACCTAAGCTGTTTTTCCTGTATAAATTTTCAAAATCTACTCCTTCTACTTAAGATTGGACTATTGAATAAAATGTACTCTTAGTAAGTTTTTAGGTGCTAGTTTTCTTCCACTTATCGATTTTGCCAGCTTTGTAATGCAATAATAAATTTTGAAGTGCCCTTACTTATCGTTCTAGAGCTTATATGGTCTTGTTTAGATTAATATTATACGAGAATAAATCATACTCGAAAGGTTTTTTTATAATAAAACATTTTTTGTAAAAGTGGAGTATGTGTCAGTTTTCCGTCCATACTTATTGATATATTGATATTCAAGTTTTTGAAATAAAAGCTTATAATTAAAATATCAATTAAAGAATAAATAATTATTATCAATGGCAAATTTGACCTCAAAAAGTTTTTTCCATCTAGACGGAGAGCTGGCCACGTCAGATATGACACAATAGTCAGGTTTTATTGCTCCCATTATTGTGTCATATCTGACGTGGCCAGCTCTTAGTCCAATAAATTTGTAGCAGTTTAATCAGGTGGACGGCAACCCGGACGGGAAACTAGCATAACCATCCTATGCACGGTTTCAAATAATAGATATAATTATAAACCGCCTTTATTATGTTAATTCATAATAATTCAAAAACGAGTGAGTTAAAAATATTGAGAGTGGAAAGACAAGATGTTTCAAACCTTTGAAGCAAGATGTTTCAAAATTTAAAAATTTTAAAAAACGCTTTTGGCTATAATTCTTTTTTTTTTCCCAGCCTACTTGAAGAGATATAATACGTATCCATACTAATATTATAGTGTGTCTGTCTGTTAACTCTTCACGCTTAAACCGCTCAACTGATTTAGATGAAATTTGGTATGTATAAGGGGATGAAAACGGAATGGAAGTTTATACGGAATTGTTGCTCCCTGTTGACTTGAAATAGCATACGTGCTAGTTTTATATTGGCTCTTAGATTTTACTAACTAGTAACTTTTATTTTGCGTTTTATTATGTAATTCCATATGGCTCATGTTAATTTCGCGCAGACGAAGTCGCGGGTAAAAGCTAGTATTTTAATATTGTAATGGATTTTGATATGATAAAACTTTTGAAATAGATGGCAATTAACCAAAACTAACCCAAAAATGTACCCAAAAAACCGTGACGACCCTATACACGACACGATACAACTAATCCATACTAATATTATAAATGGGAAAGTGTATGTGTGTGTTTGTTTCTTTGTTTGTCCGTCGTTCACGGCAAAACGGGGCGACGAATTGAAGTGATTTTTTAAATGGATATAGTTGAAGGGATGGAGAGTGACATAGGATACTTTTTGTCTCTTTTTAACCCCCCACTTCCCTAAAATGGGGGGTGAAAATTTGTATGGTTTGTTACCCCGAATTTAACGCGAGCGAAGCCGCGGGCAAAAGCTTTTATATGTTATTAACTTACTCGTGCTGACTTTTCGTGTTTTTAAATCTTTTGTGTAATTTCAATTTATAATTCTTATGTGAGACGACAAACGCTTTTATATTTGTCAATATTTTTAGTAAAAAACACTTATGGTATATAAATGAAAATGGTTAAAACATGTTAAAAAATTAATCTTAAACTTTAGGTTGAATTAAGTTATTTGCTTTTTAGCTATGGTTTTCTGTAAGGTACTTCCCCAGTCGAGCTCTGAGCCAGGTCCAGATTTAAGCGTGATAACATTCGCTGAACTGTGCCTTACCACAGTTAGCGAGATAACATTCGGAGTGCCCATACCTCCCTTTTGGACATAACATACCCGTGTCTAAACCTGTTCCTAGTAACCAACTAGGTACCAATTTAAAAAATGTTCACAGCAACAATTAATTGGATCCAGTCTTAAATGCCACGCAAAAACAAATCAAACCATTTTTTGTGACAAACAATTGAATTTATAGAACGAAACTTTTTTGTCTATAAAGATCACATGTATGCGCGACTTCGGCAGCAGATAGCATACATCCTCCATACTACCCTCTTGAACCTGATGTTTATTCAGTGTTGGGCGTAATTTATTAGATGGTACCTACTTTTGTAATGAATTAAATTGCTAATTAAATTACATGAAAATCAATTATATTAAGTAATTGAAATTGCTTGTAATTGAGATTACATGTCAGTAGTATTCCCGATTACATATAATTTGTAATTGCAATTACTTTTATCTTAACTACTTTTACTTGTAACTTCGATAATTTGAAATAATATACAAGTTCAATTTCTTTTTGGGTCAGTGGGGGCAGCTACCAGATCCCTCGCTGCAACGCGAAAATGGTCTTAGAAGACCTTCCCTCAATTTCAAATTAATCAATCTTCATTAATTTGAAATTGAGGGAAGGTCTTGTACGGATTTTGGAAAAAAACATACAGGATGCGAGATGAGGTCACATTTGGTAAACTTCTTTTTGATGCCAATCGATCCCATTCTTGTATGGGATCAAAAATAAATTGCGGCTAGAAAAGCCACAAATTGAGAAAAACTTTTCCCATACTTTATGAAAATTGTTTTTTTTATTTTTTACATGCTGCTTTTTTATGCCAATCGATTCCATTCCTATCGTTTCTAATAGTTTCCTATTATTAGGTATTGTACTAAAAAGCCACAAATTAAATATTTTCCATACATTTACTATAAATAATAAATAAATATTATACGACAATCTTACACAAATCGACCTAGGCCCACAGTAAGCTCAATAAGGCTTGTGTTATGGGTACTAGACGACGATATATATAATAGATAAATATGGATAAATACTTAAATACAAAGAAAACATCCATAACTCAGGAACAAATATCTGCGATCAACACACAAATAAATGCCCTGACCAGGATTCGAACCCGGGACCTCCTGCTTCGTAGGCAGGGTCACTACCGACAGGGCTAGGAGATCGTCAAATAAAGAATAAGTGATTTTTAGGGTTCCGTAGCCAAATGGCAAAAAACGGAACCCTTATGGATTCGTCACGTCTGTCTGTATGTCTGCCCGTCCGTATGTCACAGCCATTTTACTCGGAAACTATACGACGTATCTGAATAAAATTTACACATAAGGTGTATTCTGTATGCCGCTACTTAGTTATGTATTTAAATTAAAAAAAAAAAAAATTTAAGGGGGGGCGCTCCATACATGTATCTAAATTTCAAAAAAATTGTTTTTACCATATATCAACATGTGATACATCAATCGATAGGTCTTTAAAAATAATATTGAAGTTTTATTGATCATTTTGTGATTAAGTAAATATTTTTTGATATAATCGCTTCGAAAGTCAGAAAAAATTTGTAGCCCCCCCTGTAACTTTTGAACCGTAAGTCCAAGAAATATGAAAAAATTTGAGAAGATGCGCCTTATTATATACTTGCTACGAAAATTGTTTTGAACATTATCGGTTTAGCCATTTTTGAGCCATTTCCAAAAACCTTCTTCCATAGGCATCAGATACGACCTTTTGCTATTAGTTTGGTTCTTATTCCATTGAAGGTACGGAACCCTCCTATGCGTGGTCCGACACGCACTTGGCCGGTTTTTTCTTTAACAACATTTTTCTTTTTCTTTAACTTTTCACTTAAACAACAGTCGTTTTTATTAAGCATACCTACCGGAAGAAACATTTAAGTAAAATGTTAATGTACCTGAAAAAAGCGGCATCGCCATTATATCAAAATGCAACTAGGTACAGGTACATAATAGTGTTGGAGGATGTGTGGTTTGTATTTGCAACTAAAGGATAATTTTCCAGATAGGTAATTGAATTATCCGATGTTCTCCCGATGCGGTCTTATCCCAACGCACTTTACCGTCCTCATTGAAAGCGATTTTGACCATCTCTAATTTCGTTATAGATACTAAAAACCTGGATTTTTCAGAGCAGAAGAGGACATAAAACAAATTAGTTACAAATAATATTATCTTCAGTTAAGTACATTTTATTTGAACTTTTATTTTGAAAGACTTGACACGTACTTGACACATAGAAATATAACCGCCATGATGAATGCTTATTTTGGATATTTAGAATAAAACATTATAATTGTGCGATTATGATACTGTAGGTAATGGCGTGCGTTGGTCAAGTAGTTTTATATTATAGGTAACTTTAATTATTTCGTCATTGATTACCTACATACAATAGTAACTTTAATTAAGTAAGTACCACGGATCAGAATACAATTTAACTTCATGGTAAGTACACATAAAATGGAATCATTATCAAAGCGCCATCTTACTGTAAAAGACCGCGATTGCTTGACTATTTAAACATGTCAACATTGAATTGTCATAGTTCATCTCAAGTATACTAGATGGCAGAAGCGGAAGCTGCGATTATAAAAACGCAAAATGCAGTCGTCAACCGCGATACCCGTCACCTTAATAATCAAGTTCGCTGGACTTTTATTTCGCCCGCCAGTCCTCACTGGGGTGGGGCGTGGGAGCGCTTGATTCGGACCATGAAGCGATCTCTTCGTATCATTTTAAAAGAACGAGCGCCTCGAGATGAAACATTAAATACTCTGCTAGCGGAAGTCGAGAGCATTGCCAATGGTAGACCTTTAACACACGTGTCTGTAGAACCGGGGTCTTCTGAAGCGCTTACACCCAACCATTTTCTTTTAGGCTCTTCCTCCACGCTACCAATACATGGCGTCTTTGATGATTCGGACTTGGCTTTAAGAAAACAATGGCGAATAGCGCAGCGATTAGCCGACATGTACTGGAAACGATGGATGAGGGAGTTCCTCCCGCTACTTTTACCGAGGAAGAAGTGGCAGCAAGAGCAGAAGCCGCTGAGTGTTGGTGACCTCGTGCTCGTCGTCGATCCTGACTCGCCTCGCAACGTATGGCCACGGGGGCTAATTAAGAATGTCCTGCCTGGCAAAGACGGCCGCATCAGAGTAGTGGACGTCAGCACCGCTACCGGCGTGCTTCGCCGCTCTGTGGCGCGCGTGGCTCCTGTACCCTTAGCTAATTAGTGCTAGTTTGCGCACTAGGGTGGGGAGTGTTGATGACGGCCTATTTAGAATATACCTTGTTTAACGTATGTTATTACTTTTCTATACTTTTGTCTATTTTTACTAGTCACTAATGTCAACGAATAAAATTTGCACGTATTTTGGTATCGCTTCGTTTTATTTTAATGCGAATAAGCTCCAGACATCAACAAAGAATAAATAAATAAAGTGATGCAGAACAACAACACAAGGAGGAGATACAAGGAGAACAGAAGTAAAACAATACCTATATTGAAACTATGACAATAAGTTACCTATCATAGATTCAAAAAAATGTTATTATACCTGAGTAGTATGTAACGACCTAAGTCAGGTGTCAAGTATCTACTGAAAAAAAGAAAAAAAAAAGTTAATTGGTGTGAACCATATTTTTTTTTCATTGTAATATTTGTGTTACGCTTTATAATTGTTTTACGATTACTAATTCTCTCGCAATCGATGTGAACCTCGTCCATAAAACAAATTTTACACTCGAGTTTATATAAATATCTCGCGTAAAACGGTACGTTTTATGCACTTGTTGTACAATGTACTATCTTATTACACGGGAAAACGACAGGATCTTTTTTGTTTTATTTTGGTGTATAATTCACCAGAAGACGCTGCAGGTAAGTACCAAAATGTAAAATTTCGAATGAGGCATTGTGTGTTGCCGTTGTCAGGCGCGGCAAGCGGCGGCGTGCGTGTGCGCTGCGAACTGCGCGGGCCGGAGGCGGCGGTGCGCGTGCGGCAGCTGCGCGTGCTGGGCGCGCCCACCCCCGCACCAGCGCCGCCCGCCTCGCCCGCCGCCGTGATGCACGCGCTCGCCGAGGCAGACACGCTGCGTGTTTTTCGTCTCCTTACTTCACAGGTTCATTCCTTTTATAATAATAAATTCTTTATTTCAGGCCTGTTCGCCCATAGATTGTTAGTTATATACAGACTTACAATACTAGTGTTCACTGGGCAGTGACAAAAAAACGGACAATCCCATCTCTCCGCTATATCTACCAGCAAGCTGTTGGTGCTACCCCGCAGGCGAAACATTTGAGAGGCGATTCTTTTCCTCATTATGGCATGAAAATCGTCCATTTGTGCTTGCGCAAACATGCCTGACGCACTGCAAAAGCGTGGTAGCCCCAACAGCATCCTGAAGCTATTATTGAACTGGACACGCAGAGCACTGTAGGCGCGCTTCGTATAATTGATCCACAGGCCGCACGTGTAGAATGATTGGCAATAAAAAAAAAAAAAAAAAAACATTTATTCAGATAAAATAAACCCTGTCTTACAAATTATTCTCTTCTGCCAAACGGCAAGACAGTTTGTTGGCAGAGGGGATACGACATGAACAATGTTTTCTTGACCTCCACTGTACAACGCGCAAACCTGCGAATCAACATATTAGCTCTTACTGCCAGTGCTCTGCGTTCCCTCTCAATATCCGCATCGTCCTTTAGAGTCTCGGTAATTACATGTCCCAGGTATGTAAAACTGGACACTCTGCTCAAGGCAACACCACCGAGTGTCACCGGCTCAACTATTGGTAGGGTCTTATTACCAGCTCGAAAGATGAGCATGTCACTTTTTTTAATATTATAGGTGAGCCCGTGAGACTCCGCATACGTGTCACACACCTTCAACAATTTATTCATAGCACTGATTGACGGGCTCAACAGCACCATGTCGTCGGCGTAGCTTATGTTGTTTACCATTTTGCCACCGATCGAACAGGCAACCATGGTGCTACTGAGCTCGACAATCAGCTGATTGACATAAATGTTGAACAGTAGTGGAGACGTAAGACCCCCTTGCCTTACTCCACACTGAGCTCTATAACCGTCCGAGACCGACATCCCCCACCTCACAAAATTATACTGATTGTTGTACCAATATTTTAAAAGCATTATCAGTTCTTGAGGAAGACCCGCCTTCTGTAACTTCTCCCATAGTTTTTCATACGACACTAGGTCGAAGGCTTTCGAAAGATCGAGAAAAGCAGCGCACACGGGGGTCTTCCTGTCAGTGTAGTACCTGACGGTGTGCTTCAGGACCAAAATAGCACTCTCAGTAGACAGACCAGCACGAAAACCAAATTGTCTATCATCTAACACTGCATATCTACTGAGGTGACGCTCAATTAATTATGAATGCACCCGGTGGAGCGTTTGGCACCGCGTCCATGACAAACATATGGAGTGTCGGAGTGGCCTTAGTTATCGTTGCTCACATCCCTTGAAAGCTCAACGCAAAACTGGACGCTGCGCCGAACGCTCGCTATTGAGGTCGTACACTTCCCCCTTTATTCATACACGTCCATAGAGTTCTAAACCAGGAGGGGCCTTAGGTATCATTTCCCCTCTGTCAAAAGTATTGGCAGGAAAATCTAGTACATCTATAAAAACTATTTCAATAATCGATGTCACGCACTTTCGTGATCGCTGTCGATGGATAACAAGCTCCGAGAAAATGCCCTTATGCGCCGTTTTTGGATGTAAAACATGTTATATTTCGTCTAGTTTACAAAAAGATGAAATACCATTTCAGATGTAAGTAAAGTTTTACTTTATTTATCATTACTTTCGTAATAAAAGATTTAACCTAAATCGAAAATCAAGCTTCGTTTACAGAATCGATTCAAAGACAATCGTTTTCTTTCTGACCGGCAGTAACTATTTGACGTTTGACATTTCTCCATATTTAACGCGCTTAAGGATTGCTGTCTTCTATATTTTGTTTGAAAATACAATCAAAAATGATCCTTGGCTTTTTTGTTTGACATTTGCAAAGACTGCATCCAATAATGAACCATATGTTAACGTATGTACAGTCGACTATCTATTGCTCCATTTAGTGTTATGAAGTATAAAAAGAATATGTCAAATATGTTTGGTGTTTTCAAGTCAAAGGTACATCTTTGTCGGTTGTCAATAAAGCGATGTTGCCATAAAAATTAATTTAGAAATAAACTGTATTAACAACCGACAATGATGTACCTTTGACTAGAAAACATCACATGCGTGCTACCTCGCCCCCCTCAGATTTTGGCAGACTTTTTTGTTTGGAAAGATGAGGCGAAGCGTACTCCATTTATAGAGCTTTATGTACGCGTCTTACATTCCTCATTTAGTTAAATTATGTTTTGTTCGTCTGTCAAAGTCGACTGTCAAAGTTAGTTAAATTAAGTCAATGTCAATGTTAGTTAGTCAATGTTAGTTAAATGAAGCTTGCAAGACATTTATGAATAAGGGGATTAGTAAAAATTACTCAATCTATCCTAACGGTCTGCGTGTGTAACGCAGGTGTTCGGTAAACTGCTGGAGTGGGAGCAGAGCAGTAGCGAGGCGGGCGGCGAGGCGCCGGCGGCCGAGGAGGCGCTCGCCGACGACAGTGACCTGCGCGAGCACGTGGTCGGCATTCTCTTCGCCGGACACAAGCTCACATCGTTGCAGCGACAGGTAAGTCGTGTGCAATGTTTTGAAATCACAGAGAAGCTCTGCTGTGGGCCATGGGAATATCTGCGTGTTGTAAATCATATTTTCTAGTTGCTACTCCGCTATATTCCTCTATGTCGAAGACATACATAAATAGAAAGATTACTGAAATCCTGTAATCAACTAAGGCGTACGCGAATAGACATAGATATTAACTAATATGTAGTGATAAAAAAAATTGGATTGTATGTACGCAGGTGATGTCGCACATAGTGTGCGCTATTGGGTGCGAGGCGGCACGCGCGCGCGACGACTGGGAGACGGCGCTGCTGTGTGCCGAAGCGGAGGGCGCGGCCGACGTGCCCGCGCCGCACCACCACCAGGACAACTACTGCTTCGAGATGCTCTCTCTGGTTGGTTGGTCATGCCACACTATCAAATTCGCTATTCTTTGCACGCACAGCCCATAGGCTCTATATCTATATCATAATATATAATAATGACAGATGGGTTATGCACGCTCCAAAAGTGAAGCACTTAAAATGAGTGATTTCAAACAATTGTCGCTAGTCGCGCACCGGCCAGCGTGAGATGCGGCCGTGCCAATGAGCTCCTGTCACCCGCGTGTGAAAGAGACACACTGTAATTTTCTAACAATGAGAGTGACAAAGATATTAATTACATCATTGTCAAAATAGATAAACATAACAGAATCGTTGCTAGGTTATGAAATAACTCTGGAAGTATTTTTTGTGCTCATTTTGTTAGAGTATACCATCCATAGTAAATATCATTGCGCACAGCATACAGCGTTAACAAGTTGCGACACGAATCCCGTTTTCTTCGCCGGGATCTTTGTTGTTGTTGTTGTTGTTCCTTATTTTGTATTTGTTCACCGGTTATACGATAATGGCTGCTCCAATTTGGAAAAATCTTTTTTGTTTAAAATTGACTTAACAGTTGGTTCTTATCATTACCTGATGGTCTATGGACCATGGGATGGCCTGATCGCCATCCCATGATCCTGGGATGATGGGATCCTGGAGAAATACAGAGACCTCTTCAAATATAGTAATTTTAATATTTTTTACTGTAGCTCGGGCATTTGCTCTTGGGAAGGTAAAGTCGGTTATTTGTTCTTTAAAATTATTATTGCGTGAAAAGGATTTTTTTTTGACTTAGTCAGATCCGTAATTAATGTTTGCTATTTGTAGGCGCGTTTGTTAATTTCTATTATCTTCACCCATATCATAAATCCTCTATTCTGCGTTCGAAAACCGTATGTAATTAAATTACCACCATGATTGCAACCAGTAACGTAATATTAGTGTATTATCTGTTGGACTAAGAGCTGGCTACGTCATATATGCCACAATAATGAGAGCAATACAAGAAGTCTGTTCAGATTGCCATATTATCCTTATTGCTAGATCCGGGCATCTGGCAGCTTTTAAACTGTGGAGATTAGAGTAACAGACCAGCAAAGTTTTTAAATTGGAAAATAGTAATACCAAAATAGGTAAATACTGCCGAAGTTGTCTCATTTATAAAGAACAGAGTCTATATTTCAACATTAGAACAAAAAAGATTGCGTATTATTAAATTACGGAAACAAAAACGGTAGGCGACAAACTATGAATTACATTATACCTCGTTGGCACTACTTTCCCCCAACAGAAACTTTTGGCAATCATATAATCTAATTAATTACATAATTACCCATAACCACATCGATATAACGGTAACGTAATTAAATCCGTCCTCCTCCCCGAACGCCGGCACGCAGACGGTAACGCTGTATTATATAATATATTTTATAGATCTGAAATTAATCTTTTATTGAAGATATTGTTCTTCTTGTTGCGATATTTAGTTCCTTTTTTTCTTTTTCAAATTTAAATCTAAGTGGCCGACATTACTTACTTAAAATAAAAGCCTCGAAGTATCTACATCTTTTCTGAAAATGTGTTTTAGCTTATTTCAGTGATCAATTAAAAACGATAAGCCAACTACGGCGTGGTATATTTATTCTATGCTTAAATGTACCTATTATAAAACACAATATCAACACCACTGACCACAGAAATATATCCAAATAAGAAGAAAAGAGTGTGTGACCTTGAGCGTCAAAAAGTCGCCTCTACGGCTTAATTACTCGCCGCCAACTTCAGTCTACTCCCAACCTCGGTCCACGTACGACGTCAGGTTATAAAAACAAAATGACTCGTTGTTCGATAATTAACTGTTCAAACAACACCAACAATAACGTTGGAGCTGTTAATCAAAGAATTTCCTTTCATTGGTACGTACTGTTTTACCTGAAGTATCTGTAATTAATTTAAAAACAATTTTATTTTGTTGCTCTGTGTTATTTTCACCAAAACAGTAGCGGGCGATTGTGTGCCCAACGCTAGTTTTCCATTGCGGCTTTAATTTAACAAGCCAGACTTGGCGTGTGTTCAAAACCAGCGATGCAAAAATAAGCTATTCAAACTGTCGAGTCGCGTTCAAGGTCGGTTATCATTGTTTCTGTCAAAAGTAAGAATAGTGTTTTACCATGCGATTTTTTTACTCGATTCACCTTCTGACGACCAATCGATTTTGAGAAAATGACAATTACGTTTTTATATTACTACTTATGTAGCCATATAATGTAGTGAAAAGCAAATATTATTAACAAACAGGGTATGGCTCTTTCTATATCGCTATTTTATTTCAATTTTCCGAATGATCCTCATAATTAATAGTACATTACTGCAGAGGCCGTGAAGTAAGGGATTTAAGGACGAGATTGCGGTAGACGGCCGAGTCGTTGACGTGATTGAGGAGTCCTGCAATCCCTGTTCCGGCTAAGGATTGTTTAGTGCTTTTCTCAAACAATGTAAGAAAATATTATAATTCAAATAACTACTAAGTAATCAAGTAAATAAATTTAAATTGCCGCCTTTCTTATTTTTTAAACTTGACATTTGAAAAAGCTATTCGAGCACCATGTTTAACCGCTTATAAATTTAGTACCATGGATTTTGTTGTTTCTTTTTTAATTTTAATGTCGCAAGTATACTTACATAGAGAGTGGTCGTTGGATGTATGTAATATTTCCTTTGTCAGTCTAACCTTAGTGAGCAAATTTAAAAAGTTAGAGCAGCGGACAATAATGTACGTTTCATACTAACTCCCTACATTACTTCTTGGCCTTATGTAAGGAGCCATAAATGAGCAACTTCATGTCTTCATTTCGAGACATAACGCATAAATTTCGGAGTATGTTTGAGAAAAATAAATTTATTAAAGCAAAGTTAATTTATTAAAAAATGGATTTTTGGTTAGGAGGGATTTCCACCGGTGAAAACGAAGAGCAAGGCGCACAGGGCGCCCCGCAAGACTTCGTGTGGCACTGGCGAGCCGGGTAATTCTGATCTTCGGATTTCAATGCCGAGTAGGGCGCTCTACGTGTCGCGCTTGCAACACTCCGCCGTGGCCGACGATGTCGTGGAGTACGTCTGCCAGAAGACTCTCTTATCGATATTTCGAATCGATAAAAATGCACTTACAAGTGGTTCTAATCGATGATTTGAATCGTATTCGCGCGGCTTATGTTTTCCATCACTAAATTACACTCGTGGCGTAAAAGTGCCTACGCAAAATATTACACGCTCGGTCTCCATACAAATCGATGAAATCTTTTCTTCTATCTTGATACAATTCTGTGATCAACATAACTTATACAGAATAAATGACTTGTACTTTTTCCTATCTTTTTGTTATTTCCTCACATATTTGAGAAAAGCACTATATATGCCTCAGCGGAAACATGACTTTTCTGACGAGGTAATTGGGTGCCAGGGCGAGGCTTGCCTTGCTTTTGTTTCTGTACCTCGGTAATAATGTACTATTGTTTGGATACATGCCAAACCTTTAATTTTTTTAAACTACGTAATATATACTACCCTTCTTAGTACAAAAGGCAGCTTAAGTAGCTCATCGTTTTATTCGATTTCTTCTACCGAGACTTCTGTGTGGCTGCGTGCGATTAGACGTGCACTTTCCTCTGCGTTGTAGTATAAGAATTCTCATAAGACATGTCACACCGCACGCACACGCACGCACATCACGCAAGCGGTGTGATATGTCTTATGAGAATTCTTATTTTACAACGCAGTGGAACGAGCACGTCTACGCTCACGCAGCCGGTGTGGCTCGGCCTTTATAAAAATATCAGCGAAAGTGTTAATTATATTATTTGATTATAGCTTCTGGCGTTGAGTGGAAGTTCTGTTGGACGTGCCCACCTCGCGCAACGTACGGAGTTACTTTCGGATTTGTTATCGCTTTTACACACCGGAAGCGAACGAGTTCAAAGACAAGTAAGCACTTACATTAGTAATTCAAGTTTCTGGTGGGTTACATGTATACTAAGAGTCTTATGGTATATTATGAACCGAACCTCTCTGTTGCAGGTAATATCATTGTTGCGCAGAATTATTATAGAAATTCCACCACAAAAAATGTTATCAGCTGTCAACTATGGAAACGATTTAACAGCAAGGTAATTTAGTATTCTCAGTTTCTGTTTTAGAGAGGGTTTGTACTGTGGACAGGGTTCATAAATAATGTATGCTTAGAAATACCCGGACCCGGTTTGGACCCGGGGTATGTCCTTAAACTACTTCCTGACTTGGGTATGTCCTTAAACTACGCCAAAAAGAGGTATGGGCACTGCGAATGGCATCTCGCTAAGTGTGGTAGGGCACGTTCAGCGAATGTCATCTCGCTCAAATCTGGAGCAGAGCCCGACTGGGGAAATTCAACCCACGTGTCATTTTCTCCAAAAACGGGTCCGGTACATTTATATTATCGAATATGATGCGCAAATTTAACGTTATGTTCATAAAGTTTACGCACCGAAAAGTGCTTACGCCGTTGTACTAGAGACTATTATTACTTATCCCCGCGGAAACAGTCCTTCTCTTCACTCCAAACAAGCCATGTGCGCCGTTGTCTTGTACAGTCTTGCGGTGATATAACGTCATGAATGGATATTGTTTAGTGGTTGTTTTTTATTTTATATTTTTTATTTATGAGTCTTTATTCAGGACCAACAAAGGATATGGTGTTAGCATAGACTAATAACCCAAGACCCCGCATAGCCGGGCGACCCCCGCTGCCACGCTCGACAGACACTAATTTATTGTAAGTGACAGTAAACTTAGTAAGTCCCCATGGCAACCATTAATGCCTGACTCTCTCACGCCCCACGGAACAATGGCGCGTTCCCTGTCTAGCATTGCGAGTTCCCCTCCCGCGCCCTTTCTTTTTGGCAGCTTAGGTGTCAAAGAAATAACGCGCTAAGCGGACTATATCTTGTATATGGGTGTTGTAACAGTCTTAAAAATCTATCTTATTTTAAGTGTTAGTAATTAACTATGTATATACGTACATATGTAACGTACTCGTACATTTTATGATAAAGACCTTTATTTTTAACACTGTCGTGTGTAAAAAATATGTTGGTTTTTGGCATTTTTAATTTTGGTTAAGAACAAAGCCATATTCAGAATTTTTTTACCGTCGATTATGTATCACTACTTGCAATCCCTATTATTTGCTTAATCTGTTTACTTAAAATTTGCTTTGGCGTGTGAGTGAGCATCTTTGCGGACTAGGTCCGGCGGCCAAAAGGTTAAACCCAGTACCATAAGGTATTTTCGTTAAGTACCTACGTGTCAAGTAGATATATTTGATGACCCGGAGATACCTGTTGTTTCCAGGGTAACGCTAGTAGAGCACTTGGTGTGCTACCTGGGCAAGGCCATCACGCTGCAGGTGAAGGTGAAGGGCGCTGCGGGCGCAGTGGGCGCGGCCACACTGGGCACCAGCGTGGCGCCCGCGCCGCAGGTGCCCTGGTTTATGCGCGGCGACACCACCAAGAAGCACGCGCACCTCGTCGCCAAGCTGCTCACCGACATGGCCGAGGTTTGTATTTTTACTGATTTATGGATACCTCACTGTTGACTCCTGCAAACTTAGACAAGAGATTTCTTAGTCCAGACTAGAGATTATTTATATTTAGTTTAGGATATAGTTCTCATATTACGTAAATCTTTATACATACGCGGCTGGCTGAACCTTATTTCCTGCGCCTTGTCTTAATCGATAGAAACGCGAACGAAGCGTCGGGTATCAGTGTAGTTTTATATCTGATAGTACCTATGTGTATTGTTTGGTACAGGGCAAGTTGTCGGCGGCGTGGGGCACGGAGACGCGCAGCGCGCTGGGCGCGCTGGTGGGCGCCGCGGCGCACGTGGCGGAGGCCGAGCGCCAACCGGCGCGATGCATGCTGGCGCCCACGCTCTGGATGGCGCTCGCAGCCCTCTGCGTTTGCGACCAGTCGCATCTCGATCTGTATGTCATTTTTGTAATTTTTATCGCTCAAACAACAGTTACATTCGCCGTCAAAATATTTTTCTCAAACATGCAATGAAATATTGATGTTGTGTTCCTTATAAGGCTGCGAAGTATCACGTTTCTGGTGCGGCTACACGAGAGGTCGATAATGGAATTTCATACAAATTTGGAGGCCTAGGCCGGCAAGTGCCTCTTTTTTAATTTCCATTGCACATATATTTGTGGCACAGGATCAAGGCGTTCAGTTCAAATAAGCGATATTCACTTTTTGGTTCGTTTGACATTCTGCCACTACTTACGCCTATTAGAAAAAAACAATATGATATATTTTGCAATTTCGTTATTATACAGTCAAGTGCAAAAATACGTACAGATAAATCGTCTCATAAATATGGTACATACTACGCACTTATTACAACGGAATAAAGATACTGGGACATATTTTTGAGTAAGATGAGTACACCCATATTTTTACACTTGACTGTACACCGTGGGCTGAAATAACCCGACAGATCTTATCCACGAATTTCTAAGACCAAAAGAAGGAAAAAATATTATGTGACTTTAGGTCAATTTCGCAAAAAATAATAATTTTTTTTTGTTTTTTTTTTATCATTCTTTGAATGTTTATTGCACATGAAAAGCAAATGTTATTAATAAAATTATCGCATAAAACAAATTAGTACATTTTTTTTGTAAAAATTTAGTTTCTGCAAAGTTTTCCTTGTCACTCGAATTTGATATCTGTCAATAAGGACGTGTAAACTATGTCCAATAGCGGCAACAACGCCATTAGAAAGGCGTTTTGTGATGAGTTATATATAATAAAAAGTGTATTCTTTTAAAATTAGTAGTAACTCTGAAACTAGGCGTATTCCAGAAAAAATTATAGGACATTTTAGTATCTAAATATGATCAGGAATACACTGTTAAAATCTGTCTAGTTATATGGGCCCACGGTGTATAAAATCGACATGAAAATAACAAATAACATATTATTAACAAATTCCTATAATTTTAAATTATAAAGATGGTGGCAGATTAATAACGGGTATTAGACGTTGATCTGTTAGATTGGGCCCTACAAATTGCAACGTCTAATACCCGTTTACGCAATAAAATCAGCTGTTAGCTAAAGGAGGGCTTATTACACCTCCCAACTTGACCCTACAAATTGATATGTCTAATGCCGGTTATAGGAACAGCTGTTTTTTTTTTCGTAAAAGGTTGGTTATCAAGCTAAAATATTAGCAGCAAGGGCTATTATACACAAGCTGAAATTGGAATCTATAGTTCTTAAATTCGGAGGGTTCTGATTCTTATGAATATTTTCTATAATAATGCATAACCAGAGACAATATTTGTAACGTTCTGAATTTATTCAGTCACCATTTACATTTTTCTTCTTAATTTTAACTCGCGTAGAATGGCCTTAAGTGCAACCTCTCGAACAGCACAGATACTGTGAAAAAAAACTATTTTTATTTGGGAAAAATTTTAAAACATTCTCAATATTTTATTATGTTGCGTATATTATTGTGAATTATAATGTCGATTTGTTTAATTTCTACAACAATTTGGCTATAGGTACAATAAAAGTGAATTAGGTGTAGATGTTGTTCAAATGCAAGTGAAAATTATACTTAAATGGCCGACGTACGTAATAGTTATACATTTTTAAAAGCCGTTCAGTGACAATGAAATGCAGTCAGAATTTAGCAATCCAGACTTCATAATGTAATGTTTTTACGCATATTTTTGATTACGTGGTAAGTCTAATTAATGTTTTTGTTGTAGTTTGTTGATAGGATAATTCATTAATAACAAGATGAACATATACTTAGTTGTAATGGTGGGAACGTTGGTTGTTTTCTAGAAATTAATGCAAATTTTGGTTGTACGTTTGTGGCTTATTGAACTTATTGTATCATCTTACATAAAAACCTAAGTACGAAGGTGTTTGAAGTGCATACAACATACAATATATTATTAATACAAGTTTACGAGTAGAGTATTGCCTTACCTATATCAGAAAAAAAATTATTTCTTTCAAGTTTATTTCATTGCATGTTTGAGATAAGTACTATTCATACCTCGGCGTGAAAAGGGGTTGCCAGCCTTGTAACAATCCGTGTCTATATGTACTTGGCCGGCAACCCCTTAGGTCCCGGGCTCTGCAGTAATGTCCTACCTATTGTTATTTTCGTTAAAAACTCAGACGATACATTTAATGATTACGATAGTGCTGCTAGGACAAGCTTATTCACTTTTCACCGAATTGGCCAAGTTCTAAGAAGAAACGATGCAACAAAGAAGTCTTTCGGATTTCTAGATTAAGAGTCCATTTTTGCGTGTTTATTTGAAATTGTAACAATGAAACAGAACCGCTATACTCGTACAGCCACCTGCAATAGTAGTTTATGTAACTGTTACGTAATAAGGCCTAATTACGTACTGTTGCATACACTGCTTTATCTACACACATATTATAAATCCTAAATGAAGTGTTCGGAAACCATTAGAATGACCGACATTGCACCGCCATGACCAACTCGATTGTGCCGGCGGTCGGGCGGGCGCGTGCCGGCGGTCTGAGAGGAGGGCATATTACCGTAGGTAATGAATTTTTTAATACGTTTTAACCACACTGTCACTGATATTACGCTACTGGTTGCATTAATGATGGTAATTACATGCGGTTTCCGAATGCGGAATAGAGGATTTACGATATTGGTGTAGATAAAGACAATTTAAAATACATCACAACACAGGTTGTTTTATTCCTTTTCTTCAGCAGCGGCGAAGCGCGAGAGTCGCGCGGGCGTGCTTCTGCGACGGAGACGCGGCCGTTCTGCGCCAACCACGACGACGGCGCCACGGCGGCCGTGGTGGAGTGCCGCGTGTGCGGCCCGCTGTGCGCCGAGTGCGACCGCTTCCTGCACCTCAACCGTGCCGCGCGCACCCATCACAGACAGGTACCACACCACACACCATATGTACTGTACGGACTGCGAATACGATAACATAACTTAGTATAAAAGTAGCAGACCGTTACTGGACTGCGACAACACCACCGCGGCACTCCACGATCGCCTTGGTCGAGTTCCGCGTGCGCGTATCCTATATTGAATGTCTCCCAACAAATTAAGGACAAATGTAACTTCTCGATGGTCTTTAATTATCCTTTACTAGCTTTTGCCCGCGGCTTCGCTCGCGTTAAATTCGGGGTAACAAACCATACAAATTTCCACCCCCCATTTTAGGGAAGTGGGGGGTTAGAAAGAGACAAAAAGTAGCCTATGTCACTCTCCATCCCTTCAACTATCTCCACTTAAAAAGTCACTTTAATTCGTCGCCCCGTTTTGCCGTGAAAGACGGACTAACAAACACACACATACACTTTCCCATTTATAATATTATTATGGATGCTAGAGAAGCTGTCTGTGGATATACATATGGGATCAACGCTATGCCTAATTAGTAAAAACAACTTGTGTGTTTGGCGTTAACCACGTATAATAGGGTGTCCTTTATATTGTGATTTTGAGACAATAACAACGCATACCCCCTAAATATATTTCGCTTACCCCAAAATACTCTACAAAAAAAAATCTGCATCTGCATTATCTTCTGCCCAAATTTCTTCATAGTAATTTGTATGGGAAAATTACGATGCATGACGGCTCGGGTTAGAATTACAGGAATGGCCCGAAATTGTTTTTGTAGAATATTTTGGGGTACAACAAATACATTTAGGGGGTATGCGTCATTAATTACTAAAAATCGCAATATTAGGGACATCCTATATAACGTATAATATGATAAATGTAATCGACAAATCAATATTCCATACCAATTCTTTTCCAAACCATTTTAAACTGCACCCCTTTAAAGTTCTATCGCGCCACATTCCACCGCACTTGATAAATTCATCCGCATCCGCTATTGGGTACTTTCCAATAAATAAACTTAATTGTTTCGTTGCATTCATAAAATTAAAAATACACACAAATACACGGGAAAATCCGGTTGTAACATGTGTTTGCGCTTTAAAAGTGATTTTATAATGGTTTAAACTTTTATAAAGGAGATGTATTTATCATATAGTATTGTGACGTCCCAATATAAGTCTCCCATATAAACTCCATAGTAACAAATCGTTTTGACGTTTCCTAAAGAGTAGCTGATTTGACTTCATAGTAAAGTAGCCTATTACAATTAATTTTTGAGTAATTGTAGAAACATTTCTGCAAAATTTTCGACTAGAATGTATGCCCCAGTTCTTTAGCTGCCGAAAGACACTCCTTTTGAATATGTGCGACGGATATTTGGACAAAAAATGGTTAGTTTACCAAGTACAGTAGAGTGTGGCGCCATAGACCTTTAAAGGGGCGCAGGTTAAAAAAGGATGAAGAAAAAATAGGTGTGGGGGTTGATTTGTCGATAAAATTCATCATACTATACGTGGTTAACGGCTCCAACATAGGTGTACAAACACATTGTATAACTTGAGTAAACTAACCCACTATTTTTTTTAAAGATTTGTAAAGAGGAAGAGAGCGCAATCCGGATCGACATTCACGAGGGATGCGGGCGCGCGAAGTTGTTCTGGCTATTGCTGCTGGTGGATCGGCGTACACTGAAGGCGCTGGCCGAGTTCCGCGGCGTGGAGGCGTGCGCGCGCGCCGAGCCCGCGGGCGGCGTGCCGGCGCTGGCCGGCACGTGTCGCTTCTGCGGCGCGCAGGGCAACTCCGGCCTGCTCGCTATCGGGAACGTGTGCGCTGATCATCAGTGCCAGGTAAATTGCAACGCATACAAGCAACGGGTAGGTATTTCACGCTTATGCGATGAAGAAAGAGTGCTCTTTGAAAATATTTTGCTTTCTAAAATCTAATAGAAAGAGATGCGAGAGTTTTAGCAGCACCTGTGTTTACAGTGACGCAATCAATTATTTTTAAAGATGCTATACCACAAGGGAAAACTGAAAGTCAACTAACGGAACTGAAGTACGAGTATACCCAATATAAGTTTAAAAATTGTAAACTTTTAAATGTTCATGTGTAGGAGCATGGCCGTGAGGCGTGCGTGCGCGTGCTGGCGTGCGGGCACTCGTGCGGCGGCGTGCGCGGCGAGGGCACGTGCCTGCCGTGCCTGTTCGGCTGCGGCGCGGGCGCGGGCGCCGACGCCGACGCCGACGCGCCCGCGCCGCTGCGCCAGGACGCCGACGACATGTGCATGATCTGCTTCACCGACCCTTTGCAGGCAGCGCCCGCTATTCAGGTACTCACCTTCAAACGACTTAAAAATTTCGAAGGAGGAGGTTATCAGTTCGTCGGGATCTTAATTTTGCTATTTTTTTTTAATTCACCGATTATTCGAAGACGGCTAAACCGATTTGGAAAATTCTTTGTTGTTTCAAAGAGTACTTCACAGTTGGTCCCATTGTAACCAGGTCAGGATCTGATGATGGGATCCTGGAGAAATCAAGGGAACACTTCAACTATTATAGGTACACGTATAATGATTTGAGTACTTTTTACAGCAGCTCGAGCATTTGCTTTTGGAAAGGTGTAGGCTGAGTCAAGTCGGTTCCAGTTGGTCCCATTGTAACCAGGTCAGGATCTGATTCTGGAAAAACCGAGGGAACTTTTCAAATATTATAGGCACATCTATAGTGATTTAATAGTACATTATTGCAGAGGACGGGAAAGATAAATTCGTGGACAAACGATTTTTTTCGAAAATATAAGACGAGTCCATGAATTTCTATTCCCGCCGAGGCATATATAACGCTTTTCTCCAAATGTGCGAGGAAATAAAGTAAATTAAATAATTTACATTCTTAGGTTAGTTTTAAATATCATGAATTTATGATTATTTATGAATTAGCTTCCCTTTACAATATTTTTTTTAGTATAGAGCACTACTTATACTGCCAATCATCTTTCAAAGTTCATTCAAATAATATTTAAAAATCAATTTTCGTCAAAAACTATTTAAGACAGTATTAAATATGCTCCTTTCACGCAACTGTAAAAGCTTAAACCTTAAAAAAAGTGCTTTTGTCTATGATTATATGAAGCCGTATTCGCACGATCAGACGTGGTGGTCATGCAAGCTATGACACAGAACGAGACAACCAAGGTTTTTGATCTCACTATCTCGCTCTATCCTATAGTTTGAAGGGATTGCCGTTCAGACGGTTGGCTGTTTGAAATGATATTTCTTAGTCGAATGAAATGTTTAAAAGGTAAAAAATAATGCGGATGACAAGTACAACTTGTCGCTCGCTAAAACAGAACAATAATGGTTTTTATTTTTTTAAATTTGTATTAGTAAATAATGACGAACTTCACGTACTAATTTTACTACAATAAGGTGAACATTTCCGAGCACATTGGAGAAAATATTTTTTACAGTAAGTAGCTCGGGCATTTCCTTTTGGTAAGGTGGACTCTAAGTGAACCGATTGTTTAGCCGTCGGTGTTACAATACAAATTAGTCGCTAATATATATATTTTATTTATATTTAGGCGAATTGATTTTCTTATTTCGTTCGTCTGCCATGATTTGTCTATCAAACATACAGTTAGGTGCATAACTGAACCAATGTGCATCACTTTGACATGTTTCTTTCATTATTTCAGAAGAGGCTAGTTATTAAGTTACTATTTTATTATTAATTGGTAACAACGCTAATAAACTTACTGACCTATTATGTTATTGTAGATAAAAATAAACATTTTCTCTATTAGATAATATTTGGTACTGACTCAGTTTTGCACCGACATCGTTAAATGAAGATAAGTCTTATCAATTATGAAAAAAATAAAAACTTTCAGGTTATATTTGTTCGTCTCGGTGTCAGCTATGTATCCATATGAAAGCCAATTTCGATTCATTGCATTCACAATCTTGATTTTTTTATTCGTCCATGATTTTGAACCAAAAACCGTTAAACTACATTTTTTTTATTTAACCCGATATTGATATTTTTCTTTTACACAACCAGGTAAGACAATTAGTTGAAATAGTACATTATATGCTCTTTAAAATGAGGTGTATGACTTTTATATCACTCACGTATTTTTATGGTTATCTCAGAATGAAGTCCGCTACAAAAATTAACTAACGAGAAAGTTGTTCGGCCATTTGCCTTGACTCAGTTTTGCACCTGACAATACATTGCCAGTAACTAATTACAAAAATAAGCCTGATTTAAATGTTTGATAACTAAAATAATGGTCGTGGAATTCCTTACTTTAAATGAGTTACTGAATTGGGAATGCCTAAGAAAAAATGAAATAATGGGAAAAATAAATTAGGTGAAATTTCACAGTTTTCGGTATGAAATTGAGAAAAATGTATAAGTCGGAAGAAAATAATTTGTGAAGCAGTTTTGTAGCGGTACCCAAGGATTAATATTTTACGTTTAGAACTTTTATGTAACTTTGATTGTTATCAAATTATTTACATTTTACTAAGGTACTAATTTTGACTCAGTTATGCACCTAACTGTAATATTATCTGTATGCCTGTCAACAGTTGAAATGTGGCCACGTGTTCCATCTGCATTGCTGCAAGAAAGTCTTAGCCAACAAGTGGATTGGACCCAGAATTACTTTCTCGTTCTCTATGTGCCCTATATGCAAGGTAAGCAATGTTACGTTAACTATGTGTATGTTATATAGGGCAGATTGCACCACGCACTATTAACGGACTGATTAACGTTAAATATGGCAGCGGAGCTGTCACCCCATAGAGGACTGTCAAAATTATAATTCAAGCCAATTTGAACTATGGCGATGGCGTTAACAGACGGCTTAGTGCGACCACCCCATAGTGTGTACTGCGCGGTTAAGTTACAAGACAAGGAGTGGATTACCTTTAAATATATTATCAAATTATAACCTCGTTGGGATAAAGACGCTTTTCTAGGCAGTACAGATGCATTTTCATTAAGGTTTATTTGCCCTCCTTGGTTGAGGAGTGTCCCATTGGAAACTTATAAAAATGGATTTTTTATGTGTAATTTGATAAAATAAGATAGATAAGTACGTTACTTTGATTTTTGATAGGCGAATATCATTGAGTAAACCCCACGCATACTAGTGAGTAATGAATAGAGTGGTAAATGAACCATACAGGAGGACATGAGTCACTGGACACTGGAAGAGCTGCTAGCGCCGATCCGCAGGCTGCGCGAGGAAGTGCGGCGTAAGGCGCTGATGCGGCTGGAGTACGAGGGCCTGGCCGCGCCGGGCAGCGCGCCGGCCGGCCGCGCGCGCGCGCCCGCCGACCCCGCCGCCTACGCCATGGAGCGGTACGCCTACTATGTCTGCCATCAATGTCAAAAGGTAAGTCTTTCTTTCTTTTCTTATTGTACAATTAATAAATCAATCAATAACCGGTAACTCTCTTACTGAATATTTATACAAAATCGCATATCATATCAGGCTGTAAGTATTTTCGGTATTAGGTGCCGCACCAACCAAGCACCAACAGTTGAACGGAACTTGCTATTTTGACAGCGTCATATCGTCCTACCTGAGACCTACTGCGTTTAGGACGCGATTGATGGCGCTACTTCTTTTTACTTAATTTCGGGAACGTGAGTTTCTGTTAAGATAGGTTTCCGACTTATATGGTCCTTCCTGAAAATTTACCAGTTGCACTCTGTAGTTCCACGTTACTACAACATGATGGTCAGTTTTTTTGGAATTTTGGTAACATTCAATGTATTATGTTGTGAGTTAGCGCACACGCTATTATAAGGGGTGTTAATAGTGTATTTTCGGTCAGGCGTACTTCGGCGGCCTGGCGCGGTGCGAGGCGGAGACGAGCGGCTGGTGGGAGCCGGCGGAGCTGGTGTGCGGCGCGTGCAGCGACGTGGCCGGCGCGCGCACCTGCCCCAAGCACGGCGCGGACTTCCTCGAGTACAAGTGCCGCTACTGCTGCTCGGTATGCACGCACATTTACTAACAATCACGTGTCGACGTCCGTACTTAGGTCCTAAGATAGATTAGAGAAAAATATTAGACTTACTCGTAACTTTAAATATCTGCATCATTCAAAAGAAAAAAAAAACCGTATCGCATATTTTTCCATAATCTAACTGACGGACTAATTGTATCTTTTTCGGACACAAACCTAATAAAGTACGGCAGGGCTGCTATCCTTAAAGTCCTTCGAAGATAGAGAAAGCTTAACTTGGGTGCCTCTCAGGTCAACTTATATAGTAGTTTATGTAACTGTTACGTAAAAAGGCCTAATTACGTACAGTTGCATACACTGCTTTATCTACACTCATATTATATATATTAAATTAAGTGTTCGGAAACCATAGAATGACCGCCATTGTACCGTCATGGCCAACTCGATTGTGCCGGCGCTCGCGCGGGACCAATCGAGTTGGCCATGGCGGTAACATTATGTTATCAAATTCGATGTTCCAAATTTGAAACTCATTGCTTAACAATATTTGAGCATGCAACGTTAAAATTACGTTACTGCCGCAGATAAGAAACTTATCATAGTTAAATCGTTTGTTGTAATGCTTGTCATTGTCTACGGTTTTTGAACGCATTTTAGAGTACTTACAGTATGAGTGTAGATAAAATTAATTATGTATTTATTATTAAATTACAGGTGGCAGTGTTCTTCTGTTTCGGCACATCGCACTTTTGCAACGCCTGCCACGATGACTTCCAACGAGTCACCAATATACCAAAGCATCAGTTACCCCAGTGCCCGGCAGGTACGGAACCTTTATATTTTAACCTTTTGAACGCCAATAACTCCTTAAGTGTCTTAAGGAGTCGAGTCATTCCTACAGCGCCAAGGAAGGTGCATAAGCGTTACGGCGAACGCTATCAAAGTAACCTTCATACTTTCAAGTAAGGTTTATATTGGCTCGCTTGTTTTCGGGACTTTGGCGTGTGAGTGGCGTTTTTGTGTATGATGTATGGCGTTCAAAGCGTTAAGGTATACGATAAAGTTTCTATTATATGAATCGGGCTACATTATATGTCTATTATTGTATTTAGTAAGCGGGTAACCTGTATATAGTTATTGCCCTCAACAAGTGGATTAAGAGCTGGCCACGTCAGATATGATAATGAGAACAATGATACCTGTCTAGTTAGATTGCTCCAGAATTGTTGTTAGAATGGGTGGAGGTCAGAGTGACAGACCCAACAAAAATGATCAATTCGAAAAAAGTAATATCAAAATAGGTAGAAACTGCCAAAGTTGTGTCATTTATACAGGGCAGGGCCTATATTTTAACACTAGACAACAACAAAAAAGTTGTGTATTATTGCGGAAACAAAAACAGTAGGCGGCTAACTATAAATTGCATTATACATCATTTGGCACTACTTTCCCCCAACAGAAACTTCTGGCTATGATTATCCTATTTAATTACATAATTTTCCATAATATTGCATCAAACCCAGAACTCTAGGGTTTGTTTTCTTGAAGGGGTTTGCATTCTTTGACCTCCACCATTTTACAGCTGCCAGATGTCCGGATCTAGAAACAAGCCTAGTACTTATAGCAAGCTAACTAGAGCGGTTTCGTTGCCCTCATTATTGTGTCATATCTGACGTGGCCAGCTCTCCGTCTAAAGTGATTGCGATTCAAAAAATACGTCTATTTTAAGTAAAATATTGTGTAAATCTAGCAAATATTGTCTTAAATTAATAGAAGAGTAATATGACATTAATATGTGTATTGTATGTAGGTCCGAAGGGAGAACAGTTGCCGGGCTCGTCTGAGGAGTGCCCGCTGCACGTGCAGCACCCGGCCACCGGCGAGGAGTTCGCGCTCGGCTGCGGCGTGTGTCGCCACGCGCACGCCTTCTAGTACGGGTCCCGGCCACACCCCACCACATACCGTACTCACCCCTGTACTTCCCGGCCTATCTAGGAAATTTTACGTGACTATACCTTAGACTTCTTTTGTAAATAAAGCCCATGCAAGACCTTAACGATGATCATATCTTCTAAGTACAGACAGGTTGAGAGTTCATTATTATTATTTATCGTATTTTATCTGTTATCTACGAAAACAAACAGACTACCTGAGCTGAGTCACCTAGACAAACCTAGTGACCGCAAACAGCTATAAAACGCCCGAGAATCTAGTCAGTTCTAAAATTTTTAAGTTTTGAGCTAATAGAAACGTAAAATATTTCAAACAAAAAAATCACGTCGTTTGAATGTGTCATTATTATTAGTTACTTTCCTTCACGCAGTAGCAGCACGTCAGTGTATTAATTTTTGTTGATTGTTATAGCAGCCACTTTGGTATTGATTATCTATTTCATATTGGTCTCCAGTAACAGTAAAGCTTTTGTCATTACGAGCTTACTTGCATAACTTGCTCGTAGATTTGTGTCTTAAGACCCAGGTATGCTGAGTCTACTGATTCCGGTACACCCCGCTATAAATTACATCTAGGTCTGTACGATAGTCAAAGTATATAATAATTTTAATTTGTGTATATTCGTATCTGTTTTTAAATCAAAACCTAAAACTATAAACTGGTTAATGACAGCCCTGTCAGCAGACGCGGGATTACCCGTCGAGAGCTGTAAATCTACTTGTTAGGTAATTATACCTAACAAGTAGATTTACAGCTCTCGACGGTCATTAGCCACTATGTACAAGTGTTGTTGTCTGTAATATTACTTAAATCTGCTAGGCACCATACAATAGTGTAAAATCTACAATTAAGATCACACGTATTAAACATGTATATTTTTTTATAAAAAATAATAACTGTTTATGAATAACAATACACACACCTAGTAGTAGAGCTATCTACACTATCATGAATACATACAACACTATCAGCTGAAATTGACGTACTCGTATTGGTCGTTGTTTCCTACAAAAAATAATACTAGCAGAGATAGATATAATTTGAGAGTTCATATATGAGCAGGGTCAATCAAGGGGTTATGGAGCTAGAAGCCGCGAAACAATCATCATAAGGGTCTAGTTATTTTGGTTATCTCGTTTGAAAGGAAATCGCGGGTTCGCAGTTCAGGCGGCCTGCTCGTAATAATATTAGTCAATTTGTGATCATTACGAGCGATATAATAATTTTTTATTTTACCTTCACTATACGTGTATAAATGATTAAAATATAAGCATATTTCTATTGAATGTTACTTTCATCATGTAAATCAACGTCGTTTGTTCTAATAACCCAGTATGCCTGTTGACAGGTAATATGAATGTTACCTGGATCATTATTAACTATTATAAGGAATGTCTTGCACTTATATGATTCATATCCATTTTGCATAGAATGGGTCTATTTACTTTACAATATTATTAAATTTATAAAAATTTGGTTACTATACTTGCCAAGCCTTTATACTCGGGAGGGAATGATGATGTACATTTAAAGACGAACAGGCGGCTGAAATCGTACAAGTGCACAACTCCACCCAAGTGACGACAGGTATTTCATTCAGGAAAAGATTCAAATCAGAAGTGTTTGTAATGGCGAAATTATGACTGATTTAACGCGGTAGTTGTTACTAAATAGATCGATATTGTTACACTTAGTGTTTAAAATTTTTGGTAATCTCCTATTGTAGTGGTAGCATAAATAACCTGTTTGTAATATGGTGATGCAGAATCGTTTAAGGGAATTACTTCTACCTAGTTGTACTCATTGCACCGTCACGATTTATAACTGAAACACCAAAATGGTAATTTATTTTGTGTAAAATTATTTAGCTAAATATAATGCTCGTCGTTTATAAGACTTTTACACAAAAACTTGAGAACATAATTCTGACGAAGGAGTGTATACATATATAAATAACACTGTGTCTTATTTTACTTATTATACGCAACGCACCTAGTTTCTATAACTGTAATTACTTAAATCGTGGAATGTAAATTAGATGTATAAATATTTTATCTACAGTAAACTAAAGCTTACGATAAACACGTATTTTTATTACTACCCATTACCTAAATTATTATTATTTATTAATTAAATAACATACAAGTTTACAGTGCTGAAAGCTGAAACCAAATCACTTATATACTGTAAACAAGAATCATTAAACGTGTAACCGACCCAATAATTATATTAAATAATATTTAAAAAATTAACAGCAATTACGTATTCTGAAAGTTACTTAACGAGGACTAAATCAAAACAAAGATCTTACGACAGAATGTACCAATACTGTCCGCAAATAGATCAATATCCTCAGCCTGTAAAACAATTTGGTTGAGGACAGTTCCTGCCCTAGCGGTGGGAGCATTGGCACCGCGCTGTGTGCACGCGCCGGTGGGTGAGCATCAGAATGACTGACCAAAATGGCAGATCAATGTTAGAGTACCATCAGCATTTACTACCTATTTGCTACTATTTAGTACCTATGGTGACATATTTGGTACCTAAGTAAAAAAATATATATATATTTAATAAAGTGGGCAGTCATTCTGACGTCAGGATGACTGCCTACATTTATTATGTCGGGGTTGGACCCCCTAATTGACAACGTTCTATACACTATGATTTATTACCTATTTGCTACCTACACATATATTTTTTCTAGATTTTTGAGGCCAAAAATAAAGATTTTATAAGCAAATGACTGACCAAAACGGCAAATCAATGTTAGAGTACCATCAGCATTCACTACCTATTAGCTACTATTTAGTACCTATGTTGACATATTTGGTACCTGAGTAAAAAAAATATATATATTTAATAACTAAATATATAAAAGAAGAAACTGACTGACTGACTGACTGACTGATTGACTGACTGACTGACTGATTGACATATCAACGCACAGCCCAAACCGCTGGTTCTAGAGATTCCAAATTTGGCAAGTAGGTTTCTTATAAGGTTTAGGGAGCCACTAAGAAAGGATTTTTCAAAATTCACCCCCTAAGGGGGTAAAATGGGGGTCCAAAGTTTGTATAGCGAATCAAGATTTGTTAGACTATTTTATTCGAAACTTCACAGGAGTATTCCTAACGATAAATGAGTAAACACGTATTTCAGGTTTTTTGAAAATTCAACCCCTAAAAGGGGCAAATGTGGTCACAAAGTCTGAAAACCAACATGGGTATCGTATCCTTTTTGAGTACTTATAGTACGCGGGCGAAGCCGCGGGAAAAGGCTAGTATTTAATATAAAGTGGGCAGTCATTCTGACGTCAGGATGACTGCCCACATTTATGATGTCGAGGTTGGACCCCCTAATTGACAACGTTCTATACACTATGATTTATAAAATCTTTATTTTTGGCCTCAAAATCTAGAAAAAATATATGTGTAGGTAGCAAATAGGTAGTAAATCATAGTATATAGAAAGTTGCCAATTAGGGGGTCCAACCTCGACATCATACATTTGGGCAGTCATCCTGACGTCAGAATGACTGCCCACTTTATTAAATATATATATATTTTTTTACTTAGGTACCAAATATGTCAACATAGGTACTAAATAGTAGCTAATAGGTAGTGAATGCTGATGGTACTCTAACATTGATTAGCAATTTAGGTCAGTCATTTGCTTATAAAATCTTTATTTTTGGCCTCAAAAATCTAGAAAAAATATATGTGTAGGTAGCAAATAGGTAGTAAATCATAGTATATAGAAAGTTGCGAATTAGGGGGTCCAACCTCGACATCATAAATGTGGGCAGTCATCCTGACGTCAGAATGACTGCCCACTTTATTAAATATATATTTTTTTTTCTTAGGTACCAAATATGTCAACATAGGTACTAAATAGTAGCTAATAGGTAGTGAATGCTGATGGTACGCTAACATTGATTTGCCGTTTTGGTCAGTCATTTGCTTATAATTTTTTTATTTTTGGCCTCAAAAATCTAGAAAAATAGGTAGTAAATCATAGTGTATAGAACGTTGCCAATTAGGGGGTCCAACCCCGACCTAATAAATGTGGGCAGTCATCCTGACGTCAGAATGACTGCCCACTTTATTAAATATATATATGTTTTTTACTTAGGTACCAAATATGTCACCAGAGGTACTAAATAGTAGCAAATAGGTAGTAAATGCTGATGGTACTCTAACATTGATCTGCCATTTTGGTCAGTCATTCTGATGCTCACGCCGGTGGCGGGAACAGGCGCCGTCGCCGACGCGCCGACACCGCGCCACCCGCGCCGCTCGCACCCATCACAGCCTTGCTCGCTCGCGGTACTTGCAGCCCCATTCGCTGCAGTACGGACGGATTATCTACTTTGTTGTGTAATAATTGGAAATAGTGCACTATATGCAGTAACTTTCTTCTAGACTCACTTGTGTTATTAGCCCTACCATTCCCGACACAAAAAGTGATGGGTACATAAACGGGTAATATCCGTACATACGTTTGTACATATACCTACCAAATTTTTTTTGCACTCGCTCAAGCATTGCTATTAGACCGTAAGCCACGAACAAATTTGATGACCAATCTCGTCCCGTTCGATAACTCGTATAATGATTAAGGGCGATTTGTTAGCGTCATCTGCCGCTCCGTCGGTGGGTTGAGGAACGGCAGCCACCCAAACACGTGAAAAAATTAAATAAATTCAGTCATCGCGTCCCACTTGAAACTTTGTCAGACGATAGATTATAAGCTATTTAAATTATAAAAAATCGTCAGCCGGCTGTATCGCGGTGGAAAGACCGTCAGCTGGTCAGGTGAACATGTAAAAACATTTTGTGATTAAATGTGATTAAATGTGATATATAATGAGCTGATGGTTACAAGGCCTCATTATATATCACATTTAATCACTTGTGATGAAATGAAGAGCTGGTGCATTTTAATAGGCGATATATCGTCGTCGCGCTTTCCAAAACATACATGTGTTTCGACATTACTTTTCAGTAGACAAAAAAAAATGTTTTACGACTAAACCACCAGACGAAATTCTATAAAAATATGACATTAAATTGAAGAAAAATTTGTATTTACCTATGAGTTAGAAATATCCCCTGAAATATTACTAGTTTAGTCGTTATTAACATTTTTTCAATTTTATTGCACATATCAGGTTTGGTTTGAGTCAATAAAATTATATATGTGTAAACTATGCACATATCAGATCCAGTTTCTATATTTTTTTACAAATTTTGGTTACGTATGTGTTTAAAACTATTTGTAACTAAGTGATTATCTAATTTTTAATGTATGTCGAAGCGAAATGAAACAATACATTAATTAGAAAATGTATTACAAAAAAAGGTTAATACTTTTTTAAAGTTAAAGTATAACCTATGTTATTGTCACGTTAGGAAAGCTTTCAAAAACGTTGTTTTAGTTTAATCGGTTTAATATTAGTACTGCATGTATCTATCTACATACGTCTGATAATATTTATATCTAAGATTATTCATGAAGCAAGTTATCATAGAAATAATGATAGTCTCGGTGCATGTATTTCTTCAATGACTGTTATATTTCGTTTTTTCTAGCTTCCTAGGCGTGTCATACATGGCATACAGTTGAACACTAGACGCACGGACTCTTTGAGGCAACAGTTGCCAATCGTCTGGATGTCGTCATTTATAAAGTACTTTGCCATTTTTATAAAGCAGCCCCCTGACATCGGTTACAACGGGATCTCCGACCATTTTTCCGGGTCTGATAGACTCTCACACACCAATTCGTAATTTTTGAAAAATGTGTAGTCTAAGTGATGTATGATGTAAGGATTAGTCGGTCGCGCTTGTGACATTACGAGTAGTTTGATGTAATCGCTAGGAGCGAATATTGGAGGCTTGAACAGATTCTCTAATGTAGAGTGAACACTATCAGTACTATCACACACTCTTTGTTTCCGTTTGGTAGCAAACAATCAAAAACGCATTGTTATTTGGAATTCGCGTCAGATATTAATCGTCTTCTGAGTACTGGCCTAATGTATACCAAGTTTTTTAAATAAATAAGTATGCCTTTTTCTCTGGCCAAGTTTCTAGACCCCAAAAGTAGTCGAAAACCAAAAATCTCTGCTCCTCACTGACAGTTCCACAAAGAAAAGTTCTCGGAGTTTTGGCTACTACCAAATTATGACTACAAGGTTTAGGTTTCAATTTCTTTTTATCTTTTGTAACAAATGTTTGTATCAATCTGTCATCATTTTGTTTTTTTTTTCAATTTTTCTTCCCAAATATTGCTTACCCATACTCGCTGTTTTTAACCGACTTCAAGATTTGAAAAGAGGAGGTTCTCAATTCGGCGTGTATTTTTATTTTTTTTTTGTTTTTTATTTTTTATGTTTGTTACTCCATAACTCCGTCATGTCTGAACCGATTTTGAAAATTCTTTTTTTGATTGTATGTATATATATACAGATTAGTCCCGTTTTTGTCAAAACGCAGTTCTGATGATGGGATCCATGAGGAATCGAGGGAACTCCTCAAATCTTAAAGGCATACATATAGTGATTTTTATCAACAAAACCATCATTTTCATTCAAAACAGTGACATTTGATGAAGTAGAACTGCTGATGATGATCAGAACGGAACTCTTCAACGACGCATAGTTTACGTTTGGCGATTCGTCCTCTTCGCTGTGTTTGTTTAGCAAGTTTAATTGTCAGAACAAATGATCGTCAAGCTCAAGTTCTGATGATGGGATCCATGAAGAATCGAGGGAACTCCTCAAATCTTAAGGGCTTACATAAAGTGACTTTTGTATTTTTATCAACAAATCAAGCATTTTCATTCAAAAGAGTGACATTTGATGAAGTGGAACTGCTGATGATAATCAGAACGGAACTCTTCAACGACATAGTTCACGTTTGGCGATTTGTCCTCTCCGCTGCGTTTTTTAAGCAAGTTATTTCATTGTATGGAATCTAAGTGCACCATCAACAATAATCCTTCACCGGCTACCCCCATTGAAGTCGGTTTTTTTTTCTTAAAAATTATTTTATTAAATATCCGACAATTTCGATAATTGTAAATATCAGCTTGGGGTTCTTCAGTAGTCTCTTTTAAGAAAATTATTTCTCCAGTCTGAGCGTCCAATGTAAATTGTCGTTTTGGGTCATCAAATCATTATGACCAACTTTAAAAAGCCCAGTTGTTTCATCTAACTCCATGAAAGAAAAGTTATTATTTAACTCACTTTCTTGTTCACTAGGTTCAAAAGTTGCAGCAGAGATATTTGTCCCATTCATTTCAGATGATTTTGTTATCTGGCTTTGGATTACAGAATGATCACTGGTAGACTGGCTGGTGAAATATTTGGGGACAGTTAACTGATGTGTATTTAAGCTAACGTCAAGAAAACACGAGTCCAGCTTGTATATCATTTATACAAGGAAAAGTTGAATTTTGAGTCACAGTTATTTCCCACCGATAGGGTTAGATTTTGATGAATTGTATCGTGGGATCTAGTGGGATCATAAACATTGGAGGGAAAAAAATCCGAAGAAAAATTTGGCTCGTTATTGATTGCATTTATATTCCCGGTACTCATATCTACAAGAAGTTTTCCTCGCCGGCCTTTATATCTCGCATTCATTTTTTACTTTTTCCGCTGAGTTTTCCACTTAAAATTGCCTATAAACAATACACAAGCTAAATTAAACCTATTAAAAAGCAAAATCATACGCAAACAAAAGATGACATAAGACGATATGTAGGTATTTAATTAAAGACAGTGAAGCTTAATTCAAAATTTTGATAGTTTTATTACTTAACAACCTTTAAGGTTTCTAAATAAATTGGACAAGCTTTAACTGTTTTGTACATCTTTCCAAGTTACGTTGATCCATTAAATTAGAAATTAAATGATATCAAGTAATGTTTTTATTTTTATTTGAAACAGCGATATAGCTTATTTAGTTATATCATACAACTAATTAATGTAAACAGTTATGATCCATTAAGAAATCTTATAATAAAATAAGTATATTCCTACCTACAAATATGACAAACATCGAACCAGTTGTAACTTTAATTAGATATTGAATTATACCTACATAATCTTTATGAACCACAGTTACTACGGATTTATTATCATAATTTATTATGAAGGTATAAATGTTACCTGTAAATTCACACTTTTTAGAAATTTTCGACAAATTTTACACTATGTAACCTTCCGTCATCTCAACGTACCCTCAGAATGTATAAAGGAGGAAAAAGTGACATGTGCAAACCAAACCTGATAATTGCGACTCGCCTAATTTCATAAAACAGTTAAGTGTTGCGCAGACACATATAAACTTTTTTGAATGGTTATTTATTTCACATGTAATAATTATTATCTCCGTTTCTATTAGCATTATAGACATATCTGTTTTTGCAAAAGATGCGGCTTTAATAATTACCAACGAATATCAAATAAAAAAAATATCTCAAAAATGCACATAGGTATATGTTTTGGAAAGCGCAACGACGATATGCTACCGAGTGGCTCCACAGGGTACCAGCTGACGGTCTTTCCACCGTGATACAGCCGGCTGACGATTTTATATCTTCATAATAGCATATGAACTACCATCTGTCAAAGATACACATGGGACGCGATGACTGAAAAAAAAAATTTTTTTTTACATGTTTACCTGACCAGCTGACGGTCTTTCCACCGCGATACAGCCGGCTGACGATTTTTTATGATTTAAATAGCTTATAATCTATCGTCTGACTAAGTTTCAAGCGGGACGCGATGACTGAATTTATTTAATTTTTTTACGTGTTTGGGTGGCTGCCGTTCCTCAACCCACCGACGGAGCGGCAGCTGACGCTCACGAGGCTCCATAACACGTCGCCCTTAATCATTATACGAGTTATCTAACGGGACGCGATGACTGACGGTATTTGCGCCTGGCTTACGGTCCATATGTACTTGCCTTCGTGAGGATCCCAGACGATTGCTCTGAATTCAAGTCTGCTATGGATGTACGCATTATGTATGTATGTATGTATGTGTCACTTTATTGCACATAAACAAGTAGGTATAACATAATACAACAGTAACATATATAAAAGATATGCATAAAGGCGAGCTTATCCCTGATAGGGATCACTTCCAGCCAACCCATGAGAAAATGAGAACGGGTTAAATACAAATGGTGAAAGACAAACTATGCACAAAAGATACAAATAAAAAGTTCCAAAACATATAAAGCTGCAGGTAAACACTAATAAATATATAGGTACATTCATGTACCATACAAATACTTAAACTACATACGTAATAATATAATAAACATTACTATACACATATAATATCAGACGTTCATAAATAAATAATTAAATAAATATATACCCATATATATATATGTATATATATATATCAAATATTCAATTCGTAAAAAACATTAAGAGTCCACTAGCCACAACTTTTTCAATTTCTCCTTGAGTGAGGAAACAGACTGTGACTTTCTTACATCCACTGGCAACTCATTCCTCAATTTAACTGCATAAGCAGTGAAGGACCTAGAGTAAATACACGAGTGTTTTGGCGGAATGGCTAGAGCGAGATTTGTACTAGACCGCAAGCGATGATCGCTAATACTAGCCAAATAATTAAATCTTTCCGACAGATACGGAGGACATGCAGGATTAAATAACACGTTGAAAAGCAATGACAGAACATGTACATCCCTACGACGGCGAATCGGAAGCCAACCAAGTTGAGAACGGGAGGCGGACACATGATCAAACTTACGCAACCCAAATATGTACTTGATGCAGGCATTTTGCAGGCGCTCCAGCTTGTCCAGCAGTTCTTCCCCGAGGTCTATAAAACATGGTTAAAACATTATATTATATAACATTTTTATAACATGGTTGCTACCTTAACTGAAGAAAACTGTGAGGTTACTCTCATGATGAACCCCAAAGTTTTGGAGACCTTCTTACATGTCATCATAATATGCAGTCTGAAGTCAAGTTGTGTATCCAGTGTCAGTCCTAAGTCCCGTATTTCGTCAGTCTGTTGTAGCCGCACACCATGAAGCATGTACTCGGTAGCAATCGGGGAGCGAAGCCGACTGAAGGAGATATGCATGCATTTGGAGGCGTTGAAATATAACCTATTATCCTCACTCCATTCAGCGATGGCGTCTATGTCATTCTGTAAATGTAGTCTGTCATTGTCATCTCTAATGCGGTGGAATAGTTTAATGTCATCAGCAAACATTAAACACCTGGCCATACTGACGGTCTTTGGCAAATCGTTGCTCATTATTAGAAACTGAGTCGGCCCCAGCGTATTCCCTTGACTTACACCCGAACGTGTGTAATTATAGCAGCAGTTAGTTCATGTCATGTAAATTATTCATTGAAATCAGAACCAGAAGATTACTTAAGACGCTTAACTTGATAGTTGAAAAATATTTTGTAGAAAATGATATACTTTTACTATTTAGAAACACTTTTATAGCGGCTAAATGTAGTTTTTTTTTGTTTTGACATTGTGAGTTTTACTAAATAGGCAAATAAAATCTCTGACAATTTTCTGTGTGCGTGAATTACTAACATGCAATGCTATGCATCAGCTAGTACGTACCTATAGCTGTGTGCTGATATCTAGAGCACATAACGAGCTCCACTTGAACGTCCCTAGTATGTCATTTCGAATATCAATATAATAATATTTTAGAAACGCAGGTCATTGTTATCTGTTTATCTCTAGTTTATCTGCCAAATGTTACCCAATCCCATCTCGAGCGACTTGGAGTTGCGCTTTAAACTTCCTCAGAGTATTATGTGCTTTGTGTACTTTGTTGAGTGTAGAGTAAATTAAACAAAAATAATGCGTTTCTTTAATTTAAAGGTAGGTAGAATGTATTTATATTTTTGAGTCTGCTTTCATTTTTGGGTCAGATTTTGCGATATGTAGGTACTTATATCACTAATATATGACCAAGAGTTCGTTAATAGAGCCCGATCATGTCCAGTTCTAACACCAGATTTACGTCAAGTATGGCGCTCCATACATTGGTGCTGCCGAATCAGTGCTAACTTAGCGTAGACGAATTCTATAAATGAATTGTACCCACCGTTGCGAAATGTTGAATTTCTGAAACCACCAATTCGGCTTTACAAAACCTGTTTGCATACCAATTTAAAGTTTTAACACCGGGATGGCTGACTGGTCTTAGTGTTGACATTTAATACCTACTTTATACAAAATATACTCTTCTTCTTCCTTGCCTGCTCCGATTACTTGGGATCGGCCCTCCTCGTTCGTAGGCGCCAGGCATCCTGTCCTGGGTTGTCTGTGTTCAGTTGTGCCTGTACCATTCCTTTGTTAACGGTTGTCCACCACGTGGCAGGCGGCTTTCCTCTGCCCCTTTTCTTGTCTGGTATAGCCAGTGCTTTTTTCACAGGGTATTCTTCATCTCGCCTCATCATATGCTCGAACCATCTCAATCGGCTTTCGGCCATTTTCTCAACATCAAGAGCTACCGTGAACGAGCCTCCGATGTATGCATTGCGTATTCTCTCTAGTCTGGTCACGTTATGAATATATATTATGCTTCTGTATTTTGCCATACGATTAAATAAAATCAACACCGGTATTATAATAATCTTAAGGATATAATTATGTAAGTGTTTCGTCTATCTCTGTAACTAGTTATCTTGTTTATATTAATTTTCCCGTATTTTTTTAGATTTAATTTATTTACTATTTTACGGCGAATGATCTGTTAATTTTGATTACTTTTTGAAATGTTACATTCCGTAGACCTGTATAAACTGGGAGGCAATCCGAGCGCATTTGTGCACTTTGGCAGTGGCAGTCAGCTTCAACAGTAGCTGGAGGGTCCCCCGAGAGGCGTATCGATACGGGGGCGTGTCTTACTTATTGGTGTTCAGCATCGCCATGGTGACTTTAGCGCTCCCGGTCACGCTATTGCACCTAACTATAGGACAACTCAGCCAGCAAGACGCAGTTGGCGTATGGAGAGCTGTACCTTTCTTTAAAGGTAAAATAATATACATAGTTATACATGGTAAAGCAACACAATGAACTACTTCGCCGGATCTGTTGGTCAACAACTAATTTTGACCACATGTTTCTTTGTGTTTTGTTTCAGGTGTTGGGTACATGAGATTACTTATCTCTTACATTGCAAGTATATACTCAATTGTATATGTTGCTTTATCGCTACTGATATGTCTCCTGTTTACAGTTCATAGATCTATTCCAACATGGGAATGCCCGGAGTCCATTGTGACATCAGTAAGCTTCAATACTAAAATATTTGCAATTCCATAACAGATTGCAAAGTGAAAGATTTTTAACACCTTTTTTTCATTAACAGGACGATGAGAAAAATGAATCCATCGAATTAACATGCTTAAAGTAAGCTGATTGTTATTAAAATGATAATTTTACCTGATAGTACCTATGTACGGATAACAGGCACTTAAGGTAGATATATTATTACAGTTCCACCTTTTTGGCGCCCCTTGGAGAACAACCTGAATATTACCTGGCTTTGTCTTTATTGACTATAGTGTTTTGGATTATTTTTCCTTTTATGTAAGTAAATAAGTTAATTTATCAAATACATATATGTTTTGCAATTAATCCTTGCATGGAGTTTGACTATAATTTTACATTGCAATTTACAATCAGTATCTTTATGTTAGAAGCTGCAACATTATTTTTGTATAAATAACACAACATACTATTTTTCTTTCTTTCTCAGATTTTACAATCCCATAAAATTGGTGAAACGGATTTTATATGCTCTGGGAACGTTAGTATTGTTACTTATGATTGTGATTCCCAGTTGCATTGGCAGTCGGGGCCATTTCGCCATGTTTCAAAGGCAACATGACTGGCTTCATTATTCAGAGTCCAAAATCTGGTATAGCGCAGTTACTCAAGCTCTTTTGTCATCGCAAACAGCTGGTGGCTTTCTTATATCATCCGGTACCGCAATTTATTCAAACGCCGACGTTCAGCGGTAAGTTTTTAGTAGTTATTTTCTCTCAAAAAATATCTATTTAAGTTGGTTGTAGAAGTAAAAGTAGGTACCTACTTTGGGCAAAATTAAATTGTAAGTTTAGGCGCTACTGCCATTAATATTAACTTACCTATAGGTACACCTATGTTAAGTACCTACAGTAAAATTGTAAAATCATCGATTAAGTTTTATCTATATACTAACACGGGCCGAGAGGGAAATGTACGAGTATCTTATATATTTAGTATTTCATGTGTGTAATACAACACATATTAAATGTTTCTGTAATGAGTGTTAAAATGTTATAAATACCTAATAATCGACTAACCGTTGATAATGTATTCTGTAATGCAGTAAAAAATGCTCATCAGCAAAGTTTGCATTACATGCCCCTCGTATCTTGAAAGCCTCGCAATGCTCAAGATTGCAGGTTCTTAATAATCGGCTTCGCATTTGTGGATATTACGCCTGGTTTCTACCAAGCTTCCTCATGAAGAATATAGTTAAAAGGGATCCATCTATCTGGAGCAGGTTTCCAACCATTATTAACATTAATCCTTAGAGCGACGTGGGTCCTAGTCGGAGCGAATATGGTATGCAGCTGGCTAGGCGTAGTGTTCTGGTTCAGCGTGGCGGGCGGCGGCGAGGCGCGCGACGAGACCGCCCTGGCCGTGCTCGTGCAGATGTACACTGCCGCGGAGTATTACAACCTGGACGAAATTTGGCCAACACTTGTATACGCCACGTTGTTCTTCTCGGGAGCCATTTCTATGGTAATACTTTGCTTTTTACGTAAGATTGTTTTTGTCTAAACCATACTTCCCGAGTGGCCTAATATGGTGTTAATTATTTTTTTTTTATTATAGGACAATCTTACACAAATCGACCTAGGCCCACAGTAAGCTCAATAAGGCTTGTGTTATGGGTACTAGACGACGATATATATAATAGATAAATATGGATAAATACTTAAAAATAGATAGAAAACATCCATAACTCAGGAACAAATGATAAACACACAAATAAATGCCCTGACCAGGATTCGAACCCGGGACCTCCTGCTTCGTAGGGTCACTACCGACTGGGCTAGGAGGCCGTTAATTAATTTAATTACTTTATAGTGAAAAGGTGAATGGGTCATTTTGTGCTCGTATGCAGGGATTGGGAACCGTTCTTTTGTTTCCTATTTTATATTTAAGAGTCCGGTAATTTTTTTTTTCGATTTCGCTCAACTTTTTGATACCATTTTACAGTAACTAACGAAACTTCTGTCAGTTTGTATACATATTTTGAAAGTACGTTTCTTTTTAAATTGTATAAGTGGAACGTTTTTTTATTTTCTTGTTTCATTTATTAGTTATTACATAGTAATTCACCCTGTTTCGCGATTTTTGATTGGAGAGGTGAAAAGAGTAAGGTTTTTATTGAATACAATTAATTTATACTTGTACGTAAAATACATAAATACGTTGAAAAATGAGTCTGCGGAATAAGTGGAACAGTTTTTTTCATTTTCCTTAAAACATTTTTAAGGGAGAGTATGTTTTGCTAGAGCAGTTTTATGAAAAATTGCCGATGTTTAGGTGATATTTTTGGGAAAGTAAAAGAAACATAAAAATACAAAAATAAAATGTACTTCATGCTTTATTCAGATAATATAAAACCTATTAAGGGCCATAAAAAATTATAACTATTAATCAAGCGACAAGATTGCACGAATCAACGTCCTCACTAAACAATCTCTGTAAGAATTGAGTTTTAGGGTATTAAATATGAATATGTATACACCCAAAAAACTTTTTTGTAATAACAAGACTTCAAACTATGTATCTTATCAAATGCGATTCATGTGCGTAATTGCATTATTAGCGATTTTCGGTTTCAAATCGTTACCGGATTCTTAACTGAAGAATCTAATAACACCAAGGCAATATCTATAAGTTAATATAATATTCAGTTCTACATGAAGCCCATAACAGATTTAAATATATCGCGTTATTTCGGGGATTTTTCAAGCGGTTAAGATCCCTGCTCGTATGTTCATATAAACACTTAAGGTAAATGTACGTTTCCACGAACGCTTAAGACTTGGATGTACGTTTCATTTTTTAATAAGGTCTGGCATTTTCATACGATTATTGTCAATACTACAATGGTAACTAAGGTAAATTTGTAATCATTTTATTGCACTTAGAAATTATTTGTATGGTTAGAAATATTTAAACAATATTTTTAAAGTTTTTTAGACCGCTTACCTTGATTTGTACCATTAAGCGAACTAAGAAACGTGATTTGCATATAATACCGAATCCGGTGACCACTTTACCGAACTAGAAGAAAAATGTATAGAAATATGGTGTTGAGCGATTCTCAAACTTTTATCTCACTGTTTAGATAATAGTATCTAGTTGCGCTAAATTTGCGTCTCCAGACATTACTGAAACACTTCATGCAAAACAAAATTAACCTTATTTTTGTAATTAGTTAAAATACCTAATCATTCATTTATTGACAAAACAACTTCAACATAAAAATGTTCTATTTTTCTGGAGTACTCAACAACTATGTATTTATTCTATAATATTTAAAAATTCATCGACAAAAAAAATATAAATTAACATCATTATCGTTTTTTTGCGAAAATACTAAATATACTAGTGTGAAACGTAATAGAAGTTTTTTAATAGGAATTTTAAAGTTTGATTTTATTTAAAAATATAAAAAACACAATTTAATATTTAATCTTATTAATATAAAATGTTTCATCATACAAGCCAGCCCATTATAAGCAGTTACAGGAACATGTTTAAATGTTTAGAAGCACTGACCTTTATAAAAAGGTAGAAAAAGAATACATTTGAATGTCGACCTAGCTGTGAGAGAAATAAGGATGATATTCTAATGTCTTTCGAATAGAAACGAGGCCCCGGCAGATTAGAATTCGGTAGCAGAGACTATGAGCACAATTTACCGAACGCGCGTTCGGTAAATAAACCATGGAAAACATGTGGAACCTAATACGCGAACAAATTTCCAAAATAGGACCTGCATTGCAACAATTTTGTCATAATCACAAACCTAACATTGAAACAAATAATTAAAAGGATTACGAATCCGTTTATGTATTTGGTTTTTACTAATATTGTCGTAAAATAACTATAAACTTTTATTAAAAATTGCTTTGCCAAAAGGCTTATTTTGAACTTAAAAAGTCGCAAAACTACAAGATTTCAAATGCGGATTTACTATAGTCTCTGCTGTTTACAGATGTTCGGTAAATGCTCATAAAATTACAAATACTTTTCATTATTTGAAAAGTCAAAAAGTTTATATTAATAGTTAATAATAAACCAGTAAAAAAATGATTTAAAAAACATACGCTTTTCCTGATTCCGTACGCTGTTCGGTTAAGCCATCCAGTTAAAAAGTTAGGTCACATATCACCGGATTCACATTAAACTTAAATTCTGAGAGTATTAATGCACTATATGCACTTAAAATACTAAAATACATAAGCTTATTAAATAACAACACTCTAAATCCACAATTTGGAACCCACATTTAGTTTTAAACGATTCTATGATCTTAAGAAGTGTACGCGATTTCTTTTTGTTAAGGGCGCCCGTACAAAGTGGCACTCGACCGACAAGATCCGTTGTCACGTCGCAACTGAGCCCCAAAATGGCCGTCTCTGACGTGTATTCGCAGGGGTAGGTATTTAGCTCACAGAAAAAAATATCACAACGTAGTATCTGCTGTAACTAGTCGACTTATAGCTTAAAATGGAATATATTCGGCGAAACGGCGCGTTCGCTGAAGCGTACATTTACCTTACCACGACATTAGTAGGTGTAGGTAGGTAACTACAGCTTTAACAGCTTGACTAATTTTAACACAGATGTCGCTGATTTGTTCAAATGTAGTTTAAATAATAAATTAGAGAGCAGAAGGTGTTAATACTATAAGTTTTATAACTGATCACGTCAGAATTAGACGCAGTTAATCAACTGTGATAGTACATATTAACCTTTTGCTTAATAATTGGTGTGTAAACGTCAACATATTCAAGCTACGGTGCTGTAAACCCCCACATATTTTCTTTGTTTGTTTCAGCTAGTGCATCTATTTTCACTATACGACAATTTCCGTCGAGTGGGCGGACAGGGGTGGCGGTTAATATCATTCACGAGCTCGATTTTCGGTGCGGCGGCAGCTCTGGGGGTGTTGATAGGAGGGCTACCGGCGTTATCCTTGTTGGAAGACACTGCTGTTCCACTTCTCATCAGCATAACAACTGCTTTGGAGATTGTAGCTTTTATATTAATTTACGGTACCTAAGTTATGTTTTTCCCACCGATTTCATTCGAATTAGTAATGTTACAAATAGTAATGACGCGTAGTCAGAGTGATCGCGAGACATCCGGATGGCTCGCGGTATTTGAGCTCCCGATGTAATGAGGAACGCGCTAGTCGCACCTGGAGGGACGGCATTAAAATTGTATTGAGTAACCAGTGTACGCACTTTAAGGCAACCGGTTGCCTCGCGATTAATTTTTTTTCGCACCTGTGCCTCTTTTTCCGTCCCAGTCCAAGTTGGGTCTGTTCGGGTTGCACTGGGCGGTTCCTCATCACTTCGGGAGGTCAAAAGCCATTCGATTGCCTCGCGGTCACTCTGACTAGGTACGCGTCATTGCTCTGAATAATAAAAATGGAATGTACTTAGGTAACCTACAGGATCACATTTAAATTTGCAAGTTAGTCAGGTAACTCACATGTGTAGTATTTAGAAAAATTAATTAGGTACTTGAGAGCTGTTTATTTTAACCGCAGGCTGGAAGCCACTGGTGGAGGACGTGGAGTTTCTGACAGGGCGGGCGTTAGCAAAACTATGGGTTTTTGGTTGGTTCGCCGTGCCTGCAGCCGTGCTGCCGGTCACTGCGTGGTGGCTGGTAGCCGTATTCCTTGACACCGAAGAGTGGACACAAGCTCCGTGGCAAGCTATCACTATTTTGGCTACTGCATCAGTAGCTGCTACAGTTTTCTTCGCGTCAGCTGCGGTGTCCGTTGCAAAACAAGTTCAGTTCGATTTATTAGGGGTAAGTTGAAAAAGTTTTATTGTACTTAAAAGTAAGTACTTCTAAGTAGGAACTTTATATATTTCAATTTCCTGTTATTTCCTTACTGTTCTGTAGTTCTTACCACGAAATGCTCGTACTTTTCCTAAAGTAAGTTCCGCCTTATTAAGGATAAAACCTTGTCTAACGCGTGACATATGATATGATAGAGGACCTCGGATACGTTAAGTATTCGTCTCTAATGTAGGTACCTAAACAAGGTCCCAGGACGCCTATCAACGCTCCCATGTTTCGATCATTTAGAATATGTATTTAGATTATAAATCTGTATTTTCAGAAAATAGAGTCGTCTTTCAAACCCTCAAGACACTGGGGTCCCCGTGATCCAATAACCTATTACTATTGGATGGCTCGTCGACAGCAGAGTGAAACTGGTATAAGGGACACCTTCACCCCCAGAAACGAATATACGAGGCGACAACTAGGACCATTCGTGGGTGGAGCACTAGCTATATTTGATATATCACAACCAAAAAAGGACCTCGAGGAAAGTGCTTAGCTTGAAAGAGTTACTTTGGTACTGATTAACAGGAGTGTCATTCCTTCGAGTATGTATAAATAAATCGTTGCGCGTATCTTAGTGTACATATTCATGTTCGTTTGTTACGAATATCAGTTAAGTACGAATATCAGTTAAGTACATTCGAAAATGGACGCTACTCTTATTATCTTAAAATTACTTGACATTCAGAAGTGATTCGCTACTACCCGGATACATCGCAGTTGTACTATTTGGCTAACTACTTAGTAAGAAACGATGTAAAATAAAGATGATAAAATTGATAATTAGCGCTCAATCCGCTAAAGCTCAAAGCGCTACTTTGTACACCTAGGTAACTTTGTAATCCTACTTTGTATACATATTTTTCAGAAAGTATAATATAAACTTAAAATCTGTGCATGTTCAGATATCTTTGAGTACCTTGGCCGCTCCGATATATTTGATGGCGATTGTACCTATGTACTAAGGTACATACTAAGTGTATACGTGACTCTCACGCATGTTCAGTGACCTTCCTTTGGGAAGATGAGTCCACGCAGCCTTTTGTGGTGGCTGTCCTTTCTGGGCGTATGAAACAGCCATTACTTATTCCCATCACGCCGCAATGGCGTCACATTCTACCAGTTCTTAAGGAAAAAATATCTTAGTTTACCCGTAGTTATTGTTGTTGTAGTCCACGTATATTTAAAAAAATACTATTGTGTGCGAACAACCCTACCAATTTTAATCATATTATATTCCAGAACCTAGTAAGAATACATAAATAGCGGATAACGCTTATATATAGTTCGTTTTTTTGAGATTAGAAAAAAGTTGAAAGACAACCACCAACAATAGTATCTTCCTACAAGAAGACCGTAAAAATATGTGACACGCTCTTATTTGCAGGGCCATAAGAGCGTGTCACATATATTCGCAGCCTTCGTGTAGGAAGATACTATTATTGGTGACTGTACCCGATCGTACATGGTTCTTTACCAGGCACGATACATGTCACAACTGTCAAAGTGCCTACGCCGCCAATAAAAATACTTAAATATATTTGTATTTATAGTAAAGCCATGCGTATTTGTAAATGTTATATTGAGTATTTAACAATATTTTTATCATTTTAATATTCTTGTGAATGTTGCACAATAAAAAACCTAGAGATGACGAGGTTCGAAACGGATGGTTCGATTTTTAAATAATTTCTCGCGTCATCTGTCATTCGTATCTCTCAGCCATACCTGGATAGTTTTTAATGTTTAAAGCTTATGGTTATTACTTTTTAAGTAAAGGTATTTGCTTGCTCTATATTGTGCATTTGGTTGGAGGTTTATGGAGCAATCAGAGGCAGGCCCGAGTGGCATACAACAACAAAAGCCACATCATATTCCACCGAATCTTTTACCATCAACTTAGACAATTGCTTTATTACTTAGTATTATATAATAAAACTATTATATAACGTTTAGAAGAAATTTTATTTACGAAAATCTATTAATAGGTGCATATTATGGTTGTCTACCTCTGCCCTGACGTCCGTCCTGCGGGATCCAGTCCGTGGAAAGTTTGGCCCAGCGATCCGGATGCATTCGGTAGATGTGCCCCGCCTAGTCCCATTTAAGCTTGGCGGCCTTCATCCACGATACCGGTTTTGAAACGCAGTTCGGTGTTTCGGATGCGGTCCGTTCTACGTACACCCAGAATGCTGCGTTCCATTGCTCTCTGGCAAACCTTGAGTCTGGACTTTTCAGCTTCAGTATGAGACCATATTTGGGCGCCATAGGTTAGGATAGGCAGGATACACATATCAAGAAGTTTTCGCGTTAACGAGATTGGAATGTTGCCCTTCATTAGCGTCTTTATGGACCAGAAGCTCTTCCAGGCGTTTGCGATGCGGCGATCGATTTCTTTGAACTGCCCGTTTTCGAAGGATACTACTGGCCCAAGTAAATGTACTCGTCGACATACCGTATATCCTGTCCATCTACCACTACCCAATGTTTCACGCGGTTGGTCATCAGCTGTGTTTTGGTCCTTTTCATGGTGAGTCCGACTTCAAGGCTCGCCATGCAAAGAAATTGGAGCATTTGATCGAGTTGGGATGCAGTGTGGGCGAATATGACAATGTCGTTTGTAAAGCGCAGGTTAGTTAACCTTTTGCCGCCGTCGTCGATTACCATCCTTTCCCAAGAATCCGCCAGATTTCGGAATATCTCTTCTAGAGAGCAACTAAAGAGCTTTAGAGAAAGCGGGTCACCCTGATTAACACCCTTTTCAATTTGGAATTTGGGCCCGGGAGCGTGCAGCTTAATGTATGCGGTGCTGTGGTGGTATATGGTCCCAACGAGTTCAATCAATATATGCATTATCGATATTTTGATTGCGCATGGCGGAAATTACAGCAGAGTGTTTGACGCCATCAAACGCTTTGCTGGAATCTACGGATGATAGATAGATTGGTTATTTGAGCTTGTTGGCCTTCTCTATGATTTGGTGGAGGGTGTGAAGGTGGTCAGTGGTGGAGAAGCTAGGTCGGAAACCAGCTTGCTCCGGAGGTGACTGTCTGTCCAGAAGTCGGGCAATTCGATTCGATAAACAATTTATACAAGTGAGAAATTAAGCTTATTGGTCTATAATTATTACCTATATCTGATTTGTCACCCTTTTCGTCAAGAAGAATAATGTTGGAATGACAGAAATTTTGGGGGAATTTGCCAGAATAGAGAATAGAACAGATTTTTAATGTGGGGGAGTAACACTGTTTTGCCTGTTTTAAGTGCTTCTGTCGTTATAACATTATCTCCTGGGCTTTTTTGGTACTTTAAGCTTTTAAGGGCTGTGTCGAGTTCGATCTCTGTTATAGAATATATGGTTCCAGGAGCGAGACAGGTATACTTATTACTTGTGGATAAAGATGACGAAGGGTCTGAATATAACGATTTATAAAATTTTGTGCAGATTTCTGTTATTTTGTCTCTGCTATTATATTTTGTCCCATTCTCGTCCCTTAAATTCGTTATCCACGTCTTTTCATAAGAAGGCGTGTTTGGTTACTCTGAGAGATGAATGTTTTTTCAGTACAGTTTCAATCAGTTTTGTGTTGTAGTTTCTGATATCACGTCTAATGCTTCTGTTTATCTAAAATGGAGTATTGTTGATTGTCCTGTTTGTAGTGTTCTCTGCATGCTATTAGACGAATTGTGGCTTTTTCAAATTTGTTATTATTTTTCTTAGGTTATTTGATTTTCTTACTGGCTGTTCTAATACTGTTAGTAAGCATATCGTATTCAGATTGCACGTCTGTGTACGTATCAAGCAAGCTAAATTGGTTTTGTAATTCTATATATTAAATTGGTCCTGGTTTGCTTAAAGAGTTTCCCTTTCTTTGTTGCCGGTGGATTTTAAGGTTAAGCCTGAGTGTCGCCCTTAAAGGCATATATGGTCGGAGCTAAATTGTATGTTGTTTATAACAGAAACATCTTTAACAATGTGCTTGTTGTATGATAGGATAATAGTAGGTACATTATGATACAAGTGTGCTAAGTTGATCATTACATACGAAGCGATATTGTGTGCAGGAACGCACGTGAGTCACATAAGGAAGCGGAGCTACGTAATGATCAAGCACGACGTTTTTCAACACACTTGCGAGGAAATAACAGAATAGTGTAATTAATAACTTTTCATAAATACGTTAATTGTCAGAATTTTTACAGGATAGAGGTAGGTTCTTATGAACCGAAGATAATTAAATTTAATTAACCTTTTTTTGTGATGTTTTTGACTATCTGGAACTCTTTCAAAACATTTTGAACACTTCACATTTATTGTCCAATAATTTAGAGTATTTTTTCTTACGTATTGCTCACTTGATTTTTATCACAACATTTTACTAGTATGTATGACAATTTTAAAATATATTCAGAGGTTAAATTAACGCTAAAGTTGTCTTCTTATTGACAAAATATAATTTGTTTAAATTAAAAAAACGATACGAGAAAAATCTAACAAATAATCAATGGTTTGAGGATAACTTTAAACATGGCGCGCAATTTTCTTTTTTGGATGTACTTGCAGCTTGAGGCAAAGGCGCGGACCTATTATGACAAACAGCCAATATTAAAACAGACAATTCGTGTTTAAAATATAATTTATGGTGTATTACGAGTAATATAATAAGTTGAAATGATTCTTTTTCACAATTAGGATTCTATAAGTTGTATTCTATCGTAAATGTGTATATTTACTTTTTTTGGAATGTAAACTCCTAAAGAGTTAAAAAAAATAAAGGTAGGTAATACGCGACTAAATTACAACGATTCTTCTGCGTACATACAACTTGGTACTAGAGTACAAACGTCACTTGATTGGATTTTAAAATTATTGCACTGGTTCGATATTTATTGTGTAAAAGCACGCGTCTTTAATATCTAGGATTATGAGCCTAAAATCGGTGGTATAAGAACCTCGTTCCGAGCAAGTGTGTTGGAAAATCTATTTCGTTTCCGATATCTCTACCCGGTGAAACTCTCGTCCATCGACGAATTTCTTTTTCAGGAAGTAGGTATAACAAATCCTCAACGTTTGTCCAAATGAAAATTGGATAAGGCGCTTGCCACACTCGTTTCGGTTGCCTAGGCTATGCGGTCCAAGTATTTCGCAATTATCCAATTCATCCCGGATTCCTATTTTAGCGCTAAGTCACCGAGGAACATATTCCATGTTCCCCGGTTCTCTTTGCAAGCTGTGTTGAGGAGATCGTTATAGTCTTCCACCTCGTCATTGCCATGCGAAGAAGTTAGTGAATAATTTTGGATAAGAGTGAGAGTGTGGTTTTTATCAATACGGAGCTTTAAGACAGGGACTCTATCAGAGATCCTCGAAATTCAATAATACGTACATCCCGCCTACTATTCCGAAGTGGTAGAATACATTGTCGTTTCTCTCTACGGTCTGTTTTCATTATCTTCGCACTTTCGACAAATCTATAATACTCATCCACTTGATCCCACTTGGTCTATATAAAATCAATATTCAATTGAAATACCAATAGGATTCATCTAAGTTACCAGGGATGCTTAGATCCAGAAATGTACGGAACAGCCTGCACTTTTGTCTCAGGCAACGCCGTTTGGCACGATTGTTTGTTAGTTCAAACAAGGCTGATAGCTACCAGATCAATCGGTGGCTACACTGGTTACCTCCCGATCCGAGGTCCAGGTTGTGCTATACTTATATCGAGTATGATAGGTTGATATTATTTTCGTATAATTTAGATGCAAGGAATTAATCTTTAAAAAATATGTTTTTACTTCTTTGTACAAAAAAAAACGAATGCACGAAATATTAAAACTGACATTAAAATTTTGATACTAATTTCCCTTGAGAACAGTAATTTCGTGATATGCACTAAATAAAACATATGAATATTTAGCCCATTTTTTTTAAATCTGCAAAGTATCATTTCAATATCCGCCCTCATTTTTTTTTGTAAAAAGAAATTTGTAGCGCGTGGAGGATGCGATTCCTATACAAATGGATTCATATTCGTAGGTGAAAGGTATTTAAAAAAATAAAAATATGGGATAAATGGCATTCTCAATACATGGATAAAATGTTATACTACTGTATTCATATGACTTTTCCTATTCCTGCTTCAATTTTTCAAGTTTATAGTTTATTCAAGTGTGTGTAAATATTAGTGATTGTGAAGCGTAAGTAGGTATACGAATTAATTGAAATAGTCGTATATATAAAAGTTGTAATTATTGTAGAATTGAGCTTTTTATGAGTATGATGGGCATTCCATGAGAGTGTCGCTTGTACATGTGCAGATTCCAATAAACAGTGTTAGACATATACCTTAGTTTAAGGTACTAACCTTAGTATATAGGTAGGTATGAGCTCGAATCTAGGCACCTAAACATTACAGCTAGACATACTTCATTGTATTCGATTAGTATGCTTCCCCATCATGATCCCATGAGTTGCTTTTGAACATGAAAACAAATCAATGTCACGTCTACAGTGTCGTTAAAACACTCCGCGTGAGTGTTGCGTGCGCTCGGAGGTCACTTGAGTTCCAAACAGCGTGCGAAGCGGATCGCTCGCCGGTTACGGTCGCGCGCCAACATCTCGGGATCACTGTATTAAACTAGTAGATATTAATCTAGAGTAATGTCAAAGGATCCACCCAGATTGAGCAGGCTCGGAGTGCTAGCGCCGGCGGCGCTGGCGGCGTGCATGGACGCCTCGGTGCTGGCCGTGCCGGCGGCTGGAGCCATCGTCTCCACGGTGCTCAAGGAACTTAGCAAAGCTTTCATGCTCAAAAAGTAAGTTAGTATATATTATATATTTTTTACAGTGGAAAAGGCTATTAGATATCAACGTGACAGGCCAATTAAGAAAATTCCAGTGTACCTACTTATTTTAGTTTTGACTTGCAAAATTCGTGTTTGTATTTATGTTATGAAACTGCTCTGCGAATACCTAATATCATTAAGATAAAAATGTAGTCTTTCTGAATTGCTATTTTGTTCTTTTTTTATGAAGGCTGCGCGTGTCAAGTACCTAATTTATTTTATACAAAATTTTGAAAACTTCATGCCAGAGGAACGTAATTTAAGAACGTAACGTATTTAATAGCTAGGTCGATTTGTCTTCGTAAGATGTTCCTAACTTTTTTAGCTCAAATATTGCTACTAAATTTAAACCAGTCAACTGCGTCGGACTGAAATTAACTCCTCATGCATAATATCAGCTTTATATAAGCATAATATTAATACACCGGTGATGCAGTCGATGCAATAATGAGAAAGAGTACTTTTTTAAAAGAACGAGCCAAGTGCGACTTGACATGCGAGTTGTATTCCGTACAACATAATTGTGACAAAGGTTCTTAAGTAGGAGTATACGCCCTTACAATAAATATAATCATCACCATTAGGCAACACAGCAAGTACCTACCTAATTATTGTTTCGCAACTAGCGACATTTTCGCTATTAGTGTAAATAAGACAGATGTATTGTCTTGTTTGCTTTGCGTACCTATATTTAAAAAAAAAAACTATTGTATTTTATCGTATTGCGACGAATTGTAATTGTAAGTAAAAAAAATAGTAAAAAACAGAAGTTACCTACAATAATCACTTCCTAATAGGGCAGAGGTGGGCAGCGCCGAAAACATCTCGAGCATTGCGACCGAGGCCGCTGCAGTCACGGTCACGGAGTCTCCCACTTCCATAAATAAAACTACCTATTGAAACAAATCGTAACAATCGCGTAAAAACTATTTCTTATTTCTAGGGTAGAGTAGGTATTGCAGTAAAACACTTCTATAATTGCATTAACACGTTTAATTTTGAAGATAAAGTAAATTATTTAAAATTAGCAACAATAATCAGAATATTTAAAATTAGCACTTCACATAAAAATGACGATAACGGTATCTATATAAAGATATTTCGCATTCAATAACTTCCTTAGTGGTTAGAATGTAATTAAATTACAATAATCAGAATATTTAAAATTAGCACTTCACATAAAAATGACGATAACGGTATCTATATAAAGATATTTCACATTCAATAACTTCCTTAGTGGTTAGAATGTAATTAAATTACAATAATCAGAATATTTAATATTAGCACTTCACATAAAAATGACGATAACTGTATCTATATAAGGATATTTCACATTCAATAGTTACCTTAGTATCGTAAACGTCTACTTTCCGCACAAAAGGAAAATAAAAAGGATGGAGTACTAGCAAAACTGGTAAGTACAAATAAAGACTCGGCTGGTATTTTGGCTGCAGGAAAATAATGGATTAATGAGGCGGGTTATATGGATGGTGACAGATGATTCGCTGGCTGAACGTAGCCTAAATTAAAGAGCCAGGTCTTTGTACGCCCGTCAAACGAGGCAATTAGAATTTTAGGAATATTTTAGCAAAACAACAAAAAAAAGCTATTATGGCACAAAAACACTGGATACAAAAAAAGGAATTGGATTTATAACGTTTTTAACAAAATATAAATAATATGATATTCTCGAAAGACAGGATGGCTAAAGCTGTAGTTGAATTTGAATAGAGTTCGTGGGCAAGCGTCCCCTTTGGTTTAGGTGGACCCAACAGCTCGCTGAACTCTCTTTCTCACTTGGAGAGCCCGCTGGATGCGGGCTCTAATTCTCCGACGACGGTGAAGAATCACGCGGAACACGCGGCGGTTGCAGACCGTCTCGCCGGTCTGGCACCCACAAGCGCCTTCCGGAGTCCTTCCGGCTCAGGCGGTCCCACTGGTGACCTTTTTGTCCGGCAACGTATTTGGTTTTTAAAAAGAATTTGTATTTAATTCAATAATGTATTAGCACTTGCTATATAATGTTTGAACGCAAAGATCTAGAGAAATAGATCGCACTTCAACACGTTGCAACTAAGCAAATTATAGCAGAACCCTCAGACCCCTCAGACTAAACCAGAATATTTTTTTTTCTTTAAAAATCTCCTCGTCCATCTGACACACTCCATCAAAATCAACTTTTTCCTTTTTTGACAATCTGGAATACCTCAAAAATTCATATTCAAAATTAGCGCGAATATTATCTCAATTTATAGCCAGTCGTGTATCTCAAAATGCGGACTGATATAAGCGCCATCTACCTGCAATGCCGTGAATCACAATGTACGCTTTTTTATATATCCACCGCAACCTAGCCTTAGACCTCCCTTAGACACAGAAGTTCTAAAGAAAGTCGACAGATGTCGTACGATAAACGTAGCGTCATGCTACAGTATACAATATACACCATAATAATCATTCAAATCGTCCGAATCAGAAAAACAATTACCATGAGCTTTTAATTATATACAGGATGCTCCAAAGTATAATATCGTATTTTTTATAAATTTCTTCGTAACCACCGTACTGCACGGATTATTGTGATCAGGGCTTGTAAACCGGTTTTCGCAAGAAGCCCCGAAATAACCCAATAAGTTTACATATTTTATGGTTTTTACGTAGAACTCGTATTGTTTTTAGGTTATGACTTTATATTGTAAGATTTTTCGATTAAATATGAAATAGTAAACGAAAGAACGAAAAAAAAACCGGTATTTTAGTATGCAGCAAAATACCGGTTACAAGCCCTGATTGTGATACTCTGTGTACTAATAAAAATAAAATGTTTATTCAGTTTAGGTTTACAAGCATTGGTTCTAAATGCATAATTATGTACGGTTCGGCTTTGTCCAGAGAATAAGGACATATTGTATTAATTGTACGAGTAGGTACTAAGTAGGGTCGAGCAAATCATGATGAGAATTTTTAAGTATACCTCTCTAAAATTTACAAACTGTGACATAGAAAAAATATACCTACCTAAATAATTATCCTGACATTTGCCCTATTAGCTTTATGTTAAGGGAACATTGTATCCGCTCAACTTATTTCCTAAAATTGGAGTAGGTAATTAAGTTAATAACAGTATTTTTAAGTACGCACGAAAGCGTCCCAAACTAGAGGGGAAACAACAGGCCTTATAAATTGGCTACTTTCCTAAAAAAAAATATTTAGTCCGTCAGTTAGATTATCAAAAAATATTGGACACGTATTTTTTATTTTGTCAATCAAACAAAAATTGGTGAAGATATAGCGCGTCAAAGTTCCGCGTGATGTCACATTTCAGTACAATTTTTAGTATAATGTGACGTCACGCGGACATTAAACGGGCTATATCTTCACCAATTTTTGTTTGATTGACAAAATAAAAATACGTGTCCAATATTTTTTGATAATCTAACAGACGGACTAAATAGAATTGTACTTTTTTTACCCAGGCAAGTAGCCAATTATATTATTTGAAACCCACAAGACTCATTGGTACGAGAAGAGCTTCGAACCCGCCGCGAACTAAAATAGAAAGTCTCACTCACTCAGTACCGATAGTCAATAGTTTTTGGAGAAAATATTTCCTGAAATTCATCTACTTAACGATTTTCCACTCTGAAGTAAAACCCACACATTACATGTAGGTATTTTGTACCTTATTTTTGATTAAAGTTTTTATGGTATTATTGCCTAATATCTGCTGTTATTAAGCTAAGCTGGGGGGCGATTTTTGAGACTCGAGCGCTCGTATCTGATATTTAAAACTCTGAATAAGACGAAGAAATGATGTTTTAAAATTAACAGCGGTACTAATTTAAAATCATGATTATTTATACTATTAATTTAATGCTTATATAGTGGCGTCAAACTTTTGTGTGCCATTATATTCGAGTTTAAATTCTTTGAATTTGAGCGCTCGATTGTCAAAAATCAGCCCCCTGGTCCATCTGTCGGACATGGCAAAACCATATGATTTCGTTTATGTTCATCTTGCCCGCGTAGAGGATCTAAAAATTATAACACAGCAAAATTGTTATGAATAATTTGTCCGTCGGTCCGGTTCTCTTAACTTCCCTCTTCAATTGTGTAATTACTTATTTAAAGAATAGCATGCGGTCAATTCGTGTCTTCTCTTCTTGATATTTTATTATAATGCTGGCCTTACTAATATATGCATATATACCTATATCCGATCCTACGTAGAAGTAGGTGTTCCTATTTTAAAATTTTATTGCAGCATTGTTAAGTTGCAAAGCGTATGTAAATCAATAACGATTTTGTTTGACGCTTCTAATTTGAAGTTGTATAGTGCTTTGTCTGCGATACGAGATGTATTTGGATGGAGGTAATTAAACTCAACAAATTAAGTTTTTAAGCCTTATGATTTGATGGTGACTCTAGTTCAAAGCAACCACGGTTCAAAGTTAACTCTTCACATTGGATACTTACTAATTTAGGGTTTAGTATATATGATAGTGCAGCGGAAAAGGTTCCACTTTGTTGATATGGACTTAAAAAAAAGAAAAAAAAGCTATTTATTCTTCAATAAACAGCGGTTTTTTATCTTTTTAGTAGTAGTAGTTACTTTCGAAAACTACACAAACGGGACATAAAGTGGGATCTTTCTAAATTAGGATATGTAATGTAGGGATCAGTGAATGTCCCAGTGCATCTCATCCGTTGTTTAGTTTACATCAGTCAGAGCTGAGAAACTACTAATTAATAATCAGTATTTCTTTAATAATATTCATACATGCCTTTCAGTAGCTAACAATATATTTCTATACCGATACAAATTTTGTTACTTAAGTTATTTTTTGCTTACCCATTTGACACAAAACATTACAGCCCAGAGAATCAGGAACTTTCTGGATGGAATCAGTAATGATTTATAGCTGAGCTTGAAATTGAAAAAAATGTGCGCATCGAGAGAAAATTGCGAAATTTTGACCATGGATAGAGTGCCCCATGATGAATATTTTTTAGTATTGGAGGTCCGTAAAATTTTTGAACCTTCACGTCAAAATCAAGGGTCCCGTGCAATATTTTATTACTCTCTGGTTAAGGCTGCTAGGGGTCGTGTGGTATAATTTCCGTATAAAAAAGACATGCATAATATTCATTTTTGATATTTAAAAAAGTCAAAATACATATTAAAAAAAAAGTTAAAAACAATAGATCAAATCTGGTCGACGCGGAATATCGATATTTGACGCCAGTTAGAAAGCGCTGGTATCCTAGCGGTAAGACGTCCGGTTTTTTATCTAGAGGTCTCGGGTTTAAACCTAAGCTTACGCCAATAAGAATTTAGGACTTATGTACGAAATATCATTCGGCATTAATTACAAGTCGTCGCTTTTTCGGAAAGAAAACGTCGTGAGGGAGCCGAGCTAGTTTTTCCTTTAGGTTCGAAGGTCAGGTGGCAGACGCTTTCCTAAAACTAGTGCCATTAGGTTGTCGAGCCGACCCCGATATCATTTCATCTATGATATTAAGGTTTGGAAAATGCTAGGAAATATATGACGACTAAAGGATGATTTACGCTGTTTTGTTACGTTTCCTCATCGACACTTCCGACACTTTATTTTGTTTAGAGTTTTCACGTGATGTTTATCACGATCAAAATTGTTGTTTCTTTGTTTGTTGGTCACTCAAAACATAAATAATTGAATTACAGATGGTTTCACGGAGTAATGTCAGCGAAGGAAGCGGAGCAGTTGATGATGGAAAAGGGCAAGAATGGGTCGTACCTGGTGCGCGAGTCACAGGCGCACCCCGGCGAGTTCGTTCTGTCCGTGCGCGCGCGCGGCCGCGTCTCGCACGTCATGATACGCCGACAGGTGAGCTTAGTACATAATTGAGGTGTTTTGTATAAATCGTTATATAGGTAAGTAAGTACTTGAGTATAATTCAATCATGACCGTAACGCAAGAGAGCGAAAGGCTTAATTATGTCGTTATTGTATATACAATACTTTTTCTATTTACGAGTGTTCAAAATAGGCCATCCGACTACATTTTGTCGAAAGTCGAAAGGTCGAAAGTCTGTAGATAGAAGATATTCGAAAAAACCGGCCAAGAGCGTGTCGGGCCACGCTCAGTGTAGGGTTGCGTAGTTTTCCGTCCGTCACAGTAAGTGTCCCCAGAGTTAAAATAACACCGCCATGTAAGATATGATAAGAGAATTCCACGTACAGCGACATCTATCGGCAAATTAAGTAAACTATTGCGCGCGAGCTTAAAGTATGGAAGATGATTTTTATGGGATAATTATTTATTGCGTGAAACGATTTTCACCGTTTTTACTTTATTTGAAAGCACGTCATTTCATTGTGATTTTGTAGAAATTACAGGTACAATAAACTCCTGCTTATACGGTTAAATTACAAACTTAGTTCAGAAATTATTTTCTATTTTTTTTCCAAAAACTATTCAACCTTTCAAGTTCAAAATAATTTTCCTAGAAAGTTTTTATAAAGTTCTACTTTTGAGATTTTTTTCATATTTTTAAAACGTATGGTTCAAATGTTAGAGGGGGGGGGGGGACGACACATTTTTTTTAACTTCTGGAGCGATTATTTCCGAAAATATTTACATTATCGAAAAATGATTTTAGTAAACCCCTATTCATTTTTAAATACCTATCCAACAATATATCACACGTTAGGGTTGAAATGAAAAAAAAAAACACTCCCCACTTTACATATAGGGGAGGTACCCTAATAAAACATTTTTTTCCACTTTTTATTTTACCACTTTGTCGGCGTGATTGATATACATATTAGTACCAAATTTCAGCTTTCTAGTGCTAACGGTCACTGAGATTATCCGCGGACGGACGGACGGACGGACGGACGGGCAGACATGGCGAAACTATAAGGGTTTAGTTGACTACCGAACCCTAAAAAGGGGGGATGGGGATACTTAGAATCGATAACAGAACACGTTCCAACCATTTTTAGAATTTTTGTCTGTTTGTCTGTTTATTTGACCGTGCATCATGTTAAAACGGCTGAACTGATGTAGATAAAATTTTGTATAGAGATAGTCTGAGTTCCGGGAAAGGACATAGGATAGTTTAATTTCTAAAATCAATTCTAGAAGGGGTGAAAAGGGGGTTGAAAGTTTGTATGGAGAATTTTTAACCGCTGAAACGATTAAGAGGAAAATTAGTATAAGTAGACATAATTTGAGGCCCTAGAAACGACATAGAATAGTCTTCATCCTGAAAATCAAGGGGGTGAAAAGGGGATTGGATTTTGTATGGAGATTTTTTTACCGCTGAACCGATTTATATAAAACTTGGTTTAGTGATAGTTTGATCCTCGGGAAAAGCTCGGTGTGCTCAATAGATCGAGACAGTATTTCACTCCGGACCACCACCTCCAGCTTTACAAGGCACAAGTACGCCCACATAAGGAATACTGTTCTCATCTCTGGGCGGGAGCACCCCAGTACTAACTTCTCCCTCTGGACCGCATCCAACGGAGAGCGACTCGAATTGTCGGCTGCCAGGATCTTACGGATCGGCTTGACTCCTTGGCGCTGCGTAGAGATGAAGCCTCGCTCTGCATCTTCTATCGCCTCTATCTCTATCCGAGGAATTGTTCGGATTAATCCCTGCCGCCTCTTTCCGCTATCGTCCTACGCGACAGCATTTCCATCATCACCACTTAGATGGTTGGCAGTCCTCAACTGTTCGTTTCTGAAACTTCCTACCTCGCACAAGAAAACTCTGGAATGAACTGTCGTCTGCGGTATTTCCGGACCGATGCGACCTTCAAACCTTCAAGAAAAGAGCGTATTCCCATCTTAAAGGCCAGCAACGCGCTTGTGACCCCTCTTGTATTGCGGGCGTCCATGGGCGGCGGTAATTGCTTACCATCAGGCGATTCGTCTGCTCTATGACTGCTATTTCATAAAAAAATACAATCCATATTCATAGTATCCATACTAATATTATAAATGCGAAAGTGTGTGTCTGTCTTTCTGTCTATTACCACTTCACGTTTAAACCGTTGAACCGATTTAGATGAAATTTGCTAAATAGACAGTTTGGGTCCCGGGAAAGGACATAGGATAGTTTTCACTCGAAAATCAACTCGGGAGGGGGTGCAAAGGGGGTTGAAATTTTGTATGGAATTTGCTAAAGTTACAGTCTGGGTCTCGGGAAAGGATATAGGATAGTTTTCATCTCGAAAAGCAACCCTGGAGGAGATGAAAAGGTTGGAACTTTGTATTGAGATTTTTTTACCGTTGAACCGATTTAGATGAAACTTTGTATATGGTACTTAGTATAGAGATAGTATAGGTCACGGAAAAGGACAATGGATAGTTTTTATCCCGAAAATCAACCCTAAAGGGGTGAAAAATGGTTGGGAAATTTGTATGGGGAATTTTCAACCGCTGAACTGATTTAGATAAAATTTGGTATGGAGATAATTTGACCTCTGGAAAAGTATATAATATAACATAGTTTTACCTCAGAAATCATCCTTCAAGGGGATGCAAAAGGGGTGGAAGTTTACATGGGGAATCAACAAGCAATAACCGCTGTGCATATTTAGATCAAATTTGGTATTGAAATAGTATGCGTTGTTATCCCAGAAGTCACTCCTTAACGATAACTAATTCCACGCAGACGAATTCGCGGGCAAAAGCTAGTATATATCTATATCGTATGGTTTTTATAATGAGCTGCGCTACAGAGCACCGGACGAACGCTGCGGCCTCGCGTGCACTATGCTTGATTGGACGAATTCATTAGTCCTTAGGTAAATAGTTACATGTTTAAGAAACAAATTTTTACTCTCAAATGCAATAACGTATTCATTTTAATTTGTATTGCATGATTGGAATTGCCGTCGTCAGGCATTTCCCGTAGCAGCCTTGGAAGAATAATAAGTAAGGAAGCGTAATCAACGCTCAAAATGTGCTCCACTTTCCTGGTGCCAAAGTGGGCGGAGCTTGTGACAGCGGTGCCCTAATGTCATGTCAAACATTTTGAAATTGTCATGTCGTCAAAATATTAGTTTTTTCGGTCCATGAAATTTCGGTAATATATCCGTATTAAAATGCCGGCTTGTGCCGTGCATTGGTGCAGCAGCCACACAGGCGCCAAAGATGGTGATATTTATTTTCATCGGGAAGTAAATCACGCTTAGATATTCTCATACATTACGGACTTGGTCGATGTTATGCAATATAAGTTTTGGAAAAGTAAACATAACTCATTTGAGGAAAAGTATAATTAATGTTTAATAAGTATTACCTAGTAGTAATAGCAGTTAGGTTTCCGTTGTTAGCGAAGAATCTTTTCAGTTTGTTTTTTTCGATATACAGTATGGGTCCTTGGAATAAATCTTTATCAATATTATACTACTTTGATAATATCGAAATGTCTCCCTTGTACTCATATATTGGGAATATGAGAGAGACGTACTTAATAAACAATCTGAATATGCCACCTCAGTCGGTTTTACTTACCTACTAAATATAATTTAAATTCTGTTATAATGATGACTTCAACAGTATGTGTATGTTTAAAGTTTCCCCAAGAACGAAGAAAGAAGGCATGCATGGATTCCTGCGGTTCGAATTGAAAGGCAAAACCCAACTGGGGTACCCACCGAGCATTGCAGAATTTGCAGTATCCATTTCTTGGATTCGGACTATGTCCAAAGCCATAAGTAAGTCCAAAGTAAATTCATAAAGGTTGATTTTTTTTTCAAATCACTAATATTAAGTAAAGTCAACGAAATCGACAAAACAAAACCCTTCGAATTAGTACCTACTATACTTACTCTGGTAAAATCATACCATTCTGGCCGTGCCATTTCTAGTACAACTGACTAATAGGTATGACAATTATTTTTCATTAATAATGAATGCTATAACTTCATAGCATAGTCTTTAATTATCAAATCTAGAGTAGAGCCCGACTGGGGAACTACCTCTACCTTACAGAAAACCACAGCCAATTAGCACTAGACCCTACTCATAGTGTTGTGTTCCTGCCGGTGAGTAAGGTTGCCAGAGAGCTCAGAGGATGCAGTGTGTTGACGACGGGGGATCCTCTTGTCCCTTTAGCTGTCAACACAGTAAATTCTCTTTTATATGAAAGCGTCGGCAACGCACATGAGACACCTCTGGAGTTACATGCTACGGTAGCTGCTTACCATCAGTAGCCGTATGCCTGTTTGCAGTTGCGTTGCAGTATAAAAAAATGGATACAAAATGTAAATTTATCTTTATATATTTCCCTAACCTGCTAAAATAAATAGTACTCATCCGTTATTTTTTTAGTTCTAAAAAACGAGGAAGCAAAGAGAATTTTAACTATTTATATTGAAGGTATTATTTTCTAGTCTGCATTATGTTGCTTGAGACCAAAAGGGTCTCCCTAATGTAACGGATTTATAAAATTGTAAAAAAGTTCAAAATCTTTATTTTGTAGTATGTAAGTCCCTATAATGTAAGTAAGCACTTTTGAAATGAAAGATGAATAGAAGGCTTTCATATTATTCCTTATTCCAAGAACGATTAAGTTTACGTATATTACATAAGTAACGAAGAATGCACTAAAAAATAAATTGTTAATTGATTACAGTATTATTTATTACGTGAACCCATTCAAGTCAAACTTAGGCGTATTTATTATATGTTAACTTGACATTTCAGTTATTTCATTTGAGTATCTCCTGTCCAATTAAACTTCATTGTCAAATTGATTTTGACCACACACAACTCGGCAACTTTTCTTATTGGTGAAATGGCATGAAACCTTTGCGGAATGAAGGTTAACACAAAAAATATGCTTAAAGAATGAGTACTTGATTGGTTAATAAGACATAAGACATTTTAGTTTTGTAAACGTGAAAATGGGTCGTGTTTTCACATGAACTTTGCTTGCCTTTACTCGTCTTGATATTATATGTCGATGGTAGCAGCTAAAATATAATTTTATATTGCGAAACACCATATTGTTATCCGAAAACCCCATGACTCAGCGTTGCTAACGCATCTAAAGTGCATCCGGCCATTTAGACCTACGACCATATATGTCCTAAAGAACTTTGTTATTTGCTCTAATAAACTAATACTTATACTTATTATAGTCATATAAACTAGATGTATGTAGTTGTTGTTAGTGTTGAGTAGTTGTCTTTAAGAGATTGATGAATATGCATAAAAAACAAGATTCTGACAAATGAAGAACCACTACTCTGAAAATGTTAAGTCAGATCACCTTCCGAGACTACGTACAAACTTTGTGCTTGTTCTACAACTCACCTATTATGAATGTTAAAGAAAGTTTACAGAATAGCTAATGAGGTATCCAAAAATAAAGCAAAACAGCGCTTCTGCATGGCTTTCAGGATGTTTTAATAGCTATCGTTACGATACCCAGTTAATATAGTTAGAATTGTTTGGCAGTCTATATGTATAAACTATTATATGTCTGCTATTGTTCCTTCTTCATAATCCTCAACGCCCCTGGCGTAGACTTGATGACACATTGCTCTCAGTAAACGGAGATTAAGCTTTATTTGGAATCAGTTATTTATAACATTTTGTGTAGGTATCTTACTTACCAACTTACTAAACAATGCATTTATTGTTGGTAATGAACAAAAAATTCAATAGGTAGTTATTATAATTGCTAAACATGAATTTGGGTTGATCACCGATGACAAGAATTTTTGGCTCGTCATTAAAGTAATCGCACAATAATATATGCCCGAGAAACCCTCCCACACTCAAGCGAAGTATAACTGCCTCCGCGGTCGCTGCCATTTTTTAGGCGGGGTCATTGTGCCGTATTCTAAGTTTAAAATACATAAACAATACGTTAAAACCATAATCTTAATCAAACATATCTCCAACAGACAACAAATAATCAGTCAATATTGAAGTTGTATTGGAGTTGCATCGGAATGATTTTCAAGCAAATGCTGGTATTTCTGATTCAGACGTTTAGGCGGTCGCTGTATTACGTTGTTAATGCGCTGGAGTTGTATTGAAGTACTAGCCTTTTCCCGCGGCTTCGCCCGCGTACTATAAGTACTCAAAAAGGATACGATACCCATGTTGATTTTCAGACTTTGTGACCACATTTCCCCCTTTTAGGGGTTGAATTTTCAAAAAACCTGAAACAGGTGTTTACTCATTTATCGTTAGGAATACTCCTGTGAAGTTTCGAATAAAATAGTCTAACAAATCTTGATTCGCCATACAAACTTTGGCCCCCATTTTACCCCCTTAGGGGGTGAATTTCGAAAAATCCTTTCTTAGTGCACCCCTACCCCATATAAGGAACCTACGTGCCAAATTTGGAATCTCTAGAACCAGCGGTTTGGGCTGTGCGTTGATATGTCAGTCAGTCAGTCAATCAGTCAGTCAGTCAGTCAGTCAGTCAGTCAGTCAGTCAGTCAGTCAGTCAGTCAGTCAGTCAGTCAGTCAGTCAGTCAGTCAGTCAGTCAGTCAGTCAGTCAGTCAGTCAGTCAGTCAGTCAGTCAGTCAGTCAGTCAGTCAGTCAGTCAGTCAGTCAGTCAGTCAGTCAGTCAGTCAGTCAGTCAGTCAGTCAGTCAGTCAGTCAGTCAGTCAGTCAGTCAGTCAGTCAGTCAGTCAGTCAGTCAGTCAGTCAGTCAGTCAGTCAGTCAGTCAGTCAGTCAGTCAGTCAGTCAGTCAGTCAGTCAGTCAGTCAGTCAGTCAGTCAGTCAGTCAGTCAGTCAGTCAGTCAGTCAGTCAGTCAGTCAGTCAGTCAGTCAGTCAGTCAGTCAGTCAGTCAGTCAGTCAGTCAGTCAGTCAGTCAGTCAGTCAGTCAGTCAGTCAGTCAGTCAGTCAGTCAGTCAGTCAGTCAGTCAGTCAGTCAGTCAGTCAGTCAGTCAGTCAGTCAGTCAGTCAGTCAGTCAGTCAGTCAGTCAGTCAGTCAGTCAGTCAGTCAGTCAGTCAGTCAGTCAGTCAGTCAGTCAGTCAGTCAGTCAGTCAGTCAGTCAGTCAGTCAGTCAGTCAGTCAGTCAGTCAGTCAGTCAGTCAGTCAGTCAGTCAGTCAGTCAGTCAGTCAGTCAGTCAGTCAGTCAGTCAGTCAGTCAGTCAGTCAGTCAGTCAGTCAGTCAGTCAGTCAGTCAGTCAGTCAGTCAGTCAGTCAGTCAGTCAGTCAGTCAGTCAGTCAGTCAGTCAGTCAGTCAGTCAGTCAGTCAGTCAGTCAGTCAGTCAGTCAGTCAGTCAGTCAGTCAGTCAGTCAGTCAGTCAGTCAGTCAGTCAGTCAGTCAGTCAGTCAGTCAGTCAGTCAGTCAGTCAGTCAGTCAGTCAGTCAGTCAGTCAGTCAGTCAGTCAGTCAGTCAGTCAGTCAGTCAGTCAGTCAGTCAGTCAGTCAGTCAGTCAGTCAGTCAGTCAGTCAGTCAGTCAGTCAGTCAGTCAGTCAGTCAGTCAGTCAGTCAGTCAGTCAGTCAGTCAGTCAGTCAGTCAGTCAGTCAGTCAGTCAGTCAGTCAGTCAGTCAGTCAGTCAGTCAGTCAGTCAGTCAGTCAGTCAGTCAGTCAGTCAGTCAGTCAGTCAGTCAGTCAGTCAGTCAGTCAGTCAGTCAGTCAGTCAGTCAGTCAGTCAGTCAGTCAGTCAGTCAGTCAGTCAGTCAGTCAGTCAGTCAGTCAGTCAGTCAGTCAGTCAGTCAGTCAGTCAGTCAGTCAGTCAGTCAGTCAGTCAGTCAGTCAGTCAGTCAGTCAGTCAGTCAGTCAGTCAGTCAGTCAGTCAGTCAGTCAGTCAGTCAGTCAGTCAGTCAGTCAGTCAGTCAGTCAGTCAGTCAGTCAGTCAGTCAGTCAGTCAGTCAGTCAGTCAGTCAGTCAGTCAGTCAGTCAGTCAGTCAGTCAGTCAGTCAGTCAGTCAGTCAGTCAGTCAGTCAGTCAGTCAGTCAGTCAGTCAGTCAGTCAGTCAGTCAGTCAGTCAGTCAGTCAGTCAGTCAGTCAGTCAGTCAGTCAGTCAGTCAGTCAGTCAGTCAGTCAGTCAGTCAGTCAGTCAGTCAGTCAGTCAGTCAGTCAGTCAGTCAGTCAGTCAGTCAGTCAGTCAGTCAGTCAGTCAGTCAGTCAGTCAGTCAGTCAGTCAGTCAGTCAGTCAGTCAGTCAGTCAGTCAGTCAGTCAGTCAGTCAGTCAGTCAGTCAGTCAGTCAGTCAGTCAGTCAGTCAGTCAGTCAGTCAGTCAGTCAGTCAGTCAGTCAGTCAGTCAGTCAGTCAGTCAGTCAGTCAGTCAGTCAGTCAGTCAGTCAGTCAGTCAGTCAGTCAGTCAGTCAGTCAGTCAGTCAGTCAGTCAGTCAGTCAGTCAGTCAGTCAGTCAGTCAGTCAGTCAGTCAGTCAGTCAGTCAGTCAGTCAGTCAGTCAGTCAGTCAGTCAGTCAGTCAGTCAGTCAGTCAGTCAGTCAGTCAGTCAGTCAGTCAGTCAGTCAGTCAGTCAGTCAGTCAGTCAGTCAGTCAGTCAGTCAGTCAGTCAGTCAGTCAGTCAGTCAGTCAGTCAGTCAGTCAGTCAGTCAGTCAGTCAGTCAGTCAGTCAGTCAGTCAGTCAGTCAGTCAGTCAGTCAGTCAGTCAGTCAGTTTCTTCTTTTATATATTTAGATGATAGAATACGGTCCATTGAATGCGTTGGGTATCGTCGTATTATTAAGAACGTAGTTAGGTAGGTAAAAATATTTATTTTTACTCTAATTCATTTCGTTTGACCACTTGACTCAAGTACAAGGTAGTGTGTGACCGTTCAGGCCGCGGGGCTGCCCAAGTAGGAAAATAAAGTACAGACAAGAGAATAATTTTAAACAATAGCACTATCTGCGGTGTTAACTAAGAACCGATTATAGTAGTCTAAGCTCCCATTGCATAAAACCTTACCTCACACGGTGGCAAATCAGACATATACTACAGCAATAGATAATACTTAGGGACACTCGATTATGGTAGGTTGCCATGGCATAGCCTGGAAGAACATAGGTTTTTTTTCATTCTTATACCACAATTTTTACCAAAAATTACATCATAAGGTGGCAGATCGAAACGTTTACCCATCGAAAGAGATACTTTTGGTGATCCGATCCCGCATAGGTTGCCAGCCAAAAACCTGGCAGATTTCAAGGTCAGCCATGTTTTATGAGGCCAATAAATGGGGTAATTTACCTCATCAGGTGGCAAGATGAAATTGATGCAGATCGATAGCCCTAGGCGTGCATTCACGAATATATAGGGTTGCCTGCCATCAGCCTGGCAGTTTTTCTGGTCAGCCTCCTCAAAGTATCGATGTTAATAACTTGGAACGACGAGAAATTCATGTACAGATGCTAACATTCAAGGAATACTTCAATGCAAACCGTTATATTTGATTGAAATCTACACATTGATAGTCACGCACTTCATACGTATTGAAATAATAGGGTAAATGAACCAGTTGCGGTCATTTCTTATTGGTATTTTCGAATATGGGAAAAGTAATGTTGCCGTTTAGGTTCAAGGTTCACGTAATGCCAAATACGCCATATACTTCAGATCTACGTACGGTCATACTGGATATTATAATTATGTAGAAATAATATGACATCATTCATCATTTAGTATCTTTCTTTATCTTGTTCTTCTTCTTCTTCACTTTTCCATTTAAATTGGAATCGGGCCGCTTTGTATGTAAGCGCCAGGACTTTCGGCCCTAGGTTGTCGATGGTGCGATATTCAGGGCTTTTAGATCCTTCTCGATTCTTGTCCACCAAATAGAGGAGGATTTTCCTTTAATACGAGATTTTGTGGGAATATTGAGTACTGCCTTTACAGAATACATGTCGTGTATTTTACTTTTGTGACCAAACCATCGGAGTCGGTTTTCCTTAAGATTTTCAGCCACTGGAGCCACTCTAAATCATCTCCTGACGTACTCATACGGCATACATCACCTTGATTCAAGACATATGCGATAGTGCTTGTATACAGATCAAGTCCGCGTAGGAGTACTAAGGTTTAACAATCAGTCTTTCACTATTTAACCTTATTATGGACCATATCACGAGGTTCAAACAGACGGTAATACCATTACTATTCGAACAAATGCTCTAAAAAATACATTTAACATGGCTTGATGAGTTGGAGCGTCACGGGCTGCGAGTAAGCCGAACTAAGTCCGAGGCATGGAAGAAACAGGTTGCAACATATACATTAACAACGTTGATGTATAGAGTAATAGCTACTAATAAGTACAGCCCTACTGTCGGAGAGTATACGGATGAAGGCTCCTGTTACTTTCCTTGCAGTGATGGCGGCCGCCGCATTGATGATGCCCATGGAATACTGAGTTGTGAACGCCCAGCGGAGTGATTAGAGATACGGTTAGGTCTTCTGAGAATGTTCCGCAAACTGACCCCACGTCTGTTTTAGATCCGTCAGTCAAGATTCTCAATACACGGGAGTTGAGACTTTCATGATTGTCGTCCTCGTGTGACGGTATTGTGTACCTTTTGTCGAAGATAACACGTTTGTAAATCCGATCTCGCATATTATGTGCAGAGTATTCAAATAAGACCATACGTTGAGTTGAGGGTATTATATGTGTGGAGGTGAAGCGGTGGAAGATTCAGCATTTCTAAGCTGCGGTCGGAGTGCTCCTCAAGCAACCTGTGGTAGCTACACATGCAAGCCTCTGTAGTCCCTGCAATTTGTTCCGTACGTTGGCTATGTTTGTTCTTGGCTACCAAACCAGCGCGTCTTGTAGCGCGTCCCCACCTGTTACCAATCATCTTTCTGCGTCGTCAGAAGATGACTTCCGCCTTGTTATGCGGTTGGTCCAATGGAGTCTACTGTCAAGAGTCAGTCTTAAATACTTTACCTCATTTGTCAGTTGTAGGTTGTAGCTTAGATTGGAACAGTTTTGGTTTGGTAAAGTTGCCAAGTGCCCTTTTGTTGGTAATAATTACCATTTCTGTCTTGGTGGGGTTTACTGATAGGTCAAATTGCTCGCATAATCACTCCACGATTTGGGTGAGGTCACAGACCGTGCTGGTGAATTTACCTTATATTAGTATTGTCAGATTATCAGAATGGCCTATGGTGAAGAAGTGTTCCTTGTTCAGGTTGGTTATGGTTGTTTACTACTAGGTTCCATAACAGCGATGATACGACTTCCCTCCCCCTTGAAGGCATCTTCGCACCGCCGCTACGGCCTGCGGCTCACCTGTATACATTATAGTCCTTTTGTTGAGCATGTTGATGATCCACTTGATCAGTTCGGGTTCCCTACCGTGATTATTTAAGGCATTCCCTTTACTGGCAAAGTTGGTGTTATTGAAATCGCCTTTGATGTTAATGAACGTGCTGGGGTATATTTCCTAGTCACCGATAGCCTTCCCGATACGGCTGACGACCATGTGAAGAGCCGATGCTGTAGATTTACTTAAGATGTATGCAGTATACGTGTTGGTTGTCGTGCATCGGTATATTCCTTAGCTAACGCTACAATCTAACGATGCCTTAGGGTCCCTGTCGCACAGTTTTCCAGTCTCTTCAGCAGGAATGATGTGAGAATAATCGGCCTAAGTATAGGATTTAGCACCTGTGTAGTCACTCTTACCTGGTTGAGGTACGAATATAAATAAATAAAAATAAATAAATAGTACGTTTTTATCCCTCCATAACCTATGCACGTAGCCCCAGGTTAGGCAGGCTTTCATGAACTCGATCAAGGTTCCCAGGATGAGTCCTAAACCCCACTGTAATACAGCGGGGAAGATACCACCCGGACCGGCTGCCTGGAAGGAATGGCAACTGACGATGGCCCCTAATCTTTTTAGCGGTGATGATTCTTTTCGCCTTTTGTTTGTTGTTGTCTAAAGTATTGTAAATATTCGAGTTTCCGCAGCGATCCCAGCTGAGTGATGGATCTTTTGGCTTTCTTTACGCGATTTGCATGATCTAGTGTTTCGATGCTGCTGCAGAACTACTTCTATGAAAGAGACCTCCAATACCGCAGTCGTTTTTTGTACTTGGCTTTGGCATCATAATATTTGGTCCAGCTGTGGTGTTTATAGCCCTGTTAAAGAGTTTCCTGGCTTTTTTCCGGAGTCTCTCCAGTTCAGGACCCCACCACTGATGACCTGCTATGGCCGGTTCCAGTAGTGGATTCAGCGGGCAAACCGTGTGACAGCTGTCTACTAGGATGTAAATTAGGATGTTTACCTGTTTTTCTATCTGTGCTGGCCCCCGAATGTCGTACTTTGGAGGGAGTTTTTCTAGACTCTTACCCGGGGTCTTCCTGAAGATGTATCGGTCTGTCTTCCTAGAATTGCGAATCCATCTGTGATCTGAACAAGAGGCCTCTCGGGAGATGTGCCAGCCCACAACTAGTTCACTTACATTCTCCGAAGACAGACAATAATTGTACTGCACCTTCTGTTTTCGAATGTTGGTTCCGCACCTAGGTTAAGAACTCTTAAGTCACAAGGTATTCCTCAGTGTCTTACTTACCTCTGTTGTTGTCTTTATCTCCCATAGAGGGTAATGTGCATTAGATTCGGCCCTAATGCGAGGCTCTCTCTTTCGCAGTGGTGAGACCAGCAGTTGTAATTATAGTGGCGAAGAGGAAAAATCTATTAAACCATTGTCAGACCCGCAACGACATACACGTCAGAGTACAAGTGTCGCGCAAGAACAATAACTTCATACAGCAGAGATGAATATGTTGCGTTCGCTGGGAGGTGGCGTAACAAGGCTGGACAAGGTTCGCAATGAGTACGCCAGGGGATTATTTAAAGTGGCTCCAGCGGTAGCAAAACTTAAGGAAAACCGACTCCGATGGCTCGGTCACAAAAGTAGAAGAGACGACAATTATTCTGTAAAGGCAGTACTCAATATATCCACAAAACCTCGTATTAAAGGATCCTCCTCTATTTGGTGGACAAGAATCGAGAAGGATCTAAAAGCCCTGAATATCGCACCATGGACAACCCAGGGCCGAAAATCCTGGCGCCTACATACAAAGCGGCCCGATTCCAATTTAAATGGAAAAGAGGCCGGAAGAAGAAGATAAAGAAAGATACTAAGTGATGAATGATGTCATATTATTTCTACATAATTATAATATCCAGTATGACCGTACGTAGATCTTAAGTATATGCCGTATTTGGCATTAAGTGAACCTTGAACCTAAACGGCAACATTACTTTTCCCATATTCGAAAATACCAATGAGAAATGACCGCAACTGGTTCATTTACCCTATTATTTCAACACGTATAAAGTGCAAGACTATCAATGTGTAGTTTTTAATTAAATATAATGGTTTGCATTAAAGTATTCCTTGAATATTATCTGTACATGAATTTCTCGTCGTTCCAAGTTATTAACATCGATACTTTGAGGAGGCTGACCAGAAAAACTGCCAGGCTGATGACAGGCAACCCTATATATTCGTGAATGGCACGCCTAGGGCTATCGATCTGCATCGATTTCGTCTTGCCACCTGATGAGGAAAATTACCCCATTTTTTGGCCTCATAAAACATGGCTGACCTTGAAATCTGCAAGGTTTTTGGCCGGCAACCTATGCGGGATCGGATCTACAAAAGTATCTCTTTCGATGGGTAAACGTTTCGATCGGCCACCTTATGATGTAATTTTTGGTAAAAAAAGTGGTATGAGAATGAAAAAAAAACTATGTTCTTCCAGGCTATGCCATGGCAACCTACTATAATCGAGTGTCCCTAAGTATTATCTATTGCTGTAGTATATGTCTGATTAGCCACCGTGTGAGGTAAGGTTTTATGCAATGGGAGCTTAGACTATAGCCTACTTAGGAACCTTCAAACTATTGAACTTATTAAAAATACCTATTTTCAAATTTATTTCATAACCTAGGACTGAGTCTTTAATTCTGTTTTCACAGTAGGTTTATCTTCGTCACTCCCGAACTTAAGATTATTGAGCATGTTTATTTGTACATAGGAAGATAATTATCACGTGGTACATCCTAGGTATCTATATGTGAATTCTAATTTGTAAATTCCAAATGTCAAGTGATTCTGAACATAGTCTTTTATCACGGAATTTTCGGAATTACGTAGGTAGGTATCCTAAATTTGGAATTACTCGAGGAGACGTGGAATAAACAAATGCAGATGAAGCGTAAAATAAAAATATGGGGAAAGTACGCTAACCGGCAGACGTAAACAAATTATGAAATGATGTAGCATAATATGCCGCTTTCTGACACTACGCGTGTAACTACGAGTATGAAATAAGAGATGAGTATAATATGAGGTTCAGTCATGTCGTACCTACACGATAAACGCAACAATTTGTGAGTATTATGTTTAAACGGACGCCCTTGGGAGTTTAGGATCTAGGCCTTATTTTAGTATGGCTGTTGAACTTTTTACAAAGTTTGTACCTGGAAAAAAATGGAATTTGTATGCATCAATGCCGTGAAATCGGCCTTCCATTTTTTTATTTTTTATTTTGGACCGACCATAAAGTACGGAAAAGTCCACCGTGCGGGACATTAAAAAACATGTGACGTGCTCAGCACATGCAATGCAATGATTTTATTATTGAGCTGATTTTTATGAAAAAAATAAAAATAAATAATATTGTCTCTAATTTTATAGTGTCTTTCGTTGTGAAAGATATTATTGCTGGTGACTGTACGGCGTGTTGATGTTTACTACCTACTGCTATTAATACATCCTGATGTTATTCAGACTGCGCACATAATCATATAATTAATGCATTCGGTGGTATTCATTCCATTTTATGGTTTTATTTCCATGATATAGTAAACTATTAAGAAGAATATTTTAAAAGTACGAATTATAGTTGTGTGTGCACAAGCCATAAAAAGGTCAAATACGGCTTTTCGTGAACAAAGGATTTCCTTCGGCCTGATTATTCCTTAGGATCCAAGGCTGGATTTGAGAAGTGGAGCCACCAATATTTTGATGTAAGTTTTTAGGGGGGAGGCTCTCAACTTTATCTTGATATCTACATCAGTTAACCTACTAGGCCAAGTTTGGTATCGTTTTCGTATAAATCGGGGATGCCGAATTCATTAATGGTATAAGTTTGACACAATTCTGAAGCAAAAACATGTAAAATTAAAATAACTAATTTTGAAATTCCCTGTTTCACAAGGAAAAAATCCATAACTTATAAACAATTATGAATCTTGAAAAAAAAAGGTGCACCTTAGGTCTAAATCAACACGCAGGTTTGCTAAATTTCAACTCAATCGGACATCAGGAACTAGTTCAAATGTGGCTTGTAAGATTCTACCTGAACAACAAACTAACATACATTATGTACGGTATGCCAACTGACAAATAGTGTGAGTTAAATAAGCATTTATTTTTAAATGTTAAGCCAAAAGGAAGGGTTATGATTTTAGCAGGTATGTTACGTATGTACATACATAGATGTACATACGTAACATACCGGAGGAACATACGTAAATACATATTTACGTATGTTCCTCCGGAGCGCCTGAACTATTCATCCATTTTGATTAATAAGGTGTAAATCGATTTTTTATTACGGCATTGGACGTCCGGGTCACACAGGGTACATTATCAGTATAGGTCAAAAAAATATTGAATAAGAATAAGAATAAAAACACAATTTTATTCTTATTCAAAACGATTTGAATGGGAATCATTCTTGCACACGTTATTTCAAATAAAATTAATGGGAATAAATCACGTGATTCTTATTTTAAATGTACATAGAATGAAAAACGGAATAATTATTCTAGCTCTAAAAATATATATATGTATACAGAGTGATCAATCCAAATGGGTCAGTAGGGAGAAGTCAGAAACTATGAGAGCTAGCGACATCTGTTCTTAGGAACCATGGCTTCGATTTTACATTGAATAATAATGGCATATTAAAAAAAAATCTCATACGTAACCGGGAATCGAACCTGGTCAAAGTCTCTGTAAACAATGTTAGGTATAAATTCTGCAAATTTTGTCGTTTTTATTGTTGATGGTGCGAATCATAAGTCACAAGGAACACATTTTTAATACAGTTTAAGTAATTGAAAGACGAAATGAATTAGAGTAAAAATAAATATTTTTACCTACCTAACTACGTTCTTAATAATACGACGATACCCAACGCATTCAATGGGCCGTATTCTATCATACTTCTATACAACTTCAATACAACTCCAACGCATTAACAACGTAATGATAGTTATTTTATTTCAATAAATGTTCAAAATGGTAGCCATTTTCCTGAATGCAAAGATTAATTGTTTTGGGTCACGATTGCAATATTGCGTTTCGTATTTTTGGGGGGTGCATATGTGTTAAGATATTTTCTAAGGCTGTTGTTAAATCTTCTACAGTGTCGTAATTTGATTTGTAAATTTGGTCCTTATACTTTCAGGATCAATTATACAAACAAATACTACTCGCGATTTCATAAAGAATATTGACAAGGTTCGATTCCCGGTTATGTATGAGAGTTTTAAAAAAAGTTGTCATTATTATTAAATCTAAAATCGACTCCATGGTTCCTGAAGAACAGATTGCGCTATCCTCATAGTTTCTGACTTCTTCATACTGACCCATTTGGATTGATTGCCCTGTATATAGATATACGAGTATATATATATATATATTTCAGATTTTAAAAATCCACACTGTTTTAAACTTATACCTACAAAACTTAAGTTAGTAAAATGCGGAAAATACAAATACAAAAATACAAATCCCATTATTTTGGCCTCCAATATCCTAGCATGGGGCAGTCGAGGCGACCAGCCACCATCCCCAGGATCTCTGTTCTCCCTACCTCTCACTCGTCTCAGCAATGAGGCTATGGGTTAAAATAGACACGGAACCCGTCAACGCCAAACGGAAAAAAATCTGTCTTATCACAAAATTTTAAATTTTTATAAATTTAGTTGGTCTAAAAACCAAATTCATCCGTCATTTTTTTTAAACTGCTTTACACCATACACAATTATAATCCACCGCAATTGGAATATAACAATATTCAAGATTTTTAACTTTTACCTAGTTCCTTCATACGTCATCAGGTTTTTATGTTAACTCGAATATCTGCTTCTTCGTAATTGATTCGTTGCGAACTACAAGAATATTGACGAGTGTAACGATAGCCCGTGGAACCTGTTGTCGAACATTTAGCATTCGGCGGCTTGTTCCTCGCAGAAGGCCACAAACTGCCGCAGGTGAGGTCAGAATCGTTACAAACCTTGTGAAAGCTGCTCCAAATCATACCAACGCACTAAATAATGGACACTGAGTCAACTATTAATAATTTTAAACAAAAAAGAATCGACTTCACTTAGACTCCACCTGTTAAGCAAGGGTTGAAAGTGACCCCATTTCTACTGAGTTATTTCTGGCGCTCGAACGAAATGAGAGCGCCAATAGTTCGAGGGTGAAATGGGTAAGTTCACCCGAGTTAAACACTCTACTTTTCATTTCAACAGTGAGAAAAGTAAAATACTACACGCACATTTTTATAAAACAGGTATATGAAAGGATGTCATTATTCCACGAGTTCCGAGACATTTTGCCACAAACCGTAGGCGAGTGGCAAAACTCGGGACGAGTGAAGAATGACATTCCGTCCGTGTATTGATCGACATTTTTAAATACGAGGTTACCTTAGTACTAAAATATCCGAACGCTTTAGCGAGGTGCGGTGCGGCGCGGTGATCATGAATCTTGAAGGGCGATTTTTGACAATCGAGCGCTCGAATTAAAAAAAAATTAACCTCGGATATAATCACACACAAAAGTTTGACGCCATTATTTAAGCATGAAATTACTAGTATAAATAATCATGATCTTAAATTACTATCGCTGTTATTTTTAAAACGTAAATTCTTCGTTTTATTCAGAGTTTTAAATGTCATATTCGAGCGCTCGAATCTCAAAAATCGCCCCCCTGAACTGTGATTGACTGGAAAAGTAAAAAGCGCTAGTGCGAGAAATCGAACTTCCCACACGATAAACTACTACTACAAAAGCACTTTTTTGAGCAACTGTGTTAAAAAAGAAATTTTCCACCCGGCTATCCCACCCAAGTAAATAAAACATTCCACACAGGAGATGAAAAAAAAAATTAAATCACTATTTGAAGAGCTCCCTTGATTTCTCCAGGATCTCATCATCAGATTTTGACCTGATTTCAATGGAACCAACTGTAAAATATACTCTTTCGAACAAAAAATTATAATTCTCCATATAGATACAGCGGTTCCATCGGTCTTTGAAGAATAGGTGAACATACCTACTCGTACATAAAAAAACAAAGATCGTACGAATTGAGAACCTCCTCCTTCGGAATCTTGAAGTCGGTTGAAAATAGCGCATTTTCAAAGCAGCTGTATTAATTTTAATGTGTTTATTTCATTGTGTACCTAAATATAAATGCTTATGTACTAGTATTATCTACCCAGCATTTTCCAATGTAAGTATATCTAATATAAGTATTATCTAACATAATATCTAAAGTAAGTATTATCGACGTCAACAATATGTTTAATCTTACACACCTTACGAGGAGAAAGGTGCAAAAATAAACACACCTTTGTCGTCCACTGCACAATAATCCAACGAACCCACGGACCGGCCCATGTGATGAGGATCTCTAATAACTTATGTATTTTAGTAGTTACCTTAATTACCAGAACAACGAACGTTTAATGAAGGTCTTTAAAAAAAACACCTACCTAAATTGCACCTTATTGTTCTCTATTTTACCTTAAAATACATATTTAATAGAACATATCAATGTAACTAAATACATTGATTAAATATGTAAATAAGTAAAATAGTAAAAATTACTCAACCTATCATGTGGAAATTCGAAGTCATTATAGCCTCAATGTGTTTATAAAACCGCATGCTGGATTTTAGAATAAAACAAAATGCATTTAAATTTTTTAAAATGACACGCCAACATCCATTCGGGCATAATATTATATACCCATGGATAATTATAGGGTCTGCGGTGGATATGTAATGATACTAATGATGGCCAACCTATATCCTTTAGGGGCATATATGCCTAAGTGTCAAAAAGGCTAAGGGTCATAATGTCTATTGTCAATAAGTCCGAAGGTTATAATGTCATGATGTCAGAAGGTCCAGATCTAATAATATCAATTTGTCAAAAAGTTACAATGTTATGTTACCCTAATGTCAAAATGTCTAGGTGTCACAATGTCCAAATTGTCAAAAAGTCCACATGTTATATTTCCCATATGTTAAAAGGTCTTGGGGTCAAACAGTCTACATATCATATTTCCCTTATGTCGAAATGTCCTGGTGTCAAAATGTCCACATGTCATATTGCCCTTACTGTAAAAGAAGTCGAATCGAGAAGACAAAAGTCTCATCTCGGGTGATGTATTGAAAGGTTGCCAAAGAAACTATGACTATAAGAACTCTGTAATAAAACACTGCAACCTCATTGTGTAATTCTACAAGGGTTTGTTATTATATTATTCTAACAGTTAATCACATCGGAAATGACGAGTTTAGAGATGTAGCTAATATAAATCGATGGTCACAAATTAGTACATTTATAGTCATTCCTTTTAGTTCCCTGGTAAATGGAGAGTATGATTATGAAGGGGCGATTAAAACCTGGTTGCTAAGGACGTATACTTATACCAAAATTCAATTTTATTAACGATCACTAAACTAAGTCGCGACAGACAGACAGATATGGCGAAACTAGAAGAGTTCCTAGTTGATTAAAGAACCCTAATAATGGTCCAAGAGCAGGCATAATAGTGACAATGTAAAAAAGGTACCTACTTAAGTTGATTCTAAACAGTTTGGCTAGTTATTACTAGAGAGCGGATTTGAAGTAGCGATCTCAATATGAATATGGATATGACTAGTGCAATTTGTTAAATTCATGTCATGTTGTTTATATAAGGTCTTACAGTCTATTATTATTACACCGCACACCGCAACCTTAGCTAAATAATTAGATTAAATGAATGTTATTTTTGCAACAAACAACATTTAAAGAAAAGTATTTTATTCTAAATAAAGGAGTTTTTATACAAGGTCTTTACTTTTTTATTACGATAAATTACATTATTTTTGTCTGTAGAAAAAATAATTAAATATGCCAGTCATATCCATATTAATATTGAGATCGCTACTTCAAATCCGCTCTCTAGTTAAAGACTGTATTGACAAATATAAGGACAACTGCAACAAGCCGTCATTCTTGTTTTATTTGCTTTAAAAACATAAATTATTTATTATGTTGTAGATGATATGATGTTAAATCAATTACTAGAATTATTGTTTCGGATCACTTTTTATTTCATAAACTGAGAGGCCATACACAGGAGCAACGAAAAATACTCTTGGACAAATACATATAAGAAAACGGTATGTCCAAGAGAAAGATCGCTAAAATCGTGAGGTGTGTGTTTCTGCGATTTAAATTGCATTAAAAAGTTTGGGTAAGACTTCTCTTTTAATGATAAGTCGAAAAATCGTCGAAAAACTGGCTCGAATAATCGCAATATCGACTCAAAGATACATCGAAAAATCAAAAACTCACTCAGTGCTTCAATAAGATATGTGGAAAAAAGTAGAGAACTTCTGTAGGAATGGTTCAAAGGGCCAAGAATCACAACGACTGGGTAGCCTTCGGAAGCAACGGAAGCCAAACCAACTCCAAAATAGGCCGCAAAAGTTAAACACCGTCTTCGAAATTTATATGACACAGTTTTACTTAGAAATGAACAGTGCAAAATTCTAAGCGACGAAAACCCCTTCAAACTGGATTTTTTGTTCTACCGGGCCTGTAGTACTCTACTATTCGCAAAGGAGAACACCTGAATGAGAACAAAACGTCAATTTTTTCCGAAAAATTTGGATCTAAGACAATGTGTGGTAGGTAATATGCGAATGCAGTATGAAATCTACGGCGTTCGTCACTACTTCCACGATGACTGCCAATCTTTACATAAAGAAGTGTGGACAAAATTAATTTTGTCACTGATTAGACGCCACAGGGGCTCTACTTTATTTCGGCCCGATTTGGCTAGTTGCCACTGTGCCCCTGCATCAGAGAGTGGATGGAAACCTACGACGTGCGTCATGCTGCTAAGAATATGAATTCGCCAAATTACCCTTAGGTACGTCCCATCGAGGACGTGATGGGCAATCATGAAAAGAAAACTTCGGCAAAGCTTCACGGAAGCGGATTCCGTAAAGAAATAAAAAAAACTTGGCTCAAGCGTCGAAACTGGTCACGTTGTCCGAATCTGATGAGAAACGTCCGAAGCAAACGACGAAAAGTCGCCCGAAAGCAAAGGTTACAGGTGTCTTAGTCAACACTAAAACGTTTAAAAAGGCCTTCCAACCAAATGCCCAAAACATACTTACGCAAAATAATAAACTTTTAAAAAGTTCTCTGCCCTCGACCTCGCCTCTGATCTGATCTCGCCTCGGACACCGGAGGGTTTGGTCACTTTTTCTGAAGTATATGACATCTATTTTCATTTTAAAAAGTTATTACACATTTCACTTGTCCTTATAATTGTCAATACACTCTTTATTACATTATAAGTGCATTGTAATGTGCCTAAATTGAAGAATATAGATATTTGTGCAACAAGAGAGCAAAGTTAGTGACTCAAAGGCACGAGGTGCAAATAACTTTGGTCTCATGTTGCTTATACAACTTTTCACATCAGCAGTGATAACATAGCAGAAAATTTAAATAATTTGTCACTCCCACTGACTTCCACTCCATCCCGATCAATCCCACTTCACTTCCGCTCAATTTTCGCCACTCCTACTACACTTCTAATCACTTCCGCTCTAATTCCGCCAGTTCCGCTCAACCTCCACCTAGTACCGCTTTACTTCCAATAACTTCCACTCAATTCCCGCAACTTTTAATGAGTTCCGCTTAAGTTCCGGTCCAGTTCCGCTCCATTTCCGCCAGTTCCGCTCCACCTCCACCTAGTACACTGCTTTACTTCCAATGACTTCCACTCAATTCCCGCCACTTTTAATGAGTTCCGCTCAAGTTCCGCTTCTATTCCTCCATTCCGCTCTAAATCCGCCAGTTCCGCTCCATTTCCGCCATTTTCCTCCACTTCCGACCAGTTCCGCTTCACTTCCACTCTACTTCCACTCAATTCCCGCAACTTTTACTGAATCCCGCTCCAGTTCCGCTCCAATTCCACCAGTTCCGCTCCACTTCCACCCAGTTCCGCTTGTCTTCCGCTCTACTTTCACTGACGCCCACTCAATTCTCGCCTCTTTTACTGACTTCCGATCCAATTTCGCCACTTATTACAAATAGCACATTTACTAAAAACTATTGCCTGCGCCAAATCTTGTGATTAGGTGTCCAAGCTATTTTGGTGTGCATCGGGGGTCTGATATTCAAATAAAAAAGAAAAGCGAGAATATGAAGTTTGAAAATATTACCTTCTCTGTGTTTTTACTGACATCTCAAGGTCATTTTGACTCACGATCGCAGCAAAATTGATTTTTTCTCACTGTTATTGAGCACCAAAGAACCCCTGTTCAAGCTGCTGAGGTGAAAAATATATTTTATCTTTTTTATCTTTAGGTATACCTAACCTGTGTTAGTATACTAACACATCCCAAAACACATACATAACTTTGCCAGTTGCCTTTCCCATTGAAAAGTGGACATTTTGACACCTGAACTTAATGACACATGGGGATTCTGTCAGTAGGGGATTATGTCATTCGAACTATTTGACAATTGACATTGTGACACCTGGCCATTATGGCAATAGTCCATAATAACAGTTTGACCTAATGACAAATAGATGTTTTTACATCTGCACTTTCCGACATCATGGTATTATAACATTCGGGTAAATTGACTAATTGACATTATGGCCTTTCTGACACCTGGACATGTATGCCCCTAAAGGGCGAAAAGTAGGAAGTGAAAAATAATTTTAATTTATATGTAATCGATTAGTTTTAAAACAAAAAAAAACTAATCGATTACATATAAATTAAAATTATTTAATATTGTATATCTATATTTTGAGAGCTGGATATCGGTTTGTCTACAGACAAAATATTACTTTAGATATAATTATTTACTTTAAAATTGCGGTATAGAGCGCTATAGTAAAAATTGCTACCCTAGTGCGATGCATGCATCTTTGTGCATTCGGCGGTTTCACTCACACCATCGATTTGTAGTTTATTCCTGTAGGCTGAACTTGACGTGTTCCGTCAGTGCACCGCGACCAGCAGCACTACGTGTATACAACCGACTGAGGCTGATTTGGGATACATTGAGGAAGCGTCACAATACTCACAATAGATTACGTGACCCAAAACATTTTAACTTGCTACTGCTCAAAAAATACAGTAGTGATTTTATGATTAAAATATCATAAGTGAATTTCATAATACACATAATTCATGGAATAAAGCGGCACAGTACATGCGCCGGACCTAGGTAATGTCATGAATTTAATTTAAAGCGTCAATAAGTTTATATGTAAACGGCCTCCTAGCTCAGTTGGTAGTGACCCTATTGCCTACGAAGCAAGAGGTCCGGGGTTCGAATCCTGGTAAGGGCATTTATTTGTGTGTTCATCACAGATATTTGTTCCTAAGTAATGGATGTTTTCTATGTATTTAAGTATTTATCTATATCTATCTATTATATATATCGTCATCTAGTACAGTCGACGTCAAAGATATGTTTACACTTTTGCACCTATTACAAAGGAGTAAGGTGCAAAAGTGTAAACATATCTTTGACGTCGACTGTACCCACTGGAGAGGCGAGGGAGACTGAAGGACCAGCTAATAAATTTAGCAATATGGGAAGAACTATGGTACTTAATGACCCAATGGAGCCAGCTTACCTTGCATAAGACAACTTTGTTTTGGCGGCCGCCAGCTTCTTTTGTGGTTCTTTATTGGTTCAATATTTATCTTCTTTTTCCTTTTACCACGTATTTCAACTATCTATTCTTCATTCATGTAATTTTCTTAACGTCCATTTCAAGACAGTTTTCAAATATTCTTCTTCTGCTTGTCAGTTAAGTAAGCTGGCAAGGAGGCGTATGATATGTTGCGGAATGAGGTCGAATGTTATTAAAGAGATTTATAGAGTGAGCGAGATGACTGATCGTGAATGGAGATGAACGAAAAGGGGCGCGAACATTTCCTCCCGGCTTTAAAGGGTTCCTTTAAAGGAAAGAAAGACTAAATAAAATAAGAGAATTAATTACCCTTCTCAACGAAAAACTAGCATTCACGACAAATATAAAGCATTATAACACGGAATAATAAATAATATTACATTATTTTAAATTATAACAACTACCTATTGGTTATTGGGTTGGTAGTGGACACAATCGCACAACAGGACGTACAAAACTTCCTTTATTTGTCCTGACAGTGACCACGCGTGTTGCACCGTCCCTTGAAGGATGCACTGCCTCTACAACGCCTAGAGGCCAAGAAAATGGCGGCACATTATCTACTTTTATAATAACCACTGTACCAGTTGCGATGAGAACTGATGGCGTAGTCCACTTAGCTCGAGACTGCAATTGATGCAAAAACTCAACACGCCATCTTTTCCAGAAAGACTGCACTATCCTATCCAGTAAAGTATGTCGGTCCCGCAAATTACCCGACTCGACTAGTGGAGCTGGTAAAGACACCAGCGGAGCAATATTGAGAAAATGAGCCGGGGTGAGAGCTGACGGCTCAGTAGGATCACTGCTCAGTGCTGTCAATGGCCGTGAGTTTGCGAGTGCTTCTATCTGCGTAATGATTGTCAGGAGCTCTTCATATGACAGTACCTGTGTACCAATTGCCTTGAGAAGGTGAGTTTTTACTATTTTCACCATGCTTTCCCATGCGCCTCCGAAATGTGGGGAACCGGGAGGGATGAATTTCCAGTCAATGCGACTCTCGGCGAGCTCTGTCTCCAGATGTGGGCGCTGACCTTCCAATAACTTATAGAGGTCCCTCATATTAGATTTAGCCCCAGTGAAATTGGTAGCATTATCAGAATACATGCACTGGACCGGTCCACGCCGCGCTAAGAAGCGCTTTAAGGCAGCTAAAAAGTTAGCGGTACTCAATTCTGTTGCTATTTCTGTATGAAGACAGCGCGTTGTAAGGCATGTGAAAATACATAACCAAGCCTTACGACTTTTTACTCCCCTGCCACGAGTCGGGGTATACTGTAAAGGGCCTGCATAATCACATCCCGTATGCGTGAAGGGTTTATCCACTTGATTCACCCGACAGCTCGGTAAATCCGCCATCTGTGGAAATGACGATTGTGGCCTCGCCTTAAAACACGTGTTGCATTTAGCCAGAGGCGTATTTGGAAATTTGGCGCCCCGGGCCAGAAAAATTTGCCGCCCCTGTTACTTAACTAGACAAAATATTAAAATTTTCTCGAGACTCTGAAGCCTTAGTGTACGGTCAAACGTTGAAAAAACACCCTACCGACGCCTTTTGCGGGATCGACACCGCGGTACAGCGTTACACGTTTCGCCGCGTCACTCCAGCGAATCGAGAGCGAAACAAGTGCGAATTCGTGCAATGAATATTTGCGGTTTTGATTCCGTTCTGGATTCGCTCTCGATCAGCTCTGGTTTCGCGGCGAAACGTGCTGCGCTGTACCGAGGTATCGATTCACTACGAAGATGTGCAAAAGGCGTAATGGGACCGGGTAACGTGTGTATGTGCTCAAGGTGAAATAAGGGCCGGGCGGCCACAGTATGATCACTTACCTCATAGAGGAGCAGTTTGGAAGTTTTTTTATTATATTTTAGAAACTAGAAAGAAAATAAAACTTTATAGTCCAATATCTTCTAAAATATTTAATGTATAAAAAGAACATTCAGAAAACTTTAACATAGTTTAAATTGTGTGTTGTAATGTAACTGAAAGTGGAATAAGAAAAGGCCTTTGAGAACGTACCGAACTTCATATCAGAAAAATATTTTGCAATAGTTACATGTAGGGAGTGCGCCACTAAAATATGTTTTTAAAAATAAATCTTGTGCTCTAATATATGGCGAGTCATAAAAGCCACGCACACACCAAATTTTATTAATATACGGCCGTAAATTTCGGCTACAGACGGAAAAAGCACCCCAAAATATGCACCACTAAAAGTGTTCGCAAACGAAACGGACCAGGCTGAGGGCTGACCGACCAAAAAATATTGAAAGAGCATCACTTTAACTATCAAATGAGGTTGGTTTCATCCTGCTACTCGATGAAGTAAAAACATCCCAAAAATTGCACCACTAAAAGTTTCCGAAAACGGAACTGACCAGGCTGAGGAATGTCCGACTACAAAATATTGAAAGATCATCACTTTTAACTATCAAATGAAGTTGGTTTCATCCTGCTACTCGATGAGGTAAAAACACCCCAAAATTGCACAACTAAAAATGTCCGAAAACGGTGCGGACCAGGCTGAGGGCTGTCCGACCAAGTGATTTCTGACCTATTAAACTTTTTTTTCGATGAATAAGGTTCCAAACTGCTCCTTAATGAGGTAAGTGATCATACGGTGGCAGCCCCAACCAAAACCCATACCGAAACTACCATTCCCAGTAACTTGACGACTGAGCTTCTGGAGGGTGCATACTTTATTTTACGCTAAAAACGGAGTTACTTTAATAAAAAAAATTAATTGAAAACGTTATAATTTGCCTAACTGGCATAGGGAATATTCTAAGTCTACCTTATTTAATTACAGTGTAATTGAAATTAATGATTTTAAAAATTTATCATTCTAAATCAGTTCGTTTGGTCGCCAGACAGGTAACGTAAAAAAACAGGCCCTGACGCTGAAACCTTACATCTAAACTCTTTTCTATTCTTAAATTAAATTAACCGTGTCCTTTATCTGCAATTAAAAGCCAGAGCATCCTCGCGGAGTTTAGTTTTCGGTCTCTTCGCGGAGTCCAAAATTGTGCCCCGTAAGGCGAAACAAATATATAGAGTCTTGGCTCCTTTGCCGAGATCCTTCCTGTAAAGACGCCACGCGCCAGACTCGTATTTTTAAGTTCCAAAAATACTTTAAAGACACCCTATCACCATTATTGGGCGGTAACAACCTCGCCTGCAAGTCGGTGCACTTGCTGTATATAACGGACGAGGCACTGGAGAAGGCTTTCCCTTTTGTGTTCAGACGTAAGACTGCAGTCGCTTCCGTAAAAGTCATAAACAAAAACATGCAATTCTAACATTCGAAGTTCCAGAAAAAAGGCAAGGGATTATGTGACGTGCCGTTTTGTGACGCCGTCACAAAAGGAGCCCCGCCCAACATCTGTCAATGTGAGCCAATTAATGGGCTTTCTAAATAGGATTCCGAAATCGGTGCGAAGTGGAGGAGAAAATATACCAGATTGGACCCTGGGCTTCGACACAGTACTTAAGAACGCAACCAAGATGAACGCTAAGATCAGGAAAGATATATTATAGACCCGGATCGCGGATTCTCAACGATCAGCTTTTACTGACTTGATCAAGTTTACTGACTGAACCAGGCATGGTTACATTGTCCTCCCTTTTAGAAAAAAAATGGAGTTTACTTAATGTGTAATGGCAGAGATGAAAAGGCGGCATAAGTACGAAATAGCGCCCTTCATGTTTATTATTACTATTTACAAAAACAGATTATGGCATTTTGGAATTGTGTTTAAAATTATTCTTTCTTAGGCCGGTATACATACTTAACTGAAGTTCAGATTTTTTTTTTAATTTTGGTTTTCACTATAACAAAACCGTAAAGATGTAACTAACATTACATTTTCCCCATGCGATCGAAATGCGCATCGAAAAAAGCGCCCAGAACCAAGCACACGGGGCGGCTCGCGCCGCCCCTGGCAGCCTGCCGCCCCGGGCCATGGCCCTCTTGGCCATAGGGTAAATACGCCCCTGCATTTAGCGATACGTTCGCGAATGAGACGACGGGCCGAAAGTATCCAATACTTGAGTCTAAGTATGGCCATTAATGTTTCAGGACCAGCATGCAAATGCTTCCTGTGATAATAGTCGACAATCATGTTGACTACATGATCACGACGTGGAAGCAGAATTGGGTGCTTCTGCGAATATTCTAAATCAGCATTTGATAGCCTCCCTCCCACACGAATCAAACCGTAATTATCTATGAACGGTTTGAGCCTCTGTAAGGCAGGCGAACAATTATCGTTGTTCTTAATTTTATCGATATCGTCACTGAAGTATTCCTGTTGTACCGCAAAAGTAATTTTTCCTTCAGCGAACTCTAAATCAGAACGAGTAAGAGCTGTGGAGCGTGGTTTCGGCCTAAGAATGCGGTACACGTATACGACAATGCGCATCAATCGAGGCCACGACGATATCCGTTGGGCGAGTAAATAAAGCGGTGACTCTGAAACCTTCGTAATTGCAGTGTGTGTGAGCGGCTTTAACTCGGGCACTTCACCGATAGATTCGCGATCAAGTTCTCTTAGATGCCATTCTGATGGATGGTTAGAAATCCATGCTGGGCCTGTAAACCATAAAGGATGGTGCAGTAGCTTAGCAGGAGTTAGTCCGCGGGATAAGCAATCAGCGGGATTTTCCAACCCTGACACGTGATGGAAGCAACTGGTTGGAACTACTTCAACAATCTTAACAACGCGATTGGCAACAAATGTTTGCCAGCGGTGTGGTGATGACTGAATCCAGCAAAGAGTAATCTTTGAATCCGTGAAAGCGTAGACTTCATTAATCTTGTATCGTGGTTCAAAATTGTCTTGTACCTTCCGCATGAGTCTTGCTAGGAGAACAGCAGCACACAATTCTAATCTCGCAACAGAGATTGTTTTAAGTGGGGCTACTTTCGATTTAGAACACACCAATCGAACTGTCGCTTCATTTCCTTTTAAAACTTGAAGGTACACGACTCCTCCATATGCGCGCTCAGATGCATCGCCAAAGCCTAAAAGATTTATAGTACATCCTCTTATTACGCCAAGATGACGTGGTATATGGATTTCATTGAGCTTTGGCAATTCTGTACAAAATCGCTCCCATAAATCTACAATGTGGGCTGGAGGAGCCTCATCCCACTCGCATTTAATTACCCAAAGCTCTTGAATGAGGAGCTTAGTATAGAGAACAACTGGAGCTACTAAGCCCACGTTATCCCACAGACGTGCAACAGTGGACAATATCGTCCTTTTAGTGCACGTTGAGTCTGGCTCTGTCACTTTGTAATGGAAGTAATCACCGGACTTATTCCAACATAAGCCTAAGACCTTTTGAGAAACCCCTGGATCGATCTCAATGTCTACGGAAGCCCGGTGTGAAGCGGGTATTTCGCGTAACACGGCGTCGGAATTGCAAGTCCATTTCACGAGATCGAATTGACCGCATTTGAATAAATCAATCAACTCCTTGGCAGCATCTATAGCAACAGCTTCATCGTCCTGCTGCGAGTCACAAGACATAATACTGAAACATACGTCATCCATATAGGTGCATGACGATGCTATCGCCGCTGCAATAGGGAATTTATGTCCCTCGTCTGCAATTAGTTGACGCACAACGCGGAGCGCGTGGTATGGACTGGATTTCATGCCGAAACAGACACGATTGAACTCGTATATCGCAGTACCCTTGGACTGAATCTGAATAAGATTCGCTGAAACTGACGATCCGCTTCACGAACACCAATCTGTAAAAACATCTGTCGACAATCGGCTGAGAGCGCTATCCTGAACAAGCGAAAGTTTAAAAGGATCGAAAACAAATCGCCTTGCAGATTAGGCCCCGAGTGTAACACATCATTCAGCGACAGGCCTGTACTTGTCTTGCTACTCGAGTCCAGCACCATGCGCACCTTAGTCGTTGTCTTATCTCCGCGCACGACAGCGTGATGAGGAATCACGTAAGCGACAGCAGGTGAGGTGTTCATTGAGTTAGTTACCTCCGACATATAGCCCTTACTGACGTATTCTCGAATGATATCGTCATAGGCGGCACGTAACACACACGATGTTTCCAGCTTCCTTTCAAGACAGAGGAAGCGCCTCTTAGCTGTTGAGTGCGATTCTCCAAGTTTAAACACGTCATCTCGGAACGGTAATGCGACAGTATATCTACCACTAGCGTCTCGCGTTGTGGTGGCGCAAAAATAATCCTCACATTCAAGGTCGTCTTGACTGTGAGCGGGCGGAGCGGACACCTCCTCAAGTTCCCAGAACCTTTTCAAAAGGTGGTACATAGAATCTTGAACTGAAGCACAACATGCCGATGTGTAATTACGCGGCATCTGTAAAACAGGTACCGAACCCATTAAAATATATCCCAGTACCGTCTGTATAGCTGGCGGTATATGCTCTAACTCGCTTTTAACAATGTGTGGTAGCAACAAATGTGGAAAAATGGCTGCACCTACCAAAACATCAATTGCGACGGGCGTATCTAACGTGTCATCGGCCAGAGGCAGCCCATGAAGATGTGTAAGGGCTGACATGTCCACAGGCACTGACGGCAAGTCATCAGTAATGCGATCGACCACAAGACTCGAGACGTCAAAGAAGACATTCTTGTCGAATCGCGAAAATACTCTAAAATTTGCGGTACCTTTTATCATTTTTTTTGTTTTTCCAATGCCAAATACGGCGCTTGGTTTTTTATCATAAGTCAAACCTAAGCGCTTGCAACACCCTTCAGTAATGAAGTTACTCTGCGACGCGGTGTCAAGTAAACATTTGACCCCTTGTGTTCCACCCATATTGTCATGAAGAAGAACTTTGGCGGTTGAAAGCAATACCGTATCATTCGCTGTGCATGTAACGCTTGGTTTTGACATCTTATTGCTAAAGGACGTCAGCACTTGGGTCGTAATAGACGTGTTACAAGATGTGTTTTCCGGAGGCAAAGACGACTTAGCTCCAGCACTCGCAGTTACATTTGACACGTCAGACGACACAGTTTTTTCATCCTTATCTTTGTCGAAATGTAGCAAAGTATGGTGTTTATGATGGCAAAGTCGACATTTCACCTCTGAATTACACTCGCGGGTACGATGTCTAATGCTAAGACAATTTACACATGCCTTGAGCTCTTTAGCACGTTTAAAACGTTCTGGAGGAGTTAATTCATTGAAGTTGGGGCATTTAAATAAATGTTCGTGAACAATATTGTCACAAATACATTTAGCAGTGCTCGCACTAGTAATGTAACTTTGAAGTTTTGGCGCGACTGCGACACTGCGCGGTTGTGACGCCTTAGCGGTTTTTTCGCGCGATGGATTTGCGGCGGCGAATACAGTACATGGTTGCGTATTTTGATAGATCCTATGATGACTCTTCATGAAGTCCCGAAACGAAAGGTCGGCATTTTCATATTCCGGTGCAGCATTTCAAATGCTCGTATGGTTTCCTGATCTAATTTCTTCAACGCCAAGTGCAGCAGCATAAAGTCACTTATATCATCAAGCTTAAGTGATTTAAGCGCATTTGCGACTGTGACAAACTTGTCGATGAATATCTGAAAATTAGATGAGGATGCGGGCCCATTAATTTTTAGATTGAGCATTTGATCCATGTACGTAGAAGCGAGAGTGCGCTTGTCTTGAAATCTATCAATAAGACTATCAAGAATAAGCTGATAATTGTCAGCGTTTGGAGTAAGACCCGCAAAAACAGCTTGGGCTCTCGGTGACAACTTACCAATCAGATAATACAGCCTCTCTTTGTCAGTAAGTGACAGATTGTCATGCACTCTAGACTTAAAACTGGCGTAGAATAGCGGCCAGTTGCGTACGTCTCCGTCGAACGCTACCAGTTCCATCGTTGGCAAAGAAGGTCTAGCTCTCTCCACCACGTAAGGCGGCGAAGGAGCCGGAGGTGAGGCGGCTGGCAGCAGCCGCTTGATTACCCTCCTGATGCGGCAGTACAAATCTTCGAAGGCTATAATCGGCTGATAATTAGGCACGGCTGTCGTTTTAGCTTTAAGCGATATGCGATTATGTTCATTTACCACCTCCTTGAACTCCGAGCGAAGTTCCTCGATAGTGTCAACAGCGTCAAGGAAACTCTCCCGACTTGCTTCATCTGTATCGACAACTAGGGACTTGTTATAAATACCCTGTACGAGTTCAAAAAGGATGTTACGTTTAGCCTCGAGCATCAACAGCTCGTCTTCATAGTCTTCGCTGCTGACACTTTCGAATTTCATTGTATTTGATGTCATAGCGCAGGAAAAGGGTTAAGGTAATTAATTTTCAAATTACGCGGTAAAACAATATATGCCTACGAATAGGGAATACTCTTATAAATGTATGCCTAAATTGCGGGAGTGGTTATGTACCTAAGTATAATTTAGGCAAACAAAATATTTATAAGGGCGGAGCGGAAAATGTGAATAATACTCTTATAAATTTGGTTAAGAAGTAAGATTGAGGTAAATATTTTTTAAGGGCGGCGAGGAAAAGAAATACTCTCATAAATACATAAATACCTAAACTGCGGGAGCGGTTATATAAGTATAATTTAGGTACTTAATTAATTTATAAGGGCGGCGCGGAAAAGAAATACTCATAAATACATAAATACCTAAACTGCGGGAGCGGTTATATAAATATAATTTAGGTACTTAATTAATTTATAAGGGCAGCGCGGTGCGGAATATACAGAATGAATGAATGGAATAAAGGAAGAAAGAGAAAGGAAAATCCGGCTCGAAGGACCAGAAATGGAGAGGCGAGGGAGACTGAAGGACCAGCTAATAAATTTAGCAATATGGGAAGAACTATGGTACTTAATGACCCAATGGAGCCAGCTTACCTTGCATAAGACAACTTTGTTTTGGCGGCCGCCAGCTTCTTTTGTGGTTCTTTATTGGATCAATATTTATCTTCTTTTTCCTTTTACCACGTATTTCAACTATCTGTTCTTCATTCATGTAATTTTCTTAACGTCCACTTCAAGACAGTTTTCAAATATTCTTCTTCTGCTTGTCAGTTAAGTAAGCTGGCAAGGAGGCGTATGTTATGTTGCGGAATGAGGTCGAATGTTATTAAAGAGATTTATAGAGTGAGCGAGATGACTGATCGTGAATGGAGATGTACGAAAAGGGGCGCGAACACCCACAACACAAGCCTTATTGAGCTTACCGTGGGACTAGGTCGATTTCGATTTGTGTAAGATTGTCTCATAATATTTATTATATGTATGGGAAGAACACGTAGGTACTTAACCAAGTCGAACAAAATGGTTCCACCCAGTTTCACACTTGATCCCGTGAATTTTACTTGCCCCTAGGGTAAACATTGCAAAAAGAAGCGTAGGCACATACAGGCGTGATATGAATTTAAATAGTGCTCACAAAATACCCGGGACTGTTTGTTAGGCAGATATACCGGGTGTTTCCTGTAATAGCAATTAAATTAAACCGTAGATTCTACTCCTCAAACTGGACAATATTAGTTCAGCGACTTTTAAAAATAACTTATAATTTGATTTTTATTTCACTTTAAAGTTTATTCGAACACGCAATGTATTGCGAAATTGATTATTTCTGTTGGGTGACAAGAGTGACAAGCAATGTCAATTAGACGGATTTTAACGTAAATTGAAAATACTATTTAGTATGTATGAAAAAGAGACAACATAAAAACTTCATTTTTTTTTAAATTGTCGAACAACCGCTTCATTAATTTTAATTTTGTATTAAGCAGAAACGTCTGCAAGCGAAATTTCAATTTTATAATTGAAAGAAAAATGCAAAAATTCACTGCGTCGAGCAAGATTCGAACTTGCGACCTTTCGGAACACCGGTCCGACCGCTCTGACCAACTGAGACATCGACGCTTACTCAACCGCGGCGAATCTTTCCATCAGTTCCTTCATTGCTTACGTCAGAGGGTGAGGGTGAATCTTGCTCGACGCAGTGAATTTTTCCATTTTTCTTTCAATTATAAAACGTTTCATTGTTTGAGGAGTAGAATCTACGTTTTAATTTATTGCTCTTATTACAGGAAACACTCTGTATAAGGAAATAGTGCGTAAAAAGAACTTAGTTGGCATTCAGTAACTACGTGACAATGATCACAATGACAATGACCTTCCGTCCGTCTAAAATTGGCTCATCTTAGACATATATGTCTAAGATGAGCCAATTTTAAAATTAAAGGTATAGAGGGAAATACTTGGAACACAATTTTTGATTTCGCAGCTTTGTTTGGACTGTTAGGAGGTGAACATATCAAAAGTTTGAAGGTCCAATTTTTAGGTTTTTCACTTATAACTTGGAAACTATGCGTTTTACCGAAATTACTTGTAAAACAAAATTAAATCTCATTAAGTTTACTACATGTTTTATTCAGTCAAGTTTTTCGATATCTTGTTCATTTTTCGAGATATTCGCTCTTGAAAGACTGTAATTTTGGAAAGTGGTACTGTAGCCTTTGACTGCTTTTACTCATCAACCTAAAGCACGAAAGTAGCAGAGCATCACAGGCGCTATAGACTCAGCCAGTCTGTTGACTTCCATTTCATTTTCTGTTAATTCATACTACTACCAACATGCTACCAACAAATATGAATGCTATGTGAAAGTATCGCGCAACAAACTCGATATGAGCATTTGTGTACACCGAAGGGAATGCAGCATTAAATGTAAAGTAAAGTTAAAAACAGTGGTATTGTTTCCGTTACAGTAATTTTCGTACAATTAATGGTTTGGAAAAACGTTCTTAACATTTGGGGAATTGTTCACAGATTCGCGAGCGACGGCAGCTGTAAATACACAAGGATGTACCAAAATGATTTTTTTTCAGTGATAATATAGAGACCTATATAGTCAGGACATGCTAGGGGAAAATTTAGGTCGTAACGCTAATCGGGCATTCCTCGTAAAGAAAGTATGTCTAGGACTCGTATGTATAAGCAGTAAGTTAGAGCTAGGTACTGCCGCACCGAATATAATAATCTCATAGTTTTAGGGTTCCCTCTACTGTATTTGAATTGCTCATGTGATGTATGACATATATGTATGATGTGTACAGCACAAAAAGTACAACGTGGGAAGTGGCGAGCAGTTCTCGGAGCTGGCGGGCCTGATCGAGCACCTGCGCGCGTTTCCCATGGTAACGGGCGCAGGCGAGGAGCTGCGCCTTCTGCAGCCCGTCTCCGGCACGAGGCTCCGCGCGCACCATATCCAGAGGAAGGTCTCACAAATGCAGGTACCACCCTGTACATCAGGCTATAAAAATACGTATATGATTGAAACAATAAAAATAGTACTTAGTGCAGATATAATGTTGACTACACATTGGCTATGACAAACAACAATAAGTAAGATGTATGTCGTAACCACTAACTAAATAGTAATAACTGAAATACCTCCTGTTTCAGTGATCTATCTATCTATCTATAGCAGCCTTTACAGCGCCCGTCTTCGGACATAAGCCTCCTCTCCACACTTCCACGCTTCGCAATCCATTGCCATCTGCATCCAATTTTGGCCAGATTGTTGACAGATGTCGTCCTTCCATCTCATTGGTAGTTTGCCACGACCGCGTCTGTTAGCTGGTTTCCAATTGAGGGTGTGTCTCGCCCAGACTATTGTCTGTCCTGGCAATGTGCCCTGCTCATCTACATTTTCTATGACCCATCTCGTCCACCATGTCTTCAAGTTTCGTGACTCGTCTTATCCAGTCACTTCTTTTTCTGTCTATTAGCGTTATTCCGAGTATTGATCGCCGCTCCATAGCTCTTTATGTAACATGAAGTTTTTCAGCAGACTTTTTTGTCAACGTGGAGGTTTCCATCCCAGGAACGAAAACAGGCAAGACACCACGGTGTCTGGTTGAAAACTTTGATTTTAAGATGTTGGTTAATTTTCTTGGACTGGAAAACTGCCTTGTTTGCGCCGAAAGCAGATCATGCTTACGCGATTTTGCGTTCGACTTCGGCGACTTAGTTTTCTGAACTAAGTGTGATCTTATGGACGCCCCCTTTATTCATAAACGTCTCTCAAGCCTGAATTAGTTCATTTATGTTTTCTCTCTATCATTGAGACCTGGGAGACGTATATATACCTAGTCGGTCCATAAGTTCTGTCACAAGGGTTTTAAGTGATAAAATATAATACAAAGCTTTTATTTAAAAAAATTAGACCTGATTAGAAAGCATATTTCATACAGATTAAAATATAATATGATTAACTTATAATCAAGATCGCGTATTTTATAGATCCTTGTAAACTTGAAGATTGTTGTCAGTCCAAAACACGCCGATGATTTATGAAAATTGTACTTCACAAAAATTGGTTTAGATCATTTTTATAGTTGTCCAGAGTTACAAATTGTTATTTTTATGAAAGTAGATGATTAAGGCATATTTAAAAACCAATATTTAGTTGACTTACAAGTCTGTGCTTCAGCTATTCTTCTCCTGAACCTCAACGTATTTTTCAGTTTTGAGCAAAACACGATGATTTTGATGCCATACATCAAGGTAGTCTTCCAAAATTGCGTATACTAGCCTTCTTGTCAGTCAGACCCATGTTAATTATATATTAAAATGAAGGTTAAAGATCAAGCTAATGCAGTATGCAAGACTGAAGCCTCTTAAAATTGAATAAAAATAATGATGGTCAAAATCAACTCGAACAGGGCGCGTGTTTTTGACGTGGTTTTTTATTCCGCTTTTTCGAATGTTACAGGGAATTGTGTAAAACTGCCACAACTATTTGCCTTAAATAATATCGTAAATTAATCAGTATTAAATAGGCTTTTTAATCATATATTGAAATAGTAAGCAACCTCTAACAGTTCGTATTTTACCAGTCCAAACCCTAGTGACAGAACTTATGAACCGACTAAGTATAAATAAGGGATGTATATTTATAGGTAAGGTGCTAACAAATTAAGTACAATTATTTTACAGCTGATAGTAACTACTCGGCTCCTGGAATACATTTAGGTATGAACATAGACTAATTAACCCAAGACCCCGCATAGCCGGGCGACCCCCGCTGCCACGCTCGAAGTAAATTCACTCTATAGTGAGACACTAATATTGGAAGAGACAGTAAACATAGTGCGTCTCCATGACAACCATTAATGTCTGACTCTCTCTTACGCCACGGAAGAATCGTGCGTTTCCTGTCTAGCATTGCGAGTTCCCCTCCCGCACCCCTTCTTTTTGGCAACTTAGGTTTCAAAAAAATAACGGATTATAGAGATATTGTGTATATGGGTATGAAACATTATAGGTTTTGTTTGGAGAAAACTTGAAAACAAAGTTGCTACGTAAATACACCTTGTTCATGAGAAAAATAATGAGACCTTGATTATCTATCACTAACTCTATGAGTTGACTGGCCACTAGCCAAAATAAACATCAATGTCATTCTATTTGATGTTGTCTCAGACTAGATAGAGATAGACATGGGATAGACCCCGCGTGTTGATTTTCTTTGACGCTGTAAGTCACGCACTGTCACTTCTTGCTCCTCGCTCTTGTATTAATACACCGCGATTAGAATGGGATTGATATAGCTGTCAATCCATATTAATTTTGACGTAAGTGTATGACAAATCTGTCAAGTCCAATCCCATTCTCATCGCGGTTTAGTAGTAATAAATGCCATTTAAAAAAAAAAATAACCATATTTTGTCAGGACGTCTAGTCTAGTAGAAGGTCTCTAAGAATAAATTTTATGAAATCTGTGACAAATATCACTTGACGGAATTTAACGGAAATTGATAAACAGTGTCAGTGAATTTTCACAGTGATTATATTTGGACAGAATTTTAAGTTATTTATTTTGTTCGTAAAATTAAAATGTAAATATATAAAGTTTCCTGATTTTTTATTTAAAGTTCCGATGTCAATTTACTTCTCTTAAAATAATTGTACTTAATTTTTGTTAGCACCTTATACAGCTCGTGGCCTGTAACCCGAGCAAAAAATTAAAACGTAGAATACGTAGATTCTACTCCTCAATAAACTATAAAACTTTTGTTCAACAACTTAAAAAAAATATGAAGTCTCATTTTCATACAAGCTAAATAGTACGAGTATTATCAATGTACGTTAAAATCCGCCCAATTGACATTACTTGTCAGTCTTGTCACCCTACAGACAGACGTAATCAATATCGCAATACATTGCGTATTCGCATAAACTTTAAAGTGTACTAAAATCAAACTACAAGTTAATTTTTAAAGTCGCTGATCAAACGTTGTCTAGTTTCAGGTGGTAGAATCTACGATTTATTTTTTGCTCGTGTTACAGGCCACACACGGTGTAGCTACCGACTATATCTACACTCATTATTTTTGTTTGTTTTAGTGATAGACGCGATTTTATGAATACCGGGATATTCTTGTATTGACCTTTGACTTAATACGCATAATAATATTTTTTTATGGCTAACCTGGGTGCATACATTTTATACTGCAATACCTTAATAATTCTACAGGAGAGATATGTAATCATAGTATTTTTAACTTAGTTTCTTATAATATTATTCAGATTTTAATTCAAAATACACGTATAAAGATCATATTAGAACATGATATCATTTTAAGTACCTACGAGTGGGTTATCTGTGGCCTACTAAAGAATATTTAAGGTATAACAGTTTATAGATCTATTTCCTTTATTTCAGGTTATTGAAGATTCACAGAAGCTTGATAAGAAATATGGGTTTGACGGGGAATTCCAGTCGATCAAGATGTTAGAAGACAGGCACGTGTTTACAGCGATCGAGGGAAACAAACCACAAAATTTATCAAAAAACAGATACAAGAACATAATTCCATGTAAGTTAATAACATTGTAGGTATGCCTGTTTGGCTAAACATAGTCGAAAAAAATTAGTGAGTTGTCTAAAATGATATTGGTAATATGTTGTAGATGATCAGACACGGGTGGTGCTGCGGCGGAGCGGAGAGCACGCGGATTACATCAACGCGAGCTACGTACGCACTGGCTACTCAGCCTCTCTAGACGCCTCCCTCAATTCCTCCAGTGAAAGCCTCGACAGTCTGCAATGTAATAGTCATAGACCGGTGTTGATGTGATACGTTGTAGTGGGCGAAGCCCAATGTACTTTTTTCTGTGCTTGGTACGGTCAAGCTCATGGCACAGTCATGGTTTGGACGGATGGACGGAATAAATCTTTTATTATGGTTCAATCCTATCCGATTTCTATTACATAAATAATTATTCGATTATATCTTTATAATACTCATTTACATTTTTTACATTTTAGCTTTAATTGCCGCCGAGGAACTCTATAAAACCACGTTGGTTTCAAAATCCCTGTCTGATGATGCGCTTAAGGAGGTTCGGCGCAATATGAATATGTATAAGATCAATGGAAATCTATATCGAGACGCAGGTATTGTCCTCAATAATTTCTTATCTTTTACTAAGTAAGTACCTAGTCGGTTACTAAGTTCTGTTACCAGGTTTCTGACTGATAAAATATAAATAAAAATTTGAATAAAACAAAATTAATGATTTAATAGCTTAATTTCTAATGATCATAATATGGTATAATAATATACAAATCGGATGGGAAATTTATTGGAAATCCTTGTAAAGCTCAAGATTGCCTAAAGACGCAAACACGCGGTAAATTTATGAAAATTATACATTACAAAAGTGCATCAAATAAATATTGCACCTTTGTTTAGAAGGTTCCATTGCTTCTTTGTAAGAAACCTGTTTATTAGAAGTAATTTCGTGACCACCATTTGAAACATTGCCTATTTTTAAGTTTTCAACAAAAGGCATAGATTTCGACTGCTATGGAACAAGCAGATTTGCAACGTGTAGTCTAGTATTTTATCGGACAGACCCACGTGAACTATACATTTATCAAGTTGAAGCTAAAGAATATAGCTACCGAATTGTACAAGACTGATCCGTTTTAAACATGACTAAAAATAAATAGGATTTTGAATCAACATGAACAAGGAGTGTAATTTAGACGTATATTTTTCACGCATTTTTCCGAGTGTTACAAAGAATTCTGTAAAACTGCGACAATTATTTTTATTTAAATATATTGTCATCGATTAACTATTAAATAAGCTTTTAAATTATATACATAACTAATAAAAATATTGCTACCTAAAAGATAAAGATAAAAGATAATAGTAGTTTATGTAACTGTTACGTTTTAAGGCCTAATTACGTACAGTTGCATACACTGCTTTATCTACACTCATATTATTTATCCAAAATGCCGTATTCGGAAACCATAGAATGGCCGCCATTGCACCGCCATGGCCAACTCGATTGTGCCGGCGGTCGGGGAGGCGCGTGTCGAGCTGTCGGCGGATGCGCGGGAGGGTGCAGGTGTACATTATGATATCAAAACTCATAGCACATCAATATTTGAGCATGAAAAGTTAAAATTACGTTACTGCCACAGATAAAAAGCTTATCATAGTAAAATCGGTCGTGGTAATGCTAGCCATTGCCTACCGTTTTCGAACACGTTTTAGAGAACTTACAATATGAGTGTAGATAAAAGATATTTATTCTTCAATTTAGGCACATTACAATGCACTTATGAACGTCAGAGAGAAAAAGAAAAACTACCACCGGTTCTAACCCTACACCTCTGACCCGAGAAGTATTATTTATGACCGGCAAGAAATTCGGCGGGACTTATTTTTTCAAAACAGTAATACAGTAATATTAAAGCTTGTCCCAGAAAAAAATGTCGTTTATTAGTTAGTATGAAATAATGTAAGCAATAAAAAGTTACCAAATTTTTGACAACAGTTTATTAGAAATGTAGTAAACAAAACGTATTTTTGTTATGTTTTTGTTCTATTGTTTATTCATCCAGAAACTTCGTAATTTTCTTTTGATACCTGCCATCAGGTTTTGTACATCAGTGTCTGTGATTAGTTTTGAAGCTGCATTCCATTTTCGCTTGAAGTTTTCAACTGATGTGGCGTTAGTTTTATGTTTTAAGAGCTTCTGCTTCATACGAGCCCAATATTTTTCTATAGGTCGTAATTCAGGACAGTTAGGAGGATTTTGGTATTTTTCCACAAATTCGACATTATTGGCTTTGTACCATTTTATCACATTTTTAAAATAGTGGCACGTGGCCAGATCAGGCCAAACCAGAACTGGCTTCTTGTGTCGCTTAAAAAACGGCAATAATCGCTTTTCCATGCACTCTTTAAGGTATATATCGCCTTTCATAGTTCCTTTAGCAAAGTATGGAGTTTTTGGACCCGGGGTATGTCCTTAAACTACGTCCGGACCTGGGTATGTCCTTAAACTACGCCAAAAAGAGAGGTATGGGCACTGCGAATGGCATCTCGCTAAGTGTGGTAGGGCACGTTCAGCGAATGTCATCGCTCAAATCTGGAGCAGAGCCCGACTGGGGAAGTACCTCCACCTTACAGAAAACCACAGCCAAATAGCACTAGACCCTACTCATAGTGTTGTGTTCCTGCTGGTGAGTAAGGTTGCCAAAGAGCTCAAAGAGGACCCAGTGTGTTGACGATGAGGGACCTTCTTGTTCCTTTAGTCGTCAACACAGTGAATCCTCCTTTTTGTAAAGGGTCGGCAACGCGCATGTGACGCCTTTGGAGTTGCAGGCGTCCATAGGTTACGGTAGCTGCTTACCATCAGGCGGGCCGTATGCTTGTTTGCCACCGTCGTGGTATAAAAAAAAAAAAAAAAAAAAATGGAGTGTTGCGTTTGCCGCAAGAACAGATCGCTTGCCACACAAGAACCTTCTTCGCAAATTTATCCGTTTTTATGACATTGTACTCGTCATTGATAGTTTTTCTATCGGTCCCCGAATAAAAATGATGTCCCAGCAGTGATTTAAAATCAAGCTTGCAATATGTTTCGTCGTCCATCACAATACAGTATTTTTTTGTCGTTAATTTTGAATACAGTTTTCTTGATCTCGTTTTAGCGTCAGTTTCTTGTTTCGAATTTCTATTAGGCACTTTAGTTTGTTTGAAAGTCTTTATAGAATTATTTTTCTTTACTCGTTGCACAGTGGATTTAGACGTTTTAAACTTTTTAGCTAAATCTCTTACAGATGATGTAGGTTTTTTCAGCAAAGCAGCTATGATACTCTTCTCAATATTTTTCTTAACAAACCCGGTCTTCCGACCACTTCCAGGACGCCGTCGAATACCGCCAGTCTCTCTGAATTGTTTTAGGACCCTTTACACAGTTCTAACAGACGTGTTTGGCTCCATTGCCACTTTTTTCGTGAAAATGCCTTAATATTGGACATGTTTGTACAATATTTTCTCATGAAGTTTTTCTTTTGGAGACGAGATCTTTGAAAATGTGACTGTGACAGATTTTTTTCTAATATTAAATAAAGAACCGAGATGCATTTAACATATAACCAGCCAGTTACAACCATTTTCATTGAAACCAGATATACCAACGCTGCGTAAACTAACGACATTTTTTACTGGGACAAGCTTTATATCTTAAAGATACACAATAATGCGTAGTTCTATAAGAAGGCATATCAAAACAGCTTGAGAGACATACAATGTAGGGGAGACCTGTACAAAACCGTATACCGGGGTATAACGGTACACCACACTTATTTCAGCCATTAATTCAAATTTCCCGCTCACGAGCCGCTCTTCGGCGCTGACCAATAGGAGCTATTTGTCAACAAAAAGTGTTCGCCGCGCGCACGGGTTGTATCGAGTTATTTAAATTTATTGTTTTTCGGCGTATCTGATGTTATTTTTATGAAAATTCAAGTGGCATTCACTAATTTGAACGTGCAATGAAGTGAGTATCGAATTAATTATATTAAAATGATTAGCTTTGATTGTGTTTTTAAATAAGTTTCACCCTGGTATTTCGTTTTGTGTGTAGTAGTGAGTGACTTGTTTGTACGTGTAGCCCTTGGGTAACAACCGTATGGGGTAAAATCGTATCATATACGGTTTTAACCCGGAGGTAATTATTTATTGTTTATTGCGTATTTTTATTGTTTGAGATACTTTAACAATGCCGCGTACTTATAAAAGGACATCTAATAGACAAGAATGGGATTCGGAAAATATGAAAAAGGCAATCGAAGCCGTGTGTGGTGGAGGCATGGGGTATTTAAAAGCAGCTCAAACTTACAATGTTCCTAAATCTACGCTGCAAGATCGAGTCAAGAAATTTAGAAAGAGCCAGGATTTGATTGCTTCGACAGTTAACGGATTGGGAAGATATAAACCTAATTTTACGTCAGCTCAAGAGGAATTACTAGTTGAGCATGTTTTGACCATGGAAAAACGACTGTTTGGTCTCACGTATAAGGATCTGCGTCGTTTAGCTTATCAATTTGCTGAGGCAAATAATCTCGATCATAGTTTTAATAAGACTACTCAACTGGCGGGAGAGGATTGGCTGGCTGGATTTATGAAAAGACACGAACAGTTATAATAAAACATGTCCACCGCTTACAAAAAAACAAAAAAAATAACGCTGATGATGACAATACTTGCATGTAGGTACTGCCTGGAAGAATATGGCACAAGCCGCATAAATGAGGGCTGGGTGCAGTGCCTGGGCTGTCAAAGCTGGGCCCATGAGGGCTGCACGGGCTACGACTCGGAGGAGTTAAATAATTTCATGTGCAGGCGATGCCTTATTAATCAGTAACTTATGGGTCAATATCGTATATGGTATACGGTTTTGTACGGGTGCCGGGTCAAAATCGGAAATAATAGACATTTTGATTTCTGTTGTTAATTCTAATAAAACTTACGATACTCGTAAATATGTTTATTTCTTTTTGATCTCAATTAAATATCCGAGCTAAAAAGGTATATGTCTTTTACTTATGTTTTTTTATGATTATTTTACAGAATTTAATCCTTAGCTATCCGGTTATACCCCGGTCTCCCCTACGTATTGTTTAATTAAAATAAAATAATAATAATAAAATCCAAATCTGATTGCTTCACAAAACGTTTGATATGCTTTCCTATCTGAACTGTGTCCTCCAAATGTTAGATGATTTTGTAGTAGTTTCTGGTTTGGGCCATGCATGTTTGTCCGTCATATAGTCCTCGACCCTGTAATAGTAATAACCCTTTGACATTTAACTTTTTTTCAAATATTTCTTAAGAGCGGGAAATGATAAATTTAAAGCATCGACGGGTAACTTGTTATAAATGTGAATACCTTGACCAAAAAATTACTTATATGCCTTGCGGATACGACTACTTCTGATAGCAAGCTTGTTTTTATTTCTAGTGTTATAGGCGTTATAGCTGTGGATGTCAGAATTTTTTTTGAATGTATGTATATTCTTTACAACAAAAATAATATTGTCATAGATATATTGGGAAGCAACGTTAAAATATTAATTTCTTTAAATAGTTCTCTAACTGATGCACGTGCCTTTAAGTTATACAGAAAGCGGATGGCTCTTTTTTGTAAAACAAATATACTCTGTATGTCAGCAGCTTTGCCCCAAACCAGAATACCATATGACATTACACTATGAAAATAACTGTGATAAACTAAGCGAGCTGTGTCAATATTCGTTAATTGTCTAATTCTCCTAACGGCATGAGCGGCCGAGCTCAATCGAAGAGCGAGTTTTCATATATGAGGACTCCATTGTAGATTTTTGTCCAACGTCGAACCAAGGAACACTACTTTATCTACTATCTCTAAACATTCACCATTCAGGAGAATCTTAGTGTCCACCGGTGCAACGTTTGGCAAAACAAATCTAATACATTTGGTTTTCTTAGCATTAAGTAGCAAATTGTTAATAGTAAACCAGTTCAGTACAGCACTCCTATTTATTTAGTGAAAACTTTAGTAACAGAACTTAGTAACCAACTAAGTAAGTAAAATGTATGCTTTTAGGTTTAGTAAGTGTTTGACTGTATTTATTGAGTAAAATGTTATTTGTTTATTCATATGATACCTATAATACCTATCTTAATTTACAGTTAAAGACAAAACATATATAGTAACACAAGGTTGTCTCCCATCTACAAAGGATGATTTCTGGCGTATGATCTGGCAAGAAAATATTAGAGTTATAGCTATGATAACCAATGAAATTGAACGGGGGAAGGTGAGGACAAAATAAAAATAATATAACATCTGTAATGTTATAATGAATTAGATTTCGAAATTGACAATTTATTAATTCAAGCTGTTGGAAAATTGTTAAGTAACTTTCGGTACACAAACTAATCAAATAAATATAGATTGCCTAATTTGCCAGTTCGAAAAACTTTTTAATATTCTTCCAAGTTCCTAATTTGCCAGTTCGAAAAACTTTTTAATATTCTTCCAAGTTCCTAATTTTTTTCTTAATTGATGCCAATACTGTTTCTGAACCATTTAAAAAGTGCATTTATTTTAATAATAATAAATAATAATTTGGACTTGATGAATAAGAAACTTTTATTTACAGAAAAAATGTGACCGTTATTGGCCACTGTCAGGTCATCAGGAATACTACGGAGATCTACTTGTGAAATCCATCTCGGAAACTTGCTACGAAAACTACATTCTAAGAGAATTTGATGTATCCGACGACAAAAATGTTTGTAAAATTATCTATCAGTACCAGTTTACGGTTAGTACTTACTTAATTTACTATGCACGTATGACCAACTGTTTTTCTGTATGGTACAGTCGCCATCAAATATATCGGAGCGGCCAAGGTACTCAAAAATATCTGAATAAGCACTTTATCGCCTTGACAATAGAGGCGTTGTTCAGATATTTGTGACCAACTTCACCGCTCCGATATATCTCATGGCGACTGTACTAAGGGATAACCCACAATAACCATTTTTTATCCCGTGCGAAGCCGGGGTGGTTCGCTAGTCATAATTGTCATAACTAAACTCAAAATGTTGGGGTACCGTTATCTAACGATACCGGGTTATGCCGTAATAATGCCACGAGACATTTAAAGTGTGTGTTGCAATTTGCATGAACGAGCACAAAGTACGTTTTAGTTTTTTTTAATTAAATGTATTTTATTAGAATATCTTGGTTTTTAAGTTCAGTTCAGAATAGTTTATCCAAATTCAATAAAAATCGAACGTATATACGTAGTAGTATAGGGACATTAACATTTTAAAAGTTTATTGCAATTTCTGCTAATGATTGTTTTAAAAAAAAAAACTTATTGTATTGTAAACTGGTACGAGTATTGTCATGGCACGGCAGTGCAACCACATGAAGATAGGGCTTAAAAGAAAGGTCTCGCAGAGGAATTAAGATGTGCAAAGAACGAGGGTCACATATAGTGTGTCCTGTCCTCCTGCTATGAAAAATAGCAGCAATTTCTAGATTTAAATAATCTTAGCCGGCTACTAGTTTCTTTACTTTGTCTCTTCTTCTTTACTTATTTTAATAAACTTATTTCTAAACTAATGTAAATATTTCCTTATATTAAGACATGGCCTGACCACGGGACTCCCGAGGAGCCGGACGGCGTCCTTGCGTTCGTAGCGGAAGTCAACCGGCGGATGGCACAGATTATGAACGAGCCCAATCCACCAGAACAGGTAATTTACTTATGGACCGAGAGCTGGCCACTAGCTAGTAATCAGATATGACACAATAATGAGAGCAACTATACCAGCCTAATTCGTTTACTAGACGATCCTTATTGCTGCATCCGGGCAGTTGGCAGCTATTCATGGCTGGAGCTCAGAATAACTGAACCTAGTTCGATAAGTTTCCTAGATGAAATATTTATAATTAGTCACGTCTTTAATGGGGGAATACGAATGGCCGATGCTGCAATGCAAAAAAAAGTGGCGGCGTTTAAATTTTTTTTCCATAAAAATATAAAACCCGGTTTCTAGTATGATAATTCTCCTAGATTTCCTTTGTTCCTCGAAGTAGGGGAGGGGTAGGGCTACACGATAAAGCAATGCTGCAAACCCCCGTGCGTGGCGTTGTCAGCGGCAGCAGCATCAATAGATTGTAGCATTTTTTGCATAGTAGCATCAGCATTTCATATTCCCTCATTAAAGACGTGACTAATTATATATATCTCATCTAGGAAACTTATCGAACTAGGTTCAGTGTCGTGGGCTCTTCTTTCTCTGAGTTCGACGTTAGACGAGTACGTACTTACTTGATTTGAACGCGTCATCTTTAAACCTCAGTCATTAGTAATAAAAGTAACGGCCAGGTGTCAAGTATTAGGTATAAGTTATTAATACACAAAATATAATTTAAAAGCACTTTTTATTGGACATGGTACTAGTAAAGTCAATTTATACTCAGTAAAATTTAATCGCTGATAAGGAACCAATTTTTCTAATTCAGTAATCGATGGCGATCACATTTACGAGTATACCTAACTATTCGTAGGATGACAATAACTTTCAATTCAAAAATAATATCAACTTAAAAATTAGGTAAGATAAAAAATAACTTAACTTAAACTTAAGTAAGATCGCCATCGATTACTGAATTACAAAAATTGGTTCCATTTTACCGTGTATAGTTAATACATGACTATGTACTTCTGTCTGCATTTCAGAATATCCTCTGCGTACACTGCTCGGCAGGAGTGGGTCGGTCCGGCACCATGGTGGTTCTCGATATACTCATTAACAAGATCAACTCATCTGGTGAGTATTTACCTAATATATATCTAGATAGTTAAAAATCTAGAATATAGTCCTGGTGTATTATCATTGGTCCCACGTGACAGGGACGGGAAAAGATAGGAAGAATTACTTCACATCCCTCCCATTTTTATATTGTGCTCACAGCGACACATTTTCAGCAACACCCGTATCGGATGCCATGTTGAAGTGTATATTTAAACAATAATATATATCAATAAATATTTTTATTTCAATAAAACTTCGCAGCGTATTCCATCTTTAAGCACCGAAGATACGCATAGAACATGCGTTAAATTTCTTTTGTTGAGACCATGTTTTTAAGGACTGCCTATGTACGAATACAGACACCATATTTAATTTTGCATCTTTAATTCATGCGTGGAGTATAGAAATTAGCACGTTCGCCGTTATTCATAAGTATTTTATTGTAATTGGGATTTATGGCCATTTTATGACCATTTTCGTTTCAGGGTTAAATTGCACGATAGACGTGTTCAACACGGTGAGGCTGGTACGTGCTCAACGCGGTGGCATGGTGCAGAACAGTTTGCAGTATCGCTTTATATACCTCGCATTACAGGCCTACATGGACACCAACAAAATTAAATTAAACAGAAAGGTATCTTTTAGAAAGGAGATAGTTTGGCCTAAAAGATAAGAAAGAGTGTAGTGGTTTATATGGGAACTCACACATTTTACGACACTTATTTTTCCGGACAGACTCTACTCATACCTATTATTTATAGGTATTGGCACAGATTATATAATAGTTCTTACAAACAGATATGAATCACTCATAGAAAAAGCAAATACCTACGGTTTACGTATCTACGCAATAATACACTGGAGCGGCCTTCAACGCGCGGCACCCCGCACCTCCCGCGCACCCGCACAATCACTAGGGTCGCCTATGTTTGGAAATGTTTTATAGTTAAGGAAATAGGTATTTTGCATTGATTCAGTGTTTAAGTGGTTCGCATGGTGCATAACAATTATAGTTACATGAGTAATATTGATTGATATTTTGTTGCCGCGATGAGAGTATGATTAATCTTGTCAGATTTGCCACACACTGTCAAAATTAATATGGATTGACAGCTATCTCAATCTTATTCTAATCAATCACCTTTTAGCAATGTCATCATAGTTATTTGAGAGATTAACTAATAAAGATAACATTTCTATTATTATTATAACATAAGTGAATCCTCCTTTTTCGTAAAGCGTCGGCAACGCGCATGTGACTCCTTTGGAGTTGCAGGCGACCATAGTAACCTATGGTAGCTGCTTACCATCAGGCGGGCCGTATGCTTGTTTGCCACCAACGTGGTATAAAAAAATGTTTGTATGCCTACTTACCTTTCCCCATCCGTCGGCAGAGCGAAAAACGATAAGTGTTTATTAGCTTTGCTATTTTTACATCCAACCACATCGCAATAATTTTTTTTTTTTCGTGATGACATTGTTCCGAGTTCCGAGTAGCGTCGCGCGCGGTACGACGTGCGTTCAGTGAGCGCGTTGGTAACCCACTGACTTTAGCTCCCTCGGCGAAGGCGCAAAACGTAGGTATATAACTCGCTCTCGCGGGCATGATTCATAGGCCTGGTATTGGGATTATACACAGCTAGAGTTTGTTTGGAAGGAGAAGTGTTGTGGTGTTTTTGGGAACTCATGAATTCTATAGGACTCCTCGTTCCGCACAGACTCAAGCTCATCATTCTACTGTACGGCACGGACTTTAATCGTTGAACCTCTTATGCTTGAGCTTGAACCATGGCTCAATATTAAGGTCCATTACTGTAGGTATTTTTATTTTAGTAGGTACTTACTGCCTACTTTTTAGGGTTCCGTAGCCAAATGGCAAAAAACGGAATCCTTATGGATTCGTCATGTTTGTCTGTCTGTCTGTCTGTCTGCCCGTCCGTATGTCACAGGCATTTTACTCGGAAACTATACGACGTATCTGAATAAAATGTACACATAAGGCTACTTAGTAATGTAGTTAAATTTGAAAAAAATAAAAATTTTTAGGGGGGCGCTCCATACAGGTAACTAAATAAAATAAAAAAATAACCAAATATCAACATGTGATACATCAATCGATAGGTCTTTCAAAATAAAATTGAGATTTCTTTGACTATTTTGTGATTCTTCGAAAGTCAGAAAAGTTGTGTAGCCCCCCCGTAACTTTTGAACCGTAAGTTCAAAAAATATGAAAAAATTTGAAGAGATGCGCCTTATCATATTATTTCAAAGAAAATTGTTTTGAACATTATCGGTTCAGCCATTTTTGAGTTATCTCCAAAAAACTTCTTCCATAGGCATCAGATACGACCTATTGGTATTAGTTTGGTTCTTATTCCATTGAAGGTACGGAACCCTCCTATGCGTGGTCCGACACGCACTTGGCCGGTTTTTTTAATACCACGACGGTGGCAAACAAGCATACGGCCTGCCTGATGGTAAGCAGCTACCTATGGACGCCTGCATCTCCAGAGGTGTTAAATGCGCGTTACCGAGCCTTTACAAAAAGAAGGATTCACTGTGTTGACGGCTAAAGGAACAAAAGGGTCCCTCATAGTCAATACACTGGGTCCTCGTTGAGCTCTTTGGCAACGTCCTCCTCCTTTTTTTGACTCTTTACTCCACCATTGACAAACCACACCGGGTTTACGACACTCTCGTGATAAAATTGTACTTACTGTTTATTGTAATACTTACTGTTTATTATAATAATTACCTTAATAAATAATAAAAATAAATAATAATTTGCAATAAGGGACCTACTTAGTTAGACCTACAAGTTCTGTCACTAGGGCTTTGACTGGTAAAATAGGAACTGTTAGAGATTGCTTACAATTCAAAATATGGTTAAAAAGCCTATTTAACAGTGATTAGTTTACAATCTTATTTAATGCAAATAGTTGTGGCATTTAATCAATTCTATGTAACATTCGAAAAAGCGCAATAAAAAACCACATCAAAAACACGCGCCCAGGGCCCCGGTTCGAGATGCCAAACTGCGAGACGTTGCTCTCACACTTGTCTCACTAGGTGATAGAGTGATACACCTAACTGCCAAGCTGTCAGTAGGTCTCGCTAGAGCGTTTTATCTATGGCTATGGCCACCATTTTAGATATGTTGACAGGACATTGGGAATCCCATGGCAGAGAGTTTGGTGTTTTTTTTTAGTAGGTATACGTAGGTATCGAACCATGGATGTATATGAAGTGGATCTCATTCTTCGGTCACAAAGTGAGGCCGACAGAGAAGCTTATCTAAGGGAGTGTCTCGTATTGACTAAGGAGATAATGACGTCATCAGACAATCAAAATGTGAATATGTGTCAAATGTGACAATTTTGTAACGAGTGCGAGTGAGGCACCGCCCCCCACTATTATGCTCCCTATCCGGACCGTTTTTAGTACTTTTAAGGGTTCCGTAGCCAAAATGGCATAGAATAGAATAGAATAAAGGTTTATTGTCAGTTGTCACTTAAAACATACCATATAAGAAGCAACAAAATAAAATAAAAATATGATATTTTCTTAATCTATACAAAATTAAAAGAAACAGACAGTGTGACAAAAGGGATATACTCAGCGTTTGTTGTGGCGCAGACTAGCAACTACAGCGCTGGTTTTCAGTTCACCCCAAACAACAATTTATATTAACATTATACTTGCAGGCGTTCATCTTACAATATTATATACAGGCATAGATATATTAAAATTAAAATAAAGCACTTAATGGGCATACAGAGAGTCCTTATAACTTAAGCTTATATTACCTACCTAAACATACAAAAAAAAAAACTACTACAGTTTGTTAGCTAGGGCAAAACATGAAAAACTACAGTTCTTGATTTAAAGGGCGCTTCAATATTCTTCTGTTTATTTAATAATATTCTCTTCAATTTAGTTTTAAAAGTATTTTGGGACATATTATTTCTTAGCGGCGGGGCGGGGCATAAACGGTACCCTTATAGTTTCGTCATGTCCGTCTGTCTGTCCGTCAGTCCGTCTGTCCGTATGTCACAGCCATTTTACTCGGAAACTATAAGACAAATAAAATAAAATTTAGACATAAGGTGTATTTTTCATGCCGCTATTTAATTATAGTCTGGCAAACCATTTTTTCAGTAGAAAAGCGCGGCAAATTCAAAATACGTACATGTGCCAACCCTTTGTGATTAGACACCGTGTTCGTGACGTAGATTTCAATTCACATTTCTTTTACATTGAATTTGTTTCTAGTGCATTTCACTCTCTCGTCTTAAGCGCGAGTGAGATAGAACTCCTGCAACGTTCTACATTGAATTTAAATTCGTTTTTATGGCATATGTCATTTGCCTCAACCAGATTATTTTGTTGATGACAGATCAGACGAAATATATCCGTCTCCTTTTTACACCCCGTGAATGTCACGTAATGAAAGGGGTGGAAATACCAACTAAAATTAAAAACATAGAATTTGATGATCATTGCTGCTTTTTTCACTGATTCTTAGTGTTGTCATACTTTTGGTCGCTGTACATTGCTACTGCGTTCGTTGGCTGGCTAGACTATATGTAGTTAAATTGAAGGAGAAAATATTTTTATGGGGGGCGCTCCATGTAACTAAATTACAAAAATCAATTTTTCCCCTAATATCAACATGTTGCACATCAATCGATAGGTGTTTAAAAATAACATTGAGGTTTTATTGAAAATTTTGTGATTTAGTGAATATTTTCAAAAATAATCACTTCGAAAGTCAGAAAAATTTGATTGAACCCCCCCCCGTAACATTTGAACCCTAAGTCCATATAATATACTTAAAAAAATTTGAGAAGATTATCTTATTTTTCTATTACATACTTTCTACGAAAATTGTTTTGAACATTATCAGTTAAGCCATATTTGAGTTATCTCCAAAAAACTTCTTCCATAGGTATCAGATACGACCTTCTGGTATTAGTTTGGTTCTTATTCCGTTGAAGGTACGGAACCCTCTATTATGCGTTTTATGCTAGTCGCCTATGAACGACTCTTTTACTCGGTAATAATTTTCAACTGTGGCTAGGGCACCGAGTAAACAATAGTACTATACAGAGGTCCCTCTTTGACGTTACGAATCATGTTGTCCCTTCTTCACGCATGACAAGTTCTCTTTCTCACTTAGGCAAACGTATCGGATACTAGTTGTCAAATTCAATGACAGAAATGCACATCCTTGGTTAGGGACAAGGTTTAAGAAAAAGATCCACTTCATATAAATCCGTGATACGAACACAGATTACACCTTGTTAGCCCGCCCCACTGTAAATTTATCAAAAATCTTATCGGTTGGCTTCCATATAGCGATATAAAGCCCATCTTCGAGATCATGAAAAAATAAGTCTTACTAGGTCTTAAATGGGCGCTAGTATGTAAAACACGATGTAAATTGTTCTTGAATAAATATCATATCATATCATATGGCGTCAAGTTGAAAATACAAGAAAATAACGTTAATTAATCAGTGGTTTTACCTCTCCAAATTTGTACTCACGGTAAAGTTTACTTCAAATAACCTACATACCAAATTCCGGTGGGAGCATACAATATAGGCATGGTGAATTTTTTTCATGTATGGTATCAATCGATTCGTTTTGTTGTGAGGATCAAATGTCTATATGGGGCCAATTGCGTTAAAGCAACAGAAAAGTCAGAAATGAGACTTAAAGTCCGAGATTTGCATTTGTTTCTCAAAACGCTCCAAAATGACGTGCAAAAGTGACGTCACGATCACATAGTTGCCCTGTTTAAAGTATGGAAAAAATATGAAATTGCTATTTTTACAGTGAAATGTTGCGTTTATGTGTATGGTTGCCATACAATTTATTTTACAGTACAATGTTAAAAATCATTTCAATTCACACTTTCAAAAATCGTAAAATTTTGCAGCTTGATATCTTTGAGCCAGTTCAAAAGAATTTATAAATTTTCACTTTAGTTGGATATATTGATCATTTTGCATCCTATCAACTAAATTTTATTGCATAAATCAATATGTGTCATCATGCCTATTTTAAGATTCGAATCTAATCGCAATTTTTGCATTTGTATTATTTTTGAGCTAACCACTCCAAATTTTTTGACCATAAACTAGGCACTTCACCGCCTCATTTTAAACCGTAAAAGTTAACCTTGCGGGACAGTTTTGAAAAAAATACTTTAAATAGTTTCAAAAATTTACTTAATTGGCACACGCATAACTGGATATCCATGTTTAAGTGGCTTATAGTTTAACATGCCGTTATAAAGTGTATAACAGGTGTATGATTTTTTTCCTGTTTTTTATTGTTTTTTTTTCTCTTGTTTTGATTAAGATATTCTTACTTTGGGGATGTGATCGTGGCGTTAATGCGCCGTGTCATCAAATGGTTGCAACGGAAGACCAGCGCTGGCCCTGCCGGCATTTAACGCTGAGTTGCGACGATTTCGTGGCAATTAATGTTTCGGGTTGTATATGTTATTAAAAAAAAATGGTATTCAATATTTATATGACGTTCTAAATAAAACAATTTTTTTTTAACGTCGTAGAACGCAATTTTTGTTATGGAAGTTACAAAAACTATTTAAAACGGGGTATTTACCATGGGTATTTGTTATGTCGAGGTTCCGATATATTATATGTATCGACATGTTAGAAACTAACAAACGAGGATGGTGGCAGCATTTCTCCGCTGTATCGCAAAACTTATGAGTTGAGCGAGGAAGCTGCCAGCTCTTTGGTCACCAGTTGAGTCGACGAGCCTCTTTTTCGTTCTTTAAAAAGTTAGTGAGCACTGGGTCCCCACGCGCCAAGGGTCTCGACTACGAAAGGTATAAAAATGTTTTATGGGTCTTCAGTTTTTCAGCTTCTTTGGCCACCGCACCTGCTTGTTTATTGGTTCCGGTGAAGTGAGAAGCCGCCAGTGTGTCTACGCATATAGCATCCCACAGGCACGCATGTGGCATTTACTTAAGTACCGCAAGAACACGGACTCAAAGCCGGAATCAGATTTCAATCAATCAGGTGCCGGTCCAGATACTATACGGTTTAAGACATTTATTTCTCAAAAATATTTACATAAATCACTTACTGAGAAAACAATATTTATCTTAAAGCTAAATGGGAGAGGGTAGAATGCAAAAACTGGTGGACGAGTTAAGAACAAATGCGCTCGGTAACACCAAGCGCAATGCAACAATGTAATGTTGTGCATAGGGACCAGTTAAACCGAACTACCCGGTGCGTTCACTGGTTAACTTACATATGATTTGTGTGTATTCATTAAGTGCATATTTTGTGGAAAAGCCTTAGAAGACGTTTCTATTTTAGTTTTTAACTTTTTTATGTTATACATTTTTGTACATTTATATATTTTTTCTTTTTCTTTTTCTTAAAGTATTTTAATTATTTACTGTTATTATTATTTGACTTATTTCTATCCAGTAATAATGTCAATATTTCTGTACCCATCCTTTTCTATGTATATGAATGAAGGATGAGCAAGATGAGTAGAGAAATAATGTCATTATTACTGACAGTGTCTGGAAAAGCTGTCCACCCGTCACCAAACCTCCTGTTTGGTGACGGGTAAGCCGGTAGCCAGTGCTGCGGCTTAGGAGTGAGTGACTCATAAGAAATTTGGCACAATACGTCGTCCCAGCTCCAATGGCAATTTGGATGGGTAAAAACATCCTGACCCGCCAACCACTTCACCAAGCTTTTTGGCCTCCTCTAAGCCCACAGTTCCATGGTTTGGGGGTGGGGGTCCTGTAAGATTTTAGTGACTACCTACGAGGCTGGCCGAGCTGTAGACGGAGGAGTGTCTTACAGTTGATGTTATGAAGCCGACTATTTCTTAAAATGGTCTTAAATCCATATGCGCCCACCGGTATGGTCTTAAATTTGGTATTTTCTTACTAAACGGGTCTTATAGCTTCTGTAAAAATTTAGAGCAGTAAGCTCAAAAATAAATTAAGGCTCAACAAATTGCGATTTCAACTGGTCTTAAAACCTTATACGCCCACCGTAATGGCCTTAAATTTGGTAAGTATGTAGATTTTGTGGGTGGTTAAGTAAGTGGGCTTCGCCGTGTGTCAAAATTTAAGCGTAACGATAAATTAACGTATTTTTTTTGTATTTTCAACTTGACGCCACACATACTAGCACCCATTTACGACCTTTAAGACTTATGTTTTCAATATCTCCGTGATGGACTCTACAACGCTGTCAACGCTATATGGAAGCCGACCGGTAATTTTAGATTTTTGATAAATTTACAGTATAGCCGGCACCAGTATCTATAATGTTTAAGTAGTGAAGTATCAGATGTTAAACAATCCTTTAAGGCACTGACTACCAGGCTACCGATAGTAATGATGGAGGCGACCTCTAGTAATTGCCCCCACGAAACTTTTGCGCGAAGTTGATTTCTGACTATTCAAACTAGGGAAGATACCTCTAGAAGTATTATATTAAAATTGATATGATTTTAAGACATTTTCACTGAGAGCACATTAATATTTATAGTTTTTATGATTATTAATTGTAGGTATTTATTAAAAATATATAACTGTTAAAATATAATATGATTGGCATTACCTATTTAATCTAAAGTTCAATTAACATGCCATAAAAGAAATGTCGATATCTAGCCGAGGAGCGAATGGATAAACATCAAAAAGGGCGATGAGTTATAGGGTTCTTCCACCCTGCTGTTGGGAATATCTCTACAGTACCCTGCATTCACTGTGCTCTGCATTATTTTGTGTAATTTGGATGCTATGTTAGAGTAGATTTCCTCAGATTAAGCAAGCCACTAGCAATAAATCTCCTACAACGCCTTGACTGTATGCGGCTGTATAGCCATTCCCCATGTACATGTGCATGTGGGATACTACATGCGTAGACACACTGGCGGCTTCTCACCTCACCGGATCCAATAAACATACAGATGCGGTGGCGAAAGCAGCTGAAAAACTGAACACCCTTAAAAAAAATCGATGTTTAAAGAAACAAGTATGTATAGTTTAAAGTGCCATGTGTAACCATATCAATTCATTATATAAGAAATATAATATGATATAATATTGGAATATAACTTACACGTAAGTCAGTCAGATACACAATTACATTTACTTGCAGTAAACGTCAACTTCTTTTTTGAAATGAAGACCCATTGGTTTTCATATCCCGAGTCTCCTAAATAGTAATTCAAAACTTGGGTCTTGTTAGTGACAATTAGTTATAATCATGAGGATTATGACTAGTACTACTGTGCACTGTATTTATTTACCTGATATGTTTATATTTCCATAACATCCTCAACTCTCAGGATTAGGAATACCTTTGTAATATAAGAGTCTTACATTAGATTGGAATCTATGAAGAATATGTGTAATATTGTTTGAAGTGTCTAAAACCTTAGTTAAGTTAGGAGGCAGTAGTAGGAGCCAAGTTTGAACCCGCGATCCTTAGAGCGTAAGTCGGGCGTCTGGCCGCCAGGCTACCAGAGTTTGTTTTAATAATTACTATACTGTTGCTCCATTTTTCTACTATGTTTATCTGCGTGAAGTATCAAATGTCAAACAATCCTTTAAGGCACTGACTACCAGGCTACCGATAGAAATAACGGCCTCCTAGCCCAGTCGATAGTGACCCTGCCTACGAAGCAGGAGGTCCCGGGTTCGAATCCTGGTCAGAGAATTTGTTTGTGTGTTTATCACAGATATTTGTTCCTGAGTTACGGATGTTTTCTATGTATTTAAGTATTTATCCATATTTATCAAATAGATATATATATATATATATATATATATATATATATATATATCGTCTAGTACCCATAACACAAGCCTTACTGAGCTTACTGTGGGCCTAGTTCGATTTGTGTAAGATTCATTTATTTCTCGAATTTAATTTCTTTTCTGATGTTTTTGAAATGCCTCAAACTTTCCATAGACGTTGACGTAACAAAGACTGCAGCACTATAAGTAGGTATTAAAACAGACAGAAACATTGCAAAATTAAATAATTATATTATTAGTAGTTAGGTTTTCTTATTAAAATTATTTTCTTGTGTATGAATACTTTTGCACCACATCAGCACCACCGCCTATCTTGATTTTTTTAAAGCGTCAGTAAAATTAGAGAACAGTTATTACTTTATGTTATAGAACAATGATTTTGAACCATAAATATTTGGCAGAATTAATTTGTTTTGTTTTATGTATTTACCTAAGCTTGTATTTTTTTGCCGTGGCGTGGTGAAAAATGTTGTAATACTCTCGGCAGCAGTTTGTTTGCTTCTAGTGCCCCCCGCAACGCTCAAGATACAACTTTTTTAACCATACACTAGTTATAATTTTATAATCTTTCACTTTTTCGGATCTCGATATAAACACGTGAGATATATATCAAGGTTGTATTCTTGATATTATAATTTATTTCCACTAAACCTATTCTACATAATATTGGATCTACGTGGTCGGTTTACAAGTCAATGTATTGTTTTATTTCTTGTGACAAAAAACATTTATTGGTTACAAGAAATCTTAAAATCATTCATACCAGTCATTTTTATTCAATATGTAATATTTGTCACATATCTTTTACCCAAAGCACAGGTTTCGTCATAGTTGCTACACCCAAAAATGCATCGTCAAATCTAAAAAATTGCTTGTAAGCCGTCTATGTAGACTACCCTAGTTCTAGCCTAGTATTGTAGCACGAAAATACACGTATGATTTACACACATACTCACACACGTATTTAGTTTCAGAAGACATTCAGAGATGTCGCTTTCAAATGAGTTTTCATAATATGCTTCAAGGCTCTCTTTACCTACTAGAGGTAAACAAATGCCTTACGTGGGATTCCCATAATTTACTGACGTCAACGTCAAAACAATAAGATGGCGCCCATGCCAATAGAGAAATTCCTCTAGCGAGACCTGTTGATCAACTGTCACAAAAGTGTGATATCATAGTTGTCTCGCATGCGACTGTCAGTTATGCCATGTCGAATAGACTCACTGTTCGAGTTGATTTTGACCCTAATTATTTTTATTCAATTTTAAGAGGCTTCAGTCTTGCATACTGAAGTAGCTTGATCTTTTACCTTCATTTTAATACATAATTAACATGGGTCCGACTGAAATGAAGGCTCTAATACACAATTTTGGAAGACTACATTGATCTATGGCATCATAATCATCGTGTTTTGCTAAAAACTGGAAAATACGTTAAGGTTCAGGAGAAGAATACCTGAAGCACAGACTTGTAAGTCAACTAAATATAGGTTTCCAAATATGTAGTTTGTAACTCCTAGACAACTACAATAATGATCTTCACCAACTTTTGTCAAGTATAATATTTCATAAATCATCGGCGTGTTTGGGTCTGACAAGTTTACAAGGATCTAAAAAATACACGATCTTGATATTAAGTTAACCATAGTATATTTGAATCCGTATGAAATAAGCTTTCTAATCATGTCTACATCTTTTGAATAGAACTTTGTATTATATTTTATCACTCAAAACTCTTATGACAGAACTTATGAATCGACTAAGTACATATACCTATATATAAGTATGCAGTAACTAATAGTAAATTAACCGGATTCAGCAGAAAAACCGGCCAAGTGCCTGTCGGACCACGCATCATGGAGGGTTCGGTACCTACTATTACCGAAAAAACTAATATCAAAAGGTCGTACCTGCCTTGTAAAGGAAAGAAGTTTTTTGGAGATAACTCTAAAACGCCTTAACCGATAATGTTCAAAACAATTTCCGTTTAAATAATATGATATTTTTTTACTATCGAAGCGATTATTTCTGTATAATATTTACTTAATAACAATGTTATTTTTGAAGACCTATATCGATTATTAATATGCAACATGTTGTTGATATTTGGCAAAAAAAATGTTTGACAGTTAGTTACATATATGGAGTGCTCCCCTAAAATAGTTATGTAACTGTTACGTAATAAGGCCTAATTACACACACACACCCTAACCCCCCCTAATTACGTACAGTTGCATACACAGCTTTATCTACACACATTATAAATCGTGAATGACGTGTTCGGAAACAATTGAAATGACCCCGCTATTCCACCGCCATGGCCAATTCGATTGTGCGGGCGGCGGTTGGCGAGTAGGGCAACCGCGGTCGGGGAGGAGGGCTGGATTTTTATTACGTTACCGATATCGATTTGGTAATTAATTTTTATATTGGTAATACGAATATTTGTAAAAACACAAATATTCACCGAATACTAATAAGGTATTCATATTCATTGCATCACGAATATTTTTAAAATTGTGTGGAGTGGTCCCAATGTACATTACATGTTTTTCAATTTTCAGGTATACACCGCTGATGCTTGAGTAAAATAGGCGCCAAGATACTGCACAAACCAAAGTTTAAGAATAAAAAAACAACAATATAACTGTATTAAAGTCGACTTTATACTTATTCATTTGTTAATATATTATTGTACCACCCACCAGTCTGACACCTTTGTCACAGAATCTTTACTTATTATTTGCATCGTCGGCATTAAATGTAAGGTATCCCCATTTGTTCCCGCCTCGATCGTACGCTGCATGGTGGTGACAGTGACAGATGGGAATGATTACTATGAAAAACTCTGTCTGTTACAGTTGCTAATAAAAAAAACCGGCCAAGTGCGTGTCGGACCACGTACAATGAAGGGTTCCTTACATTCAATGGGATAAGAACCAAACTAATACCAAAAGGTCCTATCTGATGCCTATGGAAGAAGTTTTTTGGAGATACTCGTAACTCAAGAATGGCTAAACAGATAATGTTCAAAACAAATTCGTATATAAGGCTTCGATATCTTCTCAATATTTATCATATTTTTTGTACTTACGGTTCAAAAGTTATAGGGGGATCCCGGATACAATTTTACTGACTTCCGAAGAGATTATTTCTGAAAATATTCACTTAATCACAAAATTTTCTAAGAAACCACGATGTTAATTTTAAAGACCTATAACAACATGTTGTACTTGGTAAAAAAATATTTTTTAAATTTAGTTACATGTATTTATGCTCCATATGCTGCGCCTAAAAATATTTTTTTCTGCAATTTAACTACTTAACTAAATAGCGGTATACAAATAATTTTAAACAAAAAAGAACCGACTTCACTTATCATCCACCTTTCCAAAAGCAAATGGCAAAAGCTGGAGCTTCTGTAAAAATACTCAAACGTTTAAAAAATACGTTTTTTTTATGTATGTTCACCGATTATTCGAAGACGGCTGGACCGATTTGGAAAATTCTTTTTTTGTTTGAAAAAGTATACTTCACAGTTGGTCCCATTGTAACCATGTCAGGATCTGATGATGGGATCCTAGAGAAATCGAGGGAACTCTTCAACTATTATAGGCACACCTATAGTGATTTGGTATTTTTTATAGCAGCTCGAGCATTTGCTTTTGGAGAGGTGGATGCTAAGTGAAGTCGGTTCATTTTTGTTTAAAATTATATACAATCGTAACATAATTAAGAGCTTTCCACTTCGTGGCCGTAACCCGTAGTCGGTTGTAAATAAGGTACGAGATTTAAAAGCTCGATTATGTCACTTTTGTATAGGCAAGTCAATATAGGCAAGTCGGCAAGAATTGAGTTCGACGAAAGACCTGCTGTTTCTATACAATTGAGTAACATCAATCTCACGGCAGATTGTGCCGGTCCCCCCAGCGACGGCGGCGTGGCCGCGCGGGCTCGGGCAGCAGTGTTACAATATTGTATGAAAATCCTTTGTACCATCGTTGGCGGTGCTACAATATGCGACCATAAAAGCTCTATCGAAAAGTATGCGCTAGTAGTTCGGTCTACACAACCTCAATTAAAGCATTACACTCGACGAGTAGAAAAATAATTGGGCGGCATTTTAGTTCATTTAGAGGAATCTGTTTATTCATTGATAATCCACGAATAATTATTGTACAGTCGCCATCAGATATATCGGAGCGGCCTAAGCGGCCACAAATATCTGAGCAACGCCTCTATTGTCAAGGCGATAAAGTCCATGTTCAGATATTTTTGGTTACCTTTGCTGCTCCGATTTGATGGCGACTGTACCATAGTAATATTCGCTTCGTAATTCCGCTGGAAACTCAGGTTATCAGGGTGGGTAATTTCCAAAATTGACTTTCTGAGGCTTCCTGCAATAGTCTTCGAAGGTACCCTAATTCCTATTGCCAACGAAGTAAAAGATCTTGGCGTTGTCATGGATCGTGGTCTATCTTGGGTTCCTCAAGTGAGTGAAGTAAGCAGAAAGATGTTTGCTGCCATAGGGTATTTCCGACTATTTTTGGACTATTATACCCATGTAGTCCCGCAGTAAGCACAATAACGCTTGTGTCATGTTATAATAAGTTGCATACGACGTCAACGATCTCCTAGCCTAGTTGGTAGTGACCCTGCCTATGAAGCAGGAGGTCCCGGGTTCGAATCCTGGTCAGGGCATTTATTTGTGTGTTTATCACATATATTTGTTCCTGAGTTATGGATGTTTTCTATGTATTTAAGTATTTATCTATATCTATCTATTATATATACCTATCGTCGTCTAGTACCCACAAAACAAGCCTTATTGAGCTTACTGTGGGACTAGGTTGATTTGTGTAAGATTGTCCCATAATATTTATTTATTTATACGACGACATATACCTATGTCGAAAGTAGAGGGCGTTAAAGGCAGTAAATAGACATTAGACCTTTCAATCGGGGATGTTGATGGCGTTCATTGAAAGATAATGCTTTATATCCTACGTCTATTCTTTGAAAGATAATGCTTTATATTATTCCTGTCTATTCTTTTTATGCAAGAAATTACAAAGATAACATTCAATACTTTTCTGAATTAGTTCCACATGTTGGTCTTCGACGTCAGGCCCACTTTACCAAGCAGTGGCTTGTGATAACAAATGCTTGATTTACTTAAGAAAATTCATTTGAAAAGTTTCCTTAACCCTTTGAACGCCAAGAGCCACTATATGGGTCGTGTGCTGTCGTGCCTGCCACGCCAGCGACCACTAAAGTGGTCATGGCGGACACTACCAAAGCAATTGTCCTGCTGACAGATAAGGTTTACATTCGTTATTCACTAGTCGAGATATTGGCGTGTAGGCCACGTCTTACCGCAAGAGGATAAGCATTCAAAACGTTAATTGAATCATCACCATCATCAGATAAGAACCACGAATATCTGTAAAAAAAACTGTTAGGTACGTTTAGACCAAAAAAATTACGACGATCAGACTCAAAGTAATCTGTTATTGTTGGATCCTTATGGGCCTTTAGCGCGATCCAGCAACTTGGTTAATCTATTAGATATTGCTTGTTTTTAATAATTTTTCCATAATTAATTATTTAAATGAGCAATGAAACTTTCAATTCTTAACTTGACATGTATATTTATTTTATACCACAATAAAAAAAAACATATTATGCTCCTATTTGTTAACGTATACAAAAAGAATTGTAGTTACGTGATGAAAATAATTTAATATGTTTTACAAACAAAACATAATACTTAGCAAGCTTTAAGCTACAAAATTATTACAATTAAATTTCGTAAGCCAGATAAAATTATCATTTTATAATAATTTCATCACCAAATACTTAGTCTTAATTTAATAAAGTTCATAATGCTTACAAAATCGATACAGTAGTTACTTTAGCAATTTGGCACAACTTTATTTTCACACAGTTATGTTTAGTGATTTGCCAAGTCCTAGGTACGTCTATAGGGAAATAAAAAATATTATAAATTAAAGGTATAGTAATCGTAATCTGCTATATTATATCTTTACAAATTTTGCATAAATAACCTATTTTTGTCCATTAAAATTGCAGAAAAAGCTGTCATACAAGATTACGACATAGTAGTATGCAGGTTAGGCTCCTCCTATTAGGAACACCAGCAAAGTAAGATATTGAGGACAGAGTGGAACAAATATTTTCGCAGCATTACATTTAGATAACTTCGCGCCGCGGGCTTCGTGTTGCACCTTCTAAAAGTTCATAATACACTTCTCGATTGTGTTTTTAAAACAATTTGACACTAATTTGATCATCAATGGGGAAGGCAACTATCACAATGACATTTCCAATAATGATGGTCCTCTTAGAAAAGATAAATTTGTATGGCGGGAAGTAGTTTTAATTTATTTTAGCCAAAATGACTCACTGTATCGTCTCGAAGTGGTCCTCACAGGAAATTCGCAGATTACCGAAATACTCTAAAATTAAAATTCTGTAGAATAAAGCTACACGGAAGAATTTTGCCTATGGAAAGCCTTCTCACTGTATAGTTTCCGTACATTTTTAAGGACCTTTATCTTTTGTCCCTTTTTTTCGTTGTATGGAATTTGGAACAACGCCCTCTACAATACGTTTTGACCGGCCTTCCCCATCAAAATATTTATCTATATGTATAGGTTTTCTTGTTATGAGAGTGATTTTGGATAGTCGTTGGTACCTACTGTAAACTCATTTGTGCAAATTTGAAATGAAATCGTTATGTAGATAATGGTACAGTCGAATCTCTACACGGCGTTTTAGGGTTTTATTTTAAGAAACTTACGAATACTTTGTTTAGGATTTGTAAACGTTAATTGATGAGTAAAAAATCTAGTTAAGTATATTGATTTTGGATAAAAAACGGGATAACACTATTTTACATTTATAAGTACAATTCCTTTATATATAGGTACCTATATTTAGACAATATTTCAAGTTTTCGTGCAAAATTATTATATCCACCAAATGTTGATTATTTATTATAGCAATAATTACTAGAAACATAACGCAACTAATAAGATATTAACTAGGTATGTTAATTTTGCATGATCAGAAATTTAAAATATATGAAACAATTGGCTACTAGCTGATAAAAATCAGGTTACAATTAGGTTTAGCGCTATACACGGCTCCGAACTACAATTGAAACGGGCTCTTATGCCATGCCCGCCTTACGAGTAAGTGACAGCGGTATTTCCATTATAAACCATGTCATAAATGCGTGCATGTGTAAAATAAGTTATGTGTGCTCAAACATTTTGTGCTGAGGTAGAATACAATTACATTTATTATTTTACTTTTAAGTAGCAACACAATTATGACAAGCATTTTTAGTTCTAGTTACTTACTGTTACTATTATTTCTAAAAATCTAGACCAGGGTTCTAACTCTTTTTCATTAACAACCTTTATCTAATATCCCAAAGCTGACCCTAGCGAACCCCGCTAAAGTGGTAGTAGTCGAGTTCTGATCTAGACTCTATTTTCCTAATGCAGATATATTTCGAGTCTAAAAATAAGGATATTTGAATTCATACTTTTCATTTTACAACTATATCACGTATATTTCTTCATAATGAATTTGACATAATTTTAAAGTATGTATGTTGTATTGAAAAACGTGGCACATAACTTATACTAATATTTATGACGGATATAGTAGATTGTTAGTGACTGTGACAAAAATTTGTAGATGACTTAATAAAATATGTAATAAGTATAGCTTGATAGGTACACAATGTTTACAAAACAATGGCATTGCGAGTGCGTCGACATTACATTCTACATACAAGATGAAACATTATTCACCGTTCATATTGAGAATGAAATTTTTTGCGATTTCGGAGTTGGTCCCATAGTAAAAGTTGTTCAGTATGGCCTACCTAATCACCTCGCTCCATATGAACGGTGTTTAATATTTTATCCAGTATAAGATTCACGTCATCAAAATTTTGTACCCCGAATTAACAACAGAAAAAGAACAGGACTATAAACCACCTTATTACAGTCTTATTGAATGTGTACTATGAAATACCTATGCATGCTAAGTATACCTCTACAGCCACCAAAATATTAATTAGTTACGTCTGAAGATACAATGTCTTGGTAATTAAAACAAAATGCAATCACGTTAATGTCTTTCCATCTATGTCAAAAAAGCTGCGACAATTATTTCGTTGTCCGAGAAAAAATTAGATTAAAAATAAAGGTTTAGAAAACACATGAAACTTGGATCTGTGTTTCTGGTTTTAATTAGATTATATATTTCGTCTTATACATATAACCATGCACAGATATTAAATGATATATTTTTATCCTAGGAGGCACAATATACTATGTAGTACATAATAAAAAAATGGTGTTTATTATAGCTAGATACTTACTGATAGGTATTTAAGGTATAATTTCAAACTTGTAAACACAAAGTAGGTTCCTTTAAGGCAAATCAAATATGAGTTTGGCACGTAGGTATCGCAGAAAATAAATATGTATTTATACCGTATATATAAAGATTAGGTGGGTAACAGTTTGCCTTGTTAGAGACGTTTAGTAGATAAGAAATAATGATTGGTAACTAGATAAAAGGATCTATATTACTTACTCTAATGTAGATATTATGTACAATAACATTTGCCAATCAGAGAACATGTTATATCGTTAATGAATATTAAACTAACTAACTACTCCGCAAATAATTAACTATCTGTATTGGACTAGATAAATAATATAATTGTAAAAAAACTGTTATCATAGGTATTTGATTTTGAATTGTCGAGCAATAGATACCATTGATTTTCTACGGTAACAGACATATTCATTAAGGAAGTTCAGTGATTGCGGTTCCTGCGTTATTTTCACATAGGAGGATACAGGAGGGGGGGGGGGGGGGGGCAAAGGGGCAATTGCCCCCTCCCCTCTGAAACGCAAACCTCGTATAGGTGCTTGTGAAGGAAAGTGCCCCCCCCCCCCCCCCCCGCACCCTCCTGAACGAAAACCTGGATCCGCGCCTGATCACGTTGGACTGTTTTTTGTAGGTACTTACATACGTAAGAAAATAAATACCTTTACCGGCCATAACATTTCGACCATTTTAAGTACAGTTAAGAGTGAGTTAGGGGCACTGTCCACGTTGAACGCACCTCATGTGCACCGCACCATCGATTTGACGAGCGGGTGCCGTTTTCCTGAAGTCCCATACATAAGAACGAGACTGACCACAGCGTAGCAAAACTGTATGCAAACGCATGTTTAACAATGGATGGATAAATAAAGTTTAGCCATGCTCTCGAAAAAAATCCAATAATATTTTTAACATGGTTACATATCTGCGTTTAAATATAATTAATATTAATGTTTTTACCACCAATTGGAAACAGACTCCCATTACGATAACAAAACTGACTAAGTAATAAGGGGGTAACTAAAAATTCTTTTTGCGTCATTTTTGAATGTTTGAATGTCATTTGGAGATAACAAAAAAATGGGAGAACCGACAATGTTAAATAAAAAAGTAACTATTAAGCTTAGGTTTATGAATTACAGTATTTTATAGTTTACGAATAAAATAGTTGTGACATACGGACGGACGGACAAATATGACAAAATTATAAGAATTCCGTTTTTGTCCATTTTACTACGGAATCTTAAAAATAAACGGTGAAGGACTGGGACATAACGGGGTAAATTATTTTTAGTATGTAATTTTTGTATGAATACCTTAATTAACGCAAATTACAATATGTATTTGATAACTTTTTTTAAATTCTTTAATAAGTAGTGTAGGAATATATGTAGGTACCTACTCGTAATGAAAGTCATTTATCTAATTTGCTAAGCTTAAAAGAAAAAGTGTAGTCTTTAGTTATCTACAAATCCCAGGAAAAGTAAGTATTGTTAACTAGGTATGTATCTTCCAAATATCCTTAGAAATATGTTTGCGCGGTGCCAAGCTTAGAGATGTAAACGGATTTGTATCTCTCATGACGATTGCATAACAATCGGATGACGGTTGCGTGGACACAGTCAAGATGCAAAATACGCTTGTCGTCATTTGCGATTCGCATGCATTCGTCAAATGACGACTACGTGGACAGTGAGCCTAAGAACTTTAAGGTGCATGCAGACTGCGTGAAACCGCCCCGTAAAATTCATAGCTCGCACGCCTCTAATGTACTGCTTCCGCACTTCGCTCCGTTTTATTACGTGCGGGTGCGGCTGCCGCGTTTCTTGCTTCATTAAAAGGGCACTGTGGGTATTAAGGTACTTGATGGTGATTGTTTTATCGTAGATATTCGGCCTAAGCTCTCGTGAATTTCCTAAGTGTCTTCTAACTCGTGACCGTAGACGTGTCTACTTCAACCTTACTATCAACACTCAATATTGATCATTAAAGACTGTTCAATACCTTAAATTTTAAGTTCCCCTTTTTTGTTATCCACAATTTGATCCAAAGGTAAAATAAAACCTATAGAAGAATTCTAAATAATTTGCTTACATAATCAAGTAACAATAAATTGAGAGCGAAGTCTAAAGTACACAAAGTCTTTAATTCCTTACTATACTTATTAATTCACATGTATACAAAATGGTGGCAATGTTTATCAACATGATTACTTGACAAAAAATATTTATACATTATATTATCATTATCAGTATGCGGCTGAACACAATATTGTCTAAATATCTTAAACATTTGGGCACCGTGTCCGAATCGATCAAAAAGCTTGGAATATTTAGTATACTTGGAATGTTCAATTCAAAATGTCTTTCTAAATGGATAAACGTATGTATTTATTTAGTTTAATCAAATAGCAATATCGTTTACTCGCTCAATCTTAGCATTTAGCAGCTTATGATTCCTATCTTATGCTTTTATTTAATCCCGGAATAGCTACTAAGTAATGTTGTTACTTCGGACGCCATGTTCAAGTGCTCGTAATATATTAATGCGCAACAATTTATAAATATCTACGCTACGGTTCTCCGTCTTTGCTAAATATTTCAATTTGATGTGCCAGTTCATTTATTTATAAACAAACACATATGTGATCATTGTGTTGAGGTGACATTGTCTAGGTAGATGCTTTAGCGTAGCGCCTTGCCTTATTTGTACTGTTTATTCTCAGTATCCGCAACCATACAATTAATCCAGCAGTTATGTCGAATGAAGGTAAGGGTAGCTGGAAAGTAATCCTAACTCAATGGAACTTTAACGGATAGTTTGGGGGTATACTACGAAGACTCTCCTTCGACCTCGAGGACACTTTGGAAACTTGGAGGGAGGGGGCTCAAAATTATCTGACTTTTGTCAATTTCTTGCTTATATCTCTCATGAAGCACATTTTGTGTATAAGCAGTATGAAAAAGTTAAAGAGCAATAAATTTACTTAAAGTAAAACCTGATTTTAAGGCCAAATATCAAAGAAGATACAACAAAGTTAGATTGCTAAGCAGATCCCAGCTAAAGCAGTATAAATGCTAGGAGGAAGAACCAGCAATTTTAACGTCTTAGGAAACCAATAATATATGACCTCTGTGGATATTAAGTAAAAGTAGTCATAACTATTCAGAATTGCAAAAAAAGTTATTGTTTCCGCCGCTATATTGGAATCTCAGCAATAAATTAGCTGTATTTTCGTTAATATTTGGCGTAATAATTTGGTATGACAGCGAACATTCAGGAAATGTATTGCTCTTTCACTTTGCGATACAAGGTGTACACAAAAAGTGCTTAGTTTATGAGAAATCAACGAAAAACTGAAAATAATTGTGTTTTTGTCCACCCCCCAATTACCACAGGGTCCACGAGGTCAAAAACTTAGGAGAGTCTTCCTAGTATTCCCCCAAACAACCCGTTAAATTTCTGTTGAGCTCGGATTACTTTCGAGGTGAAATGTATATAACTGCTGGGCTAAATACAATCTACCTAATAACATAATAAGGTATTTACGTGAAACACCGCAATTAAGACACACTTCATTTAAAATGACATTGAATAAATAACTAATTATTCTAAATCAATTCAATAATTAAAGATATCTAATAAAACCACGTTTCTTTAATCATTTGCCGTTAAAGCTTTTACAATTTTTTTTCTAAATAACGAACTTAAATATACTTGATGATTATATACAGGACGTTTGCATATGCTTACCACCAGCGCGCTATGCACCGCGTTGAATTCTTGTCTTGTCACTAAATAGGAAATACAAATTAGTACTTTATGATACAATTACATACAAGATTGGTAAGTTGATCATCATTATATACGATTGATGCAATAAGCAAAAAGGAAGTTGAGTATGTAATGGTAACATTAATTGTTGAAAAGCTCGCACTATTAATATTGACTGGCTTTTGTTGCTTGGTGCTTACTGATTATCCGGAACTCCTTTTTAAAGTATTTCTTAAGACAAAATTCGGTACTTTACATTTATTGACGAATAACTTCAAGAAGTGTCTGATTAGAAATTCAGGTTTCATGTATTTTTCACTAGAATTTTATGGCAACAGTTTTACTGCACTACTTAGTTCAATAGTATAATACAAAAACATTCGTGTTTAATATTTAGGAATATGAGCCTAAAAGCGATGTAATAAGAAAATTGTTGAAAGTGTTGAAAAAAAAAATTACGTACGTTCTTACGTACGCGGATACAGCACTCGCTGGCGGTCACAAGTTATGAATGTTCTTCATACAGATATACCGGAATTACTACCCTGAAGAAGGTAAACTTATTATACAGATATAAAACAGCGGCTGCAAGGTCACAGAATGTCAGTCTCGTAAACTTTATTGGTTGTGGCTATTGTGTCTGACGCGGGCGGTCTCTCGGAGTCAGATTGCGCGGGTGCGTTAAGTGTTGGCTTTTGGTGCTCGCCGTCACACGCTAAGTGCGTCATGCTACCGGAAATGTTTGTTGTGGTTAGGTTTAAGTTCATTTTAGTAAGGAGGTTCGATTCACTACCGGTTTTCTTTAAGTCAGGCTGAGCCGTAGGTGGAAGCGTCGGTCCGCTTCGTTGAATCATCTGTAGTCGCGCATATTGTTCTTGGAGTGCTTTTTGTTTCTTTAGTAGCTCCTGGTGTCTTTGTTCGAGAAGAGACTGTCGTAAAGCTGTCTTCTCTTCGTTAAGGTTAGAATCGGGTGACGAAGATTCGGCATTTGGCGGTGAAGAAGGAGAGGTGGGTGATGCTAAGGGCGACCGCGAAGTGGTACGCGGTGGAGGAGGCGGAGGCGCCCGGCGCGCGGCTAATGCTAGTAGCTCAGGGTGGCGCTCAGGTACTGGCGGCTTGGGCAGGTGCTGGCCTCGCGCGCGCACGGGCGGCGATGCGTCCGTGTCGCTGCCGCTGGGGTAAGAGTGCAGGCGGCGCAGCGGACCCTCGGAACCGGGCGCGGCGCCCCTGCTGCTGCGCTCCGCGGGCTTGGCGAACGTCTGCAGCTCGTCTAGTAGCGCGTCGAGGGCGTTCTCTGGCCGCAGCTCCGGTGCTCCCCGGGATTCAGCACCTCGCCCGCTGCCGGTGCCCTGCGCACCATTCCACGCACTTCTAGCTGTGTCCCGCAATCTCCAACAGACATTATAAAAGCGAGGTTGCAAATAATGTTTAATAACATTAATTAACGTTTCATAAGTTCATCTGCAGGCTTTAATCCATAAAAGCGTATCTTGCACTTAAATTCTCTTTATACTTATTGCACGCTCCCATATGGGTTGAAGCCCAAAATGTATTACTAATGCAACCACACTTTTAAAACAATATTCAAACATCAATTCCATCAAGACATTCCATCAACAATAAAGAAATATAAAAATTATACCAGTAAAAACACTTATTAGCTAAATAAAATTATTTTGTACAATCATACCCGGGTAGAATAAATAGCAATAGAATGAGCTTTTTGTTGCTGAATAATGTTAGTCTGCAAAGGCCAGATAATGGTTTGTACTCAGGCTTATTTGTAACTTGTTTTGTAATTGGTTTTCTTATGTTTTTTTTGTGCTGTTGGTTTTTCATGCAATTTAAATAATAAATAATGCGTGATATTTTTAGTAATTTATAGAAAATATCCCAAAATGCAGATAATATGAATCCTTTATCGGTAGGTGCCTATACAAAACAGATCAAGAGTAGGCCGTAGGCAACCTACCTCATCGAGTAGCAGAATTGGGCTTATGTAGAGCAATGCAAGGTAAAAAGTGATGTAGTTTAGTACTCAGTAGCCTGAGCTAGAGCATTTTGTACAGTCAGCAAAAACATTATTATAAAATCCTCATCGAGTAGCAAATTGAATCTTATGCCATTCGAAAGTACTACTCAACCTGGTAATAACATTAAAATGGTAGCCGATCTTAAACCTAGGGCTTTTGTTATTAAACCAAGTTTTATGTTTTAAAGTGAAAATCAACTAATGCAAGTACGATGTGCAAATGAGTTCACGGGATGGTTTAATTGTACACGTGTTACACGGTACATATGATACTGTTTATCAACAAGTTCCAAAAAGAGAGGTCTCATTGCCCAAGGCAACTTCATGATTCTGCACTATTCAAAATAATGAACCTAGTAGAAGATAAAACTTGTGTTGTTCGAAAAAACTAATCCACTATTTTAAAAAAACCCCAACGGCGAATCGTACAGATGGGGCGTGTATGTTTTCAACAACTCATGTAGGTACTTATACATATAATCAAAATAGGCAGGTAGTTAAATCAAAGAGGTATCCTTAATGTAACATTAATGTTTCCATACTATGTCAGTCAAAATCAATGATCAAGATCACTTCACAAGTTACCGTACCTGTATAATCCGATATTTTCTCATTTGTATTTTACAAATGTATGAATAATTTGTAAATACGATGATATTATTCAGCAACAAAATGACTAAGGGTCAATAGTCCAGAGGCTATAACGAGATAATAAGAACGAAAACGTGGTGGTTAGCATCGGACAGGGCTGGTAGGCAAACACGGCTCACTGAACAACTTCCAATACGTATATTATAACGTGACATGAAAGATATAAAATTAATATATTTAGTTAAATTTTGTGATTTATAAGATGCATAAAAAGTGATATTTCAATGTAAACTAATATAGTCTCACTCTTAACAATTGTGATGATTTTGCCATTAGTCAAAAAATTGTGTATTTTATTAAGTACTGTTTTCTAAATACTCAACAAAGCTAATGTCTAATGACATTGCTACAGAAAAAAACAAATCTAAGGCTAAGCTCAAAAGACTGATTTAACTAGTTGCTCTAAAGTACAATGAATGTTATACGTGAAGTGCAGAATTTACGTGATAAGGTTAGAATAAGGTACAAAAAATGTGTTAAGCGGATAAAAATGTGTACAAAAATTACCTGTGCTCCTGTATCCCGTGATTGGTCAATATCACTTTTTGAGATAGCATTCAACGTAATAGCCAATCGGAAATCATTTTTAGGAGTATTGAAAGAGATTATATCTTTCTAGTTCAAACAAAGGAGGGTAAAGGTTGTGTGGGATTGCAAAAGAAAATTGGTGGAAATTAACAATGTTAAAGAAAACCTAGTAGATTACGAAAGATATAGTGGTCGAAAAGCTTTCATTCTACTCCTGAAGAAGTAGGTTGCGAGCTGCAGCCCCTGGTATCGAGAGCACGCTGCAACAAACAAATGGCGGTGCACTAAGGTCGCCAAGCGGCTAACGTCACATGCGGTTACTCTACCAGCCAACACCCACAACAAGTTCTATGCCGAGGATGCCACGTGTACGCTGTAGTCGCGCATTACGAATACACTTCATTTATCTACCATTCAATAATCGATTCCACTGGGTAACGTAACTGACTCATATAAATATACATAATTCATTACACGTAGGAATCAATCTAATGATAATGAAATTTTAGATCTTATTAATGCTTTAATTACTTATGCAACAAAACCTTTACAAACAATGAACGCAGACAACGTAAAAGTGGCACAATGCACTGCAGTGGCACTTTGTTCTTAATTAATAAAATTTTAATACCGATTTAAAGTATAAAGCGTATATTCTTTCTAATGCTTTATAATTAATATTGCAAATTATATAAAACTAGCTTTTGCCCGCGGCTTCGCTCGCGTTAAATTCGGGGTAACACGGTTACCCTTTGCCCCCGGAATGCTCCATACAAACTTCCACCCCCCATTTCAGGGAAGTGGGGGGTTAGAAAGATACAAAAAGTAGCCTATGTCACTCTCCATCCCTTCAACTATCTCCACTTAAAAAATCACGTCAATTCGTCGCCCTGTTTTGCCGTGAAAGACGGACAAACAAACAAACAAACAAACACACACACTTTCCCGTTTATTATATTAGTATGGATATTACTATTTTAAAAATAGTATGCAATACGAAACAACATCAATTTCGAATGATAGCATTCGCATTGCCATAGGGCAATTACACGACTGCCTATCTACTCGACATAAGTATAGTACTCGTATGGGATAACAACTTATTCAGTAGGTACATTCAGCAGCAAAAGTAGCTAAGCAGCTTAAGTGTTCAAAATGGCCTTCACGCGCTCTTATTCTCTCTACAATAAAGTCGTGTCAAGCTCATTTTGAACACTTTGAGCTGCTTAGCTACTTCTGCTGCTGACTGTACTTAATAATGATTCAATAATTGATGTAATTTATGCTACACATCTAACACAAAATATGTTTAAATCGGCATTATAATCCCTATTTAGTAATAAAATTAATAACTATCGTTTAGTTCAGAATACACCTCTGCGATTAAAGATTTCATGCGGAATGTAGACAGACGTGAAGAAACAACTGAACTCATTTCAATTTGTTTACAAGAAAAAGAGAACTTTTCATACATTATAAAGGGAATTTGATGTACGTATTTCAACAATATAATATCGTTGTTTACATTTGACTTTCTCCAAAATATTTAAATCTGATTTGTTAGTAAATATCTTAATATGTCTGCCATCCTATCTTTAAAACCTATCGAAGCTGCATATAAGTTTTCAGTTGTATAAATATTCTAAAAGATTTAAAAAATCTCTATCGATTGGTCCAATAATCATATTTTTATCATTTCTAGTTACCGATATACAGAGTCGGTGTAACACGCTAAGTGCATTATAATTAGAGACTTAACCCTGTCTTTGCAAGACGTTTCTTGAGGATCGTGATTCAAATACAACACTAGAACCGGGGCAACGATTCGACATGGCATAACTGACAGTCGCTTGCGAGACAACTATGATATCACACTTTTGTGACAGTTGAAATCGGGGTGGAATCACTCAAGAATGATATCTAAAATGGTGGCCATAGCCATAGATAAAACGCTCTAGCGAGACCTACTGACAGCTTGACAGTGAGGTGTGGACACGGGTGGACAGGATGGATATCACTCTATCCACTAGCGATACAAGTGTGACATCCACGTCTCACAGTTTGGCATGTCGAATCGTAGCCCTGGTGACCGTGTTTGAGCGTAGTAAACGTTAATTGGAAATATTTTAATACAATGCTAAAACCAGGCTAACCAGCAATGCTAAACTAAAACCCCTTTAAGTGTAGAAAAATATCCTGTCTGGTTTAATGGTAGATCAACAGTTGGCCATGTGTCGCGCGCGCAGGAGGTTTAACATTGCTTATTTCTCACCCCGTACAGAATGTACGAGTATTATTGTAGCTATTGTGCATGTTGAGTCCTGAGTGCAGTGAGGGGAGCGCGGCCGTGGCAAAAACAGCTTTATCCCCGAGGAGTATAGTCTACTTTTCTCACCTCTTGCGAGACAATTAAAAAACCAGGGCTACTAGAAACGGAATTTTATTAAAGTAAATCAGAAGCAAAAATTGATCTTTGATACATAAGTCCATTTTATTAGAATTATACCTTCTGTGAAAGATTTCACGGTTCTATTTTTTTTTGTTTTTTATTTTTATTTTTTTATGTTTGTTACTCCATAACTCCGTCATGTCTGAACCGATTTCGAAAATTATTTTTTTGATTGTAAGTATATATACAGATTGGTCTCGTTTTTGTCTAAACGCAGTTCTGATAATTGGATCTATGAGGAATCCAGGGAACTCTTCAAATCTTAAAGGCATACATATAGTGATTTTTATCAATAAATCCATCATTTTTATTCAAACCAGTGACAGTTGATGAAGTAGAACTGCTGATGATGATCAGAACGGAACTTTTCAATGACGCATAGTTCACGTTTGGCGATTTGTCCTCTTCGCTGTATTTGTTAAGCAAGTTATTTCATTGTATGGAGTCTAATAGTGCACCATCTACAATAATCCTTCACCGGCTTCCCCCATTGAAGTCGGTTTTATTTCCTTAAAAATTATTATAGAATCTGTAGTTTTATGACTCTCGCGGTATTAGTTTTAGGTATTTAAAATGTGTTTCATTTGTGGTGGCCAGCACGATTTTCGAATAAATACGATTTTCAAATCAGTCCGGCGCGGGCCCGCGGGCCCCGGCTCACACATACCAATAAGAACTATGGGAAGTGAAATCACATTATTAACCAGCGGGTTATAATGAAATTAAGTACAACATTATGACCCGGCTAAAGCCAAGGGCTATACCTAATGATTTGCTTTCGATAAGGTTTGTATGATATATAATTTGGCATTTTTGTGAAAATATTAAATACTCGTGTAGTAATGAAAACGAGTCACTTTGCACGGGAGATTACACTTGAATTAACTTTATAAAAAAATACATCTGAAAGTGTGAAAAGACTCCACATTAATCGAAATGAGCTGACTTATTTCTTTTTGAAACCATAGGATGTAGGTACTGACAGAGGCTTGAAATCAGAGCAAGAGTACTCCAAAAAGTAACTAAGGTAGAATTCATAATACATATACCAAATGTATGTAAAGTGCTGTCAAATCACTCCGCTGCATTATGTATTCTACCTTAATGTAGGTGTAGGTTATTCTTAACTTTGATTCTGTCAATACCTGTTCGTGCTAAGAAATGTTTTCATGAAAACGAGCATTTATAAATGAAGGAATAATATCATAGGCAAAGGCCACAAGGCTTCGTATAAAAGTATCTTATATATCAATGCTTTGTTTTCAAAAATACATTGTAAATATGCTAAAATTTAAATATTTAGTTACACAAATATAAAGCAAAATATTAAGTTTCCATGCATACCGCTTCATGTAATACTGTCTGAACTGTAAAAAGATGCGAATTATTAAGTCAAAGGTAGCTCTTATTGCCATCTTGAAGCGATTTTAGGGCATAGGTAGCTAAAGCCATGTGCTATTTTCGAGTGCACCAACATGCCTACATAACAATAGCAAAATGGGTGTAACGTTACATAACCAAGGTAGACGAAAGATTCGAAACAATGATGTGGAATAAAAAATTAAACGATAAATATAGAAAATTAATAATAGTATGGATATAATTATTACGAAGATTTTCATTACTCGTTAATAACTATCGCTTCTCTGAAGTATCGGCTGTCTTTCCACGCGAACTGAAGAGTACCATCACAGAAAAAACCACGAAATCCTTTGTTAAAATAACTTGTTAAACTTGTGAAATGTAAAATAGTAAATTGGCACATTATGTAGGTAAAAAAAATTAATATTATGTGCAAGTGACCACTCGGTTAATCTTGGAATTAATAATAGTAAACACTAAATAACTGCACAAGATTTACACTCAAAATTAATTCTTAATAGGTACCTCAACTATCTTTATATGCCCTGGGACTTCACTCGCGATTGTATAATGATTGGCTTTACTGCTTAATATATTTTAAACTTTATATGCGTTCCTTTAAAATATATGACAGGTATTATAATGCCAGAAAAAGTATGATAAAAATATCGCAATAATGGATGGAACAAATGTGTGTTTATGAGGGCCCAAGTGAAAAAGATTTTCAAAACCAAACGAATATAACGAATATATTTAGTAATTCATGACCTTTTCTTGACACTGACCGACTACCTCTTGCTTTTAGTCACCCTTAGAGTCGAGTAAGTAAGAGTAGGTGGAATCATAAAGTTTAAAAGAGCACTGAAATACTCAAATAAATGTTTTGAATGTCGTGTATATGATGATAGCTCTGACAGAAAAACAATAATAATCTAGTCACAGAAAAGTGTTTATCTACACCAATATCATAAATCCTCTATTCCGCGTTCGGAAACCGCATGTAATTACCATCATTACCGCAACCAGTGTATGCAACTGTACGTAATTAGGCCTTATTACGTAACAGTTACATAAACTACTATTATACTTCCTACATAAAAAAATGAAAAAAAGCCTTTCCCTTTTTGCTGGTGATTATACTTAAGACATATTTTTAAGATCGCATGTAAACTTGAAAATATATTAAGGAGGAAAGCAAATTCTCTTGAGTCAATTTTGTTGCTCGCTAGACAGTGTAGACACCTGCCAATAAACCTCTTTGTATGTAGGTTTATTGGCAGGTAACAATGGACATCGTAAACGGATCTAGGTGCTTTTGCAGAATAGGTAACTGGGTATTAATTAAATATTTATTGCAACGCAGTTTATGGAGGATCATGATTAATGATGACTATTTACATTTTATCCGGTAATAATTATACATATAAACTCTGTCGAATATGACCGGCTTAACTTTCATAACGTTTCTAAGTCGACATGCATACCTAAGAAAAATAAATAAGTGTCAAGAAATTGGTAATGAGATGAGGGTAAATATAGACAATTTCAAATAAGTACTTTAAGACAGCTTGTACATACACGATTTCTGTCAAAGGTCTGTCAGCCAGTGTAGCGGATATAAAATTAGCGAAAAATTATAATCAATAATCAAATCTATTTCTTATCAGAGATAGATATTATTTTTGAAATGTTGTACACTCTGCTTTTCATTTCTTAGACATATAAAAAAAAATAAGTAGGAATGTTTTTACCGTAAAAAATAAGACGATATATGTGCGTTAGGTATTAGTGCAAAATGTATTGGTCTAAGAGCTGGCCACGTCAGATATGACACAATAATGAGAGCAATGAAACCTGTCTTGTTAGACTGCTTTACCATCCTTATTGCTAGATCTGGGCATCTGGCAGCTTTTAATGGGTGGAGGTCAGAGTGACAGACCAACAAAGTTTTTAAGTTGGAAAAAAGTAATACCAAAATAGGTAAAAACTCCCAAAGTTGTGTCATTTATAGAGGACAGGGCCTATATTTTAACATTAGATTAAAAACCATTGTCTATTATTGCGGAAACAAAAACAGTAAGCGACTAACTAAAAATTGCATTATACATCATTTGGCACTACTTGCCCCCAACAGAAACTTCTGGATATGATATAATCTAATTAATTACATAATTTCCCATAATATTGCATAAAAACCAGATCTCTAGGTTTTGTTTCCTTCGAGTTATTTGCATTCTTTTACATCCACCACTTTACAGCTGCTAGATGTCCGGATCTAGAAATAAGTATAGTATAGCAAAATAACTAGAGGGCTTTCGTTGCTCTCATTATTGTGTCATATCTGACGTGGCCAGCTCTACGTCTATATAGCCCGGTATCAGTATTCTGTAATCTAACTACTTATTACGACCAAAAGTTGTTAACTACAAGTAGTTATGATTACATATAATCTAACTACAATAATCAAGTTACATAAAGTAGTCGTTAATCTGATTACTGTAATCGAGTAGTTATAACTACTGATTACCTTAGTTCTAAAAATATCTTGTTTTGTAACATCTGTATTCGTTTAATTTAGTGGCTATACATTTATGCACAGCGCAACTATTGATTTGGACCTGAGTTCTGGTGATGATAACAATGATCTGATGATGAACCCTTGAAGTGCCTACTGGTTCTCAGGATTGGTGAGACATAGACATGTTGTCCTTTTGGCTAATTCGACTCATCTTGATGAGCACTTAGTGCTAGTATCGGGCATTTGCTCTCGGAAAGGTGAAGTAGGTCTTGGTATGGTGGAAATGATCAACAGAACTCACATTGTATTGTATGGTATATGCTATTATATGCTACGGAACCCTAAAAATGACCTTTTGAATGGGTGTATTGTGACGGGCCGGCAACTACGGAACCCGTGTCTGAGCATGGCCCGACATGCTCTTGGTTTTTTTAAAGATTTTATTGAACTACGGTATAGTACATAACATAGCAAAGGAACGTGCTCACTCTTAGTTAGACCCGCGCGCCGCGTTTTGTCTTTTCATTTGAAGTACCTTACCGTACGAGTAGGTAGGTAGTTACAAAAAGTAATCACGTAACCGTGATTGCAACTACAATTAGTAGTTAGTAATTAAAAGTTAGGTATTTTATACGATTACTTCATGTAATCAATTATTATGATTACTAACTACAAAATGTAGTCGTAGTTAGTAATCAGTAGTTAGATTACAATTTGCCCAACACTGCTCGGTATTTGAATCTACAAAATACCTAGGCATTGTATGAAATTCTATCCTAGGCATTGAAAAAATGAAGTATTTAGTCATATGACCCATGTAATTGAACCTACAGCCACAACACACTACAGGAAAGGCGCTACACCTCTCGCACCGCACTTCGCACAGGGCAAGAGGGCTTTCTCAGTTACGAATTTAAATAGGTTGACTTTAAGTACGATACGATTGAATATAGTATTATTTGATCGGTGGTGAAAAGGTTTTTTTTCCGCAAGTAAGTATTTATTTAGGTAAGTATGTAAGGATAAGTATTATGATCTCAAGTTGGTTTGGAAGATTACATAGGTAATTGTTTTAATAACATACCCTGACAGGTTATTTATTACCGGGGTATTTTCGTACATAATGACAAGATTCTAAAATATACAGGCATGTACAGTCGCCATCAAATATATCGGAACAGCCAAGTTGATAACAAACATCTGAACAACGCCTTTACTGTCAAGGCGATAAAGTGCTGAGATGTTTAGATATTTTTGAGTACCTTGGCCGCTCCGATATATTTGATGGCGACTATACCTAGGTTTCTTCGTAAGTTACATTTCAATCACTTCCCGGTGTCTGAGCATGATATAATACCGTAATTTACATGACAATGCTATGCACAGTTAGCAATAAAAGTGTGTACCAAAAAATACTTGGAGGTTACTTGTTTCTGGGATGGGTAATTTTTTTTAAACAAATCCATAAAATAAAACAATCTAAATATATAAAAGAAGAAACTGACTGACTGACTGACTGACATATCAACGCGCAGCCCAAACCGCTGGTTCTAAGAGATTCCAAATTTGGCATGTAAGTTCCTTATAAGGTCTAGGGATGCACTAAGAAAGGATTTTTCAAAATTCACTCCCTAAGGGGGTAAAATGGGGGTCCAAAGTTTGTATGGTGAATCAAGATTTGTTATACTATTTTATTCGAAACTTCACAGGAGTATTCCTAACGATAAATAAGTAAACACGTGTTTCAGGTTTTTTGAAAATTCAACCCCTAAAAGGGGCAAATGTGGTCAAAAAGTCTGAAAATCAACATGGGTATCGTATCCTTTTTGAGTACTTATAGTACGCGGGCGAAGCCGCGGGAAAAGGCTAGTTCCATATTAAAGGCAAGTTTATTTTACTTAAACCGAAGTGAAAAGCAGACTGCATAACTCACGCTTAAATACCTACCCAAACTATAATATCGCCCTCGGATTTTTTTTCTGTGGTCGTTGTATAAACTTTTCGATTGTCATTTATGAATGCGGTTTTGGGGTTTGGAGTTTGGGAAACTACAAGATTACCAAAACCGATTTGAAATTAGTTCAACGAACGAGATGTGTTCTATGTCGGCCGTGGTTTAAAAATACTCAACCATTTTTAAATAGTCCAACTATATCAATAGTTCGGGAACTACGTCATCGACATGCTACAGTACCCAGAACACGAAGTGTAATAGTTTCGAGATACTCATGATGTTTTATTCAGCCAGTCTTGTTGAATATAGCTCATTAAATATGAAATCTGTTGCCTTGTCATTTCTTATATTTATATTTCGATAAAAATAACTGCATAACGATCTTGAAACTTTTACCAATAATCAATGCTTAAAATAATGGGATAGCAAACTGATTCGGATGCGGTAGTGATTTAATGGCAGGTCCAACTACTGGTACTTTTTCCAATTAGGTACTTAATTATAAAATTTACGCAATGTATTAAAATTGGCATTATTTTCCTGAAGCAAGAATCAAGGAATGCAACGTTTATGGAATGTGCATTGGTTGCAGGACAAGTGCAAAATCAATTCTCGCAAGTAGGTATAACTACAGAAAGAGCAATATGAATGGGGCATTAGGGAGAAATCTGCACCAATAGGTAAGATCTACTTTCAGAATTCAATGTAGTAGTACTATAGGAGGCTGGTTATATTATAATAAAAGCCCATGCAATACCGGTGCAATAAGTAACACCGATCAATGGTGTCGTGACTTCTAAAATCTCCATATCTCATGCGGTTTCAGATTTCCCTTCACTGTCCGATTTCAATTGCTCGACCTGTATAGTATTATCATTTTTGTATTCGTCGCACTCTGTCATTGATTCGAGAGAAGTAACCCACAACGCACTTAGCTATTTTATTTTATAGGATTCAATTGACACCTATCCTAAACCTCATAAATATGTAATATACAATATATAGGTACGATTTAGTAAATATGTAATTTGGTTATTTAATTAAAGGGTATGATATAACCGATCACCAAATAAATACGGAGTCAATGACCTAATTAATAAGATTGGCCACTAGAATAATAGATCTGCCACCAAAATTGTACCACAAAATAATATCAAAACAATTACCAAAAACCGGCCAAGTGCGTGTCGGACCACGCATAGGAGGGTTCCGTACCTTCAATGGAATAAGAACCAAACTAATACCAAAAGGTCGTATCTGATGCCTATGGAAGAAGTTTTTTGGAGATAACTCAAAAATGGCTGAACCGATAATGTTCAAAACAATTTTCGTAGAAAGTATATGATAAGGCGCATCTCTTCAAATAATTTCATATTTTTAAAGTCACGGGGGAGCTACACAACTTTTCTGACTTTCGAAGCGATTATTTCAGAAAATATTTACTTAATCACAAAATAGTCAAAAAACCTCAATGTTATTTTGAAAGACCTATCGATTGATGTGTCACATGTTGTTATTTGGTTAATTTTTTTAAAAAATTTAGTTACCTGTATGGAGCGCCCCCCTAAAAATATTTTTTTTTTTCAAATTTAACTACATAACTAAGTAGCTGCATACAAAACACACCTTATGTGTAAATTTTATTCAGATACGTCGTCTAGTTTCCGAGTAAAATGCCTGTGACATACGGACGGACAGACAGACAGACAGACATGACGAATCCATAAGGGTTCCGTTTTTTGCCATTTGGCTACGGAACCCTAAAAACCGGCCAAGTGCGTGTCGGACCACGCATAATGGAGGTGTTCCGTACCTAGCTACTACAAAACAAACGAATATCAAAATGTTGATATTTGGTAAAAAAATATTTTTCCAATTAGGTACATGTATGAAGTGCCCCCCTAAAATATTACTACAAAACTAAATAACGGCACCCAAAATACACCTTTTATCCAAAAATTATTAAGATACGTCTAATAGTTTTCGAGTAAAATGGCTGTGACATACGGACGGACGGACAGAGTCTTTACTGTCAAGGCGATAAAGTGCATGTTCAGATATTTTTGAGTACCTTGGCCGTTCCGATATATTTGATGGCGACTATACCTATACTACGTTTTTTTTTTGAGATTAGAAAAATGTTGACAGAACGATGTACAGGGTTCTTTATTTATTAGGCACGATCAACATCCTTGGGCGCGATAAATGATAAATATCACAACTGTCAAAGTGCTTACGCCGTCATTAAACATACTTAAATATATTTTCACCTCAGCAGCAGGAACGAGGGTTCTTTGATACCTAAAAAGAGTGAGCAAAACTCAATTTTGCTGCGAGCGTGAGACAAAATGACCTTGAAGTGACTTTGGAATTACAAATATTACAATGCCAATTTCGCGCGCGTGGTCTAATACAAATTCGAAATACTCGGGAGTCTATTCACGTTCTCTTTTTCACGTCGTTAGTACATAGAGAGAGACAGAAATATCTTAAATGTCATGTAATCTAATTTTATTTAATTTTTATTCGTATTCCGAACTTTCGATAGCAGACCCCTGAAACAGAGTCAGAACGAAACGTTCTGAAACGCGCATAAGTACTAATTTGTAAATCATATTTATACAATTATTTATAAATGTTTAACCATACAACACTTAAAATAATTTACGTTCTTTGTTTCAAAATCAAATAAGTATAAAAGGACAAATTACAAGATTATCATGTGAAAAATATTATTACTTACAACAATCTCTCGTATTGTGATCAAACAGTAGTTACCGAACGCAGATAAAAAAAAGTTGACTAAAGTCAAAATGGCGGTATAGATATTTTAAAAATATTTAATTTATTTTGAATCTTGAAGCAAATCAAATTTTTTTGTTCAATATTTTTTGATTTGCAATTTTTTAAGTAGTTACACTACTATATATAAACTGAAAATAGATGTCATATACTTCAGAAAAAGTGACCAAACCCTCCGACCGGGCCCGGTTGTGACCGGGTGGTCTAGTGGTCAGGACGTCAGCCGCGAAAGCTGAAGACGCCAGTTCGAATCTGGCCTCGGACACCGGAGGGTTTGGTCACTTTTTCTGAAGTATATGACATCTATTTTTAATTTATTTTGATTATTTTTTGTGTTATTAACTTCTAATTGAGGTTTTTGAACTCAAATGTAAGAATATTATAATAAATACAAGTGAAAAAAGTGACAAAGAAGGATTAAGCATCACCCAGGTTGTATTTTTCCATGTCTTCTCACTGCTGAGGTGAAAAATAGTGTGTTCAACATGAGAATAAAGTTATTTACATCTTGTGCTTTTGAGTCCCCCTCTACGCTTAAGATTCTAAATTAGAATCACTCGCTACGCTCGTGATTCTATTATAGAATCTTTCGCTTGCTCAGGACTCAAAATTAGCACTCGAAGTAAATATGAACTTTCTTCTCTTGTTGTACAAATATCTATTGTATTTATAGTAAAGCCATGCCTACGTATTTGTAAATGTTATATTGAGTATTTAACAATATTTTGGTAGTTGTTGTATAGGTATACACTAAATATTTTATTTTTTATTATGGTTAATGTTCTTGTGAATGTTGCACAATAAAATACCTAGAGAAGAAGAGATTCGCAACGGATGGTTCGATTTTTAAATATTTTCTTGCGTCATCTGTCATTAGTATCTCTGAGCCATGGATTTATATGAAGTGGATCGAATACTTCGGTTACAAAGTGAGGCCGAAAGAGAAGGTATGTATCTAGGGGACTGTGTCTCGTTTTGACTAAGGAGGTAATGACGTCATCAGACAATCAAAATGTTAATATGTGTCAAATGTGACGATTTTGTAACGAGTGCGAGTGAGACATCGCCCCCTACTATCATGCTTTCTATCGGACCGTTTTTACTTTTTACGAGTCACCTATGAACAACTGTTTTACTCGGTAATAAGGTTCAACTGTGGTTAGGGAAAAAGTGTAAGAATTAGATCCACTTCATATAAATCCATGCTCTCAGCCATATCTGGATAGTTTTTAATGTTTAAAGCTTATTGTGATTCTTATCTAAGTAAAGGTATTTGCTTGCTCTATTATTGTGCGTTTGGTTGGAGGGTTACGGAGCAATCAGAGGCAGGCCCGAGTGGCATACAACAAGAAAAGCCACCTCGTAGTCAACCAAATCTTTTACCATCACCTAGGACAATTGCTTTATTATTTAGTATTATATAATAAAACCATTAAATAACGTTTAGACGCATTTTTATTTACGAAAATTGATTAATAAGTGCTTATTATGATTGTCAATTAAATAATTTTCGTGAATACTGATAATGAAAACTGGATCTTAAGTTTTCGTTTTAGAACGTACGTGCGTCACTGTCAGGTCAGTTTTTCATTTTCACGTGTCTCTAACGTTGACATACAAAATATAAAACGAAATAGTGTTTTTATTGTTGTGTTGGATTATTTAATCTGCATTTTTTTATTATTTATTCACAAATGTGAACTCTTAATCATGTTAATTAATCCTCTGTTGGCGTGCTTGCAGTGTGTTTAAATTGAACATTTAGAACAGGTTGGCAACTACTGTTTCTATGTTTACTCAATTTCTAATCTCAAAAAAACGAAGTATAGGTTAGAAATTTTAATTTATTGAAGTACGGTAACTAACAGGGGTTTTTACATACCTTTATTTAGCTGATCCTGTATATGTATGTGCTTCAAATCTCGTATCGTAACCTCCGTCCGTAACTACTAGAATTAGATACTCTTCCCGCCGATACTATCGCAATGGTTACAACGAAATATAGATGGCGCTGCTTTAAGCTCATAATTATTTTTGCATGTTTTTAAAGTGGGGCATTTCACTCATGCAATAGTTCAAAATAAATGCAAAAAGATGATTGAAGGCATTGAAAATTTCGTCAACTTAGTAACTTGACCCATAGCTTAATTGGTAAAGCGATTGAGCCCCGGCAAGGCGTATCGATGCAGGTTCATGTCCTGGGGTAGATAATATTTTCAATGTTTGTATTTGATTTAATAACAAATCTACTATTTATATAATTTTGCACGTATTTTTTAATTATTATTTGGTGTTAGATCTACTATTCTGGCAATACAAATCTGGTGATCAAAGTTTTATATTGGATGCAAATATCTATTAATGTTGTGTTTCATAGTTGGAAACCGTTTCGATTAAAATGATCACATATTAGTTTGAAGCAGATATTATAATTGCAATATTAATAAGGGGATGCAAATTAGGTACCAGATCAAAATTTTGGCAGCAAGAAACATAGTTGCCTTAATTAAAACAGGCCTTCTGATCCTATGGTAAAAGCCAGATATGAATATGTACCTCTACCTCTACCTATATTATATTGTAATTTTGGTGTGTGAAGAAAGGTAGCACATTAAGAAAAAGGTTTGTAAGAAAACGTCCTAAAGATGTTTATAAAATATTAATATATTAGGTAGTTACGTATATTACCTATATGTATAATACTATTTGTACCGTAGTAGGTACGTAAAATTGTAGTGGTATGCTTTCGATTACACAATGGGTAGGTACCTATTTATTTACCTTACGCTGAATGAATGAAATGAATGAATGAAACTTAAATATTTCAGGTTATTTAGATACAATTTTTTTATGTTTAGGTAGTTACTTATGTTAGGAAAGACACATTACACAAATTAGGTACCTCTAATGAAGGCTTTTGATGTTTCCGAGAATTCTAAGAAACTGAGTCCTTAAGTCGAGCCAAGCATTTTAATCAGAATAATAACCGGCATACTTACATTTTCAGCAGTAAGTACCTAATTATTAAATGAAGAGCTTTCGTAATCGTAATTTAGTCGGAACGCTAACTTTGTTGAAATGATTGTTACACAATAATTTATTATTTGACTTGTCTCCAGCTAATTAAGTAGTCCTTTAGATCCTACAGATATTGGTCCTTGATATTTTTGAGTTAATGTTGATGTCGCAGCAAATTGGACGGATAAAACTCACTAACGGATATTATTAGGCCAAATAGTCATTAACTTTCAGGAAGATAAGGGACAGTTTTTGTTGTTCTTTCCGTGTGATTCGAATTGTCAGTATTAACATTATGCTCCTTACGCGACAGGACTGTTATGGTAAGTTATGTAATTAATTTTAGTTTAAAAGCCTCGAAACTGTTTCAGTGTTGTTGCATACCTGTTATTGGTACATACATATTGTACGTGTCTATTTTTGCTTTTAATATCATTTGCATGCTTTTTCATGTACTGTTGGTGTGTCTCTATTATAAAATAGAAATATATTATAACTATAAGCCACTATTATCTTTATTATTTGTAGTTAAAACACAACCCATTGCATGATTTAAGTAATGATTCCTAATACCTTTAAAGTCTAGTTTAATACAAGACTAAGAAATAGTTTTCTTCCATTATGACAGAGCGTGACGTAATTTTTGCATTTTCAAGACAACGTTTTGTACAATTATTCATGCCAATTTCATAATCATAAGTTCATAACACTAGTAATGTAGTGTACTTGTATTTAGATATATAGGTCATAGTTTTGGAAGCCAATTATTATGATAATAATCAGAATACACGAGAGAACATATATGTATTAGGTAATCACATTTTTTTACATGCGCTACTATTATTCTAGCGGAACACCAAATGCGAATTTTCAATTTTAACTTAGAAGTTACAAAAGCTCAGAAAAGCTGCTGCTCCGTGGTAGCTTCCCTAAAACAAAGATTTTCTTTCGAACAGAAATAGTTAATATTGTTATACAACAATTACATGCAATTTCTACAAGGTATGAGGTACTGAGTCGGAAACATCCTATATAATGGTAAAAACAACAAAAAGGTATTAATTAAAATGTTTAAATCAAAAGATGTGTTCTATAAGAAAAACTTCAAAGTATAAGAGTTATAGCTTTTAAATACATGTATCAATATTAGGTATTTTATTTCCATAATTTTCATTTTTAAGAACTGCGTAACGCTAAACACATACGTACGTGTATCGCGCTTTATTACGATGGACAATATTATTACGTAGGGGAGAGATGCAATGTAACGGACGCGTTATGAAACGGACACTATTATGTAGATATCGAAAAACATTCTTAATGGAAATTATTAATGTCTCTGGTTATTGGCAATACTGATGACCATAGATCAACCTACGTTAACGACAGATTCCGTCAGCCATGGCCATTATTTCTTTTTCTTTTTCGCACGTTGTTGAATCGCATGAGTTGTAAAAAAAAATCGTATAAATTTAAACTGATTTGAAATTCGATCGTAAGTAAAGCTACAATGAGGGTTACTGTTTTTTTACTCACCAGTTAGCGCCACTGTAGACTGAGGTCCTGTATTACAGCTTTAAAAAAATGTTATTACGTTCATGAAAATCAAATTTACGTTTCAATATTATTTAGTACCATAGGCCGTACTGTAAAAATATAGACGACGCCGCAGTGTTCCGCAGTTCAGTTTTATTAGGCAAAAAGGAGGATTTTTTTGTCCCGCTTTTAAAGCATTCACATTTAATGACTCGGAACTTATATTTGCCATAATTTATATCCTGGTATGGAAAAATATCCACAACATTGTTAAATTAGAAATCATTTCACGAATCCCACTTAATTACTATGGCATTTGACATTTCAAGGACCTCTGTTTACAGTAGCGCCTCTAGCGGAAAATTCATACACGGTAGTCCTCATTGTTATGGCTGTATTTTTTCAATAGTTTGTTTTAAGGTACCATGCCGCAGGGTCCATATTTAGATATCGTCACTACTTTGAAAAAAACTCGTATCTGATTTTTACGACTAACTGTAAATTTATTAAAAAGTGTTGCCGTAAGTTATTCGAATATTTATAAAAAATAATGACTGGCTATCCAAGTATCTCATGAAACTAACAATAACTTATTTGATCAATCACAATAATTTACATGACGTTTATTATTCCTCCTAGAAACTTGATGATTTCCAGATACGATTTTTTTTCAAAGTCGTGACGATATACCTTAGTTTTATTTTAGAGTTAATTATTTTGTTTATAAGTATTTTAAGTATTCTCCACGGGTTGCAAGATATCACTATATCTTAATCTGACACGCTCGAGTGCTATTGTTTTATTTAATGTTACCGGAGTTATTAAACGGACATAAGTGAGTTAAAAAAAATCCAAATTTTCCTTACATTGAATATAATTTTAATAAAATATAGTGTGTAATTAATTATACAATATTATCTCCGAATTCCTTAAGGACAGTAAACGAGTTCCTAAATTTTTAACTACAGTATGTAATAATACTTCAAAATTAAAGGTCCGTTTTATGGAGTCTCTCCCCTACTCGTATATTGCGTAGGTAACGCTACTAACTACACTTATGTTTTGTTATTATTTAATTTGAGCTGATAGTATTACACACATAAAATTGTTTCTTGTAAATACTTTTTTATGTACTTGAATTCTCTTATGAAGGCACTCACGGAGGAAATGAGAAGGTGCACGCAAGGGGGCTAGTAGGTACGCTCCACGGTACAGGTGAGTTTTTACGGGATATCTACGACCTAAAAAGCCAATGCAAGTGACATGGGGAGCAAATAAAACATAAAACACTCAAAACAAGTTTAAGTGTTGGAAAAAAATGCTAATTTTAACTTTTGGCAAACCTGCAATTGTTAAGCGTACTTTTAATAAAGATAGCATCTGTAAATATGAACATATTGCTAAAACAAAGTAGTCCGCTTAATCAGCCTGTAAACAAAATTGTATTTTGATTTTGAGTAAAGTAATTATATTGATTCGGTACGTCGTGGCAAAAAATAAGTTTCATATAGTGGTATAATTTCGATTTGCCAGAGATTTGTAGGATTGTGTAGGTATGGACCGGGCGGCCACGGTGTGTTCACTTACCTCATCAAGTAGCAGTTTGGAACCTTAAGGCCCATTTACACATTGATTAGTGTTAAGTGCGAGTACATACATTTTCTACTTGTGTTTAGTAACAAATGTATGAACTCGCACTTAACACTAATCAATGTGTAAACATGCCTTTATTCATAGAAAAGTAATTGAGTTTAATATGTCACAAATCACTTGGTCGGCAAGGGCTTGGACCTGGTCCGTTCCGTTTTCGGACACTTTTAGTGGTGCAGTTTTAGGGATACTTTTTTCCGTTTGTAGCCAAAATTTACGGCCTTATATTGATAAAATTTGGTGTGTAAGTGTCTTTTAAAACTCGCCATACAAAAATATCTGCCGAAAAGACAATTTCTGATATATCCAGTTCTATACGTTTTCAAAAATAAGTTTAAGGTTACAATTTTTTTTATTCATTCAATATTTAAGTAGATATTTGACCATAAAGTTTTATTCTCTTTCTAGATTTAAAAATATGCAGTAAAAAATAAAATAAAAACAATCCAGGAGCTCTTAATACACTCTCTCATGTAACATTAGTTAGAAAACCTTCATATGAAGATTCGCACTTTTGCAACTCGCCTCATCGGTCGGCGGCCGCGCCTGATAAGACTGCCGGCTGCCGGCCGATGAGGCAATGCACAAAAAAGCGTATCTTCATACGAATGGCACGACCCTTCCGCACAAAGAACTTTCATCGGCAATAACTGATAGACGCGGTTTTGATTTTCAACTAATTTTACACGAAACAGTGTATTAAAAAAAAATTTAGTAACCTTAAACTTATTTTTGTAAACGTACGGAACTTGATATCAGAAATTGATTCTTCGGCATTTGTGTTTCTATTAAATATTCAAAAGTTAAAATAGTTAATTGTATGGAGTGCCCCCTTTAAAAATGTTTTAAAAAATAGTTCTTATGCTCCAATATATGGCGAGTTATGAAAACCAAAGCCACACACCAAATTTTATTAATATAGGGCCGTAAATTTCGGCTACAGACGGAAAAGCACCCCAAAAATTGCACCATTAAAAGTGTCCGAAAACGGAACGGATCAGGCTGACGGATGTCCGACCAAAAAATATTGAAAGAGCATCACTTTAGCTATCAAATAAGGTTGGTTTCATCCTGCTACTCGATGAGATAAAATTGATGTGTTTTTATTTTGTATTATGATTATTTTATTTGTGAATATGAGCTGTAACTGCTTGAAATAAATGATTTGATTTGATTTGAAAAATATATTAAAATATTTATAGCGGGTATAGTGAGTACAAGTAATTTAAGTCGTTTTTTGCTACACCTGAAAAATTGCACCAGGAAAGGGTCCGAAAATGGAACGGACCAGGCTGAGGGGCTGTCCGACTAAGGGATTTGTGACCTAAACTTTTACTTCTCGATGAATAAGGTTCCAAACTGCTCGTCGATAAGGTAAGTAATCATACTGTGGCTGCCCGGTCTAGTATATACGTTTACTTTAACCAGGTATAAAAGGTTAGGACGAAACTTGTTCTTGCCACATAAATTCTGAAGTTGAGTGTACATACAGTGATAAATACAGGCAATAATATTAGTTACCTTGTTAGAGGGCTGTATAATGTGTGTAGTGGTGTCGGAGGCGAATTCCTCCGAGGAGGGCCCTGCGGTAAAGCTGGAGCCCTGCGAGGAGCCGGGCGACATGCGCCCGTCGGCCGCGGGCAGGCGTTGCTCCTGTACGCATGCCAGCCTGCAATCATATATTCATATACTTATAATCATATACTTTACCGTTATACGCGCTCAATACGACCACCACAACAATTACATTACCTTTGAATAAATATAAATTCTGTTCAGTTTACCTTTTCAGAGTGACTAACGTCCCGGTGAGTTTCTTACATCGACGCAACGCCAATTCGAGACGTTCCGGTTCTTCCTCTAGCATTTTTTCTTTGCGCACCACCTGGAAATAACGTGGTGTTACGTAAACACTATAAACATTGTCTGCAGAAATCTGAGAAGGTAAATAATTGACTCTGCACGACAGGCACGAGTAGGTAATAGGTACCTTTTCCATCTCGGAAGCTAATTTAACTTTCATCGTGTCTTGTAGAATCGGGAACTTGAGTTTCCAGTCAGCGACGGTTTTGCTGCTCTTAGATAATACCATGGCAATTCGTTCGATATCTGCCATGTTAACGCGAGTCTCCCTGGAACGTGAACATTACTATATTAGTATTATTTACTTACTTACTTTAACTTTACTAGTACATATATACCTACAATAATTTAGGTACATCGCATATCATATGTACATGTTCAAGCATGGTGTAAATTTCTCTGACAAGATAATGCAAGTGTGTTGCTTTTACCTGTTCGCAGCTTGGCCGCGAAGACGTTCTACTGTAGCCTCCAGTTCATACAAGTCGTTCTCTAGTAGTAGCATGTCTTGCCGATAAATTTCCTCTTCACGTGTAAGTTGCTAAACAACGTTCAAATTAATTAACTATGGTAACATGTATATGTATAAACATTCGCGTATTTGACATAATTACTCAAAATAAAAATAATTAAGGATCGAAGAACATGTTACGTTTTTGAATAACATTAAAAGTTGGTGTACCGATTCCGGGTCGCGCTCGTAGAAGCTCGCGGCGAGAGCGCCTATCTTGACGATGGTGTCGGCCATCAGCTGTCTCATTTGGATCGCGTGCGACAGAGTGGACCGTCGTAAATTTCGAGTCTGCAAAAAATAACACGGCAACTGCTTACACTACCCGATAACAGTTGTCCGGAATTCGCATAGGCGATATAAATAATTATATGCAACAACGAACTCAAATACATTGATATTGGATGATATTCACTCTAAGTAATGAATTATTTGTATAGTTTGAGAGACCTCAATCCGCAGATCACGACTCTGCTTCTGTAGGACGCGCATGTCATTGAAGAAGTCTGGTGTGACGTTGATGGTGTATATCTTCTGCGACACCAGCGCCAGCTGCTGGCCGACTAGCCCAGCGGGCTTAGGCGGTGGCGCCGGCTTAAGGCGGTCGCGCTCTGGAATTTTTTCATATCTAAATATATCATTTTCCATACATACTAACGAACATTATTCAAAAACCTATTCGTAAAAATGTAAGTAAGTAAAGCTACACTAATAGTCATATTTTAAATCAGACGATTCAGTTATTTACATGATAAGTACTTAAGGTAACTAACCTTAAATTGACACTCTAAAGATTTATGAATAAAATGTCTACAATGTATAGGCCTATTTTTATAACTTTCAATGTTCTTGGTACTTTAATTTGATTTTATATAGTATTTCTACATAATATATGTACACTCTTAGAATATTGTGACTAAGAAACCTACGCTTTATTTAGGCCTCTTAAATAAAACATAAAATTACCTTGTGACGAGGTCCTTGGCAATGTCGACGACTTGATTGCCGGTTTTGTTGGCTTTGTATCAGCTTGTTATGGCAAAGAAGTAAGCGGAAAGAAATCAAATACAAGAATTATGAACATGGTTATGATCTTATCTATGAGTGACTAGAGAGAAAGATTAACAGCAAAGGAGATCGGACCTAAACAAAACTCAACGAAGTGGGCGATTCCTTAGTGTGAATACGTGTACTCACAAACGTTAGGATAACTAAAGTATTTAGGTAGGTATTCAAATAAAAATCTTTATGATAGCGAAAATGTGACTACTTAAAGAAACGCACAATGACAATGACAAAAAAAATGTTTTCTTTTAGTTACCAGTGGAACGTTAAGTGGGTTCTAAATGTTCAATGAATCTGTAGTTTATTTAAGTACTTTGAATTTATAAACTTTTAACATATTTTGGAAAAAAGAAAACGATTTATTCTTTGATAAAGTGCTAAATGGGGCATTCAATTAGTATGTTGAAAATGAAAGAACGAGTATTCTGTTAAAAAGTGTATAAGTTACTCTACGGCAGAATTACTGCGATACAAGAAATGGACGTTGGCGGATATGTTAGAGACACCGTTAACCAAGCTACGAGTCGCAGCCAAGTGAGCCGTGACCCGCGCGTGCGCCACACACCCGGAATATTCTAGCTACTTATACTTTCACGCCCTTCATATAGAGACAGGGCGATATAGAGTTTTATTAGGAATAGAGAAGTTCAAACACCATTAGGTACTGAGCAGATTTTGTACCGAGTTTTTTTGTATCATTTACAATCAGCTTCATTCTTTAAAGCTACATATAAATACGCATCTATGTATAATATTACTTGGGTAACGTCAATACTAGTATAGGTAACGATTTTATGCATACCTGAATGTTGGGGCGAATGTTGAATGGGTGAGTTCATATCTGGTGGGTCATCGCTAAAGGATACCGATTTCTCAAATGACACTGATTTTTCTGAAATCACAAATGAGGAATCTACTCAGTATAGTCAAAACGCAGGCGATACAAGAACAAATGTAAGCTTGCCCTCTTCAACAAGCTCTATATAATATGAAACCAACGAGCAGCAAGCTACGGATACATCGCTGTATTATTGCGTTACAGTCGTACCTACATAAAATATATATAAACCAATCCAGGTACGCGATTATTCTTATAGGATGCAGGTAGTAACTAACAAACATGTTGTATGCTGCTCAAACTACTAAATAAAACCGTACCGAGTGAAATATGTATGCACAGGGGTTGTTCCGCGAATATATAGCAACTTGTTTAAGTATCAAAACGTAAGAATATAAGTACCTAAATTAGTTACCTAGTTAAAAAACTTTTAATATTTTAAAATTGTATTACTATTTCTTATTTGTTCCTTGTGGGATTTTTGATATTCAAGCGCTCGATCCAGACATATAAAATATTTAAACTCTACCAGGACTGATGAAATGGTATTTTCGAAAAATCGATGATAGGAATTATATAGTACTTACCGCAGTTGTTTAAAATATTAACTTCATGCGAAGACATTAGCTACAAACTTTTGTGTGTACTAAGTAATCAGTGTAATCAGTAATCACTTATTACTTTCGACCTTCATTTATTTGATTTCGAGCGCTCGAAAGTCAAAAAGCATTAAGCAAGTATGTACTCGTAAGTATATAATTGGCATCTGCAATACACGAATTGCCATTAAACTCATGAAAATTACTTAAATAGTAAATAAATATGATTAATGCCAAATTGTCAAATCACTGAAGAAAGAAGTTTAATATAAATAAATTTAAGTAATTAGTTTGGATATCCTTCGACACATTTATTGCAGATATGTAGATATCGTTAATTAATCCAGACGTTTAGTCAATGTCCTTCTTTGTATTCCACCCAGTATATATTAGTATTAAAATGGGGATATTTACAAAGAAAATAGAAACTTCTTTGCATTTACGGAGTTAGTGTCATATTCGTACTCGATTCTCATAACGTATTTACAATAACATAATAAAAAATATGCATTTATCAATAAAATATTTGGACGAACAATCCTCACCTAGAAACCTATTTAGATGGTACAACCTGTGTAAACAGTAAGTAGGTATCAATCTCTGGTATCTATACAACATAAGACACCGTGTCAGTTCATATTTCTTAACCAATTTAGGTCTTCATTCCTCTCCACCGTGAAAATACCTACGAGAGCAATAGAGGAGTACCTACATGAATATTGAATAGTGACTAAGAAGTTGTGCTCGCATTAAATATAATTAATAAATATGTCGATAAAGAGCAACCTCTTGAAAATAACCTATGTAAATTCTAAGTACGTACACCCTATTTTAGTTCCGTTAATTTCAAGGGTTGTGAGATTAAATTAAGTTAATAATCTCAAACATAGGCAGTATCCTAATTAGCTCCATTTCAGAGATAATCGAATGTTAATTTTCATCTTTTTTATACCAAAACCTATATTAAATTATTCTTTCAGTTTGAAATACCGCTATACTCGTAATGACATGAATGACGCAGCTGCGTGTTAAGTCAATAAAATATGCTTCCATTGTATCTCGTGATTAGCTTACGTCTTACTTGTTTGGTTGAGTTCATTATAATACCCTAGGTACATTAGTGACTCATTTAATCATTAATTATTTTGTATAAACAGAACAATTTTTTCAAAAACGAACTCAGTCAATAGTCCATCACCACCGCGTCAAACGATTCTGAATACGTAATGTTTGCTGACTACACGTGGATTATAACATCCGCCGATACCTTCGCGATACCTTGAAAACTAAACTAGCTCGAACCTAACATTACATTTCTAACTGGTTTTCGGTAAACGGAATGCTCCTGAATATTAAAAAAAACGAATGTTGTATATTTCTAAGTTAAAAAAAAAACTATAAAAGGTAAGTAAACTCGAGATATCAATGAAAGGAATTCCTGTGCCACAGGAGTAAGAATTTAGGATTTCTCTTAGGAAAAGAACTTAAAAAAGCATATTTTTTATTTTTACATTCCATGCCAATATATGGAGTGGACTTCTGGGGTCCTGCTGCATACCGTAAAAACATATTCATGGTACAAAAAAAATGCTATCCGCGTTATGGCACGAAAGCCATTGGAGTACCCGGGTAAGGAGTTGTATATTAAATTTAAAATACTAACTCTGCCTAGTGTGTATACAGGTTTAAAAAAAATAGTGGTCATCAGTTTAAGGGCATAAATTGTATTGTATTGCGACTAAGAAAAAGTAGAAGAAAAATTTTTTGGACGCGAAACAAAATTTTTTTTAATACAATTGCTCAAAAAGTTTACTTTATGTAGCTGCAAATAATGCAAATGTAAGTGCGTAAAGTTTGATTTTATGCACTAGTGCTAAAAAGTAATCTGATCTGCAAATCGTGCGTAAAGTTTGATTTTACGCACGATTTGCAGATATATTGCATTTTAAATTGACCAATCAGAACACTTCACTATATTAAATCCACCAATCACAACACATATCGGAGTTAATCGGAACGCTAGATACTTTTTTGGTGCGTATACTGTGTAAATAATTTAAGTCCTTAAGAAAAACATTGTATTTAATATCAACCAATCAGAATACAGCAATGTTAAAATCGACCATTCAGGAAACGCAATTTATTTCTCAAAACATGAGGTGTTTTTTAGTTCCTACTTCACAATCATTAAAAAAGATTTAATTTTTTGGGAAACGCTTTAAAGTGTGTTTAAACTGTTAAACCAGCTATTAGACATGGCAATTTGTAGGGCCCAACCTGTTGTGTTGGGAGGTGTAATAGGAGGTTGGGCCCGTAGGGAGCTGAAGGAGGGTGTGGGAGAGGCAGGGTACACAACAGGTTGGGCCCTACAAATTGCCATGTCTAATTGATGTTTTAAAGAGCTAATTATACCGTCGTCTGTGGCATTTATTCGCGTGATATTTTGTATCTATGTCAAAGAAGTTAAAAAAATTAAGACCGTCAAGTTATACCATAATTTCACCTTAGTTTAGTTATTGTGCGTAAATAATAAGTATTTTTATGATATTTTCTCGCAATCGAAGTGAAACATTGTATGCATTACTCTGGTCTAAAAGCTATATTACCACTCGAACAATTTTCCCTCACTTCGGTCGGGAAAATGACCACCTGGCTACTTTAGACCCTTGTCAAACAATCTACTAATATTTCATTGTAGTTTTTTCGCAATGAGGGTTTCCGCGATTGAGATTTTCACTAGATGGCAGCACCGTGACGGCAGGTCTTTTTGACAGTAGCTGTCAAAATCCACCAATCAAAAAATATATGGTTAAACATGATTGGTGGATTGTGACAGCTAGACCTGTCGCCACGGTGCTGCCATCTAGTGAAAAACTCGATCGCGGAAACCCTCATTGAATTAAAAAAAACGTTGTTCGACACACGTGCAGAAGTATCATTTTCACTCGTCCCGAGTCTTAACCCTCGCCTATCGGCTCGGGCCAAGTAACCTCGGTACTCGCGCAAAATGACATACTTCTCGCACTTAGATCGAAAACTACTATTTTTATAGGACATGTCATCCCAGCCGGCTGAGCCTCCATACCAAACAAATTTTTTTCCGCGTTAAAATTTTTTTTATCTTAGTATTTCATAATTAGAATACGGTACCAATTATGCCCTTAAACGGTTCACCAGCATTTTTGTTACAACTTGTATACTTGAAGCATGTAAAGTAAATGCACGATTGGGCAGTGGACTGGCCGCGCGACACGCAGGCGAGGCCTGCTGCGGGTGCCCTGGCGACTGATAAGATATTTGTCAACAAACTAAAAGCAATATTCACTCAATTAGCTTGTTACGAAATATAAGATGTTTTCTCCGACTCAAGTCATTGACCCAATCATAATGTAACGATGAAATTGCCTAAACCTACTAGGTATATAAATGAATTTTATAATATGTTTAACTCATATGAAATTAAATTGCCTATATAATTATAAAATGTTATGTATGATAAAGATTTTACATGCATATCTAAGTGACTTTTAAGTGAACCATTTATCAATAAAGCATACATACATACAGTTTTGGGGACCTAGTAAGTACTATAACTAACAACATACTAAAAGTCAGTGCAGCATCAAAAGATTGTAGATTTACGCCAAAACAAAGCACCTCATGTTTTCATAACAAAAACAAGTTATTATGTAACCTAAACCTAGCGCCTGAACTGCAACAAGATATTACGTTATTAAAATGATGTTATAGTTTAAAAGATCAGGCGCTTTGGTTTGGCATACATCTGCAAACTTCTGATGCTGCTGCCACTGACAAGGCCACGCACGGGGGCTTGCAGCACCGCATTATCGTGTAGCCCTACCCCTCCCCTGCTTCGGGGAACAAAGGAAATCTAGGAGACTTATCATACTAGAAACCGGATAGTTTTTATCCCGAAAATCAACATTTAAGGAGTTAAAATGGGGTTGGAAGTTTGTATGGGGAATTGTTAACAGCTGAATCGATTTAGATTAAACTTGGGATAGAGATACTTTGAGTCCCGGGAAGGGACAACATAGATTTTATCCGGAAAATTAACCCTTAAGGTAAATGGCGGTTGGAGGTTTGCATTGTATAGGGATTTTTTTACCGCTGAACCGATTGAAATGAAACATAGTATAGAGGTAGTTTGATAGTTTTTATTCCTAAAATTAACACCTAAAGTGGCGACATGGGAGTTGAAAGTATGTATTGGAAATTTTATATACGTTGAATCGATTTAAGTAGTTTTATCTCGAAAATCAATCCTTAAGGGGGTGAAATGGTGATTGGAGGTTTGTATGGAGAATTTTGAACGGCGAAACGATTTAGTTGAAATTCGGTATGGGTATATAGTTTGAGTACTGAAACTATTTCGATGAAATTGAGTAAGGAGATAGTTCGAGTTCTGGGGAGATATAGAAATAGTTGTTATCTCAGAAGTCATTCCTTGAGGGAATAAAAAGGTGGATTGGATTACTAATTCCACGCAAACAAAGTCGAAATATATTTATTTGGGGCAACAAAGTCAACAAAATGATGCACCTGTATGCATATACATATGTATATAATAAATACATATATGCTTCCTTGGTATCTTGGGCTATTAATGCTCGAAATTAAATTGACATGTCCTAATTTTCAATTGTTTGGTTAAGTTAATCATAATATCCTAGTTACATTAATAGTGACCGATATAACAATCATTGTGTAATAAAAAAAGATTTTGTTATAACTTACTCAGGTACAGAAGGACGTATATATCGTAATATCTTCCTTGTTTTACATTGTATCATTGACTAGAGTGGCGATGAGGGAAAGCGCTTTACCGCTATCCGAATATAAATTGCACTGTAATTTCTCATAATATTGCAGCAAACCCAGAACTCTAGGATTGGTTTTCTTGAAGCGGTTTGCAACCGACTAGAGGGGTTTTATTGCTCTCATTATTGTGTCATATCTGACGTGGCTAGCTCTCCGTCTGTAAGATATTTTTTGCAACGACTGCAGCGCCATGTGCGTAGAGCTTCGCGCGTATATCCTCATTATTTTTGGGTGTGATGTGACTTTAAAGGATGGTTCACGCTGTGACGTTCCGCGTCCTACACGACACTTCCGACACTTCATTTTGTATAGAAAGCGTCACGTGATCCTTAAAGCGCACTATTACTTTTATTTCGAATTGATTACTTAACTATATATATCGTCTATATGTCTTGAGAGGAAATAAAAAGGCCGATTCCTACATATGATTTGCACGAAGTTGTCACGAAACGATTGTATTATGCGAACATGAAGGGATATAATTTAAATTGAGTGCAAGTGAAAATATTGACAGGAATGATGAATTATATTATAAACCTAATACAATTGTTTATCAAAAGTAAACCGAAAACAAGAAAACCACACGACTGAGCAAGCAAGCGTTCGGCGTGATAATGAATGAGAAATGCGAAATGCATTGCTAATGTTCTTGTAAATCTATAGGCACGCGGTTAAATGTCTAATTGTCTATGTTCTAAAAAGTGTTTATTTCTCGAGGTGAAAAAGGTTAAGAAAGTGTCACTTCCCGGTCCAATGAACTGCCGTGCACGGAATTTATCACGACACTCATTTCATTCATTTGCTCGGTAGAAAATGCGCGGGTGCACAATTTTGCGGTAACGTATATATCTTTTGTCAGATTAGTAGGAAATAGGAATGTTTGTATTAAATACCAACGTCAGTTATGCGCCGACTTATAAGATATATATTAAACATATTTAGGTCTACATCGGAGATTTTCTTGTAAGTAGGTACCTAATTAATTTCATTCATGACGTCATTACTTAATTTTAAGTTTATTAAAACATTTTATTTTTAGATTTTATTTTAATCAATAATTGCTTGTTGAAGGAGCTCGTGTTGAAAGTAAACATTAGCAATACATCAGCATAAAAAACTGTTGATAGGGGCCGCGGAGGGAACACTTACGAAATTTATCCCTCCCTAATTTAGGAGGTCGGTCGTTGCCGGGAAATCGCGCGGCATCTGAGTGCAGGAAAACGCAAGCCACATTAACCAACGATGCCCTGAATGGCAACAATATTGTTGAACATTATATTATAACTGTTTAATATATATAATAGGTATACACAAGGGTTGATCATTGTCATGAAAACATATCTCTATCGTTTGTATAAAAATAGTTTTAAACAAATACATAAATGAAGCAGTTGGTCGGCGAGCACAAGGTCGGATTACCTTGAGCGTTGGGCCGGGGCTGGTAGGTCTGGAACTGTTGGCGCGGCGCGGCGGCAGGCGGCGCGGGCGCTGGTGCGGCGCCCGGCACTTGGAGCGCTTTCTGGACGAGGCCGGTCAAATTCGCTAGCTGCCTCTCCATTTTCTCTACTCGAAGGCGCTGTATATCTTCCACTTGAGGGTTAAGTCTGCAAAGCCACGGTACACGCATAGTCATATCATCATATGTCAATAAATGTTTATAATATTAATTTCGTTATTATAATTCGCTGGAGCTTATGTATATCGCCATGCTTTGTTCATTAACTGTAATCTATCTAGTATATCAATTATAAGGTATTGTGGCCACAATATCGCAAGCATGTTTAGTGAACTGTGTTCTGGACGTTTTACAAGTGTCGTATAGCTACCTACATTGAGTGGAAATAATCAACTTTACGATTGCATGAAATTTGTTTTGATTTATATTCAGAACACAATTCGATAATTGCTATTTTATTATATTAAACTATGTGGATGTTACAATAATAAGTAAGTGCCCAAGAGGTAGAGTTACCTGGCGTCATAAGGCGGTCGCGGCATAGGCCGCGGCGCGCCGCCGACGGAGTTGACGCCGTACATCTGGTATGCGTCATCGATCACCACACCCTCGCTACACAAGTGCGATCAAATTTAAACACACATTGACCATTGCTGAATATCATTAAAGCACCATGTTGTTTACAAATGGCAGAAGTAAATATAAATAGTTAAAGTATTTTCAGGGGAGCTTGTGAAAACCAACGCGGGCGTACTGATCCGGTCAAATTACGAATTTTGACAAACAAACTAATAAAGTTTTGAAACAATTACAGCACTATACCTTGAGGCATACTACACCCTGACGCCACACCCTATGGCACAAAATGTGTCCCGGTTGATCGTTTTTTAAGGTTTTAAGAAATGTCTATGTAACATCCTTCTTAAATTGTAAACAATTACGTATCTATTATTTTTTTCGAAAGGCTTTACCGTATTCACGTAATACAGAATACATTATTTTTGGAGAGAAAATCACAACCTTTTATTTTATGTATTATTTTATTTTAGTATTTCATTCGATTTGATTCATTTGTCAACGACTGAGTTATGTCGAAGTTTACCTAGCTATTATATGAATACGGTAAAGCCTATTGAAAAAATGCATACAACCCTTATGGAATCACTTAGGTCGCCGAAATCGGTAAAACGCGTCTTTCTCGTTTTGTTTAGAATTTAATATTTTTAGACACTTTTTTCCTAACGTTAATATTTTTCTCAAAAAATAAAAAATCTTGTCAGCCGGGACACATTTCCTGCTAATTAGGAGGGGGGTAGAATCAGAGGGAGGGTGGCGGACGGTAGTATACGTTAAACAGTATACCTAAAGGTATGATGCTATAATAGTTTTAACTCTATTGGGTTGTTTGTCTACCCGATAAATATAAAAATAACTGGACCGGATCATACCTGGTTTCTTCATCGATGACGGGGGTGATGTTGGGGCGGCCGGCCGGGGGGCCCAGGAATTGAGTGTAGTAGGGGTCTTCGTAGGGCGCGCGCGCCGAGCCGCGCTCGGGCGACGACATGTACCCCTCGCTGCTGTGTCCTGCCGTCACAATTTCCTTAACATAGGCTCTAAACAACATTCTGTACGGTCACGTCTAAAAATATGGATACATTTAATGCGACAAAAACTTGTATCCAAGACCTTACGCTTTGGTAATAGAGTCGTGGCTACATATTTTTGTCACATTAAATGTATCCATATTTTTAGACGTGACTGTACCTATTAGACACTTTTGTCATAATTTAGATAGATACGAGTCGGTTAATATTCTTAAATTAGGATGTGTTTAAATTCATCAACATAATGATATGATATGTATTATTAAATAATAAATAACTACGAGTATTTTAGCAGCTAAAAGTAATATCGATACAACCAGCTTTTAAAAGATATTGATGTCTACAGCACATGTCTAAGTAGTTGCCTATATATTTGAAAGAAGTACCTATATTAAAAATTTCCTAAATAGTTTAATAATCTGTAACCATTCTACGGAAAAAAACATGTTCAGTCGGTTAAAAGGCAGCTTATGTTACCTGTTGCCATAATAAATAATCAATTGACACCTTAGTCATCAAAATCAGGTGTATAGTTTAGGCGCTACGGAGGATCATACGTAAATATAAACATACATACATAAATAGACTACTAAAATTACAACCCTTCCTTTTCGCTTCGCCGTAGTCAGGTAAAAACAAAACGAATATTCCATATTTACATCGACATATAATATCAAGAGGACATATAATACAAATATGACCTATTTTTCACGTTTACAAAACTAAAATGTCTTAAGTACCTACCCATTCTTTAAGCATATTTTTTTGTGTCAACCTTAATTGCGCAAAGGTTTTTATGCCATTTCACCAATAAGAAAAGTTTCCGTGATGTGGTTAAAAAACTGGTTCGAGTTCGGAACACGACGGAAGGGTGCCCAAAAGGCTGGCGGAGTTGCAACGCTACGTAGCGATTCCGATGCGGTGGCCAAGGAAAGAGCCAGCCCTCTGGGCACACCTATAGCGTCCTTGAGGCGTTTACTGATTTTTTTTTACTTTCGTGAGCTCGGGTGCCCATGGTGCGAGGGCCTCGATCCCAAACGGCGCAAACATGCAGCTAGAATCAATTGCTGCATAATTGCGATACTGCATTATAGGATTTCACAAATGGTTCACATCGGTAACTTTAGCATTTATGAAGAGTACGCCCTAACTGTATAGCAGCTGAAAATTACGCTCCGGCCTGTATAATAACGCTAACTGGCAAGGAATGTAGCCCGTGGCGTGACTACGCAATCGGTGCTGTTGCCAAGCTCTTCAGTCGGTAAACAGGTAAACTAAATCTCGCAGTTACACCCTAGCTGAAATTATTGGCGTTTATGTAGTTTTACAGATATTTAGATAAATTGAAACACATGTACCTAGAAATATTGTAATTATGCCTTGTGCAGTCAACAGCACAAGTAACTAAGCGGGCGAGTTGTTCAAAACGAGCTTAACACGACTTTATACTTAAGATAACAAATACGCGGCAAGAGCGTGTCTAACACCTGACCCCCTTAGGCACTTCCGCTACGCACTGTACGCATAACGATTAACTATACTGTTATGTACTATCGGGTTCAGAATTGCATGGCCAATTTATGAATGAATTCATTGATAAATTGACCATGCAATTTTGAACCTGATTGTACATGCAGGTTGATGCATAACGCAAGTATTAGTCTAAATCTGAATTAGAATTATCTCTCATATTAACTTGGCAGCTGCACTGTCCTATCTGGACCTCGCAGCACTCACTGGATTTTCATTATCATCTGCTTTCCCATTACTACTACCCTAGGGAAGAAATACCTATCTATATCCAGTGACATGTAGCCATACGATAAAAAATAATTATTATTATTATTAAACCGTTTATTTATGTTTTTAATTGGCTTATAATTTTCCGGGTATCTAAAACATGAATCGGCAACTTTTCTTAGGCATATAATAATATAAATTGGCCGTGAATTAATATTTTAGCGGCAATATTTTTTTATAAGCGTCAAACATGTGGCATCATATTATTGAAAAACGGCAGCAATATATAGCTGACCAAAAATTTACCGGTAACTTGAAATAATAGGTTGGCAACAAAAATATTAACTTGGCATCTATTATTCAAAGCAGGCTTGGCTTAAATATTTGTTGCCAGCTATTTGTTTCTACCTAATTAACCATTTTTTGTGTATCGATTGCTGGTATCATTTTAATTACGGGAACACTAAAATTTCAGGAAACTGGAATATTGTTAAGGTTCCGTACCAAAATGGTTTAAAAGGAAGCACGTGCTACTCTTTCTTGTCACAATGTCTATTTGCTCCGAAATTGCTAGATCGATTGAGCTGAAATTTTGTAGGTTGTATGTCTCCTGGTGCTTTAAGGGGGTAATAAAGAAAATTAAATAAAATGTTCGCAAACGATAGGGTCATTGTTAGTTACCATCAGGCGGGCCGTATGCTTGTTTGCCACCGTCTTGGTATAAAAAAAATTGTCTGCGCGACCGGTATGCATGTTGGTTAGTGAATTTTGTTTTTCACTTCGTGTTTCACATTATTTAAAAAACTAACCCTTTACTGCATACCAAGTCATGTCTGGCCTTTATAGCTTTCAACTTTATTTAATTTTGTAGTGTGTAAATTAAAGGGCTTGTTTTGAGAATGTAAATTTTTATTTTTTGTCTAAATATCTTGTGGTGAAGTTAAGAATCGACTCAAGAAAAAATATTATTAAAATTGTGCGATGTATGGAACCCTCGGGGAGCGACTCCGATTCGCACTTGACCGGTTTTTAGGGTTCCGTAGCCAAAATGCCAAAAACGGAACCCTTATAGTTTTGTCATGTCCGTCTGTCCGTACGTCCGGCCGTCCGTATGTCACAGCCATTTTACTCCGAAACTATAAACGTAGGTATCATACTAAAATTAAAACAAAGTGTATTTTGTATGCCGCTATTTACTTATGTAGTTAAATTGCAGAAGAAAATATTTTGGGGGGTGGGGCGCTACATACATGTAACTAAATAGTTATTACTGAGTATCAACATGTTGCTCATCAATCAATGGTTCTTTAAAAATAACATCAAGGTATCTTTGAACATTTTGTGATTAAGTGAATATTTTCAGAAATAATCGCTGCGAAAGTCAGAAAAATTGTGTCTCCCTGTAACTCTTGAACCGTAAGTCCAAAAAATATGAAAAAAATTGAGAAGATGCTCCTTATTAGATACTTTCTACGCAAATGTTTTGAATATTATCAATTCAGCCATTTTTGAGTTATCTCCAAAAAACTTCTTCCATGGGCATCAGATGCGACCTTTTGGTATTAGTTTGATTCTTATTCCATTGGAGGTACGGAACCCTCCATTATGCGGGGTCCAACACGCACTTGACCGGTTTTTTAATAAAACATCTTACTTTATTTTATGAAAACGGGTAGTAACGTAAACTTGATTTTTGCGCGTAATCCGCGGGTAATCAAATCCGCCCGTAATCAAACCATCGGCTAATTAACGTTCCATTTCGCCTATGTACCTTTTTTTTCAGCCCTATGAGGGAAAACTACGACAATCGCACAATTTTTCTAATCTAAAAAAAATTAAGTATAGGTAGGTATTTAGGTAATACCTACACAAAACGCACCCTTCATATTTTCTATTAACTAGGTAGGTAGGTATTTAGGTAATACCTACACAAAAGGCACCATTCATTATGCTCTATTAACTAGGTTGGTATTTTGGTAATACTATACAAAAGGCACCTTAAATTTTTTCTAAATCATGTGGCATATGAATTTTGGTTCTAGATATCTGACTATAGATACTTACCTACTTATAGGTACCTACCTACTAATATTCATAGACCCTAGTAACTTTTTAAGAATCCATTTTATCTTATAATTACAGCTCGTGTAAAGTTGCCCGTTGTACTAATATTGAATATGTAATTCACTTTAATTGCTTCCTAAATATTTTAAAAGTACCTTATATTTAATTTAATAGGTAATTGTTTTCGATTAAAAAAAGGCTTCTTAAAATGCTTCCCAGTTGTAAATTCAGCTTTCAATATAATTATTTCATACCTACCTATAGTTAAACAATGTCTATTAAGACATTAAAATACAGCCCATATTGAGATAATGTACGGCCCCAAATTAGTCGCCAACCTATTAATTTTGGTATCCATTTTTATTTTTTATAGCTACCCAAATTCAATTATTTAGCAGCCTGGTTAAATACATGCCTTTTTAATTTCTCATCCAGGTCATCTGAGTGGTGGAAAACAGTACAAGTTCATATATTTTTCTAAAACTTTTACTTGAATAAGTGTCTTCAGTATTAATGGAAAAGCAATTTTTTTAATTAAATACATAATATTGTACATTTATCGTAGATAACTTGGTTAATAACTTACTCTTATACACTGTTGCTCTACACAAAATATACCACACTTACCTAAAATGTTATCTTTGACGGCAAAGATAGTGCTTAATTTGGTACACACTATACTATACCTAACTTACTACAACGCGAATTCCCGGTTGTTTGTATATGTCGCAGGGAAATGATTAAAACAGAGATTTGAACAAATTTCTAAGGGATATGATCGAATTACGCAGGATGTTAAAATGAAGACTCTATATCATCATTTCCCTAGAAAAATTCAGTATTTTCACCAAATCACTGACTCTGTTTAGTGGGAAGACAAAATCGGCCAAAAAACGCGGCACGCTTTTTCATTTCACTAGATTTGTTTAGGAATTTGACAAAATCCCTAACCGCTACAGTAAGTTGATGAAACGAACTCAAAAAGTCGACTAGTTTTATCATTTCGCTAAACAAGTTTAGTGAAATGATAAAGTCTCAACTGGAAGATGGTATATGGTGATTTGATTAAATCTCTGAACTGGTTTAGTGAAATGACGAAAGGAAGTACCGAATACAATATTTTACTTTACAGTTAAGCGATTTTATCAAATCTGTGACTAGATAAAGTGAAACAGATATTAAATCAGATATTTTAACAAATCTCTAAGGGATATGATCAAATTACGCAGGATGTTAAAATGGAGAATCCATATCATCATTTCCCTTGAAAATTTCAGTCATTTCACCAAATCACTGACTCTGTTTAGTGGAAAGACATAATTGGAAGGTGCGTTATTTGTGAAAATCCAGTGCATGCTCACGGTCACTATAAGATGTTGTTAGATTAGCTAATCACGTAATAACTTAAGACAGAAGATCCCTTAAGTAGGGACTGAATAAATCAACCGACTTAGTATTAGATGGATCTCACAACTTTTTACGGTAGAAGAACTGAGTTGCGAGACTTGTTTTTTTTACAAGTTTTGTTTTTGATGGCATAAACAACTTTGATACCTACTTTTGACATTTTATGTAACAATTTTACGTAATCTAGTCTATATTCAAGTCATATCTTCAATCTTTCTTTAGTATATGTTCAAAAATTTTGCTGCATTTTCCCTCTCAGCTCTAATATTGCTTTCTTTTTGACAAAATTGGCATTTAACAACTAAGCCTTAACCTTCCTTTCCAACAGTACTTCCACATGTTGCATGCACGGGATGTTCACAAATACTGCACCGGCCGATTTTGTCTCTCCACTGAACAGAGTTAGTGATTTGGTGAAATCACTGAATTTTTCTAGGGAAATGATGATATGCATTTTACATTTTAGCATCCTGCGTGATTTGATCATATCCCTTAGAGATTTGTTAAAATCTATGATTTAATATCTGTTTCACTTTATCTAGTCAGAGATTTGATAAAATCGCTTAACTGTAAAGTAAAATATTGTATTCGGTACTTCCTTTCGTCATTTCACTAAACCAGTTCAGATATTTAATCAAATCACCATATACCATCTTCCAGTTGACAGACTTTATCATTTCACTAAACTTGTTTAGCGAAATGATAAAACTAGTCGACTTTTTGAGTTTGTTTCATCAACTTACTGTAGCGGTTAGGGATTTTGTCAAATTCCTAAACAAATCTAGTGAAATGAAAAAGCGTGTCGCGTTTTTTGCCCGATTTTGTCTTCCCACTAAACAGAGTCAGTGATTTGGTGAAATTACTTAATTTTTCTAGGGAAATGATGATATGGAGTCTCTATTTTAACATCCTGCGTAATTTGATCATATCCCTTAGAGATTTGTTCAAATCCCTGTTTTAATCATTTCCCTGCGACATATATACCGTCAGGCGTCAGCCGAACTGGGACGTCTTATCACAATTAAAACCCACTGGCATTTTAACAATTACGAATGAAATTAATAGAAAAAATAGTATTCCCATGCCGTTATTATTGTCTAACTCTATATCTTTTATGAATGAAACGGTACGAAAAATGCCTTATTAGATGTAACTGCTTGAGATTCTGAGTCAAAAATAACCTATTGTTTTCCAAATAAAAAAGAACGTACTCGTACCCCGTTCTTTCGTAAAGGCCGAGTACCGGCAAAAGAATAAATTAAAAATAAACTAAAATATGTGCACCTGACTGTTATGATTTATTTTATATTAAGAATGCGATCAACTATTGTTGCGCTATAGTTATCAATTTGTAAGTAGGTCTAGTTACCTACTTACTACCTACATATATTATAAGCGTTCGAGTTCGTCGGTACACACAGCAAGCGTTAAGCAAATGAAGTTAAGAAAGCGAGCATAAGTTGCGAATATTAGGGCTGGCTCGAGTTACCAGGGATGGTGTAGAGCTGTTCCCCTCCCCGCGGACACAGCGGGGCCAACGGGAAGCTGCGCTCCGACCCGCTGCCCATCGTGTATGTGCGCAAGGGCTTGGCGGGCGTTGGACCTACACACACACCACTCTGTACCTAATTTGACGGAGTTCTTGACATACAGTCAACCTTATCATTTAAATTATTAGGTAGGTATAGCTCCCATGAATACAAGACTGCAAGGTCAGTGTAGTCGATGCTGTACTATATTTCGTCGTTTGTCCATGTTCAAAACTCGTAGTTCCAAAGGTACCGAACTGTTAGCTTAGTTGAATGATAGTGTGAATATGTACTGTGAGTAGAGAGCGTACCGGCGCCGGGGAGCGTGGTGGCGCGGTCGGCGGGCACGGGCGGCGCGGCGGGCGAGAAGGCGCGCAGCAGCGAGCCGCCGCCGCGCGGCAGCGTGCTGGGAGCCGCCGTGCCCATGTAGTACGCGGGCGCCTTCACCTAGAAATAGACGTTAGGTACATAATTTTAACCAAAATTGAAAATATAAAGGCTGTAAATAATATATTTTAAATTAAGCTTATTCACAAACGACCGAGCGCAGCGAAGCGAAGACGTCAGACGACTAAGGACACAACGGAACTGTCAGCTGGCTACCTGGACAGGACGTCCCTGCGTTTCGATGGCTTTTTGATTTTTAATAGTTGTTCCGCAATAACTTTAGTAATGTTTTTCTGATCTATGACATTTGTTGGGGTTTTAGCAGAGATAAATACAATTTGAAGGTAGGTATGAGCAAAATCGATCAAGGTAAATTAAGATTTCCAATTTTACGGGGCAACCACTGCAGCGCTTTAAATATACGGGACGGGCATTTTTTTTCTATAAATTGATTTAAAATAAACAGAATTACGTAAAAATTTCAAATAACGGATTGGTAATGAGAATTTTCATATTGGAGAATTGAAAAATAAAGTCAATAGCTACAGGTTAATAAGTTGTATTTCCATAAACTAGAACATATTCAACATTACAAACAAACATTAAAATATAGGAAAATCCCTCCATCTTCAAACTTTCGTAACTTGCTTCTGGCTGTTCCACTCACACCTTGGACATCATACAAATTGACTTTTTGAAATTTAATATGTACTTATCCAAAATTGTATTTGATTGGTAAATTGGCTTCCTACGCATCACTACTTACCATTCTTTTGAAAATTGCCAAATAATCTCTGATTGTTCGACGTTTAGAGACGTCACACTAGATTAAGCAAACTCTAAGTATGCCAAAAATAGTCAAAATTGTTTAAAAAGCAATCCCATACATTATGTATCAAAAGATGCCAACCCAGCAAAAGTCCCTAAAGCTCGACCAATCGAAGCTTCATGGGATATTTGTAGTAGGTTAGTATAAGGTTACGGGCAGGATGCCAGTTCTCCGAAACCATTAGAATTAAGGATAATATGGACAATTAAGAAATGTTGTCCAAGGTATGATGCGTATGGTCAGAAGCACGTTACAAAAGATCGAAGCTGGAGGGCCTTTTTCTATATAGTAGTGATTGTTTGTAATGTCTAATATGTTCTAGTTCCTCGTAAAAAAATCCATTAACCTGTAGCTATTGGCTTTATTTTTAAATTTTTCAATGTGAAATTTCTAATTACTTTAAGCCAACCCGTTAATCAACTAAATAAAAAATCACAAGGCTTCAGTCGAGTCTGATAGCGCGCCTCCAGCCCTCACCGCCCCCCGCTGTTCACTCCACACTTATCTATGCGCGCCAAAGGAGCCGATGAATAGTTAACGGGTCACGCGTTATTTAACGACTTGGGGCGTGATTCGGTTCTCGCTCTATAAATCGTTGATTGAAATAATTAAATAACACCAATTGTTAAAAATACGGGGTAATGTATTCCGTATAGAATTCGCCAAATTACGGGACATTGCTAAGAATCATGGCTGAAAAATGGCACGTCCCGTAAAATACGGGACAGTTGGTCACCCAAGGAGTTGTGAAGCTGCAAAGGTGCAAAAGCGATCTTCACAAGGGTCTTGTTAAATTGGTCAACTCGTTTGCAAGCAAATCGCGAGTTCTCAGTTCGATGCGTACTACTAGGTAACTTCGATTTATTAATCGAACGAGCAAGCGCAGCGAACGAAGTTCTTACAGACAACTTTGGAGACTACGGAATTGTCAGCTAGATACATGGACGTCCCTGCATTTCGTAGCTATCAATGCAGGGACGTCCATTTTGATACGATGACGTTCCGTTTCATTTTGAATAGTTGTTCCGCGATAACTAGGTATCGTTTGTCTGATCTTTATGAGATATTATATTATTATTCCTCTTTATTCATCTTTTTACTAAAGCTAGGTCATTCTATAGTATTTTTACAAAAGTAAAATATAAAAATACATCTAAACACACAAAAACAATAAAAACATTATAATAAACCTAACCTATGGCGCCGCCGGCAGCGGAGCAAGACCCAGGTGGTCAGGGCCGCAGAGAGAAGAACCTTCGGACTATACGCACCGTGTCCAAGATTTGCTTCTGAATCTAGTGAATCTACCCTTGATCCAACCACAATTCCGTACCGATAGTCTCTCAAGTCGAGTCTGGGTGAGACTCTTAATTCGCTATGAGACCGTTCGCAGAAAGAACTATCGGCACATTGATCGCCGACATGGCGCTTACCTCGTGAGCCAAGTCCAGGTACTTGCTGGACTTGTCCTCGTCCTTATATTATCATTATATTGTTTAATACACTAGCTGCTATAAGCTGATGCGTGTATTACTGCACTTGTTTATAAGCATAAAGGTCAACTGTTTTTGATTTCACATGTTTATCTAGTCTGATTTTAAAACTGTTCACTGAGGGGGCACTTATCGCTGTATCTGGTAATTTATTCCACTCGCGCACAACTCGGTTACATAAAAAGTGTTTTCTAGGATTGTTTGCGCTGGGTCTTCGGTTAATTTTTAAGCTATGGCCTCTCAGACGATGATTCCTACTAATAACAAACATGTTTTTTAATTTTGGTGCGTCAGAACATTCATGTCGGATCTTATAATTTTCAATGAGGTGCTGTCTTCTTTGCTCCAGAGTTGTTAAACCAAGATATGTTTGTCCATATGACATACTCATACTCATACTCATTTATTCATAATATTTTAAATATTACATGTCAATCGGTTTTATAGCATATATTTAAATTACAATTATATAATATTAAACATAAAAATAGAATTATTAATCACTTAGTTATGTCAGCTTGGAATTAGTAAGTACTCAAATTGACTTTGTTTCTGTCAAGAAATTCAGTGACAGAGTAGAAAGTTTTTTCAAGTAGCCATTTCTTTAGTTTGTTTTGGAACATGTTGGGTCTATCCAGTAATTTGAATTCATATTACGTAATCCATATACCATCCTTCACGAAGTATGGATTTCAAATTTGGGAAACATATTCAAGTGAATGTCATGCAAATATATGTTTTAAATAAGTTCAGAAATAATGCCCTATCAATAGTCTTGAAGGCCTTTCTTATGCGGTATTATAGTGAGTTGGCTCTCTTCGCTACTTCAAGAATGTACTTATTGGAATACATTGGGCGAGAATACGATAAACTATTGAATGAGTTGTCCAGATCCAGGTGTGCCTATTAGTTTATAATAGGGTCTTCCATACTCCATAGTAATCATTCCTATCTGTCCCCACTATCGCCATCCTACGCACCATCGAGGCGGCGATAAATGGGAATACAGCGTTTTCTATAATGGGTGTTGCGGCTATAGTTGTTACAAGTGGTCTGCAAAGCAAAATATATATCCTAATATCACCAGGTATAGGAACCTAATTTAGAAATTTTAATTAATAATTTAAAAAAAAATCGAGTAAAAAAACAATTAATTATGCCCACTTGATGGCTGCTTACCATCATGTTAGAGTAAACAAAAATCTTTTAATGAGAATAGCAAAAGTTCATACACTTTTACATGAGTTTTATTTTAATCCTTTGCTCTGGAGTATGAATATGGTTGCCTTTACTTGCTGTAGAAAGCGGCAAATTATTTTTGTAATGTTTCTGTAGGGAAGATATGGCAACAATGTATCGAAGATGATTGTTTCGCGGTTTACAAACACTCAAAGTAATAACAATATTGTGACAAAGATTATGTTCTTACTCGTCAGTTTATATTTTGTATTTGTTGGGTGAGGACACCAGTTACATTTTTCCCTGCGGTGTTGGAAAGTTTATTAAACATCATATCCTGTTGATGTAAGTACCTCCTACTATTAAATCGGTGGAACTCGATTATGTAATCAGTGCCACTCATGAACGCAGACTTATTCGATTTTTTTACTTATCTGATCAACAAATAGTGACTTGTACCTACAATCCATTTTGATTATATAAATATTACAAAAGTCACTGAACAGCCTCAAATACTCACTCACTTCACTTTCGTTGTTAATAACAAAAGACAATGTACGCCGCTCCACACATGTGGCGACTATGATTAATATATACCTACTTATACTTAGTAGATGATTTCCCCTTGCACAGAACAATGGTGTGTGCATTTGGGAGGCGTTTGCGGTGCCGAAGCCAAGGTGCAGAGGCCTTTTCAGCAATTCAATGAAATGTAAAGGGTAAAAATATACTACATACGTTTCTGAGTAACCCTGTAAAATATACTAGGTACTGAAATTAGGAAACGTCTCCCTTAAAGTTTGAAAGTATTTGGTTTCATAAAGTACTTAGGTAGAATATTACTTAGGTAGCTAAGTAATATTCCACATATACGAGTATAATATCTGTAACTATTCCAAACCTAACTTTACATGCTTTACGGACACCATTTATTATCCACATTGTTCTACTTTGCATATTGACAAAAAAATACCGACAAATAGGCATAGCGAGGCATAAGTTGAATACTAAAATTAAACTATGCAAATATATCTTTATTAAATAAGTAGATAGGTAGGTTGGCGTATCATTTAATCTGGTTCATATAAACAACTATTTTTTTATTAGGTACTAAAGTAACTGATGATGCGGTCAAGAGCCTATATGAGGTGCCTAAATGGCAATTCGTGACGTGGCATTTTTTCTTATACAGGCTAAAACCACTTTGTTTAACTCTGTAACTAATCACTATTATCATATGGTAGTTTCATCCATCAAAATTGGTTGCAAAAATAAAATTATCAAGTGTTAAACTGCAGCAAGAAAAATATTTTGTAAAAACATTATGTTGACTATTTACATAGACGCGTTACTCAATGTAACCCTTCTTCACTATAATTACTTTAAGCATTGATTTACATTGTTAGGACGTAAAACACCTAAAACGCCAAGCGAGAGTCATTAATCAGACACTCAATGATTGGAGATCTACAGGGTGATTCAGGAGACGTGAGCAGGAACAACCCTACACCCTTAGTTAACGATAATTAATCGGACGCCATCATGTTTATGTGAAACAATAACGCCTTTCTCTTATTTTTTTTACCTTTTTGTTACGTAGAAATTTTATTTTCTGTAATCATGGTCTACATGGCCAAATCAATAAAGATAAAACCTGTAACAATTGTGACAGCACTTTAACTATAAAAAAAAAATTGTCAAATTAAGTGAGATACAACGTTTCCAAAGTAACCAGACACGATAATGTAATGACACATATCACAGAAAAACAAGAAAGTATCAGTACCCGACGTAGTATTCTTATTGTAGAGTGGCCGTGCGTGTCGTAAATAATTTAAAACTTTTTATTTGTTATCCTTGATGAATCAAAAATATTTACAACTTTATATTTATATTGCAGGTACGAATAGGTACCTACATGATGATGATGTGGTGGAGATACTTGCTAACGATTTTAAGCATATCGGCTTTTAGCATCGCAATCAACAGACCAGTTTACAAGATTGTTCTAAACTCGAAAGGATATGCGCAGGTAATCCTTTTATTTAGAATACTTATTACATTATCTTTATAATTAGTGAAGCGGTTCCACTATAGAATACTCCGCTTGGCCTTGATTTCTATACTATCTTCTTTTCTTATTTATCATGAAATCTACTATTTCGAAAAATAGTTGCCTTTTTTGCCGGTGTCCGTGTCCGTGTTGTTATTTGAACTTATTAAAATTAACCGCACAAAAAACGGTGCTCAATGACCACGAAATGTTTGCGTGGCGTCTTAGTGCGAGGTTTCACGCCCAATGATTGTTTATAAAATCGAAATTTTGTTCCCTGTTAGTAAGGCATTGGCATTAAACTGCATGATAAAAATTGAAGATGGAATTCAAAACAGTTTGCTTTTGGCTAAACATACCTACAAATGTAGGGAAATAAATAAACATAAGTATGTACTAATTGATGTTAATTTAATAAAAAAAATATGTAATTACTCGTACAATGTCTTATGTGTGAGTAAATATTCATTGCTGCACCAACATATAAGAATAATGAAACAGTTTTTACAAAAAAAAATAGGTGAAACATAGGCAGTCAATCAATTATTTATCCACAATTAAATTATATCATTATTATATCATATACTAGATATCACACTAGATGACCCGGCGAAACTCATACCACCAACTACATTTTTTTTATTTTCTTCAATATTTTAATAGTTACTCGTATTCTGTTATTCTGGGCGGAGATAAAAAATAACAAATATCATTAAAATTGGTTCTTCCGTTCTTGAGTTATAAATGGTGTAGCCAACACGACTTTGTTTTCATCATCAGTATTTAAGAGCTATGTTCTTGTCGGTGGAGTAATCGCCACTCTTCTTTTTGCTGGGCCAGCCTTTTAACTCCCTCGTACGACACGACAGAAACTTTTTCTTTTATTTGGCTGAGATATGTGAGCCTGGGCCTTCCTCTGCCTTTGTTTTATATAAGTAAATAAAATAAAAAAAATAAAATAAAAAAATAATAAGATTATTATGCAGAAATCGGACTGATTGGCGTCACTGTACTGAAATAAGTTATAGATTTTCGAAAACTTCGCCTATCCGTCAGATCTCAGGCTGTAAGTAATACATTTTAAATTTAACATCCAAAAGAAGTAATTTAAAATATCTGATGTTATAGAATTACAATAAGTGTATAAACACTGATTTACGATACGTAAAACACGTTAACTATCGCTTTCTAACAAGTATGACGCGGCTACCAAGTAAACACAGTCATGGTCGTAGCGCCTGTCAGTATGTCAAGTCAAATAAGCCCCCTAAAAACAGTTTTAGGGGCATTATACATCAATCAGCTTCCAGCTTATCTGTTATTAATTCTAACAATATTAGGTATGCAGTATATATTGAGCTTGTCTGGCTCGTAAGTGTTCATTAATAAGATATTTCTATCTAAATTAATGAGGTGTGTCGCACGGTGTCTTCCCTCTAAAACCCTTCTCCACTTTTGCTCCCGTGACCAACTCATGCTTAAGCTACACAACAATATTAAGTGTATAATAATTTAATAAATCTAATAATCAAATTTTACAACTGGAAATGTATATTACCTATACCTGTGACAATGTATGATCAATACAAATAAAGAATATGAATATACTGTATACACAGGAATAACATATCAAACAATTTGTATTAGAAACAACTTTTAATTATGTGTGTATATGTACATAGCTGACCCGGCGAATTGCGTACCGCCAAATTTCTTTATTTTAATTTTTGAATTATTTTAAAAGTTATTCTACTATTCGGGGCGGAGACAAATCTAAATCATGAATCATTAAAATTGGTTAGCCGTTCTTGAATTATAAATGGTGTAACCAACACGACTTTGTTTTATATATATAAGGTTATGTAGTTTTTATTTATAAAACAAGCAAGAATTACAGTATAATACCTTAAAATTACACGTATTCAAAATAAGGAAAACTAAATTAAAAACTAACTTACACCTAAGAAAAAAGGTTTCCCGGATCTGCCCCCTGCGTAAAGGTGCCCATAATGCTGGCTACATTTCCTCGCTGAATCGCGATTCCGATTCTCTGCGCAAGAAATGAGCCAGCTCTAGGGTCCTTAGTTTTAATGATTAATAACTATTTAATATTTCGCACGGGAAATGGTCGAGAGAGATAGTACTGGCAAATTGTTCGAGTCAGGGGGTTCTAAATTTATCAACTTTCCTACCAATAGTGTTGTAGAACACGTCTTGGATACCTTCCATAAAAATAAAACCTAACCTAACTCGCCGAAACTATACATATAGGGTGCGAAAGAAAAATATTGCTGTATGAATAGTTGCGAAGTATAAGAGACACATAATTTTATAAAGTCAAACCATAACGTCCATAACTAATGCAGAAAGCTCGATTTGTTGAAGCTTATACACAGAGCTAGCTCTCTGTGTATAAGCTTCCCCAGCAAATATGACACAATAACGAGAGTAACGAAACACCCCTAGTTATGTAGCTTGCTATAATATCAATATTTCTTGATCAGGTAATCTGGCAACAGTTCATTGGTGGAACACTAAGAATGCAAACTACTCGAATAATACAATCCCTTCTTCCCGAGTTCTGGGTTTGATGCAGTACTATGGCAATTACGATATAATTAATAATTGTTAGGCGCTTCTGTTGGGGAAAAGTAGTCCCATTATGATGTATACGTACAAAACGTTACTTATAATTTGTCGCTCGCTGTTTTTAGTGTTTTCGTCTCTACAATAATACGTAATGTTTTTTTATTTTTATTATAATGTTAAAATATAAGCCATGTTCTTTATAAATAAGCCAATACAGACTGTTTTTAGTAACTTTTGAGTAACTTTTTAAACTGAAAAAAATGTCGGCCTGTCACTCTGACCTCCAACGATGTATTGATGCCCCGATCTAGCATATAAGTAGACACATTTTCTGGGGCTATTGGTCTAAATAGGGGTGCAATAAGCGTTATTAGAACTTAGCTAATCGGTAATAAGATGTATGTATAACAGGAAAAATAATAAACAGCAAAATGTTGTGACCTAGCCTATAGAAAAACTGCATAATTTTTTTTGTTAAGATTTTAGTAAGGATATTTGTTTCATAGACATTTTCCTAACTTAATTTTTTTTTTAATAAAAATAACCCATGAACAGGGATACATTTCCTGCTCAAAAGGGGGGGGGGGGGGTAACGTCAGGGTAGGGGGACGGACGGTAGTGTGCATTAAACAATATACCTAAAGGTATGATGCTATAACAATATAGCTAGGTTTCATAACTTTATTAGTTTGTTCGTCTACCCCTACATTGAAAAATAACTTTTACCGGATCAATAGTTGGGATCTCTAAAACACCGAGGTCAACACCGAGGTAGCGTTATAGTCGTAAATAGCACCAATGGGCGTGTGTGTGTCTAATCTGACTATACTTAGTAAAACAAAAGATACCTAGACTAGCGGTATAAATTGAACTACCTACCTACAAATTAGAGATATTAATTATCTACCTACTAATTACCTTCCAAAAACAGTTTTTTTTTAATCGTTTGATACATCTGTGCCAGGGAAAAATTAGATATGTGCAATTGTGCATTTCTCATTCTAGTTCATACAATATGACATCGACGTCCCACCGCTGAGAGAGTTCACGCTGTGCGTATGGGTGCGCGTGACTAGCGTCGAGAACGACCAGACCATTTTCACTTACGTAGGTAAGAGCATCTGCGCAACTTGAATCCTTAAAAGATTAAAAAATCCTGATAAGTGTTTGATTTTGGTAATAACATTGTTAGTTTTTTAAATAAATATTATCAAGAAAGTGCACTGGCCGAACTGAGACCACACAACTGATGCTTAAGCAAACAAAATTGCGCCACAAGCACTAATTTGACCCCCTTTCTCTGATCTTATTTCGAGTAAGTTCAATGTTGCCCAGTGGGTATCAGAGGGTCAGACCCAACATTACCATTTTATCAAATTAGGATTGAATTACAAATGAAGTTTATGAATGACTGAGAATATAAAATTCCATTAAACTTATTTTCAAGTCATCAATTTTAAATTTACTTATGCGTTTATTAAATTTTTTGTATAAATTATATATTTCCTGTTACATTACAGCATTTATAATTGCTTGAGACACGCGAATACTGATTTATGATAAACGAGGTTGTAGATATTACTAATTGAATAATTAGCAACTTCGCGGTCCAATAATTATTTTTTACCCTCAATTATTCATTAGTTGCGCGCATTGCACTGCTTTACGCATTTCCAGGCACCGATGGTGAACGTATTATGCGCTTATGGCTGGACTCGGGAGGCCGGCAGTTGAAGATATCATTAGAGCAAGACCGAGTAACGTCGAGTGCTGTTGTCGAGTTCACCGCGGGCGTGTGGCGGGACGTCTGCGTGTCCTATCAGGCGGACCACGGTGCATGGGCTTTGTATGTCGACGCCAAAATTCTACTGTGTGAAGGATTAACAAAAGTAAGCATTACTAAGATTGTATAATCTAGCTATAGTAAGCGTATTATCACAAATTAAAACCTAAATTAGAAAAGCTGTGCCACAGTAATTTCCTCCGAATGTTGCTTGAGCGGTTTACATAAATACTCGTAAATGTATGACGTGTTTTGAATAGATACACACGTATATAAAAGATTCCTTATATCGGTAAAAAAATACTTTCGTAAATCAGTAGAAAGTTCTTGAGGAACCCTATACCCACAGTCCGCTGACCGACAGGCTCAGTGGTATAAGTAAAGTTCTATTTGTCTACCTTCATATAGAAAACCCTACAAATGTTTACAGTTTACAAACTACTCGTTACTTACCTATGCAATAGAAAAATACTTATTTAAATCAAATGTGGATACGTCACTATCTTACAAATAACTTTACGGGATTATTGACATTATCTCATCCATCATCTTAACAGTAAATAGATGTAATGAACAATACCTAGTTAGGGATATTTTTTTAGGGTTTTTAGTGGTGATTACACTAGCGTACGAAAAATACAGTATGATTACACAAATGTTGTTAGCTCTGCGAAATTGTACAAATTAGGTACACGACTAAACATATGAATACATTTGATGTGACAAAAACATGTATCCTAGACTTTACGCCTTGGTAATAGAGTTGTGGTTAGACATTTATGTCACATTTAATGTATCCATATTTTCAGACGTGACTGTACCTGGTATAATGTGATCGTCATGATTAAGAACGTAAATCGGCGAATGATTAATCGTTAATGATTATTGATACAAAGCAAGGTTAAGTCATGGCTTACGGCAAGGAGAGTCCAGGCAATATTTCATAAGTTATTTGCTGTATTTAAATGTACTCGTACATATGTGTGGGTTCTGTAACCGCAGCCCGCGGCGCAGACATTAACTTTGAATGTCTGACCTGACACCAGTGGCCTCTATACCTCCCAAAACAGGTTACGTGTATTTTTAACACTTTAGGGCGCGTAGTCACTAATGCCACAAATTACCTGTTTATTATTTACAGAATACCTGTTTTATCAATAAATGACCATATCATATCATATCATATTATATGCTGTAGTTAGCATACGCGTCTATTATGTTAAAATTTAATATAAAGTTCGAGTTCCAAAACGTGTAATATGTAGGGAGTACGAACCTCCCTATATAATACAAAAACTGTCAATGACAATCCCAATTAAACTGTCACTGCCCTATTCTCACCCTTTTATATATAGAATTATTAGAATAATTATGCTAAACATGTATTACTTACAGGTTACAATATTATCAATTTCATAACAATATCTTTTTCAGTTCCGAGGTTTTCATTTCTCTGGAAAAGGAAGTTTGATTATTGGATATGGGATATCTGAAAAAGGTAATAATCCATACTAACGTTAACGGCCTCTAAGCCTAGTCGGTAGTGACCCTGCCTACGAAGCAGGAGGTCCCGGGTTCGAATCCTGGTCAGGGCATTTATTTGTGTGTTTATCACAGATATTTGTTCCTGAGTTATGGATGATTTCTATGTATTTATCCATATTTATCTATTATATATATCGTCGTCTAGTACCCATAACACAAGCCTTATTGAGCTTACTGTGGGCCTAGATCGATTTGTGTAAGATTGTCCTATAGTATTTATTTATTTATTTATACTAATATTATAAATACGAAAGTGTACCTGTACACTGTTACCTCTGCAGGCTTAAATCGTTGAACCGATTTAGATGAAATTGTGTATGGAGATAGTGTAAGGCCATTGGGACACACATGGGATGAAAAAAATATACATATATATTCTAACGTCTTCTATGCGTACCAAGCAGCGGACAAAAGCTAGTAGTTAGTATTTGAAATTAGTCTTCGTAAATAACATAAATAATTAATTTTATCCGCTTTCAATCAAAACATGTTTTATAAGGATCAATCAAAGGTTACCTAAATAAAATTCATGGCGTACCTTGTCTAATACACAAAAAAACACCATCTTCATATTTAGAGAATTTTCTGAATATTTAGTCTACTTTATATTCATAAGGACCCCAAATTGGTGTTTTGTTAGAGGTTATGTAGGTAATTAGTGCTCAAATATATAAAGTGTAAAACGACGTCCTTTTAAAACCGTTTTAATTAATTTTCATGTCTTACAATAAGTTTTGGATTATGATCTCACTTATAGGTACGGCAGTAGGTATAGTTTGAATTGTTTTTTATTACAGGTATAATACTCCATAGTAATACTATTATTATCCTCAAAGGATTATTTTTTTAAATATTCATTTACTTATCTTCTTGTGTGTTATGAAAATCACCGCTGGTAAGTTTTAATATTTCCTAATTTCTGCAGGTTTACCTACTGGGCTGTCAGGAGAGATATACGGTGCATCTATGATATTATTTTCAACAATAGAACGAAACATTACTACTAACACGAATCCTTGGATTGGACAAAAAAACACACAGGAAAATTACTTTCAATCAGGAAATATGGACAAAAACCAATATATTATTTTGGGTGATTTACAAAGCGCTGAAATACAGACTGCAATTCCGCGTGCTATAAATAAGGAATATGATATTTTTTCTTCAGATCTTTCAAATCCACAGCTTGATGACACTATGAAGAGTATTTTTAGTCAGTCCTTACATTCAAATATTATAAATAATAAAAAAGAGCATGATTTTTCAATATATGAAAATCATCCACCTCATGAGAATGATAATAAGAGAGATTATAACCAAGTATACAAACATAATACATTTAAAGTAATTCGAGCCTTGAAAAAGGAAATAACTGGTAGCGAAACACAAGATTTACCAATAGTGCTCGAATATGAAACTCCGCCACCTATCACTGGATCAACTTCCGATTATTCTATTACAAACACAAAGAGAGGAAAGAGTGCAAGTAAGAATCATCGTGATGATATCATGATATCAGATATTGAGAAACCTCCACCACCCGAGCATGACTCCAAGGTTTACGGTCAGTGGACGAGTTCAAAATTCTCAAACAGTGTTCTGAAATATTTGAAAAATATAAATTTCAACACGAATAAAAAGCAGAAGAAAATGATACCTTCGATTCATGTTGAAAAATTGAGTGATTCGTACCCATATCCATCTGAATTCAGATCGACTATAATACGGCCAACAATAAATTACAAAAAGAAAATACATAGCTCAGAGCGGCGTCATATCATCGTTAGGAGAGATAATAAGGAACATCAAATAAATTTGCAAATAATAAATCCTGTTGAAAGTGACATAATTTTTCCTTTGAAATATATTGACCCTGAGCTCGTAGAAGTGACCAACAGGGGAGAAACGAAAAGAGAATTAAATAATATATTACATAAAAACTCAGATGATAACTCACCATATGGTACAGAAGAAACAAGCGTTTTACGGAACTCATCACAAAAACGGATATTTGATAGCATTGTAAATACATCTGAAAGACACAGAGGCAGTAACTTAATGAACATTATCCCATACCTAAAACAGTATAATGTGAACAACGGGAAAATTCCAACCAAAAGTACTAAAAAAAATCTACGTTTTTTAAACGGTCAACCAAGCATTGATCCATGGGATAGTGTTTATCAAAGAATAGCACATATGGCCGATAAGAAATTACATGAATCGTATAACCGATCTAATCCTAGTTCACATAAACAAAAGCAAGCAATTAATGGCGATACAATTGGACGAGCTCTTGCTAAGGAAGTTTCCAATCACGCCAAACAAAATTCGTACAACATTCCCTTTTTGAATTATAAACTTCACCCAGTAACTCCAATTAGTAATAACATTTTGGGTACAGTGATAGATGACACCGATGGTAAAGGGGAAATAAATAAAAATAACTTTCACAAGCAAGTTAAGCTAGGAAATGCATTAAATGAACAATTCATTACAGGATTTGATGTGCACCAAGTCAAAAATACTTTCTTAGGTGGAGATGACGCGATTCCAGATATTAATAAACACCGATCTAAATCGAATTCAAAATTAGTAAATATTCCTGCATCGCTTGAGACGAGGGTCTGCAAGAACGTTGAATTATATGTACTCGATGATGAAAGCATAAGCAATAGCAAAATTAAATCACCACTTAATAGAAATGTTGGCATTGAATTTGTTGAACAAAATTACAAAAAATGTTCGATGAAAGAATCACCCCCCAAGGATAATTCCCTTATACTCATTGATTGGATAACAACACCAGTAAAATTGTTTGGTGGTGCGTATGCTAAAAAAACAACAGATTTATGTGGATTTTTTTGAAATAACTTTTGGTTTGTTTAATTACTTATTATTATTTTTATTGGAACGTTGTAATTTAATCATGTCTCCCGTCGTTAAAAAATAAAGATGTCGCATAAATGAATATTCTTTTGGCTCCAATTGTTCAAACAAAGTTCGTCATCATCATCATAATCAGCCCTTTATCGCCTACTGCTGAGCATAGGCCATCTTCGTGTACGCCACTTGTCCCGGTGTTGTGCCAATTTCATCCAGAAGTGACCCGCAACCTTCATAACATCGTACAAACAAAGTTACTAACAGAGTAGTATACTCGTACCACAAGAATATGCTTATCAACTGAATTCGAGATTTCGAAGGAGAAGGTTCTCAATACGTCGGAATCTTTGTTGTGTTAACCGATTATTCGAAGACGGCTGGAACGATTTGGAAAATTATTTTTTTGTTTGAAAGAGTAATTCACAGTCGGCTCTATTGTAATCAGGTCAGGATCTGATAATGGGATCCTGGAGAAATCGAGGGAACTCTTTAAATAGTATAGGCACATCTATAGTGATTTAAATATTTTTTACAGTAGCTCGGGGATTTCCTGTTAGAACGGTTTTTTGTTTAACATTATTTTGTTGTGTATTTTATACCTGTACAAGATATACAATTATTTCGTATTCAAAATGAAAAGTAGACTGATTGAATCGGGTAAAAGCCAATCATTTTATTCGAACCGGTAGAAACTAAAAAGCGCTTAGTCTACACTTAAATGCATACCCGAACACAATTTTTTTTAGCTGAAACCCGTTAAATTCGTATTTTATATTAAAGGGCTTATCCATTTTTTTTATTACACCTACCGGCGACTTTCGAGAGAAAATTTATACTTTTACGTGGACGTTTTACCGTCATCATAACGCCGGAGATCAACATATCTGTGCAGGCGTTTTTAGTTTATCGTCATCAGTTACATACGTAATAATTTTCTAGATAACATTTTTGTATAGATATTGCGGTTTAAAAACGTAAAATTTGAGGCATTTTTTTATACCCCAAATATATTTTCAAAACCTCAATTCGATTACTTGTGTTCTAACAAGAAAAAAAATGTACAACAACCATTGATTTATACAAAAAGGGAGATATGGTACCAGGCGCTCGATTGTGTGCCATCAAATATAGGTTCCGGAACCTATATTAAATTAGTCGTGTGGCAGAGTCTTTTTGTCACACTTTGTGCAATGAGCAAAATATGGAGGTCTCCCTTGCATACCCGTGTTAACTATATAGGTTTATCTCTTTTGCACATGATGCATATACATTATAGCGGTGTGTAGCGTATTACAAGTGTGTGGGTGCTGGACCACATTTCAGTTTTGTTTACTATGAACGTCACTCATCTTCCTTTTTGTGACAACAACTATATAGGTAAACGTATTTTTTGTGCCTAAACTTACAAAAATCTTCCAAAAACTTATTCCTTCGAATAAGTTTCCCGCAACTTTGAGGCCGGTGACGTCACAAACCTCACGCTTTATGTATGGGCGTTTTGACGCACGGCGCACATGCCTAACGTATTTTCGCTGTTTTGATGTTTCAGAGCTACAATAAGGTACTAGGTTTATTAGATACATTTGAATCTAACGAGAAATTGAATCGAATGACGCCTTCCAAAAAAATCATGCAATTTACTAATTAATTAACCAATTAGGTAGTTACTTAACGCTACAAAAAAGTCGTCAAGAAATCTGATAGTTTAAAGCCGTAACGCTATACAATGGTTATATATATATATATATATACAGGGTGGGGCCTGTAACTAAAGCAAAAAATTAAAACGTAGATTCTAGTCCTCAAACTAGACCACTTTTGTGTAGCAACTTTTTAAAATCATAAAGTTTTTAGATTGTTCTTTTTTCAAACAAAGTAAATAGTATTTTCAATGTACTTAAAACTCCGTCTAATTGACATCGCCTGTCAGTCTAGTCACTCTACAGACATAATCAATTTCATAGTACATTGCGTGTTCGAATTAACTTTAAAATGTAATAAAATTCAAACCGCAAGTTTTTTTTCAAAGTCGTCAAACAAACGTTGCGTAGTTTGAGGAGAAGAATGTACATTTTAATTTTTGCTTTAGTTACAGGCCCCACTGTGTATATGTACGAGTATAATATGTAAAAAGGTGCCATTCTAAATTGATCTAGATCTGATGATAAAGCTAAGACGAGACGGTTCACGGTCAACCGCCTATTAACATACGTAGTTGGGCATTACTAAACAACCACTTTAGCCCAGGAGAAAAAGTTTCGATATCATTTTGCTTAATACTAGGGCACAAACGTTATACGAGCAAGATTATCGAAATATTATGTTAATATTGATACACATAAACACCCATAACTTTTTTTTATCAGAAGTTTACTCTGTGACGATGTGATTATACGGTAGGCAGAGGTTATTAGACAACGTAGGAACTAATAAGCCTAACTAGATAAGCTAGTATTTTCGCAATTCACTCTTCAGTTTGATTGGCGTCTGTAGCAACACTAAACCATACAAAATCTAGTTACGCAGCCCGCTAATAGTGCTGGAGCCCGCCTAACTGGAAATTTATCAAAATCCTAACCAATTTTCTTCCATATAGCGTTGTAGAGCCCATCTCGGAGATCATGAAAGCATACGTCTTAAAGGTCTTAAATGGCCATAAGTATGTATGGCGTCAAGTTGAAAATACAATTTTTTGGCTTAAATTTATCAACGAGCCTACCGCTCCAAATTTTGACACATGATTTAGCCCACGTCAAATAACCTACATACCAATTTTAAGACCATTCTGGTGGGCACATAAGATTTTAAGACCAGTTGAAGTTGCAATTTTTTGGCCTAAATTTATCAACGAGCCTACCGCTCCAAATTTTGACAGTAGTTAAAGGACCCATTTAACACACCAAATCCCAATTTTAAGACCATTCTGTTGGGCACATAAGATTTTAAGACCATTTTAAGAAATAGTCGACTTCATAGAAAAAATAGCAAATTACTATAAATTCCTTAAAAAAAATATTATGCTGGCACAAACACAACTGCATATTCATATATAAGTGTCTTGTAATTAAAAATGCCCTAAAAGTATTCCGCAATAAGTCGAAAATTGGAGAAATTCGTCATAGCAGTACTTTAGTCACGGGGGTCTTAAATCACTAAAATTATTATTTATTTTAAACTTAATGTCACAAAATATGATTTGAAAAGCCAGACGTAATGCCTATAAACATTTTGTTCCAGTCGCTCATAAGTCTAAACTGATAAGCGTCAAGTTAGGTGCACTGAGAATATATTACTACCTGAAAAATTACGTAAATTTATTTTAAATCCTACCGTTCCAAATTTTGACAAACGGCTTAGCCCACATCAAATAACCTACATACCAATTTTAAAACCAATCTGGTGGGCGCATAAGATTTTAAGACCAGTTGAATTTGCATTTTTTTGGTCTAAGTTTATCAACGAGCCTACCGCTCCAAATTTTGACAGTAAATAAAGGACCCATTCAACACACCAAATCCCAATTTTAAGACCATTCTGGTGGGCACATAAGATTTTAAGACCATTTTAAGAAATAGTCGACTTCATAGAAAAAATAGCAAATTACTATAAATTCCTTAAAAAAAATATTTTGCTAGCACAAACACAACTGCATATTCATATTTAAGTGTCTTGTAATTAAAAATGTCCTAAAAGTATTCCGCAATAAGTCGAAAATTGGAGAAATTCGTCATAGCAGTACTTTAGTCACGGGGGTCTTAAATCACTAAAATTATTATTTATTTTAAACTTAAAGTCACAAAATATTATTTGAAAAGCCAGACGTAATGCCTATAAACGTTTTCTACCAGTCGCTCATAAGTCGAAACTGATAAGCGTCAAGTTAGGTGCACTGACAATATATTACTAACTGAAAAATTACGTAAATTTATTTTAAATCCTACCGTTCTACATTTTCACAAACGGCTTAGCCCACATCAAATAACCTACATACAAATTTTAAAACCAATCTGGTGGGCGCATAAGATTTTAAGACCAGTTGAATTTGCAATTTTTTGGTCTAAATTTATCAACTAGCCTACCGCTCCAAATTTTGACAGTAATTAAAGGACCCATTCAACACACCAAATCCTAATTTTAAGACCATTCTGGTGGGCACATAAGATTTTAAGACCATTTTAAGAAATAGTCGACTCCATAGAAAAAATAGCAAATTACTATAAATTCCTTAAAAAAAATATTTTGCTAGCACAAACACAACTGCATATTCATATATAACTGTCTTGTAATTAAAAATGCCCTAAAAGTATTCCGCAATAAGTCGAAAATTGGAGAAATTCGTCATAGCAGTACTTTAGTCACGGGGGTCTTAAATCACTAAAATTATTATTTATTTTAAACTTAATGTCACAAAATATGATTTGAAAAGTCAGACGTAATGCCTATAAACATTTTGTTCCAGTCGCTCATAAGTCTAAACTGATAAGCGTCAAGTTAGGTGCACTGAGAATATATTACTGACTGAAAAAATGACGTGAATTTATTTTATATCCTACCGTTCCAAATTTTGACAAACGGTGTAGCCCACTCCAAATAACCTACATACCCATTTTAAGACCAATCCAGTGGGCGCATAAGATTTCACGACCAGTTGAAGTTGCTATTTTTTGGTCTTCATTTATCACCGAGCCTACCGCTCCAAATATTGACACTAGTTAAAGGACTCATTTAACAAACCAAATCCCAATTTTGAGACCATTCTAGTGGGCGTATAGGATTTTAAGAGAATTTTAAGAAAGAGTCGATTTCATACAAAAAATAGCAAATTACTATAAATTCGTTCAAAAAATATACTTAATTGGCAGAAACACAAATGCATATTCATATTTAAGTGTCTTATGATTCAAAATGCCGTAAAAGTATTCCGCAATAAGTCGATAATTGGGGAAATTCGTCATAGCAGGAATTTAGTCGCGGGGGTTTAAATCACTAAAATTATTATTTATTTTGAACTTAATGGCACAAAACATGATTTAAAATGCTGGACGTAATGCCTATACCTATTTTTTACCAGTCCCTTATACCTAACCCTAAACTAACAAGCGTCATATCAAGTTAGGCGCACTGAGAATATTAACTGCGTGCCTACCGTTGATAAATTTAGGCCAAAAATTGCAACTTCAACTGGTCTTAAAATCTTATGGGCCCACCGGATTGGTTTTAAAATTGGTATGTAGGTTATTTGATGTGGGCTAAACCGTTTGTGAAAATGTAGAACGGTAGGATTTAAAATAAATTTACGTAATTTTTCAGTTAGTAATATATTCTCAGTTGACGCTTATCAGTTTCAACTTATGAGCGACTGGTAGAAAACGTTTATAGGCATTACGTCTGGCTTTTCAAATAATATTTTGTGACTTTAAGTTTAAAATAAATAATAATTTTAGTGATTTAAGACCCCCGTGACTAAAGTATTGCTATGACGAATTTCTCCAATTTTCGACTTATTGCGGAATACTTTTAGGACATTTTTAATTACAAGACACTTAAATATGAATATGCAGTTGTGTTTGTGCTAGCAAAATATTTTTTTTAAGGAATTTATAGTAATTTGCTATTTTTTCTATGAAGTCGACTATTTCTTAAAATGGTCTTAAAATCTTATGTGCCCACCAGAATGGTCTTAAAATTGGGATTTGGTGTGTTGAATGGGTCCTTTAACTACTGTCAAAATTTGGAGCGGTAGGCTCGTTGATAAATTTAGACCAAAAAATTGCAACTTCAACTGGTCTTAAAATCTTATGCGCCCACCAGATTGGTTTTAAAATTGGTATGTAGGTTATTTGATGTGGGCTTAGCCGTTTGTCAAAATTTGGAACGGTAGGATTTAAAATAAATTTACGTAATTTTTCAGTTAGTAATATATTCTCAGTGCACCTAACTTGACGCTTATCAGTTCAGACTTATGAGCGACTGGTACAAAATGTTTATAGTCATTACGTCTGGCTTTTCAAATCATATTTTGTGACATTAAGTTTAAAATAAATAATAATTTTAGTGATTTAAGAACCCCGTGACTAAAGTACTACTATGACGAATTTCTCCAATTTTCGACTTATTGCGAAATACTTTTAGGGCATTTTTAATTACAAGACACTTATATATGAATATGCAGTTTTGTTTGTGCCAGCAAAATATTTTTTTTAAGGAATTTATAGTAATTTGCTATTTTTTCTATGAAGTCGACCTTCAAATGGTCTTAAAATCTTATGTGCCCACCAGAATGGTCTTAAAATTGGGATTTGGTGTGTTGAATGGGTCCTTTATTTACTGTCAAAATTTGGAGCGGTAGGCTCGTTGATAAATTTAGGCCAAAAAATTGCAACTTCAACTGGTCTTAAAATCTTATGTGCCCACCAGAATGGTCTTAAAATTGGTATGTAGGTTATTTGACGTGGGCTAAATCATGTGTCAAAATTTGGAGCGGTAGGCTCGTTGATAAATTTAGGCCAAAAAATTGTATTTTCAACTTGACGCCATACATACTTATGGCCATTTAAGACCTTTAAGACTTATGTTTTCATGATCTCCGAGATGGGCTCTACAACGCTATATGGAAGAAAATTGGTTAGGATTTTGATAAATTTCCAGTTAGGCGGGCTCCAGCACTATAACTCGAAGACCGCAGGCACGAAGCACTGTTATTTTGCAGCGTAAACTCCAGTAGTTTACTGTAATTTAGTAGAGTTTGAGTTATTTGGGACGCAATTAAGTATGTTAATCTTCTTGAGGACGTCTTTGCGATCTCCGACAGCTAGATACACAAACATGCACAGCTGTCGAAATTTACTTAGTTGTAATGTAATATGTCTTATTAATACGCTATGCTATTTATTCGTTATGAAATATCATTTACAATAAGAATTACCTCATTGTAGTGCAGTTACTTATTATATGTTATAAATATTTGCTCGTTTATGAACTGCTTTCTCGCTACCATTACCGCTACACTACCATATATAAAACATTGTAAACTAGTTTATTTTCTTATAAAGAAGGTCGCATACCTACGTTATATAATTTCGGAAATGCGTGATGGGTGAATACATACAAAGTCCTAATGAGGTATACATATTTAATTATTTAGACATTATAAATGAACGCAAACTCTGATTACATAATGCGTTGCCTTTTTTTACCTGCGTACTCAGATGGTGCCATTTGATGGAGACATTTAATAGCACAGCGGTACTTTAGCTAGTGTTACATCAACAGCGAATTGATTAGGCTTGAAAATGATCCTTGACTCTAATACAATATTCTTGGATTTCTATTACGCCTAATAGTGGCCGTTGTAGCAGAAAAAATACTGCTATTCGTGAACAAAAGATTTCCTTCGGCATGATCATTTCTTAGGACCCAAGGATGTATTTGAGAAGTGGAGCCACAGGGGGGGGGAAGGGGGGGGGTTCCTCTCAAGTTTATCTTGATATCTACAATTTGGAATTCCCTATTTCACAAGGGAAAAATCCATACCTTATTAACAATTATGAATGCTGAAAAAATTAAATGTGCTTTAGAGAGCCCTATTATTCGTTCGGTAAAAAAAATGTCACACTAAAAGGTTATATATACGGGTGTACTATAAAAAACTGTTGACGGTGCTAAAAATTTAAATGGAATAAAATATAACCAAAATGTTTTTTACGATCGTGGAATGATACAGTTGCATTTGCACACGAAATAAAAGTGAGACCAAACTAAACGAATTCTTATTCTATTCAACTTTATTATTCCACTATCGCAAAAAAACATTTTGATTAAATGTTTTCGATTAAAATTTTTTGCACCGGCAACAGTTTTTTTAGTATACCAGTATATACTCGTACTTTATAACCATTTAGTGTGTAATTTTTTAATTAAATGTATTATTGTGCTTCCTTACACTGCTTATATAGTCTGTTACAGACTCTCAGACAGAGTCTCTGAAGGCCATTGATGATGAAACGCCTTTTATTTTTTCATGATTCATAATTCTTTATAAGTTATGGATTTTCTCCTTGTGAATGAAATAAGGAATTCCAAATTAAGTTATTTTATAAATTTACATGTTTTTGCTTCAGAACGGTGTCAAAATGATACAATGAATCAAATTACTGCTACTAACTAAGCAATTTAATAAAATATGTACTATTTATCACTATTCTTGTTTCTTAATAGATAAATAGATAATACATGTATAAATGATGTAACAAACTCACACTGCTACACGCTACTACCCTTTATAATATACTAAACGCCTTTTCGCCCTTTAAAGAAATAATTTCGAAAAAAGTAGATATTAGTTTCCCCAAGTTAGTATGATTGTTTTTTGATAAATCTGCTACAAAAATGTCCATTCTCCGTTATCTCTTTTCTCGTAGAACCCTTACCTGCATGATTGGCTACTCATGTTTCTATTATCCTGTGATTATGCGTCCGAGTATAGTAAGCATTTCAAACATTTTTTCAAGTGTATAAACGAGTCGGTGGATGGTGTATAAATATGAGTAAGTAAAGAATTAAAATTCTATTGCTGGTAATTACGAGCGCAATTTACAACAATGTTAATGGTTTGTGAATTTGTTACGTTACATTAATAGCTGAGTAGGACGCGAGTAGGTACGTAATATCTGAAACCGGTAGTCATTGGGCGTCCGGATCATGTTCTACCTATGTACGTCTGGCTATGACGTAAATTACGGCATTAGAAGTCTTATTGTTTATAAAAGCAACATACGCAAAAAAAAATATTTGTGGTAATTTTTTTATTTGTAGAGCGTAGATTTTACTAATTTCTCACTAGTTTGGTAATTTAAGCATTTTTTAAAATTATTTTTCTCATGTAACCGAATTACTGTTATTCTTTTGAGGAAAGAAAGATATTTAAACCTAATTTCAATTCGGTGATGTAAAATGAACAGTGTTAAATCCAATTCGGCACATGTTAATTGTTAACTTCAATAATTTGCTCTACAAATGTTGCTAGTTTATTAATGTAACTCATCAACCTGCACAAAATGTATAAAACTAATCAGAAAGATTACCGTTCTTGTATGGTCCGCTTCATGCCTATGAAGTAACAAAAGTGATATTGCGTCACACAACTTGCGTTCGTGGTCCGTAAAATGACTAGACGCAATTCGCAGTCTATAATAATTGTCATCGTGGCAAAAGTAAATATTCTAAGAACCCACGACACTAAACCTAGTTCGTTAAGACTCCCAGATGATATACATACACAATTAGTTACGTCTTCAATGGGGGAACACGAAATGGCGATACTGCAATGCACGAAACCTGTAAGTGTCGTTGGCTGTAACACTAAGAGTATTGGGAGAAACGCAAAAGTTGACACTGATACAGTGTTAAAACATCAGTGAAGTGCGAGTCGAAAAAATCACTAAATGTATTAACGTAAATGGTTATTTTTCTACTCCAGCACTTCTATATGCTAATTAAATGACTGATAGTGGTATCTAAAACTACATCATTTAAGTGAAGGCGCTAAAGTCTATTTGTCTATAGGTACTTTCTATAACTGCTAGCAGTCACACAAAACATATTGTGCAACTGTTTTTGTTTTTTTTAATACACTGACTTCCAGGTGCCGTGTCTAAAAAGGGTTCGTTCTAGTTTACAATATAAATTATATTTTCAAATTGATATATACTTGAAATTATTTTTGCACAAACTACGATAAAACATTATCATGTCTTTTTTTAAGTATTAATATCTTAAATAATTTAGTTTTCATATTTATGAAAGGCATAATAGTACATTAATGTAAACTTTTGCATTGAGAGTTACTTGAACGAAGCCATATTTTTTTGCAATTGAAAACCAACTCGTGATCTGTCTATGACATTTAGTCAAAAAGTTAATATTTAAAAAGTTTCAACACAATGTACGGCTTAATTTTTGTATTTAAACTCGTATATTATGTTAATATCAAGAAGTTTATGTAAATTTTGATAAAATAAGTGACAACAAAACTTCACAGTGAATATCCGAAGACTTCGGCACAAAAGTAAGAGTTATTAGTTGATAAAAAAATCTTAAAACAAAATTGATTTATGTACTCGTGATACTTAAGAACTTTAAAATTATTTATTAATTAAGTTTTTGCTACTGTCGTAGAAAAAGTTTCGTGTGCAACGGTACATAATTAGGTCTTAAAATTCTCGGGTCTGTTATTACAAAATTCGGCTTCGCCTCATTTTGTAACTTCGACCCTCGAATCTTTAGAACCCTTATTATGTACCTGTTGCACAAAATACTATTTAAACAGTTATGAAATTGTTAGTGTCCTTTTTCCAAGAGGCTCACTACAGCTAATTTCGGTGTTACTACTTTTTGTCTATATTATGTCCGTTATTTTTATCATCATCCCGTCCATTGCAGGAAAAGAAACATTATCATCCAACTATTTATTAAAATTCCAAATTAGACGTTTAACATCTTATGCCCTCACTAATTATTTTAAAATATTACCTACTTATCTAAGTTACCCAATTTGTTAGGAGTAAGAAACAGACGTTTATGTTATGCTGAAACGACGAAATTGTTTGGCTGTGCACAGAATCCTAAGTCTTACAATCCATCTGATAAGTGGAAGTGTTTTATAGCACTAGTACACAGCAATGGGCTTTACAAAATTTCACTTGTATCATGATTAGAATATTGCTTGCTATTTATTTCTCACACGTTCTGTCAAGGTACTTTCTAAAATACTCTTATTCATTAAAAAAAATACTAAGACCGCAGCCTTGAGAAAGTGCAGTAGACTTGTACACAACATTCGACATGGGAATTGTGTCATGCTCGGCACGAAACATGTTTTTGGGAGGTTAACAAGTAAGTAATCGTGTCACCAGAACCCCGGCCGCTGGACTTTCTTACTACCATCCGATCCCGCTTGCGTTGCTTTTTCCGGGAAGCGGTAACTTCTTAAAAATGTTTTAAATGATTCATGAAACACTGGTGTCCTGAAGAAAACTCAATATATCATACTGTTCAGAAACAGTATGATAAATTGAGTTTTCTTATTGCTAACTTTGTGTCTTTAAATATCTCTCGACATTGACGACTTCGATGATCATCCAGCAACTGTACGTTTATGTTTAACCATAAGGGATACTGGTAGAGAATGTCTTGAGGCATTAAGTCTGCCTTTTAACTGATAGTTGTGTATACCTATATGGGTTTTGCCGCTATGTAGTTTATCGGTCTTACAACACCCTTCTCCTCACTAGTCAATAAGCCGAAACCCATGGGAAAAAATAAACTCATTACGTAGGCACCTTCTACACACTAAGTCTAGCAAAAAAGCTTTCGGCCTGCCTAATAAGCTACCAAGCCAATCAGGTGTTACCAGGACAAGGCGTTTACAACTTGAAAACATTTGTACGTCCATTATTTAGCGACTATTCTGTAGGATGTATAAGTTAAGAATGTTCTCAGTAGAAGTTCTGTTTATTGATTTATTGTTGTTGCTTTATTTCAAACATGGGAATTAAACACATGATACCTAAAAAAACCTAATTCTAAAGGAAACTTAATAGCACTAGTACTATATTTTGTAGCGTATCGTTATTCAAAATTATCATTACTAAGAAAACCTTCCAACAACATCTTCCTCATGCAACATTGATCTTTCCTAAGTTCACTAGATCACTCTCTATCCAGAAAGTGTAAAAACTCATAGCGGAAGCCATATTTACATTGTTTTAAACAAGTCTTTACAATAATGAAAACGAATCGTTTTGATTCATTAAAAAGTGACTTTAATAAATTACTTTGTCAGTAAAGTTAGTTTGTGTTTTTCTTATGAACCACCGTAAATAGTGTATTGTTCTTTCAAAATATTTAAATAACTATCGCATAGAGGCTTACTACCGTTTTACATTAAGTACATGCCACGGCGTATTCTCGTAATATCCAATACTAAAGTTCGTAAAAACGAACAAAAAGAAAACTTTTGCTTGTTGATTGCAAGGCGACTTGTTTCATGCATGTTAATATTGAATATGTAGGAGGTGGGGTATTTTGTCGCTATCGAGTGTTGTGTCACAAGATCGCGAATGTCAATTGGGTTTGGAAGAAAGCTTTAAGGGAGGGGCGCGATGTAGTCTCCAGTGAGGCTCTTTTGACCAGTATGTGAATAACTCGTGCTAGTGAACACGCGCACTTTTGGATATTCCTTTGTGGGATTAAAGCGTAAGTGTTTTAATTGACGAAAATTATTATTGAATTTAGACTGATGTGCAAACTTAAGAGGATTTTAACTTAAAGTAAAAGTAATTGGGTTTAGTATTGTGCTTAGCGATATTATCCTTTATTTGAGCTATGCGATTTGATCGATGTGATGTGTTGTTATTAAAAGTTACGTATAAATCGCAAAAAGATGAAAACAAAATCGTACTCAATCAGGTGTTATTGCTATTTAAGTATATAACATCATATATCGGTTGTATGCATTCTATGTAACGAAGTTTATAAAAAGTGCGTCATTCATTGGCAGTGCAACAGCACATCCCCAAGAGTGCAAGAGAACAGAGTATGTAACAAAAAATTTAACAACAACTTGATATGAATGATGTAACAAAATATTGGACTAACATTATTACGACACATGTTAATTAGGTTTCGTTACATAATTCGCTTCGCAATATGGAAGTAGCACAGTCGGTGGTTCACAATCATAGCTATAAAGGAAAGAGTTTAATGCTGATGTAAGTAACTAGAGCTCGACGACAAGGGGCGCAGGTCTGGAGCGCCGGCGCCGGCGGCGGAACGTCGCAAGCGCAAGCGCGAATAGGAAGCGCGCAAACCAGACCGGAAGTATTACATAAGCGCTGCGGAGAGCAGCCGGAATCATTTCACTGGAATCGACTCTCCTAAACTACTCACGACTGTGCTACGATTATATTGATAAGTTGTAACTAAATGAGCTAAAGTGCTTTTGTTACAGTTCTGCTATATGTTGCTTGTTGAAAATGTGAATTTTATTTTACTATGCGGTCCAACAGAAAAAGAATAAGCAAACCTTTTAATTGGCAAAAAAATAAATTATTTTTGCACTTATGTGTATTTTATATATATATTTAAGGCTAAAAGACGAACTTATAGAGAAAGTTAATTAAATAATAATGTTAAAAAGTAACAAATACTCGCACTGTACGTAAAGTCAGAAGCCCTTAAAGAGATGTAGAATGGTCATGAAATGACCCAAGTAATGAATATGTTTAGTTGACAAATATGGTAGTACCAATTGTAATTATATATCAGATTTTAAAAAAATATTCTATATATACTATTTCTAACATGACAACGACCAGTATAGTATTGACAGACAGAGTCGCACGACCGTATGGGCTTTTAGTAAGTTCATTCCAGTAAGTACCTACTATTCAGAGTGGGGCAAAAATTATCTATTTACGAATAACCGGGAAGATAACTATATCATCTTTTATTTGAAATAACTAAATAATCCGTCATTTGTTATTTTGGATTTATCTAGATCAGTTTCATTTTTATCTAGATAAATTAGTTGGGATTTAAAATAAAAGATGAATGTCAGTAGTACAGTCATGTAGAACTATAAGTGGACAGATGAATAAGATAGCTGTAGCTTAGCTCTTATCTTTAGTCAGAGGCCTACGTGACATTCTATATAAATTTATTATTCTAAGGACCTGTTTCAAAATGTCCAAGTGTTGGATAGCTAATTAACAAATAAATTAACTGCCAGATAAAACTACCTGAAAAACTTAGCACTTTATCTACCAGTTAAGCTTATTTGAAGATATTCAAATGCCAACGATGACTTTATTCGTCAGATAAGTGGCAAGTAGCTTATTCAGGACTTTATTTGGACATGTGAAACAGGCCCTAAGCTTACTTTAATAACAAACGAGGCCAGTTATCTTCATCTAGATAATGTATCTAAATAAAAAAGTTGTTCAACGCACTATTTGTGATTGAATTTACCTTCGAATAAATTTACATGCAATGATTTTATTTGAAATAATGATTTAGATAATATATTATCTAAATAACGCCCAACTCTGCTACTATTTAGACAGACTGAATCTGTGACAGACAGAGTCGCACCGCACTATATACAAGTAGGCTTTTAGTAAGTTCATTTATGTACCTACTTTGCTTTACGTTTGGTACGTTTGAATTACTGATGTGCCGTCGGAAAGTTTCCAAAATTGCGAAATTTTCTACATATGAAAATTTCGAAAAATTCACACATTTACGTATGGGATTTGATACTTTCTATTTCTTCTTACAATTTCCTATATTTCTTATAAAAAAAAATCTAGAAATTTCCGAGGATATTTACAATTATTTGGAAAGTTTGCGCAACTTGCACCGACCGTCAGCTGCTGCTAACACAATGTTTAAATAACACCTCATGTCAAAAATGACACCGATCGCCTAACAATTTCGCAACTAATCTGACCCGTCACTATAAAGTCTAGAAGTAGGTAACAAATTGTGTCTTGTCTCAGTCTTTGTCGTCGCTACAAGCTAAGCAAGTACCTATTCAAAGCTTAAATTTTTTATAGATGACGAAAAATGATTTGTACCGATTCTCTATACATAGTCGGTGGTGCACACGACAACAAAGGGCATTATACGGATTTTAGTGATGATGGGATCACCTTTTGCACAGTGAGACTTTAGGACCCATAGGCCATTTTAGGAAGCAGAGCCACCTAAATTTATGGTGCGGTGGGGGTAAAAAGAGGGGGTTAAAATTTTCGCGACACATAGATCGAAAACTATAAGTCTTAGCAACATACTTCAAAGGCAATAATTGTAGAGAATTTCAGGAAGAATATTTCCTTTATTCAAAGTTTTGTGGTAACTTCAACCGTTTTTGCAAAAAATATATGAATGTTCCTACTTTTGTGGGAAGTGGGGAAAACAATTGTTATATTTGTAACACATTATAGTGCAGAGTTATCCAATGAAGATTTGGCTTGAAAGTCTCATATCCAGGCCATAAATAAAAAAAGTAAATAACTTTTTTCTGTTTTGACTAGATACTATTAAAATATTATTATTGGCATGGTATTTACCATGTACATTTGAGTTAGGTAAACACCCCGTTTCTAATAGTAGTTAAATTAGTATGTTAAAAATCGTATATTTTAATATTGATAATCTAATTGTCGGTCTAATTGATAATAATGATGCAGGTAATGTACTCCAGGCTAAAATAATCGATAGGTCCTAGGTACCACTCATCACACCACTACCGTAGCGTACCTAACCTAAGTTCATATATATTATAATGATATTAGGCGTTGTCCGTTGATAAAAGATTCAAGCGCCCCACGATTAGTTAGTTTTTTGTCTTTTCAATGCTCTACCTACATTGATGAGAAAAGTGGGGTGATGACTGGTACCTAGAACCCACCGAATTATTTTTATAGGTTTTTGTACATTATCTATATCATTGTTTATTTTCAATAAAAGCAAAAGCTTTTATTTATTAAGAAAATAAGTATTGTTTAGGTAAATTCAAAAGAATTTACCTAAACAATACTTATTTTCTTTTTAAGTTGTTATGTTACTAAAACTGTCTAAACTCCGCTTACTTTATGATCCGCAATGCACTGTGTTCTACTAATAAATCCCTTTCATTTTATGCTTGATTGAGAGGTTTGTTAAGAAATATGTAATACGCGGCATTCTGTAGCGGCAGCTAGCTTGGATTTACAATGATACTGAATCTATTAAATTGTAATTGTCATCAGAACTTTAGGTGTGCACCAGATATCGGATCAATTTGTCAACAGAACGAGGGTATAATTTGAACCACAAAATTATGGAGATGTGGGATGAAGCATGTAGCTGTAGATATGCAGACTTGCATTTAGTTATGTAAATATTAGTTATAATAAATTAACAAATTTTAAAATAAGTTTCTGTAATGTCTAAGTAGGTATAACACATAATTGTTATTTTTGTTTTAGAGCGCACTTTTCGCCAACAGAGTGTCCTCAGTTGTAGATGTATACCTACCTCTTAAGTGTTCTCTCTAAAAAAATGAACGGGCCCTTATTGATAACCCGCAATGATGTACCTTTCACTTGAAAACGTCACTAGATAACAGGGACTGGAGAACCCCTCTATTTGATAACGCTATTATTTGGTTACAAAATTATATGGTTACCCTATATTCAATGTTATGTCCCTGTCTAATGTCTTAGCAATAGAGATGAAATTAGCTTGATAGGTAAACGACATTTTGGATTTTCATTTCGGTAAGCGCTACATTATCATTATCAGCAGCAGCAGCAGCCAGTATCAGTCCACTGCTGGACATAGACCTCTCCTGTGGCACGCCACTGTGCTCGATCTTCTGCTCTCCTCCTCCAATCCGTACCCCCCCAAGCACTTTCCTTTGGGTAACTCAATGATGTGCTTACTAAATTGATAGTTTTTAAAAACTACCCTACCAAATACTCGATCTAATACCCCTTTATTGGTAACCGGTTCCGGTATCTTCTAAACGAACTCTTTATTTCACTTACGGATTATAACAAGCATACAAAGGCAAGATAAATAATAGCGTTTGAAATGGTTGACGTCCATTTAGTTGTGAAAGATATAATTAGTTAAGCATTAGAACTCAAACCACATCGTTTTTCCTACATAATTAGATTGTGGTTGATAACAGGCCTATTATATTTATTTATTTTCGTTAAAGATATTATAACCAATATAGGATTTATATACTTTTCATAAAGGGGAAATAATAGGGCTTTATAAATATAAAAAATATAGGCATTTATTCAAAAAAATATCAAACGTTGATTTCATATTGTTTATGTTTTCTCAGTTTTCTTATATGGAAAGGTATAAATAAAATACCAAAAATGAATTTGGCATCCTTGCTTTACACGAAAATGATATCAAACTTGACTATATAGCTCTATTTTATTTTTAATTAATTATGGGGGGCACCCTCCACTTCGTCAAAAATTTGCATCAAAAATTGGATTGGCTCCCCTTCTTAAATTAATCTTAGAGCCTAAAGGATTAGCTCTGCAAATGGAAATTCCATCATCATCATTTTCCGTATAAATAAGTGTACACCACCGACTAACAAGTTATTCGTGAAACCGGTGCAAGTTATATTTCGTCAACATAAAAAAATACAGCTTTGAATAGGTACTTGCTTAGTCTACCTTTAAATTACATACTTCAAGAGCGAACACTTAGTAAACATTTTATAAGTATTTACTTATATTCTGTTATCGTCGTTACATCATTGATCTTGACAAAGAATCTTAATCTATAAGTAATATGTTGGACGCATAACATAGTTCATTTGTTATGTAACAAGATAATATTGCACGAAACTATTTTACTTGCGATGTAGCACAGGTCAGACTCAATGGAGCGAGCGATCCGACAGTAGACCGTGATAAAGCATAACTCTCTGACACACTAAACGTATTAATTACACTTCGGCAAAATGAATGAACCGGTCGGCCGATAGTGACCACTAGACGGGGGAAGAAAAATTATTCCTCACATTAAATCCTACAGTTTTGGAACCTTTTTTCTAGTTGTTAAGTATGGTGTTCAGATTCCCACTATACTTTTTTCTCTAGTGACGTAATTGTGCGTTTCAGGAAATCGAAGATATTCTAGACAACGTCTGGAACACTACACTCGGGATTTATTACTATTGTATTTGTTCTAATAAGTGATGACTAACTTTAAAGATTTCCCGAGTTGTTTCTACGAGCTTTTGTCGATAAGTTTCAATAAGTGATTATAATTAATAATCACGTACGAGTATCTAGTTGTAATTATTTAGTATATATTGTATTGTTAATGTTTTGACAAAAAAAAAATTAATAATTAATTTAATGAATAATAATTACTTTGGAATTCCCTATTTCACAAGGGAAAAATCCATAATTTATTGACAATTATGAATCCTGAAAAAATAAAATGTGCTTTAGAGTGCCCTATTATTCGTTCAGTAAAAAAAAATTCACACTAAAATACGGGTGTACTATAACAACTGTTGACGGTGCTAAAAATTTAAATGGAAGAAAATATAGGTAATCATAATGTTTTTTACGATCGTGGAATGATACAGTTGCATTTGCACACGACATAAGAGTGGGATTTCCTTGGATACTATGGTGTGAAATCGCCTAAAACGGAATGCACCACCATCACTTTTTAGTTTTAACCAAAATAAACGAATTCTTATTCTTATCCTTAGGTATCCAACCTTATTATTCCACTATCGCAAAAAAACATTTTGATTACATTTTTTTCCATTTCCATTAAATTTTTTAGCACCGTCAACAGTTTTTTTTAGTATACCAGTATATACTTATAACCATTTAGTATGTTTTTTTAATAAACGTATTACGTGGCTTCCTGCTTATATAGTCTGTTACAGACTCAAAGGCCATTGATGGTGAAGCGCCTTTTATTTTTTCATGATTCTTTCTTCTTTATAAGTTATGGATTTTCTTCTTGTGAAATAAGGAATTCGAAATTAAGTATTTTTATTAATTCACATGTTTTTGCTTCAGAATGGTGTCAAAATGATACCATAAATCAAATTACTGCTACTGACTAAGCAATTTTATTAAAATACATATGGACTATCACTATTCTTGTTTCTTAATAGATAAATAAATAATACATGTATAAAGATTTTACTACGTAGCACAGATTACTTACATACTTGTATTAGATAGAGCAAATCAGAAGAAACGCAAGTACTACAGATTGGTAAAGGGATTATTTATTTAAACTTTTTTTTATATTCCCGATACTGAAATATTGAATTTCAAAAAATATATATTATTCCTCTGATATACTCCACTTTATAAATGGTGACTATTTCAGATACTGCTTTAAATATTTAGGTGGTCCCTTAGATAAAAAAATCACTAGTGTAGAATTTAATGTTTGTGGTTATTAAACATTAAAAGCACAATGTATTTTTTTCGAAAAACTTAATACGTACTTAATTTTTTATCAAATTCCAAGGACAAAATAGTGTAGGTTTAAATGTGATCAGCACAGATCAGTACAAAGTTTTTATGCAGGGGGTGGGGGGGGGGGCGGATCTTTTTCTCTGCAGCTGACTGTAACTTCTCTATATATTTTATGACCAAGGCTGTTAAGGTTACCAGACATCATAATATCGTGATATATTTTATTATCGTAATATCGCAGTATACGACTTTTCAATTAGCTTCAAATTACGAATTACACGTAACTTATTGTTAAAGCAAGAGTGCTCGAGAAACTCATTAGATCAGGCTGAAAGTCAATGCAGGGTAATTTTTGTTACGCAAGATAAGAAAGTATGCCCAAGAGAATCTAATAACAGTAATAACTGCACTTAGTTATGGAACAATGTAACATACAATTTACGTAGGTTCCATTAGATGATACATATACGTGTATATAATGTTTTAAGTTTAACGTTTGGTACCATCAAGTGCTACAACTTTGCACAGAATTTCATGATTTTTTTTAAATTACTCGTAAAGTGTACGTAACCTGTAGGAGTTTTGGATTTGCTTAGATAATTTAGATCTAAATGCACACATAACTTCAAATACCTACTGTTACAGTTGTTTTTAGAAAATATCAAAGTTGCACGCAAAGATGTGGGCAAGTGCCTCAATTTTGCCTATTGGACTTTCTGAGGTTAGATATAGAGTATTGAAAAGGGGAGTTCAGTTTTTGATTCATAACCGTCATGTCGATATCGAGATATTATTAAAATTTGCTAATCAACGATTTAATTATATTTTTCATTTTTAGTTTAGCTTAGGGCTGTAGCCTAATAGAAAAACAAAACAGACACAAGTGTATTCCGACTCTTGCTTTAGGAAATGATAAAGTGGTCCTAATTAAACATCTTTTATTTTGAATATTTGTACAGATGTGGTACAGATCTAGTGCGTAAAGTTTTTTCATGGGGAAAACTCGGAATACGGTTTGACCCAGTGTCAATTAATTACTAACATCATGCATACATCTCATGGGACTTGTACCTACGGTAAAAAAGCTCAAAGCGATATCTTTCACACTCTGACCGGCATACATTAAATTTTTTAAGCAATAGAAAACCGGCGGCGGCAGCGTAGAGCAATATTGCTCCCAGATTTTTTTCTGTGGCCTTAGGGTAAAAGCCATATGCACTCTAGGTATTTATTTGTATTCAAATAAAAAAGTAAAATGTAACCGCACATGACTTTAGATGAAATGAATTTTGATTCCTCATCAGAATTGGATATGCAACACAGAACCGATCTGTAAGTAAATAATCTTGAGCAATACATCAGTATGTAAATGAAATGACACAATTTTGAAGTACCAAAAATTAAAAAAAAACATAGAACCGAATTGAGAACCTCCTCCTTTTGTAGTCGGTAAAAAATAAAAATACTTAAATTATTATTATATTATTCAATTATTTCAGTAAAATACTTTCGTAACAACCTTTTTTTTAACATTACAGTTTAGTTGAAATATCAAACGCAAAGTGGTTGGTAGGTTGTATACACCTTATATCAATTTATAAACAGATAGATTATTATGTATTACTATAAAAACGTTTCACAATATTGCCTATCGAAATTAGAGCCTTAATATGATATATTTACAATAAAAAGTAGATAAAACGAAGAAAAGAGCATTATTATTCACCATTTCAATAGACTGCAAGAAGCTATGTTATTATTTTTAAAGTAATGGCAAAGTTTTGGAGACACCGAGAAAACACGTGGCTGTTTTGCATGCTTTGACAGTGACTGTGTTCAAAATGAAATAATAGAACAGAAATAATGATTGAATTGGGTTGCCAAATAAATCATACAACTTTTACAATTATTATAATTCAAAAATTTACAGCGGTTTGTGAGAAAAATGAATTGTTATAAAACAGGTACCGTCAAGTGCTACACTTGACGGTACCTTGTTAGACAGAACTAATCATTCAATCACTGTAGACTTTGGAGGTACCTACCTAAGTACGACTATGTATAGGTATAGATAATATAATACAAGTAGGTATACGTATTGTCCTTTTCTTTGTTTTGTTATAATGGAAATAAACCCTCTTATTCATAAACGTCTCTCAAGCCTCAATTATATAATTTATGTTTTATCTGTTAAGTACTAACAAACACAATTATTAAAATGATAAGAACAAAACAGAAATTAACTAATTGAGGTCTTAGAGACGTTTATGAATAAGGGGGAAAGATATTAAGATGATAATTTTCTTTAATACCTATATAATTACCCACGGCCGTTAAAAGTAAATATCTACATATACAATACATATTATACCAGTTAATACGCAAAACCGGAGGTGTTAATAATTACATGTAATTTCATTTCATTTCTGTCCCTTGGCAATAATGTTTACGAATGGACGATTTACAATATCCGTGATAGCACTTAATCGTGGTCGTAACATACGTTAGGGCTGGCTAGAACTAGAACTAATATAAATCAAGATGGCTATACTTATATACATAGAAATGAAGTATCCAATAAAGCAATAAATAATAAATTCCAGTCTTATTAATTGCGTAAGAATGCATGTTTTTATTAAGGCTTATTTAGGGTTCCGTAGCAATCCTTTATTTCACCATGTCGAATGGTTGGCATTAAGTTTATTATTAATCTTCTACAGTATTTGAAGTACTGGAAGTATTTGAACCTATTAAATGAAATAATTCTTGTTTAGTACACGAATAATAACGAGTATTTCTCATCTCTTTTCATTATTTCTTATGGTAGGGCAGATGCCCCGGTTTTGGTCACTTTAAGGAGTTTTTTTGTTCAGACGTCCTTCATTTTGTGTCAATAAGGAATTATTTCACTCTTTATGTACTGAGTCAATGAAAATATATTACTATATTTATATGAATCTCCGCTGTTAAGATTCTGACATTATCTATATCTTATTTTTTATCTTGAATGAAATGTCAAAATGGGGCCCAGGAGCCAGTATTGGCCACTTTTTTTCATGTCTCCTGACAACTGAATGACCATTGATATATAACAGATGACTGTGCCATTTGTGCTGTCTTATGTGAACTATAAACCATAGACTTATAAATTTGTCTATACCTTAAAGTTGAAAATAGCCAAAACCTGAACAGTGGCCACAACCGCCATCTTCACTATGTATATTTACTTAAATATATTTAATTTCTAAAAAAATCTAGTAAATAGTCACTGTATTATTCAACGCATGCGTCATTACTCATTAGAGATGCATTCTCGATAGATTATGTGAAGGTCTATTAGGCTGATTTTCTTGTTCCGCATTCAAAGGAATATTAAATCAGTTGTTTAACATAATGATGTGTTATGAACTGAATTAAAGCATTAACCTACAGGCTGAAGTTTATCAGTAATTTAAATAGTACCTTTTGTAGCATTTTCGGTTTGTATTAACGACAGAGTTTCATTATTTCTTAGACGGTTAATTTTGCAACATGTTTTGACGGTATTACAGAACATTAATACCTACTTACTTGAGAATCGTTCAACTATTTCACATTTATAAATACAGCGACATTTGTGTATAAAACAAATGTAACGTAGTGATTGTTATAAGTAGTATAGTACATTTTTGAAGAACCCCTTACTGTAGTCCTTCAACCAATTCGTCGATAAGCGATATTTCGGACGAAGCGATGCTTATACCGAAAATATAGGTACTTCATAAATATAAGTACGTAATTAATAATACAATCCGTAAACAGAATATCGTTTATGTAAACAATTAACTAAATCTCCTTAAGGTCGTAATTATATTTGTAGGATGGCAAAATGTTGACTACATTACAACGGCCCATAAGACCAAATCTTTGTGTTAAAATTTAGACTTTATTCGACAGCCTGAGAATTCTATATACATATAATGCCCTAATTTTAGGGCGCTGGGTTTTCACTTGTCCTAAGAATAGATTGAGCCTTATGAGGTATAGACACTTCAAAATACACCGATTTTCACACACCTATATAAACTTTTAAAAAGTTGTGAAGAACATATTTTTAGTAAAATACTTTCCGAAAGAAAAATGATTCTGTAGAAAACGACTATTTTTTAAACAAGTTTTGTTTGTGAGAATTCGCGTTATTTAATTACAGTTAATCATTATTTTGCACCGTTTGGCGTCATTTGATTGGAGTAAACTAACACCAGGGACGGAGCAAAAAACAAACATCCATATAAAAACGACTATAAATCAATATCGTGATTTTATTATTGGAATCTTTCTGCAAACGACGGTCATTACGCCTTCTGCAGATTTTTTGTCTATGGGTAACTGAATTCCGCTAAGATCAGGACTGAATTGTGTGTATGTTGCGCCTTGCGCCCAGTTGCGCCTTAGTCGAAATCCCAGATTATTTCGTCACTGGCGATGGCGTCTTATATCCTGCCGCAATAGGTCGTGCTAAGAGCACGGTTAGCACATGAGTGACGCGACAATATCTCGCGCGCGATATAGACTACTCGTCTCTTTTTAATTTATACAATCAGAAAAGTGCGCGAGATACTGTCCCGTCACTCTTGTGCTAACCATGCTGGAGGTACGTACCTTCGACTTACCTATATACAAAGTATAATCAAGATTAAAGTTAAAGTTGTGAACAATAAGTGTCAAAATATCGTCAGGATATCCTGTGTATTCCTAACTTCGACTATTTATTTTTAAGTATTAAATAATACTTTTTTCACTCCTCATGCTCGTAAAGTTCGACTTTAAGTCATGCGTGGACGACATAAAATAGCTTTTTAAGCTCTTGTGCATGAAGTTTTTTTTTCTATAACTAAGATAACGAGCCTCACACAGCCAAACATTCAAAATATATTGCAAAATTTTATTGGGCAGGAAAATTTCGTAGAATATTAAAACTTGTTGTTTTATTTTATTTTTGCTGTTATTGTTAGAATTCTTTGATTAAAGTAAAAAGAGGTTAGAATTCCATGTTTTCTATAGTTAAATTAATGAAATCCGATGAAATAGGAGTTGATAATAGTTTTAAAATACCCCCAAATTGTATTATGACTTGGCAGAAAACAAATATCTACATACTCGTATGTCTAAATTCACATGTTGAAATTTAAAAAAATAATTGGCGGGAACCAATTTTATTTTCATTGTAGTATTTTTGTTACAACTTGAAATTGTTTTCCGACTAACGATAAATAATTTCCTCGCAATTGAAGTGAAAAGTATAGTGTCAAACTCGTCCATAAAACCCATTTTACACTCGACTTTATATCAATGGATAAACGCCTCGCGTAATATGGTGCGTTTTATGCACTTATCGTACAATCTACTATTTTGCATTTAATATTTTTTTTCTTAAAGCAAACTTGAACGTGACTTAAGAAAACATAAGCTATGCTAAGAAAATAAATAAAAGCTATAATAAATATAGGCGACGAGTGTAACCTATCACCAATGCAGCCGACAATCTGGCGCTGACCAGAGCCTGATTGAGGATGTCGTTGAGACCGGCGTGACCGGACAGGAGACCCGCGCTCTTCAAGCAGGCGAGGCCGGAGTGCCCCAGTCGGTTCACTGTTGTACCACAGTGGCAGCGATGTGGGACTACTAAATGTGGGTCGAGTAGGTTTCCATGGCAAGTCTATATAGGGGTAGGTGCTCTGACTCTTTTCTGAGATCGCTAATAAGCGGGCTGTATGTACCAGGAAAAGCTGTAGCGGAATGTTAGTTGTTGTTGCACCCGCTGGCAGATGGGCTCGTCATAAAGTTGCCTTAAGGCATTAAGTCCGCCTTTTGTCTGTTAAGCTTCCTTAAAGATTAAAAAAAATAAAGTTATTGGTTATTTGTGTTCATAAGGCACTAAGGCAGATCCTTTTCTAGGCAGGCCAGTTTCCAGGCGACCCTAGCCTCGGACAAGTACGGTATTTATACATATAATACTTGTTTCTTATCCTACATATTTTGTCAAATATAGATACTGAAAATAATAAAATATGCGACAATTCCAGCATTCTTGACAAAGCAATTAATGGACCTTTTTTATTATAAGCATGTATTTTTGACGAGATATCTCCGCAAGACACTCTAAAAGTGTCTAATAGAAAAACAGAAAACTATAGGTAATTTTTATGTACTTACTCTTACAAAATGTTCAGTTATCCGTATTGTCAAAAAGATAAAAGAAAAAATATATATTTATTCTTCAATTTAGGCACATTACAATGCACTTATGAACGTCAGAGAGAGAAAAAAACTACCACCGGTTCTAACCTTACGCCTCTGACACGAGAAGTATTTTTTTTTTTTTTTTTTATTTAAGCACGTCCACATCGTATATATTACAACTTATAATAAATACTATACTTAATTATAAGGCACTTTGTTCTGATATATTACGACAATTATGGTGTGCATATCATTGACAAAGAATCGTAGTGGGAATTTAATATTAAATAAGGATACAAACAATAGACTATTAACATATTTACAATTATACAAAATTACTAGAAATTATATTAAACTATAAGTATTATTTATGACCTGCAAGAAACTCGGCGGGACTTATTTTTTCAAAACAGCAATACAGTAATATTATATCTTAAAGATACACAATAATGCGTAGTTCTATAAGAAGGCATATCAAAACAGCTTGAGAGACATACAATGTACGTATTGTTTAATTAAAATAAAATAATAATAATAAAATCCAAATCTGATTGCTTCACAAAACGTTTGATATGCTTTCCTATCTGAACTGTGTCCTCTAAATGTTAGATGATTTTGTAGTAGTTTCTGGTTTGGGCCATGCATCTTTGTCCGTCATATAGTCCTCGACCCTGTAATAACCCTTTGACATTAAACTTTTTTTCAAATATTTCTTAAGAGCGGGAAATGATAAATTTAAAGCATCGACGGGTAACTTGTTATGTGAATACCTTGACCAAAAAATGACTTACATGCTTTGCGGATACGACTACTTCTGATAGCAAGCTTGCTTTTATTTCTAGTGTTATAGTTGTGGATGTCAGAGTTTTTTTTGAATGTATGTATATTCTTTAGAACAAAAATAATATTGTCATAGATATATTGGGAAGCAACAGTTAAAATATTAATTTCTTTAAATACTTCTCTAACTGATGCACCTGCCTTTAAGTTATACAGAAAGCGGATGGCTCTTTTTTGTAAAACAAATATAGTCTGTATGTCAGCTGCTTTGCCCCAAACCAGAATACCATATGATATTACACTATGAAAATAACTGTGATAAACTAAGCGAGCTGTGTCAATATTCGTTAATTGTCTAATTCTCCTAACGGCATGAGCGGCCGAGCTTAATCGAAGAGCGAGTTTTCTTGTATGAGGACTCCATTGTAGATTTTTGTCCAACGTCGAACCAAGGAACACTGCTTTATCTACTATGTCTAAACATTCACCATTCAGGAGAATCTTAGTGTCCACCGGTGCAACGTTTGGCAAAACAAATCTAATTCATTTGGTTTTCTTAGCATTAAGTAGCAAATTGTTAATAGTAAACCAGTTCAGTACAGCAGCTAGTGTGTTATTGATTACAGTAAAATCGGTAGATTGCCGGTCAACTTTGAAAATTAAAGATGTATCATCGGCAAACAGAACGATATCACAAAGGTTTTGTACTACATAGGTACACATAAAAAATGTAGTAGGTAGGAATTTAGTGTATTGATTAAGTGACTCGAGGATTCATGTAAATGACTAAGGTACATACTGTGAAACTGTAGTACAACTTTGCCGTTTCAACATGACTTTGCCCAACGCGTCACATTTCAATACAAGCGAAATATCACGAAACTAGTAACACATGACACTTTCATATTAATGTGTGTTTTATAATGATATTGTTGGCAACACTCGCAAATTACCGTTCTAATGAAGAATAATTACCGTTCCGGGTCTATACATATTAGAAGTGTCCAAAATTATCCGTAGGAACCGTAATTAAAGAAAGCGTAAGCCACATCTCAGCAATAAAAATTGTCTTCTTCCGAACGGACACGATTTCAAAAAAGAATTGAATTGAATTGATTGTCTCAATCTTTCATCGCAATCCCTCATGATATCTTCTAACTTCAGTCACGCGAGAACCGGCTGTGATTGCGGATGTGTTTTTTCGTGGGCCAAAAGGACGTCAAAAACTTCGGTGGTATATCGGTCTAGAAAAGTCCTGCAGCTATGTAACTGTAACTATTCAGAAACGACGTAGAAGAAATTTTAAATTCACATAAAAATAATATCTCATAAAATCATATCTCTATTATTTGCGTGATTATGGTAGTGGGCAATGTCATACGTATTTGCGTATCACTTTTTACGACTTAGCTCAGCATAATTCTACCTCTAGGGTTGTCAATAGTAAGTCATAACATAATTCACTTCAAGGGAGGCATTTTCCATAAAACGTAAATATACATTGTGAAATGTGGGAGGAATGCAAATCTAAAAAATACTTACAATAATACCAAAAAAAAAATCACAGTATTCTAAGGTTAAAAATTAGTTTCTTTGTTAATTATTCATGTACGCGTATCTCCTATTAATTTATGAACCATTTCATCCAATTACTGCATATTACAAGATATTAACAAAACTGTATGTGTGTGTATTGATGTATTTTATTAAGCAACTTGACGTATAAATGGCAAAGATAAGTTAAACAATATGGACCATACCATGGATTAATCTAGGAAAAAAAGTAAAGATCTCAAAAAGCGGGCAAAGTTGTAAACTTCGACGGTACACCAGTTTCGTATTCTATAACAGCATAATAATTGAAAGAGAAGGCAGTCGGGCAAGACACGTGAGAGTTGCACGAGGAAGCAATATATTTATGTCACCAGCGTCCTACAGCTTTCCTTCCACACCTATAAGTATACTGACGTGTCGAACATCCGTCTGTTACAAGTAACTACTAATATTTAGTAATTTAACATACTTTCGTAGGTTTGTAAGTAAGTAAGTAAGTAAAACATTTTAATGCACTAAAATCTGAATTTTATAAGCTATCGAATACAATAAAATCCATGACACTAAATCCCATACTTATTTAAAAAAAAAACGTTAACCCTACAACTCTTAAAACCATAGTTTAAAGAAAAAGTGAAAAGAAGATTGAAACGCATTTTAACATGTTGCCATTGAAAGTTACATGTAGATGACGATTGATTATGTATTTTAAGATGTTTTTCTTTCTTCACCCCATATATTTTTTCGAAACAGGTTTTATATTCGTTAGGTAGGTAATATTATTTATTAAATAAGCAACTAGTGTTGTTAATATACGTGTGTAAATGAATTGTTTGTGAGCGTTGGTGACATTTATGTTTCGATACCGTACCTTTTGTGCAACAGATCATGCGGCTTTTATTGCTATGCGCCCTGGTGGGCGCAGTGTGCGCGCGGGAGGAGGGTTGGCAACCTATCGTGCCGGAGCCCTCCCTTACTTACACCACATACGTCAAATCGCCGGAGCGATCTCTGGATTCCAGGTATTTAATCCATACTCATACAGTTAAATATTCCTTCAAAGTTATTTGGAACGGAACGGAGTTTCGTCATATCCGTCTGCCCATCCGTATGTCACAGGTATTTTACTTGGAAACTATAAAGCAGATACTGAAGATTGTGTGCCTAACGGAACTCAGAAAGTGTGTTAAATATGTGACATATGTATATAAAACTGACTAATATTATCATATACTTTTTACAGTCCGCATTTAAAAATTATAAATCGAAGGCCGCCGAGCCTTTCGTACCCGAGCATACTCTCCGGCGCCTACAACCCTGGACCCCAGCTAGACTCCGACGCCTGCAGTGTCTATAAAGTTTCCATGAACCAAGAACTATTCTACCAGCACGTGGAGTATGAAAAGGATCTGCCAGAATTGAAGGAGTTTACTCTATGCATGTGGTCAAAGTTCCACAATCATTCTGAAGACCACCCCTTATTCTCTTATTCGGGTGAGTTGGTAGTTGATATAATATTGCCCATAAATAAAACTGTAGTGGTTTTTGCTGGAAAAGACGTTTGGTGAACAGTATCTATAATGGCCATCGCCGCCCGAGGAGGGCGTCGCCTGCTGGCGCGATTACCTGTGCTCACGGGACACGCACGTTTGCGAAACCTCGACATTCCGCGCTCACACGTGCAATTTATGCTCTGATTACACCTACTGAGTACACTGACGAGTCAGTGTTCTCGACCAAGTGCTCGCTAAGTGTAAACACATAGCCGAGTAACCACCCCCGCGCATGTTACCCATCATTTGATTTTATGTTCAAGATAATTATTCATCCTCAAAAGGCTACAATTCTCAAATTGCAACTACTTCAAAACTGTACTCGCAGCACCAAATTCTCCTCTCGGAATTCTCAGGACATTCCATCCAAAAACGACACTTCGTCTACTACAGCATTTCTACAAATTTAGGAAAAAAATCTTCATGTATTCTGAAACGATATATTATTCCTATTTACAATTGAGTAAGATTATTATTTACAGTCGAGTTTGTTTTTTAAGCAACATTGATTATTTTCCTTCTATTCAAGTCCCATGTAAGATTTTGCGACAAAATATATTTATTTCACATTTATTTCTTTCTAAAAAACGTTTACGGTACAGGCTTTACATAGCCTAACTAACTACCCTATAAAAGATAATGCAGTAAATAAATTGTGTGGAAAAAAATCTTTAGGTATCCTAATTCTGGTTAGGCCAAGCAAATAAGATCTATAAAAAGTTTTTTGAGGAATTAATTCCCAGCAGGCTTGAAATCGTTTTAATACCTTCACGTGGTCCTAAATGCATGTGACCTGAGTTTGCCCAATCCCAGGAGGTGTGCATAACTTTTTAGCGAAATTTTTGCTCTTTGTCAGTTTTTTGCTTGTAGCTCGAAAACGATACGTCCGACGGAAAATGTCTTTCATTTCAATATTGAAGAGGGTTAAATTCTGCGTCGATTGAGCAACTTATCTTTTAGTTCGGTTCAGCGGTACAGCCGAAATCAAAAGTTGAACCGGGTATATACCGAGCATAAACCGGGAAAATGTCTAATTTAATTGAAAAACTCATATTTTGACTTCCATACCACATATCTTTGAAACAGATGACTCTTGTTGAAAAACCTATATAATAAAAGTTGTAGCGAATATAATTGCACGTTATATCGACATCTCAATTTTCACAAACAGTGATTTTGAAAGACTAAATTTGGCATGAATTCAAAATCAGTTTTTTATAAATTCTTCTGAGTTGCATATTTTCCATAAAATATGATGAGTGCTACATTTAATGCATCGTTACAACTAAGAATATTTCAGTGCAAATTTCTAAAACGTACCCAATCAGAAAACTATTTGTACACCGTGTTTTATTTATTTATAAATTCCAAGGGTACATTCCTGAGCTTAACTTAAGTATATTTCTTAAAGACGCCAGTGCCCTAATTTGCTCCAGTTCTGTGGTAATCGATATTTTATTTTTGTCTGTGTAAACCTACATTTAATTATTGTTTTAGTCTGAGAACCCGCTATAAAATCATGTAACTGTGTGTTAAGTCACTACAATATGGTTCCTTTGTATCTCGGATTGTTATTGTTCGAAATTTCATTGACATGTCATAATGTTCAATTGTTTGGTTGAGTTAATATACCTTATTTACATTAGGAGCCGATTGGGGAATCAATCAATAACTGCTGAACTTATTTAGATGAAACAGTATACAGATAGTAATCCACTCCACTTTTTACCTCTTAAGGGAATGACTTCTGAGGTAAAAACTATTCTATTTCCTTTTCCAGAACTTAAACTATCTCCATACTAAATTTAATCTATGTACTTAAATCTGTTCAGTGGATATTGATTCCCCATACAAATAACTTTTGCCCCCTTTTCACACCCTTCAGGGATAGTTTCTGGGATAAAAACTCCCCAGAACTCAAACTATTTTCATAGGTACCAAATTTCACCTTCGATTTAACTATATTACTAACTCTTCATACTAACTTCTTACCCACTTTTCAGCCCCTTAAGAGTTGGTATTTTGGGATCAAAACTACTTTTTATGTACTTTGTATGGACTCAAACTATCTCAATCACTAAAAGTTTCATCGAAGTAGGTTCAGCAGTTACTGATTGATTCCTCAATCTGTCCCTTAACCAAACAATTGACAATATTTCAAGATTTCCAAATTTTATAAATCGAAAACCATTTCGAGAAATACACTTGTAGAACACAAAAATCATTTTTTTTCCAGTAATTTTTGAAAAAATCACCAAAATATGTAAACCGGAAAATGACGTCACACGGCTGATTCAATACTACCACTATGAAAAAACGTTATCTTCCGGGTTTCCGTTTGACAACTTTGACAATTACAACACTACTGACAGTGACAGGACAGCTAACAGTTAATTTGCTTGTAATTTACGTTTCCTTGGATTAATTTAATTGTCTACGTGTTGCGTTGCGATTTGTCACGGACTCTGGACTGCTTTCTTCTACGAGGACCACAACTCGCTTTCTAACAGACCCCGGATTGCATTCTTCAACGACGACTACGATTTTCGCTTTTTCACGGATGCCGGACTGCTTTCTTCTACGACGACCTGACGATGGAATTCAGGGAATCCTCGGAAAATACCCCAGTTGGGTATTGACCAATACCTCTACAACGAAGCGGACACGAGAAACTCAAAAAGATTTGTCAAAGCTGGCAGCAGGAGCTCGTCGCGTGTGAGTTTTTGCAAAGCTCGGATAAATATAATTTGCCTGGCTCAAGAGGTACCGAAGCTTCGTTATCTTCGCGCAGTTCTTATGTACAAACTGGCAAAGGCCTTTATTAAGTGCAGCCTCATGTTCCTTTACTATTTAGAAGTGATGCTGACGTCCCAAATCTTCAAGAGTTTCTCCAAGAAGCCAACAATCATAAAATGGATGGCTGTTTGTGCTTCTCCAAACAGAATCTGTGACGATTTGGCTTTCAAGTTGAAATGTCCCTTTACAGATAAAACTGAGAAATTATATCAATTAAAATGTCACGAGCCAAAGTTGTTTAGGATTGTGGTAAATAAATTACATTTTATAGGAAATAAAGTACTTATTTTATTAGTATGATCACTTGTCATTTTTAAACCTGTATCCTAAGTAGGTCCTTAAGTACTTTCTGATGACTTGTCAATAATATGTTAAATATCTTTCCTGTACTTAGAATGTTACTACTGGAGAAGTAAAATTCACCATGTGTTAATCAGGGGAGAAATAAAAGGTATATTAAAATATAATTATTTTAATTTCGTTCAGTTATTCATTAGGCGGATACCTTCATATACCTAGCACATCTGTGGTGTAAACGTGGCCTAATATAAAATATACATTCTCACACAATATAATAAACAAACCAACATAATGACACACATTGGCGCAAGAACAACAACAAGATGGGCCTCTCCTCAGGTCCATCTGTATATAGTCTAAGATAGTACTTCCCTCAGCTGATGGTAGAACAGTAAATAACTGGGCTATAAAGATGTGTTGCTATTGTAAGTTTTCATTAGGTAATATTTAATGCAAGGCATTTTCAACAATCCTGATATCTTTGGAAGTTAGCGGTTTGATATTTTAAGTTTTGACGTTTATCTTGTGCTTCAAATTTCAAACTGTTTAAGCGCACTATGGTCACGCTATGGTTTTTACGTAAATGTCAATCAATGTAACTATTTCAACGTTTTTTTCAGTTTATGAAACACAACATGTGACGTCATTTAGCCGATACTTCGACTACTGTTACATACGCCCTTTCTGCCCAAGTAATAATATAAATGGATTTTTCCACTAACAAACATGGATTTTCGCAAAAATAAAAAAATACGGGTCTCTTAAAAGTGTGAGTTCTTTCGGGCCATACAATAAAAGCTAGCACTCAAAAAATTTAAATGTTGTCAATTGAAAACTAGACATGTCAAAGTAATTCCATTTCAAACATTAACAGCCTGAAATACACAGGAAGCATATTGTATTGACTTAACACACAGGTGCATCATTTTGTAGCGGGTGCTCAGAGTAAAAAAAAAAATTATGTAGGTTTACACAATTAGAAAGACAAATGAAATATCGATTACCTCAGAACTGGAGCGAATTATGACACTGGCGTCTTTGAGAAATAAACTTAAGTTAAGCTCAGAAATATATACCCTTGAAATTACCGGAAATAAAAAACACGGTGTATAAATAGTTTTCACGTTTTAGAAATTTGCACTCAAATGTCCTTAGTTGTAATAATGCATTAAATTTAGGCCTCACACATCATATTTATGGAAAATATGCAACTTAGAAGGATTTAGAAAAAATCGAAATGCCAAATTTAGCCTTTCAAGGTGACTGAATTTGAAAATTGAAATGTCTATATATCGTAAAATTGTATTCTCTTCAACTTTTATTCTGTAGGTCTTTCAACAGTAGTCATCTGTTACAAAGATATGTGGTATGGAAGTCAAAATATTAGTTTTTCAAATAAATGACACATTTTCCCGATTTATAATGTTTGATTTTGGCTGTACCGCTGAACTGAATTATAAGTTAAGATGCTCATTCGATGCAGAATTTATCCATCTTTAATATTGATATATATGATATTTTCCTTCGAACGTTTCCTAGAAGCAAAAAACTGACAAACGGCAAAATTTTCGCTAAAAAGTTATGCACACCTCCTGGGATTAGGCAAACTCAGATCACATGCATTTAGGACCACGTGAAGGTATTAAAACGATTTCAAGCCTGCTGGGAATTAATTCTTCAAAAAAACCTAATTTTCTTAGCCTACTATGCAACGTAAAGTAGTTAGATATAACGCCTGAGCACCTGTACTAGAAAAAAACTGCACTTTAAGTAAACTGAAACAGATCTTATTATTTAATAAAAGCTCGTTAAATTAGTAAGTATGTTTAATTAACAACAGGTATCCGACAGCTACTGCCACTTTGTACGGCCAGAGCTGTCAGATTACTGTCGTTAATTAAAAATACTACCTACTTTAGAATAGTCAGGTATTCAACGTCTCTGAATACAAAAAATGAAGTGTAATGTAATATATCATGTTGATTCAATTATAGTTGGAGATAGCCCCAAAGAGATTTCGGCTTGGATTTCGAACACCGTTGAAGCTAGCTACTTCAGCATGGCCGTCCACGGACAGACGTTCTTCAGGCTCAATTATCCTCTAAAACTGAGCACGTGAGTTTCATTGTATCCAGTATTTACTAAACGGGATGTGGGTTTTTATGATGACTCAGTGAGATTAATGCAACAACACTTCACGCTGCCTGACTTGATTAGTGTTAACAAATACAGAGTGTAGCAATTTAGGAATGTAACACAACACTTAAATGGTTACGCATTGGCACCACAGTGAACGCTGTCTTATCAGTTAAAGCTGTCATGTCCTACACACGTAAGTTCAAATGAGGAGATAGATTAGATGAGAAGTAGATAAGAAATATGCCATAAGGATAAGGATAAGGAAATGACTTTAATGATATCATAACAAAGCCCGTCTACAACTAGCAATTGATAAAGCTTAACCCCCTTATTCATGAACGTTCCTCAGACCTCAATTAGTTAATTTATATTTTGCCTGTTTCTAACAAACACAACTGTCAAAGTGACGAAACAGGAAGGACTGTACTTTAGGTGACATGGCCAAATACGCCCATTTTTTTTAAGTAGTAGAGGAGAGGGGGGAGTGTGACAGTGTTAGGTTCTGGCGCTATGCCGGCCGCTGCCGAGGCACGCTCGCTTCGCTCGCTCGGCTCGCGCGCTGTAGGGTCGCAGTTCTACCTAACACTCTTCGCTTCGCTCGTCGTCGTACCTACACCGACCTGCCTTAGAGTCTGTCTGAAACTACTTTGATCTAACCTAAAAAGTTCCTACAAATGCGTGCAAATGAACGAACGCAAACTTTGACAGGCAGCACGTGATTGTGAATTTTGTTTGGGAACAATAATATTTTTATTTTGGGTTCCGCACCATAGGATTTGGTGGGGAGACTCCTTATGATGAGTACAATCTATAAAAAAATATGAACCCTGAACTCGATGTCAGCTAATGTACAGTTGAGCCGAAACGCAAAATATTGTGTCATGGCGGTGTAAAATCGGGATTTTACATGGAACTTTTGATTATTTTTTATCTCGCAAACCAAGCGTTTCCGCAACTTAAAATTTGGTGAGGCGTTGTTTTTTGGCGAGTAGAAGCTACAAAAAAAAAAATAATAAGCCTGAACTCGATGTCACATATTGTACAGTTTAGCCACGAAACAATTGAGGCCTGATAGACGTTTATGAAACTCCTCCTCTCCTGAAGGTGATCGCGGAGAGGGTGGACAGCCCTATCCTTACGCATTGGATGTCATTTCATGTCAATGCCAATTATAATTATGCTTTCCTATAGATATAAGTTCTTAAACATAATTTTACTCTTAATATAAGTTCTTATACTAACATAATATGGATGTATCGTTGTCCGAAATAAATGCTTTCATTTCATTTATGAATTAGGGTGTAAAGAGTCCACAAGTAGGTAAGAATACCCGCCTTTCACGTTGTCCATTCTCATATATATGCATCGGCGGTCATATTCTTTTTTGGTCTTGTTAGGTAAGTTTTGCGAAGTTTCGTAATGTATGTAAATTTGTCACAGTGTTCAAGGTAACGCGGTTTTGCCAGTTCACGTATACAAAAACCTATTATCGCACGGCTAAATATACGTATAGCACAAGCCCGCCTATCAATGTGTACTATCGGGTTCAGAATTGCATGGCCAATTTATGAATGAATTCATTGATAAATTGACCATGCAATTTTGAACCCGATGGTATATATTGCATTATATAATGTGATATTATTAGATGATTTATTGTCCTGTGGGATTGCGAAGTCATTCTATTTATTATAAAAATATAGACATCTAATATTCAAAGGATCACTATGACATGTTGTTAGTAAACTCCATTGGGGATTTTTCAGTGAGTCAGTGACAAAATTAAGGAACTTTGACAGGATTCTTAAAGTATATGTTAAAATTCAGTGATATTGGGAATAATTTTTTTTTGTGTTATAGCCCCTTGTTCACAAAAATTTCAAACTTCTAGCTTTATTGACATCAGAATTAGAGAGGGGTCGGAAATGGCCCGAATGGCTTCGGGAAAAGGATGGTACGGCCGTGCCTTTGTTGTTTGTTTTGCTCGACTTGGCGGGTGTGGGAATAAATTGATGACTATTAATAGTTATATAATTTTTATTTATTTCTAGGTGGTATCATTCTTGTCAATCTTGGAATGGAAAAACTGGAGAATGGCAAATTTGGGTGAACGCAGAGCGAGTAGGGAGAGGGTTCCATAACAGGGTATGTCTTGATTGAAATTGCTCTATATAGATAAGGTGGACATGTGACGAATGATTGTGTAATCACAACAGAGAGTATACATTTAATATGAGAGTAACTTTTAAGTCCTCGCAGCACTTTTCGACAGCGACATAAAGCACGATCGATTAAAGCGATCATACCCATCAACGCCATGTCCACACGTGGGGGAAGTTACTAAGAACTACCAACGAATAAGTATTTACTATTTTTCTATGTTTATTATACCTACTCAAAAAGTATTTTTCAGACAAATTACATAATAAAACAATGTTATTGCTTATGTTCGATAATTAGGTGGATAGGAGATAATTAATGAATAATGAAAATTATGATGGCAGGTTATTGATATAGGTATAAAACCAAAAACGATTGCTTAATTTCCACTTCCAGTTGGTTGGTCACATAATAAAAGGAGGCGGCATAGCTGTCACAGGTCAAGAACAGAGTTTATTTTATGGCAAAGATGGTCTCGAACCTACTACAAGTAAGTACCGTGTTTGGCTTTGCGAGTTTGATTATCTTACATGAGTACCTCTTAAAAATACTAGTTTTAGTTGTAGCGGACATTATAAAATTAATGATCTGTGCTTTACTTTGGTCCGCTACTTTTAGAGCATATGACAAAATTTCAAACCTAGTGTATAATTTTAGAACAGTCTGGACTCATGGGCGAAGTAACTATGCTCCAACTGTATCACGTCGCTTTGACTGCGGGTAAAGCGCACAAAGACCACAAGCACCACCACGCACATCATTTCAATCACGACGGCACCCCTATAGAGATGTCCACGGAAGCGGTCACGGAGCCACCCCCACCGGAGCCCACTCCGCTGGGCCAAGGGAACTTCTTCGTCGGCGGGCAGTTGCAACTCGCACCCCAGCTTAACCTGGCCGGCGCCGAAGTGTCACAGCAGATGATCCCTATTCAGCTGCCTAACGGTTTGAAACTTCAGCAGGGATATATTAATGGACAGTTGAGCAACCGCATTGTCTCTGAACAGCTTCTTAACAGTGTACCCTTGGCGTCGTCTATTGGCCACAGCCAGAGATTTTCCGTAAGGCAGCCTTTGGGTCCATCGAAATCATCAACAGTAACGTTATCAGGCTCGTTACTTAACCCCGCAAATGTGCAATACATTGATGAGACGTCTTCGCATAGTTTGTACAAACGTGATTCGAAGAAACGAGATAAAAGAGACAACCCAGAGAAAGAGTTTGGCCAACCCGCTACAGGTATATTTAATTTAATATACGAGCATCTAATATATAACTATATTCATTACAAAATTATCCACCCAGAAAACGCAATCTTAACTTTTTAAATAATTATTTTACAGGGAAAAAAGACAAACGCGGGTTGGTTTCATTATCGGACGGGTCTGTTGTCGACGAGGCGCTGCTTAGTCCGAACATAGCCGAGGAAGAGGACGCCATGTTCCAACAGTCTTTGCTGAGCGGACTTGCCGGCGTCGTAGGAAACCTCCCAGTTCAGAATGTACAAAAGGAGACGGTTAGTGCTTTAAACATAATATTGTAACAATTAAAAAGCCAGGACCTTCTTCGCGTAAAGTAAATGTAGCGGGTATGGAAATGGTGTTTCAAAAATCACGCATGACTAGACATGATTCAACATGGTTGACTCGTAGAAAATGCCATTTGCATTAATTCGGCCACTTGTACAAAGTAAATTGTGCATGCAATAAAGTTTACGTAAATAAATATAAGTTACCACGGCTGTCAGATTTACGATTTACATCACATCATTGAACATGAAAATAAAATGTGATCATTTCAGCTACAGGAAGAGGATCGTTTAGTAGTGTTTAGTGTATAATAATCGTAAATGAACGGGTACTGTTCGCAGGTGGACGAGCGCGAGCCCGCGGAGGCCGAGGTGAAAGCGGTGATGCAGGTCTGCAGCGGCTGCGCGGCCGAGCCCTTCAAGAAGGCGCTCGTGCTCTCCTGGAGGTCCACACCCAAGAAACTACACAGCGGCGCACACTACTACAAAGGCCTGCCTATATGCAAAGCCTTTTAAAGATATTTAAAATATACAATCGTGACGAAGTAACATCAATCAGTAACTAGCTAATGTCATGATTGTATGAAACGCCATACAAAGATTTAAAAATAAGGCTATTTACCCATTTTCACCAATCCTATCCATAACGTTGACTCAGACGAATAATCGGTCATTTTATGAAATGTTTAATCAGCGTTCAAGTAACTACGTATCAGTCATATTCAAAACTCGAGGTTTAGTTAAGCTATCAACATTTGAAATTAGCTTAAATGCCTAGCTAGAGAGTTAGAATTTTTTCTCTTATAGAATAAGTACGGGTACCCTTTCTTGATTTGAGACTTGTAGGTACCGATTTCCCAATCCGACTCACGATAAAAGTGTCAAGTACAATTGGATTTACCTAATAAACAAAAAATACTAAAACTGCAACGGCCATACATGTAGATAGATACGTGTTCTCATACATGAATTAGTTTCCATATAGCCCTACCAGACAAGTTCAGATGTTACTTCAATCAACCAAAACTTGCCATTAGCAAGTCAATTAATTTAATTTATTTTAGTAATAAGTGTCTAGAAATAAAACAAGTACTTGCGTATAATACGCCTAATATTAGTTATAAATATCTATCAACTTAAAAACTTCTTACTTATTATTTACTTATAATAAACAAGATTAAAATACATATAATCATTTCATTATCTTTACACACCGAAGGAAACCTACAAATAGCGTGAAGTAGAATGATTCTTGGAGAACTCAAATCAATCTGCATCCCTATCTACCTACCAGAGCCCGGAATTCTCGTAGCACTTTTAAGCTGTCATAGGGACTTCTCGTTTATTGACTTCCGATATACATATTTATATTGGAAGTATAATATAATATACATATGCTAATTTATTAATATCATATTTTAAATATTGTATAATACAATATTAAACATATGATTGTGAGTAGAAATAAACAACAGGCAGTCTTATCGCAAATGAGCGATCTCTTCGAGAAAACCTATGGATACCAACTTTTTGGAAGTTTTAAATATGAATTGAAATTATAATATTTTATTGTTTCTTATAAATACGAGTGAATTGGTCGACTTATTGATGCCATTTAAACGTTTTTAGAAATAAATTTTAACAAGAAAGGCTATTGTGCCTAATGATATCATGTTGTGTAGGTGCTGGCCATTAATCTAATGACCTTTGGTTAGTAGTTTTATAGATATATGAAATTGTTAGAATAATTGTTTTATAACCTTTTCATTGTTTTTATTGAAAACCTCTATTTCACGTTTAAAACTACCTACTCAAAAATTATCTCAAAGAGATCGCTCTTTAGCGTGAAGACCGCCTGTTTTTACCTCTACTTTTAATCTTGTTTAATATGTTGTGTTCTATAATGTAACGATAAACTTTATATATCGAAAGTCGATAAACCAGAAGTCTTTATGACAGCTCAAGAGTGCAACGAGAATTCCGGCCTCTGCTACCTACTTATACCTAGCATAAATAAACAAGTAGGTAACTCCAAAAAATATTTTTGGTATATAATTTTATTGCTGACTGTACATAGTCGATAGCATTGTAAATATACTAAATTTCAGTTCAATCAGACACCGGGAAGTGATTGAAATTTATCGTACAAGATTTGAGGTACATAAATATACGGGGTTATCTAAATCAAATGTCCTCAATACAATATTACTTTATTTTAGAAATTAAATAATTGATGTGGTTGAAATTTAACTTGCATGATTTAAAGCATATAAATATCAAGAGATCAATCCAAACAAGAGTGTGTTTAAAAATTCCCAAGACAATATTACTTTGTACATGGTTTATTTATTATTATTGTAAATACTTCTACTCTTTACGTCAACAAATATTCTGTTCTTGGAGGAAGACAAGCACCTCAACTAAGATACATAAATCAGTAGTCCGCCTCGAACTACGAACTCGCGATTCTTGCAAACGAGTTGACCAGTATAACAAGACCTCTATGATAATCACTTTTCTATCTTCTAGCTCCACAAAGCCTACATATATCTTAATAATTACATTTTATGGAGCTCAACTAAGTTTCTCAAATTAAACTGTACCTACTAAAGTTATTACGGAACACATGGGAACATAGTATATCAAAAATCAAAAATCTTCAAAATACAGGATCGCGCCGGTAACCAGGTGATACATACATAGCTTATACATTTTTGCAAATAGCAATGGTAGTCAACGTAAACATCTTGAAAACATTTTTTGTGTCATTATTTTATGGAATTTTATTTAAATATATGTTTAGCAATATGCTGGAAAATAGTGAGCGTTTTGTGCAAAAAGTATGAACCCGACGCTTAGGTGGCAGTATCTAATAATGTAATAATATACAACAAGTAAGTTACTGAAGCCTAAAAGCCTAACTGTAATACGCGTCATTTCCATCCATTCCCCAGATCCCAGGTGAATTCCTAACTTGACAGAAGAATCAATTGGCCACTTACCTTTGTCTTGTGCACGTGTTGGTGGTGGTACTCCGAGTCTATCTCCGGCTCGCTGAAGTAACTCTGGTCCTAACAACAACAATGACATTACAATTAAATACAAAATTCAAAATGTTTCATAAATAAAATTACACAAATACTTAGGTAAAATATGTTCTGCGCAATAACGTGCAAAATGTATGTCATAGGTCAATGAATGATTCACGTGCTTTAAGAAGGAAAGTATTATTAGTTACCTGCTCCCAACTAGGAGGGCCGGAGCAGGTGGCGGCGCCCGGCGGCATCGCCAGCGAGCCCACGCCGACGGCGCCCGGGAACACCCCGCCGCCCATGTCGGTCGCCTCGAACAGGCGCAGCACTGAGCGGTCGCGAATGTCGCGCAGGTGGGCCCTACGCAAAGAAACAACCCTCATAGGACTACCACATCAACATACTACGGTTCAATATTAACGATAACTGATAACGCACTACAATCCCAATGTTACCTTAATTGAATGAGAGACTACCTTGTTTTAAATTTTCACCGTACGTACTTTGCAGTTTTTGGGTTTAGAGATGCGCAAGAAATAAATAGCTATGCATTTTTTATTCGTTGTCAACTTCTGCACACTGACTATGGACGAGTTGGAACGGTGCATATACATCACTTCTGATTTCTATCCTTACGATATGTTCATAAATTTTAAAGTATTAAAATCAAATGTAAGTATATTATATATTATAAGCTTTAGTATTTATGCGTCAACTTTAAAAGTAGGTACGGTATGGTCGGTATGGAACTAGAGTTTGATTGTTTGCAACCAAACACACAGCTCTAGCGTAAGTATAACTATTAGTTATATGGTCTGTGGTATAACTATTCACTATGCTTGCAAGCATTCCATAATCCTTCTGCCTAGATTGTATTTGCGTTGATTGTTGCGGACCGGCACGTACAATATGTATACGAGTATGTACTTACAAAGGGTGGAACATCAAACAACATGTCGATGTAATGCTTAAGGACTTATAAGAATACATACAGATACCTACTTGGTCTTTATCACGTGATGGGGATATAATAATGATTAATTAGACGGAAAGTTTTCATTAAACTTCATACTAAAAGCGCGTGCAAAAAACTTGGTATTCATCTGAAGAAGCTTTTAAAAATTTCTAATTCATTAGCAATTTGATTTGTTCACTTATTAAAAATTATGAGACATTGGTTTTTTAATTTCCTACCGATGTGGAAGTACTAACATATAACCGAAGAGCGATGCCTTTTAACACAGGTATTTAGTTACTTAATAATTTTAAACAAAAAAGAACCGAATTCACTTAGACTCCATCTTTCCAAAAGGAAATGGCCGAGCTACTGTAAAAGTTATCAACCTATAATATTTGAAGAGTTCTCTCGATTTCTCCAGGATCCCATTATGAGATCCTGACCTGGTTACAAAGGGCCCACTGTGAAGCATACGCTTTCAAACAAAATAAGAATTTTCCAAATCGGTCCATTTTCTAATCTTCGAATAACCGGTGAACATACATAAAAAAATTGCAAAAACTAAGATCCTCCTTCTCCTTCGAAATCTTGATGTCAGTTGAAAAGAGGTGCCAACACTGTAATTTGTAAATTTGTCTGAACTGTATAAATTGTTCTATTTTCTTTTTCTAACGTACATTCTGCTAGCGCCCTAATTCTACCCTAAAACTTACCGGCAGCGATCATCGTGTTCATGAATGGTTTTCAGTCTCGCTTTCATTGTAAAACAATAATTTAAAATAAACAACACAGCCGGGGAGCGAAAACTCGTTAAGGGTCGTTTGGATACGAGAGCGTCAGGGAAAATACTGATGTTATTTGCCGGTGTCGGGTCACTCGACTATCTAACTACTGAAATTCTCAACTCGAACGTCGAAGCATCGACTATCCTTGTCTGGTTTACATCGAATGCGTGTGATAGAATGAAATGGAGATAAACGAATAGTGAACGATATATGTAGCTATTTGTAAGATACGAGACGAAATAGGTGTTTCATGCCCTTAGGAAAATACAAAACAAAACAAAGGATTATCTTAATTACTTTTTACTTCTTGGTCCTTTTGCGAGGAACATATTTTTTGTAATTTTCATCTCGTTTTTTAGAAAGCCGGCTTTAATTTTTTAGAATGTTGAAGATAATAAATAGATCTTCATTACCACTTGTTATTTTAAAAGGTAGATTTATTGTAAAGTATGTAGTTATAAGTAAATACTAGTTACATTAATTATACTTGAATCATGGCGCGAATGGTTTTAACAATGTTTTAAATTCAGCTGTGCTGTGACTATTCAAACTAGTTTTCTAAAAATGTCTTCGTTAAAAGCATGTTTTTTTTTTGTAGTGGGTCAATCACTGCGCTGAGAAAAAATTAAATTCACTGTTTTGTGTAAATAAAAATTTCATGTCAGTTAAAACTACGTCTATATCTATAGACGATTTGGTGGCACACCACGTGTTTTGTTAGTCGATGTCGTATCTAAGGAAAGTCCACCTAGGACTCTATAATAACTCCTCTTAATAATTTGATAAATTATGAAATTAGGAAAAAGATAATCAGTGTTTGAGGGTTTTGAAAAAAGATATTTCAATTAAATCTTTACCTTTTGTTGACTGATTTAACCCGTAATGAAAACATAATAAGTTTTATCTGTGTTTCTGTGTGTCTCACGTTCTTGTGCTGCATCGTAACATAGTGGCTAATCGAACAAACCGATTTTGTTTCACTGTGTTAGTATATGTTGTTGAATATCTTACAAATAATTATGTTATACTTAATATATAAATATCACGAACGGTAAATTAATATAAACAAGAATCACATGATGTTAAGTCATGTAGCAAACGTGGGTAGCGATTTGAATACACTCCAATCTTATTTGACGCGAGTTGACACAATTTGTGATCAGGATCACGCATTCAGATCAATAAATAAAATATGTTTTATGGATGTTTTACCTATTATTATTACGTTTTTGTGTTCAGTAGGTCAATTTGGAAATAAAGAAAAAAATTGTGCGTAACCGAGTCTCGCCTTAAATTTTAATACTTAAAATTTCCTTCTGACATTTAGATTTTATTCTAGAACCATTCTAGAATAAAATATAAATGTTATTGCAATTTTATCCTTTAAGTTTTCACGATCTTATTGTGAAATGATTATCATACATTTTGACATGTAATTTTATTTTATTTTATAATTGTATTAATATATTTCTCTGAATTATATATTAGCTTAAGATAATAATTGCAACTGACGATCCGAAATTAAATGCTTGTTGCTATGCCTACTTTAATAAACACATTTTTGACTTTGACTTTGACTTTTGAACCTGTCGAATATCCTGAGTTCTCAGAATGTCTAGGAAATAAACACCGTTGCATAGGACTCACAAATTATAAGACAAGGCGGGATAATAGACATGACGCACTAGCCTTTTGTCTAGTATTAATGGTACGACAACTTGATACCTTGACTGGGATTAGATATAAAAATATGATAGAACAAAATTGCTTTAATGATACATGGATATACCTAGCTATTTTTAATTAGTGGTTTACATATGCTATCAATCACCATATTACGCGTTACCTAGCATCGGTATTCGTCGGAAGTATACTAATTATAGAGTGACTATGTATGATGTAAATAATTTATAACTTTTTGTAATTAGGTACTTGTAACAGAAGAAGCTCACTTATATTCACTGAATTCTTACCTAGAGTTGATCCTGGTTACGTGTTCTGGATCATTTTGTATTGTATACGAGGTACACTCCTAGCTCTTACTTACCTAACATCTTCTAGTTCGTAAAACATATCCTTCGAAGAGTCATGTATGTAGATTTTCACCAAGGGACTATCCATGTACTGCATAGTGAGCTGTTTGGGGAAGCTCCTCACGAAGAGTGCTTTGACGGTGTCTATGGAAGTAATCTCGTTAGGGAGAAGCGCCCGCTTCGTCTCGCTCCGATATTGTAGAAACACCAACCCTAAAACAAACCAACAACTGAATCCTCAAAACACTTTATCAATCAATAGCTGACCCGGCGAACTACCTAACGCCAACTACATTTTTTATTTATGTATTTCTCCAATATGGTTTTTTTCTGCTATTCGAGGCGGAGAACTCCAAAAAATCAAACGTAATTCAAATCTGTTCAGCCGTTCTTGAGGTATAAATGGTTTAACCGACACGACTTTGTTTTATATATAGGTATAGATAGATACTTAGAGAATTCAACCAACCGGAGTCGCCATTGACAGGCGTTTCCCTCTGCCGAAAACATACGACCAGTGGTCATAGACATGTGGACATATGTTTTCGGCAGAGGGGAAAGCCTAGCAATGGCGACTCCGGTTGGTTGAATTCTCTAAGTTAAGGATAGATATCATCAATTATCTTTATACAAATATGGATACGTAATCCAAAAAAGAACCGCTCTCACAAAATAGTTTTAATAGCCATCATGACAACATAGTCATATTAGTACCTATACCTGTGTTTCTTCAACAAAACGTGCTTTCTAAAGTCTAATTTCTACCTTAACTAATAAATTTGAACGGTCAGGAATTTCATAGTATCTCCTGTAATTTCCTATATATAGGTACAAACTTTGTATGCAGCGTGGGCCTTTTTCTCTGCAGCTGACCGTACCTTTTAATTTTCTATGCTCCCTTTTTCTGGTTCATCTGGCTGTATAGATATCGTTAAGGCTGGTTTCGATGGTGATGTTTTACCACTTTGCGTCCATTGGGATATCCAACTAAGTATACAATGTGGTTGAACTGTAGGTAAATAAGCATGTGGTATTATTTGATGATCATGACCTTAAGTATTATAAGCCAAAAAACCTATAAAATGTCATTTACGTATCCATTAATTCTATTTTTGCAAAAACATTGGGTCATGTACCCAAATTTTTGTATAATCAATATAATCATTTATTATATTTATAATTTAAGGTTCTATTCATAACAAAGATGATTCATAATAAAGTTTAGTAGCCAGCGAGCATGGAAATTTGATGCCTATTATACTGACAACGTAGTTACCACTTTGCACAATGCTGAATTCCTCTCTACGCTCAGGATTTTGATGCCCTGTGATGCAATCTACACTTGCATGAATCATGTAAATAATTAATCATATTTTTATTTCTTCTTTATTTCTTCTGCTTATGGTGGCGTCGTTGATCGGGTCGCCACTTTCCCAAAGAAAGGTTGAGGGACGCGATGGCTGAGATATGCATCATACTCGTGAACGGGTGCTGTTTGTGGAGAGGTCTGTTTAGGCTAACTGGGGCCACACAATTACGTAACTTTTTATTAATCATATTTAATTTTAGTTTAATTGGCTTTAGACACAACATACGGTGCTTGATTATCCATATTTTTTTATTATATAGAATATATAGATCAAGACACTTGGAGACCTTGTTTATACATCTAAGGATAATTTGGAAATAGTATGTTTATTGTATACTAGAATCACTTACTCTTTATTTATTTAAATTCAAAATTTGTTTCTAACTGTTGATGATGGATTATTACAATTTGGAAATTTATGTAGAAGACACAGTTCAGGTAAGAAAGTATATCAAACTTGTATGTAATTCATTTTCAAATAGTCAGATTTGGACTCATCTTTTTTAGGGTTCCGTAGCCAAATGGCAAAAAACGGAACCCTTATGGATTCGTCATGTCTGTCTGTCCGCCCGTATGTACCAGGCATTTTACTCGGAAACTATACGACGTATCTGAATAAAATTTACACATAAGGTGTATTTTGTATGCTGCTACTTAGTTATGTAGTTAAATTTGAAAAAAAAAAATTTTTATGGGGGCGCTCCATACAGGTAACTAAATAAAAAAAAATTAACCAATATCAACATGTGACACATCAATCGATAGGTCTTTCAAAATAACATTGAGGTTTCTTTGACTATTTTGTGGTTAAGTGAATATTTTTTGAAATAATCGCTTCGAAAGTCAGAAAAGTTGTATCCCCCCCCCCTGTGACTTTTGAACCGTAAGTTCAAAAAATATGAAAAGATTTGAAGAGATGCGCTTTATCATATACTTTCTACGAAAATTATTTTGTACATTATCGGTTCAGCCATTTTTGAGTTATCTCCAAAAAGTCAAAGTCAAAGTCAAATAGTTTATTAACATGGGTATATAGTACAAACAGAGGTACAGAAATAGAGTAGCATCACCATGTCCGGCCACAGGGCATACAAATTAAAAACTTCTTCCATAGGCATCAGATACGACCTTTTGGTATTAGTTTGGTTCTGATTCCATTGAAGGTACGGAACCCTCCTATGCGTGGTCCGACACGCACTTGGCCGGTTTTTCTTTGGTATTTTACTTAAACTATAACCTTTTGTTGGTTAATCTAACCTTGGTTTGATATGTTTTCTTATAGAACAACGCACTTATATGTATTGTTTAGTTTTGATGTACTGTTGTTTTGAAAAAATAAGTCCCGCCTAGTTTCTTGCTGGACATAATTCTTCTCGGGTCAGAGGTGTAGGTTTAGAACCGGTGTAGTTTGATTTTTTTTTCTCTCTTTTACTTGACGTGTAAAAGTGCCCTTGTGGCCTACTTACTGAATAAATGTTTGAGATTGAGTTTGAGTCTTACAATAAAGAAATCTAACTTCTGTACAAGTGTTGTACGAAATGCATGGAAGCCTTTAAACATAACATTTTGGATATTTCTAGGTTTATATGAAAAAAGCTATTGCCGTGACTCATTAGTTAGGTAGGTACGATTATTATATATTAAATCAAAGTTTTTTTGATATGTTTTATATTTACCTACGGAATAATTGCCTGTAAACACTTAACGATTACATCCTGTATACTTAGAGAGTAACATATCAGTGCAGCTATTAATAGTAGATTAAAATTGACGCAAGATCGTTCGATCGTTATTTATTGCTCTGAGTTACCCAAATAGTAATGTTAATTACAAGTGAAGTTAATATGGGTGCGTTAACACGTTAATAGTCCCCATACAATATGCATGCATCTCCTCGTACGTCCAAGCAAATTACTTCAATCACACGTCCATGCTCCACATATGGGTCAATAAGAAACAAACAAGCACGCTTTCGAATAAGTACAATGTCTTTCTGTATGCTGTTGTCTAACTAGCCAAAAACATTATTATATCAGAATTATCCCTATATGATCATGCAGTATGAAGTGATACTAACTAATCTAAGTGCGGACACGGTCGTTAGTGGCCCATCTGTAGGGCACGGACGTGTGGAGATAGTTCAGCGTGATCCATATATGGGGCACTGGACAGTGAACGTGTTAAAAATCTCTACTCGTGGACTCTGAACTATATTTATGTTTAATATATTTTTGTCACATTGAAATGAGAGAATAGAACCCCACAGAGACTAAACCAAAAAAATAGCACGACCTTCACAAACTTACCAAGCGGGCGCTCCAATGTCTTGCTGGGCGTTCGCACAACAGGTAGCGAGGAGCGCTGCTTGCCGCCGCGGCGGAACCCGGTGGAGGCCGTCTCCACTTCCGACATGATACCGGGGTCGTCGTCGAACAGCATGGCATTGTTCGGCGGCGGGTAGCCTCTGGGCAGTGGCGGCTAAACACAAAATACACGTTCACTTCTTCACAACTGTACGTCACGTCAATGATGGATTTTTCATCACTATGAGGTTGGTGTAACTATCAACTGAATTATAAAAATGGCCGCAATGGTCATTTTATACAAGATTATACACATAACTACTACCACCATTGAGAGCTACTGCGATGCCTATTCAATGAACACCATATTTGAAATAATCTTCCTTACATTTCCGCGATGTTGTCGGCCCGCAAAATTGAAGGCCGTAAGTAAAGTAACTATCAAAGTTTCTTAAGAGGCCAGCTGTTAGTGATTTACCTTTCTTCTTGTATTATTTATATATCAATGAATTAAGTGAGTGATAAGCTGATAAGTTAGTGTAAATATATATACATGTACAGATAAAACAGACCTATATAATATTAAAAAAACATTCGCAAGTTATGCGCATAAAGCATAGTCTAACACAGAGTTTGATAAATGACCCGCAGTCGTTCATGAAACTTAGTTCAAGAAATAATATAAAAGAAAAGCCTTGCTGATTTAGCGGTTGTTAGGTTGTGTCATGTAAAGCATAAAAACAGATATTTACAAAACAGAAAAGCACAACGCCCAATATGTAGATAATGTTTATTAATAAATGAGATTATCCTACTCCTACTACTTTGCGTTACTCAGTTTCACTCATCTCTGGTTTTCAACAAACAGAGTGGGAAACCTTATATGTACTGTCGTTGATGAGATAGTTATTTCATTTATCGCCAACACTGTACCAAATTATTCCCCGCCTTAATTTTTTATACAAAAGGTCAGTTGGGACAAGTGCGCCTGCCCTCTTATATTTCGCCGTAAATAAAAGGATCGAGGCAGTTTCTCCGTGACCATTTTTTTCTTTAACTTGCTGTGAAAAGCGCGGTCAAGGTAGAAGAATTTCTAAGCCTTTGTTTTTGTTATATCGATATCTATGGCAGGTCAGTTGCCTCTATGGGGCACTTGCCCGGGCTGACTATAATACAATATCTCCCAACCTTTTTTGGAAGGGTTGGAAGAAGTTGGAAGTGCAAGCGTCGGCGTCGGCACGACACTATATAATAGGTGGTAATAATGTTAGCAAAAATAAAATGAGAGGTTATTGTGGTAGTGTTACCAAAATATTTCAAAGGTTACTAAATATTGGGTTAAAAAATCCAAAGCCTTCAATAGTGTTTTGAGTAGGTTATACGGTCTACCTTCAGAGCCATTGTGTCAACAATTTGATTCTGCCTGTTATCGCGACTTTTGTTCACTGTTGCATATTCAGGCGTGTAAAGTGGGACCTGACCGGCAGACGTCCAGTGCTAAACACAATAAACGTAATACTTGTTTCAAACACTGCATACTAAGGAATAAAATGCTAATATAAAGTTAAAACTTAATAAGGGGGGCGGCGCTAAGAACTGGTGTAAAATAATTTGCCGATATATTGACAATATGACAATAATTGATGACACATATTGAATTTAGAAATAAAATTTAGTTGAATGAATGCAGAATGATCACTATATCATAATAAAGTAAACATAAAAATCTATATGTATATAAAAAGGGTTCAAAATGTCCTAATTTTAGGATTTATTAAAGTACGAAATTCAAAAAACTATGATACCATCAGATACCATTCGATTTCTTACATTTTACTGTATAATAAATTGTATAGCAACCATATAGATAAACGAAACGTTTCACCGTTAAAATAGTAATTACATAGTACCTATTATTATTTTACCATGCTTTAAACAAGGCAACTATTTGATCGTGACGTCACTTTTGCACGTCATTTTGTTAGGAGCGTTTTGAGAAACAAGTGCAAATCTCGGACTTTACGTCTCATTACTGACTTTCGTGTTGCTTTAACGCAATTGTGTCGCTTAACCTCAAACTTGGATAAATCCATTCGACCCTCTCAGCAAATACGAATATCTACCCAATTACCTTTTATTAATAGCAAAATCGCATAATCTGACAGATGAATTTTTCAGAGTTTGAAGTTAAGCGACACAATTGGCCCCATATAGGTATAAATTTAAACCTCACAATAACAACATCATATGTATATACCTATCTACCTTCTAACGCTGCATTTATATTCTAACTAGCTTTTGCCTGCGACTTCGTCTGTGTGTAATTAGTAATCGTTAAAGGGTGACTTCTGGGATAACAACACAAACTATTTCAATACCAAATTTCATCTAAATATGTACAGCGGTTATTGCTTGTTGATACCTCATTTGATTTCTGAGATAAAACTATGTTATATCCTTTTCCAGAGCTCAAGTTATCTCCATACCACATTTTGTCTAAATCGTTTCAGCGGTTAAAAATTCTCCATACATTTTATTCTCGAGATGAAACGGTTGATTTTCGAGATGAAACGATCTAAATATGTCCTTTCCCGGGCAAACACAACAAATAAACAGACAAAAATTCTAAATACGTTGGAACGTGTTCTGTTATCGATTCTAAGTATCCCCAGGAATTTTTTTTTCGAATATCTTCCATGTACAGACTTTCGACCCTCTTCAGCTTCATTATAATATGTATGTACAGATGTATATATGGAGTCAGGAATAAATTTCATGACCAATCGCGTCCCAGGCGGTAATTTAAGGGCGATGTATAATGAAGCCTCGTAAAGGTCAGCTGCCGCTCCGTTGGTGGGTTGAGGAACGGCAGCCATTTAATCACTTAAAAAAACCGGTCATCGCGTCCGGATTGAAAATTTGTCAGATGATAGTTTATATGCTTTTACAAACATGAAAAATCGTCAGCCAGCTGTATCGAGGTGGAAAGACCGTCAGCTGATGCCCTGAAGATCATATGTTCACGTGACTAGCTGACAGTATTTTCACAGCCGACTGATGTTTTTTTTATATCTATAATAGGATATAAACTATCATCTGACAAAGTTTCAGTCGGGACGCGATGACATTTTTTTTTAAATTGATTAATACTCTACCGTTCCTCAACCCACCAACGGAGAGGCAGCTGACCTTCACGAGGCTTCATTACACATTATCCCTTAACCACTTGACAAATTATCGCCTGGGACGCGATGACCAACGAAATTTGTTCCTGGCTTACGGTCTAATTATAGAAGATAATATTGAAAACCCGACTCTTTCTAGATAAACTGTTTAAAATTTGTACTTATACCTTAAAATATGAGAAAAAGTGTTATTTAATTATGAATGAATATACATACATCCATTTCGTGAGAGTTGATTTGCGAGGGGTGGTGCGGGTGCACGTAGAGGTGGTTCCCAGCCAGCGTGTGCCGGCGCGGGTCGTCGCGGCGCGAGGAGCGCCCGCGCGCCGGCCCGCGGCTCGCTTCGCCGTCCGATAGCCCGCCTGAAACACAAGTTGCATCTAACAAGACAGCCAGCATGATCATCCGCAGAACGAAACAGACTGAAACAGTGTTGCGACCACGTTTATCTTCGACCCGACCTAGCCTCCTAATTCAATTAGACTGAATTCATGATGTCATCTTAATTTAGGAAGGTTCGTGAACCTATGGCTAAACATTGCATTTGTTGTTCTTACAATTATTTGCTAATTGTTACAATGTACTAATTAGCTACCCATTTCAAGACCGCAAAAATATCTCGTACCCTAGGTGCAATAAAGCCACATCTGCAAAGTGACTACTTTACAGGAGAGAGATTTAAAGATTCTGCCGTTGAAAATTGGTGGATAACTTTTGCACGCTTAAAGAAAGGTTTATAGAACTTTACAACTGTAGTTATAAAGATGTATTCTATTTAATAAGAAGTAGTTTATTCCAATTATTTCATTATTTTCGAAAATCGTGTGTTGCATGTATACTCGCGGCTATATTGCACCAAACCACAGCGAACGTAAGTAGATATCCGTCCTTTTTGCACGGACAGCTGCATGCAACAATGGCATTATGTTTGTATAAAATTATGATACCGGCAGTAAGTAACATCAATAACATTATTAATATGTTTCTTGCCTAAAATATGTTAGTACCACATATAACCGTAAACAACGTCGTAAGTGCAATCAATTTTCTAGTACAATACAGCCGTATGTGCATATAAATGCCATAATCGAAAAAACACATTTCAAAAAGAAATAAGTCACTTAATTGTATTTCCGCTCTTTCCCGTATCCATTTTTGCCAATTTTTGTGCGACGAGCAAAACATCCTTCTCGCCCGGCAACACGGTCACAACTGCATATACGGCGGCGCGGGCGCGGCTAAACCACTCGCTTTAACTTCGGGAAACAACGACGGCTGTGCCGAAGCGGCCATGTTGCAGGTACTCTTATTCACATGCGTCGTTCTTCACTTGATATATTTCAGAAAATAATAAAGATACAAAGAAAATGAGTTTGTATACATCATTTGTGTAACTTTCGCGTAATAGAAGCATTTTGGACGGAAAGTCACACGTGGCTTTATTGCACCAAGGGTACGATTTACTACAATATTATTTTATGGGCCATAAATGACACGCTCCACATATTTTTACGTTGAGAAAGATAGGTACTATTGCAGGTGACTGTACAATACAAGCCTCATACGATTATGTGTGTTTAAAGATGAATTAAAATTTAATCCATGTTGTATCAATTTCTTCGAAAACCAAGTAAGTACCTACTTACATATTTACTTAATCAATAAAATTCCTGATATCGATGGAAACTTGCGACTATTAAGACTATCTACTTATTGTAGAGTTCAACTACCTGATGTTGATGAGACAATAATTAGGTACTTTTGCAAATATACTTAAAATATTACATATATGTATACTTAAATAGTAGATCTTTATGTTTATTAAAGTCTTAAAAACTGCTGTAATATATTACTCAAATATACCTAAGATCTTAATTAATATCGTATTTGTTTGTAGTAAAAGTAGTTTCTGTGTAGGTACACTTACTGTGTAACTGACAAGATTGCAAAGTCGATTGTAAGTGCGGAAGAGCGCGTGTGGCGCGAGCTGCTGCAGAGTGAAGCGGGCAGAAGCGGCTGCCGGGGCCCGGCCCTGCCTCACCCACGCCCAAGGATCTTATGCTACTAATTTCACGTACACTGTTTCGAGTAACTCCTTCACAACATGTCAAACGTACATTTTTTGTCCAACAAGGACTTTCTAAAGAACACGCACATTTCCACATGTAGCACTAAATATGCTAAATACACGCCCCTAATATTTTCATTTTCCCAGAGGTTAATTAAAAGAAAAGTATAGTAGTTTTTTTTCATGAATCACTTCACTTCTAATTCTTTGAATGTATAAATTTAATTATCATTTCACAAAACTAAGGGGTTATATATCCATATAACCCCTACATCCGTACCGCACTGTTCGTACCTAATCCACACACTCGTTGCTCCACAAGAAGTAAGAGTCAACATTAGGCGCGACCGGACGCGAACAGGTGCCGAGAGTGTATTGGAGAACAACTCCAATCGGTGCTGTAAACTTTATTTATAGTTTCTTACGCTACCCGTCTCATTCTCAAACTCCTGAAACTGGGTGGCAAAAGCGAAATAGTAGATTTCTATTCGTGTGTAATTAATTTGACTGAAGAATCAACGGGTGATTCGGCATACTAAGCGCAAACATCACTCGGCGTTTTTATCATAGATTTTGACTTCGGGCTGCTGCGCTAAGGAAATAGCGTTTTCGATATTATTTAATAGTCGCTAAAGTAAAAAGAGATTTGTTTTATTATGCTTTACATGATTGTCGCTGATATGAGAAACTTCTATGGGATATGCATAATAATAATAATATACAGGGTGACTGGTAATTCGTCGTATTCCTTCAAGGGGGTTATTCTACAGCTTATTTGGAGTGATTTAAGTCCAGTCAAGCAGGGGTCAAAACTCATTGGTTTTCAAGTTATTCAAGATTTTTTTTTTTAATAAATACCCGCTTTTTGACCTAAAACACGTATTTTTTTTTAAACTGCGTATTTTTCAAATAAAAAAAAAGATTTTCCGAATAGCCAATGAATCACTGATTACGTAAAATAATAAAAAAAGTACAAAACATATCAAAATTTTGCAAATAAAAGCATCTGAAGTCAGAAGTTTTTGTATTTTTTTTCAAATCTTGTTACATTTTAAGGCATAACTAAAAAAAAGTAATAACACTTCGCGTACAAATTACAGAATTTATTTCCTCAGTTCATAAGCTTTCTAAAAAGGTACAATTTATAACATTTTATGCTCATTTTTTACAATTAATAATAATAATACCAGAGCAGGTACAGGACTTAGCGTACTTGACTTTACTTGTTTGTGTCGTTTTAAACTCGCCGAAGGCATACTTTGTCTCCAGTTTCTTATCTTCTGAGACTTTAAGTTGCCCGGGGTGATACTTTGGTAAGTAATTAAGTAGGGGAATAAGAAAAATAGGAAAAATACAGTTTCATTATTAAATAAAATTTAATCTTAAAAAGAAAAAAATATAAATCTTGCTCGAACTGTTTGCCCTGCCTGCGTATGCAAGAACGAAGCCTTCTTCGTACTTCAGTGATTGTCACTCGCCTCGAAAGCCCGTCTTTCATCGTCTGTGCAGCTGCTAGGATTTTTTGCCGTAGGTCTTCTACGTCACGTATCGGTCTGTCGTAGACCAACGCCTTCATGTGACCCCAGATGTAGAAATCACACGGAGTTAAATCTGGGCTCCTGGCTGGCCAAGGGGTTGGGCCACCTCGACCAATCCATCTTCTTGGGTAGTTTTCATCCATCCACTGCCGCACACCCCGGTAAAAGTGAGCAGGGCAGCCATCGTGCTGATAAATCATGTTAATTCTTGTCGCAAGCGGCACATCTTCCAGTAGCGTCGATAGCTCATCCCTCAAAAAAGTTTCATACGCGGTGCCGGTTAATCGAGCTGGCAGAAAAAAAGGTCCCATTAAATTATCGTGCACGATTCCCATCCATACGTTCAAAGAAAATCTTTGTTGGTGAGCTCCTTCGTTTGATTTCTTTGGGTTTTGACCTTTGGGAGCCCAAAAGTGCAGATTGTGGTAATTTGTTATCCCGTCACGGTCGAAATTAGATTCGTCCGTCCACAAAATTCTCTTTAGGTATTCGGGATCTTCGATATCAGCATTAATTAAAAATCTGCAGAACTCCATCCTTCTTGCTGGGTCTCCCTCTTCAATAGCGTGTACTGGAGTGTAATGATACGGATACTGTCAAGCTGAGTGCAGAGTAAACCACACCTTCCACTGAGACATACCGAGCCGGTTAGCCATAATTCTCGTCGAAGTAGTACCGTCTGCTCGGAAAAAGTGCAAGATTTCTTCTTCTTCAGCAGCATCGTATTGTTGAGGTCTTCCAGCATCAGCTTGACGGCGTTTAGCTGATCCTGTTTCCCGAATAAGACGGTACGATGAACCAAACACGCTTACGTGAGGTAAACGGCGGTTAGGGTAACGAAGTTGGTACTCCCTTCTAGCTGCAGCGGCGTCACCATCACAGAGTCCGTAACAATAAATGATATCTGCGTATTCTTCAAATTCGTAAGTAGCCATTTGAGAAAAAACTTAGTTATCAATATCGTCCGAATTGGAAAGAAAGTTGAAAGTAACTAACTGATTAATTACTACATGACCTAATATTTAAACCTGGTTAGTCTCACCCCCACCCCATGAGAAGCATCGCCACCCAATAAAATTAAGATAAGATAAGGAACAGAAGGCAAAAACCCCGCCGTAAGAATTAAAGTGACACAAACAAACTAATTAAAGTAATTTAACTTCATTAGCTCATTAGCTAATGACCCTTAATCAGTTTGTTTGTTTGACCAAAGGCAATCTGCAGAGCCTACTACCTCAAGGAATAAAATAAGATAAGAAACTGGACACAAAGTATGCCTTCGGCGAGTTTAAAACGACACAAACAAGTAAAGTCAAGTACGCTAAGTCCTGTACCTGCTCTGGTATTATTATTATTAATTGTAAAAAATGAGCATAAAATGTCATAAATTGTACCTTTTTAGAAAGCTTATGAACTGAGGAAATAAATTCTGTAATTTGTACGCGAAGCGTTATTACTTTTTTTTTAGTTATGCCTAAAAATGTAACAAGATTTGAAAAAAAAGATACAAAAACTTCTGACTTCAGATGCTTTTATTTGCAAAATTTTGATATGTTTTGTACTTTTTTTATTATTCTACGTAATCAGTAATTCATTGGCTATTCGGAAAATCTTTTTTTTTATTTGAAAAATACGCAGTTTAAAAAAAAATACTAGTTTTAGGTCAAAAAGCGGGTATTTATTAAAAAAATCTAAAATCTTGAATAACTTGAAAACCAATGAGTTTTGACCCTTGCTTGACTGGACTTAAATCACTCCAAATAAGCTGTAGAATAACCCCCCTGAAGGAATACGACGAATTACCAGTCACCCTGTATACCTATACGACTTAATTCAATATTTATGAATTTAATGTCGTCTGTTAGTATGTTGTTTTTTTTTCTCCTGTTCGTAAAGTTTAAAAGGTAAAGCCCACGTGTTCATGATAAGTAATTTTTCAAGTTTTTTTTTATTGCCCAATGGCATATCGTGTTCAAAATTGGTTTATCTTTTGATATAGGTAATATTGCAAAGTAGAGGTGAATTTGTCTACTCGTTCAAATAAAGCGGACACTTCAAGTTATACAATCAGTAAACTGCCGAATTAAGTTATTAGAGGAAAATCTATGTTTGGCTGTTACCTAATCAAATATTACGAAAGATACCTACTGAGGCTAATTCTCATTTCTTGAGCCAAGAATACTGAGATACTAGAAAGTATTTATATAAATATTAAGGCATGAAAGCTACCTAGGTACACGCTCGTCTGAAAATATTAATTTAATGTGTCTAATATATGTAGCCACGACTCAATTACCAAGGCGTAAAATCTTGGATACCTGTTTTTGTCACATTCAATGTATCCATATTTTCAGACGTGATCGTACTGACTGTACCTAGTATAGTAAATACATGTTTGTTTACTGACGATTAAATCCAAAAGGAAAATTAGGCACTGTAAACATTTTATTTAGATATCTATTGTACGTCTTTTTATTCACATTTAAGCAATTAACCTAGCAATTGCAAGTTTGGACGAGAAATGCCTCGCGGCTCCGGATAATAATTTCTACATATTACATTTTAGGTTTCATAGCCTGTAAATAGGTGTTCAAGCAAAGCATAAACTCGTAACATTCAGACACTCACCATCCATTCGTGATCCGTCTCCGCGCCAATCATCTTCTGAAACAAATTGAGTCCTCTCAATATCTTATTTATTCAGGGCAATCAAATATAATTACGGTTATTTTTATTTATATGAGCGTTTTAACCTAACACACGAGTCCTTATTGAAGCTTAGACGAGGCCCTGTTATTCTCTACTATTTATATTTTATTTAAGAGTAAGTATTTAACCTTACACATTTATTTAGAGTAGGTATTTAGCTTTTGAAAGTTATATATATATTTAATATTTATACATTATATTCTTTCATTACACTCCTATGTCGGATAATGGTTCAGTAATGCCATCTATCGCATTAGAGACTAATTGTAATAAGTCAAATACTTTGTTAATAATGCCATCTCTGATAAATAGATCGAGCAAGGGTGTTGCGCCCACGGATCAGAAGACAATCCGGATAGTACTTTTACTATATTTCCCTAACCACAGTTGATCCTTATTACCGAGCAAAACAGTCGTTCATAGGTCACTAGTAAAAAGTAATAAAAACGGTCCGATAGAGAGCATAATGTAGGGGGCGGTGTCTCACTCGCACAATGCTGCCAACTTATGAAACTTACCAATGTGGTTTTATTTATATACATTTATTTTAGTAACACACTAGAAGTTACTTCCTACTTATAATAATATATTGCAAGATTTGAATTAATACTTTGTTCCCTTTTAGCTGATTTGATTTTTTTTACGACGTTAATATTATTCATTCATTAAATTAAAGAATTGCAATTAATATTGTAATACAGTAGTAAGTTTTGTAATATTTAAAATACGGTCTGGTATCCCCATCCCATCAGTCCCATCACTGACATAATATGTCACTGATATTATTTCAAATGACGCCGCTCAGCTCAACAACATTTCGTAACAACATGTTTAAGTAAAAATGGTCAAGATATGTTGCGTAAAAGGGTGCAGGGGTGAGACTTTACAATAAAGAAGACTTTCCTTTCACCGGTAATCCACAATCATTCAATTTTACGATTTAACACGTTCACTGTCCGTGCCCCCAATGTGGGGCCACGGCTAGCCTCTATTACAAAGCCATAAGGTTCACATGTCAGATTCGGACAGTGAACGTGTTAACAACAAGTTAAGATTGTCAAACAATAGGGTGACTATGATGTCGGCAAGCTGCGGGTCGGTTTTGTTGTTTATACAGAAATGTACATAAGTACATGGTCTGTTCCTAAGTATTACTTACACAGGACAGGAGTGGCCCGCGGGTCTTTTTAGGCCCTTTCGAAAGGGTCCTAAAATGGCACAAGGCCATAAAAAAATTGTAGTAGTGGCAGTATAATAAATAAATAAATAAATAAATATTATGGGACAATCTTACACAAATCAACCTAGTCCCACAGTAAGCTCAATAAGGCTTGTGTTGTGGGTACTAGACGACGATATATGTAATAGATATATACATATAAATACTTAAATACATAGAAAACATCCATAACTCAGGAACAAATATCCGTGATAAACACACAAATAAATGCCCTGACCAGGATTCGAACCCGGGACCTCCTGCTTTATAGGCAGGGTCACTACCGACTAGGCTAGGAGGCCGTTAAAATATACTTTATTGTACAACATTTGTACAACAAAGAAAAATACAACAGGAAGTATATACAATATTTGTACATGGAAGAGATCTCTTCCAGTCAACCACTGAGCAGTTTGATGTATTGATGTTTTCTTTATTTACCTTTAAGTATATTAAAGTCGGAGAACTGTCCACATTAGACATGACGCAATAGTGAGAGCTACGAACCCCCTGTACTTAGGTACTTAGTTTTAGTTTGCTACACTAACTATTCCCTATTTTAAGACGCGGACATCTGGCAATTGTTTATCGGTGTTATGCAAACGAGTTGTAAGAAATAAATATCTTACAGTTCTAGGTTTGATGCAGTGCAGTATCATGTAATTAATAAGATTATATCATTTTCAGGAGTTTCTGTTGGGGAAAAATAGTGCAAAATGACGTTACGTTAATGTATTGTTTGTCGCCTGCCTACTGTTTTTTTTTCCGTAGCGATACGCAATGTGTTTACTTTTTAGGGTTCCGTAGTCAACTAGGAACCCTTATAGTTTCGCCATGTCTGTCCGTCCGTCCGTCCGTCCGCGGATAATCTCAGTGACCGTTAGCACTAGAAAGCTGAAATTAGGTACTAATATGTATATCAATCACGCCGACAAAGTGGTAAAATAAAAAGTGGAAAAAATGTTTTATTAGGGTACTTCCCCTATACGTAAAGTGGGGATTTCAACCCTAACGTGTGATATATTGTTGGATAGGTATTTAAAAATGAATAGGGATTTAGTCAAATAATTTTTTGATAATGTTAATATTTTCGGAAATAATCGATCCAGAAGTAAAAAAAATGTGCCCCCCCCCCCCTCTAACTTTTGAACCATAAGTTTTAAAAATATGAAAAAAAATCTCAAAAGTACAACTTTATCAAAACTTTTTAGGAAAATATTTATGAACTTGACAGGTTGAATAGATTTTGAAAAAAAATTACAAAATAATTTCTGAACTAAGTTTGTAATTTAACCTGTTTATTGTACAAAATGACGTGCTTTCAAATAAAGTAAAAATGGTGAAAATCGGTTCACGCAATAAATAATTATCCCATAAAAATCATCTTCCATACTTTAAGCTCGCGCTCAATAGTTTACTTAATTTGCCCATAGATGTCGCTGCACGTGGAACGCTCATATCATATCCTACATGGCGGTGTTATTTTAACTCTTAAGTGGGGACAGTTACTGTGACGGACGGAAAACTACTGAACCCTACACTGAGCGTGGCCCGACACGCTCTTGGCCGGTTTTTTTTGTTATTATATTAGCGATAGGCTTCGACAGTTTTTACCTATTAACTGAAATATTTTGCTGGTCTGTCACTCTGACGTCCTCCGATAAATAGCTGCCAGATGCCCGGATCTAGCAATAAGTTTAAAATAGTAAACTAATTAGAGGGGTTCTCTGCTCTCACTACTGCGCCAACGTATCTGAAGTGGCCAGCTCCTTAAGTCAGTAGAATGTATAAGTTCCCATATGAACTATGAGACTTCTCTTTCTGGACAGTACTTACTAGACGACAAGCATATTTTATTTTATTTTTATCTTCATACTATCCCAATCCCACATACATCATAGTACATATGGTCACTCTACTTAGAATGAGATGCAGCCCCCCACATTACCCTCTCTTTCGGCCTCACTTTGTGGTCGAAGTATGACCTCCAGATTGTATTTAACTTCATGGTTGCGCCATCTGAGTATGGCGCGCAGAAAGTACCGCCGAGACGTCATAGAGTGCGCTGTCAAACCACAAGCGTTATGAACTTGTAAGTTATAAATTAGGATAAACTCGCAAAAATGTGTGCAGGTGGCGTCGCAATCGCAAAGATACAAACATTTCCTTATCCATAATTTCCTTAGTTGTGGTTAGGAAATGTCAAGTCTATATAATGTAAATAATCTTACATACAAAATTTTATTTTGTCCTACAAAATCAGTGTTAGACAGAACGTTGACAGATGAACGAAGACACATGACGTGCGTTTCAACTTTCTAGGGTTGACAAGTACGCGATTGTTTTGATTGCTGGACCTGCCCCAATCTGGCCGGCTAGCATATCTTACGTTGTCGCCTGTCAGTCCATACTTCGAGTCGCGCATGAAGTATGAACTGTCGCGTCAAACGTCAAGTTATGCTAGGCGTGCTCAATCTATCTAATCCATCATGGCATCAGTAATTTTAATACAAAACTAGATAAATGTTATATTTATTGCTTAATTTGCCCAATATAACTGTTATTTTAGAACAAACCTACTACCTATCAACTATCTTCAATATTTTATCTTATCTGTGCAGTGGTCATGCCGCAAATAAACGATGGGGATCTTGACAACCCCGAAAACGTATCCGATACTAACCAAGGCCCTAGCTGTCACTTGGTGGAGATCCGTCTCTAGACCTAAGGTAGTATCCATATTGGGTGGAATAATTTGTTAGCACTTTACATATATTTCACTAGCACTTTGTATGCCAGGAGCTGTCAAATGACTCCACTTAATTACGAATTCTACCTTAAACGTCAACGTCAGAAATGGTTCCACTATGGCGGCTAAAAAGTTGCTGGTTTTTTTATGTATACCAATTATTCTAAGATGGCTGGACCGATTGGGAAAATTATTTTTTTGTTTGAAAGGGTTACTAGACAGTTAGTCCCATTGTCATTAGATAAGGATCAGATGATGGGATCCTGGAGAACTCGAGGGAACTCTTCGACTATTTTAGGCACACCTATAGTGATTTGAGTATTTTTATAGCAACTCGGGCATTTGCTCTTGGAAAGGTGGAGTCTAAAAATCTGGTTCATTTTTAAAAATTTTCTTGCGAAAAAAAATTGGTTTTGTATTTGGAGGGTTTGGCACTTGGCAGGCTGGGACGACGTGTCCCATACTAAAAACAATTTTTTTTTGAGTCCCAAACTATTTTCTCCTACTTTTTCTTACTCGCAATATGATAGCAATAGGCAAGATGCAATATTTTCAATTATGCTTTCATTTTAAAGAGTTGCACGTAGAGTAGACAACGAGTGTATTAAAACATTAAAATACTATAATTTATAGTCAAAAATTGCTGTTTCAAACTGACATTTTAAATTTTTGCGCCTAAACAGATCTACTGTTCCTGTGACGTCACTCATGTGTGTCACTCGCCATATTTGTTCGACTCTGATTCGTTCCTGTCAAACGTACCTGTGCCAACAGTGTCAAATTCTTGTTTTTTATTAATTTTTTACTTGTATTTTTTTACCCTTTAAGCCGAATCCCATATAACAAAATTAGTGACAGGTACATCCTATGCTGGCGCCATCTGGCCAAACCGTTGACAGTTGCCAACCCCATTAGTTGTCAATACAGGAGTGACGTCACCAGACGCTGATTGGTGGATTAAAATACGTCCCGTTTCACATTCATTCAAATCGTAAATACGAGTATTGTTTGAAGTTAGTATAAACGAAAGTGAAATCGTAGTTTGTTCAATGGCTATTATTTTATATTTTTTTTAATTTTTGATCACAAAATAATGGTAAACATTATAGTTGCATCTTCCCTATTATGCCCTTAAAACGGTTCACCGGTATTTTAGTTACACCCTGTATTAGCCATAAGATGATTCAAAAAAGCAAAGCAGTCAGGGTATATCTTCATGGGGAAATGTACCACATTAGTCGAAATTATGAGGCTCATTTTTTAAATCTCTATTCTTTTGCTGGCGAAGAACTTGGCTCTCATTTCACATTTGTATATTTTTGATGGGATCGATAGTTCGGTATGAGGATGAGGATATTATGCAGAGCTTTATTAAATGACATAAGACTAGTTTTTGAGTTTATTCTAGGACCCGCGTAGTCAAATATGGGCCGGCCATGGCAGATGAGCCCGTGCGTGCCGCGTGAAATTCCTTCTATGGCAAGGTGCTTAAAATTATACAAGCTACGATAAGAAGCTACGACCGACATAGGAAAGAGAAAATAAAATGTATCAATTAATTTGGAATATATAGAGTGTGCTTAATATAAGTAACAACATAATATGTAATATTGTATTGTTTTTAAACTTTTATACAATTTTAAACTAGAACAGTTACTTAATCTGCCTATTTATACCTGTAGGTATGTATACTGCTGGTTACAGGCCTCCTCTCATGCACGAGAGGGATCGGGCTACAGTCCCCACGCTGGCCCAAAGCGGGTTAGGGCTTCACTTACACCTTTGAATTTCTTCGCGGATGTATGCAGGTTTCCTCGCGATGTTTTCCTTCACCGAAAATTGCAAATGATATATCGTATATAAGTTCCGAAAAACTCATCGGAATGAACCGGGGTTTGAACCTGAGACCTCCGGATTAAAAGTCGGACGTCTTACCTTATCTAATAAAAAACTTAAAAAAGAGACAATATACTTGATATGAAAAATATGTACAAAAAATACAGGACGTGATTAAAATTTTTGCATTTAAAAAATTAGGATGTGGCGTATAGAACGCTTGTTCTAGTACTCACTTGCTCCCATAAAGCTCTATAAATGGACTACGCTTCGCCACATCTTTCCAAACAAAAAAGTCTGCCAAAATCTGAGGGGGGCGAGGTAGCACGCATGTGATGTTTTCTAGTCAAAGGTACATCATTATCGGTTGTTAATACAGTTTATTTCTAAATGAATTTTTATGGCAGCAACGCTTTATTGACAACCGACAAAGATATACCTTTGACTTGAAAACACCAAACATATTTGACATATTCTTTTTATACTTCATAAATAATACTAAATGGAGCAATAGATAGTCGACTGTACATACGTTAACATAAGGTTCATTATTGGATGCAGTCTTTGCAAATGTCAAACAAAAAAGCCAAGGATCATTTTTGATTGTATTTTCAAACAAAATATAGAAGACAGCAATTCTTAAGCGCGTTAAATATGGAGAAATGTCAAACGTCAAATAGTTACTGCCCGTCAGAAAGAAAACGATTGTCTTTGAATCGATTCTGCAAACGAAGCTTGATTTTCGATTTAGGTTAAATCTTTTATTACGAAAGTAATGAGAAATAAAGTAAAACTTTACTTACATCTGAAATGGTATTTCATCTTTTTGTAAAATAGACGAAATATAACATTTTTTACATCCAAAAACAGCGCATAAGGGCATTTTCACGGAGCTTGTTATCCATCGACGGCGATGACGAAAGTGCGTGACATCGATTATTGAAATAGTTTTTATAGATGTACTAGATTTTCCTGCCTATACTTATGACAGAGGGGAAATGATACCTAAGGCCTCTCCTGGTTTAGAACTCTCTGCTTGCTCCGTATGTCCGTGACCCATCAATCGGTACTGCAGTGACGACAGACTTTTTCGATTGTCATCTTTTTTAAGATCAGACAGTTTTGTTATGGTTAAAAAATAGAAAAATATAAAATCTGAAAAAGGTGGTTATATACTTAGTTAAGGGATTTTCTTTAGCTTTGTCGAACTTACATATGTAGAAAATCAAAAATGCCATTTTAAGAATCTGATATTGTTAATTGGGACCCGTCAAGACGATCTATCGAACTCTTGAGAGAAGGTGGAACCATCTGGGAACTGACCTACTAGTTTGCTCAGAGTGGTATTGAGTCCCATGATTTGTAGTCTTGCGGAGTAAATACTGTAAGATCGATATCGCCCTTCAATTCATTACCTCATTATCTACAATCATAAAGCTCTATAAATGGAGTACGCTTCACCTCATCTTTCCAAACAAAAAAGTCTGCCAAAATCTGAGGGGGGCGAGGCAGCACGCATGTGATGTTTTCTAGTCAAAGGTACATCATTGTCGATTGTTAATACAGTTTATTTCTAAATGAATTTTTATTGCAGCAACGCTTTATTGACAACCGACAAAGATGTACCTTAGACTTGAAAATACCAAACATATTTGACATATTCTTTTTATACTTCATAACACTAAATGGAGCAATAGATAGTCGACTGTACATACGTTAACATATGGTTCATTATTGGATGCAGTCTTTGCAAATGTCAAACAAAAAAGTCAAGGATCATTTTTTATTGTATTTTAAAACAAAATATAGAAGACAGCAATCCTTAAGCGCGTTAAATATGGAGAAATGTCAAACGTCAAACAGTTACTGGCAGTAACTTACTGCCCGTCAGAAAGAAAACGATTGTCTTTGAATCGATTCTGCAAACGAAGCTTGATTTTCGATTTAGGTTAAATCTTTTATTACGAAAGTAATGATAAATAAAGTAAAACTTTACTTACATCTGAAATGGTATTTCATCTTTTTGTAAACTAGACGAAATATAACATTGTTTACATCCAAAAACAGCGCATAAGGGTATTTTCACGGAGCTTGTTATCCATCGACAGCGATGACGAAAGTGCGTGACATCGATTATTGAAATAGTTTTTATAGATGTACTAGATTTTCCTGCCAATACTTTTGACAGAGGGGAAATGATATCTAAGGCCTCTCCTGGTTTAGAACTCTCTGTCTACAATGCTTGAGTAAAGAGGGCCGTTGCTACTACGATATGCCCACGAATCCCGACATATCTTTATTTATTTATTAACAGAAAATTTTAGCGTCCTTTCATCTTTCTCTTATACAATATCAGAGCTAATAGTAGATTGTACACCAAGGGGATAAAGCACTGTTTTATGTCACGGGCGCAATATTGAATCCTGAACGTAACGAAGGACTCCAGATTTTACTCCCGAGCGCAGCGAGGGGGTTATGAGTTAATTCCCGAGCGAAGCGAGGGAATTAAGACTGAGTCCTGAGTGCAGTGAGGGGTTCAAGCGCGCCCGTGACAAAAACAGCTTTATCCCCGAGGAGTATACTCTACTTTTCTCACCTCTTGCGAGACAATAAAATAGCTAAGGCTACTAGAAACGGATTTTTATTAAAGTAAATCAAAAGTAAAAACCGGCCAAGTGCGTGTCGGACCACACATAGCAGGATTCCGTACCTTCAATGGAATAAGAACCAAACTAATACCAAAAGGTCGTATCTGATGCCTGTGGAAGAAGTTTTTTGGAAATAACTCAAAAATGGCTAAACCGATAATGTTCAAAAAAAATTTCGTAGAAAGTATATGACAAGGCGCATCTCCTCAAATTTTTTCATATTTTTTGGACTTACGGTTCAAAAGTTACAGACACAATTTTTCTGACTTTCGAAGCGATTATTTCACAAAATATTCACTTAATCACAAAATGGTCAAAAAACCTCAATGTTATTTTTAAAGACCTATCGATTTATGTGTCACATGTTGATATTAAGTAAAAAAAATAAAAATTTTGTTACATGTATGCCCCCCCCCCCCCCCTAAAAATATTTTTTTTTTTCAAATTTAACTACATGACTAAGTAGCGGCATACAAAATACACCTTATGTGTAAATTTTATTCAGATACGTCGTATAGTTTCCGAGTAAAATGGCTGGGACATACGGATGGACAGACATACAGACAGACATGACGAATCCATAAGGGTTCTGTTTTTTGCCATTTGGCTACGGAACCCTAAAAATTGATTCTTGATACATTAGTCCATTTTATTCGAATTTTATCTCCAATTTTTATAGAACCTGCAGTTTTACTCCGTATACTGCAGCGTCTTATGACACTCGCGGCATTTGTTTTAGGTATTTAAAAAAGGTGGCCAGCACGATTCTCCAAATAAATTCGATTTTCAAATCAGTTCGACGCGGCGGCGCGGGCCCCGGCTGGCGTCGCGGGGCTGTGCACCGTGCGGACTTTACCAAATTAGACTTTAAGCACATAACAATAAGAACTATGGGAAGTGAAATCACATTATTAACCAGCGGGTTATAATGAGATTTAGTACAACATTATAACCCGGCTAAAGCCAAGGGCTATAATGATTAGCTTTCGGTGAGGTTTGCATGATATATTGGCATTGTCGAGCAGGTGGTGTGAAAAGAAAATTGTGCAACTGGGTAAATTCTATTACTTGTACAGAATGGGATCAAACATCGACAATACTAACTACGTATACGAGTAAGTAGGGTGACATACTCTACACGAACGTTGATGGTTTTGATTAGGTAGTTTTATACATTCTGTGCATGTGTTAGATTAATAATAACATTATTCTTGCAGGACACTTGATTGAAGTCTACCTAAAATTAACGTTGTGTATTTATTTAGCACAGTGCATCGTTCATCATTTTTTAGTTACTTATTATTTCGTATACCTATTCCACTAAATTCCATTGTAAATTTTCCAAGTCCCTGGCTCCGTAGGAGAATTTTCAAGTCCCACGGTTGGTAGAGATGGGTAGGGTGAGTAAATACTGAGTATTTACTCAGTATTTATACAAAGCACCCCGTAAATACTATTACTAATAAAATATTTAAAAAAGTGAGATTAAAGCAATAAATTGTTTTATATTGAATATTTCTAGCGTGTATAAATAATATTTATGTTATAAGAAGCATATAGGGAACTTCGTTTTTGGAAAAAAGGTAATTAGCAGTGAGAAGAAATTTGGAATTTAGGGAATGTAGATGTGATAAAAACAGAGTTAACTATTTTGTTTCAAATACGAAGGTATTTACGTTGAAAATATGGGACTTCAGTCGTTTCTATATTCTGGATAAGTGCATTTCGCAAGCCGATTAGAATATTAGGTATACAGATGTTAACAAGTTGTTCACTAAAAAAAAACTCCCACGAAAATACTTCACAATATTATAGGCATTATAGCTTTTATCAGATAGCGCGGCGATTGTGCTAATGAACAAAGAATATAGAAATAATGACCATAAAGGGTCAAACTGCGAACAAAAGACCACCTAGTTTGCGGCGTGCACTTAAACTGCATTCTCTATTGTATTTGTCTACTTCTTATCTCAAAAGTATGCACAGTTTTAACATTAATAAACATCGTTTTCATAAGGGATATATAGTGTCGCAGAGTGAACAAAAGGTGGCTCGGCTCGCTGAATGTGATTTAAATGCCTTATCTTGTAAAATGCACTTTTCGCTTCCCTTATTTTGATTGGGTGATTAGCGGACGCTAACAAGTGTTGTACGACTAGCATCCAATGAAAATACAGTTAGGCACGCTGGCGCGCCTGGCGCGTTTAGCACGCTCAGTTGCTTTTGTCAGTCAACCTGTTCGGACGACTACCTACTTGCTCATTTTACGTAAAGTGCCTCGTGTGATTTTCCTTCGACCCTTGCTTTGTATATAGACTTTGATGGTGTTTTCTTTGTGATTAAAGTTAACGTTTCTGGACTTTTGATTTTTGTTAGTGAATATCTTTGGATAGTGGAGATTTTGGGTAGCGTTCCAGTATCACGCTAAAATGTGTGGCTCTGAGGACCGCGACAGAATTCACATGCTGGCTATTGGGTTACAGCACGGTTAGCACAAAAGTGAAGCGATAGTATCTCGCGCGCGAGACAGACTGCCCGTCTCTTTTGAAATAATACAGTCAGAAAAAGACGGATAGACTATCTCGCGCGCGAGATACTATCGCGTCACTCTTGTGCTAACCGTGCTGGGATATCCAAGTTGTCGGTACATCGATCATGTGGAGCTAGGTATCGCTATGAGCAAACCGGACTCCGTTCAAAGCAAAGGGTGTGCGTTTACATGGCACTTACGTCCTTTTATTAAGATTTTTTTTAAAAGAAAACTCAAAAACGGCTAAACCGATTGAAAGTCATTTTATTTTAAAGTATTTTCTAGTCCCTATTCACCCGATAATTTTTCATATTTTTTGTACTTTGGTTTAAATATTATAGAGAAGTAAACATTATTTTAGTCTTCAGAAATGTTTTTTTTTCAAAAATATATACAATTTATAAAAAAAATATTTAGAATCATCCAAGTTATTTGAATGCCTTATTTAATGATGTAGATACGTTGATGGTTTCTGATTTTTTATGACAATTAGTAACATGTATGGAGTGCCCCTCTTAAAAATATATTTTTTGCGATTTTGACTAGTTACTTTAGTAGCGGGTTACAAAATACACATATATTTCAAAAATTTATATCCCTTTCAGCACTCTAAATAGTTTATACCCACTAATTTGGGTATAAACGAGTAAATACGGGTATATTAAGTAAATACTGAGTATTTACTCACTACCCATCCCTACACGGTTGTAATCCTATGGCCGAACTCGCAACTTGAGGCCGCTTTAGTTCTTAATCGGGCAAGTAATCAATAAAAGATGCTTATCTAAATGTATTCGTTAAAGTTCTAATAAAAAAAGTAGCGAAAATGAAAAAAAATACGACTACAAAACTTTTCTAAGTCGTAAAATTGGGCCCCCTTTGCTATAGGTAGGTATATACTCCGACCCAAAACTAATTTAATTCAATACGTTTTCAGTGATTACATAACAGTAGTTTATGTAACTGTTACGTTTTAAGGCCTAATTACGTACACTTGCATACACTGCTTTATCTACACTCATATAATTTATCCAAAATGCCGTATTCGGAAACCATAGAATGGCCGCCATTGCACCGCCATGGCCAACTCGATTGTGCCGGCGGCCGCGCGGGAGCGTGCAGGTGTACATTATGTTATCAAAACTCATAACAGATCAATATTTGAGCATGTAAAGTTAAAATTACGTTACTGCCTGCTTAGCTTATCATAGTAAAATCGGTTGTGGTAATGCTAGCCATTGCCTACCGTTTTCGAACACGTTTTAGAAAACTTACAATGTGAGTGTAGATAAAGATTATTTTGTTACAAATCTATATGACATGATACGCATGATACGTCATGGCGGTTTGTTTACTGATTGTACTAGTAGCGCCCCCTATGCCCCTAGATTTGCGTATGATTTGGGTTTGCGTAATATGAACGGAGTGTGAACCCTACATTAATGGATTGTACCATCCATACCTACATTGACCATAGCCTGACATCAACCTGAGATGATCTACGTCGTTTTTTCAATTTAATGTGTAGGTTTTACGTTCTGAAGGAATTTCTTGTAAATATTTCCCGAAAAACATTTAGTTGCAGAACGTAGCTAAAGCTGCGGATGGGGGGATGTCACGACTTTATTAACTTTATTTTCCCAAATTTCGTTGGTCGTCGCGTCCCAGGCGATAACTTGTGAAGGTCAGCTGCCCCTCCGTAGCTGGATTGAGAAACGGCTGCCATTTAATCACTTAAAAACATTGATTTATCTTAAAAAATGGTCATCAAGTCCCTATTGAAACGTTTTCAGATGATAGTTTATATCCTATTATAAATATAAAAAATCGTCAGTCGGCTGTATCGCAGTGAAAAGACCGTCAGCATGTCACGGTCTTCAGGGCATCAGCTGACGGTCTTTCCACTTCGATACAGCCGGCTGACATACTATCATCTGACAAATTTTTAATAGGGACGCCATGACGGCACGAAAGTGATTTATGTCGTTCCTCGACCCACCAACGGAGCGGCAGCTGACCTTCACGAGCCTTCATTATACATTGGCCTTAAACACTGTATCGCCTGGTACGTGATTGGTCATGACATTTGTTCCTGGCTAACGGGCCAGTAAGAGCGTGTTAAGATAATTTTGAACATCTCGTGCGCTAAGATACCTACTTTGCTGCCGACTGAACATGGCACACACCTGTAGGTACGTACTCGTATAAAGGTTGAGGTACCTACTTGGGTATGGGAATTTTAGGTTTATACCAGTCATGCGTACGACATATTATGTGCATATTTAATAGACACATGGAACCAGACAATAATAATACGTTAAAGCCTGACCAGAAATATATGATTATTGTCAAGAGGGCGCTATTATTCTCATTTATATGGCAACAGTCATAGAACGTATTAATTTCTATGGTATAGTGACATCTTGATTTGTTTACCTGTCAGCTCTGATGTTAATTTGAAAATGTTTCACAGCGAAATAGTTTCATTTCCCGAGTGTATTATTTACAGAAGTTTATTATAAACACTATTCACAATGTTTCGCTCTTGAATATGGATAATTTTGGGATATTTTTGTCGTTTATTCTTTCATATTCAACACTTTAATATTATTCAAGTAAACCGCCTCAATGACACTTGACAATAGTGACAGCCTATCACATGCACTCACACATGCATATAAATCTGTCAGTAAAATTATTGTCAGTGTAAGAAATTAGTTCCAATGAAATTCCGCACCATGGCGCTTGATCATATATTTCTGGTCATGCTTTACTACCATTTTCGTGTTCGTGGAGATGCTAAACAAGGGGACTGCAACAATCAACATCATATCTAAAGTATGTCTGTAAGTCTAACCAACTCACCATTGTCTCGTCCTTTCCGTTTCTTCTTTCCACTAGAGCTTGAGGATTTGCTCTTCTCAGACTTGTCTTTACTTTTCCACCGACTTAACATTTTCACACTTCAAGGCGCTAAGTTCATTTGGAAGTCTGTCAACTAGATTTTATTGCAATTTACGTTCACTGCGCAGGAACACAGATTCATTGTACTTATTTTGAGGTGCAAGTTTTAACGCTTGTTTATTTTATTAATTATACCGAGATAAGGGATATTCGCGAAAAAAAAACCTAATAGATATGTTGTTCACTGTTTTTGTCAATTCCAGAACATATTTTATTGCTGGTTTAGTGCTACTGCAAACATTTTGCGTGCTACCGATAGATTGGCTTATAGTTGTAGAATGTAATGTAAGACGTCCAGAGTAAGAATCATGTTTTTGTTTATGAAGGTTATTTATGGTATACTAATTTAGGTAATATTTAATAATCTATAGAATGGATTGGATTTAAAACTTCAAGTTTAGAGACTTGAAACTTCGTACGTTTACGGCTAACAAAATAATTATAAAAGTAATTTCAGCGTTTTTTGATATTCAACTTCTAACGGAGTTAAAAAGGGGTTGAAAGAATGTATAGAGGTAACATTTAATTTGTGACAGACTAGAAAGTTCGTTAGTTAGCAACTCACTTCAAAGTAAAAAATAAATTTCTGCGTTTTTCAAAATTCCTCTCCAGAGGAGTTGAAACGGGGTTGAACAGTTTGTATTAACGCGAGGCCGTATAACAACTGAAGCAAGAAAGTTGTAATTTGCAGATCGGGTCTCATTTATAATGTGTACAAATAATAAGAAGCGATTATGAAAAATTCAACCCCTAAGTAGGTAAAAAGGAGGTTAAAAGTTTGTATTAGTAGGATTTAAAATTATGAGTTAGAGACTTGAAACTTCGTACGTTCGCTGATAATTAAAAAATAAGAAAAGTGTTTTCAGCGTTTTGGATAATTCTAGCCCTGAGGGGTTTAAATAGGGGTGCAAAGTTTGTATGCGGTAAACTTTATGCTAGAGACTTTAAACTCTGTGGGAAAATTACTTATTAATACACAATAAAACTGCTTTCAAGGTTTTGGAAAATTCCTCCCCTGAGGGGGTTATATAGGGGTACTAAGTTTGTATGGGTGATTTTTTTTGAGCTAGAGACTCTTAAATTTGTGGGAAGATAACTTATTAGGTCTCGGGGTTAACCTAGTAGAACCTAACCAGTGTAGCCCGTTTGGGTCACCATGGCCTTGTATGCCCCATAAGCGCCAATCGCCTGTCCCGCCATGCCTGCCTTAACGACATCATCCGTCAGGCTCTAGTCAGCGTCCACGTGCCAGCAACACTGGAGCTTATTGGCTTGGCCCGAGACGACGGTAAAAGGCCTGATGGGTTGACGCTCGTACCGTGGCAACAGGGGCGGCCCTTAATCTGGGACGCACCTCGGCACGACGCCGTTGAGGGCAGGCAGTGCGGCCGCTGCTGCTAAAACCGCAAAGCGCCGCAAATATGCGTCTTTCGGCAACGGATATATATTTGTGGCGTTTGTCGTAGAGACTCTGGGACCCTGGGAGCCATAGTACACGTATTTTATTATTCGTGTCTTTTAACGTATTATTATAATTGTGTTTCTAAGCGATGATAAGCTATGACGATATTTTGCGATCCATCTAGAGTAAGAACACCGAAATTGTAAGAGCTGAAATAAATAGTCCAGCGCGGAGGGCGTGACTGTCGATGCACTGTAGATGTAAAGTAGTACGGTCGGCAATTTTCATCCTTCTAGCTTCAGTAGTTTCGGCTCTGCGTTGACGATTCAGTCAGTCAGTCAGGACAAAGGCATTTATATAAATTGATAAATACTTGATTAGTGATTGGTGATTAGATTACATATAAAACGACCACAACTCAATAACAAATATCTGTGACAAACGCACAAATAAATGCCCTGACCAGGATTTGAACCCGGCACCTCCTGCTGCGTAGGCACTGCCTACCTGCCTGCCTGCCTGCCTGTAATTCTGGATAACATCAATGAATTTATTGATTTCTTTATGATGCTCTCGAGGGTCAATGTACTCTGTAATAAGTGCTTCTATATTTACGCTGCTCGGAAATTATTAAAATAAAGGCAGTTGTATGGTTATTTTACACAATTACGGCGAAGTCAAAAGGAAGGCTTATGCTTATGATACCAATGTATTTTTTATTTGTACATATGTATGTATGTTTGTATTTACCTATTTATGTTCCTCCGTAACGCCTAAATTATTCATCCGATTTTGGTCAATAAGGTCAAATCGATTGAATTAACCGACTTCAACATGTTTTTTTCCGTAGTCGGGAAACAGTTTTTCTAAACTTTTTGCTTTTTTATTAATAGAAGAGGCATTACTTCATAAGACATGTACTTTTCTCAACATGGATTGCGGTACAACTTCCTTTTAATTATTTTAAAACCATATTCAACTTCTTCATTTTATTGTAAAATTCTAATCTATAAGAAGGTACTATGGACATCTTTACGAGAAATTTTCAAATATTTATGTATTAGTAAGTAGGTAAAAACAAAAACCCTTATATATCACTCCTATTAATGAGATACGAGTAGACGATACATTAACTAAGTATGTAAATCCTATCTATATTATAATAGTATTCCAAAATGCAGGCTAGATGCATTTCCATTACGGGCCCATACGTAAGTACTTACGGGAATCCGATAGGTAGGTACCACTAGGCTTTAATTGGGTCACTCAAGCCTACCGCTGTTGGGTTCAAATTATGTTTTACCATTAATGTAATAATGAAATCAATATTTAAACCCACATCTGAGTTCAAATACCTATTTAATGTTAAAAAGTATTTTAACAGAATAAGTAGGCAAGTACATAAATGTATGGGTAGGTACTAGGTATAAAGTGTAGAATATTTACAATAGCAGGAATAGGTTTCTGAATCGCTCTTAACAGGAGCGTAGTGGGAGTAGTTAGCAGTGTGTAGTAAGTAGACTGCGTGAACGTGAAGTAATAACCAGTTATCAAGGCCTAAAAGTTTCGTGTATCTATTAAAAGTATACTAACGAAAACATGGACTAACAATTTTGTGAGGGGCGATTTAAGACTTAGGTAATCCAACAACATAATCGCTGTATAACTATATACCTATTAGGTACTGTGCTTCCAGAGTAGTGAAAGTTATGGCTAACTACAATAATCGCTAAGTTATTATCTCATCATATAATGTAGCAGTGAATGACTAATGAAATACAAGCCAGTGATACGCATTTAATTTTCAATACTATGCCGTTAATAAAACGGTCGAGTTTTCGCCAATCATTTTGTAAAACATGAATCACCCCGCCACCCCAGGAATACAGCGTATAGGTTTGATGCAGCGCGCAGAAGCAGAACGATGCACCGCTGTATCCTGGGGAGCGGGTGCGGGCAGTCGACTTGATACATACATAATCACGTGGGTACCCACCCAACCCTACGGCCCGCGCGGCGGATAGAGCCATTGACCACTCCCTTGGCCATCGACTGCAAACAAAACAACTCGAAACTTCACCCTGGACGCCTATATCATACCTACATCATACGCTTCACGCGAGCTAACCTACTGAGAGTTATTTGGTGTTTATTATCACAGTTAGAGGTGTTTGAAGAGCCGGCGAAACGCGTGGCGTTGTTTGGTGTGGCACTTGCTACACGTGGCGACGGCCCCGGCGCCGTCTGCGCCGTCGGACGCCCACTTTAATACTAAAGCCGGCTTGTATTTTTACTATAGACAGAGAAGGTTAGGTATGGCCTGTTGCGCGGTAGATGCGGTGCCGCACAGGCGCGAGGGTAGTCCGCGATCGATGCGGCCGTCGACCTTGCGCGACGGATATACCGCGAAGCCGACGCCTCTCGTCACTAGGGTTGATACCTCTACTACGACACGCTAACATAATGAAATCCTTCATTATCAAATATTTTTGTGCATTACATTTCATTTACAAATTAGTTTTCTAAGGCTAGCAAGAATAGGAGAAACTGTTCTGCCTTGGACAGTTTTTATTGTTTTCGATTTTTATAAAAAAAATAAACGCCTGCCTGCTCGCCAAATGTAAGATTTTCTAAAGATTTACTATTAGATAAGCTACAGTATTCCATAGTAGAAGTAACGATACCATTACTGGATTTGGCAGGGTAGCCTGTTAGAAAAAAAAGGAAATGTGTCCAAGGTACAACACCCCTGATGTACCTTGGGCATTCACCGACATTCCTTTGGGACGGCCGTTTGAAGATTAATAATTTTAAACAAAAAATACCCGACTTCACTTAGCCTTCACCTTTCCAACAGCAAATGCTCGAGCTTCTGTACAAAATACTCAAATCACTATAAGTGTGCCTATAATAGTTGAAGAGTTCCCTCGATTTCTCCAGGATTCCATCATCAGATCCTGACCTGGTTGCAATGGGACCAACTGTGAAGTATACTCCTACAAAAAAAAATCCAATTCGGTCCAGCCCTCTTCGAATAATCGGTGAAAATACATAAAAAAACCGGCCAAGTGCGTGTCGGACCACGCATAATGGAAGGTTCCGTAGCTTTAATGGAATAAGAAGCAGACTAATGCCAAAAGGTCGTATCTGATGCCTATGGAAAAAGTTTTTTGGAAATAACTCAAAAATGGCTAAACCGATAATGTTCAAAACAATAATCGTAGAAAGTATATGATAACGCGCATCTTCTCAAAATTTTTCATATTTTTGGACTTACGGTTCTAAAGTTACAGGGGGGGGGGGGGGCTTTTCCGACTTTTTATGACTTTCTAAACGATTACTTCTGAAACTATATTCACTTGATCACAAAATCTTTAAAGAAACCTCAATGTTATTTTTAAAGACCAGTCGATTGATGTGCAACATGTTAATACTTGGTAATTTTTTTTTTTAAATTTAGGTGTACATGTATGGAGCGCCCCCATGAAAATATTTTTTTTCTGCAATTTTACTACATAACTAAATAACGGCATACAAACTACACCCTATGTCTAAATTTTATTTAGATACGTCAGTCTTACTTATAGTTTCCGAGTAAAATGGCTGTGACATACGGACGGACGGACAGATGGGCATGACCAAAACTATACCTAAGGGTTCCGTTTTTGCCATTCTGGCTACGGAAACCTAAAAAATAGCAAAAACAAAGACCCCGTCGAATTGATAACCTCCTCCTTCGAAATCTTGAAGTCGGTTAAAAACTTGATATTATGTGCGCTTATATATTTTATATACGCAAAACATAACGCGAACTAATTGTTCGTAATTTTTACTTTATGGAACCCTCGGTAGATACAAAAAAATATCGAATAACATTATGTATGAAATAGATATTGTTAATAATTTTAAACAAAAAAGAACCGACTTCACTTAGCTTCCACCTTTCCAAAAGCAAATGCTCGAGCTGCTGTAAAAAAATATTCAAAACACTATAGGTGTGCCTATAATAGTTGAAGATTTCCCTTGATTTATCCAGGATCCCATCGTCAGATCCTGACCTGGTTACAATGTGACCAACTGTGAAGTATACCCTTTCAAACAAAAAAATCATTTTCTGAATCGGTCCAGCCGTCTTCCAATAATCGGTGAACATACATACATAAAAAAATAGCAAAAAAAATTAAAATCCCGACGATTGATAACCTCCTCCTTCGAAATCTTAAAGTCGGTTGAAAACAAAAGATTTTATTTTATTTATGCCCGTAAGGGAAAGAAACTGGAGTTAAAAGTTTTAAAAACTTCTACGTGGACGAAGAAGTTGTTATATTATCATACAAAACCTAACATGTTATTTAATTGAAATTATATAAGATACAAAATAATTAAAATTAAATAATTTTAAACAAAAAAGAACCGACTTCACTTTTCCAAAAGCTCGAGCTGCTGTAAAAAATACTCAACTCACTATAGGTGTGCCTATAAAAGTAGAAGAGTTCCCTCGATTTTACCAGGATCCCATCATCAGAGCCTGACCTGGTTACAATGAGACCAACTGTGAAGTATAGGTACTCTTTCAAACAAAAAAAAATTACCATACATAAAAAAATTGCAAAAACAAAGATCCCGACGAATTGATAACCTCCTCCTTTGAAATCTTGAAGTCGGTTGAAAAGTTTTCATTTGCAATTTAGCGTCAGCCAACTTTTAACACAAATTGTGTTTGCGCCAACCCTACACTACCAGCCTCTGTTGCCAAAATGTTGTCTAGAGATGGAGAAAACCTGCTCCAGCTCTTTTTCACTTATGAGACTGGCCGTGGATACCCAAGACTCATTTGTTTTGGAAACAGTCAAGCAAATATATTTACTATTGCAAGTAATAGTCAATCAAATCCGGAGTTTTAAGTACGCATTATAGAATTTCTGTTCGAGCTGACGTGTACCTACATGTATTTATACATATATCCGTGTCGTGGATGGTTGTAAAGCTTGCGCATCGTATGTAGGTACGTATACGTACCGTACGATGCGCTAATAGGATCCAGACCCTTTTTTGAGTAAGTGATGTAAGTGAGTTTTAAGTTAATTTTCATATGTAGTTAGATTTCAGGTTCCTTTTTTAGGGTTCCGTAGTTCCTAGCAACCCTTATAGTTTCGCCATGTCTGCCCGTCCGTCCGTCCGTCCGCGGATAATCTCAGTGACCGTTAGCAAGAGAAAGCTGAAATTTGGTACTAATATGTATATCAATCACGCCGACAAAGTGGTAAAATAAAAAGTGGAAAAAAAAAGTTTTATTAGGGTACCTCCCCTATACGTAAAGTGGGGAGTGACTTTTTTTTTTTTAATTTCAACCCTAACGTGTGATATATTGTTGGATAGGTATTTAAAAATGAATAGGGGTTTACTAAAATCATTTTTTGATAATGTAAATATTTTCGGAAATAATCGCTCCAGAAGTAAAAAAAAAATGTGTTCCCCCCCTCTAACTTTTGAACCATAAGTTTAAAAAAATATGAAAAAAATCTCAAAAGTAGAACTTTATAAAAACTTTCTAAGAAAATTATTTTTAACTTGATAAGTTGAATAGTTTTTGAAAAATAATTTCTGAACTAAGGCGGTCACACTGCTTCGCATCTCGCAGCGGCGTCCGTTGATGCGTTTTTTAACTTTGTATGTAGAATCTTGATTTTGTATAGAAAAATCGCATGGTACGACACACTGGCTCCGCCTCGACGCGCGGAGGAGCGAGACGCACGACGACTCGCGCGCTCGGACGGAGACCCGGTGCGTGCCGCAGGGTATATATGTCACACCGAGCTCCGCAGTGCCGTACGGATTTTAGTGCAAGAAAGGACGTTGGCGCAATGGATATCAACGTCTATAAGTTTATTTTTGAAATTGAAAGTCGTTCGTTTAATCATAAATCTAGGAATTCTTATAAAAGTATAATTGAAGATTGAAGTAGTAGATTATTACTTACGTGAATGTAAGCCAAGGCTTTTCAGCGGAAGCGCTGTAATAGAACATCGAAAATTTGTGTCCGCGCCAGTAATAATCACTCCAATTTTGCTTAGCAAATAATCAAATGACGCGGTTGACATACGGGTGCAATTTAAAAAAAATATTCGTGTTGCCTTAAATCTTGGTAATCTCTAGCAAAAGACCCATTTATAAGTCTGGTTTGTAAATAGGGATGTATTCAGCGTCTTATGCGTTTTATGACTCGATTGCACAAAAACTAAACTGAAAGTATCACCGCAGCATTCTGAATAAGTTCTGTGTCCATTTTATTGACAAATAGGAACTATTTTCACCGTAACGTTCGAATGTGAAATGAACGCGAGACGGAAGTAACGCGGGACGTCGCGCATCGCAGCTCCGGACGGAGATGCGGAGAAAACTCGGAAGTTCGTGCGTTGTCTCCGCATGCGAGTCCGTTGCTCCGCGTTTCGCAACGAGACGCGGCGGCAGTGTGACTACCGCCCAATTTGTAATTTAACCGTATAAGCAGCTGTTTATTGTACCTGTAATTTCTACAAAATCACAATGAAATGACGTGCTTTCAAATAAAGTGAAAACGGTGAAAATCGGTTCACGAAATAAAGAATTATCCCATAAAAATCATCTTCCATACTTTAAGTTCGCGCGCAATAGTTTACTTAATTTGCCGATAGATGTCGCTGTACGTGGAACGCTCATATCATATCCTACATGGCGGTGTTATTTTAACTCTTAAGTGGCCCGACACGCTCTTGGACGGTTTTTATGTAGGTATCTAATATATACATATAATAAAGCTGAAAAGGGTCGAAAGTCTGTACATGGAAGGTATTAGAAAAAAAGTTGGCTGGGGATACTTAGAATCGATAATAGAACACGTTCCGACAGTTATTAGAATTTTTGTCTGTTTGTCTGTTTACATCCCGTCCCGTGAAAATGGCTGAAGGGATTTAGATGATATTTTGTACAGAGATAGTTTGAGTCGCGGGAAAGGACATAGTTTTCATCCCGAAAATCAACTCTGGAAGGGGTGAAAAGGAGGTTGAAAGTTTGTATGGAGAATTTTTTACTGCTGAAACGATTTAGATGAAAAATAGTATGGACAAAATTTGAGGCCCGAGAAACGACAGAATAGTTTTCATCCCGAAAATCAAGGGGATGAAAAGGTGATTGGAAGTTCGTATGGGGTATTTTTTACCGCTGAACCGATTTATATGAAACTTAGTCTAGTGAACGTGGTGATGATTGATCGTCGGGAAACATCCATATCCATTGTATCCATACTAATATTATAAATGCGAAAGTGTGTCTGTCTGTCCGTCTATTAACCTCTTCACGTTTAAACCAGTGAACCGATTTAGATTAAATTTGCTAAATAGATGGTTGGTTCCCAAGAAAGGACATGGGACAGTTTTCTTCCCGAAAATTAACCCTGAAGAGGGAGTGAAAAGGGGGTTGGAATTTTGAATGGGGAATTATTAACAGCTGGATCGATTTTGTTGAAATTTGGTATGGAGATAATGGAGTTTTGGGAAAGGAAATAGGATAGTTTTAATCCCGAAAATCAACCCTTAAGGGGGTGAAACGGGGTCTGAAAATTTGTACATTGAATTTTTAACCGCTGAACTGATTTAGATAAAATTTGGTATGGAGATAATTAGAGCTCTGGGAAAGGATATAAAATAGTTATATCCCAGAAATCATCCCTTAAGGGGATGCAAAAGGGGTGGAAGTTTACATGGGAAATCAACAACCAATAACCGCTGTACATATTTGGATGAAATTTGGTTTTGAAATAGTTTGCGTTATCCCGGGTCATTCATAAAGATTACTGATTCCACGCAGACGAAGTCGCGGGCAAAAGCTGTATGTTATATATAATAAGTTGATGCAATATTTGTTCACTTTAAATTTTAAACATTTTTTGCTCCAATGCTGTTCACGTCGTTCTTAACGATGAAACCTACATAACTATACTGCAAATCATTAGGAAATACATATAACACACAACCGCATATAAATTTGTCAAGTTATTTTAGAGGTTTTATTCTTAAACACATTAGTACCTACAATACATAGGTACCTATTTCCCTTCGTTCTGTCGTAGAAAAAAAATATCTCACCGACTTTAGCTTCCGCGCCCTGCTATTTATTAATGCCGTAATATAGTCGAAAGCTTTTGAAGTGAAAGTTTCAGGGGCATAAGGGAATATGTCTGAAATACCAATTCCGGTTGCTTTATCGGCAATTGAAGTCCCTTTCAAAGTATTTGGTGAATTGGCCATTTTTAATATAATTAGGCACATTGAAACTGCCTTTACGTTATGTTTTAGGATTCCTACTTAATAAAGTCTTTGTATAAATAGAATCGAGTAATGAAATATCCCTTACAATTTATTGGGTAGAAGATAATACATGTATATATAGGTAAGCAGTTTAATTGAGAAGTAATAGAAGTATGCATGTTAAAAGATAGGTAAGTATCTATAGGTATATCGTCGCCCGATCGTATAATTCGCCAAATCATAAAATTGAAATTGAAAAAAAAAGATGTAGGTAAATACTCGTAATCACGGAAGACTGTCATATGATAGAGGCAAGATAGGTGCGACGTAGAGCAAAGCGAGGAGGAGCTCGTTAATAGGTGAACTACAACCAGAACCCATTGATTTTATTAAGTATACGGTATTCATTAAAAATAAGGTATTTGTGCATCCACACAGAGGGAGCTTTTGACTTTTTATGATTTACGTATCAATATTGTATACCGGGTGTGGCCTGTAATAGGAGCAAAAAATTAAAACGTACATTCTACTCCTCAAACTAGACAATGTTTGTTCAACGACTGTTGAAAGTTATGTAGATTTTAGATTGTCTCTTTTTCAAACAAACTAAATAGTATTTTCAATGTACACCAAGTGCCGCCTAAATGACATCGCCTGTCAGTCTTGTCACCCTACAGATATAAATCAATGTCGTAGTACATTGCGTGTTTGAATAAACTTTAAACTGTAATAAAATTCAAACTACAAGTTATTTTTAAAAGTTGTTATACAAACGTTGTCTAGTTTGAGGAGTAGAATCTACGTTTTAATTTTTTGTTCTTATTACAGGCCACATTCGGTATATCAATATCAATATCGCGAATCACAAGAAAGTTTTTTGGTGAACAACATGAAATAATATTAACTGTTGGTTTCTTTATGCAGCTCATTGCCGACCAAATTAATGTAGAGCAGCTCAGTATGACATAATTGCAAACTGATTTAGAATTATTTGATGACCATAAATTGCGAACCAACTAGCTATTAAAGCTGACCAAATAAATACATATCCTACCTCTTCCTTAAATTGTATTGAAGTTTGCTAAAAATAAATATCTATTGTTACTTACAGTCGTGGCCAGATAATTAAGGACAAGATTATTTTTGCCATACAACTGCATACAAATATGAGACTTTAAATTTGATAAAAATATAAATTTTGCTTATGCTATTTATATTTTAAAAAATACTTACGTATCCGTGTTTAAACAAGATTTAATATGGGCCATAAGCATCTTCCATAAAATTTGAACTTTAAAAAATCAGACGGTCAAATCAATACTTTTTGTAATTAGGAACGATTTTCGTACATCGTTCCTAATTATAGTATGAACTTATAAAAAGTGTTGATTTGACCGTCTGTATTTTTTAAAGTTCAAATTTTATGGAAGATGTTTATGGCCCATATTAAGTCTTGTTTAAACACGGATACGTCAGTATTTTTAAAAATGTAAATAGCATAAGCAAAATTTATATTTTTATCAAATTTAAAATGTCATATTTGTATGCAGTTGTATGGCAAAAATAATCTTGTCCTTAATTATCTGACCACGACTGATATAGGTAGGTACTATTTTCTTACCTTTTTTAACGTCGCTTTTTAAAATCCTTTGTATTTCACTGGCTTCTGACCCACTTTCAGATTCGGAGTACAATGAATAATGTGCACTGACTGGATAATTTATTCTGTGATTATTCACGACCTTGCTGGTACCAACACTCGTCGTCCGAACTGGAGGACGGGGTGGGCTCGTCAACATTCCTTTTGATCTGAATTCGATGCCTGGAGCCTCACTTTGAGCACAGATATATTTTGGATTAGTATCATTTTTTTTTTCTTCAAAACTTACTCGCTTTGTTTCTAAACTGAACGATTGAGACTCTTGTTTTAATGATCGTGATCCCTGCGCTTCAACCATGTTCCGTGGCCATAGCTTCCTGTTCTGAGCAGACTGCAATTTCTCAGGGTGCCTATACACAATATCGACGTCGTTAGGAGTGCGTAAAAATGTATCGGTTCGCCTTTCCAGGGCTCCTCTTAAGAATGGGTTACATAAATAGGTTTCACTCATAACGTCGTAATGTCTTCGTTCACTATCACGCGGTAAGCTGCTAGTTTTGTATGAACGCAGTAAACTGCCAGTGTTTGAATGTGGTGCCTTAAGAGGCTCCCTATTAATAGTGGATTTTAAGGACTGTTGGAGTAAATATTCATCTTCCTTCTGCTTTAATTCCTTCAATTTTTGCCAGTAATAAGCTTCAAGTTTTTGTCTTGCTTTAATTTTCTGCTCCATGTTTTCTGTTTTATTGTCAACTATGTGCATTGGTTTTTGTAAACTAGAACGGTTAAGGGAGTTTCGTCTCTCTTCTGCTTCATTCATTGATTTTTTTACGTGTCCATAGGGCGAAACAGTTTTAGGCATATTAGGAATTTTATGATTTGTGGGAACGGGTGAAGTTGGAGCAGAGTAATTGTAGGATTTCGTAATATTTTCTTTGCACCTTTTTGAATTATTATGGACGTTTAGGTCCAGCGAAGATGTTTCTTTGTTATTATTATCGAAAGAAAAACTTCTAGCTCTTTTTGGTTGTATGGTTCGTACTTCAGCTTCTTTTTTCGGAGATATCAAAAATTTTGTACTAACTCTTTTAATTTCTGCGCCCACGGAGGCCGGTTTAGCGAACGATTGGGCCTGGAAGACTTGAATTTCATGTAACGGTGTTATGGTTTCAGTTAATTTTTCCACTGAATGATAATATACATCTGGAAATTTGGTTGTATCTGGTTGAGCAGCCTCGGATTGAAGATTAGTATGTTCGTTATAAGGTTTCGGTGGTACTTGAGGTCTAGCTTTGTAGAATTCTTTAGACAAATCGGAATTATCTTCGTTATGGTTTAACTGGGTTTTAACGCTTTCTGATACCAAGGTGCTGCTGGATGAATGGTTGCTTGAGACACATGAAGAATCGATATCGTTACGGTAATGTTCAATGGTTAGATTTTCGTAAATTCGTCCGATATCGTTATTTGTTTTATGAGCGCTCCCTTTTGCTATTCGAGGATTTTCATATTGGTTACTATTAGAAGAGTTATCAAAACTAGATTTTTTATATCCCATGTGGGAAAGCTTATTCGATTTTTCTTTAGACTTATTAGAAAAAAATAAGCTAGGAAATAGCTTCCGAAAACTGCTGGTACGCTTTTTACCGCTATCGGACATTCTCGGCTACAGCATCGACAGCTATGAATCTGAAATAAAATAATAAATATATTGAAGTATATGATTTTTGTGTCAAATATTAGGTATTATTATATATTTATATTGCTCACTGGCTGTAACTTTTGTTACAACAGCGAACGACTACTCATCAATTATATATTGTAATTAACAATTAATAAACTCATACTTAATGAGTTTGTAGTGTTGTTTTATCACAGAATCCTATTTATCGTTCGTCACCTTCGATATTCATCAGCAGGGGGGATGATTTTTGGGATTCGAGCGCTCGAATATGACATTTAAAACTCTGAATAAAACGAAGAAATTATGTTTTAAAAATAACAGCGACAGTAATTTAAAATCATGATTATTTATACTATCAATTTCATGCGTAAATAATGGCGACAAACTTTTGTGTGCGATTATATTCGAGGTAAAATTCTTTGAATTCGAGCGCTCGATTGACAAAAATCGCCCCCTCAATGCTTTGTTACCATAACATATTATTTTAATAATAAGCAAGACTAATGTAGCAACCTCATCGTGACTTAACAAGCCTGGCCAGAAGTGTTGAGCATAGCAGTTTTTTGTTTACAATATTGATGTTAAGTGTTATTTCCCTATCATAACAATGTACGATGACGTAAAATGTTATATTTTATTTATATATCTAGAAAACTTCACTTCATAACAATTTCAAGGTACCTATAAAATATGTAAACTGAAGGTAACAAAAATGCGACTTTAGGTTGGTGCGACTAATTGAAAATATTCTATGCAGTTACTACTAACTTCAACAAAACATGCTTGTTCAGTTTGAATTAATTGATAAAATAACTTCAAAAAAGATAGAAACGCTGAAAGTATTTAGTTTTGTATGAAAATCGCAAGGGTGCTCAACACTTCTGGCCAAGGCTGTGTAGGTACCAAAGTGTAACGTAATCAAATGTCAAGAAGTGTCACTATTACATTTCCAACCATTGATCCACACATATGTACTAACTTACATATAAGCAAGTTAAATAAGAAGTTTATAATATTACTTATTAGAATCGACGAAGACCTCACCGAATGAAACAGCTTGACTGGCCAACATGATTAGGTGCCAGAGTTGTGGGTACGATTAACGGATTAACAGACTTGTGCCCAGCTCTGATGATTAAGAATTGGTGGCCTCTTTGGATAACATAAATAAAATAACATGGCCCACTTCAGCCTACGTCTACTATAAGAAACTTGTGGGAATGTATGTATGACCTCCTTCTTATCATTAATACAATTAAAACGGGAGTTTTTGCACCTTTTGTTCATTAGTGTCTGTACGTTAGAACTATGCACATGACTAAAAAAACCGGCCAAGAGCGTGTCGGGCCACGCTCACTGTAGGGTTCCGTAGTTTTCCGTCCGTCACAGTAAGTGTCCCCACTTAAGAGTTAATAACACCGCCATGTAGGATATGATATGAGAGTTCCACGTACAGCGACATCTCTCGGCAAATTAAGTAAACTTTTGCGCGCGAGCTTAAAGTATGGAAGATGATTTTTATGGAATAATTCTTTATTGCGTGAACCGATTTTCACCGTTTTTACTTTATTTGAAAGCACGTCATTTCATTGTAATTTTGTAGAAATTACAGGTACAATAAACACCTGCTTATACGGTTAAATTACAAACTTAGTTCAGAAATTATTTTGTATTTTTTTTTCAAAAACTATTCATCCTATCAAGTTCAAAATAATTTTCCAAGAAAGTTTTTATAAAGTTCTACTTTTGAGATTTTTTTCATATTTTTAAAACTTATGGTTCAAAAGTTAGAGGGGGGGGGGACGCATATTTTTTTACTTCTGGAGCGATTATTTCCGAAAATATTTACATTATCGAAAAATGATTTTAGGAAACCCCAATTCATTTTTAAATATCTATCCAATAATATATCACACGTTAGGGTTGAAATGAAAAAAAAAATCACTCCCCACTTTACGTATAGGGGAGTTACCCTAATAAAAATAAAAAAATCACTTTTTATTTTACCACTTTGTCGGCGTGATTGATATACATATTAGTACCAAATTTCAGCTTTCTAGTGCTAACGGTCACTGAGATTATCCGCGGACGGACGGACGGACGGACGGACGGGCAGACATGGCGAAACTATAAGGGTTCCTAGTTGACTACGGAACCCTAAAAAAGCGATCATCGACCTTGCAGTAACTAACACAGGAACTACTCTAATCAACTACTACATGTAAAATTTTGTAACAAAATTTAGTTAAAAGGATGTACAGTCACCGGCAATACTATCTTCCTACACGAAGGCCGCAAAAATATGTGACACGCTCTTATTACCTACAGATAATAGCGTGTCACATATTTTTGCGGCCTTCGTGTAGGAAGATACTATTGCCGGTGACTGTACAAAACAAGCAATATACATAATATCTCCGATATATATTATATCTCCCGAACGAGAAGCGTCGTGGTTTATATTGGAGCTCATTAATTATTACATGATTCCCTTTCCGGACAGACTCGGAAGTAACGGAAGTAAAAAATGTAACGGTGCAAAGATATCAAACTTCAATATTTCAAAATTTTACGATTTTTAAGCACAAAATTAAAAACAAAAATAACGATTTCAATCGATTTCTCACATTTTATTCTTATTTTATTAAATGTGTAAAAAATAATGATAATAATTTCACTTTTTTTAACTTTCAGTTGTGAAACATAGATATTGTGATGACTGTTATTGGCCTTTTTTTTAACTACTATTATATCTAATCTATGGCTGTTGTTGTCCTGAATACCAATAAAAGAAAAAAAAATGGCAACTATATGTATAAAGTACATAAACGCAATATTTCACGGCCAAAATTATTTCATTTTTTTCCTAATACTGTCAAAAGAGCGAATGGTGATGTCACCGTTTCGTATAATTTAGTTAGGAGCGTCTGACTTTTTACAATAAAACGAATCGATTGATACCATACATAACAAAAATTCATCATACTTATTCACCACATTGCCAAAATTAATAATTTTTTAATAAGTCTGGATCCTCAATAACTTTTGAGTAATTTTCGAATGTCTTTCAAAACTCTTAATAGGTAAACGAACGTCCATCTTCATGTTCAACTCATGTCCGTATCATGCCTAGCCATAAATAACACTTACTTAGGTCGATTAGGTGTTAGTATGTCGTTACCATCCACACGACCGGGATTTCAGTAGCGGTGTAGCTAAGCGTAACCTTATAAGCCATTTTTACTGGTCTTTATGAACGCGTCCTCAAGAAGAGATAAGCTGTACTACTCGTACCTCCGAAACCAACAGCGATAAGAACTAAGTACCTACATAAGCTATCAATATTATCATGTCCGAGGTGCGGCTGATAAAGTCCTTCGCTGAATTTTAGGTCAAAAACTCTTCTCAATATTTTGAATCGCAGTTTCTTTCGGTAGGTACCTTTTTAGCATTTGGCCCCAAAAAGTTGCTGAAATAGTACCAGTAATCGGTGGACTTATACTTATAGACCCGACAAAGACACTTCTGAATACTTGACACCTACAATTAGAACCTACCTACAATTTTTAAGAGTCAAATGTACCTACAGATTTGGGTCAATACTCAAGACAAATGAGGGTAATTATTACCTAGCTATTATAGCTTAGGTACTTGCTGTCTTTAGTTTTGACACCCTGTAAGAACAAGTTAACAGATATTTTTGTCTATGTTGTATGGATTTGAAATATCCATAGAAATATTTTTTTTACCGATTGCTTTTTTTTTTTTTTTTTTTTTTTTATACCACGACGGTGGCAAACAAGCATACGGCCCGCCTGATGGTAAGCAGTTACCCAGTTGCTGTAGTTATAATCCTCATTTGCCCTTTTCTACTTCAGACTTGCCTTGTACTGTACATTTCACCTAGAGCTAATTTTGAATGAGTATTACCTAGATACTTAATGTACCTAGATACTATAACGTTACGTACGTTATAGTATCTAGGTACATTAAGATTAAAAAATAAGTTAAATAAACATAACGTCGTAATCGTCGATACCCAGACGTGCTTAAGGTATAATTTTTCACAAAATGACGTTATAGCATAATAAACACGACTGCTGCAACAAGCATTAGGATTCTTGTTTGAATTTACACCATTGACCCCGAGTGTGCCTTATACACTGCGCATAAAAAGAGCTACGTACGTGTTTGACATTAAACCGAAACTAAGTAGGTATTTTTATGCTTTTTGTAGTACAACGATGAGAGTGGTAAATAAATAGCCCATGATCATAAGTTTAGTTATCGTCAATTACTAATACGTGCATTAGGTACATGTGCGTGCGGGTGTGACCTGTTGCGTGAGTCACCGCAAGCAGTTTTCGGTACTTGCTGCCCGCTAGTTATTAAGCTTGCTCATTATAGGTGCCTACTTATCAATAAGAACGGCATGATCGCGTTTGTTTAGCAGCATTCATCCCTTTCACACCAACTGATAAGACCTGTTCTATAGTTTGAAAAATCATAGCTTATAACAGATAAACTGAACTTGACATTTTAAAACTACGATCATAAGACTTATAAGTCAGAACCAGGGATTGATGTTTGAAGCAGATTAGTCCGCTAAGTATTAAGGTACTTAGGAGATACAGCCGTAGGTAATGTAATTTCATTTTACGGGTGTTGCCTTGGTAATTTTTAACTATCCTTTAACATAATTAGGTATATATATATACATGTTCCTATTATACGTATTCAACTTACTAAATTAACTACACTACACTATGTATTGATACATTTAGGTACATTTTAAGACACATAAAAACAAAACAAACAGAAAGGCACAACAAACTTATAGGTAACAATATTTATTCACGAGGATTCTGTAATGTTAATTCTTGATAGAATCAGAAAAGACTCAATAATTTGATACTGTGCTCTACTAATAAATAAGTCATGTTAGTGTTAAATCACTCTTAAACTCGTATTTAAATATTTCTGTAACTTTACTTTGCTGACACCTATGTATTACTTAAAAGGTTACTTTGCGAGTCTTATTGGAACTTATTAATTAACAACAGAAAAAGCCTACCTTATTCCAAGTTAAACTTAAAACGGAAATGTTCCGTCAAACGCTGAGAAGTAATAACAACAACATAAAAATAACCTTTTACGTGCATATCTGCATCACTACTCTAACATTTTTTATACATTCGAAGGCCATAACGCGGCCTGCCTTTTAACCATACTTAAACTTAACTTAGTGAGGCAAGCAATAGAGTCGAATTCAGCTATATAGATAAGCAGGTAGAGGCTATGGTAGAGCGGCTTTAAACGTTCCGTTGCACGTTAAACTTGTATTACGAATGATGCGAGATAGTAGTTTAACCATGGGTTAACCTAAGTAAGTAGTAAGAAACTCGTTTTCCTGTTGCAGCTGGATTTTGATTTAAGTGTTCCTTCCTAACGGAACTAAGTCATACCTGTCTGTGTTTTTCACGCCACTGCTCGGAAATGTGGCAATAGTTGGTCCAAACACAAGCTGGAAAGTAGGTACTTCCTACATAAATAGTTACACAGTCAACGTCAAAAATGTATGTATGTTTAAACTTTTCCACTTTACTTTACTCTTTTAGGTAATAAGGTGCAGAAGTGTTACCGTATCTGGACATCGATTGTACACCTAAACTGCTAGTACAATATTAATAACCACTTTAGTAATAATAACCACCATCCAATAATGTTTTTGTCAAATAAGGAACGAGATCGAAAAGCTTAATTATGTCACAAATGTAAAAATACTTTTTTATAATTTTCCTTAGCGCTACACTACATACGATTATAATACATTGACTAGGGGTCTAATTATTTGACTACGTATCATATGGCTCATAGAGCCAATATGTAGAACCCTACGTAGATTCAAAGTTAATTAAATCCAAAACGTAGGGCGATAGCGCGGAGCCATATTATGTTGAGTCGAATAGATAGAGTCAAATGCTGAATTGAATACGTAAAGTCAAAATGTAGAATCGGATATGTAGAGTAGTGGCAGTGGCTCGATATGTTAAATTGTTAATATATGTAGCGCCATGATGTAGAGCCATGAGTGGAACCGAACGTGTAAAGCCAAAATTTATTGCCATATATGTAAATAAATAGAATAGAATAAAACTTTATTTAACATCACAGACAGTACAGTACAATACAATAAATGTAAAATTTAAAAATAAATTTAAGTTAAATTTAACAAACAAACATAAAACATATGAGTATTATTAATGTGATGCTAAAAAGGGGCTCGACTTAGCATAAAGTTGCAGTAGATGTACTGCAGCGCTGGTTATCAATTGGACCTTGTAAATAGAGTCGAATCAGATACACCGTCAGCAAGGCAGTGCTTCGCTTTTTCTGATCCATCGATCGGCTTTTGTAAATGCATAAACTCAGTTAAAATTATCCCAATAGTTTCAGAATCGAATTGGAGTCTTGGACGTCATGATGGCGACACCTTTAACTTGCTTTCCTTACAGTGTCCTTACTATGATGGCGACATTCTGGCATTCGAAGAATTTCAACCTCCTTTCAACATCTCTCTGTTGCCAGCTTGTAGTAAATACCGGTAAAAATAGGACACTCGACTAGGAGGACTTCTCGGGTCAGAGGTGTAGGGTTAGAACCGGTGGTAGTTTTTTTTTCTCTTTGACGTTCATAAGGTCATTGTAATGTGCCTAAATTGAAGAATAAATATCTTTTATCTTTTTTTTTTAGGTGATACAAGATAATCAAACCTGTGGGCCCTGAGTGTGGGCCTACCGCGCACGCCGAGAATCGAAATTTCGTTATTTCCCCTCTGTACTGCACTAGACATGTCGAAAGAAAGGGATGCAGATACTGAAATTTCCATTCCTAATTCCATAAAAAATTGTAAATAAATAAAAAAAACATACCTAGCTATTTCTTAGAAAAGGTGAAGGCTGAAGGTGAAGAAGATACTTTTATACAAACAATGAACCAACTTCACTTAGGCTTCCCCTTTCCAAGAGCAAATACCCGAGTTGCGGTAAAAAATACTTAAATCACTATCGCCTATAATAGTTGAAGAGTTCCTTCGATTTCTCCAGGATCCCATTATCAGATCCTGACCTGATGACAATGGGACCAACAGTGAAGTATACCCATTCAAACAAAAAAAGTATTTTCCAAATCAGTCCAGCCGTCTTCGAATAATCGGCGAACATACATAACAAAAAATAAAAAATAAATAGCAACAAAGATCCCGATGAATGAGGGTTTCCTGGATCGATTTTTTCATCAGGTGGCAGCACCGTGGCGATAGGTCTAGCTGTCATAGTCCACCAATTATGTTCAATCATATTTTTTGTTATTGGTGAATTTTGACAGCTGCTGTCAAAAAGACCTCTCGTCACAGTGCCGCCATCTGGAATCCCGGAAACCCTAATTGAGAACCTCCTCCTTCCACGGATCAGAAGACAACTTTAACTTCATGCGTCCTACATAATCTTGAAGTCGTCGGTTGAAAACAAAGATTCCTCCTTCAAAATCTTGAAGTCGGTTGAAAATGTAAGTATTCTATGAGAAAGTTTTTTTTTGTATTAACATAGACCCTATAATAATAGTTGTTCAAATCGTGAATAGATTCTGGTTTGATTATCTTGTATAACGTTTTTAATTTTGATTCAGTAAAGAAAGAAGACTGAAAATCGATTCAAATATAAAGTATTATTTATATATAAAATAAATTAATGCAATTACTTTTATTCGGACCACGAGTGATAACTGTCACTGTCAGATTGTGACGCTATGTAAAAACGTCACTTGCGTCGCGGTAGTGTAGTACGTGTAGTTTTCGTATTTGGTGCGGCATTTGAAAACTTTTACTTGATCATAACTAACTTATTTTTACATAACGTGGCTCATTCACTAGTCTCTTTTGAAGCACGCTAGCCAATAATACCTATTAAGATTGCTTTTATTTCTCTTCCTGACAGAAAATAGTTAAATTTTACAGTTGATAATAAGCAGTGCTAACGTAAACAATAATGGCTAAACCTAGAAGTGAATTCAGGTTTATCTTTTTCGCCAGCGGTATATTTATTTGCTACTTTATATTTGGGATGCTTCAAGAGAAAATAACTCGTGGGTTATACGGAGACAATGAACAGTTTACTTGCACATTGTCATTAGTTTTGGTCCAGTGCGTGGTAAACTACACGTTTGCGCAGATTTTAATGGTAAGAAGATTTGTGTAATTAGTATCAAACGTTAGAAATATAGATAGCAGTTCACTATTCTTGGGTTTAAATTTTAGCTTTCATGGAAACATGAGAAGGATACAACTAGGAAGATTTACTACTTTTCGTCCGCATTGACTTATCTACTGGGTATGGTGAGCTCTAACATGGCATTGCAATGGATCAACTATCCAACACAGGCAAGTAATACAAGTATTCCTATTATATATTTTGTGGCATAGAGTGTGGTTAAAGTGGTTCATCTGAAAGCTACAAACTGTTGGTATTCCATTCTGATTCCAAAATGTTATACACTAGAATAAAACGGCCCTTAATTACTACAGTAACACTCGCTTAAGACAACTTTAACGGGACCAAGCCAAAAACATGTCTTAAGCGGGAAAGCATATTATGTGGACCTGTCCTGCCGGACCTCAAGTTGCAGGGACTAATATAAAATTGGGAGAAATTCTACTAAATCTGATTGTATTCAGTGGGTTCTACTGTATTACATTTTCATTCCATACTGATCCCCTAATAAATTTGCTATTCCATTCGGATTTCCCTAATATTAGAAAAAGGCAAAGACAAAAAAAGGCAACAACAGTTAAGTCAAAAAGTGGTGGAGCATCCATATAACTCGGATCCCACCGGCTTGCCTAATTTTCTGTGACAGTACTTTTTCTACTGCTCATGGAGAAAAGTAAAGCCAAATTAACTCTGGCTTGCCTTAATATATTTATGACTCACCGCTACTGTTACCTATCCTTTAATTTTGTCAAATGTGAATTACCTTACAAAATAAGGCCTGATCCGTAAAGTTTTTATTAATGAACACTAAGATAAAAACTATTAAATGAACCAAACAATTTTATCAGTGTATATATTATTTATATAACCTTTGCTTAGGTATTAATATCAAAGATAAACAATTTATACCTAGATACTTACTTATTACAGTTATTACACATACCCACCCTAACGCAAAAAAAGAAAATATCTTTGTGCAACTTGCAGTCGATTTGCAGCTGGTATTTTGTATTTGCAGGAAAAATAGCCAAAAAATAATACAAAGCAATAACAAGGTTCAAGGCTCCAAAGAAGAAGACAGAATCATTGCTGAGACCTGAAATTGGTGATAGAATATTTCACTTATAATTATTGTTAACCTTAACCTTAAAGATAAATAGGCTTCCGTTGTCATATTGAACGAGGTAGTATGATAAAACCTTATAATTTTGTTAAACTTTCAGTATTTTATATTTAGCATCATCTAAAACGCCATTTACCTACTGACTATTGTAATAAAAACATTGCCGAGATGTGCAAATATATCTCAACATAGCCTCGTAATATTTTGCTTTGGATTTGAAGGTAAAATATTGCTTAGATAAGAAAATTAACTGATAAACAGAGGTCTAAAAGTTTGAGCTATTTCACCTAATAACCTCATTAAATATTACTGTGAATCTGTTGCCATTATGATTAAACAATATGTATGGTATAATAATTATCATAAGGACGTAATATTAAGGTTTTATTGTAATGGCAACAGCTCAACGGTAATATTTAGACAGGTATTAGGTAAAATAGCTCACCCTTTTTAATATGCTGATAAATGTTGTTAATTAATTCTTAGGATGTACAATCTAATGATATATTAAAATATGAAACTAAATGAACCAGAAATGCCTACCAAAGTCAGCATTTACTTTTGTTAAATAAAACTTAACTGTACAGGCCTTATGTAAAAAATTACCTCTAGCAAAATTTGTGAGTTACCAATATACAAAAATACATGGATCCATTGGGAATCATATATTGGGGATCAGAATGGAATTATACAGTTAATTTGGGAAGTGTCCCAAATTAACTGTATAATTCCATTCTGCATGCACTCATGCTAATGTAATATTTCTTTTACATTTACAGGTTGTTGGGAAAGCAGCTAAGCCTATACCTGTAATGATACTTGGAGTACTAATAGGTCGCAAAGTATACCCTCTTAAAAAGTACCTATTTGTATTCCTCATAGTTGCCGGTATAGTTCTCTTCATGTTCAAGGATAGCAAGAAGGTCGCCCATGAAAGTCAGGGCCTGGGAATAGGCGAGCTGATGCTTTTTCTTTCATTGACCATGGATGGTCTGACTGGTGCTGTGCAGGTGAGATTATTTGAGGTCTTTATCCCATCTCTTCCCCTATGAGAATGTCAGATAAGCTTGAAGGGGGTTCTGATTCTGACATGCTAATCTTCACTTTTTGCTTGTCACAAAGTAACTACTATTATTTGATTGCTTGAATTGAACGTTATGGTTCCAATTTTTATATCCTTATTCATAAACGATTATTTAATGGCTTGTATAGACAATAATAGTTCCAATTTGATTCCAACTTATTAAATCGATGATATATTTTTGATAATTGTTTTTTTTTTAATAATTTTACCCCCTTATTTATAAACATCTTACAAGCCTCATTTCACGACTAATAATCGTGAGTTCTTATTTGTTACTTTGACAGTTGTGTTTGTTAGAAACAGACAAAAGTTAAATTAGCTAAATGAGGCTTAAAGTAGGGATTACTATGTGCACACGCTAATGTTAATGATGCGCGCCCGCCTCGCGAATTTATTTAAAATTTTTAGTTAATTAAGAAACCTTAGTGTACATTTACGGGTCTTGATTGTGTAAACGGAGGATGGTGTAGTTGTTCATTTTATTTATTTAAATTAATGTATTTTTCAGGAACGGATAAAAAGTGAGTCCTCTCCTTCTGCTTATTCAATGATGGTCAATACAAATGGATGGTAATTGATTTAATTTAACTACAAATTATAATAATGTGTAGTGTGAATTTCCTAGGCACGAATCCTGGTAAAAAAAATTATCACGAAAAATACTAAGGAATATTCTTTCCTAAGAATTTATCTTTAAAGCTAACACAATTTAAAAAAATAGGTGAACCGTCATCTTTTTTTAGCTTTTACCACCAAAACCCTCTTGATTGAGTTAAATGTCTTACCGCCAGGTGAGCAGCGCTCAGATTTTGCCTAGTAAAGCAACAAATTATAATTTTCATTAGTAAGCATGTTTTATTAAATTAACAGATAGGGACATCATTCCGTAACTGCGTGTATCAAACAACAAAAAAATAAATAATGCAGGTTGGAAAGGTCGAATAAAAATTATATATCGATTTCAGACATAGGGATATTTAGAATAATGGTGTGTTTGAACAAATAACTTAATTTAAGCTCAGGAGTGTACCATTAAAATTTACGAGATTTGTGAACGTTTTAACTGGCTTATTAATATTAAACACGGGGCGGGTCACTAGTATACTCGTACAATAGAATGCTAAATTTTCTAATTATGTTATTTTCAGGTCATCAATAATAATATCAGTTGGAGTGTTATTGACTGGTGAAATCTTCCGCTTCTTCGCGTTTGTGTCCAGATATCCTGAAGTATTGGTGCACCTTGCGGGCCTGGCCTTTATGGGAGCCCTCGGACAACTGTTCATCTTCTTTATGGTATGTGAATGGATATGTCATTGAGTGTAGTGTAGGTGAGCTGGCATGATTGAGGTACAAAAAATCATTGAATGCATTGATCAGGTTGGATTGCTTAGGCTGCTTTCTAAATATTGTTTATCACTCACCATCATCATCCTCCTAGCGTTTGTCCTGGATTTTTACTACGGCTCAATTAAGCCTAGGGTACGCTTGGCAACCTAATCCCATGAATTGGCGTTGCGTCATCTGACCTTCCAACCCAGAGGGGTAACTAGGCCCTATGAGGATTAGGTCCGGCATCCATTCAATGTTTTCCTTCGCCGAAAAGCGACTGGTAAATACCAAATGATATTTCGTACATAAATTCGGCACTCAGTGGTACGAGCCGGGGTTTGAACCCGAAACCTCCGGGCTGAAAGTCAGACGTCTTACCGGCAGGTCACCGGCGCTTTGTATATTACTGTCACATGTTAATATTTTAATGGTTCTACATATACTGTTTCTATGGTAGTTTAATTGCAGCCTAGTTAACCTTTTGACCGCCAAGCATTGAACAAAAATGACGCGCAACCGACGCCACGTAATCGCGTTTTGTCAAGCGAAATTGAACTTTGCGGAAGCCCGCGTAGGTCCCTATTGCATTACAAAGCCTGTCGGCTGTAGCCGTCGTTGGCGTCCATGGCACAACCTTTTGATGTCGGCCACAGCCGACTGTGGCGTACAATAGGTTAAGCTGTTCACCGTCATTAATCATATTTAGGAATACCACACGTAGAGTGACATTGTTATAGGACAATTACTGTACAGTTAGCTGCAGAAGAAGCTATGCAGGCGAGGTGTTCAAATTGATCTTAGCCCGAATTTATTAAGAGCATGAGAGGAGGGTATTTTTGAACACCTCACCCGTTCAGCTGGTTCTGCTGCTGGCAATGTACAAGCAATCCAACAACAATCCAATTTTACTTGAAATCACAAAGGCTTCTTGGATGACACACGATTACAGAAAAAACTCCCCTTAGTCTCTTAGTCCTGTGAGCAATGAAAAGAACACAACACCGACATGACACGAGTACACTAGGATTGCAACGGGTTAACGGATTTAGCTACTCAACCAGCACGGTTTTAGCACGAGTGTGCCGCGACAGTATCTCGCGCGCCTGGTGAAATAGAATAGAAATAAATAGTCTGTCTCGCGCGCGAGATATTTTTGTGGCACATCTATGGTTTCAGTAAATTGTAAGTAAATAAAAAAATATATTATAACCACTCCAACTCGGATACGCGCTCTTTGAATCCCTTAAAAGCCATTTTTATCCACATGTGTGACAAGCTTTGACTTGTTTTTCACGTGATCCTGCAGAATGGACTTTAAAGGGATGATTTTAAATTACTCACATATATTTGAAAGCATTCATTTTACTTCCTTTTTAGGGTTCCGTACCTCGAAAGGAAAAAACGGAACCCTTATAGGATCACTTTGTTGTCCGTCTGTCTGTCTGTTTGTCTGTCAAGACCCTTTTTCTCAGGAACGCGTGGAGGTATCAAGCTGAAATTTATATCAAATACTCAGGTCTACTGTCCCTTAAAGCTGTGAAAAAATTAAACTTCTAAGCCAACGCAATCAAAAGATACAGCCGTTTATGCCGCAAATTTTCGAAACTCGCAAGGGAATCAAAACCTACAGGGTACTTCCCGTAAACTCAGAATCTTGAAATTTGGTACGAAGCAACGTTTTATAGCATAAATAAACGAAAAATTGCGAAAACCGTAAATTTTTTGTTACATCAAATATTTTTTTTTAATAATTTTGAAATTACTACCCCTATATACCTGTAGGTAAACCTGTACGGAACCCTCGGTGCGCGAGTCCGACTCGTACTTGGCCGGTTTTTTTTATATTTAATAGCTTATATTTTTCCTGTGGTGGTGTAATACAAAAATTTTCACCAATTTTTGTATTATACTCGGCAGAAAAGTTCCTTGAACCTCTCATGCCTTGACCCCTTTGTACGCTCGAGATTCATTTTTTTAAACAACTCGCTACTCACGTTTTTTTTTTAATCTTTCGCTGTTTCGCTGGCTCGGGTCTCAATAAAAGCACGAGAGGTTAAACATCAACTTTGCCCCGTTGTGTATAATAAATAACTATTCCAGGTATCAGAATTCGGGCCGCTCCCGTGCTCAGTGGTGACCACTACCAGGAAGTTCTTCACAGTCCTGGCCTCGGTGCTCATATTCGGCAACGTGCTGCTCGGACGGCAGTGGATAGGTGCCATTATAGTCTTTACTGGTAAGTAAACTTATGTAAATTACGTAAGAACGTATGTATACTTTAGCATTATAAAAAGTAGAGTACTCATTTGGAGTTGATAATACTGCACAAAGACTTGCATTCTCTCAAAACAATTAGAAATAAATAAGTATTACTTAATGAGATTTTGTACACAAATCGACTTACTTAGTGTATATCAAAGTGAAAAGAAGAATTTTGTCTATTTGCATCAGATTTATTGATTTTAAAAGTAAGAAAAAAAACACACGATGTTGACAGCTGGATTAGATAACGTTTTTAAACTTTGCCTGTCAAAAGTAGATGTTTGAATATCCAGTTAACACAAAACATATCGTAGCCTCTATTAAAAAACTTAAACGGATAAGGGCTATTGATTAACCACTTCAAACTAGGGGTACGACGATTTCTTATACTTTACACCCCTGACACCGTTACTAGAGAACGTTAAATTATTTTATTAAATATTTGGGTTTGTCATTTTTATCCGAGTAGGTCGTAGCCAAAATGAAGGGTTATGATTTTAACAATGTATGTATTTACGTTTGTATTATTCGTAGTGCCTACACTATTTGTCGAATTTTAATAATAATAATATTAAATTCTTTGTTGTGCACCATAAAGTAGAAATAAGCAAACAAAAAATCAAAAATAAAACTAGGTAACAACAGACGGTCTTATCGCTTAAAAGCAATCTCTTCCAGACAACCTTTGGGTAGCTGGAGACTAAGAATATAAAACAATTAATGGGTAGTGCCTAGGTATATACCGGGTGTGGTCTGTAACACGAGCAAAAAATTAAATCGTAGATTCTAATACTCAAAGTAGACAACGTTTGTTCAGCGACTTTAAAAAATAACTTTTGGTTTGATTTTTAGTACACTTTAAAGTTTATTCGATTACGCAATGTATTACGAAATTGATTATGTCTGTAGGGTGACAAGACTGACAAGTAATGTCAACTGGACGGATTTTAACGTACATTGATAATACTATTTAGTTTGTATGAGAAAGAGACAATCTATAGACTGCATATTTTTTAAAGTTGATGAACAAAAGTTTTATAGTTTGAGGCATTGATTTATTATGTATTCTACTAGATGTGGTATCTAGGACAAAATTTGTGCGCCATGTTTGGCGGTTGACAGCTATGACAGAATCAAAGAGTAGTGACTTGTAACGGGTGATAACAAAAAAATGAGAATTCTTTCAGAGGCGAAAAAAAATATCTCCTAGTGCTTTTTTACAGTTTTGGATGGTGTTAGGCAATTTACACATAATTGTTATTTACAAAACCATCAATGCACATAAGAATAGGGCCCGTGGTCAGCTGTTCGTCAAAGTTTAGACACTATGCCCCAACAAGATCGTTGGACGGCATGTTTTTCCCTTTTGTGCACATATGACCTTGATCCCTTTTATCAACTGAATAATTACCGCCTGAGTGTATTAGACAAAATTTCCGGATTTAAGTTTTTAATAGACACGGGTGCGAACGTAAGTGTCATTCCAAAAAAAATTTAATTTTCAAAGGACTCTTTACATCCAGTTAAGAATTGTAAATTATATGCTGCAAATAATACAGAAATTAAACGCTACGGTTATTTAAACTTAACACTAAATTTGAATCTGCGACGTAGTTTTAAATGGCCATTCATAGTTTGTGATGTTAAACAACCTATTATTGGAGCAGATTTTTTACTTAAGTACAGATTACTGGTAGATTTGTTTGGAAAAAGGTTAATTGACGATTTAACTAATGTTTCTGTTATTGGTACAATCATAAACCATAAGGGCTCATCAATTAATTCAATCAGTACAAATAATAAGGCATATAGTTTATTGCGCAAATATCCAGAGTTATTAAAGCCTTTGTCGTTCATCGAAACACCTAAGCATGACACTTACCATTATATTGAGACTACGGGATCACCCATATACCAAAGAACTAGACCACTGCCTCTGGATAGGTACGAAAAGGCTAAAAAGGAATTTCAAAAAATGCAAGAGATGGGTATTTGTAGACCATCTAAGAGTCCGTGGTCTAGTCCTTTACATATTGTTCCTAAGAAGGACGGAGAGATTCGCCCGTGTGGCGACTATAGAGCCTTGAATGCGGTCACGAAGCCAGATCGCTATCCTATTTCGAGAGTGCACGACTTCACCTATTTACTTGCAGGTAAGTCCATTATTTTCTTGTATAGATATCCGCAGAGCTTATCATAATATCATAGTATATCCGGAAGATGTGGAGAAAACTGTATTACGACCCCCTTCGAGTTGAATTCCCCAGGATGAGTTTTGGGTTACGGAATGCTTGCCAAACCTTCCAGCGGTTTATGAACAATACTGTGTTAAGGGATTTCGACTTTGTTTATTGTTATTTAGATGACATACTTGTTGCTTCTCGCTCGGCGGAAGAACACGACGGTCATCTCGAACAAGCGTTTAAAAGACTGAGTGAATTTGGTATTACCATAAATCTTGAAAAATGTACATTTAAAGAAACAAAATTAGAGTTCCTTGGTTATGAAGTATCGACCGAAGGTTTCAAACCACTGGAAAGTAAGGTTGAAGCTATAAAAAACTATCCCAAACCGCATAACGTTAGTCAGTTACGGACATTTTTAGGTATAATTAATTTTTATAGATCACATATGCCACACGCAGTACAATACCAAGAAATAACTATTACATAGGTATATACACAAAGCGAAGCGTAACGACAAAACACCGATAGCATGGACACAGGAAGCTGACGAAGCGTTCGTGCAATGTAAGCTTGGCTGCTGCTACATTAGCATATCCACTTCCCATGGTACCTATTTCTTTGTTTACTGACGCTAGCGACACGTGTATTGGCAGCGTAGCTCAACAATATGTCGACGGTTATTGGCAACCGGTAGGTTATTTTTATAGGAAATTAACAGCAGCACAAATGAAATACAGTACGTATGACAAAGAATTGCTTGCGATTTATCTTTCCGTGCAACAACAGTTTAGGTATCTGCATGAGGGCAGATAACTAATTGTTTTTACAGATCATAAACCTCTGACATTTGCTTTTAGTAAACTAAACAGTGACAGTAACAAAGAAATACCACGACGAACAAGACAATTACTTTTTATAAGTGAATTTACAACTGACATTAGGCATACAGGGTAAGGATAATGTAGTCGCGGACGCACTATCTAGAATAGAAACGGTAGACTTACAAAATATCGCAATTGATTTTTCCATGCTTGCAAAGGCTCAGGAAAATGACGACGAATTGAAAACATTATTACAGAATGATACGTTTCAAATTAAGAAAATCGTTTTGCCTAACTGTATGTATAATATTTACTGTGAAATTGCTACAGGTAATGCGAGACCGTACATTCCTAAACAGTTTCGTCGCGATGTTTTCAACCAGATCCATAATTTAAGCCACCCAGGTGTACGGACTTCACGCAAGATGATTTCTAGTAGGTATTTCTGGAAGGACATGAACAAGAATGTAGGCCTCTGGGCCAAAACCTGCGTTCAATGCCAGAAGGCCAAGGTCACGCGACATACCAAATCGACACCAGGTAATTTTCCAGAAGTAGACAGGTTTGAACATATACATACTGACTTGATCGGACCGTTACCAATTTCGACCGAAGGTTATAGGTATTGTCTAATCATTATAGACCGGGCTACCGGATGGCCGGAAGCGTTCCCACTACAGGTCATAACGGCAGAGACGGTAGCTCAAACTATTTATGACGGTTGGCTAGTACGTTTTGGGTGCCCAGTAACCTTAACTAGTGACCAAGGGAAACAATTCGAAGGTAATCTTTTTAGGCAGTTAATGAAATATATAGGTACTGAGAAGCTAAGAACTACGCCATATCACCCAGAAAGCAATGCTTGTGTCGAAAGATTTAATCGCACATTGAAGGCATCTTTAAAGGCAAAGGCATAAATAGTACTTCTTGGGTTACGGAGTTGAGTACAGTTTTATTAGGTCTCCGTACGGTGCCTAGATTAGACACTGGCGTAAGTGCAGCTCAACTGGTTTATAGTTGTTCCATACGTTTACCGGCCGAATTTTATTGTAATATTAATAAAAATGTAACAGAACCATACTGCATGTTAGACAAAATTAAGGATACCATACGAAATTTGAAACCAAGACCATTTTCTCACAAAAGAGATAATAAATTCTTTGTTAGTTCTGACCTTCTGACTTGTAATTATGTATTTTTACGCCGTATTGTAAATTCAGCATTGCAAACACCATATGAAGGACCTTATAAAGTTATAAGCAGGAAAGATAAAGTATTTCGAATAAAATTAGACAGTCGGGAAGTAAACGTCTCCATCGACAGGTTGAAACCGGCTTATTTACTTAATGAAAAAGTTTACTCATCACAAAAAACAAGAACACCAAGTACGCCAGACACGGATAGCGGATCCGCTCCGTCTATGCGTAGTGTCGCGCCCTACGTTACACGCAGTGGCCGAGCGGTGAAGAAATCAGTAAAGTTTTGTGATGAGTAAACTTGATTTAGTGGGTCAGAAATTTGCAACTAATTAATTAAGTACTATTTACATGTAATGTTATACATTTTACTTTAAAACAATTCGCATTCCACTATAAGCAACCAATAATTTAAGACGTAATTATCTGGGGGCACGGCAGTGCCCCCGCCAAGTCGAGCGCGAAGCAAACACTGCCGTACCATCCTTTACTGGAACCATTTCGCCGCATTTTCAGGCCCCTATTTGAGAACCTCTGGATAAGACCAGAACGCAGAAATTTTCGTCATCCAGTAAGCTATAATCACATACTTAAAATCCAAAATTTCAAGTCTGTAGGTCATTTAGTTCCGAAGTTAAGCGAAACCAAAGTTTCGCATTTATGACACTCACTCACTCATGATCATAAAAATAGAACTAGTACTTCCCATAAACTCAGAGACCTGAAATTTGGTACAGAGTTAGGGTTTAATGGCCACATAAAGGGAAAACTATAAAAACTAGGATAATCGAAGATCTGGAGTACCTGGTGACCCTGATTAGAAAACACAAGAGCCCTACCAAACTATTAGATATATATCTATACCGCCTTTACAAAAAATATTCAACTTGGTGGACCGCTTCATTTGATGTCAAAAATCGAAGGTCTGAAGTATCTGATGAAGAACCCTCAGCTGGTCTCAGCTGTATTAGAGATATGGTAATGCCCCCTTCTACTATTGGTACATAAAAAAATCGATTGTCATTGCAAAAATCCAGCGTAGTGGGACACATCTTCTTATAATTTAATCTAGGCTATAGCGCCCAGCGTGCTGGGCGAATGCCTCCCCTTCTGCTTTTAATACGCATATGTAATACCAAGAAGTGACCACTACCAACCCCATCTAGAAGCGAGTATAATAACTACTATACCACAACAGAAGTGACCACTACTAACGCCATCCAGAAGCGCGTAGAGTTACTACACTAGTGACTTGATTCACCTCTAGATGGCGTTGTGCATAGAGTTAGAAGGCGCTAACGGTAGTTCAATGTAGAATCCCTATACTTCGTTTTATTTGAGATTAGAAAAACGTTGACAGAACAATGTACAGGGTTCTTTATTAGGCACGATAAATGTCACAACTGTCAAAGGGCCTACGCCGTCATTAAACATACTTAAATATATTTGTATTTATAGTAAAGCCATGCCTACGTATTTGTAAATGTTATATTGAGTATTTAACAATATTTTGGTAGTTGTTATACGAGTATGCACTAAATATTTTATTTTTTATCATTGTTAATGTTCTTGTGAATGTTGCACAATAAAATACCTAGAGATGAAGAGGTTCGCAACGGAGGGTTCGATTTTTAAATATTTTCTCGCGTCATCTGTCATTAGTATCTCTCAGCCATACCTGGATAGTTTTTAATGTTTAAAGCTTATTCTGATTCTTATGTAAGTAAAGGTATTTGCTGGCTTTATTATTGTGCGTTTGGTTGGAGGGTTATGGAGCAATCAGAGGCAGGCCCGAGTGGCATACAACAAGAAAAGCCACCTTGTAGTCCACCAAATCTTTTACCATCACCTAAGACAGTTGCTTTATAATTTATATAATATTATTATTATATAAAAAAATATATATATATAGGACAATCTTACACAAATCGACCTAGGCCCACGGTAAGCTCATTAAGGCTTGTATTATGGGTACTAGACGACGATATATATAATAGATAAATATGGATAAATACTTAAATACATAGAAAACATCCATAACTCGGGAACAAATATCTGTGATAAACACACAAATAAATGCCCTGACCAGGATTCGAACCCGGGACCTCCTGCTTCATAGGCAGTGTTACTTTTATTTTATTTTTTTTTATACCACGACGGTGGCAAACAAGCATACGGCCCGCCTGATGGTAAGCAGCTACCGTAACCTATGGACGCCTGCAACTCCAAACTACCGACTAGGCTAGGAGGCCTTCAAAAAAACTATTAAATAACGGTTAGACGCATTTTCATTTACGAAGATTGATTAATAAGTGCATATTATGATTGTCAATTTAATAATTTTCGTGAATACTGATAACAAAAACTGGATCTTAAGTTTTCGTTTTAGAACGTACGTGCGTCACTGTCAGGTCAGTTTTTCATTTTTCACGTGTCTCTAACGTTGGCATACAAAATCTAAAACGAAATTGTGTATTTATTGTTGTGTTGGATTATTTAATCTGCAAATTGTTATTATTTTTTCACAAATGTGAACTTTTAATCACATTAACTAATCCTCTGTTGGTGTGCTTGCAGTGTGTTTAAATTGAACATTTAGAACAGGTTGGCAACTACTGTTTCTATGTTTACTCAATTTCTAATCTCAAAAAAAACGAAGTATAAGTAGGATTACGAGTTGTTGTAATGTAATGTTGTTGTATGTATGTAGTCGAACGATTAATTTTATTTATATAAAGGGAAAAGGGATTTTATATAAAGGGAAAAGGGATTAGGAGGGATTATTTGCATTTCGTTGATTACGCTTATTATTTCGTGAGGTTTGCTAAGGTTAATTAGCAGGTTGTTATTATAACAATTAATGCTAGATAGGTAATATTGTTAGTTATAAGTACTTTTCTAGTATTCTAGGTTTAGTTTATTTAGTTAGATATTACTTTGTTTCGTTTAAAAATATCATTAGTTTAGCTGTATTTCAGTACTAGGTAGGTAATACTTTTAGTAGAAAGTTCATTGATAATTAATTATTATATTGACACTTGTCTAATAATTAAGAGTTAACGTTTTTTTTATAATTTGTATAGATTGAGTAATATTTTAAAGATTTGGGAAGTCTTACAGATATAGGTTACTATTGTTTTAGTCTAAATATTATCGGTATTTCTGATTTGTTGTCCATATACTAAAGGTCGTTGAGTTTATTTGTGTTTGATTTCGCAAGATAATATCGTAAAAAATGTCGATAATATTAAAAGACGACGATGAACTTAGTGGCTACCAAGTAGTTGGTATGCCCAAAGACGGGTCTTGTCTCTTCCATTCAATATTTTTCTTGGTGTATGGTAGAACTGACTCAACTTGCAGTATTAGATCTGCTATAGTTGCATACGTTGCTGAAAATTGGGACGAAATGCAAGTGTACACGTGTGATGCTGATGGTGACGTATACACGAACGTTTCTACAAAAAGAAGTGAAATCCCACCAAAAACATTCTGTAAAAAACTAGCCAAGTCTCGATGGAGCTGCTTGTTTATCTCTAAAAAGTAATGAAATCTAGACAGTCGTGCCAAGTCTAAGGTTCCTTACTGCGATTTCTTTATTATTATAGTTAATGTTGTGTGACTTGGCCGTTGAAGGGTACAAAAGGGTACAAAACCAGGTGCTCCACGGCACCATTGCACCAATCTGTCGCCAGAACCGCTACCCATTGACGATGGAAAATTGCCACTTGGGAAACGTTGATTCAATAACTGGTTATTGAATCTGGTGTCTGCTGGAGCACCTGGTTTTGTACCCTTGTGTACCCTTCAACGGCCAAGTCACACAACATTAACTATAATAATAAAGAAATCGCAGTAAGGAACCTTAGACTTGGCACGACTTTGTCTAGATTTCATTACTTTTTAGAGATAAACAAGCAGCTCCATCGAGACTTGGCTAGTTTTTTACAGAATGTTTTTGGTGGGATGGGTAATTACAGTAGCAGAAGAGATTCGGATAATGCAAATAAGGCCAACACACTGACGGCGGAAGCATCTATCTAGACACGCGGCAGCGTGTCAAGCCAAGTTCAAGCAAAGGAACTGGCTAGCCAGCGCCTAGTGTATATTTACACGAACCACTTGGTGACACTTTTAACCCTTTTATAACTCAAAACCTCTTTAATGTAAACACATAAAACTACGTGTGTTTAATTATATCCATAAGGACATCTAGAAGCCCAAATTTCATGAAGCTAGCTCAAACGGTTATAAAGATATGAAGGTCAAAAAGTCGTAAATTTTAGCACTGACTGACTGACATATAGTACCTAAACCTAACCTACTTCCAGATGACCTAGAAGGATGAAATTTCGAGTCCAGCTCGGTAATTGTGTGTAAGCGTAGGAAAAAATCTAAAAATAAAAAAAAGTTAAAAAATAGGCGTTGGAACAGTTACAAGCAGATATTTGAAACTATCCCAATATTAGTATTATTATGTTTGCTATATAACAGAAATATAAAAATAAAGTTGAGTCAAAAAATAAGTGGTGTCCCCATACAAAAAACTTGTAATACACGCTAAACGACCGGCCAACGGTGTGTCGTCGGCGGCGCGCTGCACCACATAATTATACACAGAACAGAAATAAAGAGAATGTAGACAATAGCATAAAAAAGAAAACCATGCAGCGGAAACGCAGGAAAAAACATTAAATCTCCATACCTGCCTAGTTTTCTTTACAAACAGTAATGATATCCCACCAAAAACATAAATGTAAAAAAAGAGAGCCAAGTTCAATACAAAAATTATGCTTGGCTGTGGGCTTCGCCGCAAAAAGAATGGAGATCTAAATGAGTGCCAAGTTCTATGCAAAATCCAAATATGTATTTATAGGAACAAAATAACATTATAAACAAGTATTAAACTCTATTTATTTGCTTTATTGGATACCTATAACAATTGCTGTTATTTAAAAATGTGAGATCTTAAAGTAGGTTAGATTTGACTTGGCCAGTTTTTATCAGAATTAAATATATATATATATATGTTGAATAACTTTATAAAATGACTGATGTAATGAAAACTGGCCAAGTCAAATCTAACCTACTTTAAGATCTCTCATTAAAAGAATAATAAGAAATAAAATCTTCAAATTATAATAAAATAATTGATTGACATACATACAACTTGTGTTCATTTCGAGTTTTCTTTTAAAAAAATATTGTAATTTTTTTTTAATGTTTTGGGGGGGACGACTATAGGGACAGGTATTGCGTGTCAGCTTTCCGCGCGCCTCAACAGGAGGGCCTAATGCAATGCTTGCCCCGACAGTTACCTTCCGACCGTGTTCCCAAATACACGCTCTTAATTAGTACATTCGTTGTGTCAATTCATACTCCCAGAGATCATCCTTGATAGACTATACCGAGGGTTGCGAGGTGAAACCCGATAAGTAGAAATAATTTTTGATTTAAATATGCACCTAACGTATGTCAACTTATTGTTCTATTTTCAAAAAACCTATTAGCTCGAGTTATCGGGTTTCACCTCGCAACCCTCGAATTACAATATAGGTTTAGCACCTATAAACTGGGTAAAATTTTCAGCTCTCCGATTGTGTAAATACTAAATTACTATATGACAAAAAAATATTTTGCATCCAGCCACATTGTGAAAAAATTTTGCGGTTTCGGATTTTCACTCGTCGCCTAAAATTAATGATTTTCGTCTGTGATTTCGAATCGTCCAGCGACACTGTGATATACAATTTATTTTTGCTGATCTATGTATTCTGGTAAACTTATCTGCTAGCGGCATTGTTGACCTATATTTTTAAACATCGACAAATGTCGACAAATGTGTTGGACCCGGGGTATGTCCTTAAACTACGTCCGGACTTGGGTATGTCCTTAAACTATGCCAAAAAGAGAGGTATGGGCACTGCGAATGGCATCTCACTAAGTGTGGTAGGGCACGTTCAGCGAATGTCATCTCGCTCAATTCTGGAGCAGAGCCCGACTGGGGAAGTACCTCCACCTTACAGAAAACCACAGCCAAATAGCACTAGACCCTACTCATAATGTTGTGTTCCTGCTGGTGAGTAAGGTTGCCAAAGAGCTCATAGAGGACGCAGTGTGTTGACGATGAGGGACCTTGTTCCTTTAGCCGTCAACACAGTGAATCCTCCTTTTTGTAAAGGGTCGGCAACGCGCATGTGACTCCTTTGGAGTTGCAGGCGTCCATAGGTTACGGTAGCTGCTTACCATCAGGCGGGCCGTATGCTTGTTTGCCACCGTCGTGGTATTAAAAAAAAAAATGTAGGTACCGTTGGAAAACCTGAAATTTTTCGTGGCAAATCGTTGGCTGGTGGAATCATCATCATTAAAGATGCAATTCTGTTTGTTCTGTCTTTCCTTGGTCATTATGTTTGCTTATCTCCCGCTACCACTACTGTGTCAGGGATGTAAGAATTCTACAAATAGTAGATACGGGTACATTTTTCATTACTATAATGGCCCACTGTATAGTTTTTGTCCATGTTTAAGTTTGAAATATAAAAAAAGTACAAGAAATTTTCGCATAGCTACTTGTTTCGACCCCATTTTTACAAATACAAGTGCTTGAAAAAATAAAATAAACAACATTAAGAACCTCTTAGACATCGCCACAACTTCATGAATAAACTATTTTGTTTACGTAAATAGTTTAATTTTTAAGTGTAAAGAAATTATTCTCATTTTTTTGTTATCGCCCGTTAGTGTTTTTCACTACAACTTTTGGGACAAAAGGTTTCTTAGGGATGTCATCTCCTGTTACCTACTCAATGGTTTGAGGAGTAGAATCTACGTTTTAATTTTTTGCTCGGGTGATAGGCCACATGCTGTATAATTCATTTATAAAATTAAGACCTCAGTTCTAATAAAAATAAATAAATAAACACATATACATACTAATATAATAAATGGATACAAAAATACATGCTTAATATATACCATAAATGACATAAATATATAAATAAATAAAAACAAGTAGAGTAAGCGACAGGTAATGCAAATTTAAAATATTTTTAAATATAAGAAGGGATTTAGCACATCTTATATCCAACGGCAAAGCCCGGAAAGTAAAAGAGCTGTTATTAAATTTTGATGAAGATGGTGTAGCAAGGAGATGCTTCTCTGCACACCGAAGAGAAGAGAGATATTTGAAACGCTCTTTAAGATATAGAGGAGTAGTGGGATTTAAGAGTATGCTATAAAGGAGCGCGAGAATATGTGAGTTACGGCGATGACGAATAGGAAGCCACTTGAGCTGTACACGACGAAATTCAGAGACGTGGTCAAATTTGCGTAAGCCAAACATGAACCTTATGCAAGCACTTTGGAGGCGTTCAGGTTTATTTAGCTGGTCCTCTATAAGATCAAGGTAGCAAATATCAGCATATTCAAATATAGGAAAAGATTATTTAAGGTGAGACGATATTTCACGCCGAATAAGCTTCTAACCCTATACAAAGCACAGGTTCGATATGTTGGGTCAGGTATGATATATGGAATACTGTTGCCACCTATGGGACGGTTCCGCCAAGTATCAGCTGGCGACCCTGGATGCGATAGAGCACCGGGCTCATAGACTTTTTGGCGATGACCCAGCTGTCAAGTCAAAATTACAGAGCCTGGAACATCGCCGTCGAGTCGCTTGTCTATCGGTGTTCTATCAGATACATTTTGGGGAGCACAAGCATCGTGCGCACAAGAACTTCATCACCTGATTCCACTTCCATTTCCCTTCCCCTTTCCATCATCGGACTACCAGGCGCGGGGAGCAAATGCACCCGTTCGTTGTTAGCATTCCCTTTGTCCGCACGAAACGATTTGCTTCATCTTTTTTGGTGCGGACTGCCAAGGAATGGAATGTGCTCCCGCCATCTGTATTCCCTGATAAATACGATCTCGGTATTTTTAAGGCAAGAGTGAATAGGCTATTACTGAACCGGTGAGCTCCATCTTAGGCCCTGTCTTCACTTTCCATCAGGTGAGACTAGGGCCAATCGCTGGTCAGTCCTATAATAAAAAAATAAAAAAGAAGAGATTGGGCAAGCGCAGTTTTGGTAGCGAGCGGCAAAAAGTTACGAAGCCTGCTAAGTGATCCTAGAGAAGCAAATATTTTCCTACTTATTTCGCTAACCTGCGGTACCCAAGAAAGTGTGCGATCTATTAAAATACCTAGGCTATTTACTTGTCCCGTATAAGGAACCGGAACACCGTCAAACACTATGACTGGTATGTTTGAAAAGTCAATCCGTGAAATTATACCCTGTATCTTTAGGTATTTAAATAAAAGTAAATAAGATCTACCCTCAAATGGCTCCTTAAGCCAGTTGAGGGTAGATGAAAACATTACACGATCAAATAATATTGGTTAAAGCCAGGTCGTTAAGTGACAGATCCAGGCAGTTTTGTATTTGATTGGTTAACCAATAAAAGTTATAACTACCCGAAAATTTAAAAATTGTTAGTTTACTTTTATTTAAATACCTAAAGACATAGAGTATAGTTGAGAACCGCCTAAGACTATATGCTTGTGTTTTAGAAAGATTGACTTTCAGCCCCTAGCGTTTTTAATTAACAAAATGTCAATCGATTCGTCATAATGTCCCGGGTAACATACAAGTTACAGTTTTTTAATACTTTTGTTTGTTAAGTAGAAACAGAGATAAATTATTAACTGAGATACGTAATGCATTCGCCGCAAAAGACGCTGGTTCGATTCCACGGGAAACTTTGGTCACTTTTTCTTGGGTATACGACATTTATTACAGTCCATTCTGTTTGTTTAGAAAATCACTTTATTAAGCATGATGTAAATATTTTCAGGTTTGTTTTTGGACATCTTCTACAGCAAAGGAAAAGGTCAGGCGCCGAAAAAGGTAACTGGAAAATAACACAGTGAATTTAGATTAATTTTATAAAGTGATTTTAGACTTAGAAGTTTATGTGGCAAACATTACAATTAACTAGGGACTTCCTTCCAATATCAGATTAATTGATAACATGTATTTTATTAATATAACAGTATAAGTGTAACAAAAACATAATAATCGTAATTTAACCTACTTAAAATTACAGATAAAAAATTTGACCCAGATCGCTGTCAACGGGCAAGGTGCCCAGAAGGCTGGCCGTATTACCACGCTGAATGGCAATAGCTATTCGTTGAGCAAAATAGTAGCCAGCCCTCTGGTCACCAGAAGCCTCTATTAGGCGTGCCGACAGATCTTTGTATAGTCGCGCGCGCTTGGCCCCCACGGCCCTAAAGTTTCAACGCCAAACGCCGCAAATATGTAGCTGCTTTCTAAAGCAACGTACTTGCGGCGCTTGAGGTCTTCGACCGAGGATGCCGCAGCACGAGCACTAATTTTGGTGCCTGGAATACGGGACGGTGCCAAGGTATTAAGGCAAGTAGCGTCCCATCGTATTAGCGTCCAATCGATAACTGTTTCAAATACCTATGTTACTCATTTCAGATACACATTTCATCAAATTTAACCTATTTCTTACACCAAACTATTTTTAAATTGGTATTCATAATACGTATATCATAATTGTCAAAAGGATGTGTACAATTCATCAATAAATAAGGTTGGGAAGTCCCTAGGACAATTTTATTCGTGCCTCTACAAGTTCTATGTCTGGTGATTTTATTTTATACTAAAACAATGCATTTTTAAATATTCTTGATTTTATTTGAACAGTGGCTAATTGTCGTGCAATTTTAAATTATTAATCCAATCTCTCTATCTACATGTAAATGACTTCTAGTTCGTGACGAATGTGATATTGATGACTGGCCGATGGATTTAATATTTTTGAATACCTGCCATAACACAAGCATAATAAAGTCAATATTTGAACCTCGCCAGCCAATACCGTACCTGTAATAAAGAGGTTCTGATAAAATAAAGATAAGTTATAAAATCTAATGTAAAGAATCCATACGTCAGTCACATTATAATCATAGAGAGGGTACGAATATATGTACATGTTTATTTTGTATGTTGTTTGTGCAATTCCTAATGTATAAAATTTATAATAAAAATGCTTTTATTACAATTGTAAGAAAAGGTTTACCTTTCCTGCATGTATCAGCATGATGTCACGACATGTTAGACGTGACTTGTACTCCAGTTTTTATTTCATGGGCTGCTAGAATAAAAAAAAACTAACTAATTAACTAGGGACTTCCTTCCAATATCAAATGTATTGATAACTGTTTCAAATACCTATGTACAGTCAACCAATTTGATTGCTAGGCCACTCTAGAACCTTGTCACAATAGCTAGTTTGGTAGCGAATAGGTTACGTTTATACGTATCCACGGGCAACTGTTATTACGACAAGGTTCTACAGTGGCCAAGGAATCAAATTGGTTAACCGTACCCACTCATTTCAGATAGACGTTTTATCAAATATTAACTTTAAAAACGAAAATATTTATTAACCTATTCCTTACACAAAACTATTTTTATATTGGTATTCATATTACATATGCCATAATTATCAAAAGGATGTGTACATTTCATCAATAAATAAGGTTGGAAAGTCCCTAGGACAATTTTATTCGTGCCTCTACAAGTTTTATGTCTGGTAATTATATTTTATACTAAAACAATGCATTTTTAAATATTCTTGATTTTATTTGAACAGTATAATAACCGTGCGATTTTAAATTGCAGGATAATTGCCGTGCGATTTTAAATTATTAACCTTTTGAACGCCACGCATCGGACAGAAAAATCGTGCCACCAGCGCCAGAGCGAAATTTGCACGAGCGCACTCAGATACCGTAGTGATTGGAAAACAACATATCGACGAAACATTTCTTTACGCCTAATAGTGGATTTAGTTAGGCAAAATCACTTTAGATATTTAGAAATCATAATAGTAAAGAATATTCATTTCGTATTTTTCTTAAACACCTAAAAGCAACTACAAAAATATGAAAATTAATATACAATTTTATTAAATTTTGTCAATATAGCCACAGCACTACTTAAGTGATAACGTCGCGCGCTGACGTGTTATGACGGCTTTGGCTCTGGTGGCACCGTAACTTATTATGAATGTTAGAGTTGGGGGTGAGAGATATTCATTCATTTCTGTATCGATATTTCCGTGGTGTAACTGTATGAAGGAAAATACGTTAGGTTTTTTAAGTGTTTAGTTGAGTAAAAAAATGTTTAACAATACCATCAAATAAATAAATTTTATGATAAAAACTGATGAACATCGGACAGAACGGGTGTGTAAGTCAAAAAACACCTCGCGCACATTTCATTCTTTTGTACCTAAAGAAACTTGGTATATCCCTAATAATGACATATTCTTTGTTCACTTAAACTCGGTCTCTCTCCGATAACATTCATATTGGTTGAGATTTTATCTAAAATACCATTTCATTATTTTTACCTATTTGGTATGAATGAAATGGACCGAAAGCCCACGTGTCGTGGTATTTATCATTGTTTAAGGATTAACAAGAATGCGGCGAAGCAATAAGATTAAAAGAAACGACATACACATTGTTAGGTTTTAAATACGGCCCTTATAACACGCATTGTATTTATTCCATTGCGACTTAAATAAAAATCTTTCTTTTTTAATAATGCATATATTAAAGTAGAAAATTGGAAAAAACTTAAAATATATACCTTTTTGAACATTACGATATGTAGTTCCTAAATAGTAGTTTATGTAACTGTTACGTAATAAGGCCTAATTACGTACAGTTGCATTCACTGCTTTATCTAGACTCATATTACATATATTAAATTAACCCACTTGTTACTATCGTTCTTTTAAAAGGACGTCAACAATTTAAAATTCTCACGAACAATGAGGGTACTTATCAAGATTTTGTTTATACTCAGTCGAATCGTTTCGAGTATTGTAAGTGAACACCTAGTTGACTGTCCATGTTAAAAGCAGTGTTATATTTTATTATACGTCTTTAATTACGCTGATTAACAATGGAAACTTCGAGGTATGTATTTCTAAATGAATTTTAAATCAATATTTTTATAAAAATAAGAATATAGCAAAAACAAGTGTTTACTTTCAAGTTATAATTATTTTGCATAAAAAAAAAATTTGAAAGTCGTATTTTATTGCGATTTTATGAACCGTCCTTTTAAACGACCAATAGGGTAATGTGCTACCATCACTTGTATTTCATTTTAGGGCGCGGAAGACGACTTGGTCACGACCTTTAACGTTAAATGAAATAATAGAAGAGCTTGAAGAAGATTACTCTGTTCAAATACCAGATTCTATCAGTATTTTGCCTCCCGAAAACTGCAATGCTGATATCACAGATGAAGACTCTGGGGATGAAAACCAATTGAATTGGAACAATTTACCCGGGTCCCAGTTACGAGCGCAGGGAGAGGTTTGTTTTGGATCGGAAAGAGACTCTAGTGATGACGAAGTTGTACCACTAATCCAACTTTCAAAACGGAGACGCGTGGAATCAGAAGATTTGTGTCACTTAGATCCGGCGACATCTGAAGTTGAACATACAAGGGAAATAAACATATCTAAAAATTAAACCTATCATTGGGTTATGCAAGATATTCAACCTAGTTTTGAGCAATGGCAGAATATGCACAGTGCAGCACGTAATTAAAACCCTTTGTAATATTTTGACCTCATGTTTGACGAAAAAGACATTCAGATGACATTACACCAATTTGTATGCAGCTCAAAAAAATACAATCAAGTCATCTGCCGTAACTAACGATGAAATGCGTTGTTTTATAGGCATAAATATTACTGTACAGTGCTATGTTGTACTACCCAGAAGATATATACATATGTATTGGCAAAATGCTGCAGACTGTGGTATGCCAATTACGATTGGCGATTGTATACGTACAATGTCATATCAAAGGATAGATTTACATTTATTATGTCAAATTTGCATTGCTGTGACATTTCAAATATGCCGTCCAATGATAGGTTTGCGAAATTGCGAGAACTATTTGACATGCTATTTAAATAAAAATTTCGCAGAAAATGCTCCATTTGAAAAGGATTATAGTATCGATGAGGCAATGGTTCCTTATTACGGAGGTCACCCATGATCGTATAATACGTTACAGAAATACTCAGCTTGGGTGTATCAAATGCCATAAAAAAGCAAATTTCATGTGCCCAAAATGTGACGTAACTTTGCACCCTAAGTTTTGTTTTGAAATTTTTCACACTTCTAAATAAAACTGTTTAGTAATATTCTTGGGTTTTTATTTGAATTAACATTTGTTATAGAGAGGCGACCTTTACGCCCATGGTAGTACATGTTGCTATCGTCCTTTTAAAAGAACACCTATTTCCCAGTTTTCCATGAGACATAAATTTTTTCCAATATTTTTCCCGTAAAGTGTTTATTTTTTATAGTACATCAAGTAAAATTCATTCGAATCGGAAGTGGTTGGTATGTCCAGTAACAAGTGGGTTAAGTGTTCGGAAACCATAGAATGACCGCCATTGCACCGCCATGGCCAACTCGATTGTGCCGGCGGTCGCGCGGGCGCGTGCCGTTGGTCAGAAAGGAGCACAGGATTTACATTATGTTATCAAATTCGATGTTCGGAATTTTAAACTCATAACGTATCAATATATGAGCATGTAAAGTTAAAATTACGTTACTGCCACAGATAAAAAGCTTATCATAGTAAAATCGGTTGTGGTAATGCTAGCCATTGCCTACCGTTTTTGAACACGTTTTAGAGGACTTACAGTGTGAGTGTAGATAAACTAATCTTCTACACGAATCACAGTTTAATAATTAGTAAAGCTTAAAATGCGAAAAACATTCATAATTACAGTGTTTGCTTAATGTTCATACAATAATCAACATCGACCACTATGCTTTCAAACGAACAACACTATTTCGAAGTGACGTCACGCCGCTTGACGTGTTTACCCGTCAACGGCGAGGAGGGCAGTGCCTTTTTGTTCTTTTAAATAGCTTTGAGGTATTTTCTAAGTTTGAGTTACGGGTTGTTTTTAATGAAATTTTAACTAAAAAGATAGGTGAATGGTAGAGCTATAATAAATTTACAAAAATATTTCTACAAAGGTTGTTTATTAAGGAGTATTTTTATCTCTCATTTTGGACGTTTTAACACGTCATGGCGCTGAGGGCACGACTTTTCGTTGACGTGTTTGAACGGCTTTGGCGGTCAAAGGGTTAATCCAATCTCTCTATCTACACGTAAATGACTTCTAGTTCGTGGCGAATGTGATGACTTGATGATTGGTCGATGGATTTAATATTTTTGAATACCTGCCATAACACAAGCACAATAAAGTCAATATTTGAACCTCGCCAGCCAATACCGTACCTGTAATAAAGAGGTTCTGATAAAATAAATATAACTTATAAAATCTAATGTAAAGAATCCATACGTCAGTCACATTATAATCATAGAGAGGGTACGAGTATATTTACATGTTTATTTTTTATATAGTTAGTGCAATGTATACAATTTACATTAAAATTTCTTTGTTTACTATTGTAAGAGATTGTTTACCTTTCCTGCATGTATCAGCATGATGCTACACGTGACTTGTATTTCAGTCATTTTATGAACCGTTGTATTGTTGTATTGTTATACTTATAATAAAATAATTAAAAAAAAAACCGACTTCACTTAGTCTTTACCTTTCCAAAAGGGAATGCCCGAGCTACTGTAAACAATATTTAAATCAGTACCTATAATATTTGACAGTTGCCGATGGGATCCTGGAGAAATCGTTCCTGAAATTAGATCCTGACCAGGTTACAATGGGACCAATCGTGAAGTATAACTCTTTTAAACAAAAAAATAACTTTCCAATTCGGTCCAGCCGTCTTCGAATAATCGGTGAACATACATTAAAAAAAATAGCAACAAAGATCCCGACGAATTGAGAACCTCCTTCGAAATCTTGAAGTCGGTTGAACAACCTGTTCTTTGACAATGTTCAGTGTTTTGATTGGAAATATGGGACGTATGGTGAGTTTAACAGTAAGCACAGGCACATACTTAACGTACTAACTTTATTAATTTTATTTTATCAACATAGGTAATTAAATTTATAATATACCTGGCACTTCACATCTACTATAATATGTACAAAGTATTTTTACGCTGCCATTACTAACACTATCAAGTATTAACCATGAGGGGCATTATAGTGAGAACGATCGAAAAGTCATAAAAAAGTAGTATGGATCATATATATTTTTACATTAAACACACTATTCCTTATTTTATACAATGCGTATAAAAATAAGAAAAACGAAGATCCCGACGAATTGAGAACCTTCTCCTTCGATATCTTGAAGTCGGTTTTTCAACCGACTTCAAGATTTAACCTAGAAATACCAGTTCTTTCTTGAAAAATTGCATTTCATGAGACAAACTTTAAACTCTAACTGGTTATACGGAGGCGTTTTTGCAAAAAGCTACTTATAAATGATCATTTATGCTATGATCTTAATTTTGGGGTCAGTTATGAACCTGTCAACGCCTAGTTTTAGTATAACAAGTTTTGTAACAAATAAAAAAATATACAGGGTGAAATTGTTAAATGGGTAATAAATATCAAAAAACTTATTATTAATAATAATATCGAATGAACATTGCTCAATTAATAACATTAACACCAATACCTTTTTAAAGTAATACCTAAAATATTTAAAATTGTAAGTTTAAGGGCCCTATAGTAGGCACATGTTCGGTAAGTGGTTTAATTTATCTCTAGCAATCATCCTCTTAGCGTTTTTCCCAGATTTTGCCATGGCTCAATAAAACCCGGGGTCCCCTCGGCAACCTCAACTCATGAGTTGTCTTAGGCACTAGTTTTTACGAAAAGAAAAAAAACGAAATGTTTATTCGTGACGTAATACTTAAGCTTAATAAATGGTACACATTTTCTAAATGAATAAGACTAAAAATGATACATTTGTCACGAAATGGTTCCCACGGCGTGGTGCTAGCCTGGAGGGCCAGCGCTGGTCTTCCGTCGGTGCTACATGTGGAGATAATACATTAAATCAAAGCAGCAAATAACTAGTAATACCATTAAAAATAAAAAAATAAAAACGACAGTTATACAAGTAATGCGAAAACAAAACTAAATTAAAAAATCAAATAAAGTAACGAACGCGACTACCATGGATCTTCCAATCCAGAAGGGAAACTAGGCCTCATTTGGTTGTAATGCAAGCACTCCTGTTGCAGTTTGAGTAACTGCACAGAAACGACAATAGAACTTATATTGCATTGCATTGCAATATTGCATTGTTTTATTGGCGTCGTGTTCTAGTTTCTCCAACTGTATCAGGACTCCATTACAAGCATGCAGCCAGCTTGCGGCGTGTGTGATCGACAGAACTGCAAACCAACTGTACGCGGACTGCGCTGTTGCAGTATGCAATTTTCATGACGTTAACGTCAACTGCATCAGAACTGCCATTTAGCTGTTTTGCTTTCTATAAACTAGTAAAAACTAGTGCCTATGTCAATTTATGATATGAGCATAGGTTGCCGAGTGGACCTCAAATTTAATTTAACCGGGGCAAAAAGCTGGGAAAAACGCTAGAAGGATGATAACTGTAGAGAAATTAAACCACTTAACGAACGTCATACTAAAATGCATAGGGGCGTTTAAATTTGATATTTTGGATATTTCTAGTTCCATCAAGAAAAGTTATTGATGTGATTTTTCCTTATTTTTTAACGTTTTTACAATATTAATTAAAAGTGTTTTGATAACTTAATCGCCTGTAAACACCTAACCATTACACCCTGCATTTAAAAGTAAAGGGAAATAGTATTGCGAGCTGTTTCGACGGCTCAACTGATCTAGTCGCGAATGGACTGGTCGGCAGCAGAAATGACTACAGTTACTATTGCCACAGGACCAGCAAAGTGATGCCACTACAACTCTGCAAGCTGAGGCGCAAGTAAATGTGGTACCTACCGAGTTGGAACAGAACTCGGTTCCTACGGAAGATGGAATGCCCGAGCACCAAAGCAGTGGCTAAACCGCGCAACACATTGAAATACAAAGCGTGGCTAGTTCAGGTGTAGTAGCTACTCGTATGAATTAATATTATATGTAATATATATACTACTGACCAGGAATAAACTCCACCCCCGCAACCCAACTTAACAGTGTATTTACGAGTACATATGTATCTAACCGAACGAAAACGACTAACTACCTGATAGGGGAAATAATCCGTGTATAGCCAAATTTGATGGTTAGTACTAGAAAACTGAAATTTCATATGAGTATGTTTTAATCACGCCGACAAACTAGTAAAACATTTTTTATTTTATGTAGGTAGTATGTATTTATAGTATGTATGTATGTATGTATAGTATATATGTAAGAAGTTTATTTATATTTATGCATGATACCGAACTGAGTATCTACCTAATTATTTAGATTATAAATTATAATACAACTCATCTTACCGTATCGTACAGTACCTAAGTCTGCCTAGCACTTCCAACTTTCTCTCTCAATTGCTCAAAGGTTAACTGGAAGAAATCCCTTAAAGGGATAAGTTCGCCTTTGTACGTATATGTTGTGTTATATGTATTTCGTTGTGTTTTCTTGTACAATAAAGTGTTTTACTACTACTACTACTACTAAAACAAAATCGGAATATTTTTTTATAGGGTACCTACTTTAAACATGAAGTGGATACGTCTTTTAAAAATAATAAGGGTCTTCTGAAACAATTTTTGAATCAAACGAATACTTTCGTAAATAATAGCGCCGAAAGTTTAAAAAAGTGTCTATCTTATTGCCTCGATATCTCATTAAACATTGATCCCAGGAAAAAAAGAGTAAAGGATCTTTTTTGTAGAAAATTTTATGTGGATGTATTAGGTACGAAAACATTTCTCCCTATGGGCTACCGTTTCTGAGTTATTTACGAAAAACCAAAAGATACCTTTACACCCCTCCCCTCCCCAGCCCCGTTAACGACACCCCCATGCACCAGTACTTTTAGTATGTTGTTTAAGACACCTGAAGCTACACCAAAATTCGGCTATACACGGATTATTTCCTCTAAGTTTTCCTTTGTTGGGTGGGCTATATCTTACTTCCGGTGGAAAGTTAGTAGAATTCATGAATATAGAAAAAGTATTTTCAAACCGGAGTAAAAACAGTTTTTTTAAGATATAATATTTTGCGGAACCGTGTAATGGACTTACCTGTTCCAAATATTTTTAGTGGAACTAGGTTAGTATACAGGGTACCATCGTTCACATTGATTTGAATATGGTAGCATTTCAGGCTATTACGTGATAATTTAATTTGCTAACTTTTATAGAATCTTATACAGGATGTTTTTTTTATAACTCTAATTAATTGTGCGCGGTGATTTGGTAGGTCATACTGAACAAATTTTAGTATGGGGTCCAACTCCGAAATCGCGAAAACTTTTTTGGGTGTTTCATACATTTCGGACGATCACGTCCACGATCACGTGTTGTCATTTTCTATGATGAAGCCAAAAATTTTCTAGCGATTTCTGAGTTGGTCCAATAGTAAAAGTTGTTCAATATAGCCTACCTAATCACCTCGCTGAATATGTACGTCCAATATATTACTGATTAGGGTATAGAGATTATTTAGAGTACCTACCTACTTCCTATTAGTTTGGAAAGAACATAGGTACCCAAGGTATATTTTTTGTTATGTATTTTTGTTATAAAAAATTGGAAAAGATGCACCTTATCAGATACTTTCTACGAAAATTATTTTGAACATTATCTTTTCACCTAAATAGCTATAAATCGATTAAGACGATGATTCAGGGATAGTACGAAACCCGGGGTTGAAGAAATAGTAGTTTATGTAACTGTTACGTTTTAAGGCCTAATTACGTACATTTGTATACACTGCTTTATCTACACTCATATTATTTATCCTAAATGCCGTATTCGGAAACCATAGAATGGCCGCCATTGCACCGCCATGGCCAACTCGATTGTGCCGGCTGTCGCGCGGGCGTGTGTCGGCGGCCGCACGGGCGCGTGCAGGTGTACATTATGTTATCAAAACTCATAACACATCAATATTTGAGCATGTAAAGTTAAAATTACGTTACTGCCACAGATAAAAAGCTTATCATAGTAAAATCGGTTGTGGTAATGCTAGCCATTGCCTACCATTTTCGAACACGTTTTAGAGAACTTACAATGTGAGTGTAGATAAAGACAGTTATTATACCAAAAATCACATTATAAGGATAGAATAGGAAATTAAACTGTGTAGGAGGTTTCGTTGCCCTCATTATTGTGTCATATCTGACGTGGCCAGCTCTCCGTCAATGATATCTAACATTTTGTCATAAGTATTAACATATTACCTACATCAAATGAAAAATTACAAATCATATTGAGTCAGCCTTTATACTTACTTATTCACCCAAAATTACACTCGTAGGGTCGTAAGAAAGGGTTTCTACATTTACATATAGGTATATAGTTATACCTTCAGAATTAAATGCAAATGAATTGAAAATCAAATTATTAAATGATAATATATATTATATCTATCAATTAAATACTGTTGATAACTGTTCCTATGATCATCCGGGTATTTTATTGAAGTTTTTTCATGTCCACGTAACTAAATGCGACGTCAAATATATGTTACATAGAAGTGTGTGTCTTATTACAAAGAAATAAATTACAAAAGTACACCTAAATATATATTTTACGTTGACTCTAGGTACCAGGGAAATATGAAAAAGAGATATATTTTGTCAAAAATAACAACGAGAATAAATATAGGTATTCTACATGACTGTTAAATTTGTTTTATTTTCATTAAAACCGGCGTCTTTTATTTTCATGTCACATGGGATTTAAAATAGCGTGTGTTGTTTAGTTTTGTACCTATCTACTGTAAAACTAGTCCATGTCAGTCCTTAACGCCTTTATTTTTAACACCCTTAACGGCACGTTATAGGAATAAACTAAATAAAACAGGTGTGCGCCTGGCTTCTTGTTTTTCTACAAGCTGCCCCTGATGTATTCATTCTGCACTTTATCAAGTCGTGTCACTCCTCCCGCCTCGGCATTTTTATTTAATTGACATGTATTTTCTGCATGTGATACTTCTTTACTGTCTACTCTAGCATTCGGGGCCGTATAGTAATACCGAGCGCACTCAGGGATGTAGCTAGGGGGGGCTTTATGGTTTAAAAATTACCAATACTCAAATTATCCATCTACTACGGCAATAAAGTACATTCCCTGTGGCCTATTGGCCAAGGCCATGGCTTACCTTAAATTAGCACTGCCATATGTTAACTACAACTCTGGCTACGGCGGGCGCACTGCGGTTTTGTACACTTTTCTCTTTGTTTTTATGGGTAAGCGGGTATCCCAGTCATTGTCTGCCATTTTTGCCATGGGACATTTACCCTGTAGACCAATCAAATTAGACTTTATCGAATAATTAATTTCAAGCAAGCTGGAAATCGTTTTAATACCTTTATTTGCTCCTAAAATCGTGTAATACGAGTTTGCTCAATCCCAGGTGTGCATAATTTTTGGGAATGTTTTGCTCCTGTGTTGATCTCTCCTGTGCTGAGGGCCTCCTTTTAGCATGTCAACTATTCCCGGCAGCCCTATATTCCCCTAAAGCCAAATAAACCTCTTTAATCTGCATTTGTTGGTTGGCTAGAGAGCCAACCAACAAATGCAGCCGAATTTAACCATATTTATCATTTAATGGATTGACTTTTTCCGACGGACCTACCATTTTTGAGCTACAAGCAAATAGCTGCAAAAAGAGCAAACATTACGCAGTTATTTTGCTGCCAAAAGTTATGCATACCTCCTGGGATTGGGGAAACGCGAATAACACGCATTTAGGATCAAATAAAAGTATTAAAACTATTTCCAACCTGCTGGACATTAACTCCTCCAAATGCTTTTTATGGATCTTATTTGGTTGGCCTACTGTGGGAGACGACATCATCGACATTGGCAGTTAGTCGGTGTATACACGGTGCTCGTGAGCATTGCGAGAGATTTAAACCACGAATTCCTGAGGTCATAACTGCAAAGCCCGGATGACGGGAGCAAAAATGCACTTTTACTAGTGCTTAATTAAATATCGACATTCATACGAACAATTGTTGAAACAGAAATGTATTGATCAAACTCATCATCTTATATGTCAGGTTGTTACACAATATTACATCAGGTACCTAGCTACTACTAGGTAAGCTTACATTATATATTATTTCAGTTAACTAATTACATACTATAATTATCATCAATATGAAGTGAGAATGATCGTAATAATAAAATAATAGTGACAGTTCTTTTAAAAAGATACTTTTCTCATAACTTATGATCAATAAATTTCTGATGTCGATGGAATAGTCGATATTTATTTAATTAAGCACTAGAAAAAGATGCATATTTGCTCCCGTCATCCGGGCTTTGCCATAAGGAGTAATAAATGTTATATGAATTTAGGTCAATTTCGCCAAAAAAAAATTATTTTTTGCTATTTTTCGAATTTTTTAATGCTTTTGAACATAAAAAAAATTATTGGTAAAACTGTCTATTTAAATAAATTAGTAATTTTTTTTTCGTAAAAAATAGTTAACGTAAAGTATTCCTAGGCACTTTGATATCTGTCAATAAGGATGTCTGGACTAGACCCCATAAAGGGTGAAATCGCCATCAAAAAAGCGTTTTGCACTGAGTCACAATATTTTTTTTTTTTATTGAATTGGTAGTAACTCTGAAACTAGACAAATTCCAAAAAAGTTTATACGACATTTTAGTCTCCAATTATGATCAGGAATACGCTGTTAAAATTATTCGGTTTCCTCATGTTACACCATGTATAAGCATAGAGCCTAAATATTTGAATTTTCTTACTGTGGGAATAGGTGCAGTCCCATGTATAATGTTTCGCCATTTGAAGTTCCGCTGAATGGGCATTTCATATATGTATTCAGTTTTGCTCCTACAAACTTTTAATCCATAATATTACCCACCCCACTTATTTAGGAGTACCTGCAAATGTCTTGCAAATAGAGAAGTAGCTTATGCACCAATACTCTAGAATGCTAGTTATCAAACTTAGCTATCTACAAGGAATACGAGCACCTGGCCTCACTTCATACTTTTCTTATCACAGGAACATAAATAACTGAAAAGGAACTGAAGCAAATAATGTTTAAAGATAAACAGCGTTCTGTAATTTTATAGTAGTTTATTAGACACCCTGTGGACTTTTATAGTAGTTTATTCGATAATGTGTTTTTTTTTACATAATATTAAAACCTGTAGGTAAGTACCTAATTTCAACTTGCATCACATGCGTTTAACTAACAATAGTTATTTATAATAATGATCAAAACTGATCAGTAAATGAACACAAATTAATACTTAATAGAAGAAAAAAATCCACTCAACAGAGATCGACTTTTGAAATAGGGTTAGGTTATGCAATACCGTCAATTTACAAAACTAGGTACCTAGGTCAGGGATCGGCAAACCGCGGCTCGCGAGCCGCATGCGGCTCTTTGAAGGGTCAGTTGTGGCTCTTCGAGTTCCTCTCAATTTAAAAAAAAAACATATATTACAGTAAAAAAACAAAACAGAAAACTGCGGCTCTATGAGCTTACGAAAATTCCATATTTTTCAGGCTCTTTGTCAAAAAATTTGCTGACCCCTGACCTAGGTTAAAACAAAATGAAATTCGGCTATCACATAGGCATCTACTTACAGAAAATATTTACATAGAAGGTCTTGCCTGTCTTATAAAAGTACCGGTTTTTTAGTAGTTAGTTAAAAACTGATACTATCAAATCACATTGTATAGTATTTGGGAAGTATTAATAAATAACTGCATATGGACAAAGTGGGACATTTTCCCTGGACTGACACAATTAATTTCTAAATTAATTATTTTACTTCAACTGTAGGTAGGTACTTACGTCAAAAGATTGATTAGCAATATATAGATAGGCATGGTGACACATGATTAATTTTTTAATAAAAATAAGTTAAATGGATGCAAAATGATAAATATATCCTAATAAAGAGAAATTTAAAAAAAATATTCAAACGGTTCAAAGATATGAGATTAAAAAAACCATTGATACCCTTCGTTTTCTAACAGTTTACTGTAAAATAATTTGTATGGCAGCCATATACATAAACGCAATATTTCACTGTCAAAATAACAATTTCATAGTTTTTCCATACTTTAAACGACTATGCAACCGTGACGTCACTGTTGCATAGCATTTTGTTAGGAGCGTTTTGAGAAACAAAAGCGATTGCCAAATTTTGAATCTCATTTCTGATTTTGGTGTTGCTTTAACGCAATTGGCCCTATACACTTTCCCGAAGAAAGGTTGAGGGAGGCGATGGCTGAGATATGCGTCATACTCGTGAACGGGTGCTGTTTGTGGAGACAGGTCTGTTTAGGCAAACTGGGGCAACACATTTACGTAACTTTTTATTGATCATATTTAATTTTAGTTTAATTGGCTTTAGACACAACATTCGGTGCTTGATTATCCATATTTTTTATTATTATATAGAATATATAGATCAAGACACTTGGAGACCTTATACATTTCTAAGGATAATTTAGAAATAGTATGTTTATTGTATACTAGAATCACTTATTTTTTTTATTTAAATTCAAAATTATTTTGTTTCTAACTGTTGATGATGGATTATTATAATTTGGAAATTTATTTGGAAGACACAGTTCAGGTAAGAAAGTATATCAAACTTGTATGTAATTCATTTTCAATAGTCAGATTTGGACTCATCTTTTTTCTTTGGTATTTTCTTAAACTATAACCTATTGTTGGTTAATCTAACCTTGGTTTGATATGTTTTCTGTTAGAACAACGCACTTATATGTATTGTTTAGTTTTGATGTACTGTTGTTTTGAAAAAATAAGTCCCGCCGAGTTTCTTGCCGGACATAATTCTTCTCGGGTCAGAGGTGTAGGGTTAGAACCGGTGTAGTTTCATTTTGTTTTTCTCACTTTTACTTTGACGTGTAAAAGTGCCCTTGTGGCCTACTTACTGAATAAATGTTTGAGTTTGAGTTTGACAGACATTTAACGGCCTCCTAGCCTAGTCGGTAGTGACCCTGCCTATGAAGCAGGAGGTCCCGGGTTCGAATCCTGGTCAGGGCATTTATTTGTGTGTTTATCACAGATATTTGTTCCTGAGTTATGGATGTTTTCTATGTATTTAAGTATTTATCTATATCTATCTATTATATATATCGTCGTCTAGTACCCACAACACAAGCCTTATTGAGCTTAGTGTGGGACTAGGTTGATTTGTGTAAAATTGTCGCATAATATTTATTTATTAAAAAAAATATTTATTATTTGTTTAGGTATTTGATCTTAACAACAAAATGAATCGATTGATATCATACATGAAAAAAAAATATCATGCCTATTATTACAAACAAAAGTTAAAGTTATAGCTTGGCAAAAATGTCTAGAAACGGAACAATTTTTTTTGACACTGAGAATTTCGATTGAAGTGTCACATCTTAGTAGACAAGACGCCAACGCTGTTGTGTTTTTAGATTAAGTATTTATTTAATATTGTGGAATCATAAGTGTTGAAATAATGTACAGAATAATAAGCAGTTACATCCGCAAAGTGATTTTCAATGTTTTTGATGAATACTTGCGAAATATTAAGCGGAAACTGTATCGCTTGTACGTGTTTCACTCGTTTATACAAATATTTCAAGGAAAGTTATCATAAATGCTGTGTGTTATTAGCGGTGGAATTATGAATTATTTTACATATTAACTTAATTTTTAAAGCTGTTATCGCAATATATCGATGATTCTTAGGTTTGTTTACTTGGCTGATTCATAAACCAACTTGATACTTAACGATAAAGAAGATCGTCAATTCTGGGCCACCTGATATAAACCGTATACAGTTTGTACTGCAATGTAAAATAAATACTCATTTTATTACAAAAAAAAAACAAAATATTGCAAAAAATTAAACGGGAATTAGAAATACTAAATAAATAAACATTATATTGATTTTTCCGCGATTAAAATACAGCAAGACAAGTCCTTAATGTCCTTATGGCATTGACATAAAGTTTAACTTCACCCTGGCCTGAAACGGGATTGTTTTTTGGTTTGACACTGTCAATGTATACCGTTACATAACCTGCGTTGTGATACTGTTCGGTAAGTTAGAACATTGTAATATTAAAATCGTATCTAAGTCTACGAATACGGAAGTTTAAATTAGAAATCGACTGTATTAAAACGCCTAAAGATTGAAAATGCGTATTTTTGCATTTTTGATCGTTGTTTTAATATTAAAAGTGGGTTTCATAATGGCATAATATCATGCTCCTTAATTAACGAAACGCATCTTTTTTTCAATTTTGTAATGTCAGATACTAGTGCTATCACACTTAACGGTGGTAAATCTTATCCCTTCGCAATAGGTGTTAGGAATGTTCAGTTAATAGTATCAACGATTGTTTGACAGCCGTCTTTGTTTACCGAAATACAGGAACTATAAATACGATCAAAATATGACTTTTTATTCTTTCATCATGATTCCCGTTTTGTTTTAAGTCCGCTTTTGTACATTATCTTTAAAACATCGGTACTGTTTTACATTAATATATAAATCATAGGCAAGCACGCTTTCAAATATTGTCCTTGTCAGATTCAAGTTTTAAATGCATGATTTTTCAGTTTTCCCATTAGATTTCGCAATATTTTTTACCACCATCCTGATCTAGAAATTATGACGATTCTTTAAAGGTAAGAACCATTCCTAAACGGTCCTAAATAATCTGGGCCAGATCACCTAACAAAAATTGACGATCTCCTTTAAGTGATGAAGATGAATAAAAAACTGATTTATTATGTCCATATTATATTTACAATACCTGGAACACCTACCTGGCAAGCACAAAAGATGACTCCTCTAGGATAAGAGTTGGATTGTTGTGATCAGTGTGATGTTTTAATAAAGTTCTTTATTTAATTTTATTTCAACATATAGTTCAGCACCAGAGAGTTTAAACCGTTTATAAAGGTTTAATACATATTACCGTTTATAAAGATTTATAACACATGCATACAAAAAAATCTAATGTATAGAAATCTAAGGACGCAAATGACATGTCAATTCATTGAGTTAAATATAGTTCAAGGAGTCAACTCACCTTATTGGTTCCAACCATAGTTTCTTGCGATATAATTGTTACGTAATAAGGCCTAATTAATTACGTACAGTTGCATGCACTGCTTTATCTACACGCATATTATAAATCCTAATCGTGCTGGCGGTTGGAGAGGAGAGCAGATTTTCATTGCGTTACCGTAGGTAACGAATTTTTATACGTTTTAACCACACTGTCACTGATAATACACTGATGTTACGTTACTGGTTGCAATAATGGTGGTAATTACATATGGTTTCCAAACGCGGAATAATGGATTTATGATATTGGTGTAGATAAAACATCGTAACGTCAGTTCTTTTTGAAATTAGGTACTTGGTTATAAATATACAACTTTCGTGAGACTAACATATTTAAAATATGTATAGCGGGTAATTAGTAGCAAAAATCGACTTAAATTACGTGAGTAACCCGCTATAAATATTTTTAATAGGTACTTGGTTGCTTACTTGAATAATAGTCAAGTCTTGAATATGTTAAGTGCGTACATTATACGAATCTAATTCGCAGTGCAGGCAGTGCCAATATGGAACTTAAGCTTAAGCTTATAGGTTATTCAATGAAATAAAACAATTAAAAAACGGATTTTATCGCGTCGACCCGTTGACCACGAACGCTGTAAAGTGTTTGAAACGTCGGGATGTAATTTAAACTCAATACACGCGATAAAATCCGTTTTTTAATTGTTTTATTTCATGAATAACTATCGCGGCAACCGAAGACAATATTAGGTTATTCAATGTTACATAAGGCATTATAACTTAAACATGGTTGTCATATTAAGCTTCTACTTATTAAACATTGCATTAGAACATCAATATTATTAATCATAGGGTATGATATGTCATAAAATCATGTAATGACTATAAAAATTAAAATATTTATTCATCACTTGTCTTATATAGGTAATCTCGAAGATTTTGGAACGTTTGATGATCAACAGGACTTTAGAAAAACAATTTGCTAAATCATCAACAATACATTTATATAACATAACCCTGGTCGGTCCACCGTGGACGTTATTAATATTTTTTTTAAAGTAATAATTTTATATTTTAGCACTTTATACATTACAAATAGTGTAAGTGTATATATCTAATATAATGTTTTTTTTTGTATATTTGTCCCAATATTTTACACAAATAGAATTCTTACATTAAATTAATTTAATAGTGTACAATAATCGCTTTTTATACATTTCTCAGAGTCAACCATAGTTTAGATTCCGGAACAATTAGCTACTTATATAAGTACCATCGCCAACACTGGTAACCGCCCATTTGTCATCCCTATTGCAACGGTGTACTTAAAGTGTACCGATGACCGGTTAAGGATGTTGCTATATGTACTTAATTAATACCTACTGGCCGTCATTTACACAAATAATTGCGATCAATAATAACAATTATTGCCTTGATTCGAAACAAAAGTAGGTACGTTTACAAGTCTCTTTTCTAATTAGTTTTTTATAAAGGGCAACTTACAGGAACGCGTAAAACGTTGCCGTCAAATGTAAGTAATATATGTAATGTAACAGAAACTCCGAACTTGTTGGAAACTAATTGTGACGTTTTGAATTTCTTAATAATTAGTAATTACTTTATCCCCAAATTTTAAGATCCACGCCGCAGGTTTCGCCAGGTGGATACAAAACATGTCAACCACAGGCTTCGTTATAAGTAACTGTTGATTTTAAATGTTTTGGCTATCTAAATTTAGACCTGTATAAAGCACCGTATACCTTTAATACTGCTCCTTTGCAAAAAAAACTATATAACACATGGGTTTTTGACCCATGGGCAAGTTGTTGTCAAATTGTAGTGCTTCTAAGTTTTATCATTAGTTTATGACCTAGTTAGTAGGTAAATATGTGCGCACTGCGTGTGCGGTAGGTATTTCCCTACATTAATAAAACTATCGTTCAAAATCGTCACTATTCTAGTCTAACTATAGTATATATGGTAAGTGTAAATGAGGGTTTCCGCGATCGATTTTTTTACTAGACCCTACTACCACCGTGGCTAGAGGTCTAGCTGTATACTCCACCAATCATGTTTAATAATATTTTTTGATTGGCGGATTTTGACAGCTGCTGTCAAAAAGACCTCTCGTCACGGTGCTGCTATCTACTGAAAATATCGATTTCGGAAACCCTCATTGACATTCCCTATATCAGTCGCCGACTATTTTCCTTTTTAAGAATTTTTGGTCATTTTATGTTTTTTAACAATTATTTTTATCCTATGGGATAAACAATGCTACTAGGGAATTTATATTTTAGGCAGAATTCAAATATATTTAGAAAATAAATAAAATATACTGAGGTGTGTCAGTGTGTTCTTAATGTACGAAGAGGGACCTGGGACAGTGACCATAGCTTATAGTTGATTTACCTCCCAAACGAGTTACGGGTTTTGGTAGTTAATTCAATAAACCAGGTAAACCACGAAAGTTGCATAACAAGCTATACATTTAATAAAACTTACTTATACATTTTAGTTATCTATACTTTGTTGTAAAAAACTAAATCATAATTTACGTACCTACATATGTTAAAGCTTTTTTAAGTCGTAGCTGACGTGGTACGTTGTACAGATTCAATATTGTGTACCTACGAATAATGAAAGCGTACACGCTGGCCTCCAAATGGTACCGTTACACAAATAGTAACAACATCCACTTACTTAACATTTTCGTTCATGATAAGTACCTGAATGCAAAATTTTACAATTCCAGGCAAAATCGCCAATTATCAGGAATATGGATGTTCCATGATAACATGGTGCGTGAGTGGGATAAAAACCAACCAAGTACGTGTGGGACTCGCGCTCGGAGGGTTCCGTAAATATTGTAACGAAGACAATTTGGATTTAGGTCGCATTTATATAGTTTACCAACTGCGAATAAGTTAGTAATCGAAAATTGTTTTTAAAGGAACAACAAATTAACAACTTTCAGACAACCCTTTCCTGCTGTAACACCTCTTGCCAAAAATCATGTGTCGAGATTTTGATTGATTAGATAAGATAATAAGGCTCAATGGACATGTCTTTGGATTGCGTTTTATTTGATGGTTAATTTCAACTTGATACGTCCACGCCTTCCAGAGACTCTTGACAGACAGATAGAGGGACGGACAACAAAGTCATCCTATAAGAGTTCCGTTTATTCCTTTTGAGGATACAAACGTTAAATATCACCGTGTAACTGGCTGGCAATGTTACCTTATGATACAGAAAAAATATCGAAGACTCCTTATAATATATAACTATGTTTATTATATACACGGTGGGGCCTGTAACTAAAGCAAAAAATTAAAATGTACATTCTTCTCCTCAAACTACGCAACGTTTATTTGACGACTTTGAATTTTATTACATTTTAAAGTTAATTCGAACACGCAATGTACTATGAAATTGATTATGTCTGTAGAGTGACTAGACTGACAGGCGATGTCAATTAGACGGAGTTTTAAGTACATTGAAAATACTATTTACTTTGTTTGAAAAAATAACAATCTAAAAACTTTATGATTTTAAAAAGTTGCTACACAAAAGTTGTCTAGTTTGAGGACGAGAATCTACGTTTTAATTTTTTGCTTTAGTTACAGGCCCCACCCTATATATAAAAAATATCCTCAATATAAAGGTGACTTAAGATTGAATTATTTATGATATTGATAGATGGCAGGTGTATAGATAAAATATATAATAGCTGCCAACTCTGATTGCCTAACAATCTATAAAATATAACGAATCTATCAAATTACAAACTCTTAGAACAAATACGAACTCGTACAAAAAACAGTTTCTTTAAGAAGCGCAAACTAATGACTTAATTATCTAACAAACAAGATATTATAAATAGGGCTTCCAATAATCCGGACAATATGGCTACTATCCGGATAATTCCATACAAATCACTATTCGAATTCGAAATATCCGGGTTGCAAGCCCTATAAAGCAATATGTATTTTGAGCATTCAGCACAAGTAGATATTGTGTTCTTTTTAACAAAAAAGTACCAATTTGAAATACAAAAGTACTTGACGCGTAATTAGTCATTGCCGCATAAACATAGGGCCTTCCATAGACCTCACTGATCAATTGATTTCTGCTTCAACGGTAACTACAACCGTAGTCTTGCTCGCCGCGGATCATACTATCTCGCTGCAATGAAACAACAAATTATACGGTCTCCTTGCAATTAATTTTAATAATAAGTTATTATTTTTAGACCTGGATAGGTTTGTGTAAATTTAATCTGAAACTCACGTAACACAGGCTGCCTTCGCGTCATTTTGAACAATATTCGTTTCACCTTGGGGCTGCAAAGCTTCCGCGCATTCCAACTCATCGCTCTTTTTGGTCCTGAAATACAAGTACGTTTATATATTCACCCGCGTACTAAAAGTACTAAGAATACTACAAGTACTAAAAGTACTAAACAAGGAGGTTCTCAGTTTAACCACTTTAACCCGTACCTATGTTTGTATTTATGTTTATCCGCGATTAACTCGCGTTTGACTGAATCGGTTTTCGGAAAAGTATTTGTTACATTCTGGAGGTTTCGAGGTTTCTAAACGAAGTTTTAGTGAGGCGGTTCCCTTATTTTTTAAAGAAATTGTAGCATTAATGGTATAATTGTTACGCCGACAATGTCTTACTATTACTAAGAGATTATGATCAATGTAGATTTCTACTCTTGAATAAAATCTTGTCCCTGCGACTTCGTCTGTGTGGAATTAGTAATACACCCCCCTTTTTACCCGCTTAAGGAATGACTTCTGGGATAAAAGTATTATATACGAGTATATCTATCTCCAAAACTCAAACTATCCCCATACCAAATCATTTAAATAGGTTCAGCGGTTATTAATTCCCCATAAAAACTTCCAACCCCATTTTCACCCCCTGAAGGGTTGATTTTCGGGATAAAAACTATAATATATAATTTCCTGGGGCTCAAACTATCTATGTATTTAGTTTCATCTCAATGGTCAGTTCAGCAGTTAATAATTCGTCATACAAACTACCGACCCCTTTTCTATCCCTCTAGGATTGATTGTCGGGATAAAAACTATCCTATATTGTTTCCCGGGACTCAAACTATCTCTATACTAACTTTTCAGCTGTTAATAATTGTCCATAAAACTTCCAACCCCCTTTGCTTAATTTGCACCCCCAAAAGGGTTGATTTTAGAAATAAAAACTAGGCGTACTATGGTATATTATTTATATTCGCTTTGTATATTTATTTGTACGTTTATGTAATGTTAAGATAAAAAAAATGTGTCTGATTATATGTAATAGGTAGGTAGCTAAAAGATGGTTAAAGGGAATCTGCATGGGGATTAAGCTCATTAGAAACATCCAGAATGTTGTGAATAATATACAAAATCTCGCCATTGGAACATGCTGTGTCTTTTTTTGTTAATTCATTTGTGGGCTATTATTCCTCTAGAAAAACATAATGTACCTACCTATATCGCCCATGATTATTGGACTCACTTGACTCTGCTGGGTTTGTGTTCGCCGCTGCTGGACAAGAAGTTAAAGAACGAGTCCCGGTGACGTCGTGTGTTGCCGCGCATGACCATGTAGTTGTTGTAGTGTTTTTTTAACACCTGCCGTACCTGCAGATTAAGAAACTAGCTTTACCACTATTCATAGCTTCTGTCCGTAACTTATACTGCGTATTATAAAATTTGTACTGCGGGTGGCCCATGTTATAGTAAATTCCTCCCACCTATTCACTCCCTTAAGATTTCCGTGGTAAAAAATATACCCGTGACTCAAACTATCTCCACACCTACCTAACTTCATCAAAATCCATTCCGCGGTGTAAGTGAAAGAGGTAAATGACAAACAGACCGACAGACAGAGTTACTTTGGCAATTTATAATATTACCTACTTAGTATTTTGCAAACTTTTACTAAAACAAGTACAAAAGCGATAAATGATACCTGAACTCAGAAGCCCGCCCCTCCATACATACCTATATACAGGGTGAATTTTAAGTCGTGAATCGTAATATGTTTTTCTAACTCCATAAACAACAAGCAATTTAATGCCCCAACTCTTACTAAAATAAGACAAAAAAATTATTGTTTTTTTATTATTTTTTTGTCGTTTATTTTACTTTTAAAAGTGATCATGTGGAATTAAAACAGTTTTATGAGATATTTCAGATGAGAAATTAAGTAAATTTCATTTCTAACTAGGACAAATGACAAATTTGATGTCAATGACAGTTCCGATTCAAAGAGGCAATTCAATTTACTAATTTAAATATCCTAATAGGCCGTTGTAATATCCTAAATCCACTTTTAAAAGTAAAATAAACGAGAAAAAAATAAAAAAAAAACAAAAAAGATCTTGTCTGATTTTAGTAAGAGTTGGGGCATCAAATTGCTTGTTGTTTATGGAGTTAGAAAAACATATTACGATTCACGACTTAAAATTCACCCTGTATATACCTATTTAGTACAGGTAATTGTCGTTTTAACGTGGTTATAAATAGATAACCGAACAACAAACATTTGTAACAGAACCTGTAAATAACGTACGTACCTATGTCCACGTGTGTCGCAAGCGCTGTCACTCAGTTGATACGCGTCGCTTACAAACGTGGCCGTGCGCTACAGACTCGTAGGTTGACATATATATACGAGTATGTATGTGTAGGAAATAGAACAAGAGCCCACGACACTGAACCTAGTTCGATAAGTCTCCTAGATGAGATATATATATAATTAGTCACGTCTTTAATGGCGATACTGCAATGCAAAAAAAGTGGCGTCGTATTTTAAAATTTTTTTGGAATAAATAAAAAAATCGGTTTCTAGTATAATAAGTCTCCTAGATCTCCTTTGTTCCTCGAAGCAGGGGAGGGGTAGGGCTACAGGATAATGCGGTGCTGCAAGCCCCCGTGCCTGGCCTTGTCAGTAGCAGCAGCATCAAATGATTGTAGATGTATGCCAAAATGATGATCTTTTATAACAGTAATAAGATGTTATGTAACCTAAACCTAGCGCCTGATCTTTTTATAACTGCAACAAGATGTTACGTTATTAAAAAGTGTTATGTTATAAACTTGTAAAAGATCAGGCATATTTTGGGATATATCTCCAATCATACGATGATGCTGCCACAGATAAGACTAAGCACTTGATCTTGCAGCACTGCATTATCGTATAGCCCTAACCCTCCCCTGCTTCGAGGACAAAGGAAATCTAGGAGACTTATCATACTAAAAACTGTTTTTTTAATATTTTTTTTCAAAAAATATTTTAAACTACGCCGTCACTTTTTTTGGATTGCAGCACCGCCATTTTGTGTTCCCCTTGTGAAGACGTAACTAATTATAAATAGGTATATATATATCACCTAGGAGGCTTATCGAGCTAGATTTAGTCTTGTGGGCTCTTGTACTATAAGTAATTAACGCTCACAACCACTACGAATATATTACCATCGAGGTGACTGTAGGAAACATTGGAATTACTTAAGTCAGGATAGTAAATAGGAAGTAACAACCTATCTATTCAGGAGAAGGGAATGCGAATCGTTAAAAAAGAAATGTATAGAAGGTATACCGGTATGAGAATTACTTATAGTAAAAAATTTGCGGTCGCGTTTCCTACTTAAATGTGGATGACTGTTTTCTTGCAATCACGTTTACCAATCGTCTGTAACGCTACTAATGCGTCAACGATGCTAATGCACCTTGAACCTGCATAATGATATCTTATCGTTATAATTTCATATTTAACGTTCCTGATTTCGATAATCTTAATCAAACGAGCGGAGCGTATGCAAAGTGCAGTTCTTACAGCCAACTACGGACGCAACCGAACTATCTGCTGTATACTAGGACGTCCGTGCATATCGATGGATTTTTGATTTAGGAAAGTTTGTTCCGCATTAATTTTAGTAATGATTTCGAAATCTTTATGAAATTTGTTGGGGTTGTAGCAGATATAAATTGAATTTGAGAGATCGTAGCTAGCTATCACTCTACAAATAGCAAGACCTCTACCAAACAACGTTGCCTATAATTTATTAGATAAAATAAAATATCGATGGAAAACATTCTATCCAAAGATTGATTGACTTACAAGCGTCCAATACTTACTTGACATTGGCTACAGGCTAACCGTCTAAAGTCCATTAGAAGAAAAATAATAATAAAAAGATGAGTAGGTGGATAATTATGCTACCTTTAAAGAAATGAACATTCGCAATTAAAAGTAATAGAATATTTTATTTTTGCACATATATATGTGCAACGGGAAACCTGCACTCCTCTATTACGTGCAAACAGTCCCATGTCGTCGGAATAGTTGACATGTTAAATTTTAACTTACAAAATTGACCGGGCGGCCACCGTATGATCACTTACCTCATCGAGGAGTAGTTTGAAACCTTATTCATCGAAAATTAAGTTTAATATTTAGGTCACAAATCACTTGGTCGGCCTGGGCTCAACCTGGTCTGTTCCGTTTTCGGATACATTTAGTGGTGCAATTTTTAGGGTGTTTTACCTCATCGAGTAGCAGGATGAAACCTACCTCAATTGATAGCTAAAGTGATGCTCTTTCAATATTCATGGGTCGAACAGCCCTCAGCCTGAACCGTTCCGTTGTCAGACACTTTTGGTGGTGCAATTTTTGACGTGCTTTTTCTGTCTAGCCGAAATTTAAGGCCCTATGTTTATACAATTTAATGCGTGGCCTTAAAACTAGCCATATATTGAAGCATAAGAATTATTTTTAAAAAGTTTTTAGGGGGGCACTCCCATGCCTGTTACTATTGTAACTGTTGAATAAAACAGAAAAAAATCCCGAAAAAGCAATATATGATATGCAGTTCGGTAAGTTTTCAAATAAGTTTAAAGTTATTAAATTTCTTTATTATACAATAAATATTTAAGAAGATATTTGAATATAAAGTTATATTCTCTTTCTAGCTTCTAAAATATGCAATCAAAAATTATTTAAAAAAATCTAGGAGAGCTGTTAATACACTCTTTGTAAAATTAATTAAAAAAACCAACCGTTCGAGTTTATTGCTAGGTGTTATCACGCGCGGCCGCCGACCGATGAGGCGAGTTGCAAAAGAGCGTATCTTCATATGAAGCGTACGGCACTTACGTATTTATAATCTATTTTCGGCAATAAGCGCATAAACGGTTTCTGTTTTGGTTTTTCAATTAATTTTACATTGGTTTCATTACTCGATGAGGTAATAAATAACACTCCAAAAATTGCATTACTAAAAGTGTCCAAAAACGGAACGGACCAGGTTGTGCCCAGGCCGACCAAGTGATTTGTGACCTATTAAACTTTTAATTTTCGATAAATAAGCTTCCAAACTGCTCCTTGATGAGGTAAGTGATCATACGGTGGCCGCCCGGTCCAAAAGAATGCTGTGCGCGCTTTCTTGAATAGATTAGTGACGGCGACACCGAGTATTTGACGATGGTTCTCACAGGTACCTGCGGGCACTCGTTAGGACGCTCGAGTGTCTTGGGGTTCCAGCCTTATTTCAAACATAATGGAGGAAGGCCGCGACAGAGGGTGGACAAAAAAAGGCGTGCGAAGGTCAATGTTTACAATGGCAAAAATACTCAATTGGGTGTAATTCTTGCTATGAATAGATATCCAAAATTTTGTTATATTTTTTCATTCATTTTTAAATGCAGGAAAGGGCTATTGTTTTTATTAATTTGCGAGTTAAGTAGTGCCAATTTAATTGAGTAGATGGTCCTGAGAGTCATTACAGTTATATTATAGCTTTGGTGTTTATAAGGCTCAATCTAATACAATTTCACAAAACCATAAGTGGCTCTTAAACCTTTTAGTAAGTAGGTAAGTACTAGATATAGATTAGAGTCTAGTAGTAGTTAGCCATAGCTCGCTGTATTTCTGTAGAAAATATTTTTACTTACCTCTCCATTTAAGAAACAATAGATAAGAGCAATAAAGAACCCCTGGAAAGATCTGAGGAAGTGGGTGGAGTAGCTCCAGAGGGCAAACTTCCAAACGCTGCCGTCTATGGGCCCCTCCGTCATGTTGATAATGTTGGTGATGCCCAGCAGTGGCAGCAACACTAGGGCGGCTCGTACGGCTTTCCTAAGCAAATCAAGGTAGGTATGCTCTTATTATGGCAATTATCAGTAGCGTAACTCGTATAAAATTACTTAAGTCAGGACGAATCTGACTTTAAATAATTAAAAAAAACAGCCAAAGCATGTCGGGCCATGCTCAGTGTAGGGTTCCGTAGTTGCCGGCCTATTACAATATATCCATTCAAAAGGTCATTTAGTAAGTGATATTTTGCGGCACTTACGTCATTTTACTATACGGCACTTACGTTTTTTACTCTCAACCGATTTTATTCAATATCATTTTCATTGAAAGTACTTATTAGGCCTCACTTTCATGACGTTTTACAATTTTTTTTAGACCCACGGTTCTAAATTTAAAGGGCGGGGGGGGGGGCAGTCACAAGCAGTTACTATGACTGGCAGAACTGATTTTCAAGACAAACACTAGTTAAACTCGGATACTAAGAGCTGGCCTCTGCATATAAGTATGACACGATAAGGAGAGCAACGTAACCTAACCTACACCAATAAATAGCTGCCAAGTAAAGTGGTTTCATTGTTTTCATTATTTTGTATCTTTATACGGGTCTAGATGTCATCTTTGCGGCGGTAAGTTTACGTGATTGTTGATAGGTACGAGTATCCTGTTTATTTTATTACGCGCCAATAACATACGCACATATTTAATGTAAGTACAATAAGTGCAGTGTAGTATTTATTTTGTGATCTTCTATACCACAACCTTTTATGTAGGTACTTAGTTAATTTCCACCTAAAACATACTAAAAAAGAAAACCGCCATTTTCAATGGTTTAAAACCTCCCTTCTTCTGCCTTCTCTTTAAAAGTATTTGAAAGTCCAATTAGAGAGCTATTACTTTTTTTTACATTCTATTTTTAATAATTAGTACTATTTTTAATAATTAGTATGTTTCATAACTATTCTATGCTTCGACACTACGCTACAATATTAGGTTATGGGATACAGTACTGTATTTATAGACAGGCGAATAAATGAGTATTACCTGCAAAATTTGCGTCAGGCACCGCTGATTAAGTTAGTGCTCTCCCTTATGGGAGAGGGCCTAAGTGATAGATCAGAGTTGGATACGATTACCAACTTTTAGTATGTTTAAGAAAATTGCTGTAATGACCTGAAATGGTGCGTTTATATAATTATTATACATTGTATTTTTTTAATAGAATGTAAGGAATTCTATAGGCCCCTTTTATCACTTTTAACATTTTTAAGTTACCTATTATTTAATATTGATTCGGTTGCCGCGATAGTTATTCATGAAAGAAAACAATTAAAAACGGATTTTATTGTTTTTCATAGGTAATTATTTTTTTAATACCTACCTAACATACAATAGTATTTTATGCAACAGTTGTATAAGAGGGTTCAAAAAAGGTGAGTGGCGTGGGTAACAATTTGAGCCGTAGGCGCAGCCGGAGGCGAAAATTGTTAAGAAAAACGCCATGAACATTTTTTGACCTACTTATACGACGTTGCATACAATACTTTTTCTACGACTACACATAGTTTTACAAAAAATTGCGAAATTGAACACTTCATGGATATTGCAGTTATTTTGTCAACATAATCAACAATAATTTAAGTTTCACCTTTTAAAACACTGTATTTCAAGTACTTCGATACCAACACAAACACACACCGTCGTTATTTAACCAATTATCAAAGAGCGACAGAGATTTGTAAAAATAAGAAAAGCAAAGTTTGCAGTTTGCCACCACAAACGAATGGCAAACGTAAAAACTACAAAGTATGTCTGTGGTTTTTTTCATTTTTTTCTTTTTTAAAGTTTTTTTTTCTAAAAACGCTACATTTATTTAGGTTTCTTAGGTTGGCAGTAATTTATTTTCTTATAAAGTCGTGACTGCACGCGATTCTATTTTGGCGCTTTTATTGAAAAGTTGTTTTTTTGGGGAATAGACTAGATAGACTTTTCTTCGAGTATATTATCTATGTCCTTATATAGATGATGACGAATGTATAAATGATAGATAGACGGGAGTAGAAAAAAAAATCATTTGTTGGGTTCACAGGGCACCTCTGTTAGCAGTTGCATTATATCACATAATAACCCTAGGGTCTTTATGAAGAAAATACTAGATAGACTTTTTTGAAATTGCATAAGACATGCTTTTATATTCGTTTGCGGGACCATATAATTGACAGATAAAAGTACCGGAGTAGAAAAAGTAAGTAAACCAACTGGATTTACCTGATTCTTTCTAGTTCTGAACTCTCGCTACTCCTTAATTTAACTATAAGCACCTTCATTATGTTCAATAAAAACACCAGATTTATCTGAAAAAAAAGAAAGACACATTTATTGGTTAACACTTGCATATTTTACAGTAGATAAATGTAATTTTTCCGTAGCAGTCCTGAAAACACATGGAAACACTCAGGTTCATTTAATCTGCACTTTCAATTATTTTAACCCTTTCGCCGCCAATGACTTGATTTAAAGTCGGTAAATTTCGTGCCTCACACGCCACGACTTCATATCAAGTCGACGCGGTCGGTTTTTACACGTAAACTCAAGTTCTTTGTATTTTCTCTATTATTATTATTAGTCTATACTAATAATAATAATAGACCTTACCTTTTCGGTTTACAACATTTATAAATCCGGTAACCAACACTGCTTTAAAATTGCAACAGCAAACTAACCATTGTTTTTATTTACGTACAAATGTTTGCTTGGTGTTTTTGACACTTTATTACTTGATTGACGTGGCGGCGAAAAGGTTAATCCTATCAAAAACATTACATATAGGAGAATCGCGTTGCGCGACTGGCATTTTTGTCATGTAATGTTTTTTTTATGATCCAGGTATCTTATTTATAATGTAATGTAAAAAAGCTAAAATTTTAGCAACAGAAAAAATTACTTTGCCATCGCATATATTTATATAGGATTAAAATGTTAACTGTGCGGTTTGTAAAACTAGACAACCCGACTGATATATGTTTAATTTTTCAGTGGCTTTATAGCCTAAACACTAGAAGTCAAAATTATAGAGTTCAAAATTTGGAGCTTGTTGGACTCCTAGAAGTACCTTAAATATACGATGATCGTGATCTGTGAGTCAGTGACAGGATTAAGGAATTTTGACTTGCAATCATTCTTAGAGTGTATGTTGAAATTCAATGATATTGGGATCTTTCTTGTGTTATAGCCTCTTGGTCACAGAAAGGAGATCGTCAATTTTTGTTAGGTGATCTGGCCCAGATTATTTAGGACCGTTTAGGAATGGTTCTTACCTTTAAAGAATCGTCATAATTTCTAGATCAGGATGGTGGTAAAAATATTGTGAAATCTAATGGGAAAATTGAAAAATCATGCATTTAAAACTTGAATCTGACAAGGACAATATTTGAAAGCGTGTAAAAAAAGTACCGATTTTTTAAAGATAATGTACAAAAGCGGACTTGAAAACAAAACGGGAATCATAATGAAATAATAAAAAGTCATATTTTGATCGTATTTATAGTTCCTGTATTTCGGCAAACAAAGACGGCTGTCAAACCATCGTTGATACTATTAACTGAACATTCCTAACACCTATTGCGAAGGGATAAGGTTTACCACCGTTAAGTGCGATAGAACTAGTATCTGATATTACAAAATTGAAAAAAAGATGCGTTTCGTTATCTAAGGAGCATGATATTATGCCATTATGAAACCCACTTTTAATATTCACACTCCGATCAAAAATGCAAAAATACGCATTTTCAATCTTTAGGCGTTTTAATACAGTCGATTTCTAATTTAAACTTCCGTATTCGTAGGCTTAGATACTATTTTAATATTACAATGTTCTAACTTACCGAACATTATCAAAACGCAGATTATGTAACGGTATACATTGACAGTGTCAAACCAAAAAACAATCCCGTTTCAGGCCAGGGTGAAGTTAAACTTTATGTCAATGCCATAAGGACGTTAATGACTTGTCTTGCTGTATTTTAATCGCGGAAAAATCAACATAATATTTATTTATTTAGTATGTCTAATTCCCGTTTCATTTTCTTGCAATATTTTGTCTACTTTAGTAATAAAATGAGTATTTATTTTACATTGCAGTACAAACTGTATACGGTTTATATCAGGTGGCCCAGAATTGACGATCTCCTTTCAGCCTTCTAGCTTATCGACAATAAATAAGAGGGGGGTCGAAAATGGCCTGAATGGCTTCGGGAAAAGGATGGTACGGTACGGCCGTGCCTTTGTTGTTCGTTTTGCTCGATTTGGCGGGGGCACTACCGTGCCCCCAAATATCGGTATAAACGTATATCATTGTAAAGTTGATTCATGCATAGAGTTGTGCCGTTATTGAGGACATTCTCCGTTTTCTATGGGAAATATATATATTCTCGAGCAAGAACTTTTCCCATATTAAATGAGAAACGTTCTCGAGAACGGCACTCTCTATTCATATACACCATAATACACACTGACAACACATTAGGTAACAAGTCTCCCGTAAATACGTCAAAAGCAAAGCAAGTTCATGAATAGTTAATAATTTAATCATTTCTAATAACTCAAGTCAAATTGTTTAGACTTGAGTTGTTAAAAAATAGTAAATTCTTGCTACGTATTTTTTTAAGCAGATATCGTACTCAACCTATTTCAAATCGTCTTGCGTCAGGTCGTTATCTATAAAAATATACGTATCTTATTATTCCTTATGCGACACTCTTGCAGTTTTAAGGAGAGCGTATGCCAGGACGACATGGCATGATGAGAACATAGTAGGTAGCTATTTAATGAAAAATTATTTATTAAAACTTCGCTGTGCCCGATTCCAAGCAGTAGCATAGGATGCCACCGTAATTGAGTTAACACACCTATACTCGTAGGTATTCTCGCGCCAAGTAAGTATTATTACGTATTCTGCGCCAATGTGTCCGACCCGAACAATTACCACTTGATCTAATAATTTCACTCGGTCGAACCAACAAAAAGGCACTTCAGAGAATTTAGTAATTACTCGTATTATGGAAACGGGAGTACTTGCTTGTGAAGGTCTTTATGCGGCAAACGTAAGGTCGCGAAACCGGGCAGGCGTGTCAGCTGCAGAAACCCCCGTCGCGTTCTGTTCTACGGGGACCTAAATGTAAGTACGGATATACGTCTACCCATTGTGACAATATATTTCCTGCAGGATCAATGTAACCAATAATGAATCGCTTAGCCCCTTAATAGATACACACAAAATAAAGTCAACGACAATAGGAAAAAGTAAAGTAAAGAAAAAGAAAAACTTAAGAATAAAGTCATGTCAAGCTCATTTTCAACACCTCACCCGCTTAGGTACTTCCGCTGCTGACGGTGCAATCAATGTTTTGTATTGATTAAGGTACATTTACATTTAATTTATAGCCTTATCTACTGAATAGAAAGGTGGCTATAGTAGTTTATGTAACTGTTACGTAATAAGGGTCCTTAAAACATGAGTGTGGTTTTATGAAATGAGCCGCAGGCGAATTTCATAATAAGATCACACGAGTGTTTTAAGGCCTAATTACGTACAGTTGCATACACTGCTTTATCTACACTCATATTATATATATTAAATTAAGTGTTCGGAAACCATAGAATGACCGCCATTGTACCGTCATGGCCAACTCGATTGTGCCGGCGCTCGCGCGGGACCAATCGAGTTGGCCATGGCGGTAACATTATGTTATCAAATTCGATGTTCCAAATTTGAAACTCATTGCTTAACAATATTTGAGCATGCAAATTTAAAATTAAGCAAATTTAAAGATAAGAAACTTATCATAGTTAAATCGTTTGTTGTAATGCTTGTCATTGTCTACGGTTTTTGAACGCATTTTAGAGTACTTACAGTATGAGTGTAGATAAAATATTTTGTGAGACAACTATTGATTTAGAAATAAATAATAAACGTACTATTATAACTGCCAATCGCGGTCCTTGCATTATCCAATAAAGCGAAGAGAAGTTGTATCCATACCAACAACTGGAACAAAATAAAGTGTAGTTTATAATAACGGGTATAGCAGTGTAGAAATTTGATATTTGTACATTTTCTTAAATCAATAAGTACGTTCCTTAATTAAGTCGGTAACTATAAGTATCTTCACATTATTTTTTTGGGCGAGGCCTAGTAATGCATCGTATGCAAACATGAACACGGATGAACAATTGGAACACTAGCACAGAATTCATAGAAGCGTTACCGATTAATATCGATTTTAACTTAAAAAGTTTTTAATTACTCGAGTTTAATTTTACTGTTGTAAAAATATTTTTACAGTGAATAATGAATTTCTATTCATCACTGACAGGTATTTATAATTGAAGTACTCCATTATATTATCTAAAATCGCTTTTCTTTGAACTAATTTACAGCTGGCAGATTTACTGACTAACGAGTCAGAAATAGTTTAAATCATAATAGGAAAACATGGCGAGGAAATCTATTCTCATTCTAATCTCAATAAGGCCTAGTTTTCCCTCTGGGTAGAAAGGTCAGATAGAGAAGTCGCTTTCGTAAAACTAGTGCCTACGCCAATTCATAGGATTACGTTCCCGAGCAAACCCCAGGTTCAAATTGAGCCGTAGCAAAAAACTGGGACAAACGCCAGGAAGATGAGTTTAAATCTTTAAAGAGCCCGCGGTCTATTTTTTGTTGTAAACAGAGAACTGTTTGTTTTTGTACAGTCGACGTCAAAGATATCTTACACTTTTTCACCTTACACCTTTGTAATAAGGTGCAAAAGTGTAAACATATCTTTGACGTCAATTGTGCCTTAACCATTGTATTTAGGGTTTAATTTTTGAAAATAAATAAGGGTTATAATAACAGCATTTATGTTAGGTATGTTCCTACTGTGATTTGTGTAGGGTCAGGGAGGGAACAGTCGCTAAGATTTTTTCAAGAGGCTGTAGCATGAAAAATATAAATCCCTGAACTAATTGTTGCAAGCACAGAGCACAGTGCATTATTAAACTTTCATATGTAGCAAATATATTTGCTGTTACTTTCACCAAAAAAGATATATCCATTCTTTTTTAGAAATTGGGAATCGAGCCACTGTGTACCCGTTGCTGTACACAGTGACTAGGACCCCTAGTACACAGTGGTTCTAACAGTACACAGTGGCTACGTAAGAATCGAACCTAAATAAACTTTATAACAAAAAACATTTTTGTTTAATAAAACGGTAATTAGAATAGGTAAGCCTAATTCCGGAATAATCGTTCCTGATTCATTCTTCATTTAAAATAGGTACTTACCTAATAAATGTCGCATGATTTATTCACTTTAATTTTATTAAAAAAAGAGTGCATGAATTATTTTTAATAATAAAAGAACTTTTATTCTTATTCATGTTCAAGTAAATTTTAGCCCAACTCTGTAAGGTGCACAGTGGTACGCGAGCCACCGTGTACTTTTCTGAAACGAACGACTGTTGACCTTCGCGCCATTTTGTATTTTAGATAGAACTAAAAACAAATAGAAACATCGAGGGCCTTGAATTATCAGCCAATACTAAGTAGATTAGACACACTCTTCGATAAAAATATAAGTAATTAAAAATCTCGTTCGAGTTAAGAAAAAAGAGGAGTGAAACTTACCTGGAAATGTAATTTTGATAGCATTCAACACAAAAACGCACCATAATACATTCGCATGGCGCCGAAGCGGCTCACTAACTAGTTCGTACATGATAGGGTACGGAACGCTTCCGATTGATGTAGAGGACAGGCCTAAAGCTCTTTCCGTTTCCCGCACAGCACATTCGAGCCACTGTTCCCACCGAGCGACTGTACATTCCCTGACCTTACTTATTTAGATACTCACGTGTTAACTCCTTCGCTATTGTAGTGCAGTGCAGACATCGCGGCCCAAACTGCCGTCAGAATAACGGGTACTCCCCATCCGGTGGCGTAGTATACCGTGTGAGAAATGCCCTCTCGGAGAGCATTCGCCGTGACGACATTGTGCAAGTAAAGCCCCTCGATGAACATCCACATGAACATTACGGTGATAGCATACTCCAGAAGAATGTAAAAACTTTCACACAAATAAGGCTGGAAATAAATTCATGGTAATTATTGTTCAGCTACTAATATTGTTTTATACAAAAACATCGCATCCAAAATTCGCAAGTGCAACAGTTATTTGCCCCCTTTATTCGCCTTACTTTTTTGCTTTCTTATTTTAAATTAAAATAGCTCGCAAGGCCAAATATTTTATAACATCTAAAAAGAATTCAAATATACTCGTATAACGTAATCGTGCTGTATTTAAATGTGGTATCTAGCGAAGAGTAGTCAAGTGTCCACTCCGAGTTGTGCTGGTTGCGGAACTTGTCCAAGTTCTTATGGTTGGAAACAAGTAAGTAAATTGAACTTCGCAAGATCATAAGGGTTCTTTAAACTTTTTCAATAGTACGAGTAATATTGGGTGTTTGACAGCAGTCCTCCATCGTTAGCATAATAATTATAGATTCTAGTTCTGGCTAGTGGCTACGCTATGCGTGGCCCTGAGATTTGTTTAAAACTTATTAAATTGGAACTATTTTTTTAATGTTATCTGCTATTTATTTATTATTTGGGAGAATATTACATTTTTTCATCGTTTTCATATAAATTTTTGACGAAACTATTCAAAGAAATCGCGCCAGTTACTTATTGTAATGATACTAATGATTTATAAGTATGAAGAAAAATTTGGCAAGTAGAAAGTGATTTTTATACTGAACTGAAATCAACGAACTTGAGAAAGGCATCAGATATCGTACAGTCGCCTTCAAATATATCGGAGCAGCCAAAGTACTCAAAAATATCCGAACACTATCACCTTATATACAATAGAGGCGTTGTTCCGATATTTGTGACCACCTTGGCCGCTCCGATATATCTGATGGCGACTGTACACAAGTACGCTGTGATAACTCTATAAGCAATATAAAGTAAACATTCCAGAATGTACTTTTTGGACTTATTTTGATTTATTGAAGCGACTAATAAATAGACTTGTAGTACAGATTACACGCCTCAAACATACGATTATTGTAGAAATCATAAAACTATAGCATTGTGTACAATACACACACGATATCATACTTCGAAATCCTAAAATTGGTGTAGGTATATGTTTATAAAACAATGGTATTGCAGCAGGACAAGAGTTATTTTTGTATACCTGATATGTATGTGTAACTATGTATGTCGTAAGAAAAATAATTAATTGTTCAAGTATCATTATTGTTTTTCTCCTTATACACAGATTTTTTTTTAATTTGCCGTTTTTTTTTCAGGGCAACGATAGCGTTGCCAGTGTCTTGTTTTGCGATGCCAAGTAACTATATGTGTTTACAAGCGAAATATATTCTGCTTAAAGGTAATTTTGGGAAAAATCTAATTATATTAGGCAACTATATTTTCTGCTGCCAAAATTTAGATTTGCTGTCTAATTTTTATCGCCCTAGTTATAATATCTGCTTCTAACAAATACTTATATCTGTGACCATTTTAATCGAAACGGTCACCACCAACTTTGAAACGCCAAATTAAATGGATATTTGTATCCATTATAAAACTTTGATCACCAGATTTGTCAGTCGTCAGTCGACGTCAAAGATATGTTTAGACTTTTGCACCCTACTCCCTTGAAAAAAGGTGCAAAAGTGTAAACGTATCTTTGGCGTCGACTGTACCTACCACCAATTAATATCAAAACGATTACAAAAAAGACTTAAAATTTCCGGCAAATTGTATGCATCACCAAAATAATATATTATCTGATACCAAAATCGGATCTCTAATCAGTAAAAAAAGATTACTTACTTAAAAACACATTGGCTACTAAAACAAAATTTGATCCATTTTTAAAAGTCAGTTCTGGCGGTTAGTTTGCAGTTTACCTAACACACTCCTCGTTTCGCGCGTCTCCGGCTATCATGTCAGGTTGAGAATACTTTATTCTCAAAAAGAAGATATAGCTACACTTATATGAGAATTACATTAAATTAATTTATTAATATACATAAATAAGAATTTAAGTTACAAATTGCATGCACATTGTATGCTTACGTATAGCAGAAACATACTAAATTAAGAAAACTTTGAGCATAAAAATCATGTAAATATTTTTTATAATATTATTTGATGGTAGATCTACTATTCTGTTACTACAAATCTGGTGATCAAAATTTTATATTGGATATAAGTAGGTATCCATTAATTTGGTGTTTCAAAGTTAGTGACCGTTTCAATTAAAGTGGTCACAGATATGCAACTAAAGAACAAATCAAATTATTTTAATAAATATTTAGATTTGTTTATTTTTAAGTAGACACACTACTATATAAATTATATAGTATAACTGATATGACTGTATATGAATAACAACAACAAAATCAATTTACTCCAATCATAATAGATTAATACAAAACCAGTTTAATTACTGTTGAGAAGAACCACCAGGAAGAGGTGTTTCTTCGCCCAGTCATATTTTGACGTAGATTTTACTTTATTGATTACATTTATATGTTTATAGTAATGTTTGTCAATAGTCAATTCGACTTATATATTACCCACTCAGAGATTCATTTGAGTGACATCAAACTGACGGAATCGAATTTTTGGAATGATTATAACTATTTATGCGTATGTATTCTACAGCGGTATTGAAAAAACGGGACATAAACGGGACAAGTAAAAATACGGGACGCGATACTTAAATACAGTGACAGTCCCGTATATACGGGACGTATAGCAACCCTATAACTAGGGGATACAAATTAGGTGGCAAATTAATCTGAATGTGGGTGGCAGAAAATATAGTTGCCATTAAAGTCACTTTTATTGAAATAACGTTCGCAGTGTAGATTCTCACCATGTCGTCGATGCCCTTGAAGGCGGTGCTGTCGTTGGTGGTGCGGTCCCGCCAGCTGCGCACGAGTGCCTGATCGATGTACACGGTCAGCCTGATCACAACTTGCAGGACCATGGCACTGAACAAGCTCTTGTGGATCCGAGTGCGGCTATTGCGCAAGGACCTGGACATCATACGAACATATGGAGGTTACATATGGGGGATGGTTATAGGTACTTGTATTAATTAGTTAACTACAAGTAGGTATAACAGCGCACTGTCGGTAAATATTTTATGAACCAATTTATGAACTGTTATTAAGTGCTTAAACGTTAATTAATGCAAGCTGACAATGTTATGGCCCGTATACAACCCACAATGTTCTATTTGCTATAGTTATATTGGCAACTGAGATGCTGGGTAGAGAAATGACGTGCCACGGTAGCGAGAATGGTGATTGAAATGGAAATGGCAACTGTAATGCGTTACATCAAATTGATTCCTAGCCGGCAACACTATAATAGTTACACCAGATTGCGTATAGAAATCTCCTACCTTGCCATGCTATAGGTTTTACCCCACGATATCGTTGTGAAAAGACAAGCAAAAAGTATACCTGTAGGTACTCTTAATGATTACGCCACTAACCTGTAATATGAAAAAATAAAAAGGGACACCACCAAGGCGACGAGTGATATACTGAAGCCAGCTATTTCCATGTATCTAGTGCGAAGCGCTATTTCAAATTTCAGCTGTAAAAAATAATATGTATATTGAAAGTGTTTGTCACTTAAAATAATATTTTTTTTATCACGTTATTCTACAAGATACTTTAAAATGAGATTAAAGTATAAACCTGAGCAACATGTTCGTTGTCGTAGACCTTGATCAAGAGATTCTGGACCTCCTCAGGAAAGCAGGGGGTGTAGTTGGTCCAGCCTACGGCGCTCGACTCATTATGACGCCTGCCCAGCCACAGGCCGCTCGGACCGCACCGCCGGTGGGCGAAACCTGCTTTAATCATTTCTTTTTTCATAATCATCATTTTTGGTTTTACTGATGTGCCCTTGCATGCTCAGGCTTAGTTTAAGATAGGTACAATAATATGTACTATGCTCAGAGAATCTCATGTTATTAATTATAGAAAAACTAAACAAGAGAGCTGCTACAAAAATAAGGGTTTTTACCAACTCGTAGCACTATTACTAGCAGGAAATGTTTTTATTATTTGTTGGTGGTTATGGTTACGTGATAAGGTCTTGATAGTAACAGGTAGGAAAAACCCCTAAAATACTTTTTTTTTATATAAAAACTAATTGCGTCAGATGTTACGAGTATACACGTTGAATTTTCCAAATGTATCAGTTAAGGGCACTACCCGTGATGGTACGCAAAAATAGTCTACGGTGACCTTCTCCAACTTTTTGATTAACCACGATTGACATTTGATCCACAACTGAAAAGTACAAGGCAATTAAGTTAGGCGCAACACACATCACTATGCTCTGACTACACCGTACACTTTTAGGATTACTTCGCTGAACAGGACTGAATATGGTTAAAAAATGCATGTCTACTTTTTATTTTTCGATACCTATTTACTACTAGCTGCACCCGCGGCTTCGCCCGCGTGTGTGGGAGGTTTTGTAATTTTCATTTACTATCCAGGCCATTAGTGTAGAATTTACGCGTTCTACATATAAATATCTATCTACATTTATTAGTTCATCCGTGATAAAGATAACTGACTAAAACGCGTGCGTCGAGACCTGCGAATGCTAATGGCCGAGTTCCTGCAGGAGAATATGCTTCGAACAGAGGGTCAAACGGTACTGGCGCGAGGTAGCGTGTGAGCGCAACGACCCAGCAAAAACTGCTTTTGCAGCAGCAGGCCAAAATCTAATAAGGCCAAAGGCAGCAAGAATTGTTTCAGCAGGAGCATGAAAGGGTCCCCACAAAACTCAATGAGCAACACGGTGAGCGGCAATATTGAGAAAGACATAGGCCGAGCACCGCTTAGGCCCAGGCCCGGAAAGTCGCAGCGAGAATTGCTTTAGCAGCAGCAGCAGCAGCATGACAGGGACCGGACATATCTTAATGGTGAAGTGTCATACATAAGGCCCGAGGTTGAGCGGCAATGTCTGCGAAAGCCATAGGCCGAATAGGTACCGAGTAGGCCCAAGCCCGGAGCGTCGTAGCGAGAATTTATTCAGCAGTAGCAGGCAGCATGACAGAATCCGGACAAAATTCAATAGCGAAGAGTCTTAGCAAATCTGAGGGCCGGAGGCCCGATGGTGAGTGGTAATATCTGCGGAAGCCATAGTCTGGGTACCGCGTAGGCCCAGGCCCGGAGCGTCGTAGCGAACATTTCTTCTGCATCAGCGTAACAGCTAAGTAGCAGCTAGTAATTGCTAGATTCATGACTACCCTTTTTAAGGTTCCGTAGCCAGAATGGCAAAAACGGAACCCTTATAGTTTAGGTCATGTCCGTCTGTCCGTCCGTCCGTATGTCACAGCCATTTTACTCAGAAACTATAAGACGTATCTTAATAAAATTTAAGTATAAGGTGTAGTTTGGACGCCGCTATTTAGTTATGTAGTGAAATTGCAGAAAAAAATATTTTCAGGGGGGCGCTCCAAACATGTAACTAAATTAAAAAAATAATAATTGCAAAATTTATTAACACGTTGCACATAAATCAATAGGTCTTTCAAAATAACTTTGAGGTTTCTTTGAACATTTTGTGATTTAGAGAACAGTTTCAGAAATAATCGTTTCGAAAGTCGGAAAAATAGCGTCGTCGTCCTCCCCCTGTAACTTTTGAACCGTAAGCCCAAAAAATATGGAAAAAATTGTGAAGATGCGCATTATCATATATTTTCTACGAAAATTGTTTCTAACATTATCGGATTCGCCATTTTTGAGTTACTTCCAAAAAACTTCTTCCATAGGCATCAGATACGACCTTTTGGCATTAGTCTGGTTCTTATTCTAAAAGAAGCTACGTAACCCTCCATTATGCGTGGTCTGAAACGCACTTGGTCGGTTTTTATTGCAATCAGCTGTTAAAGCGAGATAAAACATATTGATCTCACAAACGGTACAATTTTTGCTGTCGGGTAAATCGAAATGGATAAATCTTAACTACCTGTTTTATTTGTTCTGATGTATATTGTAAGTAGGTTTCAGTACCTAAAGAGCAGTAAGCTACAGAGCTTCATTAACTTTGAAGTACCTCCAGGTATTAATGGATCACAATATATGTCCGGTTACTTACAATTTCCAAAACGAAGTAACACGTTTTAAAAATATTTAACCCGCAATCTTTAAATTGGGAAAGCATTTAAAAATCCATGGTTTAAGGCACTGGTCCCACCGCGGGCGAGTAACTATGAGCTATCGGCTATTTTCTAGCCCAAGAAACGAACAAAAAATAATCGTTCCCGTGTAAATAAAAGAGAGGGATGTATATTTATAGTTCATCGCAGTGTGAACAGCCAGCGATGAACTATAAATATATATCTCTCTCTTTTATTTACACGGAAGCTATTATCTTTTGTTCGTTTCTTGGGCTAGTAAATAGCCGATAGCTCATAGCTTACTCGCTCGCGGTGGGACCAGTGCCTAAACCTCGGCGGAAGGCAACAGACCGAATCGCTTAATTTAATCTAAAGACGTTCTTAAATACAGCGCCATCTATGACCAGTTTTGAGAACTATTTTTTTATGAAGATTATGTTTTAATAAGCAGAATAAAAACTACCCTATATGTTGCTCCGGGGTATAAACTGTTACTATCTATACAAAATTTCGTAAAATTCTGTGCAGTAGTTTTTACGTAGTGCGCGGACAAATTCACAGACAGACAGACAAGAATTCCAAAAATCACTGAAATGTATTCAGTCAACGTTTCTAAGACCCCCGAATAAGTTTTTCTAGAATATCTTCAATGTACATTTTTTTTCTCCTTACGCGTTTATTATATGTATGTATAGATGAAATGTATTCGGTCAACGTTTCTAAGACCCCCCGAATAAGTTTTTCTAGAATATCTTCAATGTACATTTTTTTCTCCTTACGCGTTTATTATATGTATATATATGTATGGAAATCATAATTTTTGACAAGTGGCTTTTTTAAGCCCTATCCGACCTAGGTGGGTTTGTAAGACACTTTGAACCATAATAGAAACTGGCGTATATCCGCCAACCGCTTCGTTTCAGCTATTTCCATCATTCTCTTTTGAATATGCATGAGCGATAGAGACGGAGATAACGAAATATCGATTTTCGAACTTCAAATGAGTTTTAAATAGGTACCTCTCTCAAACGGTACAACGCAAAAACCAGGTCGTCCGTCAAAGGTTAATAGGTCCCGCGTGATCTATAATTAACATAACTAACTATAGTGCTGGTTAATTATGGTCTGAATTTGCTGATTAAAAAAGAACCGACTTCACTTAGCCTCCATCTTTCCAAAAGGAAAAGCCCGAGCTACTGTAAAAAATACTCAAATCACTAACGGTGTGCCTCGATTTCTCCAGGATCCCATAATCAGATCCTGACCTGATGACAACGGGACCAACTTTCAAAGAAAAAAAGAATTTTCCAAATCGGTCCAGCCGTCTTCGAATAAGTAATCGGTGAACATACATTAAAAAAAATAGCAAAAACAAAGAACCCTACGAATTGATAACCTCCTCTTTCGAAATCTTGAAGTCAGTTAAAAAACCATGCTACATAATTAAAAAAAAAAAAAAAACCTCTTCAATGGGGGAGACCGGTGAGAGATTATTGTAGATGGTGACTCTTAAATTTAATACAATGAAATAACTTGCTGAACAAACACAGCGAAGAGGAAAAATCGCCAAACGTGAACTATGCGTCGTTGAAGAGTTCTGTTCTGATTATCATCAGCAGTTCCTCTTCATCAAATGTCACTTTTTTTAAATGAAAATGCTTGGTTTGTTGATAAAAACACAAAATCACTATATGTATGCATTTACAATCAATAAAAGAATTTTCAATATCCGTTCAGAGATGACGGAGTAACGGAATAACAAACATTTAAAAAAAATTACAATTACAACCGAATTGAGAACCTCCTTTTGAAAGGTGAACCTTGAATTCGGTTAATAACATATAAATATTAAAGGAAAATCTTTCACAAATCAACATACTTATATACATATATATTATACACCAACAAAAATTCGTGCCAAACTCACAGATAAATGCTGTTACGGGTATTCATAGGCAGTGTCACTACCGAACCGACCAGGCTAGGAGGCCGTAATTAAAAAACTATGGATGGTATAAGGAGGATGGGTCTCTCTTATAGGAAAACGGTCGAAAAAGTGTCCAGCGGTAAGCAGTATACAATAGTTCCAAATATCTCCGGGTGGCGCTAGGTATAGTTGAGCGTATGAAATGAACTTTATATAGTAAGTGCCTAAAAATGTAAATATTCAAAAACTGCATTAGATGCACTTCCCTATGACATTTTTTTTCATTTTAAATTATCGATCTTTAATACTTATATGACGTTCTAAATAAAATTAATATTCAGAGAGCTTTTCTTCTCCGCAAATAATTATTTTGCAATTATGTATGGATTTTTAATTTTTTTATATCAAAAATCATAATATACATACTAACAAATCTCCGTTAAAAAAATAAAAAAACTAACGCCCTGACCGGGATTCGAACCAGGGACCCTCTGCTTCGTAGGCAGGGTCACTACCGACCGACCGGGCTAGAAATGTATGCTCATGCTATTGTTGCGCCATCAGTTTAACGCTTTTTGACGGACACTTTTGTAACAAAGAGATTGACATCCTCCTTATACCATCCATATCAAAAACAGTGATCAGTGGAGGAAAATAGTGAACTTACGTGAGGTGTCGCTCAGGCGAGCCGGCGGGCAGTGCAGGCTGGCCACCTCGCCCGCCGGCGTGGGCGGCCAGCACAAATACGAATCGAAAGTCGCGTTGCAATACACTGTCTCTGTAACCATACCAAAACCGATGATTTAATGAAAAGCTGATTATTTTTAGTACACTTTGTTAAGTCATCAATCAACTCCGGGCTAATTAAATTTCGCATCCATTCAAATTGTTTCATACTTACGTAATTAAAGGTCACTTTAGGTAATTTAGGTGTACTCATGAAAGCCTTTTTACCTAGTATAGTGTCATAAGCACAGATAAATGTTTTCCAGTTCTACGTGTAATAATAAAAAAATTAACAGTATTCATGTATAGGTCTACTAGCTTTTGCCCGCGGCTTCGCTCGCGTTATATTCGGGGTAACACGGTTCCCCTCTCCTGATTGCCCCCCGGAATGCTCCAAACAAACTTCCACCCCCCATTTTAGGGAAGTGGGGGGTTAGAAAGAGACAAAAAGTAACCTATGTCACTCTCCATCCCGTCAAATATCTCCACTTAAAAAATCACGTCAATTCGTCGCCCCGTTTTGCCGTGAAAGACGGACAAACAAACACACACATACACTTTCCCATTTATAATATTAGTATGGATTATACGTACCGTACCTATAGGAAGGTATACCTGTATCGTTGTCTAATACTGATAATAACACTACCTTTCAGTCAAGTGGGATTAGACTGATTTGTGTAAAATATCTATTAATTATAATTATGCTTCTGACAAGTAATAGGCCAAGAAAATAAGATTTTTTCGAAGAATTAATTCCCAGCAGGCTAGAAATCGTTTTAATACCTTCTTGTGGTTCTAAATGCATGTAATCCGAGTTTGCCCAATCCCAAGAGGTGTGCATAACTTTTTAGCGAAAATTTTGCTCTTTGTCAGATTTTTGCTTGTAGCTCGAAAACAGTACATCCGACGGAAAATATCATGTATATCAATATTAAAGAGGGTTAAATTCTGCCTCGAATGAGTATCTTAACTTATAATTCGGTTCAGCGGTACAGCCAAAATCAAAAGTTATAAACCGGAAAAATGTCTCATTTAATTGAAAAACTCATATTTTGACTTCCATATCACATATCTTTGCAACAGATGACTCCTGGTGTAAAACATATATAATAAAAGTTAAAGACAATATAATTTCACGTTATATAGACATTTCATTTTTCAAATTCAGTCATTTTGAAAGACTAAATTTGGCATGAATTCAAAAGCGGTTTTTTACTAATTCCTTCTAAGTTGCATATTTTCCATAAATATGAGGTGTGAGGCGTACATTTAATGCATTGTTACAACTAAGAACATTTAGGTGCAATTTTCTTAAAGGTACCTAATCGGAAAACTATTTATACAATTTTTTTTTTTTTTTCCGGTAATTTCAAGGGTATATTCCTGAGCTTAACTTAGGTTTATTTCTCAAAGACTCCAGTGTCCTAATTAGCTCCAGTTCTGAAGTAATCGATATTTTATTAATGCCTTCTAATTGTGTAAACCTACATTTAATTATTTTTTCACTTCTCATGCTCAAAAAGTGTGTCATATTATGCTTACCAAGGCGGACTAAAGTAGTACATTTAGCCTCTAGGGCTAGTATGTATACATATTTATGATTTACAAAACATTTTAAATTGACCAATCGTAACACTTCATCATATTAAATCCACCAATCACAACACACATATCGAAGTTAATCGGAACGCTAGATACTTTTTTGGTGCCTATACTGTGTAAATAATTAGTCCTTAAAAAAACATTGTATTTAATATCAACCAATCAGAATACAGCAATGTTAAAATCGACCAATGAGGAAACGCAATTTATTTCTCAAAACGTGAGGTTTTTCTAGTTCCTACTTCATAATCATTAAATAAGTAATTTTTTGGAAGCGCTTTAAAGCGTGTTTAAACTGTTTAAACGGCTATTAGACATGGCAATTTGTAGGGCCCAATCGGTTGTGTCCAACTCCTGTCGGCCCCAACGCACGTTATTACACTTTCCCTACAAATCGCCCCTACCGACCCTACCTTACCAACAAATCGTCCCTACCGACCCTAGCTCAACGTTTACAGAGATGCCTTCAAAACATCTAAAAAATGTATTTGGTGAAGCACGGTGATAGTACTCATAACAGTATACATTAAATAAAATCTGAAACTGTTTTTTTTATTATAGATATTTAAATGACCGCTCGAGCTGCCTGAATCTAAATTCATCTGCCCAACCCTTCTATGATTTAAATACAAAACTAGATAAATATATTAATTACCAGCGAATCTACACAATTTAACTTTTATTTTAAATAAAAAACCAGACGGAATGTGTAGAAAATGGCTCACATTATAAATAAAAAAGGTAAAATAACTCTAACGACCTCCATAAACAGCTGCGGGTATCGGGGCACTGCCGATCGCCCTAGATCGGGACTCTTACTCCCTAAGTACCATTACACCTACCAACCCGACAGGTTGGACCCTACAAATTGCAATGTCTAATAGCTACTTTAAAGAGGTAATTATACCGTCGTCTGTGGAATCTATTCGCGGTGTTTATATTTTGTATCTATGTCAAAGAAGTTAAAAAAATTAAAAGACCGTCAAGTTAAACCATAATTTAACCTTAGTTTAGTTATTGTGCGTAAATAATAAGTATTTTTATCTTATTTTCTCGCAATCGAAGTAAAAAATAGTATGCATTACTCTGGTCTAAAAGCCATATTACCACTCGAACAATTTTCCCTCACTTCGTTCGGGAAAATAACCACCTCATGGTAATATGGCCTACTTTAGACCCTTGTCAAACAATCTACTATTTTTACTCTGTTAACCCACTACAAAATTATGCACCTGTGTGTTAAGTCAAATAGGTTCAGTAGTTGTTGATTGATTCCCCAATCTGTAGGTCGAGTTAATATTAACTCAACCAAACAATTGAACATTATGACATGTCAATGAAATTTCGAATATTAACCATCCTAGATACAAAGGGAACATATTGTAATGAAAATTTTATAATTGAAAAAAAATGGAAAAATTCACCGCGACGAGCAAGATTCGAACTTGCCACCTTTCGGAACACCGGTCCGAATTTTTCCATTTTTCTTTCAATTATAAAATTGAAATTTCTATTGCAGACATTTCTGCTTAGTACAACATTAATATTGTATTGTCTTAACATACAGTTACATGACTTTATAGCGGGTTCTCAGACTAAAAGAAAAATTTACACAATCAGAAGACGAAAAAGAACTATCGATTACCTCAGAACTGGAGCTAATTAGGACACTGGCGTCTTGAAATTACCGGAAAAAAAAAAACACGGTGTATAAATAGTTTTCTGATTGGGCACGTTTTAGAAATTTGCACCTAAATATTTTTAGTTGTAACAATGCATTAAATGTACGCCTCATACCTCATATTTATGGAAAATATGCAACTTAGAAGGAATTAGTAAAAAACCGCTTTTAAATTCATTCCAAATTTAGTCTTTCATAAGGACTGAAATTGAAAATTGAAATGTCTATATAACGTGAAATTATATTGTCTTCAACTTTTATTCTATAGGTTTTTCACCAGGAGTCATCTGTTTCAGAGATATATGGTATGGAAGTCAAAATATGAGTTTTTCAATTAAATGAGACATTTTCCCGGTTTATAACTTTTGATTTCGGCTGTAACGCTAAACTGAATTAGAAGTTAAGATACTCATTCAACGCAGAATTTAACCCTCTTTAATATTGATCGCTCTTGGGATGGGGCAAACTCGGATTACATGCATTGAGGACCACATGAAGCTATTAGAACCATTTCCAGCCTGCTGGGAATTAATTCCTCAAAACACTTTTTATAGATCTTATTTGCTTGGCCTATAAAGGCAAGATAGTTTCTCACTTATTGAGCTGCTACCTTTTACGAACATTATTTTAATAATTTTTAAGAAAAAAAAATCGGCTTTTATGGGGGAAGCCGGTGAAGGATTATTATAGATGGTGGACTCTTGGACTCCATACAATGAAATAACTTGCTTAACAAACATAGCAAAAAGGACAAACCGTCAAACGTGAACTATGCGTCGTTGAAGAGTTCCGTTCTGATCATCATCAGCAGTTCCACTTCATCAAATGTCACTCATTTGATTGAAATTTTTTGATTTGTTGATAAAAATACAAAAATCCCTTTGTTTCATACATGCCGAATTGAGAACCTCCTCTTTTGAAATCTAAAAGTCGGTTAAAAATTATCAGTTGCGTCAGTTTTGAGTTTTAGGTCGAATTCAAAAATCTGCTCTACTTAATAATATTAAAGTAGATATGTCATTTCCTAAAAACTGGCCTGTTTATTATCGTATGAAGGTTACCCCTACAACAAAAATGCCATTCAGTTTCAAGGCTATCTTTGGTGATTTAGCTTTTGCCGAACTCGTATTTAGATAATTTAGGTGCCTAAAATCGGCCTCTAGGTTCACATTTGATTGTGCCAGCTTTGGAATTAATCAGCCATCATTCATGTTCTGATTAGTATTATACATTGTCAATGGTGATTTTTGATACAGAAGTATAAACAATATTATAGACAATTATTTATCGCGAAATAAAACCAAATAATAACACAATTTTTTTACATGTTAATTGAAACATATTTATAAGTCCTAGAAATATATTTAATTTTTAAACTTAATTTATAATAATGAAATGCGTGAGGTTCTTTCTTCTAAACATTGCGTCCTCGTCGTTCACTGCTGTTTTCATCTCCTCTGGAGTTAAACCTGTTTCGTCGTCACTATATAGATTAACGCATGCTTTTCTCTAAATCTACCGTATCTTATTTTAGAGTACAGTCAACGCCAAAATATGTACGTATACACTTTTGCACCTTACTCGATTGTTATAAGGTTCAAAATTTTATACATATTTTAGGCGTTGACTGTACAACAAAACAAAAATATTCAAAGCTTGTGAAACATAATTGAAAAATATTATTCGGCATATCACAAAATACTGACTTGCGCAGCAAAAAACTCTGAATGCGCATCAAATCGATGTTTTGATGTAATTTTAGATTTTTTCGTTTGATTATGGTTATTTTTTTGTTGTACCTTTAAAGACTAGCCAAAAATATTTTAACAAAGGAACACGACACACGCATTAGTCTGTCTAGATGTACTGCTTTACTCAGAGTCCCCGCCCAGGTCTGTGTACAGTCAACAACAGAAGTAGCTGAATGGGCGAAGTGTTTAAAATGAACTTTACAATACTATTATTAATTAAGATCATTTTGAACATCTCCCGCTTTGCTACTTCTGCTGCTCACACACAATTTAAAATGTCTTAAAAAAAGAAAATACGTAATTAGTATGTCCTTATATTTAGGTGTGCTATACAGAAGTGTTATTTATCATTTTTAGGATTGTATGATCCGGTCATAGGCAGTTCTTCAAGATAGTTTTAAATGCCATTTAAGTCATTTTACTTGTATCGTCATAGTAATTTTTAAATGTACCTATTTAATGTCATCATCATCATCATCATCATCGGCCTTTGCATCTATTGCAGACGATTTAAACAGGAACACTGTGGAGACAACGCCTTTGGTGGCTATGTATATGTTGCAGGGAAATGATTAAAACAGAGATTTAAACAAATCTCTAAGGGATATGATCAAATTACGCAGGATGTTAAAATGGAGACTCCATATCATCATTTCCCTAGAAAAATTCAGTAATTTCACCAAATCACTGACTCTGTTTAGTGGGAAGACAAAATCGGCCAAAAAACGCGACACGCTTTATCATTTCACTAAATTTGTTTAGGAATTTGACAAAATCCCTAACCGCTACAGTAAGTTGATGAAACGAACTCAAAAAGTCGACTAGTTTTATCATTTCGCTAAACAAGTTTAGTGAAATGATAAAGTCTCAACTGGAAGATGGTATATGGTGATTTGATTAAATCTCTGAACTGGTTTAGTGAAATGACGAAAGGAAGTACCGAATACAATATTTTACTTTACACTTAAGCGATTTCATCAAATATCTGACTAGATAAAGTGAAACAGATATTAAATCAGAGATTTTAACAAATCTCTAAGGGATATGATCAAATCACGCAGGATGTTAAAATAGAAAATCCATATCATCATTTCCCTAGAAAAATTCAGTAATTTCACCAAATCACTGACTCTGTTTAGTGGGAAGACAAAATCGGCCAAAAAACGCGACACGCTTTTTAATTTCACTAGATTTGTTTAGTAATTTGACAAAATCCCTAACCGCTACAGTAAGTTGATGAAACGAACTCAAAAAGTCGACTAGTTTTATCATTTCGCTAAACACGTTTAGTGAAATGATAAAGTCTCAACTGGAAGATGGTATATGGTGATTTGATTAAATCTCTGAACTGGTTTAGTGAAATGACGAAAGGAAGTACCGAATACAATATTTTACTTTACAGTTAAGCGATTTTATCAAATCTCTGACTAGATAAAGTGAAACAGATATTAAATCAGAGATTTTAACAAATCTCTAAGGGGTATGATCAAATCACGCAGGATGTTAAAATGGAAAATCCATATCATCATTTCCCTAGAAAAATTCAGTCATTTCACCAAATCACTAACTCTGTTCAGTGGAAAGACAAAATCGGCCGGTGCAGTATTTGTGAACATCCAGTGCATGCAACATGTGGAAGTACTATTGGAGAGGAAGGTTAAGGCGTAGTTGTTAAATGCCAATTTTGTCAAAAAAAAAGCAATATTAGAGCTGAGAGGGAAAATGCAGCAAAATTTTTGAACATATACTAAAGAAAGATTGAAGATATAGACTAGATTACGTGAAATTGTTACATAAAATGTCAAAAGTAGGTATCAAAGTTGTCAAAAAAAAACAAGTCTCGCAACTCAGTTCTTCTACCGTAAAAAGTTGTGAGATCCATGTAATACCAAGTCGGTTGATTTATTCAGTCCCTACTTAAGGGACCTTCTGTCTTAAGTTATTACGTAATTAGCTAATCTAACAACATCTTATAGTGACCGTTTTCATGCACTGGATTTTCACAAATAACGCACCTTCCAATTATGTCTTTCCACTAAACAGAGTCAGTGATTTGGTGATATTACTAAATTTTTCCAGGGAAATGATGATATGGAGTCTCCATTTCAACATCCTGCGTGATTTGATCATATCCCTTAGAGATTTGTTAAAATCTCTGATTTAATATCTGTTTCACTTTATCTAGTCAGAGATTTGATAAAATCGCTTAACTGTAAAGTAAAATATTGTATTCGGTACTTCCTTTCGTCATTTCACTAAACCAGTTCAGAGACTTAATCAAATCAGCATATACCATCTTCCAGTTGAGACTTTATCATTTCACTAAACTTGTTTAGCGAAATGATAAAACTAGTCGACTTTTTGAGTTCGTTTCATCAACTTACTGTAGCGGTTAGGGATTTTGTCAAATTCCTAAACAAATCTAGTGAAATGAAAAAGCGTGTCGCGTTTTTTGGCCGATTTTGTCTTCCCACTAAACAGAGTCAGTGATTTGGTGAAATTACTGATTTTTTCTAGGGAAATGATGATATGGAGTCTCCATTTTAACATCCTGCGTAATTTGATCATATCCCTTAGAGATTTGTTCAAATCTCTGTTTTAATCATTTCCCTGCGACATATATATAGGTATATGCAAAATAATATAATCCTACATTCATCGGCTCATCGCTAAATGGTCTAAGAGCTGGCCACGTCAGATATGACACAATAATGAGAGCAATTAAACCCGACTAGTTAGACTGCTTTAACATCCTTATTGATAGATGCATTAATGATGGGTGCAGGTCAGAGTGACAGACCAACAAAGTTTTTAATTTGGAAAATAGTAATACCAAAATAGGTAAAAACTGCCAATGTAGTGTCATTTATAGAGGACAGGGTCTATATTTTAACATAAGATTAAAACCATTGTCTATTATTGCGAAAACAAAAACAGTTAGTAGGCGACTAACTAAAAATTGCATTATACATCATTTGGCACTGCTTTCCCCCAACAGAAACTTTTGGATATGATTTAATCTAATCAATTACATATTTTCTCATAATATTGCATCAAACCCAGAACTTTACGATTTGTATTCTTTGACCTCCACCACTTTACAGCTGCCAGATGTCCGGATCTAGAAATAAGCATATTATAGCAAACTAACTAGAGTGGTTTCGTGGCTCTTATTATAGTGTCATGTCTGACGTGGCAGGCGCTCCGTCTAATAGCTAGTATGCGCGTAGCGCTACGCCGTAACATTCTTTGCAGAGCGTGACGACAACGTGTCGTGATTTGCGCTGAAACGGTTAAAAAGCTGTGTTATGTTCATAGCTTTAATCCACGGAACTAATATAAATTAGTGCTTTCCAACTTTCGTTCACAGTAAGTAAAGAAGTCGTTCACGGGAAAATGTGTAATATTTTACGGTACCCTTAAATTCATGGGAACTGCCCTATACTCCATTCAAGGGAAAATAATGATCTTTTCGAAAAGATCCCTTTTAAATACTATAAAATCGATGACTTCGAAGCGAAGGAACCATGGCCAAGTGTGAAATGTGAAACGCTATCGTAGTCTTGCTCGTAGAGGCTTTGCATTCTGCTCATGGCGCTGCTGCTGCATGGCTGCTCCGTTTTATGATCCTTTGTTTTGTCTATTTTACGCAATTCTGTTGAACTTTTTACCTATTATCCCGATTCATTGGATACATATGCTATGTATTTGGTAGAACTATAACTGTTATTATACAATAAGACTGTAAGCTTAACGGTCTCTAGACCTGATTTTTTTCGCACTTACCCCTAAATCCTATTTTTATATTTCTCTGACCGTGGGGACCTTTTACATATCCAAACTTAGTATATTAATAACCATGGAGACTACATCTCCTATGTATAGGTACAATTCAGGCTGTAACAAAAATATTGGTGATCCGTTCAAGGGCATAATTGGTATCGTAATTCGACTTAAATCAGAAAAACATTTTTGAAGCCAAAAATTGATACTTCACTTTGTTGAAGCTATTGCAGTTTAGCATCACTCAAAAGTGAGATATCACACTAGAATTTTTCATTATTTTTATTAATGTATTTTACTCCTCGCTTATCTTAGCGAGGAGGTGAATTCTGCCAATGTCAGGGTGTACTTATGATTTTATTCGATCTTGGTAAAATAAAATAAAAGCAACGTTGTTCGGTTAAGGGCTTGTTGATTGTAAAGTGATAGCCTCCTTACAAACACGTGGGTGGCCAAGACCCCGGATAAACGTTTGTTCAACTAAAGGGTGGTTACGCGCGTTTTGGGACTAATTTTTCATTATCTGCACACTTGTTCGTTAGGTCATCGCACTATAAGCTATCAATATTACACACTGAACTACGTAAATGAGCAAAAAACAAAAAACTTCCAAAGACGATGCAGCCATCTTGAAGCTCAAACGATTATCTCCTCACACTCGAATTGCATGCGACTATCACTTATGCCATGTCGAATAAGTCAGCCCTGTCAGCCCCTTAACAAAGTGTTTCAAACCTCGTTTACTTAAAAAATATTTTTTTGTATTTCATTATTCAGTGCTCTAAAATAGAAAGCTTATTTGGTCTCTTGATTTGAACGCTAAGAATGGAATTTTAGGGATCCATTATATGTATATACACAGTGACGCTATTATGAATTATGAAATATCCTAATTAATTATGAAGTATTGATTCGTTTTATTTGTATATAACATTAATATTGTAATATAATAATGCTCCACGGGCAGTCGCAGCTGCGGGTCGGCCGGAATATCCGTTTCTTGTCCACTATTCAATGCCCTTCCATCGAGCTTATTTTCAATTACCTGCGATAGCGTGGCACAGAGCGTGACAACTTTATGAAAAACGTGGGCTTGAATAATATAGTTTACCTTCAGCTAGATGTTGAAGCCCTTCCAATAAAATCCGGAACTTTAACTAACTCAACAATGAGTTGGGAATTGAAAAGCCATTTTATTAGGGTTCCGTAGCTTACATGGCAAAAACGGAACCCTTATAGTTTCATCATGTCCGTCCGTCCGTCCGTCCGTACGTACGTCCGTATGTCACAGCTATATTACTCGGAAACTATTATACGTCTTAATAAAATTTGGACATACGGTGTACTTTGTATGCCGCTATTTAGTTATATAGTTTAATTGCAGAAAAAAAAATATTTTAAGGGGGCGCTCCATAAATGTAACAAATTTGAAAAAAAAAAATTTTTACCCTATATCAACATGTTGCACATCAATCGATAGGTCTGTAAAAATAATATAAAGGCGCGATTCGACATGCCAAACTGCGAGACGTGGCTCTCACACTTGTCTCGCTAGGTGATAGAGTGAAATCCATCTGTCCACACGTGTCCACACCTAACTGTCAATCTGTCAGTAGGTCTCGCTAGAGCGTTTTGTCTATGGCTATGGCCACCATTTTAGATGTCACTCTTGAGTGATTCCACCCCAAATTTCAACTGTCACAAAAGTGTGATCTCATAGTTGTCTCGCTAGCTACTGTCAGTTATGCCATGTCGAGAAATCCATCTGTCCACACGTGTCCACACCTAACTGTCAATCTGTCAGTAGGTCTCGCTAGAGCGTTTTGTCTATGGCTATGGCCACCATTTTAGATGTCACTCTTGAGTGATTCCACCCCAAATTTCAACTGTCACAAAAGTGTGATCTCATAGTTGTCTCGCTAGCTACTGTCAGTTATGCCATGTCGAATTGAGGCCCTTCTTTGAAAACATTTTGTGATTAACGACTCTCAGCAGTAAGGGAATACGACACATAGCTCACCAAACGAAGACGCTTAACTGCCTGATAGGGGAAGTAATTCGTGTATAGCTGAATTTTGGTGTAGTTGTAGGCAAAGGTATCTTACACAACATACTAAAAGTACCGGTGGATGGGGGCGCCGCTAGCGGGGAGAGGGGGGTGTAAAGGTCCCTTATTTTGGTTTTTCGTAAATAACTCGGTAACGGTAGCTCATACGAAAAAATGTTTTATTGCTTAATTCATCCACATCTAAATTTCTATAAAAAAGATTCTTTGCAATTTTTTGCTAGGATCAATGTTTAATGAGATATCGAGGAAATACGATAAACACTTTTTTAAACTTTCGGAGCTAATATTTACGAAAGTATTAGTTTTGTCCAAAAATTGTTTCAGAATACCCTTATTGTTTTAAAAAGACCTATCCAACGATACCCCACACATTAGGGTTGGAGTAAAAATAATATTTACCCCCCCACTCCATGTGTACGGGAGGTACCCGAAAAAATAATATTTTTTCACATTTTGTTTTAAAACTTTGCCGGCGTGAATAAAGTACATACTCACACGATTTTTTTATTTTCTAATACTAACCATCACTGAGCAGGCTGCTCACCCTGCTACCTCACTTCCTACCCTTATAGTTTCGCCATGTCCGTCTGACCCCATCTGTCCGTCTAGATGTCTAGTACTAAACATCACTGAGCAAAGCCGTGGACGGACAGACGGGGACAGACGGACATGCCGAAACTCCAAGGGTAGGACCCCTCCTCACCCTGCTCAGTGATGGCTAGTACTAGAGAAATGAAATTTCGTATAAGTATGTGTTTTAATTACGCAGACAAAGTTTTAAAACAAAATGTGAAAAAATATTATTCTTTCGGGTACCTCCCGTACACATGGAAAGGGGGGTAAATATTTTTTTTACTCCAACCCTAATGTGTGGGGTATCATTAGATAGGTCTTTTTAAAACAATAAGGGTATTCTGAAACCACTTTTGGATAAAACTAATACTTTCGTAAATATTGGCTCCGAAAGTTTAAAAAAGTGTTTATCGTATTTCCTCGATATCTCATTAAACATTGATCCTAGCAAAAAATTGCAAATAATCTTTTTTATAGAAAATTTGATGTGGATGAATTAAGCAATAGAACATTTTTTCGTATGAGCCACCGTTACCGAGTTATTTACGAAAAACCAAAATTAGGGACTTTTACACCCCCCCCTTTCCGCTAGCGGCACCCCCATCCACCGGTACTTTTAGTATGTTGTGTAAGATACCTTTGCCTACAACTACAACAAAATTTGGCTATACACGAATTATTTCCTCTTAGTTTTCCTTCATTAGGTGGGCTAACAAGGAGGGGGAAATAGTTCTTATAACAGCTAGATCTGACATGAATTTCTTAACAGTACACTACACATGTTATATAAATATATTTTAAGTGAGAAATTCCTATGTTGATTTTCTCCCGTTTACCTACTTGATAAAATATTTACGCTTTTGTTCTCCGTAAGTGGCAATCCGAAATAATCACACATTATTTAGAGAAATAAAACATCTTTAGGTCTGAAATATATTTGTTTTAATTTAAGTAAAATCGGTACTTACACCACGCAAGTTCACGTTATAATCAGTACCTATCTCAAAAAGGCAATTTCTCTTTGGGTTTATACGTAAGGAAAAAGTCTCTGTATTGTGGTACAACTACGTTGCCCTGGCCTGGTAATCCACAGTTAGTCAAGGTTTCTTGTGTTTGTTCTTCATCCAAATCTTTTAAAGCACATAGTTCGCTCAGAAATTGCAGCCATTCGTCCCAATCCAGCTCTGACTTGCTAAAATAATAGTTATTTATGAACACAATTATTCCCTTAGTCCAGTAATTACCTGTCTTAAAACTATTATAAATTAAAAGTTTTGGAAAACCCCCGAAACGGCTGAACTAATTTTTATAAAAAGTGTATAAGATCAATCCGTAGAAAACCTGCTCATCAATAAATAAAACCGCATTTAAATTGGTTCAACCATGTGAGCGATACGGAACCGTATAATACAAATAACGAGTTGCTAAAGTTTACAAATAAAAACATTGTAAAGTGTATTTAACTATTTTTAGCATAGTAAGGGCCTGTTTCACAATCACCAGATAAACTTATCTGCCAGTTAAAATTATTGCTATCCTTTTCTCCAGTCATATAAAAGAAAACGACAGCAAACATTTATCTGGCAGATATGCTTTAACTGGAGATTGTGAAATAGGCCATAAGAGTAAGTAAGTAAATATTTTTTATTGCACATAAATACAAGAATAATAAAAAAGTTTTTTTTTACAATTAACTTAAAATACACATACAGGCGAGATCAAGAGTTTGTATAATCTAGTGAAACATCTCCGTCCGTCAATCAAAGATTTTTAGGCAATTTTGACAAAATTGGTGAGTAGTGATGGGTAGAGAGCCAATTTACCAAACAAAATTATGGATACTGTTGTATATGTATGTATAGCTAGCGGTGTACGGTACCGCGATCCCTACTTAAGGTATGTCTCTAATTGAATAAAACCAGTGTGTAATCGACCGCCTTTGGTTTCACTCGTCCCCTGTCACATACCTAACAGTGGCGACGAATCTACCCGCGTGTTAAAAAAAGTTAAAAGTACTTCGTAATGTCTAACTCACATTTTGGAATTTTAACAAGTTTTGATCATAATACGGGAACGTGGCAGGTGTATAAAAATCGGTTGTCGCAATGGTTTATCGCGAACGATATAACTAAAGACGCCGATCCTCAAGGAGTGAAGCGGCGGGCAATTTTACTGAGCGCACTCGGCGAAGCTACCTACAAGTTAGCGGCAGATTTAGCCTTACCCAAGTTGTTACACGATTTGCCATATGAAGATATTCTCAGCATTTTAGATGCACACTTCTCTCCGAAACGCTGTGTCTTTGGTGAAAGATCCCAATTTTATGCTACCGTGCAGAAGGAGGGTGAGAGCTACACGGAATGGGCGGCAAGATTGTGTGGGCTGACGGAGCATTGCGGCTTTTCAAACCTTGAGGAAGCATTAAGGGACCGTTTTATAATGGGAATGCTTCCTGGTAAGGAGCGCGAGAAGCTGTTTGCTTTAGAACCTAGTAAGTAGGGTAACCTTGGCAAAAGCAGTGGATTTGGCAGAGAGCGTGCGGAGCGCGCGCGCAGGAGCGACCCCAGCACAGGCTACGTCGCCGCCTTTAAAAAACACACCACAGAGCAGTGTCGGTTCGCTAATTATACTTGTAGGAAGTGTAACAAAAAAGGTCACCTGAATCGGATGTGCAAAAAAATTAATTTTGTGGAATGCGAGGGTGTAGGTGAGAACGGCGATGACGGTAAGTTGCTTAATATTCGTACTGTTCATGGAGAGCCGATGACAGAAATCATTGAAGTCCAAGGGGTTAGAATGGAGCTTCAGTATGACTGCGGTTCAGCGGTTACCACAATTTCGGAACGAGTCTATTTAAAACACTTCAAATATGTGCCATTATTACAGGACCATAACCCGTTAGAAACTTATATAGGAGGTCCTATTTGTTGCATTGGAATAGCTCCGTTACTTTTTTAGGGTTCCGTAGTCAACTAGGAACCCTTATAGTTTCGCCATGTCTGCCCGTCCGTCCGTCCGTCCGTCCGCGGATAATCTCAGTGACCGTTAGCACTACAAAGCTGAAATTTGGTAATAATATGTATATCAATCACGCCGACAAAGTGGTAAAATAAAAAGTGGATTTTTTTTATTTATTAGGGTACCTCCCCTATACGTAAAGTGGGGAGTGATTTTTTTTTTCATTTCAACCCTAACGTGTGATATATTGTTGGATAGGTATTTAAAAATGAATAGGGGTTTGCTAAAATCATTTTTCGATAATGTAAATATTTTCGGAAATAATCGCTCCAGAAGTAAAAAAATATGCGTCCCCCCCCCTCTAACTTTTGAACCATAAGTTTTAAAAATATGAAAAAAATCTCAAAAGTAGAACTTTATAAAAACTTTCTAGGAAAATTATTTTGAACTTGATAGGATGAATAGTTTTTGAAAAAAAATTACAAAATAATTTCTGAACTAAGTTTGTAATTTAACCGTATAAGCAGGTGTTTATTGTACCTGTAATTTCTACAAAATTACAATGAAATGACGTGCTTTCAAATAAAGTAAAAACGGTGAAAATCGGTTCACGCAATAAAGAATTATTCCATAAAAATCATCTTCCATACTTTAAGCTCGCGCGCAATAGTTTACTTAATTTGCCGATAGATGTCGCTGTACGTGGAACTCTCATATCATATCCTACATGGCGGTGTTATTAACTCTTAAGTGGGGACGCTTACTGTGACGGACGGAAAACTACGGAACCCTACACTGAGCGTGGCCCGACACGCTCTTGGCCGGTTTTTCATATAGGGACAACCCTCATACGATTAAGGTTCATGTCATCCGTAATGGGGGACCGCCAATTTTAGGAAGAGATTTTATGGCTGTTTTCGGTTTAGAAATTACCGCACCTGTCAATTATTGCGATTCGTCAAATAACGTTTTAGATTTGTTACAAAAACAATATCCGGCTGTATTTTCTGACGACCTAGGCAAGTTTAATAAATATAAAATAAAGTTGTTTTTGAAAAGTGACTCAAAGCCGATATTTTTTAAGGCACGGCCCATGGCTTTCGCTTTGCGTCAAAAAGTAGAAGATGAATTAGACCGATTAGTACGAGTAGGTATACTAAAACCGGTTGAGTACTCGGAGTACGCGTCCCCGGTAGTGCCGGTATTAAAACGCGATGGCTCTTTACGACTCTGTGCGGATTATTCTGTTTCAATTAATAAACAGCTGTTAGTCGAACAATACCCGTTACCCACAGCACACTAGTTGTTTACTAAATTGCACGGCGGACAGCAATTTAGTAAATTAGATTTATCACAGGCATACGCGCAGTGTGTTCTTGATGACGAATCACAAAAACTCACTTGTATCAACACGCATAAAGGGCTGTTTTTATATACCAGATCAGTATATGGTTTAGCAAGCGCGCCGGCTATTTTCCAGCGCGTTATGGAGTGCGTGTATGGAGTTTTATGTATGTTAAACGATGTATTAGTGACAGGAACTAACAGGGAGGAACATTTGTCGAGGTTGCAGGCAGTACTTCAAAGGCTCCAGGATGCCGGTCTTACCTTACAAAAGGCTAAGTGTGACTTTTTCAAGGACGAATTAGAGTATTTGAAATATACTATAAATAAACACAGCTTGAAGAAGTCACCCAAAAAAGTTGAAGCCATTTTGAATGCACCAACGCCGACAAATGTTGCAAGTTTACAGTCATTTTTGGGCTTAGTAAACTATTATAGAAATTTCGTACCAGGTGCATCGTCACTACTTAGTCCGCTGTATCAATTACTGCAAAAAGGAAGTAATTGGGGTTGGGATACCGAACAAAACAATGCTTTTATGGCCATAAAAAAGCATTTGGGTTCAGATCAGCTGTTAGCACATTTTAATCCCGTCGCGACGATAATTATAACTACCGATGCATCCCCGTATGACCTAGGCGCGATTTTATCATTGATCGACGCTGACGGCGTCGAACGTCCAGTATTATACGCATCTCGAACGTTAAATGCCGCCGAGAAACGTTATTCGCAAATACAGAAAGAAGCCACGTCGATAGTGTTCGGAGTACGACGTTTCCATCAATATTTATATGGCAGGATGGCTCCTTTTGTACTCGTATTGCGCACGGATCATAAACCCCTCATATCAATATTTGGACCATATCGAGGAATCCCAGAGGTGTCGGCAAACCGGTTACAACGCTACGCTATGTTTCTAAGTGCATATAACTATAGGATAGAATACATACGTAGTGCTGATAACAGCGCTGACTACCTATCCCGCGCGACACTGCCCGATGAATCACGCTCACAGTCGGGCCACGAAACCAGCGCGGTCGCAGAGTTTATTGACGACCGGGCGTCATACGTCAATTTTGTGATCGATGATACGTTACCCGTTACATTTGATACGCTGCGTAAGGAATGTATTAGCGATATAACGTTAAAAAGGGTTATAAAATATGTCCAAGACGGCCTAGAAAAGTGACTGATGCAGACATCCAGCCTTATTTTTTATGTAGGAACCAACTTTCGGTTGAGAATGGTTGTCTTATGCGAGGCCATAAAATCGTGATACCTACAAGCTTACAGGCTAAAATATTAGCAGAACTTCATAAATCGCATTTAGGTATAGTAAAGTGCAAAGCTGAGGCACGGAGAAGGTTATGGTTCCCCGGCATAGACAAGGCTATCGAAAATACGATTGGGGATTGCCATATCTGTTCACAACTCCGGCCAACTCCTCCGCGAGCGCCGCTGGCTGTGTGGCCCTACCCGCAGCAGGTGTTTTACAGGATACATATAGATGTACTATGTACTCGGGCCGGTAAATAACAAAACATACTTAGTTATCGTGGACGCTTATTCAAAATGGGTAGAAGTATATTTGTTAAGCAATATAACATCGCCGGTAGTTATAGCTAAGTTGTATGATTTCATGTCAAGATTCGGCCTTATGCATACGCTGGTCAGTGATAACGGCACTTGTTTCACATCAAATGAGTTTGCGCGTTTATGTGAGGTAAACGGGATTTCCCATATAACCTCTCCCGCTTATAGCCCGGCCAGCAATGGACAGGCGGAAAGTTTCGTAAAAGTGGTAAAAAAGGGTATTCGGGCATGTTTGTTAAGTAGTACTGCACAAGATGTCAACCAAAATTTATTGAAATATCTCTTCGACTATAGGAACTCAGTTCACACCACTACGGGCGTTTCGCCTGCCCAACTGGTGTTCGGCCAGAAACTCCGTTCACGCTTGGATTTACTGGTACCTGTGGCCCCGCCGTCGTCGCCGCCCTCACCTGACACTCTCACTGAGGTTGTAAATCGTAAACAGTGTTTGCAGACTAAAGCATAAGGTGGCTCAAATAAGCAACGTTTTATGCCTGGCGATAAAATTATGTATAAAAAATACTCAAGTAATAATAAATTTGCATGGAATAGGGGAGTAGTAATAAAGAAATTAGGTAAAAACGTCTTTATTGCAATCAAAAAAACATAAAAATCAAATAGTGGCTTTTAAAGGGACAGATACAAGCAACGATCTGAATGGCTCTGTACACATAGATACTTCTATTGAAATGACGTCAGGTGATGAAATTGACATCCTTCCAAATGAGCAACGCAGCAAGGATTCCCAAGTGACTGGTCCAGAGACTGCGGAGCCCCCAGCGTCTCCCGCTGCCGGGGGAAGTGAGACCACGGCGACTTCTATTGCAACGACGCCACCGGACCTGGAAATACCGGAGGCCGTGCCAGGCGCGTCAGCTGATGACGGCGATCACGACGAGTTCTTTGAAGCACGTGAACAGAGCCAAAGCACAGAAGGTGCGCACGACGCAGAGACTCAACTCGAGGATATAAATAGTAGAGCAGCCGGAGAAATGTTGCTGCGACCTGTCCCTAGGGTTGATTATAAACCGTTCTTTTATATTAATTAGGCTTGTAAGTTAGTTACTTAATCATTTTGCTTGTAAAACTATAAGGGGGAGATGTTGTATATGTATGTATAGCTAGCGGTGTACGGTACCGCGATCCCTACTTAAGGTATGTCTCTAATTGAATAAAACCAGTGTGTAATCGACCGCCTTTGGTTTCACTCGTCCCCTGTCACATACCTAACAGATACACTAGTAGTCCGCCTCGAACTGAGCACTCGCGTTTTGCGAATGACCAATATAACAAGACCTTAATGATGATTTTTTCGAGCCTTCTAGCTTCATACATAACCCCTTGATCAATCATGTTCATGAACGAACTCTCAAATTGTATTGAGCTCTACTATAACCCCAAATAATTTCATATAAATCAGAAAAACGTTACAAAAGTTTTCGCGCGACAATTTATTCAAAATCATAAAGCCATCGAAATGCACAGTCGTCTAGGTAACCGAAGTTGTTTGAAAGATCTTTCACTTCGCTTACGCTCCGGTCGTTCGATAATATTAAATAAAAAAAGTGAATTTGTACGATGTCCAAAATATGAGTATTCCAGTCAGAAGCAAGTTACGAGAGATTGAAGATGGAGGGACTTTTTCTATATTGTAATGTTTGATTGTAATGTTGAATATGTTTATGGAAATAAAACCTATTAACCTAGCTGTTTTAACTATAAAACTTTCGTGAGACTCTTAACATATTAAAAATATTTATAACTCACGTAATTTAAGTCGATTTCTGCTCGACATGTTGCGGTCAATTTACGATAGCAGCAGGGCACACCGCGCGCAGGCGCGTAGTAGCCGTCGCGCTGCCGTCGCGGAAGGCAGCTCGTGAAAATGGTCATCGTAAATTGACCGAAACATGTCGAGCTATTAATCTGTAGCTATTCATTTTATTTTTAAATTTTTCAATATGCAAATTCTTATTACTTACTTAATAGTATAAAAGCCCACGACACATACACGTGTCATGGGCTCTTCTACTATTAAGCCAACCCGTTATTCAAGTAAGCAGGTAATTCAGTATACCTCGTATTTTTAAAGATTAGAAAAATTACGATTGATTGCGCCCATGCATCTTGATTTTTTAAAGGGAAAAACTTAAAATAAAATCCATTATTAGTGATATGCTTAAGAGGCATAATGGAGGGTTTTAAAATAGTTTTCCAGAAATCACACGATTCTAAACGAAAAAACTAATTAAGTTAAGTATACCCACTTATAGCTAAGTAACATTACGGCAGATTGCCCTATTTAAAAAAAAAACAAACTAGATATGACAATGCACATAAAAATAAACTTATGAAACAGAAAGAACTCTTAGAGTTTTCAGAGTATTTTGACATAAATACAAATTATGCCTCCCAAAAATAAACGCATGACGCATCACACGCATGTGGTCAAGTAATCTGTATAATTTTAATAACCCTCGTTTCTTTCGGCAGTCGGGTAAAAAGGATTAAATACATGAATTAACAGCCAATTTGATTCCTAGGCTACTAAAGAACCTTGTCATAATAGTTAGTTCAGTAGTACACGTTACGTTTATCGGAGCACCTGCCATTAAGTATTATGACAAAACTGAATTATAACAAAAATTAATTATGACAATTCTATAGTCGCCTAGGAATTAAATAGGTTACTATGTCTACCTACTGAGTACCTCAGGTATAACTAAAAATATACGCATTATTTAATATATAGGTAAAGTAACTACAAAATTATGATTTTTTATTAGTACTTATATTTATTCCATAGCACACCAGTATCGGTCATAGTTAGATGCCTGTCTTCAAGGAGTTTAGCCTGGCGCATCCAGTAGTCAGATCGGAACAAAGTGATCGTTAAGCCACTCCGCTTGTTATCGTACAGTTTAGAAAAATCATGGAACTGCCCGTCAAGGGTCGCTTGTTCCTCATCTCCCATTATGCTGATGCTGTTTAGCTGTCAAAAATATAAACATCTTCAATATCTTTATAACATTAGAATATGTTATACCTATTATGTATCCTGTTTTCAATAGACTTATTATTACATATATCATACTTTACTAACCTTTTATTGGTAGAATCAAATATTTTAACACGATCTAGAATATTACTAAGCAAAATAAATTACTAAACGCATATATGTAGCCATGGAAACGTCACACACAAGGTATAAACAAGAGCATAGCTGAGTAGCAGACTAATCTAATACTATGGTTTTCATTCACAAAGTCGATAAACATTGTTCGTAACGAATTGAAGTTGTGTATTTATATGTGACGATTATTGGTCAGTTTTTTTTTTGACCTCTAGTCCACATCTAAAAGCAGACCCTACTTTTAGATGTGTACCATTCAATATATTAATACTCTTTGTTTAAGGTTGTGTGGCTAGGGGGTTGTGTCAGTTATGTGATATCATTTTCGTATAGAATAGTCATGAAATATTCATAATTGATATTATAAAACTTAAGATTGTATTAAAACGTATCTGCGGAGAGAAGAAACACTCAGTACATTTATTTTATTTAGAACGTCATGTAGTTATTATACAAAGTATTAACATATTTTACGTCACACCTGGCCATAATGTGAGTTTTACCGCTCGCTACGCTTACGGTAAAACTCGCATTATGGCCAGGTGGGGACGTAAAATTGTGTACTCACCACGGGCAGTAAAAAAGAAAGCCCTCTATCGCATATTTACAACCCTCGCCTGCGGCTCGGGTCCCAAATACCTGCGATTTCGGGCTTTCTTTTTTTTACAGCCCTAGGTAAGTAATGTACTATAATGGGACGCTTGGTTTTACATGCGGAGCATAAACATTTTACTGACATCCCCAACAAAAACAGTCATCGTGGGGCACTTTATATATGGGGGTCAAAAATTCACAAACTAAACTCGATGCGCACATTTTTTTCGGTTGCATGTTGAGTAATATTAATAGGAGCACGATGCACTAGTAATAATATTGTAAAGTAGAGTAAAATAAAATTATGAATGCCAAACACAATGCATATCGATTTTACAGAGGTTGCCCGGTGTACTCCAAACTAGGCCGAGCCCACACTGAACCTATATGTTGTGATTGAAAATGACAATCAAAACTTTATTATTTTGTCAATAATCATTAATTCATTTAAGTAAACACAATAACTTAATTAACAAAAAAAAATAACTACATAAAAATAAATTAAAACTAATCTAAACTAAAATACATCTAAATAAGGCCTATATGTAATTATTACGGGTGAGTCCAACAGCGGTTGCAATACTCGTCTTGTAGTTGCTTCTACGCTTCTTATCTAGTTATTTTTAACATTTAAACAAGTTCACCGACACCAGTATAAACTTTATATTGTAGCATCCTCCTCGTCTTTTCTTCTCGCTCCTCGCATTGACGTCTGTCACTCTTTCCCGCGCATCCAGGCTAAATACTTTTTTAAAACATATTGCTCGCGTCCAAACTATACTGACTTTTAAGAGCAGACAATTCGAATACCTAATGTTAAGTGTTACGAATTAACCCTTTATCAGTGTTTATTGGAACCTAACATTATGTAAACCGTTTATGAAGAATAGGTTAAGTTTAGGTAATAAAAATGTGTTTATGTGTAAGTGTGAGGTGTGAAGTGTATATGACGTGGTTGAGTTCTAGTTAAAAAACCGGCCAAGAGCGTGTCGGGCCACGCTCAGTGTAGGGTTCCGTAGTTTTCCGTCCGTCACAGTAAGTGTCCCCACTTAAGAGTTAATAACACCGCCATGTAGGATATGATACGAGAGTTCCACGTACAGCGACATCTATCGGCAAATTAAGTAAACTATTGCGCGCGAGCTTAAAGTATGGAAGATGATTTTTATGGAATAATTATTTATTGCGTGAACCGATTTTCACCGTTTTTACTTTATTTGAAAGCACGTCATTTCATTGTAATTTTCTAGAAATTACAGGTACAATAAACACCTGCTTATACGGTTAAATTACAAACTTAGTTCAGAAATTATTTTGTAATTTTTTTTCAAAAACTATTCATTCTATCAAGTTCAAAATAATTTTCCTAGAAAGTTTTTATAAAGTTCTACTTTTGAGATTTTTTTCATATTTTTAAAACTTATGGTTCAAAAGTTAGAGGGGGGGGGGACGCATATTTTTTTACTTCTGGAGCGATTATTTCCGAAAATATTTACATTATCGAAAAATGATTTTAGTAAACCCCTATTTATTTTTAAATACCTATCCAACAATATATCACACGTTAGGGTTGAAATGAAAAAAAAATCACTCCCCACTTTACGTATAGGGGAGGTACCCTAATAAAAAATTTTTTTCCACTTTTTATTTTACCACTTTGTCGGCGTGATTGATATACATATTAGTACCAAATTTCAGCTTTCTAGTGCTAACGGTCACTGAGATTATCCGCGGACGGACGGACGGACGGACGGGCAGACATGGCGAAACAATAAGGGTTCCTAGTTGACTACGGAACCCTAAAAACTACATATCAAGCGGCGCAAGTATGCAAACATAAATAGCGATTGCATATTTGAGCTGTTTGGGGACTAGGACCCTGGCGGGATAGCACTCACGGGGTCGTTATAGAACGTAGCCGTAGGTTAGTCGAGTTGACGCGTGACCTGGGGGGCGATTTTTGAGATTCGAGCGCTCGAATTCCAAGAAATTTAACTCGAAAATACTCGCACATAAACGTTTGTCGCCATTATTTTCCCATGAAACATATAGTTTAATTAATCATGATTTTAAATTCCTATCGCTGTTATTTTTAAACTACCGTTTCATGGTTTTAGACAGAGTTTTAAATGTCAGATTCGAGCGCTCGAATCTCAAAAATAGCCCCCCTGGGTGTGGCTGGGTCATATCTAGCACAGCGGATCAGCTTTGCGTTCCAAAGGGGCAATGCTGCCAGCCTTCTGGGCACTCTGCCAATAGACGGCGATTTGGGACAAATTTTACTTATAGTCATATCTTTAAGTTTATTAAAAAAAAATAGCATTTAATATTTATTTTAGGTCATTTTTTTTGTTTATACTTTAATGTTATCTGTTATTTTGTTTATTAATCAAACTAAGTATTTTGTTTTAAGTATTTCAAAGTAAATCTATGTACCTCTGATTTGATACAATACCTTTAAATGTTAGAAAAATATTTAATAGTAAAATTATTTATTTTTCGAGTGGTTACAAACGTGGGTTTAAACTTCACTTTCTGTGTTTATCACGAGAAATTTCCTGGTTTCCTATATTAATTTCATTGTAATTGTAAGTATTAAGAATATCATCTGAGATAAATGGTTAACAAGTTGAAGTAATTATCACTACATTTATTGTATGAGGTAGCTACATAGTTTCATGAGGGCTAATATTTTGACGATGAAGTATGGGAAGAAGCATAATGAAGAGTCTCGATCCAAGACCTGCTCGCATACATGCGTCGATTTATGCTTTCCCTGAGAACTTTCCGCTCAAGGAAGGACATCTCAGTTGAACAACTTGTGGAGTTTAAGATGTATAATTGCGGTTGGCTACTTTAGGTTAGATGACCGCGTTCACTTTAATTGTTTATTATTTCCATACAAGAGGTACACCAAGTAGAGCAGGTGCCCCGATTTTAGCCACTTTAAGGAAAGTTTGTCTAATAACAAATTATGACACACTTTATGTTCTACTATATTTATATGAATCTCAGCTCTTAAGATTCTGTCATTACTCATTAGATCTTTTTTTTTCTTCAATGGAATGTCAGAAAGGGGCTCGTGAGCCATTTTAGGTTACTTTTTTTCGTGGCTCCTGACAACTAAATGACAACGGATACATGACAGATGATAGTGCCATTTGTGCTGCCATAATTTACTCTTTTAAGTATTAACTATAAACCATAGACTTGTAATTTTGTCTTTACCTTAATAAAGTTGAAAATGGCCAACCGGCACAGTGGCCACAACCGGGGCATTTGCCCTATTCAGAAAAGACTAATATGTTGTGTTAGTGGGTAGGTACTATTGTACACATAAAGGGGTTCGTAGCCATAATGGAAAAACGGAGGCATTTTACTCTTAAAGTAAGATGTATTTTAATAAAATTTTAACATAAGGTGTATTGTATTGAGTTTTGTACAATTGGTGAAAAAAACCTTTTTGGGAGGGGGAGGGGGTAGCACTCCATATATACAAAATTTGATAGCAAGATTCAGATTTTAATCTCACAGAACAACCGCTTGGTTTTTACTATTCAAAACTTCGAATTTTGGAGTTGATCACCTCGCACAGTCAGGCTAAGGGTTGAAAATACACCCTGTACTTCACTGACATGTACAACAATACAAAAATAAGTGTTAACATTTCAGGTAACGAAAAGATTCATGGAGGACACCGAGGACGTATACGTTGCAACTCTTGAAGGACAGTTTGCCTCATTCGCCAAGATGCACGACTGGTCCAGTCCCAAAGAGACCATCTCGCTGTACAGCTCCGACTACTGGATGCGTCAGAGTGGCATAATAAACGACAGACGCGTCACTATGACTGACACGGGAATCATATGGAACAAATTCAGGTGCTCAAAACACGCTGACAATACCTGTATCCAATAATATACTATTAACTGCTTATTGATAATCAGTAGGCTCGAATCGCTGGATGAAGATGAGACATTCAATAATTTTGGCTCCAACTGATTGGTGAGTTTTACCCAGAGGCAGAGAGATTATATTTTACCCTTATTACTAGATCCTGGAAGCACTGCAATTCATCGGTGGAGGCTACAGTGGCAGTTCAGCCACTGATAATTCAACCTCGTTAAAAGCATTCTGGTTGTGTTGCAATTGAATCGTATGAAATAAAATAAAAACTTAATGCAAGGTACCTGTGAACCACTTCGTTCGTTCGTTTGTCTTGTCTGGCCTCTCTGTAGCTCTAACATTCATAGCAGCGACAGAGCAATAGGCTATATAGATTTTTGCGGTGTCCGCTCGGACTGGAAAGTGATATATTCACAACATGACACACATATTAAATACAAGTAAATAATATTTTATTTTCTTTCAGAAAATCTAAATTAGACTGGAATGAATGGCATGAATATTTATCAGACTTTTGCCTTGCCAAAGAATTGAACAAATCGGAGATTGAGATGGCCTTAACCAACTGTGGGTTGCCTGGAGCGGTTCGCGTATACGTGCCGCAGTACAGGGACTTTTTTGAAACCTACAAACCTAAAAAGGCACTTATTGTATGCGAATCTCTGGATTCTTGTGGAAAACCAAAAAAGAAGGCAAATAAACCTGCTTAGCACTGCACAGTTAATACAGATGATGATTTAAGGCGTTTTATGGCTATTAGCTTGGAAAAATTATTTAGCTTAAGTTTTTGATCCCTTGATACGAAAAGAAGAAGAAAGTTTGGAGTGGGTTTAGAATAATTTATTTGGTTATACAGAATTAATGAGCACAGAAATGGTAAGTACATTCCAAATCAAATTAAAGGGCGAATCAAAAAGGTTAGTTTACGTGTCGCGCCAGACGTCTTTTGTGGGGAAAAAAGGTAATAACAATTTTTTGTATAGTTTTTTAGTAATTACAAAATTAAAAATAACTTTGACTTTTGGTATGGGAACTCGTGTCTTATGTTATAATAGGTACCTAGTATTTCATTACTATTAACATAATAAATAATAAACCGGCCAAGAGCATGTCGGGCCATGCTTAGTGTAAGGTTCCATAGTTGCTGGCCTGTTACAATACATTTATTCAAAATGTCATTTATTAAGAAATATTTGCCGACGCTTACATCATTTTACTATCCGGCATTTAAGTCCTTGAGTGATAGATAATTCAAAAACGGTCGGACCGATTTTATTCAACATATTTTTCATTGAAAATGCTAATCAGGCCTCACTTCCATGAATTTTTTTCAAATTTTTGGACTCACGGTTTAAAAGTTAGATGTGGGAGACGCCCTTTTTTGAACTTTTAGTGCTTTTATTTACGAAACTATTACTTTTATCCAAAAAATGTTTTAAGGCCTCTATTCTTTTTGAAAGACCTATCCAATGATAGGGTTGAACACGGTAGGGTTGGACCGGAAAAAAAATCAACCCCCCACTTCATGTGTACGGGTGGTACTATAATCCCCCCACTTCATGTGTACGGGAGGTACTATAATGAAAAAAAAACCAGTTTTTATTCGACCACTTTGTCGGCGTGATTAATGCACATATATATATGCCAGCTTTCTAGTGCGAACGGTCACTGAGCTACACCGCGGATAGACTGACGGAAAGACATGGCGAAACAATGAGGATTCCTAAATAGTTGACTGCGGAACCCTAAAAACAGTCATAGCTTAGGTATGTGATGGTAGGCGTACACCTTTTAATAATCACAATTTCCATGTATTACGAGAGATTTAATTTGGTTTCAAATTATAAAAGCTACGTGTCTACTTAACGAGAAATGTTAAACGCTATCACGGCGGGTGTGCTAAAGGAGGTCAAGTACATCGGTGATCGATGGGTTTGTACGTACTTATCACGAAGAGAAAAATCTAATAATAGCACAGAAAAAGTATCTTATCTAATTACTGAATAAGCTAATTTTTTTAACTTAAGACTATTTTAACAATATAACAGATTAGTTATCTGAGTGTTTTTTTCTTTTTTGCCAGTTTCAAATTTATCAGTGTCCCATGACTTCGTATTTTTAAAAATACCTCGTGTAAAAAATGGGCAGTTATATTTTCTTCTAATAGCAACAAAAGCTTAAACTACCTAAGTTAAAACTTTAAAAACAAACTCACTCACTCGTGACAACTCACACTCACTTCACTTGTGGATAAGAACTAACAAAGTTCATTTATTGGATTAAATTGACTAAACCTTAAACTTACTTCTAAAAACCAGTTCATTAAGCAGTATAATTTGATTATTATTTTGCGGTACCAAGGGGTCTACAAATTATGTCTATAATTAATTCTTGAATAAAGTTTGAAAACTTTTTGCACAATAAAAGTACGTAGGTACAAATAGAGAATTAATGCATAAGGGCATTTCTTACCAATCAACCATAAGGCCAAACAGAAATTAGCAAAAGTCGGAGCTATGAGAAAAATCTAACCGTTTTATTCTGTGGGTAACTAAGAAAACACATAAAACTCATTATAAACATATAAATATTAAACTTGAGGTCAGATTATACTAGGCAATTAGTAAAGTGAAACAAAATGTCCTGTATAATAAATAAGTAGGTTTCTTAAGTCGGTACGTTGCACAAGCATCCGAGCGTACACGTGTATCGCTTGAAAGTTGTTCCGGAACGTGGACTAGTAAGATTACAAGTGTTTACATTTAGCCGCAGTCAAAATGTCAATGGTGCCTATGTACATATTGTACATTTTTGGGTTCGGTGGCTAAAATGGCAAAAACTATAGTGTTATAATTTTCTGGTTTGCCTTTATGGAACATTTATATTATCTACTTTAGTAATCAAAGGGTGTATATTATACGGGTAGGCCAACTAAAACGGATAAAGTCGCCATTAGTTTAAATTTTGAATCCTTCCTTATTTATTGAAAAGAGAGGTGTAATAAAAGTTAGGGTAGTTAGAGAGTAGAGTAGAGTAGGGGAAGGGAGAGGCATGATACCTACAAAATGATCATCCAGGATGTCATCCGGAGTTCACTATGAACCAGTCGGATTCACACAATTGTCTAGATGTGGGGTAATTGGGCACGCACATGTCTGCCAGACATTTTTATTTATCGTATGGCAAGTAGGTACACTGTGTTAGCTATATTACTTTTATTCTAAATTTGCATTTCCCCAAGTAATTAATAGCTGCGCTCGTTGCGATCTTAGTGTCATTATTCCGACGATTCGTCTGACGGAATATCTGGCGGATATATCCATGAATGCATGGCGGTAATGTAAAAATAAACAAAAGTATATTGAAATTTTTTTGTGGTAATCAACTAAAAATGTTATTGAGTTAAAACCCAAATACAACATATTTTTGTACGATTGTACGACAGCCGGTCTCAGCACTTTTAATGCTTGTAATTTGCCACTATTTTCATAATGTCACGCGAAGAGACTAAAATATTATAGAATTGATAAACTAGGGTCTTAATTCAGCTAATTTGTTACCTGGCTCATAGAGAAAGTACGCGTACTTGAGCAAGCACTGCTGGAACAGGCGCAGCAGACCATCGCGGTCCTCGGGTGCCGACAGCGTCAAGCCCGTTATGTGCCCGTTGCTCGAAACTAAGGCCCAAGCTACGCCGGGCTACTGAAACAAAGGAATTCTTAATGCCTCACTTGAAAACAGCTACATCTAAAAATAAATAGCTACAAAAGACGTAGTAGGGCCTCCCTACTCTCAGTTAACTTAAGTTTCCGGCTCGTGATTCTGCACAATATTAATTTTGCACATTAGCAATTTACCGCATTTCTTTTTCTTCACTGCCGGTATTTCTACACAACCTGACCTGACTAATGGACGTTTCGATACGTTTAGACTCTAGAAACTTAAAGAGGACGACTTGGGTCACTTTTACTAAATTTAGCCGGTATCTCGAGTGAAATTTTACCCCAGTTTTTTATGTGATTGCTCGCTAATTAGGAAAAAAGTCATAAACAAGTTATTTTGTCACTTTCGTAAATTTAAGTGAAACGTTTTTTCTCGTTATGTACACAATCGTCACAAAGTTCCAGCTTTTAAAGTCATCTCTGCAGGATATTTCCGATTTGGCGTAAGATTATTGCACCTACCTAAATATCCCCTTGACAGAGAGAAAAGAGTGGGGAACCAGTTTTTTCTTCCGTGTTTTTCACATGAAATGAATCCCTTCGGCCGCGTACGTAACCGGCCTTTCGTAACTGGTAACGAAGGAAGAAAAAATGATCTTTGTACGATACTGGTTTCGAACAAAGAGTTATTTTTCTTCGTACGGATTCAGTCACCATCAATCGTCAAATGGTTCGTAACCAGTTACACAGTAAGAATAATTTTCTTTTCACCACACTGCTCGGAAACTCCGTTTGTCGTTTAATTACATATTATTTATGTGAGCCAGTGAAAGCAATGACTCAATGTGTGACCAAAAACTGACCAGCGGGCGGATACGTGTTTTTGCGTTTTTGTTTGTACAAAAAGTAAATTATGCAAATACTGAGGTGGTATATGATTGTTCATATAGGTACAACCTCAATCAACCATCCAATAGCTGTTGGCCTACTCTGGCTTGACTCTGTCCCAATGTCCCAATTGACATTGACTGTCAATTCAAGTTGCAGATAGTAATAGAAATCGATTGAAATAAATAAAATGAATTTCCAAGAATCACTAGAAACTACCGGCATAATAAAAAAGACACCAGAAAAGAATGCCTGCATCTTCGGTGGATGTCCGATGGAAACCCAAGATATACCTAATCTTTTTAAAGCTAGAATGCTTTATATTCTTAATTTGTACATATCGCCTGGCACGAAAGCGTGCAACTATCATCTTCGCCCTTCCCAAGATTGGTCAGAAGTTGCTGAAGCGGAAGACAACCTAACGGATTTTGAACGGGAACATGTACAAGACATTGTAAACATCATGAAATTATTCAGTGATATGATAAAACATGTTCTTTTATGTGTATGTGTTGAATGAATAAAAGAAACAACAAATGTGTGTCTCGTTTTAATTTTCAGGCATAATTCAACCGTTAAACATAAGTAGGTATAAGAAATCCATTTCAACAAAACCAAAATAAATTAAAACATTTTACTATGCCATAATAGGTACGTTAAAACTTCAGAAAACGTAATAATACGGAGAAATAATTTCTAAACAATGGCCCACGGAATTTTTTTTCTGTTTCAATAACTCTATGGCACGATTTATTTCTTCGTCTATTTCAACATAACTCGCTGACTTTTTGGTATGTTTTCTGAAAATATTTATTAATTTGGTCTCTTTAGACAAAACATCTAGTAAAGCAGGAACAGTGGGCTTACTCCGGCCCAGATACCGGTTTAATCTGCTATGCCACCCTTCTACATTATTTGTGGTCCTAATCATTTCTTCACTACAGTTACATACTTTCAAAAAAGGCATTTCTTTCATCCATTGCTTATCCAAGTATTTGTTAAACTTTGTAACATCGTCACCTGATGGACTCATACTCATTATATACATATGACCTCAATGCGTAAAATCTTTCGGTAAACGAGCTAAACCAGCACATCGGGAAACGTGCCTCCTCTTCACTTTCGAGGTTATTTTTAATTGTTTCGCTTTGCGATAAAGGCATCGATTGTAATGGTAATAACATCCTTTGACTAAAATACTGGGATAAACTTTCTTGATTGCCCTCATCACAGCTATTTCGTAGTCTACTGTAATTTTTTCTGGTTGCCATGTGTCAAAAATTGACTTAATCAGTTTAAATACTATCTCATATGTTTTAGTAGTTTTGTCTGGTAGTAAACAATAAATTAATGGATGAACACCCGAGCCTATTTCGTTGCTACCATGAATCGTGTATAACTGTTTAAATGTGTTAGGGCTTGCTTTGAACGTACCATCAGATAATATGTGCTTAAAAGTAGGAATTAATTCCCTCACGTTTTTATTGCAAAACAAAATAATCCTCTTGCCATCAATTTCATTATTGTAGTCGGCTAATAGGAAATTTTTAATTTTCTCAGGTATACTGACTTCCTCACTGGACATAAACCGAAGTTTTTTTACGCCTAGAACTCTATTTCGTTCATTGTAAAGGCCCGTTTTGACATTTTGGAATTCCGGAATCTTCTCAATCAAATCTAATCCCTCGTTTTCTAGCTTCCACACCATATCATCATACTGCTTTTGTATGGAATCAAAATTAGTACTGGTCTTATCCTTTAGCTCGTCAAGTTCTTTCAGGATTCTATTTCTTCCAAAGTCTTGTTTGCATGTTGTTTGTTCTGTCAATGATGATGATGGTTGTGTCAAAGTTTGTTTGTTTGTATGTTCTTTATTTTTAACAATAGTATTTCTCGTAGATAAAGTTATACTGCCTGAGCAACCGCAACTGCTGTTGTTAGTGCAGAGCCAGTACGTATTTCCATTCGAATATTTTTTTTTCTGTGGTATGACCAACCGTTTAACAGTAAAGCCACCCCTCCTCTCCGTGTTCTCACAAACTGTAGCTCACTCTCACTCATATTTACATTAAAAAGATCGCAAACCAAAGCTAGTTTAGACAGTAACAACATTAAAAGCCATTAAGCCTGTGACTGCCAATGGACATTGACAAATAAAATACTTTATCAACTGGCTAGTTAGTAAGGAGTTTGAAGTGGTTTTACATGAGTATGTTACCTACGCTAAATGATGATGATAAACCTTGATAAACAGAGTTATTCAATTACGTATGAGTAATAGATATTCTTTATTAGTAACTTCAAATAGACAATTTCTTCTTTCGAAACTATGATTACGTATAAAGAAAAATAACTCTTTGTTCGAAACCAGTATCGTACAAAGATCATTTTTTCTTCCTTCGTTACCAGTTACGAAAGGCCGGTTACGTACGCGGCCGAAGGGAAATGAATATTGATGCAACGCACTGCCGGCGTTATTGTAATTAATATTAGTAAAAGAGTGACACTCATATCTGCTCGCCTGTCATCGGTATAATCGGTTTTAGTCCAAGTAGGTACCATTTTTTACGTTGGGAAAATGCGTTTCCCGAAATACATCCCGGCTAATGCGACCGAGACGAGTATGACGGACTACGAGACGAGGCGCCTTTACGACCGTCTAAAAACCCAACAACTACCATCTTCGCTTTTGTCGGAGCGACGCAGGATCGCGTGACCATTGGACTGCAATGCACCACCGATCAACCCGCAAATGGACTGCAGGCTCTGTGGGGCACCGTTTGGTTCAGTACCCCCAGACTACTGACCCTTTTATGGTGGAGACCTCCTAACCTCCACTTGGGTAGAGCACGTAGGTACCTAAGCTTACTTAAGATTACTATGGCGTAATCTCGATAATTTTCATCAATAACGACGAGTTTTTGCTAGAGACAAAATTCCTCATTTTCCTGCCTTTTCTGCACTTTTATTTACCTTGACTCCGTATATTTATACAATGTGTAACAAAAATGCTGGTGATCCATTCAAGGGAAGTATTGGTATCGTATTCTACTACACATATATGAAAAAAATCGCGCGAAAAAAACATTTGATTTTATATGGATGGTTGGCCGGCTGGACCCGCGTATCCCATACAAAAACATTTCGTCCCAGGTTCGATCTCTCACACATGACATTCATTTTTTTTCTAATTTCATAAATTAACTGCCGTCTACATTCGTTTAAAGGATTGGTATCTCATATAGGGGAACGGTCGAAAAAGTGTCCAGCGGTAAGCACTAAACAATAGTTCCAAATATCTCCGGTTGGCGCTAGGTATAGTTCAGCATTTGAAATGAATTACCGATATTTAATACTTATATGACATTCTAAATAAAATTAATATTCAGAGTGTTTTTCTGCTCCGCAAATAATTATTTTGTAAATATGTATGGATTTGATTTTTTAATATCAAAATTAATTTAATCAAATTTAATATCACTGTGGCGCCATCAGTTTATCGCCTTTTGACGGACATTTTTGTAACATAGAGATTTATATCCTTCTTGTACCATCCATATCACCGTCTATAAGGAATTCTTAGAATTGGTAATTTAATTAACTAAAAAAGAAAAGAACACGTTTTGATTTGTCGGTTTATTTGTTTCAAAACGTTCACTTATTGTAAGGCCATTTGCGAAGGATAAGGCTTCACAGCCAATGATTTTTCACAATAGATGGGTTAAACTCTACCATAATATTTAAGCATAAAAATTACTTCCAAAATTACATAACCTAGCACTGATTATGTTAAGAGGGCCCTATAGTCAAAATAATGCTAACAATGTTTTTTTTTGTAATTGATTGTCTCCGTTTTATAAAGAGTTTATTTAATTATAGTATGGCTATGTCCCTGGATAGGCATTTACAGAGTATACTATTACTATAAGAGCCCACGACACTGAACCTAGTTCGATAAGTCTCCTAGATGAGATATATATAATTAGTCACGTCTTTAATGAAGGAACACGAAATTCCGATGCTGCAATGCAAAAAAGTGGCGGCGTATAATTTTTTTTTTTAAATAAAATGTACGATAAAGTCTCCTGTCCCTCGAAGCGGGGAGGGGTAGGACTACGCGATAATGCGGTGCTGCAAGCCCCCGTGCCTGGCCTTGTCAGTGGTAGTAGCATCATAACTTCATAAACGACGCCTCGTACTAAAGGTATCTAGTATGATCGGTCTCCTCAAGAAACCAATGCTCATCTGAAAGATCCTTAATTTATGTATAAGAAAAACGCATTGTCTCCTAGATGATATTTATAATTAGTCTACTAAATATCTAGGATTAACCCTTTGACCGCCAAAGCCGTTCAAACACGTCAACGAAAAGTCGTGCCCTCAGCGCCATGACGTGTTAAAACGTCAAAAATAAGAGATCAAAATACTCCTTAATAAACAACCTTTATAGAAATATTTTTGTATATTTATTATAGCTCTACCATTCACCTATCCTTTTAGTTGAAATTTCATTCAAAATCACCCGTAACTCAAGAAAAACTTATAAAATACCTCAAAGCTATTTAAAAGAACAAAAAGGCACTGCCCTCCTCGCCGTTGACGGGTAATCACGTCAAGTGGCGTGACGTCACTTCGAAATAGTGTTGTTCATTTGAAAGCATAGTAGTAGTCAGTCATGAACAGTCGAGGTCAAAAATACCTTTACAGTTGAGTGTTACAAAAATACCTTTACATTTAAATATGTTTACACATTGCATGACAAAAACATGCTTACAACTCACATGACAGATTCTGCTTTTCAGTTAATGCTCCAAATTTCAGTTTACAATCTGTCTTCCATAAAAACATTTACAAAAATTGTGTCATAACAGATTTACATTGCATGTTACAGAATAAGATTTAATGCCAATGCCAATGTGCGTTTACATTTTCAGTGACATTAGAAACTTTACGATCAAGCTTACTTTTCGATTAAGTACACCTATTGTTACATAAATATCTTTACAGATTTGATTAGCCCGTTTTTAATTTTAATAATGACAAGAAATCGTCATAAATATAAATTTCGGCTTTATAAAGAGAGCTTCATTATTTATTAACGCTAACTAAACTTTACTAACTTTCGGCTTTATTATATATTGTTTATTAAGGGAGTTAAAAATAGTACTATTTTTTTAGCTGTATTTGTTTGGTTTACATACATATTATAGTAATTGGACGGTTTCTTTATATCATATTCTAACACATCTCAAATTATGTAAGAGTTCCTTTTAACTCTTTGAACGCCAAAGACCCATAAAGTGGTCATGAGATGGTGGTGGTGGTGCCTATCATGCTATTGACCCCCTAAAGTGGTCCGGACTAAGATGAATTGCGATCATGCTAAAAAAAACAATATAAAAGCATTCTCGTTTATTTTTATTGGTGCTTGTGTTGCATTAAATTTATGGTGGTTAGCGTCTGACTGACTACTTCATTCGATCTTTTTATATGTCAATGAACCATTTTGCACGTCAGTCAGTTTCAATTTGGGATTGTAAGAATTCTGTGACAAAAAATATTTCTGAGTGCTGAAATTCCTGACTCAGTGATGTTACTTCGTAAAACACCCGAGTGGAGTACTTGTATATTCGGTGGGTGTCCAAACACTGAAATTTATGATGTTCCTATACTTATGAAGGCAAAAATTTTAATGAAGTTTCATTTATATATTTCTTCAACAACAAGAGCGTGCTTATGTCATTTTGGAAAGCCTATTGATGGTTGGGATGAAATAGCTGAGGCCAAAGAAAATCTCATGGATTTTAACGCTGATCATACGAACGATATCACTACATAGTATAAAACAAAGTCGCTTTCCGCTGTTTGTCCCTATGTATGCTTAGATCTTTAAAACTAAGCAACCGATTTTGATGCGATTGCGGATTTTTTAAAGGAAGGTTTATATGTATAATACATGCATAATATCGTAGTAGTATAGTAGTAGAGGAATACTGATGATTTTAGAGGTATAAATAAATAAATATTATAGGATAATCTTTCACAGATCGACCTAGGCCCACGGTAAGCTCAATAAGGCTTGTGTTGTGGGTACTAGACGACGATATATATAATAGATAGATATTGATAAATACTTAAATACATAGAAAGCATCCATAACTCAGGAACAAATATTTGTGATAAACACACAAATAAATGTTCTGACCAGGATTCGAACCCTGGACCTCCTGCTTCGTAGGCAGTGTCACTACCGACTAGGCTAGGAGGCCGTTAAAGGGTTTCTAATGTGATGTCGTAAATAAACCCATTTTTTGCGCTTACATTGCAAACGCTGGCTGAGTCCTAAGAGATAGATCAAAATAATGTACCACAGTATTGTACACCTTAAAAAGGTCTACAAAAAAGTCCGCGATGGTATATTTCTATCTCTTAGGGATAACCCACAATAACCATTTTTTATCCCGTGCGGAGCCGGGGCGGGTCGCTAGTAGTTAATATATTTATGGCCTGTTTCACAATCTCCAGTTAAAGCATATCTGTCAGATAAATGTTTGCTGTCCTTTTCTTTTATATGACTGGAGTAAAGGATAGCAATAATTTTAACTGGCAGATAAGTTTATCTGGAGATAGTGAAACAGGCCCTTAGAATTCTATTGAAAGTTCTTAATTTCACTACATCGGCTATTGTGAATTAAATAGAAAATTGGTAATTATTCAAATTAAGAACGGGCCCATCAAATCTGTAAACATATTTACGGCACATTAACAGGAAATCTAATGCAATGCAATGCAATGTAAACCTATTATGTCACAATTTGTGACAATGTTTCTATGGAAGACGGATTGTAAACTGAACTTTGGTGCATTAAGTGAAAAGATGAATCTGTCATGTGTGTTGTAAGCATGTTTTTGTCATTTAGTGTGTAAACTTATTTAAATGTAAAGGTATTTTTGTAACACTCAACTGTAATGGTATTTTTGACCTCGACTGAACATTAACCAAACACTGTAATTATGAATGTTTTTCGCATTTTAAGATTTATCATATAATAAAACGAATTATTAAACTAAATTCGTGTAGAAGATTAGTTTTAGGAACATATCGTAATGTTAAAAAAGGTATATATTTTAATTGTTTACTTTAATATATGCATTATTAAAAAATAAAGAGTTTTATTTAAGTCGCAATGGAATAAATACAATGCGTATATAATAAGGGCCGTATTTAAAACGTAACAATGTGTATGTCGTTTATTTTAATCGTATTGCTTCGCCGCATTCTTGTTAATCCTCAAACAATGATAAATACCACGACACGTGAGCTTTCAGTCCATTTCATTCATCTATACATATACATATAATAAACGCGTAAGGAGAAAAAAAATGTAGATTGAAGATATTTTAGAAAAACTTATTCGGGGAGTCTTAGAAACGTTGACTGAATACATTTCAGTGATTTTTGGAATTCTTGTCTGTCTGTCTGTGAATTTGTCCGCGCACTACGTAAAAACTACTGCACAGAATTTTACGAAATGTTGTAGAGTAACAGTTTATACCCCAGAGCAACATATAGGGTAGTTTTTATTCTGCTTATTAAAACATAATCTTCATAAAAAAATAGTTCTCAATACTGGTCATAGATGGCGCTGTATAGGTACCCTGTATACTGTGTATAAACATTATTTAAGAACGTCTTCAGTTTAAATTAAGCGATTCGGTCTGTTGCGTTCCGCCGAGGTTTAAACCATGGATTTTTTTAATGCTTTCCCAATTTAAAGATTGCGGGTTAAATATTTTTAAAACGTGTTACTTCGTTTTGGAAATAATAAGTAACCGGACATATATTGTGATCCATTAATACCTGGAGGTACTTTAAAGTTACTGAAGCTCTGTAGCTTACTGCTCTTTAGGTACTGAAACCTACTTAAAATATACATCAGAACAAATAAAACAAGTAAGTACCTAGTTAAGATTTATCCATTTCGATTTACCCGACAGCAAAAATTGTACCGTTTGTGAGATCAATATGTTTTATCTCGCTTTAACAGCTGATTGCAATAAAAAGCGACCAAGTGCGTTTCGGACCACGCATAATGGAGGGTTCCGTAGTTTCAATGGAATAAGAACCAGACTAATGCCAAAAGGTCGTATCTGATGCCTATGGAAGAAGTTTTTTGGAAATAACTCAAAAATAGCGAATCCGATAATGTTAAAAACAATTTTCGTAGAAAATATATGATATTGCGCATCTTCTCAGTTTTTTTCATATTTTTTGGGCTTACGGTTCAAAAGTTACAGGGGGAGGACGATGACGCTATTTTTCCGACTTTCGAAGCGATTATTTCTGAAACTGTTCTCTAAATCACAAAATGTTCAAAGAAACCTCAATGTTATTTTAAAAGACCTATCGATTTATGTGCAACATGTTAATACATTTTGCAAATTTTTTTTTTAAATTTAGTTACATGTTTGAAGCGCCCCTCTAAAAATATTTTTTTCTGCAATTTCACTACATAAATAAATAGCGGCGTCCAAACTACACCTTATATTTTAATTTTATTAAGATACGTCTTATAGTTTCCGAGTAAAATGGCTGTGACATACGGACGGACGGACAGACGGACATGACCAAAACTATAAGGGTTCCTTTTTTGCCATTCTGGCTACGGAACCCTACAAAGGTAGTCATGAATCTAGCAATTACTAGCTGCTACTTAGCTGTTACGCTGCTGCAGAAGAAATTTTCGCTGCGACGCTCCGGGCCTGGGCCTACGCGGTAGTCAGACTATGGCTTTCGCAAATATATCGGGCCTCCGGCCCTCAGATTTGCTAAGACTCTTCGCTATTGAATTTTGTCCGGATTCTGTCATGCTGCCTGCTACTGCTGAATAAATTCTCGCTATGACGCTCCAGGCTTGGGCCTACTCGGTACCTATTCGGCCTGTGGCTTTCGCAGATATTGCCGCTCACCCTCGGGCCTTATGTATGACACTTCACCATTAAGATATGTCCGGTCTCTGTCATGCTGCTGCTGCTGCTGCTAAAGCAATTCTCGCTGCGACTCTCCGGGCCTGGGCCTAAGCGGTGCTCGGCCTATGTCTTTCTCGATATTGCCGCTCACCGTGTTGCTCATTGAGTTTTGTAGGGACCCTTTCATGCTCCTGCTGAAATAATTCTTGCTGCCTTTGGCCTTATTAGATTTTGGCCTGCTCCTGCAAAAGCAGTTTTTGCTGGGACGTTGCGCTCACACGCTACCTCACGCCAGTACCTTCAGCGTTTGACCCTCTGTTCGAAGCATATTCTCCTGCAGGAACTCGGCCATTAGCATACGCAGGTCTCGACGCACGCGTTTTAGTCAGTTATCTTTATCACGGATGAACTAATAAATGTAGATAGATATTTATATGTAGAACGCGTAAATTCTACACTAATGGCCTGGATAGTAAATGAAAATGACAAAACCTCCCACACACGCGGGCGAAGCCGCGGGTACAGCTAGTACCAAATAAGTAAAAATAATGAAATGGTATTTTAAATAAAATGTCAACCAATATGAATGTTGTCGGTGAGAGACCGAGTTTAAGTGAACAGAGAATATGTCATTATTAGGGATATATCTACTATATATACCAAGATTCTTTAGGTACAAAAGAATGAAATGTGCGCGAGGTGTTTTTTAGGGTTCCGTACCTCGAAAGGATAAAACGGAACCCTTATAGGATCACTTTGTTGTCCGTCTGTCTGTCTGTCTGTCTGTCTGTCAAGACCATTTTTCTCAGGAACGCGTGGAGGTATCAAACTGAAATTTATATCAAATACTCAGGTCTATTGTCCCTTGAAGCTGTGAAAAAATCAAACTTAAAAGCCAACGCAATCAAAAGATACAGTCGTTTATGCTGCAAATTTTAGAGTTTTTCGGCACTCGCAAAACCTACGGGGTACTTGCCGTGAACTCAGAAACTTGAAATTTGGCACGAAGCAACGTCATATAGCATAGACAATGGAAAAATTACAACAAGTAGACATTTTTAGTAAAATCATACAAAAAAATATTATTTTAAATTTTAAACTTACTAACTTTTTCCTCGTAAACGACTGGAGGTATTAAATTGAAATTCATGTCAAATACTCAGGGCTTCAGGATCTTTCAGATGTAGCAAAACCAAACTTTTATGTCAACGCTATCAAAAGAAATAGCAATTTAAGTCGCATATTTCGAAACTGAGTACTCGCAAGAAACTCAAAACCTCAAAAGGGTACTTCCCATAAACTCAGAAACTTGAAACTTGGCACGAAGAAACTTCATATAGCACAGACAAAGGAAAAAATACCAAAAATAGACATTTTAAGTGAAATCATACAAAAAATATTTTTTTATATTTTAAACTTACTACTTTTTTCCTCGTCAACGCGTAGAGGTATTAAATTGAAATTATTAATAAACATACTACAACTTTTGCTTGTTATAGGTTTGTACGGAACCCTCGGTGCGCGAGTCCGACTCGCACTTGGCCGGTTTTTTTACCTACACACCCGTTCTGTCCGATGTTCATTAGTTTTTAACATAAAATTTATTTATTTGATGGTATTGTTAAACATTTTTTTACTCAACTAAACACTTAAAAAACCTAACGTATTTTCCTTCATACAGTTACACCACGGAAATATCGATACAGAAATGAATGAATATCTCTCACCCCCAACTCTAACATTCATAATAAGTTCGGTGCCACCAGCGCCAAAGCCGTCATAACACGTCAACGCGTGACGTTATCACTTAAGTAGTGCTGTGGCTATATTGACAATATTAAATAAAATTGTATATTAATTTTCATATTTTTGTAGTTGTTATTAAGTGTATAAGAAAACTACGAAATGAATATTCATTACTATTATGATTTCTAAATATCTAAAGTGATTTTGCCTAACTAAATCCACTATTAGGCGGAAAGAAATGTTTCGTCGATAAGTTGTTTTCCAATCACTACGGTATCTGAGTGCGCTCGTGCAAATTTCGCTCTGGCGCTGGTGGCACGATTTTTCTGTCCGATGCGTGTCTTTCAAAAGGTTAAAAGAGCTCGTGATTCTGAATCGATATCATCTAAAACTTTCCAAATAAAATAAAAACCGGCCAAGTACATGTCGGACCACGCATAATGAAGGAATCCGTACCTTCTATGGAGTAAGAACCAAACTAATACCAAAAGGTCGTATCTGATGCCTATGGAAGAAGTTATTTGGAAATAACTCAAAAATGGCTGCACCGAAAATGTTCAAAACAATTGTCGTAGAAAGTATATTGGTAACGCGCATCTTCTCAAATTGTTTAATTATTTTTTAGACTTACGGTTCAAAAGGTACATGGGGGGGGACGCTATTTTGGTATTAGTTTGGTACTTATTCCATTGCAGCTACGGAACCCTCTATTATGCGTGGTCCAACACGCACTTGGCCAGTTTTTATTATATTTATTCAGTAGTTTTGGCTCTGCTTTGATGATGACTACTTCAGGGCTTTTCCGTGTATACATAGATTAACGGATATTTTACTAAAACTGAATTTAAAAAACAAGTTTATGTGTATAAATTTAGAATAAAACCAAAGTGCGTGATTGAAAAACGATGAAATGGGTTTGTTTACGTTATTTCACTTTTCTATCGACCCCGAATTTACTCAGTTTTAGCTATGCTCGCGAGGTCTACCGCTCAACAGAGCCAGTTAAGGTTTTAAAACAGGATTGTGGCATAATTATAAAACAGCAATACTTATCTTTGTAAATATGTTAGAACTAGCCTTTTCCCGCGGCTTCGCCCGCGTACTATGAGTACTCAAAAAGGATACTTAATTTTCAGACTTTGTGACCACATTTGCCCCTTTTAGGGGTTGAATTTTCAAAAAACCTGAAACATATGTGTACTCATTTATCGTTAGGAATACTCCTGTGAAGTTTCGAATAAAATAGTCTAACAAATCTTGATTCGCCATACAAACTTTGGACCCCCATTTTACCCCCTTAGGGGATGAATTTTGAAAAATCCTTTCTTAGTGCATCCCTAGACCTTATAAGGAACCTACGTGCCAAATTTGGCCAAATTCTCTAGAACCAGCGGTTTGGGCTGTGCGTTGATATGTCAGTCAGTCAGTCAGTCAGTCAGTCAGTTTCTTCTTTTATATATTTAGATATTAGTACGGATTTTCACCTTTTTACATTAATTTGGTGTTGTTGACCATGTTTATTAAACAAATTCAAATAAATATTTTTGATGCGTGTTCTTAAGTGCCGATGTGTGGCATAAAGTTTTCAAGCTTAGAGAATTCAACCAACCGGAGTCGCCATTGATAGGCGTTCCCCTCTGCCGAAAACATATGACCAGTGGTCCTTGTTTGGACTGACGTTTATCTGACATAGCTATTTGTACGTTACGTACGAATAGCCATACATTTGACGTTCCCCTCCCCCATAAAAATCGGCAGACTTTTTTTGTATAGAAAATGACAGACAGGCTACTCTATCCGGGTTGAATTCTCTAAGTTTTCAAGGCTTTGATTTCAGATGAAAGTTGGTTGTTCCTTTGAAGCAGTTCGTATTTTATGATCTAAACGTATGTTCAACTTGCATGTTGTTTACTCGTAGCTTAAGTTGAGCTATTAATAGTATTTTGAATCTCATTGATAATTAATTTACAAATATAAAATTGAATAGGCAGCGTAGTAGGGCTGCGGTGAGCGACAGCGAAGTCCGCGACAAAGGGCTGCCTGCTGAAGCCTATGATATATAATCATTACAGATGGGTTATGAACGCTCCAAAAATAAACCACTAAAAATGCGGACTTCACTCATCTTGTCTCTATTTGCTCACGCTAGAGATAGAGATGGACATGTGCTAATGAGATCTTGTCACCCGAGTGAGAAAGAGACAAAAATATATAATTGTCAATATAGATAAACTTAACATAATCAGTGCTAGGTTATGTAATTTTGGAAGTAATTTTTATGCTTAAATATTGTGGTAGAGTTTAACCCATCTATTGTGAAAAATCATTGGCTGTGAAGCCTTATCCTTCGCAAATGGCCTTACAATAAGTGAACGTTTTGAAACAAATAGACCGACAAATCAAAACGTGTTCTTTTCTTTTTTAGTTAATCAAATTACCAATTCTAAGAATTCCTTATAGACGGTGATATGGATGGTACAAGAAGGATATAAATCTCTATGTTACAAAAATGTCCGTCAAAAGGCGATAAACTGATGGCGCCACAGTGATATTAAATTTGATTAAATTAATTTTGATATTAAAAAATCAAATCCATACATATTTACAAAATAATTATTTGCGGAGCAGAAAAACACTCCGAATATTAATTTTATTTAGAATGTCATATAAGTATTAAATATCGGTAATTCATTTCAAATGCTGAACTATACCTAGCGCCACCCGGAGATATTTGGAACGATTGTTTAGTGCTTACCGCTGGACACTTTTTCGACCGCTTTCCTATAAGAGAGATCGATCCTCCTTGTACCATCCATAGACGGTGAGCTAGCCACGTCACATATGACACAATAATGAGAGCGACGAAACTCCTGTCGTTAGTTTGCTATACGATGCTTATTTCTATATCCGGACATCTACCAGCTGTAAAGTGGTGGAGGTCAAAGAAGGCAAACCACTTTAAGAATACAAATCCTAGAGTTCTGGTTTTGATATTATCTGGTATTTTGAGAAATCATATAAATACTTAGATTATGTCATTGCCAACAACAACAACTTTATGATGGGGAAAAGTAGTCCAAAACAACGTATAATGTAATTCATAGTTATCGCCTACTGTTTCTGTTCTAATGTTAAAATATAGACCCAGTCCTCTATAAATAGTCAAAAGTATTATTTATCGTATGGCTACATATCACTGTATATATAGATAGGCATTTCTTCCCTGGGGTAATTAATAGTAGTGGGAAAGCAGATGTTAAAGAAAATCCAGTGAGTGCTGCGAGGTCCAGGTAGGATAGTGCAGTTGCTAAGTTTGTTACTTTTTTAGCACCACCCAGGGATCACGTGTAGGATTGTCTATATTTTGGTATTACTTTCTTCCAACTGAAAAACTTTGCTAGGCTAGCTGTCACTCTGACGTCCACCCATTAAAAGCTGCCAGATGCCCGGACCTACAAATAAGGATAGTATTATTAGTATTGCAATCTTACCTTTACGGGTTTCGTTGCTCTCATTATTGTGTCATATCTGACGTGGCCAGCTCTTTGTCTATTACTAGTGTGAGTAAACGTCGTCATTTAAAAGGTAAAGTTTATTTCGTAAAAAATCAATACAACCTAATCCATTTTCATTGTCCTTGAATGTAGGCACGTTTCACTGATTTTGACTTTGTGGATGTAATCAGTTCATGAAATAGGTACAAAATGATTTTCTAATTTAATCTCAGGTAGTTAAAGGTTTTAACGAATGCACACGATTATGTCTTGTTGAGCAGACGTTGAACAGACATTCGTCTATTAAATCGAAAAGTTTACACAAGTAAAAGAAATCGCTTGAAAATAAACACGAGAACGTTATGTTTCTTGTAAGACGACGAACACTTGTTAAAATAAGATCAAACTCGCGAGAATGATCACCCGTCGGTTATTTGAAGAACGTAAGGCATTTAAAAACAAGCACATAAAATGGCTAAGATGCGTGCTGCCTACTCGTGTGTTACATACAGTTCTCAGCAAAAGTAGCCAATCGGCGAGGCGTCCAAAATGATCGTGGTACGACTTATTGTCTAGAAGAGCGCGTGTCATTCTGCTGCTGACACTACAACATAACCTACGTGCGGTACGCGGACTCGTACAGTCGCCATCAGATATATCGGAGCGGCCAAGGTGGTTACAAATATCTGTTCGCCGCCTGTGTTGTCAAGGCGATAAAGTGAATGTTCAGATATTTTTGAGTACCTTGGCCGCTTCGATATATTTGATGGCGACTGTACAATTCATTTTTGCGTTTGCAGTTCTAATGAGGTGAGGCAATAGTTAGTAACGTATATGTACAAAATTGGGAACATGCGTAAATAGTAGTTTTCGATACAAGTGCGAGAAGTATGTCATCTTGCACGAGTACCGAGGTTAGACTCGGGACGAGTGAAAATGACACTTCCGCACGTGTGTCGAACAACGTTTTTTAATACAATTGCGAAAAAACTAGAATGAAATACAATTACATTAAGTATATTCTGTCAGTGTACGAAAGACAGCTTCATTCAATGGCGCGTTGTTCAAGGAATACTATTGGGTCTCGCATAATATTCCTTTATGCTGCCCAATCGCGCGTAGTTCAGGTTCAGGTGGGTCATTTATAAACCGGTCTCGCATAATACTCATTTATTTAAAATTCTGATCGCAAATCGTGCGTAAAATCTAACTTTACGCACAATTTGCAGATCAGATTACTTTTTAGCACTAGTGCATAAAATCAAACTTTACGCACGATTTTCAGCTACATAAACTAAACTTTTTGAGCAATTGTATTAAAAAAATATTTAAGTGAATTTGTTTAATAAACACGATCAACGACACCAAATGTTAAAATCATTTATTATTATCACGTCATTAGATCCAATACAAAAAACAAAATGTCAACTTAAAACTACCTTACACAATAATACACTTACAAACTACCTACCGCATAACAAGAAACAAAAACCACAAATATTAATAACATAAACCTAAGCTAAATTAAATATATTCACATAATTATTTTTATTTTTTATTTTCTATATTGAGGAAAACAAACAGCATATAACATACATAAAGTTAATACTAATAGGTAGATCATAAGCTAGCAAAGTTTTCACTAATATTATGTTAGTCCTTAAGGTAAATAAGTATGCACACGGTGTAAAACAATGAAATAAAGATGTTATTAAATTAATATATAGTAGATTGTTTGACAAGGGTCTAAAGTAAGCCATATTACCACGAGGTGGTTATTTTCCCGAACGAAGTGAGGGAAAATTGTTCGAGTGGTAATATGGCTTTTAGACCAGAGTAATGCATACTATTTTTCACTTCGATTGCGAGAAAATAAGATAAAAATACTTATTATTTACGCACAAGAACTAAACTAAGGTTAAATTATGGTTTAACTTGACGGTCTTTTAATTTTTTTAACTTCTTTGACATAGATACAAAATATAAGCACCTCGAATAAATGCCACAGACGACGGTATAATTAGCTCTTTAAAGTAGCTATTAGACATTGCAATTTGTAGGGTCCAACCTGTCGGGTTGGTAGGTGTAATGGTACTTAGGGAGTAGGAGTCCCGATCTAGGGCGATCAGCAGTGCCCCGATACCCGCAGCTGTTTATGGAGGTCGTTAGAGTTATTTTACCTTTTTTATTTATAATGTTAGCCATTTTCTACACATTCCGTCTGGTTTTTATTCAATATAAAAGTTAAATTGTGTAGATTCGCTGGTAATTAATATATTTATCTAGTTTTGTATTTAAATCATAGAAGGGTTGGGCAGATGAATTTAGATTCAGGCAGCTCGAGCGGTCATTTAAATATCTATAATAAAAAAAGTTTCAGATTTTATTTAATGTGTACTGTTATGAGTACTATCACCGTGCTTCACCAAATACTTTTTTTTGATGTTTTGAAGGCATCTCTGTAAACGTTGAGCTAGGGTCGGTAGGGACGATTTGTTGGTGAGGTAGGGTCGGTAGGGGCGATTTGTAGGGAAAGTGTAATAACGTGCTTTGGGGCCGACAGGAGTTGGACACAACCGATTGGGCCCTACAAATTGCCATGTCTAATAGCCGTTTAAACAGTTTAAACACGCTTTAAAGCGCTTCCAAAAAATTATAATCCTTTTTAATGATTGTGAAGTAGGAACTAAAAAACACCTCACGTTTTTGAAATAAATTGCGTTTCCTCATTGGTCGATTTTAACATTGCTGTATTCTGATTGGTTGATATTAAATACAATGTTTTTTTAAGGACTTTAATTATTTACACAGTATACGCACCAAAAAAGTATCTAGCGTTCCGATTAACTTCGATATGTGTGTTGTGATTGGTGGATTTAATATGGTGAAGTGTTCCGATTGGTCAATTTAAAATGTTTTGTAAATCATAAATATGTATACATACTAGCCCTAGAGGCTAAATGTACTACTTTAGTCCGCCTTGGTAAGCATAATACGACACACTTTTTGAGCATGAGAAGTGAAAAAGAGTATAAAACCTATACTATAATTTAGATCAGTGTCTGAATCTCTCACGACAGTTTAAGTAGCAGATATGGGCATATTTTTAACAGATAGATTATAAGATATATAAAAGTTACAATAATGCATGCATAAACAGTCGCAACGGTTACATAACTACTGTAATTTTGATGAGATGAAGGTGAAGATATCGGTATGGTTATATATACTGTTATGAGAGGAACAAACTCTTACAACAAATCGATTTTTTGAATATTTATCGCTACAAAATTTTACAATGTCAAAACACATTCGGTGTTTTGACATTGGAAATGTCTTTTCGTTCGTTCCAGTATTGGCCCCGATTTCACGAAAAAGTGCGATACCCCTATACCTCGGAAAGTTGTAAAGATATGATATTCAAAAATGGCTCAAAAGACTCATATTTACGAGAGCTGTAAGGTGCAAAAATATTTTTTTGAGAAAATCAAAAAAGAAAAAAGTTATAGCCGGAATAGTGAAAAGAAAAAACAAATTTTTCCAAATTTTTGATTTTGGCGGTCGACATTTTGGAAACGAAGAATGATATCAAAAATTGGAGAAGAACTCCTCTGGACAATTTAGTCAGCTACAATTTAAGCCTATAAAAAGACGATAGGGTTAAGGGTCTGCCCTGTAGCCTAACCTTTTTGAAAAAAGTCAGAACGACATTTTTCACATTAATTTTTTTTAACTGACTTCAAGATTTCATAAGAGGAGGTTCACAATTGGGCGTGTATGTTTTTCTTTTGTTTTTTTTTATGTTTGTTACTCCATAACACCGTCATGTCTGACCCGATTTTGAAAATTCTTTTTTTGATTTTAAGTATATATTGGTCCCGTTTTTAGGGTTCCGTAGTTAACTAGGAACCCTTATAACTAGTTTCGCCATGTCTGCCCGTCTGTCCGTCCGTCCGCGGATAATCTCAGTGACCGTTAGCACTAGAAAGCTGAAATTTGGTACCAATATGTATATCAATCACGCCGACAAAGTGGTACAATAAAAAGTGGGAAAAAATGTTTTATTAGGGTACCTCCCCTATACGTAAAGTGGGGAGTGATTTTTTTTTCGTTTCAACCCTAACGTGTGATATATTGTTGGATAGGTATTTAAGAATGAATAGGGGTTTACTAAAATCATTTTTTGATAATGTAAATATTTTCGGAAATAATCGCTCCAGAAGTAAAAAAAAATGTCCCCCCCCCCCCTCTAACTTTTGAACCATAGTTTTAAAAATATGAAAAAAATCTCAAAAGTAGAACTTTATAAAAACATTCTAGGAACATTATTTTGAACTTGATAGGTTGAATAGTTTTTGAAAAAAAAAATACAAAATAATTTCTGAACTAAGTTTGTAATTTAACCGTATAAGCAGGTGTTTATTGTACCTGTAATTTCTACAAAATCACAATGAAATGACGTGCTTTCAAATAAAGTAAAAACGGTAAAATCGGTTCACGCAATGAAGAATTATCCCATAAAAATCATCTTCCATACTTTAAGCTCGCGCGCAATAGTTTACTTAATTTGCCGATAGATGTCGCTGTACGTGGAACGCTCATATCATATCCTACATGGCGGTGTTATTTTAACTCTTAAGTAGGGACACTTACTGTGACGGACGGAAAACTACGGAACCCTACACTGAGCGTGGCCCGACACGCTCTTGGCCGGTTTTTGTCAATCTGATGAGGATCCATGAGGAATCGAGGGAACTCCTCAAATGTTAATGGCATACATGTAGTGATTTTTATCAACAAATCAATCATTTTCATTCAAAACAGTGACATTTGATAAAGCGGAACTGCTGATTATGATCAGAAGGGAACTCTTCAACGACGCATAGTTCACGTTTGGCGATTCCTCCTCTTATCGAACACACATCGGTGTTTGTTAAGCAAGTAAGATTGTCAGGAAAAATTTTCGTCAAGCTCAAGTTCTGATGATGGGATCCATGAGGAATCGAGGGAATTCCTCAAATCTTAAAGGCAAACACATAGTGATTTTTGTATTTTTATCTACAAATCAAGCATTTTCATTCAAAAGAGTGACATTTGATGAAATGGAACTGCTGATGATGATCAGAACGGAACTCTCCAACTTCAATTCACGTTTGGCGATTTCTCCTTTACGATGTGTCTGTTAAGCAGGTTAGATTGTCAGGACAAATTTTCGTCAAGCTCAAGTTCTGATGATGGGATCCAGGAGGAATCGAGGAAACTTCTCAAATCTTAAAGGCATACACAAAGTGATTTTTGTATTTTTATCAACAAATCAAGCATTTTCATTGAAAACAGTGACATATTGATGAAGTGGAACTGCTGATGATGATCAGAACGGAACTCTTCAACGACGCATAATTCACGTTTGGCGATTTCTCCTCTACGATGTGTTTGTTAAGCAAGTTAGATTGTCAGGACAAATTTTCGTCAAGCTCAAGTTCTGATGATGGGATACATGAGGAATCGATGGAACTCCTCTAATCTTAAAGGCAGACACATAGTGATTTTTGTATTTAAATGAACAAATCAAGCATTTTCATTAAAAACAGTGACATATTGATAAAGTGGAACTGCGGGTGATGCCATAAACATGTGAAATATAAAATGAGAAAGGAATTCTTCAACGACGCATAGTTCACGTTTGACGAATTGTCCTCTTCGCTGTGTTTGTTAAGGAAGTTATTTCATTGTATAGAGTGGCATCTACAATAATCCTTCACCGGCTTCCCCCATTGAAGAAGTCGGTTTTTTTTCTTAAAAATTATTTAGCTAGGTGGCTACCATTTCTCGAGTTGACTACGGATTTGTAATGTAATAATTTTCTTGTACTTTGAACATTATTATATTCTGCTTATTAATCTAAAAATGAAATATGTATACTTAGGCGCCACGGCGACAATTATTCAAACTTCGATATGCGTGTGGAAATTTTTCAATTTGTTTGTTTACAGCAGAGTGGGGCACACTTGATTAAAATCGGTGATTGATTACTAATCATCGCTGATTGAATAATCGCTGATTAAATCATAACACAAAACAATCACGTAATTTCGCCATGAGTTAATCATTAACGACGGGCGCTGATTGAATCTAAATTAACGCTAATCAACTAAATTGTTCAATGTGATTGACGAATGTATGATTAGAGTGTTCTTAAGCTGATTTATATTATTACTAGAATAAGGCGTTTGTTCTGAATTGAACCAGATACATATGTAGAAATTTTCATTATCCTAAATGAAAATGAGAATGAGAATGAGAATGAGAATGAGATTGAGAATGAGAATGAGAATGATCATGAGCATGGGAATGGGAATAGGAATAGGAATGGGAATAGGAATGAGAATGAGAATGAGAAGGAGAAGGAGAAGGAGTAGGAGAATAAGAAGGAGGAGGTGAAGGAGGCGGAAGGCAGGATGAGGAGGAGGGGAGGTGGGGAGGAGGAGGAAGAGGAGGAGAAGGAGAAGGGGAAGGAGAATGAGAATGAAAAGCGCATGTGGAAACCGCAGCTGTGTGATAGCTGCCTTAACTGTAGCCGAAATCCGCAATAAAACCGAACACACCGTTTCGAAGTTAAATGGGAGCATTCATTTGTACACTCATACCAAAAACTAACAAAAAAATTGTCGATATTTTGGTAAAGGTAACATTTGCTACTGGCATTTACGCTTTTATTGCTCAATATTGAATCTACCCTATACAACTTAATACGTAAGCGCCAACCGCCAAATGATACCTTTAGAAATATTGTCACAAATAGCCATTTATCCTAAATGTATATTATACTCACCTAGGTATCGCCTCTGTTTCGTCAGGGAAAAAAGTGAAGGAGCTAGTAGCTACGCAAAATCTAATCAAAATCTAATCATCTAATCAACTAAATCGTTAGTTTAACTAAGCATTCTGTCTTACTAATGTAATCACTTCAGCTAATCATGAGTCAAACTAAAAATCGACATAATTTACTCATGTCGGTGGTCACTCAGATTAGAAAGCTCATGATTGAATTCGTAATCATGTTCATAATGATTATGAGTAACGTTCTCATTTTTAACTTTAGTTTCAATCACGTTAATTTTTGCCCAACTCTGGTTCACAGGCGTTATGTCGAGGATACTTATGTTAATCTAAGAATAAAATAATTATCATTCAACGTCATAGTTTTATTTTATAACCTTTTCCTTATCCCGACTTTCTCGTCGCTCAGCGACAATATTTTTTCGAATTCCGTAGATTCATTTCCAATGTGCTCGATAGTCGTGTGAGGCACGAAATCTGTGAATTTTTTAAGCGAGTAAGTAGGCCCGAACACTTAAGTGATATGTTACTCAGGAGATATGGAGAATCAACAATATTATTTATGATTTTGTATAGTAAAATCTGGTCCGTGTGTTCCCTACGTTTCTGCAGGGGAACAATATCGTTTAGTGCAACGTTCTTAAATTTATAATTAAGGCGTTTTATAAATTTGTGTTGAATGCATTATATAGAATCGATATAACAGTGATATTGTGGATTCTCAGTTGCCGATGCATATTCAAGCTGAGAGCGTACTAGTGCTTTATATAAAATTTTAAAATTATTAATATCTTTTAAATCGCCTCGTTGCCTAAACATGAATTCCATCATTTTATATGCTTTCGCATTAATATTCTGAATATGAGATGTGAACAACAGCCCCTGATCTAGCTGAATCCCTAGGTCCCTAATCTCTGGTACTTTTTTAAGTTTTGTATTAAGTTATTTATAATCACACAGTGTAGGTTTCAGTTTCCGAGAATATGATATAAAGCAGTATTTTTCAACGTCTAAGACTAGCTTATTGTCAGCACAATATTGACCCAGGCGATCCAGGTCTTGCTGAAGCTCTAAGCAGTCCTGATCATACTTTATTATTAAAAAAAAATTGGTGTCATCGACGTAAAGTAATATGTGGGAGTTTAGTACACAATCTGTGACGTCATTAATGAAAATATTGAACAGCAAGGGTCCAAGGTGGGAACCCTGAGGGACTCCGGAGGTAATGGGAATACAACTAGACAGGTAACCATTTACCACCACAGCTTGGGTTCTATTCCGTAGGTATGACTCGAACCATTTTAGGAGGTCCCCATTTATCGACCACTTCGAGCTTTTTTATTAACAACGAGTGGGAAATTTTATCGAATGCTTTAGAGTAGTCGGTATAGACCGCGTCCGTCTGATAACCGTTGCTCATAGCTTTAAGGACATTAACCAAATAAACCACCCCGCATCATACCTGGCGCAAAGGTGCCCACCACGCTTGTCGCATTTCCGCGTTGAATCGCGATAGACAGCCTCTGCGCCAGGAACGATCCGGAGCAGCGATCGAGGCCTCTCTCCTGCAGGCGGCGCCCCAATTCCCCGAGAAAAACCTTCGCTTCCGCGCACCAGCACCCCGAAGTCTCAACGGCAAGGGGGACGAATAAATAACTAGAGAGCCCCGAGTACTTGCCCCACTTAAGCGATGCCGCCTGTTCAGCGGCGGCTCCTGCCGAACGTACAGTGCGGCTAAGGTGCGTGGGAGCAAACGTACTTACGCAATTAGCATCCCACAGAAGACATTTTCCCCTCTCCTACGGCACGAGTGTCAAGCCGTCCGGCCTTTTGAGGCGGCTCCAGCACACAGGGGATATTGGCAGACACCAATGCCCTCCGAATGATGTCATTTAGGGCATGGTACCGCGGGAACTTCCCCGCGCACCGACCGCAGCTCAAGGCTTGGTGACCGTTGCTCTCCACCATGGAACCACAGATGCATTGATGGGCTTGGCAAACATCGCAGCCGAGACGAAGAGCAACGGCCACCAGCAAATTAATGTAAAAAGTGGAAATCCGTAATACAAGGTTTTTGTAATGACCTGGAGTGCGATTTTTGAATCTCACCAAGTGACTAATTCTCACCGATGTGAGTGATTTACTTTCAGAAATCACTCACATCGGTGAGAATTAGTCACTTGGTGAGATTCAAAAATCGCACTCCTGTTTAAAGAAAGAAAATGCACCATTTTTATTTTTAAAACCTTCATTCGATAACTTGTATTCTAACAAGAAAAAAATGTCCTACAACTAAAATTACAAAAAAAAACGTATAACGTATTCCTTCCGAACAGTTTCCGCAACTTGGAGACCGGGTGACGTCACGCACCTCATGATAGGCACCGTCCGCGGCGCGCGACTTCGTGTGTTTACTAGCTAGTAACTTCTTAAGTATTAATAATAAATACCTACACCTATGCCTACTTATTATGAAAAACCAAACATTAAAAAAAGTTTCACATTAGAGTCAAGTGGGGTTTTTAATCGATCTTTAATGAATCTTTACCCTGAATACCCTTATTATATTCTTGAACTTACATTTAGTTCATTAAAAACGAATATAAAAACTAACTATGCCAATTCGTTTCCTTAATTGTACTTAACTTAATACATAAAATCACTAAAAGTAATAAAAGTTTGAAAGTGTATATTCAACACAAATAAAGCTATTTCGAACTCGCAGTCGAGCTATTTCAAACGACCTACTTGTAAGGAGCACAAGGATTTAAAACTTTTATTTTAAAAGGTAAAATAAATAAAATTATGATTTCAGTTATACAATTGGCAACTTCTTTTTATAAATAAGTGAAGCTATTGAACTTCGGTTATTAAAACAACCAATTACAAAGTTTGAATATCCTTTGCCGGTGTCACATTGTCGTCTTACTCTTACAGCTTGTTCACGATATCATTGAAAAAGATAAATTATCTACTTCACTTTGCACCAAACCGTCTGTAAACGTCAACTACATGGTTAAAAAATACTTGTAATAAAATTTTGTCAGTTTACTATGGGATGACAGCTCCGTCGCCATATTTAACTTTCAACCGAACAACGTTGCTTTTATTTATATTCTAAAGATCAATAAAATCAAAAGTATACACCTCGACATTGGCAGAATTCACCTCGCCAAAATCGGCGAAGAGTAAAAGCCATATATTTAAAAAAAAAAGTTCGTTAGTTATGCGTGGTGCACCCACCCTAAGTATCGGTTGCATCAAACCGTCAGTCACCGTTAAAACTGTCACAAAATTTTATTGTATGGAGATTTTCATAGTACCCTGCTGGGTGACGCTGATGAGTCCGTCAAAAGTGGTTGGCAAGCAACTGGCCCTTAATTTAAAAATCACTGACAGAAAAAAAAATCTAAACAAAAGATATATATAGTAATATTATAACAGGACAGGGCCCACTAAATACCATTGCTAGAGTATTGCCTAACTTAAGCCGAAAACTTCAAAATTGCACTTGAACGCCGCGTACGCTGTAGTAATGAAACCTAAGTGTAATTTTAAGATGAAGTAAAATATTGTTGTCAAATACTTCAAGCCACACATAACAGGACAAGTCTGTGTAGCATCAACTAGACATTTTGGAACAAACTAGGGGTGGCTCGGTACTCGATGGTTTCACGTATACGAATGTAGCCACGCCACAGGGTTCGCCCACTTCCGTATTTCCGCCGCGAGCCTTCAGTACGAATCCTGTTTAACGTTACAAACCTATTTACATTCTTTGAAGTGGTACGAAAATTCGCGTCTATATCTTTTCGTAGAGAGAAAAACGTAATAACAGGATTGGTCTTTGTTAGTAGAGCTTCGCGGGCAGTTACACAATGCGGGAAGGTGGTTTTATAATGTTATACAACGTGCCCACGTGCAACCCGAAGAATTTTAACAATGTAGGTATTCCTGACACTAAAATGTCCTATAACTTTCCGGGAATTCGACAAGTTTCAGAGTTATCACTAATTAAAAAGAAGTTAATCAGTTCAAAATGCTTTTTTGAAGGTGATGTCGACTCTATGGGGCCTAGTCTAGGCATCTTTATTGACAGATATCAAAGTGACAAGGAACACTGCATAATCTTTTTTGCGAAAATTTTGTGCATAAATAAACAAAAAAAAGATTTCTTTTTTGGAATAGAAACCTAAACTCTTAGAATGTTTTCTTCTTCTTTCGGCCTCGGAAATGGGACGTTAAAATATGTTGAGTTCCTCGGGGCACTATGTATGTACTATTTTGCATTCGTATATGCATACCTTAAATAGTCTTGATTATTTGCAAATTGAATGAGCTGTTACTTAAACTTATTAAAATGTAAGTAAATAAAAAACAATAGGTAGAGTTTTAAGTATAGGTATGGGAACCCATACAATCTGCGAGACTTATATTTCCGCACAGAATACCGGAATACTCGTACAGGTGCAAAACTAAACACTTGCTGCAATCATTAGTAAGTAATAAATTATTACAAATTAAGTGGTTGAAAGATGTGAAAGAAATAAACGCGTTTTGGATGGAATTTAGTGTATTTCTTATTTTCAGTGTCCTTGAGTATATATCATAGGTAGGTAAGTAGGTTTGTTACCTCCAATACGGCCAATTATGTAATTACAACTCAATGGCGATGGCGGTTACATTTAACTATTTTGTAATTGTGTTTTTTTATATGCGTACCTCCGCACTTGCACATTTTAATTACCTACTTACCGTCAAGAGTACGAAGAAAGAAAAATTTTTTTAACAGCTATATACTATGTACCTAATGGGCAATTGAACAATACTCTGGCTTGTGGCAACGTGGAATGCCGAACAAGCTTGCATTTCTTAATCTAATGATAGAGTAATGCTAGACGTAGGTACATTTCTTTATAAGATCGGTTGTGTCTAATGCAACTATCGCAACCCATTAGAAATGAACTTAGTCGTAGTAACATATCTCAAATAGTACCTATATGAGAGAAATATGTAGTCGATGACTGAAAATGAGAATGACGCATGTTTGTAAACACAGTGCTCAATTTCCATGTATATACTTAATAACAAATATATGGAGATGGTATTATTTTAGTAGTTAGGGCAGCAACAAGGTTGTTCATTGGGCGGCGAGCGGAGACATCCGCCGCGTGCGCCATTTGGGAATGACGTCCTAAGGCGATAATTAAAATTCATGGTAATTTCCTATAAATAAGTTAATCTCCACACGTTTTTATCGATTTTTGTCCAGTTTTGAATCAATATTCCAACATTTGCACTACATATAGAATGTAAGGCAGCCGGCTATCGGTTCTTGAATCTTTTGTCTCCATTCTGTAGAGCCGGATTTTGAAATAAATGAGCACTTATTTTTTAAATATGGTCTAAAACACACTTTTATCGATATTCAAATCAACATAACATCAAATCAACATATTAGGGTCCCTTTTTGACGTCTCTAATAACTGACGAGATATTTCAATTTTAACCTAATGAACACAACAGTTATGCTAGAAAACCACTTTTTTGGCCTAAAATTGTTCAACTTTAATGTCAAATATTTCTAAGACAATGAATATTGAAGTAAATATATTTAGGAGACTATATTGTTTAAGGCCGTTACTGATAATATGATAAGCTATAAAAATCATTAGAAAACTAAGGGATTCAGATGGAAGGTCATTGGCGCCAGCTTTATTCGGATTTGCCCTTTAATTAAATCCCACCTGGTGTATTATTATCAGAATTCGGTAAAAAAGGCTACATCGGCGAGTTGTACGAATTTAACCATTTTCTTAATACTTAACTGGCGATAAATGGGAGATAATTTTTTTTAGTGTGATTATTCCATTTTCTTTTGCCCGTTCTACACCTAACAATCCAAGTGTAGTAAATTTATTCACGTTTGTTGTTTTGATAACGTTTGTATGCTGAAGGGTTTATTTTTTTATCTACACTCATATTGTAAGTCCTCTAAAATGCGTTCAAAAACCGTAGGCAATGACCAGCATTACAACAAACGATTTCACTATGATAAGTTTCTTATCTGTGGCAGTAATGTAATTTTTTTTTTAATACCACGACGGTGGCAAACAAGCATACGGCCCGCCTGATGGTAAGCAGCTACCGTAACCTATGGACGCCTGCAACTCCAAAGGAGTCACATGCGCGTTGCCGACCCTTTACAAAAAAGGAGGATTCACTGTGTTGACGGCTAAAGGAACAAGAAGGTCCCTCATCGTCAACACACTGGGTCCTCTTTGAGCTCTTTGGCAACCTTACTCACCAGCAGGAACACAACACTATGAGTAGGGTCTAGTGCTATTTGGCTGTGGTTTCCTGTAAGGTGGAGGTACTTCCCCAGTCGGGCTCTGCTCCAGATTTGAGCGAAATGACATTCGCTGAACGTGCCCTGCCACACTTAGCGAGATGCCATTCGCAGTGCCCATACCTCTCTTTTTGGCGTAGTTTAAGGACATAGCCAAGTCCGGACGTAGTTTAAGGACATACCCCGGGTCCAATTTTAACTTTACATGCTCAAATATTGTTAAGTAATGAGTTTCAAATTTGGAACAGCTGTCAAAACCAACACAATTTCAATGGGTTTCTATTCTAGTATCCATAGATTTTAAAATGTTGTCGATACGAAACGTCAGTACGATATATTTTTTGACATAAACCGCACGACATTTTGATCTCGGATGACATGAGAATAAGGACTTCGTTCGTTGGCTAATATTAAAAAAAAACTCGCGACAGAAGTTTGTACATATTTGTCTATGGTTTGTACGGCCGCCATTTCTGTTATCAACTTGTCAGTTATTGTTTGTCGAAACATTTTTAATTGCGAAAATGTAAATGTTTACTATTAACGATATTATAATAAATAAATATACTTTCCTTATCAGTTCTAATTTATTTATTTTTATTAAGCTTACACCTAAGGGTATGTTTCAGCACTTGTATTTACGAGTATCTACCTAGTAATGCAGGTCCTTCGGCTTCTAAACCCATCTTTGAGTACTTACAATATGTGTGTAGATAAAGTGATGTATGCAACTGTACATAATTAGGCCTTAAAACACTCGTGTTTTAAGGCCCCTCATTATGTATCAGTTGCATAAACTACTATTTTTTTATTATTAAGTTTATTTAATAAGCATATTGCTGAACTTAAAACATTGTCCCACAAAACTACCACCACCACCACTATACCAGGTTGACTGTGGGATCCGCAGTATCATTTAAAACGTCTAATTTTATGTTATTACTTAATTACAAGTATATCTATAAAGCTAGATCTACATAGGTCTTTTTTAAACGTTTCTTAAATATTTTTTTTTTTTTAATCTTATCGCTTCCGGTAAACTATTGAGTAGGTATACCTACGGAATGCGTTTATTACGCGTTCTGTCTCCATAATAGTTATTAACTCTCGAAACGATTAGTTTACCGGGCGTCATATTATACTATGGTGATACTGTAATACTTATATTGAAAGATGAGCTCGTCAACTCGTAGCCTAAAATAAATAATGTCGCTTCCGATCCGCCGAGCTAACCACACAATACAAGTAGCTTTTCGCCTAGCGACTTACGTCGTAATAGAGGTGGTAGAGAACTGGCATACTTAAGGCAGGTTCACGCTGTAGCGTTCCGCGTCCTACACGACACTTCCGACACTTCATTTTGTATAGAGAACATCACGTTACCTCCAAGGATCACGGGACGCTGTCTCTCGTGAACCATCCTTTACACCGTGGACATAATTACAATAAAGTACAGCAAAACGATATTGCTATTGCGTTTATATAGTGTATAAATCCAATACAAGCAATAAATAAACCAGACAAAGGTTTTATTATTTTAACCATTAATTAAGAAGTTTTTAAAGATTTGACCTCAAAATTATACTCTTTTTAGGGTTCCGTAGTCAACTAGGAACCCTTATTGTTTCGCCATGTCTGCCCGTCCGTCCGTCCGTCCGTCCGTCCGTCCGTCCGTCCGCGGATAATCTCAGTGACCGTTAGCACTAGAAAGCTGAAATTTGGTATTAATATGTATATTAATCACGCCGACAAAGTTGTAAAATAAAAAGTGGAAATTTTTTTTTTATTAGGGTACCTCCCCTATACGTAAAGTGGGGAGTGATTTTTTTTTCATTTCAACCCTAACGTGTGATATATTGTTGGATAGGTATTTTTAAATGAATAGGGGTTTACTAAAATCATTTATCGATAATGTAAATATTTTCGGAAATAATCGCTCCAGAAGTAAAAAAATATGCGTCCCCCCCCCCTCTAACTTTTGAACCATAAGTTTTAAAAATATGAAAAAAATCTCAAAAGTAGAACTTTATAAAAACTTTCTAGGAAAATTATTTTGAACTTGATAGGATGAATAGTTTTTGAAAAAAAATTACAAAATAATTTCTGAACTAAGTTTGTAATTTAACCGTATAAGCAGGTGTTTATTGTACCTGTAACTTCTACAAAATTACAATGAAATGACGTGCTTTCAAACAAAGTAAAAACGGTGAAAATCGGTTCACGCAATAAAGAATTATTCCATAAAAATCATCTTCCATACTTTAAGCTCGCGCGCAATAGTTTACTTAATTTGCCGATAGATGTCGCTGTACGTGGAACTCTCATATCGTATCCTACAACGCGGTGTTATTAACTCTTAAGTGGGGACACTTACTGTGACGGACGGAAAACTACGGAACCCTACACTGAGCGTGGCCCGACACGCTCTTGGCCGGTTTTTTATTTTAACACGCAGCGATATACTGCTAACATGATTGAAGTATATATAAATAGTAAAATAAGTAGTCAACGAGCGTTCAACTTGAGTGTGTGGTGTTGCATTTACATTGCCAAAATTTTTTTATGGTTAAAATTTTCGTCGTTATTGCAATAAAAAGTTATTTAAATATATTTCTTATGTCCTATGCATACCACAATTTAAAGATTCGCCCGTATTGGATTTACACAATGTATAAATAGGTACCTTTGTATATTACAACCATTTGCATCTGTTCTAGACGTCATTTAAGTCTTGACGTTGGTTGTAGGGACACCAGTATATTAAAAATATTTATGTTTCGATCAATTTACGATGATCATTTTCACATTTGACTAGCAGGCGCGTTGCCGTTGCGGAAAGCCGCTCGTGAAGATGAAAAAATCGACATAAATTACGTGAGTAACCCGTTCTAAATATTTTAATATGTTAGAGTCTCACGCCAGTATGTCATGTTATATATCAATATATTGCGAATTATTGGCGCCATAATTTATATTTAACCGCAAAAAAAATCCTTAAGTTATCGACTGGGTTGTTTAATACAACATAAGGTGATGATCACGATATAGACGGAGAGCTAGCTACGCCAGATATGACACAATAATGAGAGCAACGGAAGCAAATGTGCTTCCGTTGCTCTCACCAGATCTAGAAATAAGCATAATATAGCAAACTGACTCTTTAGTCAGTTTGCTATATTATGCTTATTTCTAGATCTGGACATCTGGCAGCTGTAAAGTGGTGGAGGTCAAATAATGCAAACTACTTCAAGATAACAAATCCTAGAGTCCTGGGTTTGATGCAATATACTAAGAAATTTTATAAATAATTAGATTATGTCATTGCCAAAAGTTTCTGTTGCGGGAAAGTAGTGACGAAAGACGTATAATATAATTCATAGTTCGTCGCCTACTGTTTTTGTTTCCGAAATAATACGCAATTGCTTTTTGTTCTAAAGTTATATAAAATATAGACCCTGTCCTTTATAACTGAGACAATTTTGGCAGTTTTACCTATTTTGGTATTACTATTTTCCAATTCTAATATTTTGCTAGTCTGTCACACTGACCTCCACCCATTTAAAACTGCCAGATGTCCGGATTTAGCAATATGCATAATATAGCAATCTAACCAGACGGGTTTTGTTGCTCTCACTATTGTGTCATATCTGACGTGGCCAGAGTAAAATAATCAATATGCTCCGTAAAAAAGCCTTAAAAAACAACGTACCTAAACCGAATTAAAAACACTGAAGTACCGTATTTTCGATAAACTGAAGCAGCCTTTAATAAATTGAAGCAGTACTGGTCCATAATATTCGTTTTATGCATATATTTCATAATAAACAACACTCGACCGACCAAGGAACGGTTTGGAACATTGTATGAATGGAGTCGGTTATATATTTTTTTTAGGAAGAATATCTGCTGGTATTTCTTTTTTCTTTAACTCTTTCCAGAACCCTAACATTTGATATTTTGTGGCTAAAGAAAAAGTGCTCGGAATTATTTCCGACTGAATACCCAAAAAAATGTATCCCCGCCTCCCCACTTTTTTGGACTTTAAGAGTCATTATTTTGAGCTGTCTTAAAATATGAACAATGTACGTTGTAAGTACTTTTCTGATTTTTTATTTACTAATACGAGTAACTTACTGACAGGCGTTTTGACTTAAGACATGATTCGTTAGTACGAGTATTATTTAAAATACGGTTAAATGCAAGTCGAACTCACACTGAGGTTGCAGTTTAAGGGTCGAAGCAAACGTACGGTGGACGGCACGGCTGTCTGATTGACGTCCGTTTGACGTATTTTGGCATAACATTAGGTTTTGAAACCGCACGGTGGCGAACCGTGTGTGTGCGGTTTTTAGTATGAGAAACTCGCCAGGCGACCTGGGGGGCGATCTTTGACTTTCGAATGGTCGAATTCAATGAAATTAAGCTCGAAAATAATCGCACATAAAATGTTGTAGCCATTTGTTTCTCATGAAATTAATAGTTTAAATAATCATGATTTTAAATTGCTATCGCTGTTATTTTTAAAAGATCTTTTTTTTCGTTTAATTCTACTTTTAAATGACAGACTCGAGCGCTCGAATCTCAAAAATCGCCCCCATGGTTCGAAGACCGTATACAGCGACTTGACATGCAAACGGAACGGTTTGCTTTGCCCCTAATATATTAAAAAGCTAATCCAGTACCGAACCTTTTTTTCTTCATGGCTATGGCACAGCCTGCTCCCTATGCAAGTGTCATTATTTGGCATAAGATTACCTAGTGGCCTAGTGGTTCTAAATACCCTAATGTATAAATTTTGTACATTTGGCCTTTGTCCAATGGATAGGGACTAATTAAGGACAGGACCTGTATGTTATTTACAGTCGCCTTATCGTAGCTCAGTGTCATGTTATAACATTAATCACCGTTCTGCAAAGTAAATAAGCCTTAAGATTTATTTTTAAACGGACTATAAGTTAAGAATCGTGGGTGTCGTTAAGGACCCAGTAGTTACAGAAATCGGTTGGTAGGTATTTCGGCACTGCATCTACTTAGTACTACCTAGGTAATTAGCAAGGTAGGACCAGCTTACGTCCAACAACGACGATGCGCTATAATAATATGCGCTATGATAATTTGGCACATTTGACAAAACACTAGAAACATATTTAAATATTCATAGAAAGTATTTGTTTAAATCTTAAAACTAAAGCGACTCCTATGCTATGCTCCTAAGTTAATTTGAAATAAGTACGTCATTATTATGTTTACCATACGTAGCTTCGCGTAGTTTTTCTTCATGAATTGTATTAAAATAAACCTACTTTTATTTAACATAGTGTCGTTTTTTGCATGTTACGAATTTTAGCATGTCAAGCTTCGACTGGACTGTCGAGAGACTTTTTCGACGGACTTTGTTAGGGACAGTGGGTTTAGGGCATTCAGGTCGGTGGGTGATGACCTGATGACAATTGATGATTCAATTCTCTAGGTGCTCAAACATAGTAAAGGAAATATTTTTTTATTTGCACGTAAGTATGTAGATGATATTCACTTCTGTGTATTTTATTGTATTTTTATAGGATTGTGCGACTGGTAAAGTACTATCACTTAGGATGAATAATTATTATGCGGATGTACGATTCAACGCTATTGGCTTTTATAAGGTATTAGATGTGAGAGGGATAACATTTAATGCAAGAGACTGTTAAAGGCAGGAAATATTATTAAACTTTATGATTCACCTAGGCATTAAAAGCAGATGTTTTAAATGAGACTGCGGATCCCACAGTGAACCTGTTGTTACAGTTTTGTGGGACAAATATTCTACTTTTTAAGATCAACATTGTGATTAATAAATAAATTTAATAAATAATAGGCGTTATGTTCAGTAATACGCATTAACATTTACATAAGTACCTATACATCAATACTAAATGTTAGGTAAGTAAAAATCTGGCCAAGTCAGAGTCGGAACTCAGGACACCAAGTGTTTCGTACCACAAGGTTAACAAATAATCCTCACCGTGTGACCTTAAGAGTGTTTTTATGTTATACTAGCTGTACCCGAGGCTTCGCTCACGTGCGTTTTAGTAGGCTTTACCACTTTTCGTTACCCTCAACAGTCCATTGCTAAAAGTTGCCTACGCATTCATTTTTGGTAAGAATTAAGATCGTTTAGTGTATTTTTTTCTCTGTGCGAGGGGCTTCGCCTCCTCTTACATTTGTCACTCAGTTAACTTTATCGATATTCGTTTTGCTCCCGTCTTAAACATTTACCCTTACCATTTATGGTATGAATACAAATCGATTAGTGTGTATTTTCTTTGTGCGGGTGGCTCCGCCCCCCGAGCCCCCCTTTTACCTCCTCACATGTAGTAAACTCTGCAAAACACTTTTTTTCTCCTGTCTTAAACGATCAACCTTACCATTTTTGGTATGAATTAATATCGTTTAGTGTATTTTTTCTTTGTGAGCCCCCCTTTTACACTTGTCACTCAGTTAACTTTATCGATACTCGTTTTACTCCCATCTTACACATTTAACTTAACCATTTATGGTATGAATACAAATCGTTTGATATGTGTTTTCTTTGTGCGGGGGGCTCCGCCCCCCGAGCCCCCCCTAAACCTCCTGACGTGTAGTAAACTCTGTCAACATTCTGTTTCTCCCGTCTTAAACATTCAACCTAACCATTTTTGGTATGAATTAATATCGTTCAGTATATTTTTTCTTCGAGCCCCCCCCCTCTTACAGTTGTCACTCAGTTAACTTTATCGATACTCGTCTTACTCCCGTCTTACACATTTAACCTAAACATTTATGGTATGAATACAAATCGTTTGGTATGTATTTTCTTTGTGCGGGGAGCTCCGCCCTCCGAGCCCCCCTTTGACCTCCTGACATGTAGAAAACTCTCTCAACATTCTGTTTCTCCCGTTTTAAACATTCAACCTAACCATTTTATTAGTATTTTTTCTTCGAGCCCCCCTCTTACAGTTGTCACTCAGTTAACCGTATCGATACTCGTTTTGCTCCCGTCTTAAACATTTAACCTTACGATTTATGGTATAAATACAAATCGATTAGTGTGTCTTTTCTTTGTGCGAGGAGCTCCGCCCCCGATCCCCCCTTTTACCTCCTCATGTATGTAGTAAACTCTGTCCTCTTTTTCTCCCGTCTGAAACGATCAACCTTACCATTTTTGGTATGAATTAATATCGTTTAGTGTTTTTTTTCTTCCCCGAGCCCCCCTCTTACACTTGTCACTCGGTTAAATTTATCGATACTCGTTTTACTCCCGTCTTACACATTTAACCTAACCATTTATGGTAGGAATACATATCGTTTAGTATGTATTTTATTTGTCCCCCCCTTTTACCTCCTGACATGTAGTAAACTCTGTCAGCATTCTTATTCTCCCGTCTTAAACATTCAACCTAACCATTTTTGGTATGAATTAATATCGTTCAGTGTATTTTAACTTTGTGCGGGGGGCTCCGCACTTGTCACTCAGTTAACTTTATCGATACTCGTTTTGCTTCCGTCTTAAATATTTAACCTAACCATTTATGGTATGAATATAATTCGTTTAGTGAGTCTTTTCTTTGCCTTAGCCCCTTTTTGCCACCTATCACGTGGTTTTTTGTGCCTAAACTACACTACGAACTTTGTTGTCCGATAACTAACTGCTGCTCAGTGACGTCTTAGTTAGTAAGACAATCCTGCGAGAAATAGCGTTGTGGTTCATTTAGCTCTGGGCATTTTTTCGATTTCCGCTTTAAGGTTTCCGTATTTACCATGTTTAAATACTTTTTTATTAAGAATATGAAAAAACCTACTACATAATTTATGTATAATGTCTACAAGTAAACCAATATCGATTTGTGATTTGAACTCGGCGTTATAATAATTGCATTTACCATACTATGTTCTACCCGCTAAAACCATAAAGTAAAAATTATTTATAGAAATCCGTTCAGCCGTTTTTATTCCAACTGGTAATATATAAAGTTAAACAGACAAAAACACAAACAGACAAAAGTTCTAAAAATCGTCGAATACTGATCTGTTATCGATTTTAAGAGCTACTTATTAATATTTTTGCTAATATCTCCAATGTACAGATTTTCGACTCTCCTTTGCTTTATTATATGTATAGAATAGATAGATGGATACATAGATGTTAGGCGGTTGTATCAAATTATTTAAATGTGGTCGTATAAATTCAAATATTAAATAATGTGAATGTTTTGCATTCCAACAAAACATATATTATGTACTAAACAAACACATAACGTCTCTATACTGAAGAACGCGTATGAAGCTTTCCTTAAAAACGCTAAAAAACATACCTTTTTGTCGTTGATTACCGTGTTTTTCTCTATGTCCCAGCTGGGATGTCCGCTCGTGCTTGACCAAAAGCGAGCTGTCATCCTCTTCGTTTGACGTTTGTCATAGCGTCTTCAACAGCAAGGCACTTGCTGAGACGTTATGTGTTTATTTAGTACATAATATATGTTTTGTTGGAATGCAAAACATTCACATTATGTACATTGCCAAACACATAACGTCTCTATAATGAAGACGTGTTTGATATCTGCTGGTTGAAAGAAAAACACACATACGCTATGTGAATTCTCTATTGAATGAGATGTAGGTACATAATATTAAGATAAATCTCTATTATAGAATTAAAAAAGGCATACGCCCAGTAACAACTAAATTGAGATCAACAATCACACTAGTTACTAATTGAGATCAGTTTCAATAAGTAGTATCATAGTATAGGTATTAGTTATGCCATTATGATGCATGTAGTAACATAAAACAATCAATATAAGTATTGAACATTGTAGCAATAATTTTGCCAGCTAAAATAATTAAATATAAATTTCTGTTTCTAACAGAATTAAAGATCAATTGTAATCAATTCTTAACAATGTTCAGACACTGGTAAAATTATTATGTAGCATATCAGTGCTGAAATTATTTTCATGCATTTGCACTGCACGATAGTAGTGGTTCTTGAAAGTCTGGAAACACTTCCAGTTGCCTCTTTCTAATATCTCATCTATTGATCTATTACCTAGCCAGCCTTTTGAGGCAACTGCTGACCTTACACTCCCTGGTGGAGCATCAATACCAGCTTCTCTGAATATAGTTCTTATCCATCCTGCAATATTAGTTTTAGAGGCTGACTTAACACTTCCGGTTACAGTTATAAATAAATCATTAAGATTTTGTACAGTTGTACGTCTAGGTTCTGATAAAGTTACTAATAGTCTTATATGTATGACCGGACAAATCTTTTCTTCAGAATGGGCAGTTAAACACCAACCAGACTGTCTTCGGGTTGATGAGTCAGTCTTGGATCCAAAAGCAGGCCACAAGATAATATTGTCATCAGACTCTATAAGACTTTCTCTAGATATTTGTAGTAAAGTCAGATCATGTACTCTTCTGCCTGAAGCTAGCAATAATATGATTGCGGTTCTCCTAGCTATATCAAATAAGGTATTCTTAGTTGCAGTTGACAACAGCCAGTCATATAATATTTTAGTATCCCATAAGGGGGTTTCTGAGCTATTGGTTTAACCGAAGAAATAGATTTTAAAATCTGTTTAATTAGGAAATTTTTTGATAACATCTCTGAATTAGCACAATAGGTAGCTATAGCTGATTTGTGTAATAAAATTGTATTGTATGCCAGCTTGTGCGTCAGATGTAAGTTTGCTAGAAATCTTGCCATATCATCTCCACTTGGAGATTTAGTATTTATATTATTTTCAGTACACCACTCCGTCCATCGCTTTATTGCCGGAGCATAAGTGGTCAAGGTTGACGATCTCCAACTCTTTTTCAGAAGTTCTTTTTCTTGAGTGTTCCATCCCGATATTTGTTTGCTCCACCCCCAATTTTCCAGGCCTGTAGCTCCAGTAGAACTATTTGGGGAGGATAGTAACCTGTGGTCCTGTCCACCAGAACTCTCCGTAGGTTCGGTATCATTAGTCGTTTGTCTAAGCATCGTGCCCGAAGATCTGGCATCCAGTAGCATTGTGTCCATACTGGTGCAATCAGTATGTATGTGCCCGAGGCTTTGTTGAGATATTGCAGCACTTGCGGCATTATGTTGGGAGGAGGAAAAATTCATCCTAGCCGGTACCTCCACGGACGACTAAATGCATTGCAGAATTCGGCTAAACCATCCCTTGAGTTTAGTGTTACATAACTTGGTACGACTCTTGTTCCTGCAGATGCGAACAAATCGATTTCTGGCACTCCCCATTCTTCGAAGATGGCTTCCGTGGCCTCCGGGAGCAAATGCCACTCTGGAAGAGGTTTTCCTCGTGATAAGCGGTCTGCGATACTGTTGTACCTTCCCGGAAGGTAGCAAGCCGACAGTGAAACATTCAGCTGGTCGGTAAGTATCAGCAGTCTGGTTGTTAGATTCAATAGTAGTAAGGATTTTGTGCCCCCCTCCTTCCTGATGTAGGCAACGAGGGTGCGGTTGTCGGTCTGGACTAGTATATGAGCTCCGCCGAGGTGGTCCTTTTGACTCTTTATTGCAGCATATACTGCGTACATCTCCTTGAGATTCGAGTGCCATGACCTCTGCTTCTTGTTCCACGTTCCTGACAGATGAAGCCCATTTAATTGGGCTCCCCATCCCGCATCCGCTGCGTCCGTGGTTAAGAAGTGAGTTATGTTCTCTTTTTGTAGAGGCACAGCGGCATGGCAAAGAGCATTTCTCCACCATTGAATCTCGGCCAGAACACCTGATGGAATCATTCTCTTCTGTCTTGGCCTGTTTTGGCAAAATTGTCTGAGAAATATCTGCATTCTTCGACTGTTCAGTTGACCTCTGTGTACAAATATATTGGCGAAGTTCAAATGGCCAAGAAAGGTTTGAATTTCTAGAAGCGAACACCGGCCTCGCTTCTCTAATCGGACTAATTTGTCTTGAACCTTTAACACTTTTTGTTCTGGTAATGATTTTTTGTTGTTCCTGGTGTTCCACAATAGGCCCAGATACTCTAGATTCTGAGTTGGTTTTAGGATTGACTTTGAGTAATTTATGTTCCAGCCTAGTTGCTCGAGAAGAGTCACAACCTCCGCGGCTTGAGACTCCAACTCTGAACAGCTTTGGTTTGCCAACAGGTAATCGTCCAAATATACTAGAACTCGGTAGCCTCTGGCCCGCAGGACTTCCGCTGTCCAGTTTGAAAGGGCCGCAAATGTTCGGGGTGCCGAAGAGAGGCCGAACGGTAAAGAAGTTAGCTGTAGTAGTTCCCCATTGTAAAAAACTCTGAGGAATCTTCTGTGTGAGTTCAAAATTGGAACATGGAAGTAAGCCTGTGACAGGTCTATTTTGATCATGTAATCCTGTTCTTGTAAAAATTCTGGAACTGTTGCGTGAGATATCAGCTTGAACTTTTTGGTTGAGACATGCAGGTTCAGACCTCGCAGGTCGAAAATTGGTCGCACCCCACCATCTGCTTTCTTGACCAAAAATATCTTTGAAATAAAACTGGGGTTTTTGGTAGGTGGGAGCTCCAAGATCTTTTGGATTTTTAGCTGTTCAATCACTTCTGTCATTTCGGGGGATACTTTTGTTGAAAATCTTCGCTGTTGGTATTGTGTTGGAAAAGTAAGGGGGGGTTTGGTCTTGAAAGGAATTCTTGAACCTGTTACAGTTTTCAAAATGAACTGATTTGCTCCAAGTTGACTCCATGCCTCTTTGTAAAATTGTAGGCATCCCCCCTGAAAGGTTTGATTGTCACTTCTTCTTGGCAGAGGCATTGTTAAAGTGAAAGGGCTTATTTTGCTTGTAGCCCTGCTGTTTCTTGTTCTTTCTGTCATGCTTTTGATTATTGTAGTAATTCTGACTGTCTGGGTGAACTCTTTTAGAGCTTGAACTTTCATATTCCCTTGCTGGATTTTCGAACTGTCTTGTATTGTTCGAGCTGGAAGGTGCTTTCTTTTCTTTTTCTTTTACGTATGTGGGAGTGTTCAACCATACCTGAGTCCCTCCGAGAGACTGGATCAAAGGCGCCATAGCTTCACGACTAAATAGAAACTCATTACTTGGTGGGAGATTCTTCAAACTTGCCTTCAAGTTTGGGTTTGTTACCTCATTGAGGAGGCGGTTACGGCGCACCTCAATGCACTCTGTCCACTTACCAGTTATTATTTGTAATGTATTTTCATAATTTTTGTAGATACCCGAGCCTGGTCCAAAAATTGATGATACTTTCTCATATAAAGTATTAGCATTGAGTTCGTTGCTACCCGACCAGTCAATCAGTTCTTGTAAGCCTTCTTTTAAGATATTTCTATTTGTAAGGACTGCGTTGGTCAGGCCTGCTAATACATTCTCAATTGATGCAAGATAATCTTTGCCCTTATTGAAGTGCATCAACTTCAACAAATCCAGGAGTAGCTAACACTGTTTTCAGTGAGTTCTTGTAACGAACTGCCTGCCATGCTGGAGAATTAAATTTGTGTAGCTTCTCTAGGGCTTTCAAATTCTTTGGCTCTGCTGGCTGAATCACATTGCCCTCTTTAATCTCAGTATTAATTTCACCTAGATCGACAATATTTTTACTTGTCGTTGCGGCACTAACGAATCATCAAATATGTCGCAATTCGACGGCCCTTCTTCACTGGCCGCATGCGTGTGCATTAAGAAATTTGTTAAATAACTCACCTGGTTGATGATGGTGTCAACCCTCGGATCATAAGCTACCTGCGGATGTTGCTCGCCGTGAGCCTTCCGAGGTCGCTTGTTCGGAGGTGGCGTCGGCGTCTCATCCTCCGAGGATGAAGACGACTCTGAGGATTCCGAACTCAGAGAGTGCGCCACGTTCTCCGGGAGGGATATCCTGTCCCCTCCGTTATCAGCACTCATTTTTACGGAAAATTACTATGTTTTTCTTGTATTTTCAATTTATTTTCAATGTTTTCACGAAAAAATGTGTCACTTTTAGCGGGAAAACATACGCTATGACAAACGTCAAACGAAGAGGATGACAGCTCGCTTTTGGTCAAGCACGAGCGGACATCCCAGCTGGGACATAAAGAAAAACACGGTAATCAACGACAAAAAGGTATGTTTTTTAGCGTTTTTAAGGAAAGCTTCATACGCGTTCTTCATTATAGAGACGTTATGTGTTTGGCAATGTACATAATGAGTCTTACTAAAGTCTGTTCGGAAAGAGAAGTGTAGTGGTTTATACTGGAACTCATACATGCTATGACACTCCTCTTTCCGGATAGATGTCTATCTATGGGTTAAACTCTTAGAGAATTCAACCCGGATGGAGTAGCCATGTCAGTCATTTTCTATACAAAAAAAGTCTGCCGATTTTTGTGGGGGAGGGGAACGTCAAAATAAATGTATGGCTATTCGTACGAAACGTACAAATAGCTACGTCAGATAAACGTCAGTCCGTACAAGTGTATGACCACTGGTCGTACGTTTTCGGCAGAGGGGAACGCCTATCCTATCAATGGCGACTCCGGTTGGTTGAATTATCTAAGGGTCTCTATACTGTTAGGTGACAACTAAATCTCACAGATTGCAAAAAAAATAAGTAAACTAAAATCCGCCTTGATTTGTTATCAATACGGTTCATTACGTCTATAAACTTGTGGTAGTAGGTAATTAGTGAATTTGTCACCCGACAACCCCGACCCGACTTTGAAGGCCTGTTCGAAATTTAAACTTATGTTATCTACTATCTCATAAAAACAAGAAAACAGCAATGAAGTAGGAAGGCTCGTTCGATATTTACACTTATAACCGTTGAGTAAAGTTTAATTTTGTATGTACTATTTTTCTCTTATGCTTTTAATATATAAATCATAGGAATTTACCACTATAAATTGACTGTAGGTACATATCGAGTCCTATAGTAACCTAAGGTCAATCCGTGGTCTGAAAACTGTTAAAGATAGGTCTACCAAATAATTATGCCGTCATCTGCAGGGTCTGTTTAGTGGACCATTCAGTTCTCAGTTCCTAGTTAGCTATAGTTTCTGAAAAAAACGCGGGGACAGAGCCGTAATTTTTGTATGAAAAACTGCATTTTAAAATGCGTTTTTTATCAAAACTATTGCAAGTAAAATGAACTCAAAATCAGTGTGCGGTCTTAATTTTTTGCAAGCTTTCTATTGGTGCCCAACACTTTTCTTACAAATTAAAAATAAAATTCACTTTCCCCATTTATCCCCCTAAACTTCCCCTTAAAATTAAATTTAAGCAGTTAAGACCTAAGTACCTTGTTACAGACGATATTTTCTATACCTATTCCAAATTTCAGCTTTCTACGTCAAACAGTTTCCGAGAGAGACGCGATTTACCAATTTCGAGGACCGAAGTGATTCCATAAACACTAAAAATGAAGCAGCTTAACTAAACCAAATATACAGAAACTATAAGATTGCTTCATACCTACCTCTAGGTTTAATACTTTACACTACTTACTCGTATTTAAATTAAAAATATTATCATAGGTTAAATGAAATCAGGTGTAAATCGCGTAAACTGCACTGACTAAATAAATATATCTTAATCCTAGGATGGTCTATCACCTTTCTTGACAATCGCATTGCAAACCTTAGCTATCGCTCAAAGAAATAAAAACTTATATTTTATATAGAATATTGTGCTACTACAATTTCCTAAATAAAATATTTTTAAATACGCATATAAGTAGATATAGACATACCTGGTAAAAATGCTAATAACGTCTACTGGTAGAAAATCACACTTTCCAATACCGACTTGGATTTTAAATCGGTTACGAGGCAAGCGGCATGAAATGCTCACTTGATACAAGGCGCGATCGCGTCCGGCGTGCGCTGAGACGAGCTTCCGAATGCGCCGCCGTCCCAATACGTATCCTGAACTTATTCTTTCACAACAATATTGAAGTAACTTTGCGTAGCTATACTATTATCGTCCGTATTTTGCAACAAGGTATTGATTAAGTATAATCCATACTATGTACTCGTACTTTATACTTTCCTTCTAGCGTTTGTTACAGCGGCTCGATTGAGCCTGGGGTACGCTTGGCAACCTAATCCTATGAATTGGCGTAGGTGTAGGCCAGGAAACTAGGCCTTATTGGGGTTAAGTCCGGTTTCCTCACGATATTTTCATTCACCAAAAAGCGACTGGCACATAATATCAAATGATATTTCGTACGTAAATACGAGTTAGTTCCAAAAAACTCAGTGGTATTTTTTGGGTTTAAACCCGAGACCTCCGAAATGATCTTACCGCCTACCCGGAGCCTATTTCTCAAAAGCTTGTAACTTGTAAAACAAGCGGAACTCCCTTTTTAATCAAAGTGTCAAAAAGTGACTTTCGCTATAGTCTGTCCATCCTTACTTGTCTTATCATGTAAACAAACGCTTGTCAATCTAGACATCGCAATGTCAGTTATTTTCGCGGGTTTTCGTTCGTTCGTTACTTATTATTGAGGATAAGTTTATTAGAAATGATATTTCTCAGTGGTTACTTGGTCGAAATCAATCCTTTGTAAGATTTTTAAATATACAACAGTTTTAGTAATAATTCAAAAGAAAAGTATGATAATTTCGTTGAGAAGTGTTTGTTTACATGATGAGACAAGTAAGGATCGGCAGACTACTATTACATACTATTTTGCTATACAAGCTTTTGAGAAATAGGCCCGAGAGCTTTTTACTATTCAATTTATTATTATTATATAAGGTGTTGATTTATTTGTTACAGATATTTTAACAGGTGATACTTTACTTTAACAATTAACTTTAAATAGAAATTAAGAATATTTCATTTTTTTTGTTTAATTACCGAACAAAAAGGAGATCGTCAATTCTGGGCCTCCTGATATAAACCGTATACAGTTTGTACTCCAATGTAAAATAAATACTCATTTTATTATTAAAGTATACTAAATATTACAAAAAAATGAAACGGGAATTAGAAATACTACATAAATAAATATTATGTTGATCTTTCCGCGATTAAAATACAGCAAGACAAGTCGTTAACGTCTTTATGGCATTGACATAAAGTTTAACTTCACCTGGACTGAAACGGGTTTGTTTTTTGGTTTGACACTGTTAATGTCTACCGTTACATAATCTGCGTTTTGATACTGTTCGGTAAGTTAGAACATTGTAATATTAAAATAATATCTAAGCCTAAGAATACGGAAGTTTAAATTAGAAATCGACTGTAATAAAACGCCTAAAGATTGAAAATGCATATTTTTGCATTTTTGATCGTAGTTTGAATATTAAAAGTGGGATTCCTAATGGCATAAAATCATGTTCCTTCGATAAAGAAACACATCTTTTTTTCAATTTTACAATGTCAGATACTACTGGTATCGCACTTAACGGTGGTAAACCTTATCCCTTCGCAATAGGTGTTAGGAATGTTCAGTTAATAGTATCAACGATGGTTTGACAGCCGTCTGTGTTTATCGAAATACAGGAACTATAAATACGATCAAAACATGACTTTTTATTATTTCATCATGATTCCCGTTTTGTTTTTAAGTCCGCTTTTGTAATTTTGTTTTAAAAACCGGTACTTTTTTACATTAATATATAAATCATTAGGCATGCACGCTTTCAAATATTGTCCTTGTCAGATTCAAGTCTTAAATGCATGATTTTTCAGTTTTCCCATTAGATTTAGCAATTTTTTTACCACCGTCCTGATCTAGAAATTATGACGATTTTCAGAATCAAGGTAAGAATCATTCCTAAACGGTCCTAAATAATCTGGGGCAGATCACCTAACAAAAATTGACGATCTCCTTTAACTAAATTATAATTTCGTCTAAAAATAATCACGCATTTAACTGACAAGACGTTTAACACTATCTGTCATGTCACTCATGTCAACAATTGTTTGTCTTAAATGTCATTATGGTTCGGCAAATAACATGACATTGACAATCAAGTAATCGACGTGAAGTGGCCAGGCAGTTATGTAGGTAATTATTAGGTAAAAGAGGTACTAGAATCTGTTAATGAGTTCTCATTTAATAATCACATTAACAGAGTTTTTTTACGCAGAAAATTTGTTTTTCAGTTTTCTCCAAAAAATATCATAAAAGCTATTATGTTTCATAAATAATAATAAAATACTCTTTATTGTACACCTCAATAAAAGAAACTGAGACTGAAAAATTACAAAACTTAAGGTAAACAACAGGCGGTCTTATCGCTAAGAAGCGATCTCTTCCAGACAACCTTAAGGTAGCGGAGATTGGTTAAATTATTAATGTCAGTAGGTGGTAAATATACTCCAGGAACCGAGTACTATCAGCTGTAAAAATATCTGCAACTAATAAGTTAGCACCTTATATATTAAGGGGATGACAACAGCTAAATTTCATCTCTATCTTCTTCAGCGCGAGTTAAAGAGAAACACTGGGTTACCATTAGTATGGGAGCTCATTGCAAAATGACCAATTTGAAACTAACTCCGCATTCATTGAGAAATATCAAATAATGAAGTAGTTAGTATTTATATACGATATTTTCCTGTTTTACAATTTTGATTCAGTTTTACATATTCGACATTCAATATAGGTACCTACCTGCTTAATTATCCAAGGTCTTCCATGTGGACTCTACACATGACTACATTTTGACTACACATTAGCGTCTTCTTACGGCTGTAGGTACACATTCGATTCTAATACATGTGACTGCTTGATGCTAGAAGCTCTGCGTTATGGCTCTACATTGAGGCTCTATATATAGCTCTTCACACATTCGATTCTATATTCGCTATACATAGGTATTCCTCTCTACGTAATGGAAATATTAATTATTTTTTTCGGATTCGAGGTAAAAGCAACACCTAATGTAGTAACGGTTTAAAGCGCGAAAGTTGGACTCGTATCTTCGAATTCTTCGAGTGCTTTCTTTAATGGACACTGCCCTTAAACTGACTCGTCTATCTATAGCCAGTTTTGCAGCCTCTTCTTTTTTTAATACCACGACGGTGGCAAACAAGCATAAGGCCTACCTGATGGTAAGCAGTTACCGTAGCCTATGAATGCCTGTAACTCCAGAGGATAGACCTCATACTGTAGTCCTCTAGGAAATCCTCGGCAAGGAGTTCATTCCATTGTCTCTGCTACAATCTCTGTTTCGTATCACTTCGCTTGCCGGTCGAATAGGTATTACGGCTGAGCGTCAGGCGCACTTTGCAGGCCTAGGTCTGTAATAAGTACCTAGTATGAAAGGCCTTTTTATTTCTACCAAGCGTCACTAAGGCACCCGAAACGTGATGTTTCCGAGACTATGTAACTATTTAAATGAATCCTCTGGGGTTGAAGTCGTCTATAGGTCCGTAACTGCTTACCATCAGGCGGAATTGTCTGCCACCGTCGTGGTATTAAAAATTTCCGCGCTTGTATAAGAAAAAAGAAAATCCACGTAAGAGCGGAACATCAGCTACTGTACTAATTGTTCGCTCACTTTTTAGGGTTCCGTAGTCAACTAGGAACCCATAATATCCATATAGTTTTGCCATGTCCGTCTGTCTATCTGTCCATCCATCCGCGGCTTTACTCAGTGATCGTTAGCACTAGAAAGCTAAAATTTGGTATAAGTACGTGGATTAATCATGCCAACAAAACGGCCAAATAAAAATATTTTTTAGCGGTACATACACATGAACTGAGGGTATTTTTTTTTTCGCTTCAACCTTACTGTGTCGGGTGTAATTGGAATCATTGGATAGGTCTAAAGCAAAGCATAGGGGTCTTCAAAAATTAATTTTTGATAAAGTCAATACTTTCGGAAATAATTGCTCCAAATTTCTTTAACTTTAACTAAACACCGCTTTAACAAAAGCCGCCTCGTAGTCTACTGAATCTTTTACCATCTCCTAAGTCCTAAGACAATAGCTTTAGTATTTAGAATTATATAGGTAAGTAATAAAACTATAGAATAATGTTTACAATTAACTTTGATTTATGAAAATTCATTAATATGAGCATGTTATTATTATAATTTAATAATTTGCGTCAAAACTGAAAGAAAACTAGACGTCAAGTTTCCGTTTTAGAACGTACTTGCGTTACTGTCAGTTTTTCATTGAATTAAAGAAATTGTGTTTTTTTTATTGTTGTGTTCGATTAGTAAATCTGAAAATTGTTATTAATCTTATTATTTATTCACAAATAATGTTAACTCTTAATAATGTTAACTAATCGTTTGTTGGTGTGCTTTCAATGTGTTTAAATTGTAAATTCAAACAGAACAGGTTAGAACAGGTTGGGAACTACTGTTTACCAATTTCTAATATAAAAAAAAACGAATTGTAGTTCGTAATAGTACATTGTCAGAATGTTTACAGGATATAGGTACTTACGAACCTAAGATAATTAAATTTAACTAACCATTTTTTTGTGATGTTATTGAGTATCTGGAACTCTTTTTCAAATCATTTCATAAAATTAAAGACTTCACATTTATTGTGCAATAAATTATAGTATTTTTTTCTTACGTATTGCTCACTAGATTTTTATGATGACATTTTACTAGCATGTATCATAATTTTGAAATATATCCAGAGGTTAAATTAACGCTAAAGTTGTCTTCTTATTCATTGAAAATATAATTTGTTTAAATTAATAAAACACGACGAGAAAAATCTAACAAATAAACAATGATTTGAGGTTAACTTATAAATGGCGCGCAATTTTTTTTTTGGATGTGCGTGCAGCTTGAGGCAAAGGCGCGGACGTATAATGCCAAACAGCCAATATTAAAACAGACAATTCGTGTTTTAAACACGAATTATTGTGTATTACGAGTAATATAATAAGTTGAAATGATTCTTATCCACAATCAGGATTGTATAATTTATATTCTATTGTAAATGTGTATATTTTTAATATATTTACTTTTTCTTTACTTTTATAGAATGTAAGCTCATAAAGAGTTAAAAAAAAGTAAACGTAATACCCGACTAAATTACAACGATTCGTCTGCGTACGTACAACTTGGTACAAGAGTACAAACGTCACTTGATCGGATTATTAAATTATTCCACTATTTGGATAATTATTGTGAAATGCACGCGTGTTTAATATCTAGGATTAACTATGAGCATAAAAGCGGTGGAATAAGAACCTCGTTACGAGCAGGTGTGTTGAAAAATATATTTTGCTCTGTATGAATATGGTGCATTGAAATAAAAGATGGTTGCTTTGCAGGCCTAGCTTCAATTTTGTATGACAATTGTGACATTACAGCTCCCTCGACTATGAGCACCCGAAACGAGCTATAAGGAACATAACAACAATATTTTATTGCACGTTTGAGAAGAAATAAAATTTTGTGCTAGATTAACGATTTTATAGCGTCTACTGACTCGGTATCGAAATTAGTAAACTTTTTCATTAAGAATTTACTACTTGGTATTCTGCTAATTTCACGGTTGAGCTAAGCATTACTTCGGAGACATTTATATTTATTTATTTTCTTGCCTGAAACTTTATTTGCAATCAGCCTGCAACATGTCTACAAGAGTAAGTCATTTGTTTTTTTACGAAATAAATATAGCAATGATATTGTAGCAGGTACTGCATCACATTACATTATAACCTGGTAACTCATCGATAGGTACCTCGGCATTATAAAAATTGTCTTATACTTAAATACGAATAGTGAAGAAAAAAGCGCCATCTGAACTGAACGAGACCAACCAAAGTTACCGTATAATATCAGGCAGAGTACTCTCTGACCTCAGCGTCATCTAGTAATTGATAGCGTTACTATTATTACGGTATTACTACGGTAACTTTGGTTTGCTCTCGTTCAGATGGCGCCTCAGACGTCAGAGCGTCAAAAAGCTTTTAGACTGTGGCGCTCTATATTCGAGTATGTGAGTATGTTTAATTTAATTAATTTAAGATGAATATGGAATCACGAAAAACCAAAAAAGTTGTAATTAGTTTTGCTCAAAAAACAAGCTAAAGTATGTATTTACGTTTCTTAATATGTATGTATATAACTCAATGTGACTTCAGACAGTTCATGAATCAAAATGAAATGAGATGTTTAGGAAGATTTTGAAAGTTCAAATAAGTATTATGTATGGGCTCTGCAATTTGTTGATACATTTTAAATGTCTTCATGAAACTAACTTGCTAATAAAATAAACTGCTTATTACAAATACGTAAACATTATTTCATTAACCGGATTTAAAAAATGTAAGGAAACGTGAAAACTGGCTTTCTACGCAGTGAACGCTCTTAAGCCTCTTCTTTATAGCTCCAAACCGTGTATGTTGGGGGGGCCTGGTCTGGTCGGGTTTAAATCAAAAAACTGAAACTATTCCACGCCAATAGACATAGCCCTTACAACTAAGTCGCTTGATGCCTTTGGACATTTGATGATGTCCTTGCTCCTGATGCCATCTAGTGGACTAATTTGGCAAGTTTAATGTCATTTGCACTTCGCGCCAATAAACAGGGGCGTCCTGTCTGTGCTGCCCTCTTCGGTTCCCTATATTAAACTGAATTATAATAAATAAAGCTAATATTTTTTTGAATTTATAGTGGCACACCACTTCGAAATTCACATTAAAAAATTTATTCGACTTTCTTACATAAGCTTAGAGCCAATAGGACCAAATCTGGAGAAGCAAATTCCATCATCATAATTTTCGGTATAATTAAGTGTACAGTCACCAGCAATACTATCTTCTTATACGAAAGCCGCAAAAATATGTGACACTCTCTTATTTTTTGGGCCATAAGAGCGTGTTACATATTTTTGCGGCCTTCGTGTAGGAAGATACTATTGCCGGTGGCTGTACACCACAGACTACTTACATATACATAGTTGTAGTGGTTCATGTGTGTCAATGAGGGCTACCGTTTTAATACTCACCACTTGGCCCACTGTAGACAGTCCTGAAATACAGCTGTATTTTTTTTATAATGAACACACCCGCAACAAAGAGGGCGCTGAACGCAGGCGGGGAGTGGCTGCGTTCAGTTTTTACAGTAAGGCCGCGTTGTACAGCTGTTTCGTGGTCCACAAAATGGTTTTGCTGGAAGATCAGCGATGGCTTTCGGGTCAGCATTATGCTGAGGAAAAAGTCTTTACTTTCCCTGAAGAATTTTTTCTTGTAGTTAGTATAGTGTTCGGATTTGTAAACAAACCACTAACATCACTGGTCAAGTGGATTTAAATGGCTGCCAAAGATACATTATTGGACTTTGAAGCGTGCCGTGAATGAAGATCATAAAATAATGTTTTAAGTGATTGATATAATGTTTCGTAGTAGATTTGGAGTTAAACCTTGACTATGATAACCGATATAAGATGTGGGAGGAATATATCCCTTCGCCTGATCAAGAATATAATAAGACAAAATCGAGTATGACAGTTAATTATTACGATGGGATAACCGTAACCCACATTTTTATTTCTGGTTTAAAGGAAAATCTCCGACTTTCGTAAATACATTTTTTACAAGGCGTTGAATACGGTAGTAACAGTATATACAGTACGTATGAAGACACGCTAGTTCTTAGGGGCCTGGTAAAAGGTTAAAGAATATTTAATACAATAGACCGTACTGTAAAAATGTCGACGACGCCGCAGTGTTGCGCAGTTCCGCTTTATTTGAAAAAACGGAGGATTTTCTTAGTTCCGCTTTTAAAACGTTCACATTTAATTACTCGTTACTCATATATACCATAACTATTCACAGCATTGGCAAAATGTTCACAACATTGTTAAATTTGTAATAATTCCGCGTATCCTTAATTACTATGGAATACTTAATTACTATGGAATTTGACATTTCGAAGACCTCCGTCTCCGTCTACACTAGGGCCTCTAGCGGAAATTTTATACGCAATAGTCCTCGTTTAACCTAATTTAACACATTCTCCGAGAAGATTAGCAAGCTCTATAAAGGGGTTAAAGTGGCCAGTTTATAACCGAAAGCTCTTTTCCTCATTTTCTGTGCTGTTTGCAAGCATAATATCCTCGTATAAGTGAAGTTAAAGCTATCAAATTACCAGCTCTTATCTGGACGGACAGAACATTAACCCGTAAATTTTGGTTTTACTTAACTCTTATCTAAGAATAAAAAAATGAGAATCGCGTTATCAAAGGTTTACTACCTGTCTGTCCAACTGGAGACTAGATAATTTACATCTGTGATCAAATTTGGTATTTTTATGATATAAAAATTAGAAAGTTGTCTGGGGTATTGCTGAAGCCCCGGCCTAATACTTTGATGATATTTTTATTTTTATCATGAGCGTTTTCAATTATAATTTTAGTCAATGTCAAAATTCCAGGTATGGATTATCCGAAGTCTTGTAGTGGTGCAATTAGTATCGGCTCTTCGAATTCTACCTCAGCGCAAACATTCGAATATTAACTCCGGAGAACAAGCCGCTATCAAAATTGTAGACACAATGGCCAACACTGAACCAACTGTCTCAGGGAACCGCAGATTTCATTACATTGAAAAAATGATATTAAGAGACACTAATCAAGATGTTAAGTCGTTACAGCAATCTGCCAAGCCAACAGTACTCAGACGGTCTGGGGTACGCACTTGGTTACCGAAGAAGAATCTATTAGAAGTAGTTGAAGAGCAGGAGCTCAATAAAGTAGTAAGAAACAGAGGCAGCGCTCTATCCGAATTGTTGGAAAAACCGTACGTAGAAACGAAAGGAAAGAATGATTATCTCGTTATTCAAAGTAACAGTGTGGATCCTTTCGTTACAGTAATTCCAAACGCAATATATTATAATGCAGAAAAGAAATGCGTGAACTGGTTGGATGCTTGTAGTCTTAAAGGCATAAGATCCCACTTATTACAAAGAGTTCAAAATGACTAAAGAACTTCATGCCTATCGTGTCATGGTTGTCTGTATTTCTATAACAGTTGAGACAAGTTATTAAATCTGTATTTATGGTTTAAAAGGGTTAAAGTGGGCCATGATATAAAACGCCACAGAATATACTTCACAATTTATTTGTTAGTTGCAACAGTTATCTTAACATCCATAAACAGAAGACCATTAGCATCAGAATTTGGTTCATTAATTACACGTGGTGTTAATATAGCTTATTTAAACACGTTCAGTGCTTATATTTATTTCGATATAGTAGGTACGTGATTTATGTAATTTTAATTATGTTTAACACAACAATCCGATTCAACAGTTATTATTCTGTTCATATCCACTTGTGATATTAAGCTTATAGGTATAATAATGAAACCATCAATCAATACATTAATCAGGCGACGTTAAATTAAGTTAAATGCCAACACAATTGTTATTACGTAAGATATATTCAATAAAAAAGAGAACAGTTACAAAACCACTTAAACTTAGAATATTCGTTGTTCTAGATACGAAGAACAAGTATTTACTTGTATTTTACCTATACCTATGAAATTCAAATGCAACTTAAAATGGCAGTGGCAAATAAAGATAAAGGAAGAAACTATCACTTTTGGCACATTTTTTTCTCTAAATCGGTAATCGCTAATAAAATAATATAATGATTACAAAGGTAAAGTAAGGTGGTCTAAATATGTAGGTAGCCTAATACTAAACAAGAAAATTAAAACTGCGTAATCGGCCACCGATGTGAGCCTTCCATGGACATCTAACTGGATTCACTTTGGGAACTTATACTTCTATCAGTACCTAAGTGTTAATAGTAATAGGGTACAGCTAAACTAACACAAAATTTGAGAATATTGAATATTTTCCTATCTACATATCAATGATTTATTAAAATCGTATGGCACCAAAATCGTCGTGCTTCTACAAGCACCCATATAATCTATGTCAGGAATTACCATCATAAACATTAAGCAATAAGTACTTATTTAATTAATAGTTCACATACATTTTCAATAACCATAAACATTTCGTTTAACTATATATCTAAGCTAGCTGTATTGTCCAGATAGGTTTAATATCCTTATATTTCTATACGAGTGTACAATACTTGGTACTAGTTATAATATAACAGCTATCGGTTTTCTGTCCTTATCACACACACATTGAGTTCTGATAACGTCGGTATCGTTCAATTATTCGTTTTTCGTCACCTTCAGAAACCGAGAATACCGATAGCATCTGCCAGTACTGTGTCGAAGTTCCCATTTGCATAGACATGGACTAACGTCGTTTATCATTTTAAACAAACTAGTCATCACTCATTAAATTAGTAACATTAAAAGTATTGTTCAATTGACAATAGGTTGCTTCTAATTGTATGTATACCTAGTAGGTACTAAAATGCCGTTTTAAATTTATTTACGTTAACTCACAGTAAGTAATTACGCATATTGACACTAGTAACACAAGGGTCTCGAAATATATAATATCTTTGCATTTCATTAACATCTGCTCAATTTTGATGGTTAGACAACTGGTCTTGTGAAGCCTTTCAATTGACATCTATTTACAATTTTACACTCTCAATTATATCATATAATCAGACATCGGAATATAGGGGGCTACATTTAATGAGGTAGGAGGTTCCTATATCGGGGAACTCAGTTATCGATGCTTTTCCCATTTATTAGGTACCTACTAGTGATCACTCTATATATGTTCCGACAACATTCAGAACCATTGTTTCTTATAATAATTTAAGTAAGTAAATTATTTATATAATTGTCTATAGGTGTTTGATAAAAAGATAATAATAATAATTGCATAGCACTTTTTAAAACCTATCTATAATTGAAAATAAACTTTATATTCGTCTTCAAAATGATACTTAGAAAAATGTCATATTTACAGACAATAAATAAATTTGACAAAGCTTAAGGCAATCACAAGTATATGGGGAAAACATCTATAATCAGTTATCTTTATCGATATAGTAATTCCCTACCTGTCATTACATTTATCTTCTAGATTCCGATGTCTGCATATAATGTTCCATCCTAAACCAAGAATCAACGATGGTCAAACTTACTCTAACTCTGCATCGACTCTGCAAATAACAAAGTGTGACGAATCAGCTTAAATGCCAAACTTATATGGAAAAAAACCGTTTCTAAGTAGTTGCTGGTTGATTTTGCCGCTGCAAGGTTCATGCAGAGTCAGATTGGTCGGACTCTATTATCGAAGATAACATGTTTTCGTTCGTTTTTTGTTTGAGTAAACCATAATAAGAATAACAGGGCATAGTGTCAGATTAATTTATCAATGAAAGAAGAAGTTTCTGAGTATCATCTACCAGTGTCGATGTGGGCCAACTTCGTGAAATTTTCGGCAATTTGTGTAAAACTTGCTCACTCTCGTCTCCTAATAGTTTCTGTAAAAAAAAGTACCTTTAGTTTGTATAAAATATTATTACAAAACATGCCGTGAATGCCGTGAACTCCTGCATCATTGCCTTCGATGCTTAACTTTGCCTGGAATACCAATGACCAAACTATGGTGTTCTTCACAAAACAGATGTTTATATCTTATTTCTGAGAAGGCAGACAGTCGAAAATAATTAAATATATATTCAGTAAACATATGCAGGTAAAGTAAGGCATCGTAGGCAATGTTGCAGCAGTTGACAGTGCTCACAATATAATAACAATATTTAATTACAATGCCCTCCAGTTCCCTATCAACCAGTGTGAAGAGATGGGTTTGTTTGGTTTACATTATGTATTTTGGTAAGCTATATGAGAATTCATATAGTTCCACGTACCTTTACTAGAAATATATTTTTCTTAATTGAAATTTCGCATACAATAGGTAATATTTACTGTAGTAGTAATAACAGTAATTGATAATTACTATGAAGCTAGCTTCGAATTAGTTTCAAGGAGATTTTCTTATTTGGTAATTATTTACGATACAATAAACTCAGTTAGATAGTGGGTCTAAGGCAGTGTTATTATTAATCTCCTAATTTAAGTATCATCATTGTATATATATAGGATATACACACATGTCAAACCTGCATAAATCGACGCAAAATGGTAACGGAATTACATTGTAGAGTCTGTCCGGAAAGAAGTGGCGTGGCAGAGAAGGGAATTAACATTTTCTATTTTATATGACAACCAGGCCTATTCATCAGTGAACTAGTTACCTGTGAAAAATGTGACACTGATTTCATTTGTATTTCATTGCTTATTATTTATCCTAAAACTGCAAATGTTTATGTACAAAATAGCATTGAAAAGGAATAAAAGCGTGCATAGTACCAGAAAGGTAATAGTATTTCAAATAATTTGGTTTTACCTACGAGATATAGTGGCTGAAAGCACTGTTATGAAGTTCCGAATAGTCACAGAACATATAGCAGCTGAGACGGGTATTTATGCTGTATTTAATTTTATTTATTAGTCTTCATGAGTGATTTCCGACATAATATCGACTCAAATAAAATAAAATTACGTAAATACGAGTATATATAGGTACACTCATTATCAATATTATCTTAGAATAACTCACAAAGAGTGTTGATACTCTGCCATTGTCTAATTTTTTTATATCGAATTGGTGGCAATTAAATATAAGGCCAGCTTGATAGAAAGCGATCACCTTAGTCTACGGACCTTTATAAAAAGCATTTTTGCATACTGTTTTGTGCGTTCTTGTACGTACTCGGACCATTTCTTTCAGGAGTCGGTAGAAAAATAGAAAGAAGTATCTTAAAAAAAAGAAAGAAGGTTGCTCAATGATGAGTGGTATTGAATATTTAGATTCAGACTTTGTTTACGGTAAATTGAAGACCTCGCCTCGACCTCGAGAAAGCCACTCTATGGCTTGTTGTTAAAGAAGGCTAACCTCAATCTCTAGTTTTAACTTTATACCTATTTTTAATTTAATCCAGTGACTTGTAATGCCGTACGATTAAAAAAATACGGTAAATAAATGTTTGTCAAACTATTTTTATTTTATTTTAGGGTTCTGAGCCTATCTGGCTCGAACAATTTGCTGTGAAAAAAGATTCGCTGATTGTATTGTGTGTCAAATCAAATTAAAGCCATTTTATTTGATTTAACACACGATGTCGCATCATACGTATATTAGTAGTATATAGGATTAAGAGAAATATTATTAAAAAATATTATATTAAGAGAAAATCGGTTTCGAGTTGTTACATTATTTTTTCAAATGAAAGTATCAAGTTCTTTAGTATCGACCCATCAGTATTATCAGCATAACAAAAACCTTAAATTAGCACCGGGTCATCCTCAAATCCCACGACACTTTTCATTCCGGACAGACTCTATCAGGATAAATCAATCGCCAAAAATATTAAGATGGAAGATGCAGTCAACAGCATAAGTAAGTAGGTATGTAAACAAGAAGGGTTTTTGAAACACTCTTGGGTCGAATTCTTATAAAAGATAGTTTCCAAGTTAGTTCTACTTCTAACTGACTCCAGTTTGACATGCTTTGACATATAGGTACATTTCATATGAAGGTACAATGGAAAGACGGTACCAAAAAGTTTTTTACAAGAACACATTAAGATAAAAAACTCTTACTTGAACCAAATGATTTTATCTGTAACTATGTTATTTATACAATCCTTGTCTAAAGAGTAACTAGGTAATATCAAAATAATCAATAAATACAGTCAACCAATTTGATTCCTAGGCCACTCTAGAACTTTGTTACAATAGCTAGTTTGGTAGATAATAGGTTACGTTTATACGTATTCACGGGCAACTGTCATTACGACAAGGTTCTATAGTGGCCTAGGAATCAAATTGGTTGACCGTACATATTACATATGGTGGGTATAGGTACTCTCTTAATGCAAAAATGAAGCAAATATTTTTTGCGCAACGCGCAGTCGTTTTGCGGCAGACATTTTGTATATGCATGAAAATTTGTCAAAACATATTATAAAGCAATATCAAGGATCCAAAGAAAAGACAAAATTATTTCCAAGATCAAAAATTGGTGCCAGAGTATTACTTTAATATTATATAAAAATAGAGATAAATAGCCACTGTTTTCATCTAAAACGTGATCGCGATCATTGAAAAATATTCAAACCCTTATGATTATGTTAAACTTCCACAAAGTGTTTTATATTACCACCATCATAAGCGGAATTAAGACATATTTTTTAAATAAATTATTTGAAAAACGTTGTTAATAAAGTCTTAGAGAGTTATCCTTACGATGTATTAAAACATGAAAGTGAATAAACCAGAAATACTTACCTATCAAAAACACTTTTATAAAAATACTTTTCGGTACAGGCTTTATTAACAATGCATTTGCATAACACCTACCTGTTTCAGTCGTAGCACGAGTATATAGACTAGAAATGAAATCTAGATTAAAAGTCGTATAGGAAGGATAAGGTGATTGTTAATTGAAGGAAAAAGTTTGGATTGAGTCCCGATTTCGAATTGAAATAGAATCGAGGGGGTGGTGATTCGAATACGTCGATTTCTTCGAAGTAAGGATACACATCCGGGAAGATAGAGCTGTTTATCCAAGCCGCATGAAAGTTATTACAAAAATAAGATAAGTGTTAGTACAAACATGATTTTGTAGGTAAGTCTTCATTATGTAAAGGTAGGTTATTTTGTCACGCAAAAGGTCTTCTCCTACTTCATAATCATATATTATATTTACTTATAAAAAAGGAATATGTAGCTGCAATCTGTAGTTAAAAATATGGCAAATCGTTTTAACAAAAACCGGCCAAGTGCGTGTCGGACCACGCATAGGAGGGTTCCGTACCTTCATTGTAATAAGAACCAAACTAATACCAAAAGGTATCTGATGCCTATGGAAGAAGTTTTTTGGAGATAACTCAAAAATGGCTGAACCGATAATGTTCAAAATAATTTTCGTAGAAAGTATATGATAAGGCACATCGCCTCAAATTTTTTCATATTTTTTGGACTTACGGTATTTTCTGACTTTCGAAGCGATTATTTCTGAAAATATTCACTTAATCACAAAATGGTAAAAGAAAACTCGATGTTATTTTTGAAGACCTATCGATTGATGTGTCACATGTTGATATTTAGTTAATTTTTTTTTTTATATTTATTAAATATTTTTTTTTTTTTCAAATTTAACTACATAACTAAGTAGCGGCATACAAAATGCGCCTTATGTGTAAATTTTATTCAGATACGTCGTATAGTTTCCGAGTAAAATGGCTGTGACATACGGACGGACAGACAAACAGACAGACATGACGAATCCATAAGGGTTCCGTTTTTTGCCATTTGACTACAGAACCCTAAAAAGTAACGTGCAAGAGCCAACTATTGATATGTAGAGGCAATCACATTTTCAAGACGCTTCAAAAGAGTAGGTACCAAAAATTATTTTAAATTGGTATCGAAAATTAGGGTAGGTAATTGGACTTTTCTTAATCCGTTGAAATAAGCCAGTAATTTTAAGACAATCTTACCCAAATCCCATTTTTTCAATTTTTATTGTTTCGAATTGTGTGCTCTTCTAAGTTATACAAGCAAACTACCAAATTATTGGCATCGAAATGTGGGTAAGTACTAGGTAAATTCACAACAGCTGGCGCCGAATGTCTATGAAAACGTACCAGCTTTCACGAATCAATATATATATGTAGTAGGTAATTTTAATCTATACATTTCTAGGATAATACTGTTTACATTATGCAGTAAAGTTATGAGTAACTACTAGTTATGAAACAATATACTTACTTCCTGCATCGTTGAGTGTTCTGGGCGTTGACGGCGGCGTGACTGAGGTCGACAGTGTATTTTCGCTGGTAGTTCTTGGTCAGCTCGATGGAGGCGAAGCATCCCGTCATACCGGGGTAGTACCACTTGTTCAGCGAGTCGGGTATACCACCTACAAATGTAAGTCACATTTGAATGTTTGAATGAAACAAGTAAGTATAGGTACGTACCTATACTTACCTATAAAGTTGCCTTACTTGCGTTCTTATTTATGAAAGTAAGCAAACCTGCATTTATTTTTCTAACAAAAATTAAAACAACAGCGAGTGAACAAACAATTGTCAACCGCATTTTAGATTTAACACAGACGTTTATGTATGATCATGCTCACGTATGGAGTGCATGTTAGGTTGCCAATGTTCGACTCACCAATGTATATGTTCGAGTCAGCACTCATGACGCTCGTTAGCCCTGGATATATTTGAATTTGTTTTTTTTCATCGACGTTCAGTTCGATTTGTTTATCTTCATATATTCTAACTGCGATCTGTGGAAGAATTAAATATGTACTAATTGTATTCGATGAGCCACGAGATGAATGTTAGTAAATTTTCAAATAGGTATGTATGGTTTTATATTTTTTAGCGAGCACTTGAATAATGTCTCAATCACGTACCACATGGCGAACGCCATTGCTCACATCCAACACATCTTCTCTCAGAATGAGAGGGCCGTCTCCTAGGTCCACTTCCAGTACCGCACGCGCGTTCTCCACTGCAAAAATATAGGTATTTAAAATGGGCTCTGTAATTCTGAAAAAAATTAAAAGGACCCTTGAAAGTCAAAGTGAGAGACGCTGCTACAGTATCTGTGCTGTTTTATTGTATTATATGTAGGTATTTACGTTTTAAGGAGATTTAAATATCGTTAGTTACTGAGTAAGTAGTATACAAAAACTGGAAAGCAAAACTGAAAATATACACATCTAGAACGTAACTACAAACTATAACTATAGATAATCTGTAATCATTTCCATCAGGAAAAACGACAAATACAAAAAGCAAATGTACGGTAAAGAGTTTTCTGTGCATATATTTCAATGCATTCAACCATAAAAATATTATAAAAAGAAGTATCTTACATCGTAAAAGAACATAGTCTCCGCGATTGCCGGCGTTTGTCTCCCTCTGGTACAGCAGCACGCCGTCCTTGCTAGTAGTGATCACGGCAACGCCGAACTCCACGGGATACCTGTCGTAGCGGAGGTAGTCAGCTGCCAACTCGACGTACCCATTCCCGTCGAATCCAACGCTGTCGTGGGGTAGGAAACCTGCGGATTTTTTAACGATTAAAAACAATTTTCTGCCATGAGTCTGAGTTGTTCATATATAGTAGTACTATAAGATAGGTAAATGCGTAATGTATGTAATATTTATATAATTCAATTGCTTTCTTTATCCTCATTCTCACTCGGGAACATCTGAGCTTCGAGTAAAATTGTGGTTTCACTACATACGCGGCTTTCTACTGCAGACAACGCGAGCATAGACAACAATCTCAGACAACGCCGCTTGGCTCGATTATCCCTCGTATCAAACTAATCTTGTAAGGCCCCATAGCCACGAGACCAAGCAATGGCCACCCCCCAAAATAGAGGAGGAATGGTTGGCTTCCGTGGTAAAAGTCTGTGCTATATTTCAGCCTACCGTTAGCCACTAGTTCGAGTTTGATATCATTTTCGTATAATTTAGGTACGAGGAATTCCTTTATCCACTGAACTGTTTACATAAAATTGATTTACGCATGAGTGGAGTTATCTTAGACTGACTATCAACGCAAGTACTTACTAATCTGGCAGTTTAGGCCACTGAATCCAAGGGGGCAATCGCAAGTGTAGTTGAAGCTACTCTGGCGGTGCGTGGCCTGTCGGCAGCTGCCACCGTTCATGCACGAGTTGGAGCTGCAACCCGAGAGCGAGGGCCGGTTCTCGCAGTAAAGCCCCGAGTACCCGGGCGGGCACTGGCACGAGGTCGCGCCAGGCGGACAGCGGCCGCCGTTCATGCAGCGCGAGCAAATACCCAGGTCCTGCAGGTCACGTAATGATGAACTTTAAACCGTTGATAACATTGTGATTCAGACAAATAGTAGATTGTACAACAAGCGCATAAAACGTACCATTTTACGCGATGTTTTATGAGTGAGTTATTATTTAGTATTATCGCAATAAAACTATTAAATAACGTTTAGAAGAACTTTTATTTATGAAAATGTATCAGTAATTGCATATTATGATTGTCAACTAAATAATTTTCGTGAATACTGATAAAAAATCCATTTTATACAACGTTATGTACGTGCGTCGCTGTCAGTTTTTAGGGTTCCGTAGTCAACTAGGAACCCTTATAGTTTCGCCATGTCTGCCCGTCCGTCCGTCCGTCCGTCCGCGGATAATCTCAGTGACCGTTAGCACTAACTAGAAAGCTGAAATTTTGTACTAATATGTATATCAATCACGCCGACAAAGTGGTAAAATAAAAAGTGGATTTTTTTTATTTATTAGGGTACCTCCCCTATACGTAAAGTGGGGAGTGATTTTTTTTTTCATTTCAACCCTAACGTGTGATATATTGTTGGATAGGTATTTAATAATGAATAGGGGTTTGCTAAAATCATTTTTCGATAATGTAAATATTTTCGGAAATAATCGCTCCAGAAGTAAAAAAATATGCGTCCCCCCCCCCTCTAACTTTTGAACCATAAGTTTTAAAAATATGAAAAAAATCTCAAAAGTATAACTTTATAAAAACTTTCTAGGAAAATTATTTTGAACTTGATAGGATGAATAGTTTTTGAAAAAAAATTACAAAATAATTTCTGAACTAAGTTTGTAATTTAACCGTATAAGCAGGTGTTTATTGTACCTGTAATTTCTACAAAATTACAATGAAATGACGTGCTTTCAAATAAAGTAAAAACGGTGAAAATCGGTTCACGCAATAAAGAATTATTCCATAAAAATCATCTTCCATACTTTAAGCTCGCGCGCAATAGTTTACTTAATTTGCCGATAGATGTCGCTGTACGTGGAACTCTCATATCATATCCTACATGGCGGTGTTATTAACTCTTAAGTGGGGACGCTTACTGTGACGGACGGAAAACTACGGAACCCTACACTGAGCGTGGCCCGACACGCTCTTGGCCGGTTTTTTTTAATTTTCACAGGTTGTCAACTAGTGTTTCTATGTTTATTCAATTTATAATCTCAAAAATCGAACTATAGTATATTTACTAATATTTAATAAAATAATAATAAGTGAAAATAAAAATTACAAGTAGTTTTCATGAAGTTTTAATATGTACTTTGATATCCTCGCCTTAATCTTGGATTACTAACATACAAGATAAAATAAAGAGTTTATTCTATGAAGTTAATAGTTATTTGTTACAAGGGTGAAAAGTTGTATTTTAACCGCGAGTGTGGAATTGAAGCACGAGCTAGCGAATGGATTCTAGGGTTGAACTACGAGCTAGCGAACGGACACCATGGATGAACCACGAGCGAAGCGAGTGGTCAGAAAATAGAAAACTGAGCGAAGCGAGTAGTTCAAAAATAGAATCCTGAGCATAGAGAGTGTTGCAACACACGAGACGTTTAAATAACTTTGCAGCCGTGTGTAACACAAATCTTTTCACCTTACGCTAAACGCGACACCTTAAAGCGAGGAAAATACTACATAGGTACAAAAAAAATACTGGAATATTATTATGTGAAATCAGCCTTTATATTTAATTGAATACAATTATATATAAAATTATTTTTGCGTCCACAGCACCTGATTTGATCGGAAAATTGATTCAGATGAGCGAACATTGTCCTGTCTGGAGTGGTCTTTACATGTTATTATGTTTAAAAAAGTAACTAATAACACTTTCGCATTTCAAATATTCTTTGCACTCTTGTGAATAAAATGCAGTTTTGCTATCTGTTTTAAATAATAAAACAGGGCATACCCAGCTAGTGAGGTGAAAAATTGTTTGTGTGGCTATTGGACCGATTGCATTGGTACATCACGATGATTTTACTCTATGCACTAGAGCATAAAACGCGACTTTAGGTCGATAGCACGATATAAAACGAACTTTTAGAGCATGAGATGTGAAAAAGATTGTTTAGCTCTTAAACTATGTATTTTACAAGAACCGATTAGTATGTACGACGTTTAATCAACTAACATAATATAATACACTAGCCTTTTCCCGCGGCTTCGCCCGCGTACTATAAGTACCTACTCAAAAAGGATACGATACCCATGTTGATTTTCAGACTTTGTGACCACATTTGCCCCTTTTAGGGATTGAATATTCAAAAAACCTGAAATAGTTACGTGTTTACTCATTTATTGTTAGGAATACTCCTGTGAAGTTTCGAATAAAATAGTCTAACAAATCTTGATTCGCCATACAAACTTTGGACCCCCATTTTACTCCCTTAGGGGGTGAATTTCGAAAAATCTTTTCTTAGTGCATCCCTATACCTTATAAGGAACCTACGTACCAAATTTGGAATCTCTAGAACCAGCGGTTTGGGCTGTGCGTTGATATGTCAGTCAGCCAGTCAGTCAGTCAGTCGGTTTCTTCTTTTATCTATTTAGATAAGTTCTTTTTATAAAGTGAGTAAGTAAAGTGTGTATAAATCTTAGTTAAAACTAGAGTCCCCACTGAAAATTTGCGCCATGACTTGCCGAAGCATATGTACGTCTAAATAGAAATCCTATTATGACGTTGTTCTTTTAGAATTTTGGGTGTTCCTGGTCTTATGTATTATGTGACAGCGTTACATTAGGCAGTTGTAATTTTTTCCACATATGAGGACTGTAAAATGAGTAAGTATCGCGATGTTGTTACCTCAGAATTTTCCGGCTCGTCGGGGATGTCTCCGCGGTCGTAGCTGCTGCACTCCTGCACGTTGGCCGAGATGATCGACGCGTTTACGATGTTCACCTGGGTGTTTTGCACCAGCACCTGGAATAGCATCACCTATGGTTTTGATATAACTAGAGAACAAATCAAATAACGTGTTTTATTAAGTGAGCTCGAGTAACAATGTAAATTTCAAAATTATACTTCAAAATGATTTAATACAAAGGTCCAAATTCCACACCAAAACAAACAACAAAAAGGAATAAAAGAAAATGAGGAAAGACATACGTCTTTGATGCATCCGCTGAATCCACCCGCCACTCCAACATTTCTGTTCAGGACGATATATGACTCGTCGACGCCGCCCACGAACATGGGTGTGTTCAAGTGAAGCTCCTGTAAACAATGTTATGAGGAAAAATTTTATAATACACGGAAATGATCATTAACGCACACGTCTTTTAATTGATACTATTTTGGTTGCCTTTAGAAAGGAATTGAGTAGAGTGGCCGCACTTACCCCAGCTTGGTTAGCCTGAGGAAGGAGGTTGGAGAAGGTTTCTTTATTGATGGTCAGTTGAACCTTGGCGCCAATGCGAGTGATATTCACAGCGGTCCACTCGCTGGGGCGGAGGAGCCTCTTGCTAGTAAGGGTTACAGGTCGGTATGCTGTGAAAATAAAATGGAATGAAGTCTATGTGTTCCCACACTGTAATTTATTTTAAACATTTAGGTAGTTGGTTATAAACATTACAGTACGACGTAAGTGCCGCCCGCCAAATGGTACCTTTATCAAAATGATGTCACATTTGGTCACCCTACTCAATGTGATGTCTAGTAGCTTCCAGTGACCATGGTTTACTAATTTTAAGACTACATTTAACAAACAAATAATATAAAATAAATCAATTCCTTTTTGATCAATTATATACCTACCATATGTCACATGTTGATCAGTTGAAGTCAGATAAAGTGGTTCTGAATCACAACCCAAAAACCATCCTGTATATATACGAGTGTCACATACCGTCTCCCGTTTGGTAGCGGAACTCCAGACGTTGATCCCTCACAGCGAGCGATGTGAAGCCACCCTGGCCCTGCTCGGACTCGGCGCAGTACATGATGATGCCGTCGACCACTGGACTCATAGCCTTGATCTTGAGGGACATGAACAACGAGCGGCCGGGCTGCGGCGCTGGGATCGCTAGGTATGCGCTGCCGGTGAAGGCGGGGTACTCGATGGACTGTTGGCGTTCGCAGCTGGAAACCATTATTGTCACCTCTTTGTACTAATGTAAAAAGTACGAGGAATAGGCAGGCATAAATACACGTTGTAAGTGTAACAAAAGTTGAGATTCGTTCAAGGGCATAATCGATATCGTATTTTAATTTTAAAAAAATATGTGATTAAATGTAACTGAACCTGTCCCATAAAAATGCTCAATTTTTTTTTACCTACTTTATCCTAATCATTCAGAACACGATAGGTATCGCTTATGTCTTGAAACAAGTTCTGTACTTATGATTTATTCGCACACGATTTTACTCATTATTTTAGACTGCCTGCGACCACGAGCGTTACGGCACGCTCAAAACGTCCGAAAAATAATAAAAGTAAGCGTACGCGGTCCCGTTTATATCAAAATAATAAGTTCTGTTTCTTTGTTATAAACATTCCGTAGTACTTATAACCGATCTTACTACATACCTTCCTAAGTAATCAGTAATAAACATACAAAAATAAATAACGTTAGAAAAAATATTGAATAATTACTTATGGCCGGCGTGTGTGATGGGACAGGAGCACTTGTAGGAGTCGCCGACCTCTGTGCACTTTCCGGGCCCGCAGATGTGCGGGCGGCACCCCTCGCCGGTGTGGTCGCAGTTCCGGCCTGCGAACCCGGCTGGGCACAGGCACACATAGCCGTACTCGTTGCGCGCCTCCTGGCCAACGCACACCACGGATTAGGCGATACGGTACGATACTTGTGTTATGGATGTGTTATAGACAGTGGCACAAATAATTTACGAATTGTTTCATAAAACTAAACGCTAAGAAAAAAAGTAGGAGCGAGTATCAGTGAAAGATCATGATGGACTAGGAGCTGGCCACGTCAGATGTAAAAACTGTGGAAGTTGTCTTATTTATAGAGGCCTATATTTTAATATTAGAACAAAAAACATTGCGTATTATAGCGGTAACAGAAACAGTAGGGGACAAACTATGAATTACATTATACGACGTTTTGGACTACTTACCCCCATCAAAAAGTTTTGGCAATGATATAATCTAATTATTAATATAATTTCTCATAATACTGTATCAAAACCAGAACTCTAGAATTTGTAACTTTAAAGTGGTTTGCATTGTTTGACCTCCACCATTACCAGTTTCGTCGCTCTCATTATTGTCATATCTAACGTGGCTAGCTCTCCGTCTATTAGAGTATGCTGTAAGTTTAAGCTTCTAGGGAGTTTCTCTTGATTTTATGTTCAATATTCACAATTTTGCTAAGAATAAACGAAAATAATAATAAAAAAGTTTAAATGCTAACCTAAAACCTATAATAAAACAAATATTTCTATAAAGTGGCCTTTACTTTGACTTTATTGTAATTATATGTGTAATGTGATTTGACTAAGATATCTAAACATGTGACATAATAAATTTAAGAGAATGTAAATATGTAAATAGTATATGCACTCGATTATATAGATTGTATAAATAAAAATTTGTACACTTGCATGCAGGTTGAATACGCTTGACCTACTGACTAGTTTAAGATACTGTAACCGTATTCTGACAAATAAAATATTTGATTGATCGATTGATTTGATTGAAAAAAGGAGGACGTTTTTCATGTTCTCATGTTGTGGTATGACACATGCTCGGAAAGAGGTACAGACACCGGCAATAGTATCTTCCTACACGAAAGCCGCAAAAATATGTGACACGCTCTTATGGCACAAATAAAGGCGTGTCACATATTTTTGCGCTCTTCGTGTAGGAAGATACTATTGCCGGTGCCTGTACTTGCTTGGTAAACGTTTTACTGATTAAGCTCGTATTTACTTAGCTAATACAATGCGTAACAGTATAAGTATTAATCAACAAATTGCAATATGGACTCGGGTATGTCCTTAAACTACGTCCAAAAGAGAGGTACCTATGGGTAATGCCATTTCGCTGAAATCTGGAGCAGAGCCCGACTGGGGAAGAACCTCCACCTTACAGTAAACCACAGCCAAATAGCACTAGACCCTACTCATAGTGTTGTGTTCCAGCTGGTGAGTAAGGTAGCCAAAGAGCTCAAAAACAACCCAGTGTGTAGACGATGAGAGACCCTCTTATCCCTTTAGCCGTCAACACAGTGAATCCTCCTTTTTGTAAAGGTTCGGCAACGTGCATGTGACACCTCTGGAGTTGCAGGCGTCCATAGGCTACGGTAGCTGCATACCATCAGGCGGGCCGTATGATTGTTTGCCACCGTCGCGGTATTTAAAAAAAAAAGATCTCACCTGGCATACGCCTCCGTGTAAGCAAAGGTTCGGGGAACACGAGTCGCAGTCCGTGATTCTGTTCTTAGTAAGACTGTTCGTCATTATGTCCTGTTCCTGTTTACCCAAAATAAGCATTCCTACGCAACCGGAGAAACTGAAACAAAACATAGTGTAAATGCATAAGTCACAAAATCAAGAAGCGTGATCACCATTTATTTGTACAGAAAATACTTAGCATTTCAACTTTTAGTTACAAATAAACTAGTAGTTCGCCTCGAACTGAGAACTTGCGATTTACTTGCAAACGAGTTGACCGATATAACAAGACCCTTCTGAAGATTTTTTTCCGCCTAGCTCCACATACCCTTGATCGATCCTGCTCATATAAAAACTCTCAAATTATATGTATCTCTGCTACAACCCCACTTAGTTTTACATAAAATGCGAAATTGAACATTTCATGGATATTGCAACTGCATCCATGTCAACATAATCAACAATAATTTAAGTTTCACCTTTTAAAACACAGTATTTCAAGAATACTAACACAAACACAAGCAGTCGTTATTTAATCAACTATGAAAGAGCTACAGAGATTTGAAAAAACATATTAGTTTACGGTTTCTTTTAATTTTTTTTAAACGCAGCGTTTATTTTGGTTTCTTAGGTTGGATTTCTTCTAAAGTCGTAACTGCACGCGATTCTATTTTGGCGCTTTTATAGAACAAGTGCTTTTTTGGGGAATGGACTAGATAGATTTTCCTTCCAGTATACATGTTCTTATATAGGTGATGACACTGATGACGAATGTATAAACGACAGATAAAAGTACAGGAGTAGAAAAAGAGTATTTATGTTATGTTATTTTTGAAAATTACAAATTTAAAATATCTTTTGCAAGCGTCACCTCGAAACGCCCATGTCGAAATTAGATTCTGATGACGTCACAACTCAAGGTTTGACACTGTTGGCAGAAGACAATGACTTAGTTGCGTGCTGATAGTTACGTTTCGTTATAACCAAATAGTTTTCCACAGGATAGGAGGACTTGCAGAAAACGAAAAATTGTTTTAATTTACTAGTATGTACTAGACTAGAGTAACCAAGATGAACAAGAATAAAATAGTAAGTAAGTAAGTAACTAAGTAAGTAAATATTCTAGTAAATAGTTTTACGCAATTTGATTTATCGTATCCTGATTTAGCTAGGATATTTTTTTTAAAATTGACAATTCAAATCTTCTAAGTGTGTGTGTAATGCGTATGTATGTAGGTAGTTGTGTCAGAGCATGAGTTGTGACGTCACACGTTTTTCAAAGAGCGTTTTAGGCGCAAAGCATCTGTCCAAATATGTTTTGTAATTTTCCCATATAGCCCCTTTCGAGGCAAAACATGAATTCTAGGGTAATGTTTGGTCAATACAGAACGTTATACTTGCGTTTCAAAAAATTGGAAACAATCCTATTGTTGCTATATAAGATAGCGCACTCACCCTGGAGTACCGGCCATTGCGGATGGCAGCTGTATGTTCTCGGGCACTCCTCCGATGTGTAAGTAGTTGTCGAGATCCATCACAGCAAACGACGTCGGAATCGTGGCGGTGAATGGTCCAGCGTCGTCTACGTTCATTGACACTGAAACAAAAGTGTTAGATATGTTAATAAATATTAGGCTTTAGGTACTAATTGCATAACTACGTGTCACACACACACACGCAAAAGGCGCATTACACTAGACCGTCACAAAATGTTGCTTTTTATGGTTCAGTAGCCAAAATTCACAGCCATTTTACTCGAAAACTATAAGACGTACCTTAACAAAAATTTGACATAAGAGGTTTTTTTACAGAAAATAAATAATTTTAGGGGGGGTGGGGGCTCCATATTGTTTTGAACATTATTGGTTCACCCATTTTTCTTCAAGAAACTTCTTCCATAGGCATCAGATACGACTTGTGGAATACTTTTTCGATTTTCGTTTATATTATAAATCATTCACCATAATCTAACAGCTGTTTCGCGATTTTTGCTTGAAATGAAGTCGGATTTTCATTGATTAAAATCATGTTTAACTAGTACATAAAATATATAAATACGTTGGAGAATGAGTCGTCTTAGGATTTTTTTTTCAGGAATAAGATAATCGAGTTTACCAATGGATGTTCTTAAAGCTCTCATGCGCGGTGGGGCTGAACAGTAAGTCTGTAAACTTGATAGATTCCTTTTTTTCTCAACACTAATCTTGTGAATAACTGTCAACCGGCCTACGAGTGAAAATATTCATCGTTTTTTCGGGGTTACCTACCTTTAGTGTCCATTCTGCTCAAGCGAACTGTATGCCACGTGTTAAGTTGCAAAGGTCGGTCTCCCATGACCGTGATGGGCCCGTAGCCGGCATCGAGCACCAACTCTGGTTGGCCGTTGTACAGCCTTAGAGCTACGAATGTGTTGCCAGCCCGTCCATTGGCATATAGAATTAGACCGTCGATATCTAGAAAACAATGCACGATTTAAAATCAGTGGAATAAGCCACAATGGATTTTTTTTGCAGCGAATGTATTTGATAATGTCATTTTACCAGTAGGTTTGAAAGAAATCTCGATGTCGAACTGGGTGTAGGGGTCAGGCAAGCTGGGCAGGACCAGATAGCTGAAGCGGCTGAACTGTGGCACCACACCGGTCACCTTCAGCACGACGCGACCCTCTGAGACCGTGCGCCCGGTGTTCACGCGGCAGATGTACGTGCCCGCGTCCGCTTCGCTTACTGGGCTTATGAATAAGTTGGCCTGCAACAACGACATATGTATAGTCGGAAGCTAACACGTGACTTGCACATGACTAAGTGAAAAATGCCAGAACAAGTTAGGTAATGCTTAGTAAATATAGAGAAATATTGCAAAGGTGCTGAGAATTGAACCAGATTGAACCAACAGCAACCAGTTTAAAAGTCATATTGACCACGCTTGTTCACGTAGGTACTAAGATGGAAGCTATGAGATATGAGACCATTAAGTACAAACCTCATTGGCCCTGACACCCGGAGCTAGTGGGGCATATTCACGTCTCCATTCCACGGCCGAGGCTTGTTCAGCGTTAGGGCAAGGAAGGTAAGCGGCTTGCCCGACGCGAGCAGAGAACGAAGTGTCTTGATTTGACGGATATTGTGGGCCAACTGGAGCTGGAACTGGAATAGGTAACGACAATTTGTATTAGCCTCTATATAACGAAGGAGTTGAAGGATTATAAAAAATACGACGGTTTGTCAGATACAAATTGGTGCCAAATAATAGGGTAAATAACATTATTAAAATACGTCCCATTAATAAATGAGATAGAGTCAAGGACAATGTACCCAATTATAAAATGTTGCTGTAAAAACAGTTAGTAAAGCGTTACAATTCGTCAACACTCAACCACTTTCCATTAGGCGGGCCGATTGCTTATTTGCCGCTAACGTGGTATTAAATGAGCTCATAAAGTGAGTTTACCCAATACATTCCTGCTAGTTCAAAGCACAAGTGGATTCTCAAATAAAGGTATCTTAAGTTACAAAACTATTTATTATGTATGTAGTAGTAGCAGTATGTACCAGAGAGTATATAATTTATTTATTATTTTTCGTATGGCTACATATCACTGGATATATATATGCATTTCTTTCCTGAGTAGTAGTGGGAAAGCAGATGATAAAGAAAATCCAGTGAGTGCTGCGAGGTCCAGATGGGACAGTGCAGCTGCCAAGTTTGTTACTCTTTTAGCACCACCCAGGGATCACGTATAGGGTTGTCTAAGGTGCTTCCTACGGACGCAGAGTAACATTGATCCCTAGTATATAATTTAATAGAGCACCACAGGGCCTCGATTCGACATACCAAACTGTGAGACGTAGGTGTCACACTTGTATCGCTAGTGGATAGAGTGATATCCATCTGTCCACACGTGTCCACACCTAACTATCCAGCTGGCAGTAGGTCTCGCTATAGAGCATTTTGTCTATGGCTATGGCCACCATTTTAGATATCACTCTTGAGTGATTCCACCCCGATTTCAACTGTCACAAAAGTGTGATATCATAGTTGTCTCGCAGGCGACTGTCAGTTATGCCATGTCGAATCGCGCCCAGTCTAAGAACTTTTTGAAGCTCCAAGTCTGAAGCGCCATCTGAACGAGAGCAACCCAAAGATACAAAAATAGCCGTCTCGTAACGAGTGTCGTTACTACGGTACGCTACTCGTCACTAGATGGCGCTGCAGCGCAATGTCATTTCCTCCTATTATTTTTGTATCTTTGAGTTGCTCTCGTTCTGATGGTGTTTCAGACTTGGGCCTCAAAAAGTTCTTAGACTGTGGCTGTCTATATTATTTATAGTATCTGGTCACATTTCCACGTCAAGTACCTGGTTGTATTTCTAGGTTGAAGTCATCAGAAGACGTGCGTTGGTACGGATCGGTCCCGATGCATCTGTAGGTGCCAGCGTCAGATTCCGCAACACTGTTAAGAATCAGCGCCGAGCCTTGCGATTGGCGCTATGAAACAAAAATTAGGTCTATACAGCTTATTGACAGGATGTATCATTGTTACGTACCAATCAATGAATAATTTATTTTAAAATATATTTACTGTCTTAGAAAAAAACTAGCCTCGAACTTAACAGGTTTATTAGATGATGCTGGTATTCCAGCATTATACGGCACCTAACTTCAGTTGTCAAAAGTAACGTTTGATAATTCAATTACTTATATCTATAAAAATACGTACGTCCTACTATCGATACCACTATAATTGTATCGATAGTAAAGTTACAAATTTGGAATAAGTAACCAATCCACACCATATTGGCGCACTCGGTAGGATCGAACCGTAGATTTTAAATTTACCGACAAGCATCGGATTTCCTTAACGCAGGTCAGATAAAGTATTTAGATACCCGTTGGTCGACGTGTTGGCGTGTGCCAAGTCTCTCCCAAGTGGCGACGACGTCCGGGGAGGCGCTTCTGCACAGCACCTCCACGTTGTCGCCCACTCGGAACTGTCGGTTCGGCTGATTGATCGTCACCTGCGCCGGTGCTTCAACGCGTTGCCCTAAAATTTATCGATGGGTATATTATAATTTAATGCTATATCAAGTGACAACAACAATAAAAGCATCGATTAGTAAAATATTCAAGGAGATTTTTTTATAAATGTAGGCATTATTGGTCACCGTAAATCCCATACCGTTGAATTAAGGCCGATTTATATCGTTTGAAGTGGGATGCTGTTAACGCAAGTAATTTGGCTTGGTCATAATAATATGCCAATTAATACGAGTATTTCAATACAATTTATTAATATTTATGGTAATCTTTGTAGGGGTTAAATTAAAAACAAGGTTTAACGCCTTGACAATAGAGGAGTTCTTCAGATATTTGTGACTATTTTGGTCACTCCGATATATCTGATGGCGACTATACTTGTAAAGCGTAGAAAGCTCGCTGCGGCGACTTTTTATCACGCGAACAATTGATGGTACAGTCACCGGCAATAGTATCTTCCTACACGAAGGCCGCAAAAATATATGACACGCTCTTATTTGTTGGGCCATAGGAACGTGTCACATATTTTTGCGGCCTTCGTGTAGGAAGATACTATTGCCGGTGACTGTACCTACGGCATTAGTGGCATTACATATAGCACATACAGGTAAGTTACATGCACGAAAAGCAGAGATACTTACGCGTAAAAGCTTGAAACAGTCAGTGAAATATTGAAAATTAAAAACACATATCGTACATGCTTGCTCAGGCAATAACACTAATTTAAAATAGTCAGTAAAATATAACGAACTAGGCAAATAAGTAGAGTTAGGTAATACGTCCTTATACGTTTACTTACTGGTTTTATTTAGATTCGTGATAAGTAATATTTAGCTTGGATAAATAAAGTAATTCGTAAGATATTCTCCGCCAGAGCGTGATACGAGTATCACGTCCAACATATAAGCGAGTTGCCTCGCGTGGCGCTAAGGGCACGATTTTTCTGTCCGTTGCTTGGCGGTTGGCGGTCAAAGGGTTAAGAAGGTCTGATGTGGTGATACTGAGTACCAATTGTACCTATATTCAGTTAATGATAATAAGTAGTATAAGTACTTCCCTTTTAGTATGCTAGTGAATGTTAATGATATGGTTTCAATGTAACATTATTACGAACCATGCGAAATACATACCTAAAGTAAATACCAGTAAAGTAGTTAGTGCTTAATCGTAAAGGAGACAATCCACAGTATATTATAAAATTATTATAAACATGCACAGATACACACATTAATTATGGATTCAAAATGTGGAGACATATGTATTAAGCTGAATGTCAATGTATAACCAATAATATAAATAACGACTTTTACAACATCCGAGTTCATTCTTAGGGTACCCTTACGCGTATAGTTTAGCCATGTCCGTCTGTCAGTCTGTCCGTGGATTAGCTCAGTGATCGTTAGTACTAGAAAACCGAAATTTGGTATGAGTATGTGTCATGCCGACAAGGTGGTATTTAAAAAAAATATTGTTTTTTTTCGCTCCAATCTTATCGTGTAGGGTTTCGTTGGATAAGTCTCTTAAAAATAATAGGGGTCTTCTAAAACAATTTTTGGATAAAACTTGGCCTAAACATTATGAAAAAAAATTAACTTCAATAGCTAGTTAATAAGTACTTTCATTGAAAACTATACTGAATAAAATCGCTTCTGCCGTTTTTCAGTTATCGCAAAAAGTTGTCATTTCATAGTAAAAGGACGCAGGTGCCGCAAAATACCCTAGAAAAAACGACCTTTTGAGCAGGTGTATTGTGGCGGGCCGGCAACTACGGAACCCTACACTGAGCATGGTCCGACATGCTCTTGGCCGCTTTTTTATGGCTGCCAAAATTAATCCAGTTTTACGTACTGCCACGCATTGTCAGATATAAATGTAGGTATTTATAAATACTACAGGGTTAATACCTCAAGATAAAAAGTTTTAACGTAGCACGATAGCACCTAATATACCAATCACAACACAAGACGCAATTTATGTAAACAAGTACCAACATAGGACACTCTCGCTTACAACAACTTGCATTTTAGTCACTACCCATATACGGTACGGTATAACTGTGTAGTAAATTCCCACATTGAAAACTGGACAAACACCCCACAAATAACCCGAACACACCTGCACCTGCATTACCGGTATATGAAGGGTAATCCGAAAGAGTATTCGACATCTGTGTGTTCGTTAAACAAATTTCGTCGCTATGATCCTCACATTCGTTTCGTCCGTCGCATATGAGCTCATTGTCAACGCAACTAGACCCGTCAGTACAACGGAATTGCGTCTCCGAGCACTCTTTGATACCTTCGTGAGTGGGGAGCAAAATCATAAGACATTATTAGATAAAGCCAATTAGTCTATAAGTAGGTAATCACACTTTTAATAACAAATGAATGAGCCTGAAAACTACGCTGATAAAAAGTTGGTGAATAAATAAGATATTGAAGATATTCAAAAACTTTCACATTGGACGTCTTGTACTAACTAGTTATACTATGTTAAATAAGTGACTATTTTATTAAAAATAAATTGATTGGCCGTATAACCTTGGGACTGTTTAAAGTAAGATTAACTATATAGTACAAGTCGGCCCTGCAACATGCCAAGGTTATTAAAAACTAATTTAGCACGGCATCGGAAACATAGAGTCAATTCATTAAAGATTAGCTTGAATTGAACTACAGATACAGGTAGTAGTTTAAAAAACATACTTAAATATAGTACATCTGTTTTAGAACTGACCCTCTATTTGGAGGTTGATGTAATTGCGAACAATATTTGTTCCGTATTCGTCCTTGATGGTGCAGTCGTAACGACCAGTGTCGGATAGTTTAGCCGGATTGATATAGATGGAGCCGTCGTTGAGAACGCGCGTGGAGCGCGGCAGCGGGCGGCCGTCCTTGGTCCAGGAGACGCGCAGGCGCTGAGCCTGCACGGACGCATCGCAGCGGAACCTCACTTGCTGGCCCACGCGCGCCACCTGTTCGTTATCGTGCGACACCGATGCCACGCCCTCCGACTCTATGAACGTCATGGTGCCATGCAATCAGGTGAATTTGGTGTACGAGCATAGTGGTGAAATGAGCATCATACAAAATGAACCATCGCAAGAAAAAAATATTAATATGGCGGTTACCATTTGATGATGTATATAGGTAATGGAATTAACATATGGTGTTGGTTGGTAACATGGTCTCGTTTCGGAGAATGGGAATTATAATAATCCACAAAAAGCTTTTAGATTCTAACTTTAAAAATTTATAGGTAAGAGGTAATTAATTAATTATGTATGACCTGACCTGAATTAAACAAAGGGTTTAGCAGGCTAAGGAAGGACGTGTGGCCCCTGTGAGGAAAAGTTGAATTAGTAAATGTCAATTGTTTGTCGCCTCATAACTAGTAATCACTCCAACTTTCAGCCCTCTATCTTGAACTGTCTCAGAGATAATGTCAAAAATGTATTTTTTTAACAATTTTTTCAAACTCGTATATCTCCTAATCCATAGCAGCTAAAGCGTTGAAACAAAATCACAGCTACGTAGTTTGAGTGGGAGTATACGCTATAATTTTATTAATATTTTATACGTGAAAAATAAACGAAATAAATGTCAATTTATTTTTTGACAGCTCTTTCCAACACGTTTTTTTGAAAGTACAATTATGAAAAAAATCACGTAAATTGCTTATAGTATTAGCTACTAGCATACAAAAACTCAATTGATTATATTTGGTGCAACATACTGTAAAAAAAAAACTAACGTAAGTATTCAAGTATCAAGCGTAGGCTTCTGAACTGAAACTTCGTTTTTAAGTTTTTTGTTTGTTGCCTAGCAACAAAGGGTGTATTGTTTTTAATTTGACGTATGACTGTCAAAAAAGACACACATTTAACATAATAGTGAATTGTTTAAGGTAATATACAACACGTTATGTAGAAGAGGAGTCCGATTTTTCCATAATGGCAAAAGTAAGTTTTAAATGTAAATAAAAAAAAAAAACGTAAACTTCACGTATATACATTCTTTCAGATGGAAATCATAAAATCAAAAATATTTGGGCTCAACTTGCCACGGTTAATAGCGAAGCAACTGTTTTTACAGTCTTTACCAGTATTGAGATATCGCTCTCTGACGAAAATGTTATGTTAAAAGGATATTGCGATGACTGCAGGATAACATTGTCCTATACCTGGGACGACGAATATTACGATAGTCATTATCTAAGTGACTTATATTGTGATATCTGCTCTAATGAGTTATTTAATTCGTTATGTTAATACGTGTACTATAATGAAACCAATTAATTTTGTTTACGTCACACCTGGCCATAACGTAAGTTTTGCCGCACGCTACGCGTACGGTAAAACTCGCATTATGGCCAGATGGAGACGTAAAATTGTGTACTCACCACGGGCAGTAAAAAAGAAAGCCCTCTATCGCATATTTACAACCCTCGCCTGCGGCTCGGGTCACAAATACCTGCGATTTCGGGCTTTCTTTCTTTTACAGTCCTTGGTAAGTAATGTACTATTATAAAATAATAAACACAGCAAAATAGCACATCCGTCGTTTCGTTGATTTAGTAGTTAGTAAAATTAGTTACAAATGCTAACACAGTAACACATTTTTGTATGCTAGTAGCTAATACTATAAGCAATTTACGTGATTTTTTTCATAATTGTACTTTCAAAAAAACGTGTTGGAAAGAGCTGTCAAAAAATAAATTGACATTTATTTCTTTTATTTTTCACGTATAAAATATTAATAAAAATATAGGGTATACTCCCACTCAAACTACGTAGCTGTGATTTTGTTTCAACGCTTTAGCTGCTATGGATTAGGAGATATACGAGTTTGAAAAAATTGTTAAAAAAATACATTTTTGACATTATCTCTGAGACAGTTCAAGATAGAGGGCTGAAAGTTGGAGTGATTACTAGTTATGAGGCGACAAACAATTGACATTTACTAATTCAAGTTTTCCTCACAGGGGCCACACGTCCTTCCTTAGCCTGCTAAACCCTTTAATTGGATAATTGGAATAAGCTTTTGGGACTGATAACAGGTTACAAACGTTTGTTAACATAAATAAATTATGTATTTATAGGTGAAGTTAGGTGGAAACTCATACCTCTACATTTGTATTGAATAAATATACGAACCCAATCTTGTGTAGCTACTAAAAGCCGAGCCACACCGGCTGCGTGTGCGTAGACGTGCACGTTCTACTGCGTTGTTAAATAAGAATTCTCATAAGACATGTCACACCGCACGCGCACGCGTACGTCTCACGCACGTCACGCAAGCGGTGTGATACTTCTTATGATAATTCTTATTTTACAACGTAGTCGAACGTGCACGTCTACGCACACGCAGCCGGTGTGGCTCGACCTTAAACTTAACGTTTGTGTTTGAAGCTATGCGTGAAGTGCTATTACCACTAAATTATACGTTATGTGCCTAAGTCGGTGCTTTCCATAAATTTAGGTTTTTATATACACTACGATACAATAACCTAATACGGCCCGGAAGAGCGTTGTACATATGTACAATAGATTACGTACCACTAACGATTACTTGAGCAACACCAGAAGCTTCAGCAATTACGTTTTCGGCGGTGCACTTGTAGAACCCTGCGTCCTCTACCTCGATGCTATGGAATATCAGTACCCTTGTTTGACCCTCTTGATGTGCCCTCTCCTCCACACGCCTGTATTAATGAAATAAAATGAACATTATATTTTACAAGCTATTATTTGGGTTCACCTGTCCCGTTGTCTGTAATCAAATCTTGCAAGTTCAATTTGATCCATTTCCGTTTATGTTTTCCGATTAAGCTTAAATTTTGCATACGTGTATAAATCAAATAAAAATGCAATATTATTTAATGACAATAAGCTGATCTGATGATGGATCTGGAAGGTGTCCATAGGAAGTCCTCAACTGTTCAATACCTATTATTCCGTTGTGTTTGGGCTCGTTGCATTTGTCTTTATGAGCGGTTAGAGGCTGTACAAAGAAAAGCACAGTTGGCAATAAAAACTTGTCTCACAAATGAAATTATTGAAAAAAAAAACTTCTTTCATTACAATCAAGTTTCAATACACACAGCAAGTAAATGAGCTCAGCGGGCGAGGTGTACAATCAACCAATTTGATTCCTAGGCCACTCTAGAACCTTGTCACAGTAGCTAGTTTGGTAGCGAATAGGTTAAGTTTATACGTATCCACGGGCAACTGTCATTACGACAAGGTTCTACATTGGCCTAGGAATCAAATTGATTGACCGTACCTACAAAATGATCATTGAAGCACCATGGTGTTCAAATAATACATCTTGTTTTAATCACCTAGCCCGCTTAGAAATTTCTAAAAAAATTGATTATAAAACGGTCAATCTAAACCAATTCATGTGATCTTAAAATATAAATGTGTCAGACCTTACACACTCAATTACTCACTAGTTTATAGAATCGCGATCCCAAGAAGCTATTTATTTTCGGCTGGGCAAAATGGTCTGCTGCCGCATAGCTGTAGAGTTCGAATATTGTAGGTAGGTACCTGGAGAACGGCTTATCCACCGGGGCCCACGAGATTTTGCGGATGTCATCACCGTCAACTATGCATTCTACGGTAGGCGACTGGCCGGGCGATACGGTTTGCGAGGCGGGGCGCAGCGTCACGCGAGGCGGCCTCACCACCACGAGGGTGAAGTATGCGCTGCGCAGCACGAACTGCGTTTGTCGGTCTACCTCGCTGCATTCGTAGTCGCCAGAGTCCTCTTTCGTTGCCTGCTCGCAGTTGTATTGTGTCAATAGTCTTATATAAAATAATATTGCATATTTTGTGGTCATATGTACTTGTGTAGTGCGTGTCTAGATACTAGTCGATATATAGCACTACTGTTATATATTGAATTATACACAATTTGACAGGTTGATTTATTATGAATTATGAGTAATACTACCATTAATTTTAACGTGATTGAATAGGGAAACTAGTAAGAATGTAAACAAAACGGGGTTAACTTAACTAACTTTTTACCTAACTATGGAAAACTTTTTTGTGTGGCTTTTCTAGTAAAGTGCCTTATTTGAATGCATGAGACGTTTGATATCTGTTCGAATCAGTATTGATTGGCATCACAATATCTTTTTTTATTAAAATTGCGTCATTCTTGCTGACTGTAATAAGGGAAGGTGTCCTAAGGCAATTTTTGGTTAGCATTGTCGGATCTAGTATTTGCTCTCACTGACCGAATTGGAAAATCCATCCTGTATAATATTATTTACCTAACATACATTTATCAATACACCTAGATATTTTTCAAGCACGAACGACTTGTTGTAAGTGATTGACAAAATAAAAACATCGACAGTCCTGTTATCGATAAGTACCACTTCAACGTCATAGTGGTAATACAAAGACAAATATATGTAGGGTACGTTCCAAAATAGATAATAATAACAAAACTATCAATTTATTTATATTTTACATACTTCAGAAAATAATTTGTAATACTTTCGTAACTTTTTTCCTTTGTGTCATTGAATTAATTATCCCATAAGTCACTCCATAACACACTCCATAACACACACATACACCGAAATTGTCTTTCAATTTGACTAAGAACGTCACAACTGTACCTAGTTCTTCCCAAACCCATTTTAAAGTAGTATTACTGATCGATAACAGGATTGTCGATGTTTTTATTTTGTCAATCACTTACAACAATTCGTTCGTGCTAGAAAAATATCTAGGTGTATTTATCAAATTGAATAACTCACATTACGGATGGTTAGTCGGTTGTTGTTCACAATCACATTTCGTTGTAACGGACGGCGATCGCGTCGAGACCACCGGAGATCGTGGTCGTAATCGCCTGTGTAGTTGCACCTGTAAACAATTACCTTGTATTAAGTACAACTATTTATTAATGTATGAATTGTTAAACCGTCCGTTTGCCGTATATACAGGAGTTTAAGCGATTACTGATTGTCTTGATGTCTCGTTGCGTATTGAGTTCTGGTATATTAAAAACGTCTGTATTAAAAAAACTCCTAAATTTAACTGTTATATTTTGAATATTATTTTAGGCATTATACGAATTTCTGGAAATGTACGTGTTACACGAAAAGGAAGGTAAGTAAGTTATTTAGAAAATGAGATATTTATGTTAAAACGTAAAGGTCGAATCGCAATTAACTATCACTACTTCGTAAACAATAAAACATCTATAGGTACGTAATTACATGAAAATTACCGTCAATTGAACCACAATTTGAATCAAAATCTAGACATGTTCTTTCCATGTATAAACATAACACCACAGTCACATTACGTGTACATCCTCTAACTCTTGTAGCACTTACAAGCACTTTGAACTGATGAACATTTTTGTGGCAGGAATGAAAATGTCAGCGACATACAGATGGGAGTAGTGCATAATAGTTTTCCATCGTATTTTCTGGAAAATTTCGTTGTTCTCTCTATTAGTTTCAGTACCCATCGTACACACACTGTGACATTTTATATTTACATTTTGGCATTTGACACTCAATAATAAATTTCCAATGTTCCACACTATGAAAATGTCACTTTTTGATTGACACTTCTGGGTGCCGTCGTATCCCGATTGAGATCCGAGTTATCCCGATGGCACTACATTATTCAGATTCACTTTATGTATTTTAATTGATCGATAAATAATTATGATTATGACAGTTATGATGTACAGTCAAGTGTAAAAATATGGGTGTACTCATCTTACTCAAAAACATGTCCCATAGTATCTTATTCCGTGCGTAGTACCATATTTATGAGACGATTTTTTCGATACGTATTTTTGCACTTGACTGTACATACAATTTGAATTTGCACGTTGTATATATTATTTTATCTACACTCATACTGTAAGTACTCTAAAATGCGTTCAAAAACCGTAGACAATGACAAGCATTACAACAAACGATTTAACTATGATAACTTATCATTTTCTTATCTGCGGCAGTAACGTAATTTTAACTTTGCATGCTCAAATATTGTTAAGCACTGAGTTTCAAATTTTGAACATCGAATTTGATAACATAATGTTACCGCCATGGCCAACTCGATTGGTCCCGCGCGAGCCCCGACACAATCGAGTTGGCCACGCCGACACAATCGAGATGGCCGCGGCGGTGCAATGGCGGCCATTCTATGATTTCCGAATACGGCATTTATAATAAATAATATGAGTGTAGATAAAGCAGTGTATGCAACTGTACGTAATTAGGCCTTAAAACACTCGTGTGATCTTATTATGAAATTCGCCTGCGGCTCATTTCATAAAACCACACTCATGTTTTAAGGACCCTTATTACGTAACAGTTACATAAACTACTATTACAATATACAGCATGAACTTATAATAAATAGATTACGAAAATGGTTGTCATTCGTTTTGTTTTAATTGTTAAAATGTTTTTTTGTTCTTTTGTAAATTTCTAAGTGTTAAAATGTAACATATTACCACTGCATAACTTCGATAGGTATTAGCATTTCAGGTTAATTTATAATTTACCCGGTGAACATTAGTAGGTACTATGAAATTTCACTGTGAAAGTTATCTATAAATTTAATATTGGAACAATTAACTAGGGACTTCCCTAGTTCATTCTCATTTTGATCACAAAAACTTCTGTCTGCTAATGAGATTCCCCTGTATTGTAAGAGCAGACAGACGATTACTCGTATGTCTTACGCGAATGTTTAGCCTATAAAATATTACCAAAGGTCGGCGTCCCGGCCTGCTGCAGCATACTGAGGCTCCGAGGCGAGTGGTTGGTCCGGATCGTATATTTTGTCCTGCTCTCCAAATCCTGATCCCCCGTCATCCTCTAAAGAAGAAAGGCAAATTGACAATTTTAATTAGGTATATTTATTTATTTGGTTTTATGTTATTTTGTATGATACCTACTGTGTACCAGTTGGTAAGATAGTAAGTGCTAATTTCGGTACCTACTCCGTAATCTTGTAATTATATAGTCAAAGACACGTCGCACAGTTCGTAAAGGTCTTAGCGCCTTTGTACATCTCCGCTGCGGTGCGGAATCGATACCGCGGAGCCACGCTACACGTTTCACCCCGAAACCTGAGCGTACTGAGAGCGAATTGCTCTTGTTTCTTGGCGCGAAAAAATACCCTTATATATTATGTCCCTGCTGCCTATATTCCAAAAATATGTGTACACGAACAGAATTATAGCAAAAAAACATGAACATTAACTAAATAAAAAAATACATATTATAGGAAATATAGGACAATCTTACACAAATCGACCTAAGCCCACAATAAGTTCATTACCCTTTTGAACGATTTCTGTCTCGCATCAAAATGTGGCATACACGCCAACATCTCAACTAGTAAGAAACGAATTTAAACCTTATCTGTCAACAGTAAAATTGCTTTGACAGCGTCTGCCATGACCACTTTAGTGGCTCTTGGCGTTAAAAGGGTTAAGGCTTGTGTTATGGGTATGAGACGACGATATATACAATATATAATATATAGATATATATAAATACGTACATACATAGAAAACATCCATAACTCAGGAACAAATATCTGTTATAAACACACAAATAAATGCCCTGACCAGGCGTCGAACCCGGGATCTCCTGCTTCGTAGGCAGGGTGACTACCGACTAGGCTAGGAAGCCATTAATGTGAACAGGTTCCAACGTAAATATTAATAGACTTTAACTGTACCTAACTATTTTCATTATGCAGGTAAAGATAAGAACTTACTACTTACATAAAACATAGGTAGAGATATTGCAGGCAAAATGACTAAGGTCAGGTGGCGTAACGGAAACATAGTTTATTTTGTCCCGGGAAAGGGAAAAGTATAGACATTCCATACACGTGTTCTCCCTAGGTACCCCGGGGTTCCACTTACCCCAACTGATCATACCTACTGTCAGCTGTAAAAGTATAAAAGTGCTAATATGTGTAAATAAAACTATGCTATTTTCATTAGGGCCAAATTAGCTTAATAAATAGCCCATTAGCTGTTCTACCAGGCCTTTAAGTCTTGATGTTGGTTTGGACGCCCAGTATATTCCAATATTCGAATAATAAATAATCAAATATACCAAACCTTCGTTTTAATAGAGTATCCTAAAAATGTTTGAAACGCACCATTTCCGAAGCCAGCATCACCCCGATAGACCTCGATAGTAAACTGTTCGTCGACGGAGTTGTCGATCGACGTGGCGGTGCAGATGTAGTCGTTGTTGTCTGCTTCACTCGCCGCCTGCAGCTGGAGTGTCGCCATGAGCGGACTCGGAGGCACGACCACGCGTCCACGCCCATATTGATCCCGCACTGTTTAGTATAATAATTATGACTTTATTTTGCATTCAATAATACCTACCTACTATTTATCTAGTTCGAATCTTGTTAGATTAGCTGTAATAAAGAACTTAGTGGAAACTCAACAGTTCGACAAGACCAAGGCTGCTTTTCATCATCATCATCATATCAGCCGAAAGACGTCCACTGCTGAACATAGGCCTCCCCCAAGCTAGATGCGGGTGGCGCAGGACCGGTCATTGTGGCCCTCTTTGGGGGAGGCCTATGTTTAGGCTTCTTTTAGTTCTACGAAAACAAATTATATATACTGGGCCTGCCGGGTGTTTTAATACAAACTAAATAGTTTTTTAATGTACGTTAAAGTCCGTCTTATTGACATTGCTCTACACTCTTGTCACTCTACAGATATAATCAATTTCGCAATACATTTCGTATTCGAATAAACTTAAAAGTATGCTTAAATTCAAACCACAAGTTAGTTTAAAAGTCGCTGAATACATATTGTACTTTGAAGAGTAGAATGTACGTTTAAATTTTTTACTCATGTTACAGGCAACACCCGGGCCGCGATTCGAAAAATAAACACACACACTGGACAGACACAGCTCCAACCCAACTCAACTCAACGCTATAACGACATTGACATTTGCTATTCGAACAAATCTTCATTCAACATTGGTCTCACATTGGTCACATATTGGTCTCACATTGTACCAATGTTGTACCAATGTTGTACCAATGTGAGACCAATGTGTGACCAATGTGAGACCAATGTGAGACCAATGTTGAATGAAAATCTGTTCGATTACCAAATGTCAATGTCGTTATAGCGTTGAGTTGAGTTGGGTTGAGTTGGGTTGGAGCTGTGTCTGTCCAGTGTGTGTGTTTATTTTTCGAATCGCGGCCCCGGTATAAAATTTAACCTTGCCGACTGCCGCTAACTAAAATAAAAATGCCGCTAAGTTCTTTTAGTTTCAATACTCATAAAATATATGAACACCTTATTTCAGACCAATTAAACATTATTTAGAGAGATTTTGTAGTACAAAATCAATATTTTTTAATTAGATAAGCTTGTTGATACTTTGTATACATTATTTCAACAAATAACAACTGAATTAATAATAAAGCGCTTAATTTTTTTTATTTTAGGACAAGATAGATTTTTACATTTGCATGAGATTATTTCTTGATATGAAATTCATAGCAAACAGCAACTTTTCATCAAATCAGCTCAAATTTAGGATAAAGATTGTATTTTCTTTATTTATGTAATAAAGGGAGCCTTTGTTGAGATAAGATTTATTATCCTTTATTTTCTCCATACATTCATGGACCACCCTACTGGGTATATTCAGTGGCTATTACAAACACTCTTAATACCAAATCAGCACGCCTAGCATAACTTGACGTTTGACGCGACAGTTCATACTTCAAGTGCGACTCGAAGTATGGAGTGACAGGCGACAACGTAACATATGTTAGCCGGCCAGATGAAACATCAAAATGATAGACTCGCGGTTATTGTTAAACGCTTTTGTTTTTGTCGAATTCTAATACACATTCGTTACAGATCACTTACGATGTATTGACACCATTGGCTCTGGATAGCCATTGGCTCTGCATTTAATGTCCACGCGTTCGCCAAGACTAACTCTGACAAAACGGTCTGGTGTTATTGTTATCTCTGGTGGAGACCATACTTTCAGCGTGGCTGTAGCCGTGTCGTTTCCAGCAATGTTTCCAGCGTTGCAAATGTACTCCCCATCGTCGTTAACATCAATCTTTGAGAACCTGACAACACAAAATTAAAATAAATAAACACTTTTCTAAAGAAGTTAATTAGACATCTTGTTGTTTATAAAAGTTTACATACCTGATAACTCCCGCAGGCCCTACATGAGCGTCGGGCGACAGTGCCCGTCCTTTACTTCTGGACCATAGAATATCGGGGCGCGGTTCGCCTTGTAATACTTGACAAGTGAGCTCAAACTGACTGCCGATACGAACGACATCTTGTTGTGGCCAAATTTGTACTTTAGGGCGAACACGGGCTAAAACACGAAATATATTAAAATTAAATTCACCGAATAAATTTTATTTTTACAGTAGCCTGGCTACTTTTTGGAAACTGAACAAAAGTCAACATGACTCAGCGTTTCATTCTTTCAATGTAAAAAATTTGCGCCTTAAAAAAGTTTTGGCCTATTTTAACGTATAAGAAGAAAATAAAAGACTACATGTAAATAGTATTATGTCAATAGAGAGATCATTTCTAAATAAAAATACAAACATACACACAAACGCCCCTTTTATTGCTATTGACGCAGTTAAGTAAAGAAGCATGCCTTTACATCAGTATTAACTAATGTTAATGTTGAAGAATATAGTAAATATTCTTACTTTCTATATCAACAGTGACGTATTCGGTTGCGACTGGATTTCCCTCTGGTCCGATAGCACTGCACGCGTAGAATCCCCGGTCACTGTCTTCGGCATTAGCTATAGTAAGGGTGTTTCCTCTCTGGCTGGTTCCGGGGCCGAACTGGCCTTCGTGCTTTATTCGTAGAATGAAAATGAGTAAGTTTAATTTTGAATACCGATATTCACATTAAATCTATCAAAAATTAATTACTGTTGGTTTTACCTTAGACCACACAACACGCGGCTGTGGATTTCCTTTAGGAGTGCAGTGAACTACCCCAGTTTCACCAGTTGGAATTTTCAGATTATTGACATCAAGTTCTACGCCAGGGTTCTCCACTGGCGACTGCGTGCCTACGGGGATAACCGTAACAAGTACAGCCATGGAATCTGCTTGGCCGGAAGATGTCTTACACATATACACTCCTTGATTTTCAAGGCGAGCTACATCAATGTACAAGACGCCGTTCAATGATTGTACATTTGAAGCAAGTTCAGTTCCATCTTGCCTGAAACAATTAAGTAAACATAATTTTATAAATATATCAAAGTACTTGTCGTTTTTTTATTCCTGTGCGGATATACTACCTATACATATCAAAACACCTTACCTGACCCATTTAATGGAACCTGGCGGAATTTTAGTTGTCCCAGTGCAGACAACAGTCGTGCGTTGCCCTTCGACGACGTTAGATGCAGATGGTTTAATAGTTAGTCTTTCACGAGGTGGCCTGGACGACAGGGGGCGTACAGTGATACTTGCTATGCTATCGCCGGTTCCTGCGTTGTTGCTGGCGACACATCTGCCAAAATGACGGATAATAGTATAGAAAAAACTGTGTAACCCAGGTTGTAGTAAAGTTAAATAAGCTCAACCCTCGATAATTACCTGTAATCGCCGGAATCTTCTTCTCTTGCGCTATCGATTATTAAAAGTGATTCAAAAGGCTGTACAGATGATGGCAATGGTTGTCCATTTCCTCTGTGCCACTGGATAGTAGGGGCGGGGTTTCCATTAGCTATACAATTCAACTCGACTCTTTCTCCCTCGTAATATTCTTGCACAGATGGTTGTATGGAAACGGTAGGGATTGTCATCGAATTTGCTGAAAACGGAAATTTATTATTAGGAAGGATATATAAAGAAGGGTTTTAATATGCAACCAATCCCACTATATCAATAACTCCACTACTATTTAAAAACGAGAAAATGTACAAGTTTGGTGGGAGAGGCTATATAGATATCATATATATGTAGGTATCAAGAATATGCTATTCTGATCCTTGACGATACGACGACTCACTCGACACACCCAGGATGATTTGCTTGATCGAACCAAGCGCAAGAATCGCGCCCATCTACAAAATTCAATCAAGCGGGAAGCCTTCGCCCTATTAGTATGGCCGGTACATTTTACGTAAGTTTGATACGTGTGATTACCCATATTTTATAACTGTCGAAACACGCGAACGATGTAGCGAGTAATACTAGTGTTATATATAGCTACAAATGTTACCTTTGGCGTAATATATCCAGTCTGGTAAAGCTAATCCGAGTAGCATGAAAAATAACAAAGTAGGAAAATTATATTCATTTAAACATTATGAGGTACAAGAAACAAAACGAGACGTTTTACTTACTTCCCACAGTAAGGGTAGCCGTTGCTTGACTCGCAGTGACGCCGTCATGAGTCTGACAGATATATGTGCCACTGTCGGATTCTTGAGCGTGTGTGATGATGAGTGTTCCTGTTCGGTCGTCAATCATATATCGCCCTTGAGGCAAGTATCCGTTCTTCTTACTCCAGCTCACGGGGAGTGGATCAGGCCTGTAGAAGCTCCTAGCCTGGCAAGTAAAGTTAACGTAGCTACCGACGTTTTGAATCTTTATGGTGGGACTGGAAATAGTTACGGTCACGCTAGATTGAGAAGACGGTGGACGACTGGTTGTTAAGGCCGATTCACCTGAAACAATACGTTACAACAATATAATCCAATATTGTCCGACTGTCTGTACAAGACTTTTTGGTCACATCGATGTTCACAATTTGTAGAAGGGATAAGTCGTTAAGTACGATTGTTATCCAAATATATTTATATAGGGATATTATGGTAGTGCATGCCGTATCAAGGATTTACCAAGTACAAATCAAGATACTTACCGAGAGTTGAGCAGTCAGGCGCAGAGTTAGGGTCGGGGCAATCGCACACGACCTGGTTGTAGCTGTCAACGTGGCAGCCATGGCCGTTGCAGTTGCATTGCTGGCAGTGGCCGTTCAGCTGATAGTAACCCGGGACACACGATTCGCAGCTCCTACCGCCGTAGCCCGCAGGACATCTACAAGTCTAAAAAACGTAAATGATTATTAAATCCCTGAAACTCAGCAATTTCAATAAAAGTAGTAGGTATTTACCTCAATGCCCCTGGCAGGGATTGGACGCCGATCTTCAGATGCCTTATCCATGAACACCATTGCAATAGAAGTGGAGGTTAACTTTTCTTTCTGCAAGTCCGCGAGAGTTGCTCTGACGAGAACTCGCTTTAAGTTCTTCAACACTGACATGAAGACATTGCGACTTGCCGGTACACGAGAGTTGAGAACATACCAGTTCTTTTCAACTAACGGAACCTGGTTCGACTGTAATTGAAATAAAAATCATTAGTCATAATCATAAGCAAAAAAGTAAGGAGTAAGGTCAAGGTAATCAAATGTGTGAAATCCATCAGTCGGATTATAGGAGTCGATGTCGAATTTTATCTCATACTAATACAGCTGACGGCACATTACACGATAAATTCCAGTTATTGAACTTAACGTTTAACTATTATTTAATTAAATATACAAAATCAAAAACTATCAAAAGAGGTTAGAATTCATACAGTCAAAATACCTAAATACAAAATACATAAACATACGTTTCAGTTATTTTGAACTTATACATTCCAGCCGTATATATTTTGACTTTAGGTATACATTTTGATATGTACTTATAGGTAGGTCGTTAGGTACAATAGGTACCTGCCCTACACATACCTACACTACACACTTACATGTAAGAGAGAGACAAAATGCAAGAAATAAAAGAGAATTGAATTAGGCAGAAGCGTTCTCATTTAATTTATTCATATTTTAAAGTTTGACTTACCTTTTGTTTAGTTAGGTCACGTCTGATTGGCAGTTTCGTGACGAAACGTATGGAGTTTGAAATTGACCGTCAGACTCAGTTTTGGAACAAGTGTTTACTTATATGCTTAACGACAATTAATGGTACAATCGAGGTCAAAAATACCTTTACAGTTGAGTGTTACAAAAATACCTATACATTTAAATAAGTTTACACACTACATGACAAAAACATGCTTACAACACACATGACAGATTCATCTTTTCATTATTAAGTGAAAAGATGAATCTGTCATGTGTGTTGTAAGCATGTTTTTGTCATGTAGTGTGTAAACTTATTTAAATGTAAAGGTATTTTTGTAACACTCAACTGTAAAGGTATTTTTGACCTCGACTGTACCATTGCAGACAGATTGTAAACTGAACTTTGGTGCATTAGCACCAAAGTTCAGTTTACAATCTGTCTTCCATAGAAACATTGTCACAAATTGTGACATAATAGGTTTACATTGCATGTTACAGAATTAGATTTCCTGTTAATGTGCCGTAAATACTCACAGGAGTACTCCTAACAATAAATGAGTAAACCGTGTTTCAGGTTTTTTGAAAATTCAACCCCTAAAAGGGGAAAATGTGGTCACAAAGTCTGAAAATCAACATGGGTATCGTATCCTTTATGAGTACTTATAGTACGCGGGCGAAGCCGCGGGAAAAGGCTAGTAAACAATAAATAATAAAGCCGAAAGTTTATAAAGTTTAGTTAGCGTTAATAAATAATGAAGCTCTCTTTATAAAACCGAAATTTACATTTATGACGATTTCATGTCATTATTAAAATTAAAAAACCAGCCAAGAGCGTGTCGGGCCACGCTCAGTGTAGGGTTCCGTAGTTTTCCGTCCGTCACAGTAAGTGTCCCCACTTAAGAGTTAATAACACCGCCATGTAGGATGTGATATGAGAGTTCCACGCAATAGTTTACTTAATTTGCTGATAGATGTACAGCGACATCTATCGGCAAATTAAGTAAACTATTGCGCGCGAGCTTAAAGTATGGAAGATGATTTTTATGGAATAATTCTTTATTGCGTGAACCGATTTTCAACATTTTTACTTTATTTGAAAGCACGTCATTTCATTGTAATTTTGTAGAAATTACAGGTACAATAAACATCTGCTTATAAGGTTAAATTACAAACTTAGTTCAGAAATTATTTTGTAATTTTTTTTCAAAAACTATTCATCCTATCAAGTTCAAAATAATTTTCCTAGAAAGTTTTTACAAAGTTCTACTTTTCAGATTTTTTTCATATTTTTAAAACTTATGGTTCAAAAGTTAGAGGGGGGGGACGCATATTTTTTTACTTCTGGAGCGATTATTTCCGAAATTATTTACATTATCGAAAAATGATTTTAGTAAACCCCTATTCATTTTTAAATACCTATCCAACAATATATCACACGTAAGGGTTGAAATGAAAAAAAAAATCACTTCCCACTTTACGTATAGGGGAGGTACCCTAATAAAAAAATTTTTTCCACTTTTTATTTTACCACTTTGTCGGCGTGATTGATATACATATTAGTACCAAATTTCAGCTTTCTAGTGCTAACGGTCACTGAGATTATCCGCGGACGGACGGACGGACGGACGGGCAGACATGGCGAAACTATAAGGGTTCCTAGTTGACTACGGAACCCTAAAAACGGGCTAATCAAATCTGTAAAGATATTTATGTAACAATAGGTGTACGTAATCGAAAAGTAAGCTTGATCGTAAAGTTTCTAATGTCACTGAAAATGTAAACGTATTTACGGCACATTGGCAGTAAATCTTATTCTGTAACATGCAATGTAAATCTGTTATGACACAATTTTTGTAAATGTTTTTATGGAAGACAGATTGTAAACTGAAATTTGGAGCATTAACTGAAAAGCAGAATCTGTCATGTGAGTTGTAAGCATGTTTTTGTCATGCAATATTTAAATGTAAAGGTATTTTTGTAACACTCAACTGTAAAGGTATTTTTGACCTCGACTGTACACTGTTAAGTGAAAACCATATTATTAAGTAGTTACCAGCAGGTAGTGTTATTTACATAATTCATCAGCAATGGTACTTACCAGTACTTCCCCAGACTGGAAAGATCGCGGATTTGTCCAGTACACAGAATTTTCATCCCCTACTAGAACGACGTCAGTGCCTGGGTTATTATACACTGGATATGCGTTGTCCACGTCAAACATCTGATTAAAGGTCAAGTTTCCGCCATAAGATAGCAACATGTTTCCTGATATAAACAAAGATTTTTTTTTAATATGAAAAAATATATATGAAAGTATCTAGCCTTCAAAGGTGAGTCGTGCTTAATAGTTTAAAAAATACTTAAATAACCCGAAGCTATTTAACTATGATCTTTAATAAAAAAAAAATTTACTTTATTTCCTCGTATATTAGAAAATTATATAATATGTGCCTCGGCGAGGATAACAATTCGTAGATTCTTCTTATTATGTTCGTATTATTGACTGAGCGTTAGCGAAGGTCTCCGTTTCAGCTTGGGCCGAAATGCTTTCGTATGTCCGGATGTTCTCCTCTACAGGTCGCATTTCTTAACGGATTCCCGTGAGATTTTATAAGCGGATTCTTTAGTCACGTAAAATTTTTCAGTCGTGGCGTTTTTTTTAGAAATTGTCAAAGTGGTGGAAACAGCATAAAGGGCTTTAGCGCCATTACGATCCATGACGCTTAAGACCATTTTCGCTACAATATAAAGAACTTAAGGGCCATGATGATCTACAGCGCTTAAGACCGTTGTGAGTTCGCTGAGATAATGACATGTGAGTTCGCGAAAATCGTATGTCGAATACGTAGCCTAAATTTTATGCAACGATTTAAGCCTTACATGGTACAGTTGAATGACGGTTTGATAAACGGTAGCTATATACATAACACTCTCAGTTATATACATATTCATCTATGCATAACACGTCTCAGGTTCGATTCCTCAGACATGACATTCTTTTTGTTTTTTTTTTAGTTTAAATTTCGTAATTATTAAGAAGGCTATGCGTGGGCTATGCACATTAGTTGACTCAAAACCATAATGGCGCAGGGTGTTCCTGTTAATCTCGAATGCAGCTAATAGAGGGCGCTATAGTCAAAATAATGCTAACAGTGGTTTTTGTAATTCCTAACTTTATTTTCTCCGTCTTATAAAAAGTATCCTAAACAATTTCTAAGATATTCCACTTTTTTTTAATTTGATTACTTTTTAGGTGATTTTAACTCAGAATCACGAGATTCTTATGAGTTATTATGACGGTAAGAGAATGGTAATAATGAAAAATTTATGAAAAAAAGGGAGACATTTTGTATCCTACTGGAATCGAAAGCGTTTGTGATTTTGAGTCGATATCATCAAAAATTCCCAAAAAAATTGGAGGAAACAACATTAAATAAACGGTAACTATATTAAATTTTCTGCCACCGCAATTTAGATTTGCCACCAGCTATCTCAGGAATAAGATATAAATAGCTGTTATGGTGAAGAATACCATGTTTTTCAAACCAGGAAAAGTTGTGCATCGTAGGCAAATTTGTAGCAGTTGACGGTATTTATATACATACTGAGTTCAAGTGACAAATCTAAGGTTGAATATTTAAGACGGGAGAAAAAGGAGCACACACTGAACGATTTTTTTTCATACAAAAAATTGTTAGGTTGAATGTTTAAGACGGGAGAAAAAAAGAGTATTTATAAAGTTAACACCGTAATAAGGGTTAAAAGGCTCCACCTCCAGAGCCCCCTCTGTAGGTGGAGCCCCCCGCACTAAGAAAAAACACACTGAACTTTCTTTTTAAAACCAAAAATGTTTAGGTTGACTGTTTAAAACGGGAGAAAAAGAGTATTTATAAAGTTAACGACGTAATAAATGACAAAGGGGGGCTCAAAGAAAAATTACACTAACTGATTTATTTTCCATACCAAATTTAATTATAAGTTTGAATATTTAAGACAAGAGGAAAAAGGATATTTATAAAGTCAACCACGTGAAATGTGTGGAAGGGGGAACAAAGAAAAAACACACTGAACGTATTTCTTTGTAAACCAAAAATGATAAGGTTGAATATTTAAGATGGGAGAAAAAAGAGTACCTGTTTATATAGTTAACTGCTTACCATCCGGCGGGCCGTATGCTTGTTTGCCACCGTCGTGGTATAAAAAAAAAGTTAACGACGTAACAAGCATGAAAGAGGGCTCGGGGGCGGAGCCTCCGTATAAAGAAAGAACATACTGAATAACATTTTCTATTTATACCAAAAATAGTTAGACAGAATGTTTAAGACGGGAGCAAAAAGGTCACAGTTTCTTAATTAAAGCCATTAAAGGACAAAGCTACTGGTTGGTTTTTGCACGTTTTCTCTCATATCCGCCTCAATGAAAATGATGCCTTATCGGGCTTTCGGCCGATGTCATAAAGTGAACCGGAAACTTTATGACATTAATCATTAATTTGTGTTCGATCTCGATCCTGCTACTACCGCAGAGGAATTTTCTACTAAGGCGCTTCGGACGTTCGGCTCGACAGCGAGCTTTGCCTTCAGCTCGGCAGATTTTTTTAGTCGAAATTAGTCGCTCTCAAAACTAAGAAGGATGATGATACAACCAACAGAACTAGGATTAGGAGTTAGGAGTTTCTTGCTTAAACTACGACCTTCTGTAAAAAAGTAATTTCTTTTCATTCAAACCCGACCAGCCGGCTATACTCGTAGCTATTTTCAACCGACTTGATTTTAAAGTCGGGATCTTTGTTTTTGCTATTTTTTTTTATGTATGTTCACCGATTATTCGAAGACGGCTGGACCGATTTGGAAAATATTTTTTTTGTTTGAAAGAGTATACTTCACAATTGGTCCCATTGTAACCAGGTCAGGATCTGATGATGGGAGCCTGGAGAAATCGAGGGAACTCTTCAACTATTATAGGCACACCTATTGTGATTTGAGTATTTTTTACAGCAGGTTGAGCATTTGCTTTTTGAAAGGTGGATGCTATGTGAAGCCGGTTCTTTTTTGTTTAAAATTATTGTGTGACTGTTACTCATAGTCCAGCAGTTATGTACATTTCACCTGAAAAATAATCCAAATTCAATGGAACTTTAACGGGTAGTTTGGGGGTATGCCACGAAGACTCTCATAAATTTTCGACCTCGAGGACCTTGTGGGATTCGAAGGGGGGACATAAACCTATTAAATTTCCTCAAAGTTAGCTGACATACTAGATTTTCAGGCCAAATATTAACGAAGATACAGCCAAATTATTGTTAGCCAAAATATATGACGACAGAAGCATAATTTTTTAGCAATTCTGTAAAGTTATGACTTTTCAAGTGTCATAACACTTGACGAAAAATAATATATCCAATGGTTGTCTGGGAGAGATCGCTTACTAGCAATAAAGCCGCCGGTTGTTTGTCTCTCTTCATATGTAAATGGGTTTGGTGTGCTGGTTTCTTATTCTGAGGTGTACAATAGAGAGGATTTGACTTTACTTTTACTTAATATCCACAGAATATCATACATTAATTGCCATTAATGTATGATGATACTTGACAGCATAACGAAATATAGTATATCCACAAAATTCCGATGTTATAGGTTTTCAAAGACGTTAATATTGGAGATTGATCGACATAATTAACATAGCAATGATAAGAAAACAGATAAGCTACTTTTTAAATTTTAATCTTAATTCGACTGTATTTTCGTTTATATTTGGCCTGAAAATCTGGTATGACAGCTAACTTTCGACAGCGAAACTTATTGCTATTTAACTTTGCCATACAAGGTGTATACAAGAAGTGCTTAGTTTATGAAATATAAGTGAAAAAGTGAAAAAAAAAATAGGTTATGTCCCCCCTCCAAATTCCACAAGGTCCTCGAGGACGAAAACTTATGAGAGTCTTCGTGGCATATCCCAAACTACCCGTTAAAGTTCCATTGTGTTTGGATTACTTTGCATCTACCCTTAATAACTGCTGGATTATCAGCCAGGGCCACGATTCGAAAAATAAACACACACACTGGACAGACACAGCTCCAACCCAACTCAACCCAACTCAACTCAACGCTATAACGACATTGACATTTGCTATTCGAACAGATTTTCATTGGTCACACATTTTATTTATTTTATTTATTTATTTAAACTTTATTGCACAAATAAAAAGTGTACAAGAGGCGGACTTAATGCCTCAAGGCATTCTCTACCAGTCAACCATTGGATCAAACCGAAACTTGTAATTGGTGCAGGATCATAGAAATCGAGATATATTTAGAAACACAAATCAACATTATTATTTATTGATAAATACACATACACATATAGAAACCTAACATAAACATACATATACATACATAAATAAAAATATAGTACCCATGTTTATAAGTAATATGCAGATAAATTAGTCCTTAAGTGAGTTAGACTATTTAGAAAGGTGTTTACGTAACATACGTTTAAACGAAAATTTGCTCTGCGCTTGTCTTAAGGGGAGAGGGAGATCGTTCCAAAGACGAATAGCCTGTAGGGCGAAGGAGTTGGATATAAAGCCGGTGCGGTGAAGAGGGATAGAAAGTTTAAGACTACGAGAGGAGCGCAACTCGCAACCGGGACGCGGCGCTATAAAGTGGAATTTTGATTTGAGATAGTCGGGAGCTGCTGGATCAAAAAGGATAGTATAAAGGGAGCAAAGCATTCTGAGAGACCTACGTTCACGAATTGGAAGCCAATTTAATTTGCGGCGGAAGGCCGAGACATGATCGTATTTACGGAGTCCGAAAATAAACCTAATGCAATTATTAAGTAGCCTATCTAATTTATTTAGTAAATCTTGGCTAATACTAGAGTAACACACATCCGCATAATCGATGACAGGTAACACCAACGACTGAATGAGAAGAGTTTTCGTGCTGACTGGCAGGAAGTGCTTAAATCTGTACAGAGATCTCAATATGTTGGTCACTTTACGACAAACGTCCGACACCTGAGGAATCCAAGTAAGACCGCTGTCCACGATTAACCCAAGATTTTTAACGTGAGGCATAAACGGCACTACGTTGCTTTCAAAAGAAATCGGAACAAGTTGTGAGAGGTCAAGTAGTGACAGCAAACGCGGGCTATCCAGTATAATGGCCTGGCACTTTTTAGGGTTGACAGATATCCCAAAACTACGAGACCAAGCAGAGATGCTTTCCAGGTCACTATTTACTTTCTGGATTGCAAGATCTAAACCATCCGGGCTCGTCTGGGTGTACAGTTGAAGGTCATCAGCGTATAAATGGTGAGAGCAATTTATATGATTAGTGATTAGGTTAATAAAAGTTGAAAAGAGAAGAGGAGACAGAATGCCGCCCTGTGGCACGCCAGAAGAAAGCTCGCACCATTCAGAGAAGGTACTATCAATGCGAATCGCCTGATTGCGATGTTGTAGATAAGAGGAGAACCACTCAACTGCTGATGGCGATATATTAAGATGCTTTAAGGTGGTAAGTAAGAGCTCGTGATTGACGGCATTAAATGCATTTGAAAAGTCGACCAGAACAAGTACAGTCAATTGAGTGGACTCCATGCCTTGCTTCACATCTTCGATAACCTTCAGTAATGCAGTAGTCGTGCTGTGGCCAGAGCGAAAACCAGATTGGAGGGGAGAAAGAAGATGATTATCGAAGATGTAAGCAGACAGTTTCCTGTGTACAACCGCTTCTAGAACCTTAGATAGGAATGGGAGTATGTAGATAGGACGAAAATCTGCCGGTAGGGTGGGATTGGAGACCTTCGGTAGTGGAATGACGTAAGCGTTCCGCCACAATCCCGGAAAAACACCAGAAAGCATTGATTGGTTTACAATATGATTATCATAACCCTACTAATTATGTCATGACCAATCGCGTTAGATTTAATCGCCATAATTGCCTTACTGACCTCGTCCTCGGTGGCTGGAGAGAAAGAGAATTGAGTTTTTGAAGGACAGGGCAGGGCATTGATAACCGAAATACTTTGAGCTAGAGTTACAGGATCCAAAAAAGAAGATTTAGCGAAGTGGGAATTCAGATCATTTAAAGAGACAGACGATAGAGGAATTTGTTTATTGACAGGTTTTCCAATTCCCAGAGTTTTCAAAAATTTCCAAGTGTTGGCCGGTGACGAAGAGGCAATATTATTATATATATGTTTTCGCTTAGCTGCTCTCACCATTTGATTACACCGGTTCCTAGCAATTTTAAATGACGCCCAGTTCTCATCGCACCTATCACGTTTAAATTTGCGAAACGCCCGATCCCGTCTCGTCATCGCCATCCGAACGGCTCTAGTCATCCAGGGCGCTGGCGAGCGCTTTACCTTAACATTACGAATGGGGGCGTGCGTGTCATATAGTTTTACGACTACCGCGTTCAACGCAGCTACAGCCTCGTTCACCGACGGGGTTGTCAATATTGGCGACCAGTCCTGAGAGCTCGCGTCCTGCCGCAAAGCATCAACGTCTAACCTCGCGAAACTCCGCACACATTGGTCACACATTGTACCAATGTTGTAATCATAATAATTAAACCCTGGTTGTTCTTTAAAAGTGCTTGAATGCGAAACGATGAAGATAAATGGGTTTGCTTACATTATTTGAAATTTCTATCGACCCCGAATTTAATCAGTTTTAGCTATGCTCGCGAGGTCTACAGCTCACAGAGCCACTAGTAAAAATATATATGTTCGTATTATAAAAAATAGCTCATCCACGAATTGGCTTTTCCCGTCCTCTGCAATAATGTACTAGCTAATTAAGGTAGGTACAATCAAGTTCGATATAACCTTATTTACCTGGTAGAGTTATTAGAGGCAGGGACCAAAATAGTTCTTCATCTGGTGGGAAGCTAAATGAATAAGTCAACTCGCTGTCTTCGGGATTAGGATCGTAGTGGTCGTTGTAAACTTTTTTGCCCGTCAAGTCCATTATACGATAGTTGTTTTCGCCGATCATAAATGCCGGTACCTGGTCCCAATACAAGTTTGTGTCCTGAAAATAAATGGGTATTTAAGTGTGATAAAGAGAAATATAGGTTCACTTACAATTCATAATTGACCAGTTACTTTTTTACCCTTGTGGAATTTATAGACATTCGAAACAAATACACCCGTAGGGCAACTGTGCATAAAGAGTCAGAGGCCTTTTTACACCAGCCATATATTCACTGTGAGAAAAAGATTAATCACGCATGAAGAGCCCTTTATAGTATAGTGGTATACCGTAGGGGCAGTAACCCCTTAAGGCGCATTTGTCCCGACTGACCTTATTCGAACAAAAGTATTGAGCAAGAGTATATTTTTTTAATACCTCAGTGCAGTCCGAAGTAACTCCAGAGCAGTAGCATTGAACACATCCGTCAGGATTGTCATAGCTAAGTCCAAATGAACCTGATCTGCAGCGGTTACAAGACTCGCCAGTCACCGCTGTCTTGCAAAGGCACCTGCCACTGTCGTCACATCCTGGATAGCCAACTGTACCACGGGAATCACAACTAAAATAAAATAAATTTCAATTATTTATCTTCTAAACTAATCATAGCAGTGTGCAGTGTAGGTTGCCTAAGGGTATTAATATATATACGTACTTGCAATTGTCGGGATTTGGTGTAGGCCAGCGATTTTCGGGAACGCACTTATTTCTAAAGTCCCTTGTATATCCAGGTATACAGTCTTCACAATTAGTTCCAGTTGTATAATCCGGGCACGCCTAGAAAAAATTGACTTTATAAGCAAATCGCAAACATTAAACAAGATACTTATTATTAACTACATCCATATATACTCACTAAACATTCGCCAGTTTCCGGATCACACGTAGCCCCTTGACAATTACACCGTACACAACGTCCTAGGTACAACGTTTCTTGTCTCCTGTAACACAGAAAAGGGATAACATAACTGAAATAACAACTCAAAACAGTTTATTTTGAAGAGTTTAGCAAAATGTATTGTATATTTCGGACAGCCTAAGCTAAGTCTGGGACGTTTATGGAGGGGCACGCACACTTTGTCGTATTTCAGGTCAGTGTTTAGAGTGGGTGATGTACATACTTAATACGGTTACGTTTTAAGTGAGATGAGTCTCTAGTTGCATGTTTATGAATGCGGACAAGTATTCAATGATAGCAGTATTTGAAATATAAGTTACCTGGTGAAGCCAGGAGCACAGTCCTCGCATGAGGTGCCCAAGTATCCCTCGGGGCACGCACACTGCTCCACTTCCGCTGCGATCGGCCCGTTACCATTCTCATGTGCCATATCAATACTCGAACTGACCAGACTAGCTATTTGATAGTTAGACGAATACGTGGCCTTAACCAAAATTGCCTTGACGTCCGCTAAAGCCAACAAGAAATGCTGACGGGTTAGGGTAGTACCATCGGCTCTAAAAAAGAAAATAGTGACTTGTTATGGAAGAGTTTATCAAAACAAAGCCTGCGAATGGATCGAAGATTTAATCGCAAGTATAGCGAATTCAAATCATGGTATCTTGGGCGTTGCGTCAATTAAGGAACGAGACGCCAAATAACTTAGCTGCTTAGCACAGATTCAGCAAGAACACACATTTCAACATATAAGCCGTGCTCAAAACACTTTCACCAATAAGTCGAACTAACACTGCAGGGATCGCTAATGGGTCTAAAAGACCCATGACTCAAATTATATACACTAACGTGTACGTAACCTTTACGTAGTGATAAATTAATTTATTCCACGTCGAATCGTCGCTTTACCAACAGTCGGCGAGTTAAGTTTACCACCTACGGTCGCCAGAAGTAGGAATGGGCCTGTCAGACCCAGTAGTGACCAATTTTGCTAAATAAAAATTATACATAAGTATTGTTATGGAAATAACATTAGGTAAACAATTTAATATACGTCATTTTCAAACCACAATGCTACTGAAAACTATATATTTATTGATTAAATTAATATATTGAGATGTGTAACTGGAGAAATCACAAAATATACCAAAGTTTACGGTAATAAATGATATGTGTCTGTTTGTAGTGAATATGTATTGACATTGAATAAAAAAAAATACAACTGAATTGTCAGTTGTATTTTTTTTATTGGAAGAATACCTATGAAATAATTACAGTTCAGTTACAGTTTTAGGCCTGACACTTAACTAGTAGGCCATTTTAAGGCCTTATAATTTATGGATTATCGAACGAGCAGAACGTAAGCGAAGTGAAGTTCTTACAAACAACTTCGGCTACTGGGACGTTTCAGCATTTCGATGGCTTTTTGATTTTGAGGGTTTGTTCCGCGATAACTTTAGCTTTTGTCTTTCTGATCTTTATGAAATTTGTTGGGGTTTAAGCAGAGATACATATAATTTGAGAGTTCGGATATGAGCAGGATCAATGAAGGGGTTGTGGAGCTAAAAGGTGAAAAAAAATCTTCAGAAGGGTCTTGTTATATTGGTCATCTCGTTTGCAAGTAAATCAAGAGTAAATCGCTAGTTCTCAGTTCGATACCTAACCTAACCGATTGCAGTACGATTATCATCTAAGCTTACCTTTGCCAGCCCTTTTCAAGGAATTGAACAGAAGCGTCCAAGACACCGTCGCTGGATGGATCAAAGTTGCCGAAATAGTGGAAAGTTTGCCGGTTGAGCTGAAAAAAAAATGGTTTTATAAATAAAGGACTGGTTTATAGTTAACAAACATAAAATTGTTCATCAATATTCGAAAATCATAGTAATAAATCCAACTTCACCAGAATATAGTTGAAGAAGTTTACGTTTATTTCAAATAAGTGAACTTATTTTGTCTAAGTACTTGTTACCTTCCGGGAGTTTTCATCAAACATAATATAATAGGTAGGTATTATACAATACATTAATTAAGCCATGGTGCAAGTTTTATTTATACCACGACGGTGGAAAACTAGTATACCGCCCGCCTGATAGTAAGCACTACCGCAAACAGTTACCATAGCAAGTAATTGCAATACAAAAAAATAATTTGGGGTTGTTGAAATTCGGTGTCAATAGAAAAGTAAAATAAGGTAAACAAACTCGACTTGGCGGGGGCACTGCCGTGCCCCCAGATAGCTGAATGACAATTGTTTTTATAGGAAAAAAATATTTGGCACATGACACAATATTGTGAAAAAAATTCGTTTTCACTGAAATATAAGTCTATAACTGACTTTTTTTACTAAAAAATTATGTAAATTACTAATATGTATGTATGTGTATAATTTACAATGAAACCATGGTTCTTGTTCGAAAGTGCGTAATAAGTAATATTATTCAAAAGTGCGTAATCTAGCAGAAATAGAGGGCCTACCGCGAAACATGAAAATCGAAATTTCGTTATCTGTTTCTGTATCACTTTTTCGATTTTCGCATTTCGTGATAGGTCCTCTGTAAAAAAACCGCCTTGATGCATAAATGACATAATATTTATTCGTTACAAATAATCTGTGACAACTTGTACAAAAACAGTTCAAAGTCTAGTATGTTTAAGTACACTATCAATACATATGTACATACTAACCACTCTGGCGGCCGAATATTACAGTAATACCCCCTATTGCGAATCAATAAAAGTAAAAGTATTAACTTTGGGGTTTGTTTACATTATTTTACCTCCCTATTGACTCTCACCTTAGTTACTTATTATGCTATAGGGTTTTGGAAAAAAATATCTTACGCTTATAAGCTGAACATCCGGAGCATTGTTATTATCCCTGGAGACGGGCACATTGCGCAACACGTACCGTAAGTAACCACCGTAAGACGTCACCTTATCGAGAGTAAAGCTGGAATATAATGTACACGGAGGTAAGCCATTTGTCTGATCATGTTTATACAGAATTCATACTTACTAGTCTTATCAGAGACCCCGTTATCGGAGGTGCAATTTGGTAGCTTGTCATTCTTAGGGATGGGTAAAAAATATTTTGAAATACTAGCTGCATGTCGATATTTTTCCTTTGACATAATGAGAGTGACTTTTATTAAACGTGATTATTTTATAAAACATGACTTATTAAAAAATGAATATTTATTTACCTTTTTCATTTTTATAAGTAACAATTTTCAATCTTAATTTTTAGGGTATTCTGCGAGAAGTGACTGCATTTTTAATATTATGAAATATTATATACGAATAAAATATGCTCGTAAATACAGCTAAATAATCGAAAATATTGTTGTGAGATGATATTTTACTATTATATAAAGCTGCAGTACCACTGACTGACTGACTGACATGCTTTTTTTCTAAACTATGGAAAAAGTCTTATATGTCTATACACGTTTGTATAGGCGTGGCAAATGTAAGGTCCAGAAAAATATGGACGTCAGTCTCCTGACCCTGGTCAAAAAAATGTTGAACGGCCCGGCTCAACGGTAAGACCTAGGTATTAGGTGCTCGACCAAATGTCATAGAGGGCCTCTGGCAGTTTTTAGGGCCTCCATTTTTTTTTTAATTTTTCGATTTTTTTTTTCGACCGAATTTTCAAATTGGTCCTAGCACGCTGAGATTTAGCATGGCGAAATACCTTTGACTTTGGATTTGTATGGGCAAAAACTATTTTTGAAAAATCCAAGATGGCGGCCAAAATCGTCATCAAAAGTTTGTATGGCAACTTTTAAACTGGGGTAGATGGGTGGGGGGTGCTCGACCAAATGTCATAGAGAGCTTGAAAAAAAAACTATTGGTAAAACAAAATTTTCAAAATGGCCGACTTGTTTTTTTTTTTTTTTTCAAATTGGTCTGAGCGCGCTGAGATTTGGCATGCAGGGACCTAGGGGGCCCAAGATTAGTATAATGAAAAAAGTTTTTGGAAAAATTCAAAATGGCGGCGTCCACGAGTAAAACCATTTTTTGAGTAATTTAGGCGAGCCCGAAGGGCGAGCTTTAGGCTGGGAGGCCGCAGGCCGACCCCGGCGGAGGGCCGAAGGCCCGAAGCCTTCACCTAGAGTGTCCAAGCGTTCATACCCAAGAAACTTAAGGCGAGGCCGAAGGCCGAGCTGCGTGCAGGACGAATGAACTTAACCTAAAAGTCCAACTGTCTTTATAAGCGTAGCCGGAGAGCCGAAGGCTCGACGGCGGAGCGTCAAGGCGAGCGAAGGCCGGAGGCCGAGCTCCGCGTAGGGCCGAAGGCCCGGAGCGTCACACGACCGGGGGAAGTTGGCGCTTAAACACGAGCCTATAGTAAAAGTGTCCAGCGAACCTGAGGGCCACAGGCCCGAAGGTGAGCGGCCGGACACTTTTACTATTGGATCGTGTTTAAGCCCAACTTCCCGACTTAGGGCAGTCACAGTCAAGCACCTTTGCCCGACTGTCTTAATAAGCGAAACGGTGGGCCGAAGGCCCGCCGGTGAGCTTCGAATCCCTGCGAAGGCCGAAGGCCGAGCTCCGCGTAGGGCCGAAGGCCCGAAGCGCCCAAGACCGGCGCGCCAGCATGCGAGGCCGAAGGCCGAGCTGCGAGAAGATAGCGCTCGCACGCGGAACTCTAAAACACAGTCACAAAAGACAAATTCCTCCTAGAGCCTTTAGGCGAACCCAAAAACGAGCACCGATACTAATCACAAAAACCAAAACAAACACAAAGATAAGTAACAAGACAAAACTTAATACAAAAGACAAACACACACAAGACAAACACACAACACAAACACTAACACAAAACCCACAACACAAAATCCACAACACAAAACCCACAACTCAAAACAACTCAAAACCCAAAACTCAATACACAAAAACACATAAACACAATCACACAAAAACAAAAAACTACACCACCGCGGGGCCCACGGGCCCCGCGCAACCGCCCAAAATACTAGTTTGCTATCTATTGACGTAAATAATTTATTTTCAGTATAGGTGGCCAGTATTATATCTCTATGGGTAAGCTTTATCTCACGAGCGTTCAGGCACGGCCCTGCAACTCGAAACATTAGAAAAGTAAAATAGCAACCGTATCGTTATTGTTCGTCTGATAATGGATTCTACTTCTGATGACAGTGATTATCATGGGTGACAAAAAAACATGTAAAATTATAGTCTAAAAATGGTATATAAAACAAATTGACAAGAAAAAGGAAGAGTATCGATATCGACATCATAAATCTTTTTACCATTCCCTAAGAACGTCAAGCTACCAAATTGCACGTCCGATAACGGGGTCTACTTATCACGTAAACAAGTGTCAATCTAGACATAGTTACGACATTTATTTTTGAGGTTATTCGTTCGTTACTTCGATTATAGAAGAGAATGTTATTACTAATGATATTTTTCAGTGCAGCATACTTGGTTGAATTCAATCCTTTGTGAGTTGCTTTAAGAATATAACAACACTTTAACCCTTTAACGGGCAAGATTGGAAAAAAAAAATTGGTTGTTTGTAAAGTAGGTTTACGATCGAGATGTTTACGTGATAACGTCTAACCGCTCGTGAGGATTCCGCGTGACAAGTTTCACGGAATGACTGGCAGCGCTCGAGATGAGACGGGAGATCGGTCCGTCTCTCTCTCGTTATACCTGCGATCGCGCTCGTGAGGTTTTGGTGTGACACAAGTTTCTGAACATGTCACCCGACTAAAACGATTTTAAAGACGTTATCACGTCAAAAAACCTCAATTAAAGCCTCATCCACAATCTATAGTCCTAAAGATTCTGTACAAGAAAAAAATACAAAAATATGATGTTACAGGTGGTCATTTTTGAGACCGTTCCCTATGGTTAAGGGATAATCCCAGAGAAAAGTGTGATAATGATATTAATGATAATGTCTTTGAAAAGTGTTTTTACATGATAAGACAAGTAAGGATGTGATGTTTAAGACAAGCCGCGGTAACGCTTTACCTCTTAGGTAAGCTCCAGTAGTAAATATTGTTGCGCGATCTGTCGACTTCATTGAGTAGCAGTTCGCCGCTAACGAGCTGCGGCCGCGCGGAGGCCTCCACGGGCGTGTCGTACCGCCCGGCGCCGTCCACGCCCAGGGGCACACTTTGGTACACGCTAACTTCGTTCACGATCTCAGGCGTGTCGTAACTGACACTGGTGGTGTTGCGGCGGAGGTTGCTGCTGGTGCACTGGTCTGTGAGGCCGCTACAGAAGCATCTTGCGCAACCGTGCCTAAAAATAAATAACACAATTTAGAACAGGCCTATATATTTAATGGCCTACTAGCCTAGTCGGTAGTGACCCTGCCTATGAAGCAGGAGATCCCGGGTTTTAATCCTGGTCAGATCATTTATTTGTGTGTTTATCACAGATATTTTTTCCTGAGTTATGGATGTTTTCTATGTATTTACGTATTAATCTATATTTATATTATATATATATCGTCGCGTACGTAGTACCTACAACACAAGCTTTATTGAGCTTACCCGGACTAGATTGATTTGTGTCAGATTGTCCCATAATATTTATTATTATTTATTTATTTATTATAGAGCATTCAAATACAACTGTTTTATTAAAGAAGTGCAAAATATACGGTTATTTCGTCTTAAATAAATATTTATGAAATATATATATATATATATATATATATACTTACTTATTGCTATCTGATAGATAGAATGTCCCTTCCTTGCACTGGTCACAGAACCGGCCTTCCACGTTTTGTTTGCATTCACACTCATCAGGCAAACGAGACTGGAGAGTGCCAACGGAATTACACCTGGAGGTGACTTTTCGACGGCAGGAGTCGCCAGGGACTAACGGGTTACCTTCGTAACCTTCTGCGCAATATTCACATCGGTCACCTTCGTAACTGTAATAAAATAGATAAATTAGTAACAACTTTGTAAGTTCATTAAAAATCCATAAACTAGGTAGATTCTCTATTCAGACCTTTGCTTGAACATAGTGTTTTCGTTCCCCTTTTTAATATAAACTCGTATTCTTTAATTGGGTTGCTAATTATGCTCGGAACTATTTTATCTACTAGATAACAATATATCAAAATGGCAAGTAAGTTACCCAGGTGCGCAGTCACAGATGACTTGTCCTCGTGGACCCAGGGAGCAGGTACGAGCGAACTGGTTGCTGCGGTCGGTCAGAGGGCAGGGGCAGGGCTGGCAGCCGGCTCCGCTCGCCGGGTTGCCGTACATGCCCACCGGGCACTCTCGACGAGTCTCGCGCACGCAGTTGCCCAGCCATAAGCCTGAGCTCTCGCGGACGTAACCCGATGAACATTTCTAAAAAAAATGTTTTAGATAATTACGTGTGCCACAAAAAAAACTAATACAAAATAGTCTAAAAAGTTTTACGGATACAATACAAAACTTGTTAACAAATTAATAATGATGAACAATATAAAACTAAAACTTAATTAAGCTTCCTAAAGTTATATTTTTTATACCTCACAAGAAAGTCCGTCATAACCAGGAGGACAAGAGCATTCTTCCACGAGATTCGCAGCGCCCAGACCCGAGTTAAAGCTTTGAGCTGATTCCATAGAGAACTCGGTAATGTTGACTCCCACACCATTCACACTCGCTCGCAACAATATCATCTCTACGTTGTCCAATCTAAAATGAAAATTTAAGTAGTTAGTCAACATTTCGTCAAGATTTTAGTCATTAGTGTCATTACAATCGTGACCATGTGACTTACGCCATCATGACATCTTCTCTGGTGGCAAATTCGAGTCCGTTTGCAGTAGCCTTTTGCCAAGGACCTTGTGCTAGGCGTACCTCTACTCTAGAGGCCCTCGGGTCGTTGCGTCCGCGGTGATGAATTAAAGTTCCGTATTTACCCTGTAAAATTGTATTTATATGTATTGTATAAACTTATTGTATTTTGAAAATAATATTAATGTGTTCATTTTTTTTATATGTACTAAGGATATTTGAGTTCCTCGTCAATATTTATCTTATTTAAGCGTGAGAGTTATTCAGCGCAACTTTTAAGAACTATGAGGCCCGTTCGTCTTTTATAGACTATTTATTTTGTAGACATATGAAGAACTTTTACCTGAATAACAACGTCCGGCATCCTGCTATCATACGCAGTGCTTGGTCTTGCAGACTGGGGCGTTAGCGTGTATCTGATGTAGCCTCCGTAAGAGGTGAGCTGGTTGCCGTTGTAAGACTCGGGTAAAGTCAGGTACGGGAAAGAGCCCGTAGATGTGGGATATCCATTGTCCAGTTTAGTAACCTGTAAACCATCGAGTAAAGAGTTACTTATAGTAAGTGAATCATGAAGTCAACATTAAAAGCATCACAACGTTTGGTGCCGTATTGTGATTACTAACTTTATTATGTATGCGATAAAGTCGAATATTTAAAGTATTAACAAAAAAACATTTGTCCGGCTCCAATTTACTTCGAACGTATTGTATCTGTTTTACACACTTTTATTCATATTGAGCTGAAATTTAATATAATTAAGTATTTTATTTTTCAGCAATAAAAGTGTTAACCAAATAAATAATTTTTGGGGCTTACTTGATCCTTTATGAATATAAAAGGAACTGTTAAGTTTATTTATTTTTTCAAATTCTGACTTAGTATGTCTTTATCTTACCCTAGCACCATTCCTAAGGGGTTCGAAGTAGTACTGGTCATTAGGATTGTTGGTGCGCCGTATCCCGCCGTTGGGGTCCTGCTGTACGCCGACCAGCCGCGTGCCGCCCTCGCCCAGCGGCGTGGGCATGTTGTAGATGAACAGATCCGCACTCTTGCACTGTGTGGACTCGCCGAAACAGAAGCAGCGGATGCATTCGCTTGGTGAGCGCGCTTCGCTGTAAATGGACATATATTATGACCCCTGGGTCCTATTTCACAACGCTGACAGTTGCGACATATTATGTCATCTTTACTGACGTTGCACGCATCCACAGACTACGGAAACCGTTTACCATTGGGCGGGCTGCGTGCACATTTGCAACAAAAGTGATATTTCAAAAATACTTCAATTATTGTAACGAATATCTACTAATTTTGCGAAGAACTATTGACAATTGTCACAAAAACCACGACAATTATCATAAAATTCTGACAGAATACTAATCTTACCCAGTAGGATGTCTAAAAATACCGAAAATTATTTAAAAGGACTAAGTACTTATTGTTTCCGTGACGTATAAAGTTTTTACTAAACATACCTAATCACGTTGATGGCAAACAAGCCTACCACCCGTTAGGTACTGCAGCTTGCGGACGGCTGCAAAGCTAAGTATTTCAATTATTTTAAGATTTGTGGTACAACTCAGCCTGGGGAAACAGTACAGGTGCCTGATACATGTTGAGTTTTTCATATGTAATTGGTAATTGAATACTACCTTCATGCATGGTTGCCAGGTATATTAGTTGAAACACTAACCTGTTGAAATATCCGCTAGGGCAAACCGAGGTGCGGTCCACAGTGACAATAGCGTCAAGAGCGCCGAAAGCCGTCGCCCTGTTATTGACTGCCTCGCAGGAATATGCTCCGCTATCTTCCGGCTAGATGCATAAAATTTCAAAATTAATAAAATTAAAATTCGCAAACAGTAATCATATAATTCTTAACAATAATCATAGAATGCTGCAAGCTGCTGGAATAGGTTAATATCAATTCACACCTTAGTTTGCATGACGTTGGTTGACCACTAAATAATTTATGAGTATGTACAAACCATGAGACTTCTCTTTCCGAACAAACTCGTCAACGTCTTATTATACCTAAGTATGTTTCAAATTTGTTGTTATTAAAATAAATTGGATTAGATTATGCACAAAAAGGATAAACAATAATCTCCATAATCTTCCATCAATTATCACTGTGTTCAAATTTTAGAAGATTGATGTTATGTGTATAGCTTGGCATATGCTTATACATACATGTGGTGGTATATTTGCACGTAAATTTACATTGTCAACTAAGATTTAGGTAATATGAGCAAGTAGGTGGCTGTCAATATTTTTACCTGCATATTAGGACAAGACAGGACGCCAGTACCGTTGACGCTAGTAGAGGTGCATTTGGCAGGAACATGCCCCCAGTTGAGACGCCAGTTTATGAAGGGAACCGGTATACCAACAGCCTCGCACTCGAGCCTCAGAGATTCTCCTGGATTTAACTGCACGTGCGATGGTGAAGGCAGTTTTCGTATGGTGATATTAACTAAGTAAAAAAAAAAAGTAATTACTATATGTATGAATTACACACACCAACTTATTCGTTTAAAAGGAGGACTTTGTCATTAATTTTGTAACAACGTAAGTAACAACGGATTACCGATTTCCTAGTTTTAACTTATTTTTATGGGGCATTGGAAAGTTGATAATTGTTATTATATTGCAGGAACAGTAACCTTCGAAATCGAAGTACCTATGTTCCGTTTAGTAGATATTATTGTTGTAGTATTTTTTCAATAGATATATAAATATTCGGCGAATACGAATTGTTGTAAAAACACTGGTACCTAATCGCTGAATACTCGTTGCATCACTAAACAGTGTTAAAAATAATAATTATGCAAAGGTAATTATTTTGAAGGTTAGGCACTCACTGCATATCTCGTCGCCTCCATCGGAACAGTCGGGGTGGTTATCACAGTGGAAGCTCTTCGGTATGCACTGGTTGTCATTGCAACGAAACTCGGCCTGCGAGCAGGCCTCGCCCGGCTGCGCCGCGCCGCATCCGCGCTCGTCCGACCCGTCGCCGCAGTCGTCTTCCGAATCGCAGATCCATGACTTTAGCACGCATCGCCGGTTATCGCAACGGAATTGATTGGGCTCGCATAAACCATTTTCGTCTAAAAATTATTACACGATAAATAAACGACTTTATAGAAAAATAATGTTTTTAACAAATTTTTACTTGCTCAAGAACAAAAGTTCCCCTGTTGGGTCATATTTTTTTTCCTTCCTGAACCTACCTAGGTAGAGTCCAGAGTTCTAATGGCAATGGTAGTTGTTAATGGATGCTGCTTTACATCAAATCAAGGGTTTTAGTTTTTAGCCAATAGTGTTGATATATTTATGTTACACAAGAGTTTCCGACCTCGGAATCACGCCGGGTCTATGACAAATTCTTAAAAACCGGCCAAGAGCGTGTCGGGCCACGCTCAGTGTAGGGTTCCGTAGTTTTCCGTCCGTCACAGTAAGTGGGGACACTTAAGAGTTAAAATAACACCGCCATGTAGGATATGATATGAGCGTTCCACGTACAGCGACATCTATCGGCAAATTAAGTAAACTATTGCGCGCGAGCTTAAAGTATGGATGATGATTTTTATGGGATAATTCTTACGCAATAAATTGCGTGAACCGATTTTCACCGTTTTTACTTTATTTAAAAACACGTCATTTCATTGTGATTTTGTAGAAATTACAGGTACAATAAACACCTGCTTATACGGTTAAATTACAAACTTAGTTCAGAAATAATTTTGAATTTTTTTTCAAAACTATTCAACCTATCAAGTTCAAAATAATTTTCCTAGAAAGTTTTTATAAAGTTCTACTTTTGAGATTTTTTTCATATTTTTAAAACTTATGGTTCAAAAGTTAGAGGGGGGGGGACACATTTTTTTTTACTTCTGGAGCGATTATTTCCGAAACTATTTACATTATCAAAAAATGATTTTAGTAAACCCCTATTCATTTTTAAATACCTATCCAACAATATATCACACGTTAGGGTTGAAATGAAAAAAAAATCACGCCCCACTTTACGTATAGGGGAGGTACCCTAATAAAACATTTTTTTCCACTTTTTATTTTACCACTTTGTCGGCGTGATTGATATACATATTAGTACCAAATATCAGCTTTCTAGTGCTAACGGTCACTGAGATTATCCGCGGACGGACGGACGGACGGACGGACGGGCAGACATGGCGAAACTATAAGGGTTCCTAGTTGACTACGGAACCCTAAAAAACACTATTTGTTTGGTTTAATTTTTGTTTTCTAACATCTTTTCCTAACAAAGGACGTATGTTACGGCAAAATTTGCTAATGCGGACTGTTCGAAATAAGAGAGAAATATTTTTATGACGTCATTACTTACTCGGGAAACTATTTCTATCAAGACTATATATATGCAGTTTTGGGATCCTAGAACTATAAATAACAACATACTAAAAGTCAGTGCTGGTAACTGTATGTTAACCGGGTTTTTTCTAATCTCATATACAACCCATTCAACACACATATCGAAAAAATACGTGCAACTTTGAATAGTTGTTTCTTGAAAACTATGACGTTTATGTAAACTTAATTAAGCTCATTATATTTATTTCAAATATGTATAGTCTACTATAAAGTGTTCTTAGAAAAAATGTTAGATACCAAAAATAAAATGATATTTTTAGTGTTAATTTGATATTTATCCGGAGTAATTCTCAGGCCGGAAACTCTTGTGTAGCATAAGTATTTCATCACTAAAATCATAAACAAAAATCAGCCATAGGTAACTGATTTAATGTAAGGCACAACGTACCATTTCAATGGATTATTTATTAGGCAGACATGACAATGAAGTTTATAGGCGGTTGGATTAAACCTACTAATTCACAGACATTTGCCTTGTTATCAACAGTAAGAAAGTATTAAACTTACGGCAAGTTTCTTCATCTGATTGGTCACTACAATCAAATTTCCCGTCACAAACCCCTGATTTCGGAATACATTGCCCATTGGCACAGGTAGCTTCGTTAGGTTGGCAACCCACGAATTGCGGCCTAACCGTTGTTGCTGAAAAATAAGCATGCATGTGAATATATAAGTATTCGATTTTTTTAATCCTCTATTACATTGAAAGCGAGATAATAATACTTACTAGGATTTTCTATTGTCAATGTTACCCTTATTTCTGACCCTGGAGCACCTTCATAACCATAAGCTCGGCAAATATATACTCCGCTATCCGAGGTCTATAAAAGATAAAATGTTTTATATTAAAAGTACCTAAAACGAGTATACAAATAACAAAAAAAAAAAACAGAATATAAACTTGATTAGAACTCACAGTCACTCTAGTCATCTCGAGTCTGCCATTTATATCGGTGGAGCCAGCCTTCAGAGGCCTGCCGCCTTCCCGTATCCACCTCACAGGCGCGCGCAGAGGGCCTTCGTCGCGGCATTGGAACACCACGTCGCCACCTGCAGAGAGCTCAAGTCAAATCTGCTCGATACAGCCCATCCAACCCAATGATAAACCCAAATTCACAAGCATTAAGATAATTAAACTGAACAAAACATTGTCTGTATTTAACTATAACTAAATTAATTAACATACAACTCAAGTTAACTTATGACTGGCATCCAATAAATTTATTTTTCGATTAAAGTACATTTTATCACATGCAAGAATAGACGATCTTGTGTAGATAATGATTAGAATGAAGCTTATCACATTTTGTTACCCAAGGGCGACAAAAAATTAAGAGCAAATCAAACCATACTTTTTGTGGACCTCAAAAATAATTGTCCCATGGAAAGATGAGGGCGATGATCACAGCATTTCTCATGGTTAACTATTTTATGTATTTATGACGTAAAAACCTGTTTAGAGGAGATTAAGGTGGACATTAATCATGCGTCTACATTTTGTGGACGGTGACGCTTAAAAGACCGTGTTCTCTTTTCAAAAATAACCTAGACCTGAAATTTGCTTTTCAAGACCATTTTAAAACTTTATAGTGGTATGCATTAAAAAAAACTAAAATCTAATTACTATGACCAGTACTTATGAACTTTAAGTACTTATTTATAGATTTAGGTATAAATAAAATTAACTCATTAGTCTTCTCCATTAGTGTTAAAATATATGTATATAAAATATGTAGATACTTACTCCTAACATATTAAATACTTACCATAATAAATGCCTTAGAGATAAAGTAATTCACATTAAAATGGACGAAATTAACTTGACTAGAGTCCATGTAGAAATATGGGATATAAATATAAATTCACAATAATTATCAAGAGTAAAAATGTCAAACATCACAAGATATACTGTTAACTTACCTATATATATATAAACTGACGTTTTTCCAAATATAATAGGTACCTATGCATAATGACGATATGATTTATAAACCTACTTGGCGAGTAAAGGTAAGCAATTCAATTATTTTTGATTATATTTAGTAGTCTAGTGATTAGTAAATTAAATCACTCTCGTTTTTAATAGGTCGTTAAGTAACCAACTTGTTATGATATGTTGTATTATCGCAAAAAAAAATGAAATTCTGTTGTACAGTTGTTATGTGTAGCCGCGTATTGTAAGTAAATAAGTATGACGTTTTCAACTCAAAAATACATCGTTGTCGGTTATTAATAGAGTGTATTTTTTAAATGAATTTTTATGGCAGTAAAGCGTTATTGACAACCGACGATGATTTACCATTGACTAGAAAACGTTACAAATATTCGTACCATGCATTTAGAGCCCTTAAGTTGTGTTATTCTATTCTACTTAACTGCCCCAATAAAATGTGAATGAAATCCCAATGCATTATTTTGAATGATGTCTATAACCAATAAACCATAAATACATCAATCGTAACTCGAAACCATTAAGTTTCTCGAAACTCACCTTCTCGAGTCACCAATCGTAACTCGTTACGATTGGTGTTTATTAAAACACTTTTTATTTATGAAACGTTTGCGTTAAATGTTACAGCAATTTTGTAACACTTGCTTATTTAGTTTATGTGTTTTGACTTGTTCTAACTAATGTAAGATTGCGTAAATATAACAGTTTCATAACTTTAATGTTCAAATGGTATAGGTAAAATTAACATTCAAATGTTCTTAATATTGAACAGAACAATTCTTAATTAACAATACATGCATTGACGTATTAACCGTCGTTACGGTTATTTTAAGAAACTTTATCAAGCTGAATATCCCATCATAAGCGTGTCTTGCTGCGCGAAATGTTTACCTTGAGTAGCGTTATGTTGTACCTAATGTCTGTTTCTTATTGAACGGGGATATGACACTCCTAGCAAATAATAACGTTACAGCTTCTTTCTAGAGGATCACCTCTGCGTAAAGAACCGACAATACAACGGTGAAGGTCATATTTCGCGCGATAAATATTTCTTTAGCGTGCAGTCTCCAGTTAGTATACAGTGTGGAAAGATAAGTCGGGCCCTGGAGGGAAACTACCTTAAAACGTTGAGATAGCTCAATTCACTGAAAGGAAACATTCTTAATTTTTTTTAAAGGGACATAACTGCATTTACAAATTTTTGGAAAAGAGTACAGTTTAAAAAAAAACTATTTATTTTGTAATTTTTGCCATAAATAATTTTTATGACAATTGATGCCAATCGATCCTATTTCCAACAAGGATAAAAACTTCTTAATACCAACCAAGTTTAGGGCACAAGAGAACCCATAAATAATAATAAAAATATTTTTCATACAATTTGTATGGAAAAAAGTGAAAATTAAGAAAAAAACTGTGAATGCAGTTTTAGTTCTTAGGAAAAATAAAAGAATGTTTCCTTTCAGCGAACTGAGCTATCTCAACGTTTTAAGGTAGTTTCCCTCCAGGGCCCGACTTATCTTTCCACACTGTATAAGTTTTTGGAGCTAAAAGTTTTAAAATACATATGACTCGTCAGCTTTTCTTTAATAACCACAGTTGTGTTAATATTAAATTACCATTTATTAAAACCAAAAAAGTATTGTCAGTAAAATGTTTTAATCATCATATGAATGGTTATAAAAATGTCTTTTTCTCAAAAATGCTCGGAAATGTTCGCATTTTATTTGCAAAACTATGACGAAATAAGTCAATTTTTTTACAAAAATTTAGCTACAGCGCACAGACTCATCGGAAACTAATGGGATTTATAGAAATGAATGTATTATTTCACTCGGAGTAATTTAAAAATCCTGCGACAACCCATATTGTCCTCTGCGTATGCGAACGCGCATGTGAACGCGCGGCCATTGTGAGCCGGCGGCCTTTGTACGGTCGACGTCAAAGTTCTGTATACACTTTTGCACCTTATTACAAAGCAGTAAAGTCCAAAAGTGTATACCTACATATCATTGACGTCGACTGTACTACAACGCCCGTGAGATGCACCAAACAAGAGTATTTAGATAAAATAAAAAGAAGCCGAATGTTGTTTTGCTATGTATTTTTATAAATGCGTTTCCTCACATTGTTTGAGAGAAGTACTACATCGAACTCAGTGAAATCAGGGATAGCCTGAGTTCGGATCTTGCGAACCCTCGGCAAGCCTCAGCCTGGCATTACCTCGGCAGGCAATCCCTTTTTTCCATCACGGCGACGGTGTATTATTGTGATAGCGTGAAGTTCAGTAAAAACCCATAAAGCACGCTTTAGTACCCATAGTTATTAGGCACACTGACTCACCACTTTGATATTTGGCTGTTCCACCACCATGAAATAAAATAATAGACAAAATTATTACAATTCACCTTCACGTTCAAGTTTTGCACCTCCTTTACACCAGCAGAAGTTATAATAATCACAATATTTTAGTACCTTTACCAGAAGTAATATCTGACAGGAGAAAGCACTTTACTCCGTCAAATACTATTGTAGGTTACTTAGGTAGGTAGGGTAACTGCACAGGAGTTAGCTACCATTGTTAATTTGTTCTTATGTTTACTGCAGGTTTACCATTTTTTTTAACTTAATTGCTGAAATTCCTGGCCACTGTGGCATGTTAAATCTATCGTAACGTCTTACCATTAATTAGATGTGTAAAAATATTAAAAATAAGTAAAAAAATATTCAAAACATGTTAATTTATTATTTAACTTATCCCCCAATACCCTATTTGAACTAGGTCCTAAGAAGTAAGATAAACAATAAAGGATGGTTCACGCTGTAACGGTCCGCATCCTACACGACACTTCAGACACTTAATTTTGTATAGAAAGCATCATGTGATATCCGAGGTGGTCCCGCGCCCCGCTGCGGGGCTTCGTCGACATCTTGGCGGGTCCTAGCTATAGGCACCAAATAAGCTGACAAAGACGACACTGCCCTTACCGATGTACGTTTCTAATTTAATATTTCATATTAAAAATACTAAAGTGTTTCAAATTATATCTGTGCCTATTTCGATACAAGTGCATATAGTCTGTTAGGTCCATTAGTAAAACCAGAAAAAAATTTTTTCGCGTCATTAATCCATCGCTACTTAACATTCGGACGGATAAATACCCCAATTCGGAATTTAAAAAATCGGGTTCAACAATTTCGGAATTATGGTGAATCAAAATTAATAACTTCGGGTTAGTGACAATTCAGTATTCGTTGTTTCAAAACCGGAAATGATGCTTTCGGTGTTTTATTGCATCGGAATTTTTAGATTCGGTATTATTTGGTTCGGTATTTCCAAAGTCGAGTTTTTTGATAAGCGAAAATTTAAATATTCGTGCTTTAATTATTTGTAAAATTAAATTAAATTAAATTCCGAATTTTTAATTAATCGGGCATTACTAAATCGGTAAAAAGAAATTCGGGATTATGTAGTGTACCCACTAACAATACTTCCAAATTTCATTCATCATAACCTAGTCATGATTCTGTTGTATTTTATCTATGTTGAAAATCATTATCTTGGTCACTCTTGTTGTTAGAAAATGTCGTTTTTATAGAGAAAATTATTTTGTGTTCTTCGCACGCGGGTGACGGGAGCTCACATATATATACGCTCGCATCTCTCGCTTGCTGGTACGCGAGTAGAAACAATTCAGTGAATTCACTCATATTAAGTACTTTACTTTTGGACCGTTATTATATTTATCATACAAAAAAGTGGGTATACATTTACGGAAATTGTTTGGCTTACTTCTTTGGCCTTATAAAAGGCAGCAGAATTGTGAGGTTTTCAAGTCATTGGCGGTGGTTGATAAGGTTTATATCTTAAATACTTTTATGACAGTAGCGCCTTATCGACAACCGACAATGAGGTACCTTTTTTTTACTTAAAAACGTCACAATTAAAACAATGGTACCATAATTCACTCTAACATTATAAGCATCGGCAACATGTTTAATAATAGTACCTATGATGCAAGACCGGAAAGTATATCATTAGTATCATTACCTACTTGAAGAGTCCGTAGTCACTCGGGGCGAGCGAAAAATAGCAGTTCCACGCTAGTGTCTTAAGTTGCATGTTGTGATTTTACGATATTATTTACAGGGAATTAGCCCAAGGTGCATACATTAAAATACATTGACGATTAGAGTATCTACCCACCACCATCTGGGATTTAACAACAAGTGGACATAGAAATCAGTCACCATTTAAAGCTGCCTTCCAAGTCACTATTAAATACATTAAGTATAAACAGCTGCCACTATTCTATGGGTTCTAGACGTGAGTATTTTAACCCATTTCATGTTCAGTGGCAGTAGACGAATAAGTTGGTTTCGTTATTTACGTAAGTAAAAACGTAATCATATAAGTAAGCAGTCTTTAGACAGTAGAATTAAATTCTTTCGTTTCTTCAATTTCTTCAATTTTACCTACACGTGGCTCACCTGGTGTCCTGGGCTTAGTGTATGAGAAACAGATATCATCAATTTACTTTTGAAACGCACAATAAACAAAAATATCTATATCTGCATTGTATATACCTAGGTACGTGTTTAACAACATAATTTCAAGTAAAAAATTTTGTACAAATAGTCTTACCGTAACGTACAGCTTCTGCAGTTGGATAGGTTTTCAGGTCTAAAGCAGCGGGAGCTGAAATGAATAATAAGACAACTAATGAATCACCAATACACGTCATAGCCCAACTTTTTACGGGCTAAGCAAACTGATGGATAGGGAAACTCTAGCATTCAAATATAAAATTATGGTTAAAAGTAAATCAACAAACATTAGACTGGACCATCGACCTACAAGTATTTTCTTTTTTTTACTAAGACAATTACGACGTATAACAGAATTAACAAATTTTACATTAAAATCGGTATAAAGTTTAGTTAGCCATATTTCGTGAAAGATTTAATTTTATTCTTAACTAAAATCGTATTTTTTTCTACCTCGTCGGGATATCCCACCCAGATAAAATTAACAAATATTTCGAAAACTTGTTTATTAGGTAATAATTCATATTCAATCATTGAGTTATTATTACTAACGTATAGAGAAGACATCGCCCATGACTACTGTGTTCCGTTCAACTGCGGTCGGCCGGCCGCACGTCACTCAGTCGCTTGTGAGTTCTAAAGCGCCGCTGTCGTATTTGTTTTAAAACGAAACAGTGTAAAAACTCGTTAAATATGCCCTCGTCAGTGCTGCGATATTGCACTAATAATTCAAGCAATACGTCGAAGTGCAAAGGAGTAACTTTCCATCGGTAAGTAACTATATAATCATTTTAAATCTTAATTTGAGCAAAATTGTTAGTGGACGCCATGTTGCGTCATTTGTCATAGACTAAAAATTAAAAGATGTGACATTGTGTGGATATAGTAAGGTGATTTTTCTTTATAATATTTGTACACATTATTTAGAAAAGAACTGACTTAAGTTAATGGATGAAAAAGGTAAATTATGAAAAACTATCCTTGAAAATTTGAAAGTGATAATTTGTGTTTTTTTATTCAAGTTTTCCACGTCTGGGGCGCAAAGACAGGGAAAATTTGATAAAATTTGACCCAAACAACCGCAGCGAAGAGACCTGGCTACCGTCCGATCATACTTATTTATGTTCGTTGCATTTTCGCGAAGAGGATATATATATAACAAAGGCGGGAAGGCGTTTTTTGAGGAAGTCTGCAGTACCTTGTATTGATGTAAGTAACATTAAAAAATTAATGAAAATAGTAACCATTAATGAAAGTAGTAGTTATTTCAGCCGACACTAACATTATATTATATTTGTTTTGCGTTTTGCTAAATACACTTTCAGTTACATTACTGTCAATACTTTGAAATACTTTGTTCAGAAGGAGATATTTACATCATTAATTCAACATTCTTTTCAGCGACCAAGCACCTTAAATCACCGAACACATTTGATACGGGCCATCATAAATAAATACACATATATACGCTTGAAACATGAAGCTAAAACTGATCGGACAACTAATTATTTTTCAAAGCGGCAAAAGTTAACAAAACTTAAATTGTTTAAGGGTAACTAAATAAAAATAATATTACTAAAAAACTATACGGCAATTTTTTTAATGAAAGCAAAAGGCTTTTCATGCCCCCCTGAACCAGTTAATATATACGTCGTCCGTCGTCCGTCGGATCGGAGCGGCCACGGTGCTCAAAAATATCTGAACATGCACTGTAACGCTGTGACAAATTGACAATAGAGGCCTGGTCAGATGTTTGTGAACACCCTGGCCGCTCCGATATATCTTATGGCGACTGTACATACCTCAGAGGCAAGTGTAATACCTAAATATTACACTTACCTAATTAAAATTGTCCATTTATTTTTTATAAACAAAAAATAAACAGACAATATTAATATAACTTAATATTAAATGTATTATCCACGTTCCCGTAGGTACCTAATTAAATAGGCAGAATATAAACAAAAGTGTCGCGTCTGCGACGGCGACATCGTATGACTAGTTAGTCGCCCTCCCCGCGCCCCGCACTGCCGCGCTTGCTACCCATATTTCGTTCGCGCCGTCTGTTCTATGTACGTAACATTATACTTCAGTGTATTCAATTCATGGATTCAATTTAGATCGGAATGATGTCTTAATTTTTTTACTTTTAGATATTAGGTATAAGCCCAATAATACTCACGACAATACAGATACTGCACACGTGTAAGGAAGCTAATCATATATAGGTACAATAAACAATAGTTTATAGGTAGTGTGTAGTGTGTTAGATAGTTCTTGCAATAGTTAATACCAAAAGGGTACATTTTGCAAAATATTCCTTACAAATGGCTTTTTTTCCAAAATGTACCCTTTACACAGCTTTTGAAAGTAAGAATATTAATTTGGTCAAGCAGCACTGGCGAGAATCTTTATTCGTAATACAAGCAACCACCAAATAGGGGGCAAACCCTACTCAATGTATTGTTACTTTGTGTTGTTCCCTTGTAACTTTTTTACTGACTAGATTAAGCCGTCTTTAGTTACTTATTTTGTCAGTATTGTTGGTAGTCCGAAGACATAATTTTAATACTTTTAATTCAGTTGTTATTTAGAAGACTGTTCATGCAAGTTTGTTATCTGTCAGACGTTATCAGGCGTTATTAGACTCGCAACCCTGAGGCGTTTTTGTTGTTGTTGCTTCTTACTGTTGGATGGACAGTCAAGTTCATCACTGTCATCAAGCGGACAGTCGCGGTGACCGTCACATCGTCGATATGCGTCTATGCACGGGCCATTCTCGCAACGGAATTGGTTTCTATCGCAACCTAAAGTAAGATATATACATTAACGATGGAGATAGTTACATAACAAAGGTAGGATAAGTACTTAAATTAATTCAAACCTTAACCATGACGAGAGACTTCTTCGTCGAATAGTATCTCATAGACATGTTTTTTTCCCACATAAGATCATTTATGTAGCATAGCAAGCATAGCAATAATAGGATTGTTCCAGGGAGATGATAAAATAGTAGTAACAACATCCAGCATGATTTAATCGGGATTTAATTACATATCGGTTTCCGTTATTTGGTAATTTCCCTGTAACCTTTAGCGACCATTTGAGTTTACTTCACCCTAGACATTGTTGTACAAAGTCAGTTAAGGGAATGGTAGCTAATGTAGATTTAAGTATAATAAAAAATAAACCTTATGTGTAAATCTTATTTATTTCTCTTTGGTCTAGAAAAAATGTATCAAGTACCTACAAATTTTACAGAATTTATAGAATAACTTTTTTTACTTAGAGTCACATATTTTAATGCTTATGGCAGCATAATTATTTGAATTTATTAGTACCATTCCTGATTATGATTACAAATCTATCGAAGTTACATTTAAGTACGCTCATAAGTCTATAAAAATTTTTTGCAGACTGGTAAAGGGTTAACTTCCTTCTTTTTTGCCTCCTCATAATTGATATAGTATGGATTTGGAATGTTTTGACATTATTAATAATAATGTCAAAACATACCTCAATATCGGCAATAATTTATTACCGATATTAATTGAATGAACGTTGGATTTAACACTAATTAGTAAAAAAAAACAACATACCTCCAGAATTTTGTGAATCTGGTCGTTGCGTGTAGCTTGGGTAGACAGGACGCGGAGTTTCATATGGCCGCTGGGCATAAACCGGACGCGGCGTCTCATACCGCGGCGGGTATGCTGACTCCGGGCGCGTAGTGTACTCGGGCCTCCAGGTAGTCGTGGTAAACTGGTCAAACGACGGAGCGGGCGTGACACAGTACGCTTCGTCCGAGTTGTCCGTACAATCGGGAACACCGTTGCAAAATTGCGTTTCCGAGACGCACTGACCATTACGGCACTGTCTTTCACCCAATTTGCAACCTAAAAAGGATAATGTTTAGTGAGTTTTTATAGACAATTAATATCATATTTTTAGTTATGTATATTATAAATGTATATTTTTATCATATTTTCATGTCTCTTAAAACTAGTATAAGGTCTACGCCATGCCTTTGGATTGTAGGTATAAAGTAAGTAAATAAATAAAAAATCATAACAACACGACCAACTAACTTGTTGCCAACATTATGTGAAGCAGTCATTCAATTATTAAACACCATCTTAACTAATTATTAGTTACAGTAAAACCTGGTCGATTGGGACCTGGATAAATGAAAAACCTCGATAATTGCAACCAAAGGGTCGGTCCCGGTCCCTTGACGCCATAAGGACTAGAGTCTTAATTGAAATTATGATACAAGATTTTTTTGGACCTGGTTAATTGGTACCACCGCCACGGCGACAACTGTCACAATTTTTGACATATCCAATTACTAGCGTTGTGGTCACCCATAAGATACAGTAACCGCTTACCATCGGGTGGGTTGTATGCTTGTTTGCCACTAACATCATATTTTTTAATAAAATACAACATATTTTATTATATCGTCAATAAATAGGTACTAATTGTTTGGTGAAGAGCTCATGATAAATAACTACGAAAAAAATAGTCCGAACAAGAATTATCGATATTTTTCGATATAAGTACATAAGATAAGGCTTGTGCCGGAGTTTCGTGACAATTGTCGTGTTTTTCGAGACATGTCAAATCAAAACAGCTGTTTACAAAAATAGTAGTTTTAATGATAATAAATGAAGTTTTTTTTTAAATATCACGTTGGTGGCAAACAAGCATGCAGCCCACCCAATGGTAAGGGGTTTTCGTAGCATGTGGACACCGGTGACGTCAGTAATGACTATGCCGAAATATGTCGCATATGTCACCTTTGTGAAACAGGGGCCTTAAATGAAAAATCTGGTAAATTGACTCGAAATTATAGTCTCTTGAGATTTCAATTATACAGGTTTCGCTGTAATTAATTTAAATATTTTCATTGCACGATAAAGCGCGGACATGCATTTACTATAATGGTTCGAGGACCGTTCCGAAAGTAAATAACTATATACAGTCACGAACCCGGATTGTTGAGCCACTTGCCATTGTTTGTAATTTAGCCGTGTAATAAATGACCGATGTAACTGTCAGTTGACAGCTAACCGGTAACACAGAATAAGTAATAGTAAAAGTACAGAAGATTTTCCTTCCTGAAATTTAGCTACAGATATGAAAACGATAGCTGTCATGCGCTTTTTAAAAAAATAAGGAGGGTTTTCAACGTGCTTCATATATCTGTGCAGATTTGAAACATGTTATAAACACTGGCTGTAATGATAATATGTGACGTTTTCAATCAAAGTTACACATCATTGTCGGTTGTCAATAAGACGTTAACTGCCATAAAAATGATTTAGAAATAAACTCTAATAACAATCGACAATGATGTAGGGTAGACCGGGGACAATAGAAACACGTCATGATTGAAACAAGTCAAATTTCTCGATAACTATAATACCTACGCGTCTGACGCAACACTCGGAACACGCGGTCGGCCATGTTTGAATCCTTGGCCAGGAGCGCTCGAGCACCGGTACAAGACGGGATTGTGCACGAGCCAAGCCAGTTTTTCGCGGTAAAAAGTAAGTATTTGTGCTCACGCATATTTTCTTATAACTTCGTTTACTCTTGTATTTTGACTAATCAAATTATTTTGGTGTTTTAGTTAGGAATAAACGAATGTTTTTAATGGCCATTGATCAGTATTCGAGTCTTTTTTATATATAATATTTGAGCTTTAAGTGAAAGACGTGGTGTGGGGACGATAGAAACAACTTGCTTGTGGACGTTTGAAACGTTTCAATCGTCCTCGCGTTTTAATCGTCCCCAAAAGTAAGCGATTTCAAAATATAAGGTTCTGTATTCGATGCACATGTTTGTTCTATTAATGTTCACATTTATTTGTGTATTTTTTGACCTAGTTGATAAATTATGGATATACACAGTTTTTTTTTGAAATCTGCAGGGTTTTTATTCAAGGTTATGTGAACATTTGTTTTTAACCGACTTCATAAAAAAGGAGGTTCCCAGTTTGACCCGTATGTTGATTTGATATGTTTGATATATAATAATAATACGTTTTAGCAACAACCGACTGCTGCCAACCGGCTGATTAAAGATGTCGGCCTCTGCTAAAATGTATATCAGAGAAAGTTTTAGGATTTTTTTAAGCCTTTATAAGGCAGAGGGAATACATTTCCCACCATTATTTGAACTTTATTTCAAAGTGATAGGGTTCAATTTCGCCTAATTTCTGACATTATTTTGCCTTATAAAAGGTGGCATGTTTTTATTTACATAGTAAAAGAATTTAAACTGATTATTTTATTGCGCCTATTATTTCATTTTACATTCCGACGTCTGCAACACTCGTCACAGGGTGTATGGGAAAGGTTATGATTGGAACACTGTTATAGTTGAAACAAGCACTTTTGTATGAAACATAATAAGGCTTGTTTTTTTGCGATTCTTTATCGTTATATCTTAGAATTGCATTAAAACTACTTTGGTTAAGGTAAATGTATAAGGTAGCAGCGACAAAGAAAACTAAAAGTCGTATACTCTTTTTTTACCAAGTTTTTTTATCGAGATGTTCAGATGCTCATAAATTGAGAAATGTTTATGTTATGCTTGCAAACTTTTGATGAGCTCATTGTATGCCGAGGTAGGGATGAAAAAGATTGAAACAGATATAAGTACTTTTATTGTGCCGAAGATATTTGAGTGTTTCAATTGACCTCACATAGTGTTTCAATTGACACTCATGTGAGGTCAATTGAACCATACTGCCCTATTATCTTTATTACATTATTGTCAAAAAACTATGGATTATAGACCATCCAAATACATTTTATTTAGGAACCAGATAACTAACCTTGAAATATTTTGAGCGTACATCTTTCTACTCATAAAAATATTACGGTCACAGGAGGTTAAAGGCAAATTGTTTCAATTGTCCCCGGTCTCCCCTACATATGACTTGAAAATATCACATATTCCCGAACGCACCCATAAGGTGATAAGCGATGTGCCAACCCTTCCCTCGTTAGCCCTCATATCCGGTAAGCGCATCGGGAAAAACGGTTACAATAGAGAGAGACAGTGAAACCCCACTATAGGTAACATCGGTCATTCATAACACGGCTAAATTACGACCAACGGCAAATCGCTCAACAATCCTGGGGGCCGATTTTTGACTTTCGAGCGCTCGAATTCGAAAAATGTAACCTCGAATAAAATCGCACACAAAAGTTTGTCGCCATTATTTACGCATAAAATTATTAGTATAAATCATCGTGATTTTAAATTACTACCGCTGTTATTTTTAAAACGTCATTTCTTTGTTTTATTCATACTTTTAAATGTCAGATTCCAGCGTTCGAGTCTCAAAAATCGCCCCCCTGGTTCGTACCTGTACCTTAAGGTTCAGGTATATAAGCATACAATACCGAACGTTATCATTGTACAAGTATAAAGAGCTGTTAGGAAATTTTCAGTACATTGTGATATTCGTGATGCGTAAAACAAGATGATGTCAAGATCAGATGCGTAGTATACTATTCTCCCTAACTTAAAACATAATACAATACACAGTTGTGCCATAAACGTTTAAATCGAGTGTAAAGTATGGCACTTTTAGAAAGTAACTCCTTTATTGACATTGAAACTGTAAACGCACGTAGGTAAATGTAGGTTTGTTTACATTGGTTTTTTAGAATTCAGTTTTTAAGATGGTACCTATCAACAATATTAATATTGCATAAAATACTTTCGGAAAAGTCCTCATAACATAATGTGTATTTCAAGCCAACTACTAATAAACCTTGATAATACCTAATCTTAATCGGAAATATCAGGCAGGAGCAATTAATATTTGGCCAATTAATATCTACTTGCCAAAGCGCTATCAAATAAGTGTTTTTTTTTTTATTCGCAAGGAAATATATTGACTGTTAATCTGGTTTTATGTATAAAACAGGAAATATTAGTATTATATTTATTCCCACAGAAGTTGTAAAACATAAAACGCATATTTAGTTTCGCTACGTAAAATTTGGTATATATACACCGTGGTCTCGAATAACCCGCGAGATCTTAACCACGAATCTCTGAGACCAAAAGAAGGAAAAAATATTATGACTTTAGGTCAATTTTTCCAAAAGATTTTTTTTTATTTTTTGAATGTTTTTTGCACATTAAAAGTAAATGTTATTACTAAAATTATCGCCTAAAACAAATTGGTAAATTTTTTTGTCGATAAGGACGTGTAAACTAGTGCCCAATAGTGGCAACAGCGCCATCAAAAAGGCGTTTTGTGCTGAGTTATAATAAAAAATGTTTTTTTTTAATTGGTATTAAAAGCCCCGTTACACTTGTCCTATTTAGCTTCCTAAATGATTTAGTTTCTAAATTTAGTCAAGTCTAACTGTAGTTAACAAGTAAATTTACTATTGAATAAAGTTAGGATCCTAGTTAGGACACTAAAAAAAGTAAAGTGTAACAGCTCTAACTCTGAAACTAGGCGTAGGTATTCCAGAAAAGTTTTTAGGACATTTTAGTATCTAAATGTGATCAGGAACTGTTAAAATCTTTCTAGTTATAAGGGCCTACGGTGTATAAATATATAAATCACGACTTAAGAGTCCGGTAATGCTTTTTTTCGTTTTTGATCAATTTTTTGATGCTATTTTGCATTGACTAACAAAACTTCTATTAGTTAGCATACATATTTTGAAAGGTTGTTTCCTTTTAAATTGCATAAGTGGAAAGCTTTTTTTTATTTTATGTTTCATTTATAAAAAAAAACCCTTTAATCCGTTTCGGGATTTTTGTTTGGAGAGGTAAAGAAAGTAAGACCTTTATTTATTAAAATTAAGTTAAACTATTGGTGATGTTTTTGGGAATGTATTAAAGTTTCTCACAAAAATAAAAATATACAACTGAACTTGACATATATGCTTTAATCAGATAATATAAAATATATTAGGGATCATACAAAATAATAATTAAAAATCAAATAAGAAAATTGCACGCACATTACGCACAACGTCCTCATTAAACGAGCTCTGTAAGAATTGAGTTTTCAGATATTAAATATGAAAATATATTGATCAAAGGTATTTGCTTGCAATAACGAGACTTAAAACTATCTTATCAAATTTTCGTTTTCAAATCGTTACCGGACTCTTAAACTGGACAACTCAAATTAAAGATATAATGTCCTGTGAACTTCGCAATAAAAGTGATTTGGAGATACACCATACGCATTTAATAAACAGATACCAGAGTAACATTTTCTAGTAGAAATTAGCTATGCCTTTATTACATTTAACCAAATAAAAACACCGAAACACACAAGAAACTGTTTTATAACATCATGCAAAGGCAAAACATTGACCAAACCCATATTATGATAATAATATTTTTCTTAAGGATTAAAAGTAACCATTTCACAGTCCAACTAATAACTAACTTGAAAATGAATTTAGCACAAGATTAGAACACAAATACATATAAAAATTAACTAACGAGACAGTTTCGGTTGAGCTGCCTGCAATTTAATTCTTAAGTTTGAAACAATTGATTAACGTTATATTGGTGTATAGTACCGTCTACTCCAGCAACATACTCGTAGCCTACCGCATAACTTGCCTGGCTTGAAAAACGTGGTATTTTTCACGAAACAGGTGTTTATAATAGGTGTAAGGTGATGTGAGAAAGGTGTTCGTTAATAATAATTAAATGTATATATTGAGTAGAGATAGAGAATCACTGCTTTTCATGAATGTTGCAGGAGTTGACGGTAATTTACTTCAAAACGAATAAATAATACTAATTATTTTCTTCCTTATTAGGTTATTCGGTGTTGTTTTGGTCATAGTTGTGATGTAATAAAATATTGAAAATGTAATGCTTTTTGGCCTTATCTCTTGCCAATACAGCTTTAATCGCGATACATTGTCGTTACAACTCTACAAAGCGTTTTCCGACACATCAAGAAAATTATACTACACGCTACGATGTAACACTACTAGCGCAGCTGCAGAGAATGTTTTAATATTAGTAAGAGAATGTCTAGAATATATAGAAAATCTAGAAACTAAATCATTATATAATATCTCGACTATGAAATGGTTAAAAAATATTATGTGTGCAACATATTTAAGCTCCCTATTTTTTACCACAAAGGCGTCGCTACTAAGGCCCAACTTTGTACCGCAATTTTACTTATTATACGTAAGGACATCTAAGGTAGAAATAAAATTCGGTTCTAAGAAATCATCAGTAGATACCTAACTACTAGGTAGATGGGTAGAAAAAAAAAATAGGCAACATGGGAATACCGAAACAATATGGATGTTTCAACACGCATTCAGCATTCCATGATATGTTGGTAATACCGGAATTGTAACAGTTTTGTTCGTCGGAGAAGTCGGAACAGTCATAGACATTGTCACATCGCTGCATGTGGGGTATGCATCGTCCATTGTAACATGTGAATTCGGATTCGTGGCACGCAGCATCAGGCGCTGGAGAGCGCGAGGGCCGCGCCGCCGCCCAGTCTGCGCATCACCGCGGTTACGTACCACCGACAATTATGCTAACTCTCTAGCTAAGTAACGCTATCTCACCACAATTATCATTGTTAAGTGTTTTGTGAATGCACATAACTAATTTCACACTACCTTCGTACCTATTCATAGTAAATCAATGACGTTAAATTTAAGCCTGGTGTGACTGGTGTGGTTCATGACAATAAAACCCGATCTTTATTTTATATTTATAGCAAATAAACTACTATCAGAGCATCACGCTTCTTCGCTAGCATCAGATGTATCAACTGCAACTAATAAGCGTGAGCGAATTGCACTGCAAGTTTCGACAATTAAGTAGGTACCGACTCGTATTAACAAATTCAATCATTCTGAATGACGCTCGTGGTTTAGGTACATATCTATACCCTACAACTTTAGCAACATGCCGCTATTTTCAATATAACTACAAACCTCTTCTATTAATTTTCGTACTCCTATTATTTTGATATAAATATTATTAAACAGGTAACTGGCTTATACATAATAGTCTAATAAACGTGTGCATATAGTGCATCCTCGTCAGTGGTGTCAAATATAGCAAGTAAGTGCATATGTAATTCAAACATTAGTGCTAATGCTTTACAAGCGTGGCAGTGCATTTGTGCATCTATGTGTTTGAAAGTTGTTATTTCTAATGTCAACCTTATAAATAAATAATAGTAGCAGAACCCTCACGAGACAAGAAACAGTACTTATTGATAATAACAAACTCTCTTATTTTTTTTATAACTTACTTTAAAATTTTGTCTCTTTCTAATAAGTGAGCTGAGCACTCATTTTAAAATGAAGAGTGAATTAAAGGGAACAAACAATTGAATAGCATTATAGATTTTATAGGTGTTCAAGAATAACTCCATAAAAGTATACGTTTCACAAAATATTTAACACCAATATTTTTCATTGCTAATATTTGAATTCGCCTTTAGTGTCCCGTCAAAAATTAATAAAGTGGAAGTTGCGGGGCATGACATTGCTCAAAATTATTCATATTTTGATGTTCATTCATTTATTACGTAAGACGATTTAGGGGAGGAGGGCGGTCAAACATGTCTTTTTTTTTGGAGGGAGGGGTGGAGTCCGAATGATTCTTAAGTAAGATCACAAAAATGAGCTAAGTAGATAATGTCACAAAGATAATACTTAAAAAAACCGGCCAAGAGCATGTCGGGCCATGCTCAGTGTATGGTTCCGTAGTTGCCGGCCTGTTACAATACACCCGTTCAAATTGTTTATTTAGGAATATTTTACGACACATACGTCATTTTACAATGCGGCATTAACGTCCTTTTACTATGCGTTTTACCAAATATTTTAGACCCACGGTTCAAAATCTAAAAACTGTTTTAGAAGATCCTTATTATTTTTGTAAGAACTATCCAATAACACCCCACATGTTAGGTGCGGAGCGAAAAAAAAATTACCCCCCGCACTTCATGTGTTTGTTTTACCACTTTGTCGGCATGATTAAAACACGTACTCGTACGACATTTCAGTTTTCTAATACAAACCATCACTGAAAAAACGGATGAAAAAAACGGACAGACGGATATGGCGAAACTATAAGGGTTCTTAGTTGACTACGGAACCCTAAAAAGCGCGTATTGCGTGAACAGTATTCATGGCATCATACAGTAAATAAAACGAAAATTGATTAAAACAAAATAATAAATATACTTAAATTATTATTGAACAAAAAAACAATTTAGTTCCTTAAAAGATTCAGTACAATTAGCCCTGTACCAGGGTACAGTGTTGGCACCTACGAGTGGCCAACGGAGTCGCCACTAGCAGTCATTCCTGAGAATGGATGGTGTATAGTCGTAAATAATACCCCTTGCCAAAAGGGGTATTATTTAGGATTTTTTAAATTAAATATGGATCTTGTTCTAATTATTATGGCCTCTGAATCTATAATCATCATCTCCATACATTGCCTTACAAAAGGTGGAGTAGAAAATGTTTTAATGGTTATTGGTAGGCTATAGAGTGGTAATTAAAATACTAGATTTGAGACCTTGAGGCCCCCCCTCAATTTTTTCTTCTTTATACTTCTCGTAGACATTTTTGTCATAAAGTCAACTGTTCAATCATTATGTAAAAAATGCTAAAACTTATACGATATTTTAATAATAACTTGACAGTTATATGAAGTTAAAAAAAAATTAAAAAAGTTCAAGCACTTTCTTTAAAAATATTTTTTTTTGTATGAAAGTATATATGTTTCTTGTCAAATCTAAATTAATTATACACGAATTGATCGATAGCTATACCTGACAATGCCTAGTAGTATTTTATGATGAGTAATAGAACATTGATTTTGTGTGTGAGACTTACTACTTTCACCCCCTCTATAAGCGCTCTAGGGATGAATTCAACTTTTGAATATATTTTAAAAGAATCATTAGAAGATAACAAAACTGTGGTAGAGAAGTCTCTACCAAGGAAATGAAGTCATTTCCTTATCCGGAAGCACAAAACTTTGAAGCTAATAAATAAATAACTTATGATATAAGAAAATATACACTTTTTCACCCCCTGTATCTTTATATCTGTAAGACTTACAGATGTATTGTGTATGAAAATATTGTAGACAATTTTATCTTCTTCATACGTTCCATAGTAATTTTAGGCATACTGATAACCGTTTAAGCGCCATTAGGTTCAAAAACCGGCCAAGAGCGTGTCGGGCCACGCTCAGTGTAGGGTTCCGTAGTTTTCAGTCCGTCACAGTAAGTGTCCCCACTTAAGAGTTAAAATAACACCGCCATGTACGATATGATATGAGCGTTCCACGTACAGCGACATCTATCGGCAAATTAAGTAAACTATTGCGCGCGAGCTTAAAGTATGGAAGATGATTTTTATGGGATAATTCTTTATTGCGTGAACCGATTTTCACCGTTTTTACTTTATTTGAAAGCAGGTCATTTCATTGTGATTTTGTAGAAATTACAGGTACAATAAACACCTTATACGGTTCAATTACAAACTTAGTTCAGAAATTATTATATATTTTTTTTTATCAAAAACTATTCAACCTATCAAGTTCAAAATAATTTTCCTAGAAAGTTTTTATAAAGTTCTACTTTTGAGATTTTTTTCATATTTTTAAAACATATGGTTCAAAAGTTAGAGGGGGGGGGGGGGACATTTTTTTTAACTTCTGGAGCGATTATTTCGGAAAATATTTACATTATCAAAAAATGACTTTGGTAAACCCCTATTCATTTTTACATACCTATCCAACAATATATGACACGTTAGGCTTGAAATGAAAAAAAAAATCTCTCCCCACTTTACGTATAGGGGAGGTACCCTAATAAAACATTTTTTTCCACTTTTTATTTTACCACTTTGTGGGCGTGATTGATATACATATTAGTACCAAATTTCAGCTTTCTAGTGCTAACGGTCACTGAGATTATCCGCGGACGGACGGACGGACGGACGGACGGGCAGACATGGCGAAACTATAAGGGTTCCTAGTTGACTACGGAACCCTAAAAACGGACTTATGGCACGTTTAAACCAAGATAGCTGCCAAGGCCCCCCTCAAGGCCTCAAATCTAGTATTTTAAGAACCACCCTATAGCCTACCAATAACCATTAAAATATTTTCTACTCCACCTTTTAAGTAAGGCAAATGCTCCAATGATTGCGCTACTACGAGCCCCAATGCAAATGAGTTCGTCTAGCAGGTAAAAAATGTACTAACCCAACTTTAACCTAAAAATTCAGGATGACAGCGATGTTTAGAAGATCATGTAATATAAAAACAATATAGAAAATGAATAATACTTTATGTATCGAATGAAAAAAATAACAACTTTCCACAGTGATAAAAAAAAAACATTGTTTCGCCAAATGAGATATTCGCAAAAAAGTTCGTCTTCGGTTTAGCCGATGCATAATAGACCGTCTACCACTTGGTGGTATCACCTTTTGCATCCAAATCGGCTTTGATCCTGAGCGGCATTGAATCTACCAACTCTCTACACTCTTCGGTGGTTATTTCATTCCAGACACATGTAAGTTTCTCCTTAAGATCAGCTTTAGATCTAGAAGGGTCCTTTCGCAGCCTTTTCTTCATTTTCCACCACAAAGTTTCCATGGGAGACAAGTCCGGGCTGCTGGACGGACATGGCATGGTAGGGATTTTTTTGGACTTCAGCCACGCCATGGTTGTCTTCGCGGTATGGCATGCAGCACCGTCTTGTTGAAAAGTAAATGCATTTTTATATTTTAACTGCCGTATAGACGGCAGCAAACTCTCTTGCAGGTTGCTTTGGTATTTCTCGGCATTGACGGTTCCATCTATAAATTGCAGACGGCCCACGCCCTGTGCCGGCATACAGCCCCAAATCATTAAAGATGCTGGAAACTTCACCTTTCGCTTGAGGCAGTCTTTATGAAATGCCTCTCCTTTTTCCCGAATGACTTTACTTCGTTCGTCACCAACTGTGACTTCAAATTTGGATTCATCACTCCATATTATTTTTCGCCACTGATTGACAGTCCAGTTTTTGTATTTATTAGCGAATTTCAATCTGTTGGTTTTCTGTTTTTTAGTAAGTAACGGTTCCTCTTTAGCAGTGTACAAACTATAGCCCATTATCTTCATTACTCTCTTGCAGGTATCGACTGAAATGTTTTTTTTAATAGCGTCCCACCACAATACGGTAAGTTCTCCTGCTCTTGCACGACGATTTTTCTTGATAATCTTCTTCAACATCCTGTTTTCTGCCTTGGAGGTTATTCGTCGACGGCCAGATTTCTTTAAACATGACATTGTTCCATGTTTTGGGTGATGCTCGATAATCGTTTGAATTGTAGATCGTGGCAACGACATCTCCTTGGATATTTGGTAAGTAGATTTGCCGTTATTGTTACAGGAAATTATAATTTACGCACTTCTTCAATCACTGGTTTACCTCGCACCATCTCGATAGAATAATGATTATAAAGTAATGAAAATTTGCACTGCAATTGCGTTTTTATATAGCCATCTGTCATTTTAGATGACAGAGAATATTCTATATTTAATTTGAAATATAATTAAACTTCTTAAAAAACAGTTTTTATCTTATATAGACGACCTATTTTGCCTAAAATATGAACTAGACGTAATTTTTTGCTTGCTTAATGTTAACTTTACGATACAATTAATTAAATAACATTATTACACTTTGTACAACGCAACATTAAACTACTTTCAATGGTTTTGTATGTAGCGTATTCCTTTATTCATCAAAGTCAATCCGGATTTAAATAGCAGTCTTTAAAAAAATATCGTATTTTTAAGTGTGACTAGACGATCTAATATGCATTGGGGCTCGTAGTTGGGTAAGTCAGGATTTATAGAGATATTCCCAAATTATTTATAATGATTATTATATTTATTTGAATGCTTTTCCCAACCATGGAACAATGGTGTTCCGGACCTTTGGGAGGCATATGCGGAGCCGAAGCCAACGCGCAGAGGCCCTTTCGACAATTTAATAATTTAATTTAATGAATATTTTTTTGCTGGCATGTTATTCAAAAAATTCTCGATTGTATTGAATTCTGAGCCGGCTGAGTCAAACTAGTGACACGATGCGAATATGCGAACACATCCGCTGAGCGAATTGAGCGAAATGAGTGATACATAAGTATCTCCGCGAGTGAAAGATATGATATATTTTCAGTTCAGTGAAGTGTTTTGCGCATCTCTACTATAATGCTTGAATTGAGACTTTGTCGACCGAACTGCAAGCGCATACTTTTCGATGGAGCTCTAACAATCGCATATTTTAGCATCGCCGACGATGCTGAAATGGATTTTCATACAATATTATAACACGGTCGTGGAGGACGACAACGTCCTCCTTCCGATCACCAGCACAATCCACCGGAAGATTGAAGTTACTTAATTGTATAGAGGGAGCAGGTTGTAAGGCATTCGTCGAACTTAATTCTTACCGGCTTGCCTATTGTGAGCACACATAGTGACATAATTAAGCTTTTCAAATTCGTACCTTACATAGGCTACTCAGTAAGCTGCGTGGCCTTAACACGGTATTCGACTGAAAACCTTTTGATTAAGGTGCTCACACTCACACTTGATGCTCCGACTGGTAAGTCGTGTGATACGTGCAGCAAAGTAATAAAAAATAAAAATTATTTTTTAATATGTCCAGAATTTCCCTCCTTATGTTCATTTTAGGTTATTTTAGGTACTTTTAGAAGTTGTATATTATTAAAAATTGCGACAAGTCTGTATATTTGGCAATAGAATATGACATTTACATGCTATTCATCGGATTTTAAACTATCAGTAGTGCTCAAGCTGTAGATTGACCATCCTGGTGATACCACCAGGATAAGCTTTTTATCTGTGACAGTAACGTAATTTTAACTTTACATGCTCAAACATTGATGTGTTATGAGTTTTGATAACATAATGTACACCTGCACGCGCCCGCTCGGCCGCCGACACGCTCCCCCCCGACCGCCGGCACTCTCCCTCCCGACCGCCGGCACTCTCCCTCCCGACCGCCGGCACAATCGAGTTGGCCATGGCGGTGCAATGGCGGCCATTCTTTGGTTTCCGAACACGGCAATTAGTATAAATAATATGAGTGTAGATAAAGCAGTGTATGCAACTGTACGTAATTAGGCCTTAAAACACTCGTGTGATCTTATTATGAAACTCACCTGCGACTCGTTTATTACGTAACAGTTACATAAACTACTATTTAGCGATTTCTTAAGTCATGCATGACTTTTCAAAATACCACGGCCAAACCAAAAGGGCCAATCTGCCTCTTTTGAGTTCATTGATACCAGCAAAAAGTTTGGGACTCACAATTTCTACAATATTGTGTACATGGTCTAAAATCGGACAACAAAGTGACATAAAAACTTTTTACAAAAAAAAGAGAACCGACTTCAAAAAGGACAAAATAAAATATTATATTATTTATATGCGTTACAAACTGATATGTTTGAAGTCGGTGCCAAGCCAAACTTGGAAGAGTTAATACGAACGAGGCTATGTGTTCAGTGAATTGTTCTTCATTCTATAAAACTATTCTAATACGGTATTGATTGCATGTAGGTATTCATTCAAGTACAGAAAAAAAATATAATCATGCGTCTTAATATGATGTTTGTTAATACTGATCTTTCTATACTCAGACACCCTGGGTGTGTGGGGCCCACCTTGTCAGTAGAAAAAGGCGCATTATTTAAATTTTCTATGGAATGTCAACCCTACGCGTTTACAATTTTTTTAATTTGCCGCCTCTTTCTGATTTTTGACAAAGTAGACGTGTATCAGAGTATATATACATAAATACCACATTCCATCAAAATTGGATTAGTAGTTTAGAAGTGAAAATGTAACAGATCGAATATCTTTCCAATATAAGTATGAATAGATGTTTTGTGATTTTCAGACTTGAAGCTGATTTGACCGGTATTGTAACTTTTTGGCTTGGCACCGACTTCAAACATATCAGTTTGTAACGCATATAAATAATATAATATTTTATTTTGTCCTTTTTGAAGTCGGTTCTCTTTTTTTTGTAAAAAGTTTTTATTTTTCCATTTTTTGTGGTTATATAATTATCATAATCGGACAACGGATCTGGGAATAAGATATATAAGAAAAAGTTCATAATACGGACTCAATTTAAGGAAAGTTCAACATAATATCATATGTGGTCTTCATCATTACGTCCACTCCATCAAATTGGTGGTTTTTGAGAGGATTTGCTTGAGTTGCTTAAAAACTTTCAAATCACCATACATGTGCCTTTAAAAATGGAGTTCTCTCAATTCCTCGTGGATCACATCACCAGAACAGCACCAGATTAATGTGGGACCATCTTCGAGGTAGTTCCTTGCAAACAAAAAAATAATGGCTCATGTCGAACCATGGGTCTCAGAGTAATCGCTGAACACCCTACATTTAAAAAAAATCATCATCGTTATCATCAAAACAATCATGATCATTAGGTCCACTCCATCATGGTGGTTTTCGAGAGAAAATGCTTGGGTTGCTTAAGAAAACACCCAAAATCACCATACACGTGCCTTTAAAAATTGAGGAGTTCCCTCAATTCCTCATGGATCCCATAATGAGAACAGCACCAAACCATCTTAGGGGTAGTTCCTTTCAAATAAAAAAGGAATTTCTCAAATCGGACCACGGGTCTCGGATCAATCGCTGAACATCCTACATTTAAAAAAAATCATCATCATTATCATCAAAACCACCATCATCATCTTCAACAAATTCATCAAGTTCGTCAACTTCATCAAATTGGTGGTTTTCGAGAGAAAACCCTCGAGTTGCTTAAGAAAACACCCAAATCACCATATATGTGCCTTTAAAAATGGAGGAGTTCCCTCAATTCCTCATAGATACCATCATCAGAACAGCAGCAGATTAATATGGGACCGCCTTGGAAGTACATCCTTTCAAACAAAAAAAGAATGACTTAAATCGGACCCCGCGTCTCGGAGTAATCGGTGAACATACATAAAAAAAATAGCCCAAACCGAATACAAAACCTCCTCCTTCTATGAAATCGAAGTCGGTTAAAAAAGAAAAATGTTGCCCGAAATCACAGTTCGTAATACGGTGTCTGGCTAATTATTATATATTTATTTATTTATTTTATTATAGAGACACACCAATAGGGGGGCGATTTTTGAGATTCGAGCGCTCGAATATGACATTTAAAACTCTGAATAAAACAAAGAAATGATGTTTTAAAAATAAGAGCGATAGAAAATTAAAATCATGATTATTTATACTATTAATTTCATGGGTAAATAATGGCCACAAACGTTTGTGTGCGATTATATTCGAGGTTAAATTCTTTGAATTCGAGCGCTCGATTGTCAAAAATCGGCCCCCAGTACATAAAAAACATCTAAATGACATTAAGAGCAAGCTGACACGTAAAATATTTATGCACCAATAACAGGTGAGCAACAACACTCAAACTTATAGGCTTTTACATTACATTTACATTGAATATTTAAACTAAAATTTAATTACATAGGTTAAAAAAACCGGCCAAGTGCGAGTCGGACTCGCGAAACGAGGGTTCCATACAAACCTTTACAACTTAAAGGTATTATAGACCTGAGTATTTGATATGAATTTTAATTTTATACCTCTACGCGTTTACGAGGAAAAAGGTAGTAAGTAAGTTTAAAATTTAAAAAAATATTTTTTGTATGATTTTACTAAAAATTTCTACTTTTCGTAATTTTTCCTTTGTCTGTGCTATATGAAGTTTCTTCGTGCCAAGTTTCAAGTTTCTGAGTTTACGGGAGTACCCTTTAGATTTCGAGTTTCTTGCGAGTACTCAGTTTCAAAATATGCGACTTAAATTGATATTTCTTTTGATTGCATTGACATAAAAGTTTGGTTTTGCTACATCTGTAAGGTCCTATAGCCCTGAGTATTTGACATGAATTTCAATTTAATACCTCCACGCATTTACGAGGAAAAAGGTAGTAAGTTTAAAATTAAAAAAAATATGTTTTTGTATGATTTTACTAAAAATGTCTACTTTTTGTAATTTTTCCATTGTCTATGCTATATGACGTTGCTTCGTGCCAAATTTCAAGTTTCTGAGTTCACGGGAAGTACCCCATAGGTTTTGCGAGTGCCGAAACTCTAAAATTTGCAGCATAAACGACTGTATCTTTTGATTGCGTTGGCTTTTAAGTTTGATTTTTTCACAGCTCTAAGGGACAATAGACCTGAGTATTTGATATATATTTCAGCTTGATACCTCCACGCGTTCCTGAGAAAAATGGTCTTGACAGACAGACAGACAGACAGACAGACAGACAGACAGACAGACAGACAGACAGACAGACGGACAACAAAGTGATCCTATAAGGGTTCCGTTTTTTCCTTTCGAGGTACGGAACCCTAAAAACATGAATAAACAATGTATTTAATTTACATTGCACATACAGTGGAGTGAGTGGTAGTAAACCCACTACTTAAAAGTTTTTAAGAATTCTACGCTTCAAGCTACATACATATAGAATCACCAACGATATCTAATTCGAAATTGTGTTGAAGTGATAGATTGTTCCAAGTAACTTACATTCTATGGACTGGTAGTGTTTTGCCAAGATTCGTCCTAGCATAACCGGGGCGAAAAACAGTGCGACGACAAGAGCAAGACCGAGTGGTAGCTTTAGGTACTGTGAAGTTAAAACATCCCAACAGGCAAGGTTCCGCGATCCTACCGTTTACCAACTTATGTAATAATCCGATATCGAGGAAAGGCCGCCTCTGTTTTAAAGCAGTTATTTTGAAACGTTTAAGTCTCTCTTCGTAGGTTAAGCTTTTACGAACTCCCTTGTGTTTCGTTTTAAATACCAGAAATCGAGTAAAGGAACGTTGTACTTTTTTCTAGGCGATTAATATGAACTACATATCCGGGATTCCAGACCTGACAACAGTACTCGAGATAGGAACGAACTAGAGCATCGAAAAGAGTTGAGAATGTCTCAATGCGTGTGAAATTCTAAGCGTACGGTACGCTTTATAAACCCAAGCATTTTATTACTCTCTTTTATAACTGAATCAATGTGATTTATAAAGTTAAGTTTAGAGTCCAGGTATACACCGAGATCCTTGACACTGGATACCTCTCGAAGTACATCGTCGTTAAGACAATATTTTGGAGCAGTTTAATATTTTCCGTGTGAATTATATGTTTGTCAGTGGGTAAAACAGGTTATTTTCCGATAAGAAACTCTATGTTACCGGCAATAGAGACTGACAGGCTCGTCCGGTTTTACACGATCACTTAAAAAGTACTGTCGAAATTAATATTTCGACAGAAGATACCCGTATGCAGTGAGCGACGCAGCTCAGAAATATCCCGTAGGTAAATGCTTCACGTGGCTCAAACTGTACCTTTATATACCTACATTGTCTAACGTAATATATATGAAACCGGAGGGAAGGGGTATGATGATTCTAATTTTTTCTTACAGGTGAGGGAGGGGGTCAGAAAGTGGCAAATATAGTCTTACGTAATAATTGAATGGCGCCATACCTACGCAACGATTCAGGGTAACCGTCCTTTGCCTCATGTCACACTTCTTCGTCTTTACGAGGATGTTGAGGTCTGATTGTTGGTACTTCTTTCAGATAAATTGCTTATGTTCAATAAACTTAACTTAGTTATTTTAAATACAATATTAAGGTACTTACGGCAGTTTTCCTCGTCGGAACCGTCAGCACAATCAGGATTGTCGTCGCAATAGAAATCGATGTCAATGCAAAAGCCATTATGACATTGGAACTGATTTTCGGTACATTTCTCTGTAAAATAGTAAGTATACACATTTATCCCTCGTTTTTACTAGAGTTGGGAAAATAATAGAGGTTTGCACTAAGTACATTTTTCGTATAAGGCTTAGACGGATGCACCTACACGGAAATAACATGTCAAAACGTGCGTCGTTGGATTGCTACGATAGCTTATTATATTATTACCTATTATTTATAAAATGACAGGAAAATGTACTGAGCAAAATATGTGACAAGAGCAACCTTCAAATTTAAATACAATTAAAATTAAAAATTGGAAAGGAGTACCTACCCGATATTTACACGCTATATATAAGTAAATAGGTACCCGATATTTGAAAAATACGCGGGTATTTTCGTTTTTCTTGTAAATTATTAAGTGATTTCTGAATTACAACAATTTTAACAAAAAAGGAACCGGTTAATCTAAACGGTAAGTATGCCATTACTTCATGATCTCATCATAAGTGCATTTTACTAAGTTGAAATGCAACTTAAGATACTAAAGTAAAAAACCTTATTACCCAGTACCCATTAGTTATTTATTTATTTTACACCTTGTACAACATTTATGAAATCGTATTGGTAAATAGAATTGAAATTATCATAGATTATTAAAAATCAAATGAAGAAATATGCTTGGTACAGCCCTGCGACCGAAATTTGAATTTTCATTTGTTCAAAGATAGGTTACTGGTCTAACACACCACCTTCCTTATACTGTGGCAAGGTAATTGGGGCTCTCCCTTGAGTTCCCCTGAGTGCGTGTACAAAGTGAAGGTCAAGTTTTTTTTTTTATACCACGACGGTGGCAAACAAGCATACGGCCCGCCTGGTGGTAAGCAGTTACCGTAGCCTATGGACGCCTGCAACCCCAGAGGATTTACATGCGCGTTGCCTACCCTTTAGGAACCTATACACTCCTTTTTTGAAGAACCTCATACTGTAGCCCACTGGGAAAACCTCGGCAGGGAGTTCATTCCACAGCCGCAGCGTTCGTGGGAGGGAATTCCTCTTAAATCGTACTGTGCGCGACCCATTGGGCTCCAGGGTGTGGGGATGAACACCCTGCCGGCGGCGAGCGGTGCGGTGATAAAAAGCTGCCGTGGGCATCATATCAAACAGTTCTTCAGAGCACAACCCATTGTACAAGCGATAGAACACGCATAAGGAGGCAAAGTCCCTCCTAAGACTCAAAGGTTCAATATCGCTCGTGAGTTTGGGATCGTCGACGATCCGCACAGCGCGCCTTTGCACCGAGTCAAAGGGCCCAAGCTGGTATCCAGGTGCTCCCGCCCAAAGGTGACAACAGTACTCCATGTGGGGTCTGACTTGCGACTCGTGACGTGCGTTACGACTTACCTAAAGGGATCATGATTCTGTCGCAGCCTTCTTCATCACTTTCGTCGTCGCAATCCGGAAGGCCGTTGCAGCGCACATTTTTGTGCACACATTCTCCACTCTTACATCTAAACACAAAACAATCAATTTTTTTCTATATGTCTGATATCACTGTTGTTTTTAATTATTATTAATTTTGTTACTAAATTAATCTTTACAGTATTTTCTATGGCCCCAAATCAAAATTTTGATGGAAAATACACCCAGTTACGTAAGTACGCAATGCTACCTCCGGTAGCGTTATCTCTTCTTGTATAAGAGTAGATAATATGATAGTAAAAAAAACTTATTAATCATTACTGCATTAAGGCAACTTCTACCAGTAATTTGATGTTGTACGGAAACACCAGTATCTTATTATACTTAGCAAAGGTACTCGTATTAAAACGTACAGATGGCACTTTACAGACTTATACCTATTGACCATTCGCTCAGTTACATAGTTAATATATTTTAAAATGCATTCGCTAAAGCCAGGTCGCACTTGCTACTTACATATATCGAAATAAGTTTTTTTCAATACACACCTACATGTAAAATTTGCGCAATATAAATAAAAAAACATTAAATACTTTAAAAATAAAAATGTTACTTAACACTGTTAATTTGCTTAAAACATATTTATATCATATTTTTGACCGACTTTATTATTTAAATTGTCGACCAAGACAACGGCAAAAAGAGCGCAATCGTATATTAAAACTATAGCTTGCATGAAAAAACAGGTAACTAATGGCAATGCTACAAAAAAGTCATAAACTTACCTAAAGTTATCAGGTCCATCGCAGTTGTTGCAGTAGTCCTCGTCGCTGCCGTCGCTGCAGTCCTGTTCACCGTTGCAGATCTTCAACGAAGGCAGGCAGATGCCGTCGCATTCGTGCTCGCAAGGCTCTTTAACAACAAAAATCACAAGTCAATAGCGTTACACGTACCTACTAGTAGCCATAAAAATGCCACATCAGGTGACTGACTATCTTTTACCTGCTAAACTCAATAGCAATGAATGCTTTCTGTTTCCATTAAAACCCCAAACTACTCGCCCTGATACTCGTTACCTTTGATCTTAGCGTATAGAGTATATGTCACAACAATAACCGAATCACATTTAATATGACAAGACAGTGCTGAAGAAACACAACAGTTTATGTACATAATTTACTTTCGCTGCGGCGGCAGAATAATATGTGCTGTATTGATTTAAATAACAAACCCCTGGGGGGGGGCTACAAACTTTTGTATGCAGAGTAGCCCTTTTTCTCTGCAGATGACCGTACTAGTTGAAGCCGATTTGTTTTAGTAAATGTTATAAATTACAAAAAGGTTAATTGTACCGATATAAATAACTACATCTCCTATAGTAGGTAGGCACCCGTTACTAATAGACATTTATCAATTAGGAATAGGAATAGAAGTAGGTACACTCCATAATATACGTGATCATACCTATTGTTATTATTTAGTTATTTATTAGATTTTCTGTCATTATTGCCCTGGAAGGTACCTAATACCCCATCGAAAAATTACATAAGTACTTGTTTTTTTACTTACATGGTTTTACATACTTGTAGGTTATTTAACCAGGTGCAGCTTAGAAGAATTTAGGGGATTTTACTTTCCAGGGCAAATACACATATACGGCTTCCTAGTGAAAATGTTGCAAAGCCAGTTGAGGAAAGAGTTTAAAAGTACCAGGTTCAGGACAGTTGAGCTCGTCCTCGTGCGTGTCGCACTCCTTGTTGCCGTCGCACAACACGGCGCACCGCACGCGCGACCCCGGCGCGCACGTGAACTGGTCCGCCGGGCATTGGGACGAGCCTGCAACACACAGTATCTTCATATTATCTTATTATGTAGGTACCTATTTACTCCTATGAAACATATATAACCATCAGTTTCAAGTGGCAACACATGTATAAAGCATTTTACAAACTGGTTATTTACGAATTTCTTGAATACAATGTTGAATTTTATATAGGTATGTAAATACAAATCTTCATACCTAATTAAAGCCGACATAAATTAGTGTCGTTCTACAAAAGACGAACAACAACTTTCCCATTAAAACTATAGGTAACTTAACTTACCTACCTAAACATAGTTTAACATAATATTAAGTGATTTCAAACAGTAACATGCAGTGCGGTGATTTAAATTAATAGTGCACATGCACATGCCATTCATTTTAGGAAACAGTTTGTAACTTTTTGTCTATTAAAATCGTCCTATGTATACTTACCACAGTTGAACTCGTCCTCACCGCCAGGACAATCATTATGCATGTTACATCGTAGTGCGATGTTGAGACAGGAACCATTTCTGCACTGGAACTGGTCCCTTTTGCAACCGGGGCAGTTCCTCTCGTCGGAGCCGTCTGCGCATTCGGCCGTCCCGTTGCACTGCGCGTCCGCAACCACGCACTGCCCGCTCGAGCATTTATATTCATAAGCCATGCATACTGTGCCTGTCATAATTTATCGCTTAAACCACAACCCTTCACTTGCCAGAAATATGCATGAATCATAGGTCATTAAACGTATCTGTCGGTTTACAATATTTCTGACTAGTGAAACTTATCAATGTGAAGAGTACGTGAGCATTATGTGCTATGGACATGATTTGTATTATAAAATAGTTTGCTATAGGTAGCATTCGTTTAAATTTTTCAGCCTAAGCTTTCATAATATGTTTATCTATGTAAGGTCAGTCACATGTTGATTGATAAGGCTCTTGTTTCTATGTCCAAGTAACATTATCACACAGTACACAGTAACTAACACATTATTTAAAAAGAAACTGTTAGAGGTCATAGTTAATTTAATTAGCAGGCAAAGCTTTAAGAAAGGGGACTGGTGTAAGCGGTAACTCGATTCGGCAAGTTTTCTGGCGTTAGTATCTTATCTAAGTCATGTCATTTATACTAATAGTATTTGATATGTACATATACACCTAACATTATGTTCACAGTATTCAGAATGTTTGGCCAAAAAGTTTGCCGATCTGTTTTCGCTGTTTTATTTTAGACGGAAAATAAATACGTTCACAAAAAACTATTATTATAAAGTAAGTTTAAAAAATTGAGACACAAAATATTTAAATTTATAATATTTTAGAAATATCAAACGTTATTGCCCAACCATCACCTTTGGACTGTACAATTGTACTAAAATAAAAAATGTATTTCGAAAAATCATTTAAATGATAAAAAAGTCAAACCATATTTGCAACCACGTTCATCTGAACGGTCCTGACAGTCATGCGTTCTGTCACAATGCTTAGATGTCGGGATGCAGTAGCCATTGTCACATTTGAAGTCGCCTTCACCACATGCTGACGGGTAAAAGAAATATCGTCTATACAAGTTGTCTACTACCATTGCTAGTTGACGCTGGACGTAGCGCACAGCGTCGACGCTGTGCGCTACGTTCTTAGAAATGTATCTTTTCCCATAAAACATCACTCTGTGATTTGTGTCCAGCATCAACCGCAGGCCGTGGGCATTAAGGTCCCTGCGTCCAGAACACAACGTGTTATTCTTTTTGTCGCTGGATTACGGGACAACCTGTTTGATTAATTACGAGATCCATATGTAATAGTTATCTCTGTTTAGTACTATTAGATGCCTACGCTTCAACGCTTATTTTAATTTCACAACGCTTTTTTTTATTGTAACACAATCACGTCAAGACTCCGCATGAAATATCAAAAAAGTCGTTTCTGCCAAAAACTTACTATCGTGCAATAAGATTAAAATAAATAAAAGATAGAAATAAAAATGTTGTAAATCTAGATAAAGGATTACGTCAGTTTAAAGAATAAAGGAAGAAAAAGAGGTGCAGAAAACAAAACCGAAAACTTTAGTTTGATAGAACTTACGACAATTCACTTCGTCGGAATAGTCTCCCGCAGGGCAATCGTAATTTCTGTTGCATCTTTGACTCTGTAGAATGTACGTCCCGTCTTTGCACGTAAAGTACTCGTGTGATGTCAGTGGCGGCAAAGCTAATATTAAAATAAACATGCGAAATATTAAAAAGTGAGGTGAATAAAAAGCACACACATTAAATTATATCTATTATAAGATAAAGTTGCTTTATAACAATCACATTGAAATGGCACCCATTATCACGGTATTTACAAAAATGATATTTACGGGCAAAGGCCTAGGTCACTTTTTCCTGTGTATATGACATCTATAAGTTTATAATTTATATAGTATTGTGTGTAGTTAAAAATTAAAAATCGTCTATGCCTAATTTGATATAAGGCAATAGCCAAAATTTATATAATTTATGTGTGACACAGTATATTATAATTAGTGCCATGTGCTTTGTGTGCTACGTAAACCTAGGACCCTGATACTATTCGTAAGAGTGACAGGACTTGCCGTGGCTATCATACTCGTATGTATGCTTTTCTCATGAAATAGGCTAGCTGATTTATTTAATATATGGTATCAACCGGTTAGTTTTGTTGCGGGGATCAAAAATCTTTAGCCTCATAAGTACCTGCGTACTTGTACAAGTACAAATTAAAAATTGAGTTTTGAAGTCTTAAAGAAATAAAAGAAAGTTTCAAATTCCAAAACGCTATCGTTGCCCCTGGGATGCCCCTAGGTCTAGCGACAGATTGCGTTAAAGCTATAAAAAGTCATAGAGTCAAATCTGACATTCGCACTCGCCGCTCAAGACGCTTCTTACAAAATTATATGGAGAAGTGAAGTCACGTACGTATAGTCGGCCTCTTAAAAAATATTTGTTAGGAAAATGTGAGAAATAGAATGATAGGTATATATGCCCTTTTATATTTTGTACTTTGAAAAATATTTTTTTTAACATTAAAAATTGATGCCTGGCCTGGATTTATACAGATTTTTTAATTTTTTTTTTCCTGGTTTAGTATGTTGTAATTAGGTATCCATTTAACTAAATTTTGTTACTTACATATTTTAACATGTGTGAAGAATTATACACAAGTAGTCAGGTCACTAGGTACCTGTCATTCTGAAGACTTGAATCAAGTGATATGATTATAAGGTGATTTACACTATTTAATGTGCGTGCTAGTGCTCATATATGTTTAACATGCTAAATAAAACAACCATAAAATGTAATATGAAATAATTAATTGATCGTGATGTATGACTTCTATTTAAATGAGATACATTTTTAGGGTTCCGTAGTCAACTAGGAACCCTTATAGTTTCGCCATGTCTGCCCGTCCGTCCGTCCGTCCGTCCGCGGATAATCTCAGTGACCGTTAGCACTAGAAAGCTGAAATTTGGTACTAATATGTATATCAATCACGCCGACAAAGTGGTAAAATAAAAAGTGGAATTTTTTTTATTATTAGGGTACCTCCCCTATACGTAAAGTGGGGAGTGATTTTTTTTTTCATTTCAACCCTAACGTGTGATATATTGTTGGATAGGATAGGTATTTAAAAATAAATAGGGGTTTACTAAAATCATTTTTCGATAATGTAAATATTTTCGGAAATAATCGCTCCAGAAGTAAAAAAATATGCGTCGTCCCCCCTCTAACTTTTGAACCATAAGTTTTAAAAATATGAAAAAAATCTCAAAAGTAGAACTTTATAAAAACTTTCTAGGAAAATTATTTTGAACTTGATAGGATGAATAGTTTTTGAAAAAAAATTACAAAATAATTTCTGAATTAAGTTTGTAATTTAACCGTATAAGCAGGTGTTTATTGTACCTGTGATTTCTACAAAATTACAATGAAATGACGTGCTTTCAAATAAAGTAAAAACGGTGAAAATCGGTTCACGCAATAAAGAATTATTCCATAAAAATCATCTCCCATACTTTAAGCTCGCGCGCAATAGTTTACTTAATTTGCCGATAGATGTCGCTGTACGTGGAACTCTCATATCATATCCTACATGGCGGTGTTATTAACTCTTAAGTGGGGACACTTACTGTGACGGACGGAAAACTACGGAACCCTACACTGAGCGTGGCCCGACACGCTCTTGGCCGGTTTTTTTTCATTAAATAATTAAAATTAAAGTAAGGTTACAAAAATGCGATTAAAATGAGGGCATTCTGTTTGAACATTAAAATGCCAATGAAAACATGAATTAGTAATGGATATGGTGCCAGTGTACTTCTGAACAATAAAATAAACATTAAACGATTGGAGCCGGACCAAAGTCCCGCTAAGCTTGAGATATCAAGCGAATGCTATCGGGTTTAGCTAGGCAAGCATTTAGTTCGGCCGGATGGTTACCGAGACAGTTGCGCTCGTCGGAGCGATCGGTAGGGCAGTCCACGCGTCCATCGCAGCGTTGGCTTCGCTTGATGCAGGCACCATAATCACACTGCCATTGGTTTGCCGTGCATGCTTTTTAAATAAGTAAACATAACATTTCAATGTCTCCGTGTTTGATGCACCATTTATAAATACAAATAACGTACCTATAAAGGGGACACTTACGACAATCCATCTCGTCGCTGCCGTCACGAGCACAGTCTTTGAAGCCATCGCAGCGCAAGAGCATTGAAATGCAAGTTCCATCTCGGCACCGAAATTTTCCTCTGTTTTGACATACATGGTGACCAGACCAAGCAAATATACTAGATACTTACCATTTCAATCCAAAATTAAGCATGAGAAAACGAACATTCGTTAAAATACGTTTACTGAAATTTATTAAATGTAACAGCAGTGTATAAAATATATCGTGATTGGCCATTCCATACCTTCAGGACAATCGATTTCGTCCGATCCATCACTGCAGTGTTTTACGCCGTCGCACCGTTTTCGTTCTTCAATGCACACGCGGCTGTCGCGGCATTGGAAGTCACCATTTCTGCAGTCTGTACGATACCAATCGAATAGACGTAATATTGAATAGACGGCGCTACTTCAGTACAAGAGTTCTGTTTGTAACTAACTCACCGCAATCGACTTCGTCTTCGGCTTCTGGACATTCGACAACGCCGTTACACTGATTTGACGCCGGTATGCATCTGCCATTGTTGCAGAAGAAGTCGTTGTTACCGCAGTTTTCTGGAGACAAAGTCATTATGGTAATTAATGTTAATTATAATACCTAATCAATATTAACCGTTCCTTATGACTTGTTTTTAGCTCAATAATAATGTGCACTAAATAAAATAAATCATAAAGACTTTTTCACGCTACTGTTCACAAATGTGGCAATAGTAGGTAAGCGGCAAGCTAGTCCCTATACCTGAACCACCCCAAGTAAAACAATTATTTTGTAATCCAGTTATCAATCCAACAATAATTTTGTTAAGTAAGGTACAGTCGCCATCAGATATATTGGAGCGGCTAAGGTGGTCACAAATATATGAACAACACCTCTATTGTCAAGGCGATAAAGTGCATGTTCAGATATTTTTGAGTACCTTGGCCGCTCCGGGTTTATTTGATGGCGACTGTAAGAAGTGTTTAAAATAGGAAAGTAATTTAGAATTAAGATTTTTCTTTAGCGCTAGTAGCGTAGCGTAATTCAACAGCAGTGAAAACGGATATGCAAAGCCATATGCAGAGCCATAGGTAGAATAATCTACAGAGCCAAAATGTAGCATCATATTTAAATATACATAGGTATTACAGAGGACATGTACAGTCGGATATTATCCGATGATCATGGCTCTACATACTCTACATATGGCTCTATATTTGGGCTCTACACGTTCGATTATGCATATGGCTATATATTCGAAGCTCGAACATTGTACAGTCGCCATCAAATATATCGCCTTGACAATAGAGGCGTTGTTCAGATATTTGTGACCACCTTGGCCGCTCCGATATATCTGATGGCGACTGTAGGGGAGAGTGGGGTGCATTCGTACAACGGGAGCATTCGTACAGTAGTGATATCTAAGCTATACAGCACACTGGCGTGTTCATGTTTGTGTGCGTAACTCCCACTCGGACGTATAGGCTACGCGCGGAGCGGCGGGGCAGTGCGGCTCCCGGCTTCGACACAACAGGCCCGTTCATGTTTTCGCTCCACGTAAGTAATTTTTGGATTAACTTTGAAACGTGTTTAAATGTTATTAGTTTTACTCTAGTTATAAAAGTGATTCAATTTAGTTGGTGGAATGGTATTGAGGTCTTAAATGCACGCAGTTGTTTTCTGATAACTATAACGGGTATTTTTATTTTAAATTAAATCGTTGTATTTTTGGTTTGGGGTGCCTTCGTGCAGTTAGCAGTGGGGTAGATTCGTACTGTACGAATCCTCCCCACACTAACTTGCATAGCATTAAACATTTTTTTTATCGAATATATTATTATTACAGAATCAAAATGCCGCGAAAGTATGTGAAAAAAGGGACGAGAACGGGACAAGTAGACGAAGATAGCATGAAATCTGCGATAGACGAAGTTTTGAATAAAACCTTATCTATCAGAAAGGCTGCGCAAAAATATGGCGTCAAACCAACTACGCTCGAAAGTCGCTTGACGAAGTTACATAAACAAGCAGCTACTGAAGACAGACATAGTAAGGTACGTGTTTTCAGTTCCAAATACTCTTCAAACCAAGTGTTTTCTGCAGAAGAAGAGGCTCATTTAAATACGTACATAATGAAATGCTCCAAAATGCACTACGGATTGACGATTGTCCAAGTAAGAAAACTTGCGTACGAGTTTGCAAAAGCTAATAGATTACGTTATCCTTCTAATTGGGATCACAATCAAATGGCAGGAAAGGATTGGGTGGAGAGTTTTCGCAAGCGTTGCACAAATTTAAGCCTCAGAAAACCAGAAAACACCAGTGCCGCAAGGTGCTTCGCATTCAATAAGACTGCCATAAAAGATTTCTTCGAAAACCTTGAGACTGTATACGTAAAATATAAGTTCACTGCTGACCGAATTTACAATTTTGACGAGTCGGGGATATCCACAGTATTAAATACGCCCAAGGTTTTAGCTGAGAAAAACCAAAAACAAATCGGTCAACTTGTTTCGGCTGAGAGAGGAGAACTTGTTACATTTGGAGGAATCATATCAGCCAGTGGCAACACAATTCCGCCTCTATTTATCTTCCCCAGGGTTCATTTTAAAGACCATTTTATGGACGGTGCTCCGGAAGGTAGTCTGGGAATGGCAACAAGGAGTGGTTGGATAAATACCACTATATTTTTGGAGGTGTTGAAACATATCCAGAAGAAAACGTTGTGCTCAAAAGATAACCCTATCTTGCTACTGGTTGATAACCATGAAAGCCACGTCACAATAGAAGCAGTAGACTATGCTCGTGACAATGGCATAGTTTACCTTTCGTTCCCACCGCATACAACTCACCGTCTCCAGCCCTTAGACGTTGGTGTATTTGGACCTTTCAAGGCAAAATTGAAAGTGGCATTTAACGATTGGCATGTGAATAACCCGGGCAAAACTCTAAGCATATACAATATACCGAAGCTTGCCAAAGTAGCCTATTTTGAATCGTTCAGTGGGAGAAATATAACACGTGCCTTTGAGAAGACTGGAATCTGGCCATTTAATAAGCTAGCCTTCGGAGACGACGACTTTGCAGCTGTAAGCGTATACCAATCCGGGTCCACGTCAGGTCCAGAAGAGATCGACGAGATAGGTAATGTTGAAGATGTGGAACAACAAGATTTACTACTAGGGTTGGCCCCTACATCAGCTTCTTTTCCGCCACAGTCAGAATCCGCACAAGGTGAGCAGTCTATTTCAACAGCGAGTCAAGGTGCTAATGTATCGGAAACGGAGCTTACTCAAGAAGATCTCCTAGAGAGCTTAGCTCCTGTTTCACCTTCCTTACATAGATCTATAACTCCACCGGCGACTTTACCTGCTGGAGGACTAATAACTCCAGAAGTTATCCGGCCTTACCCTATAGTGGACAGAACTGAGTCTAAAAAGTCGAGAAAAGGGAAACAGCAAGGAAAGTCGAGAATATATACAGATACTCCGGAGAAAATAAGACTAGAAGAAATAGAGAAAGCAAAACAGTTGAAGAAGCAAGAGCAAGAGATAAAACAAAAGGCTAAGGAGATGAAGCGAGCATTAAATTTAGTATCCGCCAACACCAATCCAAAAAGACAGAAGAAAACTGTAAGGACAACTAAATCAAAGAGGCAAAAGAAAACTTTCAAGCCTGTCAGTGAGGACGAGTCTGATTCTGAGGATGAAACTAATATCAGTTTAAGAGAAAGTTCTTGTTCTCCCATCGAAGAAGCGTCCGAGCAATTGGATGTTCAAGATGAAACTCCAGTTATGTCTATGAACATTAACCAAGGATGTTTCGTGCTAGTCAAATTTGCTAAAAAAAATACTGTTTTATATTATGTTGGGCAAGTGCTTATAAAGTACAGTCCTATTGAATACGTAGTTTCATTTATGAGGAAGAAGCCTGGTTCCTGGAAATTTGTTTTTCCCACCACCAAGGATGAGGGGAGTGTCAATATAACAGATGTGGTACATATACTGACACCATCAAAATCTGCTTTGACAGCGAGAACGTCCCACATTTATAGCTTCGAGAAAGACTTATCTATGTATGCTGTCGGATAGTACGTGTATTAATACTTAAGACTAAGGCTTGTTGCTGTAATGGTAGAGTTTATTATGTTGATTCATTAGGTACATACTTATTATATTAATAAGAGAAAAGTTATGATACGTTTTTGTTACCAAGACTAAGTAGTCATTTTTAGTACTGAGGTACGTTTATTGTTACTAAGAGTAAGTAGTTATTTGTAGTACTTACTGAGGTACACAAAATAATAATTGATAATTGTTCCTAAAAAAAGGCTGATTCTGTGTTAATTGTGATCTCAATAAATGATAATATTACATTAAATAGTGGTTATTTCTCTCATTGTACGAAGGTACCCCACTATGTACGAAAGCTCCCTACGCTATGTACGAACCTACCCCACGTGTGGGGTAGGTTCGTACGTTTTTCTCATTTTAGTAAAGTTGTCGTAGCATCGCCATGCTTTCTTATATCGAAACAACACATCATTCATCTTAAAGGCTGATAAGTGCGGTATGTGACAGCATTAAAGTTATTTTTGAATAATGGATAGTTTTTGTTTTATGTGGCTTAAAGTAAAAAGTGTACGAATCCTACCCACTCTCCCCTACTGTTATTTATTCTACTTAGTGAGACCAAAGCGATGTCACTTTTTAAATTCGTCCCTTGTTGGTCGGGTTATTTAGGCCCATAATATTACAAGTAAATAAGTTCATTAATTTACTGTGCTATTCCTGTTCCCAATAATAACTAACAGTTCGCAAAATTCATCATCCATATTCTTGCAGTAAAATGTCGAGGATAAAATACTTCGAATAAGATACGAGACAGGTTATAACGCCATCTGTTAACAATGCAGTACAACATTGTGTTAGGGACCCCGCACCAACATGCAGACTGTAGGAAAAGGTAAGAACTTCTCGCTGTGCTACTGGACGAATCACGGGAATACTCAGGCTATCAACCTGTAGATGGAGCTACGTTTTAAATAGAACATGTATTTATTAGTTCGGGTTACCATAAATGACCTTAATATATCTAAATGACGAAATGAGATACTCTGATTTTATTATACTGAAATAAATTAGGCAATTAGATTTTTGACTTTACGCTTAAAATTCGATTATCAATATTGAACTCCAATTCCAAATAGTAGTTAGGTATATAAAAATTGGATCTTTTAAAACATACATTTTGCGTTTTTAAATATTTATAGAACTAAATAATTTTAAACAAAAAAGAACCGACTTCACTTAGCATCCAGCTTTCCAACAGCAAATGCTCGAGCTGCTGTAAAAAATACTCAAATCACCATAGGTGTGCCTATAATAGTTGAAGAGTTCCCTCGATTTCTCCAGGATCCCATCATCAGATCCTAACATGGTTACAATGGGACCAACTGTGAAGTATAGGCTTTCAAACAAAAAAAGAATTTTCCAAATCGGTCCAGCCGTCTTCGAATAATCGGTGAACATACATAAAAAAAAAAAAAAAATTGCAAAAACAAAGATCCCGACGAATTGATAACCTCCTCCTTCGAAATCTTGAAGTCGGTTGAAAAATATAACACAAGAAACTCAAAAAGAGTGGTACGCGTTGTCTGGTAGGGATAGCTCAGCGAATATCATCTTGCTAAATTCTGGAGCAGAGCCCGACTGGGGAAGTACCTCCACCTTACAGAAAACCACAGGCAAATAGCACTAGACTCTACTCATAGTGTTGTGTTGCTGCCGGTGAGCAAGGATGCCAAAGAGCTCAAAGACGACCCAGTGTTGACGACGAGGGACCCTCTTGTTCGACTAAAGAATCGTCAACACAGTGAATCCTCCTTTTTGTAAAGGCTCGGTAACGCGCATGTGACATCTGATGTTGCAGGCATAGGCCACGGTAGCTGCTTACCACCAGGCGGACCGTAAGCTTATTTGCCACCGTCGTGGCATTTTATTTTATTTCATAGAACTGGCAAGGAGGATATCAGCGCGCCTTATTGAGGCTTCTGGTGAGTGGTGACCAGAGGGCTGGTCACTATTTCGCCAAACGGATCAGCATAGCTATCAAGCGCGGAAATGCGATCAACCTTTTGGACACCCTACCACATGACCAAGACCTCAAGTTTTTTTAAAATAATTTATAAGGAAGTACTCTAGTTAGTTAGTTAGTATATTATGTTTTAGCTTGTATTTTTGTTTTGCTTGATACAGTATACGAGTAGAAAATTGCTTCTAAAAAAATTGGGATCATTACCTTTTAGAAGTTTTCCAGAAAATTATTGTTTCGACTTTCAGAGCAGTTTACTCTCAACACCTATTTACTCCGCACGTTGGCTCATCAAATTTTATATCGTAACAAGTACCTACTTTCAGTCAAATGGTTAAAGTGTGATCACGTTCTCATAGTCAGTGCATGTGCTTTAACATAAATCGACAATAAAAGAGAATGCTCTCGTTTCAAGGAAAATCTTCATTTTTTCCAAGCATAAACATTTTCAGAAACACCTTTTCGTATTTAAAATTCCACAGCCCACCGCGTAGACGAGCCTAGTACGTGATATACTTAGCACAGCGTGCTAAACAAGACAATTTTCGCGGCAATGTCTTACAGCTTTTGGGTTTACTGCGATACGTAACATATAGTCGCAGTACCTATACAATCGAATAACTATTATCTAGAGACCAATCATCGTGTATACTGTATGTTACTTATTACAAGTACATACTACCTTTACTAACATTAACTCAAAACCTAAGAAGTATAAAGCACACACAAGAATTATTCATTGACTTGTCTATACCAAATTCCATCGTGCATAAAATGTTGGTTGGTTGTATTTGGGCCTTGGATCTTGGATTTCATATACGAGTAGCACTGGGCCTATATATATATATTGGGGGGTGATCCAGTAGGATGATTTTTGGGAGTGCTCGAGCTTGGCACACTTTTTTTATACAACGACGGTGGCAAACAAGCATACGGCCTGGTGGTAAGCAGTTAACACAGCCTATGGACGCCTGCGACCCCAGAGGATTCAAATGCTCGTTGCCTACCCTTTAAAAACCTATACACTCCTTTTTTGAAGAACCTCATACTGTAGCCCGCTGGGAAAACCTCGGGAGGGAATTCATTCCACAGCCGCAGCGTCCGTACTCATAGTTTTAATTATGTTAATCGATTGCTGGCTTGCGTGCGGTGTATATAAAATATAATATTGGCATACCTACCTACATATAGTGGCAAATACTGCTTATACATATATTTTTAATAGGGTAAATCACCAGTGACTGGCCACCTCATACTAATAATGAACTCTGTTTATAGGTGAACACACCTATAAATAGAATTCATTTTAGTATAAGGTCTTAATTACTGGCCACCCTTCAATAACTGGCCAAGTTATATTAAAATCAGGCGAAAAGAGTTTAGTAATATTTTTAGTATGAGGGGGCCAGTTATTGAAAGGTGGCCAGTTATTGGCGATTTATCCTACACAGTTTAGGTACAAAGTTTGTATGGGTTAGTAAACATATGTTTCAATCTCGCGATTATAGTTAAAAGGTGTAAAGTTCCTCTTAGCCTTCTGACGGGAGGTCAAGAATTTGTGAAGTGTTTAATAGTCCACCTCCGCGCAGCGACTGCTCATCTTTTGGACAACTTCTTAAAGCATCTTGTGTATTCGTCGCACGTCATTACGAAGACTAGCTTTGGGATTTTAACTTAAAATTTAAAACCCAGCAGTCATTCATCGTTTAGCCCGATCTATAAACTTAATATGGAACTACGAATTGCAAGACATATAAATGGCTCGTTGAGCTTTTATTTAATTATTATGTCTCTTTTTAATTATTATTGACTCTTTTATTTAATACGGAATGCGATAACATAAATTAGTAAATACTTATTTGTGATCGTGAATGGATAAATTACGTTCTAGTTCTGACGTGACCGTATAAATTAAATACTATTGTATGTTTTAAACAATTTGGACAAGGGATTACGGTAATTTAAAGGAACATAAATCATCTTTGAATATAATGATATACCGATCAGTCAAGGATTTATTCATAGAGTGGTTATTTACCATTCTTCGTAAATGACGTAAACGCGTAGCGATTTAGGGCGCACGCGCACTCGCAGGGCTCGGCCAGAATGCATTTCAATGTACTCATAATATATTTATTGTTATCACCAGTGTAATACAAACTTGATCATTCTAAGTAATCAACTTTGTTGAATGCTTCTTCACTAGACTTGTTTTAGGATCCATTTATATATGTTTAACATTTTAATATTTTTTTTCCGAATTCGGTCTGTGTATGTGTTTTATATAAGATGCTTAATTCGTACTTTCTTTGCTCGTTAATAATTATTTGTAATTATTTTCCTTATTTAACCTTATAAGGGAAATCATAAATTTTCTCAATAAGTATTCGATTTTTTAGGCATTTTTATTTATCCCCTGAAAGGGTGAAAGTGCTGTCGTTAATAAGAGTACGCTGTCTGTAAAAAAACCGAAATCAGAAATCAGTTATTATTAAAAGTTTAAAAGCCATAGTGTACGGACAATACATACAATACGTAAGAGAAGAGAAATTAAACACTACAAATCCCGTGCAGGCGGAGCAACAGGCACAACAAGTGTTAAGGTCTTGCTTGTTGCTTCTTTGACTGGGACAAGCGGCTAAAGCAGGTATGAATACACTCACCTGGCGGAATACAGATTACGATGATGTGCTGCATTCCATACAAGTTGATTTTATCTGTTTTTGTACATCGTTCAGCTTTGACAGACAATAGCTGTGTAACCTCTACGTCAGATAAAATACGTGTGGACACTGGCAGGTTAGCAGGAATGACAATCGTTTATTAACAATCAATTTAGTTTTTTTTTTACTTTAAGTGTAGCTTTTACGACACGTACCCATACATGTTCATATAGGAAAAAAAACCTAAATATAAATGTGAACAATTTGTTTCAATTGTTTTGACATTAGAACTTCATTGCATCTCGTTATAATCACACAGGTTCGGAAGGGACGAACTAACAATATTTAGTATTAAATCAATCTCATATTTTAACTTAATAGGATGCTCTAGAATTTATTAAATATAATTTAACGTTTTTTATCTCCTACGTAGTATCTATCGCATCCGATACTACTATTTTGAGAACCTTACTGTTGCGGAAAAGTTGACTGCCGATATGTATCTGCCAAATTCAGTGTTTTGTTTAAGAGGACTACTAAAAAGCTACATATACAATTGAGAAGTAAAGTGAGCTCTAAAACATACTTAACTTTTGCTTGTAGGGGGTACCGAAGTACGCTCGTAAATTAGGTTTCCGTTTCCCCAACGTAGATAGAAGGTAACAATATTTATTAAAAGCTTTCTGAGGTGGTTACCCTTCATATTGTACAAAGCAGATTACATAAAAATTTAGAATAAAAAATATTTAGAATGGACCTTGGTTGTCCGTATTGACATCAGCAATAATTACAGCAATGGCCATTTGATTAAATATTATGGATTCAATTCATATTTTAGTTCATAATTCAGGTAATAATTAGATTGAACCAACTTAAAAAAGCTTAGAAGAGATTGATACACCGTGTATAAATATTATCAAGATGTGATTATTGGAAGTAATAGTTGGTGTGTAAGTTTTATTGTTAACGTTCGAGTAAGTACACACACATGTAATTAAGATGCAATATAAAGCTACGTGACTACTTGCTGAGAGGCGGCTGTACCCTGGCAAGCCCTCACTTAAGCCAAACTTCAGCTTGATTCCTATAATTTAAATTCACACCAATTTGTGAAGTGATTAAACTGACAATAATAACGACAAGATAAGCGGTGCCCAATCTATTAATAATGTAAACATAGCTCAAATTAGTAGCCATCTGTGTAGCAATCCAAATAAGTAATAGAACATGGAATGCATGTGTTTATTGCCATAGACATCATAAATGTTATATACATTAACTTATCCTGACCCAAGCATGAAGCGGTGTTTTCTTTTAATTATGTGCATAAATTCATCATTTTAGTTGCTATTTAGTGCCACTAGTCCCATGAATTTGTGCACTAAAGTTTTAATCGCAGTATACCTACTAATGTGGTCGTGCACTGTCGGGTACCGGACTCGACCACGGCACTTCTAAGAGATGATGCGATTTCTCACTATCTCAACAATGCACATATTCATCTTATTTCGGCACCTAAACAGTGTGAGAAGTAGCTTATAATTAACTCGAAACTCGCGAACTCCGTACCGCCAATTTTTTGTTTTATATCACCAATATTTTTATAGTTATTCTGTTACTCGGGGTAGAGATAAAAAAAAAAAACAAACATCATTAAAATCGGTTGAGCCGTTCTTCAGTTATAAATGGTGTAACCGACACGACTTTGTTTTATATATTATAGATAAGCCCTAACTTATTTACAGTCTGCAATTGTTCAAAATTATGTTGAGACGCTCTTGTTGTTTTGAAAATAAAGTCGACCCCTCGTCCGCTTTTACCTACTTCTGCTGCTGAATGAACAGTCTAGCCTTAGTTAAATACAATTTTGTATCTACTTCATTGGTACCGACTTAGGTTGGTTTGGTTGTCAATGGTATCCGTTAAACTTGATTGTTTTATCGGCTACGAAGCTACAAACAATTGTCGACCCACTTCATTTATGCGATACCAAAGGGTATCGGTTTCTTCCGACTATATTGTTATTTATATACTTTCAGATAACTTATGCTAGCGGTAACAAATCGTAACAATACCTACATACCTAATTAACTATGAAAAATAATGTACTTATTCGTTATAGTTATTGTTTTCATGTTTTCAAGTAATAGTATAAAAAATATTTATTTGTTGAAGCTTTTAACCACAATTATAATTATAATGTAAAATCGGCAAAAGTTTAATCGGCTAACTACAAAAGCACGACATAGTACAGCGACTTCGCCAAGGTTAGCCAAGGCAGCACGAATGCGGCCTGCGGCGGCGCGTATTTATCATACGAGTGCTATTTTAGCTTGGATGCGGCATTTCTTGCCAATCTGCATAGTTTGCGCACACTGTTGCTCCACTTTAATAAAAAACCGGCCAAGAGCATGTCGGGCCACGCTCAGTGTAGGGTTCCGTAGTTTTCCGTCCGTCACAGTAAGTTTCCCCACTTAAGAGTTAAAATAACACCGCGATGTAGGATATGATATCAGCTTTCCACGTACAGCGACATCTATCGGCAAATTAAGTAAACTATTGCGCGCGAGCTTAAAGTATGGAAGATGATTTTTATGGGATAATTATTTATTGCGTGAACCGATTTTCACCGTTTTTACTTTATTTGAAAGCACGTCATTTCATTGTGATTTTGTAGAAATTACCGGTACAATAAACACCTGCTTATACGGTTAAATAACAAACTTAGTTCAGAAATTATTTTGTAATTTTTTTTAAAAAACTATTCAACCTGTCAAGTTTAAAATAGTTTTCGTAGAAAGTTTTTTTAAAGTTCAACTTTTGACATTTTTTTTCATATTTTTAAAACTTATGGTTCAAAAGTTAGAGGGGGGGGGGAGACACATTTTTTTTTACTTCTGTAGCGATTATTTCCGAAATTATTTACATTATCAAAAAATGATTTTAGTAAACCCCTATTTATTTTTAAATACCTATCCAACAATATATCACACGTTAGGGTTGAAATGAAAAAAAATCACTCCCCACTTTACGTACAGGAGAGGTACCCTAATAAAACATTTTTTTCCACTTTTTATTTTACCACTTTGTCGGCGTGATTGATATACATATTAGTACCAAATTTCAGCTTTCTAGTGCAGAGATTATCCGTCACTGAGATTATCCGCGGACGGACGGACGGACGGGCAGACATGTCGAAACTATAAGGGTTCCTAGTTGACTACGGAACCCTAAAAACGTACCATATGTACATATAATTCAATTGTATAAGGTGTCAATGTTTAAATACCTACCTACCATTTAATAAGTCACGTTTCATTTACAATCACTCGTGAGAAATAATAATTATCATCTAAATACACCTACATTTTAAGTACTTAGATACAGTCAGTAAGTAGTTAAGCGGATGAGGTGTTCAAAATGATCTTGGCACAACTTTATTGTTACGAAAATATCTACTTCTGCTGCTGACTGTACCTAATTACAAGTTTGACATTTTAAATCAGCTGAATTGTCAGGAACTAGCTATTCCCGGTGGTTTAATAATTTGTTTCGGTACTATTTATTTCTACTTACTATTTACGTCGTTTCTACGTCGGGCGATTTTCAAGATTTGAACGATAAATTTCAATTAATATTATCGTACGTAAGCTTTTTACAAGCTTTTGCTAATCTTCCCTGAATAAATATGTAACTAAATAAATACTTATTAATTAGCAAACTATTCTTCGGTTATTTTGTAATGAGCAAACTATTCTTCGGTTATTGATTGGTATTCGATTGCGCCGAAATTTAGCATGCTATAAATCTTCAACAATGTTAACATTCAGCTGATCTGTTGGTGACCGGAGGGAAAACTTTTGTGTAAAATTAACGCAAACGCACAATTTGAGTACGTAAGTGTCGTCTCGATGAGTAAGGAGAAAGTAAATAACTTTTATTATAAAAGTACAGCCGGCTACAAAAACTTGTTTAAAAATGTTTTAAATGTAAAATAATGTAATGTAATGTGTTTTGTTGTAAAATAATGTTTTGTTTGTTATGTACCTAAGTACATATTTAAAATAGACGCTGCAAACCGAGTTATATAAACTAAAAAGTACGGTCTCATAATCTCATTATGCAAGTATTTTTGTTATTTTTCATATGTAGGGTATAAAAGTTTTGTACACCGTTAGGTATTTTATGCTAAATTTTAGGGGCATGGACTGTCACTCGAATTTAGCACCTCGATTAGGATTAGGAATTAAAATTGATTATTCTTGTATTTCCCAGTTTTAAGTCAATATTTTTAAGCACACAACAAAATCAAACATTTTTTATTATTTTAAGACGATTGTCGCCAGTGTCCTTGAGCGTTCGGGCGCTGTGTACCCGCGCTACCCGCTTACCCCGCTCACTGCGATCGTACGTAAATCCGCCACACTGCACCGGAACGATGTTCAAAGAATATGACTTTACACAGAGGCGCGCGGGCAGTTTTATAATAATTATAATCCTTTTGCGGATATTTTTTTACTTGAATACTGTGATTAAGTACTGCAATGGTGATATTTTTAGGAATGCTACTTACCTAATAAATAAGATAAGTAATAACGATCTCAATTAGTGGATTTTTATGTAATAAAATAAAACCTACATTTTGAATTTGAAGTACAGCCAGCGGCAAAATATTGGTAAAAATATTCTGCATATCAGAAAAAAAACTGACCAGCGCAGAAAAAAAACTGAATGCACATCAAAGCGATGTTTTCATGTGAATTTAGTTTTTTTGTGCTGTGCAAGTGAGTTTAATAGATGGTTATTTTTTTGTAGCGATTTTGAATATCTATCGTAAAAATCATTTATATAATTACGAAAAATTTACAAAACTAATGTTGTTACGAATACTAAAATACACATGTAAGGAGCGGCATTTGTCCACGAAATCGTCATACAATTGTCACGAGAGCTGTAAAACCATTAAATTTTGATCTTTAAAATATAACACAGAGCAAAAACTTCTTCGGGTTCCGTAGCCATAATGGCAAAAAGGAACCCTTAAAAGTTTCTTGAAACATGTCCGTCTGTCCTTCCGTCCATCCGTATGTCACAACCATTTTATTGTAAAACATATATTGATGAAATTTTATCCATAGGTGTGTTTCTTGTGCCGCTACTTAGTTTTTAGCTAAATTGCTGGAAAAAAAACTTCAAGGGGAGGTACTCCATCCATACATATGCCGAAATAAATGTCAAAACAATTTTTTTTGCAAATATGAACATTGTGTACATCTATCGATACGGGTTTAAAAATATCTTAAGTATATATTACATAAACCTTTTTTATTGAGTCAATATTTTTAGAAATTATCGCTTCGAATGTCTAAATAATAGTCCGCCCCCCCCCCCCCCCCCCAGTAACTTTTAATCCGTAAGTCCAAAAAATATGAAAAAAATAAAGAAGATACGGCTTAGTACTTATTTAATTTATACGAAAACTATTTCACATATTATCAGTTGAGCCATTTTTGAGTTACCCGAGAAACTACTTTCTATGGAACCCTACATTATGCGTGGTCCGATACACTCTTGGCCGGTCTTTTAAAGATATTTGATAGGTAGTACTAACCGTTAGTAGTAATTTATTTATTTACTTGTGTTGATAATTAATATAAAATTTGCATTTCAGCGAGATAGTAAAGCTTTTTTTCTTTATTCTTACTTACATTGAACTCTTAAATATCAGCAATTTTTAATTAGAATCTCGATCAGGCTTTGCTCGTTATAGTGATAGTTAGTACACTGAATTTTGTATGTGTTTTAATCACGCCGACAATATGGTAAAACAAAACGAGAAAAATAAAATGAAGTGGAGGTGATTTTTTTTTCACTCCATAAGTCTTAAACAACTTTTAGATAAAACGCATATTTTCATAAATAATAACTCCGAAAATTAATTATTAGTCCATTGTATTGTAGCAATAGCAGGTTTCCGCAACTCGACGACTAACGCCTATTTTGCGTGACGCATCAGACTAAGTACTAATACATAATAATTGTAGTGTACTTACAAGACTACATTTGTTTTCAGGGCATTAAAATATGCATGAGTTCTGTTTTTTCTCCATTTTTATTTCATTTCTTTATTTAATTTGTAATATAGGTAATCTAAATAAAATACACTTTTTAAATGTAAATACATGAACTCACATACGGGTGTATTATCTTAAAAGGTAAAACGTCTATGCGCTATTGATTCCGACAAGACACGTTATGCCCGCACCGCATGAACCCTCTGCAGTTATTTAGTCTTTAGGCTCAGTAAGTCCGATATTATTGCTCACGGGCCAAGCACAAGTATTTGCAGTACAAGGGAAGCACGGAGCAACGAGCGACACAGCCTCCTCGTCTCAAAGCTAGCTCACGACTGCCAGCAACACCGTTTTCGAGCTACCAACGCACGAAATGTGGAATTATGATCAAGTTGTTTAAGAAAATTAATCAATTTGAATATCCTACGTTGTGTTTGTAGTGTTCTGTAGTACACATTTTTTAGTTCAACAATATTTTAAATCGAATGAGCCGTTCAGTAGATATAAGCAATATTAACCGTAAAACGACATTTCGTTACATTTAAATAACGGAGAAACTATACGTTACACGAGTTATTCAAACGTTGACAATGTTGTACAGGAAATGGTAATTAACATTTTTTTTTTCAAAATTTTTCAGTAACCCGTTATTGAGATATATCCCTTAGAAAGTAACAGTTTTTGGCCACAACTAGCGCCTAGCGCCTTAAACGAACATGGTTTTATGCCTCATCCACACGCAGCCGTCTATGACATCGCGAGCACTAACGTAATAGGTTACAGACGAGGTGGATTCGACAAATAAATTAAACAGTGTAATAATAAGTAGAAGAGCTTGCGCCAGGCACCGACTTCCCCTCATTACCAAATTGTCCCCGAACGTGATTCGTGAGCAGGCCACTTTCTTTTACCCGGTCATGAAAAGTGCTTAACCTAACTAGGACAGAAAAATTTGGTGAAATTGATAATAGCGAAGAGTAAATTGAAGCCACTCATTCTCGCATTGGCAGTAGTGGGCCGAATTTTAACTTTAGAACGGTCGAATTCAAAGAAATTAAGTTCGTTAATAATCGTACACAAAACTTTGTCACCATTATTTTAATATGAAATGAATAGTTTAAATGACCATGATTTTACTTTTAATATTTTTTAAACACCATTTCATCGTTTTAGACAGTTTTAACAGTCAGAGTCGAGCGCTATAATCTACAAAATCGCCCTCCTGGTTATAAATTCTTACAATTGAAGCTCGCCTGTCCTGGTTTTGAGCCTCCAGTTCATTTTTAGGGATCTTCTTTACCACAAGTACTTCCTTCAAAATTGCTTTAAACATTGGAATTGTTGGTGGTATTAAAATAACGGATTTCGTAGCGGTCTCGGTTATGATCCTGCCTTCAAAGACCGAGTCATATTCTCCTATTCTACGAGTACATGCCAAACCGTGATACGTGGATATCCATGCGAGATCGCTACTTGTTTGACACATGTCGGTACGGTCAGCTGCAGAGAAACTAAAATAGTCCATTCATCATTCCGTTGAAATCCAAGGTACCGTTACATCAATAAAATTGATGTACAATACACGGTGTAACATGAGGAAACCGAATAATTTTAACAGCGTATTCCTGATCATAATTGGAGACTAAAATGTCGTATAAACTTTTCTGGAATTCGCCTAGTTTCAGAGTTACTATAACTTAAATAAAAAAACATTTTTGAATGTGACTCAGTGCAAAACACTTTTTTGATGGCGATTTCAACCTTTATAGGGTCTAGTCTAGACATTCTTATTGACAGATATCAAAGTGCCAAGGAATACTTTACGTAAACTACTTTCTTCGAAAAAAAATGTACCAATTTATTTTAATCGACATCTTTACCAATAACATTTATGTTTTTATGTTCAAAAGCATTTAAATAATCGAAAAAAAAGCAAAAAAATAATTTTTTTTTGCGAAATCCAGAAAAGTTTATACGACATTTTAGTCTCCAATTATGATCAGGAATACGCTGTTAAAATTATTCGGTTTCCTCATGTACACCGTGTATATTCGATTATAATATTTTTTGTTCAGTTTTCTTAGTATTCGGAAGACGTAGGAGCGTGAGGCGCGCTGACGGCCCTCCATAAACGTAAACATGCGACGATCTATTTAAATCCTCCTTGATTTACGTCCGACTTTGCATACTGTTGGCATACTCGATGCAAAGTTACCGGTGATGCCATCGGGCTGCTCACCTAGATGGCAAGACCCATTCAAATAACATCTTCAGCTCTTGTAGTATTAGTGTAATATATCTAAATATATAAAAGAAGAAACTGACTGACTGACTGACTGACTGACTGACTGACTGACTGACTGACTGACTGACTGACTGACTGACTGACTGACTGACTGACTGACTGACTGACTGATTGACTGACTGACTGACTGACTGACTGACATATCAACGCACAGCCCAAACCGCTGGTTCTAGAGATTCCAAATTTGGCACGTAGGTTCCTTATACGGTCTAGGCATGCACTAAGAAAGGATTTTTCAAAATTCACCCCCTAAGGGGGTAAAATGGGGGTCCAAATTTTTATGGCGAATCAAGATTTGTTAGACTATTTTATTCTAAACTTCACAGGAGTATTCCTAACGATAAACGAGTAAACACGTGTTTCAGGTTTTTGAAAATTCAGCCCCTAAAAGGGGCAAATGTGGTCACAAAGTCTGAAAATCAACATGGGTATCGTATCCTTTTTGAGTACATATAGTACGCGGGCGAAGCCGCGGGAAAAGGCTAGTGTTGTTATAAATAACAACCTTAGGGTGAGAAATTGCTACGATGAAGATTTTTATTAAACTAGGCATAGTACACATAATTTCGCATCCAAAATTTTCATCACAATCCCAGTTGGTACACGAATAAAATCTTATAAATATAAATAGAATTTATTAGTCCTTGTCGAGTTTGGGCATGATTTAAATTATTAAGCCACGACATGAGATGTCAAAGGAGACAGGGGTTTTCATAAGCCCAAGCGGCCATAGCAACTTATTTGTACATCGTTAGTGAAGAGACATGACACAATGGTAATTGATAAAATATGCAAAGCGAATAAGTACAAAGCGGCCATTTTCTTAATCCTATTAAGTGGGCACAGAAAAAACACTGTACTATTGTGATACACAAAAATATACTTTCGTACCTAATATGGTAAAAATAATCAGCACGGCTAGCACGTCTTGCAAGAGCGACTAAAGCCGCGAGTTGGGAAAACCTTCTCGCGCCTGTCAAAAATCTTGCTTTCCGGTAGCATAACATGCACCCGCGGCTGCAACTGGCGCGAAGAGAACTCAAAGTTGGGCTAAGGATTTTACTTCAAAGTCGCGAGTCACTGTCATTTTATGACAGTGGCATTTGATCGCGAGTCTGTCGCTCCTTTCACGCGCAAGTTGTGCTGCCAACTAGCGACATTGCATGAAGTCGCGCAGGGGGCCGATTTTTGACAATCGAGCGCTCGAACTCAAATAATTTAACCTCGAATATAATCGCACACAAAAGTTTGTCGCCATTATTTACGCATGAAATTAATAGTGTAAATAATCATGATTTTAAATTACTATCGCAGTTATTTTTAAAACATAATTTCTTCGTTTTATTCAGAGTTTGAAATGTCATATTCGAGCGCTCGAATCTCAAAAATCGCCCCCCAGATCAGTCTCTTGTCGCGCCAGTCGCGCGTAAGACGTGGTAGCCGTGCAGGAGTGCTTAAGCGGGTGAGACGTCCAAAATGATCTTGGCATTTTATTACTAAGAGAGCAAAAGCGATTCGAGAACATTCAAGTACACCTATCCGCTTTGCTACTTCTGCTGCTGGTTGTACATAACTACAGCACGAAAATAATGTAAATCAGCATCAAAAATATTTGTTAGTTTGAGTTAATTTTAGTATAGTTAGTTTTGTATTAAGCAGAACGTCTGCTAACGATACCACAAAATACACAAAATTAATTATATAGGTACTTAATTGTATGGGATATGCATTGTATGCATATAATTCTCAATACAACTTGGAACTCCGATGACCGGTTGAAAAGTGTAAGACTTCTTCGACAGATGTCGCCAGGCGTCCCCCTAAGACGCTATAAGGGTATAGTAAGGAAATTCACCGCCATCAAGTAAGTCTCAGTAGCTCAGTTGGTCAGAGCGATGGGCACGTATCCCAGAGTCGCGAGTTCGAGTCTCGCCTGAGGAAGTGGATTTTTCTACTTTTCCTTTATTTCTAAACATTGTCATTCCATATAGTTAAGTTCTAGACGTTAGATTATAAATGGGGAAATTTATATGTGGTGTTGTTCCTCCTTCGCGCAAAAACGCCTACGTGTATTTCGATGAAATTAAATATTTAACACACTGTAGATTATAACGTGGAAAAGGAAACTTTTATCTCAGATTAATTCCTTATAAGTAGGTGAAATGAGGCATCAACGTATGGGCTTCCAAGTGAGAGCATACCCCTCGTTAGGCAATTTTAAGATTTCTCCTCGGGCGAAGTGGGAGGAACCTAAGCTTGTTTAGCTAAGCAGTAAATAGATAAAAAAAACTCCGTGCATCTTTGTTTTCATTTGTACTCATTACATATATTCAATAACACGATCGTCTCAATGTCTCTATTAGGTTCTTACTATACATTCTACTTAAAGACAAGAAGCTAAGTTCAATGACATACTCATAGGTATTATGGTAATATCATGTTCAACGGCGGTGGGTAATCTTTCGTGAACAGTCGGGTCGTTTACAAAAATTAGGTTGAGTAAAGATGCACTCGCATTATCATTACAATATGCGCATTAGCGTCGCCAGAGCTTTAAAGGAAACGCTGTCATCCTTCCAAGACTCGCAAGGGGTGTATACGGTACACGTTGTCAACTAAAGCGCTTACGATGTTTTTTAAATACCAGATTATTAAACATTTACACGTACTTATAGCCATTTAAAATTAAATATCTGAAATAAATTAATGTGTATGAGAGAATTCATCAATTATATTTATAATCCTTAAGAAACAAGATATACCTAGTTAACGTCCTTCATTCTGAAGGTATATTGTTTCTTGCAACTGAGACACCACAAACAATAGAACGTATGACATTTAAAATAACAGACGCTTTGTGTAAATGGAATCCGTTAAGTTTTATCGGATTTATTAAACCCGTGAGCGTGAGCGTGAGTATTATCCTGTGTACGGTAGTAGTGTCTGGTGTCAGCCTCACTCCCCGATACGACTTATTGAAAAATCTGCCTCTTTGTACCGCACCCGGAGCCTTTGTGTGAGGCGTCCATGAATATTAAAATTCCTCAACTCATAAGATCAGATCAATTACCTCGTGGCCAACACGTTACACTTTAGCGTTCGGTTAGCAAGGTTCATTATAATATCAACGTATGTACTTATACAAATTGTCAACAAGTACTTAGAGTAATGATTTTAAAAAAGCTATTCTGCAAATATTTCTTCATTTACTTCATTACCTAAACAAAAAATGTCAATATTAAAAATAAATATGTGTACATAATGTCAAAAATTAAACCTATAATGAAAACCTAAGTAAATGTTACTATGTTTAGGTTTATGTATGTAGGTTTTAATTCACATGTCAAGTAGATTGATCTGTGATGTATAGATATAAGGACGTTTAGATTAGCCGCAAGGCTTGCCTGAACTGGAAGCGGATTGGATTTAGAACTCACACGTAAGTAAGACTGATAGAGCTTGAGTGAGCCTATTTATAGATCCTTACTATCCAAAATAAAAAACTAACAGAATACAATTAAAGTTAGGGCGAACCGTCAGATTAAACTTTTGATTTATCACATCGTACTAAAGAAGGATTTTTTTGTTTAGTGTTGACAACTCAGCAAGGCGAATGCTGCCCCATCTACGAGTATGGGTTTGACCGCATGCGGCGCGACGGCAGTAACGAAACAATTATGTTTTGTAGCGAGATTGGAGCCTGGACCACAAGCGCCTGATTGTGCCCCTCCCCTAAATAATGTCCGCAGAAACAACAACCACCAGAATGGAAAATATCGTAAATTGAATACGCAGGCACAAACTGCATTCCACTTCATTTCGCTAATAAATTGTAGAGGATTCTTAAAGTAAGTATTTAGTAAAGACAATTTTTTTTTGTTTTTACTGTTTAAGTTTTACTTACATAAATAATGTCGTGATTCAACAATATGCAGTAATTAATGAAGTAAACTAATGTCAAACTACTTATTTTATTTTTATGCTAATTAGTTAAATTCGAGTACAACCCTATTAAAACCACGGACCAGGTATTGCCGTTTTCTAAATAAAATCCAATTTGTTTTGTATTATATATTATGTTCTTCGTTCATGGAAATCGTGAGTTAGAAATTGTTTTTAATTCATAATTGTATTTTTAGTAATATTTTACATATAAATATACATACTCATACATTCCCTAAAATTTTTGACATGCAACTCTAAACAATGCATAGAGCAATGATGGTAGAGACCAAATTGAAGCTACAGAATGATTAAACACGCCCCTAAGGACGCTGTTTGAACATTAACGTTAGATATAGATACAGTTTCTGTTCAAAAATATACATACCTACCTATTTACGTATTTAATAGTTTTAGCACACACATTAAATTATTAATTAAACATGCGCCAAATAACTTTATACGCTTGTGTTGACTGAAGGCGTAATTCGGTCACGTATGCAAGAATTAGTAAATATAATGACGACCTGATGGTCGTGCCAGCATCAGGTTTAGGAACGGTCGTAACGTTTAGTTTTCATAAAAGATAATACGTGCTGTATTTTTTATAGCTGTGGCCTAAATCTTTGCTCCGTTCATGCACACTTACTCTCACCAAATAATCTCGCACATTTTCTATTATACATATAACTATGTTAAAATAAGAATTTTAAATCCTGGTTAAAATAATTAGGTATTTATCAAAGTAAATGCTTACTGACCTACACTATGTCTATATATATCCGAACATCAGGCAGACAGGCAGCTTTTCATTGGTGAAGGTAAAATAATGCAAATCACTTGCAGAATACAAATATCAGTGTTCTGGGTTTAATGCATTTTTGTGATAAATTATTAATTAGAATATATGATTGCCAGGAGTGTCTGTTAAGGGAAAGTAGTGACAAATGACGTATTCACAGTTCGTGGCCTACTGTTTTTGTTTCCGTAATAATACGCTATGTTTTTTGTTCTTTTTTTTAATATAGAACCTGTCCTCTGTAAATGAAACAACTTCGGTAGCTATATTACCTATTTTGGTATTACTTTTCTCCAGTTATTTTTTTTGCAGGAATGTCACTCTGAGCTGAGCTTCACCCATTAATAGCTGCCAGATGCCCGGATCAAGCAATAAGGATAGTGTAGCAAACTAAATAGAAGGGTTTCATTGCTCCCATTATTGTGTCATATCTGACGTGGCTAGCTCATAGTCTATTTGTATATCATTTTATTTCTTCAAGTATTGTTTAGTAACTTAAATGAGTTATTTATTTTTCAGATGAAAATATCTAACTGCTCTTACTTACGTTTGATTGGTCGACGTTCGGTGTATTGCGCTCCCACGATGGATGAGCAAATGAGTAGGGGCAAAACTGCCCCGAGTGGTGCCTTCATATCAGCAGCTGCTGGAAAGCTGCATCTGTTTCTGTTGTTGCGTCAACGTCGTCTTCAGAGCCCTTCGCTCTCACCTAAGCAATCCCAGTTGAGCCGAAAATTCTTAGGCAGCGTTCACACTGCTGCGGTTCCCGCATGCGTCGCCGGTGCGCGAGCAAGATAGCGCTCTGCATGTGTATAGCGATGTCACGCTTGCACACCGTCGCCGCACCCGGTTGCGGCGCCAGTGCGATAATCGCCTTAGACCAACAAGCTACCCCAACGCTTCGCACAAAGGTTATCCAAACGTGATCTTATCTGATGCTTATGAGTAAATAACTGAATTTGCAATGCGAATAGTCAAATATATTTATGAATACACTGAGATAACATAAACTTCAAAAACTACCTCTAAGCCATAATTATACCTATTGAAAACGATAGAACCAACGTTTATTGGGATCACCCAAAACAGGGTTCGGTGTACTAAGTTTTCTGGAGTATAACATTAGAGGGCATTTATATTTCGGACACAAGAGAGATACTATGTATTATATTAATAACTCCGTTTATGATCTATTTCTATAACCTAAAAAAACAATTATAAGTTTGCTTTACATGTGTTGTAAAATAAAAAAATATATATAATTAAATTAATACTAACAATGTCTCTACTACGGTTACAGGTGTAGGTACTTATAATAATTTGTTAGGCTGGGTAGTGTCATATTCTAATTTTTGATAATATTCCATTGAGTGTAAGTTCATATGTGTATACCATTCATAGACGTTTCTTTGAAAAGGATTTAAGTACATTGTCATTTAGTGTCTATCAGATCTGCCGGCTGTTCACGATGAAGTTTCGATACACGTTGACCGGTCATTCGTCTTTGTCAACTGTCATCTATTAAACGAACCCGGAGCGCATCGGTCATAATGGCTCTGTCGTGGTGCGATCACATATGCGTGGAGTGCCGAGTCGAATAACGAGGCGAATAGCGCGCGACTACACATGCGTGTTGGCACTGGCGCGGATATGGGGAACCGAATATGTGAGTAGAAATTCGTGTTGGCACTCGTACGCGAATGATTCGTCGAACTATTCGACGAGCACCGACGCGAGTACGAACACGCTAGTGTAAACGCCCTATCAGTGATACAGCCAAGCTTTTATTTTACCTAAGGCTAAATAGTTACATACATTAAAAGCAATCTCGTGTTATTTATGTTATTGCAAAATATATACATACCTACTTTACTATAAAATTTTCCAATTGATGTAGTTATGTTTTGGTTATGGCTTGATAAAGATCCAAGCATTAATCAATCATTATAATAGATATGCTTGTAAAAAAGGAATTTATAACCATATCATATAGCGTAGAACGCCAATAACTAACTGGCCCTGTTCATTTTAGTTACGTACTGGCCACAACTTTCGCCGCTATTTAACCGAACCATTTGTATGTATTTTTTTAGGGTTCCGTAGTCAACTAGGAACCCTTATAGTTTCGCCATGTCTGCCCGTCCGTCCGTCCGTCCGTCCGTCCGCGGATAATCTCAGTGACCGTTAGCACTAGAAAGCTGATATTTGGTACTAATATGTATATCAATCACGCCGACAAAGTGGTAAAATAAAAAGTGGAAAAAAATGTTTTATTAGGGTACCTCCCCTATACGTAAAGTGGGGCGTGATTTTTTTTTCATTTCAACCCTAACGTGTGATATATTGTTGGATAGGTATTTAAAAATGAATAGGGGTTTACTAAAATCATTTTTTGATAATGTAAATAGTTTCGGAAATAATCGCTCCAGAAGTAAAAAAAAATGTGTCCCCCCCCCTCTAACTTTTGAACCATAAGTTTTAAAAATATGAAAAAAATCTCAAAAGTAGAACTTTATAAAAACTTTCTAGGAAAATTATTTTGAACTTGATAGGTTGAATAGTTTTGAAAAAAAATTCAAAATTATTTCTGAACTAAGTTTGTAATTTAACCGTATAAGCAGGTGTTTATTGTACCTGTAATTTCTACAAAATCACAATGAAATGACGTGTTTTTAAATAAAGTAAAAACGGTGAAAATCGGTTCACGCAATTTATTGCGTAAGAATTATCCCATAAAAATCATCATCCATACTTTAAGCTCGCGCGCAATAGTTTACTTAATTTGCCGATAGATGTCGCTGTACGTGGAACGCTCATATCATATCCTACATGGCGGTGTTATTTTAACTCTTAAGTGTCCCCACTTACTGTGACGGACGGAAAACTACGGAACCCTACACTGAGCGTGGCCCGACACGCTCTTGGCCGGTTTTTGTGTGTACTATTTGTATGCGTGATTCTTATGTACCTATAATAATATGTAGTTCTTGTCCAGATTATGTTGTCCAGATATTACAATTTAGACTATCTCGATGCTACATTTATGTAGTATGTACTCGTTTCAATAATTAAGATCAAAATTTAATCAGTGTTAATAAACCAATTCACATTTCCTAATTTTAAAAAATCGTTAGGATTTGTCGTTTGTAATACCACCTGTATATTATACCTAATGTTAACTCTTTGTTAAATCACCTGCTTATCCTTTGTGACTAGACTATGTAGTATATAATTAAATTCAAAGAATTCAAACGTTGAAGACGAATCAACATTAAATTTTACCTTAGACAAACATTAGGCTTGCGACACTGTGTACATTATTTATTTTTATATGCGTTCGTTAACATGGCATTAAATTTTGTAGCGACACCTACATGAGCCATACGGTGATATAAATCACATTGACTTTATTGGTCAGCCATTCGTTCGTCACTGCCATATGCAGTTGTTTGTTAGAATAGTCAATAAATACGTATAATTAAACTTAACGAAGCTCTTTGCCGCACTTGATAATAAGCAATAGAATTATGAAATTGAACATCTGGCTGATAGCAATGTTTCGATTAAGCTTTAGCGTTGTATTCGTATATGATTAACTTGACCCAAGATGACTCCACTCCAACCCTCGCTTAAAGTAATAGACAGCCAAAATTAATAAAGGAGATAATAATAATACATAAATTATTAAATAAATAAAACATATTTCACTTATATATTTCACTTATATATTTCACTTTAATGTTTTTATATACCTCCAGTACCGGCCAATAATATATCACCTCCGTGTTTTACCATAGAACTTTTTTTATATTTGTGAGTGATTTCACCCCACTACTTTCGGTAGTCTAGGAGTAGTCTTTTGTGAAAGCGTAGAGAAAAATTGTTCTCGTTTTTTCATAGACATTTATTTAAATATATAGTCAACTTAATGTTTAATAAGAGCTTTTTAGGGTTCCGTAGTCAACTAGGAACCCTTATAGTTTCGCCATGTCTGCCCGTCCGTCCGTCCGTCCGCGGATAATCTCAGTGACCGTTAGCACTAGAAAGCTGAAATTTGGTACTAAATAATATGTATATCAATCACGCCTACAAAGTGGTAAAATAAAAAGTGGAAAAAAATGTTTTATTAGGGTACCTCCCCTATACGTAAAGTGGGCAGTGATTTTTTTTTTCATTTCAACCCTAACGTGTGATATATTGTTAGATAGGTATTTAAAAATGAATAGGGGTTTACTAAAATCATTTTTTGATAATGTAAATATTTTCGGAAATAATCGCTCCAGAAGTAAAAAAAAATGTGTGTCCCCCCCCCCCCCTCTAACTTTTGAACCATAAGTTTTAAAAATATGAAAAAAATCTCAACAAGTAGAACTTTATAAAAACTTTCTAGGAAAATTATTTTGAACTTGATAGGTTGAACAGTTTTTGAAAAAAAATTACAAAATAATTTCTGAACTAAGTTTGTAATTTAACCGTATAAGCAGGTGTTTATTGTACCTGTGATTTCTACAAAATCAAAATGAAATGACGTGCTTTCAAATAGAGTAAAAACGGTGAAAATCGGTTCACGCAATAAAGAATTATCCCATAAAAATCATCTTCCATACTTTAAGCTCGCGCAATAGTTTACTTAATTTGCCGATAGATGTCGCTGTACGTGGAACGCTCATATCATATCCTACATGGCGGTGTTATTTTAACCCTTAAGTGCGGACACTTACTGTGACGGACGGAAAACTACGGAACCCTACACTGACCGTGGCCCGACACGCTCTTGGCCGGTTTTTAGTAATATCCTGAGTCTCCTATTGTAATTCACAGTAGGTATTTCATTGTTCACATATATTCATCATATTTTTGTATAAAATGACTAGTAAAACATGCAGTATACAAACTAACCTAATATTGTTTACTTTATACATGCTCATACAAAAATGTGTTTAAATAATAGATAATCGTGTTCCTTGGCTCTTTAAATTTTCTTGCATGTGCTCTATAATCAAAGACTTGCACAAAGGTATAGGAGGAAGTAATATACATTTCATGATATGAAAGAGAATACCTACCGTACCTTATCTTGTAGAGCACGGTTTAGATCTTCTGAGAATACGACACGTGCGATCCTAAACGAGTGTCTCAACAGTGGCCCCACTCAAGGTCTACAATGGTTATGCGTTATCATATCACTGTTATCTGAAGGATATTTAAAGCCTAAGTTTACTTTCATTAAAACATATTCATGTCGCATTCAGTATAAATCAAACGAAATGCAATGATAGAGGACCTCAAGAGCTAGATTTAACCCTCTTTTATGTATAAATAAAAGATTCGGAGGTAGTTACACCCGCCTGGCTGTTAAATTAAGTTAAATAGATAACTATATGTAATTGGAATATTAGAGTACACTTAAATGCCGCTGTTGACTTTTACTGTGATCGCTCTACGTTTATGACTACAATTATACTAGGAAATAATGTCATCTGCCATCTGATCACTCTACGCTGACGCGTTACTTATAAGGTTAAGTCCTTGAAAATACTAGCATCTGGTTTTCACATTGCATTATTTCAGCGAAGAAATGAACATCACCATGTTGCGTTCTCACGCCCGCTATATTCACACGAGGATATTATTAGCCCCGCGTGTCACCTACACAAATGTAAAGGTTTACAATATTGTTTCAAAAACTAATATTTAAAACCTTAATTTTAGCACGACTGAGATAAATTACAAATCAAATCCTTTAATGTCATAACTACAAATAATGAAACGTTATTTTGCAAACTATGAAGCCTAATAAATTTGCGAAAGATGTTGACGTAATAGTTTTAAGATATTGTACAGTTAAACACATTTTTTGCGTAAATATAACTATACTTATTTTGTTCTATTATTCATCAGTTACAATCATTTACTAAAATAAAAACGTATGAATGCCTACATCAAATTCATTTATAAAAGATTATCCACGTATGATTTAATCCCATTAATGTCCTATTAAAAGGGTGTTTACATCAAAAATATGTCAAAAAGATTAAATCAAGTCAAGATTTAAACAAAATGTTTACCGTCCCAATACACTTATGCTTATTTACTTACTACATAAAAGTAATATTATTCGGACATGTGGTAGTCACTACAACTCGATATATATAATATTATGTTTTTTCTGCCGTAGTTTTATAGAGATACCTCAGAAGAGACCTAGAAGATTACCTAATGTACCTATGCGTCAGGCGAAAGTATGTCATCCCTTTTCATTGCGACTATGGCTTTACAAGAAAGCTCGCAGTAATCATTGCCAGGAGAGAGCAGCACTTTGAATTACCTAACATTTTTTCAAGAATTACTGCCAAGCCGTGTTATACGGTACGCTAAGGATTTTTCTAAAAACACATGCATCAAAGCTTGGTTATTGACGGAGTTACTACAGATATTTACGTAAAATTTTGTACCATTATTTCATCAACCTATTTATGTATGTATTAGTTATTTTGCAAGTAATATTTCATTATAATGAAGGGAATGTAACGTCACCTACTTTACTAAATATTAGGTTATTTGTATTTCTAGGTTCTAATGGATTGCTATCCGATATGATACACTGGAGTCTAAGTTTAATAGACTATTGTCTATATATCGATAAATCACTTGCTGATTTATATAAGTTAAAATGGTATTCGCCGGTTTCCATCTGCAGTTAATGAAGTACAAAAGAATCCATCGCAACACTTACGTAGGTACTTTACCTGGCTAAGAAAAAGTCCTGGTATGGTACAGAAACACAAATAAAAAATTTATAATACTTAATGAAAATATTTTGAATAATACTTTCATAAGACTACTTATCTATCATTTGATTTGTTTTATATGTGCATAGTGATTAAATTAAAACCTGTTTCCAACGTAAGAACAAGGCGACGCGCGTCACGTGAGTCAGGGTGCGACAAGTTAGACCTAAGTTAAGAGGGCAAATATTCAAGGTAAAATGCAACTCACACCCATAGACATAAACAAAAAGGAAGATGAGTGACGTTCATAGTAAACAAAACTGAAATGTGGTCCAGCACCTACACACTTGTAAAATTCTACACACCGCTATAATGTAAGTGCATCATGGGCAAAAGAGATAAACCTATAACTATAGTTACTCGTAACACGGGTATGCAAGGGAGACCTCCATATTTTGCGCATTGCACAAAGTGTGACTGAGAGACTTTGCCACACGACTAATTCAATATAGGTCCCAGAACCTACATTTGATGGCACACAATCGAGCGCCTGGTACCATATCTCCCTTTTCGTATAATCAATGCTCACACCTGATAAAACTGAAACTCCCCGATAACCGACGAAAAATTCCCAAAAATGCAAAACTTTGTAGCGTTTGAAGTCTAGTCTGTATTTGACACTGCCTGATTTTCCAATTCAATTATATTGGAGTCCGAGTGTTGCAGGCAGCTGAAAATCGACAGTAATAGTTATATACAGCGCAGTGCGTGGATATTTGGATTATGTCCCATCGTATTACTACCAAGCCGTCAGCAACCTACGTATTACTACAACATTGGATTTTATGAAATCACCGCTGTGCTATTTATAAGCATTATAAAGTATTACTCGAATTTAGAATACAGTGTGGAGATGCACTACAATCGAATGTTTAAATGGATGTTAACATAATAATTACTAACCAGTTTTTTTTGTAATATACTTACATAAGATATTTGAAATATATAAGAGTACATTATATTATGTACCAGTATATTACTTGTGCCTAGGTATTACGAACCAGTAAGGCCTAAAGCAAACGTTGAGCTTCCCGCCGCTTTCCTTTGGTAAAACATTCGGCAACTGCTCGTTAACTTTGGCAAGTGGCTCAGCAAATAAGTTAATTGATTACAAATAGCAGTCTTGAGTTTATGAAATAAATGTATAAGCAAACATGTGCATGCTTGCCTTATTTTCTCGCTTAAATCAATTTAACGTATTCCAATATTTTTCACAGCATATGTTTTTCTTTGCATTATCTACATAAAGGGGGTAGTTTTATTATGTTAATTGTATTTACGTCACACCTGGCCATAATGTGAGTTTTACCGCTCGCTACGCTTACGGTAAAACTCGCATTATGGCCAGGTGGGGACGTAAAATTGTGTACTCACCACGGGCAGTAAAAAAGAAAGCTCTCTATCGCATATTTACAACCCTCGCCTGCGGCTCGGGTCCCAAATACCTGCGATTTCGGGCTTTCTTTTTTTTACAGCCCTAGGTAAGTAATGTACTATTATTGTGTTTATATTTAAGATAAAAAATTGTACACCGTTTAGCGGCGCGTTTAATTGAAACTACAGGTGATCAGAGAGCTGGCCAATTCTTTTCACAACTTGTAAGCATCGCTATAGAGCGTGGCATTGCGGACGGCCTTCTGGGAACACGTACTACCCATCGGTACTGATTTAAGAGTATATTTTTTATTTATAGGTAGCTCTTAGTTTATTGCTTTATATTTCTATGTCCATGTCCTTTTTAATGTCCTTTTCCACTATTTTAAAATTGGAAAGGAAATTTTGTAATTTACTAGATAAAGCACTGGCAGATAATTATTCAAATTAAACTAAAATACTACTCACTATGCCTAATATACATTAAATTGTAACTATTAAACAAGGTAAACTAACTTAGAGTTCAATTAAATAGTATAACTTGGTACCTATTCAGTGATTTCTCGTCTGGCACGCTTTTCACGACAACACAAGTTAGATTGTCATGCAAAGCAAAGACCAGCTTGCCAGCTACGGTTACCGGGTGCGTGGAAATAACGGAACTTTAATACCCGCTTATTAAACAAAGCTCTGGAACAGTCACTTGCGTGCACTTATTTGTTGCATACGAGACCTACCCCTTTACTCATAGAACTCAGCAAGATTTGACAAAGGTGATAAGGTATGTATAATGAATGTATGCACATATATGCCTGTTGTGGAAGCGGAGAGGATACGACGATCGTTAATAATTTGTGATGGAGATTTTTTTTTAATATTATTTATTATGAACATTAGTAGTATTCATGATTTAAAGTTTTTTTTTATAAATATAGGAGGGAAGCTAGTTTAATGGTGTTTAATACTAATCTAAATAATTAATTATTTTACTTTATGTACTTGCATATTTCGCCCAAAGCACTATTATGTATCCTTCGGCAGGAGTAACATTCGTGGATTCGTCGAACAAGTCGCTCGAGAGCTGATAGCCTAGCGCTAAAGCGTGAGGATTCATGCCCGGGGTTTGCGGGTTCTATTCCCAACAAGTTTCTCAGAAATATTGCACAAAACTTCTAAAGATATTTTACTAGTTGCTCTTCGGCTAAAGTTCCCGAAAACTACAAAAAAGTTAAGTATGCTGAGTATGCGGAACTGCCAGTCTACACCTACAAAATTATAATTTGTATCTAGTTTCAATTGTATAGCTGTTAACCGACTGTAGGGTATTTTGTTAATTAAATAAGATTTTATAAAGACGAATCAGTAAAATGTAGCAATAATTTGTAAGCCACCGACTTTGTTATCGGTTCCAGGGTAAGGGGCACGTGTTGCACTGATAACTTAAGTGTGTCAGGGAACTGGTAATGGGACCAAGACAATAATAAACAGATGCTTAAATATCGAACAATAACGTACTAAACGTTACTCAACTGACATTATGCATTTACTTATTTAAAAAGGCATTTAGACTAGAGACATTATCAACAATATAACAACAAGTATACCATCTGACGTGTTACTGGAATGGTACTGTTTATGTGGTCGGCCAGACTTGTGTACTAAGCAGTACTGCTATGAAACCGGCCATTATAGTTTTGGTGTCCACGAAAAGTCTAGGACTCTTTCCGAATGTCATAACATAAACTATGAAAAACAGGAACATAATTAGCGTCAATTTTACACGACAACCCAGTCATTCTCATTACTGTATACTCGTAATTCTCTATAAATCTCATTACTGTAATAATGATTTAACAATGACATTAGTATTCGAGTAATCTTCATATAATAAACGAGTACTTACGAATAACATCATTTAGACGCATAGCTAACAGATCACAAACAGAAATTTACATTACGAGTGTTCTTTAGTAGACGGATCGTATCCATTACAAACACCTTGTTCACACATCAAAGTTTATTTTAATGTGGGCGGCATCAAAATAACAGTTTATGGTTTTCTCTACGCGTAAGACAATGTCTCGTTCAAATAAACTCTTAGTCCCTTTGTGCCGTAACGAGTGCCTTCACGTCTCGCGACACTTGTACTAACACGAATTTCAATATCAATGACCAAAAGAAGTTTTTCTATAAGCCCTGCAGGTATTTAGGCTTTTTACTTAAAATAAATTTATTTCAATTTACAAGAGTAAAAATTAAGTAGTGTGGGATACAATCTTCAAAATATCTGTTGTTAATATTTAGGTGCAGTCGTCTGAAATAATGGCTTGCCCATAGCAACACATAAAATATGTCATGACACGCTTCTATAGCATAAGAGATTAATGATCTCATTCAGAAATCATGTGATTCCTAATGATTTTTGGTGGTTTGTTATTTAATACTGTGTACGAAAAATTATACGCGATATTTTGATGATCCGTATATTGCACCTCCTTAGAAGCATAGGAAAACAAAACATATGCAGAGCCGTATTTGAAAAATACGATGAAATGAATAGGCTTCATGAGGGTTCCGTAATCTTAAGAGTCCGGTAACGATTTGAAAACGAAAATAGCTAATAATGAAATAACGCACGTGAATTGCATTTGATAAGATAGTTTTAAGTCTTCTTATTGCAAAAAAAATCTTTTGGTACACATTTATTATTACTGAATACCTGAAAACTCAATTCTTGCAGAGCTTGTTTAGTGAGGACGTTGATTCGTGCAAACTTGTTGCTTGATTTTTTATTATTATTTTATTTGTTATGCCCTCCAATATATTTTATATTATCTGATTCTGATCTGAATAACAAAACCAATTTTTTTTTCTACATAATATTATAAAATACTTACTAATTTAATAAAATACTTTATACATTACCAAAAATGCCACCTAAACTTCGGCATTTTTTCGTAAAATTGCTCTAGCTAAACATACTCTTCCTTAAAAAATATGTATGAAAATGAAAAAAACTGTTCCACTTATTCCTTAAACGACTCATTTTCCAACGTATTTATATATTTTCGTAGTATTTATATATTCAACGTATTTATGTAGTTTAAAATCACTTTAATCAATAAATATCTTACTTTTTTCACCTCTCCAATCAAAAATCGCGAAACAGCTGTTAGGTAAATAAAATTATTTATAAATAAAACAGAAAGTTCTAAAAAGTGTTGCACTTATTCCATTTAAAAATAAACTATCTTTCAAAATATGTATAGAAACTGATAATAGTCTTATTAGTTACTGTAAAATAGTATCGAAAAGTTGAGCAAAATCGAAAAAAAACTTTACCAGACTCTTAAGGTCCCATTCGTCAGACATATTGGTTACGACGGTATTCATACAAAGAAATTTCATAGAGGTAACGCATGAATAAAAATATTTTGTTAAGACTGATCAACCATGAGGTGGCCTGAAAATAGATTTGCAGCAAAATTACGGAAAGATGGTGCAATCTCGGAGTCTCGCACTAGTTAGTAGGTACGTATTTGTATTTTCACCAATATGAATGAAAAATGATTTAATTATTGTATAAAGTTAGTTAAATACTCCATTGTTGTATCGTTTACAAACAGATAGCATTGGATATCATTGTTGTAGCTATTGAGTCGAATAGGGTTGTTAACCCGGCCGGAATACCGTTAGGCACCCGGTGGCCTGCTCAAATGCACGCAGCACAAACGTTTCATTGAGTCTCGCCCTTCTCAGAACATTATTAGAAACAGCACCGGGAATGCATGTCGATAAAAATATTGGTTGAATCCATTAATTTTAACATGAGGTACTTGGTTCGCAGTGCACCCAATATTTATATTTATGTGACTAGGTAACGAATTCAACGTTAAACTACTAAACATATGTTGTTCCCTTCCCATACTTGACGGTGAAAGTATTCAAAAAATTTGCAACTTCGAGTGAATATGGGCATGTGAAAAAAATTAAGCACATTGACCACAAACAATCTGTAACAGAACATCTAACTTTATTCACTCATGTTTCAACAAAGCCATATACAAATTTCACTGTGAATAATGTAAAAATGCATATCTAATGGAGAGTTTAACATTTTTTACAATACACCTGGATTTCAAGCTTCGCATTATATGCACACAAGAACTAAAACTCGTATTAACATAAATACTTATGCATTATGTATTTGATTTGTTGTTTAGTATCTATTCGAGTAGGTACGAGTATTATGTGTGACCTGTAACTTTGGTGTTATTATTCAATATTGTAGCTATTTGTATTTGTTTTTATCGATGAGTTGCATGGTACAAAACAACACAACACACAATTTGACAAAAGCATAGCAATTTGAAATGGCATATAGCGAATGAGCAAATATACTATTTCGTAGCGTAGCCAAAATGGCAGAACAGGAATCTTTGTAAGTTCCATTAAATTTAAAAACCCGTGCGTCATTGCGAACTACTCGTATGGTAAAGTGTACACGGTGTACAAGGTGAAAAAAGACTCCTAATGCGTCCTACGTCCTATGGACCGTAGACCTACCTAAATATAGTCCCTTATAATTTTGTGGTGTCTGTCTGCCCGTGCGTCCGTCCATCTGTCTATATGTCACATATATTAACAAAGAAATATCAATTCGTTTTCAAAATTATACACATTAATCGATAGATCTTTAACTTTTAGTTTTCTAATAACTCAAAATATTTTTTTAAGTGAATATTACCCGAAATAATCGGTCTGAAATACCAACTTATTGTGTCCCGGGGTTAATTTCAGTCGTTTAATATAACATCAAGCTCCCTTGTTAAAAAAACTACACTTCTAATAGCCCACCAAATGAAGGAAAACATAGAGGAAATAATTCGTGTATAGCCAAATTTTGGTGTAGTTGCAGGCAAAGGTATCTTACACAACATACTAAAAGTACCGGCGGATGGGGGCGCCGCTAGCGAGGAGGAGTATGTGTTTTATTCACGCCAGCAAAGTTTTAAAACAAAATCTGAAAAAATATTATTTTTTCGGGTACCTCCCGTACACATGGAGTGGGGGGGTAAATATATTTTTTACTCCAACCCTAATGTGTGGGATATCGTTGGATAGGTCTTTAAAAAAAAATAAGGGTATTCTAAAACTATTTTTGGATAAAACTAATACTTTCGTAAATATTAGCTCCGAAAGTTTAAAAAAGTGTTTATCGTATTTCCTCGATATCTCATTAAACATTGATCCGAGCAAAAAAGTGCAAAGAATCTTTTTTATAGAAAATTATATGTGAATTAATTAAGCGATAAAACATTTTTTCGTATGAGCCACCGTTACCGAGTTATTTACGAAAAACCAAAATAAGGGACATTTACACCCCCCCCCCCCCCCCCCCTCACCGCTAGCGGCGCCCCCATCCACCGGTACTTTTAGTATGTTGTGTAAAATACCTTTATCTACAACTACACCAAAATTCAGCTATACTCGTACACGAATTATTTCCCCTATCAGGCAGTTAAGCGTCTTCGTTTGGTGAGCTATAAGTCAAGGGAATGCTAAGGTACGGCCATTTGAGCTTTATTTTCAAACACTTTGCAGGGCTTCAAAACCTATAGGGTGAAATTTTTCAATTACAAATAAAGATTGTTTTGCTACTACAGACTTATTTGAAGTTGGTAAACTAATCGCGACCTAAGTATGTTGATGTAATGTAATGTATTTTTAATAGTTTTTCAACGGCAATGAAGTCAAAGTTTATTTTCGATTTATTTTTATTTTCTTTATAGCTATGTTTGAAGATTGTTAAAATTATGTAATATACAGAACCCTCAGGGTCCGACTTTTTTACACACTTACGTAATGAATGAGCACATTTATACAGTATATTATGTAGTAAGTACCTATAATTAGGTAGCACCCAAATGATAACAGTTTCACGAATTTAATCAAATTGTGCGTGTATGTGTTTTAAGTTACATGTATTGATTTTTATTAAACTAGGTAACTCGGATTTCGTGCTTAGAAAATACAGTAACCTCGTCACATCTCCGCCGAACCACCCTGAGGGCAGTGGCAGCGGCAGAGCCGGCCGAAAAAGCCCATATCCACATCGAATATATGTTTGTCCCATTCGATGTTGAAACTCCTTGTCCGTGGGACCCTGGCGCTCTCAGTCTTTTCAGAGACCTATCTAAGACACTCAGAGATGCTACAGGAGATCGAAGAACTGGCAGCTATCTTGCTCAACGAATTTGTTTAGCAATGCATTGAGGAAATGCTGCCAGCATCTTCAGCACCATGCCGCCCGGGCCAAATTTAATAAAAATGTGCTTGTCTATTTTAGTTTAGTTTTATTTTTATATTTAATTGTTTATTTTGTTTAAAAATATTTTAAGAGTCATAGTAAATAAATAAAAAACACAACTTTTACGTTTAATCCTTTTACGTTTAAGTGATCATGCCAGTGTGATTAAGTAACAGTCTACAGTTGGGCAGTTTTTATTAATACGGCGAACTTCGTACCGCCAACTACGTTTTTTTTTAAATATCCTCCTTCAAAATGTATTCTGCTATTAGGGGTGGAGATAAATCCAAAAAATCAAACGTTATTAAAATCGGTTCATCCATTCTCGAGTTATAAATGGTGTAACCAACACGACTTTGTTTTATATATATAGATAGATAAGTAACAAAACTAATAATACAACCGGTATTTACCTACATTATTTTTACTATACGAATACCGTTTGTTCGTGATTCTTCATACTAAGGTGTCTATGCTACTTGTAAGCGTTCCACTACTTGCATTTGCATATACGATGACTCAAGTCGGCTGAGATCACGATGGCATTGAGTAAAATGCGGATTATTTTGTACCCTTCATTTATGTGGATTCTTACATCATAATGAGAAAATTTTGTGATATTACGTAGGTGCTATGAGCAATGTTTGCCTCGATAAGCGCTATCATTCAGGCCCGAAAACTGTGCGTTAACTAGGCTTCTCGCAGACAATTAGAAAATGAGAGGAGTTATATTTCAAACAATAACTATTTTATTAGTTTGTAAGTGATTCCATTGCACTACTAATTGTAATTATATATCATATACCAGATAAAAATTATTTTGCTTGGTCGAAAATATATTTGTTTCTTCTATACTTTTATGCAGCGCGCTGATGTGTTTGCTTCTATTTCATCTGTTTAATTTGTTTTATATAGCTACTTCCTAATTAGTAATAACAGTAGAAACCTTATTTGAAAATAAGAGTAGTTCTCGAATTGGATATGGTCATACCTATACTCGTAGATCCTTTTCTGATACCCAGCTAGGATCCGATAATTTTGTTCCGATATTGCAAAAACTAATATTTATTTCTCCATTTCTCAAACTTTTTATATTATCTAATTTTAGAGCGTATATTGGCGTGTCGTTCTGAGTTTCTTCTTCCAGGTATACAGAATTATTCAGTAGACGCGATCAGGATTAACACTACGGATTCAGTTAATGACAAGCTATTACTTGATAACTGTATTAGTGTGATTAGGGCATTTTTTTAAATGTGAAAAATAAAAGGTTTTATTTATTTACGACACGCATGCTCACTCTATAATTAGAAAACTCCGTCGAGTACTGATACTCTCTTGTTTTCCTATGATAACTACGTGTCAAATTAATGTCCCGTTACTTTGGAAACATCGTATCTCACTTAATTTGACTATTATTTTATTCATAATCAAAATGTTATTCATAATTTTCAAAGAGGTTTTGTCATTATTGATTCAGAGAATACAATTTCTGCGTAACAACGTAAATAAAAAGGCGTTACTGTTTCACTTAAGCATGATGGCGGCCGATTCATTATCGTTAACTAAATAAGTGTCTAGGGTTATCCCTGATCAAGTCTACTGAATCAGCCTGTACATAGTTTCAAGGTTTAGTCTAGAAGGTAGGTACTCTATACTACGTGTATACCCAGAATATTGACTCTAGATATCGTTCGATATTTGCAATAATTATTTTGTTCGACTTGCGCTTGGCTACTTAGCCAGATTTGTTTTCGGAATTAATTTGATAAATTAAATTTGTTTTTTTTTATCTAGTCCAACAACTACGATAGGTGAATCACTTCAGAAATGTGCACGCTTTAATCTGTTAAAGAACATGCAAACAGATGACTCTTTCACCTCAAACGCAGATAATATCTGCTTAACATATCTACATTAAAAATAGTTTATTTTTGGTAAGATATTCCTTCATACGGATAACGAACTCATAATTATGTAACTTGAGTATTTATTTAAGAAACGGCACTTTTAAAGAAAATCAATAATATACGATATTTGACCGTCGCTAACTGTTAATCATCTTGTTCCTAAACTACATTAATCGCATAGCGCTCATTTTGTCATCATAATTTATTATAAATAAAAAGTTATTAAATTATAATTATATTAATTACTTCAACCTACATTTATGTAAAAATATTATAATATTATTTAATGATCCGGATACTTCTGATCAATAAAATTACCTAAATTCAATGAATACCGTTAAAATCATTTAATAAAATAAGCCAATAAGCATAATAGCGCCCAAAAGCTATGTGTTATAAAAAAACCTTAATAAATAGCTAATCTATGTATACAGTTATTGGTAATTACCTAGTCAACGGCACTGCATACACTGATATAATCAGATGTATTGACTTAGTTAAATAAAAAGCCCAAAAACAAACTTTAAAAACTTAAAAGTTATCTACCTAAGTTGTACAAAGTCTACGTAAAATTTCGAGTTTTCGTCATACGTTTCTAAAAACATAAATAATATTTGAAAGTCCATTATCTAAATAGCTGAAAGTATGATCTTATAAATATAAGCTCACTTTTTTTAATTTATTTTCATATTCTTGTTTATGTCTTCTAAATACTTTCCTAACAACAGTAATAAAACAACAGCAGATAGTATCATATTTGCAATTAACCTATTTTAAAACACTATTTCAGCAAAAATAAAGCATTGAAGGGGTTCAATTTAAGGGCAAGTAACATTTGTGCGAAGTGTTGTTAAGTTTGGAATTGTTGGCACTAAACTTACGGGAGTAAAGCGTGGCGCCGCGGGTAGAGCGTGCGATCGGCCGCTCGCTCGCGAACGGACTGCCTGCACGCCGGGAACTGCCGCCGGCTCATGAGGACACTGCCTGATCCCTCAACTAGGTTCTGACATAATGGTTCCAAACCTCATTTCAATTATGTACAAACAATAGCTAACTAAAAGTGTTGAACAATCGATTAAATATCACCTTTTGGATACCTTTGGGCAGCATCCCACTTTATTATGCTGAGCTTGTGAGGTCACATATATTTAAATGTACCTCATACATTCATTATCTACATTTAAATTGGATCAAACGATCTAAAGTAGTTAGCTCTGGATGTTTAATATTTTACTATTTTTTGCTAATACAACTAATGTCAACTACTTGAGAAGCTAATAATTCATGTATTATGGCTTTTGCTATTCATATGTAAACATTAGATATACTGGAGTAAAGTAAAACTGAAATATAAGACAAATATTTTTCTAAAGTAGCAGCACTTTATGTTTAATTTGTAACAAATACCACACATGAACGTCGCTGTAAAGTTAAAGTGGCTGTCGTCCACACGTTTTCGATACCGCAAAGTTTTGTACCGCTCGATTTTACAAGGCACCCGGCATCACCGGGCTCGGGCATCGCGGTCGCACTTTCCGGAGTTTCTAACGACACTTGGGCAGATTACTTAGACGGTCACCCTTACAAGTGTACGAAAGGTGTAATGAAACTGGACTACAGGTGCTCGACTTTGTTAAGGGGAATGTGCTAGTTGCAATCAAAACATCCGCTCTTTGTTTAGTTTCGAATAAAAAGACTTATGCCGGTTGCAATAGGGTTTACAAATGGTCAGTTAACAGTGTTGGCGATGGTCCATTATAAACATTAAAATTGAATGGTCAACATTTCTATATAGTGCTAACATATTAATATTAGGTAGGTACAATACTTTAAGAGATGTTAAACTCACACGAAAACAATAAACAGAATATTTCTCCAAAAATTTGCATAAAGATAATTAATATTTTCAACCGACTTCATGATTTCGAAGGAGGAGGTTGTCAATTCGTCGGGATCTTTGTTTTTGCTTTTTTACGTATGTTCACCGATTATTCGAAGACGATTGGACCGATTTGGAAGATTCTTCTTTTGTTTGTCACAGTTGGCCCCATCGTAACCAGGTCAGGATCTGATGATGGGATCCTGGACAAATCTAGGGAACTTTTCAATTTTTTTTTTTTTTATGAAATAGAAGGCAAACGAGCAGACGAATCGCCTGATGGTAAGCAATTAACGCCGCCCATGGACGCCCGCAACACCAAAGGGGTCACAAGCGCGTTATACAGGTAGGCACACCTATAATGGTTTGATTTAAATACTTTTTACAGTAGTCGGGCATTTCCTTTTGGAAAGGTGGAGCCTAAGTGAAGTCGGTTCTTTTTTGTCACCGTTTTTTGGTTAAAATTATTCACTTAATAAAATGTCTAAACTAAGCTCCAGTCATATGTGCTCAAAAAAATATAGTACCCAATTTAAAAACGACTCTACCAAAATTATTCAATATATATAGTTTCCACCGAAAGTAAGTAGGTAGCCTCGCTTTCATGATTCTTTAAATATTTTTTAGACCCACGGTTCATAAGTTAGAAGTGGGTGCACGTGCACATGTTTATAGTTTTTCGGTGCGATTATTTAAGAAATTATTAACTTTATCAAACATTAGTTTATCAAGACTTCTATTTTTTTTTAAATACTATCCAGCGTCATCCCACATAATAGGGTAGATGCAGGGCCGGATTAACAACCCCTGGGGCCCCTAGGCAATGCAATTTATGGGCCCCTTTTTAACAAAAAAAAATAAGTAAATATTTTTCAATACCACAACGGTGGCATACAGCCATACGGCCCGCCTGATGGTAAGCAGTTACCGTAGTCTATGGACGCCTGTAACTCCTGAAGATTCACATGCGCGTTGCCTACCCTAAAATTAACTTTTATAGTAACTCTCTCTTACTCGTATCTATATCTTTTTTTCTTTTTTTTTACTCTTGTATTAACTTTCCTAACTTTTTAGGGTATAGTACTCAACGTAGTGCTTTTAATTTTATTATGTCCTTGTCCACCTGTCTGCTTGCGGCTTAGCTTGGCGCTTGAGGGACCAAACAAATATAAAGAAAGTTTATTGAACCGTTTATCAGTTTAGTATCGCAAAAATATATCACTATTATACGGCGTTTACAATTGCATATTCGTACTCGCGTCAGTGCTTGTCGAATCATTCGCGTACGAGTGCCAACATGAATGAATGTCCGTTCACATATTCGTCTCCCCGTACAACCCCCCGATTCGAAACGCGCGCGAATATGCGCGCAAAACCGAGACTCATAATATGTAAACATTTCGCACGCTAATCGCCTCGTCATTCGGTACGTCACTCGCGCGCAAGCGTAATCGCAACATTAATTCAGATACTTTTAGGTGTGTGTATTTATGTATTAAGCAGGGCCTAAAATACTCTTAGCCGATTTTTTGGATACAGAATCGTTCATAACATCTTGAAATTTGCCCTATTTACCGAGTCCCATAAAGATAATCTACATAGCAATTGAAAAAATATTAAAAGTTAGGTCAGCTGGATAATTTTGTCGTGGCTTTTCAGATGGCAGCTTCTAGTCAACGTCTTAACATTAAACGTCTCGTTCTTCTTTTTTACCGACACTGATTTGTGAGAGTGGTAAAACTTAACGCTGTCCCCACTAAAATGGGACTACTCTTGCCACAATGTTTTCTGAAAAACCACTGCATGTAAAAAATCTTTATCCACGTAAAACATTTACTTGTCCTCTAAAAACAATTTTGTAGTTTTTATGTACTTTTTTACCATTATTATTTAACTGACGCTTGAAAAACCGAAAATATCATCTGATTGACGGTAATGAAAGAGAACGGCTTAAAACAAGATTTATATTTGTATGGAACTTTCAAACTTGAAATGCATTTTTCTTAGAAAAAAGCGATCATAAAATGGGCCCAAAAGGGTGAATCATTAATAGTAGATTGTTAACCAAGGGTTGAAAGTGACCCATTTCACCTGAGATATTTCTGGCGCTCGAACGAAGTGAGAGCGCCAATAGTTCGAGGGTGAAACGGGTAATTTCACCCGAGTTAAACACTCTGCTTTTCATTTCGACTGTGAGGAAAGTACAATACCACACGCACATTTTATAAAACAGTTATATAAAGAATAATCTATAAAAATGTTAAGTAAAATTTGAACAATTTGAAAAAGGCAAATTCAATGTTTTGCCGGTGGTCTGAGAGGAGAGCATCCGGGTGGGCACCGGCTCAATCCACAATTAACACAGCTAATTACTTTCCACCCTAGGGATGAACAAGCAATTTTCCACCCGGATCTACCCAGGAAAATAAAACTTTCCGAGCAGGAGAGATGAAAACAAATTTACAAGCTTAATTTATTAATATTACATACCGTAGGAAATATTTACATTTTCCACTGTGCACACGCGGGCCCCTAGCCGATAAATACAGATTTTCCAATTAATATTTAACTCAATGAAACAATTTCATTTTCCACTGTTCACCTGCGGGGCCCCTAGCCGACAGTTGCATATACAAAATTCCCAATTTAATTTTCACTTGTAAGATTTTAATTTGTTTCTGTGTACGCGGGGCCCCTAACCGAGGCGGGGCCCCTAGACAATTGCCTACTCTGCCTAAAGGCTAATCCGGCTCTGGGTAGATGCAAAAAAATCACTCCCACTTCAGCCGAAAAAATATGTTGCATCTGCATCCACCATCGCAACAATTCATATCGCGGCGCCCTACGAGCGGAGCTGCAAGGAAGCTGATGAGTTTCAGCTAGAGCAGACATGGAAGATAGAGTGGGTGGACGCGACTAGCGATCATTGCTATCTACTTATTAGAATGCTTCAGAGGATATACTGGTGCCACCTCAACAGAATCCGTACGGCTCACGGCAGACGCAACTACACATGCACAAACGGGGATGGAACAAAAGACCGCTGTGTGACTGCGGCTTCGAAGACTAAACCAATCAGAACATGATGAAGCGCATGAAGTTACCAAGGCGACCAGGAGGACCTCAAAACTAACTTAATATCTGACGCAATGGACTGGCTGTGCGACCTGGAAATGGATTTATACTTAATACTACCAGTATAGGTAAAATACGCCGTACGATTAAATAAATAAGCCCTAAAAAACTCCACGTTTAGTTTCAGTTAGTGGTACTGTCGTACCTACCCGTTTTCAGCTTTCTAGTAGGTACTAACTAATCATTGAACTGGCTTATCGCGTATGGATGCAAGAAATCGTCTTAGTAGCCTTTGAGTCGTTAAGCCTCTTGGAGTCTTTAGGGTTCGAATCTCAAAATGAACGTTATTCACAGTACTACTACGGAACCGTAAAATTAAACATTATAATTAACAAATTACTAAAAAACTCAACGCAATCGTTAGTGGTCGATATTTTGCTTTTTATTTTATTTTATTTATTTTGCTTGTAAAAAAGCTCTCTCGTACTTATTGTAATCTGGAGACTTAATCTAGAGTCTCATAAGAGATAATTAAACACTGCTAAAAGTGTGTTATTTATGGTATGCGTTAAAAAGTAAAACGCAAATGTCTCTTGACAAGGAGATAAATTATGTTTTTGTTTCGCTCCTACTTGAAGCATAGGCATCTAAGTAACAAAATGTGTACCCTATCTGAGCAAAGATACCTCAAGAATCACTCTAAGTAACATTAATCGGGTTTCGTCGAGCTCTGTCGTCGACTGCCCTTTTGAGCAGAAAGTAGTATCTCCAGCTAAAGCCGCAGGTTGCAGTGATCTTCGTAAACATAAGTTTCAAAACAAAATTGTATATTAATAGTTATGCTCATTGGGATGGGATGGTGTCTTTGAAGCGTAACAAAATAAAAAGGAGTCTTGTTATTTTTGAAACAAATTATTTTAATTATAGAAATATAGGGAGTAAAAATTGTACAGACGCCATCAAATATATCGGAGCGGCCAAGGTAGTTAAAAACATCTGAGCATGTACTTTATCGCCTTGACAATAGAGGCGTTCAAAATGACATGAACGAATAGTTACTTTTGGTTGTAAAGAAAACAAAAGCGTGTCTAGCATATTTTGAACACCATGCTACTGCTGCTGCCGATTGTACCAGCATGTCATTTTCTTTAAATAATTCTGCTATCAAGAAAGCAACGAAAGGGCATTTTAATTTATGAATAATACCTGGTACCGTTGCTGGGCGACTGATTTGTTAGGCCAATGACATCGAGCGGCTCGTCCTCGGCCCGTCGCATCACACAATCCTTGTAGGAAACTTAGTCACAAAATAGCTACGTATGTACATAAGTACGCCTGTGACACTTTCATGCTGCCTATGGAAAAAAATTAGATATACTGAATAATTGTGACTTTCAAATTGGTGGGTTGAAATAAGTTTTCATAATTAGTAGTGTAGTTTTACTTTTATCTACCTATTATAAATTTGAGTAAGAATTATTAAAGTAAGAATTATTAAAAAAACGGCCAAATGCGTGTCTGTCAACGCATAATGGAGGGTTTCATATCTACTATCGAAATAACTAATTCAAGAGGTCGTATCTGTCTATCTGCTTATGAAAAAAGTTTATTGGAGATAGCTCGAAAACGCGTTAACCGATAATTCAAAACATATTCCGTTGAAAGAATATATATTGATGTATCTTTAAAAAAAAAATCTTATTTTTTTTGCATGTCCGGTTCAAAAGTTACAATTGGGAGACATTTTTTTTTACTTTCGAGGTGAATATTTCTGATAATATTCACTAAATCAAAAAATGTTCAAACACGCCTCAATATTATTTTCAAAGATAATAATATTTTTAGGGGGGGTGGGGGCCTAAAAATATTATTTTCAGCAATTTTACTACAAAACTAAGTAGTGGTATACAGTATACACCTTATGTTAAAATTTTATTAAGATACGTCTTATAGTTTCAGAGTAAAATGGCCGTGACATACGGCCGGACGGACGGACGGCCAGACGGATATGATGGGCTAATTTGGCTACGGAACCCTACAAAAGCGTTTGAAACAAATAAGTAGTTTATCTCCGTATAGTAAATTTGTTTATGATTGTCCCATAATAAAATTATATTTAAAAAAATGCGTCTACACAAATAAGTCGCACAACTAGGAGATCATAATGACTAGTAAATAGTTTTATATTTATGGCATTTTTTTTAAATAATCAATTTTTAGGTATAACTCAAATATTGAAAAGGATGTCAGGATACCGAAAAAGAAAAGCGGACCTCCTTGACACGGTGCACTTGGTCACTGACGATGGTTCACCCCCTGCCGACGGCATCTGTTTTAGTAGTATTTGGGTAAGGTGAGTCGGGGCAAGAGTATCATACTTTTATTAAAGTTAGATTCAAATAGCGTTTGTGATCTTATTATTGCATTAATTCGTATATTAAAGCCATAAAATACAAGTATATTTAATATATTTTTAATTAAAACTACTAATCAAGCAAAGAAACATATAAAACATGCACTAATTTGTTAAAAAATAAAAATCGGCATGACTGTTCCTCTTGGCCCATGACTGGGGTAAGAGTATCGTACGTACCTAACTTGAACTAGGTTAGCTCCAGTGGATTTACGTATTTATTGACACAGTTGGTAGACGCTGTCAAGAGATTCAATACCTTAAGAAGTTGAAATATGGTTCAAAATTCTGAGAAAATGCGTTTATACATATTCTGGAGTAAGAGTATCATACTAGGTGTTATCAGGGGTGACAACACAAACCACCTAACACTTATATAAAAAATGCTATGAATTTTTAATTCACTTTGAAAATTATACTATTTACGAGTAGTATTACAGTAGTTACTACTACTTTAGGCAGGTACACTTTTTATAAATTCTACTTAGCTTAAATCACAAGTAGGTACTCTCAGTCTATCTATCCGTCTTTCGGAGATAATTCCGCACCATGTTTCTGCAATGATTATTATTATTTTAATCTTTATTGCACAATAAGAAAACTTAACGTACAAAAGGCGGACTTAATGCCATGAGGCATTCTCTACCAGTCAACCTTTATTATAATGCAGCTCACGTACTTTTGTCTTCAGTCAATAAAAATCTTTATTTTGTTTTAGTTATACTGTTATAGCGGCAACAGAAATACATCATTTGTGAAAATTGCAACTGTTCTGGTGTAGCTAGCTATCGCGGTTCTTGAGATACAGCCTGGTGACACAAAAAAAATCACGTTTGTTGTATGGGAGCCCCCTTAAATATTCTATTCTGTTTTTTAGTATTTGTTGTTATAGCGGCAACAGAAATACATCATCTGTGAAAATTTCAACTGTCTATCACGGTTCTCGAGATATAGCCTGGTGACACACGGACAGACAGACAGACGGGCAGACGGACAGCGGAGCCTTAGTAATAGGGTCCCGTTTTACCCTTTGGGTACGGAACCCTAAAAATTCGCATCCTCAAATGTCGAAAAATCGCATACGCAACGTCCCTGAATTAAACAGAGCCAATTTGTAATAAAAATGACAAGTTATAAAAGGTTTGTCAGCCCTGACATGGGGTAAGAGTAGCATATGACTCCCTTCCCCCGACTGAACTGGCACTCTTGCCCCACTTAAATAATTTGAGGTTAAAATTTTATTGGATTGATAAAAACGTATAATCGATAGGAATTACAGAAAATAACGATGTAACATAAGAAATAAAATATAAATATTCGACTCACCGACAAACAAATCCGGATTATTAGCCATAAATCACACAAAACCACTTTTGAATTATACACGTGCACTTCCACTTATCAGAAGTCGTAACATGTCAAAATGAACCGCGTTTTGTTTCAATATGGCGTGTGGCAGAGACATCTATGATTTGATGATGGAACTAATACACGCCTGTCTGTTTTACCGACGGTACAAAAAGGCGCTCAATTCAAAAGAATTAGCTGGAGAACCTTTCGATCCTCTTCACCCGATGTTACTCTTGTCCCGCCTGACCTTATTTCAAAAGTATTTCCATGTTTTGTTTTCCTCTTTTTTCTTTTATCATCAAAATTATAAAAGATCAAGATTATTTCAAGAATTAAACTGATAGCAAAAAGTACCAAGCCAAATATAAAATTATAATTATTAATACAAACCTATAAAAACAAAGCAACTATGAGGTGCCTCATAAAGTGTCTGTTGATTTAAAAACTTAGAATCACGTAGTTATTGTGTAGCTCTTTGTTTAAAAACGTCACATGAATTTTAAGAGCAAATGTTACGTGTTAGTTAGACAAACTATATAAATTTACCTTTATTCGGTATTATTTATTATATTTATCCAGCTCTATTAAACCTGACACCAAATGTAAATAATCAAAAATACCTATTTCTAAAAATAACTAATTTACGTACATGTCGTAGATTAATTTCAATGGCGAATGGGAAATGGGGGAATTTGTATGAAATACTATACAATAATAATTTAAATTAAATTAAATAAACGTTTATTTCAGGCTATTGCGAATATCGTTGTTAGTAAACACAGAATTCATGTTAGTAGATACCATACAAATTTACAATGTTCTTAACTTAGGCGAATAAAATAGGACTCAATAAATAAATAACTAACAATTAAAATTCAACATAAAATAATACATTAAAATTGGTAACAAATTATAAAATCATTAATGTCAACAGGTGAAACATTATTAATTACTATAAATAAATAAAAATCTGAATTACTTTTAAATTAAAACATTATAAATTAAATTGAGTGTTTAAAATTAAATGTCAAAATCGAATTAAATGTCAAATAAAATAAAATAAATTAAGTAAAATAATATAAAAACATCATATAAAAACATCATATTAAAAAATAAAATTTCACCCGTCAAAATTAACAAATTTAACACCAGGACCTCAATTTGACATGGCATAACTGACAGTAGCTAGCGAGACAACTATGAGATCACACTTTTGTGACAGTTGAAATTTGGGGTGGAATCACTCAAGAGTGACATCTAAAATGATGGCCATAGCCATAGACAAAACGCTCTAGCGAGACCTACTGACAGATTGACAGTTAGGTGTGAACACGTGTGGACAGATGGATTTCACTCTATCACCTAGCGAGACAAGTGTGAGATCCACGTCTCGCAGTTTGGCATGTCGAATCGGGCCCAGTAACACCAGACAGTTAGTGTTAAGTTCAAACCTAAGCACATAGAATGAAAGATAATACGTCAAATAAGCTTGATGAAATAATGATAAAATATGAGTACGTACTAAGTTAGATTTCCTATGCGCATTTTCTGCAGACGACTTCCCTTTTGTCTATTTTGTGTGAAGGATCAACTAACTTTTGAATGCAAAGTGCACCAAAACAATTGCTCATGAATGAAGTTTCATACCATTCAATAAGCATCAACAAATATAAACTGGTTCGGTTTACGAATACAATCCATTAGCATTATAGCATTAACGCTTAAAATGATAGACAATATGCGGTAACAATGGCCAATCAACTTAGTTTGCCATCGAATTTGTAATCATCGGGGTCGAAGTCTACCGAGATTCAAATAAATAAAAGCCATAAATTTCATTTGGATAATGGTGCAATCCGAATGTGTTTGTTGTTTATTTCGCTTTAGGTATGTACTAGTTGTGGATACATATTACAAAATTAATAAAGAAAGAAGGAATAATGTGTGTCCAATATTCCGCTAACCGCCTCGCCTTTGAAAAGAAACTAATTATTTGAATTTTAAAGCTGAGCACGTAATACTCACTTAATTTGCGACGGTCAATAGAAATAATCAATGACATTAGTTTATCATTGAGCATCAACAGCGACTTTGAATTGACAAAACATATCGTAAGCTTTGAAATCGCGGCGATGGACGATGAACGCCGCGCGGGAGTTGTCAAAAGTTTTTTTTTTAATGTTGATTTTTGATCGATTCTTATTAAATTTTGACAAGTGTAGAAAAGAGATTTATGTCAATGAAATTGGTATTAATTTAGTATCCGTTTTTATTAACAGGGAAGTCGGTTGGTAAATAAATGAGCCGAAAATTACGTACTTACTCGTACGACCCCAACTTAACCGTGAATAAACTAAATGCCAAATGGCATGTGCTAAATGGCGCTGTAATATAAGCAATAATTGAAATAACATTTCCAATAATATCTGTTTTGAAGAGACTTTCATTTCTAAAATACTCGTTAAGCTCAAAACAAGCGCTCATTGCCATAATGTCAAATAGATTATAAATGCACGCAAAACCTAATCATTTCATCATCATCATTGTATATTCACAGCCCGATAAGTTCATTTAGGTGATTTAGGTTGGGTCAGCTTTAAAACATACATTTGTTTTTTATACCACGACGGTGGCAAACAAGCATACGGCCCGCCTGATGGTAAGCAGCCACCGTAACCTATGGACGCCTGTAACTCCAAAGGAGTCACATGCGCGTTGCCGACCCTTTACAAAAAAGAGGATTCACTGTGTTGAAGGCTAAAGGAACAAGAAGGTCCCTCATCGTCAACACACTGGGTCCTCTTTGAGCTCATTTACATTTTACTTTGTTGTTAAAAAAGTTTCAAAATAAAAGTCTTCAATAGATAATATTTATTATTATTTAAAAAGCTGACTTATAATAAAATAATAAATATTGTACAAAAAATGCATATATATTTTAGACCTATACTTATATTAGCCTATCTCTCGTAGCGTGGAGACTCTAAACTGATTTGGCCCAGTAACGAATCATCCGACAGTTTAATCTTAGTCTGGTTTACGACGCCTTGGTGCATTTAGTGTGCCGCTTTATCCAGGACGCGTTAAACAAATCGCGGTGACCGCCTTTGCTTTACGCGACTTTCTGGAAGCGCGATGACGAAACTAAAGAAGCACGCTTAAGCGCGCGCGATTAATCGGGTGTTTGTTACACCAATTATATGGTGTTTGACTGGTTCGCAAGGGAAAATCTAGTGTAACTGTTAATATGTTACCGGTCCTTTGATGTTTTGTTGCCGGTAGTTTACTAGGTAAATTCCGCATGTAGAATTTAGAGTCTGTCCGGAAAAAGAATTGTCGTAGAATTTCTGTTGCTACTTTACAGTTTCTTGATTTTTGAATATGAAATAATAATATTACAACTCGAAACCTACTTTATCTCGCAATAATATTCTTATATACGAGTTATATACATATTGTACGTTATCGAGTGTCCAAATAAATAAATAAAACTTTGATTTGACATTTATACACACGATACAGCAAGCGTAATAACTTTTTCACAGCAAATTGTCCGAGCCAGGCAGACACACGAGTGATCCTACAGGAGTTCCATTTTTTCCTAATGGTATGGAACCCTGTAGTATGGGTGTAAATTTATATTCAATTCAATAACACTTATTTTTGAGCTGACTTCAGAACTAGCCGAGAGAGTTTTTTCCCAGTGGTGTGCACCACGCATTATTATTTAAACAACCTTGTTTCTTTATTTGAGACACCGTTTTATTACTGGCTCCTGAAAAAAACGGTACGAATAGGTATCTGAAAAGAAAAGGTAAGTACGCTGAATAAGTATTCATAAAAAAGGTAAAGTTACCAAACCAAGGGATTGCCACCAATGCGATATAAAAAATAAAATAAAATATGGCATAGTATGTGCTCTTTGTAAGTTTTTCTTTGATAACGAATGTATACAATATTTACGAATTTGTATTTATTTTAAATGTTTTATACTAGTTGATATTATGTCGGAATCTGTAATCACTCGTGAAGACAGGTAAGTAATATTAAATACAACGTAAATACCCGCCAAACCCGCTAAACGTTCTGAGACTTTTCGGAACTCTATATTAGTGCTTTCAGCCGCTACTTATACATCTCGTAGATAAAACCAAATATTTTCAATATTATTTCCCTTATGGAACTAATTACGCTATTTCTCCTTTTCAATGATATTTTATACATAAACTTTCCGGTTTTTGTGTATAAAAATACGCAATTGATGACTAGGCCTGGTTACCATAATTATAAAAACGAAAATGCTAGTGCCTTTTTCTGCCACGACACTTTTCTTTATAGACAGCCTCTAGCTGCGTTAAGACTTGAGACTTGAGACAAATGTTTTTGGGTACATACATAAAGAGTGGTCCGGGTAAAAATATTTTTATTTTGTGCCAATTTAGAAGAAAAGATTGTATTTTAATAAACTGTAGATACAATACTACAAAACAAAAATAAAATAATATTCAAATGAAAGAGCGTTTGCAAGTTTTCGCATTTTGTATTCCATCATACACACAATTTTTTGAACTGCGTCTTCTGACTAAATTTATGAGGTGTTTATCACGAACATTGTTTTTGCTGATAGTTTGATTTAATGAGCTAATGTATACCTTAATAAATTGTTTTTCTTGGACAGTTAACTTTTTAATCTGGTTTCATTTTGAGGTAATTACATGGATTTTTATTCAGTGGATTTGCCTTTTTTTACAGAAAATTGTCTCCCATATAAAAATATTTGTCAGCAGTTAGATTAGAGAGTCTTCCTGACTATTTACCCTAAAGATTGTCAAATTATGCTGTTCAAAAAGTTACAAAGTATTTTGAAATAAGAATGCAAAAACTTACATGTACTTACTCATATATTATAATATGATTGCATTTATTTTATTTTATGTATGAAGCTACGGTGTAATAAAATAAAAATACTGCTTCAAAATGAGCACTAGGTAAATAAAAAAATATACCAGACTTTATTTCAGGACCACTCCTTACATGTACTTTAAATACTTCGTTATAGAAAAAAATAACACAATGACTAATACCACTTTTACTTAATACATTAAGGGCCTGTTTCACAATGTCCAAATAAAGTATTGGATAGCTAATTAACAAATAAATTAACTGCCAAATAAAACTACCTGGAAAACTTAGCACTTTATCTACCAGTTAAGCTTAATTGAAGATTGTGAAACGCCAACGATGACTTTATTCGTCAGATAAGAGGCAAGTAGCTTATTAATATTATAAAAACGTCATAGTCCTACCTGAGCAAATTCATAGTTAGATTTATGGCCTGTTTCACAATCTCCAGTTAAAGCATATCTGTCAGATAAATATTTGCTGTCCTTTTCTTTTATATGACTGGAGAAAACGATAGCAATAATTTTAACTGGCAGATAAGTTTATCTGGACATTGCGAAACAAGCCCTTAGTAATTAAACTGATAGATAACGGATGAACGGTAATAACGATTAAAGGTGCGCTTCCTGTGGAGATACATAATTATTATTTCTAAATAAATTATCGTTGAAAAGAAATAAAAACTTTGATCAAGTGTAGTTGTAGATGTAAGATACATAACTAGTAGGTACACAAGATAGACAAGCGATGATAACGAAAACACCACACGAGTACGTTGACGTCATTCCCAGATAACTCCAACTGAACAATTCATGCTTCCTGAAAGACTGCTACAACAAACTCGTTACTTAAAGGATTAGGTAAATAATGTTTATAATAGTAGTTTATGATCATATACGTAGTTGAATACTGTAGTTGAAATTGATAGATAGATTTTTTTTTGACAAGTGGTCATAGCAATTTGGCTTATTCACGTCATAATCAATCACATTACCTATAGTGGTCTACCTAACAGCCCCTCTACTGAATCATTTGAAGACGTCAATATCAAAATATTGTCAAATAATATAATTTACACTACTACGACTATGACTTTCATCAGCAATCTACGTTTGCGTTTGTACCATTAAGGGCCTGTTTCACAATCTCCAGATAAACTTATCTGCCAGTTAAAAATATTGCTATCCTTTTCTCCAGTCATATAAAAGAAAAGGACAGCAAACATTTATCTGACAGATATGCTTTAACTGGAGATTGTGAAACAGGCCATAAATCTAACTATGAATTTCCTCAGGTAGGACCATGACGTTTTTATAATATTGGGGAAAATCATCAAGAAATATGTCCCTCCCTCTCTCCCCTCCTCTAACTTTTAACCGTCGGTCCAAAAATTTGGAAATGAAAGTAAGAAATCATTAAACTATACTGAATAAAATCGGTTTAGCCGTTTTAGGGTTCCGTAGCCAAAATAGAAAAAACTGAACCCTTATAGTTTCCTCATGTCCGCCTGTCCGTCCGTCCGTATGTCACAGCCGTTTTACGCGGAAAGTATAAGACGTATCTTAGTAAAATTTTAACATAGGTGTGCTACTTAGTTTAGTTTATTGATAATTATTTTTTCTTATTCCGTTGAAGGTACGGAACCAGTATACGCACATGGTCGGTTTTTAGGGTTCTGTACCTCGAAAGGAAAAAACGGAACCCTTATAGGATCACTTTGTTGTCCGTCTGTCTGTCTGTCTGTCTGTCAAGACCATTTTTCTCAGGAACGCGTGGAGGTATCAAGCTGAAATTTATATCAAATACTTCAGTCTATTTATTGTCCCTTGGAGCTGTGAAAAAATCAAACATAAAAGCCAACGCAATCAAAAGATACAGTCGTTTATGCTGCAAATTTTAGAGTTTTTCGGCACTCGTAAAACCTACGGGGTACTTCCCGTGAACTCGGAAACTTGAAATTTGGCACGAAGCAACGACATATTGCATAGACAATGGAAAAATTACAAAAAGTAGACATTTTTAGTAAAATCATACAAAAAATATATTTTTTTTTAAATTTTAAACTACTACCTTTTTTCTCGTAAACGCGTAGAGGTATTAAATTGAAATTCATGTCAAATACTCAGGGCTACAGGACCTTTCAGATCTAGCAAAACCAAACGTTTATGTCAACGCAAACAAAAGAAATAGCAATTTAAGTCGCATATTTTGAAACTGAGTAATCGCAAGAAACTCAAAACCTAAAGGGTACTTCCCGTAAACTCAGAAACTTGAAACTTGGCACGAAGAAACTTCATATAGCACAGACAAAGGAAAAATTACGAAAAGTAGACATTTTTAGTAAAATCATACAAAAAATATTTTTTTTAATTTTAAACTTACTACCTTTTTCCCCGTAAACGCGTAGAGGTATTAAATTGAAATTAGTAATAAAAATACTAGAACTTTTGCTTGTTATAGGTTTGTACGGAGTACGAAAAGTGCCTGCACCTGCACTGCACCCCAACGCACAGATACCTAAAATAATTATTTGCGCCCGCCTAATTTACTCAAAACTTAAAAATATCTAAGTACTCAAGATAGAGGAAGTGAACAAAGCACATACTTGTAAGAAATATCTTTGCTGGTTCAAATGTGCCCGTAATAATTAAGTGTATTTTTCATTAATTGACCGCGTTCAAGTTTACAAAGCTTTTTATAAACCTTTTATAAAATGCTTTGTAAACTTGAACTTAAATTTTAATCAGTGTAAAATAAGCTTGCAGATCTACGCGTACAGTACTTATTTTTTTGATTAATAGCTTTTTTACACTGTATCGGTCAAAACTCTGGTAACAGAGCGTAGTCACTGGCTGAGTGTGGTAATAATCATTTTAAATAATTAGAATTACCAGATTCAGTTCAGCGGAAATACCTACAGAGTAGCAACTTATATTCACGGATAGTATATAATAGATAAGGGGCATTTTGCAGAAACTGAAAGGAGACATGATTACTGGCACATGCCCTGACAGACATAGTTTAAACAAAAAGTGAAATACTGAGTCGGAACTATGTCATAAAATTGTGTTAAACGAGGGCGGCACACGCAACTAAACGAAACCGCGGAGACGTTAAAAATACCGACGCAAACTTCGCAAAACGCGGCGTGTTTACCATGTTGCAATTTACGAGTATTGCACAGTATCGAAGAACTTAGTAATTAAGAGCAATAATAAATATTTTTAGTGTGGTTTATGATGAGTTAAAGTACCAAACTAGAATCTAAGTTTGTCTATTGAAACAATAGTTGCACAACTGGTACAGTTGGCTGGTTTAGGTAACTATATTTTTGCGATAAATTTATTAACCTTTAATAATAAACGATTACCAAACGCGCCGCCGCCGCTGGGACATCATTGTGGCTCCATCATACGCAGTATCGCTCGCGCACATACTCACTTCTCGGATCTGAACCCATCACCAGTCAGCGCAGGGAATGTAAACACGAGAAAAATCGGCTATTGATGATGATGGAATAACAGTTTTGTCTGAGCGTCGCGGTACACGTAATTATTTCATACATCCATAAATGCTTATATTCATTATCTACGGGTATATACTTAGATCCATAGGACTACTTCAATTCTTAGATCGTAATGCATATGCCTTCCTGTTAATTATGTCTTTGTCATGTTATGATGTAATTGACGCAACGCCACCCATAATGTCGATGATTTCATCTGCGACTCAAGTGCTCTAATCCTGTGAAATGCCAACATTGGGTGCAAATTAATAAATTGCCTTACTTCATAGAAGTCAACTGCTGCGGTCAGTGCTTTAAAATGTAGCGTAATGTAATTTATCATTCATATGCTTGCTTGGAGAGACCCTAATAGTAATGTACCAGCAGTATTACCTACATTTTTTTATCATTGCATTGTGTAATGTGTTGATTTCGTTACTGACACGTTGATATTTAGGTATAGAGATAAATATTGACGCATATTGCGTTTTACCTATATAATAAGTATGAGTTAAAGATTGTAAGAAACGGACCAAACTCCTATTGATTTTCGAAGTAAGTAACATCATAAATAATTACCTGTATATATGTAGTATATATATACGAGTATAACTATTACTTATTAACGGCGTCCTAGCCCAGTCGGTAGTGACCCTGCCTACGAAGCAGGAGGTCCCGGGTTCGAATCCTGGTCAGGGCATTTATTTGTGGGTGTTTTCTATGTATTTAAGTATTTATCTATTATATATATCGTCGTCTAGTACCCATAACACAAGCCTTATTGAGCTTAGTGTGGGCTTAGGTCGATTTGTGTAAAATAGTCCTATAATATTTATTTATTTATTATTACTATTACTTAAATGAGCGGTAGGTGTTTTGTTTTAGCAATAACTTCTGTTGGATTTAAATACGAGTATTACTTAAAAATATCTCATATCCTTATTAAAATTTACTATTGCTAACCCTTACGCCGCGAAGTGACAACTAAAAACTAAGCACTCTTTATAGACCTTTGTTGTTCACAGATTAAGTCAGCTTGAAGAATTCGCTAATCGCCAGGCGTAACATGGCATAGACAGTGCAAAGTTCACGAATGTACTGCCGGCAGCATAAATCAGGTGTGCGGGCGACAAGTTGCTGATAACGTCGGCATCTGAATGTAACGGCGGCGGAAGCGACGTCGCGCTGCGTCCGAGAGAGCGCGACGTCTCCGAAACGCTCCCTCCGTGAATGCGTTCGTAACGTTCCTATATTTACTAGCTGCTTTACATCAACCAAATAAAGCGACAAAAAAAACAGACATTTGATCCATGCAACAGGAGCCGAAAGTAGTAGTAGCAGGAGGAGTGTAAATTGGGAAAGCTACATAATTATTGTCTCTAACTAAATGCACTCTACAATTAACGGCATCTTGAACACACGGATGGAAATGCATGCACCTGTATAAACATTAAGGGCAGTGAAATAGATAACTTTTCCTAGTGTTGAGGCAGCTTTATTAAAGAAGAAGGCGCATGCAAACTCTGTAAAATCTACTACCTACTTTAATCATACACATTTTGAAAATAATTGATACCTATAAATAATACTATTTGTATTCAAATAAGTGGCTGACAAGCTCTAAAATGTCGATGCAATTTTATGGCCAAAATATGTGTATAATCGTATTTTTATGTTATGAGATTACGGAGCTTTATGGATTACGGTCCTGTCCCCATATTCGTTAGTAGCTATTCCGGAAAAGAATCCGTAATAAACGGACTGGCTATAATGTGACTAAGTTCATCCTTTGTTCTGGTGGTAGCGGTGGTATTGGTAATTTGAATTTTCAAGCTAACTCTGGGTTCTGTTAGGTCGCGACCGGGAAGCGACGACAGCCGCAAGTGCCGCAAGTGCGGTCTCATACCGATGTAAGTCTGGTGACGATAAGTTGTCGGAAAAATGGCGACTGGCAGCTAATATCGCAACGAGAAGATGACGTTACGGTACCGATAGTAGGTACATGTTAAATAGCACTGATCGATTTTAGTTTAGGCATTCGAGTTGATAAATATGAGTCCATTAACCTCTAGACTGACAATAATAACTACGCAATCACGCTGACGACCTAAGCAAATGCCTACCAAACCAAAATTTCAAGAAATTAGAAGGTAAGTCAATTAATATATTTTAGAACTACGAGAAAAATGGCTAATCGGAATGTGTTCAGAACATACCCGAAGGTACCTGATGGAGCCTAAGATGCGGATTAATATTTTTGTATCATAATTATCATAAAGGAAAAACATTTTTTAGAGTTGTATTATCTAACCGCGTTGACCCATGAGCTGCAATCGTGATACATTATCAAATTTACACAATATTCGTCCTCCAAACGCGGGTTATCTAGGATCGCCTAAACATTGACCGGTACACTTATCGGCACTTAACCAACCAATATGGCTAATTTATTAGATACCCCATTATTGCTAAGAGAGACATTGGTTGTGGCTAAGTCGGGAAATGAATAGCGGCACGCGATGTGCCCTGTATTCAATTTCATGGAGAAACTTATTTTACGTCAACGGGGCTGCTTGCTCACGGAAACCGCAGAAACAATCACTTACAGCATTATAGCTGTTAAGGGAACAGACAGGCTGAAAAGTTACTACTTAAATGACGTCCACATCACTTAAGGTACGCGTCAGTCATAACCTTAGACACCTAAATCCCGATTCACTGCATATCCTAACAGGTTACTTGACTTGCCACGAACTTAAAGGCTAAACTTAGAATGTGAATGAATTCAAGCACAATGTATGCAAGTTATCATTATTTTACGTTCATTAATTACAAATCGTTGTGTAGCTAAGAGTAGTAGTTAATGTAAAAATAATCAAAGATAACCTTTTAACCATAACTCACTTGCGAAATATTATTACTATTAAGTAGGCACTTAAGTAATTCTTGATTATAACCTCACAGAGTTGATTTGCTCACGTTTCTTCGGGACACGTGACACAGTTAGTTATCATGTTTATTATGCGAGATCAATTAGCACACTGAAAATAAAGCATTATCTTCAGAAGTTTCTCATTCATAAAGAAATATAGTTGTACCTACCTAAACTGAATAGTAAATTTTAATATGCTGTTATATGTTTATTTGGGTAAAGTACTAACTTTAACAAAAAACTCGATAACAATAATTGCACACGTATAACAAAGTAATAATATATGCAACCTGTGACAGTGGACAGTTGAACAAGTGGATAACTTTTTTCATACCAATACGACATCCCTCATACTAATACGACATCCCTCTTTTTAAGTTAGGCATGTATGAAACCAAGACTAGCTATACTCGTAGCAACCATCTATCATCCTCGTTTTACCAGTCATATCCTTTTTAAATACAATACAATCGGAGACTAGTAAAGTGACCGCGATGTCACCACGCCGAGATGTACGTGCAGATAAGCAGTGGCGCATCGCGCTATAGCGTAGCAAGGAATAATTTTTAAGCACAGTAACGACATGCCATTATAATGAATACCAACTATCGATTGATGACAACACGCAAACCAATGAAACAGGGCTGTATGATATTCGATAGTCGATAGAGATGAATAATAATTTTTATTGCAATTTATCTATATTTTTTTCAAAATGAAACTGAAATATAAATGAATTGTATAATAGGAAAGTAATGGTACACCACCTATAAATTTTTTTTGTAAAATATTTATAGATAACAAATTAATTAAAATGACAGTGGACAGTTGAACAAGTGCATAACTTTTTTCATACCAAATTAAAGTTATATAGCTTAAAAAGCGGTGAGGTAAACGACTAGTTGAGTAAGATTTTATTTATTTATTGATACTTACATCAACAAATATAATTTTGGTTTTCTCCTTGCACATTTTTACAGCGAGATTCAAAATTGCAAGGACAGTTTATGAATGAATTCATTTATAATATAATATGTCCATGCAATTTTGAATCCAGTCTGTGCGTGGCCCCAAAGTTGACTGATAGAGGATGCCACTTGGAATTCACTCCGCCATTTGTACGTATTTTTTTTGTGTTTTGTGCTATAAAGCTTGAATAAATAATTAATTAGGCAGTATTAAAAATCTGCTTCATAAAAGTTGTATAATTTTTTACCGCTCCTACAACGTGTCATTTTCGTGCATTTTGAATTTTGAAGGGTATTAATCTTTCCTTGATTTTATAGAAAGCCGCTGTTAGTTGCGAGACGAATGCTGTTTTTCATGCGCCAATACGTCGGTAAAGTAACCCTGATAAATGTGCCATCATGTTGTAGTTTTTGGACTTCACCAAGTGACCATATAAACCGAATGATCATATTCAGACCCTTGAGTACTTTCGTCAGGTTATACGAAGTTGCAAACTTCACTGTGCGTTGTTCAATGTACTCAAGGCCAGTATTTACATGAAATTTGCAATTGCACGTTTATAAATCGATAAGATGAAAACAATATAGCGCATCACTAAAAAAGTTACTCTAAACGATGCATCAACTTATTCAATTGTCTTATTATGAAAATTAGATTCATATCTTTTGTAAAACTTTATGTAATTTGTCATTTGAATCAAGTGAATCGCGTTTTTTTACTAGACTTAAACTTTTAGCTTTATAGCGTATTCATACTCATTTGACTAAAATCTATCCCAAAATATACCTTCATAATTTGTGAACTTCTCAAAATTGACTATAATTTTTTTAGTGAAGTCGGTGTCTGTAGTATGCAGTGTTATTGTTATTTTAAGTAACTAAATATATGATTGAAGCTCGGAAGCTAATGTGCTGGCAATTTGTATGAAATAAACTAAATGAAAAAGGTATGTAAAGATAGTTACAGTGTATTAGTTAGCTAAACGCAACTATTTATTATTATATATCTGTCCGTCAAACAAAAATATTAAAAAAACACTTGGGTCAGGGTTTCACTTATTTCAATAGTAGACGTACCAGCAACGCCAATATTTTTATGAACACAGAAAAAATTATAAAGACTATGATTTTTGAGTAATCAGCACTTGTGCAGGAGCACGCAGGCTGCGATGCGAGGCACTCGCCCGCTACCGCTACTTGACCCCGTTCAGACACTATTCTTAATTTCCTTTTCAGTCTAAAGGATTCTGAGATAGGTAGCTATTTAATAATGATAAATCTATAACTACCTAACTACGTTGTGCGTCGTGGGAGTTAAGTTAATATTGTAAACGAGTCTAATTGAATCACGGATGGAGTAATTTAATGACTCGAGTTCGAAATATTTTTCAGTAAACACAATTTTCTTACTATATTTTCATTTGCGTACCTGCCTTTATATTTTTATGCCTATGCATTTATGCCTATATATTTTTGACAACTTTGTTTGGTTTATATTTATGTACTTGACATAAATACAGTCACCGGCAATAGTATCTTCCTACACGAAGGCTGCAAAATATATGTAGTGTAGTGGTTAAACACGCATGGAATTAAACTATGCTATTTAGTAATGTTAGTTTCTATAGGATTTTCAATCTAATTGAGAATGAACTAAATAATATTCAGTCCAGTTTAATTATAAAATGAAGTCGGTTAAAATGAGGCAGCCGCAATAAGGCAGAGTACAGGCAAGCTACGACGTCAGGAGTGGCCAACTATAAAACTCTTTGCAGTAATTACAGAAACGCTTTAGCATAAAACGGTCAAGGCTACGCAGATGCACTGGAGCTTACATTATTACGAATTCAAAAATTTCAATTAGTTAAGTAAGTTTAATTGTACCTACATATGAAAAGGTATCTTCAACTATGTAGTAACTTTTTAATAACACGTTTTTCAAACCGTTCTTCAGCTTTTTCAGTCGAGTACCGTGTTTAGGCCACGAAGCTTGCGGAGTGGCCTAAGTAAGGTACGAGATTGAAAAGCTTAAATATTGCACTATTGTATACAGTAAGGATTAAGTTCGACGAATGCCTTACAACCTGCTCCCTCTATACAATTTACTAACCTCAATCTTCCGGTTGATTGTGCCGGCGGTCGGGGAAGAGAACGTTGTCCTCCTCCACGACCGTGCTATAATATTGTATAAAAATCCATTTCAGCATCGTCGACGATGCTAAAATATGCGACCATAAAAGCTCCATCGAAAAGTATACGCTACTAGTTCGGTTAACAAAGTCTCACTTCAAGCATTATAGTCAACGAGTGGAAAAAGCTTAATCACTATAATTAGCTTAATTATTCTATACAATATTTTTTCTACGAGTGCTTAAAATATACCAGTCGGTAAAAATTATAATATATTGTATGATATTTGGTAAGACAATGGTTGGCCATGTTCTTATCGAACAACGTTTATAAAGTATGTATTTTTAATATACCTTTCAACCATTTAATTGACAGATTATAATCCTGGAATAGAAAAAGAAGTTTTAAATGCCGTTACTGTAACTATCATATACATTGGCAATGAAGATCAGAGCACATTGGTTTCTTATGCAATAGGTACCTATTACGAAAGTAAGTAATTGATGCGTCTATAATATTGACATTGTGTTGATTCACTTTCATCGAGCGCTCAGTGTGTCTGTTTAGAATCACAGTAGGTTCCCGACAATTAAAATGAACTCTCAGGAATGTGACTTGGGTAGGCAACAGTCCAATTCATTGTAATCAGTTGCTCCGAGCGAGATGTAACGAGGAGTAATCTTTGATAACCATAACAAGCCGTTCTTACTCTTACTTAATAGAATTTCATCATTCGTATTATGCCAACTTAAAATACAAATGATTAGCACTAGACCACGCTAACTTTGCACGGACTTTTCATTGCCAGAATATGGATCTGCCATTATAAACGTAATTTTTCCATATAAATTTCAGTTAATTTGACGTTTATGCTGACTCATCCACGCATTGCGTTTGAAAAGTCAGTGCAGAGTGAGCGTAGTCGGACGATAGCCATGCACGCTTTATACATATTTTACGCATCGGGTAATAATGTTCGTTTATTACAAGGTTTTACCTAACTTGTTACGTTACAATGTATTTTGCATACCTTTAAGTATTCAAAAACAAACCATAATATTGTTATTTTGTATCCGTATGAATAAAAACTATTCATATGAATAAAAATTTACCGGCGCGCAGCGCAACCCTTTGACCGCCAAGCATCGGACGGAAAAATCGTGCGCCAGCGATTATATTTTGGACGTGATATCACGAGCTGATGCTGAGGGCACGAAGAGTTAACTAAATTGTAAAGTTTCAATTCAACGTTACAAATATAGTAGATAGTAATTTTACTTTTGAAAGACCGTTTTCGTTGAGACCAATTTGATCAAAGTTATACAGTCACTAAGTTTATAAAGCACTTAAATGCTTAAATAAAAATACAAGGCAGTCATTAATGTAAAGAAGAGCTTTCGATTTCATAAAATGATTAACTTCGAAAATATAAATATCACTTTAATATTTTCATAGATTGCATTGTAAGTTTCCCACGGATGTTAAAACCCCAAGCTTATAGACCCTTGAACGCCTACTTATAAAATATTACGCATTAAGTGTTCCTACCTACGCCCTAACCTAAATACGAAGAATGTTTAAGTCATCATAATAAACACGACGTGGTCAAGAGATAATGTCTTTACAACATGCTGTTACTGTTCAAGCTCTATTAATATACTAACTGTATTTGTTAGGTATGTATTAAATCACTAGGTACTTACCTACATATTTTTTTTAAGAAACTAGGGATAACGAAGAGGTCAGTCCGACGTCGTAAAACAAAATTTAAGAATGTTACGAATATCTACCACATATGGTATCACACAATTTTCGAATAAACGAGTATACCTATCGCGAAAGTAATGAAGGTATTCGGGTCTTAATTGAAATAAAAGCACAGAGAAAGTTTAGTTAGTGCATAAATTGGATAAAAATGAACTTCTATCTTTAAACTGTATAAAAACTGTTTTGATTTTGCACTGTCAGGTCCAACATTGCACCTATTTAATGTTATGTTAGTAGTTAGTCAATAGGTTATGTTGCTTATGACCCAGCTGTATTAGTTCTTCTTTCGTACTTACGGTGATCGTTTTCTAGGAAATACAGACAAAAAGATAACCACTTTATACAAAATGGTAGCTCTATGTACGAGTACCTTAACCTTAACCTTAAGAATACCTACAATTGCTGGCCACTTATGAAAAATATTTACCATCCGCTACATAAGTATGGTACGGATTGTTATTTAAAACGTAGTTATGTCTTATAATTAACTAAAGACCTGTGTTACTTAGGCGATTATCACACTGGCGCCGCAACCGGATGCGGCGACGGTGTTCAAGCGTGACAGCGCTACACACATGCAGAGCGCTATCTCGCTCGCGCACCGGAGCCGCATGTGTAAACCGCAGCAGTGTGAAAACCGGCTTATAAACTGTAATGCGACTTTTTAAGTTCAACTATGTAAACGAATCTGCACTGTGTAAACGAATAAAAGCAAGTAAAATGTGCGATAGAATGTAAAAGATGTACTTTCCTATAGAGTCACGGATGCGGTCAATTCTCACTCACGCGTGCAAGTAACTAGAGTACGAGCTCCCACAGTAATTCATTGCACACTCGAAAGTATGGACCAGAACTAACTTTAATACCTAAACATAGCATAACGATGAATCACGAAGCGTCGTTAACCATTATGCGAGTATAATAACGTCAAGTACGCATAAACAGTTAAATATGAGCTCAGAATTGATATGATTAAAACACTTGAGAAGCATGCGATGCGTCCGCCCACAGACCGCACTCGACATTCCGACACAGCTTTATGTCATATTACACTCGTAACACAGCATTAGCTTTGCTTCGTTCCTTAATATAGAAACGTTTATTGACCACTAAGTATTGTAGGAGTATTTCACAAGCACATGAATAGAATCAGTTTAAAGGCCAAGGCAAACATGTTTACTAAAAGATGCAACTACGTCTCCAAAGCTCGATCAATCCCACATTAGAGTACTTCTAAGTAGATTAGTATTGAGAAGTATGGCCCTTGATAGTTGATGTCTGAGACAAGAAATAACTGGCCAAGAGCATGTCGTGCCATCCCTAAGGATTCAAAACACTAGTTCTGAAGTTGCCGGTCCGTCACAATACATACACAAAAACCGGCCAAGAGCGTGTCGGGCCACGCTCAGTGTAGGGTTCCGTAGTTTTCCGTCCGTCACAGTAAGTGTCCCCACTTAAGAGTTAAAATAACACGGCCATGTAGGATATGATATGAGCGTTCCACGTACAGCGACATCTATCGGCAAATTAAGTAAACTATTGCGCGCGACCTTAAAGTATGGAAGATGATTTTTATGCGATAATTCTTTATTGCGTGAACCGATTTTCAGCTTTTTTACTTTATTTGAAAGCACGTCATTTCATTGTAATTTCGTAGAAATTACAGGTACAATAAACACCTGCTTATACGGTTAAATTACAAACTTAGTTCAAAAATTATTTTGTAATTTTTTTCAAAAACTATTCAACCTATCATGTTTAAAATAATTTTCCTAGAAAGTTTTTAAAAAGTTCTACTTTTGAGATTTTTTTCATATTTTTGAAACTTATGGTTCAAAAGTTAGAGGGGGGGACACATTTTTTTTAACTTCTGGAGCGATTATTTCCGAAACTATTTACATAATCAAAAAATGATTTGAGTAAACCCCTATTCATTTTTAAATACCTATCTAACAATATATCACACGTTAGGGTTGAAATGAAAAAAAAATCACTCCCCACTTTACGTATAGGGGAGGTACCCTAATAAAAAAAAATCCACTTTTTATTTTACCACTTTGTCGGCGTGATTGATATACATATTAGTACCAAATTTCAGCTTTCTAGTGCTAACTGCGTCACTGAGATTATCCGCGGACGGACGGACGGACGGACGGACGGACGGACGGACGGACGGACGGGCAGACATGGCGAAACTATAAGGGTTCCTAGTTGACTACGGAACCCTAAAAAGGAGGTTTTTATAGGACACTATTGACAAAATAAGGAAAAGTACGTATTTTGGCGGCCTTTAACTAAGAAAGGAAAAAATATTGCAACAAATCAAAAACGGCCCATTTAATTCAATAGGGTTTTCATTGAAAGTACTCATTAAACCTTACTTTCAGGTTTTCACGGTTCAATTAAACGTTAGAGGGGCGAACGCATTTGCTTGAATTCTCGGAACGATTATTTCCGAAGGTATTGTTTTTTTTTTAATAGTTTTATTTTGTACGACCGAAGCCAATAACACCCCACATTATACAGCTATAATTTACGGTTGAAGCGACAAAGAAGCCATCCTCATTTCATTTTACAGGTAGAGTACGTCACTGACAGCCAGAAGGATGGTTAGACGGACATGGCGAAACTATAAGGGTTCCTAGTTATCTACGGAGTCCTAAAAAGGCAGTCAACAAAAGTTAATTACGTGCTTAAAAGTACCTATTATGCGGACCATGTAGTCATCTAATTGATTTTTTAAATCCCACCATCATTGAGCAAAGCCACGGACGGTCAGACGGGAACAGACTGACATGGAAAATTATAAATTTACAACACATAAAGTGGAGGGTGTTTTTTTTTTTACTTCTACCCCATCTTGTGGGGTGTCGTTAAATAGGTCTTTCAAAAATAATAAGGGTCTTCTAAAGCACTATTTGCACCTTCACGGAAACAGGAATGATCTAACTCGGAACGAATACCAGCACCTAAGTACCTCGTCAGAAAATTCCTTACTTTCAGTGCCTCGGCAATAATGTACCAGTATACGCTGGCAAATCCAATCTAACTAATAACTCCGTCCCGTATATAGGCTTTAAGATGACAGTAAAAATTATACTTAAATTAGATATAAAAATTTACCATACTCTATTGACGGATGCTATTCCATTTAAGCTAATGAATGACTTACCTATCGGTGTACAATTCTGTTCATCCAAGCCGTCTTCGCAATCGTTATGACCATCGCAACGTTTAGTCACTGACACACAGCGCGTGTGGTCACACCGAAGTTCATCCCGATGGCAATCTGCAATCAAAAGTATAATATACTATATTTATATTGCTTCATTTTTATGTTTCGGTATAATGAGATTAATCAGTATGATAAAAAACGTGTCGTAGTTAGGCAGTAACTCGCGAGTAACTACGTAAAAACAAATCATGCCACTTTATATTTCTTAAATTATTTTTATATATAAGCAGGGCCGGAATAACCCCCTTTTTAACAAAAAAAAATTGTGGCAAATACATTAAGTCGGTCAATATACAGGTGTTTTCTATGGAACCAACTCCAATTTCACAAAAAAATTTGGCTGTTTCATAATTTTTTTATTTATGCTGTGGTGTGTGGTGTGTGCGGCACAGGATATTTTTTCAATAACTAGCCATATTGTGCGAGGATTTGGTAGGCCATACTAAAGAACTTTTACTATGGGACCAACTCCGAAATCACGAATTTTTTTTTCTGTTACATACATTTCGGCTGATCAGACGTCGACGTTTTCTATGGGGAGGCCAAATTTTTTTAGGATTTCGGGATTGGTCCCATAAAAAAAGTTGTTCAGTATAATCTATTTACATCGTACAATATGGCTAATTCAGGAAAAAATGCCATGTAGGTATGTATTTACTATTCTGGCTTTTAGGCTTTCGTAGTCAGCAACGTATGCTCTAATAGTTTTGCCATGTCGGTCTATTCGCAGCTTAGCTCAGTGATCGCCTGTACTAGAAATCTGAAATTTGGTGTGAGTATGTATATAATTCACGCAGACAAAACGTTACAAAAAATTTAGGGAGCAATTCCCTTAGTGATCCCTTACACTCTGTCAATTCCTCTTGTTAGTAAATGTATTTAAAATAAACCTTTATTCACATTACACCGTGACATTGAGGTAAAATTTAACGCTGTCCACGCTAAAAAGGGGCACACTATCACAATATTTTCTAAAAACCTACTGCAAAGAAAATTTCCTTCCGACGTAAAAAGAAATATTTTATTAGGAATTCAACACTCTTGTAGGTTTTTTACAATTATTTTATTTTATTGATACTCGAATCCGAACATTTCATCTCATTGTCGTTGAATAAGGGCTAATAAAGCTTAATATTTGTATGGAAATTTTATTTTAGCCGATATATAGAATATTACCAATTAATATTTCACCCTATGAATAATTTTCACTTTCCTCTGTGCACACACGGGGGCACCTAGCCGATGTTTTTTTTTTTTGTTTTTCAGACTTTGAAACATTTTCATTTTTTAGTGTGCACGCGGGGCCCCTGATCGAGGCGGGGCCCCTAGGCAGTTGCTTACTCTGCCTAAAGGCTAATCCGGCTCTGTATATGAGTATTGCGATTATTGTACCTATGCTACTTAAACCCGCTAAGGTAGGTAATAAGTAACGAAGAAGAACGAATGCGTCTGATTTTGAAACGCACAGTGAGCAATAAATCTTTAGAAAGTGTAATTACCTCTAACCCTACAAACGTGTGTTATAATTGTTATGCCTCATTCTATAACGGGGCATAACAGAAAATACATTAAGCTAAATGAAGCTACAAACGCTCGTATTCCACGTGTTATTTAGTAGACCAAGAAAAGAAAGAACTATTCAATTGATGGACTCGTGAACTGTCAGGCATTCATTTCTAAAATAGATGTAGGCATAATAATTAACAACGCCGATGAAATTTCAATTATAATTAAATAGTGAATGGGTAGGTTCATCCATACTAATATTATAAATGGGAAAGTGTGTGTGTTTGTTTGTTTGTTTGTCCGTCTTTCATGGCAAAACGGGGCGACGAATTGACTTGATTTTTTAAATGGAGATAATTGAAGGGATGGAGAGTGACATAGGCTACTTTTTGTCTCTTTCTAACCCCCCACTTCCCTAAAAGGGGGGGGTAGAAGTTTCTATGGAGCATTACGGGGGGCAAAGGGGAACCGTGTTACCCCGAATTTAACGCGAGCGAAGCCGCGGGCAAAAGCTAGTACTAGAGCTTGTTTCTTCTGCCCTGGGTAGGTAATATTTATTTTGTGGGCATAAGTACAGTCCGTGCATGAAGTTCGACGTTAAAATTTATTAGCCAATCGAAATTTTGACTGAGCAGTCACATCTTTTTTAACAGCGGGAAATTTGCCAAATGTTGAATTTTTTGGTCGACGTCATTTGATTATTTTTCCCGTGAGCTTCCAATGTCTCTAATAAATCTACTATATTTTTTACTATAGCTCTGACACGTCAAAAATGTTAAAACAAGTCAGGCGTAGGTATGCACCGCATATCAAAACGCCCCATACAAAGAGCGTGAGATAAGTGACGTCACTCGGTCTCCACGTTGCCGAAAACTGTTTGGAAGATTATTGTCATTTCAGGAGTGAATAAATTGCGTTTAAAATATACAGTTGTTCTAGATTTTTTTTTTCTTGTTAGAATACCAGTAATCGATTTTTTAACATTATCAGTTAAGGCGTTTTTGAGTTATCTCCCAAAAACTTCTTTCAAAGGTAGATTACGGAACCCTCCACCAGGCGTGGTCCCACGCGCGCTTCGCTGGTTTTTTGTATTAATTTGGTGTCGTTCAACTTGATTATTAAACAAATTCAATGAAATATATTTTACGTCCATAGGCTACGGTAATTGCTTACCATCAGTCGGGTCATATGTTTGTTTGCCACCGCCGTGGTATAAAAAAAAATCTCAATTGCGAACTTATTGGAAAATATTTAAAGCCGCGGAAAGTGTCAGATTCCAGGACCGTTATTTGAGCCATTTGTGTACTGAGAGCGCGGTCTAGATCTTTTTCGTCGGTGATCACACAAAACCTTCCCATTCTACATCTTTAAGGCCGCGGACTTTAATGCACGCGACCGGCGCCGCGAATTGCGGCACGGTGAGCGGGTCGGCGAAAGCCACCTCTGTCGTCCTGAGTACGTTCATATGTCTCGCTCGCGCCCGTCGCTCAAAGCGGCACGATCAAAATGTATAGACATCAATGAACCTGTTAAGGACGACAACGGTGGCTTTTTCGCCGCCTCGCTCGCTGTTCCGCAACTCGCGCCGCCGGATAGGAAAATTGCTTTCCGTGACCTAAGTTTATCTACCTAGGTATGTAAGCACTTTAAAATTAGATTTAGTGTTTATTTCATGTTTTTTAATCACTTGAATCATCTCACCATGATTTGATGATGTCTCGTCAGGGTCGGCTTCATAGAAAGGCCTCTCAGTGTCAGGCACCGGCAGATTTTCTTCTCCTCTAGGTATCTCATTAATGGAGTCGTCTTTGGGCACTAACAGAAATTACAAAACCAATATAAACAACAAAACATAAAAAATAAATTATTACAAATTACAACATCTTAATAAATACACAAAAAATTAAGAGAACAAAAATAAATGAAAATAGGTATACCCGCTGGACAGCCAGCCTCGTCGGCGCCGTCCAAGCACTCTTCCTGGCCGTTACAGCGCATGTGGACAGGGAGGCACGCTGATCCATCGCACCGAATCCAGTCTTCGGGGCACGACTCATTTATTGCTATATAACACACATGTTTTTAAATAAAATAAAAAGCAACTACAAATTAACTTTACGAGTATACCTACTAATAAATAAAATAAAAAAAACAATTTAATAATAAAATAATAATAATAATAAATAGGTAGTTTTATAAAGTTCTCTTTATAGTACAGTATGTCCGGAAAAAGAAGTGTCGTAGAATTTGGAGGCGCCCTGGTGCTAATTTACGGTATTTGTTATGCTGACAACACTGTATAGTGCGACACTAAAGATCTTGGTATTGGAATATAAAAGATATTATGTTACAATTCGAAAGGTTGTCTGGGAGAAATCGCTTTTTAGCGATAAGACCGCCTGTTGTTTACCTCTATTCTGACTTTATGCATTTTCTGTACTGGTTTTCTTTTTGACGTGTTCAATAAAGAGTATTTGTATTTGTATTGTATGTATGATATATATTGCAATTTCGTTTATATATAAAATCGACATGAAAATAACAAATAACACATTATTAACAAATTCCTATAATTTTAAATTGCAAAGATGGTGGCAGATTAAAAACGGGTATTAGACGTTGCAATTTGTAGAGCCCAATCTGTTGTGTACCCTGCCTCTCATTAACCCACCTTCAGCTCCCTAAGGGCCCTACCTCTTACTGCACCTCCCAACCTGACAGATTGGGCCCTACAAATTGTTATGTCTAATACCGGTTATGGGAGCAGCCGATTTTTTTTAATTTTTTTCGTGAAAGGTTGGTTATCAAGCTAAAATATTAGCAGCAAGGGCTATTAGTGCTATTACACACGAGCTGAAATTAAGAATTGGAATTTATAGTTACGAAATAAATTCGGAGGTTTCTGATTCTTATCAATATTTTCTATAATAATGCATAAACAGAGACCATAGACAATATTTATAACGTTCTGAATTTATTCAGTCACCATATACATTTTTCTTCTTAATTTTAACTCGTGTAGAATGACCTTAAGTGCAACCTCTCGAACAGCACAATACTGTGAAAAAAAAGTATTTTAGTGGGAAAATTTTAAAAACATTCTCAATTTTTTATTATGTTGCGTATATCATTGTGAATTATAATGTCGATTTGTTTTATTCTATAACAATTTGGCTATAGGTACAATAAAAGTGAATTAGGTCTAGATGTTGTTCAAATGCAAGTAAAAATAAATACGTAATAGCTATACATTTTTAAAAGCCGTTAAGTGACAATGAAATTCAGTCAGAATTTAGCAATCCAGACTTCATAACGTAATGTTTTTACGCATATTTTTGATTGTGGTAAGTCTAATTACTGTTTTTGTTATAGTTTGTTGACAGGATAATTCATTAATAACAAGATGAACATATACTTAGTTGTAATGGTGGGAACGTTGGTTGTTTTCTAGAAATTAATGCAAATTTTGGTTGTACGTTTGTGGCTTATTGAACTACAATAAGTTCAATAAGCCACAAACGTACAACCAAAATTTATTCATTTTAGATAAAAACCTAAGTACGAAGGTGTTTGAAGTACATACAACATACATTATATTATTAATACAAGTTTACGAGTACAGTATTGCCTCACCTATATCCGAAAAAAAAATTGATAAGTTTCTTATTTATTTTATTGCATGTTTGAGAAAAGCACTATATAGGTACATACCTCGGCGTGAAAAGGGGTTGCCAGCCTCGTGACTATCCGTACTCGGCCGGCAACCCCCTACTTTCCGGCCTCTGTAGTAATGCACTATTGATTCCACCACAAAAAAAATCGTGTTTGCGTATCCCGTCACCTTACCCTTCACACAATAATATGCTATTTGGGCATCTTTTGTAAATATGTTGGTTTATTTTGTAAGGTTTTTAAGTATGGAAATCATTATTTTAGTCATTATGTACTTATTTAAGGATCAGTTTTATGCCCTCGTGGACTGGTACCTAGTCATGTTGGATGGGAATAATTTATTTTGTTTTCTGAGTTTTTAATTAATTAACGTATGTGGGACATGGTTAAGCAGTTTGGTAGTAGAAAGAGGTGCACCCAGATAAAAAATTGCATTGACAATTTATGAATGAATTCATTGATAATGTGTCCATGATATTTTTAATCTGACTGTACAGGCATCACCTAGAAAAAATGTAACATTTTCAAATTGATAGAATGTTACATTGACAATGTAACATTTCTAAGCCTAGATTTACAAAAAAAAAATTTGGAAACGGCACGTAGACCGTCTGTAAAAAAATAGTAAGGTTTGTCTCGGCTCTAAACAGACTTTGTAGATATTTGGTAGGATTTCATTGCGTAAATAATAGTAGTAGGTATCAATAATATTAGCTAATATTAATTATTACCAATTCGCCATACTAGCCGTCCGTAATATGACTGTACTATTAGATATCTAAACATAATAAAATTAAGGGAATGTAAATATGTAAATAGTATATTGTAATCGATTACTTACACTGTGGAAAGGAAAATTTGTACACCTGCATGCAGGTTGTATACGCTTGACCTACTGACTACCTTTAGATCTTGTAACAAATAAATTATATGATTGATTGATTGATACCCGAACCTGCCCAGTGCTTCCTTTTCTCTACCTATCCAGGACTAACAGCTACTGCCCATTACTTATTCAAATTGATGAAAGTGCAAAAAGACTTACAAACCGGTAGAATTAAGATATATCCAATACCACTTCGCGGTACATCGGACTACAGACCCTTTATTATTTAAAGCCTTTTTTGTTTCAACGAATCTTTATTTTCAAGAAGAAGTTTATCAGTTCATCGGAATCTTTGTTGTTGTCGCTATTTTTTCATGTATGTTAACCGATTATTCGAAGACAGCTGACGGATTTGAAAAATACTTTTTTGTTTGAAAGTTATACAGTTTAGTTATATAGTTTTAAGTTGGTCCCATTTTCATAATTTTTTGGTCAGGACCTAATGAGGGGATCGTGGAGACCTGGAGAAATCGAGGGAACTGGCACCAGACAGTGACTGGAGTATTTTTTATAGTAACTCTGGCATTTTCTCTTGGTAAGGTGTAGCCTAAATAGGTGAGGGTCGGTTCTTTTTGCCTTAGAATTAGGTATATTATACCTGGGTCGATGACGGTGGCGCTAAAGTCCGCCTCGCTGACAACCACGCCTTCTAGCGAACGGCGCCCACGGATATGGTTCCGGAGTATCTCGGCGATCTTGTCCATGTCGTAATAACCCGTTGTTACGATGTCCAATGTAACTTTACACGAGAAGTCGTCAGAAGCGCGAGATCTGTAACGAGTAATATACAGTGCGTTATTAGCCATTGGACAAATCCTTCAAATAAATCTCATGTAGGGTTACTTCTTAGAAATGTTTACACAATTTTTTTTTTTATAAGAATTTATTAGAATTTTATGATATGAGATGGAAAGATCTGTGCTTACGATTGAACACACAAAACTGTTGAACCTCCACTGACTGGAAATAATTTCTTTAAAGTCGTTCAAAAGTCATTGTATTAACTATCTTGTAAAGAGGGCATGCAATGTAAAGAGGTGCCTGATCTAGCAGAAATTAAGTATATAACAATGCAATAATATCCCAACATGGAGCTGATTTGGAGGCATGTTCGGAAGGAGGGCCAAAAGAATACATAGGATAATAAAGTAGAGAACACAAATCTTTTATAAAAAAGGACTTTCAAAAAAGTTTTAAGCACCATCAAAATGATTAACGACCGCACGTCATCTCATAACAGTTTATAATGTGTCCTTAAGACATTTGGGATATCAGGTACCTACATCGTGGCACTACAGAGTTCAGTTAGTAATTTTGTGAATCGGTTCCACTTGAGGTACCTACCTCAAGAACTTTTATGGTATACTTAACAACCTTAACAAAAAACATATCGCTAATCGTAATGAACTTATCATGAAGGAGTTCTATTCTGATCTGCATCAGCTGCTCCGCTTCACCTAATAACACTTTGTTATACACATAACAAATGTTTGATTTGTAGACGAAAATACGAACAATACAAATAAATATGCCTGTAATACAAATAATAAATATTAAAAGGAGTTCCCGCAATTCCTCACGAAACCCATAATTAGAGCCTGGTGATTGACGAAAATACTGCTTAACAAACTTAGTGGCTTAGCAAATTTAACTAGGTAATCACTTCCATTAGTTACTACTTACTGTATCCTGACAAGGCTTGCTCTTTGAGTGCCGGAGATTTCTCTGTTCCTTGCTTGTTCTTCGTAAATCTTGTTAACAGCTTCGGCCAAGGACTTTGAGAAGTTTTGGAACTGCGACGAGTCTCTGTTGGAGTATTCTGCCTGGTAGGGTTGCATTGCCACGAAGGTTACGCGGAGCGTCTCTGAAATATCATTATAGATCTTGGATAAAAAATTGTATTTACCATTGACGCTTTCTGCCTATTTAGGTTAGCCTTTATGAAGATGCGTAGGATTTTTAACTATTTATCCATACTTCCATAACTCCATACTAATATTATAAATGCGAAAGTGTGTCTGTCTGTACACTTAAGACTGCGTCAACTGTCCAGTGGCAGTGGCAGAGGAATTGTATTTCCTAATAAACTAATCAATAACAATTTAATTTAGTTTTAGTTTTTAGTTTAGTTTTATTTTTATTTTAAATAGGTATGTTTTATTTCTAAGTCTAATTTATATTATTGTTTCTACCAATAAAGCAATCATCAATTTCTGTATAATCCATCATGTTATGTTGAAGTGCTACTAATTCCTCAACTTATGATCTATGTGATACAGTTTTATATTACTTATTTTTGGCTTCATCACCTAAACGTAAAAAAGTGGTCACCATTTTCCGTTTACGTAAAAGCAAAAAATATGCAGAATGAAACTATGTGACAAAGATCAAAGTTACGTAATCAGTAGGACTACAACTTAACACTGAGGGATTATACATAGATGGATTCATTCATTAGGAAATACAATCCCCCCAAAGAGGGCGCCACTGTATGGTCGACACACTGAACTTATTTAAACGAAATGTATTACAAAGATAATTTGAGTCCCGGAAAAGGACAAGGATAGGTTTTATGACAGATAATGAGATGACATTTATGATAGTTTTTAAGGGTCTTAAAAGAGGCATGGAAGTTTATATGGCGAATCAATAATCGCTGAACCGATTCAGATTACTTAAATTTAGTATGAACGGAACTCAAACCAACCCTGGTTGAGTTGTGGGGAAGGATATAGGATAATTTTTATACTCAAATTCAATAAAGAGTACTTTAGGGGGTAAAAGGGCGCTAGAAAACTAATTCCACGCATCTGAAGTCGCGGGCAAAAGCTAGTAGCAGGCTAGCGTATTCGCGCGTAGGACGTATTAAACAAAACATTCAAAAAATAAACAAACGTTCATAAAATAAATAAAACTGGAAGACACCAAACATCTGTGTAACTCATTGATTTTAAAATATATTTTTCTGTAGTTACCATTGAACACACCAGTACAAAAAAATACATTTTAAACCTGTATCTCGGTCATATTACATCTGGTAAGTTTGCTGACATACATATGTACATTTACATGCCAAAACCCTCGCCTGTGCCTCTAGCTAGCTAAGTTAGACTATTTTAACCCTTTGGACGCCATACACCTTAGACAAAGACATCACACGCCAACATCACGGGCGTAAGCGATCCAATATAAACCTTACTTGAAAGGTTAGCACATTCAGTGCCAGTAGTGCCACCTAGTGCTACGCTCGTAGCCCGTAGCCACGAATTCGTCGTATGTAATGCGTAGTAGCTACGAACAGAGAACCGGACAGTCGGGTTCTCGGCCCTGAATGTGTTAGGTTACTTTGATAGCGTACGCCATAACACTTAGGGGTTTTCTAGGCGCTTGGGGCACAAGTACTCATGACACCTTTAGGTTTTCTCGGCGTTCAAAAGGAAGGCCATTAGAAGGAGATTAGATAAATATATTAGAACACTCACTTTCTTTCGGTTCCGAGGTGTCGATAGGGCCATGCGCGCCGGAGCCATCGCTGGTCTCATCATCAAACCTGGAACACATAATTAAATACTATTATATTATATGAATGGCATTGGATCAGAGAGCGGAATTAAAGCTCCTTTAGTATGCTATCAAGCGGGCCGTCAAATACTTACGGTGCGACGTCACCAGCTGATGGGTCGTCTGTGGTGTCTTCGCTGTCTTGTGGCTCGGCTGTTGTCGACGACGATGATGCTGAAACATTTATTGTCAATTTGAAAAAAAATACTACAAAGTACCTAAGGGGTTTTTTTTTCTGGCAGCTTCCGTCTATAAAACGAGTAAATAGAAATCGACTATGTTCTCGTACTTGAAAAGGAATATACATTATAATACAATCAAAATACGACAAAACTCGAAATCCAGTTTTGAAATTTGGTGTGTATGTTGATTAGAGGTCCCGTTTTATTCCCACACCATTTGACATTTCAGGACCTCGAGGAACCACCTGCAAAATGTCCTCCAACCTGAAGAAATTCACTTTTTCCTACGAATCTACGCACTCTATGAAAATATGATCTAGGACAATATTAAAGCTCATTAAATTCTACATAGAAACATGCGTACACTTTTGCTGAAAAATGCACCTCCTTAGAGATAGCATTTGTGGAAGTGAAGTGTATCGTCAATGCCTTTCCAGGGGGTTTTTTGTCTCATGATATGAAACTTGTGAGAATACAAAGTTAACATTTATATATAGTTTTGTATGTCAGCTACACCAATATCAAGATTTTAACCGACTGCGACAAAAACAGTAAGTAGGGTAATGGTTTCAAAACTGAATACAGCCTGTAGCCCAGGATGCTAAGCGGATTTCTACAAGTGACATCCCTTAATTGCTCTTGATCTAAACAATGAATCCACACTTATATATCTAAAAATAAAAAAAAAACAATATGGCGGCCGCAAGGGGACACCAAATATGAAATCATGTTTTTTCCTTGGTGCCTAAACTATTGCGCAGATTTCAATGAAAGATACACCAGGAGGTTTGTAATCCACACACCAGTGCCATGCAATGCAAACTTTCTACAATGTATGAGGGATAAATCACTAAAACTAAATAATTTGATGATAAAACCCTATTTTTGGTCTTAATTAGAGGTCAGTCAATCAAATAGTGGCAGCAATGAAACTCGACACCTATGTTCTCTGGGATCCTAGTATGCATGTCTGAAAACAAGAGCTTCCAGGAACACCAGAGTCGGTTGCCATCATGTAAAGTATATCCATTTTTTTTTTGCATGCTTAAAAAAAATTAAAGGTTCTGGCGGTTCCTCGAGGTCCTGAAATGTCAAATGGTGTGGACACTAAAACGGGAACTCTAATTAACATTCACACCAAATTTCAAAACTGTCCGACAGATTTCGAGTTTTGTCGTATTTTGATTGTATTATTATGTATCTAAGGACATGTAGACGTAGAACGTGGATTGATCAATATGAAGCGAGACTTATTCGTGTTTTATTTGACCTGAATGAGAATGGGATTCGAAATTAACGTTAGCACAATACTGTCATGCACATCCTAAACCACAGTACTTGTAAATTTTCTTATTATTGAATTTTTCCTGATCTATAATCAGCCCACCCGTTTTTTCGGTTTTCAATTTGAACAACGGGAACACGGAAAGTCAAAACCACAAAATACAGTTACTGGCTTTTCCTCCATAATATCGACCTTTGTAAAATGGTCTATGGCTACGAGCTTTGGCGGAATACACACCGAACGAATACTTTGTTAAAATACGACCAGCGTAATCAAGACAAGCAGACAGCGTAACAAGCAAAAGGTTTAAATACCGGTTAAAAGCATGTCGGGCCCGGGCGATGCAATCATTGTAGGGTAAAATCACATATCACTACACAGCAGTAGGTACTTCAGCATTTAGGTACTTACAAAAAATGTTAAAGAAACCAAATTGCCGCTTTATTCTTGACAAGTGACCGACGAGACTATTTTGATCTTCTTTAACCTCAAGGAACTCGTTCGACGCATCTTCCTCACCCTCCCAGTAGAGGTCTTCTGAGGTTACCTGTAAAATAAATGACAAATATTGTTATTCATATACCAGATCAACATTTACCTCTACTTTTAATAGGCGAGGAACTAAGCATTTGGAAATACAGGTCAACCGTGTTATATACTGGCGAATCTACAGAATGACGACCTTAATAAGAGTTTAGTGATTGGGCAAAGCCCCGAACACGCCCCGCCCTTAAACCATTCGGCAGCCCCTTTTGGCGCAGATACTTTCCACGAAAATAACTTTCACGCTCCTAATGCCGTAGGTATTTATTGTGCTAGAAACAACTCTAATACATTCTTGTAATAAACTTAACCAACCCGCTTACTACTCGTAAGTAAAAAGATGACAAGACACTGCCGAAAATATTTTTGGTACACACTTTCATTATTGACTGTACCTAGTAAATAGAATTGTCAAGTAACTTACAGAGGTATACCAAATTTTAGCTCAATCAGGGACCGGGAAGAGGTTGCAATTCAACTCACAGGACTTGAAGTGAAGTACATAAATACGGCGTCAAACTAAATAAAAGTGTGTAATGACTTGTGATTACGACGCAAACAGAGTCCTCTGTGGATTAAATATTGAACAATTATCTAGAATGAGCTTGAGCTACAATGAAATAAAGATATGGCCGATGTCCTTAGTACAAACATATCTCCCAGAAACGCTCCTGATATTCCCTTGACAGCTTCTCTTCATCTCCTTCCCGGATTTTAATATGATCCAATACGCAATTTGATAGTCACTTATTTATAATATTTAAAATTTTACCATGTCAAGTTACATTATATGGGTACTTATTTATTAATACATTATTTATACTTAATTATTAAATTTAGATTTTAAATTAAGTGGTTTCCTACCTCCGGCTCCGATGCCATTTGAACGAACACCAACAAAATGTGGTTCCGTTGTAAACTAGGAGCCCATATAGTTTCGCTATGGCCGTCTCGTCTGTGCGTTCGTCCTTTTGTCTGTCTGTCTGTCTGTCGGCGGCTTAGCTCAGTGATCGTTAGGACTACAAAGCTGAAATGTAGTATGAGTACGTGTATTAAACACGCCTATAAAGCGGTAAAATAATATTTTTAAACAAAAAAGAACAGACTTCACTTAGCCTCCACCTTTCCAGAAACAAATGTCCGAGCTACTGTAAAAAATACTTAAAAACACAATATAGGTGTGCCACCTATAATATTTGAAGAGTTCCCTCGATTTCTTCAGGCTCCCATCATCAGAACCTGACCTGGTGATAATGGGACCAACTGTAAAGTATACTCTTTAAAAAAAACAATAATTTTCCAAATCGGTGCAGCCGTCTCCGAGTAATCGGTGAACATACATAAAAAAAATTGCATCAGAGATCCCGACGAATTGAGAACCTCCTCCTTCGAAATCTTGAAGTCGGTTGAAAGCTGAATTAAAAAGAAAATTGGGTGCATACAACGCCTTATTGAAAATCGGCAATAACGTACCCACAGAATAAGTAATAGTACAAGTACAGAACATTCTCCTTCCAGGAACCTTGTCGCCTGCAAGTACGGGGTACTGTGCGTCAAATCCGGTAGATCTGATTTTTTTCAGACTTGTGTGTGATGTTAGCCCAATGAATAATCCAAGTTTGTAACCTCGAGCGCCGAACGCAACTTTGTCGAAAATCTAAAAATCTATTTTTTTCCAGACTTTGGCGATTATGACCCTAAAGGACTGGTTTTTGATAGTACCTTCTCAGATTGTTTTTAAAGAAGACTAAATTTGCTACAACGTGAGACTAGAATTGTCTCTGTAGACCCAATAGTTTCCGATATAAAGTTTTTCAAAATAGAACCGTTTACCTCTTTTTACCCGTCCCGTCCCCTTCACTTCTGGGAAAAACGGTTTTATTTTGAAAAGTTTTATCTTGGAAACTATTGGGTCTACAGAGAGAATGTCTGTCTTTTATTGTAGCAAATTTAGTCTACTTTAAAAATGCCTTGAAAAGGTACTGTCAGAAACTAGTCTTTAAGGGTTATAATCGCCAAAATCTGAAAAGTAACTGATTATTCGTTTTTTGACAAGTTGCGTTCGGCGCTCGTGGTCACAAACTTGGATTATTTATTGGGCCAACAGCATAAACAAGTTTGCGAAAAATCAGATCTACCGGATTTGACGCGCACTATGATTGTATAAAGTTACTGGGTTGTTTAGCTGCAGAGATGAAAATGCTAGCTGTCATGCACTCTTAAAAATTTAAAATAGGGTTTTCAACGTGCTTCATAGATTGTGCAGGTTTGAGTCATGTCATAAACACTGGCTCAAATGATAATATGTGATGTTTTCAATCGAAACTACACATCATTATCGGTTGTCAATAGGACGTTTAATGCCATAAATTTTTTTTTTGTATTAACAACCGACAATAATGTACCTATGACTTAGACGTGTGCGCCGCCATAAAAATCCGCGGCGGCGGCGCGCCGGGAATTTTAGGCGGCGTGGCTGCGCCACGCCGGCGTCAAGGTCACTTTTGCCTGCACTAGCAAGGCTCACGTTTCGCATTAAAAATATGTTAAATATTAAAAACTTTTTAGGAACAAGGAACATAAAACGATATATAAGGCCGTTTGCTTATTTAAGGGTGTTTTTTTTTCTAGTACACTTCAGTCCTGTCTATTTTTCGAAAATCGCTTTTATGTTGATGTTTTTCATAATTGTGATAAATTAAGATCCTTTAAAAGCCAACTCCATCTAAAGCGTGTACCAAGGCCAGCAACCAAGAAATGTCTTGCGGGAGCTCGCCAGAAGGTTGCCTCTCAAGATAAAGGACGTTATAAGGGATCCTTTTGAAGATACAGAGACAACATGGAATGGCTTCAAGGCGGTTGTGACCGAAACAGCGAAAGAAGTCATCCCCACTCCTGGGAGCCAAGCAAGACGGAAACCCTGCATTTCTGATGCTACCTGGGAACTTATTGAGCGACAGAGGACTCTCAAAGAACACAGACATAGCAAGAAAGGAGTATTCCAGGCTAGCGTGAAAAGGGCATGCAGACGCGATAAGAATAATTCAATCCACGCTTTGTGTGACGAAATCGAAAACCATGCTGCAACTGCCCATTCTAAAGACTTGTTCCAGAAAGTCAAACTTCTTACCCGCGACTACAAACCTAGAAGCTGGCAGATAGCGGATACTGATGGAAACACTTTATTAGACCTGGGAAAACTGTTGGCTAGATGGAGAGACTATTCGTTACAACTCTATCGAGAAGTTCCGGAACATCTTTTAGTGCGAAATGACTTTGTGCATCCACTAGAGCCGGTCATATTTATTTCCGAAGTGGAAGACGCTATTAGACGTCTGAAAGTGAATGCCGTCGGTACTAATGGTATATACAGCCTTGGCCAGAAGTGTTGAGCATAGCTCTTTTTTGTTTACAATTTTGATGTTAAGTATTAATTCCCTATCATAACAATGTACGATGACGTAAAATGTTTTATTTTATTGATATATCTAGAAAACTTCACTTAATAACACTTTCAAGGTACCTATAAAATATGAAAAGTGGAGCTCCCAAAAATGCGAATTTAGGTCGGTGCGACAAATTGCAAATATTCTATGCAGTTACTACTCACTTCAACAAAACATGCCTGTTCAGTTTGAATTAATTGATAAAATAACTTAAAAAAAACCGGCCAAGTGCGAGGCGGACTCGCACATCGAGGGTTCCGTACAAACCTATAACAAGCAAAAGTTGTAGTATGTTTATTACTAATTTCAATTTAATACCACTACGGGTTTACGAGGAAAAACGTAGTAAGTTTAAAATTGAAAAAAATATGTTTTGTATGATTTTAGTAAAATGTCTACTTTTCGTAATTTTTCCTTTGTCTATGCTATATAAAGTTTCTTCGTGCCAAGTTTCAAGTTTCTGAGTTTACGGGAAGTACCCTTTAGGTTTTGTGTTTCTTGCGAGTACTCAGTTTCAAAATATGCGACTTAAATTGCTATTTATTTTGATTGCGTTGACATAAAAGTTTGGTTTTGCTACATATGAGAGGTCCTATAGCCCTGAGTATTTGACATGAATTTCAATTTAATACCTCCACGCGTTTATGAGAAAAAAGGTAGTAAGTTTAAAATTTAAAAAAATATTTTTTGTATGATTTTACTAAAAATGTCAACTTTTCGTAATTTTTTCCTTGTCTGTGCTATATGAAGTTTCTTCGTGCCAAATTTCAAGTTTCTGAGTTCACGGGAAGTGCCCCGTAGGTTTTGCGAGTGCCGAAAACTCTAAAATTTGCAGCATAAACGACTGTATCTTTTGATTTCGTTGGCTTTTATGTTTGATTTTTTACAGCTCCAAGGGACAATAGACCTGAGTATTTGATATAAATTTCAGCTTGATACCTCCACGCGTTCCAGAGAAAAATGGTCTTGACAGACAGACAGACAGACCGACAGACAGACAGACAGACAGACGGACAACAAAGTGATCCTATAAGGGTTCCGTTTTTTCCTTTCGAGGTACGGAACCCTAAAAAAGATAGAAACGCCGGTCTAAACTTTCGAGTTTTGTATGAAAATCGCAAGGGTGCTTAACACTTCTGGCCAAGGCTGTACGCTAGTCTCCTAAAGAAACTAGGTAGCGAAGGTACACACTTCTTACACCAGATGCCGAGAGACTGGACTGAATCCATAGTTATACCTCTCCAGATTTTCATCGTGCGCCAGATCATCGAGAGTTGTCGTGAATGGAACAAGCCATTAATTAGTCCTATGCTTCATAGATTACGCCAAAGCATTTGACTGTGTTAGATGGAAAAGCATGCTGTACGTGCTCCTGCTCATTTAGCTCACCTTATTGAGACACCTTGTACGCAGAAAGTACTGCTAGAGTGCGCATCGAGAACACCTTGTCGGACCTGTTCAAACCGGAAAGAGGAGTAAGACAGGGCTGTATGTTGTCTCCGAAGCACTTAAATATCTACGGCGAATACATCTTACGTAAGGTCACCAAGAACTGGGATGGTGGCATATCAATTGGCGGCAAAACGACCAGCAACCTACGCTATATTGACGACACAACGCTCTTGGCTTCCAACGAGGAAGAGATGTGTCTTTTGTTCCGGCGAATAGAAGCGGAGAACATCGAATTAGGACTTCACGTCAACCATGCCAAAACCAAGTTAATGTTCGTACACCGGAAACTTCTCTCTTGGACTATCAAGGCAGATCTGAAAAGCCGTATCGACGCGTTTGAGATGTTGTGTTAGCGAGGGCTTTTACGGATACCTTGGACTGCTATGCGTACGAATAAGTCCATACTAGAGGAGCTACGCATAAAACGCTGGTTGTCTACAACGTGCCAAGGCCACATACTTCGGACACCTCTCTCGACGCTTCTTGGATAACCTGGAGAGGATCATCATGACGGGAGAAGTTGAAGGCACAAGACTAAGAGGCCCTCCTCCTGCAATATGGTGTGCCCAAATCACTGCACCCATGCAATTAAAACTGCAATAAGCCATGCGCTTAGCGAGGGATAGAAGCCAATGGAGGAACCTGGTCTTCAACAGAAGGACATGGATCTTCGGCTTTGAGGGAACGACTAGTGATGATCCCGCCACGCAGTAGGTCCAAACATACTGTTCAGTATTAAGGATCAATCCTACCACCGAAAACACTTCTTTTCTCAGGATAATTTAGTTGGTGGTACAATTTTGATGGCAGATTTATTATTTTCGTTACCAATCTTATTAATAAGGCCATCGAATTCATATTTGTTAGGTAAGCGGTTAAATCATACTCATTTATTAATCTCCCGAAAGAGAAGAAATTGACCAAACCGAAACTATTTCAATGTGTAGATGTTTTCATGGTTTACTTCGTCAGTATACGTTGTTAAATTTTCAACTGACTTTCCTTCATCGGTAATTGTCATTGGCAAATTTTTGCCGGATTCTGAAATTTTGGCCAACGGCGTGGATTTTGAAATCCGCGGCGGCGGCGGCGGCGTGGGTCCCACGGCGCGGCTACGCCACGCCGGCGCGGCGCACATGTCTACTATGACTTGAAAATGTCACATATTCTCGAACGCACCCATGGTGATAGATAACTGATAAGCGATGTGCCAACCCTTCCCTCATTATTTAAAACTCTGAATAAAACAAAGAAACGATGTTTTAAAAATAACAGCGATAGTAATTTAAAATCATGAATATTTTTACTATTAATTTCATGCGTAAATAGTGGCCGCACACTTTTGTGTGCGATTATATTCGAGGTTAAATTATTTGAATACGAGCGCTCGATTGTCAAAAATCGGCCCCCAGGTCCCATAGTAAAAGTTGTTCAGTATCGATAAATGAATCAGAATAATTGGTTCCTGATTACCGATAAAATTTCGCCGTGTATATTACCACTAACCACTGAAACTGTACAAACTAGCACGCTTATTCAAAGTTTAAATATACATTATTACTCCTTATGACCTCAGGAATTCGTGGTTAAAATCTCTCGCAATGGTCACGAGCACCGTGTATTTGGTTCAGTATTCATATATACCATAAAATACCTAGTGTGGAAAAATAAGTTTTAAGGTAGTTTCCCTCCGTGGCCCGACTTGTTTTTCCATACTTATAAAATAAAACAATTAAAAACGGATTTTATCGCGTGTATTGAGCTTAAATTACATCCCGACGTTTCGAACACTTTACAGCGTTCGTGGTTGACAGTCGACCCGTTGACCACGAACGCTGTAAAGTGTTCGAAACGTCGGGATGTAATTTAAGCTCAATACACGCGATAAAATCCGTTTTTAATTGTTTTATTTCATGAATAACTATCGCGGCAACCGAAGACAATATTATGTATTTTTCCAATTATCTACCGCAAAAATACCTTATTCTAAGCAATTCGGTGATCTAACTTTTTTTTTGAATTTTTTTTTGTATATCAAGAATAAATTGAATAGTAGATAAATTTACGTGTGTATAAGCTCCTGGTCCATTGGTATTCAAACAGCAGTGTTTACACATAGAACACTTTAGCACATGATTCACAAATAAATCGCCACCCAAGCCACAATTAAGCGGAGCGGGCGGCCGCAAGCGAGCGGGATTTCTTTGCAATTTTAGCTAGTCCGACATGATCCGCCAACGAGTGTATACGACGCGACTCGCAACTTAATGGCGTCAAACGTTTTGACTGTCTCCTTTTATAACATTATTGGCAGAAAAATGTCTTATTTTTATATAATGACAAAATTATGATATCCATTTCAGCTTATATATTGGATATAATACGGCGGAATCAAAAATCGATTTTTTCGTCTTTCGACTCTTTAATTGGTGTACTGAATTAAATTTACACGATTTTCACTCATTATTTTGACAAAAACGGGACTTAATCGCGTACACTTACTTTTATCATTTGCCCAGCTAGGAGATGCTGATACAATTCCTCGCCAGTCTGCCTGCGACCACGAGCGTTACGGCACGCTCGAAACGTCAGGGAAATAATAAAAGTAAGTGTACGCGATTAAGTCCCGTTTTTGTCTTCAATCGATTTCAATGCAATAGATTACATGAAACAGTTTGTACCTGTAATAATGCAATATTTAATTAAATCATGGTCACAGTACAAGTGTACGACGTATGACATGACGACATGCACAGTGTAGGGTGACCTACAAGTTGCGAGTAACTATTTTGTTCATGTGTTAAATTTTACAAATAATGATTAATATTGCAACCAATATTATGAATACTAATTTTATCATGTTTCTCATTCGATTCTTATTTTTTAGTTCTGATTACGGTAACTGATGTTAACCTGTGTAGTATATAATATTTCTACTTCAAAATAAGTAACAAATCAAAACATTTAATTGAATAATTTGATTTGTCCTTTAGTTACTAACTACTTCTGCTACTACTACTGCTACTACTACTACCTATACTACTCCTATTTTCAAATTTTTGGGACAATCATTTCATCATGCCCGTCATTCTTCATACAGTATGGGTCTAAGATTAGTGTGACCATGATTTAAGTACACTACCACTGTGTTAGTTATTATCAAAAAAATAAGACTCCTCGCTTTTTGAAAGACATACTATAGGGTTAAAAAGAAACAAACATGGGCGCTTTATATGTACGAATTACCCTGAAATATTTATTTTAACAACTTTATCGGCGTGCCCATGTAAAATTTTAGGTTTCAAGATGTCGGTCATTGAACTATGTCGAGCCGGGTGACTTATAGCCGGAAACTATAAGGGCTTAGTTTACTACGGAACCCCAATAAAAAAATTAAAAATTATCTGCGTATAGGTACGTATACAACGCAACGCTGACTTAAGACTGAAGCGAATGTAAACAAATGCAACACGACTTTATTCAATTGGATTTCCCGTCTCGCAGACTGGGTGCCTTCATGACAGCTTACTACTCTTGCACTTTATGAAAATTTGCGATGCACTATACAGATTATGCCTATGTTACTCCAGCTAGAACACATTTGCCAACTTTAGTATTACAAATAAAAACATGTTATTGATTTGATTATAAAAAATAATAATATGTCCGCGTTCAGATATCTTTTTTTTTTTTTATACCACGACGGTGGCAAACAAGCATACGGCCCGCCTGATGGTAAGCAGCTACCGTAACCTATGGACGCCTGCAACTCCAAAGGAGTCACATGCGCGTTGCCGACCCTTTACAAAAAGGAGGATTCACTGTGTTGACGACTAAAGGAACAAGAAGGTCCCTCATCGTCAACACACTGGGTCTTCTTTGAGCTCTTTGGCTGTTTGGGTATCTTCAAAATATCCGACAATGCTTGTGAATCTTGTGATGGCTTTACCCACACCCAGCTCGTATCGAGTATATTATACTCGTAGTAGTATATTACTTATAATATTAAGATACGTGCGAATATTTTTTTTACTGGAAGTAGGTCCATATGTCTGTCTAGAAAAAATAAACATTCGTCTAGTTAATGGACATCATGTGTACAAGCGATGAAGGATAGGAGCCACACACTGTTAAAAATAATGAGTTCCAGATAAATTCGGGTCAAGAACTGTATATAGATTACACGAAATAAGTTATTGTTAAAATAAACACGTTCGTCTACCAGGTTGAATTATTGGGATACTGTTGGGATTTAGACAATGTGATTTCTTAGATTTCTTACCAGACAAACTAACTTGATGAAAAAATTATATAGTATCGTTATGCAAGTCATTGAACGATTAAATTGTTAGGAAAATAAGGCAAAGTGACTTTGACTACAATTACTGGGCTTAAGACTCCGGTAAAGTTTTTTTTCGATTTCGCTCAACTTTTCGATAATATTTTACAGTAACTAATAAAAGTACTATTAGTTATAAGTCGAACACTTTTTTGTTTTTCTGTTTCATTTTATAAATAACTAGCCTTTTCCCGCGGCTTCGCACGCGTACTATAAGTATTCAAAAAGAATACGATACCCATGTTGATTTTCAGACTTTGTGACCACATTTGCCCCTTTTAGGGGTTGAATTTTCAAAAAACCTGAAACACGTGTTTACTCATTTATCGTTAAGAATACTCCTGTGAAGTTTCGAATAAAATAGTCTAACAAATCTTGATTCGCCATACAAATTTTGGACCCCCAGTTTACCCCTTTAGGGGGTGAATTTTGAAAAATCCTTTCTTAGTGCACCCCTAGACCTTATAAGGAACCTACATGCCAAATTTGGAATCTCTAGAACCAGCGGTTTGGGCTGTGCGTTGATATGTCAGTCAGTCAGTCAGTCAGTTTCTTCTTTTATATATTTAGATTTACCTTAATCTAACAGCTGTTTCGTGATTATTGATTGGAGAGGTGAAAAGAATAACCTTTCTATTGATTAAAATGATGATAAACTAGTATGTAAATTATATAAATACGTTGGAAAATGAGTCATTTAAGGGTTAAGTGGAACTTTATTTTTTTTCATTTTCTCACACAAAATTTAAGCAAGAGTACTATATTTACCTAGAACAATTTTGATGTTTAGGTGATATTTTTGGCAATGTTGAAGTATTTCATTAAAATTTAAATGTAGAAATGAACATGGCAGTATGCTTTAATCAGATAATATAAACATATTGGGCATAATAAATAACAATAAAAAATCAAGCGATAACTTTGCACGAATGACCGTCCTCACTTAACAAACTCTGAAAGAATTGAGTTTTTGGATATTCAAAAATAATAAATGTGTACCAAAAGTACTTTTTTGCAATTACAAGACTTCAAATTATCTTATCAAATGCAATTCATGTGCGGTATTTCATTATTAGCGGTTTTTTTTTTCAAATCATTGCGGGGCTCTTCATTTGCAAACACAAGTTTAAGAATTTTCAAAAAATTAAATGCAGTGTTTGAAGAATATTATAGCAGTTTACCGGAATCAATAAGCAGATAAACCTTCAGATCAAACGTATATAAAAGACATAAAAAATAAAACTGCTCTAATCTATTAGACTTTCTTATTTATGCATAGATTCAGCAAAATAAAAAAAGTTTTACCAAGTTGACAGTTAGGCTTAACCAAAACACATCGATCTACATGTGTATACTTGGTAAAACGTTTTTATTTTGCCGAATCTATGCTTAAATAAGAGAGTCTAGATTAGAGCAATTTTATTTTTTATGTCGTTTATATACGTTTTTTTAGCAACTCCAGAGGTGTCCCATGCGCATTGCCGACCCTTTACAGGCCTCCCTGTAAAGGGTCGGCAATGCGTAATCCTCATTCACTGTGTTGACGGCTAAAGGAACAAGAGGGTCCCTCATCGTCAACACACTGGGTCCTCTTTGAGCTCTTTGGCAACCGTTTGATATGAAGGTTTACCTACTCACTAGAACTCGTCATAGTTACATTTGTGTTTTTTTTATAAACCTTAATGTGGCTAAAGTATCTACTGTATAGATAGTCTATTAAACTGTAGGTATTTGGCAAAATCAAAACGTTTTATCAAATTTGTCATATATGTTTGATCAAAGAACATCGATTTAAGCATAATTAAACATGTTTATTAATAATAATCTTCATAGCATCCAATTTTTTTCATAAATATACTAACCTACCAACCTAAAAGTGAAAAGTTTTGTATTTGTATTTATATTGTAGCAGAGATTCCCAGCAGGTGGGCCAATTCTGATTTAATTTGCTCAATGGTTTGAAATACTTCTTGTACTAAATGCTAAAAATACCCAAATACTAAATTTGACAAGTACGAGCACCTTAACATACCTACGTATAGTTAACTGCGGTAATTCCTTAACCGCTAGCGCCGTTGGTAATAGTTTGTTCATAATTAATTAATTATCCTTCGTTTTGACATTGCGCGTTGGTAAGAAAGAAAAACCTACAGAGATGTCAAATCTAAAATGCCGATGATAATCATTTGAGGAGTGTCTTTTCAAAAGGGCTTATTTCCATTTTGAACTTTTTTTTAACTGTGAATGTAGTTTTGCTTAAAATAGAGAATTAAATATATTCTTTGAGTTTGAAGTTCTAATAAGTCTCTTCATGTCCTCTAAAAAAAGATTCAAATTTCAAAGTCCGGATCAAAAGGGCCTATTTCTTTCTTATAGTATGAGAAAGAAATAGACAGATATGACAACTCGGCCTCTTTCAGTAAATAAAAAAAAGGATGTAGAAAATTTCTTAAATAAAACAGATTGGAGACGATTGGATAAGGTTACCGTAGCTGGCTTGGTGTAGAACCATATTAGTACCTAATCATTATATAGTATCAGCATATGAAGATGATGCAGACGAAGTTCAAGTTTAGTAACTAAATTTATTCTGCCTTAACTTATTTTTAGTAGTTAAGTTTAATTTCACAATAAAAAGTTATCCTTTTCAAAAGAGTTTATCTCTATAATGTCCAAATTTCTCACAAGGCCGCAACAAAACGGCGTAATTCCAAAAGTTCGCATCAAAAGGGCTTCATTCTGAAAATGTATGGTAAATTAACATAATAATTTAGTTAGATAAAACAAAATATGTGGTGCCATAACATTTATATCAACTTACTGAAATACAATATCGAAAATAAAGTAATAATATCGAAATGGAAACCGTGGATTTCTGATTTCCTCAATTTCCCAAAAAAAGTTCAAAGTGGAAATAAGCCCTTTTGAAAAGACACTCCTCATTTACACCCATCCGTCATTTGACATTTGTGCTCGTTAGAAAGAGACAAATTTAAGTAAAGTAAGTAAGTGTATTTGAATTATTATGAGCATGTAACTTTTAGGTACTTAGCATTGACTGCAGTCTATGTCTTACCAACAAATTAAAAATTAATGCATGATAGTGACAAGAGTAGCATGAGTACTTCTTTTATTTCGTGCGTCGGTCTCATGACTGGCAAAGTACGTTTGGATCACGTAAGCCAAAGGTTCACTACAGAGCTCACTAAATAAAATAAAACAGCTTCACTATTTTTACTTTGCCAGCCTGTCATAACTCAGGATTTTCTGTTTAATTACAGATATCGCCTGAAGTCATTTTCACTCGACTTCCGAAGAAGGGTAATGTTTTTAGAGATTATATATGTATGTATGTATATGCAGTTCTTTGGCACGCCCTACATCCTTCATCGTTTGACAGATTAGGATGTGTAAGGTGTCAATGGATCCGTCAGGATGGTAGGGATGACATAATTTAGGCGGTTGTCACACAGCCGCCGCGTCTCGAGTTACGAGACGCGGAGCAACGGACTCGCATGCGGAGACAACGCACCAACGTCCGAGTTTTCTCCGCATCTCCGTCCGGAGCTGCGATGCGCGACGTCCCGCGTTACTTCCGTCTCGCGTTCTTTTCACATTCGAACGTTAAGGTGAAAATAGTTCCTATTTGTCGATAAAATGAACACGGTACTTATTCAGAGCGGTGTGGTGATACTTTCAGTTTGGTTTTTGTACAATCGAGTCATAAAACGCAGAAGACACTGGGTACTTCCCTATTTACAAACCAGACCTATAAATGGATCTTTTGCTAGATATTACCAAGATTTAAGGCAACACGAAGAATTTTTTTTAAATTGCACCCGTATGTCAACCGCGTCATTTGATTATTTGCTAAGCAAAATTGGAGTGATTATTACTGGCGCCGACATAAATTTTCGATGTTCTATTACAGCGGAAGAAAAGCTACTACTTCAATCTTCAATTATACTTTTATAAGAATTCCTAGATTATGATTAAACGAACGACTTTCAATTTCAAAAATAAACTCATAGACGTCGATATCCATTGCGCCTACGTCCTTTCTTGCACTAAAATTCGTACGGCACTGCGGAGCTCGGTGTGACATACCCTGCGGCACGCACCGCGTCTCCGTCCGAGCGCGCGAGTCGTCGTGCGTCTCGCTCCTCCGCGCGTCGAGGCGGAGCCAGTGTGTCGTACCAAAGTTAAAAAACCGGCCAAGAGCGTGTCGGGCCACGCTCAGTGTAGGGTTCCATAGTTTTCCGTCCGTCACAGTTAGTGTCCCCACTTAAGAGTTAAAATAACATCGCCATGTAGGATATGATATGAGCGTTCCACGAACAGCGACATCTATTGGCAAATTAAGTAAACTATTGCGCGCGAGCTTAAAGTGTGGAAGATATGGGATAATTCTCTATTGCGTGAACCGATTTTCACCGTTTTTAGTTTATTTGAAAGCACGTCATTTCATTGTGATTTTGTAGAAATTACAGATACAATAAACACCTGCTTATACGGTTAAATTACAAACTTAGTTCAGAAATTATCTTGTATTTTTTTTCAAAAACTATTCAACCTATCAAGTTCAAAATAATTTTCCTAGAAAGTTTTTGTAAAGTTCTACTTTAGAATTTTTTTTCATATTTTGTAAAGTTATGGTTCAAAAGTTAGAGGGGGGGGGACACATTTTTTTTTACTTCTGGAGCGATTATTTCCGAAAATATTTACATTATCAAAAAATGATGTTACTAAACCCCTATTCTTTTTTAAATACCTATCCAACAATATATCATACGTTAGGGTGGAAACGAAAAAAAAAATCACTCCCCACTTTACGTATAGGGGAGGTACCCTAATAAAACATTTTTTTCTACTTTTTATTTTACCACTTTGTCGGCGTGATTGATATACACATTAGTACCAAATTTCAGCTTTCTAGTGCTAACGGTCACTGAGATTATCCGCGGACGGACGGACGGACGGACGGGCAGACATGGCGAAACTATAAGGGTTCCTAGTTGACTACGGAACCCTAAAAACGCATCAACGGACGTCGCTGCGAGATGCGGAGCAGTGTGACGACCGCCTTAAACAAATGGTGTCAAATAATAAATCTCTTGTGAAGTCATACCGCAGTCTGATGTTTCAATATTTTTATTTTATTAATTCGACTTATTATTATTACATTTCGGTTCAAAGATGTTTTATGTGATGTCAGATATCAGGAATTTTACACATATTCTAAATAAATATGTATACAAATATATTATACCAGTTATATGATACTAATACCAAAAGTAATGCATACAGACTAACAGAAGTAGTATCAAAATGATAAAGGTGCCTTCTTTGCCTAAGAGACCCTAAAATGAGTCGGAGCGTGCGGAGCCTCCCTTCCGGACTCCCGTTCAAAACACTCTCTTAAAACATTGAGTACAAAGAGGAAAACTAGGAAAAAGAACGCTTAAATGTAACTGACACCACCGACTTGGCAGATCTTATGCAAGAATGCTTCTTATGCAATAAATAGGTAGTACATGTTGTTTTTAGGCGAAACAAAATAAAAAACCTATGAATACCTTTTATTTAACTGTATTTTACTCTAAGTAATTATGAACATTTAATCACAGTAAAGTTTTTTTCATTCCATTATTTTAAGGCCTGTGTAGAGTGTTGAAAATGTGGATCATAGTGTTGTCTAAAATGTCAAAAGTTCAATACAACCGGCAGAAAGTACTTTATACTTTATAGTACCTACTGCGTCAACTGTGTGACGTCACCTTCATCAATAACTATATTCTAGTAATAATATTGATAACATAATAAAATGTAAATTGCGTTCATGTTTATCTCAGGAGGGTTTTCAATTCTAATAATTTAATCAAAAAAAAAAAGTTGCATTACCCATATATATTGGTACCTGTTGTTTCGTTTCGCAGGCCAACAGAAAGGACTTGAATGCGTTATATGAACCCTGAAAGTTAGCGGCGAGATGGTGTTTCACCTACTTTAATGAAGGTGGGGCTCGTCTAATTGTCTGCTCAATTAGTGAACGCCACGTTACCTCTCTTCGAATTAAAATTAGAACCAACGTGAATATTCTCGATACTGACTTCTACTTGTAATTAAGTGTACAGTGAGTTTGATAAAGGACTACATTTTGATTTATCCTTCTTTAAATTCCTTCTTATATGTATGTATAAATATTATATGTGTGTATAAATAAACAATGCCAAAATATTCAGACTGATCCATAATTCGAAGTATTCCATCAAGGAGCTAACTACTACTACAGTACCTATATGTAGTTAATTTGCAACAAATAAGCCCCCATTGACCAGGGGCCCATTTCTCAAAAGTATCTTGTAATACAAGTGGAAGTCCCTTTCTAGCAAAAGATGTCGAAAAGTGACATCCGCTTGTATTCCAAGTTACTAGCTTTTGAGTAACGGACCCCGGAAAAACTACTGGTACCTAATGGCTTTCCTCAAATTTTTCAAAAGATTTATGTTGAATAACAAACACCGAATATTTATTGTAAAGTCGTAAAGCTAGTCTTAAAGCTTAGTCAATTTTCTGTTATCCTGTACTATAATTATGGCCAGAGCTCGGGAAGGGTGAGCTATTTGCCTTATAATATGACGTAAGACATCTCAAATTATAAAGTAAATAGCTCACCCTTGCCGAGCTCTGATTATGGCATATTATCAACACTATTTGATACATTTTTGCTCGAAGCTGGACTACTCGTTGTAAATAAGTGTAGTCTGCTAATAGTAGGTACTGTACTTACATAGGCAGTTACTGAGACAATTCACAACTCAAGTTAAACTTAGCCCTTTTTAGACAGATCAATTGGTGCACGTCCGAATTTTATAAATAGGGTCCACGATCGAAGAGACTATATTATGCATTCGTCGTTGGAGCCTTCTAATATACTTTCAAACCAGGAGATAAGGTACCTGTGTATCTTTAATGCTGTAATACTAATAATTGCCATTGAGCCAAAATTTAGGGCAAGAAGCAGACAATAGGTACTCGGATTCGCAATCGAATCACGATATCGGTTACCTCCTATAATGCAAATTGTGCAGCGTTTGCATGTTACCTAATGAATTTATCACCGACAATGAATGCGTGAATTGAATTAAAATTATATATTTATACTTAGATATTTTATTGAAATAATAACGTTTGCTTCGCGTACATAATTGATAATTCTTATGTTGTTCTTATCTTAGTAACAAAAGTTATAAAAATCTTAGTCGAGATCAAGACATTCCTGACTATTTACATAGGACATTTTCATAGCTCTTGAGTAAAATATATATAACAACGCTTAAATTGCGTGTAAGTAATTATTTTAGATTGATGCGTGCATATTTTATAATGTTTCGGTCCATTATTATGATTAGGATAAGTATATACAATCACCGACATCATCGTCGACATAGTGACGACTAATCATATCAATCATATTATGTAGTAGGTACCTAATGATGTAAGGCAGATAATGACCCTGAGCCTGCCGCGATTGAAATTTATGATGGGTGTATTTTTATGTACATATAACAAATTATATAACAGGTTATTTGTTTCACAGATCTCTTCCATAAGTTTCTTACTTATATCATTTGAGAATGAGTCTGAAATGATAGATATATTATCGTCGCTGGATGCAGGCTAATCCGGGAACTGAGTCAGGTTAACACGCAATAAATCTGTGCTTTATACTTATTAATATTCTGTGTGGCGACTAGGTCAAGAACAAATATGCTCAACTGAACTGAATATATGGTGGAAAGATTTTGAATAAAATAATTTTAAAATATTAATTAGTATTGTGACCATTAAGATGCAGCTTTCCAGTAATCAAAATTATGTAGAATATGATTTATATCTATTATGATATAATACCCTCTAATATAACTTGATTTTTACTCTCTATAAAAACTGTTTCCGGATCAGTAAGCGTTGTGGTGTGAATTGTAGTGCCGCTAATCATAAATATTATCGATAACTTTGCTAAAATAGAAGGTGACATCTGACAACATATAGTTGTTATAAATATACCGGTTAAATTATACTTTGTATAGTTCACAGGCAGTAAGCGTTTTATGAATAGGTATACAAGCACCATGCAGTCGGCGGCGAATGTGCGGGAGGGCGACGAGAGCCCACGGCAGGCTGTAATGGATACTCAATTTAATTACTCAGTTTCTATGGTGCCAACCGTTAAAATGTTTAAAATTACAATTTATTTATAGTAAGTACGATACAATTCAATTAGTAGATATTTGGTGCTTTTTAAATATACTTTTGAGAAGTAGAAGATAAATTATTCATAAATTAGGTACGTACTTAGACGACGAGTCAAAGATTTACCAGGTGTAGAAGTATTTGTCTTAATACACATAAATAATAATAATCTTTGACTTAATACACACATACGGCCCAGTAATATGTAAGTACTTATAGTTAGGCATAGAGATGTATATCATTCATATCATAATAGAGAATATAGGACATCTTAATACCCACGTTGTCTGCGTGTCTTTTCGAACAAATAGGACTGTCCTGACTTCTCAGGAATATAAACACTGCGTCTCGCAAGTCCGCATCTCCTCCGTGCTATATGTTAATGTAATATGTCGGTGTAGGTTCTACAAAACAATCGTTGACACTTTCTTATGCATTTGTGTTTCTTATTAGAAGCCACTCGCGATTTCTTACACGTGGAACTTTTTGATGGCACTCAAGGGAGTGCCATCAAAAAGAGGTGTGATGTTTATAAGGATATAAAGATAATGGTGATTTTTGGAAGGTTTTAAGTACCAAATTTATATTTGTTTAGATAGGTACACAATTCATTTCCCACCAACAGCACAATTAACAAAAAATCCGATGAATTTATGGGATGTTAAATTAATAACGGGGAAACAATCAAGTAGTATCCAACTAAATCATCTTTCGTAAACTGATAACACATGCAGACTATTTTAAACCTAAAGTGGATGGACCGAGTTTGAATTTGCCAATATTCATAATGTAAGAAGATAATATGACTATTAAAAACCAAAACAGAGAAAGATTAATAATTAAGATCCGGCCTCAAGCAGCAGAGGACTTGGTCACTTTTTCTGAAGTACGAGTATATGCCATCTATTTTAGTCTTTAATATAAGAGAAATAGTTGCAACAAAACGCACCCATCGTGTGTAAAATTGTCGTCTGCGTCTCACAGGACAGTACCAGGAGGGTATCTAAATTATAATTACTATACTATCCTCTGAGCACAGGATAACCTCAAGTACCTCAACAACTAGATAGATCATAAGTACAACTCGATGTCACCACACATAGGCGCTCCCGTACAAATTTAGTATGAGAGCGCGAACGCTTAATTCAGTTGAGTTAACGTTTTTCATCATTACTAAAAATATCCACCAAAAATCTACTTATATAAGTGAACCTGGATTTTTATACTTCAAAACGGTGTAGAATACTATTAAGATGTGCTGATCGAATCGTAGAAATATACGAATAAAATTGAGCTTATCTGTGGTGACCTCGTGCTCCTTATAAAATCTTAATGATGAGGTGTCTCTGTGTGTAGCCTGTGCCACTGAGTCAACATTAGGTTTAAATAATAATACTCTTATTAATTAAATACTTACGTAAAAGTTTGAGTTTAATTAATAATAATTCAAATACCATCCCGCAAAAGCTCACAAACTGGGTCTCACATAACCGACAAAATTGCGTTGTCGCAGCCGCGTCCTAGTTCGGACCAAGTTAGTAAAACGTATCTTCAACCTTCGTAACTACAACCTGAATGTACACGTATACGTATAAGTTTCGAATAGTCTTGAATAAATAATTTGGCAGGTTTGAAAATATACATTTCATGTTAAAAATACAAAGTTGTTTTAGTTCAGCCTCTGAAAAAAAACAAGTCAACTATTTTGATTTTATTTAAAGAATACTAAGTAGCAGGCTGGTTATTAACTTTTTCTTGTGTTGTGGTTGGTACCAATAAAGTGAATATAATTTACTAAAATGAATTTAAGTAGGCACAGACAACACAAAACAAGCGTTACCTAGGTACTTATAAAGGGCTTGCATAACATCAGACATACCTACTGCACTTATGAGTTAAAATCAGCATTTAATACCATACCAATAGTTTCTAAAGCTTCAATTAGTGTGAGAAGCACCACATCGAATAAATATCCCTGAATTTCCAAGTAGTTGAAACACTCGACCTTATTCATGTTATAATAACTTGTAGCGACGAGCGCTTTAGTCATAGCTGCCATCTTCAAGCACATGCAATTCTAAGAATTATTAATACTTACCGCGAATTTTTCAATGTAGGGGAGAGTCGGTTATATTGGACCATTTATTATTTAGCGTGGATATTTTATTTAAGAAAGCACTAACATATATAATTAAATGTGCATGTGAAAGTTTGTATCTAGACTAAATTAAGTATGAAAATGAGCGTTGTAGGATTTAATAATCAATTTCAAAACGTCTTTTTTCGAAATGACTGCCATCAGTGGGTACGATTTATGTATGTGGCGAATTTGTCAAATCATACCACCGGCTTTTAAACTGTATCAACCAGAATTTTGTTTTAAAATTGATTAATTTAGGTTTGGATAAAATATTTAGGTATTGGTACAATTATGTTGTACTGACACTATAGGTATTAAAAAATATCTGCTGAGTGAAATCGTATGTATGCACGTACTCGTACACAATGGTACAATTTAAACGACTACAGTGTAATAACGATTATATTATAAATATGTAAACATAAAACATACACAATTCCCAAACACTACCTAGTAAACCCCTTTTAATATTTGTAGTTGAATACCGGTAATTCTATATTTTTCGTCACCTATATCACAAGTTATGTCTTTAAAAAGTGAAGTTTAAGTTCGTTGTAAATATATATTTTTTATCTTTCATATTCGTATTTAAGCGTATTACATTTATGATTCTGGCATTCGATAGCCATTGGGACATTGTTTGGTACCATATATATATAAATTGGTCGTTTAAAAATTTAAAATCTACCCTTCTGAGTCCTAGAGGCGTTATAAAGGACAACATAAAAGAAATAATTTGAACTTTTATTGAATTCGAGAAGGTTCCAAATTAAAAACAAAACAAAAGATTGATGCACTAAACTGGAGCCGACTCTCTTCTAAAGTTCCATTCGTTGAAACATGGTTGAAACTTTTTTTGACAGAAATGAGCTGTCAGTATAAAAAACTCTGCACTTGCTTCGTACCGTAAAATGGGGTGAGTAGGGAAAAAACTGACATTCAAACCTCGATAAAAATTCATTTTTACATATATAAACTGAATGGTATATATAATAAAGGTTCCGGACGTTTGTATTTTAGTTTCTTTATGATTTTGGGTAGTTCCATTTCATAACTTTACCGATAAACACAAAATCCCTCCTCACCCCGTAGTACCTCATAGTTGGGGTGGATGGGATTTCATACAAAGGTGATTTTAGAACATTGTTGGATGGATTTTTTTTTCTTACGAATATCACTATAGCTCCATTTGTAATACGAATACATTATTTAGGTAGCAGTAGCCTTTAAAAACCATCTCACCCCCCTGGCATCCCTTCTCTCCCCATTCATAACCCAACTCTCCACGCAATCCCTATTCACCACATTTTATGGTACTTATTAATTCTCATAGATGACGTACAAAGAGAACTAATGCGTATTGGAATAAAATATTATGGGGCAATCTTACACAGATCAAGCTCAATAAGGCTTGTTTTGTAGTGTACTAGACGAAGATATATATAAAAGATAAATACTGAAATAAAATAAATAAAATAATAAATAAATATTATAGGGCATCTTTTACAAACCAACCTAGTCCCAGAGTAAGCTCAACAAGGCTTATGTTGTGGGTACAAGACGACGATATATATAGATAGACTAAGATAAAAACTTAAATGTATAAAGAAATTAACTCAGAAACAAATATCCGTGCTAAATTAATTTTGTACTAAGCAGAAACGTCTGCAAGCGAAATTTTCAATTTCCATGATAAACACACAAATAATTGCCCTGACCAGGATTCATACCCGGGATCTCCTTCTTCATAGGCAGGGTTACTACCGACTAGGCTAGGATGTCAAACCATTAAACAGATTTACTTGGCTTCCACCCCGTGATGCATGCATGCGAGCAGAAAGCTTAAATAGGTAGTTAGGTATTGTGTATCATGTACATGAAACTAGTTCATTGACTTGAGATAAGCGTTCTCTGACGATAAAACTTCTTTTTACACAATAGCTTACTCAATTGTGGGTGTTACATTTAATTATATAATTATCATTATTAACGGCCTCCTAGCCCAGTCGGTAGAGACCCTACCTACGAAGCAGGAGGTCCCGGGTTCGAATCCTGGTCAGGGCATTTATTTGTGTGTTTATCACAGATATTTGTTCCTGAGTTATGGGTGTTTTCTATGTAAGTATTTAAGTATTTATCCATATTTATCTATTATAAATATATCGTCGTCTAGTACCCATAACACAAGCCTTATTGAGTTTACTGTGGGTCTAAGTCGATTTGTGTAAGATTGTCCTATAGTATTTATAGTATAGTATAGATTTATAGTATGTATAGTATAAATATTTATTTATTTATTACATTACTAGGGGGATGATCCCCGCTCCGAGTCGTTCTTGGTGCAAAGGCTGTCCATAGTTATCCAGCGTGGAAATACAGCAAGCCTTATGGGCACCTTTGCACTGGGAATGGCAGGGAGCGGGTTATTCGTTTAAATTATTGGCTCAATCAATAATGTCCTACTGCATAACTGTATGGGGAGGTGCAACTAAAACAAAATTTTTGGAGGTTGAGAGGGGACAAAGGTGCTTATTAAAGGTGATGTACTTTAAACATTTCAGGTATCCTACTAAAGAACTTTATGATATTTGCGACTTATTAACTATGAGGAAAATGTATATTCCACAAATAGTTCTGAAGCTGCATAAGATGCTGACCTTTAAACCCACATTCCAAAACCGTAGAAGAAATACTGTTGCCACGCCTAGGCCCGAATGCAAGTTCGTTTTTGCAAAAAGACAGTTTACATACCAATCTGCTGATTTGTATAACAAAATCAACAAGGAAATAAACATATACCCTAAGACACTTTACGAATGTAAAAAAACCCTTATGCAATGGTTAATGAACTTAAACTATGACGAGACAGAGGCATTACTACAAGACGATACTTATTTAATCTTAACAAACAACTAACCGACACATACACACACACACACACACACACACGCACATATATATATATACATATACATATACATATATATATATATACAAATATACATACACGCACGTACGTATTAATTGCATGTTAAAATTAGTTATAAACAACGTATGTACTTGCACTAAAACTTCTCATTATAAATATTATTTTGTATAAATGTGTAATTAAGAAATAGTTTATTAGGAAACAGTTATTGTAAACTAAAAACGGAAGAGCGGGATTTCCTGATACAGGTGTATACTCACATACTAGGAAATTCCAAACTTAAATGTAACTAATACTTTTTGTTACCCAAATAAACATTTTCACATTTTCATTTTCACATTTTTTAATTATTTGTAAAATGTGTTATTTATTTTCTAAAGCTGTTTTGTTATTAATTGTATCATATTAAACTTGTTTATATTGCATTACTTGTTATTTATAGTACCTACACATATCTTTTGTGATATATAAGGTGTTACTTTATCAACTGCGGATATTAAAAATATGCTACTTTACTTTAAAACAATTAACTTTAAATAGAAATTAAGAAATCTTTTCATATTTTTTTTTGTTTTCATTTACTGAAGAAAAAAAATATTATAATTTCGTCTAAAAATAATCGTTTTTAAACAAGACGTTTAACACTATCTTGTCACTCATGTCAACAATTTGCAAACGACACAACACAATCAGACGGCCAATATCATGACATTGACAATCAAGTATTTGATTCATCGACGTAAAGCTTAAGAGAATTCAACCAATCGGAGTCGCCATTGACAGGCGTTCCGCTCTGCCGAAAACATACGACCAGTGGTCATACACATGTATAGTCTGACGTTTATCTGACGTGGCTATTTATACGTTACGTATGAATAGCCATACATTTAACGTTCCCCTCCCCCGTAAAAAAAAAAAATACGCCACCACTTTTTTTGCATTCCAGCGCATCAGCATTTCGTGTTCCCCCATTAAAGACACGTCTAATTATATATATCTCATCTAGGAGACTTATCAAACTAATAGGTTCAGTGTCATGGGCTCTCCTACTATAATTAGAGATTTCGATTTGATTTAAATACTATTACTGCATTCTTGTATATTTTTGTGTTAGCTTACTGCATGTTTAAGACGAATGAAGTAAGATTTATTGTAATGTACTTCAAAAGTTAAAACCCGTGGTGCATTAAGCAGACAGTGAGATCGTCACCCTGAGGGTCCTTTGTCGCCGCTCCCTCGAGCCTCCTCCCGAACAATTGTTGAATCTCCCGGCGAGCCCCGCGTACGCCATCTTGCTCTAGTTTACGAACGGTTTTCTGTATTTTAAACGACACATCTAACATAACTTGTGTGGCTTCTAGTAAATGTTATCATAACCAGAAAAATCAATCCAGCAGTTATGTACAATTTAGCGGTATCCTATGAAGACCATCCTCAAGTTTCCGACCTTGAGGATCCTATGCTGACTCGTAGGTGGGACAGAATCCTCAACGTTTTCCTCCTATGTGCTTTTAAAAATATTTTCAATTAAATAGATCACACGTAATGTGTTTACCTCAAAGTTAAGGAACATTATCTTAAAACCTAGTATATTTAAAATAGCCCAATATTAACGGAGGTACAGAACACATTGTATTGTTATCAGAATCTGTTCTACGATTTTCTCTACGGTGGTAACCTGAGACAATCTACGCTACCTAAGTACGTATATGGAAAGAACTACACTGTGATCCATGCATGACTCAGATAATGCATTTGCTTTAAAATATTACAGTCCAAACGTACAATACCTGCTGTCAACATTGAGTACCTACTATGAATTACAGAATACTGTGTCAGCCAAGTTCGCGACAGAGCAAAGAGGCAACTCATACCCGTGGGCATATTAACACGAACCATTTGGGGCCACATTTGACTCCCCAATAACTTGAAACCTATTTGATCTTCACATTTCTAATTTTGTGAGTCTGGTAAGATGATAGTAGATAAATAAATGATAGTAATATGATAATTACTTAGTTCCTTTTACCAGTAATAGGTTAGTTAATCGGTAACTTCGTCTTTCTTCAAATATTTTTCGTATACCTATTAAAAATAAATCTTACTATGAATTTTGAAAATTGTTAGGGTACCTATTTAGAAGGTTAACCGAATCGAATCGATAAATATAGTTAGTAATTAGTGTCTACCTAGTAGTAAATACAAAACCATCTTATGAAAATATTAAAATACTAGCTGTGCCCGCGGCTCCGCCCGCGTGGAATTCGGTCTGTGTCAGTAAGCGGCTAATTCACCCCTAATTTCTCTCCCGCTACCCTGGAGGCGGAACTTGAAGTAAAGTTGACAGATGGATACGCTAGAGGACAGTAGTCCTAATAAAATATTTTACAATTACCACTAAATGAACTACACTCATAAATGTATACTTTTTTTTTATTATATTTGTTTTTGGCATGATTTAAACGACATAGAGAGTAGTAGGTGTATATCGGACGATACAGGACCACTTTTGTATTTATACGTTCATGTCCACGGCAAATATCATCCAGATCGATCCTCCCGTCAAATCAGTTGGGGGGTGAGGGGGGGGGGGTGTCACAAATGCAGAAATGATTTTTTTCTATTTTAGGTGCACTTGGAGGGGGGGGTCCATGACCCATGCAAATTTAACTCAATCGAGTGTAGTGGCTACCCCCCCCCCCTTTTAGACGTTGAATTTTTATAGGCTACGTATAACCTGGCTGGGGATTTCTAGAATTGGAATTAGTAATCCTTAATTGGGTGATTTCCGGGATAACAATGAAAAAAAAAACCGGCCAAGAGCATGTCGGGCGATGCTCAGTGTAGAGTTTCGTAGATGCTGCCCTGTTACAAAACATCCGTTCTAAAGGTCGTTTATTTGGCGGCGCTTACGTCAGTTTACTATTCGGCACTTCCTTTCACTATGCGTTTTTGACTAATAATTCAAAAACGGCTGAACCGATTTTATTCAATATAGTTTTTATTGAAAGTTCTTATCAGGCCTCACCAAATTTCAGCTTTCTAGTGCGAACGGTAACTGAGCTAGACCGCGGACAGACGGACGGACATGGCGATGTAACTGTTACGTAATAAGGCCTAATTATGTACAGAAGCATACACTGCTTTGCCTACACACATATTAAAAATCCATTGAAACCATTAGAATGACCACCATTACACCGTCATGACCAATATTATTGCGCCGGCGGTCGGGGGGGCGGATTTTCATTACGTTACCGTAGGTAATGAATTTTCATACATTTACCACACTGTCACAGATAATACACTGATGTTACGTTCTTGGTTGCAATAATGTTGGTAATTAATTACATACGGTTCCGAACGCGGAATAGAGGATTTATGATATTGGTAAGCACATTACAATGCACTAATGAACGTCAGAGAAAAATAAAATACGTGAGTGTCGTGGAAAGTGTGTGAATCAAGTGCGATTGGAACGAAGTTATGTTACTTAATTTTATTTCATTTTTTACATTTTCGTAAATTTTGTGGTTTTAATTTTTTTTGCATTTTTTAAAAATTTTGGAAATAGTGGAAATTTTGGAAATAGTGGAAAATTTAAAAATTTTGGAAATTTTGAGTTTGGAAATTTTGGGAAATTTTGGAAAATTTGGAAGTTTTGGAAATTTTGGAAATTTTGGAAATTTTGGAAATTTTGGAAATTTTGGAAAATTTGGAAAATTTAGAAATTTTGGAAATTTTGGAAATATTGGAAATTTTGGAATTTTTGGAAATTTTGGAGATTTTGGAAATATTGGAAATTTAGAAATTTTAAATTTTTGAGATTTTCGAAATTTTTGACATTTTCGACATTTTTAAAATTCTCGACTTTTGAGGTTCTCGACTTTTTTCACTTTTATCACTTTGCCACTTCTCAGTTTCACTACACTTCACTTCACTTTATGCTATTTTATATATTTTTTATTTCATTCCATTTTACATGTTTCTCAATCGTATGGGTGTCGCGTTTTCGTGACGTGACGCTTTTTCGTAACGGTCACGTGACTTTATTTCGCCTAGGCCCCCATCCGCGAACCGTCCGATAAGGAACTTCGTTCCAAAACTCCACCGGTTCTAACCCTGTAGGTGTACCTCTGGCCCAAGAAGTATTATGACCGAAAATAAATTCCACGGGACTTATTTTTTTCAAAACAGTAATACGAGTACATTATTAGATCATAAAGATACAAAATAATGCGTAGTTCTTCAAGAAGACATATCAAAACTGCTTGAGAGACAGATAATGTACCTATTGTTTAATTATAAAGAAAAATAAATCCTAATCTGACTGCTTCACAAAACGTTTGATATGTTTTCCTACCTAAACGGTGTCCTATAAATGTTAGATGATTTTGTAGTAGTTTTTTGGTTTGCTGCAATAACCCTTTGACATTCATGACATTTTCAAATATTTCTTAAGAGCGGGTAAAGGTAAATTTAAAGCATCGACGGGTAACATGCTATAAATATGAACACCTTGACCAAGAAATTACAAATTATTTCAATACCAACTTTCAACATACAAACTTTCAACCCCCTTTTCACCCCTTCCAGGGTTGATTTTCGGGATGAAAACTGTTCATTATCCTTTCCCGGGACTCAAACTATCTACACAAAATTTCATCATTATCCGTTCAGCCGTTAACTAATTAAAAATACTTGGAACGTGTTCTGTTATCGATTCTAAGTATCTCCAGCCAACTTTTTTCGAATATATTCCATAAATCAGTTCAGCGGTAAAAAAATCCTCATACCACCTTCCAACCCCCACAAGGGTTTGAAAACTATCCTATGACGTTTCTCGAGACTCAAATTATCTCCATACTCATTTCTATCTAAATCGTTTCAGTGGTTAAAAATTCTCCATACAAACTTTCAACCCCATTTTCACCCCCACCAGGGTTGATTTTCGGGATTAAAACTATATATTATCCTTTCCCAGGACTCAAACTATACCTATCCAAAATTTCATCAAAATCCGATCAGCCGTTTTCACGTGATGCGCGGTCAAATAAACAGACAAACAGATAAACAGATAAACAGACAAACAGATAAACAGATAACCAGATAAACAGACAAACAGATAAACAGATAAACAGACAAACAGATAAACAGATAAACAGATAAACAGACAAACAGAGAAACAGACAAAAATTCTAAAAATTGTTGGAACGTGTTCTGTTATCGATTCTAAGTATCCCCAGACAACTTTTTTTCGATTATCTTCCATGTACAAACTTTCGACCCTCTTCAGCTTTATTATATGTATTGGAACCTATTATACATGTACTCACGGTGGTGGCAGCGCCATTTATTGATGAACGATTATTGAAGCGAATTAAAGACGATCTGCATTACCGAGTTCTCGTCGTCTAAATATGGACTCTGATTAATGATGTTAAAATGGTCTTGCATATTTCGTTACAAATCGTTTTATTTTAAGTGATAAATGAATAAGTGAAGATGAACGGAGTAGAAGAACTCTTTATCATAGGTAAACTAGTTTCAAGTGTAACGTATTTATAATGCAAATATTACTATTAATATGAACTCATTTGCCACTTGCGTTGACGTAGAGGTTTGATTTTTATAGTTTAATTGGGCAGCAGAGCTGAGACTTCGGTATTTATTTCATGTCTAAACCTCCTCACGTTTTTTTAAAAAGAGTAGACTGATGGACACAGAAGGATCCTGTAAGGCTTCACTTTTTAACTTTGTGTGGAACCCTAGAAACAACGGTATAACTTACTGGAAAGTAAGTTAAGACACTACCCAGCGATCTATTTAAATATAAATATTATAAATAAATATTTGGGGACAATCTTACACATACGAGTATCAACCTAGTTCCAAACTAAGCAAAGCTTGTACTATGGGTGCTAGGCGACGATATACCTACTTATATAACTAGATAAATATAACTTAGATACATAGAAAACATCCATAACTCAGGAACAAATATTCGTGATAAACGCACAAATAAATGCCCTTACCAGGATTCAAACTTGGGACCTCTTGCTTCGAAGACAGGGCCAACTAACTGGGCTAGGAGGCCGTTGATTTGATTAGGAAACCAACAAATGTAAAAAAAAATAGGTAATAGTAGTTTATGTGACTACTACATAATGAAGGGCATTAAAATAGGAGTGAGATGGACAACTAGATTTCAAATCATGACCAGAATCGGTAGGTATATCAGAAGACGATCGAAGTTTAAATGTAATGAAAGTATCGGTAATCGATATTGTACAGTAAATTTTTATGCACCACAGATACAGATTTCTTAATATAGGCCGTGAGCTTATCGTTACAACACATATTATGGAGAATTTATTATATGGGTGTAAATATTTTTTTTTTGTTAAGGTATAGGTATTTAAGTGGTATCTTAGACAATTTATACTAAAAACTTAGTCAAGTTTTCACACTCGCTCGCAATGATCTTATCAATTAGATAAAAATTAAGTATCTATATTTTCAGAATAGAGCTAATTAGAATACTAGTGTCTTTGAGGAATTAACTTCATTGAGCTCAGGCACCTTTGAAATTAAAGGAATTAAAAAAAAGACGGTGTACTTACCTAATAAAAGTAATAAAATTCGGGATGTGAGCTCGTAGGTCTGCTTGGTTTATGTTCCATTTCAACGCTCTACAGACTGATTTATTAAAACTTTTATATCAATAAAAATGGATCACTTCGTTTATCATATTAACAATATCAGTAAACTAATTCCTACAAGCCGGCTCGCACTAGTTCATCACTCATGAATTGATACTAATTGCGAGATATGTTATGTATAGTTTAATTTGTGTTCAGTGATTTCAAAGCGCTATGACCACTTTGCGACGATACCGCACACTTACACATCTCAACGGAGGGCTAAGGGTGAGGTGACGAGTCGCACAGCGGTGACAAATCCCCTGTAAGTGAATCCTTAATGCTTAATGCCTCGCAGATCCTCGAAGGACTTATCATTCGACGCCACGCCTCTGTCGCGTCGGCCTAGGCCCAGTGCGAAACAATGGAAACGCAAAACCGACACATCAATTTTTAGTTCGTATGTCTGTGTATACTAAGGACACGGATAATTTGTAGTTTGACCTCCAACAGACTATTGTTGTAGTATGTATAAGTAGACTATTATATTCAAATGGATTGTAATCAGTTTTATAACCCAGCATTTGCTAATTTTATTATAAAATCTATCAATCTGGAGGCACGACCTCACATATCTTGAAGAATAGCGGCAGTGCATTTAACAGGCCCAATTGTTGGAATGAGCACATTAAGTAAAAATAAATAAATACACGAGTTACATGACATTATTTCCCAATTACAAAACTCCATTATGGTTCAAGCTGACTATTTATATTAGTAGCATTAAATAGTGCGCGCTTTATCTGAAAATGCACGGCAGCGATGAACGGGCGGCTAATTTCTCGCGATTTTTCCTAGCAGAGCACAACAACAGGTTGTGTTCGATGCTCTCAGTATGACAGTGGCAATTTCAGTGTGACATAAATCGTGTGTATAAGTATCAGTGATCGTAGTTTTAAAGCAAAACCGGTTCAATGACGTTTTTTTATGAAATTATTATTTTATTACCAATATCTAAATTTTTTGTACGATTACTTCGTACTAAATGGCTTTGATTTTATTTAATTCTTGGTTCAAGCATTTTATAGCCTCAAAATAATAATAACTATAGCACTGCACCAAAAATGCTGGAAAATCTGTTATTATAACTGTAATTTGGGCAAAGTCATAAAAAAAATTGTGAATTTTTTCATAAAAAATCCTAAATTTGATAGGGTTGTCAATTACTTATTGCTTTTACGCAACTAGGTACCTCAAAACAAGGAGGTGAAGTGTGAGTAAATTTTAGTGGTACTCAAATTTTGCCTGGATAAATAACATTCTAGGCGAAAAACGAATACCATGAAGAAATTAAAGGTATTATTGAAAGTATTTTTTTAGATTTGCATTCCTCCCGCATTTAACAATGTACAATAACGTTTAATGGAAAATACCTCTCCTGAAGTGAATTATAATATACTACTAACAACCCTAGATGTAGAATTGTTTGAAAAGTCGTAAAAAGTGATACACTAATACGTTTATGACATTTTCCTCTACCATAATCACGAAAATAATAGAGATATGACGTTAACATTTCTTCTACATCGTTTCTTAACTTCATCATACTTACAGTTAAAATTACATAGCTGTAGGACTTTCCTAGACCGATATATCACCGAAGTTTTTGAAGTTCTTTGGTCTCACCAAAAAACACATCCGCAATCACAGCCTGCTCACGCGTGACTGAAATTAGATACGCGACATTCAATTTGTCAGGTTTGCCAACAATATGATTAATTGATTACTTGATTAACTATAAAACGAAAATTAGTGTCCAACCAAAACATGTTTTTTGCCGAAACGGAATGTTCGGCTCTGACTCCAGTTTCAACCGAAACTGAAACTGAAACCGAAACTTTTATAAACGTGTTAAAAGCATTGAGTTAAATGTCAGTAGGAAGCCATTAGTGTAATTTGTGTAGGTGGTATAAAATAAATTAAGCTTAGTTTTGACTGATTAACCTTCTAGCTTATGTCCCGGCGTTTGCCTAAATGCGCCTGGCGTCCGCTTGGCGACCTAATCCCATCATCCAGCGTGAATGAAAATTACATCAGCGTCGGTTCGGCGTCGGTCGCAGTTCCTTGGGCAGTCCTTGCATGCCTTCGAGAGTCAAATGTCAGATGAAATTGATTAATTATAGGTATATTATTACACTTTGATAACATAATCTTCCAAATATAGTACACAATTTTGATTTTTTTTATTTATTATACATATTTTAATTTTATTAGTTAAAAACGTTATTCTGACGTAACTTATGGACCGATTAAGTACACTGTTAAGTAAGTCGGTTAATATAAGTTTCGGCGCGGTCGAAACCAACCTTGGGCCGAAACATGTTTTTAAACCGAAACTGGCCGAAACCGAAACCTAACCTTCAGTTCATACGAAAGTGTTAGTTTTATCACCAGTGATCGTAGATTTTCCAGCATTTTTCATGCAGTGCTAGGGTTATTATTATTTTGAGGCTATTAAACGTTTGAACAAAGAATCAAATCACTTCAAAGCTATTTAGAAGTAAGTAATAATAATGTAGAGATGGTTGGTAATTAAATAACAGTTTCACAAAAAACTTCATTGCACCGGTTTTGCTGAAAAATCTACGATCACTGGTTATCACTAATTTTGTGATAATTCACTTCTATTGAAACATGACGCGTTGGGCAAAGTAATGTTAAAAAGGCAAAGTTGTACAGTCTCACGGTATGTAGCTTATAATAGTCATAATTTGTGTTACTAATTAAAACAGCGCAAATCTAAATATTTAATTTAAAAAATAAATTTGTTTGTAGAAACATTTTTAGCATTACATAGTTATTATCAGCTCCATGAATTTTCTAAGTCAGATCCCTTCAGGCTGGAGCCGGGTTTAATAGCTCATGAAATGTATGTAAGCAAGACGCGGATGTCTGCCACTCCAGCGAAACCGACAAAAAGTAAATACCTACAGCTTTGGGGCGCATTGTCAATGCTCGTAATTCCTTTGCGAGTATTAAAAATATAAAGGGATGGAGGGAGAGGTATAATAATACCTATTGCGGCCCCGTTGTTTGAGTCTTTGAATAAAATAGCTTAAGAGTAATCGATAAAAAATATAAATATAAAGTTAACAATGAAAATTAATAATGAGTAGGATTACTTTTCAACTAGTTTTTGATCTATATCGTTTAAGCTTATTTGCTTACTTACTAAAGACTGTATTGACAAATATAAGGACAACTGCAACAAGCCATCATTCTTGTTTTATTTGCTTTAAAAACATAAATTATTTATTATGTTGTAGATGATATGATGTTAAATCAATTACTAGAATTATTTTTTCGGATCACTTTTGATTTCATAAACTGAGAGGCCATACACAGGAGCAACGAAAAATACTCTTGGACAAATACATACGAGAAAACGGTATGTCCATGAGAAAGATCGCTAAAATCGTGAGGGTGTGTATTTCTGCGATTTAAATTGCATTAGAAAGCTTGGGTAAGACTTCTCTTTTAATGACAAGTCGAAAAATCGTCGAAAAACTGGCTCGAATAATCGCAATATCGACTCAAAGATACATCGAAAAATCAAAAACTAACTCAGTGCTTCAATAAGATATGTGGAAAAAAGTAGAGAACTTCTGTAGGAATAGTTCAAAGGGCCAAGAATCGCAACGACTGGGTAGCCCTCGGAAGCAACGGAAGCCAAACCAACTCCAAAATAGGCTGCAAAAGTTAAACACCGTCTTCGAAATTTATATGACACAGTTTTACTTAGAAATGAACAGTGCAAAATTCTAAGCGACGAAAACCCCTTCAAACTGGATTTTTTGTTCTACCGGGCCTGTAGTACTCTACTATTCGCAAAGGAGAACACCTGAATGAGAACAAAACGTCAATTTTTTCCGAAAATTTTGGATCTAAGACAATGTGTGGTAGGTAATATGCGAATGCAGTATGAAATCTACGGCGTTCGTCACTACTTCCACGATGACTGCCAATCTTTACATAAAGAAGTGTGGACAAAATTAATTTTGTCACTGATTAGACGCCACAGGGGCTCTACTTTATTTTGGCCCGATTTGGCTAGTTGCCACTGTGCCCCCTGCATCGGAGAGTGGATGGAAACACACGACGTGCGTCATGCTGCTAAGAATATGAATCCGCCAAATTACCCTTAGGTACGTCCCATGGAGGACGTGATGGGCAATCATGAAGAGAAAACATCGGCAAAGCTTCACGGAAGCGGATTCCGTAAAAAAATAAAAAAAAACTTGGCTCAAGCGTCGAAACTGGTCACAGTAAACGTTGTCCGAATCTGATGAGAAACGTCCGAAGCAAACGACGAAAAGTCGCCCGAAAGCAAAGGTTACAGGTGTCTTAGTCAACACTAAAACGTTTAAAAAGGCCTTCCAACCAAATGCCCAAAACACACTTACGCAAAATAATAAACTTTTAAAAAGTTATTACACATTTCACTTGTCCTTATAATTGTCAATTCATTCTTTATGTGTATTCCTCAGGTAAGGCTATTGCGTAAATTTAGTACTCGAGTCGAAGAGCTAAAATTGGACTGATACTGCGAAAACATATACGAGTATATTTCGGCTTATCCTGATTAACAGAAAGGGCAACAATTACCCTGCGTGTAGGAAATTTACCCTAATCTACTAAAGCCTGACCAGAAATATATAATTATTGACAATAGGGCGCTATTTTTGTCATTTATATGGCAACAGTTTAGTATAGCCATAGATCGTATTATTCTCTATGGTATGGTGACATCTTGATTTGTTTACCTGTCAGATCTGATGTTAATTTGAAAATAATTCACAGCGATTAAGTTTCATTTCCCGAGCGTATTAATTACAGCAGTTTATTATATACACTATTTAGAATATTTCGCTCTTGATAATGGATAATTTTTTGCCGTTTATTATTAAATATTCAACACTTTATTATTATTCAAGTAAACCACCTCAATGACAGTGAGAGCCTATCACACGCACTCACACATGCATATCATTGTGTCATTAAAATCATTGCAAGTGTAAGAAATTAGTTTCAATGAAATTCCGCAACATGGCGCATGATCATATATTTCTGGTCAGGCTTTACCTGGCAATAATACTATGGTGAAGTAAATAGTTTGTGAATTTACCTTACGGCCTTACCGCATTAAGTCCGCCTTTTCTAACCGTATATTTGTTACTGTGCAATAAAGTTTAAATAAATAAATAATTTACAGATCGATGTAAAGTTACTCTGTCTGTTCTTTAATTTTGTCCGGTAGTATTTTTGTAGCATCAAACGACGCACGACGGCATATTTTGTTTTTTTTTTAACCCTACTGACATTTCGTCACGACTGACAGCGGGACCGGCTTAAGCGCACAACTACGGAGAGTACGGCTTATCATGGAATCACAGTTGTTAGCGGTTTGGCACCCCTTCGTTTTATTCATGTACGGTGGCCTATGACGTTATTCTTTGCCCTAGATCCAAGTTATCCGACTCGATAACTAAGAGGTATGCTTGTGATTTACCTTATGATGTCCAATGGTAAAACCACAAATAAAATAACTTTATTTTTTATATAAATATGCGGCAGCGAATGACGGCGTTATTCAAATATAAAAAGTTTCTATTTCTACACTATTTTGCATAGCCATTTGTGATCATATCGAATTTATGTATTAACTAGCTGTGCCCGCGGCTCCGCCCGCGTGGAATTCGGTCTGTGTCAGTAAGCGGCTAATTCACCCCTAATTTCTCTCCCGCTACCCTGGAGGCGGAACTTGAAGTAAAGTTGACAGATGGATACGCTAGGGGAAAAAATATTTTACAATTACCACTAAATGAAACTACACTCAAAAATTAATACTTTTTTTTATTATACTATTTTTTTTCGCATGATTTAAACGACTTAGAGAGTAGTAGGTGTATATCGGACGATACAGGACCACTTTTGTATTTATACGTTCATGTCCACGGCAAATATCATCCAAATCGATCCTCCCGTCAAATCAGTCAAAGCATGAAAGGTAAGAACAGGCGTGGTTGGAAGTGGGGGGGATCACAAATGCTGAAATGTTTTTTTCTATTTTAGGTGCACTTGGAGGGGGGGGGGTCCATGACCCATGCAATTTTAACTCAATCGAAAGTAGTGGCTACCCCCCCTTTTAGACGTTGAATTTTTATAGGTTACGTATAACCTGGCTGGGGATTTTCTTGAATTGGAATTAGTAATCCTTAAGGGGTGATTTCCGGAAAAACGATGCAAAAAAAACCGGCCAAGAGCATGTCCGGCGATGCTCAGTGTAGAGTTTCGTAGATGCTGCCCTGTTACAAAACATCCGTTCAAAAGGTCGTTTATTTGGAGGCGCTTACGTCATTTTACTATTCGGCACTTCCTTTCACTATGAGTTTTTGACTAATAATTCAAAAACGGCTGAACCGATTTTATTCAATACAGTTTTTATTGAAAGTTCTTATCAGGCCTCACCAAATTTCAGCTTTCTAGTGCGAACGGTAACTGAGCTAGACCGCGGACAGACGGACGGACATGGCGATGTAACTGTTACGTAATAAGGCCTAATTATGTACAGAAGCATACACTGCTTTACCTACACACATATTAAAAATCCATTGAAACCATTAGAATGACCGCCATTACTCAAGCCAATGCGTCAATGCGCCGTGTCGTCAAATGGTTGCAACGGAAGACCAGCGCTGGCCCTGCCGGCATTTAACGCTGAGTTGCGACCATTTCGTGGCAATTAATGTTTCGGATTGTATATGTTATTGTTTATTATGTTTTTTGTAATTGTCATGAATAAAACTTTCATTCGTTCATTCATTCATTCATTCATTACACTGCCATGACCAACATTGCGCCGGCGGTCGGGGGGGCGGATTTTCATTACGTTACCGTAGGTAATTAATTTTCATACGTTTTTACCACACTGTCAAAGATAATACACTGATGTTACGTTACTGGTTGCAATAATGTTGGTAATTAATTACATACAGTTCCGAAAGCGGAATAGAGGATTTATGATATTGGTGTAGATCAAGATATTTATTCGTCAATGTAAGCACACTACAATGCACTAATGAACGTCAGAGAAAAATAAAATAGGTGAGTGTCGAGGAAAGTGTGTGAATCGAGTGCGATTGGAACGAAGTTATGTTATTTAATTTTATTTCATTTTTGACTTTATCGTAAATTTAGTTTTTTTTTTTAATTTTAGAAATTTTAGAAGTTTTGGAAATCTTGGAAATGTTAGAAAGTTTGGAAATTTTGAAAAGTTTTGGAATGTTTGGAAATTTTGCCAATTTTGGAAATTTTAGAAAATTTGGGAATTTTGGGAATTTTGGAAATTTTGGAAATTTTGGAAATTTTGGAAGTTTTGAAAATTTTGGAAATTTTGGAAATTTTGGAAATTTTGGAAATTTTGGAAATTTTAGAAATTTTGGAAATTTTGGAAATTTTAGAAATTTTGGAAATTTTGGAAATTTTGGAAATTTTGAAAATTTTGGAAATTTTGGAAATTTTGGAAATTTTGAAAATTTTGGAAATTTTTGACATTTAGGAAATTTTTGACATTTTGGAAATTTTTGACATTTTCGACATTTTTAAAATTCTCGACTAAGGTTATTCTTTAAGGTTCTCGACTTTTTTCACTTTTATCACTTTGTCACTTTCACTTTTCACTACACTTCACTTCACTTTATTCTATTTTATATATTTTTTATTTCATTCCATTTTACATGTTTCTCAATCGTATGGGTGTCGCGTTTTCGTGACGTGACGCTTTTTCGTCACGTGACTTTTTTTCGCATAGGCCCCCATCCGCGAACCGTCCGATAAGGAACTTCGTTCCAAAACTACCACCGATTCTAACGCTACACCTCTGGCCCAAGAAGTATTATCACCGAAAAGAAATTCGACTGGACTTATTTTTTTCAAAAGAGTATTAGATCTTAATTATACAAAATAATGCGTAGTTCTTCAAGAAGACATTGATATGTCTTCTTGAAGAACTACGCATTATCAGCTTGAGAGACAGATAATGTACCTATTGTTTAATTACAAAGAAAAATAAATCCTAATCTGACTGCTTCACAAAACGTTTAATATGTTTTCCTACCTAAACGGTGTCCTATAAAAGTTAGATGATTTTGTAGTAGTTTTTTGGTTTGGGCCATGCATCTTTGTCCGTCATATATAGCCCTCGAACCTGCAATAACCCTATGACATTCATGACATTTTCAAATATTTATTAAGAGCCGGTAAAGGTAAATTTAAAGCATCGACGGGTAACATGTTATAAATATGAACACCTTGACCAAAAAATTACAAATTATTTTAATACCAACTTTCAACATACAAACTTTCAACCCCCTTTTCATCCCTTCCAGGGTTGATTTTCGGGATGAAAACTATTCTTTGTCCTTTCCCGGGACTCAAACTATCTCTACACAAAATTTCATCAAAATCCGTTCAGCCGTTAACTAATAAAAAATTCTTGGAACGTGTTCTGTTATCGATTCTAAGTATCTTCAGCCAACTTTTTTCGAATATATTCCATGAACAGACTTTCGACCCTCTTCAGCTTTATTACATGTATAGATAGTTTTTATAAAAAGTACCTTTCAGGCTTCACTTCCATTTTTTTTTTTTTTTTTTTGGACCTACGGTTCTAAAGTAAGATGGGGGGAGGGGGGTTTGAAGATGAAACTATCCTTTGTCATTTCTCGGGACCCATACTATCTCTATACCAATTTTCATCTAAATCAGTTCAGCGGTAAAAATTCCTCATACCACCTTCTAACCCCCTTTTCACCCCCACAAGGGTTTGAAAACTATCCTATGACGTTTCTCGAGACTCAAATTATCTCCATACTCATTTCTATCTAAATCGTTTCAGCGGTTAAAAATTCTCCATACAAACTTTCAACCCCATTTTCACCCCCACCAGGGTTGATTTTCAGGATTAAAACTATATATTATCCTTTCCCAGGACTCATACTATATCTATACAAAATTTCATAAAAATCCGTTTAGCCGTTTTCACGTGATGCGCGGTCAAATAAACAGACAAACAGATAAACAGACAAACAGACAAAAATTCTGAAAATTGTTGGAACGTGCTCTGTTATCGATTCTAAGTATCCCCAGCCAACTTTTTTTCGATTATCTTCCATGTACAGACTTTCGACCCTCTTCAGCTTTATTATATGTATAGATTCACGTCGATAGACCCAGAAATCGATTATTTAAAGCAGTTACCTACAGCAGAGAGTATATATTTAATAGATCGGGACAGTCTAAGAACTTTTTGAAGCTACGCTACTAGTTACTAGATGGCGCTGCAGCGCAGATGTAATTTCCTCTTACATTTTGGGTACTTTGGGTTGTTCTCGTTCAGATGGCGCTTTTCAGATTTCGAGTCTCAAAGAGTTCTTAGACTGTGGCTATCTACAATGTGTTGCTAGAGTCACTAAAAACCTCAGACACCCGAAACGATTTTTACTATTGCTAATGAATCTAGAGTATTTATTTTTCAATCAGTTAATTATTTTGAAAGTTATTCGTATGTTTAGTCTTCCTTGCAATTCTATTCAATTGTTAACTCTATACACTCGTTGTTGTCACATCTCTACATATGTCATGGCATGTCAACCTATCAACCTACCTTGTCAATTTGTACAACATGACATAAGATGACATAATTTGTCAAAGCTGCCAGCCATTATTAAACATTCAACCTCTATCTCCTAACCTCTCGATATAATGGTAAACTGTAAATTCGAAACTTTAAGACTCGACACGTAAAAAAAATTAAAATTAGGTATAGAAAAAGTATACCCATGTTAAGATATACTGCAATCGATTCCACTCTCGATTCTGAACAAACACTTTTCAGGTTGTTAGTCTGGGGTGTAACACGTTGTATATCTGTAAAGTCTCTGCCTACAGCAAGTCCTTTTATCTCGAAAATTGCTAGTGTAAGTGATGGCTGCTAAAGAACCACATATCAGATTTAAAAATAAAACATATATAAGAAATATATATATATATATACAGGCCCAGACCTCTCCGAATACACGTTACTTGCTCATCCTGTATAATATCATGGAAACGACGTTTCAGCATCTTTATGTTCACTACAATAATATAACTAAGCCTAATGATAAACAATTTATAACTTAACATCTGCTCCTCCTTCAAATGTTTTGTAAGTTCTTCTTTGTTGCCATCAGGCATACAGGTTACAAGGATTATTTCAATTCGACCCCAAGTGCATTCTTATTTTATTTTAGTGCAGCCCTCACGCGCCCCAAAATTTAATATGCGTTTATTTTTAACGGTCTCTTTCCTTCAATTCATTGGGTACCAACGTCTGATTTAGTCGTGGTTCAATTTCAAGGCGGTCTATTTCTGATTGTTTACTAACGGGTTTGTTTACATACTAATTTTGCTGATTACGCGTCAACGTGTACCCGTTTGTCACTGTGAATTTCATGCTGCTCTTCTACTGAGGATGCATAGCTAGGTAAACTAGGTTATTTTAAAATTTGTTTTTGCGTTTTGTAAAAAACAAGGCTCTGCATAGATGCACGATTTGCAGCTGATCAGAAAAACAAGCCCCGCCGCCGTCGAAACGTAATCCATCGGCTACAGCGGCGGCTATAGCCATGCAATAACCTTAGTTTTTAACAAGTTCTACTATAAGGTAAATTTATAAAATTACAGGATTGTTACCAGATATTATCAAAAAAAATTGGCATGAAAAGGTTTTACGTGGACAGTTATTTTCGTTTGAATACTCTTCAGTGTGTTACCTAAGTATTCGACATGCCTAAATTCTTGTTCTTGTATATTTATTTTTGGTTTTATAAGTGAGAACCTGTAATTGGCTTTATAATTGTTATCTGGTTTATAGTAATGTATTATGCTGTTGGTTTTCCATGTATGTAAAGTAAAATTAAAATTAAAATTTCATAGACTGATCTTCCCTAAAATCCCTATACCCAACGTTTGGCAACTAAAAGCAATACAATTGTAAATAAATGTTGTGGTCGATCGCTACATCCACGTATTTATCCGTACGGTACTAGAACATACATAAATTCATACGGTAATGGGATAGTCGTGTCGTCTGAAATCGTAGCCGGGCTTTTTCCATTGTTATTCAACTTATAGATCGTAGGATCAGTGGTCACCGAATTTTAAGAGAACAATAATAAAAACGTTATACCCTATTTTCTCTCTTTTATATTGATCTAGAAAAAACATGAAATATTACGAATCACGCGACAACGAAACAAAATGCCTTGAAGGTATTACTTTTTCTCTACGCCAATTACTTGTGTAGCTTAATATTCAATCTAATAATTTGAGTAGGTACAGTACATGAGAATCGAGTGACTACCGGGGTAAGGTAAGGAACCTGCCAAACACCCGGATGCTGATAATAGCCTAGGATAAACACAAAGATCTGTATAGCGCTATATAACGGGTGATAACAAAAAAATGAGAATCATGTTTTTTGGACTTAAAAAATAAACTATTTACGTAAACAAAATAGTTTGTTCATGAAGTTGTGGCGATGTCTTAGAGGTTCTTAATTTTGTTTATTTTATTTTTTCAAGCACTTGTATTTGTAAAAATGGTCTCGAAACAAGTAGCTATGCGAAAATGTCTTGTACGTTTTTATATTTCAAACTTAAACATGGACAAAAACTATACAGTGGGCCATTATAGTAATGAAAAATGTACCCGTATCTACTATTTGTAGAATTCTTACATCCCTGACTGTAGTTTACAGAAGTAGTAGCGGGAGATAAGCAAACATAATGACCAAGAGAAGACTGAACAAACAGAATTGCATCTTTAATGATGATGATTCCACCAGCCAACGATTTGCCACGAAAAATTTCAGGTTTTCCAACGGTACCTACATTTTTCGATGTTTAAAAATATCGGTTAACAATGCCGCTAGCAGATAAGTTTACCAGAATACATAGATCAGCAAAAATAAATTTTATATCACAGTGTCGCTGGACGATTCGAAATAACAGACGAAAATCCTTAATTTTAGGCGACGAGTGAAAATCCGAAACCCCAAAATTTTTTCACAATGTGGCTGGATGCAAAATATTTTTTAATCATATAGTAATTTAGTGTTCAAACAATCGGAGAGCTGAAAATTTTACCCAGTTGATAAAAGGGATCAGGGTCATATGTGCACAAAAGGGAAAAACATGCCGTCCAACGATCTTGTTGGGACATAGTGTCTAAACCTTGACGAACACCTGACCGCGGGCCCTATTCTTATGTGCATTGATGGTTTTGTAAATAACTACTATGTGTAAATTGCCTAAGAACATCCAAAACTGAAAAGGTCTAGGAGATATTTTATTTTTCGCCTCTGAAAGAATTCTCATTTTTTTGTTATCACCCGTTATTAACAGATGGGGATCAATGTTACTCTGCGTCCGTAGGAAACACCTTAGACAACCCTACACGTGATCCCTGGGTGGTGCTAAAAGAGTAACAAACTTGGCAGCTGCACTGTCCCATCTGGACCTCGCAGCACTCGCTGGATTTTCATTATCATCTGCATTCCCACTACTACTACCCTAGGGAAGAAATGCCTAGCTATATCCAGTGACAGCTATGGCTACAGCCATACGATAAATATTAACAGATCTGTCCGCCGGGCACACCCGCCAGACAGATCCAGCGAGCAGGTCCGTGTGCGTATCCCTCGCATAAGCGAGGGATATAATATCCGATTTGCACGCGACCATGACACGGGTAAAGACAGCATCCGCTTAGCGTACCCCTCACCTTTCATTAAATTGTCAGAAGGGGCTCTGCGCGTTGTTTTCGGCTCCGCATACGCCTTGAATAGAATATCATAACATAACATAAATACTCTTTATTGCACACCGATATCGAATTAAAGAAACAAAGTATATACACAATTACTAATAGGTAAGTAAGTAAGTAGGATAATATAACAAACTAACTAAAAAGATTGTTTTGTTTTCAAAATATACCTATACAGTATACATACCCTTTTCCAAGGCTACCTCGGGGTAATCACCTTAATATAAATTTACGTAGTTCATTTAAATCAAGTTTACATACCTAAATAGTGTAATGCCGACTGTGTTGATTTCAGTTACGGTAATCAGAAAGAAATATTAAATGCATCTAGTTACAAATGTCGAAATAAGAAACACGCCTGTTATATATTTTTTTGCATTTGTTGATCGACAGATTTGTCTTTTAATTGTCTCGTCACGGGAGAGACTGATGATACTCGTATTTGTTTAGCGATTGATAAATAATAGTGTTATAATGCAATCCTAGAGTAATGTAAGTAGTAGGCAAAGTCAGCCAGTATAGACGACAAAAAGATCAGTTTGCTGCCTGTCTGTTTATGATTGATCAATCAATGTATAGTGTTCGTTCGGTGTTAACAAAGCAGCGGTCAAGACGTTAAGAGGGGTTTCTTGTCCACTGGCGCGCTTTCCGCCGCCCGTCATCCGTCCATATTGAGATTGATGTTAGCGCCGCGCGGCTCCGGCGTCCGCGTCGACCGGAATACTAAGAGGGCAGACCGACCATTCTTCGCTCAATTAGCCCCCGATCCGACGGGGTTTTGTCTCGGCCCCGCGATGACGCCCCAACACTTCGCCGCATACCAAATTAACGTCATATTTTTCATGTAAGCTCCCGATTAAACTACCGCAATGAGCCTTAACTTGGCCTCTTCGAGACTTTCCCACTTCAGAGTAACTTACATCGCATCCTTAACGGGCCATTGTACTAATTTCGTGATTTTCTTAAATATTCCTCCAAGCGTTAACTGTTTTAATATTTTCGTTCACTTGCCTACCTATTACTTATCTATAGACAATTTGTTTTTAGACACCAGCGTAAGTTAAGTATGTAACACAGCATAATACTATTACTTATTATATTATTACTGACGTCAAAATGTATGTTACATATACATACATTGCAAACCGTAAAATGGGGTTATTTGGTACAATTTTAGACATATTTTGTGTAATTTTCAGGGTTTAGCCAAAATTGCAAACATGGAACCCTTATAATTTCGCCGTGCCCGTCTGTCCATCCGTATGTCACAGCCATTTTACACGGTAACTATAAGAAGTAACTTAAAATTTTTAATCGATAAAGGCCCATACTGCTTCATCGTTTACTGGATTATAATAAGCATGTCTGAATTGTAAACAGAGAACGAGTATTCTTATTTTGAAGGGGTGTTAAGTACTAAATACTTCGTGTTTAAGCACTAATGAACTCGATGGCTTTTTATACTAAAAATTTAATCTTGTGTGGTTTTAACATACTCGTAACTAACACTATTTGGAACGCTCAGAGCAACCACATTTTCTTATAATTTTCAGGGAAAAACATTAAGTTACGCTTAAGATTTCCTAAGATTTAAAAGGCCACAACACACTTTTAAGGAAGCATACCTATAGTTACCTGTTTTTTAACCCACAGTGCGCTATTCTATAAAATCATGAATTCTAAAGTACAGTAGTAAACTAAATAAAAAATGTGGGGAGAGAAAAGGTTTAGTACTTACCGACTTCTAGGTAAACTTTAGATAAGTAGATAAGTTATGTTTTCCCTCAAGTCAGCAGGCGTAAATAGAGCTGAGCTTTCTTACATTGACTAGAAGACTGTTTCTTGGGTACATTATAATTTTTTCTATCTTCTACCAAAGTCATATTAGCTGTAAGCGGCCAGACAATCATTTTTGGGTACTTAACTTGCAGGATTAAGAAAATCCTTTTCGATGACTTCTACAATACTTATGTGTACCTATGTTTATAGGCGCGTCGTAATGTGGAAAAGCAAAGATAGGCAACCTAACTTTAGATAGAAATGTATGTAAAAGCCATTTCAAATTGCCCCCTTTCAGATTATCCTCATAAACTAATTGAAAAGAAAGGGCTAAAGCTAAAATGAAGTGACATACATTAAAAAAATCCCAAGGACATACTGTTAGATGTGTACCCTTCAAGAGTGCTCACCCTGCGACCAACCAAGAGCTAAATAAAAGTACAACGGTACGGTACGGTATAATCAAAATGTACAGATTTTCATCGATCTGTTTTGATTTTTTTAAATTATGTCTTCAGTACAAACTGCCATGACAAAACTATAGAGAGTCAGACCTTATAATTTGTGATTTCCAAATAGCCTCGCTGGTATTAAATAGCCCCTTTTACGGTAGGTATACTTATCTGCTGAAACTGATTGGAAATACTTAATCTAATTATTTTTAGGGTTCCGTAGTCAACTAGGAACCCTTATAGTTTCGCCATGTCTGTCCGTCCGTCCGTCCGTCCGCGGATAATCTCAGTGACCGTTAGCACTAGAAAGCTGAAATTTGGTACTAATATGTATATCAATCACGCCGAATAATAGGGGTTTATTTAATCATTTTTTTGATAATGTAAATATTTTCGCAAATAATCGCTCCAGTAGTAAAAAAATGTGCCCCCCCCCCCCCTCTAACTTTTGAACCTTAAGTTTTAAAAATATTAAAAAAATCTCAAAAGTAGAACTTTATAAAAACTTTCTAGGAAAATTATTTGATAGATTAAATAGTTTTTGAACAAAAAAATACAAAATAATTTCTGAACTAAGTTTGTAATTTAACCGTATGAGCAGGTGTTTATTGTAATTTCTACATTTATTACAGTTTATTGTACCTGTAATTTCTACAAAATCACAATGAAATGACGTGCTTTCAAATAAAGTTTTGAAAAACCTATTTTTTTAACTCTTATGTGGGGACATTTACTGTGACGGACGGAAAACTACGGAACCCTACACTGAGCGTGGTCCGACATGCTCTTGGCCGGTTTTTACTTAAATCATTATAATTGCAAAGTTGTTATTTTATTTAAAATGCTATTATTATCCAATCTGTCGGTAGCTACGTAGTTTACGAAGGGATTAATTAGAGTCAAATCTAGCGTTGCTTTCAGTGTTACGTATACGTTGATGTTTTTCAACAAATACCTAATGGTAAATTTTGCCAATAAACCGATTCGTGACCATAATCGAAGCCATAAATAAGTTAAACTGCGTACGTACGTACCTATTGAAATCTACTTTGTACCTACGTCATACGTGCTAACAGGAAAGCAATACAAAGTTAAAGGTTCGGCGCTACTATTGATAATTACTGGTCGTTTCATTATTACCATGGAATTAGCATAGCTTTTTAAATGGGCGTTAACAGCTCCACGGCTTTTGTGCTATTACTACGAGAGAAAAGATTTAAATACCTCCAAATATAACACCTCAAAACTGGTTGTGACTAAAAGTTAATATTTTTGGTGGAAAGTGAAATGTCATCTAATAAGTTCAAATTATTTATGCGACTTACGAGTACGTTAAAAATTATTAAGTATTATTATCACGTAAAAAAAATAAACCTATATTTTATGTGAGTAAGATAATAAAGTGTGTTTCGCATCAAACCACTCTGTATTGTAGTATGTAACGAACTGATTGCAAAAAATGATTTATATAACCTACTGCGGAATCGGTATCGAGACAAACAACACCGGTTACCGACATCTTTGTTTTGAACAAAAATAAAAATAACGTGTATGAAGCTCTAAATAAACTATTAAAATATCACACTTTAATTGTTTTCATGCCTACTGAGAGAGATGAAACGAAAATGATTTATGGGCGCAGTTAAACACTTATGTATAATATAATTGCATAAATTAGTTCAATAAAACACAATGAATGCTGGCTATCGACGTCGTCAGCGCAATTGAATAAGCGACTGGCGGAATACTGGTACCAAACCGAGAACTTTCGTCATTATAGATTTACTAGCTTTTGCCCGCGACTTCGTCTGTGTGGGATTAACATTCGCCATACGGAAATAATGAAACGCCTTAGTAAAATCTCATACTCGTAGCTAATATTAATTATACAATTACAAATGCGTTTATTTCATTACTTTTTACAGTTGTTCATAAGGTATAGAGGTTAGGTACGTAAGTAGTCTACAGGGTGACTGGTAATTCGTCGTATTCCTTCAAGGGGGTTATTCTACAGCTTATTTGGAGTGATTTAAGTCCAGTCAAGCAGGGGTCAAAACTCATTGGTTTTCAAGTTATTCAAGATTTTAGATTTTTTTAAATACCCGCTTTTTGACCTAAAACTAGTATTTTTTTTAAACTACGTAGTTTTCAAATAAAAAAAAAGATTTTCCGAATAGCCAATGAATCACTGATTACGTAAAATAATAAAAAAAGTACAAAACATATCAAAATTTTGCAAATAAAAGCATCTGAAGTCAGAAGTTTTTGTTTTTTTTTTCAAATCTTGTTACATTTTAAGGCATAACTAAAAAAAAGTAATAACACTTCGCGTACAAATTACAGAATTTATTTCCTCAGTTCATACGCTTTCTAAAAAGGTACAATTTATGACATTTTATGCTCATTTTCTACAATTAATAATAATAATACCAGAGCAGGTACAGGATTTAGCGTACTTGACTTTACTTGTTTGTGCCGTTTTGAACTCGCCGAAGGCATACTGGGCACACTACATAAAATTTTATATGTTTTGTACTTTTTTTATTATTTTACGTAATCAGTGATTCATTGGCTATTCGGAAAATCTTTTTTTTTATTTGAAAAATACGTAGTTTAAAAAAAAATACTAGTTTTAGGTCAAAAAGCGGGTATTTATTAAAAAAGTCTAAAATCTTGAATAACTTGAAAACCAATGAGTTTTGACCCCTGCTTGACTGGACTTAAATCACTCCAAATAAGCTGTAGAATAACACCCTTGAAGGAATACGACGAATTACCAGACACCCTGTATGTTAGGTAACAATTTAAGGATATGGAACATATTTAATTTAGAATCATGTAATGAAAAAGGTGCGGGTACAGCTTGCTGGATTGGAACCCGCCCTCAATTTAGCGCACATGGTATTTTACGTCTTCAGTGAGCAACAACTCCATACAAACTTCCACCCCCTTTTCACCCCTATGAGGGATGATTTCTGGGATAAAAACTATCACCTTCCCCGGGGATTAAACTATCTTCATACCAAATTTCATCTAAATCGGTTCAGCGGTTTAAGCGTGAAGAGGTAATAGACAGACAGATAGACATACACACTTCCGCATTTATAATTTAATGGCAGTCATTAAAATATAATTTTGATTTATTAGACCTATTTAATGTACATATCTAATGCGCTCTTGAAAATAATAAACAGAAAACCATGTCAACCAAAACCGTCCGACCAATAACTTGATTCCATAGATAGATAGATACAGAGAAGGTTGTGCCTATCTGGCCAAATGACCAAGACACTGGTTTTGTGTGATTACATTATATAGCTTAGTTTGTTTACATTCACAATCTATAGCCGGTTTCTCATTTAATTATTATATCACCATATTAAACAATTTTATGCAATGCACAAAAGATTTAAAAAAAGATTCTGAATGGGGTTGGTCACAAATCTAAAACGGCGCTCATCTCAATTCTGTGGGGCTGGCCGGGCGAAAGTGTTTACAGATGGCGCCAGCATAGCTTGTACCTGTCAAACCTACTAACAGTGTCAACTTGTTGTTTTTTTATTTGTTTTATTAAAAATCGCGATAACTTACGGCCCGCTGCATATTTTGGAGCCAAATATTAACGAGATGTAAGTAGGTATTATTCGGCCTTTGCCATAAGAGAGCCATGGAAGCAAGCTTTACCAGTAGTAGTGGTCTACTACTAACTAATCAACAACAATTAAAGGAACAGTTGTTATAACACTTATAACCAGTAGGTACTTAGTAAGTAATAGTTCACTAATAAATAAAGAAGATAACCTAATACTGCAACCTAGTTCTATTCATAACTCTAGAATTAGGTTATCTGATTTATCAGTGTCCTAATATAACACAACTCAACTCCGTTCTTTATAAAATCATGCAAAAGTAACGTTGTTGAAAGTAAAATACCTAATATAAGAATGAAATAATTGTTTTACTTACAACTCTTGTGTGGTATTTTTCTTATATTAACAATCATTCGTATATTAACAAATTAGGTCATTTAGTATTGTCCAGTTTATTAAAGATGTTGTTCGAAGATTTATCGGTTGATTACATAATTGGGTCGCGTCGCCGGCGCAACGTGTGCCCGCCGCCATGTCGTCAACACGAAATAGGCCCTCGAACTTGGCCAATTGCATATACCTACGGTTCACTTAGGTCCGATAAGCGCTACGTGTCTTTTTAATATTTTTTTTGATAATTATCACTTATATTTAATTAAAATAAATAATCAATATTAGATATATAGAGATGCAGTGTGTAAAATTAGTCGCGGAGCGGAGTTACAACAAAGTCAAAACAAGCGTCCTATTCTACCGTTACAAAAGAATATAATATCCCGCGCTTGACCTCTTCGCACACCGCGTGCGCGCTAAGTCAGGATGATCACCAATCCAGTTTTTCGAGAATCATCTCTTGTGACTCAGTTATCCTTCCAGTTTGTTTCGAAACCAATTTAAGAATACTGGTCGTGACTTAGGGGTGAACTGTGGAGTATATTTAGTCAATTATTATATTACCTATATCATTTTTCTGTTTTATGCAAAAGTCAATAACTTCATTATTGGTCCTATTATATAATTACTTCGATATTTTATAATATAATAACGACTACTGTAAGGGTAATATAGGCTGACGAAGAGCTGAGGGTGTTAGAGTTGGATTTGTATAAAAAAACCGTGTATCAGATTAACATATCTATTTCGAATATGGGCCTTATTAATTAAGTAAGTTACTTATTAATTTTCTTTGTATTAAAGTACTTTCCTTTAAAAAGTGTTACCAAAAGACTGAATGCTAAATAATATTTTACTTAGTGTTTAACAATGACTTATTCAAGAAATTCTGATTGTTTATAAAAATACTGGTTTCTGATACACGTTCAGTTGTCAATTGCCGCGCGGCGTTAACGACAACTGTTTGCGTATACAACACAAGGTCTTGGACTGTGACTTCACCGTCTCACATCACATAAAAAAGACTTACGTAAGTGTCAAAGTTCCATTGAACACCAGATTTTATATAGCAGCATCATTTTAACACTGCTTCGATGCATTATACTATTTTATACGATGATTATTTATAATTTTAAAATTTGATGCCTAAATTACAGCACCTGATAATTATATTGTAAAGGCTAGGTTCTTGAGAGATTCTTAGCACGTCCAAAATGAACCCGCAAATGTGTCACCAGCGCCATTCTACCCATGCATAACAATTTAAATACAATGAGCTCTTATTTGACTTCAGACCTATTTATAAATGTATGCTGATTCCTTCGTTTACAGTCCAATTGAGAAAATAAAAAAGTGTCTTTATGACAGCATTATAACTATTATAAGTTAAATACACAATAATGCAAACTAATAAAATACCTATCTAGCAATGCCTTTGGGATGTCATGGGATAGGTCCTCCAACAGGTACTATCGGGTTCAGAATTGCATGGCCAATTTATGAATGAATTCATTGATAAATTGACCATGCAATTTTGAACCTGATGGTACCTACCTATATATTTTCAATAATAATTAATAAGAATCAATTTTTATTGCTTTCAATAAACTTAACTTTCTTTCTTTTAACTTATAAAATAATTAACTTTCTTTTTGCACTCCTTGGACACAATTTTAGCTTAGCAAGCAACTTTTCAATGTATTAATGAACATAATAGTAGGTTTAACCAAATAAAAGATGAGGATAGGAGATCTTGATCTGTACAATGTACGTAGTGACTATTTGTGTGGCGAGCGGGCATCGTAAACCTTATTAGTGTACCAGCCACTTTAGTATTAAATTATGTTTTGACAATTTGAGCTCGAACAAATTGATGGAAATTAAATTGCTTAGGCATGATGTCATCATTACCTATTATTTGTTTAAATCGTATTCATTATAAGCTTATTGCGAGGCTATCGAATCAGCAATGCAAGGGCTAAGCAGTTATGTGGCAGACGTATTAGAATATCTATATAAGCGCATATAATGATGTCCACATAAACATTTTAATTATTTGATGAGTATCACTACAAAGCGCTCCTATAAGTAATTCAAACTTATATGAGGTATATTGCAGGTCATCATCATCATCATCATCATCATATCAGCCGAAAGACGTCCACTGCTGGACATAGGCCTCCCCCAAAGAGTGCCACAATGACCGGTCCTGCGCCACCCGCATCCAGCGGACTCCCGCGACCTTCACCAGGTCATCAGTCCACTTCGCGGGGGGTCTACCCACGCTGCGCCTTCCGGTTCGTGGTCGCCACTCGAGAACCTTTCCGCCCCAACGGCCATCGGTTCTACGAGCAATGTGCTCCGCCCACTGCCACTTTAGCTTAGCGATTCGGAGGGCTATATCGGTTACTTTGGTTCTGCTGCGGATTGCCTCATTCGTCGATTGATCTCTTTCTCGAAGTTGGATCTACCTAACTGGACAGTATGTCCTAAGTATATATAATCGTCCACAACTTCGAGTGTAAAGTCTCCGATTGTAACGGGAGTTGGTGCTACATGGGCATTTGACATGATCTTCGTCTTATCCATGTTCATCTTTAGACCAACTCGCTCGGAGGCTTTACTGAGGTCATCGAGCATCGTACTCAAATCCTCCATTGTCTCAGCCAAGACTACTATGTCGTCAGCAAACCGAAGATGAGTGATGTACTCGCCGTTTATGTTGATACCTAGCCTTCTCCAGTCCAGAGTCTTGAAAACATCCTCCAGTGCAGCGGTAAACAGTTTATGAGAAATAACATCTCCTTGCCTGACTCCCCGCTGCAACGGAATAGGCTTCGAGTTCTGGTCCTGGAGTTGGACTGACATAGTGGCGTTCTCGTACAAACAATTCAGCACTTCGATATAGCGATAGTCCACTTGGCACCTCTGGAGAGATTGTAGTACAGCCCAGGTTTCGATCGAGTCGAAGGCTTTCTCGTAGTCCACGAACGTTAAGCAGAGGGGCAGGTTATACTCCTCAGTCTTCTGTATAACCTGACGGAGCGTATGGATGTGGTCTACGGTACTAAAGCCTCTTCGGAAACCGGCTTGTTCGGGAGGCTGGAAGACATGGCTCAGAAGTGAAATGGGTCGGTAGTTCTTCAGTAACGCGTTATCACCCTTTTTGAAGAATAGTACCACCACACCTCTGTTCCATGCCTTAGGCGTTCTCCCTTCTAGTAAAACGGAGTCGAACAACTTCTGAAGGGCCACAAGGACCGGTTTACCACCCGCCTTCAGAAGCTCGGCTGTAATTCCGTCTTCACCAGGTGCCTTATTGTTTTTGAGCTGTTTAAGAGCCATTCTAATCTCGTACAGGCTGATGTCCGGGATGTCTTCGGTATAATGTCGGGTCAGTCTAGCTCTAGGGTCTTCCGCCAGATCAACTTCAGGTCTGCTAGTTGATGTGTATGTCCATAAAAGTCCTCTATCTCCCCCAGAAGCTCGGGTCTGGATGAAACAATTCTACCATCCTCAGTTTTTAATTTGGCGAGCTGGCTCTGCCCAATAGACAAATCTCTTGAGAAAACTTTAGAGCCCTTATTCTGCTCAATGGCCTCTTCAATACGATTTGTATTGAATTGGCGCAAATCACGGGTAAGGGACTTAGAGATCCGTTTATTGAGCTGCCGGTATAATGACGCATCTGCTGAGGATTGCAGAACCATTTCTCTCCTTTCCTCGATGAGTTTCTGAGTGGAGTCAGAGAGCCTTTTCGTTCTGTTGCTCCGCTGGGCCTTAAAAAACTTAGACCCAGTACACGTATGTAATTCATATTATAAAATATTATTTGGGTCATACACGTTAATTGAAACAAAAGTTGTCACTCCCGCGAACAAAGGTAACAGCGTTAGTGCATACTTATAGGTATGTAATAACTTAATCGCACAGATCGATAGAAAAAGTGTTAGTACCCTTACCGCTGCTAAGGATTCAATCAGATAATGATCTTTATTACTCTGAGGGTATGTCCACGGGAAAAACATGAAGCAAATTGTTTCGTTTAAGCGTAGATATTATACGAATAGCTTTCAGTATAACTAACTGTAGATCCCTAGTGACTTTGCCGTCATCCAATTAAAAATAGAATGGGATCTACAAGTACAAGAAGTAAGAATATACTACCTATATACTTTATTGCATGATGCCTTACAAACAAATGCTTGCACACATCCGCTGCACTAAGATTAAGCAACTGCAAGAAGTGGGTCGTCTGTGTTATCACATCTTAGTGATAAGTTCCTTAACCACACTTAGATCTGAAGAGTTCGGAATTTTATCAAAATGCATTTTCAGAATGAATTTTTTGTAACTTTATGACATCTTGACAGACAATCAGTGGCAGCGCGTCAGAACATTTCATAGGCAGCCTTAAGCTGGAGCTATGTGTTTTTTAGGGTTCCGTAATCAACTAGGAACCCTTATAGTTTCGCCATGTTCATCCCTCCGTCCGTCCGCGGCGCGGTCTTGCTCAGTGACCATACTATAGAACTGAAATGTGGTATGAGTATGTGTATAAATCGCGCCGAGAAAGTGGTAAAGTAAACATTGAAAAATAAATCTAATCCCGTACTCATGAAGTGGGGGGTGAATTATTTTTTTTCGCTTTAACTCTATCCGTGTGGGATATTGTTGGATAGGTACTTCACATTTTTATTGATAAATCTAATAGTTACGTGTATCGTGGTATATCGGATTGTTGAGAGCTCCGAAAGTTCAAAAAGAGCGCTCCCCCATCTAACTTTTGAACCGTGGGTCCAAAAATTTTGAAAAATTCATAAAAATGAGGCCGAATAGGTATTTTCAATGAAAACTATATTGAGTAAAATATGTTGAGTCGTTTTTAGGGTTCCGTAGCCAAGATGGCAAAATCGGAACCCTTATAATTTCGTCATGTCTGTATATCCGTCCGTCACAGCCATTTTACTGGGAAACTATAATATGTATCATAATAAAATTGAGACTATGTTTAGATTATGTAGTTTAATTGTACAAAAAAATAGGGCGCTCCATACATTTAACAAAATTACAAAAAAAAAATTAAGATTAGTCTTATTGTTTCCAAGTAAAATGGCTGTGACATACGGACGGACGGACAGACAGATGGACATCACCAAACTATAAGGGTTCCATTTTTGCGATTTAGGCTACGGAATCCTAAAAACAAATAATGGCACGTTTTGATCATTGTAGCATTTTTTATTTATTTAAACCCCATCGAATTGTCAAAAAAAACCTGTTCTTAATTTCACGTTTCACAATTTGACATCCTTGGCCCGAACGTGCGTGAACCAGATTTCAGAACAGGGGGCTGATTTTTGACAATCGAGCGCTCAAATTCAAAGAATTTAACCTCGAATATAATGGCACACAAAAGTTTGTCGCCACTTTTTAAGCATTAAATTAATAGTATAAATAATCATGATTTTAAATTATAATCGCTGTTAATTTTAATACATCATTTCTTCGTCTTACTCAGAGTTTTAAATATCATATACGAGCGCTCGAGTCTCAAAAATCGCCCCCCAGGAGCTGCTTATTAGGCCGGTATCACACTGGCGCCGCATTCAGATGCGGCGACTGTGTGCAAGCGTGACATCATTATACACATGCAGAGCGCTATCTCTCACGCGCACCGGCGCCGCATGCGGAAACCGCAGCGCAGCAGTGTGAAAGCCGCCTAACAAGGAATACCAGTGTCTGCGGGAAGTATAGTATAAGGTATTAGTGCTAGTAGTAGCACTGTCTAGTTTATGTTTTCGTTTAGGCCATAAGGTGGCCGACCCTACAACGCCCGCGGTGTTTACACATAGTCAAACAAACTGGTATCCATTAAAAAATAAAAAGTGCATAATTCATCAATTTCACACTACTTAGAACATTTCTGGAAACTCAGTAGTAAATTAAGTGACGTACCAATTTCTAGTAAAATAATTCGATTTTAAACGTGACGAATTCACAGCCCTGTTTGTTTCATTTATGACTTAATTTGTCTCATGATACAAGTAAATTGGCATCGTTATCGACAAGTATTGTGCAAGGAGCTAGTGCTGGGTCACTTTTGATAAACTGCCCAGATAAGTGTACCAAAAACGTTACTATTTTCGTTAATTTATCGCGTCGTTATGTGCGAGTGCGATGGCTCGAATTGAGAGATGGAGTCTTTAAAGTCCGATAACATTCAGGATAACCCCAAATAAGGCATTCATTAGCATAACACTTTTGTTTTAATTGTATTTTGTATTCACACAGACAAGTAATGTCGTCCCATAGACATGTAATGTAATATGAATTGTGCCGACAGAATATACATAAACTTTGTTATTTTCACAGCATATTAATGTCTTTTAATTGATGCTTTTAATTAAAATACTATTTCTGTGGTCAGTAATCTTACCCATTATAAGATATTGACATCTTGTCATAACCTAGAACAAATAAATAGGTAGGTATATACCATGTATATACGTTAACAGTTAAGTTCTAAGGTACACGCAAAGCCAAAATAAAGTATAACATTGGTTTAAGGTGCAAAAGTGACATCTTTCTGGCCCAATCTGACATTTTATACAAATGAAATAGTATTTTCAATGTACGTTAAAATCCTTCTAATTGACATTGTGTCTTGTCTCCCTACACACATAATCCATTTCGCAATACACTGCGTGTTCGAATATAATTTAAAGTGTACAAAAAATAAACCACGAGTTATTTTTCAAAGTCGCTGAACAAACGTTGTATACTTTGAGGATTAGAATCTACGTTTGAATTTTTTGATCATGTTACAGGCAACATCCACGGTACCTGTCTCATATAGAATATATTCATCAAATCTGCGAACCAATATATACTGTTAAATCTGCTATAATTCGTAGATAAGATAAAATAACTTACAATTTTTTCTACAATGAGGGCACACTTTTAGGCCCCGTTTATGTGACATAGGTATTTTTAAAACACACATTATACTCGTATATTACCGATACTACTTTGTACCGCCAATAATTCGGCTTATCAAAACTAATCCATACGGCTAATAGAAGTAGTTAATAAAAGAGACATGTTTTTATTGCATCGTTACTATTTACTAAGGTAAGTAACTAAACTAACTTCATGACGGAAACTTAATACAAGTTTGTTATAAAAAACGATATATTTATTTCGTCGTAGATGTGGGGTGCAGGCATAAGACTAACTTAACATATTTATAGGCAGAATTCCGTGTTGAAATAACATCCTGATTTTCTTTCAAGCTGTGTGTCTGTGTGCTTTTTTTAAGTATTTGTATACAGTTTGTCTCCAAAGACTATGTACCTAAAGCAAAACATATTTACCCGTTCCAAATTTCCTACTGACTTATCAAATGAGATAGCAAAACATTTGGGTTGCATTGTACCCAAAATCGATATAGGTCATTTAATTTTTAAATACTTTCCTATTTAAACTTCATTGTACTGTACAAACCTACCTACATATACACCTACCTAACTAGATAAGTAATAACTTTGGCCAACTAATAAGTACAAAAGTAGTACGGGCTCGAGGAATCTCAATAATAGAATACCTGCAGTTAGAACTTGGTTCTCTCTTAAAGTAACCTTGAAAATGCCCGATTAGTACGTAAACGTTTAGTCAAATACTTTTTTTGACAAAAAAAGATAAAGGTAGCGGATGACAAATGCCAAGAAATTCTTATCGCAGTCAAAGTTAAATAAAATCATAGCCCGTCCCCACAAGAAGGTGAGTGGAGCCTTGTGGGGCAACTTCTAAACCCCGTATTTATAAATAAGTACCTACCTATAGATATGCTTAAAATTACTTTATAAATCGTCGTAAATAGTACAATATAAATTATAAGTCGTTCCTCATTGTGGTTTTACTGGTTCTTGACCAAATCATCAGAGAACAGTAAAATTCGGCATGGTGTTTAGTTTAGGCTATACCATGTAGAGTGCCAAGAAAATAAACACACCCAACCGTATACCTAAACTAAAACACTCTGGCCCCATTCAGATAATAGAATTGTGGACACAGTTCTAAAAAAATAAAGATCAAAAATCGTTCAAGTTAGGTACTTGTAGATAAATAGCAAATGCCTTGGATGACTCTTTCATTGTCAATATTATTATGCATATTTAGATATGCATTTTTACTTATAACGTAAAGCTTTTAAGAAACGTGATTTTGCTAAGATGCTAAATTAAATTCATAAGCTAAGCGATGTACTACCTACTCTGGTATAATGGCGGCTACGCACGGCCAAAACATCTCTCCTTCTACGTTTTATGCAAATTTCGTTTAATTTAAAAATCAATACAAAAAACAATGTTTAAACAAAATTTATAGTTAAGTACATAAAACATTGAGGAATGGCTGTGTTCGTCAGAAAAGTTGTTGTTGTTTCTATGCATAAGTTTTTTTTTTTTTTTTTTTTTTTATACCACGACGGTGGCAAACAAGCATACGGCCTACCTGATGGTAAGCAGCTACCGTAACCTATGGACGCCTGTAACTCCACAGGAGTCACATGCGCGTTGCCGACCCTTTACAAAAAGAAGGATTCACTGTGTTGACGGCTAAAGGAACAAGAGGGTCCCTCATCGTCAACACACTGGGTCCTCTTTGAGCTCTTTGGCAACCTTACTCACCAGCAGGAACACAACACTATGAGTAGGGTCTAGTGCTATTTGGCTGTGGTTTTCTGTAAGGTGGAGGTACTTCCCCAGTCGGGCTCTGCTCCAGATTTGAGCGAGATGACATTCACTGAACGTGCCCTACCACACTAAGCGAGATGCCATTCGCAGTGCCCATACCTCTCTTTTTGGCATAGTTTAAGGACATACCCAAGTCCGGACGTAGTTTAAGGACATACCCCGGGTCCATAAGTTGGTATATGTTAAGAAAAGGTTTCCCAGACAATATTATCTGCTTAAATTCCTATTGTGGTGTTTAACTGAAAGAGCGGCTAAGAAGAATTGAAAATAAAACATGCTTGCTTGGTGCTCTTGGCATACCCTGTCTTACTTTATGTTTGTATTGTTGAATAAGTTAATTAGATGAAATGAGATAAGTACTATGCCAGATTGAGTATAAAAATAAATAATAAGAGAAGTTTGTGTACATTGTAATTATTTGGCATGTTCCTATTTCAAAAACTCTACCCATCAAAAACATTACATGTAGAAAAACGCAAGTCTCGTAATGCAGTTCTTCGACCCCAAAAAGTATTGAAATCTACTTTAAACCCAGCTGATGTACATACAACTTAATCCCCACTGGAATTTACTAACAACATTTCATTGTGACCATTTCAATATTTTTATAATAAATAGAATGACCTGGCCATCGTACGGCTAAAAATATATAGGTACTTGGCCAATCATTGGGTGAATATTGCGTTACATGATGTGATGTCCGCCTTTTGACGACAAGGTTTCTTTTGTGCAATAAAGTTTAAATAAAATAAATAAATATCGTTAGATAGATTTTATTGCATTTCAATTTTATTGCCGTGTGCGATTGCCAAGTCATTCTAGTTATTATAAAATATATCTTCCTTCTTGTTCACTGAAATTTCAAACAGATTTATCTACACCAGTAATGGGGGTCAGAAATGCCATTGTTGTTTATTTTTCTCGACTTGGCAGGGGCACTACCGTGCCCCCAGATTATGCGGAAACAGCCGCTACTTAATTTTTTACAATAAAGATGTATGTCCACTTCTTGACTTACTGTTTGAAAGTGTTTAGTTTGCGTTGTGAGCAGAATTTTCATGTTTTTCAAGCGAGAACGCTTGTTAGGCGGCTGCTTGTGCGGAGGCGGAGAGTGCTTCCCATTAACTTGATAAAGGTTCAGTCGCGAGTGCAAGAGCGAATGAGCTACACGAGTAAACAATAAGCATCTTTATGACAGACAAACTTCGCAGAACCTATTTCGCACTCAATGTATAGTTAAGAACAGGGGACTTTCTTCTTCTTTAATCTTATGAACCACTCAACATTAAAAAAATAATTTATTTGTATCAATAGGTTAGAATTTACAAGAGAGAAGCAAGCATTTAGTTAACCGCATATAGACCCCTTAAGTTTAAAAGACATTTCTCAATAAGAGTCAGTTATTTAAGAAGTTAATGAACTGTAAGTAAAACAGATGAATCTGACAACCTCACAACTTCATCTTGTAATGATTTATAATAACCTGCAAGTATATTTTAAGAAAACATTTGAACATTCCAGTGAAGTTTCTAACTAATTATAATACTTACGCCGAATTTTAGCTCTATTGGATACCAAAAGATGGTAGAATAATGGTTTCAAAATTTTAAGGACCACTAAGGAACATGAAATTAAAGATACATACTGGATTCTATTATTGATTGACCAATTAACAACACGACCTAGAGTCAGCACAGAGATCCTGCGATTTGCAACTTAGCTATTCATTAAAAAATCTTATTTTGCTTATTTTGGTTTCGAGGAAAAATAAACACAGTAGGTAGTTCGAAAGAATCTGAACACCATTTTAGGTATCTCGCCAACTTTGCAGCTGAAGTAAAGGAATAAGTTTGTAGCGTTCACTTCATAAGAATAAGTTTACTTAAGTTTTAGTGGTTTCTTGATTATTAAAAATCATAACCGCCTCATAGACTAGCCTTGTGTCAAAATCATTATGTTCAAATACGTATCATGTTTCCTTAACAAAGATAGGGAGTTAATCTCAATGATCTCTAATTAGGTCAGAATTTTTTATCAATTATTTAATTAAACTTACATTTCAGGAAGATAGTGTAAATTATGCATACAACGCGCCTTGGACCATGGCTATAAATGTAAGGATCGATTTTGGTCATAAAACTGATCTATTTACTCAACAACTATTTAAAGAAATGTTATTTAATGATTACTTATTTTTCAAACAAACTGAATACTAGTTTTAATGCACGTCATCCAATAAAGCAATAGACATCACATTTTCAAGTCTATCACATTTTAAAAACTGATGATTGCGCAGTACATAGCTTGCTCAAATAAGTTTTGTACTGCAAACATTTTTACAACCAGTTTCTTTTTTCAAAAGCTGTAGTTCAATTCTAGATCAGTTGTATGAGCAAAATCGACCCTTTCATTTAAAGCCCCATCATCAAAGGCGAGCTGTATATAGCGTCAAACGAACCTGTTGTAAAGCTAGGTACTACTTAATTAAATTATGGTAAAGTAATTAACTGACCTTAATTGTATCGTGTAACTGTTTAACATAACATAACGTCATAATAATACTACATTACATTTTATGTACCTCCTACATATATATCTCTTGTCTCATCAAATTACTTACTGTACATATTAAAGCAAAAGACAATATACTTGCAAAATTGTACTAAAGCGACTTGGTGCTGTGTGGACCAGTAACTATCACCTATCATAACTACCTACTTATTAACTATATATTTCGGAAAAATATAAAGTTTGAAAAGTAGCGTTAAGTGGGTGAAGCGTATTTTATCACTAGTCTAAAATAAAATAAATGTTGGTTTATCAACATTTACCTACCGGTAGGTTATCGTCTAGTCCGATGTCCAGCGTTTCTGACAAGTTAAAAAATACAGCTGGTTCTCGGCCATTTTAATATAACACTATTATAAATTCGCAAGCTGTACCCCTGATTAACTTTTATACTTATTATACAACTTAGTTGCTAATTTACTAAGCTACTTAATCAACGTTTATATCAGATCATTTTGTAATAGACAAACAACAAATTGAGTCCACCAGAGGCGCCGGCACGATTTGTAAAGTCAGCAACTATGTACTGGTTGATGTTGAGTAACATGAAACCAAAAACTTTAAACTATTGCAATTTTTGTGGCTGTTTTGTTGCTATGCCCAAATTTATTCCTAAAAGAAAACAAAAGTATCACAAGAAAGTTTTTGCAAACTTATTTTACGTAGCCGGCTTGCTGCCTTCGACAGATTTTATGGTTAACATTTGGCTAAAGTTGACTAACCTGTATTACCAAGGAAGCGGAGATGAGCAGGAGGGCCGCTACAGGGGCCCTTCCAGCCCTCATGGTATAGCACAGACTGTAAAAGTCGGGTGATATTGAAGTGTGTGGTACTAAGGCGCAACACCGACTACGCCGCGCCGCTGCCGAGCCGCGAATGACGGGCTCCTCGACTCGCTAACTTTGCGCTCAGCTTTACCACACACATCACCCGACAACATGCATCGTCGGCCTACGCAGCCTCGGAATGCGCTTTGTTCACAATAAGTACCTTAGCATGAAATTCAATAGCTAACATTATGGCTTTGCTTAGTTTCTATTGAAAACCTAAAGAAGTATGATCATTGATCACATAAGTATCCGGTTGAAAATTGAGCATTGACGAAATCAGCAGTTGAATCGCCGAAAATATAATTTAATATTACCAAGAAAGGTGCAAATTTGTCTCGTTCCCGCGAACAAGTCTGAGCCTCAGTCCTGCAAAGTTCCATGACCTCACTCTCCTGCGCTTATCACACCGGCACATCACCATATTCAAAACGTCGTAACTACGACACCATCATCGTTTACAAATCAGCTTTTAATTGGAATTGCAAAAGGTGCATTAAACTATTCAAGCCTTCGATTGTGAATCTGATTTGTTATCATCACATTTCGCTTACTTGCCTGTAAGTGCCTACTGGCTGCAACTCGGTTGCCTGATCTATTTTCAAATAGGTACTAGATTTTTAATTATAATTTATTTTTTATTTTACTTTTACATAAATATCAACTTAAATGATTACCGAATAGAGTGAAAACGAGCATAGGTACTCAGCATTACAGATTTTAATTCTAATATAGAAACGAAAATGAGATTTTAGATAATTTTTATACCAAAATCAACTTAAATCAAATCAAATCTGTTATATAAACCAGTGGCTTATCTAGAGACTGACAATACAAACAATGCAAAACGTTGTATGTAGAATCTTTGAATTTAAATTAACTATATATTCTGCACGTATCGAGATATCTAATTTTCGCCTTTTTTCTTAAATATGTGTGTGTGTCAGCTAATGTGCACTGTATGCTGGAGGCCTCAGTCGATAGCATGGCAAAAGGCCTCTGGAACGCCACATCCACGTGCTTCACGCGCTATGCGGTCAGCAGGAGCAGCCGCTACTCATGCGAGCGCACCTAAAAAAGGACAATTATGTAGCCCCATCGAAATCGAAACGTCGAGGTGCCCGTGTGCTCGTCGATGAAGGTTTTTCCTTAGAAAGTTGGTTCGCCGTCTGCACTGTAGGAGAGAGACCTTGACCCCTGCCCCGGGTCGTTCCTACTGCACAAGTTGTCCTTCACGATTCAATGCGGCAGCGCAGTGAGCGCGATGGGCACCTTTGCGCTGGGAGCAGCTCGGAGCCGGTTACTTTAGTAGGCAGGTAGTTCAGATATTTTAAAGTAATTAAAGTTTACATATTTATTACGTATAAAAATAGATTCTCGAACAAGATATGTATACTTATAGTTACTCGTAGTTTGGGAAACTATTTATTATTATTTCTAATTTAGGTAGGGTGATTGGGCACAATCGACGGGAAACTAGCAAGTTTCCCGTCCAGTGCCAATTTACCGTCGACCTGTTTAAACTGCTACAAATACTAAATAAATAAATAAATATTACGGAACAATCTTACACAAATCGACCTAGTCTCACGGTAAGCTCAATAATGCTTGTGTTGTGGATACTAGACGACGATATATGTATGTAATAAAAGATACAGATAAATAGTTAAATGTATAGGAAACATCAATAACTCTGGAACAAATATCTGACTTAAACAGACAAATAAATGCCCTTACCAGGATTCGAACCCGTCCCGGATTCGAAATCTCTTGCTTCGTAGGCAGAGTTACTACCAACTGGGCTGGGATGCCGTTAAATATATGGAAAAAACTTTTTAAGGTCAAGAAATTTATTGTTTATAATTTATTATTTAGCAGTACTTTTTCAAATTTAAGCTTTAATTTTGGAAAACCTTGATTTAAATATATAAATAAGTATGGACGGAAAATTGTCAAGTGTAGACGAGAACTTCTTACTACAGTAATTGTACGGGCGGCTAGTGTGGGGAATTGTCAAGTGTAGACGAGAACTTCTTACTACAGTAATTGTACGGGCGGCTAGTATGGGGAATTGTCAAGTGTAGACGAGAACTTCTTACTACAGTAATTGTACGGGCGGCTAGTATGGGGAATTGTCAAGTGTAGACGAGAACTTCTTACTACAGTAATTGTACGGGCGGCTAGTATGGGGAATTGTCAAGTGTAGACGAGAACTTCTTACTACAGTAATTGTACGGGCGGCTAGTATGGGGAATTGTCAAGTGTAGACGAGAACTTCTTACTACAGTAATTGTACGGGCGGCTAGTATGGGGAATTGTCAAGTGTAGACGAGAACTTCTTACTACAGTAATTGTACGGGCGGCTAGTATGGGGAATTGTCAAGTGTAGACGAGAACTTCTTACTACAGTAATTGTACGGGCGGCTAGTATGGGGAATTGTCAAGTGTAGACGAGAACTTCTTACTACAGTAATTGTACGGGCGGCTAGTATGGGGAATTGTCAAGTGTAGACGAGAACTTCTTACTACAGTAATTGTACGGGCGGCTAGTGTGGGGAATTGTCAAGTGTAGACGAGAACTTCTTACTACAGTAATTGTACGGGCGGCTAGTATGGGGAATTGTCAAGTGTAGACGAGAACTTCTTACTACAGTAATTGTACGGGCGGCTAGTATGGGGAATTGTCAAGTGTAGACGAGAACTTCTTACTACAGTAATTGTACGGGCGGCTAGTATGGGGAATTGTCAAGTGTAGACGAGAACTTCTTATTACAGTAATTGTACGGGCGGCTAGTGTGGGGAATTGTCAAGTGTAGACGAGAACTTCTTACTACAGTAATTGTACGGGCGGCTAGTATGGGGAATTGTCAAGTGTAGACGAGAACTTCTTACTACAGTAATTGTACGGGCGGCTAGTATGGGGAATTGTCAAGTGTAGACGAGAACTTCTTACTACAGTAATTGTACGGGCGGCTAGTATGGGGAATTGTCAAGTGTAGACGAGAACTTCTTACTACAGTAATTGTACGGGCGGCTAGTATGGGGAATTGTCAAGTGTAGACGAGAACTTCTTACTACAGTAATTGTACGGGCGGCTAGTATGGGGAATTGTCAAGTGTAGACGAGAACTTCTTACTACAGTAATTGTACGGGCGGCTAGTATGGGGAATTGTCAAGTGTAGACGAGAACTTCTTACTACAGTAATTGTACGGGCGGCTAGTATGGGGAATTGTCAAGTGTAGACGAGAACTTCTTACTACAGTAATTGTACGGGCGGCTAGTATGGGGAATTGTCAAGTGTAGACGAGAACTTCTTACTACAGTAATTGTACGGGCGGCTAGTGTGGGGAATTGTCAAGTGTAGACGAGAACTTCTTACTACAGTAATTGTACGGGCGGCTAGTATGGGGAATTGTCAAGTGTAGACGAGAACTTCTTACTACAGTAATTGTACGGGCGGCTAGTATGGGGAATTGTCAAGTGTAGACGAGAACTTCTTACTACAGTAATTGTACGGGCGGCTAGTATGGGGAATTGTCAAGTGTAGACGAGAACTTCTTATTACAGTAATTGTACGGGCGGCTAGTGTGGGGAATTGTCAAGTGTAGACGAGAACTTCTTACTACAGTAATTGTACGGGCGGCTAGTATGGGGAATTGTCAAGTGTAGACGAGAACTTCTTACTACAGTAATTGTACGGGCGGCTAGTATGGGGAATTGTCAAGTGTAGACGAGAACTTCTTACTACAGTAATTGTACGGGCGGCTAGTATGGGGAATTGTCAAGTGTAGACGAGAACTTCTTACTACAGTAATTGTACGGGCGGCTAGTATGGGGAATTGTCAAGTGTAGACGAGAACTTCTTACTACAGTAATTGTACGGGCGGCTAGTATGGGGAATTGTCAAGTGTAGACGAGAACTTCTTACTACAGTAATTGTACGGGCGGCTAGTATGGGGAATTGTCTAGTGTAGACGAGAACTTCTTACTACAGTAATTGTACGGGCGGCTAGTATGGGGAATTGTCAAGTGTAGACGAGAACTTCTTACTACAGTAATTGTACGGGCGGCTAGTATGGGGAATTGTCAAGTGTAGACGAGAACTTCTTACTACAGTAATTGTACGGGCGGCTAGTGTGGGGAATTGTCAAGTGTAGACGAGAACTTCTTACTACAGTAATTGTACGGGCGGCTAGTGTGGGGAATTGTCAAGTGTAGACGAGAACTTCTTACTACAGTAATTGTACGGGCGGCTAGTGTGGGGAATTGTCAAGTGTAGACGAGAACTTCTTACTACAGTAATTGTACGGGCGGCTAGTATGGGGAATTGGGAATAATTAATAATAGCTAATATTTTTAGTGTAACGGAATGATATTATTTACTTACGCAATGAAATCCTGCTATCCTAAATGAAGCGTTTTTCTTGTAGGATTTTAATGAATATATCGTTATTAAGTATTTTAAAATGTATAAGAACAAATTACTACATATGAAGTACTATTTGTTTCTAACGAATTAAGTTATATATCGCCCGCGCCGTATATTTTGTTAATTATGTGTTTTTACATGGACACGGCTTCGTTTTTAACTTTAAACAGAAAGAAGACTTAAATATCGTCTTATTTACAAATAAAATAATTAATATTATTGTAAATAAAAATATACAAATTTTTTATATACTTTTTTTACCTATGTAACTACTTTCGGGTGAAAAGTTTGTAGAATTTTTGCTTATATTATCTATAAATATCCTTAAGAATGAAAAATAAAAAATCAGGCTATTATAAATTATAATCTTTAACGCAACCGTATCTTTACTGTACGGTCCAGATGTAAAGGACGAACTACAAGCGCGTACTTTCCGATGAACGGGATGGTTCCGGCCAAGCCGAATTAAAAAATGCTAGACCGTACTGTTATGGATATCGACCAAGCACGTGTCAAGCTCGGGAGACCGGGGTCGCCAGTGCCCTTTCCGCCGCTCCGTTAATTATGAAATCCCATACAATAGAGATATACCTATTTAAAATTAAAATAGTTGAGCCAAACTGTACTAAGTCATGGAATTTTCATTTGATTTTTTTTATACCACGACTGTGCAAACAAGCATAAGGCCTGGCTGATAGTAAGCTGTTACCGTAGCCTATTGATGCCTGCAACTCCAGAGGATTCACTTGCGCGTTGCCTACCCTTGAATACGTATCAAGGGTAGGCAGCGCGGTAATCAACCACGGTTGATTGACCCATTAATACCTATAGTATATTACACTATAACGCTGCAAATCTTAATCCAAATTATTGACTTAAATATCTACCTGGGCCTTTTTACTCGGGCACAAATTTAGATTCAGATAACAGCACCTATATGTTCTGCCACCAAAATTTAGATTTGCCACCTATTTTGTATCCCCTAAGTATAATATTTACCTCCAACAATATATATCAGTGACCATTTTAAACCAAATGGTCTCCAACTTTGAAACATCAAATAAATGGATAATTATTGGTATCCAATATTGAACTTCGATCGCCAGATTTGTATTGCCAGAATAGTAGATCTACCACCAAGTAATTAAAATGTCCTAAATTTATTAAGAAATAAAAAGAGTCGACGGAGTCAAGGCAGGTGCGACGACGAGCGAAGCGAGGAGGGCTGCGTTAGGTGAACTGAGAACTAACGCCAGGACCGACTTCTATAGATTGAGAAAAGTTTTATTTTTATTACCAATATGTTTTTAGGTACAGTATCACTGTACAACTTTGCCCATTTAGCATGACTTCGCCCAACGCGTCACATTTTAATAGAAAATATCACAAAGCAAGTAATAGACGGAGAGCTGGCCATGTCAGATATGACACAATAATGAGAGCAACGAAACCACTCTAGTCATACTATGCTTATTTCTAGATCTGAACGTCTGGCAGCTGTAAAGTGGTGGAGGTCGAAGAATGCAAACTACTCCAAGAAAACAAATCGTAGAGTTTTAGGTTGGATGCAATATCATAAGAAATTATATAAACAATTAAATTATATCATTGCCAAAAGTTTCTGCTGGGGTAAAGTAGTGCCAAACGACGTGTAATGTAATTCATAGTTTGTCGCCTACTATTTTTGTTTCCGTAATAATACGCAATGTGTTTTGTTCTAATGTAAAAACCGGCCAAGTGCGTGTCGGACCACGTATAGGAGGGTTTCGTAACTTCAATGGAATAATAACCAAACTAATACCAAAAGGTCGTATCTGATGCCTATGGAAGAAGGTTTTTGGAAATAACTCAAAAATAGCTGAACCGATAATGTTCAAAACAATTTTCGTAGAAAGTATATGATAAGGCGCATCACCTCAATTTTTTTCATATTTGTTGGACTTACGGTTCAAAAGTTACAAGAGGGGGGACACTATTTTTCTGACTTTCGAAGCGATTATTTCAGAAAATATTCAATCACAAAATGGTCAAAGAAACCTAATAAAACCAATGTTATTTTTAAAGACCTATCGATTGATGTGTCACATGTTGATATTTGGTTTAAAAAATTTTTTGAAGGTTAGTTACATGTATGGAGCGCCTCCCCTAATTTTTTTTTTTACAAATTTAACTACATAACTAAGTAGCGGCATACAAAATACACTTTATGTGGAAATTTTATTTAGATACGTCGTATAATTTTCGAGTAAAATAGCTGTGACATACGGAAGGACAGACAGGCAGACAGACATGACGAATCCATAAGGGTTCCGTTTTTTGCCATTTGGCTACGGAACCCTAAAAAAGGACGGCCTTTATAACTGAGACAACTTCGGCAATTTTTACCTATTTTGGTATTACTATTTTCCAGTTCAAAAATTTTGCTAGTCACTCTGACCTCCACCCATTTAAAGCGGCCAGATGCCCGGATCTAGCAATAAGGATATAATAGCAATCTAACCTGACGGGTTTTATTGCTCTCATTATTGTGTCATATCTGACATAGTCTTAGTCCATAACGCATACAGTTTCGTATAAATCTGTGTCTATAAATTCATATTGTTGGCAACACTGACAAATTGATTGTCCCGTATCTAACTTCAGTCACGCGTGAGCAGACTGTGTTTGCGGATGTGTTATTTGGTGGGGCAAAAGGACCTCAAAAACTTCGGTGGTGTATCGGTCTAGGAAAGTCCTACAGCTATGTAATTTTAACTGTAACTATAATACAGCTCAGAAACGATTTTAACATTCCCGTTTATGGTAGTGGGCAATGTCATATAAGTATTTGCGTATCACTTTTTACGACATTGCCCAGCAGCATTCTGCCTCTAGGGTTGTCAATAGTATGTTATAATTTGCATGTACTGACTAACAAAGATACCTTAAATTTTTTCACAGTATTCTGTTTTCGCCTAGATTGAGTTTTATGAGGAAAAAAAGAGTTTCTTTGTTAGTTTAGTTTCTTTCTTTCTTTATTCATATACCTCCATTTAATTTTTTGCTATCTTTTAGGCCATTCGACGTATCGTGTGTCATGGCATTGACATCTGACCGACATAATCCCATCAAATTAAATGGTTTAAATCACAACGGATAAATTTTATACAAATAAACAAGCTAATGCCCGCGACTTCGTACGCGCTGTATTTTTAAAATATCAGAAGGTGTCGTTTTAGGGCAAAAGCAAAGGCCAAACCCTTTCCTTTACATATTTATATCTTTCTTTCGAACCAACAACGGCCCAAGTTGTATCGTGACTGAGTAATTCAATCACAGTTTTGTATAAAAACGAGCAAGAAGTTAAAGTATATTAAACCAAAATATTAAATGACTAAAGGTTTGCCAAAAGAGCTAAATCGATAAGAGTTAGAAGGATTCCCTTCTTTCGAAAGGGAGGGAAGCTAAATTTCAAAATCGGTATGTAATTGGTTTCATAATTTTCAGAGCGGCTAAACGGTAAGAGATGTGACGGCTGCTTGTCTCGAACAAATATATGGGGACAACTATATTAGAGAACTTAACAACCTAAAATAAATATAAAATCTGTCAAATCCCATGCTTGTTTACGAGCCGATAGGTACAGAATTCAGTCTTGGTTTAGAATTAAAGCGAGACACGAAGCGATCTAAGGTCGAAGAAGACTCAATGGTTTTGTGACTAAGACAAACAAAGCGCTAGCAACTCGTCCTGTGGCCCTCCCGCACGCAGTCTTCGCTGGTTGATCGTTATGATAAGGAACTCGAAATGATTTGAAACATCTTAAACCATTTGTTTATTGCGGGTATATAGTTTCGCCCTCCAAGCCCCATTTTTATCGGACATCACGTGATGCGGAAGGAAAAGATGTTCTAATAGTGTTTACTATTAGTTTTCGTGTTTTACTTTTTAGATCACTCATCCAAGAAGGAATTTTCTAAAACGCTGAAATTACTTTTCGTGTATTCCAACATAAATCTTGTATTTAAAGAGAGGTATGGGCACTGCGAATGGCATCTCGCTAAGTGTGGCAGGGCAAGTTCAGCGTAGACATACGCGAAATGACAATCTCGCTCAAATCTGGAGCAGAGCCCGACTGGGAAAGTACCTCCACCTTACAGAAAACCACAGCCAAATAGCACTAGACCCTACTCATAGTATTGTGTTCCTGATGGTGAGTAAGGTTGCCAAAGAGCTCAAAGAGGACCCAGTGTGTTGACGATGAGGGACCTTCTTCTTCCTTTAGCCATCAACACAGTGAATCCTCTTTTTTGTAAAGGGTGGGCAACGCGCATGTGACTCCTTTGGGGTTGCAGGCGTCCATAAGTTACGGTAGCTGCTTATCATCAGGCAGACTGTATGCTTGTTTGCCACCGCCATAGTATAAAAAAAAACAAACCTAGATACTAACCCTAGATTTTAACTCCCTCACTTATTGTGGGTTGCACCACGCATAACTAATGAGCTGATCAACGTTAAATATGGCGATGGAGCTCTCATCCTATAGAAAACTGTCAAACTTAACATACGAGTTTTTTTTAATGATTACGTTGACGTTAACAGACGCTTTGGTGCAACCGGCCCCTAAAATTTTACACATCGTTCATTCAAACTTTCAACCCTGTTTTCCGCTATAGGGGCAGAATTTTCAAATCATCATCATCACAGGCGACATATTCCTTTTTAGTTCCTGGATTTTATCCTACCATGACAACTATTTGACAATTTTAAATACAAATGCAATGTGTTTGGTCACGTATGTTGGATTGAAGGTGTTAACCACGTATAGTATGATATATTTTATCGACAAATCCACACCCATACCATTTTTCTCCTAACCATTTGTAAACTGCTCCCCTTTAAAATTTGATGGCCTTTACCGCACTCAACAAATTAACCATTATTTGTCAAAATATCTGTCGCACATGTTCAAAAGATATTTCTTTCGGCAGCTTAAGAACTAGTGTATTTTCGCTCAAAATTGTCGCAGATAAGTTTCTGTGCGACTGATATTTTGATAAATAATGGAAAATTACCAAGTGCAGTAGAGTGTGGCGCCATTAAACTTTAAACGGGTGCAGTTTAAAAATGGTTGAGAAAAGAATGGTATGGGGTTGATTTGTCGATAAAATGTATAATACTAACGTGGTGAATGGCTCCAACATACGTGATCAAACACATGTATATAAAATTGTGATAGGATTCGTCCGCCTGTAAGTACCACTTCTGTGCGAAGCGGTCACTGCAGGGTATCCCTCCCCACTACACTATTATCTGAAAAGGAATCATTTGTTCTGCAAAAAGACCACAATGGCAGATTTACTTGTCTAACTCTATAATATTTACTAAAGTACAACTCCCTAAAATTTAGCTATAGTTATGTCAGTCTCCCTCTCTCGTCTTACATATTCTAGTTACTCATTACCACCAATTGGCAATTAACAATTAGTGTTCAAATGCTTAAATAAAACCAGATTTGAGATTTGATATTTATTTTGAATATTCTCATATCGACTTAACATTCCCATCCCTAGCTGTTTTGTATAAAAGACAACGGCGACCGGGAACAAGAAAAACGTTGAAATTTTTTGATAACCTTATTATAAAATAATGGATATAAATAGCTGCTTTATATGCAAACGTTAGAATAAACGAAGTCCTAAAACATTAACATGAGTTTAAAAGAAATTGCATTTGACGTTTTTGTCACATATACCGAGCGGTTGAATTTGTGTCCTTTATACAAGACAGCGGCGTCAGTGCATCGTTCTATCGTTGTTTGTATACATGCTTAGGGCGGTCAAAAGGTTAAAACTGTACATGTTGGTATTTATATTCGTTATTGCATCAAGCTATAGGGCGAAGTGGAGAAAGCTGCGGAAAGCTGACCCCACCACCATGTGGGACACATAGCTTGGAAGAGAGAGAGAGATATTGCATCAAGCTATAGTTTATGGAACGTTCCTACGGAACCCTCGGTGCGCGATCCATACTCGGATTTGCCATTTCACAGTACTACGCAACTTATTTATTAATTTATGTTTACCTGCAGGGCTAATATTATACTTTTTAGCAAGCTTTCTTAAGGCCACCCCTTTAATTATGCAGCAATCGCCCAAAACATATTTTCTCACTTCTAATACAATCCTCCCTATTTTAACAGAAATGATGGAATATTAAATGCAATAGCTAAGAAAATGACATAAAATTTAATAAAAGCCGTTTCTTTCTTTGACGTACATGGACAAACTTATGCAGTCGAAAATTTCTTGGACCATTATCTCCAATTCCAAAAATAGTTAGTGAAAAAACTTGTTTTAAGTTATCTCTCGTGTTTTGATAATTTTAAAAGGCTTGTATTGTATTTAAAGGCACAACAAAAAATTACCACAACCTAACTATAATACTGATCTTCACAGCAAAGAAATCTGAAATTACATCAAAATTTGATGTGCATTCAGGTTTTTTGGCTGCACAAGTCAGTGATTTTGATATGCAGAAAAATATTTTCCCATTTTAAAACAACCTAATAACAAAACTAAGAGTACCTACTTTTAAGTCCGCAATTGTATCCATAACATTTACTTAGTTATTGCTCAGTATTATTCGCAAAGTAGGTACCTACCTAGGTAATTTAGTCTAAAGAAATATATGGCGTAGAATTTAAAAAAAATATGTTTTTATATGATCGTCGTAACTGTTTGGAAGACTTAAATCGAGGAACAGGGAATCAAATGGACTACCCAAGTAACACATCAAAGCAGTTTAACGGCCGTCTTACAGCATATCTGTATGCTTTTAGCATTTTCCCAGCTTGAGATCCTATACAGGTCATTTAATAGCATTACAGGCGCAATATGTCTGCGCTATTAGCATTATCGTTGTCATGGAAAGTGCCAATCGCATTAAAGAACCATTAGTACGCTCTATTAAGTTGCCAACTGCATTAAAGATGCCAAAAAACTTGCTAATCGCAGTAAAGAAGCATAAGTACTCTCGATTAACTTGCCAATTGCAATACAAAAGCATTATACTAGCATAAGAGTGTAGTAAAATAAACCTTACGTCAATGCAAAAACGTCTCTAACACCGACGGAACAAATGTTATAATGCAATGAACGTTGTGATTTAACTACTTTGTCTCGCAATATAAAATGGACTAAGACGGTACAAAAAACTGAATGAGTGACACGTCATATTTGTTTGCATCCTAACAAAATTTATAAAAGTTTTTGACTCTTTTACGTTATTATATCCTTCAAATATTACTGCGCAATGTAGTTTACTGTAAATGTGTATATAAGTTTCATTGAAAATTTTCACGCGCCTTTGATTTATTGTGGTTTTGCTATAAAATATTATAAAAAGATATGCGTCAAATAAACAAAACAATTGTGTAATCCTCGTATAGAACGAGTTTTGCATTATTAACATAATAGTGTTGGTTGAGCAGTCTTAAATTAAGTAATTTCATTATTATATAGGTATTTTCCTTGTATAAATAGGTCCGCATGATTTTATTTTTAGGTTATAAATTATTTACAAAATGGCGTTGGTCTATATAGACGGAGAGCTAGCCACGTCGGATATGACACAATAATGAGAGCAACCAAACCCCTCTAGTCAGTTTGGTATACTATGCTTATTTCTAGATCTGGACATCTGGCAGCTTTAAAGTGGTGGAGGTCAAAGAATGCAAACCATTTCAAGAAAATAAATCCTAGAGATCTGGGTTTGATGCAATATTATGAGAAACTATACAAATACTATACAATATTAAGAGAAATTATACAAAAGTTTATGTTGGGAGAAAGTAGTGCCAAACGATGTATAATAAACAGAGCTCGGATTTTTCACGGCAAAACAAAACACTAGCGTAATTTAGCCAGTGCTTGAAATATTATTTTATCGACACCTATCGAGTCTTACTAGAGTATATGACAGGTATTGCCTCAGTACATTTTTTCTTTTTTTATTCGATGGTACACCTATCAGTGTGAATGTCAAAATTTAAAAACTAACAAACGTGCGAAAATTTCGAAAAACAGGAGACTTACTAGAGCTCAAAATCAATATTTTTGACCAGTCTAAGGTGACCTACTGGGGGTTAGAAGGTTGTGCATTAATTACCGGACATCCTGTATAAGTAATAAAATAACTTTTCATTTTAGCTTTGCCATAGTCGAGCAACAAAGAGGTAGGTCTACATGTACAACTTAGAACGAAGTAACTATACCACCTCATTTAAAATGATAGAAACGACTGCAAATTTCATCTCACATGACATATGACATTCACACTTTAACTGTCATTTCATTACGTATAAAACGTAAATTGCATCTAGGTATTATTTATTTCGCAACGCATTGAATCCGACGTGTTGGATATACGTATAATAACTTAATATTGCAAGGTATCAATTAATACAAAAATGAGTAATGTACAAGATCGGATCAAAACGTGGATTGAAAATCACCCTGAGTTAGTCTATAATGAAGTGACCTCCACTATATACTGCTCTATGTGCGATATGCAAACTGAAGAAATGCAATATTGAGAATCATGTGAAAAGCAACCGCCACAATTACCGTTCGGGGCAACCAAATAGGAAACATCAATTTTATTTCGATTTAATTATTTTTCTTATTTCATGCAACATACCATGGGCAACAGTCAACAACAATAATTTTCGTCATTTTTTAAACAAGTATTTATGTTGCGACTGCTCTATGACTTCTTTACCGGATGAATCGACCCTGCGAAAAAATCGACCTGCTGTGACCAATTATTTGTGGATATCTATAGACGAAACACCAGATTTCATGGGAAAATGTGTGACAAACGTGGTGATTCGGTCTTTGCAAAAAAATTGTTCTAAGCAATTTTATCTTTTGGGGTCGAAGGTTTTAGAGAAGGTAAATGGGGAAACAATAGCAAACCTAATAATAAACCAATTAAAATTTTTGTTTCAAAATTCTTTCAATGATAACGTAAACAATTTGCTTTTACTTTGCACAGATAGTGCCGCATATATGCTTAAAGCCGGTCGTATTTTAAAAGCAACGTTTCCTCGTATGAAACACATTACGTGTTTAGCTCATGGTCTGCACCGGGTTGCCGAAGAAGTGCGAGATAATTTCAAAGGTGTGGATGGGTTGATATCGAATGTCAAAAAGATATTCCTAAAATCTCCAGAGCGTGTACGCCTTTTTAAGGCAAAATATCCGTCCATTCCCCTACCTCCCGAGCCAATTATCACCAGATGGGGAACTTGGATATCTGCTGCGGTATATTACGCTCAATACTATGAGCAAATACGTGATGTCGTCTCCATACTTGCTAATGACTCGGCAGCTATAAGAGCTGCAAAAAAATGTTTTCAAACACGCAAACTACGACCGGAGTTAAATTTCATTCGCGACAACTACGAAGTAAAGGTTGAACACGCCAAAATTTGGGCATGTAAAAATAGCTATAGTTATTCGAAAAATGGAGATATTCAAACTTTTTAAACAACAATTTTCTCACAAGGAACTGGGCTATAAAATAATGATAGTTTTATTTTCTTTTATTTATTCATTGGCAAAATGTCGAGCGTACAACATCAAAAACGTGAACGCATTCTGCACGAACATGTAAAAAATCCCATGTTAAGCTACAAAGATATCGCGAAAAGGCTGAAATATCGACAATCTACGGTTGGTCACGTATTAAAAACTTTCTGTGAACGCTTGACAATAGATAGAAAGCCAGGAAGTGGTGTGTTGCAAGGAGTCAAGAATAAGAAAAAGGAACAGAGTATTTTAAAGATTTTTGCCTCAAATCATACGATTTCATCTCGTGATGTTGCTAAAAAAGTGAAAATTTCTCAGTCTTTTGTCCAAAAAGTGAAACAGAGGGCAGGACTGAGGAGTTATAAAGCCCAGGCCGCACCAGATCTAGACTCAAAATATAACTTATCCGCAAAGAAACGGTCACGAAAACTCTATGAATATTTTCTTACGAAATTTGAATGCGCGGTGATGGACGACGAGACGTATATAAAAGCGGATTTTAAACAAATACCTGGTCAAGAGTTTTATACTAGCAAATCACGAACAGATGCTCCTGAAGATTGTGAATTGAAAAAACGAGGGAAATTTCCAAAAAAATACCTTCTTTGGCAGGCAATATGCAGCTGTGGTAAAATAAGTCGCACGTTTATCACCACCGGGACAATAAATGGCGATATTTATCGGAAATATTGTTTACAGAAGTGTTCGCTGTCTTTTATAAGACAGCATGCCTCTCCACCGCTGTTTTGGCCAGATCTAGCCAGTTGCTAATAAGCAAAATCAGTTATGGAATGGTACAACGCTAACAGGATCATGGTGGTACCCAAAATATGCAATCCGCCAAATAGTCCAGAACTGCGGCCTGTTGAAGAGTAGTGGAGTATTATGAAAGAAATTCTAAAAAAGAAAGGCGGAGAAGTAAAATCGGTCCCTCAGCTACAAAAAATACGGACCTGGGCGACAAAAATCCTTCCTAAAGAGAGGGTGCAAAGTCTTATGAGCCGTGTGCGTAGAAAATTCGATCTACGGCTTACTGTGTAAACATTAATTAGAATTAAAAATGTGATTTTAGAGTTCATTAAATTTGTCATTTAATGTGGTATTCATAATGTAGTTATTAATTTTCAAACTGGTTAAAAAACAAGTTTTGCGTGCCTAAGTTTTGGCGTGTTCAACCTTTAATAGCCTCTTCAATAGAACAATTGCAATGTTCGACTTTATCCATTGCGGAATCCTTCCTCATTCTGGATACTGTTCGTTGCTACGTAAACTGGAGTAAACTTTTACCAGTGATACGTAAATTTGAAGCCGTGCTCGAACGAAATCCTGATTACGAAATTTTAAGAGACATATCTGAAAATATTACCCGAACTGATAATGAATTCTATAAATTTGCTCCCTTGACGTCAACTGAAGTTGAACGTACATTTAGTGTACATAAATGGATTTATAGTGATAAACGCAACTGTTTACTCCCAGAGAATGTTGAAAAGATAATGATCATCTACTCCTATCACTATTACCCAAATAAAATGTCTTGTGCTGCTGTGTGTACTGACGTAGATTTTGAAGAAGAAATTGCGTCTGTTTCTAATATATAGTAACTTTATACAAATGTTTTTATTAGTTTTATTACATATTAATTTTATTTGGTGACTTTTATTTCTTCTAGTTCTGAATTATCGATATCGATAAAATAATATTTCAAGCACTGGCTAAATTACGCTAGCTCTGGCAGAGCTCGGATTTTTCACGGCAAAACAAAACACTAGCGTAATTTAGCCAGTGCTTGAAATATTATTTTATCGACACCTATCGAGTCTTACTAGAGTATATGACAGGTATTGCCTCAGTACATTTTTTCTTTTTTTATTCGATGGTACACCTATCAGTATGAATGTCAAAATTTAAAAACTAACAAACGTGCGAAAATTTCGAAAAACAGGAGACTTACTAGAGCTCAAAATCAATATTTTTGACCAGTCTAAGGTGACCTACTGGGGATTAGAAGGTTGTGCATTAATTACCGGACATCCTGAATAAGTAATAAAATAACTTTTCATTTTAGCTTTGCCATAGTCGAGCAACAAAGAGGTAGGTCTGCATGTACAACTTAGAACGAAGTAACTATACCACCTCATTTAAAATGATAGAAACGACTGCAAATTTCATCTCACATGACATATGACATTCACACTTTAACTGTCATTTCATTACGTATAAAACGTAAATTGCATCTAGGTATTATTTATTTCGCAACGCATTGAATCCGACGTGTTGGATATACGTATAATAACTTAATATTGCAAGGTATCAATTAATACAAAAATGAGTAATGTACAAGATCGGATCAAAACGTGGATTGAAAATCACCCTGAGTTAGTCTATAATGAAGTGACCTCCACTATATACTGCTCTATGTGCGATATGCATCTAAAACTGAAGAAATGCAATATTGAGAATCATGTGAAAAGCAACCGCCACAATTACCGTTCGGGGCAACCAAATAGGAAACATCAATTTTATTTCGATTTAATTATTTTTCTTATTTCATGCAACATACCATGGGCAACAGTCAACAACAATAATTTTCGTCATTTTTTTAACAAGTATTTATGTTGCGACTGCTCTATGACTTCTTTACCGGACGAATCGACCCTGCGAAAAATTTATTTAAATCTCGTGTACAAAAAAACTATACAGGGTATAAGAGAGGTAAACAAAACCAATTATTTGTGGATATCTATAGACGAAACACCAGATTTCATGGGAAAATGTGTGACAAACGTGGTGATTCGGTCTTTGCAAAAAAATTGTTCTAAGCAATTTTATCTTTTGGGGTCGAAGGTTTTAGAGAAGGTAAATGGGGAAACAATAGCAAACCTAATAATAAACCTATTAAAATTTTTGTTTCAAAATTCTTTCAATGACAACGTAAACAATTTGCTTTTACTTTGCACAGATAGTGCCGCATATATGCTTAAAGCCGGTCGTATTTTAAAAGCAACGTTTCCTCGTATGAAACACATTACGTGTTTAGCTCATGGTCTGCACCGGGTTTCCGAAGAAGTGCGAGATAATTTCAAAGGTGTGGATGGGTTGATATCGAATGTCAAAAAGATATTCCTAAAATCTCCAGAGCGTGTACGCCTTTTTAAGGCAAAATATCCGTCCATTCCCCTACCTCCCGAGCCAATTATTACCAGATGGGGAACTTGGATATCTGCTGCGGTATATTACGCTCAATACTATGAGCAAATACGTGATGTCGTCTCCATACTTGCTAATGACTCGGCAGCTATAAGAGCTGCAAAAAAATGTTTTCAAACACGCAAACTACGACCGGAGTTAAATTTCATTCGCGACAACTACGAAGTAATAGCCTATTCAATAGAACAATTGCAATGTTCGACTTTATCCATTGCGGAATCCTTCCTCATTCTGGATACTGTTCGTTGCTACGTAAACTGGAGTAAACTTTTACCAGTGATACGTAAATTTGAAGCCGTGCTCGAACGAAATCCTGATTACGAAATTTTAAGAGACATATCTGAAAATATTACCCGAACTGATAATGAATTCTATAAATTTGCTCCCTTGACGTCAACTGAAGTTGAACGTACATTTAGTGTACATAAATGGATTTATAGTGATAAACGCAACTGTTTACTCCCAGAGAATGTTGAAAAGATAATGATCATCTACTCCTATCACTATTACCCAAATAAAATGTCTTGTGCTGCTGTGTGTACTGACGTAGATTTTGAAGAAGAAATTGCGTCTGTTTCTAATATATAGTAACTTTATACAAATGTTTTTATTAGTTTTATTACATATTAATTTTATTTGGTGACTTTTATTTCTTCTAGTTCTGAATTATCGATATCGATAAAATAATATTTCAAGCACTGGCTAAATTACGCTAGTGTTTTGTTTTGCCGTGAAAAATCCGAGCTCTGATAATAAAATATAGTTCATAGTTTGTCGCCTACTGTTTTTGTTTCCGTAATAATCATACATCGGGGTTTTCGGTGCGGGAACGATTTGAGAAAGAATAGAGATAAACAGATAGGTTGAGAGTCTGAGAAAATATCATATTATGCCTAATGAATAACTACCTCTCTGTGAATAGCTTACACACTATGATCCAAGTTTTTGTTCTTATAGGCATGTTTGTATTGACTATTATATACTTAGTATTTTAAAAATGCAATTGCATATCCGAAATTTATTAACTAGATCTACCTAAGACAAAGACACGGTATAATAAGTGTCAAATATTAATCTTGACGTCCGACATTTATGAACTATTTGATTAACTGAAGAGGTTGACAATGATCAGTCATTACATGAATTAATAAAAAAAATACTTGAAAAAATCATAGGCATATGTACCTACAATATATATACATAATAGTCAGCTATTACATATAATTTTTCGATCAATTATTGATTAGGTAGAAACGTGCTAGAGTACATTCTGTTTTTTAAGTTAATGCCTACTCTTTGACTAATGTCAAACATTCCCGCACCGAAAACCCCGATGTATGGTAATAATACACAATATTTTTTGGTCTAACGTTTTTTTATATCGATTTTTGACCAGTTTTGAGTCGATATTCCAACATATTCACTATAGATAGAATTATAAGGCAAACGACTATCGGTTTTTGAATCTTTTATCTCCGTTCTGTAGAGCCGGATCTTGAAATAAATGAGCCGTTATTTTTTATGATATTTTTAAAATATGGACTAAAAAACACTTTTATTGATATTCGAATGGTGTAAAGAATCTTACATATACGTAATCTACATATTAGGGTTCCTCTTTGATGTCTCTAAAAACTGTAGAGAGATTTTAATTTTTAACTAATTAAAACAAAATTTATGACCATAAAACCACTTTTTTAGCGTAAACCAACCGGTTGACTTCGAGATATTTGACATCAAAGTCGAACCCGACTTTGATGTCAAATATCTCGAAGACAATGAATATTGAAGTAAATATAGGATACTATATTGTTTAAAGCCGTTACTGATAATATGATAAGCTATATAAATCATTAGAAAACTAAGGGAATCAGATCTAAGGTCGTTGGCGCCAGGGAGCCCCTTAAAATATAGGCCCTGTCCTTTATAACTGAGACAACTTCGGCAATTTTTACCTAGTTTGGTATTACTATTTTCCAATTAAAACATTTTGCTAGTCTGTCACTGTGACCTCCACCCATTGAAAGCTGCCAGATGCCAGGATCTAGCAATGAGAATAGTATAGCAATCTAACCAGACGGGTTTTGTTGCTCTCATTATTGTGTCATATCTGACGTGGCTAGCTCTTAGTCCAATAGCAGCTCAGTGACCCTTAAAAAATGCCTTATTTATGCTTACAGCATTACACGTGAATAATTATGCTATTAAACAACATTAAGCATTTATTTATGCTATTGTAGAACCTAAGGCACTAAAACCGCTAAAAGCTGTATAGGGGCTGTTCATAAATTACGTCATCAATTTTTGATGATTTTTACCCCCCCCCCCTAAAATCATCCAACCCTCCCCCTGCCAAATAAAGTGACGTCATTAAAAAAAATGCGTTTTAAGCTTAATTGTAAAATAAAAAACTATTTAGTAGATAATATTTTATAGCATTAAAAGTTACACGACTAGAAACACGACTTTCATTCCTTTTTTTACACATTGATGATGTGATCTTCGGAATGACCGCCCCCCCCTCCTACGTCATGCTACCATGAAATGACGTAATTTATGAACAGCCCCTTATAGTGAATTACTTGGCTTTATAATGGTTTATATTATTGCTATTATACTGCATTAGGAACGTATTACCTACTTATAAATGCTATTGTACACCCTAAGGCATTAAAAATAGCTGAAAGCTGTATAGCGAATTTACGTGGCATTATAATGGCTAATATTCATGCTCTTAAACAGCATTAAGCATTTATTTATGCTATTGTAGAACCTAAGGCACTAAACCAAACCGAAGCATTAGTGTAGCAAACCAAAACGCAACTGTACAGCATTCAGCTGTACAGTTGCATGTTGTTCGCTGCACAAAAACTAATGGCTAAACAAAAGCATTTACATATGCCATTATACAACCGTTATACAGCGTAAAGCATCATAAAATGCTATTGTAGAACCTAAAGCACTAAAACAGCTGAAAGCTATATACCGGATTTACGTGGCATTATAATGGCTAATATTCATGCTCATAAACAGCATTAAGCATTTATTTATGCTATTGTAGAACCTAAGGCACTAAACCACACCGAAGCATTAGTGTAGCAAACCAAAACGCAACTGTACAGCATTCAGCTGTACAGTTGCATTTTGGTTCGCTGCACTGAAACTAAAGGCTTTAAAAAAGCATTTATACATGCCATTATACAACCGTTATACAGCTTAAAGCATTATATAATGCTATTGTAGAACCTAAAGCACTTAAGTGCTTTTAAACAGTCGAAAGCTGTACAGTTGCGTTGTGGTTTGCTGCACTAAAGCTAAAGGCTTTACAAAAGCATTTAGATATGCCATTATACAACCGTTATACAGCTCAAAGCATCATATAATGCGACAAGTTGCTCGGTGAACGTATATAAGAGTTTATACGGTCCTTAAGTTCGAAATAAGTTAACTATTCATATGTTATAATGCTTCCTGTGTTACTTGGGTAGGACATTAAAATGAAATACTTAACTTTGCTTTTTTTTACTAAATATTACATACAGTTAGTTGCATAACTGAACCAATGTGCATCACTTTGACATGCTTCTTTCATTATTTCAGAAGAGGCTAGTTATTAAGTTACTATTTTATTATTAATTGGTAACAACGCTAATAAACTTACTGACCTATTATGTTATTGTAGATAAAAATAAACATTTTCTCTATTAGATAATATTTGGTACTGACTCAGTTTTGCACCGATATCGTTGAATGAAGATAAGTCTGATCAATTACGGAAAAAATTAAAACTTTCAGGTTATATATGTTCGGTCAGCTATGTATCCATATGGAAAGCCAATTTCGATTCATTGCATTCACAATCTTGATTTTTTTATTCATCCATGATTTTGAACCAAAAACTGTTAAAATTCTTTTTTTTATTTAACCCAATATTTATATTTTTCTTTTACACAACCAGGTTAGACAATTAGTTGAAATAGTACATTACATGCCCTTTAAAATGAGGTATATGACTTTTATATCACTCACGTATTTTTATGGTTATCTCAGAATAAAGTTCGCTACAAAAATTAACTAACGAGAAATTTGTTCGGCCATTTGCCTTGACTCAGTTTTGCACCTGACTATACATCGCCAGTAACTAATTACAAAAATAAGCCTGATTTAAGTGATTGATAACTAAAACAATGGTCGTAGAATTCCTTACTTTAAATGAGTTACTGAATTGGGTATGCCTAAGAAAAAATGAAATAATGGGAAAAATAAATTAGGTGAAATTTTACAGTTTTCGGTATTAAATTGAGAAAAATGTATAAGTCGGAAGAAAATAATTTGTGAAGCAGTTTTGTAGCGGTACCCAAGGATTAATATTTTACGTTTAGAACTTTTATGTAAATTTGATTGTTATCAAATTATATACATTTTACTAAGGTTCTAATATTGACTCAGTTATGCAACTAACTGCAGATATAGATGTTTTTCCCCAAGTCATTTATATTATCTCGACTTTTTTAACTACAGAACAGCTGACAATATAAAAGAACGTTTTGTAATCTATCAACGTATCCTTGGACCTATAAATACTTACCTCTTATTCCTACATCAAATATTTCACTTGCTCGTTGTCGAATTGCTTACATATACTTATTAGGGTACCTATAACTTACACGCACGTAATTTTTTACCAGCTTCCACAAACCCGTCGTTGAATTCGTCCACATCGCCGCCTAGACAATCGAAACGGTTTTGGAGTTCCAGCTGGAAGCTCTCAAGGTTTTGGATTTGAAGTGCTGCTGGACGGAGCGTAGACTTCATCAGTCGAGAGCGCTCTAGCTTAACACATATATTCAATGTGCCTCTCACTTCCGGTTTTAACCGTATTGATCACAGAGACATCATTGAATATATGCTTCTTCGTCGACATGATGAAGTCAATCTCGTTTTTAGTTGCACCGTCGGGACTCATCCAGGTCCACTTCCTGTGCTCACGTTTCTTGAAGAAGGAGTTCATCATGTAGAGTCCCTCCTTCTCCAAGAAGCCAGCCAGTAGTTGGCCCCGGTGGTTCCGACTTCCAAATCCAAATTTCCCCACTCTCAGCTCTTCACCATCTCTCTTGCCCAGTTTCGCGTTGAAGTCCCCCATAACAACGGTAAAGTAGGTTTTGGAGCTATGCATGGCCTTCGATATATCCTCATACATAGCCTCCACCTCGTCATCGGAGTGTGCCGAAGTCGGCGTATACACCTGTATGACCTTCAACGAGTACCTCTTGGATACTCTGAGTATAAGGTACGCCACCCTAGTCGACACACTCTCGATCTTCACCACGTTGTTCACGAGGGACTTATGGACTCATCGTCCATACCCGACACCTCCCTGGGACTGTTGGCCGCCCTCCCGGAAATAAAGCAAGTTGCCGGACTTTAGGATTATCGTTTCCTCCCCCTCTCTTCGGACTTCAGATACCTTTATGACATCCCAACGCAACTTGCTCAATCCTTCCTCCAGTTCCACTATCTTTTCGTCGGTCCGCAGTGTACGTGTGTTATATGTTGCCAGGGCCAGAAGTCGTCGGTGGTGGTAGCCGGATCTTTGCCGGAGATTCTTAGCACCCCTGACCCCGCTAGTACCCTGGCTGCTACCATAACCAGGGCACCGGGGGTCGCCGGACACTCGGGGCCGTGGTTTTTGTGTTCTTTTCATGGGGGGTGAATGCCGTAATCGCCACGCTTGGCATGCGGGTTGGCGATCGCAGTATCTCCACCGCACTCCGAGGATGCTGCTGCCCATCCCCCGGTGGTCTTGGCCGTAGTTTTAGGACATACTCCGGGTCCTACACAACAACCCTTACTTATTTACAATATATGCTACTAATAAGGACTTAAAGTCGAGATATAAAGAGATTTTGAAACTTTGCCAAAAGGCGCCAATCCAGAGGAATACAATGGCTGGCTTAAATCCCTGTCCAGCGATACAGATCAGATGATACAGAACCGACGTCGCTTTAGCTACTACTAGTAGTGATGAAGAGGAAGCAACTCAATAAATGCAGTGTTAATGTTGAAATCATATCGAAACCGAAAACCACCAAGTGCGAGAACGTGCGCATCTCAGCATGCGTTACGCTTGCAACTAAAATGAGGCACGCCTGCATGCCTCACGTGCGCTGTTGAATGCGCTACGACGCAAGCATTTGTTGAACAAATAAGGCACAGTGTTGACTTACTTAGTGTGGGCACCGTTAGAGACTGTACCTGAAGTATAATCAACATTCACAATATACCTGATTATGATATACAGGAGATAACCATTAAGCTAACATTAAACCTGACTATGTCCCTTCAGATCATGCCACATCCACGCTCCTCCACATATAGAACTCATAATTTCCGTAGTAGTTGGTTTCATTCAGATGGCGCGTCAGACTTGGAGCATCAATAAGTTCTTATAGTGTGGCTGTCTACATATGTATAGTCTCTGTTACCAAGAATCACAATCAGCACTCAAAAAGTGACAACGTCAAATTAAATGTATGTAGTATAGTGTAGTAGTACTTATTTATTTATGTACCTAGTCTAAGTAGAAGACAAAAGAAAATAGTCCATCAAAGTTGAGGGTGGTGCCCTAACAACTTCCTCGGTTCATCTAATAACTTTTACCTGTATACTAACAGTTTTTACAAAAATTAAGCTATTTAAATAGGTTTAAAACAAAAACATATAATTTTTTAATCATTTACACTGTTTATTTAAAATTATTGAAACTGCACTTTGACTAAACATATTTACCTAATAATAAACCAAATTTATATTGTATTCGGTGCACATACACTTCGCCTGGGTTCAGAACGGGGCTGGGGAAGTGTGACTGAAATCAAAACATAAAAATACTTAAGAAATCTCATAGTAAGTACTCTACTTAAGTATGAGATACACTAAGGTCATTTGTTTCAGCATCGTCTTATATCGTACTTTGTAGGTACGGTAACGTCTGTAAATATGGATACATTTAATGTAATCAAAGACTTTACGCCTTGGTAATAGAATCGTGGCTACACAATTTACAAAACAAAACTAAACAATTCTGACTGTCCAGGGGGCTTCCCCAAGATGACAATCGTTTGTAGAAAACGAATCGAAATGCTTTCCGTCTCTCTATCGCACTAATATGGAAGAGTGATAGAGAGACCGATAGCATTTCGTTTCGTTTTCTACAAAATATTGTCATCTTAGCCTTAGCTAAGACAAGCCTTAGCTAAGCGCCCAATACAGATTAATATTGTATGCGAGCAATATAAGCCGATCAAGCTAAATGGACGTAATTCTGCAAACGGGCACCAAACCACACAAAAATAATGCTTAAGCATGAAGTTAAAGTTTGAATGAGTAAATACGTCACCGCCGTAACGCTGAACTCCAAATGGTATCTTTGCCAAAATAAAGATACATTTTATTTTAGGTGCTGACTTATACAAGTTTTAATTTACCCAATTATATCATCATAAGCGTACGTACAGGTGGTGGCATTATTGGACTGAGAGCTGGCCACGTCAGATATGACACCAACAATGAGAGCAACGAAACCCCTCTAGTCAGTTTGCTATAGGTACTATGCTTATTTCTAGATCTGGAGCTATAGACGGAGGTCTATATTGAGCAGAGAGGGCACTGGAGTCGCCTAGGTCTCCTCAAAAATATTGGCACTACTTGAATAAGAAATGTATGTTTTAGACAGAAAAATAATGTAATAATTAGTCATTCAATCATAAAATGTAATCTAGGCGACTCCAATGCCCTCTGCTCAATAAAGGTGCGACCACACCGCTGCTTAAAATACGGTGACGTTACGGAATCGCAGTGACGCATCGTATCTGCATTGTTTTTATCGCATGCCCTCCACACCGCTGCTCAAAATACGCTGACGGTACGTAATCGCAATGACGTGTCGTGAACGTCACGACTTTAACGCATGCTCTCCACATAGACGGAGAGCTGGCCACGTCAGATATGACACAATAATGAGAGCAACGAAACCCCTCTAGTTAGTTTGCTATACTATGCTTATTTCTAGATCCGGACATCTGGCAGCTGTAAAGTGGTGGAGGTCAAATAATGCAAATAACTTGAATAAAACAAATCCTAGAGGTCTGGGTTTGATGCAATATTATGGGAAATTATGTAATTAATTAGATTATATCATATCCAGAAGTTTCTGTTTGGGGAAAGTAGTGCCAAATGATGTATAATTCAATTTTTAGTTAGTCGCCTACTGTTTTTATTTCCGCAATAATAGACAATGGTTTTTAATCTAATGTTAAAATATAGGCCCTGTCCTCTATAAATAACACAACTTCGGCAGTTTTTACCTACTTGAGTATTACTTTTTTCCAACTTAAAAACTTTGCTGGTCTGTCACTCTGACCTCAACCCATTAAAAGCTGCCAGATGCCCGGATCTAGTAATAAGGACGGTAAAGCAGTCTAACTAGACAGGTTTCATTGCTCTCATTATTGTGTCATATCTGACGTGGCCAGCTCTTAGACCAACACCGCTGCTCATAATACGCAGACGCAACGTGTACGCAGTGACGTGTCCCATACGAAATATTTTTGACGCGAACCTTCCAAACCGTATTTTGAGCAGCGGTGTGGATGGCATGCGATAAAAACGGTACGGATACGATGCGTCACTGCGATTCCGTAGCGTCACCGTATTTTAATGCCACACCTTAATGCCACAACCTGTCCGTACGCTAATTATCATTTATAATTGCAGTACCTAACTAAACCACGCCTTGCAGTGCTAACAGAGCTACTGGCAAGCGTATCCTAAATTGCGAAAAAAATTCACATAGGTAGGTACTCGTTAAGCCTGACCAGAAATATAAAATCATGCGCCATGTTGCGGAATTTCATTTGAACTAATTTCTTCCACTGGCAATCATTTTACTGACAGAATGATATGCATGTGTGAGTCCCTGTGAAAGGCTGTCAGTGTCATTGTCGCGGTTTATTCATGAAGTTAAATACAATCTGGAGGTCATACTTCGACCACAAAGTGAGGCCGAAAGAGAGGGTAATGTAGGGGGCTGCATCTCATTCTAAGTAGAGTGACCATAAGATTATTGGGATAGTAGGTATGAAGATAAATATAAAATTAAATATGCTTGTCGTCTAGTAAGTATTGTCCAGAAAGAGAAGTCTCATAGTTCATATGGGAACTTATACATTCTACTGACTTAAGGAGCTGGCCACTTCAGATACGTTGACGCAATAATGAGAGCAGAGAACCCCTCTAATTAGTTTACTATTTTAAACTTATTGCTAGATCCAGGCATCTGGCAGCTATTTATCGGAGGACGTCAGAGTGACAGACCAGCAAAATATTCCAGTTAATAGGTAAAAACTGTCGAAGCCTATCGCTAATATAATAACAAAAAAGTAAAAACATTGCGTATCGCTACGGAAAACAGTAGGTAGGCGACAAACAATACATTAACGTAACGTCATTTTGCACTATTTTCCCCCAACAGAAACTCCTGAAAATGATATAATCTTATTAATTACATGATACTGCAATGCATCAAACCTAGAACTGTAAGATATTTATTTCTTACAACTCGTTGCATAACACCGATGAGCAATTGCCAGATGTCCGCGTCTTAAAATAGGGGATAGTTAGTGTAGCAAACTAAAACTAAGTAAGTACAGGGTCTCACTATTGCGTCATATCTAATGTAGACAGTTCTCCGACTTTAATATACTTAAAGTTAAAAAAATCGAATCCTGGTCAGGGCATTTATTTGTGTGTTTATCACGGATATTTGTTCCCGAATTATGGATGTTTTCTATGTATTTAAGTATTTATATGTATATATCTATTACATATATCGTCGTCTAGTACCCACAACACAAGCCTTATTGAGCTTACTGTGGGACTAGGTTGATTTGTGTAAGATTGTCCCATAATATTTATTTATCATACTGCCACTACTACAATTTTTGTATGGCCTTGTGCCATTTTAGGACCCTTTCGAAAGGGCCTAAAAAGACCCGCGTGCCACTCCTGTCCCGTGTAAGTAATACATAGGAACAGACCATGTACTTATGTACATTTCTGTAAAAACAACAAAACCGACCCGCAGCTTGCCGACATCATAGTCACCCTATTGTTCTGACAATCTTAACTTGTTGTTAAATCGTAAAATTAAATGATTGTGGATTACCGGTGAAAGGAAAGTCCACTTTATTGTAAAGTCTCACCCCTGCACCCTTTTACGCAACATATCTTGACCATTTTTACTTTAAAATGTTGTTACGAAATGTTGTTGAGCTAAGCGGCATCATTTGAAATAATATCAGTGACATATTATGTCAGTGATGGGACTGATGGGATGGGGATACCAGACCGTATTTTAAATATTACAAAACTTACTACTGTCTGCAATATTAATTGCAATTCTTTCATTTAATGAATGAATAATATTTACGTCGTAAAAAAATTCAAAGCAGCTAAAAGGGAACAAAGTATTAATTCAAATCTTGCAATAAATTATTATAAGTAGGAAGTAACTTCTAGTGTGTTACTAAAATAAATGTAGATAAATAAAACCACATTGGTAAGTTTCATAAGTTGGCAGCATTGTGCGAGTGAGACACCGCCCCCTACATTATGCTCTCTATCGGACCGTTTTTATTACTTTTTACTAGTGACCTATGAACGACTGTTTTGCTCGGTAATAAGGTTCAACTGTGGTTAGGGAAATATAGTAAAAGTACTATCCGGATTGTCTTCTGATCCGTGGGTTTATTTGAATTATAGTAAAGTGTTGAATAATATAATATATAATTGAATATAAATAATAAACGACAAATAAATCCCAAAATTATTCATTGCGAAACATTGTAAATAGTGTATGTAATAAACAGCTGTAATACGCTCGGGAAATGTAACTCAAATTAATATCAGAGCTGACAGGTAAACAAATAAAGATGTCACCATAAAATAGAGAATAATACGCTCTATGGCTATACTGAACTGTTGCCATATAAATGATAATAATAGCGCCCTCTTGACAATAATGATATATTTCTGGTCAGGCTTTACTTCCAACATACTTTTCGTAACTTACATATCTGTAGATGCACCATGATTTGATGCATCTTGCGTTATCGCTCACAACTCCATATGTCAAGCGCTACTTGCCATGTATTTTACATGCGGGACAAATTTAGGAATTTATAAATTGTGTAGTGTGATGTGGAGGTACGCAAAACATAGAACTAACATGATTGGGTGCATCGGGGTAGTTCTGTGGCATGAGGCAAAACAGGCCATGCTTCTTGTACATTGTGCCTTGTTTACCCATCAGAGGCACGTAACCGTAGCGTGGCTTGCCCTGGAAATACACTTTTATAAATTTTTTGAACAATTAGGGCCAGTTGCACCAACTACTCTTGACGGACTCATCAGTTTCAACAATAAAATTTTGCGAATGTTTGAACTGTGACAGACGGTTTGGTCCAACTCACCCTTAGTCACGTCTAGTTCTCATCAAAGTACGTTTCGAAAACGATTCGATTTTTCTATACTAGTTTTATTAAAAGGCATATGGAAAATTATATTTGACATGAGAAAACAGGTTTTATCAAGATATTCGCTAAAATTTATTGATTGTGTAGTTTTTACTTTGAAACAGATTTAGCGGTAACATAAACAATAGAAAAAAATATATAAATGAGGTTAAATGCTTATATGGAACCCGTAGATGGTGCTGAAATTTGTCTTGAAAAAACATACATTTGATATGTATGTCAAAATCATACACATTCTACTATACTAAAAACGAGAGATTCCCCGAATAGTGGTTTTGGGCCAACTATCGGATTTTCAGCGTCACTCTAGGCCGGGTCACTGAATATTCCGCTACACATATAACATTTAGTCAATTATATTATAACGGATACCTAAAAAGAACAACATTTGCTACGATTTAACTGTTGTCGCCAAGATGTAATAAGCGCAGTAAGAATTATACCAATATGGATAATGACAAAAACTACAAGCGTTTTCAATCAACAAATGCTCAAAAACTTTATGTATTTATATTTAAAACATTATTCTCAATTATACGTTACGACCTTACAGCACATTCCTATTATTCTTTCATTTTACGTTGATTTAATTGGTTCCGTTCGGTAAAGTGGCCGAATAGGAAAAAAACTAACGTAATGTGGGTTCCATAAAAAGACAGTAGGAACGATTATTATCTGCGGATTCTGAATGTTATTGCGTTGATGGGCATGCAGTCACCTTCTTATGTGTCGAGCCTGAGTCACTGTCTTCTTCATCTTTTTCACTCTCGAACTTGCTTTCTTCACCATGCTTGCTATCTTCACCATGCTCGCTTTCTTCATCATGCTCGCCTTCTTCCTCGCTCTCTTCCTCTCCTTCACCTGGCAATGGCTACAGACGAAAAAATATTTACAAAACATAAAAAAAAAAACAATTTCATTTCTCTGTGCTACCATTGTCAATTCAAGACAGCTAGTAATGCAACTGGGTGCAAAGATATATTGCTTACAAACAGCTCTCATCAACCGATAAACTTGATAGTTTCCTACTGCAAAAAATGATGGATTGCTGAATATAATTTACTGCAGAACTGCAATGTGTGATGCTGTTTACTTAAGAAACTGCACTTACCTCTACAATTTTGTCTGGATCGGGAAGCAAATTCCCAGTGTAGAACTGCAAGCCAGGCTTGTTACTGTACACCTCCAGCACCCTGCCCGTCAGTGGATAGAGAGCTCTGAAAATATATTTAATATAATATATTAATTACGTTAAATAATATTAAAATAATTGGAACATGATGTACCAAATACAAAAAAGTTATATGCAAAATTTGGAGCTGTTCTCACCTACGAAGCCAATCCGAAGAGTGACGTCATTTTCCAGTCAAACGAAACAAATAGTGTTTTATACAAACTATAGAATACTTTTTATAGGAGTGATCAAAATAGGCAAGCCGGTAAGAATTAAGTTCGGCGAACGCCTTACAACTTAGTGATTTAATAACGGATCTCCTGGTGGATCGTACCGGCGGTGCGTAGTAGTCGGGGAGGAGGACCGTACTCCTCCCCGATCGTTGAACTCGTATAATATTGTGCGAAAATCTATTTCAGCATCGTCGACGATGCCAAAATTTGCGACCATAAAGCTCCATCGAAAATTATGCGCTATAGTTCAAAATCTGTAAGAATGAACTTTTGACACATCGCAACGCCCGTAGAACGTAAACGCGCAAGACACTTTGCAATTATAAACAAAATCCCATAACGATTTTAAAGCTTGTCATGTACGTAAACACAATATTTCACTTTTAATAAACATAACTTAATTAATGTTAAATTTTTTCATATCTTAGTTATTGAATATTTTACGATAACAAATTAGCATGCAAACAGTTACGGTCTACGCCTCCTTTTTTTTAAATTTAGTGTTGTGACCATGTCTGCTGTTCCGATTCATATAACATTTTCGTAAGTCGATAAAATCGATTATGTAATCAACAGACAATATAAGACTTTCTTATCATATTGTATTAATTATGGAATTATTATAAAATTATAATGCCATACATAATTAGTAGATAACAATGATTAAATGATCATTTCCTAAATAATTTTATTTTCTGCTTTGTTATAGTTAAGTTTTCCTTTTTTAATTTATTTTTGTATATTAGGCATAACTGCATACAACTCATCTCAACTCATATTCTCGATGGAATCACTGACTTCCGAGTCACAGGCATCCGCCTAGTTCGGGAGATAGAGGCTCAGTTCCGGTGTTACTGTTTCAAACCTAATACATAAGTCTCTCTTAAGCTATTAGCGTACTGTGCAAATATTACTTACACTTGTATATAAGGTTTAAGTCAATAATAGTAGATTGTTTGTCAAGGGTCTAAAGTAGGCCATATTACCACGAGGTGGTTATTTTCCTGAACGAAGTGAGGGAAAATTGTTCGAGTGGTAATATGGCTTTTAGACCAGAGTAATGCATACTATTTTTCACTTCGATTGCGAGAAAATAAGATAAAAATACTTATTATTTACACACAATAACTAAACTAAGGTTAAATTATGGTTTAACTTGACGGTCTTTTAATTTTTTAACTTCTTTGACATAGATACTTAATATAAACACCGCGAATAAATGCGACAGACGACGGTATAATTAGCTCTTTAAAGTAGCTATTAGACATTGCAATTTGTAGGGTTCAACCTGTCGGGTTGGTAGGTGTAATGGTACTTAGGGAGTAGAAGTCCCGATCTAGGGCGATCGGCAGTGCCTCGACATCCGCAGCTGTTTATGGAGGTCGTTAGAGTTATTTTACCTTTTTTATTTATAATGTTAGCCATAATCTACACATTCCGTCTGGTTTTTTATTTAAAATAAAAGTTAAATTGTGTAGATTCGCTGGTAATTAATATATTTATCTAGTTTTGTATTTAAATAATAGAAGGGTTGGGCAGATGAATTTAGATTCAGGCAGCTCGAGCGGTCATTTAAATTTATCTATAATAAAAAAAACCGTTTCAGATTTTATTTAATGTGTACTGTTATGAGTACTATCACCGTGCTTCACCGAATACATTTTTTAGATGTTTTGAAGGCATCTCTGTAAACGTTGAGCTAGGGTCGGTAGGGACGATTTGTTGGTGAGGTAGGGTCGGTAGGGGCGATTTGTAGGGAAAGTGTAATAAAGTGCGTTGGGGCCGACAGGAGTTGGACACAACCGATTGGGCCCTACAAATTGCCATGTCTAATAGCCGTTTAAACAGTTTAAACACGCTTTAAAGCGCTTCCAAAAAATTACAATCTTTTTTAATGATTGTGAAGTAGGAACTAAAAAACACCTCACGTTTTGAGAAATAAATTGCGTTTCCTCAATGGTCGATTTTAACATTGCTGTATTCTGATTGGTTGATATTAAATACAATGTTTTTTTAAGGACTTTAATTATTTACACAGTATACGCACCAAAAAAGTATCTAGCGTTCCGATTAGCTTCGATATGTGTGTTGTGATTGGTGGATTTAATATGGTGAAGTGTTCCGATTGGTCAATTTAAAATGTTCTATAAAACATAAATATGTATACATTTTAGCCCTAGAGGCTAAATGTACTACTTTAGTCCGCCTTGATAAGCATAATATGACACACTTTTTGAGCATGAGAAGTGAAAACATTATTATTATTCTCTTATTCTTATTGTTATAATTTGAGAAGAAATGTGATACAAAATATATAGGCATATAACAAGAAAAAATCGGTCGTAGTAAAATCGATTCGAACAATTCATAAATAATCGCTAAATTTGACAAACGATACGTCTTAGCCTCATCACTAATGACGTCAATACTGAAGTGTCAAAAGTTCATTCTTACAGATTTTGAACTATAGTAGTTCGGTCTACAAAGTCTCAATGCAAGCAAAAAAAAAACACAAGCAATTCAAGTGGACAAATAGAAAATAGTAGTTTTCGATACAAGTGCGAGAAGTATGTCAGTTTGCACGAGTACCGAGCTTACTTGACCCGAGCCGAGAGGCGAGGGTCAAGACTCGGGACGACTGAAAATGACACTTCCGCACGTGTGTCAAACAACGTTTTTTAATACAATTGAGAAAAAACTACAATGAAATAAAATTACATTTATATTCTGTCAGTGTACGAAAGACAGCTTCATTCAATCGCGCGTTGTTCAAGTAATACTATTGGATCTCGCATAATACTCCTTTATGCCCAATCGCGCGTAGTTCAGGTGGGTCATTTATAAGCGGGTCTCGCATAATACTCATTTGTTTAAAATTCTGATCGCAAATCGTGCGTAAAATCAAACTTTACGCAGGATTTGCAGATCAGATTACTTTTTAGCACTAGTGCATAAAATCAAACTTTACGCACGATTTGCAGCTACATAAACTAAATTTTTTGAGCAATTGTATAAAAAAATCTGTTAAACAACCGTTGCTGATAATATATCTAACCTTTGTCGATCAAAATCCAATCAAATCTAACAAGCCGTTTTGGAGATGCAGGGAATCATTATGTACAAAGACATAAAAAACTAACAAACAGCCTCTCACCCTACATGTAAAAATAAATTTGAAGATACTATAAAATTACAGGAGTTACCATCGAGCCAATTCGGGGATTCCAATGAGAGCGACGGTTTGATGGTTTCAGGCTCAGTAAAATTGTATGCTGTTTCAAAAAGGATTGATACAACGAAAAACAACTTCAGTAGGTACGTAGTTATTATGATAACTTTAAAAGACTTCTTTACATTTGTAGTATTTCGTATCAATTTTTTTAATTATTTTGGGTTGATACATAGACGTTTACATACACTTTAGGGTAAGCAGAGTACCTAAACTAAGTATAAAAGTGGTGATACAATGGTCAAATGCCGATAAGACAAGCTCATTGAACTGAATTTTCTGCTCTTCTATAATTATAGATAAGTATAAGTCATGTAACTTACTCATTAAACAAAATGTAAGTTGCTTTGGAGTAATAAAGTTCTTTAATTTTGTGAGGGGGGGTTTCACTATGTCGCTCTTCCATTGTACACGTTTTTGCCGATGCGCTTACCGCACATAAGGGAAGGGTTAGCACATCGCTTATTACCTTAAGGGTGCGTTCGAGAATAGTATAATTTCAGCCAGTGTTTATGGCATGCGTATCACATGTCTCAAACACTGCACGGATAAAGCACATTGAAAACCCTATTGTTATTTTTTTAAACGCATAACAGCTAACGTTTTTTTCTCTGTAGCTAAATGTCAAATTAAGGAAGAAGAATCTTCTATATGTGTACTATTCATTATTCTGTAATTAAGTGCCTACAGACCTTGCTGTGATAAATGTTAGCTAGCTATAATATTGTAAAATAGAGTGACCATGACAGAATGGATAAAAATCCATTGGATCGCCGGCGGTAAAAAGGAGGGAGCTGTTCTGTTAAGTTGATAGTAGAAAATAATGTACGTTAAGAAACATTAATTAACCCTTTGAACGCCATACACCATATACAAAAACGCCACTGACACGCCAAGATCCCGGACGTAAGCGAGCCAAAATAAAAAATACTAGAAAGTATGAAGGGTACTTTGACGCCATAACGCTTATAAGGTGTCCTTGGCGCTGTGGGCACAACTACTTATGACACCTTTATGTGTTATTGGCGGTCGAAAGGTTGAATAATGATAACTATAGACTAACTAGTTTCATTATCAAGTACAGGTATTGATATTACCTGGCGTGGAACGTCAAGTCCTGCTCCGTGCCTTGAGTTATGCAGAAGTTCATATCGTAACCGCCGTGGGGTATTTTCGGTAGCTGCACGCGCAGTACGCGGGGCACTCTGAAATCAAATGCCGTACCCCCGACCACTTTCTTCTCTCCTGGAAGCCAAAAGAATAGAGATGGTCACTAACGGTGAATGACAAACGCCTAGACATTCAGATTTGGATACTTTCCTTAGCACCTGGCCGGAAAAAGCACAAGACCGAAAGTTGTGGACATGAAAAGGAGAGGCCTTTGCCTAGCAGTGGGACACTACGAGTATTATAGGCTAATAAAAAAAGGTATTTCTAAATATTTACATTTGCTTACAAATATCCCACCCGGTCTTAAATCGGAGTTATGCCAAAGTGAAACTAATATAATATTAATGAATTGATTAAAGAAACTCCTTAATAAAAGATCGTAACCTATATATCAGCATTGTAATTATCGTAAGATGCAAATGGAATTGCATTTCAATTTGGTGAATAGTTGCTGATAATATAATGACATACTTACCTATTGTTTAGAAAGTCAGTTATTTTTTTGTTAAATAGGTACTTAGGTATATATTATATTTTGATTTTGTAGAATCAAACCTACTGCAGGCTTTTTGGCGTGAACATCAACGAGGACTGAGTAATCGCTTAGCCTGGAGAAGTCTAAAATAATCTAAACTAATAAGAAAAAAAAAACAGGGGCAAAAGCTAGTATTATATACCCATGAAAAATACGAATAGTATTGACACCTACCTGTGACTAAACCATCCTCGTCCGCAGCAGTGTACTTGTCGGCATTAATCGTGAATATGTGGTCGTACATGGTCTCACAACCCGCATGCTGAAATCAAAGTACCTTCCTAAACATAATTGAATCTCAAATGTTTTACTCTACTCCGTAAATCTTTAAACACGGTGTAGCGGGGCAATCTCGGCTGCGGCAAATTTCAACTAAGTCAAAATATCATTCGTAATTTCCCCACAATCGAGATTGTCTCTGCACCATACGTTAAGGGCAAGTTGCACCAAAAAAAAATCATTTGTAAATTTTGCGGGGTGGAACTCATCCTTAGTCAGTTGGCAACCACACTTGATAGCCTTTTCATACGAGTAAATTCTAACTACAATGACGTCAACGACGATGACGTTAACAGTTTGTTTAGTGCAACCGGCCCATCGGCGGAGCTCAGGCGCTGGCACAAATCTGGATAATAACCCTTCGGAACGATGATTAAGTAATCATAATCCCCGGTAATCAAACCTTACTAAATCTACAATGACTTTGCAAGTGACATAGGGCCAGTTGCACCAACCACTTTTGACGGACTCATCAGCGTCACCCGGAAAGGTACTATGAAAATGTTCCTACATACAATAAAATTTAGTGAACGTTTTAACGGTGACAGACGATTTGGACGGTTGGTTTGGTTTGGTAAGTATGAAAAGTCAGCGTAAACGTTCATTTTATAATGTATCTGAAATAAAATACATTCCGTTACGTTTATATTGGCAGTTCCACACTCTTTCGTTGCAAAGTGAATAGAGTATGTATGTATGTGACAGAGGCGTACAGTCAGAAATATATTTGCCTGTATAAGGAGAAATGGCATGACAGCTAAAACACTGTCCCTAAATCCTGATCAACTTGCTCAGAAAACTCGATCAGTAACATGACAACCGGTACAGTATAAATACAAACACAAAATCACTGTTTTCGCCTTTGTTACTTGAACAAATCGCAGTACAACTATAAATTCAAGTGAGTGTGGTGTCAATTATCAAATACAAAGCTAATATTGATATGTTTATGGCAGACAAGGGGTCGCGCACTGTACGGTTTAAGAGGAATTTCCTCCCACGAACGCTGCGACTGTGGAATGAATTCCCTGCCGAGGTTTCCCAGCGGGCTACAGTATGAGGTTCTTCAAAAAAGGAGTGTATAGGTTCTTAAAGGGTAGGCAACGCGCATGCGAATCCTCTGGGGTTGCAGGCGTCCATAGGCTACGGTAAATGCTTACCATCAGGCGGGCCGTATGCTTGTTTGCCACCGTCGTGGTATTAAAAAAAAAAAGACAAATCATTTAAAATAACTAAATACGTTTTCCTATGCGAGGTGTCAAAAAGATATCCATTGCTTGATTTGTGTGCTTATTTTTTAGATGTTTACCAAGCTGACGCTCAATGTACAGTCACCGGCAATAGTATCTTCCTACACGAACGCCGCAAAAATATGTGACACGCACTTGTTTGTAGGGTCATAAGAGCGTGTCACATATTTTTGCGGCCTTCGGGTAGGAATATACTATTGCCGGTGACTGTACAGGGAACTTGTGATATTTGACATTAAGTCACAAAATTGAAATAATACGTCGATATAAGTTTGCACTAGTGCCGCGGATCAGTCGATAGTCAATTTTACCTTATCGATATTTTTACGAAGACGTGCGAAGACGTGATATGTAATAAGTATTGGAATAAGTAGTAGGTATATTGTTAATTTATAACTATCGATTGATTGACATACAGAAATATTAAACGTTAGTTTAATCGTCATATTTTTATATTTATGGAAAATTGTTATAACAAAGCTGAACCTTTTAGGCATACAGATAAAAAAAAACGGCCAAGTGCGTAAATTATCTTCATACAAACTAAATACTATTTTCAATGTACATTAACATCCGTCTTATTCACATTGAATTTATAATTGTACTGCGATTTGTTCAAGTAACAAAGGCGAAAAAGTGATTTTATGTTTGTATTTATACTGCACCGGTTGTCATGTTACTGACATTCTGATCAAGTTTTCTGATCATGCCATTTCTCCTTATACTTTAGATTTCTATGGTGTAGATAAATACATATTCGCATGTACGTACATGTCCAGCTAAGTTAAAATAAGGCGAATGACTGAGATTGATGATGGTCGGCTCGTTGGTTGTACATTTCATTTCAATCTTGATGGAGTTGTCGCAAGTAACCTCAAACGTAATCTGTGTCATTACAGTGCCAGGATAGCCCTCACTAAAACGGTCAGATACGTGGCTCATTATCACCTTATTACCATTCACGTAAGATCTCCAGTTAACCTGAAAAACACAAAATAGGTAAACAATAAAGTTCGAGTCACGTATTTTGGTCAATTTTACTATAAGAAGCTGATCATTGCAACTTCATCGAAATAATGTCGAGTTAAATGAACCAGAAATAGATACGTGCGTGACCCACCGCTTTACATGTTGTTTATATGTATATCTCCAAGATTTACAAGGACTTTATAAGTCGTTTTTGTACGATTTTAAGCTAACATGCTCAAGTTCTGTCAACCTGGTCTAATTTGACAGACATTCAGAGAATGTAATGAATACAGTTGGAACTAATGCAATGTACAGTCGACTACAAAGAGATGTATCCACTTTTTCACCTTATTGCGTTGTAATAAGGTCCAAAAGTGGATACATCTCTTTGTAGTCGACTGTACAAGTCAACATAACAAACGGTTCTCGAAGGTAGCATTACTTCAGTTACTCCGTGATAATGGCGCATTGCAACTGTGCCGGATTATCGGAAACTCACAAAAACAAATATATATGGTAAATACTCCGTCTTAAACAGTTTTTGGTAAGGTTTTTTTTTTCGAATCCTTACAGATTGATTACAAAATAGGTTCATATTTCTCGAGTTACCGTTTTCTTGTGTGATTTCCGTTTATCAGCTCCCTTTGAAGTACTTAACTTTACTGGGTCTTAGTCTGAGGGAGTATTAGGTATATTATCTGTGCAATATACATAATGTATATTATAAGGTGAAATATTATACAATATAACAATGGATCATACAATACCCTATCGAATCCAATGTAGCCGCCATTGTAATGATGGTGACCCCTATTCATGGAGAGCATGTACATCCTGCCCGAAGGCCGCACCACGCAAGTCGCCTCGCGGATGTAGTTCGCATACCGTCCTATTGTCGCTCCAAAATAAGGATTCCTCTCTTGGAAGTACTCTGAAATCCAGTAGATTAATCAGGTTTCTAAGTGTACTAGAAACAACACAGCCGTTCACACGGTTAAAAAACTTGTCCGAACACACTGCAGTGTGTAAAAAAGATAACTATGAATTAGACGTGCGCGCCGCCGCCGCCGCTGATAGTTTTATATTCACACCAAGGCAGATACCAGAACGAGATTACTGGGACTGTTTTCTTCTGGAGGGTGCAACAAAATTTTCTTTTTAACTTGTTTTCAACGAAAATAAATTATAATATGAATTTACGTTGAACAAAACATCCGGTAGATGAGACCGTGAAGCGCCTGTAAGACCGCGGTCTCCAGTTGACGCCGGCCGTACAACTATAGTCACGTTCTTTCTAATTTATATATATACCTCTATATTCATACAATCTATTACCTGCAGCACACTCGCGTGCAAAGCTATAGGACGCGCTGAAAGAAAACAGATATTGATCTGGAAACAATACTTAAGTGCAAAAGACCAATTTCATCACAGAATATACATAATGACCGAAACATGCTGGCAAGCCTCCGTATTAGGTCAAAGGCAAGAAACATCTAATAGCGACACGCTCGCTTTCGTGCAAGGCTAAAAGTCATTCTCAAGAGGAGCAGAGCTTGAGCATAATGCCAATTCTAAAGCCCAGCTACAGGAGAATAGAGATCTGAACATCAAATTGCTTACTTATTGTCATATTGACTCACCGAGCCGCTGTTTAGGACACTAGCCCCTCATAGGGACTACCTATGGTACCTACTCGTAATACCTATGTCGACTTTAGGCACTGTGGGGAGCTCAACCTTCACCCTCGCTCTTTGACACGATCGAACATTGGTTCGGCCCAATTCACTCAGTGCCTTATTCAATAAAGCTACAAGTTAAGGCCTGCAATAACTGGCGGAGCGGAACGGAGCGGATCGGAGACGAAACGCTTTTAATGTACAGCGGTTGAACTAACCTTCAGGCTTGCAACAGGCATTCAAATATGTGTTTGCAAAAATCCACTTTGATTATAGGTTAAATAAGCTCCTGTACGTTATGCTACGTTTACATTTATTATAATGTGTTTTACGAGTAAATACGTGGCTTTTTATTATACGCCTTAGTTATGTAATCCCCTGCAAGCGATATTCCAACATCACGCCGCCGCGCCGTCGTGGGTTTTTTCGTAGCGCGCCGCCGCCGAATTTTTTTCGACCGCACGTCTACTATGTAATTATAAATTTAAAATGTAGGAAACCCCCAGAAACGACAGAAACTATTTTGACATGTTTAGATCGCTCGTCTCTTTTGCGTCAGAGGTTAAAACAAGCACGATAATAATAATAAAACTTCTAATTGTTTAAAGAACTTGAAGGCCATGGAACATTTTTCCTAAATCGTATTTTTAATTTGCGAATGTATGACCTGATCAACATAAGGTATGACCATCTTTTTGTATTTTTTTCTTGCTCAGAATCTTTTAGACTTGAGGATCACGGAGGCTAGAACCCACGACCATGGATATTTTGTGCCAAATTAAGGGTTAACTAAAGATAGTAATCTGACAGTTTTCTCCATATAAAGTGATTTACAATGTAGGATAGGAGAATGGCAGGAGCTGTCAGATTACTGTCTTGAATTAAAAATACGATATTTATACGGTTATTTTGTTCTAAAAAATATTTTGTAACGCTGCTACTTTTACTGACCTTCTAATGTATCGAAGCCCGCAATGACATCGTCGGGATTTCCTCTTTTGTCCGGAACTTTGATAGTAGTTATTGTTGCGCCATAGGTAATTACCTGAAAGTGTAAGTAACGTGGATTTCAGGGTCTGGGACCCCAAGCTCCCCAAGTTGTCTCATTAAGGTGTTTTTTTTTTAATATAGTTACTAGCGTACGGGCAGGTGTTGGTATTATTGAGCAGAGAGGGCACTGGAGTCGCCTAGGCTACATACTACAACATACTTTTTTTTTCAAGTAGTGCCAATATTATTGAACCGAATTATTGAAACCGGTCGTTTTCTCTGCTAGACCTTTGGCTGATATTTCACAATATTTTTGAATAATAACGTAATGAAATTTAATAATAATATAAAAAATAATTTAATGAGTAGTTCCTAATATTGCTACTTGTAAAATATTGCTACATGAATAAGAAATGTATGTTGTAGACAAAAAAAAATCGGTAGTCATTTAATTATAAAATGTAACATAAGGCACCTGTCCATACGCTAATGATTACAGTAAATACCTAATATTAAAAATACCCTGGCTACATGTTCTCTATTAAATTTACAATTTTTTTTTTTCTTCAACTTAATACGTCATCCAATAACTTCAACTGAAATAATTTAAGTATTAAGCTTCGAAATTAATCAATCTTTAAAGTAATCAAATGCTCCAAACCTGAACCATCATTTTATTTTTTGTCTTCCAAGTGTACCTCCTTACGACATCAATATTACTGCTGGATCCACAAGGGCTCTTGTCCTCCGCTTTAGGGGGGGCGGTTTTTAATAATCCTGTTGTAGACCTGGGCATGAAGCCGAAGCCATCGACGACCAGCTCCACATCAGGGACCACAGGAACAACCAGTTCGGGTATCTCAGACTTTTTTGACTCTTGATCCCCTCCCCCACTTATGTGCTCCTCTACGACCTCTTTCTCAGCCATTTTGCCCTACTTAATTTAACCGTAATCCGTGCGATTATGTAAAAAATATACTAAAAATTTTTAAGTTAAATAAAATTTACAAAAAATTTTGATCCGAGTTTTCATTTTGTTTTTTATGGATTACTTTTAGAAGTGACAGCTGACAAAACCATGGCCAATTTGATATTACTTCATTTTAAAAGAAAAGTTATTACTTACGATGAATAAACCTTTTTATATTCATTTGAAAAAAATATTGCTTCCCCGGCAACCAGCCGGCAACATCGGCAACACATCAGGCACAGAGTACCTTCTTCTATAAAGCCTGACCAGAAATATATGATCACGCGCCATGTTGCGGAATTTCATTGGAACTAATTTCTTACATTGGCAATAATTTTAATGACAGAATGATTTGCATGTGTGCGTGCATGTGATGATACGTAGGATCTACTAAGTAGTCTGTGATGTGATGGCTGTCACAGTTGTCAGTGCTATTGAAGCGGTTTACTTGAATAATAATAAACTGTTGAATATAAATAATAAACGACAAAAAATACCCAAAATTATCCATAGTCAAGAGCGAAACATTGTAAATAGTGTATATAATAAACTGCTGTAAATAATACGCTCGGGAAATGAAACTATTACGCTGTGAAATATTTTCAAATTAACATCAGAACTGACAGGTAAACAAATCAAAATGTCACCATACCATAGAGAATAAGACGCTCTATGATTATACTGAACTGTTGCCATATAAATGAGAGTAATAGCGCCCTCTTGACAATAATCATATATTTCTGGTCAGGCTTTACACATCAGGTTTAATACTATTTTAACACAATAAAAATACGACAAAACTCGAAATCCGCCGGACAGTTTTGAAATTTGGTGTGTATGTTGATTAGAGGTCCCGCTTTATTGTCCACACCATTTGACATTTGAGGACCTCGAGGCACCGCCAGCACCTTAGAAAATGTCCTCCATCCTGAAGAAATTCGCTTTTCCCTCCGAATCTACGCACTCTGTAAGTGATGTAGGTGTTCCACAGTAAAACGAAAGGTTAAACGTACACGAGAAACTATTTATTTTCAAAAGTTACAGACACCACGTTATTTTAACAAGAGAGCAGTATGTACGTGTGTCGCGCGCGGATAGACAGGACGACTGCTCGGTGGTCAAAAAAAAAAAGACCGTTGGAACCTTGTCGCTGCGTCACACGTATATCTTAAATCTACCTTCGAATTTCACCTTATAGCTATACTATACAAATTGTCGGAGTACCAACATAAAAAACAGAATACAAAATAAAAGAGAAAATAACCATTTTGAGCACGTCGCTAACACGCCCCACCCTAGTGCTGACTCAGCACTCATTAACCAAAGGGATTCTAGCGACGCGCGCCGCTGAGCGTTTGAAAACGCCAGATTTGGTCTTAACTTCCACCAGCCTGATCCGACCATCTCTACCTGCAAACACCTGCTGGACGACCGCCTTCGGCCAGACGTTGCGTGGTGCTCCAGGATCGACTACTAAAACTAAGTCTCCTACCTTAAGTGGAGTTTGCTCCTTATTCCATTTCGTCCTAGGAAGTAGCTCCGGTAAGTATTCCTTTACCCACCTCTGCCAGTACATATCGGCTAGCCTTTGGCTCTTCCGCCATTGCTTCCGAAGGAACAAGTCGGAATCGTCAAAGGCGCCTAGAGCAGGGACATTAGGAGATGAGTGGAGGAGGAAGTGGTTTGGCGTTAAAGCTTCGTCGCTTCCTGGTTCCACAGAGACGTGGGTTAGCGGCCGACTGTTGACAATGTTCTCAACCTCCATCATCAGGGTGCTGAGTACTTCCTCCTTCGGTGCACGCTCTTTCAGAATAACGTTAAGGCTTTTCTTAACGCTGCGTATGAGGCGCTCCCACGCCCCACCCCAGTGAGGACTTGCAGGAGGAATGAACTTCCAGCTCGATCCATTAACCAAGGCAAATTCGTTAATGGAATTGGTGTCGAGCTCTTGGACAGCCTTTTTCAACTCGGTATCAGCTCCCCGTAGGTTGGTACCGTTGTCCGAGTAGAAACAGACTGGCCATCCTCGACGCGCCGCCATGCGGCGTAGTGCCATAATAAGAGAGTCGGTGGTGAGAGAATGAACGATCTCCAAATGAATCGCTCTTACAGTGAGGCAGGTAAAAATGACCCCATACCTCTTTTGGCGCCCTCTGCCAACTACCACCTCCATGGGCCCGAACAGGTCTAGACCGCAATGTGTGAACGGCCTCTGATGGTGTGCCATTCTACCTGCAGGTAACTCACCCATAACTGGTACATGCGGTTGTGCTTTGCGTATTCTACAAAGCATACATCTCGTTGCTACATGCTTCACTGTTGGTCTTATCCGGGTGATTGCGTACCTTTCCTTAAGATTGTTAACGACCGTTTCCTGGTTATCATGTGCAGCCTTGACGTGGTAATGGTTCACGAGCAATCGCGTCACATGGTGCCGCCCGTCCAAAATAATCGGGTTTTTTGTATCAGCAGAGACACCCTGTACAGCATTAATACGACCGCCGCAGCGAAGGACTCCACAATCATCCAGGTAAGGCGACCAGGTAAGTATTCTACTGTTTCTTTCAATACTCACACCCCTTTTAATTGCAGCTAACTCCGCACCAAAGCACTCGTCCTGCACTTGACGGACAAGTAGCAGCTCGGCTCGCCGCATCAGATCGGAATCATCGTAAGTCTGTTTACGACATTTGTATACAAACACTAGCACGTGAAATGTGCTCCTCACCAGCCGCAACCACGAAGAAAAGCGCTCCGGATCCGGGACAGGTAAGTATGTAGCAGGTAAGTTATTAATTATATTTATAACTTCTGACCTTTCGGGTACATCAGCCGCAGAGACAACAATATTACTCGGCCAGGAGAATTCATCGCTTCTTAAAAACGATGGACCCCTTAACCACTCATTTTCGAAAAGAGTGTTGTCGTAAGTTTCACGCGTTGCAATATCCGCAACATTCAATTTGGTAGGTACATACCGCCATTCATTGCTGTGCGTGAGCTCATCGATTGCTCCCAACCGGTTTGCTACGAACGTTTTATAGTTGCGCGCATCATTCTTCACCCAATGAAGAAATGTGGAAGAGTCACTCCAGAAGTAACGGCGCTGTACTACTAACCTGTGTTCCTTTTGTAGACTGTCTGCAAGCCTCGCTGCCATAAGAGCCGCTTGTAGCTCAGCGCGGGGTATAGTCAACAAAGGTTTTACAGGTAAAACTCTGCATTTGCTTGCTATAAAAGCGATACATATTTTATTGTTATAAATCCAGCGCCAGTAAGCTACTGCGCACATCGCCTTAGCGGACGAATCACAAAAAATATGCATCTCTAAATTATTACCGTAATAGGTATTCGTAGCCGATGCCGGCGTACTCGTACTCGGCGTAGCACTGTTCGCGTAGCACTTATAGGTAGATCGCGGCGTAGTAACATGCGCAGGCGATGCGGTGGGCGCGGAGCACGCGGGGGAGGGGTCACTCGCTACGCTCGTCGTAGCACTGTCCGGCGCCGCTCGATCGCCTAAGCCACAGCCGCTCGTATCTGTACCTATAGGACTTAGATAACATCTAGGTATACGCACGTGTCGCATTTCTTTTAAAAGAGCGATCCATGCAATCCATTTTACAAAAATATTATTTGGAATACTTTCGTCCCAACCAATGGATAATTGCCACAAAGATTGTAACATTATCTTACCTTGAATTGTGAATGGAGATAAGAAGCCAAATACGTCGAATATTGACATTATTACACGAAGCATCGTTCTTTTAGTAGGTACTTGCTCACCGCTAACTATATCGCTAGGTATACGTTTGAGTGACAAGTCGAATCCAAACTCATCTGTAGCGGGGTACCAAATAAGACCAAGCGTTCGCTCACCTTCTTGCTGCCGATCTAATTTGAACCTTAAGGCTGCAGTCCCTAAGGCTTCTTTTGGCACGCTGTCTACTACCGCCTCACTGTTACTGGTCCAGTTGCACATGTCGAACCCGCCCTGTTTGTGGATAAAAGTCACATCTTTTACCCTTTGTATAGCTGCGGTCTCGTCTGATAAACTGTCCAAATAATCATCCATATAGTGTTGCTCGCAGATAGCAGCAACTGCAGCGGGCATTGTAGATGCGTAACGCTGGGCATTTCTATTTTTTACGTATTGGGCGATAAACGGGGACGAGTTAGCGCCAAACACGAGTGACGTCATAGCGTAGGTTTTGACTGGCTGTTTAGAGTCAGTCCTCCATAAGAACCTAAGTGCGTCCTGGTCCTCAGGTCTTATTTTGACTCTAAGGAACATGTCACGCAAATCCCCGGCCACAGCGTACCTGTTCTCTCTGAATCGTACCATAATGCCGAATAGGGACGCGAGTAGGTCGGGGCCTTGAAGTAGGTAATCGTTTAGCGACTTACCTTTACTTTTTGCTGAACAGTCGAAAACTAGACGAAGTTTTTTCTTGTTCAAATTATTTACCCCATGGTGGGGTAAATACCAAGTGTGTGGGGAAGTGGATCGAGGGTCATCGACCTCCCTTGCAAAATCATTTGTAAACAAATGATTTACTCGATCCTTATACCGTTGTGCATACTCACTGTTTGCCGCCATTTTCTTTTCGACTCCCTTTAGTCTATTTAGGGCGTTAGGGTAACTATCAGGCATCACGCTGTTTTCGTCCCGCCACGGCAGACCTACTTGCCACCTGCCGTCGATGAAGGTCGTCGTGCGGTCCAATTGGGCTAAAGCACGGACGTCATCGCTGTTTTGACGAGGTTTGTTACACACACCTAGAGAGTCAATAGAAAAATAACGTCTTACGTCCTCGTGGAGTTCGCGCAGCGCGTCGTCGTGAGCGGCCGGGCTCGGCGCGCCGGCGCCGGCGCCCTCCGCCGCTATCAACAGGCTGTGGACGGCGCGGCTGCAGTCGCCGTGCGGCGCACGCGTTTTCCCGTGGACGGACCAGCCTAGGACAGTTCGCGTAGCGTACGGCTCAAAAGGTTTACCTTCACAAATTTCTAATGGCTTAATTAAGTTATAGTGATCTTGCCCAATTAACACTTCAGGTTTACAAGAAATTTGATCAAATAACAATTTATCTTTTAAATTTTGTAAGTGGGCATATTCATTACAGTCAAAAGATTTAAAATCTTGCTGCGGAAGATTTAAATTATCAACAGCCCGTACATTCATATTATATACATCTTTACCATTGTAACTAGACACATCTATAGCCATAACTGTAGATTTACACACTAAATCGCTATCTTTCCACGCTCCGCTTACTCGCATAGTCTCAGTATGGCCGCGCAGGCCGACGCGCGCGGCGAACGATTTGCTAATAAGACTTATGCTACTTCCATCGTCCAAAAATGCAGTTGACGTAAAAACACCGTTAGGTCCGCGTATTTTTATCGGTACCACCTTTAGATAAGTTTTATGATCACTTAGCTTTATATGGGTCACGGTTTCCTTAGGACTGCTGGACTCGGCTATTTCCTGTGTGTCTGTTGCAGGTTCCGACGTAGCATCCTTATCAGTCTCGCGATTCTGTACATAATGTAATAGACGATGATGCGCCTCGCCACACCCGTCCTTATCACAAGCGGGCGCGGGGCAGGTTTCTCGATCGTGGCGTGACACTAAGCACTTGAAGCATACTCCGTGGCGCTTTACGTGCCTCCACCGGTCCTTTCTTAACGATTTTTTGAACATCTTGCACTCAGTTAATTCATGTTTTGCACCGCGGCAAAATAAACACTTACTGTCACTGCGCGCCGCCGCCGTTTGCACTAAAACTTGTTGGCGGTTAACGTTATTATTGTCACTTTTGTTTCTCGAGTGATGTTGATAACTATTGCGCTGATCCATGACGTGAATGTTCGCTGTTGTAGTTATTTTGACTGCTTCGATGTTTAGAAAGTCTCCAAGTATCTCCAAGCGTGGTTTCTTGCCTTCGGTTATTATATGAAAACTGTAGTCAGACCATTTTGATACAATGACCGTTGGTAGTTTAGAAATAATAATATTAGCCATGTTTACATCGTGTAGGTATTCTTTGCGGCCGATTGCATGTACGGCTGCGATGAAGTTCTGCACTTTGACTGAGAATGAAACGATGTCTTTACTGTACTCGTTCGACATAGATGGGAGTTTTCGTAAACCTTGCATGATCTTGTTCAAAATGCTTTCAGGATTTCCACATACCAATTCTAAGGTTTTCATCACTATGTCGGGTGACGTGGCAGTAACCATTAAAGCTGAAACTGCTTCCCTCGCAGTTCCGTGTAGACATTTTCTCAGTCTCCATAAGTTCTCCTTCGGGCTGAATCCGCACACTTCGGTAGACTCTTCATAGGCCTGCTTAAACTGGAGCCAGTCCAGCGGGTCACCAGAGTAACTTGGTAGGTCTCTGGGAGTACATAATCGGCTAAGCAAGTTTTTGTCAGTCTGTTGTTTAGCGGAATTTGCAGTTAGGTTTTGGAGTGCACTTGCGAGCAGCTGTACCGTTCCATTAGAGGTACCGGGGTCGACGGCCGCCGGCGGGCGCGGCAGGTCCGGCTGATTACCATGATCGGGGACTTGCGGTGCGACGGTTTCCAGCTCACGTTGGCTTCGTTCCAACCACTTTTCCACTTCACTCTGTTTGTCAGTGTGCGTATCATCATGTGGACTGTATACCTCTTGTTCCTCATCCATCAAATTAGCTAAATCAACCTCAAGCTTCTTGTCGATGAGGGCCATTTGGATACGCGCTTTTTCTTGAGCCGCTTCTAGTTCCAGCTGTTTTCTTCGAGCCAGCACAGACGATGATGATGACTTGGACTTTGACCCTTTGAACGACGCGAGCGGCGTGTGCTGCACCGGGCGGTGCTCCGATTTTACGCTGCTACCCGATAATTTCAACGAGGGCACGGTAGTCTTCATTTCATCATTATTCTGCGTATTTCCATCAGTTGGCTGAGAAAGTAGTTGTAGCTGAAGTTGTCTATCCTCTTCTTGTTTTTTCTCGCGCTCCCTGCGCGTTGTACTGCGAGTATTAACCATTTTCGTATCCGGGGTATGGAACATAAATCCGGTTCGAAGGACCACTTGTAAGTGATGTAGGTGTTCCACAGTAAAACGAAAGGTTAAACGTACACGAGAAACTATTTATTTTCAAAAGTTACAGACACCACGTTATTTTAACAAGAGAGCAGTATGTACGTGTGTCGCGCGCGGATAGACAGGACGACTGCTCGGTGGTCAAAAAAAAAAGACCGTTGGAACCTTGTCGCTGCGTCACACGTATATCTTAAATCTACCTTCGAATTTCACCTTATAGCTATACTATACAAATTGTCGGAGTACCAACATAAAAAACAGAATACAAAATAAAAGAGAAAATAACCATTTTGAGCACGTCGCTAACACACTCTATAAAAATATGATCGAGTACAATACTAAAGCTCATAAAACTCTACACCGAAACATGCGTACTTTTTTGCTGAAAAATGCACCTCCTTAGAGATATCACTTGAGGAAGTGAAGTGTATCGTCAATGCCTTTCCAGGGGATATTCTTATGATATGAAACTTGAGAGAATACAAAGTTAAAATTTATTTATAGTTTTCTATGTCAGCTATACCAATATCAACATTTTAACCGACTGCGACAAAAACAGTAAGTAAAGGCGGTTTCAAAACTGAAAACTGAATACATCCTGTAGCCTAGAATGCTAAGCAGATTTCTACAAGTGACATATCTCCTAATTCCACTTGATCTGAACAATGAATACACACTTATTTACTAGTAGTAGTATATATCTAAAAAAAAAAACAATATGGCGGCCGCAAGAGGTCACCAAATATGAAATCATGTTTTTTTCCTTGGTGCCTAAACTATTGCGCGGATTTCAATGAAAGATACAACAGGAGATCTGTAATCAACACACCAGTGCCATGCAATACAAATTTTCTAAAATGTATGAAGGATAAATCACTAAGACTAAATAATTTGATGATAAAACCCTGTTTTTGCTCTTAATTAGAGGTCAATCAATAGTGGCAGCAATGAAACTCGACACCTGTTTTCTCTGGGATCCTAGTATGCATGTCTGAAAACAAGAGCTTCGAGGACCATCAGAGTCGGTTGCCAACATGCAAAGTATATCCATTTTTAACTTTTTGCACGCTTACAAAAAATTTAATCGTTATGCAATTAATGTGTATGGCAAACTAAACTTCATTAAATTCCACTCAAAAAAGTGTATAACACCATATCTCAAAAACTTAGTCTTCTTGTAGAAATGGGTTATCAAAAACCTATCAATTACCGAATGTATCCTTAGTTAAAATCTGCTCATAGTTTGGACACCAACACAAAATGTTGACTTCTGAACTATATTTCTAAAAGAAGGATACATTTTTGTGATGTGGTGTCGTACATTTTTTTGTGTGGAATTTAATACGTTTCGTTTGCCTTACACATTCATTGCATAACGATTATATTTTTTGTAAGCGTGCAAAAAAACTAAAAATGGATATACTTTGCATGATGGCAACCGACTCTGGTGGTCCTCGAAGCGAAGCTCTTGTTTTCAGACATGCATACTAGGATCCCAGAGAAAATAGGTGTCGAGTTTCATTGCTGCCACTATTGATTGACCTCTAATTAAGAGCAAAAACAGGGTTTTATCATCAAATTATGTAGCCTTAGTGATTTATCCTTTCTACATTTTAGAAAATTTGCATTGCAAGGCACTGGTGTTTTCATTACAGACCTCCTGGTGTATCTTTCATTGAATTCCCCCAATAGTTTAGGCACCAAGGAAAAAACATGATTTCGTATTTGGTGACCTCTTGCGGCCGCCATATTGTTTTTTTTTTAGATATATAAGTGTGTATTTATTGTTTTAATCAAGTGGAAGTAAGGGATATGTTACTTGTAGAAATCCGCTTAGCATTCTAGGCTAGAGGGTGTATTCAGTTTTAAGTTTTGAAACCATTACCTTACTTGCTGTTTTTGTCGCAGTCGGTTAAAATGTTGATATTGGTATAGCTGACATACAAACGTTAACTTTGTATTCTCTCAAGTTTCATATCATGAGAATATCCTCTGGAAAGGCATTGACGATACATTTCACTTCCTCAAGTGATATCTCTAAGGAGGTGCATTTTTCAGCAAAAAAGTACGCATGTTTCTGTGTAGAATTTTATGAGCTTTAATATTGTCCTAGATCATATTTTCATAGAGTGCGTAGATTCGGAAGGAAAAGCGAATTTCTTCAGAATGGAGGACATTTTCCAAGGTGCTGGCGGTTCCTCGAGGTCCTCAAATGTCAAATGGTGTGGACAATAAAACGGGACCTCTAATCAACATACACACCAGATTTCAAAACTGTCCGGCGCATTTCGAGTTTTGTCGTATTTTGATTGTGCTAGTTGGTACTACATGGGGTAATCTGAAAGTTTCTGGAATTCGTTACAACAATAAAATAGTATTGCGAAATGTGGAATTTTATCGAACGAGCTTCTGAAAGAACTTCGGCTACTGGGACGCCTCGGCATTTCGATAACTTTTGGTATTGAGAGTTTGTTCCGCGATAACTTTTCTGATCTTCATGAAATTTGTTGGAGTTATAGCAGAGGTACATATAATTTGAGAGTTCCTATATGAGTAGGATCAACCCCGGGGTCATGGAGCTAGAAGGCGCGAAAAAATCATCACAAAGGTCTTGTTATATTGGTCATCGCGTTTGCAAGGAAATCGCGAGTTCTGAGTTCGAGGCGGACTACTAGTTTAGAAAATCCGTTTTCACCATTGATATAGCATGTTTTCACTGATTCCTTCTTGTAATTAACGACTATTTTTACTAAACAATAACATTATTATACATAACTAACAAGTTTATTAGTATACATTAACAATGAAGCAATGGTTGTTTTTTAAAAGTGCGTGAAGGTAAATGGGTTTGTTTACCATTATTTACTTTTCTATTGACATCGAATTTAACTACATACTCTTTTGCCTAGTAGTCAACTCGTGTTTGCCAGCCGCAGACCGCGGTGTCGATACCGCCGCGGGTGCCGCATTACTTCGCAGAGAATTTTCTAGCACAAAACTAAGCAGCGCACCTAGCACACAGCTATGATATATAATAATGACAGATGGGTTATGTACGCTCCAAAAGTGAAGCACTTAATATGAGTGAATTCAAACAACTGTCGCTAGTCGCGCACCGGCCATATATGAATATGTATATAACAGCACCGGCCAATGAGCTCCCTTCACCCGCGTGAGAAAGAGACAAATTTTAATTTTCTAACAATGAGAGTGACAAAGATGTAATGATTGCCAAAATAGATAAACATAACAGAAACGTTGCTAGGTTATGAAATAACTCTGGAAGTATTTTTTCTGCTCATTTTGTTAGAGTATAACCCATCCATAGTAAATATCATTGGCACACAGTCATGATACGCGATGTAACCGATCACTATACGCGTTGAATACAATCACCACGGGTATCGTAAAGGTATCATACGGATATAAACCGATGTAAAACAACTTTTAAATGCAATTTAATAAATTATTTATTAAAATTAATAACACTTTTGCATTGTTGTATACTTATTTATTCGCCAATTTTAAATAATCCTATATAAACATTAGTGTACGAACGTAAATAAAAAGGCATCATAAATTAAATAACTTACTTATTAAGGTCTTATAAACTCATGATTTTATTAAACAACACATAAAATAAAAATCTTATCTTTAATATTTCAGACGCACCGCGACGTTGTTTTGAATTTAGGAGGGACAACTGAGCTTTTATTACATTTTTTGTAGCATACAACACAGTAATATATACATACATACATACACAACAATATAATAAGTAATAACTCAATAACCTATTGAATTATCTTCAACTTGACTTCCATACTTTTTTCATATTATTGGCCCAAGGTTCGAAGTAAGAGGGAGGGAGGTACGATATTCAGAAATACAGAGCGATAGTTTCGAAAACATCCACTTTTTTTAGGGTTCCGTAGTCAACTAGGAACCCTTATAGTTTCGCCATGTCTGCCCGTCCGTCCGTCCGTCCGTCCGCGGATAATCTCAGTGACCGTTAGCACTAGAAAGCTGAAATTTGGTACTAATATGTATATCAATCACGCCGACAAAGTGGTAAAATAAAAAGTGGATTTTTTTTTTATATTAGGGTACCTCCCCTATACGTAAAGTGGGGAGTGATTTTTTTTTTCATTTCAACCCTAACGTGTGATATATTGTTGGATAGGTATTTAACAATGAATAGGGGTTTACTAAAATCATTTTTCGATAATGTAAATATTTTCGGAAATAATCGCTCCAGAAGTAAAAAAATATGCGTCCCCCCCCCCCTCTAACTTTTGAACCATAAGTTTTTAAAATATGAAAAAAATCTCAAAAGTAGAACTTTATAAAAACTTTCTAGGAAAATTATTTTGAACTTGATAGGATGAATAGTTTTTGAAAAAAAATTACAAAATAATTTCTGAACTAAGTTTGTAATTTAACCGTATAAGCAGGTGTTTTTTGTACCTGTAATTTGTACAAAATTACAATGAAATGACGTGCTTTCAAATAAAGTAAAAACGGTGAAAATCGGTTCACGCAATAAAGAATTATTCCATAAAAATCATCTTCCATACTTTAAGCTCGCGCGCAATAGTTTACTTAATTTGCCGATAGATGTCGCTGTACGTGGAACTCTCTTAAGTGGGGACACTTACTGTGACGGACGGAAAACTACGGAACCCTACACTGAGCGTGGCCCGACACGCTCTTGGCCGGTTTTTGTAAATTATTTCACAATACCCCTTCCAACGACACTCGATACCATAGAGTTCGTTAGTCCATCCGATAATGAAATGACTAATCGCCTAATATGTTCTTACAAACCACTTCTGGCTACTGTCTCGGCATTTCGATGGCTTTTTGATTTTGAGAGTTTGTTCCGGGATAACTTTAGTAACACTTATCTGATCTTCGCGAAATTTGTTGGGGTTGTAGCAGAGATACATATAATTTGAGAGTTTGTATATGAGCAGGATCGACCAAGTGTTCATTGAGGTAGAAGGCGCGAAAAAGTCATCATAAGGGTCTTCTTATATTGGTCAACTCTTTTGCAAGGAAATCGCGAGTTCTGAGTTCGAGGCGGAGTACTAGTAAATAGAACAAGTAACTCCCAATTTTTTTTTGTATACACATTTTTATTGCGTGACCGTACCTCCTGTTCTTGGCACGTTTATCAATTTCTTCCCAAAAGCTTTCTAATGAGCCCCAACTCGAAATGATTGGATTCCTTCCTTGAAGAGTTCCTTAGGTCACCTTACAACTGTATCATCAGATCAGCTCCATGGTCGAACGATCGGAGCGTAAAGTGCTTACAAACAACTGCGGACACAACTGTCATACTGGGACGTATCGGCATTTCGATGGCTTGCGTTGCGTTTTAGCCAATTGGGCTTCGAAACCTTAAAAACCTCATTATGGATTGTGAGCTGTGATTATTCATGAATTAACAGAAAGTAGATACAAATCCATCCATCCATCCATCCATCCATCCAAATAGAAATAAATTTAGATCCATTAAAACTCGAAAGGTCCAGGATGATTCCAAATACTACTTATACAAAGAAGTAAAAGTACCCTGAATTTCTCTGAGTTCTCTCTAATATATTAACATGACTAAGATTTGTACGTTCAACGGTTACACCCAAAAAACTTTTACTGTTTGTTTATTTAGTTCTATTTCAGTTTTCCATTTTCCTGTATCTTCTATAACTTCGGGAATATCATCAATGTATCCCATTTCTTTACATGGGGATGGAGGTATTATGCTTATTATTGGAATGCCAATCTCTTGAAACGAACTCATTGACGAAAACCCACTTTCATCTTCTGTAAACTTGGAGGCCGCATGATTATAATCAGGTTTATTGTTACCCAAAGAAGATTTACTGTTTTTAATTTTAATCTTTTCTTCAGAAATATGGCTCTTTTTATCTTTAGACACTTTCAATCCAGCGAATCCATCTTCCATGTCACAACTTAGCGTTGATAGTGGCATTATAAATTCTTTTACATGATCGTCTTCTGCATCTACAAGTGAACCAGGTAAATCTTGATATAGATCCGAATCATTGCACGTGGATTTTAAAACTAAGGAGTTTGTTGAGACATTTTCTTTTGTTAGATTCATCGTACTGTTATTCGAATTCAATGATCCGTTTTTATCAATCCTCGCAGATATTTTCTCGTTGGAGATATTATCGTTATAGGCGAGATCGGGCAGCTTAGTACTTAGGACGGTATTGGCAAGAGTTATTAGTCGTGATATTTCTTCGGTGATTTTTTGGGAATGATCTGGCTCTGATGTCAATGACAATTTGGATTGGTTCCTGAAACAGATATTTAGTGCGTTTAATATTATTTTGTTTCTATTTGAATGGGTCAATCAAAAATTATGTTGAACGGATACAACTTTAAAAAAAATGATTGACTCTAATATATTTTTTGTATAAATATGCTTACCACGTGCTGTTGCAGTCTTTATATCCATTAACATTACTTATTGACTTGCTGATCTTTCTTGGTCCAAGTTTTTTAGCGGGACGCAAAGAATACTCCAGATGTTTGTTGACGTGTACAACGGATCGAGAGCGCGGTATATCTGCTGCGTTAAACGACCTCGGTTGTGCCCTCTCTTTCACATTTTGATTGGATTCACTGAAGTCACTTTTATGGCTTTCAATGTGGTCTCTCACTCTATTGAGAAATGTAACTATTTGGTTGAGTAAAGCTATATGCATTTGTCGATTCGTCTCGGTCTGAAAATAAGATTTCAATTTATTAAAATATTTTAATCTAGGTGAGTTAATAGAATATATTACATTAGTATTTGACTACGCAAACTTGCCAAATAAAAAAATAAAAAGTGCCACACAGCCACTTTAGTTCGCACAGCATTCGCAAAGCATTGCTACATAAAAATTGTAATACATCAAGACTAAATAGGTACAGCTACAAGTCCCTACTTGATGATTATTGTTTTGAGAGACACCATATGGGTGAACCAACTTACTTGTGCCAGCTGCCACCGTAGGGTGTCCACCTCCATATGCAGCGCCGTGACCTCGGTGTGCCGCATAGCAGAGTGGCCCGCTGTTGCCGTCGCCAAGTCTGACGACTTGATTGCATCGAATGTCAGCTCCTTGTCGCCATTTTTGGAAAGTTGAGAACCTAGCTCAATTCTTTCTGGAACCTGTAAATAATAAAAATTTATTAAATAATAACACAGCTTAATACCATGCAGTAAGTGCTGATAGATTAAGTGTAAATAAGAGGAATAGGAAATATATAAAGTCGTAACGAAAGATGAACAATTTTACACAACGATAATTAAGAACAGCTAGCAAAAAATAAACAACGGAATGTTCATTATATCTGTCCCTTGTGTGTAGTTTATAAAAAGTTGGGAATACTAACAACAGTAATGCTGATTGAGAGTGTCATTCGCTTCTCACGCTTTTGCTTCCAACATTGTGCTTTTAACCTCTTATCTAAAAGTACATTCTGTAATCTCCATAAGTAACTGATGTTAACTATGTACATATGTATGTACAGTCCCGTACTGCAAAGCCACATAGCGTAACTGAATTCAAGTTGGATATTCAATTAGATAGTACAATTTTACTTGATTGTGGTGGCATCTTTATTCTCAGTTTATGATACCTTATAAGGTATCACCACAAGGGTATAACCCTATGATTACAATTTGGATATAACAAAATGACTATTTAGTAGATACACAGTGTATAACACTCAGTAATCCTATACAACATCGATCTATCTATGCGTGTTGTTTAGATCTTAGCCGCGCATTTGACCTCGTCAATTATGACATCTTGTGGGCAAAGCTACGTGATTCTCGGGTGCCTAATAGAGTGGTTAATCTGCTGAAATTCTGCTACGAAAATGAAACAAATGTTGTGAAATGGGGCGACGCAACCTCTAGCAAGTATAGGCTAGAACGTTGGGTCCGCCAAGGGGGCGTTACCTCTTCGGACCTGTTCAACCTGTACGTGAATGGCCTGATCGAGGAGCTGAAGAGCACCAATATCGGCTGTCATGTGGGAAATGTTTGTGTTAATAATCTCAGTTATGCCGATATGGTGATATGGTGCTCCTCAGCCCCTCGATCAAGGGGTTGAGGAGGCTTCTTTCAGTCTGTGAGCATTATGGTAAATAATGCACATGGGCTGAAGTATATTGTTTCCAAGACTGAGATGATGGTATTCGCGTCGGGCTGCACCCGTCGGGTGTACTTAAACGAGTCAAAAATTAATGTTGTTAAGCAGTTTATGTACTTAAGACACTGGTTGACAGAACGGCTGCAGGACAACGAGGATATTGAGCGCGAGCGGAGGGCCCTCGCCGTCAGAGGCAACACGCTCGTGCGACAGTTTGCCACTTGCAGCAAGGATGTAAAAACCACACTCTTCAAGGTGTACTGTCTAGGCATGTACACCTCCCAGTTGCGGATAACATTCACGCAGAAGGCAATGAGCAAAATAAGAGTTCAGTACACGTTCCGAGCTCTTATGCGGCTCCCGAGGAGCTGCAGCGCGTCGGGCAGGTATTCGCTGACGCGAGGGTCCCAGACTTCTTGGCGGTAACCAGGTCCCGGATTGCCTCGTTTTGGAGGAGCCTGCGCTGTTCTGGCATCGAAATACTGGTGGCTATTTCTGACAATGTCAAATGTTTAAGCGCTGGATTTCTGTTCACATAGAGCAGAATAAAAAAATACTGGGCACTGAATGTGCATTATATGTCTAGATCGTTTTATTTTAACTTTAAGATGAGTTGGCACCCGAGTTACTTGCATTTGTAACTTACCCCTCTTGCTTACAGTGCAGGAGGGGTCCCAACTCTTGGCGTCTGGTCAGACGCACTTAAAACATATCTTCACAGGATAAGTCTTATTAACTAGCAATGTTCTGTTTATCTATATTTCGTCATAAGGTAGACAGTCTTTGCCCAGTAGCCCAGTAACCAGTGAGTTTTACGCGTTACATTTTACATTCAAAGTACCGACCCATATGCATTAGTTCCGACTGCACTCATGAAATGCGTCGCAATACAATGTAATTTAACTGTCCCCGTAACGGACCTTGTAATTAAAGCGTATTATCTGATTTAGCTGGTTCGATGTATGAAAATAGAAATATTATTTCCGCACGATACATATACCTACTTAATTTGCAACTTGCAGCTTGTATAAATTGAGCCTATCACTTCACTACATAGTATAAAACAAAGTCGTTTTCCGCTGCCTGTCCCTATGTATGCTTAGATCTTTAAAACTACGCAATGGATTTTGATGCGGTTATTTTATAGATAGAGTGATTCACGAGGAAGGTTTATATGTGTCATACATGCATAATATATTACATAGAGAAGCACTGATAATTTTAGAAGTTTCTAATGAGATGTCGTAAATAAACATATTTTTTTGCGCGTTCATTGCAAATGCTGGCTGAACCCTGCGATATATGTAGATCAAAATAATGTACAACAGTTTTGTACACCTTAAAAAGGTCTACAAAAAAGTCCGCGGTGGTATATGTTTATCTCTTAGGGATAACCCACATTAACCATTTTTTATCCCGGGGCAGGTCGCTAGTTAACAATAATTTAATCACACAGATATATTATGCGTAAAGGAATATGAGAGACGTGAATTTCTAAGATGATATTTTAGGCTATTATTTAAAATCATTCCGCTCGGTTCGGTTCCGCTTAAGTGGCGAGCGGCGCTCTCAGGTTGCGCGAGGTGGTGCTGGGTGTCCAGGACTCCTCGTATGTGCGAACTGCGAGTACTTGGTGCCCAGCCGCCTGGAACCGAGCACGCGTGATCAAGGCCAGCTTCTCACGTTACACCTACTTTTCACGAGCATGTAAGACAACTTTTGTTTGTTAGATGTACTTTAACAACGTTTTGTACTGCTAACGCTCGACGTTTACTAGGAGTCCACAAGAATAGAAATTCTAAGAAATAAGTAGGTACTATATCCATATCAAAGATTATCGTATAAAAAACGTTTTACTCTTATTGTACGGTTTATTTATGTGTTTTTATTTGTTCCCAAATACTTTGCTGGACGACGCATAGATTCATAAATCAGACATTTCAAAGATATTATTGTCAAAATAAGTAAATATTTTGAAAAACTCTGCGTAACTGCACCATAGTAATCGTCACCGCTTGAAATGAGTACAAGCGCGTGTTACTTAAGAATCTTATTTATGGTGCCAAAACATTAAAGACAATTAGAAATTGAAATGGCTGCCTGCGAAGACCATACGGAATAATTTTCACCGAGGTTACGTAAAGTCTGAGTCACAGCCCCAAATATATTAACCGTTTCATTTATGTTGGTCGCCATTGGGTTTCGGCTGTCGAGTATCGAGACTTGTTTACAAGCGGCCGGGTTGCCAGCACGGTGAGGCAAGCCCGTCATGCTCAGCCGGCGACGCGTGACGCGGGCATCCGGTGAGGGCCCTCGGAAGTCCTAACGACCGCCCTACCCCTCCCCATATTCCCGGACACAGCGACAAGTGCACCTTTTTGTCTTGTTGATATGTCAACACCGGTCGGAGTTAATGCCGAATTTGACCTCGGAATAATATGTACTATGGGTACCCGTATAACTTATTTTATTAGTTTGGTTTGTAATTGTTGTATAATTATTATTTTAGTGGCTTCATAAATAAATGTTTTGTACGCCCGTATGATCGATGCATAGTTTATGTAGGTACCCTATCTAATAAAAAATAAATAGTGATATTATGATAACTTTTGATTTTTGGTCATGTTATGTCATTTCTTATCTATAAATTATAAAAGTAAATACAATAACTCATTTAGTTTTCGTCTGCAAAATGAAGTCTACCTACGTTAATTCTGATGGCGTAAGACAAAAAAATATATTCAGATTGCTAGTTTTTGGTCTTTAAAGACGTTTTTGTTTAAACCAGTAAATTTTGTAGATATAAACCATAAAAGAAAATAACAAAGGTCGATATTAGTAGGTTATGTAACTGTTACGTAATAAGGCCTAATTACGTACAGTTGCATACACTGCTTTATCTACACTCATATTATTTATACTAATTGCCGTGTTCGGAAACCATAGAATGGCCGCCATTGCACCGCCATGGCCAACTCGATTGTGCCGGCGGTCGAGAGGGAGAGTGCCGGCGGTCGGGGGGGAGCGTGTCGGCGGCCGCGCGGGCGCGTGCAGGTGTACATTATGTTATCAAAACTCATAACACATCAATGTTTGACCATGTAAAGTTAAAATTACGTTACTGTCACAGATAAAAAGCTTATCATAGTAAAATCGGTTGTGGTAATGCTAGCCATTGCCTACCGTTTTTGAACACGTTTTAGAGGACTTACAATGCGAGTGTAGATAAAACATAAAAGACTGTAAATTAAACGCAAATTTAAAAAAAGGAAGTTTAGTCGGTTATGCTCCTGTTATCTCGCAAATTACCAAGTATGGCTTAGTACCTGGCGCTTGAATTTGTAAGTTGGCGTAATCAACTATTCAAGGCTAAGTCTTTGGCAATGACTTATTTATTATACTCTGATTCTAAAACCTCTTCAATAAATTCGCAATACTGGCGATGAAGTAAAAAAAGGGCAAATTGCGACCTACTAAAGCTTTTTTTGTGCTAGATGCAGACAGCATTTTTTTGGAATATGTATGCACATAAACTTTAAAAAAGTTTATGTGCATACATATATGCAGTAAGTATAAAAAATATATGATATCTACTAATAACTTCGCGAGATCATATCAATTGTCACTATTTTTGGATCACCCCTCGTATGTATGTAGTTCCTATATACATTCAGCTAAATATTAAAATCTACATATAGTGTTAGATATTAACCCCCTGATTCATAAACGTCTGGCAAGGCGTCATCATCATCAGCCTGTATCAGTCCACTGTTGGACATATACAGGCTGAGAGCAGGGTGATGATGATGAAGCCTCTCTCATGGCACGCCACTGAGCTCCATCTTCAGCTCTCCTCTTCCAATCTGTACCCGCCACCTTACAGATGTCGTCGCCCCACCTTCCTGTAGGACGCCAAGCGCTGCGTGTGCTGGCAAGGCTTATTTAACTAATACTCGATTGTCCTTATCTGTCACTTTGACATTTGTCTTTGTAAGAAACAGACAAAACAGAAGTTAACTAATTTAGCATAATTTAGGCATGTAAAACGTTTATGAACAAGGGGGTAAAGATTTACAAACGTTTACATGTTAGATAATAAGGATTTACGAACTTTTATTTAGCTTCTTTTCCTTAATTGTTTTTTTTTAACAGGTGACACATAGATTAGACACCGTTTGGAACTCAAATCAAGTATCTCTAGATAAAACATGCATTCACCCAAGAAGGACAGAATACACGCAACGCGACTAACTTTATAATCCAATAATCGGGGAATCATTTTATGGAGATGATTCCCCGACACTGCCTTACAAAAGGTAAAGTAGAAAATGTTTTAATGTGTTTTTTATTAAATAACTGATCTAGATTCGGGCCTTGAGGGGGGAGGGGGGGAACGTTGGCCGTCATCTTGGTTGGCAAAAATTCAGTTTTTTAACCTTGACGCTCAAACGGTTCCTTGTCTACAATTTGTCCATACACAATAGATCTGTAAGTCTTACGGATAAAAAGATACAGGGGGTGAAAATTTTGGAACATACATAAAAAGCAATATTGACAAAAAATTTTTTGATCACTGTAAAAAAAAAATTCGTTTTCTTACATATTCGATTCTTCACAAGTCATTAACCATTTTTTTATGTCTATTCTAATGGTATTCTCCAGGACAAAAACGCGTTGTTTGATGTTTTTGATAGGCATTTCTTTGCAATTCCTAACCTATAAATTACATTTGGCCACTCATTCGCTGAATATTGTTGTTTGTTGACTTGTGAGAATAGGTTGTTTATGGTTTACTTCCTCTCACTAATGCTAAACAGTATACGAACGAAATGAACGTTCAACCGCCACGCAATCCGCAGTCGGTACGGTATCCTGGTACACAGTTATCAAATATCAGTTTGTATCATATAGGTACTTTGAACTACATTACGTACTACTTATCAAAACCTAATATTTAATGCAAGCCACCGTCACCGAAATGCAAGAAGTTTTTGAATGGGTATACCAACCTAAAGACAACACAAAATCCGGGCACGCATGATATGGTAAATCTTTTTTTCGGATTCACATATTCAAACACTTTTTTTTATTTTAATAATCCGTAATTATAGTAATATATAATAAAAATAGAATCATATTACAATTGTATGGGCCAGTTTTTGCCAAATATATTCCATCATATCTTGATTTTCAACAGACTTCAAGATTTCGAAGGAGGTTCTCAATTCGTCGGGATCCTTGTTTTGTTTTTCATGTATGTTCACCGATTAGTCGAAGACGGCTGGACTGATTTGGTAATTTTTTGTTTTTGTTTGAAAGAGTACTTTTCAGGTGGTCCCCGTAAAGTAACTGTAACTGATGATGGGAGCCTTATGCTTATGGAAAGATTGGAAAGTTGGAGGCTAAGTGAAGTCGGTTCTTTATTGTTTAAAATTATTTTGTACAACATTTTTTTTTGCCACGACGGTGGCAAACAAGCATACGGCCCGCCTGATGGTAAGCAGTTACCGTAGCCTATGGACGCCTGCAACCCCAGAGGATTTACATGCGCGTTGCCTACCCTTTAGGAACCTATACACTCCTTTTTTGAAGAACCTCATACTATAGCCCACTGGGAATACCTCGGCAGGGAGTTCATTCCACAGCCGCAGCGTTCGTGGGAGGAAATTCCTCTTAAACCGTACTGTGCGCGACCCATTGGGCTCCAGGGTGTGGGGATGAACACCCTGCCGGCGGCGAGCGGTGCGGTGATAAAAAGCTGACGTGGGCATCATATCAAACAGTTCTTCAGAGCACAACCCATTATACAAGCGATAGAACACGCATAAGGAGGCAAAGTCCCTCCTCAGACTCAAAGGTTCAATATCGCTCGTGAGTTGGGATCGTCGACGATCCGCACAGCGCGCCTTTGCACCGAGTCAAAGGGCCCAAGCTGGTATCCAGGTGCTCCCGCCCAAAGGTGACAACAGTACTCCATGTGGGGTCTGACTTGCGACTTGTATAGGAGCAGTCTCTGCCCCGGAGTGAAGTATAGCCTCGCTCTATTGAGCACACCGAGCTTTTTGGATGCCAGCTTGGCCTTCGCTTCAAGGTGACTACGGAATTGGACGTCACTGGAAATGTCGACACCGAGGATCCCAATACTCCCTGACATTGTAAGGGTTGTGACTTGAAACTGAGGGGCCACAGTAAATGGGGTTTTCTTAGCGGTGAACGCGCAAACTTGTGCCTTTGTGGGGTTGAATCGGTCTAAGTTGTCCTGACCCCACACCGAGACTCCAGAAAGAGTATTCTCGATATCGGACACAAGTTTTTCACGACTCTCTACCACAACGGATCGAAGGATATGGGCACGGCCCGTGTAACAAGCATCCCCAGTACTGTCGTCCGCATAACAATGAATGTCACCGATAGACAACATATCATTGATATGCAGCTAAAACAGCGTTGGGGATTGTCTTCACTCTCGTCCTGCTACAATGCCACAATTGTATTTATATTTCCACAAGCTGTTTTATGCTTATAAGATATATTTTTATATACCACGACGGTGGCAAACAAACATAAGGCCCACCTAATGGTAAGCAGCTACCGTTGCCTATGGACGCCTGCAACTCCAAAGGTATCACATGCGCGATGCCGACCCTTTACAAAAAGGAGGATTCACTGTGTTGACGGCTAAAGTAACACAAGGGTCCCTCGTGGTCATCACACTGGGTCCTCTTTGAGCTCTTTGGCTACCTTACTCACCAGCAGGAACACAACACTATGAGTAGGGTCTAGTGCTAATTGGCTGTGATTAAGGCTTGCGATTATTCGGATATTATTCGAATAATACGAATATTTCGAATAATTTCCATACAAATTACTATTCGAAATATTTGGATTGCAAGCCCTAGCTGTGATTTCCTGTAAGTTGTAGGTACTTCCCCAGTCGGGCTTTGCTCCAGATTTGAGCGAGAGGACATTCGCTGTGCTGTGTCGCATAGCCAGATCCGAGAATGTTATCTTACCAAAAAAATACGTTTTGAAACTCTATTCTTCTTGAGGTAGTCAGGAAGACATTCTACTCCAAGCACTGAAAGTATTTTTTATATGGGAGGCATGTTTTTGTCAAAAATTCAAACTCACCAAAGTTAGAACACCTCAGAACTATTTCAATATATTTAAGTACAGTTAGAAAAATGTTTACTATTGTGAAAAGAGAATGTAATAACGTATAATTTTTTTATCTAATAAAAAAAAGTTAATTTTTTACAGAAAACATTGGTAAACACTGTCAGAACACCGTGTACAAAAAAATATAGGCACTGAGGAATATATAGTGATCAAAGTCACAGACAATATTACGTTATATTATGTTTGTAGTTTTTATTATGTTGCTTGATAACCACAAAGTATTTATAAACAAAGTGTTGCTTGAATGTGCACATTCAATAAAAACATTTACCATATCATGCGTGCCTGGATTTTATTGTGTACAGCCTTTAATAAAACTGTGTAAATATCTAATACATTTACAACAAGTATTTTCTATGGATCCGACTGGTTTTTCTAATGGTCCAGAGTTTAAGAAATGCAAATTGCATCGCAATTCCGGTCATGGAGCTCGCCCCCTGACAAAAATGGGTTCACTCAACGGATTCACATAGAAGTTTTCATACCTATTAAAGTCTTAAATTCACAGTCTAACTAAGAATCTCCTACATTTTTGAGTCGGTTTAAAAAAGGCAATCAGTAATCTTGTAATACGAGTGCAGGTACGGTTGACCATGGCCTACAAAATGAATGTACGCAAAATCACGTCCGTTGCTATGCTATTTTAAACGATAAATAAATTTTAAATTTGTATGAAATTATAGTAAGGCAATTCACTTTAGGTACACTCTCGTATCCTAATGTGTCTGATCATTACTCCAAAATGCAGGATCACTATCCACAGTCTATCCTATCTCCAATTATAATGGTAGTATTAGGTGTGAGCGTGTTTTTCACGGTTGACGCTAACATACAATGCCCGTCGGCCGCACGGGCTGCGCAAGAGTTGTACAAATCACATGCGCGTCACGTATGGGCTTCGTGTTTGTTGCGGGTTCCCTACGTGCGTCGAGGATCAAGGGGCAATCACGTTAACCATACCATTGTATGGTCAAATATAACATTTTATCGTAGAAATCTTGTTATTACATATTAATAGTTATTAGTTATTAATTTACCTACATTTCCTTTGATATATACCGTTCACTAGTATGCATCAGTATAAATATATATATATATAAGTTACTGGTAATATTTCTGCATATATCGACTATTTTGTAACCACTAAATCATATTTAGTTTCAAAATGCGTTGTTCTTTTCACTTAGGTGAGTTGGGGTAAGAATGGACGGGATTTCGGCGAAGATAAGTAGTGTTTTGTTGAAAGCTCGACTGTAAAAACGACATGAGGACCAGGTACATGAAACTAACTATGTTTTTATTAAAGAGATCATATTTTTATTTTTATTTAATTAAAAAAATACCTTTGTAGCAACACTTTTAATATTTAAAAACTTTGAATACTTGTGACTAAAAAACATGGGTCAATATGATGAAATGGAGGTGGGATAATCTTGATATAGTTTTTAAAATCGTTTATACGCATCGTAGGTATATTGGATGCATACAATCCCACGAAATGGCAACGTATATATTTAAAAAATTTCTTCAAATTTGAATTAAGGCGTTATTTACCGCTATAACAAAAATTTCCGAATAGTGATATTTCAATATTACCCCATTTTGAGGTGGAGTAGAATAGAGTTCTCAAAAATAGAAAAAATGTCACAATAAGGTCCCGTTTAGTTAAAAATAATGTACATACTGTAGAGGTGGTATAACTAACCTTGCCAGTGCTATACGTCTACTCGTAGTACATAGGTCTATTGAAAGCAATAAGTTTTACCTCGACATTTTGAGAACCACTTGATATCACTATGAGATTTGTAAGCAGGTTAAGATGAAAAAATAAATATACCCCACGAAAAGTAGTCGGTTTATGATAAAAATTTAACAAATAACAAAGATAATTTAAATCCTCATTGGCAGGTGACTCAAGTAACAATAACGAGTAAACGTATCAACCCAGAGTGTTTATACATTTAGGTACTGTAAAATAAGTTACAGAACATGGAGTAAGATTTAAAAAAAGGATTTCATGTCGAAAAACACACCTTGTCGATAACTGCTGATAGTGATAACACATACCCATTCTCACTTAGCGGACGGCACAGACTGAGGAGCGGGGAACAACAAATGGCGTTTTCAATAAAGTGGTTAGGAACAAAAAATGTGCCAGAAGTAGGGAGTTACAAACGTTTTTTTTTCTCCCAAATTTCAACTTACCCCAACTTACCTTATTTATTAAGTTTATTTATAACGAGTACCTATTTCGAAATTAGTTTACGGATGCACAACCTCCCCTTTCTCCTCTCATTTCTGGATCCGGTATCGATTTTGCATTTATAATAAGATTAAAAGTTAATAATTTGTGAGCGTGAAGTGACGGAACTTTACCAACACAGTTTACCTTCTAGGCACTTTTTACTTAAAATACTGCGCGACAGCTATAAGAACCAGGTTCATAGGTGCCTTATTTTTAGGGTTCCGTACCTCGAAAGGAAAAAACGGAACCCTTATAGGATCACTTTGTTGTCCGTCTGTCTGTCTGTCTGTCTGTGTGTCAAGACCATTTTTCTCAGGAACGCGTGGAGGTATCAAGCTGAAATTTATATCAAATACTCAAGTCTATTGTCCCTTGGAGCTGTGAAAAAATCAAACTTAAAAGCCAACGCAATCAAAAGATACAGTCGTTTATGCTGCAAATTTTAGAGTTTTTCGGCACTCGCAAAACCTACGGGGTACTTCCCGTGAACTCAGAAACTTGAAATTTGGCACGAAGCAACGTCATATAGCATAGACAATGTAAAAATTACAAAAAGTAGACATTTTCAGTAAAATCATACAAAAAAAATATTTTATTTTATTTTAAACTTACTACCTTTTTCGTCGTAAACGCGTGGAGGTATTAAATTAAAATTCATGTCAAATACTCAGAGCTATAGGACCGTTCAGATGTAGCAAAACCAAACTTTTATATTAACGCAATCAAAAGAAATAGCAATTTAAGTCGCATATTTTGAAACTGAGTACTCGCAAGAAATTCAAAACCTACAGGGTACTTCCCGCAAACTCAGAAACTTGAAACTTGGCACGAAGAAACTTCATATAGCACAGACAAAGGAAAAATTACGAAAAGTAGACATTTTTAGTAAAATCATACAAAAAATATGTTTTTAAATTTTAAACTTACTACCTTTTTCCTCGTAAACGCGTAGAGGTATTAAATTGAAATTAGTAATACACATGCTCGTACTACAACTTTTGCTTGTTATAGGTTTGTACGGAACCCTCGGTGCGCGAGTCCGACTCGCACTTGGCCGGTTTTTTTTTAATAGGTAAATTAGGTTCTTTTATACAAATTAAAAAGTCTACCTAACCTGATTCGTCCTTATTGTCTAAAATCCTCTAAAACTAAATGATCTTTGATGATATGATTGAGGTGTCTATCGATCTTGAGATGCACTAAGTAAACTATAAAATGACTACTATGAAACTGAATATAATGATAGTAATGGTAAATAATGTAGTGTTCATGTACAATGGTACATATGTTATTATGAAACTAGTAACTTTAAACAAATAATTTTAAACAAAAAAGAACCGACTTCACTTAGCATCCACCTTTCCAACAGCAAATGCTCGAGCTGCTGGAAAAAATACTCAACTCACTATAGGTGTGCCTATAATAGTTGAAGAGTTCCCTCGATTTCTCCAGGATCCCATCATCAGATCCTGACCTGGTTACAATGGGACCAACTGTAAAGTATACTCTTTTAAACAAAAAAATAATTTTCCAAATCGGTGCAGCCGTCTTCGAATAATCCGTGAACATACATAATTTTTTTTTAGCAAAATCAAAGATCCTGACGAATTGATAACCTCTCCTTCGAAACCTTGAAGTCGGTTGTAAAAGGCATTCGGTAGTTGACTTGTTAATTGAATTGAAACATGTTGATAGGAATCGTTATAGATTAGCCGCTAATAGGCAGCTCTACTGTCACTTACATATTTATTTTCTCTTTCGCGGTATTCCGATGTAACACCGTCAAAAACCAGGTAATTTAATGACTCATTATAGTCATTATACATAATTGACACGATAGATGCCATGTTCTGAACTAAAAGCAGTGGCAACGCACTATCGTTGAGCGTGACGTGACTAATCCCGGTGTGGTAGACGCTCGAAGGTTCATTAAAACGGAAAGAGGGTAAATCATCTTCATCGGGTCTCATTGCGGTCACACTCGCAGTTCACACGAGACTAGCGGTAATTCATTTACTGTATTGGTTTGAACGTAGGTTTTCATGCCTTGTATTTATAATTTCTTAGATCGTAACTAAACCTAAACCTAGGGTAATATAATGCGATTAAAACCAGGGGGCTGATTTTTGACAATCGAACGTTTGAATTCAAAGAATTTAACCTCGAATAATCACACACAAAAGTTTGCCGCCATTATTTACGCATGAAATTAATAGTATAAATAATAATGATTTTAAATTACTATCGCTGTTATTTTTAAAACATCATTTCTTCATTTTTTTCAGAAGTTTAAATGTCATATTCGAGCGCTCGAATCTTAAAATCACCCCTCATGTTCTTATCATGCATTTTATTTTGGCATTAACTTTTATTACCTACAGAGTGTTATGTACGCAACAATAAGTTGCGGGATAAAAAATATGGTTAGTATACAGGGTAATTCAGGATATGAGCCGTGAGCAAGATCAACTGTATACGGATTCCGTACTGCATTAATTTTTTTTTCATTTGCCTTAAATCAGAAACCATTTCGAGATAAACCTATGTAGAACGCAATAAATATCTACACATACAAATACAAATTTTTGGATTTTTAATTTTTTATACATGATCAATAATATTTTCGTGAAACTAATAGTAGTTTATAGAACTGTTACGTAATAAGGGTCATTAAAATACGTGTGTGGTTTTATGAATCGAGCCGCAGGCAAGGCATAGAAAAGACAGAAGTGCACCACAACCTAAGTTACCAATAGTTGGTCTATCGTTAACTCTGACGATTGTTACATATCTTTTACATTGTTACTAATTTCTCATATAAAGAAGACTTCATAAAGAAGAGTTTCCAATTCATTAAACATGTTTCCTATTTACTACTAACAAGTGCACGGGTGTGTCAATAATTTGTAGTAAAATAGCGAACCATGGCCGCGATTCGAAAAATAAACACACACACTGGAAAGACACAGCTCCAACCCAACTCAACCCAACTCAACTCAACGCTATAACGACATTGACATTTGCTATTCGAACAGATATTCATTCAACATTGGTATCACATTGGTCTCACATTGGTCACACATTGGTCGCACATTGTAGCAATGTTGTACCAATGTGAGACCAATGTGAGACCAATGTGATACCAATGTTGAATGAAAATCTGTTCGAATAGCAAATGTCAATGTCGTTATAGCGTTGAGTTGAGTTGGGTTGGAGCTGTGTCTGTCCAGTGTGTATGTTTATTTTTCGAATCGCGGCCCATGTCTATTCTAATGTACAAAAAACAGGTGGGCCTGAGTCATCCAGCCCGGATCCAGATAATTTAAGTGAACATTCAGGTGTACGGTGTGCGCAGTCGCTCGGAACGATAGGTGCCTGCTGCGCACGTACGAGTGAATAAAAATATACTATTATATAAGAATAACACTGCGCTGCGGCTGTGGAATGAACTCCCAGACGAGGTTTTCCCAGAGGACTACAGTATGAGGTTCTTCAAAAAAGGAGTGTATAGGTTCTTAAAGGGTAGGTAGGCAATAAAGCTAGGAGCAATGGGATTTACTCCCAGGCTTTTAAGGTTATTTGCGAGCTATCTCTTTGGTCGGTCGCAGTACGTGAAGCATGGCCCTTACATATCTGAAAGCTATCACACGCGTTCTGGTATTAGCCAAGGGTCCAATTTAGGGCCATTGCTTTTTGTGCTCCTTATAAATGACCTTTCCCTTGAAGTACATCATTCCACACTACTGCTGTTCGCCGATGTAAAACTGATCAAAACAGTTCACGGCCACAGGGATTGCTTGGAATTACAAATGGATATAGATGCGGTGTACCGCTGGAGACTCCATAACAAGCTCTATTTCAATTCCAGCAAGTGCGAGATGATGAGTTTCACGCGATCCCAAGGCCCTCACGTGTATCAATACAGTATCGGCGACGTCGCTATTACACGGTCTGAGCGAGTCCGAGATCTAGGTGTACTTTTTGACCCTGCTATCACGTTTCGCGATCATATTCTGGCAGCGACTGATGTGGCATACAAAAGACTAGAATTTGTTTTGCGAAATACTAAATCTATGAGCATACAAGCCACTCGCGTGTTGTATGCGGCGCTCGTCCGGAGTTTGTTGGAATCGAGTTCATTGGTCTGGAGTCCGTATGAGAAAAAATATATTCTTATGCTGGAGCAAGTCCAGAAACAGTTTTTGAGAACATTATACAAGCGAATTTACTTATATTATCCGTTTCTGTATCCCACCTTATTCTTACAAGGTCAATTAGGGTACGATTCCTTGCAATTCCGCAGGTCCCTTTCCTTGGCCAAATTCACATTAGGCATTATCAGAAATAAAATTGATTGCATAACCCTGATGGAGACTTGTGTACGTCTGTTTGTACCTAATCAGTACACTCGTGCGAGGCGACACCTGCTGCTGGCGGAGTTCGCATCGCGCACGCAGGCACACGCGCAAGCGCCAGTCCCGCGTGCGCATGCGCTGCTCAATTCCGTACTCGAGGCTCAGCCTAGCTGTGATTTGTTTGCAAGCACGATTGGACGATTGATGACCGAGTGCAAGAGAGTGATCGAACGAGAGATGCCTGCGAGTAGTATTGAATAGTTTTTTGTAAATTTTAATATTAATTTATTTGTAATAAAATCATTACTGTCTGAATTTGTGCCACTTTGGCGTTAGCTGTTAAGGTAATGTATTTATTTAACAATAAACAATGCGCAGCGTGCATGCGCAAGGATTGCAGGCATCCAAAGGTATGCTTGTTTGCCACCGTCGTCATACCGTCGTAGTAAAAAAAGTATTGCCATATTATTAGCGTACTGACAGGTGGTGGAATTATTGAACAGAGACTTGGAGTCGCCTAGGTTACTTTTTATGACTAATCATTAAATCCGTTTTTTGTTTAAAACATAGGTACCTACATTTCTTATTCCAGTAGTGCCAATATTTTTGTATCCGTCCGTATTATATTACAGTTTTCGTTTGTTTTACTTAATAGTTAACCGAATTGACTATATTTTAATTTGAGTAGAGGTTTAGTGTGATTGACGTTGACGTGACTGTAATCAAATGACCCACATTTTCATTATATCAATACCGGAATTTATTTATTATTGGCCATACAAAAAATACCGGGTACCAGTACAGTTCTGCTATAAGACCTTCATCTTTGGCAAATTTAATAATTGTAGGTCTATGGGAAGTAAGCACAGTATAGGTTTTGACTCTCCTGCGAAGTTTTAGTCAAATGGCCATCCTGAGGAAAAGAGTATTGACAGACAGGTGGGCTGACGGACGGACAACAAAGTGATCCTATCAGGGTTACGTTTTTTTCCTTTTGATGTATGGAACCCTAAAAAGGCACAATCACCGGTCTACTCAATGGCTTTTGTTTTATATTATTTATGAGTACTGGTGCGTTCAAATTTCTGGTCACGTTTGTTTTTGGTGGGCTGGACGAATCTGTCTCATAGACAGGCGTGGATCCAGGATTTCGTTCACGGGGGGGCACTTTTGGGTCCCCACCTATGGGCCCCGTAGTATACGAGGTTTGCGTTTCAGGGGGGGGGGGGGCAATTGCCCCTGTTGCCTCCCCCCTGTATCCGCGCCTGCTCATAGAACGAAACCATACATGTGAACGCACCAGAATATCGTGAAGATAATTTGCCGTCCGCGGTAAAGTATAAAAGCGGCCAATGTCTTTACGTTGCTTTCTGTGCAGCAGGAGGTAATTACTTGTGTATTATGTTATAGTTCATTGATTTAACACGGTATAAAATTAAAAATATACGGACAGAATAAGATAAAATTATTTATGAAGGAGTATTGTAACCTGTTTATTAGAAAGTCTGGATTAAGACAGATGATCATTAAGGTGATAGGGTACATATAATAACAATTATAACAATGACAATTATAATTCAGACGGATTTAAAATAAAGTTAAATAACGTGATAAGTTTATAATGGTCGGTAAATAGCAGAGTCCATACATACCATTTGAAAACGATGTATTTTGGTGGTCTAAAAACATTGACACTAAATACATACCTAATGAATGAGACTGAATTTTATCAAATTACCTACCGTTACATCGTTAAGTAGGTACTCTTTTTTTAATATGTATTGAGGTAATTAATAAGTAAGACAGTAACGTCACCGCCTGATTGATAATTATCAAGTATGTAAGTTACTACCGGTAAGACAATAAACAATAGCAAATTATCCCGTTGTGATGTGGGTGTGCGATCTAAAATGAGTTCACCTATGAGCGTGCAGAACATTAAATACTAACGTAGCATGCTTAAGTAGAATTCAATTAAAATATTTACAGAAAACATGGATGTTGTAAATAAACAGTGGGTCGGAGAGTGACTGAAATTACATTTGACAAGGACCTATTTGATAATAATATTGTTACACACAAATGACAGGATATAGTGAAAGGAGTACGCAAAAAAAACCGCAAACGATGTATAGTTTAGCCGTTTGGCACACGCGTACTAGAGGTCATAACAAATTTTCTTTTTTTTAATTTCCCAGTTCTTTAAAAAAGTCCGGTGCTGAGTAATTTTTTTTTAATGGAAAAAATCTTTTTACAGAAATCTATCGCGTGTGGTACCATATGAAAGAGCTTTTCAAAACGGTTTTAACTATATTTCATATCATTACATTTTAACGATTTTTTTTACTAAAACAAAAAAATCAAAACATATCAAGTTTGGGCTTCTCCCATATACCCATGCAAAAATACAAAAAACCTATACAAAATGCATAAATAATATGAAAAAAGCTCCAACATTAGGTTCCGGAGTTGGTGACCAACCAAATTGACTTTCCAAGAAATCCAAAGAAATTATGTCTATCGATTATGTTTCTAATGGGTATAAAGTCTCGTACAGACCAACTTAGGTTAGGGATCTAAAAACCAACAATAAAAAAAATCCGTTTTCCTTATATTTACGGATTTCTTGGAGAATAAAGTAGTCCAGCCCATGTGACATAATCCCATACATAGTAAAGATCTCACTGGCCAATTAATCAAGTAACGTGGAATTGTGTGTTTAATTTATTTTAAAACTATACCTTTTGCTCGCGGCTTGGTGTGCGTGGAATAAGTAATCCACCACCCTTTTTATCCCCTTATGGAATGACTTCTGGGATAACAACTATTCTATATCTCCCCAGAACTATAACTATCACCATACTTAATTTTAGGATAAAACTATCCTTCGTTGTTTCCTGGGACTCAAACTATATAAGTACAACATACCAAGTTTCATCTTATCGACGGTCAGCGTTATTAACCGCTCGCCATACAAACTACGAACCCCTTTTCAACCCCTCAAGGGTTTATTTTCGGGATTAAAACTATTCTATATTGTTTCCCAGTACTCAAACTATATCCATACTGAATTTCATCTAAGTCGGTTCGCGGTAAAAAATTCTCAATACACACCTCCAACCCCCTTTTCACCCACTTAAAGGTTGATTTTCGGGATAAAAACTATCCTATATCCTTTCCCGGGATTCAAACCATATCTATACCAAATTTAATCCAAATAGGTTAAGCGTTAAGAGGTAACAGACCGACAGACAGACACACTTTCGCATTTATAATATTAGTATGGACAACCTAGCCAGGGATTTTCTCGACAGATTAGTAAAGTTTGCATCAAAATCCGTTCAGCCATTTTCACGTGATGCGCGATCAAATAAAAATTCTAAAAACTGTTGGAACGCGTTCTGTTATCCATTTTAAGTATCCCCAGTCAACTTTTTTTCTAATATCTTCCATATACAGACTTTCGACCCTCTTCAGCTTTATTATATATGTATGTATATATGTAGATGCATTGAATAGGTATAGACTATATTATATTTATATCCCCAATAGCTTTTAGTTTTGAATTTCTCGATTTCGCGGATTAAATACCGAGCTTGGCGACTATATCGCTGTCTGTCTTAGATAAACACCTTATCAACTTATCATCCACATCTGAAGTGACTCTACCACTCCTTTCTAGTATTATCAAATCATAATATGGCACTGTCCTCCACATTCTTCAATAAACCACAGAGATTACACTGAACATTACCTAGACTTCACTTCTATCGTGTGTTTTTACATTATATCAATTAGGTCATTTATAAGTATAATAGAATCCTTAGTATAATATATTTTTTGATATTGTTACTAAAATGAACGATAAAACGGAAAATAAATTGGTTACTTAATTAACAACCTCAGTACTACCTACTTACTTAGTAATTGCTAGCGCACAATCCTGGAAGTCGTCGCGCGCACAAATGCTATAAATGTTCATGTGATTAGTTAATCAGTTTAGCGCACTCATGCATACATGCACGACAGGAACCGATTTAGGCTGTCAAGAAACCCAATAATAACTCATAATCGTTTGTTCTACTTGTAAAATGTAGTCTATTAGATATTAGTCAATGCAACTGGTAGTTATTGGCGTAGTATAACTAAAGTATTAGTTTACAATTTTATTGAAGCATGCTTTATGTGGACATATTACCTGTGATTAAAACTCCAGGATTCACAACCAGTACACTTTATTTAATCACCGTAATTATTATTTCACAAGTGCACAAATACCATTACAAAATAGTAACACTTATTTATTACAGTACTTATAACACAATTCTAGAGAGTTACTACTCAAGACCTTGCTTATGCTAATGCTCGACAACGAATGATCGCTCGTCCATCCGGACACCTCGTTTTTACCCCGTCTCCCCACTACTTAATGAGTGGGAGGACGGTGGTTAGTATTACAGTATTATCATCCTACCCTACGTAAAATGTAATGTAAACAAACTATTCTAAAACTAACTTTTATTTATTAAAATCATCACATTCGGCCATCAGACATCGTGCTGCCTCTGGCGCACGTACGTAAAATACAAATCAGTATAATAACAGCTAGCTCCAAGGATTTACAATTTTTCTTGATCATTAATTTTAGTAAAAATATTTAATTAAATGTTGGTATTATATTTGAAGGTACAATGGGATCATAAAAAAAAACTATAATAAATTTAAAACATGAAACAGCAATTAAGTTCATGAGCTATAACTTAATCATCACATTCGCAAAATAAATATATTCATATTAATATTAACCTATTTAGTATGACATCACATATGATTTTGCTAATCAAATACTTGTTCTTATCAAATATCTTGTGATTACATAATATTTTAAAGTAGTAATCATTTGGAGTAACCAGCAAAGCTCATTAATAACGCGTTTGTTATATATTTTTTTTTTACTCGCTATCTTCATTTTCTTGGCTTGAACTGTCACTATCGCTGTTGTGTACTTCCAGAGCTTTAATGTTTATCCAAGGTCTAATTCGATCTACAGAAATTACGCTTTCGTATGATTTGCCCTTCTTTTTAAACCCAGGAATGTCTTTTATTACGTACCTGTCATTGCCTAGAACTTTATCTATCTTATATGGACCTACAAACTTTGACAAAAGCTTTGTACTTTTCCCATCGTTATTATAATTATTGCGAGAAATTTTTACTAGATCTCCAACTTTATAAACAACTGCGGTTACTCGTTTGGAATCATGCTTAATTTTTTGTTTCGCTTGACATTGTTCTATATTAGAGCTTATTTCATTTCTTAGTTCCTGCAAATTAACTCTGGATGGACAAGTATCAACACCCAGTTTATTACTGAGATCATCGCGCATTTTGACCCCAAACAAAGCTTCTGTCGCCGTTTTGTGGGTTGTGGCATTCACAGTGTTATTGATGCCCCATTGAACTTTTCCCAGGCACTTGTCCCAGTCCCGTTCGTGGCCATCAGAGTTCTGTGCTCCTAAAGAATGTAATATGGTCTGATTGAATCTTTCAGCTTGGCCATTGGCCCTGGGACAAGCGACTGCGTTAAGTACATGTTTTATTCCATGACGTTCGCAAAACGTCTTGAAAGCTGTTGAAGTAAAGGACGTGCCACGATCAGATATAATTCGAGCCGGGATACCAAAGTCATAGAATATTGCTTCAAGAGCAGCAAGGGTGTTTTTGGTTTTAGTGTCTCTTACTGCTCTAACAAACACGTATTTGGAAAAACCATCTACTATAGTCAATATGTGGGTATTACCTTTTCTACTCTTCACAAAAGGGCCAAGATGGTCGATATGAATGGTATGAAATGGGATCTCTACCTTCTCGATAGGGTAAAGATACCCAGCTTTTTGCCTACTCGAATTGTCTTTATTATAAGCACATTCTATACATGCTTCAATATACTTTTTTAAGAATCGTCGTAATTTAGGGAACCAAAACGTCTCCTGGATCCTTTCTAGTGTCTTAGCATAACCTAGATGACCTATTTCATCATGATTGGCCCTACATACCTGCCATCTCGCGTTACGGGGAACCACTAAACACAGTCGGTCATCTACCCTTCTATACAGCGCATGATTCTTAACAGTGTAATTTTTCTTTATATCTGTATACTCTTCGTCCACATCTGGCCTCAATATCTTTATAATTCGTGAAACATCAGGGTCTGCTAATTGGAGGGTCAAAAGCCAACATTCCTTTTCTAAGATATAGACAGTAATACTCGGGTCGCCGTCATTCAAGTCCGCGGGGAGGGTCGTATTTCTACTTAGTGCATCTACATGTGCCATACGCACTCCTGGTCGATATTCTATCTCAAACGTATATTCGCTCATTTGAAGCCACCACCTAGCTATCCTCGGTATAAGGTCTCGTTTAGTTAAAGTAGTCCGCAATGCGGCGCAATCAGTAAAAACTTTGAAGTAAAGTCCCAAAAGATATACTCTAAACTTCTTTAAAGAGCATACAACCGCCAGGGTCTCGAGCTCGTAGGAGTGCAGATGCTTTTCTTCAGGTGTTGTTTGCCTGCTAAAATAAGCAACAGGCTTCAAGACCCTGGGGTTTGCTTGCCACTGCATTAATATTCCCCCTATACCCATTGCACTTGCGTCCGTATGAACCTCGGTTTCGAGTTTCGGGTCATAAAGAGATAATACCGGCCTATTGATTAGTCTATCTTTTAATTCAGAAAAGGCTTGAGCCTCCTTATCGCTCCACTGCCAAGGTACATTTTTCTTTAGTAAGTTAGTTAGGGGATGCGCGATTTCACCATATCCTTTAATGAATTTACGGAAATATCCGGTCAGTCCAAGAAATTGCCTAACGCCATGTATATTTTGGGGTGTGGGAAAATCCCTGACAGCCATTACTTTTGCTTCACCGGGTTGTATTCCAGCGGACGATATATCGTACCCCAAGTAAGTAATGGAAGTGTCAAAGAAACGACACTTATTTAGCTTTAATGTCAGTCCGAATTCCCTCAATAGTTTGAGTATGCTTTCCAGCCGTGAAAACATTTCATCGATACCTTTTGACGGTATTAGGATGTCATCTAAGTAGGCTAAAGCATACTCAAAACGCTTATTGCCAAGAATCTTATTAATCATCCGCTGAAATACAGCCGGCGCATTGGCCAGACCGAATGGCATCCTTTTAAATTGATAATGGCCATCAGGAGTTACAAAGGCAGTTAAGTGCCGACTATCGGGAGCCATGGGGACCTGATAGTACCCCGACGCGAGGTCAAGTGTAGTGAAAAAAGTATTACCGCTCAGATTAGTAATTTGATCATCAATAAGAGGGAGTGGAAAACGATCTTTAATGGTTTTATGATTCAACGCTCTAAAATCTACACACAGCCTCTGGTCACCAGTTTTTTTTTTGACCATGAGTATGGGACTGGCATAGTTTGAACTCGATTCTTCAATAATATCATTTCGCAATAAGTCATCGATAGTTTCTCGAACCTTTTCTCGTTCAGAGAAGGACAAACGGTAGGGGCGATATATGACAGGATTGTCATCTAAAAGGTCTATTTTCATCTCTACATCTACTGCACAACCTATCTCGCTTAAATTTTGAGCAAAACAGTCACGATACTCCTGAAGCAACGTATGCAATCTTTCTACCTCGATATCGCTTAATTCCTGGCCAACTTTAATGTCAGACCTACTAAGTGGCTCCAGGGTTGATACGTCTACCTGTATGCGATTTACCGGGCAACTCTTAGTTTCAGTAAAAGGAATCGACCTCGCAATCATAGTATTAGATGCCACCTCCAAGTTATGCTGTGATAGATTTGATAGTACTAGGGATCCTTTACCTTCGTATATACTATAGGCTCCCGAGAGTACACGGTACTCTTTCCCAGGTTCAGTTGCGCTATACCCCTCTACTAAAATATCGCCAGTGAATGAAACATCTTCGACATGGACAGGTATGGGTGCCAGACCACCTTGTGCGATGGAAACCGATTCAGTAACAAAAAGTTTCAATTGCTTATTATGATCAGTTGTGGAGAAAGGAGCTTCGTAGAATACCAATGTATTTTTATTATTGTCTTTTAAGACAGTAATGCTAGGCAGTTCCGTAAAATTTTGCCCAATCATTATCGCAGTTTCTAAATATGTATCATCTACAACCAAAACCTCAATGGTCTTCTCTACTTCATCAATTTTTACATCAACAAACGATTTAAAAAGAGGGTTGATTGCGGAATGACCAAATCCCCTTAAAACGGGAATGCGTTCAAAGTTTTTAACAAGATTTGAATTCTCAGCATCAGTACTTCGCATGAGACTGCTTGCAGCGCCAAAATCAATGTACGCGGACATTGATGTCTGATTGACATTAATAGTTTTAAAAAATTTCTCATTCGGATCATTGTTGCTTTCTATTTTCAAAACCTTTTTTTCGGAATTGGTGCTGTTACGGTGGACATTATCTGTCTTTAAAGGCTCTAATTTGCAATTGTCGGAATCATGGCCAACCCTAAAACATTTTTTGCATTTAATAATTGGTTTGGGACATTTATAGAACGGATGCCCTTTCTCTCTACAATTATAACAGGTTCCTGCAATCTCATGTGAAGTAGACTGTGCTCTAGTGTTACTCGAGTTATTATTTTTATTCACGTTACGGTCCCTACCTTTATTATTGACAAAAGATGGAGTTTGAAATACAGTTCGCTGAGAGCAGAGGTAATTGAGCAGATCTTCCGGTTCCGTACAATTTTGAGCCTGGGCCCCACTCCTAACTGTTCGGTCACCTATACCATGCACGATACAATCAACAGCTTTCTTTCCCTTAATTTCGCATCGATTTAGCAATCCTAGTTTTTCATAAAAGTACTCGCGATAACTTTCATCAGCCCGGGAAGTGCGTGCCAACATTTCTTCAAGAAGGCGTCCGTAATTCTCTTCGCTTGGAAACGCCCTCTTGAGTCTATGTTGCCACTCCTCCCAAGTGTACACAACGGAGGGAAGAGTCTCATACCATGTCTTTGCAAGTCCACTAAGCTTTTGCAATGAAAAATGAATGGTTTGTTTCTCATCCCATCCGTATATGGTCCTACACTCGTTAACCTTATTGATCCAGATTGTGACAGTCTGGGCTTTGTTCGTGGGGTTAAATTCAGGTACCACATTGTTCATATTGCTACTACTTAAAGTAAAATTCTTACTTGGTTCACTTTTCCACTTGGCCAGCAGCTTGATCACGTCCCTTGTAGTCATTCGGCTCGATTTTCGGTGTGGACTACGGTCACTTGAGGACGAACTCGACGACCTCCTGCGTCGCTTCTTTCGCTTGCGCTTCGGTAGCGGTGGCGTGTACGATGTACCGGCGCGCTCATCATCATCTGAACCCATGGTCTTACTGCAACGATTAATCTCTACTGAATATGCCGTGTTTTCCCTTAGTTCCCCAAACAAGGGACTTGTATTTATTTGAACTACTTTGTTATTAGGTACTATGATTATTGTTTTCTCAAAAACCCCCAAAATATATAAACATTATTTAACGATATTAATAGACATAGGACATAAACGGCCATATAACTTTATATATTTGTGTATGATCATGAATAATTATACTTATCTTTGAGATTGTTTAATGCTGTATCCACAATGATCATCTCAGCACTCTGGGCTAAGTATAAATGGCATACTTAGCCATTACAGCACTCTGGGCTGAATATCATTGGCGATATGGGCATACAAGGGTGATATCAGACACACTTAGCCTGTACCACACATATAGTACTCCATACTTTATACTCATGGCATACATGGCTGATATCAGGCATAATTAGCTTGTACCACACATGTAATACAACATACTATACACACATGGCACACACGGCTGATATCAGGCATTATTAGTCTGTATCACACATGTAGTACCAGATACTATACACACATGGCACACACGGCTGATATCAGGCATACTTCGCCTGTACCACACGTGTAGTACCATAAAATCACACAGGTACATAAAAGATGACACACGCGGCTGGTATCAGGCATACTGGGCCTGTACCGCACGCGTGGCATCATACAATCACGCAGGTACACAAAACACGGGACACGTGACTGGTATCAGGCATGCTGAGCCTGTACCACACACGTGGTACCATGAAATCACACAGATATACAAAACATGGCACACGTGGCTGGTATCAGGCATATTGAGCCTTTACCGCACACGTGGCACCATAAAATCACGCAGGTACACAAAACACGGCACGCGTGGTTGGTATCAGGCACGCTGGGCCTGTAGCACACACGTGGTACCATGAGATAACATAGATACACAAAACATGGCACACGTGGTTAGTATCAGGCACGCTGGGCCTGTACCACACACGTGGTACCATGAAATCACGAAGATACACAAAACAGGGCACACGTGGTTGGTATCAGGCATACTGGGCCTGTACCACACACGTGGTACCGTGAAAACACAAAGATACACAAAACACGGTACACGTGGTTGGTATCAGGCATACTGGGCCTGTACCACACACGTGGTACCATGAAATCACAAAGATACACAAAACACGGCACACGTGGTTGGTATCAGGCATACTGGGCCTGTACCACACACGTGGTACCATGAAATCACATAGATACACAAAACACGGCACACGTGGCTGGTATCGGGCATGCTGGGCCTGTATCACGCACGTTGTACCATAAAATCACATAGATACACAAAACATGGCACACGTGGCTGGTATCAGGCATATTGGGCCCGTACCGCACACGTGTCAGCATATGGTTAAACATAAATATTTATCCTCAAACAATATCCAAACATTTTTATCAAAAATCATTTACAGTGCCTCGGCCACATGCTATTCTCTATTTTAGCCTGAGTTATACATCAATGAAATAAAATTGGATTTTTATAACTAAAAATTATTTGTTTTTTTTTTTTTCAATATTAATTACTTTAGTGTCGAATTTTACTTACGGTTCTTTATCCCACTTCTGAAATGTGATTAAAACTCCAGGATTCACAACCAGTACACTTTATTTAATCACCGTAATTATTATTTCACAAGTGCACAAATACCATTACAAAATAGTGACACTTATTTATTACAGTACTTATAACACAATTCTAGAGAGTTACTACTCAAGACCTTGCTTATGCTAATGCTCGACAACGAATGATCGCTCGTCCATCCGGACACCTCGTTTTTACCCCGTCTCCCCACTACTTAATGAGTGGGAGGACGGTGGTTAGTATTACAGTATTATCATCCTACCCTACGTAAAATGTAATGTAAACAAACTATTCTAAAACTAACTTTTATTTATTAAAATCATCACATACCGTTATGCAGAACTAATTTGGAAAATTGATTGGATTCCATAATTTCCGCAATCCCTAGTCGCAACGACACGTGCATTGTGTTTTTACTGTCGACGCGTGCGTAATCCTAATGGTTAGGAGTTATTGGCCCGATTTTCGGAAATAATTTATGTTTTACACCAAGTTCACGAAAGTACGGTTTCATTGCCAAGTAGTAGTCAAAATTTAGAAAATTGAATAAAAATGCTTGGACCGCTGGCCAGATTATCAGTACCTGCTCGGTTGTAGCCGTTGTAGGTATAAATATTGTGACACAAACATTGCAGAAACACAAATTGAATCTTAAAAACAGATATCAAAGAAGGTAGGCAAAAATGATAGTCCGTGGGGTACACTTAGTTAGGTATACGAAAAAGGATGATGATAGAATTTCCTTTTGCACAGTTGGTCCTCTTGGTTCTAAGATTAATGTAAGAAGTGGAGTCCATCAAATTTTTGATGCAATTTTTTAAGTGGCACCTAAAAATTAAAGAAAAAAAATGTTCGCTATATAGTTGATTTTGGCATCATTGTTGTATGAAAAGAGGATGCCTAAATCATTTCTGATTTTTTTTTAAATGCCTCTTAATTTTATTATGTTTTAACGCCTTTGTGTTTTATGTCTAACGGTTTTTTGTAAAGTCCTATAAAAAGCCCTTCTATTTCTCATTCCAAAAAGTATACATATAAGATATTGTTAAGAGTAACTAGTGTGGAGGAAAAAAATACTAGTCCCGGTACAAAAATCTCCAAAATAAAATTACCTATACCTATAGTCAAGTATGGTGTCATTATCGTATAAAATAAGAACGCTTAATTCATTTACGATTTAAAAATTTCACATTTTCACGTAAAAATACCGTTCAAAAATTATTTTTTTAATCTTCGTTTCATATTTACCTATTATGATAAACTGCCTATATTTTATTTATTGTATGATTTAAGAAGACAAAAAATAGAATAATAAAATGCCCTTCTATTTCCTATTATAAAAAGTATTCATAATTCATATTAGTTTAGGTAAAACAAGTAAAAAATAAATATTAGTTTGGGTTCACACGAAAAACAATTTTGCTGTAGGTAGTGGGTATTCTTGTAGTATGAAACAACGATTTATGACATTGACAATAAATAGCTGTACTCGTAGGTAGGTATGCGCCCAGTAATTTGAGTAAAACCTATGTTTTCAAGACAACTTCCACGCCTGACCGGACATTCCGGATATATACTGTATTCCGTAAACGTGCATATTTGCAAGTTACACAATTTCTCCTTAGCTACGTACTTACTATTATAAACCTGCTATATACCTATCCACATTATAATTTAGCTTCGTTCAGTGCTTAATAAAAATCCTTACCTTAATAATCACCTAACACTTTCTTCTCGCGGCTAATTCTTGAAGACGTGGAATTAATTTCAGCCAATCCGTCATCTCGATAAAAACTACCAGGTTTATCTTAGGGACGTTAAGGGAACTTAACATGACATGAATGTTTATTACTCCTTGTTTAACTGTGATAATAATACTTCAGAAGCGTTTGTATCCTGTGTTGTGTATGCTTTTCGCGTAAGTAACAACTGTCACAATGCAATAACACAGATACTAGGTATTCTTAAGGATATCTAGGTTTCGCGCGCATGCCCTGTGGCTGCATTAATCTCCTGGCAAACCTGACATCCTGGTACCAGTGCATCGATGTTTGCACTATCGATCAGTGCAACTAGCGCAAGTGCAGTTAATAAAATCGTAGTTCGTATTTAGTAAAAATCGTATTTTAAGTAGGTATCACAGGTTCTAAACTTGCAGTCATAATAAAGGATACGAAATATATTATTAGTTTATAAGCCTATACAAGTATACATATATATACCCCACTGCAGGGCACAGGCCTCGTCTCGCGCGAAATAGCTCGGGAATATCGGGATGTAGTCCCCATTCCCCACATTGGCCCAAAGTGGGTAATAAGATACTTCACATACCTCGGGGCGCGAGTCTGACTCGCACTAGGCCGGTTTTTTTAATTACTATGATGGCAAGGAACCCTAAAAACGTTAAAAAATGTATAGTATAAAACTACTCAATAATTAGGCCCATGCCTTTTATAGTATAAGCTGCTCGAAGGTATGAGCACGTTGTAGTTTAAATAGTGTGCTTTAGAGTTTTAAGCACTACTTATATAGTTGATAACAAGTTTCAAAAAAATCAAATTGGTGTTTTAAACATTAGTCTATTATTGTTACTTTAACTACAGAGTTGACATACAAGTATTTTTTTTCCTAAAAGTTTATTTTATTTTGTCAATAACTCCAAAACTATAAGTTTTAATTTATATTTTACCGGTAGTGGTCTCGTTCGTGACGTCATTATTTGGAACTCAGGCACTATAAACATGTTCCAGCATTAAGGGGGTCCAGATCATATAGCCAACCATATACCCGAAGCTCTTGTGGAAATTCCATAAATTGAGAAAATATTTTTTCACCCTATGGCTATTTCAGTTCGGTCACGCCCCTATGTTTTTTAACACAGCTGCCAAAATTGTTGCCAGATTTTTATTATTTTTATAGCCATATATAGCTTAACTAGCCTGTTTCATTATTGTAGTACATTTCTTTAAAGTTTGACTTATAATTTTGTTTTAAAATGCAAAACCCCGTCATATTTTATAGCCTAATGTATGTAACCTATGGTGGTTTAATGTTAATATATGTTAAACTGTAATACAAATTACTTTATGATGTAACATAGCAATATAATATAGCATATTTAATCTTCTTTCGTTGGATACCACACACGTGTAAGTGTAGTGCATAGTTTGGATGAATTTTGCACTTTTAGCAACGAATCGGCAGCCATTTTGATGACATCATTACGCGGGAGACATTCACCTATGTCCCCGTCTCTCGGTAGTTTTGGGGTCCCAATACATGCCAAACAACATACTAAGAGTTAGTAACGGTATACAACTCTAAAATATCACTTAGGGCCATCTCCCATAAGGGAGAGCACTAATGGGTTTCCTGGACGCATAATAGTTAGAATGTGACATTGCGCCTCGCGGCACAACTCCGAAAGGAGTTTCTCGCTCTTTTATGTGCTCCTGTTACTCTAGTGCCTGTGACAAGTGCAACAATATCACGCAAATGTCATACTTAAATTATCAGTATATTACTATGTCACTGATCAAATAATACTAAGGATACACAAAATCAGCCCAAAAAACGGCCCCACAATAGTACCGCGAGAACTACTCGGGCGGTACTTTCTTTGACAGGGTTAGCACGGTATAAGACTGGCCGGTTATAAATTTTCAGGAGCCATATTTTCAGTTAATCTTGTTTGAAACTGTCAACGATTCAAGTGTCAATTCAACAATGTCAAGATATTATAGGTACCTATACCTACATAAAATAATGCCCAACAGAATTTCAGGTCATTTTCAGAGTAGGGTTCCGTAGTTACTTGTCCGTCACAATTGGCATCAGGTGGACTAAAAATGTTTTTTTTAACACAATACTTAAACAATAATAAGCGGTAATTTTGTAGCACTGAAGTTATGCTTTGCGCTAGGTAACTTAAAATATCTCAGTCAAACTTGTCCAAAATAGATTTCATTGAATGTCCGTATTAAGCCCTACATTCATTTTTTTTTCGTTTACCCGCGGAAACCTTATAAAAATAATAATTAAGAATATAACTATGTACTTTTGGAAAGTACAGTATTTTATAAGAAATCCAGTGAAGCCTTGTTACAGGAAGCTGCGAGTCATTTCCTCCCATGCTAGGGTCTGATCATACTCGTAAATCTGTTTTCTCACATTCAAAGCAGCAAGCTCCAAGGCGATAAACAATGGTTTTTCGCTATCTCCCTTTCATATCACCAGAACGTTTGGAAGCACAATAGTATTGCTGTGCCACTTCCGCCGTAGAATTAACATTATACTGTACATAGAAATGGCTCGCTGGTAATCTCGGCGCTTACTTTACGCACGCGTATTGGTTTTAAGCGATTTATTTTAAGACATTTATTTAGTTAAGTACATATAATCAACAAACAACCAATCATATAATAACTCTACGAACGAAAAAGTTTGATTGATACATTTGTACGAAAAATACTGTTTTAATTACAAACAAAACAGGACATCAAAATTTGTAGAATGGTCCATGAGTTTTAAAACAACAAAAGAAATAATCAAACCATGCGTATACTGTTGTAGGCATACAATTTCAGATAGCGCGAGTGAGAGAAAGACAAGTTAGGGACTTTAATATATTTTTTTGCATATTTTTATGCATTTGCGTACTGCACGCGTGTAATTTTACTTGCCCCTGTGTTTCATATATATCGACAAATATTAATCACATACAAAAACATACCATACACATACTTTTAGAATAAGTGCAAAATAAATAAATAAATTATCTAATCAGGGATTCCTTTGTTAGTGCTTAGCGTTTTAATTTATTAATTAATGAATGAGCTAAGACGGAAATATTGTTTTAATTATAAGTAATGTGTGCAATGCTGTCACGGAATACTATGTATAATATGTAACAACGTAATTAAACAATTAGGTATGTGGACGAGGCCAGGCGGATACATTTCCAACCTTCCAAAAACTGTTCTTAATTCGACTCTACATACATAGAGTATGCAGCCAAGAAACTACGTTTTGTAAAAGGCACACATGACATGAGATTGATATATTGGTCGATTTAACTTTGTTCTGCTGTGTTGTATACAAAGGTAGAAAGAATTGTGCAGTTAACTATTTTGACTATTTTTGAATTTTTATTTTATTTTTTAAAGTCACACGAATGGCAGCAATTTGTAAAAGATTCCTAAAGTACGTTGCTCATGTTCCTTCCATCAACGGCCTCCTAGCCTGGTCGGTTGTGACAGTAGTGCTTACGAAGCAGGAGGTCCCGAGTTCGAATCCTGGTAAGAGCATTTATTTATGTTTAGTACCCACAACACAAGCCTTATTGAGCTTACTGTGAGACTAGGTCGGTTTGAGTAAGACTGTCCCATATATAATATTTATTTTATTTCCTAGGTATTTATTATTAATCAATTCAGCTTTGTTATGTATAAAATGTTAGCAATTATACGTTAATATTATTCGGTATTACAATACACAAAGCGGGTCACTTTTTATGAAATGTTCTATAATTATTCTCCCGTTTTCTTTGTCATTGAGAATGTTTTGTCAATAAAAAAAGTCTAATTCGATATTAATATAACTTAACTACTTTTGTAAAACCTTATCGGCAAGTCAGTAAATAGGTACAACATTTACTAATTACTTGTTCACGTAAATAACTCACGCACAGGTGTCTTTCTAGTTATTATCGTAATTTGATTTTTAGGGTTCCGTAGTCAACTAGGAACCCTTATAGTTTCGCCATGTCTGCCCGTCCGTCCGTCCGTCCGTCCGTCCGCGGATAATCTCAGTGACCATTAGCACTAGAAAGCTGAAATTTGGTACTAATATGTATATCAATCACGCCGACAAAGTGGTAAAATAAAAAGTGGAAAAAAATGTTTTATTAGGGTACCTCCCCTATACGTAAAGTGGGGAGTGATTTTTTTTTTCATTTCAACCCTAACGTGTGATATATTGTTGGATAGGTATTTAGAAATGAATAGGGGTTTACTAAAATCATTTTTTGATAATGTAAATATTTTCGGAAATAATCGCTCCAGAAGTAAAAAAAAAATGTGTCCCCCCCCCTCTAACTTTTGAACCATAAGTTTTAAAAATATGAAAAAAATCTGAAAAGTAAACCTTTATAAAGACTTTCTAGGAAAATTATTTTGAACTTGATAGGTTGAATAGTTTTTGAAAAAAAAAATACAAACGCTCATATCATATTTCATATCCTACATGGCGGTGTTATTTTAACTCTTAAGTGGGGACACTTACTGTGACGGACGAAAAACTACGGAACCCTACACTGAGCGTGGCCCGACACGCTCTTGGCCGGTTTTTTTTATTACTGGCTTACGTAGGTAAATAATAGGTGTAACTAATAATATTTAAATTGTTGTAATGACTATTATTAGCAGTTTCTCACCGAGATAGAGTTAGTAACTGATAGAATATTACAAATTGGTAGGTAGTTTTTTTTTTTTTTTTTTTTATACCACGACGGTGGCAAACAAGCATACGGCCCGCCTGATGGTAAGCAGCTACCGTAACCTATGGACGCCTGCAACTCCAAAGGAGTCACATGCGCGTTGCCGACCCTTTACAAAAAGGAGGATTCACTGTGTTGACGACTAAAGGAACAAGAAGGTCCCTCATCGTCAACACACTGGGTCCTCTTTGAGCTCTTTGGCAACCTTACTCACCAGCAGGAACACAACACTATGAGTAGGGTCTAGTGCTATTTGGCTGTGGTTTTCTGTAAGGTGGAGGTACTTCCCCAGTCGGGCTCTGCTCCAGATTTGAGCGATGACATTCGCTGAACGTGCCCTACCACACTTAGCGAGATGCCATTCGCAGTGCCCATACCTCTCTTTATGGCGTAGTTTAAGGACATACCCAGGTCCGGACGTAGTTTAAGGACATACCCCGGGTCCAAAGTTTAACGTGCTCATTGCAAATTTCAAATATTATTTAGGTAGAAATGTGGGTAAGTAAAGTAAGTAACCGTCTTCTGTCAGTTAATACCGCAAAAAATGTACTTTCACTTATTGTTGTATACCTTTTCTTAGAACGATTAAAATACATAAAAACTGACTTCGTCAAATGCCGTTGCCAATCAAAATTGATACAAATTCCAAGATCGTAGTGTTTGAATGTAGTGTAGCAAGGGTATTTTTGTAACAATGGCTTACAGACTGAATGGTTCCCCTACCTGCCTACGCTGCAGATCACTAGATACATGCAAGGCTGGGCTCTAATGTACTTAGGTACTTAGATATTTACCTTCAATGTTTTACTTAGTTGATAATAGCTACCAGGGTGGAAGGCAATTTTACAATGTACTTATAAAGTACGTTGGTGCGTATTTATTTCTAATTTCTTTGCACTTTTATCATCACACGGCACACGGTTACCATTGAGGGATCGAAGCAGACGATTGATTAAAATAATTGTAATATTAATTACATTAAACTACGCCTATAATTAATTAATCCATTGTTTTGCTGTTAGACTAAATAATAAATAAGTATAACAATATTGTCAACATAATAAAAGCATTTCATAAATTCGCTTTGCCATGGTAAGTACAGTAACTACATAAAGCATACCAAAAACTGAACACATGAGGACATGACTGTAATGTCTAACGTCAAAAGAGACACTATATAAGTAGGCATACATATGTAAAGTGCTAGGCCATTGTTGGCAACTTTAAACTAGTTGGAATAAGAGGAACATGTTTTGATTTTACCGTCTAATAGAAATCGTCAAAAATCAGAAAATGGAAACAAAGCGATAAAAAAATATCAGTCAATACATAGGTATGTAAGTGGTAGTACTCGTCATACTTTGTTTGCGTTTTGTATTTCTATTGAACGGCACTATAAATACTTACATTATTGGCGTTTGCTTCTGAAGTTTTTAACTCGGGTGGTCGCAACTTCAGCGCACTCTCTTGCCTTGAGCTCAAGCTGGGTGACCTGGAGATGTAACGATTAGAAAGTCTTCTGGCAAAATTGCTTTTGAAGTCTTCACATCGCATTATGGACTCGACTGGTCTGCTGAACTCTTCTCCCTGATTTACAGTGAAGGTGTCCTGGTCTTGCATATACATCGTCTTATTAATTTGGAGTCATTTTTTTTTCAACTATATGCACGTGTTCATTGAAGATTTCGTGTTACAGCAATTGAATTAAACGGGCCGGCTAGCGTACGCCCAGCACATGATGTGACGCGACCGACGCCGGTTAGGTTACATGTCACACTGGCTGAACTGGCAGACGGCGCTCGGTTGCCTCGGCTGGCTCGCGCGACACCTGTCTGTCGCCACCTTGCTTGCCGGCAACGGGCGATCAGAACTTTGTCAACAAACTTACACCAGCTTACCATGGTACTGTTTATTTTGATCCATACAAATTTCATTAAATAAAAATGAATTGCATGTAATGTTACTAATAAATCGAAAGATCGCAATAACATTACTTGGTTGCTATCAATCTGCCTATCCATAGTATCAATGTCAATACCTTTACTAGAATCTTGCGCAGCTGAAATGCAGAGCCATCTACTGGCATATTCTTACACGCTCTGCTCAGCCGATAAACTTCATAAAGGAATCAAATCTTTATCTACACGGTTTTTCTATGCATCTAAAGACGTGTTTCTATACTCTCTATCTCTATCTATATACATCTCTATCTAGAGAGATAGAGATGGCCGATGATGCTATTAGTTTCAATGAAGTTAACTTTATATTAGATTGAACTTACATTTAAAAATCTATGGTGACTGCGTAACATTCAAAAACACACTGAATCCTCCTTTTTATAAAGGGTCGGCAACGCACAAATGACACCTCTGAAGGTCGTCCATAGGCTAGGTGGGCCGTATGCTTGTTTGCCACCGTCGTGGTATAAAAAAATGGAAATGTTCTATTAAATAGAGTCAATCTGTGGGTAATACGTGTCAGGTTAGGTTATGGTGATATTGGTGATGCACCAGCAGTGTAAGTGGTGGTTCTTAGATATATTCTAACAAGATATATGGCACTGTTATAGCTTTGTCCGGGGATTTTAGATTGTATAAATTTAATATTGTAGCATATTGCCCTACTCTTTAATATTGTAGCAGTCGCCATCAAACATATCGGAGCGGCCAAGGTGGTCACATATATCTGAACGCCTCTATTGTCACGGCCAGAGCCCGGAATTCACACGGCAAAACAAAAGACTGTCGCAATGTAGCTAGTGTTAGAAACATTTGTTTTATCGATATCGATAGCTGTCATATGTAATGAAATTATATTTTCTGAAGTGTCTATATATAGTCACGTCATTCAAAGTTTTACCTCTGTGTTATTCGACTACGGCAAAGCCAAAAGGAAGGGTTATTGTATTACTTAATATGATAAAAAACAATTAAGATTTAGACGGATAACACATATAAAACAATTCCTTAACTTACTACTTCTTTTGCATATTTTAAATTAATTGTTACGAAGGATTATAAAATAATGTAAATGATATGTTGCATGACTTTTTTTATATAATACTCGATATCGATAAAAAAATGTTTCTAAAACTAGCTAGATAGATTGCGACAGTATTTTGTCTTGCCGTGAAAATTCCGGGCTCTGGTAACGACAATAAAGTCCATGTTCAGATATTTTTGAGTACCTTGGCGGCTCTGATATATTTGATGGCGACTGTACATAGACTGTAGTGTACCTACCCACCTTACCCACAACTACCTAATTCCTGAAATTTATGAGTATTCAACTGCATCCGCGATTCTAACTCGGCACCGTTCCCTTTCCTTCCACATTCCTTTTATCAATAAAAATAAGTAAATTCATTAAATAAGCACTCCCGTCAAGTAGGTAACTATTATATAGTTTTCAACAAACCAAATCCATAACCTGTGAGTAAATAAAACTGTATCATTAATCATTATGTTATGGATGATCTCTTTACTCTTTTGTATGATCCAAGTAAATCATCAATCAAAAACGTAAATATGAAATGAGAGCCAAGTTCTTCGTCGACAAAAGAATTGAGATCTATATGAGTGCCAAGTTCTGTGTAGAAAATTTAAAAAAAATCAAGAACAAGAACATGCAAGATTCTTAAATAATTTTACACAATGTATTTATTTCACTTGGAATATAATTTAAGTTCAAGATTGACTTGACTAGTTTTTACCAACTGATTATTTCTTCATGTTTTATCTGCACAAGTTATAATTAATCAAGATGAGTAATTCTAATTATGTACTTAAGTAGGGGGATACGTGTCAGGTGTGTGTCTACTTTGAAATATCTTGTTAAAGTTACCTATATGTATAGCTCATATACACATACAGTATATAGTAAATCAAATTTTCTTTCACGAACAGTAAAATAAATGTGATGTTATCGTTATAATATTGGATGAGCAAGATCGGAAAACGTTAATAGAATTGTGGAAATACTGTGAAGTGCTTGATCTTAAAACATCATTGCTAAACTTGCGTGCAAATGCAAAGGAACAGAACATAAAGTTGCTAAACTTAGTTCAAAGTAACAGAAAATAAAGTGTAGCATCAGTTACTTTTTCGGATTAATTATGGTTACGTTACGTTTTATAGTTAGTCAGTATAAAAACATGTATACTCTAGCAATCCAATCGATTGTTCTCTATCAATCCAATGCCTTCTCCTGTGTTATTTTGCTCAAATGGTGTAGATACACCATTTGAAAATAGGAGTCGAATAAAGAGACAGGTCATAGATATGTCCTGTCTCTTTATTCGACTCGTATTTTTGTATACAACGACTGGTGTATTATAGTTTACAAGTAAGGGCTTGGTAATAAAGGAACAGTCTGGTGCAGAAAAAAGTATCAAATCCTGCTAGCCTAATATGGTCGGATTTTTATCGCTTGTCATGGTGACAAGCGATGTGATTTTCAGACTTGAAGCTGATTTGACCGGTATTGTAACTTTTTGGCTTGGCACCGACTTCAAACATATCAGTTTGTAACGCATATAAATAATATAATAATTTATTTTATCCTTTTTGAAGTCGGTTTATCTTTTTTTTGTAAAAAGTTTTTATTTTTCCATTTTTAGTGGTTATATAATTATCATAATCGGACAACGGATCTCGCAATAATCGGTGAAGATATATAAGAAAAAGTTCATAATACGTAACTCAATGTAAGGAAAGTTCCACTTATCATATGTGGACTTCATCATTAGGTCCACTCCATCAAATTAGTGGTTTTCGAGAGGAAATGCTTGAGTTGCTTAAAAAAACAACCAAATCGCCATGCATATGCCTTCAAAAATTGAGGGGTTCCCTTAATTCGTCATGGATCCCATTATCAGAACAGCACCAGATTAATGTGGAACCATCTCAGAGGTAGTTTCTTTCAGACAAAAAAAGAATTCCTGAAATCGGATCACGGGTCTCGGAGTAATCGCTGAACATCCCACATTTAAAAAAATCATCATCATTATCATCAAAACAAATATCACAATGACGTTCACATCATCAAATTGGTGGTTTCCGAGAGAAAACCCTCGAGTTGCTTAAGAAAACACCCAAATCACCATACATATGCCTTTAAAAATTGAGGAGTTCCCTTAATTCGTCATGGATCCCATCATCAGAACAGCACCAGATTAATGTGGAACCATCTCAGAGGTAGTTACTTTCAGACAAAAAAAGAATTCCTGAAATCAGATCACGGGTCTCGGAGTAATCGCTGAACATCCCTCATTTAAAAAAATCATCATCATTATCATCAAAACAATTATCACAATGACGTTCACATCATCAAATTGGTGGTTTCCGAGAGAAAACCCTCGAGTTGCTTAAGAAAACACCCAAATCACCATACATATGCCTTTAAAAATTGAGGAGTTCCCTCAATCCCTCATAGATCCCATCATCAGAACAGCACCAGATTAATTTGGGACCACCTTGGAAGTACATCCTTTCAAACATAAAAAGAATTATTCAAATCGGACCACGGGTCTCGGAGTAATCGCTGAACATCCTACATTTAAAAAAATCATCATCATTATCATCAAAACAATCATCATTATCAGGTCCAATTCATCAAATTCGTGGTTTTCGAGAGAAAACTCTCGAGTTGCTTAAGAACACACCCAAATCACCATACATGTGCCTTTAAAAATTGAGGAGTTCCCTCAATTCCTCATGGATTCCATCATCAGAACAGCACCAGATTAATTTGGGACTACCTTGGAAGTACATCCTTTCAAACATAAAAAGAATTATTCAAATCGGACCACGGGTCTCGGAGTAATCGCTGAACATCCTAAATTTAAAAAAATCATCATCATTATCATAAAAACAATCATCATTATCTGGTCCACATCATCAAATTGGTGGTTTCCGAGAGAAAACCCTCGAGTTGCTTAAGAAAACACCCAAATCGCCATACATATGCCTTTAAAAATTGAGGAGTTCCCTCAATTCCTCATAGATTCCATCATCAGAACAGCACCAGATTAATATGGGACCACCTTGGAAGTAGACCCTTTCAAACAAAAAAAGAACTATTCAAATCGGACCACGCGTCTCAGAGTAATCGGTGAACATACATAAAAAAAAAATGCCCAAACCGAATACAGAACCTCCTCCTTCTATGAAATTGAAGTCGGTTAATAAAATGACAACCATGATACGCGTGCTGCAACGAAAGTTCTATGCAGAAGTGCAAGCTACCCTATTATTCCGTATGCACTGACTTTGCATTGAATGATGACCTCCTCAAAATGCGATGCACTGCTGAAAACCTAGTCATCGTTTGTTTCATTCCACCTTGTAAACAGTGTATACCGGCATCTCATTCGAGAATTATTTCATCCCTAACCCTAGCTAGACTTAATAACGCAGCACTCAACGTGAACTACTACGAAAACACACGCGTTTTCATTTAAGTTTCATTGTTATTAATGTTATCATTGTATAATACCTTCTATATGCTTTTGATTTTGGATTGTTTAAGTCAAATATAATCGTGGTGGTGGTCAAGGTAGCCTGCAATAAATAACCCAATAGCAAAGAAACGGCTTTTGAAGTATTTGCCTGCCTACTGTATAGTGACTAATGCGAGGCGATCGGTGCATTATTTGCTTAAAAATAATTAAACTGTAATTGTTTAATTATTAATTAAATAATTTAGCAGTATTTTTATTCATTTTAGGATAACAATCAGCAGCTATTTTCATGATGTATGTTAGTTAGAGGAAATAATATCAACATTTGCATCAAAAAGCCCCGAAAAAGGTAATTTGTAAATTTTACTTCTTTAACACATATTTATTATTAGATACTGTACTCGTACGTGCACTACCCCTTATTTAGAAAATATTATAAACTGTATGCTAACTATAGGTAGGTTAGGTACCTACCAGGTTTTATCTAACGTTATTTCATTTATTTATTTTAGTCACCGCATTATTACAATATTTAGTCTTTGGTCTCCGTTATATAGTCTGTGGTCACCGCAGATAAATATTAAAACAAGTTTCCTAATTTTCATTAAATACTAATAAGTACCTATGAAAAAATTTAGACATTAACTATTTGAAATGTTTTAATAATATTTATAAAAATCTAAATTTTTCTAACAGAGTAAGTAATCGGTATTTTTCACATCGATATATGCACGAAATTTCTAATCTTGGAAAATGAATAATATTAATATGTTTCGCATGTACTAGTGCCTTATCTGTTTCTAACACACACAAGTTAAAGTGACGAATAAGGAAAAAACATAAATTAACTAATTGAGGCCTGAGAACCGTTAATGAATACGCGGGTCAGTATGTTAACCCTCTTAGACACTATCCATATGTCATCAATCATAATGTAAGTTACCTATCCTTGCAATTTTGCGGCACGCTGTAAATAGGTAATTTGACTGACTTTGTTTGGTATAAGATTGTTTTTAACGGATTTCAATTATTTAGAAATCAAAACTACTTACCTACGTAGATCATTATATCGTGGTATTCAACTTTTATTTATTCTTAGTCAATATTACTTAAATCTTAATTATCAGTCCATGTAAGTTTACTGATGAAAAAGTGTAGGAACAGAACAGACTACATATGCCACTCTGGAGGCAAAATATGTACATCAATGAAAGTTTGCTTTATAACTTTATCTTGGCACTAGGTAGATCATCATTATGATCTGATCTGCCGACTCCTATCAAAATTTAGGGGTCCTACCCCGTTTTTTTAAAACCTCGTGCATGTCGGACCACGCATAATAGAGGATTCCGTACCTTCGATGGAATAAGAACAAATGTCGTATCTGCATATGGAACAAATTTTTTGGAGATGGCTCAAAAACTCAAAAATTGGTGAACCGATATTATTTACATCAATTTTCGTAGAAACCAAGTGTTATGGTATATTTTTTGACTTATGATTCAATAGTTAGAGGGAGAGGACATAATTTTTTAGACTTTCGAAGCGATAATTTCTGAAACTATTTACTTCATCAATTTTTTTTTTAAGGATACCTAAATGTTATTTTTAAAGACATGTCGATAGATGCGACACATGTTCATATCGTCACTACCCTCGTAAGGCCCAGTCCTATTTTTAGGACAAGTGAAATAGTGACCCAGTGTCCTAAAAATAGTACATCATATTTTAAACTTTCAGGTTCCAGAACAAAATCTAATTTTGAACAAAAAAGTTGACCTCGTGGGCCATTAGGACTACATTTTACCGTCCTAAAAATAGGCCATTGGGCCTTACGAGGCTACTATGAAAAAAACTCTTATCAGATTTTGCTTTTCGTTTATTTACTTATTGAACTAATACAATTTCATGTCGTATGCTGCACACACGTCGATAAACTCCAACGTCGATAAATCGACGGTATAGTATATGATCGCTATTTTCAAAACTGGTACTTGAAAATTATGTATATTTAGATTAATTTGTTTATTCTGCCGTAGATTAGTCCGATTGAGTTTAAACTTCGCTTTGATGACATCTGGACTATTCTACCTCAAAGATTTAATGATAGTTCAGAGCATCAAGCGATTACTCAGCTATATTCTGGATCCGTCTCTATTAAAAAACGAAAGTACGATGATTCCCAATTTCCACAGCCGATTTTGCCAAAAGACTTCCGTGCATTTTACGATAGTTTATTGCATGTACGTAGGTATATAGTTGAGAAAAAATAATTCAAGGCGATCTTTTTTTTTACTGAGACACGTTGTTATTTAAGTCTACTTAGTACATTTAATAAATAGAACAACATACATATCATTTCATTTTGTACCAGAAAATTTAAAGGAAATAGTAGTTTATGTAACTGTTACGTAATAAGGGTCCTTAAAACACGAGTGTGGTTTTATGAAATGAGCCGCAGGCGAATTTCATAATAAGATCACACGAGTGTTTTAAGGCCTAATTACGTACAGTTGCATACACTGCTTTATCTACACTCATATTATATATATTAAATTAATTGTTCGGAAACCATAGAATGACCGCCATTGTACCGTCATGGCCTACTCGATTGTGCCGGCGCTCGCGCGGGACCAATCGAGTTGGCCATGGCGGTAACATTATGTTATCAAATTCGATGTTCCAAATTTGAAACTCATTGCTTAACAATATTTGAGCATGCATAGTTAAAATTACGTTACTGCCGGAGATAAGAAACTTATCATAGTTAAATTGTTTGTTGTAATGCTTGTCATTGTCTACGGTTTTTGAACGCATTTTAGAGTACTTACAGTATGAGTGTAGATAAATTATCGTAATTCAACAACTTTTGCACCGAATAACTTTAATAAAGAGTGTTTGCGTGAGTTATTCGAATATTTGTAAACTTAATGACTGGCTATCAAAGTATCTCATGAAATTAACAAGAACTTATTTAATCAATCACAATAATTCACAGGATGTTTATTGTTCCTCCTAGAAACTTAATGATTTTCAGATAAAAAACATTTTTTGACAACCATCTCGCAAAGTATTGAATGACGTATGGTCAAGTTCTGCCAACGTTATTTTCGAACCTATGACAGCAACTTAGGGTTGTGATTTCTTCACTGTATATGTTTTCTAGCATTTATGAGTTCCTGGTAGGAAGTGAACAAAATGCTGAATTTTCCTTGATATTCCCTTGGTTTTCTACTAGGACTTTATAGTGCAGTAGGAGATACGTGCAAGTAAACCTTTAATTCAAAATAGACTTTATGTGGGAATAATATAGTACAGTTTTCAACTATCAACGCTTTTTTACGGTCCTACCATATATTCTGGCCTCATCGTGAAATCACCTCGATCATATCTTAAATAATAATGAATGTGGGCGTGGTTCCTGAAGTAATACTAGTGCGTATACTAGTGGTTGATTGAAATGAAAGATGTTACGCATTCTCCGAGCAACAATGTAAAGGAGGTCAGTACAGCACAGACTCAAACAAGATTTACTGAAAATATGGCTCGGGTAAATTAGTAACCGGCCAGTCTTACCGTCATAAGACTGTCAAAGAAAGTACCGCACGAGTCGTTCTTGCGGTAATATTAAGGGGGTATTTTTGGGCTGATTGTGTATCCCTAGTATTTGATCGGTGTACGCATTGAATTTTATTTAAGAATGTAGGTACTCTATTCAACCATATCGCTAAAATATGGAAATGGAACAAAAATTTAAAGTTGACAATAGTAGTTTATATAACTGTTACGTAATAAGGGTCCTTAAAACATGAGTGTGGTTTTATGAAATGAGCCGCAGGCGAATTTCATAATAAGATCACACGAGTGTTTTAAGGCCTAATTACGTACAGTTGCATACACCGCCGAAACCATAGAATGGCCGCCATCGCACCGCCACCATGGCCAACTCGATTGTGCCGGCGGTCGCGCGGGCGCGTGTCGGGCTGTCGGCGGATCCCCGGGAGGGTGCAGGTGTACATTATGTTATCAAAACTCATAGCACATCAATAATTGAGCATGAAAAGTTAAAATTACGTTACTGCTACGGATAAAAAGCTTATCATAGTAAAATCGGTCGTGGTAATGCTAGCCATTGCCTACCGTTTTCGAACACGTTTTAGAGAACTTACAATATGAGTGTAGATAAAGTATTTTTTTCTATAGTTAATGAAAATGTTTTAAAAAAATGAAACGTATACAATAGCATGACAAGTTGATAATGGTGGTAAGACGGTATCCATCCATACTAATCTATTTGTCTCACTGTCACCTCTTCACGTTTAAACCTCTGTATCGATTTCGATGAAAATTTGTGTGGAGATACTTTAAGTCCAGGGGGAGGCTAAAGAATAGTCTTTATCAAGGAAATCATCCCTCAAAGGGGTGAAGAGGGAGCAGGAAGTTACTATGGACATGGTGGTCACTGCGGATTTAAAATAACATATGCGCTAATTGAATGTTGCCATTAGATTACATTAAGGCGTTTTATTAATTCCTTGTAGTGAGTGTTAATTTTAACAAACAAAGCCGCGAGCTGTCAGAGTCGAAGAGACTGGTCTGGTTGTGATTAGTGTTTGACAGTATAGTAGCTGCCGCTCTACCTGTCTACACTCTTACCAGGATGCCAGAATAAACCAAGCCACTGAAATTCGGACTCAATCATAAATTCTAGCTTAACTTGTGTTGCTTGAGGTACATTTTTCCATGAAAGACAGGAGAGGATATGTTGGAGTACCAACTAACAGACGGAACAGTTTCTCAATTCGCGCGAGTCGTAAAATAAATGAGTTAACGAAAGAAATGGATATTGATATATTTAACTGCAAAGTTCCTAATGTGAGGCAAAGTATGGTTAAGCGTTGCTTGATAATAAGTGTGTAACCTATGTCAATAATATAACACGAGGTCTTTCCGCCTTCTGGACCTATGTAAAACGCAATCGGGGTTCTAATCAACCTGCGACTTTTGGGAGTATGTCATCTCAGGATATTGCTGACGTCTTCTTAAAAAATACCCGCACACGTGACATAACGGCATCATATCTGGCATCAGCAATGGGGAAGCGCCCAATTTAATTGCTCGGCTTATAACCATTGGTCACATAAGTGATGAGGACGTTCGTACAGCAATTAAACGCTTACAGTCCAAGCACACTCAGGGCCCAGATGGTATTCCCTAATACATCGTCAAAGATTGTTGCGAAGTTTTTGTCAGACCGCTCAAACTTATTTATTTATTTATGTGAAGGTAGAATACCGGTATTCTTTTCATACACATTAACCGGTATTCAATTTCGGTATCTCAGTTGTTAATGAATATTTTTAGATAATCTGATAATTTATTACGTTTACCTAAATCACATTACAGAATATCACGTAAACATTACGAAAGTCGGGCGTTATTTTGATTTTTAATAATACCGGTAACGATCCCTGTTACACAGAAACATACATAATATAAAGTATACAATTAGCGTAACATTTTTGAGTACAGATGTACAGATGCTTCCTTAAATGAATCTCACTGAGAAGACAATACACTAATGGAAGTTATAATGTGACAATATAGTGTCATATAATGTGACATATAAGTATTCAACTTAGCAATAAAATCTAAACTGCCTGTTCAGCCTGGTAGACCACCAAAGTATTACCAGTTCATGAGTCGGGATTGAAATCTGCAGGCTTATGATGGACACTGTCGGCGGATAACTTGATAAAATGATAAACTGACAAGTTATCAAGTTATCAGCGGATAGCCAGATAACATGACAATATGTCAAGTTGTCGGCTAGTTGCCGACATGATTCAGTAGTGTGTGTGTACCACAGTGTATACGATTGTCTACGACTAGCTTTTTAAAACCCATAAAATAGGTTAAGACTTTAAGGAGTACTAACTTCTTTTAGATAGTCTAGTCCATGTGTAGTCATACTCTAAAAAGTAATGCTTTAATCTTTAATATGTATAAAAAACCGGCCAAGTGCGTGTCGGACCACGCATAATGGAGGGGAAGATGTTTTTTGTAGATAACTCAAAAATGGCTGAACCGATAATGTTCAAAATAATATGTTGTGACCACAAGTCATTTGATATTTACAAGTCAGTGAAGAAATACATTTCCTTTGTATAATATCACATCTAAATAAGTTTATAAGAAATACATTGTAGGAATACCGAACCTAATCCCATCAAACCCTAGTTTCCCGTCAGGGTTGAAAGGTCTGTATCTTTCGTAAAAACTGGTGTGTATGCCAAATCTTAGGATTAGGTTCTGTAGCAGACCCCGAGCTCCGATAAAAACGTGCGGCCGAGATAATACGATCAATGCACGGTTTAGCCATGAAGTTATCATTTTAAACTGGAGTATTACCCTTCGGTCACAAAGCGAGGCCGAAAGAGAGAGTTATGATGGGGACTCTGTCTCGTTTTGACTAAGGAGGTAATGACGTCATCAGACAATCAAAATGTCAGTATGTGTCAAATGTGACAATTTTGTAACAAGTGTGAGTGAGACACCGCCCCCTTATGCTCTCTATCAGACCGTTTTTACTACTTATTACTAGTCACAGTAGTAGTGCTCGGTAAAAAGGTTCAACTGTTAGGGAAATAGAGTAATGTCCGGTTTCTCTCTTGGTCCGTGGGTTTAGCACTTTGAGAATTCAACCAACGAACCAACCAACAATAGCGACTCCTATTGACAGGCGTTCCCCTCTGCCGAAAACATATAACCAGTGGTCATACACATGTATGGACTGGCGTTTATCTGACGTAGCTATTTGTACGTTACGTACGAATAGCCATACATTTGACGTTCCCCTCCCCGGCAAAAATCGGCATACTTTTTGTATCGGAAATGACAGACATGGCTACTCCATCCGGGTTGAATTCTCTAAGGTTTAGCAGGATAATAATTAATGTCATATTTTTATCTGAAGTGATTTTTATTCTTTAGAGATTTATATTTATAATTCGGCACCAAGCAAAATACCAGTAATACTTGTACCCAAAATAAGTAAAATAGCAAGAAATAAAATAAAACAAACTGGATATGAGGGTAAGTAAATGTAGATAATATTATAAGAAGCATTATAAGAAGACGCCTCCAAAGTCATCGGTTCCTCGAGCAATGTGTTTTTCCCGTAGCCTCGTCTCTGAGCTCTCTGACATCGACAGCCATCAACAGGCTAGAATAGGCTTCTTATGCGTTTTTTATATTATTTTTTTGGTTAAGTATCTTTCTTATTACGGTTTTGCTTGATACCGATACTTGATATTTTTTCTCTCATCATCAACTTCTTTTCATTTTCAGACTACCGCACGAAAAACTGTGAACTTCTTCAGGCTATGGCTACTAGAATGCAACTAAAGTGTCGTAAAAAAAGGAAAGTAAGCAATATGTTTATTAAAGTGAGTAAACAAGCTGGTAGTAAATAGTGAAATGCAGACCTAACTAATTTAAAATTCTCTTGAAAATTACTATACACATCATGCGAGCAATCAAAACGTCTAGTGCATTTTAGTTTATGCTACTCTGCATCGTAGGAAATGCAATCCGTGATGTCAGCCGAACTTTCCGGAAAATGATAACCGTTTCATGTAAACAGAATAGAAATAAATAATGTTTGTTCCTTATTTAGAGTTCGATAATCAAAGAGCAATAAATGAAAAGTCACTTCAATTTACAATATTTTTAAGCTCTTGATGTCTGTCTGTCCGTCCGTCTGTCCTTGCGTTCGACTTATAGCGGGGTTTTCTTTCCCATCTCAAGAACCGTAGGATTAGCATAATTTTCTATTCAGTTGTTTGTCCTTTTTATTTACTTTGATGTAAATAAAAGTATTGCTACCAATTTAATATATTGTAATCCCTTTTTTTTTACATTTAGCGACTAACCGAATTCTATGGGTATAGAAGTGAAAAAAAAAAGATATTTTTGTCGGTGATGTTTTCAATAATCAACGGTTTAGACTGTGTGGTTGTCTGTGCGACTCTATGTAACGTCTAAGTAACGTTTTATAAGGAAATATCAAATATCAACAGTAGAACTATATATAAGATATGTAGGTATGCACGTTTATATACCGAATGAAGGCAAAATTTTCCATATAGGTAGTTTTCAGACTTCAAAATTATAAAAGAAGGAGATTGGCTGTATGTTGTTTTAGGGTTCCGTATCTGAAAAGCAAAAAACCCTGTCTTGGTTGTCTATCTATCTCTCTATATGTCCGTGCCTGCGTCGGTATAATCGTCCTTTTTAGGGTTCCGTATTTCAAAACGAAAAAACGGAACCCTTATAGAATCATGGCGTGGAGGGTTGTCTGTCTGTCTACCTGTCCGTCCATCCGTCCGTGCGTCTGTCCATCTGCCCACCTGTCCGTCCGTCCGTCCGTCTGCCCGTTCTTTTTTTATAGGATCATGTAGTGGATGTCTGTCTGCCCGTCCGTCCGTCCGTCCATCTGCCCGTCAGTCCGTCCGTCCCGTCCGTCTGCCCGTCTGTCCGTCTGTTCGTTCGGTGGTAAATATATAATCGTATAGTAGATGTCTAACTGTCCGTCCGTTCGTCCGTCTGTCCTTTGCTTTTAAGGTTCCAAATCCATACCTCAAAAAGAAAAAAGAAATGTCGTGTAGGTCTGTTTGTCTGTCTATTCGTCTGTCCGTCCCACCTTTTTGTCCGACCGCCGAAGGAAGGTTATGATTTTCGTGAGTATTTATGTAAGTATGTTTGTATCGTCGCATAGTAACTAACTAATACGGCAATTTTCTAGACGGAGTGTGGTGCTCATTCTTTGATTTATTTAGTTCATATCCTACGACATAACGATTGGATTACCAAAATATTTTAGTAATATTTTTATTCTATCAGTCGGTTCTTTACAAGTAATGAGAAAGCGGTGCTGCTAGCGTTGTTTCTTTTATTTATTTGTTACCTACTATTCCATATTTGAGCGAATATTGCACTGCTTTTTCCTGAAAAAAAAAACCTTATCGACACATGCTTAGATTGACTGGTAAATATTTTGATAATTGCCACAAGTAAATGGAATATATTATTTCAGAATTACCTAAGTACCTGAAAATTAAAAAGCAACTCTATCTACATGTAAGAGTTAAAGATTCATCACGCAACTTCGTCTCTTCGTGTGTAAAACGCCAAAAACCACAGTTCCATGTCAAGAAAATACGCCAAGCCGAGAGCCTTCATAGACACTAAACACAGCATTTAATATTATTAAATAATTTTACTTTGTCCCTAAAACGTGGTATCTGCTGCTAAAAAAATACTTGAGGATATCTGCAGCACCCACGTATTAGGAGGATCATTAGGTTCTAATCAATAAATTTTATTTCTGAAAGATGATGTGAATAATTGAATATGTACCTATCTCAAGTTTTGGGCGAGCTGTACCAAATATGCGCATTATTTTCTCTTGTCTTTTATTTTTATATAAATCCACTGTTAAAACGTACAATTTGGGCACACTTAGCACAATTTGCACAAAACTTCCACGTCACATCGTCTTTATTAAAATAATAGACTAAGAGTGTGAAAATTGTGACAAAATAACGAGAACGGCGAAACTCCTCTTATTAGTTTGCTATACTATCCTTATGACTAGATCCAGGCAACTGGTAGCTAGTCATCGGTGTAGGTTAGAGTTACACGACAGTAAATCTGTTGGGAAAAAGGAACATCAAAGTAGTTAAAAACACCTTTTTAAATGAAAGAGACACCTCTCTTTCATAGCAGACAGGGCCTATATATTTATTTTAACATGCCTAAGTACAAAAAATAATGCGAAAGAGAGAGATTAATAAGCTTAGTTACTTATTTATCTAAGCCTCCACCGATGAATAACTGACAGAAGCCAGGATCTAAAAATAAGGATAGAGTCATTCAGGGTAACTATGCGCACTCTTGTCTTTGACTTCATACCTCACAAAAAAATAGTATTAGAAGAACAATTGGAGTATTTATGAAAATAATAATCAAAACAGTAGCTTTTTTTTGAAGCAGAATAAAAATAATGAGGAAAAACCGGAATGCGCATACTTGACCCTTAATGCGGGTAAATGTGCTTAACATTACGGGGTAAGTACCTAGGCGTATTCAGGATAAGTGTTTGCATTTGTTTCGTTACCATAAATAATCATTTTATAAATATTATCAGTTAAGTAATTAAAATTAACTAATAAGTCTGAAAATCTGTTGAAATTGTCATGAAATTGAGTCATTTTCATACAGAAAATGCGCACACTTACCCGCGCACGCTTTCCCAAGAAAGCCAAATTTTTTATTACCGCCACTACATTTGCGCAACGATTTTAACTTTAAATTTTCAAACACTTAAATATATACTCAATTGATATTTAATAGACTCACTGTTTTGAGCTAGCAACTTTTCACATAAGAAGGCTTTCCAAAATGCTAAAAAAATTTGAAATGAGGCAACTAATATTGTATTTTTGCAAAAATATTCTTAATGAAACGTTGTGCAGCGCAGTGAGTCATCGAAACCGATTTGCTTCGCCCCTCTTGCGCCTCCAATCGGATCATATGCGGCGACCTCCCCCATTTGGCTTCTAAGATATTCGCTTTGCGCCCACTTACCCACTGCGCTCGATTACCGCGAATGACTAGCATTTTCTTAGCTCTCGTTATTGAGTCCCATTTTCCGTGTCATGGATCCTGGCCCGACCACAACAAGATATTGGAATATAATGATTGTACAAATTCATCATATTTAGTGCTTATAGTCAGATGAATTTGTGCCACATAGTTTTCAAGTTATAGCAGTGCCGTTGTGGTCGGGCGGGGGTACAGGATCCTGGCCCGATCACACCATTCAAACGAGATAAGGTGAATGCACAATTTCATCATTTTTAGGTGCTTTTTAGTGCCGCCAATGTCATGTCGCGGTAACGTTGTGGTCGGGTGGGGGTACAGGTACCGTGATTACTATGTGGAACACATTCATGTAATTGAAGACACTAGATGACACGAAATATTAGTTAATTTGTGCATTCACCAAATCTTCTTTGAATGGGGTGGTCGGGCCAGGATCCTGTACCTACCCCAGCCCGACCACAACGGTACCACGATAACTTGAAAACTACGCTGCACAAATTCCCATACCATAGTCCCATGACTACGAGCACTAAATAGCACCTAAAATGATGAATTGAGCAATCATTTAATTCTAATATCTTGTCGTATTTAGTCGGGCCAGGATCCATGACAGCATTTTCCTGATTAAGGGATGAAGCATGGGTGGATAACAATATTCTTCAATCATGTAGAATTGTAGATGAAATTCGTTTTCCATGTGGTATAGTTTTTGTTATCCAGTCTGTCTCGATGAGATATGTTGGTGCTGCCATATTGTGCACCAATCCCTAAACTACCACCGCTCAACTTGTAGTATGTTAGAGTGTCTCTATTAATAGTATACGAGTACGATGGCAGAAACTGAAACGCTGACTGTGTTTTGAGCTTAAATGTAAGTAAAACTTGGCATTAAAAATGAAAAATTAATTAGATATTTATGTTATTTTCTGCCTATTTAATATACCTAAATTTTAAATTCATAAACTTAGAAGTTAATAATCGTTCATGCTGAATCTTTCGCTTATTAAGCTAAACACGTAAAATTGCCTGTGAAAATGGTCATCATATCTACTTCCGATCCTAACCTTTTTAATTAAGAGTTGCCTGCTTATAAACTAAAAATACTTCCTTGTTAGAGTTTGTGGTACAGGTACGTGGTTTATATGGGAACTCATACATTTTACGGCACTTCTATTTCCAGACAGGCTCTAGTCCAAACTGTAAAGAGTTCCACAGTGCACACAGTAGGTAGATACCTACTGAAAACTTCAGATACCCCAAATAATTAATCAGTAGTGATACTTTAAACAGTTAATAATTGCGAAATATATTCGTATGGTTAGTTCTCCTTGCAGTTTTATTATACAGTTAACAATCGAATAAAACTGCAAGAAAAACTAACCATACGAATATATTTCGCAATTATTAACTGTTTAAAGAATCACTACTGATTAATTATTTGGGGTATCTGAAGTTTTCAGTCACTCTCATTGTATAATTACGTGCCAAACTGAAGCCGGGCGGTAAGATGTCCGACTTTCAATCCGGAGGTCTCGGGTTAAACCACTGTGTTCTTCGAAACTTTCGTACCATATATCATTTGATATTTACCAGTCGCTTTTCGGTGAAGCAAAACATCGTGAGGAAACCGGACGTAATCCTAATAAGGCCTAGTTTCTCCTCTTAGTCGCTTTCGTAAGAACTAATGACTACGCCAATTCATGGGATTAGGTTGCCAAGCGCACCCAAGGCTCAAATGAGCCGTGGCTAAAGCCGGGTTTAACGCTAGGAGGATGATGATATGTGCTAAACTATTCGTCAGGCATATCGAATGGATTACAGACATCCCTATAAGCTCTACAATGGAGTTTTCTCTGCTATTTTTCTTCGGCAGCAGCAGCTGCTAAAAAAAATTAAATGCCGCCATTCCTACAAAACAATAACATAGTAAGCATAGAATCATTCTAAAAAGTAACTTTTACATCTGAAAAAACAGCTACTTACTAGAAATCAATGACAAAAAGAAGAATTTTCATACGTTTTAGTTCCCGACAACTCTTATCGGGGTCCGATGAGCACCTATATAAAGTTAACAAGTTTTGCTGTCAAAAAAGGATAAATTATCAAGTTATCAGCTGGCGCTGTCAAAAGTGGAAAAACTGATATAACCATAGTGTAAACGATATTTTTTTAGACACACACATTCAAAAAAACATGCGTGCGTACAGTGGACAATATGTCAAGTTATCCCGCTATCAGATGTCAAATGAAAAACGGATAAAGTTATCATATTAATGACGGCAACTGTCATTTTATCAGATTTATATCAACTTATCCGCTGATAAAATCTGCCATCATAGGCGTGCTATGTCCATAACTACTTATACAGACCAATAGCTGTACTTTGTATTTTTGCCAAGATTTTCCAGTCAATCATTTACTCGAAAATATTTTAACGGTTAAACGGTTGGTGTTGCGATGAACAACATGGGTTCTTGCCGAAGCGCTCCACCACATCAAACTTACTTAATGTTGTATCTGTAATAGCGAGTAACTTAGATCAGAAGAAGCAGTTTGACGTGGCCTACTTTGACTTTCGCAAAGCATTCGACCGTGTTGAAGGCGACATATTACTTAAGAATTTATATTTAAGCGGTTTTTCTATCGACCTGCTAGAATTTGTAGCGAATTACCTCTCGAACAGGCAACAATATGTTTGTTATGAAAGATCTAGATCTGCTCCATTTCTGGTTGCCTCAAGCATTGGACAGGGTAGCAACCTTGGGCCTCTCCTATTTATTATCCTTGTCAATGATCTGCCAGCAGCACTTAAATTCTACTTGTTGTTTGCCGACGATCTCAAACTGACTTTGCCTATCGAATGTGTTAACGACGTTAGTAAGCTACAATCAGACATTGACGCTGTTCACGCCTGGGCGCAAAAGAACAGCCTCGACAAATTCACTGTAACTTATGACTTACACGTGTGCGCGCTCTCCTAAATACCCATATACAAATTGGATGGAAAACCACTACAACGAATCAATAAAACGGAAGATGGTTTGACCCCAGGTCACATTCAACCAACATATAGTCAGAGTCTGCAAGGAAGCAAGGAGATGTTTTGGATTTGTTATCCGGCAAGCCAAAATATTCACAAACAGGTACGCTATCATCATACAACGCGTTTGTGCGCAGCAAGCTAGAATCAAATTAGGTAATGCACCCGGTTCTGATTTTGTATGGCGGCCTGGACTGTATAGAAAACGAGTACCGGGAGCATAAGGGTATGTAATCAAATGCTGCAATCTGGAATCCCCATGAACATCAATATACTCTCCTTCTGGAAAAACTGCAAAAACCCTTTACACGTTTCCTTTACAAAAAGTTACACGGTTATTACACCTACCTATACCCAACTCTATTTGTAATTAGAATGGTGGACTACACGTCAGTAGAAGCTCGGAGAAATATGTACCTTGTTAAAGATTTGTACCGCTTTATACGCGGGGTGGTAGCAAATCCACCTTTCTGGTGGACTGCGTTACTTATTATCATAGCTATCTGTCATGTATGACAATATCAATTGGTAAAGAAATTATTAAATTCACACTAACTGTTAGGGCTAACTGGTAGGAAATGTAGTCAACAAATATTACATAAAACAGGTACAACTAACCTCTTAAGGCTCGATTTATTTTTAAGACAAGTTTAATAACGACCATTTCTCCTACATCTTGAATTTGCAGTGTCTAGAACAAAATACTTTAGTTGTGTAGATATATTACGTGTAAGAAAATAATGCAAATATATTTTAAATAATACCCTACTCTGTTTTAGTACATTCACGATAATGGAAATGAATGACCTACAACCATGTCGAATACCTACCTACCACTGTCTTCCTGGTAGATATACGCACCTAGGTACTAAATACCTAACTGCGTAGCGTAACATCCTAGTTAGTATTCAAAGATATGTGGAATGGATAGCTACACGAATTCTATCATATCATAAGTAAAGAATAGAAAATATTACTTAAAAGTGTTACATAGTTATTAGCTTGAATAACCTTGGCCCATTCCAATAGCCGCCTTTCATCCGCGTTGAGTTGAATTGCCTACGACTGTTGCGCACAGCAGCCGACCGCGGGGCAGCGATCCGCAGTGCATGTGCTGTGGAACTCGGACCACTGTATTCGCAGATTGACATTTTTTTGTACTGTAGCAGCACCATCACGAGCTATGCCATAACCATATTCAAGATATATATCTTGAATATGGTGTACCATAGTCAGGTCTCAACTCCAAATCTACAAAACTTATTCCAAAACTATAATAATAAATATGATCATATGATCTTCATTCACATCATACTTCTATTTTAGACCTATATCTTTGGCAGCATTTTGAAATCCAAACTATTTACGTAATTGCAGGGACCTGAAAAAGATAAGTATGGGCATTTTTTTGGAAATGTAGATTTTGATTGTTGTCAAGTTATGAATCTTATGCTATACTTACTACCTTTAAACATTTATGTATTTTTGTAATATGATCGAACTTTCCCATACACTGAAAAAAATACATGTTTGCTCCAGGCTCCAACGAAGATCTTATTTAATGTAACACGCATCTTGACTGCATGTAAGACTAATAAGATCTTGTCTGTTGAAGCTAAGAGCACTAAAAGTTATCATAACATAATATAGTTAGATATAGTAAATAAATATATTATTATTCCAAATATTTTATTAACAACTACGATCAAATGCATCTTAGTTGGACTTCATTTTTTTCAGAGTTCGAATCCCTTTGTGAGAGCAATTTTTACCGTACCGATAATTAAATGTTTTATCGTGTGAAATAAAAACAGAAATATTGCTATCGTATTACACCTAAATATGTATGACCAACACTCCTCACTCGGCCTGATCAGGACTTAATTTGCATCGAGATTACATACCATCTCATAAAAGACGGAAGATATCATTCAATACGGTTGCAAATGTACTACTTATACTTAAGAATAATAGGTAGGTACTTTTGAAATGCGCTTGCTCTTCACGGCCTGGTAAAGGGATAAACACAGCAACACCTGTCACTGGATAAACAACGATGTCCATGTTAAATTAAGCTGCCTTTACACACATCACTGAGAGCGAGCCATTGCAAAGTTGACTTAGAAGGATAGGCAGTATTTGGGTGTAGGACAAGATGGGAATAGGAGTGTTCCTTAGGAATCAGTCCCATTTGTTCCCGCCGTACCGAACCGCAAGCGACTGAAGCAGGGAGAACAGCGCATTTTAACTCTCGGGTTTGGCCATGCCATGCAATGCACCTACTTATCCCTATGGTGTCCTAACTCCCTACTATCCCCCTCTGCCCTACCACGCTTAATAGGAGCCTTAAATACAGTCAAGGTCTAAAATATGGTTTCGGACATAGGGAGAATAAATAATATGTAGACACTAATTAGTGGCAAGTGCAGAAGGGCTTCAGATATTGCTGTCACTTTGTCAATGTTATTTATTTATAAGCTCGACTATGCATGGGAAGGAAAGCGTCAATATGAGTTGTGCAGTGGAGCAAATTAGAGTGGTAAGTCACATCTAACTCGTTTAAACTACCTTCGATGGCTCATCTGTTAAAGTGTAAGTGGAGACTACTGGAGACAGTTTTGGAGGCCAGATGTTTAAATGCCCGCTACCTACTATATTTGTGACCCGCCCGACATGGTATAATCAATTAATCAGTAACTGGATATCTTACATAAAGCTTACTCGATAGAAAAAATTATCAAATAATTGATATATGCTTTTAATTGCAATACCCATTGAGAATAAGAATAGTGGCTTTAAAAAGAACACCTACTTCATTTCTTTTCAAGGTGTAGTAGGTCAGTGGCTTGGGTCGACCGCGCACCGCTTATGACATAATATAATTATGGCGCAATTCTCTGAGCAACTGAGGTTTCGCTATCGCTATCTCATTCCTCCTTATCTGTTTCGCGCTTCACCGTCTCAAATCTTGTAACACGTTTTGCAAGTTACATTGTTTTGAAAAAGGTTCATAATTGTTGGAGAAAATGAAGAATCCGCAGGTTTTTGTGCAATATTGGCAACAGTAGTAGGAATACTAGGAATTAAGACGAATACCTCCAAAGTTTTTATTAATTCACTTGCTCAATAAGTGGCTTTTTCCAGGTGGTTCAGCGCGCGGAAAATTCGATTATTCGCAATTGTTTTTTTTTTACTTTTCCAGCTTTCCAGATGTCCATGCAAATTACAGGCAAATTATATTTATAATTGTTACTAAAGTAATTAATCTCACATTGACCAATATTCTTTTTTGTTATGTTACCGCAACTAATAAAAGACGCCAACACCCACAAGATATGCGCTAAAACACTCCTAAATCCTTTTTAACTCCACCTTTTACCGAGAATATTTTAATTGATATTTTTACAGTTTTTAGCAGTTTACTAAATCACGTACCCTTCTAAATATGCTTTCCTTTTTATGGCACTGTGTAATGTGCCGGCAAAAAAATATATCAATTTTATTCAAATTCAGAATGATGTAAGATATCTGCAGCCTGAACGATCGAGTAGGTACAAGTACCTATACCGGGTATTATGATATTAAGAGTTGTTTTCCGGGCATTTTGGGTAATGTGTAGGTGTTTGGGTGCATGTATTATGTAGGTATATCTACTCCTGTCCTTCTTTGTGGTAGAGAGTTTTAAAAACGAAATTCATCTTTCATGCAGATCGTATCTTAAATTTAGGGTGATTGTGCTAGTTTTCGTCCATATATATGCCAGTTTTCCATCCACACTTATTTATACAAATGTAATAGTTATACCCAAAATAGAAGGTTAAAGTAAAAATATAAAAAAAAAAGGGAAAAGATATTTACTGTTCAAAACTAAAGATAAAACTATAAATAGAGAATTGAATGACCTTATAAAGTTTTCCCCGTATATTTGTAGCAGTTTAATCAATTGGAAGGTAAACTGGACCTGGACGGGAAACTAGCACAATCACCCTATATCACTCGTAGTACTAGTACTCGAAACGAAATGACTAACGTTAAGACATTCAATCTGGCCAATAATTTGTAATTTTGAAATCGCGTATGCGTATGTCAATTTACATGCCAATTAAATACCGTACGGTGTGTGCTCGTCTGCCTATTACATCCCATTATATTTTAAATGGAGAATAATATACTCAAGAACATTTAAAACGAGTCACATTGCATGGAAAGTTTAATACGAAGTGACACGTTTCCATTTTCCATAACTAGGGGGGAAAATGTAGTAAGTAAATACATAGGTATTAGAGTTATAGGATTTGAAAGTTACAAGCAAATAAATAATTGACTCTTTTAAACTTCTTTTAAATTACTCTCATTAAGAGGTTAAAAGGGGTAAACATATAACAAGTACAAATTGACGTTTTTAAATCGACAATTTCTCTACGTGTTTGTAGTTGCGTTGCCTGATATGTCAAGTACTTTTCGATTTAAAAAACGGAATTTATTACCACAGGTACTCGAAGTCTCATGGAAGTTTTTTATATACCACGACGGTGCACAGTGTTTTATGGAAGTCAAAAAGTGACATCCCCATTTTATTACAAATTACTGTAGTTTAGAGCATTACAAATGCGAGACTAAAACTGCCGCGTTTCTATTATGTGTAGTTTTTGAGAAATAAATTTTTGAAAATGTTGATTCTGACACCCGGTCTGGTGACATTCTGATAGCCTGAGCTAAACTTGGAGCATTTTGTACTCCTTGTTTTTGTGGAACTTTTTGAATAATTAAATCCGGGAGAACTCTATTACTTATTTAAACACCAAATAAGGTACTAGCTTTTGCCCGCGGCTTCGCTCGCGTTAAATTCGAGGTAACCAATGATATTTACTATGGATGGGTTATACCCTAACAAAATGAGCAGAAAAAATACTTCCAGAGTTATTTCATAACCTAGCAACGATTCTGTTATGTTTATCTATTTTGACAATCATTGTCTGATGACAATGCCAATCAAATCGTGCGCGACTAGCGACAGTTGTTTGAATTCACGCATATTAAATGCTTCACTTTTGGAGCGTGCATAACCCATCTGTCATTATTATAAATCATAGGGGGTAACACGGTTCCCCTTTGCCCCCCGGAATGCTCCATACAAACTTCCACCCCCCCATTTTAGGGAAGTGGGGGGTTAGCAAGAGACAAAAAGTAGCCTATGTCACTCTCCAACCCTTCAACTATCACGTCAATTCGTCGCCCCGTTTTGCCGTAAAAGACGGACAAACAAACACACACATGCACTTTCCCATTTATAATATTAGTATGGATGTAGGTAATATGATTATACTTATTATTCATATTAGTCCCAGTCTAACTCATGTCTAGTCCCATCCGGAAGAAGGCGTGAAACTTTGCATGCACGTAGCTTATAATAATAACAAATAAAAACAGATATATGTTCCTTCCCCCCCCCCCCCCCCACCCACTATTGTGACCCAATTTGCATTCTTATCACGTAACAGCAATGTTACACCGTCATAAAAAAAATTGTGGGCGACTAGGAAAACATCAACCTAGCAAAAAAGGCATGAAATGTAAAAAAAATTGGCTATGAACGGGTTATGTCCATAACAGAGCACCAAAAGCTGGCCTTTATCTTTACTTCTAAACCGATTTTGGATTACCCATTGTGTCCTTCGTCGCTCATACGGTTCGTACTGTGTTATAAGGCAGAAAACAGTTCTCACCACAATTATTGTAGAAGATTTAATGGAACATGTTTTTTTAAATTCTCAGTTTTGTTGTAAGTTCTACTGTTTTCATAAAAAGTGTAAAATACTGCAAATCGGGGTACAAAAGTGGGGGAGGGGTGGAAACAATCACTTCATCAAACAGGCACATATGGGAATATACCCGAATACTGCCTATAATGCCTGCCTGTCAATTTGTGTTCTATACACTTTGTTCGTGTCATTGTATTCTGATTATAAGTTTTATGAGGTTTGTTTATGTAGGTAATTTATTTTTTTATTACTTATTGCTAATATTGTATGTATTTCTATTATACGATTAGTTTAATCAGCGTCCGTTTATTTGAATGCTGAATCCAATTTCCCAGTTTTAAGATGTACTAAAAAGAGAGAGACTAATTTAACTTGAAACTTTAACCTTACACTACTATGCACATCGATCGCACTGGTTTTATCATCTGATTACATTATCTCTGACGGGGTTTGTGCATTTAATAAACTTTTTAGTATGGGAGCAGTTAATCTCATACCGTCACCATATCATAAAGGTAGCACTTGCTGCAATAAATCAATAATTGATTAGTAATAAAATAATAAATTACATTAAGTACTTATGAATTCCGTAATTAACCGGTTAAACCGTTTAATAATATGACCATAAAATTACTTAAATCAATGTTATTTGTGTATTAAGAGAAGTACAGTCAGCAAAGTGGCCTAGAAAAAGCTAAGCGTTAAAGGAATAAGAGCATATTTGTTTTTTAACTCCTAAGCAGCTTCTGCCGCTGACTGAATCAATGCTCCCACATTCACACGAAAATTAAGGAACTGGCCACACCTAAAGGGATTAATTGTTTCGCCGGGACAATGCCTGACAAAGGTGCTGCAATTTAGGAATCAATGGAAGTTTGCGGGCGGAGTTTGTCTTCAAATCAAAGACATTTTACAAATGAGGCATTTGCTAGAAGGAATATTTTTCGATAGGGTAATTTGGAAAACAATTGTCTCGCAAAAAAAATTGTGTCCGGTTTCGATCGAACCTGAAACAAAACTGAATATATCCTTTCAGCCTAAACTTGCATTTAAAATCGGACGAATAGAGTAATAGGGGGGAGGGCTCCTTTTAACAGTAGTAAGTTTTAACCAGCCTATAACTACTAAACTATACATCACGCAGAAATAAAATCAAGTTGTATATAACTTCAGGTCCTGTCTCTCAACAAGTCCTGACGCATTATTTTTCAATTGTTAATTAACTTCCAAATGAGATTTTTTCAATCAGAACGCGATGAATTGGCTGCGGTTCCTCAACCCACCAACGGTATGGCACAGGGCGACCTACATAGGGCGTCATTCATTATACACCACCCTTTACCACTTCACAAGTTATTGCCTGGGACGCCATTGGTCATGAAATTTGTTCCTGGCACAGCCCATAACCGGGGTCAATGTTTAAGTATATGTTAGTAGGCAAATTATACAAGGGACTAAATATAACGTAGTGCGATTTAATTTGCAAGTATGTAGTTACTAGCAAGATGGCTGGGCAGCGTTTCGCAAAGGGCTGCTATTGCAAGAAACGTCCACTTAGGTCTGTTACAATTTCCCACAAATTTTCGTCCACCAAGTCATGGTCGACCTTAATCGCCTGCGCAATGTCTCGACTATTATCTAACGCGTGTAATTCTACTACCAGAGGCAAACAACCATCCATTTTCTTATTCGTACCATGCCTATAAAACATTGCCACAGCTCGTGGTAACTACAATTATTAGTAATGCACCAAAAACTTACTTAGTTGCTTGGCGAGTCCGTATCAGATTTGATAAAAGCATCAGTTCAAGCAAAGAGTGGCAATTTGAAAAGGGGAATTATGTTTTTTTTTATGCTATCCAGTTACTAATTAAAATTGATCCTATTCCACCGGGCATCAATGATCCGATACAATTCAATCCGAATAATTTAATATTTAATCGCCATTCAATGAGGGAATGTAGCCAGCCTTATGGGCACCCTTCCGCAAGGAACAGACCTGGGGGATTTAGCATAGACTTTTTAGCTAGGTATATTATTTATTTAATATTTATATTTAGTTTTTAATTGAGTTATTTATAATATTAGTATATTTTTAGTTTATATTTAAACTGTAACCTGTGTTAATTTTATAAAATCAAAACACAAATTTATATTAGGGTGGGTTTCCACGCACAACCAACGAACTGATAAACTTTAAATGTAGACGAGTTTAGTGAAAGGACACACTTTGTCGTGGACACATGGACATTTCATTCTTTCACTAATACTTAGATAGCGTAGGTATATTGTGTAGTTTTAAAGTAGTATTTTTAAATGACTATATTAATCTGACACCTCCAGCCATACAATGTAAACTACTTTCTTTGAAGAGCTGACAAATATCTGTACTCAATTAAAAATACTTTAGGATCTACTAATAACTCCATATCGACAAAGTGGGACCTTTTTCCCTGGAGTGACACAAAAATACATCTCATAAAAATTTTACTATGAAGCTTAGGTACTATTTGCATAAAGATCATAACGAAAGCTTTATAAAATTATTAATTAAAAAATGTTACTATAGAGCTTTTTCTACTAAATATACATCTCATAAAAATTTTACTATGAAGCTTAGGTACTATTTGCATAAAGATCATAACGAAAGCTTTATAAAATTATTAATTAAAAAATGTTACTATAGAGCTTTTTCTACTAAATATACATCTCATAAAAATTTTACTATGAAGCTTAGGTACTATTTGCATAAAGATCATAACGAAAGCTTTATAAAATTATTAATTCAAAAATGTTTCAAACCCCTGCGACATTCACTAAAATATCATCACAGTCACAAGTCCATAACGCAACTTTAGCAAAATACAGTGCAACTGTAGTTCGGAATCAGTGTCTGCCGACGCGCAGTAGTGGTCGCACGCTCTCCCGAGCTCATATACTTGAAGGAATACCCCACATGTGAGTACGATTTACAGAAAGTGTATTCTGCATTTTATAGTGAATTTCTCTGTTAACTTTGAAGTTCAGTAGAAAAATATTGACGCTGTGCGAATAAGTGCGTTGCGATAGTGTATAAGTCAAAAACTTTACAGAATAAGTTTTTAAGTTTAGTGTTTACTTTCCTGACATAATTTTATAACATAAATAACAAGACTGATCGTGAGCCTCATTTTGTTTTTGGCCATAGATAAGTATAGTTATGAATTTAAATCTAAATTTAAGATTTTCTCTCATTTCTGAAACGTGTGACAGAAGATGTGAACTTTGTAAACAGATAAGAAAAATAAAAGCCAATAGGTAAAAGCTGTACAGAGAATGAAAAGAAAAGCCTTTAAGCAAAAAAAAAGTAATTTATCTTATCAAATAAAAAACCTACACTGATTTTGATAGTGTTGTAGCTGTAGGGCACCAAAAGTTTTGAGGTAGTTAGAAGTTGCAAGTGACAATCATTTATGTATCAACAATCGAAAATTAAATAATGCACCTCATAGTAAAGCCTGACCAGAAATATATGATCATTGTCAAGAAGACGCTATTATTCTCATTTACATAGCAACAGTTCAGTATATTCATAGAGCGTATTATTCTCTATGGTATGTTGGCATCTTGATTTGTTTACGTGCAAGCTCTGATGTTAATTTGAAAACGTTTCACTGCGAAATAGTTTCATTTCCCGAGCGTATTATTTACAGCAGTTTATTATATACACTGTTTACAATGTTTCGCTTTTGACTATGAATAATTTTGGGATTTTTTTTGTCGTTTATTATTTAATATTCAAAACTTTACTATTATTCAAATAAACCGCCACAATGATACTGACAATGACAGTGACAGCCTATCACCACATCATATGCCCTCACACGTGCATATCATCCTGTCATTTAAAATTATTGCCAGTGTAAGAAATTAATTCCAATGAAATTCCGCAACATGGCGCATGATCATATATATCTGGTCAGGCTTTAGAACAAAACGGGGTATTTCACTTTGATTCTCAAACTTTAAATTGTGTGGTGTCTAAATTAGTGGATGTTGCTTAGTGAATTCTGAAACTCTTGTGAACCCGACCTGCACTCCGCAAGGTGGCTACGTTCACTAAGTTGGTTAAAATTACCACAAAATTCAAAGTTTGAGAATCAAAGTGTTACTACTTCAAGTGCGATACCCCGTTTGTTCTTCCATGATTCCCCTATGATAATGATCACGTTATTTCTCGTTCTTATGTGTGATTCGATTTCGATAGGTTTTTGTTTACTTTTCGATGGGCATTGTAGATAAACGATTGTAGCTTGGCTACGGGTTCGTGTATCAAGTTAAAAGGACGACTTGTTCCTACACTATTAGATACATTCCTACCTTTAAAGCAAAATAACAACTGAGCTTATTAACATGTATTAGCGCGAATATCTATAGGAAGGTAATAGGTAAGTACTTAGGTCTACAACTTTTATCTTACGTTGATTTGAATTTCACTAACTACTAAATTACAAAAAACAGGTTGAATCAATGTATTTATTATAATTACGGATATTTTCACTTCATTTTTATTAATCTGCGTCTTTCTGTTGTAATCTTTATTCATTTATTATTATTATTAAGTAGGTAGGTAGGTACTTGCATAATTTCATTAATACGGCAAAAATATAACATAACATAACATAACATAACATAAATACTTTTTATTGCACACCTCAAATAATAAACACAAAGTATACACAAGTCACAAACAAAAAAAGCAGAGGCAAAACAATTGGCGGTCTTATCGCTAAAGAGCGATCTCTTCCAGACAACCTTTGGTAAGCGGAAACCTTTGTAAATTAACAGAAAAGTAGGTGTTGCAAAGCAAATAAACCAAACATTATTAAATATAATTATGGCATCATGATATTCATGATAAATCAATGTAACTCCACAAACAATTGCTAGGTAATAGTCATATAATAATATTTACATAAATCGGTTTAGTCCTATTTTACGTTTATTACGTTTTGATTTTACAGCGAATGATCGGACATACGTAAAAAAAAGTTTATTGAATTTGTTTAATAAACGCGTTCATCAACTCCAAGTTAATATAAAAAGTGGAAATCCGTATAAGTGAGTAACATTTTTGTAAACATATTGCAGTTTAAAAACAAATATTTTAGCCATTTTTTGTTCCCCAAATGTATTTTTAAACCTTAGTCAGATTAGTAGTGTTTGTCAAAAATTGGCCAAGTGCGTGTCGGACCACGCATAATGGAGGGTTCCGTACCTTTAATGGAATAAGAGCCAAACTAATACCAAAAGGTCGTATCTAATGCCTATGGAAGAAGTTTTTTGGAGATAACTCAAAAGTGGCTGAACCAATAATGTGCTGAGAAAGTATGTACTCGTAATAAAACTAATATGGGGCATTTTCATAATTTTTTGGACTTACGGTTTAAAAGTTAAAGGGACAATTATTCTGACTTTCGAAACGATTATTTCTGAAAAAAAAACCGGCCAAGTGCGAGTCGGACTCGCGCACCGAGGGTTCCGTACAAACCTGTAGGTATATAGTATCTTTAAAATATTTTTATTATATGATGTAGGTAACTGAAAATTTACGGTTTTCGCAATTTTTTCTTTATCTGTGCTATATTTCCTTTACGTTGCTTCGTACCAAATTTCAAGATTCTGAGTTCACGGGAAGTACCCTGTAGGTTTTAATTCCCTTGCGAGCGAAAATTTGCGGCATAAACGGCTGTATCTTTTGATTGCGTTGGCTTAGAAGTCTGATTTTTTCACAGCTCCAAGGGACAGTAGACTTGAGTATTTGATATAAATTTCAGCTTGATACCTTCTCGCGTTCCTGAGAAAAGTGGTATTGACAGATAGACAGACAGACAGACAGACAGATGGACGGACAACAAAGTGATCCTATAGGGTTCCGTTTTTTCCTTTCGAGGTACGGGTACTTAATCACAAAATGTTCAATAAACCTGGATGTTATTTTTAAAGACATATCGAACATGTTGATATTTGGTAAAAAATATCGAGTAAAATATTTTTATTTAGAATAGAATATTTAGAATAAAATGGCTGTGACATACGGACGGTTGCACGGACGGGCAGACGATAACGAAACTATAAGGGTTCTGTTTTGCCATTTACTGGCTACGGAATAACGGAACCCTAAAAAAGTACATGATAACTATATTATTAAACGCATTTTTACACTCCTAAAAAACATACATGTTCAAAAAAAATTCTCCAAACAGAGTTCCGCCACTTTCTTGACTTGACGTCAGGCATCTCACGTTTTTTGTATGGGGCGTTTCGAGGAACGGTGCAGAAGCCTGACGTATTTTCGTATTTTGACGTTTCAGGGCTACTATAGATAGTAGGTAGGTTTATTAGAGACATTTGAATCTCACGGGAAATAATCAAAAGACGTCTTCCAAAAAATTGATGTTGCTAATTGTATATTACATTTAAATTAACAAAGAACGTAAAAAACATAGATACTTAGGTATTTTCATTTCCAATAGTTTAAAATCAGCTATAAAGTGGATTCATTTTAACATCATAGGTCACATTTCTCTTGCTAGCCTTATACTAGCTAACTTTATAGTTAAAAAATATTTTAAAAGTAAATATTAATATAGAGAGCAGTTGATTTTACAGATAAAGGATAAATACTTACTTCCCTGTGTCCGCATTTAGCAAGTAAGTTTACTACTAAGTATAAAGTTTAAAAAAATTAAGTGTAATAGGGGTTCTACTCACTACGGCGCACGGGACACACGGTTGCATGGTGTTAATTAATTTGACTGAGCAGACCCGGAAAACGCTCAGCCGAAGAAGTTGTGCATTGATATGATGAAGTACTGATATAATTATTTTTCTTGCTAAAAGACAAAGTTTCAGGGTATTTAGACCTACTTGTAACTGTTGTGTCTGTTACATTTAGCGATTCGTAAATCAGTTTTTATTTTACAGCTATCATCAGCTGATGAACATTCAAAGTTTATCTGTCAAACCTGTTACAGAAAACTTCATAATGCTTGTAATTTTGCGGCAGTTGCACACAAAAGTAATAGAATTCTTAGAAAACGGTACCCTCATACAGAATTAGACCCAGGGCATGGTACACACGCATGGACACGTAATCCGCAGTTGAGCACGCGTCAAAATGTTTTCAAATAGCTGCTTGAGAGGCTTTGGTACACACGGTCAATGTGACTATCAATTCTTTTTCATACCTATATCTAAGCCGCGCGTCACAATGGGTTATCCATTTTGCGAGACAGTTCAACGTTAAAATTTGTAGCAGTAATATTGGTAGGTACTTCTTACAAAGTAGGCGGGTAACACCCATATAGCGTTGTTTTTATTCGACTAACAAAAAACGTAGTTCGTAAGTACGCCTATTTCATTGCAGCAGCTTAGATATGATTTTGACAGATTTAACGTGTAAGATAACGGAGTTATCGATGCTAATAGTAATATTTAACTAAGTAACCATTCGTTCTTCTTGAACATTTTTTTTAGGAAACGTACATAAATAGGTATAAGGTACTTGTACTTACTCTCTCTACTAGACTCAGAGCTGGTCACGTCAGATATGACACAATAATGAAAGCAACAATACCCGTCTGGGTAGATTGCTATACTATCCTTATTGCTAGATCTGGGCATCTGGCAGGGGTGGATGTCAGAGTAACAGACTAGCAAAATTTTTGAATTGGAAAATGGTAATACCGAAATAGATAAAAACTGCCGAAGTTGTCTTAGGTATAAAGAACAGGGCCTATATTTTAATATTAGAAAAAAAAATTGCGTATTATTACGGAAACAAAAACAGTAGGCGACAAACTATGAATCACATTATACCTACGTCGTTTGGCACTACTTTCCCCAACTGAAACTTTTGGCAATGATATAATCTGATTATTTATATAATTTCGCATAATATTGCATCAAACCCAGATCTGTAGGATTTCTTTTCTTGGAGTGGGTTGCATTATTTGACCCCCACCACTTTCAAGCTGCCAGATGACCAGATCTAGAAACAAGCATAGTATAGCAAACAGACTAGAGGGCTTTCGTTGCTCTCAATATTGTGTCATATCTAACGTGGCTAGCTCTCCGTCTACTAGCGTTCGTACCACGTACGAAGAATTCAAGGCAACATCTTTAACATCCTGTTGAACTTTTATGTTGTTGAACCGACACACTTAAAGTGGTCGGGGCCCTTGACATGAGACAAAACCTTACTGTGATGCTGATAGTGATGAGCTATGAGTGATGAGATGAGCCACCATCTATCCCAGTCACCTGATTTATATTTATAAATGGACTCTTTAGATGTGATAATGTAACTCACTTAAGGATTAGTTATCTGCATATTACTTATATACATGGGTACTATATTTTTATTTATGTATGTATATGTATGTATATGTTTTGCTTCTATATGTATATGTGTATTTATAAATAAATAATAATGTTGATTTGTGTTTCTAAATATCTCTAGATTTCTATGATCCTGCACCAATTAAAAGTTTCGGTTTGATCCAACGGCATTAAGTCCGCCTCTTGTACCTACACTTTTGTATTTGTGCAATAAAGTTTGAATAAATAAATAAATAATGAAATGAGTAGATTTGGACTAAACGGTTCATATTGCAAACAAAACTAGACAACATTATGAGTTATAGCGCTTTAAGCTTTTGTCCGCCGTTGGCATGTATACAAGACAACGATAGAACGATATACTGGCGCCGCCGTCTTGTATACAAGACACAATTTCAACCGCTTGGTATGTGTGAAAAAAAGTCAAACGTAATTTCCTTTACATTCATGTTAATGCTTTAGGTCTTTATTTTTTCAAACATTTGCATTTATTAAAGCAGTTATATAAATCCATTCACCATAATAAGGCTATCAAAAAATTTGCTACTTAACGTTTTTCCTGTTCCTCGTCGCCGTTGTCTTTTATACAAGACAGCTAGGAATGGGAATGTTAACTTGATATGAGAATATTCAAAATAAATCTGGTACAGGTGGACGAATGTCTGACTGAATGAGAGTTTTATATATTTGAAATTGTCGATAAATTGACTTGGTAGGGAGGATTAAATACGGGAACTGAAAAGCTCAATCTAAGGAATATGTCGACTGTGATGATAAGATGATATCGTACCTGAATGAGTTGTGCGCGTGTTTTTGGCGATCAACTGTAAAATTATTATTCTTCATTCATTGAAAATTCATACCACGTGTAATTTTCTTCAATGCAGTTCAGGTACATTAATAATAATAATAAATCATAATAAATATTATAGGACAATCTTACACAAATCGACCTAGTCCCACAGTAAGCTCAATAAAATTTGTGTTATGGGTACTAGACGACGATATATATGAATATGGATAAATACTTAAATACATAGAAAACATCTATAACTCAGGAAGAAATATCTGTGATAAACACACAAATAAATGTCCTGACCAGGATTCAAACCCGGGAACTCCTGCTTCATAGGCAGGGTCACTACCGTCTGGGCTAGGACGCCGTTAAAAATTATCGTTAACTTTAATAGTATCGAACACGATGCGCGGCTCTATCGTTACGTTTATAAAGCTTACGTACCGACAAACGCTTATTACTTAATCCGCGCGGAGATAGTCCTTGTCGGTCTGCACTCCAGACAAGTCATGTGGGGCTATCTTGTATAGAAGACTTCTCGTACAGTCTAGTGCGGTTATATTACGTCATGAATCGATATTGTTTAATGGTTGATTTTTATGATATAAACCTTTATTTTTAACATTGTCGTCTGAAAAAAATATATTTATTTTTGGCACTATCTAAAGAAATTACAGTTGCTTAGGCACTGGTCCCACCGCGAGCGAGTAAGCTATGAGCTATCGGCTATTTTCTAGCCCAAGAAACGAACAAAAGATAATCGCTTCCGTGTAAATAAAAGAGAGAGATATATATTTATAGTTCATCGTTGGCTGTTCACACTGCGATGAACTATAAATATACATCTCTCTCTTTTATTTACACGGGAACGATTATCTTTTGTTCGTTTCTTGGGCTAGAAAATAGCCGATAGCTCATAGTTACTCGCCCGCGGTGGGACCAGTGCCTTAAGAACAAAGCCAAATTCTGAAAATTTAACCGTCGATTGTAAATATCAATATCACTACTTGCAATCCCGATTAGTTTTTTTACTTAAAATTTGCTTTGGTATGTGAGTGATTGTCTTTGCGGACTAGGTCCGGCGGCCAAAAGGTTAAAGTTTGGAACGATTCAATTAACCATACTATTTTCGTAACTAGATGGTTTTTATTATGAATTAAAAAGTTGATTTACGCTAAAATATACAGCTGTGGCAGAAATTGCTACTAATACTAAAGCTCTACATTTTGATATAAAAGTCTCATTTTACAAAAAACCGTTATTTTGTAGTAATTAATTACACGAGTATTTGGGTTGCACAGAAACACCTGAGAACACTGGCACAATAAATACACAATTATTTTGATAAAATGGCAAAAATTCTAAGCGTTGAGGTTTTTTTTTAATACCACAACGGTGGCAAACAAGCATACGGCCCGCCTGATGGTAAGCACTAAGCAGCTACCGTAACCTATGGACGCCTGCAACTCCAAAGGAATCACATGCGCGTTGCCCCTTTACAAAAAGGAGGATTATAATAGATATTTCTAAGAATACGTCTCTATTGTTATTTTTCCAATGACACATAACGTCTCTTTCGCACATATTTCCGCTGTTTTTAATTTAATGTGTACGACTACTGTATTGCCTACTTAGTTTCACTAAAGTATAGTTCATATAGAAATATATGGCACGCAGATCTCGCCTGATCAAAAATATACATTTTTCTCTTCATTGTAGGATTTTTTACTTACAAAAGCCTAGTACATTTAACCACTAATGTTTTCATAAAGACGGAAAGTTAGCCACGTCAGATATGACACGATAATGAGAGCAACGAAACCACTCTAGTCAGTTTGCTATGCAATGCTTATTTCTAGATCTGGACACCTGGCAGTTGTAAAGTGGTGGAGGTCAAAGAATGCAAACCACTTTAAGAAAACAAATCCTAGAGTTTTGGGTTTGATGCTATATTATGAAAAATTACCTATGAATAATTAGATTATATCATTGCCAAAAGTTTCTGTTGGGGGTGTACCAAAGGGGGGGTGCCAAAAGTTTTTGTTTAAGTAGTGACAAACGACGTATAATGTAATTCATAGTTTGTCGCGTACTGTTTTTGTTTCTGTAATAATACGCGATACTTTTTTGTTTTAATGTTAAAATATAGGCCCAGTCCTTTATAATATAACTGAGACAACTTCGGCAGTTTTTACATATTTTGGTATTAGTATTTTCCAAATCAATAATTTTGCTAGTCTGTCACTCTGACATCCACCCATTAAAAGCTGCTAGATGCCCGGATTTAGCAATAAGGATAATATAGCAATCTAACTAAACAGGTTTTGTTGCTCTAATTATTGTGTCATATCTGACGTGGCGAGCTCTTAGCCCAATACTTTTACATTGGAATTTGTATTTTCTCGAAAATTTATTCTTCTTGTTCGCATGTGTGTATGCACTAGAAGCCTAGCCTTAGTTTAATTTAAACTATATTGTCATTACCTGTGAGTTCCTTTAATTGGCTTTCTATGTATATTTGATTGCATAATTGTAACTTAAAAGCTGTTGGTTCTTCTTAACGTAAATAAATAAATACATGATGTCAAAAGTTAAAAAAATTGGATCGCAAGTCATAGTCAATATTTTGAAGTGTTAGTGCCAAAAGTTTGCCTCGGATAGGTTTATGAATTTCGAAATTATAGACGATGGAAGTTGAAAGGCGAAAATTAATAGTAGACAAATACTTAGAAAATCCCTCTTCGTCCGGATCGAAGATCACTAAATTGTTAAATTTACCGAAAACCACGGTATGTAGGGTCTTAAAATAATACGACGGTTTTCTGTCTCTCTATAAAAAGGCCCAACTCAACTAAAGGTGGACACTAAGGACAAAAACTTGATAAACTAAAGTGTTACGGGCTATTAAAGAAAATCCAGATACATCGGATTATGATCTTTCTCGCAAATTCAAAAAAAGTCGCAGTACTGTAATACTTATACGTCTTCGAGCAGGGTAAGAGCTATAAAACCACAAAACAGCCAAACCGAACCGTGAAACAGAACAAAACAGCAAAAACACGTGCTCGACTCTTATACGACCGAATTCTGTCATCATTCAAGAGTGGATGATATAATTTATGGATGATGAAACTTACTCCAACCTAGATTTTAATCAACTACCGAGTGCCAAGTTTTATATGACCACAGATAGAGGGAATGTTGATGAAAAAAATAAGTTAGAAAAAATTGAAAAGAAATATATGATGTCGCAAGTATCTGCAGTTGCGGTCTTAAAGACCAACACTTTCATTACATCAACAACAATGACATCCGAGGTCTACATGAAAGAGTATTTACAAAAGCGACTTTTGCCTTTCATTAAAAAGTACAATGGCGCAGTAAAATTTTGGCCGGATTTGGCTAGCTGCTACTACTCGAAAAGGGTTTTGAAGTACCACTTCAAATAATATCGATTTAATACCTCGTGATATGAATCCTCCAAACTGACCTCAGTTTGGTCCAATTGAGAACTATTGGGAAATCATGAAAGCTAAATTAAGCAAAACGTGCAAAACGGCTTAGGAAATCAATTCTTTACGTTCCACGTGGACCCAACAGACTAAAAAAGTTAAAAGAAGCCTTGTTCTGAAGATGATGACATCAATCAAGAAAAAAGTCCGTAAATTCGCTCGTAGCAATAATAAATGCGTATAATTTCATTAACCTTTTGAACGCCACGCATCGGACAGAAAAATCGTGCCACCAGCGCCAGAGCGAAATTTGCACGAGCGCACTCAGATACCGTAGTGATTGGAAAACAACATATCGACGAAACATTTCTTTCCGCCTAATAGTGGATTTAGTTAGGCAAAATCACTTTAGATATTTAGAAATCATAATAGTAAAGAATATTCATTTCGTATTTTTCTTATACACCTAAAATAAGAAAAATAGCAACTACATAAATATGAAAATTAATATACAATTTTATTTTATTTTGTCAATATAGCCACAGCACTACTTAAGTGATAAGGTCACGCGCTGACGTGTTATGACGGCTTTGGCGCTGGTGGCACCGTAACTTCTTATGAATGTTAGAGTTGGGGGTGAGAGATATTCATTCATTTATGTATCGATATTTCCGTGGTGTAACTGTATGAAGGAAAATACTTTAGGTTTTTTAAGTGTTTAATTGAGTAAAAAAATGTTTAACAATACCATCAAATAAATAAATTTTATGATAAAAACTCATCTCAAAAAAGCATCGGACAGAACGGGTGTGTAGGTAAAAAAACACCTCGCGCACATTTCATTTTTTTGTACCTAAAGAAACTTGGTATATCTAAATATAACTCAAAGGTGACTGACTGACTGACATAGTGATCTATCAACGCACAGTCCAAACCGCTGGTTCTAGAGATTCCAAATTTCACGTAGGTTCCTTATAAGGTCTAAAAGGGGGAAATGTGGTCAAAAAGTCTGAAAATCAACATGGGTATTGTTTCTACTCGTATGGTTTATCGGGTCGTTGATTACGAAAACAACAACGATTTTAAAATCCGACGTGGCGGACGTGAAATACCATCTCCCCTGTTAGGGTACAATGGGGTTGAAATGTCTAAATATCCATATGGGTGTCGTTTTTGTGATTTTTTGGGACGTTAATTAAGAAAATGGCATCGATTATGAAATTGAATATTGTGGACATGAAATTTCTTGAAAGTATTTGTGCCAAATTGCAATCTTCTTCTAAATATATAAAAGAAGAAACTGACTGACATATCAACGCACAGCCCAAACCGCTGGTTCTAGAGATTCCAAATGTGGTACGTAGGCTCCTTATAAGGCATAGGGATGCACTTAGAAATAATTTTTAAAAATTTACCTCTTAAGGGGGGAAATGGGGTTCAAAGTTTGTATGGGAAACGAGATTAGTTCAACTATTTTATTCGAAACTTTACAGGAGTATTCCTAACGATAAGTGAGAAATACAAGTGTTTCAGCTTTTTTGAGAATTCAACCCATAAGGGGGAAATGTGGTGACAAAATTTAAATATCAACATGGGTATTGTTTCTATGGTTTATCGGGTCGCTGATTACGAATTCAACACTTAAGGGGGTGAAATGGGGGTTGATTGTTTGTATGGGGAATTTTTAAACGTTGAACCAATTTAGATGAAACTTGGTATAGAGATAGTTTGTGGACCGGGAACGACATGGGACAGTTTTTATCTCGAAAATCAATCTTTAAGGGGGTGAAATGGGGGTTGGAGGTTTGTATGGAGATTTTTTTACCGCGAACCGATTTAGATAATTTTGTTGTGGATATAGTTTGAGTCCCAGGAAACAATATAAAATATTTTTGAAGCCGAAAATCAATCTTAGAGGGGTAGAAAACATGTTGGTAGTTTGTATGGCGAATTATTAACCGATGAACAGACGATTGAAATGAAACTTGGTACATATTATATAAATTGAGTCGCGGTAAACAATATAGGATAGTTTTTATCTCGAAAATCAACCCTCTAGGGGGTGAAACGGGGGTTGAAAGTTTGTATGGGAAATTAATAACCGTTGAACAGATTTAGATGATTTGGTATGGAGATATTTTGCGTTCTGGGGAAGGATATATAATAGTTGTTATCCCAGAAGTCATTCCTTAAGCGGGTAAAAATGAATGTGGATTACTAATTCCACGCAAATGAAGTCGCGGGGAAAAGCTTCTATTCAAGAGTAGAAATCTGTATTAATCATAATCTCTCAGTAGTAAGTCGTTGATGGCGTAACAATTAAACAATTATTGCAATATTTTTTTTTAAATAAAAAATGAGGGAACCGCCGTCTTCAAAACGTGGTATACCGAAACCTCCAGAATGTAACGAATACTTTTCCGAAAACCGCTTCTAAATCAGTTCAGCGAAACGCAAGATGATCGCGGGCAAACATACATTCCTACATACAAACATACGAGCCTAACTGAGAACCTCCTTTTTTAGTACTTTTAGTACGCGGGCGAAGCCGCGGGAAAAAGCTAGTCCCTAATAATGACATATTCTTTGTTCACTTAAACTCGGTCTCACCGATAACATTGATATTGGTTGACATTTTATCTAAAATACCATTTAATTTTTTTTACTTATTTGGTATGAATAAAATGGACCGAAAGCCCACGTGTCGTGGTATTTATCATTGTTTAAGGATTAACAGAAACGACATACACATTGTTAGCTTTTAAATACGGCCCTTATAACACGCATTGTATTTATTCAATTGCGACTTAAATAAAACTCTTTCTTTTTAATAATGCATATATTAAAGTAAAAATTATACAAAAATAAAATATATACCTATTTTAACATTACGATATGTAGTTCCTAAAACTAATCTTCTACACGAATCACAGTTTAATAATTAGTTTTATTATATAATAAAGCTTAAAATGCAAAAAACATTCATAATTACAGTGTTTGGTTAATGTTCATACAATAATCAACATCGACCACTATGCTTTCAAACGAACAACACTATTTCGAAATGACGTCACGCCGCTTGACGTGATTACCCGTCAACGGCGAGGAGGGCAGTGCCTTTTTGTTCTTTTAAATAGCTTTGAGGTATTTTCTATTTTTTTCTTAAGTTACGGGTTATTTTGAATGAAATTTTTAACTAAAAAGATAGGTGAATGGTAGAGCGATAATAAATATACAAAAATATTTCTATAAAGGTTGTTTATTAAGGAGTATTTTGATCTCTCATTTTGGACGTTTTAACACGTCATGGCGCTGAGGGCACGACTTTGCGTTAACGTGTTTGAACGGCTTTGGCGGGCAAAGGGTTAAATACTGTTAAATATTGAAATATTATTTTATTCTTATCACTTAAAATCCATGTGTCTTAATTTACTATTTAATGTAGGTACTTATTTGATTGCGTACCATTTATATGTGAAAAAAAAATAAACAAAATGTATTCCAGAGCCGCGAGTTCGAATCTCGCCTAAGGCTGTGTTTTTTTTTGTACTTTTCCTTTATTTCTAAACATTGCGATGCTTTTGGCCAGGAATCCGGGAGTTTTTCGCGTTGCCGGTATAGTGGCCGCAACACGATCAATACAAAACAATTGAAGTGTAGACGGAACCGGATGGAAGTTAGAAAACCTTTTATTTAGATATTTAAGAGCAATAGTGGAAAGTGTGATCTACATAAAAGGTTTAAGGTTCAAAAATCGAGGACGTTAGGTATTCACATGCCGAAGCAGCTTAAGTTATGACGGTGGAAAACAAGCATACAGTTACCATATCCTATGGACCACAGAATTCACATGCGCGTTGCCTACCCTTTAAGAACCTATACATTCCTTTTTTGAAGAACCTCATACTGTAGCTCGCAAACAACTATACATATTATTTATTATGTATCTTACACAAGACGACGTTACTTATGTATATTTGCACAAGTATTCACGGTCGTTGTTTCCTGTGCGTACCTAGTTATACTATTGAGGCATGTATGCAAAATATAGGTTCACCAACAACAGTCACCCGATTGCAACACAGTTGAGGTCAGATATTAATAGGCATTTTTACTATTTAAAAATATTTAGCACGATTACGATTATATAATTGAGGCAGGTCTTCCGATATTTAGGCAATTAATATACTTTACTGAAAAAATATAACAATTTATAATGTAAACATATCGTACCGAATTAACCCATAAGTTAGTTTATATCTCAACCATAAAAAAGTCTACTGTTACGTTACGGCCTGGGGTTAACCACCCTTAAAATCATAACTACTTACATCATCAAAAGATAGCTATCGATTTACTTATCTGACGGAAATACAATATAAGTTTACTTGTCAGTTCTTTCTCATGATACAACTTGAAACTTGCTCAAGATTCACCCCAATTAAGCATTTCTTAATATACCTATGTAGAACAATAAAATGTCAATCGAGCGCGAATACACAATACTCTGTAATCAACTGTAATACCTATTTCGTAAAATAGCGCGAGGTCCCAATGTTAATTCTTACATAACGTAAAAAAATTATAACGTTGCAAAAGCTACTCGACCCAGTATCTCGTTGCTCAACGTCAGGCGAGACGACGCGAATGGGAGAGCAGCTCGCCGGAGGGACCAGCGAGCCGTACTTATCTTGTTTAGGTGCGGACATTACGATAAACCAGTTTAAATTTCATTCATAATAATCACCGGCCCTCATGTCATGGCGTCTCTCATGTTCCTAGACTATGGTACGCTGGGCTACAAATTGAAATCAAAATATACGTAGCAAGCAGCTAATGATTTGCGGATTTCTTAACACGCAGTTGCGTGCCATGATATTATCTTACACCGTCGGGTGTATTGAGAAACGCGGTTGCCGCCGGCGACTCGACGGATGACTGATGTTTCTCTTGCAACTTCCATGACCTAAACAACTTAGACAACTAAGGTTTACCAAAGGTTTACAATAATTAATGTTACATGCATTGTCTTCGGTCACGAATGACTTATGGGTAAACCTAAAATTATTAATGACGGATTGTTAACAAATAAAAAACTCTTCCATTAGCCAAATGGTTTAAACTCTACCTTATCTATTTGTAGTTCAAAAGTGCGCTGATTTTTTTTACTCGCGATATATCATAGTAAAAAAGAAATAAGTACATAGTTGATTATAATATCCCACAAATAGAAAAGTTACGCGCACGATACAAATTAAAAAACTTAGCAAAACTAACTGTAAAGTTTGTTCTGAGTATTAAAAAAAACCCCGAGTACTGTTTTTTTATACCTGGACTAGTTTGGGCTCATTCTACTCACAAACACGAGTTTATTCGATCCTGATAGTGAGAAAAATCCCAAATAAACCTTACAAATTTTAGGTTTCCTTCCACTACGTCACAGCTCATGGGAATAAAAAAAGCTCATGCTGCACGTTTTAAGTGACGTAATGGAAAGGAAATTTTAGTGACAATTTTTTTATTGGTAGAATAGTAACTGTGGATTATTCTGAATAGAATAAGTCTGAATCTGGAAAAAAAACTGGTTTTCGGGAAAAAAATAACACACTTCTACGAGAACAACATACACAATATCCTAAATTCCACATAATTATCTTATTTACTCACTAGGTTGGATAGATCAATTAATACTTTCCCACAAAATCGGCGAAAGTATATGTATAGACGGTAGTTTGCACCGATTTCAGTCATAGGTCATACGTAGGTAGCATGTGGCGTGAAAACTAAACACGCAGCAGATTCTATGAGTAAGCGCATTACCATCTAATGTAATGTATGTAATTTAATGATAATAAGTTTATGACAGAAATTTCATTTTTAATACAAGCTTTTAACACCGAAAGATGTTCCTAACAAACCCAAACGGAAAGAGCTTCCATTTAGAGTTAAAAGAGTTATATCACATAGTTCTTTATGATCACCGTCTGTCTCCATCATCCGATCAGCTCGATGGTATACCAATATATTATATTGTCGTCCAACTTACGTAGGTAACGTAGGGATGAATTTTAGCCCAATCGGATTTCAGCACCTGGTTCAAAACTGGCTTGTAAAATTCTACCTAAACAACAATCTAACTGACGAACGCTGTAACTTAAATAAAAGCTTGTAAAATGAGATTTGCTGAGATTATTTGTACTTAATGCAACACTAACCCAAATATCATTTTTTTTGACTCTAAAATTTGGAAGTTTGAAATAAAAAAACGAACCCATATAGCCGATAGCCGGAGGTAGTTTAGAAAAGCAGAAGGTATATACTAATATGGTATAATGAGCTTTTTAGTCAAATTTATAAGGTCTACTCGCACCCTAGGTATCCACGGACAGAGTTTCCGTAAACTAATATGTATTTTATTTGTAATTATAAGCAAATAATATAATACAACTGCCTTTTGTCTCCTTCCAGTAAAAATACCAAGATGTCCCGGAGGCTACAAAAGCGTTACCTGATGCCGGCCGATGACTACCAATGCCCGCTGTCGGCCGAGACGCAGGCCATCGCGGCGGAGCAGCTGCGGGAAACCGAGAGCTCCCGCTCGCAAGCGCTCGCCTCGCTCCGAAGCTGGATCGAGCAGAATCCCAAGTTCATGGCTATCCGGCTCGGTGAGTTCCACGTAACCAACGAGATTGTTCACAACCTTTCACACGAACACGGCAACGCACGGACAAATTAAATTGTGTTACATAAATTCTAGTGATTGCTAATATTACTTGCTAAGCTAACCCTTACGAAGTCACAATCATACTAAAGCTATGAACTTCTGTACCTTGTAATATTGAAGGTTAATCAATATATAATTGCTCCGTTTAAAATGAGCGGTCATACCCGATAGGTGTAACAAATATATGTATTTTTAAAATTCGAACTACATATATACATTATTAACGTGAAGTTCATACTGCCATAAAAAAATATCTCGAGTTATTCAGCTCAGTCCTCGCGATATCGTTTTAGTCTGAATGCCCTCTCCCCGTTTTAGCGATTTCACAGTTACATCCGGATGCAAGGAGGGTGTCGTGAGTGCCGAACACCGCGTTGAATATTCGAGTTACATCTACCAGAGATACATGCATCGCGACAAAGGGGCACGCGGACCCCGCTTTAACAATCTGTTAAATAAAAAGATTTTCTATAAAATAGAATGCTATATCTGACCTCGTAAACCAGAAGAAAAACTAAACCTTATTGGGATTACAACATGTTTCCTCGCGATCTTTTCTTTCATCGAATACCTAACACGGTGGGAACATGCTAATCTGACAAATTTCAAGCACGCACTTCTGAGGCCAAAAGAAGGCAAATGTCTTACGTATACTAATAACCACTGATATCAGATTAGGTCAATTGCGTCAAAAAAAAAATTTGTGTTTCGGTTTTTGAAATATTCTGTACACTAAAAATTAAATGTTATTGGTAAAACGATTGCTTAAAATGGATTGGCTTCCTTACCTCAAAAGGAAAAAACAGAGTCCTTCAAGGGTCACTTTGTTGTCTGTCTTTGACAAGACCTTGTTTCTCAGGAACGCGTGGAGGTACGAGTATCAGTTGAAAGTAACATCAAATACTTGTCTGCGACTCCTCGAATATGTAAAAAAATTAAGGTTCTTTTTTTTTATACCACGACGGTGGCAAACAAGCATACGGCCCACCTGATGGTAAGCAGCTACCGTAGCCTATGGACGCCTGCAACTCCAGAAGTGTCACATGCGCGTTGCCGACCCTTTACAAAAAGGAGGATTTACTGTATGACGGCTAAAGGAACAAGAGGGTCCCTCATCGTCAACACTCTGGGTCCTCTTTGAGCTCTTAGGCAACCTTACTCACCAGCACTATAAGTAGGGTCTAGTGGTATTTGGCTGTGGTTTTCTGTAAGGTGGAGGTCCTTCCCCAGTCGGGCTCTGCTCCAGATTTGAGCGAGATGACATTCGCTGTGCTGTGCCCTACCACACATAGCGAGATGACATTCGCAGTACCCATACCTCTCTTATGGACGTAGTTAATGACATACCCGTGTCCGGACGTAGTTTAAGGACATACCCGGGTTCTTATTAAATTCAATCCAAAGATACGGCCATTTTAGCCTTATTTTATAAAGTTTATAACACTTCGCGGAGGAATCAAAAACCTATAGGTATTTTGCAGGCTACATTAAAGAATTATTAAATTTGTAAACGTAAAGGAAAAAGTCCGAAAATTGTTAATTTATTATTCAATCACAAGAAAATAATAATTTCTCCGTAGTTGCGACATCGCCATCGAAAAAGTGTTTTGTATGAGCTACAATAAAAGGGTCCCTTTTTGTCGGTGATATTAGTATTACCTCTGAAAAAGTTTGCATGAATCCATGCAGCATTTGCTATTTACCATCAGGTGTTTGGTATTACGTACCTACTTGTTGTAATAGCAAACATATTTATTTTAATAAACGATACAATAGGTAGGTGGCTCATTCTACTTTTTCGAGAGCATTGATCTATTAGCAAATATAAGTATGATACACATTGAATTTCGTGAATAAAATTGTATGCCCAAATAAACTAGAAAGTTGTTTAAAATTTCTTCATTTATTAAACAAAACTAGAATATCTATAAAAACTTAAACCTAACTAAAAACTTATAAATAGAACGGCCTCCTAGCCCAGTCGGTAGTGACACTGCTTACGAAGCAGGAGGTCCCGGGTTCGAATCCTGGTCAGGGCATTTATTTGTGTGGTTATCACAGATATTTGTACCTGAGTTATGGATGTTTCCTATGTATTTGAGTATTTATCTTTATCTATCTATTACATATATCGTCGTCTAGTACCCACAACACAAGCCTTATTGAGCTTACTGTGGGCCTAGGTCGATTTGTGTAAGATTGTCCCATAATATTTATTATTATTTATTATTAAATAAAAAATCTGCCCTAGGTCCATGTCATGAGGTGGAGTGCCCAGAAGCCTGGCCGAATTTCCACGCTGGATAGCTATGCTGATCCGTTGGCCAAAATAGTAGTCAGGCCTCTGGTCACCAGAGGGCTCAATAAGACGCGCAGAAGCGCCAAACGCCGCAAACATGTATTTAACTACTGCCAAGGGCAGCATACTTGCGACGCTTGAGGCTCTCGGCTGAGGGTGCTGCCGCACCAGCATCAACTTTGGTGCCCAGAAAATGGGACGGCGCCAGGGTGTATACACATGTAGCATCTCAGACAAGGGGCCGACCCATACTCCACGGCACCAAAGTCATGCCGTCGGGCCTCTTGCCGTCGTCTTGCCCAAATTGTACCTGAACCAAAAATAGGAATTTGTTGACCAAAATTCATATATTCATCATTGATTAATGTAAAAAAGTAACGCAGTGGTATTTACCTTATTTTCATACAAATCGAGAGACAATAAGACAATAACTCAGTGGGAGTTACTGTTATTAAGAATATTTATACTTGTTATTATTAAACTAAGCTATCGGGATTGATAACCTAATTAAGCCTCTTTCTCAGTCAGAAAACAGAACAAAAAATAGCCAAGTATTCTAAAACACCTATGCATTTTACGAAAGTGTCAAAAACTTATGTACAACGAAAAGTAGAATGGCCCAGGCACCTACTTATTACATTTTTGTACAATTAACGTAATCATAATAAACCTGCAGGCAGGTAGCCTGGCAACAAAATTAATTATTGATATTGATATTTTTTTACTTTATTTCTATTGTTTGAAATATTATTTTTAAAAAAATATACCACGACGGTGGCAAACAGGCATACGGCCCGCCTGATGGTAAGCAGTTACCGTAGCCTATGGACGCTTGCAACCCCAGAGGATTCGCATGCGCGTTGCCTACCCTTTAAGAACCTATGCACTCCTTTTTTGAACAACCTAATACCGTAGCCCGCTGGGAAAACCTCGGCAGGGAGTTCATTCCACAGTCGCGGCATTCAAATTATGAGCAACGTTCGATTTATAATCCTCTTAATGCTACTCATTTATATTTTTTGTAGACAGTTTACCCTCAAGTTAACATGTCATTTGGTTTCATTGTTTCCAGATGCAAATTATCTTCTCCGTTTTCTACGCACTAAAAAGTTCAGCGTGCCCATGGCCCAAGAAGCTATCGAGCGCTACATTCTGCTGCGACAGTCGTGGGGTATTGCCTTCAATCAGCTCGACTACAAGCTGCCCGTCATGATGGAACTAATAGACTTGGGGTACGACTTTACTATTTAGCTTATGATAATATCGACCGGCGACACAAGGACTACAAAATAAAGACTGAACATAACATGAGAGGAGTGATTTTTTTCTTGAGAAAAGTGTAACACAAAGTTTCTATCGAAATTTTTAAAATATCTTTATGTTTCAGGTACATTTTTGTGAGCCCTTTCAAAGATAAGAGTGGTCGTCGTGTTATCATATACAGGCCTGGTAGATATTACCTAAGACTATCCTAATATCACCAGTTATGTTATTCACGTAGTATATTTCCATCACATAATTTAAATCATTATTTTTTGTATTTATTATAGGACTTCGATATTTAAGTATTGTACCAGATAATTTATTTATTATGAGTCAACAAATATAGGTATATTGGCTTATAAAATATTATATTGGTAGACTAAGATAAGATGTCATCTAGATGAATTTTTATACGTCTGATTGCCTTGTTTATGAATTTAACTAGGTATCCGAATCAGTCTTATTAAACTGCGCCCTGAGTGTTTTTTTTATAAATTTGTAGTATTGTAGGTAGGTACACGTACTAATGGTTGGTAGGTGTCAATGCATCCATCGGGTACAAATGCAGAATTTGTGTCATTAAAGCAGCACTTACACTAGGTATAAAAAGATAATAACACTGCATAGATAGTATACATTCAGCCGCGCCTAAAATCTGTTCTCGTACCACGTAATGTTTGGACAAGCTATCGTATTTAAAATTTAACCACTGCGATACTACTAGATATACATGAGTGACACTATATATTATGATTTACACCAAATTGAAATTTAAAGATAATTATGTATCATAAAAACAAATAATATAATTATGTGTGAATATGTATGTAAATCACACCCTGCATGAACATGTACGTGTTCGAACCTCGAAATAACGAGCAAGTTACATTTAAACTATATATTCGGCGTCAATAGAAAAATAAAATTAGGTAAACAAATATGGCTGCATTTCTAGACAAAAAAGCATCAAAATATGACAAAATATGACAATTTAGTTTACACTGAAATAAATGTAGTTAACGGATATTCTTACTAAACATTAATATAAATAGCAATTTTATGTTTATAAATAATATAAATTAAATAGAACAGTACGTTACACAGATTAAAAGTAGAGGCAGTCAGTAGAGGCTCTTATCACTAGAGTGATCTCTTCCAGACAACCTTGGGGTAAATGCGTTTGTTTACATTATTTTACTTTTCTATTGACCCCGAATATAAGAATTCAAATTATTGTGAGTTCTACATATTGCATGGTGTAATTTACGGGTGTTAACCGTGGTACCACGGCTTTTGTACCACAGGGGGACCACGGGTAATTTTTTTCCCCATAGACCCACTGCACCAAAATGGGTTTATCTTTACGTCAGCAATGTCGACGGAGCCCCGCTTCCGCGGGGCTCCTGTTTCTGTGCGGTTTGGCCATTAGAAGAGAACTAACGAACCTAACCTACCTATAACCGTTCTAGACCTTACTGGGAAAATAGGGGTGGGTCCACGGGGAAAATAATTACCCTTGGTCCCCCTGTGGTACAAAAGCTGTGGTACCACGGTTAATAACCTGTAATTTATTAATTTTATTTCGAGCGTTCGAAACTTTTTTATTGCTTCCTACGTTATGTTTAGAAAATGACACTATAAAAATTTCGCTTACATAATGTAATGCACAATATGTGCAGAGAATTGCTTTATATATACCGATTTATCTGTAGATTAATCTGTGTTCAAATAACTTATATTTTACTGCTTCTCACCCATTACCCATTTTATTTCAGCACAAGTGGATTATGTATTAACTAAAACATGAAATAGTTGCACCGACCATGAGTTTTCTCCAATATTGACACCGTTATGTGTTCTTAGGTGTATTCGATCCTTATAAGTATACAAACCAGGACATGTGCCGGGTGATGGCGATCTGCTACGAGACACTGATGGAGGACGAGGAGGTGCAGGTCCGCGGGCTGGTGCACTACGCGGACGGCGGCGGCGTCAGCTTCCCGCACCTCACCCTCTTCACACCTAAAGAAGCAGTCCGAATTGTCAAGAACGGAGAGGTAACCCCTCCCCTTTATATCATACGAGTACCTCATGTTGATTCTGAAAATCATTTCGGTATAGGTAACCCTAATTAAATTAACTTACCTGTATGTGCAATTTCAGTTTAATAGGAAGCGTTGTTTTTAGAATCTCTTTATTGCTCCAAAATGTATTCCAAGTTATGTTAACTCGTCTTTTAACCTCGTCTTTGATTCTTGATTTAGAGAAGGATACCTGTTGTCCTAAGTAAACATAGCTTTGAACGTATTCTAGTATGGTGTTATTGACACTAATTGGAGTAGTAACGTGGTTCGTCATGACTTTAGTCTTTTTAGTATTTAGCTCTAGGCCGATCTTAGTACTTACGTCATTTAATTCACAAATCATTTTTTGTAATTGAGACGGTGTTTCTGAGAAAGCGGAGATTATTTAGGAGTGTTTCCGTTTATATTTATTTCTTTTTTGTCCCAGTTGAGAGTTTTCATTACACTTTGGAGCACGGCTATGAAAATTCGTGGTGAGAGGGGATCACCTTGTCTGACGCCTCTACGGATGGTTATTTCAGGGCCACGTCTCTCCAATTTTATACGACTTTTGCTGTTTAAATATGTTTTTTATAAGCTCTATGGTCTCATATGGTACTTCACATTCGTGTAGAGCTTGCCACATACTATTATGCGATATAGAGTCAAATACCTTGGCATAATCAATAAATGCCAGGTATAGTGGCCTATTGCGCTCTATATATTTCTCTATTATCAAATTTAGAGCATGGATGTGATCTGTGGTGGAGAAGTTTTTTCTGAAGCCAGCTTGTTCAAATGGCTGAAATCTTTCTGTAAACATTGCTAAGCGATTCTCAAGACATGAAGCAAACAGTTTGTATATGTTTGGTTGCAGACTTATGGGACGGTAGTTTTCAATGATAGCAGGGTCTCCTTTCTTGTAGAGCAAAATTATGTCTGATTCTGCCCATTTTTTCGGTATTGCTCTGTCGTCTAAAATCTTATTAAATAAAGTTGTTATATAGGGTGCTAGTATGTGTTTGCTCAATTTTATAGCTTCATTTGGGATTCCATCTGGCCCGTTACTTTTGTCTAGTTTTAGAGATTCTATTTTCTTTATTACTTCATGAGTAGATAATCTTGTTAGAGAGGTAGAGTTTTGGTTGGTCGATTTCATTTCCAAAGCTGTTTCTCTTGCTGAGTACAGGTTCTTAAAGAATGTGCTTGTCTTTTCTATTATTTCCGATCTGGATAATATTTTTTGTTTAGTATTATCATCTTTTATGTAGGGAATCCATCGTTTGCTGGTGTTCAGATTCTTGAGACCTTTTTTTAAGCTACCGGTTGATTCGAGATGTGTTTCGATTACTTTTATTGTGCGTTCTGTTCGTTCTTTTTTCATTAGTCTATAGATATTTTTGTATAGATAGGTACGTTCATCTCTTTCTTTCTTTGTCAAAGATTTCCTTTTTAGTAGATCATTTCTTCTTGCAATAAGGCATTTTATATTCTCAGGGATGGTTTCTCGTTATGTTGTAATTTTTTGTTTAATTGAGTTTAGACTGGTTAGTATTGTTGTCTCAATCTTATTGTATAAGGACTCTACATTTTCATTTTCTTCTAGGTTAATTTCGCTAATGCATTTATGTAAGGTTTCTGTATATTGTTCTTTTTCTTCTGCCACAATAAGTTTAGTTTTTGAATTTTCGAATTTTGCTCTACTTTTCTTTGCTGTTCTTATAAGTAGCGTGCTTCTTAGAAGTCGGTGGTCGCTTGGAAATGATAAATTTGATATAACATCGAAGTTTGTGATATTCTCTTTTCCGTTGGTTAAAATATAATCGATTTGACTTTTCCTTTTCTTTGGCGAGAGCCATGTCCACATAGTTTTATTGTTCTTTTTGAATTGACTATTTGTAATGTAGAGTTTATTTTCCCAACAGAACTGGAGTAATCTTTCGCCTCTCTTGTCTCTATTTCCGTAGCAGTACTTGCCCAATATTCATTCTTCACCATGTATTTGTTGACCAACACGAGCATTAAAATCGCCTAGTATGATTTTCTGGTTGTTGTATCGATTATGTGCGTCTTGTAGCTGGTTATAAAAGTTATTGATTTCTTGGTTGCTTGCATCAGCTGTAGGCGCGTGAACTTGGATAAGTGTAAGCTTTGAACTATCGAATTTGAGATTTAAGATGCAGATGCGTTCAGATACTATAATAAAGCTCTCAAAATTTAGCTTATTATCTTTTTTTATTAGGAATACGACTCCAAATTGACCTTTCGTTTCCCCGTAGAGTATGTGATTATCTTCTTCTATAATATTAATCCCGGTCTTCTTATTTCCGCGAGGCCAATAATGTCGTATTTTATTTTTGAAATCGCTTTTTTAAAGTCAAGTCATTTTTCATCAGATAATAGAGACCTTGCATTGTAGGTACATATATAAATATTTTGTAGTGGAGATGGAGGGTTATAGTCTTTATCCCCCGCGGTGACAAGCCGTATTGGGAGATGTAGAGGGGCCTTCTTTACACGTTTTTTGGCGATGAATGTATATCAGTGGAGTTAGACTCCGACGCTGTATTTTGTTGGGTGCTGTTCATGTAGGACGCAATATTGTATGTTTTATTCTTCTTAGGTATCTTTTTAACACAGTCTATGTTGTTGGAGATGTTAGGGTGATCAGGTGATTCCGATAGAATCCGTTTTTGACTCCGTGTATCCGTTTTAGAGTTCCAATTTTTAGGGCTTCCTGGTAATGTTATTATTTTGTCGTAGCGCAATACAACGTTTTTTCCAAGTTTGCGTTTTTTTTCTATTTCTTCTTGCAGTTCCTTACGCTTTAACAAAACTTCTTTTGGAAAGTCTTCTTTAATGCTGATACGCGAGTTTATCATTATTCATATTTTCTTCAAAATTTCAATTTTGCGTCCCATGGTTGTTAGTGTAACTAATAAAGGTCGCGTCTTACTCCCTTTTTTACCAAGTCTTTTCAAAAAATCTATTTCAGACTTGTCGATCGAAATCTTCATATTATTTTTTAAGCAGCTCAATAATATATCTTGTAATTGATCATAACTGTGTTCGGTCTCTTCTACTCCATAAAAAACTAGATTTTTCTTTTTAGTTTGTCTTTCTAAATAATTTATTGTCTTTTGTTGTTCGTCAATTTTTTTTTCCAAATTAGTGGTTCTATTTTCCATAAGTAAAAATTTTTCATTAGTGTTGTCGTTTACATTTTTGGTAATCTTTTCTTGCATGTTTTTTATTTCTTCCTTTTGATTGGCTAGGTCGGTTTGAATTTGTTTCAGAATATTCATAACACCTTCCATTTTTAGATGTGGTTTGGTACTTGCAGCGCAATCTAGTGGCGAATAGCGATACTAAGATTTAAGAGTTCTGGCTGTCACGATGACCTAAAGTTGGTGCGCGAACGCAGCTTTGCTTGTTTGTAGTTCAGTCACTTGCCGCTAGATGGTGTGAATATCAATGATTTTTTTGTGAGAAGTACCGTGTTATTTGTAGGATGAGAAAAAAATAAATTATATATAATGTTCACTATTTATCTATATTTTCACCTTTTTTGCACTAATAGTTCACAGTTCGATCTTCTCAGATGCTGATTAGTTATCTTTCACTATAGTCTCACTTTTACTTGTACAGTAAACACGGTTGTTGTTTTATTGTTTTGTATGCCGTGTTTTGCTCGTTTCCTGTGCTGTTCTCTGGTATTTTATAAGTTTCACTTGATTTCACTGTTCCTGCACTATATTAGCTGCTTACATTTTGTAGATAACCACTATTTCTATTTTTAATACGATAATTACTACGGAGTCAAAGCGATCACAGACACAGTAGCGCCCTCACTTCCTACTAAACTGAAGAAAAAGATAATGGATTCGTGCCTACTACCCAGTCTTAAATACTTACGGCTGTCAAACGTGGATATATAATAAGAAAATTAAAAACAAAATACAAGTTAGTCAGAGAGCGATGGAAAGGAGTATAATAAACATACGATTAATGCACAGGATAAGAAACACAGATATAAGAAATAATACAAAAATATTAGACGCTTTGGAGCACTCACAAAAAATGTAATGGAAATGGGCAGGTCATGTTGCACGTATGGGTAAAGAAAAATGGACTTATAAAGTAACTACCTGGCAAGGACCTATAAACAAAAGAAAAAAAGGTAAACCGAAAGAAAAGTGGGTTGACGAAATAATAAGAAAAGCCGGAGAAAATTGGATCACAATAGCCAAGGATAGAAAAACGTGGAGTAAAATGGAGGAGGCCTTTACCCGATGAGGGGTCCATATTGAATTTATAAAAAAAAAGTAAAAAAAAAAATCTTTATATGCAATGACAATGTAAATTAATTATAAAGTTTCAATTTAATAAGTATTGTAAAATCAAATATTTTTTGCATGCAAAAAAAAAATTAAATACTTACCCCCTTATTCATAAACGTCTACTAAAGCTGAGAGGCCTCTGATAATCGTTTGTCCCTTTCCGTCCAACATATATGAGGGAAAGGGACAAACGATTATCAGAGGCCTCTCAACTTTAGTAGACGTTTATGAATAAGGGGGTTAATGTTTTGTAAGTCATTCATTATGGAAATAAAGAGGCTTTAATAATAATAAATAAATATGTGCAATTTCAGAGGACCATCCCGCTGCGACACAAAGAGATCTATGGAGTCAATGTCCAATCAACAATCAAATTCGCACTGGACTTTGGAATGGGATTAATATCTGAAAAAATAAGGAAGCGAGTAAAGCTGTACACCTCACCTGAAGAAGTCGAAATCGATAAGAAGCTGCTACCACAGGAGTACGGTGGAGACATGCCTATGAAGCAAATGATTGGTAAGTTAATTACTAGGTAACAGTTTTTGCCAGAACAAATACGTATGTACATACGAGTATAAATAAAGAAATTAACAAACCGTTCGTGACTAAGCGGAGTTATTTAATTTGCAGAATTGTGGAAGGAAGAACTGGCAAAGCAACGCGACACACTGTTGATGAATGATAAAATGGCGGTTCGGCTCGAGCTTTATAGTGAAGCGGCGCGCGAGGGCGCCATCTCTGCGCTGCGCGCCGGCGCCAACACGTGCGCCGGCGCGGACGCCGTCGGCGACGCCATGCGCGGCCTCACCGGCAACTTCAGGAAACTCGAAGTCGACTGACAACACTACCTCTACACTCCTTTATCTTCAGACTGAACTTTGTGAATCTTGAACAATCTAGTTGTTTAGTTTTGTACATAACTGAATCATTGAAGATGAATAGTACAAAACGTAAACATATTATTTTTCTATGAAAACTTCAACTTATTGTTAAAGGCAGTTTTGTACTGCGTTACAATACTAATAGTATTATTACCAAAATAGTTGATTTAATTAGTTTGTACGTCTTTGCCTATTAGGTAGGTTTATTTTAGATAACATTAGTGTATGTGTGTTGTTGTACTTCTTAATTACCTTACCTTAAGGCGTTAAGGGTGAATTTTGCTTACAAATTGTAAAATAAAAAGTTTACCAAGTTAATGGGTTATTATTTATTAAAAAACCGTAAAATACCTATTTGGTAAAAATTTATACAGGGAAAGGATTTCACATCGTTACATAACAATGATCAAACATAAATGCAACTTTTACATAGGTACAGCAGGTACTAACTGTCTTATTTGAAAACGTTGTCAGAATCCTGAAGTTAGTTTTTATTAAATCGGTTTATTACTTACTATATCTATACTAAACACTGCAGACCACACCGATATTTAAAACGACTGACAAATATCTTCCGCAGGATTCAACGAGTAATAAAATATCATAAATATATTCTTAATTCTTTGCTGTTAACTTTTACGAAAGCAAATTTATTTTATCGTAGGTATCATAAAACTTATTACATTAATAATTGTGCCTACATTATAGACCGTATAAACTGCAAATATCTACAACTTCAGAATTAATACATAAAGTACATACATACTAATATCGGTTTGCTTACAATTTGAGCGTTTTAAGTATCATTAAACTCCTCAATTATTTTTCCTTGTCATTACAACTATTGATTTGTAATATTTAGCTAGCTACACATTTGTAGCTAGCTAAATATAACAAATCAATACTTTGCGATAATTTACTAACCTCAACGTATATTCAAAATAATTACATTTTGATAGATATTCCAGTTCAGCTATTGTAAATTTACTATAGATGACTATATTCAAAACCTAACACGATAACTCCTTTAACTACCTGTTGCTACTTTTATCAATTTCTATTGTAGCAGACGCGACTTTTTTGGTTCATCGACATAAGTTCTAAATAAAGTATAACACCAATTCCACTTTAATAAGATCAGATTTAGAATAGACTAAAAAGACCATTACATTTTCGTCGGCGATACAATATCGGTTAGCAATATACTTATTGATGCCTCTAAAATAGTCGTGTTACAACCAGAAATAGCAATTTAAATATAAATATTATCTTTTAGGAATATGTAGGCGAGACAACTAATCAGATCAGATTATTTGAGGTTATATGGTGGTTATCGCATTACATTTAATATAATCGGTTAAAGGTACGGTCTCCCGATACTTATAATTAGGTAATCCATAGATGAATGCGGGCTCGACCTCCGCATGTTGCTATGTGTCTAGTCTACAAAATTTTACGTTAAATTTAAAACTGGCGGGACAACCTAGAGTCAAATAGGAGCTACTACTTTAAAATATTACTATGGTAATACTTGAAAAAAACAAAAAACAAATAGCAATAGGAACATATAACACAAATAAATAAACAATAAATAAGTACGATACGAAATTTGGCACTTTAAATATTTAATAACATACTTAAAATACATACGTATAATTTTCTACAGGACTACAGGCGAGGGTTGAGGTGATGTATTGGCACACATATTTATTTTCTTCTTTTAATGTACTATCTGCTGTCCGGGAAAAGTACTTAAACAAACACTAAATTTGTAACCGCAAGATTTAATTGATTTAACTGCACTGGCTGTCGCGTGTAATAGTTATTTGATTTAAATTCTGCAGGTTTATTATATAAATCTTATTACTTACATTATAAAGCTTATTACTTAAAAACGATAAATATTTCTGGGTTTTTTTCCCAAGACACTCTCGACAGCGTGTAAGTGGTAGGCTCACGGCACCAGTGTCGGAAACTTTAATCTGACAGGAATTAGAGGCAGAATGTTCTTTCATAGTTTCTTGATTACTAATACCGTTACATTACATTTTTGACGATCATTAAGGTGACTGGATACGCAAACACGTAAAATCGGAAAGTTTTGTGATGAAATCAACGTAGTTACATATGTACCTTCAGATCATGCCACATCCACGCTCCCAAGTGCTTTAATTTCATCACAACACTTCTCAAGTATACGTGTTTGCATATCTCCTCACCTTAAGTAAATTTTTTACTAGTTGTATAACAGTTCATAAATTTAAACTAAAATTACAATAATAATATTGACACTTTTCAGCAACTCAATTTGAAAGTTTCCATTTATTACAACACTTGTATTGGCTACGTTAGCCACATGCGAGCTCATCACAGACAACATCGGAGATGACAGCAGTCGCCGTGACCGAAATCGGTTATGGAGCTATTATTATTTAATATGTATTGACACTTTCGATGACCATCCTCACATTAGTCTTGACTTTAGACTTTAACTTAACATTAAAATCGGTTTTACGTGCTCTAGGGAAGTGTATCAAATGTACAGAAGTGCATCTAATTGGATAACATCGTAGATGTAAAGGTAATGACAAAGGGGAAGGTAAAATATATTTTAAAGCTTGTAAAAGTAATTACTCGCACTCATACGTCTCGTAATATGAAGAATGTTTAAAGCACCTCACAGACTGGTACCATTTGCTAAATAGATAAAATATATTTGCTACAGTAACATCATTAGGACTTTTATAGTGGTTTTACCTCATTCATTTATAAATACGTAAGATTATTATGTAAATAACCTTGATTAGTCTCTAAAATACAGTCGTGGTTCGCTAAGTATTAACAAGATTATTTATCCCATACACCTACGTACACAAATATGATATTTCACATTTGATGAAAATTAAAAAAACTTGACAAATTATATAATTCATAAATTTCATAATACATGTATCCCAGTTTAAACAATGTGTAATAGTTCACATAAGCTTTTGTAAAATTTGTACTTAAAAGAATACAGACCGTCAAATTTACAATTTATATATGTTCGAACTTTAAATAAGAACAATGTATTTATAAGTATACTTAGTCGGTTCATAAGTTCTGTCACTAGGGGCTTGACTGGTAAAATAGGAACTGTTAGAGATTGCATACTATGTCAATATATCGTTAAAAAGCCTATTTAACAGTGATACATTTACGATATTATTTAATGCAAATAGTTGTGGCAGTTTTACACAATTCCTTGTAACATTCGAAAAAACGCAATAAAAAACCACGTCAAAAACTCGCGCCCTGTTCGAGTTGATATTGACCCTAATTATCAATATATATAAATGCCTTTGTCCTGACTGACTGACTGTTCCACGCCGAAACTACTGAAGCTAGAAAGTTGAGAATTTCAGGTCTGGTTAAATTTGTCATGTGTACAAGTAATAAGAAGCGATTTAGAAAAATTCAACCCCTAAAGGGGTAAAGAGGGGGTTGAAAGTTTGTATGGATGGGCCTTAAAATGTAAGGTTAGAGATTTGAAACTTTGTACGCTAAATGATACTTAAAAAAGAATAAAAGTGATTTCAGTGATTTTCGAAATTCAACCTCTAACGGGGTAAAAAAGGGGTTAAAAGTTTGTATAGAGATTTCTATTTTATTTGTGAGACTTCAAATTTCGTTTGCAGGTCTAACTTAAAAGCAAAAAAAAACTATTTCAGCGTTTTTCAAAATTCCACCCCAGAGGAGTTGAAACGGGCTTTGTGTTAAAGCGAGGCCGTAATAACTGAAGCTAGAAAGTTGTAATTTGCAGGTCGGGTTACATTTGTAGCGTGTACAAATAATAAGAAGGGATTTTGAAAAATTACAACCCCTAAGGGGGTAAAAAGGGGGTTAAAAGTTTGTATGTGTAGGATTTAAAATTTTAGAGACTTGAAACTTCGTACGTTCGCTGATAATTAAAAAACAATAAAGGTGATTTTAGCGTTTTGGATAATTCCACCTCTGAGGGGATTAAATAGGGGTGCAAAGTTTGTTACGCGGGGAACTTCTTTCTTTGAGCTAGAGACTTAAAACTTTGTAGGAATATTACTTATTAGAATACAAAAAAGTACTTTCAGCGTTTTGGATAATTTCACCCCTGAGGGCGTAAAAAGGGGTGCAAAGTTTGAATGGGGGAAATTTATTTTGTTGAGCTAGAGACTTTTAACTTTGTAGGGAGATTACTTGTTAAAACACAATAAAAGTCCTTTCAGCGTTTTAGAAAATTCTACCCCTGAGGGGGTTAAATAGGGGTGCGAAGGTGCTATTATACGCGGACGAAGTCAAGGGGGGAAAGCTAGTTTGTATACAATTTTAAGTGTCTTCAGTCTTGCATACTGCATTAGCTTGATCTTTTACCTTCATTTCAATATATAACTAACGTGGTTCTGTCTGACAAGAAGGCTGGTATACACAATTTCGGAAGACTACCTTGATGTTTGGCATCGAAATGATCGTGTTTGCTCAAAATTGAAAAATACGTTAAGGTTCAGGAGGAGAATAGTTTAAGCTCAGACTTGTAAGTCAACTAAATAAAGGTTTCAAAATATGCCTTAATCTTCTACTTTAAAAAAATAACAATTTGTAATTCCTGAACAACTACAACAATGATCTTTACCAACTTTTGTATAGTATAATTTTCAAAAATCATTGGCGTGTTTGGGTCTGTCAACAGTCTTCAAGTTTACAAGGATCTATAAAATACGCGTTCTTGATTTTGAGTTAATCATAGTATATTTTAATCTGTATAAAATAAGCTTTTTAATCAATTTTACATTTTTTAAATAAAAGCTTTGTATTATATTTTATCACTCAATACTCTTGTGACAGAACTTATGAACCGACTAAGTAATATCAATAATCAAATTAGCCACGCACATCTTTTATTTTCAAGTTTGAAATGCGTTATTTGTACACAGTTGTCTGTTAAAACTAATCTTGTTCTTAATTAGTGGGATACGACTGTATACTAATAAAACTTATAACCTGTGTATAAAGTTGTCTTTAGTATAACTTTGGCACTATCCTTGGCATGTTTATGGCAAGAGCACTTTACTTACAAAATACCGTGTGTTACATAAAATAATGTCGCACTCGCTGTACTATACAACAGTGCTGTGAACTTATGCTGAAAAAAGTGTGTACATATGTAGTACAAACAAGGAGTGACAAGTAACAATAGGTTCATTTTGTCCTCGTTATTCGTATCTCAATATGCGTGTATTGTAGCATGTATTGTTCAATCCTGTGTCATCAGTACAAGGTGGCTTGTAATGAACAATTCATCCCGTACAACACATCTCGTAAATTATGTTATGATGGGTACCAACATTTCGGATCATAATTAAAATTTGCTAAGATAAACAGACTGACATACGGACGGAGATGGAGAAACTATAAGGATTCCTAGTTGACTACGGAACTACACAGGATTTGATTGAGGAATCAAAAATCACCTAATGTTTTTTTTTATGTCCTAAACCATTAAAATCCAACGTAAGGTTTTAAACATTAAGTTTCGTGTTAATATTAAAATCACACAAACAAATACACGTTGAAACATATTCCGGTCTTATATAGTTGTCCAATAGCCGGGTATAAAGCTACGCGGTTATCACACTGGCGCCGCAACGGGATGTGTGAAAGACACAGAGATATTCACATTCAAACGACTATCTCGCTTGCACACCGTCGCCGCATACGGACACCGCAGCAGTGTGATATCCGCCTTACTATTTTCGAGCACGGTTCGTAAAAATACCTTATTCGATAACCTAAACATAAATCATTATAACTTAATAATTATAGAGATAGATATTTTGTATTAGATATCGACAAACCCGTCTCCGGTAAGTATACCTATTCCCACATATATCAAAAGGACGGTATCAGTCATGCCTCTTGTGACACAAACTCGTGTCTTACTAAACAAAGAGTAAGTTTATTGCGTTTCTCACCGGTAACGTGTAATCTCGTTAACTAACTTGACTGCTGGCAATTATAATTATATCAATTCAAGTGATTTAGTAAAGAAATTACGCGAGAAGTTCAATCATTTTCTGGGATAACGATTCTAGTTTCTATGAAAAATGCTTGTGTATAAGAAGGGCATGTGACGAACACTGTAACCCTCTAATATTATTAACCTACAGTGCTCAGTCTTGGTGATTGACCAAAATCATTCTAGATTCTACATTTATTGTGAACTTTAGAGGGACATAGTCGACCTACAAAATCAAAATATTCATTGCACAAATAGTCCAGGATTTTAATTATTACAACAAGGATAAAATATCACTTTACTTGGTATCGTTTTCGTCTTTGCCACTAAATTAAAAATTACAGGCACTTTAAATGTTACAACCGCAACTAAAACGATATTAATTACAAGTGTATTGTTGCTAGTAGTATACGAGTAGCGTTAGTTGCCAACGGCCCCTCGGGAAGTTAGTGGCGCTGTAAACTGCGTGGAGCCATCGTTTACCCTTCATAATAATTAAAACTACATTCACACCGACCCGCACAGAAATGAGCTTATAAACAACAACCTTAGTCTTTCACGTTATCATTAAACAATTTTGCACCGCGATTGTAAAAAACAGCTAAACACTACCTTACATTACACTTGGCCACTCCCATTCTTAACTATGATCGTGTCCGTGGCGTCACAAATACCCATATACCTATTTTATCCGGTTAAATTGCTTTTTCTTATTAATGTAGAATGCCTAGGAACATGATTATTACAGTTTTATTTAGTAGTTTCTTGTGGAACATGGCTCAGAGTGTTACCTCACAGTTTTCGTGCTTCCTCGTGACTCCGTAGTTGCTAAGCAGGAAAGGCGTAGGAACCAGCACGGCTAGCACATGTTACAAGCGCAACTTAAGTCGCGAATAGGGAAAACCTTCCCGCGCCTGTCAAAAATCTCGCTTTCCGGTAGCATAACTTGCACTCGTGACAGCAATTGACACGAAGAGAACTCAAAGTCGCGGCGCGAGTCCTCAGTGTTCCCTAATGAAATCAAAGTGTTAAAAAAAATGTTTTTACGTGGGACAACACTGAATCGGTAATAGAGTGGTGAAATTCCATTCGTTCTTTGATGGTAAAAAAAAACAAATTATTCTCAATGGTTTAGTTTTTTGCTGTCAAAGTCATGAACTTTCAAATTTTGTTAACATTTCACAGCAAGAATATTTGTAAGTATTAGAGTTTTATTTATTTACGCCTTTCGGTAATTTAATAACTTCTCCCGTTTTGTGTTTTTCACACTCGCTCCATAATAAATATGCACGTAGTAGTTTCGAAACTTCCACTTTTTCATATAATTAAATCTCATAATGTATTCTGGTCGTAAATTGAAAATATATTATTTTTCAGAATAAGTCCCTCATCACATTCCCAAATATCAAAACACCTAACGTAAAATTTACTATTACAACGTGAATGTGCCAAGGGACCTGTAATATTTTGTATTATTTTCTCGGTGTATCTCATTCATTAGAATCATTAGGTATACCATGGGGAGGACACAATCTTTTTAGTTTCTTATTTATTAACAAAACTAATTTAATTTCAGGCACTACCCAATGGTTTTACAATGGTCGCTTTTCACAGAAAAAAGAAAGGGTGCAAACTGGAGCGGTGGCGATGGCGGCGGCGGTTAGCTACGGGCAATAAATAGTTAACAAATGCATCACTGAACGTAACTCAAATCCTCAGAAGCTAGAAACAACGCTCGTCGCGGTGCCGAACCGCACATGTTTATATACTGGTTCTAATAATAGTAATTATGAGTTAAATAAAATATTATAACAATATGACTATTCTTTATTGTTTATTTTCCTCGATTTGCGATTTTTTTTACTTAAAATATAAAAACAGGAGGTACAGGTAAATTCACAAGAACTGGCGCTGAATGGCTATGAATATGATGGTAGATTAGCACTGCACATGTGGCATCTACTTTTGCATGGTTACATATAGGCCTAAATGATGCACTAGGTGTGCATCTGTCTGTAGGCTCACCATCCAACCAACCAGTCTGTCGGATAAGTCGAATTAAGACATTTCGATTCTAGCTCCCACAGTGAGCTGCTATTGATAGTGATTTGTTAGTATGTGTACCGGAAGTTATAATTTGTTAATGTATAGGTACATAGGTACTGCAAATTATCTCGTATAAGTATAAGACGATGCTGTCGATCCTCAAATACCTATCCGCAGAATGATAACATTGAGAACACTCAATGCGTTTTTAACACCAAGACTGAAAATATGGGTTCAAAGCATGCTTTTTACCAAATTAAAGAAGAGTTATTTTATTCGTTATGATATATATTTATACAAGAAAAGTACCATTTTGTGCACTCAAACATCGTGCATGACCTTCAGTGTTGTGCCGTGCGTAATTTAAACATGTGTTCCTTCCGTTTTAAGAAGCTAACTTCTAATGACGCTTTGTGATATAGGGTACCAAAATATTTTTGGCTTTAGAATACTTGTAAAACAGGTTAATTACTTATTTAAAGTAAAAATTTTCTAGTGAACTTGGCACACGATCTCCAAAAAACCACCCGCGCGAGCGAGTCGCGGTCTTGATACCGCGTAGACTTGGAGTCGCGCTTTAACGTAAAGACGCGAGTCTAAGTTGTGTCAAAATCGGCAGTTGTGCCAGTTGTGCTAAGGATTTTAGTTCAAAGTCGCGAGTCACTGTCATTTTATGACAGTGGCATTCGATCGCGGGTCTGTCGCTCCTTTCACGCGCAAGTTGTGCTGCCAACTAGCGACAACGCATTAAGTCACACCGATCTGTCTCTTCTCGCGCCTGTCACGCGTAACATGTGCTAGCCGTGCAGGTCGACGTAGCGCCGCTGTTGCAGCCGCCGGTTCAACGTCACGCAACCTTCTTCGTGCGTGGTGAGGATTACTGCAATAACACAATTGAGATATTAACACAATCTCAAATATGCTAAGAGGCGTAAGTCTAATCGTCCAGACGTGCAATATCTTATGTGGAGGTGTTGGAGGTGCTACGTACAGAGTGTCAATTGAAGGATGTAGCAGGATAGCCGTGAGAGGGGTGGGGGTTAAAACATTGTGCATGGTTTGGTTGTAGTTTCGAACTATAAAAGCTTTGGAAGCAATTTTCCCAGGGCATCATTATAACTTTCTAGAATACGGATGGCAGTTGATGATTTGTTTAGTAGTTACCTGGTCTAGGTTGCCTGGGCAGAGTGAAGGTGTGCGAGGGTCAGACCCAGTACTGGTTGCGCCGGAGCATGGGGTTCGCCGGGGCTGCACCTGGTGCCCTGATCGGGTACGCAGTTTCACTGGCTTCGTAGCTGCTCCAATCTTCGGCCTGTCAAACGCAAACTCATTATATCACACATGTACAACGTGTAATTTTGACCGTCGTGCGATTATCGTTACCCGATCAGCTGATGATGTGAAATACATACATAATGTCAGTAGGCGTGTGTCGTTAAAAAATTAAGCCAATTATATCATGAAAAAATATTGGAAAAATATTATTTCATTATTATCCAAAAATTATAGAAATATACGCCGTTCCGCGTAACATGCACATTGCTACACTTTTTTCCGCAAATTGTAAACAGCTAGGTGACTTACATCTGTGTGGTCGTCGGTGCCGTAGGGGTACCTCGCGTTGAGGTCGGGCAGCGCCGCGTCGGCCAGCGGCGTCACCTTGCAGGCCACGCTGCCACCCGACGGCAGCGGTGTGCTTGCGCCGGTGTGCACAGACTGCTCCGATGACACATACCTGAGAATAGTAAACATTAGGAGAATATCTGATGTTTACGGACCAAATCTTAAATAAAAAAAATTGTTAATCAGTATTCTTTTGTTTATGCTTAAAAAATGTGTTTTAAACCATTTAAAATATTTATACACAATTTTCAATTGTGACTGTACTGTACGCGAATGCCTGCGATGCCTATCCTGTAAAACAATTGACCAAATGGCGGGCGAATGTCTGTAATATCACTTTCTTTTTTTTCTTTCAAGTGAAATGAAAAACATTATTTGTAACACGGAAGGTTTTTTTTTCACTCGGGTCATAAAAACCCTCTGACTTCGCCATCAACGGATTTTAAAAGACTCGTTAACAATTTTGGCCATACTTCTCTTATTGTACAATGTACTATATTGGCTAGGGAGTCGTTTTCTCCTAATTATATTCTTGGCGGTGCCGTGTCTAGGTTTACATAAAAGACAGTGTATAATTGGATTATCCAGTCAACTTGGCGAGACCAGTCGCGTCCATATTGCTCAGAATTATTCTCAACTTATCACCTTTATATCTTTCAAAACCATTAGAGGCTGTACAATAACGTTTATTGTGAAAGTTTGGCCATACTTCCCTTATTGCACAATGTGCTATGGGCTAGGGACTTGCTCACTTAGAGAATACATAGGCTGCTATTTATATATCCGGAAACCGGGATTACAATCTTCTTAAATAGCATATTTGACCTCCATGGTAAAATTTGAACTTTTTTAAGTACTGGCCGGTATATTTTTTCTTTCTTATTAACGCTCGTGTTTTGTTTTTGACGGGTTTTAAATGTCATCTCGCAGCAAGAATGGAACTCACTCGTGAAAATATTCGTGCTATGATTTATTATGATTTTCGGCGTGGTTTAACGCAACAACAGTGCATAGATCAACTAACTTCAACTTTTGGTGATGAAGCCCCATCTAAAACTACTGTGTATCACTGGTTTAGTGAGTTCAATCGTGGACGTAGTATGCTTACGGACGAAGTTAAGGCAGGTCGCCCGAAATCGGTCGTTGTACAACAAAATATCGAGGCTGTGCGAAAACTTATAATGGACGACCGACATGTTACGTACCGCGAGATAGAGGCGACTCTGGGTATTTCTATGACCAGCATTAATAGCATATTACATAATTATTTGGCTGTAAAAAAAATTTGTTCGCGTTGGATACCCCACAACTTAACAAAAGAGCAAAAAGATGCTCGCGTCGAATGGTGCAATAAAATGTTAAAAAAATATAACCGTGGTGACTCAAAAGCCGTTTATAACATCTATACAGGTGACGAATCCTGGATCTATGCATACGATCCCGAAACGAAGCAACAATCAACGGTATGGGTGTTTCAAAATGAGCCGATTCCTACGAAAGTTACTCGTGCAAAAAGTACATTGAAACAAATGGTGGCCTGCTTCTTCGGTATTAATGGCCATGTAGCTACAGTGCCACTAGAAAACCGTAGAACGTTTAATTCAGAGTGGTACACGACAATTTGCTTACCGGAAGTATTTGAACAAATTCGTAAAACTAACCAGCGACAAAGAATCATTCTTCATCATGACAATGCCAGCTGTCATACGTCACGCGAAACAACTCTATTTTTGGAGGGTCAAAATGTGGAATTAACGGGTCATCCGCCGTACAGCCCTGACTTGGCACCCAACGATTTTTATTTATTTCCAAATATAAAGAATAAATTACGCGGTCAACGATTTTCGACCGCTGAAGATGCTGTCGACGCATTCAAACAACACGTTATGGAGGTACCTCAGGCGGAGTGGCAGAAGTGCTTTAAAAATTGGTTCACGCGAATGCAAAAGTGCATAGATCATCAAGGGGAATACTTTGAAAAACAATAAAACCATTTTCAGCCGTGTACGTTTGTTTGTTTTTTTGTTTCCGGATATATAAGTAGCAACCCTCGTATACAGAGTAAAATATACTGTCTTTTTCTTGCGCTAGGGATTATAGTATTTTACTTCTGCGAATTTCGGTTTGTCAGACTATGTTACGTCAGTACCTCTTTATGGGCGGTGTGGGATGCGCCGGCGAAGGCATGAGGTGGTCGGGCGGGCGCGGCAGCGGGATGGGCGCCACGGCGCCCTGGCTCTGCCCATGCGCCTTGGCGCGCGCGCGCCGCTCGCTGGCCAGGCAGCGCCGGAACCGCACCAGGGCCAGCAACACCAGCATTGCCAGAACCACGCCCGAGATTGCCATCAGGATCGTCAGGTAGTAGGACGTTGAGTCACCGTTGGCCACCTGAATGTCAGCCCATATAATTATGATGCTGGAGCTTTCATAGAACTTGATTCCCACTGGCTTGCCTAATTTTGAGGCAGTAGAGTCGCCTCATAAAAAAAAGGAAAGATATTAACTCCAGCTTTTCTAAGCAAAATTGTAATGCCTCGCCTGACAATAGCGATTAAAACTTCTCATACTACAACATACTAATGACAGTAATGACCTACTTTAAAGTTTGTTTCAATAGACAATTTGTGAGAAACAAATTATTATTATTAACGTACCGGCACTCCCTCGTGACTTTCAGGATCATTGGGCCCCGGCAAGTTCTTTTTTAATTTGTTGCCAATGAATATTTTAACTTCGCCCGCGGCCGGCTGGAATATCGTCGCCGCCAGCAGAAATCGGAAACTGTCCTCCATTCCTACAAGCTCGTGGGCCCTCTTCTTGGTCACGTAGTAAATGACCCCGGCCTTGATGTCCTCGTGCGAGAAGTACGGAACTTCTCTTTCCCTCGCACTGGTGTTCCCTCCAGAACTCCTAATTATGTTCTTGACAGTGCCGTGCCTAGGTTTACTTAAGACAGTGTATATTGGATTACTTCCGGTCAACTTAGCTAGACCGGTCGCGTCCATATTGCTCAGAGTTATTCTCGACTTGTCACCATCGACTTTTATATCTTTCAAGACCATAAGAGGCTGTACAAGTACGTTTATTGTGAACGGGTTAGTCGAATTGCTGTTGTGGATGTATGCGATAAGGTCGAAACTGTCACTAGCTGCGGTCATATCATTCTGCATGTAAATGACCACCTTGTCCATCAAATCTCTATGAGAAAAGTAAGTGACTGGGTTCCTGCCCACGTATATCATGCCGTGCAGTGGTTGTCGAGTGATGTTATACCACACCTTATACTTCTTGGCGTTCGTTTCGATATATATTTGCTCTGTTGTCACAGTAGCAACATTAGAGCCTTGTTGTAAAAGAACTGGATGTAACGTAGAAGCGTTTAGTGATACCGGCAAAACGTCAATTGTAAATATCTTATACATGGGCTTGAACTGTCCGTCCCACACTCTAAAGTAGAACGTGGCCGTTTGGAGCATGCCAGAGTGTTCATAGATAACACGTCCATTGTTGATGTCATCTTGAGTGAATTTGTTTATTGATTGTGCATCATCGATGCTTAAATTTTTGTCCATCATGACAATCCGCCCTTGAGTGGGGCCGCTTATAATATCGTAAAGTATGCCGGCGGGGTTAGTATCGGCGTCCTCAGTGATTAAATCCTTTTTAGTAATGGTATAATTTTCACCTTGCACCACCTGAATCTGTGGCGTCTCCGTTAGAAGTCTAAAAGGTTGGTCGTTGATGGGTATAATATGAATAGGAATAGTGACGTTGCAGAGAAGAACATATTCCGGTAGAAGGAAGAGGGACATTTCAATCTTGTCGGAGGTGGTGTCGGAGTCGTCGTGTTGGTAGAGCACGGCGCCGGCCTCGAGCTGCGCCTGCGTGAGGGACGACACGGGCGGCTGCAGCGCGCCGTGCGCGGGCTGCGACCACTGCGCCTCCACCTGAGGCTGCCGCAGCCCCGCTTGGCTCTCCAAGTATACTATTACGTTCGTCACGTTCACTTTAACAGGAACTTTATCTCCCTCGTTCACTTTGATCTGAGGTATGTGAACATATTTAGACAAGCCTCCGGAAGACACTGATATATCGATGCTGAAAACTTGATCCGTTATTGGTTTAGCGAGAGCGGCTTCGACCGTAAATATAAAAGAGTCGTTCGTGTGCAGGTCCGAGAAAGGATGTGTATGTTCGTAGTAGACGAGGGTGTTATTGACGTCTTCCTGCGTAAACTGTTTGATGGATCTGTGGTGGCTGTCTTCGCTGAGCATGATCAGTCTGCCGAGAGACGGTGTTCTGTCTATTTTATACACAATAGTTCTTGTGTAATCTGAGCATTTTGCCATCAGCAAATAATTGTTCAAGGGCTCTCTCATTAGAGGGAAAACCCGAAGGTTCTGTTTCCTAATAAGTTTCAAAGATACCGATTTTGTTGTTATAAGAAAAGTTATTTTAGACAGTTCGTGTAGGCCGTCAGTAACGTTGAAGATCATCTTGCCTTTTGAGCCATCTGCAATCAAAACATAACGGAAATAGAACAATGTTATAGGTATAAATACGATTATAACGAAAAATGTAGAGCACTTACTTTTGTGAACAAATATCACATTTCTGTTATCAATGTCAGCCTGCGTAAACCGGTTGACGGGCTCGTGGACGTTCCCCTTCATAGCAATATGCCCAGAAACTATGTCGACCACTATGATTGTAACGTTTTCTAGTGGAGTGTCTATATCGTTAACATCTGTAAGTAGAACAAAGTGTTTAAGTTCATGGTTCAAGTAGCTAATATAACCTGATATACTTTAAATATTTATGTAATGATGGAACAGCCATGTCATAATCTCGAAACGACTTTATTTTCAAGAGATGTTAAGATCATTTTGTACATCTATTTAGCTGGCTTAGCTATATCTGCTGGAGGTACTAGACATACAGTTTACAATCTAATAAGATTTCTGAAGTATGTCGCGCTATACTAATTGTATATATATATATATTTTTTTTATTATGGCTTCTTTTGTGCCATAAACTTAGTTGGTATTAAGATTTTTTTATTCTCGTTGGAAATAGGATCGATTGGCATCGATTGTCATAAAAATAGTTTTGGCAAAAATGACAAAATAAGTCGTTTTTTATTGTAAAATGTAATTTTTCCCGAAAATTAGTAAATGCAGTACGTCCCTTTTAAAAAATAAAATACGTACGTATAACGTTTCCAATCTGTGAATTGAGTTATCTCAACGTTTTAAGGTAGTTCCCCTCCAGAGCCCACAATCTTTTTCCAGTCTGTATACTAAAATGTGTAGGTAATACAATAATATTGTAAATGTAAATCCACACTCACACAACTCGTTCCTAGTGAAAGTGAAGGTGCCGCCCTCCCACACGCAGAGGCCGGTGTTGGCCGCCACGATGGGCGTCTCGTCGTTGACGGGCGCGATGCTCACCCGCACCACGAACGGCTCGCTCTCCTTGTTGCTCTCCGTCGCTGCCACCAGCTTGAACGAGTCCGCTGACTCCTCAGAACCGTCGTTTACGTACTGGCAATTGAATGTTACTGTTTAATTTTACATTTTCTTTCAAATTTGCCCACAAACAATTATAAAATCGAGTTACCAGCATTTTTGTGTTTCATGTATGTGCGAAACGCTGTATTGCTAATATTGGGTTAATTAACTTACTCTCAAAATGTTCCATTGCAAGACAAAGTATCGTCTAGCGAATGGGACGGTGGGACATTTTGCGAGCAAGTAATGTTGCGCATTGGCCAAAACAAATTATTAAATATTAGTCTAAGCCAGAGTATAACATAAGGTGTAAAACATACCTGAATATTTCCAGAATTCAGTTTCAGAACAGGCAATAAACTCAATTCCTGATCGCCCATCAAAATCTTTCCATTCTTGGGTTTTTCGAGTACTTTATAAGCCACCACTTTCCCCCTATAGTACTCTGTTATCGTACGGAACATTTCTGGTTTAATGCTGATGGCTTCTCCCTCGACAACTGTCAAATTAGACACCGTGACGTAAAAGTGCTCTGGTATAATTATGATATTTAATTCGACATTCCTCAACCACACGATGCCGTTGGTGATGTCCATGACGATCTTGTCTCTAGTGCGGTTGATGCCAGACTGCACGTAGACCAGGCGGTTGCCGTTGATGATAGACTGGTCGAACACCGTCGTACGTGCCGGCTCCTCGTTAGGAGTCTCCACCTCGACCACACCGGGGGTGGCGGTGATTTCTAGCCATCCGTGATAAGGACCTTGAGTTATTTGGAAAATTATATTCGATGGTTCAATTTGTGGGTGCATCACCTGTTGAAAGATTACTTGACTTAGTAACACACGTTATTCTAAGAAAAAAAAATTATATTACAATTTATTCTACCTCCAACACGTCTCTGGTGATGTTGACACTTGTGGATTCCTCGACTATCAGTAGTCGGTTAGTCGTTACTTTAAGCGGCTCCCAGTAACTCGATGGAAATATTTTAATTGGATATATACCTTCACCCCAAGCTTCGAGACACTTAACTTTAAACCTGGAACAATATTCCTTTGTTACGTGGAGTACTTTGAATATAATAGGCGGGTCCACACCGAACGAGCCGCCTCTCGAGTAAATTGCCGCGCGAAGCATAGCGTAGCAGTACCAGTGTAGCGTGCCTCGGCTGAGGCAAACGCCCGCGCGGCCCATAGGGGCATAGGCCTCGGGCGAGGCACGTCTACATTGCCAGAGTTGCTTCGCGCGGTAATTTGCTCGCAAGGCAGCTCGTTTAGTGTAGCTCCGCTTAATTAGGCATTTTACAATATATTAATGTATCAAATTGCTAATTAGATACCTGAACTGGTCAGCAGGAGTCCTTGGCTCGCGATGACGATAACCCACGCGGCCGGCCGCCACGTCAAGCTGCGAGAACGTCACCGCACCCTGGCCCTCCCCCACCTCGATAGCGCCATGCTTCGGCTCCAGCGTGACCTCGTACCGGATGTCTTCTTCCAAACAGTTCATGTTTGTATCCACCTGCATATCCCTCGTTGTAATAACCACGGCTTTGCCGTTTTCAACTATTGATCCGTTCGTAGGGTACATCCGAATGAATGGTGGCGACGCTTGGATCTCAAGATTACCATTCACGTCGAATAAACCATCCGATATCCAGAACGCCATCTTACCATACTCTTTGCCTTGGTGTTTAAAGAGAACCAGGTTTTTGTTAATATCATCCTGGGAGAATTGTGCTATCTGTTCTGCCGGATTATCGGCTCTGTATATACCTCCGTTCGGCGGGTCTTTAGTGAATCTTTGAATCGTATAGATGATATCGGCCGGCTTCGTATCCAGGTCGGCGTCAGTGTAGCTCAGGTCCCTGGCCGTGATGAGGCGCGCGCCCCCGTGAACAATGTGAAACACTTTATCGTTTGCCCTCACCGGACTATTGTCGTTTTTCAGTATTATGTCGATGTGGAACACCCCTACATACTGAAAATCTTCGGGTTCCGGACTCAGCGCCATAAAATGAAAAGAATCGTGCCTACTTTCGGAATCATCGTGTGAGTAGTAAACCCTATCGGAATTCAGTTCCTTTAAAGTAAAATAAGTGGTATTATCTCTTAATATTTTTAAGCTTTCGCTTATGACTTCTATTTTTCCATGTCTCGGCAAATGGGTTATGTTGAAAACGAGATTTGTAACAGAATCCGTTCGGAAATTTAGATGAGTAGTAGGTATTACCATTCTAGACCCTTCCATGACCTGCAGTCGTTCTAAAGTCGTGTGCACACGCCCCAGCGAATGTTCCGAGCTCGAATAGGCTGGCGTGTGTCTGATCGTCATTACTCCAGTAATGTTTTCGCACTCGGTGGCTCCCACCACAAATGAGAATTCGTCTTGGATGTGAGAGTATGCGCGTCTATGCAAGCGGTACCACAACTGATCGGTATCGATATGTTGTTGAGTGAATGTGCTGTGTGTTTGCAGATGATACTTCCCGGAGGACAGGTGCAGTATGCCGTACTTAGGTGACTTCAGTATCGTATAAAGTATTCGATCGCTTGGAAGGCCAATAGGTTTCGTTTTAAATTTCAAGTGTTGTGCCGAAATGAACGCTTCTCTGGTGTTATTTAAAACCAGTTCTTCATTAACCGATTGATACAGATCAAGTTTGATGAAAGTAAGTCGAAAATCGTATAGAGTGTTCGTTCGAATAGTTCCCACCGACGCTTTAAACTGTCAAATTCAAAAGTATGGGGTTAAAGCGTAAATTTTAATTACACAGTTGATTCCGATAAGAAAATGGTAAGGTATAAGTAAGCTACTAAGACTAAACCCTTAAAGTACCTTGAATTCATCGTGGGAAGGATTCCCGAGTAGGTGCATGTAGCGAACCCGTCGGAAGGTGACCATCTCGCTAGTAAACGAGTCCACCGTCTGCCAGGTACCGTCCAGAACTCGCAACCTTTCTATTACTCCAAATTGAGGCGGTTTCACGATATCGTACCTACAACAAAAAACATATCATCTAGCCTTCAAAACAAGTTTTCGGGCTAATAACCAGTTGTATGGAGTGTGCACTCTAAGCTTACTTATTTGTTTATGATATTGCGATTAATAGGCAATAACTTACTTGACTTGCACATTGCTCTCGTCAGCGTTGGTGGTGAAGGTCAGATTATCGGCCGTGATAATGGCGTACGAGTTATGCACCAGTTGCAACCCAGTGTTGTTTATCAAACGGACTTGGAGGGGCACTATTGATATCCGTAGAATCGCCGGACCGCTAGTTTCTATGCCGTCTGACACCTGTGAAGGTGTTATAAGTACATGAACTTTTTGCCTTGGTACAACTTAACTTTGTGTTTTTTACTAATACTGTTTTAGGTATTTCAATATTTGTTAACCAAAAGATTTAAATTGTTTGTAGTATTTGAAACGAAATAATATATGAATTATAAATGTATACTTGTACAGTTAATTACCTGTAACGTGACTTTTACAGATGTTTTATTCAGTTGTTTGTCATTATTAGAACCGTGAACATACGAGATTACTCCAGAGTCAATATCTTGCTGTGTGAACGAGTCCACTGGTTGTCCTGACATCTCAATGTGCCCACTGAAATATGAAAATAAACGATTTAGACAAATGTTGGATTTCGAATAGATTGTAACTGATATACAACTTTATTTCCGACAGACCGGCGCACGTCTTCTCAATAATAGGACCCCACAAAAACCGACATCTAAGATGGCTTTACCCGGTGACCGCCAGGCATCAAACGGAAAAATCGAACTCTCAGCAATGATATTTACTATGGATGGGTTATACTCTAACAAAATGAGCAGAAAAAATACTTCCATAGTTATTTCATAACGTAGCAACGATTCTGCTATGTTTATCTATTTTGAGAATCATTACATCTTTGTCACTCTCATTGTTAGAAAATTACAGTTTGTCTCTTTCTCACGCGGGTGACGGGAGCTCATTCGCACGTCCGCATCTGACGCTGGCCGGTGCGCGACTAGCGACAGTTGTTTGAATTCACTCATATTTAGTGCTTCACTTTTGGAGCGTGCATAACCCATCTGTCATTATTATATATCATAGACTCTCAGCGCCAGCGCGCGAAGGCAAACCGGTTATACACGGTGCTTGTGAGGATTGCGAGAGATTTTAACAGTGTATTCCTGATCATAATTGGAGACTAAAATGGCGTATAAACTTTTGTGGAATTCGCCTAGTTTCAGAGTTACTACCAATTAAATAAAAAAACATTTTTTATTGTGACTCGGTGCAAAACGGTTTTTTGATGGCGACTTTATGTGTCTAGACATTCTTATTGACAGATATCAAAGTGCCAAGGAATACTTTACGTAAACTATTTTTTACAAAAAAATATGTGCTAATTTATTTTAATCGACAGTTTTACGAATAACATTTATGTTTTCATGTTCAAAAGCATTTCAAAAATCGAAAAAAAAAACGAAAAAAAAATTTTTTTTGGCGAAATTGACCTAATTTCATATAACATTTATTACTCCTTATGACCTCAGGAATTCGTGGTTAAAATCTCTCGCAATGCTCACGAGCACCGTGTATTCATATGACTTGATATCACGTGCTGGCGCTGAGGGCACGACTTTTCGTGCGCGTGATTTGACGTCTTTGGCGGTCAAAGGGTTAACGGCAACATCAGAATAGAGAGTTAGGGTAAGGGAGGAGTTAAATGATATAAACATGTAGCGAAGTAGTCATGATTGCGTATACCCTCAAGAACGCGCGCCTCGATGACAAAACTACGAAGAGCTACAAGGTATTTGTACATTACCTCTGCAATTCATTTTTTCCGTGTAGCACGGTGTACAGCAGATCCTCTGGCGGCGTGTCAGGGTCTTCCGCCTTCAGAATATCTGAAGTTATCACTTTACGCGTACCCTAAAAATTTAATTGTTCAAAATCATCAGTTATACATGACTTGTGTTCACTCTTGGTTTCAGGAAAGGACGAAGAAAAATGGTTGAGGAGGGAGTTCGTTTATCTTGTTCGGATTAAAAAATAAAGGTCAAATTTACCCACGTTTCTATATTTCAGCCTTGAAATATTAAAATTAGTTTAATTGATTACATTAATATTATGGCGCATTGGCATGTTAGCCACTATTGTTTTTTTCTAGAAAACGCATGTCAAACGCGCGATAGTTTTAATTAATATAAAACGAAGTATATTGACCCAATATCTAGTATGCAATTGTGTTCTCTTTTGGACCTTCGTGGGTCTTCGGGACTAAAAGATGAAAAATAATAAGTTTCTAGTTATTTTTATCATGCTTTGTGAATAGTCGAAATTAAGGTCTACAGCATTCTCATACTTACACTGATCTGTTAATGCGACGTGCTTTTTGCACAGCAGCGTTCAAAACTCATGCAACTACGAAAAGCAAAATTAATCCAACTAAAAGACAATTTCAAATGAGGCGGTTTGTGGGTTAAGTTACACTTCTGGGATTATAAATGTATGCGTATGCTACACAGTTCATAAAAACACAGAACACTGAAGCAGCGGGAGCACTCTGAAAAAAACAACATTTAAATAACTTCCATTAAAAATTAAAGTAAAAAAATATACAGAAAACCAAACAACGCGTATCTCACTAAAAATATGAAATAATTTAATTTAAAACTATTTTAAGTAACAAGTTAACAACTTTCAAAATCAATTAGACACTATGTGGATTTACGTTTGTCGTAACTACTCAGAAACAATATTTAACTTAAAAAATAGGTACTTATGTTACGCTCGCACGTATAATGACAAAAGCTCGCTAAACTTGTATTCATGTTTGTACAACTATCAATTTATGGTCAGCAATCATGAGCAACGGCTATTTACCCTTTCACAATGTCGCATCCTTTGACACACACTATTGCTTTGAAATAATGTTATACATCTATCGAATGATATAATTTCATCCAGAATACACATGCACGGGTTATGGTTATATAACTAAACAACACTGCTAAAAAAAGTTATCTACTGTAATGTTTTAAATATGACTACATATTGTTTTAGCCCACCTGGGTCAGTCTCAATACTTTAGCCGGAAGCAAATTGAGAACCGGAGGGTCATTGACCGGAGTGACGTTGACATGTAAAACGAAAGTGTTCCTCCCTTGTAAGTAGCTTGGCAACGTAAATTTTGTCTCCGGAATTAGTTCCATGTCAAGTACAATTGAATCTTGGTGGTTTTCCGAACCGTCGTGAACGTACCTCACCTGCAAATAAAATAATCAATCAAACATAGGGATTGAACCAATTAGGACCAGTTGTAACAAAAGCGATACCATGAAGCTTGGATATATTAAAAGCTAAATTATCTCAATCTTGCTTGTTCAACAAATTCGGGAGGAACAGTAATGTTGCGGTTTCAATCTTCGAGCTTTGTTATACCACATGGTTGGAAATCACGATATACTTATCAAATTAAATCAATAATCATGCAGGCGTATAAACCGCTTTGTGTATCGTGGGCACATTATTGATGAATCAGCTATAAATCTTGACGACGTTTTCGGTTATTTGTAAATGTTTTATACTTTTACGTGAATAACTGAAAACGCCATAATAACCTGTCACCATTTCTTCATAACTGCGTCTTATGCTTGAACTTATAAAAAATACTGTACTAAACATATTTATCAAAACGGACCTTATCTCTTGACAAATTCATGAGTGTGAAGTACTGCTTCATTTTGCCGTCACCGTCGAGATAATTGGAATACTGTGGAGAGTTCCTTTGCGGCGTCAAGTCGATAGCTATCCGGCCATGCTGCGGGGACTGGGTCAGGTGGAACACCACGCCCGACGGGCGCACGCCGTACTTGTGGTGGTCTAGCACCACGTCGATGTTCTGCGTGGTGACCACAGCGACTCCGCCTTCCAGCACCGTCAACGGATACAGTGCTACCAGCTCGAGTTCGCTGCTGGACTTTGAGAATACCTGAGTGAAAAATTATGTATAATTATTTATGGTCGACTGCTAGGTTTCTCGAAACACAGCCCACTAATAGACCAACAAATAATGTCGGCGATGCCCGGATTTTACTGAATACTAAGCACTGGCCTTCAACGTCAATTGACCAATGGTCTCCTGGCCCAGTCGGTATTGACTCCGCCTATAAAGCAGGAGGTCCCGCGTTCGAATCCTGGTAAGGGCATTTATTTGTATGTTTATCACAGATATTTGTTGGCAAATTATGGATGTTTTCTACGTATTTAAATATCTGTTTATTTATATCTATATCGTCGTCTAGTACCCACAACACAAGCCTTATTGAGCTTACCGTGAGACTATTTATTATTACTATATGGGATTGTCCATTAATATTCATTTATTTAATGGTCATCTACAATAAATAAATGTCCGATAGTGTAGTTCCACCCTGGTTTCTGAAGCATCTGACCGCGACTTTGACTTTGTAGAATTAGTAGGTAGTTTTATTATAAAACGCCTAAATAAAATTTGAGTTATAATCACACTTCCATAGTTAATTTCACCGTCCTTTTACCCCATAATGGATAATTACCGTCATAAAAGTGTTTTTTCCTCCCCCGGGTCTCAAACTATCTACGTACCAAATTTTATCTACATCGGTGCAGCGCTTTAAGCTTGAAGAGGTAACAGACAGATTTACTTTCGCATATATAATTTTATAATAGGGATATACGAAGTCGCGTTCACAAAAAAGTGATCGCCAATCGAACTCTTTTTTTCAATGAACGAACTATAAAGGTATGTTCCAAGGTGTTCATCGTTACCTTGTATTTTTCGGCATAGTCAGGGTTAATGCAGAGATCCGAGTCGCATTTACAAGTGAAATGATCGACGCCATGCTGCTCGCACACCGCCTGGGCCACGCACGGCGGGCTGGCCGGGCTGGCATGGCACGGGTACCACCAAATGCATTTAGGGCTGACGCCGTACGTCACGACGGAGTTTGGAAGTCCATATATTTTATCATCTACCTCGATCGGTTTTATGCAACCCTGTAAACAAACATTATTCAAATAATTTTTAAGAAAAAAAAACCGACTTCAATGGGGGTAGCCGGTGAAGGATTATTGTAGATGGTGCACTTAGATTTCATACAATGAAATAACTTGCTTAAAAAACGCAGCGGAGAGGACAAATCGCCAAACGTGAACTATGCGTCGTTGAAGAGTTCCGTTCTGATTATCATCAGCAGTTCCACTTCATCAAATGTCACTCTTTTGAATGAAAATGCTTGATTTGTTGATAAAAATACAAAAGTCACTTTATGTATGCCTTTAAGATTTGAGGAATTCCCTCGATTCCTCGTGGAACTCATCATCAGAACTTGAGCTTGACGAAAATTGGTCCTGACAATCTAACTTGCTTAACAAACATAGCGAAGAGGAAGAATCGCCAAACATGAACTATGCGTCGTTGAAGAGTTCCGTTCTGTTCATCATCAGCAGTTCCACTTCATCAAATGTCACTCTTTTGAATGAAAATGCTTGATTTGTTGATAAAAATACAAAAATCACTATGTGTAAGCCCTTAAGATTTGAGGAGTTCCCTCGATTCTTCATGGATCCCATCATCAGAACTTGAACTTGACGAACATTTGTTCTGACAATTAAACTTGCTAAACAAACACAGCGAAGAGGACGAATCGCCAAACGTGAACTATGCGTCGTTGAAGAGTTCCGTTCTGATCATCATCAGCAGTTCTACTTCATCAAATGTCACTGTTTTGAATGAAAATGATGGTTTTGTTGATAAAAATACAAAAATCACTATATGTATGCCTTTAAGATTTGAGGAGTTCCCTCGATTCCTCATGGATCCCATCATCAGAACTGCGTTTTGAAAAAAACGGGACCAATCTGTATATATATACTTACAATCAAAAAAAGAATTTTCAAAATCGGTTCAGACATGACGAAGTTATGGAGTAACAAACATAAAAAATAAAAAATAAAAAAATAAATAATAAATAATTTTTAAGAAAAAAAAACCGACTTCAATGGGGGTAGCCGGTGAAGGATTATTGTAGATGGTGCACTTAGATTCCATACAATGAAATAACTGGCTTAACAAACCCAGCAGAGAGGACAAATCGCCAAACGTGAACTATGCGTCGTTGAACAGTTCCGTTCTGATCATCAGTAGCAGTTCCACTTCATCAAATGTCACTCTTTTGAATGAAAATGCTTGATTTGTTGATAAAAATACAAAAGTCACTTTATGTATGCCTTTAAGATTTAAGGAATTCCCTCGATTCCTCATGGAACTCATCATCAGAACTTGAGCTTGCCGAAAATTGGTCCTGACAATCTAACTTGCTTAACAAACACAGCGAAGAGGACGAATCGCCAAACGTGAACTATGCGTCGTTGAAGAGTTCCGTTCTGTTCATCATCAGCAGTTCCACTTCATCGAATGTCACTCTTTTGAATGAAAATGCTTGATTTGTTGATAAAAAGACAAAAATCACTATGTGTAAGCCCTTAAGATTTGAGGAGTTCCCTCGATTCTTCATGGATCCCATCATCAGAACTTGAGCTTGACGAAAATTTGTCCTGACAATTAAACTTGCTAAACAAACACAGCGAAGAGGACAAATCGCCAAACGTGAACTATGCGTCGTTGAAGAGTTCCGTTCTGATCATCATCAGCAGTTCTACTTCATCAAATGTCACTGTTTTGAATGAAAATTATGGTTTTGTTGATAAAAATATAAAAATCACTATATGCATGCCTTTAAGATTTGAGGAGTTCCTTCGATTCCTCATGGATCCCATCATCAGAACTGCGTTTTGACAAAAACGGGACCAATCTGTATATATATACTTACAATCAAAAAAAGAATTTTCAAAATCGGTTCAGACATGACGGAGCTATGGAGTAACAAACATAAAAAATAAAAAACAAAAAAAAAACATACACGCCGAATTGAGAACCTCCTCTTTTGAAATCTTGAAGTCGGTTAAAAAACATACACGCCGAATTGAGAACCTCCTCTTTTCAAATCTTGAAGTCGGTTAATAAAAGGCAAACACAGATGTAATATGTATTTTTCTACTCGTCCACTGCGTAATGCTTGAATTGAGGTTGCGTAGACCGAAATACTAGCGCATACTTTTCGATATAGCTTTTATGGTCGCATATTGTAGCATCGCCAACGATGGTACAAAGTATTTTCATACAATATTGTAACACTGTTGCCCGAGCCCGCCCGGCCGGGGGGGACCGGCACAATTTGCCGGGGGGGACCGGCACAATCTGCCGGGAGATTAAGGTTACTCAATTGTATAGAGATCAGGTCTTTCGTCGAACTCAATTCTTACTGGCTTGCCTATATTGAGCACTCGTAGAAAAAGTATTGTATAAAATAGTAATCATAATCAAGCTTTTCAATCTCGTACCTTACTTAGGCCACTCAGCCCGATTGAAAACTCTTGATTATGTCACGATTGTATAAAATACTATTAGATAATACTTTCGTGGAACAATAGTAACGTCTTTGCAATATTTTACAGGAATGGTAATAGAAATATATCCGAAAAAGGCAAAACGGATGATTGCGGAAGCCAATAATATGTCTATGTGGTTTACCATAATGCTAGAGTCTGCTGCTTTGATTCCTTTCGCGAATGCTCTCTGTCGCTTTTCCGTTTCGATGCCACCGAGATAGAATGAGTCCGATAGGTCTAAATAGCGTGTGCCTCCACTTTCGATTCTTGTACTCATTGCTATATTGTCCACGGAGAGCTGTAATTATAAACTTTGATTAAACAGGTAGTATGTTTTACTATTTAACATTAAAGTTATCACGACGTTACCATTTTGCCAAAGAATCAAAGTGCCAAATACGCGTCATTTGTCAATTGCAATTTCAATTATTATGCCGAAGTCTTATTTCGCTAAAGATAGGCATATCTATTTGTGTATATGGAAAGTGACCCTACTGCAAATACACTTTAACAGTAACGAAAACCGGCAATGTTGTCATAATGACAGCAATATAACACAGATATGCAAATAAAACCATTTTAAAAAGAACATTGGTTAGAGCGCAAAATTATTCACTAGCAAAATATTATTATCAAACTGTGGCGAATTTGCAAAATGTCTCATTAGAAATAGATAGGGAGGGTTCCCTTTCCTAAATACCCAACCGCAATGATGAAATTCAACCCGCTACAATAAACATAAAAGGAGGTTTTCAAGTGGGTATTTATAAGCCATAAATTTACAAATTACTTTCAACAAATAAAGGTCTGCTATCGCTGTGACTCTTGTATTATTGCATAGCAGGAAAAACATAATAATTAAGACCAAATAAATGGAACGAATTCGCATGTTGCGTGTTGCGGTATGGTTTGCTAAGTATAATATTATATTATACCAGACAGAGATGTATAAAGTCCACCGACAAAATTGCAAGTCTGATCAGATCCATTTACAAGATATCTCTATACAAGCTTATAATAAGAATAAGAATAATAATAAGAATAATCTTTATTGACTAAAAAAACCTAATACTGTAAGTAACATTTCGAGCTTAGTGCGTTATTTCTTTGAAACCTAAGCTGCCAAAAAGAAGGGGTGCGGGAGGGGAACACGCAATGCTAAACAGGGAACGCGCGATTGTCCCGTGGGGCGTAAAAGAGTCAGGCATTAATGGTTGCCATGGAGACGTACTAAGTTTACTGTCACTTCCAATAATTAGTGTCTTACTATAGAGTGAAATTACTTCCGAGCGTGGCAGCGGGGGTCGCCCGGCTATGCGGGGTCTTGGGTTAATTAGTCTATGTAGGTATCTAACAACATATAAGTAAAAAAATTACCTAATATTTTTACTGCAATTTGGAACATCACAACTTTTCGATAAAACTATTACAGAGGATTTAGAAAGTTAAGTGATAACAAGCACCCCTATGTATTATTTTTTATATTGTTAGCAAAAACCTCATAACATAGATAATATAAAAATTAAAGCCTCAAGGTTAAAGTGTATCAATTCAAGTTAACTGTCAAATCATATGTCGAAATCTTCGATTTTACCTTGGGTAATGTAAAGAAAAAAAGCAAGTAAATAGTTTCGCAATGCAGCCAAGCACTAGTATTTATGGATCACTGTACTTTATAGACTAAATACACGATTATTTCGATTTATTCCACAGTCTTAAGTTATATCTGATACAACGAAGGTCGTAAAAATATGTGACCCGCGTTGAAGGCTCTAACAGCAGTGGTGCTAAAGGACCTTTCGACAAAATGACCACTTTGGCAGGAACCACTAACTGTATCTATTCAAGAAAATATCTATGGCAAATTAAGTCAACAAATGGGTGTCCTTTTTATAATTTATCGGACCTCTCCAGGTGCTCAGATTCGCTATAAACAATATCAACCCTCTAACTGCCTTACATCTATAGAATCTCAATTTGGTAAGAGTGTTTATTGCATTGTAACTGTCTCATATATCAGACTATGGTGGTCAAAAGGATGAATATCATTAGATTCAGAAGCAATCTCTTCAGATTGCTTCTACACTACAGGCATAATCAAAATTAAAACTTTCTTCTGTTTTACTTAAAGCCAGTAAAGAAATAATTTAAGAACATACCTCTATTAGGGAAGGATTAAACAACAAATGTATTTTATGCCACTGTCCGTCGCTGACTCTCACGGTGTGCACTATTTGTCCACGCGCCATTTTAACTCTGACTACTCCATCCAGTATTTCAACACCAAGGAAATCAGACACGGACCCTCTCCCACCTCCAGGGTTGTACAGAATTATAGCATTAGGCGTTATTGTCTTGAATTCTATCTGCCATCTAAAAGCAAATAAACATGAAGAAATATTCAGTTGATACCATCATGATACAAATACTAAGGTCCACTCAGATAAGACTTATAATTTTTAAGGCCTCAGTAATGTATTAAATAAGTTTTTATACAAGCTTTTAACACATCTAGTACTTAAAGAGATGACTCTAAAACCCGAACACAACAAGCTTCCATTGTTCTATCACAGAGGTCCTATGACTTCAGTCTCCATTATCAGACCAGCTCCATGTCATAATAATATTGCATTGTCACGCGATATACATAAGCATGGAAAATTACAGCTCACTCGGAAGCCGGAAAATCGGAAAGTGAGTGAAATTTAACTTGCAAGATTTGATTACAGACAATGGGATAGGTGAAACTAAATAAAAGCTTTTGAAAAGGTAATATTGCAACCCTAACAAGAAATGGTTGTTTTTAAATATACAAACCTTCCTCCAGCCCTAGAGTTGATTTTGGGTAGTATGAGATAGGCGCCTTCATCAATAAAGCTGATGTCCGAGTTAATATCTGCATCAAATTCAGGTGCACAGTTCCAAGTGACTCCCTCTACATGCACAGACGCGCTGCGACTTCTAGCTTTTTCTATTATTTTAACTCCATTATAAAACACCTGTTATAAATAATTGTAAAAGAAAGTTAAGGATGATTGCTACACATTCTAAATGGCTCATGAACACAGTTAAAAAAATTCAATGAAAATTTTTGTTCATTACTTTAACTTAACACTCTTAACAGTATTTTGGTTCATTAATTCTAGTAATTATTTCATACTCACATCTTCCATGCACCCTCGGAAGTTCTCCATATGGCCTAGGAATAGTTCAGAGAAATCACCTTGCCCTCCAAGAAATACTCCAAAGTGGATGTTCAATTCAAAAAATCTTCCAGGTAATCTTTTTCTGACAGTTGTATCATCAACCTTTGAAAATATTTAATAACATGAAATAAATTAGCAAAGTAAGTTATGTAATAAATAATAGATTATGAGATGCAAGTGAAATGCCTATTGACAAATAGTTTTTTTTTTGGTTTTTATTTTTGTTATATCAATAGTTTGTAGATAACTCTAGTTCACTTAAAGCATAATAAAGTTGAGTTAAACTTATTTTCAACACCTTGCCTGCTCTTCTACACACCTGCTGCTGTCAGTATTTTTATATTATTATATATCGCAAATCCTAGATAAAATTGAGTCATAGTGAACAATGTTACCTTCATAGTCAAATTAGCTTCCCTCCTGACAATGCCAACATGATGCCACTGACTGTTGTTGAGGAATACACCCTTGGGAGAGGACAGCTCACTTTCACCCGCACCTAGGTTGATGTGCAATTTTATCCTCCCACTTTCTAATTTGATCTAAAATTTTAATATAAATTAATTATCATTTAATGGTTACTTACCTTCCATGTTAATGGCAGCTACATATAAGCTTTGATTAAACAAAACAAGAGTATGAACTTATCTATTATTCCGGCTCTTATTGCAATAATGGAGGTAAACAAATTTAGAAAAACATTTTTGCAATAAAACCATTTTAGTTACACAGAAATGAATATATGTATGTTTATGTGATGGAAAGGAATGGTTGAGGGCATACCATACAATAGTCAGTTTTTCCTGCAGCAAGGAGCAGCAGTGCATCTGACAGATGAGTTCGAAACCGAAAACTGATGTCTGTGACACCCTTTGCTTCTTGAAGTGGGTATGTTATAAAGCTGGCGCCATAGAAGGATGCTGAAATGTTCATACACCAAATTATTTTGAGGAATAATCAAAATGTTCAATGCACTAAATTGTTTTTAAGATTAAGCAAAATGTAGCATAAAATCCAATTCTTTAGCTCAAGGTGCAATTACACTATGAATTTTAATTCAGCACTCATATTATAAGGATGCCAACGAGTATAAATTAATCGCTTTCAGAAACTTTGGAACAAAAACCCTACGCAATTTTTCTTACCTTTGTCGTAAGCCAATCCCAAAGGGATAAAAGACAATATAAGAATAAGTTCCATCGTTAGAAACGTAGAGGCAATTAGTACTTCTTAAAACATTTTGTGTGTACTAGTTATCGTAAGAAGCAGAAGTCAAATTTGTTGCACGATATATTTTAAGATGGGGCTTCACAAAGTAAGAATACATTTCCGAAAGTCAACACCGTAGCCACCGAGGCGTGGCGTCAAACAAAGGCTCGTCCCTAAAATTATTTCCTACTATCGTGTCTAACATTGAACACAATATTAAATTAGCAAGATACAACACGGACTCTCAATTTTTTATTTTAATTATAAATAAAAGTATTATAAACACATCGCTCATCTTCACACTCCACACCGCTTTTTAAATAGCGGCTGTACACTCTCAGGCAAGAGCACTCGCGAGAGCTTTCATTTCATCTCGAGCCAAAGCGAGAGCGCACTTATTTACACTCTCGCGCTCGGCATGTCACAGGCGCTATAATTTAAAGATCTCTTACACTCGCCGCGATATAGCGTCAACACGATGGTGACGTCACAGTTGACATCCCCACTCCCAACTTGACGTTTAATTTCATGCACGATTTCAACTATTACTATTAATACATTACCTAAAAGTTAATAAAGCATATTTTTTGTAAGCAATTTTTTTCTAAAATAATTTTAAATAATTCGTACAACGAAAACCCCATATCAGTCGCCGGTTGAATCACAGGCGCGCCACATCAACGAAAGACGAATATCGATTTTGAAGTATCGGAGCTATCAACATGTCGGTTATAAAAGAAACGATAACCTTCTGTAAACTAGATAATTCAGATCTTTTCTTACATGAAAACACGCAGCAATTCGGCATTTTTACCTCAGATCGTTCCGCGCTGACTGATATTCATTGAATGGCGTTTGACGCGCGACAACTAGTTTTATTTAACCGCTATGACCAGTGGTCTTGTACTTTTGGCAGAGGGGGACGCCTGACAATTACCACTCCATTGGTTTATTTCTCTGAGGTTTTAGGAGAAGTACGCACCTCACAGAAGAGCGCAAGCATAGCGCAATGATGCTGCTTTCTCGTTCTCGCAGCTTTTTTTGCTGACAGGTGTTGGTATTATACCGGCTGTACACTCTTTCCGAGACACACCAAGGCAGGCCGAGTGCGAGAGTGTACATGAGTGCTCTCGCTTTACCTCGAGAAGAAAGCTCTCGCCCAATAGTCCCGTCTCGTTGGCAATATTTTGAGGGTTAAGTTTCGAAAATTCTAAAGTCACTTATTATTTAAGTTGGAAATACAGTGTGTACATGAGAATCTTTCAGTGCGTTTTGTGTCATATTCAATTGGTGCTTTTTTTGTAATTCAATAATTTGAGGTTAACTTTTAAGCTTGCCATAACTTGAGTAAAAGAATATTAGAGTTAGAAAATATAACTGTTTTGTATTTAGAACAGTTTTATTGTTGTACAAAACTAGTTTGTGTCATTTACGTCGAGTGCAATTTTATATAGTATGAGAACGCTAAAAAACTACGTATAAAAAATTAGAGTTCATAAAATAAGGATTAACTATATCATCACCTCAAAATATGTCAATAAAATCAATATGTGTCAAATTAAGCAATGAAAATTTAAGTTTCTTGGTAATTTCGTATTTTTAGGCTGTTATCGTTTTAATAAATTATTAAAGTCATCAGAGTTCACATTCTAATAATCAAAAAGGGATTTTAAAGTAGATATTTCAATTTGTGTCACTTTCATCAATGATATTTCGTCTAAAATTAAACAGAAACAATATTTGCGTTCAGAGGAAATCTTCTTAACTACAGCGCGTGACCTTGATGGTACGCCTGTTCGGCTTACTTCTGTAATGACCACTAGAGGTAGACCCCCGGCTCGCTTCTTAACAAGCTAATCCATGGGTCAACCAGGCGCTGGCATCTTAGCTGTTACGATGTAGGTACTTGCTCACGGAGGCGCGCGCGGGGTGATAAAGCTGACATACTCGACAAAGGAACTGAGCGGAGGAGCGAGTCGCGGGAAGCCGGCGAGTAGGGCAATGAACTCGTGCGTGTCTCGCCAATACGTACCTTTTTGAGCGGTAGCCGCTTTGTTTGTGTTTTGACTAGACTGTTGAGTACATTTTCGAAGATTTCAAGCATCGTGAATTATGGGTAGAAAACGCAACGCAAACGTAATATTTTTATTTAGTTCTGTTTTATTGGAACGAAGTTCCTTATCGGACGGTTCGCGGATGGGGGGCTAGGCGAAAAAAAGTCACGTGACCGTCACGAAAAAGCATTGAGAAACATGTGAAATGGAATGAAATAAAAAAAATGAAAAATAGAATAAAGTGAAGTGAAAGTGAAAGTGAGAAGTGACAAAGTGAAAAAAGTCAAGTTAAAAAATTTCTATAATATCAAAAATTTCAAAAATCTCAAAAATCTCAAAAATCTCAAATATCTCAAAAATCTCAAAAATCTCAAAAATCTCAAAAATATCAAAAATTTCAAAAATCTCATAAATCTCAAAAATCTCTAAAATAGCGAAAATCTCAAGAATCTCAAAAATCTCAAAAATCTCCAAAATCTCAAAAATCTCGAAAATCTCAAAAATCTCAAAAAATTCAAAAACGACAAAAATTACGAAAAAGTCAAAAATTAAATAATATAACTTCGTTCTAACCGAGTGTTCCACGACACTAACGTATTTTTTTTTTACTTTTGTTTTATTTTCGTCTGTATTTTGCTTTTATTTTGTCATTTTGTATTGATTCTGTTTTTATTCCGTTTATTTTGTTTAATTGTATTCTTATTTTACTCTTTTTTTTTATACCACAACGTGGCAAACAAGCATACGGCCCGCCAGATGGTAAGCAGTAGCATATGGATGCCTGGAATACCAGAGGTGTCACATGCGCGTTGCCGACCCTTTACAAAAAGGAGGAACAAGTTCAGAGTTCATTACTTCGGCCATTTTTAGGGTTCCGTACCTCGAAAGGAAAAAACGGAACCCTTATAGGATCACTTTGTTGTCCGTCTGTCTGTCTGTCTGTCAAGACCATTTTTCTCAAGAACGCGCGGAGGTATCAAGCTGAAATTTATATCAAATATTCAAGTCTATTGTCCCTTGGAGCTGTGAATAAATCAAACTTATAAGATAACGCAATCAAAAGATACAGTCGTTTATGCTGCAAATTTTATAGTTTTTCGGAACTCGCAAAACCTACGGGGTATTTCCCGTGAAATCAGAAACTTGAAATTTGGCACAAAGCAACGTCATATAACATGGACAATGGAAAAATTACAAAAAGTAGACATTTTTAGTAAAATCATACCAAAACATTTTTTTTTTAATTTTAAACTTACCTATACTACCTTTTTCCTCGTAAACGCGAAGAGGTATTAAATTGAAATTCATGTCAAATACTCAGGGTTATAGGACATTTCAGATGTAGCAAAACCAAACTTTTATGTCATCCCAATCAAAACAAATAGCAATTTAAGTCGCATATTTTGAAACTGAGTACTCGCAAGAAACTCAGAACCTAAAGGGTAACTTCACGTAAACTCAGAAACTTGAAACTTGGCACGAAGAAACTTCATATACCACAGATAGATGAAAAATTACGAAAAGTAGACATTTTTAGTAAAATCATACCAAAATATTTTTTTTTTAATTTAAACTTACTAACTTTTTCCTCGTGAACGCGTAGAGGTATTAAATTAAAATTTGTAATAAACATACTACAACTTTTGCTTGTTATAGGTTTGTACGGAACCCTCGGTGCGCGAGTCCGACTCGCACTTGGCCGGTTTTTTTTATTTTAGAGCAAATTAAGTTTTTTAAATAAAACACGCTTATTTTAGCGTATTCTATATGGAAAAATCATTAAAAGGACATGTTATAATGACGTCCCGTCGATGGTTTTTTTTCGAAATCCATATAATGTATAAGTTCAAAGTCCATTATCACGGCCATTTTTGATTTGAGAGAAAAGTTTTTTAAATAAAACACGCATTTTAGCGTATTCTATACGAAAAACTCATAAAAAGTACATGTTATAATGACGTCCCGTCGATGGTTTTTTTTCGAAATCCAAATAATATACAAGTTCAAAGTCCATTATCTCGGCCATTTTTGATTTGAGAGAAAAGTTATAATGAAATGACGTCCCGTCGATGGTTTGTTCCGAAATCCAAATAATATACAAGTTCAAAGACCATTATCTCGGCCATTTTTGATTTGAGAGAAAAGTTATAATGACGTCCCGTCGATGGTTTTTTTCGAAATCCAAATAATATACAAGTTCAAAGTCCATTATCTCGGCCATTTTTGATTTTAGAGAAAAGTTTCTTAAGTAAAACACGCTTATTTTAGCGTATTCATAACGGAAAAATCATAAAATGTACACGTTATAATGACGTCTCGATATACAAGTTCAAAGTCCATTATCTCGGCCATTTATGATTATAAAGAAAAGTTTTTCAAATAAAACACTTATTTTAGCATACTTTATACGGAATAATCATAAAAAGTACACGTTTTAATGAAGTTCCGTCGATGGTTTGTTTTCGAAGTCCAAATTATATACAAGTTTAGAGACCATTATCTCGGCCATTTTTGATTTTAGAGAAAAGTTTCGTAAGTAAAACACGCTTATTTTAGCGTATTCATAACGGAAAAATCATAAAATGTACACGTTATAATGACGTCTCGATATACAAGTTCAAAGTCCATTATCTCGGCCATTTATGATTATAAAGAAAAGTTTTTCAAATAAAACACACTTATTTTAGCATACTTTATACGGAATAATCTTAAAAAGTACACGTTTTAATGAAGTTCCGTCGATGGTTTGTTTTCGAAGTCCAAATTATATACAAGTTCAGAGACCATTATCTCGGCCATTTTTAGAGAAAAGTTTCGTAAGTACAACACGCTTATTTTAGCGTATTCTATATGGAAAAATCATAAAAAGTACACGTTATGATGACGACCGTCGATGGTTTTATGTTGAAGTCCAAAACATATACAAGTTCAAAGTCCATTTATCTCGGCCATTTTTGATTTTAGAGAAAAGTTTGTCGAATGAAACACGCTTTTACATATATACAAGTTCAAAGTCCATTATCACGGCCATTTTTATTTTAGAGAAAAGTTTCTTAAATTAAACAAGCTTATTTTAGCGTATTCTATACGAAAAAATCATAAAAAGTACGTTATAATGACGTCCCGTCGACGGTTTTTTTCGAAGTCCAAATGATATACAAGTTCCATGTCCAATCGGCCATTTTCGATTTTAGAAAAAAATGTTTTTAAAATAAAACACGCTTATTTTAGCGTATTCTATACGGAAAAATCATAAAAAGTTCAGGTTATAATGACGTCCTGTTGATAGTTTTTTTTTCAAATAAAAATTATATACAAGTTCAAAGTCCATTATCTCGGCCATTTTTAATTTTAGAGAAAAGTTTCTTAAATAAAACAAGCTTATTTTAGCGTATTCTATACGAAATATCATAAAAAGTACACCTTATAATAATGACGTCCCGTCGATGGTTTTTTTTCGAAGTCCAAATGATATACAAGTTCAAAGTCCATTATCTCAGCCATTTTTGATTTTAGAGAAAAGTTTTTCAAATAAAACATGCTTATTTTAGCGTATTCTATACGGTAAAATCATAAAAAATATGCTATACATATGCTATGCTGTATAATGATACCCCATGGCTGGTTGTTTTTTCGAAGTCAAAATTATATACAAATTCAGAGTCCATTACCTCGGCCATTCATGATTTTAGAGAAAAGTTACTTGAGTAAAACACGCTTTTTTTAGCGTATTCTATGCGGAAAAATCATAAAAAGTACACGTTATAATGACGTCTCGATATGCAAGTTCAAAGTCCATTATCTCGGCCATTTTTGATTATGAAGAAAAGTTTTAAAATAAAACACGCTTATTTTAGCATATTCTATACGGAATAATCATAAAAAGTACACGTTATAATGAAGTCCCGTCGATGGTTTTTTTTCGAAGTCCAAATTATATACAAGTTCAGAGACCATTATCTCGGCCATTTTTAGAGAAAAGTTTCGTAAGTACAACACGCTTATTTTAGCGTATTCTATATGGAAAAATCATAAAAAGTACACGTTATGATGACGACCGTCGATGGTTTTATGTTGAAGTCCAAAACATATACAAGTTCAAAGTCCATTTATCTCGGCCATTTTTGATTTTAGAGAAAAGTTTTTAAAATAAAACATGCTTATTTTAGCGTATTCTATACGGAAAAATCATAAATAGTACACGTTATAATGGCGTCCCGATATACAAGTTCAAAGTCCTAATTATCTCGGCAATTTTTGATTTTAGAGAATAGTTTTTCAAATAAAACACGCTTATTTTAGCGTATTCTATACAGAATAATCATAAAAAGTACTTGTTATAATAACGTCCCATCAATGGTATTTTTTTTGAAGTCCAAATTATATACAAGTTCAAAGTCCATTGTCTCGGCCATTTTTGATTTTTGAGCAAAAGTTTTTCAAGTAAAACACGCTTATTTTAGCGTATTATATACGGCAAAATCATAAAATGTACACGTTATAATGACGTCCCGTCGATGATTTTTTTTCGAGGTCCAAATTATGTACAAGTTCAAAGTCCATTATCTCGGCCATTTTTAATTTCAGGGAAAAGTTTTTCAAATAAAAGACGCTTATTTTAGCGTATTCTATACGGAACAAATCATTAAAAGTACACGTTATAATGATACCCCGTCACCATTTTATTTTTTAAGTCCAAATTAGTCCATGTAGTCAATCTTCAAAGTCCGGTAACTTCGATGTTTTTGGGTAAAAAAATGTTACTTATAAAACTTGCTTATTTTAACACATTCTACAAAATAAAGTATGTGTCATAATGACACCATTCCAACCAAAATAGTCCAAATTGTACTTAACCTTCAGGGCCCCATAACTTCGAAATTATTGAGTTAAAAAAGAATGTGTTAAAGAAAAGTTGCTTATTTTTATGTGTTATATACGATAAGTTAATAAAAACAGCCTTATTATGACATCACACTGATGAAAAATTTATTAAGTCCAGCCCGGCCCTTTGCTAGTCCAACCGAGAGGCAGATAACGATATTTCGATTTTCGCGTTTCACGATAGCCACTCTGTAAACAAACCGCCTTGATGCATAAATTACATATTTATTAGTTACAAATTATCTGTGACAATTTGCCAAAATACTGTTTAAATGGTAAACTAGGTTTACCGTGGCACACAGATCCGCCGTTGCAGACCCTTATGGACTACGTTTACATTAATTATCCTTAACTTACTTAAGTTTTATATTATTGCTTTCTTTACTATGAAAAATAAAGCAGAGCGTCTGAAAAATTGCTGTTTGTCTTTGTCGCACTTATTACTACTATTACTATATGTATGCATAGAGTAATAATAGAAAACAAACAAGCCGCTAGGCAGCCTGGTCGGCACATGGACCCCGCCCGCGCCTTACCCTTCCCCGCGCATGCCCTTTACGCAAAACAAGTTTTCATTCTGAAAAATAAAAATAATCCATTGATTATAATGACACAAATTACAAAAATTGTTTCGATACGCTTTTATAAAAATATTGATGCAAACTTTAATATTTTATTGTACTGTTAACAGGGGTCATACAAGAAAAAAAATTAAAGTAAATAAATATCATTGATTAATATGGCACAAATTTATTCAAATAATAGATACCGATATATTAGAAAGCACAGTACCTAATCGATCAACTCTAATTTTATATAGGCTTGTAAAAGTCCACATATATGTGCTGATTGAACGTCAGTATTCCCATTGACGAAAGTGACACAAAACGCGTCCGTGCGTCAGTAACAACTTTTCTGTTACAGTGAAAAAACAATTTTGATCTCTAATTTTCTATTTAACGAATAATTAAAAAAAAAAGAAATGTCTAAGTTTTTACCTACGCAACAACCTAGGATGACACAAATTATTATTATTAGCTAAGTTGGATGGCCTGAACTCTGTATGCGAATAATAAGCATCTTTAATATTATCGAAACTTCATAATTTATCGGTACGGGTCTACAAGTAGGTATTATATATAGATTTATTTTCTTTGCCCCGGGTGCTCTCGCCTGAGAGTGTACAGCCGGTATTATATTCGCTTTGGTGTTGCCTTGCGTTTGATGTAGCCAAAGCTCCAATAAATTAAAAAAAAACACAAAATCTCGTTTGATTGGCCTGTAATTTACGCCCGGTTTTGCTATTGCTACTGGTACATTAAATTAACAAATAAGTGATTCTACGGCATTGGGTTAAAATATCCCACTTTAATTTTACCTTGTTCCAAAGCAAAAAGTTCCAGTGACAAGCTTAATTATTTATAGTCGAGATGAATAATTCCGCTGCAAAGGTTGGTTTCTCACTATCTGCCGTTAAGGTGCTGTTTTTTTGGTATTATCTACATTGTTGATTTATTTGGCAGGTTGGAGAGATCTTTCGGGAGGCTGGAACTGCTTTTAACAAGCTTTCTGAAATGACGATGCTGTTACATCCTGTGGGTGACTCGCAGCCTGGGTAAATGTCGTATAATTTCTAACCGCTGTATTAGCAGTAGCTTAGACATAGGTACATGCAATGTCCAATTTATTTTCTTGTTACAAGAAGTGGGAAACGACAAGCATCAGTGATGATTAGAACAACCTGTCTGGGGTCAGTCATTACAACTGGGTGAATGAATACTAAACAAATGACCATATATAACATTGCTGCACTGCCACGTTAATCAACCCTATGCAATTATTTTTAACTGCAATGTGTCGAATGAGCGGAGCGTAAGCGAAGTTCTTACAGACAACTTTCGGGCACAACGGAACTGTACCTTGGTTACCTAGACTTGTGCATTTTGATTTTGAATAGTTGTCCAGTGATAACTTTAGTATCGTTTTTCTGATCTATATGAAAGGAGATCGTCAATTTTTGTTAGGTGATCTGGCCCAGATTATTTAGGACCGTTTAGGACTGGTTCTTACCTTTAAAGAATCGTCATAATTTCTAGATCAGGGTGGTGGTAAACATATTGCAAAATCTAATGGGAAAACTGAAAAATCATGCATTTAAAACTTGAATCTGACAAGGACAATATTTGAAAGCGTTCTTGTCTATGATTTATATATTAATGTAAAAAAAGTACCGATTTTTTAAAGATAATGTACAAAAGCGGACTTGAAAACAAAACGGGAATCATGATGAAATAATAAAAAATCATATTTTGAATTGTGTAGTTCCTGTATTTCGGTAAACAAAGATGGCTGTCAAACCATCGTTGATACTATTAACTGAACATTCCTAACACCTATTGCGAAGGGATAATGTTTACCACCGTTAAGTGCGATAGCACTAGTATCTGACATTACAAAATTTTAAAAAAGATGCGTTTCGTTATCGAAGGAGCATGACATTATGAAACCCACTTTTAATATTCAAACTCCGATTACAAATGCAAAAATACGCATTTTCAATCTTTAGGCGTTTTAATACAGTCGATTTCTAATTTAAACTTCCGTATTCGTAGGCTTAGATACTATTTTAATATTACAATGTTCTAACTTACCGAACAGTATCAAAACGCAGATTATGTAACGGTATACATTGACAGTGTCAAACCAAAAAACAATCCCGTTTCAGGGTAAAGTTAAACTTTATGTCAATGCCATAAGGACGATAACGACTGGTCTTGCTGTATTTTAATCGCAGAAAAATCAACATAATTTTTATTTATTTAGTATTTCTAATTCCCGTTTCATTTTTCCTACGGCAAGGCTTCTTATCAAACTGGACCATCTGGGAATTAGAGGGAAGCTGTTAAAGTGGATAGAGGTGTTCTTATGTCATAGAACACTCAAAGTGAGAGTGGGTGAATCCATGTCACTGGCGAGAGATATACACAGTGGAGTCCCACAGGGATCAGTTCTGGGACCTGTGCTGTATGTGTTATATACAATAGACTTGCCTCACTGCTTAAGCTGTAACATTAGTATCTTCGCGGATGATACCAAATTATTTGCCAACCTAAAGCTGCAAGATGACTTGAACCGAGTTTCAAACTGGTCTAAAGAGTGGCTCTTAAACCTGAACTCTGATAAATGTACTGTGCTGCATATAGGAAGAAACAACCCTCATAGGATATATAAACTAGAGAACACCCCGTTGCAGGCTGTCAAAACACAACTCGATCTGGGTGTCAAAATCACTGAGAATCTGAAATGGGAAGAACATATAACTGCAATCGTCAAGAAAGCAAGGAGCCTTATCTACCTCATAAAAAAAAAGCATTTGGACACTTGACACCAGATATGATGCTCAAAATTCACAAGACGTATGTCAGACCGGTGCTGGAGTATGCCTTCCAAGTATGGAGCCCCTATTTCAAGAAAGATATTGAAATGCTCGAGAAAGTACACAAGTGCACTAAGTTACCGAGGAAACTCAAAAACAAGCCCTACGAAGAGAGATTGCGAGTTTTGAAGCTCACTACCTTGAAGGAGCGCAGGGAACGTGGAGACCTGATTGAGACATATAAAATACTAACAGGACACTATGACCTCAGAGACTTTCACGAAATATTCCAACGTAGTAACAACAACCGTCTCAGAGGTCATCAGCTAAAGCTAGTCACTCGCAGATCCTACAATATTCCTCACAAAAACTTCTTAAGGCCCTGGGTTTTCTGACCACCCGTCGCCGGCGGCCGGCGACCGACCCGAACAAAACATCCGAACGTCGTGTCCGCCGCCGACGACGTTCGGATGTTTTGTTCGGGTCGGTCGCCGGCCGCCGGCGACGGGTGGTCAGAAAACCCAGGGCCTAGCAACAGAATTGTAGAAGCTTAGAACAAACTACCAGAGGACACAGTATTGGCTCATAGTGTCAATGAATTTAAAAACAAATTAGACAAGCACAATAAAAAATCAAATTAAAGTGATAAATTTATCAAGAGCATACTGGATACAGGCACTATCAGTTATTACAACTGCTTGCCTGCTTACAAATAATAATAATAATAATAATTTTTATGCAATATTTTGTCTACTTTAGTAATAAAATGAATATTTATTTTACATTGCAGTACAAACTGTATACGGTTTATATCAGGTGGCCCAGAATTGACGATCTCCTTTGGTGAGGTTGTAGCAGGTATAAGTACAATTTGAGAGTTTTTTTTATGAACAGAATCGATCAAGGGGTTATGGAGATAGAAGGCGCAAAACGTTATATTGTCAACTCGTTTACAAGTAAATTGCGAGTTCTCAGTTCAAGGCGGACTACTAGTTGTTACAACAAAATTATTAACTTGTAAACATTTAAGTATAGCAACTGCTGTTAGAAAAGACATACACATTAATATTACATTCACGTCTTAAAGTAATCTCGGACTAAACTGATTTTGTTTTATAATTGTTTCAATAAAAACCATTTTAATGACCCATACATGTAGGTTACTGTGGACCCACCACAAACTGAAAATCGAAATTTCGTTTTCGCCCTCTCCATCGCTGTTGCATATTCCAAAGAGAGTGATGTAAATAGACAATTGAACGAAGTGGTTTGCGGTTATAGGCCTGGTGTTCCTATGTAGTTGTTGATGTTCCAAAGAAATGTACCTAGTGATGAAGTAGCTTCCTTTATGTGTACACTTGGTTAGTAGCTTCAAATTAAAAAAAAAGCTCAACTTTAACTTCTAGTGTCACACAGTCCTGTTACTTATTATTATTTTTTTTTTTAATTGGTTAACATGGTACCCCTGACGTGTGTAAGGTCAGGTACTTATTTAATTAACCTTAAAGAATCCTATTTTTATACACTATATTATTGTGTATGTAGATTCATATTTTACTGCTATTTTTTGTATGTAAGGCCGTAGTAGGCTGTTGTAGTGGCCGCCGCTAGAGTTTGGAGGTGTAACATTTATTAACACTTTCGCAACCGGGCAAAATTTTGAATAATACCCCAGAAACCGACACAAATCGCCAGGCGGGACTACGACATGCAACGCAAATCTGCACGCCGCATGCCCGGCATCTGAGCAAACATTACGAGTGCCTACCAGGCGGGTTCTCGGTAGTCAAAGTGTTAAACTTATTTTAGTCAACCCACCCAAGTACTTTATATTTAGATTCTCATATATTTGTTTTATTATATCACAGTAATGCTTTGTTATAAAATTTTATTATTGATTAATGCTGTCCTTTTAATTCCGGATTAATGATGGCGTTCCATACCTAAAGGGCCCTTATGCTCATTCTGCTTGTGGTATTTTTTAAATTGTATTAGGTAGCCTATTCAATGTAAATTTACGATCCATGCTTAACTATACTCGATTTTGAATCGAGTATACTTTACCTTTAGATATGAAACACCACATATGAAATAGGAGTTGTTTTATATGATGTCAATAATTCTTCAATTTACTAGAGGCAAATGGACAGATGAGGAGATAGAAATGCTAAGGTCTTGTGTACACCGATTTGCTGTGGACCTCAACAAGCTCAGTCAGCATATCAAAAATCGGACTGTGTAAGTTATATATAATCTTATTTCAAAATAATTCCAAAACATAGCTTCACTTAGTCTATTACCCATGCCTAAACTTTGGCTTGGTTATACATACGAAAAAAAAGAATTGCCTGGTCATGATAACTCATTGGAGATTATGGGACTTTACATTTTACAATTTCTGCTTCAATACAATAACTATTTTTCCCATCACTCTAACTTATTCATCTTCATTCACACTTCCCTACTTATAAAATAAATTGCAAAATCCTTCTGTAGCAATAGCTCATGAATATCATATAGACCTGTTAATGTATCGTATGTCAGAGTATTTATCCAACCCAATAACCCGTTTCAGAACTCAAATCCGTACCACTCTAAAGAAGAAGGCCTTTGAAGACGCAGGTATACCTGTCAGGCAGGTAAGCAGTACGGTGACCAGCCACAGCCAGCCCCAACCGCCTCAGGTAGCCACTCAGTCTCCACTCAGAGCCCTCAACCAACAGACGGTGTTAGGAAAAAACGCAGAGGTTCAAATCTTCACTAACTACTTAGTGCAAAACTTTATCAGTTGTTGTGTTTGTCCTTTGATTTTTGGTTAGTGAAGTTTGAATATTATTTAAATGTTTTATTTTTTTATTCTTTTTTATTTCTGAATCTTTGTTTCCCACTGGGCTGTTGATTGCATGTGCTGATATTTTATAATTATTTATACTTAGTTATAATACTTTATGAGGTGTCTATCTATGTCCATCTCTCTTAAGATTATTAATGCATACACATTAATAGGCCAAGCAAATAAGATCTATAAAAAGTGTTTTGAGGAATTAATTCCCAGCAGGCTGAAAATCGTTTTAATACCTTCATGTGGCCCTAAATGCATGTAATCCGAGTTTGCCCAATCCCAAGAGGTGTGCATAACTTTTTAGCGAATTTTTGCTCTTTGTCAGGTTTTTGCTTGTAGGTCGAAAACAGTACGTCAACGACAAATGTCATGTTTACAAGGGTTGCTACTTATATATCCGGAAACAAAAAAACAAACAAACGTACACGGCTGAAAATGGTTTTATTGTTTTTCAAAGTATGCCCCTTGATGATCTATGCACTTTTGCATTCGCGTGAACCAATTTTTAAAGCACTTCTGCCACTCCGCCTGAGGTACCTCCATAACGTGTTGTTTGAATGCGTCGACAGCATCTTCAGCGGTCGAAAATCGTTGACCGCGTAATTTATTCTTTATATTTGGAAATAAATGAAAATCGTTGGGTGCCAAGTCAGGGCTGTACGGCGGATGACCCGTTAATTCCACATTTTGACCCTCCAAAAATAGAGTTGTTTCGCGTGACGTATGACAGCTGGCATTGTCATGATGAAGAATGATTCTTCGTCGCTGGTTAGTTTTACGAATTTGTTCAAATACTTCCGGTAAGCAAATGGTCGTGTACCACTCTGAATTAACCGTTCTACGGTTTTCTAGTGGCACTGTAGCTACATGGCCATTAATACCGAAGAAGCAGGCCACCATTTGTTTCAATGTACTTTTTGCACGAGTAACTTTCGTAGGGTTCGGCTCATTTTGAAACACCCATACCGTTGATTGTTGCTTCGTTTCGGGATCGTATGCATAGATCCAGGATTCGTCACCTGTATAGATGTTATAAACGGCTTTTGAGTCACCACGGTTATATTTTTTTAACATTTTATTGAACCATTCGACGCGAGCATCTTTTTGCTCTTTTGTTAAGTTGTGGGGTATCCAACGCGAACAAATTTTTTTTACAGCCAAATAATTATGTAATATGCTATTAATGCTGGTCATAGAAATACCCAGAGTCGCCTCTATCTCGCAGTACGTAACATGTCGGTCGTCCATTATAAGTTTTCGCACAGCCTCGATATTTTGTTGTACAACGACCGATTTCGGGCGACCTGCCTTAACTTCGTCCGTAAGCATACTACGTCCACGATTGAACTCACTAAACCAGTGATACACAGTAGTTTTAGATGGGGCTTCATCACCAAAAGTTGAAGTTAGTTGATCTATGCACTGTTGTTGCGTTAAACCACGCCGAAAATCATAATAAATCATAGCACGAATATTTTCACGAGTGAGTTCCATTCTTGCTGCGAGATGACATTTAAAACCCGTCAAAAACAAAACACGAGCGTTAATAAGAAAGAAAAAATATACCGGCCAGTACTTAAAAAAGTTCAAATTTTACCATGGAGGTCAAATATGCTATTTAAGAAGATTGTAATCCCGGTTTCCGGATATATAAATAGCAGCCCTCGTATCAATATTAAAGAGGGTTAAATTCTGCGTCGAATGAGTAACTTAACCTCTAATTCGGTTCAGCGGTATAGCCGAAATCAAAAGTTATAAACCGGGAAAATATCTCATTTCATTGAAAAACTAATATTTTGACTTTCATACCACATATCTTTGAAACAGATGACTCCTGGTGAAAACCCTATAGAATAAAAGTTGTAGAGAATACAATTTCACATTATATTGACTTGTCAATTTTCAATTACAGTCATTTTGAAAGACTAAATTTGGCATGAATTCAAAATCTGTTTTATTCTAAATCCTTCTGAGTTGCATATTTTCCATAAAATATGAGATGTTAGGCCTACATTTAATGCATCGTTACAACTAAAAACATAATTGCAAATTTCTAAAACGTACCTAATCAGAAAACTATTTATACACGGTAATTCCAAGGGTACATTCCTGAGCTTAACTTAAGTATATTTCTTAAAGACGCTAGTGTCCTAATTTGCTCCAGTTCTGAGGTAGTCGATAGTTCTTGTTGAGAACCCGCTATAAAGTCATGTAACTGTGTGTTAAGTCAATACAATATTAATTTTGTACTAAGCAGAAAGGTCTGCAATCGAAATTTCATTTTTATAATTGAATGAAAAATTGAAAATTTTGGACCGGTGTTCCGAAAGGTCGCAAGTTCAACTCTTGCTCGTCGCGGTGAATTTTTCAACTTTTCTTTCAATTATAAAATTTTCAATACAATATGTTTCCTATATATCTCGGATTGTTAATATTCGAAATTTCATTGACATGTCATAATTTTCAATTGTTTGGTTGAGTTAACAGCTCATAAACTTTGCTCAGATGCGACAACTCGCTGGGCGGGTTGTTTTGTACGTAGTATGGACGTCCGGTTTCTGAAGTAGGACGTTATTTTTCGTCTGGCAGTTAATGTGTTAATATACAGATTGGGGAATCAATCAATAACTACTGAACCTATTTGACTTACCACACTGGTGCATCATTTTGTAGCGGGTTCTCAGAGTAAAAAAATAAATAAATGTGGGTTTATACACAATTAGAAGGCATTAATAAAATATCGATTACCTCAGAACTGGAGCTAATTAGGACACTGGCGACTTTGAGAAATAAAGCAAAGTTAAGCTCAGGAATATACCCTTAAAATTACCGGAAATAAAAAAAAACACGGTGTATAAATAGTTTTCTGATTGGGTACGTTTTAGAAATTTGCACTTAAATGTTCTTAGTTGTAACAATGCCTTAAATGTACGCCTCACACCTCATATTTATGGAAAATATGCAACTTAGAAGGATTTAGCAAAAAAAACGTCTTCGAATTCATGCCACATTTAGTCTTTCAAAATGACTGAATTTGAAAATTCAAATGTCTATATAACGTGAAATTTTATGGTATTCAACTTTTATTCTATAGGTTTTTCACCACGAGTCATCTGTGTCAAAGATATGTGGTATGGAAGTCAAAATATGAGTTTTTCAAATAAATGAGACATTTTCCCGATTTATAACTTTTGATTTCGGCTGTACCGCTGAACTGAATTAGAAGTTATTATGCTCATTCGACGCAGAATTTAACCATCTTTAATATTGACATACGTAACATTTTCCGTCAGACATACCGTTTTCGAGGTAGAAGCAAAAAACTGACAAAGAGCAAAAATTTCGCTAAAAAGTTATGCACACCTCCTGGGATTGGGCAAACTCAGATCACATGCATTTAGAACCACATGAAGGTATTAAAACGATTTCCAGCCTGCTGGGAATTAATTCTTAAAAAAAAATCTAATTTTCTTAGCCTATAAACACAGTGGGCCCAAATAACTTATCCATACATTTCGATGTCGAATCAAAATTTATAAAAAGGAATAGTGTGTATTATGTGTGTTATTTACATGGGATCTACATTTTGTATACATACATACGCGATTTTTATTTCTCGACACTGCAGTGCTAGTCAGCCAGCTGCTTAATGCTGATATTCAGCACCGCATTAAATACAAAATACATTACCGTAATGTCTACTAAAAATCATAACTAAGCTACCAATATTAATATCGTAAAACAAAGTGAAGCAGCCATTATGGTCCCTGAACATACAATGGTCAAGTGTGTAGCAAGGGTTAGCTAAATTCCGGCTTGACTTGCAAAAAGATGCCACATTTATATGAGCGAAAGCAGATTGATACAGCTGCTCTACTTTTGCGTCGATACCTGCGGTTCTCTAATGTATGCACATAAAATATACATAATTCCGTCTGTGTAAAATGAAAGAAGTTTCAGTTTTACACATGTTGTTAGTCAAACTTGTAAATAAAAAAATCGTCCCCCGACTGAATGGTGCACGAAACTTACTAAAGCGCAGAAAAACGCTACAAAGGTACCTGATTTGGGATTGAGCATGTGGCATTAAAAAATGCAATAGGCCTGTCTGGGTATTCTCAAATAACTTGTACCTAACAGGGCCGTACCTAGAGGGGTTTTTGTGGGGCAATGCCCTACCTTGGCTACAACTCTGGCTACGGCCTCGGTATCCAAACGTTTTGGATCAAACAAAATTCAATTTTGAAACATAATGATGAATTGATATAATGTACAGTCGACGTCAAAGGTATTTTTACACTTTGGACCTTATTACAAAGCAGTAAGGTGCCAAAGTATAAACATATCTTTGACGTCGACTGTACCTATAGCCACTTAAGAGAATGAAGTGTAAAATTTAGACTCACATAAGAATCCTCCAAGTAATTTGTACTCTATAATATTAGTTTTTTAGTAGTGTAGTTTAATAGAGTATTGTCGGCTTTAGTAGATTGTATTTAGATAAGATTTTGCATGTCTATAAATTAGACCATTTAATTTTTTTTACAGCTTGGAACCATTTTACACAAAAATATTTAATGTATCAGTTGTATACCTAGTTGGTTACTAAGTTCTGTTACCAGATTTCTGACTGATAGTGATAAAATATAAAATAAAGTTTTAAATAAAAAATTAAAGTAATTATTTAATACCCTAATTTCTAATGAACATAATATGGTATAATAATATACAAATCAGATGGGAAATTTATTGAAAATCCTTGTAAAGCACAAGATTGCCTGAAGACGCAAACACGCGGTAAATTTAAGAAAATTACACTTTACAAAAGTGCATCAAATAAATATTGCACCTTTGTTTAGAAGGTTCCATTGCTTGTTTGTAAGAAACCTGTTTATTAGAGGTAATTGCGTGACCACCATTTCATTTTCTTGCGATTTTATCCCACGGATATTCCCATTAGAAACATTGCCTATTTTGAAGTTTTTCACTAAAGACATAGATTTAGACTGCTATGGAACAAGCAGACTTGCAACGTATAGTCTAGTATTTTATCGGATAAACCCACGTGAACTATACATATACCAAATTGAAGCTAAAGAATATAGCTACCGAATTGTGTAAGACTGATGCGTCTTAAACGTGAATAAAAATAAAAAGGATTTAAAATCAACATGAACAAGTCGCGTAATTTTGACGTATATTTTTCACGCCTTTTCCCGAGTGTTATAAAGAATTCTGAAAATCTGCGACAATAATTTTCAATTCAATATATTGTAATCTATTGACTATTAAATAAGCTTTTAAATTATGTACGTGTATAATTAAAATGTTGCTACCTATTCCTATTTATTTAGTAAAAACTATAGTTACAGAACTTAGTAACCGACTAGGTAGTTGTTTTTATTAAATGGTGCAATGTGCTTTGGTTGTAGAGTAGACTCGGTTTGCTAAGTTCGCACCGACATGGCAGCATGAACCTACACCTTAGGCGGACAGTTGGTATTTTTACTTTATTTGCCGAACCAAATTGAGCCTTATCAATGTTCATAGTAGACTAGAGACAACGGTCTGAAAGAGAGCATCGAAGTAGGTGTCGTTGTCTTACTTGCACTTGTTACATCATTAGAAGATTAGACCCTAGTTGTAGATTAAATGCAGTGTTGCCTTGCTCGGTGTAGCTGTATAGCTTACAAAGAGACTGGGGTAGCTACTTTCGTCAAAACTAAGCCTTGAGTTACCAAGGAACCATATTGAGTTATTTCAGGTTGCATTTCCGCCAGAGATATGCGAGGATGTGTGGCGAGGGATATATTGTTTGTTAAGAACCAACATAATCACTTCAATGGAGTGTAATAGTTAAATGAAGTGATGCTAGGCTCTTAACACACACATCCCTCGCTACACTACACCTTCTCGCACATCTCTGGTGGAAACTCATCCATAGACTTATGGAACCTTAGTTTACATACCCTAAATTTCGTTATTGGTTAATTTACTATTATACGAGTATATTCCTATTTAATCTCATAAGTAAAGTAACTCAAACAACTATTTGCACTAAATATGTGACATTAGTTTATCATTTTAAATTAGAAATAAATTCTGGTACTGGTAGATAAATATTGACGTAATAGTAATAAAAAAGCGACAGTACTTGCATGCATTTAATTAAATGAATATTAATTTTATTAAGCAAAATAATTAATAATTACAATTCCATAGTGTGCCAACTCTAGGTTTTTTTCACTCCAAAGCTCTTTCTGGGGACGCCTATGAGATCAAGTACTTACTGCACTTCTAGAATAGGTATTTTTTTGCCCACGTTATCTATTGTTCTTGATGATACTATACAAAACAAATACTCTTTAATGAACCAATAAAATAAAATCCCATAAAAATATCCACATAATGTAACCGTTATTAAAACATGTTGTCCATATACAGGTGACCCTGAACATGCTAAACGCCTCCGAGAACGAGGTGGACGTGGAGGGGCTCGGAGGGGACGTCAAGCTCGAGTTTGAGGCCAGCACCGAGGAGGTGGCCACCTGAAACATGTTTGGCTTTTCCTTCTATTAAGCGGGAAGGCTTTCCAAACGCGCCCCTTGATAGACATGTGTATGTAAGACAACCTTTAGTGCTATTCCTGTAAGTGTAACATATAAAACTAGGAATGACAGTGTCTAGAAAGTTCCTCAAAAATTCAGGCTATTACACTGTCCTTCGGATGTAGGTTATCTGTTCAACGGGAGTAATTTTTTATACGGGTTGATATATTAATCACCGTTCATATGGAGCGAGGTGATTAGACTGATTAGGTAGGCCATATTAAACAACTTTTACTATAGGACCAAGTCCCAAATCGTGAAAAATGTTTTGCTTCCGACAACATCTGAGAGCCGAAATGTATGGAACAGCCAAATAAATTTTCGCGATTTCGGAGTTGCTCCCATAGTAAAAGCTGTTCAGTATAGCCTACCTAATCATCTCGCTCAATATGAACGGTGATTAATATTTCACCAAAACAAAATGAACTATTACTGTGGCGTTAGTGACACAAGAGACGGGGCGTTGGTGTGATTTATGGAAACGCGATTTTGTATAGACATTGCCATTCGTGCATAAAGTGTACTTAGTGTATAATCATCAATTCAGCGATGAAAAAGAGCTTCTCGCTTTTTTTATTCTCTTCACATGACAATAATGTTGTGTTGGAACACCTCGGCCGCTTAATGTTGCTTCTGACTGTACCGTATTCCATTGATTTATGATGTATTCTACTAGATCGGCTATTTAGAACACATTTTGTGTGCCATGTTTGGCGGTTGACAGCTGTCAGTTGCTTGACATCATGTCAGAGGTTCAAGAGCGAATGTATGGACTAAGTGCCGGTCTCTTAAACTTTAAACACATGGCGAAACATTTTTTACGGTCATCATCTCTTGTGTAACTGAACGTCATCTCCATAAGTGCGTAACGAAACGTCACAAGTTTCGTAGGCAAACTTTTAACAAAAATAAGAAAAGCAAATTATCTCCTTCTTTCGTTTTCTTTTTTTCATGGGCTATCACTATAGGAAAACTGTTGAACTTTATAGTTCAACAAGCTCTGTTGAGACTAACATACTAATAGTTATTTGTGCAACAAGAGAAGAAAGTTCGTATTTACTTCGAGTGCTCTTTTTGAGTCCTGAGCAAGCGAACCATTCTATAATAGAATCTAATTTAGAAGCGTGAGCGTAGAGATGGACTCAAAAGCACAAGAAGGTAATAATTTTATTCTCGTGTTGTACATATTATTTTTCACCTCAGCAGTGAGAGAGAACACATAGAAAATAACAACCTGAGAGATGCTTAATCCTTCTTCGTCACTTTATTCACTCGTATTTTATTATAATATTCATGCATTTCAATTCAAAAACCTGAATAATAATAAGTCATAAAGTTATAACACAAAATATCAACGATATAAATTAAATATGTATGTTTAAAATATTTTTACATTTGACAACTTTTTTTTATTTGCGTTCGGTCACTACTGTTTGATGATAACACTGTTATAAGTAACATTATTTTTCACGTGAAAATCTTGTAATTATTCCGTTTATACTTGTTTTATTTTGAAACAAACTAATTTTAGTTTTGTTTTTAGGTATCAAGGAACATATAGTATAGAACATAGTTATCAAGGTACGAGGGACCTGAGGGTTTCCTGCTGCTGAGGTGAACAAATATTTATAACGGGTTACTCACGTAATCTAGGTCGATTTTTGCTTGACAAGAATAATCATGTCAAGCAAAAAAAATAATAATAATAATAGCATGAATAAGCATGTCAGGGCGCCACCCACCCACCGCAGGAATCTCGCGCAAGTCGAGTTAAATTCGACCTAAATTACGTGAGGTGCAAATAATTTTAAACTGCTGAACTGTCTAAAAACTAGGCAAGCCAAGGAATAACCTGTAAATATGTGTATCTAAAATGTATGTAGTATATATAATTTAGAAGTCTAAATTATTACGGTTGTCTTTATTATGCACTAAATTAATTGTAAATATGTGAAACGTATCTATGGGGCATGCGTTAGAAATTAAAGGACTGCTTCAGTGTTAGTGTGTAATTAAACCATAAGGTGTGAGTGCAAATGACCAGTTACTATCGAGAAATTCTAAAGCGAAAGAGAAACTAAAAAACTAAATATAGCTAACAATGTGTCATGCCACGACTTCTCCGGGTTTAGAATTAGAAACACGACTAGTATCGACTTTCTGAGGACTCCTGTATATTCGAGATGTTCCGACTGTTCGGCCATATTTGCGACGGCGACTCGACCGGCGGCTTAAACCATTCAAGAAATACTATTAATGCTATAATATTAATAATACTTTATCTACACTCATATTGTAAGTTCTCTAAAACGTGTTCGAAAACGGTAGGCAATGGCTAGCATTACCACGACCGATTTTACTATGATAAGCTTTTTATCCGTGGCAGTAACGTAATTTTAACTTTACATGCTCAACTATTGATGTGATATGAGTTTTGATAACATAATGTACACCTGCACCCTCCCGCGCATCCGCCGACAGCCCGACACGCGCCTCCCCGACCGCCGGCACAATCGAGTTGGCCATGGCGGTGCAATGGCGGCCATTCTATGGTTTCCGAATACGGCATTTTGGATAAATAATATGAGTGTAGATAAAGCAGTGTATGCAACTGTACGTAATTAGGCCTTAAAACACTCGTGTGATCTTATTAAACCACACTCATGTTTTAAGGACCCTTATTACGTAACAGTTACATAAACTACTATTACATATCTAAACATTTTGTAAGTGTAACAAAAACACGATCGTAAAACATGTGATGTAGCGAACGTGGCGACCAGAACGTTACCGATTACACCCGAACTCAACCGAAACCAATAGTTGTAGCGCTTATGAGTCGGCTAGTCGGTAGTCGGCAAAACCGTAGTTGGCACATCTCTAATTTGTATACGTCAGTCCAGTAAGCCTAGCACATGAGTGTAACGTCACTTTCTGTTGAATACTGTTAGAGGGTGACAGATGTCTCTCGACCACGAGATACTGTCGCTACACTCATGTGCTAGGCCTATTGGAGAAAGGTCCCACTTTGTCGATGTGGAATTATTAATACTTCCAAAAAGTACACAATATACGCTATCTATTAATTGGAGAAAGTGGACCCTTTTCACTGAACTAGTTCACATATTATGCTGCCTATACCTACTGATGGTTTTATTAATAAAATGTAACCTTGTATAATGTAAATGGTATCTGAAAAGATCATTCATTACATTTATATTTCCATTGTAATTCTTTTGTTTTGACACAATATCATTTATATGAGGAAATTGAGTTTTCAAAGGTAGGTTACGTAATACAGATGCTGAAAAATCTATTCTTAGATTAATATGTAACACACACCTGCAAAAGCTGTAAATAAGTAGAATATCTTATAAATAAGTAGACCTTGACTTGTATATGTAAAGGTATACCCATCAAAAACATAAATGTGAAAGGCTGCCAAGTTCGATACTATGGGAATGCTTCGCCTATAAAAGAAGTGAGATCTGAATAAGTACCAAGTTCCATAAAAATACCTCAAATCATAAATAGTTATAGGAATGCACACTTGATTTCCAGCAGTTTTTAAGGTACATTTTGAATAAGTATCACGTTACATAGAAATACCTAAAATTATAATAGTCAGAGAAACGCACACCGGTTCTTTTAGCAGTTTCCTGATAACATTTATTATTTTCAGTACTTTTTAGTGATGTTACTTGGCAAGTTTTCACACACCACACACCTTTTCAATGCAATGAATCGACACCTTTGGACTGCAATGTGTCAAGTATATAATTTTCTATTAAAACTTGCTTAAACTTAAATTGGTATGTATCTAAATTTAAATAAGTCTTATCTCATTTCCACTCCATACCTACTTATAGTAGAACAAAATTACACATTCGTTGTTTTCGAAACTGACTCACACTTGGCCGTTTTCAGATTTTTACTTCATTTCGACCTAAAGACAAACCTTCGAGCCAAATTTCAGGTCGGTACGACCATTGGAAGATAGACCCACTTAGTTCATTATGACTTCATAGTAGAACAAAGTTACACCTTCGCTATTTTTAAAACTGACTCACACTTGGCCGTTTTCAGATTTTTCCCTTTACTTTGACCTTAAGACCTATCTCCATGCCAAATTTCAAGTCAGTACGACCATTGGAAGTGGTCTAGGTTTTTGATGAGTCCGTGAGTCAGTGAGTCAGTGAGTGTATAGTAAAAATAGCGATTTTCTGACGTCAATATCTCAAGAACTGCTATAGGTAGAATAATGAAATTTTGTATTCTAGACAATTAAGGGGATGTCAACAGACACTCGAAATTTCATATGCGTAGATAAAATATGTTTTGAGTTATAGGGTGGTCGAAATTGGCCCGAAATGGTTCGTGTAATATAACCCACGGCCGTTGTGTCGCTTTTTTTTGCTCGAACTTGGCGGACACACTGCCGTGTGTCTAGATTTTGACTAATAGAATGATATTAGATTTAATTTATGGAAAAAGGTCCACTATGGATATCTTTAAAAAGTAGTGGCTCGTTAATGGTTCTATCGTATAATAGGTATTTAAGTAACTGAAATAAAACATAAATTTAAAAATTATACAAATCCTACATGTTACTATTACTTAATAAGCAGATAGGTCTATGTTAAGGCTACAGGGTCAATAACAAGCTTTGCGGCCAAGGTCACCTTGCTAGTTTCTGACCTCGTAGTATGATGTTGATAATGATAACCAAATTGTATAAACCACCAACCAAGGTTAGAGTGGCCTTGAATCATTGTGCAGAAGGCACTTCAGATGACCTGACCTTATTGTCTAGTGGGTACTAGGTCTAGGGAATGCTCTCGATTCTGATTTTGTATGACTAGAACCGGGTACCGGGAGGAAATTTGTATAGAAAACAGTTACCGGGAGCACACCCAACGTGAATAGGTATGTAATTGTATTATAGGTAGTTGTATAAGAGTGTTGTACTATTAATAATTATAGATAACAAAATATAAACATAAGACCATTCTTCGGCCCGGGGCTGTCCACGGCATGGATATGTAATGCGAACACATCGTGTAATAAGCAGAGCTTGAAGTTGAAAATAATGTGCGCATCGAGAAAAAGATTGTTGACCATGGATAGAGTGCCGCACGGTGAATATTTTTAGTTTTGGAGGTCGTAAAATTGTCGTAAAACCTTTACGTCTAAATTTAATTTTTGATTTCTAACCTATGATTTCACAGTCTGCTAGGGGTTGTGTGGTATCATTTCCGTGTGAAACAGACATGCAAATTTCATTTTTGATATTATTAAAAAATATATATAAATTATATTTTAAAAAAAACTTTAAAAAAGGTCCCAACTTCAGATCAATACCTGTGCGAAAATTACCTGCACGTAGATAGATGCCTTTTCTGTCTGTTTCTTTTAATGGTTTTGTTTGCCGTGGACGCCGGTCGAGGGGCCACTCAGTTTGCAGCCTTGATCTAAATTTAAACATAACTGCAACATCGGGTTTTTTTACAAACTGATTCAGTTTACTTACGAGCCTAAATTCTAACCGCCTCAAATGTTCGTAGCAGTATCTAGAACAAGGTTTCTTCGGATGACATGTAGGTGTTTATATTCTACGAATTAGTAACGTGTTCAATACTGTTTAGATTATCTGCGCCAGATTACCTATTACACGTATCACACTATCTGGCGGTAAAGGTGTGATTATGTTTACTTAATAAAAAAAAATACTTTTAAAGTCTGTAATAATATCGTAAAGCCTGACCAGAAATATATGATTAGTGTCAAGAGGGCGCTATTATTCTCATTTATATGGCAACAGTTCAGTATAGTAATAGAGCGTATGATTCTCTATGGTATGGTGACATCTTGATTTGTTTACCTGTCAGCTCTGATGTTCATTTGAAAATGTTTCACAGCGAAATAGTTTCATTTCCCGAGCGTATTATTTACAGCAGTTTATTATATACACTATTTACAATGGCTCGCTCTTGACTATGGATAATTTTGGGAATTTTTGTCGTTTATTATTTAATATTCAACACTTTATTATTATTCAAGTGAACCGCCTCAATGACACTTGACAACAGTGACAACCTATAACACGCACTCACACATGCATATCATTCTGTCATTGTAATTATTGCCAGTGTAAGAAATTAGTTCCAATGTAATTCCGCAACATGGCGCATGATCATATATTTCTGGTCAGGCTTTACATTGGAATGTTTTCATGTAAGTATCATAAAAATAAACTACTACACCATGGTTATATATATGTTTTTTAATTCTAATCGAGATACCCTTCACAACACAATTAGGTATTTAGTTGACGTTCCCCGCCCAACTCCTATGTCAATATGAGCCAATGCGCCTTCTAAATAGGATGCCGAAACCAGTGCGAGTGTGGAGGAGAAAATATAGTAGATTGTACCTACCATACAGTCCCTTCGTTACAGTAGTCAAGGATGCAAACGCTACGATCAGAAGAGATTATATTTAGACCGCGATCGCGTATTCTCAACAATCTGCTATTACTTTGTTTAAGTTTACTGACTGGCGTGGTTATTTTGTCCTCCCTTTTAGCAAAATTGCAGTTTATTTTATATAATACTGGGTAATGTAATGGCTGAGATGGAAAGTCTGCGCAAGCCGCGTAAGTACAAAATAACGCCCTTTATGTTTGTTCCTACTATTTATAAAAACAAATTGTTGAAAATTACTCTTTTTTAGGCCTTATGGGCCTGTACCTAACTGAAGTTTAGGGTCGAAAAAGGAGCTCGCCCCGCCCCTGGCAGCCTGCCGCCCCGGGCCTTGGCCCTATGGTAAATACGGCCCTGTCAATAACTAACGCTGGTTATGGACTAGGAGCTGGCTACGTCAGATATGACAATAATGAGAGCAACAAAACCCGTCTGGTTAGATTGCTATAATGCTTTTCTTATTGCTAGATCCGGGAATCCTGCAGCTTTTAATGGGTAGAGGTCAGAGTGACAGAATAAGCAAATAGTAATCCCAAAATAGGTAAAAACTGCTGAAGTTGTCTCAGTTATAAAGGACAGGGCCTATATTTTAATATTAGTACCAATGCGTATTATTACGGAAACAAAAACAGTAGGCGACAAACTATGAATTACATTATACGTCGTTTAGCACTACTTTCCCCCAACAGAAACCTTTGACAATGATATAATCTAAATAATTATTTATATAATTTCTCATAATATTGCATCAAGCCTAAATCTCTAGGATTTGCTTTCTTAAAGTGGTTTGCACTCTTTGACCTCCAATACTTTACAGCAGCCAGATGTCCAGATCTAAAAATAAGCGTAGTATATTAGCAAACTGACTAACTAGAGGGGTTTCGTTGCTCTCATTATTGTGTCATATCTGACGTGGCTAGTTCTCCGTCTATTATATAACAAATACTGCCCGTTCCGTTCGACGACTATTAGTGTTTTAGTCCTTCATGATAGATGTCGCTACGAGCCTCTCCATCTAAATATATAAAAGAAGAAACTGACTGACTGACTGACTGACTGACATATCAACGCACAGCCCAAACCGCTGGTTCTAGAGATTCCAAATTTGGCATGTAGGTTCCTTATAAGGTCTAGGGGTGCACTAAGAAAGGAATTTTCAAAATTCACCCCCTAAGGGGGTAAAATGGGGGTCCAAAATTTGTATGGCGAATCAAGATTTGTTAGACTATTTTATTCGAAACTTCACAGGAGTATTCCTAACGATAAATGAGTAAACACGTGTTTCAGGTTTTTGAAAATTCAACCTCTAAAAGGGGCAAATGTGGTCACAAAGTCTGAAAATCAACATGGGTATCGTATTCTTTTTGAGTACATAAGTACTCAAGTATGAGTACATCAGTACGCGGGCGAAGCCGCGGGAAAAGGCTAGTATAATGTAAAAGCCTGACCAGAAATATATGATCATTCTCAAGAGGGCGCTATTAAATTAAGTATACTGGCTTCGTCAACGCACTTGTACTTTTATTGGGCCTCGTACTCGTACTTCAAAACCTAACGCTTAAAACGAATCTAATGAGACCTCGCACGTAACCCCTCAAACGAGACTTTAGGGTGGGCGTGTTAAAAAAAATATATAAATACACACACCTACCTAATAATACCTACCTAAAAACATAGATGACCCTCCATAGATGAAAAGCCGTATTTTTACTGCTACAACTGCCACTACTATGAGTCTACACCCATAGGGGTGTTTCAACCGTAGGGTTGAGTCCTGAAATATAATTTAAGTTGGAGTAATATTGTCTTCGGTTGCTGCGATAGTTATTCATGAAATAAAACAATTAAAAACGGATTTTATCGCGTGTATTGAGCTTAAATTACATCCCGACGTTTCGAACACTTTACAGCGTTCGTGTCGACCCGTTGACCACGAACGCTGTAAAGTGTTCGAAACGTCGGGATGTAATTTAAGCTCAATACACGCGATAAAATCCGTTTTTAATTGTTTTATTTCATTAAGTTGGAGTAATAAAACAAGCACGTATATTTATATTTTAATTTACATCCATTTATAAAATTACGACATGTTTCTATTATAGATACATGTAAAATTATTGTACAAGTCTCGATACAATTTATGTCACATTACAGTACGGTTAGGTACTTCCAGTTTAGTGTGCATAATTTGTTTTGTCACATGGCTCGATTTTCAGTATCCAAATAAAATCCTGGATCCTTAACAAAAAATATCATAAAAGTGGTAGAAATTAAATTGAAGCTTATCTTACAAGTATAAAATATCTGTCTTTTTACATTTATTTACTTATAGTCCACCTACTTTCTTTTGGGGCGTTCATTTATATCAGAATTAAAACTGTATAAATATAGAATATTAAACTCGAAGTAGGTAATCGCACTGTAAGTACATGGATATAACTAAATATAGATAAATGGATAACCAAATTTTTGACTAGAATTCTTTCTGCTTGGCTCCTAAACAATTTACATTTTTTAGATGACATTAAATACTAGATTTCCAACTAAACGATTAAATACATTCTGGATACATAAATAATTAATTTACCATTAAAAACTGATATTTGCCATTTCATTTGTAATTTTTTTATAGTCGACATACGAACGATTCTTTAATAAATACCAATACACAACGCAGCAAGAAACTTTTTAATTCTTTAATCGATTTAACGGCGAACGAGATTTATGGTCGCTTTTATTTTACCGTATACTTTAACGAGATCGTCACGTTTTATTAGGTACCATTACGCTAAAGCATTTATGATACAGTCGCGTACTGTGGCTGTGAACCTCTACAATATGTCGAACTCCATACATTTGGTTCCCCTGCTCTATCCTGACGATATCGTCGACGTCCACGGTAAAGTATATATAAACAACTCATAGAATGCTTTAAATTACATAAATTACGGCACAGATCCATTTTGGACGGTCAGTTATCACGTCGTACAGTCGCCATCAAATATATCGCAGCGGCCAGGGTACTCAAAAATATCTGAACATGCACTCTATCGCCTCGATAATAGAGGCGTTGTTCAGATATTTGTGACCACCCTGGCCGCTCCGATATATCTGATGGCGACTGTACCTACTCGTATCTCGCGGATTATACAATCAATGGTAATGCTGGGTGAGTACCTACTACTCTCTAGTAGGTCAGTTTTACATCCCACCGTCTCCACCAACCAACCTGAATGAGTTTTGTCAGTATTTGAATCAATATCTGTTATGTTGATTTAGATAAGTGTGTAAGAAAGCATATGGTACTTTTGTATATAATAGCAATAATATTAGCCGTACTACACCCTTTTCTTACTATTCCACGGGGTAGGTATTTTGAGGATACCAAATAGAGCAGATGCCCCGGTTTTGGCCACTTTCAGGAGAGTTTGTCTACGCCGTCCTTTTGTGTCAATAAGGAATTATGACACTCTTTATGTACTGAGTCATTGAAAATATATTACTGTATTTATATGAATCTCCGTTATTAAGATTCTTGGCATCTAGACTTCGCCGCACTCACTGGATTTTCTTCATCATCTGCTTTCCTACTACTACTACCCCAGATAAGAAATGCCTATCTATATCCAGTGACATTTAGCCATACGATAAATAATTAAGATTCTTTTTTTTTAATACCACGACGGTGGCAAACAAGCATACGGCCCGCCTGATGGTAAGCAGCTACCGTAACCTATGTACGCCTGCAACTCCAAAGGAGTCACATACGCGTTGCCGACCCTTTACAAAAAGGAGGATTCACTGTGTTGATGGCTAAAGGAACAAGAAGGTCCCTCATCGTCAACACACTGGGTCCTCTTTGAGCTCTTTCATTCTGCAATTCTGACATTAGATCTTGCTTTTTTCTTTAATGAAATGTCAGAAAGAGAAGAGGCCTAGTTTTGGCCACTTCTTTCCATGGCTCCTGACAACTGATACATCACAGATTATAGCAGTGCCATCTGTGCTGCCATAAATATTAGCTATATAAACCATAAACTTGTTAACTTGTTTATACTTTAATTAGGTTAAAAATGACCGAAACCGGCACAGTGGCCACAACCTGGGCATCTACCTTATTTAAGAAGTGCTCTGTTAATTGCAATTATGTGCAGCAAGCTATATGGATGGGATTATTATTTTTGTGAACGTAGTGACAAACGTCAAGGAATATCACTGATGTACCTTAATGTGATTAAGTAGGTGGGTACTATTCAAATATTTGTTTTTACCACGAAAGAGCTTGTACGCACCCAAATAACATTGCCTTCAAAATACTTAAGGTCGCGGTTGTAGCAAACCTTCTACCACCGTTAAATCGTTTGCTGAATTGTATTTCCAATTGTGGTTGATGCGACTGATCTTTAAGTTCAATGGTCAGGCGTAGGTATGCAGTTGATGGTTCAGGGCTAGAGTCGGAAACCAATATAACTTTTTCGTAAAAATTGTCTGTAATTATTGTTAGGCTAATCGCAGTTTAGTTAAAAATAACATTTTGTACTTTGAATCATTGTTTGTAGATCAGGTAAAGAAAAATAAAACATAAATTAACTACTGGGTATAGACTTTTTCCAAAATATTAAATTCGGTTTCATCTTCTCGTCAAATGCTGAAACTCCACGTAGTGTAGGAATTGTTTGTGACCGTTCTGAGCTTTACTTTCGCCACACAAGAGCCAAATCAAATAATACCGTAAAATTAAATCCATATTCACGACCTCTGCCGTGCGATTGTATGAATTTATAATTAAATATAGAAGAAGGATGAATAGGAAATGTCTAGGTATCGTTCGTGATTTTGAAAGTTATCTGGATTATGGCAAGGGTAGGTAATTCTACAGAAAATAATGGTAGTAAAACATTCTTCTTTCGTTCGTTTTACGAATTAACGACACTTAGCAATTGGTAACTAATATCATTTATAAGTACACAATGGTTTGTGGAATATACAGCAAAATGTCTGCAATACACAACAGGTTCACTGTATAATGCCAACACACGTCCTACATATTTAATCTATTGGACGCATACTATGTATTTCATATTTTATATCTATTTAACACCATTGATACCATACCATCATCAAAATGCTTTACACAAAACGTTCATAAAAAGCTATGAAGTAATTGCTAGACCGGCCCCAAGGTGTTGTGAATTCGATGCTGCTGGTGTTAGTAAACAGGCATACCTAACTAGAGTAAATACTTTGTTACCTACTTACACTAGGATCTGAATATTTTTGTGCCTACTTTTTCCCTAATATCTAGCAACCATAGCATTTATACTTTAATAAGTATTAGGTATTAATAACATACAATATGGAATCTCATAAAATCTTACACACTTGTAGGTATAAGTATTTTTTTAATCGACTGGCTGTTCATAAAAGTTCTAGTCTAGCGCGACGCCGACGCCTGTATCCCTTCATAGGTACTCAGTCAAAGAGGGATCGCATAAAATGTATATATCTAGGTGATACTCGTACCGCACTACATACATTTACGTCACGTCCTCACGCGAATGTATATTATGTATGATTAGGTATTTGTACACAGTGTACACTATTTACAAATCTATATACTTAAATTTTGGCGCCTACAATGCTAATAAGGATTTACATTTTCGTAGTAATTTTTATACGAAGTGTGATTCACATTAAGTATCTAATTCGGCATAACTTATTACAACTCTTATAATAACGCAAAGATTTTTCAGAAAGTAATCACAGGTGTTAAATTACTTTATATTTTTTTACAATAAACGCGAACATTTTTATACAATTACATATATACAGGGTTATAAGTGCACCGCCTTTATGATTAGCATTTAATTTTTTGGTGGCATTGACTCGGCTCGGATAGGCTTACACGAGTCGAGCTACTCGTAGTTTATATCCTGTTAAAAACAGGCAATTCACCAACCTATGAAAAAAAATATTTATCCGAGTAATAGTTATTCAAGTCCACAAGTGAATTCCATAAAGAATTCGTAGTTGGATTGATAATGTGTTGGGGTTGTGTGGTGGGCGCCGTGGCCGGCGCGGAGGGGCCGCGGAGCCGCCTGCGGTGCCGCCGGGACGCGCCTCCTCTCCCGAATCAGTGATCAGTACTAAAGTAGGAATTCTGCATAAGGTACAATTTGTCTATGGGATTCACGACCGCGCCAGTGCCCAGGTTTAGGGGCTCGTGCGCAGTATGCCCACCGTGCTGGTGAGAATGATGCTGGACTTCTAAGTTTTGTAAACTCATGGTGTCGGAAGCACCCTCGTCGAGTTGATCGAAGTTGCTACCGTCTAGTGATATGTCTGAACTGCAGAAGCTGTCACCAGAATGTGCCGGGTAATCTGAAACACAAGTAATAAATCATGCACGGGCTGTATGTATTACGTATGTACCTATTATATATTACTTATAAATTTTAAGGCTAGTATTAGTCTATATTTATCTTTAGTGCGTTTGTATACTTGAAACAGTATTAGAGAGAGAAGGGTTGAATGCGGCTGAATGAAAATCCGCCGGAATGTATTCGGCGCAATACGTTCTTCAACACGGCTAGCCGTAATGTAATACAGCGAGTCATTAGCCACCGCTTGTTTTGGTTATTTTTTAGGGTTCCGTAGCCAAAGTGGCAAAAACGGAACCCTTATAGTTTCGTCATGTCCGTCGTCCGTCCGTCCGTCCGTCCGTATGTCACAGCCATTTTACTCGGAAACTATAAAACGTATCTTAATAAAATTTACACATAAGGTGTATTTTGTATGCTGCTATTTAGTTATGTAGTTAAATTGCAGAAAAAAATATTTTTAGGGGGGGCGCTCCATACATATAACTACCTACATTTTAAAAAAATTTACCAAATTACAACATGTGGCATATCAATAGATAGGTCTTTAAAAATAACATTGAGGTTTCTTTGAACATTTTGTGATTAAGTGAATATTTTCTGAAATAATCGCTTTTAAACCCAGAAAAATTGTGTAACGGGAGTCTTATCATACTAGAAACCATTTTTATAGTAAAAAAAGTTTAAACTACTCCGCCAGGTTTTTTGCAGTGTAGGATCGGCATTTTGTGTTCCGCCAATAAAGACGTAAAGTGTCATGTGCTCTTAATACTATATGAACCACCAAACCAAATTTATGTCTTAAACTTACAGAAAAAAAAAATTGTTGGTGGGACTTACCATCAGGTGAGTACGGCAGATTTGGATTAAGGGGTTGACTAGACGCTGAATAGGACCCGTCTAGCCCTAAGTAGTTTCCATGCTCGCTCGACGGAGATTCTTGTTTAATACTTTTCTCATCTTTATCTTTATCCTTATCATTATTTTTATCTCCCTCTTGTTTTGCTTTTCTTTGGATTTTTTTCATTTTAGCTCTCTGATTTTGAAACCACACTTGTACTACTCGTACGCTCAAGCCAGTGTCTTTTGCTAGGGCTTCTCTTACTTTGCGGCACGGTTTAGGGCTAACTTCAAACGACGCCTTGAACTGTCTTCTTTGCGCTGATGTCAAAATAGTCCGAGGGCGCTTCGGTCCTCGCCGCCCGTCCCGCGGACGCTCCGAGTCCTCGATAATCATGTCATCCTCTGCATGTTGCATTAGATACATTTCTTTTTCAAAGTCTTGCCGGCAAAAAATTTGGCCAGCCCGTATAACGTACTGTTCGCCTTTTTGAAGAGGTTGGCAGCACATGACACATACGAAGCACTGTATGTGGAACACGTACTGTTGAGCTCGCATGACCATTTCTTGTGGAAGGAGGCGATCACCGCATCTCGTGCATTTAACTCCAAACAATCTATAGGACAAACATGAATTGACACTATTTAAATCCCATACAAAAAACACAAAATGATTAGAAAACAATAAATGTTACTGGTAATAATCGCATAGTTCGCATGGCTATAAAATTCGCGAGTGCTCGCAATAATATGCCTAATCTTAAAATAAACAAATACAAATCTTTATTAATGATCATATTAGTTTTCAGGGTGTCAGCATTTTTTACCTGTCGTAGTCAGGTTTGCAGTAGAGTTTGGCGTTGCGCGTGAAGCAGGTGTGCGCTAGCGGGCAGCCGCACACGCAGCAGCTGAGGCAATGCTCGTGCCAGGACAGTTCTCCCACCCGCATCAGGTATCTGTCTTGAATCTTCTGGCCACAGCCCTCGCAGATTTCCACTATCTTTTCCCGTTTGATACTTGCGCTGAGTTCTGAGAAAAAGAAGCCTAAGTTAATAGCTTCTTGAAGGTTTAAGGAATGTACCTATTACTTAAGTAGGAATACCTACAGACTTATTTATCATACATCATAATGGGATTTAAGAATGGTATAATTGGCATGGCTTGACAACCATGTGCAAAAGTTAACGCGACTGGCCTTAATTTAGCTTTTTTTACAAATGAACCGAAAGCTTATTGTCTAATATATAAATGAGTTTTAAATGAGTTATTAGAAACTATTAACCATAATAGCATATGGTTGTGACCAAGTCGCAAAACTATATGAGAATCACCATTAACTACCCTACAATATTCAAGCCACTGTAAAAACGTAGTAGTATGTACATTCAAGTTTTAAAATATCACATATAGGTTTTTTGTTTCAAAATACTTTCAATATTTTAGAACCTTGTACCTATAGCAAGAGCCTGGAATTTCGCGGCAAAACAAAAGACATGAAAAAGAAATTCTTTTGTTTTGCCGCGAAAATTCCGGGCTCTGCCTACACCATAATGCAACATGACAATAATAAATATTAGGTATACATGTAATCAATTAATCACTTTGTCAGTCCTAAGTATTAACATGTTACGAATTCGCTTAAGCAATAATATATAGACACGGATAGGTATAGAGTTGTAGTACATATGTATATGTTGATAGTATATATTATATGTTTACACTATTGCACACCCAAAAATGCAGCGTCATAGCCCGTATTTGCTATACCTGATATAAAAACATCCAATTTGATCCATAATTAGAAGTCGGGTTATTGCTCCTAGTTGCTTCCTGAAACCGTGTATAGATATAAAAAATACCGGCCAAGTGTGATCGGACTCGCGCACGGCGCAAGCTGAGCCCACTTTGTTCTATCTGGCTGCCGTCAGTGTAGATATGCCAGATCTGGGACGATGATGCCTGCTTGTTGCTTCTAGTAGCTTGCTCGAGTTCTTCTTGAGTATTCAGTGACCGGTGCTCAATCCTGCGTCTATAAACTGGGTGTAATAGATTGGCTGGAGGCAGGGGTTTCTATGGGAACATCTTCGGGTAGGAAGGAGGCATAGATTTGTTTTTCATACTAAATAATTAAATGTTAATTAGTCACTAATGTAACCAGGGTATTCACACAGTATAAGGAAGGTGGTCTGTTAGACTAGTAACCCATCTTCGAACAAATAAATATTCAAATTTCTGATGCAGGGCTAAGTATACCAAGCAAGTTTATTTATTAGATTTTTAAATATCTATGATAATTTCAATTCAATTTACCAATAAAATGGTTTGGTATGATTTCATAAATGTTAAACAAGGTGTAAAATAACCATGGGTATTTATACAAGGTTTTTAATTTTAAATGATTTGAACTCCGCAACCACCCTGGGGGTGGTTGCCACCCCTTCTCGGGGGTGAATTTCTTTTTTTTCCTAATTTTAAGCAAAAAATCATCTATAAAGTTTTTCAAAAAATCCAATACTTTTCAAGTTATTGGCAATTGAAAATTCGCAATTTTTTCACGTTTTTCATCGGTTTCTTGCAAATATCTCCAAAAATATACGTTTTATCGAAAATTTTATAAAAAACAAAATTGTAGCAGGTAAAACAATGAACAATTTGGTTTTTTATAAAGTATTCTAAGTGCAATATTAAGCTAGATATTAAAGATCAAAGCCGTTTTTTATTTTGTCTGAAATTTAATCGATGTGGTCAATGCCATCTAGCGGCGAGCAGATGCATTTTATGCATTCTAATACAATAGGGTTTTGTAGTGCTTGAAATAAGCTTTAAAATGAGCACTATTAAAAGTCTTTTGCACGTAAAATAAGTGAGCTGTATTGCAAATAAGGGGAGCATCTAATGTTTTTTCTTTTAAATCAATGGGTTTCATAAGTGCCATTTCCACCAAAATTAAAATTAATCGTATTCCGCCTAGAATTAACTTTATTATGAAGAGTTTGATAGATAATATCAGTTTGGCTGCTTCAGGACATATATTTTTCAAAAAAGTCACGATTTAAAAAAAAACAAAATTTCAATTTTTTTAAAAACCCACTTTTTTTTCATAATATCTCAAAAATGACGACAGATACGTATAAAAGTGTATGGATTAAAAATTTAGGTATTTTTCTGACAAACAATTTGGTTTTTTTGTTTTTTCTGTCAAACAAAAATTGACGGAGATATGATTGTTTAAAGAGCGCGTGGCAGCGCAATCACAGCCTCTCTTAAGCCCTTTAACCCTTCACCGTTTTAGAAAAAGGTTTTTTACTATATATTGCAATGAAGGATGTTGTAGCTCTCTTAATTACCTTTACAATGGTTCTTTATAAATTGTGATAGCATGAAAATTGAAGGAGTTATGGTCCTAAACAAACCTGGAGTGCGATTTTTGAATCTCACCAAGTGACTAAATCTCACCGATGTGAGTGATTTACTATCGGAAATCACTCACATCGGTGAGAATTAGTCACTTGGTGAGATTCAAAAATCGCACTCCTGGTAAAAACTTATCATATTTTTTTCTACTTAGTAACTGAAAATTTCGGAGTGTGAATATTTGGAGCAATGTGAAAGTACGCAGTATAATAGAGACCCCACAACTATTGTAATGTGTATATATTGAAATGATTCTTGGTTTTGTAAAATGAAAATCCCAGGTTGTGCGACAAGATTTATTAAACATCCCACACTTATATTCAGCATTTGCAGTAAATACCCCTCCACTACACTTGTTTTATATCTTAACTCCCTAATTAATAACAAACAGGGTTTGTACTTACAATTGGTCAGTATATTCTCGGCTGCGGAATCCCGCGCTAGCTAACGGTTCGGTACCTGGAGTGCGATTTTTGAATCTCACCAAGTGACTAATTCTCACCGATGTGAGTGATTTCCGAAAGTAAATCACTCACATCGGTGAGAATTAGTCACTTGGTGAGATTCAAAAATCGCACTCCTGGTTACACTACGGCAGGCCTACAGCTGTCGCAGGCCCACGGCGTACCCGTTGAACTCTCGTGCTGGACAACCGGCACGTCGAGCGCCAGCGTCGCCGACAGCCTGCTCGCAGGAACAGCGAGCCACCGTCGTGCAGCTTCCATCAGTTTGACGCGACGTGGTCTATAAAGACCATAACTAAACACCTCCTAAGAGGGAATACGAAACCCGCGTATGCCGCTCGTTGTTCCGATGTCAACCTCCGGAGGTGTTAGGCCTTTAGGGACGCTACCGCATGCGGCCCAGCGTCCGCATCACCGCCTGCGCTACCGGCAGGTTACAGTTTTGGGCTAAGCGAAGAAGGATAACACTTTATTCAGTGTCATGGATCGATTCGGAATCGTAGAAGACTTTCATATTTCATCAATCTAGAACGAACCATAGACTATAATATTTTTAAATTATTTTTAAATATGTAATCATATATATTTACTGTTTTAATTTAGGGGTAGTTTTAAGGGTAGAAAAGCTTAAGAATATGATAATCATTTTCGAGAGTGTGGAATAATATTTAAATCCTTTTCATTTTATAAAAAAAAAAAAAAAATTTTTTTTATCAAGGGGTAGTTTTCAAGGGTTAAAAGGGGGTTAAAAATTTGATAATTATTATAAAGAATATAAAATATTACTTACTCTATACTTACATCTTTTTATGTCATACCAAAGTATTTTTTTGTGATTTTTTCAATTTAGGGGTTGTTTGCAAGGGTTGTAAGATTTTCAAGGGGTTGAAAATGATTTTAATATGAGGTAATTATGTTAGAAAATACTTTACAATTTCACCACTTACTATTAGACATGTTTTCTTGCGATAAAATGGCTCAATGTCAATTTTTCCATTAAGGGGTTGTTTACACCCCTTAAAAATAATAGGCGGAGTTCAGATCATTTTCACTTTTGAAGTTAAGGGTAAGATGAGCCTAATTCCAAAATTTCATGCAAATCGGTTCACAGTAAAAAAATTCGGAGGTAAGACCGTATTTTTCGCTTCAATGACTGCACTAATGGCACCGATGACTCGTCCGATACCGTATCCTCAACGTAATAGCGGAAAGATTTGACTTATTTTCATGTTCTCTGAATGAATTTACAAAGGCTGCATTATTTTAATGAGGCGTCACGATTAATCTAGATATATTGTTTATATATATATACATTAGTTTTTAATCTTAAAAATAGTTATAACTACTATTGTCTTAGGCATAGCACCTGTAAAAATTATTGTAAGTGTAGAAATAAAATAAAATATAAAATAAATAAAATCAAAATACAATTTCTATACGAAGTGACTTATTTTACGTTGTTGTGTGTAAACAGTGTTTTTTGGATAATTTGAAAAACGTAATATTAACGGCAACTTTTAAATGATAGGCGCCATCTTATTATCAGGATGCAACCTTATCAGAAAGTCTTCGATGTTTTTACTAAGGTAGATTCTAAAAACGTAAGTCAAAGGAGAAATAGCATAGCGTTGGGAGCAAAATATAAAGCAGAGGCGCTTCAAAGCCCTCCTTGGAATGGTGGGGATGCAGGGGGGCCCGCCCAGAGGGAGGGGCGTGTCCGGGTCACCCGGGTCACGACACCGAACTCGAACAAAATGCCGGCGTAAAACTGCCTTTTTACCACTTTCTATAATTATCATCCACAACCGAGTTTTCCTCGCAATTCGATCTAGCACTTCGTCATATTGGTTTACTCAGACAAAAACTTCCGCTCTTTTTGATTAGGAGATGAAAATATAAAAAAAAAAGATTTGTAAAATAATTGAATTCTAATGTAAAACCAAGCCAATGTCCATAGAACTAAATGCCCACTGGAGTTAACTAACATCAAAAAGGATACAAAACGACATCCGCAACCATAGACATATAAAATAAGAAGACGTAGCGCTGTAAAGACAAAACTGTGATTCAATAATAAGCCGATTTCTTCGTGTTTACGCGCGACACGCACACATATACAACTCGTGGACGAGCGGTGATTGATTCAAACGTCAAAAGTGAGTGTGTGTGCACGAGATCGCGGCTTATTATTAACGGCCTCCTAGCCCAGTCGGTAGTGATAGTGACCCTGCCTATGAAGCAGGAGGTCCCGGGTTCAAATCCTGGTAAGGGCATTTATTTGTGTGTTTATCACGAATATTTGTTCCTGAGTTATGGGTGTTTCCTATGTATCTAAGTATATATTTATCTATACGAGTATAAGTATGTATATCGTCGCCTAGTACCCATAGTACAAGCTTTGCTTAGTTTGGGACTAGGTTGATTTGTGTAAGATTGTCCCCAAATATTTATTTATTTATTTATTTATTTTTTTACTATCGAATCACAGTTTTATCTTCGTGGGATTCCGTCTCCTTATTTTATATGTCTATGTCCGCAACTACACTCGTCATAAATCTGCCACAGGCTTCGTCAAAAGTGTACAAGATAAAATCTGCAACAAGCTTTGTCAAAAACCTAACCTACCTTCCTACCAACGTAGTGTTTAACTAACAACATGTCATTGTGAACCTTTCACTATAAGTTGTCTATATTTTAATAATAAACATTATGACCTAACCATCGCACACCTACATAAATGTGCGGTATAAGTATATGTAGATTAGACAGATAGATTTATTTATTTCCTTTAGAAAACCACACAGTATTTTACATCGTCAGAAGTTATCGTTTTAGATCGTCACTTATAAATTATAATACAATAAAAAAATAATCAATCAAAAAAAGTAGTAAGTACAGAAAAAAATGTCAGTGGTAAAAATACATAGAATATATTGGCAATATACATCAGCTCGACTAAAATAGTCAATAGTGCATTAGAAAAAAGTAGGTAAAGATTTTAATATAAACCGTTTTAGATATTATCCTTTATAATATAAAAAAAATAATAGAAGGTATATATACAAATTGTTTTTGTTAGATAACTAGCAACATCAAAATACTTAATGTACTAATTATAATAAAGTTTCTGACGATCACTATACGATTAGTAATGCCTGTGTACTCTTACATTATGTATGAAAATTGTATTGAAGAGATAATAAAAAATCGGCCAAGTGCGAGTCGGACTCGCGCACCGAGGGTTCTGTACAAACCTATAACGAGCAAAAGTTGTAGTATGTTTCTTACTAATTTCAATTTAATACCTCTACGCGTTTACGAGGAAAAAGGTAGTAAGTTTAAAATTTAAAAAAATATTTTTTGTATGATTTTACAAAAAATGTCTACTTTTCGTAATTTTTCCTTTGTCTGTGCTATATGAAGTTTCTTCGTGCTAAGTTTCAAGTTTCTGAGTTTACGGGAAGTACCCTTTAGGTTTTGAGTTTCTTGCGAGTACTCTGTTTCAAAATATGCGACTTAAATTGCTATTTCTTTTGATTGCGTTGACATAAAAGTTTGGTTTTGCTACATCTGAAATGTCCTATAGCCCTGAGTATTTGACATGAATTTTAATTTAATACCTCTACGCGTTGACGAGGAAAAAGGTAGTAAGTTTAGAATTTAAAAAAATATTTTTTTGTATGATTTTACTAAAAATGTCTACTTTTGTAATTTTTCCATTGTCTATGCTATATGACGTTGCTTCGTGCCAAATTTCAAGTTTCTGAGTTCACGGGAAGTACCCTGTAGGTTTTGCGAGTGCCGAAATATAAAATTTGCAGCATAAACGACTGTATCTTTTGATTGCGTTGGCTTTTAAGTTTTATTTTTTCACAGCTCCAAGAGACAATAGACCTGAATATTTGGTATAAATTTCAGCTTGATACCTCCACGCGTTCCTGAGAAAAATGGTCTTGACAGACAGACAGACATACAGACAGACAGACAGACAGACAGACGGACAACAAAGTGATCCTATAAGGGTTCCGTTTTTTTCCATTCGAGGTACGGAACCCTAAAAACTAAACTAAACTATCTAACGAAAATAAATCTAAATAAATTTCGTTAAAGGTGGAGATTGAAAAAACACAAAATCGAAAATTGCTCCAAAGCTATTAAATTTATCTGCGCATACATGGAGGTTCAATCAGTAGCATTTTGATCCATACTGAACCCAACACCTTTTATATGATCTGTGGGCAAGAGTGTCCTATCATCGTCAGTTCGTCATTCGACGTCCCTTTTTTTACTTTATTAGTTATGCAATGAAACTGTATTTATTACATTTATACTGTTATATGAATAAAGTTTATTTATTAATTTATTCTCGATATTAAAAAAAAATCTTCTTGCGGTGCCATCTCCATTCGGAGATTAAGAATAATAAGAATAATCTTTATTGACTAAAAAATTTATCTTTATTGATTAGCTTGCAATTATTTATTAGAATATTATCCGGATAATACTAATATTTCTAATAATTTCCATACAAATTACTATTCGAAATATTCGGATTGCAAGCCCTAATTGCAATGCGTACTTTGTCTACGCCAGCCAACACAGTTCGGCTGCTCATCCCAAACCACTCCCGCAGGTTGTTGAGCCAAGATGTTATACGTTTGTCTCTTCGCCGGCGTCCCTGTATTTTCGCCTGAATTATAAATAAGTTTTATTAAAATTTATTGTATCAATTCATTAATAAAATTCGAGATTTAAAGTAAAATCAGATTTCGCTAAAAATGCAAAGTTAGTTTTGGGGGAGTTTATTTTTAAGCGAAACGCATGTCAAATTTTACTTAAATCAATATAGACCGTGGTGTACACTTAATTACTTAGCTCTACGGAAAATGATGAGGATGGAATTTCCTTTTAGCTCTAAGATACATTTTAGAAGGGGAACCAACCATATTTTTGATGCAAATTTTTTAAATATTGAATATTTGGGTCAGATTTAAACCTACTTACGGAATTTAGATAATTAACCTACGGAATCCTCTCTACCCGAGTCAAACTCGCACTTGTCCGGTTTTTTATGACAAAGGCCCAAATTCTATTCAGTCGGTTTCAGCTTTCAATCATGATCTGGTATCAAATATATTTTTATATGTTCAGTCGCCATCAAATATATCGTAGCGGCCAAGGTACTCAAAAATATCTGATCATGCACTTTATCGCCTTGACAATAGAGGCGTTGTCCAGATATTGATGACCGCCTTGGCCGCTCCGATATATCTGATGGCGACTGTAATATGTGAGAAATACTATTTTTAAATGTTTATTTTTTGTACAAAAAGCTGCCGAAAAATATGTAATTTTTAGTAGGGGTCGTGCAGAAATTAAAGTATGAATAAATTAAACGGATGACTGTTATTGATCGTACGTACCTATGAGATATCTGGCCAAAAATAATTAACTCAATTATTAAACATCATTGTACCTCTTTATATCCGGGTTACACCACTAAGCCGGAAACTAGACACTAGACTTGGTTCTAACTTTATAATGCCAAAAACGTATGAGTTTTTAAATAAAATTCTACTGATATGTATATCTAGTAATAAGAAAAGTTTCGTTAATTAAGTGACTGAAAAGTCGAAAGTCAATTCGTTTAAAGAAAATTAAATGCAATAAGTAGCAAGTTTATTTTAGTTATAAGTGGATACATGGCCTGATTATCTTAAAGATAATTTTATTGTATGCACTAAAATATTTAAAAATAAAAACATTAGTTTGATGTAGCCTACATAATCATTTCTAAGTTTAACGTATAGAATGAGAGATGAAAAAGAAAATAAAATTTATTCGAAAAATCTTTATATATAAGCCAGAAAACGATGATACACAAAATGAAGAAAACAGAACAAATTTCAGGCCATATATTATTGGAAAGGTTTTTTCATATTCTACAACTTTTTGTATGGCGGAAAATCTCGAATCACTGTGTGATAAATGAACCAGATGACAAAAAAAACATGAAAACGCATTAAAAACAAAAATATGACACATAATCATCGACAGTTATAAAACCTTCATAATCTGTAGAGCGATACAAGAACTTAGTATCAAAAAACCTACATATTAACGTTTCAGCTCAAACTACTTTTATGCCTCGTTAACTTTTTTTACACAAAGATTTGGGGCTACCTTTCATAGTAAAAGTTTTAGAACTTAGAATAAGCTATACAGTGACATATAGTTTGACCTTATTGGTCATAAAGGCTAATTTTCCCACCCTCCTTTATGTAGTAAAATGAACTGATTGACTAATAACAAAGTTCCGTTGCAAAGTCCAATTTTATCAGTATGATTATCAGTTCTATTCCTACAAGCTTAATGACACCAATGTACAGGATGTTCTGTAATTCAACAAAATATGCCTAATACCACTGATTACTTATACTTCATAAAATATACCCAATCGGCATGCCACATGTGGCACAGTAAAACCCGTTGCACTGCGACAAGTACTCGTATTGCCGAAGAGAGCCGAGCCCGAGTCGTGCGCAGCCCGATTGTTCCGAGGCTGTTTACAAAATACCAACAGAGCGCTTAGTTAAAATATGACCAATGCACAGTGGCCTGGCCTTAGGTCATAATAAAAAAAAATGCATGTGTCATTTTTAAATATCCAATGATCGTTTATTATTCACCTATAAATGTACTCCAATCGGGTATAAATAGATCATGGATTATTAACTATTTTCATTCTCTTACGAACCTCGAAAGTGACCATATCACCCGTTTCTGCGCGCTCACTTATCAGCGACTCATTAAGCGATCGGTCATTAGTAGTGAATTCCTGTGAAAGTTGGTATTTTAGTGATTATTAGTATTATGGATCTTCAAGAATCAGGTACGTTATTTTGTTTTACATATAGATTTTGTTCTGTACATGTAATATGTAGTAATAATAACGGGTCTACGCCATGACTAACTTACATGCGAAACATTATAAGATTTTTTTTAAATTAAAGTTTTAGTTATGTTATTAAACTCGCTGAAGGATAAAATTACCTTCATTTGAAAGCTTGATCTTTGTAGATTAATAGACATACAACTTTATTTGCCTCATTATGCCAATTTAGTATTTAGAATACTGCTACGCCTAAGTGGGCCTACGCGTAGCGGTACTACGAAAATATTACGTTACCAACAAACCCGTTACGTTATGGTTAATATTAACCATTTATTTTTATTTTTTTCAGATGATATGTACGATTTGTATTTGAACTGTGGCTGTCTAAGCGTGGTTCAGATGTAGAAAGGCGTCGCCAAGTGATACAACATTTGATTGAAATAGTCCCATATGCAGATAACGTGAATACTAGCAACTTAGAAAAAGTCGTAAAGTACATTTGCGAACGAATTGTGTTCTTTGGAAGTCGTGTTCGAGAACCAAATCTAAAGTTCTAATGAAACATTCCGAATGGTTCAACGAGTTGCAAAGTTTAATCTCCTAAAAACATGTACGTTAACCAAAAATATCTTGATTACCTTGAACGTGGAATCCGATCAACAATCCGCTATCCGCTGAAATCACCGGTATACAACAGAACCTAATAGAAAGGTGTGAAACTATTTTGGAGTGCATATCATCTGGATATAAAATAAATGTAAATAAATTTGACGAATATGCCACAGAAACGGCGAAAGAACTGATGAAGGTATACGATTGGTATCCTTTACCATCTTCTGTACATAAAATGCTCGTACATGGTGCTATAGTTATAGAAAACGCTTTAGCTGCTATAGGTGAATTGTCCGAAGAGGCTGCAGAGTCAACGAACAAAAATATAAAGATCTTTCGACGCAACCACACACGGAAAATGTCTCGGGATCTCACTAACAAAGATCTTATTCACAGGCTTCTGCTGAATTCAGATCCATTTGTCACCTCCAGTAGAAAGTTGCCCCGAAAATAAAAATCTACTCTCTCTATTGAAGTTTTAAGTTTATTAGATGCTACTGAATAACGTAGAATTAAATGTTTGAATTTATGTGTTATTTAATTTTTATATGCACTTATTGTTTTTATTGATATTTGTTTTACATGAATTATTTTAAAATGTATTTTTATTATTTATATTGTAAGGCCTGTTATGTTTAAGAAATAGTAAATGTCTAGTTTAAGGAATAGTAATAATTATATACTTTTAAGGTATTTTTAAGATTTTTTTTTACATAAACACTATGTTTTTTCATGTAACTATTTTGTTTCATAGTTTTTATGAAATTTAGCATGCAATATACCTAAATACGTGTTTCATTGAACTTTACTAGTGGTAAATAGTATTTTAAAAGTATTTTTTACCAGAAAACAAGATAAGTAAGAATCAAATTAATTATGGCCGCCTTACTTAGGCGCGCCGGCCACTGTGCAATGTAAGCAAGGCTAGCGAATAAGCTAAATTGTTACAACATACAGAAAGTCAAGAACACTAGACACAATTGACGATAGAAAGTACAGGTTTCGTGAATACAAACAGCATTGAGGCATAACGTTAGTGGAGTAATTGTTGGTATTTTTTAATTACGAAAGTTAGAAAATAATTAAAACTTGTTTTGTAAATTATATTAAGATACATATTCCAAGTTATTAAACAAATATAAAATCAAAGACAGCGATAGCATTTCATTCTTTGTTTCAAAATGAATTTAACCTAACTCCTCCGCAAGGGTCAGAACTAGGTTTTATTCTTGATAAATTTATTCTTAGATGTATTTTTATTTATTTATAACAAACATATAACTATCCTTACAGGCTTATCCTAATTCGACAGTGATATAAAGAATAGAATATTAGTAATTTATTAAATTTTTCATACATTATTTTACTAGACATTACTGTAGCACAATACAAATAGCGTGATCCTTGTGAATTCGTTGAGTGAACAAGAGAACAAATCCAACTCGATCGCTACACGATTAAGGATCCTAATTGCACGCGAAAAGGGTGACTGGCGAAGTTGCGTTCGAGCGTTCGGCTCGGCCAGCAGACTTGGCCGTAACCGCCGCCACACATACCGCTCAGGTACGTTCAAACGCACCTCTGCCAGAACTCCAGAGTTCCACAACTTACCTCGTAGTAACTTAAATAAATACGAGGCTAATCCGAGTTCCGTTCGAACTTCTAGTTTACTGTGCCCTATCATTTCTAGCACGAATGCATTAGCTTATACTTGGGCTGATGTGGACTCGATAACTGCATTACCCTCTAAATGGCTCCTGACTATTGTTTCGTACAAGACACGTATCGCGTTAGTGATTGTTAATGAATGAGATTGCCTCATTACAAACCCCAGATTTCAGAAAGCCTTCTTGCATACTGAAACAATATGGTCTCTAAAGGTAAGGTCGGACTTCAGCAACACCCCTTAGTATTTTACCTAGGCGCTGCATCTGTGTTCCTTCCAACTCATATTGGTAGCACCGTGGATTCTGAGATCTGGAGAACAAGACTATGGTACATTTCGACAAATTGAAACATAACTTGTACGTTTGACACCATCTGACCACCCGATGTATGTCTTCTTGTAACTTTTTACAATTCGAGCTGTCATTAATTCTCCGAACAAGCTTAAGGTCATCAGCAAAAAGTATAGGCAAATGGAATCTTTGAGAAAGTCAGGAAGGTCGTTTATCATTAAAATAAACTCGAAGGGGCCCAAATTGGTTCCCTGACTTACGCCAGACCTCGTGTAATATGGTTCTGACAGGTGACCAGCACAGTCCACATACTGGATCCTGGTACTCATATAACTAGCAAAGAAAGCAAGAGTATGTGAAGTAAAACCTGCGCTTGCCAAAGTAAGTATAAAGTACCTAGTTTAAAAAAAAAACAGGAGTGTATCTAATATTAGTATATATGGCTGGTTCATGGTTATAAGCTGACTGGTGAGGAGTTCTACTTGTACTTGTAGGGTTGTCACTTTACCTACACACAACACTCATGGTATCCGACGGATTAGAAGTGCATGTTTTACACGGTTACATTTGCTGATCACTGGATGCCACAAATACCAAATCCCCCGCCCCACATTTTGCTATTTTTATGAGCGAAAAAAAAAACTATTATGAAGATAACATTAATAATTTGATTTTATTTTTGAACGACCATATTAAGGCAATATCGGTAATAAAATACACACTATAAAAGTTAACTAAACGAACTAATATACGCAATAGATATATTTATGAAGTTATCAATACTTTAATAACATAATTTCATACAAATTTTAAAGTAATTGATCCAAGAGCGACTCCATTGATCTTATGTTCCCATATGATTTTTCAAGTTCAGGTGACCAACAGGTAACATTGTATGATATTACTAGCCTTTTCCCGCGGCTTCGCCCGCGTACTATAAGTACTTAAAAAGGATACGATACCCATGTTGATTTTCAGACTTTGTGACCACATTTCCCCCTCGTAGGGGTTGAATTTTCAAAAAACCTGAAACACGTGTTTACTTAATTATCGTTAGGAATACTCCTGTGAAGTTTCGAATAAAATAGTCTAACAAATCTTGATTCGCCATACAAACTTTGGACCCCCATTTTACCCCCTTAGGGGGTGAATTTTGAACAATCCTTTCTTAATGCATCCCTAGGCCTTATAACAAACCTACGTGCCAAATTTGGAATCTCTAGAACCAGCGGTTTGGGCTGTGGGTTGATATGTCAGTAAGGGCGGGTTGCACCACGCACACTTAACGAACTCATCATGGTTACAGTAGACGTCAAGTCCGTTTTTCCGTTGCACCATGCACTTTAGCAGTCAGAAAGTTACGTTAACCTTAACCAGCCGTCGAGCACTGGTTAACTCAAATCTACGTTTAAATATGGCTGACAGTTTGCAAAAATGTCTCGTATTTCAAGGATAAATGCATTATTAGACAAAAAGACAGTGATATTTGATGAAAAATATTAAAATATTGTTTGCAGTAATAAATATATGCGAGTATCTGAACGTAAAAAGGCGTATACGATTGACGTTTGGTTTTATTCACAATTTTCAGATCAGATAACGGTATTAAATAATAAGTACATAAAATTCTTTGTAAAAAGTGCGTTATTTAGTTAAAATCGAGTGCCGAGTGACTTCAGGTTGAAATAGTACAGACTTCTGTTATGTATCACAAACATACCAGAACCTAGAGTCATTGTCATGAAAGCCGACTGCCGTAGAATGAGCAGGACCAGAATCATGACAACCATTAAAAAACCACTCTGTTTTTGTCAATGAATACCAAACCTTTGGAAACAACGGTTGACTTGAATACTGCAAGGTAGAAGACAAAAGGGAACGTAAACCTCCGACGCGGTGGAATGACCAGGTCAAGAAGAAAAACAAGTTTTATGACACGGTAGAACAGGCCACGAACGGGACTTGATGGGAGCAAGTCATACGATTCAAAAGATGCCAGATGATCAGAGAGGTTTCTTTAATGCTTTTAATAAGGGCATGAAGTTATACCACCAAACATTTATCGCCAATGTCCTACAGAAATCGAGCCTCGACACCTAACTAAACAATGTTCAGAACAGTACATGTAAATAAAGTGTGATGCGGAATTTACAATCAAGTAAATAAGAGTGTCATGTGTTGTGGGACAATAAAAAAATAGTTCAACAATGGTTAGGTATCCACAAATTCAAATGTGTATGAAAATTCATTATAGTAATTCATATAATTCTTGTTTTTTATTTGATTTCATTATTTGTCTTAAAACAAGCACAGTAGGCCTCTATTTAATGACAACTTGTGATAATGTCACAAAATGTCCGGTCCCTTGAGTGTTGATAAAGAGCTTACACTGTATTTCAGTTTAATTTGTGAAATAAACACAAAGATTTTACAGATCTATTGAAACATTAAACCCATATAAATAAATAAACTATCTACTGACAATTTGGTAATAGCATGGTTTAACTAATTTGACTTCATGTGTGTCGCTCTTCTATGGCAATTGTTACCTACCATTTGCTGCTCGTCGCTGCAATCAGGATTATGGCCAATCAAGTGTTTACAGATGGTGCCGGCATAGGTTGTAGTCTCAGTCCTACCAATAGTGTCAAATTCTTGTTTTATTTGGAATTTACTGGCATTAATTTTAGCCCTTTAAGCGAAATCTCATTCAACAAAACTAGTGGTAGGTGCCTACTTATGCTGGCACCTCCTGACTTTTGACAGATACCTTCCCCATTAGTATATTTTAAATCGGACATTATTATGAACATGCTTTTTTTAATCCAAATTGTACTCACTGTACAGTTCATGTAGGAAGATACTATTGCCGGTGACTGTACGCAAAATAAGTACATGCATTTCATTTTGTAAGTATAAAAAGTAGATATATTTTCATACTTACATTTCTATAAGGGAAAAAGCTTCCTAAGATGATGTATGTATGCATGCATTTTTGATTAGTCCTAGTCCTACCATCAGTGCTCAAAATCAATTATAAAATATGTGTTATGTTATGATTTTACTATGAATTTATTAGTAATAAATAATAAAGGTCTCTCTTTATCATATATCTTTCCCAACCAGCATAGGTACCTATTTACAAATAAAACATAATAGTAACTAGGTACCTACCTACATGGCTGTTGTATGACTTGTAAACATATATCATTACAAAGAAATAAATGATTATGATTATTAAGATACAAGTGATAAGAAAACATTTTTGGAATCCTAGCCACACTGTTTTATGGTCACTTTTACCTGAATAATATTTGTAACATGTATCAAGAGTAGAGTATTGTTAATAACCATTATCAAAGATCTGTGGTTCAGTATATGAAGTTTTTTGTCCGATCAATAAGCTGGCTCACTTTGGCCAAGGGTCCGCTTCACACTATCCAAGAACTGATTGACCTGACTTAAAATACTTCAAGTGTCAAGTTTCATTGATTATTTATGCCAAGTGCTAGAAAACTGGTGAATAATATTTGCAGTAGAAATATGTTTGGAGGGGGGAGGATCTTGCTTCCATGTACAAAGGAAACCTATGCCAGTGTTTGAATAATAAATAAAACAAAAATAAGGTAACTAAATAAATATAATTATGTATTTTATTATCAAAATTGAAATACTGATTGATTAGGTTAGTATAATTATACTTTATTTTTACATTGAGATTCTACCAATTTCTTGAAATCACTGCATTTTTACTTTCAAACATCCTGGAGTTAAGCACTGAGTAGCATAACAAGCCCCGATTTCATCTTGTCTTCAATACCAAAGGTAAATTCAAACCTGAAATAAAAAACATTGTGTATCATTATTCATTAGTGTAACATATGTGCTACTCATCATTTGTTAACAAAGATGCTTTAGAACACTCATTTAATAAGTAAGTACATGTATAAGTTCAATATTTAGGACGTTGGTTACAGTGCCAGCCATAATCAACCAGGTTGGAGGGATTCAGTACCCTATTTTTACGAATTTTCGAGAGTTAAAACTAGTGATGCCTTTGTTTTGCGATTGGGCTCCTTCTCGCCATTTGGTGCTTTCAGCAACGGCTTTACTTGTTTAGGGTTCTGTAAGTAGTAATAAACTAGCAGGATGATTTACTCACTATAATATAATGCACAATACACCAGCCGACTATTCTGGCTTTCGCTTTAAACTCCACTCTCAACACAAGTTGCATTATCCTTTGAAAAAATTTCCTCGTAAGGCGCAATGGATAGCCCACTTTTTGATTGAGTAATAAACATGTTCAGGAATGGCTAAATGTTTATATATTCTTGATTTTCAAGCTGCAGAGTGCAAAGTTAAGTTTAGTTCGCGCTCCTTTCTTTAGATTTTTTTCTTCGTGTGACGATTTTGACAAGTTTAGTTTGGCATTTATGGTTGTGTTGCCATATTGAATAAATATTCTACCATAAAAATGTGAGTAGAAATGCGTTTAGACAGTGGCATCCCGCTTAACTCTTACGTTCTGTTATTTTGCACTTGGTGCAACCCATTTATGTTAGCAATCGTTAAGTAGCTCCGATTAGCGTAACATTTGGCTTACTTTTACAGGCGGTTTGGTGCAACCCACCCAAGTCAGTCAATCAGTCAGTCAGTTTCTTCTTTTATATATTTAGATTATTTTAATCTGTAATACAACTTTAACGGTATTTAATAATTCGCGCTGGCCCTAAACACATTTTTATGAGCCATATTTTCGGAAAATCTTTTATGAGTCTGGACCTCTATAAATTCTATTCTACCTCAAAGCCTTTGCAGTGATTTTTACCCAGTAAAATAGTGTTCCTAAAACTTTCTGCGACTGTTGTAATATAACTTATTTCAATGTAATATTGACGAAAATGGAGTCACAGAGTATTCCTGATTGATGATGTACGTTTATATCAACTAAAATTCATGCAGAAAATTCGCTACTGAAAGTATGAAGTACTGTCCTGCAGGCCTCCAGGCCAGAAAGTTCCCGCCATACTGTCATTTTATATTACGCTATACCGCGAAAATCCGCTGCTATTATTTGTAATAAAAAACTTCAAAGTTAACTTTGGCCCTAACTGAATGGACTAAAATAATTGCGGATAGTTCTACTATAAATCCTTTAAAGTAATAGCTTGACTTTAAAAATTATATTCTAATAGTTTAGAAAATGATATAAAAATGATAATTATAATCTAAATTGTGACTATGGATGGTAGAAGGTAATTGTGACGTTGAGCTACGACGCTACGCGCCGCGCGAGCGACGGCCGCCGCCGCGCCGTAGACCTCTACGCGCGGGATGTAGTTATGCAATAGAGCTTGAACTTCTGTATCCGATATTTTTAATGTTATAATAGCAGCACGCTTTGCTTATCTGAGAAAAACTTAAACTTTTTTAATAGCCCCTTTTTAAGATGGAATGCAACTACCCAAAGTCATTTGCTACGATCTTCCCGAATTGTTAGTTGTTTTGACGTGCGTGTATTTAATGGATTATTTTCCTTATTGAATAAAGTTTTATTAAAAAATATGTGTTCAATCAAATCTATGCTGGTATTTATTTACTAGCCCAAGAGACATACCTAGGTAGTTAATGATATGTATGTATGTTATGTAATTACTTGTGTTATGAAGATAATTAATAATATTAGTTATATTTGGACTGTTTGAAGCTAGAGGATAATAGAAAGCCATTTTGTTACTGTTAGATTTAATCTGTGTGTTCAATATAATATAACTAATCGGAAACCATACCACTACTACATACTACTATGAAGTAAAATTCTATTAAAAGGTTCAAATTGTGAAATTCGTATATTTATCCTTGAAAGACTAGTCGCTTGAATGTACATAGTAAGTCCACTTGTAAGTACAGTCACTCCTGTGACATTCAATAAATGTTTTTCTTGAAAAATAACTTTAAGTACTAAGTACTTATTAAAATTATAAATACAAATATTTTCTACATACTATATTTGATAATTATTGCGGGCTGTAGTTTGCTTAGTACCTAGGTATGATTAGATAAATACATATTCAAGGGTAGGCAACGCGCATTTGTATCCTTTGAAGTTGCAGGCATCCATAGGCTACGGGAACTACTTACCATCAGGCGGGTCGTATGCTTGTTTGCCACCGTCGTGGTAAACAAGTATACGACCCGCGTCGTCGTGGTTCTTTTGTAATTGTAACCTTTAATACACTTTTGGGTGTGCAATACACGAATATAGGCAGCTATATTTTGTAGATACAATCAAACAAGTATACCAACAACAAATAAACGCACGTTTGTAACACGATAAATCAAATCATTTTGCCTGGCAACATATGGCATGCAGGTAGATTAACAACCGATTAGTTAAAGATATTCAATAATATGGAAGTAGAAAGGTCCAACTATGCAAGACGGTGCCAAAACTTGTATGCGATTTTAGTTACATTGCTGCGTTTGATCGGTCGTTTATATTCATGTAAACGTACATGAATAGTACACAAAATGACTTAAATGACATTCAGTTCAGGCACCCTCTACATGGAACTTAAAAAAAATATAAATGTGGCAAACTAACTAGGATTTAGAGGTGGCGAAGTGCTGGTACTGACCTGTCCTGCCCGAGCACGAGAGCGGCGGCTGCATCCCGTCCTGCATCAATCCCGCGTTCATATTAGTGTAAAACTCCAACATTTTGTCCATACAGTCCACGTCACTGCACCCGAGACACTCGCACCGCGCCGGCCCGACTCACAATGGCGTGTCGGACAATCTTCGACCCACGCCGCGGTGCCTCTCTCTGTCCCCCTTCATCCCACCCGACCAATCACGAAGCCCCCATTACGAATAACTCCGCCTTTATCATCCGTAACCCAACCTACCCAATACAGATCAAAGCTATGATATTTGCCGCTTGGCTGAAACGGCACCAACAAATCGTATTTATTCGTTTGAAAAAAAGCCTATGCGTTTTCCACTAGACAGAATAGTGATACGGTTGAAAATACTGAATTCACTGTACTTTTACTACGAAATTGGCTATTGTTGTAATGAGTTAGTATTTCAGATAGACTATTCGATCTTGTGCCGAACCAGTTAAGGGAACTTGTTCTAGAAAAGAACGGCGTCAACGTGAGATGAATGTGATAATTCGACCTAAGAACTATATTACCCGTATCTACAAAGGTGCACGCAGGTTACTTAGAACTTGCCGTCTCTTAGAAAAAGCATTATTGAATCCTTGAGGAGTTTCAGAAACGTTTGCAGGACGTAAGTAAAGTGCGACCACGCTAACCCTGCTTGGACTTCACAGTGGAGGAAAAAAGAATGGGAACTAACACCATAATCATCATCAACCGACTTCAAGAATACAGAATACAGATTGGTAACAACACATTTTACATGCCTATTTCAAGAATTTAAAGAAGGAGTTTTTAATTCGTTGGGATTTTTGTTTGTTTCTTTTTCGTATTTTTAACCGACTACAATTTCATAGTAGGTTCTAAATTCGGTTTTTATGTATGTTCACCGATTACTTCGAGACCCGTCGTCCGACTTGAATAATTCTTTTTTTTAAGGCTATCTCCAAAGTGGTGCCACATTAATCAGGTGCTGTTCTGATGACGGGATCCATGAGGAATTGAGGGAGCTCCTCAAATTTTGAAGGCACATGTATGGTGATTTGGGTGTAAGCGATTACTCCGAGACCTGTGGTCCAATTTGAGCAATTAATTTTTCGTTTGAAATGAACTATCTCTACGATGGTCAATGGGAAATTACGGTACTCCTCAATTTTTAAAGAAGCTTGAATAGTGATTTGGGTGTTTTCTGAAGTAACTCAAACATTTCCTCTCGAAAACTACACGAAAAAAGCTTACAGTGACCTGCGTGTCCAGTATAATACCATTATTATAATATTCTTGCCCTGTAACCATTTACAGGGCAAGAATGGGATTGCCGAGGTATTGTAGTGCGTCAGGAATGCTAGCCGATGCTAATGTAGACTCGTTTCAGGTTATCATACGTAAACGGAGAGCATCCTTGACGCGCCGCCTCAGCAACAGTACAAACAGCTTATTAGCTTAGCTGTAATAGCCAATAGGGTAGATGGACCATTTTTTGAACACTGGACTCGAATGTACAAGAGTGTGTCTCTAGTGTTCCAAAAATACTTATAAATTAGGTATGAGTATTGTTTAATTAGGTTAAGTTTATCTAACATAGGTAGTCTAAGATTAATGTTACTTACTTAATATGCATTGTATACAGTCTGAAATAAATATTAATTTAAGTTTTTTTAAGAACTGTGGGTCAAGACTTGTGTTTTATGTATGCGTGTGCCAAACGGCTAAACTGTACATCGATTTAAGGTTTTTTTTGTACACCTTCCACCATGACCGTTGCCAATTTTCATTGCTACAAACTATAGGATACGGATACGGATAGTTTAATCTGAGCATATTTTTTACATAATCAGTACCTAGGTATACTAAACAGCGAATCAAACGCGCAAGTATCTTAAGCGCAACATACATTTGAGCGGACTTCAGCTATCGTAGACCAAAAACAACCGAAAAGCGGAAAAATTCAACTTTTAAACAAGTCGGCTAAATTATGTCTATGGGCTCCATACTAAAATTCACCTACTATAGACTACCAGCGGAAACCGGCTAGTTATTTATTACCTATGATAGCTGAACTCCGCTCGAGTGTGATTTGCGGCTAATTCTACTTACTAACCAGAAATAATAATTTTTAAACAATATTCTAACGTGGCGAACTACTATTACCGTTATTATCCACTACCATTGTTATGTGTTGTGTGCAATAGATATTAAGGGACATCAACATGAATCTTGAAGCAAATCAAATTATTTAGTTCAATTTTTTTTTTTTTTCAATTTTTTTTTTTCATCATCAACATGTTAACTTAAGAATAGGTATACGAGTACGTACCTTATTATACACGGTGCTCGCGAGGAAACAGCATAATTTTAACAGCGTTATCCCGACCTTATTTAGAGACTAAAATGTTAAATAAACTTTTCTGAAATTCATCTTGTTTCGGAGTTATAACCAATTAAAAAAATAAAATATTTTGATTCGAACGCTTTCTTAACGGCAATTTTACCACTATGGAACTCATTATAGGCATCTCTGTTGACAGACATCAAAGTGACAGGAAACACTTTGCTTTAACTTTGATTTTAAGAAAAAAAAGTAGTTTTATTTGTTTTTAGGCATAGTTTTGTCATAAACATTTATTTTAATTTAAGAATACGTTCAGAAAACAAGAAAAAAAGTTTTTTTTTTGGCGGAATTGTCCAAAACTCATATGATATTTTTTACTTCTTTTGTTTCCTCGCGAGCACCTTGTATATTTTCTCTAAATCTCACAACGGTTTCAATTAGGTACCATTTAAAACATAAACTGCTTTAGTAACTATTGTCATCTGTTGCCGCGATAATAATTCACTATATTCAAATAAATAAAATATAATATTAATATCTCTCCCGTGACCAGGAGCACTACAAAGGGCTCGAAACGTCGGGAGATTTAAAAAATACCTATAAACACGCGACTTTCCTTCCTTTTTATTTTAATATTATAATAAAATGTTGATTAATTATGGATTTGTTATCAAAATGTATCTTTGTCGTCAAATTAAACGACACTCAAATCTTTGACATTTGATGTAAAAGCTAATTAAGGTTTCTTTTTTGGTAAGCATATATTTGACATGAACTTGATAAATGATAACTTAAATCAACAAAACAAGAAAATAATGATCTGCCAAATGTGCCAATTCTGATTGAGCCAAATCCTGTTCAATTTTAAATTAAGTTAGATACTTAAATCAATATTAATTTATATTCTTCAAATAGAGCTCTTTAAGCCAAGTAATGGAGTAAGGAAATGACGATTTCATTTTCAAATTCCATGACAATGAAATGAATAGATAGCACAGTTACATACGCAAGATAGGTATAGAGATCAGCACCAGGGCCTAGCAGGAGCTATCTCAGTTGGAGCTTGGAGGCGCTTTTGTGCTTCAAGTGGGCCAATTCTCCCATTGAACCCGTACTTGGGCCTTCCGCCGTGTAAACAGGCGCGCACCGCGGCGCTCGCTTTGTTTGTGGATGCGGTACTTTTGGAAAATATGTAGGAAACAATAATAATTATACCGAAGTTACATTGTTCTTAGGCTTGAGGATTGTTTCCTCCTCCAAAGATCTGCGTTGTAGATTCTCTTCGTAGAGTCGTTTTCAAAGAAAAATATGAAAATAAAATCATTTCTCGATTATCAGTGATAAACGAGAAATGATTTATATTTTTATATTTTCCTTTGATAATTTATCACGCCTGTTCAACTATCGACCAATTACGGCAAGTACGAGTACATGTAAGGTTTCCTACCATTATAATCCCGGTTCCAGTAAAGCAGGAGTTTTCAAAGTGGGGGGCGCGGGGCCTCGGGAAATTTCAACAGGGCTAGACCATTTACTTCCGTTTTCTTGCATCGAAGCGAAGGGGGGCGTGGGAATTTCATTTTAGGCAGCAGGGAGGCGTGCCTAACAAAAGTTTGGGAACCCCTGAAGTAAAGTAATCATCCGCAGGAGAGTTATTTGATTTTGCTTACATACATATATTCGCATAAAATCTACAGCTGAATTTAATACTAAGTATGAAACTACCCAACAATAAAGTACAGTGTCTCTATTTATGTAATACTAGCTGTACCCGCGGCTTCGCTCGCCTGCATTTGGGAGGTATGTCATTTTAATGAATAAATACAGGCCATTTTTGTAAAACTTACGCTTTTTACGATGTCAATGTCCATCAAATTGGTAACTCAATTAAAATAAATTCGTTCAGCCTTGTTAATATAACCAACTAAAAGGTGAGCGTCAAGACATGCGAATGCTAATGGCCGAGTTCCTGCAGCAGAATATACTTCGTAAAGAGGGCCGAACGCCGTAGCGTGTGAGCGCAACGTCCAAGCGGAAAGTACTTCTCCTGCAGCAGGACAAATCTACTAAGGCCGACGGAAGCGAGAATTGTTTCAGCAGCAGCATAACAGGGTCCGGACAAAACTCGATGGTCAAGTTCCTTGATCCACTATGTCTGGAAAAGCTAAAGGCCGAGTACTTCGTAGGACCCAGGCCCGGAGCGTCGCAGCGAAAATTGCTTCAGCAGCAGCAGCAGCAGCATGACAGGGACCGGACAAAACTCAGGGATCAAGTTTCTTAGCCAACCTGAGGGCCGAAAGACCGAGAGTGAGTGCCAATTTATTCGTAAGCCAAAGGCCGAGTACCACGTAGGGCCCAGGCCCGGAACGTCGCAGCAGGGATTGGTTCAGCAGCAGCATGAAAGGGACCAGAGTAAACTGAACGGTCAAGTGTCTTAAAAGCGAAACCGAGGGCCTAAGGCCCAAGGGTTAGCGGCTATGTCTGCGAAGAACAAAGGTCGAGTACCGCGTAGGGCCCAGCCTCGGAACATAGTTGCGAGAATTGTTTCAGGGGCAGCATGACAGGGACTGGAATGAACCCAACGGTCAAGTGTCTTAAGAACGAAACCGAGGGCCAAAGGCCCGAGGGTGAGCAGCAATGTGTGCAAAGGCCAAAGTCCGAGTACCGCGTAGGGCCCAGACTCGGAACATAGCTGCGAGAATTTCTTCAGCAGCAGCATGACAGGGACTGGACAAAACTCAGTGAGCAAGAGTCTTAGCGAGTCCGAGGGCCGAAGGCCCGAGGGTGAGCGGCATTGTCTGCAAAGGCCAAAGGCCGAGTACCGCGTAGGGCCCAGACTCGGAACGTAGCTGCGAGAATTCCTTCAGCAGCAGCATGACAGGGACAGGACAAAACTCAGTGATCAAGTGTCTTAGCGAATCCGAGGGAATCCGAAGCCGGAGGGTGAACGGCATTGTCTGCAAACGCCAAAAGCCGAGTACCACGTAGGGCCCAGGCTCGGACTGTAGTTGCAAGAATTGCTTCAGCAGCCGCATGATGAGTCAAAGGCCGCGTTTCGCGCAGGCCCCAGGTCCGGAGCGTCGCAGCGAAAATTGCTTCAGCAGCAGTAGCCAGACGGACCGAACGAAACTCAAGGGCTAAGTAGCTTAAAAGCGAACCTGAGAGTGAACGGAAATGTCTGTGAAAATCAAAGGCCGAATACCGCGTAGGGCCCAGGCCCGGAACGTTGTAGCGAGAATCGCTTCAGCAGCAACATGACAGGGACCAGACAAATCTCAAACGCTATGCAAACGTCTTACAAAAAGGGTAAAATTACTTTGTTAGATTTATGACTACCTTTTATGTGTATTCGGATGTTAAAGCGAGATAAAACATGTTACATCGGTAAATTTTTTGCACTCGGGTAGATCTGAATCGATCAATCTAACTACCTATTTTATTTGTTTAAACGTATACTTAAAATTTTCAAAACGAAGTGTTTTTTTTTCTCCTTACGCGTTTATTGTATGTATAGAAGATAGCATGATTATGGGTTGTTGGTTACTTATACAGCGCCATCTGTGATCACTTTTAGAACTATATATATATATATATATGATTTTTTTTTATAAATTTGCGGAATAAATACTACCCTAAATGTTGCTCCGGGGTATAATTGAAATTGAAATTCTGTTCAGTAGTTTTTGTGTAGTGCGCGGACAAATTCACAGACAGACAGACAAGAATTCCAAAATCACTGAAATGTATTCAGTCAACGTTTCTAAGACTCCCCGAGTGAGTTTTTCTCAAATATCTTCAATGTAAATTTTTTTTCTCCTTACGCGTTTATTATATGTATGTATAGATGTAGTTCAAGTGTCAGTTTAATAAATCAAATAAATAATTACGAGTACAGTCGACGTCAAAAATATGTTTACACCTTTGCACCTTACTCCCTTGATATAAGTTGTAAAAGTGTAAACTTATCTTTGGCGTTGACTATACTTAATGATTGCCATATTACCGCATCCAAGCGATACGCTCAATGGCCTTGTGATACCGTGGAATGATTATTGTGTTTTCATTGGTCATGCGCAATGAATAGCGCCGCATGTGTTTTTTTGCCCCATTGTGCAGGCCTGGCCACTTGAAGTCGAACGCTGTGGTGATCACGAAAAACGCCAAACGTTGACGGGTTACCGTTCGGGGTTTTGTCCGCAGAGGAAATATGCTTGAATCAGCGCACCCAATGCAGTTATAATAGTGTTGGATATACAATCGTAATTTCTATTCGAGCTTCTAGGGCCGTAACATTTTAAGCTTTTTTAATAATCCAAACATACTTTTGTAGGCCACTGACAATCATTGTGGGTAGCTAACTGTGATTTTCGAAACCGATTTCTTTGTAATGTTGAGATGAGTCTTTTTTAGAGGCAATATCGTATATTTTCGATGTTTTAATGATTTCGTATAGACGTAATTGAATGAAAGTTTAGTTTAATTTAAAAAAAAATCTCAAACTGTGTTGTTTTACAGTAGACAATTATGTAGATAAGCAATTTATAGAAGTATAACATAATGTAGCAAGAATTTTAAACACAAAAAAAACAGTTGAATACAATAACCTGGTATCTATGTATTGGTAATTAAAAATGTAATAAATTAATAATGCAACCTGACGAAAGTAAAAGTGAATAAATTTTCAATTACGTTAAATATACCTAAAATCAAAACAAAAAAATATAGATACCTGCGAGCATTTTACCCACCATTACCTTAGAACTTATATGGCATGATATAGATACCGGCCTGTTGAACGTTCCAAACGTTATTTTAGTTATTTAAATACATACACACTGGGTTTTCACCCCTCAAAGTGACAGTTTTATTAAATAAATAATTACACTACCTAACATTTGAAAGACTTATGTAGGTATTGTTTTTTTAGAAAACTTAACACCTACCTACTTATCAAAAATAATAAATGTGACGTCTCTAAAGGCTAGACAAATTTTGATAGTTAATAGTTCTAACATTTTAAGTAATATTGCCAAACGATAATTCCTTCACTCTATCTACACTTTCTACATAGACGAATACCTATTACCTACGGTATCATATAGGTACTACGTAAACAATAAATTAGGTACCTATACTATAAATATTAGGTATTTTAATACACACTGTTCAGCTGACAGACAGCGTTTTTGCATACCAATAAAGAGGGGTACGTATTTAGAGCAGGTGGAATTTAATTTGCCCCCTCCGAGGGAGGGGCAAGTTCGCCGTCAATAAAGGCCGTGCACCACACGTGCCGCCGATACGGAAAATTCCGGTCGTTTCTTACCCGCCACTCCAAAATGAAACTACCATCGCAGTAAGAAGGTTTGATTTAGTCTACTGGCCCCAGAATCTTATGCGAATAGGGACCCGCTTTCCCCAACGTAAACACGGGGTCGTATTTTCTTGTAGATCAGTTACTGAACAGACGAGCAGCTTACTGCCACAGAGGCGTTATGTCTCTGCCGGAAACGAACTCATAACTAAAGCCTCTCTTCTGTCTAACTCTGTTCTTTATGTCCTGTTACTATGTAGAATCCTAAGGTTGTCAGGAAAAGATTAACTAATATCCATAAAACCGCCTACTGTTCCTAAATATGTTAAATCTCTTTCTGTATTTATTTTCATAGGGTGGTGCATTACTTATAAAGAATAATAAACTAACTGAATATAATACAATTTATTCTACAACACACTTTTATAATAAGTATAATAACTATTTTAATAGGAGGCAAGTAAAACCTTTGTAATATGTATACACTAGAAAATTCAAGGATTAAAAATAAAAATCGGTTACGTCTACTATGTACATACTAACAATCCTTAATACGAAATTTCGTCTATAATCCTGTCAATACACGTAACAAAAATTATGGCAATCACATACTGGACAAGTAAATTGTTCCACTAATATCGGCGTCGAGAGTTCAGCTCTATGCATTTTTTACCTCATGCGAGAAACATGTCGAATTGTCGATGGGTGCACAAAATGCGTTCTCATATAATAAATCCTTATACTTAATGTAACGTCTCTTTATGATAATTCATACCTACATTATAGCATGCAAGTGTTTGTGATATTAAGCATATGTAATTAACTTACGGGCCGCGATTCGAAAAATAAACACACACACTGGACAGACACAGCTCCAACCCAACTCAACCCAACTCAACTCAACGCTATAACGACATTGACATTTGCTATTCGAACAGATTTTCATTCAACATTGGTCTCACATTGGTCTGCTGTGTCTGTCCAGTGTGTGTGTTTATTTTTCAAATCGCGGCCACTGTGCAGTCCGCGAGTATGCCATAAGTACTCGTATTTTGTTAACGGACCCCTGACTTCAGTTTTCGACATGCAAAACTTCAACATTACTTCAACAAGTTAGCCACGCTCATTAAGAGAGTAATAGAAGAAAATATGTTATTGACATGTAGGTATTTATAATATCTTCCTAATTACCAAATCTGCGAACATTATAAGAATATAGATAAGATATGTATATTAAAATAATTTTGATAGGTGTTTATAAAGTGCAATGAACCACGTTCGTTTGAATACTATAAATGTGAATATGAATATGAATCTATATCCTAAATTATATTTTCTACGCCTTCGAATCGTTTTGTTAATAACAAAACAATAGGTCTGTACCTCCTGTACACGAAAGGAGCACAGGGTCTCGTATATTACGCACGCCGCCGCGGGGTGAACGCCGGATGGTCACGGTCTCCCCTATAAACGATCTACGCTGACTATATATATTTTAAGCTTACTGTTATAAATTGCATTACATTAAAATTGAACTTTATTTTATGAGGGACAAGGATGCTTTACCAAGTGGATGGTTGGATTGATACGAGTTTCAGAAAGCGAGCGTGGAATTCTGAGGGCCGCGCAGCATATTTGCAGCATCCTCGCCTATTACTTTATTGCTGTATGTATACACGCTGACTATCAGTGTTGGTCGCAAACGCTTCCGTCTACGAACGACCGTCATTTTGTTTTCTATTGGCCCATTTAGCAATGAAGCGCTTAACAAATAGTTTATCAATTTGGGCCTAGGCATTTAGTTTTGCTATTAATCGTTTATTAGCTTTATAAATATCACGTTTTTAAACTAAGATGCGTATTTATTACCAAGAGGTAAATCTTAAATATATTAATGGTAATTCTTAGGTTACATCTGATGGCATTTAATTAATTTTACAGTAAATAATTTCGCGTGTTTGCGATAAGATCCTAGTTTTGAGGATATGTCGTCATCCGATAGCTCTGAGCTCAAGACACTAAATATCCAAAAGTTTATTTGCAGGGCACGAGGAAACAAATAAAACAATGGGTGATTGTGTAGGTATCTTTATATTTGTCGCCCACAATTGGTGGGCCTCGGGTTAAACTCCTATTCCGGGGCGCAACAGAGCGCGTTTATTAAAACGGCTAAAGGGAAATGTTTTATTCTTCTCGACAATATCGGAGAGTCAATCGGTATAGCCTGACAGCCGATATTGAGGTTGTCGGGATCAATTTGCAGGTGTTTTTTCGGACGATCGTTTTTATAGCGTCATAGGTTTTTATGTTTGCGTTTCGACGAACGCAGTTCGCGCTTTTTATTGGTTACTGTTTTCCTATTAGGCTCTAATAGGAAAACAGTAACCAGTAACATTTCCGGTATTAAACTGTGAATGATCGGTGATAGTGAAGGTTAGTAAATTATTTTACTTAGACTCTTATTGTTCTTTAATTTTTTGTCTGTTCTATATTAACTACTCAGATGTACGTTTTATTATATAAGTATGACGGAAATTACGTACTTATATTATATGAATGCATTTTTTTTATTTTTAAGCCTATACCTAGTTAGTTATTTTACTTATATATTTATCTTACATATTACATAATTATGAAAATGTGGAAAGTGTTAGGGTATGATAGTAAGTACTGGTTCATCGTGGCGTAGTATTCTGCTCACATATTCACATGAAACACTACTTGTAATCACTTCCATATGAGATTAATTATGATTATTTTTTTGATTTTGTACAATTATTCATTAAAAAAAGCATTCCTTGTCTATGCACGTCTAATATTGCGAACGCAAGCGGAGGGTGGCTGCTCTCGCCGTGGGGGTTATCCTTTAATGCCCTAATAATAAAATCCCCCGGACCGTACCTGTTTGAGCAAACTTATAGATGTGTGCCTACTCGCTAAGCTGTGATGTGCCGACATGTTTGTATTGCAGATACTTTAGATCACATTTATATATATTTCACACTACTGCTCGAACATGTGGCGTTAGCTTCAGCAGTTTTTACGTAGGTACTTTCCTTTCCTTTCCTTGGTATTCCTTTATTTCACCTGAAAAAGTATTGCAGACCTTTCACACTGAACTCCGCTGATGAAAAGCTGTGAGAGCATATTTCTTAATAAGCATAGTAAAGCAAAACCTGTTAGTATAATTGTATTATATTTTCCGAATGATAATTAACTCTTCCAAACTCAACTTAAAGGTTCAAAATTGCCAAAACATTAAGAATTAAGTTTTTTTTAGCTTTACATATTCGATTCTACATTAGAGATGTAAAGGATCCGGCTACTATTCGGTATATTTTTCCCTTCCGGCCATATTTTTACTATTCGGCTGAATACCGGATAGTTGCGTACTATCCTGCTGGATCCCGAATAGTAAATCGACACATAGTTGAGTCTAAAAACGGGATGTATACATAGTAAACCATCACATGATATACTTGTCAATTATTAACATTAGTTTATGCCACAAGATTTTTCTGTACAATAAAGGGCATAACTTAGCAACTTAGGTAGCTTGCAATTTATGGAGCAACTATAAACCTGTACGGATTGCCACCCGCGTACTCGAAAAAGTACATAATATTTTCTTACAAGAAATAAACCCTTTCTTAATGTGCATCTTAGATTAACATTCGGAGTTCAGCTGAACACAATTTGTTGTTCTTTCAGATCAGTTTTATTATATAACTTAACGGATTTTTATTTCACATCTAATATAATATTCCTAATCTACCAAACAAGCTTTAACCATTTCCAAAACAAAAAAAATATATTTATCATATTTTAAATTTTATATTTTTATACATTTGATAAAACTATCAATTATTAAACTCGGCAGGCACTAAAAAAAGTATATTTGTATATAACTATATGTCTCATATGAAAATTAATCTAAAATGTATGTGTAAACTGGTAGAAAATGCCTCATAGCATTAAGTTCGCCTTTTGTACTATAAGGTTTTCTTTTATAAATATAATAATTGGAGACAATGGTGTTTTTTCACGTTTCATATTAAAATAAAATATCATTCATAAGTTAATTTAGTGATTCAGGATCGGACCCAAATATATTATTTGTCAAAAATTGTTTAAACGTAGGTAAACCTCGATTTGCAGTCTGTGCAGACGAGTATCAGGATCGGACCCAAACATATTATTTGTCAAAAATTGTTTAAACGTAAGTAAACCTCGATTTGCAGTCTGTGCAGACGAGTATCAAGAGCGCCCCCGTTGCGTCAAAATTGACCAGCTGGCTTGATTGACAACCACGAGAGGTCAATATCAATCGGCCGGACTTGACAGCTTCGCAAACAATCTCTCCTTGCATTATGGCCTCCGACGGCGCCCAAAAAAATAGCTCTCGCTAGAAAATCGTTTACGAATTTGTTTTCATCCCACTATTGAAAAAGCGAGGTTGCTTTTGAGTATAGATGTGTGACTTGACGGATATTTATGTAGAAGTTATGTGAAATAATTATGACCGAAACTAAAAGTGTCAAATTACCGTTACCACAACATAACTTTGTCTCATTTCTGTGTCCTTATTTCAAAGGGATGTTATGATAACAGCACTACATTTGTTATTTTAATAGGAAATTGATGTCAACTTTAAATGTTATTGAAAAATCTGGCGTGGGCAAAATTATTTTATGTGCATTGCCATATTCAGAGATATGCCTTACGACTACAATAGTAAAATATCACGCTACAACTGTTTAATGTGCAATATCATATCTCTTAATAATAAGTATCATTTATTTGACTTAAATAAATTCATTGAGCGAATGAGCGTTTTAGGCTAACCCCAGGGAAGATATTTTTGCCAAAGATATGTACTATGAGGTCTATGAGTCTTTTTGATTTATTGGCTTTTAATTTTGAGCCAAATAGAAATAATAGTGTTATAAGAGGATCTCTTTGTCATTTGTCACATTTAAACTAGATTGTCCGACAGCGGAAAAACATCTGAATATGAATGTTTTTCACCTGAATATGAATGTTTTTCACCTGAATTAGGGTTTTTCCAGCAAATAGTTAGATGTTTATTCTTAGATAATAATGATGTACAAGTTATGTGTATTACAGAACCTTGGCTTAAAGAAGATAATTTAATCATTGACTTTGTTAACTTTAAATTAGTCATTTAATATGCTAGAATATCTGGCCATTCATGGTGGTTCCCTTATAATTATAATTGTTATAAATGACCTGAGATCTAAAGAACGGAAGGATGTTGTAAAAGGTTCCATAGAGAGGATTGTAGAAATCGCTTGTGTAGAATTTTATATTGTTATTTGTGTACATACACCACCAACAGCGGCAGCAGCTGATTTCAACACATTTGAAAATACCATGGAAAATGTGCTGAAATTAGTAACTATATAATAGCTGAAACTGCAGAAAGCATGTTAGTCAGTGGAGATTTTAATGTTGATTTGCTTGAGTCCTCTATAAATTCTGTTAAATTGTTATGTTTAATTTGTTATTTAAACCTACCCGGGTGGGCGTCACTAGTGCAACCAAGGCATATTGCACTACTAACGCCAAATAATAATTTTTGTAACTGTGAATGTCTGGATATGCAAATATTTAACTGTTTTAATTCTGATCACAGCGGTCAAAGGGCATCTTTTATAAAGCCAATTCCGGAAACTTTACAAACTATAACATACCTATAGGCCCATTTCTGGTTATCGTTTAGGATTATTTAAAAAAATAAATTCGAGTTTCTTCTCGGGTCAGAGGTGTAGTCTTTTATCTTTTTATCTTTTACTTTGGAAAGTACAAAACAGTTCAACGACACGTAATCAGATGAAGCCACTGGCTGTGGGGTTGTAACGAATTAAAAATGAATAGTAAAGAATACTACAGTACCCACTGCGTGGCTTTGTACAGCTAATGGGCAGCCATTCCATTGTCTGCCACTTCAATCCTAACCTAAGGTATGTTTCATAAATGTAAGTTTTTTGTGAATATTTTACTTTATTTATATGTTTTATACCAAAGCTCATTGACAATGAAACATGCCTAATATAAATGATGTTATAGGATACTAGCTTTTGCCCGCGGCTTCATCTGCGGTAATTAGTAATTCACCCCCCTTTTTACAGCCTTAAGGGATGATTTCGGGGATAAAAATGATTCTATATCCTTCCCCAGAATTCAAACTATCTTCATACCAAATTTCATCTAAATCTGTTCAGAGGTTAATAATTCTCTATAAAAACTCCAACCCCTTTTCACCGCCGTAAGGGTTGATATTCGGGATGAAAACTATCCTATGTCCTTTCCCGGGACTCAAACTATGTCTATACAAAATTTCATCTAAATAGGTTTGGTGGTTTAAGTGTGAAGAGGTATCAGACAGACACACTTTGGCATTTATAATATTAGTATGGATGAATACGTTGGCACGTGCTACGTGCTATGGACTGAAAGTACGGTCAATAATAAAAAGCGTGTACTATAGTTAAATTTTAACAGTAACTTGTTTATGAAAATCATTTTCATCATGTGAAATGCACGACTCAGACCATACCTACAGATATTACAGACAATTTTAAAATACATGTAATGACATATAGCTAATAGGAGATAAAGTAGAAAACATCAATAAAGATTGACCGTCTACGAATGTTTTATATTATACAGGGTAAAACATTCGTATTCTCATTTGGTCGACTGATTTTTTCCTTATACTGATTTTTGCAAATTTATTACAAGTGATTATTTACATAAACCTCCGTGTGAAATCTAGAGTTCCCTTGCTCGCATTGTCAGCCTGGTTTGCAATAGTTAGTCCGGACAGGTAGGGCGCACCCTCGCGCCACGCGTGGGAACGTGCGCCGGCGCATCCCACGGCGCGGGGCGAGTATCCCCATCGCCCACTAGGCGTACGCGACCGATCAAACCAGTTAAAGTCTCATTTCGTATCCGCATTATTGACATACATCTCGAGGCCATGGTTACAATGGTCCGTTACTTAGTGGCTTACGTGTAAGCAATTGCAACGTGGAACCAGATAACATCTATATTGGCACTTGTGTCGCTTTGTTGATAGCGATCCGGTCGGAAAGTCGAACGCTCTCGACGGGGGTTGATGAGATGAAAACTAGCAAACACGTGTCGACAGCTTTTTTAAAACTTGTTAGAATTAATCGCTCGTGTGTCAATCTGTATCAATCTAATCGTGATTGGTGCTTGAGACAACAATAAATAGGTATAAATTGTATAATATATTGCGAAATTTGATGAAGTAGATACCTACTATTAAACTTGTTAAATAGTTTAATGTTATAATATGCGTGACTTAAAAAAAAACCATGACACTTTAACAATGCAATACTAGATCAGTCATTGGAGCATTTTGCCTTACAAAAGATGGTGTTGAAAATGTTTTAATGTGTATTGGTAAGCTACAGGCTGGTTATTAAAAATCTAGATTTTAGACCTTGAGAGGCGGAGCGTTGGCCGCCATCTTGGTTTAGGTAGAAGACCAGGTCTCTGAACCAATCATCATCGGCGAAACCAAGTCAGCAAGACTCCGCTGGCCTGGACATCTTGAGAGAATGACAGGCGATATGGCAGACAAAAGGGCCTAAGTTGGGCGCCATATAGTTCGACGCCCAGCAGGTAGTCCTAGGTACCTCTGTAAAGACCAAATCGAGAGAGATCAACGCGCCCTGCATGCAGAAATCGCACAGTACAGGGCACTTTGGCGCCAAGTCGTATCGGAGGCCAAGACTCACCTTGGGTCGCTGAGCCAGCGGAGTAAGTAAGTATAGGTATAATTACTAGGTTAATATTAATTGTAAATATATTGAATAAGTATTCAATATATATTCGTATTTTTTTATAAGTAATCAAACACGTTGTAAAAAATGTTCTTAAATAAATGAATGAATGAATGCAACTACTTTTATATTTTAAGTAGCCATACAACCGGTAAAAAAAATCCTATTATTCGACATACAGAATGCACCCGGACCATATGAACGATTTGAGTCAAATTGATTAATGATCAAAGTCGGCACAGTGGTAGTTTCAACGATAAAAATATAATCATAGTATAAGGATACAAACGTATAGATTTAACCAGCTAAAGTATCCCTTGTATATGTTTTGTCATCTGAATCAGAAATATCGGAATTTGCTTGAGAAATATTCCAACGTAACTCCAATACAACTAATATATTGTTAATGTATTTTTAAATTAGAATCCGGCACCATGACATATTTTCTTTACGTCTCTTACATAGCGGGAAACCCATCTTACTGGCTACGACGTAGCGCTACGGCCGTAGCATGGATATTAGTAAACTGACCCATTACACGATGTTATTGAGCTGATCTGTACTGGATTAGTACATACCTAGTTCAGTAAAATAAGGAATAAAGTGGGAAATTCATCTTTCCATTTTCATCTAAAAAAATCGGTGTGTTTATAGTAGTTTATGTAACTGTTACGTAATAAGGCCTAATTACGTACAGTTGCATACACTGCTTTATCTACACTCATATTATTTATCCAAAATGCCGTATTCGGAAACCATAGAATGGCTGCCATTGCACCGCCATGGCCAACTCGATTGTGTCGGCGGTCGGGGAGGCGCGTGTCGGGCTGTCGGCGGATGCGCGGGAGGGTGCAGGTGTACATTATGTTTTCAAAACTCATAGCACATCAATATTTGAGCATGAAAAGTTAAAATTACGTTACTGCCACAGATAAAAAGCTTATAGCAAAATCGGTCGTGGTAATGCTAGCCATTGCCTACCGTTTTCGAACACGTTTTAGAGAACTTACAATATGAGTGTAGATAAAAGGTACTTCTCTTAAAATATTTGTTAGCACCTTATATAGGTAATATATCACCTGAGAGTCTTATCGAACTAGGTTTAGTGTTGTGGGCTCTTATACTACACGTCATCGACGGATAATTATGTCATTAATAATAACAAATACATCATAGGTCTGCTGCAATGAGAAAGAGTCACTCAGTGATTTATAAACAATGAAATCGTTATCAACCATGTCCTATGCGCTCTGACAAATACGGTGCGAAATTGCGTTCTCTGTTTACTTTGGGGCCGAAGATAGCGATGAACAAATATGAAACATTCCGATTATTGATACAGGTGTTATCAAAACATTGTTCGGAAAAATGTTTTATAACGTTTGTGTTTCTGCTCACACAGAGTTAACTGTGACCTGACCGTTGCTGGAAAACTAACCTTTTAATTCCCATACAGTGAGCATGGAGTAATTTAGCATTTTAGGCGTTTAAAATGATTTTGGCATTAAGAGCATATGTATATTATGCACCCAGGGCGGTAAAATAGAGAACTGCTCAGATCGCGGGCATTTGTGACCCAAACCGAAGGTGAAGGCCATAAACAAGCGATCTGAGCAGTTCTCTATTTTATTGCCCGTGGTGCATATAATATAATTTTACGCCTTCTCCTGGGTGTGAAGTGAGATTTGTATGCGCGGGCGGTAAGTCTCAATTACCACCCGGAGTGATATAAAGGTCATGCGTACAGTCCTCTAATGTTTCTTTACGGACAAGGAAATTAAAGAACGAACTACAACGATCGTTACTACAGATAAGTCAAGGCCCCCCTTAAATAAGACTATTTTCAAATCTACATCATGTTTATTAAATTGAAGTGCGTTTTCAGTATGGAGGCACGAACCACGTATTAACAGTAACACGTTTTACTGACCATCGGTAGACAATATTTCTATGAAATATGGTTTACATATTGTCAAATCACATGAAGGCGATAGCTACACTTGCTGAGTCGTTGATTACGATAGTTGTCATTGCTATAAGTACAATGTTTTAGTGCAATACTTCATCATCATCATTCCCTCCTCGCCGTATCCGGCGACAGCGACTCCGTCAATTATTCCGTCCCGGATTATGGAAGGCTCGGGTATGACTTGCAAAGCGAAACTTTGTCTTGAAGACGCGGTCACACGAGACGCAGTGAAGTTGACCAGCTGGGTTGTACGTGTATATGTAAGAGGGCCTTGGGCGAGTCTTTCTTATATGCCGTCTAGCATCCAGGTCTTATAAACGCTGGTGTTCATATTGGTGGTTGGTGTGTCTGTGTGTGTATATGAAGAATAAGCATGCTAATTTTCAAGCGGTAGCCTTACAAAATTTTTTAAATTTTATTTTTCGCTCTCGTACAGGGAACCAGTCCAATCAGGAGGAATGGTATTAAAATATTGTTATATAATCACGGTAAAGTCTTTCAGGCAACCGCTGTTTCAATCGGTTGACTCGCGATAAAAAAAAATTGCACCCCCTCTATTTCCGCTCCAGTCCAAGTTGGGTCAGTTCGGGTTGCACAGGGCGGTTCCTCATCACTTCAGAAGCTTAAATACCGCGAGCCATCCGGTTGCCTCGCGGTCACTGAAACTACGCACCATTGCTCTGAATAATAGCAGTTTTGTAGCAAAAATTACAATTAACTAGGGACTTCCTTCCAATACCAAATTGATCGATAGATAACTGTTTCGAAGTGACATTTCATAGCAGATATTACGAGTAAGTTCACCGGGTAAAGTATACATTAACCATTATAATGATAACTACGTATCGACTTTATGTAATGGTACGTACTTAATATGTTATATTTTAACACTTGTTAGAAATTTCAAAAAAGCAATAAATAATTTTAACAACTAAAACATACCGGCTGAAAACCATTTATGTAAGCGATTTATAATAACTTGATGCTGGATATTGTATAATAATATATGCAACTTGCAAAGTCATATTAAATCTGTGATAGCAATGGGGTACGTAGTTGCATCTGTTTATTGCTGCGAGGCTCTCGTAAAAGTGCAGTGCAGGGGACACGTGCAGGGTATCTAAGGTAATATTCCTGCGGACGCGAGTAATCTTTGTCTTTGTTGTTCATACTATAAATGTACTACATAACTGTCATAAGGCTTTTTCGATAAATTAATATCGTTGGGAAGTCCCTATGATATTTTCATTCTTGCCACTGAAAAAGCTCTATTATCTGTTTATAACAGTAAGAAAAAAGTATGCCTAATCGGAAACAGGTCATATGATTGTTTAGACACTGGCCAATCAAAAGTTGTTTAATAATAATAAGTCAAGTGAAAAGCTATATGCAAATTTTTGGTACTCTTTAATGGATATAGCACGTATTTTAATTTGTTATGCCTTTCTTACTAGGTTGATGGTTTCTTGTCGCCGTCGCCCATATACTGTTTTGTATGGCGGAGTAATATTGCTCGACGCGTCTACAGCGCGACAAATAAATCGAAAATCATTTCATTTTATTTACCATGCAATGTCAACCCCTTAACTAATAAAAATACGTGACTGTTGTGGAACACTCGGTTGGAACGAAGTTATGTTATTTCATTTAATTTCATTTTAGGATTTTTTTACATTTTTGTAATTTTGTAATTTTTGGCATAACGCTTTTTCGACTTTTCGACTTTTTGACTTTTTTGCCTTTTCACTTCACTTCACTTTATTCTATTCTATTTTATTTCATTTTACATGTTTCTCAATCATATGGCTTTGTGTCGCGTTTTCGTGACAGTCACGTGACTTTTTTTCGCCTTTACATGTTTCTCAATCGTATGGCTTTGTGTCGCGTTTTCGTGACAGTCACGTGACTTTTTTTCGCCTTTACATGATTCTCAATCGTATGGCTTTGTGTCGCGTTTTCGTAACAGTCACGAGACTTTTTTTCGCCTTTGCATGTTTCTCAATCGTATGGCTTTTTGTCGCGTTTTCGTGACGGTCACGTGATTTTATTCGCCTAGCCCCCATCCGCGAACCGTCCGATAAGGAACTTCATTTAAATTTTTCGAATTCGTATAGGTACAGTCACCAGCAATGGTATCCTCCTACACGACACGAAGGCCGCAAAAATGCGTGACGCGCTCGTATCTGTAGGGCCAGATAATCGCGAATAAATATACATACATATGTACATACAAAACTACGGGTCAAACTAAGAACAGAACCTCCTATTTTTTGAAGTCCGTAATAATCCGTTGAGCCGTTTTTGAGTTAGGTATTACTGTGCAATACATGCAACCCTACACTGAGCATGGCCCAACATGTTCTTTGCCGGTTTTTTCATCGTTTTTATAGCTAGGCAATCGTAGAATATTTTACTATTTACGATATAACTTGGTGCATTTACATAAGCGTATTAATAACTTTTCCTTTGAGCTTTTCAGTCGGTGCATTGCTAACTGCTACGACTACGACTAAATTAATAACGAGTCCCTGTACTCGAAGTTGTTTCTAGCTTATTCAACAGGATTAGTTTGTCAGGGACCGCGTCATGTAACATTAAACGTGTAAAAAAAATAATGAGATTCCTTTTAAGGTCCGTAGTATCGTATTGCGACTAAGAAAAAGTAGGAGAAAAATGTTTTGGACGCGAAAACAATTTTTTTTGTATGACAAAAACTTTTTTTTAATACAATTGCTCAAAAAGTTTACTTTATGTAGCTGCAAATCGCGCGTAAAGTTTGATTTTATGCACTAGTGCTAAAAAGTAATCTGATCTGCAAATCGTGCGTAAAGTTTGATTTTACGCACGATTTGCAGATATATTGCATTTCAAATTGACCAATCAGAACACTTCACTATATTAAATCCACCAATCAAAACACATATCGGAGTTAATCGGAACGCTAGATACTTTTTTGGTGCGTATACTGTGTAAATAATTTAAGTCCTTAAAAAAAACATTGTATTTAATATCAACCAATCAAAATACAGCAATGTTAAAATGGACCAATCAGGAAACGCAATTTATTTCTCAAAACATGAGGTGTTTTTTAGTTCCTACTTCACAATCATTAAAAAGATTTATTTTTTTGGGAAACGCTATAAAGTGTGTTTAAACTGTTAAAACAGCTATTAGACATGGCAATTTGTAGGGCCCAACCTGTTGTGTTGGGAGGTGTAATAGGAGGTTGGGCCCGTAGGGAGCTGAAGGAGGGTGTGGGAGAGGCAGGGTACACAACAGGTTGGGCCCTACAAAATGCCATGTCTAATAGCTGTTTTAAAGAGCTAATTATACCGTCGTCTGTGGCATTTATTCGCGGTATTGATATTTTGAATCAATGTCAAAGAAGTTAAAAAAATTAAAAGACCGTCAAGTTATACCATAATTTCACCTTAGTTTAGTTATTGTGCGTAAATAATAAGTATTTTTATGATATTTTCTCGCAATCGAAGTGAAACATTGTATGCATTACTCTGGTCTAAAAGCCATATTACCACTCGAACAATTTTCCCTCACTTCGGTCGGTAAAATAACCCCTGGTGGTAATATGGCCTACTTTAGACCCTTGTCAAACAATCTACTATTATTTCATTGTAGTTTTTTCGCAATTGTATTAAAAAACGTTGTTCGACACACGTGCAGAAGTGTCATTTTCACTCGTCCCGAGTCTTGACCCTCGCCTCTCGGCTCGGGCCAAGTAACCTCGGTACTCGGTGAGCGTCAGGATGGCGGGTAGACCTCGGGAATTTTATCGAATTGTTAATAAAAGTACTGTACCTTTAGTGTACCTCAGTGTACCTTCAGTAGAAATCAGTGTAGTACCTCTTTCTAAAACGAAATTTTTCTAAAAAAAGGTCCACCCGCCATCCTGACGTCAGGATGGCGGGTGGACCTGGTAAATGATACATTAAACCACATATAATGTATGTGGTTATAGTGTACCTTCAGTGTACCTCTGTATAACTTCAAAAACAATCTGCATACCTCTCCTCAAAAGGAGCTACGCTCAAAATAAGATCCACCCGCCATCCTGACGTCAGGATGGCGGGTGGACCTGGTAAATCCTGCACTATATCACTCAAAAGGTATGTGATTAGTTTGCATTTTCAGTGTACCTCAGTGTACCTTTAGTAAAAATCAGTGTACCTCTTGCTAAACCGAGATTTTTTCGAAAAAGGTCCACCCGCCATAAAACTTATTTAAGCGTAGCTCCTTTTCAGGAGAGATATGCAGATTGTTTTTAAAGTTATACAGAGGTACACTGAAGGTACACTATAACCACATACATTATATGTGGTTTAATGTATCATTTACTAGGTCCACCCGCCATCCTGACGTCAGGATGGCGGGTGGACCTTTTTTTAGAAATATTTCGTTTTAGAAAGAGGTACACTGATTTCTACTGAAGGTACACTGAGGTACACTAAAGGTACAGTACTTTTATTAACAATTCGATAAAATTCCCGAGGTCCACCCGCCATCCTGACGCTCACCGGTACTCGTGCAAAATGACATACTTCTCGCATTTGTATCGAAAACTACTATTTTACAACTTTTTCATAATTTTTGTACGATACCAATGCGGTACCTTAAAAGGATCATTACTATTTCTGTTGCATCTTGTAAAAGCTGTGAGAACTCATATATTACCAAATATTATATTTAAATGAAGCTAGCGTATTTATTTGCCTTAATTTTACAATGTTTCACGACTTTTGAGGTGTCGCTACAGTCAAAGGTGTATTAGGTGTTTTGAGGAATAAAGAGGAATTTTGCTCGCCGTACTTGCTGATCTTGCATCTTGTGTATTTTGGACGTATGGATGGAATCGCTAGCATAACCAGTGGGTACGACTAAAATAGGTCCGACTTTCTAATTTAACCATTTCATCACCCTGACAAATAAATACAAATCACAAACCAGCGAAATCGCAAAGTCGGTTTAAAAATATTATTGTTCCCAGGATCGAGATTGTGACATGATACAGTGAATTGCCAGCGAAGGCAACAACAATAAGTTAACATCCCACGGGCAGCAATAAACGCGGCCCGTAGCCGGTGTGCAAACACGGGGCTCAGACGAGCGGCTTATCAATAGCTCGATTTGACGTTTAGTGGCGCGGGCGACGGCGGCGGCCGGCTCATGGGCGCGTGCGCGCCGCGGGCGGCACGCGTCGCACGACGCCCGATTTCAGAACACCCTTTACGATCAAATACCAATAAAAGGTATAACTGTAACTGGGTATTAAAAGTTTTACATTATTAATTCATTTGGAGTTTTCTACAAGTTAGTGAGTGTGACGAGCCGTATGAGGAAGTTTTACTTCGTGCAAATTCACAAGATTTTAATTAAGTACATAGTTTAACTAAAATGTTCCCTGTTAAGCCAAATTATATTGTTTCTGAAGCAGTGAATATGACAATTAACTAAAACTGATTAAAAGAGGTCCAGCAAAATTTACAGCTACAATATTTTGTTCTCCTATAGTGCGCGTCTTATTGTTAGTCCTTAAATAGTCTATATAAGTACTTCGAAGCAAAGCTATCGCTATCTATCACAAAAATAAATGTCAGTCGATACCTAGTGGCCATTATTAATGGTTAATTAAAATTAAACATGCTATATAAGGAACCATAAACATGGATTTTAATAATTAGGTACATATATATTTAAGTATAGCTGGTGTGCTATACAGTCGAAGTGGAGTTAAAAACCGCATATTGAACGGCACAAGAAGAGAGGAATTCGCAATAACGGCTCGCAGAGCAATTATTACTACAAAGTAGGTACCTAAGTATATGAGCAGTCAGTTGTATAATTATGTAAATTTAGAAATATGTGGTTAGTCGACAGTGATATTGCATTTTTCCAAGGTTGATTTAAAACAATAATTTAACTCGGTCAAATCCTAAATGACGGAGATTACTACGCGTGGCGTATTAATTTGGGTAGAGCCGAGACGTCATTATTGGAGGGAGTTGGCACCCGCCGCAAATTAAATAGTATCTGCGGGGCTTTCTGCGCAGCTACATATATGAATTTATTGTCGAATTATGAATGGACATATGTATGGCCGGGTAGAATGCCAAAGTGCCTAGTATAAAAACATTTTACTCAAACTGCTATCGTTCATTGTAGGTATCGTATTAATAGTAAAAAACTTTTGCCCGTGACTTCGTACGCGCCTAAGTAAAACGTAATTGCAAGCATTCAATTAGAGCACATAAAACTTCTGCCCGTTTTCACCCCCTTAAGGGATGATTTCCGTAATAAAAAGTATCTTATGTCATCCTTTCTTACTTGAACTTTGTATATCCTATCCATACATAGTTTAAGCAGTTTAAGTGTGAAGATGTAACAGACTGACAGACAAAGTTACTTTCGCATTTACAACATTAGTACTATTAGTAGTGACAGGGATAGTCAGGATAGTTGACGATATTTTTGACAAAAAAAATTAGTGTTGTGTTGACGGTAAAATATATCAAGCTGATCTACCCAAATTTTACTTATAAATAGGTACCTATATAGATTATTCGGGGTGCGGGTTCGCTTGAATGTAAAACGTCCGGAGAGTAGCGGAAAAATGTTTAATGTTGTAAAATGTTATAAAATGTTATAGAATAATGTTAATAAAATGTTGATAATGTTGAGAATGTTCAATGTTAATCGAATGCACCCGGTCGCGATGGATCTCAAAAGTACACTGAAAACTAAATGAATGCTAAATTATTGGGGCAATGCGTCTTTTGCTGACTGGACGCACGCGCCGCACGAGGCTTTAAACGTGTTAGGTGCATTGCACCGAACATCTTGGCGGGGGCAAACGATGAGATGAAATGAATTACTAAGATAAATGATACAAGATGATCAACAATATTTTTTAAATCTAAGCAATTAATTTTTAAACGATGTCTGTCTGAACACTGGCGAGCAGCTTCTGTCCACTTGTTTCAGTTCAATGTTTTCATGTTTGTCACACTCTTTCACTTTTTGCGCACTTGCACTACACTTATTGTTATTGATGCTGGTACGTCGTAGACTGCATCGCGTGTTCGGCGTAGAGGCCTCGCTCGCGACCTCTCGGGGCGGCGGCGGCGGCGGCGGTGGGTTTGCACGGGGTCTTGCGGTGATGGTGTTCGAAGCTGTTGTTCTCTCTGGGTTTTCTTGGGTTGTCCAGGCTCTTAACTGGCAACGTGTTTTTTGGCATACGAGTAAGATTGTTATAGCAGTAGTTGCTAGAAAGAGGCAGTATATAGCTGTATAGTGGTGTATATCGTGGACAGAATAGCTGTTAATTGTATCTTCGGGAAGTTGGCTTTCTTTCAGCGCTTTTATTTTCTCTTTTATGACTTTATTTTCGCTTTCGTCTTCCAAATGAAAGCTGTTGTTTGCGAATTTTTCAACCGTAATGTTTATAACATGGTTAATTGGGTCAATTTCTGGGGCAGGTATGCTATATGATAAATCCACTTTACTTTCCATATTCATATGCGTGTGAATTGCAAAGTTGTCCGTTTTTACGATACAATTCTCCTCAATGTAAATAATGTTAGTTCGTGTCAATGTTTGCGCTGTAACTTGATCTCTACATATGGTTCGGAACTGACACCGATCACAACAAAAATATAAGTAGTGATTCGGTCGGGATAAACTGATCCACCTGTTCTGACACGCGGCTATGCTTGTTTTACATGTATATAAATTCACCTTTTCATCCTTTATACACAAATCTTTATCTGTGTTCATCTTATATACAGGGACCTTAAGTGAGCACATATATGTGAACGTATCTCGTATAATACAAGTTTCGATATCCTTTTCTTGTAAGGGCATGTATGCATCCTTTTGTAAGTTCATGGCTACGTATTTTTCTATGGGAATAACAGATATCATATTTCTGTCTGAGCTGTGCGGAACCGGAATAATGTTATAAAGGTCGTAACGATCACGAGTTATCAATGGAATGCGAATCTCAAATATCATGTATTGGTCAGTCATTCTTGATTTAACTTGTAATACTTGGTAGATGTTTTGTAAGTTTGTTTGTATGTTGTCAATTGGTAAAGTAAGGTCACTTAAAAGTTGGCCCGATATTATATTTAATTCTTTTTGTAGTTGCTGGGGACTTATAATATGTATGTTCATTTTATCGTTGTAAATGTTGGCTATCGTTTCTAATAACATATCTTGGATTGTTTTAAGGTGATTTAATAAATTGTTTGCAGCCATGGCGACCACTGTAAATTGAGACATGCTCTCTGCGACTGTAATTTCTTTTGCCATCGCAGTGGTATCTTTTTCTAAACAAAGTAAGTGCTGGTGTATCATTTTATGTTGTTTTTGGATCGTATCTCGAGTTCTCAAGAGCATGTTGTATTCGGCTTCTACAATAGATGTTTGATTTTTCCACATGGTGACGAGATGTTTTTCGTTGTTTTTTAGGAGACTTATGTCCTGTTGGTATTGTTGAGCGAACCGATCGTCTAAAACTCCGAATAAAGTATTCGCTAAGTTTCCGACACCGTTTATTAATCCCCGTTTCTTGCGTGTTTGTTGTTTTAGCTGATGTCGGGATAGTACTTTATTGTAATGTTGTAGTTCGTCGTATGAATGTTGTAATTGTAAAAGGATGACGTCACAGTGTGAAAGGGTTCTAACTTGTTTACAAATAGTTTCTAATTGCTCGTTGTATTTTTTGTATGCTGATACTCCTTCCCAGTATGGGCTCATATCGTAGTACGCTACTAGTTTCCATTCGTCTCTAACTAGTTGCATAGTTCCAAGCTTGTCGAAGTACAATCCTTGGCCGTCATTGATAGGTGTCATTTTTACGCAATTTCCAGCTGTTATGAAAGTAAAAATATAGAATAGCATCATTAGCATGGTTGTCATACATCCTCTCTTGGTTCGTCTTTGACTTTTGGTTTGTTTCGGGGTTTCTTTATCGACGGGTTGTTGTTCTGGTTTCGATTTTTCCAGGGGCAAGACAGATAATTTAACTACGGGTCTCTTTAGTGTTCCTTTGGCTGTTTTTAGTGTTACTACTCTCACATATCCATCCTGACCTGCATGCACGTCGATCACTCGTCCTAGTGCCCATTTCCCTGCTGGTAAATTATCTTCATGTATGACCACTATGTCCCCTACTTCTATGTTTTTCTTGGGCTCACACCATTTTTGTCTTGCTGTTAATTGGCTTAAGTACTCTGTTTTCCATCTTCTCCATACATCACTGAATATTTTTTGTGTTAAATTCCATCTTGTGCGTGCGTCTTCGTATGTTTCTATTATAGTCACTCCCGCTCGTCCTTGCAAGAAGTGGGCTGGAGTCAGCGTATTCAGGTCATCAATGTTGTCTGTTAATGGGCATAATGGCCTTGAATTTAGACAGTTCTCCAATTCGGCCAGAATCGTGGCATATTCCTCATATGTAAGTTTTTGTTCACCCACTACGCGTTTTAAATGATATTTTAAGCTTCTGACGGCTCTTTCCCAGAGTCCGCCCGCGCTGGGCCAGGCGGGAGCATTAAAATGCCACTCGATTTCCATTTCAGCGACTTCAGCCAAGAAATTGTCGTCGATTGTGTTTTGAATCTCCTTCCACTGTTGTTTCAGAATGTTGTTCGAGCCTATAAAATTGGTACCCTGATCCGAGTATAAATGTTTTGGGGCTCCTTTTCTGGCTGCCATTCTTCTTAAAGCTGCCAGGAAAGCTGAACTCGTTAGTTCTGTTACTAGTTCTAAATGCACGGCTTTTGTGACCATGCAGACGAAAACGGCAATGTAGCCCTTCAATGTTCGACTTCCTCGCGCCTTACTTGCTTTTATGTCAACAAATCCCGTGTAGTCGACCCCAGTGTGGAAGAACGGTTTTGCTTCGTTAACACGGGCGGCGGGAAGATCACCCATCAGCTGATACTGTTTTTTCCCATCTATCTTTTGGCACTTAACGCATTTTCGCACTTGTTGTTTCACTCTGTTGTTTCCGCCTATCACCCAGTATTCTTCTCTCAATTTGCTCATAGTGAGCTTAGCGCCTCCGTGAAGTGTCATGGCGTGAGCGTGTTCTATAAGTAATGTTGCAAGACGTGAATCCCTCGGAATAATTTTTGGGTGTTTCATCTCGTAAGATAAATGCGCTTCTTCCAGGCGGCCTCCCACTCGCAAAAGATTGTTTTTATCTATAAATGGGTACAATGTATAGAGCGGGCTTTGTGATTCGACTTTGTTGTGCTTACGTAAATGTTCGATATCCGTTCCTAATTCATTGCTTTGTACACATTTAATTATAGTCAATTTAGCTTTTCTTAGCTCTTGTAATGTGATATGGCTTGGCAAGCGTTGACGCTTCGAAGTGAATGCCCTCAATATGTAGGCCACGATTCGTATTACCTTTGTTATTGAGCTATATTTTTCTAATAAATGATTTATGATATTTTGCTCTTTATTGTTTTGCACCATGTTTGATTTATATGACTTTCTCTCCTCTTCTGTCGTAGTATATGTTAAGGTTTGAGAACGTTTCAGTTCTGGCTGGAAATGAGTTAGCCAAGCTGGACCTGACCACCATAAGGCATTGTCTTTCAATTGAGATGCTGTTTCTCCTCTGCTTGCAGCATCTGCGGGATTTTCAGATGATTTTACATAGCGCCATTGTTCCTCGGGCATCACCCGTTTTATTTGTTCTACACGATTTGCGACGAATGGTTTCCAACGACTTGGTTGACCTGCTAACCATCCAAGGACTATTTGGGAGTCACTCCAACCGAATGTTATTACTTCATGTTGATTTAAGGAATGTTTAATCTTTTTCATCAGTTTTGCGAGCAAATGTGCACCGCTAAGCTCAAGTCTAGGTAATGTTAATGTTTTCTTATGGGGCACAAGTTTCGTTTTAGCTGCCACCAGTATTACTCTGGATTGATGTGGTATTCTCGCGTATACTACACAAGCGTATGCTTCCATGGAGGCGTCACAAAATCCATGCAGTTCAATGACGTCATTCTCGTTACACCATAACCACCTTGTTATTTTGCATTCGTTAAGTTGCTCAATATCGCTTATCGTTATTGACCATTCTGAAAAGAGTTTGTCAGAAATATGGTCATCCCATTCAGTCTGTTCTTTCCATGCTTTTTGAAATAAAATCTTCAGTTTTACTATAAATGGGGCGATCCAACCTAATGGATCGTACAGTTTGGAAATTTCTGATAAAAGTGTTCTTTTTGTTAGGTTTTCTTTATGTTCGGGTATTTTACATTTGAAGGTGAAAGTATCTTCGGTCGGGTTCCAGCATAATCCCAATGTTTTTGTAATGTTGTCTACTTTAAAGTTGAATACCATTTCTTCGTCACCCTGTTCTCTGTTAATGTTCTCCAAGATTCCTTTGTTGTTGGATGACCACTTTCGTAAATTGAAACCTCCAGTTTTTAAAAGATCGTTTAAATCAGAAACCAACTTCTTTCCTTATTCCAATGAATGTGCTCCATGTAACACGTCATCCATGTAAAATGCCTCCTCTACCACTTTCGCTGCTTCTGGAAAACTTTCTCGTTCGTCTGCTGCTAGTCTTTTTAACGTCATCATAGCTATAAATGGTGCTGATTTTGTTCCGTAAGTTAGTGTTGTTAGTTGAAATGTTTGTAATGGTTTTTCAGGACTGTCACGCCAAATTATTTTCTGTAAATGTTGATCAATTTCGTTTACGTGTATCTGACGGTACATTTTCTCAATGTCCGCTGTAAATGCGTATTTGTACTGTCTCCATTTTAATAGAAGTACTTGCAAGTCTTGCTGTAAATTGGGGCCTGTATGCATCAAATCATTTAAAGATCGCCCTGTAGATGTCTTTACTGACGCGTTAAAGACAACCCTGTGCTTGGATGTTGCTGACTCAACTCTTTCGATAATATGATGAGGTAAGAATGACTCTAACCCCAAATTGTTGGTTGCTGGTTTCATGTGTCCTAGGTCCCGATATTCATCCATAAATTGTTTATACGCTTCGGATAGTTTTTCTTGTTTTTGTAACTTTCTTTCCATGTTTTTAAACTGCGCGATTGCTCGGGTTCTTGACTCTCCCAGTTCTTCTTCAAAGTGAGGTTTCATTGGAATGCGGACTTCATACCTTCCGTCGGGTTTCCTCTTAGTATTCTCTTTATAATGTTTGATGCATTCCAGATCCTCCTGCGATAGATCTCCTTCTTCGGTAATTTCTTCTATCTCCCAAAATTGTTTAATATCTTCTAAATTGTTTATTACTACGTTACAGTTGTAAGTACGAGCGTTTCCACTTATCATCCATCCCAGTTGCGTCTGCTGTACCAGAGGCTGTGTATAATCGTCTCCTTTAATTACTCCTTCCATAATAATCTGATGGAAGACTTCTACTCCAAGCAATAAGTCAATGGGCCGTCTTACGTAGAATTGAGGATCGGCAAGGTTTAAGTTTTGTAGAACGGACCACGATGGCTTGGGAAATGTTCTGTTAGGTAAGTCATCCATGAGGTCTGTCACAATAAAAACCTCAGCATAGAACGCAAAATCGTTGTAAAGCGACGCGCCTTCTATGATTCTTCTCCCCTTGAAGCTGTTTTGTTTCTTTCCAATACCGTTGAATATCCCATTAAACTTCTCACTCTTTAAATCTAGTAGTTGTACGGCTTGTTGAGTCATAAGGGATATTTGACTCCCTTGATCAATAAATGCTCTAAGTGTTTTATAAGTACCATCACCAGCCTTAACTTTAATCAGGGCTGTTGCTAACAGGACTTCCGAATTCGCATCTGTAGGTATTTGTGTAATGTTGATTGACTTGTTATTTTTCGTAATAATTCCATTTGCTGATGGCGAAGAGGTCGATGGCTCCGGTGCTGACGATACTGTTTTGACACATGCCTCATGTATCAGCGTGTTATGTCGGCCAGTGCATTTGTGGCAAGTTTTCGTCGAGTTGCATTTATTATCACGATGTGTAAAAAGACAGTTAATGCATAGCGCCAGTTTTTTAACTGCTTGGTACCGTTTTTCTATGGGTAGTTGTAAGAATTGACGACAATTGTAGATCCCATGTTGATTGTTACACATTGGACATTGGATACTTGACACGTGCAATGTTTTACCTACTGTTGAAGTTCTGTGGCTTCTATTGACTCCGTTGTTTACGTAGGTAGAGTTAGGATACTGGCGGTTATTATGTTGTGGTTGGAAGTTTCTTCGTTGGTTCATACCAGATGTGGTTGCTTGATGATATGTTTTAAGATTGAGAGACTCTTGTTTTCGGCGAGATGTTTCAAGGCTTGTAAATTTGCCTTCCATGAATTTCATGAATTCCTGTAGGACCGGTAGCGCTCGAGAGTTGGTTAGCGATTCTACGTAGTCCATATGAGTTTCGGTATCAAGTTTCTGCGCTAGGATATGTACTATCATGGGGTCCCACGTACTTATATCGACCCCTAAATTCTTAATTGCGTGTAAGCACTCGTTTGTCGTGTCATGCATTTTCTTTAATTGTGTCACGGATTGTTGTTGCATAGTAGGTAGGCTAAGTAATATATTCATGTGGGAAGTGAATATTAGTTTAGTATTGTTATATCGGTTGTTTAAAATATCCCAGCAAATCAAATAGTTGTCAGAACTTATCTGCAAATGTTGGATGAGTCTCTCTGCTTCTCCTTTCAGTTTAGACTTTAAAAATTGCATCTTCTGAGCGTTAGACAAAGCTGTGTTATTATGAATGGCTTCACAAAATAAATCTTTAAATGAAACCCAAGTGTTATAGTTCCCATAAAAAGTTGTTATATCTAACTTAGGTGTAGATTTTTCACGGTGTGCCCCTGACCAAATCTTCTTGTTTATTTCTTTCTTCAAATTGTTGAATGTTTCTTCATGAGCATTAAATGAAGTTTCGTATGCCACGTCTGTTACAGTGCCCTCACTCTCTAACTCCCAGTGAAGTGTATCTATTGCCGCCCAACGAGCTTGTAAGGATTTAAGTGCATCTTCTAGCTCCCACTTATCTGTTAGCGTGTTGACCTCTATACTCTTTACTGTTCTAACGAAAGCCTTCATGTTAGCTACTTGTTTCCGATACATTTCGTCATGTTTACTGAATGTTCCCGCGATCGTTTTAAATTGTTGACTGCCTGAATGAGCTCCTAGTCCTGTTCCTAGAGGCTCTCGTAATGTTTCATCATCTTTAGGGATTCCATCTCCCTGAGCTTGTTCCTTTTTATCGTCGTCATCTTCCACGGTCCAAGATCCTGCCGTGACAGCCTTATAACCCGCGTTCAAAGCAGAATTAAGCATCAAATAAGTCTGCTTCGCACTCTCATAAGTACGGTTCGTGAAGTAGGGATGAGACTGACTCTCGACCATTCCTATCTGTTCATGATTAAATTCAAATTCCTGCCACAAGTCACTCAATTGGTCTAAACGGTTCTTAAAATACTCGGGCTTTGTCTTTCTTTCTGCACCATCTTTCTTAAAGTTAGTAAGCATAGACTCAATAGTGCGCTGAACTTCCCCTTGACGGATTACGCTCGCCATCTTGATGTTTTGTTAGTAAAATAGGAAAGATCTTACTTGAGAGTCTTCTGCGTAGGTACGTCGTTACCGAACACTGCTGCCTCGCCTCGCTGTTGCCTGTTGTTGTTGGTTTTCTGCGTCTCTCCTTCAGCTACAGCTCACCCACAAATGTTCACCAATTCAATCACCTCACTCACTACTCAAAATTAATTTTATAGCGCGCGAGGTCCACTGTTCGAAGGACCAATATTCGGGGTGCGGGTTCGCTTGAATGTAAAACGTCCGGAGAGTAGCGGAAAAATGTTTAATGTTGTAAAATGTTATAAAATGTTATAGAATAATGTTAATAAAATGTTGATAATGTTGAGAATGTTCAATGTTAATCGAATGCACCCGGTCGCGATGGATCTCAAAAGTACACTGAAAACTAAATGAATGCTAAATTATTGGGGCAATGCGTCTTTTGCTGACTGGACGCACGCGCCGCACGAGGCTTTAAACGTGTTAGGTGCATTGCACCGAACATCGATATAGACACAAAACTTTTTTAGGTACATTTTATACCACTTGAAAACGTCAAGTGCCTACTCGTAACTTCCAACACGGGTACAAAAAGTTCCTCCTGAATTTTTCAATTTGTTTCAAGCTTCACCAAAAGTTCAAACGTTCTTTTTACTTTTCCGGAAGAGAAATTTTCTCCCTTGTTGAAAATCAAAGTACGAGCCATAAACTAAAAACCAAAATATTCCTACGTGTTTGTGAAATCTAAGGACCCCCCAAGCGTTACATTACGTGCTGTAGTACTTGAAAACGATGAGTAAATTAATAGAAATATATGTTGTGGAATCTAGGATATGTAGGTAAATTATTAAAATCCAAACATATCTAATTTGTCTACGCTTTTTTAAATATTCCACTTCATTGGGCCTCATTATTCATATCTTGATTTGTTGGTCGTTTTGCTCATGATCTGTGAGAAAATTTTGTGAATTTCGTCTTATGGTTGCAAATTATGTCACACAATACGCGATCAAAAAATAAATTAAATATAGCTACTATCCTAACTAGATACCCCCGTCGGATGTCAAGCTGTGCAGCATAAGCTGTAGCGGGGTATCTGCCTGATCATACGCAGCTCACAGACTGTCGCTCTGTTAATCCGATTACGGTGGCATCTGTGCTCTGTGCGCGACGTCACATCAAAAACTAATCAGTGACTTTATACATGTATCATTTTATTGCATTCGTATAAGTGAAACTTGGGACAGAATCTTTAAAAAATATCGATTCTTTCACTGTCCCTCACTTTCACCACTCACAAGGTTCGATACGTCCATGCATTACAGCTGTAATGCACAAATGTACGCAACTATCCATTTCTGACGTCACGTAGACGTGACAGAGCTAGTTTGAAATGCACGGACACTGGACAGGGAAAGTCTTGAAGCATGCTAAATCAGAGTATACCTACTCACCTGCTTTATGAATCTTGCCTAATTGTTTCCATATTCTATTGCATAAACATAATTATTTATTATCAAACAAAGATTACTACAAAAAAAAACTTGGTCCTCCAGTCTCCATTTCCGATTTCTCCACGAGTCAAATTTAAAGATAAAAACCACTACCTAAATCTTGAAAGTTCGCGACACCGTCAGCGTCTTATTAAAATTAAACCGTTTAATTTTATTTCAATAAATTAACTCCACGGATTAATAAAATGGTAATCGACCACTCACTTTAGCAGTCAAGGCGTTCATTTATTTAATATTCAGAAAAACGGTCGTTAAGACATTTCTCAAGAAATTGTATTACTTATTAGCTTCAAATCAGATTCACGAGGGTACAATCTTAGCTAATTACACTCGAGTTAATTTGTTTGTACTCGTAATACGATATATTGTTTATTAAGAACAAACGCAATAACAAAACAGTGTTTTTTAATGATTTACGGGTCATTCTTAAAAATATAACACGACTTGTCATAACCATGTGCAAAGGTTAACGCTACTAGACTTAATTTTTCTTTTTAGAGTTCGGTACCTCAATAGGGTTAAACGGAACCCTTATAGAATCATTTTGTTGTCCGTCTCTCTGTCCCTTTTTTCTAGAAACGCGTGGATGTATGAAGTTGAAATTACTTAACATCAAATTCAAACGGTCTGCAGTCCCTTATAGCTGTAAAAAACATCAAGCTTCTTATTGAATGCAATCCCATTAATCGGCCATTTGATCCTTATTTTGAAACACTTTGCACTTATCAAAACTTATAAGTCTACTTTCCATAGTAAGGTTCTAAAATCATTAAAGGCAAGAAGAAAGGCACAAGTAAAGGAAAAAGTCTGAAAATTGATAATTTTTAATCCATCACAAAAAAAAATATATTGGCGATTATTATAAACTTATTTGCAGTTGGCAGGCAGTTGGTGAACTGATCGCGACATATGCCGATGTATAAAAAAAAAACAATTTTTCAACGGCAAATTTTGTCGCTCTATCCAACTTTTGTTTTCGTCACAGCAGTGTTTGGTGATTGATTGATTATTGCGTGATGTACGGAATCTCCAGGGTGCGAGTCTGACTCCCACTTAGCCGGTATTTTGATTATATAAATTAACCAAAAGTTTTACAATACAGCTAATATATAAATAAGTTTTAGCATATTTAACGTATTACAAACTTAACACATGGTTGTGACCAAGTTGCAAAACTATATAGAATTACCCTTACCTACTGTTACATAATTTGTCTAAGTTCTGAAACGAATGTCACACCTAATATAATAAAAATTCTATGCGGATTCTCATGGTTTCTGCAAAAGGTCAGCATTGCGAAAGTGACGTCTATATTTGACGCCATCACGCAAAAATGCAGTTGTAACTCCGATAGTCATGAATATCTATAATGGTCCTAAGCGAGCATATTGTAAAGGCGTTGAGCCAGAGCTTATCCCGCCCGCGATAGTGGTGTGTGTGAGCGTTATCCAGGGATTTAGACGGTGTCTGCCAGTCAAATCCGTGGGAAAGTTGCTGTGCCACTGTTAGAATAGTTAGAGAATATTATTTTATTATTTATTAATGTCAAACTGATTAACTTCAGTATTCTTGTAGAGTACCTACCCACTCGCTTCACTACGGGTAAGTCCAAGTACCAAACCTCAATGAACCAAACGTACACAGGTACCACCTTTACGAAAAAAAGGGTAAATTTATAAAGAAAAGGATTGAAACGTTTATTAGCCGTTTTATTCATACGTATAAGTAGATTAGATATAAACTTGTGAGCTCCGACTACTCGCTCTCTCGTGGACATTATAGTGTCCAAGGTGAAGCGACGTCCAAATAGTGTTGGGTACCATAATACCCAGGGTGAAGCGACGGACAACGGCGTGAACCGGCTGGTAAAGCGAGTGGCTACTCACACCTCGAAAAACATAAGTTTTAAGGGTCCTAACCAGCTGTAACAAAGTATAAATATACATAAACTCGTATTACCATATTTATGGAAAATTCGTTACTACGCGAAATCTGAAACTGTCAGAGGAAGGTAGTTCAACACTTTCTAATTAAGACGATTGTCGCCGAAGTGTCCTTGAGCGTTTGGGCGCTCACTACCCGCGCCACCCGCTTACCCCTCTCATTGCGATCGTGCGTAAATCCGCCGCGATGCCCGCGATGCACCGCAATAATGTTCAAAGAATATGATTTTACTCAGAGGCGCGCGGACAGCTTTATAATAATTATAATCCTTTTGCGGATGTTTTGTGATTTGAATACTGTGATTAAGTACTACGGTGACATTTTTAGAAATGCGACTTACCTATTAAATAATATAAGTAATAACGATCTCGATTAGTAGATTTTTATGTAAAAAATGAATACCTATATTTTGAATTTGAAGTACTTACAGTGAGCGGCAAAATATTTATGAATTTACGAAATATGGTTAAAAATATTCCGCATATCAGAAAAAAATAAAAAAATACTGACTAGTACAGCAAAAAAAACTGAATGCACATCAAAGCGGTGTTTTCATGTGAATTTGGATTTTTTTTGCTGTGCAAGTGAGCTTAATTGACGGTTATTTTTTTTTTGCGATTTTAAATATTTACTGTAAAAATTCACTTAATTACTATAAATTAACAAAACTAAGCCTGTTGCGAGTTGCGAATAGTAAAAATTCACATGTAACGAGCGGCATTTGTGCACGAAATCGTCATACAATTGTCATGAGAGCTGTAAGCCCATTAAATTTAGATCTTTAAAATATAACACAGCGCAAACACTTCTTAGGGTTCCATAGCCAAATCGGCAAAAACGGAACCCTTAAAAGTTTTTTGAAACATGTCCGTCTGTCCGTCCGTATGTCACAGCCATTTTTATTATAAAACATATATTACTGAAATTTTATCCAGAGGTGTGTTTCATGTGCCGCTACTTAGTTTTCTGGCTAAATTGCTAAAAAAACTTTTAGGGGAGGCACTCCATACATATGTACCTACATATGCCAAACTAAATGTCAAAAATATTTTTCTTGTAAATATGAACATGTTGTACGATAGGGCTTTAAAAATATCTTATATATATAGAGGATATTTAAAACTTTTTTATTAAGTCAATATTTTAATAATTGCTTAAATAATTGCTTCGAAAGTCTAAATATAATAGCCCCCCCCCCCCCCCCCCCATCTAACTTAATCCGTAAGTCTAAAAAATATAAAAAAACCAAGAAGGCTTAGTACTTAATTTCTACGACAATTATTTCACATATTATCGGTTCATCCGTTTTTGAGTTATCTCCAAGAAACTACTTTCTACGGAACCCTACATTATGCGTGGTCCGATACAAACTTGGCCGGTCTTTTAAAGATATTTGATAGGTAGTATTAACCCTTAGTAGTAATTTATTTATTCACTTGTGTTGATAATTAATATAAAATTTGTATTTATTTGCATTTCACCGACATAGTAAAGTTTTTTTTATGGTAGTCAACGCGCATATAAATTGTCTGGGGTTGGGTCCATAGGCTTTATAACTGCTTTCCATCAGGCGGGTCGTATACTTGTTTGCCAGCGTCGTGGTATATAAAAAAAGCTTTTTTTCCTTTATTCTTACATACATTGAACTCTTAAATATCAGCAATTTTTTATTAGAATCTCAATCATGCTTTGCTCAGTAATAGTTAGTACACTGAAAATTGGTATGAGTATGTGTTTTAATTACGTCTACAAAGTGGTAAAACAATAAGTATCTGAAACACATTGTTGGATAGGTCTTTCAAAAAGAATAAGCCTTAAACAACTTTTGGATAAAACGAATACTTTCGTAAATAATAGCTCCGAAAGTTTAAAATGCTCTTTGATTTTTGAACCGTGGGAAAAATTCCTGGAAGTGAGGCCATTGAAATACACGTATTTTCAATCAAAACTACATATATGGAATAAAATCGGTTGAGCCGTTTTTAGTTATGCCTATAGTAAAATAACGTAAGTGCCACAAAATATCCCTTTATAAACTACCTTTTGAATGGATGTATTGTAACAGGCCGGCAACTACGGATCCCTACACTGAGCATAGCCCGATATTCTCTTGGCCGGTTTATATGCAATCCTTTGCAGTTTACTTCGCAATTTCTTGATTTGATAAATTAGTATAAAGTATAACAATAAAGATTGTGTTAAATCTTAAAATAAAAAGCATATTACATTCGTTTAGAACACTGTATTCTTAAATAAATATGTTTAAATAAATTCGGTCCTTTGGAGTTTTTATGAAATTAATTATTAGTCTATTGTATTGCAGTACTAGCAGATTTCCGCCACACGACGACTAACGCCTATTTTTCGTGATGCATTAGTCTACTAAAACATAATAATTGTAGTTTACTTACATGACCAAATTTGTTTTCAGAGCATTATGAGATTCATGATTTTTGTTTTTTCCTCCATTTTTATTTCATTTGTTTTTTACTTGTATTATAATCTAATAGATATTTGTACAACAAGAGAAGAAAGTTCATATTTACTTCGAGTGCTAATTTTGAGTCCTGAGCAAGCGAAAGATTCTATAATATCTAATTTAGAATCTTGAGCGTAGAGAAGGACTCAAAAGCACAAGATCTAAATAACTTTATTCTCATGTTGAACACACTATTTTTCACCTCAGCAGTGAGAAGACATGGAAAAATACAACCTGGGTGATGCTTAATCTTTCTTTGTCACTTTTTTCACTTGCATTTATTATAATATTCTTACATTTGAGTTCAAAAACCTCAATTATAAGTTAATAACACAAAAAATAATCAAAATAAATTAAATATTTTTAAAATATCTATTATGACTTTTGTCAACTTTTTTATCTGCGTTCGGTAACTACTGTTTGATCACAATACGATAGATTGTTGTAAGTAATAATATTTTTCACATGATAATCTTGTAACTTTTCCGTTTATACTTATTTGATCTTGAAATAAAGAACGTAAATTATTTTTGGTGTTGTATGGTTAAACATTTCAAAATTAAAATTTGTTTAAATTATATTTACAAATTAGTACTTCTGCGCATTTCGGAACGTTTCGTTCTGACTCTGTTTCAGGGGTCGAATCGAAAGTTGAGAATACGAATTAAAATAAAATAAAATTTTATTGAATGACGTTTAAAATATTTCTGTCTCGCTCTATTTACTAATGACGTAAAAAAGACAACACGAATAGCTTCCGAGTATTTCGAATTTGTATTAGACCTCGCGCGCGGATCGACATTGTAATTCCAAGGTCAACAAGGTAATTTTGTCTCACGCTTGCAGCAAAATTGAGGTTTGCTCACTGTTTTTAGGTATCAAAGAACCCTTGTTCCTGCTGCTGAGGTGAAAATAACATATACTTTTTATACGAACGTACATGAACATGCATACGAGTACATTATCTTAAAAGATAAAACGTCTATATATCTTATTGATTCCGGGAAGACACGTTATGTCCGCATCGCATGAACCCTCTGCAGTTATTTAGTCTTTAGGCACAGTAAGTCCGATATTATTGCTCACGGGCCAAGCACAAGTATATGTAGTATAAGGGAAGCACGGAGCGACGAGCGACACAGCCTCCTCGTCTGAAAGCTAGCTCACGACTGCCAGCCTAGTGATGTAACGGTTCGACTTCACAAACCGGTTCAAACCGATCTGTGCCTGAAGTCGACCAAACCGACGTGTGTGTACCGTAACTTGACTTAAAGATCCATCCGCCACCCTTAGAAACTTGCTATTTCGATTTGTTGCTGCGTCACTTTCGTTTGACATATTGAGGAAAGAGATGTAATTAATGCAAATCGACTTCAAAACACGAAGAAAAATATTGCTATGCATATTGCCGCCATTATTGAGTCGAGTCGAAGACAGTCAAGTCGACTTGGTACCTAATGGTAAAGTAAAATTAAACTTAACTTAAAAATAACTTGAACTGTAAGGTTCAATTTCGCATGAGCTAGAAGAGATCGGTTCGGTTTGGTCACGGTTTGGTGGTAAGCTTCGGTTCGGTTTGGCAGTTTCGCGTCGCGTTGGTTTGCGCGCGGCTTACGGAAATGCACGAATTCGGGCCGATGATTGACGAGACCGCAAGCTCTTTCCTGCTTACTCATTCATACTTTTTCCTTCCCGTTTTAGCCTTTTCACTCTTTTTTCATAACAATAATTCTAGTCCTGATTCTACGTAGGAAAGACGTAACATTTCCAAATCAAAAAACGAAGATACGACTTTAATAATAGCCCATACATTTAGTTAAAAGTCGAAGTCGAACAAACCGTAAAATTGACAAATCGATTTACTCAACTCAAAACCGAGCGATTACAATGCGGTTTGAGCCAGTGATACTTAAAAACGATAGCAGGTAAATCGGTTTGGCCAAACCGGTTTGCATACCGGTTTGAGTGTACAACGGAGTCGACTTATTCGGTTTGAAAATTTTACGGTTTGACCCATCACTATGCCAGCCACGCCGTTTTCGAGCTACCAACGCACGAAATGTGGAATTATGATCAAGTTGTTTAAGAAAATTTAATCAATTTAAATATCCTACGTTGTGTTTGTAGTGTTCTGTAGTACACATTTTTGTGTTCAACAATATTTTAAATCGAATGAGCCGTTCAGTAGATATAAGCAAAATTAACCGTAAAACAACATTTCGTTACATTTAAATAACGGGGAAACTATACGTTTATTCAAACGTTGACAATGTTGTACATGAAATGGTAATTAACATATATTTTTTTCAAAATTTTTGAATGATGTGTTATTGAGATATATCCCTTAGAAAGTAACAGTTTTCGGCCACAATCAGCGCCAAGCGCCTTAACCAGTTAGGGTGTTCATTTTAGAGCTAGGTTACTTATAGATTATATTTACTAGAACTGAAACTTTTTCAAAGATTGTTATTAAATCAAATACAAATATTGAAAATATTGAAAAAATAATCAACCCAACAGGACTTGAACCTGTATCGATACGCCTTGCCGGGGCTCGCTCGCTTTACCAATTAAGCTATGGGTCAAGTTACTGAGTTGACGAAATTTTCAATGCCTTCAATCATCTTTTTGCATTTATTTTAATCTACTTCGGCTTTACAGCAGCTTTTTCAAATACTTACTGAGATACAATAAATTAGTTTTAGAGATAAATAACCGAGAGGTACGAGTACTAGGTACCTAACGCGAATTCTTATTTACGTCTTTAGCGGACGGAAGTCATAATAGATACAGGTCGTTCGGTATACTAATATAATTTCAAATAAGCTGGCTAAAAGCAGGTCACGGTGTAGGGTGGCAGACAATGCGGCGTGACAGTAATTCGGCGCCGCGTAATTGATGACAGGCGCATTCGCGAGCACGTTCGGTGCACTTGCAGCAGCGCAAGGGTTGGATTATTAATTTCCTGTCACATTGGGCGTTAACCATGCTTTATTGCAATCACGACCGCTCGGCGTTCGGGACGAACGAGTTCGCTCTTATTCAATATTAGGTACCTAGTTACGCCAGTATTACTCGAAATTGTATTGATGTTTCACTGTACTACAAATCTTATCCGCTGTGACTATACAAATTATTTTATTGGTCACTTGATCTACTATTCTAAATTTTAAAAAGATAATACGAACATGCCTCTTCAATTAGTGGATGTGATAGTCTCTGTTACGCATTGCGTATCTACCTATTTATGCATACTCGGCCGATCATATGATTCGCCAATTTAAAAAAATCTGTCACATCATGAATGTATAATTTGTATAATTTAGCCAGCTAATACCCGCCATATCTCAGTGCAAAACTCATCGTTTCACGATTTTCCTATTTTCGTTATGGCATCACGGAATTTTTTAGGCCGGCGCTTACGCTTTTATTGCTCAAATACAATACTGCACAAACATGTAATGTACCTGCAACATACGACGTAATCGCTTCCCGCCAAATGGTATATTTCCAGGTAAGTAGACAGTCGCATATATTATGTGTTTAGTAAAATTATAGTCCCAGTATAATTTTACTAAACACATAAAACACAGATTGCAAAATTTCAACAAAACCCTTCAGCGTCGGGACACCAACTCAACTCATTCATCTGCTTTCCAAATATGTGTCTACCTCAAAGAAAAGTTGTTCATAAATGAGTATTCTCATTTCTATTGCTCAGCAACGAACGATAGGTATTTCAACTCCAACAATGCAAGCGCAAATATGCACAAGTGGTATTACAACGTATAGCGGACTAAAAAGGACATGCAAGTATAATAAACTTTAAAATGCATTATTTGCCCAACACATTGTACGATGTGCGTACCTTTATAATGCTGTTCTAAATCCTATTAGTAGGATTTAATAAAAGCAAACAAATATTGGAAACTGGCCAAACAATATTTTGATGCGTGTTGTTGGGATTTAGGGTGCAATTTAGCCTGTCAGTGTAGAATAATATAGCATTGTAAAGCCAATAGGGGTTGCTCTCCGGGGCGTTGTAACAGGTGCTGTAATGCTGGCCGGGACTGATTACCCTTAATGTTCGGGGATGAGTTGTAGTTATGGATTGTATTAATAAAAATGTAGTTAAAATGTCTACGGCTCTATGCAGATGAACTATTGATCTTTTGCAAACGTAGTATATTTACTGTGGTTGTTGGCACATACTATTTAGGCATTAGGAGAAAGATGGATAATAGGAATGAGTAGGTAATTGACTGACTATGCCAGCAGTTTATCGGATAACGGTGTGTTAAATGAAGTTGTTCGCCGGATTTTGTCACATTCGTTCCTTTTAGCTGCGGAGTATGCAGCAAACTAACTTAATGGCGCACCGACCCAAAATGAGTCCTGGCCTCCGACACAAGTTTACGCCAGTTGTCTCGTTCTCGCGCAATCTCCCCCCAGTTAACGGCTTGGAGATCGCGCAGGTCCGATTCCACAGCATCGCCCCAGCGATACCTGGGACGACCTATTGGCCTTCGTCCTGCTATGCGACCCAGGTAAGCCAACTTAGCACCGCGATCCTCCTCCATTCTGACAACGTGGCCGAGCCAACGGAGCCGGTGTGCTTTCGTCTCGCCGATAATATTGGGTGCAGCCACTATCTCTTCAATTTCAGCATTTTTACGGACTCGGACACTACCGTCTTCCATACTCACTGGACCCAAGATCTTTCTGAGAATTCGTCTTTCCGCCACTAAAAGTTTATTTTCTTCTTTAAGTGTTAGTATCCAAGTCTCACACCCATACATCAGGATCGGCCGTATGACCATCCTGTAAATACGTAACTTCGTATTATTACTTAGGAGCTTGGACACTAACACTTTATGAAGGGCGGCGCTACATCGCAAGGCGTTTTGTATGCGGACGTCTATTTCCTCATCATGTGTGTTAGTGTCGGTAACGGTGCAGCCTAAGTATTTAAATTTGGCCACCCCTTTATAGACAGTATCCCCAACATGAAGGTCTTCCCTTTTCATGCGCTTATTTTTATAGCGTTTCATGTGGAAATACTCCGACTTTTCCTGGCTAATACTTAGGCCCACCGTTTTCGCTTCTGCCTCCAAAACTCCTGCAGATTCAGCTACTTCCTGCTTGGATTCTCCTAACAAGGCCAGATCGTCCGCGTACCCTATCACCGAATGCTTATCGTTCAATTGTAGCCCAATGTCTAGTGTAAGTACTTTCCTAACGACATACTCTAAGACTATTAATTGAAAAGCATAGGTGACAGGGCATCGCCTTGCTTTAGTCCTGTTATTACTACAAATTCTCTAGTTAGCTCGTCATTAACTTTGGCCCTCATTTCGCTTTCTCTGGTGGCAACTTCAATCATGTCCACCAACTTCTTGGGGATATTAAAGTTTCTTAATATGGTGTACAGGGCCGCCCGGTCAATACTGTCATATGCTTTTTTAAAATCAACAAACAGCACGTGGATGCTCTGGGCGTATTCCCATCTCATCTCCATCAGTAATTTGAGACGGAAGATCTGGTCGACAGTGCTGCGATTGCGACGAAACCCACACTGATAATCACTTAGGATTTTTTCCGCAAAAGGTTCGAGTCGTTTTAACAGCACACACGACAGAACTTTGTACGCAGTTGGTAGCAGAGCAATTCTCCGATAGTTAGAGCATTTCTTTTTACAGCCTTTCTTATGGACCGGGCAAATAACACCTGTATTCCACTCATTTGGCTGTCGCCCCACCTCCCAAACCTTAAGAATCAGAGCGAACAACTGTGACTGTATTCGTCCCCCACCGTACTTCCAGAGTTCCGATGGTTACCATCAATTCCTGGGGCTTTATTATTCTTCAGCCTCATAATGGCTGTTCGAACCTCATCGAAGGATAATGGATCCACCTCAACATTGTTATCATCTGTGATGCGAGGCACTGGCTTTTCCAATGGGGGGCAGTTAAGCAGTTGCTGAAAGTAGTCCCGCCACGTATTTCTTATCTCTACCTCATCCGTAATGAGGTTGCCATCGTCATCCTCCAGCAATTGAGAAGTAGGTCGGTAGCCTTTTCTAACAGATCTTAATTCCTGATAAAACTGTCTGGACTGGCTGGCCTTTATAAGTGTTTGAATTTCTCTCACTTTATCGTCCATGTGCTGTCTTGCATGCAGCAAAACATTTATTTATTTATATGAGTATAAAAACTCTTACATATTGGACAGCAAAGTTTGTGTTCACTGGTGTCATATTTTTGTACAATTTTATATTTTTTACTTAGACTACATTCGATTCGACTAGCGTTGTAAATTTCCATAGTCATTTATATAAAAATATTAACAAAATTTCAGTTTTTTTTCGCCATAGTAGAATCTCACTGAGTTGTGAAAGCCACGGCACGGCATGTGAGAAGGCATTCTCTCAGAAGTTAGCTAGGGCGTTATTCCAACTGCCCCATTAGTCGAGAATTTCAGTATTAGTTTGCTTAGTTTAGTTGCTACAGATACTAATACGGACACTGAATACACATCTGAATTTGATCGCCGGATGCCTGTTGTCACGGATATAAGTGATTTCGTTGACCAAGTTTAAGTCGGAAATTTAGCAACTCTCCGACTCTAGCGGGTCTAACTAATTTTTCAGTGCTCGTACGCCGGTTCTCTCGAATGTTCATCTCGCTTGAGCAGAGGGAACATGGCCTCCAGTTTGTGTGCTGGTGTGTCCAGGCCACACGCACGCCGGGCTGTGCCTGTGTGCGCCCGGCGGCGTATCTTTGCGCACGTGGCGCCCGTGTCGTCGTCGCGCGATATTAAACTAGCTGCTGTGGCTCTCAAACTGTGCTTAAGATGTTCAAATATTTTTAATGAGTAGTTTTATAAAATTGATATATATTATAATTAGCCTTATTCACTAACGATTCTAACAAGCCTAAAGTTCTATGATGTTGCATCGGTCACCTGCTGATTTCACCACCGGGCTGCTCTGGTGGTGAAATCAGCAGGTGACCGATGCATCGATAACAGACGCGTAAATTTTCCACCTACCTCTTTTTTTCTCTAATTTATCTCCGCTTAAGTTACGCCCATTCCATTAACAAATCAGTCATATTTAAATTAGTATATGTTTCATAATAGGTAGCCTAGGTAGGCACCTCCTTAATAATCTCATTGCCGCCTGACGGCATTACACTCGTGCACATGGCCAAAAGATAAAACTTGCTCTTTACCTATTGATATAAATAATTGTGCGGCTCTCGAAAATATTCTCCGTTTACTATGGGAAATATTCTTGAGCAATAATGTTTCCCCTACAAAACGGAGAAAAATCCTCGAGGACGATACAACTCTACCTATTGACTCTATTGTACGTAATCGTTGCTCAAATCTATGTATTTGTCTATCAAATATTTGCAAGTTTCAGAAACACTAAATGTCGCACAGTTGCAGCATCTTTGGCACCCTCCCCCAGCCGCGTAGCTTGGAGTACACGCTCGGTGAGATCGCGCCAGAAAAATTTAATTGTGAAATACGAGCTCCTCCCCCGGCCCGGACCGAGGTGGACCCGAAAATCAGCGGAGTGGCAGGTGGGCGACTTTAATCACGACCCCGCGACTCGGATGTAAAATATCATCCTCTATAAAAAGAAGTCGCTGAAAGTCTTGAGACGACACGAACAGACCAAACACTGGGAAAGAACTACACAGAGATCACCTTAGGTGCTCGCATATAGTTGCGTTTGCACACGGTTTAAAAAGGTCAAATACGGCTTTTCGTGAACAAAGGATTTCCTTCGACCTGATTACTCCTTAGGTAGGACCCAACCCCAAGGATGGATTTGAGAAGTGGAGTCACCAAGATTTTTGATGTAGATTTTTGGGGGAGGCTCTCAACTTTATCTTGATATATACATCAGTTAAGCTACTAGGCCAAGTTTGGTATCGTTATCGTATAAATCGTAGACACCGAATTCATTTATGGTTTAATTTTGACACCGTTCCGAAGCAAAAACATGTTTTATTTAATGATCTGACCTCTGTAACTGAGTTAACGTTTATTCTGACCTCTATTAATCGAACCCTATTGTTTATGGTACCTGGGTATCTGAGACACTTCTTTAAATGAGACAAATTTGCAGACCCGTTAATGTCAGTTATCCATTCCATTTACATTCCTTGCCGAGAAACAAAATGATACTTATAGGTACTATAGTTACTATACATACTCGTAAGTGGTGATGAATACTTACAAAATCGACGGTGTCGAACGTTTCAGAGCTAGAAAAGACAGGATTAAAGGATCTCTATTATTTTTGTTAAAGAAAGGTAAGTAGGTATATAAAGTTAGCATTTTTAGGGTCCCGTAGCCAAAATGGCAAAAACCGTTATCTAGACACACGGCAGTGTGTCCGCCAAGTTCGAGCAAAAAAAAGCGACACACCGGCCATGGGTTATATTACACGAACCATTTCGGGCCAATTTCGACCACCCTATAACTCAAAACATATTTTATCTACGCATATGAAATTTCGAGTGTCTGTTGACATCCCCTTAATTGTCTAGAATACAAAATTTCATTATTCTACTTATAGCAGTTCTTGAGATATTGACGTCAGAAAATCGCTATTTTTACTATACACTCACTGACTCACTGACTCACTGACTCATCAAAAACCTAGACCACTTCCAATGGTCGTACTGACTTGAAATTTGGCATGGAGATAGGTCTTAAGGTCAAAGTAAAGGGAAAAATCTGAAAACGGCCAAGTGTGAGTCAGTTTTAAAAATAGCGAAGGTGTAACTTTGTTCTACTATGAAGTCATAATGAACTAAGTGGGTCTATCTTCCAATGGTCGTACCGACCTGAAATTTGGCTCGAAGGTTTGTCTTTAGGTCGAAATAAAGTAAAAATCTGAAAACGGCCAAGTGTGAGTCAGTTTCGAAAACAACGAATGTGTAATTTTGTTCTACTATAAGTAGCTATGGAGTGGAAATGAGATAAGACTTATTTAAATTTAGATACATACCAATTTAAGGCAATACATGTTTGTCTTAAAGACAAGAACAATAAAATTGTTCACCACTCTGTGTGTGTCTATTGCGGGAAACGAACCCACAATTTACGAAGTACAAAGCAGGTCACTAGGTACACTAGGTGCGCTAAATCAGTCAAACAAAAATGAAAAGACTATTTTTTCTCGCATAGTCTAAATAATTTCTAATTTTACAACTAATCAAATCGCAGATTCAAGAACATGGAAATCATATATACTCTAAGATGGAATTATACCTATATATACTACTGCCCATCTCACCCTCCGATACGCCACGGGATGAGATGGGATGGTGCACTTCTAGGGCTACATAATAGGCCACCAATTATAATACCTACTGGTAGGTAGGTAGTACCAAATTATTAATTATCTATGTAGGTAGCGTACTTACAAACAGAATAAAGTACGTTATTGATGTATGTAATTATATGTAAGTAGGTACATTTTATAGGTGTAGGGAGCCAGTTTATTTGTAAAAATCACCTATAAATAAATAGTAAAATAGAATTAGACGCTTAGTATAAAGGGTAGAATGAGACATTTCCTAAAGCAAAAGTGATAAAAAAATAATAAAGAACTTACACCTAACAAAAATAAATGAAATCCCATCAAAAACATAAATGTGAAAGGCTGCCAAGTTCGATACTATGGGAATGCTTCGCCTATAAAAGAAGTGAGATCTGAATTCGTACCAAGTTCCATAAAAATACCTCAAATCATAAATAGTTATAGGAATGCACACTTAATTTCCAGCAGTTTTTAAGGTACATTTTGAATCAGTATCACGTTACATAGAAATACCTAAAATTATAATAGTCAGAGTAACGCACACCGGTTTTATTAGCAGTTTCCTGATAACACTTATTATTTTCAGTACTTTTTAATGATGTAACTTGGCAAGTTTTAATAGAAAATTATATACTTGACACATTGCAGTCCAAAGGTGTCGATTCATTGCATTGAAAAGGTGTGTGGTGTGTGAAAACTTGCCAAGTAACATCATTAAAAAGTACTGAAAATAATAAATGTTATCAGGAAACTGCTAAAAAACCGGTGTGCGTATCTCTGACTATTATAATTTTAGGTATTTCTACGTAAGGTGATACTCATTCAAAATGTACCTTAAAAACTGCTGGAAATCAAGTGTGCATTCCTATAACTATTTATGATTTGAGGTATTTTTATGGAACTTGGTACGTATTCAGATCTCACTTCTTTTATAGGCGAAGCATTCCCATAGTATCGAACTTGGCAGCCTTTCACATTTATGTTTTTGATGGGATAGTTTCTCTCCATCCGTCCGTCCGTATGTCACAATCATCTGACTCGGAAAATATAAGATGTATCTTAATAAAATTTATACAAAAGGTTTATTTCGTATGCCGCTATTTAGTGCTGTAGTAAAATAGCAGAGAAAATATTTTTAGGGGGCGCATTTTTTTTTACTACCTATCTACATATTCATAGATCAATCGATAGATCTTTTAAAATAACATTGCGGTTTCTTTGACTATTTTTTTTATACCACGGCGGTGGCAAATAAGCATACAGCCCGATGGTAAGCAGTTACCGTAGCCTATGGACGCCGGCAACCCCAGAGGATTCACATGCGCGTTGCCTACCCTTTAAGGACCTATACACTCCTTTGTAGCCTGTATTAAGCGAATATTTTCAGAAATAATCGCTTCGGAACTGTAAAAAAATTGTGCGACCTGTTTTGTTTTGATTTGTGTGCCACTTTTGAACCATAAGTCCAAAAATATTTTTAAAAAATTAAGAAGATTGTGCCTTATTATTGCTATATGTATACGAAAATTATTATGGACATTATCAGTTCAGCATTTTTCAGCTATCTCCAATAAACTTCTTCAATATGCATCAGTTAAAACCTTTTGGTATTAGTTTGGTTCTTATCCATTGAAGACAGGGAATCCGTCATTATGCGTGGTCCGACACGAACTTAGCCGGTTTTTTAATGTCTGAATAGTAAATAGATCTCATTAGTAATAAATGTTATTTCCTACTGTCACCTATTCCTTGTGTAGTAAAACGTAACTCCCCTCTGACTGGTAACCTAAGCAACCTGAGGCCTACGTTAGGGTAAGGTTTGGAGGCTCTCTAAAGGGAATAATTAGACGTGATTGGCGGCTGTAAGTACTTATTTATCGCATAATATTAAATGCGCATGGTTTGTATTGTTCTCCGGAATATAAACATATTTGGTTGGCAAGTTTGGGTTTGTATTATTTTATTGTAATATTCATTATCAGTGTCACAGTAGGTAGTACCATCATTTTAATTACATTAAAGCAGACAAGGAGACAGGCATATTGTATGGGACATCACACGTGTGCCTAGGAATGCATCCGTGGTCCTGCACGTAGGGTGCAGCCGTAGGGTGCATAACAATAACCTAAATTCACCCCAGCAACATATTGCGCTGCGGCCGGGAATAATAATTCAATCTTAGTCCACGTGATTACCCGAAATTGTCATTTAGTTAGTTAGTAATGATACTACTAATTATAACTAGGATATGTGTTCACAAGGTCTCTGTGCTAACATGCAAGTCAACCTAAACAAAATTTTGTAACAAATCGTTAGACGTTTTATTGAAGAGTGAGCTTGTCTTAAACGAAATTAACGAGCTCAATTTTATTTTAATTAGGTTACGCTGCTGGGTCATACACATCAACAAAAAAATACAATAGAAACTGAGAAACCTCCTTTTTTTGTAGTCGATTAAAGAAGAGGTAACAATTTTTCAAAGTGCTATTTACAGCTTTTTCTGTTGAACTAATATCCACATGGTGTTTTTCTATTAACCTCTGCGATCAAATTAACACCTACTTACTTATACTCTACAGGAATGACAACTTTCGTTCTATGTGTATTGTATATTATAATATTATACTATGTATTACCCCTGTTTCATGAGTGAGTTTCTATAGGCATCTTCTGGCTCAGTCATCAGATCAGTTACTTATAAATGGTAATAAATAAAAGCTATGTAATCCAGTAGCTTAGTTGCTGGTGCAGTAATTTTGCCGTGCAAGTATTCGTCGAAAATACAAACAAAGCTACGCCTATTTCACATATCAACTTATCCTATGCAGCATGACGTCACCTTTGAATCGTACGCTGTTGTGTCACATTTCGTTTTTATTATGTGTACCTTCAGGGCTCTAAGTTAGTCAAGGGCTATCAGTCACGGGAGGGTGCGGGGCGCGGAGGAGTGGTAACTAGGCGTGACGTATTATACGCAATGTCACGGGTTGACAGGCGATTTGCGACGCGCACGCGCACTCGGTGCATGCAACTTGCCGCAGCCGGTGCGTGTACAGTCAGCCTCTAAATACATTTCAAGTGAATCGCATTAATAGTTTAATAATACGTCAGGTTAAATGTCAAAATCTAGACACACGGCAGTGTGTCCGCCAAGTTCGAGCAAAAAAAAGCGACACACCGGCCGTGGGTTATATTACACGAACCCTTTCGGGCCAATTTCGACCACCCTATAACTCAAAACATATTTTATCTACGCATATGAAATTTCGAGTGTCTGTTGACATCCCCTTAATTGTCTAGAATACAAAATTTCATTATTCTACCTATAGCAGTTCTTGAGATATTGACGTCAGAAAATCGCTGTTTTTACTATACACTCACTGACTCACTGACTCACTGACTCATCAAAAACCTAGACCACTTCCAATGGTCGTACTGACTTGAAATTTGGCATAGAGATAGGTCTTAAGGTCAAAGTAAAGGGAAAAATCTGAAAACGGCCAAGTGTGAGTCAGTTTTAAAAATAGCGAAGGTGAAACTTTGTTCTACTATGAAGTCATAATGAACTAAATGGGTCTATCTTCCAATGGTCGTACCGACCTGAAATTTGGCTCGAAGGTTTGTCTTTAGGTCGAAATAAAGTAAAAATCTGAAAACGGCCAAGTGTGAGTCAGTTTCGAAAACAACGAATGTGTAATTTTGTTCTACTATAAGTAGGTATGGAGTGGAAATGAGATAAGACTTATTTAAATTTAGGTACATACCAATTTAAGACAATACATGTTTGTCTTAAAGACAAGAACAATAAAATTGTTCACCACTCTGTGTATGTCTGTTGCGGGAACCGAACCCACGATTTACGAAGTGCAAAGCAGGTCACTAGGTACACTAGGTGCGCTAAATCAGTCAAACAAAAATGAAAAGACTATTTTTTCTCGCATAGTCTAAATAATTTCTAATTTTACAACTAATAAAATCGCAGATTCAAGAACATGGAAATCATATATACTCTAAGATGGAATTATATATACTACTGCCCATCTCACCCTCCGATACGCCACGGGATGAGATGGGATGGTGCACTTCTAGGGCTACATAATAGGCCACCAATTATAATACCTACTGGTAGGTAGGTATTACCAAGTTATTAATTATCTATGTAGGTAGCGTACCTACAAACAGAATAAAGTACGTTATTGATGTATGTAATTATATGTAAGTAGGTACATTTTATAGGTGTAGGGAGCCAGTTTATTTGTAAAAATCACCTATAAATAAATAAATAGTAAAATAGAATTAGACGCTTAGTATAAAGGGTTATAGTATAAAGTACATACCTAAGTGGAATGAGACATTTCCTAAAGCAAAAGTGATAAAAAAATAATAAAGAACCTACACCTAACAAAAATAAATGAAATCCCATCAAAAACATAAATGTGAAAGGCTGCCAAGTTCGGTACTATGGGAATGCTTCGCCTATAAAAGAAGTGAGATCTGAATAAGTACCAAGTTCCATAAAAATACCTCAAATCATAAATAGTTATAGGAATGCACACTTGATTTCCAGCAGTTTTTAAGGTACATTTTGAATAAGTATCACGTTACATAGAAATACCTAAAATTATAATAGTCAGAGAAACGCACACCGGTTTTTTTAGCAGTTTCCTGATAACATTTATTATTTTCAGTACTTTTTAATGATGTAACTTGGCAAGTTTTAATAGAAAATTATATACTTGACACATTGCAGTCCAAAGGTGTCAATTCATTGCATTGAAAAGGTGTGTGGTGTGTCAAAACTTGCCAAGTAACATCATTAAAAAGTACTGAAAATAATAAATGTTATCAGGAAACTGCTAAAAAAACCGGTGTGCGTTTCTCTGACTATTATAATTTTAGGTATTTCTATGTAACGTGATACTTATTCAAAATGTACCTTAAAAACTGCTGGAAATCAAGTGTGCATTCCTATAACTATTTATGATGTGAGGTATTTTTATGGAACTTGGTACTTATTCAGATCTCACTTCTTTTATAGGCGAAGCATTCCCATAGTATCGAACTTGGCAGCCTTTCACATTTATGTTTTTGATGGGATATAACACACACACGATGAAGTCGATATACATATAAGTACTTTATACTGCCCAATAGTAGGGACGCTAAAAGCTTTCAGTATGCAACACTATTTAATAACCTTTGACAATAGTAAATTCGTGATATGCATAAAATAAAAAATATCATTATTTAGCCCAAAGTAAAGTATCGCTTCAGCATTCGTCTTCATACATATTTTTTTATAAAAAATACGTACCGCACATTGATGCGATTCCTGTACCTGTGGAAATCAGGTATCAGGTGAAATGTAAAAAAAAGATAAAAAGTATTGAATGAATGGCTTTCTAAATAGATGGACGTAATGAGTACTCTTTTATGTGGCTTTTCCTATTCCTGGTTCAAATTTGTTATTTTATTTTTGTTTTCATATAAATTTACTCCCCTGTTTTCACCCCCGTGGAGGTTGAATTTGTGTATTTTATTCTAAGCTTATACGGAATGGATGTTTAAAATATCATTTTCATATCTTGAGTAGCTGAGTAAAACTGTAAATTATAATATGCGAAGTGATGAAGGGAAATAAAAAAATTAGAAGAAGAATGTAGGTGAAATAAATAGCTAAATTAATATAAGGCAAAGTGCGATTGTGCGCAGTTCTGTTACGAGTAGTAGTGGTGATTGATTGAACTAAACAGTGAAACAAAACTATTGGGCATTAAGCGCTTAAGAGCGCGACTGTATCTATTCTCAGTTGCACGCAGTATTAGGGAGGGTCTGATATGCGTACCTATACTTAAACACGACGCTACATACAGTCTTAGCTGGGCCAGAAAAGGCTTTGTTATCTACTTCAAGTTAAGCTTAAGTAGGAACTGGTAGTCCGTCACTTAAGTGGTTAAAAAATAAATATTCCGGTTTCTTATACGGTTGTAGATTTCTGACCTAACAAGGCACGACCGTATGCATACTAGAATTAAATAACATTTGAGTACGTATACTTAATATTTGGGGAAAATAATACAATATAATATAAAAAATAACAACATAAGAAGAAGATGGATTCATCTTTAACACTAGATTTAGTGTTCTATGGTGGGTATTCCACAGCCGTCTTCGCATCCAAATCTTTCTATTCTTCTTCTCCTTCCTCTAATTCTCATAGAGTCCGCTATGATGATTGATATTTGTATTTTGATTTTGATCCAGCTTATTATTTATGAGTATGGTTTCGACCATTTTTCACTTAGCTTTAGACATGTTTTCTTTATAAAGGATTCGTATTCTATTCCAACAATGCCATCGCAGGAGACCACAAGGGGAGTAAATGAGGCTCTCAGATCTTCCGCAGCCAGATCGTATTTGCGATGTTTTTCACGAGCGTGTATTTGGGCGATTGTGGGCCATGTGAGTAGGTCATACGAAGCGGCGTCGGCATTTACAATGCGAATGTCAAAATATTGGGGAAAATACTTTATTCCTTGCTGGGTGCGTAGGAAGTTATACTTTTTATATTATTGTTCATCTTTTTAACTTTATGTATGTATATGTATGTCTAATTTTTATTTAGTTTAATTTAATAACTTATATAGTGATTTATAGACATTATTAATTGCAAGATTAGTTACTACTATATTTCTCACATTCTCGCTCTTCTCTATAATATCCTTTTCAATCCCACCACCCCTCTATATCTTAAAGAGCGTTTTAAGTATCTGTCGTCTGTTCGGTGTGCGAAAAAACGCCTCCTCGCTACTCTCTCTTCTTCATCAAAATTGTATAACGACTACTTTACTTTTCGGGCTGTTCGGCTGTGGAATGCTTTGCCGTTGAATGTAAGATCTGCTAAATCTCTTTCGATCTTCAAAAATCATCTGAAATCACATTACCTTTCGCTGAATTAAGTTGCCTTCCTTCGTTTATGTATGCATTTATGTATTTATATATTGTGTATTTTTGTATATATTATGTATTTATATATTATGTGTTTATGCATTTAGGTATAAGTTTTTAAACTAAGTACTTACTATTACAAGTATATCATATCGGCACTACCCGTTCATTGTTTTGAGTTCGTAGATTCCAGCTACCCAAAGGTTCTCTGGTAGAGATCGCTTTTTAGCGATAAGACCGAGTAGTAGTGGTGATTGATTGAACTAAACAGTGAAACAAAACTATTGGGCATTAAGCGCTTAAGACGAAGCGCGTTGTTACCTAGTTTTTATCACTGTATCGCTGTATATTTTCCTCTTTTCTCGTGTGGTGCACAATAAAGAATATTTATTATGACTATTATATTTCCACTATTTTAAGAGTTTGGATCATTCAAATACCGATGTCACCTCCGTAGATATAAATTTATTGTCTGGGCGCTTTCAGTTTCGTGAGCAGAATAGAATACTGATATAATGTAAACCTTCGACTGAAAATTTACAATATATCAGTATTGAGCTCGAGTAACAAAATGAATATTAATTTACCAAAAAGCAGATTAAATTTTCTAAAATGGAAAGCATATAAATATAATTAATTAAACATCATTGTCAATCTACGGAATATTAATAAAATAAGAATCACACTAAATGATTGCACGTGTGGCCACCCTATACAAGTTGTATGCCCAAACTCGTAAATTCAGTTCGCCATTGTGTTATGAGTCATGACGTCACGTGGTCCTCACCCTCGTAGAAACGAATATGGCACAAACTAAGCATTAGGGCATCCAGAACACAAGACGCAAAGGAATGCGTCAAAATTCCAGCTGTTGCAACGGGTTTTAATCAAGGCACGACACACTACGGTGCCTTAAGGCGACTAGCATTTTGAATGAACTTACTTTTTAGGCCTTTACTTAGGGAACGTACCCATACTACGTGACCCGTTTAGGGGGGGGAGGGGGGTCGTAAAAATACTACTCATGGTCACAAGGGGGAGGGGGGGGGGGTTTAGGTTTACGTCACGTAATCAATAATTATTATAATTATGCTCTAGGAAAATCTCGCGCAATTTTTTTTTTACTTTTTAATTATGGTTTGCACGCACCTTGAGGCGTTACGCGGCAACCGCCGTTTTAATAAATACAAATATGCGTCAAATTATGATATTTTTTACTTTCTGTTTGCAAAAAAACAATATTAAGAATTACTACGTGACAACCAGAGGGTTAGGGGGGGGGGTCTTGGCATATACTACGGTTGGTCACCGAGGTGGGGGAGGGGGTGAAAATTGTAAAAAAATTGGTCACGTAGTATGGGTACGTTCCCTTATTGTGCTCCTACACTGTTATTACAAAATGTTATAGGGTGATTGTGCTAGTTTCCCGTCTAGGTACAGTTTACCGTCCACCTGATTAGATTGCTACAAATATATAGGGAAAACTTTATAAGTTCACAAAGGTTTATATTTATAGTTTATTCTTTAAGTACTAGATTTCTCAATACTAAGCTTTTATTTTTGGAAAAAAATTGAATATAAATATAAAAATAAGTATGGACGGAAAACTGACATTTGTGGCCAAAAACTAGCACAATAACGTCAATCACCCCATAACACAGTGTAACAAGGATACCGCTATAATGTCATAATAGTAGTAACCTTCCTCCGTAATTTCACGATTTATTTTTATTTTTAACATACCTATATTTGCGATATATCAATTCAGTGTTTTAGACGTGCTTAGTAAAAAATGTTAAACCCTCATAAATATATATTTTACACGACAGTCGCCTTAAATAATAGGCGTCCGTAAAATATTCCTCACAAATGCCTCAGTCGGCCAGCAGACTGGGTTCGGGCATTTCTGCGATTCACTTTCCTTTTCACAACCAGAACCCCGGGTGATTGTCTCGATAGCGTTAATTGCTGTTACTTATATTCTTATCCGTCTTTGCAGAACTCTAATTTGTCACGTCATAATATTGCAAATGTATAATTCATCATCATTGGAATTAAACTGTATATTTATATTGGGATTGAACCTCCTTGTGATAAAACCTGACACATTAGGTTCTCGGATAACTTGATTAGGTACGTCGAAAGCATTTGAATAATAATAGTAAGTAGGTTAAGTTGTATAGTGAAGATATCGTTTTCTTCGTTAATTATTAGACGTAATTAAAAAAACAACAATAATTCAGAAAAATTTGATTGTTATTTTTGCATTTTCATAAACGATAACATATTTCACTTCAGAATTTTCATGCCTGGGACAGTTGTCATTCTGTACAATTTGTGACCTCTAAGCATTAAATCGTAACACCCCAATCTATCTCATTCTCGCTCTATCTATGATAAAAACACCTTTATAGAAAATGATCTAGGGAAGCGTAATATTATAAGCTTACGGCGCTGTCATTATTAACGTTCCACGTCTTATTAACGTTTACAGGTTACGTTGAAGTATAGGGGATAAATGAAACTTCTTAGATATAAAGATTTTTATGATGGAAAAACTACTCTTTCTTATCCATGGTAACTACATATTAGTACCTATACATAGTGCCTATTTTTAACCGACTTCAAGATTTCAAAAATAACATAGAAAATATAAATAGCCTTTATTTCAGACATTTACATGCTTTCTCTGATATATCCTAATTATTTATTGTAATAGGGTTGTCTGTGTGCCTTTTATGGCAAAGGCCTCTCCCAAGTCCCAACTCTTTCCACTTATCTCTGTCTAGTGCTAAAGTTGTTGCTGAGATTTTTTTATGTTTTCTAATCCATAACTCCGAGATGTCTGAACCGATTTTGAATATTCTTTTTTGATTGTAAGTATATACCTACAATATAAATAGCCTTTATATGTTCAGCAGTGGACGTCTTTCGGCTGATATGATGATGATGATGATATACCTACATACAGATTGGGCCCGTTTTTGTTAACAGGCGATGATGGGATCCATGAGGGAACTCCTCAAATCTTAAAGGCATACATATAGTGATTTTTGTACTTTTATCAACAAATTAGTTTATTTATTTAAACTTTATTGCACAGTAAAATATACAGTTACAAAAGGCGGACTTAATGCCAAGAGGCAAAGAGGCCAAGCCAAATTAAGCATATTCATTAAAAAAAGTGACATTTGATGAAGTGCTGATGAAGAACTGCTGATGATGATCAGAAGGGAACTCTTCAACGACGCATAGTTCACGTTTGGCGGATTGTCCTCTTGGCTGTGTTTGTTAAGCAAATTAGATTTTCAAGACATAATTTCGTCAAACTCGATTTCTGGTGACCCATCACCATCCATGAGAAACAGAATTCTTCAAATGTTAAAGGCATACAAATAGTGAGTTTAGTACTTTCAACAACAAATCAAGCATTTACATTTAAAGAAGTGACATTTGATAAAGTATAACTGCTGATGATGATCAGAACGGAACTCTTCTACGACGCATAGTTCACGTTTGGCGATTCGTCCTCATCACTGTTTGTTAAGCAAGTTAAGACATTTTTTTGTCAATCTCGAGTTCTGATGGTGGATTCCATGAAGGATTGAGGTTACTTCTCAACTCTTATAAGCATACTTATAGCCATTTTTCTTTCATTGTATGAAATCTAACTATAATCTTTAACCGGCCTCCCCCATTGAAGTCGTTATTTTTTGCCTTAAAAATTATTTATATTACAGTTGGTTTACGGTTTATCATCTTTTGATAAACAACATTTTGCAAATAATCACTTAACCAACAACGATTTAAAGCTATTTATTTCACTAACCTGTTAAAAATGCTCATTCTGTAAATAATAACTTGACAAATAAACATTTTAACACAATCAAAATACGACAAAACGCGAAATCCGTCGGACAGAGTTGAAATTTGGTGTGTATGTTGATTAGAGGTCCCGTTTTATTGTCCACACCATTTGACATTTGAGGACCTCGAGAAACGCTGGCACCTTGGAAAATGTCCTCCATCCTGAAGAAATTCGCTTGTCCCTCCGAATCTACGCGCTCTATGAAAATATGATCTAGGACAATATTAAAGCTCATTAAATTCTACATAGAAACATGCGTACTCTTTTGCTAAAAATGTACCTCCTTAGAGAGAGCACTTGAGGAAGTCAAGTGTATCGTCAATGCCTTTCCAGGAGATATTCTCTTGATATGAAACTTGTGAGAATACAAAGTCAACGTTTATTTATAGTTTCTTATGTCAGCTACACCAATATCAACATTTTAACGGACTGCGATAAAAACAGTAAGTTAGGGTAATGGTTTCAAACCTGAAAACTGAATACATCCTGTAGCCTAGGATGCTAAGCGGATTTCTACAAGTGACATATCCCTTAATCTGAACAATAAATCCACACTTATATATCTAAAAAAAAAAACAATTTGGCGGCCGCATGAAATCACCAAATATGAAATCATGTTTTGTCCTTGGTGCCTAAACTATTGCGCGGATTTCAATGAAAGATACACCAGGAGGTCTGTAATCAACACACCAGTGCCATGCAATGCAAATTTTCTAAAATGTATGAGGGATAAATCACTAAGACTAAATAATTTGATGACAAAACCCTATTTTTGGTCTTAATTAGAGGTAATTCAATAGTGGCAGCAATGAAACTCGACACCTATTTTCTCTGGGATCCTAGTATGTACAATGTCTGAAAACAAGAGCTTCGGGGACCACCAGTCGGTTGTCATCATGCAAAGTATATCCATTTTTAGTTTATTTGCACGTTTACAAAAAATGTAATCGTTATGCAAGGAATGTGTATGGCGAACGACATTCCACTCAAAAAAGTGTATGACACCATATTTCAAAGACTTAGCCTTCTTGTAGTAATGGGTTATCAAAATCCTATCAATTGCCGAATGTATCCTTAGTTGAAATCTGCTAATAGTTTGGACACCATCACAAAATGTTGACTTCTGAACTATATTTCTAAAAGAAGGATACATTTTTGTGATGTGGTGTCGTACATTTTTTTGTGTGGAATTTAATGATGTTTCGTTTGCCGTACACATTCGTATTCTAACTTCTTCTATATTCGTATTCTAAAAGTATAATACGCAGTATTTTGTTTTATGTACTAGATAATTTGTACGATAATGTCAATAAACGCAATAGCAGCGATGTTTCATATTATCAATGGTTAACCAAACTCGATATCGCCGTTTATCTAACTTTATCGAGGGCACTCGAAAGTTGATCGCGATAAAATCGGCCCAATTGATTTTCTGGCGCAATCGAGCTTTCCGTGCGGTCCGCTAATCCAATCATGGCTTTGTTCTCTACTATACATACATTGAATTGTATATTTCAATACAGTACCAGATATTCATAGGTATAAATATTTTCTTTATTCTTATTGATATATTTTTTCGTTGTTGTTTAAATTTCGTTGGTTGCCATTCCTTAACCCACCCACTGAGCGGTGGCTGTGACTTTCACCAGGCTTCATTATACATCGCCCTTACCCACTTCACAATTTATCGCCTGGGATTGGTCATGAAATTTGTTCCTGGCTTACAGTGCCTAAATAATAAGTATAGGTCTATACCTACTATTAGGTACTGAACGTAGATATTTTGTTTCTCCGATATTGACTACTTGACTGGTTGTAACTACTGTGCCGGTTTTGGCCATTTTCAATTTTATTTAGGTGTACTTAGACAAATTTACAAGTCAATGGTTTATAGTTAATAAAAGGGTAAATTAGTGCAGCACAAATGGCACTGTCATGACTCAGTGATCGTAGATTTTTCAGCAAAACCGGTGCAATGGCGTTTTTTGTCAAATTGTTATTTAATTACCAACCATCTTTACATTATTACTTAGTTCTAAATGGCTTTGATTTTATTTGATTCTTGGTACAAACATTTAATAGCCTCAAAATAATAATAACCTTAGCACTGCACCAAAAATGCTGGAAAATCTACGATCACTAACTCATGTCATGTATCAGGTGTCATTCAGTTATAAGTAGTCATGGAAAAAAGTTCCCAAAACTGGCTCCTGGGCCCCTTTCTGACATTTCATTAAAGAAAAAAAATTGTTTTCATGTCAAAATCTTAACAGCGGAGATTCCTATAAAATATAGTCATATATTTTCAATTCCTGAGTACTTAAACAGTTTTATAATTCCTTATTGACACAAAATGAAGGACGTCTGAACAAACAAACTGTCCTTAAAGTGGCCAAAACCGGGGAATCTGCAAATCTGATTTTGTTTTTCAATATTCGGTAGAATATAGAGCGTAATCACGATCAGAGTTGCTGGTAAGTATAGGTAATTAATTATCTATAGGTACATATTTACCTGCAATAAGTGTAGTTCGATGTTCGGTGTACGGTAGATGGGTACTAAGCTTACTTTAAATTTAATTGAGATTTTCTTGCAGAACCGTTTACCCTGCAGAAGTATTTTATGGGAAGTTAATAAAAATTTCAGCCGGTAATGTCAACAGAAACGACTACGTCGAAAGAGTTATTGGGCGGCAATAAACCCCCCGTGAATGAATAAACATTTGGGTAACAGAGACGTCGTTTGACATGTCATCGGTTTCTAAAATTAGGTGCACTTGCTTAAATACCTTAAATGCTATGTTGTACCTAATTTGTTCTGGTCTTAGGTATTTAAAATATGAATGGCGTTTTTGGCACCAAAATAATCCGATGTTTTCATTCGGCATTAAAATGAATGGTTTTTATAGAAGCCATTTTCAGCTCATCGTGGGCCTATCGAAAAAAAATTACCTGCATTAAACTGTACTAACAAGATGCCAAAATCTATCGTAATATTTTATTGTATCGTTATTGCTCTGGAATTTAACGGGTGTTTTTCCAGAATCCCTATTCAAAGTGAATCCAACAGGTGTCAAGACATCCGGCGAATTGTAAACAAATTCTGAAGATATAAAGTTTACGTGAGATTACGCGCTCTACCAAAAAGCGTAACTGGAAGGGACGTCAATATTCTCATTTTCAACCTTTTTTGGTATTTCATATACTTAGGTACTTCGGTACTAACGCTTAGGTAGGTACGTCAAAAAGTATCAGTATCTGTACTATCGTGGCATGGATGTTTTTTGGTTTATGTACACATATTAATTAACAAATAAATAATAATAGTAAGGTGAAATAAATAATAATGTGTATGTGTTGTTGAAAACAGTGTATCCTGCCTTGGTGCAATCGGTAGGTACTTGGCTATTGCAATGTGTGGGACGATGCTTTTAAAACTCACATGTTAAAATTAGAAAGGGCACATAACAAATAAAAGTTATAAATTTAGAATAAAGTAGATACCATAGTCTGGGCGAGGACACTGACCTCTATAACACAGGTTCCGACCTAGCACAGAAGTCAGGGACTTCAGCACTTTTTAGGGTTCCGTACCTTGAAAGGAAAAAACGGAACCCTTATAGGATCACTTTGTTGTCCGTCTGTCTGTCTGTCTGTCTGTCTGTCTGTCTGTCTGTCTGTCTGTCTGTCTGTCTGTCTGTCTGTCTGTCTGTCTGTCTGTCTGTCTGTCTGTCTGTCTGTCTGTCTGTCTGTCTGTCTGTCTGTCTGTCTGTCTGTCTGTCTGTCTGTCTGTCTGTCTGTCTGTCTGTCTGTCTGTCTGTCTGTCTGTCTGTCTGTCTGTCTGTCTGTCTGTCTGTCAAGACCATTTTTCTCAGGAACGCGTGGAGGTATCAAGCTGAAATTTATATCAAATACTCAGGTCTATTGTCCCTTGGAGCTGTGAAAAAATCAAACTTAAAATCCGACGCAATCAAAAGATACAGTCGTTTGTGCTGCAAATATTAGAGTTTTTCGGCACTCGCAAAACCTACGGGGTACTTCCCGTGAACTCAGAAACTTGAAATTTGGCACGAAGCAACGTCATATAGCATAGACAACTGAAAAATTACAAAAAGTAGAAATTTTGAGTGAAATCATACAAATTTTTTTAATTTTTTTATTTTTAACTTACTACCTTTTTCCTCGTAAACGCGAGGAGGTATTAAATTGAAATTCATGTCAAATACTCAGGGCTATAGGACCTTTTAGATGTAGCAAAACCAAACTTTTATGCCAACGCAATCAAAAGAAATAGCAATTTAAGTTGCATATTTTGAAACTGAGTACTTGCAAGAAACTCAAAACCTAAAGGGTACTTCCCGTAAACTCAGAAACTTGAAACTTGGCACGAAGAAACTTCATATAGCACAGATAAAGGAAAAATTACGAAAAGTAGATATTTTTAGTAAAATCATACAAAAAATATTTTTTAAAATTTTAAACTTACTACCTTTTTCCTCGTAAACGCGTAAATTCAATTGAAATTCATATCAAATACTCAGGTCTATGCTATAATACCTTTCAGCTGTAACAAAATCAAACTTCTACGTCAACGCAATGGGTGAACTTTTACTTATATACCTACAGGTTTGTACGGAACCCTCGGTGCGCGAGTCCGACTCGCACTTGGCCGGTTTTTTTTTGTAACTATTTCCGATAATAAAAGATTTATTATTTATTTTAATGTAAAAAAGTAGTATCTTAAGTTACTAACTGTACCTATATATAAATTGTATTTGGTATTTTTTCGGCGTACCGACAAACATTTAACTAGCTTTTTTCATTATTTATAAGTTGACTTCGTAATTTTTAAAACTAAAGTGGAGAAATATGTAATTTACAGCCTATTTCATTTGACTTAATTATTTTATTTAAGCTAGTCTCAATTTTAGACGATCTTCCATAGACGAGATGAAACAGCAAGTTCCACAGCGCAATATTTCTTCAGAACAAAAAACCACTCGATACAGTTTTTTCCCTCGATTATATCGTATAGGAGTCCAGACCCGTTATTAGCGAACTAATAAAAAATGTCGCAGACACTTGTTTCTACGATAGCAATAGCCTGATCTTACGCATAATACAGTCAGGAAACTATGTCAAACTTTACATGTTATTTTGTACCTAAACTGAAAAACCGAGAAGAAAAAAAATTGCACGTTCTAGTAACTTGTATAGCTTTTGCTAAGCAAGTACTTGAAAAAGTTTCATTCGGCTGTACCGGGCTCCATGAAATTCATTCAATTTCCGTCAACAAGAGTGAATGACAAAGACCACAATGGAAGGGTTCAAAATTTGTGGGAAATCCGAAAGAACGTTTGAAACATACTGTATAATGTTTGATTGCAAGACCCGGTTCTCCACTTTGACGTCCTTCAAAATTTAACATTATATTCAGGTTCGGTATAAAAATATTATTTCGCATTTTTCGCAATAGTGGGATTAGGGAAGTACCTACCTGGGAAAGAATGACACGATGTTTTGGTTTTGAATCATGTTTCTTTTATGTACATCGGCTTCAGTTGTTTGTAAATTGTAATCATATAAAAATCATTGACTAATAGTTAATAGTAACAGAGTCCGTTTTTTAAATAGTAACTATGATAAATTTATTTTTTTATCTATGAACTTAATGCCAAAAGGCATTCTCTACCAGTTAACCATCGGGCCAAACAGAGATTAAAAGAAGGTAATTAAAAAAATAAGATAAAATTAAACGATAAAAATGTAATGTAAAGGAAGTCTATTACCGTAATAAGACTGTCAAAGAAAGTACCACCCGAGTCGTTCTTGCGGACAATACTGCCCTGCTAAGCCGAAAGCACATAAGAGATAATAGTATTTCATACCGAAAGGAGTAAGTTTTGAAATAATCGACTTTCGCACCTTAAAAACCAAACCTTTTTAAAGATGTTAAAACTCATATATACTTATTTTAGTGTTTAGATTCGATTGCCATACTAAAATTATGCAATAAGTGTACCATTATACCTATTCGTGAGATACTGATTACAAAAAGAAACTTTAAAAATTGAGATAACTGCTTTCACTCTTAAACTAGTCATAGATCATCCCATACAAAAACATTTTTTTATAAATTCTATATAAATACATAGAAGGTTTGTAATAATACTTTATTTTATTTTATTTTTTATAACTTAGTAGTGGCAGCAAATAAGATACAATAAAATAACATTATCCTTTGTTTTCTATGACAAAAAAAATATCAAAAGTTGGAGGTCCTCGCCAAAAAGACATCATGTTAGCTGGTATTAGACTGGAGAGATTTTAAGAGCTTAGAGACTTGTTTTTTTTGTGCTAAGGCCATCATCATTTTGGAGCTTCTATATGACATGATCGATCTACAACAAATCACCATAAGTTTCCTTTTTTACCTTATATATCTACCTAATGAAAATCAATTTTAATTAGGTGCTACTAGTCTATGGGAACTTAATAAAGTGACGTTCTTGTTTTAGAAATTTATTTATGAAACGGATTGTACAAAATAGGCCCTTGTGCCTACAAATAACATACCAATAACACAGCGATTTATGAAATCTAAAGTTTTATAAAATAATTTGTCAAAACATAGTTAAGCGGTTGCGTCAAAAGAAAGAGTGTAAATATATACAGTGACGAATACGTAAAAATTATACCATTTCATCAGATCTCAAATAAACTTACATTCTTATATCATTTTCATTCCAATTCTATAAATGTGCGTGTGATTAAAATACGATTTCACGATCATTTCGGTGGGTAAATGTACTATGAAAATATTATTTTGTCTGTTAGGTAACTGATTCGCAGTTTAACGTATGTTGAACTACCGAGATGAACACTGTAATTATGATTTATAGTTCTCATAGTTTTTTTTTTTTAATGCTTTAACTTTCAATACAAGTGATAGAAGATAAAAGTATCATTATATTTAATAAAAACTTACCTTAATATCGGTACACACAAGGATTTACATACATTTGAAAACATAGGCACAGTTTTTCTTCACTTTTACGTCACAAAATGGATTTTCTTCCCTCCGTAATCAAAACAAATTAAGAAATTATCGTTATGAATATGTACGGTCACGTCTAAAAATATGGATACATTTAATGCGACAAAAACTTGTATCCAAGACCTTACGCTTTGGTAATAGAGTCGTGGCTACATATTTTTGTCACATTAAATGTATCCATATTTTCAGACGTGACTGTACCGTCATGTCTAATGCGAAACGTAAGAGTAGTGTAATCTTTTATATTAAATACCATAAGGTCAATCTTAGTTAATTAGTTACCTACGTACTCGGGGACAGCCGTACCTCAAATCTTTAGCGAGCTAAAAATTTGTAAATATAATTAATTACTAAGCGTAAAAGCGCTAACTCCAACTTAGCGCTTATTGCCTTAGAAATTTGACAAAACATGGTATCGACTGTGTCTAAGCGTTTCTAGCCTATGTGAATAACCGGCTTTATGGCTTAAACAGTAAATTTATTTATTTTTAGGGGCACCTTCTGCTTCGACTCTAGTGGCGAGTAAGGAAGATGCTTCTCAGTTTTGTACTGAGGTTGAGCCTGAAATGAAATGAAATGAAATGAAATGAAATATTTTATTGCTAGAACATAGTGTTTACATTGGTCTTATAATAAACAGGTGTCCTTATGTTCTACCTTATAGTAGGCATGCAATGATAAGTAGAGCAAGCGGCAAGCAAGCAAGCAATTTATATACAATATGTCGTGTCAGTAGAATTATTATATCACTAAGCTAGATATCAAAATTATTAAAAATGTCACATTACAAATTATTTTATCTTAGAATGTCAAATTAAATTTTATAGGATAGGTAAATTAGATAACAAACATAAATAAATAACATAATTTACACTATTACTAATTATATTATAATTACTAATTATCAACAAAATAATAAGAAATGGCTTAGTTACTGATTCCCGTCGGACAGAAATTCCTCAACAGAGTAATAACATTTTGATAATAGCCATTTACAGAGGGCACTTTTAAACAATTTCGTGTGGCTATCTGATATACATTTTGGCAATTTACGGTATATGAGGATTACCATGTAAAAGGCATTGTTTTTAAATATATCTTTTCTTGCTCTAGGCAAGAATATTTGGTCTTCCCGTCTGGTGTTTCTAGGATAAAAGGTATTATTTGTATCAAAATATTCAGGATGCGCTCTTACAAAGAGCGATGCCTGTAATATGTACATGCATGGTAGGGGTAGAACTTTCATGGATTTGAATAGTGGTCTACATGGTTCTAGATAATGGGCGTTGCAAACGGCGCGTATACATTTTCTCTGAATTAGGAATGCTTTGTGGATATCAACAGAGTTGCCCCAGATCAATAAGCCATAATTCAGAACGGAGGAGACATGTCCGTGGTAAGCTGTTAAGGCTACGGCTTTAGATGTTATATTGTTTAGTCTCCTAAGAGCAAATACAAACTTGTCAAGCTTTTCACATACGTCAGTAACATGGTTTTTCCAGCTGCAGTATTTATCTATATGTATGCCTAAAAACATAGTGGATTCTTCTTCTTTTACTGTCTCATTTTCATATTGAATGTCCAAGTCGATATCTGTACCTCTATATGTCCTAAATTGCATTACACATGTTTTATTAATATTTAATTTTAAATTATTATTGTCAAGCCAATGAATTACATTAATTACAGTGTCATTTATGTCTTTACTAAAATTACTTAAATTGTCAGATTTTATTATCAAGGTAGTGTCATCGGCAAACATTATGCAGTCATGTTGCACGTGTCTAGGCAAATCGTTGACGTATAAAAGGAATAATAATGGACCTAGTATGCTCCCCTGCGGTACTCCACAGCGGTTATATTTATATTCAGACCTTATGGATCTTCTTTCTCGTTCCCTCACTGCTGAGGATCGCGACCACATGTAGCTTGCTTCCATAATGTGCGGTCATAGGCCATGTGGACTGCACGGTTCAGGCTGCCGCCAGCCGACCTTTTTGCGGCGTTCGACCATCTCATCCGTGCCCCACCGCGAGCACGTTTGCCATTCATACGGCCCAGAACAATGTGTTTCTCCACCTCATGTGTACACCTTATGGATACAAGTTCATCATTGATAATCCGTTGAATTTCCGCACATTGTTCCCTCCCAGAAAGGTAACTTTGTATCCAGTTTAGCGCGTTTCCTCTTATACCATACTTTTCTATCTTGGACAATAGTATCGAGTGTGTTACAAAATCAAACGCTTTACTTAGGTCCAGAAAGACAGCTGCTACGGGTATTGGAGTTTTATTATTTATTGATTCTGATACTAATTTTATAAGATTAAAGCATGCCAGCGTAGTCGAACTCCCTTTACGAAAGCCAAACTGCTGATCATTTATTATCGAGCAAGCATTGAGGAAATCTAATAGACGTTTGTGCATAGCTTTCTCTAAGATTTTAGATATAACTGGTATGATAGTTATAGGCCTGTAATTGCCCATGAGGGTTTTGTCAAGCTTTTTGTATATTGGTTTGACAATGGATCGTTTGAGATTGGTTGGAAACTTTCCTTGCTCGAACGACAAATTTACTATGTGTGCGAGCGGTAACGCAATCTCGTCCGCACAGCACTTTAATACTTTAGTTGCTATATTGTCCACGCCTACTGCATTACTGTTGTTTAAGGACATTATAATTTTGTGCATGGCTTGTTTGTCGTAAGGTTTGAGAAATATAGTTTTTGTGTTTGCAGGTATTTCTAGATATGCCTGATTTTGTAGTCCTCTATTTGTAACCTGTGTATTAGTGAGATCAATAAAGAAGTTGTTAAAGAGTTGTGCTATTTCTGTAGGATCTGTGTAGTTGATTTGATCTCTTTCAATACAATTGATAAATTGAGGTTCGGTAAAAGGATGACCATTAATAACTTGCCAAGTCGCATGTGATTTACTTTTAGCAAGATTAATCACTTTACTGTTACGTAGTTGTTGAGCTTTATGTATACACTTTTGGAGCAATTTTGTGTAGTTAGCGTATTTATGTTTATTAGATGGTTTGTTCGTCGGCTCTTGGATATATTTAAGATACAATTTTCTCTTGATAACGGAGCTATTACATTTAACTTCAGGAACAACAGGTTAGCTGCTGATTACTTCTTTATTATGTATTTCTTCATTTGAATTAGTATTATCTGCAAGCTTCTCAATTATAATGCAATGCAAAACTGAGTACCTATTTACTCCGACAACACTAGTTTAGCTAAAATTTCAAAATAAAATTCCATTGCAAAATGAAAGCAAGCAAAGAGTCATTTCATTAGCATAGATCAAAACCACACTGCTTCGATCGAAACCATACCACACTACTTATCAAAGAATAATTTAAAAATTAACATATAAAAACCGGCCAAGAGCATGTCGGGCCACGCTCAGTGTAGGGTTCCGTAGTTTTCCGTCCGTCACAGTAAGTGTCCCCACTTAAGAGTTAAAATAACACCGCCATGAAGGATATGATATGAGCGTTACAGCGACATCTATCGGCAAATTAAGTAAACTATTGCGCGCGAGCTTAAAGTATGGAAGATGATTTTTATGGGATAATTTTTTATTGCGTGAACCGATTTTCACCGCTTTTACTTTATTTGAAAGCACGTCATTTCATTGTGATTTTGTAGAAATTACAGGTACAATAAACGCCTGCTTATACGGTTAAATTACAAACTTAGTTCAGAAATTATTTTGTAACTTTTTTTCAAAATCTATTCAACCTATCAAGTTCAAAATAATTTTCCTAGAAAGTTTTTATAAAGTTCTACTTTTGAGATTTTTTTCATATTTTTAAAACTTATGGGTCAAAAGTTAGAGGGGGGGGACACACATTTTTTTTTACTTCTGGAGCGATTATTTCCGAAAATATTTACATTATCAAAGAATGATTTTACTAAGCCCCTATTCATTTTTAAATACCTATCCAACAATATATCACACGTTAGGGTTGAAATGAAAAAAAAAATCACTCCCCACTTTACGTATAGGGGAGGTACCCTAATAAAACATTTTTTTCCACTTTTTATTTTACCACTTTGTTGGCGTGATTGATATACATATTAGTACCAAATTTCAGCTTTCTAGTGCTAACGGTCACTGAGATTATCCGCGGACGGACGGACGGACGGGCAGACATGGCGAAACTACATATAATGGTCTAAGAGCTGGCCACGTCAGATATGACACAATAATGAGAGCAGTGAAACCTGGCTAGTTAGACTGATTTACCGTCCTTATTGCTAGATCCGGGCATCTGGCAGCTTTTAATGGGTGGAGGTCAGAGTGACAGACCGACAAAGTTTTTAAGTTGGAAAAAAGTAATACCAAAATAGATAAAAACTGCCAAAGTTGTGTTATTAACCCATATTTTAACATTCCATTAACCCAGGGCCTATATTTTAACATTATATTAAAAACCATTGTCTATTATTGCGGAAACAAAAACAGTAGGCGACTAAGTAAAAATTGCATTATACATCATTTGGCACTACTTTCCCCCAACAGAAACTTCTGGATATGATATAATCTAATTAATTACATAATTTCCCATAATATTGCATCAAACCCAGAACTCTAGGATTTGTTTTCCTCGAGTTATTTGCATTATTTGACCCCCACCACTTTACAGCTGCCAGATGTCCGGATCTAGAAATAAGCATAGTATAGCAAACTAATTAGAGGGGTTTCGTTGCTCTCATTATTGTGTCATATCTGACGTGGCCAGCTCTCCGTCTATAAGGGTTCCTAGTTGACTACGGAACCCTAAAAAACGATATGCCGCCAATTCTCATAGTAATTATAGGAAAAATTGAGATATGGATAAACTTCTTAATGATTTTTTTATATGTTGTAAGTTAGATATCGCTATTTAGCTTATACCATTAGATGCGAAATTGTTATAGCTATTGAATGGTGTCAAAAAAACTAATAGGGCGTATCTCAGTGATAGCGGCTTTTGGCTTAGCAGGGCAGAATAGTGGGGTCATATTTTGGGCTGATTGTGCATCCCTAGTATATTTGATCGGTGCACTAAAATTTCTTTTTTTCAAAGGACTATTTCCTTCAAAAATAAAATAAGGTTATTTGATTTAGTATTATTTGATCAGTGTTTAGTATGTACATAATGACACACTAGGACGTAACGACTTACCAAAATTTTTGAACAAAGTTCACCAGTCAACTGCCAAGGCTTCTACCCAAGCATCTTAAGAAGCTGTTTCTTTAAGGCTTATATATAACGCGAATATAGTTGTCGCAGATAGCTTAAAATTACTGTTGTTTTTGTGTAACTAGATCTAAGTTAATCATTTTCTCGATTTATACCAATTTGTTTATTTTTGTAATTTAATAAAGTGTATAAATTCGTCTTTACATGTCTAGTTCTTAAGTACTGATTTATGTCTTAATTTTATTGATATCATGTCATAATACGCAAAATGTCTAGATTATAAGAATTTTGTACTAATTTATGAAGAAATGTCCCATGTAAATATCAATTTTAACCCTCCTACCAACATGTAATACTGTAAGCTTATTCGTGAATAAATATCTAATTTACACGGCACATACCAGCCACTAGTACGAGCACGCTAAAAAACCGATAAAAGAGGCCAGCACTCGTACTCGTTGCTCACTTCTACAACAACTCCCAGCGGGGAAACACCTGCAACTACACTGCTCAAATGTTTTACAAAGCTAAATAAGTGTTTTTATTCATCTCCCTACATGACCTGCTAAATGGTACAGCGGGTCAGCGCTGCTTGGTTCGACGTGGTAATCCGGTCTGCACACAACAGCTGGTCCTTCGAGCTCCGGATATCAGAAAACTGCGGCCAATTGAAGAAAGAAACAAGTACGCGCTGAGCTGGATTAATTTCGCTCAGAATCTTCATACGGTGTCCGGCTTAACCGCTGATACACCTGCCCGCTTTCGCGGAAGAGCCCTGTGCTATTTACCAGCTTGCTGGACGGACCGCTCGTGTAGAGGCCATACTCCACGTTCGTGTCCTGGCAACTTTCGTTGCAACGTCACATGGTTGACGTCTTCACACTGCTTTCGGACGCTCTGGCACTTGCACTTAGCCTTTGCGCGAGATTCAGTGCATCAGGGATTAACGCCCACGAGTAAGTAAAGTGAACGTAGGGCCGCTTTCACTGCACTAGGCAGTGTCAGCCATTAGGTTTTAGGTAGGTAAGGTTAGGGAACCCCACGTGCGTCAAGAAGCAAGAAGAAAGAAGAAGATGTCCGATCATACGCTCAAGATGTCTCTTCGCTCACACAAGGGACAACCCTCCAGAGCCGTTACCCCGCCGTCTGGTAAACCAACCTCCGGCGATACCAATACATGGGACAAAGGCACCAGCAGCACTCTTGGCGATGGTCCTAGTGTCGAACCGCGTCTACAGCCGCCGCCGGCAATAGCGCCGGCGCCCGCTTATTCGGAAATATCGGAAGACGAGGCGGAAAAAACGTTAGTTAAAAGTCCACCGGGGACATCGTGTAAACCTAACACGTCCGCCGGGGAAAAAGACCGCTTTTCTCAGTGCGGCGACCGCGGTAGTAAAAAAGTGCGCGAAAATAGAAGTGTGTATAGTGAAAAGTGCGACGAAAAGTTAGCTCTGTTGCTAGCGGAACTCGAGGTTCATAAAGCCGCCCTCGCCGTTGCTAATAAAGAGACGGAAACTGCCAAGTTAAGGCTACAGATTGCCCAGCATGAGGCGCAATCTGTTAGCGGTAAGTCCGAACCTCTTGTCGAAAAAGACGAGCAACGCGTGAGGAATTGGGTAGAACGACAGTCCCAGCTAGATCAGAGCAATTACGTAACTAAAAATGAAGCGTCCGCGTTACACACAATACGTAATTTCGCCTCTAGCGCGCCGGCGCCCAGCGCCCCCGCGCCCCGCGAGCCGCATATGAGTACTCATCGCCCGCCGCGAGATGTGTCTAGTCAGTATGCGCCCATTATGCATAGGCCAACCGAATTACCCGCTTTCGACGGTAATATCACAGAATGGATCGCATTCCGTACCGAATTTAACGATACCGCGCCCATGTTTAGTTACGTAAATAACGTCAGTAGAATTAGGCGCGCGTTGAAAGGTGAAGCGCGTTCCGCGGTGAAATCCATAATGTATACCGTCCAAGATCCATACGAGATAATGGAGGCCTTAGAGAGGCAGTTCGGGGACCCTGAAGAGATCGTGTTGACTGAGCTACATAATGTTAAACGCATGCCGCGCCTAGCCGAAGATAACAGTAATATCGTGTCTTTTGCCGCGCACGTCGCAAATGCAGTAGCGACAATAAAATCATTAAAGCAAGAAAAATACTTGTACGCGCCAGAGCTAGTCAACAAGATCGTCGATAAGTTGAACCTTATTGTTAGGTACGAATGGGGCAAGTTCAAACAAGCTAATTTGAACTCGCCCGATTTAGTCGCGATATCAGAATTTCTGCTAGAAATTAGTTCCGCGGCTAAAAGAACGAGTCGTCATCGAGGTCCGAAGCCGAAAAATGCCGTGAACACGGTTTCCTTTGAGCTGGACAATAGGTCAGGGCGTCATACCGCCCCCACCCGTACTCCCACCCCCGTGTTCTCCCGCGACTATTCGAGCGACTCCAACGACAGCTACCAGAGCACTCGCCCGCGAAATAGAGTAGATAGAGCTCACACGGGGGAGTATAGGTCGCCGACGGTAGCTCAAACGAAGCCCCGCGAGGCTAAAAGGCCCGCGTATACGGGGACCAAGCCCAAACAACATTCGGTACCAGCACGATTTACGTCACGTGATAAGTGTTTAATATGTCATAATCATGAACACAAAGTGGAAGCGTGTACTAAATTTTTGAATGCATCGGTAACCGAACGTTGGGATTGGGCGAAAAACGAAAAGCTGTGCTATAAATGTCTAGGCGCGGCGCACCGTGGTCGCTTCAAATGCAGGTATGTGGCTTGCGGAGTGCAACAGTGCGAAGCCGGGCATCACAGGTTACTACACGGTTTGAACGCATCTAAAGCGCCCGTGGAAGACAAAAAAGTCAGTAACGTTCACGCGATTAGAATAGCGCCCACGTTTTTGAAAATGATGCCCGTAGAGGTTACGGGCCCACTAGGTACTACGCAAGCCTTAGCCCTGTTAGATGAAGGGGCGGCCCTTAGTTTGATTTCACACGAAACAGCCGATCGTATAATGCCCCGAGAGCGGGGAGAAACGCTCGACATAGAAGGTATAGGTGGGAGCGTGAGCGATCCGGACTCTTGTAACGTGCGATTCGCGATCCGCGGCTTTTGCAGTAGGCATCTAGAAATGATGGAAGCGCTTACCATCAATCGATTGAACGTAGGAGCGCAAGGCGTCTCCAAAAACATAGTCGCGCAGTGCGACCATTTAGCCGACATAGCCGAGGAGCTGTGTTACGATTCTGCCGCGCCTTCAATAATTATAGGTCAAGATAATTGGCATTTGATAGTGACGCGCCAAATTATCAGCGGTAAATCGCACCTCCCGGTAGCTAGTTTGACGCGGCTAGGATGGTCACTGCACGGACCACATAGATCATCGGAGGCAACCGTAGCGTTTGTAGGCCACATGGGGCCACAAACGGCCGACGATGAAGCTTTAGCTCTCATGAAGGAACATTTCGATATCGAGTCACTAGGGGTAGTTAAAAAGTTACCTCGGGCCGATCCCGATCAAAGAGCAATAGATTTACTAGAAGCGACATGTGAAAAAATCCCCGGGGAAGATAGGTTCCGAGCGGGTTTGTTATGGCGTACCGATAACGAAGAATTGCCAAATAATAAAGCGCACGCGTTGCGGCAGCTGTACAGCCTGGAAAACAAGTTAGATCGCGACCCTATTCTGAAAATCGAGTATACTAAGCACATAAATAACCTGTTAGACAAAGGTTACGCGGAAAAAGTAGACTCGCCGCCCCCGCAGGACGCGCCTAGGGCATGGTACTTGGCGCATTTCGCAACGTTTCATCCGCAGCGCGGAAAAATGCGCGTAGTTTGGGACGCAGCCACTACCGCGTACGGTAGGTCGCTAAATAGTGCTCTTCTAGCGGGTCCTGATCTCTTAGAATCCTTATTCGGCGTGTTAGTCCGTTTTAGGGAAGGCAGGACCGCGGTAATAGCCGACATTAAAGAAATGTTCCTGCAGATAGAGATTGTAGAACGCGATCGAGATTCGTTACGTTTTGTTTGGCGGGGGGGAGGACCGCTCAGCCTCACCGCAAGAATATAGGATGAAAAGACTGATATTCGGGTCCGCGGCTTCGCCGACGACGGCATTGTACGTCAAAAACAAAAACGCAATACGAGCATGCGAAAGAATATCCGATCGCCGCTGAGAAAACTATAAAAAGCACGTATATGGACGACTTAGTCGTAGCTTTTGACCAGTGTGAGAGCGACGTTAGGCGCATAGTAAACGAAATTTACGCGCTTAATTTACGCGCGTCGTTCGAGCTCCGCGGGTTCGCCTCTAACAACCCAAACCTAATTTCTGACGTAGTTCCTAGCAAAGAGGATACGTCCCTCATCGGGGGAGGCGAAAGCGAGCGCACATTAGGTTTAAAATGGAACCATAAACGCGACACGTTAGGGTTTAACGTAAATTTACGCAACACGCCCGAAGACGTGCTCAACGGTACGAAATTACCCACTAAACGACAGGTGACAAGTAGCGCGATGTCGATATTCGATCCCATAGGCTACGTAAGCCCGATCTCTGTCTTAGGGAAGGCATTGATGCAGGAAGTCTGGCGTACAGGGATAGGCTGGGATACCGTTATACCCACCTCGCTCGCACCCGCGTGGAATTCATTCGTGAGTAATATTCAGCAACTTAGGGAGTTAGAAATACCGCGATACGTACCCGCGAGAAATAGAGAGGCCGACATGCACGGTTTTTGCGACGCTAGCGAAAAGATATACGCCGCAGCGGTATACTTAGTTAGCGAAGGCCCGGACGGACAGAAGTCCGCAGCCCTAGTAGCCGCCAAGGCGCGAGTCGCACCGTTGCGTATTATCAGCATTCCTAGGTTAGAATTGCAAGGTTGTGTGCTAGCGACACGGCTAGCCGACACAGTAGTAAAGGAGTCCGATTATGTCATTAAACATAGGTATTTTTGGAGCGACGCTCGCACAGCGTTATCCTGGATAAGGTCGGATCCACGTCGGTACAAAAGCTTTGTCGCACATAGAGTAGCCGAAATAGAAAACACAACTAAACCTACCGATTGGCGTTGGGTACCTAGCGCGTTAAACGTCGCCGACGACGCTACTAAGGGCGTCCCGGCCCAGTTCGGAGCTAACCACCGGTGGTTTATAGGGCCTGATTTTATACGGCAAGCCGAGGAGCATTGGCCGCGCGAGAAAACAGTAGAGCCCGTCGTAGAAACGTGCGAAGAGCGCGTCATAAAACCGGTTTGCTCCGTAAATACCGTTCAAAACAAGTTCGCATACTTGCCCGAGATATGTAGGTTCTCGAAGTTCACTAGGCTGGTTCGCACTACGGCCAGAGTTTTGGTTGCTGCCGAGGTATTCAAAGCCAGATTGTCTGTCAATAGAAATCCAGAAACAGAAATGAATAACAGACTCATAAGTCTAGCGGAGATACTGCTGATTAAACGGAGCCAAAATGAGTCGTATGCCGAAGAGATACGACTACTGGAAGCCGGGCGCGCGCTGCCGAAGAAGTCTGCATTACATCGAGTTGCTATGAAGCTTGATAAGAACGGAATAATTGTGCTAGATGCCCGAATAGACAGAGACGAAGCCCATATACCTGTCTTGCACGCTAAGGAGGCATTTACCAAGCTGTTGATCCATCATTTCCACGCACTTTTCAACCACGGAAATCATGCGACGGTGATCAACGAATTGAAGCAAAGATATTACATAGTCGGACTGCGCGGTACAATTCGTTATCTGACGAATAAGTGCCAATGGTGTCGGACCTATAAAGGAGCTACCCTCAAGGTTCCTGTAGGCGACCTACCGCCAGAGAGGCTCAAGGCGAATCAACCGCCATTTACCGCAGCAGCCGTAGATTTGTTCGGTCCTATGCAAATTGTCATAGGCCGCCGCCGAGAAAAGCGATGGGGCGTCCTTTACACGTGCCTCACCACTAGAGCCGTGCACCTAGAGCTAGCCGCCTCCCTATCGGCAGCCTCTATGATCCTATCGCTACGAAGAATGATGTCTCGACGCGGCGCACCCACCGTTCTGTACTCAGATAACGCCACAAACTTTTACGGCGCAGAACGCGAGCTATCAGAGGCCAAAAACTCTCTGCCCGATAGTCTCAAACAATTTATGACCGAACGACGCATGATCTGGAAGAAGATCCCGCCTGGCAACCCCTCCGCCGGCGGGGCTTGGGAGCGTCTAGTCGGAAGCGTGAAAACAGCTCTGAAAGTCACGCTAAAAGACAGAGCACCCCATGAAGAAGTTCTCCATACGCTACTGCTGGAAGCTGAACACCTGGTAAACTCCAGACCGCTGACCCCAGTGAATCCTGACTTAGAGGCTGAAGCGCTCACGCCGAACCACTTTCTCATCGGCCGATCGAACGCTATGTCCCCGCTGGGAGTCTTCTCCGACGAAAATATGAGCCTTTCGTCCTGGAAAACAGCTCAAGCACTAGCTGACAACTTCTGGAAACGCTGGCTGAAAGAATATCGTCCAAACCTGATGCCACGATCCAGTGCACACCAGAATGCGACGAAACTACACGTAGGAGATGTAGTAATTATAGCCGACGGTACGATGCCACGAGGTACTTGGCCTAGAGGCGTGATCGCACAGCTCTTTCCAGGTCCTGATGGCCACATAAGAGTAGCCATTGTACGTACTCGCGCAGGAGAAGTCCGCCGCCCGGTTTCCAGACTCATTCTCATCTGCTCCACACCAATCGACGGTGCTGACGCACGTGGGGGAGAATTGTCGCAGATAGCTTAAAATTACTGTTATTTTTGTGTAACTAGATCTAAGTTAATCATTTTCTCGATTTATACCAATTTGTTTATTTTTGTAATTTAATAAAGTGTATAAATTCGTGTTTACATGTCTAGTTCTTAAGTACTGATTTATGTCTTAATTTTATTGATATCATGTCATAATACGCAAAATGTCTAGATTATAAGAATTTTGTACTAATTTATGAAGAAATGTCCCATGTAAATATCAATTTTAACCCTCCTACCAACATGTAATACTGTAAGCTTATTCGTGAATAAATATCTAATTTACACGGCACATACCAGCCACTAGTACGAGCACGCTAAAAACCCATAAAAGAGGCTAGCACTCGTACTCGTTGCTAGTCCACGATCGAGTAAGGTATCTTCGAGTAAGGAAGTCCCCGGGTGCGGATGGCATCTCCAACCGTATGCTGAGACTTCTGCCCGAACATCTCTTACTCATTCTGGTCGGCATCTTCAATGCCGCCCTGACCAATAGTCACTTTCCAGCCGCGTGGAAACGTGCCACGGTCATCGGAATAGCGAAGCCCGGCAAACCCCGGGCCTCGCCAGCCTCTTACAGGCCCATCAGCTTACTCAGTTCGCTTGCTAAGCTGTATGAGCGAATCATCCTCGCTCGGATCCTCAGGTTCACGACTGAGAATTCAATTATCACGGACGAGCAGTTCGGCTTTCGTGCCGGGCACTCGTGCGTCCAACAAGTGCACCGCATCACGGAGCACGTGCTGGACGGCTTCTCGCGTCGAACAGGGTTGAAGACGGGAGCGATCTTTCTTGACGTGGCGAAAGCCTTCGACAAGGTCTGGCATAACGGGTTGATATACAAGTTATATCAGATCGGTATGCCGGACAGACTCGTACTCATAATACGAGATTTCCTTACGGACAGAAGCTTTTGCTACCGACTGGAGGGAACGCTTTCACCTCCACATCCTATTAGGGCAGGAGTCCCGCAAGGCTCCGTTCTCTCGCCTACACTCTATTCGTTGTTCACGAACGATATTCCTAGGCACCCGCGTGTCGAACTAGGGTTGTTCGCGGACGACACCGCGCTCTTTACGACGCACAATCGCTACATTCTTGTTCGGAAATACCTCCAAGAGGCAATCAATGGCTTAGGTCAATGGTTTCGTCTTTGGCGTATTGAAGTCAATCCGGACAAGAGCGCAGCGATTATCTTCCACCCTACTGCCATAGGTCCGACAGGCAGGAAGGTGGCTCCGGTCCGGCTTTTTGACCAGCCCATTCCGTGGGTTAACGAGGTCAAATATCTAGGCGTCACTCTCGACCGTCGTATGACTTTCAAAAGCCACATCCGTAGGGTACGCAACAGAGCGCTGTTCGTATTAGGAAGGCTAGGGCCGATGATTAACAAGTTTAGTAAAATGTCACTTAGAAATAAGCTGACACTCTACAAGACTTGTGTTCGTCCAATCATGGCATACTCAAGTGTGGTTTTTACCCACGTGGCTATGTCAAGTCTCGAGCCGCTTCAGGTCGTTCAGAATCGTTTCCTCCGTAGGGCGACTGGTGCCCCGTGGTACCAGACGACCCTCAGTTTGCACCATGACGCGGGGCTTGACTCCCTTTATGGTTTCTTTAAGCAGACTGCCCGGCGTTATTTTGACAACGCTCCGCACAGTAGTAATCCGTTAGTTAGGAAGGCTGCGAACTATATTCCCAACCCTCCCCCACTCGGACTCTTAACACGGAAGTCACTGATTAGGGGCCGCTCGGTTCGGCGGCCTAGACACTACGTCACGGACCAGGACGACGCACTCACAGCGGCCATTCATGAGAAATGGAACGCTGTGCGTGCGCCCTCCCCCACATGTACACTGCGGCGCCCCCGCCGGCGGGGTCGCCCACCTCGGAACAGTCGCGACCACATCGACACGTTCAGTCCCTTATCCACCCGGTACCGCCGCATACCGGATAGAGTCACTCCGACAGTCGTCGGGCCTAGCTGAGTTTCTTGCTGGAGTCTTCTCAGCTAGGCTAGGAGTAGCGAACCAGCGACAAAACTCCCATTAGCTCGATCCCCCCCCACTCACCCAGATCAGGTTGAACTCGCTTCAACTGATCTCGCTGGAAGCGCAAGCTCGGTAGGAGCATTCCAGCGTAGCAAACTCGTCACGTTAGGTCGCGGAAGGGTCCTGGATTTTCCCCCGGCAACCATCCCACCAAACAGTCCGCCCGCTTTAGCGCTCCAGAAGCATAAAGCCCAAGTCAGTCTCAAAAAAAAAAAAAAAAACTCGTTGCTCACTTCTACAACAACTCCCAGCGGGGAAACACCTGCAACTACACTGCTCAAATGTTTTACAAAGCTAAATAAGTGTTTTTATTCATCTCCCTACATGACCTGGTAAATGGTACAGCGGGTCAGCGCTGCTTGGTTCGACGTGGTAATCCGGTCTGCACACGACAATAGTACAGTCAGCTGTAGAGAAAAAGACCCCCCACTGCATACAAAATTTGTATGCAGCGTGGGCCTTCTTCTCTGTAGCTGACCGTACATTGTTTTAGAGGCTTGAAAGTGAGCTATAGGTAAATCGAGTTAGTTCCTGGGCCGATCTGCCAGGGCCGCCAGGGGAGGCCCTCGAAGATTAATATTGAAGGTTTATATGTTTTTGCAAGCTCGTTGAAATACAGGAGCATGACATTTTCTGAAAATGAATACATTTTTTTATCATTCTTCCATTTTATAGGCCTTCGTAGGCCTTCTTATGTTATTTCTCCCTTCCCGCCGTCATTACTTTGTTTGTTTCACTTTTAAGAAGCGTTTTTCCGTTGTTTGCTTCAAACCTACTCACTACTAAAAGGCGTTTTTTCAAGGAAATTTGATTTTGATTTCAAAATCAAATTTCCTTGAAAATGGAGCTCAAAGCCACAGAATAACATAATAGTAATTCATATCTGAGCTACAGAATTTAAGATTCTCAGATAGCGGCATTCAGCTTTCAGCAGGGCAGAATTGGTCCGATAAACAACCTTATTTTATTTTTAAAGGAAAAAGTCCTTTGAAAAAGTTCTTTGAATCCTTGTCGAATCAAATGTCATAACTGGACAAGTGATTTTCTACACTACGATTGGTCAAATGTCACTAAGTGGCTCTCCGTCAACCAATGAAATGGTACAAAAACATTGTTTTAGTGGTGGTTCGGGCGCTACAGCTAATGCTTACTTTCCAGCTTGGATTATGACCATCTTTTGCCACATTTCCAAACAGTGGCGTGAAAATATATATTTTCAATAAAAGCAAAGGTAGCCTTCGTCATTCTCTTTTTTCGGCAGTAAATTCCTCACTACCAAAGCCACAATTGATACCTACTATGAGCAGATGGATGCTGCCAATTGTTGTCTGTAATTTTATTTAACGGCCTCCTAGCCTAGTCGGTAGTGGTAGTGCCTAGGGAGCAGGAGGTCCCGGGTACGAATCCTGGTCAGGGCATTTATTTGTGTGTTTATCACAGATATTTATTTGTTCCTGAGTTATGGATGCTTTTTACATATTTAATATTTATCTATTACATATCTCGTCGCCTAGTACCCAACTACCCATAACCCATAACACAAGCCTTATTGAGCTTACTGTGGGACTAAGGTTGATTTGTGTAAGATTGTCCCCTAATATTTATTTATTTTATCACATGTATTTTACTGACTGCACTTACTTGAGATCATGCTTGATTTAATTCAGATTTATTAGACCCCGGACGACACGTAAAATTGCCATCTCTGATATATGATCTGACGAGACTGATACTCGTCAACTGTAATTTATAATTCTATAGTTGTGTTCAGTGTTTCAAACTATTGTAAAGGGGGGAGTAATAAAACTTGCCCTCGGGCATCGGGAATCGTTTAATTTGTCGTCGACGAAACGTTACTAAACAAACACGATAAATCGACGCCGAAGCTGGGCGGGGGTGTCTCGCTCTCGATCTATGCCGTGCACCCAAGCACTGAGACGAGATTTACATTTGCCAATGTTTGGCTAGGTTCACACGGCGTTAATTTTTCCCGTATACCGTATACGGGATTTTATCGATTAACTTTCAAAACGGCTCGACGAAGACGGCTTTCCCGCATAGCCGTTTATACGCAGTACACTGTATACATTATTTTCCTGAAACAGCATTGTGCGATGCCTATTTAATGTTTCCGTAAAATACTGTTGTGCTAAACTTTATAGCACGAATACAATGAAAAGATTGCAAAATAATACAAATGACGGATTAGATGTCAAATAATAATTTACACCAGTCCACGTTTGGGTCAAACAGAGACATGTAGGTTGGTGCAGGAACAAAACATCAGCCGAAAATTAATGACATCTAAGTATCTAATAAAATAAAATAAATTGAGAGCGTCTGTGCCAAACAAACGACACAAATAAAGGCAGTGCACAATACGTAATCGAGAATATCGAGGCGTAAAAATCATAGCAAAATCTGTATCTAGTTGTGTTGTAGCTATGTATCTCAAATATTTGTTCTACGCCTCCGTTACTTTCTAGGGGCTTATTGGGTCGCTTATTGTACGGTCACCTCTGAAAATATGGATACATTTAATGTGACAAAAACATGTATCCAAGACCTTACGCCTTGGTAATAGAATCGTGGCTACATATTTTTGTCACAATAAATGTATCCATATTTTCAGACGTGACTGTACAGGGGTCCATTTTAAACCTAGGATGTCAAATTAAGAAGAGTCGCGTATGTTAATATTTGCAAGATGGAGGCGGCGGTCACGTGGTCGACACGTGCCGGCATTTACTGCCTCGGAGATTAATGCCGAGTGTAATATTAAAAAACCGGGCAAGAGCGTGTCGGGCCACGCTCACTGTAGGGTTCCGTAGTTTTCCGTCCGTCACAGTAAGTGTCCCCACTTAAGAGTTAATAACACCGCCATGTAGGATATGATATGATAGTTCCATGTACAGCGACATCTATCGGCAAATTGAGTAAACTATTGCGCGCGAGCATAAAGTATGGAAGATGATTTTTATGGGATAATTCTTTATTGCGTGAACCGATTTTCACCGTTTTTACTTTATTTGAAAGCACGTCATTTCATTGTAATTTTGTAGAGATTACAGGTACAATAAACACCTGCTTATACGGTTAAATTACAAACTTAGTTCAGAAATTATTTTGTATTTTTTTTTCAAAAACTATTCATCCTATCAAGTTCAAAATAATTTTCCAAGAAAGTTTTTATAAAGTTCTACTTTTGAGATTTTTTTCATATTTTTAAAACTTATGGTTCAAAAGTTAGAGGGGGGGGGACGCATATTTTTTTACTTCTGGAGCGATTATTTCCGAAAATATTTACATTATCGAAAAATGATTTTAGGAAACCCCAATTCATTTTTAAATACCTATCCAATAATATATCACACGTTAGGGTTGAAATGAAAAAAAAAAATCACTCCCTCTTTACGTATAGGGGAGGTACCCTAATAAAAAAAAATTTTTCACTTTTTATTTTACCACTTTGTCGGCGTGATTGATATACATATTAGTACCAAATTTCAGCTTTCTAGTGCTAACGGTCACTGAGATTATCCGCGGACGGACGGACGGACGGACGGGCAGACATGGCGAAACTATAAGGGTTCCTAGTTGACTACGGAACCCTAAAAATGAGAAAGCAACCAAAATTAACTATTTGATTTGATGTAGCAACCGCATTCTATGGATTTTAAAAATCTAGTACCTACCGTAGGTGGTACTTACCCATCACAATTGTGTAAAATTGTATATCATGCTATGATATATGTGTAAATCTCATACGGGCGATAAATTAAACCAGACATAGAACTTATTAGTGTAATCATTAATTAAGATGTTTTTTAAGTTACACTTAACTGTGACCCCATAATTATTTTTTGAAAATTTTATCAGCAGCAATGTACTGTAAACATGGTTGCGTTACCAGAATGTCTATTACTAGTGAACTATATACGCATTTCTAAACTTACCTAATACCTGCAGGAACAATCACGTGTTAGTATTACACTGCGTTTAATGTTTTGTGGTTATTTTGGGAGACTAGACTGCTACTTAGGCATGTTAAAGATATTAAAAGTTATTTATTTATCATTTTTATCAACAAAGAACTGACTTCATCTGGATATTAGGATATTATATTCTCTTTGTCATCTACTTAATGTCATTTTAATCAGTCACGATCACGGATCAGAAGACAATTGTATTTAACTTCATGGTCACGATAACATCACTTGACGTGATGATTCCTAATACTGAGCATAGACATACTTTGATAGCACCTTTTCTGAAAATGCCTTAGAGAATTCAACCCGGATGGAGTAGCCATGTCCGCCATTTCCGATACAAAAAAGTCTGCCGATATTTGCGGGGGAGGGGAACGTCAAATGTATGGCTATTCGTACGTAACGTACAAATATCTACGTCAGATAAACGTCAGTCCATACATAATACTAAAGATAATTAGTAATACTACTAATACTAGGTGATATCATATGATCACTTAGTATTTCATTTGTCTGATTTTGTTAGACCATGGTGGGAAATAAGCATACGGCCCGCCTGATAATTGTATTATTACCAAAATTGATTTCGAGAATTAACTAAACAGTCTAAACACCACAAAGTTTGGTACATTGTTTCAAAACGTGACAAACTCTTTGGTAAAGTTAAATGTTTTTTTAATTATTTCAACTTTTTTTTTTTTTTTTTTTCTCTTTATTTAAGAGCTTGTCACCGAAGTGAACATATCGCTCCATAAGAACAACAAAACATTAAAGTCTTACATCTAACCTTATCTATTTACAAGAGCCTTTCGAACAAGCTGCAATAGCGCTGCGGCCGCGTCCGACAGAGGGGCGGCCAGAGCGCTATTGCAGCCTCCCACATAGGAAATAGAATAAAAATGTTTGGAATAAGCCAGTTGTACTCGGGCAGCTTCGTTCCGGACACATTCCATAATAACATGGTACACGTCTTCTAGAATATTACATTCATCACAATTAGGAGAAGGAACTTTTTTCATTAAAAAACCAAATTTGTTTAATGGGATATGACCTGAACGAAGTCTCATTAAGTCATTAATAAGTTTAATAACACACAGTCTTGTCTACTAAGAGGACAATCTATCCATGGCGTCATTAGAGGATGAGGTTGGATCGTCTTATACCAAATGCCCTTTTCCTTAGATCTCTCGTCAAAGTATTCTTTCCATAGAGTATATGACTCACGTTTGGCGAAAATAATACAATCGGAGTAATATGGTAACGTATTACATTCTACACCGTCCTGACAGGCCAGCCTCGCTATGGTGTCCACGGTTTCATTACCGACTATACCCACATGAGATGGGATCCATTGCAATAATACGGTCTTACCCTTTGACTGCAGTTTGTCAATAAAATTCAAAATGGTGTAAGCTATCGGAAGACCTCGAATATTTGACGTACATCGAGCAACATGTTGGAGCGCACTTTTAGAATCCGACAGAATGACAATCTTACTGTAATCTAAAGATTGGATATGGGATAAGGCTTCAGCAATGACAACCAGCTCTGCGTGCATAATGGACATGTTGTGCTTTATGTGTATCTTAATTGATATGTTTGATTGAGGGTCATAGAATGCAGCGCCTAAGTTGCATCCTTCTTTAGAGCCGTCTGTATATATACACTGATATTCGGAATAATGAGTTAGCAAAAAATCATCCACGGTCGTTTTTAAAGCATTTTTCTTATATTCACGCTTAGATTTAGTGATAGAAGCTATGTTAAACCTAAAAGATTTAGAAATATCGATCGAATTAACCCATCTGTCCAATGTAAACATTTCCAATATGTTACTGGAATGCATAGTAGTTGATTTATACTTATTATGTACAGTAAGGAGAAGAGGTTTTTTTATTTCGCAATGTATCACGTGTTTGAATGTCGTTATTTAATACATCTAAGAGTTTAATAGTTATATTATTTTCAAAAGATCTAGATTTTAACCAAAACTTGGAAGCCAAATAAAAGCGACGAATATATAAGGGCTGTACACACAATTCAGATTCCATCGCGTGTATAGGAGTAGACTTAATAAACCCGCCTATTGTCCTCAGTGCTTGATTTTGAATTTTATCGAGTTTATACATATTGGAATTGCAACTATCGTCATATAAAAAAGACGCATAATCTATTCTGCTACGAATGATTGCAAAGTATAATCTCCTAAGATGTTTTGGATGGACACCCCATCCAGGTCCAGCTAAAACTTTTAAAATATTGCAATATTTATGTACCTTCTGTGTTATTTCATTAACATGTTTTTCCCACTTGAGAGATCGATCCAACCACAATCCCAGGTATTTAACACACTTAACTAATTCTAAATTACAATTATTAATTTTAATATTTACAGGTTCTCTATTAATACCTTTTTTAAATAAACATAACTTTGTTTTAGATGTAGATATTTGATTTGTTAAATATATTCAGAGAGTTTTGCAATACATCTTCAGCCTCCACGATAAATTTCTTTGTAACATACAAAATGTAATCATCTGCGTATTGTGAAAAGAATACACCTGTCAGTGATTTTTTAATGTGCATAGTATAAACATTAAAAAGCAGTGGCGAAGTTGGGTCTCCTTGAGCTTACCCTCGACCAGTTGATCTGCGTAACATAGTGCTATCAGTTTGAATAGTAAGATATCTTTCATTTAAAAAATTCCATAAATATTGACAAATGTTACGACCAACCCTCAGCCCGTCAAGTATTGAAATTAAAACAGGAACATTTACGTTATTATATGCATTGTCAATATCTATGAAACTTCCCAAAGTAACCATATTTTTTGAGAATCCGGTCTGTATTCGACTTACTAAGCTACTTAAGTTATCTAAAGATAATCGACATTTCCTAAAACCGACGGTTTCTTCAGCAAACATACAATTTTTTTCTAAGAACCATTCCAATCGCCTATTGATTACAGAATGAAATATTTTACAGATACAAGAGATTAACGAGATCGGTCGGAGAGCAGAGTCAGAAGAGGGATCTCTTCCAGGTTTAGGTATTGGAACTACCCTAATTTCCCTCCACTGAGCGGGAACAAAACCTAAGGAGTAGAATTTGTTATACACCGATAGCAGTAATAGTTTACCATTCATAGGAAGGTTCTTAATAATTGAAAATGATATACCGTCACTACCAGGTGCAGTATCTTTTGTTTGATTTAATTCATAATTCATAATTCATAATTTATTGCATAATAATCATGTGGTACAACAGGTATTATATTAAAATAGGATCACACATGAACCCTGTTAGGGCACAGCAAGTATTTCTTAGAACTAAACTATAACTAGAAGATGCAGGCACATATTACATAAATGAAAAACATTCAAAAATATATTAAAGAAAATGCTTATTGAAAAAAGTTATTATACAGTAGACGAATTTTTTGAGGATAATGAAATAAATGATTTCTAAAGTTAACTATCTGACAAAAAAAAAAAAAAAAAATTTTTCATATTAGGTATATATTTTCGAGATTTATTAAAATTACATAAATTAAAATAACGCATTTTGATTCTTATGTTCGAGGCATAAAATTAAAAACTAATATTTTTTATTTTATACGTGTTATATTAGTATTGGAACAAATTAAATTATTTTTAGAAAATATTAACAGAGTTTACTTTTTATATATTTATTTCAGATCAACAATTATTAATTATAAGTATTATACGCATATTTAATCTAAATTATCATTATACATCATTTTATTTGGGCAAAGAGTCATCATTCAGGTACTCGTCTATGGAATAATAACATTTTTTGAGGAGCAAATTTTTTAGTTCCCTTTTGAACACGTTGTCCTCGATTTCATTAATTATTTTTTCGGGTAGTTTGTTTGCTACAAGTATGCATCGGTAGTAAGGGCCTTTTTTAAACATTACTAATTTAGTTGGTGGTAGTTGTATTTCAATTTTATCATTTTGTCTTCTTTTCGAGTTAACAACTTTTATAGTGAATAGATGCGAATTGTTCCTAACAAAGAGTGCCGCTTCCATAATGTATATAGAGGGCAACGTGAGAATATTTAATGCAACGAAGTGCGGCCGGCAACTATCTGGGATCTGCGTGTTGGTAAGTATGCGAATACATTTCTTCTGCATCAGAAATAGTTGATGGGCATCAGTGCTGGCCCCCCACAGAATCACACCGTACTGTAGCCTTGCGTGCGCAAACGCAAAGTAAGCTGACAGGGCGGTTTCCAGGTTAGTGTTGACCTTGAGCACACTTAACGCGTATATAAAGCTCGATAACTTTGATTTTATATTTTGAATATGTGATTTCCAGTTTAAACTTGTATCTATTTTAATTCCTAATAGTTTAAATTCGTTTACTTCCTCTATATCTTCGTTTTTTATTTGTAATGACATTTCCAGTGATTTTTTTTGAATAGGCCTAAATTGAATTATTTTAGTTTTTTTTAAATTTATTTCAAGATTGTGATCTGAGAGCCACTCCGTTATGGTTTCTGTAATTTGCGGGAGGTGCTCGTTACACTCTGTACTATCCGCACAATTTAGCAGCAAGGAGACATCGTCCGCGAACATCACACATTTGCATTCCATATTTTTTGGCAAATCGTTGATGTATGCCAGAAATAGGACACATCCGATCACGCTTCCTTGAGGAATGGAGCAGGTAGTGGTCCGCATTGGTGAGGTTATCGCCTTCACTATACCCGTGTTTTTATAAAACCAATCAATTTGTACGCATTGTTTGCGGTTTTGTAAATATGACTTTAACCATTTATGGGCGCTACCGCGGATTCCCATGCCGTATAGTTTATGAAGTAGAATGTTATGGGAGACACGATCATAGGCTTTGGACATGTCTAGGAGTAGGCCTACAGCATATTTTTTTGAGTTTAGGTAACTAAGTATTTCCTGGACGTAATTGTAGATCGCAAGAGTCGTCGAATGTCGTTTAATAAGTTTAATCACGGACTAGATAAATACTAATGGACGCGGTACTGGGCCGGGCGCGCGTTACATGCTTTATGATCAGAAGCGCATAAACTTGTCGAAACCTCATGCCGCGCGGTTCAGTCGTCGTTCGACCACGTGTGACGAATTTAGTGCAAAAAAACATGTAAAAATGCCTTGTTGTACAATTTTGTCGTGTCGTATACGAAGCAACGAATTAAAAGAGGTCCCTGGAGGGGTTACTTTCCACCGGTAAGTATAAAAACCGAGTATTTCACATTTTTTCCAAAAATTGTAGGCTTTTATTACGACATTCACCCATTATCTAATGGTACAACAGTATTCATATCAATTGCTCGCTGGCTATTGCTGGCGGTCGCAGGATTACGCGAGTGACGCGCAATGTATTTGGAAATACGAACGTCGCTCGTCAGTCTCGTCACACGATCGGCAGCCACGTTGCTGGGCAACATGGCTGCCGCGCGCCTGCCGCCACGAGAGTGCCGCCCGTTATTTGTTATCGATAATTTCGAACACATTGTTTAAGGTGTAACTTTCTGTCCTATAGTAGAAACTAATTTTCTTTATTTCGAAAACAAAATAACGTGATTGACTGGATTAATTAATCCAATGATCAACTTATTTTATAGGTACGATAACTTTATAATGGTACTTCTAACCATATTAATATTATTAATGCGAAAGTGTCTCTGTCTGTCTGTTACCTTTTCACACTTAAACTGCTGAACCGATTAAGATGAAATTTGGTATGAAGATAGTTTGAGTCACGATTATTTTTAGTATTTTAGCAGACACATAAATTAGATAGATAAGGGTACATCCACAAATTACGTCAAACAAATTTTAACAATAATGTTTAAAATTACTATTTCTTTATTTTCCCATTTTAAATAATATATTAAATGAAATCAAAGCAAGAAAAATTATAATAAGAAGACATAAAGAGTTCCTTTCGTTCAAAAAAAGTGTACACAGTACTGTACTATGTGTATATATGTACACGATATTTGTATTTGTGACGTCACAAGAAATAAAACTCCCCCTTCCCCTTATCAGAACTCGTCACACTTTGTTGATCCCTCCGTCCCCCTTAAAATCTGACGTAATTAATGGATGAACCCTAATTAGGGTAGATTTTTATCCAGCTATTAATAAAAATCGACATTGTTTTATTAATATGAGGTGTGGCGTGGTATTATGGAGTTAATTATCGATAATCGATATCGATAAAATATATATATCGAAGGGCCACATCCCTAACGTAGGCGGAGCCTACGAGGCAATGGTAGTGGTTACGTATTTTCGAGTGTACGCACACATCAACACAGCGAATGAGAGACTGACATTTCTTTGTGTGTATCACCTCGTGCGTACTTTAATGAGAATGTGTGCGTGTAAATGCCGGCTACGCTGGTTTTGGAACAAACTACGGCTGATACCGTCTCCATATACTCCGTGGATTTAATACATGACTCTAATTCCTGTATAGTAAATGGCTCGTCTATGACCGTGCTACATGACTCAATCGCTGGTGTTCGTGGGGATACGTTATCTGGTGTTAGAGAACAAAGGAGATTGTGCGCTTTCTCTACACTAACATGAGGCTGAGAAGTCTTGTAGCCTTTGAGCCATTTCATTCGAGACCAAACTTCAGAGGCTGAAGATGACTCACTTATTGAGTTACAAAATTGATGCCACCCTTCATTTTTATGCGTTCTAATTAATCTCTGAGCGTCTCTTATCTTTGCCTGGAGGTTCTCAAGATTTAGTGGTGTAGGATTCCGTCTAAACAAAGTGAGCGCTAATCGCCGTTCGGCAACGGCTTTGGATAAGGACTGGTTCCAGTAAGGCTTTGGTTGAAATGTTTTAGCAGGATTATTATTGAATTTAAAAAAGGGGATGAAAAGATCGGCTGCCATGTTTATTTTATCTAACAATAAATTATATGTTTCTAGAGGAGATTCAGGCAAAGACAAATCGTTAAAAATATTTTCTAGATATAATCTGTATTCATCCCACTGAGCCGCTTTATAGTTTCTCCTTTGTATATGCTTGGCACTAGAATTAACACATGTGGACATTTTAATTATTAGATGATCACTTCCTAATGACTCCTTTATAACATGCCAACTAAATGCCAAATATATATCAGGATATACTATAGTAACATCTGGAGAGGACTCCTGTAATACTCCATTCACAAGGCGTATCCTTGTGTGGCTGTGATTGTTAAGCGATACTAGATTAAAATCCATAAGTGAATCAAATATTTGAGTGCCTCTGGCATCTGTTTTATATGACCAGTTAGTAGGGTGGCCATTAAAGTCTCCCATGAAAATCACGTTAGTTTTCACAATTGAAAAAATAAAATCCCAATCACTCTGCTGAGTCGCTACGGAAGATGGACAGTACACTGCTATCACATTTTGAATTTGATCACAATTAAACACTTTTACGTAAATTATTTGTATACTGGGGTTTTGAGATTGCACACGACACTGTTCAGACCTAATCGATTTGTGTGCAAGGATTGCGACACCGCCGTAGCCATCGGATCTGTCCTCCCTGTATATATTATAATTACTAATACGAAGATAACTGTCTGCATCTAACCAAGTTTCACTAAGCGCTGCTATATGAATTTCCTCTTGAATAAGAAGATTTTCAAATGATACTAATTTTGGTCTAATGCTCTGCGCGTTCCATTGCAACATGTTAAGTCTGCACTTCCTAAAGTCGTCATTAGCCATCTGTGGCATTTAATAGTGGCTCCAAAAAGGTCATGTCAAATATTTTTTTCATTAGGTAAGATAAGAACCATTCAATGCCTATTTGAACACACCGTTTAATTTTTTCAGTAATCGTCAGGTTTTTCAAGAATAAGTATTATACCTTTTAACTTGTCTAGTAATGCACTAGATATCGGCTTGTCTTTGTTAAGTTCGTTAGGTTGGTTTGGTTCTGGTAGTGGGTCAATATCCTCAGTTTCCATGTACACAGGGTCATTATCAAAAATGCCTGCAGCTTCTTCTCTTACTACTTTCTGAGTAGTCACAGGTTTCTTCGGCTTCAGCCGTCATTGTTTTTTAGGCGGCGGCGACTGAGCTGTGGACTCACTATGCACCACCGCTTGAGTTGTCACTACTTTAGAATATGATGGTTCTATGATCGGAGATACTGTCGTTGGAGGTTCAGAAACTGAAGACGTATCTTCTGTTCTCAGTGTCACGGGAAAGTTAGCCTGATAGTCCGAAGGGGCTGGCGGGGCGTCAGAAGCTAGTTCGCACTTATTCATAGCCTTTTTATAGGTACAGTTAAATTCAGCCATAATTTTTCTAATTTGTCTTTCTTTTTGGAAGGCAGGACATCTTTTGTCAAGGGCCATGTGATTTCCTGAGCAGTTGCGACACGTATAAACAGTCGTCTCACAATTTAAATGATTACCTCCACATTTAGGGCATGTAGGTTTTTTTGAGCATATTTTCTTCGAATGACCGAACCTCCAACAATTTGCGCAGAGTGAGACAGGAAATAGATATGGTTCTACCTTAACTCGCATGTCATGTATGTAGACGGAAGCTGCTAATGAAGGTCCTTTAAAACCGACCCGTATGGTCTCACTATCCGTCCACCCTGATTCGTCGTCCTTGCTTCTCTTACTCAATCTTTTTATTGAAACTATTTCTGTTCCACAAACCATGCTTTCCATCATCTCTTTTTCATCTAGACCTAACTCTACGTCTTTAATAATACCATAGGATGAACCAACCTCATATGTCTCAAGCCTCAACCGCCAGCCCAAGTCTTCACGTACAGCTGCCAAGCATATAAGCTGTGCGGCATTAGGTTCGCTATCAAATTGAACAAGTACTTTATACGCGTTCACGTACTTGACTCTAATGATACCTAAAATATCATGACTTTTTAATATTTTTGCTAGCGCAAATTGTTTCGGCAACTGGTCCTTGCAAGTAATGCTTATCTCCGTACCAACGGGTAAGTTTGGGTTGAACATATAACGCCGTTTAGGATTGTTGATGGATGACTAATGTCCACTCATCTTCAGATTCTCGATTTCTTTTAGCTGCGTAAGAATGGTCTTCTTTAGTATTTGCTGTACTAACCTGAGCTTTCTGTGTTAGGTCATCTGTTGAGTGCGGCGGCGGTATTGGGTGCGAGTGCGGTTGCGGCCGTTCATGGTTGTCTATCGTTATAGTTTCTACCTCGTAATCCATATTACTTTGTATTGAGTCTTAACAATCATTTTGAACACATTTTTCAGAACTATTTAGGTGATTTGTATTTTCATCAGTCTTACCAAAATTCGTCCCTTCAGACATAGTATACGGATCCCGGCTGAGGCAGTCGGGACCGCTTCAGAGTAATCAAAAAACGCAAATACAATATTTTGTGAGTATTTTTAAACACCAAGAACGTAGAAAACAGCGTGAAATCAATGAAAAATTAATTAAATTACACAACAATTTCCAAAACACGTCTTGCCGCCATTATTTTTTTTTTTTTTTTTGTATTTTAACTTTGATTTGACAATGTCAGTCACATGTTATGGTTATGTTGGCAGTACCCTACACCGACGGCATGACACCATCAACACGCGATGTTCTAAGTGCCGCCTCTTCTTAACGTAGTGTTATATTCTCTTTGGTCAGTTATACAATACAGAAGTAATCGTAACTTATAAAAATGCCTCGTTTGACAACTTTTACTGCTCCCGAATTAATGGACATGATTTTAAATTTACGGTGAAGCATTACAAAATGGTAATCGAGCGTTAGCTCTGTACAGAGAGCGATTCCCTGATCGAATTGTACCAAGAAACGCTCGAGTAATTGTAAACGCAATACAGCGAGTTCGCGAAGGTTTGCCCGTGACTAGAAGGCTGGAGGGAGCAGCCATTCACGATGAAGTACCAGTTCCATTACAAGACCGAATCTTCTGCCATTTTGCATTTGACCCTGAGAGTAGTACAAGAAAACTGTGCTTTTAATAGGTAGGTATTAAAATAAATTGCTTTTTTAAGTCTGTGGTTTTTTTACGTGTACGAGTACCTATCTAACTAGATTTTTGAAACTGGGTATTACGTTTATCAGATAAAAAGCATCTAACTTGGTTATTATTTACCCACTCATGTCATGACAGTTAATGACAATAAATGGGTTGACAGTTAATGACAACAAATAATGGGGGTTTGAAATGGGAATCAGAGAAGATATGGCTCATTTTGATTATGCGCTTATAACTAGTTTTGCTAAATATATATAATATAACATATATAAACCTACTTAGTTACCGATTCAATGATCAATTTTTGTTAGGTGATCTGGCCCAGATTATTTAGGACCATTTAGGAATGGTTCTTACCTTTAAAGAATCGTCATAATTTCTAGATCAAGATGGTGGTAAAAATATTGCGTAATCTAATGGGAAAATTAAAAATCATGCATTTAAAACTTGAATCTGACAAGGACAATATTTGGAAGCGTGCTTGCATGTGATTTTATATTAATGTAAAAAAGTACCGATTTCTTAAAGATAATGTACAAAAGCGGACTTGAAAACAAAACGGGAATCATGATGAAATAATAAAAAGTCATATTTTGATCGTATTTATAGTTCCTGTATTTCGGTAAACGTGGTAAACAAAGACTGATGTCAAACCATCGTTGATACTATTAACTGAACATTCCTAATACCTATTGCGAAGGGATAAGGTTCACCACCGTTAAGTGCGATAGCACTAGTATCTGACATCACAAAAATTTAAAAAAAACCGGCCAAGTGCGTGTCGGACCACGTACCGTACCTTCAATGGAATAAGAACCAAACTAATACAAAAAGGTCGTATCTAATGGAAGAAGTTTTTTGGAGATAACTCAAAAATGGCTGAACCGATAATGTTCAAAACAATTTTCGTAGAAAGTATATGATAAGGCACATCTCTTCAAATTTTTTGAACTTACGGTTCAAAAGTTGTGTACCCCCACAACTTTTCTGACTTTCGAAGCGATTATTTCAGAAAATATTCACTTAATCACAAAATAGTCAAAAAAACCTCAATGTTATTTTGAAAGACCTATCGATTCATATGTCACATGTTGATATTTGGTTAATTTTTTTTTTAATTTTGTTACCTGTATGGAGCGCCCCCCTAAAAATATTTTTTTTTTCAAATTTAACTACATAACTAAGTAGTTGCATACAAAATACACCTTATGTGTAAATGTTATTCAGATACGTCGCATAGTTTCCGAGTAAAATGCCTGTGACATACGGACGGACAGACAGACAGACAGACAGACATGACGAATCCATAAAGGTTCCATTTTTTGCCATTTGGCTACGGAACCCTAAAAAGATGCGTTCTTTATCGAAGGAGCATGATATTATGCCATTATGAAACCCACTTTTAATATTCAAACTTGCAATCATACGCATTTTCAATCTTTAGGCGTTTTAATACAGTCGATTTCTAATTTAAACTTCCGTATTCGTAGGCTTAGATACTATTTTAATTTCTGTTGTAGTAATGTTCTGTTCTGTTTAATTAATGTTCTATCGTGGTTCTAACTTACCGAACAGTATCAAAACGCAGATCATGTAACGGTATACATTGACAGTGTCAAACCAAAAAACAATCCTGTTTCAGGCCAGGGTGAAGTTAAACTTTACGTCAATGCCATAAGGACGTTAACGACTTGTCTCGCGGAAAAATCAACATAACGTTTATTTATTTAGTATTTCTAATTCCCGTTTCATTTTTTTGCAATATTTTGTCCAAGACCACCGGGGGATGGGCAGCAGCATCCTCGGAGTGCGGTGGAGATACTGCGATCGCCAACCCGCATGCCAAGCGTGGCGATTACGGCATTCACCCCCCATGAAAAGAACACAAAAACCACGGCCCCGAGTGTCCGGCGACCCCCGGTGCCCTGGTTATAGTAGCGGCCAGGGTACTAGCGGGGTCAGGGGTGCTAAGAATCTCCGGCAAAGATCCGGCTACCACCACCGACGACTTCTGGCCCTGGCAACATATAACACGCGTACACTGCGGACCGACGAAAAGATAGTGCAACTGGAGGAAGGATTGAGCAAGTTGCGTTGGGATGTTATAGGGTTATCTGAAGTCCGAAGAGAGGGGGAGGAAACGATAATCCTAAAGTCCGGCAACTTGCTTTATTTCCGGGAGGGCGACCAACAGTCCCAGGGAGGTGTCGGGTTCATCGTCCATAAGTCCCTCGTAAACAAAGTGGTGAAGATCGAGAGTGTGTCGACTAGGGTGGCGTACCTTATACTCAGAGTATCCAAGAGGTACTCGTTGAAGGTCATACAGGTGTATGCGCCGACATCGGCACACTCCGATGACGAGGTGGAGGCTATGTATGAGGATATATCGAAAGCCATGCATAGCTTCAAAACCTACTTCACCGTTTTTATGGGGGACTTCAACGCGAAACTGGGCAAGAGAGATGGTGAAGAGCTGAGAGTGGGGCAATTTGGATTTGGAAGTCGGAACCACCGGGGCCAACTACTGGCTGGCTTCTTGGAGAAGGAGGGACTCTACATGATGAACTCCTTCTTCAAGAAACGTGAGCACAGGAAGTGGACCTGGATGAGTCCCGACGGTGCAACTAAAAACGAGATTGACTTCATCATGTCGACGAAGAAGCATATATTCAATGGTGTCTCTGTGATCAATACGGTTAAAACCAGAAGTGATCACCGTCTGGTGAGAGGCACATTGAATATATGTGCTAAGCTAGAGCGCTCTCGACTGATGAAGTCTACGCTCCGTCCAGCAGCACTTCAAATCCAAAACCCTGAGAGCTTCCAGCTGGAACTCCAAAACCGTTTCGATTGTCTAGGCGGCGATGTGGACGAATTCAACGACGGGTTTGTGGAAGCTGTCCATAGTACCGGGTCTAAGTTTTTTAAGGCCCAGCGGAGCAACAGAACCAAAAGGCTCTCTGACTCCACTCAGAAACTCATCGAGGAAAGGAGAGAAATGGTTCTGCAATCCTCAGCAGATGCGTCATTATACCGGCAGCTCAATAAACGAAGAGGCCATTGAGCAGAATAAGGGCTCCAAAGTTTTCGCAAGAGATTTGTCTATTGGGCAGAGCCAGCTCGCCAAAATAAAAACTGAGGATGGTAGAATCGTTTCATCCAGATCCGAGCTTCTGGGGGAGATAGAGGACTTTTATGGACAGCTATACACATCAACTAGCAGACCTGAAGTTGATCTGGCGGAAGACCCTAGAGCTAGACTGACCCAACATTATACCGAAGACATCCCGGACATCAGCCTGTACGAGATTAGAATGGCTCTTAAACAGCTCAAAAACAATAAGGCACCTGGTGAAGACGGAATTACAGCCGAACTTCTGAAGGCGGGTGGTAAACCGGTCCTAATAGTCCTTCAGAAGTTTTTCGACTCCGTTTTACTAGAAGGGAGAACGCCTAAGGCATGGAACAGAGGTGTGGTGGTATTGTTCTTCAAAAAGGGTGATAACGCGTTACTGAAGAACTACCGACCCATTTCACTTCTGAGCCATGTCTATAAGCTGTTTTCAAGAGTCATTACTCATTACGAACTGTCTCGCACGCAGGCTAGATGACTTCCAGCCTCCCGAACAAGCCGGTTTCCGAAGAGGCTTTAGTGCCGTAGACCACATCCATACGCTCCGTCAGGTTATACAGAAGACTGAGAAGTATAACCTGCCCCTCTGCTTAGCGTTCGTGGACTACGAGAAAGCCTTCGACTCGATCGAAACCTGGGCTGTACTACAATCTCTCCAGAGGTGCCAAGTGGACTATCGCTATATCGAAGTGCTGAAGTGTTTGTACGAGAACGCCACTATGTCAGTCCGACTCCAGGGCCAGAACTCGAAGCCTATTCCGTTGCAGCGGGGAGTCAGGCAAGGAGATGTTATTTCTCCTAAACTGTTTACCGCTGCACTGGAGGATGTTTTCAAGACTCTGGACTGGAGAAGGCTAGGCATCAACATAAACGGCGAGTACATCACTCACCTTCGGTTTGCTGACGATATAGTAGTCTTGGCTGAGACCATGGAGGATTTAAGTACGATGCTCGATGACCTCAGTAAAGCCTCCGAGCGAGTTGGTCTAAAGATGAACATGGATAAGACGAAGATTATGTCAAAAACCCATGTAGCACCAACTCCCGTTACAATCGGAGACTTTACACTCGAAGTTGTGGACGATTATATATACTTAGGACATACTGTCCAGTTAGGTAGATCCAACTTCGAGAAAGAGGTCAATCGACGAATCCGACTCGGTTGGGCAGCGTTCGGGAAGCTACGGCACATCTTTTTGTCCAATATTCCGCAGTGTCTCAAGACGAAAGTCTTTGACCAGTGTGTGTTGCCAGTGATGACATATGGTACTGAAACGTGGTCGCTTACAATGGGCCTCATAAGAAAGCTCAAAGTCACCCAAAGGGCAATGGAGAGGGCTATAATTGGAGTCTCTCTGCGTGATCGCATCAGAAATGAGGCCATCCGCAGCAGAACCAAAGTAACCGATATAGCCCTCCGAATCGCTAAACTAAAGTGGCAGTAGGCGGGGCACATTGCTCGTAGAACCGATGGCCGTTGGGGCGGAAAGGTTCTCGAGTGGCGACCACGAACCGGAAGGCGCAGCGTGGGTAGACCCCCCGCAAGGTGGACTGATGACCTGGTGAAGGTCGCGGGAGTCCGCTGGATGCGGGTGGCGCAGGACCGGTCATTGTGGCACTCTTTGGGGGAGGCCTATGTCCAGCAGTGGACGTCTTTCGGCTGATATGATGATGATGATGACGAGTAATAAAATGAGTATTTGTTTTACATTGCAGTACAAACTGTATACGGTTTATATCAGGTGGCCCAGAATTGGTCTAGGTATTCTAGGTAATTGTTGCCATGCTACAAGGCCTCTTTTGAAAAATAGCCTGTTCAGGGATCCATTTCAACAATCAATAACTTTCATGCACAAAAACGCGACTTCAATGAGGGAAGGTCGGTTAAAGATTATTTTAGATGGTGCATTCTTAGATTCCATACAATGAAATAACTTGCTAAACACAGTGATGAGGACAAATCGCCAAACGTGAACTATGCATCGTTGAAGAGTTCCGTTCTGATCATCATCATCATCATCATCAAATGTAAATGCTTGATTTGTTGATGAAATTACTTAAATCACTGGATGGATTCGTGCGGTGTGGAATACCTACCATGAAGCGATGCCGGAGAGCCAATTGTCAGGTAGTCCGATGATGATGCGGAGGAATAAGGGTGTGCAGTTCCTCGGCACACTCTCTGAAATGTACTTATCCTATAATAAGATCGATAGGCTGGCAACCTTGCGACGATGCTCCAGACTTTGAAGTCAAGCATCCATCAGATCGTCGTCATGGATGATTCTCTTGGCCCTGCTCTCAACTGACTTGAGCGCCTCAAGCTGGTATTTTGCTGAACCATCACACAGATGTAAGTAGTATTCTACACACGACCGCACTTGTGCTTGGTAAAGGTCGAGCAGCTGCCTAGTAGTACAGGAAAGATACGGTTGCGTCAAACATTAATTTATAATAGCCTGATTTTTTTATTATTCATTCTTATGGAATATTTATAGATAATATAAGCAAAAATCCTACCAACTTTTCACCCGGAAGTAGTTAAATAGGTAGAAAAAAAAATTGTATATTTTTATTTACAATAATATAAATTATTTTTATTTGTAAATATTACGATATTTAAAGTCTTCTTTCTGTTTAAAGCGAAAAACAAGAAACCGTGTCCATGTAAAACCACATAAATAACAAAATGTACGGCCCGGGCGATCTATATCCTAATTCGTTAGAAACAAATAGTAATTATTGGTAGTTAGTTCTTACACTTTTTAAATGACTTAGAAACGATATATTCATTAAAATCCTACAAGAAAAACGCTAGTAATATGTGTGTACATATTTGTGGCGCTTAGCGAATAACGATATTTTGTAGGATTTCATTGCGTAAATAATACTTGTATCATGATATATCCGTTACACTAAAAATATTAGCTATTATTAATTATTTCCAATTCCCCATACTAGCCGCCCGTAAAATGACTGTAGTATAGGTGTAAAATAAAATAGATTCCGAGAAGCTCAAGATGGTCAGTTAACGGAAATTGGGAATTTATCACTGAATCTTTAATCTTAAATTAATGGCAGTTTTAGCAGTAAAATAACTATTTTTACGGGGGAGGGGAACGTCAAATGTATGGCATCGTATATTCGTACGTAACGTACAAATAGCCACGTCATATAAACGTCAGTCCATACAATAAATATACAAGACCACTGTTCATATGTTTTTGGCGGAAAGGAATGCCTGTCAATGGCTGCTCCGGTTGGTTGAATTCTCTAAGTTTTTTACCAACGTGCCTTTACCATTTTGTTTAAATCCTTTGTGCTCGGATTTTAAAACATGGCTAATAATAGCAAGAAAAAAAGAAAAAATCTTTCAAGAAATCAGTCAGAGAATATTAATATCCTTACGTCATTCCTAAAGACAATTGAGCGGTGGGTACCGATATTTTTTTCACAAATCGACTACATAGGACTTTTCAAATGAATTAAATAAAGAGTACTTACAGGTATTTAAAATGCTAAAATGTTAAAAACAGGAATATAAATAATAGCTAGATGCACGCATAGTCATGTAGTCGTAAGGAAATACAACAAGAAAGTACAAAAATGCCAAGGTATGTTTATTATATTAATTAGGTAAGTTACTTAAATTTGCTAATTGTTTTCTAAGTTAGCGCAACCTGACATTTGCGTGACCTTTATCTGTGATGTACCTGAAGAGCTGCCCAACCAAAATCCAACTGTTTTTAGTTTGTCTCACTATAATTATTGCCTAGGTCTTCTAATAAAGGAAGAGCTGCTATCCTTTATTAGAAGACCTTCCTTTCCAAGCTCCACTGAACACCTGCCAGTGAACAGTGGTCTGTATTTTGTCCAGTCGTTGAGTTCGAACCACTTGCTGCTTAAATGTTTGGTTGCTTTATAAATACCATGTTCCGTGTTCTGGACATCTATATGCACAAACCTTATTCTAATAATTAAAATAAGTGTAATCCGGACAAAGTAACAAACGAAAACTAAACGTTTCTCTAGCGTAGATCGCTCTTTAGCGATAAGACCGCCAATTGTTTTGCCTCTGCTTTTTTGTTTGTGACTTGAGTATACTTTGTGTCTATTATTTGAGGTGTGCAATAATAGTACATTACTTACCAAGGACTGTAAAAGAAAGAAAGCCCGAAATCGCAGGTATTTGTGACCCGAGCCGCAGGCGAGGGTTGTAAATATGCGATAGAGGGCTTTCTTTTTTACTGCCCGTGGTGAGTACACAATTTTACGTCTCCATCTGGCCATAACGTGAGTTTTACCGTACGCTTAGCGTGCGGTAAAACTAACATTATGGCCAGGTGTGACGTAAAGAGTATTTATGTTTATGTTATGTTATGTTTCTCAACCGAATTCAAGATTTCGAAGGAGGAGGTTCTCAATTCGTCGGGATCTTTGTGTTTGCTTTTTTTATGTACATATGTTCACCATATCCGAAGACGGCTGGACCGAGTTGGAAAATTCTTTTTTGTCACAGTTGGTCCCATTATAACCAGGTCAGGGTCTGATGATGGGATCCTGGAGAAATCGAGGGAACTCTTCAAATATTATAGGCACACCTATAGTGCTTTAAATGTTTTTTTAAAGTAGCTTGGGCATTTCCTTTTGGAAAGGTGGAGTCTAAATGAAGTCGGTACTATTTTGTTCAAAATTATTATTTCGACATGTTAGTTTGTTACTCTGAGTCCATCTCGCGGAGCTTGTATCCCGATTGTTATTCCCATGGCATAAAGTATTTATCGTCTAGTTATAGTTAATTTATAACTTTAGCATCTTTCAACCAGTGTCAACCCTACACCGGTTTTTTCAGTTGCTGTAAGTGTGAGAATCGGGGCCGCGACGGCAACGCCGACAAGCTGCCTCTAATATGTCTGGTGCCTCGGGACGGCGCCAGTCCAGCCAAGCCAAGCTCCTCCGCACCTTCTTCTCCTGGAACCCCCATGCACCAGAGTGATTTCCGTCTGCTTGATGATGATTACATTAAGAAAAACTTTAAACTGCCGCCAAGGGCGCTGTATTTGGACCCGTTTAGGTAAGGTACCAAGAGCTCCTGTCGTGTTAGCTGCGGGGGTCTGTATTTGTTCCTTAGCCTGTCAAATCAGTGAATTTTTCAACCGACTTCAAGACTTCGAAGGAGGAGGTTATCAATTCGTCCGGATCTTTGTTTTTGATATTTTTTTTAATGTGATTGTCACCGATTATTCGATGACGGCGGAAAATTATTTTTTTGTTTGAAAGAGTATACCTACTTCACAGTTGGTCCCATTGAACCAGGTCAGGATCTGATGATGGGATCCTGGAGAAATCGAGGGAACCCTTCAAATATTTTTTACAGTAGCTCGAGCATTTCCTTTTGGAAAGGTGGAGGCTAAGTGAAGTCGGTTCTTTATGTTTAAAATATATTACCTGCTTCATGTGTTGGGAAAACTCGTGTATAAGCAGGCACGCTGTGCGTTTGTTACCACCATCGTAAATACATATTGAATATCTGATAATTGACATGAAAGCAATTTAAAAGTCTGATAAATCAAGTTAAGGATATTATGACTTATTACGTAACGTAACGTATTTACTATTTAAACAAGTGAAATTTTAAAATTTGTATCTAAGCGTTTTCACAAGCGTTTCAACCGCCGGTTCCATTGTGTTACGAATTTATGATATAAATGTTGCTCGTGATTCGGTAATTCGTGTTTATATGATAGATATAACTATAAGCAACTTTTATGTCATAAGTCATAAATTCTTAAGGGAACGGTTGAAACGCTTGTGAAATTTACTCTTAAATACTTACTTATGCGTGGAAGTATGAATTGTTTTTTTAAGTGTTGTTACCTACTGGAGCGTTTTAAGAAACTGGATGCATACCGCGAATATCGAAATTTCGTTGTGTCCTTTTTGGCTATTATATATAACAATATTTCGAGTGTCGATGTTCGCGGCAGGCACCCTGTTTTTAGGGTTCCGTTGTCAACTAGGAACCCTTATAGTGTCGCCATGTCTGCCCGTCCGTCCGTCCGTCCGCGGATAATCTCAGTGACCGTTAGCACTAGAAAGCTGAAATTTGGTATGTACTAATATGTATATTAATCACGCCAACAAATTAGTATTTAAAAATGAATAGGGGTTTACTAAAATCATTTTTTGATAATGTAAATATCTTCGGAAATAATTGCTCCAGAAGTAAAAAAAATGTGTGCCCCCCCCCCCCTCTAATTTTTGAACCATAAGTTTTAAAAATATGAAAAAAATCTCAAAAGTAGAACTTTATAAAATCTTTCTAGGAAAATTATTTTGAACTTGATAGGTTGAATAGTTTTTGAAAAAAAAATACAAAATAATTTCTGAACTAAGTTTGTAATTTAACCGTATAAGCAGGTGTTTATTGTACCTGTAATTTCTACAAAATCACAATGAAATGACGTGCTTTCAAATAAAGTAAAAACGGTGAAAATCGGTTCCCGCTCGCGTGCAACCTTAATTTGCCGATAGATGTCGCTGTACGTGGAACGCTCATATTATATCCTACATGGCGGTGTTATTTTAACTCTTAAGTGGGGACACTTACTGTGACGGACGGAAAACTACGGAACCCTACACTGAGCGTGGCCCGACACGCTCTTGGCCGGTTTTTATCATTAATAATCATTATGTTTTGCTTTAATGGATCACTCGATTCAATGGCTCGTTAGTGGTTTTGTGCTTATATGCACAAACTACTTGCCTATTCGTTATACTATATAAGTACCTAATAAAATTATTAAATTTATTTTGTCAAATTTCTTTAGGAGACCTCTCATTACTTTTCCTTTTGGAGACCAATCCAAGAATTTTAACATGGCGAAGAAGAATAAAACCAATCAAATGATTTTGGACGGATTTTTGGACCCAAGCGAGGCTATAACGGCCCCTAGTGTATTTGTAAGTACAGTACAGTCAGCCAACCTTCTTATCATCGTCATTGGCTTGCCATTATCCCATTTATTTGAAGTCGGCGCAGCATGGTTTTCTCTTCCATACCTCTCTGTCACTCGTCATATCGTTATTCACGCCCTACCTTTTCATGTCATCTCTCACTCAGTCCATCCATCTGTTCCGTGGTTTGCCTCTCCTCTTACATCCCTCGGATCTCTCCACATTCATTCCTATTACCTTCCTCGTCACATGACTCTCATCACTCCGCATCACATGCCCGTAGCTACCAACCTTCTAAAACTCTGAATAGGAGTGGGTACTGGGTATAAGAGGATCTAGGCCATAATGCGAAATAATTAATTGATCATACCTATAGATACGGTCACGGACTTTATTTGTTCAGCCAGCCAGGTTCACTCTGCACTGGATATAATAGCTTGAACCGTAATTGGTTAATTACTCGTAAAGTTCGTGCCTGTAGTAGCTACCGCCTGCGATTTCGTATCCGTACAACCCGTACAAGGCACGAAATTACCAAACATCTCTCTCCCCCGCCCATCTCACTTAGTATTTACTCCCGAACTTTTAACTAGCTTATATTACCTACTCGTAACCTATATATAGTGTTAAATCCGGGATAAACCTTATTAGCGGATTTCAAGATTTCGAAAGAAGGGGTTCTCAATGCGTTGGGATCTGTGTTTTTACTTTTTTAAAGTATGTTCGCAAATTATTCGAAGATGGTCGGACCGATTTGGAAAATTCTTTCTTTGTTTGAAAGAAATGTTAATACTTCACAGTTGGTCCCATTGTCATCACTGTCAGGTCATGATCTGATTATGGGATCCTGGAGAAATGGAGGGAACTCTTCAACTATTATAGGCACACCTATAGTGATTGATTAGAGTTTTTTTTTATAGCAGCTCGAGCATTATCTTTTGGAAGGGTGGATGCTAAGTGAAGTCGGTTCTTTTTTGTTTAAAATGATTTAGCTACAAACTTACATAATATCCCTTTCCAGGATATAATCTATCTAGTTTTGTGCTTAGGCACAATTAGGCTTAGGCTTCATGCAAATCATTTTAGACGAGTGCCGAGCGTTTGAATATTTAAAAACACAAACTTTCACATGTTATTACACTATTTTAGTAGGATTTTGATCTAGGTACCTACTTTCAGTGGTCGAAATTTAGTAGTATGTATAATTGGATATATCATCGGTATGGCATCGGATATCTAAGTTAAATGACAATACGAATAGGTAGTACAATATTATATAAGAGTTGAGTAATAAAACGACGCAATGTCATGGGTTTTAGTTAGTAGATAACTGCTGAAAGAAAAGTAGGGTCGACACGAAAAACTTGTGTCAAAAATGAACACTTATTTAATTTGTAACCCAGCCTTACGCAACATCGGACGCCGAAAAACGGAAAGCAGCACAGGAGGACGAAGAAATCATCTACATCCTGCAACTGCCAGATATGCAGTCTCGGTGCCCTGTTCATAACCAGACTATACAAACACCCAGGTGATTAAACAGTACAGCCCATTTATACTAAAACAATAAGAAAGCCAGCATCAAGCGTTTAAATTAAAATGGATATTATTGTAGGTACATATTTCAATGACCTTGTTTAAAATAATCGGGTTAAGTATCTTACTGATAGACGATGCCAAGAACCCAAAAAATACAGGCCTAACGAAAATAATTTGGCATCTTCCCCTTAAAAATTATCTCTTATCGTCACTTTATCGCCATCTATCTACGAAACTATACTACAACAAGCTAGCGTCAAGCGCCCTTACGCGACTGCCATCTAGCGGACGATTGTGAATCCAGTATGGCATGTACTTACTCAAAAATGCGTGGCACAATTTTCGTTCTGAAATTCTGAATTCATGACTTTCATGATAATAATCATATTCTTATCATCGTAATGGAGCCAGCAAAATCGGAGCGAATGACGGTTTTATATCAGAGATGGCGAAATAACTAAGGGAAATAATATTCCGCAAATCAAAAAATACTTACATGCGTGCGCGATACGTAACAAAATCTGAATGCACATCAAAGTAACTTTGTAATGTGAATTTGGATTTTTTTGCTGTGCAAGTCAGTATAATGGTTCGGTTATGGTTATTTTTTGGTGTGCCTTTAAATACTGGCCAATAACTAATAATTTATGTCAAATATCATGTATAGTCTGTCCATTCTTACTTGTCTTATCATGTAAACAAACACTTCTCAACGAAATTATCAAACTTCTCTTTTGAATTATTACTTAAAATGTTGTTGTATACTTAAAGAAACTCACAAAGTATTGATTTCGACCAAGTAACCACTGAGAAATATCATTCCTTATAAAATTTTCTTCAATAATCGAAGTAACGAACGAGAACCCGCGAAAATAACTAACACTACACACGTGAGGATAGACAGACTATAATATACAAATACACTGATATTGATATGGCCCCCATTAAAATTTAAGTAAAAGGACATGTCGGGACTTGGCGGCTTTCACACTGCTGCGGTTTGCGCATGCGGCGCCGGTGCGCGAGCGAGATAGCGCTCTGAATGTGTGTCACACTTGCACACCGTCGCCGCATCCGGTTGCGGCGCAAGTTATTTTATATCGCGTAATAAGTAAGTAGGTATTGGTCAATATCCATTGAAAACATGAAGTGTTGATAACTTATTACAACCGCCACATATTTTTATGAGTATTTTTAACCGTCATTAAACTTATTTCCAGATTCATTTGGCATTCCTGTAAGAAGTCAAAGAAAGCATCAACTGACGGCGAGATGAAACCTGGTGGCGGACCTTTAAACAAACCAAAACCTTGGTTACTGAGCAGACACACAGCCTTCGATCTAATGTCCCAATGGTAGTCATTTGTGAAAAAATGAATATAAATAAAGAATAAGAGATCACCGCAAAAAAGTGCTAGAATGACAAGACTTTTATTTTAAAACAGCACTCTATGAAAAACACGAAAGCACTTATGTGCCATGGATCTTAGTCCGACTCCGACTACGATACGAATATAGAGTTTACGATTTAGCCCATTGAAATGGTGCATTTTGCCTCACATCAAATCAGGTATGGCCATGGTATGGCTGATTTTCAAAGCGACTTCAAGATTTAAGTTCTCAATTCGTCGGGATGTTTTTTTTATGTATGTTCACCGATTATTCGAAGGCGGCTAGACCGATTTGGAAAATTCTTTTTTGTTGAAAGAGTATACTTCACCGTTGGTCCTATTGTCATTAGGTCAGGATGATGGGATCCTGGAGAAAACGAGGGAATTCAACTATTACAGGCACACCTATATAGTGATTTGAGTATTTTTACAGCAGTTCGAGCATTTGCTTTTGGAAAGGTGCAGGTTAAGTGGAGTCGGTTCTTTTCGGATGTTACCCGTGGTACCACGGCTTTTGTACCACGGGGGACCACGGGTATTTTTTTTCCCCGTAGACCCACTGCACCAAAATGGGTTTATCTTTACGTCAGCAATGTCGACGGAACCCCGCTGCCGCGGGGCTCCTGTTTCTGTGCGGTTTGGCCTTCGGCCATTAGAAGATAACTAACGAACCTAACCTACCTATAACCGTTCTAGACCTTACTGGGAAAATAGGGGTGGGTCCACGGGGAAAATAATTACCCGTGGTCCCCCTGTGGTACAAAAGCTGTGGTACCACTGGTAATAACCTGTTCTTTTTCGTTTAAAATTATATTCAATGTTAATAGCATAAAGCTCTATGTTGTTAATAGTGATGAAATACTTATGTTAGACAAGAGTTTCCGACCTCAGAATCACATGACCCGGTGTAATATGTGTCTGAAAACTTTTGCCCTAAATATAAGGACGTATATTTAGGGCAAAAGTTTTCAGACACATATTACACCGGGTCATGTGATTCTGAGGTCGGAACCAAAAAACCAAAAAAAAATCTTAAATATTAGTGTTTTTTAATAATTTGACATTGACCGTGAGCGTCAGGATGGCGGGTGGACCTCGGGAATTTTATCGAAATGTTAATAAAAGTACTGTACCTTTGGTGTACCTCAGTGTACCTTTAGTAGAAATCAGCGTACCTCTTTCTTAAACGAGATTTTTTCAAAAAAAGGTCCACCCGCCATTCTGACGTCAAGATGGCGGGTGGACTTGGTAAATGATACATTAAGGCACTGGTCCCACCACGGGCGAGTAACTATGAGCTATCGGCTATTTTCTAGCCCAAGAAACGAACAAAAGATAATCGCTCCCGTGTAAATAAAAGAGAGAGATGTATATTTATCAGATATTTATATTTCATCGCAATGTGAACAGCCAGCTATGAACTATAAATATATATCTCTCTTTTATTTACACGGAAGCGATTATCTTTTGTTCGTTTCTTGGGCTAGAAAATAGCCGATAGCTCATAGCTTACTAGCTCGCGGTGGGACCAGTGCCTAAACTACATATAATGTATGTGGTTATAGTTCGTTTATACTTTTAGCGCTCCCGTGTAAATCACAGCAACTAATTTGACAACCAGTTTGGCCTCGTTGGTAGCCCGTCTGTGAAGCGGTCCTGGGTTCGAATCCCGGTACGGGTATTCTTATTGATTTTTTTTAGGGTTATTGTATATTTATTATTTATTTACATTATTATTTATTTAGCATTAAGTACTCAAAAATATTTTTTATTGTACCTATTTTTATTGTGTGCTATTTTTGTAATAAAATAGTTAAGTTATATTTTACTTAGAGAATTCAACCAACTGGAGTCGCCATTGATAGGCGTTCCCCTCTGCCGAAAACATATGACCAGTGGTCATACACTTGTATGGACTGACGTTTATCTGACGCAGCTATATGTACGGTCAGCTGCAGATAAATAGCCCCCCCCTGCATACAAAGTTTGTATGCAGGGGGGGGTCCTTTTCTCTGCAGCTGACTGTACGTTACGTACGAATAGCCATACATTTGACGTTCCCCTCCCCCACAAAAATCGGCAGACTTTTTTTATGGATGGTACAGTCAAGTGCAAAAATACGTACCGAAAAATCGTCTCATAAATATTGTACTACGCACTTATTACAACGGAATAAAGATACTGGGACATATTTTTGAGTAAGATGAGTACACCCATATTTTTACACTTGACTGTACAAGGAGGATATAAATCTTTACGTTACAAGTGTCCGTGAAAAGGCGATAAACTGATGGCGCCACAATGATATCAAATTTAAATTAATTAATTTTGATATTAAAAAATTTAATCCATACATATTTACAAAATAATTATTTGCGGAGAAGAAAAACACTCTGAATATTAATTTTATTTAGAATGTCATATAAGTATCAAATATCGGTATTTCATTTCAAATGCTGAATTATATAGATGAATTATCGAGATCATGGAATTGCATTTGTAGTCGTTGTACCGTTTGCAACAAAAGGAGAATAATTTTCTCTTAATTTAATAAAATTAAATTTTTCTTCAGTTCAAGTTCAAAATATTTATAACAGTTAAAAATAATTTGCTTACTTTGACTCTCAATCGGACCAAAATTACTCAATGCCATATTTTTTGAAAATTATGTAACTTACACTTAGTCGTACGGGCTGACACAAAATTATTCTGATAATTGTGAGAATACAATAAAATCAGACGTAAAATTATATGCACAACGTAAATAATATTCACAATTTGACACTGACATTATTTTGGTATTTACTTCTTCAATATATAACAAACGTCTTTTTATGCTGATAGTACGAGAAAATAGAAAATTCAAATATAGAATGCCTGTAAACATACAATACTACTACACATGCAATTCCATGCTCTCGTTAATTTATCTATACCTAGCGCCATCCGGAGATATTTGGAACTATTGTTTAGTGCTTACCGCTGAACACTTTTTCGACCGTTTTCCTATAAGAGAGAGCGATCCTCCTTGTACCATCCATACTTTTTTTGTATAGAAAATGACAGACATGGCTACTCCATCCGGGTTGAATTCTCCAAGATATTTTATATAAAAAGGAATAAAACAAGTTGACACATTTTTGGTCTAACAAGAATTAAAAACGGTTTAAATTAGAAAAACCAAAACTAAATGTATAACTTATATGTAGGTACCTAACTTTTACAAATGTGGAAATAAAAAACCATTTTATTTATTTATTTATTTTTAAGTATTAAAAGAACTTGGTTACTGCGTCGAAAAACATACAATACAATTGGTATAAAACATATGATTATTATGATAAGAAACTACCTACATTAATAGAAATGCTCTATTCGTTCCTAGGATTAATTGAACTATAGGACTTAAAGAATGAAAATGAATACTTGTAGGTATATATTAAGTACATTAATTTATTGGTTTTATACAGTGTAAAATGGTACTGGAGATGTGTAGGGATACTATGGACGCATGTTGCATTCAGCCGTTCATCACGCAGACTAGTTCCCTGAAGTTGCAGCCGCTATAGTTACTGCCCAGGTGGCATTGCTTCACTTAATGCATCCTTGAATCTTCTTATTATCCTGAACAACAGAAACATAATATATATATCTTTAATGTTGATATCCTTTTACGTCGTTATCCTCCAGCTTGTCTCTGCCAAATGTGTTAAGTAGGTACAACGCGTTACTGCATAGGTACATAAACATAAGCTATTCTGCTAGTATACATGCTTACTCCCTTTTTACCTTTCCCTACCTTGCCCTCCCTTCTTTCGGTATCACCACTGTATCTGTAAAGTGACGAGGCTTTGAGGTAACAATTTATTTAGGTACTGTTATGGCTGGTGATAAAGGTATCCTCTATATAATTATGAGCGCGTATTTCATGATTAAGATAATAATATAAATGTTATGTAAATTAGTTAAATATTCCGGAATACTTAGTCTAGCCATAAGTTCTGTTACAAATGAAAATAAACATATTATTAAAATAATGTAATTTATTTACAATAATTAAATGTTTATTTATAGGTAAGTTAACATGGTTTTCAAACAATATATTTGTTATTCGAAATGCCCGCCTTTAGCTTTAATACACGCCTTCAAACGATCCGGCCACTCGTCTATAGATTTACGCACTGTCTCCATTGGGAAATTTGCTACTGCTGCCTTCAAAGATTTTTTTAGAGAATCGATATTGGCATGGCGTTTAGAGCAGACCATGTCCTCTAACACCGACCACAATTTGTAGTCTAAGGGATTTAAGTAGGTACTGGAAGAGGGCCGATCATCTGCCCTGATGAAGTCCGGAACATTTCTTTCCAGCCAAATTTGGGTGGTGCGAGCTTTATGACCTGGGGCCGAGTCCTGCTGGAAGGTCCAGTGTATATTTTTGAACATTGTGTCGTTGAGTTGTTTAACTACCGTTTCTAAAACCGTATCTTGATACACTTTAGCCGAAATTTTTACTCCTTTTTCACAAAAATGGATCACAGAGAGCTGGATGATGACCACGCTGAACCCTCCCAACTATCTCTTTGGCTTCTCGAGAGTCGTGTGCGTAGACTTTATCGTTTTGTTTGTTGTAGTGCTGCTCGATAGTAAAAATTTTTTCATCCGTGAAAAGAATATTTTTATATTTTTCATGTGCGTATCGAGATAACAGGCTTTCTGATCTCTCAACTCTCTTGTCCTTTAGTGACTGATTTAACATATGTCCTGTATATCTTCCGTAAGCTCCAAGACCCAAGTCTTCTTTGATTATACGCGACAGTGTCCTCGGTGGTATTTTCATTTCCCTAGAGAGGATCTTCTGTTTTCTAATGGGATTTCGGCGAATTTTGGCCCTTACAGCATTAACAGCTTGTTTTGTTCTAACAGAACGTGGCCCTCCAGATCTTTTACTGTCCTCGATAGAGGACGTTTCAGTGTACCTTTGGATGGAACGATACACAAACATTCGACTGATCTCTAACTTTTTTAATGTCTCAAAAATGTGAGATGGCTCCATTCCTACCTTATACAGAGCAATCACAGCAATTCTATTTTCTTTGACACCCCACTCCATTATTAATTTATTTAAAAATCATATTTTATTGTACAACAAAGAAACATACAACAGAAAGAATATAAACATAACTATTTATAAAACAAAAGTACTAAAATTAAGCCTAAACTTAAAAAAATAAATATATAACTAAAATCGACCCTCTAAACCTTGGCCCCTCGGTAAGGTGCCCATCACACAGGCAGCATTCCCGCGTTGAATCGCTATAGCGAGTCTTTGTGCGAGAAAGCTGCCTGCGCGAGGGTCACCTGTGGCCTCCCTCAATCTTTTACCCAGTTCCCTGTGGAGCCCGCGCGCACCCCTGCCCCACGGACCGAGTGTCTCGACGCCAAAAGCTACAAATTCGTAATTGGCGCCGAGACAGCTATATTTATTTACCTTGATGCGCTCTCGGGCGTCCGCCGCCGCTCCGGCTTGTCGGCTGGTGCGTGAGATATAGGACGCCGCCAGCGTGTCAGCGCAAGTGGCGTCCCACACCAGCGCACGGCCTCTATTCCAGGGGATTAACGACATCCCGTCGGGGCGCTTGCCATCGTCCCGCACGATCTGGGGTTCCAGAGCTGCGGGGACGTTGGCACTGACGAGCGCCCTTCTGAGGATGTCGTTCAGAGCGGCATGGCGAGACAAGCGGCCGGCGCCCGAGGAGCACGAGAGGCCGTGGTGGCCAAGTGTGTCTACCGGAGCTCCACAGGCAACACAGCTGTGTTCCGTGCAGATTTCAACCCCGAGACGGAGACCGACGGCTACACGGAGTGTGCTTGGGTCGATGAAAGTACCCGCGTTGGGCGACGGATAGGCATGGAGCCAGTGCCCTGACTCCGGTTTGGAGGCTGCTAAAATTCTAGCAAGGTCTTTACCTGACGATGTCGCAACCAGTGATTTTGCAATGGCGGCGGAAGCTATTGTATCCCATGCTCTTTGGTATTTGGGCTTAGCGGGTAAATTTTGACCCGGCATAGCTAGCCAGGCATTCGTGGCCCCACCCAAGCACGCGATCTCACAGTTTGTAGCCGTAGAGGCTTTAAGGATATTTCCTGTGAGATCAGACGTGCTATGGACAGAGGACAGGAATGCCGGCAGAGCAACGCTTGAAATATTTCGAGTTCCCAAGCCGCCGAACCTTACCGGTAAGCAGGCCTGGGTCCATGCCTGCTCGTTAAAGTGGACGTTAAGAATGGCTTCAATTTGCGATTTTAGAATTAGGTCTATGGGAATAATCAAATTGGGAAATTTCCAGATGGGACAGCAGCGCAATAGATAAGTAAATTTCGGTACAAGCAAACAGAATTTTAGGATAAATAGAGCACAGTGACTGTTGATTTTGATGAGGCGACCCGAATGATTATTGAATGTAGATATTGACTTATTAAGGAGAGGAGGGATGGCTTCGTCAAAGATAGGCGAACCAAGCAGAAACAGGCTGTCTTTAGACAAAATGTTGATATTCAAGGCGACATCGTTAAAATTTTGAGTGATTTGAGAAACCAGTGGGGCCATCTTATCAGAAATATACAATTCGCATTTATTAAAATTTAAGTCTAGTCCTATGTCCCTGAACTGAGTTTTGATTTTGACTAGATCCGCTAAGACAGTCTGCCAATTTCCACCGATTGTCCCATCATCAAGGTACCAAATGTTTAATTTTGAATTTAGGTTATGAATAATCGAATTAATTGCCAAACTAAATATTGCTGGGCCAAGAGGATCACCCTGCTGACAACCTACGGCCGAAAGGATCTCATTATCTTTGTGCAATAATTTTGAAGGAGTGTGATAGCACTGAAGAAGAAAATTATAGGTTTCCGGTATATGGATTTTGATTTCGTTCAGCAGGGTGTCCCTATTGACAGAGTTAAAAGCATTCTTAACGTCCATCTTTAAGAGCACTTCACAGGCGTCATCTTGTACAAAGGTACGTACAGCATGAACCGCCGCCTCGCAGCCTCCGCGAGTACCAAACCCAACCTGTATTGGTTCAAACAATTTCTGAAGTTTAGGACGCGTACTCCGAACGCAGACCTTTGCAGCCAAACGTCGAAAGGTCGATCCGACAGCAATAGGCCGTACACCCGCGTCCTTCTTTGTAAGGGCAATAAGGTTGGCCCCATAAAGGACCGGCGTAACGTCTTGGCAAACATCTCCTAACAGCATAAGGTTCACGAGTTTTGTGAGGCTCGCGGACAAATGTGCACCAGCAACACCTGTGTGATGACTGGTTAGGTCCATAAGGTGCTGTGGGGAGATGCCGTCCAACCCAGATGCCGATCCCTTTGGGAATGACGCGAGTTCCGCCATAACGGCTCCCTCTGTGACGTGCAGACAGGCCGAAGGGTCTGATGGAGGATCCACAAAAGCAGGGGTGGAAGGGCCTGTCGGATGTTTGGCTTGCAACGCAGTCGCAGTCTCTGGGGTGTCGGGCGCAATGGTGTCGCTGGAGAAGAGTAGTCGCGAGGCTCCTTTAAGGTCGCCGTCGTATAACTTCTCTTCAACCTTTCTAAATAAATTATATTTCTTACTTTGGCCACGAGTTGACCTAGTTGCTTGTGGCAATCTAGGCGTAAGGATATTATTTTTAATTTTTTTTGTAAGTGAAATATTGTCGTTACTATCCTCGGGTACATGCATAATTTTGAAAGAAAACGTCAGTAAATTTTGCCAAGACACCAAATCATTGTTAGTTACACACGTTTCTATAGCAGCGGTCAGCGCTTCAGCCACTGGGGACCGGGCACCACGCGGTATGCGTTTTACTAATGGTGTCGAATGTTTCAACTGGCCGAGAAGAGTTTGCAGTGGAACAGTAGGAAAAGATGTAGATGAGGCGTTGTTGTTCTGGGAACTCAAAATGGATGGAGCAAGGCACACGCGGACGTGGTGCATGCGTGATTGCTGTATATGTAAACCTTTTGTAGTTTGAAAACTCTTTTTACATACACAGCAATCCATTGGTGAACGATTGTGGCAACGGGGTGGGTCAATATTAAAACTAAATACCTACTTAACAAATAAATTACTATAAAACAATAAGTTAGTTACTTTAACTAGATAACGCTACTTATGTACCTAAATAGCAGTATACCACATTGTATGCAGTCTTAGTTCAATAGAATGTTTCACGCATCGACATACACTTATTATTCTTTCACTTCCAAAGCAGCCCTTAGCTAGCAGAACTTAGTAAAAATAGTGGAAGGATAAGATGCCTTGGCAATGCACAAAACCACGCACGGCGAGTAAGTAAAAAATAGCACGTAAGAAATCACAATCACAAATGCGAACAACAAATATTGTGTTGTTAAACGGCGGTTAAACGTAAACATGCATTTGATATTTTATGTTGTATGTTGACATCTTGTCATGTCATGCATGTCACCCGGCCGTGCTACGGCGCTCCTTCTTGGCAGGGTCTGCGGCCTGTAGTGCGGTGTCCGTGAAGAAATATGTTGTCTATTAATTGTTTACTTTGATTGATTCAAAATATCTGTAGGTATAATGGTATAATAGATTTAAAAAATATTTTCGGAAATTTTGATTTCAATAGGTGCGTGTTATTCCGTTGCTGGGTTACAATTTATTTATATTAATATGAAATTATATATAAATGGCGGCAGAAACATCCAAACAATTACGTCAAAACACAACATTTGAAATTCGAATTATTATTTCTCTTTAAATCATTGTTAATCGCCAGTAACAGAACTTATGGCTAGACTAGGTAAGTAATAATATTATGATAAAAATGTATGAAAAATATTTCTTACCTTAAAATGTGGTTATCGTTGTAGAAAAATGATGAAACTTAAGTAAAATAAATAATCTTCATTGCTGCTACTCCCTTTTGGTCTAAGAGCTGGCCACGTCAGATATGACACAATAATGAGAGCAATGAAACCCATCTAAATCTAGTAAGATTGCAATACTATCCTTATTGCTAGATCCGGGCATCTGGCAGCTTTTAATGGGTGGATGTCAGAGTTACAGACTAGCAAAGTTTTTGAATTGGAAAAAAGTAATACCAAAATAGGTAAAAACGGCCGAAGTTACTTACTTATTCATAGAGGACGGGCCCTATATTTTAACATTAGAACAAAAAACATTGCGTAATATTTCGGAAACAATAATAACAACGACAAACTAAGAATTATATTATACGTCGTTTTGGACTACTTTTCCCCATCAGAAACTTTTGGCAATGATATGATCTAATAATTTATATAATTTTTCATAATACTGCATCAAAACCAGGACTCTAGGATTTGTATTCTTAAAGTGGTTTGCATTATTTGACCTCCACCACTTTACAGCTGCCAGATATCCGGATCTAGAAATAAGCATAGTATAACAAACTAACGAGACGGGTTTCGTCGCTCTCATTATTGTGTCATATCTGACGTGGCTAGCTCTCCGTCTATTTGCTACTCCCCGGGCATAGGCAAAGTGGTGCTAGTGTGGTAGTAGTGCTATTTTTCCTAATTTCAACGGTTAGGGTGCACAACTGATTAGGCCCGAGAAATTGCAAAGTATAATATCGTTTAAAGTCGGTTCTAAATGTTTCTATATTTAAAAATATATGTTTTAAATACTGGTAATAATTGTTTTAAACCGCACGCATATATATGCAATTTAGAAGGACACACTTTTGTTAAGAAGTTACTAGGCCTTGACTTGGACCCGCTGTTGTGTATGTATATGCCATTAGTCTATTGCGCCCATGAAGTTAAATACAATCTGGAGGTCATACTTCGACCACAAAGTGAGGCCGAAAGAGAGGGTAATGTAGGGGGCTGCATCTCATTCTAAGTAGAGTGACCATATGTACTATGATGTATGTGGGATTGGGATAGTATGAAGATAAATATAAAATTAAATATGCTTGTCGTCTAGTAAGTATTGTCCAGAAAGAGAAGTCTCATAGTTCATATGGGAACTTATACATTCTACTGATTTAAGGAGCTGGCCACTTCAGATACGTTGACGCAATAATGAGAGCAGAGAACCCCTCTAATTAATTTACTATTTTAAACTTATTGCTAGATCCAGGCAACTGGCAGCTATTTATCGGAGGCCGTCAGAGTGACAGACCAGCAAAATATTTCAGTTAATAGGTAAAAACTGTCGAAGCCTATCGCTAATATAATAACAAAAAAGTAAAAACATTGCACGGAAAACAGTTGGTGGGCGACAAACAATACATTATCGTAACGTCATTTTGCACTATTTTCCCCCAACTGAAACTCCTGAAAATGATATAATCTTATTAATTACATGATACTGCACTGCATCAAACTATGTATTTAAGTATTTATATGTATATATCTATTACATATATCGTCGTCTAGTACCCACAACACAAGCCTTATTGAGCTTACTGTGGGACTAGGTTGATTTGTGTAAGATTGTCCCATAATATTTATTTAATATTTATTTATTTATTTATACTGCCACTACTACAATTTTTTGTAAGGCCTTGTGCCATTTTAGAACCCTTTCGAAAGGGCCTAAAAAGACCCGCGGGCCACTCCTGTCCTGTGTAAGTAATACTTAGGAACAGACCATGTACTTATGTACATATCTGTAAAAACAACAAAACCGACCCGCAGCTTGCAGACATCATAGTCACCCTATTGTTTGACAATCTTAACTTGTTGTTAAATCGTAAAATTGAATGATTGTGGATTACCGGTGAAAGGAAAGTCTACTTTATTGTAAAGTCTCACCCCTGCACCCTTTTACGCAATATATCTTAACCATTTTTACTTAAAAATGTTGTTACGAAATGTTGTTGAGCTGAGCGGCGTCATTTGAAATAATATCAGTGACATATTATGTCAGTGATGGGACTGATGGGATGGGGATACCAGACCGTATTTTAAATATTACAAAACTTACTACTGTCTGCAATATTAATTGCAATTCTTTAATTTAATGAATGAATAATATTTACGTCGTAAAAAAAATCAAATCAGCTAAAAGGGAACAAAGTATTAATTCAAATCTTGCAATAAATTATTATAAGTAGAAAGTAACTTCTAGTGTGTTACTAAAATAAATGTAGATAAATAAAACCACATTGGTAAGTTTCATAAGTTGGCAGCATTGTGCGAGTGAGACACCGCCCCCTACATTATGCTCTCTATCGGACCGTTTTTATTACTTTTTACTAGTGACCTATGAACGATTGTTTTGCTCGGTAATAAGATTCAACTGTGGTTAGGGAAATATAGTAAAAGTACTATCCGGATTGTCTTCTGATCCGTGACCTAAATACGTCGACACTTCTTTTTCCCGACAAACTCTATGATAGGCGTTAACCAAACTTTTTAGTTTGTAGTGTTAAAAAAATCTTCTAAATTCAAATTGCACTTGACACCTTGCTTGACACCTTATAAATTTCAGTTGACTAAAAATATGAAAAAATTTACCAGCAGAGTTATAAAATTATTAATATTTTGCTAAACATAAACTAAAACGCATTAAAAGATTAAAATAAAAAACGATCTGATTTGTAACTTAATAATGGCTACAAAAGAATTATTATCGAGACTTCCCGACATGTAAGTATGAATTAAGTTGAAAGTGCAGCATTTGTACAGGCAATCCCAGTAATTCTTAATTCGGGTAACCCTTTTCCAATGTTAATCACATGCGACAGAACATTTTATATAAAATATTCACACATGCCGCCCACCGATTTTGTATGAGGCGCTGACACCCGAACGAAATCCTAAATAATATGTTCAATCCATACACTGGGCCAACGTCGGCCCATCTAAGGGACGTAACTTTACTCAAGTAACGAGACGTAAGTAAGTAAATTTTATTTGTAAAACACAGGTAATACAAGTAATATAAACAAAGATACAGAACTCTGTGTTTTGCCTGTTGGCGTACAATTTTTTATAACAGGTTTTTTTTTATAAATCTACAAAAAAAAACATTTATTGAGTAATAACACTTACTTACTAAATATGATTTTAACTGTATTTTGGACTCAGCTTTTAAGGCTTTTATGCATTTTGGGATTTTATTAAAAAAATGGTGCGATTCCTAGTACCTTATACCCTTGGCCATCAAAGCGGTAGTATGTTGGCCATTGCATACGTTGTTCATATATTGTGAATGTACGGGTATGCTACGTTGGTGAGATACCATTTGGAACAATTGAGGATTGTTTTTGACAAAATTTGCCAACTCATATGTCTCATATATGTATATAAAGTGCTGTTAAAGAAAGGAACGCTGCTCTCCGGTAAATTAATGCCAACGATACGATACCGCATGTTCACTTCAACGCATAATTGCATCCCTCGGATTTGCCGACATTAGCCCATTATAATTTATTAGTAATGAGGATAATTTCTAAAAGCTACGTGCAGATGGAGCTACAATCGTTAAAAAATCATTTCCATATGGCAAATTCATGCACCGTAAGACAAAAACCTCTGTGGACTTTTGTTCGGTTCCAACATAGTAGGAATAACAGGAGTCGATAATATGACTACTTCTAAATAACACTTCGACCTGTGCAATGGTTATGGTACCCTCTTCAAAGTAAATAAGATGGGTAAGGATTAACTTAATCACTTTTTCGTTGCAGACCGTTAGCAAAACCTGGTTTTGGTGCTTTGGATATAACTGCACCAGTATTAGTATCATTAAACCCTGATGGCAAATGGCAAAAAAGTAAACCAGACTGTTTAGACGAGGAACAATTGAAAGCTGTCGTGGCTCATCTAGTGAATTCGAGAGCTATATCCGCTGCGCAGAGTTATTGCTGCCAGTGTGCTGCTGAATCAGTAAGTGATAATGTATATATTCTATCTACACATTTTTTATATTTATTACTGACTGTAGACTTAAACTTCATAAATTCTGAGTAGGTACGTGCCTTTGTCGTCATACAAAAAAATTACATATGGTGTTATTTGTGTTAATTATTAAATAAATATGGCACAACGTTTGTATATCATATGCAAGTCAGGGCCGTAGTCGACGGTATTGTAAGGTAGAGACGGTAGAGCATTTCCGCATAATAACCTCCTAGCTAGTACCTAGAGTTTGTTCGGAAAGAGAAGTGTCGTAAAATGTATGAGCTTTCATACCCCACGACACTTGATCAAACTCTACGGCCCTGCATGGATCCTGGCCTGGTCATGGTACCTGAAAGCCACGCTAACTTAAAAACTATGCGACAAATTCATTCGATTAAGAGCACTAACTATTTAGCATCTCAACAATTATGAATCTGTGCAACCATTGAATTCCATTATCGTATCCTGATTGGGTCAGGTTCCATGACAACATGATGCACTGGTCGAAAAAATGGACGCAGCCCAACAGCGCGGCGAGCTACCGAGTAAACCTCGGATATAATCGCACACAAAAGTTTGTCGCTATTATTTAAGCATGAAATGCGACTACTCGTAGCATAAATAATCATGATTTTACATTATTATCGCTGTTATTTTTAAAACATTCTTCTTCGTTTTATTCAGAGTTTTAAATGTCATATTCGAGCGCTCGTATCTCAAAAATCACCCCCCTGATCCGACTTGGTTACCGCAAATCGTCTTACTCACGAGTTACTCGTAATAGGTCCCGTTCTGTGGTTATTCGGTCTATGGTCACTACTAATGTACTTTCTGGTTTTTGCATAGAAAGACAGCGGCGCCTCGACCTACGTGCCAGTTATAATGATGCCACTTTATCCAGCTGACCAGTGCCCATTTGATATGGATTGTGAAATTCAGAAAATCAAAGAAACCGAACCTAAGAAAAAGACAAAAGCTAAGACTGTCGCTGAAGCAGAAAAAGATGATAAAGAGGGTAAAAAGAAGAAGAAACGGGGATTTGTAATGCAGCGGCTTAATGATTTTGATTTGATGTCACAGTGGTAATTTAGGTACATTATGGTACCTATATTATCGTGTATAAGTATCATTTTGACCCGTTCCACAATAAAGTTAAGTATGATGTTACATTTTCAATAGTTTTATTAATTAAAAGTCATATCCTGAACTAGCAGAATAGATATTTGTGCAACAAGAGAGCAAAGTTAGTTTTTGCTTCGAGTGTTAATTTTGAGTCCCGAGCAAGCGAAAGATTCTAATAATAGAATCACGAGCGTAGCGAGTAATTCTAGGTTAGAATCTTGAGCGTAGTGAGTGACTCAAAGGCACGAGGTGCAAATAACTTTGGTCTCATGTTCCTCATACAACTTTTCACCTCAGCAGTGAGAACATAGCAGAAAGTTTAAAAAATTTTTCATTCCCACTGACTTCCACTCCATCCCGATCAATCCCACTTCACTTCTGCTCAATTTCCGCCACTCCTACCACACTTCTAATCACTTCCGCTCAAATCCCACCAGTTCCGCGCCACCTTCACCTAGTACCGCTTTACTTCCAATGACTTCCACTCAATTCCCGCCAGTTTTAATGAGTTCCGCTCAAGTTCCGCTTCTATTCCGGCAGATCCGCTCCACTTCTACCCAGTTCCGCTACACTTTCACTGATTTCCACTCAATTCTCGCCACTTTAAATGAGTTCCGCTCAAGTTCCGCTTCAATTCCGCCAGTACCGTTCCACTTTCACCCAGCTCCGCTCCACTTCCACTAACTTCCAGACAATCCCCGCCACTTTTAATGAGTTTCGCTCAAATTCCGTTTCAGTTCCGCCAGTTCCGCTTCACCTCCACCGAGTTCACCGCTTTACTTCCAATGACTTCCACTCAATTCCCGCCACTTTTAATGAGTTCCGCTCAAGTTCCACTAGAGTTCCGCCAGTTCCGCTCCACCTCCACCCAGCTCCACTCCACGTCCACTAACTACCACACAATCCACGCCACTTTAAATGAGTTCCACTCAAGTTCCGCTTCAGTTCCGCCAGTTCCGCTTCACCTCCACCTAGTACCGCTTTACTTCCAATAACTTCCACTCAATTCCCGCAACTTTTAATAAGTTACGCTCAAGTTCCGCTCCAGTTCCGCTCCATATCCGCCAGTTCCGCTCCACCTCCACCTAGTACACCGCTTTACTTCCACTCAATTCCCGCCACTTTTAATGAGTTCCGCTCAAGTTCCGCTTCTATTCCGCCATTCCACTCAACTTCCACCCAGTTCCGCTACACTTCCACTGACTTCCAGTCTATTTCCGCCACTTTTAATGACTTCCACTCCAATTCCGCCAATTCCGATCTAAATCCGCCAGTTCCGCTCCATTTCCGCCAGTTTTTCTTCACTTCCAACCAGTTTCGCTTCACTTCCACTCTACTTCCACTCAATTCCCGCAACTTTTACTGAATCCCGCTCCAGTTCCGCTCCAATTCTGCCAGTTCCGCTGCACTTCCACCCAGTTCCGCTTGTCTTCCGCTCTACTTTTACTGACGCCCACTCAATTCTCGCCTCTTTTACTGACTTCCGATCCAATTTCGCCACTTATTAAAATTGCACATTTACTAAAAACTGGTGCCTGCGCCAAATCTTGTGATTAGGTTTCCAAGCTATTTTGGTGTGCATCGGGGGTCTGGTATTCAGATAAAAAAGAAAAGCGAGAATATGAAGTTTGAAAATATTACCTTCTCTGTCTTTTTACTGAGGACATCTCAAGGTCATTTTGTCTCACGCTCGCAGCAAAATTGAATTTTGCTCACTGTTATTGAGCACCAAAGAACCCCTGTTCGAGCTGCTGAGGTGAAAAATACTATTGCTCTCTAGAGTTATTAACATACATCGGGGTTTTCGGTGCGGGAACGATTTGAGAAAGTAGATATAAACAGATAGGTTAGTCTGAGAAAATATCATATTATGCCTAATGAATAACTACCTCTCTGTGAATAGTATACACACTAAGATACGAGTTTTTTTTGTAGGCATTTTTGTATTGACTATTTGGTAGTATGTTAAAAATGTAATTTGCATACTTGCATAATAGGTCACTTTTTGCTTTGTATATGACATATGAGAAATGTATGCACTAATAATTAATTAAGAAAAAGACACGGTATGACAATAAGTGTCAGATATTAATCTTGACGTCCGATATTTATGAACGATTTGCTTATAAACTGCTTATAAATGATTAGGGACTTTAACTGAAGAGTATGATAATGACCGTTTATGATATAATATATTGTATGATTTTTTCAAGTATTTTTTTTCAAATAATTATTCATTAGGCAGAAACCATTAGAGTACATTCTGTTTTTTAAGTTAATACCTACTCTTTGGCTAATGTCAAACATTCCCGCACCGCAAACCCCGATGTATGGTTAATAATGATCTTATCAACCGACTTCAAGATTTCGAAGGAGGAGGTTATCAATTCGTCGGGATCTTTGTTTTTGCTATTTTTTTTTTATGTCTGTTCACCGATTATTCAAAGACGGCTGCACCGATTTGGAAAATTCTTTTTTTTGTTTGAAAGAGTATACTTCACAGTTGGTCCCATTGTAACCAGGTCAGGATCTGATGATGGGATCCTGGAGAAATCGAGGGAACTCTTCAACTATTATAGGCACACCTGTAGTGATTTGAGTATTTTTTACAGCAGCTGGAGCATTTGGTGTTGGAAAGGTGGATGCTTAGTGAAGTCGGTTCTTTTTTGTTTAAAATTATTTTTAAAGGTATAAATGGACGTGCATAGTGCGGATCAAGCCACCTTCGTACGGTTCAATTTTATGAAAGGCAGCGTGTCATGATCATGTATCCTGGCCCGACCACGACAGGAAAATGGAATTTAATGGTTGCACAAAGGGTCTGGCCGGACCGCCATAGCAAAATCGCCCCTGGCTGGATTTGAGATATTGTTATGCACGATTATTCGTTTTATTAAACTTTTGGTGAATATTATGCCTTAAATGTAATCATTTAAGGCCGTTTGCGAAAAAATAAAAAAAAGATATTTAGTTTTTATTTTTTTCCTTAAAACCACAGATCCGATTGACTTGTTCTTTGGATATTTTATAGATATATTAGGGATACATCAAATAAATAAAAAATAACTTCCTGACTTTTTTTTAAGTACATAATTTTTTGAGTTTAAGTTTTAAAAAATTTTTTTTTACTACATATGAGTTAGCGACACCCACCATATTTTCATATAATATCCGCATTTTTATACTCTATTATATATATTTTTATCAAAAATATTGGTTTGGATCAACAACTTAAAACAAAAAAGAACCGACTTCACTTAGCATCCACCTTACCAACAGCAAATGCTCGAGCTGCTGTAAAAAATACTCAAATCACTATAGGTGTGCCTATTATAGTTGAAGAGTTCCCTCGATTTCTCCAGGATCCCATCATCAGATCCTGACCTGGTTACAATGGGACCAACTGTGAAGTATACTCTTTCAAACAAAAAAAATATTTTCCAAATCGGTCCAGCCGTCTTCGAATAATCGGTGAACATACACAAAAAAAAAAAAACAAGCGAAAACAAAGATCCCGACGAATTGATAACCTCCTCCTTCGAAATCTTGAAGTCGGTTGAAAAAAATGACAGGAACTCGAAGAGCCACAACTGACCCTTCAAAGAGCCGCATGCGGCTCGCGAGCCGCAGTTTGCCGACCCCTGTTCTAAGCCAACGCAATCAAAAGATACAGCCGTTTATGCCGCAAAGGAGATGGTAAATTCTGGGCCACCTGATATAAACCGTATACAGTTTGTACTTCAATGTAAAATAAATACTCATTTTATTACTACAGTAGACAAAGTATTACAAAAAAATGAAACGGGAATTAGAAATACTAAATAAATAAACAGTATGTTGATCGTTCCGCGATTAAAATACAGCAAGACAAGTCGTTAACTTCCTTATGGCACTGACATAAAGTTTAACTTTACCTGGACTGTAACGGGTTTATTTTTTGGTTTGACACTGTCAATGTCTACCGTTACATAATCTGCGTTTTGATACTGTTCGGTAGGTTAGAACATTGTAATATTAAAATAATATCTAAGCCTACGAATACGGAAGTTTAAATTAGAAATCGGCCGTATCAAAACGCCTAAAGATTAAAAATGCGTATTTTTGCATTTCCGATCGGAGTTTGAATATTAAAAGTAGGTTTCATAATGGCATAATATAATGCTCCTTCGATAACGAAACGCATCTTTTTTTCTATGGATGGTATAGGCTTGATGGCAAGATTCAAGTCTTCTTGTACCTCAGAGAAATAAACCAATGGAGTGGTAATTGTCAGGCGTCCCCCTCTGCCAAAAGTACAAGACCACTGGTCGTAGCGATTATATAAAACTAGTTGTCGCGCGTCAAACGCCATTCAATGAATGTCAGTCAGCGCGGAACGATCTGAGGTAAAAATGCCGAATTGCTGCGTGTTTTCATGTAAGAATAGATCTGAATTATCTAGTTTACAGAAGGATAACGTTTCTTTTCATCTGTAAGTATAATTACGTCTAAATATCATCAAATAGTGCACGAAATTAGCAAAAAACTAAAAAATATTGTCAATCAAAAAGTGTTGCCACTTAATGATACTACATCTGCTTTAGGGTAATTTTTAAACTTGACTCTTCATAGTACATTGTACCATCGGGTTCATAATTGCATACCCAATATAACAATGAAATTTATCAATGAATTCATTGATAAATTGGGTATGCAATTATGAACACAATTACATCGAGGGAGGTAAGTGAAATATTGCAAACAAGAGTAATCGACTCCACTGCGGCAGAAATACGTCCGCCATTATGTCATTCATTGTCATTGTTATGACAGGTTAGGCAATACACTTAAAAGATACTCCGTGGGTTAGGCAGAGACCCATTCGGCATGCAGCCATAATTGTAATGCATTGCTCTGTTAAAAAAGCAGTGTGTCGGTGTGTGTGTTGTTATTAAATTGTTTCTAAACATATTTTAATCGACTTTTAAATTATTCAAATTACATATCATTTTTTAAACATCAACAAAAATGAAAAGATTAACGTCAGTACTTCAAAGGTAAAACTCATTCACACGCATAGCTCTTTAAATTATATATGTCGTCGAGGACCGCCGAGGGCAGGGCAGTAAGGTGGTTTGGAACTCAAAAAACTGACACTATCAGGATAACCTAGCCTCAGCGTATATGTGCTTGTAGTACGGCGAAATTCATCACACTAGCTGAAATTTGTCTATGGTCTCAAAAATACAGCTACCATAAACAAATTTCCGTTTAAATAGACAAATTTCAGCTAGTGTGATGAATTTCGCACTGAATTCCGCTCTAATGTGTGGCGCCCCTTAAGTGAAATATACTTGTAGATGCTTGAAATAACGATATTCCTGTTTAGAAATTAATTCGTTCCTTTATTTTCACCATACATTTTATGTAGCATTTTAATTTTGTATGGATTATACTTTATTTATTATAAGGTACGACGTTATACACACTTATCCCCTTAAATAGGCACTTTTAATTTCTGACTCTGGTATCACTGTACCTAACAGGTAAGTTTTAGTGATGGGCAGCACAAAAATAAATGTCGATATTAACATTAGCAGTATGTTATACTTTTTATTTATAATAGAAAATGAAGAAGAGATAATATAAATAGAAACACAAATTGGAATCAGATGCCCATTACAATCAAAATATCAACTGCGAAGGACTCTGGAACATCACGATGTCGCTAGTGACTGATTCATCATTGTTCATTACAGTGAAAAATTCACTGAGGTGGATAGAGGAACGTCTAGTGTAATTTGAAGCACATTGGAACGGTAATCTAAACACGTGGGTTCGAATCCCGTGATGTTCCAGAGTTCTTTGCTGTTCATAGTTTCATTGTAATAGTTATTTGTTTCCAATTTGTAGTATTTTCCACTAAATATAAAAGCAAATACACATCAAAACATTAAATTGATAATATAAAAGTTATTCTAAATCATCTTGTAAGATTTGTCCTGAACAAATAGAGAAACTAACTTACGTAGAATACTAACATTGTAAGTAATATGCTGGTATAAAAACTTGATATTTAATCACAACTTAACATTATAATTTTATCAATAGCTAAACCTTATACTTGGTAAAGAAACAAAAATATATAACTAACCTACGATCAATGTTTCTCTGCGTCCGTAGGAAACACCTTAGACAACCCTACACGTGATCCCTGGGTGTTGCTAAAAGAGTTACAAACTTGGCAGCTCTACTGTCCTACCTGGACCTCGCAGCACTCACTGGATTTTCTTCATCATCTGCTTTCTCACTACCCTAGGAAGAAATGCCTATCTATATTTAGTGACATGTAGGCAGACGATAAATAAATCTACGATAAAATGTGACATTTTCAAGTCAAAGGTACATCATTATCGGTTGTCAATAAGGCGTTACTATAAAAAAACATTTAGAAATTAACTCTATTAACAACCGACAATGATGTGCCTTTGACTTGAAAACGTCACAAATACCGATACTTAAGTATATTATTATCGACGCGTGTTCCTCGCACTGTCTACTTTTACTTAAAGATGACATTATCTCGTTCACGGACAGGTTGTCTGTGTCTGTGTTTGTACTTGTGTGAGTATATTTTATGCTAGTGTTTGATAATTTTATCGTGTGCGTGTGTAGCGACGTCAATGGAAAATGCATTAGTGTTAACAGTATTTGTGTGCGTTTCCTCGTCCCCCGCGCCGAAATGGGCAGACTTTTTCTAATAGAAATTAGTGCGCGTCTCGCATCCGGTTGGTTTAATTATCAAAGTCTTGTACCATCCATATTTTTTTCAATTTTGCAATGTCAGATACTAGTGGTATCGCACTTAACGGTGGTAAACCCATGAAGTTAAATGTGGGTAAACCTTATCCCTTCGCAATAGGTGTTAGGAATGTTCAGTTAATAGTATCAACGATGGTTTGACAGCCGTCTTTGTTTACCGAAATACAGGAACTATCAATACGATCAAAATATGACTTTTTATTATTTCATCATGATTCCTGTTTTGTTTTTAAGTCCGCTTTTGTACATTTTCTTTAAAACCTCTAAAAAAGGCTGTTCAATCCTCTCATCAGCTTTGATCGGGACACAACATGTAGACCTAGCCCAACACAATAAATCCCTGATTGACGCACGCAAAGAAAGCCGAAGAAAGAAAGAAGCTCGCGATAACGAACTTTTAGACACTATATTGGCCAAATTACCCCCTAACAAAAGAAGAGCTATAGAAAGATCAATCGCATTGAAAATGAAAACAAAGTCTTCCACCTGGCTATCTACTATACCAACGAAGAAAGATAACCTCGACTTGTCCCCTCAAGAATTCAAAGACGCCCTGGCAATACGCTATCACAGAACCCCAAACTCAATGCCACCCTCATGTGATGGATGTGGCAACAGCCAATTTAATATCGACCATGCTCTCTGCTGCAAGACTGGGGGGCTAATTTCAAGACGACACAACGAAGTTCGTGATCTATTTGCTGAACTATGTCACCAAGCATGGAGCAACGTCACAATAGAACCCATAATCACAGAAGGTGACCTTGGATTACGCGGCGACTTATCTTGCCGTGGCGTATGGAATGCTCAGAGAGAGGCTCTTTTTGATATCCGTGTCGTAGACACTGACGCTCCCTCTTACATTACACGCCATGTCACTTCTGTCCTAAAATCTGCTGAGACTGAAAAACAAAGAAAATACTCCGCTGCCTGCGAAGCGAAACACGCTACCTTCACCCCTCTCGTGACTTCCGTCGATGGCGTATTCGCACCACAGATGACCTCCTTTGTCAAACACATAGGCGAAGCCCTCGCGGACCGCTGGAATAAATCGCTGAGTACGATACTGGGTTGGCTTAGAACAAGGATATGCATTACTATAATTCGAGCCACCAGTATGTGTATGCGAGGCACACGTCACAAATTCAAACCTGCAGCGAAACTATTGGGGTTCGACGACGGAGCAGGCATTCCCAGCTCTAACTAAACTGTCACCTGCCTGACCGTGCATTGCAGAGATGTGAATTTTTACTATTATTTTATATACATTGTTATTAGTTATTTCTTTAAAAAAATAAAAGCTTGAAATGAGATTGGTAGGGAATGAATTTTCTTTTTCTTTAAAAAACCGGTACTTTTTTACATTAATATATAAATCATAGGCATGCACGCTTTCAAATATTGTCCTTGTCAGATTCAAGTTTTAAATGCATGATTTTTCAATTTTCCCATTAGATTTCGACATTTTTTTACCACCGTCCTGATCTAGAAATTACGACGATTTTTTTAAGCTATGAATTATTCCTAAACGGTCCTAAATAATCTGGGCCAGATCACCTAACAAAAATTGACGTCTGATTTCCGAAAATTTTCGAAACTCGCAAGGGAATCTAACCTACAGGGTACTTCCCGTGAACTCAGAATCTTGTTTTTTTTTATACCACGACAGTGGCAAACAAGCATACAGCCCGCCTGATGGTAAGCAGCTACCGTAACCTATGGACGCCTGCAACTCCAAAAGGAGTCACATGTGCGTTGCCGATCCTTTACAAAAAAGAGGATTCACTGTGTTGACGGCGATGTGGGACAAGAAGGTCCCACATCGTCAACACACTGGGTCCTCTTTGAGCTCTTTGGCAACCTTACTCACCAGCAGGAACACAACACTATGAGTAGGGTCTAGTGCTATTTGGCTGTGGTTTTCTGTAAGGTGGAGGTACTTCCCCAGTCGGGCTCTGCTCCAGATTTGAGCGAGATGACATGCGCTGAACGTGCCCTACCGCACTTAGCGAGATGCCATTCGCAGTGCCCATACCTCTCTTTTTGGCGTAGTGTAAGGACATACCCAAGTCCGGACGTAGTTTAAGGACATACCCCGGGTCCATTAAGGCATTAGATTTTTATACAGGCGCGTCTAATTTAATTATCAAAGGTCTAAAAAGAATTTCACTCCATTATAGTCCATATCACACTCAGACTTCTCAGAGATGGCTCTGAATGGAACGCGCCATGACAAAATGAAGCGTATTCTGGATAGATGAAGAGTTGATTATGCTTGAGCGTGTTTCCTACTATATACCCTTCCCTAGAACTCAAATTATCAGTGATCGGAATAGGTAGTGCCATTTCGGGTGAATGACCTTAAACATTGTACAGAACATGGATAAGACTTGAGATTCTTCGACTCGTATTTCTCACAGAAAATTTTCTTTAAAACGCAAAAGTAAAAAAAAAATTCATTATAAATACATCATTCATTTAAAATTACTTTCGTTTAACAGTTACAATTAACAATAATATTAAATCATCATCATCTATCATATCATTTAATCATTATATTAAATGAACAGAGTTTAAGAGGAATTTGTGAGAGGTTTAAGAGGAATTTCCTCCCACGAACGCTGCGGCTGTGGAATGAACTCCCTGCCGAGGTTTTCCCAGTGGGCTACAGTATGAGGTTCTTCAAAAAAGGAGTGTATAGGTTCTTAAAGGGTAGGCAACGCGCATGTGACTCCTCTGGGGTTGCAGGCGTCCATAGGCTACGGTAACTGCATATGCTATATATATGCTGCTATCAGGCAGGCCGTATGCTTGTTTGCCACTGTCGTGGTATTAAAAAAAAACATATGTAATTAAATTACTACTTTCTTTGAAATTATAGTAGCAAACCATATTTTTTTCAATATTTTCTACTGTCAATCTATTTCTTTTGACTTCCAATATCTAACTGAAACCACATTTTTCATAGGTTCTTTAAAACATTTTTTAAACCAAACACGAACTTTAAAATTTTCATATCAAATCCCGGGGTTAAAAACTATATCCATACTAAGCTTACGCACCGAAGTCCCGCGAAATGGCACTACCAATTCCGATCACTGCAAATTATCTACATACCAAATTTCATCTAAATCAGTTCACCACCCCGTCTCCCTCCTCCAACCCTCTTACCCCCTTAAGAGTTCATTTCTGGGATAAAAATTATTCTACATCCTTTCCTTGAACTCAAGCTACCTCCGTACCAAATTTCATTAATATCGGTTTAGCGGTTATTGTTATTATCGATATCGATTTATCAACAAAACCTATAAGTAAAATCTTCTTGACAGCACTATAACCGCCATGTTGTGCGCTCCGAGTCCTTCAAAATCAACACGCGTTTTTGGTTGACGTGTAATTTCAGAGAGTTCTAAACCAGGAGAGGCCTTAGGTATCATTTCCCCTCTGTCAAAAGTATTGGCAGGAAAATCTAGTACATCTATAAAAACTATTTCAATAATCGAATGTCACGCACTTTCGTCATCGCTGTCGATGGATAACAAGCTCCGTGAAAATGCCCTTATGCGCTGTTTTTGGATGTAAAAAATGTTATATTTTGTCTAGTTTACAAAAAGGTGAAATACCATTTCAGATGTAAGTAAAGTTTTACTTGAAGTAAAACAATTAAAAACGGATTTTATCGCGTGTATTGAGTTTAAATTACATCCCGACGTTTCAAACACTTTACAGCGTTCGTGGTCAACGGGTCGACTGAGGAAAAATGTACAATTACCTCCGTTCAAAAACTATCTCAATATGCAAACCTACCCACATATTAAATATTAAACAAATTTAGTGTTTGTTTAATATTTAATATGTGGGTAGGTTTGCATATTGAGATAGTTTTTGAACGGAGGTAATTGTACATTTTTCCTCAGTCGACCCGTTGACCACGAACGCTGTAAAGTGTTTGAAACGTCGGGATGTAATTTAAACTCAATACACGCGATAAAATCCGTTTTTAATTGTTTTACTTCATGAATAACTATCGCGGCAACCGAAGACAATATTAAAGTTTTACTTTATTTATCATTACTTTCGTAATAAAAGGTTTAACCTAAATCGAAAATCAAGCTTCGTTTACAGAATCGATTCAAAGACAATCGTTTTCTTTCTGATGGGCAGTAACTATGTGACGTTTCACATTTCTCCATATTTAACGCGCTTAAGGATTGCTGTCTTCTATATTTTGTTTGAAAATACAATCAAAAATGATCCTTGGCTTTTTTGTTTGACATTTGCAAAGACTGCATCCAATAATGAACCATATGTTAACGTATGTACAGTCGACTATCTATTGCTCCATTTAGTGTTATGAAGTATAAAAAGAATATGTCAAATATGTTTGGTGTTTTCAAGTCAAAGGTACATCTTTGTCGGTTGTCAATAAAGCGTTGCTGCCATAAAAATTCATTTAGAAATAACCTGTATTAACAACCGACAATGATGTACCTTTGACTAGAAAACATCACATGCGTGCTACCTCGCCCCCCTCAGATTTTGGCAGACTTTTTTGTTTGGAAAGATGAGGCGAAGCGTACTCCATTTATAGAGCTTTATGTGTAATTTCCAGACCTCGGACAGGGTGAGCTGTTTTAAGAGTTTGCATAATATGGACATACCTACGTAGTCATTCAATGGCAGATGTGATGTAATTGAATAACGAATTAAATTATTCTATTTAGATCTTTACATAACTAGCAAAACAAATTAATTGTATAGCAAGCCTCTTTCAATGATAAGCATGTTATTACATATATCCATATGAAAGTAATATAACTGATATGATATCATACCTCTTTAGATAGACAATAACTCTATTTAACGATGCCATATTTAACATTGAAATATCATGACAAAGTCATTAATGTCATTCTAATGTTCTGTTGTGTTATTTTAATTTGTGAGCAATTTGAGTTTGCTAATAAAAAATAAATAATTAAGAAGAGAGATTATTCCGAATTTGAGTATGCCGAAATATAAAGCAAAAACGAATTGGATTGAAAATGAACCTGACATGACATATGACGGTAATAAAAGTATTTTTTGTGCAAAATGTAAAACCAAAGTGACAACTAAAAAAAGTAATGTGCAAAGACACATCAAGGGACCAATGCACAATGGCAATTATCGAAAGTTTGATGAGGATTTCAATCTCAATTTAATTCGATTCCTCATTTTGTGTAACATACCATGGTCACAAATGAAGAATCCGGCTTTCAAACAGTTTTTTTCTAAGTATTTATGCTGCCAGTGTGCAAACCAACCTACACTCCCGAGTGAATCATGGCTGAGGAAAGTTTATTTGGATAAATTGTATCAGAAGCAAATCAGTTCAATACACGATAATCTTTCGAATGAAAAAATATGGATTTCTCTTGATGAATCAACCGACTCTTTAGGGAGATATATAGTGCATTTTTTAGTGAAGCCATTGAATTCATTTAACAGACCATATTTAATAGCCTGCAAAATATTATCAAAAGTTAATGGTCAAACAATATCTGTATTCGTGATGGACACTCTGAAAAATATGTGGCGCGAATCTTATGACTACAAAATTGGAAATGTTCTGGTGCTAAGTACTGATGGTGTTGCATACATGTTGCTGGCTGGCCGAATTTTGAAAACTTATCTGCCTAATTTGAAACACGTTACATGTTTGGCACATGGGCTAAACCGCGTAGCCGAAAAAATGCGTTCCCTGTATCCAGATGTGGATTTGCTCATTTCAAACGTTAAAAAAGTATTTTTAAAGGCTCCTAATAGAATCCGCATATTAAAGGATAAATATCCTAATATGCCCCTGCCTCCAAAACCAGTGATTACGAGATGGGGAACTTGGCTAGCGGCAGCAGCATATTACGAAAAATATTTTGACGAAATAAAAGTAGTCCTATGGGCATTGAGATCGTCAGACGCAATGTCGATAAGAGTGGCGAAAAGAATTATACAAACTGAAAATTTACGAAATAATCTAAAATATATTGTTGAGAATTTCCATATAATTGAATATGCCTTAAAAAAATTACAGGAATCTAAAATATCCGTCGTAGATACATTTTTAACGTTGGACCAAGTGAGAGCTGTTATAAGCTGGTCTTCGTCTGCTTCTGTCAGTCAGAAATTAGAAGACGTCATAGCTAGAAACCCAGACTGAAAAAATTTCGGAAGGAACAGGTGTGGACGGTATTTTAATGTACAACTTCACTCCGCTCACTTCAGTGGAAGTAGAAAGGTCTTTTTCCATCTATAAGTGGATATGAAACTCAAGAAGAAGTGCGTTGAAAATTGAAAATCTAGAAAAAATTATAGTTCTTTATTACAATAACCAATAACAAAGAAAAATTTGAATAAATAAATAATACTTACTCGTTTTGTACATAATGCACTGTCATTTTTGTTTAATTATTATTCATGAATTCTTTTTAATATTTCATCTTGAGGCATATCTATATTAACATCTACACTTGACATTAATGACGTAAAAATGGCTCACTCTGTCCGAGGTCTGGTAATTTCCATATATTTATTTCAATGGAATCTACGCACTCTATAACTACACTAAAAATATCGACGACGACGCCGCAGTGTTGCGCAAGTTCCGTTTTATTTAAAAAAAAAGACGATTTTTTAGTTCCGCTTTTAAAACATTCATATTCAATGACTTGTAACTCATATTTGTTATAATTAATATCCCGGTATGGCAAAATATTCACAATATTGTTAAATTAGACAAATCTTTGATATTTCGAAGACCTCCGTCTACACTAGCTCCTCTAGCGGAAAATTCATACGCGATAGTCGTGCTTACGACACCCACAAAATGTGACGACAAATCGGAGCCACATTGTTACATCTAAACACCTCTTTATTACTTTTTTTTTACATCCATAGACAAAGCAAATAGCAAAGACTCCAAAGACTATACTTTGTATTGGCTATGTTCCAAGGCAGACAACTAAAAAAAAACGATGATTATGGTCGATGGCCGACCACGGTGTTTGAAGTCGAGAAAATTTAATTGGTGCACATTGCATATTTTTAGTTTAGTAATCCATTGAACTATGTTGTTTTAAAGAAGATGAAGTAAAACTTATGAGATTACCGGCAGTGTATTCAGGTATGTTTTGGTGAATTGACGATGTGGATGTGTGATTAGGAGTGCAGTTTCTCAACCCACTTAATGTTTTTACACCATTATCGTATCAAAATCCCAGACAGAGCTATTTTGCTAAGGATGCGTTTCTGCGCATGCAATTTATCCCGATACATAAAGCATATTCTTGAATAGTCGGGAGCGGCCTTGTTTTTCGAAACGAATGCCTAGGATGTTCGAATTGAACTTAAAACTGAGAAATTGTCTACACGTTTTTTATGCCCCTGTGCACGTGAATCCTGCACTCGTCAAAAAAAAAATTTCTCACGGTCGGTTTGGAGTCCTTTATTGTAAAGAAACTTTTGGATGCAATAGTGAAACGTGATTTACTTCCTGTATCTTGTAGGAATGTGCAGCGTTGTAATATGGAGTGACAGTCACGTACAGATATGTAATATTATGAAAACTACAATTTGCACAATCAGATTTTTCCTTATTTCTCTTTGTAAGATTGTTGTTTGTGGTAGGATTTGTTATTTAGGGGCACACCATATGACTATTTTAGCCTTGATTCTGACATTGAGCCTACTTAAGAAACAGTCTGTTAGTCCTGTTTGCAATGGCCTTGCAATGCTTGGTTTTGTTTTTTTCTTATGCACAGCTGTATTATCACAACCACAAAGTATATGCATATGACTAGCGTACGGACAGGTGGTGGCATTTTTGAGCAGAGGGCACTGGAGTCACCTAGGCTACATTTTATGATTGAATAACTAATGACAAAATTATTTTTTTGTCTAAAACATACTTTTCTTATTCAAGTGGTGCCAATACTTTTTGTTCGAATTATTGAATCCCCCTTCGTTTTCTCTGCTAGACCTTTGGCGGATGTTTCCAAAAATTTTTTGGTCTCCCTAATTAAATTGAGTAATAATATGATAAATAAAGTAACCACAGGAAGGTATACCGAAGGTGGGAGCAAACCGACCCCTGTGTGTCTGACTTACGACTGCCGGATGCTACTGCCAGGATTGATTTCTAGCGTAGCATCAGGTCAGTGCCTGTTGAACACACAGAGGGCGAGTGGATGAGTGTTGTTGAATGTGAGTGCGAGTCCATCGAACCTATGGGGCTATCACCAACAGCCCCGATGATGTAAGTTGTGCATCCGTACGGCCCAGAACTGGAGAAGTCCTGCCCCGAATGGGTTGCACAATTTCTGGCAAAAATGCTTTCGCTGCTAGCTGCTAGCAACGCAATTTTAACAAGCCCTTGAACTTTGCTTCTCACCTAACCTAACCTTCCTGCTCTAAAAGTCCGGTAGTACCACGGAAGCAAAGAACTACCGACCCAGCACATGCTTGCCTACGCTCTACAAGCATCCATTTTAAGAGCAAAAATAAACGCGCACATGGTTGCAAACAAAATTATGACCTCCATTCAAAATGGATGTAGGGTTGGGTCCCATGGTACAAAAGAGCTCCTCCTCATAGACATGACCATTTTTCAACGAGTCCGGCGAAACAGCGGGGCCCTCTCAGCAGCTTGGATTGATTACAAGTAGGCCTATGATTCGGTCTCATTCATGGCTGGAGAGGATCTTAGAGCTGTATAAAGTAGATCATCATTGGCCACAGCATCTGTTGTAGATGTTTGTTGCGGCGCTTGTAGGTTTACGGGTTCCCGCATCTCCGTTGATGGCTATAGAGTCCTATAGCAGCACGGCATTTCTTGCCACAACGATCGCACACAAAACGCGAGTCCGCAGGAGGTGGTAGAGCACGACGAAGACTTTTCTGCTTAAGGTTCTCCAGCCAGTCATCGTCATGCTTTGAAGTTCCGACTTTTATGTCGTGACGCCATTCGGGTCTCATCTCGGCGCGTTTCTCCCAACCGTCGATCCGAATGCCAAAACTATCCATGTCCCGCTTACATGAGTCTTTAAACCTTAGAGTTGGACGGCCAACAGGTCTTTTTGCGTACGCTATCTGACTCAGCATCACTTGGCGTGGTAGTCTCTCAGGGTCCAAGCGATGTACATGACCAAGCCAGCGAAGTCTTCTCTGCTTTAACATTGCAGTAATGCTACAGCAATGCGTCCTCGAGAGTACTACCTCGTTACTAATTTTATCCTGCCAAGTGACTCCAAGAATAGTCCTCAGGCAGCGCATGTGGAAAGCGTTGAGTTTGCGTTCTTGTTTCGCATATGTAGTCCACGTTTCTGATGCGTACAACAATACACTTAAAACGCAGGTCTGGTATACAAGTACTTTGTTGTAAGTAGTAAGCTTGAGGTTTCTCCATACGCGTGCAAAAAGCTTCCCAAAAACAGTTGATGCTCTGCCTATCCGAGTATCTATCTCCTTGTCGTTAGATAGTGACTGGGTGGTTGTAGCTTTAAGATCCTTCCTTAGTGCGTGTATGAAGCAGTGGCCTATAGTCCTTCGTCAACCAGGAGATGGGGTCAGGGGGGGGGGGGGGCCTGACCCGCAGGACTTTATAAGGATTGAGTGAGGAATATTTCAGGGCGACAGTCTGAGTCCTCTGTGGTTCTGCCTAGCTCTAAATCCACTCAGCACTCTGCTGAAGGATTCGGGGCTAGGTTGATGGGTTCGGAGAGAGGGTGAAGTCATATCTCACCTTCTGTACCAAATATTTGAGACTTGCTGGAGCTACTGAAAACCACTTAAGTCTTCAGTAGTTCCATCAAGATGGAATTTGCTGTTGAGAAATGTTGTTATGTGAGACAATTTACCAATAGGTCATTCTCCTTGCACAATTTCTCTACTATTTTTAGTGCTGTCTGTGTAAGGTCACACTGTGCTTGTTACTGGTCTGCTGGTAACTAGATCATCTGCATACCCTTTTGTCAGGAAAAGATTGTTGTACAGCTTTGTTATTGGGTTGTTTACTACCAGGTTCCATAGAAATGCCGAGAGGACACTCCTTGGGGGCATCCTATCAAGACGAGTGCCTGGTGATTTTGGTTCTGAGATAGCCTGATGACTTTCTTTCTTATCATGTTCATTATCCATTCTGTAATCAATGGTTCAGGTTTATGTCTGTTGAGAGCTTTTATTTCCTTAAGCATATTATAAAAACTAAAGAATATTTTTAGTTATAAATTATTTATAAACTCTCCTTCGTCTGCAGCATAAGGAAATCTTTCCATAATTTTCAATTTCTGGCTGTTATTGTCCAATTGTTTCCTGCTGTTGTTGATATCATCGCTCCACCTTGCCAGTGGATTTCCTCTTTACCTTTTACTTCCCTTCTTCTTCACTTACAATTTCTGACCAATATCTGAAGCTTTTTGTGTGTGTCCCTTTCTTCTCCATTTATCAAATCTTTGAATACTTATTTGTACAACTAATGTATGTTATGTTATTTCTAATCAGATTTGTCTGACAAACCTCTGTCTTGGGCTTTCATCATAATTTTGTGTCATACATTGGTTAAACGGCATACCTTATATTTGTTTAGGAATAAGTGTATGACTTCTTCGGCAGATGTCGCTAGGCGTCTCCCTAAGAGTGGAGAAATTCGCAGCCATCAGGTACGTCTCAGTAGCTCAGTTGGTCAGAGTGATGGCCATGCATCCCAGAGTCGCGAGTTCGAGTCTCACCTGAGGTGGTGGATTTTTCGACTTCTCCTTTAACATTTTCTACTAAACATTGTGGTATCATTAGCAGATGTTCTGCTTAATACAAAATGAATAATGTCTTATATTTGTCAAGTTAGTAATAGTAGGACTAGTAGGTACTATCTTAAACTTGTGCTGGCTTATAATTTATTGATACAGTAATATACACTGAAAATAAAAATAGCATTAGATATACACGGAAAATAAATGTCGTCGCCCAAACGCTACATGTACAAATTTTATTGTATATAGTGAAATTGGTGTTCTTATTACATTAACTTTAATTATTATCTTAGGCTTAGGGTTTTATTTTGTTTATTAATTATAATTTTATTTAATAATCTATCGGTAATGCAATCCCGCTGCAATTAATTTCTTGTCAAATTTCGAACCGTTGTTGTCGGGTATCAAAGTCCTAAATAAGTCATCTTTTTGCTTCCTCGCAGCACCGATCTTCCCATAAGAGGTGAGTTTGGTGCTTCAGGCAAAGACGTTGGCTCTGGAGTCTTCATTCAATCGCCTAAAGCATTTAACGGCGCACGTGTCCCTCATGTAACTGCGAAATTGCTTCACAATGCCGCGCATTACATACATCCTACGAACGGCGCCAACCTGGATGTTCAAGCAGGATATAAAAGATTATGACACTTTTCTCAGGCAAGGTCTTGAAAGTGTCCTAACCTAAACATCCAATTCAATGAAGCATACTGGACTCCGGCAACACTCCCTATTCGATATGGGGGTTAAGGGATCCGTAGCATCCACGATGTCGTGATAGTTGCATTGCCTCTTTCCATGCGTCGACAGATTATGACGTCATATTCGTACCTACTAACAGAGATGGGCAAAATGTAAGAGTCGTAATCATGACCACGGTTAATTTAGTTAGGATTAAATCTGTCGTCAATTAATTTAAGTTAAATAGTTTCATACTTAAACATACTCCAGGAGCCGAGTACTACCAGCTGTTTTTTTTAAGCGTACCCCATGCTCAACATGTTTTTTTACAACTTATTTATTCTGTCGTGAAACTTTTATCGGTTAAATTGACGATTAATTTAATCCTTAATCGAACAACCGCATGGTTTATTTAATCGCGAAAGATTTTTTTTGTCGATTAATTAGATAGATAGAAAAAAAATCGATTGATGCCCATCTCTGCTTACTAACATGCTGCAAGTAACGTGTCATTATATGTATACTAGGGTTGAGATGTTTGTGGCATTTTGTTTACGGATGGTTATGCAATAAATATTTTTACAAATGAACAACCGGGACGAAATTTTTGAGTCTGACATTTGACATTCTCCGAAACATTGATATAGTATTTTAGAAATGACAGCAATATAAATTATTTTCTCTGAGTTGAGCGCTCGAAAGGCGAAAATAGGTCCCATGGTCCCAAATTATCTAGGCACAACTTTGACCTGACTGTACTCCAAAAATGTTACACAAGTAATTATTTCAGCCATTTTTCATTTAGATATTAGTACTTATACTCTTTTATTTTGGTTACAGGTAGCTTCGGATGTCCTGAAAAAATAACAAGAACAACGTGAGTAACCATTATTTAACCCTTACAGCACCGGCTGATACGATCGTGCGTTCAACTTTAAAAAAATCTAGTTTGAAAAATAATCAAGTTTGCCGCTTCAGTACGGCATCGATTGATCGTGCGTTCGATTATTATTCATTTTAAACGCGCGTGCGTTTAGTTAGGGGGCCAGTCGTCGGCGCGGTGAGCGTCAAGCAGGTACGTGTACGAGACGGACGACCAGGTCAGAAGTAGGTATTCACGAAATTTTTTTTTTTGTGATTATTAAATGTGTTAAATTCGTTTTTTATTAAATTAAACGTTCTTCTGTCATATAATGTAGATAATTAAAAGTTTAACCAGAAATTTTAGTCATTTTTTTGTGCCTAAAGTTATAACGCACGATCGTGAGGGTCAGGACGCAAGTCGACAAATTTAAATTGTCTTGACTCTGATCAATTGAAAATATGATCAATCAAAAGCGTTTTTTTTAAATCAATTCATGTAAAACATGTAAGAAATCTAAAATTGTATTAATAAATGTTTATTAACTCCTTTGAACTCTGTAATTTACCCTTATATTTCAAAAAAAATAATAACAACTTTACTAGGGGTCGCAACGAAATGAAACGATCGTGCGGGTGGGTTTTCACAAAATTTTTGGGGGGGAGAATTATTTTTGTATTTTTTTGTCTTTTTATGGGCCTTAAATGCACCGAAAAATGCAACTTCAAACCAAAAATCCAAAAAAAAAAATCTCGTGCTGTAAGGTAGCTTTGTATGTTAACACATACAAAGTTCTATATGTATTGTTTTTGCATCTTCTGGAAAATAGGCGTTTCTTACTTATTTGAAGTGTTTTTGTAATCAAAGAATACAAAACAATTATTGAAGACCTGGTCTTTATTACGTTTTATTAGTCCTTGGTAATCTGTAAGTACTGAGGAAAAAATCTATCATAATTTAGTTTTGTTTTATTTGCTTTTTTGTTTGGGAAGGTCTTATGCCTGCTGTAGGATTATCTTAAATCGACATTTCTTAATACTTAAAAACATATATTTGTGGTATATGTCCATAAAATTTCTTAATTTAAACAAACAAACTGTTCAAAGACTATAAATTACCACAAATTTAACCAATGCAATTATCCTTACAACATTTTTTTTACTCTACGCTATCCTAAAATACGTATATTTAAACATAACGACAGCTTATTTCGACATTTGCACTTGAATTTTGACCACATCGCTCCTAACAATCGTAAAAGCATGCGAAAATATCACAGAAATTTCGACATCTCACAGTCATCTCGGCAGTGTACTGCTGTCTTTGTTTATCGATTATACTAAAACGAGTCAACAAATCCCTGTATTTATTTATATAATTTACTAATAAATAGTGGCATAATATAACCAATAAGCGAAACTTATTATAATATGACTGTATCACATCCATTCTCTTTTTTTAACAGCCCTCGTAGCAATTATACTCCATTTAAACTCATCCGCATTGCCGACAGTCCTCAATATATGCATTGCCTTGCTTTCCACTATCCAGCAATCAAGGAGTTTATAATTATTGAAGAATATATGACTATTGAATTATTTACATATAAGTATTATAACTTTAAGAAATATGCTAACTTTTGTACTATTTCCTTTGCAGAGCCCACACAATACTCTAGAATGGATCCAACATGTTCTCATTTTAATTTTGATACATACGAAGGAGTTAATAATGCCTCCTTCCACACAGAAAATAAGACTGACAGTGAAGCCTGTGTGGTTGACAATGAAGCTACATCTCAAGATAATTCCAAGCATAAGATAGACGATATAGAGCGCCAGGACTTTGATGAGGAGAATAGAATAATAAATCATTGTTCTAGTATGATTGTTGATGGCAAAATAGCTGCAAGTGCTCATTACCCTGGGAACCTGTCCAGTGCAAGCTCGAGCCTGGCCTCTAGTTCAGAGACCATATCCGCCTTCCCCAATATAATATCAAATGACTACAGTTTACCCGGCTGTAGCAAATCAGAGGATTGTGAAGATAGCAATGCAACAATTAAAAATATGATACATTCTCGAACACCAGTAAGTACAGTTGAGGAGCCTCCGAAGAAAGAAGTATACAAGCCTGATTTTATGCAAAAACTTCTTAGTAGTGGTGTCCAAGAGAAAAAGGACTTTCCTAAGGGAAAGCTGTATAAAGCTGAACAGATGGGTGACAGTGGTTGCGAGAATCATACTCCTGACGTGAGCGACCTGGAGGCGACGGGCGGCCCGTCGGGGCGAACCAGCTCCAACGCGTCCAGCATCGGCAGCACGGGTTCCGACAGCACCAAGGAGTTCTCTGTGCCCTCCACGTCCAACGCCGACAAGTTGCTAGGCCTCGACGACACCAGGAACAACGAGCCTGGTGCCTCCAAGTCGTCAGTAAGTTCATTTTTGCCTAATTTAAACCGTTCATCTTATGTTAAGTATGGAGCACATTTATTAAATCTTAAGTATGTTCTGTTTTAGCCCTACATGCAGCCATTTTGTGATGGAGATGATGACTCAGATGATGACGTAATTGAAGAATCGTGGTGCACATGTCTATCATCTCATGAGGTATTTTGTTTTTTCCACCTGTATAAAGCATTTTCTGAAGTATGAATTTATAATTTAAATTGTTAACATTTAAATAGAAAATTAATGTTTAATACATACGAAAAGTAAGTGTAAGTAAAGTTTTAAATAACTTGTTTTCCAGGATGATGAGGATGATGATGAACCGGAAATTGATGAAAGACTTTGGGTAAGTATTAATTAAAGTACGTAAAGTAAATTTATTAATGCCAAACACTGCCAATCGGATTTAGAGTGGTTGTCCAGTGTGATGAGCTATAAACTAGGCTAAACCTTTATTAACCCTTTGACCGCCAAAGACTTCAAATCACGCGTACAGAAAGTCGTGCCCTCAGCTCCAGCGCGTGATATCACGTCAAAAATATAAACGAGTTGCCTCGGAGCGCGCGGTGGCGCTCTGGGCACGATTTTTCCGTCCGATGCTTGGCGGCACGTATTTGTGTTTAGCAATTTCGAGATTGCTTTGTATTTAGCGAGCACGAATTAAATTTGATATTAATGTAATTATACGCGTGAGGAAACATGTTCATAGGTTTGAATCAAATTTCTACATGTCAATGACGCCTACGTCAACTAAAGATCCATCCGTCAGAACATGCAAGCCATGCAAAACATGTGGTCTGGGTTGATAATTCTGATTTGAAACGTATACTGTACATGTATAGGTACTCGTATATTGTACAGTCGTCGTCAAAGACATGTTTACAGTTTTTCACCTTACTCCTTTGCAATAAGGTGCAAAAGTGTAAACATATCTTTGACGTCGACTGTATACATTCATTAGGATTATGTTTTTTACTCGGTTTTTCTAGTTCTCAAACTGAATGCTATTAAATTGCGGAGTATATACTAAGGGTTATTTTTGTTTTAGAATTAAATGATACATTGTCAACTTTAAAATGTGCACCAGTGGCACCCTAGCTTTTAAACGCGTCAACCGATTTAAATGAGGTTTTTTTTTTTTTTTTCAATTTATAAGCAGGTTTTCTAGCAATGGTTCTTAGATATATTTTATTAAATTCGGTCTAGCCGCTTCTGCGTTGGTGTTTTAGATTTTTTTAAATAACAGTTATCACTGTAAAGGCCTTGGACGTTAATGTATGTATGGTTTTGCAGAGAAAGAGGCGTTATGAGCCGCCTCCGCCGCAGTACGCGAAGAAGTTCTGCCCGGACGGCTCGACGGCTGCGCCGCCGGACGCCGGCTGGCTGCAGGCACTGCCGCCCTCCTCCATGCCCGTCACGCTTCAGGGTCCGCCTGAAATCAAGAATTGGCTTAACAGGTATCACAAGATACAATCTATGCACTACGTTTAATACTGAAATGACAAATATATTATAAATAATTCATCAGAAGCTAATAGCACAAAGTATTGTGTGAATAATACTGTCAATACATAAAAGGAACGATTGCAATATTGTAATTTATAAATTAAATTAACAAATTTGTTAAGCTTCACTGAATTGTTCAATGTGGAGAGTGTGGAGGAGGTAGTACACATACCAATTCACTTTTTTGACATATTTATTAATTGAATAAACATCTTTAATTTTGTGAGCTAATGGTCAATCAATCTGCACAGTATTGTGAAAAAGTGAGAGATATAACCGCAATAAACATGTATCTTTCCATAGATTCCAATCATGGTCCAACGTCGAGAAAATCCAAGCGATAGACGCTCTGATCGGGCGCTGCGCCGCGAGCCACGTGCGGCACATGATGAAGGCCATCGAGCCGCTGTTCCAGCGGGACTTCATCTCGCTGCTGCCGAAGGAGCTAGCCTTGACGGTGCTGGGTTACCTGCAGCCTAAGGACCTGCGGCGCGCTGCGCAAACTTGCCGATACTGGAGGTAACTCATTCTTGGTCTCACTTTTACAGGGATCGTGGTTACGTAGTTAAAGCAATGACGCGTAGTTTTAGTGACCGCTAGGCAACCGGATGGCTCGCGGTATTTAAGCTCCTGAAGTGATGAGGAACCGCCCTGTGCAACCCGAAATGACCCAACTTGGAGTGGAGCGAAAATAGAGGGGGGGGGGTTTACGCGAGGCAACCGATTGAAACAGCGGTTGCCTGAAAGAAGAATGAACGCTGGTTATATAACAAAATTTTAATGCATGGCATTAAAATTTTGGTTGGACTGGTTCCCTGTACGAGAGCGAAGAAAAAAGTTAAAAAAAAAATTGTCAGGCAACCGCTTGAAAATTAGCATGCTTGTTCTTCATCACATACTGTTAACCGGGGTCATGTAGATGTGTGACATCACTAGCGCTTGAGTCCATCCCTAGCGCTTGACAGCGTGGGAACGGAGAGATCGCTTGCGCACGTAATGGCGTTGGTTGTGGTTAGTGTTCTAAATTCTAAATCTCTTACAAAATATTCAGAAGTCAGACGATGGACCTTTTAAGTACAATGTAAACTATAGTTTTCTGTGAAATATTGATGCACGGTGTGGTATAACATACTTTACTAACTGTGGTGTTTGCGAGAGAACGCTATCTATTTTAACACGCTATTGGCGAAAAATAACGCTCAATTCTGGTCAAGGTGTGCTCTATAACTAACAATATCGTGCTGTGAATAGTTTCATAATAAAATACTGTCGATTTAGTGTGTTAGGTGCTAAAATCGTGTACGAGTTTGAATGCATGCACTTGTGTCGCTCTTGTCCACCATTTTGTTGCGTGCATGGTTTGTGATTTCGTTTGCGTGGCAATTCACCGGCGTTTCAGAAGATGCGGAACCTGAGGGTTTACCGCCTAAAATGTTAATCAACACGGGTTTGGAATTTACACAAACACTGGGTGAGCTGTCGGCGACGCTGGCGCTCGACGTGCCGGTTGTCCAGCACGAGAGTTCAACGGGTACGCCGTGGGCCTGCGACAGCTGTAGGCCTGCCGTAGTGTAACCAGGTACCGAACCGTTAGCTAGCGCGGGATTCCGCAGCCGAGAATATACTGACCAATTGTAAGCACAAACCCTGTTTGTTATTAATTAGGGAGTTAAGATATAAAAGAAGTGTAGTGGAGGGGTATTTACTGCAAATGCTGAATATAAGTGTGGGATGTTTAATAAATCTTGTCGCACAACCTGGGATTTTCATTTTACAAAACCAAGAATCATTTCAATATATACACATTACAATAGTTGTGGGTCTCTATTATACTGCGTACTTTCACATTGCTCCAAATATTCACACTCCGAAATTTTCAGTTACTAAGTAGAAAAAAATATGATAAGTTTTTACCAGGAGTGCGATTTTTGAATCTCACCAAGTGACTAATTCTCACCGATGTGAGTGATTTCCGATAGTAAATCACTCACATCGGTGAGATTTAGTCACTTGGTGAGATTCAAAAATCGCACTCCAGGTTTGTTTAGGACCATAACTCCTTCAATTTTCATGCTATCACAATTTATAAAAAACCATTGTAAAGGTAATTTAGAGAGCTACAACATCCTTCATTGCAATATATAGTAAAAAACCTTTTTCTAAAACGGTGAAGGGTTAAAAGGCTTAAGAGAGGCTGTGATTGCGCTGCCACGCGCTCTTTAAACAATCATATCTCCGTCAATTTTTGTTTGACAGAAAAAACAAAAAAACCAAATTGTTTGTCAGAAAAATACCTAAATTTTTAATCCATACACTTTTATACGTATCTGTCGTCATTTTTGAGATATTATGAAAAAAAAGTGGGTTTTAAAAAAATTTGAAATTTTGTTTTTTTTTAAATCGTGACTTTTTTGAAAAATATATGTCCTGAAGCAGCCAAACTGATATTATCTATCAAACTCTTCATAATAAAGTTAATTCTAGGCGGAATACGATTAATTTTAATTTTGGTGGAAATGGCACTTATGAAACCCATTGATTTAAAAGAAAAAACATTAGATGCTCCCCTTATTTGCAATACAGCTCACTTATTTTACGTGCAAAAGACTTTTAATGGTGCTCATTTTAAAGCTTATTTCAAGCACTACAAAACCCTATTGTATTAGAATGCATAAAATGCATCTGCTCGCCGCTAGATGGCATTGACCACATCGATTAAATTTCAGACAAAATAAAAAACGGCTTTGATCTTTAATATCTAGCTTAATATTGCACTTAGAATACTTTATAAAAAACCAAATTGTTCATTGTTTTACCTGCTACAATTTTGTTTTTTATAAAATTTTCGATAAAACGTATATTTTTGGAGATATTTGCAAGAAACCGATGAAAAACGTGAAAAAATTGCGAATTTTCAATTGCCTATATAACTTGAAAAGTATTGGATTTTTTGAAAAACTTTATAGATGATTTTTTGCTTAAAATTAGGCCTTCTATCGATATCCGAGGTTATTTTGAAAAAAAAGAAATTCACCCCCGAGAAGGGGTGGCAACCACCCCCAGGGTGGTTGCGGAGTTCAAATCATTTTCACTTTTGAAGTTAAGGGTAAGATGAACCTAATTCCAAAATTGTATGCAATTCGGTTCACAGTAAAAAAATTCGGAGCAATAATGCTTCAATGACTGCACTAGGAATACATATTTGGTTTTGATAATTTGTGTAAGTGTTGTGTTGCTAGTTATTTGGAATGTCACGCTGCTCTGTGGAATAGCAGAGTAGCATTTACAGAACAAGGAATACCACAGTTAAAATTGACATGGTATCTTTCAGGTTCCTAGCCGACGACAATCTACTATGGAAGGAGCAGTGCCGTCGCATAGGCATTACGACGCTCAAGAAAATGCCTCGGTCGTTGCCGCGCTGCGTCAGTCCCTGGAAAGCGGCCTACATGCGCCAGTACCTCATCGAGAACAACTGGCTACACAAACCGGTCAACAACCCCATCATGATGAGAGGGCATGATGATCACGTCATCACCTGTCTACAGTTCTACGGCAATCGCATTCTTAGCGGCAGTGACGACACTACGCTCAAAGTTTGGTCGGCCATTACGGGCAAGGTATGTTAAAAGCTCTAACTTCGTATTCACTAAAGTCACCTTTTTAGCAGGTACAGAAATATACGTGCCGTCACTATTCAGCTCTAGAATAGGCAGAATGGACCACGAATAACGTAACTTTATTTCATAAATTATTCGAGAAAAATACAATCCATTATATGTATTGTTTAGTTTTGATGTACTGTTGTTTTGAATAAATAAGTCCCGCCGAGTTTCTTGCCGGACATAATTCTTCTCGGGTCAGAGGTGTAGGGTTAGAACCGGTGTAGTTTGATTTTTTTTTTCTCAATTTTTACTTTGACGCGTAAAAGTGCCCTTGTGGCCTACTTACTGAATAAATGTTTGAGTTTGAATTATTTAACGCGTAAACTACACATGTGTTCTTTCTTAAATTTATCGACAATTATGTAAAAACTGAAAGTTCGCTGTTATGCTCCGCTTCTGTTAAGTGCTAGTGTCGGTTACTTAAGTTCAAATGAACTATTTGGATCTAGATGATACATAGTTTGAGATCGGTAATAAAAACCGGGGCTGTTTTGAGTTGAAGTGAGCCACATAAATGTTGGTTTATTGCAGTGCCTTCGCACGCTGGTGGGGCACTCGGGGGGCGTGTGGTCGTCGCAGATGGTAGGCGACCTGGTGATCAGCGGCTCCACGGACCGCACGCTGCGCGTGTGGGACGCCAAGACGGGCCAGTGCCAGAAGGTGCTCGCGGGCCACACCTCCACGGTGCGCTGCATGCATCTCTATAACAACAGGTTAGTCTGTCTAATATATAATGCTATTTTAGTTTATCCCTATCCTTCGTTTTCACATTTGTGTTTGTTGGAAATATGCAAAATTTTACTAAAGGTCGATATACACGGAGACTATTTTGAGACGCCTAAATTATGGCGCCTAAGAAAGGCACCGTATAAACACTTTCGGCGCCATTTTTTCGCGGCATACCAGCGCTGGCGCGGAATAGAACACGCGTCTATTTTTTGGCGCCAGTGACCCCCGCCCGCGTCTCTCGCTGCCCCCGCGCCTATTTTTCGGACTCGTGTAAACACGTCGCTGCCAGTCGCTAGCACGCCTCCTTGCCGTAAAGTAATTAGGGTTCTTCCTCCAACATATTAACCAGCTCCTCTCGTAATAACGCGGATAGTTTGAGTATACATTGCTTTTTCAATTTCAGAGCTCCTGAATTAATTTTAAATGATGGAGATCTTAGCGTAGAAAGACTGGCGCAAAAGATAGCACTGTCGGCTGTGGCGGCGTGCTAATGACTGGTACTGAAAAGGCACCGTGTAAACGACTAGTGTCGGTTTGCGGGTCACTGGCGGCGAGATTTAGGCGGCTGAAAATAGTCATTGTCTAAACGATCTGAGATGTGCCGTGCGGTAGACACTGGCGCCGTAATTTAGGCGTCTCAAAATAGTCTCCGTGTATATCGACCTTAAGGTTTATTAATGATAATAATTATTAATAAAACTATATACTGTTACCATCAAAGAGAAGTTACATATTATCAGTTTTAATACTAAGCCTGCGTATGTGTGGATCGACGTATCTCAGTCGTTGCTTTAATGGATTTTAACAAACTGTAAATGTTATCTCCAGGCTGTCATAATAACAAAAAATAGTCGATCCGCTCATATAAACTTACTAGTAGTTACGAGCATCCTACCATATCATATTTTTCTACAAGTCACGAAGAAAATAAACAAAGTTAGGTCCGGTTCACATAGGAATATTTATGACGCGCCGCCGCTGTATATGTACATACCATTTCATATTTATGAGATTATTTATCACGTATTATCTGGGATGTTCTGTAACCCTATTTTTTTGCAGTTTATAGTTTCATTTCGGTATCACGGTATATTGACGCGTTGCTGCATTAAAATTCTAAGGGAATTTTAGTGTCTAGTCTGCGAGACAAATTACACTGAGTACTGGCTGTTACTTTCTAAACATGGATCCCTGAGGTTTACCACATTCGGCTCATAAACAATTTTTTAAGATCCATGGTATGTGTGAATCCCCTACGTTGAATGTAATCTTAACCATTTGACCGCCAAAGACGTCATATCACGCGCACGAAAAGTCGTGCCCTCAGCGCCGGCACGTGATATCACGTCCAAAATATAACCGGTTTGCCTTCGGTTCGATGTTTGGCGGTCAAAGGGTTAAAACATATTATTTGTAGTTGCATAGTGGATGAGCATAATGCGAATGTATTAGATACGATTAATTAGTATGAAAAGTCTTACTGTACTAACTAGAAATGCAATTCAGCAATAAAATAAAAATTAATTCACTTTCTAAAAAAGAGTGTTCTTAAGCTGATTTATATATATATATATTATTACTAGAATAAGGTGTTTGTTCTGAATTTCACATATTGAACTAGATACCTAATACCTATGTAAATATAAAATGAAAATGAAAACGAAAATGGAAATGGATATGAAAATGAAACCGCAGCTGTGTGATAGCTGCCTTAACTGCAGCCGAAAACCGCAATTAAACCGAACAGGCCGCTTCAAAGTTAAATGGGAGCATTCATTTGTACACTCGTGCCAAAAACTAACAAAAAATGTGTCGATATTTTGACAACGAATATGCTAACGTCCGATGAATGAACTTGCAAGATTTTAATCAAAATAAATATAGAAACACAGTTTCATTAAATATTATATGGAGTTATAGCATGTAAAAAAATTAATCTATATTAGCACGGTCCAGGTAGTCATGCGCTGTTTTATTCATGTACTGTTGGAATGAACATTTGTACCTTTATTTCTTTTGTATTCCCTACAGACCCAACATGCTTATTTACGCTATTTTAATATATATTGCTACTGCGACTTTGGATATTATTTATTGCAGTGCTATATGCGTTGTGCGTTATGATAGGAGATTTGCAATTTTGCATAAGTTACTATGAACGGAGCAAAGTCTCTTGAAATTTAAAAGGTCTAAAGTCTGTCTGATCATGTGTTTCTTTGCCTGAACAAGGGCACGGTGTCCGCAATGCGCTTTGGCTCTTCTACTGCGACTTGATGTTCTTCGATAATGTATATAACATGTAAATTGACGGTGTTTGGTGGCCGGCAGGGTGGTGTCCGGGTCGCGCGACGCCACGCTGCGTGTGTGGTCGATCCCCGAGGGCCGCTGCCTGCGCGTTCTGGTGGGCCACCTGGCGGCCGTGCGCTGCGTGCAGTACGACGGCAAGGTGGTGGTGTCGGGCGCTTATGACTACTTCGTCAAGGTGTGGAACCCCGACACTGGAGAGTGCCTGCACACGCTCGCGGGCCACACCAACCGCGTCTACAGCCTACAGGTAATGTTGTGTGACCAGCCAAGGATAACACTATATGTATAAGTGTTATTAGCTCTAAATAATGACACGTTAAAAATATGACATCGGAGGTGGGCCATACATTGAGGCATAAAGTCCACGCATGACGTTTGACATCTCAAAGGAGATCGTCAATTTCTGTAGGACATTTGGTCCAGACTTTCCGGGAGCATTTAGGTATGAAATGTCTCTCAAAGAATCGTCATAATGTCTAGATCAGGGCGGCGCTAAAATAATTATAACACTTACACGCAATCTAAGTCCCCAGGAACTACCTAGATAATTACTCTATGAGACAAAATACTTCAGCGAAGTCTAAATCACACGTCTAAATAGATCTTACTTGTATAGACATTCTTACCTGTTAATATACATACAAACGGCAACTTCTTCATCAAATGTGTCGTTTTTAAGTCATACCACATTGTCGATTATGGCCGAGATATTGCAAGTTATATAAAACAAATGGATTTCTTTTTCAATTTTTTTTTATTAGCCCCATTTAATCTATAACTCATACTGAACTGCTCTATTTTTAAATTTTGCTAAACTAGATGACTGTTTTCTAGTTTTTTTTTCTATTAATCACCCGAATGAGGCCTCTGGGCGGAAACAATCATTAAGGCGCTTATGTCCTTTTTGAATTAAGCAAGTTTGTTAACCTTTTGACCGCCAAGCATTGAATAAAAATGACGCGCCACCGACGCCACGTAATCGCGTTTTGTCAAGCGAAATTGAACTTTGCGGAAGCCCGCGTAGGTCCCTATTGCATTACAAAGCCTGTCGGCTGTAGCCGTCGTTGGCGTCCATGGCACAACTTTTTGATGTCGGCCACAGCCGACTGTGGCGGTCAATAGGTTAAAACAACTTACTAGTCTGAAAGCTTAATGAACTGGAGAATATCAAACTACTAAATACAATTTTCTATAGGCTATGTTTCGCTTGTGAGGCGACATTAAATGATCAAAATAATTTAAAAAAATCTGGAGCACTCGTTTTTGACAGAAATGATGATATTAACCACCATATTAAAATATTATAATAGGTTTATATCAATATGGTAACAATCAAAAATCATGTTGAGAAGAGTTTCTTAATGCGTCCAAATCTTTTTATTTGAAGTGTTTTTTCAAAATATATCTTAGACTGCGATCTTTTCAGGGTCCCCTAGTATAACGAAAACTTGAATAAAATCACATTCAAAGTCATAAAAAGATTAGGGTACCTCATTGTCGGTCACCCTTATAACTCTTATAAGCTACAATTAAGTACCCAATGTATTAAACTTTTTCTCCGTAATAAAAATATTTAGGTAAGTATGTATAATTTTGGAAAAACAAATATCATTAGGTGTCTATTGTGTAGGTTGTAGCTACACCTTGCGTAAATCACATACACTTAAAATGTGTGGTTTAATAACACGTGTTTCCTGGATCAATTTTATTTTATGACGATTTATTTTAAAGCTTAATTATATTTATCCACACTTTCAAAAAAAGGAGGTTCTCAGTTTGATCCGTATGTACGTTTTTCGATGCCAAACCACTTCATTGTCACTTCGGAGCGGGACAGTAGTGCAAGAACTTAATTAATGAGTAAACCAAGTCTTTTATATGCAAGTGAGTGTAGTGTTCTTTGTTGTCCTAAAATGTTGGTTTGGCAGCGACTTCAAAAATGAAGTACTCTAAATACCCAGATCATTATTAACTTTCTTATCATTACGTATTAATTACTTTTTGGCAGAAATTTGCTTTACGGAGTAGGAATAGAGACGGGATAGGGACTGGATAAGGATAGGGGTACTTAATAAAAAATATTTTGTGCTTTTCAGTGAGTTGGTTTTTAGGGTTCCGTACCTCGAAAGGAAAAAACGGAACCCTTATAGGATCACTTTGTTGTCCGTCTGTCTGTCTGTCAAGACCATTTTTCTCAGGAACGCGTGGAGGAGGTATCAAGCTGAAATTTATATCAAATACTCAACTCTATTGTCCCTTGGAGCTGTAAAAAAATCAAACTTAAAAGCCAACGCAATCAAAAGATACAGTCGTTTATGCTGCAAATTTTAGTTTTTCGGGACTCGCAAAACCTACGGGGTACTTCCCGTGAACTCAGAAACTTGAAATTTGGCACGAAGCAACGTCATATAGCATAGACAAGGGAAAAATTATAAGAAGTAGACATTTTTTGTAAAATCATACAAAAAATATTTTTTTAAATTTTAAACTTACTACGTTTTTCCTCGTAAACGCGTGGAGGTATTTAATTGAAATTCATGTCAAATACTCAGGGTTATAGGACCTTTCAGATGTAGCAAAACCAAACTTTTATGTCAACGCAATCAAAAGAAATAGCAATTTAAGTCGCATATTTTGAAACTGAGTACTCGCAAGAAACTCAAAACCTAAAGGGTACTTCCCGTAAACTCAGAAACTTGTAACTTGGCACGAAGAAACTTCATATAGCACAGACAAAGGAAAAATAACGAAAAGTAGACATTTTTAGGAAAAATTATGCAAAAATTTTTTTTTTTAATTTTAAACTTACTACCTTTTTCCTCGTAAACGCGTCGAGGTATTAAATTGAAATTAGTAATAAACCTACAACAACTGGCTTGTTATAGGTTTGTACGGAACCCTTGGTGCGCGAGTCCGACTCGCACTTGGCCGGTTTTTTTAAAGGCCGTTCTCTTCTTTTTAAGAAATTAAATTATATTATCATTTTGTTTTTTTGTTTTTGTTTCGGTTTTAATTTTTTGTATTGGGATTTATCATTAAAATGTCTCTGGCCTGCCTTGGCACATAATTCGCCAATATTAATTTGGGGCTCCGGTCCTTTTTTTCATATGAAGGAGCATGTTTTTGACTATATGCTGGTATAACATAGTCCAATAACTCAATACCGCTAATACTGTACATTTTTCTTGAAAACGACACAATTATATTGCTCTACTTTTTAATAGATGCGTAAATAAGATTTGTACTATAAGAATAGTCATGTAATGGTGTATAATGTGCAGTTCGACGGCGTGCACGTGGTGAGCGGGTCGCTCGACACGTCGATCCGCGTGTGGGACGTGGAGTCGGGCCAGCTGAAGCACACGCTCACCGGCCACCAGTCGCTCACGTCCGGCATGGAGCTCCACTCCAACATACTTGTCTCCGGGAACGCCGACTCCACTGTCAAAGTCTGGGACATCACTACAGGACACTGCCTTCACACACTGTCGGGTGAGTGCTTAACAGGCTTGTCATCTGATTTTTAGCTACTTCGTTGCTATAAATAAACGTACAGTTATAGTTTAAATTAAAATTAACTTTCAAGCATTCCATTGTAGCTTAGTTTGGCGAGTTACTATAAAAGTGACAGGTGAGTTGCAACAGTAACGTCTTTTGTTCAAATACATTGGCGGCGAAACGGGTAATGATATTAGGTAAACATCTTTCTGTAAGAGTCATAGTCGGAAGCATTCTTTGGGCGCTCGAATTCCCTCAAAGAAAATGGAGTAGGTACGGATTGTATGGAAAACAAGTATTTAGAACATGAAATAAGAAGTATAAGGTTAAGGTTAACGCGGGCTGTTTTCAGCAACTCGACGTCTATATTTTGCGCCTGTTTTGCGTGCCGGGTGGCCTTATTCATGCCAACCCAGTTCCTCCAGGAATCCTAGCAGACCCTTTATGTTGCCGATGACTTCCGGGAGCCCTCGGCGAACCAAGATGTTTTGCCCGGTATTTTTCCACCCCCGGACATGTGATGACGTGGACGGCTGTCTTGTCCTCCTCCATGCAGGCCCTGCAGAGGGGACTGCCCGTAACACCTAGAGTGAAAAGATGTTTGTTTAGAAGGGCATGACCAGTTAGTGCTCCGCTTATTAGTCTGAGCTGCGGTCTCTTGAGATGTTTCAGCTTCTGAGACAATCCGGGGTTGATCGTCGGGAGGGCCGGGCCTCCTTGGCTTGCCTGCATGTACCTAGGTTGGTCCAAAATTGTTGGTGTTCTACCTTGGTGTTATGTTGTAGTGTTCTCCGCAGCCATGCAACAGGTAGAGGTATAATGGGCTCGAGACCTACCACTTTCGCCTCTGTCACCACTTGCTAACGCATCAGCTGCGTCGTTGCCACGTGAGTTGCTGTGCCCTTTGATCCACTGCAGGGTTATGCTATTGGTGGTATATACCTCCGTTAGGATTCTGTGGCATTCGTATATAAGACCTCAGGTTATTTTGTGACTCTGCAGGGCTTGTAGAACCGATCTACTGTCGGAGAGTATACGGATGGGGTATTCCGTTATCTTCCTAGAGGCGATTGCGTGAGCGGCCATTATTATGCCCATGCACTCTGCCTGGAAGACTGTGTTGCATGCACTCTGCCTGGAAGACTGTGTTGTGGCTCCTAATGGTGTTGAGATATGTACACATAGGTGCAAATCTGTCCCAATAATAGCATCTTAGTAGAATGTGGAGAAGTTGATGTCGATCAAGGGGAGGGGCACATGATTAATACATAAAGTACTCCTTGACATTTTTTACAAATTAGCGTAGCATATGATGTACTTGGCATTTACGGTTTTTTTGTAATTTAGAATCGAAAAGTAGAAAAAACACATTTTTATTTTTTCCAATATTTTTATTTCCTCCTATGGAAACTCCGAATAGGGAACCATACATAATTAAGAAATTCTGCCTCTATTGACGGAGACGGAACCATCAATGTGCTACTTCGCCGCCTCGACAATAATGTACTTATTATATATAACATCGTTTACGATACCTATAAATTGAAAAAATAATGAAATAATACAATAAACAAAACAAATATCATACTCGAAACATAGGCGACTGCCTATTTCAAGTAACAATTACTCCAATAGCATATCCAAATCAAGCCAAGTCGATGCGATATATATCCTAACCTAATCTAACCCACTTTTCTGGTAGCAATTTTTTTCTAAGGATTGTAATGTTTTTATTCAGGTTGTTATTTTAAATGTTATTCGTTATTTTAACTTATAAAGGTAGCGCGAAGATTATATAAAATGAAATAAGGTTCAAATATCTGTTATATTAATCAACGGTATGTTTAATGTATGTTGTATTACTTTTAACTTTTACTAATTTAAAATAGACATTTAGTGCATTATATTTAACGTTATACGTTTTGAACGTTAGAAAACTGAAATTATATAAATAGTTCGTATTAATTATGATATGTACTACTAGATAAATACTACTTTTTATGCATAAATCTAATGACACTTACATAAACAAACAATCCCAAATACAAAATGAAATCGTAACTCCCGTTACCTTTTCTTGGAATGTTCATGTAGGTAGACATTCTTCTACAACATTTTTTTGTTCAGTGCATTATTACATAGTTTAGGTTAATAGTAATATTTGTTGTGTTCAGGTCCAAACAAACACCAATCGGCGGTGACATGCCTACAGTCGAGTAACCGTTTCGTGATAACGTCGTCAGACGACGGCACGGTGAAGCTGTGGGACGTGCGCACGGGCGAGTTCATCCGCAACCTCGTGGAGCTCAGCTCGGGCGGGTCCGGCGGCGTGGTGTGGCGCATCCGCGCCTCCGCCACCAAGCTCATCTGCGCCGTGGGCTCGCGCAACGGCACCGAGGAGACCAAGCTGCTCGTGCTGGACTTCGACGTGCCCGGCGCCTGTCGCAAGTGCGACGAATAGCATCGACTCAACCGACGCTTGATGCGTCGCTACGTCAACCTGTACGCGCCGTGGAACTTCTAAACACGTCGTCTGTGTCGCTCTGATGTTTGCCCGTGCATGGGACGGCAAAAGCGAGTTCTTGTTATACCGTCAACGCACTCGTCAACAAACAATTGTCATTCCTATAATAATTAATGAATACCGCGAGACAAATCTTACACAAATGGACCAGGTCCCATATAATGACTTATAGTATAAGAAATGTATGACGGCAACATACGTACAAGTTGCATTTACTCCTCAGGTAGTTATTTCTGTATTGTAACATAATTTCCTTCACCTCCATGTTGGTTCAGTCACCGGCAATAGGATCTTCCTACACGAAGGCAGCAAAAAATATGTGACACGCTCTTATTTGTAGGGCCATAAGAGCGTGTCACATATTTTTGCGGCCTTTGTGTAGGAAGATACTATTGCCGGTGAGTGTTCAAGATCAAAACGTTGTACTCTCATTTGATTTTTAATGTTAAAACGTTAAGAATCTTTAGCATTATGCATCTTATACTGTATTGTATACAAGAACGCGTCGTGGGTTTATGGCGTACGTTTATGTTAATTAAGCAAGGTTGATTATCTTTTTATTCTGATAAAGTACGTTTTCGCCGATCCATGCATGTGCACAAGCACGCTTTAAGATGTCATCAGTCATCACCGACCAATGAACCGACTTGTGATGAGTTCTCGTTGTATGTAGTGGACGAGGAGCCGTTTTATACAAAGGTACCCACCGGACTGTGCGAGGGTCAGTCAGCAGTCTAGTGCGGACTGACACCTGTTCGCGGAACTCAACCATCCATGTACTCAACTGATAAACTTGAACATTATTAAATACATTATGTAACATAAAAACATACATGTACTCCTTAATATTAATAATTAAATTTGTTCACTCGATTAACGTGATGGCTTCGTGCGATCATTATTGCCAAATTTCAAATGTATGCTTCATTATCCCAAAGAATTATAAAAAGAAATTGGGTAGGTGTTAAGTTATTTACTACGAATAATTAAAAATATTGACGGAAGGTTCAGTTATAAAAACTATATAATTATATTGGTCTAATAATTTTCTGATTTTAAAATCCATTCAATTATTAATATTATCTTATAATTTCTGACTAATTCACCAATCTGCGCGGCGTAAGTTGTTCAATTACAATGTTCTTTGTAGGGTTCCGTAGTCAACTAGAAACAGTTAAGTTTCGCCATGTCCCTTTGTCCGTCCGTCTGTCCGCGGTCTAGCTCAGTTACCGTTAGCAGTAGAAAGCTTAAATTTGGTATAATATATTAATCACCCCAACAAAGTGGTAGAATAATAACTGGAAAATATTTTTTTATTTGGGTACTGCCGACGTCAAATATATGTTTACACTTTGGCACCTGACTCCTTTGTAATAGGGCTCAAAACTGTAAACATATATTTGTCGTCGACTGTAACTCCCTTACACATAAAGTGGGGGTGAATTCTTTTTAGCTCCAACCCGATCGTGTGGGGTATCGTTGGACAGAAACGCATAGTGATGGCACGTAAGTGCCATGCCGATTAGTAAAATGACGTAAGCCCCGCCAAATATCCCGTAATAAACGACCTCTTGTACGTATGTATTGTAACAAGTCGGCAACTACGGAACCCTACACTGACATGCCTGACATGCCCTTGGCCGATTTTATTAAGTTTTACACCAACTGCACGCATGCCACCATTCAGAGGTATTTTCTTTTTATTTTTTGACTAAAATCCTTGATAAACCTTGTTTTTTTCGTGTGGTGTGACTACTACTGCATTAATATTATTTGTGATAACGTCTTGTATGTCAACGATAAAATTAGAAGTTTCTTATCTAACTGATAAGTGATAACATAATGACAATATACGTCGCAATAAATAAATAAATAATTAAATAACATAATACATATTAGTAAACCTCCACGTATTCTGCGTTAAGTTGTTTTCTTTTTAATAAGCTCGAACCATAATTTTTAACATAGCTTATTTAGAAATATTACCTTGTGACATTTTCAGCGTATCAACTCTTTTGCTGTATTTTATTTATGCAAAGATTAAGTATTCGTAAAAATCTTGCGTTTAATTGTAACGCTAACGCTTATATTAGTGCTACATTTGTGTTGTAGCACTAATATAAGCGTTGTAATTTCAGGAAAGGCCTTTCAAAATTACACGTTGATGCTGCAAATAGTCTGGAAATAGTCTGCTTATCACATGAGTTTTCTTCCAATGTAGCAGTTTTCTCAATAACGAAATGCTCCGAACATCTACTTTTTAAACGATTTATAAGCCATATAAAAATATGTGTCTATGTATATATAACATTTTAATTTCTGACAATATGGTAACTCAATTTTCTTTATTTCTGAACTGATTTAATTGCAAATTAGTACATCAACTGTTGATGATAAGAGTAATTTAGATATAAGTCGCCAAAAATGTGGTAGTAGTTGCAACTAATCTTATCGAACTGCATTAGTATTTAAAAACCCAGTTCATGATACATTTTGTTCCTGTTGTGTTGTTTTGATTATTATGTGCTGAATTATTAAAATATTTTTTTAATTGGCAAGAATTTTATAGTATAATAATTTAATAGGAATATTTAAAAATCACCCTTTTATTCCACTATTAATTTGTGTTGTTTCTATGTACTGAATTATTACAAAAATTAATAATTGGCACGAATTTTACGTATCGGCGGTATAATAATTGAATAGCAATATTTAAATATCCTCCCCCTTATATTCCACTATTAATATTTAATTACATATTTCGTTCTGCCATGTCTTGTATGTTCAATATTTTATTTTATTTCATGGACATTGTATTTTTTGTTTAAATTTTAGTTATTAGTTATAATACGTTAATAATGCTAATGCGATGTGTTAAATATTATTATTTCCCCTGTAATCGATGGCCAGCAATTTTTATTATTTTAAATCCTAAACATAGTCTGGTAAGATAAAATAATAATGTACCTATGTCTATTTGTAAACTTGATAAACAATTCCGACTCATAATAATAATACCGAATTAAGCTGTAAACAATGTTGAATAGTGTCGCTACGACACGTGGCCGCGCCCGCCGGCGCCGGCGCACTCGCTGCTCGACCGTGTATTGTTGTGTATATAATATAATCTTAAAGTAATGTGATCATTGGAGGGCGAAGTCAACGCCGCTGTTCTATGATGGCTGATTTAATTAATAATTAAACAAAGACTGAAGCATAGGTATAGCGTAATATTTAAAGTATTAATGTAGTTACTCCTATGTACTACCGATCATCACACTGGGTATACCTTTGTTGACTCTCGTCATCATTTTGTTCAAACGTGTTTCGGTTTAGTTTTGAATAAAAATGTATGTATATTATCATGTTATATGTTGTTAAGCTTTCGCGGGGCCGTGACTCCGCTTTGATAATTATTGGAAATGTCGCCTAGTTATGTCTTAGATTTAGTTCCTTTTGCATTCTTTCTCTGCCCAGGTACTGCGCAATAGCTTATGTAAAATTAATAAAAGTGATATCGAATATAAAGCGCCTCTATATCGCTGTGGTAGATCTGTCTGTAGTTTTGCATAAGTAATCATAAGCCAGCCGCGCGGCGGCTATCGTACACCCTAACTCCTAGTGTCGTATTGATTGTCAAACGTTCTTCGTGTTCCTCGTGAACCGAATTTCTGTAACAATAATTCTCCGTCTTTATTTTTTCTTTCCTGGCTACGATGAGAATGAATGATTATGTACTATTAATATTTAGCTGCGTACGACGGTGATAATCATCGCGTTGTTATTATATTTCTTTTGTCTTCACTACTTTGCTTTTACTGTACGATTATTAAATAAATCTAATTGTTTTCAACATTCGTTTGGTATTATTCCGTCTATCCTTTTTCATTCATTTTGAACTTTAACCTTTTGGCCGCCGTTGGCATGTATACACGACAACGATAGAACGGTACACTGGCGCCGCTGTCGTGTATACAAGACACAAATTCAAGCGCCCCGTATATGTGAAAAAATGACAAATGTAATTTCTTTTACACTCATATTAAAGCTTTATCTTTTCAAACATTCGCATTTAAAGCAGATTTATAAATCCATTCTTTCATAATAAGGCTATCAAAAAATTTGCTGCGAATTTCAATGCTTTTTTCTGTTCCTCGTCGCCGTTGTCGTTTATACACGACAGCTAGGGATGAGAATGTTTACTCTATATGAGAATATTGAAAATAAGTATCAAATCAAACACTTGTTAATTGGCAATTAGTGGTAACGAGCACCTAGAATACGTAAAACGAGAGAGAGACAGGCATAACTATAGCTGAAGTTTAGGAAGCTTCTTCAGCTGATTTAAATAGTATAAAGTCAGACAAGTAAATCTGCCATTGTGTTGGTCTACGTAGAAATATTCTATGATAAATAATAAATGTTTTGTTATTCTAGAATGTGTGAAATTTAACTGCATTTTATTGATTTTTCGATATGAAAGTTACTTTTGAGACTAATAGTAATAGCTTTACACGTGTTATTTACAAGTGTAATTGTTATTGGTATCCTTTGTGAAACAAAACTGAATTTATTAGTGTAAAATTAGGTAATATGTATTTGTTGCTGACTAATAGCTAATACTTTACTAGTGTAGCCTCGAGAAATGCACACTAGTATACTTGTAAAATTTATTAGCTTATGGGCTAATATTATTGTTCCGGTACATTTATATTATCGACACACGATGCGCAGCTCTAACGGTACGCTTAATAAGTTTACGTACCGACAAGCGCTTACGCCGTTGAACTAGAGACTATTGTTACTTAATCCGCGCGAAAACAGTCCTTGTCGGTCTGCACTCCAGACAAGTTCTATGCGCCGTTGTCGTGTATAGACGACTTCTCGTACAGCCTAGTGCGGTGATATTACGTCATAAATCGATATGGTTACGTGGTTGCTTTTTATGATAAAGACCTTCTTTTGTAACATTGTCGCGTGTAAAAAAGATGTATATTATTGACATTTTCGAAAGAAATTAAAGTTGCTAAAAAACAAAGCCAAATTTAAATCATTTTTTTACTGAAATATATGTTTCTAGCCAGCGGAGTTCATTTTGAATTTGTCAGTTGAGAAGTAGTTAGTATGCCCGTTTCTTTTTATCATGTTAAGAATGCAATGTGCTATTCCTTTCTTTCAAAAGCACGTGTACGATAGTGATGTGCGGATGATGTGTACCGGACTTATATACCGGCACCACTTACTTTCAACTTATCAAAGGACCATGGGCAAAATGTCCCCACCCACCAACAGAAACGAAACATGTCTCATTTAGTAGATCGTGTCAACCGGATGATTTTTTACTATGACGAGGATCACCATATGTATGGGGTTTTTCTTGGAAAACCGTATTTTGTTTTCATAAATATTTTGTTAAATTCTTTGAAAGTTACAAGTAGAAGGTTACAGAAACATTATATTACTAGCAATAATAAACAACAACATTTCTTTTAAAAAAATACAGACGTATATTATTAGATCTACAATACTACTTAACATATGATACATATTATCAGTGTTAACTTAAAATTATTAATATTTTTAGCCAAAACTCTTAAAGAAAATTGAAGATGTCTGTCCTAAATATATGTATGTGAAGTATATATATATATATAAACAAAATACGGTTTTCCAAGAAAACCCCATACAAAGGGCAATCCTTGTCATAATAACAAATCATCAGGTTGCCAAGATCTATTAAATGAGACATGTTTCGTTTCTGTTGGTGGGTGGGGACAGTGCCCATACAAATTTGCCCATTGTCCTTTACGAAATACAATGGAAAACAGGAGATCTTTGTTTTATTTTCATTTTTTCCTTTAGTTTGAGTAGTTGGTAGAATTTAAAGATTTATTCAGTCGGTAGTTTTTTTTTTTCATGTAGTTATAATAAAAATGGGCCACATGAGCGTTGCTTCTATAAAATACTTTCAATGGGTGTCACATGAGCTTTGCTTCTATAAGGTGCTTTCAATAGGTGTCACATAGGAGTGGCTTTAAGGAACTATTAATGGGTGTCACATGGGAGTTGCTTTCAGATTTTTAAGGGGTGTCACATGATCGATGCTTCTAAAAGTACTTTCAATGGACAGATAAGGTAATTTCAGATTAGTCTATAATAAGGCGACTAGGTAAAATTTATTGGTACGTTTTTAAATTAGGCAAATACATATTGCATTATTGTTATTTGCTACCAATTTAGTAAACAGTAAATACCTCAATTAACAACAAATTATGGTACGGTACGGTACAGTACCGTTTACTTGTAGTACACATGTCCCATCACTACGCAACCACGTGATAGCGCGCGGATTTTGAAACGACCAATCGAAGCGCCGCTATTACCCACCCGCCCCTCACGTCTTCCGCAAGACTTGGTGACTCGCTCCGCGAACAAAACGAGCAACATTATTACCAGAGCTCGGATTTTTCACGGCAAAACAAAACACTAGCGTAATTTAGCCAGTGCTTGAAATATTATTTTATCGATATCGATAATTCAGAACTAGAAGAAATAAAAGTCACCAAATAAAATTAATATGTAATAAAACTAATAAAAACATTTGTATAAAGTTACTATATATTAGAAACAGACGCAATTTCTTCTTCAAAATCTACGTCAGTACACACAGCAGCACAAGACATTTTATTTGGGTAATAGTGATAGGAGTAGATGATCATTATCTTTTCAACATTCTCTGGGAGTAAACAGTTGCGTTTATCACTATAAATCCATTTATGTACACTAAATGTACGTTCAACTTCAGTTGACGTCAAGGGAGCAAATTTATAGAATTCATTATCAGTTCGGGTAATATTTTCAGATATGTCTCTTAAAATTTCGTAATCAGGATTTCGTTCGAGCACGGCTTCAAATTTACGTATCACTGGTAAAAGTTTACTCCAGTTTACGTAGCAACGAACAGTATCCAGAATGAGGAAGGATTCCGCAATGGATAAAGTCGAACATTGCAATTGTTCTATTGAAGAGGCTATTACTTCGTAGTTGTCGCGAATGAAATTTAACTCCGGTCGTAGTTTGCGTGTTTGAAAACATTTTTTTGCAGCTCTTATAGCTGCCGAGTCATTAGCAAGTATGGAGACGACATCACGTATTTGCTCATAGTATTGAGCGTAATATACCGCAGCAGATATCCAAGTTCCCCATCTGGTGATAATTGGCTCGGGAGGTAGGGGAATGGACGGATATTTTGCCTTAAAAAGGCGTACACGCTCTGGAGATTTTAGGAATATCTTTTTGACATTCGATATCAACCCATCCACACCTTTGAAATTATCTCGCACTTCTTCGGCAACCCGGTGCAGACCATGAGCTAAACACGTAATGTGTTTCATACGAGGAAACGTTGCTTTTAAAATACGACCGGCTTTAAGCATATATGCGGCACTATCTGTGCAAAGTAAAAGCAAATTGTTTACGTTGTCATTGAAAGAATTTTGAAACAAAAATTTTAATTGGTTTATTATTAGGTTTGCTATTGTTTCCCCATTTACCTTCTCTAAAACCTTCGACCCCAAAAGATAAAATTGCTTAGAACAATTTTTTTGCAAAGACCGAATCACCACGTTTGTCACACATTTTCCGGAAGGACTGTACAATATGTGACATCGAGTTCAGGCTTCATATTTTTTTGTAGCTTCTACTCGCCAAAAGACAACTCTTCACCAAATTTTAAGTTGCGGAAACGCTTGGTTTGCGAGATAAAAAATAATCAAAGTTCCATATAAAATCCCGATTTTACACCGCCATGACACAATATTTTGCAGACGAGGGGGGGAGTGTGATAGTGTTAGGTTCTGGCGCTTCGCCGGCCGCTGCCGCGGCACGCTCGCTTCGCTGGCTCGGCTCGCGCGCTGTAGGGTCGCAGTTCTACCTAACACTCCTCCTCGCTACGCTCGTCGTCGTACCTACACCGACCTGCCTTAGAGTCTGTCTGAAACTACTTTGAACTAACCTAAAAAGTTCCTACAAAGTGTCATGTCGTATCCCCCGCCCACAGACCCCGCCAATTCTATTTGCGTTTTGTTTTACGCGTTTTAATAAAATCGTACCATTTTTGATAATTATTAATCAACAATTTTCCACAAAATAATGCTTATAAATTAAAAGAATCATTGAATAAATATCATGTAACTATTATTGTACACAAATAAGTCGAAAAAACTGTATTTATGTAAAAACTGAACATAAAACAAATCATCACGTTTTAGTTTTTCTCAACACGTTTAACGAAACGCAAAATATTGTGTCATGGCGGTGTAAAATCGGGATTTTATATGGAACTTTGATTATTTTTTATCTCGCAAACCAAGCGTTTCCGCAACTTAAAATTTGGTGAGGAGTTGTCTTTTGGCGAGTAGAAGCTACAAAAAAAATATGAAGCCTGAACTCGATGTCACATATTGTAGTTTTTTTTTTTTTTTTTTTATACTACGACGGTGGCAAACAAGCATACGGCCTGCCTGATGGTAAGCAGCTACCGTAACCTATGGACGCCTGTAACTCCACAGGAGTCACATGCGCGTTGCCGACCCTTTACAAAAAGGAGGATTCACTGTGTTGACGGCTAAAGGAACAATAGGGTCCCTCATCGTCAACACACTGGGTCCTCTTTGAGCTCTTTGGCAACCTTACTCACCAGCAGGAACACAACACTATGAGTAGGGTCTAGTGCTATTTGGCTGTGGTTTTCTGTAAGGTGGAGGTACTTCCCCAGTCGGGCTCTGCTCCAGATTTGAGCGAGATGACATTCACTGAACGTGCCCTACCACACTAAGCGAGATGCCATTCGCAGTGCCTCTCTTTTTGGCATAGTTTAAGGACATACCCAAGTCCGGACGTAGTTTAAGGACATACCCCGGGTCCAGCCCATTTCCCGGCCCGGCATTTGCCCGGGGCAGCAGTTGAGCCCATTTTCCCATGAAATCTGGTGTTTCGTCTATAGATATCCACAAATAATTGGTTTTGTTTACGTCTCTTATACCCTGTATAGTTTTTTTGTACACGAGATTTAAATAAATTTTTCGCAGGGTCGATTCGTCCGGTAAAGAAGTCATAGAGCAGTCGCAACATAAATACTTGTTAAAAAAATGACGAAAATTATTGTTGTTGACTGTTGCCCATGGTATGTTGCATGAAATAAGAAAAATAATTAAATCGAAATAAAATTGATGTTTCCTATTTGGTTGCCCCGAACGGTAATTGTGGCGGTTGCTTTTCACATGATTCTCAATATTGCATTTCTTCAGTTTTAGATGCATATCGCACATAGAGCAGTATATAGTGGAGGTCACTTCATTATAGACTAACTCAGGGTGATTTTCAATCCACGTTTTGATCCGATCTTGTACATTACTCATTTTTGTATTAATTGATACCTTGCAATATTAAGTTATTATACGTATAGCCCACCCAATAAAGGAAAACTAAGAGGAAATAATTCGTGTATAGCCAAATTTTGGTGTAGTTGTAGGCAAAGGTATCTTACACAACATACTAAAAGTACCGGTGGATGGGGGTGCCGCTAGCGGAAAGGGGGGGTTGTAAAGGTCCCTAATTTTGGTTTTTCGTAAATAACTCGGTAACGGTAGCTCATACGAAAAAATGTTATATTGCTCAATTCATCCACATCTAATTTTCTATAAAAAAGATTCTCTGCAATTTTTTGCTAGGATCAATGTTTAATGAGATATCGAGGAAATACGATAAACACTTTTTTAAACTTTCGGAGCTAATATTTACGAAAGTATTAGTTTTATCCAAAAGTGGTTTCAAAATACCCTTATTTTTTTAAAAAGACCTATCTGATGATACCCCACACATTAGGGTTGGAGTAAAAAAAATATTTACCCCCCACTTCATGTGTACGTGAGGTACCCGAAAGAATAATATTTTTTCACATTTTGTTTTAAAACTTTGTCTGCATAATTAAAACACATACTTATACGAAATTTAATTTCTCTAGTACTAGCCATCACTGAGCAGGGTGAGGAGGGGTCCTACCCTTGGAGTTTCGGCATGTCCGTCTGTCCCCGTCTGTCCGTCCACGGCTTTGCTCAGTGATGTTTAGTACTAGACGTCTAGACGGACAGATGGGGTCAGACGGACTTGGCGAAACTATAAGGGTAGGAAGTGAGGTAGCAGGGTGAGCAGCCTGCTCAGTGATGGTTAGTACTAGAAAATAAAAAAATCGTGTGAGTATGTACTTTATTCACGCCGGCAAAGTTTTAAAACAAAATGTAAAAAAATATTATTTTTTCGGGTACCTCCCGTACACATGGAGTGGGGGGGTAAATATTATTTTTACTCCAACCCTAATGTGTGGGGTATCGTTAGATAGGTCTTTTTAAAACAATAAGGGTATTCTGAAACAATTTTTGGATAAAACTAATACTTTCGTAAATATTAGCTCCGAAAGTTTAAAAAAGTGTTTATCGTATTTCCTCGATATCTCATTAAACATTGATCCTAGCAAAAAATTGTAAAGAATTGTTTTTATAGAAAATTAGATGTGGATGAATTAAGCAATAGAACATTTTTTCGTATGAGCTACCGTTACCGAGTTATTTACGAAAAACCAAAATAAGGGACCTTTACACCCCCCTCTCCCCGCTAGCGGCGCCCCCATCCACCGGTACTTTTAGTATGTTGTGTAAGATACCTTTGCCTACAACTACACCAAAATTCAGCTATACACGAATTACTTCCCCTATCAGGCAGTTAAGCGTCTTCGTTTGGTGAGCTAGTATATCCAACACGTCGGATTCAATGCGTTGCGAAATAAATAATACCTAGATGCAATTTACGTTTTATACGTAATGAAATGACAGTTAAAGTGTGAATGTCATATGTCATGTGAGATGAAATTTGCAGTCGTTTCTATCATTTTAAATGAGGTGGTATAGTTACTTCGTTCTAAGTTGTACATGCAGACCTACCTCTTTGTTGCTCGACTATGGCAAAGCTAAAATGAAAAGTTATTTTATTACTTATACAGGATGTCCGGTAATTAATGCACAACCTTCTAACCCCCAGTAGGTCACCTTAGACTGGTCAAAAATATTGATTTTGAGCTCTAGTAAGTCTCCAGTTTTTCGAAATTTTCGCACGTTTGTTAGTTTTTAAATTTTGACATTCACACTGATAGGTGTACCATCGAATAAAAAAAGAAAAAATGTACTGAGGCAATACCTGTCATATACTCTAGTAAGACTCGATAGGTGTCGATAAAATAATATTTCAAGCACTGGCTAAATTACGCCAGTGTTTTGTTTTGCCGTGAAAAATCCGAGCTCTGATTATTACTCTATAGGAGGTTCTCTGTGACCCCAAGCAACCAGGGAGTCTATTCGACATGGCATAACTGACAGTCGCATGCGAGACAACTATGATATCACACTTTTGTGACAGTTGATTCACCTAACCACCTACGTCAAAATCAACAGGTCTCACTAGAGGAATTTCTCTATTGGCATGGGCGCCATCTTATTGTTTTGACGTTGACGTCAGTAAATTATGGGAATCCCACGTAAGGCATTTGTTTACCTCTAGTAGGTAAAGAGAGCCTTGAAGCATTTTATGAAAACTCATTTGAAAGCGACATCTCTGAATGTCTTCTGAAACTAAATACGTGTATGAGTATGTGTGTAAATCATATGTGTATTTTCGTGATAAAATACTAGGCTAGAACTAGGGTAGTCTACATAGACGGCTTACAAGCAATTTTTTAGATTTGACTGCATTTTTGGGTGTAGCAACGATGACGAAACCTGTGCTTTGGGTAAAAGATATGTGACAAATATTACATCATTATATATAATAAAACTAAGTTGAGAAAATGTGCGTGCCGATAAAACTTAAAAAGGAGTCCCAGCACGATAAAGGGACTTATATAGTGTGATAGCCCTTTATTCCCCCTCGAACAAGAAAGTTCCCGTTTTAACCTAAAGGGTGTGTCTTTAAAGATATAAGGGCTTTTCCAACCCTTCAACTCGGAAAGTAAGTGTAGTGGCGCCATCTGTTGTCGAGTAGTTGAACTTCATTCATTGTCCAAAGTGGTGCCATCTGTTGTCGAATAGTTGAATTTCATTCATTGTACACAATATGGACTTGAACGATTATTCCCAAACTTTCTCGAATATCCTAGCGCCAACTTTCTCGAATATCCTAGAGCCTAGCTTTCTGAATATATAAGAGCCCGGTGTCACCCGCCAGAGTTAATTTGATTCGAACAGCGAAACAAGCGATTTCGAAACGAAAAAGAAAGAAATTATCTGTGTGTGAGCCTTTATTTTGAAGTATCACGTGTGAGTATTTTTAATAGTGTGTTTAATTAATTCTCGATTTCGAAGCGAAGAAGAAAAAGTTATCTGTGAGCCTTTATTGTGAAATATCAAATGTGAGTATTTTTAATAGTGTATTTAATTAATTCTAATGGTTTTTTTTTTCTTCTTTTAATTGTAATTTCCTTAACTTTCAAGTAGTCGCGCGGCGTTGAATCGATGCCTTCTATATACTTTGGCCGTAAACAAAATATCGCGCGACCGCTTGAAGATTAAATAAGTTTTTTTTCTTTGTCTCAACGTGCTCCACGTTTACGTAACAATATATTTGTCTATAAAATGTTCATTTAATTTATATTTTACAGAATACAATGCCTAGACGTAAAAGAGGTGGAGATCTTGCCAGTTCTGCAGCGAAATGGCGGAAACAAAAAGAAAATCGAAGAAATGAAACGGAAGAAGAGCGCGAAGCACGTTTACAAAATCAACGAACCAGAATGAGCACCCTGAGAAGCGGAAAAAGCGAAGAAAGAAAAGAAAATAAAAGTATTGAAGAATCGAGCATTTTAAAAGATAATCTAACAAAGGAAGCATTCCACTACGAACCGACGAAGAAATATTACGATCATAAATATGTTGTGATCGGAAAAATGAATAACATTTGCCAATTTTGCCACGCGAAAAAAATCAGTAAAGAAACACCAGGTCTCTGTTGCATGAATGGAAAAATTCGATTACCACCACTGGAAGCACCTCCACAGGAATTTCTACATTACATGACCGGGGAAACACCAGAATCAAAACACTTTCTTCAAAATATAAGATCATACAACTCCTGCTTTCAAATGACTTCTTTCGGTGTTACTTCGACTGACACTAATAGAGACAAATTTGAATATGTATTTTCAATTCAAGGGCAAATTTATCACAAAATTGGATCGTTACTACCAATGCCTAACGATGACTATAAATTTCTGCAAGTATATTTCATCGGAAATGAAGAAAACGAAATTGATCAACGATGTACAAATTTTATTGGATTGAAACGCGAAATAATCCAAGATGTACAGAGGATCTTACACAAATACAATCAACTGATTTACATATTCAAAACAACACTAGACCGCATGATTTCTGATGACTATAAAATTGTAATTCGAGCCGATAAAAGACCACGTGGAGAACACGAACGTAGATTTAATGCACCTCAGATAGATGAAGTCGCCATCGTAATTGTGGACAATGAAAATACAAGCCGTGACATAATTGTACAACGAAGAAGAAAAGGACTACAGCGCATTGCAGAGACACACCGTTCATATGATGCTCTTCAATATCCGTTAATATTTCTGCACGGAGAGGATGGTTATCATTTCAATATAAAACAAATTCATCCTAAAACAGGCATAGAAACAAACAAAAAAGTCACTTCCAAGGAGTTCTATGCTTACCGCTTAATGATCAGAGACAATGAAATATACAATCACATTCTCAACACTCGCCGTTTATTCCAACAATTTCTGGTAGATATGTACGCAAAAATAGAAGCAGAACGGATGCTTTACATAAGACTGAATCAGAAGAAACTACGCACAGAAGAATACATCCACCTTCGAGATGCGATCATAAATGACGGCAATATTGACGATATTGGAACAATGGTAATCTTACCCTCATCATACATAGGAAGTCCAAGACATATGCACGAATATACTCAAGATGCCATGACCTACGTAAGAAAATATGGACGACCTGATCTCTTCATAACATTTACATGCAACTCATCATGGCCAGAAATCAAAGAACAACTAAAATACGGACAAACCTCCATGGATCGACACGACATGATAGCCCGAGTTTTTCGACAAAAACAAATAAGATTTATTGAAGTCATCACAAAATACCACATCTTTGGAACCGTTAGATGCTGGATGTATACAATCGAGTGGCAAAAACGAGGATTACCTCACTCACACAATCTCATATGGCTACACGATAAAATTTATCCCACGGATATCGACAAAATCATCCAAGCTGAATTTCCCAATCCACAAAATGATCCGGAACTATACAACATAGTAGTGAAAAACATGATTCACGGACCATGTGGACCATTAAACTTCAATGCGCCATGCATGAGTGATGGAAAATGTACAAAAAAATATCCAAAACCATACTTGGACGATACAAAAACTGAAGATGACGGTTATCCCAAATATAGAAGACGATCACCGAAAAACGGTGGCTTCACAGCAAAAATACGAATACAAGGCAGAGACGAACTGGAAATAGATAATCAATGGGTAGTACCATATAACCCACTACTTTCCAAAATGTTCCAAGCACACATAAACGTTGAATATTGCAATTCAGTAAAATCTATTAAATATATATGTAAGTACGTAAACAAAGGTAGTGATATGGCAGTATTTCAAATAGTCCAAAATAGCGAACAAAATAATAGAAATGATGAAATCCTCATGTACCAAATGGGAAGATACATCAACAGTAACGAAGCAGCGTGGAGGATTTTTAGTTTTCCCATACACGAACGCGAACCAGCTGTGCAACATCTAGCAGTACATTTGGAGAATGGACAGAGAGTTTACTTCACAAAAGACTCGGCTAGAAAAATTGCAAGCGAACCACCTCAGAACACAACATTAACAGCTTTTTTCCAACTTTGCCAAACGGATCCATTCGCAAAGACGTTACTGTATGTCGACGTCCCTATTTATTATACGTGGGACAAAACAAGGAAAATTTTTCAACGACGAAAACAAGGAATGCCAGAAGAGGGTCATCCAGAAATAATGAAAACTAACGCAATAGGTCGAGTATACACTGTACATCCAAACAATGCCGAATGTTTCTATCTCCGAATGTTGTTACACGAAATACGGGGACCAACAAGTTTCACAGATCTCAGGACTATTGACGGCTACATATGCCAGACGTACAGAGAAGCATGTCAACGTTTAGGATTATTGGAAAACGATAACCACTGGGAATTAACACTACAAGAAGCCACACTCACAGCTTCAGCTGAACAAATTCGAGAGTTATTCGCCATAATTCTAACAACATGTAACCCATCAAACCCAAAACAGCTATGGGACTCTTTCAAAAGGAATATGAGTGATGATATATTGTACCAAATCCGACAAGCTAATCCAGAACTGACTATAGAATTCAATGACGACATCTTCAATGAAACACTCATTCGCTCAGAAGATAAATGTTTAGCAATAAATAACCAGACCTTAGTAGAAATTGGAATGCCAGCACCACAAAGAAATACTTTCAGTGTGCTAAACTACGAAATTACAAAGGAAAAAAGCTACAACGTCAATGAACTACTTGAATACATTGCTCACAACAAACCACTCCTCAATGACAATCAAAAAAAAATTTACAACGTTATAATGAAACGAATAAATAACAACACTGGTGGAATTATTTACTTGGACGCACCAGGAGGCACCGGTAAAACGTTTCTAATAAATCTAATACTGGCGGAAATACGTGCTGAAAAACACATCGCACTGGCACTAGCATCACCCGGCATTGCAGCCACACTTATGGAAGGAGGACGAACTGCCCATTCTGCCTTACAACTACCGTTGAATATAGCCGAACAACAATTCCCGGTATGTAAAATCTCAGGAACATCTGGACGGGGTCAACTTCTAAAACATGCTAAAATTATCTTCTGGGATGAATGCACCATGGCCCATAAAAAATCACTAGAAGCCATGGACAGAACATTACAAGAATTGCGAAAAAACTCTGAAATGATGGGAGGAGCTCTACTCATACTCTCAGGAGATTTTCGACAAACACTTCCAGTTATTCCCAAATCAACACCAGTAGACGAGATCAATGCATGCTTAAAAAAGTCACATCTCTGGCCGCAAGTACAAATACTGCAATTAACAAAAAACATGAGGGTTGAATTATCAAAAGATGAAACAACAGCACATTTTGCTAAAATACTTTTACAAATAGGCGAAGGTACATATCCTACTGACCAAACGACCGGCCTCATTGAACTCAATAGTGATTTCTGTAACATAGCCACTACTGAAAACGAACTAATCGAAAAAATTTATCCAAATATTATTCAGAACTATATCAACGTAGAGTGGTTATTTCAAAGAGCAATTTTGGCCACTAAAAATAATATTGTTGACGATATCAATTTTAATATTCTAAAGAAAATACCTGGTGAAGAGAAAGTATATAAATCGATCGACACGATGGTATCCATTGAAGAAAGTGTCAACTTTCCTACTGAATTTCTAAACTCTTTACAAGTACCAGGAATGCCATTACACTGCCTTCGTCTGAAAATTGGATCTCCAATCATACTACTCAGAAATCTCAACTCCCCAAAACTATGTAATGGAACGAGGATGATCGTAAAACAGCTATCGAATAATGTCATTGAAGCTGAACTTATTTCTGGAAAGAACAAAGGACACACAGTATTTATACCTAGAATACCACTGATCTCTTCTGAATTGCCATTTCAATGTAAAAGATTGCAGTTTCCAATTAAATTAGCCTTTAGTTTTACAATTAACAAAGCGCAAGGGCAAACTTTGAAATATTGTGGCATCAACCTCAAAGAATCCTGCTTCTCTCACGGTCAGCTATATGTAGCTTGCTCAAGAGTAGGAAGTTCGAAAAATTTATATATATATACCCCGGACAATAAAATGAAAAATGTTGTTTATAAACAAGTAGTGTAAATAATGAGAAAATGTAAATACATGTAAATATAGAAAATGTTTTCAAAATATATTTTTTACTTTTTACGTCATAGTATGTTTTTTTATTTCATCTACCACGTAATCTCATATCAACTCCCGAGCGAAGCCGGGTATCATAGCTAGTATTGAATAAAAATGACTGGTATGAATGATTTTAAGATTGCTTGTAACCAATAAATGTTTTTGTCACAAGAAATAAAACAATATATTGACTTGTAAACCGACCACGTAGATCCAATAGTATGTAGAATAGGTTTAGCGTAAATAAATTATAATATCAAGAATTAAAACCTTGATATCTATCTCACGTGTTTATATCGAGACTCGAAAAAGTGAAAGATTACAAAATTATAACTAGTGTATGGTTAAAAAAGTTGTATCTTGAGCGTTGCGGGGGGCACTAGAAGCAAACAAACTGCTGCCGAGAGTATTACAACATTTTTCACCACGCCACGGCAAAAAAATACAAGCTTAGGTAAATACATAAAACAAAACAAATTAATTCTGCCAAATATTTATAGTTCAAAATCATCGTTCTATAACATAAAGTAATAACTGTTCTCCCTTGTGAAAAAAAAACAATTTTACTGACGCTTTAAAAAAATCAAGATAGGCGGTGGTGCTGATGTGGTGAAGAAGCATTCACACACAAGAAAATAATTTTAATAAGAAAACCTAACTACTAATAATATAATTATTGAATTTTGCAATGTTTCTGTCTGTTTTAATACCTACTTATAGTGCTGCAGTCTTTGTTACGTCAACGTCTATGGAAAGTTTGAGGCATTTCAAAAACATCAGAAAAGAAATTAAATTCGAGAAATAAATGAATCTTACACAAATCGAACTAGGCCCACAGTAAGCTCAGTAAGGCTTGTGTTATGGGTACTAGACGATATATATATATATATATATATATATATATATATATATATATTTGATAAATATGGATAAATACTTAAATACATAGAAAACATCCATAACTCAGGAACAAATATCTGTGATAAACACACAAACAAATTCCCAGACCAGGATTCGAACCCGGGACCTCCTGCTTCGTAGGCAGGGTCACTACCGACTGGGCTAGGAGGCCGTTATTTCTATCTGTAGCCTGGTAGTCAGTGCCTTAAAGCCCTTAAAGGATTGTTTGACATTTGATCACGCAGATAAACGTAGAAAAATGGAGCAACAGTATAGTAATTATCAAAACAAACTCTGGTAGCCTGGCGGCCAGACGCCCGACTTACGCTCTAAGGATCGCGGGTTCAAACTTGGCTCCTACTACTGCCTCCTAACTTAACTAAGGTTTTAGACACTTCAAACAATATTACACATATTCTTCATAGATTCTAATCTAATGTAAGACTCTTATATTACAAAGGTATTCCTAATCCTGAGAGTTGAGGATGTTATGGAAATATAAACATATCAGGTAAATAAATACAGTGCACAGTAGTATTAGTCATAATCCTCATGATTATAACTAATTGCCACTAACAAGACCCAAGTTTTGAATTACTATTTAGGAGACTCGGGATATGAAAACCAATGGGTCTTCATTTCAAAAAAGAAGTTGACGTTTACTGCAAGTAAATGTAATTGTGTATCTGACTGACTTACGTGTAAGTTATATTCCAATATTATATCATATTATATTTCTTATATAATGAATTGATATGGTTACACATGGCACTTTAAACTATACATACTAAACATACTTGTTTCTTTAAACATCGATTTTTTTAAGGGTGTTCAGTTTTTCAGCTGCTTTCGCCACCGCATCTGTATGTTTATTGGATCCGGTGAGGCGAGAAGCCGCCAGTGTGTCTACGCATGTAGTATCCCACATGCACATGTACATGGGGAATGGCTATACAGCCGCATACAGTCAAGGCGTTGTAGGAGATTTATTGCTAGTGGCTTGCTTAATCTGAGGAAATCTACTCTAACACAGCATCCAAATTACACAAAATAATGCAGAGCACAGTGAATGCAGGGTACTGTAGAGATATTCTCAACAGCAAGGTGGAAGAACCCTATAACTCATCGCACTTTTTGATGTTTATCCATTCGCTCCTCGGCCAGATATCGACATTTCTTTTATGGCATATTAATTGAACTTTAGGTTAAATAGGTAATGCCAATCATATTATATTTTAACAGTTATATATTTTTAATAAATACCTACAATTAATAATCATAAAAATTATAAATATTAATGTGCTCTCAGTGAAAATGTCTTAAAATCATATCAATTTTAATATAATACTTCTAGAGGTATTTTACCTAGTTTGAATAGTCAGAAATCAACTTCGCGCAAAAGTTTTGTGGGGGCAATTACTAGAGGTCGCCTCCATCATTACTATTGGTAGCCTGGTAGTCAGTGCCTTAAAGGATTGTTTGACATCTGATACTTCACTACTTAAACATTATAGATACTGGTACCGGCTATACTGTAAATTTATCAAAAATCTAAAATTACCGGTCGGCCATTTAGCGTTGACAGCGTTGTAGAGCCCATCACGGAGATATTGAAAACATAAGTCTTAAAGGTCGTAAATGGGCGCTAGTATGTGTGGCGTCAAGTTGAAAATACAAAAAAAAACCGGCCAAGAGCGTGTCGGGCCACGCTCAGTGTAGGGTTCCGTAGTTTTCCGTCCGTCACAGTAAGTGTCCCCACTTAAGAGTTAAAATAACACCGCCATGTAGGATATGATATGAGCGTTCCACGTACAGCGACATCTATCGGCAAATTAAGTAAAAAAAAAATCACTCCCCACTTTACGTATAGGGGAGGTACCCTAATAAAAAAAAATCCACTTTTTATTTTATCACTTTATCGGCTTGATTGATATACATATCAGTACCAAATTTCAGCTTTCTAGTGCTAACGGTCACTGAGATTATCTGCGGACGGACGGACGGACGGACGGGCAGACATGGCGAAACTATAAGGGTTCCTAGTTGACTACGGAACCCTAATACTTTAATTTATCGTTACGCTTAAATTTTGACACACGGCGAAGCCCACTTACTTAACCACCCACAAAATCTACATACTTACCAAATTTAAGGCCATTACGGTGGGCGTATAAGGTTTTAAGACCAGTTGAAATCGCAATTTGTTGAGCCTTAATTTTTTTGTGAGCTTACTGCTCGAAATTTTTACAGAAGCTATAAGATCCGTTTAGTAAGAAAATACCAAATTTAAGACCATACCGGTGGGCGCATAAGGATTTAAGACCATTTTAAGAAATAGTCGGCTTCATATCATCAACTGTAAGACACTCCTCCATCTACAGCTCAGCCAGCCTCGTAGGTAAAGTCACTAAAATCTTACAGGACCCCCACCCCCAAACCATGGAACTGTGGGCTTAGAGGAGGCCAAAAAGCTTGGTGAAGTGGTTGGCGGGTCAGGATGTTTTTACCCATCCAAATTGCCATTGGAGCTGGGACGACGTATTGTGCCAAATTTCTTATGATTCACTCACTCCTAAGCCGCAGCACTGGCTACCGGCTTTTCCAGACACTGTCAGTAATAATGACATTATTTCTCTACTCATCTTGCTCATCCTTCATTCATATACATATAAAAGGATGGGTACAGAAATATTGACATTATTACTGGATAGAAATAAGTCAAATAATAATAACATTAAATAATTAAAATACTTTAAAAAAAAAGAAAAAGAAAAAATATATAAATGTACAAAAATGTATAACATAAAAAGTTAAAAACTAAAATAGAAACGTCTTCTAAGGCTTTTTCACAAAATATGCACTTAATGAATACACACAAATCATATGTAAGTTAACCAGTGAACGCACCGGGTAGTTCGGTTTAACTGGTCCCTATGCACAACATTACATTGTTGCATTGCGCTTGGTGTTACCGAGCGCCTTTGTTCTTAACTCGTCCACCAGTTTTTGCATTCTACCCTCTCCCATTTAGCTTTAAGATAAATATTGTTTTCTCAGTAAGTGATTTATATAAATCTTTTTGAGAAATAAATGTCTTAAACTGTATAGTATCTGGACCGCACCTGATTGATTGAAATCTGATTCCGGCTTTGAGTCCGTGTTTGTGCTCCACACAGGTGTTATTGCGATACTTAAGTAAATACCACATGCGTGCCTGTGGGATGCTATATGCGTAGACACACTGGCGGCTTCTCACTTCACCGGAACCAATAAACAAGCAGGTGCGGTGGCCAAAGAAGCTGAAAAACTGAAGACCCATAAAAAAAATTATACCTTTCGTAGTCGAGACCCTTGGCGCGTGGGGACCCAGTGCTCAGTAACCTTTTAAAGAACGCAAAAAGAGGCTCGTCGCCTCAATTGGTGACCAAAGAGCTGGCAGCTTCCTCGCTCAACTCATAAGTTTTGCGATACAGCGGAGAAATGCTGCCACCATCCTCGTTTGCTAGTTTCTAACATGTCGATACATATAATATATATCGGAACCTCGACAAAACAAATACCCACGGTAAATACCCCGTTTTAAATAGTTATTGTAACTTCCATTAAAAAAATTGCGTTCTACGACGTTAAAAAAAATTGATTTATTTAGAACGTCATATAAATATTGAATACCATTTTTTTTTTTCAAAAATAAAAAGATATAAGGATGAACATTTAAAGCATTCTTTTACAAACATGAATGAATGAATGAATGAATGTAAGATTTATTCATGACAATTACAATAAACATAATAAACAATAACATATACAACCCGAAACATTAATTGCCACGAAATCGTCGCAACTCAGCGTTAAATGCCGGCAGGGCCAGCGCTGGTCTTCCGTTGCAACCATTTGACGACACGTCGCATTGACGCCACGATCACATCCCCAAAGTAAGAATACCTTAATCAAAACAAGAGAAAAAAAAACAATAAAAAACAGGAAAAAAAACATATACCTGTTATACACTTTATAACGGCATGTTAAACTATAAGCCACTTAAACATTAAATTAAGTAAATATTTGAAACTATTTAAAGTTTATTTTTTTCAAAACTGTCCCGCAAGGTTAGCTTTTACGGTTTAAATTTTAAAATAAGGCGGTGAAGTGCCTAGTTAATGGTCAAAAAATTTGGAGTGTTAGTTCAAAAATAATACAAATGTAAAAATTGCGATTAGATTCCAATCTTAAAATAGGCATGATGACACATATTGATTTATGCAATAAAATAGTTGAAAGGATGCAAAATGATCAATATATCCAACTAAAGTGAAAATTTATAAATTCTTTTGAAGTGGCTCAAAGATATCAAGCTGCAAAATTTCAAAATTGTACGATTTTTTAAAGTGTGAATTGAAATGATTTTTAACATAAGTCTCATTTCTGACTTTTCTGTTGCTTTAACGCAATTGGCCCCATATAGATATTTGATCCTCACAACAAAACGAATCGATTGATACCATACATGAAAAAAATTCACCATGCCTATATTGTATGCTCCCACCGGAATTTGGTATGTAGGTTATTTGAAGTAGACTTTACCGTAAGTACAAATTTGGAGCGGTAAAACCACTGATTAATTAACGGTATTTTCTTGTATTTTCAACTTGACGCCATATGATATGCTATGATATTTATTCAAGAACAATTTACATCGTGTTATACATACTAGCGCCCATTTAAGACCTAGTAAGACTTATTTTTTCATGATCTCGGAGATGGGCTCTATATCGCTATATGGAAGCCAACCGATAAGATTTTTGATAAATTTACAGTGGGGCGGGCTAACAAGGTGTAATCTGTGTTCGTATCAGGGATTTATATGAAGTGGATCTTTTTCTTAAACCTTGTCCCTAACCAAGGATGTGCATTTCTGTCAATGAATTTGACAACTAGTATCCGATACGTTTGCCTAAGTGAGAAAGAGAACTTGCCATGCGTGAAGAAGGGACAACATGATTCGTAACGTCTAAGAGGGACCTCTGTATAGTACTATTGTTTACTCGTTGCCCTAGCCACAGTTGAAACTTATTACCGAGTAAAAGAGTCGTTCATAGGCGACTAGCATAAAACCGGCCAAGTGCGCGTCGGACCACGCATAATAGAGGGTTCCGTACCTTCCATGGAAGAAGAACCAAACTAATACCAGAAGGTCGTATATCTGATACATATGGAAGAAGTTTTTTGGAGATAACTCAAAAATGGCTGAACTGATAATGTTCAAAATAATTTTCGTAAAAAGTATGTAATAGAAAAATAAGATAATCATCTCAAATTTTTTTAAGTATATTATATGGACTTAGGGTTCGTTACGGGGGGGGGGGGGGGGGATTCACTCAAGATTATTTCTGAAAATATTCACTAAATCACAAAATGTTCAAAAAAACCTCAATGTTATTTTTAAACACCTATCGATTGATGTGCAACATGTTGATATTAGGGGAAAAATTGTTTTTTGTAATTTAGTTACATGGAGCGCCCCCCATAAAAATATTTTCTCCTTCAATTTAACTACATATAGTCTGTCCAGCCAACGAACGCAGTAGCAATGTACAGCGACCAAAAGTATGACAACACTAAGAATCAGTGAAAAAAGCAGCAATGATCATCAAATTCTATGTTTTAATTTTAGTTGGTATTTCCACCCCTTTCATTGCGGTGTAAAAAGGAGACGGATATATTTAGTCTGATCTGTCATCAACTGTAACAAATAATCTGGTTGAGGCAATTGACATATTTAAATTCAATGTAGAACGTTGCAGGAGTTCTATCTCACTCGCGCTTAAGACGAGAGAGTGAAATGCACTAGAAACAAATTCAATGTAAAATATATGTGAATTGAAATGTTCGTCACGAACACGGTGTCTCATCACAAAGGGTTGGCACATGTACGTATTTTGAATTTGCCGCGCTTTTCTACTGAAAAAATGGTTTGCCAGACTATAATTAAATAGCGGCATGAAAAACACAACTTATGTCTAAATTTTATTTTATTCGTCTTATAGTTTCCGAGTAAAATGGCTGTGACATACGGACAGACGGACTGACGGACAGACAGACGGACATGACGAAACTATAAGGGTACCGTTTATGCCATTTTGGCTACGGAACCCTTAAAAGTACTAAAAACGGTCCGATAGAGAGCATAATAGTGCGGGGCGGTACCTCACTCGCACTCGTTACAAAATTGTCACATTTGACACATATTCACATTTTGATTGTCTGCTGACGTCATTACCTCCTTAGTCAAAACGAGACACTCCCTTAGATAAGCTTCTCTGTCGGCCTCACTTTGTGACCGAAGAATGAGATCCACTTCTTATACATCCATGGTTCGATACCTACGTATACCTACTAAAAAAAAACACCAAACTCTCTGCCATGGGATTCCCAATGTCCTGTCAACATATCTAAAATGGTGGCCATAGCCATAGACAAAACGCTCTAGCGAGACCTACTGACAGCTTGACAGTTAGGTGTATCACTCTATCACCTAGTGAGACAACTGTGAGAGCAATGTCTTACAGTTTGGCATCTCGAATCGGGGCCCATGTTTCCGACCGAAATACGAGTACCTCAGGCTTAGTTATTTCTCTATGTTTCCGACAGTTCTTATGCGAATTTTAGACGAGAGCTTCATCAATCGAAGGCATCATATATCGAAAGATCATTTCACCGACTGTACTCCTTGTAGAGAGCTTAACACTTTCGCAACCAAGAACCCGCCAGGTAGGCACTCGTAATGTTTGCTCAGATGCCGGCTAAGCCCGCTAGGCGGGCAGTAGCTATAAACCTACACGCCACGCCAAAGAGCCCACATTGCATCTTCGCCACCACAGGGCTGACACTAACAGAAAGGTTTTAAAGAATCAGGGTCCGTTTTAAAGCAAGCTAAAAACGAAAAATCTCACAAGTTCTATATTAATTATTTTACTAAACATAAAATCACCAATAGCAACCAGTATAGCAGTCGTTTAAACTGGAGAACAACGCCTCGAAGAGCCCCCAACAAGCAGGAGTACCGGAGGCCTTCGACGCGACGTCCGGCGACGAGAGGGAGCTTTCAACAGCGGGAGAAATCGGACCGGTCACCGGCCAGGAGATCCAGGAGGCCCTAGAACCTGAGGTACAATACTGCGGACGACTTAAGAATTTTATTTCTCACTGGCAACAAGTAACCGATGATCCTACAATACAATCATATCATGGTTAGAAGGTTACAAAATACCTTTTATATCACTCAGTTGATTACAGCAAGCCAGTTGTGTACCCTAAATCAGCTCAAGAACATGCAGATTTTTCGAAAGCAATTATAAATCAGTAATCAAAACAAATGCTATCGAAAAATGCTCACATCAGTCTGATGAATTCTTGTCAAGTAGGTATATTTTTGGTTCCAAAACTTAACGGTGACGTTTTATTTTAAACTTAAAGCGCTTAAATAAATTACTAGTCATTTTAAAATGGAAGATTATCGAACGGCTGCTAAACTGATTACTAAAAATTGTTATATGGCAAACATATAACAATTTTTATTGTTATATGAAAGACGCTTATTTTTTTGTTCCAATACATCCTGCTCATAAAAAATATCTGAGATTTAAATATAACGGTACATTATATCAGTTCGCAGCAGTAGCATTCGGTCTTTCAGCAGTTCCGTTCGTGTTTACAAAGTTACTAAAACCCGTGATACGCTTTCGTGATATGGTTTCAGTCATATATTTGGACGACATTTTTTGCATTGGAAGAACTTATAATGAATGCTATAAAAATGTTACAAACACGATATCTCTTACAAAAGCCGAGTTTTTTGATAAAATTTGTTATGAAAAAAGTTGCCTTCTACCTAGTAGAGAATGCATGTTTCTAGGTTTTGTTTTTAATTCAAGAGACATGATAATAATGACATTACCTAAAGGTAAAGCTCTTAAAATAAAACAATGCTTCATTAAACTTTTCTCTTCTTAAAAAATGTACACTTCGAGAGTTAGCAAAATTCATACGACTCCTCACTTCTGCTTGTTCAGCCTTTCAATATGGGTGGCTCCATACAAAATATTTAGAACGTTATAAATATCTTTTTTTTTTTTTTTTTTTTTTTTTTTTTTTTTTTTTTTTTTTTTTTTTTTTTTTTTATTAACCATAGCGTAACATGATCATTACATGGTAAGTCAGAATTAACAATAATATGTATATTTACTATACAAGGTAATTACGTGCTAAATAAATTATTTATCATTTTCGTCAATTATAATATAACATCTTTAAGTGATAGGAATTCAGTAATTGAATAGAAGGCATGATTTTGAAAGTATTTCTTTATAGTTTTTTTAAATGACTGAAAGGGCAAATCCGTTATATTTGTCGGTAATTTATTGAATAGTTTAATTTTTATAAAAATTCCCTGCTTTTTACACTTTTTTAATCGCTGTAATGGAAGGATGAGTTTGTTCTTGTTCCTAGTATTATAATTATGACAGTCTGAGTGTTTGAGAAGAGTGCTTGTTTTTTTATAAATTTCTAAAAGAGAGTTGTATATAAACAGTGATGTTACCGTCATAACCTCAAGCTTTTCAAAGTATTGCCTCGCAGGCGTTCGCCAGTTGACTCCACACATTATTCTAATCGAGCGTTTTTGTAGAATCAATGCTCGGCTTACATATGCAGCGTTTCCCCAGATGGTGACTGCATAACTTAGTAAGCTTTGAGCAAAGGCATAGTATACGGTTTTTAAAGTTTTTAGGTTAACTAAAGACCTTAGTTTTAAAAGCGCGTAATTAGCTGATGCTAATTTATTACATATTTTATCAATGTGCTCGCTGTGTGTTAATTTACTGTTAATTTCGTAACCTAAGAAACAGGTATTGTTAGAAAACTCTATACTGGTACTTTTCGAAGTTTTACTTGATTTGGTCTTGTAGTTTATAAATGTACTTTTGTTCGCATTTAAAACAATGCCATTACATTCGAACCATTTTTGCAGTATGTCTATGATGCATCTTAAGTTGTTTTCCATTAAAAGTTGATTCTCATGTCTGACTCCAATATGTGTGTCATCTGCAAAAAGACTGATCTGTGCCCATTTTGGTATATTGGAAGGTAAGTCATTGACATCTTTGCTGGATAATCCTGATTTTGATCAAAAAATATCAATACCACAAAATCTCAATTCAGACATGTCTTGGTGGTTACAAAACATTCAATATGGTTACAATCCTTTGCGTTTCAATGAATTCAAAAAATAAATATTCTCCGATGTGTCTGGCACCGGGTGGGGTGCTTTTTGCAATGAAAAGGAAGCATCAGGTTTCTGGAAATCAAATGAAATCAATTCACACATAAACATACTTCAGTTGAAGGCAGCCTTTTTCGCATTGAGAATATTCGCTGAAGATATGTTTAACTGTGAGATTTTATTGCGAATCGATAATGTCACTGCAATATCGTGCATCAACAGAATGGGTAGTATACAATACCCACATCTCAACAAAATATCTAGGGATATATGGAAATGGTGTGCAAGGTGTAGAATAATGTTTTATGCATCTTGTATAAATACGAGAGACAACCGTGAAGCAGATTTTTTGTCACGCAAAAAGTTTACGGACACTGAATGGGAATTGTGTGGTTCCGCTTTTGAAAGTACTTATTGTAAATCACTTTGGAAAACCAGACGTTGATCTATTCGCCAGTCGATCAAATGCAGTGTCACACTTACATTTCATGGAAAAATGACCCCGATGCCTGGGTAGTTGATGCGTTCACGCTCTCTTGGTCGAATTTGTTCTTTTACGCCTTTCCACCATTTTCTATCATTTTAAAAATGTTACAAAAAATAATAGCAGAAAAAGCTGAAGGTATTGTAGTTGTTCCATACTGGCCTACACAACCCTGGTTTCCGTTACTGCGTAAGTTGTCAATTTCTGAAACATTACATTTTGGACCGAATAAAGACTTTAGTTCGGGGGTGCTGGCCCCTCTAGTGCAAATCGAAGACTTTCCTTAATTGCCACCAGTTCCGCCTGAAATACAGAACAGCAATCGTGAACTTGAATTTTTTTATTATTGGGTTATTCGGACTGGGTTTACTGGCATCATTATTTTTACGCTCACATAGACAATTATTTAGACACAAACATGGATATCATTTTTATGCCACACTTTTGATCGTTGACAAGTATTATTTGTCGTCCCATTTCTATGTAGTACTCACTGACCTTTATGTATTTATTTCAATTTAATATATTATATTTATTTCAATGGTAGTACTCAGTGCGCTGCGCAGTCAGTTTTCCTCCAGGTAAGTGCTGCCACCTAGCCTGCCCGTTAAGATAAGGTAAACCAAAATTGTGACGCCAACCATTGCTTAGCGTCAGCGTCACAAACATGGTACATGGTACAAAGTTTGGTCTGGTAGCGGTAGATGGCGCGAAAGGGGCAGAGTAGTGGTTAACCAGTGTTACAGAAGCTAGGCTGCTAGATGTCGCTTATAACCAGTACGCCAGTACTAAATAATCGATGGTTCGTTTAATAATGAATGTGAAATTTTATTAACATTTTTCAATCTCGCCAATCAGTCCTGTTACGTATAACTTATACGTAACCAGTACGAAATAAGGACCATAATACTATATTAGCTCGAGCATTTGCTTTTGGAAAGGTGGATGCTAAGTGAAGTCGGTTCTTTTTTGTTTAAAATTATTTATTATTCGAAGGCGGCTGGACCGATTTGAAAAATTCTTTTTTTTTTGTTTGAAAAAGTATACTTTACATTTGGTCCCATCGTCAACATGTCAGGATCTAATGAGAGGTTCCCGGAGAAATTGAGGGTACTCTTCAAATCAAATATTATAGTCATACCTACTTATGAGTATTTTTGACAGTAGCTTGGGCATTTCCTTTTGGAAAGGTGGAGGCTAAGTGAATTCGGATCTTTTTTGTTTAAAATTATCGTTTATATATTTTTAGCAAGAGTAGGTATGTTTTGCTAGAGTGTGTAAGTTTAGGTGATATTTTTGGGAATCTATTAGAGTATTTCATGTAAAATACTTAAGAAAAAATCCAGCGTAAAAATTGCACGAGTCAACGTACTCACTAAACAAGCTCTGTAAGAATTGAGTTTTCGGGTTTTAAATATTAATATAATATGGACCAAAGGTATTTTTTTGCAATAACAAGACTTTAATCTATATCATTAAATGCAATTATTTTGCGTAATTTCATTATTAGAGCCACCCTTGAAAGTAGGCATTATGGCTGAAAATAGTTAGCATTATTTGTGGTTTACTGCGAAAATATGTCATACGAAAAATACTGTGTTGATGTTCATTTCTGCCAAGAGAAATATACGTTTAATGTTAAACATACTGCGTGTTTTAACTGGAAAACTACCCTAGAGGCTCCCAAACCCTGGATTTGAAGGCTAAGTTTTCACATGGTTGATCTTAAGAGCGCGTGATTGCGAAGAAATGACGGTAAATGCGTTTGTTTACATTATTTTTCATTTCTATTGATCCCGAATATACATATAATATGAATTTGCTAGTTTCATATAATATTATACAATACACAGCTAACTTATTATCAATCGCTTGACATATTACCATTTCATAACGTCGATATGTAGTTATTAGCATAATGGTTAATTTATACTTTACCAGCACGGCTAGCACGTCTTACGCGCGACTGGCACGACAAGAGAGAGATCTGCGCGACTTCATGCGTTGTCGCTAGTTGGCAGCACAACTTGCGCGTGAAAGGAGCGACAGACTGGCGATCAAATAGTAGAGTACGGGAACGCCTTTTTAACCTATAAAAATGACATAATTCACAAGTCCGATTTTATTTTGTGACCAGGTAGAATACGTTAAGTACTAATAATAAAAAATATTTTCTAATAATTGTTAGCATTGCGCTAGGTATCATACATGTCTTTGTCTGCTTCACATAGAAAAGATTATGTAAGTTTTATTTTTCTCCACCAGGCTATCGCTTTTTACTATTGCAACATAACTTCAGATTTTATAACGGTTTTGTCAAGAGCATATGTCGTCTTAGCCATTTGTAATTCGTTTAGAATTCAAGGTCACTTATATTTTGACAAATTGTTTTCGATTATGCTCACATAATCTATTGACCAAACTGTTATAAAACGACAGATGATGTTTAAATAGTTGAATGCAATAGTATGGTAAAGGAAAATATATCTTGTATAATCTTTTCTTGTTGTTATTAACAAATATCTATATAATACCTAGCGCGACGTCAAAAACTGTTAGAAAATATTTTTTACTATAAGTAATCATATCATATTATCTAACTAAAAAATAAAATCGCACTTGTGAGTTATCGAAGCTCAAAACTGTTCGCGTACTGTACTAAAATGCCACTGTCATAAAATGACGGTGACTCGCGACTTTGAACTAAAATCCTTAGCAGAACGTTGAGTTCTCTTCGCGTCAGTTGCAGCCGCGGGTGCATACTATGCCACCGGAAAGCGAGATTTTGGACTGGCGCGAGGTTTTCCCTACTCGCGGCTTTAGACGCTCTTGCAAGACGTGCTAGCCGTGCAGGTGAAATTGGTGACTACTATGAAATGTCACTTCGAAACCTTAGTCGATATATTTGATATTGGAAGGAAATCCCTAGTTAATTGACATTTTTGCCACAAAAACTTCTATAGGTAGGTATGTCTGGTGATGGTGATTGATATGTATTGTATAGGAGTATGGCATAATCCATAAATTTCCTTATTAAATAAATAATACCGTGATAAATATAGGAGGCACACTAGCTAAACTTTAGCCTAAAGGTTTGGTTCCGCTGATTGTATCCCTTTTCGTCTATTACTGAGATTGTTCCCAACAACAAAGTAGGTAGTATTGTTTATTCCACACAGTAATCTGACAGCACCTACCATACATTGAAAACCACTTGTATGGCAACAGCAGTCACTTTACTGTCATTAATTAAAAATACTACTTTAAACTTCTAGTAGGTAAGCAGAAACACAATTATATATTTCTATACGAATTTCCTACTGTTGGCGCATTTCAGTCCCAGTTTTCTTTTTTCTTTTGGGGTGAATTATTGAGATTGATGTGTCATAAACTCATAAAATATACGTGGCATTAATCTCAGACTCGTGCAGTCAACAGCAGACGCCAAACGGGAAAGGTGTTTAAATGAGCTTGACACAGTTTTATTATTAACACAATCATATAGAGCTCAGATCATTCTAAACACCTCATTTGCTTAGCTATACTTACTTGCGCCGCCACAGTAGGTAAAAAAAGTAAATCAGGCAAAGATGATAACTCTATTAATGTAGGTATCTAGAATAGGCCAGGTACCTACATAATTATTGGAAATAAAACTATATTAATTTGCTCTATTTTTATGTATTCATTCAGACAACGGTACACGGTGACAATAACGAACTTAAACATTTTACATACATCACTAAAAGTAATCGTTTGAGACAGTTAAGATACAGTTTTAATTTATGAATGATCACTATAAGACTGAACGATGTTACACGGCGAAATTGTGAACTACATCGACTGCTAAAAATTGTTAAACACCAATATTTATTAATAATTGTACTTGACACAGATACCGACAAAAATTTGATTAAGATTGTGTCTGCCCAAACGAACGAAACCAACCGGATTCTATAGAAAATAAGTGAAATATTATCCGGTAACAGTTACCTGCTAAATGAGAATTGAGAAGTTTCGCACCTATCTCCTTGTGTGTTTACGGGAGCCACATGTCAGAAAATACATAACCATAGGTAGGTGTTTGACAGTACAAGTAAGTTAGTTACTATATTACACCAGGCAAAAGGGAACAACGTTCGTTCGGCCAGCACAACACTGTGGGGTTAGCAACTGCATTACGTTTCTATACTCATCGATAGTAACTAAGCCGTTAATAAAGATATTCTGTAAAATAATAAACGTAGGTAATAGACTAATTAATAAGGAACACAAGTGTTGAAAATAAGAAAAATCTTAACAACTTTAAATTGAAACCGTAACATAATTTCTATAACGACGATAATTATAGCGACCTCTATCATCTTCTATATTACAATAATAAATGAACAAAGACGTATTTGTTTATTTTAAAGTGACGATACCATTAATAAAACATCAGTGTCTCGTGTGGATTCTCCTGTGACATGTGGTAGGCACGATAAATATTACACTGGTTCAATCGACTCGCTGTGTGAACGGCTGTGAGGCACGATGAAGTAAAGTGAGCCCACATGTTGTTTTACGTACAAGTACCTACGCGATTACGTACTTACAGTTATGCAATTGTGTGCAGAAGAAAATGCTTTGCTCTATCACAGCTTTGGCCCGTGATTACTTATAACAGTTTGTATAATTACATCGCAGGAGAACCCAATATTTATTTGTAATGATATGCAATCTAAAATCTTTTGTTGCACTGAAAGCAATAATGGTAAGACTTATGTAGGTTTTTGATACCTACCAACAACATCACTACTTAACTAAGTAGATCATATTGATCGAAAAATTATAATAATCGACATACAATGTCGTCTTATTTTTGGTAAATTGCCATGTATGCATGTGTCTGTTTTGCGACCAGGGTAGGTATCAACGTTTGTAATTATATTTATTTTGAGCCGGAACGGCTAAAAAATATGTTATTTTTAAACTAAATAAATAAATAATAAATTGTGTTATACAGTTAAACTTAGCAATAGTGTCATCTACAAAGTGAACATTTTGAGAAAGGATAATTGTTCTTTATATTAAAAATATTTTAGTTTTTATTATCACAAATCAGATAAAAAGGGATAATAATAGTAGTCATGTTGTCATGTGGCGCCAGCAGCGGAGCTTCGCTCGCTGGTACCTTGCGAGTCATCATTATCATGGATATTTTAAATCATAAATTAATGTCTAACATGTATACATTGTATATTCTAACCAAAACCGCCCTTCGTACAGTGAACGTAAATATGCTCGGGAGAGTGACTAGCGCGCCAACAGGTCCCGGTGGAGTCGGCGAGCCCAGCTGCTAACTGCCCAACTGCCCACACCACACGTAATATTGCACCCGTACTTTATTAAAGAAACTTAACGTTTTAAATACCAGACGAGATAGTGACTCATATTTTACTCACCGCATATGTACAGGTTTAACAAGTGCACACTACTATACATATTTATGCATTAAATAAGATCAGAAACCATCACGTTGATTTTGCAGGGTATAATAATATTTTTAGAGAGAGCGCCTATGTACAGTCGGCAGCAGCAGTAGCTAAGCGGCTGAGGTGTTCAAAATGAGCTTGTCTCGACTTTATCATTAAGAGAATATGAGCGCGTGAAGCTCACTTTGAACACCTCACCCGCAAAGCTACTTCGGCTGCTGACTGTACAAAAGAACAATAGGTTCTAACGAGTAGCATCTTAGGTACTACATTTTAATAGGTAAAGATAAACGAGGAGCCAGGTCCGGAGCCCGAGTCGGGCCGCAGCGGAGCCCCTCGGGCCGCAGGCCGCCACTCCACGTTCCGTCGCGGCGGCTGTCCGCACATTTACGTTCACTGCTCGTCTAACTGTGTACAATAATACTACCAGTAAATTTTACTTATCTATCACGAAAATAACATAGTTACTTATTTATGTAATCGAAATGTATATACTTTTACCAGTACAATAAATTAATTAAAGTTTAATTATAACTACAGAATCCACGTGATACGAAATGAACCTTTAAAGATTCAGTTCAAACGAATGGCACTTTGCTATGTCTGCATTGTTTCTTAATGGAATCAGGTGATTGTATACAAAGAAAAATATAGAATTAATTTTGATGCCGAATATTCAGCTAACGCTTGCCTGTCAGGGTATAACCACATCGGCCAAATATATAATTTTATTTATATTTTTCTATAATAATAGTCATATGTATTTATTTTTTATATAATAATTTTGAATTTTTATTATTCTAACGTTTTTATAGTAAAGCAAGTGAGAGCGAGCGGCGAGCCGCGAGCGAAGCAGAGGCAACGCTCGCGCCGCGCGCCTCGAGCCGATCTTCGCCGCACCCGTCCCGACACTTACTGTGGTCAAAAATTTGGAAGGCACTTTCTACTTTTTTCAAAAATTTTAAATTACTTTTTGAACACATTAGCCTAGACTTAGACAATAGAAAATATGCGTAGTAACATTTACCAAAATTTACGCAATTCATCCGAAACGTATAGGCCATTATATAACTTTCTTTTTTTCCTATATTAAACGTTATTTCCAAAAGGATAGCCAAATAGTTTCAACACTAGATCTGAATCGCAAATGTACTTTTTTAATAATTTGGTCTTTTTTATACACTAATTCCAAACTTGAACCGAATCGATAATCCAAATCCCAAATAATAGTGAAGTATCAAGGCCACTTGGAGACTTATTTTACATGCTTACGCGTCCGCACCGGGGCCGACCGCCCCGTCGAACGCCTCGAATGTCCGCCAACGAACGTTACTACATCATGGTATACCCTTGCGGCAAGAAGGTCCGTACTCTAACAATTTCCCACCAAAACTATGAAACAAAGCAACTTTGCGTCCAGGAAGTCATCGATAAAACAAATTTGTACATTACATATTTATACACCTCAAAGCAGTCAAGTCCCTACGGCGTAGCCGAAGGGCCGACTCTACTGGCGAATCAATTCAAGGTCGTAGATTAAATATGTTGTCGCCTTTATTTATTTTATTCTGACTGATGGCTACTAATAGTCACATACATTAAGCTAATCTAAGAAAATTGAAATGTTTAATCTAGCTACACATAGGTAGGTCAGCAGACGCTCGAATTGTTTAACATCCAATGCTTGGCGATTGTGCTCTTACAACTAATCGGGCCCCTGCCTCCGCACGTTAACGGACGCAAATCAAGAAATAATTCAACGCGAGTGTCCGAGGGACAATGATTAGCCCAATGAGGAAATAATAACGGTGAGTGAACAAGCAACCCCAGATGGGCGTTAATGTGTGGAGATCTGTGGAGCCCTGCACGTCTAAGTTAGCCTAACATTTGGAACGTCACTACTCGCTAATCATACATCTATTTTACATTTGGCGATCACTAAGTCTACCGCGCCGCTCGCCCGCGCGGCTGCAGGCAGCGTGAACACTGCCGCCCGCCACATCAGCTTGCCATTGTAATAATTACATACTTGTATTATCTCTGTACGATAATTTTACACACTCAATATGAAATGAAAATTAATTGCTCGTTGACTAGTTCTGGGTTACCCAGTTGGATCAACAATAATTAATTCATTAAGGTATGTCTCTATTTTACCAATATGTTATTGACTACGTTAATGAACTGTAGATACTGTCTTATTGTAAGGAAATTATTTATGAAATGTGAGGAAGCGCATTTAAGTTGATCCTGTACTGAAAAAGCCACGAAGCTCGTGCTGAATGCTAGAAAAAAAGAGATCTAAGCCTCAATAAAAAAAATGGACATTTCGTATAATGGATAAATCAAATCTCGTTAAGATGAAATGCCTCGTCTTCAAAGTTCGAGCACTACATTTTAACCCAATTATTTTTATAATTTCCTTCATGGGATTTCATGATATTTAATTTACATTTGGTATACAAGGTTATATCAAATATCATTTTCAACCAACTTCAAGATTTCGAAGGAGGAGTTCTCAAGTCGTTGAGATATTTGTTTTTGGGTGTTTTTTTTAAATGTATGTTCACCGATTATTCGAAGACGGCTAGACCGATTTGGAAAATTCTGTTTTTGTCTGAAAGGGTATACACAAAAAAGGGTACTTTACAGTTGGTCCCATTGTCATCTGATGATGGGATCCTTGGGAAATCGGGGGAACTCTTCAAGTATTATAAGTACAGTCAAGTGCAAAAATACGTATCGAAAAAATCGTCTCATAAATATGGTACTACGCACTTATTACAACGGAATAAGATACTATGGGACATATTTTTGAGTAACATGAGTACACCCATATTTTTACACTTGACTGTACACCTATAGTGATTTAAGTATTATTTACAGGAACTCGGGCATTTGCTCTTGGAAAGGTGGAGCCTAAGTGAAGTCGGTTTTATTATTGTTAAAAATTATTAAATATATTATTAAAAGAAAAGGTGCCTGGTAGCCACGTTTACTGACCCGCGATAAGAATACGATCGAGTGAGCTGTCAACCCATACTAACATGGGAAATCTGTCATCCTATTCTAATCGCGGTTCAGTAATACTGCTCCTAATAGGAACAACTTTTAATTTGTTTTACCTCACAGAGTAGCAATGCGCATGTGTGAGCGGTAGGAGTAGAGACACAAGTTTTTTAGGCCAAACTGATGGTTGGCCTAAAAACTTGTATCACTCTTGCGCTTTGCGCCTCGTTACCGCCAGTGTCAATTTGAGATTGGCGGGGTTAACATTATCAGAAAATGGGTTTGAAACACTATTTTGTGCCATAAATTGGCACAATTATTGAAAATAAGACGGAATAGTAACATATATGAGCGTATACCAAAAATAAATATCTAGAATTATTATGAATTATTCAAAACTGCAGTACAAAGGAGGCAATAGTGATGTGACACATTGATTGGCGGAATGTCGATATTGGATGAACGATTCAGAGGCGATTGCTATGAAACTCGTGTCATGTTTCTATGTTCTGTTTTCGGTTTGAGCTGAGGGTTGTCTATCAGTTTCTAAGTAACAGAATAATTTTATACGAATGAATGAAGTAGGTAGGTATATCGTGACAAAAATTAGAGAAATACTCATTTTTAATATTATTATACAAACCTTTGTTACAGTTAGTTCCAGCGTAATATTACTGCTAATTAATTATTCGCCGTGTGCATGATTGTAGCGCCATCTTTTGAGCCAGGGCTAAATCTTTTATTTTATTTTATGAATTACTATCTTGACAGTTGACCGCGTTGAGGTGGGTTCCTTTGCAGTTTCATTTCTTGTCACATTGTGCAATGCGATCGTTTCAAAATGAACCGTCGGGTCTGGTTCGAGGAGTCGGAGGAACTTTGTCGTGTCACTGTCTATGGTCGACTGTCGGTTGTCCGGTCTATTGTTTTGTCGTGTCTAATTTTGAATTTAGTCCGTCGTTCCAGAAGAGTTTGTCAGTCAGCCAGTCGATCAGTCGATGTCTCGTCGGCAAAGAGGTTGGAAGCCTCGACATCCCCTCATCAGGCACTTCACACATAGCGAATAATGATTATTCAGATTCCCTCATCAATGCACCTCAACGCTATTAGCACAGATATCTGACTACTAAGACAATTATTTGTTAAATATACTGACACGGGTGGTTTTATATAAATGACGTTTATTTCCAGTCTATAAGGGGCAGAGACAAGCAAAAATCTCTTTGGTCTATCTTTTACATTTATCATAAAAAAAATTGCTAGGTAAATATCCCCGATGCGCCAAAAACCACTTACATGATTTTTTGCGTTTCGATCTGGATGTAATTCAGTTATCGAGTTTCTAATATATGAACAGAATATTATTGAGTATAGACGAGATGGCAAAGTTAATGGACGAGCGCAGCGCGGGCGAGCTGAGCGGCGAGCGGGCGGCGGCGGCGCGCGGCGTGCGTCCGCCACGGCGGTGCCCGCTACCACTGCTAGTTGATAAATTGACGTCGATTTGACGACGAAAAGATACATCTAGATTTCTTTTAACGTTATATCTAATACTATTTAATATTTTTGTCTTACACATATGTTGATGAATAGGTATACCGAACAGTCTTTTTTGAATCGGGCCAAATATTTAAAATTTTGATTTCCCTACATCCATGATTGCGTCTAATTTGTATTGATAAATAGTAAATTTAAGCTTACACAGTACGTTTGACATTCTACTTATGAGTAGATAATAATAAAACAGCGAGGTAGGGCCGCGACCGAGACTATTGCCGGTTCACCTTGCTCGCTGTCGGCGTCGGCGTTGAGGACTCCGGCGACTTCGGCCAGTGACCCACCTTTACAGATATTGACAAAACTTTATTTCAAAATATCACTGGAACACAACTATATAAACCACAAAGTGAACAAAAATAAGATTAAACTAAAATAATCTTAATAGAAAATTGAATAACTAAACAACAAGCATCATATTGCACAGCGAGTCCACTTGAAAATAAATATGAATCAACATAATTCCGTAATTCTCGATTGGCCGGATGGTCTTGTGCCTCGAGATTTGGAATGCGCAAAAACATCGTCGTATCTAGAATACCTAGAAGTAGCCGACAGAGTTGCGGTTCGGAACGAAATATGGGTAAGCGGGCAGCGGTGGCGGCACGCCGACCGGGGCGGTCGGGGGTGTCTGCGGGGCCGCGCCCGCCGCCTCGCTTCAGATGTTCTCGGCGCGCGCCTCCATCAGCGGTGGCTCCATCTTCACTGGCACCGGTGACGACAGCTCTTTGCCGTTCTTCGCGATCGGAATGGGGGTCTTCGGAGGTCCCATGTCTGTAATCTCTGCGACGTCGCGGTCGTAGCGGCTATCAGGTCTCGGCGAAGCGAAGGGTCGGAATGGATCATTCGGTTTTGGAGGTTCCAAAGCGTGCCCGGGCGGGGGTGGTGAGCACAGAGGCGACTCGAGACCGGCCGACATCGGCGACGGCAGCCGCGGCGACTGGAGCGGCAGCGGAGGCAAGCCCAGGTGCGGGGGGTGATCGGGTGGCCGCTGCGCCGCCACCACCATGTTGCACATCTGCCGGCGCAGCCCGTGCGCCACGGCGGCCACGGCGGCGGCGGCTGCCGCGTTGGGGGACACGCCCCCTTCCCGCCCGTTACCGCACGCTACAGGGCCGTAAGCATTTGGCACGGTGATTCCATCCTGAAACGCACATACATTTACGTTGTAACATTTCGTCCATTCGGTACAATAAAAAAAAAATCGCAACGATCGATAGTTTACCACTAGAAGTCACACATTTTCATTCATTAAAAAAGTACAAATAAGTCATAAATGCATTTGCGCAATGCCTAACTTCAACACAATACAGTTTCAAGAATACGGTCGCATAGCGTGATTAGTGTTATAAGTAATTAACGCCGGGAGTCGCAATGATCGATACTGACCGTGATTGCGGGATAGACGGGCAACGTCTCCTCCTTGATGTGGTGCGTGGTGTGCGCGTGAGTGTCGCGGAAGACGACGGCGCGGATGACGCCGCGGATGTGCTCGTCGGGCCACACGCCCAGCAGGATGCGCTGCGGCCGTCCGCGCCCCTTGGGCCTCAAATCTGCAACGGCACCCAATAGTAAAAGGTGAACAGACCACATACCATGTATTACATATTACCCCACTCCCTGACCACGTGTACAGTACTTGACTTTATTTAACTTAGGATGATGGCTAATTTTATTTTATTTGCAGTCATTCATAGTATAACTATTGAATCAAATTATTTACAAACTATTATAGTTAACGTTGTAAGATAATTATGTATTAATTTTATAGGAAAAAATAGTGTTAGCTTCTTCAGTCTCGAAATTTCTTATGAGATTACCTACATATACAAAAAAATTGCGGGGCTGAAGCCTACTTTATGGATTTAATTGGAACTAATCTTACAAAGAAGAGTTTTCTGTGCGATACACCGTTATTCAAGTTATACCTACGTACATAAATTACATAATTAAAAATACGTAGGTAATTACCTACACTTTATTTATATGTATGAAGTAAGTTGGTATGGCACTTTCATACCGCCATTAATAGTGTAAGATAATCATCGGTGTGACGTTACTGTTTTTGTAATATTTATAAATTATTGATACAACAAAAATGTATTCTTACTTTTTATCTGGGGAGGCCGGTTAGAAGGTCAATTATATATAGTAATATCGCACAAATTAATCTAAAAATTGGTTAACTCACACTAACGTTACACAAAAACAACTTATATCCTAATTTCTACAGTTTTTACACGTTAGACTACTCAAAAAAATCTATGTCAAATTGCATTTTTTATCTGAATATATTATTATTAGTTTTAAATATCCTTTTAAAGTTACAATAATGAATGACGTTTGTATTTAGTAAAATCATTTATACTACCACTCATTTAATGCGGTGAACGATGCGTTGAAGTCGGTTCAAGTCTGCAGCGATAAAGTATGGCAGCACCACCAGAAATACCATATTGTCAAAATAATTATATTATTTAGGTGGCGCTGCCATACTTTGCGCCTACTAAGTCGATGTAGACTTGACTACAACAATCTTGATGTGTATCAAAACGACACAATGAAACATTACTCTTCTCAAACACCTAAAATTATTACTCGTAAATATGTAATTAATGAATAGGGACGTCAAAAGAAAAACAGAAAGTAAGAATCAAGTGATGCTGATGATCCACGTTGTGTTGTATGTAACGTGGCATGGACCATAGAGATGTTGGTGGGTGGAATTTTAAATAAGCTCACGCCTTTAGGCTGTGTTCCGACACACAGCGCAAAACTTCTTGTTATATAGGAATGTAGAATTGTTACCCATACGATGAGAAGCTATGCGCTGCGTGTGGCATTAACCGCAGACCATGGCCTTGGCGAAAGACTTAATATTTTCACCAAAATTTCAGATTTATCGCCTTTATTCATGATGAACCCAATCATAAAAAATGCTCAACCGATTCGCATAGCACGCTAGTTCGCGAGGCTTATATATTATAATGAATAAAATAAATAATTGAAATTCGCAGATAGCTGATTGTACATAGTTATATTATAATCACATCATCTTAACATTACACAATCTCCAACAACAAACCAATAACAATACAAATACCGCTTTAATCTTAATTTTAACTACTCAAAACGTCTCAGTATGTTTTACTATTACGTATTTGGTAGGTGCAAAACCTACAGTTTAAAAATAGACAAAAACTTCGATTAACGATACTGTTTACGAAATTAATGAATATTTAAATGAAAACATTTACGATACATAATTTATTAAATTAAGACATGAGAATGAGACGATTTGATAGCTTAACTCCACTCGGTTCCCTTATCCCAGATACTAAAATAGCAGATCAATACGCCTATTCAAGTCAGAAATGTCATGTGATACAGGTTTTGGAAAGTACGAAAATTGATGCACTGATATCTATGAGAATACAGATTATTTTGAAAAGTTCGAAATCACATAATGATATTTTCTGCATAAATACCTACCATCCATAATAGGCAAAAGCCCATTAAACCAAATGCGAAGTAAAAGTAAACACTGAAATTCGAACTTAAGTTCTTATAGATGCGTTTCGTGCTTAATAATAATAACGGTCATAGGACACATCAGCTCTATCAACCCTTTCGTCGCCAATGAAAGAGCGTTCACTGCGTAGAAAGGCAGTTTTCGCGTTATCTTACATTGTTTAAATCGATCCCACATAGAAACGTTTACAGTTTATGAAATACTGTTTACATATTTGTAATAAATAGTTTATTAACTAGTTAGTTTGATGAAGACATTTAAAACTGATCATCAAAGCGTAGAGCCCAGAACACTTTGATTAAGTGTTATGGACTCTAAAAATTAGCACAATATATGCCAATAATACATACTTTTCTAAAAATATTTTAGAAAAAAAAAATTACCATATTTACTCAACAAACTAAAGCATGTATTTACGTTTCTAAGTATGTACATAACTCAATAAAACTTCAGGCAATTTATGAATCAATCGCAAAATATATTGTCATGTTTTGGAAGATTTCGACCGAAGGTGAAATAAGTGGTCTACGATTTTAAATATTTTCAACCAACTAACTAGTTAATTAACTGCTTATTTCAAATATGTAAATAGTTTTCTTAAAATGTAAAGGCTTCTTTTCTATGTGGAATCGATTCAATAAATGTAAAAATAACGCGAAAACAGGAAGGACAGAGGATTGGTATCAGATTCAACCAAACTAGAAGACAGGATATCTATTTCCTCATGAAAAGGTACAAAAACACTCGAGAAAAAAAGGAAAGATCTTGTAATCGGAGCAATCAACTACCAAGGGATAGATCGGTTTTAAGTTTTGTATGACGGGCAGGTTTCTGCAACTCGACGTCTAGCGCCTATTTTGCGTGGATCGTTTTAGGGATCTAGTGGTGTACCGTAACCGACACCAACCGAAGAGAGATCCGAGTACAGAACGCTCTAAGATGCTCGGTAGCGCTCCATCGAGTTCTAGTGTCCAAGCTGAACAGCAGACTGACCAAGATTCGTATCTACAAAACAGTGATCATTCCGATCTTGATGTACGGGTGTGAAGCTTGGACATTAATCCAGAAGGAAGAGAGCATGCTCTTAGTTGCGGAAAGGAAAATCTGGCGGTAGATTCTAGAACCAATTTGGGACGAAAATGATGAGTGGAGGCGTAGGAAAAACAGAGAGTTGGAAGAACTGGTGGCGATGCCGAATATAATTGGCGAGACCAAGGCCACACGACACCGCTGGCTCGGACACGTGGAAAGAATGGCAGAAGTTCGTGCAGTGAGGTGAGCGTATGTAGGACGCCCAACAGGGGGACGTCCCGTCGGATGACCTAGATACCGCTGGAGCGACGAAGCCCTCAAAGATCTGACCGCCCTTAGAATATCCAATTGGCAGGAAGTGGCACAAAGTATGGAAAAGTGGCGATCGTTAGTGTCAAAGGCCAAGATCCTCCTTAGGTTACTGAGCCAGCGTAGTAAGTCAGTAAGAAAACGACGAAAACTACCTTTATACGCAGTTAACGCTCTTAAAAGGAAATGTAACAAGACAGAAGACCATTTTAATATCTGGGATATAGAAACAGAGATTAAGTTATACTAATACTGTATTTATGCTTATATGTTATATTTAAAGACATAGGCTTGGATAACCACCGGCTACGCATAATAACTCGCATTTATCTAATTTAAGTAGGTAAAAAATGTATTAGAATTGTTTGGTGTAGAAATAAAAGATAATCACTATAAAAAAGAGTGAATAAATCGGAATTGTTTGCGTAGCCGGTAGGGTGGAGTAGTAGGTTAGAGGCGGCGGACTGACCTGCGCCGCCGTCGGCACTGGGACCCAGCATGTTGTGCACGCGGTTGGCGTACAGCACGAATGTGGGGTAGGGGATGTCGTACTTCCGCGCCGCCTGCGACAACGACAGGCCCTCCTTCAGCACGGAGAAGATGGCCTCGGCCATGGTCTCCGGCCGCCAGGACTTGAGTGGCCCGCGCTCGCGGAATCGCAGATTGTGCACCAGGCTCTGATTCGTGTTCCAGCACTTCTGCCACATCGACTGAAGTTGGTACTGGTAGCTGTCTGCTGGAAAAATAAACGGACGATATAAGGATTTCGATTTTAAAGTTGCTAGCTATTGCGGGCATCCCTAATAGCAACAAAATTTGGTAATTTGTCAGATTATTTTTATTGCTGTATATTATTTTTAATAGTACATACTTGTCTATAGTATTATATCGTATCAAATTGCCTCAAGAGTTCCCAATAGCCCACGAGCCCACGACAGTTGAGATTTACTAATATATGTATAGGTAGGTACTTATTTATTGGCTACAGGCGAACCTGCTTGCATGTGTCATGCCCAGAATAGCAAATAGAAATCAATTATTTATTCTCGAATGATAGTTGTAACGGTACATTTATTATTTATGTAGTATTAGTCGACAACGTAGTAGGGGAAACTGTTCCATCTTGGACATAGTTTTACCTAGGTCCGTCGACTTTTTCTCGAAACCCACTGGTTCTTTTAAAATATTGCGAATGCCACTTTTACCCTTTCTCGTGAACAATTCAATCAATCTAGTAATATTTTTTCATAGGAGAGTAAGTTACTTAAAAAAGGAATTTGGTCCCTAAAAGTGAATATTTTCGATTTTGGTTTTGGCTTATTGTTTTTTTATCCAACAATATTCAAGCAATTTATGATATTTAGGCTATTTTTACCTAAATCAAATACCAAAACTAATCCTTTTGCCCAATATAGCTAAAATTTAAGTTCAAGGTTCATAATTACTTTCCAAGCTTTGTAACTATACAAAGCTTGGAAAGTAATTATGAACCTTGGACACCTAGCATTTGTTGTAACTTGGATATAGTCTAAAAAAATACACGTGGATTGTAAGATTTTTTATGTATGGTGTTGCATTCATTCTACCACATTGAGTACAGTATGTAATGATGGCGATTTCGTGCTAAATCATAAATAGTCATAATTTGAAACTCCAAAAAGTATTATTAAGTATCATTCTCAATTACAAAATATTATGAACAATAAGTTTGCTTTATTTTATGTATATGTATAAAAGCGAACATAATTATAATGTTTTTATAACAGACGTCCCAAAGGAATGTCGGTGAATGTCCAAGGTACATCAGGGGTGACGTACTTTGGACACATTTCCTTTTTTTTCAACGGCCTACCCTATCAAAACCAGAAATAGTATCGTTACTTTTACTGTGTAATAATGGAGCTTTATTGTTAATCTTTAGAAAATCACACATTTAACGAGCAAAAAGCCTTTTATTTTATTTTTTCTAAAAATCTAAAACAAAAATACTGTCCAAGGTCGGACATTTTCCCCTACACTATTTAAGTTGTCGACGACTTAATTAATAAACTACCAATGTACCGAACTTCATTATTTGCAGCTGAGCTGTATAATGCCGTTTGACAGTGACATCCTCGATTGCATTTTAGGGTAATTCCACCAGAAGCAGCGTTTTCATTAATTTCTGCAAAATTATAGTTTCAGTTGTAACAAGAGATACCTACTATAATTATTTAGAACACCGCCTATTGGCCGAATTATACCTCGCCTGTATCAACACAACAGTTACCAAAAGTGAAAGGATAGTGCACACGACTTAAAAAGGTCAAATACGGTTCAGAGCTTCTTAGGTATGGTGTTCTTTTGTCATTATCCTAAACAACAAACATCTTCAACCTCAATGATCATGATTATACGCATATAGATTGTACTTACGTGACACGATGCTCAGAGATACCATTTCATATTACCGAATGATTACTAAGTTAAGTCTACATTTGATCAAAGTATAGGTAGTTGCACAATGTCCTAATTAATATACGTCGGAACTGATCACACAAGACCAACCGGCTCAGTAAATCTAGATTGTTCATAGGTATTTGTGGCAGTTGTAAGTTGATTTCCTTCGGCCTGATTATTCCTTAGGATACAAGGATGAATTTGAGAAGTACCATACCTAAGAAGCTTAATCTCTGACTAAAACAATATCTAAAGTAACCTTTTAAGAAGAAAATCATGCAGCATACAGGATTAAGCTAAATCCCTCAAATTATGTAGGTACTGACCTTTCGGAGAACCTGTGAAAAAAAGAGACTCATTTGTTAGCATGGGCAGGTCTCAATAAATAAAAGTCCAGGTTTCATTAGTTGACGTTTATCACATTCATAAGAAAGAATACATGGTTCAGAAGACTACAGAACTAAAGCATAAAGGGATTTAAGTACTTAAGTAGTTTACTTATGTATATCCAACACGTTTAGTCCAAATTTTCTTTTTCTAATGTTAAATTTTTTATACTTTAGTAAATATAAAAACTCGGTGGTGATATCTAGGATTATGCTTGGTATCAACCAATTCTGAGTCCGGTAACAATTTGAAAAGATAGTTAAAAGTCTTGTTGTTGAAAAAAAACTTTTCGTAAACATTTTTTATTATTTAATACCCGAAACCTCAATTCTTGCAGAGCTTGTTTAGTGAGGACGTTGATTCGTGCAAAGGAGATCGTCAATTTTTGTTAGGTGATCTGGCCCAGATTATTTAGGACCGTTTAGGCATGTTTCTGACCTTTAAAAAATCGTCATAATTTCAACAAAATATGACTTTTTATTATTTCATCATGATTCCCGTTTTGTTATTAAGTCCGCTTTTGTAAATTTTCTTTAAAAAACCGATACTTTTTTACATTAATATATAAATCATAGGCATGCACGCTTTCAAATATTGTCCTCGTCAGATTCAAGTTTTAAATGCATGATTTTTCAATTTTCCCATTAGATTTCGCAATATTTTTACCACTTTCCTAATCTAGAAATTATGACGATTCTTTAAAGGTAAGAACCATTCCTAAACGGTCCTAAATAATCTGGGCCAGATCACCTAACATAAATTGACGATCTCCTTTAGTTTCCTAGTACTAACGGTCACAGATAGATAGACGGATAGACGATATGATATTAATAAGGATTCCGATTTTGCTATTTTGCGGGGACGCAATAATAACAAATGTTTGTATATGTATACTCGTACTTACTTAAAACTTTGTTACAGTACAGTACCTAAGCTTTGATCTCACCTTACAAAATCGGAGGGCGATGTTAACAAGGATTATATTATTGAGAAACTCTATTGCAGATGATTGCAATCATTGACTTTACAATAACATCAACATCCATTGCTATCTCACGCAGACCTTTAACTATCTATTAGTTATGTGTCTAGCTAAAAAAGATTAAAACCTATGGAACCTGCTTGTAGAAGCCCATTCAAAATCACAATGTGATGCTATTTAATGACGTCACGTTGAAATTGGAGTCTCTCTTGAAGATTCTCAATAGCTGCTTTGGGGTAAACTCAACGTTACGACGCTACTATCTACTGCACGACAGGGTTGAATATACTCTTCTTCAATAAGCTAAAGGAGATGCATTCTCCACAGGGATACATTTTATTGTGTATAGTCAATAGTATTTTTCTAGGTACAACGTGGCTCAATTTTATTAGTTTGATGTAGGTAGGTACATCGATTACTAATGGTTATTAATACATGCACCTGCTTATTGGTTTGCATGTGATATAAGTAAATTTTGTTACATTCCATTGAGAATTGAATGAACCAATCCAACCACATAAGTTCACTAACTACCTATTACCTATTTACTTAACAATTATTTGGCAACTATAAATTCATAAAATACCAAAATATAAACAATAATTTAGCGATATTATTATATGGATATAGATATTACCTACTTAGTCAAACGTGAATTTTAAAATTAGGCATTTCAAGTGCCCACATTATTTCATTAAAAATGCATAGTAATTGCCTACGTAACACTAACGCAACGTAAAACCTCATGATATTATAGGAAGTATTTATACTATCATCTAGTTAAGATAACGAACACAGTAATATTTAGATCGATATCAATAGTTGACAATTGACAAACGTAACGCCTAAATTAAGACACATTATTGTATTTCATTTAAAAAAGTACAAAGATAGGTATAAATGTACCTATCTTTGTACATTTATACTTATATTATAAGTTATAATTAACTATTTATGTACACTTTAATTCCCCTTAGGACTCATCATCGGTGCCATGATGAGATTTGAATTTTAGTAACTTTGTTGAATTTGATCCTTGGTAGTAAAGAGACACTATGGAATGTTTTTTACAGAACGCCCACCACCATCGGAACCCCGTAAGGCCGACAAATGCAAAATTGGGTTCTCTACTTCTACGCAACTTTTCTACAAATGTTAATATATCTGCTAATGACTTTTTCGTTCTTCTGTTGTAAGGAGAGACGCTGGTTTCGCAACAGAAATCTAGGACCGCTCTTTCCTCGCTGGCCCACAGGCCCGCTTCGTCGAGGACGGCCATTCGTTTAGATTTTCCTAGAATATTATCGTAAAGGGTCCCTTTCGGTATTCCATAGTGCGTGGCGGCTTGAGTGAAGCGCATCTTCTGGGTGACGACAGCTTGCATGGCTTCTTGCAGCTGAGCTTGAGTCCACGTCGGCGCTTTCAACTTGACTGTATGAGCGTGGAATTCTGGTCGACAGATAAAGCAACAACACAAACATAAAGTCCCCATTCTACAACCCATACCGATTTAATCATAACGCAGTTGCGGACGTAATTTTAAAACAATATCATTTGCATAGTTGCAAAAATACTATTTATAGAGAATTCAATGCATATTGTTACTTTTACTACATTATTACGTTAATGTATAAACTATCTGTTCATATATCTTAACAACATGTCAGTGTTTCCAAAGAAATTCATTCGAGTTTCCCTGCTTCGGAATTTTTCCCACGGCGTTACGACAATACAATCATAACAACAAAGTACTACACTTATCGTGTTTGAATACGAAGTGTGCTATGTATGGCATCATTCTCGGTACGAATTATAGTCAGCGGGAAAGCGAGCAAATAATTCACACAAAAATGCTACTTAATAAGAAGCTCAAGGCGTACATTTAAAACACGACCATTATTCGACCATTTACATCTACAGAGCCCGCTTATTTTCATACTTATTATTTCATATTTTAGAAAACAAAAATGCTTTTTCGAAAATTGTATTTGTTTGGCTATATCAATAAATAACATCGAGACATAAAAATCAGCTAAGTAGAGTTACGTAAAGGTACCATGCGGTCACGGTATTGAAGTGGACGAAATTTTCGTATAATGACCGTATGATTTTGGCACTGACGTGAATATTTGAGTAAACAATGACCGGTCGTTACCCGATGAAAAAATCATATGATCAGTGAATCTCTCACACTCCAGCGCCAATTCACAAGTGTCAATTATATTAGCATGCTCGTTACTACCTACTATAAAGCTACAGACACGGGTTAGAATAGAAAGGATATTAACTGACCTGCGATAGATGACGTTGAGGCTCCGAGCCATGCGTGCGAACTCTCCAGTAACTTAGCCTGCGAACAAAAACAGACAGTTATCTACTGTTTATTGTAAAAGTCATGAGCTCATGAGGGTCTTAGTGCTTAGGTAACTTAAATAAAGGGTTTTCCAACAAGGGCGGGTCTATTTTATTGAATACAACAGATTATGTGTAAAATATTAATTACTTTTTAGTTTTATTTGAAAGGCCCATATATGTGAAATATGATATCGTTCTAATGTCCACCTCGGCTTCTTCTGGCAGCCCATATCCAAGAAATCCAATTTTCAATAACTCCGCTGCACAGATCAGGCTAAATTTCTGCGATGGCGTGGGTTATATTGATTTTAAGGGCATCATTTGAGAAATATGTCTTTGTTCAAAAGTCATAGGCGGACATTTGAACAGTATCATAGGCGGACATTTCAAAAATGACATATTTCACAAATAATGGCACATATGAGCCTTTTAAATAAAACTGTAACCTTTTAAATAAAAGTAATGACTATTTTACACATAGCCTGTTTTATTGCATTTTAAAATGGACCCGCCTTTATTGGAAAACTCTATATAACAACACACGTCACACATAAGTTACATGAAAAAATTAATAATAGTGTCAATAATGATTTTGATGACTAAGGTAGAATTATTGAGAACCTGGATGTTATAGCTACTAATATCTCAGGGCGCAATGAATATTGCATTTCATTTTTCACTTTCGACACCGAGTAACATCGCTACAGCATCAATATCGATATAGCGTTCCCATAGATAGCCACAGCCAAAACAGTGCAAACTAATCGTAGATGGCCTTTAACAGCTTGCGGAAACATCAAGTCGCGGTCACTATGCACTATGGCCACGTCCGATATGACGCAATAATGAGAGAAACTACTATCAAAATATTGTTAAATACTCAATATAACATTTACAAATACGTAGGCATGGCTTTACTATAAATACAAATATATTAATAGTAGATTGTACACCAAGGGGATAAAGCACTGTTTTATGTCACGGGCGCAATATTGAATCCTGAACGTAACGAAGGACTCCAGATTTTAATCCCGAGCGTAGCGAGGGGTTTATGAGTTAATTCCCGAGTGAAGCGAGGGAATTAAGACTGAGTCCTGAGTGCAGTGAGGGGTTCAAGCGCGCCCGTGACAAAAACAGCTTTATCCCCGAGGAGTATACTCTACTTTTCTCACCTCTTGCGAGACAATAAAATAGCTAAGGCTACTAGAAACGGATTTTTATTAAAGTAAATCAAAAGTAAAAACCGGCCAAGTGCGTGTCGGACCACACATAGGAGGGTTCCGTACCTTCAATGGAACCAAACTAATACCAAAAGGTCGTATCTGGTGCCTATGGTTTTTTGGAGATAACTCAAAAATAGCTAAACCGATAATGTTCAAAACAATTTGCGTAGAAAGTATATGATAAGACGCATCTCCTCAATTTTTTTCATATTTTTGGAGTTACGGTTCAAAAGTTACAGGGGGGGGCACAATTTTTCTGACTTTCGAAGCGATTATTTCAGAAAATATTCACTTAATCACAAAATGGTCAAAGAAACCTCAATGTTATTTTTAAAGACCTATCATTGATGTGTCACATGTTGATATTTAGTCAAAAAAAATAGTTACATGTATGGAGCGCCCCCCCCCCCCTAATTTTTTTTTTGCAAATCTACATAACTAAGTAGCGGCATACAAAATACACCTTATGTGTAAATTTTATTCAGATACGTCGTATAGTTTCCGAGTAAAATGGCTGTGACATACGGATGGACAGACATACAGACAGACATGACGAATCCATAAGGGTTCCGTTTTTTGCCATTTGGCTACGGAACCCTAAAAATTTATTCTTGATACATTAGTCCATTTCATTCAAATTTTATCTTCAATTTTTATAGAACCTGCAGTTTTACTCCGTATACTGCAGCGTCTTATGACACTCGCGGCATTTGTTTTAGGTATTTAAAAAAGGTGGCCAGCACGATTTTCCGAATAAATTCGATTTTCAAATCAGTTCGACGCGGCGGCGCGGGCCCCGGCTGGCGTCGCGGGGCTGTGCACCGTGCGGACTTTACCTAATTAGACTTTAAGCACATAACAATAAGAACTATGGGAAGTGAAATCACATTATTAACCAGCGGGTTATAATGAGATTTAGTACAACATTATAACCCGGCTAAAGCCAAGGGCTATAATGATTTGCTTTCGGTGAGGTTTGCATGATATATAATTTGGCATTGTCGAGCAGGTGGTGTGAAAAGTATTTTAATGGCGGCGTAGGCACTTTGACAGTAGTGACATGTATCGTGCCTGATAAAGAACCCTGTACATCGTTCTTTTAAAAAATTCTCATCACAAAAAAAAAGAACTATAGGATTTGTATTCTCAAAGTGGTTTGCATTATTTGACCTCCTCCACCACTTTACATCTGCTAGACGTCCGGATCGAAAAATAAGCATAGTATAGTAAACTATCGAGAGGGGTTTCGTCGCTCTCATTATTGTGTCATATCTGACGTGGCTAGCTCTCAGTCTACTATAGCAAAACGCGCCTACAATAGATAGATTATCATACACCATTACCGGCTTGAACTGCATGTCACATGCCGCAGCGTAAGTACATAAAACTTTTTTGTTTTTAATACGATAATTCCGCGCAGACTCCTTTTTACATGTGATACTGATGTTATCGCATTTATGTAAATAGTTGTCATAAATATTATCTTTGTTTCAATTAAACGCCCATACGTTGAATCGAATGATATAAATTTAATATAGGATTTATAAAGTAATCCTAAATTTTGAAGTTATGAAGTCCTGTATGATTTTATCGTTTCAACAGAGTTTACTATTGCAATTTTATTATAATACAAAGAAATCTACTATAGTTAAATTAAGAAGAATTGAGCACAATCCCTATCAATTTAATTTTATAATAAAATGTGCATTTTATTTTAAAATTCTACTAGTATCAATCTATATTGTATAGTTAGTTAAATTAAACCGAAGTACTTAAATATTTATAAAAATGTCATGTCTACTAATGTCACAGAAATTCGAGGCTAGTTGGATTTGAAATACAGAAATCCAACGCAGACAAAAACCGCAGGCATTTTTAAATATGTCCGTTTGTCATTTTTGGCGCGGGCAGGACAAAAAATCCGTTTCAACGACATCTGGTGGCGCGGCGATGTCACTGTGGCCACATTTTCGATAATTCCATTTGTTTGACGGGTGACAGGTTGTTGTGTAAATAATTGACTACCTAGTATATTAATATCGTGTGTCGAAGTTATATATAACGACCGGTTTGTGGTGTATCTACGCAGCAACATTGTAAGTCATAGGTGTGGTGTAAGATTAGTTTTTTTTTATATTTATAAGTAGTCGATGTTCATATAAAATGCACGTCCTTTGACATTGGCTTTGACCAAGGCTCAGGTATACTCCAACGCAAACATTTTTTTAATTCGAGCAGAAGATACATTTTCTAACAAAAGTAATTTCCAATAACCGACAGCAGAAATAATGAGACTGTAGCCATCGGCAGTCTTTCTGACATTTAGACTAGAGGCCAATGTGGAAAAAAGTCTTCTAGTTACGAAGTTAGATTGACTGGGCAGTATACTGCTGACGACTGATGTCGTTGTGTTCAGTATGTCTCCCGTATATAAAATGAAGTGTCGTGACCTTCTAAAAGTGTGGAGGGGATAGTTATGACGTCACAAAGAGAGCAACTAGAGGCATCAAATTTAGTGTAGACTAAATTTGACCTAGTAGATTTCTTTTTGAGCTAGTAGTAGCTCAAAAAGTACTAAACCGATTTGGATAAGTTTGGTATATGAAAGCTCCTTAAATTTGTCATAAAACGTCTCTGGTATTATATAAGGTAAAACCAATTGTAGTAAAAATATTGCAATAAAAACCGAATTCTTGAAAAAAATTTTTTTTTGAAGTTTAAAAACGGGTTAAAATATTGCGCTTACGGCAAAAATGCTTTGTATTAACAAGATAGCTACATTCTTTGTCTATTATATTCATCAAAAAAATTTAATTAGATATTATTTAAAGGAACTACGTTGAATTTACTACGTGTAGGGCACGCTGTGCGGTACAAAACTCACGCGCAATCTGGCGGTTGGCGTCGTCACAATTTTGTCAATGTTTCAATAAATAGGTGACGCACTCGAACAAACGAGATATTAGGTATAATAGATATTTAAATTACTGATAATTTGTATATAAATATAATGTATAATATGTAATATGTTGAATGACTAAACTAATCATGTAAATAAATATACAGACGCAGCTAAAATCTGCGGATGCGTCCATCAACAGACGAATCTGACAGACGAATGGACGAGCAGACAGACTGGGAAGATTTCAGATTCAGATTTTTATTTACGTAACGTACAAGTAGGTACATGCAATGGTAACACATATATACAATACAATTACAACTGATAAGAAACTATCAGTACTAAGCCTTGACATAAGCACAGTTCTTTAAGAGTACTAACATGTGTGGGCCCCTTGTAGCCTAAAATAAATGCATTTTATATTACACCCAATATTTGTATGGTCACCCTAAGATACGAAATTATAAAAACTAGCAAAATAGGAGTTGAACGCGCATCCTAGGGTTTTGCACTGCTGATATTTTTTATGATGGGACAGTCTTAGTTTCAGAGTAAACTAAATGAGGCTTGTGTTGCGGGTACTAACTAGACTACGATATTTATATAATATATAGAAAACATAGATAACTCAAGAACAAATATCTTTTTTTTATACCACGACAGTGGCAAACTAGCATACGTCCCGTCTCATGGTAAGCAACGTACCCTATGGATGCCTACAACTCCAGTAACCCTTTACAAAAAGGAGGATTCACTGTGTTGACGACTAAAGTAACAAGAGAGTCCCTCATCGTCAACACACTGGGCCCTCTTTGAGCAGTTTGGCAACCTTACTCATCGACAGAAACACAACACTATGAGTAGGGTTTAGTGCTATTTGGCTGTGGATTATTGTAAGGTGGTGGTACTCCCCCAGTCAGATCTTAGCAAGATAACATTCGCTGAGCTCTGCCCCGCTACACATATCGCGAAGACATTCGCATTACCTACACCTCTCTTTTCTTAAAGTATTTTCGAAATAGTTCCACACAAGTAAAAGCCCTTACCAGGATTCGACTCCAGGCTTCGTAGGCAAGATCACTACACTACCGACTGGGCTAGGAGTAATATAATTAATTAAAAGGGCCCCCGTGCAAAATAAATATTTATCTGAGAATTTTAGGACTTGTGGGTCAGCAACATTCAGTCCCGTTGTGTCCCGTGATAGATAAATAGCTGCAACTTACACACAACAACATATTAGTATTAAAAAACAATAAATATTTTAAGTCAGCATCCATACACTAGACCTATGCTTAAACAGCAAAATGTATGTAATAGTCGTAAAAGCGTTATTCAAAGTGTTTTTATGATTTTATGTTGATATTTCTTTACAATAATTATTTTATACATATACATTTCAATACCTTTTAGGCAACATTTTGCTTGCTCACCAACCACCAGATTGTGCGTGGGTTTTGTACCGCACGGCGTGCCCCACGCGTAGTAAATAGAACGTAGTTCCTTTATCTTATCCAATTTCTTTTTTTCTATGAATATAATAGACAATGGATTGTTTATAGAAAACATTTTTGCCGTAAGTGCAATATTTTAACCCGTTTTTAAACTTCAAAAAAATTTAAGTTTTCAAGAAGTCGGTTTTATTGCAATATTTCTATTGCTATTGGTTTTACTTTATATAATACTAACGACGTTTTAAGACAAATTTAAAAAGCTTTCATATGATACCACACTTATCCAAATCGGTGAAGTACTTTTTTAGCTAGTAGACTAAATTTGGTGCCTCGAGTTGCTCTCTTTGTGACGTCATAACTTTCCCTTCCACACTTCTATAAGGTGACAACACGCCATTTCGTGTACGGGAAACATCACTGAACACAACGACATCAGTCGTCAGCAGTATACTAACGAAAAAATAGAAAACTGCACGTAGCCCGCTGGCCTCTGTACTAAATAAATAGCATATTAGTGAGACGTCACGTTACAGCAACTCAATGTGTATGTCAGTGTTGGCATAAGCCATCTCACACTTTTGCCACATAATACACATATAACATAATCATTGTCAAGAGTTTCATACTAAATATTCAAATAGGATGTATTTCTTTATGAGATTTTAATTACATACAGACTGCTACAAAGTAAGAAGTCTTTATTTGTTAATTTCTTCGTAACCACTGCACCTATTTTTATGGTACTTTGTATACAGGTTCTAAATACCCTAATGTATATGTACGTATCGGATTGTCCAATGGATAAGGACATCCTGTATACTTATATAAACTTCCGGTGAACATTAGTATGAGCAAACCAGTGGCCTACTATGGAACGAGTAAATGTTTGTAAGATTTTTCATAAAGACTTAAGATGAGGATAATTCGATGCTCATCGGAAACTGACGTTACTAATTTATAAGGATGTATACGACCTTTTATACAAAATGTTGTTTACCTACATTCATATTTAAGAGTCGATTAGGCTTTGAAAAAATATGCTGCTCATTGATTAGGTAGGTATCTACCGGTCAGATGAAAAAGAACAATTGTATAGTTAATTTACATCTCCCCGTCGTGTAGAGGAAGTTTACGATTGCGTATTTTATCGATAGCTACTGTATTCCCGCCGAAAGCTGCGCGCGCGTTTATTTACCTTTGCTCGCAGTAATTGTTAGAGCAAAGAGCGGCATTTCTTTGTGCTCAACGTTACAACTAAACTTTATCGAAGTTTTAATTGTGAACGCAGACAAAGGACGGTAGTAAAATAGCCGTTATAATACAGTCCGAACTGAAGATAAAATGTTTTATTAAGTTGGGCGGGCGACGCCGGGCGCCTCGTCAGTCTCTGGTGTTTACGAAACGTGCACGTGCACTAAGTACCGGTCGGAACGCTGCGATGAATTGTTTGTTTACCCGAATAAAACACTAAAATCCAATTCAATAACAAAGAATTAAAGATCCCGAAATAAAATTTATTGTTCGAGTACGATAAAATAGATTTATTACGCACGGCGCGAGCTCGCGACCGCCTTGCCGATAATATTAGGTACACTCGCCTGCGAGCTGCGTCAACATAAACTGAAACAATACGCCGCTACTCATTACACGAGGGTGTGTAAAATTAATTGTTTCCAAACACCACCGCGACGGGTTACTGAACTATCGACTATATCGACTTGAGATATCTTTGTACCCTGCCCGTACTGTACTGAATGTAAATCAGGTCAACTCGTCTAACTTTTGTTTTTGACATGTTTTACTAATCTTGACTTCCAAAATTTATCTCTTCTCTACTACTCTATACTATTACAAAACTATTGAAGTCGAATATCGCTTCTGAAATATTTTTTCCGTAAAGATTAACTACTTAATTTGTTTAGTCCCGGTTTATCCGGGAGCCCTGCACGGGCATGGCACGGCCGAATGTTCCATCAAAGATCACTGGATTTACTTCTCCATTATACTAAAAGCGTGGAAGCGTTCGTTCGTGTCATAGAATTGCACTCTTGTTTAACAGCAGTCCGCAATTCTGGGTATTGATTTTGTTTTTCATTTAGGACGCGTTTGAGTTAAAGAAAGAATTAATCTATGTTAAATCCGTAACTAAATTATTATGTAAGCGATCTTTTCAATTAATTGAATTTGGAAGTAAATGCAAGGCACATATTAACTTCCCACACTCTGCCGACCTACACAAAAAAAAACAAACATGTTTCTACTTTGAACGATATATTAATAGTAGTAATTCTATTAAAACCTTCCTATAAATAACACAGGACCGTGTCTCTATTAAGTTAACGAAACAAATTCAGTATAGTTTAAAGGCAGCAATTTACAATTGGTGGTGCCGTTACCGCTCCGTTCCGTGTGGATATTAGTAAGCGGGGCAGTAGGCAGGGGTATCAGTTAGTAGGCGCTTAGGATATTAATAAAGGGGAGGCTAGGGGAGGCGACTGGCGCCGGCCTTATGCAAACTAAATAAAAAAATCATATTCGTAAATAACTTATGCCGTCATCGCAGTGAGTACTAAACTGACCAACAATTATTAATTCCTTACCGAGTTCAACAATCTCGTCTTCTAGAAACCGCATTTCAACTATAATTTGAAGAGTCCGCTAATTTTTTTTTCGATTTCGCTCAACTTTTTTGATACTATTTTACAGTAACTAATAAGACTACTTTTAGTTTGTATACATACAGCGTGTAAATTATATACGGGCGTATACTTTATCCGCCTATAGTATCCAGCAATAGGACTCATATAGTATAATCATTTTGTTAAATAGCGTTATTAATTATGTGTAACGATTTTTTAAAGTCCTACCGGGCACCAATGTACGCTGTCCAACTTATTTAAACTGACATATTTAACTGACATGACGCATCGGTAAGTTAATTGTCATGGATGCAATACATTGCGGGCTGAATTATTATGTATGAAAAAAGATCCTTATTTTCATAAAGAAATAAATGTAAATAGGTTCCCTAGTTCCAATACTAATCGTCAGTACAATATTTATACGCCTGTATAAAATGTACACACTGTATATTGAAAGATAGTTTCTTCTTAAACTGTGTAAGTGTAACACTTTTTTGATTTTACGTTTCATTTATAAATAATTCACCTTAATCTAACACCTGTTTCGCGATTTATGCTTGGAGAGGTGAAAAGAGTAAGGTTTTTATTGATTAAAATGATATTAAACTAGTACATATGTAAAATATATAAATAAGTTGGAAAATGAGGAAGTGGAACAGGTTTTTTTATTTTTCATACATATTTTTTAAGCAAGAGTACTTAGGTATGTTTATCTAGAACAATTTTAGGAAAAATTGCCGAAGTTTAGGTGGTGTTTATGGGAATGTATTAAATTATTTTATATAAATTTAAATGTAGATATAAACTTTGCTTTATGCTTTAGGGTGCCTTTCCACCTGAGGTTAAGCCATGTAGCTATGCTATGGACGCGTTTGAATCTACCAACCAACGCGTAACACCAACCAAACACATCCTCGCAGCTTAGCTGCATAGCATAGCTCTGGTGAAAAGGCACCCTTAATCAGATAATATAAAACATATCGGAGGGCATAGCAAACAATAATAAAAAGTCAAGCGACAAGATTGCACGAATTAACGTCCTCACTAAACAGTGCCTTTCCACCTGAGCTAAGCTATGTAGCTATGCTATGGATGCGTTTGAATCTACCAATCAACGCGTAACACCAACCAATGGAAACGCGTAGCTTACACATTCTTGCAGCAAAGCTGCATAGCATATGTAGCTCTGGTGGAAAGGCACCCTTAATCAGATAATATAAAACATATTGGAGGGCATAACAAACAATAATAAAAAGTCGAGCGACAATATTGCACGAATCAACGTCCTCACTAAACAAGCTCTGCGAGAATTAAGTTTTCGGGTATTAAATAATAAAAAATGTGTACCAAAAGTATTTTTTGGCAATAACAAGACTTCAAACTATACAATTCACGTGCATTATTTCATTATCAGCGATTTTCGTATTCAAATCGTAACCGGACTCTTAACGTCGCGCATAGTTTGTGTACTTGTGGGAGCACTCTATCGACGACAGGTAAACCTATCAACTACAGTAATTTTAGAATTTCTGCCCAAAATTGAAGGTTAATTTCGACTCGTTCGCTTTTCAGTTTCGAGACAGTCACAAAAAGCCGCCAGCCTGGAAAACAACATGGCAGTTGATTGAAAATCAGGGGTTAAGTAAATGGACTCTCTTTCACAGAGGCGAAGAGAGCGGGTGGCCGGAGTCCACCTGTGGAAGCCGCGGCATTCCGCGGAGCGCAGAGGCAAGTGTTAAAGTGCACGGCTGGCAACTTCCTCGTGGTGAATGAGTGCAATCCGCAGCTATTCGGTCATTATTTATCTTATTCCGCGCTGCGGCCTCTAATCGAAACTATCCTGCGCATGAAGCGCAATAAACTTCCGCATCGGACCGCAATTACGCGGAAATGTGCGCAATAACTTCAACTTAATGTTGGCCGCCCTACACTCTAATTATTTATTCAAAATTATATTCATGTATGGGAAATTATCACATTATATATATATAATTTATGAATAGATACGTGTTTCCTTGTACTATTTAAATATTTTCATTTCTATTTTTGATTTTCAGTTTAGTACCTAAAATAAATTTCAAGTAACCTTAAGTGCATAATAAAAATGTCGTTATTTGAAGTACCGAGCTAATGACATTATCGACTAATTGGTTACACAATTACTTAAAGTTTCCTCGATAGAAAATCGATTGGAATAAGTATGTCGTTTCCTCGTAACAATTTGTTAGAGGATAGGAATCTCATAGACATTTAAGATTTGTAAAACTTGATTCCAACCTATTTCTACAAAGTACAAACTGAAATCGTTGTATAATTAGGACCTCATAGCCCACCCAATGAAGGGAAACTTAGAGGAAATAATTCGTGTATAGCCAAATTTTGGTGTAGTTGTAGGCAAAGGTATCTTACACAACATACTAAAAGTACCGATGGATGGGGGCGCCGCTAGCGGGGTGGGAGGGGTGTAAAGGTCCCTTATTTTGGGTTTTCGTAAATAACTCGGTAACGGTGGCTCATACTAAAAAATGTTCTATTGCTTAATTCATCCACATATAATTTTCTATAAAAAAAATTCTTTGCACATTTTTGCTGGGATCAATGTTTAATGAGATATCGCGGAAATACGATAAACACTTTTTTAAACTTTCTGAGATAATATTTACGAAAGTATTAGTTTCATCCAAAAATTGTTTTAGAATACCCTTATTTTTTTTAAAAGACCTATCCAACGATATCCCACACATTAGGGTTGGAGTAAAATAAATATTTACCCCCCCACTCCATGTGTACGGGAGGTACCCGAAAACATAATATTTTTTCACATTTTGTTTTAAAACTTTGTCTGCGTAATTAAAACACATACTCATACAAAATTTCACTTTTCTAGTACTAGCCATCACTGAGCAGGGTGAGCAGGGTGCCTACCCTTAGAGTTTCGGCATGTCCGTCTGTCCCCGTCTGTCCGTCCACGGATTTGCTCAGTGATAGTTAGTACGAGACGTCTAGACGGACAGATGGGGTCAGACGGACATGGCGAAACTCTAAGGGTAGGAAGTGAGGTAGCAGGGTTAGCAGCCTGCTCAGTGATGGTTAGTACTAGAAAATAAAAAAATCGTATGAGTATGTGTTTTATTCACGCCGGCAAAGTTTTAAAACAAAATCTGGACAAATATTTTTTTTTCGAGTACCTCCCCATACACATGAAGTGGGGGGTAATTTTTTTTTTAACTCCAACCCTAGGAGTATCGTTGGATAGGTCTCTAAAAAAAAATAAGGGTACATATTCTAAAACAATTTTTGGATGAAACTAATACTTTCGTAAATATTAGCTCCGAAAGTTTAAAAAAGTGTTTATCGTATTTCCGCGATATCTCATTAAACGTTGATCCCAGCAAAAAAGTGCAAATAATCTTTTTTATAGAAAATTATATGTGGATGAATTAAGCAATAGAACATTTTTTAGTATGAGCCACCGTTACTGAGTTATTTACGAAAACCCAAAATAAGGGACATTTACACCCCTCCCACCCCGCTAGCGGCGCCGCCATCCACCGGTACTTTTAGTATGTTGTGTAAGATACCTTTATCTACAACTACACCAAAATTCAGCTATACACGAATTATTTCCCCTATCAGGCAGTTAAGCGTCTTCGTTTGGTGAGCTATCAGGCTTCGACATAGAGCTGAGGTTGCTGGCTTACAGCATTTTCCCGCTGTATCGCAATACTAATGCGATTACAATATTCAATTAGCTATGATTATCCTATTAAGCTTCACACCGTAAATGGAAACTTATTAATTATATTAGAGAGAGCAATCCTATTTGACAGATGACGTAGCAGTTCACTATTGGCCGACACCCACCAACAAATCCCCACCACCAGTTTCCTTTTCCGGTTTTAATCCCCAAGGGAATGCTCCCGGTTCTGATTTTGTATGGTGAGAACCGGGAATTCCCGGTTCCGGTACTGGATTTGTATAGAAAACGAGTTCCGGGAGCAAACCCTACCCCACCAGGCAAACTCTTCAATGTAGAATCAAATAATTATTATCTATAAAAAAAACTTTCTTTTTATACACAATAATTCTGCTTATTATGCAGTATTTACTTAGAATCTTTCGTATATTATGCGCATAACTACATTCAGGAGTGGCACTCGTTTTTTACCTATCGGCCTACTTATAGTATAATAGTATAATTGATTATTTGTATAACTGATTATAACTAACCGATTATTATTGTAATATACTTACCCAATGTTTACATATTTTTTTTAATTAAATATACATAAATCGTACACGTACCCAAATGTTTCAATCAAAATCCGACCCTGAATTTACCTGTCCGAGAGGAATAATTCCAATTGCCTCCTAAGCGCTGCCTAGTCGGGCGCTCGGAATACCAGTGCAAGCGCGGTCTCTGATTATGCATATTTGTTTCGGATCTCGGTGTCAAGATATGCTGGATGGAGAGCGTTTAAGTCGCCTACGCGGGGCGCAACCGTTAAGAATATACAGCTTTTTTGTATTAGTTCATATTGAATCTTATTGCGTGGTCCATATGGTAGATATTCTATAAACGCAAACATGAACCCAAATCCTTTTTTTTGTCGTGGCGCGTGCGCTTGCGGTTTTGCTACAATAGAGTTAACTGATAAGAACACAAATCCGTAACAGGCCAAGAACGGGAGGAAAGACTATAAAAAAGTCTTGCTATCTACTACTAAATACAACTATTGTTTTTAAATTTCCTGCCTGCGCAAGTAGAGATGGGTAGTGAGTATTTACTCGAGGGTAAATACCGAGTAAATACTAAGTATTTACTCAATATACCCGTATTTACTTGTTTATACCCAAATTGGTGGGTATAAACTATTTAAAGTGCTGCAAGGAATATAACATTTTGAAATATAGGTGTATTTTGTAACCCGCTACCAAATTAACTAGTCAAAAATATTTTTTTTTAAAGAGTGGCACTCCATACATGTAACTAATTGTCACACCAAAAATCAGAAACCATCAACGTGTCTACATGATTATTATATAAGACATTAAAATAACTTGGATGATTCTAATTTTTATTTTTTATTGAATATATTTTTGAAGAAAAATATGCTTCTTATAACAAAAATATTATTTATACACGCTAGAAATATTCAATAAGAAACAATTTAGTGCTTTACTTTTTTATATTTAATACTAGCTTTTGCCCGCGGCTTCGCTCGCGTTAAATTCGGGGTAACAAACCATACAAACTTACAACCCCGATTTTAGGGAAGTGGGGGGTTAGAAAAAGACAAAAAGTAGCCTATGTCACTCTCCATCCCTTCAACTATCTCCGCTTACAAAATTACGTCAATTCGTCGCCCCGTTTTGCCGTGAAAGACGAACAAACAAACAAACACACACATACACTTTCCCATTTATAATATTAGTATGGATTAGTAATAATTTTTACCCGCCGAAATGAGTAAATACGAGTATTTACGGGGTGCTTTGGATAAATACTCAGTATTTAATCACTCCTACCCATCTCTATGCGCAAGGCGTGAGGAAATTACGAGTATCAGCCGAATGTTACGCTATAACAAGGTCTTTTGTATATCCACCTGCGCAAGGTAGCCCACCGTCATATATTATCTGTTAATAATAATTAAATTTATCTACAAGAAAATAGCGAATTCAAAACATTCAAAATAACTAATATTCGCACATTGTAACTAGTAAAAAGCATTTGTGTGAAATGATATAAAAATGAGTTGCGAGTTTTATTTGTGCTGTGAGATGCGAAGACTGAGCCGGCAGGCCGGGGCGCGGCGTTAAGGGGTGAAGGATAAAACTAATCACACATCCTCTCCGCGTAGGCCGACGACGCGGTGCGAGCGTAGCGGGTAGCGAGGACAACCTTTCCCGACTATACATTGGCACATGCCGGATAGCAGACACACTTCTAGCACAGAATAAACTAGTAGTCCGCCTCGAACTATATCTGAATTCACGATTTTTAAACACACGCTGTGGCCAACTCGTTGGCCAACGGCTTTATTGCAAACGAGTTGACCAGTATAACAAGACCTCTTTGATAATCATTTTTTCGCCTTCTAACTCCACAGTCCCTTTATCGATTTTATTGTCTCCATTAAAGGGGACGATGGTAGCTGGAGGATCCGCAAAAATACCGAAATCCAAGAACTGGTGGCCGAACCAAATATAATTGGTGAGACAAAAGCGCATCGTCTCCGCTGGCTCGGCCACCTCGAGAGGATGGGAGAAGATCGCTCTGTAAAAAGTAAGGAAGTAATTGTACTAAAGTTATTGCGGAACAAACTACGAGTATCAAAAAAAAAAAACTTAGAAATGATACCGGTAGGTCTGGTGAATGTTTTCGAACACTTTCGAATTGGCAGGGTGCTTCCAGCGTCACATCAAGAGGGCTTCTCGCGGAACCTAAGTTTCTATCTGATCGACCTCCTGTATGTAACAATAAATTATTTTCCAAAGACTTAGTGGAACCTACATGATTTCGTGTTATTGAAGATGTTTCTAGTTGCAATTTTTGTTTAAAGACTGCATGTGACACGGCGAAGCATGTGAAAGGAGATCGTCAATGTTTGTTAGGTGATCTGGCCCAGATTATTTAGGACCGTTTAGGAATGGTTCTTACCTTTAAAGAATCGTCATAATTTCTAGATTAGGAAAGTGGTAAAAATATTGCGAAATCTAATGGGAAAATTGAAAAATCATGCATTTAAAACTTGAATCTGACAAGGACAATATTTAAAGCGTGCTTGCCTATGATCTATATATTAATGTAAAAAAGTACCGATTTTTTAAAGATAATGTACAAAAGCGGACTTGAAAACAAAACGGGAATAATGATGAAATAATAAAAAGTCATATTTTGATCGTATTTATAGTTCCTGTATTTCGACAAACAAAGACGGCTGTCAAACCATCGTTGATACTATTAACTGAACATTCCTAACACCTATTGCGAAGGGATAAGGTTTACCACCGTTAAGTGCGATAGCACTAGTATCTGACATTACAAAATTGAAAAAAAGATGCGTTTCGTTATCGAAGGAGCATGATATTATGCCATTATGAAACCCACTTTTAATATTCAAACTCCGATCAAAAATGCAAAAATACGCATTTTTAATCTTTAGGCGTTTTAAATGCAGTCGATTTCTAATTTAAACTTCCGTATTCGTAGGCTTAGATACTATTTTAATATTACAATGTTCTACATAACTTACCGAACAGTATCAAAACGCAGATTATGTAACGGTGTACATTGACAGTGTCAAACCAAAAAACAATCCCGTTTCAGGCCAGGGTGAAGTTAAACTTTATGTCAATGCCATAAGGACGTTAACGACTTGTCTTGCAGTATTTTAATCGCGGAAAAATCTAATTCCCGTTTCTTTTTCTTGCAATATTTTGTCTACTTTAGTAATAAAATGAGTATTTATTTTACAAACTCTATACGGTTTATATTAGGTGGCCCAGAATTGACGATCTCCTTTACCTTTCATTAAATAATAAGAGCAATACCTACACATGTCAAAATATAACTGACACTTAAGGTACAGGTACTATACGATGTTATTTAATAGAAAATTTCAATTATTATTAAAGATTATTTAAAACCTTCACAGCAGAAATAAACTAATAGTTACTTTATACAAATGAGATGTATGTTTATATCATAGTGCCCGTTATTGTAACTTTAGTATACACACGATAATTTAAACGTTTTTTTGTGATTAAAAAATGGTTAATTTCACTCAGACAATATACTCGTATAACTAAGTGCATTGCATTGCCAGGCGCAACGGAGTAATTTCTTTGTTCTAAGTAAAATGTGAAACGATAATAAATATGCTATAATAGTAGTAATTTATTTGCTTTACGTTAATTAAAGAACGGCACAAACACAAAAAATTACAATAACTTTCTAGCATGAGCTCGCAATTTTAAGATAAATGATCTAAAAACACGGAATCGGTAACAAATCAACTAACTACGATAGTATGAAGGCAGCGCGTTCTGCCGACCGCCCCGCCGCCCGCTCCGCCGACCGCCCCGCCGCCCGCTCCGATCCTGTCCGCGCCCGCGTCCCGCCCATGCCGCTTCTGCATTATCCATTTCCACATTACTGTCTTTTTGTTCTCCGTTTGATTGTTTAAACGTGCGTCGATGTGGTAACCACTGGTCGTTATTTTTTCCATAGAGCTTTCACTTGAAATGGCTTCAGTCAATTGTGGAAAAATGTTGCTCTTATTGTTTCTGAAGAACAATAACTGCCTTCATTTTATATGTTTACAGTGTCTGAAGGGTCGATAGCTACTTTTCCTCTCTATTACACATTTTTCCTATTGTTCATAGTCCAACGGATTTGCTTTTGTTCTTAGATCGGTATTTAAATAGGTATTAGACGGTTTCCGCTCCATTTCTTTTGTTCTTTATTGTCTTTTTCTCATTTAGGGGTTTGTGATTCCGGCAGTTTATTGACTATATAATATATTTGTACCGATATTTTTTATTGCTTTAGTAAGAGGTAGGTACAATCCATTGGTGTAATCAGGAAACGATATATTGAAATCTTTACAACACGATTACACGCCGCTTTTAATATTAAATATATTCTACTAGCTTTTGCATGTGACTTCGCACACACCTAAAGAAAATGTAAAGACAGAGTTCAATTACAACAGATAAAATTATTCCCCACTTTTCTCCCCACATAAGAGATGGTTTCTGTAATATTTAAAAATGTATATCCTAATTTTTGTCCCCTTCTCCTTTCATAATTTCTTCCAAATCGGTTCAGCGGTTTTTAAGCGTGAAGACTGAAGAGACAGACGGATAGACAAACAGAGTTACTTTCGCAATTACCGATTATAAATAATAGGTATTAATTAGTAGGGGCGAAGAGCTGGACAAAAATGTACCAATACATATTACAATACATGTAAAATTGTCAATGAATTGAGATCCAAGGCCGAAACGACAATAATACTTATAACTATAAAAAAATGGAAACATGCATATTTAAAAAATTTCACTAAATTCATTGTTTATAGAGACAGTATAATTTTCCGCTATTCATACTGTAATACACTATAGTTTGACTCGTCGGACATGTTATTAAATAATTTCGATACAAAAAAAAGACGTCTTATTCGAAATAAGACCGTAATCGTTTTACTTGAAAAATATAGCTCTTGTGTATTTTATTAGTAGGAAATTATGGTATTACATCAAATAATTTTGTAGGTTATTATGTATGATTTTTTTTTTATATATTGGACTTTTGAATACGATAATAAAAGTTCAATGTATTTGATCGTCATTGTAGGGTACCTACCCAATACACAAATAGTGTTGGTTCGTTATTTAAGTAGGTACCTACAATAAATTAGGTACGTATTAAAGTTTTTATAGTCATAGTCTAGTAGTGTCTAACTAAAGGATGCTTGCTTGCTAAGCTATGCTACACTTGTATTTCTCAAAAGAGGGCTTTAGTGCATATTTCAAAACAACATAGCTCAGCTTTAATTACACTACAGATTGCAGCGTTGTTGTGTTCCTCAGTGAGTATCAAATGAATGTTGACGGGGACCCGACGTTACTGTGTTCATATGGGCATGATTAACTACAACTACAAAATACCACAGCAGCGAGGTCAACACATCGACATTAAGAGTTGGCAACGCGCATGTGTTGTGTTACTCTGGGTTTACGACGAGTTAAGCGGTACGCTAGTCAGCCATAGTCGTGGTACAAACATAGCAACGCTGAAGGCAGCGAGGTGCCGAGACGCTAATTGCCACAGGCGACGTCACGGGACAATATTTAAGTCAAACATTAGTAACGCGTACTTATGCAAAACGACTCGGAATTTATTTGACTTGGGCGCAGTTTCGGTGTTAGCGACGATGTAAGCAAGACAAACATGTTAATTTTCACCCCGGCTCGCTCCACTCGCCTCCGCCCGCCCCCTGGCCCTCCCGATTATAACTTCACCCTGAGAAGGTGAATTGGCTGAATTATTCAATACAAACTTAGGCCAGTGTTTGTTTTGACATTCAAAAATGTGTCTGCTTAGTTAGGTTACGCAAAGAAAGGTTTCGCGGTACCGACACACGGATTTCATGCAATTTTGTGTTGTCTTCAGCATGTTATAATTTCTTTAAACCGTAATTACTTTCCAGATCAAGTACTTGTTACTCCTAACGTCCTTACATGGATTTTTAAGAACATATTGTTTTATCATCGGCGAATGAGTTTCGTGTCCGCTGCAAATAGTACGAGGATCCGCGGGGGCTGCAGATACATAGTTTGAGGCAATGCTAGAGTTGCAGACAACTCGAGGCAGCACAGCAAGGGGGCATTAAGTAGTTCGAGGCAACGCGAGGCTGTAGATATCTTGAGGCAGCACGGGGCTGCGACTCAGCTTGAAGCAGCGTGGGGGCTGTGTATACAGTTCGAAGCAGCGCGGGGATTGTGAATATTACAATGCAGTACGGGGGCTACGAATGGCTCGAGGCAGCAGGGGGACTGCAGAAAGCTCAAGGCAGCGCTGAGGCCGCAAATGTCTTAAGGCAGTGCGGGAGATGCATATAGTTCGAGGCAGCGTAGAGCTTGAGGGCCAGGCGGGCACGCCTAACAGCTCAAACAGAACGTAACACAATTACTAATCGGCCGCACGACGCGAACCGTCAAATGTTCCGCCCGCGCATGTTTATAATTAATTTAGAACATTAGTAGCACGCGTACGAACGACTCACTGTCTATTGTGTTGTTTCTATATTGTTCGCGAGAACGCCCTGTTCACTCCCTGTTATGTTTAAATCGTCCTCGTATTTTCCTTAGCAAACGAACTGCGCCGTCTCGGTATTTCATTCCAGATCCATCACGCGCCTAATGAGATGTGGAGGTAATTTATAATATCTTCTGTTTTTCAACATGATCGTGAGGGGCCGTTTAAAAGATAAAAAAGATAAAAGATATTTATTCTTCAATTTAGGCACATTACAATGCACTTATGAACGTCAGAGAGAAAAAAAAACTACCTCCGGTTCTAACCCTACACCTCTGACCCGAAAAGAATTATTTATGACCGGCAAGAAACTCGGCGGGACTTATTTTTTCAAAACAGTAATACAGTAATATTACATCTTAAAGATACACAATAATGCGTAGTTCTATAAGAAGGCATATCAAAACAGATTGAGAGACATACAATGTACGTATTGTTTAATTAAAATAAAATAATAATAATAAAATCCAAATCTGATTGCTTCACAAAACGTTTGATATGCTTTCCTATCTGAACTGTGTCCTCTAAATGTTAGATGATTTTGTAGTATTTTCTGGTTTGGGCCATGCGTCTTTGTCCGTCATATAGTCCTCGACCCTGTAATAACCCTTTGACATTTAACTTTTTTTCAAATATTTCTTAAGAGCGGGAAATGATAAATTTAAAGCATCGACGGGTAACTTGTTATAAATGTGAATACCTTGACCAAAAAATGACTTATATGCTTTGCGGATACGACTACTTCTGATAGCAAGCTTGTTTTTATTTCTAGTGTTATAGCTGTGGATGTCAGAATTTTTTTTGAATGTATGTATATTCTTTACAACAAAAATAATATTGTCATAGATATATTGGGAAGCAACAGTTAAAATATTAATTTCTTTAAATAGTTCTCTAACTGATGCACCTGCCTTTAAGTTATACAGAAAGCGGATGGCTCTTTTTTGTAAAACAAATATAGTCTGTATGTCAGCTGCTTTGCCCCAAACCAGAATACCATATGACATTACACTATGAAAATAACTGTGACAAACTAAGCGAGCTGTGTCAATATTCGTTAATTGTCTAATTCTCCTAACGGCATGAGCGGCCGAGCTTAATCGAAGAGCGAGTTTTCTTATATGAGGACTCCATTGTAGATTTTTGTCCAACGTCGAACCAAGGAACACTGCTTTATCTACTATCTCTAAACATTCACCATTCAGGAGAATCTTAGTGTCCACCGGTGCAACGTTTGGCAAAACAAATCTAATACATTTGGTTTTCTTAGCATTAAGTAGCAAATTGTTAATAGTAAACCAGTTCAGTACAGCAGCTAGTGTGTTATTGATTACAGTAAAATCGGTAGATTGCCGGTCAACTTCGAAAATTAAAGATGTATCATCGGCAAACAGAACGATATCACAAAGGTTTTGTACTACACAAGGTAAATCATTTATATAAACCAAAAACAGGAATGGACCCAAAATAGAACCCTGTGGCACTCCTAATTTTACTGAAATCCCTTTAGACTGGGTTTTATTTACAACAACTGTTTGTGTTATGTTGCTAAGATACGAAGACATGAGATTCAAGGCATTTTCTGACAAACCATAATGTTCTAATTTAATTATTTAATTTTTTGCTTATCCAGACATTCACAGTTACAAAAAATATTATCTAGGCATGTTGCACTAGTGACGCCCACCCGGGTAGGTTCAAAGAACAAATTAAACATATTAAACGATTTAAACGAACATAGCAATTTTACAGAATTATTAGACGATTCAAGCAAGTTAACATTAAAATCTCCACATACTATAACATGCTTTCGGCAGTTTCGGCTATTAGTCACTAATTTCAGCACATTTTCCATGGTATTTTCAAATTTGTTGAAATCAGCTGCTGCCGCTGTTGGTGGCCTATATACACAAATAACAATATAACTTTCTAATCCTACACAAGAAATTTCTGCAATCCTCTCTATGGAACATTTTACAACATTCTTCCGTTCTTTAGATCTTAGACCATTTTTAACAATAATAAAGGAACCACCATGAATAGCAGATTTTCTAGCATAGTAACTGACTAATTTAAAGTTAAGAAAGTCAAATATTAAATGTTCTTGTTTAAGCCAATGTTCTGTAATACACATAACTTGTACATCATTATTATCTAAGAATAAACCGATCTCTAACTCCTTGCTGGAAAAACCCTGAATATTCTGGTGAACAACATTCATATTAAGATGTTTTTCCGCTGTCTGACAATCTAGTTTAAATGTGACAAGGTGGTGCTGTGGGTCTGCCGAGATCCTCTTATAACACTATTATTTCTATTTGGCTCAATATTAAAGGCCAATAAATCAGAAATACTCATAGTACATTTCTTTGGCAAAAAAATCTTCCCTGGGGTTAGCCAAAAGCGCTCAATGAATTTATTTAAGTCAAAGAAATGATACTTATTATTGAGAGATATGGCGTTGAACATTAAAGAGTTGTAGCGTGATATTTTACTATTGTAGTCATAAGGCATATTCTCTGAATATGGCAATGCACATAAAATAATTTTGTCCACGCCAGATCTTTCAATATCATTTAAAGTTGACATCAGCTTATCTATACTTGGCTTATCAACATTAAGACTATTTCCCATTAAAATTACCAATGTAGTGCTATTATCATAACATCCCTTTGAAATAAGGTCACATAAATGAGACAAAGTTATGTTGCGGTAATAGTAATTTGACACTTTTTGTCTCAGTCCAAGGTTCAATAAGGGGCCCATTCCTAACCCAATCTCATCAGAGTAAATAACCGTCTTCTTGACATGTTTATTAACTGCTGGCACAGCCAGCTTAGGTGCCTTGAGGGCCACACTGGGTTGATCAGACACTGTAGGTGGTGTTTTTTCACAACTACAAACGTTACTATTAAGAAGCAACTTGCAACGCTCTTTTAAATTATGATTTTCTTCCAACAGTTTAGAAAAAGCCTTAGTATGCTCCTCAACTTGCCCAATACTAGTTTCATAACTAGAGGATATTACCACAAGCTCATCCTTTAACCTATTTATCTCAGCATACAACTCCTGTAAATTTAATTCTTTTGTTGCAAGCTCTGAATGGCAATGTCAATCAGCATTGTCAGTAACAAAAAATAGGGTTTTAACCCTTTTATGTTTTAGGGTTAAAACCCTATTTTTTGTTACTGAAAATGCTAACTTTAATTTATTAACATTTTTTATGTAAATATATTAAAGGTACTTATTATTATATTGACACGGGTTAAAGCGTTTCCATTAGGAACTGTAACAATAGATTACCAATGTTTTCGACGATAGCCAGGATCAATTATAGCAGCGATGATATTCTGGAATTGAGTAATATGTTTGAATTTATGGAAAGTGTGCCTACCTACTTCGTTATTTTAACGTTTGAGTTTATTGCCGCCACTTTTTAATACGATGTATTTTAAACATACAAATATTAAGGTGAAGCAGTGAAAATAAACAATAATAATAGGGTAAAAAGTGAGCAACACAAACGTGCAAAAGTTAAGCGGCAACTAATTAAAAAACAAAACGAGAAAGCTTCACTTTGGCGTCGGGAACTGGCTTTCCCGCATTAAACTCGTTCTTTTTCGCGCGCTTTCGCTTTCGTCCAGTTAATGAGGGTTAAGGACCTTCATGTGTATTTTGACGCCATAGCGGTCTATTTTATAATTAATTTATTGTATCATTTTAATACAGTGCGCGGTCACGTCTGAAAATATGGATACATTTAAAGTGACAAAAACATGTATTTTACGCCTTGGTAATAGAGTCGTGGCTACAATTTTTTTTCACATTTAAGATGCCAACGTTTAAGAGTTCAAGCTTTTACCAGAGCAGTTTGTAGCATTTTAAATTCGATTTCTTTTAAGCCGACTAACTTTCTAAGTAGGTATGCTAAAATGAATTTCAAGCAGTTTGCTAAATCATCAACGAAATCAAACAGTAACAGCATGACAAGACTAAGGCTCAGTGACCAGACCAGAAAGTTAGGGAACCACGGTGCTATATATCTAGTAATCGTCTATGTACTACTTATACTAACGTATGTCTATGTATGAAGGTGCAGCGTGGCCAACGAGTCGACGCGCGGCGTGGCATCTGTGCACGCGAGCGTAGTGGAAAGGGTGTCGCGACACACGCATCTACGGCTCGCGTAGTCGTCATCTCAACAATACAGCCCTGTTTATATTCCCGGCCCCTTCCTTTGAACTCGCATGTGGGCCCGAGGAAACGTAAAATAAACAGAACTTTCTCGTAATGTTTAATTAAATTAATCAGTCGGTTGATTAGTCGATGGTTCGCCGGCGCTGCGCTGGCGTAAACAAAGCGCGGCGCGGCACCGCGTCGCCGGGCTTTGATCTCGGGAGACTCCTCGCGCCGTCGCACCGGCCCGCCGTATTGTTGTGCGCGACGTACGGCCAGCCCCGTCTGCGAGCCGACACCACACCATACTTGCTAGCGACTGCCCGCGACTTCCACCAGCCGGAACACCCCCACACAAACTTCCACCCCTCATTACTTAAGCCAGGGGATGATTTGCAAATTCAAAATTATTATAATATGTTAATCTAAATAGGTCGAATAAAAAATCCGTTGACCAATTTCCCATGACCCGCGAGCATGATAGTCCTGTTTTAATTTAGCCAGGTTTGGCACCTGTACACTACTCGAAGACTACGTTATCTTGTTATAGAGACAACAGTGTCACAGAAGAAATAATAGTATTTCATACAGAATGGCCACACTACGCCCCGCCTCGATTGGAATTATCTCACCCCGCGGCGGCCGATTGGTAGGAAACTAGTAGGTTATCAGTCAGGTAAGAACTCACACACACATTGAAGTTTTTACTGTACAGACGTGCCGTGCAGAACTAAGCGCTCAAACGAGTTTTGTAGTATGGCCTGTCCGCCCTGTGACAAGAGCCGCATATGTAGCTCAGTAGATGAGTCCGCCGAATTGTCCAGAAGCCAGACCAATCAAGATTTTTTGGGCTGTTACGAAGGCATATGAAAAGATTAAGCCAGCCAATTCCATCGAGAACTTCAAAAGAAATTGGACGGAAGCCTCAAACTAATTGGATTTACGCTGTGCTGAACCTTGTGGCGCGATAGATCCAAGGTGCAACTGGTTTATGAGTAACGATGACAATAATTTTACATTTCTTAAACAATAAGTAGAAAGGAGATCGTCAATTTATGTTAGGTGATCTGGCCCAGATTATTTAGGACCGTTTAGGAATGATTCGTACCTTTAAAAAATCGTCATAATTTCTAGATCAGGACGGTGGTAAAAAAAATTGCGAAATCTAATGGGAAAATTGAAAATTCATGCATTTAAAACTTCAATCTGACGAGGACAATTTTTGAAAGCGTGCATGCCTATGATAAATCATATATAAATATATTAATGTAAAAAAGTACTGGTTTTTAAAGAAAATGTACAAAAGCGGACTTAAAAACAAAACGGGAATCATGATGAAATAATAAAAAGTCATATTTTGATCGTTTTTAATAGTTCCTGTATTTCGGTAAACAAAGACGGCTGTCAAACCATCGTTGATACTATTAAATGAACATTTCTAACACCTATTGCGAAGGGATAAGGTTTACCACCGTTAAGTGCGATACCACTAGTATCGGACATTACAAAATTGAAAAAAAGATGCGTTTCTTTATCGAAGGAGCATGATATTTTGCCATTATGAAACCCACTTTTAATATTTAAACTCCAATCAAAAATGCAAAAATACGCATTTGCAATCTTTAGGCATTTTAATACAGTCGAATTCTAATTTAAACTTCCGTATTCGTAGGCTTAGATATTATTTTAATATTACAATGTTCTAACTTACTGAACAGTATCAAAACGCAGATTATGTAACAGTAGACATTGACAGTGTCAAACGAAAAAACAAGCCCGTTTCAGTCCAGGTGAAGTTAAACTTTATGTCAATGCCATAAGGACGTTAACTGTCTTGTCTTGCTGTATTTTAATCGCGGAAAGATCAAAATAATGTTTATTTATTTAGTATTTCTAATTCCCGTTTCATTTTATTGTAATATTTTGTCTACTTTAGTAATAAAATGAGTATTTATTTTACATTGAAGTACAAACTGTATACGGTGTATATCAGGTGGCCCAGAATTGACGATCTCCTTTAACTTTGATAAAGCATTAATAATGGTGAAATATATACTTTCTAGTACAGTCAAGTGTAAAAATATGGGTGTACTCATCTTACTCAAAAATATGTCCCATAGTATCTTATTCCGTTGTAATAAGTGCGTAGTACCATATTTATGAGACGATTTTTTCGATACGTATTTTTGCACTTGACTGTACACCCGATATTTGATGAAATAATTGAGGACACTAAAGTACGAGTGTGGTATGGCCCACACGAGTGTTTTAATTCCTAATTATAATACTTACATACACTGATTTATCTACACACATATTATATCCTCAATTTCGTGTACGAGAACCATGGCCAACTAGATTTTAAATCATGACCAACATATTAACAATACTGATTACCGATTGTTGTTATGAATTTTCATACATTATTATAATGTTCGAAATTTGAATGTAATTAAAGTATCGGTTATCGATACTTTAATATAAACGTTAAGCTTATCGTTTCTGAACATATTGTACGTAACTTCCCAATTATGACATGCATGTAGATACAGTTTATTACTTACCTACAAAGGTAAGTGCGCGTGAATTGTCTGTCAGTCTTTATGCGATATTATATAATATTTGGCATATAATTGACGCAACCTGTGTTTTGATATGAAATCGCTGTTTCAACCCGATTGTAGTGGATTTATTATAGAGCGAGAGCGGCGGGTGCGGGTGATTGACGCCGGAGCAAACGGCCGACAGTTGCAACGACATTCTGAGCAAAAAGTTTCAAAGCGCACACACACCCGGAACTTTACACTCCCACTGTTACATTTTAGCTGTTCTTATTATTAATTGCACAATATTTTTAGCGACTTTGTTAATTGGTATGGCGACGCGTATTAGATTATTTTTGTGATTAGTTTTGGGCTGAAATTGTTTCAAATGGTAACATTACATTCATTAGTCTTATTATATTTATTTATTTATTTTAAATACCTATTTATGGATATAATGAAATGCTTGAAAATAAATACCTACCTGCCTAAATTTATACACTCAAATCTCAAATATTATGATTCAACATTAATGATTAATTATAACGACTTATACAAAATATCTACTTATCTTAATCTACTTATTTTACTTTAAATAAATTTCGATACTGGCAATGTTGCCAAATGGCACATCAAAATTCTAATTTGATTAAACTTTTCTGAAATATACGCATCTACCTATATACTAGTACTAACCAGTATCGGCGTGTTAAACATATTTTTAGGGAAGCCCGAGCTATTTTGGCTTACCATTTTCTACGTGAGCTGCAATGAAAGTACTCAAGACTTGGTGAGAACCAAGTTATTTAACGTTCTACCACCTTCCTACCTTACTGCCTACCTTCGTAAATAATAAACTCGTGAATTAAGGTCATATTGTGTTTGCTTTCTGCGGTCATTAGCGCAAGCCCTTCAGTAAAATATCGATTGAAATAAAATTAAAATTATGTGTTGACCCGCCAGATTATTTTATGAAAGAAACAAATAAGAGCATGAACACGCAGCAGTCCGCTGAGATGGCAATTCATCTCGCATTTGTAGTGCATCCACAGACAAATTAAACAAAATGTATTATTAGCGGACAGTGGACGCCATGCGCCGCCATCAAGACGCGGCGTGCTTTATCTTAACCAGAATATTTTATCTGATGAATTAGTTGTTACTTATTTGAATATAATATCTAGGCGCTGTATTCTAATTTTAAAACACGTTTAGATACGATCCAACTTCAATACAACTAACTGCAATGCATTAACTATGCTAGCGCCCTAAACGTCTCAATCAGAAATATCAGAATTTGCTTGATAATTATTCCGATGCAATGCAACTTCAATACAACTTCGTTGTTTCTTGGAGTTATGTTCTTATGTTATTCTGTTGTATTTTACAGGTGCTGAAATTGCCACGTCACGGTGGTGAACGAAATTTTTGAAAGGAAAAATAGATAATCATAAGGAACACTTAGTTTCTATAACGGGTTTTAAGGTAAGAGGGTTAAGGGCTGAAGATTTGGTATGTTTTACTAGGTATATTCTGAGAAAAGTTTATGGTTTTAAATTGTTTGGCAATAGATTAGGTTTGATAGTTTCTAACTATTCTAACCTATTTACGTTTCTGGCGTCAGTTAGTTTTTTATGCAGTTGTACTCTTTCTACTAATCTGATGTTCTTTAATTAAAGGGACTATGTTTACTTTACGTAGCTTAAATAGGGTGTACAGTCGCCATCAAATATATCGGAGTGGTCATGGCACTCAAAAATATCTGAACATGCGCCCTATAGCCTTGACAATAGAGGCGCTGTTCAGATATTTGTTATATTGACCACCTTGGCCGCTCCGATATATCTGATGGCGACTGTACCTACTTAATGGAATAGCCAAAGGGCATTACGCCTATCCAGTTTCAGCAACGGCTATATCAAGTTTAGTGAAATGGCTAAATAAATATATTTACCTATGGATATGACGTACTTATTATGAAATGGCATGTTTACAATGACAGATTATTTAAATGTAATGTTACTGCTTTATACCAATTTTCAATGTTCCTAAGAAAATAGACTAGGTGATGTGATTATTTTAACTTGATGTTAATAGGAAGTGTTAATATAAAGGCGAGTTGAAGAAGGTAGCTGTCGTTTAATTGGCTAAACAATGGTGACGCCAGCATGCGACCCGTTACCCATCGATTAGGGGACCCGTCGTGTGACGGCAAAGCCAATCATTATTAGGTTCTCCACCATAATATGGGCATCCGCTTCCCAAAGAAATATGAGTATGTGAAATTTCCCAAAGGGACCTATTCATTTTCTTCCAGTATTCCTCGTATGTCAATTGGAAGAATTTTCCAAGTGATTTATTTAAATAGCTTTAACCGCGGCTTCACGCACGGGCGTTTTGGAAAAGCTACGCTAAATGTTCGTCCGGGGTATAAACTGATGCTATACAACAAAAAAACATGTTCGCGAACAAACAGAAGAAAACCAAATTCCTACTTGTAGATCGGATCGGATATTAAAATAAAGCTTACGCCGTACTTTGCACGTATTCAATATAAAATCGTAAGCGCAGGCCGCCAATAAAATAATGATAACACAATTTCACAACAATACACAAGATAGAAAGTCAGCACCTCTGGAGGCTACCGCATACAAAGATAATATTAATAACTAGCTGTACCCGCGGCTTCGCCCGCGTATGTGGGAGGTTTTGTCATTTTCATTTACTATCCAGACCAAATGTGTAGAATTTACGCGTTCTACATATAAATCTATCTAAATTTATTAGTTCATCCGTGATAAAGATAACTGACTAAAAGGCGTGCGTCGAGACCTGCGCATGCTAATGGCCGAATTCCAGCAGGAGAACATGCTTCGAACAGAGGGTCAAACGCTGAAGGTATGAGCGCGAGGTAGCGTGTGAGCGCAACGTCCAAGCGAAAACTGCTTTTGCAGCAGCAGGCCAAAATCTAATAAGGCCAAAGGCAGCAAGAATTGTTTCAGCAGAAGCATGAAAAGGGTCCCCACAAACCTCAATGGTCAAGTTTTTTGGTGAACCCGAACGCCGAAGCCGTGACGCGGTGAGCGGCAATATCGCGAAAGCCATAGGGAGAGTACCGCGCAGGATCCAGGCCCGGAGGATCGCAGCGAGAATTGCTTCAGCAGAAGCAGCATGTCCCCTGACACACCGGACATAACTCAATGGCGAGGTGTCTTAGCGAACTCGAGGGCTGCGGACACGAGGGTGAGCGGAAATGTATGTGAAAGTAAAAGGCCGAGTACCGTGTAAGGTCCAAGCTCGGAACATCGCAGCGATAACTTCTTCAACATCATCATGACAGGGACCGGAAATAACTTAGGCGAAGTATCTTAGCGAACCCGAGGGCCGTGGCTCGAGGGTGAGCGGCAACGTCTGAAAAAGCCAAAGGCCGAGTACCGTATAGGGCCCAGTCGTATAGGGTCAGTACCATGACAGGGACCGGACATATCTCAATGGTGAAGTGTCTTAAGGCCCGGGGATGAGTGGCAATATCTGCGAAAGCCATAGGCCGAGTACCGCGTAAGCCCAAGCCCGAAGCGTCGCAGTGAAAATTTCTCCAGCAGAACCAACATGATATAACCGGACAAAACTGAATGGCGAACAATCTTAGCTAATCTGAGGGCCGGACTCCGAATCGCTTCAGCAGCAGCAGCAGCAGCAGCATGACAGGGACCGGACATATCTCAATGGTGAAGTGTCATAAGGCCCGAGGGTGAGCGGCAATGTCTGCGAAAGCCATAGGCCGAGTACTGAGTACCCAAGCCCGGAGCGTCGTAACGATAATTTATTCAGCAGCAGCAGGAAGCATGACAGAATCCGGTCAAAACTCAATGGCGAAGAGTCTTAGCAAATCTGAGGGCCGGAGGCCCGATCGTGAGCGGCAATGTCTACGAAAAAGCCATAAGCCGAGTACCGCGTAGGCCCAGGCCCGGAGCGTCGCAGCGAGAATTTCTTCAGCAGCAGCGTGACAGCTAGTAGCTAGATTCATGACTACCCTTTTTATTGCAATCAGCTGTTAAAGCGAGATAAAACATGTTGCTCTCACAAACGGTAAATTTTTTGCTGTGTGGTAAATCGAAATAGATAAATCTTAACTACCTGTTTTATTTGTTTTTACGTAATATTGTAAGTAGGTTTCATGTATTATTTCTACGTTGAGAATAAAGGACCTCCAGGTATTAATGGATCACAATATATGTCCGGATACTTACAACTTCCAAAACGAAGTAACACATTTTAAAAATATTTAACCCGCAATCCTTAAATTGGGAAAGTATTTAAAAATCCATGGTTTAAACCTCAGCGAAACGCAACAAACCGAATCGCTTAATTTAATCTAAAGACGTCCTTAAGTAAAGTTTGTATACAGTATACAGGGTACTTATACAGCGCCACCTGTGACCACTTCTGAGAACTATTTTTTTATGAAAATTATGTTTTTAATAAGCAGAATAAAAACTACCCTATATGTTGCTCCGGAGTATAAACTGTTACTATACAAAATTTCGTAAAATTCTGTGCAGTGGTTTTTACGTAGTGCGCGGACAAATTCACAGACAGACAGACAAGAATTCCAAAAATCACTGAAATGTATTCAGTCCACGTTTCTAAGACCCCCTGAATAAGTTTTTCTAAAATATCTTCAATGTACACTTTTTTTTTTCCTTACGCGTTTATTATATGTATAGATATACCTATATTTTAACATTAGAACAAACCACATTGCTTATTAATATGGAAACAAAAACAGTAGGCGACAAACTATGAATTACATTATACTTACGTCGTTTGGCACTCCTTTCCCCCAACAGAATTTTTTGGCAATGATGTAATCTAATTATTTATATAATTTCTAATAATATTGCATCAAATCCAAAACTCTAGGATTTGTTTTCTTTAAGTGGTTTGCATTTTTTGACCTCCACCACTTTACAGCTGCTAGATATCTAGATCTAGAAATAAACATAGAATAGGAAACTGACTGGAGGGGTTTCGTTGCTCTCAGTATTGTGTCATCTCTGACGTGTATAATATACACGGTGCTCGTGAGGATTGCGAGAGATTTTAACAGTGTATTCCTGATCATAATTGGAGACTAAAATGTCGTATAAACTTTTCTGAAATTCGCCTAGTTTCAGAGTTACTACCAATTGAATAAAAAAAACATTTTTTATTGTGACTCGGTGCAAAACGCTTTTTTGATGGCGATTTCACCCTTTATGGGGTCTAGTCTAGACATTCTTATTGACAGATATCAAAGTGCCAAGGAATACTTTACGTAAACTATTTTTTACGAAAAAAAATGTACTAATTTATTTTAATCGACAGTTTTACCAATAACATTTATGTTTTCATGTTCAAAAGCATTAAAAAAAAAAAACAAAAAAACCTGACCTAAATTCATATAACATTTATTACTGCTTATGACCTCAGGAATTCGTGGTTAAAATCTCTCGCAATGCTCACGAGCACCGTGTATAGATAACCTTACTTAAGTTATTGCTGTTTTTTTAATATAATATTATAACGTTACAACTCTTTAAAAGTTTGAATATTGACAAGTAATGGATTCTCTATGCAATGTTGCAGTTGTAAAATAGAGATAGCAATGTTTTCTATTTTTAAATTTCTAAATGATAGTGATAGTTTTAGTTATGTAGGTAGGTACAGTCACCGGAAATCGTATCTTCCAACATGAAGGCCGCAAAAATATGGGACACGCTCTTATGGCCCTACAAATATGAGCGTGTCACATATTTTTGCGGTCTTCGTATAGAAAGATACTATTGCCGGTGACTGTACCAGTGGTGGCCCGTAACACCCCGCCAATTCCCGTCGACTTCTAATTTTCAGGCACCAGAGCAGTTTTTCTACAGCTCATGAAGCTTAAGCCAAATTAAGCTCGGGCTTGACTAAGAAAAATTATGACTCACCGCCACTGGTAGGTAAACTAACCTTTTAATTTATGACGTCTTTAAAAGTATAACAGATTTGGCCCACTAGAACTTTATCAGTAAATATTGCGTAATTTAAATGTCTTGAGATAATACCAAAATAGCGTTTATTGGGACATTAGTGGCCATTAACAACTTTAATGATAAAATGATTTGCGAAAACCTCTCGTGCATCTCGCATCACAGTAACGGAGCGGACGGACACCGGTCGAAGCACTGGCCTTATTTATAAGGCAACAGCCGACCCTCGCGACAGTACGTGTTCAATGTGCGAATGAGAGCCCAATCTAATTCTGTAATCCGGGTGTTTCCAATCTGTCGAAAGATTGATCAAAACCTGAATAGGAAATGACCGTTCCATCGTCGGTGCTAAAGAGGGTACGAGCATGAAACGGATTGTGCTGAACATAATCATGTATGTTTTATGTATGAGATTGAGAGCAATCTCGGGCGGAGGTTTAGGTAGCAGAGTCGACCGCGGAATCCGATTTGAGGTTTTGAAAAGCGAGGCGGTTGTCTGTGAAATTATCTGGTCGTTTATTCAAATTAGGACACGCGTGACGTGTGATGTAATTGGAGAAACGGCGAGGGTCTTCCTGGCGTTCGGGTGAGCGCGTCGGCCGCGGCAGACGCCGCGCGTGCCCAGCCGCGCGGAAAATTGCCGAGAGAACAGTGAAAATTGTGGATATGTCGGACCACGGCAGGTACTCAACAATGAAACATATTTGCGTAAGTAGGCTATTGAAATCAATTGCGTATCGTTGAAGAGATCTGCTGCCGGAGTAACGGAACACGTGATCAAATCTTTGAACTCGCTAGTTGCGTACCTATTCTTATACGAGTAAGTAGTATGTACCTTGTATAGATACAAACTTGTGTTACACCCTTTTAAGTAAGGGTTTATTAATAAACCCTTTTTATACGGACTAGGACTTTCAATTGAAAAAACTTTGGCTTTAGTCATAACATAACATAAGTCATAATGTCATAACATAACCCTACTAAAATGATAAACGACGTTAGTGGAACATGTAACACGCAGGTACCCATGGTACCTATATATGTATGGTAATATGGTAACCATAACTTAGATTTCAATTACATATTTTTATCTACATTGAACATTAATATTTCTCACGTTGCAAGTAATTATATCGTGTAACGCAATGCTCCAGATTTTAATAGTAGGTACCTAAGGATAAGCCCGTAAGTACATTGCGACAGTAACCTCCTTAATACTCGCAAAAAAGCGCCATCTGTTGTATACTACACACACACGACACATTTATCTATACGACATAACCAAAATGACGTCCCTACAAGGTTAACTGTGTTTGCACAATATGGCCTACGGGGAGAATTTTACTTGGTGACGCAGTGAAATAAAATAATAGCTTTAAAATTATTTTAACGAAGAAATAAAAATAATTTGGAAGTACCGGTTGCAAGATATATATAAGATTGATAAATCTTTTTTTTATTTTCTGTAGTAATTTTTAACCAATAATTAACCATCTTAACTAGTCATTTTTAACAAAATGTTTTGACATTTCGTGAACTCACACTATGATGGAGTGCCGCACACTTAGAGAATTCAACCAACCGGAGCGGCCATGTCTGTCATTTTCTATAAAAAAAAAGTCTGCCGATTTTTGCAGGGGAGGGGGGGAACGTCAAATGTACGTACGCAACGTACAAATATCCACGTCAGGTAAACGTCAGTCCATACAATAAATATGACCACTGGTCATATGTTTTCGGCAGAGGGGAACGCCTGTCAAAGGCCGCTCCGGTTGGTTGAATTCTCTAAGGCCGCTCACGACTGAACCGCGTGGGTCTCAAAACGTGATTTTGACACCGGGGAACTGGCCCAGTTTGTAGTGCCCGTTGGCCCCGTCTTTATGAAGTATGTCACAATATAATACCCAGCTAACTAATTATTTGTGAACATTCTATTGGAAAGTAATAATAATTAACATAGTTGAAAAGGAAAACGTCTAAAAAGGCCAACAAGTAGTCGGGAGCAAGCGAGATACTTGCACTAGTTTGCATAAATGCATTAAGCGAAGGACGGACGCAACGATCGCTGCGGCGCGTACTACAGTTGGCAGCGTAATAAGTGCCATTTGAATCCCGAGAAAACACTCCATTCTTCGCTCCGCACGGGTGTCTGGACTAGCACCGATATTTGAACCAGGCCTTTTATCCTGTTCAACGTACTGATGAGATTCATATCCTTATTTGTGTTTAGGTGCCGCACTTTTTTAATAGTCGCCCGCGTTAGTCATTCGTCTTGGAGCCGTAGGTTTGTGTATACTCGTTACCTTGCATTCTATAAAAATGGTGCTGTTGTCCCACAGAACTCTTACTTGCATTAGTTGAAATTAACTTTTAACTTTTCGTGTAGGAGAAATAAAGGTTGAACACGCCAAAACTCGGGCACGCAAAATTTGTTTTTAAACCAGTTAAAAAATAAAAAACCACATTATGAATACCACATTTAATGGCAAATTTAATGAATTCTAAAATCACATTCTTAATTTTAATTAATGTTTACACAGTAAGCCATAGATCGAACTTTTCTACGCACATGGCTCATAAGACTTTGCACCCCCTCTTTAGAAAAGATTTTTGTCGCCCAGGTCCATATTTTTTGTAGCTCAGGGACCGATTTTACTTCTCCGCCTTTCTTTATTAGAATTCCTTTCATAATACTCCAGTACTCTTCAACAGGCCGCAGTTCTGGACTATTTGACGGATTGCATATTTTGGGTACCACCATGATCCTGTTAGCGTTGTACCATTTCATAACTGATTTTGCGTATTGGCTACTGGCTAGATCTGGCCAAAACAGCGGTGGTGAGGCATGCTGTCCTATAAAAGGCAGCAAACGCTGGTGTAAACAATCTTTCCGATAAATATCGCCGTTTATTGTCCCGGTGGTGATAAACGAGCGACTTATTTTACCACAGCTACATATTGCCTGCCAAAGAAGGTATTTTTTTGGAAATTGCCCTCGTTTTTTTAATTCAAAATCTTCAGGAGTATCTGTTCGAAATTTGCTAGTATAAAACTCTTGACCAGGTTTTTGTTTAAAATCCAATTTTATATACGTCTTGTCGTCCATCACCGCCTATTCAAATTTTGTAAGAAAATCTTCATAGAGTTGTCGCGACCGTATCTTTGCGGATAAGTTCTGTTTTGAGTCTCGATCTGGTGCGGCCTGGGCTTTATAACTCCTCAGTCCTACCCTCTGTTTCACTTTTTGGACATAGGACTGAGACATTTTCACTTTTTTAGCAACATCACGAGATGAAATCGTATGATTTGAGGCAAAAATCTTTAAAATACTCTTTCCTTTTTCTTGTTCTTGACTCCCTGCAACCCACCACTTCCTGGCTTTCTATCTATTGTCAAGCGTTCACGGAAAGTTTTTTATACGTGACCAACCGTAGATTGTGGATATTTCAGCCTTTTCGCGATATTCTGTAGCTTAACATGGGATTTTTTACATGTTCGTGCAAAATGCGTTCACGTTTTTGATGTTGTACGCTCGACATTTTGCCAACGAATAAATAAAAGAAAATAAATTTATCGTCATTTTATAGCCTTTGAGTTCCTTGTGAGAAAATTGTTGTTTAAAAAATTTGAATATCTCCATTTTCCGAATAACTATAGCTATTTTTACATGCTCAGGTTTTGGCGTGTTCAACCTTTATATGTATATTTATATGGGGTTGCGTCGCCGACACTGAAACTACGCGTCATTGCTCTGAATAATTCTTCATATATACATATATAAAAGGACGGGTACAGATATAATGACATTATTACTGACAGTGTCTGGTCAGCTTATAATTTATTTAATTAAACAAAATATCAATAGTTATCTGTAATTTATTTGTTCTGTCTGTAATGTCACGAATAAAGATATTCCTATTTCTAATCGAAGACATTGTAACCAAAGAGATTAACTTACAAGCGTCCAATATTTATCCCGCCTTTTAGATAATACTTGACTAAAGTCCATTAGAAGAAAAAATATTTCAACGGGCTGACAACACCTTAATTCATGTCATGTGAAATAAAACAACTGTGTATAACGATTAGTATCAGGAAAATGATGTACCTACCTATTATATAAAATAAGGAAGTTTTTAGTATAAACGTTTTGGATTTTTTTCATACTTAATTACAGACGTATTAGTCAAGAAACTAAAGACATAAAACTGAATTATTTTCTACCGAGCCGATGTCATCTACATAATACTTGACTAAAGTCCATTAGAAGAAAAAATATTTCAACGGGCTGACAACACCTTAATTCATGTCATGTGAAATAAAACAACTGTGTATAACGATTAGTATCAGGAAAATGATGTACCTACCTATTATATAAAATAAGGAAGTTTTTAGTATAAACGTTTTGGATTTTTTTCATACTTAATTACAGACGTATTAGTCAAGAAACTAAAGACATAAAACTGAATTATTTTCTACCGAGCCGATGTCATCTAAAGCTTGACCAGAAATATATGATCATGCGCCATGTTGCGGAATTTCATTGGAGCTAATTTAATACAATGGCAACAATTTTAATGACAGATTGATATGCATGTGTGAGTGCATGTGATAGGCTGCCACTGTTGTCAAGTTTCATTGAGGCTGTTTACTTGAATAATAATAAAGTGTTGAATATGAAATTATAAACCACAGAAAATCCCAATATTATCCATATTCAAGAGCGAAACATTGTAAATAGTGTATATAATAAACTGCTGTAAATAATACGCTCGGGAAATGAAACTATTTCGCCGTGAAACATTTTCAAATGAACATCAGAGCTGACAGGTAAACAAATCAAGATGTCACTGTACCATAGACAATACTACTAAATGAGAATAATAGCGCCCTCTTGACAATAATCATATATGGTCAGACTGTAATCTTGTATGGAATATAACAAAGTTCTTCAAAATTAGGATTTAATAGCATCCGCTACCTACTCAGATTTAACTATTTTTTGGCGTGACTTAGGGCCTATTTCACAATGTCCAAGTAAAGTCCTGAATAAGCTACTTGCCACTTATCTGACGAATAAAGTCATCGTTGGCGTTTCATAATCTTCAAATAAGCTTATCTATATTACATATTGAAATAGGTGAACTAGTATTTACCAAAACTGGCGGAAAGCTAATGCTATTTATTATTAATTTTATACATAATAGGTACTTATATATTGAACACGCTGATAAAGGATCGTGCGCCTGGACCCCACGGCTCAGGGTCTCGACACCGATAGCCAAAGAGTGACCTATTGGGGGACGAGCCTCAGTAGAAATACGAAATGTGTAACTTATTTTTCTTTTTGCATCATAGCAATCATCATCATTAGTCGTTCCCTCAGAACTGAGGAACGTGACATCATGTCCTGTTGAAGACCAGGTTCCTCCATAGGCTTCTATCCCTCGCTAATCGCATGGCTTCTTGCAGTTTTGATTGCATGGGTGCAGTGATTTGGGCACACCATCTTGCAGGGGGAGGGCCTCTTAGTCTTGTACCTTCAACTTTTCCCGTCATGACGATCCTCTCCAGGCTATCCGAGGAGCGTCGAGAGAGGTGTCCGAAGAATGTCATAATAGCAATGAATAATACAGTTTTCAACATCGGTGAAAGGACTCATTACACTTTTTACATCGAAATATATCTGAGGTTTAGAAGTAGGTAAACGAATATGCTTATTACGGTTTGGTCAAGTAACCACAATTTGTTGCCGTATTCGTTCTGTCAAGTAAATAAATGAATAAGTAGGTTCCCCAAATACATATTAATATTTTTTTTTGTTGCAATATAGATCGTTTGGTTTTGGAGAAATGGCTACCTTCGATCACTTTCAGACGCCTTTTATACAAGTTTGTGGCTCCGTTCTTTTGGCTTTTTCTCGGTTCCGTACATTTTTCCGACACAAAAAGTAACCCATGTCAGTCCGTGTATTTTAAACTATCTCTGTGCAAAAATCACTTTGATCCGCTACGGCGTATACGGCAAAACGAACCTACAAAACAGCATAACTTTTATTTGACCTGTGTTCTTTTCGTATTTTACTATTGATATGTACTACTAACAGTGCGGACATAAAGGTCTAAAGTAGTGGTTTATTGTACTAAAAGGGCGGGTTCCAAATTTTTTAAACGCAAACGGTGTGTTTTGACCAAACATTGCCAGAATTTATGTTTTGCCTCCAAAGGGGCTTTAAATATGAGAAAATTGCAATGCTTTGCGCCTAAAACGCTCATTGCAAAACGTGTGACGTCACAACTCACGATTTTGCACATAACACGCAACACACATATAGAAGATTTGAATTGTCAATTGCAATTAACCGCACTTATGGCCTGTTTCACAATCTCCAGTTAAAGCATATCTGTCAGATAAATGTTTGCTGTCCTTTTCTTTTATATGACTGGAGAAAAGGATAGCAATAATTTTAACTGGCAGATAACTTTATCTGGAGATTGTGAAAAAGGCCCTTAGTTTTGTAATAATCAGATACTTATGAAAATATCCTAGCACTGTTTCTTCTAAATCACGATATGATAAATCAGATTCCCTAGAACTGTTTTATTTTTGTTAATCTTGATTAGTCTAGTACTAGTAAATTAAACTGGAAGTCAGTGTAGATAAACATCAGCGTATTCCAGCTATCTTGTGGAAAACTGTTTGATTATAACGAAACACAACCATTATAAGTCTTAACTGTCAACAGTGACAAACCGTGAGTTGTGACGTATAAGAATCTTCAATAGCGATTCGACTTGGGGCACGTGACGCTTGACGAAAGACATTTTAAATTTTTTTAAATATGCATATTTGAGGTCCACAAAAGGTAGTTTTACGTGTTCTTATAATCCAAAAGAATTTAATGCGCTACAATTCAACCCTAACTTTTGTAGGTGGAAACAACCCTATTATGATTGGACACATACCCGAATTTTATCTAGTTGCAATTATAATATGTACTATAGGAAATTATATTCAGTTACATTGTCATCATGCCACCTAGTTCGTTATTTTGAGATTAGAAAAAAGTTGAAAGAACGATTTACAGGGTTCTTTATCAGGCAAGATACATGTCACAATTGTCAAAGTGCCTACGCGGCCATTAAAACTTACTTAAATATTACTTGTGTTTATAGTAAAGCTATGCCTACGTAATTGTAAATGTTATATTGAATAATATTAATTATTTGACAATATTTTAATAGTAGTTAATGGCACGAAATATTTTATATTTATCATTGTTAATATTGCACAAGACACAACCTAGAGTAGGAGAGGTACGAAACGGATGGTTGGATTTTAAAACTTTTCTCGCGTCAGCTGCCAGTCGTGTGTCTCAGCCATACCTGGATAGTTTTTAATGTTTAAAGCTTATTAAATATTAAAGATTTTTATTATTACACATAAGCTTATTGTGATTCTTATTTATATTTTTGGTAAAAGTATTTTGCTGTTCAATACATAAAGGTATTTGCTTGCTCTATTATTGTGCGTTTGGATTGGAGGGTAATGGAGCAATCAGAGGCAGGCCCGAGTGGCATACAACAACAAAACTCACCTCGTAGTCCACCGAATCTTTCATTAAATAACGTGAAGAACTTTTATTTACGTAAATTTATTAATAAGTGAATCTTATGATTGTCAATTTAATAATTTTCGTGAATACTGATAAAAAACTAGACGCTAAGTTTCCGTTTTAGAACGTACATGCGTCACTGTCAATTTTTCAATTTTAACGTGTCTCTAACGTAATAATCGCAACGAAATTATGTTTTTATTGTTGTGTTGGATTATTTAAGACGATTGTCGCCAGAGTGTCCTTGAGCGTTTGGGCGCTGTGTACCCGCGCTACCCGCTTACCCCTCTCATTGCGATCGTACGTAAATCCGCCACACTGCACCGGAACGATATGAAATCAAAGAATATGACTTTACACAGAGGCGCGCGGGCAGCTTTATAATAATTATAATCCTATTGCGGATATTTTTTTATTTGAATACTATGATTAAGTACTGCAATGGTGATATTTTTAGGAATGCTACTTACCTATTAAATAAGATCTAGACACGCGGCAGCGTGTCAAGCCAAGTTCAAGCAAAGGAACTGGCTAGCCAGCGCCAAGTGTATATTACACGAACCACTTGGTGCCACTTTTGACCCTTCTATAACTCAAAACTATTTAACGTAAACACATAAAACTACGTGTGTTTAATTATATCCATAAGGACATCTAGAAGCCCAAATTTCATGAAGCTAGCTCAAACGGTTATAAAGATATGAAGGTCAAAAAGTCGTAAATTTTAGCACTGACTGACTGACTGACATATAGTACCTAAATCTAACCTACTTCCAGAATACCTAGAAGGATGAAATTTGGAATCCAGCTCGGTAATTGTGTGAAAGCGTAGGAAAAAATCTAAAAATAAAAAAAAGTAAAAAAATAGGGGGTCCCCATACAATTTTTTTTTAATTGTATCGTTGGAACCGTTACAAGCAGATATTTAAATCTATCCCAATATATGTATTATTACAATTGCTATAAATATAAAAATAAAGTTAAGTCAAATAATAAGTGGTGTCCCCATACAAAAAACTTGTAATACGCGCTAAACGACCGGCCAACGGCGTGTCGTCGGCGGCGCGCGGGAGAATGTAGACAATAGCATAAAAAAGAAAACCATGCAGCAGAAACGCAAGAAAAAACATTAAATCTCAATACCTGCCTAGTTTTCTTTACAAAAAGTAATGATATCCCACCAAAAACATACATGTAAAAAAGGATAGCCAAGTTCAATATAAAAATTATGCTTGGCTGTGGGCTTCGCCGCAAAAAGAATGGAGATCTAAATGAGTGCCAAGTTCTATGCAAAATCCAACTATGTATTTATACCAAATATATATTTGGATTATAATCCAAATATATATGCAAATATGTATGGCAAAATATTGGTAAGCATATCAGAAAAAAAAACTGACTAGCGCAGAAAAAAACTCACACACATCAAAGCGATGTTTTCATGTGAATTTAGTTTTTTGGCAGCGCAAGTGAGTTTAATAGATGGTTATTTTTTTGTAGCGATTTTGAATATCAACCGTAAAAATCACTTATATAATTACGAAAAATTAACAAAACTAAAAAAAGTTTCTTGAAACATGTCCGTCTGTCCGTTCGTCCATCCGTATGTCACAACCATTTTATTATAAAATATCCATACATTGATGAAATTTTATCCATAGGTGTGTTTCTTGTGCCGCTACTTAGTTTTTAGCTAAATTGCTGAAAAAATAAAACTTTAAGGGGAGGCACTCCATACATACATATGCCGAACTAAATGTCAAAACAATTTTTTTTTGCAAATATGAACATTGTGTACATCTATCGATACGGGTTTAAAAATATCTTAAGTATATATAGAGGATTTTTAAAACTGTTTTTATTGAGTCAATATTTTTAGAAATAATCGCTTCGAAAGTCTAAATAATAGTCCCCCCCCCCATCTAACTTTTAATCCGTAAGTCCAAAAAATATGTCAAAAATAAAAAAGATACGGCTTAGTACTTATTTATATCAAAACTATTTCACATATTATCGGTTGAGCCATTTTTGAGTTATCTCCGAGAAATTACTTTCTATGGAACCCTACATTATGCGTGGTCCGATACACTCTTGGCCGGTCTTTTAAAGATATTTGATATGTAGTATTAACCGTTAGTAGTAATTTATTTATTTACTTGTGTTGATAATTAATATAAATTTGCATTTCAGCGAGATAGTAAAGCTTTTTTCCTTTATTTTTACTTACATTAAACTCTTAAATATCAGCAATTTTTAATTAGAATCTCGATCAGGCTTCGCTCAGTGATAGTTAGTACACTGAAATTTGTATGTGTTTTAATCACGCCGTCAATATGGTAAAACAAAATCAGAAAAATAAAATGAAGTGGAGGTGATTTTTTTTTTCGCTCCAACCCACACGATTGATACGATACACGATAGTGTGTGGTATTATTGGACAGGTCTTCCAAAAAGAATAAGTCTTAAACAACTTTTGGATAAAACGCATATTTTCGTAAATAATAACTCCGAAAATTACTTATTAGTCCATTGTATTGTAGCAATAGCAGGTTTCCGCAACTCGACGACTAACGCCTGTTTTGCGTGACTCATCAGAATAAGTACTAATACATAATAATTGTAGTGTACTAACAAGACTACATTTGTTTTCAGGGCATTATAAGATGCACGAGATCTGTTTTTTCTCAATTTTTATTTCATTTCTTTATTTAATTTGTAATATAGGTAATCTAAATAAAATACACTTTTTATAAGAACGTAAATACATGAACACATATGTGTGTTAAATTATCTTAAAATATAAAACGTCTATGCGCTATTGATTCCTACAAGACACGTTATGCCCGCACCGCATGAACCCTCTGCAGTTATTTAGTCTTTAGGCACAGTAAGTCCGATATTATTGCTCACGGGCCAAGCACAAGTATTTGTAGTACAAAAGAAGCACGGAGCGATGAGCGACACAGCCTCCTCGTCTCAAAGCTAGCTCACGACTGCCAGCAACGCCGTTTTCGAGCTACCAACGCACGAAATGTGGAATTATGATCAAGTTGTTTAAGAAAATTTAATCAATTTAAATATCCTACGTTGAGTTTGTAGTGTTCTGTAGTACACATTTTTTAGTTCAACAATATTTTAAATCGAATGAGCCGTTCAGTAGATATAAGCAAAATTAACCGTAAAACGACATTTCGTTATATTTAAATAACGGAGAAACTATACGTTACACGAGTTATTCAAACGTTGACAATATTGGACATGAAATGGTTATTGATATATTTTTTTCAAAATTTTTGAATGACCCGTTATTGAGATATATCCCTTAGAAACAAACAGTTTTTGGCCACAATTAGCGCCTAGCGCCTTAATCTGCAAATTGTTATTATTTATTCACAAATGTGAACTCTTAATCAAGCTAACTAATAGTTTGTTGGTATGCTTGCAGTGTATTAAAATTGAACATTCAAACAGAACTGGTTAGAACAGGTTGACAATAGCTGCAATTTAAAAAAAAAACGAAGTACAGTTGTCAATGATTTAAAGGTTATTTTGCTTTACAATATAATTTGGGTTTACATAGGTACTTTATATTTACAATAGGTACCTACAAACAGTTTTATTCTAAATAATAAATATTCTACAGATCTTATTACTCGTATAGCTAAATACCTATTTTGTTACCTACTCACGCAATAGTTAATGCATACAATTAAACTTCTTACATGCGATAATCTCACAATTTATATTATTTACAGGTCTAACAATGGCAATTCATGTGTCAAATCAATTATTATTAAAAATAGCAGGTAAAACTGCGATATACCTAGTTGTTCGCCACTAAGAAGAGTAAGAAGGGGTCTTGCAAAATTCGACACCTAAGAGGGCTAAACAAAATACACGCGAACGAAGTCGCTGGCAACAGCTACAATTTAATACTCAATTAAGTACCTACATTGTTCATCACTCATCAGGCTCAATCTTGGGCCGTGTAATATTAATCCACGAATGACGTGAGTTATGCACGCCGCGGCCCCCGCGCAGGCCGAACAATTTCAAACCAATAAATGCTACCGAACAATGAATGGTTTGATCACGAAAAAATCATCGACAAGACAGTCGTGCCCCGTCGTTTCACGAGCGAATACGGTAGTCGTGTACGCGGATCAGGCCGGGTGGGAGTTCATTTTATTTTATTGGCACGCTTCGAGCGCCGACAGGCCCTGTTTTACGGTTCTGTCACTCGCCATCGACGGCTCGAGATGCCCACTCTTCACTTAACTAAATCAAATCAATACATACTTCAAGCGCCAATCACGCCTGCTGGGCGAGCTCTAACACCCGGCGGGGCGGCTGGATATTGCCTATTGGCAACTACTGCTAAAGCAAAACTGTAGGTATGAATGTTGTATGTATGTAAGTACCTAAACCTAATATGAAATTTACTTCAAAATAATATAATAAAGATTTGAAATAGTTCGGCCACTACCATGTAACTTCTGGCGTTTCAACATATAAGAATTTCTGACGATATCTTATTAACAAGACAACAAGAACTACAACAACGTAGTTCTAACAACTTAATAAAATAATAGTTTTAACAAATTGAGTAAGTAGGAAGCTAGGTACAGTAATCTGACGACTCTTTCCATATAAAGTGGTCTACAATGTATAGCAGGAGCTGTCAGATCACTGTACTCAATTAAAAATACTACTTTAGGCATAGTAATGGTTCGGAATAGTCATCGACTCATCGCTTTCAAAGATAATCATAATTACTCGAAACATGTAGCCTAATATGTGTGTGAAGATCATAATAATAATTGAGAAGGATTTACTAAAAGTAGGTACTAGTACTAGTACAAAACACCTTGTCTACAATTAAGCAAAATAAAACCACCTGCATACGTCTGTACTTGATAAAATATTCGCAAAAAAAAGCTTTCGTTTAACACTAAATAAGAACTTTGTTAGTGTCTTAATAAGGTTTGAAGGTGACTCGAGCATGAGATGGTCGCGAGACGCAGTGCGCCCGTGCCCTCGCGCATTCTGCTCTACATTAACATGTGTTGGTACAAATACCGTGCGTGTATTATGTTTTGTTCAAAACACAAGGGCAATATTTTATAAAATATACAACAGTTTAAATGATAATTTATACTCCATTGTTATTCATTGATGTTATTATATGTATATTTTGCCATTGTTTCAAATCAGAGCATATTTCATGCAATTTAATGTTTAAAGCTGTGTTCCAGCGCATGCGAAAGATTTGTTCTTAATGCTCCAGGCGTTGAGATTAATTTTGCGTTTTGTCCATTCATGAAATGGGCAAGTAATTTAACATAAGATACAAGCCAAATAAATCCTTTAAAACGTGCTGCAGGTGTATAAAGGAACTGAGAGGTGCCAACGTATTAAATGTAAGGAAATACAACAATGTAATATGTGTCCTAAATGTATATTTAGCACTCAATGCATAACCGATCGCTTGTATAAATAATTCAATGTACAGTTTATAACGTTACTCTAGAATCCACTTATATAGAGACATTATTTAAATTTATTGCGTCGATTTGAATTTTATACAGTTCGCATAACACATGCAATCGATACACTGACGTTCATCCCGCGATGTTTATCATTTCAAATGATATCACGGCCGGCTACATAAACATAGTGTGCCATATGGAGGCTGACAAACAGGGCATAGAATTCGCAGGGGAAACAACAGGAGAATATTAACTTTTATTATTGATCTTGTAGATTGAATACAGGTAAACGAAAGAAGCTAGATGATTTAGTGTTTTCGAGTAGGAGTAGGTTGTTGTTTACAGCTATGATTGGCTCGCTATTCATCGTAGCTCGCGATAGCGCGGCGCTGCGTGGAGGCCGTGCGCGCCGCGCGCTCGTATTGTTCGCCCGCCTGTGATCCGTGCATTGTAAACGCACACAAATCGCGTACGCACACATCGACTCCACTTGTTTATACTAAGGACAGAGGTCGCGTGTCGACGGTATCATGCATCGACAAAATAATACAGAATCACCCTCGACGAAAACATGCTGAAGACATACTGTCGAGGCAAACGTAGGGGCTAAAATGATGGGTACGTAAATTATAGACCTGATTTATAAAATATGACATTAAAAAGTGATCGATACATCCGGTTAGCGCTAAATTCACAAGGTTGTTGGTGTCGGCGGGAACTCGCAATCCCCTGCCGGTTTGCTAACTAGGTGTGTGACAGTTTAAGTTTCGTGCGCACGGCGCAGCGACATTACTAACATGTCGTTAAATGTCATGTCATTTTACATCAGAACGTTTCAACTTCCTCCCGAAGCGTTCCCGGTCGGACTGTGTACTAAAACGCTTTTTTATTCAAGCTTTTTTTATCTAATTACCAACTTGATATGACGAGCCTCATACATTTCCCTCAAACCTTTTAATAAATTAATTGTAATGTGTAATAAATGATGAGCTACTTACTTAAACCTAATACCACTACAAAAATAATGTTACACTAGAGTTAGTAATTACCTAATTACGTACGTTAGTAATTATGTTTTTAATAAGTACCTATATTTTATGTTAGCACTTTATTTACAAGCACTTCCAGTATGAAGAAATTAAAGTCCATCCAACAAAATATCTCAATTATGAATAATTTGAAGTTGAAATAAACTAATAAAGAAAAATAATAATTGGTTTGGAAGGAACAGGTGTTTGATGTTCCTTAATAATTATAAAAATAGCAGCGAATATTTCACTCATTATGATGGCTAGGGGGGTGTCGTAAGAACGCCAAAGAATATTATACTTAAAATGCCTTTCACGAGAAGCCGCCGCAAACAATAAAGCAAAAAAATAATAAAGGAAGCCGTTATACAAAAACGAATAGTTAAGTTAAGCTGGCAACCGAAGCATACGTATTAGTAGAGTAGAACGAAACGAAACATATTGGATTACAACAAACGATAAATAAAGGCTCCAAAATAATGTTTTATATGTAAATACGGGGTATTGTTATAGTAACAAGACTTGCTAAATCACAATATGAAGTTGATTTATATCTCTCCGCTCGGCTTGCTGCCTACATGGGAGGGCCATAAAAACCCTACCGAAACGAAATGCACACCTACACCTACCTCGAAAATCTATAAGCACTCCAGTTCCTTTGTAGGTTGGTTAATTGGGCATTTTACAACGCTACAGCCAAAGCCGCTTATACGCGGCGACTATCGATTTTATATAACTTTTTATCGACACATATTACTTTCGGTGTACATAAGTATATGTGATTGAAGGAAAACTATAGGTATAGGTATATTTCATTAAATATACATAATTACCTATAGTAGGTACTGTGTCAAACCCTTCTCTATCTTCTGTATCCTTCAGGTAGTTTGCATTTAATGGCCACCGCCTATGAACACCTGCCAGACACCCAGATCTAGTAATAAATATTTATTTCCCATGTGTATTAGTAGGCAAAACTTACTCTCCGTCTACAAAAATAAAATAAAAACATTTGCTAAAAACAAACCTGGCTGAAAACTTAATTAAATATTTAGTTACTTAACGTCGGTCATAATGGTTCAGTAATCAAACTGCCTCTTTAAATAAGTATGTATGTATATATGTATCACTCTATTACAGATAAACAAGTAGGTATAACATAAAAACAACAGTAACATAAATAAAAGATATGCACAAAGGCGAGTTATCCCTGATAGGGATCTCTTCCAGCCAACCCAAGTAGGTAAGTACCTATCTATTTATTTCATTTTTCAATAACTAAAAATATTCGTCCTTACTTGTCTTATCATTATCACGTAAACAAACACTATTCAAATAAATTAACACACTTTTCTCTGGGATTATCACTTAAAATACTGTTGTAATGTACTTAAAGAAACTCATAAAGTGTTGAAATCAACCAAGTAACCACTGAAAAATATCATTTCTAATAATATTTTCTTCAATAATCAAAGTAACGAACGTGTAACCACTAACCTGAAAAATAAATGACATTACGATGTTTGGATTGACACACGTTTGTTTACATGATAAGACAAGTGAGTCGCTTAACTTCATTTTTATGCGATTTTAATGTTTATCTAAATAAAAATATTTTTCATACAATGGAAAAAAGTGAAAAATAAGAAAAAAAAAGTTTTAGTTTTTAGAAAAAAATAAAGAAAGTTTCCTTTCAGTGAATAGAGCTATCTCAACGTTTTAAGGTCTTCCCTCCAGAGCCCGACTTATCTTTCTACACTGTATAGTAGAAAACAAAGTTGGGCATAAGGCCGTGAATATGTTGATCACGGAAGTTATTTTGAATACAAATTAATTTATACGTTAAATTTGAAAAATGTTTACGGGTCGCCCTTAAAATAATCACAACGCAATGTCATAATTATACGATGCAATTTCTATCAAGCGTTAACGGATTAACTTTAATTTCAGTTAAATCTTACAAAATGTAGGGGTTTAACGAGAAAGGTTAGTTTTTAGTAACGGATTAAAGATTAACGAATTTAACTATTTGACTATCGATGCCCCGGTCTGGTAGAATAGAAAAACGAGTGGGAAGTAATTTTGTTTTCAATAGTTACTTTTATTTGTTGATAAAATAGTTTCAAGTCCGAAGCCTATTTTTACTGCCCTTTATTTAATACCACGTCGGTGGCAAACAAGCATACGGCCGCCTGATGGTAAGCAGTTACCGTTGCCTATGGACGCTTGAAACTTCAGATGATAACATGCGCGTTGCCTGCCTTTTAAGAACCTAACCATACACTCCTGTTTTGAAGTGTATTTACACATTACAAATATTACAATAGGTGCATTATGTAAACTCCAAACTATTCAACTACGGATACGAGTATTATACGCTTGAGACTCCACGTTTCTTAAGTCATCATCTTAGCCAGGCCGATTTCGGCCATGGCGACTGAGTGTACTGGCTAGGTAGAGCGTCGGTCCTGAGCTCTCGGGTGACTGACATAGCCTATCTTTGCAGTGAACGTGCGGCCACACTCACTGCAGGTCAGCACCCCTCCGACAAAATTATAGTTGATGACCGCAGGTGGACGAGTCTTTAACTCATCGCGTTTAGCGTCGAGTTCAATTCACCTCTGTTCTTCGAAGGCTTGCACGTTTGACCTCACTGTATGCCTCCACTTTGGCCGGTCTTGCGCCAAAGCCTCCCAGTGCGATGGCTCAATGTCACATCTTCGCATGTGGCGCTTCAACACATCTTTGTAGCGCAGAAGCTGGCCGCCCTGTTTCCGTTTGCCATTCTGCAGCTCTGAGTAGAAGATGCGTTTAGCCACTCTGCTGTCAGACATACGGAAGACATGACCACACCACCGCAGTTGTCGCCGCATTAGATAGGCTTCAATGCCGCTGACATTCGCACGGCGTAGAACTTCCGTGTTTCTTACACGGTCCGACCAGAAGATGTTCATAATACCACGCAAGCACTTAAGGTGAAACCTATCCAACGTGCGAATGTGCTTTTGGTTTAAGCACCATGTCTCAGAGGCATACAGGAGATTGGGCAGCACGATCGCCATGTACACAGAAACCTTTGTCTGAAGCTTAATGTCATGGGAACGGAACACTTTGACGCGAAGTTTACCAAAAGCAATGTTAAACGCAAACACGTGAAATCAAGGTGTTTTTCTTTTGTTTTGTTTTGACTTTACATTTCTTCAGTTAAAGTTACATCCACGCTCCCACGTGGGCAAAATATTTCGTTTCATCACAAAACTCGCACAAAAACACGTCGACATCACGTTTTTTGGGTACACACTCACCAGTACGAATTTATACGTACTCGTAATGTGATTGTGTTTTCGTTCATTGTTTACTTGCGTCTAAGAATTTGTTTTACTCGGCGCAGAAAAGGACTGGTCAATAATTTTGTTAACGAAGTAGGTATAAGATCAGATCCGGTCAAGACCAAATAATTAAATAAGTAGACATTTTTTACTGCTAGCAACAGTCGAATCCGCTGGTGTTATCTCGTTGCACATGGCACCATATCCCACTTATAGTTCGTTTATTTTTGAGATTAGAAAAAAGTTACAAGAACGAACTGTCAAAGTGCCAACGCCGCCATTACTTACTTACATAATTGTAAGCTATTGACAACTAGCTTTTTCCCGCGGCTTCGCCCGCGTACTATAAGTACTCAAAAAGGAGATTCTCAGTTAGACTGGTATGTTTATATGTACCACATTTTCCCCTTTTACGGGTTGAATTTTCAAAAAACCTGAAACACATGTTTACTCATTTATCGTTAGGAATACTCCTGTAAAGTTTCGAATAAAATGGTCTAACAAATCTTGTTTCGCCATACAAACTTTGGACCCCCATTTTACCCCCTTAGGGGGTGAATTTTGAAAAATCCTTTGCACCCCTAGACCTTATAAGGAACCTACGTGCCAAATTTGGAATCTCTAGAACCAGCGGTTTGGGCTATGCGTGAGCTAACTAACTCTAACAGAACTTAGTGACTAACTAGGTATTTTAATTTTATAAATTGCATTGGAAAGGCGTTGCTCGTCTAGAAACGTGATGCTGGTGTGTGACGCGACACGAGCACAACATTATATGAGGCGGGCGGGCTGCAGTTATGTCGAAGTACTAGTAAACAATAGTGGCGACCCGTAGGAGGTAGCTAATCGCATTACCGAACTAATCACGCGCCGTGCGCCCGAGGAAATTCACTAATATCCTGTTCCAACTGACGACCGACGTGAAAAACTGGTTGCGCCGCCGACGTGTGCGCGACCGCGCGTCGCGGCCGCGCCTGCCTTCTGCAGGCCACGTGTGGGCACTATTACCTACACAACATGCTCCTGTGCTCATGCCCTTCTTACTAAAGCACCATTTCTAATTGAGTGAACCAATCTGACAGCTCCAGCCTTACAAAATCATTTGCATAGTCATATAAAGTGCTATCAAACAACTTCACTCGATTTAAAATATTACTTTAACATGGCGGAATTTGTAATAAACGTTTTATTATTGTCATAACGAAAATATTTACATTACTAGTAAAACGTAAGAGATATGCATACCAATTTCACGTAGGTATGTGTCGTTTTCAAGCAAAAGTGTATGTCGGTATAGGAAGTCAATAAAGCGCATCTACTCGTATTGCTGTTAAGTTTCATTTAGAAATCGACCTTATCGACTATCAACAATGTTGACACTATTAGTTTGAAAAAGTCACATGATTCAAAAACACGGAAATGTTAAATGTGATCGTATTAACCGGGTTCCACCGTATTGAAGCTACCTGAGGTGCTGACTATACCCAGCAAAATTATTATTATAGTGTTACCAACCTATGACTAACATTTTCAATAAATTTATTTCCGAAAGTTATAGTTCTCAATTGATAAACTGCTTAAAATCTAAGGGCATAACTGAGGTATATCACTACAGGTGTGTTTTAAATAAATTCAATTAATCACATGAGGAGGAAAGTTCTGCATAAAATAGCAACTAATCGAGTTAGCAGCTGGCACTCAGTCGGAAAAACGGTCGGGAAATAATCGGGAGACAAATCGATGCGGAAATTGCGCCATTGGACGCTATGGTAAACGGCCTGTGACGTATCAGCCGGAGATGAGGGCCGTAATTACTAACACCGACTTGTAATAAAAACGTGAACAAGGCTCTCTGTACGCTTTCCACAGCACAGCTTCAATTAACTTTCAGGCGGCTTTTGTTTTTAAGTCACTTCTAGTTTTCTAGGCAAAACGACGCATGAAGGCTCGACAGGCTCAGGTTTTGTTAATGTCTACATCTCTCTCTCATGGCTCGTATGTAATTCACGTGAAACAATAGACATACACGCTACTCACCTAGTGTAAAAAGCTAGCGCCTCGCGCATGCAACTATATTCTCAGTAGTGAGATTGCATCCGCCCGTGCGTCATAGTTCAAATGGCGAACGGTTATTTGTACAATGCTTGTAAGATATTTACATAAAATTACGAACGCGGGGGTTCATTGCACCCTCAAAATAAATGCCGGCGCTGGGAAACTCCCGCGGAAGGTAACTTTGAACGAGGTGAACGCAAGTAATTCCAATAGTAGGTAACAAAACATTACCTTCCTCGTTTGTTCGCGGCCGAAAGGGGCGCCCGGGTGGCCACGAGGGTTTGGGGAAGGGGATAGACCCGGCTATCGCACACTTGATGCTATCATAATGATTATTAACATGTGAAGCTCCGTACCAGGCACCAAAGCTCACTTCGCCCTGGATGTTTGACATCCCTCAGTTATTTTAATACAGGCAATTAAAGGTTCCCGCTGGATACAAAGTTCGCTCAGTAAAGTTTTCGATTAGCAGTCTGCGGTTGTCTTTAAGTGGATTTCAAATTGCTTGCTGGATTCGTGGCAGAACTCAAATTTACCTATAAACTGTTTAGTTCTGGACAGGCGCGATGGAGCAAATTTTTTGCTGGTTTATTACTGAATATTTGTGAAGTTCCTTACCTAATGCGTCCTTATGCTCATTATTTGTTGGGATATTTTTTATTGTATTAGGTAGATTTAGGATCCATGCTTAATAACACAAAATCGAGCATGCCCTTTCGGTATAGAACGCCACATTTTATGATTTGTTAGTGCCTAATATTGTTGATTAGTTAAAAATTGCTTAAGAATTACGCGCGATATTGATAACATATATTTAAGCGCGATGTCTTCAATGCAACGATATTTTTGGTAACCGTATACGTGCATTGGTATTACAAATAATAAGTTACACTTTAAGTGTAACTTATTATTTGTAATGATCACCTAGTGAAATGAAGGTGATAAAAATATCAAAATTTAGTTTATTTTATTAAAAACATGAGTTTAGTGTGTTGTTTTATGTAGAGGTATTGTTGAAGAGAGAAGGTGTCGCCGCGCCGCCCCGACATGTCCGCCGCGTACTGGCTGTGGTAATGTTTTCCTTGCGTCCGCCGATGCCATCATTGCCAATACAACGACAACACGCGGCTGGGCTCCGTGCAAGTGTGTGCCGAACTTTAATTATGTACCCACTTATACATTTTTCTGTAAGTACTTTATATCATTGCTGGTATTTTATCAAATAAAAACTAAAAATCTATTTGTATAAGTAGGAACTTAGTAAAACGATCACAAATTGATAACTCAGTGATAACTAAAACTTGATAATATCTATAATTGCAAATCTATCGCAGGCTTAGTTCAGCAACAACCAATTCAATCTTAAATAATAAGACAAAAATAATATTTTCGAATGTGTAACTTAATTTGTACACAACATATTATGTAAAGCCTGACCAGAAATATATGATTTCATTGGAACTAATTTCTTACACTGGCAATAATTTTAACGACAGGATGATTATGCATGTGTGAGTGCATGACAGGCTGTCACCGTCATTATGGCAGTTTACTTGAATAATAATAAAGTGTTGAAAATTAAATAATAAACGACAAAAAATCCCAAAATTGTCCATATTCAAGAGCGAGACATTGTAGATAGTGTATAAAATAAACTGCTGTAAATAATACGCTCGGGAAATGAAACTATTTCGCTGTGAAACATTTTCAAATTAACATCAGAGCTGACAAGTAAACAAATCAAGATGTCACCATACCATAGAGCTCTATGACTACTGAACTGTTGCCACATAAATGAGAGTAATAGCGCCCTCTTGACAATAATCATATATTTCTGGTCAGGCTTTAACTACCAATGTGAACTGTTTGCTTTCCAAATAAATAAATAAAAAATAAAAAAAATAACTCCAACACACTACAAACTATCCACCAAAATTGAAGTTGTATTGGAGTTGCGTTGGAATATTTCTCAAGCTAATTCTGATATCTCTGATCCAGATGTTTATGCCGTAGCTGTAGCGTTGTTAATGCATGGGGGTTGTAATGAAGTTGGATCGTGTCTATACGTGTTTTAAAGTTAGAATACGGTCCTAGGTAATATCTAATAAAAAAGTTTATGCACAACTGTTGTACATAAAAAAAGCCTATATTTGAACACAACCGACTAACTTTTATTTTAAGCCATCCACCCTCCGGACCTCCAGGACTCAACTTATCTCGTCCTTGCCAGAGAGCGAGTATGCGTGAATGCGAAGAGGTTTACCTTTGTTTTATGATTGACATTACACGTACGAGAATATCATTACGTGTACTAATTAATAATGTTAAACATTATTTTTTTATAGGTATCCATTCATTTTCATAGTCAAATTTTAATTGTAGTTACTGAGGAACACGATTATAGAACCAGAAAAATCAAAGCCCAATGTAAATGTTTTACTGAGTTCATTGTACAGCAGTTCGTGTGCGAAGTAGAGCGAATATCAGAGGGAAATCTTTGCTAAGTGCGTCAGGCTATCCATTAACGTGCCACCGCAAGCTATTACGTCAACCCTTGTAAGACAAACTAGCGAGACTGACATTCTACATTTTATAATGGTGCAAAAATTTAACTAAGATTTTTCAATTACTATAAAATAACTAGTTCTTTTAGTTGAATAATTACCTATGTTGTGTAAAGGCAATAATTAGATCCGCTAAAAATTAGTCCACAGTTTTTCCACGGCTTGATTCCTTAGTTAGGAAAGGTTTACTTTGTTACAGGTCAATTAAACATAAACATAGGTACCTACATATTTACGTACGTATTGTACGAGTCCTAGGTACTTACTGATATGAAAAGCATGCATTACATTGAATCACTGTTAGGTGTGAGTTTGTAACATTCACTCAGTATGTAGGTAATAGGTAATCACCATTAAGCGAGATGTTTAAAAATATTTATTTATAATGTTCTTATTGAGATCAGTTCGGCCTCGAGTGCTTTGGAGAGAAGGATGTGATGACATGTCGTGTCGCCGCTGACGTTAATATTCATATAGAAAATATTAGGCGAGGGGGGGTTGCAGCGTAGGTGCTTAGGGTGGGCGTGAGGGGGGGTGGTGGCGATTGTGGCCCCTCGCGCCACGCCAGCCAGCATCCACTCTAACACGCTCTGCGCGCCTTTAATGAACTTTATGTCACTGTTCCCCAATACGAGTACACTTTTCTTTGCCGCTATCGTATCGTATGTTAGTTTGAACAAAGCGCAGTGTGAAGTCGCTCGGAAGGGGTAAACGCTCGCCGGCACTTTTGCCTTTTCTTATTGTTCGGGCGACGCTTTTTGCAGAGTCAAATGGGTCGCTAAAAAAATGGTTGACGCGCGCATGCCGCCGTAACCCGGAGCCGGCGTAAACATACTCGTAGTCTGACTATTCTGACCATTCACGCGTAGTGGTAGTGCACGGTAGATGTAGTCTACGAGACGATTGCGGCTAGGTGTATAGTATGTACCTAATTTGATTCAATTCCGCTAGTTAATGGGATAGGACTGTAATCGCAATACATAATTTACAGTTAACAGGTTATTTTGAAATGTGATTGTGTGCGTGCGTGGGTGTGATTGGCTGTGTGTGTGTCTGTGTACGTTACGCTTGCTTTAAGACACTGTTTTCTGACAACATTTTATAACTTTTAGATAAATTCAATTATTCAAAGGATATCAGTCACTAGGCCACCTTCTGATATAAACCGTATACGGTTTGTACTTCAATGTAAAATAAATACTCTTTTTATTACTAGAGTAGACAAAATATTACAAAAAAAATAAACAGAAATTAGAAATACAAAATAAATATACATTACGTTGGTCTTTCCGCGATTAAAACAGCAAGACAAGTCGTTAACGTCCTTATGGTATTGACATAAAATTTAACTTAACCTGGACTGAAACGGGTTTTTGTTTTTGGGATGACACTGTCAATGTCTACCGTCACATTATCTGCGTACAGTATTGTATGGTAAGTTAGAACATTTTAATATTAAGATAATAACTAAGCCTACGAATACGGAAGTTTAAATTAAAAATCGACTGTATTAAAACGTCTAAAGATTCAAAATGCGTATTTTTGCATTTTTGTTCGGAGTTTGAATATTAAATGTGGGTTTCATAAAGACATAACATCATGCTCCTTCGATAACGAAACGCATCTTATTTTCATTTTTGGATTTTAGATACTCGTACTAGTGGTATCGCACTATCAATGGTAAACCTTATCCCTGTGTAATAGGTATTAGGAATGTTCAGTTAATAGTATCAACGATGGTTTGACAGCCGTATCTTTGTTTACCGAAATACAGGAACTATAAATACGATCAAAATATGACTTTTTATTATTCCCATTTTTAGGGTTCCGTAGCCAAAATGGAACCCTTTAAAAATAACATTGAGGTTTCTTTGAAGATTTTTTGATTAAGTGAATACTTTCAGAAATAATCCCTTCGAAAGTCGGAAAAATAGCGCCCCCCCCCCCCCTGTAACTTTTGAACCGTAAGGCCAAAAAATATGAAAAAAATTGAGAAGATACGCGTTATCATTATCATATACTTTCTACGAAAATTATTTTGAACATTATCGGTACAGCCATCCTTGAGTTATTTTCAAAAAACTTCTTCCTTAGGCATCGGATACGACGACCTTTTGGCATTGGTTTGGTTCTTATTCCATTGAAGCTACGGAACTCTCCATTATGCGTGGTCCGACACGCACTTGGCCGGTTTTTATTATCATGATTCCCGTTTTGTTTAAGTCAGCGTTTGTACATTTTCTTTAAAAAACCGGCACTTATTTTACATTAATATATAAATCATAGGCAAGCACGCTTTCAAATATTGTCATTGTCAGATTCAAGTTTTAAATGCATAATTTTTAAATTTTCCTATCAGGTATCGCAATTTTTTTACCACCGTCCTGATCTAGAAATTATTCTTGAACGGTCCTAAATAATCTGGGCCAAGTCATGTAACAAACATTTACGATCTCCTTTGGTGTAGGAATAGGAATAATGATCAATATATTTATTTATGAAATTAAGAGGCTGACAACACCCGATGACCTTCAAATTGACTTTACTCAAACAGTGTTTTAGCTATAACACCCACATTTGAGAGACTAAAAAAAATATATGTTATTATTCGTTATATTTGGAAGAACTTCGTTGATTCCGATACGCGATTGGACGAAATCGGCTCGATAGAAAATAATTCCAAAGTTACATCTTAAAATTTGCTTTAAACAGTCGTATGTCTTTAGTTTCTTGACTTATACGTCTGTAACTAAGGACAAAATTCCACCGCACTCATACGAAAAACTTCGTTGTTTTATATTTCTCAATTAATGCGTAGTTTGTTTTTAAATTCATTTTTTGCAAAATTTGCAATGAGCTCCCATACAAATTATAACACAGTGTTTCTCTTTCACTCGCGCTGAAAAAGATAGGGAGGGAATTTAGCTGTTGTCAGCCCCTTGTCTGGTAGCTTGACGGTAAGACGTCTGACAGACGAATGTACCGGGTTCAAACTCCGGCTCGTACCACTGAGTTTTTCGGAACTTAGGGAGATCGCGCACTGCGACTTTTTATAACGATACAGCAGCGATGCAGTAGCAAAACAGCCGCGCTACAGTCGCGATGCAGTCACTTGTCATAAACTCGCGCATACGTGAAAACTATCACACTATCAAATAAAAACCGGCCATGCTCAGTGTAGGGTACTGTAGTTGCCAGCCTGTTACAATACATCCGTTAAAAAGGTCGCTTATTACAGGATATTTTGCGACACTTACGTCATTTTAATATGCCACACTTACATCCTTTTACTAAGCGTTTTTTGAGTTATAATGTAACAAAAAAAATGAGGATAAAATCGGTTAAGCCGTTTAACCGATTTTATTAAATATAGTTTTAATTGAAAGTACTTATAATGATTTTTCCAAATCTTTTTGGTTCAAAAGTTAAAGGAGTCCGCAAAAAGGGATGCACTTTTTTAAACTTTCGGAGCTATTATTTAAAAGTATTTGTTTTATCCATAAATTGTATTAGAAGACCCTTGTTCTTTTTGAAAGTCGTATCCTACGATACCCCACACGATAGGGTTACGGCAAAAATAAAATTCACCCCCCACTTCATGTGTAGGAGAGGTACCCAAAAAATTTTTTTTATTCAGATTTGTTTCACCACTTTGTCGACATGATTAAAACACACACTCATACCATATTTCACTTTTCTAATACTAACCATCACTGAGCAAAGCCGCGGAAGGACAGACGGACATTGCGAAACTATAAGGGTTCCTAGTTGACTACGGAACCCTAAAAAAGCTCGGCATGGTTACTCAAATTATTGGAGGAATAGTACGACAATGACAATTTTTATGGAGAGGAGTCGTCAAATTAAGTCAACGTCAAACATGGAACATGGATTATGAATTGCTAAATTTTATTTCATGTCATCATTTAAAGAGAACAAACACGGGGGTCTATTTTGTTATATTCTGAGCAGCCTGCATACTTACTTGCACAGGGGAGCAACCACTCTTCCTATACCCGTAGCAATGCTGAATCAATACAGTCGCGCATTTGCATCGATGCAGAAGCGCGACTGCATCGCGCGACCGTCGCGCTTTTGCATCGATGCAGAAACGCGCGAAGCGCGACAGTCGTGCGTTTGTATCGATACTGGCACTACTGCATCACTTTGCGCACTTCGCGCGTTCAGTAGCAATGGGCGACCTCTTTTATGTACGAAATATCATTTGATAATTACCAGTCGCTTTTCGGTGAAGGAAATCGGATCGAATCCCAACAAGGCCTGGTTTCGCCTCTGGGTTGGAAGGGTATTTAAAATAAAAATCATATTAAATTATTCCGTTAAAAAGAAATGGGACGTTATGCGGGTAAAGGTACTTACCTTATGGCGGTTGGCGCTTACGCTATTCCTAACGATGCTGTAATACTAATGCGATGCTTCGCAACGTAAGCGCCTACCGCCATAAGATACCTTTATCCGCGGAACGTCACAAATTATCTTCATTAAATTTTCTCGCATATGAAATTATTTTGATTAGTTTTAACGACAATAAAATTGACATCAGTTTGTTCTTCAAAAAATAGTTAAATGATTTTATTCTTGAGTGCCCAACACTGGTTAGTACAGTCGCCATCATATATATCGGAGCGGCCAAGGTGGTCACAAATATCTGAACAACGCCTCTATTGTCAAGGCGATAAAGTGCAAGATAATTTTGACTACCTCCGATATATTTGATAGCGACTGTACCTATAGCTACTTAAACTATATTTTGTAACTAGATAATTCTGTGCGGTTGCAAAGATGTCTGGAAAAACTTAGCATTTTGGACTTTTGACACGCTGTATACCTACTGACTAGCGGGGAGTATATACAGTATGTGGCCTGTAACCCGAGCAAAAAATGAAAATGTAGATTCTACTCCTCAAACTATAAAACTTTTGGTCAACAACTTTAAAAAAATATGGAGTCTTTAGATTACAATACAAACTAAATAGTATTATCAATGTATGTTAAATCCGTCCAATTGACATTGCTTGTCAGTCTTCTCACCCTACAGACATAATCAATTTCGCAATACATTGCGTATTCGAATAAACTTAAAAGTGAACTAAAAATCAAAACACAAATTAATTATTAAATTCGCCGAACAAACATTGTCTAGTTTGAGGAGTAGAATGTACAATTTAATTTTTTGCTTGTGTTACAGATCACACGCGGTATGCGAGGGTAACCATAAAACGTCATTAGAGGTGTAGGTAAGTAACGGAAAATAGTATGACTTAGCACAAATCATGTCATGTAGTACGGTTTGTTTGGCATGCACTGGTAGGGGGAGCGGAAATAGGGGGAAAGGGGTACCGCAGTTAGATCGATTCCTATCTGTGGTAATTAGAATCCGCGTTAGGTATACTACTGGCTAAGGGAGTACAAGAGTCCGTTATAGTAACAAATTATTTTAAATTCTAAAATTTTCTATTAGCATATCGAAAGCGCAGGTATGATAGATAAAAGATAGTATCCTGACAATTACAAATATTTAAATATGTTATTTAGGCCAGGTAAGCATACAGCATAATATATGTATACCTACCAAATAAAAAAATATAATCAGCACACAAAAAGCACTTCAACTCCTTATTAACATAAATGTTACGTAAAATTCACAAATCAGAAAGTATAGCTTAATAACTTATAGTTTTTCTAACCGTCGACTATAATGCTTGGATTGAAACTTAGTAGACAGAACTACTAACGCATACTTTTCGATGATTCGATTCGCATATTTTAGCATCGCCGAGGATGAAAGTGGATGAAAATGGAAGAATAGTAAATTGTTAACCAAGGGTTGAAAGTGACCCATTTCACCTGAGATATTTCTGCCAATAGTTCGAGGATGAAATGGGTAATTTCACCCGAGTTAAACACTCTGCTTTTCATTTCGACTGTGAGAAAAGTACAATAAATACATTATGAGTCCGTTCTACCTTAGATGATTGGCTAAAATGCGCCTGAGCATTTACAAAGATTGCATATACACGGGAATATTCGACCGGTGCGGCTGTGACCCGGGTGGTCAAGTGGTAAAGGCGTCTGCCGCGAATGCAGAAGACGCTGGTTCGATCCCAGCCCTGGGCACCGGAGGCCAGACATCTATATAAGTTTAAGACAAATTCAATTTATGCCGGTGGTCTGAGAGGAGAGCATTCGAGAGGGCACCGGCTTAATCCACAATTAACACAGCTAATTACTTTACACCCTAGGGATGAAAAAGCAATTTTTGACGCTACTGTTCGAAAATGTGACAAAAGATGGTCAAAATCCAAGCTGGAAAGTAAGCATTTGCTGTAGCACCTGAACCACCACTACAGCAATGTTATTGTAGCGATGAAATGTCATTAGTTGGAAAGTAAATTGTCCAGTTATGTCATTTCATTCATTAAAAACATTAAAAGGTCTTTTTTTGGCACAACTTTGTGTTTCAAAAATAAAATAAGGTTGTTTATCGGGCCAACTACCTGTTTAAAAAAAAAAGAAACGTCAAAACCATTTATTCACCCTTAAGGCGTTTTTACTTTTTTTAACCGTTTGTGGTTCTATCAAAAACGCCTCTAAGTAATGAGTCGGTTTGAAGCAAACAACAGAAAAACGCTTCTTGAAAGTGAAAAAAAAAGTAAAAAGGCGGGAATGGAATACTGAACTGGATATTCTATTAAAGTATTTATATTATTATGAAAAATGTTTTTTTATATTTCCTCACAGTAGTCGTGAAAAGCACTATGTAATATCTCGGCCGAAAGCGCTATAGGTGGACTCGTATCTTCGAGGGCCTCCCCTGGCGGGTCGGCCCTCGAACTAACTCGATCCACCTATAGCTTACTTTCAAGCCTCTACAACAATGTACTATCCCACTCGGCTATCTACCCAGGAAAATAAAACTTTCCGAGCAGAAAGGATGAAAAATGGATTTTCATACAATATTACAGCACGTTCGTGGAAGAGGACAACGTCTTCCTTCCCGACCGACCACAATACACAAGGAGATTGAAGTTACTAAATTGTAGAGAGGCAGCAGGTTGTAAAAGACTTTCTACGAGTACTTAAAATAGGCAAGCCGGTAACAATTAAGTTAGACGAATGCCTTACAACCTGCTGCCTCTATACAATTTAGTGACTTCAATCTCCACAGTCAATTTAGTATGTTCTAGTGTTATATTATAGCTCACCGAACGACGTCCATTAACTGATTAGGGGAAATAATCCGTGTATTTCCGAATTTTGGTATAGTTGTAGGTAAAGGTGTCTTACACAACATACTAAAAGTACTGATGGGTGGGGATGAATATTTTAGAATTTCGTACATAACTCGTAAACGATGGCGAATACTAAAAATTGTTCTTCTACTTAATTCATCCACATACAATTTTCTACAAAAAAGATTGCTTAGACTTTTTTCTGGGATCAATGTTTAATAAGATATAGAGAGAATAAAAAAACACTTCGTGAAACTTTCGGAGCTAATATTCACTAAAGTATTAGTTTCATCTAAAAAATGTTTTAAAATACTCATTTTTTTTCAAAGACCTATCCAACGATACCCCACACATTAGAGTTGCAGTAAAACGAAAATTCACCCCTCACTTCAGTATGTTGTTTAAGACACTTTTACCTACGACTAAACCAAAATACGGATATACACGGATTATTTATTCCCTCTAAGTTTTGCTTCGTTAGGTGGGCTATTGTAGCGATGGCCTTATTGATTATTATGAAGGCTCCATCGAAAAGTATGCGCTAGTAGGTCGGTCTACAAAGTCTTAATTTAAGCATTATTTAAAGTCGACGCGTAGAAATAAAGTATTGTATACAATAGTGACATAATTAAGCTTTTTAATCTCGTACCTTATTTAGACAAGGTACTCGACTAAAAAGCTCTTCATTATGTCACGATTGTATAAAATACTATTTTAATGTGACTTGAAAACATTTTACATATAGTACCTATAATAACATACAGTATAAAAGTTATTTAATATATAGTATATACCTACCTATCTACCTAAGTTATTAACTATATAAAAGTTATTAGTTATCACCTGTAGAATTGTAAATCCAATTAATGGATAAATACATTCATAAAGTGTGTATACAATTTTGCAGTCGGGTGTACGTCTGTATCTGTCCGGCGTGATTGGTATCTGTGCCGGGGCGACCTTGACCTGCCAGTGTTTTGAACATTGGTAGCTGGTGTAGAAACCACAACTACATATATCGTGTAGGGCGTCCATCAGCCGGCGTAGATCGGTTACAGATAATCTACTTACGTTTATAATTGCCTTTATTTTACAATGTATCGAATTGTATATGTCTTTCTTTGTTGGTAATTTCTTATATTTTTTACCGTTATGTACAGTCGAGTTCTCCAATATCTGTAAACACAGATGTATATATAATATGTGTAACACGACCTTATTATATTAAAATATAATTGCCTAACTCCGCCCCCCCTATTCAATAAAATTCATTTTTTTTATATGCATGTTTTGCATTTCTACTGTAAATTAACGCTTGACTTAAATTGTTCTGCTAATATCTTAAATAGCTTATTTAATATTGTGTCTGTGAATGTTGGTTCTTCATGTTCTGCCAATAAATACTTCATGTAGGTATAGGTACTATCGGGTTCAGAATTGCATGGCCAATTTATGAATGAATTCATTGATAAATTGACCATGCAATTTTGAACCTGATGGTACATGCCGCACACATACTCGAATGTAGGTAGGTAATCGTTGTGGATGTAGATAATAGTAGGTTCTAGTTAATACAATTAGAAGGTAAGTACTGTAAGTAGCATTAAGTAGGTGCCACCTGCCTATAGATAAATATTAGTTCGTTCCGTATTTGCGTCAAAGCTAACAGGTAATTATTTCGCATCGCGCGTTCAAAAGCCCACCGGCCGGGCCGCGCTTGCTGCGACTACAAAGCTTGGACGAACTCAATGATGTTCCAAATCCCAAGCAAGACATTTTCCGTCAACTGTGTCTCTTTGTACGGCATGCAATCAGCCGCCGGCGGCGTACCCAGCAATTATTCAAAATACATCAGGCAATATTAGATAGGTGGGCGGCCGATGCGTTTTGCATTGCGAATCCGGCGGTCTTTGTGCTAGCGGCAACCCTAGGGAGTGGTCGTGTTTATGCGCCGACGTCGCCGGCAGATTGTGGAACCGGCCTTTTGCTGAATTGTCTGTACTCTTGGGGATAAGCCACAGCACTCCGGTCACATCGTTAATGATCGCTCGCAAAACTACGCTACGCTCGCCGCTGAAGGCGTCCGTCCGGGCTCAAGTCGCAACTCGGCTCGACTCGGCTGCTGTCCACTACATGTCGGACAAGTAAATTCGTTTTATTAATCAGCATTTCAGCGTTCTACGATTACAATACATATTTGTGCAAGAAGAGAAGAAAGTTCATACTTACTTCGAGTATTAATTTTAAGTCCTGAGCAAGCGAAAGATCCTATAATATACGAGCGTAGCGAGTGATTCTAATTTAAGATCCTGAGCGTAAAAAGGGACTCAAAAGTAAATACTCGTAATTTTACTCTCGTGTTGCACATATATTTTTCACCATATTACATTCTCTTACAATTCTGTGTTTGTATTTTCGTGTCAGTATATAACACTGAAAACCAGCGTCGTAACACGTGCTGTGCCACATGCTGAGTAATATCCTTTTCAGATTTATAATGTTGTGTCTGTGTTTCGAATAAACTTCAAGCATTCATAATGGTTTCCGTTTGTCGAGTATCAAAATTTACATTGATTTCGTCAAAAATGTGTTCACATGAGTTAAAACATTTTTATATCGTGTAACGTGCTTGTCTTTGAACGTATTTAGACAGAGATAAATATTAAATCCGACGTCACCTAAATCGCTCTCCGGCAATGAGCCCTCTCTGCCATAAGGTTGGCTGGCTATATCCCCGCAGGGTAGAAATATTAGCTATGCCTATCCTTTGACTGAGTCAGTATAGTAATGGCAATATGTTAAGCTGTCCGATCCGATCATTTTTTAAATGTTTGTTTTAAAGAGAGAAGCTACACGATCACGGCTTTAATTATACATATTATCACTTACTCTGTAAGAGTTCGCTTTAGATATACTTGCAGGCATGCAGGCATCACAAACTCACACATCCAAGCTCTGGAGTAGCAATTAGGTGATTTCATACCACCAGCCATTTGCCACCATTGTGGTACACGAAGCACAGTTACGATTAACTAACATTAAATGACACGGTGTTCAGTTGACATAGAAAGTTTAATCAAAATATATATGCTTGTATATGTATAATGTATTCAATATTTCCGTAATTTGCATTGACAAAACTAATAAAATTTCTTATTAAATAAATTATATAAATAGTAATATTTGCGTGAATCTTTGCTAGTAATTTGAACCAACGTTGTTTACCTACATATCTTTTGTACGCTACGATAAATTAAGTGTACTTTTCTAATATTATGTGGCGGCGGTTCTATAGTAAGTCTTGAAATCATCAGACGAGACATCAAATTAACGGAAAAGGTGGTTTAGATGGACAATTTAAAAAAGTACCCTTAACACCATGAGACACTTTAAGACACCATTTCTGCTCGTGTTATCTTGTTATAAAGAAAAGTAGCTGAAGGGTATTTTTACTAGTTGCGTCTTGTATTTTGGAATCCGAGGAATGACAACAATCTTACTTTAAAGTATATTAGATACAACGAGATTTTGTTGCTTAAGTAGTGAGTAGATTGCAATAATTATGAGTATGACCCACCACCTACCTAAGTATTAAGTCAACTGGGTCAACGAACTAGTCTTGCGATTCAGCGAGGAAATGCTGCCAGCATCTTCGGTAACATGCCGCAGGGGCCATATTTAGATATACTTTAGTTTATTTTATAGTAAATTATTTCGGTTATAAGTATTTTAAGTTATAGTTCGTAGAAGTTTGTAATTAACATATGTATTCACTTTCAATATGAATTAAATAGTACCTAATTAGTTTCTTGACATTGAAACATAGGTATTATTTTAACACAGATAATGATTTAACATATCTAAATTACATTGTTTTTCGTGAACAATAGAGTTCAAAGTCTCAGTGAAAAAGAGCGTATTTAAAAGCGAGAAGAAGCGCCGCGTGAAGGCAGTACGTAAGTATAATGGTCTCAGCCGACATAAAACAGTTCGCGCGCTCAGATACGAGTTGCTCCGAGTGCAGTGTTCCTATTCCTCCTAGATCGCACGCTTATTCGGATATGAATGATCATTGGGAAATGTTTGATTTAACTTTAGGTCGGCGTTTGCTGCTTACATTAGTATTCCCTTTGCGCAGTTTGTAGCCGTACCGCACATTATTTGTATACACTAAGCATGAAATGTTGCCAAGCAAACGTGTACTATTTGCGTGGAGGTTTAGAAAGCAGGCGCGGGGAGGGTTGTCGGCGGGTCGCCCTCGCTTTGTGCACACCCTCACCCCCATGCGTACACAGATGAGGAATACCCGCATCACCCACTCTGAGGTTTCAATATTCCATACCGAAATGCATTCAATTGCAACGTTTTTGGACAAATAGAAGAAATGGCAGACCATTACCAATAATAATATCTTCCAGAAAATATGAATGATCACTTGCAAATAACGATATTCATATTCTCTAAAACTGAGAAGTTGTTTGGTTACAAAAGCAAAAGCATAAATACTAATTTTTGATTTCCGGTTTAGTAAAAAAACCCATCTAGTTAGATTGCTATACTTTCCTTATTGCTAGATCCACGCATCTGGCAGCTTTTAAAGTGTGGAGGTTAGAATGATAGAATAGCAAAATTCAATTGGAAAATAGTAATACCAAAATAAGTAAAAATTGATAAAGTTGTCTCAGGGGTATTGTAAGATTAGAACAAAAAACATTGCGTATTATTGGGGAAACAAAAACAGTAGGCGGCAAACTACTATGAATTACATTATACGTCTTTTTTTTATATAATTTCTCATAATATTGCATCAAACCCAAAACTCTAGGATTTGTATTATTGAAGTGATTTGCATTCTTCGACCCCCCACGACTTGACAGCTGCCAGATGTCCGGATCTAGAAATAAGCATAGTATAGCAAACTAACTAGAGGGGTTTCGTTGCTCTTGTGTCATATCCATATCTGACGTGGCCAACTCCCGTCTATATCAGGTACAGTTAACGCGCATCGTGTACCCGTAAGCGACTTAATGCTGAATTTTTAACGAGTGAAACGGCCGTGGATAAGCGTGTTTGCAATAAATTCTGTATTATTAACGTTTGTATTTAAATAGCAATACGGCTTGTTTTTGCCGGAAACTGGCTCATAAAGTATGAGCTACTCCGTTGAACAATTCATGCGATAAAATTGTACACCAAACGCCTGCACCACGAGTGCTAGTGAAACAAATATATCGTTAATAACCGGAAGACAGCAAAGGAACTGAGCGCGGCGCGGGCGCGTACCATATTACAATTTAATATGTTTATAACAATTGAATAATTTTAATGCTTACCCACTCGAATACTAACAATTTTTTTTCAATTAATGTAAAACATGTTTAATTTGTAGATGGTAAACTTAATATATGATATCTTTATGCGTATGATTGATTTTACATTAAAGGTAAAAGAAGAAACGCGTCGGTAAGAATCTAAACTGGGTACTTTACTTACCCTAGTAATAAGAAATAGGTAGGGTAGGTGCCTACATTAATCTACTGGTAACTTATTAGGTTCTACCTACTTATGATGCTACTTTCCAAAATGAGCCTGTTCTTTCGTATGGCTACAATATTTGGATGAAAATCAGAATCGACCGAATATTTTTTTCGAAAATGATTAAACTTATTACCAAACGTCATTAACGAACGACGAACAAGGAAATATGCTAGTACCTAAGTAGGATACTCGTACATGTTTGGAAATGTATATGTTTTCCTTAAAAGTACATTTATTAGAACCCTTGGAGTTCGAGTGTAATCGATTGTTCATATGTAATGCATGTCTCGTACAACTCTCGTAATCTAGTAAATAATAGCATGCCTGTCTGTCTGACAGGACTTTACATCGCGAACGGCTAATTATGCAAGGTTGAATAATGTATATTGATTTATATGACAAATAGGGAAATTACGTCGGCGACAGGGTTGTACGACGGCAGAAGCATATTGTGTTAAAACACTTTAGATTACGGAGTGAAACAGTCAAAAAATAAAAAAACCGGCCAAGTGCGAGTCGGACTCGCGCACCGAGGGTTCCGTACAAACCTATAACAAGCAAAAGTTGTAGTATGTTGATTACTAATTTCAATTTAATACCTCTACGCGTGTACGAAGAAAAAGGTAGTAAGTTTAAAATTTAAAAAAATATTTTTTGTATGATTTTAGTAAAAATGTCTACTTTTCGTAATTTTTCCTTTGTTTGTGCTATATGAAGTTTCTTCGTGCCAAGTTTCAAGTTTCTGAGTTTACGGGAAATGCCCTTTAGGTTTTGGGTTTCTTGCGAGTACTCAGTTTCAAAATATGCGACTTAAATTGCAATTTCTTTTGATTGCGTTGACATAAAAGTTTGGTTTTGCTGCATCTGAAAGGTCCTATAGCCCGTAGTATTTGAATTGAATTTCAATTTAATACCTCCACGCGTTTACGAGGAAAAAGGTAGTAAGTCTAAAATTAAAAAAAAAAATATTTTTTTGTATGATTTTACTAAAAATGTCTACTTTTTGTAATTTTTACATTGTCTATGCTATATGACGTTGCTTCGTGCAAAATTTCAAGTTTCTGAGTTCACGGGAAGTACCCCGTAGGTTTTGCGAGTGCCGATAAACTCTAAAATTTGCAGCATAAACGACTGTATCTCTTGATTGCGTTGGCTTTTAAGTTTGATTTTTTCACAGCTCCAAGGGACAATAGACCTGAGTATTTGATATAAATTTCAGCTTGATACCTCCACGCGTTCCTGAGAAAAATGGTCTTGACAGACAGACAGACGGACAACAAAGTGATCCTATAAGGGTTCCGTTTTTTCCTTTCGAGGTACGGAACCCTAAAAATAAAACCGGCCAAGTGCGTGTCGGACCACGCATAATGGAGGGTTCCGGAGGGTTCTCGTGTCTAAATTTTATTAAGATACGTCTTATAGTTTCAGAATAAAATGGCTGTGACATAAGGACGGTCGGACAGACGGACATGACGAAACTATAAGGGTTCCGTTTTTGCCATTTTGGCTACGGGACCCTAAAAAGGGATTAAATTGGCCAAAGTTGAAAGTTGGCGTTATTAAGTTTGAGATCCCATCAAAAACATTACATGTAGAAAAATGCTCGTCTCGCAACCCAGTTCTCCTACTGCGAAAAGTATTGAGATCTAATATAAAACCAAGGCGGTGTGCCGGAGTTTACTAACAACATGTCATTGTGATGTTTGAATATTAGATATCAATATTTTTATTATAAATAGAATGACCTGGCCATCGCACGGCTAAACATACGTATACGTATAATCAATGTGTACATATAATATTATATATCTAGACACGCGGCAGCGTGTCAAGCCAAGTTCAAGCAAAGGAACTGGCTAGCCAGCGCCAAGTGTACATTACACGAACCACTTGGTGCCACTTTTGACCCTACTATAACTCAAAACCTCTTTAACGTAAACACATAAAACTAAGTGTGTTTAATTATATCCATAAGGACATCTCGAAGCCCAAATTTCATGAAGCTAGCTCAAACGGTTATAAAGATATGAAGGTCAAAAAGTCATAATTTTTAGCACTGACTGACTGACTGACATATAGTACCTAACACACCGGCTTGGTTTTACATTCGATCTCAATACTTTTTGCTGTAGGAGAACTGGGTTGCGGCACTGGCATTTTTGTACATGTAATGTTTTTGGTGGGATCTCATTCCTTTTTGTAAGTACCTAACCTAAACTATTTAATTATGTAGTGTAAAAAAACTAAAATTTTAGCAACAGTAAATATAACTTTTTTATTGCGTGTATTTATATGGGATCACAATATTTAACATGTGCGGTTTGTAAAACTAGACAACCCAATGATATTACGGTATGTTTTAATTTTCAGTGGCTTCATAGCCTAAACCCTAGACCTGTTCAAAATTTGGAGCTTGTGGGACTCCTAGAAGTACCTATATACCATGATCGTAATCCGTGAGTCAGTGACAAAATTAAGAAACTTTGACTTACAATATTTCCAAAAGTATATGTTAAATTCAATGATATTGGGAATATATATTCCCTGTGTTATGGTCTCATGTTCACAGAAATGTCAGACTTCTAGTTTCATCGATAACAGAATTAGAGGAGGGTCGAAAATGGCCTGAAAGCTTCGGAAAAAGAATGGTACGGCCGTGCCTTTGTTGTTTATTTTGCTCGACTTGGCGGGGGCACTACCGTGCCGCCAGATTGCTCAATTACTTCTCTGGCTTTGAAGTTATTTGTTCTAATAGGTACGCGTATCTAAATATTTCTGACCCTATACACGATTAAGCGTAAAGATAAGATTCTGTGTGTCGACTGTCGGAACTAGGATCTTACCTGATTAGCAAAATAAAAATGCTACTTAAAGCGACTTACCGCATCGATCTAAACGATACAAGAAATCGTTATCACACGCACTCCACCGATGACATACCTACTAAAGTTTTTATTAAAACCTTCATACGAAATAATGGTCATTATATTCAAAAGCGCAAATGCGTGGTGTATGCAGAGAAAGCCATACCGTAATACAGCCGTGTTTAGATTTGATTGCACGCATAAGAATGTGGGGACTAGCGAATATTGTAATCTGCCAGAAAGAGAAATTCGCTCGCGGGTGGAAGCGAGACCACTACATCGCAATTACCTTGCGAGATTGTTGAATACATTTACATTCAGTTGATTGAAATAATAATGAAATTGCTACGGCACACTCCGTATGATCGTACGCGATATTTAAATTAATAATAAAATCATAATATTACATCAATCGTGCATGCGAGCGGAGCCGCTGTTTCTACAATGTTATTATGATTTTTATAAAATTTGGGTACTTTCATCTGGTATTATGTTAGCATTTTAAAACACCCATATGTAATTATGATATGATATCATATGATAATTTCAAATGATATCATTATTATACTTTGACATACCATTGTTTCGTATTACCTAATGAGTGCAATATATAATGTAAGTAAGATGTATATATAATATAATGTACCAACTGCTATATTTACATTAAATTAGACCTAACTACAGTGGCCAAATTATCATTATATTCAAATTATGTTGTAAAAGTTATAATTTTCGTGAATTGTTTATTCGATATAATTTTAAAAGTAAGTGATATAGTCAAATGGCGAATAGCAGGGTAGGTTAGGTTAGACCTGCAAGCTTCCACAAAAATTTGGATGGCTACTAGACAAGTTGGTTAGGTTCTAAGGTTAGAACTGCGATCTTCCTCAGAAATTGACATGTCTATCAAATACCTAGTAGTTTATGTTAGATCTGTGACCCTTTGACGAAACGAGTATCGCCCAGTTATAAAAAAAATGCTTACATAATTTTCAAATTACATCCCACTAAACATTATGTTAAATAATATTATATCTAAGCAATATATCAATAGCTCTGCATGCCATTTGATTTTAAATCAATTAGCGTTATATCAAATGCATGTTTGTAATATGTACATATATGTAATGTATGAAACATTACACACACAATGCAGCATGCATCATTAACCTCGTCGAAACTACGATGGTTGTAATTTATGTTGTGACAAGGATAAGATAAGAAATTTGTCTAACGACTAGGTAGATATATTAATTATATTGAATAACGCTATCTCAGAAACTTACACACTACTAAAGAGACTAAAAAATAAATTATACGTAACGGGTGTATAACTTATAGTTACCTAGTAATTTGGTAGTAACTGATACTTTTATTACCAATTGATTTTTGAAGCCCCTTGCCGATTCTTATGATTTTCCTTCGCTTCAATGAATTCTAATGAATTCAATTGCCTGCGTACCTAATTTAAAATATGCTCTCAGGACAAGAAGTATTTTTATGTATAATCATCATGACACAGTCGGGACGATAAAGCAAATCGTTGAATGTGTAATATTCCAGAGAAATCACAATTTTGTGTCGCAAATCAAAAATAATATGAAGAAACTAGCTTTTGCCCCCAGCTTCGCTCGCGTTAAATTCAGGGTAACAAACCATACAAACTTCCACCACCCATTTTAGGGAAGTGGGGGGTTAGAAAGAGACAAAAAGTAGCCTATGTCAGTCTCCATCCCTTCAACTATCTCCACTTAAATAATCACGTCAATTCGTCGCCCCGTTTTGCCGTGAAAGACGGACAAACAAACAAACACACACACACACATACACTTTCCCATTTATAATATTAGTAATTAATTCATTTATTCATTTGGAGGATTCGAATTCACAAGGACTCTGTTGAATAGGCCTTGTACTAGCTAACTGCTCGTAGCCATATACCAAATACTGTTAACATTATATTGTATACATTGACGAAATGCGTGCTAAGTGATTTAAAGCTCAGAAGGTGAACTCTTGTGGGCCCCATCTTTTATATCTATTTGATAAACAATCATCTGTCAAATACGAATACGACCAATCGCCGCCAAGATATACACCAATAAATGAAAACGGTTATATTACGTTAGTTCTACATTACTTTAGTTGTTAAACATTACAAACTCAACTTTCGTCAACTCAGTAACTGAACCCATAGCTTAATTGGTAAAGCGATCGAGCCCCGGTAAGGCGTATCGATGCGAGGTTCAAATCCTGCTGGGTTGATTATTTTTCAATGTTTTCAGTGTTTGTATTTGATTGAATAACATACTATTGTATGAGTGGAATGCCCCACTTTAAAAAAACTTGTAATATAATTATGAGTTGATAGCAGCGCCATCTATTATTTCCGTTGTGACACTTGTAAAAGGGTCGGCGGGAAGGGTATCTAACTCTAGTAGTTAGCACCTAGATGTCGCTTACGGCTGCTATAAAGTCGATGTAAAAATAAATGCAAAAAGATGATTGAAGGCATTGAGAATTTCGTCAACTCAGTAACTGAACCCATAGCTTAATTGGTAAAGCGATCGAGCCCCGGTAAGGCGTATCGATGCGAGGTTCAAATCCTGCTGGGTTGATTATTTTTCAATGTTTTCAGTGTTTGTATTTGATTGAATAACATGTTAAACATTAATTTAGTAAAACTGTACAAAATATACAAGTTAATTAATTTGACAACATGGACTACGAATTGGTCACGTCAGATATGACACAATAATGAGAACAACAAAACCCGTCTGGTTAGATTGCTACACTATCCTTATTACAAGACCCGCGCATTTGGCAGCTTTTAATTGGTGGAGGGTGGAATGACAGAAGGACAGACCAGCACAATTTTTGAATTGAAGAATATTAATACCAAAATAGGTAAAAACTGCAGAAGTCGTTTCAGTTATGAAGGTCAGGGCCTATATTTTAACATTAGAACAAAAAATATTGCGTATTATAACGAATACAAAAACAGTAGGCGACAAACTATGAATTACAATATAGGTACGTCGTTTGGCACTACTTTCCCCCAGCACAAACTTCTGGAAATAATATAATCTAATTATTAATATAATTTCTCATAATATGGCATCAACGCCAGAATTCTAGGATTTGTTTTCTTGAAACGGTTTGCATTCTTTGACCTCCACCACTTTACAGCTGCCAGAGGTCCAGATCTAGAAATAAACTGACTGGAGGGGTATCGTTGCTCTCACTATTGTGTTATATCTGACGTAGCTAGGTCTCCGTCTAACAGATATGGGCAAGAAGCTCATGCATCGAACATGAGATAATTACATAGATAGGTAAGTAGAAATCCTCGGTTTAAAGTGAAAAGCTTTAACCATTCTCGTAACACTTTTACGAATTGTACATATTCATTTGAAGATTTCCAGTAAAAAAAGCCTTTTACTTAAAATTACAACTGGTTCTACGTGATATGATAAGCAAGCCTTACGTCCCTGACCTTGGCTAAGAAGGTCAACAAACCTGACCCATCGGACGTATCAAAAACTATTCGAACGGAAAAATCGGGTGAGTCGCCGACGGGATGGCGAGATGTGGCCACTCCGGGTAGAGCCGGGGGAAGAGCGCGGGCGCCCGCGCCGAGGGACCCGGGCTCGTCGGCGAGGTGTCGCGGGCGACCGTGACCTAGCTCAAGTGTTGGGCGGGTCACGCCGTCACGTGGTCGGGCGGGCGGCTTCAAGTAACTGCGGCCGTTCACCCTCACATGGAACCGAGCATAAGCTACAGCGGAAGTGGCCTATGTCTCTGAATTCAACAGTAACTACGTGAATACCTAGGCATAACTTCCTATCACGCATAAACTAAATACGCAGAAAGGTTAATGTTGAACAAATCGTTATTAACAACCATTTGCCGTAAACAATAATGCATTTAATTAATGATTCAATTAAGTTAAATATTGAATGATCACGCATAGCCGTTTATGTAAAAGCGTGAAGTGGTGTTCGCACTCGTGTTCCCGTTTGGGCCGCCGCAGCAGACAGACCTTGACCCGCGTGCAGCTATACACGCATCACAATAACTCCAGTGTCGTCCGGATAACGCTGTCCCGTTAAACCTTATGCCAGTTATAATTATTACATCTAATACTTGTATACATTTTCAGTAAGATTGTACTTAATATGCATATGCCTACTTTGCTAGACAATTAGACCAAGTTATTACAACAATCATTTTTACAATAAGCTATAAAAATGGCGCCGCGGTACCTACTCAAATAAATATAATTGCGTTATCTGTAAGTATGGAGATTCATTGACTTTGTTACACTTTTATTGTCACAGCGCTACATGACTAAACTTGTTTGGTGAAAATTTTCATCGTCTAAATACGTTTCAAAATGTATGTATACAAGTTTCATTATGGACACAAAATAATGAGCTTAATGAATAGTTTATAGTAAACCAGTGTTCTCTTTCACAATAACAAATCATCTGTACTAATCTTGTAAAAACTTACTTATCCTGATGTATGTTATCCTTCCTGTTCCGTCAGATATGACACAATAATGAGAACAATACCCGTCTAGTTAGGGAGCTATAGGGGAAACTGTTCTACCTTGGACAGTTTTTTTTGTTATAGACATTTAGAAAAAATAATAAAAGGCAGCCTGTTAATATGTTAATGTGTTAATATTAATAGCCTGCTCAGCAAATGTGTGATTTTTTAAAGATTGACTATTAAGCTACATTTTTCACAGTGGAAGAAACAACACCATTACTGGTTTGGCAGGGTCGGCTGTTAGAAGAAAAAAGGAAAATTTGTCCAAGGTACAACACCTCTGATGTACCTTTGACATTCACCGACATTCCTTTGGGACGACTGTTTGGAGAATAAAAATACAGTTATGTTCACTTATACATACGAGTATATGCCTACGAAGCAGGAGGTCCCGGGTTCGAATCCTGGTCAGGGCATTTATTTGTGTGTTTATCACAGATATTTGTTCCTGAGTTATGGATGTTTTCTATATATTTAAGTGTTTATATGTATATATCTATTATATATATCGTTGCCTAGTACCCACAACACAAGCCTTATTGAGCTTACTGTGGGACTAGGTTGATTTGTGTAAGATTGTCCCATAATATTTATTTATTTATTTATTTTATATGCATAAAATAATTGACAACATTTCATATTTTTTACTCCTTTATTTAATGTGTTTGTTAGAAAGAAGATCAAATTTTAATGTACCCGTATTTTTGAATTTTTTCTAAAAAGTCCATTTTTTATGCAAAAAATCCATTTGAAAAACAGTTCATTCTAAAAGAGCGTATGTCACATCGGTGGGAAAGTGACGTCATCTAGAATCCAGGGCAATCACAATTGAAAAAAAAAGTTTGACACTGACGGCTGGGTAAAATTTCAAATTGTATTGTATTACTTCAGTTACTTTCATTATATGAATATAATTCCGGTATTTTATTAATTTAATGTAATATTATGCTCCAATAAGTGATAAAACATGGCTAAAATTACTGGCAATATGCGTATGCACACAGTAAAATATTGTTTTATTATCGAATGCAACAATAAATTGAATAATATGCCCTAATAAGGAATTTCTATTCGTGCCCGTTACGAACAGAGCAGAATGGTGTCGTGCAGCAGGATTGAAAGGCACTTCTAAGTCTCATAACTTGTTTATATGCGAAGATCATTTAAATGTAAGTAGGTTCCTAATAATTCTCTTATTTTCCTGCATAATACGAATTCTGAACACAAACTATAGCCGAATTATAACTGTTTGCTATTATTTCAGTTGAAAGAGGACATGGAAAATTACATGTATTGGAAAACGATGAAAGCAACAACAAAGGTAAACGCAAGACTCAAACCCCAAGTTCCAATATTCAGACGACCACTACAAGAAAGATCAAACTTTTTTCACAGGAACTTGATGCTCATCAGCCAGCAACAATTGACCTACTGCTAAAGCTTGAATCTCAAGGTGTAATGTGCTCTCCTGATGTGGCAAACAAAATGACACAAATAAAAGTCAAAATGTCTGATTGCACAACACAGTGTTCGATTCCATTAAATAAGTTCATTCATCAGAAACCTTCACCGATCAGTATGTCACCAGGATTGGATCCTTCACATATGGAAGTACCACAGAAATCACAGAGTTTGATTCAACGTCTGAAACATCTTCACCTGGCTTTGAAAGCAAAGTATTATTGGGCAGAGAGTTTATGATGTCAATTATAAAAAAAGACCAATGAATTATTTGGGCCTTCCTTCTAATTCTATGTGGATTATTGACTATCTTAAAAATAAAGTAGTCACTGAATTAAAAATTATTACAGCTCTTTACAAAATTAGGAATAATGATACATTCACAAATATGGCAGATTTATTTCAGGTCTCTCTGACAACAATGTGGCGAAGTTATTTTGAAACTCTGACAATGCTCAGTACCTTTTTTCGCCAATTTGTTTATTGGCCTTTGCCTTTAATAATAAAAAAAACATTTACCATGTGCATTTAAGACAAGCAGACAATATGCCCAGATTCAAGGCATTATTTATTGTTTTGAAATCGAAATTGAGAAACCATCTGACTCTGTTCACCAGTCACTATCTTGGTCGCAATATAAGGGCTGCAACACTATGAAATATTTAATAAGCGCAACCCCAAATGGTTTTATAAATTTTGTGTCAAAAGGTTATGGAGGACGGATGTCTGATGTCAGAATTGTAGAAGAATCCGGATTTTTACAAGTGGTTCCTCCAAACTGTACAATTTTAGCAGATAGAGGGTTTAAGCACTTGAATACAACTTTGAGCAAACAAGGTGTGAAATTACTACGGCCTCCGAGTGTATACTCGCATATGAAGCCTACTAAAGAGGAGGTTATCGCAACTAAGGTGATTGCAAGTCTTCGAGTTCATATTGAGCGACTCATCAGGCGAGTAAGGGTTTTCAAACTATTGAAGCCACATTCGAGAGTCAATAACAAATTTGTTAACACATTAGATGATGCTGTGCTGGTTGCCTGTGGATTCATAAACTTACAATCTCCTATAATAAAGAGTGTATAAATTTGCTCGTCATTTTTTTCATTTTATAAGCTACTGGATTTTCCAAATGGGTCAGTTGGGGCAAGTATGAACCCATAATGCGAACCTTCCCTGATTTCTTAATTATCAAATATTGACATTACCCCGTATAATTTTCCCGTACGGTGAATGTAATGAAAACGTATTGGTCTAAGAGCTGGCCACGTCAGATGTGACACAATAATGAGAGCAATGAAACCTGTCTAGTTAGACTGCTTTACCATCCTTATTGCTAGATCCGGGCATCTGGCAGCTTTTAATGGGTGGATGTCAGAGTGACAGACCAACAAAGTTTTTAAGTTGGAAAAAAGTAATACCAAAATAGGTAAAAAATGCCAAAGTTGTGTAATTTATAGAGGACAGGGCATATATTTTAACAGTAGATTAAAATCCATGGTATATTATTTCGGAAACAAAAACAGTAGGCGACTAACTAAAAATTGCATTTTACATCATTTGGCACTACTTTTCCCCAACAAAACCTTCTGGATATGATATAACTTAATTAATTACATAATTTTCCATAATATTTCATTAAACCCAGAACTCTAGGATTTATTTTCTTCAAGTTATTTTCATTCTTTGACCTCCACCACTTTACAGCTGCCAGATGTCCGGATCTAGAAATAAGCATAGTATAGCAAACTAACTACATGGGTTTCGTTGCTCTCCTTATTGTGTCATATCATATCTGACGTGGCCAGCTCTCCGTCTATATGTTTTTTGGCATTCATAATGTCCTAACTAATCTGGGTTGGTCTGTAAAAGAGTTTATCTACACTCATATTGTAAGTCCTCTAAAATGCGTTCAAAAACCGTAGCCAATGACCAGCATTACAACAAACGATTTCACTATGATAAGTTTCTTATCTGTGGCAGTAATGTAATTTTAACTTTACATGCTCAAATATTGTTAAGTTATGAGTTTCAAATTTGGAACAGCTGTCAAAACCAACGCAATTTCAATGGGTTTCTATTCTAATATCCATAGATTTTAAAATGTTGTCGATACGAAACGTCAGTACGATATATTTTTTGACATAAACCGCACGACATTTTGATCTCGGATGTCATGAGAATAAGGACTTCGTTCGTTGGCTAATATTAAAACAAAAACTCGCGACAGAAGTTTGTACATATATATATTTCTCTATGGTTTATACGGCCGCCATTTCTGTTATCAACTTGTCAGTTATTGTTTGTCGAAACATTTTTAATTGCGAAAATGTAAATGTTTACTATTAACTATATTATAATAAATAAATATACTTTCCTTATCGGTTCTAATTTATTTATTTTTATTAAGCTTACACCTGTGGGTATGTTTCAGCACTTTTATCTATCTACCTAGTAATGCAGGTCAATTGCCTTCGGCTTCTGAACCCATCTTTGAGTACTTGCAATATGTGTGTAGATAAAGTAATGTATGCAACTGTACATAATTAGGCCTTGAAACACTCGTGTGATCCTATAATGAAACTCGCTGCGCTCGTTTCATTAAACCCCACTTGTTTTAAGGCCCCTCATTATGTATCAGTTGCATAAACTACTATTTGATCCCTGCTAGAAACCAAAAGGTAGTTAAAAAGTTAAAGAAGTTTGTTTTAAACTTTGATTTGCCTCATGGGCCTCTGGCAGCTCTGACAATCTGTAGAATGCATACAATACATTGTAAATTGTAGGTATACATATACACATTATACTGTTTACTTCGTGTCTAGTCACTACCATGTGACTATGTGATAGGACGACCGGTCTGGCCTAGTGGGTAGTGACCCTGCCTATGAAACCGATGGTCCTGGGTTAAAATCCCAGTCAGTGCATTTATTTGTGTGATGAGCACAGATATTTGTTCCTGCGTCATGGCTGTTTTCTATGTATTTAAGTATTTATATGTATCTATCTTTTATATATTGTTGTCTAGTACAGTCAATATCAAAAGTATGTTTACAGTCAAAATGCCAAAAATGCCAATGTATACACAACCTTAATATTAAGGTAATAAAGCCGTGTATAACATACATGTCCTTGGCACCCCAACTGTAAACATATGTACTTTTGACCTCGACTCGACCTACATCACAAGCGTTATTGAGCTTACTGTAGGACTAGGTCAATTAGTGTAAGATTGTCCCAAGATATTTATTTATGTATCAAAGTCCCAGTTATTTTAATAACTCACAAACTTAATAAGAAAATGAGAAGGAAAGTCAGTAAGGATTCATAACTCAATATTTATTTCTAAATATTATGTTACACTTTCTAGTATTTTAGGGAAAACATTTGCTATCCAATAATCTTCAGCTGCCTTGATTACAGTTTCAATGTAAGTTTTGTCATATTTAACCCTGTAGATTGAAACCTTTTTATTTTCCTTAAAAATTTGGGCTTGCTATGCAGAATAATCCTTCGTTTTTATTTGTTGCATGCATCTGAAAGTTTATTTGGGATTTGAATTTGTCACAAATAAGTCCCTTTTTAGTTACATAGTTTGTAAGAGCCTTTTCTTTAGCTGGACATTTGACCTCGATGACATAATCGTCGCAAATGCCATCTGGCGATGCTCCCATGATGGGTGACACCATAAAAAACCCACATTTTACATAACTACTTATTTTAAGGTCCTTTTCTATTTGATTTATTACGTGACTCTCTAGCCTTTTGCCTCGTTTAATCGCTGCGGTTTCTGGAACTTTATAGCCCCCTAAAATGGATTGGACAAGTGCACCATCACTAGTTTTGCACCTTGACAATTCAAATATTTTTGAAGCAGTAATTCTTGATTGTCTAATAGAATGCCATATTTTATTGTTTACTTGATCTTTTGTTGCTTCTTCAATTTCACTGGTTACTTGAGTTGTTAGCATATCTGGGCTATGAAGTTTTGGTAGGATAGGTCAGTATTTTCATTTACAAATTTTAACATAATGTTAAAAACGCTATAATCATCAAGTGTTGCCTTTTCGTTATTGTATAAAACTATTAACGAATTACTCATTTCTCTTTTTTTATATTCTGAGATAAAGTCTTGTAAATCAGGAACAGGATGCATCCTAGGTAATTTACGCTTTTTTCCAATTTCTGATGCAGTAACAAATTCACCTTTTGTCACAGCTTCTGTTAATCTGGGTTTATTCCAGTAACAATTAATAGAAGTTGGCGATGGCTCTTCTGTCTTTTTTACTAGCCACATCAGAAAGCAGAATTGGTGTTTGCAACCCCCTTCAGATGCCTTGCAGTCATGACAGGAAACATCCAGTACAGTCTCACTGTTTTCATCTATACGTACTGTCACTTTGTTTAGCTTCGTGCGGATCTTCTGTTCTGGACTGACTCTGCATTGAATTCCTGAATCTCGTTTCACTTCGACGTAACCGACAGCGTTGTCGACATAAGACGAACGTGAAAACAAATACCCTTCAGCCCCACTTATTTGAGCTAAGTTATGCATATCACTTGCCGCTATGTACTCCATCATCATCATGGTTTCCAGACGCGGCAGATTCGTGCTGTCCGCTCGAAAAAAACCCTTCGGACGGCTTCATTGTTTCTAAGGAAAATCGGTGTCCGGGTAAGGAATGCCAAGTGCGTAGTTTTTGAAGAAGTATCGAAGTCCAGTGGGTGAATGCCAAGTCTTTTGTGATTTATGATCGTAAACAACGTGCGAATGTTTCCAATAATGTATAAAATTAAAACAGTTATGACAGTTGACAAACAAATTATATCAACCACAGATATCTCAAAGAACAGATCAGAAATTATAAGTCAGACGTTTTTTCATATAGTTGTCTCTTTGGTTATTTATGGTTAACCAAGATGAGTTAGAATGGGACAGATAGTACGACCTTGTTCGGCTGTTAACTAATTGTCTCGATTTAAAACTTAACCAACTTGTCAAATTAACCGAGACGTCAAACACAAAATTGTAGCATAAGACGGTTTCTTACAAGTTATGGTGCTATTTCCGATAATTAAGGTGTATAAATTGAATAATTCAAGATTATATTAGGCAGAAATGTCATGCATAGTGCCCTACTGCCGGAGCTGGTTCAAATCAGCAAAGAAGTCCGGAGAAAATACCAGTTTTCATCGGTAAAACACTATTGTTTTTATTTCGAAAATTTATGTAACATAATAATAGTCTCGGATAACTGCACATGCTGGATTCTATAAAATAAGAACTGTTTACGTAGTTTCAAGTTGATTTTATTGAGATTTATTGGTAAAATTAAATTTTTGTAAACGACGCTAGTGTTGTAACTAAATGAAAATAATTATGTCGATATTTTATCGATATGAAACATTTGTATAGGCAAAGACAAAATATTATTATATTAAATTATTGTTTACATACTCAATTGTAAATTTTTCAGATTTCCGGAAAATAATCTATTACGTCAAATATGGATCGACGCCGTAGGGCTAAATAATAAGGGAAAAGTAAAAAAATAAAAAGATAGGGGAAAAGCTTCGTGTCCATTTAAATACAACTGTTTTATTCATGGGTCAGTAGCCAGTCCTCCCAGTAGACAGTAGTCCTCGTGTACCGTTCATATTATATCTCTCCTGTAAATAATAAAACGTGTAAATAGATGAATGACTTTTTAGTTGTCTGCACTATTTGTCCTTTTCAGGATTCCGTACCTCAAACGGAAAAAAAGAACCCTTATAGGATCACTTTGTTCTTTGTCTGTTCGTCTGTCAAGACAGAAATTCTCAGGAACGTGTGAGGTATCAAGTTGAAATTAATTTCAAATATTCGGGTCTGCAATCGATTGGTGCTGTGAAAAATGATAAACAAAACAAAAGAACTATACTAAAATTATAATTTAATTTTAATTTCTTAAAAAAAGGGAACTACCTTTAAAAAACAAACCCACTGAAAGGCACAAAATTCACCTGTTAGTTTTTTTATAACATTCCTGTAATACCTGTTAAAGTGTTAAGTGTGTGGAATACCTGTTACGGATATCAAGTAATATCAACAGTAAATATCGATGTCGATATTTAGTAGAAAATTATCATGCACTGCACTAATTCTCGTCACGAAGTCATGAAAGGCCGAGACAATGACAGGTGAAGAAAATTTTTTTCGATCGTTTACACTTCAAATTTTGGAAAAAATGGTTGATTTGTGTAAACCGGAAGTATGACGTCACTTTACCAAAACAAGACCTTAGTCATAAAATCATTAAACAGTTAGCTGTACTCTACGTCAAAATGGGTATCCGGTACCCATTTTGACGTTTGAGTTTGACGTTGAATCGTTGATATCACAGATATCTCAAAGAACAGATCAGAGATTATAAGCTGAACGTTTTCTATACTTCCGATCTGCTCTTACTAACGTACTTATCAGTAATTAAGAAAGAGATAATCACCATGCTAAGTACGTTAGTAAGAGCAGATCGGAAGTATAGAAAACGTTCAGCTTATAATCTCTGATCTGTTCTTTGAGATATCTGTGATATCAACGATTCAACGTCAAACTCAAACGTCAAAATGGGTACCGGATACCCATTTTGACGTAGAGTACAGCTAACTGTTTAATGATTTTATGACTAAGGTCTTGTTTTGGTAAAGTGACGTCATACTTCCGGTTTACACAAATCAACCATTTTTTCCAAAATTTGAAGTGTAAACGATCGAAAAAAATTTTTTTTGCTACACTTAACACATGTTGAACAAAACTGCTTTACAATTGAGCCTTGTTGAAAATATGAAATGTTGTCAATTCCAATTTTGTGAGTCTTGTAAGACTATGCTCTAATTACGGAATCCTGAATTTCAGCGAAACGTCTCTAATTGTTCAGTTTACTGAAAGGGACCACTTTGTCGATTCTAGTTTCCGAGTTATAGGCAGTTTAGGGAAAACTGACGAAGCTTATAGAAAATCAGTTTTTAACAGAAACAAATAAATGCTCTAATGAATCTATGATTTTGAGCCCAACGCTAAAATGACCAATTTAAGCACCTTTTTAGAGCCTCAAAGTTAGTGCCTAGGGTACCACTTTGTCGATACGATACCTATAAAAACGACGTTATCATACTTTTACCCAATATATTATTAACACAGAGCCACGTAGGGCGACCGAAGAGTCAACCGTCATCGACCAATCGATTGATCGATCATCGATAATCGATAGTTCTATCGATCAGTGTGTGATAACTTTTACTTATAGACTGATCATTTTTTATGCTCGTTACAGTCATTTATGTTATGATCGAACTGAATGTATGTAACTGATATTTGCTGCGTTAGTGATGCGATAGATGGTGCTACAGGAACGCGATTTTGCATAGACATTGTCAGCCCAGGTATTATACGATCCATGATACAAATCAATTCAAAACCTTGGGCTAATTACACGCAATATGTTTATAATACGTATGCAGTTTCATTGTTACAAGGTAGAGTATTCGATACCTATACATTTTCAACGCAGCCTCACGCGCGCCAGCACCTTTTAAGTCGCCGCTGCAGGGTGAGCTCAAAACAGGCTTTCGGCAATAGTATCTTCCTACACGAAGGCCGCAAAAATATGTGACACGCTCGTATGACCCTACAAATAAGAGCATGTCACATATTTTTGCGGTCTTCGTGTAGGATAGGAAGATACTATTGCCGGTGACTGTAGGTACCTTTTATTAAACGATATTTAAATACACAATTGCTCAATTCATTACACTGTTTTTAATAACGTTCGAACATATCGACTGAAGTAAAAGAACGGAGATAGACGGAGAGCTGGCTACGTCATGTAATGAGAGCAATGAAATCCCGTGCACCCCTGCAGTTGGCTATACCATTCTTATTTCTAGATCCGGACATCTGGCAGCTGTTGATTGGTGGAGATCAAAGAATGCACACCACTTCAATGAGGACAAAAAATCCCACGGAAAAACTAAAGTGACACAAACAAACTAATTAACCTGATGATCCTTGATTGGTTTGTTTGTGTAAAGTGACTGATGGATAACTTACCGAAATATCGCCGAAGACAGCTTACCGTGACCCATACGTACCTCAAGAAGATAAGATAAGATACCAAACACAAGCGAGGCTCACAGAGAAACCAAAGTGACATAAATAAACCGATGAAGGTTCAGGTACGCTAGCTCTAGTCCCCTAACTGCTCTGCTATTATTATTATTAATTTTAAAGCTATATCAAAAAATGTCAACAATTGTACTTTTTTAGAAAGCTAATGAACTGATGAACTTATTTCTGTCATTTGTAAGCGAAGCGTAATACTTTTTTTGAATAATGCCTCAAACTTCAATATTTAACACATGAAAAAAAAAGAAAAAATGTACTTCATATCCTCATTTTTTCAATTTTTGAAGCTTTTGGGTTGTTTTTAGGGTTCCGTAGTCAACTAGGAACCCTTATAGTTTCGCTTTGTCTGCCCGTCCGTCCGTCCGTCCGTCCGTCCGCGGATAATCTCAGTGACCGTTAGCACTAGAAAGCTGAAATTTGGTACTAATATGTATATCAATCACGCCGACAAAGTGGTAAAATAAAAAGTGGAATTTTTTTTTTTATTAGGGTACCTCCCCTATACGTAAAGTGGGGAGTGATTTTTTTTTTCATTTCAAGCCTAACGTGTGATATATTGTTGGATAGGTATTTAAAAATGAATAGGGGTTTCCTAAAATCATTTTTCGATAATGTAAATATTTTCGGAAATATTCGCTCCAGAAGTAAAAAAATATGCGTCCCCCCCCCTCTAACTTTTGAACCGTAAGTTTTAAAAATATGAAAAAAATCTCAAAAGTAGAACTTTATAAAAACTTTCTAGGAAAATTATTTTGAACTTGATAGGATGAATAGTTTTTGAAAAAAAATTACAAAATAATTTCTGAACTAAGTTTGTAATTTAACCGCATAAGCAGGTGTTTATTGTACCTGTAATTTCTACAAAATTACAATGAAATGACGTGCTTTCAAATAAAGTAAAAACGGTGAAAATCGGTTCACGCAATAAAGAATTATTCCATAAAAATCATCTTCCATACTTTAAGCTCGCGCGCAATAGTTTACTTAATTTGCCGATAGATGTCGCTGTACGTGGAACTCTCATATCATATCCTACATGGCGGTGTTATTAACTCTTAAGTGGGGACACTTACTGTGACGGACGGAAAACTACGGAACCCTACACTGAGCGTGGCCCGACACGCTCTTGGCCGGTTTTTTATTTATTTAACGTGATCAGTCGTTAATTGGTTATTATAAAATCCTTTTTAGGGTTCCGTAGCCAAAATGGCAAAAACGGAACCCTTATAGTTTCGTCATGTCCGTCTTGTCCGTCCGTCCGTCCGTCCGTCCGTATGTCATAGCCATTTTACTCGGAAACTATGAGACGTATCTTTATAAAATTTTAACATAAGCTGTATTTTGTGTGCCGCTACTTAGTTCTGTAGGTACTGAAATTTTTGAAAAAAAAAATTTTTAGTGGGCACTCCATACATGTAACTAATTGTCAAAAAAAAATGTTCTACCAAATATCAACATGATGCATATCAATCGATAGGTCTTTAAAAATAACATAGATGTTCCATTGAACATTTTTTGATTAAATAGATATTTTCAGAAATAATAAAAGTTGTCCCCCCCCCTGTAACTTTTGAACAGTAAGTCCAAAAATTATGAAAAAATTCAAGAAGATACGTCTTTGAATATTCTTTCCACGAAAATTATTTTGAACGTTATCGGTTTGGACGTTCTTGAGATATCTCCAAAAAACTAGGTAGATACGACCTTGCGATATTATTTTTTTCGATAGCCGGTACGGAACCCTCCATTATGCGTGGTCCGACACGCACTTGGCCGGTTTTTTTTTTTAAATTTGGATTCAAGTAGTTTTTTCACAATTACCAATTTAAGGCCGAAAGGCGGGTATTTTTATAAAAAAAAACTCAAATAACTTGAAAACCAATGAGTTTTAACCCCTATTAGTTAATAGGACTTAAACGTTACAAATTAGCTATAGAATACGGAGTTGCCAATCATCCTGTATACCAGGCGTCCCACGACTTTGCCACATGGAGGGGAAGTACTTTAAATACTGTAGATAGGACATTTTACTGAAAGAAGACTTCATTTATTTCTTTTTTCAATTAAAAATCTTACCAGTGCCTACCATATTTAGGGGGTTCGATTCCAGGTTCAGACAGGCGATAATTTAAAATTCTTTAAATGCAGATCGTATTGTTTTAAAAATAAAAATGAAGTCTTCTTTCAGTAAAATTTCCTATCTACAGTATTTAAAGTACTTCCCCTCCATGTGGCAAAGTCGTGGGACGCCCGGTATATAGAATAAAAATAACGAACGTCTAAATAAATGATCTCGTTACCCATTCAGTGATAAATTGCAATACCTTGCGGTGTTACGCCGACGTATTGGAGGTTAAGTCGTATCCGGATGTCGCGATATCCGGTGCCCGGCCGTGATCGCCTTCCTACGAGACTTCAACTCATGGCCCACACTTGGCTTATTTAATCCCCGATGCATATGATTTCTTCTACTCAGAGAATGTTCATAGGCTCCCCTATTTGTACAGTAAAGTAATTTTAGGTCAAATATTATTAATAATATTAGGTAAAATAAATATTTGTACAAAGGCAGACTTATCCCTTACTGGATCTAGTCCAGTCAACCTTTGAGCAGTTGATGGAGAATTGGAACTGGTAGACATACATGGCCGTACAAAACAGCAATAAATAAAATACTAATAAAAGAGTTCAACATTCTAATCTAACCTGCTAGATACATAAATAAAACATAAATGTAAATAAATACCTAACCATATACATATAATAACATGTACACTTTACATAAATAAATACTATATACAAGCATACATACATATGTACATACCTGCATAGTCTAAACCGCGATTAACATATTGTAATTCGTCTGAAAGCCATAACTTTGTCAAATTCGCCTTTAACGATGCGACCGCTTATCACTGTGGAAGAGGAGACGCAAAGAATTCCATAACTTAACAGGATATACCGTAAAGGATTTGTTATATGATCGCATTGATTAATGATCATTGTGAGTTGGCATGGAGAGAGAGAGAGAGATCCGCACTGGAACGAAGGCGGTGACCGCTCCCGTCTGCCAAAAACTTAAATCTGTCCGAGAGATAGAGTGGAGGAGAAGGAAGGAACAACACTTTAAATAGAAGGGAAAGAACATGAAGGTCTTTACGTCGGCGGATAGGCAGCCACTGGAGTTGAGAGCGGAAATACGAAATACGGTCTTTACCAAGGCCGTAAATGTATCTGATGCAAAAATTATACAAACTTGTCAATCAGTTCCTCCGTCAAATCCAGAAAGGTAATGTTCGCGTAATCCAGAAGTGGAATTAGAAGATAACGGGCAAGCATTACTTTCGTGTGGAAAGAAAGGATTTTTGGAGACGCCGAAGTGAGTGCAAAGAGGCAAAGAGTCTTCTACTATTTTCAGTCACATAAGCTGTCCAAGAGAGAGTCTGATCCATGACAATGCCCAAATTCCTGACGGTAGGTGAGAAAGGAATGTGTGTTCCGTCAAAGTAAATCAAAGGCATTGTCATTTCAGATAGCCTGCCTGCCTGCTAAATATAATAGGAAAAATGCACATGGCACAAGTATGAAATTGCCCTTTTGTTTACCAGGGGACAAATTTAAATAACAAAGACCTAAGTAAAAATAGACGGACAGACAGGCAGTCCTCTATCCTAAAGTGGTTCTGTTTTTTTTATACATGCAACAAAATTGGAATTTTAAAAAGATTGTTTTTTTTTTTTCATGATTAGATGGATAGAAAAATTGGACGAATTGTGACAAATTTGACACGGTGATGCACATACTTAATATACATATGTATGTGTAATGAGTTATTTATTTTGAAATTAATTGTGTATCCAGTGAATATGAGTTACAAATTAGCATTAAGAGATATGTACCCCCATATTCATTATGTGAAGCAAGACCTCATAAATGTTTAGTAAGGTGTTCCCAAAACATAATTGAAAACAACATAGCTCATCGCAAAAACATCCCCTACACTGGCCTTATACTGTATTAAATGTGTTGATTTACATTTCCGGGTTAATTGTTAAAACAGGTAACAGCAATCCATGCCGTCACCTTTCAAGATTGCTCTGAACGTTCTGCGAACCTCTCAAAGCTAATTCCTTGAAGGGTTCCCGTTGGCGCCGCTGACGCCTTCCCGTCATCCAACCCGAAAAGCACTTCCCAAGCGCGTCAAGCACTCGAGTCGGGGGCTGTGGGGGAGACCTCCTGCCGCCCCTTCACGCCCCGCCCGAGTTCGAAAAAAGGCGATGCACTTCGAATTGTTCTTTTTGTGTCGACGATCGATCGTTTCGGTAAAGGAGTGAGTTTTTATCTGTCCGTCCTGCAGTAGGCTACTTCACACGTGGCGAGCTAATTGGGGGTGCGTTCTGGAACGTTCCATTAGAAAATAGGACGGTACGACGCGAATTGGCGAGTTTGAGGCAGTTAAGATGAGGAAAATAAAGTATTTCATTAATTAAAAATCCACGCGTCGTCATAATTCATAAAACATGTAATTTAAATATGTAACCGTATGCGTGACGCTAATTTGGTAGTGTTTTATTCAAGTTTACTTACAGTACAGCATGCCACTCCGTTAAAAAAGAAAGTAGAGCATCATCCTTACCTGAAATAAAGAAAAACATATTTAGATTCTGTCTTAGTGACAATAGTCACGCAATAAAAGCTTGTCCCAGAAAATAAAATACGCGTATTATTTTGTTAGGAATCCTTACCCCATAATAAATTCAATAAATTTTACAATACAGTTGTATCTGAAATATTCGAAAAATATCTATATTAACATAACTATCCGTTTAAGTTTTGTTCATCCAAAAACTTCTTAATGTTGCCTTAACCCCTGCCATTAAGTTTTGTACATCGTCATTGGTGATTAACCAATTTGGAAGCTTCATTCGATTTCCGTTTGTATCTAGTTTTCACTGAGGTGGGCGAGCGCAATAATATCAATCGGTCATCAGTCAGGACACTTGAGAAGATTTTGGTGTTTTTCAACAAAATCGATATCATTTATACCACTCTATTGCACTCTTCGTAAAGTGACAAGTGGCCAAATCAGGCCAAAACAGGACAGGTGCTTTTATATGAATGACAACAATCGTTTTCTTAAGGCAGTCATCTCATCAGGTATTCATACATCATGTATGGTTCCTGTAGCAAAATATGGTGTACTGCGTTTGCCACATGAGAACTTTTTTTAGCAAATTTATCCATTTTGATAACCTTGTACTACTCTTCAACGACAGTTTTTCTATCAGTACCAGAATGATAGTGGTATCCTAGAACAGATTTAATGTCTAGTTTGGCGTGTTTCGTAATCCATAACAACACGATATTTTTCTTGAACATTTTCGAATACAGCTTTCTGGATCGGGGTTTAGCTTCCGTTTGTTGTTTCGCACTTCTCTTTGGTGCTTCCGCTTGTTTAAATGACTCCATAGAATGACTTCTTTGACCCGTTGCACCTTACATTTTCACGTTTTGCCCAAGTCACGTACAGAAAGGGTTGGATTCTTCCGTAAAGCTGCTAAAGTGTTATTTGTCTATATATTGATTTGCAAACCCTGATTTGCAGCCACCTCTAGGTTCTAAAACCCTTTGAACGGTTCTTAAAGAAGTTTGTCGTAGATACCCCACGATATTTAACATATTTGTAATAATTTTAAACAAAAAAGAACCGACTTCACTCAGCATCCACCTTTCCAAAAGCAAATGCTTGAGCTGCTGTAAAAAGTACTCAAATCACTATAGGTGTGCCTATAATAGTTGAAGAGTTCCCTCGATTTCTCCAGGATCCCATCATCAGATCCTGGCCTGGTTACAATGGGACCAACTGTGAAGTATACTCTTTCAAACAAAAAAAGAATTTTCCAAATCGGTCCAGCCGTCTTCGAATAATCGGTGAACATACATAAAAAAAAAAATAGCAAAAACAAAGATCCCGACGAATTGATAACCTCCTCCTTCGAAATCTTGAAGTCGGTTGAAAATAAAAATCATGCAACTTCTTTTGTACTGACGACTTCTTTGAGAATACTTATATACTTATAGCTTTTTTTTTCCTTTAATTCAAATTACAAACAGCATGTTTTTCTAGGAAAGTAGTTTTCAAACCTATTTGGTTGTATTCTGGTACACAACATTAGTTCAAACGAGCGACACTTTTTTGTGGGTCAAGCTATAAAGCTTGCAAACAAGCTACATTATACAAAGGTTTTAAGCAAACATAGACAATCAATCAACGCTTATACTAATACATCAAGAGTAGACCGTACGCAACTCTACCTCGAGTAGCAAGATTTAGCTTTGTGTTGTGTAGGGCAATGCATGACAAAATGTTAGGTATGTATTTTAGTACCTGGTAGCATGAACCAAACTTGTAGCATTTTGTGTAGTTGGCAAAAAATTACCCCATTTTTTGACAAAAAACTACTTCAACGACTAGCAAGTGTCAAAAAATTGGGTAGCCCACACACAGACCTGACATTGCATTTTTTTCTGTAATACTTTTGATTTCGGTAACGAGTTCTTTAGAATTGCACTAGTTTTACCTTCTATCAAGTTAATTATTTCAATTCTTCTTAATAAGATATAATCATGAAGTAGCCAGTTTTGGGCAATGAAACCTCTTATTTTTTGACACCTGTAAACATATATCAGTATCTCATATACAGATAAACAGTATCTTATGTAACGCATAACACTGCTTTAAACCATCCCGTGAACTCATTTGCACGTCGTCTTGCATTAGTCGATTTCCACTTTAAAACATAAAACTTGGCTGAATTACAAAACCTCCAGGTTTAAGGGCGGCTACAATTTTTTGTTATTACCAGGTTGATTAGTACTTTCGAATGACATAAGGTTCAATTTGCTATAGGATGAGGTATATTGTATAATGATGCTTATTATTACTATACATTATTATTACTTCTAGTACTACTACAAAATTGTATGTACCTGATTTGTACCTGGATGTAACCAATATATTTTATCTTTATCTTTATCTGCTTTTGCTGACTATAAAATGCTCCAAGATTTTCTCAGGCTACCAAGTACTAAAACTTTTTACCGTGCATTGCCCTACATATGCCGAATTCTGCTTCTCGATGAGGTAGGGTTGCCTACGGCCTACTCTTGATCTACAAGTGAGGATGCTCCGCTCTACGAATTCAAATTACTATTTAGTACTTACACACTACAAAAAACAAACTAAAGAATAGTTTATAAAATAAGTTCATGATTTAGTTGCATTAAAGTAACTAAGTTGATTCGCATCGCTGCGCCATACAAAGAAGGCAGCTACCTACAAGAAAGATTCACAATAATATGTAAGATTGTAATGGCAATAAAAATAACTTGGACTCACAGCGCCAGTAAACTATATCGCGTGTAAAGGACGCTGCATTCCGTTACTGCTTACTGATACTTACTACTTACATTTAATTCTAACATTTCTCGTTTCAACGTTCATATCTGTAGTATCTGTGTACGTAATAATTTAAATATTACTAACACAAGTATTTCAGTCGAAAACAAACAAACTAATAAGTTGTGAATGCAATCCTGTTGTAGTAAGGTCTAATTTAAAATATGAATGTAAACTCCATTGAGGCACAGAAATTATAGAAAGTGTCGACATATTTGCCTTGTGCGGATTTGGAAATTTTGCATGTTTTTATTGTCGTACTGGAGAAAACGCATCGATGCTCAAAAATGTTTTCCTTAGAATGTTTTCTTCTTATATGCCGTTTCAACTATCGGAGGTCGACTCTTTCGTTAATAGTGGCTATCATTTATAGTTATTAATGTCTACTAAATTACTTGGATACACGATATTTTTTATTCCATTGTATTATAATAACTGTTATAATACGTTAATCGTTTCTAAGTAGCACAAGGCAGCTGTTCAAAATGTGAACAGAAAAACAATTTTCTTCAACAAATAAATAAAAAGGAAAACATGACTAATAGTTGACCAAACGTGACGGCGTTTAATCTGGTTCAGTTTATTTTTTCTTAAGCGGTAGAAATTCTGACAGTTTTTTTTCTATTTAAGCTAAAAAAATGTTTCTAGGCAATTATACGGACGCGGAAAAATTATTTAAAAATCTTGACTTCTGTGAAATGGGTCACAATTTTTTTACTGTATTTCTCAAGAACACTAAACACCGTGTTATAAAAAAAAACGCTATGAAACAATGCAATGAATCGATCAGTATGCAACTTTGTTCGCAATAGCCTGTTCAATTAATTACATTGTTGCAAGTTGCAATCCGGCTTCTCTAATTATAATTAATGTCGGCAGTAGCATTAATTCACTATAAATTAATTATAATCGACAAAAAATCTAGCTTGTTGCGTAGTCAGCCAATGTTTCTCTAGAAATAATAAAATAGCGTGACTATTCTTCTGCGCTTGGTGTTCGCGTCTTCCACACTCCACTCTTTAAATTCGATTCGCTAGTCAATTATCAAGCAGTCAAACACGAATATATACGGTATTTTACTTTAAATCATATAACAAAAAAAACACAGCACAGCTTTTATTTGGAGAATAAAATACCTACTATTTGTAAATATTTGTTTTTTTCTCACATTGTCTGCCCAGTTATCTATGACCTCGTTGGAAACAGAAAATGCCTGATTTACAAAGTACATAATCGTACATGCCTTTAAGTCAACTCTTCAATTCATCCTCTACTTTTGTATCGTAACAATAAACAATGTGGGTAGTATTATAGGAACTTTATAGATGTTTTAATAATGTACAGTCTTAAATAGTACCCTTATCATAACGTACCTACCTATTTATACCTATTCACACAATTACAATACCATATAATCACGATATAAAATCTTAGTTCCATTCATTCTACGATTGTATGATTCATGGCTTTTAACGTAAAACTCTACGCCAGCCGTCGCATCACTAAGTTCGCACGTATCACTATTGAAACAATATTGAATATGCATTGTATGAATGTAGGCGAAATCATTGTTGTTATTATTTCCCGAACCCGCAGAGACACGGGCCGTATTAAACATAATGGGAGACGGTAGTGTCATGCTTTCCGTAATTAAATGCGGAACCTCGGTGACCTCTCGCCAGTCAGACGAAATGAGGCACTTGTGAGAATAGTGACATCGCGTTATGTAGGTATTTAATATGTAGTACACTGACAATACGTTAAGACAGATACGAGTATGTAGGTAAGTCTGTACAGAAAAGTTTTTTTACAAGAACACATTAAGATAAAAAAAATCTCTTAATGAACCATATGATTTCATACATAACTATGCCTAATTATTAATATAAAAGTCCTCTCGTAGTCTTAAACTTTCTATCCCTCTTCACCGCACCGGCTTTATATCCAACTCCTTCGCCCTACAGGCTATTCGTCTTTGGAACAGCACAGAGCAAATTTGCGTTTAAACGTATGTTACGTAAACACCTTTCTAAATAGTCTAACTCACTTAAGGATTAATTATCTGCATATTACTTATAAATATGGGTACTATATTTTTATTTATGTATGTATATGTATGTTTATGTTATGTTTCTATATGTGTATGTGTATTTATCAATAAATAGTAATGTTGATTTGTGTTTCTAAATATATCTCGATTTCTATGATCCTGCACCAATTACAAGTTTCGGTTTGATCCAATGGTTCACTGGTAGAGAATGCCTTAAGGCATTAAGTCAGCCTCATGTACACTTTTTATTTGTGCAATAAAGTTTAAATAAAATAAATAAATAAAAATAATTAATTTTTATACGTACATAAATATTACACATACCCAGTACCCACCTTTTGCGGAACAGGCTTTATGTAAGCAGACTGGCTGGCGTTCATTTTGGGATATAATTGGACCTGTTTTAAACGTGGTGCCATTTATTAGTTTGGCAACTTTTTCTTTTCAACTCCAATCTATGCTGGGTTTTTCTTCTCCAGAGAGATACTAATATGACAGTGCGATTCCACAATTTCAATCTATTCTTGTTGGTTTGTACAAAAAAAAAAATGCTGGATTGGGCCATATTAGGTAGTAAACTAGATAACATCTCTTCTTTATTTATTACAAATGACGATAGGGTTGTTGTAGATTAAACTGTAATTTATTATCTGGAGAAACAAAAAGCGGTAGCATAGCATTTGGTTACGTAAACACCAGCTTGATCATGCGTCACCTTAACCGAAGAATCAGAACTTTATCTTAACACAAGGCGTAATGATTAACAGTAGGTACATCAGATGCTGGGAAAACAAGGATTACCGGTCAAGTAGGTATATAATCTAAGTTTTTCACGCCTAAGTGAAGTATGTATAGTGCTTTTCTCAAATATGCAATAATAAAAAGAATGATTTTTTTTTTAATTCGTTCATAAAGCATTAGTCTACTTTGTATAGTTAGTATCGTTGACGCTAAGGTTACTTTGCAGGCTTACGCCTAAAAAGCTGTATGAAATCCCACTACAGTCCCCTCAAGTTGTTGTGCCCAAAACAGGATACTTCCGAGCCTATTATAAAAATATATTTTCATAGCTTTAAAATTACAATATACGCGAACACTTTTGTCAGGGTTGATGACCTGAATTTAAGCGAAGGAAAGATAGCAAATACACATTATCATTTTCATGTGTTATTCATGTATTTCCAAATACCCATGCATAAATACGCTATAGGGTGTAACAATGCTTCGTCATCAGCGCATTAGAAATACGAGAGAAATACAAAATAGAGGCAGGAATACGGAATTAACTAATAAAATAAGTTTCAGCCCGTCACAGTGAGACTGATTTATCGTTTGGAAATAATTCGGTTCTCTTACTCTATGTTTGCCTCCTGAATATTATGTTAACAAATATCGTTGCTATATACATACATAATAAAATAACGTATTATAATATTTATAATAAGGGTGCAGGGCGTACCTTGCAACCAACATGTGATTTTTCTTTACCCGCTACAAAGTGCAAAGCAAGTTTTTATATAGTGTATAATATCTGTATCCCAGACAGAAAAAACAGGACCAGCTCATTAGAAAGAAAATGCGCTATTTATTGCCGTTATCTTAAAAAAATTACATTTTGGTGGGATGTACATATGTTATGGAATTCGAGTCGAGATATATATTCTAGATTTTAAGGTTCTACCTTCAAGAGTTTATGCTGTCTGTAATAAGATTTGTAATTACGTAAATGCATGCTACACGACAGCGGCAACAACGTGCTAAATTCAGCACAATTTCTCGTTTCAAGAGTTTCGGACCAACAGGGCAGTAAGTCTGCACAAATGACGTAGCCACTTCCGCCGTGGCTTGTTTGCCTCCGCTCCTAGCTTGTTAATTGCCGAAACAATTAAACCATTTATCAACAGTACTAATTTTAAGTGTCCGATTTCATTCGACATACGCACCACGCCCGCGCGTCCCTAATTGAGAACATGCGTGAAAAATATTTATTGGAATTTGTTTAATAACATGAAATTAGTATAAAAAAGTGAAAATCCGTAATAAGCTTCTAACATTTTTGTAAAGATATTGCGGGTTAAAAACGTATATTTGAGCTATTTTCTATACCCCAATTGTATTTTTCAATCTCAATTCGTACTTGTGTCCAAACAAGAAAAAAAATGTACGACAACTATATAGGCAAACGCATTATTTTGTGCCTAAATTTACAAAAATCTTCCAAAAACGTATTCCTTCCAAACAGTTTTCCGCAACTTTGAGGCCGGTGACGTCACAAAACTCACGCTTATAGTGGGGTCGTTTTGACGCGCGGCGCAAAGGCCTCACGTATTTTCGCATTTTTGACGTTTCAGGGCTACAATAGACAGTAGGTGACATTTGAATCTAACGGGAAGTAGAATCTAATAACGTCTTCCAAAAAAATCATGCATTTTGCTAATTATATCACGTGGTCAAGGTTCTTATAGTGTTATTGGGCTGTATAGGCACAGATGATTTAGGCGGATAATTTTTCTGCAGGATACTACTAATACTAAGCATGGAACGGATGATGCGTGGTGTGGTACGTATCCTCAACGTAATAGCGAAAAGCATCGACTGATTTTTATTTTCTCTGATTGAATTCACGAAGACTGCATATTATGATATAGGCGTAACGATGTAATCTAGATATAAGGAGTGGTCCTGAAATAAAGTAGCCGTGTACAATCTTGTGTATTTTTTAATTTAGTGCTAATTTTGAAGCAGTATATTTATTTTATTAATCCGTAGATACAATACTAATAAATATAAATACAATCATAATAAAATATGTGAGCATATATAAGTTTTCACGTTTTTATTTCACAATGCTTTTTGAACAACATAATTTGACAATCTTCAATCGACATCCGCTACAATGCCACAATTGTGTTTCCATTTTCACAACCCGTGTTATGCTTTTCAGAATTTCTTCATCTTACCAAGAAGCTACATTAATTAACTGTATTTTAGCTGGGATAGTCAGGAAGACTCTCTAATCTAACCTCTGACAAAGATTTTTCTATGGAAGACAATTTTCTATAAAAAAAAGGCAAATACATTTAATTAAAAATTACTGTAACTACCTTAAAATTAAGCCAGATAAAAAAGTTTACTATTGAAGTAAGACAATTTATTAAGGTATAAAATAGCTCATCAAATCAAACTATAAGAAAAAACATGGTTTTGAGAAACCTCAAAAATTCTGTTAGAAGGCGCTGTTCAAAAAACTATGTGTGTGATGGAATACAAAAGGCGAAAACTTCCAAACGCTGTTTCATTTAAATATGATTGTATTTAGGTGTTGTATGATTGTATCTAGAGATTATTTAAATATAAACACTGCTTCTAAATCGGCACAAAATAAAAAGATAAATCAGAAAAGGCAAGGCTACTTTTTTTCCCGGACCACTACCGGACTAATAGGTATCTACTTTGGTTTTTATGTAAAAAAAATAGTTGCACTTATTGTCTTAGACTTAGCACCTATTTACGATTTATGGACTTTTTCCTTACTTATGCCGTAAGACCTACCTTTTTCAAATTTTCTGACTCTTGGTCTATGAGAAGTATGCTATTAGGTTTTGTAAGTAAGAGTAAAATTATTTTTTTCTTGTGATGGGACCACAAATTAGCCATTTTTGGGCTTTTTCCTGTACTTGGGCTGTAAGATTTATCTTTCTTGACAAATTTCATGATTCTAGGTCAATGGGAAGTACCTTAGAGGTTTTGTAAGCTTGAAACCACAAAAAAAATTCTTGTGATGGAACAACTAATTAACCATTTCGGACTTATTCCTTTACTAATGCTGTAAGACCTTCCTTCTTGCCAAATTTAATGATTTTAGGTCAATGGGAAGTGTGGGACTTTAAGGTTTTGGTAAATAAGGCTTATTTAAGCCTTAAGATACGGCTATTTAGCCGTATCTTTGAACTGAATTCACTTAGAAGCTTGATACTTTTATGATATATTTAACGGCCTCCTAGCCTAGTGCTTCATAAAGCAGGAGGTCCCGGGTTCGAATCCTGGTCAGGGCATTTATTTGTGTGTTTATCACGGATATTTGTTCCTGAGTTATGGATGTTTTCTATGTATTTAAGTATTTATCTATATCTATCTATTATATGTATCGTCGCCTAGTACCCTCAACACAAGCCTTATTGAGCTTACTGTGGGACTAGGTTGATTTGTGTAAGATTGTCCCATAATATTTATTATATTATTTATTATTATTATAGCTTCAAGGGATAACAGACAGTATTTGATGTAAATTTGTAACATGATAGCACACGTTCCTGAGAAAAAGGGCCTTGACAGACCGATAGACAGACGGACAACAGTGATATATATCTGTAATCGCAAGTTCTCATTAGAAGAAAATCTTACACATACGATAAGCGTGCCTAGCCATTAGCCTTTTAAACGCTTAGCATCGGACGGAAAAATCGTGCCCTCAACGCCAGCGCGTGCGAGCGCGCAATGCGAACCGGTTATATTTTGGACGTGATATCACGTGCCGGCGCTGAGAGCATGACTTTCCGTGCGCGTGATTTGACGTCTTTGGCGGTCAAAGGGTTAAAAGCCGCGTGAAAAGACCCATGAAAATGTTTGTTCTAAATATTTAAACAAGCGCGCATAGCTAGCGTAATTATTATTCGAACTAATTTGCAGGTATGATAGAAAATCGACGATTAAACTAAGTATATACTCGTATCTATTTGTAGTGACGGGACTTAACCGCGTATATAATTTTAAAATTACCTTCGGCGTTTCGAGGACGACACAACAAACAACAAATAGATACGTGTAAAAACCGTGATAGTTTAAACCAGTGTGTTTTGATTAAGTATATATCCACTATTAACCTTTTTTCTCTTTTTTTTTGCGTTAGTGTATCTTATATACCTGAGTTTAAATTAGAAAAATCATATGAATAGTGAATGTTAACTGGCTCAATTTATAAATCTAAGTATTAATTTGCCTTTTGCTCTGCATTTTAGAAACAGCTAAACTACGATGACTCGCAATGTAAAGTACCTATAAAGGCATTTTTTGGCGGTACACGGTACACGGAGGGCGAGTGTAAACTAACAGTGATACAGGTTGCAATAATTGGACACAGCAATTAACAGTGTCGCGGTCGCCCGCCGCGGCCACCGATCGGATGGTTTGATTCGCGCGAGTTTTTAACCGCACGATCACCTGCGGGTTAATAGCGCCCAATATCTCGCTGATAAACGGATAGGTATATATTTTTGTGGACGAAATGATTACACCCAGTGTTGAGTCAGAGAGAAACTTCTTATCCTCTAGATTTCCCTCTCCTGAGAATTTCCGCTTTCTCGGCGAAACTTTATCGAGGAGTCTCATGGTCGAGAATTTCCGAGAAAATTATCGGGATCGTTTAGAATAAATATTCTGAATTTGTGCAGATTTTATGTACTTACTTTCTTGGAAAGTCTCGTTGCAGAGAACATTCTCACGAAAATTTCTCGTTCTCAGAAAGTTCTCGAGAACAGCACAACTCTAATTACACCCTCATTTAAAGACTTGTTTTACTAGTACTTGTTGAATGAAATAATGCTTTAAGTAGTTACAAATATTTTAATACTTTGCTGACCGAGAAATGTGAATTAATACAAGAATATGAGGAAATTAGGGTAGTTGGTATATATTACGACCCGTTATGTTATGTAGGATTGGCGTCGATCATCGAAACAGTAGTGCCATAGCGATTGATATTTTGGTAACGTTTCAACATTTAAATGATACAATAAATTCGCATTATCGCCTTCGCGCCTATGGAATTATTTCAGCCGGGACGCATGATTAATTAACTGGATATTGTTAAAGCGATAAAAACGATCAACCTATACGATGCATTGTGTACGAAATTAGCAAAAAGACAGGTTCCAACAAGGTATTAAAATATAAGGCTTATTCTTTCGTCAAATTGGGTGCAACAATGTAGTACCTCTATAACGTTATTCATAAATGTCGTACAAAATTTAGCTAAGTGCCCTCGCTGTGTCACTTTGATACTTAGGTTTATTAGAAAGAAACAAAACATATTTTAACAAATCAAGGCTTGTCATGTTTCATGAATCAAGGGGTAGCAGTGCAAGAATAGTGTTCAGTAATCCATTTGCATTAAAACCACAGCACCCGAGTTCATTCATACACATGCACGGTTGAGCTGTTCGCATACGAGCCACTGGTCGCCTCGTGCCACTTATATTCTATTACTATAACGATTATACATATAAGTATATACATAGGTAACAAATCTTTGAACGTGAATTAATTTATGTATTCTGTTGCAACAAGAAAAAATATGACACAAAAAGGTGACCACAGAGGTATTTTTTACCACAACGAATAGTCGTACAATTTTATCGTCTATCGCCATATGCATCAGTTTCGCACTTACATTAGGGTCAAATTTACTTAATCTGATAGCCAATAAACTGTTCTATCTGCCCTTTAAGTCTTCATGTTGGTTTTAAGGACCTGTATATATGAGTGTCTGTCCGCTGGCAGACCGCAGAAGAGGGACTCTAACGATCGAACTAACATTATAAAGCTAGAGTGGATCTCAAAATACATTAGTTTAGTCAAACTATTATGCAAAGACAATTGAATATTACCTGAGAATAATAAATAAGCGTAACGCCATAATTTAGGCGGGGAATCAATTGTCAGCCGGAATAACCAGTGACGCTGTGAACGGCGGGTGGAAAACTATTCAAACTATCAGAATTCATTGCACCACCGCACTTAACGAGGCGAGTAATAAAATGAAATCTATTCGTTGTTGTGGAAATGTATACAGCGGGACATCGAGTTGATTGCTGCCATATTTCACGTTTCACCGGGAGCTGCTGATGTCATGGAATTCCGTCAGCTGTTTCATCACCCATTGGACTGTTATGCTTGTTTTCTGAACACTCTCTAAATACGAGTACCAGGAAAAAACTTGTGTGGGTACCAATATTACACAAATTTCACCATACAAGACGAATCACAATGACGTCACGTACGTAAATTAAATCACGCCACAATGACCAGTTTTCAGATAATGAAATCATATTTAAATAATGCGCACGACCAAAAGTGGCTGGAACTTCGGAGCTTTTCAACACCGTTCGGGATCAAATATTGACCTCGACTCAACACGTTACATTTTCCCGCGAAAAACATTCACACACGAAATGATCACAGGCTCTGCCCGAACAGGGACCGAATAGCGCACGGTTTAGTTCACAAATTAGTTTGGCAGCTGGAAAAAATTAATTGGATCACCAATCCCTCTGGCCGCGTTTTTGCCGTTGATGTATTAACATTATTTTATTGGGAAGTCGTCCGCCGATTGCTACGATATTGTTTTTCGAATTTCCCGAAAACAATATTCCCGTTTGCGAATTAAAAAGCTGGCAAACCGTGACTCGTTTTGTGTAATGATACTCCTAGTGGTCTAAGAGCTGGCCACGTCAGATGTGACACAATAATGAGAGCAATGAAACCTGTCTAGTTAGACTGCTTTACCATCCTTATTGCTAGATCCGGGCATCTGGCATTTTTTAATGGGTGGATGTCAGAGTGACAGATCAACAAAGTTTTTAAGTTGGATAAAGGTAATACCAAAATAGGTAAAAAATACCAAAGTTGTGTGTTTTATAGAGGACAGGGCCTACATTTTAACATTAGATTAAAAACCATTGTCTATTATTGCGGAAACAAAAACAGTAGGCGACCAACTAAATAATGCATTTTACATCATTTGGCACTACTTTCCCCCAACAGAACTTTCTGGATATGATATAACCTAATTAATTACATAATTTCCCATAATATTTCATTAAACCCAGAACTCTAGGATTTGTTTTCTTCAAGTTATTTGCATTCTTTGACCTCCACCACTTTATAGCTGCCAGATGTCCGGATCTAGAAATAAGCATAGTATAGCAAACTAACTACATGGGTTTCGTTGCTGTCATTATTGTGTCATATCTGACGTGGCCAGCTCTCCGTCTATAGCCACGTACAATTATAAAAACAAAGGCTATTTGTATTGTACGAATTGTTTTTAGTAGGTTGTATACCATCAAAAACATTAAATGAACCAACAGCAAGTCCCGCAACGCAGTTCTTCGACCGCAAAAAGTATTGAGATCTAATGCAAAACCAAGCCGGTGTCCATAGAACTCATACCCCACTGGAGTTTACTAACAGCATTTCATTGTGACCGTTTCCATATTAGATGTCTATATTTTTATAGTTAATAGAATGACCTGACCATCGCACGGCAGAAAATATGTAGATACAGCGATAACCGGCCTATCGTTGGGTAAATATTTCATTACATGATGTGATATCGATAGATAGATTTTATTGCGTTTCTATTTTAATGTCCTGTTCGATTGCCAAGTCATTATATTTATTTTAGCCCTTTTCTCCTTCCACGTTCATGCCGTGCACATTATCATACCTATTTTCACGCATAAACCCGTATTTCTTTCGGCTTCGGGAAAAAGATGGTATGGCCGTGCCTTTGTCGTTTGTTTTGCTGGACTTGGCGAGGGCACTGCCCCAGATTTTAGAGCTGATATTATAACACTTAAAAATAATGTCATCCCCCCCCCCCCCCTTTCCCCGTTAATACCGTCATCGTCCATTTTTGTATATATTTTTTGTTTTGTATTTTATTCTAATAAAGAAATTTTACATCTGATCATGTCATCGCCAAATTAAAACCTTTTTACAAGTTTTTGTTTAACTTGTAACGGTTGTTTGATTATCACCAATATTTAAACTAGTTTCTGATGTGATGCCAGATCGAGCTGGAATTGAACGATGGCAATTCGATTTGATATTCTTAAAAACGTTGTCTGATGATGAACACCGAAGCTGCAGGGCTTATTGTCAGACAATTTGTAACAAAACCACTTATATGTGCTAGTCGATTTCGGCCTTGTTAGATAAATAAATAAATAAGAAAGCTAAATGGCCCAACAATTAAAGTCTGTGAACGTATAACTTTATTTACCTATTGACTCTGCCAAGAAAAATACAGTTGAAAACGTATATCGATAATAAATTGTTTGACAGGAAAATTATAAGAAAATACTTAAATTTACAAAGGTACGAGTAGGTATGTATGTAACAAGAAACCGAGTTTCAACGTCTGCAAGCAGCTTACAAACAAACGATGATTTTCAACGGCTTTAATCTAGTTTAGGAGAGGTAAACGTTTGCAAATGACATATCAATTTCTCAGTGAATTTTGTTTAGAGCCGAAACCGAGTTTTCGAATGCACGGAAGAATTACAAATCAAAAACTTCTTGACCTACGTCGATGTATGTAGACAACAGTTTTGTAACTGCAAAATCCAAGTTTGTTCCTAAATCAAATTTTTCTTTTCGTTCCAGCTATGTTCAGTGATTGTAAAGTTGTGTTATGCACGGAACCTTGTTCGTTGACGGATTGTTAATTTTTATTATTATTTGAAAGCAGGTTTTCCACGCGGCCTTAGACATGTTTTATCAAAATCGATTCAGTCGTTTCGGAGGTTTTCTTAAATTTTCATCGAACGAGCGGAGCGTAAGCGTAGTGACGTTCTTACAGACAACGTCGGACACAACGGAACTGTCAGCTGGCCACTGGGACGTCCGTGCATTACGAATATTACGATGGCTTTTTGATGTATAAAGTATATTATATATTTAGTTCCACAATAATATTATTAACTTTCGTCTGATGTTTATGTTTTTTTTTGGTATTTTAGCGTATTTAGATAAATATAAATTAACAGTATATGAGCAGGCTCGATCAAGAGGTTATGGAGCTAGAAGGCGCGAAACGATTTTTATAAGGGTCTTGTTATATTAGTCATTTGCAAGTAAATCGTAAGTTCTCAGTACGACGCGCACTACTAGTGTAAGATATAAAAGTACCTAAAATATGATTTATAGTTTATAGCAACAGACACAACATAAATTAACTAATTCAGGCCTGAGATACGTTTATGAATAAAGGGGTAAATAGGAGAACAGTCTCCCGAGTAATGACTTGATCAAAATTATTTCCCTCTTATTTGGAACAGTGCAAATAGGACCCAAATCTTGAATTTTACATACACATGTGGGATGTCAAATAAAAGCCCATCAAACAGTCAACACATACTGTGTGTACTGTACAATCTGTGCCCGAGCCCCAAGGAATTCGCGCATGTGAATCCTCTGGGGTTGCAGGCGTCCATAGGCTATGGTAACTGCTTACCATCGGCGTGTGATTGTTTGCCACCGTCGTGGTATAAAAAACAAATTTAGGGAAGCAAAGCGAAAGCCAAAGGTATTCAGGGACGAATTAAGTTACTATGAACAGCTTTATCTCGGGAACTAAATATGAGGCATATATTTACCAAATTGGCCTCATTTGTTGCAAATTTAATTTACTTATGAATGATTGTAGTGTGTTTCTCTATAATTTGATTTTCATGTTTTTTTGGAGTAAATTTTCAAAAACAATTCAAACTCAAAAACGCACAGTTTGGCTTCGCTACCTTAAAATTGCGCGGAGCTCGGGCGTTCTAAAGTCCATAAAATGTTTAGCAGATTCAATGGGATTTCATTTGATACCCCGTATGTGAATGTGCAATTCACAATTTGGGTCCAATTTGGACTGTTCCGAATACCGAGTGCAAGAGAGAGATTGAACGAGAGATGCCTGCGAGTAGTAATTAATATTTTATTTGTAATAAACTATTTGTAATAATTACTGATGGAATTTGTGCCCCTTTGACATTAGCTGTTAAGGTACAAATGTATTTATTGAACAATACACAATATTTTGATAACGTCATTACTAGACAGATTGTCCTGTTCAAGACTATATGCAGGCAGTTTTGAGGACCCATTACTATAACTAAGAATATGTATACTAAAAGTGAGTGCTGGTAACTGTATGTTCAACGGGTACATTATTATATTTATTACCTCATATACAACCCATTGAATTCAACATACATATCGAAAAATACGTACTATTTTGAATAGTTGTTTCTCGAGAAGTATGAGGTGTCCGTATACCGAATTAATCTCATTATTTTGCAAATATAGTCTACTATAAAGTTTCCTTAGTGATCTGTGCCTACGTCCTCCGTGTGTACGTCCTCTGTGAGAAAAAGTATTAGAAACCAAAAATAAAACGCAAATACTGTTTTTTTTAAGAATTTGATATTGACTCGGTGTGACTCAGAATCACAAACTCTAACCTAGCCTATTAACATAAGTATTTCATCACTATTAACATATAAAAAAATCAGCCATACCTGATTTGATGAGGCAAAATCCACCATTTCAATGGATCAACAAGTACTATAACAAACTGTAGAAAGAGAAAGGGATTTTATAGCACAAAAAAAACTGTTTAAGGGCTGTATGCCATATTTTTCTTCCGGAATCATGTAAACCACTGTTCATTAAACTTAATATACTAACACTGCCTTGTCTGTACATCTATGAAATAGCAACATATGTAAAAAATAACATAAGTAACTTTAAAAAGCTCAATAGCATTAGACACCGTGAAAAAATATGCACGTATTCATTTGACACTGCCTTGTTTTCTAAAAGTGCGTTTGGAATGGCACCCAGTATATATTTATAATAATCTGCCAAAATCTATCTTCGACTGTAAAAATGTACTACAATTTAAGAAAATGCTTCATGACTTTCTGGTAAAGAAAGCATTCTACTCTGTTGAAGAATATTTGAAAGACTCAGTTTATCAGGGCAAGTTTGCGTAATCATAGTGCTAGTGTTATTATTATGTTATATAGTCTTAGTTTTGTTAGTAATGATATAACTTTGTAATATTAAGTATTTATTTTGTCATTAGTTTAACTGTTTGTTTTGTACGTGCCTAATATGGCAAAAACATGGTGATCCACTACCAATTGTAACATAATTTCAAATACCTGTGTTTTTACAAATAAATAAATTATTATGATTATTATTATGATTATAATCTAAACAATAAGTTGAATTTAGTCCCATACAATATTAATTATAATTATAATATATTATATAACCCTTGACATTATTTAATTCAGAATAGATATGATATTACCTTTGATGTAATGTGATGTTAGTGTTGAAATTGTATTTGTATGCATTTAATTATGTTTTACAATAAATGATATTGATTTGTTTTGATTAAAATAATTTTAAACGTTCTCAATCGCCACGCCACATAATATTTAATGAGCTATCCATAACTTTGAAATGTACCGATGTCACAATGCCGTTAAAACAAGTACATGTGCAAATAGTACAGTCAAGTTCTCCAATATCTGTACACACGAAAGTTCAAAAATATATACTTACACACTACTTTATTTGTATGGTTTTAAGGTCGTGTACACATATTCTTGAACATCTGCATGTACAGCTCAACTGTACTGTACTCAACTGTGCCTACAATCATCGTGTAGAGAGATATTAGTATAGGTCAGTTATACAATAGTAACGTCACCGATCGTTATTAGAGAACCCATAAAACATTTGGCCGGATCCCGCCACGAGACCAATGTCGACTGTCAACTGGAAAACGCAATATACAGCGAGCAATACAGTCGCAATTGTGTCGACCACGGAAAAAATCTCGCACTGCTAAAGTGAAAAAGCCACAACGAATTGGAATAACGAATTTCAAATCCAATAACTCCAACCCATAGCGGGATTCTTTTGCTATCAGCAGGCGACGAAAACGACTACCTAGACTTTGGCTTGCAAATGTTCCATGCAGGTATTGCCTAACGCCGTCTTGCACCCAGGAAAAAGCACGCTTGCTACGGTTATATAATAATTACATATAAATACTTATTATTAATTGGTGGTACCGAAATGCATGTGGCAAATCGGAAGGCAAAGCCGTCGAGGTATTAGATTAACAAACAATAAAATCGAGCACTCTAGTTTATAGCTGTGGATTTATACGAAAACATCTAAATGAGTAATTTAATTTGAAACCACGCCCGTCCAACATAGAAAAGCTTTCGTTCAGACGCCAACTTAAACCAAAGTATTGACAGTGTGCATCACTACATACCTAATAAAGTTCATAACCACTCCTGTACTACTTAATAGTGAAATTTTAAAATATCAATTGAAATGCTAAAAAAGATACTAGGCCTCAAAAATTTTCAATTTTAAGTGTTTTTATTAGGTTATATATTTATATTTCTCACATTTTCCAACAAAAACATGTAAGGCAACTAAGTATATACATAAACGCAACATTTCACAGTTAAAATAGCAATTTCATTATTTTTCCTTACTTTAAGAGGGCGTCGCCATAGATGCATATCATATAATTTTGATGGGAGCGTTTTGACCGGCAAGTGCGAATGTCAGACTGACTCATTTCCGACTTTTGTGTTGCGTTGCGCATTGTTAGATATTTGATCCTCACAACAAAACGAATCGAATGATACCATGGAAAAAAAATCATCACCATGCCTATGGGTGGTTTGTACAAAACTATTTCCTGTTGATGATGGAGGTAATACACACGGCCTTATATATACATATGTATAACCACTGACCACAGGTCCACAGACGTGGGCCGTATTCTAACTTAAAACATGTTACGACAAGATCGGACTCCAGTACAACTCCAATGCATTAACTATGCAATACAGCTAATTCCTCATCGTTTCAATCAGAATTCACTTGAAAATTATTCCAATTCAAGTCTAATACAACTCCATAATTGGTTGATTATTTGTCGTGTTATAGATTGATTGTTGTTTTAATGTTTTGTTTAAGTATTTTAAAACTAGAATACAGGCACCCTCTCACTGTAAAATAGAGTTTGTGCTATTTTTCTTATAGTTATCGTCCTCACGCGCTAGTCCAATGTAATACAATGGCCTGTGAAACAAGTCCACCACAGTCACGGCAATAAGGTGGACGAAACTTTTGTAGCATGACCAGTGTAGTAGGTGATTACACTATTTATATTATAACTAGTTCTTAAGGTGACAATTAGTCTGAAAATGCCCAGATATTTTATCAACGAGTTAACTAGCCGTGCAGCCGTGCTGCAATTTATTTTATTTAATAGTAATAATGTATATTGTTTTTTAAAGGACTGTATCAAGTGAACTGCGGACGACAGTATCTACTAGGGCTCTAACGACTCAGATTAAAACATAAATATCTATATTAGTTGGTCAAGACGTAATTTTGAAATAGGAGAATAATTAAACTAACTATACACTTCTATCCCCGATATACAATCAGCAATCCGATATTCGTGTCTCACGGAACGAACAGAAAACGACCAAGATCAATTAAAACGTACCCGTTGTACATACTCTACATACGTACACTACGAACGGATCATGTTCTCATTGATCAGGGAGAGCGCAGGCGAGTCAACCCCTCACGCGAACTGTGACCTTAGATACCCTACACAACCACGCTTACCAAGATAACTCACGTAGCTGGTGGTAGCGTTGGATTAGCCCTCGCTCTGTAAGCGAGTTGAATGACACCTCATGGCGCGGAATTAAAAGCTAGGGAACTTCGTTATAGTTTTGTCGTGTGAATAGAAAGAAACTTGTTACGTCGTCGATATGATTCCAATTTCAAAAGCGTATCCGACACCTTGATTGGATCCCGATGTATACAAGGTTCAATCGGTTGCTACGTGATTCTTCCCCTTTGCCTATTAAACAAGTGCAAACTGAATGCTCGAATTAAATCCATCTTTACCCCAAATAGGTATCTTCACTCGAAACTTTAAAATTTTACTGGAGCTAAATATAGGCATAGTTGTATCTTTGTCAAAATTGTAACAAAAAGCTCTTCCTACCATTATTTTTAGGGTTCCGTACCACTCGCTTGTCTGTCCGTCTGTATGTCACAGCCAATTTACTCCGAACTACTGGACGGATTGAGTTGAAATTTGATATACACATGTAAGTCGTTGACCCAAAGACGAACGTAATTAGTGAATTTTAAACATGAGGGCTACTTTTAGGAGGTAAATGAGAAAGTAAAAATAAAAAGTTTTTCAAACAATATTGTGCTACATTAATGAATGGGCTCATTATGAGCATGTCAAATACATATATATTTTTTATAATTTTAGAATAAATAGTTTTGCAGTTAATTTAAGAATAATGAACTCCAAAACTACAAATAAAAATTAAAAAAAATGAATACGAGTACAATAGCACCGCACCGTATTGGTAACAAAACAAGGCTGACTTAATTAATTTTTTTGCAATTCACGAGTTTTGATTTCCACCTGACGGTGTAGAGTCTATCCGGAAAGAGGTGTCGTAGAATGTATGAGTTCCCATATAAACCACGACACTTGTGTTTCCGGATAGACGGTAGTAAGAATATGGTCTTACTACTGCAGTAGATTAAATATTTTAATAATCTATTCGTCAATGCTCTAGACAATAGGTCCACCAAAGTTTTTCGTGTTAGATAGTCCTGAGGGTGGGCATTGTGAATGCCTCACATTCAAAGCATTTGGTGTGCAATCATTAACCGTATATATAAATCACCAAAATTTCTTCTGAAAATTGCTGTCGAACGCATCAGGAAGGCTATCATCAGTGCACACGAAAATATGAGTAGGTATAGCCGGAGATTTCAATATTAATTTTCTGGACAAATCAAAAAAATAATTACTATAATAAATTCTATCACGGAGTAAATCCACGTATTAAAATTATACCACAACAAACTAATGAAAGAAAAGACAATATATTCAGCAATTTCACTCTACAATCCGGCAATATTTATGGTTTTTTTAGTTACCCTAAATAAATTTGGGTGAAATTTAAACAGTTTATGGAATTTTGATAATTAACGGAACCCTATCCACGCGACTCGAACTTGTCCGTTTTTAGGGTTCCGTAGTCAACTAGGAACCCTTATAGTTTCGCCATGTCTGCCCGTCCGTCCGTCCGTCCGCGGATAATCTCAGTGACCGTTAGCACTAGAAAGCTGAAAAATTCAGAAGTAAAAAAAAATGTCCCCCCCCCCCCTCTAACTTTCGAACCATAAGTTTTAAAAATATGAAAAAATCTCAAAGTAGAACTTTATAAAAACTTTCTAGGAAAATTATTTTGAACTCGATAGGTTGAAGTTTTTGAAAAAAAATTACAAAATAATTTCTGAACTAAGTTTGTAATTTAACCGTATAAGCAGGTTTATTGTACCTGTAATTTCTACAAAATCACAATGAAATGACGTGCTTTCAAATAAAGTAAAAACGGTAAAAATCGGTTCACGCAATAAAGAATTATCCCATAAAAATCATCTTCCATACTTTAAGCTCGCGCGCAAAAGTTTATTTAATTTGCCGATAGATGTCGCTGTACGTGGAACGCTCATATCATATCCTACATGGCGGTGTTATTTTAACTCTTAAGTGGGGACACTTACTGTGACGGACGGAAAACTACGGAACCCTACACTGAGCGTGGCCCGACACGCTCTTGGCCGGTTTTTTTTTACTCTAGCTACGTCAACATGGCTCATTCGATTGTATAAGTCTCAAATTTAAAGACTGTTTCACAGCTAATAACATCTTACAATATCTTACCTGTTAACAAAACTTACATTGATAGTATTTAGCGTCAATTATTTCAAATATCTCAAATTATTGCCTAATTACAGTGTTGGTAGGCTTGCTTAACTGTCCTTCATAGTAATAAACGCCCTTAGTACAGCCTATATACACGTATACGGTATTGAATTTAAAATGATTCGAATACATAACAAAATGTCACACTCTGCTGAACGTTTCCACTGCACACTAAATATACTATACTGTATAAATATAAGATTTTTTTTCTCAAACGTATGATGAAATATTCCAATTACTAAGACTTATTTTTTGCACAATGTTTTTGACACGATAACATCGCGAATCGCGTACTTCTTACCTACTCACGTTTCGAACTATCAAATTTGACAACTAATCAATTTGTGGGTCGTAACTGTCGTAGGCGAAGCATATAACATATTTAACGTCCACTACGGACGTTTTACAAGCCCAATTTCCAAGAAAAACCGCAAATTTATGTACAGTTTAGCCATTTGGCACACGGATAGTAAGAGGTCAAAACAATTTATTTTTACCCGCAGTTTAAAAAAAAAAATATTTTAGGAGTGCTGAGTAATTTTCTGCAGTACAGTTTCATATGTCTCGTAAAATATTTACTGAAGTAGAACTGTGTCACTTTGTAATAGTGCAAAAAAAACTAAACGAAAATAATTTCTTTCATGGGGTTACATATAAGAATATCAAGTATCATTTGTGGTAGTTGTGGTATATTGTACAAAAAAAAAAATCTGCCTAATCGTATCTGGTGGAGCCCAAACGAAAATATTTTTTTAATACAATTGCTCAAAAAGTTTAGTTTATGTAGCTGCAAATCGTGCGTAAAGTTTGATTTTATGCACTAGTGCTAAAAAGTAATCTGATCTGCAAATCGTGCGTAAAATATGATTTTACGCACGATTTTCAGATCAGAATTTTAAATAAATGAGTATTATGCGAGACCCGCTTATAAATGACCCACCTGAACTACCCGCGATTGGGCATAAAGGAGTATTATGCGAGACCCAATAGTATTACTTGAACAACGCGCGATTGAATGAAGCTGTCTTTCGTACACCGACAGAATATAAATGAAATTATATTTCATTGTAGTTTTTTCGCTATTGTATTAAAAAACGTTGTTCGACACACGTGCGGAAGTGTCATTTTCACTCGGCCCCGTGTCTTGACCCTCGCCTCTCAGCTCGGGTCAAGTAACCTCGGTACTCGTGCAAAATGACATACTTCTCGCACTTGTATCGAAAACTACTATTAAGCTACACTGTACATCTATTTGCGGTTTTTTTTGCGTACACCTTCCACTATAGTAATGATTGCTATACTCAGTACCGTGGTAGTATGGGAAAGCGTCGTAACGGGAGGTAAACACATTGTCCTAGTCATTAACATTTATCCGAACTAACACCGCGCTACACAAATAGCGGGAAAACAAAGTTTGTTGAGTAACGTGGTTATTACGACAAGTTTATTAAATAAAATATCGGCCCCTACTTAGCGAGCACGCCCGCGCTGCCCGCCGCGCGCCGCCCCCGCCCGCGGAGGCGTCCAACTTACACAAAACTATTGCATATTTTAGTGAAACGCGCCGTGGATCATAATTTATTCAGATTCACATTTCCTAGTCTTGGAGCGCGATATTGACTCTACTTACATAATGCATATAAAACAACCTCCAGGTACGTAGCTGACAAAGGGATCATACTATAGCGTTAAAAGTGTCACGTGAAGGAACATGAGTTTCATATCTTCACTGCATAATTTGTCACTGCCATGTTACGCGTGGTAATGACGATCTCCCTAAAATTATTATTAATGGACTGTTAGTTAACATCATAATATTACTTAGTTACTAGAAGGTATGTACTCGCTACTCAGTTAAAACGAATCGGAGTAATATCTTTAATAAGAGACAGACGTAATAATAATATTACCCCCAACATTAATTTTGAGATCAATTTAAATGAGACATGTTGATAGAACGATAGGTGTCCGAAGCGAAGTAAAGACGCAGCCAGCAGGGTTGTCTAAGAGGCGAACGGGGAGCAGCAGTCGGTCGGCATCGGTGTACATTTTGCATGACACCGTGTGCGCCGACGTTACGTTGGAGGGAGAGGCAAGAGCGAAAGAGACACGCTCTGGATCTACATTTAAAGCGCATTGTAAGCAAACGCATTATTAATGTAACAGTTTTAGTTGTCGGAGAGCAGCGGCGCGCCCGGCCGCCAAGAGCGGCCCGGGTTATACATGTATCATGCATACGCTATTCATATTTGATTCCTTTTAATTCCAGACGACTTTCGCTACGAAATCGCTTCATGTCGGCGTTTCATTTAGCTCCACCACGTCGCTATGCAGCTCCGGACCATACACTCGATTTCGATTAATTGAAGGGGGGCATTGCATGAGATGTATAAACCACATATCAGATGGATGCTGTTCCGTTTAGCCTGTTGGTAAATTTACATATAAGGATTATAAGTCTAAGCAAGCAAGTGCACTATTAGTGAATAACATCAGTCTGATTTCGTATGAGAGGATAAACAAAAAACCGACCAAGTGCGAGTCGGAATCGTACCCTGAGGCTTACACGCACTATCGGGTTCATAATTGCATACCCAATTTATCAATGAATTCATGAAAATATGAACTCGATGGTACATCACTAAATTTTACCAAATATTTTTTTTGTAGGCTTCAAGACACCGCAGATATAAGATGATGAATTTGATGTTAATTTCAACTTGATGATGCGTTCGTGAGAAAAAGGGTCTCGCTTGACAAACAGTCAGACGGACCACAAAGTGATCCTGTAAGCCCGCACTTTGCTATGTTTACGAGCAGGTAAATCGAGTAATATGGTAGGTTGCAACAAGCTGCGAACCAATCCATTCCGAACATGAAATAGATTTTGCAAGTTAAGTGAGAGGCAATATAGAGATCGAAAATAAGAGAGAAGGTGTATTTATACAGATAACGTTAATAACATGGAAACCGCGTTTGAATAGTATTAAAGGAAATATGAAATCTTAATGTAATTCCTATTAGGAAAACAAGACTCGTGCGTCTATTGGTACTATGGACTTAGAACTGGGTGCGTCTTGAAATTAGGTAACTACTATGTAGAGCAAAAAACATTTGATTCGATCAATCAAACTGTTAATTGGAATTAATGGAAATGAACACTAAGACAAGTGGGCCCAGGCATGGGGTCAGTAAGTTCTAGCCCTCAATTGCAGCTATTAGTTTATTGCAGACGCGGTACGTCAGTATGACGGGTATTGGTCCCGCTACAATTACACCTGCTAATTCCTCCCGTTTAATCTGGCCGGCGCCTGGCGCACCCTCTGCCGAACGGATCCGCAACATGCACTCCTGCCTTAATCGTCACCGCATTAAATATTACATTAGCCGTCGCATGGCGCAGGCGCGCGCTCGTCTCAAGATGACAAAGTTCAGACGTACAGTCGACTCGGCACTTATCAATATTTAAGGTTAAGAGCATTTCAAAACGGTAGTAGTGCATGCGAAAGTTTTAATAACAAGGACAAGTGTCCTAAGCCAACAACAAGTAACTAGTAGTTGTCTAACTGCTAGTAGCTGGCCACGTCAGATGACACAATAATGAGAGAAATGAAACCCGTCTAGTGAGTTTGCAATACTATCCTTATTGCTAGATCCGGGCATCTGGCAGCTTTTAATGGGTGGTGACACACTAGCAAAGTGTTTGAATTAGAAAAAAGTAATACCAAAATAGGTAAAAATGGTCGAAGTTATCTTATTTATAGAGGACGGGGCCTATATTTTATCATTAGAACAAAAAACATTGCGTAATATTTCGGAAAGAGAAACAGTAGGCGACAAACTATAAATTACATTATACGTCGTTATGGACTACTTTCCCCCATCAGAAACTTTTGGCAATTTTTTGATCTAATTATTTTTCATAATACTGCATCAAAACCAGAACTCTAGGATTTGTATTCTTAAAGCGGTTTGCATTCTTTGACCTACACCACTTTACAGCTGCCAGATGTCCGGATCTAGAAATAAGCATAGTATAGCAAACTAACGAGATGAGTTTCGTCGCTCTCATTATTGTGCCATATCTGACGTGGCTAGCTCTCAGTCTATAGTGTTGTTGTAGTAGTATTTAACTACAAGTAGATATGTAAACGACGTAGAATTATATTTAAAAAAGTTAAAGATAGGCGAACCATTTTGAGATTTGGCGCCCCGGGCCATTAAGGCCTTATGGGTCGGTAGGTACCTGACTGACCGGCGCCCTGAGCCCATCACATAGGCCGGCTACTTAATGTCACCCCGGGCCATAGCCCCCTTGGCCCTAGAGTAAATACTCCCCTGGTGACATAGATTTATCGCTACAAGTTGTCACACCTCGACAAAAGTTTTTCTCAGAAAACAGCAGTTCCGTCTCGTATCAGTATATTTTCACAACTGAATAAAATAAAATAAAGGAAGATAGACCAAAAAAGTATTTGATTGAATAGATGCAGTCACACCGTAAAACCGTACTAATAATAAACGACTACACCTGTATCATATTGCCAACGGCTCTTCTAAATTTATCTACAATAGCACAGTTACGTAATTTGAGTATAATTTTGAACATACAATCCAGCCAATTACCAAAAATAATTAGTTGTAAACGGATAATAAAATGAGGCTCGCGCGTAGATAGTTTCAGCGCTACGCGGTACGCGCTGTATGCAGCCCTTCCTTGCTATGGTCTACGTGCACAAAGCGCCGCACTCCACAATTCTCAAAAACAAATCGCGGCCGAAGCGCGAACTAAGCTGAGTGCAGTTCAAATGACTCGACCCGCACCTACGTACCTACATAAGTTATTAAAAAAGTGTGCCTTTGCCGTAGGTTTTAATAAAAATAGGCGTCTCGCGCTACCCTTTGTCAGAACATCAGAGGAGCTTGCACCATACCTCTATTAATGTGAGGGCTGCCTCCAAGACGTAGGCAGGGCCGCATCCAGGCTGTTAATTAATAATTAGCACCTCCACTCGATGCTGCAGCTTACAGTGTCCCGCCAAAGGAATTATTAGGCATCACTGAAATGTTATGTAAGTCTATCGTTATAATATTACAAATAATTACCTACTCTCACTTTCGTCCACTTCAATAGAATTGTTTATACATATATTGGCAGCTTATTTAAGTAATTACATTATAGTATCCATTTAAAAATACTAATAACTTATTTATGTACATCAGTACTAATTAATGGTGAACTTACAAGTCACAGCTGATGATTTCTTACTTTTCACGCCATGCAGGTAATTTACAATATATGTACCTACAGAATAATGTATAAAAAAGAACCAACTTAACTTAACCAGTCATAACATATACAACCCAATACAATCAGTGGTCTTTGTCATCAGTTTACCGTAATGCATCACACGAAAGTTATTTATAGTAATAAATATTAAATTAATTGAAGGCCATAGATTAGATCATCTCACGGCAATTACAATGAGCACAAACACGGCTAGGGTACATTATTATTACATACAATATATGGTCATCATCATCAGTCCCACTTAATCATTACTTAAGGTTAAACAAATATTGTACACACTTTTATTCCTGACTGTACCTACCTATAGTAAGTAGATAGCATTGTCATGTAAATTACGGAAGCAAATAAATGTATGTAAAAATACTCTCACTATTGGTCGTGGTTTAATTGTTATTGAGTATGTATCTCTTCCCTTAATATGTCATACAAAACTTACGCTGATGCAGCGATGCAACGCAATAACAAACCATTAGACACTGCATTAGACATTGTGTGCCTATAAAATTTGAAGTGTTCCCCCATTTTAATTAGAATCCCATCTTCAGATCCTGACCTAATGACAATATGACCAACTGATCGGTCGATCAACAAATCGGTTCAGTCGTCTTAGAACAATCGGTGAAAAGAGAACATACATAAAAAACCGGCCAAGTGCGAGTTGGACTCGCGCACCAAGGGTTCCGTACAAGCCTGTAGGTATATAGGGGTAGTAACTTTAAAATTATTAAAAATATTTTTATTATGTGATGTGAGTAAAAATTTACGGTTTTCGCAATTTTTCCTGTATCTGTGCTATAAGACGTTGCTTCGTGCCAAATTTCAAGATTCTGAGTTCACGGGAAGTACCCTAGGTTTTGATTCCCTTACGAGTTTCGAAAATTTTCGCAAATTTGCGGCATAAACGGCTGTATCTTTTGATTGCGTTGGCTTAGATGTTTGATTTTTTCACAGCTCCAAGGGACAGTAGACCTGAGTATTTGATATAAATTTCAGCTTGATACCTCCACGCGTTCCTGAGAAAAAGGGTCTTGACAGACGGACGGACGGACGGACGGACGGAGGGACGGACGGACGGACGGACAACAAAGTGATCCTATAAGGGTTCCGTTTTTGCCTTTCGAGGTACGGAACCCTAAAAATATCAAAAATAACAAAGAGCCCGACAAATTCTTAGTCGGTTAAAAATCAGGTTTACGGTGATCTCTTTAGAAGTAAAAATAATTTACATTTTATCTGTAGTCAAATTCGTCCCTGCGCCGAAAGCGCGCGCGGAAAACGATTTTCCTCAGTTTTCCTATGTTCTATATGAGTGAATGTGAATATAGAACTAAGGTCCTTTTTCATCAAAGCACGTCACATTGCGACGTTTGGTTTAGACTCGTGACACAAAATAATTTACTGGAGCACTCAGGGAAATACTCAGCGGATTCTATATTAATAAAAGTAGAAATTGTAATTCGAGATGTAACCATAATGTTAAATGGTTAATACGTTTATTTTTTGTTTATCCGTTTTGTGGTACTGACGAAGGAATGTGTTCGATTGAAATGCATAATATAAGATCGTGCCCACTTGAGTGCGACTAACACAGAAAGAACGGTAAGAGTGCCCTCTCAAGATTTGCAAGTGAAACGATCGGCCGCCGGATGTGTCGGTAATGATAATGTTTTTTCATGGGGGTCATACAATTTGCAGTTTTTTCATCCGACATAATCTTAACGCGTGCTCGGCGCGGGCGGAGCACGCGACTCGCGACCCTCGGCGCCGCGCCGAAGGTGCAAAGCCACACGGCCCGCTCCTCCACACATCACTTAAGATATTAATGAGTGCATCCGTAATAGGCGAAACATACATATGAAATTCAAATTTGTAGCGGGTCGGGAGCGAGCTCTTCTACATATTTTAGTAGGCAGCAGAGTGTGAATTTGAATCTTTTGTTAGCATTTAGAACGTCAGTTTGCACTGGAAACTATGTTTAACCGCATCCAAATGTATCCAGCGTTTACAGTGTGGCTGCGTTAGCTGCGTCTCGTCGACGTCGCCGCGTTCGGCGCAGCCCGCGGCCACTCAACGAGACAAAAACGCGAACCTAAATCTAAGATTTATAGTTTCTATACAAAAGCAATTAGTGAAAGCGAAAGAAACGGGCGTCGGAAAAGTCATTGGACATAATTCATAACAAACAGAAATAACGGCAAGCCCGTTCGGCGTGGGTAGGCAATGAATAATTCTCTACTGTGAGCACCCTGCCGACCCCCCTTCTCGCCCCAGTCGCGGCACCACGAAAAAAGTACACGACCCGAGTTTTATAGTCAGGAAAAAATAGGAGGCGCCCAAAATATCTATACGGCGCATGCAAAAAGTAGAAAAAACTACAATCCCGCTCGCATGAATAAGTGAGTGGACCTTCATATAGAAAAAAGTAAGGCAACAAAAACAAAAGCGGCGTCGGTGAGGGGTATGTGTAAGAGTAGAGACTGCGAGGGAAGTGCAGTGCGCGGTCGCGCGGCATTGTCACCTCGCGGCCGGCCCGGCCCGCTGCAGCCGCCGCCGCTCCGTGTCTCCGCTGCCCTGCCCGCAACACACCACTTATCTGCTTTCATCACGATGTCCCAGCGCCCCAACTCTTGTCGTTAATCACAATTGAGATACGTGTCACAAACTTTATATGAGTCTATTCCTGGCGTCAAATACCGATTAAGATCTGATGAAATGAAGGTCTCCGTGAAAACGATTATTTTACTAAATACGAGCAAATTATGCAGCACGTGTTTGTTTTGGTTTTCATATTGTGTTTCATTATAGATATATCATCGTAATAATTATATTAACACGACTTACCATTTTGGCTATTACCTCAAACTATTGCCTGAGCTATTGCTATTAATCAAAGTCCTTAGATGAAACGAACATAAATAAAATTCAAAATAAACTCAGACGGATTGGATTATCAAACGCAGGTATTCAGCGCCTGTAATACAGAAGTCAATGACCCGTCATCTTAGTACTTAATCCTGTAACCAAAAAGGAACGCATTCCTGTTTTCAAAATTAGCTCATGCTGCAAGCCCGGCGTTACGCTATGGTATTTAATCACTTTATTAAAGCCATAAACTCAGCGGCCACTGGAGACCGGGCTGCGAAAACAATGGGTACCTACCATATGCTTGTAATAAAAAGTATCGATTCATAATCGAGCCCACCGCTCACAAAATGTCACTTCTGATATAATTACTGCAGAGAGTTCTAAACCAGGAGAGGCCCTGAGTATCATTTCCCCTCTGTCAAAAGTATTGGCGGAAAATCTAGTACATCTATAAAAACTATTTCAATAATCGATGCCACGCCATTTTCGTCATCGCTGTCGATGGATAACAAGCTCCGTGAAAATGCCCTTATGCGCTGTTTTTGGATGTAAAAAATGTTATATTTCGTCTAGTTTACAAAAAGATTAAATACCATTTCAGATGTAAGTACAGTTTTACTTTATTTACCATTACTTTCGTAATAAAAGATTTAACCTAAATCGAAAATCAAGCTTCGTTTACAGAATCGATTCAAAGACAATCGTTTTCTTTCTGACGGGCAGTAACTATTTGACGTTTGACACTTCTCCATATTTAATGCGCTTAAGGATTGCTGTCTTCTATATTTTGTTTGAAAATACAATCAAAAATGATCCTTGGCTTTTTTGTTTGACATTTCCAAAGACTGCATCCAATAATGAACCATATGTTAACACGTGTACAGTCGACTATCTATTGCTCCATTTAGTGTTATGAAGTATAAAAATAATATGTCAAATATGTTTGGTGTTTTCAAGTCAAAGGTACATCTTTGTCGGTTGTCAATAAAGCGTTGCTGCCATAAAAAATCATTTAGAAATAAACTGTATTAACAACCGACAATGATGTACCTTTGACTAGAAAACTTCACATGCGTGCTACCTCGCCCCCCTCAGATTTTGGCAGACTTTTTTGTTTGGAAAGATGAGGCGAAGCGTACTCCATTTATAGAGCTTTATGAATTACTGTAATGTCGACACGAATCGAATAAATTCATTTGACTCTCGCGTCCGTCCGCCGCGATACGCGATTATATAAAAATAAACAAGCAAATCTGCCAGAGCGCGACAGTAACAATGCTTAATTAAAAAGGTGGTGGTACTTGGGTTTTGGTGTTTAATGAGTTATATGAAGTAAGTTGGCCTTGATGGCGCGGGCGGCGTATGCGCAGGGTCCGAGCGCGTTAGCGTCAGACAGGCCAAATCAGATGTCGATAAAAGGCTTTTTTCATACGGGATGTGAAGTTGCTAAATGAACAAAAAACAATTTGCTTCGGCGGCGGCTAACTTCCCTTTTCACACTCACGTTCGCACGCGATCCCTTTATTATAGGACACAATTAAGTGCATTATTGCCGACGACAGAAAGCTTTTTAAAGTTTACGGCATTATTAACTGTGTTGAACACTGTTTAAAATACATTGTGTTACTCGTTATTAGGCTATTTAAAGGTGAGGAATTTCATTATTTAATACCACTCTACATTACGTTACGTCTTCTATGTTACCCGCTTATATAAACATAGATGCGATCAGACATTGTAAGCAAGTGATTGGCCGTTTTTATACCAAATTTGCAATTATTTACTCACAATGCAAGAAATGTCCTCCAATTGCCTTTATCTACAACCTGAGTACAAATAAAGGGTAATTTAGCGAACAAGAAAACACGTACGGACCTATTAAAGTCGCCGTTACGCTGCATTCATCATACTATTTTTTCCCCCTTTATTTCCTTCTTACACGGGCTTTGAAAAGGTTAATGGTTCGATTCAAGTTTCGTATTATTAACCGCGTTTCTGAAACGTTCGAATAAAATTGTTTTAGAGCTTTCTCGTAACATTCTTTAGGAAAAAACAAAGCGTCGCGTGCGTTGTGGAAAGAGAACAAATAGAGCGAACCCCTGTTAATTTTGTGTGATTGTCAGCCGCTGATAGCTTTTATCATGCGGTCTGACAGCATGAGCATTAGAAGCACGAATTTTTTTGCAGTTCGCCTGGAGCGGGGAAGGGCACTGTATAATTCCGCAGAGGTGGAAATGCGGCGATTACCAGTCCTAAGAAAGTGGGCCACCGAGCAAAAACGGCTCGAATCACAATATCGAAACGCTCGGCACCCACGTCATTAAACCTACCGCGACAGGCAGACACCTCTGAAGAATGCACTCTTAATAAGTCATCAGCTAAGTAGCGCTCCCCACGAGGTGTCGGGAGAGGGGCGCCGCGGCGCCGGGGGCGGAGGACGCTGGAGCGCTCCTCTTGGCGCCGGCCGCGAGCCGAGCCATTACCCAGCACCTAAACCGACGGTGACCTTACAATTTTATAACCAATACGACAACAAATCCATAAGGTAATAAAACACAAACCTTTAGTTACCCATGTACCACTCTTGTGACACCCCTGTCATATAAGCACGTGATATCAGATTATTTAGAAAACGAAATTTCTACGTTAAAAACTACGAGTAGAGAGCTATAACCAAAGGCAAGGAAAAATAAGAATAGAATATAGGAGCTCAAAAAGGAATAATCCGGACAGTACCGAGGTGGGGGCGGCGCGGCGTTCGCACAAAAATGACACAAAGTATAAATCTGCATACAGTAATGGGGGTAGTAGCCTCTGAGAGGCTCGCAGCGTGCGGAGATCAAAGTGCAGTGGCTTTCTGTGTGTTACTTTTCACTTACAGTGATAATGACAACAAATTTGACTAACATGTATTCAAAATATTTCTCAAGTACCTATTTACGCAATAGCGGAAAGTTCTTAAGGGTGTCTACTTACTTCTTAATAAATGAAGTTAAGAATACACCGCAAACATTTAAAAAAACCTATTGAAGTACATATTGGTGAATTAGCAACATGTGTATTTATGTGTATTTATTTCTTTATTTGTACTCGCTTTTATATTTATTTGTTTGTTCGTTTGTTTGTCTGATAAATAAATTTTTGAATTAAATTAGCAACATGCATGAATTTTTGGAACACGTCATTCGATTATATTCCCCGTGAGATTCAAATGTCTTTAATAAACCTACTATCTATTGTAGCCCTGAAATGACAAAATGGGAAAATAAGTCAGGCCTCTGCACCGCGCGTCAAAACGCCCCATACAAAAAGTGTGAGGTGCGTGACGTCACCCGGCTTCCATGCTGCGGAAAATTGTTTCGAAGGAATAAGTTTTTGAAAGATTTTTGTCAGTTTTAGGCGTGAAAAATGCTTTAAAGCATATAGTTGTCGTACATTTTTTTCTTGTTAGAATACAAGTAATCGATGGGTTTGAAAATGGATGCCGTTCACTCTATATAACAGCTTAAAATTTATTATTGGTCTAAGTAACTATCAGAGGGTATACTGATAAAGGGTATAACAACAACTATTCATAGAGATATAATCTTTGAAATTCAATTTGTAAGGTAAGCTCGAAAAGTGACAGGATATTATCATTTGACGGAGTCAAAGGGTAGGTGCGATGACGAGCAAAGCGAGGACGAGTGTGTTAGGTCAACTGCGAACTAACAGAATGAAAACTTCATTTCGATGAAAAAAAAATTGGTACTTCATATATTATACCGGTAGATGTTATGTATATTGGTTAATTGTTGTACCGAATGTCCATTATATCTACCCTATGTTATACGGAATGTAATTATGTCTTAAGTATTATAGATATTGTGGAATATATCTATTAAGTGTTATATATTTCAAAATTATGTCAAATGTTGTTATGTATCGTGAAAATATATTTATAGTTCTTATACCGATAATTACACACCCTTTTAAAATACAATGGGGGCATAACAAAAAATGTATATCTTTACAAATATTATTACCTATGGTTTTTCACTTTTGTTATATTCTTTTGGTGTTGTTGAACCTGTTTATTAAACAAAACAATTAAATATTTGTCATGCATGTTTTCAATAATAGTATAAATACCAATCCATGCCATTTCAATGAACTCCTCATCCTCATCTACGGTTTCATACAACCTCATCAACTCTGGATTCGTTTGAATCATCAAGATGATTGTTGTGAGTTATTTAGGGACTACAATAAAAGTATTAGGTAGGTATGGTAGGACAGCAATAATAGCTTGTACACAATATTTTCGTATAATTTTGTTACGGTAAATTGTCAAATAGCTTATATAAATAAATAGATAAGGTACTTCCACATCATGCTCACTTTAGTACAAATCTTTCGGATCCAAGAAAAACGTAAGTATTAATTTGAGACACGAATTAGTTTTACGACAGCAAACGAGTCAACGGATAATACGAATACAAGTACGAGTTATTCTTTGCTGAGGACGTCACGCAATAACGCGACATCCTCATTGTTATAACGCATTGTTCTCATTAGAGGGAATTACTTGCCTCCTCACAGTGCACTTCGCATTATGCCGCAAGTGTGGCACACCCTCCCACTTGAAAAATAGCAAGTCAAATACCCGAGCCCAAGAACGACGCCTGAGTCGATCGCAATCCTGCTACATTACATTCCAATAGACACGTTAACTTTATTAATAATATATACAAACGCGCCCAGTCACTGCGATCAAATAAAAAATAATCAAAAGCGAGCACTTACTTTGTAATTTCGCAGATGGTTATAATAAGCAGGCACTCCAATGAATTTCGCGGAAACTTCCATGGAATGGCAAAGGTTAACCGAAGTGCACCTTTTATGTAACTAAACTAATTGGTGGCAGACGAGACTGGATCAATATTAAATGAAAGCTAAGTGAATTCTAGCCCACCTCAAAACTGAATGTACACCGATGACTCTTTGATACCAAATGATTACCAATTCAAAAATAAGGATTCGATCAAGAGATGCTGCGGGGATTAATTAGAAGGCTCCAATTCAGACACGGATTTTCGAGTAGAAAAAAAAAACATATTTAATTAGTGCTGGAGACTTTCGTTTGTTGCTCGATATGGCTTGTTTATCAATGGCCCTCGAGTGCCGTTCCCTCCCGTGAGAAACCACAACGCAGCTGTTGTAAGAGTGTAATAAACTAAGTGGAGAGATATCAAATCAACATTTTGCAAAGATTAAAAAATCATCAAATTATAACAGCGCTACTAGTAGGTGCCGCGCAATTAAAAATTAGTTGTTAAGTTATCGGATCTTCTGAACGTCTCCCCAGTTGGTGTTACTAAATAAAATTATCTCTCAACGGAAGGGAACTGTCATAACAGAAAGTGGTTAAATAACTATCGTCTCAATACTGTTTATTTATGAAGGGAAACCTGATGTGCTCAACGTCATAGAGCTCTACGAGTGTTAATAAAAATAATTAAGTATTTTTAATCGCAATAAAATTGCCGCGGACGACCAATTCCTCAAACTCTGTCTCGCTTCACTAAATAATACATAACGGTATGGGACAATTATTGAAATGAGATATCAGGTAATTTTTTTTACATCGTAATGATAATAATTAATATTTAAGCCCAATAATGGAGTTATCACAACGAAGGGCCGCTTGTTTGGTGCTCGTGGCGTTACCGTCTAGGCGCTTAATGGACTAAATAATTTATAAATATCAAACATTAATCAGACTAGGGCGTCGTTTTTTTAATTGGTCACGTCCATAATATCGATTTTGTTGAACACCCCTCTGTTTTCAACCCAGGGCGGCCATAAAAATAAACAGCATTATATTTTGGACGTTCGGGAACAGAGCGAATGTCGCTCCCTCTCTGTCTACTTTCTTCGTCCTTTTCTTTTTAATTCGGCGTATTTTTATTTGCTATGATAAATTGTAACTGCGGCGGGCAGTGGGGTGGGATACCACCCCGGTACGCTTTTGTTTCGGTAATTTTTTATGTCTGCTGTTGCGCTTAATTGCGTGGCGCTAGGCGGAAGAGTATTGTGACGATATGGGTCAGAGGAACGAGTACATACGCTCACTGTGACCTGTTCTGACGTGCAACTAATATCGTTCTATTTTTATTATTATATATCAATTTACTTCTTCCAGGTTAAGTATTATATTCGCGAAAATAACTATACCTACTTAAATGCACCAACCGAATTTAAAAATCTCATTATTTTATATTCGCAGTTAACGGTATACGACATGTACAATTAACATGTTTACGCTTTGTATTTAGGCAGGGGCGTGTTTTGATATTGCAAATATTTTGTATACTAATATGTTAGAACTACATAAGTACCTACGTACTTATGTAGTTCTAACTATTAAATATAAATAAGGAACGCAAGAAGACCGAGACGATACATCACATCAATGCACATCCGGTGAGGTGCGAATAAGTGTCACATAGCCGCCTGTGTCGCGGCTCGAATGTCCCATTCACTACTAATAGTTTTGATACGCGATCATAATATCCTGAATCGCATTATATTGTGTTCACTTTTTGCTGGAAACCGTATAATAAAGAGCACTTAGCAATCAGCTCTCTTATTACTTTATGCAAACTAATCGTTAGTCAATTTTTCGTCGATAAACCCAATATGAAGATTTGATTATTTTCTGACGCAATATATAGGTACGTAAGAGACGCTATGTATATAACTTGTGATGATGAGGATAAGGTTTTTTTTTAATTTTTCGGTATTAGCTGAGAGGCGAAAGTAATAATATCACAGCCGTTATTTTTGCAGAAACTTGAATTAAGTGAACATGTGGAATTCCATTACAAAGGATTAGGTATTCTTGTTGCAAAACAAAATGTCGAACTGACAGTTACAAGGAGCGTAGTTTTTGTGTAAAATGTTTCACAGGTAGGTAATGAAAGCCCAAAATTTAGTGAACCGGCACACGGCACAGTGTTTGTAGTGTAGTAAGCGCGTTAGTGGATGTCAGCGCCTAGCGGACGTGTCCGGGGCAGCTAGTATCGCAGCCCGCGTGGACTAACCTGGCGATGCAATTTACCTATTGCTTTTGAATCAACAAAAAGAATGCTCCGCCCGGCATGGCGTAATGGAGTAAAAATGAAGTTTTCACAAAACAGGCCTGGGCCGGCGTTCAGTAATACCCAACAAAGTCTTAAACATTGTTAATAGTCACTATAAGCTGGTTCGTCACTATAAAATAAGAGTTTGGGCCGGCGGCGGCGATGGGGTCTGTATTTAAACTAATTATAGCTGAACAGTACAGTATGATAATTACAAAACATGTTATATGTCACCACTTATACCATCAAGTATATGAGTTGTCAGAACCGTAAAGGTACGATACCAAAAATGCGACATTGAGTTCATACAAAAATGGATAACCCGTTTAAAACTTAAGTATAAACTTGAGGTACAGAAATTGAATATCCTAACGAGCCAAGTATGAACTCAATAGTACAATGTTCAGTCAGGTGAAATACGAGTTGAATAAATGAAACGTAAGGTGTTAGGGAGGCAAAAAGTACACGTGTGTGAAGAAGTTGTAGAATGCTTATTGGTAGCGACATGCGACAGTCGCGCGCACGCGGCAGCGGACGCGAACGCGAGCGCGGGCCGGCAGGCTCGCCGTGATACGTAACCCCATTAAAACTGCTTCGAGCGCACCCCTCCTCATGAAATATTAAAAATTCAATTGCGCTTCTCTTTATTTTAACTCTCCCTCCTCCTCCGCGACACCCGTTTTTATTACTGTATAACATAAATTGTATAATATGTAATTATATGAGCTCTTACATATTTTATACATTTTAAATGTACGTGTACAAGTCCTAGCTAGATCGTACCGTGACCCATTTGACGATATAACATAAAGCGGGGACAGTTGAACTACAAATTAAATCGGCCAATAGCATGTCGGGGCATGCTCATTCTGTAGTGGCCGGTTCGTCACAAAAGTTGGATTTAAATGGGTTTTTTATAAGATACTATTTACTACGATACACGAACAAAACAAGCAAGTGGTAGTATTTTTGCGACACTTACGTCCTAAAACTAAGGAAGTAGTATATATTACAAAGCGTTAATAACAAAATGAGAGTTTATTTAGAAATAGCGCCAGCGCCTATCTGAACACTACGACTGTACCTAGAGTTTCCGCGCCGAAGTTGCCAGGTTACCAACAGTTTTAAAAGCTGCTCCATACAATTAGATGTAGTATGTGTTGGCGTTGCAAGGGTTGCAGTGTTTACTTTTAATAGAAAGGTTTACAGGAGCTCAAGCCACTTCATTCAAATATTAGACTGTATTTATTATTATTTTTGGGAGTATTCCGCTTATCAAAAAATACTGACATGCGCAGCAAAAAAAAACAAAACGCACATCAAAGCGTTTTGATGTGAATTTTGTTTTTTTTTTCAGCGCAAATCAGTATAATAGTAGGTTATGGTTTTTTTGTACCTTAAAAAACTAGCCTTACATTTTAGGTACGCGTCCTGGCTTAAGTTAACGTTTATAAGTGTGTACGTTGACGTAGATGTTTGTTTATACAGTGATTTTTAAGTGGGTCACCTTAAATTATATTTTATACTCGTAACATTATTAATTTAAAAAAAAACGTTTGTTCGAAAGTAGAGAAGTCTCTTTTTTATTTGAACAATATAATAACAATGCACATTAATTCGGTGAATGGCAGGTAAAGCGGCATTAGCAAAGAGCGCTGAACTTACTGTCTAGACAGCGTCTTGCTGGACACAAGAGTATCAGAGGTAGAGATGGGTAACTATCCGGGTTCCATATGTATACCCGAGGGCAGGGGTTTACCCGATATTTACCTACCCATGGGTAGATAAGCGCGTATATTCGTTTTTCTTGTAACTGATGGTGTTAAGTGATCTTAGGATTAAAATAATAATGATTTTAGTTAATCTCTAGGATATTACATACATGCAAATTAAAAAATAAATTTACTAAATTAATTAAATTTGTGAGCTTGAAATCATATATTTTAATTAAAATTGATTATTAAGGTATGCTAAGAGGAAAAATAAGATTTTGACGCACGGCTCGCACGAGTCATATTATAAAATATCTCCTGGGTCTTAATTGCTTTTTAATATACATAGCATTGAATAAAAAAAAATGTTTAATAGTTTTTAAAAATGTTAGTACCGCAGTTTCGAAGTCAAAAAAAATAGTTTTAAGACAAAAATACGTATTTTTTTTGTAGGAAATATTGCCAGCTTTAATTTGTACCTACAGAAGTTTTGGATTCGAATGATAGATTCCAATAAATAAGCAAAAATCACATTTGACCCCCCTCCCCTGAACCTCACCCCCGTACCCCGAAAACTCGAATGTAAGTTAAGTGGGAACATATATATATACGTATTACGTACGTTCTTATTCCCAAATCTAGAAACTAAGACGACTAAGTGACATATAGTTGTGAATTTGACGTATTTATATGGAAATGGGCAATTGTTATCAACAATAAAAAAATAACTACATCCACTTACTTTAAACCTTTACAATAACCTAAAACGATATTTTTGATAAAAACTAATCTACCCGACGATTTCGGTACATACGGGTAAATTAAATAGGTATTTACCTGAGTGGATTGATTGGGTAAATACCTGCGACCCATCTCTAAGGAGGATCCTCAGTTTTATATTTAATACAATTTATATCAGCCTTTGACAATAAGAGCAATTTCGTTATACGTTCTATTCGATGTAAGATTATTTTATTCGTGTATCATTCGTCTTGTATTTACTATTCAGTAGTAACAAAACAGATTTTTTAAATATTTCAATCAGTTTCATGTATGACACCAATTAACATTTAATGTTAATAATATTCCAATATTAATAAATAAACAAGCACCTTAAGTTCTTTCAATTTGTAATTTGCTGTTCGATTCCGGGTTTCGTTACTAAAGAAAGTAATTTTACGGCTGTTTTTGTTTTTAAGAAATGTAAATTAACTAAATTAAGTATGTAAATACTTTTAAAATTAACAACTTCGTTATTAGGACATTCCCTGCGTGGCATAAAGTTATATACAAGGAGAACGCTTCGCCTCATCTTTCTAAACAAAAACCGGCCAAGAGCGTGTCGGGCTACGCTCAGTGTAGGGTTCCGTAGTTTTCCGTCCGTCAACTTTATTTGAAAGCACGTCATTTCATTGTGATATTGTAGAAGTTACAGGTACAATAAACACCTGCTTATATGGTTAAATTACAAACTTAGTTCAGAAACTTATTGTAATATTTTTTCAAAAACTATTTAACCTATCAAGTTCAAAATATTTTTCCTAGAAAGTTTTTATAAAGTTCTGCTTTTGAGATTTTTTTCATATTATAAAACTTATGGTTCAAAAGTTAGAGGAGGGGGACACATTTTTTTTAACTTCTGGAGCGATTATTTCCGAAAATATTTACATTATCAAAAAATGATTCTACGATTCTACTAAACCCCTATTATTTTTTCAATACCTATCCAACAATATATCACACGTTAGGGTTGAAATGAAAAAAAAAAATCACTCCCCACTTTACGTATAGGGGAGGTACCCTAATAAAACATTTTTTTCCTTTTTTTATTTTACCACTTTGTCGGCGTGATTGATATACATATTAGTACCAAATTTCAGCTTTCTAGTGCTAACGGTCACTGAGATTATCCGCGGACGGACGGACGGGCGGACAGACATGGCGAAACTATAAGGGTTCCTAGTTGACTAAGGAACCCTAAAAAAGTCTGCCAAAATCTGAGGGGGACGAGGTAACACGCATGTGATTTCTCAAGTCAAAAGTACATCATTGTTGATTAAATAAAGTTTATTTCTAAATGATTTTTATGGCAGCAATGCCTTATTTACAACCGACAAAGATGTACCTTTGACTTGAAAACACCACATATATTTCACATATTCTTTTTATACTTCATAGCACTAAATGGAGTAATATATAGGGCGTCCCACGACTTTGCCACATGGAGAAATGCTGATCGTATTGTTTTAAAAATAAAAATGAAGTCTTCTTTCAGTAAAATTTCCTATCTACAGTATTTAAAGTACTTCCCCTCCATGTAGCAAAGTCGTGGGACACCCGGTATAGTCAACTTTACATATGTTAACATGTGGTTAATTATCGGATGCAGTCCTGTCATACAAAATAAGCTATTTGCTTGTAATTTCAAACAAAATATAGCAGACAGTAGTCCTAGCTGTTTTAAATATGGATATGTGTCAAACGTCAAAATAGTTACTGCCAGTTACTACTCGTCAGAAAGAAAACGATTGCCTTTTAATCGAATTTGTAAATGAAGTAGGTATTTTGATTAAATTTTTATTATAAACGTAATAAATAAAGTAAAATTATACTTACATGTGAAATTTTATTTCATATTTTACACCCAAAACTAATACATAAAGGCATTTTCACGGAGCTCTTCACCCACTGAAAACTTTGAGATTTCAACCAACCGGAGTCGCCATTGACAGGTGTTCACATATCATATGACCAGTGGTCGTACACATGTATGGACTGACGTTTATTTAACGAAGCTATTTGTACGTTACGTACGAATAGCCATACATTTGACGTTCCCCTCCCCCGCAAAAAACGGCAGACTTTTTTTGTATCGGAAATGACAGACATGACTGAAAACGACGAACGAAAAGCGTGTAATCGATTTTTGACATTTTTATAGACCTACTAGCTTTTGCAGGGGCTTCACTCGCGTTAAATTCGGGGTAACAAACCATACAAACTTCCACCCCCCATTTTAGGGAAGTGGGGGGTTAGAAAGAGACAAAAAGTAGCCTAATGTCACTCTCCATCCCTTCAACTATCTCCACTTAAAAAATCACTTCAATTCGTCGCCCCGTTTTGCCGTGAAAGACGGACAAACAAACAAACAAACAGACATACACTTTCCCATTATTAGTATGGATATGATTTTTATGCATATACTTTTAGCAGAGGGGAAATAGACACAAGGCCTCTTGTGGAATAGAGCTTTATGGTGCGTGGCCTTCGTTTTAAGTAACTACTTCGTTGTTAGGACATGCCCTGCGTGGCCTTCGTTTTAAATAACTACTTCGTTGTTACGACATTCCCTGTGTGGCCTTCGTTTTAAATAACTACTTCGTTGTTAGGACATTCCCTGCGTGGCCTTCGTTTTAAATAACTACTTCGTTGTTAGGACATTCCCTGCGTGGCCTTCGTTTTAAATAACTAATTCGTTGGTAAATAGGACATTTCCTGTGTGGCCTTTTTTTTTGCGAAGTTTGCCACGGTTTGCCAGAGCAGCGAATCTCTCGCCGCCGCAATTCCCAGCAAGCGACCCCGAATGACGTTGCTGGTTTCCGTTAACGTGCCAGCCAATTTCAAGATTAACTTTGGTACAATTTACGTTAATCATGTTATTATAACTAATTGTATTGTATATACAAGGTGCTCGCGAGGAAACCGCATAATTTTAACAGCGTACTCCTGAGGCCAATAGAAGTAAAGAATATCATATGACTTTTGGACACTTCCGCCAAAAAAAATTTTTTTTGTTTTTTTTTCTTGTTTTCTGAACGTATTCTTAAATTAAAAATAAATGTTAATGACAAAACTATGCCTAAAAACAAATAAAACTACTTTTTTTTTCTTAAAATCAAAGTTAAAGCAAAGTGTTTCCTGTCTGTCACTTTGATGTCTGTCAACAGGGATGCCTATAATGAGTTCCATAGTGGTAAAATTACCGTTAAGAAAGCGTTCAGTCCTGAGTTATAATCAAAATATTTTATTTTTTTAATTGGTTATAACTCCGAAACAAGATGAGTTCAGTTTCAGAAAAGTTTATTTGACATTTTAGTCTCCAAATAAGGTCGGGGTAACGCTGTTAAAATTATGCGGTTTCCTCGCGAGCACAGTGTATAACGTTAAAACTTTAAAGAATATTGTTTTTTAATAAATATTTCTAATTAACGGCGTTAAAATTCAGTCAAGTCATATTTTGCATCAATGATGGAAACAACGGCCACGCGGATCAATATCATAAGCTCTTGTCGTTAATGAAGGATGGCACTGGGCCGCCACTGTTTGTTTATTTGCACATTATAATGTCGCAGATGACCCGAACAGTGGCTTATCGATGTCCGCTGTTTCCACGGACAACATACAATCCAATGGACAATGTATGCCCGCGCAGTCCGCGCACCCACGCATAGTCTACACCCGATCTCCGCATCAAAGCTTCCTCGATATGTATTTAATCTGCTTGTCCTGAAATATCGGATTCCAGGAGGACTGGATACTATATTACCAAAAATGTAAACGGAGTAAACTTAAAGCTTACCGGGAATGCTCCGGATATTCAAATTTGTCGCTGTTTATCGTACTGCAACTTACCCGTAAAGAAAAATAATCTGTCAGTAATAAGGAAAACGGAATAAAAAAAAATTAACGGCATGATTAGTTATGCGAATGAAGCTGGTAATAATTGAGTAGAACCTTCTAAATATATTAAGATTTAACAAACAACTTAAGCAGACAAACGTTTTCTTACTATCCTGTTTCAAAAAAATTGTACATATGTACACTATTCAACGAACAATATATTATCGCATGTACTTATAAATAACGGTTCTTAGGGCCAGAACACTATACCTACGGCGTGATAGATACGGCGACGTGTAGTGGCACGACTTCGAGTCACGTTACGATGTCGTAACGATGTCTACGACATAAAGCTTGTCCCAGTAAAAAATGTCGTTAGTTTACGCAGCGTTGGTATATCAGGTTTCAATGAAAATGGTTGAAACTGGCTGGTTATATGTTAAATGCATCTCGGTTCTTTATTTAATATTAGAAAAAAATCTGTCACAGTCACATTTACAAAGATCTCGTCTCCACAAGAAAAAATTCATGAGAAAATATTGTACAAATATGTCCAATATTAAGGCATTTTCACGAAAAAAGTGGCAATGGAGCTAAACACGTCTGTTAGAACTGTGTAAAGGGTCCTAAAACAATTCAGAGAGACTGGCGGTATTCGACGGCGTCCTGGAAGTGGTCGGAAGACCGGGTTTGTTAAGAAAAATATTGAGAAGAGTATCATAGCTGCTTTGCTGAAAAAACCTACATAATCTGTAAGAGATTTAGCTAAAAAGTTTAAAACGTCTAAATCCACTGTGCAACGAGTAAAGAAAAATAATTCTATAAAGACTTTCAAACAAACTAAAGTGCCTAATAGAAATTCGAAACAAGAAACTGACGCTAAAACGAGATCAAGAAAACTGTATTATTAACGACATACATTGTATTAACGACAAAAAAATACTGTATTGTGATGGACGACGAAACATATTGCAAGCTTGATTTTAAATCACTGCCGGGACATCATTTTTATTCGGGGACCGATAGAAAAACTATCAATGACGAGTACAATGTCATAAAAACGGATAAATTTGCCAAGAAGGTTCTTGTGTGGCAAGCGATCTGCTCTTGCGGCAAACGCAGCACTCCATACTTTGCTAAAGGAACTATGAAAGGCGATATATACCTTAAAGAGTGCATGGAAAAGCGATTATTGCCGTTTTTTAAGCGACACAAGAAGCCAGTTCTGGTTTGGCCTGATCTGGCCACGTGCCACTATTTAAAAAATGTGATAAAATGGTACAAAGCCAATAATATCGAATTTGTGGAAAAATACCAAAATCCTCCTAACTGTCCTGAATTACGACCTATAGAAAAATATTGGGCTCGTATGAAGCAGAAGCTCTTAAAACATAAAACTAACGCCACATCAGTTGAAAACTTCAAGCGAAAATGGAATGCAGCTTCAAAACTAATCACAGACACTGATGTACAAAACCTGATGGCAGGTATCAAAAGAAAATTACGAAGTTTCTGGATGAATAAACAATAGAACAAAAACATAACAAAAATACGTTTTGTTTACTACATTTCTAATAAACTGTTGTCAAAAATTTGGTAACTTTTTATTGCTTACATTATTTCATACTAACTAATAAACGACATTTTTTTCTGGGACAAGCTTTAAATAGTAAATGTACCTACGACGTCGTATCGTGTAATTGTAATTCGGCTTTAATAGATTCAGGGTTATTTGCAATATGGGGCTGACAAAGAAAAAAAATCGAAGAGGTAGGTTAGGTCCCTAATTCCAATTTTTTTTGGATATAGAGCATTTTCTAGTTTGTACTGATTTAAACTTACACGATTTTCACTCATTATTATGACAGAAACGGGACTTAATCGCGTACACTTACTTTTATTACTTTCCTGACGTTTCGAGAGTGCCGTAACGCTCGTGGTCGCAGGCAGATTTTCTAGTTTGCGATTACCTAGATTTAATGTTGTGGACAATTATAAGCGGATATGTATTATATGATGGTCATTGTTCACCAATCAATGTTAATAGAGTTATGGAAAGCCTTAATCACGAATGTTAAATTTAAAATATGCTAAAAAAGGAAAATATGATTTAACAGTTAAACCTTAAATTGCTTAGTATTAAAAAACATACTAAGCATAAAAGCAAAACGACGAGGTAAACAAGAAGTGTTAGGAATGATATGATGCGATCGCAACACACCCGGCGGCTCCTTAGCAATTACGTACTACATATTCTCAATATACTCGTACTTTTTCACTTATTTATGGAGGAAAATAAAGTATAATATGTTTATTGACTTCACTTACCTATAGAGTATCCCTAATCTAATGTAGGTATTGTTATTTCAAGGAGAATTGATAATGTTTAGAGGTTGCGCTAATGAAACAGAGTGATAATCTCACATTGAGTGAAAATTAAGTTTTTTTTGTAAATCAACTAAATAAAATAATCTAAACCTTAAATTAAATGACAAAAAAAACAGTAGGCACTTAGTTTCTGAAATAAAATAAAAACAGCACTTCGTCATTGGAAGGCGGCAAATCATAAAAGTCGTATTACAGCATTTTATAAGTATGTACCTACAGAAATTTCCAGTCTTCGACGAATGTTAAAATTTCAATATATCTAAGCACTTCCTACTCTCCCCTGTAGAAACGCTAGTTATAAGTAGGACATTATTAATAAATATATTGATGTTGCGCAACCACTCAATGTTGATCAATTTACTTACTATTTAATATTTTAGGCACATACATTTTTCATGAGAGAGAACACGAATCCAAGTGAAGACAAGTGAAAATATAAATTTCGGAAAAATGTTTATTTTTATAATTTATTCATTTCGAAATACCTATGTTGATATCCTAGCACCATTTTATTTAAGGACAGTACCTATAGGTAGATAGTACACATTAACATCTACGCGATTAGATATGCATGATATGAATAAGTATCTAATTTAATAAACCAAATATTCTAGCTTCCTACGAGGGTTGCTACTTATATATCCGGAAACCAAAAAACAAACAAACGTACACGGCTGAAAATGGTTTTATTGTTTATCAAAGTATTCCCCTTGATGATCTATGCACTTTTGCATTCGCGTGAACCAATTTTTAAAGCACTTCTGCCACTCCGCCTGAGGTACCTCCATAACGTGTTGTTTGAATGCGTCGACAGCATCTTCAGCGGTCGAAAATCGTTGACCGCGTAATTTATTCTTTATATTTGGAAATAAATAAAAATCGTTGGGTGCCAAGTCAGGGCTGTACGGCGGATGACCCGTTAATTCCACATTTTGACCCTCCAAAAATAGAGTTGTTTCACGTGACGTATGACAGCTGGCATTGTCATGATGAAGAATGATTCTTCGTCACTGGTTAGTTTTACGAATTTGTTCAAATACTTCCGGTAAGCAAATGGTCGTGTACCACTCTGAATTAACCGTTCTACGGTTTTCTAGTGGCACTGTAGCTACATGGCCATTAATACCGAAGAAGCAGGCCACCATTTGTTTCAATGTACTTTTTGCACGAGTAACTTTCGTAGGGTTCGGCTCATTTTGAAACACCCATACCGTTGATTGTTGCTTCGTTTCGGGATCGTATGCATAGATCCAGGATTCGTCACCTGTATAGATGTTATAAACGGCTTTTGAGTCACCACCGTTATATTTTTTTAACATTTTATTGCACCATTCGACGCGAGCATCTTTTTGCTCTTTTGTTAAGTTGTGGGGTATCCAACGCGAACAAATTTTTTTTACAGCCAAATAATTATGTAATATGCTATTAATGCTGGTCATAGAAATACCCAGAGTCGCCTCTATCTCGCGGTACGTAACATGTCGGTCGTCCATTATAAGTTTTCGCACAGCCTCGATATTTTGTTGTACAACGACCGATTTCGGGCGACCTGCCTTAACTTCGTCCGTAAGCATACTACGTCCACGATTGAACTCACTAAACCAGTGATACACAGTAGTTTTAGATGGGGCTTCATCGCCAAAAGTTGAAGTTAGTTGATCTATGCACTGTTGTTGCGTTATACCACGCCGAAAATCATAATAAATCATAGCACGAATATTTTCACGAGTGAGTTCCATTCTTGCTGCGAGATGACATTTAAAACCCGTCAAAAACAAAACACGAGCGTTAATAAGAAAGAAAAAATATACCGGCCAGTACTTAAAAAAGTTCAAATTTTACCATGGAGGTCAAATATGCTATTTAAGAAGATTGTAATCCCGGTTTCCGGATATATAAATAGCAGCCTATGTATATAACTAATATAAAAACGTAGAGTTCAAATACTAAGTATACCAAGGATTATTAAGTTAGTACATCTGTCCACATACGCTATAGTACAGTACCTAAACCGGTTTGCCGGGCTCCCAAAACACATTCGGCCCGACGCGGGAAGGAATGCCGCAAGGCAGAGTCGACTGGGCATAGAAGAGCAGGGAATCTGCCATTTTGCTAAATGCCTTATCGCATATTCCGATTCTCGTGCGATCTGCGGTGGGATTTTCGAGATTTTCAGGCCTCGAACTGCCCCGGGCCTTGTTAAGAATCCCACCGGACGTTCGGTGGAAATTAGAATTCAGGTTGAATATCAGCAGACGCAGTGTATGCAAGCGTTGAATTATGTTATGTTAATAACCAATAACTCATGTGTACTCGGACGTGTGGTACTAATATAAAACATACACAACCAATAATTATTAAACGAATTATTTTTTGATATTGACAGGAAAGGTTTCGTACTATAAGCAATACCGACGAACTCTCAGCGGTATTTAAAGCTAACCGTAATAGGAACAAAATCAACAATAAAAAAAACATACATCCGAACATAATATGTCCTCCTCTTTTCTAAAGTCGATTAAAAAAACTGATGAGATTAGAAGTAAAAATAAATGCAAATATATCTCCCTCTTTCATTACCTTATACTGCCTATATAAGGTAAAGGTAGATAGGTACACTATTTCCTAACATAATATATTCGTGATATAATATCAGAATCTATTAATGTCCTTATCTAATTAACGTTGCATCGAATTATGCGAAATTATATTACAATCGCTATAATATTAATAATGACAGGAAATACGCCAGCATTTATTATTAGTTGCGTGATCGTTCACATGTACCTTATTGTGTTCTACACATAATTTGCCATTATTATGTTTATTACCATGGCAAATAGTTACAGGAAACCTAACCTGTCGCTAATGTATTGGTCTTTATATGAATTAATGGTGTTTGGTTTAGTCTCGCCTCGTTTTTAATAATTTGAGTTGTTCTGGTTTCAATTAGTTATCTATATCATAACCCAGGCACATACAAACAGTGTTTTTATCTGACTTTTAATGTACTAGTAAATATAAATTTACAAAATGACACACGGCACGGCACACCTACGTAGGTATTTACTGATAGATTTACAAAGCGTTGCCATTACTAACGAAAGTCCCAAAGAGGAAATTCTTTGTCGTTCACATTGAAACAAAGGAGTGTAGCAGCTTTTAAATTCGACAATAGTTGTATCCTTACAAACTAACTGACGCCGTTCAGGCGCAGATACAAACCGCGGAAATGACGTGTCTGTCACTATCTTCACGGTTCGAAATATAAAAGCGTGATTGAACATAATGGCTAGAGGTAGGAGTAGCACACGCACGTTCCACGCCGGAGCACGCTCGCAAAGCACTCAACCAACGAATACAACTACTATATTCATTGACATCTAGTCAATAAACGTTAGGTACCCAAAATAATCTTCAAATCTTAATCAAAAATCAATATTCAACGCATACTTTATAATTATAATTCCGACAGCACTTTCATTCTTCGGCCTTATTATTTAATTTTAAACACGACGGTAGCAAATAACTTTAATATATTTTTAAAATTTATCTTTTCAATAATCACCATTAACACACGTTAACCAGCTTGTTCTTTTCGTTATCATTTGCATCATACACGTAATGATATAAAATACATAAAACAACAAGATGTAATTAGTCAAAAAGTGATAACTTAACATAATCTTTAAATAGTGAGAAATTAAGCCTAAGTGAATAACACAATGCATACATGAGTGCATACTTTGACGCTGATTAAATTTTGTGGCCGCTCAGGCGTTATTAGATTCGAGATTTGCAATGTTAGACCACACAACATATAAGTGCAGCGCGTGTGTGCAGACGACCCTCCCAACCGCACCAATCTATTTTCAATTTCGAATGCTTTGGCACAAGTAGTATTCGTCTAACTCGCTAACGCGTACATAGGTACGTGCTTTCCATGCATTTGGTTATGCATGATATCGACAGCGACAATATAAGCAAGGCGCTGTGGATTTTATCCGTTCAATTTCTGCATTGTACGAGATATAATTGGCTGGTTTTAACGGGGACAAACACGTTTCTCCACAGTATACGATACATGTAGAAGTGATTCCCAAAAAAAAATGGTTTGGTACTTACACCCATTTATTTACGGCAGTATACCAAATTTCAGCTAAATCAGACTCCGGGAAGTGGTTGAAGTTTAACTTACGAGATTTGATGCACAAATAAATATACCGGGTCATGCTAAATAAAAGTGTGTAAAAATTGTAAATAAACAAAAATAATAATACAGGATGAAATCGAGGTCATGTAGCAAGCGATCAAGGCGTGATACAGAATTTAAAGATGAACCTAATGATGTTAATCATAATCTTTTTATCATCAATATCGATGATTTATTTCAGAATAAGTAGAAAAATAAATGTTGGTATACAGTTTGGTCTCCATACTCAATGTGACGTCGTGTCGTTTTCCATACAGTCTACGTCAAAACTTACAAGATACATATATGGTATATCTAAGTATCACGTTATTACACAAAAACAGGTATAACCTCAATAGTAAACATATAAAAGATATGAACAAAGGAAAGCTTATCCCTAAAAGGGGTCTCTTCCAGCTAACCTATGAGAAAGGAATAAATACTACATGCTGAAAGATAATATATGCACAAAAAATATGAATAAAAATTTTGGAAACACAAAGATTCAGGTAATGCTGAGTAAGCTGAAGCTCGTATATTTTTAAACACTTAGAATTATGTATGATGACGAAATATGCCATACGAAATATACCTAACTATAAAACTAATTCCATTAGTGTAAGGAAAGTAACTAAACCATAACCTATGCCCAGTGGGTAGTTTTTGTTTTGGAAGGACTGTACAATATGTGACATCGAGTTCAGGCTTCATATTTTTTTTGTAGCTTCTACTCGTCAAAAGACAACCCTTCACCAAATTTTAAGTTGCGGAAACGCTTGGTTTGCGAGATAAAAAATAATCAAAGTTCCATATAAAATCCCGATTTTACACCGCCATGACACAATATTTTGCAGACGAGAGGGGGGGAGTGTGATAGTGTTAGGTTCTGGCGCTTCGCCGGCCGCTGCCGCGGCACGCTCGCTTCGCTCGCTCGGCTCGCGCGCTGTAGGGTCGCAGTTCTACCTAACACTCCTCCTCGCTACGCTCGTCGTCGTACCTACACCGACCTGCCTTAGAGTCTGTCTGAAACTACTTTGAACTAACCTAAAAAGTTCCTACAAAGTGTCATGTCGTATCCCCCGCCCACAGACCCCGCCAATTCTATTTGCGTTTTGTTTTACGCGTTTTAATAAAATCGTACCATTTTTGATAATTATTAATCAACAATTTTCCACAAAATAATGCTTATAAATTAAAAGAATCATTGAATAAATATCATGTAACTATTATTGTACACAAATAAGTCGAAAAAACTGTATTTATGTAAAAACTGAACATAAAACAAATCATCACGTTTTAGTTTTTCTCAACACGTTTAACGAAACGCAAAATATTGTGTCATGGCGGTGTAAAATCGGGATTTTATATGGAACTTTGATTATTTTTTTATCTCGCAAACCAAGCGTTTCCGCAACTTAAAATTTGGTGAAGAGTTGTCTTTTGGCGAGTAGAAGCTACAAAAAAAATATGAAGCCTGAACTCGATGTCACATATTGTACAGTTGAGCCTTTGTTTTCTTATGGCCCTTAAGGTGTAGGAGTAAATTTGTTTTCATTAGGTCGAAAACGATCCTCCTATTTCAATAGGTGTTGTCTATTTTTACTTTTTTTTAAGTACATACGTATTAAAAATATTTATTTAATACATATCTATCAATTTAGTAATAGTTTGCGACCCTACGACTAAAGGTATGCGTTAAAAACATTTAAAACATTACTCGCGTTAAATGTTTTTTTTTTCTGTAATGTAGCGTACTATACAGTAATAACTAATAAATCACAAACGCAACTACATCCTTGTTATGTTCGACGCGTTTTGCGGTATTCAATATGAAATTTGTCTAAGCACACCACCCCACTGGCCAAAACGCCGCCTCCGAGTGCCGATGCCCGCAGCACGCCACCCCGTCGCCGAGTGGAGGCAGGCACAGCATGATTCACTATTACACACAATCTTTTGTTTTTATCAAAGAAACACCTAAATGACTAAATGACCACAGCACCTAAGCGTATAATAGTAATTGTATTAATGGCAAATTCATTAAACTATTACTAAATACGTATGTTTATGTAAATTCATGTTAGTATTTACCAATAAATAAAATAATTAGATAAGTATTCATAAAATTAATTATTACTCTTATCTACACTTAAGAATGCTAGGAGGCATATTTTACAGATTTAACTTCTAATTATTTTCGTAAAACCTAGGAAAACTAAACGTGGTATAACAATTGGAAAATAACATAAAATGCTGCACTCTTCCAGCCGGTTTCTTCCGTAGACTGCTTGACTAAAAACGCATTTATTAGTTTAAAATCGTACTGTGAGGCGGGGAGGTGCGTCGCCCGTCTATTTGTTTTGCCATAGCTTTGTCCGGCTAGGGACATGCAGGTCATTAATTGTTGTGAACGCCAACTCCTAATCGATAGCGCGCAACGTTCGATTCTAGTTTATATTAATGCTATTTGCGCTAACCCCACTGTCAGTTTAATGCGTTTATTTCTAGTCTTGTTGTTTCATTTAAAGTCTCAACTGTTAGACGAAATTTTCTATATTTTTAACTACGAACTTAAACGTCGACTACATAATCGTGCTTATAATCAATTGAACAGGCCCTTTGCATTAAATCATGCATCATGCAATCTTAGTGCATGTCGACTTCACTTATATACTTATCTTTGGCGAACTTTTACTTAAATATATGCACGCCTAAGATTAAAGTTTTACAGTTAAGAATTGAAGATATTTATTCAATAATGTAACCTATTTTTACTGGTAAATAAATATTTTCTTTATTTATTATTTTATTTAATTAAAAACTCGTTGTGTTTAAATATAAGTATTTGCCTTGAAATGTAAGGCAACAAAAGATTATTTCTGTTCACAGTAAAAGCAGTGTAATAAAATTGTTAGTAGGAAGGGATATTTATGCTTCAAAGTAAAAATATACATATTTCATTGCTGTTATGAATGACGCCTTGCCGCAAACAGATATCATATTTAAATAGTGAACTTTATTGGGAAAGCAATTACTTCCCTCGTTATTCTGCAAAATATGTTTGATGCCGGGTTAAATGTCTTTTAAAAGGACGGAAGTGCTATTTAAAATTACCGGGGCATATTTAATATTTCATATTTGCTGTTCAATGCGTGAATGCTCATTAAGTTAAAATATTTTAGAGAGTATTCGTACTAATTAGGCAGGAATAATGTGCTAAAGTTCAGGTAACTGTTGGAATGGAATAATGCAGCTTAAGAGGCCTTATTCCCAAAACGCGCGAATTTCACGAAATGTTTCATTTTCTTCGAAGGCTATGGCGAAAATACTAAGTTTTTTTAAATCAACTATTGATGCAAATAATAGTTCATTTCTTTATCTAGACGGCCATCGGAGCAAATATTAAATTTTGACAAGTGAAATATGAAAAAAAATGGTTGTCTTGGAAGGCCTTTCCGGATTTTCCAGTTAGGTGTACCGTTCATTTTCAGATTACGCAAAAAAGGGTAAAAATTCTTATTCAATTTGAATTAAATTCAATTGAGTATATCATGTATGAGACGGCCATGGAAATAAAAATCGAAGATTCATCTTGGATGATCGACAAAATACCTTCTGATTATATGCCAGTTTTTTGATGAAAACACGGTTACATTTCATTTTTTCCACGAAAACCCTATGATTATTTTGCTCTAAAAATATTACCATAGCAAAGTTAAACTATATTTCTATCACGATAAAAAAAAACATTACTATAGCAGTAAATTTCAAATAACTATGAATTTTTAAAAATGACACTTAAATCACACTTCACAGGACACTTTCTGTAAGAATCGTATTTTTGGGTACTTAATAATAATAAACATGGTTCAAAATTATTTTTTTGTATTAAAATAGCATTTTGTGTGGCTTTTTTCATTAATAGAGTTTTTCGACCTTTTAGGGAATAAGGAGCCTGAGTAGTCGTTAGGCAGATAGATACTCGTAGAGATTGAGCGGCGAGGCGCGCCGCGCTCCCACAGTGCGGCCGAGTTCCTAGGACCCCTTCGGCTCAACAACATTCTTACGATCGCCTTGCGCTTCACACTATTTAGAAAACTTTTAAATTCAGAGTAACTCATCATTGTGATTTGTTTGTTGCAAAAAACTTCAAAACTCTTTGTTTAAGTAAAGGCATATTCTGATAAAGCGTAAACTGTCTTTGTTCTCTCGGTGTTGTCGTAAACGCGAAATGTAACACGACCTGGTTATTGTTTACCAAACCAAAGAATAATGTTGCAATCACTGCGTACTCAACTAACCTGCATTTTTAACATCTTAACACAAGTTCTGAGACAATAAGTCGATAAGACTGAAAATAAAATTGTTCATGTGTAATTTGTAGGTAGGTGCACTATATTCACGCACTTTGATCGGAATGCTAATATTAATGCCAAGGTATTTCTATATTATAATTATAGTAGTAATTATTGTAAGAACTAATAGTGTAGTGTAGCAGCCCCTTGCATTTCATTAAAGTTCGGTTTCGGCTCTGCAGTGCATACACCTCCCAAATGTCTGGAACACCATTGTTCCGTGTATAGGAAATAAATTATAGGGAATAGGGTAGGGTAGAGAGATTGATTTAAGTAATAGCAGAGAGATATTCTTTATTATTATTAAATAATTTGAACCTACATTTTACTTTTTGTCCGTTTGATGCTGACGAAAGTAAGTCAAGGAAGGAAGGAAGAGAGTACACCTAGCAGCGTGACAGTAACATTATAAGTACCAACAATAAGCGATGTCTACATATATGTCGTGAACAATTTGCTACAACTAAATATATTGTAAAATGCCAACCCTAGGGTGAGGCGACGGTCAGCGAGCGACAAATCTAAATTCATGAGTACGAATGTGATTAGAATGGTATTAGTTAATCTATGAACACAAATTCGTTTGATAACGCACACATCGGCCCGGAATTTGTTTATTGCAACATAAACCAAATTGTCCGATAACTCACGTACACCATCCTGGACTCAATTTATGTTAATAAATATATTGTGTAATTACTGTATAATAAATAAATTAAAAAAAAAACTTATTTTAATTACATGTTGTAGTGATAATGCAAATATGGCAAGTTTTCTTATAACACGTCGACGTTACGAAATTGTCGCCTTTACTAGTCGAATGCCGCCTTGTAGTCCAGACCATAAACAACGATTAATTCAATAATAGGTAACAATACACAGCTGGTCAAGTTTAGAATCCTTGAATTATTCATAAATTAAACTACTCTTCGACTCTTGTTTACATGTATTATAGTTGTATAGGGGGCTTCTGTGTCGATAACTGGCATTAAATTCATTGAGACACTAATATTTTAAATCTTATAATTCGTAATGTCATGAATCCTGCGCGTTTTTAGCGAGACTTATTTAATCACGCATCTGAAAAGATAATAAAATAAATAGATACATTTATAAAGGATAGTATAATATTAATAAAAAGCCGGTCTCGCTCAGTGCATCATACGATACGGGAACTGTATACGAGTCACCGACGTCGCTCGCTAATGCCGCTATAAGCAATTGAAAAGCAATTCGTTAATTAATACAATTGCCGTGGGCTACGCTGCGCGGATATGCCCCAATTACCTACGGGATATTATCGATCCATACCAATATCTCAAACTCGCATCCTATTTGTGCGCCTACGTCTGTGCTCCAGCAGTGAAGCGCTTTTAATAAATTGATAATTGAGCACGCCGTGCGAGTGATTTGTCGCGTATAACTGAAATTGCGAAGGCCCGGATGCATTATCGAAACTATTATTCCGTATTATATGCGTATAAAACAGTGAACATTCTCTGAAATTGTTTAGTAATAAGTTACAATTGAAGTTATTATGTAAACGTCAAACTCCACAAATTTTCCAAGTTTTATAGGTATATTTCGTCTGACTATTGAATGAAATGAAAATTAGCATCTTTAAAACCTGGACTAAGATAAAAGAAATAATATGCTAAGCACTTTTTAAGACATTATTCATTTACATATGTACTGTTTCTTTAAACAGAGTTGATAGAAGTAAGTGGTTGTATAAAATGTCGGGAAAACGCTCCAATAGCCCCTAACAACATCACATGTCAGGCGGAGTGTCGACGACATGATTGAAATTGTCTACGAGCTTGTATCACACAGGCTACAACTCTCGTAGCGAGCTACGGAGCTACGGGCTACGGTGGTATTCACGTAAAACTAATACGATTATTTTAGGATTAGATTCGGATATCTATTTCTAAGTATTAAAGGTAAATCTTTAAATATCTTTCATTAGAAAAAAAATGGGTACAAATAAAATTGTGTTCCTAATAACTACATTCTGTTTGACAAGAACGTGACCGTGCGCGTGACGCGAACGTGACGTATTTTTTATTAATAAACCAGAGATGAAGAAACTTTTAGGTAAACGTCAAGTGCCCGACATGCTAGTACCCAATAAGAAAGAAAGAAAGAAAGAAAAGATATTTATTAGCACAAAACAAGGACAGAAAAACTTAAAACTAACTAATGGTAATTACTACCTATAGCTGTCGTTTGTAAGCTGTATAGTGGACACTCTGTTGCCACCTCTATTGCGATGGCATGTATTGGGACAGTGAAGACCGCTCAGACATGTATCATTATATTCTTTACATTTTACCGGACCGGTCACGCTCTTATCGTACCATAGTGTAAATAAAAAACTTCTTATTTATGTACAGTCACCGGCAATAGTATCTTCCTATTCGAAGGCCGCAAAAATATGTGACACGCTCTTTTGGCCCTAGAAATAAGAGCGAGCGAGACTATTGCCGGTGACTGTACATACAAAAACCTTGTTATCCGCGTAGCTACAGCCGGTTACAGTTTTACCAGTCCATGTTACTTTTACCCGGGTGTGCTGCAGAGACCGGGGTTATTTGAATCATTCCTTAAATCATGTTTTGTGCCTAAATAAGTTTATAAGGGAAAAAAGATTTATTTTAATGAAGAAAGTTACATTAGCATAATTCACTCCGCCGTGCATCGAGCCGGGCCCGCAACCGACTGCGCAAATGATACCTTGCTATCTAAAGCCGGCATCAGCATTACCTACACCTAATTTATCGGTGCACTGTTTATGTACAGTCGGCTTCGGAAGTGCCACCGAACTACTAGTCGCAGTAACGTGCACAATGCTACGGCATCGTTTCCAATACAAATGACACGATGCTAAAGTCTAAAGCGCTATTTCACGAAGACAGTTCAGATATAATGCACTTTTACCAGGGGGGTTTCACTACGCTGTTTAGGTACATTTGGCCGGCGCGCCTCCCGGGCAGGCGTATGGCAGTGGGCTGCCGCTCCGCTCGCACGATACTCGTGTCACGTGGCGCTCGCGCAAATTTTAAAATACGCAATGGCTTCGAAACCTATTTCGATCTAATCCGTGTAAAAGATGTATTTACCGATGTCTGAATAAACGGAAGAACAAGAAGCAGAAATAACATTTTTAAATTCCGGGACGATATTAAAAGGTTCCGAAGTCCTTACTTAGTAATAGTTCCTACTTCCGTGAGAATCAGACATAATCTCTATAAAAAGTTCTATCTCCGGATAAAAATTTCATGTTTACATAATCAACGTTTGTAATTCCTACATAGTTATCTAAAAATAATAAATCAGTAGGTATACAGGTACAAAAACTTGTCAAGTGACAACCCCGTGCCGACGCACAGTGGCCGGCGCGCCTAAGTAAGGCGGCCATAATTAATTTGATTCTTACTTATCTTGTTTTCTGGTAACAAATACTTTTAAAATACTATTTACCACTAGTAAAGTTCAATGAAACACGTATTTAGGTATATTGCATGCTAAATTTAATATAAACTATGAAACAAAATAGGTACATGAAAAACATTGTGTCTATGTAAAAAAAAATCATAAAAATACCTTAAAAGTATATGGTTATTACAATTCCTTAAACTAGACATTTACTATTTCTTAAACATAACAGGCCTTACAATATAAATAATAAAAATAATTCATGTAAAACAAATATCAATAAAAACAATAAGTGCATATAAAAAATAAATAATACATAAATTCAAACATTAAATTCTACGTTATTCAGTAACATCTAATAAACTTAAAACTTCAATAGAGAGAGTAGATTTTTTTCGGGGCACCTTTCTACTGGTGGTGACAAATGGATCTGAATTCGGCAGAAGCCTGTGAATAAGATCTTTGTTAGTGAGATCCCGAGACATTTTCCGTGTGTGGTTGCATCGAAAGATCTTTATATTTTTGTCCGTTGACTCTGCAGCCTCTTCGGACAATTCGCCTATAGGAACTAAAGCGTTTTCTATAACTATAGCACCATGTAGGAGCACTTTATGTACAGAAGATGGTAAAGGATACCAATCGTATACCTTCATCAGTTCTTTCGCCGTTTCTGTGGCATACTCGTCAAATTTATTCACATTTATTTTATATCCAGATGATATGCACTCCAACATAGTTTCACACCTTTCTATTAGGTTCTGTTGTATACCGGTGATTTCAGCGGATACAGAAGGATTCTTGAAAAAATTCCTTGCCGTATTTCTATCATTGGATGTACCACTTCCACCGCTTCGTGGATTATCCACAATTAAACCTAACTCCTGCCGAAACCCATTTTGAATTCTTTTTTTTGATAATGCTATTTGATTTTTATCTTCCTGTGATTTAGCATGCCATACTTTGGTTTGTAATTTGTAAGATAAATGAATATGGGAAATCTGCATATGGGACCATTTCAATCAAATGTTGTATCACTTGGCGACGCCTTTCTACATCTCACCACTCTTAGACAGCCACAGTTCAAATACAAATCCCCTTGTTAATGATCCGACGTACATATCATCTGAAAAAAATCAAAATAAATGGTTAATATTGTAACGTAATATTCTCGTAGTACCGCTACGCGTAGGCCCATTTAGGCGTAGCAGGATTCTAAATACTAAAGTGGCATAATGAGGCAAATAAAGTTGTATGTCTATTAATCTACAAAGATCAAGCTTTCAAATGAAGGTAATTTTATCCTTCAGCGAGTTTAATAACATAACTAAAACTTTCATTAAAAAAATATTCTTATAATGTTTCGCATGTAAGTTAGTCATGGCGTAGACCCGTTATTATTACTATATATTACATGTACAGAACAAAATCTATATGTAAAACAAACTCAAACTCAAACTGTATGAGGTGTGCAATAAAGAGTATTTATTATTATTATTATTATTATTAATAACGTACCTGATTCTTGAAGATCCATAATACTAATAATCACTAAAATACCAACTTTCACAGACATTCACTACTAATGACCGATCGCTTAATGAGGCGCTGATAAGGGAGCGCGCAGAAACGGGTGATATGGTCACTTTCGAGGTTCGTAAGAGAATGAAAATAGTTAATAATCCAAGATCTATTTATACCTGATTGGAGTACATTTATAGGTAAATAATAAACGATCATTGGATATTTAAAAATGACACATGCATTTTTTTTAATTATGACCAGGCCACTGTGCGACGCTCACAGCTCGGTCATGAAACTGCGGCGCGCAAAGAAGATTCACGGTTCGTGCGCGGTTATAAGTTTCAATTTTGCTTGCAAGCGGCGAGTATAGGTATAATTTTATACCTAAATCTGACTTTTGTTAAGGAGTGAATTTTCTGTACGGCAGTACTATTAGTTATTCTGTGCTTTTACTTCATTTAGAGTAACCTACAACTCAAATACTATAATCACAGTATAAATAAATAAATGAATATTATAGGACAATTTTACACAAATCGAACTAGGCCCACCGTAAGCTCAATGAGGCTTGTGTTGTGGGTACTAGACGACGATATATATAATAGATAAATATGGATAAATACTTAAATACATAGAAAACATCCATAACTCAGGAACAAATATCTGTCATAAGTGATAACGCACAAATAAATGCCATTACCAGGATTCGAACCCGGGACCTCCTGCTTCGGACGCAGGGTCACTACTGACTGGGCTAGGAGGCCGTATAATAATCATAGTTAAAACATAAACAGTATTTAAACAAGTTGGATGAAATAAACTGAGTTGCTTGACATGGTCTTATAGGTACATTAACCTTTGATCTGCGGTTCTATTAGACGACGGCAACCTATCAAAAAAGCATCGTCACACACTGAATAATCCAAGCATCGCATAACCATGTCACATTATTATTCTCACAATTTTAATTTCAGTCTTGTGTATACTTCCGTCACCATCTTATACGACCGACTAATAAAAAAAAAGCATATTAAAGGGCAGTAAGCACGCACATTTAAATAAATATAACTCTTAATTAATAAGACTATTAAAATCTTAGCCGATGTTCACATGCGAAATTAAAATGTCGGTCTAAACCACCACTTCCTCAAGCGCATTATACGCAATTTCAACGAGCTTGTGTGTCGCCGCCCCGCATCAAATGCGAGCTCCCAGACTCGATAAAATCGCAACTCGAATCACTATCGATAGAGCGGTGTCGGGGACTACAAGACAAAGCGGGGCTAATCAGGCGCATTTGTTCGACAAACCCGGCACTCGGCTCCCCGCGGGCGGGAGCGGTCGCGGCAGCGGGCGCGGGGCCGCCCACCCACTGCACGCTCCCGCTGATGCAGATAATTAACGGGACCTGCCTATTGTTTAGGTGTCCACTTGCTTACATGTATTGTTTTTCTATAGAGTTAATTTTAAAAATCACAATTTAAAGACGTCTTGTAGAATATTTATCATTAAATAATTTCATTTTTTAATAACTCCACTACAAAATATATCATGACTATTATGAGACAGCCTAGTTTTGCTAGTTGTTGAAGAAGAATATTAAATATTGCGCTAGTTAGTGTCTAGCGCGTTTGGAATAATTACTAACCATACTTTACTGTTCAAATATGCAGGATAACCAATGTAGGGCAGGGTTTCCCAACCAGTGGGGCGCGCCCCAGTTGGGGGGGCGTCAGGGTTTTGACTCCTCATTTCGACACTATAGGGGACGCAGTGTTTCACAGCATAACGTTGCGTTAGCAAAAGGTTGGTAACCCCTGATGTAGGGTGATGTGCGTCTAAAGAAAGACGCTACCATCAGAAAAAACTTAAGGGCGTTACGTGTGCTAGAAAAATACTTGCCGAGCGGGTACTTACGAGTCTGTGCGGAAAGACAAGTGGCGTAGAATTCATTACTTCCCATATAATCCACGATAATTCTCTTTCTGCACAAACTCAATGTGTGTGCTATGGCGTCAAGGTCATTGCGCGAAATGCTACAAATGCACAAGTTTGGTCCACTAAGCTAAGTAAAGCAAGTTCAGGGGAGCTAGCCCCGTAACATATGTATGACACTATAGAAAGAGCAAAAACACCGCTCTAATTAGTTTGTATTACTATTCTTTAATGGACAATTCCATGAAAATATAACGCAAGTTACGATTATATTGATACTTTATTTATTTTTGACGCAAATGCGAATGATAATTTATCTTTATATACGCATGTGTATAACTGTATACTTAGTCGGTTCATAAGTTCTGTCACTAGGGTTTGGACTGGTAAAATACGAACTGTTAGAGGTTGCTTACTATTTCAATATATGATTAAAAAGCCTATTTAATACTGATTAATTTACGATATTATTTAAGGCAAATAGTTGTGGCAGTTTTACACAATTCCCTGTAACATTCGAAAAAGCGGAATAAAAAACCACGTCGAAAACACGCGCCCTGTTCGAGTTGATTTTGACCATCATTATTTTTATTCAATTTTAAGAGGCTTCAGTCTTGCATACTGCATTAGCTTGATCTTTAACCTTCATTTTAATATATAATTAACATGGGTCTGACTGACAAGAAGGCTAGTATACGCAGTTTTGGAAGACTACCTTGATGTATGGCATCAAAATCATCGTGTTTTGCTCAAAACTGAAAAATACGTTGAGGTTCAGGAGAAGAATAGCTGAAGCACAGACTTGTAAGTCAACTAAATATTGGTTTTTAAATATGCCTTAATCATCTACTTTCATAAAAATAACAATTTGTAACTCTGGACAACTATAAAAATGATCTAAACCAATTTTTGTGAAGTACAATTTTCATAAATCATCGGCGTGTTTTGGACTGACAACAATCTTCAAGTTTACAAGGATCTATAAAATACGCGATCTTGATTATGAGTTAATCATATTATATTTTAATCTGTATGAAATATGCTTTCTAATCAGGTCTAATTTTTTTAAATAAAATCTTTGTATTATATTTTATCACTTAAAACCCTTGTGACAGAACTTATGGACCGACTAGGTATTTACTGTACGGTGGATCTTGTCTTGTATTTTACTAATTCAAAAATAAGTTAAATTTAAATACTTACACAAATGTATTCGAATAAACAAGATCAGCATTGACGACCGAACACTTAGTATCTACTTGTTACACAATACAGCATTGCCCAAAAAGAACGCAAGATTTGAATTTAATGGAAAACACATTTTTTTCGTTATAATAATATTTGTTTATATAATCATAGAATACACTAAATAGGGTTATGTGTGGAATAACACGTCGAACAAATGGCCTCCACGGCTTTGCTGGCACATACGCACTCTTTTGTCAAAATGTTCCGTGACAATTTTGCATAAATTCGGCTGAATTTCACCAAATTCCTCCGCGTCAAATTTCCTCCTTCAAAGCATGGGTGGTTGTGGGCTTGTTTTCACCTTTAGACTTCTTTTTGGGGTTATTTTATATCAAAAGTTTATGGGGCCCATGCCTATAATACGTTTAAATACGATTTACTATAAAACACATCACATACAAGATTACTTTCCGAAAGGAACATTCGGAGATGAAATCAAAAGAGGGGTGCGAGACGAAACATAAAACCTGTATAAATAATTCAGTTCCGCCATTACGTTGTCGGAGGCGGGTATCTTGGAGGAAAACTACGCGTTTAAATATTTAAACACCGGCGTTATATGTATTGCAATTTTCATTAATGATTAATATGGATTCAGGTGGGGCGCGAGGGACCACCTTCGTCCGACAGACAAACACTCATACATAACTTATGTCAACAGTGCGCTTCTATTCGGCTGTTAATCTAAAGGGAGTACTAATACGGTAAGCTATTCATATTGGATGAGAAAACGGACGGTAGCCCGATAATATATTTATTACGTCATTGCCGGCTCGCTACTGCATTCACACACCTGTTTAATGTTGTGTCCTCAAATACTATTAATAACCGTAGTACGTTTTACTTTATTTTTATTAGTAAATTTAATAATCCTTAAATAGGTTGGGTACCTATACACGGGAAAGCCAAAAACCTAGTAGCTAAAATTTTGTACAATTATTCTACACAACCTTATATTTGGATCAGAAAAAGGTGAAGGTGACGGTTCGCAGACGCGCGGGCATTAGTCCGATTAATTCACCGGCATTCAAAGAGGTCCTTTGAACGAAAGGCCCTGTCATTCACTATCGACTCGTCTATAGCTCAAACTTTACACAGTACGACAATAGAAACTTCGCATAAACGCCACAATCGACAACAATACTCTACTGATGTTTGTATCCAGTGAAGTAGCTGTTCAAAAACGACTTGTATTTCCATTGATGGTGAGTTCATCATTTTGACCGTTTTTCCCGATTGCTAAATAGATTCTTGTTGTTGGTATTTAAAGGCGTTGATGGCTAACCAGATCTGAGCTGAAGAGTGAATGAGTCGTCCGACGTGCCGCCACCCGGCGAACGGCCACCACTTTTATTCTCCCTCGCTACTCACAATAGAAACGTATACGGACAACTGACTTGACTGACCTTTAAAATTGGCGGCTTTTATATTTAGTATTACGGACTCACTGTGTAGATATTCCATTCTTTATACATTCATTGCATTTAAGTTATTATTTATTACAAATATTTATAGGTATCCGTGCGAGTTTACGTCCACGTGGAAGAAAGAATATGATTTATAACCACAGATCTAATATAGTATGATAGCTTGACAACGATCAAGTGTGGCAAAAATTGAAATGGATGTGTGTGGGTAAATTGTCTATGTGAGCGTAAAAATAGTGCAGCCAAGTCTGTCTATCGACATTTGACTTTCTTATCGATACGTTGCAAAACATTTATATTCATATTTTACGCTAAACAGCATGTTAGAATCCGTAAAAACATAATGTGTTTTTTTTGTTGAAATTATAAAATGTTCCATGCTTAACCTGATACCTTATTATATTATAAAATCTGAGTTTGACGCGTTAACCAATTTAAAATCCAAATAGCGGCCTAGCGCCTATAGTACCGTTGATTGTCTATTGCAACGGATGCAACGTGAACGTATTTTTTATCGAACAGTTATCGATATAAGTGTTAGGCACTTTGTCAATCCCTAGCGTAGAACAATAGATTAGTTTTTTATACAAAATAATTCTGAATATTAACTTTATTGATACAATATTACCACACAGCAAAACAAACACTAATATTAAATTGTATCTAGTGCTTACTTTCACGATTTATTTTGCTAATTTGATAAAATATCGCTTCAAAACCATCGATCGGAATATCATATTTACCTATGAAATGAGTATTTTCCTGGGTTTTTCTTATGTGTAATATAAGGCACATAATACGACACCACGTTTCTGTTTTTACATTTCATGTGATTTTGCTCTGGATTATTTTATATTTAACACGATAAAATATGAGCTGCCACGACGCGGGTGTTTGAGTGTAAAGAGGGACGTAAAAATTTGTCCTGCTTGGAGATTGACCGTGTATCTCTTTCGCACTCGCGGAATATTCATATACGTGTAGGTTTCTCTTTTCCACACTACATTTATCTTTTAGCGTAAGCGCCATTTTAGGCAGGGATCGGGAACCGTTCTTTGCTCCATACAAAAATACCGGTATTTAAACGTTCTTTTACGTTCTTTGGTTAATTATTCCTTTTTTAATTGGACAATGTAATCATATGAAGTCATTACCTATTTATATGATTGAGTTCTACATAAAGAGCATACATTAATTCAAAATCTTGGGCTATTTTGGGGTTTTTGAAAAGAACGGTTCCCGATCCCTAATTTTAGGTCTGTGCTTATAACAGGGGTATGTACTCGTACCTATAAATGGTAGCTAAGGTCGAATGAAAAGAAATTCTCGGAGTTAACCAGACTAAACACCAAATTACTAGTTCAGAATGAAGTCAATTCGAATTCTCAAATTGCTAAACTAAAGAAATCACGTCTTCACTTCGCTCACCATCATGTGTCGTAAGTTTTTCATTTTTCTATAATGGCCACCACAGACAACGCAGACTACCAATACCAGGCCACAATAAGACGGCGGAAGGATATAATTGTAGAAACTTATGTACTTACTAACATATATAATATATATAATGCACAAGTATAAAACAACAATGTATACACATTTATAGAAACACATAATTTTCCATTGAATGCTAAAAGTTTCCAGAATTTAGTCAGTCTGTATGTATGGTCGTACCTCTCAGACCTCTCAGTACAATAATGTTGCAATATGTTCGCTGGACATGCACTGAGCTAAATTCTGTCTACGTACAGCGCTAACAATCCAGTATTGTGTATGTATTTGACGCAAATATGGAGGTTCATTTTGCAATTCAGATTGCCGCGTATAGTGGGAGGCTAACATCATCTGCCAAGTTTACAATCCTAATAAAACACAAAAATCACATAAATAATTATATAAACGAACATGTTACCGGCCCTCAAAGAGTATAAAACTAAATGTTTATTGTGTATAAATATGAAATTAGAGCCTAACTATTACTTATATCTGAATATTTAAAATTATTCTTTTGAATTATAAATTAGGTAGCACAAATTATACAAGGTTAGGTTTTCGACCATTTAACACTACCGCTACGCTATGAGACTATTGTTTTAGAATCATCCGCGTTCGGTTCAGACCAATAATTGAATAGCCCAGTTCGTGCTCATTAAACCGCAATCTAAGTTAAGCTTATTTTATAGCAGGCAGTGGAGAGAGACACATCACGATACATAAGTGCTCTGTGGACATGTGTGTAATTGGCGGTCACTAATATTGTGGAGGCAGCCTGCCCGGATGACGTCTATCGCACAACGCCTATGTCACATTAAAGGAGGCAAATTCGCCAAAAAATATCACTTTATAGTGTCATTCAAAATAATAGAACAAATGTCTAAAAATAAGGAGGATCAGTAGTCCTATTACCTATACAAGGAATTTTATATTTATTTTATTGTTATTAAAATATTTGGCAATAAGTATATGTATTCTGGAAAGGCAAGTAAGAACATGTTGCATAGCGCGAGGTAGCTACTAATAGAATGATTGGCTACATGTCCAAAATCAAGCGAAGCTAATTCGTGGCTCGAAGCTCGCTCGGTGCACTGCAGTGCGCTTGCGTTAACAAATCAAGTTTGCTGCGGCGTATCCCTTGATAATTTGTTCTAATTGAAATTCAAGTCATTGACATGGCCAACGGTCGTAATCGAGTTTCTCGGGGCACGTTCTCTGGACATCTGTTTCGGCGTGAGATCGGACGCCAATTTCCCATGCTACCTACCGATAGCTATGCGTAATGTTAATAATCACAATCCTGAAAATCTATCAAGCGATTATTATATTAACGACAGGATCTACTAACATACTAACGATAGATGCATATCACATAATATTTGAATAAATAAAAGTAAAATCGAATTGTCAAATAATTGCATTGTGTACGAGTTAGTATAATTTTGTAGTCAGCTTAATCAGCTAGTTTGCCAAGACAAATATATTACACAAAACAAAGTAAAAAATTGGTTAAGTATTTAATAACTTTCGGCAACATGTAGCCCTTACGAGTACTACAGGCATAAAATTCATGAAACCTAGTGTAGTTGAGAACAAATAAGAAACCACGTATTGTCTTTGATGACCATACACTCGAAATATATATCTACTTAGATCTATTAGGTAGGTACCTATCAGATTTGATGATTGAAACATTCGAAAATCATACAAAAAAGGAAAATTAAGAAAGATAGGAGATACTCTAGTTAAAAACTGTGACGTTACCTATTTATGAATGTCTATCACAGCTAACTTAATTTAAATGCAGTTTAAATAAAGATTAATACTAATGCTTCTTATTTATTTAGATGCGAGATGCGAAAACTGTGCCGTTACATATCTAGTTTAATTAAAATGCAGTTAACATTCATTGCATTGTGCTTTGACACGTTGAAATATGAGTTTGTTAAATACGGACAAAAGCACTTTTAACTAAAGTTTTATGAATGACTTTTCCCATCCGTAGGTACCCATGCTACTTTCTACTGTAAAGTGTCACAAAATATTGAAATGCGAAGTATAACTAAATTTACAAGCTTGTATTTTTGGTAGATTCCTAATTTTTATTAAATTGAACATATTTTATACGTGCAGTCGCCATCAAATATATCGGAGCGGCCAAGATGGTCACAAATATCTGAACAACGCCTCTACAATAAAGTGCAGGTTCAGATATTTTTGAGTACCCTGGCCGCTCCGATATATTTGATGGCAACTGTACTGCTGAAGAACAAATCAAATTATTTTTTAATAAATATTTTGATTTGTTTAGCCTCTCGCTTTCAATGAACTCCTACGAGTTCGGATTGGAGGTACAGACTCATAATGTTCTACCTTAGATGATTGGCTAAAAGCTAAAATGCGCCTGAGCATTTACAAAGATTGCATATACACGGGAAAATTCGACCGGTGCTGCTGTGACCCAGGTGGCCAAGTGGTTAAGGCGACTGCCGCGAATGCAGAAGACGCTAGTTCGATCCCAGTCCTGGGCACCGGAGGCCTAGGTCACTTTTTCCTTTGTATATGGCATGTATATAAGTTTGCGACTGTACTGCTTCATGTACAATTGTACAATACTTAAATTTCATGGAGTTTATATAACTATAAAACTTACACTCGTTACACTCACGTCACTTTACTCACTTCGCGCGACATGTTTCGGAGAGCTTAGGTCTCCATCATAGCATAGCATAGCATAGGGAGCCTAGGTTATATTTTATAGTGACAGTATGTCACGAAAGTTTAAAATTAATGAGTTTATATAAATTGTCACTCCTACCTATTAAATAAATTCCAGGACAAACAACTTATTTGTATGGTCACATATAGAAATAGCTCAGGTCAGAAATAGCTCAAATAAATGAAATTAAAAATTACAGTTATATTGCACCAAGTATCTTTTCACCAAAGAAACATTTCAGCGGGTTAAGTGGGTACGAGGAAGTCTAGTGTAGGTATCAATTAATTGTTTAAAAAAGAGACAATACACATTTTACTAACTAATGTGTATTTGTCTGATGCAGGCTTTTAAAAAATAAGATTATGGACATCATTGCCTCATCGGATGCCTTTCGATCATCAATGGCACCCCCAGATTGGGTTCCTGTTCCTACCTACTCGTCTACGACAACGAATACTTCGCTCTGGAGCCCTAGATCATGTGGAACGATGAAAGTGCCTTAAGAGGCCTTATTCCCAAAACGCGCGAATTTCACGAAATGCTTCATTTTCGTCGAAGGCTATGGCGAAAATACTAAGTTTTTTTAAATCAACTATTGATGCACATAATAGTTCATTTCTTTATCTAGACGGCCATCGGAGCAAATGTTACATTTTAACGAGTGAAATATGAAAAAAATTGGTTGTCTTGGAAGGCCTTTCCGGATTTTCCAGTTAGGTGTACGGTTCATTTTCAGATTACGCAAAAAAGGGTAAAAATTCTTATTCAATTTGAATTAAATTCAATTGAGTATATCATGTATGAGACGGCCATGGAAATAAAAATCGAAGATTCATCTTGGATAATCGACAAAATACCTTCTGATTATATGCCAGTTTTTTGATGAAAACACGGTTACATTTCATTTTTTCCACGAAAACCCTATGAATATTTTGCCCTAAAAATGTTACCATTGCAAAGTTAAACTATATTTCTATCATGATAAAAAAAAACATTACTATAGCCGTAAATTTCAAATTACTATGAATTTTTAAAAATGACACTTAAATCACACTTCACAGGACACTTTTTGTAAGAATCGTATTTTTGGGTACTTAATAATAATAAACATGGTTCAAAATTATTTTTTTGTATTACTAATACTTCAAACTATCTTATAAATAGCATTTTATGCGGCTTTTTTCATTAATAGAGTTTTTCGACCTTTTAGGGAATAAGGAGCCTTAAGGTACCATTAGTTCAGGATTGAAAAATTTATACAGTCGTGAGAACTTTTTTTCATGTGTCTGTATTTTACTCAAGTCATGATGATACATAAATAAATATAAAATAAAATAAAATATGTGACAATGATACGGTTTTGGTTTTCCGGACGACAAATGCAAAATTAAAGCTACTTCAGTGTTTTTTTTAATCGTGGCGATTGTTTATAATAATAATCGTCTCCCAGATAATTGTAGTCTTATTGTGTACATATATGTTCCCCAATAAATATCTTTCATTGTAGAAAATAATGTTCAAGTTCAAGAACCAGAAAAGTCGTGTATCGACACGACCTCCCTTTGCATCTTCCAACCTGTTTGCGTAACCCAGTTCAGTTTTTAAGTCCATTATAGAAGAAGAATGCCTAAATGAAATGATCATGCCGAGTCCAACTGTTTCTACATACGAAAAGGCAAGTTTACATGCAGGGATAAAATGAGCATTAGTATAATGTGGCGTTAACAAACGGCAAACTATTCGCGGGAACGAGTAGAGGAGCGGGCCGCGGGTCGCCGCCTGTCGCGCCACTCTGTCATCGGCTAGCACAGGGCTAACAGGTTGCCTGGTTTCGCACTATTTTTACGTGTCCCGCGCGCCGGCCAGTGATGTGACCTATCGCACACACCTGTTGTGTTTTTAACAATCACGGTTATGATAACTGTATTTTAATCGTATTGTAAATATTGACAGCCAAATTTGCTAATTTCATCTAACCTACAAAACTATAAGTGCAGAACACATATTCATATTAAGAGCGTGAAAAAACAAGAGAATGAAAGTAATTATATCTATCTATCATTTTATATCTGGTTTAATATTTTTCAATAGCTAATTACCTAGGTACCTATAATTATATAATCGTTTGGAATAACAAAGGATAAGGTGTGAAGTGGAAACATTATCGCACGAACGAAGCAGCAGGTGCCAGATCGTAGTATTGTCTCCGAGTAGTTTGCCTTTGTTTGTGGTGTGCTAGTTGATTAATTAGTATGCATAAAAGTTTTTCAGTTCATTCTTGGAACAAGAATTAATATTTTATTACTTCTCATTGAAGGTAGGTATATTCAACTACCAATGATAATTTAATTAACATTTAAATTATTATGATCATAACTAGAATTGACGTCGAGGACAAAATGACGATATTGTTACCTTTAAGTAGATTACAAACCTTTTTTTTAGTAATATTCCTATTCCAACGATGTCATGTGTGAGTCAATCTCAACAATCAGTGAAAAATTCTTCATACACCGTTCATCATACATCTCAGGCATGCATGGCCACTCCGCAGTGGGTCATACACGTCATGCATGCCCTATACCGCGTCTCGTATATAAAGTTGCATACACATCCATGCAGTATAGCCGAGTTCTAAAATATATGTAGATGCGCTTTTGTAACAAAAATATGTGTACACGACCTTATTGAAGGTCATGTACACATAGTTTTGTCCAAAAATTGTATTGATATTGGAGAACTCCACTGTACTGTACTGTATACATGTATATCAACCCACCAAGATTGATCGCCTTTACGATAAAATAAGCTTTAGGAAAGGCTAAGGCTTACATACTTCCAAATAAAGATAGAACTACTATGTACTAGAGTTGAATTGACAGATACTTAGTAAAATTGGACACAAAGCAAAAATGAAAATTAGATAAACAAGATCCATTTTTTATTTGCGGCAAGTTTCAGTGTCACTTATAATGAAAAGTAACTGCATGGTTTTTGACACTGTGGGAGACGGCAAGTCGAGCCATCGAAAGGGCAACGCACGCGTAGCTATACATTTGTCTTACTCCGACTGCCACCCCTTCCCTATCTCCCCTACGAACTTGACCCAGATATCGGACACGTTCAGAGTGATATAGGTACGCACCTGTCACGTCTAATCCCCGTTAACATCGGACAAGTTTGTATTATACATTGATTTTAGCAACTCCGTGTTCCGCACTAATCAAATACGTATAAATGTGTGAGTTAGCCAATATACGTAGCTTTGCCAAGTTATAAGTTTTCCTGCGTCAGGAAACTAAACAAACCGGTAAAAAATACAATGTGTATGGAAACTATCCAATCAGCCATCAACACTATGCGTGTGAATTTTTTCGCTGCCCTATTGCAGAAAGATTCCACGAGTTTGGCAACAATGTTTTCATTCAAAAACTGCGTGCACATCACTATAGATCGAATGAACTTTGAGCCGGTGTGATTGTGAATGATCCGCACCGCGCAGATTGAGCCAATTAAGCGCTTTTTACGCGTGCGAGCAGCCGGTAACGCACGGGCCGGCCACGCCGCACCGCGAGCCGCGAACGCACTCGTTGCTTCGCGCCGCGATTGCATTTTGTTTACCTACATAGCGGCTAGGACAAAGTATTCGTGTTTTTCCGGGAGAGTGGGCATTTAACGCGCTTTATAGATGGTAGTAGGTGGTGCGACATCAATTGTCAAAAGCTGCTATTAGCGTATAATTCCAATAACGGCTGTCGCTGCTGCAGTTATTTCAGCCAGTTTGCAGAATCAGAAACTTAATAGGGAATGCAACTATGCACTAGTCCAGGGTTCTTAATCTTTTTCTTACTTCTAAAAATTTATCGCGGCACCCTAGCTTAGCTAGGCTATTTGAAATAGATAAGTATAGCATGGTGAAGAGGATTGCCTCCCGGCGCCCCTCAGTAATTTCAACGGTGCACCAGGGCGCCGTGGCGCATAGTTCGGAAACCCCAACACTAAGTCCGTCATGATAACACTTGTGCCTAAAACCAGTTTATTTAATTAAGCTTTATTGGAAGAAAACCTGAATGTAAAATTCGGTATTATATCTTAAGGCATTTTCTACAAGTCAACCCTAATTTATTTATGTGTCTCTCAGATAACAGGGCAAGGATCGTCCACTGAGGTACATATAACGCGCGTCGGTAGTAACCACAATAATCCATTTGTTAAGAGATTAGGACCACGGCATTAATATATACCAAGACGGTGGCAAACCAATATACGGCCCGCCTGATGGTAAGCAGCTACCGTAGCCTATGTACTATCAGCTGTAGAATTGCATACCCAATTGAATTTATGAATAAACTCCATAACATAGGTATGCGTTTTGCAGCTTACCGTACGCCAGCAACTCGAGATGTTTCACATGCGCGTTGCCGACCATTTAATATAAAGGAGGATTCACTGAGTTGACGGCTAAATTGATAAGATGGTCCTCCGTCGTCAACACACTGCATCCTAAACTTATGTATAGATGTAATATACAAAGGAAAAAGTTACCTAGGCCTCCAATCAAAATACTTATTCAAATAATTTGATGTGTACTTCAGTTACACTGCATCTTCTTTGAGCTCTCTGGTGACGTTACTCACTGACAGAAACTCAACACTATGGGTAGGGCCTAGTGCTATTTATATCGTCTTACGTGAACTTAAATGAACATAAATACATGAATGGCGCCTAAGTTTAAAGCATACATTTTGCAATGTTCTCATCATATACATGCGTTTTTAACGAAACGTGTCCACACGAATTTAACTTTATGTACTCGTATTTGAATATTAAATATGATGTAAGTATTTGGTAAAAACGAAAATATTCTTTATCTATTAATATTCTTAAATATTCTTAATTATGTTTTACTTAATATTTTGACTAAAGTAATCGCGCATGTTATTTTACACACTTGAATTATTGATTTATAAGCTCTGCTCTTTTCAAATAAAACCTAGGCTAGGCCTAGCTTCTATAAATGAGATGACCGTGGCATTTTATTACTTTAGTTACCCTGGACGTAATGTAGCACTACTATTAGCTGAAAACTGAAATGCGTAGCAATATTATATTCAAACTAAATACACATTAGCTACAATACCACTCCTAACCACAGAGTTCCATTAAAATGAATGCCATCTACTGATTTTAATACAACCCTTTTCTAGCCCGTTATTTTTACCACCACCGATTGACAGCTGACAGGCACCCGAATCTAGTAATAAAGATAGAGTCCGACCAAGTGATACCAGCATGGACTTTGTAATGACAAAATGTGGAATATTGATATAATCATGATATACTCGTATGTATATTCACAAATTGTGAGTACTGTGACGTGTATGCTGCCTCGTCCACACTAACGCTTGCAAAGTCGATACACAGATAGCGTGGGTGGACTGTTATAAACAAAAATATTTCAAAATCTAGTGTCAAGAACAGCACGTTTTTAATGTCGACTGACTTTGGATATTTAACACATTATGTAGTAACGTAGTAGGAATATTTGGGTTTAATTACTTACCTCCTACTAGACTGGGAGCGTTAAAAGTGATTCAATCTGTGTATCATCACATTCAGCAACTTCCGATGTCAAACGATGTTGTTTAACTATAACAAATTTAAACCACCATGAGTAAATTGATTTGCCAAATGTGGTTAGAACAAACCGCCCTTAACGGCAATTACTAGCAAAAACCAATCGCATAAAGTAGCAATCACACCAATTTAAATGCTACCGTCAACAGTCCATCAATATGCCGGTTTAACCGGAAAATGATGAATTAAATTCTGTGTAAAAGTCCGTGATCGACGTACAGTACCGCGCGGAGATTCAATTAAAATATCAGCTAGTGTGGATGGATTTGACGACAATCGCATGGCCAATTATCCCAGATGATATTTATTATCCACTACACTACTATCTCTCGTTCGCTGCCGAATCGTGGCGTTTGACCGATATCGTGGACCGTCCTAAACTATTCATTAACAAAAAGAGCTGAACAAAATTATAAATACCCATACTATAACATTAAATGAGCAAAAAACTACTTTCATAACCTAAATTATTATTTCATAACCTAGCAATGATTCTATTATGTTGATCTATATTGACAATTCAATCATCGCTTTGTCACTCTGTTGTTAGAAAATTACAGTTTGTCTCTTTCTCACGCGGACAGGAGCTCATTAGCACGTCTGTGTCTCTCGCTTGCTGGTGCATGACTAGAGATAATTGAATGAAGTCACTAAATAATTTTAGGTGCTTCACTTATGAAGCGTGCATACCTATGCATAACACTATCTGTCATTTAATTATTATACATTTTAATCATAGTTGTTAAAATGTTCGATGTAAACACATCGCCAAAGATATTGACAATTCATAATCAAAAATCACTTTTGCAAAGAATAATAACAGTACTTCAATAACCACGTTAGAGACAGGCAATACTAATAAATTCCACTGATTATTCGTTTCATAATATCTGCCTCTGTAGGTTTTTTATCATGCAGCATTTATGGGAATCATAACTAATATGATTAAAAATGAAATAAAGTGTGGACATGAAAAATCTGCTCGTATATTTATGATGTACTTACTTGATATTAGTACTGATTCTTCAGTTGTTGTTTTTTTTATTAACCTATAGATAAAATACTATAAAACAAAAATACAATCATATTAAAATGTGAGAGCGTAAGTGTAGTTTCGCTTTTTTTATTTCAACGTAGGTATGCTTCATTTATAGCTTATGTTGTATGTTGTTCAAGCATTTTTTAAGTAGGCTTTAGAAATGTTTAAACAACATATAATTTCTCAATATTCACTCGTTGCTACAATACCACAATTATATTTCCATTTTCATAACCAGGTTTTATAATATAAAAATATCATCTTACTCATAATTTACATTACTTAACAAGTTCTCAGGGTAGTCAGGAAGACTCTAATCTTACCTCAGACAGAGGTTTTTCTATTGGAGGCAATTTTCTGTGGCAAATACACTAAATTAGAAATTCAATGTATCTTCTTCAAACTAAGTTGTCAAATAAGTTAATAAAATAAGGTATACAATTCAAAAAACAATACAATAACTCAGAGAAACACCTCGTAAATTCTATCAGGAGATGCTGTTCAAAAATGTGTACTTTGTAGAAATGATGGAATATAAAAGACGGAAATTTACGAACGCCCTTTAATATGAATGTATTTTTATTTGAGAGCATTGTATCTATATACTATAAAAAAAATATTTTTAGAGCCTTTATTTATTTCCTTCAATACAAAACATCACATATCAATATATAAATAACTTCTTAAGTTATAAATAAATATAAATGCATCACAAAATATAGGAATACATTTTACTTTAAACTTATTGATCAATCTTCATAAATGTATGTAAATCCTGTATTTATAGATTGTGTAATAAATAATAATATATGTATGAAATAATATTGTACGAAACTCCATTTCAGCATCGTTAACGATGCTAATATATGCGACCTTAAAAACTCCATCGAAAAGTAGGCGCTAGTAGTTCGGTGTACAAAGTCTCAAATCAAGCATTATAGTCCGAGGTAATAAAAAAAATTACATTTAGGTAATGTCCCCACTAAATTTCTAAAAGTTTTCTTTTAGTAATTTGAATACAAAACTAAGTAGCGGCATGCAAAATACGCCACTAGTTATTATTTAATCAATATACGATGTGTAGTTTACGAAGGATGTGACACACGGACGAAAAGACAGACGGACATAACAAAAGTATAAGGTTTCCGTTTTCGCATTTTGGCTACGGACCCCTAAAAACTGTCTGATAGTAAAATATTATGAGCATAATAATTATGCACTGTCTACCCATCGATCGATCGAGACAAATCTTGTAGTCCAAGTAGATATACGTGTGGTTTAACAAATTGACCATTTTAATAATATTAACATCATAAGTACTTAAAGCTAATAAAACAATGCCGTGTTTATTGCCAGCTCCTTTGTGGAGCGTTGCAAACATCATTCAGTATTAGCAATAGCCGCGAGCAACGGCGTACATGAAATTCCAAAAATAATCGATCCCCCACCCCACATATTAACAGCGTCTGTTCAGAGCAAGGGGGACTCATCGTTATCGACCAAATTTTTATTATGCATATTTTTTAAATTTTATTTTTTGTTTCGCCCCGTCCCTAACACCGACATTGGGTGACTGCATGTGGCAGTATTAAATCAATACCGGCTGAGGCGACTTGCTCTATTTGTTGGAATGGGGCGAGCTTTTTGGCGAGACTACGGAGCACGTGTCTGTATGACTGTGATTTCTATCTAATGGAAGGCCTACGTTATGGAATTCTTGTACAACGTGAAATACCGCCCTGCAAAACTTTAGCTTTTTGCCTTAAAAGGTTGCTAATGCATCCGCTGCATTTTTTTGGTTGTTAGATAGCGAATGTACAGGTTTATGGGCTTTTACTGAATTTTGCATTTTGTTGCTTGACCGCACAGTATGTAATACTGTGTCAATCCCGATAACCACCCATTAATCAGATTCCGAATTCCGCTTTTCTAAACGTTTTTGGAATCTCAAAAGTAACTGGATTGTACTGTACGGGTCGTGTGCCGGGGGTTTTACGCGGAATACGTACCTACTTATAGCGTTGCGTTGAGGGATGAGATTATCTAATTCAAATCTAGAGTCACACACGAAAGTGTGGGGTTTTTTATTTCTGCAAATAACTATTAAATCGTCTTATCGCTGCCTTTGTAATAATTAGCGATAATGGGATGAGTCAGGGCAGTAATGGCAGTATTCGCTGTGTGCGTGATTGTGGATCTCTTGGGCCAGGGCTCCATCTTTATTTTTCTTTTTTTATGAATGGCTTATACTCCTTGCTTATATAAAATGTTTCTGGCTGATTATTATTTTGATAGTTGACCGATTTAACATAGGTGATGTCAAATATTTTGAAATTTGATATTGACAAGAGCCCTTTGCAGTTTCATTTCTTGTCACATTGTGCACTGCGATCGTTCACGGTACCCCCCACCATGCAATAGTAGGCAAACGGGAAACGCGGCAAAAGCGAGCGATTACGTATAACTTCGTAACGAGCTCGTGTGGGCCAGTTCCGCCACCTTTATTTTGAAATATTAAATAATCACCTTAACGACGACGTCCGCGGCTGGTTCCTGTCACGGCACACGTAAATCGAGCAAATTGACCCTTTATTCTACCGACTGAAGTGGACATCTACTGTGTCAAGGTCGTTCATGTTTGGTCTTAGTATATTTGACTAGGATAAAGTAATCTATTTTGTTACAAAACTCTTTACCTGGAAATGTTATTAAGCCTTACACTCAAACCATGTTTCGGCTTTTGACAACTTGTGCATTCCAGCCCCGAAACGCGTACTCACCGATCAAATGTATATTCGTAATCAATAATCATAGTACCCCAAAATACAATTCTTACAGAAAGTGTCCTCTGAAGTATGATTTATATGTCATTAAAAAAAACTTAATTAACATTTACCATTATAGTAATGATTTTATTTTATCGTGATAGAAATATAGTTTAACTTTGCTATGGTAATATTTTTAGTGCACAATATTGATAGGGTTGTCGTGGAAAAAAATAAATGTAACCGTGTTTTGATAAAAAAACTGGCATATAATCAGAAGGTATTTTGTCTATTATCCAAGATGAATCTTCGATTTTTACTTCATGGGCCGTCTCAGACATGATATATTATAGTTACTCAATTGAATTACATCTAAATTTAATAAGAACTGTTACCCTCGTTTGCGTAATTTGGAAATGAACGGTACATCTTAACTGGAAAATTCGGAAAGGCCTTCCAAGACAACCAATTTTTGATTTACTTTACTCGTTAAAATGTTATATTTACTCCAATGGCCGTCTAGGTAAAGAACTGAACTATATATGCATTAATAGTTGATTTAAATAAAATGAATCTTTTCGTGAATATCGCGCGTTTTGGGAATAAGGCCTCTTAAGCGCGCCACGCCACGCTGTACCTACAATGAGGCCGTAGAATTAGGAGAAAAATATGAATCTCTGGGATTTAAATGTTATAATGCTAATAAAAAAAGCCTTTCAGATGCTAGACACGAAAGATTGACAAAAAAAGCACATCAAATTTAGACTAGGAATGTTTGATAAATAAGTAAAGGGAAAGTAATAAGGGCAATAAATACCTATACATTACTGTCGGGGAGGAGAAGCAGCACATTGCTGGCTGAGTACTTGAATAGGTATTATGTTTAAAAGAAGCTAGCAATAGCTCTTCGCACCAAGTCAAATATGGTGCTTATATAAAAAATTGTGCCATAAAACCAAACGATGTTAGATTTTTTCTAAACAACAAAAAATATACACATGAAACTTAAATAGATACAAAGGAAACAATAACTCTGGTGCCCAACAGAATCGAAGAACAAGGCTCCGAACAGACCGAAATACCACGAACATCGAAAATCGATTCGAATCGTATATCTATTCTAGATCTCCATTGCTTGCTATTTTGAGTGATAGAGTTGGATATAGTCCAAACTTTCATGTTCATGTTCCCCTTAGGCGCTCAGATTTGCCGCCTTTATATTTTTTTACCTATACTTCTTCTTTTTGTGTGAAGGGATGAAAAACTTAAGCTAAATGATTTTTTGCCAGTTCCTTGCCACCTTTTCAAAATTTCGAGATATCGAAGGAGGTTCTCAATTCGTCGGGACCTTTGTTTTTGCTTGTTTTTTTTTTATATACACCGTGGGGCCATATAACTAGACAGATTTTAACAGTGTATTCCTGATCATATTTAGATACTAAAATGTCCTATAAACTTTTCTGGAATACGCCTAGTTTCAGGGTTAATACCAATTTAAAAAAAATACACTTTTTATTATAACTCATCACAAAACGCCTTTCTAATAGCGCTGTTGCCACTATTGGACATAGTTTACACGTCCTTATTGATAGATATCAAAGTGACAAGGAAAACTTTACAGAAACTAAATTTTTACAAAAAAAAATGTACCAATTTGTTTTAGGCGATAATTTTATTAATAACATTTGCTTTATTCAAAAAATGGAAAAAAAAACGAAATAAAAAAAAATTTTTTTGGCGAAATTGACTTAAAGTCACATAATATTCTTTCCTTCTTTCGGTCTTAGAAATTCGTAGTTAAGATCTGTCGGGGTATTCCAGCCCACTGTTCGCCGATTATTCGAGTCTTCGAATCCGAGTTCGAGCCGCCTGGCTGGACGGATTTGGAAGATTATTTTTTGTTTGATAGAGTATAACTTCACAGTTGGTACATACCATTGTCATCAGGCCATGACTGGAGTATTTTTTACAGTAGCTTGGGCATTTGCTTTTGGAAAGGTGGAGGCTAAGTAAAGTCGGTTTATTTTTTGTTTAAAATTATTTAATTATAAAGTTTGAAGTTCGTTTTGCTTCTGAAACGACCACAAGCTGTTTAAGATACCTAAAGAGTCGCGGTACCAACATTTTAAGTAAAATAATAGGTACCCAGTTAAGGTTTAAGGTTTAGTTTTTAGTGATTTATGTGTTTTTGTTTTATTATTGTGGACAAAGTAAATGATTAAAATTGGTACCGGTTTTGTGTTCCGGCTGTTTTATCCTATGCCTAGTTTTTGTATGGCCGTACATCTTTTTATCTTTTGTTTGTGTAAACGGTCGACTGGTGGGTTAAATTGAAAATAATTTAGTCGATTGCCATTTTTATATTTTATTTAGATTATATATCTATCTATATATTATCTATACATATAATAAAGCTGAAGAGGGTCGAAAGTCTGTACATAGAAGATAATCGAAAAAAAGTTGGCTGGGGATACTTAGAATCGATAACAGAACACGTTCCAACAATTTTTAGAATTTTTGTCTGTTTATCTGTTTGTCTGTTTATTTGACCGCGCATCACGTGAAAACGGCTGAACGGATTTTGATGAAATTTTGTATAGATATAGTTTGAGTCCTGGTAAAGGGTAATATATAGTTTTAATCCCGAAAATCAACCCTGGTAGGGGTGAAAATGGGGTTGAAAGTTTGTATGGAGAATTTTTAACCGCCGAAACGATTTAGATAGAAATGAGTATGGAGATAATTTGAGTCTTGAGAAACGTCAAAGGATAGTTTTCAAACCCTTGTGGGGGTGAAAAGGGGGGTGGAAGGTGGTATGAGGAATTTTTTACCGCTGAACTGATTTAGATGAAAATTGGTATAGAGATAGTATGGGTCTCGAGAAATGACAAAGGATAGTTTCTATTTCAAACCCCCCCCATCTTACTTTCGAACCGTAGGCACAAAAAATTGAAAAAAAGAATGGAAGTGACGCCTGTTACCCGTCGATGCTTTAAATTTACCTTTACCCGCTCTTAAGAAATATTTGAAAATGTCATGAATGTCAAAGGGTTATTGCAGGTTCGAGGACTATATATGACGTACAAAGATGCATGGCCCAAACCAAAAAACTACTACAAAATCATCTAACATTTATAGGACACCGTTTAGGTAGGAAATAGTAGTTTATGTAACTGTTACGTAATAAGGGTCCTTAAAACATGAGTGTGGTTTTCATAATAAGATCACACGAGTGTTTTAAGGCCTAATTACGTACAGTTGCATACACTGATTTATCTACACTCATATTATTTATCCTAAATGCATTATTCGGAAACCATAGAATGGCCGCCATTGCACCGCCATGGCCAACTCGATTGTGCCGGCGGTCGCGCGGGCGCGTATCGGCGGCCGCGCGGGAGCGTGCAGGTGTACATTATGTTATCAAAACTCATAACACATCAATATTTGAGCATGTAAAGTTAAAATTACGTTACTGATACAGATAAAAAGCTTATCATAGTAAAATCGGTTGTGGTAATGCTAGCATTGCCTACCGTTTTCGAACACGTTTTAGAGAACTTACAATGTGAGTGTAGATAAACATATCAAACGTTTTGTGAAGCAGTCAGATTAGGATTTATTTTTCTTTATAATTAAACAATAGCAGAGTTCGAAAATATCCGATATTTATTATAAATATCAAAATATCGGATATTTATGATATATATCCGATATATATCAAAAGTTTGATATACACGGTGCCCGTGAGCATTGCGAGAGACTTTAACAGTGTATTCATTATCATATTTAGAAAACAAAATGTCCTTTAAACTTTTTCGAAATTCGCCATAGTTTCAGAGTAAATACTACTTACAAAAAATTGCATTTTGAATTGTTTCTCAGTGTAAAATGATTTTTTGATGGCGATCTCACCGGTATGGGGCATAGTCTAGACATCTCTTATTGACTGATATCAAAGACCTAAGAAACACTTTGCATGGACTAGTTTTTACGAGAAAAAATGTAGCAATTTACTTTTTCCGTTACTTTTTTCTAATGACATTTACTTTTTATGTAAGTAGAACAGCATTCAAAAAAAGTGAAAAAAAAAGTAAAAAAAAAAATTTTTTTTTGGCGTTTTACAACAAAAGTCATATAATGTTTTTTCATTCTTTTGACCTCAGAAATGCGTGGTTAAAATCTCTCGCAATGCTCACGGGCACCGTGTATATCAATTTTGTATGAAACCCATATTATTATTTTATTGTATTATTTATGTATACTATTTGCATATGTGTTACATAAACATAATAGATTATTTAAAAAAGAACCAAAATTTTTTTAATGTTTTATTTATTTTGGGTACATAAAAATCTTAAAATCCGACAAATTAAACCAAAACATAAAATCTTCTAACTCGGGCAAAAGCAACTAAAAACCATAAAATAAAAATAAAATATTTTTTACATTTCTGCATATAATATAATAAATAAATAAATATTATGGGACAATCTTACACAAATCAACCTAGTCCCATAGTAAGCTCAATAAGGCTTGTGTTGTGGGTACTATACTAGGCAACGATATATATAATAGTCACATAAATACTTAAATACGTTGGAAACATCCATAACTCAGGAACAGATATCCGTGATGAACACACAAATAAATGCCCTGACCAGGATTCGAACCCGGGACCTCCTTCTTCATAGGCAGCGTCACTACCGACTGGGCTAGGCTAGGAGGCCGATATTTTTAACATTTCTGCATTGATATATATCATAAAAAATCTTTGGATATATATCAGATATATATCGGATATATATCATGATATATATCCATTGATATATATCCTCAAACCCTGAACAATAGGTACATTAACTGTCTCTCAAGCTGTTTTGATATGTCTTCTTGAAGAACTACGCCTTATTTTGTATCTTTAAGATCTAATAAAAAATAAGTCCCTTCGAATTTCTTTTCGGTCATAATACTTCTTGGGCCAGAGGTGTAGGGTTAGAACCGGTGGTAGTTTTGGAACGAAGTTCCTTATCGGACGGTTCACGGATCCGGCCAAGGCGAAAAAAAGTCACGTGACAGTCACGAAAAAGCGTCACGTCACGAAAACGCGACACCCATACGATTGAGAAACATGTAAAATGGAATGGAATAAAAAATATATAAAATAGAATAAAGTGAAGTGAAGTGTAGTGAAATTGAGAAGTGACAAAGTGATAAAAGTGAAAAAAGTCGAGAACCTTAAAATCGAGAATTTTAAAAATGTCGAAAATGTCAAAAATGTCAAAATTTCCAAAGTTTCCAAAATTTCCAAGATTTCCAAAATTTTCAAAATTTCCAAAATTTCCAAAATATCCAAAATTTTCAAAATTTCCAAAATTTCCAAAATTTCCAAATCATCCAAAATTTCTAAAATTTCAAAAAAATGCAAAAAAAAGTCAAAATGAAATAAAATTAAATAACATAACTTCGTTCCAATCGCACTCGATTCACATACTTTCCACGACACTCACGTATTTTATTTTTCTCTGACGTTCATTAGTGCATTGTAATGTGCTTACATTGACGAATAAATATCTTGATCTACACCAATATCATTGTATGCAGTGTATGCTTCTGTACATAATTAGGCCTTATTACGTAACAGTTATATCGCCATGTCCGTCCGTCTGTCCGCGGTCTAGCTCAGTTACCGTTCGCACTAGAAAGCTGAAATTTGGTGAGGCCTGATAAGAACTTTCAATAAAAACTATATTGAATAAAATCGGTCCAGCCGTTTTTGAATTATTAGTCAACAATGCATAGTGAAAGGAAGTGCCGAATAGTAAAATGACGTAAGCGCCGCCAAATAAACGACCTTTTGAACGGATGTTTTGTAACAGGGCAGCATCTACGAAACTCTACACGGAACATCGCCCGACATGGTCTTGGCCGGTTTTTTTTCCCCAGCCAGGTTATACGTAGCCTATAAAAATTCAACGTCTAAAAGGGGGGGAGGGGGTAGCCACTACACTCGATTGAGTTAAATTTGCATGGTCATGGAACTCCCTCCTCCAAGTGCACCTCAAATAGAAAAAAATCATTTCTGCATTTATGACCCCCCCACCCCCAATTTCAACCGCGCCTGTTCTTACCTTTCATGCTTTGACTGATTTGACGGGAGGATCGATTTGGATGATATTTTCAGTAGACATAAACGTATAAAAACAAAAGTGGTCCTGTATCGTCCGATATACACCTACTATACTCTCTATGTCGTTAAATCATGCCAAAAAAAATAATAAAAAAAAGATTCATTTATGAGTTCAGTTTCATTTAGTGGTAATTGTAAAATATTTTATTAGGACTACTGTCCTCTAGCGTATCCATCTGTCAACTTTACTTCAAGTTCCGCCGCCAGGGTAGCGGGAGAGAAATTAGGGGTGAATTAGCCGCTTACTGACACAGACCGAATTCCACGCGGGCGGAGCCGCGGGCACAGCTAGTATATATATTTATCTTATATTTGTACCTTGTGAACTGTTATGTCCGATGATGGATCGTTTCATTCAGCTTGCGACTTGTCTGCTTCCTTTCACTCCTTCAATAGCTCAGTGTCGGAGCCTGACACTCTCGGTAGTTGCCTAGGACGCACTTTTGAAACTGCTACGAAACACTTAAACACTTTTCATAACAACGCACAAAGTATCCCTAGCCACTACAACGACTTTCTTGACTCTTTTTCTTCATGCAATGTCCTCGCTATTTTTATCAACCGACTTCAAGATTTCGAAGGAGGAGGTTATCAATTCGTCGGGATCTTTGTTTTTGCTATTTTTTTTTTTTTTTTTTTTATGTATGTTCACCGATTATTCGAAGACGGCTGAACCGATTTGGAAAATTCTTTTTTTGTTTGAAAGAGTATACTTCACAGTTGGTCCCATTGTAACCAGGTCAGGATCTGATGATGGGATCCTGGAGAAATCGAGGGAACTCTTCAACTATTATAGGCACACCTGTAGTGATTTGAGAATTTTTTACAGCAGCTCGAGCATTTGGTGTTGGAAAGGTGGATTGCTTAGTGAAGTCGGTTCTTTTTTTTTTTAAATTATTTAGGAAACCTTGCTCAAACCTACCCTCGATTCAACTTCTTTTAGCTTACCCGGCTTTGTATTAGTGCGGAATGACCGCATAGGCGATGCGCATAGGTAAGCGAGGCGGTAGTGTTGCCATATACCTCCGCGGCAATATCCCTTTTAAAATTATCTCTTCTTCTCCATCTCCGTATTCGGGATCTATGGAGTATTTAGTCATTGAGATTAATATTGGAGGTACAAAGGCTGCTCTCAGTGTAGTGTATTGTCCACCTAATGTTGACTACTTCAAGGATCTCGAAACTGTTCTCTCGCCTCTTAGCACCGATTACGAACATCAAATAATCATGGGCGATTTTAACACTGACCTTTTAAAGAATAACCTCAGGACGAAAAAACTTAATGCAGTTGTTAAGTCGACCGATCTCTCTGTTCTTCCTCTTATGCCCACTCATCATAACATTGACTCGCCTGACTGGTTGGACCTTATCGTTGTCTCCTCTGTGGATCGCGTAAACATGGTTGGCCAACTCCCCGCTCCTGGTTTTTCTCACCATGATCTCGTATTTTTAAGTTATCGTCTTCGCCCTCCTAAGCAGCAGCGTCTGACGATACAACTCCGCAGTTTCGCTCGGCTAGATATTCAGGCCTTACAAAGAGACGCGCGCGCTGTTGATTGGTCGTCGATATTGCAAGCTCCGACGGTGGATGAGGCGGTGGCGGCCCTTAACTCTTCGGTCCTTCAGCTCTTCGACAAACATGCGCCTGTCCGCACAGTAAGGCTGAAGCGGCCTCCGGCGCCGTGGATCGCGCGAGGAGTCCGTATGGCGATGACAAAGCGGGATCGAGCTTTTCGTAAATTTAAGCACGACCGTTGCGAGGAGAATTGGCGCCACTTTAAGGCTGAGCTCCGACGGTGGATGAGGCGGTGGCGGCCCTTAACTCTTCGGTCCTTCAGCTCTTCGACAAACATGCGCCTGTCCGCACAGTAAGGCTGAAGCGGCCTCCGGCGCCGTGGATCGCGCGAGGAGTCCGTATGGCGATGACAAAGCGGGATCGAGCTTTTCGTAAATTTAAGCACGACCGTTGCGAGGAGAATTGGCGCCACTTTAAGGCTGCCAGAAACAAGTGTAACCACATGGTAAGAGCTGCCAAACGTAAATACTTCCATGACAGCATCACCGTGGTCTCTCCAGCTGAGACATGGAAGTTTCTCAAATCTATTGGTGTAGTTAAGTCTTCAATTAAGACAACATCTTTTCGTAAATGACTTAAATTATCACTTTGCTAAGCCCTCTTCTTTAGATACCACCACTAAACTTCTCAGTATTGCCGAAATTTGTGCCATACCTTGTTTATGCCCTAACTCCTTTTCTCTTACCCCAGCCACAGATGATGAGATAAGGAAAGCAATAACTTCTGTCAAATCTAATGCTGTTGGCCACGACGAGTTACGTAGAACGATGATTATTTACATTTTAGATTGTATTCTCCCAGTTATAACACATGTTATTAACTCTTCAATGTCTTCTGGGGTTTTTCCGTCATTGTGGCGTCATGCCTATGTCATTCCACTACCTAAAGTTTCTAATCCCAGTGCACTTAAAGACTTTCGACCCATTTCTATCCTCCCCTTTCTTTCAAAAATACTAGAAGCAATAGTCCATAAACAATTATCTTCACACGTTTATTCCAATCAATTGCTTTTTCCTTATCAGTCTGGTTTCCGTCGTGGCCACAGCGCGTCCACCGCTTTGCTAAAAGTGGCCGACGACGTAAGGCTCGGTATGGACTCGACGCTGTTGACGGTGTTGGTGCTTATTGATTTCTCGAATGCATTCAATGCTGTTAACCATGACTTGTTACTTGCCACTCTCAGACACTTCAATATCTCGGCATCTGCGGCTGGATGGTTTGCTTCCTATCTTCAGGACCGCCGTCAGTTGGTTCGTGCTGATCGTACTTCTTCTGACTGGTGCGATCTTACTTCTGGGGTCCCACAGGGCGGGATTCTCTCACCTCTTCTGTTCTCACTTTTTATTAATCTTATCACCTCTAAACTAAAATGCTCCTACCATCTGGATCAGGCAATCGCTGAAATTAACTCAGACCTAAACCGTATTTCCTCTTGGTCACGCTGCTTTGGTATCACGGTCAACCCTACCAAATGCCAGGCCATTTTGCTTGGTAGCACCCGTCTACTTTCTTTAATAGACACTGCTGAAGTGGCGCCAATCCTCTACGAACAGGAAGTGATACCTCTAGTATCGCAAGTGAAGAACCTGGGGCTAATTATTGACAGCGGGCTTACATGGGAACCTCTTTAAGAGCACTCTATCGTTTTAAAGATTTTCTACCAGTCAGCACTAAAATTCTCCTTGTCCAATCTCTTGTCCTGCCTGTCCTTGATTATGCTGATGTTTGTTACACCAATCTCACCCAAGACTCATTGAACAAGTTTGACCGGTTACTTAACAACTGCATACGCTTCGTGTTCGGTCTCCGTAAGTATGACCATGTTTCCAATTTCTGCAGAAAACTTAATTGGCTTCCGATCCGAGAACGTAGGTCACTTCGTATTCTTTGCACTCTGTATTCCATATTGTTTGACCCGTCCGCCCCAAATTATCTTCGATAGAAATTTAAATTTGTTTCCCCACGCCCCGGCACACATCTTCGTTCTTCTCGTTCTCTAAAGCTCATTGACAATGTGCCCCGACATGGAACTGGTTTTATGTCTAATTCTTTCACCATCCAGGTAATCCGACTTTGGAATGTTCTGCCGCTCTCTCTCAGGCAAGCTCAGACTAAATTCACTTTCAAGCGCTTGTTGCGCAAGCATTTCCTTGACAAGCTTTCTTCATCGTCCTCCTGATGGTTCACATAAGGTATTTAAAATATATGTATGTATGTTTGTTATTATATGTATTTGTGTAAGTTTATGAATATAGCTTAATATGTATCTATTGTTAGTTTTTTTTTCTCTTTTATTTCTGTCATATTTAATGGACCCTGCACCTACTTAACCTTTCTGTTTAGCCCATTGGTTGACTGGTAGAGAATGCCTTATTGCATTAAGTCCGCCATTTGTACCATCTTGTATTGTGCAATAAAGATTAAATAAATAAATAAAACTTTTTATAAAATTTGGAATTCGATAAATAATATAATTTGTAGGCAACATCAATGTTGCGACACCAGAACTATAAACTATGCACGTAGCCACTTAATATTTAACCTGCAGAGTTACCCTGACGGGACACGGGAAGTGCATTTTTAGTGTAAGTGCATAAATATATATTTTCAACACACTTGCTCGTAACGAGGTTCTTATTCCACCGCTTTTAGGCTCATAATCCTAGATATTAAACACACGTGCTTTCCACAATAATTATCGAACTAGTGCAATAATTTAATAATCCGATCAAGTGACGTTTGTACTCTAGTACCAAGTTGTATGTACGCAAGCGAATCGTTGTAGTTTAGGCGGGTATTACCTTAATATTTTTTTACTCTTTAGGAGTTTGCATTCTAAAAAACTTAAAAAAAGAAAATATACTCAAATTATACACATTTATGATAGAATACAAATTAAACAATCCTAATTGTGAAAAAGAATCATTACAACTTATTATATTACTCGTAATACACAATAAATTATGTTTTTAACAGGAATTGTCTGTTTTAATATTGGCTGTTTGTCATCATAGCGCCTTTTCCTCAAGCTGGACGCACATCCAAAAAAGAAAATTGCGCGCCATTTTAAAAGTTAACCTCAAATAATTGTTTATTTGTTAGATTTTTCTCGTTGGATTTTATTAATTTAAACAAATTATATTTTATGGGAATAAGAAGACAACTTCAGGGTTAATTTAACCTATGAATATATATCAAAATTATCATATATACTAGTAAAATGTTGTCATAAAAATCTATACGTAAGAAAAAATCATGGATTTATTATGTGAAGTGTTTAATTTTACAAAAACATCACAAAAAAAGGTTAGTTAAATTTAATTATCTTAGGTTCGTAAGTACCTCTATCCTGTTAAAATTCTGACAGTTAATGTATTTATCTAAAGTTATTAATTACACTATTCCTTTATTTCCTCGCAAGTGTGTTGAAAAACGTCGTATGAAACGCGTGTGATTAATCATTACATAGCTTTGCTTCTTATGCGCACTCACGTGCGTTCGTGCGCACAATATAGCTTCGTATGTAATGATCAACTTAGCACACTTGTATCATAATGTACTATTAGTTATTAGTTTGGTTTCGTACGCCACATAAATCGGCCATAGGCGCTTTTAATCATAAAAATGTTTGAATGTGTTCTTTTCAGACTTCACTTTGTGTTCAGTTGTTCAGATATATCTACCTGCACTCCCTGCCCCTCTCGGCCATGCCAACAAGGTCTGTTTCGGCGAGTACTTCGCGAACTCGGAAATGTCAAGTGCCTCACGTGTAGCAAATCGCATTTACTAATAAATAATTTAATGGACAGCGTTGGTCAAGATTATTTTCTTTAATATTTTACAAATGGAGAGCCCAGTAACAAAGCCAGGCGGGTAAACCCGACTCGCCATGAAGGGCAATTTAAGTATGATAATCGTGCATGCGACCGTCATATTAGCTCGTTATAAATTACTGAACACCGTGATTTCACATATTCCTTCACAGGTTTGAGATCCATGTAAATTATTGGCAAGTCATAGGTACATTGCTCTCGAATTGATAAAGACATAGATAATTTAAAATTAAGTACTTAAGTAGTAAAAGCTTCAACAATCTGTCTCTGTTAAAACCATTTTTAGAGTGTCAATGCAATGTAGACATTAGCCGTACCTATATTAAAAAAACTGTAGACATTATACACTGTATATAGTACCCATAACGTAAGAAAAAGTTTAAGTTTGATAAATGCTAAAAAATTCAAGCTTCTGGGGCTAAAGACATGAAGTGTAATTAAGGTTAAGAACTTCTAGCCCAATCTATGATCACCTATCGTATACGTTCATTAGAGTTATATTTTTTTAATGAATGAATGAATTATGTTATTTTACTGGTATATGTATGTGATGAAACTGATAATTATTACCAACAATAATTACTAAGGCGAGGGTGACGTCACTTGTTTTAATGGTATGTACATAAATTGTAAATTGTCGGCAGTTTTGTAATCTTGGTGTTAAAAGAAAACTAAACAACGAATGTGCCGTATGAGGTTAGCACAGTATTTAACAAGTAATGTCACCTTAAATTGGGATAGTTTAATTAGTGAAGAACGACGATGTGTCGGGTGTCGTGTCGGGCTGCACTCGCTCGCCTCTCGCCTGCAGGCTAAATACGGTAGCATGGTAATAACATGGCTAATGTGAATATGAAACGAAAAAACAAAGTAAAGGAGAATATAATCGAGTAGGTGGCCGCTTTAGTTTCCAGTCATAATTGTATGACTGCTTCGATGAAGACGGCCTACTACTTACTAGTAATTCGATACTACTTAAGTAAGTGATTGGAAAATAGAAAATAATAGCACATCAGCTTGCCTTGACATATGAAAAACTTTCCCATTGTGTGCAATTTCTTTGATACTAATCTATCATTACGAATTCACTTACTTCACTTTTAATATACAACAATTCCGATTTACTGTCAGCGTCAGTACCCACTATACCGGGTGTGGACTGAAATACAAGCAAAAAATCTAACAGGCGACTCCTTAGATCATCTCTAGTTACCGCCTTAAACTAATAGGAAAAAAAATCTAATCTACGGGGGACTACATATTATAATATTGTTGCTTGTTAATAATTAAACATGTTGATAGTTGATCAGGCACCAAGAAAAACATCGTTTTAATATATTTTGTGTATTTCTGTTTTTTTACTGTAATTTTAACACAAATTGGTATTACCTATAGTATACAAAGTCAATTTTTACTGTAAAACACGATATGATGAGTAACGATACGATGAAAATAACGAGTAAAAACGATAATTTATTAAGCAGTTAAGTGATTAATATAGGATTACTTAAAATTTAAACAACTTGAAAACTTTATCATAACATTTAATTTTTAAAGTTTTTTTTCTCTAATTATACGTTGTCATTTCTCGCATCTGTCAGCTGTCTACATTTGTACTAGTCATAGGGAAATAATAAAGCTAAGAGTGCTCTATCCATACAACTGGCTATTAGCCCGAAAGCTTGTCATCATGAAGGCATGACCACTAAGGGGAGTGAGGGAGTGAATACCAAGTTTTATAACGGATACAAGTTTTATACCAAGTTTTAGAACCTTCACCATGTTAGGCTTTCGGGCTAATAACCAGTTGTATGGAGTGTCCACTCTAAGCTTACTTATTTCTCTATGGTACTAGTAGTCCGCGTCGAAAGATGCTGCTGCTGCATGGTGTAGCCGAGGTGGAGTCCGAAGACACAGCTGATCTTGTTGCCACTTCACTGCGGGCTGTCCGGGATGGCCTCGGCACTGCTGACATTGAGCGCTGCCATCGTCTGGGTGGGCGCAGCGGTCAGAGCAAGAAACCCCGCGCCATCCTCATCAAGTTCAAGGAGGTTGCCATCCGTGACAATGTCTGGTCCAGTAAAGTGAAATTGAAGGGCACGGGAGTGACGCTGGGCGAATTCTTGACCAAGCCGCGACACATGGCCTTCATGGCGGCCCGCGAGCGCTTCGGTGTTCGAAATTGCTGGACGGCAAATGGCGAAGTGCATGTACTGGGCAAGGACGGCGTGCGTCGCCGTGCTAACAGCGCCGCTGAAGTGCAGGCCCTGCCTGGTGCGCCTGTGGCGACGGACTCTTCAACTCCTCTGGCCCCCGGTGCTGCGGGTGCCCAGACCGAGCAGACTGGAAGAATGGAGCGGCCGAGACGTGGAGCCGCGAAGTCCCGTTCGTAGCGTGTTCGGAGTTTGCCCAAATACTATTTTTATTCAGTGTTACTTGTGATCTCTTCTCGTTGTCCGTGTTATATCTTTGCTTTATTCCTATTTGGCCGTGTAATACCATGTTAAATCCACCCTCTACTTTTTTATATTTATCATTGTTTACTTTTAACTTCGCTTATTGCTTACTATCTGACATCTGTGTCACTGTCATGTTTTACATTTGGTGTTGCCATGTCAAAATTAGTGCGTTTTGTTTCTCCTTCTAAACTGTCATTGTCTACTTTTGTAACTTGTTAAATTGTCCCTTAAAAAACTGGCGGGTAGCGTTTGTGCCCAAGTTTAGGCACCGTTTACTTACTTTATTCATATATATACAGTTATATATATTTTTTTTTTTTGTGTTGTTTTTATATCTTTGTATATATTATTTATGGTCAGCATTAGTGGTTCTGATAGTGACGATAATTTTCTATCCTTTTCGTCAGATTCAGAAGATAGTTTTAGGAGTTTGCCGCTTTCGCTTCACGATTTTCTTGCAGCTGAATTTAATGATGTAAGTAAAAACTTTAATATTGTTCACATTAATGCACAGAGCATTCCGTCACATTATACCGATTTAATTGCAACTTTTGACCTTAAAAATATTCACGCGATTCTTGTGTCGGAATCTTGGCTTAAACCATGCTTGCCTTCTACGTCATATTCTTTGCCCGGTTTCAACTTAATTCGTAATGATCGCTCTGAGAGAGTTGGTGGTGGAGTTGCAATCTATCTTCGTTCAAACATTCCATATTCTATTATTAGTATATCCGCACACTCTCCTTCTTCTGATATACCAGAATATCTCTTTTTAGACATATCTATCTCCCATACTAAATTTCTTCTTGGAGTCTTCTACTCCCCGTCGCTCAATGTAAATTATTTTTCATCGTTCGAAAGCCTTCTTGAGAACCTCTTACCTTCTTTCGACCACCATGTCATTATGGGAGATTTTAACACCTGCCTTCTTAAAGGTGACCATCGCTCCCGAGCTCTAAAGTCAGTGGTACATGCTTGTAAAATGAATATTCTCCCCTCTGGCCCTACTCATCATTTTCCAAACTGTACACCTTCGCTCCTAGATCTTAGTTTAACCTCTTCTGTCACTCATATTGCTAAGTTTGGCCAGTACGCAGCTGATGCTTTTTCGTATCACGACCTAATTTACTTATCATATAAAGTTAGACCTCCAAAGCCTAAACCCAAAATTCTCCTTCAGCGTAGTTTTGGTGGAATGGACATAGACAAACTTCGTGATAGCGCATCTAACATTGACTGGGATGTTATATCTAGAGCAGTGACTGTCGACGAACAAGTTTCCCTCTTTAATTCTCTTCTGACTCAGCTCTACGATGTACACGCCCCCGTCCGTGCTATCAAAGTAAAACATCTTCCTGCCCCTTGGCTTACGAATGAAATTAAGACCTTAAGCGATAAAAAGAATTCCGCCAAGGCGAAATACAAATCAAACCCCTCAGAGAAGAACAAATCTCGGTATCATGCGCTACGAAATCGTTGTAATACTATCTGCCGTGATTCGCAAAGACAGTATATCCATCAGTCTGTTGAGAACGGTGACCCAGGGAAAGTATGGAAATTCCTCAAATCACTCGGAGTGGGTAAGCCTAAGCATGATCATCACTGTAACAAGGACACTGACTTCGATTCGCTAAACCAGCATTTTTCCACTTCCGCTGCTTTTAGTGGCCCTGTTAAAGATAACACTCTCCATTATCTCTCCACTGTTTCAGCCCCTAGCACCTCTCCTTTTTCTTTTAGATCTTTCTCTGAGAGCGACATTAAGCGGAGCGTTCTATCCAATACTTCTAATGCCGTTGGTGTAGATTGCGTTAGCCGGAAAATGATTGTACCCATCCTCGACCTACTTGCCCCCGTAATTTCCATCATCCTTAACAATTCTATTTCCTCTGGTTCCTTTCCTACTCTTTGGAAGGACGCGTACGTAATCCCAATCCCCAAAAAGTTAAAACCTTCCTCTTTTTCCGAGTATCGTCCGATTTCAATCCTCCCCTTTTTATCCAAAGTGCTTGAACGCCTTGTCCACCAACAACTCACTTCTTACTTAAACAAATCCAACCTCTTGAATCCATTTCAGTCCGGCTTCCGTACGGGTCACAGCACAACTACCGCTCTTGTAAAAATCACCGACGACATACGGGAGGGAATAAATGATCGAAAGCTGACGGTATTGACGCTGCTTGACTTCAGCAATGCGTTTAATACCGTCGACTTCGACATTTTAATTGGTATATTGCGCTCCCTTAATGTTTCTCCCACAGCAATTAGCTGGTTTCATAGTTACCTGTTTGGTCGTCGGCAACGTATTAAGGTGGATGATTTATATTCTTCTTGGTCCAACACGCTGGCTGGCGTTCCGCAAGGTGGCGTGTTGTCCCCTTTGCTATTCTCCATTTTCATTCATTCCATCACTCAAAATCTTTCTTCACGTTATCACCTGTATGCCGACGACCTTCAGATCTACTCGCAAGGTGAAGCTGGTGATCTCCCGAATGTCATTGCTACTGTCAACAGAGATCTGGTGAGCATCCTAAATTGGAGCCATAATTTTGGTCTCAAGGTCAATCCTGATAAGACTCAAGCCATTGTCTTTGGTAGTCCCAGACAAATATGCGGAATTGACTTTGATAACCTAGCTCCGATTGACTTTGATGGTGTCCTTATACCGTATTCACAACAAGTAAAAAACCTCGGTGTCATGATGGATAGAACCTTATCGTGGGTGCCCCAGGTAAACGAAGTAAGTAGGAAGATGTTTGCAGCAGTAAATTCCCTTAGGAGACTACGTAATTTCCTTCCTATTGCAACCAAAATTGCGCTAGCTCAAACTTTGCTTCTTCCCATCCTGGATTACGCTGATGTATCCTATATCAATCTCACCCAAGAGCAACTTAGTAAGTTTGAGCGCATCCAGAATGTCGCTATTCGGTTCATTTTTGGGTTACGCAAATATGACCATGTTTCTCACTTCAGGGCTAAGCTCAAGTGGCTCCCTATTCGTCTTCGTCGTAACTCCCATGTTCTGTCCCTTCTGTACAGTATTCTATTCAACCCCGCAACTCCCCATTACCTCAAAGAGCGTTTCAGTTACCTTCGTTCGGCTAGATCCGCCCAAAACCTGCTTCTAAATGTCCCATCCTCTTCGTCAAAAGTATATAATAGTTCCTTTACCTTTCAGGCCATACGCCTGTGGAACTCGTTACCTCTAGAAATAAGGCGTGCAAAATCCCTAACTATTTTCAAGAAACACCTTAAAGAGTATTATCTATCTCTCCCTTAACACAAATGTTTGCTGACTGTATTTTTATTATTTTATTTTTATTTACTCTGTGTATGTAGTATATGTATGTTTATTGATTATTTTATTTGTGTATGTTTATGTATAATTAAGCTATTGTATTATATGTTATTTGTTATTGTTTACTGGATTTTCACTGTTTCTTTTGCCTTGCACCTACTCATACAATTATTTTCGACTAGATTTCCGCTACCCTAAGGTTGTCTGGAAGAGATCGCTCTCTAGCGATAAGACCGCCTGTTGACTGCCTCTACTTTTAATCTGTGTACTGTACTGTTATATGTTATTGAGGTGTGCAATAAAGAATATTTGTATTGTATTGTATTGTAGTCCGGTAAACAGGGTGCTAATGAGTTAACTACTTTATAAACGAATTATACTACATATGATACGAGGCAACGGAGAACGAGTCTGACCTTAGCATAATAATACATATTTATATTAATATTTGAATTCATTAATGTTTAATACCTATTAGTAAATATTTCTGTCAATAATTATCTTAGTATTCCATACTCTATTACAATGAGCACACCGCACTTGCTTTAATGCAATTGAAGTTACCAAGGCCGACAGTTAGTAATACGGTAAACGGTTATATTACTACAATCATCAAACATTATGCTTAATAAACCGACCAAGTGCGTATAGACCCGCACATGAACGGTTTCGTATCATAATACTTATTCTTATTCAAGTAGGTACAAGCGCCGGTAGTAGTACGGTAAGACCTTCTAACTAGTACAGTACGCGAACAGTTTTGAGCTTCGATAACTCACAAGTGCGATTTTATTTTTTAGTTAGAGAATATGATATGATTACTTATAGTAAAAAATATTTTCTAACAGTTTTTGACGTCGCGCTAAGTATTATATAGATATTTGTTAATAACAACAAGAAAATATTATACAAGATATATTTTCCTTTACCATACTGTTGCATTCAACTATTTAAACATCATCTGTCGTTTTATAACAGTTTGGTCAATAGATTATGTGAGCATAATCGAAAACAATTTGTCAAAATATAAGTGACCTTGAATTCTAAACGAATTACAAATGGCTAAGACGACACATGCTCTTGACAAAACCGTTATAAAATCTGAAGTTATGTTGCAATAGCAAAAAGCGATAGCCTGGTGGAGAAAAATAAAACTTACATAATCTTTTCTATGTGAAGCAAACAAATACATGTATTATACCTAGCACAATGCTAACAATTATTAGAAAATATTTTTTATTATTAGTACTTAACATATTCTACCTGGTCACAAAATAAAATCGGACTTGTGAATTATGTCATTTTTATAGGTTAAAAAGGCGTTCCCGTACTCTACTATTCATCCGCTTTTTAGTGAAGGAAAACATCGTGAGCTGTAGGACAACAACAATACAACAAGTACGGTAGCCACCGTATTGTTATTATAACGCTAGACCATTGTATTATGCTCTCAATTTTTTTTTTTGTTTAATTTTTTCATATTTTAATTTCTAGAATAAAAAAAAATATTCTTTGAATTGAGCTTGTATGGAAGCATTAATAGAAACTTGCTTCATTTTAAAGCATTTTTCTACTTTTATTTTTTGGTAAAAAGACAACCGAAATTCTCACTCTGTTGAAGACAACTCTATCTTCTATCTTGTACGGTTCCGGATACACAAGCCCAGGACAGACGAAGAGTCGGATCTTTGTAATAGGGTTTGGGTACGTTACCCTAAAATCATCAACAAGTTTAGGGTAAGGGGCTCCGATCAATCGAGCCGGTTCGCTCGTGCAGGCTGACAGCTCGCTCCTGCGCAGAGTGCATGTTTGAGCGCACTGCGCACGCACAACCATGGCCGCCGCTCAACCCTACTGTCATACCTCTAATTCGCATTATTCTTCACCCCCTTGTTCATTCGCACTCCGCACTATTATTGTGCCGCTCGATTATGCAAAATATTCGTTAAAAACAATTGACAGAAACCGTTAACGCGGACTCTTTTTTTACCCGACTACGGCGAGGACAGAAGGAAGGGTTATGATTTAGCAGTCTATGTATGTATGTTTGTATTTACGTATGTTCCATCTATTTTGATGAATAAGGTGTCAATTGATTCGTTTTTATGGCCCGGGTAATATAGGCTACATTTTAACCGACTTCAGCTTGTTAGGGTTCCGTAGCCAAATGGCAAAAAACGGAACCCTTATGGATTCGTCATGTCTGTCTGTCCGTCCGTATGTCACAGGCATTTTACTCGGAAACTATACGACGAATCTGAATAAAATTTACACATTAGGTGTATTTTGTATGCAGCTACTTAGTTATGTAGTTAAATTGGAAAAAAAAATATTTTTAGGGGCGCGCGCCATACAGGTAACTAAATAAAAATAAAATAAAAAAATAACCAAATATCAACATGTGACACATCAATCGATAGGTCTTTCAAAATAACATTGAGGTTTCTTGACTATTTTGTGATTAAGTGAACATTTTCCAAAATAATCGCTTTGAAAGTCAGAAAAGTTGTGTAGGCTTACTTACTTTCTACGAAAATTGTTTTGAACATTATCGGTTCAGCCATTTTTGAGTTATCTCCAAAAAACTTCTTCCATAGGCATCAGATACGACCTTTTGGTATTAGTTTGGTTCTTATTCCATTGAAGGTACGGAACCCTCCTATGCGTGGTCCGACACGCACTTGGCCGGTTTTTTTTTTGCATAGTTTTTTAAACTTTTAGTTTGTTATTGAGTTAGTATTTATTTGAAAGATTTGTTTTAATGTAGTTGTTAACGGTTAATATTGGTTAAGAGGAACCTTGGGTAAAGTGGGAAAATTCTTAGCTGGGTCTCATTTAGCACTAAATTACCTCTGTTAGTGGGACAAATAATCATCTATATGTGGGTTTTGTTATTTCGAGAATGTCGATATTGTTATCGTCATAATAATTGAGACAGTGTACTTGACAACTCTTACTGAGACTGTATTGTAAACAAAACGTCTTCTCAATTGTATTATTGAATGTCATAGGTGTCGACCTCTGTATCTAAGATACATAAATGCAGTTCATTACCTCTTTAAATCGGCCTCTATTGAAGATACATTTGCGCTTTGTTTGATAAATCTTAGTTTACCCGCATTTTCTACTTGTCCATAGATGATTTCGAGTTTTAGTTTGTTTTATGTTTGCTATCCTCCGTAAGCTTATTTGAAAAATGCGAAAAGCGCTTAAGTCGCTATGGATATGATTCTGTAAACTAACGTGATATAAGTAGCTTATACTTACATTAATAAACAATATACAGACTATTGTTTATTCGTTTTTTATGATTATTGATAATAATTACAACACGTACACCTATGCATAAAGAAAACTAGTACAACTTATTACATTAAACTTAAATAGAGCTGAGTTGCTTTATAATGATTTATATCAGTTATTAAGTACACCAATGTTAGTAAATAATAGACGGCACAAGAAAGCCTCTAACAAATTAAACTTGATACAAGTTTTAGTTTTAATTAGGAAAACTACTCAAATTTGTATCTAATAACTCCCCAGTTGTAAATAACTAAGACAAATAAATAATTAATGAATTGGGGAAACATGATTCATAAATCAATTTGAAGAAACAACTTTAACTAACCACCCCATATTTTTATAATGTATTGGAACATCGCTTATATTAATCAAAAGGGGCAAAAAAAAAACAATACGCTTTATAGAGCAGTCACTTAAATGGTGAAAAGTGCAAAACAGCAGGTCGAGCTGCAATGAAAGGCGTACGAGACCGAAGGCCGAGATTGGCGGACATGTGGGCTGTTTAATAGCCAAATTTAGTTTATGTATACCTAGTGTTACACATTAACATACCGAAGTAAGTGATGCAGCTAATCAGTATTTAAAGGTTTCGTTGCAACTAAAAGGATTCCAAAAAAGCTCCCGCGTTTATTACCTCTATAGAAGGGATTGAGCCTGTGTTTCTGTGTTCCATAAAGCTGAGAGTAAGTTTCGCACTTACGTCAATCAGTGCGTAGCTTAAGCATATCATAGTGCGCCAACCGCCGGATTAATTTAATGAGAGGGTCTGACTTCAGAGCTCACATTCACGTATTTTTTACGATTTTATTCAAATCCTATAATTAGAACACTTGTTAGCAATACGATATTATTTCTGCACTTTGAAAGAGCTCATTACCTACTGTGGGTAAGATGTTAAAATCTTGTCCTTCATATGATGTAGTGCGGACTCTTTAGTTTGCGAGTTTCCTTTTACATCCGTGCATTTTAATGATGTCGAGCCACTCGGAGCGGGAACAAAAAGCGAGCGCTACGCTCATTTGGAAAACGGATTCTCACTCATCAGCCGCGGCAAAGGTGCGACACATGACAAACATTTTACCGCGCCTTTATCCACGCGAAACTCGCACTTTGCAGCGCTAACCTAAAGCGTTCCGCCCTCAATGATCCACTACTGACGTGACTACGCAGACATTTTAACGCGTCCTAAAACCACAAATTAAGAGACAATTTGCATCACACGTAGCGTAAGCGTATTTTTTTGCACTCGGGAAATGTGAGTGACAAAAGCTAAAGCACAGATAAAAGCGGTTATACGTGACGCCTCTAGCCTGTTATTAAAAGATATGCAGCTGTGCGTATATGAACGTAAAGACATTCTGAATGAAACAGAAGGCTCCGCACACGGAAATATGAAAAGGGTAATTGCGGCTACGTTCACAAAAAGCTAGCTGAAAACTAAAAGAAGCTGTTAGCGCTTAAGTCTAGAAACAATCCGAGAGGCGTTTAACATATAGCTGCGGCGTGTAGCAGGAGCGCGCCGCCGTCGTATTTATTCAGGGCGCCGCGAGCCCGCGGAGACCGCGTGTCGGCGGCGGCGGCGGCAGGACCACGCGCGATACAATGCACACTTGTCGCACAATGTGGTGCCGCAAGGAGATGGAGAGCACCGTGAAAGGACGACACTAATGATTTCAACATTTTTACTCACGACAGTGCACATGTTTTAAGCAAACCGCCTTTAAACACGTCGTGTTGTATGATGGTATTATAAATAAGCAGCGTACATAATTATATTCATTGCAAATCAGTAAAGTTTTGCTGATTGTCGGAAACATTAAATACTTACGTGATTGGTTTTCTGTGGGGTTTCCGTATAATTCTTATGTAGGCTGAGTAGAGAAGTAACTTACCTGAAAAAAAAAAATGATTAAATTGGCTCGAATGCGTATACTACGTAAGTACCTATACCTACACACACATTCTTGGAAAAATGTTTAAGTAAGGTGCTGGGAAAGAAGATAATCGGGGCAGATATATTTTCAATATAATACAATGCAAATATGTAGGAGGATGATAACGTTAAAAATATCAAGTCCGTGAAGTTGTGCGGATTTTGAAACTTCTCGGGTCAGAGAATGGTTAGAACCGGTGCTAGAGATATATTATGATTTATTGACAGATCATTAGAATAATAAACCTTTAGGTTACACAATATTCTGAAACATATTTACGTTGCCAAGTATTGCAATGCCGTCATTATTCTTGTAGGTACTGGTCTACCGGTGTGGTCGTTCTACGTTCCAAAATTAAATTACTTAAATGTAGAATTTTACATTAAGTTTTTTGTCCACTCAAAGTATGCCCTGGCCGTTGGAGATGGACCGGGCTCTATGTAATTAGACCAATTTAAATCTTAATTAATATTAATTGTCCGACGTCGGAACGAATCTGTCGTATAAAGACTGTCGTGGATAAAAGTATTCTAAGTTATATGTATACTGAAGAGCATTATTGAAATAGAATGACTCCTTTCGGCCGCCTACGTAACCGGGGTTCCGAAACCTGGTTTCAATCAAAGCTTTTTTTTACTTCTCCGTAACTGGCTTCGGTCAAGCACAAAAGGATTACAAACATTGTCAAACTCCGGTTACGAAGGCGACCGAAAGAAACGTGAAAATGACTTGATCGAAGCCAGTTAAGTACGAGTAAAACAAAGTGCTTGACCGAAGCCAGTTACGGAGAAGTAAAAAAAGCTTTGATCGAAACCAGGTTACAAAACCCCGGTTACGTAGGCGGCCGTAGTACGTAGTCAATGAAGGTCTGCGTGTTATGGTGTAGGCTCGGGTCGCCGATAACTCTGCGTGTTTGTAGACGCCGCAAGGAAATGCCTCAACACTTTTCCTACTGAATGTACGGTAAAATAATATTAACTTTTATCCTTGCCGAGTTCATTGTTACCACAGCACAATATGTTGCCCTGTTAGTTCTCTTAAAACGGAAGTTAAATTAATTATTCTATTAAATTACAGTAATTACAGAGAAACGGTCTATTATTGACGTAACTATCTATGAACCTTCACGCATGAATTCTTTATATCCGTATAAGTAGATGATAAATACATTATTTAAGTAACAAAACACACTTTGTTAAGTATACAATATTACTATCATAATTTATTCATCTTATATTATAGGTAATTGTAATCTTGCCTTGAAGTTTGGATAGTTAAAAAAGTTATAAGTTGTACAATTGTAAATAGATCCAAGTACACCTATATTATTTATAGTTTGTGTAGTGTAGTGAAGTGTTCGGATTAAATTTGTAATATATCATAAGATTTGTTTACATAATAGTTAGGTACCTGCTAATTGTTTGTGTTTTTAAATACTTAGTTAATAAGATATATTAATCGTCACGACGTAATAATTTTCGCGAAATGTAGGTAAGTCACCATAATATATCTAGCACAACACGTATAGTCCTTTCCGATCGTTATAACTTGGATATTTTCAGTCAACTTCAGTTTAGTAGGTACAGAGAGCGGTTATTAAATTTAGATATTCACCGGAATATGGTTTTTATACAATTTCTCTATGTAGTTTAAACGCGTTGGTCAAAACATCTCTATTGTGGTATAGGTACTTAAAAGCTTATTTACTTAAACATTTGTAACATACATATAAAGTTACGCAATTATTCAGTATCGAAATGTCAACAATTAATACGATGATAATACAGGGACATGCCAATGGCGTTTTCACGATCGGAAAACATCTGTGTATTTCTATATCCGAGAAACTAATTAAATCTAAAAACATATTAAACGAAAATGTAAGATTTGGGCACCAATTCAACCGTGTCCAAAGAAAATCCGATTAAAATGAACTCGTAGCACAGCGCTGACGGACGTAGGCCTGGTCTCCCGCGCGGGCTGCTTATCCTCTCACTCCGCCCTACACCACTTTCACCACTATGTTATTGTTGTAATTTACGGGCGACCGTTTTAATTGTTTTATAGCGTTACACCTGTAGTAGTACTACTACTAAGAAGGTGGAACAGATGTCGCCTTTTTGCCGCAATAACGGCAGGTTTCTTATACGCTGAGACAATGTGGTCGGTTTACTCACACACTTGCCCACACAAATCGAGCCGGCCTCTTCACACATAATGTAGGAAAGCAGGTACTTCTACCCGAGTCACATAATTTACACGTGCATACACGGATCACATTACGCGTGACATAAATTATATTATTTACTTGATAAAATAAGTTATAGGGAAATAGTAATTACCTAGACCTACCTTTTTTTTTTTTTTTTTTATACCACGACGGTGGCAAACAAGCATACGGCCCGCCTGGTGGTAAGCAGTTACCGTAGCCTATGGACGCCTGCAACCCCAGAGGATTTACATGCGCGTTGCCTACCCTTTAGGAACCTATACACTCCTTTTTTGAAGAACCTCATACTGTAGCCCACTGGGAAAACCTCGGCAGGGAGTTCATTCCACAGCCGCAGCGTTCGTGGGAGGAAATTCCTCTTAAATCGTACTGTGCGCGACCCATTGGGCTCCAGGGTGTGGGGATGAACACACTTACCTATAATTAGAGTAAATAATATAAATATTATTTCTAAAATTGGGCACTTCCGTTATTAAGATAGCAGAGAAAAACTACTACTAGATAATATTAATACCCGCACTCCAACTAACAACAATTTCTTCGCCAAAATAATTGAGAGTTTCTTAAGTTTAATGAATAATAATACAAAATGTAACATTAAACATAATCAGCAGCGCACCAGTCGGTCACTGGTTCGCTACGGCATAATGAATAACCGGGGAAAATGGACCGCAACGTAAAATGGACACAAATGAAAAACAAACAATACCAAGAAAATTGTCGACACATAAACAGAGTTCTAAGCTCGCTAAGTGCGGCGTTAATTATTAGTTTAAGTATTCATAAAAACGTTCTCCTTTACACCGACCCTCGAGGCGGAAGCCGGCAAAAAGTTTTATTTCGTCTTTATGGTAGCGAGACAGCTGGCGTTTGGGCGTCCCACACACGGGCGACGAGCTCACTTTGCACTCCATACGGACAGAACCCTGCGTTTGTTCGGACCGGACGTCAGGTTGCAACAAATACTTATTTCATTACTAAATATGCAAGTATCGTCGTATTGTAATGTAGAAAGTAGGTAAAGTAATATTAATTAGTGGTAACAATGGAAATTTCCAGTTCTGTATAAAATGATCTAACTGCCACTATTAACATGCATGTATTAATGTGTTGCTACTATTATGTACGTAATTTGAGGTTGCGTATCGGACACTTATATACTCATATTTCACTTCTACATTTACAAAATATTTTAACTTTTTTTGTCACATTCACTACTTGTTCTTCTCGTAAAAATCGTGATTTGTTATCAACGCTTTTCGCCGAGATAGGTACATTGAGGGGTCACTATTCTAGTTAATAGCGTCTTCTCACCGGCTTCCTATTTTTTGCAAATATCTAGCCCGTATTCAGCAGTATAGCAAGCCATAATGATGTGAGTGAGCGATTACGATTAGTAAAGTATGTCTATGAATGGGGGTCGGCGTGGTCAGTCGCGGCGGTTGCCTGTAGAGTGTAGACGAGGAGAGTGTTATGGCTACTATGTTGTGCGGTCACTATTTACAATGTACGATGTTATTATTCAAGCGCACCGCTCCAATGATCACAAGATACTCGTATTTTCATAATGAAATACAATGTAAAGTAAAGCAATGCGTTTATTGAGTATATGTGAACAAGAAAGTAGGATAACTCATTGTAATTTTGCTTTAAATACATAACGTAATGCTAATGTTTTTTTTTTTGCTGAAACGCACACTTACGACTTGTTAGAAAGGGGTGTTTAATCATTTGATATTTTTATAATACTTACATTCCATGACGACGGACGAGTTCTTGATAAATGCACTATATTTTATTTTTTGCCGCTGGTCTGAATAACAGGGCTTATAAATAAAACATTATAAATGTGGTGTGGCGGCTTGTCACCAAATGATATACTACTGATGGTTCACAGTAAGGAAAAATAATCGCGCAATAACAATCTCGTTAAGTGTCCATTAATATTAAATACAATAATTGTATTATAACGTTAATTGTGATGATCGTGTGGAGTTTGTATATAAAATACGTATGAAATAGAAATTAACTATGATAGTGACTTGAGAATATTTCAAAATAAAAACTGTTGGAAATTGTAATATAACTTCATTTTTGTTCTATTTATTTTTATGTTTAGGCATTATATATTTTTTTGACCATAATAATCCAATAATGGAGCCACTGCACAATAACCTTCAATATAAAAATTACCAGATTACGAATCGCCCAAATATGCTTTGTACCGTTTTCACGTGTGTTAACAAATAGTTACGCATATCTCAAAAGAAATCATTTTACAACGTACAATGAACCAGTTTAATTAGTCTATTGTTCGCTCAAGCGAAAACACATTTTACTTTGCGAATAGATACGATGGCTTTCAACAAAAAATATTCAATTGTAAATTATAACACTTCATTTCTAGAGACGTGGAGTGGAAGAGAGAATGAGGTTGAATATAAATGTATATATAAGTGTGGACGGAAAACTGACATATGTGGACGAAAACTAGCGCAATTACCCTATCGTGTTATTGTAAGCGTCTGCGTTAGGTACTTCGGTACATACTTGAATTCAAAACCAATCTTCAATTTGGATGGAGCTTTCGCTGTCAATTTTACTAACAAAATAATAACTTGCTGTGTGTTTTTGAGGAAACCATTAAGTATTTATTAAAGTGCACGTGTAAAGCATAGTTCATATAGAATAGGAACGCGATGGAAGGCAAATAATTTTTAAATAAAAAGAAAAACAATGTTTTAAGTTAAACAATATAAAAGATCACTTATTAATTTATAGCGTGTCACATAAATTTCAATCATTCACTACGTTTATGCACAAAATTACGGACTCTTCTGGAAATAGTATTCATCATCCTCTGAACAAGAATTTCGTCCACCTTTTTTGCCTGTTGATTCCATGTGGACCACAATGAGTGGATGTCTTGGACTATTTTGCCAGTTTTATTTAATTTTCCTTCCATTATTGCCCAGTAGTTTTCAATTGGCCGAAACTGGGGTCAATTGGGTGGATCATCTCACGTGGTATGAAATCAATGTGATTTTCAGCATACCACTTCAAAACCTTTTTTGATGATGGCAGCTAGCCAAATCGGGCCAAAATTTGACAGGACCATTGTGGCTTCGAATGAAAGGCAAAATTCGTTTCAGCAGACACTCCTTCACATAAACATCTGATGTCATTGTTGCCGCAGTGACGAAAACTTTAGTCTTAAAACCGCAACTACATATACCCTGCCAAATCAAGTTTTTTTTGCAAATTTTTCGATTTTGTGCAACTTGTATTTTTCGTCAACATTCCCTCTAGCATCCGCCTTGTAAAACTTTGAACCTGGTAGTTAGTTAAAGTCTAGCTTTACGTGTCTCATCATCTAACAAGAGGCAGCCTTTGAATTTAGGCAGAACTCTGTCATACAACAGACGGGCTTGTGTTTTATTCTGTTTGACGGTTCGATTTGGCTGGTTAATTGTTCTGTAGCTCTTGTACCCTGCTCGAAGGCGAATCCGTCTGATAGTACTGCGGTTTTCATTATATTTTCGAGCTAAATCATAATCCGATAGCCCGGGATCCTGTGCCACTGACATAAAACTTTCTTCTCCAAATTGTATCCGTTGTACCAGACCGTCGGTTGATTTGAGGCTGCCTATCGAAGGCCAGAGAATTCTTGTATTTTTTTATTATCCTACAAAAAGTAGTTTTCGGGAAATTTAATGATTTAGCAATCATTGACCCAGACCAAGTGGGATTTTCCACGTATTTGTTCACAATACATTTTCGCCGTTCAACTTTTATCACCAATAATTTACAAACGCAAAAAGTCAGATCAACAGAATTTCTAGCATTGAGTCATCAACGTATTGACATTGAGTTGTGATTGTCTGTTTTTTATTTTTCAAACCATTTTTTATTTTTGCCTGGACTGACACATAAGAAAGCAACACGTTCATTAATTTACACTGGAATGTAATGAACTTACGTTGCGTCACAATTATTCCGGCAAAAATTAACGTCGAGGCAAACAATACATTTTTTGTATTAGTAGATGAGCCGCACACGAACGCAGCAACAATGTAGCGGGCGGCAGGAAGGTCGCGTCTATTAATAAAATGTAATAAAAATAAAATGTAATTATAATTATTTGCCCGCATTCGTGCCGGGCACGGGCACGTATCGATAGCGGTGGAATAGTGAGGGGAACAATAAAATATACTTTAATTAGAGTCGATGTTGCCGGTTCGGCAGGACGTCGACCCCGAGTGCACGCGCGCAGGACTTTTCGTCTTACACTTTATACTCGTACATATCATTGCGCGCAGGACTACATGTAGGTACCTGTCAGAAGATGATTTCTTCAGTTGAAGTCTCACACCGTTAATTAAATGGAATAATGCCCTAATTCCGCAAAAAAAATATGACGATGAATTAGAATTTAGTTTGGTTAAATTAAGGGTAATAGAGTTCAGGTTAGAGTTCTGCATTGGATTTCAAATTTCTTAAATAGGCACTTTCCTAAAAGTCTGAACATAATGTTCACCGCTGTCAATTTTACACAGCTGTACCAAAAAGACGGCGCAAATTTTGTGTAAAATTAAAGACGGCAGACAGGTCCAGTCACATATCAGAGCTAATGAGCGTCAACTCAGTGTCAAGGGCGTGGAGCACGCGTCCGCGCTGCATGAGATTTCATTAGCGAGGTTCGCACGGTTCCCGCGCGACACTACATCCAGTACCTCACAAGACTATGACGTTACGGGGAGGATAAAAAAAAAGGTTGCGCAAGGATCGAATATTATAATAGCTATTTCAATGTTGCGTGGCTGTTGCGTTGCGTGATTTGAATCTGTTGAGAACACGAGATGCGCCGTGCAAAGCTTCAAGACTTACACACACACACATACATACATACACATAGACATTGACATTGTAAGTAACATAGATCCATATCTATGAAAAAAAATAGTAATACCATGCTGCTGAGCTTCCATGATACCTATGCCAATTTTTTCGCACGCTTAGTTATTGGGGCTTTACAATTTTCCGCTCAGTACAGAATGTAGGTAGTGTAGGTATACATTGAAATTCCTATCATCACAGACCTGTCTCTCAGCTACGTGGTACCCAAACATTTTTCATAGCTTCTGACTAGAGAGAAGTATTTGGAAGCTACGAATGTCTTACCAAAGTTTTTGGATGAAATTTATAACAAGTTAGATGCAATATAAGAGTAATTTTAACTTTGGTAATTGAATTAAACTTGCGAGCTATCCGTCACTAGCCCTGACCAGGAATGACCTCTGGTTACATAACAACTACATTTAAAAAGAGTAGAGTATTATACTCATGAAAAGCGCCCAGTGTAACAACAATCTCTACATTCGTAAGAATTTTTCTTCATCGGAGGCCACGTACACTGGCCTACACAGAGCACCGCTGGGTAGATCATTACGTGATTTTTATTAATTTCCCTTACGATTGGCGCTCAAATTTTACTGATACTTAAGAAAACGTTCAAAATTATATTTTATCACACGTGTATTGTATATTGAACACCACAACCGACATTTTTATACGTCATCTGCTAAGAATACAAAAATTGATAAGAAACTGGTTCTACAATTATCTTATAGCTAACGCCAATATAGGTAGACCTACTGAAAATTTAATAATCAGAGTTCAATCTCAATAGGGTCGTTCTTTTATTCACGCCTTCAAGTCAGATTTAAAATACGGGAAAAAATAGATTAAGACTTAATCTTTCCATTATTGCCCATGTACCTAATGGTAAACTGTTGCCCCGACTGCAAAGATTTAATGAGAAATTAGACATCGACAACACCAGTCCATTTGTGAGCTGAATTTAGTATGTACAACTATCTATTATTTTATCATGTTACAACATCTGCGCGACTATTTAAACAACACGTTGTGATCGTAACTCAAAGTGGAAACTAAACTAATAAATCAACAAAAACAAATTATAAAACGCTCACAAAACCGTGTAATCCCGTAATGACATACAAAAATTTAACGTGCGAGCAAAGTCACCCGTGTGGAACGATGCGACTCCCACATACCTCATTTGTTACAAGCCACATTATAATCACATATTGTGTCGAATATTAAATAGAAAAAGCGACAATAGAAATAACGAGTACAAATAGGCATCTAATAATCAAATTGTATTGCATATAAATATACGCTTATTACCAGTGCCTCGGTTCGACGGACCGTTTAATAGTGCTTGGGTTTATTCGTCCGGCATCCCGCGCGCGCGCGCGCAGCCGCCGCGTTGCGCACAGCAGTGCCGGCGCCGCCAACTCACCAGCTACGGCAACAACACACGTCACACGTTAAACCCTTTATTCCCATCGATTTTTACACACATCAAAAACCTTTGTGTACTGCGCGTCGTTACTATGGATATCTTGGATGTACCTTATATCTTGGATGTGCCTCTGAATCAAACGATCGCCAAGACGTTTGGAAAGGCCAAGAACTGACATTGCGATCATTGACCGACTGACACGTCGCGAGCATTCGCCTAGGACGAATCAGCGGGCCCTTAACGCGAACTTCGAAAGTCGAAATTTCGTAATTTCCGTCTCTATCGCTCTTGCATTTTTTAAAGAGAGTGATGCAAATAGACGATTCGACGAACGAAGTGGTTCACGATTATAGGCCAGTTTATTTCTCTTCCGGATGCACAACCTTAGGTGGCATATTAGCCCGATGTCACCACACTAAGAGCCGGTTGTTCAAAATCATTTTCATTGTGTCATCCCATAGAAACCTGTCAAACTTTTTATACAAGTTTTTTTAACGATGACGTTGACGTTAACAGCCTGTTTGGTGCAACCGGCCCTAAGCCTCATAATCCTAGATATTAAGAGTTCGGTAAGGATTTGAAAACGAAAATCGCTAATAATGAAATAACGCACATGAATTGCATTTGATAAGATAGTTTGAAGTCTTGTTATTGCAAAAATACTTTTGGTAATTAATACCCGAAAACTCAATTTTTACAGAGCTTGTTTAGAATCATTACCTTTTATGCCCCTTAATATGTTTTATAATATCTGATTAAACCATACAGTGAAAATTTATTTCTATATTTTGATTTTTGTGTAATAGTTTACTAACAGTGTTGAAAAACATCGTGTGAAACACGTGTGCCTGACCATCACATACTCAGTTTTCTTAATGCGTGCTGCTTTCAGCTCGCATGCAACAATATTGCCTTGTATGTAATGATCAACTTAGCACACTTGTATCATAATGTACTATTGTAATCGTAATTACAATGGCTGCAATTTTATTACATGGAATGCTTCATAGTTTCGTTAATTGCCCCGTCAATTATGGTTGGTGCAACCGGATCTTACTCCACTTAGCCTGAAAATGTATTTACACTTCCACTTTGATAATTTTTGTCAACAATATTACAAACAGTTATTGCTAACGCCATAATGTAATCGATTAAATGTGTATAAAATATAAAAATTGTTATCACATTCGTTGCTCGTAGCTGTCAACGGCAAAACTTATCGCATGCGGGCATATCCTTAAGAGGGGCATTCTTTTCTTGTAGTTAAAAATGCTTGTTATCCTCCAACATATTTATATTTCACGCGACCCGTGAGCACCATTCATATTTTTTATATAATAATATTCTCGTTTAATTGGACGCACGTCCATGTATGGTCTTGCTTTGGCAGACCACTCCATACAAGTTTGCTGTCATCTACTTCTACCTGTCTCTCATCCATAATAATTGTAATTAGTGTAGGGACTCAATTATCCCGATTCGCGATGATCCGGGCTAGCTACCCCGCACTAATATCTGCTCTGCTCGGTGCCGGTGCGTGTACGGGCATGTCGCACTGATAATTAACATATAAATAAGTAACATTATTTCATCGGGACATCCACACGGTAGTAGGTATCTTCCTTGTTTACTGTACATCGTCACTACAATGTAACCGGTGCGAGGTAGTACGATGGATATTTTAATACTAATCCATGCAAATTTAATTACGTTACGTTCATAATGTTAAACATATATCGTTCTTAAATTGACTTGCAGCATATTTTATTCGTACGTTTCAAAGAATCAACAAGACATTTAGTTTACAGCAAGGCAAGGCCCCGCACAATTTTCAGTGACTGGTAGTTGCCAGAACACACGTTGGCAAGACAAAAACCCTCGAATGCCAAAACGAACCACACATTCCGTTTATACGTGTTTTCAGTCAGAAAAGTAATGCACGACTATCTCAAATAAATAGTTTCTTTATTATGAACACTGAAATAGAGACAGAGTAAGTACAGTTAGTTAACGGGTTCGCCTACCCACCAAGTCGTGAGACAACTTTTGTGTAAACTAAGTAGATACCTTAGTAAATAAATCGACGGGAAATTTTCCATCAAATGTAGGGACTTAATTACTGCTGCAAGGCAGCTTTCAATTTAAGACGATCAATAGTTTGAACGCAAACAAAGTTTCCCATCCAGACGGTACCCAGCAAAAAGCACTTCTTACGGTCGCCTCTTGTATTTTTAATATCGCCCCCTGCTCCGACGCCAGCTTTAACATAATATAAAATTATAAACGATATGAATCACGATAATGTTGCGCGGGGCTGTGTGCGTGGCCAATTCACAAGTTTGCCGGGGCCGGGAGGCTCCCCCTGCCCACCACTTGCCACCCTGCCCCCTCGCAGCGCGGGCAAAAAGAAAACTTTTATTTTTATAAGACAAGAAATTTATTATGGCTGATGCCCGATGCCGGTTTCGCGTTTCTTCGGAAATAGAACGTAAAATGTTGCCCGCATCGATCCGGGGAAGGCGCGGTTGAGTTAAGGTTATGACAGAGTATTAGCAGCTTTAAGGGTAGTTTCACGACACAATCTATAAGAGGCAGTTCAGCGTCATACCTTATGAGGAAGCCAATTATCTAAAACAGTTTGCATAAGTAACTTGTAATGCGTACCTACAAATTAAGTCTCCGTCCCCGTCATAACATACAACAAATAAAAAACCGGCCAAGAGCATGTGGAGCCATGATCAGTGTAGCATGCTATTACAATACATCCGTTAAAAAGGTTGTTTATTATGGGATACTTTGCGGCACTTAGGTCATTTTACTATGCGTTTTTCAGTTTCATGACTTTTTGACCCCTCCCTCCCCCCTTGTTACGTGGTCACATTTGGCTACCCCCTTCCCCTCTGGCGTGACGTCACGTATTTAACAATTTTCAATTTAAATAGAAAAGAAAACTAATTAAAACAGAACTTTGTATTTATTATCTATAGTTTAAAACATGTATAGTCTACCAGAATCCCCTAGCCTGATCCCGTAGGATGTTAGGATTCGATTGACTAGACTGGCACTTGTAACAGCATTTTTTTAATTCCGTAGATATATTTATAAGCTTTTACGACACTGGAAGTCCTCTAGAAGTCTTCTCTGCGGTGGAGGTGTCGCCAGCTTGAAACGCATCTTCTGCAGGATTTAGCTAGGCGGTGACCGCAATTCGCTCCGCTTTTCACCCTTGAGTCCTTTTTTGCTACGTGGTTTTGGTGATATGTTTTGCATTTAGGTACGGTACCTTTCAGGATAGCAATGCCTTCCGCCTGCCTCGTGATTCCTAAGCGAACAAAATTCTTTGACGCTAAAGTCATAGTGGTATCATATTCTGCAGCGTTTTCTTAAAATGTAGCTTACAAAATGATAACTGTAATCACGTTCTCTATGCTGTGTATGTACTGGGCTTTATTTAACCGGAAATATAGTTTGTTCAGCGTGTTAATATAATTGATGTTGTTAGTAAGATAACTAGAATGGTTAAATCCTATTACTAATTATTACATTTTGAGTACGCAATTGGCCATCAAGACCACGCCGTAATGCCCTGGTTACACCTACCGAGTACAGTGGCGAGTCAGTGCTCTCGACCGAGTGCTCGCTAAGTGTAAACACATCGCCGAGTACTCGGCCGAGCGCTCGGCCGAGTAAATAGGCGAGACAGTCACTCGCTCCCCAATCTTTTTACTAGGCCGAGTGCCCACCCCCGCGCTCCCCGCACTGACTCGCCGATTCGCTCGCTGGGTGTGAACAGTGCGCTCGCCCTGCGCACTCGCCACTCGCATGCTACCAATATTTGATTATATGTTTAGTGATTAAAATAATTAACTAGATAGCCGGTAGTCGTTCTTTATAAAAGTATATAAGAGCGAAAAAAAATACTATCAATATGTGGGATGTGGAAACAACAATAAAATTCATTAATGTGTATTGTGTATAAACTCCATCCATGTGTGTGAAATTTCTAGTCCACGGAATAAATCGGCTGCTTTTTGTAAAGGGTCGGCAACGCGCATGTGACTCCTTTGGAGTTGCAGGCGTCCATAGGTCCATTCTGTTTTTTAGTATTTGTTGTTATAGCGGCCACAGAAATACATCATCTGTGAACATTTCAACAGTATAACTATCACGGCTTATGAGATACAGCCTGGTGACAGACGGACGGACAGCGGAGTCTTAGTAATAGGGTCCCGATTTACCCTTTGCGTACGGAACCCTAAAAACTTACTGAGTTCTTGAAAAATAGTATTTGTAGCGCCAAGATCAGGTCTCCTTAAAATCCATGATCTTGTCTCGTCCAAATACGATTTTTCTTCTGCTCTAACAAGTCCATCAATTTTTGAGGAGTTTAATTAGCAAGTTTATATATTTTCGAATGATATTTTTGCGATTAATAATTGGGTAAGCTCACCTTCCGTGCACTTTGTTACTGAACACGCTGACTGACTCGCCACAAAATTCAAAAACGCGTGTAAACAGTCACTCGACCATTTTACTGTCTCGGCCGAGTGGCATTTTGCTGTCTCGCCACTGTACTCGGTAGGTGTAACCAGGGCATAACTGTCAGCGGCGGCGGCGTGGCACTACAGCCCGGAGGAACGCCGGCGCGGCGCGCACGTCCAAACAGTAGTAAGTACCTACCTACGGCCAAGTAAATTCTTATTCCTTTTTTTTTTTGGATACAAATACGAGCATGTAGAAAATACAATATTATTTCGTTTAAAATTAAAGTTTAAATTTTAACTTAGATTTTATAAATATTTCGTATGTGACGTCACGCAATTTGATTCCCCTTCCTCCCCCTTGTCACAACATGTCATATTTTGTAAACCTCTTCCCTGTGTGATGTAATGAATGGATGAGCCCTAATATGTGAGCTTAATCACTACGTACTGCGTACCTTTCTATATGTAATATATATACCAAACATTTTTACATTACCTATATTAAAACAAAGTCGTGTTATTTACACCATTTTAATTTAAATACCTCAAGAACGGCTGAATTATTTTCATGATCTTGGATTTAGAATAGCAGAATAACTATAAAAAAAATTAGAAAATTGAACATGGTTTAAGGAAGTGAAGTAACAGTCGTTGGGAGAAGGTTGGAAGTAAATAGGAGCGGGTGAAGACAATAGGAGTGGGATGGGAGACGGTGAGACTGGCGAGGAAGCCAGTGGGAATGAGGTTAGAGTCGATGGGAGTGAAATAGGAATCAGTGGGAGAAAGGTGGAAGAGAGTGGGAGAGGGGTGAAAGAGAGTGAGAGAGGGCCATGAAAGAGAGTGGGAGAGTTGTGGTAGACGGTAGGATTGACGTACGAGTCAGGGTAAGAGATGGTAGGACTGGCGTAAGAGTACCGTTGAGGTTGATGAGATTCGGTTGAAGTTGGCGGTACGAAGATCACCGGGTCAGCTAGTATACAAAACATAATATAATAAGAATTTTACAAAATTCAGTTCGGTTTATTGAATCAATATAGTGAATTCATTAGTGACCTACAAGAATCATTACGACGTAGCGCGCAGAAATATCTGAGATCTTTATTTGAAGTGCCACAAGCGTGGTGTACATTACGTTTTTGTGCGCATAGCACAGAATAACTAATAGTACTACCGTACAGAAAATTCTCTCCTTCACTAAAGTCAGATTTAGGTATTAAATTATACCTATACTCGCCGCCTGCAAGCAAAATCGAAACTTAAAACCGCGCAAGAACCGTGAATATTCTTTGCGCGCCGCAGTTTTATGACCGAGCTATGAGCGTCGGCACGGGGTTGTCACATGACAAGCTTTTGTACCTATACCTACTGATTTATTATTTTTAAGATAAATATGTAGAAATTACAAACGTTGATTCTGTAAACATGAAATTTTTATCCGGAGATAGAATTTTTTATAGAGATTATGTCTGATTCTCACGGAAGTAGGTATGCCACAGCCGTATTCCTTTGAAAATATGTCGGTCAGTTCCTAATATTGTTTCTGGGCGACCAATATTCAAAAAATTAATGATGTTTATTCTAACTATTGCTAAGTAAGGACTTCGGGACCTTTCAATATCGTCCGGAATTTAAAAATGTTATTTCTGCTTCCTTGATCTTCCGTTTACTCAGTATCTGTAAAGACATCTGTTATACGGATTAGATCGAGATTTAGGTTTTGAAGCTATTGTGTATTTTCAATTTTGCGCGAGCGCCACGTTAGTCGAGTATCATGCGAGCCGAGCGGTAGCCCACTGCCATACGCCTGCCCGGGAGGCGCGCCGGCCAAATGTACCTAAACTGCGTAGTGAAACCCCCGTGCGCATAGTAGCTGGTGACTGTCGGTGCAGAGTGCAGGTACACACCACTGTGTTGATGGATGAAGTACTGTAGTCGAGGTGCAATAGTGGTTTTTAGACAGTTCCTAAATGACGAATGCGTGTTGATTCTTTTAATGATTGATTGAGCGTTTCTTTATTTGCCATTTTTGCATTTCGCAGTGTCCCATCAATTTTTTTTTCTTAATAGCCCATTTTATATGCTCGCATAATATATTAAAACAACACAACAAAAGCTTAAACTAAGTTAAAATTTTAATAAACTACAAAACATAGAAAAATTCAAAATATGGAAAAACGAACGTCCCATTCTAAAAATCGGTTTTTAAAATCGAAATATTTTCATATCATAGTCAAAGAAACGATTTGCATTGTTATATTGTAATATGTGTAAGTTTAAGATTCATTTTTGATTGAAGTCATTATTGATTCGAAATATAGTAGATAGTCTAATCACACGGGAAGCTGCTAATAAACGGAGGTATTATATAAATCAAAATAATCAAACTATAGAGCACATACATTTTCTATGATGTAGATGTCTTGGCGTAGTCGTGTTTAGTGTACTATCGGGTTCAGAATTGCATGGCCAATTTATGAGTGAATTCATTGATAAATTGACCATGCAATTTTGAACCTGATGGTACATACGAGTACAAACATAAATCCAACAAAACCGCAGACGCGTTGGCAGTCGTTGATCTCGCTTTAATGGCTCCTAATTACAACGAACGAACATACAAATTGGTACGAACAATTACGCATTAATCTTATTTTTATTCTGAATATAATTAATTCAGGTTACATTCTGTTCAAGAAGCGAGCAGAGGTTCGGAGCGAGGCCGAGCGCGCCCGAACGTCGCCGAGCTCCCGCGTAATGGCAGTGCAAGCCGCAGACATTGTAGGTAATTACTGGTGCCGCTATAATCGCGCTTAATTACAACTATACAACTCACAATCGCGCCCGTTTCAAGTATTCATTATTAATATTAATTCGCAATAAAAACAGGTTTGCTCTCGATCGAGATGCGGCGGTGCTGCAGTCGCTGCACGGGTGCACGGCACCGGCACGCTGCGCGCTGGCCGCGTAAACGCCGTCGCCCGCTGATGCCGCACGCGGCACGCGTTAACCCGCTACTACGGGCGAGTACCAACTGCACGCTCGCTTGACGTAGCGTCTACCTAAATGCTAAAATCAACATTTGTTAAGGCGTTTAGCTCGACACCTTTAGATCGCGCTGCGGGCTGTCCCGCCGGGTATAAAGTTACATCATCCGTTTTGCGCATTGTTAATGCCGACCAATTACCGCAAAGTTTGCCACAGTTTGTACGATAACTCGATTGTATTGTTTATCTGGCACGTTTTACCTACTTTATTTATCTACGTCAATAAAAATCCTATTTATTACGTCGCCGCAACGTTTTTCATAACAAAAACATTGAAAATTTACGAAGACAGACGGAGCAACGCATAAAAATTACGTTTACTACATAAAATTTCATACAGAAATTTTATACAACATTTTATTTATCATCTAAATCGGCGTTTACGATGGCGAACAATGCCGCGCTCCGAACCAAACAAAAGTGGGACGCAAATAAAGAAAACAATAAAATTAGAATACATAAACACATAAAACGGCATCCAGAAATGTTCCGCTGCGGGGCCGGCGCATGCGCCCCGGTTCGTACATTACATCAAATAAATTAAAATCTACTCAGACTCTACGCTTGAGCGAAGGGTTTGCGTTCTTTACGCGGTGCCCTCATACTAGAATATGCTTACTTCAGACGAAACCTAGATGTAAGATGAAGTGTAAGGTAAATAAGTAATCTACAAGTGAATTTTTGGGAGAGTGACCTGTCTGCCCGACATCGCAGAGCATTTACTTGACCTGACTTTTGGCACATAGTTTTATGAGAATTAAATTTGTAACATAAACAATTTCGAAAGATGCCATATGTTCCTTAACTTTCTATGTTGAATTAGAAATTTGAAGATGTTCGCTAGAAAAAAAAAAGCTATTTTGCTTAAAAGCGGTCATATGGTAGACATGCTACGAGTTGTCGTCGCAATTAGTCAACTGATCTCAGCATCAGAGCGGCTTGTAGTAGTTGTCTGCATTTGAAGGTGGGACGGTGGGAGCAATCGTAAATAATGAGTAAATTTAATTTGTTTGGTAAAAGGGGAGAAAGGAACGCGTTTATAAACCAAAAATGTGTCTTGTTTTATTTTAGTTTAAATGTTAATACTTACAACTCGTAAATACACAACAGTATTTTATACAATCTTCACCTCTACTAAATATGGCGTCAACGCCGCTTTTTGTACTCTAAATCAAAATGTAGGTTTGAGAGGAATTTCCTCCCATGAACACTGCGGCTGTGGAAAGAACTCTCTGCCGAGGTTTTCCCAACGGGCTACAGTATGAGGTTCTTCAAAAAAGGAGTGTACCTATAGGTTCTTAAAAAGTAAGCAACGCGCATGTGATTCCTCTGGGGTTTCCGGCGTCCATAGGCTACGGTAACTGCTTACCATCTGGCGGGCCGTATGCTTGTTTGCCACCATCGTGGTATAAAAAATATGAAACATTTATTTGCGATTTGAACAAGATCAAAAATATATAATTTAAAATAGGCGCAGAATCCAAAGTACCGGCCGAGAGGCGTGATATTGTCGTTTGTTCGATTTGGTGAGTGACTTTTATAGTTCTCTGTACACTTAGCATATCTTGACGCGTGACGCGCGAGTTCATACTTCCAGAGCGCGACTCGAAGTATGAAGTGACAGGCGACAACGTAAGATATGCTAGCCCTACTGGAGAGTTGTCAATTGGGTATCAAAGATGTTAGAAGAGTGCTTATCATATATTTCTAGGGAGGTGTATTATATCAGTCATAGAGTATCAAAAATGCAGTTATATTTTTTGGCCTTAAAATGCTATCATATTCGTCTTATCCTAAACCTAAATATATATACATATATATAGTGGTTGTAGGGAAGTACAAGTATAGGTAGGTGCACTTTTACTGTTAGAATAGAGGAATTACTAATTCATATATGGAGTTCGTATCAGTCTATAACTACAGTGGAATTGAACTATTATTACAGCTAGACGTAAATTAGCTCTAGACAAATTAGCTATTGTCACCTCAGTAGGAATTTTGTAATTATGGCAAAATGGAAAAGGCAAACGTTTCTTTTATAATTCGACGTTTCTAACGCCGGGGGCCTCATTTGTCAACTGAATTCAAATAAATTTAATGGCTATGTACAGTGGACTACAAAGTGATGTATTTTTTCACCTTATTGCGTTGTAATAAGGTCCAAAAGAATATATGTATCCATACATATATATGCAGTCGAGCATACCCAGGTCGGGGACTTCTGAATAAAACCCAATCTAGGGACAGGTAAAAGGATTATAATTAGAGGTATAATTTGAGTACTATATTACTTATCAGTTACTTTTATTTTTACGTATATAGAAAGCATTGTTAAATACCCTAATACCCGGTTCCTTTGGTGCATATGAAAATCAAGCAGAAATGGATCAAACTTGAAACAAAAAAACGGAGACTGTAAAACCTACCTACTAGTGAAAATGTGCTATAATTTCTATGCAATTATAAACCCTAGACCATGTTAATTCGAACGGTCTTAGTTAACCTTCCAGGGCCAAAGTAACTCAGCTGTGCGGTAAGTCCAGCCACCGACGTCAGAATAGAGGGCCAAAATGCCGGTGGGTGGTGCAAAATTTTGGAATTGGAAAATAGTAATACCATAATAGGTAAAAACTGCCGAAGTTGTTTCAGTTATAAAGGACAGGGCCTATATTATTATTACGGAAACAAAAACAGTAGGCGACGAACTATAAATTACATTATACGTCGTTCGGCACTACTTTCCCCCAACAGAACTTTTGGGAATGATATCATCTGATAATTTATATAATTTCTCATAATATTGCATCGAACCCAGAACTCTAGGATTTGTTTTCTTGAACTGGTTTACATTTTTTGACCTCCACCACTTTACAGCTGCCAGATGTCAAGATCTAGAAATAAGCCTAGTGTATCAAACTGACAAGAGAGGTTTCGTAGCTCTCATTATTATGTAATATCTGACGTGGCTAGCTCTCCGCCTAATAGGTATAGCCTCGGCTCACCTCAACTTAAACATAGTCACATTATATCAATCGAATTAACTACAATTTATAATAACCGGTATTTTCCTAAATGTACGAATACCAGTAAAATGTTTAATGTTGTGATGGTTATGTATGAAGCAGCATAATAATATAGAGAACGAAACGATACAACCGACCAAGTTTAAATAATTAATATCCTTATACTTATAACAGTAAAACAGCTTTTGCATTGGGACCTGCGAAATGTATTCAAACGCTTATATTACAAATCACTGTATAATCGAGTTCAAAAGTGCAGTGTCTTTACATTTTAGTTTATTTTTGTATAGAGAAAGTATAGGTTGTAGTTTTCACAACCCTTCTTAATCCCGTCGAAGTAAGTAAATAATAATAACGGAACTATAACGTACATAACGGGATTACAAAGTAAAAAAACAGTATGCGTGATTAAGTAGGTTAAAATTTTATGCAGTATAAAGCCTTGGCCAAACTACCAGCGTGATGTACCGCTGCGTCCGCGCCGCGTGACGCCGACGCGATGACTGTTCAAACAGGGCGCGCGCGAATCGCGCCGGCCTCGCGCTCTCAACACGCCCTCATCGCGCGCGCGATGCGGGCGTGACTCCCGCCCGATACAGCATGCGCGCAAGGAGGGTCGCTCATTCCTTCCGAAACCAAGATTAAATTTTTCTATATCCATAATCACAATCACAGTCTATTGCTACGCTCGCACGACGCACCGCGCTGCCTAACGTCCGACTGATGTGACCCAGCACGGCGCAGAGTGCCGCCGCGTCCCGCCGCGCAGCGCTGCGCCCGCGCTGCGTGGACGCGGGGGGCCGCGCGGCGCGGGGCGCGACAGAAGCGGGGCGCGGCGCCAGCGGGACGCAGTCTGTTTGACGTCGCTAACCTGTTAACATGTGCAGCGGTCGCGCCGCGCGATCGCGGCGAGGCGCCACGCTAGCAGTTTGGCCAAGCCTTAAAACAAATATCTAATGCAAAGCTCGATATAACACCAGCTAATAAGGTGTTACTGTGGTAATTTTTTAGGATATCGTAATCTTACCAGACTGCTACCTACAACTCGGACATTTAAATAAAATCATACTATAATATAAAAGGAACTTTGGGTTAACGTCGCAGCAAGCGATTAGTTATTTTAATCGTTATAAATAATAATCAACAAGACTACGTAGTAAATTGATTATTGGGTATGCGTAGTTGGCGGTAAGTAGGTGGCTTCGCGACTTAGGCATTAGTTTATTACTAGATCAAACTTGTATATGCAAGCAGTTGTGGAGCAAGTACTACAGATATAAGTAAAAACAAGGCATATCTCAAATTGGTAATTGTAATCAGAAGGACATCATTTTATTATCATTCGTGCGCGCGTGAGAATATAGTGTAACAAGCTTGGACGAATAAATTAAAGGACGGAGCATGGCTGTACAACAAACTGTGACGCAAGATGGCGGCTGGTTTGAATGTGTGTGTCCAGACGAGTGTTGCCATGTAATACAAATTTTCCCGATTAAGAATACAGTATTTTTGAATTAAAAAAAAATAGATTATTAACATATATATTTAAATAGAATTAATAAGCACCTGTTTTAATAAATTTGATGAAATATATTTCTGAAGAGGCCACTAAAAGGTAAAATTTTTAAAAATCTAAATAAACTATTTATTAAAATTACACGACTACTGTTGAGTGTGGTGGCCTCTCTTGTCGTCCCCAATACTAATATTTTAAGCATACTTTATACCTTTTTAATCTGGAGGCACGGCAGTGCCCTCGCTAAGACGAAGACAACTAAAAGTGTAATTACGTATTCATTTATTACGTAACACGATTTAAGGAGGGAGGGGAATTTACCACGTCTTACTTCTACTGCAGAGAGGATTATTATTATTTTTTTCTTACGTAGGGGCGGAAGGGTGTCTCTGGCAAAAAAATTCTTACGTAATCAATGAACAACGCCTTATTTTATACTAAAGCTTGTTTAGAATGTAACAAATACTTTTTGAAAACTGCATTAAAATCGGTTCAGCCAAGCGCGAGATAATCGCGAACCAACATACAAACATACAGGTCAAATTGAGAACCTCCTTTTTTTGAAGTTGCTTAAAAATGCTCCTCGATCGATCAACACAATCGGTTTGACTTAAGAGCTGACCTCTCATTCTAACTATAGTTCTATCTGGTTCTAATCGCTTGACCAGTCGATTACTGAAGCCGCTCAGAGTGAGAGGGAGCGATAGTTAGAATGAGACGAAAGTTTGACAGATCAGTAGTGGTGACATAACTTCGCGCGTTCAATCTACGATTAGATATGGGCTTTTTGTTTTAAGAAGTTTTGAGAAAAAATTTTAAGAAATATATAATTATGTTTAATTATAAATCTTATTCAAAATATTATAAAGAATAATTTGCTCACAAAGTATTAGGTAACGTTTTAATATTCGTTGAAAACGTGCGTGAAATAAAACGTATAGTTAGTAGTGTGGACGTCAATGTCGTATTGACAACATATCGCGGCGATTATAGACCCCCTTACGTTCGGGAAGTTTCCCTATTCAACCACCTGGCAACACCGCTACCATGAAGTTAATAGTTTACGAAATTACTGATTTTTAATGTGATTACGCAATGAATTGTTTACTTAACGGTGAAAAGTTATCCCATCCGTTTTTTCTTTCGACCGGTGTCATTTCTGCAGCATTTGACAACGCACGACGGCATATTTTTATTATTTTTTAACTGCTCTTGACTGCATAGACGTTTGGACACGAATGGCGGGGGAGCGGCTCATTATTGCTGTGCGTATGTGTGTGTAGTGCGTAACGACGAGGACACTGGCTCTTTATGGAATCACAAAATTTTGTTAGCCGCACTCCATCTGAGAATTATATAATCTATGGTAACAAGCACATTTAACCTTCTTATGACATGACATTATGATGTTAAAGAAGGACAGTTAATGTAATAGAACATTTAGTTGCCTCAGTGTGGTAGCACCATTATACATGAGCGGGCGAGTGAAAATGATAATCCTTTTGACATCAATTAGTAAGTTCGAATTCTTATGACTAAGTACGCCTCAAGAAGTGGTTCCAATCTGTTAGGACTTGCCTCCGCCAGTGTACTTTCACAAGCGCGTATACAACGTAGACTTGTATCAGATAAAATTATTCAAATGATACGATCTATTGTGTTTCAGCAACAATGATAAATAATATTATTATCTACATATCTACTTATTATGTATTGCAAACAAGTATGTAAGCCGACTTATGAAGCTGTTCCATAATATATGCATAATTGTTTGTAAGTAACCTAATTTGACGGTTAACAAAGGAACATGTAAAAAACCGGCCAAGTGCGTGTCGGACCACGCATAGGAGGGTTCCGTACCTTCAATGGAATAAGAACCAAATTAATACCAAAAGGTCGTATCTGATGCCTACGGAAGAAGTTTTTTGGAGATAACTCAAAAATGGCTGAACTGATAATGTTCAAAACAATTTTCGTAGAAAGTATATGATAAGGCGCATCTCTTCAAATTTTTTCATATTTTTTGAATTTACGGTTCAAAAGTTACGGGGGGGCTACACAACTTTTCTGACTTTCGAAGCGATTATTTCAGAAATATTCACTTAATCACAAAATAGTCAAAGAAACATCAATGTTATTTTGAAAGACCTATCGATTGATGTGTCACATGTTGATATTTGGTTAATTTTTTTTTTTAATTTAGTTACCTGCATGGAGCGCCCCCCTAAAATTTTTTTCAAATTACATAACTAAGTAGCTGCATACAAAATACACCTTATGTGTAAATTTTATTCAAATAAGTCGTATAGTTTCCGAGTAAAATGCCTGTGACATACGGACGGACAGACAGACAGACATGACGAATCCATAAGGGTTCCGTTTTTTGCCATTTGGCTACGGAACCCTTAAAAAAGGAGCTACATTTAATGAGTACAACAAAATTAGTAACCACGCACCCTAATCATAATAATGAAGTGATAGATCGAAAGAACAGGCACTGCCATTCAAGACAATAAAAGATACTCAACGTAGCTAATAGCATTGTCGTTTGTTCTTTACATAAACTTCCACTCTATACAAAATACAGACACAAGTATGTTCTCGACATAAAGCGTTGCAAAATCTTCACTCATGTATCAAATCATAACATTTAAATAAATTGTAAATTACAATGAACAGTATAAGTCATCGACCTCGGTGTCTCAAACGTCTAATAGCACCCACACACATACAGTATCTACAGACCCCACACAGACTGAAGAGTGCACTAGTGTGAGTGCACATTAATATAAGGCAATAACATGTTCAAATACGGGATCGCAAATGAAATCGACCTTCGCCACGTAATGGAAGCAGTCGCTTACGTTTAATCGTATAATGAAAGAGTAAGGAACCACAATTGATTGGTTGTTCAGTGTCCTCATGGCACGGAAGACTTGTGCGGTAACAGTGGCCCGGGCTGCTACGACTGGCGGCCGAAGTGAAACGGTCGTGCTCATGTTCCGGACCGCTTTCTGCAAAAACTCCGCCGAACTCACAAGTTAGTTCCCCGAGAATAAAGCTCCAACTTGGCTGATAACAAATTCTGTTCAATTTACGTTTCATTGTAAACTTTATTGTTGGATGTCGCGTTCCTTTTCCTCGAGCACTTTGTTTTCAAAGGTAACCAAATTTTATTGAAAATTGTCGAGCTAAGATTTATTACCTTGAACTGCGGGCTATTCTAAGTTATGTTTTAAGAGGACTTATGCTTGCCTGAGCGATGGACCGATGGTATAAATGTCGGTATAGCAATGTTAATCCAAAAATATCTAATATACTATACATAGGTGTATGTTATTTCAGAATAATGTAGTTTGTGTTAATTTAATAATATAGTGTTAAACTGATACTTCACCTGTATATTTCGCGAAAAACTCGATATAATTATTATAATTAATGACGATTATACAGTTGTATAACGGTGACAACAAGGTGTTCACATACATTTAATCAAAAACGGACTGTCAAGGCGTTAGAATGCATGTTCAAAATGTTCAATGCGGCGCGCCCTTACCCGAGGGTCTGGGGTAAAACGCTCCGGGCGATATCGCTTGACGCTTCCACGGACCGCTATGCATGTGTTAATAACCAAACAATATGTCAGTTTTTGTAAAGTTTTTCAAACAACTGTCCAAAATCTATTTTACTTAATTAATACAAAACTAGCTACAAATTTCTCTTGTTAGCACATTCATATATATATATATATATATATATATATAATAAACATTTGTTTACAAAGCACCGTGACATAGTGGTAAAACCGTATCCTCGGTAAAAATAAGATCACTCTGTCATAATAAATATTTTCTCAAAAACCACCGCAGAGAAAAACTAGCTACCGACGTGAAAAGTTAGTGATTAAAAAAAATTCATTACCATCCATTATCGTTGTAATGATGCTTGAAAAACCTAAAATGTCATCAAATTGTCGCTGAAAAAGGAGAACGGCCCAGGTATAATAAATATATGCATGGATAATACAGGTAAAGTAAGACTACATATGCCACTTTGGCGGCAAAATATGTACATCAATGAAACTTTGCTTTATAGCTTTATCTTGGCACTAGGAATGAGGATCTGCCGTTACTCCAGTACGCGAACAGTTTTGAGCTTCGATAACTCACAAGTGCGATTTTCTTTTTTAGTTAGAGAATATGATATGATTACTTATAGTCATAAATATTTTCTAACAGTTTTTGACGTCGCGCTAGGTATTATATAAATATTTGTTAAAAACAACAAGAAAAGATTATACAAGAAATATTTTCCTTTACCATACCATTGCATTCAACTATTTCAACATCATCTGTCATTTTATAACAGTTTGGTCAATAGATTATGTGAGCATAGTCGAAAACAAATTGTCAAAATATAAGTGACCTTGAATTCTAAAAGAATTACAAATGGCTAAGACGACATATGCTCTTGACAAAACCGTTATAAAATGTGAAGTTATGTTGCAATAGTAAAAAGCGATAGCCTGGTGGAGAAAAATGAAACTTACATAATCTTTTCTATGTGTAGCAAACGAATACATGTCTTATACCCAGCGCAATGCAAAAAATTGTTAGAAAATATTTTTTATTATTAGTACTTAACGTATTCTATCAGGTCACAAGTCGTTATGTCATTTTTAGGGTTCCGTAGTCAACTAGGAACCCTTATAGTTTCGCCATGTCTGCCCGTCCGTCCGTCCGTCCGCGGATAATCTCAGTGACCGTTAGCACTAGAAAGCTGAAATTTGGTACTAATATGTATATCAATCACGCCGACAAAGTGGTAAAATAAAAAGTGGAAAAAAATGTTTTATTAGGGTACCTCCCCTATACGTAAAGTGGGGAGTGTTTTTTTTTTTCGTTTCAACCCTAACGTGTGATATATTGTTGGGTAGGTATTTAAAAATGAATAGGGGTGTACTAAAATCATTTTTGATAATGTAAATATTTTCGGAAATAATCGCTCCAGAAGTAAAAAAAAATGTGTCCCCGCCCCCCCTCTAACTTTTGAACCATAACTTTAAAAATATGAAAAAAATCTCAAAAGTAGAACTTTATAAAAACTTTCTAGGAAAACTATTTTGAACTTGATAGGTTGAATAGTTTTTGAAAAAAAAATTACAAAATAATTTCTAAACTAAGTTTGTAATTTAACCGTATAAGCAGTATTTATTGTACCTGTAATTTCTACAAAATCACAATGAAATGACGTGCTTTCAAATAAAGTAAAAACGGTGAAAATCGGTTCACGCAATAAAGAATTATCCCATAAAAATCATCTTCCATACTTTAAGCTCGCGCGCAATAGTTTACTTAATTTGCCGATAGATCTCGCTGTACGTGGAACTCATATGAGCATATCCTACATGGCGGTGTTATTTTAACTCTTAAGTGGGACACTTACTGTGACGGACGGAAAACTACGGAACCCTACACTGTGCGTGGCCCGACACGCTCTTGGCCGGTTTTTATAGGTTAAAAAGGCGTTCCCCTACTCCACTACGTGTCCTATCAAAATTTAGGGGTACTGCCGCTATCGAGGGGAATGGTAGGTTTTTTTCTTGCACTAGGATAGCGACACAGCAATCTATTTAAAAAAATCTAATTGATATAATTTATTTCACGAGGAAACTCTGTAACGATTTGTGTTGAAGATTTAGCCGATTATTCATAAACGTCTTACAAGCCTCAATTAACTATATACGTTTGTCACTTTTACAGTTGTGTTTAGAAACAGACGAAATAGACATTAACTAAATGAGGCCTGTAGTGTAATGTGTGTGTGTTTATGAATAAGCGGGATAAAATATATTTTAAATTGACATCCCAATCAATTTATTAAACAATATAAATCGATTATCATCTGCGATTTTTACATCTAATTGCATTGGTAATTGTGCTGAGTAATCAAGGCAGTAAAATAACTTTCGACGTGTTGTTTTCAATTAGGCGATGAACCGTCAATAAATTCGCATCGGAGTCTAAAAATGGAAAGGTTCTAAAATAGAAGATCTATTTGGTTCTGCAAAATTGATCCGTTTTGTAATGTCACTAATGTGGCACTAAATTATTTTACTTTAATGATTTATTGTATTGGCATTATGGTATAAAATAATGCTCAATCCACATACCTGATTGAGATTATAATGTCTCTTGAATGGTCAAGTCGCTTCACTGGATGGGACGAATAGCCCATTCAATGAGGAGCCTTTGGGCTTATTCATTATTTGACCGGATTGTGATTTTACAATTAAGGATTTTTTTAAAGTTCGTGATAAACTTTAAAGTATTAAGTGGCATCTCACCATCATAAGGACTACCAAATTACAACAACTAAATAATTACGGCCATGTTTACGAGTATACATATGTATGCCGGTGAGTAACGTTGCCAGAGAGAGCCGCGAGCTCAAAGAGGAAGCGTGTGTTGACAATGAGGAACCGTTTTGTCCCTTTAACCGTGAACACAATGAATACTCCTTTTCGTAAAGTCGTGGTATATAAAAATATACGTATGTAAATAAATAATTATTATAAATAAATATTATAGGACAATCTTACACAAACCGACCTAGTCCCACAGTAAGCTCAATAAGGCTTGTGTTGTGGGTACTAGACGACGATACATATAATAGATAGATATAGATAAATACTTAAATACATAGAAAACATCCATAACTCAGGTACAAATATCTGTGATAAACACACAAATAAATGCCCTGACCAGGATTCGAACCCGGGACCTCCTGCTTCGTAGGCAGTGTCACTACCAACTAGGCTAGGAGGCCGTTATGTATTTAAAATATTTATGAATTCCATATTTTAGACATGGTCCACATGTTTAATAATATAGTTAAATACTTTAAATATGTATCCACATATTTAAAACAAGGGTAGAGCCCTACAATGCAAGACTACATTACCTATACCTATACTATACATGTCTGCACACGGTGTAACTCCAATAAGCTAAGCGTTTCATCGCTTTCCAATAACGTATTATTATGCATTGCTCGCAATGGCATTTAATATAACTACTTATGATTTTTAAACATGTGCAATGACCTCAACTGCTAATATTATATGAATATTTCTTGCCGGAGTCGAATAACCATTATTTACAATTTTATTTGTGTTCTTTGCATTGACATTTAAGTCATTTAACATACATATAGTATTCATTAACATTTAAAATGGGTGGTTCTTTAGGCAAGTTTAAATTTTCCAGCACCTCAAAATCTAATAAACATAATAAATAAGGACTTGATACGTTAACTCTCATTGTTTCTTTTTTCACAGAAAATAACTTGTTAGAAAATAAGTTCGACACATTTAATACAATCAAAAGGACAAATACTAGAACATTCACTTTTAAAATAGTTGCTTAAAACAGGCTTTTTAACAGCCTGCGCTACCTACCTATCTTCGCCTAGTTTTACAAAAGTATAATTTCCCGCCTAGTTTAAAGGACAGAAAACTACCAAATAGAAAGTATTTTTCATACATAACAATATTATAGCACCAGTTGTGGCTAATTATTTACGTTGCTTATGATCGCTGCATTCGCTGGCGTGACAACAATTTTTTGCTTGTAATTTATAGTTTTAAAAAGTGTTAGAGTCCGACTATTAAAATATTACCCAAATATTTGGCGGGAAATTCAAAAAATCATGGGCTGGTCACACCTTGTGTAGCAGGAATAATAGTTTTGATACTAGAAAATACTTTTGACTTCTGTGCACACGTAAGGTAGGTAGGTTTAGGTAAACAGACAGAAGTCAACGAAGTAAACAAGCTTCACAGGGTGTTAGAAAGATCTTTAACCGACTGCAACAAGAGAAATACACTCAGATTAAATTCCCCAAAACATGCTCAGAAGCAAGTAAAAACTATCTAATAACTATGTACTTGAGTTCCCTATTCACTTGTTTTAAGGGATGGTTTTAGTTGGTTTACATACTGTATAGACATGTTTCGCGAAAATATTTTTATTTATATTTTTACATAAAATTACTACTGACCAGTCAGTCCACAGATTTGTCATAAATATTGGTTTTCAGTAAGTAACTTCTTACGTTCCAATGTTTTGATATTTTCCAGAACTTCTAGTTTATCCGTTTCTTTACACACTTGTCCAGTTTATGAGATTCAGGTATTAATAAATTCACGTACTTAATCAAAGTTATAGGCAAATGTTAGAACTAGTACTTAAAGTATCAAAATATTAATAGAGCTCCTGCCTACAAAATTGTTGACGACTTGTAAACATTGCAGTTTTTCGTTATACAACACGTTTCACGTCAACTTCGCACATTGTCGTAATTATTTACGAGCCTAAATAATAGTTTGCGGACCTCTCGGTACAGTTATTTTCAATATTATTTAAAATAAACCCCTCATAAACCGTGAACAATTTGAAATAATGACATAAATTGACAACAGACTTTTAGCTTTTTTTTAAATCATAGACAATTGGTAATACAACAAGGAAATATCTGTCAACAGTATTTGGCTAGTCAGACTCTAATAACCTTTTCGTTCTTACATTATGATCTCCAACTAGTGCTCTTTCTTGTGATATGAATAATATTTCACTTGCGTGTAGAAGTTGCAATAAAATGTAACTAAGGTGATAGCAGCAGACTTTTTATTTAGTAGCGAGGGTCATATTTTCTTTATTTTTAGGGTTCCGCACCAAAATGGCAAAAAAGGAGTTTCGTCATGTCCAGCTGTCCGTCCGTCCGTCAGTCCGTAAGTCACAGCCACCAGAAACTATAAGACGTATCTTAAAAAAATTTAAACATAAGGCGTATTTTGTATGGCGCTATTTAGTTTTGTAGTAAAATATTTATGAGGGGGGCTCTCCACATATATAAGCCAAATATACACATACTTTTATTGCATATCAATCAACAGATCTTTAAAAATGAAATTAAGGTTTCTTTGGATATTTTTATGATTAAGTAAGAGATTGTCAGAAATAATCTCTTCGAAAGTCAAAAAAATTGTTTCCGCCATTATTGAACATTTGAACCATAAGTCCAAAAAATATGAAATAATTTGAAAAGATACAATTACAATTGTATGTATATTCTTTCAACGAAAATTGTTTTCAACATTATCGGTTAAGGCGTTTTTGAGTTATCTCCAAAAAACTTCTTTCATAGGCAGATACAACCTTTTTAGGGTTCCGTAGTCAACTAGGAACCCTTATAGTTTCGCCATGTCTGCCCGTCCGTCCGTCCGTCCGTCCGCGGATAATCTCAGTGACCGTTAGCACTAGAAAGCTGAAATTTGGTACTAATATGTATATCAATCACGCTGACAAAGTGGTAAAATAAAAAGTGGAGAAAAATGTTTTATTAGGGTACCTCCCCTATACGTAAAGTGGGGAGTGATTTTTTTTTTCATTTCAACCCTAACGTGTGATATATTGCTGGATAGGTATTTAAAAATGAATAGGGGTTTACTAAAATCATTTTTTGATAATGTAAATATTTTCGGAAATAATCGCTCCAGAAGCAAAAAAAAATGTGTCCCCCCCTCTAACTTTTGAACCATAAGTTTTAAAAATATGAAAAAAATCTCAAAAGTAGAACTTTATAAAAACTTTCTAGGAAAATTATTTTGAACTTGATACGTTTAATAGTTTTTGAAAAAAAATTACAAAATAATTTCTGAACTAAGTTTGTAATTTAACCGTATAAGCAGGTGTTTATTGTACCTGTAATTTCTACAAAATCACAATGAAATGACGTGCTTTCAAATAAAGTAAAAACGGTGAAAATCGATTCACGCAATAAAGAATTATCCCATAAAAATCATCTTCCATACTTTAAGCTCGCGCGCAATAGTTTACTTAATTTGCCGATAGATGTCGCTGTACGTGGAACGCTCATATCACATCATAGTACATGGCGGTGTTATTTTAACTCTTATGTGGGGATACTTACTGTGACGGACGGAAAACTACGGAACCCTACACTGAGCGTGGCCCGACACGCTCTTGGCCGGTTTTTTATATTAGTTTTTACGATAGTAGGGTAGTTATGGTTCCGTACCTACACCCTCCATTATAAGTGATCCGACACGCACTTGGTCAGTTTTTTTAAAGGGAATTTTATAATGAAATGTACAGTCAACGCCAAAAATATGTATACACTTTTGTAACTTACTCCATTGTGATAAGGTTCAATATTGTATACATATTTTTTGTCTGTCATGATAGATGTAATAACTAATATTTTAAATTAGTCTAAAACCTTAGCCTCTTTTGTTGTGAAGTAAATCCTGACCAGGGCCTTATTTCTCGCAGCTTATTTAGACTAATAACAGTAATAACATTAGCGCATGAGCTACTTTTTAACCGACTTCAATTTCATAGAAGGAGGAGGTTCTGTATTCGGTTTGGGCTTTTTTTTTTTATGTATGTTCACCGATTACTCCGAGACGCGTGTTCGGATTTGAATAATTCTTTTTTTGTTTGAAAGGATATACTTCCAAGGTGGTCCCATATTAATCTGGTGCTGTTCTGATGATGGGATCTATGAGGAATTGAGGGAACTCCTCAATTTTTAAAGGTACATGTATGGTGATTTGGGTGTTTTCTTAAGCAACTCGAGAGTTTTCTCTCGAAAACCACCAATTTGATGAAGTGGACCTGATAATGATGATTGTTTTGATGATAATGATGATGATTTTTTTAAATGTAGGATGTTCAGCGATTACTCCGAGACCCGTGGTCCGATTTGAATAATTCTTTTTATGTTTGAAAGGATGTACTTCCAAGGTGGTCCCAAATGAATCTGGTGCTGTTCTGATGATGGAATCCATGAGGAATTGAGGGAGCTCCCCAATCTTTAAAAGCACATGTATGGCGATTTGAGTGTTTTCTTAAGAAACTCAAGCATTTCCTCTCGAAAATCACCAATTTGATGGAACGGACCTAATGATAAAGACCACATATGACATTTGGAATTTTTCTTAGGTAAGCGGGTGTATTATGAACTTTTTCCTATACGTCTTTACCGATTATTCCGAGACCCGTTGTCCGATTTGAGTAATATTTTTATTGTTTATAAAGAGTTACCTCGAAAGTAGCCCCGTACTAATTTGGTTGGACCTGATGATGGGAATCCATGAGGGATTGAGGGAACTCTTAAATTTTAAAAGGCTCATGTATGGTGATTTGAGTGTATTTTTAAGCAACTCGAGTGTTTCCTCTCGAGAACTACCAATTAGATGGAGAGGACCCGATAATGAAAACCGCATATGACATGTGGAGTCCCTTCCATAAATAGCTATTTGAATTGGGTAAACATTGTGTGAAAGAAGGAAGCAAATTTAGTTTATGTCGAAAGAGCTGATTGAGATCCCGAGAAAGCGTAGCAAAATATTCTACTAATTTATAAGCATGAGCGTAGCGAGGGCGTTTAAGGCACGAGGTGCAAAGTTAATAACGTCAATCTCGTGTGGCACATACAACTCTTCACCTCAGCCTTCACACCGACTACATCTGCATCGCTTACCGACTGCACCGCGCACCCTCGGGTTTTGATAACCACCTCAATCAGACTAGTGATACCTATTACGAATATTTTATTTTATATGCGTCCTAAACGCGGGGGGTGGTACAGTCGACTACAAAGAGATGTATCCACTTTTGGACCATATTACAACGCAATAAGGTGAAAAAGTGGATACATCTCTTTGTATTTGACTGTACATTATTCCAACGACGGGACGCGCAGCGACTACAAACGCAGTCATGACTGTGACTGAGACAGCGATTGCAACTACTACTTCGGCTACAATTTCGGCTGTGACTTTGAAATTACATGGACTCCACTTTGAAATTACATTCTAATTTTTAGTGAGAGAAAGATCATTGTGTCTCCTTTTAGCACTTTTTAAGTAAGTACCCTTGTTCGAGCTGCTTTCGGGTCAAGATCTCGGCTCTGATTAGTCCAGCCCCGGATCCAAATTCAGTTGAGTATAATATATTTAATTAAGAATCTACTGCCTAGGGGCCCTAGGACATAGAAATGATAACTGATAATATTAAAATTTTATTGATAATCTTTGAATCTTATTCATGACAACATTGCCTTGTAGTTGTGAATATGCATGTAATAGTACAAAGAATCTCGGTAAATTGTTTCAATGTGTTCTCGATTTGTTATTTGCATTAGATTTCTTTAGAATATAAAACATCAATATAATTTTAAAAATAGGTAATCATTTATATTTTTAACCGACTTTAATTTCATAGAAGGAGGAGGTTCTGTATTCGGTTTGGGCTTTTTTTTTGTATGTATGTTCACCGATTACTCCGAGCCGCGTAGTCCGATTTAAATAATTCTTTTTTGTTTGAAAGGGTCTACTTCCAAGGTGGTCCCATATTAATCTGGTGCTGTTCTGATGATGGGATCTATGAGTAATTGAGGGAACTCCTCAATTTTTAACGGCATATGTATGGTGATTTGGGTGTTTTGTTAAGCAACTCGAGGATTTTCTCTCGGAAACCACCAATTTGATGATGTGGACCTCATGATGATGGTTGTTTTTTGATGACGATGGTGATGATTTTTTTTAATGTAGGATGTTCAGCGATTACTCCGACACCCGTGGTCCGATTTGAGGAATTCTTTTTTGTTTGAAACGAACTACCTCTAAGATAAGTTTCAGATTAACCTGGTTCTGTTTTGATGATGGGATCCATGAGGAATTGAGGGAACTCCTCAATTTTTAAAGGCACATGTATGGTGATTTGGTTGTTTTTTTAAGCAACTCAAGCATTTCCACTCGAAAACCACTAATTTGATGGAGTGGACCTAATGATGAAGACCACATATGATATGTGGAACTTTCCTTACATTGAGTAGGTATTATGAAGTTTTTCTTATATATCTTCACCGATTATTGCGAGATCCGTTGTCCGATTATGATAATTATATCCACTAAAAATGGAAAAATAAAAGCTGTGATTTTCAGACTTGAAGCTGATTTGACCGGTATTGTAACTTTTTGGCTTGGCACCGACTTCAAACATATCAGTTTGTAACGCATATAAATAATATAATAATTTATTTTATCCTTTTTGAAGTCGGTTTATCTTTTTTTTGTAAAAAGCTTTTATTACAAGTTTACTAGTGTGCGTTTCTCGAGGCTACGCTCTAGTAAAGTATAAGTTAAATTATTACTTTATTAGTCATTAATTAATAAATATTATTGTTTCACAAATGAGCGCCTAAACAATTACACGTGTAAATTACAAGAGTAAAGATACAAGTGTCAAAAGGTTAATAGAACTAAACTAAATATTAGAATAATTTATCATATATAACAAAATTTAAGAGTATATTTTAGTACCTACAATGGAATATAAATTATTCGCAGAAGTAGTTCCTATTTTTCTAGATTAAAAATCACTTTATGTTAATTTCCCAATTGTCTTTGACTATGGAGGTAATTATACATATATCTTATTGCTATATTTTCGAGAAATAGGGCCCAGTAATATAATAACGACCATGCGCCATGTTGCGGAATTTCTTTCGAACTAATTTCTTACACTGGCAATGAAGTCTAAACGTTTTAAATATTAAATAATAAAATTAATCAAAAACAAAAAATCCTGAAATTATTTAGTCAAGAGCGAAATAAGTTTATTTCAAATATTGTAAATAATGTTTAAAATAAACCGCTGAAAATAAAACGCTCGGGAAACTAAAGTTATTTCGCTGACGAAACATTTCCAAATAAACGTCAGAGCTGACAGGTAAATAATTCAAGATATCAGTATACTGAACACTGAACTGTTGCCATTTAAATGAGAATAATATCGGAGTCTTGAGAATGATCATTATATTAATGGTCATGTAAGTTTTGACTACCCTATCGACATTTCAGTAAATGTATGGAACTTCAGACAGTTACCTGTCTTCGCCTACTATAGGTGATTTTAATATGAAAGTGCTCACTAGGAAACTCTCAAATTGACGATAGTCGTCAAGTAACTACATTTACAATGTACACATTTCACATATTTTATTTATAAACACCTCCATAAAACTTGTGCAGTTTTTCGATTAAAGCCGAGTAAATGTATAGATAATAAATATGGTAAGTGGCCCGCAGCCGAGCGGGCATAATGAATTCAACGTGTAAATTATAATTACACTTATTGCCTGCAATATAGCGAATTTCCGTATAACTCTTAAGTAGAAGTTTGGCTTCAAATTACTTAAATACAAATGCTTATTAAAAATAATATTGGCATATTTGCCAAAACTGTAGCATAATTTCAAGGAGTCTCTCAAATGAGATTTTATAAATAGATATGATTATTTCCATGTGTTCGCATCGCTGGTGTACCTTTTAAGTGAATTTAAATTAAATGGGTTGTCATATTTTTATAATATTTAATATCTTGATAGGTAAAGGTATATTTCCTATAATAATTTTTAGTTAGCAGGGATGAAGGTAAGGGATGAGGGAATGAATATCTAGGTGCACTTTTTATAACAACTCCGAAGCCCTGGACCAGCGAACTTGTACGTAGCTACACAGACACGAAGCCGAAAAGATGTCCATAATGGATACCTCTCGAGATAAGGTACACACGCCACGTATAACCTCACAATGTTAATAATTATAATGGTATAAGAAAGACCGAGAAAGTAGTTCGCCTTAAGAGTTTACTTGAAACCTTGTTGTTTTGTTCGCAGGCAACTATATTTATACTGTATTGATAAAAACTAACTTATTAATATGATGCGCGTTGCGTGCGCGGTTTATTGTGCGGCTCGGGCTCGCACTCGCACACCTATCAGCTCTATCTATTATCTTAAATAACCATCTATATATATAAAAATGAAATGCGTTTGTTAGTTACCCATAAACTCGAGAACCGCTGGACCGATTTAGGTAATTTTGGTATTGAAATGTTGGTATTAGACCGCAGAAGGTTTAGGTAGTGTAAAAACACGGAAATATTGTGATGATAATTAGAAAGGAGTGATTATTTATTCCCATACAAATCAACTTGACAATGACGTGACGTTAATGACGGCTGCGTTCAATATTAGTAATTATTCCGTTAAAGAATAACAAAATTTTGGTCGAGACATGTCAGATAAACCGGCAGAAATAATACTAAATCGGAACGCACACATACAATAATAAAGGTCTCTATACACATGGTGATCGGTCGCACGATTAGAGTGAGCTGGAGCGATAGTTAGAGTGAGGCAAGACATGTGTATCCTACTCTAACTATCGCTCTGTCTCTCTCTAATCGTGCGACAAGTTGATTACGTGTTCGGTGCGCTCGACGCGCCATATCACCGAACCGTCTCATGTGACACATGAACAGACGTTTGACGACAGAGGGGAACGCCTGTCATGGCCGCTGCGGTTGGTTGAATTATCTAAGGTCTGCTCCGACGATATTTCTATGGCACATCCATCCACACGTTCGAACTTGGTCCGGACCGAACCAAATCCGGAGGGCAAAACCTTCGGACAGAGCGAACCGTCAATAATAATAATAATGTACGGCGGACCGCTGTACACACCATCGAATATGGTTCGGAGCGAACAAGGTCACGGTACGGAGCGTACCAAATTCGACCGTCTGTTACAGCTATAAATACTTCTCTATGTTATCTTCTAAGTAGTCTATGCTTGATTGGTCTATGGTCTGTGCTCTGGCAAATTTCTCTTGATTTTGTGTAAAAATTGTTTTGTGGCCATGCCTAAGAAAAAACCAGATTTAGGTCGTCGAAGTAACACAAATGTTCGAAGAGCAAGCCAGCGTCCTAATCGCAGCGATGACCAACGAGCGGCAGCTAATGAAAACAGCCGCATTCGTATGTCACAATTGCGTTCGAGACGTAATAATAATGAAGCGGACAGACGAAGAATGCAACAACGTGATGCTCATCAATTACAACGACAGCGAGAACGACGCAATGCAATGGACCGATCACGTAGACTCCATGCTCCTGTGGTCCTGGAACGTGCAGCATTCCACTACCAACCGGAAATAGATTACGGTGCCGACAAATCGGTAACAATTGGAGAAATGACAAGCATTTGTCGTTATTGTAAGGCATTAAAATACATTGGTGAACCTGATGGACTATGTTGTGCCAATGGAAAAGTAAAACTGCTCCAATTAGTCCCGCCTCCAGAGCCACTGAACTCATTAATTTCGGGGCACGATAATGACTCTAGCCACTTCCTAGCCAACATCCAAAAATACAACAATTGTTTTCAGATGACATCATTTGGTGCAACACACATTGTACAGGAGAATTTTATGCCCACTTTCAAGGTAACTATTATACCACCTAGGTATCAATTTGAATTGTACGAGTATAAAAATTACTATATTTTTGTACCAATTAAATAAATATATGTAAAGATAAAGAAGCTAATTATGTTATTTTGTCTTCCGCAGATACAAGGCCAAATTTATACCGTCCCAAGTTGGATTTGACAATTACTTAACCTACTATGTTTTTTTTTTCGATTTGGCCACAACTAAGTGAAAATAATAATAAATGTATGGACAATTACGTTATTTCCACTTACTTGCGGAGATTTTTGGAAATCACAGATTTTTCAGATACTTAACGCCTAAATAGACAGTCAGTCCGACTCGCTGTCCACATTTGACTCGGAGCGAGTGGGACTTCTCAGCAGCACTGGCGAACTCCGAGCGTCGTCGCAACTTGGTTCGGTGATTATTGGCTGCGAAACAGAATTCCTCTGCGTCTGCGACGCGTTCGCGTGTTGTGTGATGACACTTATACTGGATTTTTGGCTCTCTTCTATTTCATCTAATTCTTCGAAACTTACTTCTAAAGCAGGAAAACCGCCGTCTTGCTCCACTTTCTGGGAATTCGCAGACATTTGTGGAAAAACTATTTTCGATTTAATTTTGTTGGTAAGGTTCTGTTTTTGTAATTCAGCACGATATTTTCTTTTCATTCTGGTTAAATTGTTACCAGATTTCACGCAATAGTTGTATGAATCTGCAGTTACCATTCCACATTCGTCGCATTTTAGCAATCACTTGGAGCATTTTGAACAGAAACTTTGTTTACTCTGCCTTTCCATCCATTTGCCGCAGAATGGACAATGCATATTTAAAATTTGCTGTTCCGCTGGTACAAGTTTTAGGTTTTAGTTCAATGGATATTTATAATTTGCTGTTTCGCTGGTACAAGTTTTAGGTTTTAGTTCAAAACTTAACAATGGAATGAAGTTGGCAAATTGCTTGCCAGATTTATAAATTTTACTACACATAAGTAGTGATGTACAACAACCGGTACCATCGTAAATAAATAGTGACGTGCAAAACTAATGCGGGGTTTAACAAAATAACAAAAAATTTGGAAATCGTGGCCCGTCATGATGGCCCAATGCATTGGCCCAATGTGTGCATCGAGGTTAAAAAATATTGCTTGAAATGAAATGAATGAGAATGAGCTGTCATAACAGAAACAAAAAATATGTTAGACGTTTCACGTTGTCAACAATGTCAACTGTTATTGCTGTAAGTGTAAACATTGTGTGTGTTTTGAGATAAAATAAAAATAGTAGATTTTTGCAGTTGAACATAAGTTTTAAAAAAGTAGCTTAAATGGTGTATAGGTGTATTTTAAATGAAATGTAAAAAAACTCTATACTGATTTCAAAAGCAAAAATCTTACAGTCAGTAACTAAAACAACACAATAACCGGATGATTGCTACAAGAGGAAAAAAGTAAGTCATCTTATCTCTTCAATACGTATATGTATACTAAATAGGTACGCTATAATGTAATTTATGATGTAGGTACTTAATAGTGTCAAGTAAAAATGGTCACTTCTTTGCCTTGCCCCATGTTTTGCTCCTCCAAGTATAAGGCGATACGAAGTACGCCGGGCAGCTAGTATTTTATAAAAATACTACGACGGTTACATTGAGTTAATGAAATGAGCAGGTAATGTTGCTATGCACTTGGTAATGCTGCCATGCTGGTTTATTTGGTAGGTATAGCAAATATTAAAACAACTCCACGGATACCGTGTATTAAATAAACGCGAATATTAAATAAACAATAGAGTATAAATAGCACTTAGAGAAGTATATGTATGAACATTTTGGGTTCCGTATTTCAAGAGTACCAACCGAAGCTTTGCTTATGCGTCCTTACATCTGTCAAATATTGACAATAATAAATTAAACTTAACAATAAAATAAACGAATAACTACCGGAAATATATCCAGAATGGCGGTACGGTCGACTTTTATTGGCATGCCGCCGTCCCAGAGAGTCACATACTCGTAGGTATCGTCTTCAATTGAAGTGAAGGGTACACGGAATGAACATGTCTAGTCACTTGTTTTGAAAAATTAGATTTTTATATCAAAATGCAGAGCTTGCAATGAACTATTAGTAACAACTTCTGTTACAGATGTAAATTTTATCGTATATCCACTTCTTAACTCATAAAAACCATCTAGTTAAGAAAATAGTATGGTTAATTGAATCGTTCCAAATTTTAAAAGCGCTATAACTCAAAATGTTGTCAATGTGACTAGACATGTTCTTTCCGTGTACCCTTCAATTGTTCCCATCTTGCTTACAACGAGTACTTGCACATACATAATCTCGTAGCCAGGATTATACACCAGCAGCTTGCTCTTTAAGAGTATAATCGTCACTTCGTACCGTATCGTACATAATATGTTGTACGGGTAATGTGTACCTACTGTACTGTCACCATCGGATATATCGGAGCGGCCAATCACCGGTGACGACAAATATCTGAAGAACGCCTCTATTATCAATTTATGAGTACCTTGGCCGCTTCGATATATTTGATGGCGACTGTATTACACACATGTGCCAGTTTTCAAAAATAGTGCCACGCTGTCTCATATATATATCATCATCATCACCACGGATTATTTTAGCCAATAAGTAGTGTCCGACCGAAGGTTCGATTTCGGTTTCGGCTAAAAAACGGCCGAATCTTTCGGGCGCGCCGATACTTTCTACATTGTACATAATCGATCCATAAGTTCGGTCACAATAACGTATGTAAGTGATAGAATTAAAATAAATAAATATCAAAAAAGTGTACACATGATTTGGGAGATTTAAAATATATATATATATATATATATATATACACCGTGTCCAAAAAGTTCGAATACACTTTGGAGGTCTTATAACTTTTTTGTACGAATAGTTATTGTAGTGAAATCTGTATTTTATTAAAGCTATACTAATATACAAAATATGCTGCAAATATTTTGGACTAACTCCACCTCTTACCTATTTTACTAGCTGACTACATTTTTCAACTCAATCTCACGCGGCACGCACCGCTTTCAAGGTTATTTCGTCCCAAATATGCTCGATATCTTTTTTTTCACTGTCCATATTTGCTATTTTATAATAATGTGACCTACAAGTGCCTACAAGGCATGTAAAAACATACCAAATCAATGTAATAAACGCAAATCTGGAGAATGGAGTGGCCGTTTACTTTCTGCAATATAATCATCGAAATTAGCTTTTCTCAAAGTTTGAACAACGTTTGGACTGTTTTGAGCACAATTTTGTGAGAAAATAATTTAATTTTTATTCCTAAACACAGTTTTCAAATTTTCAGGAGCGTTTTTCGACGAAAACCTCTGATTTATAATTTTCATTATTAATGTGCGACTTTATCGGTAAATATAACGAAATTTGGCCCCACATATTTAACTGAACCCCACACTACCACCAATAGTTCCCTCTGGAGTCTGGGAACATTAACCTCATGGTTTAGGCTCTTTTTTATACTTGCTGCTCACAAACGACCGTTTTGAGCATTGTAAGGCTATTTTAATTCAATGAGTTTCTCGTCAGAAAATCAACTCCTTCCTGCGTGCCAGGAATGTATTGAGTTGGATTATGTACTCTAATTTTCTCGATTGCTACGGAAAAACGATGAACTTCACGTTTATTGTAGCTATGATATCCAGGATCCACCTCCAAAATACCACGTAAGGATCTCCTCAAAATTTTCAGATCGGCAGTTGATTTTTGGATAAAGCGGCTTTTGTCCTCTAAACTCGCACTCTCACGATATTTAGTATTTTAATGGTTCTAGCTGCGTAGCTGACCAGATTTTTCCTGTCTTCTAAAGAGGAGCTATTTTAAGACCTTCTCATTGTTGTGTAAACGAGATTGCGTTTGATTCCAAAAAGGTTTACCGCCTTGAAAAAACACCTTTGCAGTCGCCATTACGAAATTGTGTACTAAATTGTTAATCGAAAGTACTTCATTGAAGAGTGAAGACAAATTTCAAGTCCTTGGCGTTTTTTACTATTACATTATGTTCAAGTTAACTTATTCTTTAGATTAATATAATAAATGGATGGCCTGCAGCCTGTATGCCTTCAGGGTCAACGCAAAAATATGTGTATTCGAACTTATTGGACAGGGTGTATATATAGTGTATTAATTTCATCTAACATTTAACTCTCGAGTTCATGCATGGGACTGCCCAAGAAACTGCGCCGGCCTACGCAGAAACTATTTTCATCATGCTGAAAATGATACACGAACAAATCAAATAAAAACACTAGACGATATTTAAAAAAAATACTGATTGTAATATAAAATAGTCCATGCCATTTCGGTTTCGGTTTCGGCAAGAAAACAAGTTTCGGTAGGACACTACCAATAAGCCTGATATCGAGGTGATAGATCGCCCGCAGCGCCGGGCCATGCTCGTTCACACCATCCCATGACAAGAACCTCGGGAAGGCCAAGTACAGCAAGTGAGTACGTACTCTTTGCTCACGATAACCGTCATGTCATTGCACCGATAGCTGGCTCTGCGAATGGTCACATAGCGAAGAATCTAGCTAGACCAACACCTTGAGACGTAACTTTACAACTACAAAATATGTAAACCATGCAAAAAATCATCGAAAATAATTTTATTATTAACTTACAAACGGAGTATTAAATAATTTCAGTTTTGTTTTCGGCTCACCAGTACCAAGCAAACTCAGCGCATAAACATATTAAAATCAGTGCATCTCGCCACTATAATATAATTTACTTCATTATATTATATTATAAACGTCATCAGCACTTTTAATTAGCAACAATTATGCATATTTTAATCCGTGCCGTCGATTAATAAATACGTCCGATTCCATGTCGCAGGAAGGCAATTAAGAGGTCTGATACAGAGTCGGCGGTGCGGGCCGGCGGCGCCGGCGTCGCTGAGCCCAGGCGTAAAAATAGCGCCGAGGCAGTGGCGTGTCCTGGTGGTAGTGGTGCTACTAGAGCGCACTGAGTACCGCACCGCCTTAGGAGATTTTCGTGAGACCAAATAACGGGATCCCACCTTTTACTCGTATGTACAAAATATCCCGGGGTTGAAAACCCTACTCCGCATACGGAATATTCGCACTTTTTGCGTCCTAGAATGTATTACGTTATTATTTTCAATGTAACCGATAAATAAGTAAAGAAATGAGTCTACATTCTATTGTTCTTGCTCACGCGAGTGTATTATGTAATTGCCATTATGGAAAATTAAACTGTTATGAGCTGAGCTAATATTAGGTGGACTTTTTTTACACCACCGGTCAAGACGAAAGCTCACGTGATATGAGCTCCACTACAATAACTAACTCATTGGTTTTTAGTCGTCACAGAACGGAGACCTATATGCATTTAGGGTGAGAGGCTGTTTATTTGTTAGTATGTGAATTTGCTAATATAATGTTCTTATAATGTTCCAATTTATCTCCATCACGACCTGTTAATTTGGCTGCAGTTTTTGGCAAAGGTAAGTTGATACACAGCGAATGTTCATAGACCGTATTGAACTGGATAAATGACGTTCTTATAAAGTTCGTCGCAGCAAAATATTCTAGACTCAATGTTTTATGGCAGATATTTGTTCTGGAGTTGTACTTGTAGGTAGATATTTTCTTTGTATTTAAGTATTTGACTATTTATTACAAATACATATATATTCGTCTAGTGTCTAGCCTACTGTGAGTCTAGATAGATTTGTTTAAGATTATTCCATAATATATATTACTATTAATTTAAAACATAGTTTTGTTTCGGGACTTCACTGGAAATAATAGGTCCTTCACCCTAGGGCCTAGACTATTAGTAGTTTTTCTAGTGAAAGGTAGGTTGGGACCAATTAAATACTAGTTTAAATACTACATATATACAAATATATTTAATACAGCTAAGTATTCAACTAGTCGAGTTAAATACGTCTTACCAACCACTTCATGCCAACCTCAGGCCATGAAGGCAAGAAGTAATACTAACCAATAAAAGAAAGTAAATAAATATTAATTACAATACATACAAGTAATATTTATAAATTATTGTTATAACTTATAAGGCGTGAATCACAATGGCCTTTAGACATAATACCACCACGATTGCTAATAGTATCATAAAAGACAAAAACTCGGTATATGGCTCTTAGATCATTATTTTATAATGATCTAGGGAATACTAGGAATAGATACAAGAAGCAAAAACGAGTATCTTCACGGAACTGACCCGTTTGACTAATAAGCGACCTAGTTGACAACGGAACCCTGAAAGTTGAAAACGAAATTAAATTTCGTTTATTTTAGACAACGTGATAAAATTTACACCGACATATTTTGCAAACACACGTAGGGGCAACTTGGGCTCAATTTCACTTCTTAATTATATGTGGATAATGCTACCCTGTTTGCTAACAGGTAACACGTTGCTACGTGTCATAGGAGAAAGATGTACCTAATGTTGCCCTATGATGATTGTTCACTTTCATGTAGTAGGCAACGTTTTAAAAAACGGGCGAAAAATATTAGGTATTTAAAGTTTGATCACCTCGACTCACTAATTACTATTCTTATTAATTCTAAGTGTCAAATTAGTGCAAAATAAACATGTTTCTAGTCATTTATTTAAGAGGAAAGCATTCGCATTGCGAGTTACAAACATAAACTTAATTACAATGTAAGTTAAAACAGGCTCAATTAACAGTACAAAGTACTTAGTTATGGCGAAAAAAAACCATCGCTGAATAAACAACTCAAGCAATAACAATAACACTATATAGGTACCTATATCGAAACATGTTTCTACTACAAAACATAACATTCTCAACCTTAATTCGCGCAATAAATAATATAGAGCCAGTCTTCACTGCAACTTGAATATAAATCGCATAATTAAAGTTAAACGGCAGGAATATTAACCAAATACAGCGTCGGGAGCAGCAAACAACATTGTAACACTCTATGAGCATCTATAGATATAATTAACTAGGTATTTTATTTATATACGACGGATTCTTGTCGGCTTAGGGAGTGTGTGTAATGTAAAATGTTTAACGTTGATCCAAATGCAAAGAACCGGTAAGTACACTTGTAGCGCATTGCATTACATTGATAAATGCAAATGTATTATTTAAATACGTACCTACTCTATATCGCAGGTGACTCGGTACGTCTGAGCCGATCGATTAAACTTAGCAAACACAAAATGAAAGCATCATAACGCAGGAGTAATACAACAAATTCGATATGCTCTTATGACTGTTCTGACGAGCTTAATTTGGTCGAAGTAGTCTTCAAATTATCAAAACATACAACGTCCAATAACCACAGTGTATTTAATTACTTGTCAGTTCTTGAATACCACTTTTCAGAACGATTTTCAACCACATACGAGAAAATAAAAATACCTAATGAAAGTAACGAATAAAATGAATAGTCGATTAAATACCATTTTTAACTAAAAGCCTGATTTTATATTTATCAACGATATGGAGAAGACTTAAATACGCATCTAATAAGAATATTAATATGCCATTTAAAAAATGTTAATGATTGTCATATGTGGAACATTAACAGAATGTATGATAAAATAAAAAAAAACCCTCTTTATTTATCCTGGCAGAGTGTACCACTGCTGGGAAAAGGCCTCCACTCTTTCCCGCCATGTTTTCCTGTCCTTCGCTCACTCCCGCCATTCTTTACTATACGTGTCCAGATCATGCCGCCATCTCTGTCTTGGGCTTCCTCTGCCTCGATGTCTATCGTGTGGGAGCCATTCCAAGCCATGCCAAGTTTAAAAAAGTGTTTAAAGTCACCACCAAATAATTGACTAATTACTTTACATTAGTCTCATAATCATTATTTTCAATAAAGGGCGTATTAAGTAGCTTATAACTTCTTGAACAAGTTGTAAACTGCACAGAGTGGCAATCGCTTGATCGAATTAGCTTAACTATAGGTAAAGCTTTTGACCGAATATCCGGCTATCCTGCCAACGAGTCCGCCGGATATCTGATATCCAGCCAAACAACTATCCGTTGCATCTCTAGTCGCTCCTGGTAGGACCAAAAGTCCAACAAATGTGACGGTATGTTAGTGGTAAAAACCTTTAACAACAAGATGTCTTAGTGTCGAAGAAAATGATAAGAAAATCGATCGACTCGAAGAAAGTGCATGGAAGAGATTCAAAGAGGCGCTAACGTATCTGCAACCGTCTACTGTCACTAAATAGACAAGTAATTGGAGTATCATCTATAAAACTTTTAGTTGACGTCACGCGTCAAAGCCGTTTCATGTGTGTGAAAGACATAGACGTAAAATCCAAAAGCTTGACCAGCTGGATAGCTAGTACAGTCACGTCTGGAAATATGGATACATTTAATGTGACAAAAATATGTAGCCGCGACTCTATTACCAAGGCGTAAGGTCTTGGATACATGTTTTTGTCACATTAAATGTATCTATATTTTCAGACGTGACCGTACCATGCTGGAAAGTAACAAAACTGCGTTTTAGAAATACTGTTCTTGGAATAGAATGTTACTAAAATGTGAAGTACGTAATTATTATTTAATCATTAATTCACGAATTTAATTTTAAAACTTAAAATGAAATTGACACATTGCGTTTTAGGTCATGCTTTTAATGTTTGTCAAACATTCTTTGTCATCCTAGAACGTTGTGGCTATTGAAGATTGGCATGCAGGATAGGAGAGGCCGAGGTTGCTTAGAATTAATAATTTGCGTATACTGGCGCATGCAATATATTTTTAGAAAGGCCTATAGAATTACTTTAACTAGAATAGCTTTTAGATAATATGTAGGTATAAAAACTAACCAATAAAACATATTTGCTACTGAGCTATTTAAATGCATATTTGAACTAATGTTAACAGGCTGTTACTACAGGATGTTAGCACCGATGAAGCTGACAATAATTACAGTAAAAATCCAGTTCGTTTGGTTAGAAACGCTATTTGGTCAGAAAAGTAGTTAATTAGTAAGTGCGTTAAAATTCTGTCAACGCAAAACGTACACCTTTAACAAATACCCTCTATTATGGACTTCATGAATATGTTCACAACAAAGTTTGCTAGCATAATGATATTACCAAGTGAAGGAATGCAAAGTAGGTACCTACCTATATATTACCCATACAATTTATATAAATTCTTTGTAACATAATACGTCCGTTTCTACACGTTTGCATATTTAAATGAGATATTAATACAGAACATCTGCAAGTATAAGTGCTCGCAAAATAAATGTCGGACAGCTATCTCTGAACTAAACTAACTAACGTAATGGCTCAGCGACCCAAAACGAGTCTTAGTCAGTGACGAGTTTATGTTTGCTGAGTCGAGCTTGATGCCACAAAAGAGTCAGTCGAGTGACATCATTGGATTCAGTGATACCTGAGACGACCAGGCCTTCCTCCTACTGGGCGTTACAAATATGCCACTATACAACTGCGACCTAAGCCAAACTTTTGAGGAGGTCAAGCCAGGCGGTGGTGTTGTTACACTTGCAAGTGATATCGATTGTGTCAATGTCTGCGGTTTTTTCAGCTTACTTTTTGTTGTATTGTGCTTACCCAGTACCTACTTCTCATAATTGTCTACAGACTTTTTGACCTTTTGACAACCACGACGTCAAATCCCGAGCACGGTAAGTCGTGCCCTCAGCGAAGAGTGAGAATATTATGAGCAAGCAATATACGTGGTTACTTCGGTAATTGTTTAAAAAAATTACAATTAACACGTGAATGCTCAGCTTATTTTAGAAAGGTGATTTAACCTAGATGTATGTATTTAATTTATATATCACTAATGTTTCATTCACAAATATATAGGTACAGTTTTTATCAAAAGATCAAGGTTTTTTTCCTATCATGGATTATCTATGTAATTATCAAGATAGATATAATTAGGAAAGTATTTTAGAAGATTAACTAAAGACTGCACCACTGGTTCTTAACAAAAAACCGTCCAGGTTGTTCTACATTGCGACATATATTATTGTAAACGTCTGATATAATTGATTTAAAAACAGTCATAAGAGACAAAACAATATTAGTTGGCATGAGCAGATGATTTATTAGCATTGGGCAGCGCCAAGACGATCAGACGAGGCCGCGGCGATCGACGTGCACACGACTGTCGAACAATGTAAAACCAGCTTTATTTGTCCGACGAACGAGACGACTGACACAATAATGCTCTCAATGAGTCACAATAGCGAATTAAGTATTATTTTAAATTGACGTAATTGAAAAATATGCAGCCGGTCGCGCGCTGGGCTCGTATAAATTGATTCATGTATAATATTACGCAGGGCCGGCGGCCGACTGGCGGTCACGAAAAGGAATAAAATAGACGTTATTAACTTTACAACATTGTATGCCGTTGCAATTGTCTTGCATATAATAATAATCAACTACCTACTGCTTTACAATCGAACGAAAATAAGTAATTTCTTGCGGTGGGAAAAATAACTTACTAACCTAATTGTACTTTTTGTAAAATAAGTTATTTAGGCTCAGTTACAGTAACTATCTATTAGTAGGTATAATTACAAATTCACTTACATCATCCGTGGCGTGATAGGTATAGGTATATAAAAATATAGCAAACAATATGTCGCGGTGTCGCCAAAATGATAGTTTTAGTTTAGTATGATAGTTTTAAGTATATAATAAGGTATTTATCAATAATATCTATGGGTCTCTACTCTAGTTGCCAGGAAATAAAGTTATTGCATTTTATTTTATAGATATATTCGTTTTCGTAACTATACTACCTACTGCACTGCACCTATAATAGCTATTACTGTAGCTGATTTTAAACTATCCCTAAAATATTGTATTAGTCTGTAACCCTGATGCTAAGTTGGTCATAATCATAATGACTTCCAACAGTCAATTGGTTTCTTGGACGCCTAGAATATAATATACTTACTAATAAAACTTACCAACATACCTTGAATAAACTCAGATAAGAATGAAAATAAATATTTTTATATAAAAAGCCTCTACGTATACGCATATTTGTACACTAAGGAACAAAATGCAAGCATTTAAAATACACGCAAGCGCATACCTCATTTCTGCCTCACAGCGCCATCTAGCTGTCCAAACAGTAACGGGAGATGCAAACAGCAAATTTATTGCATTTATTAATAAATAATTAGCAACATGCATGAATTTCTTAAAGACTTCATTCGATTCTACTTTCTGTGAAATTCAAATGACCAATAGTTCTTACCTATCTCTTGTACCTCAGAAACTTCTTAAATGCAAAAACTAGTCAGGTGTGTACACCACGAGTTGAACTCGAAACGGCGGTTCTTACAAATCGTAGCTGCGAAAAACTGTATGGAAGGAAATAAATTATTTTTTGAAGGATTTTTTTTATTTTAGGTATGAAAAATGCTTCTAAGGTTATCGTTGTCATAAGTTAGAAAACAAGTAAATTGCTGAAATTTTACATTTTTAAACTGCAATATATGTAACTAATAAAATGTTAGAAAATTGCTTCTAAATTAGGTATTACATTACCTATATAGTGTTGTTATAAAGGCAAGTTTAGTAACACTAAACACAGTAGAAGCAAAAATAGGTAAGCAGATAAGGTATTGAAATTATAATTGCACGAATTGAGCTTTAGAAATTATTATGATATTATAATCACTTATACAGGGTGAATTTTAAGTCGTGAATCGTAATATGTTTTTCTAACTCCATAAACAACAAGCAATTTGATGCCCCAACTCTTACTAAAATCAGACAAGTTTTTTTTTGTTTTTTTTTTTTATTTTTTTCTCGTTTATTTTACTTTTATAAGTGGATTTAGGATATTACAACGGCCTATTAGGATATTTAAATTAGTAAATTGAATTGCCTCTTTGAATCGGAACTGTCATTGACATCAAATTTGTCATTTGTCCTAGTTAGAAATGAAATTTACTTAATTTCTCATCTGAAATATCTCATAAAGCTGTTTTAATTCCACATGATCACTTTTAAAAGTAAAATAACGACAAAAAATAATAATAAAAAAACAATAATTTTTTTGTCTGATTTTAGTAAGAGTTTGGGCATTAAATTGCTTGTTGTTTATGGAGTTAGAAAAACATATTACGATTCACGACTTAAAATTCACCCTGTATATAAGTTTATATACCTATAGAATAGACACAATTACGCAGGTGAATCAAAATGTATAACTCAAAAGGTTGATCATTAATTTTATTATAATGTTATTTTTCTGAATCTATCGAATACGTCTGTATTTATTGACGATTTAAACTATAAAGCTCGAATAATCATAACATTATAATGCATGACAAATGATACGTTACATTGTTATTAAACTTATCGTTTTTTATTATTCGTGACTCCAAAAAATGTTAATAATACCGCGAGCGGCTTATATTGGACGTAATTACAGTATTTCGTGGTCCGCTTCGGTGGGTTTTGGTTCGGTGCTGGTCAGAATATCAGCAAGGGTAAATAAATACCAGGCCTGACGCCATTTGGCATGATTCTAATATATTGTGATGTTTTCGATTAGGCCTCATAGAATGGCCGGGGCCTCAGGCCGGCGCATACAACTAGTTTAGTGCCGCCACAAAGGGCATAAAGAAAAATACATTTAGATGGTCAATCGGATGTCTTTTATGACGAAGATTTTTTTATCGCTGCATGAACGAGTGACATAAGACTCGCAGATGAAACATTGTTCTAAATAGGATTGAAATTTAAATAGAATAGTTAAGCTAGGTCCGAGGAGAGGCCAAGCCGTAGAAATCTGATGCCAGTGCCAATCTAGGCCAGATTTTTACCACAAATTTCTTCAAACTTATTTAATCTATGTCATACAAATATAACAAAAAAATTATAAGATGGAATAGGTACAAATAATCAACCAAAGATATATATCTACGTATTGTGATGTGAAATGGCATATGAAATTAGTAGGTATACAGCAATGTATGGAGAAGAAAATGCATGACAATTGTAACTATAAATCCCAAACATTTGTCTTTTTACGAAATACCAAAAATCCACCAATAACCCACACATAGTGTCGCCATAGGTTTTGGTAGCTATGTATATTAAATAGGAAATAATATTCACTGTGTAATAAATAATTTAAGAGTAAAATAGCCGTAAGGATGGGTAGACAGAATGACATGACAAACCTTGGGGTTCCAGGAAACACAGAACCGTAAACAGAGTAAATGTAAATACTAAATAGAATAGAGCCCAAGCAGTAAATTATGGTATTGAGCGAACATCAGTAGATATTAATCGCGTAAAGGTAACGTGGTCGCAGTCGTACGCGCCGGCCGTAGTTACGTTGTACCTCATACGTAGAATGTCCGTATGATATGAACACTCAAGGCCAACAAAAATTATGTCAACCGCATACCCATATTTTTTTACATACTGTGCTCACAAAATTATAGACATCTTTGAACCATAATTTGTATTAAATATACCCAATCGTATATGATACGACTCGAATTACTGCATCTAATTACATACCCACGCATCAGTGCCTCTAACTCGTCTAGCGACCAGAGACTTCGCGCTAAGTGTATTTATTTATATATGACTTATACTAGTAAAACTCGTTCAAATCTTAATCAATATACGGGTACTTAATTAATATTATAATTACATCGTATATTTAGGGTTCGCCGCGATGTCTATCTGTCCGTCCGAGCTGCTTTAGCTCGGTGACCCTTTGTACCTGCCATGAAGCTGTAATTTGGCCTACATCATTTTACAAACATCAATACACATAATTGACAAACACGCGACTTGATCTCGATATAGACGGCTTTCACACTGCTGCGATTACCGAATGCGGCGCCGGTGCGCGAGCGAGATAGCGCTCTGCGTGTGTATAGCGCTATCACGCTCGCACACCGTCACCGCATCCGGTTGCGGCGCCAGTGTAATAATCGCCTCAAGGGACAGGTTTTAACCCACAGATAAGGTAACCACTAGATAAGCCTTACAAGGCGACTTGGGGTCACCACTCGTTGGAGTAAAACGACTAATAAATTGCGCGGGCGTCCGCCGTGCCGTTCAGTTGCGACCATGTTTTAGACCTGCACGTAGTGTGCGTGTATGCAAGTTTTTTTTAAAATACGTATGAAAACTATTCAAAATTCTGGCATATTGTAGTGTAAGGTGGTGTGGCAAATGTTTTTAAACGTTAAGAATCAAAAGAGTTGGAGTTACATTCCACTTTTACTTCAAAATATTTTTTTTACTTTAATATGTTTCTAGCCAGCGGAGTTCATTTTGAATTAGTCAATTGAGAAGTAGTTAGTATACCCGTCTCTTTTTATCATGTTAATAATGCAATGTGCTATTCTTTTCTTACGGAAGCACGTGTAGGATAGTGATGTGCGGATGATGTGTACCGGACTTATGTATATACCGGCACCACGTACTTTCGACTTAACAAATATACGAAGTACAATAGAAAACAGAAGATCTTTGTTTTATTTTCGTTTATCTTTTAGTTTGAGTAGTTGGTAGAATTTAAAGATTTATTCTGTCGGTAGTTTTTCTTTTCATATATGTAGTTATAATAAATATGGGTATTATATTAAGGGTGCCACATGAGCGTTGCTTCTATAAGATACTTTCAATGGGTGTCACATGAGCGTTGCTTCTATGAGACATTTTCAAATGGTGTCTTATGAGAGTTGTTTTAAGGAACTTTTAATTGGTGTCACATGAGCGTTACTGCTATGAAACAAGTTTAATAGGTGTGACATGTGCGTTGCTTCTATAAGACGCTTTCAATGGGTGTTATATGAGTGTTGCTTCTATAAGACGCTTTCAATGGGTATCACATGAGCGTTGCTTCTATAAGACGCTTTCCATGGGTGTCACATGAGCGTTGCTTCTATAAGACGCTTTCAATGGGTGTCGCACGAGCGTTTCTTCTATAAGGCGCTTTCAATAGGAGTCACATAGGAGTGGGTTTAAGCAACTATTAATGGGTGTCACATGAGCGTTGCTTCTAGAAGACACCTTGAATTGGGTGTCACATGGGAGTCGCTTCTAAAAGTACTTTCAATGCACAGATAAGGTAATCTTAGATTAGTCTATAAGGCGACTAGGTAAAATTTATTGGTAATACGTTTTTAAAGTAGGCATATACATATTGCATTATTGTTATTTGTTATCAATTTAGTAAACAGTAAATACCTCAATCAACAACAACAAATTACGGTACGGTACAGTACCGTTTACTTGTAGTACACATGTCCCATCACTACGCAACCACGTGATAGCGTGGTGATAGCGCACGGTCCTTGAATCGACCAATCGCAGCGCCGCTATCACCCACCCGCCCCTCACGTCTTCCGCAAGATTTGGTGACTCGCGGCGCGAACAAAATGAGCAACATTATTACTCTATAGGAGGTTCTCTGTGTTTTAACCAAACTGACCGCATAGAGCACCGTGACGCCCCTTATTCATAAACGTCTCTTAAGCCTCAATTAGTCAAAAAAAAATTGTCTGTTTCTAACAAACACACCTTTCAAAGTGACAGATTAGGACTAAACATAAATTAACTAATTGAGCCCTGAGATACGTTTATGAATAAGGAGGTAAGTTAGTTGCACTAAAACAGTTTAATATTTAGGTTTCAACTTTCAAGCGTCGATATGTAAACAATATCCCTAATCATTATCCTATTTCAACAGTGAATTAATAGCATTTATCTGGCACAGCATTAAAAATTATAGTCTCTAAACGGAGCCTACGTGTTTTAGAGCTTCCTTTTATCTACAATGGACTCAAATGGTCTAAAAACTTAACAGGAATTTATTTTAGAAATCGAGAGGCAAAAAGTAAATAGTGAACCCGAATTGAGGATAAGGAAAACAAAGCGTCGCAGGTTGGACAAACAGAAATGGGTTAGGCGACGTCTGCCCTACTCACATGCTACACAATAAATAAATGGCGTATGAGCCGTGCCGGGCCACTGCAATATTATTGAACAACTTCAAGGGTTAAGAGGATAACAAAATATCATCTGTAGCTTCCGTTAGTCTCTTTCGCTTAGTAGTTTGATACTCCATAACTGATAAAATCATTCATATCGAACAATTGCTAAAATTAAAAAAAATAAGAATCTTAACAGCGGAGATTTATACGACTATAGTAATATATTTTCAATGAATCAGTACACAAAGAGTGTCATAATTCCTTATTGTTACAAAATGACGGATGTCTGAATAGACAAACTCTCCTTAAAGTAACCAAAACCTTGGATGCTTCTTAATCTTATCTCAGAATTCATGATAAAATGACGGTTAAAAATACACGGGCCCAATTCGACTACCGAAATCAGACAGTCGCTCGTGAGACCACTTTGAACCATTCAAGTACATGTGTCAAACGAGGAGTAATCTATCTACCTACACCTATACTCATGGACAATGAAAACGGGTCACTTTGTATATACATTTACATACGTGACTCGTTTTCATTGTCTGTGTGTGTATATTTTCCTGTGCTTGCATTGCGTATCACATCTCACTGTACACTACCGTCAGAAACTCAGTATCAATATAACATTTATATATACTGTATAACAACAGAAGTTTTATTTAAAAAGGTGTATAATAATAAAAAGTAATACTTTTTTCTCATCGAAAAATCCTCCTCGACTCTCTTTCGCTTCAGAGACGAGTTTTGGCATTGTTTCTACAAGTTTGTGTAGCGTTTCTTGGCTAATGGATATTCACACATTGTAGTAGAGCTGTCGGACATTGTTCTCGGACCCTATGGTCAAGTCGGGTTCACCCGACAACGCTCGATCGGGTTAAGGACTGGTGATTGCGGTGGCCAAATCATGTTTATATCATGGCTGAATATTTGGGATCGTTGTCTTCTTGAAAATGAAACTAAAAATTGTGCTTGGCCTTAAACTTTTTGACGGTAGTGTATTATATGTATGCAAGCTAAGCATGCTTTTTGAGTTGTCGAGATGAATACAATCACAACTATCAAATCAGGACCTCCAGCGAAAATCAATAGGGGCATAATATTGCAATGCCCGTTAATGTAGCAACTCTTATTGTTCTTTGTTGTTGAGCGACATTGTTGGGTCACTTTTGTCTGACATGTTGAGAAAATAGCAAGAAATGAATTATCTGCATAAGAGTTAGTTGCGATCTTTTTATTATAAATAACATCCTGTATCTTGTGTAAATAATTAAGAGTGAGACAATGAGAGTGTATTTTTTAGCTGCGGCCAACTAAACAAACAAGCAGACAGATCAAACATGCGATGTTTTTGTGAACAGATTTTTCTCTTCGCTGCGATACAGTCGCAGTGGGAGTGGGACCGCGCTGGTGAAAGAATACAACGCGACCGTTATTCTAATAATATTTATTGTGCTCGACAAATAGTTCGATTTACTTTTTTTACACGCAATAGCGCATTTTTGAACTAATGAATAGTAGCGTGACATCAAATAATTATTAGAAACAATCTGATAAAATTGACTAAGAATTAATGGCATTATTCATTTTAATTGAGTTTAATTGCTTGTAACAATTGTTTTTGCTAACCTGTCTCGCCACTAGCATCATTCAGTAAAGACGGCATATGAAATTGTTACGCGCACCACGCTCTGCTGCGAAGCTCACGCTTCGAGCGAGCGCGCACGACAATGATCGTCCAATGTATGGTGGTCGCGTCCTGCCGGCGTCTGTCGACCATCATAAATTGGTCGAACGTGGAGCTAGCAAAGCTAGGGACAACGAAGCGGGGAGCTGTAACTCTGACCGCGACATCGACAGCAGGCGCTTAACAATAAAAAGTACAGCTCAACGACCTAGTTTTTAACAAAATTATGTAATGGAAAGAGTTTTTTTTGAGAAATTTTTTTAGGGTGCCGTACCTCAAAAGGAAAAACGGAAGCCTTATAGGATTACTTTGTTGTCCGTCTGTCAAGACTAGACCCTTTTTCTCAGGCACGCGTCGAGCTATCAAATTGAAATTTACTTCAAATACGCATTTTTCTATATTTATTTTCTTTATAGTATGTCATCCTTAAAGCTGTAAAAAAATCAAGCTACTAAATCAATTCAGACCAAAGATACGGGCATTTAAGCCTAATTTTCTAACACTTCGCAGGGGACCCAAAAACCTATAGGTTTACTTCCCATATACCTAGAATCATGAAATTTGGTAAAAAGGAAGGTCTTACTGCACAAATAATCGTTAATTTACCAAGTGCGGTAGGTGTAGCGCCATAAAACTTTAGAGGGGTGCAGTTTAAAAATGGTTGAGTAAAAAATGGACATGGGGGTGATTCGTCGATAAAATTCATTGTACTCTACGTGTTTAACGGCTCCAACACAGGTGTCCAAACACACTGTATAATAGGTAGTCATGATTTTTTTTTTTAAGATAACTCTAAACCAAAAATACATTTTTCTACTCTCGTAGCACTATAGCTTGAATTAAGACTATGTAGAGCGAATTACTAGCGCATATTTTTCAATAGAGCTTTTATGGTGCCATTTTAGCATCGTCGACAATGCTAAAATGGATTTTCATACAATATTGTGGCACAGTCGTCGAGGAGGAAGTCCTCTGCTCCCACCGCGCCGACACGACCTACCGGGAGATTTAAGTAACTAAATTGCATATGTAGAGAGAGCAGGTTGTAAGGTATTCGACGAAATTAATTCTTACCGGCTTGCTTATTTTGAGCACTCGTAAAAAAGTATTGTATACAATAGTGACATAATTAAGCTTTTCAATCTCGTACCTTAGTTACTAAACACGGTGGTATTCGACTGAAAAGTTCTTCATTATGTCACGGTTTTATAAAATACTATAATCTAGAAGCCATAAATAGAATATGGTATATTATGCCGAAGAAATTGGAATTATTGATCCAAAAATGTTGGCCGAGTAAATGGCCAAGTTTTTTCTATAAAAACACGTACATCGTGAGTATGAAGTAATCGGTATGCGCGATTTCATACTATTGACGGTGCTTGTTTCTTCTAGGTTTATGTGTACTTGTTCTATGCTAGGTACAGTCGACTACAAAAAGATGTATCCGCTTTACGACCTTATTACAACGCATTAAGGTGAAAAAGTGGATACATAATAAAGAATAAAGTGTATTACGTTGACTCAATAGCTTAATTTATTTCAATCGCATTGTAGTCGACTGTACAATAATAGTACAGGTGGCAACCCTTGTGTGACCCATGGTTTGGAAAATTTGAGAACCTGTACGAAAGTATGTTACCAAAATATATTAGACACAATTTGAAACTATACATGGAACTACTCAGTACAGTGGTTCTTAACGTTTGAGTACCTAGCAAGGGACCACTAGATGAAATGTGTATTTTGGCACGGACTATGAGAAATAAAGTGAACAAAGGAGTGTTCTATTCCTAATCGCGGACCACTTCAGGTGCTACCACGGACCACTGACTTATTAAGCACTAGTACGAGTACGTACACGTATACTAGTAGTATTACGTATTACGTACGTAGACAGATATTAATTAATTTGCACATTTGGTCATATTGAATCAAATGATAAAAACACACATGACATGGGTTTTTTAGGGGTTCTTAACGGTAATATAATTAAAGAGCGGTAACTACTTATTTAATAAATAGGTATGATAACATTGATAACGCCATCGCCAATCGCAAAATAAAGATGAATGTCGCTTTGAAACAGAAATTACTATAATCACTAACCCACAGATCCAACATTCAAAACACGATTGCAATGTTATTATTGTGTCGAGAACAATAGATTATTATTATAATATTATAATGAGCACGTGAGTGAGTGGTTATTTGCATCACCGACGAAAGTGTTCTTACTTCACCTGCGTCAAACGAATTGCACTTTAAACACGTCCTACATAAAGCATGTATTTGTGTGATAATACTCCTTACAATGCATACATTTAAGAATAACTCGGCGCTGTGATGAGCAGTGTTATATTTTTATTACTTAAACAAAAATAATCTATACCTACTCATATGGCTGATATTTCCCGATCCTGTATCTTATTAACTGCATTTAATTATGAAGGGGGCTAGCTAAGCGTTATCTAAAAACAATAACATTTTAAAGCAAATAATGATCATTGCTATAAGCCATAAGGTAAATGTAATACGCGGGATTAACATTGGGTCAAATTAGGACTGGTGACGTCCGAGTGCGAGATACATACGATACGACGAATCATGGTGTCAACACTGTCATCAGACTCATCAGACCCCCTCGTACGAATGCTATACGCTGCCGCGCACGAGTGCATGAGACCATAATTATGACAAAAGCATCTTGAAGATGGCAGTTGCGCGCGACAACGTAAGTACCTAATTCATGCTAGGAGTGCAGATAGGTACTTGCCTATATAGGAAGTAAAAACAAGCATTCAACTTTTTACACTGTTCGTTTTATTTAAAAGGCAATATTTTCTCACACTAGGCTTCAATGGAAATCTCAAAGATGCTAGTATTGCTGGGTAAAGCTCTTTATATGGATTACCTATTAAATATGAAAATGGCATGTTCAGCACGATTCAACGTTTTGTTGTTACTGTTATTTATTATGTTATTAGGTAATAGGTACCAAGACAATTGTTCAAAACGGTAAATAGATTACAACTGCGACTCGGTGTAGATATCTACTGCGTACAAAGACGTTGCCATTATGTAGGTATCACACGTTTAAGTATTTACAATCGTGGCCTCCTAGTATTTTTCGGTATAAATAATTGATATAATCCCTAAACGTCACAACTGTAGGTACAGAGTGCACGAGTTGCAGTGTTCGCGGCACCCCATTATAATAATCTGCAGAAACGGGACAGCAACATTATTAGAAAGGAACAATCGTTGCCATTACGCCGAATAAAGAGAAAAGTTATTATATTTTTTATTGGAGAGGGCCGCCACCCTCACCACCAAGAGGGTTATTTTTATTTTATTTGAAAAGTTTATTTTTCATTTGTTTTAACTTGTATTGTTTCTATATGAGGGGCGAAAGTTGCGCGGCAGCACGCACGCACTCAATGACTCACTAATGCGTACGCCGTCATTACATTTTATATTTAAACTTTGCGAGGAAACAACATTAAAATGAGAAAAGTTGCACGAGTATTATAATATCTGTAGCTGTTTTGGACGCTCTTTGCTTCGAAATTCGTTTTAACGGCGCGTTGGCTCCGACCAGTTTCTCAAATATCACTCAATATTGTGCAGCGTTAAGTCAGCCTACAATATAGCAATAATATTAAGTAGAGTTCATTTAGCCATTTTGGGCTTAGTTAACTTTTTAAACAACAGGTAAGACTACATGTTTACTAAATAAATAACCTTAGTTTTTTGGTAATATACTTATTGACATTAGATAAGTGGTTGCCTTTCCATATAAGCATGGGATTGCTCTTAGTAGTCCATGATAGTTCTAAGCGAACAATAGTCAACGCGTAGGTATACGCAGGTAACGTGTGTCCAGACGACCACCTCGGGTAACCTACCGCGACCACTTACCGCGCAATGTTAGTATTTCTTTTTAACTCCCGACCTGTGGTAGTCTATTTGGTCCCGAGAATTTAAAGTAGTCCACGTATATTTTAACAGACAAACCCGAAAACACAAGACGGATCCTCGCGCCAGCTATTGACCGCTGGCAGCGGGCGCGCGCTGCTCGCGATACAATGGGGTGGGTAAAACGTATCTAATTGCTATAAAAACATTCGGCCCTCCAACACACCACGTTTTTAAAGTGATATTCTCAAACCATAAAGATTTCACATGGCTCCGTGAAATATTTATCATAATATTATAAGTAAACTTAAAGACTGCCTGTTCGTTGTATTGCTACGCCACCCAGATAGTCTTGATATTTTACTATTATGTAATAGATATTCTCTAAAATGATTATCGATTCGACATACAATTTTCGTTAATTTAAGCTGGTTTATTCACACGTTTCTATTCTCAATTATGAAATGCAAAATTTACTCAATTTTACATAAATATTTAGCATATTTTTGGATACATGTGCTGCAGGGTAGCTCTGTTTTTGTTTACAATCGTGCGTTTAAAATAACAGTATCTGATCAGAGTTACGACTATGTTTAAATCTTTTCTCTACCAATCTAGACGTCTTTAAAACGAAACAAGATAACCACAAACGAACACTTGCAGAGTTGGTTTGATAAGCGGCGGTGGACGTATAAGAGACTGAGAGTTACTAATTTGACGCAGTATCCCGACTATCTCGAGCCAGTATCAAAGTATCTTGGCCCGTGCTAATGGGGTTTCAATTAGGCAGCGGCGCACCGCGCGCGGGCGCGGACGCGGGCGCAGCTCCTTTCACACTGCCCTGAACTGGCTCTTTGTTTGAGAATACATTTAAACACTGTTGGTTGGATGCGTCCGGCTTTATAAAATAAACAGGCTCACTAACTTCAATATTTGAACACTAGTAATAATTTATGAGAGAAGTCTTTTCTTAGTAGCCTCCGCTATGTTTGGGGTTGATAAATAATTCAGAACTATACAAATGTATACGTAATTCTAAAACTTTAAATTCAAAGTAGTAATATGAAACACTATATGGTGCGTTGTTCTAAAACGTAGCATAAATAATAATAAACCCCTAATTTAAATTACCCTTAATTTGGAACTTTTATGTTAAAGATTTGATAATAAGTATGCATTATTCGACATTTGATGAAACCATTGTACTTAGAATCCCGTCGTCGACGATATATATACCTATCACGATTCGTCTTGTGAAGTTCATTGACGGAACCCTGAACACCACAAGTCGCCAGTTGCGTGTTTGAGATAGCATTACATGGCCGCGTAAGGCAAGCGCCAGGTAAATAAATAGCTACTTAAGCTTACACTCAGTACTACAATGGGACCGTCGGCGTCGCCGGCAATTAGAATCGAGGCGTCAAAGTCTCCATTTCTGGAGAAACAAAACCATTTGAATGTTGGGCCTAAACTCGTTATATCTGGTTAACATATTATATGACTGCAATAGTTTTTATTGGGGAACTGTCAGAAAAATACATACTTTACCCAAAATTTGCAAATGGAATTATATAATGTTTGCATTGCTAAAAGGTAAATTTACTCTGTTAATAAAAATGAATACCTTGGTTGGCAACCTACAATAATGTAATGGCGTACTTTATTTGATTTGACAGATTTGTGTGTTAGGAAAATCAAAAAAATCTTGAATATATACATGGAAACTTGGATGCAGAATTACGTGGGCAACTACAAAATTAATCTACTTACCTAGTTATCAACATACGTACGCATCAAATTTGAATATGATTTGTGTATTCAACTTTTATAGTAGAGAGAAAACACTACAGGCTTTCAAAGTTACAAACTGTGTTACCTTAATTATTATTTCCTTACAAGTTGCAGTGTGCTGTAACACTGGAACTTCTTACTCGTACACATAATAATTTCCTTTCTCTATTATCGGAATGTATTCAATTCTCAGTAGATAACAGTTAGATATTAATGAGGGTTTCCGCGATCGAGTTTTTCACTAGATGGCAGCACCGTGGCGACAGGTCTAGCTGTCACAATCCACCAATCATGTTTAACCATATATTTTTTGATTGGTGGATTTTGACAGCTACTGCCAAAAAGACCTGTCGTCACGGTGCTGCCATCTAGTGGAAATCTCAATCGCGGAAACCCTCATTGTAGGCACGGCGCTCGCGGCCGGGTCCCGCCCCGCGCCCGCAGTTCAAACATCAAACTGTGCAAACAACGCATGTAAGTATAATACGAGGACGAAACGTTTCTTTATAATTCCCGATTTTTATCATAATATCATACTAAAAAAAAAATCATTTAATGTATTTATTTCACTACCAGCTAAGCTAAACTGATAACGGTTTGAACAGTTAATGTCGGGAGAGACGATTCATTTATAAGTTTTGTAATTAGGGTTTGCTCCCGGTACTCGTTTTCTGTACAAATTTGGATTCTATCTACTATTCTGGATTCTGGGTACTGGTACCGGAACCGGGAATTCCCGGTTCTCGCCATACAAAATCAGAACCGGGAGCATTCCCTATTTGTAATATCTAAAAAATTTAGGGACAATCTTAACACAGGTCGACCGAGCTTGTACTATGTACATTGGGTACGCACTTAGCGACGACATGTACAGACATACTGAAATAGATAAATACTAAGCTACGCAGAAATCAATCTTAATAGCTCAAATATCATATTTGTCATTCACACACAAATAAATGCCTCTACCCTACCGGGATTCAAACCCAGCTAGGATATGTATCCAACTTCGCAGACTATCAGGATCACACTACCAATCGAAAATAACCAAAACAACGCCAATAATAAATACGAGTATCAATGAGTAATTAACGTATTTCAAACTCTGTGAACATTCGCAGATTTGACTGCAGTATTGTGTTATTGGCCTTTCTGCTACCTAGTAAAGTATAGTCTTAACTAACGGAGACCCGCCTCTCCTGCCTGGGAACTGCTGGGGCAACAATAGGGTCAAATTAGTAGACCAGGAATGAAGCGTCGCCTAGTTAATTAAAACTACCTTAGTTATAAGGGACAATGACTTGTTCACGACACAGGAACTCGTACTTTGCATCTCCGTGTCGCAGCTATAGGTTAATTTATTAAATCTTCCGTGCACAACTAGCCGTATTAACGTCCTCCTAGCCTAATAGTTGGTAATGACCCTGCATATGAAGCAGGGGGTCGCGGTTTTGAAACATGGTATCGAACCTGGGCTATTTGTAGTCTTGTAATTACAGATGGGTACTGAGTTTTATGGACTCCGGCTTGGTTTTACTTTAGATCTCAATGCCTACTTTTTGAGTTGTCCTAACTCCTAAGGACAACTGCGTTGCGAGACTGGTATTTTTGTACATGTAGGTAATGTTTTCTGGTTGGATTTTGTTTTTGGGTGTATTTCCGTAAATCTGATGTCATTGTTGCTATGCACATTACAATTTATCCATTCCAATTTTTACGTGATTCTGTCTGTGTGTTTTTGTGTATTTTTATGTCATTCTTTCTTTAAATTCTTAAAGTATAAGTTAGTTTTGAGTTGACTTTTTTTATAAAACATGTAATGACTTTGGTTTCAATACATTAATATTTTTGAATATTTATCCATTGCAAACCACCCTACGTATAGAAAGAAATCTATCATTACCAATATCTATAGGCGCTAAATAGTTAACGCTTCATATGATTCAAAGATTGACTAATTCTTCAACAATGCACACAAGTAACGGAAAACTACCGGCACCATTAGAACACATTTAATAAACACTGGCAGATTTCGTAAAAATTTAACAAACATAAGAATGGGTGTTATTTTTAGATGAAATTAACGCACATTACGACCGCCGGCCGCTTTCAAGACATGAATCATCTCGCGCGCGGCCTCCTGCGAGCGGACGCGGGAGCGGACCGCTTCCAGCGAGGTTCCCGCCAAGTAAAGGTTGAACACGCCAAAAGGAGGACCGGCAAAAATGTATGGAGGCTGGTCCAAGAACCAATAGCGACGTGACATATATCATTAGAAAGGTATTTCAATATACTACTATAGTTACTATGGGAGCTCATTTAAAATCACTGTGTGAAAAAAGTTACGGCGATAGAAAAAACTTATTTCCATAGACGATTTGAAGTAATAAAAATGAATTGTTTCGTATTCCATGACATTGCAGTGCTAGTTAACGTGTTTGTGAGTAGGTCTGGGGGGTGCAGAGGGTGAGGGCCACTCTCTACCAGAATGTAAAATAAAAAAGTTATGATAGTTTATTGTTCTATTTTACACATTGTCGTCTATAATCACATCAAGAAGATTGCCTGCAGGTGCCCTGAAGGGCTGATGACGACCAAAACCTAAATACCACACTACAGATGTTATGTGTGCACAAGTGCCAACTGTGCGTCGCCCAGATAAACAACTGCAATAATATTCACATATTTTTTCTATGGCTTCTTCTCGATCCCTGTCGACTAAAATATAACTGTAATAAGTTCTTGCTCTTATATGTCTCGACTGGATGCGTACTCTTAGTAGCCATACATTATTATGTGGCATATTATATTCGTCGAAATCCTCGAGCATGTTGTCTCGATATATTTCAATCGAGTACAATCCGTTATTTATGTGTTCTGCGCAGTATGACTTTGCAAGCTTTAATTGGTACTCATTTCAAGTGGCGATATCGTTTAATAAAGAGGTTGATTAATGATAAATCCTGCACTCCGCACTCCCCAGATATTATTGCAATTGTTTATCTGGGCGACGCACAGTTGGCACTTGTGCACACATAACATCGGTAGTGTGGTATTTAGGTTTTGGCCGTCATCAGCCCTTCAGGGCACCTACAGGCAATCTGCACCCTCCAGAACTACTCATAAACACGTTTTAACTAGCACTGTAACGTCATGGAATACGAAATAATTCATTTTTATTGCTTAAAATCGTCTATGAAAATAAGTTTCTTATATCGCCATAACTTTTTTCACACAGTGATTTGAAATGAGCTCCCATAGTAAATATTGTAGTATATTGAAACACCTTTCTAATGACATATGTCACGTCGCTATTGGTTCTTGGACCATTTTGTCCGGTTCTCCTTTGGGCATGTAAAAATAACTATAGTTATTCGAAAAATGGATATATTCAAACTTTTTAAACAACAATTTTCTCACAAGGAACTGGGCTATAAAATGATGATAGTTTTATTTTCTTTTATTTATTCATTGGCAAAATGTCGAGCGTACAACATCAAAAACGTGAACGCATTCTGCACGAACATGTAAAAAATCCCATGTTAAGCTACAAAGATATCGCGGAAAGGCTGAAATATCCATAATCTATGGGTTGGTCATGTATTAAAAACTTTCCGTGAACGCTTGACAATAGATAGAAAGCCAGAAATTGGTGGGTTGCAGGGAGTCAAGAATAATAAAAAGGAACAGAGTATTTTAAAGATTTTTGCCTCAAATCATACGATTTCATCTCGTGATGTTGCTAAAAAAGTGAAAATTTCTCAGTCTTTTGTCCAAAAAGTGAAGCAGAGGGCAGGGCTCAGGAGTTATAAAGCCCAGGCCGCACCAGATCTAAACTCAAAATAGAACTTATCCGCAAAGAAACGGTCGCGAAAACTCTATGAATATTTTCTTACAAAATTTGAATGCGCGGCGATGGACGACGAGACGTATATAAAAGCGGATTTTAAACAAATACCTGGTCAAGAGTTTTATACTAGCAAATCACGAACAGATGCTCCTGAAGATTGTGAATTAAAAAAACGAGGGAAATTTCCAAAAAAATACCTTCTTTGGCAGGCAATATGCAGCTGTGGTAAAATAAGTCGCACGTTTATCACCACCGGGACAATAAACGGCGATATTTATCGGAAATATTGTTTACAGAAGCGTTTGCTGCCTTTTATAAGACAGCATGCCTCACCACCGCTGTTTTGGCCAGATCTAGCCAGTTGCTAATACGCAAAATCAGTTATGGAATGGTACAACGCTAACAGGATCATGGTGGTACCCAAAATATGGAATCCGCCAAATAGTCCAGAACTGCGGCCTGTTGAAGAGTACTGGAGTATTATGAAAGGAATTCTAAAAAAAGAAAGGCGGAGAAGTAAAATCGGTCCCTCAGCTACAAAAAATACGGACCTGGGCGACAAAAATCTTTCCTAAAGAGAGGGTGCAAAGTCTTATGAGCCGTGTGCGTAGAAAATTCGATCTATGGCTTACTGTGTAAACATTAATTAGAATTAAAAATGTGATTTTAGAGTTCATTAAAGACAAACAATTGACATTTACCAATTCAACTATTCCTCACAGGGGCCACACGTCCTTCCTTAGCCTGCTAAACCCTTTGTCATTTAATGTGGTATTCATAATGTAGTTATTTACTTTCAAACTGGTTTAAAAACAAATTTTGCGTGCCTAAGTTTTGGCGTGTTCAACCTTTAGAACGCTAATCGTCAACACTCAACAGCTACCTATTAGTTTAATATAATATTGATAGACTTTTGACAGGTATTCGTCACACTTAAACCATAAGCTATACTACTTAGGGGCATCTAAATTTAAATAAAGATTTATTTTTATTTTTTATACATTTATCGTAAAATATATCTAGGTAAGTACCTACACCATACACATATACATATGTAAAATATAACCATAACGCTGCAATTTAGATAAAAAACACTCAAAAACGTATATTTATTCTTATTGCCACTGTAGTTCTCCGCTAGCACTGTGCCCAACCAACGAATAATCTCCGAAGTTCGAACCTATTTTGTTGCTTTTCAACGTTTAGTTAAAACTATGTTTAACATAAGGTAAGGGCCAGTTGCACCAACCACTTTTGTCGGACTCATCAGCGTCACCCGGCAGGGTACAATGAAAATTTCACCGGCCTTGTATTTTAATGATTTGTTCAATAAATAATTTTAAACAAAAAAGAACCGACTTTACTTAGCATCCACCTATCCAAAAGCAAATGCTCGGGCTGCTGTAAAAAATACTCAAATCACTATAATAGTTGAAGAATTCCCACGATTTCTCCAGGATCCCATCATCAGATCCTGACCTGGTTACAATAAGACCAACTGTGAAGTAAACTCTTTCAAACAAAAAAATATTTTTTCAAATCGGTCTAGCCGTCTTTGAATAATCGGTGAACATAAAAAATACCAAAACCAAGATCCCGACGAATTGATAACGATTAACGTCCTCCTTCGAAATCTTGAAGTCGGTTGAAAAGAATTTGTGAGTACCTACCTCAACTTAAATAAATAAATGTCAATGGGACAATATTGTTGATATATTTGTAGTTAAAAACATACAAAACTCAGAAACGTAAATCTGTGCTCGTCACATAAACTATAGTTAGGTACAGCCAGAGTTCACCAATATAATGTACACACGGGCGTTCAATAATATGTGGACACAACCTTGTTTGTATGGATGTACCTTAAGGTCGTGACAGTCGTGTACACAAATTTTTGATCGTCCACAGTATGTGCAAGATATAGGAGAACTCGAGAGTACATACTAAAACTTTAATTCAGGAGCACCAGCTCAAGCGCAGAGCAACTATACCTACCAAGGCTAAAGCGACCGTTTAAAAAATATACAGGCTTGATAAACCGATAACCGTATAAGGCCGGCCGGCATGTATCCCATTTGTAAATTTTAGGTGATCAAGGGCTTTCTCTCCTATCCGGGAGTGCTGGGTAAATAAAAACCCAATTATGTATGACATTGAGAAGCAACAACAAGGACAAATTACGTTATGAATGAAATTTTCGCCACGATAGTTGTGGACTAAAACAGAAAATTCTATCATCCTTGTTCAGACCACCACCTGAAGTTATGGTATCTACTACGAAATTTTTGTTAAAATTTGATAGACTAAGAACTGGATCGTCAGATATGAATATGACAACATAATGAGAGCGACAAAACGTGTCCAGTTAGGTTGCAATACTATCCTTTTTGCTAGATCCAGGCGTCTTGGCAGCTTTTAATGGGTGGAGGTCAGAGTGAGCGACTAGCACAATTTTCAATTTGGACAAGTTAGTGTGGGAAATCTACCGGGTCGTTGTATGGAGACCTCGCATTAATTCCTCAGTCGATTATTCTTTTGCTAGGATGTAGTATAGGTCATAACAAACACAAAACACTATTTTTCCAAAAAAAAAAGTATGTCAGTTTTGGTATTTTTACAAAAATGTACAAAAAGCTTAATGCTTTGTACTGGAATTTTTCTCAGGGTATATTTTTTTCACTAAACAATATATTTTGATTACTGACAGATACTGTCAAAAGTTCAAAAAAAACATTCAAATAAAACTGTTACTTTTATTCAAAACTAATTGGTAACACTCGTCATTTTGTTTGTAAAATTTCTCAGTCAGGTTTGTAACAGTAGGTGTTACGTTAATCTTATTTTAGCATAATATTTACGAATATCCAAAAAAAAAAAATTGTTATTACAGTATATTTCATAAACTTTATGGAAAATTCCTCAGCCTGGTTTCGTTTTTTATTCACGTAAGGTAGTCAATTCAACAGCCACAACCGAAATTTCCAAAAAATATTCCACATAAAATACGTCAAATCTCGAAATGAAAAATTTGTCTAGCCTTTTAAAGCGAGTGAGCACGCAGTAATATGTCGTCGTGCTTCAGCTATTGAGTCCAGTTTAGCATGCGCGGCTATGACTCAGCTATGCTTGCGTCATAGTGAAAAAAGTGGAGTAAGTTACTTCAATTATATAATTGTCTAATTTCATATTTGTACTTAACTCGTATCATTATAATTTTAATAAATATTTTGATGGCGTATTATTTATTAAACAATTTAGTATTTAATTGAAGCATCAGAGTATCATTGCCTCACTAAATAGAACACCATCACCACTACTCGCCAACAGATGACGCTTGTAGTGTCATAATGCACACAATGCAGCCGCATGCACCGATACAACTACGCTTCGACACTAGTCACGCCGCCTACCAACAGATGGTACGTTGATCGAGTTATATAGAAGCCGCTAACGTTTGTTCAACGCAGAAACATGACCCTCGGCGCATTGCCTAGGACTTTTTGAGAAACGCCCTACCGGTCTCAAGGTACGCATGCTATATACCTCAACCAAGTTTGAACATTTTAGTGTTGTGACACTAAGCCACTAGGCCAGTAATTTGTCCTAAGAGCACACCCTTCACACATCTACCTCGCTGGGTAGTACTCGGCAAGTAATCACTAGAGAGAAGAGAGTACATGTAAATTTCTAAAGCAATAAATTGTATCCCATAAAAAACATTACATGTACCATCGGGTTCAAAATTGCATGGTCAATTTATCAATGAATTCATTCATAAATTGGCCATGCAATTCTGAACCCGATAGTACATTAATGCCTGCCTCGCAACGCAGTTCTCCTACTTCAAAAATTAATGAGGTCTAATGTAAAACCAAGCCGGTGTGCCGGAGTTTACTAACAACATGTCGTTGTGATCTTTTGAATATTAGATGTTTATATTTTTATAATAAAAAGAAACAAAAAAAATAACTTTGTTTCTGCATATATTTATATGGGATTACAATGTTAACTGTGCGGTTTGTAAACCTAGAGAACCCGGGATATTGCGGTATGTTTTAATTCTCAGTGGCTTTATAGTCTAAGAGTTAACCCTAGAAGTTAGGTGTTCAAAATTTGGAGCTTGTGGGACTGCTAGAAGTATTTTAGTGAGTCAGTGACAAAATTAAGGAATTTTGACTTGCAATAGTTCTTAAAGTATATAGTGAAATTCAATGATATTGGGATCTTCCTTGTGTTATGGCCTCTTTGTCACAGAAATTTCAGCCTTCTAGCTTTATCGATAACAGAATTAGAGGGGGGTCGAAAATGGCCTGAATGGCTTCGGAAAAAGGATGGATCGGCCGTGCCTTTGTTTTGCTCGACTTGGCAGGGGAACTGCCGTGCCCACAGATCTGGTACGCGCGACTTTTTGTCGTCGCCCTCCGCCTCCCCGCTAGAGCGATAACCATAGATTTCTTCATAACGGGTATATCACGACATATGCGAAACAGCGCATTTGCCAGATGGCTTAAACTTTTTATTTTACCCAAATTTAAACATAAGTTGTACTTATAAATGACGCTTAAATAAGATTTATGTCTGTTGTGTAATTCACCTGTGACAACTGTATTTTTTTCTTTGTGTGTAATAGTTAATTATTGATTTTGTTATAAGTCGAAATACGAGTAGATGTCATATGCTTTAGAAAAAGTGACCAAGTCCTCCGGTATCCGAGGCGAGGCCAGCAGGCAGCATCTTTTTTTTGGCATTTACCTATGGTTGATATAACTATAATCATTATTAGACATTCAATGACATAACATGCAATAGAATCAACATTATTGTACGCCAAACACTGGCCATTGTCATGTGTTGTTTCGTAGGTACAATAAATTATTTGTATCTGTATGGATCGAAGCGAATACTTACTCCGAAGACCGGATAACCACTTATCCACATAGTCTCCGCTGGCAATCTACTGGCAGTAGGATGTTGGGTCGCCCCGCCAAACCCGCAATACAAAGAGGCGATAAGTTGAGACAGATGTAGCCTAAGCCGGTCTCGGCTAGAAGTTGCTGTTTAAGATCGTGGCAAGTGCAAAACTTTTATGCGAGCCCTATGTCCCTAATGAGGGACAACAGGAACATATTTTCGTCACCACAGTTACATTAGTGACCGATTGAATAAATGTTTTTGTAAAAATCTGTTTCAACTTAAAGAAAATCACAATATCCAAAAAGTTACAAAATACTTTTATTTGTTCCATATGACTAGACCCCGTTTTCAGCTTGGAAGAATAATAAGTAAGGAAGCGTAATCAACGCTCAAAATATGCCCCACTTTCCTGGTGCCAAAGTGGGCGGAGCTTGTGACAGCGGTGCCCTAATATCATGTCAAACATTTTGAAATTGTCATGTCGTCAAAATATTAGTTTTTTCGGTCCATGAAATTTCGGTAATATATCGGTATTAAAATGCCGGCTTGTTCCGTGCATTGGCGCAGGAGCCACACAGGCGCCAAAGATGGTGATATTTCTTTTCATCGGTAAGTAAATCACGCATAGATATTCTCATACATTACGGACTTGGTCGATGTTATGCAATATAAGTTTTGGAAAAGTAAACAACTCATTTGAGGAAAAGTATAATGAATGTTCATTTATAGCAGTTAGGTTTCCGTCGTTAACAAATAATCTTTTCATTTTGTTTTTTTCGATATACAGTATGCCATTTCTAGTACAACTGACTAATAGGTATGCCTCTTATTTTCATTAATAATGAATGCTATAACTTCATAGCATAGTCTTTAATTATCAAATCTAGAGCAGAGCCCGACTGGGGAACTACCTCTACCTTTCAGAAAACCACAACCAATTAGCATTAGACCCTACTTATAGTGTTGTGTTCCTGCCGGTGAGTAAGGTTGCCAGAGAGCTCAGAGGATGCAGTGTGTTGACGACGGGGGATCCTCTTGTCCCTTTAGCTGTCAACACAGTGAATCCTTTTTTATATGAAAGCGTCGGCAACGCACATGAGACACCTCTGGAGTTACAGGCGTCTATAGGCTAAGGTAGCTGCTTACCATCAGGTGAGCCGTATGCCTGTTTGCTACCGTTGTAGTATAAAAAAATGGATACAAAATGTAAATTTACTTTGTATTTCCCTCAGCCTGCTAAAATAAATAGTACACATAAACGAACTCATCCGTTATTTTTTTAGTTCTAAAAAACGAGGAAGCAAAGACAATTTTAACTATTTATATTGAAGGTATGCTATTATTTTCTAGTCTGGTCATAAAAAAAGTTAAAAAATAGTCGTTATTTTTTGCCATAATCAACCTTTATTGCTTAACATTATGTTGCCTGAGCTTGAGACCAAGAGGGTCTCCCTAATGTAACGGATTTATAAAATTGTAAAAAAGTTCAAAATCTTTACTATTTTATGTTAATTTATGCTTATTTAGTAGTATTTAAGTCTCTATATTGTAATTAAGCACTTTTATTAAATAAATGAAAGATGAATAGAAGGCTTTCATATTATTCCTTATTCCAAGAACGATAAAATTTACGTATACTTATTACATAAGTAGGTAATGAAAATGCACTAAAAATAAAATTGTTAATTGATTGCATTATTATTTATTACGTGAACCCATCCACGTCAAACTTAGGCGTATTTATTATTCGTTAACTTGACATTTCAGTTATTTCATTTGAGTATCTCCTGTCCAATTAAACTTCATTGTCAAATTGATTTTGACCACTCACAACACGGCAACTTTTCTTATTGGTGAAATGGCATGAAACCTTTGCGGAAATAAGGTTAACACAAAAAATATGCTTAAAGAATGAGTACTTGATTGGTTAATAAGACATAAGACATTTTAGTTTTGTAAACGTGAAAATGGGTCGTGTTTTCACATGAACTTTGCTTGCCTTTACTCGTCTTGATATTATATGTCGATGGTTTTCAGTGGTGAAATTTTAATGAAAATGCTAGGGTTGGCATAGCACATTTTAATATTCCTAACATGACGTATATATATTTTGATGTAAGCTATATACTTGTTTTATTTATACAGGGTGGAAAGATAAGCAGGGCCCTGGAGGGTAACTTCCTTAAAACCTTGAGATAGCTTAATTCGCTCAAAGGAAACATTCTTTTATTTTTCCTAAAAACTAAAACTGCATTTACAGTTGTTTTCTTAATTTTCACTTTATTCCATACTAATTGTATGAAAATATTATTATTATTATTATTTATGTGTTCTCTTGTGCCCTAAACTTGGTTGGTATTTAGATGTTTTTATCCTCGTTGGAAACAGGATCGATTGGCATCAATTGTCATAAAAATTATTTATGGCAAAAATTACAAAATAAATTCTTTTTTTGAAAACTGTACTCTTTTCCAAAAATTTGGTAATGCAGTTATGTCCCTTTAAAAAAATTAAAGAATGTTTCCTTTCAGTGAATTGAGCTATCTCAACGTTTTAAGGTAGTTTTCCTCCAGGGCCCGATTTATCTTTCCACCCTGTATATTAAGGCAAAGGACTTTAACGAGGTTTAATTTGGTATATAAACTCCATAATAGTTACTTAATTGTATTTTTTCTACAATTATGATTGATGTCATATTAATCACTTAATTGTTTATTCAGCAAAAGTATGGATTTCCTGAATAATCTTGCTAAATTTTCTCAGTTTCTCAGTCTCAGCGACGCGGAAATGGTTACTAAATTTAGTATAACTGTGCAATAGATACCAATTTTTTCGAATAGGTAAGCCTGGTAAGCAAGCGTACCTATTAGATTATAGTTTTCTAATAAATAAATAAATTTGTTTTTTTTTTCAGTAACATGATACAATTGTGCAAATGCATGTACATTTTAAAGTAAGATGACTAAGATTCGTGTTAAAACGTGTTAAATCGTATATATATGACGGTTCCTAGGATGAAATGGTCACAGTATTCAAAACAATTATGACAAATGGAAAAAGATGGCCAAAAAATGAATTATATTGCACAAGCGATAACCAGACATCAGAGTTATGGAAAATGTTACCTAATGAAAATACCATCTCAACGAATGTAACCTTTTTGTCATGGAGCGGTGATATAATTGAAAATTATGTTTTTTTTAATATGTCACATGTTGTTATCGAAATAAAATATTGTGTGACAAACCTATGATTCGATATCATTAAATTTTCACTACTGATAACGATAACGGAGTCTGCATATGACACATCTACACAACACGCATGCATTTAAAAAATGTGTCAAATATATTACAACTGGCGTACTTTTTTATTTACACTGTGACTATGCGTTTAGCACCACTACAAATTATATCAATTAAGATAAAATTACTAACAGTATGGGGGTATTAATGTAGTGTTAATGTATATTTTAGTAACGTGCAAAACCATAAAAGTAAACTTTTTCTTTGAGTTTATTTTATTAAAGAAGATTCTCGTTACGCTGCGCGTGGCTCCTCGCATCCACGCTCCCGCGTCCCGCGTCCTGCACGTGCGTATTCCACTAACGAGTGAAATATTAGGTATCTTTATTTGTGACATGATTTAACTTTTTAATACGCAGGATATTTTTTTGGATTTTTGTACAGTCGCAAGAAAACTCTTAAAGGAAATATAATTTAAAAAAAATATTGACGGAGCAATATTCTACTGCGAATAATAAGCAAATTTTTATACTGAAAAAGTTTGATGATGAAATTTTTGGATTTTTTTTTGTCATACGTAGAATACATACATTTAATGTCACTTCAGTAAAAAAAAAGACGAAGCAAATTTCCGATGTGAGTTACAAAAAAAAAATATGTTCATTTATGGTTTTTTTTTTTGATATTCTTAACATTGGTTACATACATCAAGTCAATATTTCTAGTGCAATAAAATTAGACTGAGCATTTTTCCAAACGTAAATATAGACGATATAAGAGTTTAGATAAAAAAACCTAAGAAGGACAATAGTTTTTTTTGGAAAAATATATATATACCATCTACTCCTGACACTTTATCATGCTGTAAAGTTTTTTTGGACTGAGGAGTTAATGCGAGGTCAACCCCTCTATTGCCTGGCCTAAGTTGTGTGTGTGAAGTGAAGAGGACAGGGCCTATATTTTAACATTAGAACAAAAAATATTTAGTATTATTGCGGTAACAAAAACAGTAGGCGATAAACTATGAATACGGTAAATAATTATACGTCGTTTGGAACTACTTTCCCCCAACAGAAACTTTTGGCAATGATATACTCTAATTATTTATATAATTTCTCATAATACTGCATCAAACCCAGAACTCTAGGATTTGTATTCTTGAAGTGGTTTGCATTCCATGACCTCCACCAATGATCAGCTGTCAGATGTCCGCATCTATAAATAAGCATAGTATAGCAAACTAACTAGAAGGGTTTCGATGCTCTCATTATTGTGTCATATCTGACGTGGCCAGCTCTGCGTTTACGATGTTGGGGTTTGAAGACTTTGAAGTTATCGACGAACATACGGTCGGTTAAAAAGGAAAAAAGGCTTTACGCAATATGTCTACATTAAAAAAGTAATGTTATTTAATACTATATGTCCTAGATACCTAGGTACCTGAGTAAACGAGCTGCTTGTACAATACAAAATAGTTTATCGCAGCTACTGCCATTCAGTGAATTTCTCCGAGTGAGGTCACTGAATAAATGTGCATTCAAAGTGCCTGCGTTTCCAGCATATGTTAGCATCACATCATATACTTAGTGTAATCTATCTATAAGCGTAATTATCTATACATATAATAAAGCTGAAGAGGGTCGAAAGTCTGTACATGGAATATATTCGAAAAAAAGTTGGCTGGGGATACTTAAAATCGATAACAGAACACGTTCCAACAATTTTTAGAATTTTTGTCTGTTTATCTGTTTGTCTGTTTATTTGACCGCGCATCACGTGAAAACGGCTGAACGGATTTTGATGAAATTTTGTATACAGATAGTTTGAGTCCCGGGAAAGGATAATAAATAGTTTTCATCCCGAAAATCAACCCCGGAGGGGGTGAAAAAGGGGTTGAAAGTTTGTATGGAGAATTTTTAATAGAAATTAGTATGGAGATAATTTGAGTCCCGAGAAACGACAGAACAGTTTTCATCCCGATAATAAACCCTTGTGGGGGTGAAAAGGGGGGTTGAAAGTTGGTATGAGGATTTTTTTACCGCTGAACTGATAAAGATGAAATTTGGTATAGAGATAGTATGGGTCTCAAGAAAGGACAAAGGATAGTTTTCACCCCGAAAATCAACCCTAAAGGGGTGAAAAGGGAGTTGGAAATTTGTACAGGGAATTATTAACCGCAGAATTGATTTAGATAAAATTTGGTATGGAGATAATTTGAGCTCTGGAAAAGGAAATAAAATAGCTGCAAAAGGGGTGGATGTTTACATGGGGAAGAAACAACCAATAACCGCTGTACGTATTTAGATGAAATTTGGTATTGAAATACAAGTGGAATAGTGACCCAGTGTCCTAAAAATAGTACATCATATTTTAAAATTTCACCTTCTGGAACAAGATCTAATTTTGAATAAAAAAAGATGACCTCGTGGGCAATGGCCCATGACATAATGTCATAATGATGACAAAATTGTATGGTCCTAATAATTAAGCGGATGCAAAAGGGGTGGAAGTTTACATGGGGAAGAAGCAACCAATAACCGCTGTACGTATTTAGATGAAATTTGATATTGAAATAGTTTGTAATTTTTTGGTCAAGGTGTTCATATTTATAACAAGTTACCCGTCGATGCTTTTAATTTAACTTTACCCGCTCTTAAGAAATATTTGAAAATGTCATTAATGTCAAAGGGTTATCGTAGGTTCGAGGACTATATATGACGGACAAAGATGCAAGGCCCAAACCAGAAACTACTACAAAATCATCTAACATTTATAGGACACCGTTTAGGTAGAAAAACATATCAAACGTTTTGTGAAGCAGTCAGATTAGGATTTATTTTTCTTTATAATTAAACAATAGGTACATTATCTGTCCCTCAAGCTGTTTTGATGTCTTCTTGAAGAACTACGCATTATTTTGTATCTTTAAGATCTAATAATGTATTACTGTTTTGAAAACAATAAGTCCCGTCGAGTTTCTTTTCGGTCATACATAATACTTCTCGGGCCAGGTGTAGGGTTAGAACCGGTGGTAGTTTTGGAACGAAGTTCCTTATCGGACGGTTCGCGGATGGGGGGGTAGGGGGTCCCGATAATGCGACACCTATAAGATTGAGAAACATGTAAAATGGAAGGAAATAAAATAATATAAAATAGAATAAAGTGAAGTGAAGTGAAAAATTTCGAATATTTCAAAATTTCAAAAATTTCAAAAATATCAAAAATTTCAAAAATTTCAAAAATTTCAAAAATTTCAAAATTTTCTTAAATTTCAAAAATATTAATGAAATAATATAAATTCGTTCGTATTTTTTTTTTGTTTGACGTTCATTAGTGCATTGTAATGTGCTTACATTGAAGAATAAATTGATCTACACCAATATCATAAATCCTCTATTCCGCGTTCGGAAACCGTATGTAATTACCACCATTATTTCAACCAGTAACGTAGTGACAGTGTGGTAAAAACGTATGAAAATTAATTACCTACGGTAAGTAAAATCCACCCTCCTCCCCGACCGCCGGCACGCCGGTAACAGTTACATAAACTACTATTTATCTCTTTTTAGTTTCGTCATGTCCGTCCGTCTGACTGTCCGTCTGTCCACGGTCTAGCTCAGTGACCGTTCGCACTAGAAAGCTGAAATTTGGTATCAGTATGTGCATTAATCACGCCGCCAAAGTAATAGAATAATAACTAAAAAAATATTTTTATTAGGGTAGGGACACATAAAATGGGGGGTGACCTTTTTTTCGCTCCAACTCTATCGTGTTGGGTATTATTGAATAGGTCTTTCAAAAAGAATACAGGTCTTCTAAGACATTTTTTGGATGAAACTGATAGTTTCGTAAATATTAGATCTGAAAGTTCAAAAAAGGGCGTCTCCTCCATCTAACTTTTGAACCGTGGGTCCAAAAAAATAGAAAACAATAATGGAAGTGAGGCCTGATAAGAACTTTCAATAAAAACTACTTATATTGAATAAAATCAATTCAGCCGTTTTTGAATTATCAGTCAAAAACGCATAGTGAAAGGAAGTGCCGGATAGTAAAACGACGTAAGCGCCGCCAAATATCCCTTAATAAACGACCTTTTGAACGGATGTTTTGTAACAGGGCGGCAACTACGAAACTCTACACTGAGCATCGCCCGACATGCTCTTGGCCGGTTTTTTTTGCATTGCTATCCCTTAAGGATTACTAATTCCAATTCAAGAAAATCCTCAGCCAGGTAGGCTATAAAAATTCAACGTCTAAAAGGGGGGGTAGCCACTACACTCGCTTAGTACACCTCAAATATTTAGAAAAAATCATTACTGACCCCCTCTAAAAGTCATTTCTGCATTTGTGACCCCCCCCTACCCAAATTTCAACCGCGCTGCAACCGCGCCTGTTCTTACCTTTCATGCTTAGACTGATTTGACGGGAAGATCGATTTGGATGACATTTGCCGTGGACATGAACGTATAAATACGAAAGTGGTACTGTATCGTCCGATATACACCTGCTACTCTATGTCTTTTAAATCATGGCAAAAAAAATTATAACGACAAAAAAATGTATTGATTTTTGACTGTTGTTTCATTTTGTGGTAATTGTAAAAAAAATATCAGGACAACTGTCCTCTAGCGTATCCATCTGTCAACTTTACTTCAAGTTCCGCCTCCAGGGTAGAGGGAGAGAAATTAGGGGTGAATTAGCCGCTTACTGACACAGACCGAATTCCACGCGGGCGGAGCCGCGGGCACAGCTAGTATTATAATAGATGTAGAATAATTGCAGTGGTTACGTCGCTGTAAAACCCGTTCGAATAAAAACTAGTTGGTTGGCGTTATGCAAAGCAAGCATATTGGAACTTGGCAGAAAATCTCTTCGAATATAACTTTCGCATATTCACTTACTTACAGACATGCCTCAATTTATGTCCATAGTTAATAGAAACCGGCCAAGAGCGTGTCGGGCCACGCTCAGTGTAGGGTTCCGTAGTTTTCCGTCCGTCACAGTAAGTGTCCCCACTTAAGAGTTAAAATAACACCGCCATGTAGGATATGATATGAGCGTTCCACGTACAGCAACATCTATCGGCAAATTAAGTAAACTATTGCGCGCGAGCTTAAAGTATGGAAGATGATTTTTACGGGATAATTGTTTATTGCGTGAACCGATTTTCACCGTTTTTACTTTATTTGAAAGCACGTCATTTCTTTGTGATTTTGTAGAAATTACAGGTACAATAAACACCTGCTTATACGGTTAAATTACAAACTTAGTTCAGAAATTATTTTGTAATTTTTTTTCAAAAACTATTTAACCTATCAAGTTCAAAATAATTTTCCTAGAAAGTTTTTATAAAGTTCTACTTTTGAGATTTTTTCATATTTTTAAATCTTATGGTTCAAAAGTTAGAGGGGGGGGGCATATTTTTTTTTACTTCTGGAGCGATTATTTCCGAAAATATTTACATTATCAAAAAATGATTTTAGTAAACCACTATTCATTTTTAAATACCTATCCAACAATATATCACACGTTAGGGTTGAAATGAAAAAAAAAAAGCACTCCCCACTTTACGTATAGGGGAGGTACCCTAATAAAACTTTTTTTTCTACTTTTTATTTTACCACTTTGTCGGCGTGATTGATATACATATTAGTACCAAATTTCAGCTTTCTAGTGCTAACGGTCACTGAGATTATCCGCGGACGGACGGACGGACGGGCAGACATGGCGAAACTATAAGGGTTCCTAGTTGACTACGGAACCCTAAAAAGACGTTATAGCGAAAAACCATATTGGCACACTTCTAACATTTACTTATACACAGTCAATTGTTTTTACACCACGGAGGTTACAATAATTTTTAAGAAAATAAAACCGACTTCAATGGGGGACGCCGCGCCGGTGAAAGATTAAATAGACGGTGCAATCTTACCCCCTTATTCATAAACGGCCACTAAAGTTAAGAGATCGCTGATAATCGTTTGTCCCTTTCCCTCATATAGGCTGGATTGAAAGGGACAAACGATTATCAGAGGCCTCTTAACTTTAGTAGACGTTTATGAATAAGGGGGTTAGACTCCATACAATGAAATAACTTGCTTAACAACACAGCGAAGAGGACAAATCGTCAAACGTGAACCATGCGTCGTTGAAGAGTTCCGTTTTGATCATCATCAGCAGTTCCACTTCATCAAATGTCACTCTTTTGAATGAAAATGCTTGATTTTTTTATAAAACTACAAAAATCACTTTATGTATGTCTTTAAGATTTGAGGACAGAACATCAGAACTTGAGCTTGACGAAAATTTGTCCTGAGAATCTAACTTGCTTAACTATGCGTCGTTGAAGAGTTCCGTTCTGTTCATCTTCAGCAGTTCCATTTCATCAAATGTCCCTGTTTTGTATGAAAATGATGTATGCCTTTAAGATAGGAGTTCCCTCGATTCCTCATAGATCCCATCATTATAACTTCGTTTTGACAAAAACGGGACCTACAACTATACTTACAATCAAAAAAAGAATTTTCAAAATCGGTTCAGACATGACGGAGTTATGGAGTAACAAACATAATAAAAAAACACGGCGAATTGAGAACCTCCTCTTTTGAAATCTGAAGTCGGTTAAAACGCAGGTTATGGACGTTTGTTACTCCAGTGGGATAACAGGCGTGTTGCCGACCCTTCCAATGTACGGGGAGACACTGCGTCGACAGGGGTTCGGTATAATTATGTATGTGTCTATGTCTCGAACACTACTACACGAAACCGAGTCCTCACGATCACGAAACCTTAAAATCTCTGCCTCTATGATCACTCAATTGGCTACTTTCCTAAAAAATATATTTAGTCCATCTGTTAGATTTTCAAAAAATATTGGACACGTATTTTTTATTTTGTCAATCAAACAAAAATCGGTGAAGATATAGCCCGTTAAAGTTCCGCGTGACGTCACATTTCAGTAAATTTTTAGTATACTGTGACGTCACGCGGAACTTAAACGGGCTATATCTTCACCGATTTTTGTTTGATTGACAAAATAAAAAATACGTGTCATATATTTTTTGATAATCTAACTGACGGACTAAAAGAATTATTTTTTTTTACCCCGGAAAGTACCCATTTATGTATGTGTCTATGTCTCGAACACTACTACAGGAAACTGAGTCCTCACGATCACGAAACCTTCTTAAAATCTCTGCCTCTATGATCACTCAATTGAGATTGAATAAATGCTAGCAAAATCAAGCGCAAGCTTTTGCAGGTTAAAGTATATAATAAGTTAATAATGCGCATTAATTCTTTTGTCTTGTCAATGCTTTCGCGCAATGAAATACGTCACATTGATAGATAATTGTTTAGATTGCGTGACGCCGAGCCTTGGGGTCGATTTCGTTCTTACTAAATTACTTGCAACTTTATTAGTGATAATTTATTCGTTGCCTTGTTATAAAGACGATTATTACACATGAATGGTATTATACATCGTCATGGGTCGATATGAAAAGTAAAAATGCCTATAACACATGACACATGATTCATGAACATTTAACTTTGACCGTTGATAAGTAAGTCTTGGAATAGACTATTTTACTATAGTTAAGTACATTAATTTGATTGTTTTATAGTAATAATGAAATCATTTTACAAAAAAAATACGGAAATAGGTACAAAGTCAGAGCTTTTAGTGATTTTAATATTACCATAACTCATACTTAAAGGATATTGGTTGTCAACTTGTCATAGTCATTGTATTTAATGACTCTCCTACTCACCAAAGGTTTATTCTGCGCTGGGGCGCTTTTGGTTTTTAGAAAGGGAAAATAGCAACGGATCATGGTTTCATTAGAACTCTATAAAACAAACAGTTCAAAGCATATTTGACAGCTGATTGGACTTGTCATTAAAATAGCGTATTAAATATTAAGAATTAAACTTCTTTGCTTGATATTATGAGATGAGAACTATGTAAACGAAGTAAGAGCGTTGGCTAATAAGAACAACATACATAAGATTAATGAATTTGAAAAATGGTTTATTTTTATAGCTTCGCGAACCCTGTGTAGGCACTGCTAGTAATGTATGGTTGGTACCTACCAACCAGTCAGCACAGGAGCCAGCCGGGGTTAGTGCGCGTCGCGGTCTGTTGCCGGCGCGGCGGTGCGGTGGACGCGGACCTTTAATTAAGTCACCTCACTAGTTGGTCACGTCGACAAACGTGTGTACAGCTTCATCGACAATCTTATTTCCTAGTAGACGGAGAGCTGGCTACGTCAGATATGACGATAATGAGAGCAAAGAAACTCCTCTAATTAGTTTTATCATTGCTAAAAGTTCTATTAGGGGGAAAGCACTTAGTGCAAAACGACCTAATGTAATTCATAGTTTGTTGCCTACTATTTTTGGACCAATTTACTCGTACTCCTCAGTGGTAGGCTCAATATTCAACCCCTGCCTATGAAACAGGAGGTCCCGGGTTCGAATCCTGGTCAGGGCATTTATTTGTGTGTTCACGGATATTTATTCCTGAGTTATGGATGTTTTCTATGTATTATATACCGGGTGTTGCCTGTAACACGAGCAATAACTTAAAACGTAGATCATACTCCTCCAACAATACAACTTTTGTACAACAACTTTTTTTTGAATACGTAGTTTTTAGATTGTCAATGTACGTTAAAATCCTTCTAATTGATATTGCTTGTCAGTCTTGTCACCCTACAGGCATAATCAATTTCGCAATACATTGCGTGTTCGAATAAACTACAAAGTGTACTAAAAATTAAACCACAAGTTATTTTTTAAAGTCGCTGAACAAACATTGTATACTTTGAGGTGTAGAATCTACGTTTTAATTTTTTGCTCATGTTACAGGCAACACCCGGTATATCTTCGCCTAGTACCCACAAGACAAGCCTTATTGAACTTACCGTGGGACTAGGATGATTTGTGTAAGATTGTTCCATAATATTTATTATTATATGTCTTTCCCGACCAAGGAACAATTGTGTCTTTGGGAGGCATATGCGGAGTCGAAGCCAACGCGCAGAGGCCCTTACGACAATTTAATGAAAAGTGAGGGGTACACTAAGCGGATGCTGCCCCTACCCGTCTCATGGGACGCACGCTGAGACAGCACCTGCCATGGTGAAAAGACTATTGAGAGTTAATGGAGTCTAAAATGTACTAGGCTATTGGGTGAAAAGTATGGACTAACTACTGGGCTATTGGATGAAGAACCGGACCGAACCGAAAACGGTATCTAATTTTATTTATATCAAATTTATCCAATATTTATTATTAATATTAGTTAGGGGAGAGTGGGAGAATATATTTAAAAACTGCTTTAAATATGCTTCCTTATGATATTTTTTTTTAATAAATAAAAATATATATTCATTAGTTATATAACGTTCTAAAAAATAATATTTTTTTGGGTTTTTTTCCTCTTCGCAGAACTTTTTTTTAAAATATGAATTTTTACTTTTTTAATTTCAAAAATAAATTCTGCACGTCTGTTTTATACATAAATGATACGACACAACCCCAAGCAGCCTTAACCAAAGAGTAAAAAATATTGCACGGGACGGGACCCGTGCAATATTTTGACGTGAAGGTTTAAAAATTTTACGGACCTCCAATACTAAAAAATATTCATCATTTGACACTCTATCCATGGTCAAAATTTCACTACTTGGCGCACAATTTTTTCAATTTAAAGCTCAGCTATAAGTTTTCCGTACAGTAAGAAATACACATCAAATTTTATACAAAATTTTGGTGCCATTTTTGAAAAATAATCAAGTTATCTTGAACGTCGAGCATGTCCCAACTTTTATACTGTTTGGTAGTGGGTTAAATATCTCTCGCCTCTTGCCCTATTTCAACATAGTTAACACTGCATTCGCCACTACCCGCCGTCCGTGTCCGTGTTTCCCCCGCCCACCCCCATGGCAACATATTCGATATAGATTATAGATTAAATCTAATATTCGATAAGCTAAATATTTTAGCTAATTACAAACATAACACAACTCCAATACCTGTGACCGCATCCAGTGACCGCAGATTTTCCAGCATTTTTGGTGCAGTGGGTTATTATTATTTTGAGGCTATTTAATTGTTTGAATTCAACCAAGAATCAAATAAAATCAAAGCCATTAAGAACTAAGTAACAATGTAGAGGTTGGTAATTAAATAACAATTTCACAGAAAAACCTCATTGTACCGGTTTTACTGAAAATTCTACGACCACTGCTGATGAAAAAACCTTCTTTCATATTTAACTCCTTTCTATTTCAACGATCGGCATAGCATAAATAAGTATAATCAAGGAAATGATAAGCGTTGAGCATCAATTAGTGTTCGAGAGCGAAAAACATTTCGCCGTCGCGGAGATACCATCAGATCTGCCTTTGAACACGTGCTAGCCGAGTTTTAACCCTCGCCATTTGAGCAGAGCGGCGCCGGCGCCGGAGCCTCGGCACGGCACCCGGCACCGGCCCTGTCAGCGGCCACATAAGTATAATACAAAACTACCAAGCCCCTTCATACACATCTACTGTTAATATGTTAAATGTAAATTAGTTGTGAACGACGTAAAATACGTAAAATGTTTGCAGCGGTATACTCTGGTAATGATAAAAATATTCATAAGGGATATTTTAATTATAATTTCATCTGCATACGAGTTATTTAATCCGTCGGCGCTCGCGCAGAGATCAATCGGGACCGCTAATCTGCCGTTATTGTCCGATGCGAATCCGACCCACCCTGACAAATATTGTCGACGACTCCAAATGTCATTTTGTATAAAACTTATTGCAAGAGTAGGTGAGTATTCATTTGAAATGTTAACTCCACTTTATTACATCAAATATTTGGGCGGCTGTAGCCTCTAAACGTAGAAAACATCGATTCTTTCGCTTTTAAATAATAATTCAATATTTTTTTGTGATACGTCATACCCAAGTAGCACAGATAGCTGTATAACTACTCACATATAGATTTATATAGAGCTCTGCGCGTATTAAGACAGTTATAAGGACACACTCGCGGTCCTAAAGCTGCATAATAGTTGTCAGTGATAATTAAATAGCTTAGGGCTGATTAAGAGCTGCATTACGGTCGAGAAAACTAACGTTAATACGCAAAAGGTGCTATAAAGGTGAATTTGCTACGACTGTATACAGCTTTAAACGTTTTCAAATACTTTAACCGTAATAAGGTCTGTTTAGTGGGTAAAATTATGCCAAGTGCTGTTTAACAAGGTAATTGTGAACTTCTATCACGCTGACTTAATAAGGGAGCACAAATGAACTACTATGCAGCCAATAGACGTATAATGGAACATAATATGGCGCATAATACAGCTTAAAGCTGAACATGTTTTCCGCTAAGCAGCCTTTATACTGCCGTTGATACTGTCCGCATATAGCGGTTGTTTAAACGTTCAGAAGATGTCTCATAGCTGTTTAGCGGTTCAGTAGTGTATCGAATTAACGTATTTTACTTCATAGTGGTTCATTTAAGTATCTTTAATCAGATATTATCTTAGTAACATAGGATATGTGGTACCTTAATAAGTCGTAGTCTGCCATTTGCTGCATGGGGATACTAAACTGACGCGCGTATTTATGTTTTACTATAACTTTGACAATTCTGAAGTATAAGATAGCCAATGCAATGGCTTTACTTGCAAAATTGCGGCTCCCTAAAATGTCCGTATAACGCCTGTTTAATAGTCACATTTAAGTTAAAGGTGAGAGTGCGAGGAATTAAACGTAAAGTAAACAGCTTACAGCTATATACAGGTTCATATGTTGAATTCTATTCAGATTTAGGCTGTTTAACAGTACACGAATAATCATTAAACAGCCTTATGCTGCTTATTAGACATGTAACGGTCAACGTCGCTGTTTAACATCAGCCACCATTTTATATGTATAACCTATAAATATTTTGATTTACCTTTCCGAATTCTATAATCTTTGTGCATAAATTATGAACGTATGCATTAATTTGTAATTCCTAATATCGTAATAGTAACTTTTTATGTAATAATTATTTAAAATTACTTGAAATTGTTTGGTCAAATTTTTCCCATATCTTATTTATAGCATATAATTTAATTATAAACTGAGTATTTTCGTGGCGCACTAAAATTGTCTTAGATAATATATATATAAATATATATATATATATATATATATATATATATATAAATTCAGAGATTGCATATACATGAGAAAATTTGTCAAGTTCCGCCGTGTTATAGCATATAATTTAATTATAAACTGAGTATTTTCGTGGCGCACTAAAATTGTCTTAGATAATATATATATAAATATATATATATATATATATATATATATATATAAATTCAGAGATTGCATATACATGAGAAAATTTGTCAAGTTCCGCCGTGACCGGGTGGTCTAGTGGTCAGGACGTCAGCCGCGAAAGCTGTAGACGCCAGTTCAAATCTGGCCTCGGACACCGGAGGGTTTGGTCACTTTTTCTGAAGTATATGACATCTATTTTCAGCTATGTGAACTTAAGGCTGTTATTTTATATTTTATATAGGTCTTTAAAAATAACATCGAGGTTTTGTTTGAACATTTTGTTGATTAAGTAAATATTTTCAGAAATAATCGCTTCGAAAGTCAGAAAAGTTGTGTGTCCCCCCCTCTACCCTTTGAACCGTAAGTCCAAAAAATATGAAAAAAATTGAGAAGATGCGTTTGTATACTTGCTTAAGTACTGCATACTTTCTACGAAAATTGTTTTGAACATTATTGGTTAAGCCATTTATGAGTTATCTCCCAAAAAAATGTTCCATAGGCATCAGTTCGGTATTAGTTCCTTTGGTATTAATTAGTTCGGTTCTTATTACATTGAAGGTACGGAACCCTCCATTATGCGTGGTCCGACACGCACTTGGCTGGTTTTATGAATATCTAAATAAAAGTTATGCAAAAAGGGCGTCAATACTGTATCAATTACTATATTAAAGTGGGCAAACTTACAACCTTGTGTATTTCTAGAAAAAGCTCACTTAGTGCCATGGAGATCTTTTTGAATATACATACTGCTTTACACGATCTCTAGGAACATTAATAAAGTGTAAGTAAAGACGCAAATATAGGTGGTATATACACCGTGGGCTGGAATAACCCGACAGATCTTAACCACGAATTTCTAAGACCAAAAGAAGGAAAAAATATTATGTGACTTTAGGTCAATTTTGCCAAAAAAAATATTTTTTTTTGTTCTTTTTTCCATTTTTTGAATGTTTATTGTACATGAAAAGCAAATGTTGTAAAATTATCGCCTAAAACAAATTGGTACTGTTTTTTGGTAAACATTTAGTTTCTGCAAAGTTTTCCTTGTCACTTTGATATCTGTCAATAAGGACGTGTAAACTATGTCCAATAGTGGCAACAACGCCATTAGAAAGGCGTTTTGTGATGAGTTATAATAAAAAGTGTATTTTTTTATTGGTATTAACTATTAACTAGGCGTATTCCAGAAAAGTTCATAGGACATTTTAGTATCTAAATATGATCAGGAATACACTGTTAAAATCTGTCTAGTTATATGGGCTCACGGTGTATGCAATGCACCTACCAGATACTTCTGCAGCACGCATTAATACATTCGTTTTGAAAGATTCATGACAAGTATTAACTTACTGTTTATCTGACTACGTAGCCACAACCAAAATACACACACAAATAAAAACGCAACAGACGCCAAATAATGTATTAGGCAATGTATATTTTTCAATCGAACCTTACCATCCGGCAGTTTAGAAAGCACCGATCGAGCTGATTGCTTGCGCATCGACCATTTAGCCTGAGTAATTAGTAAGCAACTATAATAACAGCTTGTTCGTAAATTACTTTCCCCGCAAACCGACCATTTCTAAGGATAATAGCCGTTGCCCGGCGACGCATCGGTGAAATGGTCAACGAACGATGGACGCGGTACATAGTAATAAACTAGGGTAGTGACAATGCGCGCGATCTAAGCATAAAAACAGGTGACACCCGGTGGAGTTAAAATGAGACATAACATACCGCGATCCACTTTGTAATGAAAAAGTTAACTCTTTTTAGGGTTCCGTAGTCAACTAGGAACCCTTATAGTTTCGCCATGTCTGCCCGTCCGTCCGTCCGTCCGTCCGCGGATAATCTCAGTGACCGTTAGCACTAGAAAGCTAAAATTTGGTACTAATATGTATATCAATCACGCCGACAAAGTGGTAAAATAAAAAGTGGAAAAAATTTTTTTATTAGGGTACCTCCCCTATACGTAAAGTGGGGAGTGATTTTTTTTTTCATTTTAACCCTAACGTGTGATATATTGTTGGATAGGTATTTAAAAATGAATAGGGGTTTACTAAAATCATTTTTCGATAATGTAAATATTTTCGGAAATAATCGCTCCAGAAGTAAAAAAATATGCGTCCCCCCCCCCCCTCTAACTTTTGAACCATAAGTTTTAAAAATATGAAAAAAATCTCAAAAGTAGAACTTTATAAAAACTTTCTAGGAAAATTATTTTGAACTTGATAGGATGAATAGTTTTTGAAAAAAAATTACAAAATAATTTCTGAACTAAGTTTGTAATTTAACCGTATAAGCAGGTGTTTATTGTACCTGTAATTTCTACAAAATTACAATGCAATGACGTGCTTTCAAATAAAGTAAAAACGGTGAAAATCGGTTCACGCAATAAAGAATTATTCCATAAAAATCATCTTCCATACTTTAAGCTCGCGCGCAATAGTTTACTTAATTTGCCGATAGATGTCGCTGTACGTGGAACTCTCGTATCATATCCTACATGGCGGTGTTATTAACTCTTAAGTGGGGACACTTACTGTGACGGACGGAAAACTACGGAACCCTACACTGAGCGTGGCCCGACACGCTCTTGGCCGGTTTTTATGGTAGCAATCACCGTGTGTAACTGTTTTATACATTAGGATGCACGCTTCAACTAATTCACCTAATGAAATTTAGGTGGAAGAAAGTAAACGACAATTACTTGTTGGTAAATAATGTCAACATTCAATAAATTTTACAAATCCTGGTTAGTTCCAAGGAGTTAGTGTGATACTGATAGTGTTCCACTTTCATAATTTTTCATTGTTGTTTATTTACTAATGACTAGATTAGCTAAGCCGTATTCAAAATCACGACCAGTTTGGAAACCTTACGCCTTTTCGCTGGGCTAGTAGAGCTTCAACGCTGTAATACTTACCAATAAACCGAAGGTCATATATCATCTGTATTATTCCTATTGAAATAATCATGCTTAATAGTAATTGAAATTAATTATGCTACAAATGGCATGTTTTTATATCGTAACTAAATCACCAGAACTAACAAACTAGATATAATCGTGACCAAGATATCTTTAATTAACTACTCATGGGTACTCGCAGATTATTCGAAGATCATCTTAAACAAATACAAGAAAGACGAATCGGCTTATTCGTCATTAAACGTAATACTTAAATCAAACATGAGAATTTGTAAAATTAAATTGCCTAATTACATGATATTCATTCTGAAGAGATTGCTGTCATAGTGTCGTATATCGTATCTAAGATGGCAGTCGCTTTCGCGATTATATAACCAAATCTGAGGGGGGCCAGATGTTGAAAAAAAGGTGCGTAGGTCAACAATTTTATCGGAAAAATATGTTTTCGTTTAAATAACATGTTCGTAGTTTGTCGAACTCAGTTTTACTTCCATAAATCCACATTATAAGGTACCCTAGGTGATTTACGCCCACTATCAAATAACGGCCACACCTCATAAAATGTACTTTCAATCGATTGATCCGCGTAAAGGCATAAAGATTCCACGCCGCGGCAGTAGGCAAATATAAGATTCTGGATTTTATCCAGTTACTTAACTTCAGGTGACTGAAGTTTCTTTGTCTTGTTCCGGCTCTGTAGAGTCAGAAAATAAAATAATAATGTCGGCAGTTATATTTGTCAGTTGTATGCTTTTGTAGTCAAATAAGGCCTGTTTTAAAGTACTGCAAACACTATAACGTTTATTACTGACCCCGCCGAGGTTCTTTCACCAAAAACAATGAATGTATATTTCATCATACTCGTATACGCTGTTGACACAACAACGGTCACAAGAATCGACATGTAAACACAAGCTCGCTTAATTCGTATGAAATAGCGCGTTGAGTACTCGTATGTTATCAGTGTTGTTTTAAATTAAAACTATAAAGGAGATAACCGCTGTGTACCCAAGCTTAATCACGAGCGTAAAAAGAGAATAGCCGACATTTTATGTTACACAAATTGTGAAAGCCCGCATAGATAACACAAATACGTGTTAAATCGCTATTTCTTAATGTAATACATGCGACTGACTAACGTGTTAGTGAAAAATGAGAAAAGAACACGAACGGCAATAAATTATTATCATTACTTTAATCAAGTACAAAGGACTCGTTTAGCTCGGTACCAGAATGCTTACCCGATTTACACTCAAGGATTATGAAAACTGCTCGTATTGTAAGGAAATTTCTATACAACATTACGAAGTGACCCATTTTCACTGTTCTTTATATTTAATGCCATATTTTTAAATTTGGTTCAAATACATGTTCTCTCCATTATGTACTCGTATGCAACCCAATCGGAATCAGAATCAATTTATTTTATTCGTGATAATGATAAACCAAAATTTCATAAAAAAGTATTAAAAAATAAAAACAAAAGAAATGTAGAACAACATAATACAGAGTTTACCACGAAATTCGAAATTCAATTCGTTAAGGTCTGATCTGAAACTATCTCTTACTGAAAATATCTCCGCTTTACTTTATTTTGATTATCTTCCTAGACATACCGGGTGTGGCCTGTTACAAAAGTTAGTAAACAAAAGTTTTATTGTTTGGGGAGTAGAATCTACGTTTTAATTTATTGCTCTTATTACAGGACACACTCTGTAGGTATACCAACGTCATTCTGTTCGTGGACTTCGAGCACAATCTCCAGTTCACCGGAATCAAATGAAGTAAAGAAGTGCGTTTCTAAATAAATGATCTCCAACAAACCGAAATAAACGGTTTGATTCATCTTTCAATTAGAACAAATAATTCCGTTAGTTTCTCGAACGGCAAATATTGTGGCAGTTAACGTTCCGCTGAAAATGAAATGCTACAAGTCAAGTAGAAGTGTGGTTCGTCGACCGGGAATGACACGGTCAAATTTAAATTTCGACTCGCTGCCATAGGATGGCTGATCATTCATTCATGGAAGCGACTGCGACATGTCACTTTGCAGTGCATAATTCATCTCAAACAATCAATTTATTCGCGAGTCCTTTCTTTCACAACTCTTTAAACAACAATAATAAAAATGTAAACGCACTTCCTTACTGTTATTGTATTAATGAAGTGTTATTGTTGAGATATTATTCAGTTTGTTAGCTTTAGGCATAGAGTTTATTTACTGGAACATTCAAGAAAACTCAAGTATTGAAGAAAATACATTTGTGTTCAGTTTCCCACATCTTTAATAAAGTCGTAAACACTTCAAAAGTAGAAAAATAAATGCTATTCAGTGTTCTTTGTATTTAGCTGTCGCTTAGCCCGTAAGTATACGAAGCTACATTAATAATTTATCATAAAAATGCTAAATTGTACTACCTATAACATATTTATGTACACGGCGTGTTTCTTTAACGCGGCTCCGAACATCGCGGCATTGTCAGCGTTTTGTTTATTATCACAAAGGAAATTATCAAGGAAGTAATTAATTATCACGAAGATTTATTCATAAAAAAAGATGTGATCCTTAAATAAACAGGTGATGCCTAGGTAGAGACCACGCTACCTCTGAATGGGCAAGCAACAAGAAAACGTGGAACGGACTCCTTAAACATGCATGGTATTTTCTTATCAATGTGACGATTTTGTCCGGCTCTCCATACTTTGTCACTAACAAAGTTAGCATTCGGTCGGACTTTCTAAGGATACTTAGTTATCTACAACGAGCCGCAACATTAATTACATCAACATTTGTGTGAGTCCACTGTCTATAAGTGAAAGAATTAAATGTCCATGTAAATCGACAAACTAGGCCCTTTCTCTAAACTCGTCCACATTTTATCAATTAATTAATTCATAAATGTCCTTACTGCTGAGACGATTAACAATAGACCTATAAGTGAGCCTACCAACCTACTCGTTTTATTAATGCTAAAATAATATTACATACATTTACTAAATGCCATGAATAATTCGCAACTAATGAAAAATATTCGTAACCATTTGGTTCAGTACCTACTTGCATATTAAACAAATGAAATATACTATATTGTCGTTGTTGTAATAATATGCTACAAGTTGTACGAAAACACCATAAGTTATAAGAAAACCCGGCCAAGTGCGAGTCGGATTCGCGCTTCAAGGGTTTCGCATCAGTAGTCACTTTTTTCAATGTTTTTTTGTTGAGACCAATTCACGCTACACCGGTTTTTATTAACTATGTGTGAATGTCAGTACATTCAGAAATATTCAGTAATATTTCTCTTTATATTACCTCTGAGTTAGAGATTTGTAAACTCGGTGTTGTGATCCTAAATTACAACAAAAAATAACATGTGCGAGTCGGACTCGCGTCCCAAGGATTCCGCACAATGCACAATTTTTGCTACGCTTTTTTCTTAAATTTGAGTCACGCTTGACCGTAGACTTCGTATTGATTTTCCTGAAGTTAATCCACAGTAATTTTTTTAACATTTTAAGTCCTGTATCTTAGGAGATAAAGAGGGGGTGGAAGTCAATTTTTATCTGTTTTTTACTCTACCGATAAAGAAAATATTAACTTTGACTGATATACGGCAGATGCTCCGATTGTGGCCAGTGAGCCGGTTTTGGTCATTTTCAAATTTACGAAGGTATAATGAAATTTACAAGTTTATATTAGACTAAATTATGGCACCACAAACGACACCGTCATCTGTCATGTATTAGTTGTCAGGAGCCATGGTAAAGTGGCCAAATTGGCTCCTGCCTGGGGTCTTTTCTGATCTCATAAAAAAAAGATCTAATGTCAGAATCTTAACAACAGAGATTCATATCAATACACCGATCAAATAATACTGAGGATACACAATCAGCCCAATAAAATGGCCCCACAATGTGTAGTGCTGCCAGAACGACTCGGGCAGCACTTTGTTTGACAGTCTTATTACGGTGTAAGACTGGCCTTTACATTGTCGTCGAAGTATAAATATAGTAATATATTTTCAATGACTCAGTACATAAGGAGTGTCACAATTCCTTATTGACACCAAATTACGGACGTCTGAATAGACAAAATCTCCTTAAAATGGCCAAAACCCTCCGGTTTTGATTCAGATGCCTACTGTAGAGGTTGGATAGAAATCTCTACATTACTGGTCGTTTGATATAACATATATGTTCTTTATTTCGATTTTATTTTAAGGAACGAGCGCGTGGCCACGAAGCTAGAAGTCTCGATTGCGACCCATTTTCATTTAGGATTCATTATTTACATTAACTTTTTATTTGAATAAAGAATATATATGTTATATCAAACGACCAGTAATGTAGAGATTTCTATCCAACCTCTACACTACCTACCTACTTATTTGTAATTTAGTTTACCTAAACATACAAATTCATACTTTAATATTATAAATGTGAAAGTAACTATCTGTTGTTTTGACTTCTTTTTTAGCCAAAATTGTAAAACCTAGACAAAATAGATTGACATCAACGAGCCGTTTTATTAATAATGTCACACGATATAGTTTTGAAATATATTTACAGACACCCGACTCACACGAGTGATCCTATAAGAGTTCAGTTTTTTTTCAAGGTACGGAACCCTAAAAGGAACTTAGTTATTATTTCTTATTCTTTTTTAGCCAAAATTGTAAAACCTAGACAAAATAGATTGACATCAACGAGCCGTTTTATTAATAATGTCACAAGATATAGTTTTCAAATATATTTACAGATATTTACAGACACCCGACTCACACGAGTGATCCTATAAGAGTTCAGTTTTTTTTCAAGGTACGGAACCCTAAAAGGAACTTAGTTATTATTTCTTATTCTTTTTTAGCCAAAATTGTAAAACCTAGACAAAATAGATTGACATCAACGAGCCGTTTTATTAATAATGTCACACGATATAGTTTTCAAATATATTTACAGACACCCGACTCACACGAGTGATCCTATAAGAGTTCAGTTTTTTTTTCAAGGTACGGAACCCTAAAAGGAACTTAGTTATTATTTCTTAATACTATGGCATGGTTACTATTACGTACATGCAACTATGCGTTGTGTATAGTTTTGTTTAATGTATAGTTCACGGCTCTACATGTTGCCCGACTATGCCATATTAAATTTAAAACCATTTAAATAGGAAGTAGTTGCAAAACGAGCTCGTATCGCGAGCACGGAGAGCACAGGCTAGCCGCACGGAGCGCGCAGGCGCGTCACGTCCCAGTAAACTATAATCTTAAATATAAATTAAGTATTGCAAGTGCCGTGAATTTTATAACGACTACTTATTTTTAATTTCACGCACAAATAAAATATTAATTAAAAACAATTCTCGCAATACAATACAAAGAAAATTGAATACCTACATTTATGAGTTTCAGGTTATTGAATTAGAATTTTATATTTTATTCTGTGTAGTACATTTAATATACGCTTGAATGGAGACATTATACCCAATTGTAGTTGTATATTCTTACGTATACATCCATACTAACTATTATCTAATACAGTATACAGTATACATACAGTATGTAAATAAATAATAAATAAATATTATAGGACAATCTTACACAAACCGACCTAGTCCCACAGTAAGCTCAATAAGGCTTGTGTTGTGGGTACTAGACGACGCTATATATAATAGATAGATATTGATAAATACTTAAATACATAGAAAACATCCATAACTCAGGTACAAATATCTGTGATAAACACACAAATAAATGCCCTTACCCTGGTAAGTGGTGGTACCCGGGTTCGAATCCTGATTCGAACCCGGGACCTCCTGCTTCGTAGGCAGTGTCACTACCGACTGGGCTAGGAGGCCGTATGTGTATCTTTCATGACATGACAACTTCAATGTTTACTTGTACTGATTTTAAATGTATACTCAAGAAACTTCTGTTATTCTTTGCTCTGAGATGTGCAGCAAATTTTAATTGTTTTAAAAGATCTGAGAACGGCACTAGCTGACTCTGAAACTACTCGGAGCTGACACAAGAGAAATATAAAGATATGGTTATATTAGAGTCTTGGTTTTGTAAAACGTCAGTGCTCCAATCCAATCTATAGTTACATAATTACAATCTAGAGTTATATAGATTGTGAAAAATTAGGATTTGATCAGAGATGTGACTTATTTATTTGAAATAACAAATTAGTGGCACACAAAACTCACCTCTAGTTAAAATTTTATTAACATTTGCTTTATGTTTATTGATTAAAATGGCTATGCTATGACTATGACATATGATCACGGGCAGACGGACATGACGAGATAAGGATTCAGTTTTTTCCATCTTGGCGATGGAATTCTAAAAAGCATTTGTATTTTTAAAAGTATTTTGAAAATACCTATTTTGTATTTAGTATTTGAAATACAATTTTGCTAAGTATTTTGCATTTGAAATAGTAAATCATGAAAGTATTAGCATTTTGTATTTATATACTTTTTCTAAACCATTTTGCACATCTCTGGATTTGATTTAGGGGCAACAAGGCGCCGATACAACCAAATGGAATAAAGAATTTATTTATAGATTTTTCTTTAATATTTTGCTATTTTGACATATATGTGGTCGGAAATATTTTAATCTACAAGTCAGGATAAAAATAAAATAATAGAATTAATGAAATCAACATTTTTGTTTTAAACACAAAAATATACATTTTCTTCTAACTTCATGCACATTTTTAGTGTATTAAGTCTAAACATGTATCCATAGCGTGTTTTTATTATTCTACGGTTCTTATTTTTCGATTTATAAACGATTACATTACAGTTACATGAAAATGAAAATTGTATTCCCACATATCCACATTCCCATATTCAGGGAGAGACCTTATGGGCGATTGCGATTACAGTCAAAAGTGACTGATAAATTACAAAATGACATAATTTTTACGTTAACTAATATCGTATTAAAACTAAATACGGAATGAAAAATGTCATTATAAGTTTGCTGAAATGTGCCAATATTTTGGTAAAGGTACCATTTGGCGGTCGGCGCTTACGGTTCTGTTGCTCGAATACAACTTTGAAACTGTACAACGAATGACGTAAGCGCCAATCGCCAAATGATACCTTTACCAAAATAACGTCACAAATTGTTTAATAAAAAGTATGTTCAAAATAACATGAAAAGGAAAACGTTTAAGGCCGTTGCTGTTAATATGATTATGTTATTGATAAGCCATAAAATCATTACAAAACTAAGGCATTCATGACGAAGGTCATTGCCGTCATTGGCGCCAGGAGCTCCTTAAGTATTTACATACACAATTTAGTTCCAAAATAGTACATGGTAATCATTACATATATCGTTTTTGCATGCATTTTAGCATAAGGGCCTGTTTCTACTAAACTTTGAAGCTAACTTTCAAATAGAAAAACTTAACGTATGCGAGTGAAACTAAGCTAGAATATAGACGTGTATTTCTATGCACGTCTATATTTCACTTTTACGCAAAAAACAAAAAAAAATTTGAGTTTGAAGTATTCCACAAAATCTCTCACATCTCCGTTACTCGAAATGTGCATAAGAAACGAATGAGAGTCTAAAAGATGCCCAAGAGCGAAGCCGACACTTGCGAAGCAAAATAAGTTTCAAGCCAAAAACATGTTAAATAAGTCATAACACCCTAGGGACATTGACTTTTCTATAACTCCTGCTACGAATGCCTATAACTGTAAAGGTACACTTAGTAAGCAAGTGTTATGATATGGAAAATAGATTACTAAGAGTTCAGCTTTTAATTTAATTACTGACTGATAAGTTACAGGAACAAAACGAACAAAGAACTTGAAGCATTCCGTCACCGGCCATTAAAAGGTTAGGTCATAGAGACTTATTCACGAAATAACCGCGAGAATAAAGCGAAATGGACCGCCAGTGAATCATGCCATGACAAACATAATTATCGTTATCTTTACGACCAATGAACAACGATTGTTTCACCAACGTCCACTATTTTATTTTAAATCTTTGCCCGCACTTGATTAAGTAGTAATTAGGGCATAGGTTTGTGGTGTACGTAGTTATGGGCTGGGTAGGCACTTGTTTTGTATAGAGTAGGCAAACGATCATAAGAGCTCCTTACTTAGACAACGCGCTACTTAACGTATTGGGTGCTTACGATTGGATTGGTATTATACCGGGTGTGGCCTGTAATAGGAGCAAAAAATTAAAACGTAGATTCTACTCCTCAAACTAGACAATGTTTGTTCAACGACTTTTGAAAGTTATGTAGATTTTAGATTGTCTGTTTTTCAATCAAACTAAATAATATTTTCAATGTACCTACATCAAGTTCCGCCTAAATGACATCGTCTGTCAGTCTTGTCACCCTACAGATATTAATCAATGTCGTAATACATTGCGTGTTCGAATAAACTTTAAACTGTAATAAAAATCAAACTACAAGTTATTTTTTTAAAGTTGTTGAACAAACGTAGTCTAGTTTGAGGAGTAGAATCTACGTTTGAATTTTTTGCTCTTATTACAGGCCACACCCGGTATACAAACTCAAGATAATCAAGACATGCTCTTTGTAGCCAAATCTGAAAACTTAGCTTATTTGTATTAATTACGAGGAGGCAGATTTCTGTATTTAAATTTCAACTTCTTTTCAAGTAACGAATGATAGTGCGCAGCGTTACTTGTTTATAGCGTCAAATACACGGTTTAACATTGCTAGATAAAAATTTTATTTTTTAATTATACTTAGCTGGTAACTGCCTAATAACACAATATATTACAATGAAGTAATGTAGTAACATTATTTTGAATCTTAGCTGTACTGCCACTTATGTCGCACCAAATAACGCAATAAAACACGCGCTTATCTCGACTCCTTCGCCCATATTAACTTAACAGAATTAATCGAACAACGACTACAATAAATAGTCTTATCGTTCGGCATAAATTAATCTCGAGGCTAATACATATATTTTTCGATGTACTTTTTTAATTACGCACGTTAATTGAAATACGCACGGCACGTGTATATTTGCACAGTTAATATCGCACGACTTATACATGGAATTGTGTCATAAATGCATATTTTACCTACTAGATGTGCTTAGAAAAGAAACTAATCAGCATTATGATGATGAGAAAAAAATAATTAAAAATTAATGACGACCAAACTTTCCCATTTGTATTCGTACATAAACTGCAAAGTTCCATATGTAAATAAAACCATGTCGGGCCGTGCTCAGTGTAGGATCCCGTAGTTGCCGGCCTGTTACAATACATCCGTTCAAAAGATCGCTTATTAAGGGATATTTTGCGGCGCCTACGTTATTTTACTATGCGGCACTTGTTTACATCCTTTTACTATGCGTTATTGAGCGTTACCTCAAAAACGGCTCAACCGATTTTATGCAATATAGTTTTAATTGAAAGTACCTATCGGGCCTTACTTCCACGAATTTTTCCAACGGTTTCCACGGTTCAAAAGTAAAAGGGGTTGGGGGGTTGCACTTTTTTTAACTTTCGAAGCTATTATTTTCAAAAATATTAGTTATATATCCAAAAATTGTTATAGTAGACAAGGGTCTACTATAACAATTTTTGGATTCTTTCTGAAAGATCTATCTAATGACACCAGACACGATAGAGTTGGAGCGAACAAAAATCATCACCCCCCCCACTTCATGTGTAGGTAATTTTTTTTTTCAGTTTTAATTTCAGATTTCTAGTATTAACGATCACTGCTGAGCTAAGCCGCGGACAGATTGAGGTATCGATTAAATAAGTATATCATGGCTTAATGAAAATCTACTATATAATTAATTATATTAGTCGATAATAGGTACGTTTAATAGTTTTGATCCTACCTACTCATAAATCATTTCAAACTACTTTTCTAAAGGGGGCGTCCATTAATCGCGTCATACGTTTTTGGCTTGTTTTAGACCCCTCCCTCCCCCATGGTGATCTTTGGTGATATTTTCAGGACCCCTCCCCCCCTCGTCCAATATGGCGTGTAATTTTTGCTAACTAAAGTACCTAAGTACAGTTTTCTAACACGTGAAAACGTAACGTACGTACACGTAAGGGTAAAAAAAATGAAACTACATGTATGCACATCTCACTATTTTCATTAAAATAATATTTAATAGAAAAAAACCGGCCAAGTGCGTATCGGACCACGCATAATGGAGGGTTTCGTACCTACTATATTAAAAGGTCGTATCTGCCTAAGAAATACGTTTTTTGGAGATAACTTAATAATTCCTAAACCGATAAATATTCTCGATTTTTTTCATATTTTTTGGATCTCCGGTCCAAAGTGATAGTTTATAGTTTCTGAGTCATATGGCTGTGACATACGGATGGAAAAACGGACATACGGACGGACGGACATACGGACGGACGGACGGACAGACGGACATAACTATAAGGGTTACGTTTTTGCCATTTTGGCTACGGAACCCTAAAAACCTACTGTGAAGAAAATAATATTTCAAATGCCACTAAAACATCTTTACAATCATAGTGCATCTCATAAGAGTCATAACAATTAGTCCCAAGACGTAAAAAAACCTTGTCGTGGAGGAGTTCCATTCTGGTCTTCACAAGCAGTTTCAATTTCACTAAATAACACTATTCAAATGCAATTGTTTGGTTTTTAGATTTAAAAAAAATCGCTATACGTCTCCTTATAAGGTTACAGGAGTCCTCATGGATCCCGTCATTAAAATTTGATTTTGATAAAAATGAGATCAATCTAAGTGACCCCGTGCATAAAGCATAGCTACGCCTCGCCCGCTCAACTAAACGCAGAAGTCCAACTACGAGGCAAATTTTACTCTGGTTTTCACAGATTGGTTCATTTAAAAATTCATAATTTTTTTTATTGAAATATTTGAAATACAGTATAGCACGAAGGAACAAAAAATTACACGTGATACGTGTCCAGACCCCCCTCCCCCCTGTGGTGATCATTGGTGATTTTTTCTTGACCCCCCTCCCCCCCTATACAATATGACGCGATTAATGGACGCCCCCAAAGAGACAATGCAAGTATTAAAGTAGGTACTGTTTTATGGAAACCAAAAAAGTGACATCCCCATTTTATTACAAATTACTGTAGTTTAGAGCATTACGAATGCGAGACTAAAACTCCCGCGTTTCTAATATGTGTAGTTTTTGAGAAATAAATTTTTGAAAATCTTGATTCTGACACCCGGATATTACGAAAAATAATTATGTATTGCAAATTAAGTAACAAACTTTTCTGTTGACTAAAGTGTTGGATAAACCTTTCAAAAAAGTACATTTAGATGTAATTACAACCTTTCTAGGTACATTTGTTACAATGATATTAATTATTTTATTGATTTAGTTTTTATTTTTTTTCTTCCATATTCCACCGAAGTAGATCGTGATATTTGTGAGACAGCTTCATTGTTATGTCTTCTATCTACCCTATTTTTTACAAGATCTAATTCCCTGGAAGATTTAATCTACAGTCGATTAAAATTTGCAGTCAGGGCTGCCACTACTAGTATCCGGATTTACCTGGATATAAAATAAACACAGTATTCAGGATGTAACAAAAATACGGGTGATTCCTTTAAGGGCATAATTAGTATCGTATTCTAATTATGAAAAACTTAAAATAAATTTTTTTGAGCGTGAAAAAAAAAATCTTTTGTATGGAGGGTTGGTACTACGTGTCCCATACAAAAAAAAACATTTTTGTTTGTGTCAAAAAAATTCTACAATTATTTCTTAGTCGTAATACGATTCCATTATGCCCTTAAACGGATCACCAGTATTTTTGTTACAACCTGTATAGGGAATGCAATAACAGGTAAATTTTCAAAGCCGGGTATTCGATCGGTTATGGTCGAAAAAAACCGGTTAAAGCCGTATACTACAATTATGTGTTTTTTTTTGGGAAGAAACGGCTAAAATATCTATTATGTATCGCCAATTTAGCAAATATTTTTTTCTAAAACATGAATTACTACAAAATTATCAACTTCCAGGCAACAATATTCTACTTCCAGGCTCTCTCCCCATCTTGCACCTCAGAATAGCTGTCGTCTGGACATAACTCTGATGATGGTGTTATGTTTTCAACCGATGGCGATATAAAAGCATCCTGTGGTGCTTTCAATAATGCTATTGCGGCAGATGGGTCTGATGAGACTAACGCTCTATGAAACAAATCAGACATGATTTTCGTTCGATCTGATTTGCGGGTATGGTGTTCTCTATCGTGACGCCAATATTTATTACGAGATTCTGATGATTGCTCGGAGAGCATTCCAATTGGAACAGACGAGTTTCGTATTATCGCAGCTCCATGGACCAAAAGTTTATGTATAGTCACTGCCGTAAGACACCATTCGAAATTTTTAACATATTTTTTGGCTAGTTCTTTGCGTATGTACTCAAAACTATTATCAAAACCAAGAATTATAGATATCCCGGAAACAACGGCGTATAAAATTAAAAATACCGAAGTGTCAACCCTAGAGGCCGGGTAACCCGGATATCAAGTGTTTAGGTGATTACTTCAATGTTCCACGGAATTCGATCTTGTAAAAAAAATAATAGATAGAAGACATAATAATGAAGCTCTCATACCAATATTGCGACCTACTACGGCGGGACATGGAAGGAAAAAAATAAAAACCAAAATTAATAAAACAATTAATATCTTTGTAACAAATGTATCTAGGAAGGTAGTGATTGCTCTTAAATGTATGTCTTTGAATGTTTTGTCGAACACCTTGGCGAAACAAACAGTCCATGCAATATCTTTTAAATTATTTCTATTTTTCGTAATTTCCGAGCGTCAGAAACAAGATTTTCAAAAATGTATGTCTCAAAAACTACACATACGAGGGTTGCTACTTATATATCCGGAAACAAAAAAACAAACAAACGTACACGGCTGAAAATGGTTTTATTGTTTTTCAAAGTATTCCCCTTGATGATCTATGCACTTTTGCATTCGCGTGAACCAATTTTTAAAGCACTTCTGCCACTCCGCCTGAGGTACCTCCATAACGTGTTGTTTGAATGCGTCGACAGCATCTTCAGCGGTCGAAAATCGTTGACCGCGTAATTTATTCTTTATATTTGGAAATAAATAAAAATCGTTGGGTGCCAAGTCAGGGCTGTACGGCGGATGACCCGTTAATTCCACATTTTGACCCTCCAAAAATAGAGTTGTTTCGCGTGACGTATGACAGCTGGCATTGTCATGATGAAGAATGATTCTTCGTCGCTGGTTAGTTTTACGAATTTGTTCAAATACTTCCGGTAAGCAAATGGTCGTGTACCACTCTGAATTAACCGTTCTACGGTTTTCTAGTGGCACTGTAGCTACATGGCCATTAATACCGAAGAAGCAGGCCACCATTTGTTTCAATGTACTTTTTGCACGAGTAACTTTCGTAGGGTTCGGCTCATTTTGAAACACCCATACCGTTGATTGTTGCTTCGTTTCGGGATCGTATGCATATATCCAGGATTCGTCACCTGTATAGATGTTATAAACGGCTTTTGAGTCACCACGGTTATATTTTTTTAACATTTTATTGCACCATTCGACGCGAGCATCTTTTTGCTCTTTTGTTAAGTTGTGGGGTATCCAACGCGAACAAATTTTTTTTACAGCCAAATAATTATGTAATATGCTATTAATGCTGGTCATAGAAATACCCAGAGTCGCCTCTATCTCGCGGTACGTAACATATCGGTCGTCCATTATAAGTTTTCGCACAGCCTCGATATTTTGTTGTACAACGACCGATTTCGGGCGACCTGTCTTAACTTCGTCCGTAAGCATACTACGTCCACGATTGAACTCACTAAACCAGTGATACACAGTAGTTTTAGATGGGGCTTCATCACCAAAAGTTGAAGTTAGTTGATCTATGCACTGTTGTTGCGTTAAACCACGCCGAAAATCATAATAAATCATAGCACGAATATTTTCACGAGTGAGTTCCATTCTTGCTGCGAGATGACATTTAAAACCCGTCAAAAACAAAACACGAGCGTTAATAAGAAAGAAAAAATATACAGGCCAGTACTTAAAAAAGTTCAAATTTTACCATGGAGGTCAAATATGCTATTTAAGAAGATTGTAATCCCGGTTTCCGGATATATAAATAGCAGCCCTTGTATTAGAAACATGGGAGTTTTAGTCTCGCATTCGTAATGCTCTAAACTATAGTAATTTGTAATAAAATGGGGATGTCACTTTTTTGGCTTCCATAAAACACTGTGGGTAGGTCAACCTACAAACAAGTTTGAAAGGGTTAGCCGATTTGAGTCGCGAGAAGTGTCGCCACAATAGCCATAACTAGAGACAATCGAAAACTAAAATTTGATAATGTTAAGTTTTTGGATTTACTCATTAAAACACAGTCATATCATAATACGAGTATACGGAACTTATAATTATATATTATATTAATGAAAATAAGCTATGAGCAATCGAGCTAGGATGTTTTGTTTTCATTACCGCAGTTTCCAATTTACAAGAACCAATCGTACGTACTCATTAACTCTTACTACTCATTTAAACCAACTTAATTTAACCGTGTTAGACATTCTTCAATTAATATAGTAGGTTAAGGGTCTTTATTTGCGTTAAGTTACAGTATAAATTATCATTAAAAATAAAACTACGTATAAACTAAACTAATTATCTTTGCTTATACTAAAACCTAAAACATACTTACAAAAAACCGGCCAAGTGCGTGTCGGACCACGCATAGGAGGGTTCCGTACCTTCAATGGAATAAGAACCAAACTAATACCAAAAGGTCGTATCTGATGCATATGGAAGAAGTTTTTTGGAGATAACTCAAAAATGGCTGAACTGATAATGTTCAAAACAATTTTCGTAGAAAGTATATGATAAGGCGCATCTCTTCAAATTTTTTCATATTTTTTGAACTTACGGTTCAAAAGTTACGGGGAGGGCTACACAACTTTTCTGACTTTCGAAGCGATTATTTCAGAAAATATTCACTTAATCACAAAATAGTCAAAGAAACCTCAATGTTATTTTGAAAGACCTATCGATTGATGTGTCAGATGTTGATATTTGGTTAATTTTTTTTTTAATTTAGTTACCTGTATGGAGCGCCCCCCTAAAAATATTTTTTTTTTCAAATTTAACTACATAACTAAGTAGCTGCATACAAAATACACCTTATGTGTAAATTTTATTCAGATACGTCGTATAGTTTCCGAGTAAAATGCCTGTGACATACGGACGGACAGACAGACAGACAGACATGACGAATCCATAAGGGTTCCGTTTTTTGCCATTTGGCTAGGGAACCCTAATAAAAAATGGGCTCCAAGTCGGATCCGACCGGTAGGGTGCTCATATAGTATGTATGAAAAAAATATATCGTTGAATATTTAAGTCTTTGCTGAGCATATTTGGTTTTTTGGATTAGGTAGGTGTCATTTGTGACTAATGCCTGCCTCTGACTGTGGAGCTTCAAATGCGAGAACCGATTGTGCTCCTCAAATATTATTTTAAGTACCTATTGAACTACTCCCGGGTGATAAGTTTCTAGGATTTTTGCATATATTATCTATAAATAAATAAAATATGGCTATTATAAATTAATGTTTGACGCAGAGTAGTTCAGATATAACCCAGTAAAGATACGGTTATCTTTACTGGGTTAAAACTGAACTACCTTTAGTCTAAAACTAGGTATTTCAATACAGGTTACTTAATTATTATAATTCATGCTATATAAATGCCAACGTGTCCCTATCTGTCTGTCTGTTTACATTTAAAGCCCCATGGTCAGAGGCGCACTGTATAAAAACCGGTCAAGTGGAGTGGAGCGGCATAATGGAGGGTTCCGTAACTTCAATCATACAGAAATAAGTAAGCTTAGATTATTCACGTTATATATAAGGCTACATACCTATTTATAATATAGGTCCATAAATAATAATCGAGATTTGCTAAAAAATATTATTAATTACATTGCAGCTTAATAATCAGCCGGGCTCTTATGTCATATTGGAAATAAAACAGTTTTTAGAAGATAATCCAAAAACGGCTCAACCGATAATATTCAAAATATTTTTTGTTGAAAGTTAGAAGGGGGGGGGGGAAGGGGTTAGACTACCGGTGATTACTTACTTCACTTCTAAAAATATTTGATTAAAAGATTTTATAAGAAAGCTTAAAGTGCAATTGTTGATTGGCAATTTTTTATTATTTTTTAATACGAGTACCTACATGTCTGTAGTGCCCACCTTAAAAATATTTTTTCAATAATTTAAATACAAAAATAAGTAGTGGCACACAAACTCTTCTCTAAATATCATGGAGGTGGGGTGTCTTTCGCCCTGCAGATTTAAAATTTCTCAAATAGCATTCGAGATAAGAATTTTATATTATGCCTTCCATGGTAAGTAGAGAACAATGTGTGACTAACATTACGTCACCGACACAACTTTGATATTCAAACTTTAAATTTCCATTCGTTCTGTTCTGTTCCGGGTTCCGTTTTTGCCATGTTGGCTACGGATCCTTAAAAAATGGAAAAAGTTGCAAAAAGTTGACCAACTAACGCTTTGCCGACGACATTGTCATATTGTCCATACGCCATCACAACTCGAACAAATACTGTCACCTGGATCTCTGCCTGGCAAACCTTGAAGTCGGACTCGCCATTTATTAGGACTATAACACAGGTGGTGACAGTGATGATCAACCGCGCGCATCATAGAATACTGGTAGATATGTAGAATATCTACTTGGGACAACTACCTATAGTGTCCTTGGACTTCAGGCAGTTCAAAGAAGCAGATCGCCGTACAGAAAACGCCTGGGAACGCTTCTAGTCCATGAAATCGTTAATGAAAAGCAACCTTCCGGTCTCGTTAGAGCACTAACTTGTTGATTTGTGTATCCTGCCTATCATCCCAACCTTCGGCACCTAAACACGGTTTCATATTGAAGGTGAGAAGTAGAGATCCTGCCAGAGAACGATGGAACGCAGTATACTGGGCTACGCACCCATTATTTATCAAACTTATCGCTTCAGAAACACTTAACTACTTTCCAAAATCGGTAATCGGCCGCCAAGCCAAAGTGGGACTGGGCAGGGCACGTCTGCCGGATGCATCCAGTATTCCGGGCCAAACTATCAAGTGTATAGGTCAGGTGAACATTAGGGCAGAGGAAAACCAATACGGAGATGGCATCACTTGGACAAGTGGATACGTATTGTAAAGAATAGCAGTCATCATCGTAAATTCATCGAAACATGTCGAGCAAAACTCTACCTCAAGTAAGTAAATTTAAAATTACATATACGAGTATACCTATAGATACCTAGTGGGATATAAATATAATGGCGTGTATGAACAATAATATAATTGAAACTAACATATAAAAACAGCAGAGGAATTCATGCATCGGCGTAAATAATATAATTATAATCGAGGTAAAATTTAATGCGCTCTTGTTCTAACCGTGTAAGAATATGATGCAATTTACTAATCGAAGTCATAATATTCAATTTATAGAATTCGCAGTGTGAAAATGGATCTTCAGTAAAAAAACGTAATAAAACGAATGTTTTCGAAATGCCAAAACGAACGACAAAAATAATAATAAAGTCTGCATGTTTAAAATCATCGTGCGTAATGCAAATAAAATACTATGGGATGAAGTCTGTCAAGTCGAAAGTGCCGTTGATAATCGTTCGATAATCGTAATCATTTTGACATTTGCGTTTGTTAGTAAGAGACAACAATTAACACAGTTTGCTGAGTTTTTTTCTTTTTTTTATGAAGAATGACTGCTAATATCGGCACAAGTCACGTCTACATTGATAATGATTATTATACCTATTTCATAAGAGGCAGGTTATTCATATAAGACAAAATGTCGCCAGAACGGCTTCTTATTTAATTTTACCTTCTAAATACTTCACAGTTTCATTTATTTCATTGTCAAGAAAAACATACCTAGAACTAATAGGTAATAATAAATCATAATCAATACCTCACACCTAGCATGTAGGAACGTGAACGTGAGAACGCATTACGCATTCTGAACCCACTCTTTTATATAAATTAACGTGACTTCTTAACTTTTTATCGACATTCATTATAATGTCGTGGAAAACGGTATTTAGTTCATTTATTGAAAATGGTACCAAAATGTCTTACCTACTAATTTTTTTGTACAACTGAACCATACCATAACCGAACCGGTAGTAAGTTTATTTTCTGCTCAACACACATCATCGTCATCATTTTAACCATTTGTCGACGACTGCTGAGCCTATACGTACACAATTTGTCCCGGTGCTGAGCTAATCTCATCCAGAAAGTGACCCGCGATCTTCCGAATGTCGTCCACCCAACGAGCCAACAGACGCCAAGGACAAATTTCATGGGAAGTATCCACCAATCCGTCAACTTTTTAGTCCACCCGCCGTCATCCTGTTGGTCATCGCCGTCAACGTTTAAATTAATTTCGGTTAAGTGTCATTGTCCATGAAGGATTTGCATCTGTCATTGCACTTGTAACGACCCCTTAACCGCCAAAGACGTCAAATCACGCGCATGGAAAGTCGTGTCCTCAGCACCAGCACGTGATATCACGTCTAAAATATAACCGGTTTTGCCTTGCGCGATGGCGCTGAAGGCACGATTTTCCGTCCGATGCGTGGCGGTCAAAGGGGTTAAATTTGTTTAAAAAATCTACACCTATTTTTTCATGTCAAGGAAATAAGCATCAAAATATACTCCCTACTCTAGGTCCTTTGATTTGTTTTAAACAGCCTCAGGGAATCGAAACGATCCGTCTCAGAAGCAATTTTGCATTATTAGAGTTACGAAGCGGTTATCATACTAACACACGTGTTCTCTTTCTACTCTTCTCTCTTCGCGACTTTTACAAATAGCCAATGTGATAGATAAGGTACAAATGATGTTCTTTGGTTGCTGTCCGTCTACACTTCTACAGCGAAAGATTAAAGAATCTAGAAATGTACCTACCCGTTAGCCTTAATACCATTTAACTATTTTAACTACCTACAATGTCTGAAAAATAGATGGCATATACTTCAGAAAAAGTGACCCTCCGGTTTCCGAGGCCAGATTTGAACTGGCGTCTTCAGCTTTCGTGGCTTCAGCCTTCATCTATTTTTCAGTTTATATATAAATAGTAGTGTAACTACTTAAAAAAATTGCAAATCAAAAAATATTGAACAAAATAATTTGATTTGATTCAAGATTTACCTACAATGTCTCTGTAATTACTAGTTTCATGTAATAATAATAAACCTAGTTCTTAAAATTAATGAAATTAAAAGTGTGTAGGTACTAAATTCTTCTTGACGGTGAAATTGTTAGTGTACATGCATTGTACTGAAGAAATAGTACAAAAAGTTGGCTAGGCGCGCACTCGTAAAAAATTAAACTATACAATTTACCATAGGAACGTGTATGTAGTACGTGAATAATGCAAACATTCACTTATCTATGTTGATTTCGTCGGTAATTGTACTGAAACAATATCCTTTTGTTAACAGAAAGACCTAGTTTTGGTCTCAAAACACTAAATTATACAACGCTCTGTTAACAATAGCTAGTGTTTCTACCAAGTTATATTTTAAATGAAAGCTCTCGTAATCCGGGAGATTTAACTTTGTAAACAGCACAGTGGCAAAGTAAACGCACTCGCCAGCATTTGCTTAGTTAAACCTGGTATTATTTGGCCTATTTACGCAATACCTACTTAATAATGAATTTGTTTGTCTTAACTAAACCATACGATAAAATAATGGAGATATGAATAGATGAAAGGAAAACGGTGTTGTGCATGGCGGTGTTGTGCATGGCGCATTTAATTTTATTTGGCCTACCTACTTACGAGTAAGTATATTTATTACATTGACTGAGCATCTACCTATTCCGTTTGCAAGGATGAGAAATAATAATTGGACAAGATGAGTATGATTTTAACTCGGGTAATTAGTAACAGGTAACACACAATAGTAGTATTCACGTAATGTCCCTCTCAAAAACAAAGAGTAAATAATAGTTTGTGTGGGGAGTCTTCAGTGCAAGGATAAAGCACACGATACGCCGGCCAAGAAAACAAATGAATTTTAAATGACCAATGTACCTCGTTTGTTACTCAGTATACGTCAGAAAGAAAATATAACCTAGAATAACTAATAATATTGAAGAACGCAAGGTTTTCTTTACATTCATGATAAAATTGATAAAATACTATACCTGAGTGGTAGTAAAGTCCGCCTAGAACTGAAAACTCGCGATTTACTTGCATACGAGTAGACTAATAGGTATAATCGCTTTTGATTTGCACCTTCTACCTCCGTAATCCCTTGATCGATCCTGCTCATATAGGAACTCTCAAATTATATTTATCTCGGCTACAACCACAACAAATTTTAAAAAAACGATACTAAAGTTATCGCGGAACAACTATTCAAAATAAAAAAGCCATCGTAATGCACAGACGTCCCGGTAGCCAGCTGACAGTTCCGTTGTATCCAGTTGTCTGTAAGAACTTCGCTTCGCTGCGTTTGCTCGTTTGATTAAGTAGCTTGTCATATATGTATATATGTACACTAGTCCGCCTCCAACTGAGATCTCGCGATTTGTTTTCAAACGTGTTGACCAATAGTAATAAAGGGACCCTTATGAAGATCGCTTTTGCCCCTTCTAGTACCATAACTCCTTGATTGATCCTACTCATTAAGAAATCACTAATTATATTCATCTAACACCCCAACAAATTTCATAATGATCAAAAAACGTTACTAAAGTTATCGCGGGACAACTATCCAAAATCAAAAGGCCATCGAAATGCAGGGGCGTCTAGGTAGCCAGCTGACAGTTCTGTTGTGTCTGAAGTTGTACAGCCTTGGCCAGAAGTGTTGAGCACCCTTGCGATTTTCATACTAAACTCGAAAGTTTAGACCGGCGTTCTATCTATTAGACTATCTTTTTTGAAGTTATTTTATCAATGAATTCAAACTGACCAGGCATGTTTTGTTGATGTTAGTAGTAACTGCATAGAATATTCATGTTTTGTTGATGTTAGTAGTAACTGCATAGAATATTTGCAATTTGTCAAACCGACTTAAATTCGCATTTTAGGGACCTCCAGTTTTCATATTTTATAGGTACCTTGAAAGTGTTATTTAGTGAAGTTTTCTAGATATATCAATAAAATATTAGTACATTACTTACCAAGGGCTGTAAAAGAAAGAAAGCCCGAAATCGCAGGTATTTGTAACCCGAGCCGCAGGCAAGGGTTGTAAATATGCGATAGAGGGCTTTCTTTTTTATTGCCCGTGGTGAGTACACAATTTTACGTCTCCACCTGGCCATAATGCGAGTTTTACCGTACGCGTAGCGTGCGATAAAACTCACATTATGGCCAGGTGTGACGTAAAACATTTTACGTCATCGTACATTGTCATGATAGGGAATTAATACTTAACTTTAAAATTGTAAACAAAAAACAGCTATGCTCAACACTTCTGGCCAAGGCTGTATGTGCGCTGGCTCGTTCGATAAGTTCTTAAAGGGTCAGAAACGCGTATGTATAGCCTAGAGGCTATGCCTAGAGGCATCCATAGGCTACGGTAACTGCCTAACGTATGCTTATTTGTCACAGTCGTGGTAAGTATAAAAAAAGAGAATTATTTTATATCATAACTCAATGCATAATAATATTTAGTATAATTCAAAACTAAACCATTAAATCACCAATGCCCCCACATGTGGAACGGAACATCAGTAGTGCTTGACAGTGACCGAATCGATTCGCAATTTGAAAAGGTCTCATTACTCGCGATTTTATTTGTAGAGAAAAGACAATTCGACCAAAACAATATAGTTTTACCCTCCAGAAGGGTTTCTCCATTAACAAATTGCCTTTCCAACATGTGTTTTATGTTAAGTGACGAAATACAAGAAGCAAGATTATTATGAGTAAACTTTCACATTAACCGTAAGTCTAAAATAAATTTCATTACGTAATGCTATACGGAGCGGGAAGTTTTGCGTAGAGGGTGGGCGGGGGTAGGGGCAAACTTTTTAAGCGCGCGGCCGCGCCGGGGCAACCCTTCGCCGAGCGCCGACCAAGCTGCATGGCCTGCGTACAGCTGACACACAGGCTAGCACCACAGAATAACTAATAGTACTACCGTACAGAAAATTCACTCCTTCACAAAAGTCAAATTTAGGTATAAAATTATACCGATACTCGCCGCCTGCAAGCAAAATTGAAACTTACAACCGCGCACGAACCGTGAATCTTCTTTGCGCGATGACCGAGCTGTGAGTGTCGGCACGGGTTGTCACTTGACAAGTTTTTGTACCTACATATACCTACTGATTTATTATTTTTAAGATAAATATGTAGGAATTACAAACGTTGATTCTGTGAACATAATTTTTTTTTAATAAATAGTATGTCTGATTCTCACGGAAGTAGGTATGCCGCAGCTGTATTCCTTTGAAAATCCTATATCGGTCAGTTCCTAATATTGTTTCTGGGCAACCAATATTATATCTTTTATACGGATTAGATCGAGGTTTAGGTTTTGAATCCATTGTGTGTTTTCAATTTTGCGCGAGCGCCACGTGACACGACTATCATGCGAGCCGAGCGGCAGCCCACTGCCATACGCCTGCCCGGGAGGCGCGCCGGCCAAATGTACCTAAACTGCGTAGTGAAACCCCCCCTGCTAGCACACAGCCTACAAACAAATAAGATACGGACGGCGTCTAGCACCCACAACCTACGACCAAATAAGGCGTCCTCATCAGTACAGTCGACTTTTTTTTAAATTATGTAACTGACCGGTGATTGACCCTAGTCACATCTGATGGAAAGCGAAGACAAACCTAAGATAAAGCTCACCGGTTCAGTAATAGCCTATTATTCAGTTCTCCAATAGGTATCAGTAGTATCTGTACACACGAACCTTCAAAAGTGTAAGTACACGACCTTAAAGCCGTACAAATAAGGCTGTGTTCATATATTTTTGAACGTCCTTGTGAACAAATACTGGAGAACTCGACTGGTCCTGATGCGGCTAACACCCAAAGCCTACGACCAAATAAGATAAGGACGTCCTTGGTACAAACTTATGTCTCCCAAAAGTGGTCCTGATACCTATTCCTCTAACAGTTATCCAGTACCCCTTTCACAGGCTTTGAATAAGACCTACCGGTTATTAAAAAAGTTTTGATAAGCAAAAATTATTTTTTATCCGTGAAACCTCATGCGCGGTTATACTAAAATATACGGCTTGTGGAATAAGAGCTGACATACTTATACAGACTGTGATAGCAATAGTCGAAGAGCTAGCCACGTCAGATATCTACACAATATTAAGAGCAACAAAACCCGTATGGTTAGATTGCTATACTATCTTTATTGCTAGATCCGATCATCTGGCAGTTTTCAATGGGTGGGAGGTCGGAGTGACAAGACAAGCAAATTTTTTGGAAAATAGTAATATCAAAATAGGTAAAACCTGCCGGATTTGTCTCAGTTTTAAAAGACAGGGCATATATATTAACATTAGAACAAAAAAATGCGTATTATTACGGGAACAAAAACAGTAGGCGACAAACTATGAATTTACATTCATCCTTTGGCACTACTTTCCCCAACAGAAACTTTAGGCAATGAGATAATCTAATTATTTCTATAATTTCTCATAATATTGCATCAAACCCAGAACTCTAGGATTTGTTTTCTTGAAGTGGTTTGCAATCTTTGACCTCCACCACTTTACAGCTGCCAGATGTCCAGACCTAGAATAGCTTCCGATGGCACACTCGTGCTGACCGTGTAGATTTCTCTAATACTTTAATTTCGCTTTTTTTGCATTCTCTCAACAATACAACATAAAAAGCAGCATAAAACAACACACAATAGACAATAGTGCAAAGTTATATAATAGTAAAGGTGGCACTGGCAACCCTAAATCCGTGTCAATTTTTGGGCAACATTTAGAAACGTGGTGTCTGCATTATTATCGAACAGTTCCTCCTAATAATGACACTGGACAGGACAGTCCAAAACCCTTCTTTTACGTCGCGCACAGAGGCACGGAAATTGGAGCGGCATTTGAAATTTAAAAACATTAACTTGATTTGATAATTATTTGACATTTAGGTGCTAGCAATGCAATAAGTCCATGAAAAGTTTAAATATTTCCAGTACAAGCAAGATGCACTATAATATAATATTAAATTAATATACTATGTAATATAAATTTAAGAGCTCCAACCTCCCTAGTTCAAATGTGAACGCCGCTTCAGTTGATGCACCAACCGCCATTTTAATGTATAGGTAAGTAAGTACATTATACCTAAAGTTTATCCTCCGCTAATGTTTATTGTAGGTAGGTATGCCAATTGAAAAAAGTGTACAATAAAATCAGCCATATGCAAGCCGGACTTGCGTCCTAAGGATTTTGTACCATTATACTATTTTTTCAGGGTATTTTCTCCTTATGACCTATTGACACTTTACTGGTGTTTATTATTCGTATTTATGAAGTAATTCTCCTGCATTGTGTCTACACTTGTAAAGAGAAGACAGGAATTTTTCGCACTTACATCAGCACCTATTTGGCTAAAAGATACCAACGGATATAGCAGCTGTTAAAAAATACATTAAGCAATATATTGAGCTTACTAAAGTTAAATATATATAAAATTGTATTAAATATAGGTATGAAGTGCAGAATGAAAGAAGGTTTTAATAAATGAAAGAAACATTACGCATGCATAGGAGTTAATTAGGAACGATGATGTTTTCTGGCAAAACTGTAAACGGAGCCCCAATTTCTGCAAAGCTTCCTTGTAAGATTCTTAATGGAAATGAAAATGTAACTACACCATAGGTAAATGGTAAATGTAACTACAGGTAGTCAAAATGTAACTTTATCGTTATATAGTTTCTCAATTCCTGAATTTATATAGTTACTCAATTAAATCAACACCTAAACGCTCAATAAGGCAATAATAATAATTTACTATTAGGTGCCATTACAAATTTGGCATAGACATTGGAACATGCATTAATGAAATTTGATGTAACAATTACATTCTACTATTCATTAACTCGCCAATATATCTATCGTGAAAATGCGGTCTTCATTCAAATTGCAACGATATTGGCAGCTATCAGATACTTACATAGCTACGAATTAAAGCTAACCGCGGCTCAACTGCCTATGTTGATGAATGATGACCCTATGGTTCATTAAGGTGTAACTAGGCAACATACCTACAACAAAACAATTCATTGCAACTGTGTGTTATGTTATAGGTATAAAATATACCTATGTACCTAGCAATTGAGAAAATTTACAGAACAGATACCACCTAATGGTTTTTGGAAGCGGTAAACTGTTACATTAATAAAGCATAATTTTAACTAGGTATGTACTTAAAATATAAGTACCTAATTAGGTACTTTTTACACATATAGATAAATAAGTGTACCAGGTAATTCAGTTCTAAGTTGTATCGCCAATGCTCAGACAGTTTGGCTAGTGAAGCTAAAGCGCGATCCATTGAGCGGCGGCAAGCGCGCCCCCTCCACTCCCACTGCGAAACCCTCGATGAAACACAAACATTAAATCGCCTCGTTTCTTATTAAAATATATGTAAAGAAGTTGCTTTTTAAGATACTAAATATTACATGTTGCATTGCTCCTTGTGGCCTTAAAAGGTAGAATGGTTAATAAATTGTTTCATCCAAATGACTCCCAGTCGCTACTTAGTTGCAACTGTTTAATTCAACCCTAATTAAGTTTATCCGTTACAACTTACCTGTTTTTACAGGCATTCCTGGTGGCATTTAGCAAGCACCTGGCGAGTGTGGGGGACGAGAGGGCCCCGCGTCGCTAACCAACATCGCATTCGCAACTTAGGGTAATTGTGCTAGTTTTCGTCCACTCTTGTCAGTTTTCCGTCTATACTTATGTATATGTTTATAATCAAGTTTTTACAAAAATAAAAGCTTTAAATTAAAAAATCTACTAAATAGTAAACTATAAATATAAAATTTGTCAACCTTAAAAAGTTTTTCTCCATTTATTTGCAGCAGTTTAATCAAGTGTACGGTAAACTGGACCTGGACGGGAAACTAGCACAATCACCCTACCTACTCAAATGTCCACATACCTACTTATAGGTATACCTACCTAATTTAGATATTGCTTATGGATACACTCAGAAACTAAGAAAGTACATACATATTATTTAAATAACATCTACCTATGCAATTTGTTTAATACATTCTGGTTTATTTGTACAGACTACAGTCAGCATCAAATAGCAATAGTATTAGTACCGGATTTAATGCAATGTAGGGATTTGTTTGACTAATTTGACTGTCATTATCATTCTGATTTTAACTGTTACATACAATACAACATGTGAGAAGTGCAGTCACCTACATTAATATATATTTTATATATGTATACCTATAAGCACATACCTATTTTCTCCTCGTACCATAAATTACATATTTTAACGAACAAAATTGACAAATTATAAATAAGTAGGTAATTTATTAGCGGAAGATGAGTCCGCAAAAAAAAGTTTTATAGTTATTACCTACAAGGATGTAGAAAAAAGTTAAAGTAGAGGGGTCGGGGGGGATGTGGCGCGGCGATAATACAAATTAATAGTATGACTCACCCGTTCCTCCTCGCGGATCATCTCGGCGATGCCAGGTCGGATGTCGACGTCGTCGGTCAGCAGCGGCGCCGGCGGCGCGGGCGCATGCGCCGCGTGTTCGCCCAGCAGGTCGGCCGGCGTGCTCGGCGAGCGCCGGGGGCTCGGGCCTGGGCTGCGCTCCACCGACCGGCGCCGAACCTTCGCCGGGGACTCCCCCTCGCGCGACACCGGCCTCTTCGGCACCCTTTCCGGCCCGCCTGGCCGCAGCACCGCGTGGTCCCCGCTCACGTCCGTCAGACCCCTGATCTTCAGCGTCTCCGCCACCTTCAGTAGCGCCGTGATCTGATCTTGCGACACGTTTATCTCCCCGCGGTACATGAAATCCACGACCGCCTTCAGGTCGCAATACTTTATGTCGCGCATTATTATTATGGGGTGCCGGCACGGATTGTCCATGAAGAGCGTCTGGAAATACGGGCTGCAGGCGGACAATACCACTTTGTGCGCTTTCAGGCTCTGTCCTTCACAGGCGAGGGTGACGTCCACGAAAGATTCCGTCTGAAGAAGCTGGTCGAAGCAGTTGGCGAGGTTGCTTTGGTAATTGTTCCATCTCAAGCAGAATTGCTGGGGAGACCCATCGGCGGTTTCGCGGCCCTCCATTGCCGCCCCGGGTTCGTCCTCGGCGGGCATATTTTGATCAGTGTCGAACTCGCATCTGCAATGTTACGCGAAATTAGAACGCGCGATACGTGCGCAACATGCGATGGCACGCGAGGCACTGAGCGGGTCTCGCGGGCGAAGGCGCCGAGGGGGCGGAGCGCGTGGGCGCCGGCAGGCCAATGACGACCGCGCGCCGCCTCCGTCGCCACGCCCCCGCTCTGCGTCCCGCGCCCTGCCATCGATCGCCCGCGCAGCGGCGCGCGCGCACGATGCACTCTACGCTGCCTGCGTTCGTCAGAATAGATCATAGCGTGCGTGTACTAAAACTATTGTACTGTTCAATCCATAATTATGTCAAACGAATTAATTACTTACAATATAATAAATTATGCATTGTATTTTTTTCGTAATTAAGTACAGGTATATCAAATCAAGCTATGTGGTCCGTAACAGTGGAAACAAATTAATTACCTAATTAAAGCTAATCATAATAATTATGATAACTAGCGATACCATTGTTACTTGACTTTAGAACTTCTATAGGTATGGTCAGCTGCAGAGAAAAAGCCTACGCTGCATACTTCCAAAGTTTGTATGGAGGGGGGGGGTCTTTTTTTCTGCAGCTGACTGTACCCAGGTACCTAATTGCCTTTCAAATTTAATGTATCATTATCATACCTACATGTTAGGTGGGTAGGTACCTAACCAGTACCTTACCTACATATCTACCTATACCTACTAAGGTGGGTAAGTTTTTTATTTCCGGTTTGTGGATTTTCTTTTATTTGACGTAATGGGTGGCTTAGTAAATCGTAGTCGATGACTTATAGCAAGTTTGATGATTAATTTATGTACAAAGTTATGTTATGTTTATGTATGATTAATCATGTTGCTTAAACGAGAAGGCTGGCTAGAGTGACTACCTATTGAGCGTACTAGGTACTTACAATAATAATGTTTGAATAGAAAAGGTAGCCTGACTGTCGCCCAATCATAGGACGCTCGTTACAGTGACTCAAGCGCCTGCTGGGTACGATACTAAAATAATTTTAAAAAAGCTAGCTCCGAATCCGATTAGGCACAGTGGACTCCACTTTTCCCCCTTATTGCGTTGTAATAAGGTCCAAAAGTTGATAGGTACATACACAACCATTGTGTACATGACAATTATCTTAGATATACTTAAGTGTAACGATTTTACGAGTTTAGAAGCATACTTCTTAATTTCGTAAACTACTAGGCAGTTTAGTAAAACTATGCTTTCGGGCGAAACAGGTAGGAAAAATCCTTATTAACAACCTCTAAAAATTAGGCTAAGTGCAATGTGTTAGCCTTATAAAACATGCACTACTTGTAGTTGTCTATTAATACCTACTACTCGTATAAATGCTGGTAGATAGGTACGAGTACCTATGCCTGTTAAGAATAATCACTATAATCAGATATTTTGGATTTTCTAGGTATTGATTTTTTATGTATAAAAAACCTATAAAAACATGGTATTTTTTATATTACATGATACTTATTAGGTAATTAAGGCACTTAAGGTAGTTCTTAAGTTATTTAGCCAAGCCCAGCATCTGGTACCTATGGGAGGATGTTGTATTTGGTATGTTTTTTATGGTATTTAATTTAATCGAAGAGAATGATAGGTACTTACTTAAAATTAAAAAAAAATGATACTGTACTAAATGATCGTTTGTCGTAATTATAATTTGGGATACATTTACTTTTCTAAACAAGTTTTAGTATTTCACATCTCTCTTAAGTTAATCACTTGGCTCAGCTCAAAGATGCGGACGCTCGCGAGAAAGACGCAGTATTCTTTTTTAATTTTGAAGCTACATTACATTTTTAAACGGTCAATGATAGTAGGCAACCTTACCTTATTTATAATTTACTTGATCTCGTTTGATAAACGGCTAGAATGATAGACTCTTAGGTATAGGTATTAGATACTAAAGCGCTGGTAGCCTGGCGGTATGACGTCCGACTTTCAATCCGGACTACCCGGAGGTCTGGGGTTCAAACCCCGGCTCGTAGGTACCACTGAGTTTTTCGGAACTTAATGTACGGAATATTATTTATTATTTACCAATCGCTTTTCGGTAAAGGAAAACATCGTAAGGAATTAGGATCCCGACAAGGCCTAGTTTCCCCTCTGGGTTGGAAGGTCAGATGGCAGTTGCTTTCGTGAAATCTAGCGCCTACGCCAATTCATGGCATTAGGTTGTCAAGCTGACCCCAAGACGGGACAAACGCTAGGATTAACGTACCTACCAGAAGTCTGGAGGTAAAAAACTGTACTTTGGCCACTAGGAAAGAGGATACCCAAATTAGCTACGGTTTGCTTTGGAGTGGAGTACCTATTAGGTATTATTGATGCTACGCCACTGGACCTGAACCTAGTCCCGTTTTAGGTGTTAGGAAAGTAAGGCTTGTTCACGTAATAAAGTAGCCACCTAGAACTAAGTCTTCACAGGAATATAGAATTTTTTTTGAATGCTAGTACGTGACATTCCAAAAAATATATAATCAAGTTATAAAAAAGTATAAAATAGATATCATTGAGTAAATAGAATCAAAATGCCGAGAATAAATGAAAATATTCGTAAATTAATTATTGTCGCCTATTGCACCGAAAAGGGTATCTCGATGCGACAATTAGCAAAACGATATAAAATATCTAAGGACGGTGTGCGAAAAGTGATCAGTAAATTTGGGCAATTTCATACTCTACATGATCTACCATGTCGCGGTCGAAAAAAAGGCTGCGTGAAGCCTAAATTGGACACCGCAATAGCTTCCTCGTTCCGCCATAATCCATCGGCCTCTATTCGAGATATCGCCAAAAAGGTAAAGACGTCGGTTGGAAATGTACAAAACGCTAAGAAGAGAAATAATCTTGTGACCAGAAAGAAACAAAAAATCCCGAAAAGGACCCCTGCTCAGATCGAAAGAGCAAAATGTCGTGCTAAAACTTTGAACAAGTTTTTCAATCAAAATCGCGACCGATGCATATTAATGGATGACGAAACATATGTAAAAAAAGACATGAGAACTTTACCGGGGCCTCAATTTTATACGTGTGTGGCTGGCCGGGATGTTTCGGAAGAGCATAAGTCCATCGCTTTTGAAAAATTCGCCCCTAAAATCATGCTATGGCAAGCTATTTGCTCATGCGGGCTGAAGAGTTCGAGCTTTTTTACTACTGACACAATCAACGGAGATGTCGACCGACAGGAGTGTATTAAGAAGCGAATTCTGCCCTTATATAGGAAACATGAACGTCCACCTATATTTTGGCCTGATTTAGCTTCAGCTCATTACGCTCAAACAACCTTAAATTTGCTCGATAATCAGAATGTTATTTATGTGGCGATAAACATGAACCCGCCAAATTGCCCAGAACTTCGCCCGACAGAAAGGTATTGGGCGAACATCAAGCGATACCTGCTCAAGAAAGGTGCAGCAGTAGCGGACAGTGATGCTGACTTCAAAAGAATATGGAACGCAGCCGCTCGTCAGTTCACTAACACGTCAATAACTACACTAATGACAGGCGTTCGAAAGAAAGTAAAACAATTCTCCAGTTCCTGAGGATTCCGCAAAAAAATGCATTGTATTTTATTTTTTTAATGTTTTCTTATATAATAACCTGTTTTTGTTATCTGTAGCGTTAGAAGTGAACGATCTATTGACGTTTTCATATGGCTACTTTATTACGTGAACATGCCTTATCTACGTATTAAATTATGCTTTAAAACTAGGCATTTTAAAACCTAGTTAGGTTATCTACCATATTCACACTTTAAGGTACTACCTTCCTAATATTTGCGGTAAAAAGCTTAACGTTTAATCTGAAGTTTATGATATCAATGACCAAGTAATACCTAAATAATAGTGTTCACCTCAGCTGCTCGAACAAGGGTTCTCTGTTGTCTGAAAACAGTGGGCAAAATTCGATTTTGCTGAGAGCGTGAGACAAAATGACCTACAAGTCACCTTTAGAATTAGAATTAGTAATTGAACGTGTAGGGCCTAATACAAATAGGAAACACTTGGACTCTTTTGCACTTTGCAATATACAGGTCATTCGTTTCTGTTTGGTACAACCTAGAGAGCGACAGAAGAATGTGCAAACGTTATTTCATCATAAAATAGCAGACCACCGAAACAGAGTCAGTACGAAACGTTTCGATACACGAACTAAGCATTTTTCCGAAATATGAATAAGTACCGAAACTGGAATGAATTAGTTATTATTATTTACTTTAAAATTCTACCTAATGTATAAACGTATTACCATACAGTTACTTTAATATTTTACTTACTTTATATAAAAATAAAATATTATAGCGTAAAAAAATGTAAGATTAACACAACCAAAAAATATTGCAGCTAATGTTGCAGTCAAACAGTAAGTACCAACCTATCCAAACGCAATTAAAAAATATAAAAATTTCAAAATGGTGCGTAGATATTTCGATATTTGTATTTTGATATAATTAAGTCAATCGTTGGAATATTTTAAGAAAACGGTGACACAAGTGTCAAAGAAGGATTAAATATCGCTCAGGTTGTAGTTATTTTAAACACTTTTATTTAATATTGTCTTCGGTTGCCGCGATAGTTATTCATGAAATAAAACAATTAAAAACGGATAGTGGAAATTTTTTTTTTATTAGGGTACCTCCCCTATACGTAAAGTGGGGAGTGATTTTTTTTTTCATTTCAAGCCTAACGTGTGATATATTGTTGGATAGGTATTTAAAAATGAATAGGGGTTTCCTAAAATCATTTTTCGATAATGTAAATATTTTCGGAAATATTCGCTCCAGAAGTAAAAAAATATGCGTCCCCCCCCCTCTAACTTTTGAACCGTAAGTTTTAAAAATATGAAAAAAATCTCAAAAGTAGAACTTTATAAAAACTTTCTAGGAAAATTATTTTGAACTTGATAGGATGAATAGTTTTTGAAAAAAAATTACAAAATAATTTCTGAACTAAGTTTGTAATTTAACCGCATAAGCAGGTGTTTATTGTACCTGTAATTTCTACAAAATTACAATGAAATGACGTGCTTTCAAATAAAGTAAAAACGGTGAAAATCGGTTCACGCAATAAAGAATTATTCCATAAAAATCATCTTCCATACTTTAAGCTCGCGCGCAATAGTTTACTTAATTTGCCGATAGATGTCGCTGTACGTGGAACTCTCATATCATATCCTACATGGCGGTGTTATTAACTCTTAAGTGGGGACACTTACTGTGACGGACGGAAAACTACGGAACCCTACACTGAGCGTGGCCCGACACGCTCTTGGCCGGTTTTTAATTGTTTTATTTCACTTTTATTTAATTTCACCTATACCCTAGCCTAGAATGAACTGTCGTCGTCGGTATTTCCGGACCGATACGACCTTCAAACCTTCAAGAAAAGAGCGTACCTACTCCCGTCTTAAAGGCCGGCCACGCGCTTGTGACCCCCTTGGTGTTGCGAGCGTCTATGGACGGCGGTAATTGCTTACCATCAGGCGATTCGTCTGGTCGCTTGCTCTCAGGTCATAAAAAAAACCCAAACCCCGGTTTCCGATGTAGCTGAAATTTTACACGCAAATGACAATGCAATATTATGAATTTATGATGACATGGAGATGATCTGATGATGGAGCAGGAAGGTGGCGAATTAGTAAACACGAACTTTCTTCTCTTGTTGCACAAATAACTACTTTAGTTTTTTAGGGTTCCGTACCTCAAAAGGAAAAAAACCGAACTCTTATAGGATCACTTTGTTGTCCCTCAGGTACGCGTGGAGCTATCGAGTTGAAATTTACATCAAATACGTATGGCTGCGGTCCCATGAAGCTGTAAAAAAATCAAGCTTCTAAGTCATTTCAGTCTAAAGATACGGAAATTTAAGCCTTATTTTCTAACACTTCGCAGTGTACCCAAGACCTATATAGGTTATCTACTTCCCATAGACCTAGAATCTTGAAATTTGGCAACAAGGAAAGTCTTCAAGTTCAAGTTCAAGGAAATCCAATATGTTGTTTCATCGCAAAAAAAAATTGACCCTCAATCCAATTTTTCTTTTCGTTAGCAAGGTTCGATGATTATTAAAATAGTGTGATGCCTACGGAAACCTCAGAGCGCGAGTCCGACTCACACTTGGCGGTTTTATTTGTTTTTGTTTTAAAAACCTTTATAGGTAGGTGCAACTGAATCTCGATGTGTAGAATCCTAATACATTACCTAATGACCTTCTTACTTACAATGAATAACTCAACAAAAATTTATACAATAATCAATATCTACTTTTTTTAAACTTTATCTAATCTATAAACTTCAAGTGTCTTTTAATTAAGTGTCGCGCCCCTGGACCTGATTAATTAGAAGTTGAACCTTAAGAATTAATTCTAAGCCTAAAGTGCTGAATTTTGTAAGTACTGGAGGAGTAGCTCAGTGAAACAAATAACTACACATACTCGTATCATAAATCCTCTATTCTGCGTTCGGAAACCGTTAATAATAACCACCATTATTGCAACCAGTAATGTAACATCAGTGTATTATCTGTGTCAGTGTTGTGATAATGTATGAAAATTTATTACGACATCAATCGTAATGAAAATCTAGCCCTCCTCCCCGACCGCCCGCATAATCCAGTTGGCCATGGCGGTCATTGTAATGGTTCCAGAATATATAATTGAGAATTTATAATATGTGTGTAGATAAAGCAGTGTGAGTAACTGTACATAATTAGGCATTACACACGCGTAATATTATTATGAAACTCACTTCGTTTGTTTCATAAAACGACACTTCATTATGTAGCAGTCACATAAACTACTATTAGACGCACGTGACCACAAGGCCGGAGCCGCGATGGCAATTCATTTTTATTTAAGATTGATTATTTATATTGACTTTTTAGTTTAGACAACCAGTAATGTATAGGTTTCAATACTACCTCTACAATACTTAGTATTGAGGCGTTCATTAAAGTCTACATTAACAATAGTCTAATTGGTATCTTTTATAAAACCCACCCATAAAAAACAACTGGGTGGAAATCGATATTAGTAATACTTAGTACCCTACTTAAGTACGATTACGCATATATGTGGAATCATTAGAATATTTTGATACGTATAGCATATTGTTATATATTATGCTTCGTCTTTCGCCCGCGTCTTCTTCTTTTTCGTCGTTCCCTCGTGAGTCGTGACTGAGGATCATTCGGGCTGCCCTCTGCATGGAGCCGCCCGCTTCCTGACGGTATTATCTTCAACATTTAGTGACTATGGGTCCTATGGTAGTACGTTCGCCATCTACTAGTCCTAGTATTATGCTTTATTCGAGCTGGCGCTCGTCAGAACGTATAGCATGCTCAGCAGATGGTTGAAAGATGCTTCGAATTTTTTAGCCTGCGTAGAGGTCGTTAAAAACTTTCTTACCGCTTTCACCCTCTCGGGGGTTAAATATCCATAAAACCTTTATTAGTGGAGTGAGACTGTTTTATAATATAAGTATTTTGAATCGTAAAGTTGCTCAACATAGCTTTGCAGGCCTAACTCTTCTTGGCCTGAACAGCAGTGACTACTAAACCTGATTTCTAATTAATTAATTTTATTAATATATAAATAACTGTCGCCAGGCCTAGATATGACATGTAGGGTTAGGTTTAGGTAACTCGTTTAAAAACAAAATAAAATGCTCAAAATCCTGAAGCCCGAAACTTATAGAGCCTATAAAAATATAATTAATGTATTCCATTCCATATAAACTATTGCTTAGGTATTTATCATACGATAATATGAATGAAGCAACACAAGTCTATCTCACTTGACCACGAAGCGGAATTAAAAAATAAACTATTCCCCAAAAATAACTCTCGACTCTGTCTGTCTGTAGAATGCTCTCTTGTTATGACTACAGTTAAAGAAATAGGTTGTAACATAAAATTGTTCCACGAACACAGTTGTACCGTGTTTAACTAAAAACTAGCTGCACCTATTCTTACAAGAGGGGCCTTTGTTATCAAAACAAATACTGCCTAAAACACTCCTATATAAATACTGTCTGTAGTTTTGAGAATTTAAAGTTTAAGTTCACATTTGACATTGAATATACTTATAGAAATAGGAATATAATTTAATATTTTAACCACTATCATACGCAAACATGTGTGAGTTTTCGAGTTTTATGTTCCAAATACTTGAATGGACTAAGAGTTGGCCACGTCAGATATGACACAATAATGAGAGCAATGTAACCTGTCTGGTTAGACTGCTTCTAATTGCTAGATCCGGGCATCTGGCAGCTTTTAATGGGTGGAGCTCAGAGTGACAGACCAACATAGTTTTTAAGTTGGAAAAAGTAATACCACAATAGGTAAAAACTGCCAACGTTGTGTTATTTATAGCGGATAGGAGCTATATTTTAATATAACGTATAAAACCATTGTCTATTATTGCGAAAACAAAAACAGTAGGCGACTAACTAAAAATTGCATTATACATCATTTATTGGCACTACTTTCCCCTAACCGAAACTTCTGGATATGATATAATCTAATTAATTACTAAATTTCCATAATATTGCATCAAACCCAGAACTCTAGGATTTGTTTTCTTCAAGTTATTTGCATTCTTTGACCTCCACCACTTTACAGCTGCCAGATGTCCGGATCTAGAAATAAGCATAGTGTAGCAAACTAACTAAAGGGGTTTCGTTGCTCTCATTATTGTGTCATATCTGACGTGGCCAGCTCTCCGTCTATAATTATTATAACTGTTTGCTAAGCCTAATGTCACAATTGTATTTCCATTTTCTAGCCCACATTTTACTTTTATTAATAGTTATTTAAGTACCGTCAAACGTGGCAACTTTACCTTATGGGGTATCTTTACCGTAGTCTATTTTAGCATGAAAATTGAATTACAAAATATAAATAACTCATAAACTCTAATATTGTCTTTGGTTGCCGCGATAGTTATTCATGAAATAAAACAATTAAAAATCAGCACCTGGCGGCGGAACTCCGGCATGCCAAGGATGCACTTCCCACAGCGAACGGGCTCAAGATTCCACGGCTCAATCAGAAGGCTCGGATGAAGATGACAGTTGAGCGGCGGCCTGCCATCTTGCCTTTTGTCCGAGGAGTCACTGACAGGATTGGCAACATCTTGAAACGTGCTTCTATCAAAACTTACTTTAAGCCAATAAAGAAGATGTCACAGTTCTTGAGGTCAGTGAAGTCGGCTACTCCTCTACAGGATGCAGGGGTCTACAGGCTGGAATGTGAATGTGGTCTATCATATGTAGCTCAGACTAAGCGGAGCATCTCTACTCGAGTAAAGGAACATATAGCCGATGTAAAGCACCGTCGACCAAGGTCAGCAGTCTGTGAGCATGTCATGGATAGGCCCAACCACTCAGTTAAATTTGACAAACCGCAAATCCTCGTCAAGGAGAAACGATACATTCCACGGATGTTGCGAGAGGCGATCGAGATTAAAAAATATCCAAATTTCAACAGAGAGGATGGTTTTTCGGTACCACCAGCTTGGAATCCAGTTATTCATTTGGTTAAGGAGCAAGCTAGACATAGGACTGTGAGCCCATAATGGTGGACAGTGTGGACACTAATAATAATTTAATTTGTAAATTATTTGAAATTATTTATTTCCTATATTACAACATAACATTCTTTATATTTTTGTAACTTAAAATTATTTGACGTTGTAAATTAGGTATTTGACATTATTAGCATTTGTTTTTATTATAAAGGCCTCTCTGGCATGTGCAAACACAAAATTTGTTTAATATTTAATATGTGTGTAGGTTTGCATATTGTGATAGTTTTTGAACGGAGGTAATTGTATATTTTTCCTCAGTTGACCCGTTGACCACGAACGCTGTAAAGTGTTCGAAACGTCGGGATGTAATTTAAGCTCAGTACACGCGATAAAATTTTGACGGTATTTAATCTTTATTGCACATAACAAAAATTTACTTACATACAAAAGGCGGACTTTATGCCATAAGCAAGGGTCGGACAAACGCCCGTCATTTTGAAAATATAACCCTGTTCCGTACAGCAGAGACTTCCTTATGTTAATAAAAAAAAATAGTATTTTATGGATTTATTGGACCATAATTTATATCCCGTGACAAATTAATTAATGATTGACATTCCGAAAATTACTTTCGCCAATAAAATAGAATGACCAAATTTTTTTCTAAATTTTCACTTGTCTAAAACTCCCACTAAAGCTCTAGATCTAAAACTCCCGGGAATATTTTGTAAAACAGTATGTATGTCCTCAAAAATTTTAAATGATTCTTTTATGTGTAACTTCGTCTTTTCGTCTTTTCTTTTAGATCTAGAGCACAGATTATATAATAGTTCTGTAGAGCTATATCAAAATTTCATGCAATTTTTAATAGGAATCCTGATTACGTCACCGTGAAAGAAATACATGAAAAAATTAACCCCGAGGCACAAGCATATTGGAAGAACAGTATACCAATGTCAACGATTACATATGCCCCTATGACGTCCGTAGACTGTGAACGGACTTTTACAAACGCATAAATGGGTCCTAAATCCTATAACGATGTGAGTTATAGGCTCACAAGTGAAAATTTAGAAAAAAATTTGGTCATTATATTTTATTGGCGAAAGTAATTTTCGGAATGTCAATCATTAATTAATTTGTCACTGGATATATGGTCCAATAAATCCATAAAATACTATTTTTTTAATTAACATAAGGAAGTATCTGCTGTACGGAACAGGGTTATATTTTCGAAATGACGGGCGTTTGTCCGATCCTTGGCCATAAGGCATTCAAGACCAGGCAAATTTAGGGCAACACAGAAAAGTATGGGATCATCTTATAAGAAATTACGTTAACTAAGTAACTAATTTTTACCTTGAGACTCCTTATTTAAGTTCTGACAGAGAGGGTTTTGTATGGGCAATTGTCTGACAAAAAGTTAGATACACTAAAGTATAAATTCCTATTTTTTTCTCTCTCTAGTAAATGTGATTGGAAAGAAACTTCCGCTAATCGAACGAGCGGAGCGTAAGCGAAGTGAAGTATTTTCAAACAACTTCGGCTACCGAGACGTTTCTACGGCTTTTTGATTTTGAATAGTTGTCGCGCGATAACTTTAGTAATGTTTTTCTGATTTATATGAAATTTGTTGGGGTTGCACTCTTTGCACTACCTGTTATTTTAAATTAATTCTTCATTTCCTGCTACCCAAAGGTTGTTTGGGAGAGATCGCTTTTTAGCGATAAGACCGCCTGTTGTTACCTTATTTTAAGTTTATTGTAAAAAATATTTTTATTATTCTTGTATTTTTGGTGCAATAAAGAATATTTACTTATTTACTTACTTACACTTGCAAGTTTACTTGCAGCAAGTAGGGACGCAGTTATAGTTCCGAATGAGAGATGAATATCTGTTCTAGCATATAGCTGCGTCCCTAGTTGCCGCAAGTAAACTTTCAAGTGTAAACCGGCCTTAATCATAATATATTCGTGAATATATGTTATTTAAGATATGTTAGAAATATGATTGATCTCATGCAACACTTACATATAATTTTGTTTGATCTCATGTAGAATACTGTTAATTACGATAAATTGTTAATGTTTGTCTATCGAGACTGTTTCCAAATAAATGTGTTGATTGTTTGGTCATTATTTTCTTTGTTTCAATTATCCCTTATAATCCTCATGTACTGTTACAACCAGCCCCAGGGGTGGGGGTAGTTGTAACAAATTCCATCCTTCACTTTGAGCCATTTTTAGGTTTCTAGGTCTAGCTCAGTGACCGTTAGCACTTAGAAAGCTGAAATTTGGTATGAGTATGTGCTTCAATCACGCCGACAAAGTGGTACATGTAATAAAGTTAAGAAAAGGGCGTCCCCCCATCTAACTTTAGAACCGACGTATTGTAACAGGCGGGCAACTACGGAATCCTACACTAAGCATGGTCCGACATGCTATTGGCCGGTTTTTTTCTATTATACTATTGGATTTAGATGGTTTCTTTTGGTGCCAAAAGGTTTAAGAAAGATGCATTTATTGCACATAAAGGAGCAATATTCCACAACTGAAGTAGTATTTTTAATTCAACACAGTAATCTGACAGCTCCCGCCATACATTGTAAACCACTTTGTACTGCAAAAGCTGTCAGATCTGTCGTGAATTAAAAATACTAGGTACTTTAGTTGCTAATAAGAAATAAACACCAAAAACTGAAAATCTGACGTTTATCCCTGGCCTCCTCTACTTCAGTCTATTAACAAAATGTTAAATACCGAAAAATAAAGGTTTATAGATAGTCCAGCAGTTATGAACATTTCACCTGGAAAGTAATCCAAACTCAATGGAACTTTAACGGGTAGTTTGGGGGTATGCCACGAAGACTCTCATAAGTTTTCGACCTCGAGGACCTTGTGGAATTTGGAGGGGGGACAAAAAACTATTTTTTTTTTCAGTTTTTTGCTTATATCTCATAAACTAAGCACTTTTTGTGTACACCTTGTATGACAAAGTTAAAGAACCATAATTTTCCTGAAAGTAAGGTGTCATAACATTGTTTCAGGCCAAATATTAACGAAGATACAGCCAATTTATTGTTGAGATTCCAATATGGCGCCGGAACCATATTTTTTTAGCAATTATGAAAAGTTATGACTTTTCAAGTGTCCATAACACATGACAGCTTAACGAAAAATAATACATCCAAAGGTTGTCTGGAAGAGGTCGCTTATTAGCAATAAGGCCGCATGCTGTTTGCGTCTCTTCATATGTAAATAGGTTTGGTGTGCTGTTTTCTTATTATGAGGTGTGCAATAGAGAGGATTTAACTTTACTTTTATTTAATATCCTCAGAATATCATACATTAATTGTTATTAATGTATGATGATACTTGACAGCATAATAAAAAATAATATATCCACAAAATTAGGATATTATAGCTATTCAAAGACGTTAATTTTGGTTATTGATCGACATAATTAACATAGCAATGACGAAAAAAACAGATAAACTACTTTTAAAATTTTAACTACCTTTTTTTGACTGTATCTACGTTAATATTTGGCCTGAAAATTTGGTATGACAGCGAACTTTCAGGAAATTTATTGTTCTTTAACTTTGCCATACAAGGTGTACACATAAAGTGCTTAGTTTATGAGATATAAGCGAATAATTGAAAAAAAATTAGGTTTTTTGTACCCCCTCCAAATTCCACAAGGTCCTCGAGGTCGAAAACTTATAAGAGTATTCGTGGCATTCCCCCAAACTACCCGATAAAGTTCCATTAAGTTTGGATTACTTTCCAGCTACCCTTAACTTTATTCGACATAACTGCTGGATTAAGAAAAAACATTAATCCAACAAGCTCCATACAAAATATTTTAGTTTTTCGTGTTCTGACTTTTTTTTTAGTTTATCCTTAAATGTTGTCTGTGTACGATAAAAAATATGCCCTTAAACGGATCACCAGCATTATTATAACAATATACAGTATAAAATTAAATATTTTTGTTTTTCATGTATAATTAATCTTAAACTAATTAAATCATGGTCACTCTATTAGTTTTGAGATAAGCTGTGTTGGAAGACGACAAGATGTAACATTGAATAGGCTGACGAAATTGTACGCCAAAATTTATTTTTCCACTGAAAAATATTTATCAAAACTGGTGCCGTATTCTATTTTAAAATACTAAACAATGAATTAAAATCACAATCAATCTCAAACATAACTCTAACACACAACAAATAATCAACCAATATTGAAGTTGTATTGGAGTTGCATCGGAATAGTTTTCAAGCAATTCTTATATCTCTGATTCAGACATTTATAGGCGCTAGCTGTATTGCGTATAGTTAATGCATTGGAGTTGTATTGACATTGGACTGTGTTTAAACGTGTTTTAAACATTGAGTAAAAGGAGATGACATCCCTTAGAAATTCTTTGTCCCAAAAGTTGTAGTGAAAATTGACTCTGTCATAGCTTTCAACCGCCAAACCGCCACATCTAGTAGAATACTCAATACATAATAATTCAATGGTTTTAAAGTTAGAATAGGGCCACCGGTGACAAAAACATGTTCATCTTTCGATTCTTTATCATGCCTTGATCGCTTGCTACACGACCTCGATTTCATCCTGTATTAGTCTGTCGCGTCGGTGATAATGAGAAAAATTTTAAATTATCGATATGCAGAAGTTGTAACGAGCTGTGTTTATGAAGTTTCGAATTTTAAGTACTAGGCCAAGGAGTTTTATATTGGAACCAAATTTTATGACATTTTGAGTTATGAATGGGTCAGGTGTGTGGTCCAAAATGCTTAAAGTCACTATGTTCCCACATTATAATTTATTAGTATCAGCAGTCGTTCTATAAAGTTCGTATATATAAGTAAAGTAACTTTACAGAGAACATGATTTAATTTTCTTTCTTTTTTGTATTACAGGCGAGTACCTATTATTTCTTTACTACCTAGCGACTACTGATTCACACCCACATTCACACTGATGCAGTAGGTGGTACCTATTTACATTCACATAACCAATTATAGCTGCTTTTACATAATATATTTTTAGTAGATACATAATGTATTTTTTTTAGAAAGCGTTAAAGTTTTGTTAAATTATAGATGATGCATTCGGTGGTAGGTACGCAATCCCGGGCTTTTAAGAACACCAAACACTAATAAAATGCCCAACAAACGTAGGTTTCATTATACTAACATTCTAATGTCCAATTCATTAGGCTCACGTTTAATAGTAATGTCACTACATTCATCAGCGGACATAAAACACGGAAACCCTAAATCAAAATGGCGTTCATAAAAGGAGCTATCTGATACTTTTTCATTATTTTACATCACTCATAAAAGTATGTGACGACAACGCGACCTGTGTTCTGGTCACGCGAACATCACTTAAATTGTAGCACATAAAATAATCTAAATCATAACTGGCGGCAGTGCTTGCTAGTCTAGGCGCTTATTAATTAAGTTATAAAAAAGTCATAGCCAAATTTACATATTTATGGTGCAATAAAATTATAGGTGCCAGCGTGGAACGTGGCGTGTGGATTCTTACAAATGGGGTGAGTACTTGCGCACTAAGACCATTGATGTAGACCTTTTAATTTAGACATGACCGCTCCGGTGCCAACTCGCAAAATTCTTATTTGGGCCCAGAACTTATTCTGGGCTTACCCTTTACCTAGGCTCTAAAACATTCTTAGGAACTTTTGCCGTAACATACGTCTCTTGTTAGAATAAATGTTACAAACTAAAAATTTATTGGCACGGTGTGATTTTGAGGTTGGAAACGCTTGTCTAACTAAAGTATTTCATCAGTATATATTAACATATAAAAAAAACCGGCCAAGTGCGAGTCGGACTCGCGCACCGAGGGTTCCGTACAAACCTGTAGGTATATAGGGGTAGTAACTTTAAAATTATTAAAAATATTTTTATTATATGATGTAACTAAAAATTTACGGTTTCACAATTTTGCCTTTATCTGTGCTATAAGACGTTGCTACGTACCAAATTTCAAGATTCTGAATTTTGATATAAATTTCAGCTCGATTCCTCCACGCGTTCCTGAGAAAAAGGATCTTGACAGACGGACGGACGGACAACAAAGTGATCCTATAAGGGTTCCGTTTTTTCCTTTCGAGGTACGGAATCCTAGAAATCAGCTATACCTTCTTAGATGTACGGCAAAATGTACGATTACAATGGATCTCTATATATATAGGCTGTAATTGATAAGTGTTTGCAGGCGATTATTCCGAAAACTTAAAAGATATCCAAAAACTTTTAACTAACATTGAAAGAACGTTACCCAATGAGTAAAATTACATCAATAACTTTTTTTTAAGAAAACAAAAGATATCCAAAATATTAAGTTTAAACGGCCCCATACATTTAGTAGGCAAACGTTCGTAAGTGGTTTAATTTGTCTTCAGTCATTATCCTCGTAGTGTGTTTCTCAGCTTTTTGCCACGGCTCAATTAAACTGGGACCCGGGGTCCGCTCGGCAGCCTAATCTCTGGTGTAGGCACTAGTTTCTACAAAAGCGACTGAGTTGGGATTAGGTTGTAATGCAGTCCTATTGCAGTTCGAGTAACAGCACAGGAACGACAATAGAAATCCATTATAGCTGCATTGCGACCGCAATGCTGCTGCCGTTTAATGGCCCCGTGGTCTAGTTCCTACAACTGCAAGAGGAGTCTATGACAACCGTGCAGCCAGCTTGCAGTCGGCGTGCGGTTGACAGGACTGTGAACTAACTTTGTAATTTTCATGAAGTTGCATCAACTGCATCAGAACTGCCCTGGAATTGCCATTTTGCCGTTTAAACTAGCCCGCAGTTGCTTCCGTAAAAACTATTGTAATGCCAATTCAGGAGCTTAGATTGCCGAGTGGACCTCAGGTTAGGTAGGTTATAGGCTACGGTAGCTTTTTACCATCAGGCGGGCCGTATGGTTGTTTGCCATCGTCGTGGTATAAAAAAAGGTTTAATTGAGCCGGGGAAAGAAGCAGGGAAAACTAGGAAGATGATGGCAGTAGAGAAATTAAACCACTTAACGAACGTTATACCACAGATTATATAATAGTTCTTACGAAGTTATACTAAATGTCATATGGGGGCGTTTAAACTTAATATTTTGGATAATACTTGTTTCATTTAACAAAAAATATTGATGTGATTTACTCATTTAATAACGCACTTTCAGTATTAATTATAAGTTTTTTGATATCTTTTTTATTTTCGGAATAACCTGTAAACACTTGCTTGTATACATGGCAAGTGTTTCATGACTATTCGAATACCTACTCAAAAAAAGATTTAGATTTGGTATATGATATGCAGGTTGACTATTTATATTGCGCGAGGTGATCAGGAAATTCCTACTGACTGAACCTGTACCTAATCAAAAAAGAATTGCCTGTCCCGTAAAAAACCGGCCAAGTGCGTGCCGGACCACGCATAATGGAGGGTTCCGTACCTACCTTCAATGAAATAAGAAAAAATAATTATCGAATTTCGTATTTGCCTATGAAAGAGGTTTTTTTTTATATAACTCGAAAACAATTTCTACTAATTTTTTTCATATATTGGATCTCCGGTTCAAAAGCTTTCAGACTTTCGGGGTGATTATTTCTGAAAATATTTACTCAATCACAAAATATTCAAAGAACAGACCTCAATGTTATTTTTGAAGACCTATTTTATTTCGATATTCGACATGTATGGAGTGCCCCTCCCCCTAATTTTTTTTTTCAACTTTTACTTCAAAACTAAGTAGCGACATACAAAATACGCCGAAGTAAAACGGCTGTGGCATACGGAAGGACAGACGGACATGACGAAACTATAAGGGTTCCGTTTTTGCCATTTTGTCTACGGAATCCTTAAAAGCATCAACATTTGATCAGCGGAAAGGTATGAAACATCCGATTTTTTTACGATTGAGTTGATCTCATAGATAAAGTTGTTAAGTGTACATAATATTAATAAATAATAAATAACCTTGCATTGCTAAGAGTTAAAAAAAGTCGCTTTATATAAGTAGTCCAACAGTTGTTTGTAGTTATGTTATATTCGGTTCACACATTTTCATAGACAGACTTGATAGAATGACCTCCGTACCGAATAAGTGACGCAAAAAACTTTTTTATACGCCGCAATGGTAATTAAATATGTAACACCCTCATTACAGGCTGCCCCGCAGCTGATAAGCACTAAGTGCCCAAGCAGATGCTAGTGAATTAAATATGTCCTATACGTATTTATATACTTAACACAGGCGGGATATTTTATGTGTGGGTCGGTAAGGGCCGCTATTATATGCCGTGCAAACAGCATCAGTTGTTTTTTTAATCACGAGTTAGGATATACATATTTAAAAAAGAAGATATTTATTCACTTACACAAACGACATAAATTACAGTAAGTACTTAATACAAGAAATGACACAAATTGTATAGTGAAATGGATGCAGACTCAGCGAGACCGCTGGTTTGGTTGGCTTTTTCTGATACAGTGTTATAATTTAGTTTCATATAAAATAAATAAGTTCGCTGAGCACTGTTAAGCGACGTGTCAACAGTGAAGTTAGACGCATAACTCGTATTATTTACACCAAACAGGTTTTAGGAAAAGAAACATTTCACGTGTGTATTTACAAAGACAACTTTAATTGTCTTTAACGTTAGTAAGGTGTGTACAACATGTCCACGTATTTCAAACAAAAGGCTAGTCCTTTTGTTTGAAACGATGACATCATTTTTGTAGGATGCTGAATTGATGGATGGCTGATTTAATAAAAACGACAAGACATGACTTAAAAAAATGTTTTGCCACCAAGACTATTTTTCTGCACCTTTTAATAAAATTAAACGAATTGATTCCAATTGATGACTTTTTCGAACCTATTAATATCTTTCCATTATACATATTTTACTAATATATGAGAATTGAGTAGGTACTAGGTACGCTTTCATTCTCTTAACAACCAAGATTAAAAAGAAAAAGTGATTCATATCAGTTTGAAACTTTGAACACCTCGCCCGCTTAGCTTATTTTGCTGCGGCTTGTACTACGCTACGCCACAGTAAGTTCCAACAAGGGGCCTGGTAGCAAAATGATAGATGCCACAATGGTTCCGTACATTAAAATTTAATAATCAATGTAAGTACATTAAATAAACAATGTAACATGCGAATTAATCTCATTATTCAAATTTCAAATTATTGGATAGCACCAACATGTTCCAAAATAGACTTCTTTCTAAAAATTCTACTCTGTCACTGAATTTCTACACAGAAACAAAGTCAATTTCAGTAGCTACTAATTCCAAGCTGACATAACAAATTGATTAATAATTCTATTTTTATGTTTAATATTTAAGATATTATGAATAAATGAGTATGAGTATTATTCAGCATATTTCCGAATGTAGATAATTTAATGTAAACAAGCATGAAAGTAGACCTATACCTATACAAATTCAGCTAAAAACTAAATTATCTCTAGTAATGTTTGTCCGCAAATGTGCCACCACCACCAGTAAAAATATCTACCAGTAAAGATACCTACATATACCTATGTATACATATGTAGGTCTCTGCTTCTACATCTACAGTCAGTGGTCACAGCTGTGATTGACCCGTAAGTCCAACAACTACTCTTTCGAAACTGATGGACTGATAAGAAACATTCAAAGGCATCAACAAAGTTTAAATAAAGAACTAATCACAGGAGTATGAGTACCTACACCCACGGCATGCACGCGGCGCGCACATACACCTCAGTTTTTCATACTTTCCGGATTTGCGAAAGTGTCAACATGACATGCGGTTAATTGGAAAGGGCGACAGACAGACGATGTCGTGATATGTCCGCACACGATAACAAACGTTTTGTCCCACAAACGCGTGTTTATTATTTTTTATATCGATTTACAAGATGTTAATTAAAAGTTGTAGTAGAGTGGAATTCACATTGTTTACTTGAATTACAACAAAATCTATAGTGACGTTGGATATGGATAATATGAATACTACTCTCAAAAGCATCGGAAATGAGACGATTGAATATTAATATACATAAAAATTATACAATCGTTACAGTAGTATTTAAGTACCATCTTTACGAACATTATACAAGATGTCCTTTAGCCATTGGATAAAGCTAAAACGTAAATTGCCTGGTTCAAAACCAGGCATACAAAGTAGGTATCATAACAATTCGTGCAGTGATGAAGAAGAAATTTACAAATTACGATTTTTACGTTTTTTTGGAATCTTGGAAGAATAATAACTCAAATAAGTAAGGGAGCGTAATCAACTACTCACTGCTCAAACCTTCACCAAAATTGTGGTGCCAAAGGGGTGGATCTAATCATCGTGGTACCCTAATGTAATGCAAAAAAATTGAAATTGTCATGTTGTGAAAATATCAGTTTTGTATTGATAATATATGTTTATGAAATTTATAATATATCTCTATTATAATTATTGCGCCGTGTATTGATGCAGAAACCAAAATTTCTTATAATTGGTAAGTAAATATTAATATATTACTGACTTGTCAAGCTTGGGCGTATTTATTATACGTTAACTTGACATTCCAGCCAATTTAATTTGAGTATCTACTGCCCAATGAAACTTTATTGTCAACGTGATTTTGACCACTCACAACACGGAAACTTTTCTTATTGGTGAAATGGCATGAAACCTTGGCGGAATTGAGATGAACACTATAAATTACGCTTGAATAATGGGTATTTTATTGGTTATCAAGACAAAAGACATTTTGGTTTTGAAAATCTGAAAATGGGTTGAGTTTTCACACGTTTCGTTGACTTCACTCGTCTTGTTAATTTTAGTTTGCGTAACTATAGTATTTTATACAATGTGACATAATGAAGAGCTTTTCAGTTGCTGAGTGGCCTGAGTAAGGTACGAGATTGAAAAGCTTAATTATGTCACTATTGTATACAATAGTTTTTCTACGAGTGCTCAATATAGGCAAGCCGGTAAGAATTGAATTCGACGAATGTTTTACAACCTGCTGCTTCTATACAATTTAGTAACTACTTCAATCTACCGGGGAATTGTGCAAGGGAGCCCCGCCGACGGCGTCGGCGGCGCCGGGGGAGCACCGGCAGCAATACTATAATATTGTATGAAAATACCTAAGAACATCGTTTACCGATCATCTTATGGGATACTATAAACAACGTTTATAAAGTATATGTTTTGAATATATCTGTTCATCTTATTGACAGATTATAAAGCTAGAGTAGAAAAACAAATTAACAGTATCACAATTGATTTGGCAAGCTCTGCATATTTTTCATCCAGTTCGATTAATCATTTACGTACTTATATATTAATTGCTTTAGTCTGTTAGGCCAACGTATACAGTATTGTTAAAACTAGTTACTATAATATTTCAGATTACATATATTATTAATTTCCAGAATTGTAGAATGGTGGAGGACGACCTACTCGGAATGCTACTTATTACATAGCCATTAAAAATAAAAATCTGAGCCTAAGGGGTCACAGAGGCTTAAGGAAGGTAACTATTAAGGAAGGTACAATAATTATGTTTAAAAACATTTGCTTCTAATTCCTGAGATCCAAACCCCATTCTGACGCTTTGATTTATTGTATTTTCGAATCGATTTTCATTCGGCCGACTTTATTTAATAATAGTGGGACTTGCAAAGGCGAACGGCAGGAAGAATCGGAGTGCTTAAAGCTGCGAGAGGATACGGAGAACACGACTACGTCGAGGAGTGACGTGACGATGGTGTTGCTGGATCACAGAAATACATTAAGCTTTGTACTGTGTAAAAAGAGAACTGCCTGTTAGGCACTCTCTTTTTTTATCCTCTTTTTGAGCCATTTAATAGCCTGTAACAATTTCTACTGCTGGGGTGCTTAACTAAGGCATATGCTCCTTATATCGAATACTGCGAAAAGTACACTTCTGGTAACTAACACAACGACAAGGTCGGCATTTCGACTTGTTAACCATTTGGAAAATTACTTGTAATATGGGCTTATAAACTTTTCGAAATTCATCACATCTTATTTAATGGGTAACCATGTCTTGGGTACTAAGAACTAGGCACCCGACATGAGAATTCTGAGTCGACTATAATGGTAACCGAGTGTACAACCACCTTAAACTAAGAAAGAGGAGCAGTCGCCCCTCCCAGACTTTTACATTTCATTCCATAAATCCATTTTAATGGAAAATCGATGATATAATTCAATTACTGAATCGCCACAGCAACGCCACAATCGCATTTTTCTTACAGTCCTTTTGTTTCTTTAAAAAGGAAACAAAGTCGCTTTCAAACAGAAAAAAATGTAATAAAATTGCAACGAGTCATTTGCTAAATGGGTTAAGTAGGTAGGAGGTTATTGTTTACGCTCTAAAGACTTGGCTTGGCTGCGCTTTTATTATTTCGCAATGAAACAAATATTTATTACCTGCGTTAATTCATGCAGTGAAATTGGTAACCCGAATTGCCGAGCACGCTACGCGCAAGGCCAAGGCTGGCTGGGCGGGTGCGTAAGATGTGGCGTCGATGTGTGTCACACACAGCCGCAGTACCAGTCGGCAAGGGTATCCTCGTCCTAGTCGTAGGGTGATTGTGCTAGTTTTCCGTCCAGGTCCAGTTTACCGTCCACTTGATTAAACTGCTACAAATGTATGGGGAAAACTTTACGAACTAAGCTCAACAAATTATCTATATACATAGTTCATTCTTTAGAAAATTTTAGTTATATGAATATTATATTTTGTGATAAACTTGAATTTATACCTAAACTAGCCTTTTCCCGCGGCTTCGCCCGCGTACTATAAGTACTGAAAAAGGATACGATACCCATGTTGATTTTCAGACTTTGTAACCACATTTGCCACTTTTAGGGATTAAATTTTCAAAAAACCTGAAACACGTGTTTACTCATATATCGTTAGGAATACTCCTGTGAAGTTTCTAATAAAATAATCTAACAAATCTTGATTCGCCATACAAACTTTGGACCCCCATTTTACCCCCTTAGGGGGTGAATTTTGAAAAATCCTTTCTTAGTGCACCCCTAGACCTTATAAGAAACCTACGTGCCAAATTTGGAATCTCTAGAACCAGCGGTTTGGGCTGTGCGTTGATATGTCAGTCAGTCAGTCAGTCAGTCAGTCAGTCAGTCAGTCAATCAGTCAGTCAGTCAGTCAGTTTCTTCTTTTATATATATAGATAAGTGTCGACGGAAAACTGACATATGTGGACGAAAACTAGCACAATCACCCTATGTAGATAGCAGCACGCATTTTTTTAATGAACCTTTTTTATTGTTTCTTATTTAACTTTAATAATTTCTACTCATATTTAATCACGAACTATGTATTTCAATCCATACGTGCGAAAAAATAGCTTTTTATTTTCCACATATCGAGTTGTTGGTTCCCAACGTAAGCTAAGACCTCAGCTTTGGTGCCTTAATTTTAAACATTAGATAAAGTGAACACGTCTAAAATAACTGTTATTTACTCGTATTCAACCAGTTGCAATTGCCTACTTTCCTAAAAAAATATATTTAGACCGTCAGTTAGATTATCAAAAAATATTGGACACGTATTTTTTATTTTGTCAATCAAACAAAAATTGGTGAATATGTAGCCCGTTAAAGTTCCGCGTGACGTCACATTTCAGTACAATTTTTAGTATAATGTGACGTCACGCGGAACTTTAACGGGCTATATCTTCACCAATTTTTGTTTGATTGACAAAATAAAAAATACGTGTCCATAATTTTTGATAATCTAACTGACGGTCTGAATATAATTATATTTTTTTTACCCAGGAAAGTACCCAATTATGTAGGTACGTATTTTCCGGAATAGTTATAATAGTTATAAACTAAAATATATAACGAAATAGAAAGTAAAATAACCCAATTTTGTAATGTTTTATTAGAAGTCTCATGTTAATACAACATTATTTATAATTTGAAAATATAATTTTAAGATTTGGCAGTCTATTAGTTAGATGACCTATTGAAGTGGTACATTTTGCCATGCGTCAAATCGAGCAATGCTTATTTTTTTAAATGTTAATAGTTATACAATACGAGTCAAGACACGAGTTTCCAACCTCAAAATCCACCGGATTATTTTTTAAGTCTTGATGTGTTTGGGCTCTAACCACGTGTTTCAAATGTGATCATCCTAATCTAAAGGGCCCTTATCACGGCAGGCACGTTGAACAAATTCAATATAATTTTCAAGCATTATAGGCGTAAGTGTCGTCCCCACAGGGGCCCATTAATTTGGGTTGTCACAAATATTTGATTTAGATTAGGTATCATAAATAATAAACTCTTAACTTTGGTTAGTATTTTTTGTGTCTAAAGTTTTGCCCAATAATGGGACCATTTTAAGTTCTTATCTCAAATAAAACGTTAACTGCAGATACACCACAATAATATAAAATGCAGTAAAATTAAGAAGTCGGGAACCCTCGTTTTCCGTATTCAGTTACTAATTCTTTGAAAGTATTTAAATAACAAAAGAGGTTAGCACAAGTTTATTGAAACAGAAATGGAACAGAGATGTCGGGAGGTTAGGAAACAATCGAAAGAGGAGTGTGATGAAATGTACGAATGTTAATAACGCGACCGCGGACCGCCACTCCGGTGGGACTGCGAGCGCAATGCGGAACAACGAAGCCATGGACGCGGCATAGTCCTTCTATATTTGTGCCACTATTTTGGTAATGGTACCATTTGGAGGCCAAGCCTTACGTTATAAGTTGTACAGATTAAATATTGTATTCCAGCAATAATAGCGTAAGCGTCCTTCAAATGGCTCCTTTACCAGAATAATGACACTTTTTTTTCTTTTTTTATTAGCCTGTATTAGTGTCCCACTGCTGGGCAAAGGCCTCCCCTCTTCTCCTCCATTCAGTCCTGTTTATAGTGCTTCCCCACCATTCCGTAAAGAATGCGTCTAGACACATTTATCTCAGTAAAATCCTGAGGACGGTAGTTGAGATGAGAACCGTTTCTGCCATCGAAATACACGACCAAACGAATGTAAAAAATGTATCAGAACCACAGGTAAGAAAAAAAATAAGAATTTGCATAATCGCAGCATATTATTTTTGCCAGGAGTTAGGGTAAACGTATCTCGATACGTATTGGTACTGAATTAACTACACCGCAAGCAAATTTCACGTCAACTCCATTACTCGTTGCAAACGACCGCAGAAGGTCAGATAAAAATACCAGTCAATAAGTATCGCTTGATTTAGAAGAGTTTTTGTTGGAAGGATCCCGTTTACGGAGTAACCCCTTAATCTTAATTCCTAACCTTTTAAAGCCCTTAACCAACCTTAACCTTTAGTAATGAAAAAAAATACAATTCATAAGGGACTTTCTCAATTCGCTTGTATGTTTCTGAGTTGCTGGGATAATCCCACATCCACAGCAGCAGGATTCGCGACGCGCGCTCTCCACCGTGACTTTTGTTCCCTTTGTGACGGGTTCACGTTATTATTAAAAACAATAAATCGCTGAGGGCGCCACCTACCACTATTGCTTCGCTTTCACATCGCAATAAGTGTGCAAAACTCTGCAGCGTAATTTATTTATCTGTTAATAAACGTTTTTTAATTCGGCAGTTGACTTTTTAATATTTAGCAGATCAAATTTAACGGATACCTATAGAGGCTATAGATATCTACAACGTACAACCAAGTACAATGAAATGTACCTACAGTTTTTAGTTAGGTACCTCATAGGTGAAACTAGACAAAACTTGCGAGGGTTCTGAAACCTACACTCTGTGATTTTCTCTTAAAGGGATATATTGGATTTAATTATACCTGCCGATCGAAAATAAAATTAATTACCCTTATTTCCAACGTTTCAGTAGGTAGAGGTTCCACACGTGTATATATGTCATATACCGCGACTACCTGTAATATATTATGGTTTGGTGACTTTCTGACGTGCGACGTCCTGCTGATAGGTAAGCTAATTGATGATATGTTCAACTGTATTCATTACTCAAAGAGTACATCTGAACGTCTGTCAAATTAGACCAGCTTGACAGAACTGGTTTCCCACGAGGTGCCATTGACCCATGTACTTCAAAGATGCCTGAGAGGTACGTAAATAGATAGTACTGAACGAAAATCATGATTGATCATAATATTACAATTAAATATCTAAATTAAATCTTGAATTTAAAACAGGAAATAAAATTCTAAAGTGTTCCAGATATTAAGTATTTAATTAACCTTTAATTCACTATAATTGAGTGTCGCAGAATGCGAAACTGATTTAAGTATAAGTGTAATAATAATTCAGGAATGATTTCCTTAACAACGAGTGTGGGATGCATCGTAATGTGGTGGCAGTAGATAAGGGTCTCACGCCGCTCTCCTTGGCAAACGAGAACTGGCGCAAACCTGTGGTGCTAAGCACCGAGGATCGCAAGACGGTATGGAAGAGTATACAGTATACTCTTATACATAAATATAGTGTATACTATAAGGAGCTACACGGGCATTTCTACCCCCACGGGACCCGACGTAGACGTGCTCGCGTCGGTGAACTGGTTACGATTCGGGGACCTCTTCGGAGAAATAGAAGGTTTTGCCTGTGCGGGCCTATGCCCGTATAGTTGTCATGAGGAATAACTACCAGAAATATATCCTGAAGGACGGTACGGTCGACATTTGTCGGGCATGCCGCCGGGAGAGTCACTCAGGCATATCATCTCCGGTTGTTCTCATCTTGCTAATGGCGAGTACTTGCACAGACATAACCTCGTAGCTAAGATTATACTCCAGCAGCTTGCTCTCCTATACGGTCTTGTGGACCACGAAGTGCCGTACTACAAGTACCCACTTGCGCCAGTTCTCGATAATGGTCGTGCCACGCTCTATTGGGATCGATCTATTATCACGGACAGGACTATTGTAGCCAATAAGCCTGATATCGTGGTAATAGATCGACCGCAACGCCGGGCCATGCTCGTCGAAATCACCGTCCCATGTGACGAGAACTCGTGAAGGCCGAGAAGGACTAGGCCAGCAAGTACCTAGACTTGGTTCACGAGGTAACCGCCATGTGGGAGGTTGATTCGGCGATCATTGCGCCGATAGTTGTTTCTGCGAATGGTCTCAAAGCGAAGAGTCTCGACCAACATCTTGAGACTTTCGCTACGGGGTTGTGGTTGGATCAAGGGTCACGGCGCGCATAGTCCGAAGGTTCCTATCTCTGCGGCCCTGACCACCGGCAGCCTGGGCCTTGCTCCGTTGCTGGCGGCACCCTAGGTTAGGTTTTTTATAATGTTTTTATATGTTTAAGATGTATTTTTATATATTACTTTTGTAAAAATATTATAAAAACCTTATCTAACTAAGAAATTAATGAAATGCTTTATTGTGCACCAAAAGAAAACACACATACAATATAAAAAAGAAACAGGATATCAGTAATTAGGTAGGTATTATATGAACAGTTTTGAAAACTAATGTTGAGATTAGTATTTTGGTTTAAGTGGAATTGGCATACTCGTAGTTATTTATTTATAGTATTGTGTACCTACTGACCAAGTTGAGACACATTCAGAGACACATAATGCTAATGCACTAAGTAAAAAAAAAAAACTACATATCGGTAGATGGATAGACAGAGAAAGAATGTTCACGCGTAATGCGCACCTACTAAGTATTTTAAATAATAGACAGTCAAGTGACGGTTGACACTAATTAGTAGCCAGGGGACATATTCATGTCATTGTGATGTCCCGGTTACAATTACATGATTATGTATGAAAGGACCTAATAATTTCATTGTACATATAACTTTAGTGTAATTATTCGCAACATGGTCAACAGCATTCAGTTGCATATATTCACACTAATAAGTACTCTAAACAGCTGTACTGTCGCGCGCAACGCTGCTAACACGACTTTAAATTACGTCGCAATCAGTCGTTCATTTTTTTTTAATTAGATTGATATGATAAAACTTCAGTGCATTTTGCGCTCGTGCTCATAAGAATATTTGTTCACGGTCACACTCACGTCTCTGTAGTCACTTCGCACGACATGTTTCGGAGTGCCTAGTTCTCCATCTTCAAGCACTAAGAGTGCTATTCGAGCCAGCCCGTTGCGCACTACATGCACGATTGCCGACTGCCGGCCTGCGTATGGAGCGGCGCGCGCTATGATAGATCTTGTTGAATGAAGGTGATCTTGCGCCGGCGCTGCTAACGTGTTTTGCAGCGTATTTGGTTCATCCGACATGATTGACGATAAACTAACCACACTCACTGTGTCCACTAAACTATCACAGCACACACTGAAGTTCTGGCCATAGATTACAGGCTTCCATGCTGGCGGTACACCCCAGCCCCTGTCTTGATTAAAATTAGGACGACGCCCAATCTCCAATATCTCGATCGCCTAGCGCATATTGCGTGGCACGAAGCATTTTTAACTGTGGGGTGTCGGTTCGAATATTTAGCACTCTTAAAGAAGAAGAGTGCTTGAAGATGGAGACCTAAGCTCTCCGAAACATGTCGCGCGAAGTGACTAAAGAGACGTCACTTCATCGTGAGTATAACCGTTATATTTTATAGTGTTAGTACATAGGTCTCACGAAAGTTTAAATATATAAAGAATATTGGTTCGTTGTGGATATCATAGTACTCACACCTGAATAAGTCGGATTTATAAATAGGTAATTTATATAGATAGCTACACTACACATTAACTAGAAATAGGAGTGTCACAATTAACTAAATGTCCCGTATTTACCATTTTTTTCATGAAATCGACCATAGAATAAGCTCCTTTTGATGATGATCTCGTTAACTATTTCGAATTCTGAGTGGAGTTCCGTTCTGGTTAAATTAATAAACTCGCGAAGTATATAAGATCATTCCATCTCAGATTGCAATTCTGTTAGACATAAATGAACGTTCTGTAAGTTCACTAATGCCTACCGTAAAATAAAATCAAATCTAATGTTAATAAATACTTGTTCTGTTGCCTTCTGCGCCTATTTAACAAAGCATTAATACAATTAAGTATTTATAATAAATATAAATGCTCAACTGAATCGAAATAAGAGTTGAATTTAAGCAAATTACACTCTGAACTTATAACATCCACTTTTCAGAAGCGACGAGACATAGAATACAAAGATCTACCTACAGAATCTATAGAATACAAAGTAAGCTGAAAGTTGCACGAGAGTGTACGCCACAAGCGCACTGGGTTATTATTAATAACGTTGGACAGTGTAATTAAAGTTAACACGTAGTTATTGCGGCTCAGATTGTAATTCCTCTTTAGGTTTGTGTTTATCATGATAGCGGAACGATGTCACCGGGGCTCCAACTGCTTTATGTGACGGCGATTAGTGTTTATCGTTATCTCGCGGTAAATCAGTGCTTATAATTAACAAACGTGCAGCCCTGGGTTCTGAGCGCTAGAGGGTGGCTCGGGAGACTTTATGGACTAAATACTTTGTATTTTTTCGAATTCATTAACGGCTTGATTATTTGTAGTGTTATTAGCTTGATGTTGATAAAAAATATTTTTATGTATATTTATTTTATCATTATTTGTGACTGTGTGGTCGGTGGTTATGCTAGTTTCCCGTTCAGGTTCAGTTTACCGTCCACCTGAGGCCCAGTGGGTCGTTTTCAGGAGCCCAGGTCTATTAAGGTTACAGGCCCACTCTAGATCGCATTTCATAAGTAGGAGCGAGTTTTTTCCATTTTTTAATAATCCGTTCGTGTGGGGCGGTCGGGGAGAAGTGTGACCGCGGCCGGGGAGGATGGCAAGATTTTCATTACGTTACCGATTATCGAAGTCGTAACGAATTTCCATACATTATTACGACACTGGCACAGATACTACACTGATGTTACATTACTGGTGGTCATTATTATATGGTTTTCGAACGCAGAATAGAGGATTTATGATATGGATGCATGTAGATAATAGTATTTTATATAACCGCGACATAATTAAGAGCTTTTCAGTCGAGTACCGTTTAAGTACGAAGCTTGCTGAGTGGCCTAAGTAAGGTACGAGTTTGAAAAGCTTGATTATGTCACTATTGTATACAAATCTTTTTCTACGAGTGCTCAACATAGGCAAGCCGGTAAGAATTGAGTTCGACGAAAGACCTGCTACCTCTATACAATTGAGTAAGTTCAATCTCCCGGCAGATTGTGCCGGTCCCACCGGGCTCAGGCAACAGTGTTACAATACAATATTGTATGAAAATCCTTTGTACCATCGATGGCGATACTACAATATGCGACCATAAAAGCTCTATCGAAAAGTATGCGCTAGTATTAGTTCGATCTACACAATCTCAATTCAAGCATTACAGTCGACGAGTAGAAAAAATATTATAATAACTTCTAGCGTCAAATACTGGAATAAGCATAGATCTATTTCGCTCCATAAGCAAAGTTGAATAAGAAAACTGCGGTAGTACGGGCTTGGCCGTCAAAAGCACGAGCCGGCAACATTACCCGGCCGCATATTCTGAACGCATCTCAAAGCATTCAGCCTGGCGCTTTATTGGAAATGGCGATTTCATCGTCGTAGGTAACGCGCCGTTCCTCTCACCACACTGCAGATTTTGCCTAATGGCTAATAATGAATAGCGGAAAGCATTGAAGTACCTACATGTTTACAACAAGTTTGAATAGTAATTATAAAACGATGAAGGAATGCGAAAAAACTAAATCTACTATAACGGTAAGTATAATCCGTAAACGCGAACCTTGTAAAGGGATTCTTAGTCGTACCCTTACCTCAGGCAAAATGGGTATTTTGACTCCAGGCAAAAACCAGACCTTACATTGTAAAATTTCGGTTTTTCCCTCTTTTTGTTATGAAATAAATTACCATCGTCTACTTAACGAATAAAAATGGATAATTAGCTGGACCTGTTTCAATGTTTTATTGTAACCGGGATAATAGTGGGCATAGTGGCAAAAACCAGGCAGCTCGTCACGTATTGTCTGTTAACGGTTTTAAAATAGCATTACTGCATAATGCCTTTTGAGTTTATTTATAGATACTTGTAGATAGGTAAGGTAAGTACTACTACTACTACGTATATCTATATCTACCTAATATGTATTATAAACTTAAGAGCATTGATAACAAGTCAATTCACAGGGACATATTTTGGTTCAAATTACGATTTTAACAAAAATAATGCCACGTATAAATATAATTTAGCTAAGATAGGATTGCTTTTCATCTTCCCATCCCCACCCCAGTTAAGGAAAGATTCAACTGTTCCTGTAAAAATTAATTGTGCCTACTAACACGAGTCTAAAGGACATAGTTGTCTCTATGCCTCAGTATACGAATAGAGCGGCATTGCCGAAAGAGACAATACCGACACATTAATCAAACTGATTGAGCGAGATTCATTACTAAATCAATAACAGATTTTTAAAACTCCTAGCGTTTAGGCTGCGTTACTACCAGAGGTTAGCGTGGAATGCGTTGTGAGAAATGTGTTTGTTAAGCACCAATAGAATCACTTTATTTGTATATCATCGCACAGCGCAGCTCTATGATTGGTTCTTTAAAAACACATTCCTCGCAACGCATCCTCGCTCATTCCTGGTGGAAAAGCAGCCTTAGACGTTGGTCTTTGACTGGACACTTTCACCTTTAGACTTTGGTGATCAACTCGTAGGTAAGTAATGCTTAATGCAGTAAAGTGGAACAAAGTATCTCGAATATCCGAACTGCAAGGCTGCAAACTTCGTAAAATAAATGTACCTTCACATTTTAATTATTCTGAAAGGTTCATCCAAAGTTAGATACGATAGTCTCATCTCATCTTAATTATTGCTATTATTTAATTCCATAAATGGTCATAGATGGCAGCTACATAAAGTTGTACCCATATTGCACATTACCGTTCGCAATGAATAACAAAATGTACAGGGACGGACTAGGGCAAAAGCTAATAGTACATTATTGTCGAGGAGGCGAAGTAGCACATTGCGGGCTGAGTATTATGTTTAAACGGACGACTTTAGGACAATATAGTGATTTTTTTCAAAAATGATACAAAACAGCCAACGAACATCGAATCGCGATTCGATTCATATATCTCCATCTTCATCGCTTGTCATTATGAGTGACAGAGACGATATAGTCCAAACTACAATTTTCTATGTTAATGGTACACACGACCAGTGTGTACGCCAGTGGAAGTGTATTTTTCTTCTGAAATTACCGCAAGCTATTTGAGATAAGTTAAAAGTCGCGATACCTACATTAAAAATAATAAAAGCCGATGTCGCGTTTCGGCTGTTTAGGACCTTTGCCTTTATTTTTGTATGGGTGTTGAAGTTACTAAAAAGTTTGTACCTCAATAAAAATGGAATTTGTATGCAACATTTTTGTTGCGAAATCGAGCCTGCAATTTCTGTAACTTTTTAATTTTTGCTTTTACCATGCATAAACTAGGCACTTCACCGCCTTATTTTAAACCGTAAAAGTTAACCTTGCGGTACATTTTTGAAAAAAATAAATTAATGATGTCCTTTTTTATATTGGCATTTAGTATGTATGTATGTTTCTATTAATTGAGGAAGTAGACAGCGATAGACGAACTACCTGAAATCCCTCATTCATATGCGAGGGCCAGTGGGGTAGCCCAGTTAGAATTAATAATGCCTGCCGGCCGGTGCCTGCCGTGTTATATTTGCTCAATCAACTGTCTGCTCCAATCAGGAATTATCGCGAAACGCTTACGTCGCATCGACTCGTCGCAAGAAATCTAACTCTGTATTAAGGTATTTATGTCATACATCTGGACACCTGACAGCAACACTTGTACTCTACAAAACTTTTATAATCCAAGCCCTATGGTTTTATGACCACATTTGACTAGCAAGTAAAAAATAACCGTAAAAATTCACACATCGTAGAATATTTAAAAGTATTTGTCACTAATTGTGTCATTTCAAATCACTAAACGAATCATCACCCTCTTACCGTTTGTACCCTCTTGCCAAGGCTCCATTGAGCTCTGCAACCTAATTCCATGAATTCGCGTAGGCCTCCAGATTGAAAGTCTGGCGTCTTACCGCCAAGCTACCAACGCTTTAAATCACCAAACGGATGAGCAAATTAATATTTCTCACATTGCTGGTCTGTTGTCCCTTGAATCCCCAAAATAAATATATTACTGAACCGCAATTAGAATACGATTGAGATAGCTGTCAATTACTAATTTTACGTAAGTATAATGGAAGATCTGTCACGACTAATCCTATTCTAATCGATGTTCAATATCAAACTTCTTATTCAGTTCAGTTTAGGATACTACAGGAAATAGTTCACAATTTTCGTAAAGAGAATATACATTTATATACAATTATATTGGACACGAGTGAGGATTTTTTGGACATTGTTTAGTAAATAATTTTAGAAATAATCACCCCTAAAGTCAAAAAAATTGTGTCCTCCCCTGTAACTTTTGAACCGGAGTTCCAAGAAATATAATAAAATTAGAAGATACGAGTATATTATATACTCTAAAAAATTGTGTCCTCCCCTGTAACTTTTGAACCGGAGTTCCAAGAAATATAAAAAAATTAGAAGATACGAGTATATTATATACCAAAAAATCCTCACTCGTGTCCAAAAATATTCACTCAATCACAAAATGTTCAAAGAACAGACATCAATGTTATTTTTAAAGAACTATCAATTGATGTGCAACTTGTTGATATTTGGTAAAAAGAAAATTTCACAATTAGTACTGTAAAAAAATTGCCCACCTAAAAATTTTTTTTTCAGTTTTACTACAAAACTAAGTAGCGGCATACAAAATACCCCTTATATTAAAATTTCATTAAGATACGTCTTATAGTTTCCGAGTAAAATGACTTTGACATACGGACGGACGGACAGAAGGACAAGACGACCCTTATAAGGTTCCGTTTTTGGCATTTTGACTACAGAACCCTAAAAAGGCATTTAAATCGTTTCAACCGTCATATTTAGCGCAGGGCTACTTTGCTATTACTGAGTCAGACACACATATAGCGGTCAGAATAATAACACGTCATTAGAGTTGGGGGTTAAAAAGACAAAGTTTAATAAAAGTTTGTTAAGTTACATGAGTAATCCCCCAAGTGGACGCATCGCGTTAATTCCTGAGCTGAGCCGTTTTAAGACACGTGGCGCTTCTCACGTGCGATGCATCGCAAATTACACGCTGTGTCGTAACTTAGACGTGTGAAATCAATAATGCTCTATTTTCAACCGCGAACAATATGAAAAATCATCGCATTTAATCAACGTTTAAACTTGAAGTGTCCGTGCGATGGATTTTTTCCTTGTGAAATAGGGAATTTCAAAATAAATATTTTTTTTATTTTAAGTGTTTTTGCTTCGGAATGGTGTCAAAATAATACCATAAATGAATTCGGCATCCCCGATTTATACGAAAACGATACCAGACTTGGCCTAGTAGCTGAAATGATGTAGATATCAATATATAGTTGAGAGCCTCCCCCCCTAAAAATTTGCATAAAAATCTTGGTGAGTCAACTTCCCAAATCCATTCTTGGATCCTAAGGAATAATCAGGCCGATGGAAATCCTTTGTTCACAAAAAGCCGTATTTAATCTTTTTATGTTGTGTGCAAACGCAACTAAGTATATAGCAACCTACCTACGTAAACCAAGTGAAGGATTTCATGTTTTAATTGAGTTGTCTTATTATATATATTTAAAATTTTAAAACTAAAAAGATCCTTTATTTTCTATCGAGTACCAACCCTGAAGTAACTACACGTGTAGATCGGATATATACATATTATATATATAAATTCATATTCGGTGTAGGTATAGTTAAGTGGACTAACCTGAGGAGTGATTGTACTCGTAAGTGCTTCGGAGTAGCGAAAGCAATGGCAGAGACAGTCAGTGCATCACCGCGGCTCCCGGTGCGCTGCTGCCGCGGCGCGCACCTCCAACCTGCTGCACGGAGTGACGTGCTGCTCTGCTGCTGACGCGCTCCACGGAGTGACGTCCTGCTCTGCTGCTGCCGCGCTGCACGGAGTAACGTGCTGCTCTGCTGCTGCGTCTCGATCTAGAAGCTGTCCGTAGGTTCGCTACTCTTAATCAGCCACCTAAGGGAACAGATAATTTTGAAGCTACATTTAAAAATGCCTTCCTAATGAACAGTAAGTGAGTAAATGTGTAGTATAAAATCATAACATTCGTCAATTCGATGCATATTTGAGGCATGTTAACCAAAAAAGCAAACAACCTCAATTTTGGAATTCTAAATTCTAATTTACTGATTTTGTTGAATGTTTTCTACTAAATGAGTATAATAGAGAATATAGAGATAAGAGACAGTAAGTAACTAATATTTATGGGGTGTAATTAGGTAGATTCGTTTCATAAATGAATCCTTTTCAAATGCCACAATATTTAATAAACCTACCTTTTAGGATTCCGTAAGGGATAAACGATTATAGAATCACGCGTGTGTCTGTCTGTCTGTTAGTAACAGCTTATTTGCTCCGAAATTATTTAAATTGAACCGACATTTCATACATTAGGTACCACCTTTGGTTTAAATGAATAATATTAAAAAATCATCAATTTCTTCCTTCATCTTGCTCCTCTCATTTAGTATGTTGCGAGGGGTTTTAAAGTCAAATATGTTTTTATGAAATTATACAAATTTAGCACTGACATGCAAAAACAATATCATACTCTCGAAAAACTAATTTGTATGAGTCGATAAGAGCAAATGCCTGCATTTAGGTTTCCATTAGTTTATATTGAGTAGTTCTGTTAGACGGACGCCGCAATTATTCCGGAGCTAATCGAATTGCCGTGTCGGGCTCAAGACGCAGGGAGACGCGCCGCCGCGCCGCCGGACAGGGCCGCACCTGAATGCCTGTCTCCTCACGCACCCCGTACAAATCCATTCACAACACTAATTGATCTAAATCTAATTATTTCATCTATACTCGTGCCAATTAACCTAGCCTTATGGGCAAGTTTTAAGGAAATTAAACATTACCTTCCTGCTATTCTGCCGAGTACCGGTTTGTTTTACATTTTTCATATAAAATTTTCAACGTTGTTCTTTTATTTTATTTTATATTAGCCTGGCAAAGGCCTTCCCTCTTTACCGCCATTTGGCCCTGTCTAATACACACTCCCGCCATCGTTCAACATACGTGTCCAGGTCGTGCTGCCTTCTCCGCCTTGGTCTACCTCTGCGTTGTTCTAAATGGTTATATTTAATTAATTGATAAATTCAATGATCTGGGCCACCATCCTCCTAGCCTGTATCCCAGATTTTCGCTATGACTCTATGGAGCTTGAAGTCCGCTAGGCAACCTAATCCCAAAAATAGGCGTACTAGCTTTTATGAAAGCGTCTACCATGCCAGGTATCAATTGAAAAAAAAAATCACAAACCTATTTAACACAATCACCACAATCGAAATAGGTTTACTTCATGAGAGTAAGGCGGTTTTTATACTGCTGCGGTTACCGCATGCGGCGCCGATGCGCGAGCGAGATAGCGCTCTGCATGTGTATACTGCTGTCACGCTTGCAAACCGTGGCCGCATCCGGTTGCGGCGCCAGTGTGATGTGTGATAATCGCCTTAATCAAAAAGTAGTCGAAAAATACAATCTAAACGCTAATCTTTTGCAAACGAATTTTGGTTAATTTCTTTCGTAAACCAAAACCCTTTACCGAACGTATTAGCCACAGCCGCAGACAATGGCCGCACAATAACGCCGGCCCAGCTGTGTTAGTGCATAATTTTATCAATTCTCTCTGCACCCCATACTGGCCTACTTAGGGACCTCAGCCCTCACCGGGGGATGCCACAAGAGCCCTACATATATCGATCTAGAGTAACCGGTCACAGTCGCTGTACATTTGTCATGTAAAGTTTTTAACATTTACTCCAGAGGATTTTAATAGTTATTAGAAAGTTAAGTTATTATAGTTAATAAGGGGTAATAACGAGTCAAAAATAATCTTACTAATTGATCTCGGAAGTATTTCATACCTAGCGTTCCTACTGGAATTAATTCCAGTTGTAGTTAGAAATGAACTTGGTTATTTTATTATATTTTTTCATTGTGATCAATTAATAAAAAAAGTTGATGCATTATCAAAATATAGGCAGGTAGGGTTAGTATTTGTTCACTTTTCGATTTTAAGTACTATAGGTACCTTAAAGTACTTTTACTTGAGAGAATTATATTTTTTTCTACAGCGTATATTATATAAATGCTGGTGATCCGTTTAAGGACATAGTTTGTATCGTATTCTAATCATTAAAAACTAAGAAAAAAAATTTTTCACGCGAAAAAAAAAATTTGGTTTTGTATGGAGGGTCGGCCGGCTGGGATGATGATGAACAAAAAAAAATCTTTTATCGTCCAATATTTTTTTCTACTAGTTTTTATTAGTCGCAATACGATACCAAATATAGCGATAACAAAAAAACTTGGGCCTTTTCGATAACAAAATGCAATTGCTCCTGTTGCCCCCCCCTCCGCCCCTGTATCCGCGTCTGGACCCTCTTGTTACTTTAGTAGTGGACACAGTGAATCCTCCTTTTTGTAAAGGGTCGGCAACGCGCATGTGACACATCTGGAGTTGCAGGCGTCCATAGGCGGGGCGTATGCTTGTTTGCCACCGTCGTGGATATAAAAAAAAACCTAGGTAATTGTTGTCGGTTCCACTTAATTTTACTACTTATGTACCTATTTGAATACCCGCAATTAGAGTTGTGCCGGCGAGAACGTTCTCGCTCTCGAGAATTCCTTCTCCTGAGAATTTCCGCACTTTCTCGAGAACGTTCTCTCTAGACGAGAATTACTGAGAGAGTAGGTACATAAAATCTGTGCAAATTCAGATTTTTTCTTTTTTGTATATCTTTTTGAAGGTGTTTGAAAAATATTTACAATCATTATAAACCGAAAAAAACCGGCCGAGAGCATGTTTAGCAAAAGGTTGTTTATTAAGGGATATGTTGCAGCGCTTACGTCATTTTACTATGCAGCACTATTACGTCCTTTACTATGCGTTTTTGAGTTATAATTCAAAAACGGCTCAACCGAATTCCTTAAATATAGTTTTCATTGTAGGTACTTATTAGGCCTCACTTACATGATTTTTTCCAAATTTTTTGGACCCACGGTTCAAAAGTTAGAAGCTCTTAAGTACAAATTTCTCTACTCACTCAGGAAACTTGAAGGAACGTTCTCCCGAGAACTGATTGTTGCTTAAGTATATGTCCATAAGTACCTTTATTTGGGCCAACTAGTCTCCTTCCAGGCGCGTCAGGAAAAAGAGGTAGAAAGACGGATTGTTTTCAATCCGTCTGCCTGGAGGAGCTATCGGTCCATGAAACACTTGATGAAAGGAAATCTTCCGATGTTCTCGGCTAAATTTTATGTCACTACAAATTTAAAAACAAACATGTAGGTAATTGATAATGATAACGAAATATAAAGGTTGTTCCAAGAAGAAGGCAAGATTTGAATTTACTAATTGGAGCGAAAAAAAGGTACCCGTTTAGTTTTCTAGTACTAACCATCACTGAGCAAAGCCGGAGACAGACAGAAAGATAGACGGACAAGGCGAAATTGTAAGGGTTCCTAGTTGATACGGAACCCTAAAAACGACCTTTTGAGTGGGTGAATTGTGACGGGCCGGCAACTACGGAACCCTATATTGAGCATGGCCCGACATGCTCTTGGCCGGTTTTTTCTTTTTTGCATAAAATAAACGCGATTTCATTTCATTACAGTTTTGGTTTTTATTATTTCAAATAAAAAACAATAGGGAATTAAGATATGTTAAAATATAAACAAGTTTCGTTTTTTATGCCAACGTTTTCGTTTTAATTACATGCTTGTTACATATTTTTCGGACATTACATATTTATTTTTAAATTAATAGTTACATAAAACTTTGTCGAGAACATTTCTGAGGACATTCTCCGGAGCAAAGAGAATTAAGCTTTTTTAATGTTAATAATCTCAATTGGAGACAAAATTGCTGTACCAGTATCAATTTACATATATGGTAAAATTGAGTTCTCTTCCAATAAAAGTACAAAGAAATATGCGAGAATGTTCTAGTGAGAACGTTCCCGAGAACGTTCTCGGAAATTTCCCGAGATAGCAGAGATTTTTGCACTTAGAATCTTTTTTTCGGTTAACAATGATCGTAAATATCTTTCAAACACCTTTAGGAAGATTTACATAAAATAAAAAATCTGAATTTGTGCAGATTTGATGTACTTTCTCGGGAATTCTCGTTACAGAGAACGTTCTCGAGAACTCTCTCGCAACATTCTCTCGTTCGGGAATGTTCTCGAGAACGGCACATCTTTACCCGCAATTATAGATTATACATGAAATTCCGAATTATATCCCTTAAACTAAAAACATAAGGCTTGTGCATGCGATCCTACTCGCACCAATGCATATCGAATAATTCTCGTCCACAGATATTACGAGAGTCTTTTCCCAACGCAAATATTGACTTGCACTCAGCTGGGAGAAGGAAAATGTATTTATTATCTACGGAGTATAATTTCACTATGCAATTTGAAGAACTAAAGTGTTTCTTATTTCATTCGTTAGTTGGTTGTGTAATGACGTACGGTACGGCAAAATGAAGATCGCGTCTTGTAGGCTCATCATTTGCTTGCATTTTCTTACAGTACAATTTTTTTTTGTGTTATACCTACCATAACAATTCTGGTCTGGAATAAAATATATCATTTTTAAAACTATAACGTTTTTCTTCCGTTACTAATATGCTACGGCAAAGAGGATATTATTGTCTATGGTTACGGCTACACCTACATTATGCATTTTTATTCAAATATCCACGACAACTTAGTGAATATATTGTAAGATAGGTGTACGATAGTTCGATACTTTCGAGAAATTTTCAAAATCAGCTTTTGTTTAACGCAAACGTAGGTAGGTACACCTATGTGGAATCACATGGTGCCCAAGTTATTTACGAGTAGGTATAGATATATACATACAATTTAGTACAGCTCCTTTCTTGAACGCAATACTGATGGACGTAAAGAAAAAATAACATAATTAATAGACATAAGCAAAACCATATTTAACAATGCCCATCAAATCTAGCTAAAGGCTGTTCACCTTATTATTCCCGACACGTCGACAATCGTGCTCCGTTCCACGATCCGTGCTCGTGAGTCCGAATCCGATCGTGTATGGGGAGCCTACGCTACAACCTGTCTTGTCTGTCAAAGTCGTAATTTTACCGTTTTAAGTATGCATATTGAGTCCCCTTTAACTAGTGCCAGGTACGGGTTATTTTCACGGGCCACGCGTGGCCTAGCTAAGTCCATTGTAGTAAACAGTGCAGTCTGGTAGGTAGGTAGTGTGCGTGGATACGAGGCGCATTCAGCCCGACAATAGAACAGTAGCAGTTCAATTGTTCGTAAAAAATCGTTCAGCGTCTCTTCATGGTTGCTCCAGACCAATTTATAACTCTTACTACAGACAAGAAATCTGTTCATAGCTTAATATGTTGAAGTAACCACAGAACGCTTTTGCCGGATACAGTTGATTTTACGTTGCTTTTGCAATGTAGGCACTGTGTAGTTATGTCCTACTTTCTGAAAAGCTAAGATAAATTATTTCTTTTTAACGGAAGAAACGTTTTGATAATAGGTAGATTTCTATCTACACATACACATATAGCAACTTAGGACATACAGGTACCTATCTATACATTGATAAAATGAAAGCAGTTAACTTTGTGTAGAAATTTCCATACATATTCAATATAGACGTTTGATAATTTAAATGAAACGCTATTATAATAATGCTAAATATGAAAAATATTCATACGTAGGTATAAACAAAGATTTATGAACACGATACTTACTGATTAATTGCTTTCTTTGTCTATTAATTTTATGCTTAAAATTGATACCACAGATACCTTCGTATCGTGTGCATGTGCGACGTATACAGAGGAGTATATCTAAGTAGATTAAGGTCGTAACCTTGACTGTACCTAAATGCCTATATACAAATAGGTTAGAGAATAAAAATTGCATGTCGGCATTATAAACACAACACACACGGTAGCGAAAATAATTTAAATTGTACGGTATCGGAGAGCAGACCGAGAAGCCAGCCGTTAATATTGCAGGGTGCGTGCGTATGAACTGTTTGTGATTGAGCCAGCCGCAGCCTTTGTGCGATCTTACGTTGCACCGGCCGCTGCCTATTGTGGCCAGAAGGAAGGAAAAGCCCCGATCATACACCAATCAAACTTTAAAGACGCGATCAATACCCGCCCTCATTGAAATCGCTTCTGCAAGGATAAGTACTGTATTCACTCTCGATGCACTCGGATTTTAATATAAGACTCAACGCTAAGATACAGGTAGCACAAAATACCTATGTACAGAATTTTACATTATCGTAAATCCCTAAAAAAATATGTTTTGCTTGACAAAGTACTGGGCGCAATAAATTACTATGATTAGTAAGGCCTGATAAGCCCTCAATCCTGGGACTGATAATGTAAAGTAGGGTGGGCGGGGCACGTTGGACAGTCGGGTAACTTGAGCAATCGACATATAAAAAGGTTAAAAAGAATCCTCGAATGTAAGTACCTACAGTGGAAACTAGCAAAACAAAATAATGCCGCTCCAATTTTAATGAGCAGAAGTATGTCGAAACCGAATCCACCGGGCGCGCCTATGACGCATGACCGTACAAACATACAGCCAATAAACTATTACTTTATTATACCGACGCCCTCAATAATCATTAGGCTTTGTTAAACATTGGCTCGTCGCGCTGGCTTTACGAGTATTTACTTTCCTGCAAAACGATGTCCATAGCCCGTATGCCGGTGACTAGGTACTCCGCGGGATTCGAGTTACGACTGCAGACCGTGGCTTCTCTCCATGTTTACATAAGCCATTAAATATTTGTTTTACTTTGATAACAATGTGCGTATTATTATAATTATGACATTAAGTGTAGTAACAAGACCCCTGACTGTACATACCAAACCTATAAACTTATCTGCACGATTTTCACTACCTACCTTATTTATATACCTAAGTCGTTGATCTAAACGATCTAAGGCGGTTATTTCTTTAGGCATGTATTAATCATAGACGATTTAAAATAAAATTATATACTTGGACTAGATACATTATTTAATTCCCAGAATGATATATCAGATATATGCGCTAGGTATATAGATCTATCCGCAGACACATCCATGTCCAATTCCCGCCATACATTGACGGATCTCCCCGCCGGGCACACTCGCCAGACAGATACGGTGGACAGATCTGTGCGTGTATCCTAGTCCTGGGCCAATTGCTCGTTTTATTTGTTTTCAACCGACTTCAAGATTTCGAAGGAGGAGGTTCTCAATTCGTCGGGATCTTTGTTTATGCTGCATACACAAAAAAAAAAATTAGTCCCAAAGCAGCTTTGCATTTGACCTACCTACTTAGTTTTTTAAATAATATTTTTGAGCGATATTCCGCAAGTTCCTTTGTGCGAATCTAACATGTCGTGGTTTTACGGTACGTTTACCTACGGATAGGTAGAAAATAGGTAGGATAGCTTAGTATTAGTGGGCATTGGGTATGTCTGCATCCAATTTATGTATTCTATTACCAATATACCCACAAAGATCCTTTTAACGCTTCCACAATTCCATTCCTGGTGGACTGGTAACTGAATCGAGAATTATATCCATGAATAGATTCAATCATGTCTGTTGCAATTAAATTTGAGAGTACCTACCAAACAGGACTGTATCCAACGGTCGCCCGAGCCGTTACTAGCATAAAGGCATTTCAGTTCTCAGAAGAGAAATACATTTAATAATCTGAGATTGATTCTATTGATAGGTCTCAGAGATCCCTTTCGATCGTAGATTTGCCATTGATTGTCCGAGCTCCATGGTACAATCAACTCTACGGTACATATGAATATTATGAATTGAGCAAGGCTACCAGTAGATAACATCTATTAAAGGATCATCATCTGACAAAACCAGATACCTATATTTAGAACGAGAGTTTTCGCTCGCGAATAGTTGATTTATGAAGGTGCATGTGTAGAATATCGCCTATGTAGTAAATGTCTTAAGTTGTAACGTTATTATAGTAATAAGTTAATATAAATAAGCAAATGAAATAATATTGGTACATTCCGCGAGTCCGCGACCTTCCCGCGAGGCGCGCGGCGGCGGAGCACGGTAGCGAGGCTGGCGAGGGGGCGTCGACAAGCAGATTGGTTTTTTTATCAAATTATCTTACCTGCATGGTAAAAGGTAATCATTTCGTAATTATTAGTCTTGCCTGCACTTGTAGGGCAGCTCCGTTAACTTTATATTTTTATTTAGCTTCTGTGTTATTCAGAGCAATGACGCGTAGTTTCAGTGACCGCGAGGCAACCGGATGGCTCGCGGTATTTAAGCTCCTGAAGTGATGAGGAACCGCCCTGTGCAACCCGAACTGACCCAACTTGGACTGGAGCGGAAATAGAGGGGGGGTGCAAACATTTTTTTTTTTATCGAGACGCAACCGATTGAAACAGTGGTTGCCTGAAAGAATGTACCCTGGTTATATAACAAAATTTTAATGCCATCCCTCCTGGTTGGACTGGTTCCCTGTACGAGAGCGAAGAAAAAAAAAAAAATTGTCAGGCAACCGCTTGAAAATTAGCATGCTTGTTCTTCATCACATACAGACACCGGAAACAAATTGCCATCCGCCCAGGCCGGACAGTTATCGAACCATCAGAGTTGGAAGCCGGACGCAAGGTGAATTGTTCTATAGGTGGAGGAGAACTTAGAAAAAACGCACTTACAATCATCGAAATCGGATGGCATTTGTTTTTTAAATTTAGGATGATGTAGCAAACGATATGACTAAATGCCATCCCTCTCCTATGAAATTTCATCCCTCTGTGGCTACCCCTACAAACGAGAAATTCGTCAAATTTGAATACGCGCAATAAAATGTTTTGCAATCAATTGCCACAGAGGGATGAAATTTCATAGGAGAGGGATGGCATTTGGGCATATCGTTTTCCAGATCATACAAAACTCATAAAACAAATGCCAGCCGATTTCAATGATTGTAAGTGCGTTTTTCCTAAGTTCTCCTCCACCGATCGAAAAATTCACGTTGCGTCCGGCTTCCAACTCTGATGGTTCGAAAAATGCATCCCGTGGCAAAATGTAATTGGTACTAAATACTAATATTAGTTAGGTTCACAGATGAATAGATCAACTATGCGTGCCATAACCGCCACGGGAATGCGACTGTCAGCGTACACAAGGCCAATAGAAATAAAATGTAAAAGCGGAGCGCTTTTCACATCGTATGAATCGTATCGCATTTTATAGCCTGGCGGTAAGACGTCAGAATTTCATTCCCGAGGTCTCAGGTTCAAACCCCAGATCGTCGCAATATTTTGGAACTTACCTTATGTATGTGTACCTACGAAATATCATATGATATTAACTAGTCCTTTATTAGTGAAGGAAAACACTGTGAGGAAACCGGACCTAATCCCAATAAGGTCTAGTTTTCCCTCTGGGTTGGAAGGTCAGATGGCAGACGCTTTAGTAAAAACTGGTGCCTACGCCAATTCGTCGGATTAGGTAGCCAAGCGGACTCCAGGGTCAATTGAGCCGAGGCAAAAGCCGGGACAAACGCCAAAAGGTTGATGATGATATTCAGACCCTAAGTAAGTATCCACAGCATTGTGTCCGTATGTGTACCACCGACAACGATAAGGCCCGACACTTGGCTCGACATGCCCGCGGCCAAACAATCGATTACCATAAAAATCGTTGACACAGAAGCGTAAAATTTCAACTTTGAATTCCCCAAAGCCATTGGCGGTTTACTTCTCGCGTGGATGCGTCCCCCCTTCCCATTGGTTGATAACTTGATATAATTTAAATATTGTCACCTCAACGACGGAGGTTGTCGCGTTATCGCAATTTATTTCGCGAGGGAACATGATTTAATTTTCCGTCACCCGATACATTAATAAATAGATATTGAAGGGTGTACAACACATGTACCTACGTATTATTTGAACAAATGTATTTTTATTTTACATACCTATGGACCGGAGAAGTTTAGCCTGTGTTACAATCTCGTACTTAAGTGTCCTGCTACTGGTGACAACTAGCTGATAATCATGAGCATTGTTTTAGTCAACATTCACGATTGCTGTTCTGTATTTCAGGCGGAACTGATGGTCATTATTAATGAAAGAGTCCGATTAGTTCTCGAAGGGCCATCACCTCCGAACAAAATTCTTGTTTTCAGTGACAGCCAGTCAGGGCTCACCGAAATTGCCAACCCTAATAGTCACAATAGACTGGTTAACCAAATCCACAAACATCACACTGCATGCGAATTCTTTTCGACGAAAGCATACTGCGGTATATTTGGGAATGAGCTTGCTGATGCCGCAGCTAAAGCCGCCACAAAATTGAGTCGAACACCAGACCATAATTACGATCCAATCAGTCACGTCAATCACCAACTTAAAATTGAATTACGAAAAGAAAAAGCTCATTTAAGTATACATACTCGTATAATAACCTCAAAAAAATGTGCGTACACAAAATCTCTATTTCCAACCTACGAAATTCTAATAGAATACGTCAAAAACTCCCTTACTTTTGCTACCACCCAATACCTAAGAAACCACGGGTATCATAAAGAGTATCTCCAACGCTTCCACATTACAAATGACCGTTTTTGCCCTTGCCATCCTACAAATCAAATGGGAAGGCAACTGTCACATTGTCATTTTCGACAATGGTCCTTAGAAAAGCTAAATTTGTAGTTTTTATTTATTTTCGCGAAAATGACTCACTGTTTCGTCTCGGATTGGTCCCTAAGGTAAATTCTCAGGTTTCCGAAATACCGTAAAGTTAAAATGCTGTAGAAAAAAGCGAAAGGGAAGAATTCTGCCTAAGAAAAACCTTCTGACTGTATACAGTATAGTTTCAGTACATTGTTAAGGAGCATTCATCTTTTGTCTCTTTCTCTCGTTGTATGGAATCTGGAACAGCGCCCTCTACGAATAGTTTTCACCGGCCTTCCCCATTGAACAGACACTCAAGCACCTAATCTCCAACTGCCCACGGTTTGCACGAAGACGCAACGACCATGCAACAATTTGCCGTACTTTTAATATTAACCATATACATAGGATAAAAGGTATAGAGGGGCATAGTAATAACAATACCAAGATCGAATCGCCCGGATCCGGGAAGCCCGGATCTAACTATAAAGATAGTATTGTAATCTAACCAGACGGGTTTCGTTGCTCTCATTATTGTGTCATCTGATTCTTAGTCCACTACAACACACACTAACAAAAAACCCCGAAAGTCTCTATTTGTGCCCTGTTTATTGTCACCCGAGATTTTGGTACCCAGATTTATGTGCAAAAGTTAATAATAAAAAATGCTTTTTACGCTCACATTTAATGGTTTCTGAACGCTGAACTTTTGAGAATCGATTATTAATATTGATATCAGAGTTCATTTAATTTATTAGTTAATAATAATGTCACCCATCAATGCATAATCTATCTTACAGCCAAGATGGATCAATCTATGATTCCGTAGTCGTGTCTAGCAATTATACAATTCTAGCATGGCGGTAGAGGCGGCGTAGGCACGCTACGGCAGGCGGTCTACGCCGGTTCCGCTCTCGGATATTAGGAACGCGCCGCCCTCTGTACCGCGTCGCGGACTCGCCGTGTCTCGGCCACAGATCTAGTACGAGTATAGTAAGATGGATTGACAACGATCAAAAGTGCGACGAAAACTGTAATGCAAGAGTGTGTGTAACGCTCACATCGACGAGCGTAAAAAATAGTGATGCCAAGTACAACAGGTCAATTATTTATCGATATTTGACTTTCTTATCGAAGAGTTGCAACGTTAAATTTATATTCATGTTTTACACTAAAAGGGCATATTAAAATTCTATAAAACTAAAATATATTTAGCTAAAAAAACTGGGTAGCGGTCATAAGCGGCACATAAAAAAAACACCTCTATCTAGTTAATTTCATCAATACACGCTTTATATATTTATGGCTGTGATATAGGGACAGACTGACATGACAAAGCTATAAGGATTCCATTTTTGCCATTTTGACTACGGAACCCTAAAAAGAGGATATAGATCGTGTCTTACAAATAGGTAAATGTAATAAATAAGCCCCTAAAATCGGGTATTACAGTTTAAATTTACTACTTATCGTTTGTCCGAAAAGAGAAGTGTCGTGTTTTATATTGGAGCTCCTACATTTTACGACACTTCTCTTTCCGGACAGGCTCCTCTCATGCAAGATTCAAAACGGTTACAAAAAGACAATAAGAACACAATTTAACATTCATACGTAATGACACTAAATGACATAATGTTAATACAAGATTTATTTGTTTATTATAATTCTTTCGAAGCTATAAAATTTTCATATCGAACATATATGTACGATATGAAAATCGATATATGTACGATATTTTGTCAAACCCTAGCGTAGAATAACAATTTCGATTTTTACACAAAATAATCTTTAATATTAACTATTATGATAAAATATTCAATTCAGTAGTAAAATAATCATTAATCTTTAATGGTATCAAACGGTTTCTTACATGATTTATTTGGCTAATTTGTTAAAATATGGTTTCAAAAACTTCGATCGGAATATCATATTTACCTGTGAAACGAGTGATTACCTAAGTTTTTCCTTTGAGTAGTTGTGCAATCCAGGACGCAACACGACACCATTCTTTTTTTTTCATTCTAAGTGATTTAACACCGGATTATATTATATTTTTCACGATTAAATATTAGCTCTCACGACGCGGGTGTTTGAGTGTAAAGAGGGACGTCAAAAGTTGTCGTACTTGGAGAATGATCGTGTATCTCTTTCGCACTCGCGGAATGTTCATATACGTGTTGGTTTCTCTTTTGCGCACTTCATCTGTCTTTAGCGTAAGCGCCATTTTAGGTTTGTGGTCTCGGCTTGGCAAACGACGACACGAGAATAATTAATCTATATTACACAAAAAGAAAACTTATCCTACAAAAGGCGAATATTCATGCCATAAGGCCATCTCTGCCAGTCGACATCAGGGTCAAGCAGAAAGATTGTAGGCGGTGCTTCTAACGATACAGAAAATAAATCAAATGACGGAAACGTACAACTTTAAAAAGTGCGAATGTAATACTAAATTCCTACACAGGACAATGACATATTTATCTGTCTATCCCGGGATCACCAGTGCTGCAAAGGGTTCGAAACGTCGGGAGATTTAAAAAAATGACTAAAAACACGCGATTGCTCCGTTTTTTTATCATTCATAATGTACTTATTATTATCGCGGCAACAGACGACAATATTCCTACACAGGAATTACATAATACTAACAAATATAAAATACAACACTAATATTGAAATATCCTTTAACAAAGAAAGTACCGACTTCACAGAACTACATACAATATATGTATTAAATTTAAACTTTCGTGAGACATCACTTAGTAGTGATGTCTCACGAAAGTTCTCACACAAAACTCACGTCTCTTTGGTCACTTCGCGCGACATGTTTCACTCTTGAAGATGGAGACCTAGACTATCCGAAACATGTCGCGCGAAGTGACTAGAGATACGTGAGTTAACCATTACATATATGTATTTTTTTTTGTCATTCTTCATGAACAATTGCGTCTTACCCCATTGCGCTATTTCCGATTTGCAAAAAGAAATAAGTACTCGAGGTGCGTGCGTACGTGTGCGTGCGGTGTATATTTGTAAAGTTTCTTTATTTATCTAGGATGTTAGGGCCAGGCGTGACCTTGGTTGAAGCGAGTTGTTGAAGCGAGCGTCTACATGGCTGACAACCAACCAACCGCTTCTGCCAATGGTTGGCAGAGCACGCCTTGCCACCAAGGGCGTTTAAAGGTCATGTAGAATTTGCCATCAAGCACTGGCTACCTGGTTTAAAATCTCTGTTTTCTGCCAAGGTCTCGTGGCAGAGGGCTGTGGTTGTATGCCGTCTGGCCCTAACTTTACCGTGAGGGAGAAACCTATATACTTAACCAAAGAATTATTTACGAAATCTGCTTAGTCGTTTTCGCGAAACCGATGAACATTTTTTTAAATAGAAATGTCCCAAATTTTAGAACCTCGTTACTTTTGAAGTTTGTTAAAAAACCGACCAAGTGCGTGTCGGACCACGCATAGGAGGGTTCCGTACCTTTATTAATGTAATAAGAACCAAACTAATACCAAAAGGTCGTATCTGATACCTATGGAAAAAGTTTTTTGGAGATAACTCAAAAATGGCTGAACCGATAATGTTCAAAATAATTTTCGTAGAAAGTATATGATAAGGCACATCGTCTCAAGTTTTTTCATATTTTTTGGACTTACGGTTCAAAAGTTACAGGGGGGGGGGACACAATTTTTCTGACTTTCGAAGCGATTATTTCAGAAAATATTCACTTAATCACAAAATAGTCAAAGAAACCTCAATGTTATTTTTAAAGACCTATTGATTAATGTGTCACACGTTGATATTTGGTTAAATTTTTTTTTAAATTTAGTCACATGTATGGAGCGCCCCCCCTAAAAATATTTTTTTATTTTTATTTAAATACGTAACTAAGTAACGGCATACAAAATACACCTTACGTGTAAATTTTATTCAGATACGTCGTATAGTTTCCGAGTAAAATGGCTGTGACATACGGACGGACGGACAGACAGACAGACAGACCGACATGACGAATCCATAAGGGTTCCGTTTTTTGCCATTTGGCTACGGAACCCTAACAATGTTTGTACAATTGTACAGTAACTACGAGTAGGTTAGGCTAAAACGAAATTTAATTAACCTTTTAACACTTTGAGACTGTTTAAAATAGTATCTACTTCGATAAATTAGGAGTATTCTTTTTAGTCCTTTAATTAGAACTGTGTACAGTCAGCAGCAGATAAGTAAGCGAGTGACGTGTTCAAAAACCCGCTTATATTTTCTAAAAATTATAGTGGTTACAAGATAATTCATTTTGTGTTTTCAATGTGTGTGTGTTTTATTTGTTCATCCGCTTTCGGTTAAGTTGGATAATTATTTAATAAAAGCATTAGACATTTATAAATTGAACGAACGTCTGTAAGGTCAGGTCGGTTATTTGAAATTGGGGAGTAAATGCAACTGTGTAGAAATTACTAAATAACTAAACTAACAAAAAATGAGAAATCCTTTTTGAATATCCCATAATTTATAGACGGAGAGCCACGTCAGATATGACACAATAATGAGAGCAACGAAACCCATCTAGTTACTTGATAGCAATTAACTAGACGGTGACTATACCAACTTGTTTCTAGATTTGGACATCTGGCAGCTGTAAAGTGGTGGAGGTCACAGAATGCATGTAACTAAAAGAAAACAAATCCTGTTCTGGGTTTGATGCAATATTATAGGATTTTGAAATTATGTAATTAATTAGATTATAGCATAGTTAGTCGTCGACTGCTTTTGTTTCCGCAATAATACACAATGTTTTTTTCTTCTAATTCTAATTGTTTTGAATTCTAATGTTAAAATATAGGCCCTGTCTTCTAAAAATGACACAACTTCGGCAGACATTAAATACGTAAATATACATCAAACGGGCTGTTCAAATCAAGAGAAAGAGGAGATTAAATACGCAGAAATGACGAAGGTTTGATCATTTAATAAGTTTTAATAAGTATATAAATATTTAAAGCCATATTATGAAAGAAAATTTTAAATTAGGCTGCTTGTTTCCATTATTAGTGATACGTTAAGACAATACGACGCAAAATGGCGAGTTTTAATGTCGTTTTCGGAGAAATCGTACGACGACAATGGCACGATCTTTCTAATCGTAAAAAAACGATACTTTAGCTAATAAATTCCGTTTGAGAGGCATTTCAATGCAGTGTAAGAGCGGCAAACATACCTGTTGGGTAAGCCGGAGTCAATTTAGCTTAGCCTTATATTTCTTTGAGGTCAGTAGGATAAACACTAACATATTCTCTAAAATAATAAATTTCATCATTGTGTATGATCTTTTCCGTAGTCTCGGATTTTTGCCACGACTCACTCAAGTCCGATCAGAATCCTATTGATACCTCTAGTTCAAAAGAATTGGCGTAGGCACACTTTTTTATCAAAGTTAAGGTAACATTTGAACCTTAATGATAAACAGACTTTCTGTCCATGTCCCGTAACGGACAACCAATGTTCAGCACATTTTCAAACATAAGTACTTATTTATAGAGAAATTTGACACCTAGTCTTTTCTAATCTTCATTAAATCACTCTGTGTTTTATTCTCAATATAAATTGTTTAAACACTTAAGAACGAATAAGGGGAATTTTTGATAAATTACTATAGTTAGGTCACTATTACAAATCCACAGACAAGCGTTCTGAACATATAAAATACCAACCGACAAGTCACTGACTATAATCACCTGAACAAAATTTGAGATGGTTTTTTTTCATGAGTACTTTTCTCATTAAAATGCTTAATAAGTAAGTGGCAAGTAATCCATTGAACGCGCAATACTCCGGGAGTGGGTACGAATGCCTGCTGCGGCCGGGCTAACGATTTGCGTGATAAATACGCGCTCTCAGCGAATGATTCGAACTTGGGAGCGTGCTTCAATTTGCACATAGTTTAATATCCCAATGGATACAGCGCCGCCGGTGTTTGGACGGCACGCGAATTACAGACGGTTTACCGAATGTTACCTGTAATCACTCTAATCAGACGTATTCGGGATCGCTGCATCGTACCGCTACGTCTGCATGAGGTCGCTAGACTTTCGCACTAATTGCGGATGTTCCGAATGTTTATCACTTTGTTCAATATTGAACGTCCATTAACTAAGGCTATAGGTATAACAGTCCATTTATGACCATTCGATGGATTGGGTAGTTAGCGGAGATCGTCGATTTAGTTTTTTTGACAGTTTGTTACGTTGCAACATAGGTTTGAGATGATTGGCAAAATCCTGGTCATAGAACTTTGAATAGCCTTCTTCGAATACCTCCATTGTTATAGTAGCTTTAATTGGCCAGGCAGATTATTAATATTTTTCACATTATTAATAGCCGAGTTACCTATGTATGTGTTATATGGATAATGATTTCGCCGACGTCTATTCGTTTCTTCTGAGATAAGATGTAAAGTGATATGTCTAATAATATATCCCTATGCCTAACATGTTAGGAACTGACCAACGTCAATTGGTACTTCATAATCTAATTGAAATATTATATAGCCCGCCGATTTAAAGTTTCAATGCTAACATGTACGTATTGTGTATCAACTCTGTAATTTTTTATTTCATTTCCAACAATCAGAAAGCGTGCAAACTTCAGCATGGAGTAGTCGTGCTGGTCGTCCACGGGACTTCTCTAAACAATAATTGCGAGGGAGAAATAATAATGTCGGCGCAGCGCGGGCCGTATCCGCTAGCAATAAAAATGTAAAACGCTACCGATAAGCGACGGCGCAAAGGCTCGAATGTGAAACGGTAGGGCCGCTCCGCCTGCGGCGCGCGCCTTGTCGACATTTAGTACGCTGGGTATGGTTCTACACCCTGTTTTATAATTGGTGTAAGGATCTGTTTCGAACTTTGAACATCCGTATCACTATCAGATAATATAGATGGATAGCTGGCTACATCTGGTATGGCACAATAATGAGAGCAACGAAAGCCCTCTAGTTAGTTGGCTATACTATCCCTATTACTAGATCTGGACAGCTGGCACCTAGAAGATGGAAGTAAAGTGGAGGAGAGAAAAGAATGAAAACCACTTGAAGAATACAAATTCTCTATTTCTGGGTTTGATGCAGTACTATGGGAAATTATGTATCTAATTAATTAGATTATCCACATCGTTGCCAGGAGTTACTGTTGGTTACTGTTGGGGTAAAGTAGCGACAAATGACGTTTAATGTAATTCATAGCTTGTCGCCTAATGTTGTTTGTGTCTGCAATAATACGCAATGTTTTTTCTTGTAATATCGAAGTATAGCTAAGCCTTGTCCATTTTAAAAGATTGGCAGTTTTTACCTATTTTGGGATTCCCTTTTTCCAATAGATGTTTTCTGGTCCGTCAAGAATGTAGATGTCCAGATCTAGCAATAAGATAATGCTGAAAACTAACTGTAAGAGTTTCGATGCACTCATTATTGTGTAATATCTGAAGTCGCCAGCTGTTAGTCTAAAAGAAAGATAATCGACAGCGATTTAAGCATGTGTAGGTAGCATGTGTAGGTAGGGTTAGGTAGGATAGGATACATTGGTATCAAACTAGGTTATTATCTCAATACAACCTAATTATGCCTCGCCTATCATCATATTTACGAGTTTATATTCTGCGTGAGTAGTACATAAGATAATCATAGCATAAACCTACATATGAAAGTTCTATTTCTAACTGCAACAGACATCGAAATGGTCTCATATGTATAAAAAAAAATGTTATCCACTAACGATAATAGTAAAGGTATTACGTGAGATGAATAAGAGGACGATAACTTTATTTAGTAAGTACGTATAATTCATATACACAACCGGGAGTAGAGCAACTGGTCACATTAAATTTATAACAAAATATTTCAGGGCTAACGCAACTGCACAGACAACATAATCATTCAAAACGATAAATACCTCTAAACTACTGCATATACACAAAATATAAATTAAATTAGCTTTATAAATTAATTTTAAATTTTATCGATATTTTTACGGTGTTAGCTAGCCACTACACTACGTAAGCGGGCTGTTTGAGTTTTTATGTCCGGATCAAAACCGCTAGGTATTTTGTCACACAAAATATAAATGTAGCCGACTTCCTTCCTTCATTGGTGCAGTTTATCTGAGTGATTAATTATGACTTGTACTGCGGCGTGTTTGGCTTTCAGCAGCTGAATAAGTATTTCAATTTAACCTGTAAAGCGGGACTTTGCTTTGAAACTATGGGAAAGTGAATATGCCAATGTTCCTTTTCCTTAATTGAGGGAATACTTATGTGTTTTCTTAAAAAAAAAAGAGTTTTTAGTCAAATATTTCAAAACAATAATCATTACGTACAAAAAAAACATCGCCTTGCTGGAACTAGAAAGATCTTTTAAATCACAGACGTTTAAAAAATATAAAAATCGATCTATGGAAAGATCGTGAGAAAGTAATAATAAACATATCAATTTGGCGATCGATCGGCTTTCTCGTGATGCCCAACTGTTTATTAGATGGCAATATAAAGGATCGGCTAACTATAGGCAGCGTGCGCAACGGCCATATTTATTGAAATTACTTACAATTTGATTGTGGAGGGTAATGAGGGACTCGCAAGTCGGTAGCTCGGCTCGACTTAAAATTAAGGTAGCTTTTTGTTTGAAACTGCATGAATTAGATACATTATATGTAGACGATTTGCATGTATTACGGCTGGCGGTTAGCAGACGAACCGCGAGCCGGTATGGCTTTATGTTACATTGTTGACATTGTTTGTGACGAACGACTCGGTCATTGCTTCAGGGAGCGTGGCCGCGGGTCCGCTCCCGCGTGCCCCAGTCACACTGCACGTTGACACACGCTGCAAACTCTACTCGTGGCATGATTCTATTGTTTATTCTATGCAAATTGTAAGATAACGATACATTATTCGACTCGCTTTATATTTTTCACACTGGCTCCGGGATTATGTGATGACCAGACATTGAAGTTTTGTGGCATAAATGGCAATTAACTAGCCAATATCAAAGGAGATCGTCAATTCTGGGCCACCTGATATAAACCGTATACAGTTTGTACTGCAATGTAAAATAAATACTCATTTTATTACTAAAGAAGACAAAATATTGCAAAAAAATTAAACGGGAATTAGAAATACTAAATTAATAAACATTATGTTGATTTTTCCACGATTAAAATACAGCAAGAGAAGTTGTTAACGTCCTTATGGCATTGACATAAAGTTTAACTTCACCCTGGTCTGAAACGGGATTGTTTTTTGGTTTGACACTGTCAATGTATACCGTTACATAATCTGCGTTTTGATACTGTTCGGTAAGTTAGAACATTGTAATATTAAAATAGTATCTAAGCCTACGAATACGGAAGTTTAAATTAGAAATCGACTGTATTAAAACGCCTAAAGATTGAAAATGCGTATTTTTGCATTTTTGATCGGAGTTTGAATATTAAAAGTAGGTTTCATAATGGCATAATATCATGCTCCTTCGATAACGAAACGCATCTTTTTTTCAATTTTGTAATGTCAGATACTAGTGCTATCGCACTTAACGGTGGTAAACCTTCTCCCTTCGCAATAGGTGTTAGGAATGTTCAGTTAATAGTATCAACGATGGTTTGACAGCAGTCTTTGTTTACCGAAATACAGGAACTATAAATACGATCAAAATATGACTTTTTATTATTACATCATGATTCCCGTTTTGTTTTCAAGCCCGCTTTTATACATTAAAAATCGGTACTTTTTTTTACATTAATATATAAATCATAGGCAAGCACGCTTTCAAATATTGTCCTGGTCAGATTCAAGTTTTAAATCATGCTTTTTCAATTTTCCCATTAGAACTCGCAATATTTTTACCACCATCCTGATCTAGAAATTATGACGATTCTTTAAAAGTAAGAACCATTCCTAAACGGTCCTAAATAATCTGGGGCAGATCACCTAACAAAAATTGACGATCTCCTTTATCGATGACTGTTTCGAAGTGACATTCATAGCAGATATTAAGTTCACCGGGTAAAGTAAAAATTAACTTGTATACTGATAACTACATGTCGACGCTATACAGCCTTGGCCAGAAGTGTTAAGCACCTTTGCGATTTTTATACAAAACTCGAAAGTTTAGACCGGCTTTTCTATTTTTTTTTAAGTTATTTCATCAATTAATTCAAACTGAACAGGCATGTTTTATTGAAGTGAGTAGTAACTGCATAGAATATTTGCAATTTGTCGCACCGACCTAAATTCGCATTTTTGGGACCTCCACTTTTCATATTTTATAGGTACCTTTAAAGTGTTATTAACTGAAGTTTTCTAGATATATCAATAAAATATAACATTTTACGTCATCTTACATTGTTATGATAGGGAATTAATACTAAACATCAAAATTGTAAACAAAAAAGAGCTATGCTCAACACTTCTGGCCAAGGCTGTATAATGGTAAGATGTTATATTTTAACTTTCTTCTATTATTACAAATTTAAAAAAAAGAGGAATTATTTTAAGAACTAAAACATAATGGATGAAATCCCTTTACGTAAGCGATTTATAAAAGCTGTATATTGTATATTAAAATATGCCGCTTACAAATTTATATTATACTAGCCTTTTCCCGCGGCTTCGCCCGCGTACTGTAAGTACTCAAAAAGGATACGATACCCATGTTGATTTTCAGACTTTGTGACCACATTTGCCCCTTTTGGGGGTTGAATTTTCAAAAAACCAGCAACCCGTGTTTACTCATTTATCATTAGGAATATTCCTGTGAAGTTTCGAATAAAATAGTCTAACAAATCTTGATTCGCCTTACAAACTTTGGACCCCCATTTTACCCCCTTAGGGGGTGAATTTTGAAAAATCATTTCTTAGTGCATCCCTAGACCTTATAAGGAACCTACGTGCCAAATTTGCAATCTCTAAAACCAGCGGTTTGGGCTATGCGTTGATATGTCAGTCAGTCAGTCAGTCAGTCAGTCAGTTTCTTCTTTTATATATTTAGATGTACATTATAACTGTCATAACCATAGGGCTTTATCGACAAATTAATATCGCTGGGAAGTGCCCATGACATTTTCATTCCTGCCACTAAAACTTCTATGTCTGATGGTGACGACAATTATAGTTAAAATGAATAATATAGGTACTTATAATATAAAGTAACATTTTTATTAATGGAAAGACTCAATGTCGGTTGCAATCGGCGTCTACAGTGTGTAGAGAAATAAATTTTATAGCGTTCGACTTCCGTTATTTCTTTTTTGCTTTGCTTTTAAGGTAGGAGTAGGACGTTAGAGAAAAGTGATTTATTGGATGTTTAAACGTCTGAAAAGGTAACCTATAACACTTCAAACTCTCGTATTAATAAACATTTGTCGCCTCTATATTTTACTTGACCATACAGCAGTCTCATTTGGTGCTATAATATTACAACAAATATTTTATCTACTACTTAAACAAATAATTGTAAGACATGTGCCAAATGAGTAAAAGAGTATACCTACCTCAAAGGACCCTTATTGTGTGACAAAATGATAGTTCGGTAGTTTTTGGGTCATAACCACATACATCAGCATGTTCATAATAATTTGAATAATATGGTATTAAAGTAAAGCTAGGAGTCTGTAAATTGTTATAAATTTGTTAGCTATACGCTTTGCGCTCTTACAGGTAACGTGGAAAGCGCAGTTGCTGATTATAGCTTTTAAAAATTACTTCGGGTGCTGGTACTGAGCGCGACCAGGCCTAAGAGCTAGTGGGAGCTGATGGCGCAAGTGCGCACCCGTAGCGCCCTACAAGGCTCGGATGACGGTTAAATCCTCAACCCGTTACCTGCAATGAATTGTTATTTTGGGCTCGCTCTTACACCCCGTTTAAAGTTCCGTACCTCAAAAGGAAAAACTCAAGGAAATTTCTAATTGGAGTGACCCTTTTACATTGTGCTTGATTAACTATATTACTAAGGGCCTGTTTCACAATCTCCAGATAAACTTATCTGCCAGATATGCTAAAACTGGAGATTGTGAAACAGGCCATAAGAGTTCCTAAACAGTATATAGAGTGGAAATATAATACCGTTCATATTGAGCGAGGTGATTAGGTAGGCCATATTGAACAAGTTTTACTATGGGACTAACTACGAAATCGCGAAAAATTTTATTGCTTTTTCATACATTTCAGCCGACCAGATGTTGTCGTGTTCTATGGAGAAACAAAAAAAAAATCACGATTTCGGAGTTGGTTCCATCGTAAAAGTTGTTCAGTATGGCCTACCTAATCACCTCGCTTAATATGAACAGCGGTGATTAATATTGGCATGTATTTAACCAGGCTGCTAAATAATTGAATTTGGGTAGCTATAAAAAATAAAAATGGGTACCAAAATTAATAGGTTGGCGACTAATTTGTGGCCGTACATTATTTAAATATGGGCTGTTTTTTAATGTCTTAATAGCCATTGTTTAACCATAGGTAGGTATCAAATAATTATATTGAAAACTGAATTTATAACTGGGAAGCATTTTTAGAAGCCTTTTTTTAAATCGAAAACGATTACCTATTAAGGGGCGGATATATGACAACATCGTTTTAGACCTCACTTAGAACAAGGAATTTTTATAGTTAATGCTACGTATTTGCAATAATATGAATGTCTACGTATTCATAAAGAAGCCGTGCAGAGGCTCCAATTGATATTTTATTTTCTATTAGCTTTGATTATCTATAAACCGACTCCAAAAGTACCAAAAAATCAAAAATGGCGTTCCGTTAGAACACGTCGCAATACAATTTTGTCTTCGACAGTGGTTCAATGGATATGTTATTTTGAAAGCCAGATAACTAGACTAGTGCATTAGGGCATATTCATATTTTTCATCATAAAGACAACAAAGAAATTGAAACGTAAATATAAACTTTTGAAAAATTCCCATACATTCGCCATATCAGTCAAATTGTCAGTGACTCAGATGCCCCATAGATGAATATGTATATAGATGCCCGACGGGCCTCGTCGCAGGCGGACGTTTTGTTGGATGAGCAGCCATGACGTTTCATTTTGGCATTTATTTTGACAGAAAATCGTATACGTACACAAAAAAGGATACCAGTAGCTAGATTGTATTCAAAATAAATAGGGAAAACAAATAAAGACCGTAAGTCCTTTTAAATTAGATTTTTTTATATTTACACGTCGTAATACTACAAAAATACAACTAACGATTGAATATAAGACACTTTTCTACCGAATTCTCAAAATTAATTGCTTGAAATCCTGTTTCAAATTAAAAGAGTTTTTGGATTCGTTTTTAATTACTGGACTTTATTTTTATTACGCTGGTCACAATATTACGACATTTTAACATGACTTTTAACGTCAAAATACTTGAATGACAATATTATTATAACTCCAATCTCTATTTACTTAATATTAAAAGACTTGATTCTTTAACTTATATGAAAGATATAATCAAATATTTAATGCAATATACGATAATCTGGCGAGGAGAGCAATCAAGTCAGTTTTTTTGGTCATGGGCATTGGCACAACGCACGCATACCTATGAAGAACGTCGAACGACTCCGTCTGCAGACTATAGTCACTATAGGTACAAATAGATACGCGCATTCATCTGTTGTCGTATATACATTATGTTATGGTACCCCAGAGTTAGAAAGCATTGCGAGCTCATTATACGCCTCTTGATTCGAGCTCGGCTACTAACGTCACTTCAAAACATCATCTGAACAGCATCCAACTCCTACCCAACAGAGCCATTGAAAGCACGAGAGGACCCAACCCAACCTACATTCGCCTCTTGGTGATTTCCAGGCAGATTGTGTGCCTGAACCTTCTATCGTTGCACAAATGTACTCTGATCAAATAAATGACTTACTTATATTATAAATAAACAATGTTGTTTACCGACTTAAACTTACACAATTTTCACTCCTCATCCTCCTAGCGGCTTTGTGCCACGGCTCAATTAAACCTGTTCCTCAAGTTGTTTTCCTTCATCTAAAAGCGACTGGTAAAATATTAAATCATATTTAGTGCATGTGATATAATTTTCATAACTGGTACGAGCCGGGGTTTGAATCCGAGACCTCCGGATTGAAAATCGGACATCATACCGGGCTACCAGCTCTTTTAACTCATTGTTTACATATAAACGGGACTTTTGAGTCATACCTACCTGGGACCAAGAACATAAGAACATAACATAACATAATAGACGGAGAGCTAGCCACGTCAGATATACAATAATGAGAGCGACGAAACGTTAGTTTGCTATACTAAGCTTATTAGATCCGGACATCTGCCAGCTGTAATGGTCTAAGAGCTGGCCACGTCAGATATGACACAATAATGAGAGCAATGAAACCCATCTTGTAAGATTGTAATACTATCCTTATTGCTAGATCCGGGCATCTGGCAGCTTTTAATGGGTGAATGTCAGAGTGACAAACTAGCAAAGTTTTTGAATTGCAAAAAAGTAATACCAAAATAGGTAATAACTGGGCCACAAACTATGAATTACATTATACTTCGTTTTGGACTACTTTCCCCCATCAGAAACTTTTGGCAATGATATGATCTAATTATTTATGTAATTTTTCATAATACTGCATCAAAACCAGAACTCTAGGATTTGTATTGTTTAAGTTATTTGCAATCTTTGACCTCCACCACTTTACAGCTGCCAGATGTCAGGATCTAGAAATAAGCATAGTATAGCAAACTAACGAGAGGAGTTTCGTCGCTCTCATTATTGTGTCATATCTGACGTGGCTAGCTCTCCGTCTAAAAGTAGTGGAGGTCAAAGAATGCAAACCACTTTAAGAATACAAATCCTAGAGTTATGGGTTAGTAGTCTGGTAGTGCGGTATTATGAGAAATTGTATAAATAACTAGATTATATCATTGCGAAAACTTTCTGATGGGAGAAAATAGTCCAAAACGACGTATAATGTAATTCATAGTTTGTCGCCTACTGTTTCTGTTTCCGAAATAATACACAATGTTTGTTGTTCTAATGTTAAAATATAGGCCCCGTCCTCTATAAATGAGACAACTTCGGCAGTTTTACTTAACGAAGCATGTAAATAACGATAATTTTAAATCAAAATGTACTACCTAAATATGGTATCTAGTATTGGAGCCACGGGTGTTAAACGTATCTAATTTCCTATCAATCGGCTTCCATAATTTTAGTGTCGTAGGAAGCGTTCTATTCATGAACACATTTTCTCATAAAGGTCTTGAAGACTCTAATCCACCGAAACCATCCTTAAGGTACGTAATAATAATACCTACATAGCTAATTTAAGTTCATTTGAGTAGCCGGTTTGGATTTAAGACTAATTTCATATTTTTAATTCAAGACAGTAATCTGAAAGCTGCTGCCCTACATTGTAAATTACTTTGTATGGAGACAACTGTCAGATAAAGTCAGTAAAAAAAAAATCCTCAATTTATTTTTGAGCCTACCATTTCAAAATGATTACAATACTATTTAAAATATACTAAACGAACATTATAATCCTGTAAAAAAATAAGACCCTTTTCTGCGGCTGGTTTTGATTATAAGACCATTGATTTTTGTGTGTTTATCACAGATATTTCCCGAGTTCTGGATGTTTTCTATGAATTTAAGTATTTATCTATGTCTATTTATTATATATATATATATATCGCGCACATCATAAGCCTCATTGAGCTTACTCATGGACCAGGTCGATTTGTGTAAGATTATTTAAGACCATTTTTTTTAAACGGTTTAATTATTCTGAAAATACCAACATATTATTAATTCCTTAAATAAAATTATTTTAATGGCAAATACATATTTAGATATTAATATTTAAAGGCTTAAATTCTATGTCCTAAGATTTGTATTAAGTCATAATTATTTTTGCATGTTTTCAAAGTGGGGCATTCCACTCATACAATAGATTGTTATTAAATCAAATACAAACATTGAAAACATTGAAAAAATAATCAACCCAACAGGACTTGAACCTGCATCGATACGACTTGCCGGGGCTCGATCCCTTTACCAATTAAGCTATGGGTTAATTTATGGGTTGATTATTTTTTCAATGTTTTCAATATTTGTATTTGATTTAACAACAATCTAATGTATGAGTGAAATGCCCCACTTTAAAAACATGCAAAAATAATTATGAGTTGATAGCAGTGCTCTCTATATTTCCGTTATGACACTTGCGATAGTGTCGGCGGGAAGGGTATCTAACCCTAGTAGTTAGTACCTAGATGTCGCTTACGGCTGCTGTAAAGCCGAAGTAGATCTAAATAAATGCAAAAAGATGATTGAAGGCATTGAAAATTTCCTCAAATTAGTAACTTGACCCATAGTCTAATTGGTAAAGCGATCGAGCCCCGGCAAGGCGTATCGATCGTTCAAGTCCTGTTGGGTTGATTATTTTTTCAATGTTTTCAATGTTTGTATTTGATTTAATAACAATGTATTGTATTAAGTCGTTAAATTGATAAAATGGTCGTAAAATTACTGCGGTAGTGGGAGTCCTACAGCACATTTTACTTTATTTTAAGCTGTATTGCATAAAATACTTACTACTGGGTAAAACAAATATGCGTCTAAGGTGGTTTAAGTGCTTTATGTAACTTAAAATTTACAACATATCTATTAGCCGCAGGTGTAGCTATAAAAATACGGCTTTTCGTGAACAAGAGATTTCCTTCAGCATGATTATTCGTTAGGACCCAAGGGTGGATTTGAGAAGTGGAGCCACCAAGATTTTTGATGTAAAATCTTAGGGGGGGGAGGCTCTCAACTATATCTTGATATCTACATCAGTGAAGCTAATAGGCCATGTTTGGTGTCGTTTTCGTATAAATCAGGGATGCCCAATTCATTTATGGTATAATTCTGACACCATTCCGAAGCAAAAACATGTAAAATAAAAAATACTTATTTTGAAATTCCCTGTTTCACAAGGAAAACATCCATAACTTATAAATAATTATGAAACTTGAAAAAATAAAAGCAAATCCTAAGCGCCTACCGGGTGTTTAATTTGCTATTTGAAGTGCACCATACCGTGTGGCAAATATTTGGAGCGGTAGGTAGGCTTAAAGATAAATTACATAATGTAATTTTAGTGTATTTTCAAATTGACGCAATATATCAACCTTAAGAAAAGTATTTTTTTTTTCAAAACGAATAGATTGCTTACAATTCGGCTAAGTTCATGTTTATTAAGTAAACAATCAAGCCAACGTTCAATACAAATACAAATACAAAATTATTTATTTGCATGAATAGGGTACAATAAAATGTACAAGTTCAATGTACAAGTTTACCAAAATAAATATTTTTTATTTTTGTGTCGTAACCTAGCAAAGCACGTTGCCCCAGGTTTTGTTTTGGAAGTCTTATTATAACGCTTCATAATTAGTATCATCCTAAAGTCATCTGCTAAGTTTTCCTATCGTAAAAGATAACAAGTGTCCTAAAAGTTGGCTTCCATTTAGCTTTCCTAACGAATAATCATGCTGAAGGAAATCTCTTGTTCACGAAAAGCCGTATTTTTATAGCTACACCTGCGACTAATAGATATGTTGTAAATTTTAAGTTACATAAAGCACTTAAACCACCTTAGACGCATATTTGTTTTACCCAGTAGTAAGTATTTTATGCAATACAGCTTAAAATAAAGTAAAATGTGCTGTAGGACTCCCACTACCGCGGTAATTTTACGACCATTTTATCAATTTAACGACTTAATACAATACATTGTTATTAAATCAAATACAAACATTGAAAACATTGAAAAAATAATCAACCCAACAGGACTTGAACGATCGATACGCCTTGCCGGGGCTCAATCGCTTTACCAATTAGGCTATGGGTCAAGTTACTAAGTTGAGGAAATTTTCAATGCCTTCAATCATCTTTTTGCATTTATTTAGATCTACTTCGGCTTTACAGCAGCCGTAAGCGACATCTAGGTACTAACTACTAGGGTTAGATACCCTTCCCGCCGACACTATCGCAAGTGTCACAACGGAAATATAGAGGGCGCTGCTGTCAACTCATAATTATTTTTGCATGTTTTTAAAGTGGGGCATTTCACTCATACAATAGATTGTTGTTAAATCAAATACAAATATTGAAAACATTGAAAAAATAATCAACCCATAACTTAACCCATAGCTTAATTGGTAAAGGGATCGAGCCCCGGCAAGTCGTATCGATGCAGGTTCAAGTCCTGTTGGGTTGATTATTTTTTCAATGTTTTCAATGTTTGTATTTGATTTAATAACAATCTATTGTATGAGTGGAATGCCCCACTTTAAAACGAATTAGATTTATTTGCACGGGTAATTGATTATATATATATACTCGTACCTACCTAATCTACAATCCATCGAAACAACTCTTAAGAAGTTATTCAGACATATTTCCTTTCACTTCTACCTATATAAATAAGCGACTTCTAGTCTACAACAGGCCAACCGCGAATTTCGAATATCAACATTTCGTTATGTCCGTTTCCATCGCTCTTGCATATTCGAAAGAGAGTGATGCAAATAGTCGATTCGACTAACGAAGTGCTTCGCGGTTTGTTCAGCTAGCTAACTTTCCAAAACACGTATCTCGATAACTCATTTCAAAAATCATTTAATCTTTTATAATCAAACATAATACATCATGTGACATAAACAGGATAGACAAGGAAAGCAATATAAAATATGTTATTTCTCTGTCTTCTTACAAGGAAAACATTACAGTTTAAATTTCTCAAAGGAGGTGTGATTAGTATGAAACTAATAATGGCAACCTGTAAAAAAGTATATGCGGTCAACGACCTGTCCCCCAAAAGTGTGGTAGTGTGCGTAAGTCTGGTTGTGTATGAATCAGGGTATTTTGACAGAATCTGAAAATTCTCCCACCTATACCCGGCTCTTAAGTTAAAAATAAGGTACTTTTAAAATATTTAGGAAGATATTAAAGTGAATTACATATTCAATATTAGTACAACGGGCAACTTTTGACGAGCTGTAATTATAAGATAAAATGGATTCTTAAAAAGTTACTAGGGTCTATGAATATTGGTAAGTAGGTACCTATAAGTAGGTATTAAGTATCTATATTCAGATATCTAGAACCAAAATTCATATGCCAATATGATTTAGAAAAAATGAAAGGTGCCTTTTGTATAGTATTACCAAAATACCAACCTAGTTAATAGAATAGAGCATAATGAATGGTGCCTTTTGTGTAGGTATTACCTAAATACCTACCTACCTAGTTATTAGCCGATGGTTTGATGGCTACCCGCGGATTACGCGCAAAAATCAAGTTTACGTTGCTACCCGGTTTCATAAAATAAAATAAGATGTTTTATTAAAAAACCGGTCGAGTGCGTGTCGGACCACGCATAATGGAGGGTACCGTACCTTCAATGGAATAAGAACCAAACTAATACCAAAAGGTCGCATCTGACGCCCATGGAAGAACTTTTTTGGAGATAACTCAAAAATGGCTGAATTGATAATGTTCAAAACAATTTTCGTAGAAGACGGACATGACAAAACTATAAGGGTTCCGTTTTTGCCGTTTTGGCTACGGAACCCTAAAAACCGGTCAAGTGCGAATCGGAGTCACGCCCCGAGGGTTCCATACATCACACAATATTAATAATATTTTTTCTTGAGTCCGATTCTTAACTTCGCCACAAGATATTTATGACAAAAAATAAAAATTTACATTCTCAAAACAAGCCCTTTAATTTACACACTACCAATAAAGTTGAAAGCTATAACGGCCAGAAATGGCTCGGTATGCAGCAAAGGGTTAGTTTTTTAAATAATGTGAAACACGAAGTGAAAAACAAAATTCACTACAGGGTGTCAGTATGCGGACACCAACCGGGTTACCTAACCAACATGCATACCGGTCGCGCAGACAATTTTTTTTATACCACGATGGTGGCAAACAAGCATACGGCCCGCCTGATGGTAACTAACAATGACCCTATGGTTTGCTAAACATTTTATTTAATTTTCTTAATACCCCCTTAAAGCACCAAGGTTGAGCTGAAATTTTGTAGGTTGCCATACAACCTACAAAATTTCAGCTCAATCGATGTAGCAATTTCGGAGCAAATAGACATTGTGACAAGACAGAGTAGCACATGCTTCCTTTTAAACCATTTTGGTACGGAACCTTAATTTTAGTGCTCCTGTAATTAAAATGATACCAGCAATTGATACACAAAAAATGGTTAATTAGGTAGAAACAAATAGCTGGCAACAAATATTTATACCAAGCCTGCTTTGAACAATAGATGCCAAGTAATATTTTTGTTGCCAACCTATTATTTCAAGTTCCCGGTTAATTTTTTGGTCAGCTATATATTGCTGCCGTTTTTCAATAATATGATGCCACATGTTTGAGGCTTATAAAAAAATATTGTCGCTAAAATATTAATTCACGGCCAATTTATATTATTATATGCCTCAGAAAAGTTGCCGATTCATGTTTTAGATACCCGGAAAATTATAAGCCATTTCACCCTGTATATGTATGTATATGTATAAAGATGTGACATCTAAAAACATTTTGCGAGGCAACGAGTAATGGTGGTGCCGGGCCATCATATTTGTCAAGTGCCGTAATGATGCAGCCTCGTTCGCAAATTGTAACATCGTTACCGAAATCTACTATATAAACATTAATAAACAATTAACCCTGGAGCTGCAGGTACACTAAATCAAGGCGAGAACCGCAGGGGCTAACGGATGCCAAATATTTTACTGTAATTTGTGATTGACGTTTGATTCACGACCTCCATGCATAGACGGGGGAAATCATTTAATTACCACCTATCCGCGCAACGGCAGCGCTCGATACCTAATCTGATTCAGCACGTCAAACTAACTAATAAACACATGCCTTTCTACAGTTTCTGCACTGCGTTTTTTTATTCAAGGATTTGTTAGCATTTGTTTAGCATATCACGGTTCGGTATGAATAAGGAAACGAATTGGCATAGTTATTAGTCGTAAATTCGTATTATTTTCATACAAAATAATTATGTTCAGCAGACGTTCTGCATAATCTAAAATTAAAAATAATTAACCATTAAATCAGTCCCGAGTGTACCACGAACTTCGGAAATAGAAATGACGTTATTTCCGTCTCTATCGTTCCTGCATATTCGAAAGAGAGTGATGCAAACAGACGATCGAACGAACGCAGTGGTTCTGTATCAAACAGGATTTACCGAAAATATGGCTCTTGAAAATTTGTAACCGACAAGTGTTATAATGTAATAAGACTGTCAGAGAAACTGTTGTACGAGTCGTTCGTACAGCACTATTCTGGAGATTTTTTTTTGGGCTGATTGTGTGTCTCGTTCTTTATTACATATTCAGCCAGGCCAGGGTATTATAACTTTGGTCCAGTATGTGACCAGGCTCACCCTGTCTGGTTCAGAAAAAAGATATTATAATTAGGTCATTCAAACAAATGATGACATGTCAATGTCAAAAATCTCGAGATCGAAAGGTTTTTTTTCGTCATTTCATGAACATGAAGCCGATATTACAACTGTAAAACAACAAAAAAATAATATTTATTTTCACCCTAGGTCACCTCGAAATAATACACTGTGTCCAAAAAGCTCAAATACACATAAGTTTAGAGGAAAAAAGCCCTCTATCCGAAAATCAAATGAAAATCTGAAAATTTAGAGGAGATCCATACGCGGTATTTTGGAGTTGGACCTTGGATGTCACAGCTACAATAAACGTGAATTTCATGGCATTTAAGAATTGCGATGCAGCGTTGTGATGTAAACTCTGGGTCGGATGTCAAATAAAAATCACAGGCATAATAAGGGTTCCGGGATAGAAGAAGCCGCGAGATATAACTATATACAGATATGTACAATCAAAGATATTTTTACGCTCATGCACTTTAATCCTTTGTAAATAATAAGGCGCGAAAGCGTAAACATATCATTGACTTCGACAGTACATATATTTGTAGGTATTTGCTTAATTTATAAAATAAACTAGTATACTTTTAGGTTAGTCAAGTGGTTTCACAAGCGCACATGTAACCAAACCGAAAAAATATTATTTTGCGTCGTAACCGATGTCGTAATAATCGTATAAAATAAACGAAGCAAACGCCTCCTATTAAACTCCACTAAATCGTAAGCGTCACAAAATTAGTTAAACGAATGCTATATTGAATTACGTCTCCGCAGGCGGCTCGCATGTTATTTTACACAATTTAAAACGTTTTAATAACGTGTTAGAGTCAGTAGAGGACGCCCTGCGGTGGGAGGGCGGCGCGCGTTCGCCGCGCGGCGTCGCGCCGCGGGGTGCCGCGACCATGTGCACAAATCCAATCTAGTGGTTTGAAGGCGTGTTGAACTCTCAAGCACTCTATTAATACTTATTGAACACAGCGAATTGGCAATTTTGAGAATTATTTCAAAAGTAAAAATAGACTTTCTTTATACTGCGACGCTGGCAAATACGAGTACGTGCATGCTTGTTTGGCAAACACCACGGTCTGCCTAATGGTAAGCAGCTACAGCGGCCTACAGACCCTAAACTCCAGAGGTGTCACATGCGCGTTGCCGACCCTTTGGGATACTGTACACTCCTTTTGTCACGAACACCATGCTGTAGGCCATTGGAAAAACCTTTCATTCCATAGCCGGAGCAAGAGGAATACGAAACAAATACCTCTTAAAGACATAAAGGTAATAAATACTTAAACATCGCTTGTGAGTTTGTGGTCGACGACGATTCTCACAGCGCGCCAGCAGGTATCCAGATGCTCCTGCTCAAAAATGACACTGACACCAGTGCCCCATAGTCTGATTTAACACTTCTATAGTAGAAGGGTTATTTGCCCTGGAGTAAATCGCCTTGCTTTATTGAGCACCCGAGCTCTTTTTGGATGCCAATTTAGTCTTCCCTCCCAGGTGACTGCGGAATTGCAGATATTGCAGATTCTGGGTTGATTTCGATTTTTATAACCAGTCCCAAATAATGCTGATTAAAAAAATTGTAAATGCAATAACCGTGAGCAAATTGCAAGTTGGTACAAAGACGAACTTATCCCTTGATTTCATGTGGAAGCGTTTGCACGCATGTTACCAACAAATTTGTAAAATATCAGTTCACCTTAAATTGCGGCGAGCGCTTGTACCATTCACGCTCGAACCGTATAATTCTATCTCATAAATTTCACTCACAAATAATACATATTCGAGTGCAAATCGGTGTGATTGATGCCGGGCAGTCTAGGGACAGCGCGTGGTTCGGTTCGGTTGTATTATTATGCAAGCTATAGCTGTTGGTTTCATACTCAATTGCTTACTTATTTACATTTTGTTCATTGTCCATATTAAGAAATACTAAAACCATCCGTACCAGTATATTGGTTAGTAATAACCACAGAATGAATAATAATATAAAATAATAATAATAAAAAGTATTTCATACAGAATGGTAACGCTCCACCCCTTCCCGAATGGAATTACCTCACCACGCGGCGACCGATTGGTACGCGACTGGTAGGTTCTCAGTAGGGTTGGCGGCACGGTGACTGAATGTACAAAATACCGGTATATTGTGCAATGTAGCGGTGTTTAGAAATTAAAAGATGAAACAAAGTACAAAGCAAAGTAACCCTAAAAAACATAACCCTCCTTCAGCAGTCGGGTAATAAAACAAAATGTTAAAGTTTCGCCTCACATGCATGACTATATAATACGCGCGTATTACACAGTTGTAAGTTACGACATGGGTTTTTACCCGGCTGCCGAAAGAGGGTTGTTGTATTACCCGCCTTAACTTTGACTTGTAATGTAAGTATATTATCAATAAATAATTATGATTACCTATGTAGGAATGTCTTTTTCTTTGGCACATCCTCATGGCAATCAAAAAGCCTTACTATAAATACTTGTAAAATGTAATGGCACACACAGGCTGTTTTGGCACAAAATTCCCTCTCAGTATACCCACCTACGCTCATTCAAAGATAGTTTTGTATTTAAACCCTAAGTAGTTTTACGTGCGAGTTCTTAAGCATTGGTATACTCGTAATAAATATTTCACATAAGATAAATAGAGTGAAATTACAGTGTTATAAATAAATTGTTGTGAGGATATTATGTGCCGGCCGGTTATTACTGTACGCTTTGCAAGGCGACAGCCGATCAACAGAGCAATTGCAATCCTAACCACTCACACCGCTGTATGCAATAAACGACTGTAGCAGGGCATTGCATAACGATGGTTTTTCTCATTTTTCTACGTTGATAATGATAACAATTCAATTTAAAAACTCGTTTGTTTTCATTATCCGTCATTAGGTATAACATTTTTGTGTTAAAAAGGGACCACATTTAACAAAGGATGGTCGAGTTATTTCATGTCACACTGTTCGAGACGCCTGCCATTGTCGTCTTTGTAGTTTTGAAGTGTAACTAACACAATAATAAGTTTTGGTCAAAAATTTCATTTTTAATATGTACTTACAAGTTTTTTACGCCAAGGCAAGCCAACGTATTAGGTACACACTTTGCTTGCTAAAGTTATGTACTGCTCAACGAAAACCCAAACACAATAGACTTCCATTGTTTTATCACAAAGTTCCTATGCCCACCTGCGGTCGCCATCATCAGACCAGCTCAATGGCCCCAATTTATTATATTGTCATCCAACTTAAGTAGGTTTTCATTTCAATCAGACATCAAGAACTGCTAGAAATCTAATTTGCAAGATAGATCTGAACAACAAAATCAATAAGTTGAGTTTCAGCTTGTGCAAAAATGCTTTCGTATGTATGTCCGTCCGGCCGTCTGTCTGGCTGTTCTCCTCTACATGTCGTATTTCACAACCGATTCCCATTCAAGTTTTGAGAGCAGGTTCTATAGTGACATGGAACTTTTTTTCGTTTCGTTTATTGAAAAACGTTCAAAATGGTGGAAATTGGCACAAGGACTTACGGGCAATAATGGTCTATGGCGCTAACGACCAGTTGTGAGTTCGCCAAAATATTGTATATTTATCAAAATGGCGGAGCCATACATTTATTCAGTTTTAGCTATGCTGTTGAAGTTTCATGCTCATTTTCACCTAGCTAAATTATGTAATTATACAAGGTGTCGCGTTCAGTACGGGTCAAATGAAAACCAATGATAGAGAACCTCAATAACTATCGATTGGATCAATTTGGATCCCCGTGTATGTTCAGTGAAAATTAAAAGATACGAAGAAATGTTTGATCAAAACTGAATTTACTTTGATAAAACATAAAATGGGACATTTTTCCAAAACTGTTCGCTGAATCGGTAACTCTTGAAGTGTCTATCATTAGTTTTCATACAAAACGGAACACTGTGTACAAAACTGATAAGGTATAGATGTAGGCCATAGATGTATGAAATATTTGAGAGCCAAAACCGTGGTTCCAGTAGGTATACCTATAGTTAGGTTCGCGCCCATACCCCGGGTCACTTGTACCGTCCTGGCGAGGCGCGGGCGCAGCCTCAACAGCCTGTCATTAAATTTTAGTATTTATAAACATAAAATATAATTTCCCCGTCAGATGGAATTTATTTATTGTACAAAAGCAACTAGCAGGTTGGCAACGTGTAATTTTTATCGTATTAGGGATGAATCCTTGCTAAACATTTAATATATTGTTGCGAACAATAAATATAATAGTTGCCGAGGAGAATTATGATTGATTTGACACCGGTTTGTTTATACCGTCGATGTGCATGCACACTTAACCAACTTGATTCCTAGGCCACTATACCTTGTCATAATACTCAAGATAGCTTGATTTCATGTTCTTAATATTTCTGGTGTAAAATTACTACAAATAAATGTAATTGAAAGTATGTTGGAGTACCTATTCCTTTTCGACGGAGAGCTAGCCACGTCAGATATGACACAATAATGAGAGCAACGAACCCCCTCTATTCAGACGAAACGAAACGCCTCTAGTCAGTTTGCTATACTATGCTTATTTCTAGATCCAGACTTCTGACATCTGGCAAGTGGTGGAGGTCAAAGCATGCAAACCACTTTAAGAATACAAATCCTAGAGTTCTGGTTTTGATGCAGTATTATGAGAAATTATGTAAATAATTAGATAATATATTTTTCAAAGTTTTCTGATGGGGAAAGTCGTCCAAAACGACGTATAATGCAATTCATAGTTTATCGCCTAATGTTTCTGTTTCCGTAATAATACGCAATCTTTTTTGTTCTAATGTTAACATATAGCGTCCTTTATAACTGAGACATCTTCGGCACTTTTTAATTCTAGTATTACTTCTTTCCAATTACAAAAACTTTGCTAGTCTGTCACTCTAACCTCCACCCATTAAAAGCTGCCAGATGCCCGGATCCAGTAATAAGGATAGTATAGCAATATAACCAGACTGATTTTGTTGCTCTTAATATTCTGTCATATATGACGTGGCCAGCTCTTAGTCCATTTCACTTTGCACTGACTTGGTCTCCTCGTCAATGACAATGTATATTTACTTAATGATAACGTGAAGTAAATTAGCGTGGAATCGCCCAACGTTTTAAACCATTTAATTTTGTCACCGATGTGTTATGATAAGTGCAAACCATCGACATATAATATCGAGACGAGTGAAGTCAAACAATGCACTTGTGAAAACACAACCAATTTTCAGGTTTTTAAAACTAAAATGTATTCTCTTCAATGTCTTGTTAAACCTACAGAGCACCAACCTCTTTAGCGCGTTATTCGTAGGTACTTAAGATAGAGGCTATGAATTACATTATACGTCGTTTGGCACTACTCTCCCCAGCAGAACCTTTTGGCAATGATACAATCTAATTATTTATATTAATTCTCATATTATTGCATCAAACCCAGACTCTAAGGATTTGTTTTCTTGAGGTGGTTTGCATTATTTGACCTCCACCACTTTACAGCTGCCAGATGTCCAGATCTAGAAATAAGTACAGCAGACTAACTAGAGAGGTTTCGTTGCTCTCATTATTGTGTCATATTCATATCTGACGTAGGCCGTAGCTAACTCTCCATCTTCTTCTTCTCCCTGCCCTTATCCCACGTTATGTGGGGTCGGCACAACATATCTGCTTCTTCCATTCTCCTTTATCTGCCGTCATCTCCTCACTCACTCCTTTCTTCCTCATGTCCTCTTTTACACAATCCATCCATCGTTTCCTTGGCCTACCCATAGCTCTTCGCCCATCCACTTTCATATCTAACATTCTTTTGCTTATATTACATTCATCCCTCCTCATGACATGCCCGAACCATGCTAACCTACCACCCTTCACTTTTTCTGTTATTGGTGCTACTTTCAAGCTTCCCCTTATATACTCATTCTTAATCCGATCCTTCCTTGTCACTCCACACATCCATCTCAGCATTCTCATTTCCGCAGCATGCATTCTTCTTTCGTCTGTCACTTTCGTCGCCCAGCATTCTGATCCATACATTACGACAGGCCTCACGATCGTTTTGTAGATTTTCCCCTTAAGTTTAAGGGGCATGCGCGGATCGCACGTTGTTCCAGAGACCTGCCGCCATTTCATCCATCCCGCATTTATCCTATTCCTTACATCACGGTCGATGTTGCCGTCGCCTTGCATTAATGACCCAAAGTACCGGAATTCGGAGCAAACTGGTAGGAATACACCATCTAAGGCAATGTGGGAAAAGCTGGATAGACCACCAAAGTCACAGAACATGTGTTCAGTTTTGGTTCTACTTATTTTCAATCCAACACTTTCCAACTTTTCTTGCCATTTTCCCAGCCTGCTCTGGACCTCAAGTGCATTTTCTCCGACAATCACAATGTCATCAGCAAACAGCATACACCAGGGTGCTTCCTCCTGTATGTTCGATGTCAGAGCATCCATAACCAGGAGGAACAAATAAGGGCTCAAAGCTGATCCCTGGTGTAAACCTACAGCCACATTGAAATTGTCGGTGATTCCAGCTTCAGACCGGACGTTCGTACTAGCTCTATCATACATCGCCTGAACAAGCCGCACATACTTCTCCGGCAGCCCTTTTTCTCTCATAGACCACCACAGAACCTTACGGGGAACCCTATCGTATGCCTTTTCCAGGTCCACAAACACCATGTGCAAATTCTTTTGCGCAAGCCTGTATTTCTCGCCCAGCTGGCGAAGCGCAAATATGGCATCCGTGGTTCCCCGGCCCGGCATAAACCCAAATTGGTTCTGTGTTACCTCACTTTCCTCTCTCATTCGTCTCGCTATCACTTTTTCCCATATCTTCATACTATGTGACATGAGCTTTATTCCTCGATAGTTGTTGCAATCCTGTACATCACCCTTATTCTTAAAAACGGGCACCAGTGAACTGTTGCACCACTCATCAGGGATCGCCTCTTCTTGCAACAACTTATTAAGAACAAAGTCAGCTACTTCCATCCATCCGCTTTCAGAAACTTCCATACTTCTACTGGTATACCGTCTGGCCCCACCGCTTTCCCATTCTTCATACTCTGTACTGCCATCTTCACTTCCTCTACAGTCACCTCTTTGACCATGCCAAAGTTACTCCTAGCATTTTCTAGCACTCCGTTCCAGTCATTTTCCTCATTCATAAGTTTACTAAAGTAGCTCATCTAGCGTTCTTTTATCTCTACGTCATCCGTCAAAATCTTTCCCGCTTCGTCTCTCATACATTTCATGTGATTTACATCTCTTGCATTCCTCTCCCGCTCTCGAGCTATTCTATAAAGGTCTTTCTGGCCTTGTGGACTCTCCAGAAAATCGTACAGCTTATCCTGTACTTTGGCCCTTGCGATTGCAACTGCTTTCTTTGCCTTCTTTTTACTGGTTAGATAAGCTGACTTTTTACTTCCTTGATCTCTTTTATTTTCGTATTCCGAACTTTTCCATTCTTTAAAAGCATTCTTCTTTTCTTTCAAAATCAATCGCACGTCTTCGTTCCACCACCATGTATCCTTATCAATCTTCCCTTTCCCTTTTGTTTCTCCAAAGACATCCCTCGCTTCATTCCTTATACACACTGCCAAGCTAACTCTCCATCTAACATGACAATTGAGATAGCCGCTTGTTCAGTGTGTTTCGTTGTTCATATATACCGAATGATATTTACTATGGATGGGTTATACTATACTCTACCAAAATGAGCAAAAAAAAAACTTCCAGCGTTATTTCTGACCTAGCAACGATTGTGTTATGTTTATCTATTTTGACAATCATGACATCTTTGTCACTCTCGTTGTTAGAAAATTACAGTTTGTCTCTTTCTCACGCGGGTGGCGGGAGCTTGGCACGTCCGCATCTCACCCTGGCCGGTGCGCGATTAACGTCAATTGTTTGAAATCACTCATTTTAAGTGCTTTTTGGAGCGTTTATAACCCATCTGTCATTATTATATATCATAGTATATACCTAGCTTATTGTGTGGTGATCTAACGAACAAGTGTGCAGCTAATGAAGAATTAGTCTTAAAACCCGTGTAACCACTGTTTGGATCACATCCGGTTATCGCGGCACGGCCGGCGCGTTGTAGGGAGCAGCTCTCTCCCTACAAAAAGCAAGGCCTCTATCTACAACATGTGATTTTACTGAAGTCTTGCGGAAGCCTTAGCTGCCATTTCTCATTTAAAAAAAAAACATGACAATTTCAATTTTTTTACATAACATTAGGCCATCACGATGATTAGCTCCACCCCCTTGGGCACCACGGTTTTGGTGTAGGGTTAATGCCATTTTTATTTTTTGGGTAGAGGAGGCTGTATATAGTGTATTTTTGATATCAAAAAAGTGCGGAAATGCGTCAAAAAATTTTTAGGGTCGTTTTGTTTTTCGTTTTTAGGGTCAAAAAAAAAATAACCGGAAGGACTGTACAATATGTGACACCGAGTTCAGGCTTCATATTTTTTTTATAGCTTCTACTCGCCAAAAGACAACTCCTCACCAAATTTTAAGTTGCGGAAACGCTTGGTTTGCGAGATAAAAAATAATCAAAGTTCCATATAAAATCCCGATTTTACACCGCCATGACACAATATTTTGCAGAGAAGAGGGGGGAGTGTGATAGTGTTAGGTTCTGGCGCTTCGCCGGCCGCTGCCGCGGCACGCTCGCTTCGCTCGCTCGGCTCGCGCGCTGTAGGGTCGCAGTTCTACTAACACTCCTCCTCGCTTCGCTCGTCGTCGTACCTACACCGACCTGCCTTAGAGTCTGTCTGAAACTAAAACTACTTTGAACTAACCTAAAAAGTTCCTACAAAGTGTCATGTTGTATCCCCCGCCCGCAGACCCCGCCAATTCTATTTGCGTTTTGTTTTACGCGTTTTAGTAAAATAGTACCATTTTTGATAATTATTAATCAACAAATTTCCACAAAATAGTGCTTATAAATTAAAATCATTGAATAAATATCATGTAACTATTATTGTACACAAATAAGTCGAAAAAACTGTATTTATGTAAAAACTGAACATAAAACAAATCATCACGTTTTAGTTTTTCTCAACACGTTTAACGAAACGCAAAATATTGTGTCATGGCGGTGTAAAATCGGGATTTTATATGGAACTTTGATTATTTTTTATCTCGCAAACCAAGCGTTTCCGCAACTTAAAATTTGGCGAAGAGTTGTCTTTTGGCGAGTAGAAGCTACAAAAAAAATATGAAGCCTGAACTCGATGCCAGACATTCTAAAGCTGAGCCCTTTTTCCCAAGGTGCAAACTGACTAGAATTTAAAAAGAGGTAAGTAGTGGCAGAGCGTTCATATATCTCGATTCCCATCGGCTATTGCCTTACTTATATTCGGGCATGTTTGCATTTCTTAAACATTGTCTATTTGATATTAACGTTTTTGTGAATCGACAACTTTTATATAAATCGGACAAGTTTACTCACCTGACATAATTAAATAACTTCCGCGGTTCTTTCTTGGCCAAGGATATGAGATAACGAGGTTCCTTTCGAAGGTTCTTCCAGCACGCTTCTTTTATTTAAACACCACACGATTACCTAAACTTGCACTAAAATCCTACGGAAGCAAAACTTCGCAAAATAATTATTTATATACACTTTCGTACTATACCTACCTACAACTTGTGACATTTAGTCTAAGTTGTGACGTGGTTGTGACAGCATCATGTCATTGACATTTATTAATAACACAGACAAGAAGATTATCAGTTAAAGACATGAGAACTTCTTTGGATTTAAAGCCTGACCAGAAATATATGATCATGCGCCATGTTGCGGAATTTCATTGGAACAAATTTCTTACACTGGCAATTATTTTAATGACAGAATGATATGTATGTGTGAGTGCACGTGATAGGCTGTCACTGTCATTGAGGCCGTTTACTTAAATGATAATAAAGTGTTGAATATTAAATAATAAACGATAGAATATTCCCAAAATTATCCATAGTCAAGAGCGGAACCTTGTAGATAGTGTATATAATACACTGCTGTAAGTAATAAGCTCGGGAAATAAAACTTTTTCGCTGTGAAACATTTTCAAATTAACATCAAAGCTGGACAGGTAAACAAATCAAGATGTTACCATACCATAGAAAACTGAACTGTTGCCATATAAATGAGAATAATAGCGCCCTCTTGACAATAATCATATATTTCTGGTCAGCCTTTAGCTTGGAGTTTATCCGTCATAAAGTTTCTTCGTACCACCAAGGTGTCCAACTCCACGAAATGACAGCTACGGCCTTGAAAAGTTGAAACGATCCATAATGCAATCCTTGCAAATATCAAAACTAAATAACTTACTAAGTACATTACATTTGATAGTATCATTGTATTTGATTAAGATTTGCTTGTAAAGCCTGACCAGAAATATATGATCATGCGCCATGTTGCGTTATTTCATTGGAACTAATTTCTTACACTGGCATAATTTTAATGACAGAATGCTATGCATGTGTGAGTGCATGTGATAGGCTGTCACGTGGCTGTCACTGTTGTAAAGTGTCATCGAGGCGGTTTACTTTAATAATAATGGTGTTAAGTATTAAATAATAAACGACAAAAAATTCCCAAAATTATCCATATTCAAGAGCGAAACATTATAAATAGTGTATATAATAAACTGCTGTAAATAATACGCTCGGGAAATGAAACTATTTCGCTGTGAAACATTTTCTAATTATTCTAATTAAAATCAGAGCTGACAGGTAAACAAATCAAGATGTCATTATAACATAAAGAATAATACGCTCTATGACTGTTGCCATATAAATGAGAATAATATCGCCCTCTTGACAATCATATATTAGTGACAAAGTGATAATATTACTGGTCAGGCTTTAATTTCCATGATGTTATCATGGTAATTTCAAACAAAATATAGAAGACAGCAGATCTTAAGTTCGTTCGTGGTTCCTTAAATATGGATAATTGTCAAACGTCAAAATAGTACCCTTCAGAATAGAATCGATTGTCTTTGAATTGATTCTGTAGTGTAAACGAATTGTGCTTTTCGATTTGGATTAAAACGTTTATCATACCTATTCATAAACATAATAGCAAATAAAGTAAAACTATACTTAAATGTGAAATCGTATTATACATTTTTGTAAACTGGACGTAGTACAATATCCTTTACACCCAAAATAGCACATAGGTAAAGGCATTTTCACGGAGCTCTTCACCCATTGAGAGTGATGACCGAAATTCAGGACATAGATTTTTGAAATAGTTTTTGTACGTATATGATTTTACGCCCAACACTTTTGGCAGATGAAAAATAAAATAATACCTAAGGCCGCTCCATGTATTTATAGAAATTATAGAACATTATTGTGAACACCATTTTGAAGTAAATCAAGTTAGCGCCCACATAGACTACATTATGAATGAATGAGAAACGACAATATTTTAAATACGATAGAAATATATAAATTACATATACTTAGTTAATATAAATAGATACTTTCGTAATTCGTTTAATAATTTTAAACATAAAATAACCGACTTCATTTAAAATCCACCTTCAGCAAGCAAATGCTCGAACTGCTGTAAAAACTACTCAAATCACTATAGTGTGCCTATATGTTGAAGAGTTCCTTCGATTTCTTTAGGATCCCATCATCGGATGCTGACCTGGTTACAATGGGACCAACTGTGAAGTATACTCTTTCAAACAAACATTTTTTTTTTCTAAATCGGCCCAGCCGTCTTCGAATGAACATGCATAAAAAAATAGCAAAAACAAAGATCCCGATGAATTGATAACCTCCTCCTTCGAAATCTTGAAGTCGGTTGATAAACAAACACTTTGACAACACAAAATTTTCGCTTGCTGTCTAGTGAAGGCTAAATATTAAAAGGCTTATAATTTTCCGGGTATCTAAAACATGAATCGGCAACTTTTCTAAGACATGTAATATTATAAATTGGCCGTGAATTAATATTTTAGCGACAATATTTTTTTATAAGCGTCAAACATGTGGCATCATATTATTGAAAAACGGCAGCAATATATAAATGACCAAAAACTTTACCGAGAACTTGAAATAATAGGTTGGCAACAAAAATATTAACTTGGCATCTATTATTCAAAGCAGGCTTGGTTTAAATATTTGTTGTCAGCTATTTGTTTCTACCTAATTAACCATTTTTTGGGTATCAATTGCTGGTATCATTTTAATTACGGGAGCACTAAAATTTCAGGAAACTGGAATATTTTTAAGTTTCCGTACCAAAATGGTTTAAAAGGAAGCATGTGCTTTGCTCCGAAATCGGTAGATCGATTGAGCTGAAATTTTATAGGTTGTATGTCCCCTGGTGCTTTAAGGGGGTAATTAAGAAAATTAAATAAAATGTTTTGCAAACTATTGGGTCATCGTTAGTTACCATCAGGCGGGCCGTACGCTTGTTTGCCACCGTCGTGGTTTAAAAAAAATTAGATTCGCACTTGACCGGTTTTTAGGGTTCCGTAGCCAAAATGGCAAAAACGGAACCCTTATAGTTTTTTCATGTCAGTCTGTCCGTATGTCCGTCCGTCCGTATGTCACAGCCATTTTACTCGGAAAATCATACTAAAAATGTAAACAAAGTGTATTTTGTATGCCGCTATGGAGTAGTTAAATTGCAGAAGAACATATTTTGGGGGGTGGGGCGCTCCATACATGTAACTAAATTTTAAAAAGTTATTACTGAATATCAACATATCGCTCATCAATGAATGGTTCTTTAAAAATAACATCGAGGTATCTTTGAACATTTTGTGATTAAGTGAATATTTTCAGAAATAATCGCTGCGAAAGTCAGAAAAATTATTGCTCCCTGTAACTCTTGAACCATAAGTCCAAAAAATGTGAAAAAAATTTAAAAAGATGCGCCTTATTAGATACTTTCTAGGAAAATTATTTTGAACATTATCATTATTATCAATCCAGCCATTTTTAAGTTATCTTCAAAAAACTTCTTCCATAGGCATCAGATGCGACCTTTTGGTATTAGTTTGGTTCTTATTCCATTGAAGGTACGGAACCCTCCATTATGCTCAGCCCGACAAGCACTTGACCGGTTTTTTAATAAAACATCCTACTTTATTTTATGAAAACGGGTAGCAACGTAAACTTGATTTTTGCGCGTAATCCGCGGGTAGCCATCAAACCATCGGCTAATTAACGATCCATTTCGCCTATTATTATTTTTTCAGCCCTATGAGGTAAAACTACGACAATCGGAGGATTTTCTAATCTAAAAAAAGGAAGTATAGGAAGATATTTAGGTAATACCTACACAAAACGCACCCTTCATATTTTCTATTAACTAGTTAGGTAGGTATTTAGGTAATACCTACACAAAAGGCACCATTTATTATGCTCTATTAATTGGGTTGGTATTTTGTAAAACTATACAAAAGGCACCTTTCATTTTTTCTAAATCATATGTGGCAATATGAATTTTGGTTCTAGATATCTGACTATAGATACTGACCTACAATATTCATAGACCCTAGTAACTTTTTAAGAATCCATTTTATCTTATAATTACAGCTCGTGTAAAGTTGCCCGTTGTACTAATATTTAATATGTAATTAACTTTAATTGCTTCCTAAATATTTATTATATTACGTCATTTTTAATTTAATAGGTAATCGTTTTCGATTAAAAAAAGGCGTCTTAAAATGCTTCCCAGTTATAAATTCAGTTTTTAATATAATTATTTGATACCTACCTATAGTTAAACAATGGCTATTAAGACATTAAAAAGCAGCCCATATTGAGATAATGTACGGCCCCAAATTAGTCGCCAACCTATTAATTTTGGTACCCATTTTTATTTTTTATAGCTACCCAAATTCAATTATTTAGCAGCCTGGTTAAATACATGCCATATTAAAAATAACAGACATAAGTACATAAGTTACATATATCAGGCTATGATCCGGTCAAATTACCTATTTTGAAAAACAACCTAATAAAATTTTGAAACTGTTATAGCATCATACCTTTAGAATGATATGGTGTTTAACGCACACTACCGTGCGCCCCCCTCCCCCTGACGCTACCCCTCCTTCGAGCACGAAATGTGTCCCGGTTTACGGTTTTCTTGATTTTTTGAGAAAAATATTATTGCTAAGAAAAAGTGTCTATAACAAATAATATCCCTATTAAATTCTAAACAAGAAAGTTTTTTGCATTTTTTCGATGGACTTTAGGATTCAAGTAATAGCTAGGAAATGCTCACCAAATGCTGTTTCATATGGATACATACATGCATAGAAAGTGCTTCTTTTCCGCACACGTGCGGTCCAAACTAATGTTAAAAAAATATAATCGTTGTATTTGTATTCTTTTTTACATCAATTCAATTAAAAATAAAGAAAAATCAAGTAAAAAGAAGGGGTCCGAAGGTGAAATACCTGTATTGTTTTATTTGAAATCTGATGAAAATACAATATTATTAATAATTTGAAAATAATATTTATTATTATTAAGTTTTCCTCGTTTAATTAGGACCGTTTAATTAGGACCGTTCAATTGGCAAATTTATTTTAAAATTTAAAAATATTTAATATTATTATTATGTTATAATCATAATTTATAGTTATAGTCTTTGATAAATAAATATAAGGGAAATATTTTTACTTTTATCAAAGGTTATAGTGGTATTGGTAATCATTGAAATAATGAATTATTTTTACTTGAATTTGAACTTAAAATTACAGTTTAACGGTTGAGAGTGCTATTTTAGGATCAATTTTAATTAGCAGAAATACCAATTCTTTGACCGAAGATGGCTGATCGCGGGAAATGTATTGTTTATGAACTTATGTGTAGATAACTTGTGAGTCGCTCGATTGTTCGATCTTAGTACAGTTTTGAATTCAATAAGTGATAAATTTGAGTAATGAGATGTACGTACGTAACACAAAAGGCATCAGACCGCCGGTTTCTTAAAAGCAGGTAAATTATTTTATTTCCTCGCATAATTCATTGTAAAATGTTGTATGCTACATTTGTAGAAAACAAGTAAACTCCGTACTCGTGGTTTCGGAAATTATAGCGTCAGGGGGAGGGGGGCGGACGGTAGCATGCGTTAGACACTATAGTAGTAGGTATACCTGAAGGTATAGTACTGTAATGAGTAATAGTTTATGATAGTTTCAAAACTTTATTAGTTTGCCTACATACATTGAAAATGAAAAATAACTTGACCAGATCACTAGGTTTGTATCTGAACGTCGGAGTCGGACATTTATATACTTACAATAAACATAGTCATTAAGGCAGGTAAGATATAATGCTTTTTCTGGTGTACCGACCGTCTCTAAGCGTACGTACCTACAACCAAAAGAGTTTTAATGTATCTAATTAAGGCCTTAATCTAATCTTATCGTAATTTATTCGTTTGTGTTAATATAATTAGCCTTTTATAAATAAATATTCAGGGACAATCTTATACAAATCGACCTAGGCCCGCAGTAAGCTTCATAACGCTTGTATTGTGAGTACAACAACAGTTACTGTTCACAGACCTAAAATGGCGCTTACGCTAATGGCCCACCCAATGAAGGAAAACTTAGAGGAAATAATTCGTGTATAGCCAAATTTTGGTGTAGTTGTCGGCAAAGGTATCTTACACAACATACTAAAAGTACCGGTGGATGGGAGCGCCGCTAGCGGGGTGGGAGGGGTGTAAAGGTCCCTTATTTTGGGTTTTCGTAAATAACTCGGTAACGGTGGCTCATACAAAAAAATGTTCTATTGCTTAATTCATCCACATATAATATTCTATAAAAAAGATTCTTTGCACTTTTTTGCTGGGATCAATGTTTAATGAGATATCGCGGAAATACGATAAACACTTTTTTAAACTTTCGGAGCTAATATTTACGAAAGTATTAGTTTCAACACATGAAGTGGGGGTAATTTTTTTTTTACTCCAACCCTAATGTGTGGAGTATCGTTGGATAGGTCTTTAAAAAAAATAAGGGTATTCTAAAACAATTTTTGGATAAAACTAACACTTTCGTAAATATTGGCTCCGAAAGTTTAAAAAAGTGTTTATCGTATTTCCGCGATATCTCATTAAACGTTGATCCCAGCAAAAAAGTGCAAACAATCTTTTTTATAGAAAATTATATGTGGATGAATTAAGCAATAGAACATTTTTTATTATGAGCCACCGTTACCGAGTTATTTACGAAAACCCAAAATAAGGGACCTTTACACCCCTCCCACCCCGCTAGCGGCGCCCCCATCCACCGGTACTTTTAGTATGTTGTGTAAGATACCTTTATCTACAACTTCACCAAAATTTAGCTATACACGAATTATTTCCCCTATCAGGTAGTTAAGCGTCTTCGTTTGGTGAGCTATAAAGACAAATGAAGTGCGCAAAAGAGAAACTAACACGTATATGAACATTCTGCGAGTGCGAAAGAGATACACGATAATTCTCCAAGCAGGACAACTTTTCACGTCCCTCTTTACACTCAAACACCCGCGTCGTAAGAGCTAATATTTAATCGTGAAAAATATAATATAATCCGGTTACAAAATAACTTAAAATTAAAAAAAAGAACAATAAAAAATAAAAATAAAATATTTTATCGTAATAGTTCGTTCGTTAAAGATTATTTTGTGTAAAAATCGAAATTGTTATTCTACGTTAGGGTTTGACAAAATATCGTAGAGAGTTAGAGACATATATGTATCGATAACTGCTCGATATGAAAATTATAATTATAGGTTCGAAAAAAATTAAATAAATAAATAAATCTTGTATTAACATTATATGGCATTACGTATGAATGTTAAATTGTGTTCTTATTGTCTTTTTGTACTTGTTTTAAATCTTGCATGATAGAGACTGTCCGGAAAGAGAAGTGTCGTAGAATATAAGAGCTCTCATATAAACCACCATACTTCTCTATTCGGACAAACGATAAGTAGTAAATTTAAACTGTAATTAAATCGAGTAATTTTAGGGGCTTATTTATTACATTTACTTATTGGTAAGACACGACCTATCATGTCAGTATGTCCCTATATCACAGCCATAAATAAAATAAAAATCGGCCAAGTGCGAGTTGGACTCGCGCACCGAGGGTTCTTAAAAATTAAAAATTATTAAAAATATTTTTATTATATGATGTGAGTAAAAATTTGCGGTTTTCGCAATTTTTCCTGTATCTGTGCTATTGTTTCGTACCAAATTTCAAGATTCTGCGTTCACGGGAAGTACCCTGTACCCTGTAGGTTTTGACTCCCTTGCGAGTTTCGAAAATTTGCGGATATTTGCGGCATAAACGGCTGTATCTTTTGATTGCGTTGGCTTAGTTGATTGATTTTTTTCACAGCTACAAGGGACAGTAGGCCTGAGTATTTGATATAAATTTGAGCTTGATACCTCCACGCGTTCCTGAGAAAAATGGTCTTGACAGACAGACAGACAGACAGACAGACAGACAGACGGACAACAAAGTGATCCTATAAGGGTTCCGTTTTTTCCTTTCGAGGTACGTAACCCTAAAAAGCGTATACTGATGAAATTTTAACTAGATAGATGTGTTTTTTTATGTGCCGCTAATGGCCACTAGCCAGTTTTTTTAGCTAAATATATTTTAGTTTTCTAGAATTTTATTATGTCCTCTAGTGTAAAACATGAATTAAATTTAACGTTGCAACTTATCGATAACAAAGTCAAATATCGATAGGTAATTAATTGACTTGTTGTACTTGGCAACACTATTTTTTACGCTCACATAGACAATTTACCCACACTCTTGCAATAGGCATGGTGAATTTTTTTCATGTATGGTATCAATCGATTCGTTTTGTTGTGAGGATCAAATGTCTATATGGGGCGAATTGCGTTAAAACAACACAAAAGTCAGAAATGAGACTTAAAGTCCGAGATTTGCATTTGTTTCTCAAAACGCTCCTAACAAAATGACATGCAAAAGTGACGTCACGATCACATAGTCGCCCTGTTTAAAGTAAGTATGGAAAAAATATGAAATTGCAAATTTTACAGTGAAATGTTGCGTTTATGTTTATGGTTCCTATACAATTTATTTTACAGTAAAATGTTAAAAATAGAATGGTATCATTGTGTTTTTTTAATTTCGCACTTTAAAAAATCGTAAATTTTGAAATTTTGCCGCTTGATATCTTTGAGCCATTTCAACATAATTTATAAATTTTCACTTTAGTTGGATATATTGATCATTTTGAATCGTATCAACTAAATTTTATTGCATAATTCAACATGTGTCATCATGCCTATTCACTTTTTGTCGCACTTTTGATCGTTGTCAAGCCATCTTACTATATTAGATTATGTCAAGCCATCTTACTATAGACTACAGTTACAATAAATACTTATATGTTACAAAGAGAAAAAATACAATTCAGGAACAAATATCCGTGAAAAAAAACAATTAAGCCTACTTTTACCGCCGACTTAGTTATTCTGTGGTATCAGTCCTACTCTCACCCTCACCCATTACAAATAGCATATTTACTAAAATCTAGTGCCTGCACCAAATCTTGCAATTAGGTTTCCAAGCTATTTTGAAAAGAATAGCGATATTATGACGTTTGCAAATATTACTGTCTCTTTCTTTTTACTGAGGACATTTTAAGGTCATCTTGTGTCACGCTTGCTTAAAAATTTGCTCACTGTTATTAAGCACCAAAGAACCCTTGTTCAAGCTGATGAGGTGAAAATAATTTTATAAGGAAACGATTTTGAAGACAAGTTTTTAATTTCCAGGCAGCAAGGATGATTCCTTGCCAGGCAGTAAGTCACATGAAGAATAGTAACGCCATCTACTGGGTAGTAGTGGCATCCCTTACACAGTTAGTACACGTACAGACAAACTCACTCTAGTTCGCTTTAGAAAAGAGAGATGGAGCATTTTTCATAACAGCGCAGGGTCGCGAAAAATACAATATATAGACAGGTAAATTACAATAAGGTACGTTAAAAACAAAGATGATAGAGTACGTTAAAAATAACAAGCGGCGAAGAAGTAAACAAACTTTGCCCGCTTTTTATAATAATTTTTTCCCAGGTTAAGGCACTGGTCCCACCAAGAGCGAGTAAGCGTGTAAATTTGTATATTTGGTATTGGACATTCATTGGTGTACGTACAGGCTTTCAATGACGACAGTGAGATGGAAATAGACGGCACACCGTCTCATTTGAAAGAAGAAGCAAGCTTAATAATGAACAACTTGCTTCCTGCTAAGTCGCGGGACAAATATAACAGGACTTACGACATGGTACGTTCATGCTGTGGAAGGACAGCCAAAATGCTAGAAATACCTTTTCGTTCACAAATTGCCCTGGAATGTCTAATATAACATTTAAAATTAACTAATAACATGCCTTATTTTTTGTATTGTACTATGTCACTTAACCCTTATTAAAAACTTATTACTTATAGTTGAAATTTAATTTGTTTGATTTTCTCACATTATTTGAGAAAAGCACTATGTATACCTCAATGGAAACAGGCATTTTCCATCCCTCGGCAACAATGTATGTACTATAGAATCAGTAGTAATACAAAGGTTTGTATAATAACGAATATTTCTTGAACTTTTGTCATGATATACCTACTATTCATCCATTTATATAAAATTATTCTCTTACTGAGAAACTGATAGACCACCTTAGCTTAAACCGGATATAGGACCTAGAAACATGACACGAGTTTCATAGAATTCGACTCTGAATCGTATCGTAACATCACATATCGACATGCCGCCAAACAATGCGTCACATCACCCTCCGTTACATTGCCCGGTTCGTTTTTTTTTAATACCACGACGGTGGCAACAAGCATACGGCCCACCTGACGGTAAGCAGCTACCGTTGCGTATGGACGCCTGCAATTCCAGAGGTGTCACATGCGCGTTGCCGACCCTTTACAAAAAGGAGGATTCACTGTGTTGACGGCTAAAGAAACCAGAGGGTGCCTAATCGTCAACACACTGGATCCTCTTTGAGCTCTTTGGCAACCTTACTCACCAGCAGGAACACAACACTATGAGTAGGGTCTAGTGCTATTTGGCTGTGGTTTTCTCTAAGGCAGCACGAATTTTTTTAAATATATAGTCAACTTTTAAATATGGTAGGGATGTCAATTACTTCTTGCTTGTTACCAATTACGCCAACACAACGTGTACTTAAAATATGAGTAAAATTTAGTGGTGGTTAAATTGTGCCTAGATTAAGGTAAAGCATAAATTGCTTAGCAAAGCGCTTATAAACTCTCTCTCACACACACACACACACACACACACACACACACACACACACACACACACACACACACAGGTTTGTTAATCTCTTGTATCATGCAGTAATTGGATAAAAAAGAATTGAGCAGGACAAAAAGCCGGGACATACGCTAGGAGGACGATGATTTTTTGAAGCCATATAGGTACTTACATACTTAGTGTAATAAGATTTTCAAAGGGCGTAAAAAAAATTATAGACGCACTATTAACGTTAACACGTATTTACTAACCATTTAATTGTGTACAAAAATCACATAGGTAGGTAACAAATCATTAAGCAATCGAAGACACCGTAATAGGTAGAAGCTTTGAATTTGCTTTGAATGAACCTCTAGTTACCTACATCTTACTTCTTTTATTAGCGAAGCTGTTTACTAAGTAATTTGGCAATTTATGTTTTCGATCGCTTGAGGCTGTACAACTCGGTGACCGATGGGATTGGGAATTACATAGCTCGATGAATCATTCATAGGTAATAGGTACGTAACGATATTTACATTTAACTGCTGAAAATATCGCATTCTACAGCTGTTTGAATAAAACGACAGGTAACTAAAACATCGTCCTTCAGAATTTAAAGTGATGCGAGTTCAGGATTCAGAATATAATAAAACCCATTACATGTACCTACAAAAACAAATATGCCAGTCTCCTACTGCAATTAGACATCAGTATTTTATTATTCCCTATTATTTCCATGAAAAGTGTGTAAAAAAGGAGTTTATAAGTTCTTATAGGGTCACCCACGCACATGTGAATCCTCTGGAGTTACAGGCGTCCATAGGCTACGGTAACTGCTTACAATCAGGCGGGCCGTATGCTTGTTTGCCACCGTCGTGGTATAAAAAATGGGTATGATTTAACTGATCGCCAAATAAATGTTAAATCGATGACCTAATTAATAAGATTGACTTCTAGAAAAATAGATCTGATGCTACCCTAATTATACCAAAATTAGTTCCATTTTTAGAAGTCGGTTATAGCGCTTGCCGGTTGCCGGCCGCTGTCGCGGCACACTCGCTTCGCTTGCTCGCCTCGCGCACTGATTAGTTCGCAGTTCACCTAACACACTCCTTGCATCGCTTGCGTCGCACCTATCTTAACTCCGTCAAAACTTTTATTTTGTATTTTTTTTTAATTATTTGGTGGTAGATCAACTATTTTGGTAATATGTACGAATCTGGTGATCAAGTCGGCTCACATTGACCACCGAAACACCGTTTAAAATTTATATAATTCAGCCATTTTGTAAGTCTTCACATACGACGTAAACATTTTTTTCGAAACCAATTTCATGCCATAATTGTTGTCTTATAATTCTTAGGTACCCTTATTTATTTAGCCTGCCTGTAAATTTCATTTGTTCACAACACCCACTGTTTCAATGTTCATTATAATTATTACCCGTTTCATTGTAAAGAATCATGTGTTTAATTGAATACGTTTACAAGGACACGATAGAACAAAACTCTTTTTTTGAAAAAAAAAAAATGTTATACAGAAACTGAACAAGTTCAGAGGAACCTTGGGATGCCATGTGGTAGCCAACAAAAGTGTTTATCTATGTACTAAATATCACATACTTAACTTTGAAAATGACAGAGATATGAAGGTTTGAAATTTGAGTATCTATCGACATTTGACTTTCTTATCAACAAGTTGCAAAACATTTGTATTCATATTTTTCGCTAAACAGCATGTTAGAATTCGTAAAAACATAATCAGTTATTTTTGGTTGAAATTATAAAATGTTCTATACTTAACTTGATAACTTATTATATAATAAAGACTGAGTTTGGTTGACGCATTAACCTATTTAAAACCCAACAAGCGGCCTAGCGCCTATAGTACCGTTGATTGTCCAATGCAAAATGCATCGGGTGCAAATTTCCACATTTTATTTCATTTCAACGTGGACATCGACAGTATTTTTAATCGAACTGTTATCGATATAAGTCCCTAAGACGTTTTGTCAATCCCTAGCGTAGAATAGAATAACAGTTTCAATTACCACACAGCAAAACAAACACTAATATTCAATTGTATCTAGAGTGCTTACTTTCACGATTTATTTTACTAATTTGATAAAATATCGCTTCAAAAACATCGATCGGAATATCATATTTACCTATGTGTGGTGCAATCAGATCAGGTACACAATACGACACCACACCACGTTTCTGCTTTTACATTTAAAGTGATTTTGCTCTGGATTATTTTATATTTTATACGGTAAAATATGAGCCGTCACGATTCGGGTGTTTGAGTGTATAAGAGGAAGTCAAAAGTCCTGCTTGGTGAATAATCGTTTATCTCTTTCGCACTCGCGGAATGTTCATATACGTGTTGGTTTCTCTTTTGCGCACTTCATTTGTCTTTTAGCCTAAACGTCATTTTAGATCTATGCGAAAAACATAACCCCCTTTTCTTTCGGCAGCAATCTAATGTAAAACCAAGCCCGTGTCCATAGAACTCTATCTCTATTCCCACTGAACTTTACTAACAACATGTCATTGTGACCCTTTGAATATTACATGGGCATGTGCAGATTATTAATAAAAAAAGCAATTAATAATTTAAAAGTAAGTACGAACCATCAAAAACATAAATGTGAAAGGCTGCCAAGTTCGATACTATGGGAATGCTTCGCCTATAAAAGAAGTGAGATCTGAATAAGTATCAAAGTTCCATAAAAATACCTCAAATCATAAATAGTTATAGGAATGCACACTTGATTTCCAGCAGTTTTTAAGGTACATTTTGAATAAGTATCACGTTACATAGAAATACCTAAAATTATAATAGTCAGAGAAACGCACACCGGTTTTTTTAGCAGTTTCCTGATAACATTTATTATTTTCAGTACTTTTTAATGATGTTACTTGGCAAGTTTTCACACACCACACACCTTTTCAATGCAATGAATCGACACCTTTGGACTGCAATGTGTCAAGTATATAATTTTCTATTAAAACTTGCCAAGTTACATCATTAAAAAGTACTGAAAATAATAAATGTTATCAGGAAACTGTTAAAAAAACCGGTGTGCGTTTCTCTGACTATTATAATTTTAGGTATTTCTATGTAACGTGATACTTATTCAAAATGTACCTTAAAAACTGCTGGAAATCAAGTGTGCATTGCTATAACTATTTATGATTTGAGGTATTTTTATGGAACTTGGTACTTATTCAGATCTTGAGTTCTTTTATAGGCGAAGCATTCCATAGTATCGAACTTGGCAGCCTTTCACATTTATGTTTTTGATGGGATTTCATTTATTTTTGTTAGGTGTAGGTTCTTTATTATTTTTTTATCACTTTTGCTTTAGGAAATGTCTCATTCCACTTAGGTATGTACTTTATACTATACCCTTTATACTAAGCGTCTAATTCTATTTTACTATTTATGTATAGGTGATTTGCTAGGGATTTACTGGCTCCCTACACCTATAAAATGTACCTACTTACATATAATTACATACATCAATAACGTACTTTATTCTGTTTGTAAGTACGCTACCTACATAGATAATTAATAACTTGGTAATACCTACCTACCAGTAGGTATTATAATTGGTGGCCTATTATGTAGCCCTAGAAGTGCACCATCCCATCTCATCCCATGGCGTATCGGAGGGTGAGATGGGCAGTAGTATATATAATTCCATCTTAGAGTATATATGATTTCCATGTTCTTGAATCTGCGATTTTATTAGTTGTATAATTAGAAATTATTTAGACTATGCGAGAAAAAATAGTCCTTTCATTTTTGTTTGACTGATTTAGCGCACCTAGTGTACCTAAATAGTGACCTGCTTTGTACTTCGTAAATCGTGGGTTCGGTTCCCGCAACAGACACACAGAGTGGTGAACAATTTTATTGTTCTTGTCTTTAAGACAAACATGTATTGTCTTAAATTGGTATGTATCTAAATTTAAATAAGTCTTATCTCATTTCCACTCCATACCTACTTATAGTAGAACAAAATTACACATTCGTTGTTTTCGAAACTGACTCACACTTGGCCGTTTTCAGATTTTTACTTTATTTTGACCTAAAGACAAACCTTCGAGCCAAATTTCAGGTCGGTACGACCATTGGAAGATAGACCCACTTAGTTCATTATGACTTCATAGTAGAACAAAGTTACACCTTCGCTATTTTTAATACTGACTCACACTTGGCCGTTTTCAGATTTTTCCCTTTACTTTGACCTTAAGACCTATCTCCATACCAAATTTCAAGTCAGTACGACCATTGGAAGTGGTCTAGGTTTTTGATGAGTCAGTGAGTGTATAGTAAAAATAGCGATTATCTGACGTCAATATCTCAAGAACTGCTATAGGTAGAATAATGAAATTTTGTATTCTAGACAATTAAGGGGATGTCAACAGACACTCGAAATTTCATATGCGTAGATAAAATATGCTTTGAGTTATAAGGTGGTCGAAATTGGCCCGAAATGGTTCGTGTAATATAACCCACGGCCGGTGTGTCGCTTTTTTTTGCTCGAACTTGGCGGACACACTGCCGTGTGTCTAGATAATTTAATAACACAATTTGAGTGAATATTTATATTTAGATATTTATAAGTACAATCCACTACTTATGCATCTATAGTCACTATATTACTATCTTGTCTTGTTTCGCAGGAGCTGCAATGAATGGAAAACGAACAGATGCGCTACTGGAAACTAAGTACTTTATCTGAAATTATTAATTTCGTACGTAATCCCTAAAACTTAACAAACGAATTAAGTATTTTTTTTATTATTATTACGAGTATAAGGAGATACAACGGAAGCATACAAGTGAAGAAGATTATAAATAGAAAATACGTAACTAGATTAAGATGTTCCCTAAGACATATCTCACTGAGAACATTGATGGTATTAGAATATAAACCTAGCAACATGCAAACAATGGTCTACGCCTAATTTTGAACTAAACTTATCCTATCTTTTGTAAGTTAGATATTGAGTCATAACATTGCAAGTTCAAATTTGACCTACTTTCAGTGGTCGAATTGACTTCATTTAGTTCAAAATTACATGAGTGACATGAATCAGTACGACTTGAATTAAGTATCCCCATCAAAAACATAAATGTGAAGGAAACCAAAGTTTTCGTTTCGCTTAAGTACTGAAATCTAACTTAAAACCAAGTTCTTTCAAAGCTCCTTAGATAACTGGACGTAGTTATGCAAAAACGTTCCAACCCACAACTGCCCAGTTGTGAGTTGGAACGCTTTTAACCGACTTCAAGATTTCAAAAGAGGAGGTTCTCAATTCGGCGTACTTATATGTTTTTTTTGTGTTTGTAACGCCATAACTCCGTCATGTACTCATGTCTGAACCGATTTTGATTTTTAGGACAAATTTTCGTCAAGCTCAAGTTCTGATGATGAGTTCCATGAGGAATCGAGGGAACTCCTGAAATCTTAAAGGCATACTTACATAAAGTGATTTTTGTATTTTTATCAACAAATCAAGCATTTTCATTCAAAAGAGTGACATTTGATGAAGTGGAACTGCTGATGATGATCAAAACCGAACTCTTCAACGACGCATGGTTCACGTTTGACGATTTGTCCTCTTCGCTGTGTTTGCTAAGCAAGTTATTTCATTGTATGCAGTCCAGAGTGCACCATCTACAATAATCCTTCGCCGGCTTCCCCCATTGAAGTCGGTTTTTTTTTCTTAAAAATTATTGCATAACTATGTCCAACTGTTCTTATCATGTATTTTTTTTGCTGTATCCTCATATTCTCATAATTTAGTTTTGCGACTTAATTGGTCACAAGTCACAACCATGTGCAAAAGTTAAGGGTTTCTAATAAGTTAAAGATGCTAAAACTTATTTATAATATGCATTACCCGTATTTACATTTTCAGTTTAGGTAGATTTATTAAAAAAATTAGTTCCTGCTAATTAATAGCGGTAGTTTTTCTGGTTTTTGCACTGGTTGTGACAAGCCATGAATGGAACATTCATATTTAAGAAAGACCCAATTAATAGGCTGGCCCAGCTGTTTAATTAATACTTAGTGCAGCAGGTAAATGTTTACTAAGTATTGTAAAATGATATGGAAAATTAAAAATATAAAGATATTAATTGCCTAAGAGAAGGATGCCACTTTGCACCTTCGTGTGTTTGTGGGTCATCTGGAAATGACCAAACGTTTTTATGAGTGAGTCAACCAGAGGTAAAAATAGATTTTTTCATAGGTCAAGATTTAGAAATCAGGATTGAGCAACTAGAAGACGGTCTTACAAGATTCTCAAAACTGCAAGGGTCGATGAGATATCAAGGTGATAAAACTATGTAGATGTACCAAATACTTTTAGGCATTTGCAATGTGAATGCATTTTTTCAAGTTGCCGATACGCGAGTCAGTAGGTAGATAAGGACGTTTCGAAGGCTCTACAAAGCGCTGACTAGTCTGTTGTACACGTGCTCTACCCCGCGACGGCCCTACCTGGGAAGTCGGCGCGGCGGCGCGGCGTCCGCGTCCCTTTCGCTCAAGGCCAGCTAGCCACCTGTTAACCCGAATAGAACCTTCTCACTCACATTTACAACACACTTTCGCGTGACATCACATGTAATTGAGTGCGATGCCGGACAGTCGAACCCTGTTAAATTTCTGTTAAGGCTATTACTGAATATATTTTAGACGTTTCGAAAGTGAGAAGAGCTTAAGGATATATCGCGAGAAGCGATGTATATTTCATATTATACCTACTGATCACGGAAAATAATCTACCATTTAGCTAAGTACTTGGCTCTCATACTTACCTACGTATTTATACACTACCTAGGTACTTACCTACCTACCTATTATATACCTACACTAGTTAAGTACACAGTAGGTACAGTCAAGAGTTGGAATGGCAATATAGATTTTGATTATCTAGGCTAAGTAGGATAGGTATTGGTTCACAATCACATCTTTTCCCACTTTTAAAACAATAACAATTATTTAACTACGACTACATATGTAGGTACATAATATAATACCTGGTTACCTATATTTATTTTTACGACAAACTTTTTTTTTAAACCAGTCGATCCCATTTTAATCCAGGATCAAAACCTTATATAAGTCCAAAAAAAATTCCGGCTACAAAAGCCATCGAGGAAAACTCCCCATACAATCTGTATAAAAATAAAAACTTTTATTTTTGACATAGGACTATTTTTTTGTGCCTATCGATTTCATTACTAACCAGTATAGATATCTATTAGGGGTCAACTTACGGTAATATACTAAAATGCCACAAATTAAAGAAATTGTTTCATGCATTTACTATGGGGGAAAAGTGAAATTTTATTCACATTGTTCAGTCTGTTGCTGTTACTGTAATGACGTAGAACTGGTTGGCGAGATAGAAAAAAATTAATAAAATTGCACTAATTACAGATATAATAATACGCCAGTGTATCTTCACCTACCTACCCACACAACCAATTTATAAGGTAAATGTACGCTTCAGCGAACGTGCCGTATCGCCGAATATTTTCCATTTTAAGCTATAAGTCGATTACTTACAGCAGATACTACGTTGTGATTTTTTTTCTGTGAGCTACATACCTACCCCTACGAATACGCGTCAGAGACGGCCATTTTGCTGCTCAGTTGCGACATGACAACTGATCTTGTCGGTTGAGTGCCACTTTGTATGGGCGCCCTTAACAATATCGTTAAGAAATCGCGTGCACTTCTTAAGATCATAGAATCGTTTAAAACTATATGTGGGTTCCAAATTGTGGATTTAGAGTGTTGTTATTTGATAAGTTTATGTATTTTAGTATTTTAAGTCATTTTAGTGCAGTTTTATTCTCATAATTTGAGATAAATGTGAATCCGGTGATGTGTGACCCAACTTTTTGACTGGATGGTTTCACCGAACAACGTACGGAATCAGGGAAAGCGTATGTCTTTGAAATTATTTTTTTACTGATTTATTATGAACTATTAATATAAACTGCTTTACTTTTCAAATAATGAAAAGTATTTGTAATTTTATGAGCATTTACCGAACATCTGTAGACAGCAAAGACTATAGTAAATCCGCGTTTGAAATCTTATAGTTTTACGACTTTTTGAGTTCAAAATAAGCCTTTCGACAAAACTATCTTTAACAATTTTTTATAGTTATTTTACGGCAATATTAGTAAAGACTAAATACATGAATGGATTCGTAATCCTTCTAATTATTAGTTTCAATGTTAAATTTGTGGTTATGTCACAATCGTTGCAATTTAGGTACTATTTTCGATATTTGTTCGCGTATTAGGTTCCACATATTTTGCATGGTTTATTTACCGAACGCGCGTTCGGTAAATCGTGCCCATATTCTCTGCTACCGAATTCGTATCTGCCTCGGCCTCGTTTGTATTCGATAGACATTAAAATGTCATCCTTATTTCTCTCACAGCTAGGTCGACATTAAAATGTATTATTTTTCTGCCTTTTTATAAAGTCCAGCGCTTCTAAACATTTAAACATGTTCAAGGGCCTGCTGTTGATATGTCATTTTGTATAAAGATAAATTTTATAATAATAAAATAAAATATTAAATTGTGTTTTTTTTTTCTTTTTTAGATAAAATTTTACTTTTAAATTCATATTGTAAAAACTTCTATGACGTAAATACCCCAAAAAACGATAATGATGTTTATGTTATATATTTATTTTTTATTTTATATAAAAATAACGGTTAGGTATTTTGTTTGACTCGTGATAAAAAAAATAAAGGTTACTTTTGTTTTGTAAGAAGTAATTCAGTAATGTATGGAGACGCAAATTTTGCGCAGTTAGATGACATTATCTAAACAATGAGACAGTTTAAGTTTGAGAATCGTTCAACACCTTATTCCCATACATTTTTCTTCTAGTTCGGTAAAGTGGTCACCGGATTCGGTAATATATGCAAATCATGTTTCTTAGTTCGCTTAATGGTACAAATCAAGTTAGGCGGTATAAAAAACTTTAAAAATATTTTTTTAATATGTCTAACTTTACAAATAATTTCTCAGTGAAATAAAATGATTACAAATGTATTTAAGTTACATGTATAGTATTGACAATAACCGTATGAAAATGCCAGACCTTATTAAAAAATGAAACGTACATTCAAGTCTTAAGCGTCCGTGGAAACGTACATTTACCTTAATTAAGATTCAAATCAAATGACAAGTGACTGCTGTCAATATCACATGGCGATCTACAATAACATAACAGCCGCGCTTCACGTTGGTTTCATATCGAATATCACGTCTCGCTGCATCCCTTTCGTTTCCTATGTAAAAAGATAGCGACGCAAATATGACCCAGCAAAAACAGCCTTACGAGCTTATAAAGTTATAAACTGCATTGCGCGCCGACTAACTTGACAGCTAGGTACAAGTATGTGAACATTTCAACAACTATCTTACGAAAGCGGTACATTTGAATACCTAACAAACATAACGTACCTTTTGGGATAGCTGGAAACACTGGCACAATCACACACGACACTGTTGTTATGTTTAGGGCTATGTTTGATTATTTGTTTGTAGCGCAGGCGTCGGCGCTGGGCCTTGAATCATAACGGAATATAATCCGGCGACGTCGGCGACTCGGCGCAGCGCGGCGGACGGCGCGACCGCAGCGCCGCGGCGCGCCACGGCGACCCCGGACAACAAGCCCCTTGTATTCCTACACCCGAGCGTTAACCATTGTAACTGTGACCTCGGCATCGATACGAACTGCGAATAACCGTTAACGGCGCTTAATACTGGTTAATCTACGCTAGGTAAGCGGTTGGAATAACCACCCGGCGCTGCGTCTCGGCCGGCCCGAGCGCAACACACCTGACGTGCCTTGTAATGTTATTGTTATGTGCTTATAGGGTTACTTACGTACCCAAAGAGAAGGGTGAAAAACAAAACTAAGCCTCCGTTGTATGTCTGTTAGCGGGTTGTACGTCAAGAACTGTTATAGTTGCAAGTAATAAGTTCTCTATTCTTTACTTTATTTAATAAGAAATACAAACAGCATAGTTATCAATATCATCTTACAGTTAGGTAGACCATAAGCCAGCAATTTTTTTTCTAAAAAATGCATGCAGAAACTACAGTCACAAGTTGTGACTCACAACTAGTGCCATCTCTAGTTCGTCCCCGGGCACGTTCCCCATTTTCCAACTTTCCCGGAAACGTGCCCCACCGTGAGGAATACAGGGGATAATTTAATATGTGTATAGCTACATTATTTTTTGAATGGTATCCATTAAAAAATGAATAATAACAATATTTAGCATGATAATATATAATGTATTTCTTTCCCAAAATTAAATTTCCCGTGTTCCGGGGAAAGATGTGGAACGTTCCCTAACTTTCCCGGGAACATGGCCCAGTGTTTCCTAACTTATATACATAAATATACCATTTAACAATCTAAAGAGAAATCATCCACCAATTTTCATTAAGAACGTTGCCGACACTATTTCTCTGCCTCTGTACCTAATCTTTAATAGCCGTCTCAGAGAAGGCACCTTTCCCGCAATCTGGAAACTCGCAAGAGTTGTTCCCGTCCACAAGGGTGGTTCCAAAACGGATGTCAAAAATTACCGGCCTATTTCCCTTCTTCCCATATTATGTAAATTGTTCGAGAAGCTAGTTCATGATTCACTCTATCCAAGTCTACACAACATAATCTTACCCCAACAACACGGTTTTGTTAAAAAAAGGTCCACGACAACAAATCTCCTTCTTTATACGTCCTACCTTTTTAGAAGTATAGATGCGAAACAACGGGTGGACAGTATATACACAGATTTTTGCAAGGCGTTCGATAGAGTAGATCACCAAATTCTTTTAGAAAAAATATACTTTAATGGCATACGCGGAAACTTATGGAGATGGTTTAGATCTTACATTACAAATCGTACACAAAAGGTTGTAGTAAATGGATATGAGTCCAATTGTGTTCGTGTAACCTCTGGGGTCCCACAGGGCTCCATACTCGGGCCCTTGTTATTCGTAATATTTATTAATGATATTAATAATTGTTTCAAATATTGTAACTTTTTACTTTATGCCGATGATTTCAAAATTTACCATACCGTTGAAAACGAAGAGGATCGCACCAAGTTTCAAAGTGACTTAAACCGCCTTAGTGAGTACTGTCATAAAAATAAATTGAGTTTTAGTTTGAACAAATGTAAACAAATAACCTTCACTAAGAAACTCCACGTTTTTCACACATCCTACATCCTTAGCGGATCGATACTAGAAAAAGTCTCGGTAATAAGAGATCTTGGTGTAAACTTGGACTCAAAACTTCATTTAGATACTCACATCAGTCATATTATCGGCAAAGCTTACCAAATGTACGGTTTTATCATGCGTCTCGGTATGGATTTCAAGCAACCTTCAACATATCTCTATTTATATAAGTCGCTGGTCAGGTCGCAACTCGAATATGCTGTGTCGATATGGAATCCTTTCTATAACAAGTACAAAAATTCAATAGAGACTGTTCAGAAAAAGTACTTGCGTGCCATGCATTTCAGATGTTACCGTTGGCGTTCAAGTTACCAGCAACTTCTTGAAAAGTACAATTTACTTAATTTACAAAACCGGCGCGTCCTTCTGGATGCTATGGTCTTATATAACCTGTGTCATAGCAAGTTCGACTGCCCCCGCCTGAGCGGGGCGCTCTGCTACCGCGTGCCGACGCGCGTGCTGCAGCGCGCCGCGCGCCAGCACCAGCTGTTCGCGTGTGCGGGCTGCCGCACGCACGCCGGGAAACGTGACCCACTGTATAGGCTGGTTAAATCATACAATATGCTCTTTAACGATATTGATATGTTTATGATGTCTGAGAATGTGTATAAAAAAAACGTGCATAAAATACTACACCGAAATCAATAAAAAATGTCCTGTATACATTACAATAATTATAAGTGTAAGTAAGTATAATACTTTATTGTACAACAATGAAAAATACAACAGAATACTATTTGCATTGTTACCAAGCGCAAAATATTATAGATTCATAATCTAGTAATCTGTGGACAATGTCGTTGGTATCACACTTTGTAATTGTTGTATTGTTACTATTAGCCATAATCTCGTGTTACTGTTTTTTGTCCCTAATAAATTGAAAAAAAAAAAAAAGAGGGCCTCTATGAGGTTTATGTAAGTTTTTTTACCTTGTATGCAACTTTCCCCTGTTTGGGGAACGTTCTTCGAATTCGCCACATGCGGGTTCAAGTCCTGCTGGGTTGATTATTTTTCCAATGTTTGGTTTAAAAACAAACTATTGTATAGAATGCCCCTCCTCAAAAAATGCAAAAATAGTTATGTACTGTAATTTTAATAAAAAATATACTGTTCGGAGTGGAACAACCTCTTACATCAAAGCGGTTTTAAATCAAAGGTTTTGGTGTAATCGGCGTTAAGTAGTAATATGTGCCAGATTATAATAGGTACACAATCTGTGACTTCATTAATATTCAAAATATTGAACAGCAAGGGTCCAAGGTGGGAACCCTGAGAGACTCCGGTGGTAATGGGAACAAGACTAGAAAGGTAACCCTTTTAAAGTAACCGGGTTATATTTAGATTAGGTTTGGGTTCTATTTCGAAGATATGACTTGAGCCTTATCAGGAGGTCCCCATCTCCATATCCATAGCGACCTCAACCACTACCTACGAGCTTTTTAGGGTTCCGTAGTCAACTAGGAACCCTTATAGTTTCGCCATGTCTGCCCGTCCGTCCGTCCGTCCGCGGATAATTTCAGTGACCATTAGCACTAGAAAGCTGAAATTTGGTACTAATATGTATATCAATCACGCCGACAAAGTGGTAAAATTAAAAGTGGAAAAAAATGTTTTATTAGGGTACCTCCCCTATACGTAAAGTGGGGAGTGATTTTTTTTTTAACCCTTACGTGTGATATATTGTTGGATAGGTATTTAATGTAAATATTTTCGGAAATAATCGCTACAGAAGTAAAAAAAAATGTGTGTCCCCCCCCCCCTTTAACTTTTGAACCATAAGTTTTAAAAATATGAAAAAAATCTCAAAAGTAGAACTTTATAAAAACTTTCTAGGAAAATTATTTTGAACTTGATAGGATGAATAGTTTTTGAAAAAAAAATACAAAATAATTTCTGAACTAAGTTTGTAATTTAACCGTATAAGCAGGTGTTTATTGTACCTGTAATTTCTACAAAATCAATGAAATGACGTGCTTTCAAAAACTCTTGAGTGGGGACACTTCCTGTGACGGACAGAAAACTACGGAACCCTACACTGAGCGTGGCCCGACACGCTCTTGGCCGGTTTTTTTGTGTAGTTACTCTAACTGCAACAGAACTTCATTAGAATATAATGCCAGCCAGCTTGAAGTTCGTTTGCCGTCGACAGGACTGCAAGCCAACTGCACGTGGACTTCGGCTTATTACCTTGCCTATGCTTTCTTTGTCTATGGCAATAACAATATGGCACAACACGCATTTAGCGGAATTCAGTTGATCATATATTCTTTTTAAATTTACTTGTTTTACTTGAAAGTTTTGTTGTTTATTTTGTTAAATAATAGGATTATAGGAATTTTATCTTTGATTTTAGTTTTAGTAAAATAAAACTGAGAGTGGTTATTTTTTTTTGGTTCGATTCTTAGTTCGGATAAGCTTGTCAAGAAATCTGCAAAAATAAAAGAATTTTATTCTATTGTTATTTCAAGGATTTCAGTTAGTTCCCCTACAGGAAGGGATTTTTCTACACTGTATGTACAGAATGATTCAGGAGACGTGGGCAGGAATAACCCTACACCCTTAGTTAACGATAAACGATAATGCATCGGACGCAAGGCAGTTTTAATACGTGACGTGGCCCTAGGGCGCTTGAGAATAAGGCCCCCCCCCCCGAGGATGGGGCCCTGGGCACGGGCCCCGTGTGCCCTTATGGAAAAGTCGGCCCTGTCCGGACGCCATCAAGTTTAAGTGAAACAATAACGCCTTTTTATTTTATTAAACCGTTCAGTTTCTTAGAAATTTAATTTTCTGTGATCACGGTCACCCTCGCTACGGGGTTGTGGTTGGATCGAGATTAAAAAAACCGGCCAAGAGCGTGTCGGGCCACGCTCAGTGTAGGGTTCCGTAGTTTTCCGTCCGTCACAGTAAGTGTCCCCACTTAAGAGTTAATAACACCGCCATGTAGGATATGATATGAGAGTTCCACGTACAGCGACATATATCGGCAAATTAAGTAAACTATTGCGCGCGAGCTTAAAGTATGGAAGATGATTTTTATGGAATAATTCTTTATTGCGTGAACCGATTTTCACCGTTTTTACTTTATTTGAAAGCACGTCATTTCATTGTAATTTTGTACAAATTACAGGTACAATAAACACCTGCTTATACGGTTAAATTACAAACTTAGTTCAGAAATTATTTTGTAATTTTTTTTCAAAAACTATTCATCCTATCAAATTCAAAATATTCGATTATTAGATTTTTTTCATATTTTTAAAACTTATGGTTCAAAAGTTAGAGGGGAGGGACGCATATTTTTTTACTTCTGGAGCGATTATTTCCGAAAATATTTACATTATCGAAAAATGATTTTAGTAAACCCCTATTCATTTTTAAATACCTATCCAACAATATATCACACGTTAGGGTTGAAATGAAAAAAAAAAATCACTCCCCACTTTACGTATAGGGGAGGTACACTAATAAAAAAAAACACACTTTATATTTTACCACTTTGTCGGCGTGATTGATATACATATTAGTACCAAATTTCAGCTTTCTAGTGCTAACGGTCACTGAGATTATCCGCGGACGGACGGACGGACGGACGAACGGACGGACGGACGGGCAGACATGGCGAAACTATAAGGGTTCCTAGTTGACTACGGAACCCTAAAAAAATAGGCTCAGATTTAGAAGGCGGTAATCCTGGACACGGTGCCTATAGTCCGAAGGTTCCTCTCTCTGCGGCCCTCACCACCGGCAGCCCGGGCCTTGCTCCGCTGCCGGCGGCATCCTAGCTGGTTAGGTTTATTTATAATGTTTTTATTGTTTTTGTGTTTTAAAATGTATTTTTATATTTTAATTTTGTAAAAATATTATGTAATGACCTAACTTAAGAATAAAAATGAATAAAGGATAATAATAATAAAGCGCTAAACAATTAAATAGCGCTAAACAAATCTCCAAAATTGACTTTCTCAGGCTCCCTCCGATAGTCTTCGATGGTATCCAAATTCCTTTTTCCAACCACGTGAAAAATCTTGGCGTAATCATGGATCGTTGTCTATCATGGGTGCCTCAGGTGAGTGAAGTGAGCAGGAAGATGTTTGCTGCCATAGGGTCTCTCAGACGGCTCCGGAATTTCCTGCCAATTGCCACTAAAATTGCGCTTGCTCAGTCGTTACTTCTCCCCATTCTTGATTATGCAGATATCTCCTATTTAGACCTAACCGAGGAGCAACTTAATAAGCTTGAGCGTATTCAAAATGCCTGCATTCGGTTCATTTTCGGATTACGCAAATTCGACCATGTTTCTAGTTTTCGTTCTCAACTCAAATGGCTCCCTATCCGTCACCGCCGTAACTCTCACATACTTTCTTTACTCTTTTCTATACTTTTTAACCCTGCAACTCCCCGCTACCTCAGAGCGTTTCTCTTATCTTAATTCTATTAGATCCTCTCAAAAATTGCTCCTAAAAGTGCCATCTTCATCTTCCAAATTTTATAATTGCTCATTTACGTTCCAGGCCGTTCGTTTGTGGAATTCTCTCCCTCTCAACATAAAACGCGCGCAATCTATCGGTAGCTTTAAATCGCAACTTAAGGAATACTATTTATCTCTTCCTTAGGTTTTTAAGTTGACACTGTTGTTTCTTACTGTGTGTATTATATATGTATATATGTACGTATATGTATGTTTATTTTGTATTTATTTAAGTATGTATATTCATATGAATGTGCTGTGTTATCTATTTCGTCTCTTTTGTGTCTATGCACCACCTACTGCTTATTGTTTTTCTCTAGTCTCCACTACCCAAAGGTTGTCTGGAAGAAATCGCTCATTAGCGATAAGACCGCCTGTTGTTACCTCTACCTAAATTTATCTAATTGTAAAATTTGTGCTTGTAACTGTATGAGGTGTGCAATAAAGAGTATTTATTATTATTATTATAATAATCTATACATATAATAAACGCGTAAGGAGAAAAAAATGTACATTGAAGATATTCTAGAAAAACTTATTCGGGGGGTGTTAGAAACGTTGACTGAATATATTTCACTGATTTTTAGGGTTCCGTACCTCGAAAGGAATAAACGGAACCCTTATAGGATCACTTTGTTGTCCGTCTGTCTGTCTGTCTGTCTGTCTGTCAAGACCATTTTTCTCAGGAACGCGTGGAGGTATCAAGCTGAAATTTATATCAAATACTCAGGTCTATTGTCCCTTGGAACTGTGAAAAAAATCAAACTTAAAAGCCAACGCAATCAAAAGATAGTCGTTTATGCTGCAAATTTTACAGTTTTCGGCACTCGCAAAACCTACGGGGTACTTCCCGTGAACTCAGAAACTTGAAATTTGGCACAAAGTAACGTCATGTAGCATAGACAATGGAAAAATTACAAAAAGTAGACATTTTTAGTAAAATCATACAAAAAAATATTTTTTTAAATTTTAAACTTACTACCTTTTTCCTCGTAAACACGTGGAGGTATTAAATTGAAATTCATGTCAAATACTCAAGGCTATAGGACCTTTCAGATGTAGCAAAACCAAACTTTTATGTCAAGGCAATCAAAAGAAATAGCAATTTAAGTCGCATATTTTGAAACTGAGTACTCGCAAGAAACTCAAAACCTATAGGGTACTTCCCGTAAACTCAGAAACTTAAAAATTGGCACGAAGAAACTTCATATAGCACAGACAAAGGAAAAATTACGAAAAGTAGACATTTTTAGTCAAATCATACAATAAATATTTTTTTTTAATTTTAAACTTACTACCTTTTTCGTCGTAAACGCGTGGAGGCATTAAATTGAAATTCATGTCAAATACTCAGGGCTATAGGACCTTTCAGATGTAGCAAAACCAAAATTTTATGTCAACGCAATCAAAATAAATAGCAATTTAAGTAGCATATTTTGAAACTGAGTAAGTACTCGCAAGAAACTCAAAACCTAAAGGGTACTTCCCGTAAACTCAGTAATTTGAAACTTGGAACGAAGAAACTTCATGTAGCACAGACAAAGGAAAAATTACGAAAAGTAGACATTTTTAGTAAAACCATACAAAAAATATTTTTTTAAATTATAAACTTACTACCTTTTTCCTCGTAAACGCGTAGAGGTATTAAATTGAAATTAGTATTAAACATACTACAACTTTTGCTTGTTATAGGTTTGTACGGAACCCTCGGTGCGCGAGTCCGACTCGCACTTGGCCGGTTTTTTTCGAATTCTTGTCTGTCTGTCTGTGAATTTTTCCGCGCACTACGTAAAAACTACTGCACAGAATTTTACAAAATTTTGTATAGTACCTAACAGTTTATACCCCGGAGCAACATATGGGGTAGTTTGTATTCTGCTTATTAAAAACATAATTTTCATAAAAAAATAGTTCTCAAAAGTGGTCACAGATGGCGCTGTATAAGGCACCGTATACTGTATACAAACATTAAGGACGTCTTTAGATTAACTTAAGCGATTCGGTCTGTTGCGTTCCGCCGAGGTTTAAACCATGAATTTTTAAATTGCTTTCCCAATTTCAGGATTGCGGGTTAAATATTTTTAAAACGTGTTACTTCGTTTTGGAAATTGTAAGTATCCGGACATATATTGTGATCCATTAATACCTGGAGGTACTTTAAAGTTACTGAAGCTACAGAAGACACTGAAACCTACTTACAATATACGTCAAAACAAATAAAACAGGTAGTTCAGATTTATCAATTTCGATTTACCCCACAGCATAAATTGTACCGTTTGTGAGATCAATATGTTTTATCTCGCTTTAACAACTGATTGCAATAAAAACCGGCCAAGTGCGTGTCGGACCACGCATAATGTAGGGTTCTGTAGCTTCAGTGAAATAAGAACCAGACTAATGCCAAAAGGTCGTATCTGATGCCTATGGAAGAAGTTTTTTGGAAATAACTCAAAAATGGCTAAACCGATAATGTTCAAAATAACTTTCGTAGAAATTATATGATGACGCGCATCTTCTCAATTTTTTTCATATTTTTTGGACCTACGGTTGAAAAGTTACACGGGGGACGCTATTTTACTGACTTTCGAAGCGATTATTTCTGAAACGATTCACTAAACTGTTCAAACAAACCTCAATGTTTTTTTAAAGACCTATCGATTGATGTGCAACATATATTTAGTAAAAATATTATATATTATATTTATATTATTTTATATTATATTTATAATTTTTATTTTATTTAGTTAGGTACATGTATGGAGCGCCCCCCTGAAAATATTTTTTCTGCAATTTCACTAAATAACTAAATAGTGACATACAAACTACACCTTATGTCTAAATTTTATTAAGATACGTCTTATAGTTTCTGAGTAAAATGGCTGTGACATACGGGCGGACGGACAGACGGACATGACCAAAACTATAAGGGTTCCGTTTTTGCCATTCTGGCTACGGAACTCTAAAAAGGGTAGACATGAATCTAGCAATTACTAGCTGCTACTTAGTTGTCACGCTGCTGCTGAAGGAATTCTCACTGCGATGCTCCGGGCCTTGGCCGCTCCGTGCCTGGGCCTACGCGGTACTCGGCCTATGGCTTTCGCAGATATTGCCACTCACCCTCGGGCCTGAAGACACTTCACCATTGAGATATGTCCGCTCCCTGTTATGGTACTGCTGCTGACCTGGGCCTTACACGGTACTCGGCCTTTGGCTTTCTCAGACGTCGCCGCTCACCCTCGAGCGACGGCCCTCGGGTTCGCTTAGACACTTCGCCTTTAAGTTATGTCCAGTCCCTGTCATCATGATGTTGAAGAAGTTCTCGCTGCGATGTTCCGAGCCTGAACCTTACGCGGTACTCAGCCTTTGACTTTCACATACATTTCCGCTCATCCACGTGTCCGCAGCCCTCGAGTTCGCTAAGATACTTCGCCATTGAAGTATGTCCGGTCCCTGACATGCTGCTTCTGCTCAAGTAATTCTCGCTGCGATCCTCCAGGCCTGGGTCCTGCGCGGTACTCGCCCTATGGCTTTTGCGATATTGCCGCTCACAGTGTCACGGCTTCGGTGCTCGGGTTCATGCTCCTGCTGAAACAATTTTTGCTGCCTTTGGCCTTATTAGATTTTGGCCTGCTGCTGCAAAAGCAGTTTTCGCTGGGACGTTGCGCTCACACGCTACCTCGCGCCAGTACCTTCAGCGTTTGACCCTCTTTTCGAAGCCTATTCTCCTGCAGGAACTCGGCCATTAGCATTCGCAGGTCTCGACGCACGCCTTTTAGTCAGTTATCTTTATCACGGATGAACTAATATATTTAGATATATATTTAATTTATATGTAGAACGCGCAAATTCTACACGAATGGCCTGGAGTAAATGAAAATGACAAAACCTCCCACACACGCGGGCGAAGCCGCGGGTACAGCTAGTAATAAATAATGTGACATTCCCATCGCTCACTGGTTTTCACCAGCGTAATCAGTCAACGCAGGGCAGCTTGTGGCGAGCTGTTGGAGAGTAGCGACTCCACGTACCGGAGTGCCCCTGGGGTGCCCTGTCGGATGGGTGGGACAGGTCCCCTGCCTCTGGCTTGCCTTAGCCGGCTGTCCAGAGTGGGGTCGTTAGAGCTGCGTTCTCAAGGGTAGATGTGGAAACCTAAGTGGTGACTTGGTGACACCCTGACACCTCTCTACCCCCAGCCCCCGCACTAGTGTTGCCCTTGAGCCATCTTTGATATTGCTTTTTATGGGGGCCCATCTTGCGGAGGGCGACTCACCGTCTGCCCGAAATACAATTGGATACCGTTTTATTAAGCAGGCGTCCGGTTCATCATCCAATAGCCCCGTAGTTAATCCATTCTGTTCACCCAATAGCGTACATTTTAGGCTCCATTAACTCTATTATTATAAGTTTACAAATTTATTAGTTATAATATAATTAATGTAAAATTACAAACCCTAATATTTTCAATTTCTCAAATATTTATACTAGACTAGTAACTAATAATACACACTAATAAAAATATTGGTGTGGTTTGGCTGAATAGGTACATTACTTTTCTCATTCGGCATATTAGAAAAAGAAATCTCACAAATCTTATATTGCTTTAAGTATCATATAATACAAATTTATGTGGAAGTACCTACGCAATAAGACATATAATTACCTCCATAATCAAAGACAACTGGGAAATTCTCATAAAATTATATTTTGTCAAGAAAAATAGGAACTACTTCTGCGAAATAATTCAAAATTCTATTCTATTGTACAAGAAAATACTCTGAAATGTATAGTGATTATTAGTAGTTTTCTACGTAGAAATATTCTATAATAATGAATAAACTTTTTTTTATATTCTAGAACATGTGAAATTTACACTAAACTACATTTTATTGATGTTTAGGGTTCCGTAGGTACCTCAAAAGGAAAAAACGGAACCCTTATAGGATCACTCGCTTGTCTGTCCGTCCCTCTGTCACAGTCAATTTACTCCGAAAGTACTAGACCGATTGAGTTGAAATTTAGTACACATATGTAAGTTGTTGACCCAAAGACGGACGTATAAGTAACTAAAATTAATAAATTTTAAACATGAGGGCCACTTGGGGGGGTAAGTGAGGAAATTAAAAAAAAAAGTTTTGCTAACTATATTGTGTTACTTACATATCAAATGAAAGGGCTTATTAAGAGCATCCTAAAATGTATTTTTTTTTATAATTTTACGATAAATAGTTTTGAAGTTATTTAAGAAAATAGGCGAAAATTTACCATTCCCCCCCTTATCTCCGAACCTACAAGGCAGAAAAATTTTGAAAAAAATACAATATATAGCTCTTTGCCTATAAATTACAGGAAAACCTATAAGAACTCTATTGTATTAAAAATAACATAACATTGGTTAACGAAACACTTATGGAAACACTTCGGTAGTCGAAATTGGTAAAACGCGACTTTCTCGGAAACAGTTTGATGTAGAAAACTGAAATTTGGAAAAGGTATAGAAAATGTGGGCTGTAACAACGTAATAATAATAATAATAATAATAATAAATACTCTTTATTGCACACCTCATACAGTTACAAGCACAAATTTTACAATTAGATAAATTTAGGTAGAGGTAACAACAGGCGGTCTTATCGCTAATGAGCGATTTCTTCCAGACAACCTTTGGGTAGTGGAGACTAGAGAAAAACAATAAGCAGTAGGTGGTGCATAGAAACAAAAGAGACGAAATAGATAACACAGCACATTCATATGAATATACATACTTAAATAAATACAAAATAAACATACATATACGTACATATATACATATATAATACACACAATAAGAAACAACAGTGTCAACTTAAAAACCTAAGGAAGAGATAAATAGTATTCCTTAAGTTGCGATTTAAAGCTACCAATAGATTGCGCGCGTTTAATGTTGAGAGGGAGAGAATTCCACAAACGAACGGCCTGGAACGTAAATGAGCAATTATAAAATTTGGAAGATGAAGATGGCACTTTTAGGAGCAATTTTTGAGAGGATCTAATAGAATTAAGATAAGAGAAACGCTCTTTGAGGTAGCGGGGAGTTGCAGGGTTAAAAAGTATAGAAAAGAGTAAAGAAAGTATGTGAGAGTTACGGCGGTGACGGATAGGGAGCCATTTGAGTTGAGAACGAAAACTAGAAACATGGTCGAATTTGCGTAATCCGAAAATGAACCGAATGCAGGCATTTTGAATACGCTCAAGCTTATTAAGTTGCTCCTCGGTTAGGTCTAAATAGGAGATATCTGCATAATCAAGAATGGGGAGAAGTAACGACTGAGCAAGCGCAATTTTAGTAGCATTTGGCAGGAAATTCCGGAGCCGTCTGAGAGACCCTATGGCAGCAAACATCTTCCTGCTCACTTCACTCACCTGAGGCACCCATGATAGACAACGATCCATGATTACGCCAAGATTTTTCACTTGGTTGGAAAAAGGAATTTGGATACCATCGAAGACTATCGGAGGGAGCCTGAGAAAGTCAATTTTGGAGATTTGTTTAGCGCTACCCATCACAATTACCTGTGACTTTAGGGGGTTTACTTTTAAACCGTAATTTTGACTCCAATTTGATATGCGGAGCAGATCAAGATTCGTGGCTTCTATAACTGAATTGAGATCGCTATGCACACCCTGCGAATATATTTGAAGGTCGTCGGCATAGAGGTGATACGAAGAGGAGAGATCAAGAGTTATGGAATTAATGAAGATAGAAAATAAAAGAGGAGACAGCACACCACCCTGTGGAACACCAGCTGATGTGCTGCACCAGGAAGAACACGAAGAATCTAGTTTAATTCTTTGCCGACGACCAACCAAATAGCTGCGGAACCAGTCAATCGCTGCAGCCGATATGTTAAGAGACTGTAAGAACGCGAGCAAAATGTCAAAATCGACCGTGTTAAAGGCATTACTGAAATCTAGAAGTGCAAGAACTGTAAGCTTCTGGTCATTCATACCCAAACGGATGTCATCGGTAACCTTGACAAGAGCCGAGGTAGTACTATGGCCCGGACGAAAACCAGATTGAAATGGGTTTAGGAGGTCATTTCTATTCAGGAAGGAAGTTAGTTGCTGATGCACTAGCCGTTCGAGGACTTTGGATAGGAAAGGAAGAATGGAGATGGGGCGATAGTCAGAGAAGGAACTGGGGTTGGATTTTTTGGGTAAAGGAATAATATTGGCATCCTTCCACAGACTGGGAAAAGTACTTGATGAAATGGAAAAATTCAGAATACCGGTGATAATAGGAACAAACAAATCAAGGAGAGGGAGTATCATATTTCGGCTAACACAGTCAACACCAACGGCGTTAGAAGTGATATTCAATATACCCTTCCTAACATCACTCTCACAGAAATGGCTAAAATAGAAAGAAGAGAAATCTAAGGCAGGAAGTGATGAAAGATGATGAAGTGAGTTAGATTTCTTAGGACCACTGAAACAGGTGGACGATGAAAAATGCTGGTTAAGCTGGTCAACGCTAATATTGTTTAAATTGGTTGCCTGTTGAGATTTGCCAACTCCGAGACCTTTCAAAAATTTCCACACTTTGGCTGGATTTCCATCTTCAACAGAACTGTGAATATGACGCCTCTGAGCATCTCGACATATAGTGCTACAGCGATTGCGCAGGGTATGATATTTAAGTTTATTTTTCTCAGAGTTGTTAGCCTTATACTTAGATTTAGATTGATTCTTCCTCTCTATAAGGGCTTTAATATCCTCAGTGAGCCAAGGAGCAGGGAGATGCTTGACTTTTATTGCACGAACAGGAGCATGAGCGTCATAAAGTTGTATGAGGAGCGAATTAAAGAGATAAACTTGATCGTCTACCGAACCCGCTCGAGCGATACTGCTCCAATCGATTGTTAAAGCGTCATCTCGAAGCTTTTCCACATTTAATCCACTAAAATTGCGCTGCAAAAGAATTTTTGATTTAGATTTGGGAGGACGAATTTTGTAAGAGAGATAGAGCAGATCATGATATGAGAAGGCATCCGCGGAGTATTGTCCAAATTTAGACACATGAGAAGTCGAAGAAACTAAAGTTAAATCAAGAAGAGAAGGCGAGCAATTTGGAAAATAGTGTGTGGCGTCTGAAGGGAGAATAGTTAGATTGCATGCATCTACCAGGGATTTAAGGCGCCGGGATCGACTGTCATCCTTCAGAAGACACGTATTTAGATCTCCCATAAGAATGTGATGATTATAAGAAGGACGTACTGAGGCCTTAACGGCTTATGTTTAATTTTAGGAGGAAGTTTTGGGGGATTAAGGGGGAAAGAGAATTGTATTTTTCATTTGTATGATACATGTGGGGTACCAATAGAAAGCTTGCAAAAAATTAGGACAGCACACTGATTTTCAAGCAGTAGTTTCGTTAATAATCGCATTTGAATATGCAGTTTTTCGTACTAAAATTACGGTTCTCTTCCCGCCTTTTGTTCAGAAACTATAGCCAACTAGAAACTGAGAACTGAATAGTCCACTAAACAGACCCTGGAGATGACGGCATAATTATTTGGTAGACCTGTTTTCAGACCCCGAACTGATCTTAGGTTACTATAGGACTCAATATGTACCTACAGTCAATTTAAAATGGTAATTTCCTATGATTAATATATTAAAAGCATAAGAGAAAAATCTAGACACGCGGCAGCGTGTCAAGCCAAGTTCAAGCAAAGGAAGTGGCTAGCCAGCGCCAAGTGTATTTTACACGAACCACTTGGTGCCACTTTTGACCCTTCTATAATTCAAAACCTCTTTAACGTAAACACATAAAACTACGTGTGTTTAATTATATCCATAAGGACATCTAGAAGCCCAAATTTTATGAAGCTAGCTCAAACGGTTATAAAGATATGAAAGTCAAGCACTGACTGACTGACTGACATATAGTACCTAAACCTAACCTACTACCAGATGACCTAGAAGGATGAAATTTGGAATCCAGCTCGGTAATTGTGTGTAAGCGTAGGAAAAAATCTAAAAATAAAAAAAAGTAAAAAAATAGGGGGTCCCCATACGAAAAAATGCTTTTAATTGTATCTTTGGAACCGTTACAAGCGGATATTTGAATATATATTATTATATTTGCTTTAAATATAAAAATAAAGTTAAGTCAAATAATAAGTGGTCCCCATACAAAAAACTTGTAATACGCGCTAAACGACCGGCCAACGGTGTGTCGTCGGCGGCGCGCGGGAGAATGTAGACAATAGCATAAAAAAGAAAACCATGCAGCGGAAACGCAAGAAAAAACATTAAATCTCAATACCTGCCTAGTTTTCTTTACAAAAAGTAATGGTATCCCACCAGAAACATAAATGTAAAAAAGGAGAGCCAAGTTCAATACAAAAATTATGCTTGGCTGTGGGCTTCGCCGCAAAAAGAATGGAGATCTAAATGAGTGCCAAGTTCTATGCAAAATCCAAATATGTATTTATAGGCTCCTAGGCATTTGTGAGCGGTATGCGGGGAGACATGGGCTCAGGTACAACACCACTAAGAGCGAGTTGCTCATTTTCATGGCAGGCCACAAAAAATTGGAAGTCCCTCCTGTTAGGTTAAATGGTGCAGTCCTGAAGAGAGTACAGCGGTTTAAATACCTGGGCCACTGGATCACCGAAAGCCTTAATGATGACCCCGATATTGAGATGGGAGCACAGGGCAATGGCGGTTCATTGCAATATGCTGGTACGCAGGTTTGCAAAATGCAGTAAGGATGTCAAGGTCACGCTTTTTAAAGCCTATTGTCAATCTTTTTATGCTTGCAGCCTGTGGACTAGTTTCGCGCAACGATCGTACAATGCCCTGCGAATACAATATAATAATGCGTTTAGGATGCTAATGGGTTTGCCGCGGTACTGCAGCGCTTCGGGGATGTTTGCCGACGCCCGTACGGATGACTTTCACGCTATCATCCGTAAAAGAGCGGCATCCCTATTGTACAGGCTGCAGAGTGGTACCAACAGCATCCTAAACGCATTAGTCACTAGAATAGACTGCCCACTGATGAGGCGTTGGGATAAACTGCATGAACCCAATGCCTCGTCAAAACAATAATAATAATTTAATTTTGCAATTGTTTTTTTATGTTTTATTATATTTTATAATTATAATTTATGAATATCCGTAATACTAACATAGGTTAAGTCGTAATTGTAACTAACATTGTATGGGACTTGTGCCTGAAATAAATAATTTCATTTCATTTCATTTCATTTCATAGGAACAAAATAACATTATGAACAAGTATTAAACTCTATTTCTTTGCTTTATTGGATACCTATAACAATTGCTGTTATTTAAAAATGTGAGATCTTAAAGTAGGTTAGATTTTACTTGTTATCAATAAATCTGTGTTCGTTTTGTAACGAGTGCGAGTTAATACTTTTTACTAGTCACCTACTGTTTTGGTCGGTCGATTTGTGTAAGATTGTGACAGATAATATTTATTTATTTATTTATTTAAAGCCTGACCAGAAATATATGATTATCAGAGCTCGGATTTTTCACGGCAAAACAAAACACTAGCGTAATTTAGCCAGTGCTTGAAATATTATTTTATCGACACCTATCGAGTCTTACTAGAATATATGACAGGTATTGCCTCAGTACATTTTTTCTTTTTTTATTCGATGGTACACCTATCAGTGTGAATGTCAAAATTTAAAAACTAACAAATCAATATTTTTGACCAGTCTAAGGTGACCTACTGGGGGTTAGAAGGTTGTGCATTAATTACCGGACATCCTGTATAAGTAATAAAATAACTTTTCATTTTAGCTTTGCCATAGTCGAGCAACAAAGAGGTAGGTCTGCATGTACAACTTAGAACGAAGTAACTATACCACCTCATTTAAAATGATAGAAACGACTGCAAATTTCATCTCACATGACATATGACATTCACACTTTAACTGTCATTTCATTACGTATAAAACGTAAATTGCATCTAGGTATTATTTATTTCGCAACGCATTGAATCCGACGTGTTGGATATACGTATAATAACTTAATATTGCAAGGTATCAATTAATACAAAAATGAGTAATGTACAAGATCGGATCAAAACGTGGATTGAAAATCACCCTGAGTTAGTCTATAATGAAGTGACCTCCACTATATACTGCTCTATGTGCGATATGCATCTAAAACTGAAGAAATGCAATATTGAGAATCATGTGAAAAGCAACCGCCACAATTACCGTTCGGGGCAACCAAATAGGAAACATCAATTTTATTTCGATTTAATTATTTTTCTTATTTCATGCAACATACCATGGGCAACAGTCAACAACAATAATTTTCGTCATTTTTTTAACAAGTATTTATGTTGCGACTGCTCTATGACTTCTTTACCGGACGAATCGACCCTGCGAAAAATTTATTTAAATCTCGTGTACAAAAAAACTATACAGGGTATAAGAGAGGTAAACAAAACCAATTATTTGTGGATATCTATAGACGAAACACCAGATTTCATGGGAAAATGTGTGACAAACGTGGTGATTCGGTCTTTGCAAAAAAATTGTTCTAAGCAATTTTATCTTTTGGGGTCGAAGGTTTTAGAGAAGGTAAATGGGGAAACAATAGCAAACCTAATAATAAACCAATTAAAATTTTTGTTTCAAAATTCTTTCAATGATAACGTAAACAATTTGCTTTTACTTTGCACAGATAGTGCCGCATATATGCTTAAAGCCGGTCGTATTTTAAAAGCAACGTTTCCTCGTATGAAACACATTACGTGTTTAGCTCATGGTCTGCACCGGGTTGCCGAAGAAGTGCGAGATAATTTCAAAGGTGTGGATGGGTTGATATCGAATGTCAAAAAGATATTCCTAAAATCTCCAGAGCGTGTACGCCTTTTTAAGGCAAAATATCCGTCCATTCCCCTACCTCCCGAGCCAATTATCACCAGATGGGGAACTTGGATATCTGCTGCGGTATATTACGCTCAATACTATGAGCAAATACGTGATGTCGTCTCCATACTTGCTAATGACTCGGCAGCTATAAGAGCTGCAAAAAAATGTTTTCAAACACGCAAACTACGACCGGAGTTAAATTTCATTCGCGACAACTACGAAGTAATAGCCTCTTCAATAGAACAATTGCAATGTTCGACTTTATCCATTGCGGAATCCTTCCTCATTCTGGATACTGTTCGTTGCTACGTAAACTGGAGTAAACTTTTACCAGTGATACGTAAATTTGAAGCCGTGCTCGAACGAAATCCTGATTACGAAATTTTAAGAGACATATCTGAAAATATTACCCGAACTGATAATGAATTCTATAAATTTGCTCCCTTGACGTCAACTGAAGTTGAACGTACATTTAGTGTACATAAATGGATTTATAGTGATAAACGCAACTGTTTACTCCCAGAGAATGCTGAAAAGATAATGATCATCTACTCCTATCACTATTACCCAAATAAAATGTCTTGTGCTGCTGTGTGTACTGACGTAGATTTTGAAGAAGAAATTGCGTCTGTTTCTAATACAGGGTGATTCATGAGACGTGAGCAGGCTTAACACTACGGATTCAGTTAAAAATAAGCTATTGTTTGATATCAGTATTAGTGTGATAAGCGCAAAAAAATTTTTTTTTATAAAAATAAAACGTTTGAAATTATTTACGACACGCATGGTCACTCTACAATTAGAATATACCGTCGAGTACTGATATTCTCTTGTTTTTCTGTGATATGTGTCAAATTGATGTCTGGTTACTTTTGAAACATCGTATCTCACATTTTTTTTTTAATCTTTCATAATCAATGAATCAATGTGCTGTTATGATTGTCAAAGAGGTTTTATCTTTATTGATTTGTTTATGTGGGGTGACCATGATTACAGAGAATAAAATTTCTACGAAACAAAAAGGTTAAAAAAAATTTAAAAGCGTTATTGTTTCACTTAAACATGATGGCGGTCGATTTATTATCGTTAACTAAATGTGTAGGGTTGTTCCTGCTCACGTCTCATGAATCATCCTGTATATAGTAACTTTATACAAATGTTTTTATTAGTTTTATTACATATTAATTTTATTTGGTGACTTTTATTTCTTCTAGTTCTGAATTATCGATATCGATAAAATAATATTTCAAGCACTGGCTAAATTACGCTAGTGTTTTGTTTTGCCGTGAAAAATCCGAGCTCTGATGATTATTGTCAAGAGGGCGCTCAGTGTTGGCCGTTAATTTCAATTAGAATTGAAAATTGATCAATAAGATTGAAGATTAATTCCGTAACTAATCAATTACACTAACATCAATTTTTACTAACGTTAGTTCGCATTGATTTTGTGACGTCGTCAATTACACTAACCGTCAATTAGAATTAACCTATTAGTTACACTAACGTCTCGAAAATTTAATAAGAATTACAGTCAATTAGATTAACGTTAGTGTAACTAAATTAATCCTGTCTTACACTAATAATTAATTTTAAAACTGCATCTCGGGTTCGGAAGTCGGGACCAATATCACAAGATGGAGCTCATGCTGGACCCTAGGGCTACCTACTGGATCTCGGGTTTGGCGCATCATAGACTCATGCTGTTTGGGCTCATTCGACTTGTACTGATGAGCAGATGGTACCGGTATCAAAATCTGGAGCTCATGCTGGACCCTGGGGATCCCTACTGGATCTCGGGTTTGGCGCATCATAGACTCATGCTGTTTGGGCTCATTCGACTTGTACTGATGAGCAGAGGGTACCAGTATCAAAATCTGGAGCCAATGCTGGACCCTGGGGATCCCTACTGGATCTCGGGTTTGGCGCATCATAGACTCATGCTGTTTGGGCTCATTCCACATGTACTGATGAGCAGATGGTACCGGTATCAAAATCTGGAGCTCATGCTGGACCCTGGGGATCCTTACTGGATCTCGGGTTTGGCGCATCATAGACTCATGCTGTTTGGGCTCATTCGACTTGTACTGATGAGCAGATGGTACCGGTATCAAAATCTGGAGGTCATGCTGGACCCTGGGGATCCCTACTGGATCTCGGGTTTGGCGCATCATAGACTCATGCTGTTTGGGCTCATTCGACTTGTACTGATAAGCAGATGGTACCGGTATCAAAATCTGGAGCTCCTTTTAACTTTTACTTTCTTAGTAAAAGTCAAAGTGAAAGTGAAAGTGAAAGTCAAAGTGAAAGTCAACGTGAAAGTGAAAGTGACAGTCAAAGTGAAAGTGAAAGTCAAAGTAAAAGTCAAAGTGAAAGTGAAAGTGACAGTGAAAGTCAAAGTCAAAGTCAAGGTCAAGGTCAAGGTCAAAGGTCAAAAGTAAAAGTAAAAAGGAGCTATACCGGTACCATCTGCTCATCAGTACAGGTCGAATGAGCCCAAATAGCATGAGTCTATGATGCGCCAAACCCGAGATCCAGTAAGGATCCCCAGGGTCCAGCATGAGCTCCAGATTTTGATACCGGTACCATCTGCTCATCAGTACATGTGGAATGAGCCCAAACAGCATGAGTCTATGATGCGCCAAACCCGAGATCCAGTAGGGATCCCCAGGGTCCAGCATGAGCTCCAGATTTTGATCCCGGTACCATCTGCTCATCAGTACAAGTCGAATGAGCCCAAACAGCATGAGTCTATGATGTGCCAAACCCGAGATCCAGTAGGGATCCCCAGGGTCCAGCATGAGCTCCAGATTTTGATCCCGGTACCATCTGCTCATCAGTACAAGTCGAATGAGCCCAAACAGCATGAGTCTATGATGCGCCAAACCCGAGATCCAGTAGGGATCCCCAGGGTCCAGCATGAGCTCCAGATTTTGATCCCGGTACCATCTGCTCATCAGTACAAGTCGAATGAGCCCAAACAGCATGAGTCTATGATGCACCAAACCCGAGATCCAGTAGGGATCCCCAGGGTCCAGCATGACTTCCATCTTAGGATACCGGTCCCATTGCTTATTAATACAAGCCCCCGAGTCCAGAGTCAAAATCGAAACAAAAATCAAAACCTCGTAGCTTAACCTAAATTCGCGTTTAGTTAGGTAAATTATTAATGTCAATTACCAATTCAATCTACACTAAAAATTAAATTAATGTTTCAATTTTTGAGAAAGACTAAAAATTAAATATCTTCAATTATTAGTTATTCGCAAAGGATTAACACGTTAGTTACAATTAATTTCAATTCTAATTGAAATCAATTTGCACTAAACTATTAGTGTTCAATTTTAACTAACGTGTTTCAATCTTCAATTTTTAATTTTCAATTACACTAACGTTCGGCCAACACTGAGGGCGCTATTATTCTCATTTATATGGCAACAGTCATAGAGCGTATAAGTGTCTATGGTATAGTGACATCTTGATTTGTTTACCTGTCAGCTCTGATGTTATTTTGAAAATGTTTTACAGTGAAATAGTTTCATTTCCCGAGTGTATTATTTACAGGAGTTTATTATATACACTATTTACAATGTTTCGCTCTTGAGTATGGATAATTTTGGGATATTTTTGTCGTTTATTATTTTATATTCATCACTTTATTATTATTCAAGTAAACCGTCTCAATGACACTTGACAACAGTGACAGCCTATCACATTCACTCACACATGCATATCATTATGTCATTAAAATTATTGCCATTGTAAGAAATTAGTTCCAATGAAATTCCGCAACATGGCTCATGATCATATATCTCTGGTCAGGCTTTAATAAAGTTCAACTGACCACAGTTGGAAATTTGTCAGTTGGAATTCTAAAGCTTACCAAAGCTTTAGAATTCCACCCGGATGGAGTAGCCTTGTCTGTGATTTTTAAGAGAATTCAACTAACCGGAGTCGCCATTGACAGGCGTTTCTCTCTGCCGAAAACATATGACCAGTGGTCATACACATGTATGGACTGACGTCTATCTGACGCCGCTATTTAAACGGCCTCCTAGCCCAGTCGGTTGTGACACTGCCTACGAAGCAGGAGGTCCCGGGTTCGAATCCTGGTAAGGGCATTTATTTGTGTGTTTATCACAGATATTTGTACCTGAGTTATGGATGTTTTCTATGTATTTAAGTATTTATCAATATCTATCTATTATATATATCGTCGTCTAACCCACAACACAAGCCTTATTGAGCTTACTGTTATTATAATTTGGAAATTTATGTAGAAGACACAGTTCAGGGAAGAAAGTATATCAAACTTGTATGTAATTCATTTTCAAATAGTCAGATTTGGGACTCATCTTTTTTCTTTGGTATTTTTCTTCCTATTGTTGGTTATATGTATTGTTTAGTTTTGATGTACTGTTGTTTTGAAAAAATAAGTCCCGCCGAGTTTCTTGCCGGACATAATTCTTCTCGGGTCAGAGGTGTAGGGTTAGAACCGGTGTAGTTAGATTTTTTTTTCTCTCTTTTACTTTGACGTGTAAAAGTGCCCTTGTGGCCTACTTACTAATAAATATTTGAGTTTGAGTTTGAGTTTGTGGGACTAGGTCGGTTTGTGTAAGATTGTCCTATAATATTTATTTATTTGTACGTTACGTACGAATATCCATACATTTGACGTTCCCCTCCCCCGCAAAAATCGGCAGACTTTTTTTGTATAGAAAATGACAGACATGGCCACTCCGGTTGGTTGGCTCTAAGGTAGGTATATAGCCTATCCGGAAAGAGAAGTGTCGTAGAATGTATGAGTTCCCATATAAACCACGACACTTCTCTTTCCGGACAGACTCTAGTAACACTAATAAAATCATCAATTCGTCAATGCTCTAGATAATAGCTCAACCAAAATTAGGGGGTGGGCATTGTGAATGCCTCACGTTCAAAGCATTTGGTGAACATTATTAACCTTATATAAATCACCAAAATTTCTTCCGAAAATGACTGTCGAATACATCAGAACGTATATCATGGTTGCCATTTTATCACCTATCACGTCATGCGTCACTTACATACTTACTTACTTGTTAGAAACGTGACCGCTATTGGTAATTAACGTACGGAACCTCTGCACGCGAGTCGAACTCGCACTTGTCCGGTTTTTTTCGATATAAAAGTTACAAATAAATTATTCTAATAGTTTCATTAACCTTTTGAGACTAATAGCTTTTTTACACGTGTAATTTTCAAGTGTAATTGTTATTAATTAGCCTCCTTTGTGAACCAAAAGTGAATTTATTAATGTAAAATTAGCAAGCAATAGCTCTTACTTTACTAAGTAGTGTAGCTTCGACAAACGCACACTAGTAAACATGTAATAGTTCATACGACGTTTTTCAACACACTTGCGAGGAAATAACAGAATAGTGTAATTACTTGTAAATCTTGTAATTAATAACTTTTGATAAATACATTAACTGTCAGAATTTTTACAGGATAGAGGTACTTACGAACTTAAGATAATTAAATTTAACTAACCTTTTTTTGTGATGTTGACTATGTATCTGGAACTGTTCATGCTATGGTCTCTTAGAACTTTGACAGGAGCGTTGATATTTTTATACTTTCTGCGCCATCTACAAACTGCGAGCTACTTGTGATTTTGGTTTTTCTAAAGTACGCTAGATAGCGCTGTGCAGCATGTGACGGCTGTGTTGCTGTTTGAAAAACATAGAAGTTTTAAATATTCTGGGTTTAAGTTTTGTTAAATTAGTTTATTATTGAAACATGTTTTTTTTTATGCCATTTATTATTTAATTACGGTTAAATAGTGCAATAGTTTGTTTCTTCACGATTTACATAGATTTTTAAAACACTAGTAGAAAGTAGTAGATATTGTGGCAACATTTGTGCTAAATAAAAAAAATCGGGATCATGATGGCGGCGAAGTAAATTTTTCTTTCTTTCTTTTAGCGCAAGCTTTGAAGATAGTGACAGTTGTCTAAAATAATTAAATAGTTTCTGGGTGCAGGGTAATTATTATATGAATTATCATATAAAAATGTCGCTTCCAAATTGCTGCGTGCCCTTGTGCAATAATCAACGAGGACAGGGCTAGTATAATATTATTTTTCTATAATCAATCTGCCAAGAGCGTGGACCGGATCAACTTAACGAAAAATGATGCTTGTTTCAGGAATTCAAATGCATGCATTACCAAATCCCACCAATCTCAGGAACCCTTCAGAACTTGAAAGGTTCCGAACGTGGGTAATAAGGATCGGTGGAAATATTGTGGGCAAGGCGGACACGGCGATCTACATACATATAATGCGCGGGTATGCCATCGCCATTTTGAGGCCAAATATATTTACCCCAATGGGCGCCTCAACCGCTTGGCTATACCAACGCTTCATTTACCAGGTTAGTTTTAACGCTATAATGTAATCAGCTTAATTAGAATCACCATCATCATAATTCGACTAGCGTTCGTCTTGTTGCGGTTTTTTTTGCTACGGCTCTGAGCCTGGGTACCGTCGGCAACCAAAACCTATGAACTAGTGCGACTGCTAGTTTTTACCCAGAAGGAGGTCCGATTTCCTCACGATATTTTCCTCCAGAAAAAAGCGACGGGTAAATCAAATTACATTTTGTACAAAAATTCATAAAAACGCAATCGAGTCGGGGTTTGAACCCGAAAGCTCTGGATTGAAAGTCAGACATCTTACCGTCAGGCTACCAGCACTTCAGTGTTCGCTATAAGGATGTGCATGACTAAATTAGAGAAATTAGAATTGTTCCCATTAGTGTCAAAGCTATTGAGGCTATGGGATCAGGAATCATTGTGTTTATACTATACTTCGTTTTTTTTTGAGATTAGAAATTGAGTAAACATAGAAACAGTAGTTGCCAACCTGTTCTAAATGTTCAATTTAAACACACTGCAAACACACCAACAAGCGATTAGTTAACATGATTAAGAGTTCACATTTGTGAATAAATAATAACAATTTGCAGATTAAATAATCCAACACAACAATAAAAACACAATTTCGTTTTGATTATCACGTAAGAGATACTTACGTGAAAATTTAAAAACAGACAGTGAAGCATGACGTTCTAAAACGGAAACTTAACGTCTAGTTCTTTATCAGTATTCACGAAAATTATTTAATTGACAATCATAATATGCACTTATTAATAAAATTTCGTAAACAAAAGTTCTTCTAAACGATATTTAATCGTTTTATTATATAATACTAAATAATAAAACAATTGTCTTAGGTGATGGTAAAAGATTTGTTGGACTACGAGGTGGCTTTTATTGTTGTATGCCACTCCGACCTGCCTCTGATTGCTCCATAACCCTCCAACCAATCGCACAATAATAGAACAAGCAAATACCTTTACTATAAGCTTTAACATTAAAAACTATCCAGATATGTGTGAGAGATACGAATGACAGATGACGCGAGAAAATATTTAAAAATCTAACCATCCGTCTCGAACCTCTTCTTCTATAGGTTTTATATTGTGCAACATTTACAAGAACATTAAAAGTGTTAATAATAAAATAATTCCAAAAAATTATTACTATCAAAATATTGTTAAATACTCAATATAACATGGCTTTACTATAAATACAAATATATTTATGGCCTATTTCACAATCTCCAGTTAAAGCATATCTGTCAGATAAATGTTTGCTGTCCTTTTCTTTTGTATGACTGGAGAAAAGGATAGCAATAATTTTCACTGGCAGATAAGTTTATCTGGAGATTGTGAAACAGGCCCTTAGTATATTTAATGACGGCGTAGGCACTCTGACAGATGTGACATGTATCTTGCCTGATAAAGAAACCTGTACATCGTTCTGTCAACTTTTTTCTAATCTCAAATAAAATGAACAATAGGAATAAGTAAACTGTTTGATTGAACCAAGGTTGATAAAGGTGGGAGTTCAGCACAAAATAATAGTAGTTTATGTAACTGTTACGTAATAAGGGTCCTTAAAACATGAGTGTGGTTTTATGAAATGAGCCGCAGGCGAATTTCATAATAAGATCACACGAGTGTTTTAAGGCCTAATTACGTACAGTTGCATACACTGCTTTATCTACACTCATATTATGTATTATAAATGCCGTATTCGGAAACCATAGAATGGCCGCCATTGTACCGCCGTGGCCATCTCGATTGTGTCGGCGTGGCCAACTCGATTGTGCCGGCGGTCGCGCGGGCGGGTGTCGCCGGCCGCGGGCGCGTGCAGGTGTACATTATGTTATCAAAACTCATAGCACATCAATAATTGAGCATGAAAAGTTAAAATTGCGGTACTGCCACAGATAAGAAACTTATCAGTTATCATAGTGAAATCGTTTGTTGTAATGCTGGTCATAGCCTACGGTTTTTGAACGCATTTTAGAGGACTTACAATATGAGTGTAGATAAAGTATATATAGTCTCTGTATGTATGTCCTTTTTAGGGTTCCTATAGGAACTACTACAGGAACCCTTATAGTTTCGCCATGTCCGTCTGTCCGCGTTAGTACGAAAATAAAAAAAAGTAATAACAGTCAAAAAAGTCAAAAAAGTCAAAAAAGTCAAAAAAGTCAAAAAAGTCAAAAAAAGTCAAAAAAGTCAAAAAAGTCAAAAAAAGTCAAAAAAAGTCAAAAAAGTCAAAAAAGTCAAAAAAATTCCAAAAAGTCAAAAAAGTCAAAAAAGTCAAAAAAAGTCAAAAAAAGTGAAAAAAAGTCAAAAAAGTAAAAAAGTCAAAAAAGTCAAAAAAAGTCAAAAAAGTCAAAAAAGTCAAAAAAAGTCAAAAATGTCAAAAAAGTCAAAAAAAGTCAAAAAAGTCAAAAAAGTCAGTCAAAAAAGTCAAAAAAGGTAAAGAAAGGTAAAAAAAAACGTCAGTCATAAAGTCATCAAGTCAAAAAAGTCAAAAAAGTCAAAAAAAGTCAAAAAAAGTGAAAAAAAGTCAAAAAAGTCAAAAAAGTCGTATACGGTCACGATATAAAATCGGAATTGCGAGTTATTTCATTTTTATAGGTTAAAAAGGCGTTCCCGTACTGAACTTTTAAGTCCTGTTACTCGCGTGTTCTGAGTATGTTCTATAAATATCTTGCAGATGTGCCACTGCCAATGGAAGTGGCCGTAGCAGGAGTCAGTAACGTTGTTCCCGTGTCTACTGTATCTTCTGCAAAGCCTACGCCTGTTCAAGGTAAGACATGAAATTAAATTATTATTTAAAAATAAACAAGTTTTAAAATTAAGCCTAAATCTAAACTATATCACAATTAAAGTCTCCATGCTTATATAAAAAGTAGCTTGTTAAAAGTTGGATTGTTTTAAAAGTTTATCCTCCATAAACTCTTGGATGGAATAGTAAGCTTTTTTTAATAGAAGAGACTTCAGCTTAGTTTTGAAAAGGTGTGTTTCTTCAATAAAATTTCATTTGGAATTTGGTAGCATCATAATTTACTTTAAAAATATAAGTAACTGTCAAATTATACCTAGTTATAATAATATTGTTTCAGGTTTTTGGAATCCGAAGCTCCAGTATCTACGGGTTAGCGGGGAAATAACTCCAATGACTTAAGGTATTGTTGCGTAAACATTTTAATTTTATTATAATAATAATAATAATAATAAATACTCTTTATTGCACACCTCATACAGTTACAACTGTTACAAGCACAAATTTTACAATTAGATAAATTTAGGTAGAGGTAACAACAGGCGGTCTTATCGCTAATGAGCGATTTCTTCCAGACAACCTTTTATTATCTCATTTAGATATACATATATTAGGATCAACACACACGACCACAGTCAGATTTGTATAGGTAAAGAGTGCTGATAACAGATCTTGATATTATGGTGATTATATGTGTCATTTTCAACTAAAAGGTACATCATTGTAGGTTGTCAATAATGCGTTACTGCCATAAAAATTCATTCATTCGTATAAAATGACCTGTTGTGTGACTTTTGCTATAAGTAAAGGAGCTTTTTGGCAATCTATCCTCAAGACGAACCTTTTTCAAAAGCGATTGCCATCTGGACTTTAAACTAGTTCAAACCCAGAGCTTAACTAGACCTTATTGTGAGAAGTTTGGTTTCCTAACGATATTTATTTTTACTGAATTCCTAGTAACTAGCGTATTATCCGGAATACGCTGCCGCTGGTTTAATTTTAATACTGCATTTACATTCAGCCGAATTGAGCAGGCAAGTGGGCAGGGAAGTGGGAAGGACGAGTGTGTAAATATGATACTTCTCATGCCACTGCTATTGCCACTCGCGCTGCCCGGCGCTCCCCTAAATGGCGGTTTTTTTGTGCGAAGTCAAAGGACCGGAAGCGCGAGCGGCAGTACGTGTTTCCAATTACATTCTCCTCCGTCGCTCAGTACTCGTCGAGCACCTGGAGGATCGCAAAAGACACAACGCGGCCGCTGTAATTATTTCAACCACTGCCATTGCCGAGACTTGAAAGCGAAGTGAGTGGTAGGGCAGTATGTAAACACACACTCCTCTCGATCCTGCTGCAGCAGTATTTAGGGAATTAATGCCGGCAGCGCGAGGGGCAGCGACAGGGGCTGAATGTAAATGTCGGATAACGAAGCGCTTTGTTGGTTCTTTGTGACTATCAATTCCATTAGTATGATCGAATGTCTACGGCAAAAGCCGGCTTGAGCGACGCCTTTTACTGTGCCTCTTTTTGTGTACTGACTTTAATTATTAATCTCATAAAATAACACTATCGTCGTGCACACATAGTTTGGTACAAAAATTGACTAGATTTGTTAGATCGTAACTGTATGTACAATTATTCTCTACTTTTATGTTCTAGGTATACCTTAGTCGGCTTATGAACCCACCAGAATACGGTGATGTAGCAACATAAAAGGCTGGAGCCCTATCACTTCAAGAAGAATGTATATTGTACACTTACTTTCTGTAAATTACGGTATATATGTATGATTGTACCTTCCTACGCATCGTTATTATTGTCAACACCAATAAGACTTAAACTTTCACGGCTTTTACGTATTATGATTATTAACTAAAACGGAACTAAATTGCGTATATTAACTTAATAGTTACCTCCGATGTTTCGAGATCAATTATTGTTTCTGTGGTACCAGATTATATATCAGATTTGCGTAATTAAATTTTTGTCGCCACAATTAGGTAATATACTAGTAAAATAAAATTTCCCTGTACCTAGATTTATGTCAATTGTTAATTGTGACTGAAGGTACATTTCCACCAAGTATTGTGGGATAGGTCACGTCAAATAATAGAAGAAAAAAATTCCTCGTAATAATTTTCTTTCTGTCTGTATGTCTGCTTACTAGTTAAGTGATATATTGTTAGTATAAGAAAGCTCAAATGACCCCGCAGCAAACATAGGGAAAAAGTGGTTTCAGTCAAATCTCACGAAATTTTAGTACAATGTAGATTCGAGTCTCTTGATTATTTTTTTATAAGGGCACAACTCACTCAAAAGTATACTTTCAGAAATAATCAATAAGTATTGTTTCATACAAAGCATATGTAACATACCAATTTTTCGTAAAATCTTTCTCTTTGCTTTTGCTTAATATAAATAACTAACAAAATGCGATTTCAACGTGACAGAAACGTTAAGATCATATTTAACGCCAGTAAGTATCATTGTGGGTCATTTCAAAGTATAGATTTTAAGAAACACGTCATAGAAATATAATAATATAAACTTGATTATTTCTGACAGTGTACTTCTGAGGGAGTTGAGCCCTTATAAAAAATTAATAAGGAGACCTGAATCTACATCATACTAAAATTTCAAGCGATTTGACTGAAACCACTTTTTCCCTATGTTTGCTGCGGGGTCCTTTGGTATGAGTGTATGTATAAATCACACCGACAAAGTTGTAAAACAAAGTGGTTTTGTTTGGGTACCTCCCGTACACATAAACTGGGGGTGAATTTATTCAGTTCAACGAGTATTGTGTGAGATCTTTCAAAAAGAATATCGTCTAAGATAGGTTCATTTTATAACTGCTATCAGGAAATGCCTAATTTCTAGGCACCACCGCACCATGTCTGTCATTACATTAAGGTTAATATTTAAATTAGCTTTTCAAATTAATATATTTAGGTATAATATAGTATTTACTAAACTGATATACCTATTTATGGCTCTTGGCCGGTTTTTAGGTTTTTGTCAGATATTAAGTTATATGTGGGTATAACAATTGTGCATAGTATGTACCTAATGAAATATAATGATATGTACAATAAATATTGTATGCATTTGACATAAACTTAGTTTTATTTACAGGACGTCCAAACTTAGATTTCCCGCCGAACGGCTGTCAGGAAGGGGCGAGGGGGACGAGGTCTACCCCTCCCCTCCCACCCCCATACCCTGTAAACCCCTTCCCCCGTTCCCCTGTAACGTGATCAAATGTAGCACTATGAAACTAGATGGTGGCACTAGCTGCTGCAAGTACGAGCCGTAGAGTTGCCTATCTATCTCAGTTATATACATATTCATCTATGGCATACATATTAACCTATGCATTGTGCTGTTACAGGACTCGAGACCATGCTATGGTCTCTTAGAACTTTGACAGGAGCGTTGATATTTTTATACTTTCTGCGCCATCTACAAACTGCGAGCTACTTGTGATTTTGGTTTTTCTAAAGTACGCTAGATAGCGCTGTGCAGCATGTGACGGCTGTGTTGCTGTTTGAAAAACATAGAAGTTTTAAATATTCTGGGTTTAAGTTTTGTTAAATTAGTTTATTATTGAAACATGTTTTTTTTATGCCATTTATTATTTAGGTAATTACGGTTAAATAGTGCAATAGTTTGTTTCTTCACGATTTACATAGATTTTTAAAACACTAGTAGAAAGTAGTAGATATTGTGGCAACATTTGTGCTAAATAAAAAAATCGGGATCATGATGGCGGCGAAGTCAATTTTTCTTTCTTTCTTTTAGAGCAAGCTTTGAAGATAGTGACAGTTGTATAAAATAATTAAATAGTTTCTGGGTGCAGGGTAATTATTATATGAATTATCATATAACAATTTCGCTTCCAAATTGCTGCGTGCCCTTGTGCAATAATCAACGAGGACAGGGCTAGTATAATATTATTTTTCTATAATCAATCTGCCAAGAGCGTGGACCGGATCAACTTAACGAAAAATGATGCTTGTTTCAGGAATTCAAATGCATGCATTCCCAAATCCCACCAATCTCAGGAACCCTTCAGAACTTGAAAGGTTCCGAACGTGGGTAATAAGGATCGGTGGAAATATTGTGGGCAAGGCGGACACGGCGATCTACAATAATGCGCGGGTATGCCATCGCCATTTTGAGGCCAAATATATTTACCCCAATGGGCGCCTCAACCGCTTGGCTATACCAACGCTTCATTTACCAGGTTAGTTTTAACGCTATAATGTAATTAGAATCACCATCATCATAATTCGACTAGCGTTCGTCTTGTTGCGGTTTTTTTTGCTACGACTCTGAGCCTGGGTACCGTCGGCAACCAAAACCTATGAACTAGTGCGACTGCTAGTTTTTACCCAGAAGGAGGTCCGATTTCCTCATGATATTTTCCTCCAGAAAAAAGCGACGGGTAAATCAAATTACATTTTGTACAAAAATTCATAAAAACGCAATCGAGTCGGGGTTTGAACCCGAAAGCTCTGGATTGAAAGTCAGACATCTTACCGTCAGGCTACCAGCACTTCAGTGTTCGCTATAAGGATGTGCATGACTAAATTAGAGAAATTAGAATTGTTCCCATTAGTGTCAAAGCTATTGAGGCTATGGGATCAGGAATCATTGTGTTTATACTATACTTCGTTTTTTTTTGAGATTAGAAATTGAGTAAACATAGAAACAGTAGTTGCCAACCTGTTCTAAATGTTCAATTTAAACACACTGCAAACACACCAACAAGCGATTAGTTAACATGATTAAGAGTTCACATTTGTGAATAAATAATAACAATTTGCAGATTAAATAATCCAACACAACAATAAAAACACAATTTCGTTTTGATTATCACGTAAGAGATACTTACGTGAAAATTTAAAAACAGACAGTGAAGCATGTACGTTCTAAAACGGAAACTTAACGTCTAGTTCTTTATCAGTATTCACGAAAATTATTTAATTGACAATCATTTATTAATAAAATTTCGTAAACAAAAGTTCTTCTAAACGATATTTAATCGTTTTATTATATAATACTAAATAATAAAACAATTGTCTTAGGTGATGGTAAAAGATTTGTTGGACTACGAGGTGGCTTTTATTGTTGTATGCCACTCGGACCTGCCTCTGATTGCTCCATAACCCTCCAACCAATCGCACAATAATAGAATAAGCAAATACCTTTACTATAAGCTTTAACATTAAAAACTATCCAGATATGTCTGAGAGATACGAATGACAGATGACGCGAGAAAATATTTAAAAATCTAACCATCCGTCTCGAACCTCTTCTTCTATAGGTTTTATATTGTGCAACATTTACAAGAACATTAAAAGTGTTAATAATAAAATAATTCCAAAAAAGAATTACTATCAAAATATTGTTAAATACTCAATATAACATGGTTTTACTATAAATACAAATATATTTATGGCCTATTTCACAATCTCCAGTTAAAGCATATCTGTCAGATAAATGTTTGCTGTCCTTTTCTTTTGTATGACTGGAGAAAAGGATAGCAATAATTTTCACTGGCAGATAAGTTTATCTGGAGATTGTGAAACAGGCCCTTAGTATATTTAATGACGGCGTAGGCACTCTGACAGATGTGACATGTATCTTGCCTGATAAAGAAACCTGTACATCGTTCTGTCAACTTTTTTCTAATCTCAAATAAAATGAACAATAGGAATAAGTAAACTGTTTGATTGAACCAAGGTTGATAAAGGTGGGAGTTCAGCACAAAATAATAGTAGTTTATGTAACTGTTACGTAATAAGGGTCCTTAAAACATGAGTGTGGTTTTATGAAATGAGCCGCAGGCGAATTTCATAATAAGATCACACGAGTGTTTTAAGGCCTAATTACGTACAGTTGCATACACTGCTTTATCTACACTCATATTATTTATTATAAATGCCGTATTCGGAAACCATAGAATGGCCGCCATTGTACCGCCGTGGCCATCTCGCTTGTGTCGGCGTGGCCAACTCGATTGTGCCGGCGGTCGCGCGGGCGGGTGTCGCCGGCCGGGGGCGCGTGCAGGTGTAGATTATGTTATCAAAACTCATAGCACATCAATAATTAAGCATGAAAAGTTAAAATTGCGGTACTGCCACAGATAAGAAACTTATCATAGTGAAATCGTTTGTTGTAATGCTGGTCATAGCCTACGGTTTTTGAACGCATTTTAGAGGACTTACAATATGAGTGTAGATAAAGTATATATAGTCTCTGTATGTATGTCCTTTTTAGGGTTCCTATAGGAACTACTACAGGAACCCTTATAGTTTCGCCATGTCCGTCTGTCCGCGTTAGTACGAAAATAAAAAAAAGTCATAACAGTCAAAAAAGTCAAAAAAGTCAAAAAAGTCAAAAAAGTCAAAAAAGTCAAAAAAAGTCAAAAAAGTCAAAAAAGTCAAAAAAAGTCAAAAAAAGTCAAAAAAGTCAAAAAAGTCAAAAAAATTCCAAAAAGTCAAAAAAGTCAAAAAAGTCAAAAAAAGTCAAAAAAGTCAAAAAAAGTCAAAAAAGGTAAAAAAAAGAGTCAAAAAACCGTCAGTCATAAAGTCATCAAGTCGTCAAGTCAAAAAAGTCAAAAAAGTCAAAAAAAGTCAAAAAAAGTCAAAAAAGTAAAAAAAGTCAAAAAAAGTCAAAAAAAGTCAAAAAAGTCAAAAAAGTCAAAAAAGTCAAAAAAGTCAAAAATGTCAAAAAAAGTCAAAAAAGTCAAAAAAGTCAAAAAAAGTCAAAAAAGGTAAAAAAAGGTAAAAAAAAAAGTCAAAAAAACGTCAGTCATAAAGTCATCAAGTCAAAAAAGTCAAAAAAGTCAAAAAAGTCAAAAAAGTCAAAAAAGTCGAAAAAGTCGTATACGGTCACGATATAAAATCGGAATTGCGAGTTATTTCATTTTTATAGGTTAAAAAGGCGTTCCCGTACTGAACTTTTAAGTCCTGTTACTCGCGTGTTCTGAGTATGTTCTATAAATATCTTGCAGATGTGCCACTGCCAATGGAAGTGGCCGTAGAAGGAGTCAGTAACGTTGTTCCCGTGTCTACTGTATCTTCTGCAAAGCCTACGCCTGTTCAAGGTAAGACATGAAATTAAATTATTATTTAAAAATAAACAAGTTTTAAAATTAAGCCTAAATCTAAACTATATCACAATTAAAGTCTCCATGCTTATATAAAAAGTACAAGGGCTGCTATTTATATATCCGGAAACCGGGATTACAATCTTCTTAAATAGCATATTTGACCTCCATGGTAAAATTTGAACTTTTTTAAGTACTGGCCGGTATATTTTTTCTTTCTTATTAACGCTCGTGTTTTGTTTTTGACGGGTTTTAAATGTCATCTCGCAGCAAGAATGGAACTCACTCGTGAAAATATTCGTGCTATGATTTATTATGATTTTCGGCGTGGTTTAACGCAACAACAGTGCATAGATCAACTAACTTCAACTTTTGGTGATGAAGCCCCATCTAAAACTACTGTGTATCACTTGTTTAGTGAGTTCAATCGTGGACGTAGTATGCTTACGGACGAAGTTAAGGCAGGTCGCCCGAAATCGGTCGTTGTACAACAAAATATCGAGGCTGTGCGAAAACTTATAATGGACGACCGACATGTTACGTACCGCGAGATAGAGGCGACTCTGGGTATTTCTATGAACAGCATTAATAGCATATTACATAATTATTTGGCTGTAAAAAAAATTTGTTCGCGTTGGATACCCCACAACTTAACAAAAGAGCAAAAAGATGCTCGCGTCGAATGGTGCAATAAAATGTTAAAAAAATATAACCGTGGTGACTCAAAAGCCGTTTATAACATCTATACAGGTGACGAATCCTGGATCTATGCATACGATCCCGAAACGAAGCAACAATCAACGGTATGGGTGTTTCAAAATGAGCCGAACCCTACGAAAGTTACTCGTGCAAAAAGTACATTGAAATAAATGGTGGCCTGCTTCTTCGGTATTAATGGCCATGTAGCTACAGTGCCACTAGAAAACCGTAGAACGGTTAATTCAGAGTGGTACACGACCATTTGCTTACCGGAAGTATTTGAACAAATTCGTAAAACTAACCAGCGACGAAGAATCATTCTTCATCATGACAATGCCAGCTGTCATACGTCACGCGAAACAACTCTATTTTTGGAGGGTCAAAATGTGGAATTAACGGGTCATCCGCCGTACAGCCCTGACTTGGCACCCAACGATTTTTATTTATTTCCAAATATAAAGAATAAATTACGCGGTCAACGATTTTCGACCGCTGAAGATGCTGTCGACGCATTCAAACAACACGTAATGGAGGTACCTCAGGCGGAGTGGCAGAAGTGCTTTAAAAATTGGTTCACGCGAATGCAAAAGTGCATAGATCATCAAGGGGAATACTTTGAAAAACAATAAAACCATTTTCAGCCGTGTACGTTTGTTTGTTTTTTTGTTTCCGGATATATAAGTAGCAACCCTCGTAGCTTGTTAAAAGTTGGATTGTTTTAAAAGTTTATCCTCCATAAACTCTTGGATGGAATACTAAGCTCTTTTTAATAGAAGAGACTTCAGCTTAGTTTTGAAAAGGTGTGTTTCTTCAATAAAATTTCATTTGGAATTTGGTAGCATCATAATTTACTTTAAAAATATAAGTAACTGTCAAATTATACCTAGTTATAATAATATTGTTTCAGGTTTTTGGAATCCGAAGCTCCAGTATCTACGGGTTAGCGGGGAAATAACTCCAATGACTTAAGGTATTGTTGCGTAAACATTTTAATTTTATTATAATAATAATAATAATAATAAATACTCTTTATTGCACACCTCATACAGTTACAAGCACAAATTTTACAATTAGATAAATTTAGGTAGAGGTAACAACAGGCGGTCTTATCGCTAATGAGCGATTTCTTCCAGACAACCTTTTATTATCTCATTTAGATATACATATATTAGGATCAACACACACGACCACAGTCAGATTTGTATAGGTAAAGAGTGCTGATAACAGATCTTGATATTATGGTGATTATATGTGTCATTTTCAACTAAAAGGTACATCATAGGTACGTATCAAAGGTACGGATACTATCCGTTCCTGTATCCAACTAAATTTATTTTAGGAACCCTGGGATTCAATTCCTTAGAAGTGAGGCGCAGCTTGAGCCTACTACTTTTTGCGTGTCGGGTTCTTCGAGGGGACTCTGATTGTCTTGAACTGGTAGGGAGTTTTGTAAGACTTTTTGTGCCTGATATTAACAAAAATATTACCCTCAGGCCGCGTGTGCACCCCCTGTTGGCAGTGCCAATGGCACGTACGGTTGCACATAAGAACTCTCCGATACTTCGTGCCCTGGACCTACTGAATGCGCTCCTGGTATCAGCACCAGAGTGTGACCTGGTGGCGTGGCGATGGGCGAATGTGTGTCATGAGTGTTTGAGATTTTGCGAGCTGATGGATAATAGGCAGTCAAGTGTGTTAGTATGATAATTTTGATTAAGTAATAGTAGATATCTATGTAGTTTCGCAGTGTATTAGTGATAAGACTGTAATGCTGTGTAAACTTAAATAAACAATAAACAATAAACAATAAACAATCATTGTAGGTTGTCAATAATGCGTTACTGCCATAAAAATTCATTCATTCGTATAAAATGACCTGTTGTGTGACTTTTGCTATAAGTGCCGACTGGGGAAGTACCTCCACCTTACAGAAAACCACAGCCAAATAGCACTAGACCCTACTCATAGTGTTGTGTTCCTGCTGGTGAGTAAGGTTGCCAAAGAGCTCAAAGAGGACCCAGTGTGTTAACGATGAGGGACCTTCTTGTTCCTTTAGTCGTCAACACAGTGAATCCTCCTTTTTGTAAAGGGTCGGCAACGCGCATGTGACTCCTTTGGAGTAGCAGGCGTCCATAGGTTACGGTAGCTGCTTACCATCAGGCGGGCCGTATGCTTGTTTGCCACCGTCGTGGTATAAAAAAAAAAAAAAAAAGTAAAGGAGCTTTTTGGCAATCTATCCTCAGGACGAACCTTTTTCAAAAGCGATTGCCATCTGGACTTTAAACTAGTTCAAACCCAGAGCTTAACTAGACCTTATTGTGAGAAGTTTGGTTTCCTAACGATATTTATTTTTACTGAATTCCTAGTAACTAGCGTATTATCCGGAATACGCTGCCGCTGGTTTAATTTTAATACTGCATTTACATTCAGCCGAATTGAGCAGGCAAGTGGGCAGGGAAGTGGGAAGGACGAGTGTGTAAATATGATACTTCTCATGCCACTGCTATTGCCACTCGCGCTGCCCGGCGCTCCCCTAAATGGCGGTTTTTTTGTGCGAAGTCAAAGGACCGGAAGCGCGAGCGGCAGTACGTGTTTCCAATTACATTCTCCTCCGTCGCTCAGTACTCGTCGAGCACCTGGAGGATCGCAAAAGACACAACGCGGCCGCTGTAATTATTTCAACCACTGCCATTGCCGAGACTTGAAAGCGAAGTGAGTGGTAGGGCAGTATGTAAACACACACTCCTCTCGATCCTGCTGCAGCAGTATTTAGGGAATTAATGCCGGCAGCGCGAGGGGCAGCGACAGGGGCTGAATGTAAATGTCGGATAACGAAGCGCTTTGTTGGTTCTTTGTGACTATCAATTCCATTAGTATGATCGAATGTCTACGGCAAAAGCCGGCTTGAGCGACGCCTTTTACTGTGCCTCTTTTTGTGTACTGACTTTAATTATTAATCTCATAAAATAACACTATCGTCGTGCACACATAGTTTGGTACAAAAATTGACTAGATTTGTTAGATCGTAACTGTATGTACAATTATTCTCTACTTTTATGTTCTAGGTATACCTTAGTCGGCTTATGAACCCACCAGAATACGGTGATGTAGCAACATAAAAGGCTGGAGCCCTATCACTTCAAGAAGAATGTATATTGTACACTTACTTTCTGTAAATTACGGTATATATGTATGATTGTACCTTCCTACGCATCGTTATTATTGTCAACACCAATAAGACTTAAACTTTCACGGCTTTTACGTATTATGATTATTAACTAAAACGGAACTAAATTGCGTATATTAACTTAATAGTTACCTCCGATGTTTCGAGATCAATTATTGTTTCTGTGGTACCAGATTATATATCAGATTTGCGTAATTAAATTTTTGTCGCCACAATTAGGTAATATACTAGTAAAATAAAATTTCCCTGTACCTAGATTTATGTCAATTGTTAATTGTGACTGAAGGTACATTTCCACCAAGTATTGTGGGATAGGTCACGTCAAATAATAGAAGAAAAAAATTCCTCGTAATAATTTTCTTTCTGTCTGTATGTCTGCTTACTAGTTAAGTGATATATTGTTAGTATAAGAAAGCTCAAATGACCCCGCAGCAAACATAGGGAAAAAGTGGTTTCAGTCAAATCTCACGAAATTTTAGTACAATGTAGATTCGAGTCTCTTGATTATTTTTTTATAAGGGCACAACTCACTCAAAAGTATACTTTCAGAAATAATCAATAAGTATTGTTTCATACAAAGCATATGTAACATACCAATTTTTTCGTAAAATCTTTCTCTTTGCTTTTGCTTAATATAAATAACTAACAAAATGCGATTTCAACGTGACAGAAACGTTAAGATCATATTTAACGCCAGTAAGTATCATTGTGGGTCATTTCAAAGTATAGATTTTAAGAAACACGTCATAGAAATATAATAATATAAACTTGATTATTTCTGACAGTGTACTTCTGAGGGAGTTGAGCCCTTATAAAAAATTAATAAGGAGACCTGAATCTACATCATACTAAAATTTCAAGCGATTTGACTGAAACCACTTTTTCCCTATGTTTGCTGCGGGGTCCTTTGGTATGAGTGTATGTATAAATCACACCGACAAAGTTGTAAAACAAAGTGGTTTTGTTTGGGTACCTCCCGTACACATAAACTGGGGGTGAATTTATTCAGTTCAACGAGTATTGTGTGAGATCTTTCAAAAAGAATATCGTCTAAGATAGGTTCATTTTATAACTGCTATCAGGAAATGCCTAATTTCTAGGCACCACCGCACCATGTCTGTCATTACATTAAGGTTAATATTTAAATTAGCTTTTCAAATTAATATATTTAGGTATAATATAGTATTTACTAAACTGATATACCTATTTATGGCTCTTGGCCGGTTTTTAGGTTTTTGTCAGATATTAAGTTATATGTGGGTATAACAATTGTGCATAGTATGTACCTAATGAAATATAATGATATGTACAATAAATATTGTATGCATTTGACATAAACTTAGTTTTATTTACAGGACGTCCAAACTTAGATTTCCCGCCGAACGGCTGTCAGGAAGGGGCGAGGGGGACGAGGTCTACCCCTCCCCTCCCACCCCCATACCCTGTAAACCCCTTCCCCCGTTCCCCTGTAACGTGATCAAATGTAGCACTATGAAACTAGATGGTGGCACTAGCTGCTGCAAGTACGAGCCGTAGAGTTGCCTATCTATCTCAGTTATATACATATTCATCTATGGAACTGTTTTTCAAAACATTTAATAAAATAAAACACTACATTATAAATCAATGATTTTTTCTTACGTATTGCTCACTAGATTATTGTGACAACATTTTACTAGTATGTACGACAATTTTGAAATATATCCAGAAGTAAAATTAACGCTAAAGTTATCTTCATTCACTGAAAACATAATTTGTTTAAATTAATAAAACACAACGAGAAAAATCTAACAAATAAACAATGATTTGAGGTTAACTTTAAAAATGGCGCACAATTTTCTTTTTTGGATGTGCGTGAAGCTTGAGGCAAAGGTGCGCACCTATCTGACAAACAGACGATACGGTTTTACCTGAAACAAAATTTATTATAATACTAGCTGTGCCCGCGGCTCCGCCCGCGTGGAATTCGGTCTGTGTCAGTAAGCGGCTAATTCACCCCTAATTTCTCTCCCGCTACCCTGGAAGCGGAACTTGCAGTAAAGTTGACAGATGGATACGCTAGAGGACAGTAGTCCAAATAAAATATTTTACAATTACCACTAAATGAAACTACACTCAAAAATGAATACTTTTTTTATCCTATTCATTTTTTTGGCATGATTTAAACAACATAGATTAGTAGGTGTATATCGGACGATACAGGACCACTTTTGTATTTATACGTTCATGTCCACGGCAAATATCATCCAAATCGATCCTCCCGTCAAATCAGTCTAAGCATGAAAGGTAAGAACAGGCGCGGTTGAAATTGGGGCGGGGGGGGGGGGAGGGTCACAAATGCAGAATTTTTTTCTATTTGAGGTGCACTTGGACATCAGGCCTCACCAAATTTCAGCTTTCTAGTGCGAACGGTAACTGAGCTAGACCGCCGACAGACGGACGGACATGGCGAAACTATAAGGGTATCTAGTTGACTACGGAACCCTAAAAAGAGATAAATAGTAGTTTATGTTTACGTACTAAGGCCTAATTATGTACAGAAGCATACACTGCTTTACCTACACACATATTAAAAATCCATTGAAACCATTAGAATGATGCCATGATGATGCCATTAGAATGGGCATGCCGGGGTCGGGGGGACGGATTTTCATTACGTTACCGTAGGTTACCATGAATTTTCATACGTTTTTACCACACTGTCACTGATGTTACGTTACTGGTTGCAATAATGGTGGTAATTACATACGGTTCCGAACGCAGAATAGAGGATTTATGATATTGGTGTAGATCAAGATATTTATTCTTTAATGTAAGCACAGCACTCACAGTGTTCCACGAAACGTGAGTGCCGTGGAACACTCGATTGGAACGAAGTTACGTTATTTAATTTTATGTCATTTTTGACTTTTACGTAAATTTTGTGGTTTTAATTCTTTTGTATTTTTGGAAATTTTTGAAATGTTTGAAATTTTTGAAATTATTGAAGTTTCGAAATTTTGAAATTTTGCTATTTTTGATATTTTCGACATTTTTTACTTTTTAGGTTCTCGAATTTTTTCACTTTTATCACTTTGTCACTTCTAAATTTCACTACACTTCACTTCACTTCACTTTATTCTATTTTATATATTTTTTATTTCATTCCATTTTACAGACCCATGCAAATTTAACTCAATCGAGTGTAGTGGCTACCCCCCTTTTAGACGTTGAATTTTTATAGGCTACGTATAACCTGGCTGGGGATTTTCTTGAATTGGAATTAGTAATCCTAAAGGGGTGATTTCCGGGATAACAATGCAAAAAAACCGGCCAAGAGCATGTCGGGCGATACTCAGTGTAGAGTTTCGTAGATGCCCCGTTCAAAAGGTCGTTTATTAAGGGTGGCGCTTACGTCATTTTACTATCCGGCACTTTCTTTCACTATGCGTTTTTGACTGATAATTCAAAAACGGCTGAACCGATTTTATTCAATATAGTTTTTATTGAAAGTTCTTATCAGGCCTCACCAAATTTCAGCTTTCTAGTGCGAACGGTAACTGAGCTAGACCGCGGACAGACGGACGGACATGGCGAAACTATAAGGGTTCCTAGTTGACTACGGAACCCTAAAAAGAGATAAATAGTAGTTTATGTAACTGTTACGTATTAAGGCCTAATTATGTACAGAAACATACACTGCTTTACCTACACACATATTAATGATCCATTGAAACCATTAGAATGACCGCCATTACACCGCCATGACCAACCTTATTGCGCCGGAGGTCGGGTGGGGGGGGGGGTGCCGGCGGTCGGGGGGGGGGATTTTCATACGTTTTTACCACACTGTCACAGATAATACACTGATGTTACGTTACTGGTTGCAGTAATGGTGGTAATTACATACGGTTCCGAACGCGGAATAGAGGATTTATGATATTGGTGTAGATAGAATGGTGTAGAAAAATAAAATACGCTAGTGTCGTGGAACACTCTGTTGGAACGAAGTTATGTTCTTTAATTTTTGACTTTTTCGTAAATTTTGTGGTTTTAATTTTCTTTTTAATTTTTGAAATTTTGAAAGTTTTTGAAATTTTGAAATTTTGCCATTTTAGAACATTTTTACTTTTTAGGTTCTCGACTGTTTTCACTTTTATCACTTTGTTACTTCTCACTTTCACTTTTCACTACACTTCACTTTATTCTATTTTATATATTTTTTATTTCATTGCATTTTACATGTTTCTCAATCGTATGGGTGTCGCGTTTTCGTGACGTGACGCTTTTTCGTGACGGTCACGTGACTTTTTTTCGCCTAGCACCCCATCCGCGAACCGTCCGATAAGGAACTTCGTTCCAAAACTACCACCGGTTCTAACCCTACACCTCTGGCCCAAGAAGTATTATGACCGTAAAGAAACTCGACGGGACTTATTTTTTTCAAAACAGTTATACATTATTAGATCTTAAAGATACAAAATAATGCGTAGTTCTTCAAGAAGACATATCAAAACAGCTTGAGAGACAGATAATGTACCTATTGTTTAATTATAAAGAAAAATAAATCCTAATCAGACTGCTTCACAAAACGTTTGATATGTTTTCCTACCTAAACGGTGTCCTATAAATGTCAGATGATTTTGTAGTAGTTTTTTGGTTTGGGCCATGCATCTTTGTCCGTCATATATAGTCCTCGAACCTGTATTAACCCTTTGACCTTCATGACATTTTCAAATATTTCTTAACAGCGGTTATTGGTTGTTTCTTCCCCATGTAAACTTCCACCCCTTTTGCATCCGCTTAAGGGATAATTTCCGAGATAAAACTATTTTATTTCCTTTTCCAGAGCTCAAATTATCTCCATACCAAATTTTATCTAAATCGATTTTGCGGTTAATGATTCCCTATACAATTTTCCAACTCCCTTTTCACCCCTTTAGGGTTGATTTTCGGGGTGAAAACTATCCTTTGTCCTTTCTTGAGACCCATACTATACCAAATTTCATCTTTATCAGTTCAGCGGTAAAAAAATCCTCATACCAACTTTCAACCCCCTTTTCACCCCCACAAGGGTTTATTTTCGGGATGAAAACTATTTTGTCGTTTCTCGGGACTCAAATTATCTCCATACTAATTTCTATTCAAAATTCACCATACAAACATTCAACCCCTTTTTCACCCCTCCAGGGTTGATTTTCGGGATGAAAACTATTCTTTGTCCTTTCCCGGGACTCAAACTATCTCTACACAAAATTTGATGATGATGTGATGCGCGGTCAATTAAACAGACAAACAGATAAACAGACAAACAGACAAAAATTCTGAAAATTGATGGAACGTGTTCTGTTATCGATTCAAAATATCCCCAGCCAACTTTTTTTTTAATATATTCCATGAACAGACTTTCGACCCTCTTCAGCTTTATTATATGTATAGATATAGAAGATAGTTTTTATTGAAAGTACCTTTCAGGCTTCACTTCCATTATTTTTATTTTTTTATTTTTTTGGGCGACGGTTCTAAAGTAAGTTGGCTTTTTTGAAGATGAAACTATCCTTTGTCTTTTCTCGAGACCCATACTATACCAAATTTCATCTAAATCAGTTCAGCGGTAAAAAAATCCTCATACCAACTTCCAACCCCCTTTTCACACCCACAAGGGTTTGAAAACTATCCTATGACGTTTCTCAAATTATCTCTATACTCATTTCTATCTAAATCGTTTCAGCGGCTAAAACTTCTCCATACAAACTTTCAACCCCATTTTCACCCCCACCAGGGTTGATTTTCGGGATTAACACTATATATTATCCTTTCCCGGGACTCAAACTATCTCTATACAAAATTTCATCAAAATCCGTTCAGCCGTTTTCACGTGATGCGCGGTCAAATAAACAGACAAACAGACAAACAGATAAACAGACAAAAATTCTAAAAATTGTTGGAACGTGTTCTGTTATCGATTCTAAGTATCTCCAGCCAACTTTTTTTCGATTATCTTCCATGTACAGACTTTCGACCCTCTTCAGCTTTATTATATGTATAGACGAGTAATATAATGAAGTTGAAATTATTATTTTTCACAATTCGGATTGTATAATTTGTATTCTATCGTAAATGTGTACCTATATTTTGTGTAGGTATATTTACTTTTTTTAGAATACAAACTCCTAAAAAGGTAAAAAAATTAAGGTAATACCCGACTATATAAACTACAAGGATTCGTCTGCGTACATACAACTTGGTAATAGAGTAGGTACAGACGTCACTTGATCGGATATTACATTATTGCACTAGTTCGATAATTATTGTGAAAAGCACACGTGTTTAATATCTAGGGTTATGAGCCTAAAAGCGGTAGAATAAAAACCTCGTTACGAGCAAGTGTGTTGAAAAAATTATTAGCTCATGGGCTAATATTATTAGGCTAATAATAAGCTTCGAGAATCAGGGCCCTTGACGGTAATACAATCTTCTGTTGTTGGTTACACTGATCAAATAATACTAGGAATACACAATCACCCAAATCAGCCCAATGGCCCCACAATAGTACCGCAAGAACGACTCGGGCGGTACTTTCTTTGACAGTCTAATTACGGTATAAGACAGGCCGTTACAAAATTTCAGGAGCCATATTTTCAGTAAATTTTGTTTGAAACTGTACCTCCTTTAAAATGTTGCTCCAAGGTTATATTTTCATTGAAAAGAAAAGTCATAATCAATGCATAATAAGTAATCATCACATAAATATATTTATCAATTATTTAATACCTATTCAAGCAGAATTACAATTTCCGAAGTGACGTACCAAAGAGAATATAACCACTACGTTATACGAAAGCACGCGACAGGCGTAAAAAAAAAACAAATTTTGTTTGATGTGATGTACTTAGATGTCTTAGATCCATAGAAAACAGCAATGTACGTACCTATACATTGCTGTTTTCTATGGAGCAATGCTGCTGTTTGATTCTCCCTACAGTGTTGCTATATTTTTGTTTGATCTACATTGCTGCTGCGTTGGCTAGTGAGTATTATACGAGTATTCTTTGCTGGCCAGGAGTGCGATTTTTGAATCTCACCAAGTGACTAAATCTCACCGATGTGAGTGATTTACTATCGGAAATCACTCACATCGGTGAGAATTAGTCACTTGGTGAGATTCAAAAATCGCACTCCTGATAACAGACTTCAATTTCATAGAAGGAAGAGGTTCTATATTCATTTTGGTGTTTTTTTTTAAATGTAGGTATGTTCATCGATTACTCCAAGGTGGTCCCACATTAATCTGATGCTATTGATGATGGGATCCATGAGGAATTGAGGGAACTCCGCAATTTTTAAAGGTAGGTACATATATGGTGATTTGGGGAAGACCGTGTCGACCGTCCAGTGGCGCCCTCATTGGGGGGATTGTATTTCCTAATAATCGAATCAATTTATGTATAATTCATCCGTGTTACGTTATAGTCCTACTGATTACGTAACTTTTGATCATTGTCACATAGTTTCATTACCTAAACGGCAAATGGTGGCTACTTTTTTCCGTTCAGGTGAAGAAGCCAAAAGTAAGTAATACAAAACTGTATCACATAGATCATAAGTTGCGGAATTAGTAGGACTAAGTACAACATAACATGATGGATTATACAGAAATTGATTAGTTTATTAGGAAATACAATCCCCCCAATGAGGGCGCCACTGGACGGTCGGAGCAGTCTTAAGAAACTCGAGCATTTCCTCTCGACAACCACCAATTTAATGAAATGGACCTAATGATGAAGACCACTTATGACATGTGGAACATTCCTTACATTACACGAGTGTATTATGACCTTTTTCTTATATATCTTCACCGATTTTTAGAATAATCATATAAAATAATTTAGAATAATTATTTAATAATATTGTTTGCCTAATTATACTTACCACTAATTATTTAAAGGCCTCCTAGCCTAGTCGGTAGTAACCCTGCCTACGAAGCATGAGGTCCCAGGTTCGAATCCTGGTCAGGGCATTTATTTGTGTTTATCACAGATATTTGTTTCCGAGTTATGGATGTTTTCTATGTATTTAAGTACTTATCCATATTTATCTATTATATGTATCGTCGTCTAGTATCCATAACACAAGCCTTATTGAGCTTACCGTGGGCCTAGGTCGATTTGTGTAATATTGTCCCATAATATTTATTTTTTTATTTTAATTATTAGCATGTAAATTAATCTCTGCTTATGTTATATTGTATGCATGTTAATTAAAATAGTTATACTTATAAGTATGTAGCTACCACCCTACGGGTAAAATTGTATGTAACAATTTATGGCTAAATAAATAAATGAAATGAATTTTTTCCGAGACCCGTTGTCCGATTTGAGTAATTCTTTTATTTTTTATAAAGAGTTACCTCGACAATTTACTTTTCACACCACCTAGTCGTATACGGGCTTTTTCTTCCCTGCTAGGAGGGAACAAAGTGGCACTTTTCTGTTCTAGGACATTCGTTTTTTTTTCAGCCAGTCCGTCATCACAATCAAATTTCTTATTAAATTAATAGATTCATTATAATCAAGAAGCACACTAAGCACATATAAAGTCAAAATAAATATGATTCAACAATAAAAAAAAAATTCCCCTAAGGTGGTGTGAAAAGCAGTATGTGTCACATAGGAGCAAAACTATTTTCAACTTGGGCATTAACACTTGAATCCCTCACTACGCTCAGGAGTCTACTTTAGAATCCCTCGCTACGCTCGGGATTCTATTATAGACTCCATCGCTTCGTTTGGGAATCAATATACGCCCTCGCCGTAAATATTTCATTTTGCTCCCTTGTTACACAATCTACTATTGGTTGGACTTGATGATGGGAATCTTGAGGAATTGAGGGAACTCCTCAAGTTTTAAAGGCTCGTGTTTTTTGAGTGAACTTATTCTTAAGCAAGTAAAGTATTTCCTCTCGAAAACTACCAATTAGATGGAGTGGACCCGATGATGAATACCGCAGATGACATGTTCCCTTCCATAAATAGTTACCTATTTGAATTGGGTGTACTTACAACGAGTGAAATAAGGAAGCAAATTTAGTTTTTGTCGAAAGTGCGGATCGAGATCCCGATAAAGCGAAGCAAAAGATTCTTCTAATTTAATAGCATGAGCGTAGGGAGGGCCTTAAGGCACGAGTTGCAAAGTAAATAACGTTGGGTCTCGTGGGGCACATAGGTACAGTCACGTCTGAAAATATGGATACATTTATTGTGACAAAAATATGTAGCCACGACTCTATTACCAAGGCGTAAAGTCTTGGATACATGTTTTTGTCACATTAAATGTATTCATATTTTCAGACGTGACCGTACAACTCTTCGCCTCAGCCTTCACACCGACTGCATCTGCGACCCTGACCGACTGCACCGCGGTTTCGATTTCCACCTCAATCAGACTAGTGATACCTACGAATATTTTATTTTATATGCGTCCTAAACGAGGGGGGTGGTACGGCCACGTCTGAAAATATGGATACATTTAATGTGACAAAAACATGTATACAAGACCTTACGCCTCGGTAATAGTCGTGGCTACATATTTTTGTCACATTTAATGTATCCATATTTTCAGACGTGACTGTACATTATTCCAACAAGGGGACGCGGAGTGACTACATACTTTAGTTTTCCCTCTTCCCCAAGACTGGTGTCGAAAACCACTTACACCGAAACGCTGGCGCTGGCAGGTATCCCAGCAACCAGCGAGAGCCGCGGCGGACTCCCGGGAACGCCTCAAGGTCACTAAGTATAGTAGTCTCGGCACCCAATACGATTTCTCACCATTTGGGATCGAGACACTCGGACCTTGGGGCAAGGGTGCACTCGGGCTCCACAAGCAGCTCAGTAAATGCCCGAGTGAGGCAACAGCCGACCCTCGCGCGGGCAGCTTTTTCGCACGAAGGATTAGCATTGCATTACAGCGCGGGGATGCTGCCAGGTTCAGTAGTAAATTTTTAGTAATTTATTTTTAAGTTAGGTTTTAATATTAGTTAGTTTATTTTAATCTAGTTCTTGAATTGCTGAAAGCACTTCTTTTACACATGTGCAACAGATATTTTGACACATTATAATGGTTCATTTACCAAGTGCGGTCAACTGTGGCGCCATAAAAGATTTCGCAGACACTCGTCAAATCCTTGATTCGTCAAGTTAGAGGTTAGCCAAATCCTTGATTCGTCAAGTTGGAGATTCGTCAAGTTAGAGATTCGTCAAATCCTTGATTCGTCAAGTTAGAGACTCGCCAAATCCTGGATTCGTCAAATTATTATCTGACCACACGTAACCAAGAACAAAATATAAATTGATAATAAAATAATAGGCATATAATATTATAAGCAGAATCTGTTTATCGCCACCTTCAACCACCACCAATGACGTCACTACTTGTACCTAGCTACAGCTATAGCGCCGTGCGCGCAGCCATTATCCCGACCGCCCGCCATTGACCTCGTGGCGCTTGCAGCGAACGGACATCTCTGGGATCTCTATTTGTCATAGGATCGCGTGAGCCATATCCAAGGATGATATAGACATGGATGGACAATATCCATACAAAATCGCGTTCCCTTATTTCAGGTTAAAGCACTAGCGTCATCTATCGGTCATACCAGACACTAAATCCAAGTTTCTAATACTTTGTTCGTCGCTTAACGCTGACAGAATAACTCGACTCCAGACTCGACAGATGGCGCTGTGGCACTTAGTACCGAAACAGACGTATAGCCTGAAGGTTCGAGGAACGCGATTTTGTATAGGTATCAAGGATGATTAAGACATGGATTGACAATGCCTATACAAAATCGCGTTCAGGCTATACGTCTGTTTCGGTACTAAGTGCCACAGCGCCATCTGTCGAGTCTGTAGTCGAGTTATTCTGTCAACGTTAAGCGACGAACAAAGTATTAGAAACTAGGATTTAGCGTCTGGTGTGACCGATAGATGGCGCTAGTGCTTTAACCTGAAATAAGAGAACGCGATCCTACGACAAACAGATATTCCAGAGATGTCCGTTCGCTGCAAGCGCCACGAGGTCAATGGCGGGCGGTCGGGATGATGGCTGCGCGCACGGCGCTATAGCTGTAGCTCTACAAGTAGTGACGTTATTGGTGGTGGTTGAAGGTGGCGATAAACAGATTCTGCTTATAATATTATATGCCTATTATTTTATTATCAATTTATATTTTGTTCTTGGTTACGTGTGGTCAGATGATATGATAATTTGACGAATCCAGGATTTGGCGAGTCTCTAACTTGACGAATCAAGGATTTGATGAATCTCTAACTTGACGAATCAAGGATTTGGCTAACCTCTAACTTGACGAATCAAGGATTTGACGAATCTCCAACTTGACGAATCAAGGATTTGGCTAACCTCTAACTTGACGAATCAAGGATTTGACGAGTGTCCTGCGAAATCCCATAAAACTTTAACCCCTTCAAATTACGCGCACAGAAAGTCGTGCCCTTAGCGCGAGCACGTGATATCACATCCAAAATAAAACCGGTTTGTCTTGCGCGCTGGCGTTGAAGGCACGATTTTTCCGTCCAATGCTTGGCGGTTAGCGTTAAAGGGGTGCAGATCCTGTATTGGGTGCAGGGGTATTGGGATCCTCGGTGTCGACATTTCCAGCGACGTCCAATTCCGTAGTCACCTTGAAGGGAAGGCCAAGCTGGCATCCAAAAAGCTCGGTGTGCTCAATAGAGCAAGGAGATACTTCACTCCGGGGCAGAGACTGCTTCTATACAAGTCGCAAGTCAGACCCCACATGGAGTACTGCTGTCACCTTTGGGCGGGAGCACCTGGATACCAGCTTGGGCCCTTTGACTCGGTGCAAAGGCGCGCTGTGCGGATCGTCGACGATCCCAAACTCACGAGCGATATTGAACCATTGAGTCTAAGGAGAGACTTTGCCTCCTTATGTGTGTTCTATCGCTTGTACAATGGGTTGTGCTCTGAAGAACTGTTTGATATGATGCCCACGGCAGCTTTTTATCACCGCACCGCTCGCCGCCGGCAGGGTGTTCATCCTCACACCCTGGAGCCTAATGGGTCGCGCACTGTACGGTTTAAGAGGAATTTCCTCCCACGAACGCTGCGACTGTGGAATGAACTCCCTGCCGAGGTTTTCCCAGCGGGCTACAGTATGAGGTTCTTCAAAAAAGGAGTGTATAGGTTCTTAAAGGGTAGGCAACGCGCATGTGAATCCTCTGGGGTTGCAGGCGTCCATAGGCTACGGTAACTGCTTACCATCAGGCGGGCCGTATGCTTGTTTGCCACCGTCGTGGTATAAAAAAAAAAAAAAAAAAAAAAAAAAGATTAAAAATGGTTGAGAAAAAATGGTATGGTTGATTTATCCAAAAAAAATATCATACTATACGTGGTTAACGGCTTCAACATAGGTGTCCAAACACATTATTAGCGAGCACATAAATAATCAGTTTTCGTTTGAATAAATAAATAACACAAATGAAATGATAACAACATTGATGAAAAAATATTTTATTACAACACAATTTTTTTAGAAAATGGGATTACATCGCTTATGACGAAATTGTAGCATAAACATTAACACTAAACATACCTAAATTAGATTAGAAAAATCACATCTAGAAAACTGCAACAGTAACACGCATTGCATTTCAAAACTTAATTTTATTTCATTTTAAGTTACTAATATTATTACAAATTATTAATTATCGATTGTTATCGCTAGTGTCATCGAAACGGCCCATTCACAATAGGATACGTAACACGAGGTAGCGTAGAACTGTTGTCCCCCGCTTACGCAAGATTAATAGTTATTTTAATCAGTCGATTTCGTATTCTATTTCGACAAACTTATTCAGTATCGTAAATGTACAATCGTCTAATTATTAAATAATACAATAAGCACACGTCTCTTAGCCGGCTCAAACTGAATGGATAATGCAGCAACCATTACAGTGTGAGCGGACCGAGAGGCGTGCGAGCGGCGCAGCCCGTCCTGCGACCTGCGTCCGTAGCGCTCACTCCACCAACACTACTTCCATGTATGTACGTCACTCGGTCGAGAGCCGCTTTTATACTTGCTCATATATTATAGTAAAGGTAATTCCAAGACATTCCACGTGATCAAAAATGTGACTAATTCAGAAATATTCGATTACTTGGTGATAAGATTTAAGAACATGCTTTATCGGATATCTTATTATTATTATGTGAACCTACATATTAAAAAAATACAGACATTAAATACGATCATGAATCAAGAAGACACCACAGATATGATATTCATATCATAATATTGCAATGTAATTGAAATACAACAGATTATACATAAGTACTAAGTTTAACGCTATTTCTACACATAAATAATGTGCGATATAGATAGTATATGGACTCTTACTAATTATATTAGTTTGACTATATATTTGCAATCGGGATTGTACGTAATACAATAGAGTACTATTTAAAAAATTCATTGACATTTTTTATGAACATGCTTAACATGCATATTATAATACAGTCAATTTGAATATGTTATGTCAGTTTCGTTCAAAATCAAACTACATTATTTAATGTAAAGCTCATCGGGGATGTTTGCAGAGGTAAGAATCTCATTGTTATAATCATTCGGTAAAAACAACGCGATCTACGAAAACGCAGTGACCCAGCAATGAGGGGGTAATAAGAAAATTCACGTTGCAATTTTGTGTTTGACGTTGTTTAGATCGGCATAAGGCCTTCAAGTATTTTCTGTATAACTTCGTAACAAGTTTCATTTAACCTTTTGACCGCCAAGCATTGAACAAAAATGACGCGCCACCGACGCCACGTAATCGCGTTTTGTCAAGCGAAATTGAACTTTGCGGAAGCCCGCGTAGGTCCCTATTGCATTACAAAGCCTGTCGGCTGTAGCCGTCGTTGGCGTCCATGGCACAACTTTTTGATGTCGGCCACAACCGACTGTGGCGGTCAATAGGTTAATCCTCGTTTGTCACATGCGGTGTCGCCTTCCGTTTCGACAAATACAAGAGCGACAATGATTCATATATACAGATGTGCGTGTGACTAAGAGGCTTCCATATTATTGTCTTTGACCAGAACCCTAGACTTGAAGCAGTGTTAACTGATAAATGAAATATTACAATAATTACGGAAACATGTTGTCTCAGTATTAGGTCATCCGGGAAAGCCGCTTTTTCTAAAATTACGAGATAATTTTTCCAAGGGCGGCAATTAGGCCACCTTTCTAGCGAAAGCTCGTCTGTCTTCTGCCTTCACACTTTCCATCTTCTTATAATAGTAGATAAAACGCATTTACCTCAACTGACGCAATTTCCCGGTTGACATTAACTGTTCAAAAAGTAACACATTTCAATCATCGAAAAAGTTGTAATATGGTGATAAAGTTGTAATCTGTACGTAGGTACAGAAAAATGAGCCACTAGATTTTTCGATAATTACATGTTGATGTTGATCTATGGTAAGGGCAAAGGGCACTTTAAATTTACCGTGTGTGATTGTAACCGGTTATTGAGATGGCATTTAATTTTCAGTTTTAATCAGTAGTTTAATAGTAGCACGATATTTCTGGTGGAATCTATATCTGGGGGCCCTTTCTCAAAAGCTTGTAACTTGTAATACAAGGGGAAGTCCCTTTCTAGCAAAAGATGTCGAAAAGTGACTCCCGCTTGTATTACAAGTTACAAGCTTTTGAGAAACGGGCCCATGGTGGTATAATACTTTTGTGAATACTACTTACTTTTCGAACCATTTATGAGTGTACCGTGTGGATTTATTAAAAAAAATCGAAGAATTGCCAGTTTGTAATGATGTCCCGTAAGTATTGGCGATTTATGGTGAAGATGTTATGTTCATTTCTTGAAGAGTTTGTTCCACTGCATACAATGTTTGGGTGGGGCTGTAGAAGTCGACGGCTGCGGGAGGGGCTGCGCCCCCTGGGGTGCCGCAGTCTGGAAGCCTGCATTACAAAAAAAGGTCAATACTAGTGTCCGTAATCAATTAATCGCTAAATTTATTTATTTAATCTTTCTTGCACAATACAAGATGGTACAAATGGCGGACTTAATGCCATACGGCATTCTCTACCAGTCAACCAATGGGCTAAAGGTGCAGGGTCCATTAAATATGACAGAATAAATAAGAGGTAAAAAAACTAACAATAGATACTAAGCTATATTCATAAACTAGATATTAAGCTATATTCATAAACTTACACATATACATATAATAATATACATACATATATTTTATATACATTGTGTGCACCATCACATTAACAAGCCGAAATAATTATTGTGCAGGCTGTATGACAAAAAATTTCAAAATATAGACATTTTTAATGAAAAAGTATGTAGGTTTAAACAATTATCTTTCCACTGTATTAATGAACCATAGATTGATGTTTATAATTATAACTGTTTCTCTTTTGTTTTTCTGTTCTTATTGGGCACTGTTTCTGTAACTTAGTCAAGCTGTTTATATTTATAGTATGTTATGGTTAACTTATTCTTATTGAGGAAACTGTAAGTCTATAACCTAAAAACCCTGTTGTACCTAATATAAATGTATACGACTGTTTGTTTCTAAATAAATAAAATAAAAAATATCGTCAGGTCATAACCAAAACTCACTAATTGCTAAAGAAAATAAATTAAACGGAAATCAACCTTGTACCACAGTACAAACACGGTTCATTACGGCTATGAATTTGTGGTAGTAATTAGTGAGTTTTTAGCGAGATAGCATTTCGATAACCGCGTCGTACAAAGTGGGCTCACCTTTCTCGACCAAGCTTTGCAAGATGTGCTTGTGTCGGACCGACTCCCAATTGGCGCGGGGCTACTCTGTTATATCCTGCCCGCCGCCTGCGGTGCCCGTCTTGTCAACAATACACGAACGCGCGACTGATGCGAACAACCTGCAACACACAATGTTAAACACTATTGATTGAACGCTCGTAATTTGCGTGTCACTTGTTTACACGAAGCGGAAGGCCCTGTTTCACAAACGTACAGTTCTTATTGACACGTTTAAAATAAGAGTATGAAAATAATAATTTTACAGGAAGTGTCTCATGTCAAAAGTAGAATATCACTTACTTTTCTATCTCTGGCGCACAGTGGACAAATTCGTGTGACCAGAACTTGTAAATTGGGTTTTTGATCAGCTCTATAAACGTGATAAGAAGTCCCCATGGGTGTGGGCGGTTGACTATGAGCCTCTCAAGCAACATTCTAGTAATTTGTTCCTGCACCGCTTCGGAGTTTGCCTCGGCGAAGAGATACAGAAGACAGCAACTGAAGTAGTGCGTGTGACTATTGGGATATCGGAGTTGATTTGCGATTGCGTTGAGGAACAAGTATCTGAAATATAAATATATGATAAATTATACGTGTGCTTCGTAACACAGGAATGGAAAATTAACATGCTGAGAATATCTTGACAACTGAAACTTACCTCCCCTCGTAATCGAAGTCAACTGTGAAGTTTTGGAAAATGTCCATGTGTGCGGAGTGTGCAATGGTGGACATGTTGGGGGTCTGACCCTTGGAGCGGATGTGCGCTATAGCTTGAGTGCCCACGTACAGCACCACGGCGTTCATGAGCTGGCTGTTGTAGCGCCGGCCTGGCTCGTTCACCACCTACAACCACATCCATGTACAGTCACCGGTAATAGTATCTTCCTACCAGAAGGCCGCAAAAATATGTGATACGTACTTATGGCACAGAATAAGTAATAGTACAACTACCGTACAGAAAATTCACTCCTTCACAAAAGGCAGATTTAGATATAAAATTATACCTATACTCGCCGCCTGCAAGCAAAATTGAAACTTATAACCGTGCACGAACCGTGAATCTTCTTTGCGCGCCGCAGTTTTATGACCGAGCTGTGAGCGTCGGCACAGGGTTGTCACTTGACAAGTTTTTGTACCTATATCCACAGGGTTGTCACTTGACAAGTTTTTGTACCTATATCCATCCAATCGAATGCAGTACGCAAAAACGCAAGGTGACTAAAAATATTGTTTAATTCCCTATGTGTATAAATTAAAATGTTGGAAATTACAATAAAGTATACCTGCATATTGCCTCTAAGTTCCGACAGGAAAGTGACGGGCGCTCTCGCTTTGAGGTAAGCGTCCAAGTCCTTCTTGAACTGCGAGTTGGGGATCATGGTGGCGTAGTTGATGACCGCGCGGGGCGGCAGAGCGATCTCCGCCAGCAGGTCCACCTTCAGGTTCGGCGTGAACGGGTCGGGGAGCCTCATGTTTCTCGGGAATGCAGACAGGATAAGGTTTCTCATCTGAATGCAGTTGGGTGGTATCTCATCACAGAACCCATAATGGTAATCGCACAGGAACTCTGGGAAGTCGTGAAGCAGTACGAGGAGTACTTTGAGGGTGCCCTTGTACAGCATCATGACCGGCGCGGCGAGCTCCGTGTTGCGCAGGAAGGGATCCAGGAACTTGAACAGGTCGATCAGGAGCGTGGAATACATTCCCCAGCCCTGAAATTGTTACTAAATGTGAGAATCTTACATGCCATGTCATAAGACTATGTATATCCGCTTAGTTCAATCCATTCGTAAATAAATATACATATATTATAGGACAATTTTACACAAACCGTCGTACTTCCACATTAAGCTCAATAAGGCTTGTGTTGTGGGTACTAAACAATAATAATATTATAATAATAATATAACCCTTTATTCAGACAATTTTACAACTATTTTTGAGTTTATATACTGAACAATTATTATTAAATACAAAATTATGCCTTTTGACAAAGGCCTCTTGCATCCCTTTCTTGTTTCTTGCCAATCTGGTTCATTGCATCCCCGCAAATTTTCTATTTGATCCTCCCATCGTGCCTCTGGTGAGCCTCTTTTCCTCTCCGGGACTGTATCTTTTGTAGCGACCAAGAGCTCGTTCGTTATAACATTTGGCCCTGGTGATTTCTCTTTTGTTTCGGAAGCGATAGCGATAGCTCGTTCAACTTTGGCTTCTAGTATGGTTGGTATTTCCTCTTCCTTATCTTGCTCTAGATTTGTTGTTTGCTGGGGCTCTTGAGTTTCATAAAGGTTCTTATAAAACATTGTGGCTACTTGTGGGTACTAGACAATGATAATAATATATCATAGGTATAAATATACATAAATAAGTAGTGGGACAAGTCTTAGTGTTGTGTTTCTGCCTGTGAGTAAGGTTCTCAGAGCTCGAAGAGGATGTGCACGTGCACAGTGTGTTGGCCTTCTTGTCCCTCTTCTAGCAATCAACACTGTGAATCCTCCTTTGCATATAATATAAATGAGAAAATATCCATAACTCAAGTACAAATATCTGTGATAAACACACAAATAAATGCCCCTACCAGAACGCGTATCATGGTTGTCATTTTATCGCCTATCACGTCATATCCATCACTTTCGCACTTACATACTTGTTAGAACTGAGAGTGACAGGTGATCAAAATCCGAACATATTAGGCTAGCTGGAGGACTTCGAAACCGAAACCTCCTGCTTCACATACAGGGTCACTACCAACCAGGCTTGGAGGCCATATTCGTGCAAGGATAATGGGTGTCCCAAAAGTATAGCAAGATTTTATATATAAAGTTTAATAGAAAACACAGCTGGTTCTTTATAAGGCGGATGCCCCGGTTGTGCATCAAAAGTCAAAGCATCGGATAGAAAAATCGTGCTCGCAGCTCCAACGCGCAAGGCAACCTGGTTATATTTTGGACGTGATATCACGTGCTAGCGCTGAGGACACCACTTTCCGTGCGCGCGATTAACGTTTTGGGCGGTCAAAGGGTTTAAGTTATAGACAAATTTACAAGAAACTATATGGTTTATAGTTAATACCGGGTGTGGCCTGTAATAAGAGCAAAAAATTAAAACGTAGATTCTACTCTTCAAACTAGACAATGTTTGAATCTTGAAGCAAATCAAATTATTTTGTTCAATATTTTTTTGATTTGCAATTTTTTTAAGTAGTTACACTACTATATATAAACTGAAAATAGATGTCATATACTTCAGAAAAAGTGACCAAACCCTCCGGTGTCCGAGGCCAGACTTGAACTGGCGTCTTCAGCTTTCGCGGCTGACGTCCTGACCACTAGACCACCCGGTCACGGCGGCGGTCACTTTTTCTGAAGTATATGACATCTATTTTCAGTTTATATATAGTAGTGTAACTACTTAAAAAAATTAAAAAAAATATTGGACAAAATAATTTGATTTGCTTCAAGATTCATAGATGGCAGCACCATCTCTCTCGCTATACCAGAATCACGTAAGAGATTCGGATAGGAGGCGCAAGCACGTACTGCGCATGCCCTTAGAGTATGGTCAACGGCGCCTAGCCGTTTCAAATTCAGAGATTGCATATACATGAGAAAATTTGTCATGTTCCGCCGTGACCGGGTGGTCTAGTGGTCAGGACGTCAGCCGCGAAAGCTGAAGACGCCAGTTCAAATCTGGCCTCGGACACCGGAGGGTTTGGTCACTTTTTCTGAAGTATATGACATCTATTTTTAGACAACGTTTGTTCAACAACTTTAAAAGATATCGAACACGCAATGTACTACGACATTGATTAATATCTGTAGGGTGACAAGACTAACAGGCGATGTCATTTAGGCGGAACTTGATGTACATTGAAAATATTTAGTTTGTTTGAAAAAGAGACAATATAAAATCTACATAACTTTCCAAAGTCGTTGAACAAACATTGTCTAGTTTGAGGAGTAGAATCTACGTTTTAATTTTTTGCTCCTATTACAGGCCACACCCGGTATAAGAGTAAATTATGGCAGCACAGATGGCACTGTCATCTGTCATGTTGTCAGTTGTCAGGAGCCATGGAAAAATTAGAAATGGCCAAAACTGGCACCTGGACCTCTTTTTGACATTTTATTAAAGAAAAAAGTAAGATTTAATATCAGAATCCTAACAGCCGAGATTCATATAAATTAATATAGTAATATATTTTCAATTACTCAGTACTTAAAGAGTCATAATTCCTCATTGACATCTTATTTGTCCATTCAAACATAAAGTACACAAGACAGAGGTATGTATGGAATAGCAAATACGATTTCCCGGTTAATACGCCATTTTATATCAGTCCCTGCAACTTGAGGTCCTATAGAACAGACCCGCATAATACGCTTCCCCGCTTAAGGTACGTTTTTGGTTGGGTCCCTTCTAAATCGTCTTAAGCTGGTTTTACTGTATGTGGTTGAATTTCGATGGCGCTGCGTAAAATTTCCTCTTACTTTGATCCACTATGTAAAAAGCGTGCGCAAAACGATTGCTTTGCTTATAGTCGATAAAATAGAAAAGAGGGTATTTTGATAGACTTGTTAAGACACTTGATGACTGTTACCTTCTGCTGAGGAGTGACAGCTAACACTCGGTTGATGAACGCGCGGTGAGCGACCATCTCGAGCCAGGCGTAACAGAAGCCGGGCACGACGCTAGGCCGGATGATGCGCAGCGTGTGGCAGAACGCAGTAAGAACCTGTTCACAAAATATATTCAACCAATCATTATCCATTTTTCTATATTATGGCCCACGAATATTATAGAGTAAATAAGGCAGATTATTTCAATTATATCCCTGCCGCCTCTAACCTCCGTCCAAGCCTGTTCATGGTATTCAAAACTTACCTGGAAGTTCATGGACTCAAGTACAGGTTCGGCCATGTTCATGTCAAGGAATAAGATCAGTAGTAGCCGGTGGTAGGGCAGCTGCTGGAAGTTCGTCCCATGCTCATCGTGGTCTTGCAGCAAGCAGCCAGCAATAATGCCCAGGATCTGGAAGAGTAAAAAGAACTTTAGTTTCCGTTGTATAATCTAAAACGAGTAATAAAGGTGATTGTGACATACTTATTTTAAAGGCATTACATTCTGTTCCTACTTGTAGAAAATAAAATATACAAACCTTGTTTAGCAGATTCAGTTTTGGCGTCGGATTGCCTCCATCGGCAGTGTTCTTGATGAGCAACGACACAAGTTTGATGAAGGAATCACACATGGAGTAATACTTCTCCCTCTTGGGAGGCGACGGCGGCGGGTTCACTCGCTCGTCGGTGACCTGTTGGTGCACGTTCTCAATGCACATCTGAGTAGCGATGCGGAAGAATCGAGTAATCATATCATCCGATTTCAATATTCCGTTCATGTTCATTCGGTGAACATATAAATTGAAATTCTGTGCGATCTCTATCTCTGTTAGGGGGCTAAGAAGAACGTTTCTCCATTCGCGGAGAAGATTCTCGGTTTTCTCAAGTAGGCCCGGAGGATCGTCGTAGTCTCGTGCCTAGAATATTTATAATAACTTGAATAGGTTAGTTAATACATGACGACGAAATTACAATATATTGTAGGACTAAAATTGACTTTTCGGAGCTTTGAATAACAGGATATAATTTAGACGCGGTGGATAGACGTGAAGCGATACATACCCGTACTTGTAAGATGCCCGCGTGTATGTGCGCGGTGGGTCCCAGGGGCGACCGCTCACCGAGGTACGCGCTCGGGTCCTGGTTGACGCGGATCATCTCTATGAGGCTGCCGAGCCCCTCCGGCGGCGGCTGGCGCGAGTGCGACATGATGCGCACCAGCGTCTCCGTCGTGTGGTACAGGTCCGACTCGTTCGCGTACATGTTGTTTCTGTCGTCCACTAGGTACAGTTGGACGAGTTGCATCGAGAACGCGACGGCCATGTAGTTGTTACCGTTGTCCATCATGTGCGCTAGCGCGATGTCGTACTGTTCATGTGATAGTTAGATTAGGCACAAATATTCTATTCTACATTTGTAAACGACTAAAATTGAAAAATCAGGGAACTACAGGAAAGTTTTCACAAATGAACAGTTTTATAGAACAATAGGTTTATATTACTATATATTTTTACTAGAGAAAGCGGGTTTAATTGAGTTGATATGAGTCATGTTACCTGTGGTAGATTGATGAGGTTATTTCTGATGAGGCAGTCGACAGCCTCCAGATTGTACTTGAGCTCCTCCCGGCACTCGGTGAGGCAGCAGGTGATCTGCTTGGTGGTCCACACGTGGCCGTAGACGCGCGCGTCCTCCAGTAGCTTCAGCACGCGCAGGTGCACGTCGCGGTAGCGCGTCATCATCTCCACGTGGTCGCTGCTCGCGCCCGGCTGTACGATGTGTCCGTCCAGGAGACCTTCTACGGCCTGCAAGATACAACTCATTCACTAATTTTTACCACATTTATCCTTTCATTCCAACTTATGAGAGCGTAAGTAAGGTATTGGCTCTATAAACCCTCTTAATGTTATCAATACCTAAGTTTCGTAAAATCCAAAAAAATATGCGAACAGTTAAGTCGTTCTACGCGGTGTAGATACGATATCAAATAACACCTATAATGGTTATTACATTTATTTTTAAATTATCACCAAAGTAATGAAGCTAGTAGGAGAGCAATAAAAATAAGTAAAAGGTATGTATTTTAATAATAGATTACCTTCTGTAACAAAGTACATCCCGATACAATGTCTCGATTCCGTCTGGCCAAAATGAGGCACTCGAGCAAGGAGTGCATATTTCCAGACTGAACTGCTAGAGACGCCACTGCGATCGAGTTCGTTAGGAAGACTTCAGCAGCCGTGATAAGGGTACTCATTTCGTCAGTGCCGTACACTTGAGTCGGGTTCATGACCTGGCTGAACGTCAGTTGCGGGATCTGCTCCTGCTGCTGCTTGGGGATGAACATGCCGGCATCGCGGACGGGCATGAAGCCAGGTATGTTGCAAGCAAACTCCTCGTAAACAGCGATTTGCATATCAGTCGGCCCTCCAACGCGCAATCGCACACGTTCCGGGATCCTCTCTGTCTGATATGTTAAGACTATCGGGTCGTAGTATCGCCTGCCTTCCTGGCGAGCGATTTTTCTCATTTCGTAGTCGTTCATAAGTCTTTTGTCGAGTTCGGGTAGAGCCTTTTCAACTGCTGTCTTTTGGATAAAAGCGCACGCTAGTTCCATGTTTTCGGTAGCGAGAACTGCTGCGGCACTATCCACTATCTCCTTCTGAAATACATCAAAATTAGTTAAATAGTTAAATAATTAAATTAAACAGTTATATCCTTAAAACAATAAATTACCTGTTGGGGTGTTGAAGGCATCAAAGCCGTGACAAACGCGGCTTTCAAGTTGGTGCTAATGGTGCTGATGATCTGTTCCCTGCACGTGATCATGGCCATCCCCGCGGTGAGGTTCCTAGTCATGTGATGGGCGCAAGTGCGCATTCGAACTTCATCAGGGTCGAGTGCGAAATCTTTCCTAATTATTTGCTCACAAGTAGTTAGCGCATATTTAATTGACCGTTCAACTACAGGATGTATCCATTCTTGGATTGACCTTTCTATTGCAGGCTTAACAAACTGTTTCAAGTGCGGATAGTTTTGGAATAGAATGATGTGCGGGTTGAAGCATATCTTCTGTCCAAATGCAGAAGTAGAAGATACATTAACATCCAAGTAATTGAAGCGAGGCTCAGGCAAACCGAGCACCCCAATCATGCCGGGGTCGTTAGCGACCAGGCCGCTGGTCGGCGTGGGCGCGGTGGCGGCCATGTCCTCCTGCGGCAGCATGGGGGGCTGAGGGGGCATCAGCTGCATTTGAGCAGTCTGCACTATGTTTTGAGTTACTGGCATCGGGTTTGTTGCTTCCTTATTAGGTTTGGGTTGTGACAATTGGAATTCGATCAACCTTAGTTTGTCTGAATCTTTCAGATATATGGAAGGTTTTAGATCTACGATGTCGAGGCTTAAGTTTTTGCAAAGCACTTCTATTTCGAACTTCAAATTAAGTTTGAGATCAGGTTCTTGATGTAATTCAGCTAATGCGTTCATTAGAGCCATCGTCCAGGGATTTGGAGGTTTGAATACCACACTTTTTGCGCAAGACTCCAAAACCTTGGCCACGAATGGCACGACATACAGAAGCTCCTGTTGTCCTTTGTGATAAGCTTCGAGAAGGAGTGCTTTGAGGTCAATGTCTATATGAAGAATGGGCTGGTTGCGGGCCAGCGTCAGCATACCAAGCCAATGCCCGAGGTTCTTCAATAGAGAACGATCAGAAAAATTTGCGATACCTTTGTCAGAGCGCAATAATACTTTTATATTTCGGTAGGTTTCTCTTGTAACCATTTTGTTCACGTCGCGTATTTTAAGAACGTCAAGGAAATTTGAATACAGAGCGTGAAAGTTAAGTTCTATCGACGCTCTCTTCATTACCAGGTACTGCGATAGCCATGGGAAGTATTCGTCTGTGAGGATTTCCTTGAGCTCTTCACACTTTGTCTGCAGGTTAAGCTGACTGAGATTATTGAAGATAAAAGCTGTTTTGTCTTGAATAGCTTCAGGTGGTGCGCTTATTTTTTCTTCTTTGTCTGTGGCGGTCAAAAGAGTGTCAATGTTTGTGGCGTTAGCGATAGAGGGTCGACTCCCCATACCTCCGGCGGCATTCGTTACCTTCGATATGCCGGAAATCGCCGACGGTGCGCAGACAACGGCCCTAAAACAAGAGAAAACACGTAATGTAAGCATATTTGTAGAAAGACTGACTTGATTATTTACTTCAATTCAGCAAACATTGAGTACGCTAGGTGTAACACTCAGTAGGTACCTAAACCGTGACTAATTAAAAATAATATAAATAAAACTAACCTGTAAGGGGCAGACACAGTGACGACCGCACTTTGGCTCAGCATTGCCGCCAGGCTAGTGGGCAGCACAGCTCCCTGTGGCTTTGTAGGTGGCTCTTGGCTTTGCAATCCAAACTCAATATATTCTATCAAGTGAGGAGGAAACTCACAAAAATGAGGTATAGCTCTTACGTGCTCGCAATATTTGTGGTAATCTTTAAGACGAGATTTAAATCTGTCCAGAGCAGCTATACCAAAGTAGTACATTTTGGATCCCTCTGGCTTCCTCAGAGCTTCAAGCACAAATCGTAAAGCCAATCCCAGCGACACATAGCTTGGTACTAGTCCTTTTTCAATGATTCCTCCAAAGAGTTGAGCAGTAATGTGCAATTCTTTGTCCGGATATTGAGGGAAAAATTTATACTCTTCAAAGAGGTTACGTAGCATACATGAAAATACTTCTCGTTCTCGCTTGTTTGGAGATTCTTGGAATTTCTTCAACATATCGAGTACTTCATCTATGGATAAAGTTGGATGAGGTGGATGGTTGTAGATTCTTTGAAAGTAGCCATTGGCTTCATCCTCAATTTCTTTGGACACATTCTGCATCATTTCCGGGAAATGAATGGGATCTGGAATACGGGGTTTGTCCATTGCTGGGGCTTGGCCCATTCTGGCCAGGGCACTCATGTTTGCGACGTTGGAGTTGTGCTGTAAAGGCATCATTGTAAAAGGACTGTTAGGTCCAGCACCCATAAGTCGTGAAGGAGATCCCGGAGTAGTAACTAGAGGACCAAGATTACTGGGCATAGCAAAAGCTGAGTTTGCTGGAGCACCTAAGTTCATACTCGCGACGGTTGGGGTCAAAGTCGCTATGGAATCTACATGCGGAGTAAACAACTGACTGCCCAGGCCAGCGGGGTTAAAGGGAGTTTCCAATACCCGCGTGTGAGTTGGTCGAGCTATACCTGCAATGTTTTGACGCGTCTTGCTAAGTATTAATGTCTGGCAACTAGTAATCACATTGTAGATTGCTTCTTGTAGGTCAGGCTGAACATTGGGACTGCAGAGCTGAAGGCATGCTAACATAGTAGCGATAGTCTCGTGTGGTAGTTGCGCAGCCTTCGGAAGTTGTTCGTCCGGTCCTTTCCCAATAACCTGTGGACACCTTCTTTGTAAAAACTTCACCATGGCCGAAACAAATGTCTCTCCATGGTCTCTTATTTTGTCCGTCAGCCATTTGTCCAGTTTTAAGTATTCACGTCGAGATGCCAAGCAGGCTAAGTCAATAACGAATGGGAACGATTGCACATTCAATAATAGTGAGAGGGCTTTCAGATCTTGCGCCACATCTAAGATTCGGGATAGCTTTGATTGGTCACTCTCACCACGAATGTACCAATCGGCCATAGCGTGCATAATGATATGCTTTACGTTGGGATTTTGTGTATGCCAAGCTTGGTGTAATATGATAGCTGAATTTGGATGGTTGCCCAAGAAAATCGGTATCAGCGTTGTCAATAACTCTTGTCTAAAGACAGTAATCGGTGGACTTATTTGTAGTAAAGCCAGTAGCAAGATGTCAGGGCAATGCTGCAGCGGAAACTTGAATAACTCGTGCACTTGTACATAATAGTCGCGGTCAGCAGCGTACAATAGCAATTCTACCAAGTACAAGCAACGCCACGTCGCTATTTCCTTGTTATCTGTCTCTGGAGGTGATTTTAATAAATCAATTGACACCGGATGAAATGGATGGTCTGCAAAACTGAATATATCTGGATGTTTGAGGATATTACTGATCAAGCTTAGCTGGCCCTCTAGATTAGTCCACCTACGACAAAGGTATTCAACAGGAAAAATATTTGCGGGATATCCTGCACTCTGAAGCCCCAATCTTAGGATAGTAAATAATAAATTGAGGCCTTGCCTATCTGGAACAATAAACTCTGGGTGGTCAAGCTGTAGAATAACTTCCTTCCAGTTTAGGTTTGAAGCCAGCTCTTTGAGAGTTTGAACAAAAACTTCAGCATTCCAAGATTCTCCATGTCCATGTGTAATTAGGTCTTTTTTGGCTTCATGTCCCATCCAAAAATTCCCCGGTGTTTGTATTTGAGGGCCTTCGGCTGTGGCGTGATATCGTACCATCATCGAAATAACCCTGGCCACATCTATCGCGGTGGGCTCACGAGCACCGAAGTTTAACATGTTGTTTTTGCATTCCTCAACGGATGCGGTAAAGCTGTAGCCGATATCGCGGATTATATCTGCGAACGAGTTGTCCATCATGGCTGCGGTCATGTCGTCGGCCGTTGTCATTTCCTCGAGGGGTGTCTGTGTGTCGTCAGGGTACAGCAATGGCGCGAGTACTATGGGCACCACTTCTCGTGGAAAGTCACTTCGTAATCGTTTAAGAAACAAGTCCTTGGTAACAGCTGCCAAACGAAAATTTTCGTGAGCGAGACTGGTAAGAAGATTTTGCAAAACTTCAGGGCTGCATTCCTGAAGACCTGCACGCTCTACTTGATGTCCTCGCTCTGAAAAATAAATAAGACACAATGTTTAAAGGCATAACCAATTATAGTTGAACCTGTATGCCAGACAATTCTAGATGAATGCAAAGTGGTTCTACATTATTGGGACTAGGTATATGAATAAATTACTACCGGCACTGTAAAAGAAAGGTCAGTTCGTATTCATTAAACATACTAACATAAAGCTGTCTTAATTTTAGAGATAACTATCCTGACTTAGGGGTGATCAGCCTAAGTGTGCAAACGGAGGCTCGAAACAATGCTGTTCGCGGAGCCGTATACGCATATAAAATAAGAAAGAGTATCTTTCATAAGAAAAGTTGAAAGATGATTCTAATAACTTTGGCATTTCATAGTTATTATAAGAACTTTTTGTTTCATCCTTGTAAAAACCGTACCGTTACATTCATGAAAGCTGGCGCGAGATTTGTATCGAGCTGTCACCATTTTCATAGACATTCGGCGCCAGATCTTGTGAATTTACCTATACCATAATGGTAAAAATGGAACCCATGGTGTGACTCTTGTCTGCCTGTTTTTAATTTTATTATTTACCCGCTGATGTTATCATATTCCAGTAATGCTAACGATTTCGACAGAATGTTAGCTAATATATGTGAAGGTTAAATAATCCTACTCATAGGATCCAAAAAGATCCGCACTTAAGACTGTTCTTGAAGTCAGATTTTTTATGTTAAAGTCCACACCAATGTACTGAGCAGATAGCCGAGAAGCTATTGCCTTGTCGTATACGTAAGTCGACTAGACATTTGCAGCCTGCGTTCAGGTTTTGTGTTACATATTCAAAATTGAACCTTTGCCTGCGTCAAAACTTGTAGCGCCAATTTGTTTTTCGTGCCAATTAGTTTAAAATTGCGCAGTCCCATGCAATAACTAAAATGATAATACCACAGAATACACGTATACTAGTCGAGCACCTTACCAAGAATAAACATATATCTATACAAAAGGACATCTATCCAAATAGATAGATGTCCTTTTCTGCAGAAGTATCAGGAGACTTGAGGAGGGTGTTAATACAATTTGTTTTTAGCATAGTTATAGACTGCGGTATCATCCTAACCATCACCATACTGCCCTGACTATAGTTTACAACTACTTCTTACCTGCGTCGAGATAGCACTGCACGAGTTCTAAAAATCTCTTTTTCAGATGTTGCTTTGCTAGTGATACAATTTCAGGTTTTGAAGAATTCTTCCTCAAAATCAATGAAAAGGCAACATCCTCGGCAGTAGTTAGCTTTAGCAATCTTGTAAGCCGGTTGAGTAAAGTATTTGATGGTTTTAATATCTGAAAGGAATATTACAATAGAAGCATAAGGAAATACTTGCTAAGAACTAAATACAACTAATTGAAAAGCATTCAAGTCATTGCTAATTATAGGTTGCCCATTAAACTTGTGTTGGGTGCGCTCAAGGCGTTTTCGGGTATATTATTTGCCACCCAGACAAATTACTGTAGTGTAGGTACAAGTAGTAATATATCTCAGTACCTACATATATGTCTGTTGTCTGTTAAATCCATTGGCCTCCAAGCCAGCTGCAGTTAACAAAATATTTTCAAAAATTCTTTATCTTATTAACTTAAAACATTAAATATATGTTTAAAGATTATTCAGACTAAATGTTCATATGTTGTGTTAATATTATCATTATTATCTTATATAAATATGTATATGATCAGTATGATAATAAACAATAATGGATGTTTATGGGCAACTTATCAAGTCTACCACTACATAACTTACTACATCTGTCTAAATGCTAATATACATGCAGTTACCTTCTGTAAAGATCGAGGAGGGTTGTCCACCAAGCAACAGACTACAGTTGCTTTGCCCGGATGGTTTAACAATGAAGTCAGATGCTGGGAGAGAAGTGAGGCATGAACACTACTGCTTGCAGATGAGGATGACCTTTCAGTGTCCCAGGTGGTTTTAGCTGCTTCTGCGAGTAGGCACCTCAATAGTTGATTTTCAGCTTCCAGACCATATAGGTTTACAAGCTGTTCAAAAATAAAACCATAATTAGGATTACAAAATAACGATTAATTTTATTGCATTATTTGAAACATGCTCTGATACAATCTGATGCTAATGTTATGTTCTTGCCCCCTTATTCATGAACGGCCACTAAAGTTAAGAGATCGTTGATAATCGTTTGTCCCTTTCCCTCATATAGGTTGGACGGAAAGGGACAAACGATTATCAGAGGCCTCTTAACTTTAGTAGACGTTTATGAATAAGGGGGTAAACCTCTAATAATGGTTAATTTACTCAAATGCCAATAGAGCATAGCAGCATTTTTAGGCAGTTTCATAAATTTTTTATGATATAAATAACACAAAATCATTCGCTGAGCTTATAATAATATCACTTAAAATAATCACTGCTTGGCATCAATACATTTTTCTGTAAATATCTGCCTACTTAAAAAAAATTACTTGATTTATTCCTTAATTTGTCAGTTTGATGGAGGCTATGCCAATATCAACATATTATGATAGATGAATTAGGTACTTTCACTTCTTTATAAGTTGTATATTATAGCTATATTATTCTACTAATATCTTTACTTAGGTATTTGGCTAACATAAAACTAAGAATATGATTAAGAAAATGATTGTTAAGTTTTATTATTATATTATTTAATATATGTAAGTTCTATGTTATGAAAAATATATTTTTTTCATCATGCCCTAAAATAATATGTATGTATAGCCCACATAGACTATTGAAAAATATAAACAATTCAAATCTAAGATTTTAAATTGTATTCCAAAACAATTATATAGTTTTATTCCACATATTAGTATAAATAATAAGTTATATACAGACAAAGGAATCCATGAGGCAAAATTTTATCACAGGGAGGGAGTTCCTATATCGATAAACTCAATTATTGATGCTTTTTTCATATAATAGTGACTGCACCCAGCATTGTGTGTATTTATTGTAAGTATTGTTCTGAAAACGAGTATTAAGTTCACATAAATCATATTTTAAATGACCGCTAGGTTAAGTGACATTGCACTACGAAATAGTTAATATTATCTCTTTATCAAACCTCTTTAGGTAATTATCAGTCAATACCAAGGCTTTTATAGCCCAAAAAGGACCCCGCAGCAAACGTAGGGAAAAAGTGGTTCCAGTCAAATCTTACGAAATTTTAGTACAATGTAGATTCGAGTCTCCTGATTATTTTTTTATAAGGGCACAACGCGCTCAGAAGTATACTTTCAGAAATAATCAATAAGTATTGTTTCATACAAAACATATGTAACATACCAATTTTTCGTAAAATCTTTCTCTTTGCTTTTGCATAATATAAGTAACGGCCTCCTAGCCTAGTTGGTAGTGACCCTGCCTATGAAGCAGGAGGTCCCGGGTTCGAATCCTGGTCAGGGCATTTATTTGTGTCTTTATCACGGATATTTGTACCTGAGTTATGGATGTTTTCTATGTATTTATTATATATATTGTCGCCTAGTACCCACAACACAAGCCTTATTGAGCTTACCGTGGGACTAGGTTGATTTGTGTAAGATTGTCCCATAATATTTATTTATTTATTTATTTAAGTAACTAACAAAATGCAATTTCAACGTGACAGAAACGTTATTAAGATCATATTTAACGCCAGTAAGTATCAGTGTGGGTCATTTCAAAGTATCGATTTTCAGAAACACGTCATAGAAAAATAATAATATAAACTTGATTATTTCTGACAGCGTACTTCTGAGGGAGTTGCGCCCTTATAAAAAAAATTATAAGGAGACCTGAATCTACATTATACTAAAATTTCATGCGATTTTACAGAAACCACTTTTTCCCTATGTTTGCTGCGGGGTCCTTTGGAACTAATTCCTATCGTTTATTTTAACAATAGGAGATGAGACAGTATTAAAGAAAAAAAATGATGAGTTATGTTTCAAATATCGTTTTGAAAATAGAAGAAGAGAATTACGTTTATATTTTTTTTCTACTCCTGTACTTTTATCTGTCATTTATACATTCGTCAACACCTTTATAAGAACATAGATAATACACTCGATGAAAAGTCTATCTAGTCTATTCCCCAAAATAACACTTGTTCTATAAAAGCGCCAAAATAGTATCGCGTAATCGCGTGCAAACACGACTATTAATATAAAATAAATTACTGCCAACCTAAGAAACCTAAATAAACGCAGCCTTTTTAGAAAAAAAAACTTTAAAAAAGAAAAAATTAAAAGAACCACAGACCTACTTCGTAGTTTTTTACGTTTCCCGTTCGTTTATTGGGGCAAATTGCAAACTTTGAAAGTAATTTAGGTATTTTTACTAATCTCTGTAGCTCTTTAATAATTGGTCAAATAACGACGGTGTGTATTTGTGTTAGTAATGTTACTATTATTGAAAAATAGTGTTTTAAAAGGTAAAACTTAAATGATTGTTGATTATGTTGACAAAATAACTGCGATATCCATGAACTTTTCAATTTCGCATTTTATGTAAAAGTAAGTGTATTCGTAGAAAAAGTATTGTATGCAACGTCGTATAAGTAGGTAAAAAAATGTTCGTGGCGTTTTTCTTAACAATTTTCGCCTACGGCTCAAATTGTTACCCACGCCACTCACCTTTTTTGACCCCTCTTATACAACTGTTGCATAAACTACTATAATAAAACCATTATTTCTTACAAACAAAACTTGAAGTGATCAGTAGTATAAGGAAAAAGCATAGATAATTGAGTTTAACGATATAGGAACTCTCTACCTGTCATAAAATTTTGCCCCATGGATTCCTATGTCTGGTTATATATTATGTTCATGACAGCAATACGGATGTATTGCATATATTATTGATATTTTAGCTGCCCTTCCTACAGAAAACTATTTCTACCATCTTATTTTTACACATATCTATCTGTGTGAATATATTAGACATTGTAATGGCAAATTTTACCCAAGTTATACCGAAAAGATTATGAAAATATTCATAATGACCACTGTATGGATTCACCACACACCACACATCAAACTAAATAATCCAGCAAATAACAAAAAGGATTATGATAACAACATAAAGACAATGATAATGTTAATTTTAGAATTTAACAAATATCAGCAACCAATCATTACTAAAATATGTGACTGCCAGCCAGCAATAAGTGTAGCAAAATAAAACTACGAATATACCTAGTCGGTCCATAAGTTCTGTCACAAGGGTTTTAAGTGATAAAATATAATACAAAGCTTTTATTTAAAAAAATTAGACCTGATTAGAAAGCATATTTCATACAGATTAAAATATAATATGATTAACTTATAATCAAGATCGCGTATTTTATAGATCCTTGTAAACTTGAAGATTGTTGTCAGTCCAAAACACGCCGATGATTTATGAAAATTGTACTTCACAAAAATTGGTTTAGATCATTTTTATAGTTGTCCAGAGTTACAAATTGTTATTTTTATGAAAGTAGATGATTAAGGCATATTTAAAAACCAATATTTAGTTGACTTACAAGTCTGTGCTTCAGCTATTCTTCTCCTGAACCTCAAGGTATTTTTCAGTTTTGAGCAAAACACGATGATTTTGATGCCATACATCAAGGTAGTCTTCCAAAATTGCGTATACTAGCCTTCTTGTCAGTCAGACCCATGTTAATTATATATTAAAATGAAGGTTAAAGATCAAGCTAATGCAGTATGCAAGACTGAAGCCTCTTAAAATTGAATAAAAATAATGATGGTCAAAATCAACTCGAACAGGGCGCGTGTTTTTGACGTGGTTTATTATTCCGCTTTTTCGAATGTTACAGGGAATTGTGTAAAACTGCCACAACTATTTGCCTTAAATAATATCGTAAATTAATCAGTATTAAATAGGCTTTTTAATCATATATTGAAATAGTAAGCAACCTCTAACAGTTCGTATTTTACCAGTCCAAACCCTAGTGACAGAACTTATGAACCGACTAAGTAAATAAAATATAACAAGATAGGTATTTTAGTTACAAGGTTTGTCCACCAAAGTTTGTGTTTTTGTTGACCAAAATGAATCAATGCAAAACAAAAACCATATGAAAGGCAAGTGATTTTTTTTATTACCTGCTGATTTTTAACCAATTTTACTGCAGTGTCAACTCTTACAACAGGTAAAAACATGAGCATTCCTATTAAGGGGCTGACAACAGCTAAATTCTTTTTCAGCGCGAGTGAAAGAAAAACACTGTGTTACGATTAGTATGGGAGCTCATAGCAAATTTTGCAAAGTTATGAATTAAAAAAAACCACGCATAATTGAGAAATATAAAACAACGAAGTTTTTAGTATTAGTGCGGTGGAATTTTGTCCTTAGTTACAGACGTATAAGTCAAGAAACTAAAGACATACAACTGTTTAAAGCAACAATTTTGGAATTATTTTCTATCAAGCCGATTTTGTCCAATTGTGTATCGGAATTAACGAAGTTCTTCCAAATATAACGAATAATACATATATCTATTTTTTAGTTTCTCAAAACAAGTAGTTATAGCTAAAAACTGTTTAAGTTAAGTCAATTTGAAGGTCATCGGGTGTTGTCAGCCTCTTAATCTACACTTCAAACAATAAATGTCAGAGATTATTTTTTGTTTTACTATATTTTCTATGTTTTAGATTTTCTTTATTTGTCAATTATGTAATTACTTGCTCAAAACAAATATGTTGAGCAACAACATTAAATTTAAAACAAACTTTTGATAATATGTATTTATACTATAAATAATCCCAGAAAATTATTAGCTCAAACTCACAGGGCAAGAAACTCCAACAGTTGGGTAAATTATTTAATCACAGTTTACATATCAGAAAATATAGAATCTAGGCTAATGCTGCCAGCATGTTGATTAGATGATCTCAATATTGGATTTGTATTTGCATATGTAATAATCCCAATACATCTAAGATGCATTTTGAAGATAATTCGGAAAACTGTTTTAAGAGCATAAACATGTACTCACTCTAAAGGTATATGTTCTTATGTGGGTGAAATGTTAAATATACAGCAGCAACTCTTATTATCTGATGGATTTGGAACCAAAACATTTTCCATGAAAAGGTTATTAATGGTTGACTTTCAGAATACCTGCCGCATGCCTGGTAAATAATGGATAACCTTCTAACCACCGACAGTGGCACCTTAGGCTAGTACAGTCGCCATTCGATATATCGGAGCGGCCAAGGTGGTCATAAATATCTGAACACGCACTTTATCGCCTTAACAATAGAGGCATTGTTCTGATATTTGTGACCACCTAGGCCGCTCTGATATAAATGATGGCGACTGTACAGAAAATGTACTAATAGGTTTAGTAAAAGTCATCTGGTTTTCGAGATAATCAAACTTTTCTTTTTTTCTTTAGTATTGTCTTTATACAGTAACTGGCAATAGTCTCTTCCTACCCAAAGGCTGCAAAAATATATGACACGATCTTATGGCCCTACAAATAAGAGTGTGTCATGTATTTTTGCGGCCTTCGCATAGGAAGATACTATTGCCAGTGAATGCCATTATTACCTAATGAATATTAATAGCTATATCTCTTTTTTGTAAATATGTTAATATGTAGTAAGTGTTATACCATTTCAGAATCAGTATTGTATAAAGCAGTTCTACCTGTTTTCCTTCTTATAAATGAGTTTTCTTCTTTAAAAGAGAGAGAGAGAGAGAGAGAGAGAGAGAGAGAGAGAGAAAGAGAGAGAGAAGAGAGAGAGAGAGAAGAGAGAGAGAGAGAGGGAGAGAGAGATGAAATATCTTTTAAAATAAAAATGATATGAAGATTGAGTGGCCAACTGCTTCAAAAATTGCTTAATCCAAACTGATTCCAAAATGGTATGACACTTACCATTAAAATCTTTAAAAACCAGCCAAGACCATGTCGGACCATGCTCAGTGTAGGGTTCCATAGTTGCTGGCCTGTTACAATACATCCATTCAAAAGGTCGTTTATTAAGGGATATTTTGCGGCGCTTACATCATTTTTCTATCCGGAACTCACATCCTTTCACTATTGAGTTATCACTCAAAAACAGCTGAACCGATTTTATTCAATATAGTTTTCATTGAAAGTACTTATCTGGCCTCACCTTCATTAATTTTTTCAAAATTTTTATACCTACGGTTCAAAAGTTAAGATGGGCAGGGGGGGACCCTTCTTAAAACTTTCACAGCTATTATTTACGAAACTATTAGTTATATCCAAAAAAGGTTGTAGAAGACGTCTATTCTTTTTGAAAGACCGATCCAATGATACCCAACATGATAGGATTTGAGCGAAAAAAAATCACCTCCCACTTCATGTGTATGGGAGGTACCCTAATAAAAAATATTTTTCCAATTTTTATTCTACCACTTTGTCAGCGTGATTAATGCATAAACTGATACCAAATATCAGCTTTCTAGTGCAAACAGTCATTGAGCTAGAACGCAGACAGACGGACGGACGGCAAGTCTTTTACACCTTCATTTTAGGAGCCCCTATGTTTTTTACACTTTTGGCTATAATTTTTGATTTTTGCGTACCCTTTGGTACACATTTACCAAAAGTTACTGCTATTAATATTTATTAGGAATTAATGACCTTCCAGTATTGAAGAAAAAAGAAAAGTGCGATTATTTCGAATAGCAGAGGACTTTTACTAAACCTATTAATTAATCCATTTTCAGGATCAGCCTAAGGTGCCCCGTCGGTGGTTAGAAGGTTATCCATTATTTACTGGGCACCTTAAAGAGTGAACTGAACACAGTTAACGAATTTCAATGCTATGAATCAGACTACCAGATTTAAACAATAAGTAACATTCGCAGTTAAGATAATCAGAGCACACAAACAACGTCATAAAACGAATACAAGGTACAATACAAAACATTACGTTTGGTAGTTAAGAATTTCTAATACAATCGTACGTGAATATTGTTTCCATCGTTTTTAATACAAACGTTATACTATTACTTTTTAACCCATATGTACGCACAATATTTGCAATAAGATTCACCTTTATTGGACGAAGTGGATAATTCTTAGCACTGTTACCTGACTGACGAATTACGTCACTAATCACAATGATACAACACAAATTACCAAATATTTCATTAATAGCATTGCAATTGCTTTCTCAATAAATCAGTGCACGAAAATTGATAATAAATGAAATTACCAAATGAGCTCGTGGCTTTTCGTACATGACAATATGGCGACATTAGAAAACAAAGAAATTGTTGAGAGGTTTAAATGAGCTCCCTTACCTTAGTTAACTCTTGACTGGTTTGCTTAAAGTTCTTCTTACTTAAATTTACAACAAGATAATTGATTTGCGACAAGCTAAACGTTAAAGAGTCCAGGTTCATAGTTCCATTAATGCGAAACCGAAAGCTTCAAACACGTTTGAAGCTTTCTCGATTTTTGACGGATTACTACAATAAACGTATGTTCTTTGAGAGTTTTTTTACGAAATAACAATAAGCCTAAGGCCAACATCACCAATAATATTGTTCACTTCATTAAAATCAACATAATTGAACACCCCACACTGGAAAAATTTCCGTACTGCAATTCTACACGATGACGAAGGCACTCGTGTCTCGTTCGTTTCGCTAGGTTCGCATTCGCAAGAAGGCAGGCAGGCAGTCGGTCGACTCACCAAGCAGTTGCGCCAACATACAAAAACATTTTTTTTTGGTGTTGCTATACGGTTAAATAACACACGAGCGAACTTATGGGTCGAACCGATCCACTACACGGTGCGGACCATAGACCATACGTAGTATCTACTAAGTAGTCTGTGGTGCGGACCGAAATGATGTCGTCGTCGACAGACGTAAAACGGCTATTACACATGGCAATTTGTAGGGCCCAACCTGTTGTGTCCAACTCCTGTCGGCGTTGGCCCCGTTATTACACTTTCCCTACAAATCGTCCCTACCAACGTTTACAGAGATGCCTTCAAAACATCTAAAAAATGTATTTTAGTGAAGCACGGTGATAGTACTTATAACAGTATACATTAAATAAAAAAAGAAACTGTTTTTATTATTATAGATATTTAAATGACCGCTCGAGCTGCCTGAATCTAACTCCATCTGCCCAACCCTTCTATTATTTAAATACAAAACTAGATAAATATATTAATTACCAGCGAATCTACACATTTTAACTTTTATTTTAAATAAAAAACCAGACGGAATGTGTAGCAAATTTATAAATAATAAAGGTAAAATAACTCTAACGACCTCCATAAACAGCTGCGGGTGTCGGGGCACTGCCGATCGCCCCGATCGCCCTATATACTAGATCGGGACTCCTACTCCCTAGGTGCCATTACACCTACCAACCCGACAGGTTGGACCCTACATATTGCCATGTCTAATAGCCGTTTAAGGAATGCACACATGAGAGCAACAGTCATTCGATAAGAGTGAGAAGTAAGGCAGTATCTAGAACATCTAGAATGAGAAAAAATTGACAAATCAGTTATCGTAGTATATATTTGCGCATCAAAACTACGATTTCATATGAGAGTATCGTTTTAGGATTTTTTTGTAATTAGTATATAGTCTGGCCAGCCAACGAACGCAGTAGCAATGTACAGCGAACAAAAGTATGACAACACTAAGAATCAGTGAAAAAAGCAGCAATGATCATCAAATTTTATGTTTTTTAGTTGGTATTTCCGCCCCTTTTATTAGGTGACATTTACGGTGTGGAAAAGGAGACGGATATATTTCGTCTGATCTGTCATCAACTGCAACGGATAATCTGGGTGAGCCAATTGACATATGCCTTAAAAATGAATTTAAATTTAATTGGGAACGTTGCAAGAGTTCTATCTCACTCGCGCTTAATTGGGAACGTTGCAAGAGTTATATCTCACTCGCGCTTAAGATGAGAGAGTGAAATGCACTAGAAACCAATTCAATGTGAATTGAAATGTTCGTCATGAAATACCATAAAGCTCTATAAATGGAGTACGCTTCGCCTCATCTTTCCAAACAAAAAAGTCTGCCAAAATCTGAGGGGGGCGAGGTAGCACGCATGTGAAGTTTTCAAGTCAAAGGTACATCATTGTCGGTTGTTAATACAGTTTATTTCTAAATGAATTTTTATGGCAGCAACGCTTTATTGACAACCGACAAAGATGTACCTTTGACTTGAAAACACCAAACATATTTGACATATTATTTTTATACTTCATAACACTAAATGGAGCAATAGATAGTCGACTGTACAAGTGTTAACATATGGTTCATTATTGGATGCAGTTTTTGCAAATGTCAAACAAAAAAGCCAAGGATCATTTTTGATTGTATTTTCAAACAAAATATAGAAGACAGCAATCCTTAAGCGCATTAAATATGGAGAAGTGTCAAACGTCAAATAGTTACTGCCCGTCAGAAAGAAAACGATTGTCTTTGAATCGATCCTGTAAACGAAGCTTGATTTTCGATTTAGGTTAAATCTTTTATTACGAAAGTAATGGTAAATAAAGTAAAACTGTACTTACATCTGAAATGGTATTTCATCTTTTTGTAAACTAGATGAAATATAACATTTTTTTACATCCAAAAACAGCGCATAAGGGCATTTTCACGGAGCTTGTTATCCATCGACAGCATAAAGCTCTATAAATGGAGTACGCTTCGCCTCATCTTTCCAAACACAAAAGTCTGCCGAAATCTGAGGGGGGCGAGGTAGCAGGCATGTGATGTTTTCTAGTCAAAGGTACATCATTGTCGGTTGTTAATACAGTTTATATCTAAATTATTTTTTTAGGCAACAACGCTTTATTGACAACCGACAAAGATGTACCTTTGACTTAAAAACACCAAACATATTTGACATATTCTTTTTATACTTCATAACACTAAATGGAGCAATAGATAGTCGACTGTACATACGTTAACATATGGTTCATTATTGGATGCAGTCTTTGCAAATGTCAAACAAAAAAGCCAAGGATCATTTTTGATTGTATTTTCAAACAAAATATAGAAGACAGCAATCCTTAAGCGCGTTAAATATGGAGAAATGTCAAACGTCAAATAGAGACTGCCCGCCAGAAAGAAAACGATTGTCTTTGAATCGATTCTGTAAACGAAGCTTGATTTTCGATTTAGGTTAAATATTTTATTACGAAAGTAATGATAAATAAAGTAAAATTTTACTTACATCTGAATTGGTATTTCATCTTTTTATTAACTAGACGAAATACAACATTTTTTACATCCAAAAACAGCGCATAAGGGCATTTTCACGGAGCTTGTTATCCATCGACAGCGATGGCGAAAGTGCGTGACATCGATTATTGAAATAGTTTTTATAGATGTACTAGATTTTCCGCCAATACTTTTGACAGAGGGGAAATGATACCTAAGGCCTCTCCTGGTTTAGAACTCTCTGATCGACAGCGATGACGAAAATGGCGTGACATCGATTATTGAAATAGTTTTTATAGATGTACTAGATTTTCCGCCAATACTTTTGACAGAGGGGAAATGATACTCAGGGCCTCTCCTGGTTTAGAACTCTCTGTGAAATACGGTGTCTCATCACAAAGGGTTGCCACATGTACGTATTTTGAATTTGCCGCGCGTTTCTACTGACAGAAATAGTTTGCCAGACTATAGAAAATAAACAATTTATTTAATCAAAAATAACTTGAGAATATAATATGCATACAAAATAATATGTATGATTTATATTATAAACTATTAGGAAATTGAAAAATTGGTTGAAAACATGTGTGTAATGAAACGTCAGAATAAGGTAATCTGACCTTGAAATGTTGCGGCACGGATAATAGAGGTAAAAGGATTGGTATCTCATATAGGGGAACGGTCGAAAAAGTGTCCAGCTGTAAGCAGTAAAAACAATAGTTCCAAATCTCTCCGGGTGGCGCTAGGTATAGTTGAGCGTATGAAATGAACTTTATATAGTAAGTGCCTAAAAATTTACATATTGAAAAACTGCATTAAATACGCTTCCCTCTCAATTTTTTTCATTTGAAATTATTGATATTACGACGTTCTAAATAAAATTAATATTCAGAGTGTTTTTCTTCACCGCAAATAATTATTTTGCAATTATGTATGGATAAAAAATATACACATTAAAAATCATAATCTACATAATAACAAATATCCGTTAAAAAATAAAATAAAGTAACGACCAGACCGGGATTCGAACCAGGGACCCTCTGCTTCGTAGGCAGGGTCACTACCGACCGGGCTAGGAATGTATGCTCATGCTATTGTGGCGCCATCATGAAGTTAAATACAATCTGGAGGTCATACTTCGACCACAAAGTGAGGCCGAAAGAGAGGGTAATGTAGGGGGCTGCATCTCATTCTAAGTAGGGTGACCATATGTACTATGATGTATGTGGGATTGGGATAGTATGAAGATAAATATAAAATAAAATATGCTTGTCGTCTAGTAAGTATTGTCCAGAAAGAGAAGTCTCGTAGTTCATATGGAAACTTATACATTCTACTGACTTAAGGAGCTGGCCACTTCAGATACGTTGACGCAATAATGAGAGCAGAGAACCCCTCTAATTAGTTTATTATTTTAAACTTATTGCTAGATCCAGGCATCTGGCAGCTATTTATCGGAGGACGTCAGAGAGACAGACCAGCAAAAAAAACCAGTTAATAGGTAAAAACTGTCGAAGCCTATCGCTAATATAATAACAAAACAGTAAAAACATTGCGTATCGCTACGGGAAACAGTAGGTAGGCGACAAACAATACATTAACGTAACGTCATTTTGCACTATTTTCCCCCAACAGAAACTCCTGAAAATGATATAATCTTATTATTACATGATACTACACTGCATCAAACCTAGAACTGTAAGATATTTATTTCTTACAACTCGTTTGCATAACACCGATGAACAATTGCCAGATGTCCGCGTCTTAAAATAGGGGATAGTTAGTGTAGCAAACTAAAACTAAGTAAGTACAGGGGGTTCGTGGCTCTCACTATTGCGTCATATCTAATGTGGACAGTTCTCCGACTTTAAAATACTTAAAGGTAAATAAAGAAAACATCAATAACATCAAACAGCTCAATGGTTGCCTAGAAGAGATCTCTTCCATGTACAAATATTGTATATTTTTCCTGTTGTATTTTTCTTCGTTGTACAAATGTTGTACAATAAAGTATATTTTAACGGCCTCCTAGCCTAGTCGGTAGTGACCCTACCTATGAAGCAGGAGGTCCCGGGTTCGAATCCTGGTCAGGGCATTTATTTGTGTGTTTATCACGGATATTTGTTCCTGAGTTATGGATGTTTTCTATGTAATTAAGTATTTATATGTATATATCTATTACATATATCGTCGTCTAGTACCCACAACACAAGCCTTATTGAGCTTACTGTGGGACTAGGTTGATTTGTGTAAGATTGTCCCATAATATTTATTTGATACTAGCCTTTTCCCGCGGCTTCGCCCGCGTACTATAAGTACTCAAAAAGGACCCCATGTTGATTTTCAGACCTTATATACACATTTGCCACTTTTAGGGGTTGAATTTTCAAAAAACCTGAAACACGTGTTTACTCATTTATTGTTAGGAATACTCCTGTGAAGTTTCGAATAAAATAATCTAACAAATCTTAATTCGCCATACAAACTTTGGACCCCCATTTTACCCCCTTAGGGGGTGAATTTTGAAAAATCCTTTCTTAGTGCACCCCTAGACCTTATAAGGAACCTACGTGACAAATTTGGAATGAACCAGCGGTTTGGGCTATGCGTTGAAATGTCAGTCAGTCAGTTTCTTCTTTTATATATTTAGATAGAAGATGTATTTATTTATTTATTATACTGCCACTACTACAATATTTTGTATGGCCTTGTGCCATTTTAGGACCCTTTCGAAAGGGCCTATAAAGACCCGCGGGCCACTCCTGTCCTGTGTAAGTAATACTTAGGAACAGACCATGTACTTATGTACATTTCTGTAAAAACAACAAAACCGATCCGCAGCTTGCCGACATCATAGTCACCCTATTGTTTGACAATCTTAACTTGTTGTTAAATCGTAACATTGAATGATTGTGGATTACCCGTGAAAGGAAAGTCTACTTTATTGTAAAGTCTCATCCCTGCACCCTTTTACGCAACATATCTTGACCATTTTTACTTAAAAATGTTGTTACGAAATGTTGTTGAGCTGAGCGGCGTCATTTGAAATAATATCAGTGACATATTATGTCAGTGATGGGACTGATGGGATGGGGATACCAGACCGTATTTTAAATATTACAAAACTTACTACTGTCTGCAATATTAATTGCAATTCTTTAAGTAATTTAATGAATGAATAATGTTTACGTCGTAAAAAATTCAAAGCAGCTAAAAGGGAACAAAGTATTTATTCAAATCTTGCAATAAATTATTTTAACGGCCTCCTAGCCTAGTCGGTAGTGACCCTGCCTATGAAGCAGGAGGTCCCGGGTTCGAATCCTGGTCAGGCATCTATTTGTGTGTTCATCACGGATATTTGTTCCTGAGTTATGGATGTTTTCTATGTATTTAAGTATTTATCTATATTTATATATTATATATATCGTCGCCTAGTACCCACAACACAAGCCTTATTGAGCTTACTGTGAGACTAGGTTGATTGGTGTTAGATTGTCCCATAATATTTATTTATTTATTTATTATTATAAGTAGGAAGTAACTTCTAGTGTGTTACTAAAATAAATGTATATAAATAAAACCACATTGGTAAGTTTCATAAGTTGGCAGCATTGTGCGAGTGAGACACCGCCCCCTACATTATGCTCTCTATCGGACCGTTTTTATTACTTTTTACTAGTGACCTATGAACGACTGTTTTGCTCGGTAATAAGGTTCAACTGTGGTTAGGGAATTATAGTAAAAGTACTATCCGGATTGTCTTCTGATCCGTGGGCGCCATCAGTTTAACGCCTTTTGACATGCTTTTGACGGACACTTTTGTAACATAGAGATTTACATCCTCCCTATACCATCCATATGTTGCGGTGTCATGGTCAGCTCAAATCTCGACATGTGACCGAGAAGTAGTTTAAATACTTCACTAGGGATTTTCTCACGTCTCACGTTGAGCACAGACAGATAAATTCCTACCGTATTTCTTACGGTAGTACTACTATATCGATAATAAAAAAAAGGAACAAACTTTAATACAACGGCAGTTAAAACCAATTTAACAAAAATATATCATTAAAAACAGCGTGTCAGGGTACCCATCAAGGGGCAAAGTCATGGGTAAATCTGATAGACGAAAAATGCCTCAAACAACACAGCCGAGATTTAGTTCTAGAAATCTGTATTAATTACATAGCTGGGCATTAACTCGTTAATCCGTTAATTAACGAAGTTAACATTTTGATTAACGGATTAACATTTAAGTTAACTTTTAAAAATGTTAACGGACACATTAACTTCCGTCATATTAGCTGGGCATTAACTCGTTAATCCGTTAAGCGTTAATTAACGAAGTTAACATTTTGATTAACGGATAAAATTTTAAGTTAACTTTTAAAAATGTTAACGGACACGTTAACTTCCGTTAATATGCAGAAGTCCGTTAATCGTTAATCCAATGCCTACTATTTACCGCACGGTACCGCAGCGCGGCGCGAAAAACAGGTTCAGACAAGTATGAAACGAACAACAAGTGCCGGGCGGCGCGTGGCAGCGAGTGAAACAAAAACAAAACTAGATATATTTTGCCGGCGCGTGCGAGTGAGAAAACTGCGAAGAGATTTGTCTCGTTTGATGTTCACTAATGCAAAGATATAAAAATGCAAATTTACACATATTAACGGATTAACGATTAACGTTAACTTGCGTTAATTCTTCCGAAATGTAACGCTTTAACGTTTAACGAAGCTAACTTTTTTGTAGCGGATTAACGATTAACGAAGTTAACTATTTGATTAACGGTGCCCAGCTTTGGCAGAAGTCCGTTAATCGTTAATCCAATGCCTACTATTTACCACACGGCACCGCGGCGCGGCGCGAAAAACAGGTTCAGACAAGTATGAAACGAACGACAAGTGCCGGGCGGCGCGTGGCAGCGAGTGAAACAAGAACAAAACTAGATATATTTTGCCGGCGCTTTCGAGTGAGAAAACTGCGAAGAGATTTGTTTCGTTTGATGTTCACTAATGCAAAGATATAAAAATGCAATTTTACACATATTAACGGATTAACGATTAACGAAGTTAACTATTTGATTAACGGTGCCCAGATTTGGCAGAAGTCCGTTAATCGTTAATCCAATGCCTACTATTTACCGCACGGTACCGCAGCGCGGCGCGAAAAACAGGTTCAGACAAGTATGAAACGAACAACAAGTGCCGGGCGGCGCGTGGCAGCGAGTGAAACAAAAACAAAACTAGATATATTTTGCCGGCGCGTGCGAGTGAGAAAACTGCGAAGAGATTTGTCTCGTTTGATGTTCACTAATGCAAAGATATAAAAATGCAAATTTACACATATTAACGGATTAACGATTAACGTTAACTTGCGTTAATTCTTCCGAAATGTAACGCTTTAACGTTTAACGAAGCTAACTTTTTTGTAGCGGATTAACGATTAACGAAGTTAACTATTTGATTAACGGTGCCCAGCTTTGGCAGAAGTCCGTTAATCGTTAATCCAATGCCTACTATTTACCACACGGCACCGCGGCGCGGCGCGAAAAACAGGTTCAGACAAGTATGAAACGAACGACAAGTGCCGGGCGGCGCGTGGCAGCGAGTGAAACAAGAACAAAACTAGATATATTTTGCCGGCGCTTTCGAGTGAGAAAACTGCGAAGAGATTTGTTTCGTTTGATGTTCACTAATGCAAAGATATAAAAATGCAATTTTACACATATTAACGGATTAACGATTAACGAAGTTAACTATTTGATTAACGGTGCCCAGATTTGGCAGAAGTCCGTTAATCGTTAATCCAATGCCTACTATTTACCACATGGCACCGCGGCGCGGCGCGAAAAACAGGTTCAGACAAGTATGAAACGAACGACAAGTGCCGGGCGGCGCGTGGCAGCGAGTGAAACAAAAACAAAACTAGATATATTTTTCCGGCGCGTTCGAGTGAGAAAACTGCGAAGAGATTTGTTTCGTTTGATGTTCACTAATGCAAAGATATAAAAATGCAATTTTACACATATTAACGGATTAACGATTAACGTTAACTTGCGTTAATTCTGCCGAAGTGTAACGCTTTAACGTTTAACGAAGCTAACTTTTTTTGTAGCGGATTAACGATTAACGAAGTTAACTATTTGATTAACGGTGCCCAGCTTTGACTAATTATTACAACAAACTATCCACAGAAGCCTTTTGCGACCAGGCAATACGTCTTCACCAAGAAGACCATTCCGCCAATCACGGGCTACGAAGTAAACCAAGCTCGTAGAACAATGAAATTCGGGTTAAGCCCAGGAGAGTATGGCCTTAGTACAGAATGTTTAGTTTTTGGAAAGAGAGCTTTATTACCACATACATACAGAGTGAGTCTTTATAATGTGCACATCGGAAAATCCGAGAAACTACGACAAATTTTATCGACAAAATAAGGTAAAAAAAAATTATTTTACAGTACAGTACCTTTTGTCTAAAGATTAAGATACGTCTTATAGTTTCTGAGTAAAATGGTTGTGATATACGGACAGATGGACGGACGGACAGACGGACAGGACGAAACTATAAGGGTTCCGTTTTTGCCATTTGCTACGGAACCCTAAAAATTAAAAAAAAAAAAAATTAAAAAAAAAAAATTATTTATTGTTAGTCAGTAAACATAATAAAATAAGTGAAATATCTGTCGGATCCCAAACTAGGCTGGGCCTGTATCTTGGGACCCTAGAGTGCTATAAATGTGACACAACATGTATGAAAGGATACATCAGTGAGATAATACGTGAGAAAAAGAAATATGTACAAAAACCGGCCAAGAGCGTGTCGGGCCACGCTCAGTGTAGGGTTCCGTAGTTTTCCGTCCGTCACAGTAAGTGTCCCCACTTAAGAGTTAATAACACCGCCATGTAGGATATGATATGAGAGTTCCACGTACAGCGACATATATCGGCAAATTAAGTAAACTATTGCGCGCGAGCTTATAGTATGGAAGATGATTTTTATGGAATAATTCTTTATTGCGTGAACCGATTTTGACCGTTTTTACTTTATTTGAAAGTACGGTATTTCATTGTAATTTTGTACAAATTATAGGTACAATAAACACCTGCTTATACGGTTAAATTACAAACTTAGTTCAGAAAATATTTTGTAATTTTTTTTCAAAAACTATTCATCCTATCAAGTTCAAAATAATTTTCCTAGAAAGTTTTTATGAAGTTCTACTTTTGAGATTTTTTTCATATTTTTAAAACTTATGGTTCAAAAGTTAGAGGGGGGGACGCATATTTTTTTACTTCTGGAGCGATTATTTCCGAAAATATTTACATTATCGAAAAATGATTTTAGTAAACCCCTATTCATTTTTAAATACCTATCCAACAATATATCACACGTTAGGGTTGAAATGAAAAAAAAAATCACTCCCCACTTTACGTATAGGGGAGGTACCCTAATAAAAAAAAAATCCACTTTTTATTTTACCACTTTGTCGGCGTGATTGATATACATATTAGTACCAAATTTCAGCTTTCTAGTGCTAACGGTCACTGAGATTATCCGCGGTCGGACGGACGGCAGACATGGCGAAACTATAAGGGTTCCTAGTTGACTACGGAACCCTAAAAAACAGGACTTAACTGAACATTAAGCTGACGAAACATGAAATATGTGGGCATGTGTGTGCGCGCGCGCGCGTGTGTGTGTGTGTGTGTGTGTGTGTGTGTGTGTGTGTGTGTGTGTGTGTGTGTGTGTGTGTGTGTGTGTGTGTGTGTGTGTGTGTGTGTGTGTGTGTGTGTGTGTGTGTGTGTGTGTGTGTGTGTGTGTATGAGTGTGATTGTGCTGACAGAAATATAGATCAATTGGCGAGAAGAAGGGCCTCCGTCTCACCGTATGTTAAGGGCACTAGCCATTGTTTGACGATTCCTTTGACTTCACCTAGCGAACAATATTGAATCCCAAGAACCTTACATATTTTATTATAGATACGTAGATGCATATAGTCTGGTGAACGCTTAGCAAAGGTTGAAGTATAATTTGGTAGGGGGACCCTGAATTTCCGCTTAGCCAGAAGATGAGTATAGCTAGGAGACTCAGTTGTTATGATATGAGCTCGGACCACAGCTTTTAATACATATAACCGTCTTACACTAAGAAGTTTTGTCTCACTGTATAGTACGTCCGTTGGGAAAAGCAGGGGTTTACGAAACATAACCTTAATAACTGCGCGCTGCGCTTTCTCTAGCCGCAGCAGAGTGCTTTTTGCAACGCTACCCCAAATTATTAAACCATATTGACAAATTGATTGGCAAAGTGCGTAGTAGACAGTACGAAGTACCTGCTCCGAGGCACAGGAACGAAGTTTTTTCATAAGATATATACATTTTCTTACTCTACCACATATTGCAGAGATGTGATGTTTAAAGGATAACGTTTCGTCAATAATCAGACCCAGATATTTGACTTTTTCAGCTTTAGCTATATAATTACATGAGCAAATTGCGGGAACATTGCCAATGTGATGACAATTATTATCATGTATCATTATGAGATTTTTGCCAATGGGGGCAGCGGAAGCAGATGTTTTAGAAAATGCAAGGAAGTTAGATTTTGCAACGTTGAGAGTCAGTAGATTGTTATCTAGCCACTTACTGATGTCTCTCAAACCACTCTCTGTGAGGCCATAAACGATTTCCCATGTCTTTCCATGAAACAATGCTACAGTATCGTCCGCATAACAAATTATATCTGCTCCTACTAACTTAATATTGAGAATATCGTTGACGTAAATGAGAAAGAGGGTGGGCCCGAGAATGCTGCCTTGCGGGACCCCAAAGTTGATTGGCAATCGATCACTGCTGTACTCTCCAACCCTCACAAACTGCCGCCTATCGGTTAAGTAACTGCGAAACCAATTTAGGGGTATCCCTCTGACGCCCGATGCATCAAGCTTTTTAAGTAGGATATCAGTTGATACAGTGTCGAAGGCTTTACAAAGGTCTAAAAACACCCCGACACATTTATCACCACTATCTAGGAAACCAGATACTTTATTCGAGAGGTGGATGGCCGCTGCTTCGGTAGACATACCCTTTCGAAAACCGAACTGATTATCTGAGAGAATTTTTTTTTTATCAAGAAAAGCCGTCAAACGAGAATTTACCAATTTCTCCAAAATTTTAGAAAATATGCTAAGCAGGGATATGGGACGATAATTATTAGGGTCACTCTTAAGTCCACTTTTATAAATAGGAGATACTTGCGCCAGTTTTCATCGATCTGGGAAGCAACCAGAGATCAGACTAAGGTTACAGATGTGAGTTAGTGGTTCTACGATAATGGACTTAGAGTATGGTCAACGGCGCCTAGTCGTTTCAAATTCAGAGATTGCATATACATGAGAAAATTTGTCAAGTTCCGCCGTGACCGGGTGGTCTAATGGTCAGGACGTCAGCCGCGAAAGCTGAAGACGCCAGTTCAAATCTGACCTCGGACACCGGAGGGTTTGGTCACTTTTTCTGAAGTATATGACATCTATTTTCAGTTTATATAAAGTAGTGTAACTACTTAAAAAAATTGCAAATCAAAAAAATATTGAACAAAATAATTTGATTTGCTTCAAGATTCTACGATAATGTTTTTGATTTTTTTAATAAATAGTGGTTTGACATTATCTGGTCCGGGAGCACTATCCGATTTAAGATTAGATATAATTTTTCCAACTTCGTGTACATCGGTAGGGCAGAAGAATAAAGAGTCAGCGGTGAAGTCATGAGATTTTATTTTGGACGCTAAAGAGGCTTGAGTCACAGAAAGTTTATCAAGAATATCAAAAGCCAGCTTTTGACCCACTGTCGCAAAATGCTGATTACAGGCATTAAGGGAGTCTACGGGCGAGGTCGACGATGTCGTGAGATCGCTAGCTGAAATATTAGGCTGTTGCATATGACAGAGGTTTTTAATTAACAAACAAAGATACAAAAATAATTATGAAAAATTGTTTAATTACTGTAGAGTGTTAAGTGTATATGATAAGGCTAAAATGGCTGTGATCTTAGAATGCAAGCATCGTTTGGGAGAGCTGATTAGATACAATAGACCAAGGAATCTTCGTAATCTCTCCAATGAACCTAACTTTGTGACCGCTAAAAATAGTAATGAATATGGTAACAGAGTTTGGACTTCTTACATACCTAAAGTTCTAAACAGCTTTCCCAAAGAAGTTATAGAAAATCTAGATAAAAAACCTAAGAATATTAAAAGTATTGTTAAAAAAGCACTGATAGATAACAATGTAACTGGTAAAATAGATTAATATGATTTAATTTGAAATAATTTATGTTAAAAGGGGTTGCAACCCCAAAACAATAGCTTGGTAATACAATCTTAAATGTAAAAGATTAATACTAAGTTAAGTTAAATTGTTATTAACCCATTTCATTATAATAAACAGTTTAAATTTTAATTTTAATTTTTTTTTTTTAATTGATTTCCATAACCTCTTTGGATTGTTTTTGGCCTCCATTAGTTGTTGATTTTGGTAATCATTTTTTAGATTATACAAAAGATTGTCAAAAAAGTTTCTATAACGTTTATAAGTAAGCTTTAGACTAATATCGTTTGGTGCAGCTCGTGATTTACTGTGTAGTTTGTCCCTGTGTTTCATGCATCTAATTAAACCAGGTGTTATCCAGGGCTTAAGGTTATATTTGGAACGGCTAGTTTTCACTCTACTTGTATTATTATTTATAGCTGTGGCAATGATTTGGTCGAAGTGCGATACCGCCTCGTCCACGCTTAAAGAATTCGTGACCTTTGACCAATCCGCAGATGGTAATTCCAATGCTGCCGCGGTAAATTCAGTTTTTGTAGTCCAGCGTGATCGATTGGAACATTTATTATTTGGAGCAGTAATTGCGGCCATTGCAATATCGTGGTATTAAACAAACATTATTGCAAATGGTATTAAACTTTTGCCAAGTTCATATTTTCCTGTAGGTATTAAAGTGCTGAATATTCGGCATTTTTTGCCGACTAATCGCCGACTACAAATGATGCCGATGCCGAAGGGTTTCCCGACTAGTCGGCCCATCTCTATTATTAACTATTATGATAAAATATGTATGTAGTATATATTTTTTAGTATTTGTATGGTACATAAATATACCTATAGTGTTTACCTGCAGCTTTATGTGTTTTGGAACTTTTTATTGGTATAGTTTGTGCATAGTTTGTCTTTCACAATTTGCATTGAATCCTTTCTCCATTTCTCATGGGTTGGCTGGAAGAGATCCCTATCAGAGATAAGCTCGCCTTTGTGCATATCGTTGATATATGTTACTGATGTTTTTACGTTATACCTACTTGTTTATGTGCAATAAAGTGATACATACATACATCGATCGGAATATCATGTTAATCTGTTATAGTCTGGCAAACCATTTCTGTCAGTAGAATCGCGCGGCAAATTCAAAACACGTACATGTGGCAACCCTTTGTGATGAGACATCGTATTTCATGACGATCATTTCAATTCACTTTGAATTTGTTTCTAGTGCATTTCACTCTCTCATCTTAAGCGCGAGTGAGATATATATAACTCCTGCAACGTTCCCAATTAAATTTAAATTCATTTTTAAGGCATATGTCAATTGAGTACATGCATGAATTAATTTTATTTTTTTATTTAACTGTTTGCATTGTTTTAACACTAGTAAAAACAAAAATTCGTTCAAAAAGCTTTTCGTTATTTAATAAAAAAATATTGAAAATCTTAAAAAAGTTTGAGCGGATGAAACGCTCATAATTTTTGGCGCGAAAATGACAGATTGCAATGACGTCACATCTCACAAAATTTTATAGGTTAGTATCAAGTTAGTATGAGATTAGTTCCTACTTCAGTTGTTGTTTCAAATATTTCAAAGTTATATTCGCTTAAACCATGGATGAAACTAAAAAACCCTTATATACGGGTATTACCTAGTGCCAAAGTGCATGAACAATATAATAAGTGCACCCAATAAGGTGTTTTTTATCTGCCGAAAGACGTGAAAACTTGTAAACCATGGTGCAAAATGATGAGAAGACTACGACTTTTTATTGCTGTGAAGATCGCTTCAACGTAAGTAAATAACTATTTATCTTGTATTCAAATATATTTATACCTAGTTAGAGTAATGTTGTGTCTACAATTACATATACATATACCTTAATAACGTTACTTGCAAGTGTAGGTGCAGTGGGAACGGTGCGTACCTTAAGAAATGATTATATAATGTCTGTTGCGAATGCAGAAGACGCTGGTTCGATCTCAGCCCTGGGTACCGGAGGCCTAGGTCACATTTTTCCTTTGTAAATTCGCCATCAGGTATATCGGTGTGGTCAAGGTGGTCACAAATATCTGAACAACGCCTATATTGTCAAGGCGATAAAGTGCATGTAGAATGATGGCGACTGTATATGACATACCTATATAAGTTTATAATTTATATTCTATGTACTGCTGCATTTTTTTATACCTAGTTAAGGATTACCTGCCAACAATAGGACCATATTATTACGATATTGTACCAACTACTAACATTAAGAAAGGTTTTCTTTTAAGACTTATTTTCTTGTACAGATTTGTAAAATAAAAATATGTATTCATTTCAGGTCGAAGAGGATACAGAAAATGACATTCAACATAAAATAATGAAGGAAAGTGTGGTAAAAGTTCCACTTTGATTAAAGAAAGGAGTTTTGCTATAGGCTCCGAGAGCTCCACATGTTGAAGCCCCACGCTACAGTAGACCATAGTTTAATATCTGTATTAGACAAGGTAATAATGGTAGGTTGTGGATAAGTAAACATGCAGGTTGTGTTTAATAATAAAAAGATTTCTATTTTACATATGTTTTATTTTTATTTAATAATAGGGGTAGTAGGTAGGTACATGTAAGCAGCTAGAAAGATAGTGTTAGAAATAGTTACTAGGTGTTAATAGTTAATAGGTTAGGTACTGCACATAAATCTTAATTAATCTCTGCTAGTATCTGCAAATAATTTATAAAACTAACAATGTCCATTCAATAACTTGCTTGCTCTTGCTTCAGACTTGGCAACTTGGAGCCTCAAAAATTTCTTAGACATTGCATCTCTATTTAATACATATACTCTGTAATAGTTACATATATCCTTGACCTTAATCAATTTAAGGCTAGTACCAACTGATGATAGTTTGGGTTTCTTGCATTAATATTTGATGCTAGTTGTTGGTTGGTCCGCTGCACTGGTGTAGTCATGCCATCTTCCTAAAACAATATAATAAACTAATTAATATCTTTCTGTGGGGCTAGTGTACAAAATTTCCGATAACTTAAACTATATTGTTGTACAGTTATTATCAAATATACCAGAGCGACCAAGGTACTCAAAAATATCTTATCATGGACTTTATCACCGTGACAGGCGTTGTTCAGATATTTGTGACCATCTTGGGTGCTCCAATAAATCTGATACTGTACTGTAGTCATAGATTTATTATAAACACTGCCATATGTATGTATATAGCATCAGTAATGCAGACATAAATGGGATTGGACATTTGGCTTGTTTAAATCAAAAAAATCATGCCCTATGCCCTGGCAAATCAGTTCACATGACAATTATATGTATAATAGCTCTAATAATTAGACCATTCATATATCCTTGTTATGTCTGAGGCTGGAATGGACACAATCGCATTAAGCAGCAGCGGTGGGTGTCTCCATCAAAATTTAGATTTTAATTGATCTATCTCGGGTAACCTAACCACATTTGCTCACAACACTAAGCCGAACTCCTACTATAAGATGGCTCTAGCCAGTCAGTTACTCTCCTTACAGAAATGAAAATCAAATATGTATCCTTACCCAAGTGTGCTGCACAATGTTTTCACTGTTAACAGATGTAACTTTTCCTTCTGTGTTGTTACAGTACAATATTTGATTTGGTAGCTCCGGGGTGATTCTAGCTTTTACATATCACCATCTCAGCATGCAAGTATGCTATGCCAATGGCCAATGGTCATGTTATGTCTATTGTAACATCATTTCAAGTACCTGTGAATCACAAAGAAAATAATGATTATAATTATGCAATAACTCTTCACATCTAAGATCACATCACATGCCTGTTACGGTTTTTGGAGTAGGTAAGTAATTTATGTAAACGTAGGACAACAGTTTAAGTAGCAGTTTCAAAATAATGACAAGGTTACTTATAGGTTATTATTTTGGATTTCCAGTTTAAATCATTACACATAAGTAAGTAATAGATTAAAAGTTATAATTACCTTGCAGTTTTCGCTCCTTTCATCTTGGCAGGCATTGACATTGTTATTACTGGTGAAATAGGACGACATCATAAATGCATTATATTCGGCAAATTGTCCAGTTGCGTCTTTAGAAATCCGCTATCCGTCATTGTACCTGCGTTGTTGTAACCTGCAGTATCTGGGTGACATAGTTGAGTTGAGGATAATGACATTAACTTGACAAGTTGACATCAGCTCAGCACAACTGAAACTGATAGTGCTGGAGCCCGCCTAACTGGAAATTTATCAAAATCCTAACCAATTTTCTTCTATATAGCGTTGTAGAGCCCATCTCGGAGATCATGAAAACATAAGTCGTAAAGGTCTTAAATGGCCATAAGTATGTATGGCGTCAAGTTGAAAATACAATTTTTTGGCCTAAATTTATCAACGAGCCTACCGCTCCAAATTTTGACACATGATTTAGCCCACGTCAAATAACTTACATAACAATTTTAAGACCATTCTGGTGGGCACATAAGATTTTAAGACCAGTTGAAGTTGCAATTTTTTGGCCTAAATTTATCAACGAGCCTACCGCTCCAAATTTTGACAGTAGTTAAAGGACCCATTCAACACACCAAATCCCAATTTTAAGACCATTCTGGTGGGCACATAAGATTTTAAGACCATTTTAAGAAGTAGTCGACTTCATAGAAAAAATAGCAAATTACTATAAATTCCTTAAAAAAATAATATTTTGCTGGCAAAAACACAACTGCATATTCATATATAAGTATCTTGTAATTAAAAATGCCCTAAACGTATTCCGCAATAAGTCGAAAATTGGAGAAATTCGTTATAGCAGTACTTTAGTCACGGGGGTCTTAAATCACTAAAATTATTATTTATTTTAAACTTAATGTCACAAAATATGATTTGAAAAGCCAGACGTAATGCCTATAAACATTTTCTACCAGTCGCTCATAAGAATAAACTGATAAGCGTCAAGTTAGGTGCACTGAGAATATATTACTAACTGAAAAATTAGTTAAATTTATTTTAAATCCTACCGTTCCAAATTTTGACAAACGACTTAGCCCACATCAAATAACCTACATACAAATTTTAAAACCAATCTGGTGGGCGCATAAGATTTTAAGACCAGTTGAAGTTGCAATTTTTTGGCCTAAATTTATCAACGAGCCTACCACTCCAAATTTTGATAGTAGTTAAAGGACCCATTCAACACACCAAATCCCAATTTTAAGACCATTCTGGTGTGCACATAAGATTTTAAGACCATTTTAAGAAATAGTCGACTTCATAGAAAAAATAGCAAATTACTATAAATTCCTTAAAAAAAATATTTTGCTGGCACAAACACAACTGCATAGTCTTATATAAGTGTCTTGTAATTAAAAATGCCCTAAAAGTATTCCGCAATAAGTCGAAAATTGGAGAAATTCGTCATAGCAGTACTTTAGTCACGGGGGTCTTAAATCACTAAAATTATTATTTATTTTAAACTTAATGTCACAAAATATGATTTGAAAAGCCAGACGTAATGCCTATGAACATTTTCTACCGGTCGCTCATAAGTCGAAACTGATAAGCGTCAAGTTAGCCACTGAGAATATATTACTAACTGAAAAATTACGTAAATTTATTTTAAATCCTACCGTTCCAAATTTTGACAAACGGCTTAGCCCACATCAAGTAACCTACATACCAATTTTAAAACCAATCCGGTGGGCTCATAAGATTTTAAGACCAGTTGAAGTTGCAATTTTTCGGCCTAAATTTATCAACGAGCCTACCGCTCCAAATTTTGATAGTAGTTAAAGGACCCATTCGACAAACCAAATCCCAATTTATGACCATTCTGGTGGGCGCATAAGATTTTAAGACCATTTTAAGAAATAGTCGATTTCATACAAAAAATAGCAAAATACTGTAAATTCGTAAAAAAATTATTTAGCTGGCACAAGCACAACTGCATATTCATACTTAAGTGTCTTGTAATTTAAAATGCCGTAAAAGTATTCCGAAATAAGTCAAAAACTGGAGAAATTCGTCATAGCAGTACTTTAGTCACGGGGGTCTTAAATCACTAAAATTATTATTCATTTTAAAATTAATAGAACAAAGTATGATTTGAAAAGCCAGACGTAATGCCTATAGGCGTTTTCTAACAGTCACTCATAACTCTAAACTGATAAGCGTCAAGTTAGGTGCACTGAGTGTATATTACTGACTGAAAAAAATGACCTAAATTTATTTTAAATCCTACCATTCCAAATATTGACAAACAGTTTATCTCACCTCAAATAACCCACATACCAATTTTAAGACCATTCCGGTGGGCGCATAAGATTTTAAGACCAGTTGAAGTTGCAATTTTTTGGCCTAAATTTATCAACGAGCCTACCGCTCCAAATTTTGACAGTAGTTAAGGGACCCATTCAACAAACCAAATCCCAATTTTAAGACCATTCTGGTGGGCACATAAGATTTTAAGACCATTTTAAGAAATAATCGATTTCTAAAAAAAATAGCAAATTACTATAAATTCGTAAAAAAAAATATTTAGCTGGCACAAACACAACTGCATGTTTATATTTAAGTGTCTAATAAGTAGTAATTAAAAATGCCTTAAAAGTATTCCGCAATAAGTCGAAAATTTTAGAAATTCACCATAGCATTATTTTACTCACGGGGGTCTTAAAACACTAAAATTATTATTCATTTTAAACTTAGTGGCACAAAATATGATTTGATAAGCCAGACGTAATGCCCATAGGCATTTTCTACCAGTCACTTAAAACTCTAAACTGATAAGCGTCAAGTTATAGTGCTGGAGCCCGCCTAACTGGAAATTTATCAAAAAACTTAACAATTTTCTTCCATATAGCGTTGTAGAGCCTATCTCGGAGATCATGAAAACATAAGTTTTAAAGGTCTTAAATGGCATTAAAGTATGTATGGCGTCAAGTTGAAAGTATTTTTTTTTGGCCTAAATTTATCAACGAGCCTACCGCTCTAAATTTTGGCAGTAGTTAAAGGACCCATTCAACAAACAAAATCCCAATTTTAAGACCATTCTGGTGGGCGCATATGATTTTAAGAAAAAGTCGATTTCATAGAAAAAATAGTAAATTACTATGAATTCGTTAAAAAAATATTTTGCTGGCACAACCATGCGCCCACCTGGTCTTAAAATGAGTATGTAGGTTATTTGAAGTGGACTAATCCGTTTGTCAATATATGGAACGGTAGGATGTAAAATAAATTTACGTCATTTTTCAGTCAGTAATATATTCTCAATGCACCTAACTTGACGCTTATCAGTTTAGAGTTATGAGCGACTGATAGAAAATGACTATAGGCATTATATCTGGTTTTTCAAATAATATTTTGTGCCATTAAGTTTAAAATGAATAATAATTTTAGTGATTTAAGACCCCCATGACTTAAGTACTGCTATGACGAATTTCTATAATCTTCGACTTATTGCGGAGTACTTTTCCGGCATTTTTAATCACAAGACACTTAAATATGAATATGCAGTTGTGGTTGTGCCAGCAAAATATTTTTTTTCACGAATTTATAGTAATTAGCTATATTTTCTATGAAATCGACTATTTCTCAAAATGGTCTTAAAATCGTATGCGCCCACCAGAATGGTCTTAAAATTGGGATTTTGTTTATTGAATGGATCCTTTAACTACTGTCAAAATTTAGAGCGGTAGGCTCGTCGATAAATGTAGGCCAAAAAAAAAAATTTCAACTTGACGCCATACATACTTGTGGCCATTTAAGACCTTTAAGACTTATGTTTTCATGATCTCCGAGGCAGGCTCTACAACGCTATATGGAAGTTAAGTTTTTTGATAAATTTCCAGTTAGGCGGGCTCCAGCACTATAACTTGACGCTTATCAGTTTAGAGTTTTAAGTGACTGGTAGAAAATGCCTATGGGCAATATTTTGTGAAATTAAGTTTAAAATGAATAATAATTTTAGTGTTTTAAGACCCCCGTGACTAAAGTACTGCTATGGCGAATTTCTCAAATTTTCGACTTAGTGCCGAATACTTTTAAGGCATTTTTAATTACTACTTATTAGACACTTAAATATAAACATGCGGTTGTGTTTGTGCCAGCTAAATATTTTTTTAACGAATTTATAGTAATTTGCTATTTTTTCTATGAAATCTATTATTTCTTAAAATGGTCTTAAAATCTTATGCACCCACCAGAATGGTCTTAAAATTGGGATTTGGTTTGGTGTATGGGTCCCTTATCTACTTTCAAAATTTGGAGCGGTAGGCTCGTTGATAAATTTAGGCCAAAAAATTGCAATTTCAACTGGTCTTAAAATCTCATGCGCCCACCATAATGGTCTTAAAATTGGTATGTGGGTTATTTGAGGTAAGCTAAACCGTTTGTCAATATTTGGAATGGTAGGAATTTTTTCAGTTAGTAATATACTCTCAGTGCACCTAACTTGACGCTTATCAGTTTAGAGTTGTGAGCGACTGTTAGAAAATGCTTATAGGAATTACGTCTGGCTTTTCAAATCATGTTTTGTGCCATTAAGTTTAATATAAATAATAATTTTAGTGATTTAAACCCCCGCGACTAAATTCCTGCTATGACGAATTTCCCCAATTATCGACTTATTGCGGAATACTTTTACAGCATTTTGAATCATAAGACACTTAAATATGAATATGCATTTGTGTTTGTGCTAATTAAGTATATTTTTTAAACGAATTTAAAGTAATTTGCAATTTTTGCTATGAAGTCGACTCTTTTTTTAAATTGTCTTAAAATCTTATACGCCCACTAGGATGGTCTCAAAATTGGGATTTGGTTTGTTGAATGGGTCCTTTAACTAGTGTCAAAATTTGGAGCGGTAGGTTCGTTGATAAATGAAGACCAAAAAATAGCAACTTCAACTGGACTTGAAATCTTATGCGCCCACCGGATTGGTCTTAAAATGGGTATGTAGGTTATTTCGAGTGGGCTACACCGTTTGTCAAAATTTGGAACGGTAGGATTTAAAATAAATTTACGTAATTTTTCAGTTAGTAATATATTCTCAGTGCACCTAACTTGACGCTTATCAGTTTCGACTTATGAGCGACTGGTAGAAAATGTTCATAGGCATTACGTCTGGCTTTTCAAATCCTATTTTGTGACATTAAGTTTAAAATAAATAATAATTTTAGTGATTTAAAACCCCTGTGACTAAAGTACTGCTATGACGAATTTCTCCAATTTTCGACTTATTGCGGAATACTTTTAGGGCATTTTTAATTACAAGACACTTATATAAGACTATGCAGTTGTGTTTGTGCCAGCTAAATATTTTTTTTAAGGAATTTATAGTAATTTGCTATTTTTTCTATGAAGTCGATTATTTCTTAAAATGGTCTTAAAATCTTATGTGCCCACCAGAATGGTCTTAAAATTGGGATTTGGTGTGTTGAATGGGTTCTTTAACTACTGTCAAAATTTGGAGCGGTAGGCTCGTTGATAAATTTAGGCCAAAAAATTGCAACTTCAACTGGTCTTAAAATCTTATGCGCCCACCAGAGTGGTTTTAAAATTGGTATGAAGGTTATTTGATGTGGGCTAAGTCGTTTGTCAAAATTTGGAACGGTAGGATTTAAAATAAATTTACGTAATTTTTCAGTTAGTAATATATTCTCGGTGCACCTAACTTCACGCTTATCAGTTTCGACTTATGAGCGACTGGTAGAAAATGTTCATAGGCATTACGTCTGGCTTTTCAAATCCTATTTTGTGACATTAAGTTTAAAATAAATAATAATTTTAGTGATTTAAAACCCCTGTGACTAAAGTACTGCTATGACGAATTTCTCCAATTTTCGACTTATTGCGGAATACTTTTAGGGCATTTTTAATTACAAGACACTTATATAGGACTATGCAGTTGTGTTTGTGCCAGCTAAATATTTTTTTTAAGGAATTTATAGTAATTTGCTATATTTTCTATGAAGTCGACTATTTCTTAAAATGGTCTTAAAATCTTATGTGCCCACCAGAATGGTCTTAAAATTGGGATTTGGTGTGTTGAATGGGTTCTTTAACTACTGTCAAAATTTGGAGCGGTAGGCTCGTTGATAAATTTAGGCCAAAAAATTGCAACTTCAACTGGTCTTAAAATCTTATGCGCCCACCAGAGTGGTTTTAAAATTGGTATGAAGGTTATTTGATGTGGGCCAAGTCGTTTGTCAAAATTTGGAACGGTAGGATTTAAAATAAATTTACGTAATTTTTCAGTTAGTAATATATTCTCAGTGCTTCTAACTTGACGCTTATCAGTTTAGACTTATGAGCGGCTGGTAGAAATTTTTTATAGGCATTACGTCTGGCTTTTCAAATCATATTTTGTGACATTAAGTTTAAAATAAATAATAATTTTAGTGATTTAAGACCCCCGTGACTAAAGTACTGCTATGACGAATTTCTCCAATTTTCGACTTATTGCGGAATACGTTTAGGGCATTTTTAATTACAAGACACTTATATATGAATATGCAGTTGTGTTTGTGGCAGCAAAATATTTTTTTAAGGAATTTATAGTAATTTGCTATTTTTTCTATGAAGTCGACTATTTCTTAAAATGGTCTTAAAATCTTATATGCCCACCAGAATGGACTTAAAATTGGGATTTGGTGTGTTGAATGAGTTCTTTAACTACTGTCAAAATTTGGAGCGGTAGGCTCGTTGATAAATTTAGGCCAAAAAATTGCAACTTCAACTGGTCTTAAAGTCTTATGTGCCCACCAGAGTGGTTTTAAAATTGGTATGAAGGTTATTTGATGTGGGCTAAGTCGTTTGTCAAAATTTGGAACGGTAGGATTTAAAATAAATTTACGTTTTTTTTCAGTTAGTAATACAGTTAGGTGCATAACTGAACCAATGTGCATCACTTTGACATGTTTCTTTCGTTATTTCAGAAGAGGCTAGTTATTAAGTTACCATTTTATTATTAATTGGTAACAACGCTAATAAACTTACTGACCTATTATGTTATTGTAGATAAAAATAAACATTTTCTCTATTAGATAATATTTGGTACTGACTTGGTTTGCACCGACATCGTTAAATGAAGATAAGTCTTATCAATTATGAAAAAAATAAAAACTTTCAGGTTATATTTGTTCGTCTCGGTGTCAGCTATGTATCCATATGAAAAGCCAATTTCGATTCATTGCATTCACAATCTTGATTTTTTTATTCGTCCATGATTTTGAACCAAAAACCGTTAAACTACATTTTTTTTTATTTTACCCGATATTGATATTTTTCTTTTACACAACCAGGTAAGACAATTAGTTGAAATAGTACATTATATGCTCTTTAAAATGAGGTGTATGACTTTTATATCACTCACGTATTTTTATGGTTATCTCAGAATGAAGTCCGCTACAAAAATTAACTAACGAGAAAGTTGTTCGGCCATTTGCCTTGACTCAGTTTTGCACCTGACAATACATTGCCAGTAACTAATTACAAAAATAAGCCTGATTTAAATGTTTGATAACTAAAATAATGGTCGTGGAATTCCTTACTTTAAATGAGTTACTGAATTGGGAATGCCTAAGAAAAAATGAAATAATGGGAAAAATAAATTAGGTGAAATTTCACAGTTTTCGGTATGAAATTGAGAAAAATGTATAAGTCGGAAGAAAATAATTTGTGAAGCAGTTTTGTAGCGGTACCCAAGGATTAATATTTTACGTTTAGAACTTTTATGTAACTTTGATTGTTATCAAATTATTTACATTTTACTAAGGTACTAATTTTGACTCAGTTATGCACCTAACTGTATATTCTCAGTGCTCCTAACTTGACGCTTATCAGTTTAGACTTATGAGCGGCTGGTAGAAAATTTTTATAGGCATTACGTCTGGCATTCAAATCATATTTTGTGACATTAAGTTTAAAATAAATAATAATTTTAGTGATTTAAGACCCCCGTGACTAAAGTACTGCTATGACGAATTTCTCCAATTTTCGACTTATTGCGGAATACGTTTAGGGCATTTTTAATTACAAGACACTTATATATGAATATGCAGTTGTGTTTGTGCCAGCAAAATAGTTTTTTTAAGGAATTTATAGTAATTTGCTATTTTTTCTATGAAGTCGACTATTTCTTAAAATGGTCTTAAAATCTTATGTGCCCACCAGAATGGTCTTAAAATTGAGATTTGGTGTGTTGAATGGGTCCTTTAACTACTGTCAAAATTTGGAGCGGTAGGTTCGTTGATAAATTTAGGCCAAAAAATTGCAACTTCAACTGGTCTTAAAATCTTATATGCCCACCAGAATGGTCTTAAAATTGGTATGTAGGTTATTTGACGTGGGCTTAATCATCTGTCAAAATTTGGAGCGGTAGGCTCGTTGATAAATTTAGACCAAAAAATTGTATTTTCAACTTGACGCCATACATACTTATGGCCATTTAAGACCTTTAAGACTTATGTTTTCATGATCTCCGAGATGGGCTCTACAACGCTATATGGAAGAAAATTGGTTAGGATTTTGATAAATTTCCAGTTAGGCGGGCTCCAGCACTATGACTAGAGCAGAGCAGAGCGAGCGAGCGTTCGTTCAGATACTAAGCTTTATTCTACTTATTACAGTGTATAATGCATATTCTAATCACCGGATTACTTAAAATATAGGTACCATTTACCAAACACATTAAAAAGTATAGTATCATCTTACTTATGCAAACTAGGTTAGTTCTAAATAAAACTAGCTTGACGTATTTGTAAGGAACAAATGGAGGACATTTTATTTAGGAGCAAACTTATTGAAACCCAATGGAAACCCAGCATAATTCTTACCTCAAATTCGTCTTTAAGTGCCGATATTTGAATTATAACCGCAAAAAGCTGCTAAATCACCACAGAAACAATTTTTAATCAGTTTTCGTCTAAATTCAGTGTCTGCCACGAACAAAATATCAAATCTGTCAAGTATGTGACGTCATGAGTACGTTCGACCAATAGCGTTGCGTTTAGATTATTAGGTTTTTGCGCGAAATTTTTACACTTTTTAAGTATTATTTTAAGCAAATAAATGTTAACTAAATTAAAAAAATGTGTTTGTAGCATAATATTATGGCAATAACCATCGTAATAAAAAATATTTCGTTAAAATTTAAACTTCATGCATGTACCTAATTGCCTCAACCAGATTATCTGTTACAGTTGATGACAGATCAGACGAAATATATCCGTATCCTTTTCACACACCGTCAATGTCACCTAATGAAAGGGGCGGAACTACCAACTAAAATTAAAAACATAAAATTTGACGATCATTGATGCTTTTTTCACTGATTCTTAGTGTTGTCATACTTTTGTTCACTGTACATTGCTACTGCGTTCGTTGGCTGGCCAGACTATAAGTAATTATCTGGGTTTTTCTTATGAGTAATAGTCCAATCTGGAACCATGAACGACACCATGTTTCTCCTGAAGTAGGTATTACACATTGCAATTTGTAGGGCCCAATCTGTTAGGTTGGGAGGTGTAATAGGAGGTACGGCCATAAACTCTCTGGGTACGGCCCGTAGGGAGCTGAAAGAGGGTTGGGAGAGGCAGGGTACACAACAGATTGGGCCCTACAAATTGCTATGTCTAATGCTCGTTTTATTCATCCCAAGTTATATTTTTCACGATTGTTTTATATTTTCCACGCTAAAATATGAGCTGTCACGTCGTGAGTATGTAAGTAAGATACCCAAATTCAAACGTTGCCATCCTTTCAAAAAGATCGTCTATCTCTTTCGCACTCGTTGGATGTTCGTAAAATATAAGTTTGGGTTCTCTTTTGTGCACTTCGTTTATCTTTAGGCGGCAACATGGAAGAATAATAAGCAAGCGCCGTCTTGGATATATAGGCAAAACGACGCGCTGCCGAAGAGTATGCTCCAGTTACAATTATAACTTCATGGCACTAATTATCGCTCTTGTCCTTTCGTCTGTAGAGGCCTGTAGCGGTAAATTTGAAGTTTTGTGTACGTTTGCTTGAACCATGCTTGAACAGAAAAATATACTTTTGATATGTCAAATACTTAATGTCGAAAGCGTTTTAAATGTCATATTGTCAAACTATCCAATACTATCCATAGGTTTTACGTCGCGATTGTACTATTAGCTGTGCAATCAATAGCAGCTATTTTTCGGTGCGGGTTTCGCTTTGTAAGTGAGTTCTTCTTATGTTTTTAAGTTTATAACCTTTACTTTCCTACTATTATAATTACCAACTAGCTATATTACTTTGTTCTGGTACTTTGTATTGGATTTCATTATGTGATATCGATTAGTAACCTCTTAAATTCTAGATACTTCGAACGTTTTAAATAGATTTTATTCGGTGTCTGACTTCTTATACCGTTATTTATTTACTGTTTACCTAATTTTTCTTTTGTTACTGGATATGTGTAAAACTTACACGAGTTGAGCTTAAGTTTGTTGCGCAGTATTATATAATGTAATATCTAGTATGATCTTTCGATTCCATTGGTTTACCGACATTAATTGTACGCATTAATCCTCTGTGACATGTAAACTGTCAGACTTATTTATGTTATGAACTGTAACCACATTATTATAGAGATGATCTCTTGAATTCAGATTTAGAAAGGTAATTTTTGTTGTTACAGTTATATGGCGATACTCAAGTTCCTGCAAAGGAACCTGGTGAGCATCTCATTCCCCACTCTTACTGCCACTCTTATTTGGTTGGACTATAGCCACACCCAGAAGTGGAAAGCCCTCCAGAAGCAAACCTAAAATGGCATTATTCGGCATCACAGCCCGCTATGTCTGGTTGGCAATTCCGTTCACTGGCTTCTTTATTGGCAAGTTTGTGGATGACCAGGAGACATTGAGGATGACTAACTACAGAGACAAGTCTTGCTTGTATGGTCCCAATAAAAAGGAATCTGACCCACCATCTTGGCCCTGAACAGCATCTCTGCAATATGTAGCTTAATGTACTTTTATCAAATATAGAGTGTTTAAAATAAGTCGCATTATTTATTACTTATTAGTTATTTGCTCACACTAGTTTTTATTGCAAAAATTTATGCTGCCAACCATTTATACATATGTAAACCCATTACAAGCAAACAATTAAAGCAGATATACGATTTATTAATGTAATAATTAATTAATAAGTTTTTAAAGTTACACAATTATGATATGACACTGTAACTAATTTTTACCATGCAGCAATGTACGGTCAACCAATTTGATTCCTAGGCCACTGTAGAACAATCATGATTGGAGTAAAGCACTGAGTAAAGTAAGTACTGTCAATGTCAACAAGTATTCAACTTGAGTGTGTTGCACTTACATTTTTTCTATCTCATCTTGCAGATTTCCTAACTGTTGGAAAGATGCTGACATCATTCTTCTTCCAATAAAGGCCATCCCGTCTTCCTTTTCTGATTTCAGGCCTATATCCATCCTTACTTTGCTCTCCAAAGTTCTAGAACATATTGTGCAACACCAATTAACATCCTCCCTCAATAGGAACTCTCTTCTAAATCCTTTCCAGTCAGGATTTCGTTCTGGTCATAGCATGGTTACCGCTTAAGTTAACATTTCAGGCTATATCCAATTAGGTTTGGTTAACTGGAAGCTAACGGTATTGACATTGTTAGATTTTAGCAACTCTTTCAATCCGTTGACTTCAACATTCCATTGAATGGTTCCACAGCTATCTTGTTGGTCATCGGCAACATGTTAAAGTAGATAACTCAGACTCTTCCTATTGTAGCACGCTGGCGGGTGCTGTCCCCTCTCCTCTTTGAAATTTTTATAAACTCCACTAATTTAAATCTCTCTTCCGTTTATCACCTCTACGCTGCCGACCTCCAAATTTACTTCCAAGGACCTGCTAGATGATCTACCCTCTCTTATTCACTCCACTAACACTGACTTGAAATTTCTGAATGGAGCTCTTGCTATAGTTTAAAGGTAAATCCGACAAAAACTCAAGTTATTATCATGGGCAGCCCGAGAAACATAGCAAGAGTTGATTTTGTAAATTGTCTGGTGTTGTCTTCGATGGGGTCCTGATTCTGTTCTCTTATCAGGTTATGAATCTGGGTGTCCTTTTTATAGAACCCTTTCGTGGATTCCGCAGATTAGTGAGGTAAGCAGAAATATCTTTGCAACTGTACGTTCCCTGCGACGGCTTCGTAACTTTTTGCCTCTCACCACTAAAAATGCGCTTGTTCAATCTCTCATTTTGCCCATTTTAGATTATGCTGATATCTGTTATGTAGACCTTACTGAAGAGCAGCTAAATAAACTCGAACGTATTTAAAACGTTTGTATAAGGTTTATTTTCGGATTGCACTAATTTATCACATTTTGAGCTACAGGTTGCAGCTCCTATTCGTTTACGCCGTAAGTTTCATATTCTTTCTCTCCTTTATGCCACGCTGTTTCACCTCAATACTCTTTGCTCTCTCAAATACCCGGTTTAAATATCTTTCCTCTCTTAGATGGTCTCAAAATTTGCTACTTGCTCTCCCTTCTTCAAAATTGTACACTGTTTCCTTCAGTTTTCGCGGTGTTCGGCTGTGGAATGCTCTGCCTATCAAAATTAGACGTGTTAAAAAATTACTCTCTATTTTTAAATCCCAATTAAAAGATTATTATTTATCTTTTCCCTAATTCTATTCTTACTTGGTACTAACTGTTTATTTTGAAGCCTTTGTCATGTATACATATGTATGAAATAGAAAGAAATAGAAATCATTTATTTGCAAACATGGTAAAATACATAAGTATAGATGTCATGATTGAGGTCATTTTGTATCACATAATTAAAATAAATATAAATAAATGTAAATGTATATTGTTTTTGTAGGTGATTATTGAAGTAGTTTGTTTTTATATGTATTTTAATTTATTTCTACTATATGTATATTATTTTAATTTAAGTTTTTTTTCCTACTATCTCAGGTTTTTTGTCACGGCCCGTTAAATTATACTATGATCGGCATGATCGTGGTCTCGACTTACGAAGGTTGTCTGGAAGAGATCGCTTTTTAGCGATAAGACCGCCTGTTGTTACCTACCATGTCAGATTCTCTTTGTACAGTCGCCATCAAATATATCGGAGCGGCCAAGGTACTCAAAAATATCTGAACATGCACTTTATCGCCTTGACAATAGAGGCGTTGTTCAGATATTTGTGACCACCTTGGCCGCTCCTATATATCTGATGGCGACTGTACCTATGTTATTACTCTTATTAATAATAATTTGTACACATTAGCTACGATTACAGTAGAGCTAAACAAAAAGGGCAATTACACAAGTTGAGATACTTCGTTCATACCATTTATTTGTATTTTAGTGTGCTCTTGTTTTTGATGAGCCCTACGATGGGTTTGCTGACAGTATGACACGACAAGGATTGAGGGGTTGATAGGGTTTCTACACTGATTTTTATTTTCGAAATTTTGAATTTCACCACTGTCCATAGCAATTGATTTCAAAACATTTCATTTCGCGTAATCCAAATGGACGAATTTCTCGTTTTTAGGGGTGGCTACAGGAGGACGAAATTTCATAGGAAAGGGATGGCATTTGTGTATATCGTTTTTAACATCATACAAAACTAAAAAAAAATGCCATCCGATTTCAATGATTGTAAGTGCATTTTTCTTAAGTTCTAGGGCACATATCGAAAACTTCAATATTTGTCCGGCTTGCAACTCTGCTGGGTCGCCGGCACTGTCCGGCTGGGGCGGATGGCAATTTGCATTTGCATCCAGTGTCTGTATGTAATGAAGAACAAGCATGCTACTTTTCAAGCGGTTTCCTGACAACTTTTTTTAAAAAGTTTTCTTCGCTCTCGTACAGGGTGCCAGTCGCACCGGGAGGGATAGCATTAAAATTTTATTATAAAACCGGCGTACACACTTTCAGGCAACCGCTGTTTCAATCGGTTGCCTCGCGAAAAAAGAAAATCATACCCCTCCTCTATTTCGGCACCATCAGTCCAAGTTGGGCCCGTTCGGGTTGCACAGGGCGGTTCCTCAACACTTCAGGAGCTTAAATACCGCGAGCCATCTGCCTCGCAGTCACTCTAGACTACGCGTCATTGTTTTAACTAATAGGCATTTCTTCTCTGGGATAGTACTAGTGGGATAACATGATGAAGAAAATCCAGTGAGTCCTGCGAGATCCAGATGGGACAGTATTAAAGCTTGTCCCAGAAAAAAATGTCGTTTATTAGTTACTATGAAATAATGTAAGCAATAAAAAGTTACCAAATTTTTGACAACAGTTTATTAGAAATGTAGTAAACAAAACGTATTTTTGTTATGTTTTTGTTCTATTGTTTATTCATCCAGAAACTTCGTAATTTTCTTTTGATACCTGCCATCAGGTTTTGTACATCAGTGTCTGTGATTAGTTTTGAAGCTGCATTCCATTTTCGCTTGAAGTTTTCAACTGATGTGGCGTTAGTTTTATGTTTTAAGAGCTTCTGCTTCATACGAGCCCAATATTTTTCTATAGGTCGTACTTCAGGACAGTTAGGAGGATTTGGGAATTTTTCCACAAATTCGACATTATTGGCTTTGTACCATTTTATCACATTTTTAAAATAGTGGCACGTGGCCAGATCAGGCCAAACCAGAACAGGCTTCTTGTGTCGCTTAGAAAACGGCAATGATCGCTTTTCCATGCACTCTTTAAGGTATATATCGCCTTTCATAGTTCCTTTAGCAAAGTATGGAGTGCTGCGTTTGCCGCAAGAACAGATCGCTTGCCACACAAGAATCTTCTTCGCAAATTTATCCGTTTTTATGACATTGTACTCGTCATTGATAGTTTTTCTATCGGTCCCCGAATACTCGTAAAAATGATGTCCCGGCAGTGATTTAAAATCAAGCTTGCAATATGTTTCGTCGTCCATCACGATACAGTATTTTTTTGTCGTTAATTTTGAATACAGTTTTCTGGATCTCGTTTTAGCGTCAGTTTCTTGTTTCGAATTTCTATTAGGCACTTTAGTTTGTTTGAAAGTCTTTATAGAATTATTTTTCTTTACTCGTTGCACAGTGGATTTAGACGTTTTAAACTTTTTAGCTAAATCTCTTACAGATGATGTAGGTTTTTTCAGCAAAGCAGCTATGATACTCTTCTCAATATTTTTCTTAACAAACCCGGTCTTCCGACCACTTCCAGGACGCCGTCGAATACCTCCAGTCTCTCTGAATTGTTTCAGGACCCTTTGCACAGTTCTAACAGACGTGTTTAGCTCCATTGCCACTGTTTTCGTGAAAATGCCTTAATATTGGACATATTTGTACAATATTTTCTCATGAAGTTTTTCTTCTGGAGACGAGATCTTTGAAAATGTGACTGTGACAGATTTTTTTCTAATATTAAATAAAGAACCGAGATGCATTTAACATATAACCAGCCAGTTACAACCATTTTCATTGAAACTTGATATACCAACGCTGCGTAAACGACATTTTTTACTGGGACAAGCTTTATGTATCTTATATAGAGATAGATGTTCCCTTTATAGAATAGCTCAACTTAGGTATATTACATTCATCTTTGTGTGAGTTATGTCAAGATTTTCCTTTCAATGAAGGGAGTTAATCTTGCATCTGCATAGACAAAAAAATAAAACACTTTTATAGTGGGACTAAACTACTCTTTATTATAAAAAAAAAACATCACGACAATGATACAATATTTAAAGGCCTATATGCTGTGAAATAATGATTAAATACAAAAATGTTCTCAAGTTTGTAATAGTTACATAGTCTTTTTGGCCATTGAATACCACACAATAATAAAGGGCGCCCATAATCCAACCCCGAAGAAGATGGCAAAGAAAAGTGTTGCAGCAAACCTGAAAAAATACAAGAATTAATAACGCTTACTTTGGGACATAATTACTAAAATAAGACTTAAAACTATAAGTGGCAATTCACTTCCTGCCAATGACACTATTGTTTCGTATATGGGAAAGACAGAATACGTAATCAACTAATCAGATTGAAACATTTTGTAAATGGTAACAAAAAGACATTGGGAGGCGTATGCGGAGCCAAAGTAGTGGCCCTTTAGACAATTTAATGAAATCTAAGTGGTACACTAAGTGGATGCTGCCCCTGCCCGTGTTATGGGACGTACGCAGAGTCAGCACTCGCCGTGGTGTAAGGATTATTGAGAGTTACTGGAATCTAAAATGTAGCAGGCTATTGAGTAAAAGGGATGGACTAACAACTGGACTATTGGATGAGTAACCGGACGCCTGCCTAATAAAGGTATCGAATTTGATCTCCGACAGAAGGTGATTGCCCTCCGCGAGGTGATCCCCATCGTAAAAAGCGACGTCAAAGATGGCTCAAGTAAGGGCAACACCGGTGCCGTCCGGTGCAAAGGGCTGGGGGTAGAGTATAGAGAGTGAGAGAGGTGTAGACACTATGCGTCATGCATGAACGACAGCCTAGCGCTACGTAAGATCGGGTGAAAGAGACGGCCTATAACGGTATTATATCGCTTGAATAAAAGTAAGGTAAGTACCGGTATATATTCATACGTTTCCTTATCTCGCTCTCTTTTGTTGACTACACGAACCGCGTAGGTACACGAACGATGACAAAGGGACAAAGAGAAATGATGAAATGTCTTCTATTCTGTTTAAAGTCCTTACCGAGACTTAATTTTAAAGGGCATGTTGCTGAACGGTTGTGGAGGAGCGTCGCTATGTCGTCGCACGCTTGTAACAAGCGGCCCGTTTGTGACCTTCACAAGTCTCCTGCAGCATGCGGCACCCCCAGCAAGGGAACGAAGACCTAAGCGAGAGAACATCTGGAAAATCAATATTTTAATTACTTATTTTTAAGACGTTTGTAGTTTCCAAATCAAACAACAACAAGTCAAGTTGATGTTGTATTGACATCTGTCAGTTTTTATAGTTTAATTAAATCATAATTAAATCGTAATACTGGCCAGTATGTAAAGTAGGTAAAGCCTGACCAGAAATATAGTGTATAAAATACTATAGTAACTTTGTTCTCCCGGTGGATCGTACCGGCGGTCGGGGAGGCGGACTGTACTCCTCCCCGACCGTTGTATAATATTGTATGAAAATTCATTTCAGCATAGTAGACGATGCTAAAATTTTTGGGACCATAAAAGCTCCATTGAAAAGTATGCGCTAGTAGTTGGGTACAAAGTTTCAATTCAAGCATTATAGTCGACCAGTAAAAAAAAGGAGTCTCACTCACTCAGTTCAGTGCGATAACCACGCCATCTTTCTTTTCTCTTACAAAACTAATATGTATGAGGAGTCGTTGGATGGCGCAAAATTAGGTAATTGTGTTGCTAGGTGTCAGATGTTCCTATTTCACGTACTGACTGAAGAGATGGCGCTAGTAGTTCTTAACAACCAAGAAACTGTAGGCTTACACTCAGCTTAGTGATTTTCAAGAAAAGAATGTAGGTACCTACAGTTATTTTTTTAAAGATTCGGCAACGCGCATGTAAGACTACTGCAGACGTCTATAGGCTACGCCGGCCACATCCATCTTACATACCATAAAACGGGCTGTATAATTGTGTGATACCTACGGCTTTATTAAAAAAACAGTTTTTAAGGTTGATTGACGGCCTCCTAGCCTAGTTGGTAGTGACCCTGCCTACGAAGCAGGAGGTCCCGGGTTCGAATCCTGGTCAGGGCATTCATTTGTGTGTTTATCACGCATATTTGTTCCTGAGTTATGGATGTTTTCTATGTATTTAAGTTTTTATCAATATCTATCTATTATATATATCGTCGCCTGGTCTCGGGGTAGCCTTATTCCCTAGAGACCGCGTCCCCAGGTGGCGGATCGGGGAACTCTCACCGGTTGGGCGTATCTGCAGCAGGTGCCCCCAACCGGAGGGTAGGAGGGAAATTAAATACCTCCCGCGGACCACAAGGCCGGAGAATGACACTTCGTAACAAACCCCGTCGGCAGGCTTCTTTGGAATACCCGAAGCAGAGGTTGACGACGTGTTGGGCGCTTAGGTTGGAGCGCTCAGAAGGGATGGCGGCGGAAGAGCATGCCAACGGCGGCTCCCAGGCTAGCAGTAGTCACAACCTTGGCGTCAGGTGGCAACCGGCCGTAAAAACACACAGCCGATACAACATTCTCCAAATCATGAAAGCAAATAAAAAGTTGATGGGCAATAATACTAGGGCGTACCCCAGAAGCGACGCGAATGCGACAAAGGCGAACAATACTAGGGCGTCCCCCCTAAGCGACGATACTGACAAGAACCAACATTCGCACATAAATAGCATTAGACTTGGGACATGGAATTTGGGATCCCTCACCGGGCGCAGTCAAGAACTGGCAAACACCCTTAAGAGGCGAAAGATTAATATTTGCGGTATACAAGAAATACGATGGAAAGGATCCAAATCCAGAGATATAGGCCTAGGGTATCAACTCGTCTACCATGGCCAGGATAATAGGCAGAATGGAGTTGGCATAGTCGTGGACCCTCACTTCAAAAATAGAATAGTCAATATTGAAAGAAAGTCGGACCGTATTATTGCAATTAAGTTAGCCATGGACAACCAACCAATATTAAACGTCATATGTGCCTACGCACCCCAAGTGGGTTGCAAAGATCTGGATAAAGAAGCTTTTTGGGAAGACTTGGACGAAGTGATAATAAATATACCCGATAAAGAAACCAAACTTCTCCTGGGAGATCTTAATGGGCACGTCGGCGCTTCCAACAGCACATATAGTAACTTTCATGGAGGTTATGGATACGGCACCATAAATAAAGAAGGGGAACAAATTTTGGAATTTGCTTCAAGGCACAATTTAGTAATCATAAATACTATGTTCCAAAAGAAATCTACCCATCTCATTACCTACAGTAGCGGAGGAAAATCATCTCAGATAGATTACATACTTGCAGACAAAAAATTGAAGTGCGGTTTCAGGGATTGTAAGGTGATTCCAGGAGAGTCATTAACATCACAACATAGGCTTCTTGTAGCGGTGTTCAAGTTGCCAAAGCCTATAAAGACGCTGGTGGATAAAACTCCAAAAATAAAATGGAAAGAACTACCTGGCCCAAAAGGCGGACTCCTTTTCAGTAAGATGCACGACTACCTGGCGCAAGACATGGAAACACTTTACCAAAATGCTGACTTGATGTGGTCCAAATTCCAAGCATATTGTATAAGTGAAGCAAGAACCACACTTGGAGTTTTGAAAGGAGGCGTAAGCACGGGCAAAGACCCTTCATGGTGGGATAATAGAGTGAAAGAAACCCTTAGAAACAAGAAGGACCTTTTCAAAACCTGGCAAAGCTCTCAATTGGAGCACGACCGAGATAAATACAAGGAAGCAAAGAAGGATGCCAAAAGGTGTGTGGCACAATCTAGAGACGAATCCCGAGAGGGGTTTTACAGGGATCTTGAGAATGCCAAAACGGACGCAGATATCTTTAGAGTTGCTAAAAACAGAAACAGAGCTACATTAGACGTCAAATCCAATAAGTTCATTAAAAGCAAGAACAATACACTACTTACTTCTCATCAAGACATAAATGCCAGATGGTTCGAGTATTATAACGAACTACTCAATGAGGAGTTCCCAAGTCAGGAGTTTAATCCCTTGCTACCAGTCCAAGGCCCCACCCAGGAGGTTACTATACAAGAAGTTAAGCAAGCCGTCAAGAAAATGAAGAATCGAAAAGCGCTAGGTCCTGATGAAATTCCAGCCGATCTTTGGAAAGCTCTGGAACTCTTGGCAGTAGAGTGGCTCACTAAACTTTTTAATATAATATTGGAAAGCAAATCTATTCCTGAAGCTTGGCGGCAAAGCTACCTCGTTCCATTTTACAAGAACAAAGGGGACATAACTCACTGCTGCAACTACAGAGGGATAAAACTAACCTCACACACTCTTAAAATTTGGGAACGCATATTAAATAAACGCCTTATAGATATTTGCACAATAACACCTAATCAATTTGGCTTCACGCCATCAAAATCGACTACAGACGCAATTCAGACAGTGCGAATACTGACAGAAAAACATCGTGTAAATAAGGAAGACCTGCACTTTATATTCATAGACCTAGAAAAGGCGTTCGATCGGGTACCGAGAAGACTTGTGTGGCAATCAATGAGGGAACAACTGATACCAGAAGACTACATACGCTTGGTTCAGGACACATATTTTAACATCCGCACGAAAGTCAAAAGCCCTGCTGGATTGAGCAAAGATTTCGCGGTCCAAGTGGGAGTCCACCAGGGATCAGCACTAAGCCCCCAATTATTTAATATAGTCATGAACTATATCACACTTTACGCCGACGACATTGCGCATGTTTCCAAATGTGCTGAAGACCTGCAAACAACTCTAACCACATGGGTCACTACCTTAGAAAACGCGGGACTCCAAGTAAGGGTAAGTAGATCCAAAACCGAACATCTTGAATGCAACTATAGCAATGTGGCAAATCCGTACAATCTCTACTACCCGGATGGAACACAAGTGCCAAAAGTTACCCAATTTAAGTATCTAGGCTCAGTTATAACAAATGACGCAAATGTAGAAGTAGACGTTTCCCAGAGAATCAGTGTCGCATGGCAAAAATGGCGGTCACTCAGGGGAGTTCTTTGTGATCAACGAATGCCCATACGTACAAAGGGCAAGGTATACAAAACTGCGGTGAGACCAGCAATGCTGTATGGGGCTGAATGCTGGCCTATTAAAGAAACACATATCAAAAAGTTACATGTGGCCGAAATGAAAATGCTTAGATGGTCGGGTGGAGTTACAAAAATAGATAGGATACGAAATGAATTTATTCGAGGCAGCTTCAAAGTCACATCCGTCTCCGAAAAATTGGAAGAATCCCGCCTAAGGTGGTACGGCCATGTTATGCGGAGAGACGACGACCAGGGGCGTATTTACCCTATGGCCAATACGGCCATGGCCCGGGGCGGCAGGCTGCCAGGGGCGGCGCGAGCCGCCCCGTGTGCTTGGTTCTGGGCGCCTTTTTCGATGCGGAACTTCAGTTAGGTAACGGCCCATTAGGCCTAAAAAAGCGTAATTTTAAACAAACAATTTCAAAACGCGACAATCAAAATAAACATGAAGGGCGTTATTTTGTACTCCATTTATCACATAAAGTAAACTACAATTTTTCCTAAAAGGGAGGACAATATAACTATGCCTGGTTATTTAACTAAGCTTCCGGTTTCAGTCAGAAAAACTTAATCAAGTCAGTAAAAGCTGATCGTTGAGAATCCCCGATAGGGGTCTATACTCTTTCCTGATCTTAGCGTTTGTCCAATCTAGTGTATTTGGCACCCTCCAGAAACTCAGTCGTCAAGTTACTGGGAATGGTAGTTTCGGTGTGGGTAATGGTTGGGAAAGATGGATAGGCTACAACTACAAGCCTATTGGACCGGGCGGCCACCGTATGATTACCTACCTCATCGAGGCGCAGTTTGGAACCTTATTCATCGAAAAGATAGGTCACAAATCACTTGGTCGGACAACTCTCAGCCTGGTCCGTTCCGTTTTCGGACACTTTTAGTACTGCAATTTTTGGGGTGTTTTTACCTCATCGAGTAGCACGATGAAGCCAATCTCATTTGATAGCTAAAGTGATGCTCTTTCAACATTTTTGGTCGGACAGCCCTCGGCCCGGCCCATTCCGTTTTCGTACACTTTTAGTGGTGCAATTTTTGGGGTGTTTTTACCTAATCGAGTAGCAGGATGGAACCAACCTCATTTGATTGCTAAAGTGATGCTCTTTCAATATTTTTGGTCGGACAGCCCTCAGCCTGGTTAGTTCCGTTTTCGGACACTTTTAGTGGTGCAATTTTTGGGGTGCTTCTTCCGTCTGTAGCCGAAATTTACGGCCCTATATTAATAAAATTTGGTGTGTGAATGGCTTTTATAACCCGCCATATATTATAGAGCACAAGAATTATATTAAAAACATTTTTAGGGGGGCATTCCATACATGTAATTATTGTAACTGATGCATAAAACAAAAACAAATTCTGGAAAAAAAATATGATTTGCAGTTCGGTACGCGTTCAAAAATAAGTTTAAGGTCACTAAATGTTTTTTTATACAATAAATATTTGATAAGATATTTGACTATAACGTTTTATTCTCTTTCTAGCTTCTAAAATATGAAATTAAACATTTAAAAAAAATCCAGAAGATAGCTCTTAATACACTCTTTCATGTAAAATTAATTTGCAAACCAAAACTAAAACCGACCAGGCTGAGGCTTACTTTTCCATTTATATGGTTCCAAACTGCTCCTCGATGATGTAAGTGATCATACTTTGGGCACCCGGTCCAATAGGCTTGTAGTTGTACGAGTAGCCTATCCATCTTTCCCAACCTTGCAAATTTTTCTGGCCCGGGGCGCCAAATTTCCAAATACGCCTCTGACGACGACCATGTCGTGCAAAAAGCACTAGCCCTTCCAGAAGGCCAAAAATGTAGAGGACGGCCCCCTCTGACGTGGTGGACGAGTATGGCCAAACTACTAAAGAAAGCCCAACTACCCAACCCGACAACTCAAGACAGATTGTCTTGGCGCCGTAGGATTAGGAGAGCCGACCCCACCTAATGTGGGATAAGGCAAAGAAAAAGAAGAGGAGATATATATCGTCGCCTAGTACCCATAACACAAGCCTTATTGAGCTTACTGTGGGACTAGGTTGATTTGTGTAAGACTGTCCCAATAATAATATAATATTTATTTCTCGAAACAGTTGCAGGTATATGAACTAAATTGAATTTTTCTAATCAGAATTGTTGTAAATTATCTACCGACAATATCGTCGTACACGTCAGATATGACACAATAATGAGAGCAACGAAACCCCTTTAGTTAGTTTGCAATACTATGCTTATTTCTAGATCCGGACATCTGGCAGCTGTAAAGTGGTGGAGGTCAAAGAATGCAAATAACTTGAAGAAAACAAATCCTAGAGTTCTGGGTTTGATGCAATATTATGGGAAATTGTGTAATTAATTAGATTATATCATATCCAGAAGTTTCTGTTGGGAAAAGTAGTGCCAAATGATGTATAATGCAATGTTTTGTTAGTCGCCTACTGTTTTTGTTTCCGCAATAATAGACAATGATTTGTAATCTAATATTAAAATATAGGCCCTATCCTCTATAAATAACACAACGTTGGCAGTTTTTACCTATTGTGGTATTACTTTTTTCCAACTTAAAAACTTTGTTGGTCTGTCACTCTGACCTCAACCCATTAAAAGCTGCCAGATGCCAGGATCTAGCAATAAGGATGGTAAAGCAATCTAACTAGACAGGTTTCATTGCTCTCATTATTGTGTCATATCTGACGTGGCCAGCTCTTAGACCAATAAGACGACGTCGGTGTGTAAAGCACTTATGGAACGGACTCATTAGGAATACGATTGGCGCCGATAGAACCAGGTTGAACGTAGTTTTGAAGCCGGAATCCGGGGCCTGGCTGCACGTCCTTCCCTCCTCGAACCTAGGCACCCTACTCGACAACGACTCAATGAGGGTGGCTGTTGCTCTTCGCCTGGGCTGCAATGTTTGCCAACCACATCAATGCATCTGCGGCTCCAGAGTAGGGAGTAACGGTCACCACGCCTTGAGTTGTTGTCGATGTGCTGGGAGATTCCCACGGCACCACGCGTTAAATGACATCATAAGAAGGGCATTAGTGTCAGCTAATGTGCGTTGTATGCTTGAGCCGCCAGGCTTTAGTCGGTCAGATGGCAAAAGACCTGACGGCTTAGCGCTGGTTCCGTGGGAAAGGGGTAAATACCTACTCTGGGACGCCACATGCGTCAGTCGCGGTCGGCAGGAGCAGCCGCTAAGCATGCGGCGTCCCTTAAAAAGGACAAATATGCTGCCCTCTCGGCATACCGTTGTCCCTCTAGCGAAAGAGACATCAGGATACTGGTGCGCGGAGCGGAGGGAAAGGTCTTTCTTCGGGAGTTGGGTCGCCGCCTGCAGTCTTGACCCCCGCTCTGGGTCGTTCCTGCTGCAAAGGTCGTCCATCGCGATCCAACGCGGAAACGCAGCGAGCGTGATAGGCACCTTTGCACCGGGAGCGGAGTGGGTTTCTTGTAGATTAGATTTATTTTATAAGTAGAATTATTTTATTTTTAAGTTATTTAGATTTGTATTTAATATTTAATTTATGTCTTATAATTGAATGTAATTAATAAATTTTAGTAGGTACCTAACCCTTATTCATAAACGTCTCTCAGGCCTCAATTAGTTAATTTATGTTTTGTCCTTATCTGGTCACTTAGACAGTTGTGTTTGTTAGAAACAGACAAAACATAAATTAACTAGTTGAGAGACGTTTAACTGAGATACGTTTATGAATAAGGGGGGAATACAAGGCTACTTTTGCGAAGGCCGGATTTTCCATTACTTACCAATCCTTTAAAGAAACAGTAAGCGACAAACTATGAATTACATTATACGTCGTTTGGCACTACTTTTCCCTAACAGAAAGTTCTGGCAATGACATAATGTAACTATTTATATAATTTCTCACAACACTGCATCTCAATCAGAACTGTAGGTTTTGTATTTTAAAAATGGTTTGCGTTTGTTGACCTCCACCACTTTACAGCTGCCAGATGTCTGGATCTAGAAATAAGCATAGTATAGCAAATTAACAAAAGGGGTTTCGTCGCTCTCATTATTGTGTCATATCTGACTATAAGTACTTATAACAAAATTAAGTTTAGTTAATGACTTGTAATAGGTACGTGTTTACAGTTAAAGAAAAAATCGGCCAAGTGCGAGTCCGATTCCCGCCCAGAGGGTTCCGTAGATCATCAAACAACTTTAACAATCACCGAACAAGGTTGTAACGAAAATAATTTTAACTTGATACCTCCACGTGTCTTTGATAACAAGGGTCTTGAGAGACAGACAGAAAGGGCTCCGTTTTTCCGCTTTAGGTACGGAACCCAAAAAATGAAAAAATAAAATAAAAATAAGTGCGAGCTCCCTGAAACTAAAATTTTCAGGTACCAAAACAGAGGTCTGATAGATTCTAGGCGCCGCCTTTACCAGCTAGCTAGCAAAGTTAGCTTTATTGAGTTTTTCCTCATGAATGTGTATTGTACATGTATGTACATGTGTATTCCATGGCACTGGAGTTTTAATGAGGGTTTCCGCGATTGAGCTTTTCACTAGATGGCAGCACCGTGACGACAGGTCTTTTTGGCAGTAGCTGTCAAAATCCACCAATCAAAAAATATATGGTTAAACATGATTGGTGCATTGTGACAGTTAGACCTGTCGCCACGGTGCTGCCATCTAGTGAAAAACTCGATCGCGGAAACCCTCATTAATTACTACGTACTCATTTGTAGAAATCCGCTTTATAGTTTAGTTTGGGTACCTTATCGTGGCCGCCATTCTTTATATTGAATTTAGTGTAGGTAGCTATTTAATTGTACAAATTAAGAGGAATAAAAATTGTGATAGGGGGCTGTTCATAAATTACGTCATTTCAAATGGGGGGTTGGGGTGGGCATCGAATGATGGTAGTATGACGTAGGAGTGAGGGGGGGGGATGTCATTCTGGAGATGACATCACTCTCGCATCTTCATGCTATAAAATATTATCTACTAAACTAGAAACAATAATATACGTAAATTAAGTTTGTATTTTAAGAAATAATCAAGCATTTTTTGGAAATGCCATCATTTTATTTGGCAGGGGGGGGTCATTCGAATTATGATGGTTGGAGGATGATTGGGGGGGGGGGGTCAAATATTTCGAAAATTGATGACGTAATTTATGAACAGCCCCTAGGTTACAGCATAGAATAAAATTTATTCTATGCTGTAGCCTGTTCATAAATACAGGCTGTGGTTAGTTTTTTACTTTTAAACAATTACCCCACTTTAGTTTTAGTCGCATCGGTCCGGTAAAATGTTGGCATAGGTCACGTCCTACGTACGATTCTATAAATACTGGTGAAATTCGTAACCTCACAGGTTTACGCAGGTCTTGCCAATTTATCTGTCTATCACAATTAAAATAAATATTGAATTGAAATATCAATTGGGTTTATCAAATTTACCAGGGACGCTTAAAATCGGAAATGTAAGGGACAGTCTGCACTTTTGTCTCAGGCCCTTTGGAACGGTTGTTTTTCAGGTCAAAAAAAGCTGATTAAGCCCCCTAGCCGCGAGATCAAGTAGTGGCTACCCCCAAAAAGAGGGTGGGTAATGGTCGGCTTCCGAGATCCAGGTTGTGATATATTTCTGCCTACTTTTAGCGACTAGGTCGAGTTTGGTATCATTTTCGTATAATTTTGGTGCAACTAATTAATGTTTGAAATTATTTTTTTACGTTTTCATACAAAAAAATGTATTTATGCACTAGGTAAATATTTAAATTAGCTTTAACATTTTTTCACTATTTTGCCTTTGAAAATCCAATATCGTAATATGTACTCATATTAGCCAAAATAATTTTTAAGAAAAAAAAACCGACTTCCATGGGGGTAGCCGGTGAAGCATTATTGTAGATACACTTAACAAACACAGCGAAGGGGACGAATCGCCAAACGTGAACTATGCGTCGTTGAAGAGTTCCGTTATGATCATCATCAGCAGTTCCACTTCATCAAATGTCACTCTTTTGAATGAAAATGCTTGATTTGTTGATAAAAATACAAAAGTCACTTTATGTATGCCTTTAAGATTTGAGGAATTCCCTCGATTCCTCATGGAACTCATCATCAGAACTTGAGCTTGACGAAAATTGGTCCTGACAATCTAACTTGCTTAACAAACACAGCGAAGAGGACAAATCGCCAAACGTGAACTATGCGTCGTTGAAGAGTTGCGTTCTGATCATCATCAGCAGTTCTACTTCATCAAATGTCACTGTTTTGAATGAAAATGATGGATTTGTTGATAAAAATATAAAAATCACTATATGTATGCCTTTAAGATTTGAGGAGTTCCCTCGATTCCTCATGGATCCCATCATCAGAACTGCGTTTTGACAAAAACGGGACCAATCTGTATATATATACTTACAATCAAAAAAAGAATTTTCGAAATCGGTTCAGACATGACGGAGTTATGGAGTAACAAACATAAAAAAAAAAACATACACGCCGAATTGAGAACCTCCTCTTTTGAAATATGGAAGTCGGTTAAAAATAACTCATATTACCCCATTTCTTCTTCAATCTGAAAATTATCACTTCAATGTTCGTCTTCATACATTTGTTTCGTTTCCCATACAAATAGAAACATGTCCGGAGGAGAAAGGTTAAAAATATATAAAACGTATGGAATAAATGGCATTCTAAATAAATTAATGTAGTGTTATACTATATATTTCATGAAATTTTTCCTATTTCTAGTTCAAATTTGTTGTTTTTACTTTTGCTTTCATACAATTTTTCACCCCACTTTTCACCCCCATGTGGGTTGATTATATACAATTTTATTGTATTGTATGCTTAAAGGCGATATAAGAAATATATCTTTAAAATATCAACTTCGTATCTTGAGCAGTTTAAGTTATGTGATGTCCGGAAGTTAGTCAAGTCCTCATGTTTATAACATATGGACATGTTTATAACATATGTAACCACGCGTTTTGAGACTACTTCTTCATTAGCTGCACACTTGTTCGATGGATCACCGCACAACTCTATGCCCGATGGGGTTGGGATAGTTTAACCCACCAGTTCCTTTAGCGGGGCTACCTTATAACTACCTCCCTAAACCTGAGGAGTATGAGACTCGACGAAAGGCTCTATTAACGTTTTGACACCTAGGTGGATTTTTGATGAAATAAAACGCCAAACATTCATCAACCAACCAATTTACTATTTTGTTTCATGAGAAAAACTTTAAATTTCAAACCCATTATCCCATTCCATAAAATGTAAACTAACGTAACAAGATTTAGTAGTAGACAACAATATTTTACGAAGTCGAACTAGCGATTTGAATTTTGATTTGACTCATTCAATGCACTTCATCGTATAGCACCAAGCCCTACTAGGTACCTTGTTCGTACTGGAGAAAACCAGAAATGCAAATGGTTAAATTATTACTTCTACAATGTGCAATGATCCCCAATAGATTTAAGGTTTAAACACTTGAAACCCATTACAACAACCAATAAATATATCAATCAAAACACCTTACTTCAACAACTCCATGGAATTCTAAGGAAAATCTAGTTTGCTGTAAATATTATCTACCGTAATTGTAATATTGATTATATCCATATATCTTCCAAATAAAATCTCTATTGTAGGCTATATTCCGACCAAGCTTAGATATATAGGCCCCTGATTTCCAAAAAGAGATTATAATGTACCCTCTATTATTTTTATACAATACTATATACAAATAAAAATAACATAGTAACCATAGTTTATGGTAATGTACTACTTATAACATTTGTGGAAACAGTGAAAAATACTTAAAACTTAAAATAAAAAAGTGATATTTTATTTATTTTATTCATTTCCAAATACAATAACATCTATACAATGCGTTTTTCTACGACTAAAGACTTATTATATCGACACATGCAATAAATTAATATTTAAATAAAAATATGAAATAAAACAACATGAATAAATTAATTTTGACATACAGCTATTGACTTCGAAATTGATCACAAATTGGGTAACTAGTTGTTTATAACATTATACTAGGTTAAAAAAAAACGATTATTCGCTCTATCACGTTCAGTAATGATTTTATGATCGTATGATTTCTACTGACAGACTAGGTACTGTATAGTAACGTCGATTATATCAATCGATCACATTTATGTTGAACAGTTTTACAAAAAGATCATTTATTACGAACCAGTGATTTTAGTGCCTACAGTACTGTCGGTATTACATTTTGTTCGGTATCAAAAGGGATATAAGCACTCACTGATAATGACTAATGAAGTCGTATTTTATGACATGTAGGTGGGTACATCATATATTCAATGTTAGTTGCTCAAAATAAAATTTAATAAATATGTAAACCTATATATATCTTCATTTGGTCCTAAATGCGTGTAACCCAAGTTTGCCCAATCCCAGGCAGGAGGTGTGCATAACTTTTGGCAGCAAAAAAACTGCAAAATGTTTGCCTTTTTTTTCAGTTGTTTGATTGTAGCTTAAAAACGGTAAGTTCGTCGGAAAAAGACAATCCATTCAATGTTAAGAGGTTTAAATTCGGCTGCTTTTGTTAGGGGTAGAGAGCCTAGATTTAAAGTTGGCTTATGAGGTATTTGGAAAATATCTCATCTTGTAATTGATTTTGTTCAAGCAGGTCTCATTGGCCTTAGGTGATTATAGGACTGCCAGGAATAATTGACATGCTGAAATTAGGTCCTTAGGATCAATAGGGGAGCAAAAACTTTACAAAAATAATGCACACTTTTTGTTATTGGCAAACCCGGATTACACGAATTTTGGGCCAAATGAAGGTATTAAGACGATTTCCAGCTTGCTGGAAAATAATTCTTCGAAAAAGTCTAATTTGATTGCCCTATTCAGAATTTTGTTAGTATAAATTTTTGTTATTGATATAAACAAAAAGCCTAGTCATTAAAATCATCTTTATTTATGTATTTTATAGTAGTACTCCAAATTTAAAAACACCTCGGAAAATAATTTCTGCAGACAAATAATCAAAAGCAACCAAACATGTAAAAGCACAGTAAACTTCAATTCCGTAGTTACTACCGATTCACTTCATGAATGGCACCTATAAAAGACTCCATTGGTGCTCAGTGACACGAGTTATATAGGTATAGGGGTATAGATAGATATGAATCCTACCATTATTGATGTTTGCATAAAAAAGGACCTACTATAGTAATTTAAGTTAAAATGCTGTTTACTTTTTTAATTTGAGCATTTTATTGTTGTTTGCTACGTTACCTACCTTACAAAAAATTAGGTGTTTTAATATAAAAAATAATAAAATGTATTTAAATCGTTTTATTCGCTCAAAAATCAGCCAAATATGATCACACGATTTCTGGACAACCCCAGAGAAGAACCTACATTTCGACAATTTATACACGCGCGGACGTTGCAACTATGTTGCAAAGACTTTCAATTATAGCCCATCAAGTGTGACAATAAACAGTAGAAATAAATTAAATAGAACTAACATTGCACCTTACATGGCAACATCCGGGGTATTGTCAATGTTGTCAAATATTGCACCTTACATGGTTGACCCGGGGTCTTGTCAATGTTGTCAAATATTGGTCTGTAAACAAACTGTTTATTGCTGCCCCTAAGGATTACCGGTGTTTAACGAGGTTTTGTTCGATGAAACTATCTAATTATGTAGTGAAAATTAATAAAATAATTCATAGTGGAGCACGGGAAGTAAGACATCAGGGGGCCGATTTTTGACTATCGAGCGCTCGAATTCGAAAAACTTAATCTGGAGTGCGATTTTTGAATCTCACCAAGTGACTAATTCTCACCGATGTGAGTGATTTCCGATAGTAAATCACTCACATCGGTGAGAATTAGTCATTTGGTGAGATTCAAAAATCGCACTCCTGGAATAAAATCGCACACAAAAGTTTGTCGCCATTATTTACGCATGAAATTAATAGTATAAATTATCGTGATTTTTAATTACTATAGCTGTTATTTTTAAAACGTTGTTTCTTTGTTTAATTCAGAGTTTTAAATGTCAGATTCGACGGTTCGAGTCTCAAAAACCGGCCAAGAGCGTGTCGGGCCACGCTCAGTGTCGGGTTCCGTAGTTTTCCGTCCGTCACAGTAAGTGTCCCCACTTAAGAGTTAAAATAACACCGCCACGTAGGATATGATATGAGCGTTCCACGTACAGCGACATCTATCGGCAAATTAAGTAAACTATTGCGCGCGAGCTTAAAGTACGGAAGATGATTTTTATGGGATAATTCTTTAATGCGTGAACCGAATTTTACCGTTTTTACTTTATTTGAAAGCACGTCATTTCATTGTGATTTTGTAGAAATTACAGGTACAATAAACACCTGCTGATACGGTTAAATTACAAACTTAGTTCAGAAATTATTTTGTAATTTTTTTTCAAAAACTATTCAACCTATCAAGTTCAAAATAATTTTCCTAGAAAGTTTTTATAAAGTTCTACTTTTGTGATTATTTTCATATTTTTAAAACTTATGGTTCAAAAGTTAGAGGGGGGGGACACATTTTTTTTTATTTCTGGAGAGATTATTTCCGAAAATATTTACATTATCAAAAAATGATTTTAGTAAGCTCCTATTCATTTATAAATACCTATAGAACAATATATCACACATTAGGGTTGAAATGAAAAAAAAAAATCACTCCCCACTTTACGTATAGGGGAGGTACCCTAATAAAACATTTTTTTTCACTTTTTATTTTACCACTTTGTCGGCGTGATTGATACACATATTAGTACCAAATTTCAGCTTTCTTGTGCTAACGGTCACTGAGATTATCCGCGGACGGACGGACGGACGGACGGGCAGACATGGCGAAACTATAAGGGTTCCTAGTTGACTACGGAACCCTAAAAATCGCCCCCCAGGTGTTTTTAAAATGCTTCGCCGAATTTCAAGATGGAAAGTTATTCTTCGATTTAGAAAATGTTTACAAACGAGCTGCTAATATGACGGGAATGTAATACTAAACATTTCATTTTTTTAATATATATACTTTAATATAAAAAAAAAAAAATCTAATATATATATCTACAGGATGATTCAGGAAACGTGAGCAGGAACAACCTAGGTACACAGTTAGTTAACGGAAAAATCTGCTGCCATCGTGTTGAAGTGGAATAATAAGGCCTTTCTAATATTTTTTACCTTTTTGTTACGTAGAAATTCATATTCATAAACAAAAGAAAGAAAGAAAGAAAGATTGTCAAATTAAGTGAGATACGATGTTTCCAAAGTAACCAGAGATCAATTTGACACATGTTACAGAAAAACAAGAGAGTATCAGTACTCGGTGGAGTATTCTAATTGTAGAGTGACCTGTCGTAAATAATTTATAACTTTTTTTTTATTTTTTTATTTTTTTTTGCACTAAATAATACTGGTATCAAATAATAGCTTCTTATTAACCGAATCCGTAGTGTTAATCCTGCTCACGTCTACTGCATCACCCTGTATTTTGAGGTTGGCAAAATATTTTTTGAGGTTGACAAGTCATATACATATTGCGTAAATGCCACATTTTCATATTTTACTACTCGATCAAACAATGGAAATAAATGAGACGGAGAAATAATCTGATTTTACCTTAAAATATGTACGTTTCATATTATATCGTGTCACTTTATTGCACATAAACAAGTAAAATGCTGAAATGGCTTAAAATACTAAATACCTCATGTATCTTTGACGTAACGGCAAAAGGAAACCAAACGCAGTTATTGCTAAATCGATATCACAATAAATATTTAAGTAGTAAACTGTTAATTAACGAAGAGTAACTAATATTTGATAATTATTCGAGCAGCAATTTTAACACCACAACGGTGGCAAACAAGCATACGGCCCGCCTAATGGTAAGCAGCTACCGTAGGCCATAGCCTACGCCTGCAACTCCATCATCAACTGTGACGCTTTAAAGGCAAAGTAATAATTGTAGATAGCGATACATTTCCTGCTGAAATATTTAGTATGAAAAAAAAAGTAAAATTATAATAAAACATGAAAGTATGTTTATTAGGGTTTACACTAACTACCCTTAGCGTATGCAGCTATATCACAAATACACGCTGTACATAAACTTGTACCTTTATACACTATTTGTGTATGATTGTTCTACTTATATAACATTTATTTTTATGTGTCTTTTAAGTTCAAGTGGTTGTTGCTTTGTGGTTGTCTACATTTTTTTAAGAACAAACACTCTAGAAAATAGGAAAAAAAAACCGTCATTGTACTAAATATGCATGACTGTTCTGTTCTGTATTTTTTAGGGTTCCGTAGTCAACTAGGAACCCTTATAGTTTCGCCATGTCTGCCCGTCCGTCCGTCCGTCCGTCCGCGGATAATCTCAGTGACCGTTAGCACTAGAAAGCTGAAATTTGGTACTAATATGTATATCAATCACGCCGACAAAGTGGTAAAATAAAAAGTGGAATTTGTTTTTTATTACGGTACCTCCCCCATACGTAAAGTGGGGAGTGATTTTTTTTTCTCATTTCAACCCTAACGTGTGATATATTGTTGGATAGGTATTTAAAAATGAATAGGGGTTTACTAAAATCATTTTTCGATAATGTAAATATTTTCGGAAATAATCGCTCCAGAAGTAAAAAAATATGCGTCCCCCCCCCTCTAACTTTTGAACCATAAGTTTTAAAAATATGAAAAAAATCTCAAAAGTAGAACTTTATAAAAACTTTCTAGGAAAATTATTTTGAACTTGATAGGATGAATAGTTTTTGAAAAAAAATTACAAAATAATTTCTGAATTAAGTTTGTAATTTAACCGTATAAGCAGGTGTTTATTGTACCTGTGATTTCTACAAAATTACAATGAAATGACGTGCTTTCAAATAAAGTAAAAACGGTGAAAATCGGTTCCCGCAATAAAGAATTATTCCATAAAAATCATCTCCCATACTTTAAGCTCGCGCGCAATAGTTTACTTAATTTGCCGATAGATGTCGCTGTACGTGGAACTCTCATATCATATCCTACATGGCGGTGTTATTAACTCTTAAGTGGGGACACTTACTGTGACGGACGGAAAACTACGGAACCCTACACTGAGCGTGGCCCGACACGCTCTTGGCCGGTTTTTTATTATTACGAGAGTGATTACTGTCTTGGATTAAAAATTAAGCCAGGCGGCGCACAGGACTTAAAGAGCTAAAAGCCAGGCAGACCAGAGAGTTTATGTTGGAGAGGAGCTGACTTGCAGCAACTTTCGCCGCACGCAGGCCTGCTGCAAAAATTAACTGTACAAAACAGGCCCACCACCGCTCGCACCAGTAGGACGTAGCAGTTGTGGCCAAAAATGGGTAGGGGATGATGATGATTAGTACTTTAAACTATTTTTGGTAGCGACACTTATATCTCTGCGGACATTGTTCACGAAACAATTGGTTATTAGAAATAAAGTGGGAAATGTGTTTGTATCTGAAATATCTGAACACCTACATAGATTTTGGTAGGTCCTATATTATTGACGCGTGGTTGGAACGACAATTGGAACAATTTTTAATAGTCAGGTAGTAAAAGTAAACGAGCACGACTAAAATGCCTATATTATTAATTATTACTGCGCAGTTGGTACAAATTATTTTGAAGGTAGGTACTTATACAATAAACACATACATAGGTAGGAAAACATAGAAAACAGGCACGAATAACAAATGACTTCAATGAATTTTAACTAATATAGTGCCGGATTCTAATTTTAAAATACATTAACAATACAATAAGAACACAACCTATCTCAAACATAACTCCAACACGCAACAAACAATCAACCAATATTGAAGTAGTATTGGAGTTGCGTTGGAATATTTCTCAAGCAAATTCTGATATTTCTGATTCAGATGTTTATACCGTAGCTGTATTGCGTTGTTAATGCATTGGAGTTGTATTGAGGTTGAATCGTATCTATACGTGTTTTAAAGTTAGAATACGGCCAATAATGCATGTAATCTTATTGACATTCAATATACTAACAGAAAATTTCATTCCTTTTTACTTTTGCAATAGATTCCATGAATTTTCCTGTACCTACTCGTATGGTGCATGGTCACGTTTTGTGTGTACAAATATTTAAGTCATAGTTAGGGGGTGTTATTAAGTATTTACCTACTAAAAATACCTAGGTATTTTTCAAACGTAATATTTTTGTCAATCCAGTCGACCTTATTGCTAAAAAAGCGATCTCTTCATTTTAAAATCGATGTCTTTTTTTTGAAACAAGGACACTGTTTTTAGTAGTTATCTATTTTGTATTCGAATAAAGATACGAGTAGATACCAGTAAATCGCATCTGTTCAAGTTGAGGTAACTGCTTTTTTTGTTTTATTATGCTTAAAGATATTGATTAAAAATATATATTTTCAGTATATTTTCCATAGCCGTAAACAGGTAGGTACTTACTAATACTGTACTTAAGAAAGGAAGAAGTTATACTTGTAAAACTATAAATGAAATATGACACTTTTTTTATGACAATTTTATAGCTCGAAAAAAGTGCCACAAATATACCTACTAACATAGCATGTGATCCAAAGATAGAGACAATTACATTTAATAGGAAACCTATATTTTCATACTCAATTGTTAATATATCAACTGAAAAATAGTATACAGCGTGCCGATGACTATGGGGCTTTAAATGTAAGGATAGATTTTGCTGATAAAACTGAATTACAATGAACTAGGGACATATTTTGAAAATAACTGGATTTGTATAAAAAAAAGTTCAAAACTTATTTGAGCAAGCAATGTACTGCAAAATCATACGTTTTTGAAGTGTGACTGACGATGTCAATTGCTTCATTGGATGACGTACATTGAAAATTGTATTTAGTTTGTATGAAAAAAAATATAATCATTACCATAACCTTTATTAAAACTAGATCAGTTTTATGACCAAAATCGATCCTTACATTTAGAGCCTCATGGTCCAAGGCAAGCTGTATAACGTTTCCAGAAATACATTTTCTCACTGAAATATATTATATGTACAAATTAGCTAATCGAAATGTAAAGTGGACACTACAGTCTGTAATTTCAACTGTTTACATTAACAATAGGTTTTAACTTTTGTTTCTTCTAAAATAAGTGACACATTTAAATGCAACATAAATAAGCATACTTAATCTTGACCCCTCAACAGTTCTATTGTTCAAAATACATACAATACGGCCTGTCTTATTTTATGATGAATATATTTATGCAGTTATTAATACTGAGGTACCTACAATATAACCAATCATTGCAGTTTGAGGCGACCCTTGGCAGGAAGTTAAGAATAGGTACCGAACGGTATTATTTTTTCACATCATGCAAACAAATTCAGGTAATTGCCTGACATCAGTGCGCCTCAAAACCAAACCGGCGTCACTGCGAAATTCGCAGCGCTCTAGAGGTAGTTACACGCGCGAATACTAAGGTAGGTACTTACTTATTTTCCTTGACCTACTTTATTTTTACATTAAAAATTAATACCATTAAAACTTTATTATAATCCTAAATAAATAATTCTACTTAATTAATGAGTATCTATTATTTACAACGTTCTTTGATAAAAGACTAGTCTTGCGTTTCACAATCCACTCCATACCATTTCTCTCAATAAAAACAATTTAACTAGGGAAGTTGGCAACCAGGATAACTTTCTGTCATCATTTTACTCATGGCGGTCTTGATATAAATATAGGTTTAAAACAAATGGTTACATAAAGCGAAACCTTAAAATTGATTTCAGCTTCCAACAAATAACTAATTATTAAGACATTGCACGTAAATTATCTGTAATAAAAACAGAATTTTACATTTGCAGGGTTGCACTGGTTGCAGAGCTGTAAGATTATTTTTTTTATTGGAACAAGTGCCCGTGGAACCTGTCAAGCATCGATTTGTATTTTTTACCTAGTCCAATAACTCAAATACACATTTATTTTACATATAGGTACTCCTTATATTATACAAAATACCCTTCACAGTCAACAGCGTTACATTGTCGCTAAATATATAGTTCCCCCCCCCCCACCCACAAAGTTGCTAATTCGAGAAAACCTCTTCAATACCCATCTGCCTTGGTTTTTATTTTCCAGTCAACTGAACCTTACTAATAATACATACCAGGTGCACCGAGACACATCTCATGGGCAATATAACAAGTGTTTGGCAAAATATAGCTAATAACGAGTTAAAAGTTAACCGTAGGTAGGTACATAGACAAGACAAGCGTAAAAATTCATAAATAATAATTAACAAAAAAATATAGCCATATTACAGTCGTCGTTTGGTGTATCGTCAGATTATATGGCTGGTCATGCGTAGTGTGGATACGAGCCCAGATGCGACGTCACGTGGGGTGGGGCCATAGAGTGGGGGGAGTAGAGGTTGCTGCCCCCACCGCCCCAGTTGCTCCACGACGCCGACGGGAAAATCGACGCTGCAACAATAGTTTCCCAGCTTAACTTGGTAGAAAGAGGATCAATACACGCCAGCGAAATGGTTAGTGATCAATTGATCATGATTAACTACCGAATCTATTGGTGTGGCATCCCTGTATGGTCCTATTAGCATTGGAGAGAAGAGAGCTTTTAAAAATAAGTGTGTTGATATCAAACAAAAATCCCAATGTAAAATATACACATTAAATAAATATACGCTAACCGCTAACAGACTGGGACGTATAAAGTAGAACCGCCAATTAAACGGCATGAATATTATTTGTAAGTAACTACTATTATGTAGTACTAACTAGGTACATGTTTATCCTCTCTGTAATAGTCAAAATCATGACTTAACTTATGTTGGCAATTCCTGTTAAAACATTAACATCCTCTGTTTAATACGGATATAAGTAAAAATAATGATTCTAACAAACGCCATCAGAAGCTAACAAAGTAGCTGTAAAAAAATATTATTTACATAGATACCTTATTGACTAAATACTCTCGCACAAAATAAATATTGCAATACACACCAAAATTATTTCTTAATCATAATTTTAAAAAATACCGATCAAATTATTTTTCAAAATTATACCTACCTACATACTTATTAGATGTAGCAAACAAATTAATCACATATTTTTTATTTTTTCTCAAACATTAATATTTTCAGGTTTGAATAGAGTGTAACATAGCATATTCCATTAAGTCAAGAGTGCTAAGTCGACTCGTGCCGCTGACAACCCGTTTCGAGCACTGTGCCAATATTTGCACAAGTGAGTGTACCGCCGTATTAGCACTGAGAAATGCAGATTCCCTCAAGTGTACTGCGTTTGACGGGTGCATGGCATTAACTCTATCATTATACCACTTACAAGTATGTTGACATGTTTTCTCTAGCAGTTACAAATAAGAAATGATTTTGGCACGTGATATTAGTTCGCATTGAAATTAAAATCGCTTTGCAAGTCATGTAATAGTGTATGTAGTTACCTGTTGATGTCGGCATGGCCGCGTGGGGTGCCATGAACGACGAAAGTTTAGCCGAGTGGTGGTAAGAGCTCATGAAAAGATCGCTTTGATATTTATATGCCGGATCGCTCGCCGCCGGTTGTGTGGCCGCTGCTAGCCCTTGGAAGTCGAATTTATAGGCATAGCGTTTGCCATGGACCTTAGTCATGATGTTCTTGTCATAGTAGTATCTGGACAAAGGTGAAACATTAAAAATGATACATCAAAACATTACAAGCCACTCTTAATACACGGTCGCTTTCAGGTGAAGTCGCACAGCAAGGAAACGGGTACCCGACAAGTCGCTAAGCCATGTGATATGATCTAGGTCTATGTTACCTGAGAGCCCTGCTCAGTTTGTCGTAGTTCATGTTGGGCTTGGACTTGCGCTCGCCCCACCGGCGCGCCACCTCGTCCGGGTCGGTCAGCTTGAACTCGCCGTTGGTGCCCTCCCAGGTGATGCAGCCCGCGTTGCTTGAATCACTTAGAAGTTCCAGCAGGAACTGCCAAAGTTGTATCTGACCTGATCCTGAAATTAAAATCATCTTAAATAAATACTAAAATAATCTTGGAAGTAAGAGTTAAAGAGCTTTACTTATGTTACATTACAGTCAAAATTCATTAAGCTCTTTGAGTGGAACATGGGTTTTGAAACAATATCGAATGTCGTATTTCGATAGCTCTGTTGCAATTCAGCATGTTTCCCTTTCGCGCTAATATATTGTCACCTTGCAACTCGGAATTAGCGCTTAAACGACTTTTAAAGCGTTTATATAAGCGCCAAGATACTTTTGTTAATCGCGGCCATTAGCGTGGTGACTGATTGCCGCCCCGAACCCTATCATTACCGCACATAAAATGAGCATTTCTCCGCGCCCCGGGCGACTGGCCCTCGATGTTTACTAGTAATGGTTCAGGTTCATTCAGACACCTTTGAGTCCGTCTATAGAAACTATAGATTTCTGTGCAGGCTAGGAAATACAAAGTGATTTTTAGGGTTCGGTAGCCAAACTAGCAAAACGGAACCGTGACGGTTTTGTCATGTACTTATGTCCGTCCGTACTTATGTTACAGCCATTTTACTCATAAACGATGAATCGCATCGCATATATTATATATATTTACGAAAATTTTAAAAGGAGGGCTTGTGCGCAAATACTTAGTTTCTTTGTAAAATAGTAGATAAAAAGTGAAATTGTGCCAAATATCCTAAAAATATGATTCAAAAATCAATCAATAGTTTTTGATGAACCACTACGTAATTTTATTTTCAACATTATCGGTTTAGCCGCTTTTAATTAATTCCAAAATAATAGTTTTCGCACTAAGCAGAGTTAAGTAAATAACTAGGTATGTACGTAAATTCTAAGGTAATATTCTAAAAGAGACAACTGCTAGAATACGTACATACATGTGTACATATTAGTCTACTAATTTGGGCGTCTAAAAACTCGGTTCTCACTGGCTCTCATAATTTTCAGTTAGTTGCACACTTATAAAAAAGAAAATGAATTCAAATAAGTTTTGACTTGCCTTTGCCTTTTTTTACGTACCACAACTTATTTTTACGTAACGATAACGACATGTATTGTCTACTCGTACATACTAAAGTACCTATATTTTTTATGAAATTGTTGTTCAGTTACATTTTTAACAAGTAAGTATCAAGAGCAGAAAGAGGGAACGTAATAAAAGTAGTGCAAAATGTGGCGTAAAGGATCCCATGCTAATTTTACGGCCACTCAGTATGAAGTGTAAAATGGCAGTAATGCCCCTAGAAGCTTGGTAGATGTAGCCGGCGAGAGCACAATCATGCTTTAACTAGAGCTACTGCGCAGAGCGCGCGACACCGCACTCAATGATACTACTGTTCACGAAGGGATGAAATGAATCATTAGAGAGTATAATTAGGTATGTATACCCATGTGTTTTAATTAAGCAGAAAGTTAGCTGAGGTACAAACGAAAGAACCTAACTAACGCAACATTTCTGGCAATACAATGGTACCATCAAGCCAAGAAAATAATAATAATAATAATATACTAAGGTATCCCAAACATTCTTCCTCCTAGCGTTTGTCCCGGCTTAGCGTTTGTCCGCTTGACAACCTAATCCCATGAATTGGCGTAGGCACTAGATTTTACGAAAGCGACTGCCATCTGACCTTCCAACCAAAAGAGGAAACTAGGCCTTATCGGGATTAGGTCCGGTTTCTGGTACGAGCCGGGGCTTGAACCCGAGACCTCCGGTTTCAAAGTCGGACGTCTTATCGTCAGGCTATCAATGCTCTTTTTAGGTATCCCAAATATTTTTCATCTGTTTGTCACAGCTATCCTTACAAGATAGGTAACCTACCTACTCAAACTTGCAGATTAGATTACTACAACCAACCAAAGGAAGACGTAGAAAGTGAAGCATAAACTACTGTGTAACGCTTGATCGAAGACCCGTGTAAGTAGAAGATTTAGCATTCGACGTAGGTTTATGTTCGGGGTGACGTCGGAGCATGTCGCGATATTGAGCGGCTTTGTTCGAGCCCGCACGATTGGCGAGGAGGCCCAGTCGAGTGTAGCGGACCGTGCCCGACCGGCGGAACAGTGTATTACGTGTGCTTATACGTCACTGATACAATGGAAAAATAATGCGAATTTATATTCCAGATGAACGTCGTTTTCTTTTTGTGCGTCAGTCTGCTCTAGTGGCCTTACAGGTGATATCATGTTGCAGATATTTAAAGTATGAAACTTGTGAATCAAGCTTAGGCACCTTTTCAAATGTTTTTAATATTTATTTATACTCGTATTTATGATTAGCCTGTATTGTCCCACTTCTGGGCAAAGGCCTCCCTGTCTTTCTTCCACTTGTCTCTGTCTATGGCAATATCAGCCAAATTGCTTCGAAAGACGTCAAGATTGTTCCGCCATCTCCGCCTTTTAGGTTTTGCCGCGTCGCCGCTTCCGGGTTTAGTACCCACTCAGTAGTTTTCTTGGCCTATAAGTCGTTTGGCATACGGCAGATGTGTCCTGCCCAGTCCCAGTTAAGCTTGGCGGCTCCCGAGCCTATGTCGGCTACTTTGGTCTTGGAGCGCAAGACGGAGCTTCTAATTCGGTCGGCCAGTTTAACACCAAGAATACTGCGCTCCATGATTTTCTGGAAAATCTTGAGGAAATGCTCGTCAACATTGGTTAAAGACCAAGCCTGAGCACCATAGGTGAGCATAGGAAGAATGCACTTGTTCATGAGCTTTCGTTTTACTCGTAGTGTTACGGGAAGGTTACCCGTCACCCTTCATGTATTCCATCATGGACCCAAAGTTCTTCCATGCATTTTCGGTACGTTTTGCGATCTCCTTCTCTTGTCGTGCCTGGAAAGAGACTGTAGCCGAAGTAAATATACTCATGGACACATATCTCATGCTCTGAAAGTGAGTCATTGATGTTTAGGTACCTATTTATTACACGGGTGGCTATTGATACCTGGCGTTTCCTTACTAGGTCGAAAAAGTAGCTTAGTTTAGTTATCGCCCTGTTTCTCTGTTATTCACCAAATTCGAAATAAAAAGTCGTGTTAACTTAGGTGTCGCGTAGCAGACGAAGTCGCTGGCAAAAGCTAGTCTACCATATAGGTCAATTGCAACAGTGGTCAGCCAATAGCTTATAAGGCTAGCCTTCCATAATGTATTTTCATCCCACTTGATCATAAAGTGCTCTATGCTTGCGGTAAGATCATATACAAAAAGTTTCAAAAACCAGGCTTACAGAAGCACAAGACCGAGAACGGTGGAAAAAAGTTGGAGGAGGCCTATACCCGAAAGGGGTCCTAACACTTAGTTAATAGAATTTATATACATATATATAGAATTGTGATTATTTTTATTTAAGTGGTACGGAATAAAAAGGTTTTTTATTTTATTTTTATTTATGCTTGCGTGTAATATATGTAATAGGTGTCCTGGACTTATACGCTTTTTGACAAATAACGTTATTTATCGTATTTTTGTTAAATCATTGTGTATAATTCGGAGGGTAAAGACATTGCAAACACGTGTCACACAAGCTCTCGGCTTTACTCTTGAGCTTCTATTTGACTCCGGTTTGCAATGTTCCCCCCCCCCCCCCCTGACGTTGCACAATGTATAACCAGCGAGTTGTCAAATTATTATCTTTTTTAGATTAACATGATTGAAGTTATACCTAGCTATTATTTATGCTAGGCATCACTCTTGTTGATCGAGTGTGGAATAGCGAAATACGACGCCGAACGAAAGTATCTCACACAATTAAAGTCGAGGTGGGCAGGACACTTGGCGAGAAGGAATGATGGGAGATGGACGAGACGGGTTACTGAATGGTGGCTAAAATGGGCCAAAAGGTCAGCGTGGAGACCGTCAACCAGATGGTCAGATGATATCTGCCGAATGGTGGGTGTGCAGAGGATGGGACTGGCACGGGACCGAGAAGAGTGGTGTAATAAAGAAGAGGCCTATACTCAGCAGTGGGTGGATACGGGCTGAATAGATAGAGATAGATAGATTATTTATAGGCTAGTATTTAAAGGCAGAGCAAAAAATAACCACAAAGTAACTACCATACAGACTTGCGCAGAAAAAAAAATCGAAATTCACATGAAATCGGGGGGCAATTGGGCCAAAAATTGGGGCATTTTCACATGTAGAAATGCTTAAAAATGGAAAGCCTACATCATCAATAAGATCGTAAAATAAGAATGTATCTAGGACTCTTACTAAGAACTTGTAGATGATGAGAGTAGCAAGCAGGCTCACTGGCCCGAGCGTGTGGCGTGTCAGCGATTTTGTTATGGAAAAGTTGTAAAGTCAAGACAGGTAAATTACACGGTACGGGAGTTCGTCCATGGGAACTTCGACTCGTAATTAGAGTCCGGGTCTGCCACGTGGCTTTAATTGTCTTTATGCGTCTAAATTACAGAAAATCAGAGGGGGGACTGATTCAGAGGCACAGTAATAAAAAAGTCAATTATATGATATTTCATATGTACCTATATTATTTAAATTTACTATGTACGTGTATAACTTACTAAAAAACTAAACTAAAACAACGGATATAACTATAAATTAAATATATTCAATATCACCTAGGTAGGTATATACTTTCTAAGTAGGTATTAAAATTTAATATCGAAAATTAATTTAATGATTAATAATGAAGGACACTTAAAATCAATTATCCACACATTAAATTTATCTACAAAAATAATCTATACCACCCTTTGCCTATACCTCTAACTTTTATAAGTGACTTAATATAGATAAAATATCAGCAATTTACATAAAATAAGGTGGCATGATAAGTGAGAGCCGCACCCCTATCCGACGCACCGTCGTTAGTCGATTAACATTTGACTTTCATACAGGTTTACCAACTTAACTGCATAACGGAACAAGCTATAATATACCTTTTGTTGGTGTAGTAAGAACTAATGATGTCGTAAATAAAATTAGTGGAATTTTAAGTACCGATAACATAATAGATAGTGCACATAGTTACGTGGCGTAAATACTGTTCCCACACATAGTCCATTATCGGCGATCTACGTTGCATGCGGTTGTACAGTTTGACATGATTTATCCACGCACAATTTAACCTCAGCAAGTGATTTTAGCGATCAATCGAATATTTTTTATAGTTTACTGACTTAGGCTGTTTCTAAGCGTCAACAACACTGATAAAAAGCGGTTTGACTGTAGAGCTTGAAATAGAGCTTAAGCAACTGACGGATGCTTTATTAGTATTGGCGTGTGACATACACTCGTAAGCCTGGAAACCCTTGAATGGGGTCTGTTCTGTTATCGCAATCTCGCGTGCTCGCACCGCGTGAGACATGGTCACCCCACTTTCTCAGAGGTCAACCTGCAGGTCACCCCTGACCACTTTCACCTTGCCAGATATGAATTAGTCAGGATTGAATAATGAAAACTTTGATTGCGGTTGTTATTTTTTCCCCTTTTATACCTGCTAAATTAACTGTGTCGAAATTAGTTGTCATGCTAAATCTTTAAAAATGCTACCGCTACCCGACTGTGGTACGGTCAGACTTAAAATCCAGAAATATCCCTTAGGCCGTATCGATGTTTTAGTAGATAGTAAATTACGGACATTAGCGCTGCAGGTTAGACAAATTATAACCTAAGCTTTATCGTTTAATATATTAAGGCACAATATGTCTATTAAAAATGTTAATACATACTAATTCAATGCATACCTACCTAAGATACAAGTTTTTTTAATTAATAATGATTGCAATCCAGTAAAAGTTGCCGCTGTCTGGCGTTTGTCAGTTGCTTCTTGCTGCGGACTTTACTGCCGATTGATTGGTCCACTTCCCATACGTCTAGTGGAGCTTATAGGTAAACAGTACAGCCTATCATATGAGTACCTATAGGTATATACTTTGTGTTCCCAATTACCTGAATTCGCCAGACGACTACTCGTTGGACCAAACATTTGATATGGATCTGGAACAAAGAAAATAATATTAATAATGCAATTCATTTCGTCACAATATACAAATTGTTTGAGTATACTATGCCATAAATTAAGATTTGCAACCATTTTATTTAGGTGATTGCCTTTCTTTTCAAACAAAATATCGCCAGTAACAATGTCTTATTTGATAATGAAACGTTCGACATTCGACGGTTTGAATCATAGAATTACTGGACCGTAAGCCAGGAACAAATTTCATGACCAATCAATCAATCATGACAAATGGGCGATGTATAATGAAGCCTCTTGAAGGTCAGCTGCCGCTCCGTTGGTTGGTTAAGGAACGGCAGCTATTTAATCACTTAAAAAACCGGCCAAGAGCGTGTCGGGCCACGCTCAGTGTAGGGTTCCGTAGTTTTCCGTCCGTCACAGTAAGTGTCCCCACTTAAGAGTTAATAACACCGCCATGTAGGATATGATATGAGAGTTCCACGCAATAGTTTACTTAATTTGCTGATAGATGTACAGCGACATCTATCGGCAAATTAAGTAAACTATTGCGCGCGAGCTTAAAGTATGGAAGATGATTTTTATGGAATAATTCTTTATTGCGTGAACCGATTTTCAACATTTTTACTTTATTTGAAAGCACGTCATTTCATTGTAATTTTGTAGAAATTACAGGTACAATAAACATCTGCTTATAAGGTTAAATTACAAACTTAGTTCAGAAATTATTTTGTAATTTTCTTTCAAAAACTATTTATCCTATCAAGTTCAAAATAATTTTCCTAGAAAGTTTTTACAAAGTTCTACTTTTCAGATTTTTTTCATATTTTTAAAACTTATGGTTCAAAAGTTAGAGGGGGGGGGGGGGACGCATATTTTTTTACTTCTGGAGCGATTATTTTCGAAAATATTTACATTATCAAAAAATGATTTTAGTAAACCCCTATTCATTTTTAAATACCTATCCAACAATATATCACACGTAAGGGTTGAAATGAAAAAAAAAAATCACTTCCCACTTTACGTATAGGGGAGGTACCCTAATAAAAAATTTTATTCCACTTTTTATTTTACCACTTTGTCGGCGTGATTGATATACATATTAGTACCAAATTTCAGCTTTCTAGTGCTAACGGTCACTGAGATTATCCGCGGACGGACGGACGGACGGACGGGCAGACATGGCGAAACTATAAGGGTTCCTAGTTGACTACGGAACCCTAAAAACGGTCATGGCGTCAAGACTGTGAAAATTTGTCAGATGATAGTTTATATGCTCTTACAAACAAACATAAAAATTGGCAGCCGTATGTATCTAGATGGAAAGACCGTCAGCTGATGCCCTGAACATCGTATGTTTACGTGACCAGCTGACGGTCTTTTCATTGCGATACAGCTGACTGACGTTTTTTTATATTTATAATAGGATATAAACTATCATCTGACAATGTTTCAATCGGGACGCGAAGACCATTTTTTTAAACCGATTAAATGTGTGCCGTTCTTTAACCCACCAACGGAGAGGCAGCTGACCTTCACGATGCTATATTACGCACCGCCCTTAACCACTTCACAAGTTGTCGCCTGGGACGCGATGACCAATGAAATTTGTTCCTGACTTAAGGGCTATACGTATTGCCGTCAACAGAAACCCTAAGTATATTTTCGCATTAATAGTTTCTTGCGCCGGCATTCTTACTCAGCAAACATATCTCAAGATCCTGCATTTCACGCCTGTGATACATAGGCCTAGACGAGTCAAAAGATAACGTTGTCCACGGCGACGGGCCGACAACAGCGCTCACGAAAAAACTCCGATACAGTGCATAGATTGCATTACAAATAGGTATAATGAGAAGGGGACCTGCACCTGCCTGAATTTGCATAGATAGGCATGCGGTAACTTTCTGACTGTCGTTGCCCCGAGGAGGAGTCATGCCGTGGATTCCATGCTACAGTGGTAAGATAAGCATTGCACTACAATTATTGGAGATTAATTTCCCACAATAACAAGTGTTTTAATGTACTTAATATACTTACTACGTAAATCGGTAGGCATTGCGCAGTGAATATAATGTGGTTCTAAAACTGATTGCAGTTTTTTACATTCAACATCATAAACGGTCTCCTTGATCACATTCATTTCATACGAAATACACGCGCCAGCAGCGTGTTCTATGCAAATTATCAATACAATGAAATTGAAACAAAAGCGTTCCCCTAACGACAGTTTGCGCCTTTGTTAATGTAATAATAAAATAGTAATTTTTAACGACACTCGAATTAGCTCTCGGACTATAAAGTGGGGTGTTTGTGACGAATTTTCATCGGCGGGGCCGATATTAATTATAACGGCGCTAGTTATGGGGTTCTAAATATTTGTTGGTCAAGCTATATTAGATACTATGCGAATGAAGATGGTGTTAAGAATGATGTATTAGTGTCTACCTAAATATCTACTTTATTTATTTTATTTTATTTATTTGGAGCCCCAACAGCTCTGGAGACCCAAAAATCCAAAAATGTATAATCAGAATCTGAATCAGAAAGCCATTTATTAAATTTATAAATACATACATCAATTCAATTTAACATACTAACTATTTATACAATTAATTACTAGATAAAATTGTTTTGAAATGGCCTCTCCTTCGATGAAGGAGGGATGGTAATAAGACTCCATGGGTTACCAGCCCTTCTAGGAGAATTTGAATTAATTACTTCTTTATTATTTTTAACTTATGTATATACCTATATGTTACTGTAATTCATTTTGTGTTTTTATATATTTAACTAGTTAGATAGACATCAATTTCCTTAAAGCTTAATACATGCTTTTATGAACATACCGTTAAAAATTAAATAAATACTGATTTTAAAATTTCACAATTGATTTTTTAAATTAAACAGCTATATTTTTGTTTCAACGAAATAAAAATAATAAATATCATAAAAAATGCACAGTTGAATTAATTACTAAAAATACTAAAGCCTAAAATTTTAACTCATATTTATACAATACAAGAGAAATGCATTTGATTATTAAAATAAAATGTCAACATTGAAAAAATAACCAACGTGAGAGCAAATAAAGTTATTCTATTTCTATTCTATACTAATAAAAATAAAATACCAAAAAAATACATATTACAATAGTTTCAAAATTATTAATGTCAGGGTTTTATACATATTTTTTTTTACCATTATTTAATTAATTTCATCTGTTGGGTGTAGTGTAGATGCAGACTGTAGATCCTTCCATGCGTCACGGTCACGGGCCTCACGCCTCCAGAGGGGGTAGCGCGCGCGAAGCTCGTCATCCCAGCGCGCGCGCGGCCGACCCGCTCGGCGAGCCCCGTCTCGTGGTGTCCACTCGGTTGTCCTTAACGTCCATCTGTTGTCATTCAACGCATAACGTGACCAGCCCATTGCCACTTGTTTTTGCGAATGACTTCTAGTACGTCCATGACTCCAGTTTCTTTGCGTATGTCTGAACATTTGTTTCGGTCTCTTAGTTTGATATTCAGCATGCTTCGTTCCATAGAGCGTTCGCAGGGTCTAAGTTTGTTTTTTAGTTTTTCAGTTAGTGTCCATGTCTGTGAGCCGTATGTGATGTATGTATAATAAAGTAAAGTGAAAATGTATAATAAAGTTCCGAAACAAATAAGAAGTGTATAGAAAATATTATAAGTTTCAAAAGAAAATTATTTGATTTTTTAGTGGATAGTACATATTATACTGTTAAGGGTTTTTTGTCCGACTGCAATTAATAATAACATGTAGTTACAGATTTAAAGAAAAAATCACTACAATATGTATGCCCTGTGGCCCGACATGGTGATGCTACTCTATTTCTGTAACACCTGGGGCCAGTTTCTCAAAAGCTTGTAATACAAGCGGATGTCAGTTTTCGACATCTTTTGCTAGAAAGGGACTTCCGCTTATATTACAAGTTACAAGCTTTTGAGAAATGGGCCCCTGTACCTCTGTTTGTACTATATACCCATGTTGTACAAATAAACTATTTGACTTCGACTTTGACTTTGAGCTGTGACATAAACATTATACATTGTAGTAAATACAGGAAGCCTATTATAGGAACTCACAAGATACTTAACTAATAGGTTACGTACTATCGCTACCACATATGCGAACAAAACGAATACAAATGTTACTTAAATTGATAGTTTTTACTGAAACTGAAGTAGTTATTCGCTGACATTTCCTGACATTAGCTGAAAACGGGCGTTAAGACATGTGCACGGCGAGGGTCGGCTTGGTGCAGACCCTCAATTTACTTGTAGAAAATGTGGACGTTTAAGCCGTTCAAGAATTGGGCTATTTAGCCACGAGCGGCGCTGTCGCTTGTTCACAGATGCTGCTGCTGTTCTGAAAAGATGGGCAAGGCCTGGTGATGGATACTGTGATGCTATGCAAGATTCAGTTGAGTAGGTACACAGTACAGCTCGTTCCTTGCCAGGGTTATCCTATAGGTATAGTAGTAGTCGAGGAACTACTGTAATGGGGATCTTTCAGCAATAATTCTACGGTTTTTAAGGCAGCGAATCGTCTATTGGTTGCCCTTACCATCAGGCAGTCCACATTGTTTGCCATTGGTAATGTCGGCTAGTCGGCATCTTGCTAATAATGCTGTCTGTACACGCGAGGGCGTCCAGCCGGCGTGGTACGTTTTCATAAAACACATTACAATAATTTTCTTTTTACACGATTCCACCAACTGACGACTAAATAAGTGAGAAATTCTATTAAGTGAGACCATTTAGTTAATAATGCAATTTTATCGCAATGTTTACACTTTTTTTGCACAGTTGCTGGAGGTTTAGTAAGTATTAAATAGTTTTTAAGAATAAAGTTTTTTTTTTAAGATTTTACTACGTTAAATTCAAAGAAATTATAAAAGGGATCTACTAAACGTATTGTTAGTTTAAAAAAAATGAAACGCGGAGCAGTATTTTAAATATTGATATTTCGGAGTTGATCCCATAGCAAAAGTTGTTCAGTATGGCCTATCACCTCGCTCAATATGGCTGGTGATAAAATTTCAGGCTGTATTTTAATTCGAAAATAATGTGTGAAACTTTACACATGCATTCATTATTAATATTATTATAGATATGTAATTCATTATACATTATATTGACAATCATTTTCAACAGGAAAAGCTAGTGCTCATCGAGCTGTCAAATCATCATTTGCTAGATAAAAAATGAATTTGTATCCACTCAAAATGTCTAGCGTAGCCGTGACTAAGCTCCTAACAAAAGACACGTTTGGAATCAAAAATGTTCACAATAACAGTTAAATCGAGGGTGGTTAAATGGCTCCGATGGAGGGGCGAGGCGCGATATAATCGAGATGATTATGATAAATGACTACTTTTATGTGGGAGCGAATTGCAAGCGAAGCCGATGCCAAGCGGATTCTCGGAGCTCCTTATATCAAGAATGATTTAAAATATTGTTAGAACCCTTACTGTGTAGAGTAAAGTCGTAAGAATGTAGTTGATGTCTAGTGGACCCGTTGCCTTACACATCCTAGCTTGTTGTGTCAAATCATCTAGATACTATATGTAAATGAGCCCTATTAACTATGTATATGGACAAAACGAAGGAACAAAGATTAAGAATGTTATACTTCGTCAAGCCTTGTTTTTTTTTAAAATAGGAGGCAAACGAGCAGACGAATCGCCTGATGGTAAGCAATTAACGCCGCCCACCGCAACACCAGAGGGGTCACAAGCGCGTTGCCGGCCTTTAAGATGGGAATACGCTCTTTTCTTGAAGGTTTGAAGGTCGTGTCGGTCCGGAAATACCGCAGACGACAGTTCATTCCACAGTTTTGTTGTGCGAGGCAGGAAGTTTCTCGAGGAACGCACACCAATCCAACGTGTTACCAATCTTCCATAAATTAACTGTAGATATAATTTTATTCTTTGTAAAGGTGTGGTTTATTCAAGTTGTAAGTTGTATACTTCCCGTACGAATTTATAAACACCTGGAAGGCGTATCATAAAAAAAACTCGAGTGCGAACGTGACGTACGTAATGCCAGATGTATACGCCGGGTTAAAGGCAGAACCGTCTATTTGGATTTAATTTTATTAGCAGATAGTTGGTTTTGCCTTTGACCCGGCGTTATAGATAGATAGGCACACGACACGAGATGATTAGAAAAAACGTAACCCTAAAAAACATTAAATGACTTGCCAGCGATGGTTACATTGATGATGAATGATAATGAGCAATTAAGTAAATAATAAGGGTTAGATTTTCGCTATTTGGGTAAACAGTTTGACAGCTGGCAGTTTAATTAGTTAAATCATAATTTCATCCAGTCCATCCATCGTACATCCAGTTTTACTTATTTTCCACGCGAAGGTAAATTTAAAAAATTGGACTGACCTGACTGGTTTTTGTCATGATGCCTCGTCAGTCATCCACGTCCATATACCCATCACTCTTTAATAATCCTGTCAACGCTTAAGATTCAGCGAGCGTTGCGAGTTTAGCTTGCTCATCATTCAGTTTATTTCAGCACTAAATAGTTTATTACAGCACCGTTGCACTCTTGTTAAACAAATAACTAGAAATAAAGATATTCAAAGAACTATCTACGATCCATACACCCACGTACAATGGCTTGTCTTTACCATTGAAAACCAGCTGTTTATAATGTAGAAGACTAGGTACTATTTAATTTAAATAAAAATCTATTCAACACCTGTACTTATATAACGTCACAAATCAAGTTATATCCCGTGAACTCGCAAATAGAATTCTGAAAAGTGATTACGTTTTCAATTTGCGATCTAAATTGGTAGGACGAACGGGCCGGCCTTCTGTTTCGAGTTATGCCAAGCTATGATTGTTTTCGTGTATTTGCTTGAATGGGTTTCCGTTCGAGTTGTCAAAATTGTGTTTGGATGAGCATACCTCTATCCATTATGTTATCGTGTGTTGGCGTTATTGGCAGGTACTTATTTAACTTATGCTTCGACATAATATTATGTGAAATTCTATTTTATTTTATCTGAGGAAAATTAGAAGAAACTTACATAAAAATTAAATAATATTAAGTAGGATAAGAAAAAATGCTCGTAGCCTGGCGGTAAGACGACCGACTTTCAATCTGGAGGTCTCGGGTTCAAACCCCGGCTCGTACCACTAAGTTTTTCGGAACTTATACCCGAAAGGTCATTTGATATTTTCCAGTCGCATTTCGGTGAAGGAAAACATCGTGAGGAAACCAGACCTAATCCCAATAAGGTCTAGTTTCCCCTCTGGTTTGGAAGGTCAGGTGGCAGTTGCTTTCGTAAAAACTACTGGCTACGCCACTTCATGGGATTAGATTGCCAATCGGTCCCAGGCTCAATTGAGCCGTGGCAAAAAAGCTGGGACAAACGTTAAGATAAGAGCTATAATGATTAAGAAGAATAAGCAAATTAAGTACTTTTAAATTAAAACTGTTCTTCTAATTTTGCAACAGTGTTTTAACTATTATGTTTGACGACTCATTTTTGATTAGATGATAAGTATTATATTCCTAGTTTCCCTGCAATGAGGCGATTAAAGTTAATTTTCTTTATCACTTTGCATCATCTGTTTTTTGGGCTTCTGTTCACACAGCGTCAGCGTCGTTCTGTTCAGGTTTTTATTTAGCGAGTCTGTCGAACAATAAGTCTCCCGCGGCGCGGCATGCTCTGTCGCTTCCCCGCGCGAGCTCCGCAATACATTCCCATGGCAAACATGGCTCCCTCACTGTTTGCTGTCCTACGAAACTTCTACTGCACCTAAATATTCCTGGTAGCGAAATAAAGGAAAACCACGACTTGAAGCATGAAAGTATATATAAATTACGAAAGCAAGTCAGCTATTGTGATTGACATCGACCTTGTAAAAAAACACAGTACATCATTATTAATCTACGTTTCTCTGTACTCGAATCGCTTAATGTTTGTGGATAAATGAATCAAGCGAATCGCGCCTGAGCCGAACCCCTTCAGCAAGCTTTATGGAGAAGTGATTGCTGCACACCAAATGAACCTTACGATGTTAGCCTTTTCTACTGTAATTATGCGTCCATTACCAACACTAATCTCGCTGATAGAACACACTTCCATCACGCACAAAGCGAATTAAGCTTTATATGCACGCAATACAGTTTCTTATGTAACGACCGTCAAACCCGACGACCCGGGGATGGTATTTTTTGACAGCATCAAAATCGTTCTTATTACTTAAGCATTAAACCGAAAATCGCTAGTCATGCAAGAAGTTTAGCCGAAAGAGACTCTAAGCCTTACAATTTACAATAGAGTTTTGATTGCCACTGGCGCATCATGGTAGGGTGTAGCTAGAGGCTTGAAGGAGTTTAACGCGTGACGCACAAAAGGCCAAATCACGGCCCTCCCGACGGCGTCAAAGAGCGAATTTGTATTCCAATTATGACACCACCATGGACATCCGTCGATCAATAATAATATTGGTCACTTATATATTTTTTATTTTGCATGGTAGTTGTAGATTTAGAAGTATTTTTTTTAAATAAACTACATAGGTATTTACATTGTTAGGCGTAGGTATAATATCTCCACTCAAAGTATTGCGAGATTGTCTCGAGGCGAGTTTGCGTAACTTTTCTTTTCGTTTGGACTTTAGGTCGATTATTTTAACATAGTATTTACTTGTTTAACTTTTCACAGAAACCTTAGGTCGTGTAGCTAGAGAACAAGGCACGATACAGAATTTAAAGATGAACCGCAAAATTTCTAGTGTCGCATTACCGGCATTTTTGTCGTCCATTCACAGCTCTTCCAGTCTCACACAAAAAATCCTTCGTTCAAACTGTAAGATTTTAGGCTTGGCTGACGCCAAAGGTCTTTTGCTTGCCCCGGTCAAAATTTTCCCGAAAACCCAAAATCGCAAAGGAGTTGGGATGTAAATTAACTTTCGATAACCTTTTAACCCAATGCTGTCCCGTGGAACGTGCCAGACTTATAGCAGCCAGTACTAGAGATGCTGGGTACTGGCTGCAAGCACACCCGTCCCCAAATATTGGAACCTTTTTAGACCCCGATACCCTCTGAGTTTCAGTTTCCTTCCGCCTTGGAGTCCCGGTTTGCGCTCCACATCGTTGCCCCTGCGGAACCGACGTGAACTACCTGGGACACCAAGGATTTCGCTGCCAAATAAGTGTAGGCAGCTTCTCAAGACATGCTGCCCTTAATGATATCATCTGCTTGTCTCTTGCGTCAGTTAATGTGCCGGCTCTTTTAGGGCCAAACCGTCATCTCTACGACTGACGGCAAGAGACCGGATGGTATGACTTTGATTCCGTGGAATATGGAATGCAACCTGCGTAGACACACTGGTCCCGTCGCATGACCACTGAACCACTCTTAGGACAGCGGCAGCGGCAGAGGCAGCCGAAAAAGCCAAGTTGGGAAAATACAGCGGTCTCAGCGTCGAATATCTTTTTGTCCCATGTGACGTCGAGAACTTTGGTCTGTGGGGCCCTAGCGCTCTGAGTCTTCCAAGACCTATCGAAGAGATGTTGCTCAACGTATTAGTTTAGCTTAGCATATCCAGTGAGCCGCGAGAAAATGCTGCCAGCATCTTCGGTACCATGCCGCAGGGGCCTCTTTTAGATTTATTTTAGATTCCGTTTAGTTTTATTTTAGTTTTATTTGATTATTGACATATGATTTTGAAAGATAAACCTAACGGTATTGTTTATTATTGTCATATTTTTTTTTATCTACAATTTTGATACCAAGTTTTCAGAAGATAAGTAGAAAAATAAATTTTTGCTTACTATTTGGTCACCCTACTCAATGTGACGTCTTGTCGCTTCCCATACAGCGTATGTCAAAAGTCATCGGGTGACCATGATGTGATTAGTTTAATATTAATTTTATTTAAGATGGTCACAAATATCTCCTCTATTGTCAAGGTGATAAAGTATGTTCTGATATCTTTGAGTAGGAACATTGGCCGCTCTAATATATTTGATGGCGGCTGTACAAGTACATCATTAAGTAGTGGCACACATAACATATTATTATTATTCTAACTGGGCTATCGATGTGCCGCGTCGACCAGATTTGATCTTGTGGCAGCCCTTTATAAATCATTACTGATTCCCGTTGAATCCAAAAACTTCCAGATTCTTTGGGCTGTAATGTGTTGTACCTCATCTGGTTGCAGTACATGTCGCCCTAGATGGGCTTCTTTTATGCATATCATCTTCTAAGATCACCCATAAGAAACATGTGTTTGTTCAACTTACAATGGCCTGTCATTATTCTAGTCACTGCACAGGTGTTGTCTTTTGAGCCCTAGCAGCTCTTTAGCGGTTTTGTTGTCGAATCCTTTGATTAGAGCCTTCGAGTGTGCACACTAAACATAACTGCAGTAAAAAATTCACTAACGTTACGCCTTATAGTTTCAGCGTAAGATATTAAACAAGTCCCGTTTGTAATTTTGGCTACAGAACCCAAAACAAAACCCTTGTGTACCTTCAAGGCAGTAATTAAAATATATGCGATACTGACTCAGCACAAGTCAGATCCGAGAGTAAAATACTGTCTGGCAGACAATGAAACAGTCCTAGTGGAGGCCATAAAATAATAATAAAAGGATAATTAATCGATTTCAGTACATTACCGGGTAGTCCCCTAGTCATAGTCGTTAGTGCAATTTCGAGGCCCCTATAGCATTAGCTATTTGATTGCGATTCGCCGTGCCCCAATCTCGGATTCAATAAAGTCTCCCCGCAGATATATTTTGACATTTCTATTTGTTAAGACATATGATTATCGGTTAGTAATTGTTTTCTGCGTTCAATCGACCGTGCGCTAGAATTCGACTGTCGGATGTGGTCAAACGATTTCTGGTTTATGGATTTCACTGTTATTGTCATCAGAAAATTCATACCACACATCAGAAACTGTGTTGACCTGAAAAAGGTCAAACCCTTATAGTTTCGCCATGTCCATCTGTCCGTCCGCTGCTTTTTGCTCAGTGATGTTCAGGACTAGAAAACTGAAATTTGGTATGAGTATGTATTTTAATCACACCGACCAAGTGGTCCAACAAAATCTGCAAAAATATTATTTTTTAGGGTACTTCCCGGCAACATGAAGGCGGGGGTGAATTATTTTTCGCTCCAACCCTATTGTGTGGGTGTATCGTTGGATAGGTCTAGGATTTGTTTTGCATAAAACTAATACTTTCGGAAATAATAGTTCCGAAAGTTTAAAGAACTGCGTTCCCCCTTTAACAATTTTGAACCGTATGTTCAAAAGAACCTGGAAAAATTCACGGAAGTGAGGCATGATAAGTGCTTTCAATAAAAACTATTTTAAATAAAATCGGTTGAGCTGTTATTGAATCGTAAGTGCGTAAAAGGACGTAAGTGCCTCATAGTAAATTGATGTAAGTGCCGCAAAATATCCCTTAATAAACGACCTTTTGAACGGATGGATTGAAACAGCCCGGCAACTAAGGAACCCTACACTAGTCCGATATGCTGTTGGCCGGGATTTTAAATCTCGCAATTTAATCATGTCAAACTACATATGTACCTAACCTAGTACCTTTTATTACTCCCGGGATCCAGTCTTCTGACTAGTAAAATAACATAAGCAGATAAAACTTTGCGAATATGTACATAATTCAAATAAAAGCGAGTAGAAAGTTTATGAACAGCGTTAGTACCCGCACTCGGCACGGACAATGTTGTCCTTCACTTCACGCAGCTCGTAGAAATAGCGTTTTGATTTCCTTGGGTTTTTTACTCCCTTGTTTGCATGAGTTGTTTGCCTTGTCAGCAGGTCTTTGGGTGGGCCTGATCAAACGTTGCTCAAACATTTTTTCTAATAATATTATTTTATATAGGAGCAATTAAAGCTCGTGACAAACGATCGTAGCCAGGGTGTCGAGGTGATGGATATTGATAGAGTGACTCACGAAACAGGTAAAAGATAGCTGACTTTAATAAGTATTACGCATATTATGATTCGTGTTACTGGGAGTAATTGTACACGTACTTTATCTAACAACAGTTTGAATTTAGACGTCGATTGTATTTAGCATACCATTTAAGTACGAGTATAACAGGCACGCACTCGATTTGAATAAATATCAGAATGTATGTTTTGAGGCGCCTTCCTTCTAACTTATTATGTTCCTTGATACTGATCGCGAGGGTTTGTCGAATCGAACATAATTTACTTACTGCACACCTTCTTGCGTAAATGTTGTGTAGGTATAATTTTTTTTTAATACTACGACGGTGGCAAACAAGCATACGGCCCACCTGATGGTAAGCAGTTACCGTAGCCTATGGACGCCTGCAACCCCAGAGGATTCACATGCGCGTTGCCTACCCTTTAGAAACCTATTCACTCCTTTTTTGAAGAACCTCATACTGTAGCCCGTTGGGAAAACCTCGGCAGGGAGTTCATTCCACAGCCGCAGCGTTCGTGGGTTAAATACGTAATTTTGTTGTCAGCGAGACATTGGTCATCCGTCATAATAGGTACAGTCGAGGACAAAGAGATGTATACACTTTTGGACCTTATTACAACGCAATAAGGTCCAAAAGTGTATACATCTCTTTGTCCTCGACTGTACATGTTTTAGAGCATGGATGGTACATATGTATCTATGTTTACGACATAAATCATACATTTTGAACATTGAAGTATTAATTTTGCTTTCTTGTTAACAAACGCTGCTTTCAAGGTCAAGTACAGTCACCAACCCGGATTGTTGAACCACTTGCCATTGTTCGTAATTGCAAAAATGGCAGCAAAACTTTACATATATTGAGACTGAAAATGTCTTGCTTATTCTACCTTGAATATCATCAGGCAAAGGCAACAAAATTAAAATTAATTAATTTTTTTATTTATAACTGTTTATAATAGTAGTTTAATTGTTATCACTTACTGCCTTTAATCGACCAAACTCAAATTGTTATGACATGGAACCAGGAAGAACTCGAGCCCCTAAGGCACATTTTTACCTACCTATAGTTTAGGGGTCGAAAGTTTGACCACTACTTGTCTGTACAAAACTCTATTGTGTACCATATTATGTAACATAATGTTTATATGTACAATAAAGTTATTATCTTATCTTAATTTAGTAGTGTAATAAATGACCAATGTAACTGACCGGTGACAGCTAGTCGGTAACATCGGTCATTCGTAACACAGCTAAATTACGAACAATGGCAAGTGGCTCAACAATCCGGTTTCCTGACTGTACATACCTGTACTCTACTCTGTACGAGTATTAGAGTTAGTATTATAGGTACAATTTCTTTTTGATAGTAACGGCTATGGGACTTCAACTGCACTAATGTCTTCTTTTATTATTAAATCGCCCATCTTTGCTTAAGCAAAAGCCGAAAATCAGAGCTGCCCCACGCAGCAGCGAGTAACCCGACTCCGTGACCCCTGCGGTCGCCGGCAGACACGCGGCTGACACGCGGGCAAACACCAATGTTTTCTAATGAAATCGAGCCCGAGCCACCCGCGCCACTCTCCGCCCGTCTCCATTTTGTGCTTAATAAAAACACGCCAGTTATACTTTACTGCACCTGACTGATATACTTGTACGAATTTTACCTGAACTTACCTACAGTTACTTTACTACGAATTACTCCAGCAATAGTTAAAATAAAATAAAAACTTCAAACTTAGACTTAGGTTTTTTTACCAAGTAAAACAAACTATAAACTTAAAAAAAATCTGTTTGACAATATTGTTTGTAGTGCCTAAGTATGTTCACGGTTCGTGAATGAAAAAATATAGTTGCCCTACATTTCTTTGAGCAATCAGACTACATTTTACATTCAAATGGCTCAACAAGACATCAAGGGATCCATAAAAAAGGAAAGAGTGATTTTTCTGTCCTTGTGTTAAGCCCAGTGGTGAAAATACGAGTAATGTACCTTTTATATAACTATCCTATGGACCTATGTTGTCTGAAAATATTTTTTTTTTTATATTCTTGTATACCTTATAAACACGTATTAAATATAATTCACAATAATATGTTTTTAAACGCTTAAAAATTCACATATGTATACAAGTATTAAACCCGTACACATGAATACACAGAAAAAATACACATACACACAATAACATTAAATACGATTATGATTTTTAGGATTTCGTACCAAAATGGTAGGTATTTTTTATTTGCTTACTAAAAAAGCATTCTTTCACAAAAATTTCATTCACTAAACAATACTGGTATCGTTAGTTAATAATTTGCGAGCATTGAATTGTAAACGACTACGGTACATTTCATTGGTATCGTATTAGAGAAGAGCTCATAAGACTCGCCCGTCACGTATGGAGCCCTTCATTGAATGGCTCTTAGGGAAGAACCTTAATAAGATAACCTCTTCGTTAGCTGCCGTAATGAACGCCAGTGGCGAGTAAACCATTATTGTTTTTAGTTTTACTATAGACCTGTAGATTTTAGGATTTTTTAAAATAAAGTATTTATATAAAAGTTTATGGCGGTAAATTGAACCAAAAATACTTAAAAGTTTATTTTCCTATAATGCTATGCTATCAATATCAAATTTTAGTTTTGCCAGATTGTTCATATTTAGGTCGAGCGGATCATGCAACAGTATAAATTATAATGCATTTCATAACATTCAGATTTTTTTTATATTTTTGTAACCTGTGTAAATATTGAACGAAATTATAGGTGTGTAAAGAAATTTGAACTTTACCAAGTGCAACTGGAAAGTGCTCAATAGTTAAAAATACGTAATTATCAAAAGAGAGAGACTGGACTTAAATGTCATCCAATCATGCATATTTAGGTACAGTCGCCATCAGATATATCTGAGCGGCCAAGTTGGTCACAAATATCTGAACAACGCCTCTGTTGCTGCCTGGTTGCTATTTATACGTATTTTTGCTCGTTTGAAAACTGGGAAATTCAGTCTTATGTACTACTAAAATAATCGTATAAGTGCATAAGAGGTTTCTGGTGCTAAGGCTGTCCATAGCTATCCAGTGCCGTTCTGCCGCGCGAGTTATAAGGATTTTTGCACAGGAAGCGACAAGGAACGAACGGTAGCCATGACTAGTAGAATTTGAATTGAATTTTATCAATGGTGTGTTTTATCTAATTGACGAAAATGATAAATTTGTTACATTTAGTAGTGTACTAGTAAAATCCACGATAATTTCAGTGTTATTTTATATATTTTCACATAATTTTCCATTACATTTTTCTACGAATTTCGTTCACACAATAAAAAGCAGGCCCTTCACAAGCTGCGGCCCGCGTCCGGGTCGAAAAGAATATGTTTGGACACAATAAAGTCGAGACACAAATAAGCTTTTATGTGCCCTGGGTAACTGACCGTGGACAACAAACAGTGAGTGTTTGGCGAGAGCCCCCGCGCCCGACCATAGCTAATGGCCGAACAAAATTTATAGTTCGTTAGATATTCCGACTTATCTAACGTAACGTTTGCTGAAGTATAACGCTACTTTAAAGAAAATTGTATTGCGTAGGAGCTGTTTTAAATCTGCTGAAACTGTTTCTAAATTTTGGGTATAATTAGATTTATCAAGAATTTTAATAAACTAATATTGAAAAAAAACTGAAATTCGCGTAACTGTTGGAAATATGTTTTAAAGGTACTACTATATGACAGAATATTCAGAATCATTATGATAGTAATAGTTCCGAACTTAATAACATTTATTATATGTTAATATTGCAGTATTTATTCTTAATTGGGTAAAGATCCCTACTCGTTTACGACCTACCAAAGTGGAGACATTATTCTATACTCCTCCCTTGACAGTTAGAGCTGGGCGGTCTTCTAAATTAAAAATACAAAAACAAACATTAATAACAATAACACAACTATCTCAAACATAACTCCAAGGCACAACTCATAATCAACCAATACAAGGGCTGCTATTTATATATCCGGAAACCGGGATTACAATCTTCTTAAATAGCATATTTGACCTCCATGGTAAAATTTGAACTTTTTTAAGTACTGGCCGGTATATTTTTTCTTGCTTATTAACGCTCGCGTTTTGTTTTTGACGGGTTTTAAATGTCATCTCGCAGCAAGAATGGAACTCACTCGTGAAAATATTCGTGCTATGATTTATTATGATTTTCGGCGTGGTTTAACGCAACAACAGTGCATAGATCAACTAACTTCAACTTTTGGTGATGAAGCCCCATCTAAAACTACTGTGTATCACTGGTTTAGTGAGTTCAATCGTGGACGTAGTATGCTTACGGACGAAGTTAAGACAGGTCGCCCGAAATCGGTCGTTGTACAACAAAATATCGAGGCTGTGCGAAAACTTATAATGGACGACCGACATGTTACGTACCGCGAGATAGAGGCGACTCTGGGTATTTCTATGACCAGCATTAATAGCATATTACATAATTATTTGGCTGTAAAAAAAATTTGTTCGCGTTGGATACCCCACAACTTAACAAAAGAGCAAAAAGATGCTCGCGTCGAATGGTGCAATAAAATGTTAGAAAAATATAACCGTGGTGACTCAAAAGCCGTTTATAACATCTATACAGGTGACGAATCCTGGATCTATGCATACGATCCCGAAACGAAGCAACAATCAACGGTATGGGTGTTTCAAAATGAGCCGAACCCTACGAAAGTTACTCGTGCAAAAAGTACATTGAAACAAATGGTGGCCTGCTTCTTCGGTATTAATGGCCATGTAGCTACAGTGCCACTAGAAAACCGTAGAACGGTTAATTCAGAGTGGTACACGACCATTTGCTTACCGGAAGTATTTGAACAAGTTCGTAAAACTAACCAGCGACGAAGAATCATTCTTCATCATGACAATGCCAGCTGTCATACGTCACGCGAAACAACTCTATTTTTGGAGGGTCAAAATGTGGAATTAACGGGTCATCCGCCGTACAGCCATGACTTGGCACCCAACGATTTTTATTTATTTCCAAATATAAAGAATAAATTACGCGGTCAACGATTTTCGACCGCTGAAGATGCTGTCGACGCATTCAAACAACACGTTATGGAGGTACCTCAGGCGGAGTGGCAGAAGTGCTTTAAAAATTGGTTCACGCCAATGCAAAAGTGCATAGATCATCAAGGGGAATACTTTGAAAAACAATAAAACCATTTTCAGCCGTGTACGTTTGTTTGTTTTTTTGTTTCCGGATATATAAGTAGCAACCTCGTACAAGTATTGAAGTTGTATTGGAGTTGCATAGGAATAGTTTCAAGCAAATTCTTATATCTCTGATTTAGACGTTTAGGCGCTAGCTGTTTTGCGTAGATAATGTATTGAAGTTGTACTGTAATGACAGAATTTGCTTGAAAATTATTCCGGTGCAACTCCAATACAACTTCAATATTGGTTGAAAGTTATGTTTGAGACAGTTGAGTTTTAATGTATTGTTTATGTGTTTTATAATTGGAATACGGCATCTGTATTCAACATAGCGAAAACATATACAAGTTAATACTTCCATTGCAGTGCTACGCTTCGTCGCGTAGCAATTCATAGCCCATAGCAGCCTTGTCGTGCGTTGTACTGGCAACCTTTATACATACTTTACACAGACCTTCCGCGTATTCACATTTTTGTATTTACACTCCTACAGCCAGGCGCGGATCCAGGATTTCGTTCAGGGGGGGGGGGGGCACTTTCTAGAATTTCGTTCCTTTCTTCCTTTCCTTCACAAAAAATCTCACCTATGGGCCCCGTAGACACCTACGGGGCAATTGCCCCTGTTGCCCCCCCCCCCCCTGTATCCGCGCCTGCCTACAGCCTTAGCCAGAAGTGTTGAGCGTAGCAGTTTTTTTGTTTACAATTTTGATGTTAAGTATTATTTCCCTATCATAACAATGTACGATAACGTAAAATGTTATATTTTATTTATATATCTAGAAAACTTCACTTAATAACAATTTCAAGGTACCTAAAAAAAAAGAAAAGTGGAGGTAACAAAAATGCGACTTTAGGTCGGTGCGACAAATTACAAATATTCTATGCAGTTACTACTAACTTCAACAAAACATGCCCGGTCAGTTTGAATTAATTGATAAAATAACTTCAAAAAAGATAGAAACGCTGGACTAAAGTTTCAAGTTTTGTATGAAAATCGCAAGGGTGCTCAACACTTCTGGCCAAGGCTGTATATGTTTGTCATTCTGTCGCATCACTTATAACAGTTATATTAACCTATAAGAGCCGTATGCACATGGGTAATAATAGTACATTGCTTACCAAGGACTATAAAAGAAAGAAAGCCCGAAATCGCAGGTATTTGTGACCCGAGCCGCAGGCGAGGGTTGTAAATATGCGATTGAGGGCTTTCTTTTTTACTGCCCGTGGTGAGTACATGATTTTACGTCTCCACCTGGCCATAATGCGAGTTTTACCGTAAGCGTAGCGTGCGGTAAAACTCACATTATGGCCAGGTGTGACGTAAAAACAGTTTGAGTTTGGGCTACGCGACAATACAATAAACAGTTGAATGCGTATTCCAATGAGGATAAGAGATCCACAGATAATAAAAACACAACTCAATATTTAAATACCTTATTATAATTATTTTTGAATAGATCTCATCCAATTTTGAACATTCGTATGCAATAAAGTCTGTTGCCTGTCAAGAATTGTTCACAGCTATGTTTAGTGAAAACAGATAAAGTTATCTTTTAGATATTTTACCCAAATTTTAATAAACATTAAAACAAGTCGATAAAAAAGTGGTTCATAATGTATTTTTTTTGGAACTCTATATAGCTAAAGCCATATAGATGACTTGATACCGTAGAGTGTATGGTTTTGCATATCCGATGGTTAGATGATTTTTTAACGATAGCAGCGTCTACTCGTGACTTTGCTCGTTCATCCCCATTGCTGTTTTGGGTGTCGTGTAGCATCGGTCATGAATGGGTGATGTAAAGTTGAATGCACTCACCGGGCTGACGCAGATGCGTGTGCGCATCGAGCGAGGACTTTGACATGGCAGACAGCGTGTTGGTGCCATAGCCTGGAACAACACACCGACCGTACAGTATACTTATACTTATAATATAAACATACATTGTACAGCAACAAGACATGCATGGATCGCGGGAATTTACGATGTTATCCTGTATTCTATTATATTATGTAATTACGCATTCACCTAATGTCCAGATATAGAAAAAAACCAAACATGAGCTTGTTATTTTTTTTAACTATTTGGTACATTTGATGACAAGACTGAGAACAGAAGAAGCCACGTTAAGACAAGTAAAAACGTGAATTCATAAAATGCACAAGATATTTAAAATAACGCGGTAATCACAGGAAACACAGGCTTGCAATTATATTGAAGTACGACTTTTACTACTTGAAAATTTTGCCTATCAAATTCCATCAACCAACCATATCCATATCATTATCAAAAATTCTCAATAATGGGTAACATTACCATGGTACAGATTAAGGGAAAAATATGTGCTTATCACACAAATATAAGAAGATTTCGAAATTCTAAACTAAAACCGCTCTTTTGTCTGCTCTAAGTTAGATCATTGACACATGAATTCATCATTCACGTTGTCAAATTTGATGAAAACTAAAAGTTTATCTAACGGAATATACCTATGTGGCACGCGTAGTTAAATTTATGAATTTTGAAATATGTAAATATACAATTATTAAAATATCGATTAATTACTCTCATAATACCAAAGCCCTGTTATTCGATACTACCCGTTATATTGGCCATGCACAAAGCAGCACAATGACAACTGTTTAAGAAACTAGCGTCTACTCGTACTTTATTTTCGAGAATACGGCATACGATTCAATGACCTTTCCAAATCCAACATACGGTTGTTATGCGTGGTGGGGCACAATAGTGCATGCCGACACTCTGTTACCGGTACCACGCAGAGTAATTCTTGACGAGCAATATTACGAACAAGGCCTTAACTTCTTATGCATAGGTAGTTAAAAAAACCTGTAGCTTAAACATACAAACTTACTCAAACATGAAACTTGAAGCAAATAAAATTATTTTGTTGAATATTTTTGGATTTGTTATTTTTTTAAGTAGACTTGGTCACTTTTTCTGAAGTATATGACATCTATTTCAGTTTATTACTCAAACATGATTGATATGGACATGTTCGTCGAGCATACTCGTAAAATTAAGAGCGTTGTATTAGTATCACACTGCAATTGGCTATGTCGCTCCTTGTATTTAATAGGATTCATATTAGTGGTACACAAATTGAAAATAATGTTAGACTAATCACCGACTAATCTTAAACTATTTTTAGATAGAATTGGCCATTTGTGAACAATGCCTTTGGCTACGAGGGGTCACGTGTTATAGTAAATTGCACCCTGTTCAGTCGGTAACAGAACACATTTCCAATTGGTACTGTACGTGGAAGAATTAGATTGTCTCTTTGAAGTCTGCAATCAGATTTCACGCATTGTTAGTGTTAGAGCAACATACTGGAAGGTTCTTTTGATTTGGGTGTTTTTTGATTCCGCGTTTCTCGCACGGTCTTTGATTTTAGGGGTGTGTGTTATTGTATTATTTTTGTACGTAATCAAAAAAACCGGCACCGGTGGAAAGCTTAAAAGATAATGTTCAAAACAATTTTCATTGGAACAATGCATATATAATTTATCTTCTCAGTTTTTAGGGTTCCGTACCTCGAAAGGAAAAAACGGAACCCTTATAGGATCACTTTGTTGTCCGTCTGTCTGTCTGTCTGTCTGTCTGTCTGTCTGTCAAGACCATTTTTCTCAGGAACGCGTGGAGGTATCAAGCTGAAATTTATATCAAATACTCAGGTCTACTGTCCCTTGGAGCTGTGAAAAAATCAGACTTCTAAGCCAACGCAATCAAAAGATACAGCCGTTTATGCCGCAAATTTCCACAAATTTTCGCTCGCAAGGGAATCAAAACCTGCAGGGTACTTCCCGTAAACTCAGAATCTTGAAATTTGGTACGAAGCAACGTCTTATAGCACAGATAAAGGAAAAATTGCGAAAACCGTAAATTTTTAGTTACATTTCCGAGGATTTTAAAAATATAATCACAAATATGAAAACAATTGACCTTACCCTAAATTTTTCAAAATGCGAACTTTTTATTGCGGATTCCAAACATTCGGATTTGGACAGGAGTCCAAACAAGGAAAACACTGTAGACCTGTTTAGACAACTTGCTCCCGGTATTAAAATTATAACTAAAGAATCTCTTCACCTCCTTGGCTGCCCCGTCTTAGACCAGTCTTTTGAAAACTTCGTCGACTGTAAAATTCAAAATTTCAGAGCAACATCACATCGTTTAGCCAAAATTAACCTACACTCTGCCTATTCCATCATCAAACATTGTCTCTTCGTACCAAAATTTACATATGTTCTCCGCGTATCCCATCTCTGGAAATACCCTGATTTGGTCTCAAAATTAGATTCATTAGTCGTAGAAACGCTCACATCCATCTTCAACATCACTTTTGACGCCAGAACTTGGACCCAGGCTAGCCTACCTATTAGGTTCGGTGGCCTGGGTATTCGCAAAATTTCCTGTGTAGCGTTACCTGCTTTCTTGTCCTCGGTGCATGGTACTTATAATCTTATAGGGAAAATTTTAGCCCCTTCCATTGGGTCCCTGTAGGCAGCACACTGCACCGAGGCCAAGAACGTTTGGTCGGTAAGTTGTCCAAACACGGACCCACCTGAAAATCCCTGCTCGCAAAGGCAATGGGACGAGCCGGTCTGTCGACTAGTACGGAAAAAACTCTAGGATACGTCACCTAGTTCGACAGACCGTGCTCGTCTCCTAGCTACTGCAGAGTGGGAGTCAGGTCTTTGGCTGAAAGCTTTACCGTCCCCTAATATTGGAACATTTCTCGATAACACGACCTTCCGCCTTGCAGCCAGTTTACGTTTGGGGGCATCAACAAACCATCCACATCGCTGTCAATGCGGCACCATGGTGGACAGCCTAGGCCGCCACGGCCTTTCATGCGTCCGAAGCGCCGGAAGGAACCCCGCCACGCAAGCATCAACGACGTCATCCGGAGGGCCCTTGTCAGTGCCAAACTGCCGGCTATCCTAGAGCCCAGCGGTTTGGCCAGGGATGACGGCAAGAGGCCCGACGGCATGACACTGGTGCCTTGGAGTATGGGCCGGCCCCTAGTTTGGGACGCTACTTGCGTTGATACCTTGGCATCGTCCCATATTCCAGGCACCAAAATCAGTGCTGGTGCTGCGGCGTCCTCGGCCGAAGACCTCAAGCGCCGCAAGTATGTAGCTTTAGAAAGCAGCTACATATTTGCGGCGTTTGGCGTTGAAACTTTAGGGCCGTGGGGGCCAAGCGCGCGCCGACTATACAAAGATCTGTCGGCGCGCCTAAGAGAGGCTTCTGGTGACCAGAGGGCTGGCTACTATTTTGCTCAACGAATAGCCATCGCCATTCAGCGTGGTAGCACCTTGCCCGTTGACAGCGATCTGGGTCAAATTTTTTATCTGTAATTTTAAGTAGGTTAAATTATTAGGGTAGGATTGTGTTTATTATGTTTTTTGTTACATTTAGTTACATCATATAATAAAAATGTTTTTAATAATTTTAAAGTTACTACCCCTATATACCTACAGGTTTGTACGGAACCCTCGGTGCGCGAGTCCGACTCGCACTTGGCCGGTTTTTCATATTTTTTGGATTTCTGGTTCGGACATTTTTATAGACTTTCAGGGTGATATTTTCTGACAACATTCACTAAATCAAAAAATGTTCAAAGAAACCTTAATGTTATTTTTAAATACCTATCGATTGATGTACAACTTGTTGATATTTAGTAAAAAAATATATTTGACTAATAGGTATTGTATGGAATGCCCCCCTAAAAATCCTTTCTTAGTAATTTAACTACAGAACTAAATAGCCGCATACAACATACCTACATCTTATAATGAAATGTCATTAAGATACGTTTTATAGTTTCCGAGTAAAAGGGTTGTGACAAACGGACAGACGGACAGACGGACATGACGAAACTATAAGGGATCCATTTATATATATTAAAAAGTAATAACGTTTCATTAATTTTTAGGTTACATATTTTTATAAAGCAATTTTATTTCTTTGGCTACCTAATAGTTATAAACTAGTGTTCAAGTAACGTATTTTGTTACTGTGCACTCCGAAAGCACGTAAAGTTTATTACTAACAGTTCTTATAATATGGCAACTATATGCGAATTTATGCAAAACTTGTTGAAATAACAAATGATTTCTTTAATAATTACTATGATGTTACAAATTTTTCGATGTCACGAGCTGTGAAACAATAAATCGAATGGCGCCGTGCTGCGCACATCTCCGCACGATGCCGATGTCAACATCAATCATGCGAAACACAATACCTACTACTGATAACGGCGTACCGTAAAAGCACTATCCACTATCTTTGCGAACAATGCGTGTATACGGTGATGCGTTTCCTGTCTTGTTTAGTTTAGAGTGTTTTTTTTGCATTTAAGATATCTGGAAATCTGGGATTGTAAATTTTAACAGTTATTTCTAAAGTAACTTTTCTAAATTTCTAAACACTGTTCCTATCGTATCTATGTACATGTATCTTAAAGAATATATCTAAACATAGGTAGGTACAAATGGTACGGAAAACAAAAAACTTGAAATTTTCAATCTGTTAATCGCAGTTATTTTAAGGCGTGACTGCAAACAGCCAAACAATCGGAAGCCGCCGTGTCAGGCCCCTTAAAAATACAAATGTAAGCCGGTGTGTGAGGGCCCGTCACCGCCACAAATTAAATTCTCATTACGCAAGATCAAAGGATGCTCGTGCCAAAACTATTTGTCAAAGGCGACGACTGGAACGCGCTGCGCAAACATGCCCGACAATAATCAAATCCACCGCAAATGGAACTATGAGTACTATGACTATGACCCTGTTTATATTTAAGGGACAGATATTTTGGTTCTCATTTATGTTTTCTATTTCTGAATGCAAAGTGCGACGCTGAAACGATTATTTACAATTTTAGTAGGTACAGACTCCAGAAGTGGTTCTGGTAGATATTACTATAGGTAGGTACTATAAATTAAATTTATTAAGACAAAATACTATGAATGTACCTACGTAACCCATATCTTTTTTTATACTCGTACCTAGCAGACAGACAGTTATTTTCTCAATTTATAACATCAGTAAGGAGCAAAGTTTTTTCATAATATTACGAGTATAAAATTAAATGTGTCATTGTTTAGTTTGTTTATTTAGTTTGAGATCGAATCCTATCCGTTTGGCACTCACGTGTAGGAACGAGACGCAATCTCTTTATAGCCTCAGCTCCTCTACTTACGTATAATATTCTGCGCGTTTGCGCTTCAGAGAATGCAAAACAATGGGGTGCTCAAAGTTTCCCTCCGAGCGCCTCCGGCGTTTTCCTTGTCCTGCGTCCTCCTCCACGGTTCAGCTTGTTTGGGAGGGTAAGCGAGATAGAGAATTGTAGATGAAAGCCACTTTCAGCTAATTTTTGCCGCTGCTGGCTTCTTCTCATTTTGAATAAAACCACGGGAGCGAAATGTGTAGAATGTGTTCTATTTTCAAACAACGACGAGTGACGCTTATATTTTAATAATTAGAAGGCAAATATGGTGTTTCCTTCATTAATACGTTTACCTACTCCTACAGATAATTAAAATTAATACTTAACATTCACTTTATGAAAATATTAATCTAATTGCAGTTAAGATTATGCGTCTCATAGAGTGTTCATCTCTTGCAGCAAAAATAATACTATAAATATATATTTAGTATTTAATTGCATGTTTAAAGCTTAATCATACACATAGTACAATGTTGGTTGTACTTATATACATAAAATATCTAATAGTACAAAAGAAATAATAAAAAACTAGGATAATATTTTTATTATGATTTACTCTGATAGTTAATATTCATTTCCCTCTTGATTACGTAATAATCGTTAGTGCTTAATGCACCAGCACCTCAATCCCGGCAAATAAGCACCGTTTAGTTTTAAATAACGCTATAGGTCAGTTAATTTTAGTTCATATCATGACTGCAGGGGGAGCAGGACTATGGGGCTCTCGGATTTGGGGACCTATTTTGATATCAATCGCTTTTTCAATGTACCTATGATGTTATGGTTGTTAATAAAAATACGCGATTTCCTCGTATTAACTTAGGTAAATGTCACGGGTGTTTTTATGTTACAATTTAATTGAAGTTTAACTAGTAGACCGCTGATATTTGTTTTCCAAGTTCAAACACTTTTTAGAACGTGTTATAAATAAGTTAAAACAGTTTATAATAATTATCGAATATTTTTAGAGTGGCGCATGCCACTTATACACTAGTTTGTAATTAAATCAAATACAAACATAAGATGTAGTTGTAGATAAACAAAAATACAAAAAGATAAATTTCGTCAGCTGAGTTACTTGACCCATAGCTTAATTGTTAAATCGATCAAGCCCCGGCAAGGCGTATCGATGTTGGTTCAACTGGGTTGTTATTTTTTTCAATATTTGTATTTGATTTAATTACAAACTAGTAAAACAGTTTCATTTACCATACTAGTCATCCTAATAAAAAAATATTCGTATTTTTAACTAAAATTACATGGCGACTACATTAAATAAAATTATTAATAATATTTTCATGACATTTTGCAACGAATATTCAAACAAACACCTCCGGTATAAAATGAGACATTCCTATCTGAGCAATTTATAATAGTCGACATATTAGAGAGAGGTTTAAGGATCGACCTCTAGTATGATCGGTCCCCTGGGCGCGGCGACTAAATCATTTACAACTTTAGTGCGGGCATTAAGTCGTCACGGGTTGGCGCCGCGCTCTCCCGGGACTGCAACGACTTATCATTACTTTATTGATATCCCACGATGATGTTTAACATACGGGCAACCAGTTAATAAATGTCCCTTAAAATTGCTACGTACTCAAAATTCTTCTCAAAAAGTCACTTAATTTTAGCTTTATTTTAACACATGCCTTATTTGAATTGGTTTATAAATGTTTCGTTCAATTACTCCATGAAATGTAATAGACTAAGAGCTGGCTACGTCAGATATGACAATAATGATAGCAATAAAACCCTACTAGTTAGATTGCTATACTATCCTTATTGCTAGATCCGGGTATTTGGCAGCTTTTAATGGGTGTCAGAGACACAGACTAGCAAAATTTTTCAGAGGGAAAAAAGTAATACCAAAATAGGTAAATACTGTAAAGTATCATTTCTCATAATATTGCAAATAACAAGAATAGAGTCTAGAACTCTACTCTACGATGTGGTTTCCATTTTTTGATCTCCACCATTTTACAGCTGCCAGATGTCCGGATCAAGAAATAAGAACTAACAATGGGGGGGGGGGGGGGGGGGGTTACGTTGCTCTCATTATTTTGTCATATCTGACGTGGCCAGCTCTCCGCCTATAAGAAGTAGGTATACTCGTACTTAATCAATAATACTTTCCAAGATTAAATAAAACATATTTCTTGATACATTTGAAAGAAACATTAGTTAAACAGGATAAGCTTCAATTAAATTTTGGACAAATACCTATCGGAGTCGAGAGCTGGCACCGGCGACAATGCGTGCCGAGTGAAGCATGCGATGCGATAATGGAGTCCCTTTGCTCCGCTCGCTGCGCTATATGATGATAATCATCAAAATATTGCATCACTTACCGAAATATTGTAAGTGTCAATCAAAGAATTAGGTGGGTATTGTTGGGCCGTGGAGGCGCGTGGCGCGCGCGCGCTCGGCGCACGGCTTCCAAGCTCGCGTGTTATAATTTTAGGGGCTATTGTTTTGATTTTTACGCTGAACAAAAAATTGTACATGACATGGTTACGCGTTTTACGAGTGAACGAACCAAAATTGTTGAGAGCTATTTTTGAGGACAGAGAAGTTGATCGGCTTGAATTTACATTGTGACAATATTTTATTCAGTTTTATTGACACGAGCTTTTTTGTATCAAGGTACATACCGCTATATTAATATTTTAACTAAAGTAGGACATGTGTACTGTATGCTACACAGGCTATGAGGTCTCACAAATGAGACGCAATCGACATTCTTGAAAAAGTGAAGACTTGGGGCGAAATGCGGATAGCATTACAAAGCAATAGAAGACTTTAGAATAGTTAAAACAAATATCGAGTCCCTGATTGAAATAAATCACCCATTACAGGTACAGACCGTGAGTATTTGAGTCATCGTATTTAATAATCATAAAATTATAGAGGTCTAAAGGCAGAAGGTAGGGTGACAATATGAAATCGTGAGTAGTGAATGGGTCGGCTCACCTTGTGTTCCCTGGGACGATGCATGTGTAGACCAAGTGCTTTTGTATGAGGCATCTGAAAACACATCAACATATAAAACTAGCACATTCTGAGTTTTTTTTTACTTTCTACGAATATGGCCACGAGTATACTAGATGGATCTCAAATGATTCCAAAAATCAGAATAATCGGTTACTTTATAAAATATTTCCTATTCCTATTTGGGTCAGGTTCACGCCCTTAAGAGTCTGATAACGATTTGAAAATGAAAATCGCTAAAAATAAAGATACTCGTAGCTTGAAGTCTTGTTATTGCAAAAAAATACCTTTGATACACATTTATTATACGAGCTTGTTCAGTGAGGAAGTTGATTCCTGCTAACTTGTTGCTTGATTTTTTATCATTATTTGTCATCCCCTCCAATATGTTTTATATTATCTGATTAAAGCATAAATCCTAATTTGTTTCTACATTAATTTTTTTATGAAATACTTTAATACATTCGCAAAAATACTGCTCTATGTAAACATACTCTTGCTTAAAAAATATGTATGAAAATGAAAACACTTTGAATATATGTATACAAACTAACACTATAAGTAGTCTTATTAGTTACTGTAAAATTGTATCGAAAAGTTGAGCAGAATCGAATATAGTAGTTTATGTAACTGTTACGTAATAAGGGTCCTTAAAATACGAGTGTGGTTTTATGAAACGAGCCGCAGACGAGTTTCATAATAAGATCACACGAATGTTTTAAGGCCTAATTACGTACAGTTGCATACACTGCTTTATCTACGCTCATATTATATATATTAAATTAAGTGTTCGGAAACCATAGAATGACCGCCATTGCACCGCCATGGCCAATTCGATTGTGCCGGCGGTCGGGGAGGCGCGTGCCGTTGGTCAGGAAGGAGCACAGGATTTACATTATGTTATCAAATTCGATGTTTGGAATTTTAAACTCATAACGTATCAATATATGAGCATGTAAAGTTAAAATTACGTTACTGCCACAGATAAAAAGCTTATCATAGTAAAATCGGTTGTGGTAATGCTAGCCATTGCCTACCGTTTTTGAACACGTTTTAGAGGACTTACAGTGTGAGTGTAGATGAAAAACTTTACCGGACTCTTACCTAATTTCCGATAAGTGCCTAAAACAATATTTCGTGATATATAAGTAATGTATTCTAACTTTAAAACACGTTTAGAAACGATCCAACACCAACAACACTCCAATGCATTACCTACGCAATACAGATAGCGCCTAAATGATCTGAATCATATCAGGAATATCAAAATTTGATTGAAAATTATTCCGTTGCAACTCCAATACAACTTCAATATTTTTTAATTCTTTTTTGTGTGTTGGAGTTATGTTTGAGATATTGGTATACATTTACTCAAGGTCGCGGTCCTTGGTGACTCATTTTTATTGTCCTCGAGTGTACTCCAATTATTTATCTTGAAAATCAATAAAGTTTTGTCCTAACGATATGCGATAAAAGTAGAATGATTTGACCCCACTGCATGTGGGTAAAATTTCGCACAAAAGTAGGTACGTGAACATTTTCATTGATGTGGTAATGGTGTTTTTTTAGGCAAAACTTAACTTAATATTAGTTATGCGAATATTATTTAACTTCGACAACTCCACTGTGCTTACTTTTGAAAAACTTATTTATAATTCCGGTATACGCAGGCGTTACGTAGAGGAGGTCAGCCCAAAACGGATAAGCTAAGAGAGATGTAAAGTAAAGCTATAATCTATATATATAAACGTAAAAGTCCTGACTGACTGACTGACTGACGACTCACTTAAATCAACGCCCAGCCCGAACCGTTGGACCTAGAGAGCTGAATTTTTCACAATAGGTTGTTTTTATAACGTTAGTATCCACTAAGAAGGGGTTTTTCTAAATTCATACCCTAAGGGGGTAAAAAGGTTGTTGAAAGTTTGTATGGGTGGGGTTTAAATTTTTGAGTTAGAGATTTGAAACTTCGTACAGTTACTAATAATTAAAAAACAATAAAAGTGATTTCAGCGTTTTTTAAAATTCAACCTCTAACAGAATAAAAAAGGGGTTGAAAGTTTGTATAGCTATAAGTATAAATAGATTAAGAAGATGGTTCTGGGTTAACAAAAGTTAGTTAATAAGATAAAATTGGATATGAAACTCTGTATGAGGAACCGTATTATACACGGACGACGTCGCGGGCGGAAAGCTAGTATAGTATAGATAGATAAATAAACAAATCATTTTCTTTAGAAGCATCAGCTTTGAAATACCCTTTGGGAGCCTAAATTAGGTAACAGCTAAGCAACTTTACGCATTTACTAACTATAAGTAGTCGACGCTTTATTTCCTCCATAATCCTACATTGCAATGATCGCACTTTAGTGTATTTTATAGAGGTGTATAATAAGGACCTACTTGTTTCGCCCGATAGCATATATTCGACTGCCATAAACCCGAAACAATAGCAGGACTGATGCGAAATGCAAAACTCCTGAGTTTTAGAAATTAAGAAGCATCTTACTCGGATGCAGAATATATACATACCTACTTCATTGGAAGTTTAGTGGTAACTACAAACATTTTACATAAAACATGAAAGAATGCAAAATAAGGACACAAAATTAGGCGGATAGGGGGTAATAATCACTTGACGACCGGTTTGAACTACTATGATTTTTTCCGGATAAGGCTTTTTTTTTTGAGTCGCACTATTATTAAGGCAGGCTACCGCTTTTAGCTTTGTGCAAGTATATAGTAGAGGTACAGTTTCAAATAATATTCACAGAAAATATGGCTCGTGAAATTTTTTAACTGAACTGTCTTATACCGTAATAAGACTATCAGTGAAACTGCTGTACGAGTTATTACAGCATTATTGTGGGGCCATTTTTTGGGCTGATTGTGTATCCCGTTCTTTATTACACATATGTGGGTTTTAGACAGGCTAACTGTTTTGGGCTGATCTCTCCTACTTACTTCTGATATCGTACTTTTACCCCAATCAACATTATCTGACAAAATTAAGCCCTAACTTAGAAGTCAAATTGTCTTACAGTAACTGTTACAACAATCGCTTAAGTACCTATACAAACACAGTCTCTGGGTTCGGTCAGTCGGTGGCTTCTACTTTAAACACACACACCTTTCCCTTGGACGTTTAATAAAAAAATATAATAAAAAGCTCCTAATTTATTCGGAGACCTATTTCGACCTGGGGAGCGATTTTTGAGATGCGAACGCTCCAATCTGACATTTAATACTCTGAATAATACGAAGAAATGACGTTTTTAAAATAACAGCGATAGTCATTTAAAATTACGAAGATTTATACTATTAATTTCATGCGTAAATAATGGCGACAAACTTTTGTGTGCTATTATATTCGAGGTTAAATTTTTCTAATTGGAGCGCTCGAATGTCAAAAATCGGCCCCCTGGACTTACAGTGGATTTGCGCTGCATAGAGTTAGCCTCGAAACGGGGACCTGACCTACCAGCCTAAACTTCATTGTAGGAGAAAAAGGCACTGCGGACTTTTGACCCCGACGATTACAAAGTACCTCGACAAACAACTTTACTCGCAAGTAGGAACATCATTATTTTTTCGTAATCTATCTTACTTTTATTAGGTATTATATACATAGTATGAGATGGTTCGAATAAAGTTTTACTAGGTACATATACCGAGCCGTAGATTTTAATACTAAGTGGTCTGCATTCGGTTTTCCTGCCTAATCTTATTAGATTTAAGTAGTGTCTATAAACTATCTGTAAAGCAATTTGCACCCTAATCCGTTAAGCTGTTTTTGGAAGGAAACACGCGAACACCTAAACATTCAAAACTTTTGCATAGCATTCATTACTGCAAACCTCGCCATCGAGGTAGCAAACTTGTGGCAGTTGTACGTTAGTGTTCACATAAATATAAAAATCAGACTGCAAACTTATAGGAAATTGAAATTAATTATTTAAAATAAATATATATAATTAAGGTAGGGTTATTATGTCAGTTTTTGTCCACTTATCGATCTAGCCAGCTTTATGATGCAAAAATAATATATTAAAGAATCCTAATTTAAATGTATTATATTATATTTCATTATACAGCTTATCTAATTTAGTTTAATTTAATATTATGTGATAATAAACCAATTCAAGATGTTCTCATTGATTTGTATCAGTTTAGTCCGGTGAACGGCAAACCGAACCCGGACGGGAAACGGGCATAATAGGCATGGTGATTTTTTTTCATGTATGGTATCAATAGATTCGTTTTGTTGCAAGGATCAAATGTCTATATGGGGCCAATTGCGTTAAAGCAACACAAAGTCAGAAATGAGACTTAAAGTTCGAGATTCGCATTTGTTTTTCAAAACGCTCCTAACAAAATGACGTGCAAAAGTGATGTCACGATCACATAGTCGCCCTGTTTAAAGTAAGGAAAAATTATGAAATTGCTATTTTTACGGTGAAATGTTGCGTTTATGTATATGGTTGCTATATAATTTATTTTACAGTAAAATGTTCAAAATCGAATGGTATCATTGTTTTTTTTAATTCCGCACTTTAAAAATCGTAAAATTTAGAAATTTTGCAGCTTGATATCTTTGAGCCAATTCAATAGAATTTATAAATTTTAACTTTCGTTGGATATATTGATCATTTTGCATCCTATCAACTAAATTTTATTGCATAATTCAACATGTGTCATCATGCCTATTACCCTACCTCGAGATTGTTTTAAAATGAACTATTTTCTCATAATTATTATATTCCTACTAAATGTAATTAAAATTGCATACAAACAATCCCCGCAATACCTGAAACTTCTTCTCTGTGGTAAATCATTACTTCATGTCCTCAATGGATACAACTAGGTGGTAGTGCCTACTTGTCGCACAAAAGCTTGCTATTCCTTATCAAATAAGTGTCAAACTAAGTTCCGACACGTCCTTTTAGTATTCGGTTTACTAAAATTAACCAACGCCAACCCTGACATACAACTGCCATGTGCCACGGATTTGCGGTTTCGATTACGGTGTATGTTCATTAGTATAGACTGAAAAAAATATCATCATTACCTACGTTTTTAATTTTAGAAAGTGAATATATAAAACGTTGTAAATGTATGTGTATGTGTATGTAAATAGTTATTGTGAAAAATTCAGACTGTGTAGAATTGCGAATAATAAGAAAATATATTGGCATGAACGTCGATTAATTCGTACAACGTGGGTGTAAGAGTGGTTACTCTAGTTAAATCACCACGGCGTAGATATAAACTTCTTCAGAAAATAAATTTACAATAAACATCTATATTTAAAGTTTAACTACTTTTAACCAGATTTTTGGTCCCTTCCCCTTGCATAAGTGCGTTCAAAGCCACAGTGTAAACCCTAAAAATGTTTCCTGGCTTTTAAGCTGGCAAATGAATTATATTGACAACTTAAATTTTTGGTGTATGGGCACCAAAAATTTAAGTCGTCAATATAATTCATTTGCTGTTGGCAATAAATAAAGCCTGTAACGAAAAGTATTTTTTAATACAATTGCTCAAAAAGTTTAGTTTATGGAGCTGCAAATCGTGCGTAAAGTTTGATTTTATGCACTAGTGCTAAAAAGTAATCTGATCTGCAAATCGTGCGTAAAGTTTGATTTTACGCACGATTTGCAGATCAGAATTTTAAATAAATGAGTATTATGCGAGACCCGCTTATAAATGACCCACCTGAACTGCGCGCGATTGGGCATAAAGGAGTATTATGCGAGACCCAATAGTATTACTTGAACAACGCGGGATTGAATGAAGCTGTCTTTCGTACACTGACAGAATATAAATGTAATTTTATTTCATTGTAGTTTTTTCGCAATTGTATTAAATAACGTTGTTCGACACACGTGCGGAAGTGTCATTTTCACTCGTCCCGAGTCTTGACCCTCACCTCTCGGCTCGGGTCAAGTAACCTCGGTACTCGTGCAATATGACATACTTCTCGCACTTGTATCGAAAACTACTATTTATAAAAGTTAATGCTGTTTTTGGAAGGTATTTCTAGTTTATTTACTTTCAATTTTTAATACGCCACAAGGTATACTATTAAGACTTAATTAACAACATTTTTAAATTCATTTACTTAGTTATCTAAGCAAGAGTAACATTTTTACTTCTAATCCCAAGTAAAATTATTTTCATATTTGCATTAGGTTGGGTATATGTAAAATGTACGTATATAAATTGATTATTTTGATATTAATAATAGGCAATGTTGTATAAGTACACACAGATGAAATCATTTGGTACTTCTAGGAGTTTTTATGTGGTCTTATAAAAAACTATTCGGCACAGTCTTAAAGTTATAAAATATTTTTTTGTATGCAATTTTTTTTTGATAAATACTGAAGTAAACAGCAACAAAATAAATCATAAACTCGTGAAGTAATAATTTATAAAAAATGCTATTTATAGTACTCTGAGGAGCACCTTTGGCAGGCTGATTTATACGTACCTGACTTATTTATTTAACGCAGAACCTACACATGAAATCGGTTACAGAATAATTAAATACAAATACAGAATAATTAAAATAATTACAATATTATTGGTTAGGACGGAATTTTTTACCTCTTATTGCATAACCTGAGCTCAAAATAGGTGTTAAAGTAATTTCTATCTATCGTTGTGTTGTAACGGTGAACGTCGAGGAAATTGTACAGAAACGTAGTCAATTATTGCATTTTAGCAATACAACTGTATAATTTTGAAAAAAAAATATATATATTTAAAAATTTAAGAAATGTCTTCTAAGACCATTTTCGCGTAGCGGCACGGGATCTAGTAGCTGCCCTAAAAACTGGTTAAAAATATCCTCACACTTTATACCCCTGTATATACCTAATTATGATATACATGAGAAAACCATTATCTTCACATACAACCTGACTATATGTCTATTCCTATCATACCACATTCTCATTCCCAAGTGCTTTGATTTCATTACAGAAGTTGCACAAAATACCTTAATTATGTATGTTTGCTTATCCTGTCACCTTAAACCGTAGTCACTAAAAATGAGCCGCCAAAATGTAATAACACCTACAGCATTATTATGCTACACTATTAACAAATTTTTGTATTGTAAAATAGTGATACCAAAATAGGTAAAAACTGCCGAAGTTGTCTCAGTTATAAAGAACAGTTACAAAGTTTTAACATTAGAAAACAATCATTGGGTATTATTACTGAATAAGAATACAGTAGGCGACTTATGAAATACATTATAATTCGTTTGACACTACTTGCCCTCAACAGAAACTTATGGCAATTGATATAATCTAATGATTTATATAATTTCTCAGAATATTGCATCAAACCCAGAACTCCAGAATTTGTTGACCTCCACCACTTTACAGCTGCGACATGTCCATTGTCCAGATCTAGAAATAAGCATTGTATAGCAAACTGAGTAGAGGGGTTTCGTTGCTCTCATTATTCTGTCATATCATATCTGACGTGCTAGCCAGCTCTCCGTCTAGTATAAAAACATAATGACTACGGATTCGATACACTATAACCAGCAAACGGCATCAAATGATACAAGAAAGCATTAAGGCAGAGGTGGTGAGCTCTTAGAGGTGTCAATAGCCAGGGGTCGTGAGCACTCTCAACCCTCTCCGCGCCGACGGACGGCTATCGCCGTGAGCCGTGCGTTTAGCCGTAATCGACGCCAAGAGGTCTGCTCTGTGTGACATTTATTCGCCTCTTTCAATTTTCGCAGACCTTTGTTAAAAAATGTGAGTTATAAGTGATTTCTTTTCTAGGCCTAACGCTGGAAATGAGGATAAATTCTGTATACAAATTAGGCGTTACCTCTTTGCGTTCAGTACCGATCTACGAGTAACAAAGATCAGAGATAGTGGACCTGAAGGGATACCGATTGGACCAATATTTATTTACTGACAGCAAGAAAACGTCACAAATTAATAAATAATGAGCAAGAATTTAAATACCACAAACGTAATGCGCATAATGCAATAACTATTCATGCCGTGACGTTGACTTTTACGTCGGTACCTGAAATACGGAGCGATAAGTATGTTCAGCGAATATTAATAGTTTCGGAAAAATTTTCTATTTAGTGTTTTTTTTATCATAAAGCCTATAATGATGAAACCACGGCCATAAGTAACATATTTTTTTACGTAACGTTGACGTAACATGAACAAATATTCTTATACAAGCTGTCTTTTTCACAAAGTTAACTACTACGTCAAAATTTAATGCTTTCGTTATTCGTTATTTTTATTTTGTTTACTAAATTAGTTCGATACTAAATTAAAAATAGTAATAACCTTTTGATGGCTTTCTGTGCTCTAAAATTATTTAATTTAACATAAATTCTAAATTATAACTAAAGATGATAACCTTTAATGTCACAGCTATTGTAAAAAGAAAGCTACTTAGGTATTTTTGCCGACGTTACGCGCTACGCTCGTAGCCCATAGCCACGTATTTGTCGTATGTAGCGCATAGTAGCTAACGAAGAGAGAACCCGGCAGTCGGGTTCCTGGTCGTGAAAGTGTTAAATAGTTTATATGGAGCTAGGTTATCGGAGCACACGAAGCAATAAAAAATATTTCACTATTACTAGTAGTAGTTTACTCAGAATATGAATAGTAGTTCTATGATCAAAACTGGAGTTAGTTGAAGAAACACAAAATCGAAAATTACTCGGAAATCCAATCGGTAGATCTTGAGGTCCTCTATCATTGGTCTTCTTTTAATCCCTACTGAATCCGACACCGGCCGATATGCTACCTCATTCTCAAGTTTATTAAATTTTATTATAAATATTATAATTACCCATTCATTTCTTTTCAATTATTTATATACCTAATGTTTACATATTAGGTATAAATATAAATAATATGGATAGGTAGATATACGTTATAGGTAGGTTAACGCTTGTGAATTACCTACAATTGAACCCTAAAGTAAAAAACATAATTGAGTGGAGTAATCTGACAGCTCCTGGCATACAAAACTGTTTGCAAAAGTGTGTAAGTACATTGCTGTCAAATTTCTCCACTCAATTAGGAATTCTGCCTTAAAACCTGCACTTGAACAAGAGCGGGAGAGAACTCGTGCTGCATTTTTGACAAGTTTTGAGTGGAGAAGTTACTACTGCCTAGGCCAGAAGTGGTGAGCACCCTTGCGATTTTCATACAAAACTCGAAAGTTTAGACCGGCGTTTCTATCTTTTTTGAAGTTATTTTATCAATTAATTCAAACTGAACAGGCATGTTTTGGTGAAGTGAGTAGTAACTGCATAGAATATTTGCAATTTGTCGCACCGACTTAAATTCGCATTTTTGGGACCTCTACTTTTCATGTTTTATAGGTACCTTGAAAGTGTTATTAAGTGAAGTTTTCTATGTACCTATATCAATAAAATATAACATTTTACGTCATCGTACATTGTTATGATAGGAAATTAATAATTAACATCAAAATTGTAAACAAAAAAGAGCTACGCTCAACACTTCTGACCAACGCTATATATCTGTAGGTAGGAACTGTATTTTAAGACAAACTGTTATCAATCCTTCATTTTATACCTCAATTATGTAGAGCCGGTATATGACAATAATGAATACTTTTTAAGATTATTTAAACAATACCTATCTCTTTTAACTATCAGAAGCATGTTCTATGAGTAAAAGAGCAAAATACATAGAAGGAAAAGAAACACTTAACAATTGTACTGCCAATAGTTGTCATTCAACGTGAAAAACAATTTTTATTTGTTAACGTTAGACCAATTAGAGCTGCCTATGTAATATTTTAGAGCAATTCAAAGTATAGAATTAATATTTACAATTTTTTAGCTACTCTTATTGTCATGGATCCTCAAGTATAAGCCCGATAATTGATTTATAACAAAAAAGCTGTTACTCCCTAGGTACTAGTGTGAGCTTTTACTTCCTATACACCTGCGTGGAAAGACACCCTTGTGACCAAGTGTTATGATTAATAAATAGTATGAGACAATCTTACACAAATCAACCTAATCCCACATGCAGTAACCTCAATAAGGCTTGTGTTGTGGGTACTAGGCGACGGTATATATAATAGATAGATAGGTAGAAATAAATACTTAAATACATAGAAAACATCCGTAACTCAGGAACAAATGTCAGTGATAAACACATAAATAAATGCCCTGACTAGGACTTGAACCCGGGACGTCTTGCTTCATAGGCAGGGTCACTACCGACTAGGCTAGGAGGCCGTTATGTTATGAAAATCACTGAATCGAACCTGCATTTTTTATTCACTATTCAGGTAAATCTCACGAGAATATGAACTGGCCAATAACTTTTATAAATTTTGTTTTAACATATGAATCATGTTCAAACTATTCAAATTAGCCATTCCTGCACGTGGCATCACGTTATCTAAATGCCAAAAAAAAACATTAAAAATAACTAGGATATGACATGATCGTTATATGTATATGTGAAAACTATTTTACTATTAGTGTAAGTTCTAGCGTACCTCTGTTCATGGCACTAACAATGTATTTGTATAGGTAGGGACATACCTAGTTAGCCACTTACCTGCCAATTTTCCTAGCCACAATGTTTTTTTGTCACGACTTAATTTTGCCACCCTTACGGTTGAACGTTTAGATTGTAGGAATATAGTATAGGTATATACTTGATACATGCCTATTATGTAGCTTTTGCACAAACTATACTAACAAATTTTGTTGATGTCTATTATACTGGTTTGTTTACAAATCATCTAACTGCTATTTAGATTGCCTACGGAATAAATCCTAGTTTAAATTATCAACATAAACCTATGCACAATTATAAGGTAAATATTGTATACAGACGTAATGCAGAGCTTGTAAGCGTAGTGAAACGGATGACGTTCAAGACATTTTTACATAACCCTTAGCCACAACACAGCACAAAACACTTCACTCACGTCACTTAACGATAATGACAATAATGGATATTCACCCGCAAACAGCATAGAGAAGTTGGTAAAAGTGCCCGACCGACTGAGGTAGTCGGCGGAGCTTTTAATATCGAGCATGGCGCGGCTCACGCTCGGGGCTGCCTCATGACGGACTCTTGCGGTCGGACCGACGACGGCGGCACACTCGGCGGGCGCCGGCGCCGGCGGGGCGGGTCCCGGCGGCCCCGCCCCGGCCCGCCCCCGCGCACCCGGGCGACCCACCCCGCCAATCGCGCGCCACTCCGGCTAATCTTTATCTCAGAAAAATAAACAGGGTGGGCGGGAGATAATGACGAGGAGTTCCTACGGCGCCGGTAATCAGCAGGCTTTGTGGCCCGCGACAGCCTGTTAGCCACCGGCTTATAATGCCGACGGTTTGACAAAAAATTAAATGCGCTGCGAATTTCGATTTTCGATTTCGCACTGTTTTTGGGGCGGACGATTACGGACCGGCGAAGAATTGGGTGCGCTTGCCCGCTCGGGGGCACTCGTTTGTCACGGCCGCATATTGTTTCTATTTTTTTAATTCAGCCATTCGGTATTTTCATTTCGACACAATGACGGCGGCGGCCGCCGCTTTTGTGCTCGGTTTCATTTTTTAAATTGTTTCACTGTCCGGCGGCGGCTATCTTGATAATTGTCCATGTAATTGGGCGAATTTAATCATATTGTATTTTGAATTCATATTTTTATTATATTTGAAAGAACACATTCCTAATATGGGTATTATGTTAAGGAACATAGTTAATGTTGAGGCTAAAAGTAATTTTTATAACCCAAATTGGAAAGGTAACGGGGGCAGTAGACGCATTTTTCGTAGCTTGTGCTACGCACCTGCGCGCGATCAACACTGCTACGCGCGGCCGGCGATTGACGCGTGGTTTATGACGAAGCAACGCTAACAACGACAACTACTTGTGATATCTATTAAAATCAAAACTGATCATTTTCCCGTCTAATGATGAATTTGTGTAATAATATTTATAGATAAATGTGTCTAAGCTTGCCTCATATTTATTTAAGTACATTAAGTGGTTGTTTACCAACAATGATTTGTTTCGTAAATCCTCCATTCGTAAATTTTGTATTCCGGGAAGCGACGCGTAAATTGAAGCGAGCACAAGTTGTACAAATTATTTTTGTAGCATTTTGCTAAACTTTGGGACAGCCGATATTCGTATTTGACGAAATGAAAGCTTAGATTTGAAACCGTCGATTGCTAGGGTGGTACTCGTACGTGGTACAAGAAAAGTCATATATTTCCCCTATCAATAAATATTTTTCATACATTCCTCCGTAATTTTGTTTTATTTACGCTATAACTACATATATAGTTTTGAACTCCAGTCCGATCGCAATGATAAAATTTGTAGTTTCAGTAATTTTGTGTATCTTCGGTAAAAAATTGTCGCTAAGTAACATCTCAGAAGTAGTTAACAGCATATTATTTTTAATGGCCGTACACGCCGGCCGTGGCCGTACGTACATAATCAATAATCAAGTGACGGTTTGAGACTCACCACGTTAAACTGAACGCGTTTTAAAACAAAGGCCGTTTTAAAACTGGTTCAATTCAACGTGGTGAGTGTAAAACCATCAATTGATTATTGTCTACTTAAACTAGAGTTAGTTTTATTGTTTGGGTTAATTATAAATTAAGACGGTCATTTAAAATAATATCCTGGGCCTCAATTCGACATGGCATAACTGACAGTAGCTAGCGAGACAACTATGAGATCACACTTTTGTGACAGTTGAAATTTGGGGTGGAATCACTCAAGAGTGACATCTAAAATGGTGGCCATAGCCATAGACAAAACGCTCTAGCGAGACCTACTGACAGATGACAGTTAGGTGTGGACACGTGTGGACAGATGGATTTCACTATATCACCTAGCGTGACAAGTGTGAGAGCCACGTTTCGTAGTTTGGCATGTCGAATCGCGGCCCTGTTAACTACTCCTGGGTGCGTAGCCAACGGGCCAATCGTTAATGCTCCGTAGTGAACGAAACACAACTGTCACTGTCGCACTAATGTGGAAGAGTGATAGAGACAGGTGACTACGATACGCTACAGAGCGTTAACGATTGGCATGTGGGCTACGCACCCTGAGATGTGTTTGTTTCTTGCTATTTTGTTATTTCACAGTTGTCTATAGATACGTACACAATTGAGTATAAACTCAAAGTTTACTTTTATTAACGACATCAAAAAACATAAAGTCAAATCACATATTCAATTTTTAAAAGTTAAAGTGATAAAATGAGTAAGGTCATTTAGTGTTTTTTTTTCAGATTTCGTATACCTTGTTCTACTACTTTCTGACCGGGCCGAGGCTCCCTGCAAGTATATATACTTTCTAAATTAATATAGGTAAATTTATTCCTAAAATTTCCATATGATTGAGATGTAAAATGTCTTAATTGTATTTATGTAACTATCGCCCAAACTACAAAATCAAGCATGTAAACTAACTATAATCCCTTGCAGTTCACACGTACTTCATGAACCGCAGCCTATGAAGTAAACAACCGATTTATTTATTAGTCACTGCGTAGGGCTAACATGAGACGGAACGGCGTCAAACAGGGTGCTAATGGAGAGCAATAGCCCCGCTGTGCCCTCCGCGGGGGACGCCCAGCGCGACCCGTACACTAGCGTGCCATTTGTGATCCACCACGAGGCTGATACAGTGTTCTGTAGAAATGGCCATAACATTTTAAGTGACCTCAAAAGTTATGCGAGAGGCAGAAGAGATAAATAAAACTAGGTAACGTTTGTTAAACATTCAACGAGATCTAACCTCTGTTCAATGAATTGAAATAGGAGTATTCTTATTTAGGTATGTGTGTCTCGATCGCGCCCAGTATTGCGACGGCGGGGCAAATAAATGAAAAATCCATTACTATGAAAAATCCATCGCCATCGGTCCCCGGCGGGTACAGATGGGAATACACCTTGAAGCACACGTAATGTACGAAAGAAAGAGTGACCAAAGCCTCAGATGCCCAGAGATAGAAACGAACCAGCGTCTACTGCCTTTATGGAAAACGCCTTAAATTCAAAGCTACCCTGGCCACAGCGACATCCAACTAAATTTCTCGTGCTAAGGTACAATTTTTGTATTAAAAAGGAAAGAGGGAGAAGTTTTTTGGAAATAAGTCAAAAATGGCTAAACCGATAATGCTCAAAACAATTTTCGTAAAAAGTGATATGATATGATAACGCGCATCTTCTCAAATTTTTTCATATTTTTTGGACTTACGGTTCAAAAGTTACAGGGGGGACGACAACGCTATTTTTCCGACTATCGAAGCAATTATTTCTGAAACTATTCACTTAATCACAAAATGTACAAAGAACCTCAATGTTATTTTTAAAGACCTATCGATTGATGTGCAACATGTTGATATTTGGTAAAAAATTTTTTTATGAAATTTAGTTACATGTATGGAGCGCCCCCTGAAATTTTCTTTTCTGCAATTTCACTACATAAATAAATAGCGGCATACAAACTACACCTTATGTCTAAATTTTATTAAGATATGTCTTATAGTTTCCGAGTTAAATGACTATGGCATACGGACGGAAGGACAGACGGACATGACCAAAACTATAACGGTTCCGTTTTTGCCATTCTGGCTACGGAACCCTAAAAATGGTTGGTTCTTTAGTCTTCGTAAAATCAAGCTTACAAAAATCAGGCAGTAAGTCTATGCCACAGTCAATAATACTCTGGGGCAGGCTGAATACCAGCGCGGAATCCCTGTCGCAGGTGCTAGGCTTCCAGCACATAGTGTAGACTGTAGTTTTAGCACACTCGATTACCTAATATTTAATAGATATGTTCGTATACCTATGTCTAGCTAGGTTCAGGGAAAGTTCTCGAACGTGTAAACGTGTGTGTTCTAGTAAAGTAATAAGTATTATTTGTATTTATTTACATAAACTCTTTTTATCTGTGTTTCTAAAAAAATATCATTAGAAATCCTGAACTTATGGTGAAGTATCTAGGCTTGGTATCCGTGCTTTGATTTTCTATCTTATAAAATGTATGCAGTAATCCTGCATCTACTTAGATTATATTAAGATCTAAGTTAGCGACATTACAAAGTGGTGAAAAAATACTAAAAGTTCTGTTGACACGATTTAATCAAAAGGACACAAATTGACAAAGGCACGATTAAATGTCTGAACATAACTGACGGACTAACGTACAATTACATGTAAGAAAGCCAATTTTTATTAATGTGTAAAAAGGGTTCAATTAGATCGAGCGTTCATGCGTTCCAGAAATTGCGCCCTCGAGTCGACTAAGGGCCGTAAAAATTTAAGCGAGCTCGGCACAAAGGGACGCCGATAGCCGTGAGGACAGATAATAGACTTAATCGCGATAGGCACTTGTCTGCTAGTCTAGTTGTGAGAATTTAACTTTGTTAGTCATGTCATGTCACTAAATATTTAGGTAACTGACTGCAGTAGGTAGGTAAGCATGTCATTTTGTATGACTCATGTATTACCAAAAGATATGTGCCATATTTTGACTTCCCAAACAGTTTCCCAGAAACATGAATACCAAATAATAATTTACCAACTAAATATTACGCATACAATTTTTTAGCAACCCAACATTGTGCAAATAAATTATTAGGCATTTCCTTAATTTGACAATTTTCACTCTACCAATTCTTACTAAACCGAATGCATTCATACTAAGAGCTGGCCACGTCAGATATGAATATGACAAAATAATGAGAGGAACAAAACCCGTCTGGTTAGATTGCTATACTATTCTTATTGCTAGATCCGGGAATCTGGAAAATTTTAATTGGTGGAGGTCAGAGTGACTGAGTAGCAAAATTGTTGAATTGGAAAATTGTAATCAAATCAAAAACTGCGGAAGTTGACTCAGTTATAAAGGACAGGGCCTATATTTTAACATTAGAACAAAATACATCGCGTATTATTACGGAAACAAGAACAGTAGGCGACAATTACATTATAACTATTAATTACATAATACGTCGTTTGCTGCCATAGGGTCTCTCAGACGGCTCCGGAATTTCCTGCCAAATGCTACTAAAATTGCGCTTGCTCAGTCGTTACTTCTCCCCATTCTTGATTATGCAGATATCTCCTATTTAGACCTAACCGAGGAGCAACTTAATAAGCTTGAGCGTATTCAAAATGCCTGCATTCGGTTCATTTTCGGATTACGCAAATTCGACCATGTTTCTAGTTTTCGTTCTCAACTCAAATGGCTCCCTATCCGTCACCGCCGTAACTCTCACATACTTTCTTTACTCTTTTCTATACTTTTTAACCCTGCAACTCCCCGCTACCTCAAAGAGCGTTTCTCTTATCTTAATTCTATTAGATCCTCTCAAAAATTGCTCCTAAAAGTGCCATCTTCATCTTCCAAATTTTATAATTGCTCATTTACGTTCCAGGCCGTTCGTTTGTGGAATTCTCTCCCTCTCAACATTAAACGCGCGCAATCTATTGGTAGCTTTAAAACGCAACTTAAGGAATACTATTTATCTCTTCCTTAGGTTTTTAAGTTGACACTGTTGTTTCTTATTGTGTGTATTATATATGTATATATGTACGTATATGTATGTTTATTTTGTATTTATTTAAGTATGTATATTCATATGAATGTGCTGTGTTATCTATTTCGTCTCTTTTGTGTCTATGCACCACCTACTGCTTATTGTTTTTCTCTAGTCTCCACTACCCAAAGGTTGTCTGGAAGAAATCGCTCATTAGCGATAAGACCGCCTGTTGTTACCTCTACCTAAATTTATCTAATTGTAAAATTTGTGCTTGTAACTGTATGAGGTGTGCAATAAAGAGTATTTATTATTATTATTATTATTATTACTATTTTCCCCCGACGGAAACTTTTGGCAATGATACAATCTTATTAATTACCTACATAATTTCATAATATTATTGCATCAAACTCAGAACTCTAAGATTTGTTTTCTTCAAGTGGAAAATACGAACCACAAAACAAGCCATGGAAAACCTAACATTTAGTAAATATTGTTTTAGAAAATGGCCTGTTGGGTTATATTTATTTCACAAAATTTCTTATCCCAAGTCATCATTAAACAAATTAATTTATGCTAAATCATCATTCAGCAAACTAATTTCTCTCAAATCATTATTCAGCAAATACATTTTTAAACACTCAGATACCCATTTATATTTTATTTCAAGTTAAAAAATTAATATCAATTAATTTCAAATACACATAATAAATAAAATTATCCACTTAAACACTTAAGTAAAATATATTCAGCCCTTGTTTTGGGTGGCTTTGTCACTTACACTAAATATTTTCCAAGTCATGAATTTTTGTATGAACTTTCACAACATTGAACATTTTACACAAATCTCTCAAATAGTTGCAATTCAAACGCCGGAAACGTAAAAAAACACCAGTGCGAAAAATTGAACTTCCCGCAACCACTAGGAAAAAAGCTACTTTTTGAGTAACTGTTATAAAGAGGGTTTTTTGGAAGTCGATATACAAGCATAGACAGTTTACTTATTTAACTGATATAAGGTACCTCTTTATGAGAAGATAAAAACAGGGTTTAACATTTTAACAACTTCAACGCGGGCAAAGCGGTGGGCGGAGGCTAGAAGGAGACTAGGAGGAGGGTAAAAAAGATAAATAAATACGAAACTACCACGAAATTAAACGTTAAGGATCATGGATCACCTAAACCCAATAACAAAATAGTCAAAGCTCCCAACAGGGTAAACACGTCGATATCTAGAGAACAGAGAGCCTGCTTAATGAGTTTTGAGTTTTCGCTTTGCCGAGATGAGATGTGCCGTCCGTTCGCTTTGCCGCTTGGCCGCTCAATTTGCAGCAATCGTTCAGTGCTTTTAAAAAAACGTAGTCGTTCACTTTTATTGCCTTCGGTATTGATTATTTTCAAACCAGGGACTGTTTTAATGAAGGATCATGGGTTGTGTTTTAACAAGTTGTACTATCTTACCATTTTGCCAAAAACAGCCCTGAAACAACCCTGATACAATCCCTAGATAGTTACTAGTATTATAAGCTGAAGTGATTTAGATTAAATTAGGTATAGAGATAGTTCAAATCCCGGCAAAGGCCAGTTAATATAGTTTACGTCACACCTGACCATAATGTGAGTATTACCGCACGCTACGCGTACGGTAAAACTCGCATTATGGCCAGGTGGAGACGTAAAATTGTGTACTCACCACGGGCAGTAAAAAAGAAAGCCCTCTATCGCATATTTACAACCCTCGCCTGCGGCTCGGGTCCCAAATACATGCGATTTCGGGCTTTCTTTCTTTTCAGTCCTTGGTAAGTAATGTACTATTTCACACCACCTGCTCGACAATGCCAAATTATATATCATGCAAACCTCACCGAAAGCAAATCATTATAGCCCTTGGCTTTAGCCGGGTTATAATGTTGTACTAAATCTCATTATAACCCGCTGGTTAATAATGTGAATTCACTTCCCATAGCTCTTATTGTTATGTGCTTAAAGTCTAATTTCGTAAAGTCCGCACGGTGCACAGCCCCGCGACGCCAGCCGGGGCCAGCGCCGCCGCGTCGAGCTGATTTGAAAATCGAATTTATTCGGAAAATCGTGCTGGCCACCTCAATTTTAAATACCTAAAACAAATGCCGCGAGTGTCATAAGACGCTGCAGTATACGGAGTAAAACTGCAGGTTCTATAAAAATAGAAGATAAAATTAGAATAAAATGGACTAATGTATCAAGAATCAATTTTTAGGGCTCCGTAGCCAAATGGCAAAAAACGGAACCCTTATGGATTCGTCATGTCTGTCTGTATGTCTGTCCGTCCGTATGTCACAGCCATTTTACTCGGAAACTATACGACGTATCTGAATAAAATTTACACATAAGGTGTATTTTGTATGCCGCTACTCAGTTATGTAGTTAAATTTGAAAAAAAAAATTTTTAGGGGGGGGCGCTCCATACATGTAACAAAATTTTTATTTTTTATATTTTTGACTAAATATCAACATGTGACACATAAATCGATAGGTCTTTAAAAATAACACTGAAGTTTTTTGACCATTTTGTGATTAAGTGAATATTTTCTGAAATAATCGCTTCGAAAGTCAGAAAAATTGTGCCCCCCCTGTAACTTTTGAACCGTAAGTCCAAAAAATATGAAAAAAATTGAGGAGATGCGCCTTATCATATACTTTCTAGGAAAATTTTTTGAACATTATTGGTTTAGCCATTTTTGAGTTATCTCCAAAAAACTTTTTCCATAGGCATCAGATACGACCTTTTGGTATTAGTTTGGTTCTTATACCATTTAAGGTACGGAATCCTGCTATGTGTGGTCCGACACGCACTTGGCCGGTTTTTACTTTTGATTTACTTTAATAAAAATCCGTTTCTAGTAGCCTTAGCTATTTTATTGTCTCGCAAGAGGTGAGAAAAGTAGAGTATACTCCTCGGGGATAAAGCAGTTTTTGTCACGGGCGCGCTTGAACCCCTCACTGCACTCAGGACTCAGTCTTAATTCCCTCGCTTCGCTCGGGAATTAACTCATAACCCCCTCGCTGCGCTCGGGAGTAAAATCTGGAGTCCTTCGTTACGTTCAGGATTCAATATTGCGCCCGTGACATAAAACAGTGCTTTATCCCCTTGGTGTACAATCTACTATTTTATCACGGAAGTGGAGGTGAAAAGAGAGGAGAGAGCATTTACTTTGGAACTGTGAATTCTAAAGATTATTTTGTACACAAGAACATGTCGGATTGAATAAATGTTAGGTGCATCACTGCATCAGTCTTCGGTCATGGTCATGCCATAAAAATGTTTATTTTTACGGCAAAATGAAAAACTATTTTATATAACAGCAAGAGGATGTGATGGTTGACATTATTGTAAAGGGTAAAGGAGATCGTCAATTCTGGGCCACCTGATATAAACCGTATACAGTTTGTACTTCAATGTAAAATAAATACTCATTTTATTACTAAAGTAGAGAAAATATTCCAAAAAAATTAAACGGGAATTAGAAATACTAAATAAATAAACATTATGTTGATTTTTCCACGATTAAAATACAGCTAGACAAGTCGTTAACGTCCTTATAGCATTGACATAAAGTTTAACTTCACCCTGGTCTGAAACGGATTGTTTTTTTGGTTTGACACAGTCAATGTCTACCGTTACATAATCTGCGTTTTGATACTGTTCGGTAAGTTAGAACATTGTAATATTAAAATAGTATCTAAGCCTATGAATATGGAAGTTTAGATTAGAAATCGACTGTATTAAAACGCCTAAAGATTCAAAATGCGTACTTTTGCATTTTTGATCGGAGTTTGTATATTAAAAGTGGGTTTCATAATGGCATAATATCATGCTTCTTCGATAACGAAACGCATCTTTGTCAGATCTTCAATGTCAGATACTAGTGGTATCGGCACTTAACGGTGGTAAACCTTATCCCTTCGCAATAGTTGTTAGGAATGTTCAGTTAATAGTATCAACGATGGTTTGACAGCCGTCTTTGTTTACCAAAATAAAGGAACTATAAATACGATCAAAATATGACTTTTTATTATTTCATCATGATTCTCGTTTTGTTTTTAAGTCCGCTTTTGTACATTATCTTTAAAAAATCGGTACTTTTTTACATTAATATATAAATCATAGGCAAGCACGCTTTCAAATATTGAGCTTGTCAGATTCAATTTTTAAATGCATGTTTTTTTAATTTTCCCATTAGATTTCGCAATATTTTTACCACCGTCCTGATCTAGAAATTATGACATTCCTTAACGATCCTAAATAATCTGGGCCAGATCACCTAACAAAAATTGACGATCTCCTTTCCTTTTTTAATACAATTTTTAACGCCGACTGTACTTTTCTTGCAATAGTCATCTACGGCTGAACGAGACCTCTAACGAACCCAAACTTGTATTGATTTTATGACCACCTTCGGTCTCCATTATCAGACCAACTCGATGGTACCAAAAAATTGCATTGTCACCCAATTCGGTACCACAGGTATTCCAAATCAAACATTAGGAACTGGCTAAAATCTGGCTTGCAGTATTCTTATAAACAACAAACTAATTAATTGACAAACACTGGGGATTTAATAAGACAAAAGCTTCTAAAAATTACGACAACTGTCATTTTATACAAGCTTTATGTCCCACTATCTACACGATAACTGGTTTCATCATTGAGCTGCAGTTCGTCTGATGCGGTCCCGGTCCGTGCAACCCTCCTGCAGTTTTTCATATACATTTCGGTATATTGGTTTGGTTCCTAAATTCGAATTTACCAAGTTTTGTATAGTTAAGGTATCTTCGTTCTCGGCCACGTAAGTAAGGTCGGGAATAACTAATAAACGAATAGTTTATAAACATCTGAATATGAATTGATTATTGTTTGGAGAAGAAAGTATAATTTTACTGTCCTCCGTCCTGGATCAATCCCCTAATTGTACCGCTGCCGCTGGTTGCAAACGGGGCTGTGCCGATGTGTCGCTTCCTTCCTCATACAAAGTGGCTTCGAATTCGTCCGGTTCCTGAATCGCCAGTTCGCTGGTAGGGCTGCTCGAACCTTCTCATCCATCTTTTATATTCTTTAATTAGTATAGGTCTTCTGAACTGTCTCGCATAGTTCGCATTGGTATTACAAATGTATTAAAGTCATCTTTCCAATAAGTTAAAATGGGCGCAATCAGGAAGCAACATAAATGCTCGACTATTTTCGCCACATGGGCACTAGTTGAAACTATTGTGAACATACTAGTTACGAATCAAGTTTGATTAGTGATGCAGAGTAGTATATGAATGCAGCTATAATAACCCATATAATTGCAAAAATATAATTGACAAATTTAACTTTGTAACTACTACCCAGAAACGAGATTGGTACTCGTATGTAGGTATGTAACTTTTGACTTCTTATAGAACGCCAACATCCTGTTTCAGATATCCTAACAACTTTATATGTATATATATAAACTAAAATGTCACATGCTTATATGAAACTAAACGCGAAATTTGAATTCGATTAACTTGAGCTCTGTCTGTCTAGTTAGTGCGGCGTAGCGCCACGTAGAAGCACATCGTAGCGCGAGGCGTAGCACCGGAGCTACGCCCAGGCTGTGCACTGTTGTAGACTCAACTACGAATACTATCGTTGTAATAGCATATTGGCACCATTAGTAGAGTATTAGCAAATATTTTTGACATTTGAGATACAACTTTTTAGTTTAAGGGCGGTATTAACAACGAAGAATTGCAAAGATATTTAAAAAAACCGGCCAAGAGCGTGTCGGGCCACGCTCAGTGTAGGGTTCCGTACTTTTCCGTCCGTCACAGTAAGTGTCCCCACTTAAGAGTTAAAATAACACCGCCATGTAGGATATGATATGAGCGTTCCACGTACAGCGACATCTATCGGCAAATTAAGTAAACTATTGCGCGCGAGCTTAAAGTATGGAAGATGATTTTTATGGGATAATTCTTTATTGCGTGAACCGATTTTCACCGTTTTACTTTATTTGAAAGCACGTCATTTCATTGTGATTTTGTAGAAATTACAGGTACAATAAACACCTGCTTATATGGTTAAATTACAAACTTAGTTCAGAAATTATTTTGTAATTTTTTTTCAAAAACTATTCAACCTATCAGGTACACAATAATTTTCCTAGAAAGTTTTTATAAAGTTCTACTTTTGAGATTTTTTTCATATTTTTAAAAGTTATGGTTCAAAAGTTAGAGGGGGGGGAGACACATTTTTTTTTACTTCTGGAGCGATTATTTCCGAAAATATTTACATTATCAAAAAATGATTTTAGTAAACCCCTATTCATTTTTAAATACCTATCCAACAATATATCACACGTTAGGGTTGAAACGAAAAAGAAAATCACCCCCCACTTTACGTATCCGGAGGTACCCTAATAAAACATTTTTTTCCACTTTTTATTTTACCACTTTGTCGGCGTGATTGATATACATATTGGTACCAAATTTCAGCTTTCTAGTGCTAACGGTCACTGTGATTATCCGCGGACGGACGGACGGACGGACGGACGGGCAGACATGGCGAAACTATAAGGGTTCCTAGTTGACTACGGAACCCTAAAAAACACAGTTAATTTTACTAAGCACCAATAATTTATGTGTTACAACGGCGTGTTGTAACAGTAATTTATTTTTATTTCTGTTCTGTATTCTATATTCTTATTGCAACTATGTTAAAATAGGTACGCCAAAGATTAATATCATGTACTCGGTGCTTCACACTTCTTCGCCAGAATTGCACCTTTAAATCATTCAACCACAACCAGGAAGAAATTGCAATTAAAAAATATCTCAAGACTAAGGAGTTATTTGTGTGTGTGTGTCATCCACGTGGGGGCGGCCGCGTGTGTGCGTGGTGCGCCATGATCGATGCCGGGGCGTCGCTGCCGCTCTGCTTCGTTTCCGGGCGACGTTGCCGCTCTCATCGTTAGGCGGTGTTAAGCTGAATTTGTGGATTAAGCCTCTTTATGATTCTAAATACAACTTTCACTTTTTGATGACATTTTATAGTGGTCAAGTTGCCTTTTAGTGTAGAGCTCAATGACAATGCTTAAGGCAAGAGATTTAAATATTTATTTTTAACTTTTATGTGTTATTTTGAGGTACGTAATAAATCACAGAGTTATACAGCTTTAAAAGTACTGTTACTATTTACAAGTAATACTTCCATAGCAATCAAAGCAATCAAAAGCAATTAAACACTAGACACGAGCGGCCGATTCGGCTTGTGATATGTGCCCGGAACGTTTGCTTACATAGCATTCGACAGCTCGCGCCGCTTAATCCGCACTTAATTTAAAATTAATACAACCAGGCGGCGCACAGGAAATGAGCTTAGAGTTGCGGGAGGGGGGCGAGGGGGGCGGGGACTGGGGGAGGTACGGGCTCCGAATTAGTTGGAATCGTCGATATATAATTCGATAACCGTCGGTTATTGCGTGGCAAAGGCGAGGTTCGCGATGTTTACTCGCTAAACCATTTCAGATTGTTTTTTTCGAGCCTCCTTGAGGAGGGAAATGAATTTTTACAGGTCGACCCGCTGGCGGGATGCGCCGTCGCTCCGAAAGCAGGAAATGATGTAACAGAGGTGACGCTGCTTGATAAAGATTTCCTTCATTTTGTGGAATCGTTGTGCACCTTATGTTGTGTATATATTAGGTGCTTAAAATAATAAGTGCGATATGATGTTTACAATATTACAATAACAATGTAATGTCAATGTTTAATTTACACTATTCGATTGTTTTGCAGAAGGGGTATGCGAAGATCACGGATTAAGTAAGGCTTTGACACATTATTTATGAAAGTGACCATTTCTGTATTTATAATTTTTTTTTTTTAATACTACGACGGTGGCAAACAAGCATACGGCCTGCCTGATGGTAAGCAGCTACCGTAACCGGACGGACGCCTGTAACTCCACAGGAGTCACATGCGCGTTGCCGACCCTTTACAAAAAGGAGGATTCACTGTGTTGACGGCTAAAGGAACAAGGTCCCTCATCGTCAACACACTGGGTCCTCTTTGAGCTCTTTGGCAACCTTACTCACCAGCAGGAACACAACACTATGAGTAGGGTCTAGTGCTATTTGGCTGTGGTTTTCTGTAAGGTGGAGGTACTTCCCCAGTCGGGCTCTGCTCCAGATTTGAGCGAGATGACATTCACTGAACGTGCCCTACCACACTAAGCGAGATGCCATTCGCAGTGCCCATACCTCTCTTTTTGGCATAGTTTAAGGACATACCAAAGTCCGGACGTAGTTTAAGGACATACCCCGGGTCCAAAAATTACATTTACAACTTTGGCGTATTTTAATACTTTCATGGCTGACGGTATGAACGCCTTCAACGTTTTGACTAAGTTGTATGTCTATTACAATACGATAACAGTTATGCGACAATAGTTTTACACTTTATTTTTGTATAACGAAGAGGCTGTATTTTAGTACCTCAGAAATGAAACACGTACCGAACAATAATAATATTTTTTTATAACTTAGGTATCCAATGAAGATTACAGAGATGTTCAACTTTTTCCAAGTCCATTTAAACGATTAAACATGCTTATTATACATATATATGGTGTAACCCACGCGTTAGCTTGTGTCACTGAGAGCCGTAGGAACTGCTGTAGGTACAGTCAAGGTCTAAAATACTGATGCTATTTCTGGACTAAAATATGCATGTACAGTCACGTCTGAAAATATGGATACATTTAATGTGACAAAAACATGTATCCACGTCTTTACTCCTTGGTAATAGAGTCGTGGATACATATATTTGTCACATTAAATGTATCCATATTTTCAGACGTGACTGTACATACATACATGACCATAACCCCAAAACAATTAGGCGGTTACACAATGACAATGGAATCAACTGTCGAGTTAAATTGTCGAGTCTCTTCTTTCACTGTTAAATAAAAGTACTCTATCAAACAAACAAAAAAAAATTCGAATTAGTCCAGCCGTCTTCGAATTATCGGTGAACATCATAATAAATACCAAAACCAAAGATCCCGATGAATTGAGAACCTCCTCATTCGAAATCTTGAAGTCGGTTGAAAAGAAAGATGATTCAATCGACTAGTTGAAATCGTTGCTTATTAGACCGTCGGGAGGTTATACGCGAAGGTCTCCCGAAAGTCGAACTTGGCTGATTGCTATCGTCTATCGAAGCCATCGGTCCGGAAAGTCTGTTGTTATATATATATTGCTCCATTAAAGGTGGTTTATCGTGTCCAATACACCGCTTCAGTGGATTCTACAACCGGTAGGTCAATTATAGGTACTTACATGTCCGAATTGTCCATAGATTAGTAAGTACTTGACGTACTTGTACTTACAATTGGAATGCAGACATTTTATTTATGGTCGGTAGGGTTTATGGTTAGAAAAAGCGCTGATATGACGTTCGACTTTCAATCCGGAGGTCTCGGGTTCAAACCCCGGCTCGTACCACTGAGTTTTTCGGGACTTATGTACGGAATATAATTTGATATTTACCAGTCGCTTTTCGGTGAAGGAAAACAACGTAAGGAAACCGGACCTAATTCCGATAAGGCCTAGTTTCCCCTCTGGGTTGGAAGTTCAGATGGCAGTCACATTCGTAATAACTAGTGGCTACGCCAATTCCTGGGATTAGGTTGTCAAGCGGATCTGAAGCATGGTTAGACTAACACAAATATACTACTAGAGTACCGAGTGACGGGTGGTGACCTGGTGACCCAACTCGTGTTGAGCGTATTGAGCGAGTTGTTTGTAATTTTGAAGGAATAAAAAGTCAAATACTAACGGAATCGTAATTATTCTATGTGGTATGGATGAAACAAAATCAACACCGAAGTCATGTGCTGTAGTTAGCCTGACAATGAAAGTGACTGTGCCGTAGTCATGAATTTTAACGTACAGTCACCTCCGAAAATATGGATACATTTAATGTGTCAAAATTATGTAGCCACGACTCTATTACCAAGGCGTAAAGTCTTGGATACATGTTTATGTCATAATACTCATAATAAATGTACGATATTTTCAGACCTAACCGTACCTACGGCAGGTAACTGGTTAATTATGAATTTATGAACCATACCGAAAACAACTGAAACTAATTTTTATTTAAATAGCATAGTAAGTAGTCTATATGTAGTTTAAGATTACTTAAGGATACTTGTTTTGTTCCGTTAACAATGCGATCTTAATATAATTTGTGTGAAATCTCAGTGGAATTTGTGCTAGGATTTAAGCTGTACCTATTTACCTCCATGATTTATTTATTGTACATGTTTTTGGCTTGTATCTGTTTTTCTCCCCAAAGAATAAAAAAAAAGCATAGACCATTTCACAGAGAAGTTCGTCTATATGATCTCAACATTGTAGAAGTTCCAAAGATTTCCAGCAGTTCTTATCAGACAAAAGAACTTGACTGCGTTTCATTGAAAAACTTTGCACAGGGAATAGTTTAACGAGTTCCTGGAGCTAAGGCTGGGAAGAGCTAATTTTTTGCGAGCATGCACTCCGGGCGTCCGACTGGACTCATCGATCTCATTTACCATTCCACTTCTTATTTTGTATACGGACTAAATACTCATAATTTATCAGTTTCTTTTCAAGTAAGAAAAACACATGCGGATATCTGTGAAGTAATTTGAAAGTGTGGGATATTCCTAATTCTCATAAAGTTTGCATTTACAGTTCTGCGTGGTAATTATTTTAACGTTAGACAATTTAGAGATTTATAATAAGTAATCACACGAGATTAATCCGTTTTAATTGATATTTTGCGATACTTTAATTTATTCTATACTAGCTTTTTCCCGCGGCTTCGCTCGCGTTAAATTCGGGGTAACAAACCATACAAACTTCCACCCCCCATTTTAGAGAAGTGGGGGGTTAGAAAGAGGCAAAAAGTAGCCTATGTCACTCTCCATCCCTTCAACTATCTCCACTTAAAAAATCACGTCAATTTGTCACCCCGTTTTGTCGTGAAAGACGGACAACACACACATACACTTTCCCATTTATAATATTAGTATGGATTCTCATTCATGTAACTACATATATGTACAAGTAAAACTAATCTTAGTTTGACATATTATTCAGGCATCAGGCCATGATATATGATGAAATGAAACAGGTAAGTTAACACGGTATATTTTCTATATTACTTACATACACTGTTTATATTTCTGATGTGTATTTAGTTAAGTACTTGTAAGCTTGTAAGAGTAAATACCAATATTTACTGTTCCTGATCAGGAACAGTAAATATTGCCCTCTCTCTAACAGCAGCCCAAAGCTCATGTAAATCAGAGAAGCACGCAAAGGATCTATACTAATCATATTATCAGCTACTAGATTAGTGGTAGGAAGATATAAAGGGTCCATTGTAGTTGCGGCGGCAGCGTCGCCGGAAACGCCCCCCCTCCCCATCGCCGACGGAAATGGCGGCGAGGAGCGGAGACAGCGACATCCGCCGAGGTGAAGCCAACGGTAGTGGGTTCAGTCGACACCCGGCCTTTGTTCCCTAAGCACCTAGCCGACAAAGACCCACTTTTGGTAAATTTGTGTTATTGGCGCTGCCAGGACGCGGCGGACGGATTGCCTCGCGACCTATGCTAACTTGTTCATGTTCTGATGCCGACTCACACAATCATTGGCAATCGTGTACTTTGTAACTTTTAGGAGAAAATTAATCAAATTAATGGTTAGGTATATTAAATTGATTCTTCGTATATTCTACTTCGCTAATTTGATTGATACACTGCACGTACTGCAATGCGTTTAGATATTGGTAGCCATCATCCTTTTTGATTGCAGTAAAATACTTTATAGCGCAAACAAGTACAAATAACGATTGCAAGGACATTTATTTCTGAATCAAAGAATTTCGTGAATTTATTCTGGGTAGTGATAAACCAGTGTTAAAGTGCGTACCCCTTTCTAGACATCTAGGTACGTCCAAATGTCAAATCAACGCAAACACAAATAACGATTACACTAGTATTTTTGCTGTTGGTGTGAGCTTCGCATACTTTGGACGTAGGTATATGTTCTCCGAGAAGGGCATGCATTTTAACAGTTTCCGAACCAGCAACCCGCTAGGCGCTGTGTAGCGGAATTCCGCTACAAAGCGAAAAAACGCTGGAATCTGCTACAAGCGTAGCGCGTAGCGAACAGTGGCCATAGACCTATATATTACCTACTTACAGAAAATGTTAAGAATGTTCTGTAACCTTTAAGTAGGTAGCTGAGAGATATTTCTTAGTTAACTCTTGAAAAAGCTTTATGTCAATGAGATCTCACAACAATTGATGTAGGTGTGAGATATACAGACGGTGAGATACATAATGGCCAAAACGTACAGTTTCATCACTTCCAGTATCGAATCTACATCTAAAGTAATCCATAAGTTGAAATCTAAGAAGTTGAAATTGTAAGGTAGACGTAAGTTTTCAAATACCGCAACTACCCTTAATGTATTGTTATGTGACGGTGACTGCCAGAATGTAAATAATGCAACTATCGAATTATATCAGATAATTGCAGTTTGATTTCTATTCGTTTCCGTTAATCCTTATTAGATTATTTGGATTGGAATTAGTAAATATGCTTGCTAACTTAAATATTACGTATCTGGATATCCTGTATTCAATTATTATAGTCGAGTTGACAATAATCGAATAATTGTACAAGTAAATAATCTCGTCAAGTGTAATAATTTAGCATTGCTAATTATTATTCACTTGAAGTTATTTACAAGGAGTAAATATATTACTTGAACCTTCACATATTTTGCGAAGTGGGTATCCTGTATTGCTGTCACATTATGATTAAGTAAACGATACTAAATATTGATAGTTTAGTAAATAATAACTTATTGTCATTTTTTTAATTATATTTTCATCTATTCTGAACTAAGCAAATATATTTACTATTATACTATTTCCAATTATTTCGATAACCGGATGTGCCGGAAATATAGAATTCTTGTCGTGTCAGGTAGTAGAAGGGGTAATGGGTAAGCCCTTATAAACAAGTGTCTGGCAGTTGTGGGGCACATTGGTGATTGGAGAGCTAACCAGCGAGAACCAAGTTAAGTGTAATATTGATTACTCACCTCTAAATAATATCGAGGGTTAATTAAATAAAATGTATTGGTGTGTACCTTGTTACCGTGTACCTAATAATGTATTCAAATATATAAACGTGTAATACTGTATTTCAAGTTGGTGCATGGTACAACGTACACACCAACCTTATATTGGAAATAATTTAGCCTTTTTGATTACATGAGACTATATATATATTACTCTATTTTTGCTAAAAGTGTTAAATATATTATGTGCAGAATATTATGATTAATATCCATACGGGATACTTGTAGTAATGGTTGAGGAATTAGAATGGATTTAATATCCTTTGTTTTATATCTTGACTTACTTAGTGGTGATGGCAGTATTGCAACATTGATTAAATTATTCGGAATTATTATAAGTAATATTCTTTAATAAACATAATTGCATTTACTATGGTTGTTCTTAACATTTTATATTTATAAAATGGACTCTCACCTTTAATCTATTCAATGTTGAATAAATGAAATAAATTATATTTTGTCTTTTATTAACTAAATCTGACATAGGCACCAATGGAAGTCGTCACTGGCGTTTTTAATTTATTCGTAATTACTGTCATGATCATGATTCTAAGAACAAACCTATACCTATAAGAATATATTCCATAAAATATACTTATATTCCAGACCAATAGACAGTCGCTATAAATTCACAATATTCACATTAAAGGGGAAACTCGCCCTGTACGCCCTCTTTTAGACTGTTAAGCAAACTCAAAGACTTCTAGTTAGGTGTGGTACTCATGAATCCGTCAAGTGGCAGCGCCCTCTCTGTCAATTTACGTGAACTATTATCTAAACCAGAGGGTGAACTAGTCGTACGCTACCCTTGTGGCTCCGTTAGCCCTCTGTTAAAATACTAAGGCGGCTTCTTAGATGCAAATCCGCAAACCGCCGCGGTGTGCGAGCGCGAAGTCGCTTTATTAGTTCTACAATGTGCACAGCGCTATCTCGCTCATCTAATTGAGTATAAAAATGCATAGGATGCACTATATGCATAGATTTATCATATACACGCATATAATAATAAGGGGCAGTGTTTTAGGGTAATTCGAATGTAATGAATGTCTAATGATAGTAATGAAATGAACGAATACCAAAATAAAACAATTTTATACGTACATTATACCCACCCTAATGCAAAAGTAAATAATATATTTTGCGCAACTTGCGTTCGATTTGCGGCTAGTATTTTGTATTTTGCAGGATTAGTCAAAACATATTACAAAGCAATAACAAGGTTCAAGGTTCCAAAAAAGAAGACAAGAACTTTGCTGAGCTAAAATTAGCGTCAGAATATTAATTTAGAATTACATAAAGAATCCATTCATTAAAGATAAACATTCCCCAGTTTTCATAAAATAATAGGATTGTATGATTAAAAACCGGCCAAGTGCGAGTCGGGCTCGCGCGCCGAGGGTTCCGTAACAAACCTGTAGGTATATAGGGGTAGTAACTTTAGAATTATGAAACATTTTTATTAGATGATGTAACTAAAAATTTACGGTTTTCGCAATTTTTTTTTATAGGAGGCAAACGAGCAGACGAATCGCCTGATGGTAAGCAATTAACGCCGCCCATAGACGCCCGCAACACCAGAGGGGTCACAAGCACGTTGCCGGCCTTTAAGATGGGAATACGCTCTTTTCTTGAAGGTTTGAAGGTCGTATCGGTCCGGAAATACCGCAGACGACAGTTCATTCCACAGTTTTGTTGTGCGAGGCAGGAAGTTTCTCGAGAAACGCACAGTTGAGGACTGCCAACCATCTAAGTGGTGATGATGGTAATGCTGTCGCGTAGGACGATGGCGGAAAGAAGCGGCAGGGATTAATCCGAACAATTCCTCGGAGCACTCTCCATGATAGAGGCGGTAGAAGATGCAGAGCGAGGCTACATCTCTACGCAGCGCCAAGGAGTCAAGCCGATCCGTAAAATCCTGGCAGCCGACAATTCGAGTCGCTCTCCGTTGGATGCGGTCCAGAGGGAGAAGTTGGTACTGGGGCGCTCCCGCCCACAGATGAGAACAGTATTCCATATGTGGGCGTACCTGTGCCTTGTAATGCTGGAGGCGGTGGGCCGGAGTGAAATACTGTCTCGATCTGTTGAGCACACCGAGCTTTTTCCTTTATCTGTGCTATAAGACGTTGCTTCGTACCAAATTTCAAGATTCTGAGTTCACGGGAAGTACCGTGTAGGTTTTGATTCCCTTGCGAGCAGAGCTCGGAATTTTCACGGCAAAACAAAACACTAGCGTAATTTAGCCAGTGCTTGAAATATTATTTTATCGACACCTATCGAGTCTTACTAGAGTATATGACAGGTATTGCCTCAGTACATTTTTTCTTTTTTTATTCGATGGTACACCTATCAGTGTGAATGTCAAAATTTAAAAACTAACAAACGTGCGAAAATTTCGAAAAACAGGAGACTTACTAGAGCTCAAAATCAATATTTTTGACCAGTCTAAGGTGACCTACTGGGGGTTAGAAGGTTGTGCATTAATTACCGGACATCCTGTATAAGTAATAAAATAACTTTTCATTTTAGCTTTGCCATAGTCGAGCAACAAAGAGGTAGGTCTGCATGTACAACTTAGAACGAAGTAATTATACCACCTCATTTAAAATGATAGAAACGACTGCAAATTTCATCTCACATGACATATGACATTCACACTTTAACTGTCATTTCATTACGTATAAAACGTAAATTGCATCTAGGTATTATTTATTTCGCAACGCATTGAATCCGACGTGTTGGATATACGTATAATAACTTAATATTGCAAGGTATCAATTAATACAAAAATGAGTAATGTACAAGATCGGATCAAAACGTGGATTGAAAATCACCCTGAGTTAGTCTATAATGAAGTGACCTCCACTATATAATGCTCTATGTGCGATATGCATCTAAAACTGAAGAAATGCAATATTGAGAATCATGTGAAAAGCAATCGCCACAATTACCGTTCGGGGCAACCAAATAGGAAACATCAATTTTATTTCGATTTAATTATTTTTCTTATTTCATGCAACATACCATGGGCAACAGTCAACAACAATAATTTTCGTCATTTTTTTAACAAGTATTTATGTTGCGACTGCTCTATGACTTCTTTACCGGACGAATCGACCCTGCGAAAAATTTATTTAAATCTCGTGTACAAAAATACTATACAGGGTATAAGAGAGGTAAACAAAACCAATTATTTGTGGATATCTATAGACGAAACACCAGATTTCATGGGAAAATGTGTGACAAACGTGGTGATTCGGTCTTTGCAAAAAAATTGTTCTAAGCAATTTTATCTTTTGGGGTCGAAGGTTTTAGAGAAGGTAAATGGGGAAACAATAGCAAACCTAATAATAAACCAATTAAAATTTTTGTTTCAAAATTCTTTCAATGATAACGTAAACAATTTGCTTTTACTTTGCACAGATAGTGCCGCATATATGCTTAAAGCCGATCGTATTTTATAAGTAACGTTTCCTCGTATGAAACACATTACGTGTTTAGCTCATGGTCTGCACCGGGTTGCCGAAGAAGTGCGAGATAATTTCAAAGGTGTGGATGGGTTGATATCGAATGTCAAAAAGATATTCCTAAAATCTCCAGAGCGTGTACGCCTTTTTAAGGCAAAATATCCGTCCATTCCCCTACCTCCCGAGCCAATTATCACCAGATGGGGAACTTGGATATCTGCTGCGGTATATTACGCTCAATACTATGAGCAAATACGTGATGTCGTCTCCATACTTGCTAATGACTCGGCAGCTATAAGAGCTGCAAAAAAATGTTTTCAAACACGCAAACTACGACCGGAGTTAAATTTCATTCGCGACAACTACGAAGTAATAGCCTCTTCAATAGAACAATTGCAATGTTCGACTTTATCCATTGCGGAATCCTTCCTCATTCTGGATACTGTTCGTTGCTACGTAAACTGGAGTAAAAACCAGTGATACGTAAATTTGAAGCCGTGCTCGAACGAAATCCTGATTACGAAATTTTAAGAGACATATCTGAAAATATTACCCGAACTGATAATGAATTCTATAAATTTGCTCCCTTGACGTCAACTGAAGTTGAACGTACATTTAGTGTACATAAATGGATTTATAGTGATAAACGCAACTGTTTACTCCCAGAGAATGTTGAAAAGATAATGATCATCTACTCCTATCACTATTACCCAAATAAAATGTCTTGTGCTGCTGTGTGTACTGACGTAGATTTTGAAGAAGAAATTGCGTCTGTTTCTAATATATAGTAACTTTATACAAATGTTTTTATTAGTTTTATTACATATTAATTTTATTTGGTGACTTTTATTTCTTCTAGTTCTGAATTATCGATATCGATAAAATAATATTTCAAGCACTGGCTAAATTACGCTAGTGTTTTGTTTTGCCGTGAAAAATCCGAGCTCTGCTTGCGAGTTTCGAAAATTTGCGGCATAAACGGCTGTATCTTTTGATTGCGTTGGCTTAGAAGTTTGATTTTTTCACAGCTCCAAGGGACAATAGACCCGAGTATTTGATATCAATTTCAGCTTGATACCTCCACGGGTTCCTGAGAAAAAGGGTCTTGACAGACGGACGGACGGACGGACGGACAACAAAGCGATCCTATAAGGGTTCCGTTTTTTCCTTTCGAGTTACGGAACCCGTCATCCTTATAAGCGGAATTTAGTTTATTTTCGAACGAGCAAAGCGTAACCGAAGGGAAGTTCTTACAACCAACTTCAGACTCAACTGTAATAATTTCTCTCCGCGATAATTTTAGTAACGTTTTTCTGATTGTAGCGGTTCTAGCAGAGATACATATAATTTGAGAGTTTGTAAATGAGCACTAATTACTAGTGATACAAAAATATTGGCGAGATGTTCATTTGCATATCTCAATATAGGCTCGCAAAATTTTACTTGGGGCTAAAAGGGTAAAATATCGGTCTTGCTTAAATGATAAAATGAACTAATTCATAAATATTGTTAAGTCTTAAAAGCCCTGTTACATTTGTCCTAGTTAGCTTCCTAAATGAGTTAGTGACTTAATTTAGTCAAGTGTAACCGCATTTAGCAAGTAAATTTACTATTTAAAAAAGTTAGGATCCTAATTAGGATGCTAGTTAGGACATTAAAAAAAGTAAAGTGTTACACGGCTTTAAGATATATTATACCTTATGAATAATGTTATATTTAATTTTAAATATAAAAGTAAATATCGTAAATCAGAAATACCTACCAGCATTAACTTAAAAAAAGCCTTAACGGCACAGGCCTTACCTACATAAAAAACACGACCAAGTATATTTTCATATCTCTCTCAAGTCCAGCGGAATCGCAGCATTATGTTTGTATTTTAAGTCAATTGGAAGCTTATGGCATTGTAATTGTTAATTACCTTAATAAATAAAAATAAATAATAAATAATGGTAGTAGACTACTACCATTTAAGACTAATAGTAGTAGAGATGAGATTAGAATGAGGGTTTCTAGTCATTTTTTTTGTTGGAACTTGACAGCTGTGAAAAAATCATACACTTTCGTCAAAATTAATATAGCTATCTCAGTCTTTTTTTTTATACCACGACGGTGGCAGTCAAGCATACGGCCCGCCTGATAGTACCCGCAGCTACCGTAGCCTATGGACGCCTGCAACTCCAGAGGAGTCACTTGCGCGTTGCCGACCCTTTACAAAACAGGAGGATCACCGTGTTGACGGCAAAAGGAACAAGATGGTCCCTCGTGCGTCGTCAAAACACTGGGTCCTCTTTGAGCTCATTGGCAACCTTACTTACCAGTAGGAACAAACACTATGAGTAGGGTCTATTACTATTAGGCTGTGGTTTTCTGTAAGGTGGAGGTACTTCCCCAGTCGGGCTCTGCTCCAGATTTGAGCGAGATGACATTCGCTGTGCTGTGCCCTACCACACATAGCGAGATGTCATTCGCAGTACCCATATCTCTCTTTTGGACTTACTTTAAGGACATACCCATGCTATGGTCTCTTAGAACTTTGACAGGAGCGTTGATATTTTTATACTTTCTGCGCCATCTACAAACTGCGAGCTACTTGTGATTTTGGTTTTTCTAAAGTACGCTAGATAGCGCTGTGCAGCATGTGACGGCTGTGTTGCTGTTTGAAAAACATAGAAGTTTTAAATATTCTGGGTTTAAGTTTTGTTAAATTAGTTTATTATTGAAACATGTTTTTTTTATGCCATTTATTATTTAATTACGGTTAAATAGTGCAATAGTTTATTTCTTCACGATTTACATAGATTTTTAAAACACTAGTAGAAAGTAGTAGATATTGTGGCAACATTTGTGCTAAATAAAAAAAATCGGGATCATGATGGCGGCGAAGTCAATTTTTCTTTCTTTCTTTTAGCGCAAGCTTTGAAGATAGTGACAGTTGTCTAAAATAATTAAATAGTTTCTGGGTGCAGGGTGATTATTATATGAATTATCATATAAAAATGTCGCTTCCAAATTGCTGCATGCCCTTGTGCAATAATCAACGAGGACAGGACTAGTATAATATTATTTTTCTATAATCAATCTGCCAAGAGCGTGGACCGGATCAACTTAACGAAAAATGATGCTTGTTTCAGGAATTCAAATGCATGCATTCCCAAATCCCACCAATCTCAGGAACCCTTCAGAACTTGAAAGGTTCCGAACGTGGGTAATAAGGATCGGTGGAAATATTGTGGGCAAGGCGGACACGGCGATCTACAATAATGCGCGGGTATGCCATCGCCATTTTGAGGCCAAATATATTTACCCCAATGGGCGCCTCAACCGCTTGGCTATACCAACGCTTCATTTACCAGGTTAGTTTTAACGCTATAATGTAATCAGCTTAATTAGAATCACCATCATCATAATTCGACTAGCGTTCGTCTTGTTGCGGTTTTTTTTGCTACGGCTCTGAGCCTGGGTACCGTCGGCAACCAAAACCTATGAACTAGTGCGACTGCTAGTTTTTACCCAGAAGGAGGTCCGATTTCCTCACGATATTTTCCTCCAGAAAAAAGCGACGGGTAAATCAAATTACATTTTGTACAAAAATTCATAAAAACGCAATCGAGTCGGGGTTTGAACCCGAAAGCTCTGAATTGAAAGTCAGACATCTTACCGTCAGGCTACCAGCACTTCAGTGTTCGCTATAAGGATGTGCATGACTAAATTAGAGAAATTAGAATTGTTCCCATTAGTGTCAAAGCTATTGAGGCTATGGGATCAGGAATCATTGTGTTTATACTATACTTCGTTTTTTTTTTGAGATTAGAAATTGAGTAAACATAGAAACAGTAGTTGCCAACCTGTTCTAAATGTTCAATTTAAACACACTGCAAACACACCAACAAGCGATTAGTTAACATGATTAAGAGTTCACATTTGTGAATAAATAATAACAATTTGCAGATTAAATAATCCAACACAACAATAAAAACACAATTTCGTTTTGATTATCACGTAAGAGATACTTACGTGAAAATTTAAAAACAGACAGTGAAGCATGTACGTTCTAAAACGGAAACTTAACGTCTAGTTCTTTATCAGTATTCACGAAAATTATTTAATTGACAATCATAATATGCACTTATTAATAAAATTTCGTAAACAAAAGTTCTTCTAAACGATATTTAATCGTTTTATTATATAATACTAAATAATAAAACAATTGTCTTAGGTGATGGTAAAAGATTTGTTGGACTACGAGGTGGCTTTTATTGTTGTATGCCACTCGGACCTGCCTCTGATTGCTCCATAACCCTCCAACCAATCGCACAATAATAGAACAAGCAAATACCTTTACTTATCCAGATATGTCTGAGAGATACGAATGACAGATGACGCGAGAAAATATTTAAAAATCTAACCATCCGTCTCGAACCTCTTCTTCTATAGGTTTTATATTGTGCAACATTTACAAGAACATTAAAAGTGTTAATAATAAAATAATTCCAAAAAATAATTACTATCAAAATATTGTTAAATACTCAATATAACATAGCTTTACTATAAATACAAATATATTTATGGCCTATTTCACAATCTCCAGTTAAAGCATATCTGTCAGATAAATGTTTGCTGTCCTTTTCTTTTGTATGACTGGCGAAAAGGATAGCAATAATTTTCACTGGCAGATAAGTTTATCTGGAGATTGTGAAACAGGCCCTTAGTATATTTAATGACGGCGTAGGCACTCTGACAGATGTGACATGTATCTTGCCTGATAAAGAAACCTGTACATCGTTCTATCAACTTTTTTCTAATCTCAAATAAAATGAACAATAGGAATAAGTAAACTGTTTGATTGAACCAAGGTTGATAAAGGTGGGAGTTCAGCACAAAATAATAGTAGTTTATGTAACTGTTACGTTTTAAGGCCTAATTACGTACAGTTGCATACACTGCTTTATCTACACTCATATTATTTATTATAAATGCCGTATTCGGAAACCATAGAATGGCCGCCATTGTACCGCCGTGGCCATCTCGATTGTGTCGGCGTGGCCAACTCGATTGTGCCGGCGGTCGCGCGGGCGGGTGTCGCCGGCCGCGGGCGCGTGCAGGTGTACATTATGTTATCAAAACTCATAGCACATCAATAATTGAGCATGAAAAGTTAAAATTGCGGTACTGCCACAGATAAGAAACTTATCATAGTGAAATCGTTTGTTGTAATGCTGGTCATAGCCTACGGTTTTTGAACGCATTTTAGAGGACTTACAATATGAGTGTAGATAAAGTATATATAGTCTCTGTATGTATGTCCTTTTTAGGGTTCCTATAGGAACTACTACAGGAACCCTTATAGTTTCGCCATGTCCGTCTGTCCGCGTTAGTACGAAAATAAAAAAAAGTCATAACAGTCATAACAGTCAAAAAAGTCAAAAAAGTCAAAAAAGTCAAAAAAGTCAAAAAAGTCAAAAAAGTCAAAAAAGTCAAAAAAGTCAAAAAAAGTCAAAAAAAGTCAAAAAAGTCAAAAAAGTCAAAAAAGTCACAAAAAGTCAAAAAAAGAAAAAAGTCAAAAAAGTCAAAAAAGTCAAAAAAGTCAAAAAAAAGTCAAAAAAGGTCAAAAAAGAGTCAAAAAAACGTCGGTCATAAAGTCATCATGTCGTCAAGTCAAAAAAGTCAAAAAAGTCAAAAAAAGTCAAAAAAAGTCAAAAAAGTCAAAAAAGTCAAAAAAGTCAAAAAAGTCAAAAAAACGTCAGTCATAAAGTCATCAAGTCAAAAAAGTCAAAAAAGTCAAAAAAAGTCAAAAAAAGTGAAAAAAAGTCAAAAAAGTCAAAAAAGTCAAAAAAGTCAAAAAAGTCAAAAAAAGTCAAAAAAGTCAAAAAAGTCAAAAAAGTCAAAAAAGTCAAAAAAGTCAGAAAAGTCGAAAACGTCGTATACGGTCACGATATAAAATCGGAATTGCGAGTTATTTCATTTTTTTTCTCAAACATGCTCGGAAATGTTCCTGTTACGTTAGTAATTAGAGACCAGTAGGGACTCTATTCCAAGGCAGGTTCAGCGCGACGTACGTAAAGGATTTTCATACAACATTAAATCACTCAGCCAGTAACTGAAGCACTAAACAAGTAATTTTATTTCCTTACATGTTTGAGAAAAGCACTATACATGCTTCGACCGTAATCAGCTTACCTGGCTTCGTATTGTAGCCGTCCTCGTCTTCGACTCGGACGGCTACTAAATACTCAGCCAGGAAAGCTTACTTACTGGTCTCTGCAGTAATGTACTAATACGTTAAAAAGGCGTTCCCGTACTGAACTTTTAAGTCCTGTTACTCGCGTGTTCTGAGTATGTTCTATAAATATCTTGCAGATGTGCCACTGCCAATGGAAGTGGCCGTAGCAGGAGTCAGTAACGTTGTTCCCGTGTCTACTGTATCTTCTGCAAAGCCTACGTACGCCTGTTCAAGGTAAGACATGAAATTAAATTATTATTTAAAAATAAACAAGTTTTAAAATTGAGCCTAAATCTAAACTATATCACAATTAAAGTCTCCATGCTTATATAAAAAGTAGCTTGTTAAAAGTTGGATTGTTTTAAAAGTTTATCCTCCATAAACTCTTGGATGGAATAGTAAGCTTTTTTTAATAGAAGAGACTTCAGCTTAGTTTTGAAAAGGTGTGTCTCTTCAATAAAATTTCATTTGGAATTTGGTAGCATCATAATTTACTTTAAAAATATAAGTAACTGTCAAATTATACCTAGTTATAATAATATTGTTTCAGGTTTTTGGAATCCGAAGCTCCAGTATCTACGGGTTAGCGGGGAAATAACTCCAATGACTTAAGGTATTGTTGCGTAAACATTTTAATTTTATTATAATAATAATAATAATAATAAATACTCTTTATTGCACACCTCATACAGTTACAAGCACAAATTTTACAATTAGATAAATTTAGGTAGAGGTAACAACAGGCGGTCTTATCGCTAATGAGCGATTTCTTCCAGACAACCTTTTATTATCTCATTTAGATATACATATATTAGGATCAACACACACGACCACAGTCAGATTTGTATAGGTAAAGAGTGCTGATAACAGATCTTGATATTATGGTGATTATATGTGTCATTTTCAACTAAAAGGTACATCATTGTAGGTTGTCAATAATGCGTTACTGCCATAAAAATTCATTCATTCGTATAAAATGACCTGAATCTATCCTCAAGACGAACCTTTTTCATTAGCGATTGCCATCTGGACTTTAAACAAACCCAGAGCTTAACTAGACCTTATTGTGAGAAGTTTGGTTTCCTAACGATATTTATTTTTACTGAATTCCTAGTAACTAGCGTATTATCCGGAATACGCTGCCGCTGGTTTAATTTTAATACTGCATTTACATTCAGCCGAATTGAGCAGGCAAGTCGGCAGGGAAGTGGGAAGGACGAGTGTGTAAATATGATACTTCTCATGCCACTGCTATTGCCACTCGCGCTGCCCGGCGCTCCCCTAAATGGCGGTTTTTTTGTGCGAAGTCAAAGGACCGGAAGCGCGAGCGGCAGTACGTGTTTCCAATTACATTCTCCTCCGTCGCTCAGTACTCGTCGAGCACCTGGAGGATCGCAAAAGACACAACGCGGCCGCTGTAATTATTTCAACCACTGCCATTGCCGAGACTTGAAAGCGAAGTGAGTGGTAGGGCAGTATGTAAACACACACTCCTCTCGATCCTGCTGCAGCAGTATTTAGGGAATTAATGCCGGCAGCGCGAGGGGCAGCGACAGGGGCTGAATGTAAATGTCGGATAACGAAGCGCTTTGTTGGTTCTTTGTGACTATCAATTCCATTAGTATGATCGAATGTCTACGGCAAAAGCCGGCTTGAGCGACGCCTTTTACTGTGCCTCTTTTTGTGTACTGACTTTAATTATTAATCTCATAAAATAACACTATCGTCGTGCACACATAGTTTGGTACAAAAATTGACTAGATTTGTTAGATCGTAACTGTATGTACAATTATTCTCTACTTTTATGTTCTAGGTATACCTAAGTCGGCTTATGAACCCACCAGAATACGGTGATGTAGCAACATAAAAGGCTGGAGCCCTATCACTTCAAGAAGAATGTATATTGTACACTTACTTTCTGTAAATTACGGTATATATGTATGATTGTACCTTCCTACGCATCGTTATTATTGTCAACACCAATAAGACTTAAACTTTCACGGCTTTTACGTATTATGATTATTAACTAAAACGGAACTAAATTGCGTATATTAACTTAATAGTTACCTCCGATGTTTCGAGATCAATTATTGTTTCTGTGGTACCAGATTATATATCAGATTTGCGTAATTAAATTTTTGTCGCCACAATTAGGTAATATACTAGTAAAATAAAATTTCCCTGTACCTAGATTTATGTCAATTGTTAATTGTGACTGAAGGTACATTTCCACCAAGTATTGTGGGATAGGTCACGTCAAATAATAGAAGAAAAAAATTCCTCGTAATAATTTTCTTTCTGTCTGTATGTCTGCTTACTAGTTAAGTGATATATTGTTAGTATAAGAAAGCTCAAATGACCCCGCAGCAAACATAGGGAAAAAGTGGTTTCAGTCAAATCTCACGAAATTTTAGTACAATGTAGATTCGAGTCTCTTGATTATTTTTTTATAAGGGCACAACTCACTCAAAAGTATACTTTCAGAAATAATCAATAAGTATTGTTTCATACAAAGCATATGTAACATACCAATTTTTCGTAAAATCTTTCTCTTTGCTTTTGCTTAATATAAATAACTAACAAAATGCGATTTCAACGTGACAGAAACGTTATTAAGATCATATTTAACGCCAGTAAGTATCATTGTGGGTCATTTCAAAGTATAGATTTTAAGAAACACGTCATAGAAATATAATAGTATAAACTTGATTATTTCTGACAGTGTACTTCTGAGGGAGTTGAGCCCTTATAAAAAATTAATAAGGAGACCTGAATCTACATCATACTAAAATTTCAAGCGATTTGACTGAAACCACTTTTTCCCTATGTTTGCTGCGGGGTCCTTTGGTATGAGTGTATGTATAAATCACACCGACAAAGTTGTAAAACAAAGTGGTTTTGTTTGGGTACCTCCCGTACACATAAACTGGGGGTGAATTTATTCAGTTCAACGAGTATTGTGTGAGATCTTTCAAAAAGAATATCGTCTAAGATAGGTTCATTTTATAACTGCTATCAGGAAATGCCTAATTTCTAGGCACCACCGCACCATGTCTGTCATTACATTAAGGTTAATATTTAAATTAGCTTTTCAAATTAATATATTTAGGTATAATATAGTATTTACTAAACTGATATACCTATTTATGGCTCTTGGCCGGTTTTTAGGTTTTTGTCAGATATTAAGTTATATGTGGGTATAACAATTGTGCATAGTATGTACCTAATGAAATATAATGATATGTACAATAAATATTGTATGCATTTGACATAAACTTAGTTTTATTTACAGGACGTCCAAACTTAGATTCCCCGCCGAACGGCTGTCAGGAAGGGGCGAGGGGGACGAGGTCTACCCCTCCCCTCCCACCCCCCATACCCTGTAAACCCCTTCCCCCGTTCCCCTGTAACGTGATCAAATGTAGCACTATGAAACTAGATGGTGGCACTAGCTGCTGCAAGTACGAGCCGTAGAGTTGCCTATCTATCTCAGTTATATACATATTCATCTATGGACATACCCGTGTCCGGACGTAGTTTAAGGACATACCCGTGTTCAATCAAATTCGTCGTGTATTCTAATTTAATCGCGGTTTAATAATATCCTACAGGTTTTTTTTCTGCTGTACAGGTGATTTCTGGGTCGTGATCCGGAATCACTTTTTCTAACTAAATAGGTACGAGTATCTTGGTAGTATTTTCTCAAAACAAAATTAATTTAAATTTAAACGACAAAACGTCATATATTGAGTAGGGTGACCAAATTGTATGCAAAAATATATTTTTCTAGTTATCATCAGAAGTATCAGAACAATAATTATCAATATTAATGATAAAAAAATAATGACCACCATCTTTAGGCACTGGTCCCACCGGCGGCGAGTAAGCGAGTAAAGTTGAGCAAGTAGCATTACATCGCGGGCCTTGAAAGGTCGATCGATCACTCTATAGCTAGACAAACCGCAATGTAATGCTACTCGCTTAACTTTACTCGCTTACTCGCTCTTGGTGGGACCAGTGTCTTATGCCCAGTGCCTGGTTCATATTTAACTTCTGTATCATGTCTTGTTCTCTTGTTCCACGATACCGAAATCACGCTGTATATTTATATTATACTTATTATCTTAGTAGATTGGTAAAAAAATAAAACATGTTTTTTTCGAACACTTGCCCTTTTCTTTATTTTTTTATTTCTTCTTTTCCGCTTTTAATTTGTACATCAATTGCGACTCTAACATTTCCTGCAGGTAGACATATTTAGCTCCCCACGGTGAGTACGATAAATACCATTCTTTAAACATTTCGTAGTCAAAAGGGTCCACGTAGTTTGAATTGCTGTCTGTAAGTACGGCATCTATCACTTCCTCAGGTGCCAGGGGTCGGTAATATAGCTGGGCTATACGATCTGCACTTAGTACGCGTTCCAATGCTCGTTTGATAGAGTTGACGTCATATCCTCGAAGTGTCTGTGCCGTGCTGTGCACATTGAAGCTGCGAGAAATTCCGTGGTACTTCATTAGCACTTTCATTAAAACCAAGCAAATGCTTCCATAATCCGATCTTGGTATAAGAATCAGAGACGGAAATGCTTTAGACATTAAAGGTGGTTTTGCGAGCCACGGCTCAGAAGCTGTTCCCAAAACCATTACCTTGTCCGAAGGTGTTAAAGGTTTAACGATCTCTTTAAAGAAGTCCTTCGAGAGCCGCTGAGGATTGAACCACTTTTCCTCTTTAGGAACAGTTTTATAGAAAAGTTTATCAGCATTATCGACCAATATTACAGTGGGCTGCATAATGCGACTGATTTCATTAATATACTTAAACATTATTTTTTGCCGAGGTCCAAGAAATTTGTCATACACGTTGGCTGGCGATAGATCGATCAAAATTGAGTTTGTCTCTGTTGCAATGGCGTAGATCAAAGTTCTTTTGCCACTTCCTTTCGGGCCTACAAGAAGTTGCGAGCGCATTGCATTATGGCACGAACAACCTGAAGTCAAAAGGCATAAAACTCTTACTTGCTCTCTGACATCACCCAAGCACGGAGGTGGAAATGATGGAGTCCATTGAACTGCTCTCATGTCTGCGGCTGCGTAATTTAGATCACCCCAGTAATCATCAAGCGTTGTATGGGGGTATTTCCGAATAATGCCCTCATCAACTAAGGCTTGAAACATCTTCGCAGGAGGGATTTTGCTTGGCTTAGGGACAGGTTTCTTTCGTGGCTTTTTTCTTTTCTTGCTTTGGGGAATCACTTTGAAACCGGCATCTTCGTAGTCTTTTTTAAGAGAAGCTTTTAGCAATTGCAATTCTATTCTCATCATTTCGTCGACTATAGGGCGTAACTGTAAATTTAGATCTTGGTATGCATTTTCAGTTATGAATTCTTTTACAAATCCTCTTATAACTTCCAATGGAGCATCCGGACTGTCAATATCCTTCCATTGGTTTTGATATATATTCCAGGCTTCTTGGAGACCATCGAAGTTCTTGCCAATAGAAACATACACTCCAGGATCATTATCAGGGTTTAAACGAGACTTTCTGTAATTTTCGAGTCTTTTTTTCTCCTTCTCCTTTGCTTCCAACTCTAATCTTTTTTTTTCTGCTCTTGCCTCGGCTTTTTCGGCTTTTATTTGTTCAGGACTCTTTGGGTTCCCTGCTTCAGCTTTAAGTCTCTTTTGTTCAGCTTCTCGCCATTCTAAAAATTCTGGAATTGTAAATGTTTCCCCTCGTACAACCAAAATAGATCCTCCTTCATCTGGCCACGGATACTCATCAAAAAGACGTACTTCATCATACCATTCTCTAAACCATTGTCTTACTTCATCAGATATGTCTTCCATAACATCGTCTTTCCTTAGCCGTAAAACACGAGTTTTCTCTTTGAGATTTTCTTCCATCCACTTTTTAAAATACTCTTTCCGGAATTCTCGTCGGACATTTCTCACTCTTTCTAGTTCCGGTTTAGCTGATGGGGGTAACCAAGATGGTATTGTCATTCCAAGTAGTCTTTTTCGTTCGTTTTCTTTAGCTTTCTCCCTTTTAAGCAACAGAAAGCGTCGGTATATGTCTTGTATTAAACCAGCTGCTTTTACTCGAAGCGATTCTCTTGCTGCAGGTTTTTTTAACCCAGCCAATTCCAAATATAAATCAGTGTCTGTGTTATACTTTTTGACGTTTTCTCTGGTGCGCTTACGCGATCTCTCCATGCGTTGAATATTCCATAAATGACCGTTAAATACTCTTAAAAACTCTCTCTCGGCTATTTCTTCCGGAGATAGTGGTACAGATTCCTCTGAATCAGAAATATCTTCACCCATTGCCATTTTTCTATGCATTTCTGCTTCTTTTTCCTGTCTTAATCTCTCCTCTACTTCTAGTCGTTCTGCCTCTAGGCGTTCTGCTTCAGAAGGTGTCGGTTCTGGATCACCTAATCGATTACCAGCAAATATTTCGTCAATTATATATTGCATTTCTTGCTGACGAACCTCAAATGGATAAAAATAAGGAGTTACTATTTGTATGTCTTGAGGCACTAAAAGCAATTGCTGTAATGCATTTTCTGGGTACGTAAATTCAAACGCTTCTACTTCTTGTAAGGTCCACTTTAATTCAAGAATGCGGCAGGTTAAGGCATCAATAATTGCTTTAATACATGGTCTTCTTTGAATTTGTTCCATCTGATCGTAGGAATCGCATAGTTTGTTATATAGGGTGCAATATTTGCAGTATACCCGCGCCACCAATTCTACAGCAGTAGCTTGCGGCTTGATGCCGAGAAAGGTTTTAGCAAACATCTGCAAACGTTCATCTTCCAGTAATGCTGCACTGAAATCTTTTTTAATTTGAAGCCATCGCTCGTAGTAGTCTTTGTTAGCCATTTTGACAAAAGTAATAAATAAAAAAATATTTATAAGAAAATAGGAAAATCGTCAATATGTACAAGTGTTCTAAGTCATATTTGTCACTAGTTTTTCTGTGACATGTAACATGTCATTGTTTTATTGCAAGTCATATTTTTCTATTGACTAACTCGTGATAGGTTTCATAGTTGTTTAAGGCTGGAGATGCCGCTGTTGCTTCTGGAGTTTGTTTGGAAGCAAACGTCCGGTAGCCGCTACGTTTGTTTTGACCCTAAAGCTAGCTCTGCACGTCGACAGACGCATCATCAGATTGTATCTGCGTTTCATTCTTACTCGATAACGAGAAAACGAGACGCGGATATAATCTGCTGATGCGTCCGTCGATGAGTGGAGCTAGCATCAGGCTTTAACAAACGTCGGGTAGCCGGTCCGGCTGCCTCATTCCGTTCCCCGACCGGATGACATAGGCACACGTCCGGTTGACGTATTTTGACCACGGATCAGAAGACATTAACTTCATGATTTTGACATGACCTATGACCTGACCATATTTGATACCGTAGGCGTAGAACAGTGTGTGTGCGTGGCTCCGGTATTTAGTATGAGCCTTCAGGCGATCTGAAAACCGAACGGTTGCCTTGACCCTTGTTGTCATTTCCTTAGTCAAAACGAGGTGCAGTCGCTTACGTAATCTTCTCTTTCGGCTTCACTTTTTGGTAAAAGAGGGCCCTCCACCTTGAGCCCCGATGATTATGTTTATGTATAGATTCTGGCTACGCTATCTTGGCCCTGAGATCTGTTTAAAACTATTTAAATGGCAACTATTTTTTGAATATCAAGTGTGTCAGTGGTTTGTTATTTGAAGTGACATTTACGAAAATATTAAGATTTTTTCATGGTTTTCCGGTGGTTCTCATATTAATCCTTGACGAAACCATTAAAAGAAATTGCGAGTTGGGCAAAAATTATCTATTGGGAAGATAACTAAATCATCTCTTATTTGAAATAACTAAATAATCCGTCATTTGTTATTTTGAATTTATCTATTTTAGATCAGTTTCATTTTTATCTAGATAATTTATCTTCGAATAAAATTTCAAATTATTTTATTTGAAATAATTATCTAGAAATTACTTAAATAACGTCCAACTCTGTTGCGTCAGTTACTTATTATTATGATTTATAAGTATGAAGAAGAATCAGACGAGCAGTAGATTTTGAGACAAAATTAACGATCTTAAGATAGGCATAAGATATCGTACACAAGTACGCTGTAATACCTAATACTGATATTTTATATGCAACATAAAGTGAAAATTCCAGAATGTACTTTTTGGACTTATTTTGATTTTCTGAAGCAACTAATATGGCGACGAACAGCCCGTCGTCGAATCGCCTGTCGGAAAACCGTTACAGATTCGTTTAGGGGCCGAGATAGCTTAGCCAAAATCGACTTTTTACATTTTCTTAGGCTCTCCTATTTGTACAGAAAATAAGTTTTATAGTAATAGTTGCGTTTGCACACGACATTAAAAGGTCAAATACGGCTATTCGTGAACAAAGGATTTCCTTCGGCCTGATTATTCCTTAGGATCGAAGGATGGATTTGAGAAGTGAACCCACCAAGATTTTTGATGCAAATTTTTAGGGGGTGGGGGGGAGGCTCTCAACTATATCTTGATATTTATATCAGTTAAACGGCTACGGTGCTAAAAATTGAAATGGAAAAAAATCTAACCAAAATGTTCTTGCGATCGTGGAATGATAACGTTGAATAAGGATAAGAATAAGAATACGTTTATTGTAGTAAAAGAATGTAAGTAATGGTGGTACATTCCGTTTCATGCCATTTTGCGTCATAATATCCAAGGAAATTTCACGTTTATGTCGTGTGCAAACGCATCTACATAATGATATAGTGGAATGCCACGATCGCAAAAATCATTTTGATTAATTTTTTTCCATTTCAATTTTTAGCACCGTCGACAGTTTTTTTTACTACACCTCGTATATACAGAGTGATTCATGAGACGTGAGCAGGAACAACCCTACACACTTAGTTAACGATAATGAATCGGCCCACATAGCGGTATCTGATTAAAAAAGCTGGACGTTAGTATTAAGTAACAAAACGTAAGAATCCTACAAGCTGTTAATTGGACTTTGTAGCTGAAGAGTCCATAGACAGCGTAATAATAAATATTTTTTGATAGGTGTTGACGGTAGTTGTCAATCGGGTGTCATTTAAGTGCTATTCTTTAATGGTTCAGTCTAATAAAGGTTATACATAACAGTTTAGCAGCTACTCTATTTGCTCTTTAGTTTTCTGCCTTGAGTGCAAGTCGAAAGCCTATAAGTTATGTTTCCGGGTGTTCCGGGACTGTGATTTTGATGTCATTTGATAGTGCGTTTAGTTGTCTTAAATGTTATAAGCAGAGCTCGGATTTTTCACGGCAAAACAAAACACTAGCGTAATTTAGCCAGTGCTTGAAATATTATTTTATCGACACCTATCGAGTCTTACTAGAGTATATGACAGGTATTGCCTCAGTACATTTTTTCTTTTTTTATTCGATGGTACACCTATCAGTGTGAATGTCAAAATTTAAAAACTAACAAACGTGCGAAAATTTCGAAAAACAGGAGACTTACTAGAGCTCAAAATCAATACTTTTGACCAGTCTAAGGTGACCTACTGGGGGTTAGAAGGTTGTGCATTAATTACCGGACATCCTGTATAAGTAATAAAATAACTTTTCATTTTAGCTTTGCCATAGTCGAGCAACAAAGAGGTAGGTCTGCATGTACAACTTAGAACGAAGTAACTATACCACCTCATTTAAAATGATAGAAACGACTGCAAATTTCATCTCACATGACATATGACATTCACACTTTAACTGTCATTTCATTACGTATAAAACGTAAATTGCATCTAGGTATTATTTATTTCGCAACGCATTGAATCCGACGTGTCGGATATACGTATAATAACTTAATATTGCAAGGTATCAATTAATACAAAAATGAGTAATGTACAAGATCGGATCAAAACGTGGATTGAAAATCACCCTGAGTTAGTCTATAATGAAGTGACCTCCACTATATACTGCTCTATGTGCGATATGCATCTAAAACTGAAGAAATGCAATATTGAGAATCATGTGAAAAGCAACCGCCACAATTACCGTTCGGGGCAACCAAATAGGAAACATCAATTTTATTTCGATTTAATTATTTTTCTTATTTCATGCAACATACCATGGGCAACAGTCAACAACAATAATTTTCGTCATTTTTTTAACAAGTATTTATGTTGCGACTGCTCTATGACTTCTTTACCGGACGAATCGACCCTGCGAAAAATTTATTTAAATCTCGTGTACAAAAAAACTATACAGGGTATAAGAGAGGTAAACAAAACCAATTATTTGTGGATATCTATAGACGAAACACCAGATTTCATGGGAAAATGTGTGACAAACGTGGTGATTCGGTCTTTGCAAAAAAATTGTTCTAAGCAATTTTATCTTTTGGGGTCGAAGGTTTTAGAGAAGGTAAATGGGGAAACAATAGCAAACCTAATAATAAACCAATTAAAATTTTTGTTTCAAAATTCTTTCAATGATAACGTAAACAATTTGCTTTTACTTTGCACAGATAGTGCCGCATATATGCTTAAAGCCGATCGTATTTTAAAAGCAACGTTTCCTCGTATGAAACACATTACGTGTTTAGCTCATGGTCTGCACCGGGTTGCCGAAGAAGTGCGAGATAATTTCAAAGGTGTGGATGGGTTGATATCGAATGTCAAAAAGATATTCCTAAAATCTCCAGAGCGTGTACGCCTTTTTAAGGCAAAATATCCGTCCATTCCCCTACCTCCCGAGCCAATTATCACCAGATGGGGAACTTGGATATCTGCTGCGGTATATTACGCTCAATACTATGAGCAAATACGTGATGTCGTCTCCATACTTGCTAATGACTCGGCAGCTATAAGAGCTGCAAAAAAATGTTTTCAAACACGCAAACTACGACCGGAGTTAAATTTCATTCGCGACAACTACGAAGTAATAGCCTCTTCAATAGAACAATTGCAATGTTCGACTTTATCCATTGCGGAATCCTTCCTCATTCTGGATACTGTTCGTTGCTACGTAAACTGGAGTAAACTTTTACCAGTGATACGTAAATTTGAAGCCGTGCTCGAACGAAATCCTGATTACGAAATTTTAAGAGACATATCTGAAAATATTACCCGAACTGATAATGAATTCTATAAATTTGCTCCCTTGACGTCAACTGAAGTTGAACGTACATTTAGTGTACATAAATGGATTTATAGTGATAAACGCAACTGTTTACTCCCAGAGAATGTTGAAAAGATAATGATCATCTACTCCTATCACTATTACCCAAATAAAATGTCTTGTGCTGTGTGTACTGACGTAGATTTTGAAGAAGAAATTGCGTCTGTTTCTAATATATAGTAACTTTATACAAATGTTTTTATTAGTTTTATTACATATTAATTTTATTTGGTGACTTTTATTTCTTCTAGTTCTGAATTATCGATATCGATAAAATAATATTTCAAGCACTGGCTAAATTACGCTAGTGTTTTGTTTTGCCGTGAAAAATCCGAGCTCTGGTTATAAGAAAAACGCGTGCCATTAAGTGCCAATTTGGAAATGGTGTTAGTTTTCCTAATATGCTATTTTACCAAACAAAGTTAGTTTTGCCGTCGCTCGTGAAATTAATTAAAGGTTTAATATCGCAGGTTCTTCTGGTGTCAGAGTCGTAACGAGGGAGTATGTTTTTCGCATGGCAAAGGATTGCAAGGAGACGGATTTTTTAATGAAATTAAATCCCTTCAAAAAAAAAATTACTGACTCTATCGCATTTCCACAAGACCAGAAAGACGAATTAGCTCACAAGTTTTCACGCCTGAAGGCCGAATTCAAGACCAGGTGGCGGGCGTCTAAAAGAACAGAAACGTTATTTTTGAAGAGAAATGAACAATGGCTAAACGGAACTCTGGAAATTCCATTTACCCACAAGAGTAGTGTCGTTGGCCCACCTCTAAAAGACTTTGAAAATGTAACGGACCGTAGTAAGCGCCGTAAAACGGAACACTTGCGGCAAACCTATGAAGCCTCAGAATTTTTGTATGCAGGTCAGATGAAACTTCGAGAATCAGGAAATTGTAGTGGTGCAAATGTTGTCAGAGATATTATGACATCTCCAAATAGAGGAGAAAAATACCACGAAGCTTTGACACAAACTGAGACGTCCAATCCGAAGTCTCAATTAAAACCCTCGGAAGCACTTTCAATGTTTGTGGAAGCGTCATTGACTCGGAAACAATATGAAATAATTCGTACAAGCGATAAGAAACTGTATCCTTGTTACAATATTCTCCAAAAAGCTAAAAAAGATTGTTATCCTCCGCAAGAAGCTTTTACCGTGACAGCTACGTGTGCAGAAGTAAACCTGCAAGATTTATTAAACCACACTGTTGAACGGCTGTTATTATATTTGGACGAGGTTTTGGTAACACTGTCTACAGAAGAACTTGCATCCCTTGACTTGATAATAAAATGGGGATGTGATGGATCACAACAAGCCCAGTTCAAACAAAAATTTGCAAATATTAACGATTCCGACGCCAACATATTTCAGTCATCAACGGTGCCCCTTCAACTCGTATGCAGAATAAATAACAAAGTAATTTGGCAAAATCCCACTCCCTCTTCACCAAGATTTTGCAGGCCTATGAGGATAAGATTTGTGCACGAAACGTCAGATATTACGAATGAGGAGATATCATATTATAACAATCAGATTATAAATTTACAGGCCACAAATGTATTTGGAGGTGGCAAGGAAATTTGTGAAAAGCATATTATGCTATTGACAATGGTGGATGGAAAGGTTTGTAACGCTGCGACTGATACGAAATCTACTAGGAGGTGCTTTATTTGCAAAATAACGTCGAAAGATTTTAACCAATTGACAAAAACTACGGAAATTGTAACAGAAAATTTGCAGTTTGGATTATCTATACTTCACGTAAGAATTAGGTTTTTCGAAACACTACTCTACATTGCATACAAGTTGCCGGTAAAAAAATGGCAGCAAATACTGACACAACAAGAGAAAGACATAATGAAGGTCAGAAAAAATGCCATACAAAAACAATTCAGAGAACAACTGGGACTTATTGTCGATTATCCAAAGCAGGGCTTTGGTACCAGTAATGATGGGAACACCAGCAGACGATTTTTGCAAATGCCGAAATATCTTCAAACATCACAGAAATTGATTTAGGTTTGATTCAGAGATTTGCTGTAGTGCTTGAAGTTATATCAAGTGGCCAAAGAATAGACTTAGAGAAGTTCGAGTTATATTGCGACGATACGGCAAAGCTTTACGTGGAGCTATATCCCTGGCAACCAATGACCCCGACTGTACACAAAATCTTAATTCATGGCTCTACTGTCATTAAGCATGCCCTTCTCCCTATAGGGCATTTGTCAGAAGAAGCCGCAGAGGCTCGAAATAAACACTTCAGGGAATACAGAAAGAGCTTCTCCAGAAAATTCTCGAGGGAGCAATGCAACACAGACGTTTTAAATCGGCTGCTACTTACGTCAGATCCGTTACTATGTAGCATCAGGCCCAAGGCACCAAAAAGTGTAAAACCGTTAAGGGTTTCAGCATCATATCTCTAGCAGCGAGGCTTAAGCCTCGCTGCTAGAGATATGATGCTCCCTCCGGATATCGGTAATGACGTCACTTTTGAAGATATAACATCAAATCTTGAAAATGATGATAGGTCTTCAGACGAAGAAGGATGGGACGCGTCGTCAGAATGATATTTACATTCAATGCTGTATAAAATTTGACTAAAATTAATATTTTTTGGTATATCCTGTTTATAACATGACCCGTATCAATTGACAAATTACTAAAAACTGTCAAAAGTAAATAAATCTGTCATGTAAGGCATATTTAAATCGATATAATGTCAAAAATATAGATAAATAATTATGTCCAACTTTTAGGGTCAAATACCCCTATGTGCGGCCGCCATCATGTTTAAATGAAACAATAACGCCTTTTTAATATATAAATAATTTTTTTTTTACCTTTTTGTGTCGGTGAAATTTTGTTCCCTGTAATCATGGTCACCCTATATAAACAAATCCATAAAGATCAAAACCTCTTTAACAATCATGACAATGATGTTTCCAAAGTAACCAGACATCAATTTGACAGAATATTCTCTTTTTTTTCTGTGATATGTGTAACATCAGTACGCGACGGAGTATTCTAATTGAATAGTGACCATGCTGGTCGTAACTAATTTTAAACTTTTTATTTTTACTTAAAATTTTTTTTTTTGCTCTTATCACACTAATACTGATATCAAACAATAGCTTATTATTAACTGAATCCGTAGTGTTAAGCCTGCTCACGTCTCATGAATCATCCTGTATATATAAGGTTTTAGTTTGACATTAGAATAAGGCTTGTGTTATGGGTACTAGACGACGATATATATAATAGATAAATATGGATAAATACTTAGATACATAGAAAACATCCATAACTCAGGAACAAATATCTGTGATAAACACACAAACAAATGCCCTGACCAGGATTCGAACCCGGGACCTCCTGCTTCGTAGGCAGAGTCACTACCGACTGGGCCGTAATATGATTGTTTATGAGTTTATGGATTTGATGAAAAGCCGTATTTTTAATGCTACAACTGCCACTATCTTTGAGAATTCAACCAAAAACATATTAAACATATGACCAGTGGTCATACACATGTACTGACGTTTATCTGACGTAGCTATTTGTACGTTACGAACGAATAGCCATACATTTGTCGTTCCCCCGCCACGCAAAAATCGACAGACTTTTTATGTATCGGAAATGACAGACATGGCTACTCCATCCGGGTTGAATTCTCTAAGGCTACTACGAGTATAATACTTGTGACCCGGCGAATTTTGTACCAAATATTTTTTTTTAATTACTCTCATATTTGAATACTTAGTTATTCTGTGGTGCATTATGCTCAGTATGCACACGTTATCGTTTTATCTCATTCTAACTTCATGTTTATGCACATATTTTGAAATTGTATTGAACTATCAAATGTGGCTCATAGCTATACTATACCTATTCAAATCAAACGTATAAACAGATAAGGACACAACATACACATTTAAAAAATGTAAGGGTGTTCTCTGACAACAATACCCACCCCCTAGCTGGTTACAATAAAAATGTTTTAAGTGCGCCTCCGTACGTTCCATTGAACATGAGAATCGACGGCGCACGCGCTGCCGGCTACTTCCGGAGTGTGACGCGTGCCGCGCGCCTTTCTGCCGCCCGCGCCGCTGTCCAAGCGATACCCGACGGTTTCGATGTTAGTATGTAAGGTGTATCCATCTTTATGTGTCCTATTATGTACACAAACGTGATGTCAAAGATGAGTTATTATTTACCATTAATACGATTCTTAGACAATCATTATGACAGATATTTTTGAGGTAATTTGTCCGTTGGTTCGATTTTTAAAGAAAGTCTATTAATTAAGTGTTTACATGGTTCATTTAAAAAATTTGTAAGTTTTTTTAAGGTTCTTCTTTATTTGTATGATAGGACACGTAATGACGAATACAGGAGTTGATCTCGAAGATCGGCTACGTCAGTCGCCAGGTCAGCCATCTTCGAGCGCACGAGCGCCGATTAACTAGGAGACGAAGTGGTCGCCATGGTCGAAAAAGACCGGAAGGAATATAGTCCGATATACCGAGATGTACCCATCAGTGGTTGCTTTGTGGTTCGTAAACATAGTACAAGGTAATTATTTCAAAATTGTCTATGGCATGATGTAATATTAGTGCACAATTTAATTTTTAGCGATCTTCTTCTTAATATGGGTAAGTATTAAAGTTGGCCGCGACATCGTTTCTATAGCGATAGGTACTTAAATAATATGCATTTAAAAGCGTGTGTCCTCTCCTGTTATTTTAGCTTACTACTGGTAGCTATCATAATGTAACTGTTGTTAACTTAAGCTTAGTTTCATACTAACAGCGCTCGCTTATGGCTTGCACCAACCGGGACCGAAGCTTGTCCGAAATGCAACCTAACAATGATTTATTTAGTATCCCTCCTATGTATTCATTATGGGTGTAGAAATTTAAGCCATTTATTTTGTTAACTCTGTCTCGGGCAATAAAGTTTGCTTGGGGTTGGATTAAAGGGATCACGGCACATGAATAGTTTGTAATCTTAATGTTTGTGTTGAGATTATTTTTAGTTCATTTGCATAACGAGGCAAATGTTAAATTATAGTACAGACGGCTACTGATCTTATTCTGCTTATAATGAAATGAAGTAGAAAACTACGTTTCATGCGTAGGTAAATATTCTCACTAACAAACAACTATATTAACCAAAAGTGCAGTTCTTTTGTATCACATATTATGTATATACCTAAGTTGTAAAGTTAGGCTGTCCTTGTAATATAATACCTGGTCTATAGGTAATTGTTTCGAAAGTTATGACTACGGCTCCCTTGATCACAAACACCAAAAAGGAGTCTAGGATAACTACTTATCAAAACATTCCACGATCCGGCGCTATTACGTAACACCCTTTTGATTTTACATGTAAGAAATAATAACTTTTTAAAAAGTGATTCTTTATACTAACTTTGTAGTCTTTAGTGACACAATTATGATACCTATACTAGTGAGTACACACAATCTATTACATATATATTTAATATAGTTATGTAGGTACCATCACCATTCCCACGTAGGGATCACTTCATTACGTCCATAAAGCGGCACTCGTTAAACCGAATCCGTGACAAATTAGTGAGGACTTTAGTGATCGCAGGCCGCCGCCGCCGCCGCCGCGCGCCGCCCAGCCGGTTAGTGATCGTGATGCGCCGGAACCGAACGGCAGAATGATTGACTGCCCGATACGAGGGAGCCTGCGCCCCGTGCTACGCCAAAAGCCATTCACACTCGCGTTCGCAGCGTTTACTCGATTCCGAAGCATCGAAATTGAATTTCTTTGTTTGGACGTGAAACTAAGCAAAATGAAATGGAGAAAAGTTTCACTTACCTATTCCAAAAAAAATGTTTTCTTTTTCGTTTTTTAACACGACTAATGTAAGGTTAGTTTTTTTAACTATACTTTTTTTAGATCAATTAAACGTAGCGACGAAAATATGTTAAAAAGTAAAATATGACTAAGTAAGCAATAAGCAACTGTCCACATAACCTAACAGTTTAAATTACTCGATTCTCCATGACCGATCGCATGACTTGACAGCTTAATTAAAACATTATTGAAATGCGGCAGCAATTGTGAAGATAAGCGTGTCCTATTACACCAGCACAGCAATTACCAGGATATTTCAACCCCACATCTTTTGTAGACCGCGGGAAAAAATCTAAGCTCGGCATGGTTGTCACCGCGAATCGGCAACGTTTCCCGCGCACGCGCTGCTAAGCCACTCGCGTGCAGGGCGCACCCCTCACCACTCGACAGTGATACACCGTTAAAAATTAAGCCACACTTACTGATGCCTATTATTTCTAACGAATTGAGCAGTGTAGTACCATGTGTAAAAGAAGCGGCCAAGTGCGAGTCGGAATCCAAGGCCGAGGGTCCCCTAAGTACTTACCTATAGATTAGGTAACACTAGTACTTACCTAATCTATTGCTGAATGACTTTTATTGAAATTATAGTTCCAGTATTTTCTTAAAGTAGGTAACTAGCGGTAAGTGCATTTACAATATGATGCATACAGGGGCCTGTTTCTCGAAAATGATTAGACCAAGGTTATATTCCGAGAACTGTCAAATCGTATGGGTTTCCATGACAATACACTAATAATATTAGTATAGATAATACCGTTCGAGATATGGGCCCTGCTCATGAAAATAACCTAAAAAAAAATAACTTATAAACAATAAATTCTAACAAAGTATTACGAGTCCATAAACTTTTGACCCTAAGGGATTGACATTGGCATAAAAGAATACTTTTTAAACTATCCTCTTTAACCATCAAAAATATACTAATATAAATTTTGTTAAGAGCGTTCACTGCGCAGAAAGACAGTTTTCGCTTTTTCTTACATTCTTTAAATAAATCCCACATAGAAACTTGTACAGTTTATGAAATACTGTTTACATATTCATTAACTAGTTAGTTAGATGTGCACATTAAAAAAATGTGGTTAATAAAGCAACAAACTATCATATTAACGGCGATTTAAGTATTTTCACATGCTTTAGCTTTGGTATAAAGTGCCATGAAATATGCTACTAATAAATAGTTTACTGACCATATTTTAGTTAAACAAAATCTTGATTTTATTATATTTGCTCAACGAATAAACTATAGCATGTTGTTACGTTTCTAAACATGTATATAACTTTAGACAGTTTATCAAAAAAAACATATCACAAAACAAAATCATTCATGCAATCGAGGTTAAATACGTTACCTGGGCTCTACAATTTGATCTGTAAATTGACAATTTGTCTAAGATTGAACTAGTCAATGAACTGTTTATTACAAATATACAAACAGTATTTTATAAACTGTAAACGTTTCTATGTGGGGTCGATTTAAATAAATGTAAGAAAACGCGGAAACTTTTTTGTACACAGTGAACGCTCTTAAGCTTTTTATTTATAGTTTTGTCAAAGACAATATAATATTATACTAATAGTTTTGTTATCCAATTTATCAATAGTCGGGTTTTTTAAATTTATCTGTGCTACTCATGCTGGTGCTCCATTTAAAGCCTCTAAAACTCAGTAGCGCTTTTCATCAATATCCTCTTTAATATCAAGGGTCCTTAATTAGAAGCAAAATATGCGACGACACGTGCCGGTACTTAGGCATACGTACCTAAGTACTGTTTTGGGGCTCAAAGAGCGGTGATTACTAAAATAAAATACTTTACAAAAACCATAATTATACTCATAAAATATCAGTACCTATAAGATTTCAAAAAGATTTCAATGAATAATTCATTTAGTTTAAGATATTGTCTATTATCGCAAGAATATTCATTATAATAAGATTTATTTATAATTAAGACTTTGATGTCACAGAAAATACGTAAACTCATTTAATAAGACAAAAGAGAAACTAGATAAAACAAATATATGAAATACTTAATCAAAACAGTAATGATAGACTTAAGCCCTCCTGAAATAAGCGCAACTACACAAATTACGTTTTAAAATACGAACTTAATGCATCAGCATTCTTTTAGTCGGTCATAAATGTAGGAAGCTCGCAGCAGCTCTCAGTCCTTAACCGCTTCACCAACCGAAATGAATATCTCTTTGAAGTCGGGGAGGTAACTTTTAATTGTCCGACTGCAGAGGTTCTTTTAGATCCTCGAAGCTTTGACCGCACGCTCGGATAGACAAATATAAACGTCTTTACGGGGCAGCAACGACAACCTAACATGCCAACTATTTTCTGCGTTATTAACTTTTTGAGAGACAAGTTAATTCTAATAAATTATGCGGGTTTTGATCTCTTGTTGGTTAGAATTTATATGTCCCCGCAGCCAATGTTACTTGCTTAAATCTTAAACCTACCTTACCTTTTTACAATCTTGTGACAAGACAATACATGATCGAATATGTACATTATATCTAATTAGAAAAACTTTTTAAACTTATATAGATATTACACATTATACAAAGGAAAAAATTACCTAGGCCTTCGGTGCCTAGGGAAAATTAAAATAATTTGATTTGTTCTTGAAACTTTTTCTTTGCTTCGCGTAAGTATAGGTATTTTATTTCTTAATCGCACGGTGCACCGTAATATAAGGGTCTTAATATCATGCCATACCCAACGACATATGCCTACTTGGCGCTGATTTACGGATCTGAACTATGTTTAAGCTAATCTTTATGTATATTTAAAAGCCATCAAGGGAAAAGAATAATGAGAGGAAATATTTTCAAATTTACCTGAACATTTGGTGGCACGCAGAGAATCGGAGAGCGTCGGTGTGGAGTAGCCCTTCCCAAGACCGCCTGGCAGTTTATCTGATCCTAAGGGTAAAATTTTTTTTTAATTTTTTTATCTTGAGTTCAGAAAAAAATAACACACACTTAACTTTTTTTATAATTTCAATTAAGCTGCAAACAATGTCCAGTTATATTAAATAGTATGATAAATCCCTCTCCCACGCTTATGGCGCTATAGCTAACATCCATTATTCTGCAATGCTATACGCAATATGTTTCGAGCTATTTATTCGTAGAGAATAAATAAATATGTCGCGCACTTTTCGGGTGGTCCCGGGTAGCGCATAAATTTCAAAATGAAGGGGAAGAGCGCATCATTACTGGTATTTCTATCGAACAATTAAGTACACATTGTCCCGACTACGGTTCCCATGAAATCGTAAACACAACATGCTGAGTCGGCTGATTCATAAGGGGTCAAGTATCAAAGGGCCGACATGCTATTATAAATCCTAACGCCATGAGCTTACGTTGTTATTTGCTTGCGTTTTTAGCAATCACCCTTCCATTAGATAGACTAGCATGCGCTAGATGATGTTTACGTCGTGCGCGGGCGCAAGGCAGCGCACCACCTATTGTCAATGCTAGGGAGTTAAAAATGATATCACTCGACGTAATGCGCACACCATTATAGTGCTGATTTATACTAGGTTTGCGCGTGAGTGGCCATTGATTGTGTAGTAATTGTTTGTTTGCTCTTGCGCAGTGGGACGGGGATTATTTTGTGAGAACGATTTCAAGTGCGGATTGACTTATTGGCTTAAATTAATGTAAGTGTTTTTTTGTTTGCATTATTAGGGGCTGGTTGATCTGCGCCATACGCTTTTTAATACACGTAGCTTGTAATAATTAATTAGGTAATTTATTCCTTAAATTGAGTGATAGATCGCTGTTTTTTTGCTTAGGTACCTCATAAAATCGTAGGTTCTTCGCTATTCTTGCCTTTTGTTAACCTCTACTTTAATAATCTTTTAACGGATTTCAAGATTTCGAAAGGAGGAGGTTTTCAATTCGGTTGTATGATTGTTTTTCTTTTTTTTTATGTTTGTTACTCCATAGCTCCGTCATGTCTGAACCGATTTTAAAGTTTTTTAGGGTTCCGTACTTCGAAATGAAAAAACGGAACTCTTATACGATCACTTTGTTGTCCGTCCGTCCGTCCGTCTCTCCAGACCCTTTTTTTCAGGAACGCGATGAGGTATCAAACTGAAATTTATATCAAATACTCAGGTTTACTGTCCCTTGGAGCTGTGAAAAAATCAAAAGATACAGCCGTTTATGCCGCCAATTTCCGCAAATTTTCGAAACTAGCAAGGGAATCAAAACCTGGGTACTTCCAGTAAACTCAGAATCTTGAAATTTGGTACGAAGCAACGTCTTATAGCACAGATAAAGGAAAAATTGCAAAAACCGTAAATTTTTAGTTACATCATATAATAAAAATATTTTTAATAATTTTAAAGTTACTATTTACCCCTAAGCCTCATGAACGCGTAGAGGTATTAAATTGAAATTCATATCAAACCTACAGGTTTGTACGGAACCCTCGGTGCGCGAGTCCGACTCGCACTTGGACAGCCATATTGGTCCCGTTTCTGTCAAAACGCAGTTCTGATGATGGGATCCATGAGGAATCGAGGGAACTCCTTGAATCTTTAAGCACCTATGTACAGTCGCCATCAGATATACCCGAGCGGCCAAGGTCATCACAAATATCTAAACAACGCCTCTATTGTCACAGCGATAAAGTGCATGTTCAGATATTTTTGAGTACCCTCGCTGCTCCGATATATTTGATGGCGGCTGTAGTAACCAACCATGGATGCAATATATGAAATGAAATAAAATGATTGACAAGCCACTGGGGACGGCAACTTTATAAATGATTTAATGGTTTTACCTCCTTTTATCCTCCCTCCTACATAATTAGGCGAATGACGCTGTCTTTTTCATTTAATTGTATGATCTAAGAGTGCACCATCTACAATAACCTTTCACCGGCCTCCCGCGTTGAAGTCTGTTTTTTTTATATTATCTAAACTGGTTTTCTTTTTGAGGTGTTCAATAAAGAGTATATTTGTATTGTATTGTTGTTGACAAAATCAATGAGAAAGTAAAAAGGGCACGAATGTTAGTCATCCTGTTATTATATTAGATACTTTTTAAACTAATTTATAGCAATAATATATAGAAAAGCATTTATAATCATCTTCAATTTACTTACTTACCTGGGCCTCGATTCGATATAGCATAACTTGCGAGACCACTATGATACCACACTTTTGTGACAGTTGAAATCGGGGTGGAATCACTCAATAGTGATGTCTAAAATGGTGGCCATACCCATAGACAAAACGCTCTAGCGAGACCTACTGACAGCTTAACAGTTAGGTGTGGACACGTGTGGATAGGATGGATATCACTAGTAGACATGCTAGCGATACAAGTGTGACATCCACGTTTCACAGTTTGGCTTGTCGAATCCGGGCCCTGTTATTTTAATAAGTGTTAGAATCAATGTAACCCTCCTTTGTAACGTTTATTAATTAATTTTTCTATTTAATTCATACATGGTAGGGAAATATAGGCTACCTGTAAATGAAATATATCCTCTAAATCGCTGCAGTGTGCCCATAAGTATGGCCGAATTACCACGTTGTATGGCGATGCTTATACGTTGTGCACAGTACTGGCAAGCTGGGCTTTCTTAAAAATATTATTACTTAAAAAAAATGTGTAAACAATGGGTGTGGTTTTGTTACGTTACGAGTTGTTTATCCAAGCTGGGTCACAAAGGAAGTTTTCAGGTATTTTCTATTCTAGCCGCAAGAAAGCCGGAGCCGCATAATTGATTTCAAATAGGCACAAAACTAAGAACCAAACTCTGCGTATTCAAAATTATTCTTAAAATAAAACCTACTTAAAGAACCTACATTTATCTAAAATATCGTGCCAATAAGACGGGAGTACCACAAAGGAGTAATTTAGGTCCATTATTGTTTTTATTATTTATTAACGACCTGCCGCAATCAACATCACAAAGGTGTATACTCTTCGCGGACGATACGACCTTAATAGTAAAGGGAACTGACATTAATTCATATGAATCGGACATAAATACATCACTTGTAGATGTAAGTATATGGGTACAATATCACAGCCTTAATATAAATCTAAATAAGGCATTATTCACTCAATTCTATCATCCCAATTCAACATTATTTATTTTCTAATCTTACCATTAATATTAATAACACTCAAATTGTAGAATCTCATAGTGCCACATTCCTAGGTTTGGTTATTGATAAACATTTAAACTGGAAATATCACGTTGACATAGTATGTTCTAAACTATCGCGATTTGTTTTTGCCTTGAGAAATTTAAAGAACACGATTGTCACTCAGGCCGTGTTAGCAGCCTACCACGAATATGTGGCATCCACCCTTAATTACGGGCTTCTACTTTGGGGTAATTCTATTGACATCCAGAGGGCTTTTATTGTCCAGAAAGGTTGATTACGAGCATTAGCTGGTGTTAGTTTTGACGAAACCTGTAGACCTCTTTTCAAAAAATATAAAATTCTTCCTTTAGCATGTATGTATATTTTAAAAGTTTGTCTTTTTACAAGTAACCACCCGGAGTATTTCATAAAACGCGAAGTCATGTCTGCAAGAGAGCTCCGAAGTCAGTATCAATACCTACTGTACCATCCTCCTTGTAATTCTGACATATACAAGAGGAATGCAGTAAATATGTGTGTTGTAATTTTTAATAAACTCCCAAAAGAGCTTAGAATGTTATAAGGCAAAATGTTTAAGACAGAATTAACCAAATGGCTACATGACCATCGTTTTTACAGCATCAAGGAATATTTTAAATGGGATGATTAATTGATTAGGTATAGTAGCTGACCTGAATGTGACATATGTAATTTATTATTTTAATTTCATTTAATGTATTAAATTCTTATTTGACATCTTAATTCATTATTTAATTTTGTATAATTTTAATTGTATCAATGATGAATGTTCATTTAGCTGATTAGTACCATTGTGTACATATTTGTAAAATAGTTTGCATGTTGATGTTGTGTCGACTGAATACTGTTCCTTAAAATATGTTAATAACACCTTTTGTACGTATTCTGGCAAATAAATATTTCTATTTCTATTTCTAAATACTATAAAATGAAATTAGTACCATTAAATGTAGTCCGCTTAAATCATGGGGATCAGTTACTCTACGTCCGTAGGAAACACCTTAGACAACCCTACACGTGATCCCTGGGTGGTGCTAAAAGGGTATCAAACTTGGCAGCTGCACTGTCCCATCTGGACCTCGCAGCACTCACTGGATTTTCATTATCATCTGCTTTCCCACTACTACTACCCTAGGGAAGAAATGCCTATCTTTCTTCAGTGACATACGATAAATAAATAAAAATGTTTTACTACACGTGTACTTACACTTATGACAAAGCGAATAATTTAATCAAATACCGTGCATGCCACTGAAGTCAAAAATTACTACTCCCTTAAAATTGTGCTATCTTCTACCGGACGAGCCGTCTACACTAATGAATATAGATTGTAAAACAACATACCGACCCCAGCCCTTTCGCTTGCAATAAACATTAAAAAATCAATAAGCTCGTATCAGGCACGTTATAAAATGATTTATTGATATATATTTTATCGCGATACTATCTAAAGTACGGCATCATAATTGATGACAATTGGTGCGTATACTGTGTAGATACAGTGGGCGATAGGCTCTGGAATTCCTGTTACTTTCAGCGTTCTCGCTCCAAAGAACCAGTATAAGTGTGGCTGTCTATTACAAATAGTTGTTGCATATCTGGAGTTTAAACTTATGCTGGATCGACTGAGACGACGGTTCGATAAGCGGCAGAAACAACTGCCCTGCTGGGGCGTTCCGCAATCATTCCTGCCTGTGTTAACAACTCTTTAGAGCTCTTGGACTTATAAATTTTAATACGGCGCTCTTAATGCCCGCGAGATTAGGGCACTGCTATTGGACTCGGCGCGTGGATTTTGGCTGTTATTTGAATATTATGTAAATCGCTCTCAATTTAATACTTGTTCTTACGACTCCCTTTTGTGTAGTAATGACTCTAAGCATTATAAAAAATAAATTACTCTGTGAGAACCTGTAAGTATGTATCTATAGGTAACATGAATTTCAGACATATAATAAGCGGGCATGCATAGTCTGCTGTGCAATATCATGGTATAAAACTTAGATTTAGACTAGAAACCGAGAAGCTATTAAATGAGCTAGCGTTAAATAGATCGATAGATTTATTATTCAAAAAGGTATACAGAGTAGGTTAAATATATATTCCCCTACACCATGTAGTGTTGGTTGTGTGTTTGTTATTAATACAATATACTTTATATTGTACCTATATACCACCTGTTGGCAAACCTTAAATAAAATATAAAACAAAATGTTTGCGGCATTGTGTATGGTGTTTCTAATAGGTAATACGTTAGTAGTTGTAACGATTCTGCACTCACCTAAACTTGATTTCATGTGTCGCTTACAGTAATCGAAAATAAATACTTTGTTTGTACAGTATGGAATTTGGTAACAAACCTAAAATAAATACTTTGTTTGTACGGAATGGAATTTGGTAACAAACCTAAATAACGTCGTAAAGTGCTTTAAAGAAAGAAGCCTTTCCATCCTGATAAATTGCATACAAAAACAACCATAGTTCAGCGATAAGTTCATTTAAACATTTTAAACAAAATCATACATATATTTATACATAATACATAAATAAATATTATACTTAGAAGAAACATTGTATTATTTTTAACAAGTGCAATGCCGATAAAAATGCAAATCTATATTTAAGAGCTAAGCCTTTTGTTTGAAAGTATCACCGACGTCGCACAAAAAAGAGTTGGCGGGCAATAGGACAAATCTCGAAAAAGAACTAGCGGAGTCGTCGTTGACTATTCATAAAAGTACACGCAAAATGAATAGTAAAATTACGATTAGTATATTATTAGTTGACTTGGCGGCGAGAGGTAACATTAATCTATCTTATTAGCGATAAAACCGCCTGTTGTTTGCCTCTGTTTATATGTAATAGATTAAGTTTATTGATTTATTATAAGGTGTGCAATAAAGACGTTTTACTTACTTACTTGCTTACTTAATCTACAGTTATAGCATAAGCTCGTAAGCTCCGAGGTTTACCAGGTTAAGGGATCAGAAGAAGGGTGTGCTTGCCTTGCTTATAATGTCCGAGGATCCCGATAATTCCAAGGAGATCGGGTGCACTGTTAGCATACAAGATAATAGTATTAGGATATAGTCTATGTATAGGAAATAAACCTAAAGGCTAAATCCGAATAAAAAAATATCACGGGATCAGGTACAAAAATTATTTCCAACATCACTGCTAAATTGCACTGTCATGAATATAATTCATTCGTATACCTACAATTGAAAATGTTCTCTTTTCCAACTCGTGCCTCGTTAAAGCCCGGGAACCGGCTCGCTTACCCTCGGCTAAGTTTTGAAATAATGAACTCGACGGAGATAATAAAATTTTATTTTTGCGTCACAAGTAGTATTTATGAAGGCTGTGTGCCGATGCGATGATCTCTAGGGCGGTTAGTGGGCGGGCGCGTCGCCCCGGCAACGGCGGGGTAAAGTATCCCGCACGCCCCGTTTCGCTCCCTTGAGAGCGATTGTTATCTATGTAGAAGATGCTTGCTCCCCACCTTACCTTCCGTCTCTATACCTACGCAGCATCACAACGCTTAATCTGAAAGGGTTTCAACATTCTTTCGACGATAGCCTGAAATAGACCTTGTATCGCTCAGCTAAGATCGTTTTTGCAGTATAAATCGTCGTCATCGTCCTATTCGCACGTGAGGCAATCGATAATATGCTTTGTGAATGCCGTTCGCTGTATGAAATTCTATCTGAAGGCAACGGAGGACTTTAGAGATATCCGAGCTGAAAGATTGGCGGTATAAAATTTAAGATGATTCTTTACGGGCCAGGTCATGTTATCTTTGAAAAATCAACCATTTTGTATACATATACATAACTTCGGGTGATATTATATTACGTAAAAGCTAGACTTTAGGTAGTATGCTTAATACTAACTTATAGTCTTCGATACACTAGTTAGATATGTGTAGTTGTTATATGATAACTTGAAGTGTACGTATACCTATTTATAATTCGCTTAACTAACCTAATTTCAACCGAGTAAGATCTAGGTATTACCTAGTTACCTACCCCGAATACCTAAATAAAATTCTGCTTGACAGGATTAAGGCCTGCGTTTTGCATATTGCATCATGTAATTTAATGTGGGGTCATGAAGCTTTTTTTCGGAAGTCCGTGCTCGCACTATAGGGTCACGTCCATACTGAAATTGACAATTGGACTTGTGACGTTGTCAGATCGTTTTGTATGGCGACAGTGAACGTGTGAAAGATATTTACCTAGCGCTTTGCTTTTGTCTATGACGCCCAGCATAGAGTCCTCTGTCCGCGTGGTCCTGCCGAAGCCGAGGGCAGTGCTGGTGGCGTCCTGGCCCAGCTGCCCCCCGTAGAAGTCACCGAACGCTGTCGCCGAGCCTAGCAGTCCAGAGCGATCTTGCAGCGCTGCTTTGGCCTTTTCTACACTTTGTTTCAGTTGCTCGAACGTTGATTGGTGAAGCCGGTATGGAGGCCATTCCGTGGTCGGCCAGGGCTCCTCTTTTAGTGCACTTCGTTTTAATTCCAAGGCCCCGGCGTAAGAGCAACTGCTTTCGTACATTGCAGCTTTGATTCCTGCTCTGAGTGCCGTGGCTGTGGCGCACTTCAGTCCGCGGAAGTCCACCCTGTAAACAATATCTAGCGTTAATACAGGTAATACAACTATACGGAATTATAAAACTACGGTTATTTCGAAGTGCTGGTAGAATCCCTCGGCATGCCAGTATCAAAAATGTCATCTGGAGGGCCCTTGTTAGTGCCAAAGAGACGGCAGTACTTGAGCCCAAATGGTCTGACCAGGGACGATGGCAAAAGGCCCGTCGGAATGATATTGGTGTCTTGGAGTATGGGTCGGCCCCTTGTCTGGGATGGTATTTGTGTAGACACTAAGCGCCGTCCCACATTCCGGGCACCAAAGTTGATGCTGGTGCGGCTGCATCCTCAGTCAAGAACCTCAAGCGCCGCAAGTATGCTGCCCTCGGCAGTAGCTACTTTTATGCGGCGTTTGGGGTTGAAAGCCCCGTGGGGTCTAAGTGCGCGTTGACTTTACAAGGATATATCGGCGCGCCTAAGTGAGGCCTCTGGTGACCAGGGGGCTGGTCACTATTTCGCGCAGCGGGTCGGCGTCGCTATCTAGTGCGGAAATGCGGCCATCCCTTTGGGCAACCTACCTTATGACCGGGACCTACGTCAGATTTTTTATTTGTTAGTTTGTAGTTCTATATCTGAACATAATATAGGTATCTAACCAATATTATGTTATGTTCAGACAGTACTTTTAGTGGTAGGAACGTAAATGTCATAGGGACTTCCCAACGATATTAAATTATCGATTAATCCCTATGACAGTTATGTTATGATGTACATATAATATGAATTTTCAAGTTGCATAAATTATTATACGATATACATCGTGAACTTAATATTATAAATCGATTTCGACAAAAGGTTTTCATCCGTTTTGTTTTAGTTGTTAATACGATTTCTTGTTTTTTATTTTTAATGCATTTATAATAACTAATAAGTGTTAAAATATAACACATAAGTGAGTACATAACCATTATGTAACGTGGATAGGTAGTTATCAGGATTACAGGTTAATTTATAATTTACCCAGGTTAATTTTTAAATGTCACTTCGGAAAGTTATCGATAAATTTAATATTGAAAGGAAGTCCCTAGTTAATTGACATTTTTGCCATGTCTGATGATTATACATTGTGTAAATTTTATACGGGCGTATATTGTGCTGGCGATTAGTATTGGACCTAGGGAACCTATTTCCATTTATTTCTTTATGAAAATAAGGAATTTTTTTTTCATACATAATAATTCAGCCCGCAATGTATGATAATTAAATTACCGATGCGTCATGTCAGTTATGTCAGTTTTAAATCAGTTGTATAGCGTACATTGGTGCCCGGTAGGACTTTAAAAAATCGTTACGCATAATTAATAACACTATTTAACAAATGATTATACTATATGAGTCCTATTGCTAGATACTATAGGTGGATAAAGTATACGCCCGTATAAAATTTACAGGCTGTATGTTTTAGCTCAAATTTTTATTTTGTTTGGATAAAAACTTAAGTCCAGATTACTTAATCAAATCATAGTTTTACAGTTTGTTTTTCGTCTATTATGAGGATTTTTATAAACTCAGATTTTTTTACCAGGCTGTTCTTATTTTGCGTCATATTTTTTCCTATAAAAGTAAATTAATTATTAAGTATACTCTATATCTTTAGGTATTTAAATAAAAGTAAATAAGATCTACCCTCAAATGGCTCCTTAAGCCAGTTGAGGGTAGATGAAAACATTACACGATCAAATAATATTGGTTAAAGCCAGGTCGTTAAGTGACAGATCCAGGCAGTTTTGTATTTGATTGGTTAACCAATAAAAGTTATAACTACCCGAAAACGTAAAAATTGTTTGTTTACTTTTATTTAAATACCTAAAGACATAGAGTATAGGGTATCTACTTCATTGAAATATATGATAAATATTTATGGTTGATTGGTAAAGAATGCCATATGCATTAAGTGCGCCGTTTAAATAAACAAGTACACCTTTATTTATAATTTTATATTTAATAAATCTATAAGCTCTGTTTCTATCAATATGTACATGAATATACACGGTGGGGCCTGTAACTAAAGCAAAAAATTAAAATGTACATTCTTCTCCTCAAACTACGCAACGTTTGTTTGACGACATTGAAAAAAGCTTGCGGTTTGAATTTTATTACATTTTAAAGTGAATTCGAACACGCAATGTACTATGAAATTGATTATGTCTGTAGAGTGACTAGACTGACAGGCGATGTCAATTAGACGGAGTTTTAAGTACATTGAAAATACTATTTACTTTGTTTGAAAAAATAACAATCTAAAAACTTTATGATTTTAAAAAGTTGCTACACAAAAGTTGTCTAGTTTGAGGACTAGAATCTACGTTTTAATTTTTTGCTTTAGTTACAGGCCCCACCCTATATAAGGTGCTAACAAATTAGTCACGGATATTTTTACCGCTGATAGTACTCGATTCTCGGAGTATATTTAAGTATGAAACATCATAGGTTTTGTTATGTTTTTTTTGGAGAAAACTAGGAAACAAATTTCCTACGTTAAAACACCTGTTAATAAGATAATTAAATGAGACCTCATTACACCCGAATCATAATGACATTTAAGAAAACAAACTTTTGACTTGACATGACAGACAGTGTTAAACATCTTGACAGGTACATTTTAAGGGATGTTTTTTTTATAAATTAATTGTATTTTTTTTGTTCGGTAAATTAAAAAAAAAAAATTATATAAAGGTTCCTTAATTACAGTTAAAAGTTAATTGTTTTAATGTAATGTATTATCTCTTAAAATATTCGTGACTAATTGGTTAGCACCTTATATAACAATCGGACATAGATAATACACAAAGCTTCATCTCTTCTAGCTTCTAAGTCTTAGCAGACGCCTCCTCAACTACCTATAGTAGTATTAGGTTTAAAAGAGCAGTGAAAACAGGTCACAGTCAAGCAGCTCGCTTCCATTGTTTCACTTTTCGCCATCATCTGAGTACCTACTATGAAACAACCGGTTGACCTTCCTAACCATATTTGTACTGAGCGCAATAAGCGGAAACTATTTTCCGTTCGACGCAACGGGTTGTCCTCGGCCTTCTATCTGTCCGATATTTATTTAAAAGTACTGAATTTTTAATCGCCTCACCTCATGTCGGATATCCTTTTGCGTTTAGGGCGCTTTGTCTCCTTCTTATTATTTTCCGTGGTGAATGATGACAGGTGGTATCACATGCTAGTGATACCTACCACAACAGCGAACTATTTCCAATAAACTTGATGACTGGCACTTGTTTGATTTTAAAGGAAATGACCAAAACTTTGGTAAATTAATATGTATATAATTGAGATGCACTACATAGGTATAATTACTTTTCACTTTTCTTTGGCACACTTGTTTTTCGCGGTATCGTTAATCGCGTGGTGTTATATTAGGACGGATATAGGTAGTATCGTCATGTTTCTGTGCTTATGTTTCAAACTCTAGAGATGATTATTTGACAGAGTTGTTTCGTCGACTGTAGCCAGCGCTTGCGCCGTGCGCCAGAGCGTTCAAATTGATTGCATCCGGCAAAAGGGAAATGTGTCGTATAACCAATTTATATGCTTGATTTGACCACGTACAGGAATTGGCTCTTTTAAAATGAGCGCATTTTGTACTTGTAATAAAAGTTTTTTTTTAATATTTATGTAAAAAAAAAATATAACGCACCTATAATGTGTAATATTGATATTAATCATCAAACATGTTTAAATGATTCGTACCAAAAGTATACAGTATGTGGTATGTAACTCGAGCAAAAATTAAAACGTGTATTCTACTTCCGAAACTATTAAACTTTTGTTCAGCAACTTATACAAAAAAATATGGAGTCTTTAGATTGTCTCTTTTTCATACAGACTAAATTAGTCGGTGGTGTACACTTATTTATACGGAAAATGATGATGATGGAATTTCCATTTGCAGTGCCTTTCCTTAAAGCTCTAACATTAATTTAAGAAGGGGAGCAATCAAATTTCTGATGCAAATTTTTGACGAAGTGGGGGGTGCCCCCCATAATTAATTAAAAATAAAATAGAGCTATATAGTCAAGTTTGATATCATTTTATCTTGTAAAACAAGGATGCCGAATTCATTTTTGGTATTTTATTTATACCTTTCCATATAAGAAAACTGAGAAAACATAAAAAATATGAAATCAACGTTTGATATTTTTTTGAATAAATGCCTATATTTTTTTTATTTATGGTCGTAACATGAAAAATATATTTTCATGATAAAGCCCTGTTATTCCCCTTTATAAAAAGTATATAAATCCTATATTGGTTATAATATCTTTAACGAAAAAAAATATAATAATAGACCTGTTATCAACCACAATCTAATTATGTAGGAAAAACGATGTGGTTTGAGCTCTAATGCTTGCCTAATTATATCTCTCACAACTGAATGGACGTCACCCATTTGAAACGCTATTATTTACCTTGCCTTTGTATGCTTCTTATAATCCGTAAGTGAAATAAAGAGTTCGTTTAGAAGATACCGGAACCGGTTACCAATAAAGGGGTATTAGATCGAGTAAGTATTTGGTAGGGTAGTTTTTTAAAACTATATTTAGTAAGTACATCATTGAGTTACCCAAAGGTAAGCGCTTGGCGGGTACGGATTGGAGGAGGAGAGCAGAAGATCGAGCACAGTGGCGTGCCATGGGAGAGGCCTATGTCTAGCAGTGGACTGATACTGGCTGCTGCTGCTGCTGATAATGATAATGTAGCACTTACCGAAATGACCAAAATGACGTTTACCTATCAAGCTAATTTCATCTCTATTGCTAAGAGATTAGACAGGGACATAACATTGAATATAGGACCATATAATTTTGTAACCAAATAATAGCGTTATCAAACAGCGGGGTTCTCCAGTCCCTGTTATCTAGTGACGTTTTCAAGTGAAAGGTACATCATTGCGGGTTATCAATAAGGGCCCGTTCATTTTTTTAGAGAAAACTTAAGCGGTAGGTATACATCTTCAACTGAGGATAGTCTGTTGGCGAATAGTGCGCTCTAAAATAAAAATAACAATTCTGTGTTATACCTACTTAGACATTACACAAACTTATTTGAAAATTTGTTAATTTATCCATATTTATCTATTATATATATCGTCGTCTAGTGCCCATAATACAAGCCTTATTGAGCTTACTGTGGGTCTAGGTCGATTTGTGTAAGATTGTCCTATAATATTTATTATTATTTATTATAACTAATATTTACATAACTAAATGCAAGTCTGCATATCTACAGCTACATGCTTCATCCCACATCTCCATAATTTTGTGGTTGAAATTATACCCTCGTTCTGTTGACAAATTGATCCAATCTGGTGCACACCTAAGTTCTGATGACAATTACAATTTAATAGATTCAGTATCATTGTAAATCCAAGATAGCTGCCGCTACAGAATGCCGCGTATTACACATTTCTTAACAAAGCTCTAAATCAAGTATAAAATGAAAGGGATTTATTAGTAGAACACAGTGCATTGCGGATCATAAAGTAAGCGGAGTTTAGACAGTTTTAGTAACATAACAACTTGAAAAGAAAATAAGTGTTTAGGTAAATTCAAAAGCTTTTATTGAAAATAAACTATGATGATAATGTACAATAAGCTGTAAAAATAATTCGGTAGGTTCTAGGTACCAGTCATCACACCACTCTTCTCATCAATGTAGCTAGAGCATTGAAAAGACAAAAAACTAAAATCGTGGGGCGCTTGAATCTTTTATCAACGGACAACGCCTAATATCATTATAATATATATGAACTTAGGTTAGGTACGCTACGCTAGTAGTGTGATGAGTGGTACCTAGGACCTATCGATTATTTATAGCCTTGAGTACATTACCTGCATTATTATTATCATTATTTTCAATTAAACCGTTTAATATACGATTTTTAAAATACTAATTTAACTACTATTAGAAACGGGGTGTTTACCTAACTGAAATATACATGGTAAATACCATAACAATAATAATATTTTAATAGTATCTAGTCAAAACAGAAAATAATTATTTTACTTATTTTAATTATGGCCTGAATACGAGACTTTCAAGCTAAATCTTTATTGGATAACTCTTTACTATAATGTCTTACAATGATAATAATTGTTTTCTCCCCTTCCCACAAAAGTAGGAACATTCATATATTTTTTGCAAAAACGGTTGAAGTTACCACAAAACTTTCAATAAAGGAAATATTCTTCATGAAATTCACTACAATTCTTGCCTTTGAAGTATGTTGCTAAGACTTATAGTTTTCAATCTATGTGTCGCGAAAATTTTAACCCCCCCTCTTTACCCCACTGCACCATAAATTTAGGTGGCTCTGCTTCCTAAAATGGCCTGTGGGTCCTAAAGTTTCACTATGCAAAAGGTGATCCCATTATCACTATAATCCGTATAAAATCCGTTTGTTGTCGTGTGCACCACCGACTAAATAGTATTATCAATGTACGTTAAAATCCGTCCAATTGACATTGCTTGTCAGTTGTCAGTCTTGTCACCCTACAGAGATAATCAATTTCGCAATACATTGCGTACTCGAATGAACTTTAAAGTCTACTAAAAATCAAACCACAAGTTCATTTTTAAAGTCGCTGAACAAACGTTGTCTAGTTTGAGGAGTTGAATCTACGATTAAATTTTTTTGCTCGTGTTTATAGGCCACATACGGTATTATTTTAAATGCAATAGCTTGATTATTTTTATGGTCACTTTCTGTCTTTTAAAACTGCTAAACCGACAGTAGATGAAATAAGGTGTAAAAATAGTTTAATTACCAAGGAAATCATCCGTTAAGGGGTGAAAAGAGGGGAGGTATTAACTATTATGGAAAGAACTAATTCTACGCAGATAAAGTGGCGGGCAGAAGTTAGTTATCAATTATCATATGCTGACTCTAACAAACATAAGTCCTTAAGGTTGATTTATGAGCTCCCTACAGTACCTACAGGCTCCGTATAAAATAATTGTGTGTGTGTGTTTGTGTGTCATAAATACACGGCTTCTTAAATTCCGTAGTATGTTGTCGAAATGTGGATAAGTATAGAATGAAGTGAAGTAGTTGATCGTTCACGAGCATCACACGCACAGTAATGGCTCGCGCCACTTTGACGCAGGAAGTCTCTAGATTACCTTATTATATGCGGTAAAAAGTGGCATCCGTGTTCTTCGGTGATGGCCATGTCTATATACTCTAGAATGTATAGCATGTAACCACGCAGAGTACAGTTGCTAAATAATACATGACTATGAAAAATTTTATAAAACAAAACCTTAAGGGTAAACATTACTGCGAAATAAATGTTAACAGAAGTAACTTATCACGAAGCAAATCGAGCGCGAAATCGGTCCCGGGCAGAGGGCTTCTACTTTCTGCCTCTTACACATTTATTATGCCCTGAGTCTGATACAACTGGACGTATGTAGGTAGGTACATTAATTTACGTAAGACCGGAATATAATAAATATGATAATACAATGATCCGGGATTAAATGCAGCCGAAAACCCGAAATCGGGAAATAGTTACCTATACTGGTTGAATTTCTATAATAGTTACTTAACTTTGTTATTAAAGTTAGTGCCGGCGAGGATGACAGTAGAAATCGTTCTTCCACATACCATGTCTCTCTTACGCTAGGGCATTAGCAGTCTAAGGAAAGATAATCGTTATATTATAGTATTTTCTACCATTGGCAAACTGCGGCAAAACTACAGACTAAGTAGGTAATAAAGTATATTTATTATTGACACAAAATATTTTATAATTTTCACGCCCATTTTATGTAAAACGGGCTTATGAAACTACACAACATCTACTATTTTTCGCCGAGAGTCATGGAAATGGCAAAGGGTTTTTATTTTAGCGATATGTACCTGTAGTTTGACCGTTGCCTGTGATCAAATCTTGCAAGTTAAATTTGACCTACTTCCCGATTTCCGATTGAGCTGAAATTTTGCACGCGTGTGTATATCGAGTGACAATGCAATCGACAATAAGAGACCCGATGGTGTGACCTTGGTGCCCTGGCAGAGAGGTAAGTGCCTCCTTTGGGACGCCACATGCGTCAGCACTTTCCCTGCCTCGCACTTGGGTCGTACTACCAGGGTTGCTGCAGCTGCTGCGGAGGCGGCGGCCAGCGGGAAGCATGCTAAGTACTCGGCTCTCCACAATTACTTATTTGTCCCGTTTGCGGTCGAGACCACTGGATGTTGGGGATCAGAGGCCAAGGCTTTTGTGGCGGAGATTGGGCGGCGGTTGCGAGAGAGGGGTCTTGACCCTCGCTCCGGGTCATTCCTGGTACAAAGGTTGTCAATTGCGATCCAGCGTGGCAATGCTGCGAGCGTAATGGGAACCTTTGCGCCGGGAATGACACGGGGCGGGTTATTTGACTAGTACTTCTTGTACTCTTGTAGTCTGGTTTTTGTACATTTTTTATAATATTATTATTTTGACATTTGTAATCTGTGGACATAATAAATAAATTTAATTTAAAAATGCAATGTTATGTATTAATAAGCGTTAAAAGCTAAACAATATTAAAAAATAATAAAAATGAAATTTTTGACAAAAACTTATTATTTTTTGAACTACTTCAAAAATGAGGAGCTAGAGACTTACAACTTTGTAGGAATATTACTTATTAGAATACACAAAAAGTACTTTCAGCGTTTAGGATAATTTCACCCCTGAGGGGGTTAAAAATGGGTGCAAAATTTGTATCGGGGAAATGTATTGTTTTGAGCTAGAATCTTTTAACTTTGTGGGAAGACAACTTATTAAAATACAATAAAAGTCCTTTCAGCGTTATGGAAAATTCTAACCCTGAGGGGGTTAAATAGGGGTGCGAATGTGTATCATACGCGAACGAAGTTGCGGAGCGGAAAGCTAGTTTATTTATATAGCCCTTTATTCTGAACATGAATAAAATTGTTTGTGTTAAATGAAGTCTCTTAGTTCAGTGTGCCTATTAGCAAAGGCCTCCTCCAGCTCCTTCCAGTATCTACTATCTCTTGCAACCCTTGTCCAGAGTGGTCCTACTGTAGATATGATTTCATCTTCCCATCGTTTTGGTTGGGAGCCTTTCGATCTTGACCCGTATATTGTTTATTTTTAATTTAACTCCCAGCATACTTCTCTTCATAGCTCTCTCGCAAGTTTGTCTCTTTGTGATTTCGTAAGGGACCAGGTTTCACAGCCATAAGTTATACATGGCAGAATACATGTGTTGAAGGTTTTGCTTTTTATCCTTATCCTTTTTATCAGGGGTTCACTCTATAGATAAGGTATGAGTATGATCTTTCTTGGGCGCACCTCTTAAATTTCACCAGTATCAATCAGTTACTGCATATCGTTATCGAGGTTACATAGCAGGAGACAGATATGTACTCAAAGGTACTTATGTACTTTTGTTAAACACGTATTTCTTATTTTTTTTATTCAAGCATTAGGTGTTTACTATAGAAAGTTACAGTCATCTATTGCAATTCAGAGTAATATAAGTTTATTTTTTTATTATTATCACCATCAGAAGGTGGAATAGAGAAAGTAATAAACAATTATTATTTGCACATACATTTAGGAAGGCTTTTAATACAAACTACTTATGTATCTACTGCCCCAACTAATAATTATGAAAGCGTTGTACAATATATAATGAATAGGTAGAACTTCCCAAATGCGAATGAAAGTAGCATCATAATATTCTTCTGCGGACGCAATAATTACTCATTAAGGCAACGCATTAGCCTCTAACTTAAAAACTATATGAATGGATTCGGAAACATTTTCAAGGAGTAAATATTTATTAAGCGTGTATTATGTGGTTATGGCTCCATTATGGCTTGCAATACTGCTACAAGTTGGCACTCGCGCGGGCTTGCACTCGGCGCGGCCGTCCGTAGTTCGCACGCAATCACGGCCGCCCGCCCCGTTGTTGCACAAACAGAACAAGCCCAGACACATTCTTTGTCTGTTTCAAACCTCAGCTGCATTCTGCATAGAAACTAGGTCAGATAACTTCAAATGTCAAAGTTAATGAGATAAATCAATAACTAACTGGTTCTGCTTGTAGTGCTCGTGAAAGATCGGAACGGAAATTAAAATGTTCACTACAACATCACCGAATTTAGAACGGTTACATTATGTTTTGAAACTTTCCTATGAAACAATCTAACGGACTGGACATCACAATCAAGTAATAAAATGACCAGACAGCAAATCACTTTCCTCTAAATTTCAGAAGTAAGTATTTAGAACTTTAGCGTTACGTAACCGCTTACGTAACGCTAAAGTTCTAAATACTAACAGCCGCCTGTTCGGTGGAAATAAGGTGAAATGTTATTATTAATTTCCCAAAAACCCTCTTGCTACGGCCTTTTCTAGTTCTAGGGATTAAGCTCGGATTTCCTTTTAATTTTTATCAATCAGGCAGCAGTCAGAAAAGTCATATTTTGTGTTATAAAGAATGATAAAAACGACAAAATTTGCCAATTTTCGACAAAGCCGAAAGATTGGTTATAATTTTAGCAGAGTACACAGCTGTGTAAATATGTTTATGCGTATTTTGATTCAATGACATGTTTTTTCGTTCTTACAGCGTACACTAGTTTCTAGAAAGAGTAAATTCTTTAGGAAAAAACCTTTATCGCGTTAGTTTTCCTACTTTTTCAACCTTTAGCTTGTGACAATTTAAACTTAACAAAAAAATACCAACGACGGTCAACATTGTAAAAAGATAATAGGATTTATATGATGGCGCTGCTAGTTAGGAAGGCAAATGTATTCGCGGCAACATCAACGTGTATTACCATACAGGCATAAATTCAGCAGCGCTTGGGAGCCAGGCTAGCATGTACATAGTAACTGGTTGAATAATATTCGCATAAATCAACATGGAATTAATTATTGCGTTCGACTCGTTGTACATGTGCATAGTGAAATTGCTTGTGCATAGGTTGGTACCTATAATGTCATTTTGGCGCGTACAGTTTCATAATGTCGAATTCCTTTCGGCCGCGTATTCACTTTTCTGCTTTTTGTTTTCAGTAGCTTCAATTTAAGTAACAACATTTTTCAAGTAAGTGTTTATCCAACTAACGAAGAATGAAGTAAGCATGCAAATTTAGAAGTTGGGACTAACTAGTTATTTTTATTTGATGACACTCAATATGCACTCAATTATTTTCAAGTTATCCTATACATAAATTTTCAGTGATAATAATTATAAAGACTTGGCTCACAAGGTAACCGCAATGTATGAGGTAATTGTCTCATGGCGAGGAGTCTCGACCAACCCTTCGACTCCTTTGAGATACTCTCGCTACGAGGTTGTGGTTGGATCAAGGGTCAGATTCTAAAGGCGGTAATCCTGGACAAAGCGCGGCGCGCATAGTCCGGCGGGTCCTCACTCTGCGGCCTTGACTAGTGGCCGTACGAGTATTAGATCTATTTTTGTATTTTGATTTTATAAAAATATTATGAAACGTTTCGCTCTATACTCTGATGATTTTTTTACGAAGATATAAATTGTTTTTTCGTAAAATATATATCACTAGCCCAACAATTATAAAGTTTAACGCAGAATACACCAATCCAATCCAATTCATTTAAGGTCATAGTGCATCTCACGAAAATATTTTATTACGGCGTGCCTTTGATCAATTCATGGTTATCATTATCAGGTTTAATTTAGAATTGCTTCCGTTTTACCCCAAGAGGCTATAGAAATATGTTGCTTATAAACCATAACTAAGAAAACGTATCGCCGAACGTAAAATGGTCCCGCCGGAAGATCAGCGCTGGCTTTCGGGTTAGCATAAAGCTGAGGCGGGTCCATTTCGTGGTAAACTGTGTATTATGTTCTAGATTTTTTTTTTAATACTTTAGTATGCAATTATGGTTTATCACGAATAAAACGATTGATTCTGATTCTGTCGTTTAAGTTCCATCGCCTCAACGACGTCATCCGTCGGGCCCTTGCAAGCGCGAACGTGCCGGCCGTGTTGGAACCACCCGGTCTGGTTCGCGACGATGGCAAGACGGTCGATGGGATGGCCTTCATCCCCTGGCAAATGGGACGGCCGCTCATTTTGGATGCCGCTTGTGTAGATGCCTTAGCGACGTCCCATTTAGCGTCCACGTCAAAAAGAGCTGGTGGCACAACGGCAGCGGCTGAAGCCCTCAAGCGCCGCAAATATGCTGATCTGATGAGAAATCACATATTTGCGGCGTTTGCAGTAGCAACTGGGTAGTGGAGTCAGGATACCCATTTGCTTTTTAAAAATATCAAAAAAGGCTACTCGAAGCAACCCGTGACCCTAAGGGTGGCTCATGCCTCGGGGAAAGAATAGAGCCTTATGGGCACACTTCCGCAGGGAACCTACCTGGGGGACTTAGCTACTTAGGACGTTTTAGGTAATTACTGTAATTATTAGGCATATTTTTTATTTCTTATTAATTATTTTGCTGTTGATTTCATGCATGCTTGAAAACCACAATACCATTACCGGAACTCCTCAATGCAACGGAAGCCTCAGTTATTTCAGTTTGGACTAATTGTAATTGTTACAGGATGTAAGTACTTACCTACATACCTACTACGGTCGCATTTATGATTTATTGCAATTTTGAAAAAAATTATACAGAAAATATTGAAAAACAACTAACAAGATTTAAACAATGGTACTTACATTGTTGTAGAGACTGGACCGTTTTTGCAACTGGAAAATTTACTTTCCGCACGACGATTGGTCGAATATCCATTCGGTTGCTATACTATAGTACGAGTAGACCAATGAAACGTGACATAAACATTGTTTGACCCTTCTCTAGAGTTCGGACTTCGGTAACTTCACCCAAATTCTTTTTTTAACGTTATCTATTAGCTTTTATTTTGTAGGTAGTTTTTAACTACAATTTATGCAGTTTAACATGATGATTAGATTTGGAAGGTTCCTAGCGGACGGTGTAGGGTAGATTTTTTTTCGTAAATAAGTAACCGTCTGCGTACATTAAACAGACTAATTATTTTACATTACGCACCCATGGAGGTAAATAAAGGAACATTTCAGACTGCGGGTATTTCAGAAAGCGATCTGATGCCTTCTTTATAACCGCCCGGGTGAGTGCGAGGATGCGTTGCGAAGAATTTGTTTTTTAAGAACCAATCCTAGAGCTTTGCTGTGCGAGGACAAACAAATGAAGTGATTATATTAGTGCTTAACACACACATTTCTCGCAACGCATCCTCGCTCATCTCTGGTGGAAACGCAGCCTAAGAGGTGGCACAATAATGTACGTCAGATATGGCACAATAATGTAAGCAACAAAACCGGTCTAGTTAGATTGCTGTACTATGCTTATTGCTAGTTCCGGGCATTTGCCAGCTTTCAATATCAGTGGAGGTCAGAGTACTCCTTACTGACTTTCTGATAAATTAATGACTGAACAACAGTAACTTACCTACTGTATAACTGTTTTTGTTTTTGCTAGCAGGTAAGTATATCAGTTCAAAACCATTTAAAGGTAGCAATAGTTATCTTACGTTGTACCTAGTTAGGGTATGAGGTCCTGAAGTAATCGTTAAATAAAGAATACCAATGTTACTCACCTTTACTCAATTGATAGCCACATCCTCGGCACTAGGTATAGCACTCTGGACACGGTCCATCTCGCGGCGTCGCGGCCGGCGGTCCGCGCTCGTCCGGTTGTACCGACACGGAGGCCACTCGGAAGGGCCACGTCCGTCTTAATCGTCGTTGTTTGCGCGGGAAAAAAATAAACAAATCAATATATCGGAGGTGCAGGCGAGCGTTCGCGGACAGGAAACCGGGATAATAGCGAGGCGCCTCGTCCGGTCGTCGGAGACAGAGGGCGGGGGATGTGCGGGGGAGTGCTGCGGAAGTCCTCGACCACGCCCTCGGGCGGAGCTTGCGTCGCGTGCGCGGATTATCACCCCAAGGGAGATGCCGCCAGGGAGATTCGGGGTAGTGCGGCCTCAGATGCGTCGCTCCGACCCACTGATTGTGCTCTGAGCACCGTATATAAAAAAAACATTTGCGATTGTTGTAGATATTCAAGTTATGAATCTTGGAATTTTTCAAGTCTGTGGAAATAACGATTGAATTTCATTTGAAAACCCTTTTATTCTCAAAGTAAAAATATGAAATTGAAGGTCTTGTAGGTAAACTTCTCTCTTACAGTCAATAACAATCTGATTCCCAAATTGTTCCCTATATGCGAAATAGTAGATATGCTTACGTAAAATAACAAAAGCCATTTATTACTTACATTTAAGCCTCATAAAGGTGAGCAAAATAGTTAGGAACATGTAAGTCAGTACATGTGCACTAACTTTGTAGACCGCATTTCGGTTTAAACTTCAACCATTTTTCGGGTCAAATTTTAAATTTGATTAGGCACTTAAGTATAACATTTTTTAAATACGACCGAATGTTAAGTACCTCCTAAAAGCTCTTACTGCCATTGGCAAATCATAAAAAATCTAAATATATGTACCTACTCTTAATTAGGTAGATATTTAGTTAATAATCACGAAGGGACAAAAAACACCTATAAATAATTAAACTAGAAGGCGTCTTATTCGCAAACATTAGCATTGGTAGGTAATTAGCGATGCTCAATGAAAGCGCGGCGAGGGCGGGGCTCCCTCTCGCCGCCTCTCGCGCTGTAAACGAAGGTTTAAGCCCTCTCGACATCGTGATTTTTACAAATCCACTTAATAGCGTTGGAATGACACGACCTCTTGCATTCATATGGTATGCTTAAGGGGTATAAACGGCAATAAATTTATAAGTTTTATTATGATCAGTAAGCTGGTAGATACAAAATCAGACAAGTTCGACCGGGGCCGATGTATTGTCGACGCCAAAGATGTTTACAGTTCAGAACCTTATTACAAAGGAGTAGGTGAAAAAGTGTAAACATATCTTTGGCGTCGACCGTTACTATACCTGCAGTCGCGGGGACAAGATATTTTTCCCCATATCCTATAAAGATGACATTTCAAGTTTGGCGAAAACATGAAATGTATACCTACTTGACCAAGTTATGTATATGACCATATTATATCTATATAACGATGTATCAATGTTTAAACAAGGTAACATGTATACTTTAAAGAAGTCAGACGGTCATGTCAACAATTCGTTCTTCACCTATGAAATGAACTTATAAAAAGTGTTTCCTAGCGCTCGTATCAATATTATTTCCCACAAGGAGCTCTAATTTGAACAAATTACTTTGTCGAACACCCGCCTAGAACAAAGCATCGTTTTGATAAATTGACAGGCGCCTCAACAGATTGATTTGATGCAACACCTGGCCGGGACGGGCAGGGCGCGGCCGCACCGCACGCGCCAACCCCTCGGCCCGCATATTTGATAGCCACAACCTGTACGAACCACCATGTGAAAACCAGTTTAAAGTCTCACCTACGACTACACGTGCGATGCAAACCACCAGGGCAAGTTATATTAGTGTGGACTGAGTCGAGTATGGTAAGTTTTGCGAATAAGTACCTAGATAATGTAACGTTTGCTAACAAGACATGCGTGACAAATTTTTGGAGAAAACATTCAACTATCGCCAACATAAATCAAATAGTGATGCTTTGTTTTATTTGTGTAAATTAGAATTTGACCATGCTAACTCTGCATTGCCACAGACTTCGCAAAAGCATAGTGTGGAAGAGCCAGCATAAATGCCAACTATCTAATCGTGACGTTTAAGTATAACGTCAGTTCCACATTTCCTCATTGCAAAGTCTGTTATTTCTCATAGGCACTTTGTTATTTGTACTTTGTCTGTGTTGCTCTTATAAGCTCAGCAATATTGTATATAGTCACCAGATCATCTTAACCTTCATAACTCGTAAGAAATTTTCCTTCTCACTAGCTAGGTAAATAAAAATGATACCTACTGGCATCTCAATGGATTCGGTATGATCCGGCTAAAATAGAGGGTACTGAGAAGTGCGAAAGACATCTCGCTAAGTGTGGTAGGGCACAGCTCAGCTAATGTCATCTCGGCAAATCTGGAGCAGAGCTTGACTGGGGAAGTATCTCCACCTTTCAGAAAACCATAGCCAAATAGACCCTACTCCCCTGATAGTATTATGTTTCTGCCGGAGAGTAAGATTGCAAGAGAGTTCAAAGAAAATGCAATGAATTGACGACGGGAGCCCTTTTACCCTTTTTCTGTGTTGTCCCCTTGGAAGAATAATAAGTAAGGAAGCGTAATCAACGCTCAAAATGTGCTCCACTTTCCTGGTGCCAAAGTGGGCGGATCTTGTGACAGCGGTGCCCTAATGTCATGTCAAACATTTTGAAATTGTCATGTCGTCAAAATATTAGTTTTTTCGGTCCATGAAATTTCGATAATATATCGGTATTAAAATGCCGGCTTGTGCCGTAAATTGGTGCAGGAGCCACACAAGCGCCAAAGATGGTGATATTTCTTTTCATCGGTAAGTAAATCACGCATAGATATTCTCATACATTACGGACTTGGTCGATGTTATGCAATATAAGTTTTGGAAAAGTAAACATAACTCATTTGAGGAAAAGTATAATGAATGTTCATTTATAAGTATTACCTAGGAGTAATAAATCGACACAACAAAACCCTTCGAATTAGTACCTACTATACTTACTCGGGTAAAACCATTATGGCCGTGCCATTTCTAGTACAACTGGCTAAAAGGTATCACTCTTAATTTTCATTAATAATGAATGCTATAACTTCATAGCATAGTCTTTAATTAACAAATCTAGAGCAGAGCCCGACTGGGGAACTACCTCTACCTTACAGAAAACAGCCAATTAGCACGAAACCCTACTCATAGTGTTGTGTTCCTGCCGGTGAGTAAGGTTGCCAGAGAGCTCAGAGGATGCAGTGTGTTGACGACGGGGGATTCTCTTGTCCCTTTAGCTGTCAACACAGTGAATCCTCTTTTATATGAAAGCGTCTGCAAAGCACATGAGACACCTCTGGAGTGACAGGCGTCCATATGCTACGATAGCTGCTTACCATCAGGTGAGCCGTATGCCTGTTTGCTACCGTTGTAGTATTAAAAAATGAATACAAAATGTAAATTTATGTTTGTATTTCCCTAAGCCTGCTAAAATAAATAGTACACATAAACGAACTCATCCGTTATTTATTTAGTTCTAAAAAACGAGGAAGCAAAGAGAATTTTAACCATTTATATTGAAGGTATGCTATTATTTTATGACCATAAATAAAGTTAAAAAATAATCGTTTTTCTTTTGCCATAATCAACCTTAATTACTTAACATTATGTTGCTTGAGACCAAGAGGGTCTCCCTATGTAACGGATTTATAAAATTGTAAAAAAATTATGTTAATTTATGCTTATTTTGTAGTATGTAAGTCCCTATATTGTAATTAAACACTTTAACTAAATAAATGAAGGATGAATAGAAGGCTTTCATATTCCTTATTCCAAGAACGATTAAATTTACGTATAAGTAATGAAAAATGCACTAAAAATAAATTGTTAATTGATTGCATTAAGTATTATTTATTACGTGAACCCATCCACGTCAAACTAAGGCGTATTTATTATACGCTAACTTGACATTTTCAGTCATTTGATTTGAGTGTCTCCTGTCCAATTAAACTTCATTGTCAAATTGATTTTGACCACTCACAACACGGCAACTTTTCTTATTGGTGAAATGGCATGAAACCTTTGCAGAATTAAGGTTAACACAAAAAAATATGCTTAAAGAATGAGTACTTGATTGGTTAACCAGACATAAGACATTTTAGTTTTGTAAACATGAAAATGGGTCGTGTTTTCACATGAACTTTGCTTGCCTTTACTCGTCTTGATATTATATGTCGATGGTTGTCCCCTTTAGCCGTCAACACAGTAAATCCTGCTTTTTATAAAGGGTCTACAACGCGCATGTGACACCTCTTGAGTTATAATAGTTCATAGGCTACGGTAACTGCTTACCATCAGGCGGGCCGTATGTTTGCACCTTCATGGTACCTATAAAAAAACTTAGTCACAGCCATGTCACAACAGCTATAATGTAATTAATTGGTCACGTGGGCTGACAGGCAAGTCAAATTTGTGACTTGATTGTGTTTGAAGCGAGAACGACTTTAACTAAACGTCTCAATGTCAGAAGTCCGTCTACGTCAAGTTTGAATCGACGTGGCAGTGGCAATATAATGGAAGAGAATAACTTAGCGTAGGACTTTTCGTGAAAATGTAGCATCGTCGGACTCTATATGTGTTACTGTTCTAAATTGTAGGTACCTACCTACTTGGAGCTAGCACAAAAACATCAAATTATAGTTTTTACCTAGTTTAATGACAAAAATAAATTATTTCAATATAGGAACCACATAAGTTACCCTAGTAGATATATAATCTATATGGATTTATAGATCAAGAGTAGGCCGTAAGGAACCCTACCTCATCGAGTAGCAGAATTCGGCTTATGTAGGGCAATGCACGGTAAAAAGTTATGTATTTTAGTACTTGGTAGCCTGAGATAAAGTTGGAGCATTATGTACAGCCAGCAAAATATCATTATAAAATCTACCTCACTGAGTAGTAAATTTAACCTTATGCCATTCGAAAGTACTAATCAACCTGGTAATAACAAAAAATGGTAGCCGACATTAAACCCGGAGATTTTGTTATTCAGACAAGTTTTATGTTTTAGGGTGAAAATCGACTAATGCAAGTACCACGTACAAATGGGTTCAGGGGGTGTTTAAAAGCAGTTTTACGCGGCGCAAAAGACATTGTTTGTCAACAAGTGCAAAAAAATATAAGAGGTTGAATCGCCCAAAACTGGCAACTTCATGATTCTACCTTATTAAAAAATATTGAAATAATTAATCTAGTAGAAGATAAAAAACTTGTGCCTTTCGAAAGAACGCATAAACTTTTAAGAAAAAAAATCCTAAAATGTCAGGTTTGCAAGTGGCTACCGTATTTTTTTTAATAGGATCATTCTGTACAAAATACCAGGTACTAAAATACATAACATTTTACGGTGAATTGCCAGACATAAGCCGAATTCTGCTACTCGACGACCTTTGTCTACGGCCTAGTCTTGATCCATTATATTAACCCCACACTAGCTATTTAACTCATAATAAATTTATATAGCTCATGAAAGAATACGGAAGTAATTCGTGTGGGAACATGATCAGATTTTAAAAGTACTTAATAACTTTTACGTCAAACTCCATCTCGTGAATTCCCATTAGTTATTTGCGTAAGTCAAATATGCCTTGGATCTTCTTTGTTCATGAGACCAAAAATCCAATATTTGTCAATTATCTATACGTCCAAATGTCCGGGTCGTATGGCAAAGTGTTTAGTAGACGCGGGGCACTGGCGGCACCCAATCAACCTCCTTGTCTAGCGGGGTGTCGATGACAGGTCGGTAGGTGATATGCACGGCCCCAGAGCACAGGTCCAAATTGGTGAAAGTGTGTTTCCGCCAATGATCCTCTATTTTCTTCTTGGTCTAAAACAATTTACGTTCTTTATGTAGGTATGTGATTTATTTAATTGACTTTATGACGTAGGAACAACAAAAGCTAACATACATACAAAATTATATCTACATTTGTAACTTAACAACTATTGTTCACAACACTTGTTATTTTATAAATAGTTAAGATGCGCAAATCAATAAAATAATAATTGTTTTTTCGAATGATACGCCACTCGCCATAGCGCGTTAATTTTTATTTTTTACAATATGGCGTCTGATTGCCTCTATATTGGATTTGAATTGTTAATATGTCTTTAGTGACCCTCGCGCAATCAAGATAAATCGATTGACGTAAGAATCATTCAAATCGGCCCACGCGTTTTGCCTCTAGAGTGCCACAAAGTAACATACATACATACCATAGAAATCTAAGTTGCGCAGTCGGGTAAAAAGTGAAATAAACAGGTACTTTATTACTAATTACTGTAGTTAGTCACTGATGACCTGACACGGCGTCTTTGAAAGCTCGAAGGGACATTGAGAAAATATCACATTCGGCATTGATATCATTATACAAATGATCGGCAACTATTGGAATCTTGCTTATAGTAAGTGGTTACCCTAAGTTGCTAGACGTACTTTGACTAATCGGGTATTTTTTATTTGTTTGTAGTCAGGGTCTAAATCACGTTCATCGTTTGCCATGTTCGCCTTGCGAGTCAACGAGACCTTAAGCCACACAACCGCAAGTCTCGCATGTCTCCGCTGTGTGCAGGTTCCCTGTCTAAGTGTCTTGGTGTGACAGGACCCCTGTCACACCAATCTCGTCGTTACCTGGCCTGCAGTGTCCTTGCTGTAGTCCAACTCATCCAGTCTTTTGGGGAAGTCGTCTCGGAAGTGCGCTCCGCGGCTCTCCACACGGTTCCGGGCCGCCGCCACCACCTATATTGTCAGTGGGTCTAATGTCAAATGAGCTGATGACGTAGATACCGTAATTGCAGGGTCACTATCCACGAAGATCGCGCGGTGCGACAAAATCGCATTTGCTTTACGTCATGCGTTCCGCCATGGACAGTTTTTTTATGCAATTACTCGCGCTCTAGGTATATATAGTAAGTGAAGAGTTACCGGAATACCAAATACGTAAAAACTGTACATTTAGGATGAAAAATCATCTGAAGGTGAAGCATAAAAGCCGATCGAAAAAGCTGGTCGAACCGGCCGTTTTTTAGTTAAGACTACCTACAAGTTGCGCTAACGTACGCGTAACCAAGACGAGTAAGTAGGACATGCAATAATCCCGGAATTCCGGTATTGGCCATACAAAAAATACCGGTATTGCATGATCTACGAGTAAGTGCAAGACGCCAAATAATGCCAGGAAGCGAGTGGCCTCTCCAGTACACAAGCGAGCGATCGTGTTATAAAACTAGAGCATAAAAATAACAATGATTTAAAAATCTGAGTAACGCTCTAATACAGATTGATTCATACGATTTGAGCAGCATGATATCAGTACTTAAATAACTGTATTATATTATAAGGTACAGGCCGAATGAATGCAGGATGCAGGACAACTAAATCGAGCTGTCTGCCGTGTTTTACATCATTCACTTTAGTACCTTTTATGGTCGGATAGTGGAAAAGTGCTTTGCCGCACTAAAGACGGCACTATAGTTAATGCTGTACAGTGCCTGAGCTCTTAAAATAACATTCGGGTTTTAAAAACATGCTTCTGATTTCGGCGGTGACACGCTATAATGTCTACGTACGTACAGGTGGTGGCATTATTGAGCAGAGAGGGCACTGGAGTCGCCTAGGTTATATTTTATGATAGAATGACTAATTATTAAAAATTGTTTTTTGTCTAAGACATACATTCCTTATCCAAGTAGTGCCCATATTTTTGGATCTGATTATTATTACTTTATTTATTACTACCGTACTGCTAAATAATAAAATAGCGATTCAAAAGTCGGTTAGTGCTAAGAAACATTAGTTGCAGTGGCAATTATAAGTGAGTTCGACTCTCACTCAATGATATTTACTATACAGATAGTAGTAGATAGATAGTACTGTACTGTAGATAGGTTATACTCTAACAAAATGAGCAGAAAAAATACTTCCAGCGTTATTTCATAACCTAGCACCGATTGTGTTATGTTTATCTATTTTGACAATCATTACATCTTCGTCACTCTCATTGTTAGAAAATTACAGTTTGTCTCTTTCTCACGCGGGTGTCGGGAGCTCATTGGCAAATCCGCATCTCACGCTGGCCGGTGCGCTACTAGCGTCAATTGTTTGAAATCACTCATTTTAAGTGCTTCTTTTTTGGAGCATGCATAACCCATCCGTCATTATTATGTGTCATATCTCTCACTAGGCTAAATTATATTGTTCCTAATGTTACTACGATCCGATTGTTCCAATTAACTAGTAGCCCGCCTCGAACTGAGAACTCGCGATTTTCTTGTAAACGAGTGACCAATATAAAAAGACCCTAATGATGATTTTTTCGAGCCTTCTAGTTCCATAAACCCTGGATCGATCATGCTCATGAACGAACTCTCAAATTATATTGAGCTCTACTACAACCCCAACAAATTTCATATAAATCAGTAAAACGTTACTAAAGTTAACGCGCGACAACAAAAAAACCCGATGGCTTTTTGATGTTGATTATGAATATGATGGGAAGGGAATGCACAGACGTCTAGGTAGCCGTGGTTGTTTGAAAGAACTTACGCTCCGCTCGTTCGATTACTAACTACAGCAACAAACTTGTACAAGTGAATTTAAATAATTGAAAGCTACGGCTCAACCTGGACTGCTAGCTGCAACATGTTCTGCAGCTCCAAGGTCTCCACCACGTCGCTGTTCCAGTTACAGCCCCTGTCCTTCACGTAAACCTTCTCGAATGCGCCGTACCACTCTTGAATCTCAGTATGAGCTGCAATTAATTAAACTCAAATTAGGCCCCAGAACTTGAATGCAATATTATTATATACCTACTTGCTGACCCGGCAAACGTTCGGAAATGTGACAAAAGATGGTCCAAATTCAAGCTGTAAAGTAAGCATTTGCTGTAGCACCTGAACCACCACTACATAAATGTTATTGTAGCGATGAAATGTCATTAGTTGGAAAGCAAATTATCCAGTTATGTCTTTGCATTCATTAAAAACATTAAAAGGTCTTTTTTTGGCACAACTTTATGTTTCAAAAATAAAATAAGGTTGTTTATCGGGCCAACTAACTGTTTTTTTAAAAAAGAAACGTCAATACCTTTTATTCACCCTTAAGGCGTTTTTACTTTTTTAGCCGTTTGTGGTTTTCTATTTTCTATCAAAAACGCCTCTAAGTAATGAGTCGGTTTGAAGCAAACAACAGAAAAACGCTTCTTGAAAGTGAAAAAAAAAGTAAACAGGCGGGAATGAAATACTGAATTGGATAATCTATTAAAGCATTTATATTATTATGACAAATGTTTTTTTTATTTCCTCACAGTAGTCGTGAAAAGCACTATGTAATATCTCGGCCGAAAGCGCTATAGGTGGACTCGTATCTTCGAGGGCCTCCCCTGGCGGGTCGGCCCTCGAACTAACTCGATCCACCTATAGCTTACTTTCAAGCCTCTACTATGTATGTACTATTATTATTTCCAAATTTTTTTAATAGACAGGCGGAATTATTTTATATTCTTGGCGGATATAAATCCTAAAAATCAAACATCATTGAAATCGTTTCAGCCGTTCTTGAGCTATAAATGGTAAATCGACATGACTTTCTTTTATATATATAGATATAGGTTAGCTAGACTAGCTTTACCCGCGACTTCATCTGCGTGGGATTAGTAATCCATCCCATTAAGGTATGATTTTGGGGACAAAAACCTTTCCAAAATTCAAACTATGTCTATGCCAAATTTCATCTAAATCGATTCAGTGGTTACTGATTCCCCATTTTTTTGGCCGGAAGTGTGTTATTCAAGATGGCAAATTGAAGAATGGAAGTATGCTTCTTGTCAGGAGACCTATATTTATTGTTTTTTTCTAATTATTATTATTTTTGGGAATAACAATTGCAATGACACGTGTTTTATAAAAGTTTTCATGTTAACCTGTTATGATAGACCCCGTTATCGGAGGTGCAATTTGATAGCTTGACTTTCTTCGGGATGGGTAAAAATATTTATGATATCGATATCGATATTCTTCCTTTTTCTTGGCAATTAGTTTTATATACCATTTTAAGACTATAATTTTACGTTTTTTTTGTCACCTATCCTATGATAATCATTGTCATCAGAAGTAGAAACCATTATCGGTAGAACAATAACGATATGGTTGCTATTTTGCTTTTCTAATCTTTCGAGTTGCAGGGCCGTGCCTGAACGCTCTTGAGATAAACCTTACCCATACTGGCAACCTATACTGAAAATATTTTTTTTACGTCAATAGATAGTCAATGTCTTCTCACAACAATATCCGATTATTTTACTGTATTTACGAGCATATTGTATTCGTATAAAATATTTCATAATAATGAAAATGCAGTCACTTCTCGCAGAACACCCTGAATTCCACAAAAAATTAGATTGAAAATTGTTATTTATAAATATGAAAAATGTTAATAAATATTAAAATTTAATTTGTCATGTTTTACAAAATAAACAAGTTTAATTAAAGTCTTAGACTCTCATTATGGTAAAGGAAAAATATCGAGGTACAGTTAAAGCCTGACCAGAAATATATGATTATTGTCAAGAGGGCATTTATATGGCAACAGTTCAGTATAGTCATAGAGCTCTATGGTATGGTAACATCTTGATTTGTTTACCTGTCAGCTCTGATGTTAATTTGAAAATGTTTCACAGCTAAATAGTTTCATTTCCCGAGCGTATTATTTACAGCAGTTTATTATATACACTATTCACAATGTTTCGCTCTTGACTATGGATAATTTTGGGATATGGAACGCCAAAGTATTGAGATCTAATGTAAAACCAAGACGGTGTGCCGGAGTTTACTAACTAATAACGTCATTTGAATATTAGATACTTATCTATATTTTTATAATAAATATAATGACCTGGCCACGGCTAAACACAAGCCGGCCTAGAACATATTATATACATAATGTAATATAATTAGATGATTTATTCATCATGTGCGATTGAACAAACTAGTTCAATCAAGCTCGTGCACTAAAAAGTTTGAAGTGCCTCTAATATAGCACAAAATGTTCCTATATCAAATTATTAACTGATTTTAACATCTGTGAGATTCTAAATAAAAACGAATAACATCCTTTTAATTGGTTTAAACTTTATTTTACAACAACTTTATATACTTATGAGAATGTTGAGTTCGTAAATGATGGTACAGCCTTGGCCAGAAGTATTGAGCACCCTTGCGATTTTCATACAAAACTCGAAAGTTTAGACCGGCGGCGTTTCTATCTTTTTTGAAGTTATTTTATCAATTAATTCAAACTGAACAGGCATGTTTTGTTGAAGTTAGTAGTAACTGCATAGAATATTTGCAATTTTTCGCACCGTCCTAAATTCGCATTTTTGGGACCTCCATTTTTCATATTTTATAGGTACCTTGAAAGTGTTATTAAGTGAAGTTTTCTAGATATATCAATAAAATATAACATTTTACGTCATCGTACATTGTTATGATAGGGAATTAATACTTAACATCAAAATTGTAAACAAAAAGAGTTATGCTCAACACTTCTGGCCAAGGCTGTATATTGAATGAATGAATGAATGAATAAATGAATTTAAGATAGCTGCTTGTTCTTCCGAACGTTACCGTTATATGAAGGTCAAATCGATAGCTCTTCAGGTACGCTTTCATTGGTTGTCGTTTGATCTATACTGAACGCGACATCGTGTATGTACATAGCAAATTGTTAATAGTAATCAATCATAAATACCTTCGTCTAATAAACTTTGGGTGCGAAATACACCGCATTTATGCTGCATGGTAACCCTCATTTTCATTCTTAGATCATACGGTGGCAAGCTGCCGGATGCCGTTCTGATTTTATCGTAATTGTCTAAAGTTGCATCAGCTACGTTCTGAAACAAGAAAAAAAAATGCCAATGCTTGAATTTATTGTGTAATAAATCTGAATTAAAAGTTCTATCACGACCATTATCAACACAATTATTACTCGTAAGTGATAAGTATAACAAACTTACACACACCTAGACATATTTAAGCTCAATATCATATGAAATGCTTCAAGTTAAGCGCAGGCTACCGAATACATAATATGCCTCTACATTAGCCAAATTCCGCTACACGCATTGAGTTAAGGATATATAGTAGAGGTACAGTCTCAAACCAGATTTACCGAGAATATGGCTGGTCAAATTTGTAACCGGCCAGTGTTATACCGTAATAAGACTGCCAGAGAAACTGCTGTACGAGTTGTTCATACAGCACTATTGTGTGGCCATTTTTGGGCTGATTGTATATCCCGTTCTTTATTTATTACATATCGGTGGCTACGTGGATCTTGTGTAAAGTAGTTGATTTTATGTTATTATTTATTACAAAATACAATGTATTCACGGAAAATTATGTTTGTAATAAACTTATTTCTACTGATTGAAGCTGTAATAAGTATAAAAACCTTCGATATTTTTTAATCTCAAGCAAAAACCGGCACTGTCTTGTAAAGTGTACTGCACAATTACGTTACCATCTATTATCCCAAAGAAAAGTAAAGTAAATATTGATAAATTATAACCGCTTTTAAAATTGGTGACCCAAATTGATTTCTTGAACCATTGAAGTCACGCAATATCGCTCATCCCGGAGAACTACCCAATTGATCAGCAGGCGTATGATTAACCCCTTGATAAAATAAACCACCCGGAATTGTTTCAAGATTTTTCGTAACACAAAGTTTTTTTTTAAGTTCCTTATACGTAGTGACTCAACTTATTAGTCTGATTATACTTAAAATGTTAACTCACGTCCTGCAAATCTGGCTGTTTGTCTCCGGGTTTGGCAATTTTCGCAATGTTTTCCCCTATAGCCCTGCCAAACACTACGACGTCAAGAATGGAATTCGCCCCAAGCCTGTTGGCCCCGTGGCAGTTGCTGATCGCCTCGCCGGCTCCATGAAGACCTGGTACTGGAACGTCCCTGCCGTCCACATGGTTGATCACCTGACGTAAAAAAATGTTTGTCACAAATAAACTAGACACCCTTACGCACATGGCAATAAAGTTCGCATATACATTTATTTTTGTCCCATAACTCAGATAAATACTCCTACTTTTAACATTGAACTGAACCGAAAACGAAATAATATCATGCTGTAACTGTGAACCAATGTTTACCTGGAGGAGTAGGTACTTACTGCACAGTGCACGGTGGTACCAACAGATTGTTAAACACAAACATGGACCTGAATTTACAGCCACATGCAGACTAAATTTGACTAAAAGGATGACGATCTATCAGAATCGCGCTCGTTTGCCAGCAATGTAATATAAAATAAGCATACTAAGAAGTACATCAGTTTTTAATAAGGTATCTTAAAGACTGGCACCTCTCCTTTGTAATTAATAGGTATTCCTCCCATGGTATAGTGCACTGTGGGCAGCACAGGCACAGGTTGTGTGTATATATCGGCCCCAGTGAAGGTCTTGGCTGTCTCCGCGATACCCGGCAGTCGGGTCTTGATGGTCTCCCGCCCCAGGTGGTGTAGTTGGAGATAAATATGATCCTTCTTGGGCCCTACGCCACGGCCTATAACAATAATAAGTAGGTAGCGATATTTTTATTATTTTTAGAAATAATAATAAAAACTGGAAATAATTAGATATTTAGTAGCCTAAGAGCGAGCACCGAATTGAACCTAAAGTATTTGTAATGTTTTCAAATTACCTTCACGTATTTCCGTAGCCATGGACCTAGACACGACATCTCGGCTGGCAAGGTCTTTCGCATTCGGAGCGTATTTTTCCATAAACCGAGCCCCCTCGCTGTTCACGAGGTAACCGCCTTCGCCACGAGATCCTTCAGTCATAAGACAACCAGATCCGTACATACCTGATGGTAAAACAAGCCATATTAACGTCACCAACTTGAGTCACGCAGTATGCTGTCCCGCACAAATCAAAGAATGTTAGTCTTGTAAAAAATATATGACTTCATTATTTTAGCACTAGCAGAAAAAATAGCAAGAAACTCTCCCAAAGAAAAAACTTATTATTTATTAACTAAGCTAACTTTTATTTATTAGCTAACTATTCGTAGCAAAAACCCTAAATTAAATAATACACTGAGTACAAGAACTCCTTGCTCGTAACTTAATTCTGTGCTCCTAAACTAAAGTCCAGCCTATCCAACTAAGTATAGTCTAAACTAGCTAATATAAATCTCTAAATTAAACATATTTAAATTAAAACGCATGAAACCACTAATAGAAAATGTGTTTTGATAAGAAATTCAATAAGTATGAGAATTGTATACTCGTTCATCAATTTTATCATACACCTGTTTAATCCATGTGATTTATAAACTAATGGGAATAAAGTAGTGATACCAGTGGGGTGGAACTGTATGAACTCCATGTCCTGCAGCGGCAAGCCGAGCCGCGTGACCATAGCGCAGCCGTCGCCGGTGCACGTGTGCGCGGCCGTGCAAGAGAAGAACATGCGCGGGTACCCGCCTGTGGCTATCACGGTGTTTTTTGCCTGAAACCTAAACAAAAAGTAGTCATTGTAGAGCAATATTGCTCGTATTTAGAGAAGTAGGCACCTGATGATCTGTTTTGGAATAAAACTTGATTCCAACGCGTATAAAGCGCCACCGATGCGCTATTGATTTTAATATTGCATAGTAAAAAGACATCAAGAACCGCTCTACGATGTGATGTGTCATTTTCGGATTGCATGAAAAAGAAACAGCACAATTATAGGTCACGTTTTTAGACGTTATTAAAAGAGGTAGACCTATTTAAAAGTAAGTAATTACAGCATCCCTTCAGGTCCTGTCCTTATCCTAAAGATTTAATGCAACTTTTTTATTTTTAAGGACCGAGACACTAGCATGACTAGTATCGTCTATACCTAGGGTATATAGGTGCCTACGAAACCCTAAAAAAGGAGTAGTACTGACAGTACCTGTGAATAGTTGAATCATCCATGTTGATGGCAACGGCGCCGACGATTGCGCCGTCCTGGTACATCAAATCCAGCACGAAGAACTCCGAGAACAGGTCGATGTTGCTGAACTGGGTGCTGTAGCCGTACAACGTTTGCAGGAGCGCGTGGCCGGTGCTGTGGCACAAGATATGCATAGTATCAGTGCCTACCTTTTTCGCACTTAAATTGTACTTCTTGGCTTTCATAAGTATTACAACACATAGTGCGTTGAGTGTTAATCATTGCACTTTCATATATATATTTTTACTAGTCGTGTTGCCCTCATGTCAGCGGTCTCGGACCCCAGACCACTGAACTGCCAAGACAGAAGAAAAAGAGACACAAAGTTGTTGACACTGCTACTAGTCCGACCGCGTTAACTCTGCATGGACGTTGCAGAGAAAAAATATAAAACTGCTACCATAAACATCTTTTTTTAGGGTTCTGTATCAAGTTGAAATCAACATCAGCAGACGTTATTATGTCTGCGGCCCCATAAAGCTGTAAATAAATCAAGCTTTTAAGTCGACGTAATCCAAAGATACGGCCGTTTCAGCTGTATTTTCTAATAAACATGTCTTTTAATAGTTGTATGTGGCGCGTTGCTTTACGCATTTATCATTGGTATCATTACTCTCTTTGTCGTCATTTCGCGGCCATGATGCCAGTGCTGCCACAGAACTCCCCTCGGGGAACTTACACGGAAATACACGGTAGAGAAGTTATACTACACCACCCCAGAGATGGCGCGACATTGTGTGGTGTGATTGTCAAGAACTATTTAGTGAGATGCTTACTCTTGCAAGGCTACCGTAGTATAATATGGGGTTGATAGATGGCGGTTTCTTAAATAAACTGTATTCTTTTATATAGGACTAGCTAACCCCTTATATTTTAATAGTTATTCTGCTAATCGGAGCGGACACAAATCCAAAAAATTAAACATTAAAATCGGTTCAGCTTCTCTTGAATTATAACTGGTGTAACCGGCACAACTTTGTTTCATATAGATAGATTAGTTATCTAGGATTTTACCGCGGTATAGAATTTATAATTTAGAGAGGAGAATGACACTAAAATAGCCTTGAAAATTAGTCAATAAAGACCACTGGTTGTCGAATGAAAGTTCAAATTCTTTTGACGCGGTATGTGGTCGTTAATCGTTATGCACTTCGCACGTACCGAATGTACCTACTGTCTATAAATATTAATATAATAGTACAGTAATATAGTAATGCCACATGAATGATACCGGTCTTCCGCAGCGCAGGTCCTTTTAGCCACTTTCTTGCCCCTGTGCGTGGTGCCACCTCCAAACTGTCTCTGGTAAATTTTCCCTTCCTTGGTCCTCGAAAAAGGCATGCCCATGTTTTCCAATTCATACACGGCGTGCGGTGCCTCACGGGTAAGATACTGGATGGAATCCTGTTTGATAACTCAAATGTTCTGAACTGTGTAACGAACTAGTTACACAGTTCAGAACATAAAATTGTATGAATACAATATATCCATACCATTTATTTGAATGTGAATCTATTCTATTTAGGAACCTACCTACATTAAGGTATATTGTAAAATGTTAAACAACATTTGACCACAAAGTTCTAAAGGTATTCTTATATACAGTTAGGTGCAAAACTGTCCCAATAGTAGCATCTTAGTAGAATGTGGAGAAGTGGATATCGATCGAGGAGAGGGGCACATGATTAATACATACCAGTACTATTTAAAATTTCCTACAAATCAGCCTTACATATGATATACTTAGAATTTACGGTTATTTTGTAATTTAGAATCGAAAAGTAGAAAAAAACACATTTTTATTTTTTCGAATATTTCTAGTTCCTCTTATGGAAACTCCAAATAGGGAACCATACATAATTAAGAAATTCAGCCTCTATAAAATAAGGTATCAACTGTTTAAATCACAAACATAGTTTTGTAGTTATGGCAGAGTTAAAGTCGTCTTGAACATTGAACTAACAAACACTTTCTATGGCTGTTTTTAATGGTACACTTTTGCACCGAACTATAAGCCACCTAAAAGTAACTTGAAAAATATGCCCCATTAAAGCAATTGCATGATGATTTTATAGAGGCAGAATTTCTTAATTATGTATGGTTCCCTATTTGGAGTTTCCATAAGAGGAACTAGAAATATTCGAAAAAATAACAATGTGTTTTTTTCTACTTTTCGATTCTAAATTACAAAATAACTGTAAATTCTAAGTATATCATATGTAAGGCTGATTTGTAGGAAATTTTTAATAGTACTGGTATGTATTAATCATGTGCCCCTCTCCTCGATCGACATCCACTTCTCCACATTTTACTAAGATGCTACTATTGGGACAGTTTTGCCAGTTTTGCACCTAACTGTATATATATATATATATATATATACATTTATATTTTATAAAGGCTTTACTTTACAAATTAGTTTTTAGCGCTAAGGGAATTGGTGTCTGACCTGATCGCCTAACCAGTCAGAACCTTTGACCGTGTCGTAGAAGTGCCAGCGCCAGTCATCCTCGTGCATGCTGCCTGAAAATATACAGCGAACATTGTCACGGGTTTTGTATTACAGTCGCTGTACTTACATACTTATATCCGACCATATCACGGATGTTTGAATACTAATTTTTCTACTTGTCGACTATAATGCTTGAATTGAGTGTCGACGTCGGAGGACCGACCTTCTCCCCGACTGCCGGTACGAACCAGCAAGAGATTGTAGTTACTAAATTGTATTGAGGGAACAGGTTGTATTGTAAGGCATTCGTGGAACTTAATTCTTACCAGTTTGCCTATTTTGAGCACTCGTAGACAAAGTATTGTATATACAATAGTGACATAATGAAGCTTTTCAATCTCGTACCTTACTTTTAGGCCACTCAGCAATTATTGCAGAGAAATGTACCGAACGAATGCTAAAATAATGTAGTGATATGTGCGCCTTTTTTATTAAGTAGTATATTATATAGTAAAAAAAACAAGATGTCTGAATATCGTTATAGAAAACTTCTAACACATGCATCTTAGGACTAACACAAAAATCAAAGTATTCTACTTACGTAAATAGAAAAAATTAGAAATAGTTTCATCGTAAACACACATAGGCCATAGCACACATACAAAGAAAAAGGAAATAATACATAAAAACGAGAAAGTGCCACGAAATGGCCTCATCTCAACATGATGCAGCGGTTGTCAGCGCTGATCTTCTGATGAGAATCATCAGGAAACAACAATTCAACAGGTGACACAAAAAATTAGGATTAAACCTACCTAGTACCTATTAGTTAGTATCTTGTCACTACCTGTGCTTTCCTGTAATTGGCTTCCTGTATGTACTATAAATACTATAATGTTTATGTCACAGCTGTCAGATCAGAGAAAAAAAAAACAATAGTTAACAAAGAGAGAGGAAAGCAACATTTACATAAGTATGTAAATACTTTATACGGTACTTATTAGAAGGCCAGCCCCGTTAGAATTTCAAGATACAAATCATAAGAGTGCTTACGTCGGGTGTAAAAGTTAGAACTTAAAAGTTAGTATTAAGAGCAGAATAGAGCGAGCAGTTAGTGTAACATAATGTAATGCATTTCAGAGAAGTTACCTATGGACGCATTCATGCCTCCCTGTGCCGCTATAGTGTGCGACCTGGTGGGGAACAGCTTGGAGACCAGGGCCACAGAGAAATTGCCCCGCGCCAGCCCGACGGCTGAGCGCAGCCCCGCGCCGCCCGCGCCTATCACTAGGCAGTCGTGCTTGTGATGGTGTATAGTAGTTGTTTTCGAGCGTCTCAAACATGTCCCGCCTAAGAAATTATATAGAAATAGAAATAGTTGATTCGTAAACACACACATATAAAAGAAAGAAGGAAAGAAGACATAATACGAGAAAGTGCCACCAACACGTGTTTATACTCTTACATTACGTCCATGTTCAGTTACTACTATACAATGTTTACAAATTCCAAAATTAGTTTAACGGGACAACCTACATATACGGTACATAGCTATATTTTGAAATGAACTTTGCTTTGAATGTAATTTTCTTTCCTTTCATCGCGATCGGTGGATAATACAGACGCAGAGCTGGCCACGTCAGATATGACACAGTAATGAGAGCAACGAAACCCCTGTAGTTAGTTTGCTATATTACTATGCTGGTTTCTAGATCCGGACATCTGGCAGCTGGAAAATGGTGGAGCTCAAAGAATGTAAATAACTTGAAGAAAACAAATGAGTTTGATGCAATATTATGGGAAATTATGTAATTAATAAGATTATATCATAGCCCGAAGTTTATGTTGGGGGAAAGTAGTGCCAACTGATGTATAATGCAATTTATAGTTCGTCACCTACTGTTTTAGTTTCCGCAATAATACACAATGTTTTTTGTTAAAATATAGTATTAAAAATAAAGGCTCTGCTCTCTACAAATGACATAACTTCGGCAGTTTTGACTTATTTTGGTATTACTTTTTTCCAACACAAATTTTTTGTTGGTTATCACTCTGACCTCCACCCATTAAAAGCTGCCAGATGCCCGGCTCTATCAATAAGGACGGTGAAGCAATCTAACAAGCCAGGTTTCATTTTTCGTATTATTATGTGTCATATCATATCTGACGTAGCCAACTCTTAGTCCTATAGGTTAATGGAATGGCTGAAGGAGTTTATTAAAATACGATTGAGATAATGATTGATTTTAGAAGGTCTTGAAATGGAACTACCAACCGGAGAGTATTAAACTATGTGGTTTAAAAAATGCAGATATAGACTTTTGTTGAATATGTGAATTATTAAAAAAAAAACCCGGCCAAGTGCGAGTGGGACTCGCGCACCGAGGGTTCCGTACAAACCTGTAGGTATTTAGGGTTAGTAACTTTAAAATTATTAAATATATTTTTATTATATGATGTGACTAAAAATTTACGGTTTTCGCAATTTTTCCTTTATTTTTGCTCTAAGACGTTGCTTCGTACCAAATTTCAAGATTCTGAGTTCACGGGAAGTACCCTGTAGGTTTTGATTCCCTTGCGAGCGAAAATTTGCTGAAATTTGCGGCATAAACGGCTGTATCTTTTGATTGCGTGGGCTTAGAAGTCTGATTTTTTCACAGCTCCAAGGGACAGTAGACCTGAGTATTTGATATAAATTTCAGCCTGATACCTCCACGCGTTCCTGAGAAAAATGGTCTTGACAGACAGACAGACAGACAGACAGACAGATCGTGATCGTGATGATAGTGATCCTATAAGGGTTCCGTTTTTTTCCTTTCGAGGTACGGAACCCTAAAAAAGATTATGGGACAATCTTACACAAATCGACCTAATCCCACAGTAAGCTCAATAAGGCTTGTGTTGTGAGTACTAGACGACAATATTTATATAATAGATACATATAGATCAATACTTAAGTACATAGAAAACACCCATAACTCCGGAAAAAATATCTGTGATAAACACACAAATAAATGCCCTGACCAGGATTCGAACCTGGGACCTCCTGCTTCCTGCTGCTGCGTCACTACCGACTAGGCTAGGGGCCGTTTAATTATTGTCAGTGTCGTAAGCAGTGATCGTACTTTTTCCAGCATTTTTGGTGCAGTGCTAGGGTTGGCAGTAGTGCCCAATATTAAATTGTTTGAACCAAGAATCAAATAAAATCAAAAATGAAAATAAAATAGCGCATTAAACAAATCGGAAATACAGAAAATATTCTCAGAACATAAAGCCTAACCCAATATGCATAATGAAATGAAGGGTTAATTTACTACGAGAAAATGTAACACAGTTGCAATAAATCCTTATCTCAGGTTATAGTTTACTTTTATGATTAGGAATTGATATACTAACTATATATTAGCATAGACAGTATAATGCGTAGGTAATGGCAGTGCATAAATATAGAAGTAATTTTGTTTCTTCACTGACGTCCCGTCAAGTGCTAAGAACAGTTACGTCGATTTTGTGTGTGAAAATAAGTAATAATTATTATTATTATTATGCTCATTAAAAGATTACGTGGATTTGGAAATAATAGACGATAAAGTTACTGTAGAACCTGTGATACCTTTATAAAATCCCCAAAAAAATGTAATATAGAACAACATATTCTTTCGAATAAACACAAAAAGAACAATCATATTTTTGACGACAAACAGTCAAAGTTCAACAACGACTTGCTCATAATGATGATCTGTTGCAACATACCGTGGGCTCAATTAAATAATTCAATATTCAAATTATTTATCGAAAATTGTCTAAAAGGCAAATACGGCGATAGTATTGGTCTTCCTAGTGAAAGTTGGTTAAGATTATCGCGCGGTCTTGCCCAAAGTATATGAAGAACAAAAAAGGAAAATCAGAGAATTATTACGAGATAAATGTATATATCTGACTATTGATGAAACAACGGACAGCTGTGGTAAAAATATTGCAAATGTACTAGTTGGAGAGCTAAACAGTCATCATATTTATTTAAAACTACGCATTTAGATAGGACAAATCACATTTCTGTTTCAAACGTAATCAACGAAACTTTAAAAGATCTTTGGGGAAGCAAATATGATCAAAACGTAAAAAAGTTACTGTTTTTGATTCCATCCAGCGATCTTGCATGGTGAAAGCAGGAAAAAATTTAAGCAATTTATACCCAAACGTAACGCATTTGACTTGTTTAGCCCATGGACTTAATCGAGTGGCTGAGAAAATTAGATCTTTGTACCCAAATATAAATGAGCTTATTGACGGCGTAAAAAAATGTTTTAATAAAGCTCCACTTACAAAAAATGCGTTTATAAATAAATTTCCATTGATACCGCTTCCGCCTGCCCCTGTTGTTACTAGATGGGGGACTTGGTTGAGAGCCGTTGATTATTACGCCAAATATCTCGAAGAAATCAACGAAATTATAAGTGAATTTGACTCTAAAAGCAGCCATAAGAAAAACAAAAAAAATATTACAAACGCCGAACCTGGAACAGGATATTAAATTTATCGTGGATAATTTTGTGTTTTTGACAAATCAAATAGACCGACTACAAAGTCCCAACTTAAGTCTAGATGAGAGTTTAAGTTACTTACATGACACCGAAAGCAGATTAAAAAATATCGAGAACGCACCTAAGGGCAATGAAGTATATCTTAAACTACAGTATGTATTAAACAAAAACCCGGGGTTTAAGACAATTAAATCAACACGTCAGTTATTACACGGCAAGGAAACTGAAATTACAAACGAAATGAATAAAAACACACTGGAATTTTTAAATTTTTTAGAATTTTTACCAATAACTTCAGTTGAAGTCGAAAGATCGTTTTCTTGTCTAAAGTGGATATATAATTTGAGACGGCAGCGACTTTCACCCAAAAATATAGAGAAAATATTGTGTATTTACTACAATAAGACTTTATTGTAGAGCGAGACATGAAATGAGAGGTACAGATATGTGTTTTTTAAACTGAAAAACATGCAACCTGTTTGCTAACAAAACATTCTATTCTCTATTTTGCATTTCATTTATTTTGGTTCACTTGTCATCGTCATATTTATATTCTGCCTAGAATAACGTATTTTCTCTTGCACAATGAATTTATTGAACAATGTTGAAGAATATAAACAATTCCAACTGGAGCTCATGGCAAACCTGGAGATTCGAAAACTTCGACGTGGAAATAATGCTCATGGTAAAAAAAATATTTAAAAAAGGAATAGTAGCATAAGTTTCAAATATTATTACATTTTTATTTTTGCAGTGCCCAATATATGTTCCTGCTTTTTTAATTTTCGAGAAAGGTGTTTGAGGATTATGCTCAAACAAGTCAACTTCTTGAAATTTTATGATCGTTGGGACGAAGTCGTAGGGGTGCTTCGAAAATATCAACAAAAAAATGTCCAAGGTAATTTAGTAATAAGTACAGTCAAGTGCAAAAATACGTATCGAAAAAATCGTCTCATAAATATGGTACTACGCACTTATCACAACGGAATAAGATACTATGGGACATATTTTTACACTTGACTGTACATACACAGAGTGTAAATTTTAACATGTTGCATTTTACGATCTCTCGGTAAGGTGCTACTTAATTCCAAGCACCCTACCATCTATCGACTACAACTAAATCAAACTATTACTTTTATTTTCAGAAAATAAACAAGCTGGTTGCTGTTGTTCGACAGGGCAATCGAAATTACGAAAATTAATCGTTAGCATACCCTCCGAAAAATTTGAGGAATTTTGGGTTACAGTAATAAATGTTATACACAATTATAATAACTAATTAAGTAAACAAAATAGTGTTTCATTTTCAATGACAACATAATATTACTTAATTTTAAACGTCAATCATTTTATACACGTCGACAACCCTAGGTCGCTGTCGTCTGTCATTTGACGTCATCGCACCAAGAATGCTGGAAAAAGTACGATCACTGGTCGTAAGAGACATGATTGACATGAACGATGAAGACTCAGAAGGAATGGACGTAATCCGGGAATGAACTGTAGGTATATTATTGAGCTTACCTTTAACTGTAAGCGATATTTGTAGCCGGAGATCCTTTACAAATTCGTTATAAAATATCTGCAATTAACAGAAAAGACGTACTTTAGCCAAACAAGACAATCATAGAGGTTAGATGTAAAAAACTGTGGCAGATTGATTTGATGTTTAAAGTCCAACGACTTTTTTCTACTCGCAGCCCTATTCACCTGTGTTGCCGTTAACCCATTTATAATTTGATTGGTAAGAGCGACCATCTTATGAAGGGTGAGTCACCGTCTGCTGGAGATAAAATTGTATACTGTTCAATTAGGCAAGTATATTTTAGATTCCATTAAACCGTTGTTATATGCGGTTTTATTTCCCGAGAATACTAAAAATACTTCTATTTATTAGTAAGTTGCAAGAATTATATCATACCCGTGCCTTCCGCATTAGGTAACACTTGATTCGTGTATTATTTTATAAGTAAATTCTATGTAAAAAATATTTATTATGTGAATATATGTTATTTTCCAATGTATTAAAATGAAGTCTGTAGATGCTTCTTATGCCAAAGTCGGATTTGACGGTCAATGTCAACTTGCATTTGTTATTCCTGCTGTACACAACACACATGGCCTTATTTGTCCAAATATTCGCGTTATATCTCTCTCTTTAGTATGGAATAAGAAAGAGATGCCAGACGTATATTAGGCGAAATACATTCACATCTGTCTCCTTTTTAGCTTTACATATTATTTTTAGCCAGTAGTACCTATTTAGTCCACGGATCAGAAGACAATCCGGATAGTACTTTTACTATATTTCCCTAACCACAGTTGAACCTTATTACCGAGCAAAACAGTCGTTTATAGGTCACTAGTAAAAAGTAATAAAAACGGTCCGATAGAGAGCATAATGTAGGGGGCGGTGTCTCACTCGCACAATGCTGCCAACTTATGAAACTTACCAATGTGGTTTTATTTATAGTCTGGCCAGCCAACGAACGCAGTAGCAATGTACAGCGAACAAAAGTATGACAACACTAAGTATCAGTGAAAAAAGCAGCAATGATCATCAAATTTTATGTTTTTAATTTTAGTTGGTATTTCCGCCCTTTTCATTAGGTGACATTTACGGTGTGTGAAAAGGAGACGGATATATTTCGTCTGATTTGTCATCAATCGCAACAGATAATCTGGTTGAGGCAATTGACATATGCCTTAAAAATGAATTTAAATTTAATTGGGAACGTTGCAGGAGTTCTATCTCACTCGCGCTTAAGATGAGAGAGTGAAATGCACTAGAAACAAAGTCAATGTGAATTGAAATGTTCGTCATGACATGAAATACGGTATTTCATCACAAAGGGTTGCCACATGTACGTATTTTGAATTTGCCGCGCGTTTCTACTGACAGAAATGGTTTGCCAGACTATATATACATTTATTTTAGTAACACACTAGAAGTTACTTCCTACTTATAATAATTTATTGCAAGATTTGAATTATTACTTTGTTCCCTTTTAGCTGCTTTGAATTTTTTTACGACGTAAATATTATTCATTCATTAAATTAAAGAATTGCAATTAATATTGCAGACAGTAGTAAGTTTTGTAATATTTAAAATACGGTCTGGTATCCCCATCCCATCAGTCCCATCACTGACATAATATGTCACTGATATTATTTCAAATGACGCCGCTCAGCTCAACAACATTTCGTAACAACATTTTTAAGTAAAAATGGTCAAAATATGTTGCGTAAAAGGGTGCAGGGGTGAGACTTTACAATAAAGTAGACTTTCCTTTCACCGGTAATCCACAATCATTCAATTTTACGATTTAACAACAAGTTAAGATTGACAAACAATAGGGTGACTATGATGTCGGCAAGCTGCGGGTCGGTTTTGTTGTTTTTACAGAAATGTACATAAGTATATGGTCTGTTCCAAGTAATACTTACACAGGACAGGAGTCGCGGGTCGTTTTAGGCCCTTTCGAAAGGGTCCTAAAATGGCACAAGGCCATAAAAAAATTGTAGTAGTGGCAGTGTAATAAATAAATAAATAAATATTATGGGACAATCTTACACAAATCAACCTAGTCCCACAGTAAGCTCAATAAGGCTTGTGTTGTGGGTACTAGACGACGATATATTTAATAGATATATACATATAAATACTTAAATACATAGAAAACATCCATAACTCGGGAACAAATATCTGTGATAAACACACAAATAAATGCCCTGACCAGGATTCGAACCCGGGACCTCCTGCTTCATAGGCAGGGTCACTACCGACTAGGCTAGGAGGCTGTTAAAATATACTTTATTGTACAACATTTGTACAACAAAGAAAAATACAACAGGAAGAATATACAATATTTGTACATGGAAGAGATCTATTCCAGTCAACCATTGAGTAGTTTGATGTATTGATGTTTTCTTTATTTACCTTTAAGTATATCCCATCAAAAACATACATGTGAAAGGCTGCCAAGTTCGATACTATGGGAATGCTTCGCCTATAAAAGACGTGAGATCTGAATAAGTACCAAGTTCCATAAAAATACCTCAAATCATAAATAGTTATAGGAATGCACACTTGATTTCCAGCTGTTTTTAAGGTACATTTTGAATAAGTATCACGTTACATAGAAATACCTAAAATTATAATAGTCAGAGAAACGCACACCGGTTTTTTTAGCAGTTTCCTGATAACATTTATTATTTTCAGTACTTTTTAATGATGTTACTTGGCAAGTTTTCACACACCACACACCTTTTCAATGCAATGAATCGACGACACCTTTGGACTGCAATGTGTCAAGTATATAATTTTCTATTAAAACTTGCCAAGTTACATCATTAAAAAGTACTGAAAATAATAAATGTTATCAGGAAACTGCTAAAAAAAACCGGTGTGCGTTTCTCTGACTAATATAATTTTAGGTATTTCTATGTAACGTGATACTTATTCAAAATGTACCTTAAAAACTGCTGGAAATCAAGTGTGCATTCCTATAACTATTTATGATTTGAGGTATTTTTATGGAACTTGGTACTTATTCAGATCTCACTTCTTTTATAGGCGAAGCATTCCCATAGTATCGAACTTGGCAGCCTTTTACATTTATGTTTTTGATGGGATTTCATTTATTTTTGTTAGGTGTAGGTTCTTTATTATTTTTTTATCACTTTTGCTTTAGGAAATGTCTCATTCCACTTAGGTATGTACTTTATACTATAATCCTTTATACTAAGCGTCTAATTTTATTTTACTATTTATTTATAGGTAATTTTTACAAATAAACTGGCTCCCTACACCTATAAAATGTACCTACTTACATATAATTACATACATCAATAACGTACTTTATTCTGTTTGTACGTACGCTACCTACATAGATAATTAATAACTTGGTAATACCTACCTACCAGTAGGTATTATAATTGGTGGCCTATTATGTAGCCCTAGAAGTGCACCATCCCATATCATCCCGTGGCGTATCGGAGGGTGAGATGGGCAGTAGTATATATAATTCCATCTTAGAGTATATATGATTTCCATGTTCTTGAATCTGCGATTTTATTAGTTGTAAAATTAGAAATTATTTAGACTATGCGAGAAAAAAATGTCTTTTCATTTTTGTTTGGCTGATTTAGCGCACCTAGTGTACCTAGTGACCTGCTTTGCACTTCGTAAATCGTGGGTTCGGTTCCCGCAACAGACACACACAGAGTGGTGAACAATTTTATTGTTCTTGTCTTCAAGACAAACATGTATTGTCTTAAATTGGTATGTATCTAAATTTAAATAAGTCTTATCTCATTTCCACTCCATACCTACTTATAGTAGAACAAAATTACACATTCGTTGTTTTCGAAACTGACTCACTCTTGGCCGTTTTCAGATTTTTACTTTATTTCGACCTAAAGACTAACCTTCGAGCCAAATTTCAGGTCGGTACGACCATTGGAAGATAGGCCCATTTAGTTCATTATGACTTCATAGTAGAACAAAGTTACACCTTCGCTATTTTTAAAACTGACCCACACTTGGCCGTTTTCAGATTTTTCCCTTTACTTTGACCTTAAGACCTATCTCCACGCCAAATTTCAAGTCAGTACGACCATTGGAAGTGGTCTAGGTTTTTGATGAGTCAGTGAGTGAGTGTATAGTAAAAATAGCGATTTTCTGACGTCAATATCTCAAGAGCTGCTATAGGTAGAATAATGAAATTTTGTATTCTAGACAATTAAGGGGATGTCAACAGACACTCGAAATTTCATATGCGTAGATAAAACATGTTTTGAGTTATAGGGTGGTCGAAATTGGCCCGAAATGGTTCGTGTAATATAACCCACGGCCGGTGTGTCGCTTTTTTTTGCTCGAACTTGGCGGACACACTGCCGTGTGTCTAGATTAAAGTCGGAGAACTGTCCACATTAGACATGACGCAATAGTGAGAGCCACGAACCCCCTGTACTTACTTAATTTTAGTTTGCTACACTAACTATCCCCTATTTTAAGACGCAGACATCTGGCAATTGTTTATCGGTGTCAGAGCTCGGATTTTTCACGGCAAAACAAAACACTAGCGTAATTTAGCCAGTGCTTGAAATATTATTTTATCGACACCTATCGAGTCTTACTAGAGTATATGACAGGTATTGCCTCAGTACATTTTTTCTTTTTTTATTCGATGGTACACCTATCAGTGTGAATGTCAAAATTTAAAAACTAACAAACGTGCGAAAATTTCGAAAAACAGGAGACTTACTAGAGCTCAAAATCAATATTTTTGACCAGTCTAAGGTGACCTACTGGGGGTTAGAAGGTTGTGCATTAATTACCGGACATCCTGTATAAGTAATAAAATAACTTTTCATTTTAGCTTTGCCATAGTCGAGCAACAAAGAGGTAGGTCTGCATGTACAACTTAGAACGAAGTAACTATACCACCTCATTTAAAATGATAGAAACGACTGCAAATTTCATCTCACATGACATATGACATTCACACTTTAACTGTCATTTCATTACGTATAAAACGTAAATTGCATCTAGGTATTATTTATTGCGCAACGCATTGAATCCGACGTGTTGGATATACGTATAATAACTTAATATTGCAAGGTATCAATTAATACAAAAATGAGTAATGTACAAGATCGGATCAAAACGTGGATTGAAAATCACCCTGAGTTAGTCTATAATGAAGTGACCTCCACTATATACTGCTCTATGTGCGATATGCATCTAAAACTAAAGAAATGCAATATTGAGAATCATGTGAAAAGCAACCGCCACAATTACCGTTCGGGGCAACCAAATAGGAAACATCAATTTTATTTCGATTTAATTATTTTTCTTATTTCATGCAACATACCATGGGCAACAGTCAACAACAATAATTTTCGTCATTTTTTAAACAAGTATTTATGTTGCGACTGCTCTATGACTTCTTTACCGGACGAATCGACCCTGCGAAAAAATCGACCTGCTGTGACCAATTATTTGTGGATATCTATAGACGAAACACCAGATTTCATGGGAAAATGTGTGACAAACGTGGTGATTCGGTCTTTGCAAAAAAATTGTTCTAAGCAATTTTATCTTTTGGGGTCGAAGGTTTTAGAGAAGGTAAATGGGGAAACAATAGCAAACCTAATAATAAACCAATTAAAATTTTTGTTTCAAAATTCTTTCAATGATAACGTAAACAATTTGCTTTTACTTTGCACAGATAGTGCCGCATATATGCTTAAAGCCGGTCGTATTTTAAAAGCAACGTTTCCTCGTATGAAACACATTACGTGTTTAGCTCATGGTCTGCACCGGGTTGCCGAAGAAGTGCGAGATAATTTCAAAGGTGTGGATGGGTTGATATCGAATGTCAAAAAGATATTCCTAAAATCTCCAGAGCGTGTACGCCTTTTTAAGGCAAAATATCCGTCCATTCCCCTACCTCCCGAGCCAATTATCACCAGATGGGGAACTTGGATATCTGCTGCGGTATATTACGCTCAATACTATGAGCAAATACGTGATGTCGTCTCCATACTTGCTAATGACTCGGCAGCTATAAGAGCTGCAAAAAAATGTTTTCAAACACGCAAACTACGACCGGAGTTAAATTTCATTCGCGACAACTACGAAGTAATAGCCTCTTCAATAGAACAATTGCAATGTTCGACTTTATCCATTGCGGAATCCTTCCTCATTCTGGATACTGTTCGTTGCTACGTAAACTGGAGTAAACTTTTACCAGTGATACGTAAATTTGAAGCCGTGCTCGAACGAAATCCTGATTACGAAATTTTAAGAGACATATCTGAAAATATTACCCGAACTGATAATGAATTCTATAAATTTGCTCCCTTGACGTCAACTGAAGTTGAACGTACATTTAGTGTACATAAATGGATTTATAGTGATAAACGCAACTGTTTACTCCCAGAGAATGTTGAAAAGATAATGATCATCTACTCCTATCACTATTACCCAAATAAAATGTCTTGTGCTGCTGTGTGTACTGACGTAGATTTTGAAGAAGAAATTGCGTCTGTTTCTAATATATAGTAACTTTATACAAATGTTTTTATTAGTTTTATTACATATTAATTTTATTTGGTGACTTTTATTTCTTCTAGTTCTAAATTATCGATATCGATAAAATAATATTTCAAGCACTGGCTAAATTACGCTAGTGTTTTGTTTTGCCGTGAAAAATCCGAGCTCTGATCGGTGTTATGCAAACGAGTTGTAAGAAATAAATATCTTACAGTTCTAGGTTTGATGCAGTGCAGTATCATGTAATTAATAAGATTATATCATTTTCAGGAGTTTCTGTGGGGGAAAATAGTGCAAAATGACGTTACGTTAATGTATTGCTTGTCGCCTACCTACTGTTTTTTTTCCGTAGCGATACGCAATGTGTTTACTTTTTAGGGTTCCTTAGTCAACTAGGAACCCTTATAGTTTCGCCATGTCTGTCCGTCCGTCCGTCCGTCCGCGGACAATCTCAGTGACCGTTAGCACTAGAAAGCTGAAATTTGGTACTAATATGTATATCAATCACGCCGACAAAGTGGTAAAATAAAAAGTGGAAAAAATGTTTTATTAGGGTACCTCCCCTATACGTAAAGTGGGGAGTGATTTTTTTTTTTCATTTCAACCCTAACGTGTGATATATTGTTGGATAGGTATTTAAAAATGAATAGGGATTTAGTAAAATCATTTTTTGATAATGTAAATATTTTCGGAAATAATCGCTCCAGAAGTAAAACAAATGTGTCCCCCCCCTCTAACTTTTGAACCATAAGTTTTAAAAATATGAAAAAAATCTCAAAAGTAGAACTTTATAAAAACATTTAGGAAAATTATTTTGAACTTAATAGGTTGAATAGTTATTGAAAAAAAATTACAAAATAATTTCTGAACTAAGTTTGTAATTTAACCTGTTTATTGTACCTGTAATTTCTACAAAATCACAATGAAATGACGTGCTTTCAAATAAAGTAAAAACGGTGAAAATCGGTTCAAGCAATAAAGAATTATCCCATAAAAATCATCTTCCATACTTTGAGCTCGCGCGCAATAGTTTACTTAATTTGCCGATAGATGTCGCTGTACGTGGAACGCTCATATCATATCCTACATGGCGGTGTTATTTTAACTCTTAAGTGGGGACAGTTACTGTGACGGACGGAAAACTACTGAACCCTACACTGAGCGTGGCCCGACACGCTCTTGGCCGGTTTTTTTTGTTATTATATTAGCGATAGGCTTCGACAGTTTTTACCTATTAAGGGGCTGACAACAGCTAAATTCCCTCCCTATCTTTTTCAGCGCGAGTGTGAGAGAAACACTGTATTACGATTAGTATGGGAGCTCATTGCAAATTTTGCAAAATGATGAATTAAAAAAAAACTACGCATTAATTGAGAAATATAAAACAACGAAGTTTTTAGTATTAGTGCGGTGGAATTTTGTCCTTAGTTACAGACATAGCTAAAAGAGTGTTTGAGTTAAGTCAATTTGAAGGTCATCGGGTGTTGTCAGCCTCTTAACTGAAATATTTTGCTGGTCTATCACTCTGACTTCCTCCGATAAATAGCTGCCAGATGCCCGGATCTAGCAATAATTTTAAAATAATAAACTAATTAGAGGGGTTCTCTGCTCTCACTACTGCGCCAACGTATCTGAAGTGGCCAGCTCCTTAAGTCAGTAGAATGTATAAGTTCCCATATGAACTATGAGACTTCTCTTTCTGGACAATACTTACTAGACGACAAGCATATTTTATTTTATATTTATCTTCATACTATCCCAATCCCACATACATCTTAGTACATATGGTCACTCTACTTAGAATGAGATGCAGCCCCCCACATTACCCTCTCTTTCGGCCTCACTTTGTTGTCGAAGTGTGACCTCCAGATTGTATTTAACTTCATGATTTAGTCTTAGAGAATTCAACCCGGAATGAATGTTGATTGAATCCTCAAAGGATGATGATGATGATTGTTTTGATGATAATGATGACATTCTAGGATGTTCAGCGATTACTCCGAAACCCGTGGTCCAATTAGATCTTTTTTTTTAAAGGAACTACCTCGAAGATGGTTCCACATTAAGCTGGTGCTGTTCTGATGATGGGATTTATGAGAAATTGAGGGACGTATATTAGGCGAAATACATTCACATCTGTCTCCTTTTTAGCTTTACATATTATTTTTAGCCAGTAGTACCTATTTAGTCTTAGAGAATTCAACCCGGAATGAATGTTGGTTGAATCCTCAAAGGATGATGATGATGATTGTTTTGATGATAATGATGACATTCTAGGATGTTCAGCGATTACTCCGAAACCCGTGGTCCAATTAGATCTTTTTTTTTAAAGGAACTACCTCGAAGATGGTTCCACATTAATCTGGTGCTGTTCTGATGATGGGATTTATGAGAAATTGAGGGAACTCCTCAATTTATAAAGGCACATGTAGGTATTATTACAGATGGTTGAATCCTCAAAGTATTCAGTCCGTCTACGCTGTTGCATACCGGTTTGATCAGCTATTCGGTCATGTGACAACACTGAAAGCTATAAGGTTAAAAGTTTTAATGGCGGGAAATTGACTGGCGCCAGTATGGACAGGTAGGGTGTGGTGTAAGGTCTGCAGTGCACGTACCTCCATGGGATCACGTGGAGGTATCGTCATCGTAGGTTCACTAAGGCGTATGTACAGTCGCCATCAATTATATCGGAGCGGCCAGGGTACTCAAATATATCTGAACATGCAACTTATCGCCCTGGCAATAGAGGCGTTGTTCAGAAATTTGTAACCACCCTGGGCGCTCCGATATATCTAGATATCTAGACAAGCAAAGACAATTGGACAGGGAATCCCGGGGCTTCCCAGAATGTGTATCGTAATCACGCAGGCAAGGCTATAAGTTGGAGTAAAAGGGCCAGGCCTGGCCATGGACGCGTAATACATGGTCTGGAGGAGTAGTCAGTCAGTCAGCCTAGAGGAGGCGTCATCGATCCTACGGAAGAGTCACTGGATAGGCCAGTCCGCTTTTATATACAAGGTGTTTCCTGTAACACGAGGAAATAATCTACTAGTCAAACAATAAAACCTAAAAAAAATATGTTTTCTTTAGATTCTCTCTTTTTCATACAAGCTAAGTAGTTAAACGTAAAAATCCGTCTAATTGCCATTCGATTCAATCCAATTAGTTTAATGATTAAAGAAATAATATATTATGCGACAAGCTAAAAATAAATTCAACCCCTACTTCTTGTGTACGGTGCCCTAATAAAGATATATTTTAGTTTTTGTTTTTACTACTTCGTCTATACTTTACTCTTACCAAATTTCAGTTACTCTAGTACTAACGAACACAGCTAAACCGCAGGCAGACAGACGGATAGACGAAAATGGCGAAACTATAAGGGTTTCTTGTTTCCTGCTTAATTTGCTTCTTACAAAGATTTGCATCGTTGACCTGTCTAGCAAAGTCAGGTGAACGACTCAATAGCAGGTGAATGACTTGTCCTGTATACTGCGATTCATTATTATTATTCCCATTACAATATAATATAACGTATCGCAGGAACTTGATGTCCAGGCCGCAACGCAAGCCGGTGGGGACGCAACATATTCAGTGCTTTTTTTAGGGTTCCGTAGTCAACTAGGAACCCTTATAGTTTCGCTATGTCTGTCCGTCCGTCCGTCCATCCGCGGATAATCTCAGTGACCGTTAGCAATAGAAAGTTGAAATTTGGTACTAATATGTATATCAATCACGCCGACAGTGGTAAAATAAAAAGTGGAAAAAAATGTTTTATTAGGGTACCTCCCCTATACGTAAAGTGGGGAATGATTTTTCCTTTCATTTCAACCCTAACGTGTGATACATTGTTGGATAGGTATTTAAAAATGAATAAGGGTTTAGTAAATTCATTTTTTGATATTGTAAATATTTTTGAAAATAATCGCTCCAGAAGTAAAAAAAAATGTGTCCCCCCCCCCTCTAACTTTTAAAACCACAAGTTTTAAAAATATGAAAAAAATCACAAAAGTAGAACTTTATAAAAACTTTCTAGGAAAATTATTTTGAACTTGATAGGTTAAATAGTTTTTGAAAAAAAATTACAAAATAATTTCTGAACTAAGTTTGTAATTTAGCCGTATAAGCAGGTGTTTATTGTACCTGTAATTTCTACAAAATAACAATGAAATGACGTGCTTTCAAATAAAGTTTTTTAACTCTTAAGTGGGGACACTTACTGTGACGGACGGAAAACTACGGAACCGTACACTGAGCGTGGCCCGACACGCTCTTGGCCGGTTTTTTTTCTTTTATGCCAGATTAAAGGCATGTTGGGTATCAAAGTATGCAAAAAATTGTTTCTTTAGGTGCACTTGTAGTATGAATAATGTTTCACTTAATCAAATATATATTTTCTACCTTTATACTAGTTATATCCGTTTTCAAGAATAAGGTTCGGCAAATTTTGTTTTATAGACAATAAGAATTAAGCGTTTATGTTATATTGTTGGTAGCAATTCTCTTTTGTATGTTATGATATTTTATTTACGTGTAGTACACAAGTAAATAAGTAATATTAGTTGTACAATTCTATATTAATTCCTAAATGTTTACGTAAAGCTTGTCCCAGAAAAATATGTCGTTAATTAGTTAGTATGAAATAATGTAAGCAATAAAAAGTTACCAAATTTTTGACAACAGTTTATTAGAAATGTAGTAAACAAAACGTATTTTTGTTATGTTTTTGTTCTATTGTTTATTCATCCAGAAACTTCGTAATTTTCTTTTGATACCTGCCATCAGGTTTTGTACATCAGTGTCTGTGATTAGTTTTGAAGCTGCATTCCATTTTCGCTTGAAGTTTTCAACTGATGTGGCGTTAGTTTTATGTTTTAAGAGCTTCTGCTTCATACGAGCCCAATATTTTTCTATAGGTCGTAATTCAGGACAGTTAGGAGGATTTTGGTATTTTTCCACAAATTCGACATTATTGGCTTTGTACCATTATATCACATTTTTAAAATAGTGGCACGTGGCCAGATCAGGCCAAACCAGAACTGGCTTCTTGTGTCGCTTAAAAAACGGCAATAATCGCTTTTCCATGCACTCTTTAAGGTATATATCGCCTTTCATAGTTCCTTTAGCAAAGTATGGAGTGCTGCGTTTGCCGCAAGAACAGATCGCTTGCCACTCAAGAACCTTCTTCGCAAATTTATCCGTTTTTATGACATTGTACTCGTCATTGATAGTTTTTCTATCGGTCCCCGAATAAAAATGATGTCCCGGCAGTGATTTAAAATCAAGCTTGCAATATGTTTCGTCGTCCATCACAATACAGTATTTTTTTGTCGTTAATTTTGAATACAGTTTTCTTGATCTCGTTTTAGCGTCAGTTTCTTGTTTCGAATTTCTATTAGGCACTTTAGTTTGTTTGAAAGTCTTTATAGAATTATTTTTCTTTACTCGTTGCACAGTGGATTTAGACGATTTAAACTTTTTAGCTAAATCTCTTACAGATGATGTAGATTTTTTCAGCAAAGCAGCTATGATACTCATCTCAATATTTTTCTTAACAAACCCGGTCTTCCGACCACTTCCAGGACGCCGTCGAATACCGCCAGTCTCTCTGAATTGTTTTGGGACCCTTTACACAGTTCTAACAGACGTGTTTAGCTCCATTGCCACTTTTTTCGTGAAAATGCCTTAATATTGGACATATTTGTACAATATTTTCTCATGAAGTTTTTCTTTTGGAGACGAGATCTTTGAAAATGTGACTGTGACAGATTTTTTTCTAATATTAAATAAAGAACCGAGATGCATTTAACATATAACCAGCCAGTTACAACCATTTTCATTGAAACCAGATATACCAACGCTGCGTAAACTAACGACATTTTTTACTGGGACAAGCTTTAGTAAGGAAACTTTAGGCCTAATTTGTGTCTATTTTTGTAATACTGTATTTGTATTCTAAAAAAAAATAAAAAAATCATTTACTGCGACTATGAACGAGTGTTCCGCAATCCGGCCGGGGTTCCGACAGGCCGAGCGAAAGATCAATGCTCTTAAAGTTACACAACGGATTCCCAGAGTTGCATCCCAACTTCCGGCATCCGATCGATCGCCGGCGAGAGTGAGAGCTACGACGGTTGTTTACTATCGATACATACTTACACTACGAGACTTTTGACGAAAATTACTATCTACTACTCTACTACTAAAACATGGTTTCACGTAGCATATCAAGTACATTATTATTATTTTAAAGTTCGTATACTATTGTGTTCCTGCCGTACGTATCTGACATCACATCACCCATTGAGGGATCAAAGCAAGAGGGGCGAAGCCGATTAGTGCTACGCATGCGCTCTGAGACGGCCATGCGTTTTTCGTAGTGTTGTGCGGGTTGTTCCCTTTCTAGTAGCTGCTTGCTGCGTTTAGCTATAATAATTTGCAAGGTTTGCAACCGGATCACTTGATGTTTTTATGATGTGACAATGTTATTGTTATTCGACTCAGTAAGTAATATCTAATGGATCGTAGCAACTTTGAAGTATGACAGCTCTTATAAATTATAATATATGTACTCGTAGTAGCAAGCGTTGATTAGGTAGGTTTATATCCATTAGCTTATTCTTGAAAAAATACGTAAGCTGATAAACACTTAATCTATCATTTTAGTTATGACTTCTATACAATTATACGAGTTCAATCGATTGACAGCAATTGCGAAGACGAGTTTAACATTTTAAGTTAAAAATTGGTGTTGTAGGAACACTAGGAACCATTCCGTTCCCTGGGATCTTTAAAGAACAGTTTAGCCAAGGTACAGTCACGAAGCCGGATTGTTGAGACACTTGCCATTGTTCGTAATTTATCCGTGTAATAAACGACCGATGTAACTTTTTTTTTCATGTAAATGACCGACGTAACTGACAATTGACAGCTAGTCGGTCACAACGGTAATTCATAACACGGCGAAATTACGAACAATGGCAAGTCACTCAACAATCCGGGTTCGTGACTGTACCACCTCATTCGCCAAATTCTCTTAAAATATATTTAGTATGTATACTTTAAGTTATGACTAGGAAACAAAAAGTCTCCAATGGTTGTATGAGGGTGTATTCCGAATGTAATTTAGTTACTTTAGTTAACGATCTTAGCATTCGATACCTAATAAATTAGAAGAAGTCTTTCCCATCACTAACTCACCCCTAGACTAAGCCGTCACGCAACGATACATTACATACATTGGTTTCTTTTTCGAACGAAACCAAATGATAATAGTGCCTTTAACAGTGATAGCAAGCAAGAATGTAGTGCTGAAAGTGTTGGATTGTCAACCACCTTTGTATCGTAAAGGTAGGTAACCTCACTTTTATCCGCATTAGGGATACACTTCAATCGATACCGCGCCGTGAAGTTGTCGAGAGCGAGAGGGTTACTCACTCGCGTTTCAGATTGTCAAACTATACAGATTTAACACGATCGTGCTAGTGTGACGTAGCATTAGGCTATGCAGCTGTGATTGATCGACATTTAAGTAAATTATGTTTATCTAAGACAAGTTCGTAGAAGCACGTACAAAAGGAAAACCGATTATTAAGGAAATAAAGGTAGGTTGCTAGCTTTATAGTTTTCCAATAAGAGTACGATTGGCATGGGAAAACGTTTGGAATCAGTTTTTTTTGGAATATCGCAGTAGGTACTTGGCTAATGTTCTTATGTAACATTGCAGTCGGTAGATACTGTTCTACATAATTTTGAGGTTTTAGGTTATAGATCACTGACCTTAAAAATTCTACTTCGAGGCATGCAATTGTTACTAGTTTCCCTAAGTCCACATGGTGTAAACAGCCTGAATGTTGGAGAGGTAACCAGCGAAGTAATAAATCTTGATATTCTAAATGCTTGAAACCAATAGGCCGAAAATAATAGAAAAAAAATAGGCATGTACTTATTGCCGATTTTGTATATAATGTGCTAACAGATTGAGTACAAATATTTCAAGAGCAGTTAAATTACACGGAAACCATTAACTTTAAACAGAAATCAAGAAAACTTTTTTGTGATTTCTTTGTTTGAATTTTCCGAACAAATGATAACTAAAAACTGATAATCACATGTAAAAATCACTGATAAGGTGTTTAACACTTTCTGTTCAGTGATATTTGTCATAGATTTTATAAAGATTTCTTCTTAGACTAGACACGCGTTATGACATAACACTCTGTCAAAATATGGTTTTAACAAATGGCATTTATTTTTATTACAATGTGTGATTTATCCCGCCAAAGAGACTCAACACGCGGGGTCTATCAAGTCTGAGGCAATGTCGAATAGGATGACATTGACATTTATTTAGACAAGTGGCCAGACGAGTGATAGAGTTAAGCCTGACCAGAAATATATGATTATTGTCAAGAGGTCCCTACTACTCTCATTTTTATGGCAACAGTTCAGTATAATCATAGAGCGTATTATTCTCTATGATATGGTGACATCTTGATTTGTTTACCTGTCAGCTTTGATGTTAATTTGAAAATTTTTCACAGCTAAATAGTTTTATTTCCCGAGCGTATTATTTACAGCAGTTTATTATAAACACCATTTACAATGTTCCGCTCTTGACTATGGCAAATTTTTGGTCGTTTATTATTTATTATTCAACACTTTATTATTATTCAAGTAAACCGCCACAATGACAGTGACAGCCTATCATGCACTTACACATGCATAATCACCCTGTCATTAAAATTATTGCCAGTGTAAGAAATTAGTTCTAATGAAATTCCACAAATGTCGCATGATCAATAATTTCTGGTCAGACTTTACTTAATTTGTTAGCACCTTATACATTGTATAGTACGAGTAAGTACCAGTTAGAGTCACCTCATGACACCTACATGTCTGAAATGTAGGAAACAAGCTTTTAAAAAACATTTGAATTACGTCATGCGTATCTTTACTGCTACTTATAAGTATATACATGGAGAATCTGGATCGTGGTTCAGAACTACTCTTTCTGTCTCTGTAATTGATTACCATTATCATATGGTACTATAGTGGTAATTTTTTAAGATGTTAGAATCTTACTAAAAGTTCTACCGACAATTCCGACATCTTAAAAAAATCGTACTATACCTATTTGTTCAAAACACACAGATTTTTATTATTATTTAAGTATGATTGATTAATCTTAAACTAAATTAATCATGAACATGATCATTCTATTTATTTTGACCTACGCTGTACATGCAAAATATATAGAAAACGACAAAACGTCACATTGACTTGGGTGACCAAATTACATGAAAAATAATTATCATGTTGGTGACAAAATAATATGCTTAACATCATTATGTTCATCTCTCAATTCTCTAACATTTTTTTTTTTTTTTTTTTTTTTTTTTTGGTTAGTAAAGGTTTTTATTATCAATGAGTGCACCCTGTGTTATCTGCATAGTCATTATTTTTAACAACATAGGAATGAGATTATGGTTCTCTTTATTGGATAATGATATTATGTCACGTTGTTACTGATTATCAGGTACATATATACTCTAGTACATTGTGAAGGACAAAGTTTCCATATGTCTTAACATTATAAATACTGTAGACTGGAGTAAATACATTCTTAACATAATAAGAATTAAGGCCGTAAAAATATGTGACATGCTCTTTTGGGTGTACATATTAGATTATGCCAGATATTTTTGCACTACTTGTTGTGTATTTTCAATTTCAATTTCAATTTCAATTTCAATTTATTTATTCTCCTTGCCAAGCAATACAGTTAATAAAGAAAACAGCATAGTATCAATAGAGTAGGCAAGGATTCCCCCGTACTAGTAAAAACTGTATGACGGCAGGAAGCACTACCTCTCCCGGACAAAAGGTACCTTAAGTCTAGACGCGATATACATAGCACCATTTCAGTATTTAGTTACTATTAGTAGTGGAGATTGTACATAAAAAACAAAACATAAGAAACTAAAAGGCAATAAAATACACCTTTGTTGGAAACATAAATAAGAGAGAGAAAAAAGGGAAAGAACGCATGGCTGAGTGTGTTTGTGTGTGTGTGTGTGTGTATGTGTGTGTGTATTTGTATGTACTATTGTTATCACCGTTATCAGTGATGTTACCAGAGAGACTATATAATGTTGATTCTCATTAGAACAAAGAAAGAAACACGCAACGTAAGAAGTATCAATAAAGAGGGTTTACTAATGAAATAATAAAACAAGAAAAGTGTTGGTTAGAAATATTAAGTTAGATCTGGAGAGAATTTACTATTTACTAGATGAGAAAATGAATACGACATACCGAGACTCAACAGTTATGGAATATATGACCCTGTATCATTTAGATTGTGATGTGTAAAAGTTTTTCAGTGTCATTGTAATCACATGACTTCAGATATGATGTAACAGCCACTTTACAGCGATTCATCGTTAGTTGAGATAAGTTTATATGCTTGGAGATCTTGTTGTATATGAAAGGACCAAGGAAAGCGGTAAAGTCGCGGGCAAAACTAGTTCTGCAATCTGGATGGACAAAAACACGGTTACGTCTTCTTTCAGGGATCAGTGTAGAAGGTGCTTTCTTGTGTTGTTTTGCAATAATAGACTTTATATACAGCTGTCTTACCGTCAGAACATCAAATTCTTTATATATAGCGGTTGTAGGATGCCTGAAGTTTTTAAATGTAGCTACTTTAATAATTGCTCTTTGAGCTCTTTCAATTTGTATCATATGTGATTTTTTAGCACCTCCCCAAGCCTCAACACCATATGATATAATTGACTGGCATAGTGCAAAATACACATCCTTAATAACGCCAAGATCCCTTAAATGCCTTATGTTTTTAAATATGTGTATTAGTTTTCTTATCCTAGACGATAGGGCGTTAATGTGGTAGTTCCATTTTAGGTTTTGGTCTATATTGACCCCAAGGTATTTTATTACGTCAGTCGCTTCCAGTGTGTAGCAGCTACAGGGAGCTGCATTAGTGTCTAAACAGGTGTGGGCTTTAATACAAAGATTAGGGGGCTGCATTGAGTTTCTGATACTAAAAGTTATGTACTTAGTTTTATTTAGATTAAGAGATAAAGAATTATTATTAAGCCAGGTGATAACACGACTAAATCCTCTTTCGGCGGTGTATTTAGCATCATGCCAAGAGGGTCCGTCAAACACAATCACGGTGTCATCAGCAAAGGTCACAATATCCGCATTTTGGAGGTCCAGCCGACAAAGACCATCTATATATATTAAAAATAGTGTCGGACCCAGGACGCTACCTTGTGGCACACCAAAAGTTACCAGTGTCTCATCACTGTTGTATTGACCCAACTTAACGATCTGAGTTCTATCCGTAAGATAATCAGTGAGAAGTTGGTGAGGAATTCCCCTTATGCCTAGCAGCTGGAGCTTTTCAAGAAGGATTGGGATAGAGACGGTGTCAAAAGCCTTTGCTAAGTCAAGAAATACTCCTATGCATTTGGATTTGGAATCTAGTTTATTGACTATATGTGCAACAACACGAGTAATTGCATCTGAAGTGGATAATTTATGACGAAAACCATATTGATTACTTGATAGTAGATTGTAGCTTTCTAAGAAATGTAGTAGGCGTTTATTTATAACCTTTTCAAGGATTTTGCCTAAAACAGGAAGTAATGAGATTGGCCTGTAATTGGTGACACTGTCTCTATCCCCTGCCTTATAGATAGGTATTACCACTGATTTTTTAAGTAACTTAGGAAAAACACCAGAAGATAAGGCTAAGTTACATATGTGAGTAATGGGCTTAGTAATTGAAGAAATCGATTGCTTAAGAAGTGCAGATGATATACCATCCCATCCTGTGGAAGGGCTATTTTTTAGTGACATAATTATGTTTTTTATTTCGTCTTCATCAGTAGGCAATAAAACTAGTGAATTCACAGGGGCGGCGTGACAAGTGAGTTGACTTGGTATGTTCAGTGCATTGAGAGGCGACGGGATGCACAAGGCTAACTCTTGCCCTATAGTGCTAAAGTAATGATTTATAAAGTTGGCAGAGTCTTTAGGCTCAGGTTTGATCTTGAGTAGATTAAGCGGTTCGAGTTGAGGTTTTTTGATGTGGCATATGTCCTTTAGTATGCTCCAGGTTTTTTTGAGGTCACCCTTGTGTTTATTGATCATGTCCCTTTCGTATTTTCGCTTTAATTTATTCAGTATATTATTACAGGTATTTCTATATCTCTTATATGACACTTGAAGTATTTTATTGTTGGGATGTTTTCGTGATTTTAAGTGAAGTCTGTCTCTAAATCTCATACAGCGAAGCAAGCCCCGCGTTATCCACGGTTTGTGCATTCTTTTTCTATTTGAGACCCTATTCATAACAGTGTTTTTGTCAATAATGCTAGTGACAATAGAGAGAAAGATATTAGTGGACATATTAGCATCATTACAATCTAGTACAGAGCTCCAGTCAGTAGCTAACAGATCCTGCAAGGCAGCTTCATAATTAATTTGAGGTTTCATACTTCGGGTCGAAGAGAGAGAAGTTGTATTTGTTGCTATGGCTGTTATAACACAAAAGTGATCTGTCAGACTCGTTTGATAAATTAGGGTAATAACTGGGAGTTTAGTTTTGATAATTGAGTGGTCCAGGCAATTCTTTTGACGGGTAGGTAGATAATGACTAGGCATAAGCCCGTGCATAGCAACCATGTTAAGCAGTTCAGAGCATCTCTGGTCTGTTGAATCGTGTTTGATATCAATGTTAATGTCACCCATTAATATAATGTTTTTATAATTTCGAATTGAATGCATAATTTTATCTAAAGTTGTTAAAAATCTATCAATATTTCTATAGCATGGCGGCCGATATATTCCAACAATCGCAAATTCGTTACCTAACCTTATAAGCAGACAATTGGCATCTTCAAGGTCAGGCTCAGAAATTTGTACATTTAAATCGGATTTGATATATGCCACAACACCACTGTTTTGATTAATCCGTTTCAGGGTAGAATAACAAGTATAGGTAGGCAAACTGGGAAGTATTACGTCATCAGATAACCAACATTCAGTTAAAATGATTATGTCGTATTCAAATTCAAAGCTAGTCAGAAACACCTGAAAATTATCGAAATTGCAGGATATACTTCTTATATTTTGTGTAATTAAAGTAATACGACGTATACTTATATTGGTTTGCAACAAATGTTTACATTGGCTGGGGTTTTCAACTAAGTACGATTTACCGACGGTAATATTTTCATCAATGTCATTAATAACGTTATCTATTATCATAATTTGAAATATTTGAAGGTTTATTTATTGAAAACACAATGAAAGGTGTTTTCTGAGAAAGTAGAAATTAACTTAGATTGACTGATAAAAATACCACCGCCGCACGATAAAAGGTTACCCACCATGCCATAATAAAAATCAAACATTTGCAATATCACATATAGGTTTTTTAATTCTATATAATATGTTGTAGTTAGTGTCTCACTGGGATTATATTTTTGATGTGTACTTGTGCTGTTTACTGTGTTATGTGTTCGTGTGTAAGGTGTGGTGATTGAGTTAAAACACATGCGTATGGACGTGCTACTTATTAAATATGAAAATGCACCAACAGATATCGTATAAAAAACAATGAACAAAAGTATTGACAGTCATGCTTGGGGGTTTTCCAACTGTTTTGGGTCAGTTATTTCGATAGCTGGCTGGCCCTCTTCTTTCCGCACGAACAGTCTTCCACCGGAGGTCCATGATGAGAAGAAATCGCCCCTTTTTACTCCAGATCTCGCGAGGAACCGCAGGTGACTACATTTAGGTGTGAGCCGCTCATTAATAAATACTGTGTTTTTGGGTTGGCAGTCAAAGTGACCGGTGTTGAATTTGTCAGTTTTGTTTGCACTGTTAAACTTTTTAATTTCTCGAAGAAGGGCAGTTTTTTGTGAGACTGTGCAAAATTCAACCACAATTGGCCTAGGCTCTTTTAATTTGCCGCGCGCACGAAACAGGTTTCGTATAAAACATTTGTTAAATTCCAAGCTCAGGGCTGCATGTATTTTACCTACGACGCCGATGGCCTCTTCGGTGCTCTCATTTGAGACATTACGTATTTCTACACTGGTTTCAAGTACTTTCCTCTGCAGGGACTCCACTTGCCGGCTCGTAGTGTCCACGGTAGCTGAAGTAGCTTGTTCTTTTATTTCGAGAGTTTCAACACGGCCTTGTAATTGTGTTTGCTGCTCACGTATAGTGTTTAACATAGAGTAGGTACTGTCATTTTGCACTTTAACTTGCGCGATGTTGTCATCAATCTTTGCGAAACTCGTAGTTTGTTCCTGCTTTAGTTCGTTAAACATTTTAAGTAGCGATTCCATTTGAGATGAAAGGCAATATTCTCGATCTTTTCTTTTTCTTGATGCAAGACCCATTTCGGAATCCAGTTGAGTACTAAGATCAGGGGTTGACTGCGATTCAGTTTGCAATGAATTTGGCGGTGTTCGTAGCAATTTCGATGTCATTTTTATTTGTTTATTTACCTTGAATGTAATAAGTTTAAGTAACGTTGTACTTAAGTATTTCGTAGTGGATACAGGACGTCGTTGATAACTTGTTCCACGTAGCGTCGTAGCAATCTCGTAGCAAACTCGTAGCCGATAGTTGTTTCGTTTGATAGACTGAGCCACGGAGAATACACTTGTCTCTTTTTAACTTCACCAACGGGATCGTTTACGACCGGGACACTGCACTACTTATAGTTCCTGAGGTAATTACCGCGACCAATTAGAATTTAAGTAGGTAATTTTACGTAAAATAAATGTGCGCGGACAACTTGGGACGCGTCCGCTAGCTGCGGAATCCGAGAGAGGAGGAATGACCAATTATTAGGGTTCCGTAGTCAACTAGGAACCCTTATAGTTTCGCCATGTCTGTCCGTCCGTCCGTCCGTCCGCGGATAATCTCAGTGACCGTTAGCAATAGAAAGCTGAAATTTGGTACTAATATGTATATCAATCACGCCGACAAAGTGGTAAAATAAAAAGTGGAAAAAAATGTTTTATTAGGGTACCTCCCCTATACGTAAAGTGGGGAGTGATTTTTTTTTTTCATTTCAACCCTAACGTGTGATATATTGTTGGATAGGTATTTAAAAATTAATAGGGGTTTAGTACAATAATTTTTTGATAATGTAAATATTTTCGGATATAATCGCTCCAGAAGTAAAAAAAATGTTTCCCCCCTCTAACTTTTGAACCATAAGTTTTAAAAATATGGAAAAAATCTCAAAAGTAGAACTTTATAAAAACTTTTTAGAAAAATTATTTTGAACTTGGTAGGTTGAATAGTTCTCGAAAAAAATTACAAAATAATTTCTGAACTAAGTTTGTAATTTAACCGTAAAAGCAGGTGTTTATTGTACCTGTAATTTCTCTAAAATCACAATGAAATGACCTGCTTTCAAATAATTTTTTTGAAAAAATTACAAAACTACGGAACCCTACACTGAGCGTGGCACGACACGCTCTTGGCCGGTTTTTTATACTATAACTTAAACGTCTTGTAAAACTCTAAAAAACTTGAGCCTTCAGAGTTAAACGTGAAAAATTTACGGAAATTGCTTCGTACACTTATTACCACCGAAGCTCCTGCGGATATTACGTAAATTGAGAAAATGGTTATTTTTTCACTCCATAAGGTAGTTCACCGGCGCGCCGATGTTTTGCCACAATTATTGCCATTTTTTTTTTTTATTAAATTGGCTGCGACAAATAGACAGATCATTATATTTATGATACGAACTCTCAAAACATGGTATTTAGTCTCTATGTATTGGTCTCAGATTAGTGATCACAGAAAGTAATTCAGGAGACGTGAGCAGGATCAATCCTACAACAGGTACTGGATTCAGTAAATTAAGAGCTATTGCTTCGTACAAAATTAACGTTAATTTGTTAACTGTTAATAGTTAATAAAAAAATAAAATTATTTCCGCACGAATAATACAATTACTTACCGTCAAGTACCTACTGATATTCTTATTTTTCTTTGATATGTGTTAAATTGAATTTTATCAGTGTCTGACTGAAAGCGGAGGCTTGGTTTTGGCTCTAGTTTCGGCCGAAGCCGAAACTTTAAGCTACGTGCATACCAAGTTTCATATTTTCTTCCAGATAGGACTAGATTTTGTAAATTTGTTAGGGACAAGAACCGCAGTAACTTGCAGAAGTTGCGTCATTTATAGAGGGCAAGGCCTTTATTTACACAAAAAAAACATCAGAATTTTTAAAAATTCAACCCTAAAGTAGTTCAGATGGGGTTGAAACTTTGTATGACCAACGTTTTTTTTTTTTTTAATATAGTGAGACACTTGAAATTTAGTAAAATGGCATTTGGCAATTTGGCAAGAATGCAAGAAAAGCCATTTCAGAGTTTTTGAAAATTCATGTTCTAAAGGGGTAAAAGGGGGTTTAAACTTAGTATGGGAAACGAATATTTTATTAAGTGCGACACTTGAAACTTTGTAGATGTTTGTCTATTTGGTAAGAATTCATGAAAAGTAATTGCAGCGTTTTTAAATTTTATCTTTAAAGGGGGTAAAAAATGGGTAAAACGTTTGCATCGCGGACTAACGCTTTCTTAAGTAAGAGACTTCAAACTTCATGGAGAGGCTCAGAATAGGCGTTCAGAAGTTCAGAATATAGGAAAAGTAATTTAAGCGGTTTTCTTTAATTAAACCTTATATATGGGGTTAAAAAGGGGTTGTGAGTTTTTGTAATGATAGACTTGAAACTTCGTAGATACGCAATATGTTAGAATACTTACAAATTTCTGAGAAACTACTGGACCGATTGAGCTAAAATTTGTACACATATGTAAGTCAGCAACCCATAGGCAGGTATGTAACGCCAGTCTATAAATTTAAAACATGGGGGGTATTTGTGGGGGGCTCAAACTCAAACATTCATTCAGTAAGTACAAGGGCACTTTTACACGCCAGATAGTTTATCAAAGTAAAAGAGGAAAAAAACAAACTACACCGGTTCTAACCCTTCACCTGAATTTAAATAATAATAATAAAAAACAGTATGTGATTCTAGTATACCTATACAAAAAAACATATTATTTAAAAATTATCTTTAGAGATGTATAAGGTCTCCAAGTGTCTTGATCTATATATTCTATACGATACAAATAAATAAATATGGATAAACAAGCACCGAATGTTGTGTTTTTTATTTATTTATTATAGGACAATCTTACACAAACCGACCTAGTCCCACAGTAAGCTCAATAAGGCTTGTGTTTTGGGTACTAGACGACGATATGTCGCAGGGAAATGATTAAAACAGAGATTTGAACAAATCTCTAAGGGATATGATCAAATTACGCATGATGTTAAAATGAAGACTCCATATCATCATTTCCCTAGAAAAATTCAGTAATTTCACCAAATCACTGACTCTGTTTAGTGGGAACACAAAATCGGGCAAAAAACGCGACACGCTTTTTCATTTCACTAGATTTGTTTAGGAATTTGACAAAATCCCTAAACGCTACAGTAAGTTGATGAAACGAACTCAAAAAGTCGACTAGTTTTATCATTTCGCTAAACAAGTTTAGTGAAAAGATAAAGTCTCAACTGGAAGATGGTATATGGTGATTTGATTAAATCTCTGAACTGGTTTAGTGAAATGACGAAAGGAAGTACCGAATACAATATTTTACTTTACAGTTAAGCGATTTTATCAAATCTCTGACTAGATAAAGTGAAACAGATATTAAATCAGAGATTTTAACAAATCTCTAAGGGATATGATCAAATTACGCAGGATGTTAAAATGGAGAATTCATATCATCATTTCCCTTGAAAAATTCAGTCATTTCACCAAATCACTGACGTTATTTGTGAAAAGCCAGTGCATGCTCACGGTCACTATAAGATGTTGTTAGATTAGCTAATCACGTAATAACTTAAGACAGACGGTCCCTTAAGTAGGGACTGAATAAATCAACCGACTTAGTATTAGATGGATCTCACAACTTTTTACGGTAGAAGAACGTTGCGTATGCGTTGCGAGACTTGTTTTTTTTTACAAGTTTTGTTTTTGATGGCATAAACAACTTTGTTTATGCCTACTTTTGACATTTTATGTAACAATTTCACGTAATCTAGTCTATATCTTCAAGTCATATCTTCAATCTTTCTTTAGTATATGTCCAAAAATTTTTCTGCATTTTCCCTCTCAGCTCTAATATTGCTTTCTTTTTGACAAAATTGGCATTTAACAACCAAGCCTTAACCTTCCTCTCCAACAGTACTTCCACATGTTGCATGCACTGGATGTTCACAAATACTGCACCGGCCGATTTTGTCTTTCCACTGAACAGAGTTAGTGATTTGGTGAAATTACTGAATTTTTCTAGGGAAATGATGATATGGATTTTCCATTTTAACATCCTGCGTGATTTGATCATATCCCTTAGAGATTTGTTAAAATCTCTGATTTAATATCTGTTTCCCTTTACCTAGTCAGAGATTTGATAAAATCGCTTAACTGTACTGTAACTGTAACTGACTTTATCATTTCACTAAACTTGTTTAGCGAAATGATAAAACTAGTCGACTTTTTGAGTTCGTTTCCTCAACTTACTGTAGCGGTTAGGGATTTTGTCAAATTCCTAAACAAATCTAGTGAAATGAAAAAGCGTGTCACGTTTTTTGCCCGATTTTGTCTTCCCACTAAACAGAGTCAGTGATTTGGTGAAATTACTGAATTTTTCTAGGGAAATGATGATATGGAGTCTCTATTTTAAAGTGGCGACCCGATCAACGACGCCACCATTAAGCAGACTTTAAATACGGTAAATGAGAAATATAAAAAAAGTTTTGCAAACTATATTGTGACCAAAAATATTGAAAAAAATACTGATAATAGCTCTTTACGTATCGATTACAGGAAAAATAATAATATTCTGCAGTCAAGCGAGAGTAGGACTTAAAAAAAAAATTAATCGGGGCGCGAGTCCGACTTGCACTCGGCCACCCTATTAAATTCTCATGTAATCATGCTGAACCTGTCTTTTTTCACAATATATAAAAAATCGGTTAACGTGATACATAATTATCCTTGTGATACCAACTTTCGTACGTCAGGTATCAAAAATTAGTGACACAATTTTACAAAGGATTGCGCTGCGTTGAGTTAAGATTTTTCCTGGATTAATGGGATCGGGTATTCTCGGGTCGGGTTTTTTTTACCAGCCCCTGCATAAAGAGCCCCCATATAAAGAGACTGAATAAATTTATGTTTTGTTATAAAAAAAAATTACCTGTTGGTATTTATATTCATTATTGCATCGAGCTATAGTTGCAAGCGTTTATGAAACGTTCGTACGGAACCCTCGGTGCGCGACTCAGACTCTCACTTGCCAGATTTTTTTTTCTTATGTATGACATGAAAGGCACGGACACATTAATCATACAGTTGAACACAAATTAAAATATATATATATATACAGGGTGTTTCCTGTAATAAGAGCAATAAATTAATACGTATTCTACTCCTCAAACAATGAAACGTTTGTTCTACAATTTAAAAAAAAATTAAGTATTTATATTGTCTCTTTTTCATATATACTAAATAGTATTTTCAATGTACGTTAAAATCCGTCTAATTGACATTGCTTGTCACTCTTGTCACCCAACAGAAATAATCAATTTCGCAATACATTGCGTGTTCGAATAAACTTTAAAGTGAAATAAAAATCAAATTATAAGTTATTTTTAAAAGTCGCTGAACTAATATTGTCCAGTTTGAGGAGTAGAATCTATGGTTTAATTTATTGCCCCTATTACAGGAAACACCCGGTATATATTCTGAGTTTTATAAATTAATTAAACACCGTTATCCAGTAATTATTCTAAGCAGTAATTTTTTTTCCTGTTACAAAATTAAGTACTTACCTACATATTTATAAGGAGTAAAGTTTCTCTAAAGCACTCTTTTCGGCTCATTATGCCTTTGGTATTGCATTTTAGTCTTGAAGGTTCGTATTGAAAAGCATTTGTTAGTAAAAAAAGAATATATTTATTAATTCGAACGCACTGGCTGATAGAATACTCGTAAAGATATGTCTATAATTTTATTCATCACTATTCGGATAACATGAACTTGCACTCTATTTCGACGACCAAAGAAGACGTCTGTCACTCCGATATTTACCTTATCGTGTACATATTTGATACTTAGGTATTGCCGAAAACTAAAATTTTCGTTAATATCTAAAACACATTTTTTTTTACTATTGGACACATCAAACACTTTTAACAACTGTTACTTGATAGGATAACTGCGCGGATAACAGCACAAAAAGTTATTATTAGAAGAAAAAATCCTAGACAAATCAACAAACGCCTTGCTAATAGTAGCCTTCGCCAGTTCAAGACAAGCTTCAGGGCAGCACGGACCCTGATTGCGTGTATTTTAGGTTAGTCTCTAAGAATTTAATTAGATTGAAGTGATTAATAAAGACCGAAATAACTGGAATAAACGCTTAGTGATCGAGCGCGATTATGATTTGTGATTCGTGGCCGACGTCAACAACGGCATAGAAATACTTTTTTACTGGGGCCAGGAAAAAGATGCCTTTAGCCCTCGAGCTCAACAGTTTAAGCCATCAAGAGTTCAACCAATATATTGGAAAGAAACCAAAACAACCTACGGAATTTACTTATAAACCCAACTGTAAGATTTGATAACAAACCGTATTAAAGTTTTGGAAGTATCGTGAAACCGTCCAATATTGCCCTATTTTCAACCGACTTCGAGATTTCGAAGGAGGAGGTTATCAATTCGTCGGGATCGTTGTGTTTGCTTGTGAAGTATACTCATTCAAACAAAACAAAAAAAAAATCAAATCAGTCCAGCCGTCTTCAAATAATCGGTGAACATACATAAAAAAAAATGTATGTTCACCGATTATTTGAAGACGGCTGGACTGATTTGATTTTTTTTTTGTTTTGTTTGAATGAGTATACTTCACAGTTGGTCCCATTGTATCTGATGATGGGATCCTGGAGAAATCGAGGGAACTGTTCAACTATTGGCACACCTATAGTGATTTAAGTATTTTTTTAAATTTTTGTTTAAAATTATATTTTAAAATGTTCTTTGTTTTTATAAAAATTATGGCTACATGTATAAGTACTTATGTATTTATGCAAATATATACTTATTAGTCTATCTAAACAGAAAAATGTGTGACAATAAAGAAATACTCCTTATTTTTAAAGAATTTTGTGCAATTTGATATTTTCATAGCGAGCCAAAATTACCTTAACTTTCATCCATATTTGCCCATGCTATTTTTTTTCCAAACTAGAGATGAGCATTCATGTATTAGAACCGCAAAGAGTTTTTGGAGAAATTGACCCAAAAACATTAAATCCAATAAGCAAAATAATAATAGATTCTTCTAGTAAGGTTTGAGCAATGACCCGATAATTCAGAATTGTTTTCATACAACCAACTTGTAAGTGTTAGGATTGTCAAAGCATAAAAGAGGGAAATAGAATGTAGGAAAGTTGTGTGGAAAAATCAGTGTGGGAAAGATGTGGGAAACGGTGGGAAATATATGGGTAAAAAGTGAGAAAGGTGTGCAAAATAGTGGGAAGTGGTGGGAAATGGTGTGAAAGTTAGATTTTGTCCCTATGTGATTGGTCTACGTTATTAATGTTTAAATTAGCAGGAAGTGCCCCGTCTTCCACTTGTTCATCTTGAAGAGGACACTACTCTGCATCTTGGATTATTTCCTCGTAGTAGTCGTAAAAAGCACTATGTAATGTCTCGGCCAAAAGCGCTTAGGTGGACTCCTATCTTCGAGGTCCTCCCGTATCGGGTCGGCCCTTGATCTTCTAACTCGATCCACCTATAGCTCACTTTCAAACATCTACAACAATTTACAATTTAGATATATTTTACCGTAATATATTCCTGAATATTTTATTTTTGCTATTCCTCACATCATTTTAATTGTCAATGATCTATCAATTTAGTCCGTACAAATTAGTTGAAAGCGGTTTTTAGTTGAAAGTGACAACGCTCGTAAAATCAGCTAATTTGATTCCTAGGGTTATATGTAGAACCATGTCACAATAACTAGTTTAGGCGTGCAGTTACGTACGGCGTTTATACGTATCCACGGGCAACTTTTGACAAGGTTCTCACACAAGTGGCTTAGGAATCAAAAAGGTTTTGACCGCACATATTTTAAAATTGCAAAATTGGTTGATACGAGATGCTACGGTTGCGGTTTAGGTTAAGTCCTCAAAGCATTAAGTTTTTATTAATAACTTTCGTTTACATAGTACTAAGAGCAACACTCGCCTTTGTCTTTGTCTTTTTTCAATATTTTAAATTTTCTGGAGTCACATTTTGCCCGCAACAAAACACGCGGGCACTGTAACAAGCTATGACAGCCAACTGATAGAATAGATAGATAGATAGAGATAGAAGTTGAAACCAAAATCATTTCGTAAAGTTTTTTGCATAAATATAACCTGCTTTCGAAAAGTTACTAAAATATTGACTTAAAAAAATGCTTGTCTCAGCGGGCAAAATATCCATTAAGGGCAAAATTTGACGAATTCACTCAACGTCCCATTTTGTTGACTACCTACTTCGCCCCCTTAACGCATGACGTAATTAAACCCCCCCCCCCCCCCTCCCTCCCACTACCTTCGCCGTCATCCAGTTTTACCTATTTATTTATAAATCTATATCCTTTGTTACTGGTTGTTTTCACGTGATAGTTGCTAAATGGATGTTAATTATAGAAAATCATTTCAATGTTACGTGGGTGAAACTTGACAAACATCTCCTTAGTGCTTTTTAACGAACGTTGAACACCATTAGCGTTGTCAGTATTTACTTAATTTCTAAGAAATGTTAAAGGAAAAAAAATGCTAGGTAATTTATCTGGGCTCGATTCGACGTACCAAACTGTGAGACGTGGATGTCACACTTGTATCGCTAGTGGATAGAGTAATATCCATCTGTCCACACGTGTCCACACTTAACTGTCAATCTGTCAGTAGGTCTCGCTAGAGCGTTTTGTCTATGGCTTTGGCCACCATTTTAGATATCACTCTTCAGTGATTCCACCCCAAATTTCAACTGTCACAAAAGTGTGATATCATAGTTGTCTCGCAAGCGACTGTCAGTTATGCCATGTCGAATCGAGGCCCTGGGCTATGCCTAAAAATTGGCCAAGTGCGTGTCGTACCTAGGGCTTGCTATCTGGATATTCAGAATAGTAATTTGTGTGGAATTATCCGGATAGTATATGTACAGTCAGCATATCATGTATTATACTGTTACTATGGGTGCTGACTGTATACGATATTTTCATATCGTGTACAGTCAGCATCAAAATTAACTACGCAATCGAAGACGTCAAAAGCTCTTATTCCCTTTTAAAAAGGACTTTTGACGTCTTGTTTGCGTAATTACTTTTGGTGCTAACTGTAGACGATATGAAGAAGTTACAATAATACAATAGCAACGGCGTATTTTCGAGACACTTACGTTCACGGTGAATAATTGCTTATTCGAATGATTATTTAGATGAAAAATTATTCGAATAATGCCCAACTCGGGTCTTACAACTTGCTACCCACCTACTACATTTTCTAAATTTGAAATAAACCTCCAGCGTTTCGCCACTGTTTCTTGGTGCCAGTTCTCCTATATAATGGCTTTTCTGGGGTCAATGACTCTTCTCCCATGTGCTCTATCTTGGTATTTTACTTCCCTTGTGCATGAGATTAAACTCAAAAATACCTACATGTCAATGATATCGTTTCTTCTCTTTGCTCTCATGGTAATATACATTTACAATCCATTCGCAAATTTCGATTTTTTACATTCGTTGGATTCCGTCTCTAATCTTCCAATCTTATCTGTTGACCATTTTCAGCTTCGACTATCGCGAGAATGTACCGAGATCATGATCTCATTGATTGACGTAAAAAAAAATTACCTGCCTAGTAAAATTACTTTCAAATTCGTATTTATTATTCGAACGCAATAAAATCCATTGTAATAAATAGCTATATATCAAGCGGCGATTCGAAGAAATCAAGTCCACTCGTATAGGTATTATAGATGTTCAATTTCACAAGAGGTTTACTCTTGAAATCAGTAATTGTTTAGACAAATATTATTGAGAAATATTACCAAGTAATTATATTAGTTAATTGATGCTTTAGTTTTAAAATATATCTCTTAGCGAATAAGGTTCACTTTTACTGCACACTGCCGTTGTTACTTTACGTGTCCACTAAACTTTGATAGACCTCTTTATTTAAGTATGTTGGCCACGATACTGAATTTTTAATCACAAACGCTAGTTTCTGCTATAGGTACACAAATTACACAACAGCATCTAGGGAGTAAAACTCAATATATGTATCTAATGTCGTCTACGCGTATAATAAGTTCCTATTATGGTCATGATACAAATAATTTTCTTCCAAAATATGTAGGTACAAAACGTATCTTTTTGATTTTTTCAAGAGGGTGGAGGTTCTTTGAGGTCCCCAACCGCCAAATGGTCTGAGCACGAAAATATGACCTCGAATAAGTAATATACCAAATTTCAGAACCAAATTTCGAGCTATTACACTACTAATTTGTGGTTTTTTTTTCAGTACGATTTTCGCCATCACCCCGCAGGAAGAATCTTCTGGACTTAGGAAAAGATATCGTATCTTTATTCCCGACCAATGTAGAACCGCTATTTCAGTCGTGTCGATCGGTATCATACTTGAATTGTTGTGATGAGCACGATGCGAGCAAATCACCTAAGCCGGTTACAATTACAAGAGATTCTGCTAGCCAGACGTCACCGTCAAGTGCTCATTTAGTTGAGTGGCAAAAACAACTGCCGGAAACTGAATTAGAACAACAACAGAAATCACCGAAACGGACTTCATCTAATTTAAGCAAACCGTATCGACAATACGGACATGAATATGCAGAAAGAACAGTTCACAAAACGAAATGTTATGGTTCCATTCTTCTGAAAGAGGAACAAAAGATTCCGCTTGAAATCAAAAGGAAGTACCGTCATATAGCATCTAAACAAATAAGCTGTGATCAACATATGAACCGGTCTGAAGTGCAACCACACGCACACGGCCTTGCTTCTATTAATTCGATGTACCAGGAACTTATAACCTGCTCCACTCCGGTGTGCTCTCATTGGTTTTCTGAATGCGACGAAACCAAAAACGTTTATCAATCGTTCCAAGAACCGATTATTACTGAATATCCTTCAGACGATCAGGCTACACCTACGTCTCTTTGTTCAGACAATTTGTACTATTTGCGTCGAGACACTTATATTTAATTAGGATAATATTATATCTGCTTTGTAAATTTTTATTTTTCCAATAATTTCTAAAAGCCTCTTTCATTGTTACGAGCGAATGGTTGCGAATATTGCAATGAATACCTCCCTTGATGACCATGGAAGAAAGGTCATCATTGAATTTTGCCATCTTCTTGAGAAATCTAAACAGTTATTTAACGGTTTAAGGTAATGTGTATCAGTTGCTGTTTAATATGTTTTGTATGTACTTAATTAGTAGTGATAATAATATCCAATGTGCAATATTAAATTATGTGACATTATACGTGTTCTTCACTGGGTTACGCTTAAAGCATTATTAAGTCTTAATACGTGTGCATGTATGGGTACCGTAGCAGTTATCCAGCTTTGCTTCTTATCAATCATAGATATCATAATATTCCAACACTGAAAACGATTCTTTTTTATTTTAGAGAACTTCCTCAATATGGACACAAACAATGGCACTCTCACTTTGGACGAACATTCGATGTGTATACCAAACTTTGGAAGTTTCAACAGCAACACCGCGCGATTCTTGATAGCAAATATGGTCTCAAACGATGGCAAATTGGGGAGATAGCTTCAAAAATTGGTCAACTTTACTATCACTTCTAGTAAGTATTTTTTGTTAAAAAATTATATGTATTTACGTTTAGTGTCTACACTTCTATTGTAAAGATAGGTAGGATACATACAACGGAAATAATAATTGTCTATGACCTTAATTTCTGCGCTGGTTAGTGTCCGATAGTAAGTTGATAACAACTTTGAAGCACTTAGTTTTGCGTTTGTTTTTAATAAAAATCCGTTTCACTATTATTAGGTACATACCTACACATTTTGAGGCGGTTAATTTTACTATATTTGCAGCCTTAGAACGAGTGAGACCGCTTACCTCAATGAAGCGTTTTCATTTTACTACGCCATAAGAGGACGGTGCTACTACACAAAAGCGTGCAAAGAAGATAAATGTGAATTAATGGTCAAAAAATTAAGATATTACGCAAGGTTTATTGTAGTATGTTTGCTTCTCAAGAAAATTAAATTAGTACGTGAGCTGATTAAAGAGTTAGATAGACAAATAATTGAATATGGGAACACTTATGATCCAGATGACCAAATGGAGTGGACGGTTGTCGTAGACGAGGTGAAAGCTTTTATTCAAGCAGAACCGGTCATATCAGTTATACATCCTGACAACCATCCCGTGATTCTTTCCCACAGGTAAGGCAAACATTTTACTTTTTTTTTAAATATATTGACATAGGTACATCGCTCAATACTTACCAGGCTTTGACTATTTCACCATGATTTCTTCGGACTATTTCGGACTTCTTGGCTATTTCATTGGAAGAACAGCGCGGTTAACGCTAGTACCGTAAAATGGGGTGAGTAGGGAGAAAACTGACATTCAAAACCTCGATAACATTTTATTTTTACATATGTGAACTGAATGGTAGGTAAAATAAATGTTCCGGACGTTTGTATTTTAGTTTTTTCTTATGATTTTGGGTAGTTCCATTTCATAACTTTACCGATAAATACAAAATCCCTCCTCACCTCGTAGTACCTACCACGTAGTTGGGGTGAGATAGAATTTCATACAAAGGTGATTTTGGAACATTGTTGGATCGATTTTTTCTTCTTATGAATATTACTGTAGCTCCATTTGTAATACGAATACGTTTATTAGGTAGCAGTAGCTTTTAAAATCCATCTCAGCCCCTTGGTATCCCCTCTCTCCCCATTCATAACCCAACTCTCCACGCAATCCCTACTCATCCCATTTTACGGTAACGTAGCAACTTACCGTTTTGAATATTTTTTAACTTGGAAAAATAGTAGTTTATTTAACTATTACGTAATAAGGGTCCTTAAAATACGAGTGTGGTTTTATGAAACTCGCCTGCGGATAAAATAAAATAACACGAGTGTTTTAAGGCCTACTTACGTACAGTTGCATACACTGCTTTATCTACACACATATTATAATTCGTGTTCCGAAACCATTAAAATAACCGCCATTGCACCGCTATGGCCAACTCGATTGTGCCGGCGGTGGGGGAGGAGGGCAACCGCGGTCCGGGAGGAGCGCCGGATTTTCATTACGTTACCCAAATCGATGTTCCAAATTTGAAACTCATAACTTAACAATACTTGAGCATGTAATGTTAAAATTACGTTACTGCTACATATAAAAAACTTATCATAATAAAATCGGTTGTCGTAATGCTGGCCATTGCCTTCCGTTTTTGAACACATTTTAGAGGACTTACAATGTGAGAGTGGATAAAGTTTTTTTTCTATTTCGCTTACATAGTAATAACTTAATCATTGCAGGCTCAGCAGTCTCACTACCCCACCCGTGGAAAGATCACCTCAAATGACTCTATCTCTGCAAGAAGTTTTGATAATAGGAAGTAGTTCACTACAGGCCAAGTTTTCCGAACTCACCATAGACATGTTTCGAATGCTTCAAACACTCGAAAGGGAGCCTTCAGGTGAACCACAACACATGTATGACGACTCGCCTCGCCAACGATTCATTTCGAATCCTACTGTACCCACTAGTAAAGGTACCTTTATTTGGTTTTTAATTCATTAATAATTACATTCATTGCTGTTTCATATACAAGAATAAGAAGGATTAGTTAGTAGGTAACGAATTATTAAGTTTATAAATTTAATTAATTACCTACTCATACACATTATGTTAAAACCTATGATTATTAATTGGCTTATTGCGAAGTTTTATTACATGTGTACATTATGCAGATCAAGCGAATTTTTTATAAAGGTGATGTTATTTTTCTTTACAAGTGATCTATGCTTCGCAACATCTATATTTTTTTAAATGTAAATGACCCCCACTACTTGACACTGACAAAGATTGAAAAAAAGCTACCAAACCAATACCAAGCACTAGCAATGAAAGTGAATAAGTGGATAACGGAATTTAACCAAAAGCTACGTAACGCTTTTTCATTGAATATTAACTTGAGAGTTTTATAATGTGACTAAGCGAATTTTAAAATGTATATAAGTATTTACAGAAAAATATGTAAGTTATATTTCATCCCATTCATTTTTATGCTTAGGTACCACCGATCATATAATACTAGGGATACGCAATCAGCCCAAAAAAATGGCCCCACTATAGTACCGCCAAAACCACTCGGACGGTACTTTCTGACAGTCTTATGACGGTATAAGACTGGCCGGTTACAAATTTTCAGGAGCCATATTTTCAGTAAATCTTATTTGAGTCTGTACTGTGCCTCCTTTATAACAATGTTGCTCGAAGATAGGTAGGTACCTTGAACTTGTACACAAATGTAACTACGTAGGGAAAGTCAGAACGTGTCAAGGGTTGTTATCTCATAAAATGTAGAAAACCCCTAATAATGAAATCGCGTATAAATTGCAATTGTTATGAAAGTTTGAAATATTAGTACCGTCAAACTTGTCAACTTCTGCAAGCAACTTTACCAATAGTCTGCTTAATCAAGTAAATGGTGTTAATTTAACTCATGGAAACCCAAGGTAGCTTTTAAATGCAACGATTCCTTATTTAGTTATACCACATTTTCTTGTTAAAGTAGAAGGTAATGTTACCCCGTTTAACGGTATGGCAAAAATACTTATTTATTACTATTAACATAGAACCCAAACCCAATTCTTACAGAGCTTGTTCCGTGAAGTGTGATGATATACAGGTTGGAAAGATAAGTCGGGCCCTGGAGGGAAAACTACCTTAAAACCTTGAGATAGCTCAATTCGCTCAAAGGAAACATTCTTTTATTTTTCCTAAAAATAAAACCGCATTCACAGTTTTTTTCTTAATTTTCACTGTTTTCCATACTAATTGTATGAAAAATATTAATATTATTATTTATGGGTTCTCTTGTGCCCTAAACTTGGTTGGTATTTAGAAGTTTTTATCCTCGTTGGAAACAGGATCGATTGGCATCAATTGTCATAAAAATTATTTATGGCAAAAATTACAAAATAAATACATTTTTGAAAACTGTACGCCATTCCAAAAATTTGTAAATGCAGTTATGTCCCTTTAAAGAAATTAAAGAATGTTTCCTTTCAGTGAATTGAGCTATCTCGACGTTTTAAGGTAGTTTTCCTCCAGGGCCCGACTTATTTTCCACCCTGTATATGGCGTTTTTATAATTCATAGCAAAATTAGAATGGGCACTTTGTACAGTCAACGTCAAAATATTGTTACACTTTGGCATCTTATTGCAAAGGAGTAAGATGCAAAAGTGTAAGCATATCATTGAAGTCGACTGTACCATGCGTGTATACGATTGAGACATATCTCATTAAAAAGGTAGTGCATTATTTAATTGTATGATGCTAACGTTGGAGAAGTGCAGGGTCCGAGCTATTTAAAAAAAGTCTGGGCATAACCAGTTGTTGCAAGTTTTATACACGGTGAATCTGAGTAACCCGAAAGATTTTAACCATACATTACTGAGGTCATAAGGAGTAATAAATGTTATATGAATGTAGGTCAATTTCGCCCAAAAAAAAACCGGCCAAGTGCGAGTCGAACTCGCGCACCGAGGGTTCCGTACAAACCTATAGGTATATAGGGTAGTAACTTTAAAATTATTTTTATTATATGATGTAACCAAAAATTTACGGTTTTCGCAATTTTTCCTGTATGTGTGCTATAACACGTTGCTTCGTACCAAATTTCAAGTTTCTGATTTCACGGGAAGTACCCCGTAGGTTTTGCGAGTGCCGAAAAACTCTAAAATTTGCAGCATAAACGACTATATCTTTTGATTGCGTTGGTTCTTAAGTTTGATTTTTTCTCAGCTCCAAGAGACAATAGACTTGAGTAGGTATTTGATATAAATTTCAGCTTGATACCTCCACGTGTTCCTGAGAAAAATGGTCTTGACAGACAGACAGACGGACAACAAAGTGATCCTATAAATAACTTTTTTTTTGCTTTTTTCGATTTTTTAAATTATTTTGAACATAAAAATATAAATTTTATTGGTAAAACTGTCGATTAAAATAAATTAGTACATTTTTTTCGTAAAAAATAGTTTACGTAAAGTATTCCTTGTCACTTTGATATCTGTCAATAAGAATGTCTAGACTAGACCCCATAAAGGGTGACATCGCCATCAAAAAAGCGTTTTGCACTGAGTCACAATAAAAAATGTTTTTTTATTTAATCGGTAGTAACTCGGAAACTAGGCCAATTCCAGAAAAGTTTATACGACATTTTAGTCTCCAATTATGATCAGGAATTTATGGTTAAAATGTGTCGGGTTACTCAGATTCACCGTGTATAAAAGAATATGAAAAAATACCTATAGCACAGCGAAGCTAACGTGTATACAGAAGTTGTATACGAGTATAACAGCTAAAAAGGTATTTTTATGAGTTATTTTTTGTATATTACATTTGTACTCTCACGCAGGCAGGGACCGGAATAAAATGGTTGTATGCGATAATTAACTGTAAATAATGACGCTCTGATTCTTCTATTGAACACTAGATGGAGCTTGGGCAGCAGATTGGGCAACTTTTGCCATTTGCGTTAGGTATATAATTAAGCACTACAGTAATGCCTTTTACATTCGTGATAGAAATAATAGTCGAGCTTTGCTATATGTAAGTAGTAAAAATCCATGGGACTTTGTGAAAAAATGCCAATTCAACCCTGTTTTCATCAAATTACTGGCAAATAATCAGAAGGCATTTTGTATATACCTCTATTATATCATCCAAGTCGAAGCTTCGGTTTTTATTGCATTAGTGGTTTCGTACATGATACGATAAAGATACTGAATTGAATAATTATTTTTGCATGTTTTTAAAGTGGGGCATTCCAATCATACAATAGATTGTTATTAAATCAAATACAAACATTGAAAAAATAATCAACCCAGCAGGACTTGACCCTGCATCGATACCCGATATATTGGTAAAGTGATCGAGCCCCGGCAAGGCGTATCGATGCAGCAGCTGCAGGTTCAAGTCCTGCTGGGTTGATTATTTTTTCAATGTTTTCAATGTTTGTATTTGATTTAATAACAATCTACTGAATAGAATTGTATTAAATTTAATACGAACTCTTTTCTTTTAAGGACGGCTCACGCTGTATCGTTCCGCGTCCTACAGGACACTTCCGACACTTGACGACAATCACTAGACGCTTTTTATACAAAATGAAGTGTCGGAAGTGTCGTGGCGGACGCGGAACGATACAGCGTGAACCAACCTTTATTCTGTAATTGGGAGATTAAACAGTATGTATGTCTAATTGCAAAATCCAGAAATAAAATGACTAGAGTACCAATGTTTTTAATTTTTTATTAGTTAAATTGTAATATTTATTCCTATCGCTTTCTAGATAAATGAACAATATATACGCAATTATATTTGATCTAAAAACATAAAGTATTTCCCCCAAAGCTTTCGACCAAAATGAAGCATTTCACGAAATACGCGCGTTTTATGAATAAGGCCTCTTAATTTACTGATTTAAAACTTGCGCCATTTTCACTCATTATGATTATTTTGACAAAACAGGGGACTTTATATAAATATCGTATACACTTAATTTTATTATTTTTCTGACGTTTCGAGCGTGTCGTAACGCTCATGCAGAATGGCTGGTAAGTGCTACGCGATTAAGTCCCGTGTTTTGTCAAAATAAGGAACCAATGACAGTGATTATTACAGTGACGATTAACGAATTAGCTAAGTAGGTATAGGTGGTTCCTATATGTACCACATAAACATATACAGCTTACGGGTATGGCCTTGTGTTTGTAAAAATATTTTAGCATATATACGAGAAATTATGCAACCACTGCATCCAAGCAAAATGCTTCCATTAAAATGCCGATTCATAACATGTTAATTAACCTTTTCTTAATTGTTTTAGGATACAATTTAGAAAATGGGCCTCGACGTGACAGTCCTCACAAGTTTCTTCTATTCAAGCCGTCGCCGAGTCAAGTCCTCGTGTACCTGGCCAGCGGCTGTAACGATCTTCCGCCCAGCGGAGCCCTGCTGCTGTACATCTCTGCAGACGGACAGATCGTGCCAGCTTCAAAACACCCTGAAGAAAGTAGGAGTTTCCATTACGTATCTAACTAAATATTTATACGTCAATCAGATATCTAAACATAACTTCTCGTTGCAGTGGGATACGAGGTCGGTGGGCTCATCACGACCTCGCGAAGTGATATCCACAGGGACTGCGTGAAGGACCCTAAGGGCGCCCCCGCTGGCACCTCGGCCCCCAAGTACAAGGAACAACAATGTCTACACCCTGGGGACTTGTACCCATTTACAAGAAGACCACTGTTTATAATCATTGACTCAGACAACTCCTGCGTGTTTCAACACATACCACGGCACTTTGGACAACCTCTTGTTATTTTAATGTCACCGTTAGATGTCCCACAGCCATTTCAAGGTCAGTCCATATCTTTTATAGAATGTTTATGCCGATAGTACGGTGCTCACGTAACGCGTTAATTTCTGTGCAGATACGCTCCCATGTTCATATTAAATGCTTAGTGATTCGATAGCTTAATTATAACGTATATAGTTTTGAAGTTATTTAAAAAGAAGCTGAAAATTTATCACCCCCCCCCCCTCCCTACAGATTATTTTCGTATAGATTACAGGAAAAATAATAAAAGTCTGCAGTCAAGCGTGAGTCGGACTAGGAAAAAAAAATTAAATCAGCGCGCGAGTACGACTCGCACTCCGCCACTCTGTAATTTTCATAAAACCATGCTGAAAGCGTATTAAAAAAAAAAAAAATCAGTTGACGTGTTAAATAATTATCCTTGAAATACCAAATTTCGTACTTAGGTTAGGTAGCAAAAATTGTGACCAAATTTGCCAATAAATGGCGCTGAAACCTGTACGTTCGTATTCTACTTCGCGGTGTTATGATTTTTCGTATAAATATTTTTTACCACCCCTGCCCGAGCCCATATACAGAGGCGTAGCGGACTTAATACACATGAATAGTTTATTTGAGTTTGTTTTAATTGTACATGTTGGTATGTGGTATAAATATATTCGTTATTCAAATTCAAATTCGTAATTGGTTCAAGCTATGGTTGCTAGCACGGAGTATATGGAGACGGTATCAGCCGTAGTTTGTTCCAAAACCAGCGTAGCCGGCACACAAAGAAATGTCAGTCTCTCATTCGCTGTGTTGATGTGTGCGTACACTCGAAAATACGTAACCGCTTACATTAGAGGGATGGTGGCCTGTCGATATATATATTTTATCGATATCGATTATCGATAATTAACTCCATAATACCGCGCCACACCTCATATTAATAAAACAATGTCGATTTTTATTAATAGCTGGATAAAAATGAACCCTAATAAGGGTTCATCCATTAATTACGTCAGATGTTAAGGGGTACGGAGGGATCAACAAAGTGTGACGAGTTCTGATAAGGGGAAAGGGGAGTTTTATTTCTTGTGACATCATAAATACAAATATCGTGTACATATATACACATAGTACAGTGTACACTTTTTTTGAAGGAAAGGAACTCTTTATGTCTTCTAGTCTGACATTCAAACACTTTGTATTATTATTTTTCTTGCTTTGATTTCATTGAATATATTATTTAAAATGGGAAAAATAAAGAAATAGTAATTTTAAACATTATTGTTGAAATTTGTTTGACGTAGTTTGTGGATGTACCCTTATCTATCTAATTTATGTGTCTGCTAAAATACTAAAAATAATCGTGACTCAAACTATCTTCATACCAAATTTCATCTTAATCGGTTCAGCAGTTTAAGTGTGAAAAGGTAACAGACAGACAGAGACACTTTCGCATTAATAATAATTTCACATTATACAGTTATCGTATCTATAAAATAAATTGATCATTGGATTAATGAATCCAGTCAATCACGTTATTTTGTTTTCGAAAGAAATAAAATTATTTTCTACTATAGGACAGACAAGTTACACCTTAAACAATGTGTTCGAAATTATCGATAATACATAACGGGCCGCACTCTCGTGGCGGCAGGCGCGGCAGCCATGTTGCCCAGCGACGTGGCTGCCGATCGTGTGACGAGACTGACGAGCCACGTTCGTATTTCCAAATACATTGCGCGTCACTCGCGTAATCCTGCGACCGGCAGCAATAGCCAGCGAGCAATTGATATGAATACTGTTGTACCATCGGATAATGGGTGAATGTCGTAATAAAAGTCTAAAATTTTTGGAAAAAATGTGAAATACTCGGTTTTTATACTTACCGGCGGAAAGCAACTACTCCAGGGGCCTCTTTTAATTCGTTGCTTCGTATACGACGCGACAAAATTGTACAACACGGCATTATTATATGTTTTTTGGCACTAAATTCGTCACACGTGGTCAAACGACGGCTGAACCGCGCGGCATGAGGTTTCGACAAGTTTATGCGCATCTGATCATAAACCATGTAACGCGCGCCCCGCCCATTACCGTGTCCAGTATTTATCTAGTCCGTGGTTGCTAGCGTTTATAAAATGTTCGTTATGAACTCTCGATGCGCGAGTCAGACTCACACTTGCCCGATTTTTTTTATATGACATCTATATTACAGTTTGTAATTCATAGAGTAGTGTGTCTACTTAAAATAAACAAATCAAAATATTTATCAAAATAATTTGATTTGTTCTTCAGTTAAAAAAATAGACTAAGCCACCATAAATTACGAAGAAATTATATATTTACAGAAAATAAACAACAAGGAAACCTTTTCACCATTTTCTTAACAACACCCTTGACGGCCTTCGCGTACATCTGCGACATACATAACATTTCCTTAAACCACTGGGATCGGGCCCAGGGCTTGGTCGACACATTCATGGCTGAAGCGTCACAGATTGTGACTAGAAGTCGCATTGGTAAGTAAACGTAATCCATAGATTGAGTAAGAGTCCAACTAGTTAGTTTACTGATTCAGGAGCTTATTTTACTCAAAAGACTTTCAATCACATGGCTGCCATGTGTTTGAGGACTTTTGTGATACCGACTAATAATAACCTACCTACCTACAGAAAGCCATAACATATTAATAAATAAATAAATAAACATAAATATTATATGACAATTTTACACAAATCAACCTATAGTCCCACAATAAGCTCAGTAATCCATAACTCAGGAACAAATCACACAAATTAATGCCCTGACCAGGATTCGAACCCGGGACCTCCTGCTTCGTAGGCAGAGTCACTATCAACTAGGCTAGGAGGCCGTTAATATTGTTGGAATTGCAAATACTATATTCTAGCTAGAGCACTGGTAGCCTGGCGGAGAGCGCTGGTAGCCTGGCGGTAAATCGTCCGACTTTCAATCCGGAGGTCTCGGGTTCAAACCCCGGTTCGTACCACTGAGTTTTTCGCAACTTATATCTCGAGTAGATGCTGAAGGATTTTGTCGAAAAGACGCAAGTATCTACCTTTTTGCAAGTTGATGCGAAATACCTACCGCTTTTTGTGCAGTATAAAACTATACCTTTATTTTTAATATTCAAGTAAGTAAACGGCATCACTTTGATTGTCAACCTTTCAATTTTGGGGTAATCTTAACTTAGTGGATTTGGCCACCTTGCAGTGCAGCGCCAGGTTTAGGTTCACCAGAGTTGCTAAGTATGCCGAATCCACTAATTTAGTTAAAAATTCCCCAAACTTTGAACTTTGATAATCCAGGTGGTGTCTGTGACGTAGTGACGGCGATACGTACAGTCAGCTGCAGAGAAAAATACCTCCCTGTGTACAAACTTTGTATGCAGCATAGGCCTTTTTCTCTATAGCTGACCGTACCATGCGAAATACCATTTGATATCTACCAGTCGCTTTTCGCTGAAGGAAAACGTCGTAACGAAACCGGACCTAACCCTAATAAGGCATAGTCTCCGTTTCTGTGTTGGAAGGTCAGACGGCAGCCGCTTTCGTTAAAACTAGTGCTTAAAGCAATTCACTGATTCACGGCAGGATTAACTTGCCAAATGGACCTCAGGTTCTGCTGAGCCGGGGCAAAGGCCGGGTGAAATGCTAGGAGAGTGGTCAGCAAATACTATATTCTAATCCAGAAAAAATAGCCTTAAAATAAATGCAATACCCTATTTCTAGTTCCTATTGCTGCCTCGTTCAATCCTTTCATTCGATTGACAAACAGAGAGTTGTAGTTTCAGATCCAATTACTACTTATAATATAATATTTCGTTTACAGATATGATGTACATAATGTTCATGGGGGATGATTATCTAAGATTGCTGCTCCTGCGTTTCCTGTTCTGCGAAGTCACACTGCGGCTTCATCGGGCCTTCCGCTCTCGCACGCAGCTCACGAGAGCCTCGCCGCCTCTGCCCGAGGAAATACTCGAACACCCCACACTGGTGCATATAGTGCTAGACCTGGCTATGAATTTACAGGTAACTATCGCGCTTTATATATTTTGCAATTTTGCCGTGTTAAGAATGCTACCTAAAGCCTGACCAGAAATATATGATCATGCGCCATGTTGCGGAATTTCATTGGAACTAACTTCTTACACTGACCATAGTTATAAAATGGCGCTTGCCGCTAAAAGATAAACGAAGTGCGCAAAAGAGAAACCAACACGTATATGAACATTCCACGAGTGCAAAAGAGACACACGATCATTTTGAAGGAATGACAGCTTTTGAATTTGGGTAGTTAGCTTACGTACCCACGTCGTGACAGCTTATATTTTAGCTTGGAAAATATAAAACGATCGTGAATAAAATAACTTGGGATGAAAAAGGAGAAACATGGTGTCGTGTTGTGTTCCAGATTGGACTATTACTCATAGGAAAAACCCAAGTAATTACTCATTTCACAGGTTTACATGATATTCCGATCGATGTCTTTGAAACAATATTTTATCAAAATAGCAAAATGAATCGTGTAAGTATTTACTAGATACAATTAATTATTAGTGTTTCTTATACTGTGTGCCAATATTTTATCATAATATTTAATATTCATGATTATTTTGTGTAAAAACCGAAACATTTATTCGACGCTAGGGATTGACAAAACGTTTTAGGGACTTATATCGATAACTGTTCAGTGTGAAAATTATAATTATTGCTTCAAAAAAATTAATCTTATATTCACATTACGTCATTACGTAAGAAGATTAAATTAGGTTCTTATTATATCCAGTTTTAAACGGGTTTTTTTATTATTAAAGATTTTTTTACCTTGCAGTACTTGTATTATTTCATTCAAATATGGCGCTCAACGCATTTAGCGGAATTCGCTACCATAGTCAAAAAGCAGCCGAAAACGGAAATCGGGCTGAATATTGTACATGGGCTCCATAAAAAAATTCAGCTCCCATAAAGACATTTCCGACTTTAATGCTGCGGCCGATTTTTATTTATATAGCTGGATTCCGCTCAAGTGTTTGCCGCGCCTGCAAGCGACTAGTTAAACGATTAGAACGAGATAGAAATATAGTTGGAATGAGAGGTCAGCTGTCAAAATGGTCGTGCGATCAATCGAATGCGCATTCGACTGGCGACTTGAAATTCCGTTTTCCGTTTTATGAAATATTTGAAATTATTTTAGGAAATAATTTTGTTTATTTACATTTCTTTTTATACTAAAGAATATAATTTGCTTAGAAAAAACATATTAGTTATTAACTATTAGGTAATGTAATAATATTAGTCGAAAATGTACGTGAAATGAAACGTCAAGTTGGTAGTGGGAATGTCAATTGACGTCACAGTTGACTACTTTGAGTAGTCGCTTACGTCTGTAGAGGCCTTTAGAACGTATCGATAAGAAAGTCAAATACCGATAGATAATTAACCTGTTGTATTTGGCATCACTATTTTACGCTCACATAGATAATTGAGACACATACATGGATTTCATTTTTATGCCACACTTTTGATCGTTGACAAGCATTCTTTGTCATCCCATTTCTCTGACACTGACAATAATTTTAATGACAGGATGATTATGCATGTGTGAGTGCATGATAGGCTGTCACTGTCAGTGTGGCAGTTTACTTAAATAATAATAAAGTTTTGAATATTATATAATAATCGACAAAAAATTATTGAAAATAGTCAAGAGCAAAATATTGTAAATTGTGTATATAATAAACTGCTGTAAACAATACGCTCATGAAATAAAACTATTTAGCTGTGAAACATTTTCAAATTAACATTAGAGCTGACAGGTAAACAAATCAAGATGTCACTATACCATAGAATCCATAGAGAATAGTACGCTCTATGATTATACTGAACTGTTGCCATATAAATAAAAGTAATAGCGCCCCGCCCTCTTGACAATAATCATATATTTCTGGTCAGGCTTTATATTAAATGAGGTCTTACTTGTTGCAGGCGCGCGGTCATTTTCATGAGCCCGGGAGCGCCGGACCGTCGCAGGGCAAGGATTGATCCAGGGTATCTTCCGTTACATTCGCCAAGCAGTGAAATTTCCCTACATTTATTCTTCCCTTCATACAAATTAGACATAACTAACCATTTATTAAACCTATGTACTTACCACACTTTACTTATGCCAAGGCTTTTGCAAGTCATGATACGTTCAATTTATTCAAATGTCTATGAAAACAATTAAGGTTCCTTACGTATCTTTATAAAGATTACCACTTTAGTAGCAAATAAAAGCAAATACCTCAAAATATTGAAACACCTCTAAGAAAATTATTCAAATATTTATATATATATATCTTATCTATATAGATTTATATCTATATCTGTAAAGGTATATATAGGTAAGCTTTAAATATTGTTACAGATGGCATTGCGTAATATTTGCCGAATGTTGCAAAAGGAGGAAATTAAATATAATATAACAATAACTTATAGTTTTAATATAGTAAATACCTAGAACAGTAATTTTTGAAAGTGTCAATATAGCGCGATTGTAAAATTGACTTTTGAAACCCTTTCCTGCTGTGAGGTAAGAATTTGCTCAACGGAATTGATTTGTTATGTATATAAATATGTTATAATTTAAGCTTAAGTATATAAAACTAGTTATGCAGATCAAAACTATAATATAATAATATTAAAACAATCGAATGCAAGTTTATTCTTACCTGAAATTGTAAACATGACTGACGTAAGCATTTTTGCGAGATAAATTTCATTAATTCTTATTTTAATCATTGATTCTATTTTACGACAACGTCTCCGAGAAAATTTACGACATTTCGTTATTACAGCTCAGAAGTAATACCTGTGGTAACTTTTTTAAATTTAATATTTAACTAATGAACATGTAAAACGAACACTCATATAAATATATAGTAATTTTCATTTTAAAAAGTTAAATATGTGCCACGATAGGTAAGATGGGCATTTGTACAGCTACGCGGATTGTTAAACGAGGTTGAAATTAGACATAGTGATTTTTTTGCTCTGTTAACTTCTATGGTATATGGTTAGGTAATGGGTACATTTAAGAAATTTAATGGTGCATAGTCAGTTTTCATAAATTCGTGATATTTTTTCTTTCATACAAAATAATTAACTGTGACGTCAGTCACTATTGTAATCAGGGTATTAAAATTAACGATTCGTAACACACGTGACAATTGAAATGTTCCAAAATACAAAGGCGTTATTTTTTCTTCAGTAGAGTACACCATAAACACCAGAGCAACCAAAAAACAAAAAAAAACACATTAAGCTTAATCGTACATTAGGATACAAGTGTGCTAAGTTGATCATTACATACGAAGCGATATTGTGCGCACGAACGCACGTTTCATAAGACGTTTTTCAACACCGTTGCGAGGAAATAACAGAATAGTGTAATTAATCACTTTTGATAAATACATTAATTGTCAGGTTTTTGTACAGGATAGAGGCACTTACGAACCTAAGATAATTAGACTATCTGGAACTCTTTTTCAAAACTTTACATAAGTTTAAACACTTCACATTTATTGTCCAATAAATTATTCTTACGTATTGCTCACTAGATTTATATGACAACATTTTATTAGTAACATTTAATTTCGAAATACTCGTATATCCAGACGTTAAATTAACGCTACAGTTGTCTTCTTATTGACTTAAAATATATTTGTTTAAATTAATAAAACACAACGAGAAAAATCTAACAAATAAACAATGGTTTGAGGTTAACTTTTAACATGGCACGCAATTTTCTTTTTTGGATGTGCGTGCAGCTTAAGGCTAAGGCGCGGACCTATTATGACAAACAGCCAATATAAAACAGACAATTCGTGTTTAAAACATAATTTATTGTGTATTACGAGTAATATAATAAGTTGAAATTATTCTTTTTCACAATTAGGATTGTATAATTAGTATTCTATCGTAAATGTGTATATTTTGCGTATATTTATTTTTGTTTCACTTTTTTAGAATGCAAACTCCTAAAGAGTTAAAAAAATAAGGTAATACCCGACTAAATTATAACGATTTGTCTGCGTACATACAACTTGGTACAGTCGAGGACAAAAAGATGTATACACTTTTGGACCTTATTACAACGCAATAAGGTCCAAAAGTGTATACATCTCTTTGTCCTCGACTGTACTAGAGCACAAACGTCACTTGTTCGGATTACTAAACTATTGCACCAGTTCGATAATTATAGTGAAAAGCTCGCGTGTTTAATATCTAGAATTATAGCCTAAAAGCGGTAGAATAAGAACCTCGTTACGAGCAAGTGTGTGGAAAATTTAATTATTTATCTATATCCACCTCGAGAACCCGTCGTCCCGGATTGATAAAGAATCATATTTCTAGTAGAATAATCACGAAATATATAACTTCTTCGTTCATATTACATTATAATTTTAAGTAATAGGTGCATTTTATTCACGTAACAAATAAGTTCGAACATTTTAATGTACGGGCTAGTTCTCGCACGTCTTGACTGATATGATATTTGATAATGATAAACACTGCAGTTCCAATGAAGTAATGATTTATTGATAAAGTGAGAAAATGATACACTTATAAGGCTTAATTCGAATACACTCCGCGGCGGTCGGATATGTACTAACTTAAAGTAATAAAAATTATGCTACGTGACGGAAAGTGCTGACGCGCGGAATGTCAACCTTTGTACGGATCGTACATGCTCCCGAGCGCGAGATAAAAGGATGATGAAGCTTAGAAAACACGTTAAAATATTGAACTTAAAAATATAAACGATATAATAAAAGAACTTATAAAATAAACATGACATTAAATCATTCACTCGTAGCGAAGCGTCCTCCTACGATGGGTGACGTAGCCTTGTCGAGTCCCCGTGCTCTTGAAAAGTGAATCCTTGAGTTGTTTTTCGGTTGCACGTTGATCTTAGCCGTGGGTTGTGGAGTTGCTTCTCCTTGGATGTCATCTCTAGTAAGATCAGCTAGAATACCTCTCGTCTCACTAGCTTTCATGTGTTCGATTAGTCGGTCAATATCCAAAAACTGTTTCTTCAAATCCATGCTGGTAGATGTTGTTACAATGTCTTCCTGTATTGGTAATGATAAATTTATAATATTATTGATAGGTGGCATTTCAATCTTCACTATATTCGGCTGGATGTTGATGTGGTTCGTATGATGTTTATGGGCAAATATTGTAAGTGATTCACTCTTGATAATACAGCCATCTCCTAGTGATATAATGCCTGCTCCGCTTATTTGTTCGGCGGTAACTTGAGCCTCGCATATGATTCTTATAGTTCGATGCCCGCAGCAAAAGAATAAATAATTATTTTCTTTATTTAACCTGTCCCATTTGTCCATGCAAGGTTGCTTTATACTTTTGCAATTTGTCTCATTTTTATCCTTGATACATAAGTTGTCGTCTCCATACATATGATATATTGGTCGTTGCAAAGGACATAAGTGATTTGATATATCATGTTGCTTGCATTCAACAGCCTCTTTCTCTGATAGTGGTATGAATGAGTCCTTTTGTATGTTAATGGCAACATACTCCGAAATGGGTGTTATGCTGATCATATCTTTCTTTAGCTGCTGAGGTATAGGTATCAGTCTGTACATTTCAAAGTTGTCACGGCTGGCTAGCGGAATGCTTATTTCAAAAATAAGATACTTGGTTGTCATCTTCGTCTTGACCTTGAGTAATTGATATATGTGAGGAAGATCCGTTTGTATGTTTTCTATTGGAATAGTTAAATCTTTTGATAGCTGTCCGGAAATGATGCTTAACTCGTCTTTTAGCTGACCTGGGGTCAATAGGTGAAAATTAAACTGGCCATGATGAACGTTGGTGATAGTTTCTAATAATGTTTCTTGAATGCTTTTTAAATTAACTAACAGGGAGTTAGTAATAATCGATGATAACATAAACTCGCTTGTATTCTCAACAGCAACAACTTCCTTTGCCAATGCATTAGTCGCCTTCTCCAGATTGAGAAAGTTGCGGTTCAGTATTTTGTGTTGCTTGTCCATGGCCTCTTCCACTCTTTTAAGTAAATTATATTCAGCCTCGACCACTGAAGTTTGATTTTTCCATAACAATGCTAGGTGTTTCTCGTTTTTCCTGATAAGGTTAATATCCGTTTCGTATTTTTGAGCGAAACGATCGTCCAGCGTTCCAAACAAACTATTGGCGATATATCCGACTCCGTTGATAAGACCGCGTCGGCGGCGAGCCGAGCCGAGCGTGTGAAGTGTTGAGCGAGCATTATGTTGTTGTAGTATTCCAGTTCCGCGAAGCCGTGCCTCAGTTGTATTAGAATAACGTCGCATTTTGATTGTTTGTCTGCCTTCATACACATACTTTCTAAAGCATGGAGATATTCTTTAAATAATTTTTTGACCTTGACAATAGGGTCCCATGTCGTAGTAGACGACAAGCTTCCATTCGTCACGAATAAAATGCATATTTGATATCTTGTCGAAGTAAACTCCTTGATGTTTGTTTATGTTCGTAAGGCTGTGTTCACATTGGGCGGGTGATATTAATGTGAAGAATAACATGAGCGCCAGTGTCATTAAGTTTCCAGATTTCTTGATACGTCGATTTTTAACTTCGCTCTCTGATTTCTTCGGCCCTGTTCAGACTTCGGAACTTCGTTTGATTCTTCATTAACTGGTAGTTTTGATAACTTTGTAATGGGTCTCTTGAGTTGTCCATTCTTCGTTTTAATTGATACTACACGGAGGATGTGATAAAATGGGCGTGTCGGATTACACCGCGCCGCCGGCAAGTCTCCCATGATTTGTTCTTGCGTCATAGCCCCGTGGCGTATACATGTGACGCAATGATTGATATATTTTTTAACTGCTCGATTCCCTCCTATGATCCAAAATTGATATCGAAGCTGCCTTAAGGTTAGACGAGCTCCACCGTGAAGGGTCAATTTGTGCGCATTGTCGATAAGTAGGTCTGTTAGGTGACCTTCATGAGGGATGATAAGTGGATGCTTCATATTCGGATCGATATTTGCCCTTCCGATCCGTCCTCGTACTCTAAGCAGCCCATTGTCGTCCAAGAAGGGGTTGAGTGATAAAATCTTGCTGCTTGATTTCACTTGACCGTGTCGAGCCAAATTATTGATATCTTCACCAAATGATTCTTGTTGCATATTTTTGATAATCATATTTTTTGCCTTTCGTAGTTCCGCTAATGTAAGATAAGACACCGTAGGTTTGTTTATTGATACGGCGCGTAGCACCCACGCTAGTACTCGCGTCATACGGTTGATATTGCTATGCTTGATAATTAAGTCACTGACGACATTGTTGCCTTGCAGCGTCGTGACGTTTGTTTGTTTTGATAACTTGATATCTACTTCGGTTGTGTAGGTCACTTCTTGAGATTTTTCTTCAAATGTTGATAACCAAGAGGGTCCGTTCCACCACAACGGATGTTCCTTTAGTTGTGTAGCGCTGATCCCGCGGCTCGCACAGTCTGCTGGATTTTCGGCAGATTTGACATACCGCCAGCAATCTGAAGGGGCAATTTCTATGATACGTTGTACTCTATTTGCTACAAACGGCTTCCAGCGGTTGACATCGCCTTGCAACCATCCTAGCACAGCGGTTGAATCTACCCAACAGAAAAGCTTGATATTGTTGCTTGATAAACTTTCCATGACGTTTTTCAATAATTTGGAAAGTAGTAACGCTGAGCTTAGTTCTAACCTCGGTAAGGTCATAGCTTTCTTAGCTGGGACGAGCTTTGATTTGGCAGCCACAATGTTGATTTTAGGGGGTGTAGATTTTTCTCCGGTACAGTTGTTTCGAATTACACTGTAAATGACGCACGCATATGCGCGTTCTGAGGAGTCGCAAAAGGAATGTAATTCGATCGTGCCCTTTTCCTCGCTTTGTAACCATCTAGGGATTTTTATATGATTGATTTGATACAGGTCTTGTTTGATGCTTTTCCATTCGTTTTCAATTGCGTCCGAAACTTGATCATCCCATTTTAAATTTTCTTCTTTCCAGACCGACTGAAACATCAACTTAAGTTTGGTTGTAGTAGGACACAACCATCCTAGAGGGTCAAATATCTTCGAAATGTCTGATAAGAGCGATATTTTTGTTGTTTTATTTGTAGGCGACGGTTGTATCTTGAGTTGAAACGTAAACGTGTCGTTTTGCGGGTTCCATCGTAGACCCAAAGTTTTTTGTGACTCTTGATGTTTGAAATCGAATGATTGTTGTCGGTTTGCGGTGTCCACGCTCTCTAGCAATCCGGGATAATTGGAGGACCATTTCCGGAGATTGAATCCTCCGGCCTTGAGAATGTTGATAAGATCTGATTGAAGTTTCCTTGCTGATATGACATCATGCGTACCACTCAAAAGGTCATCCATATAAAAGTCTTGATCCAATATTTTTGCTGCTTCGGGATATCGATGACCTTCGTCAATGGCCAGCTGCTTTAAGGTCATCATTGCCAAAAATGGCGCTGCTTTTGTTCCATAAGTGACCGTCGTAAGGGCATATTCACGCAGTGCTTGTTTTGAATTATACCTCCAAATGATTTTTTGATAAAGTTGATCTTCTTCGTTGCATAAAATTTGGCGAAACATTTTTTCTATATCCGCAAGAAAGACTATTTTATACTGTCTCCATCTTAGGATCAGTTTAAATAAATCCGATTGTAAATTTGGCCCACTGTACATTTAATCATTTAGGCTGTAACCCGATGACGTAGGAGCTGACGCATTATAGACAACTCTGAGAGCAGTAGTTGATGATTCAGCGCGTTGCACACAGTGGTGAGGTAAGTAATTGTTAGGTTTTGTGTCTCTTTCGCACTCGCGCATATGTCCCAGTTCGTAGTATTCGTTGATAAATGTTTTGTAATCTTCTGATAATTTTTCATTTTTCACAAATTTTCTCTCGAGTTGATAGAATTGCGCGATAGCCTTGGTTCTCGATTCACCCAATTTTTCTTCAATGTCTGGTTTCAAGGGTAATTGTACCACATAGCGTCCGTCCTCCCGGCGAGTGGTTTCGGACTTGTATTGATTGATGCAATATTGATCTTCTGATGATAATGTATCCGATGTTTCGGCTATATCTTCAATGTTGTTTTGAACCATATGACAATGATACGACTTCATGTCGCCGCAGAGAAGCCACCCAAGCTTAGATTCTTGTACTATTGGGGTAACGTCGTCTGTTCGGATAATCGAACCCAAAATTATCCTTGCGTAGATACCGGCGCCAAATAAAATGTCAATAGGTTTGCTGATATTAAATTCAGGATCTGCCAGCTGAATGCCTTCGAGATGCGGCCATAATGGCTTGTTAAATGATTGATTTGGTAAGTTTATAGTAAGACGATTCATTATGTAAACATTCATCGTAAATGAATAGTCCGTATGAATTGATGCAGCCTTGATAATGATATATCCTTTGCATTCGTTTTCCTTGTTCCCAATTCCAAAGACAGTGCCACTGTAACTTTGCCGCGGTAAGCCTAGCAGTTGGGCTGCGTTTTCTGATATAAGATTAAGCTGACTTCCTTGGTCGATTAAAGCTTGAAATTTGATATATGACCCATCCTTGGATTGTAGCTCGATTTGGGCAGTTGATAATAAAGTGTCGAGGTCTTCATCTTCTTGAAACACGTGACTTACGTGTTTTGATGTACTTGGCTCATTTGCGGCCCCCTTTTTCCTGCCGACAAAGGCCTCGTGGAGTATCGTATTATGTTCACCGTTGCAATGCTTGCAACGTTTTTCTGATAAACATGGATTGCCGTTATGTTTGTATAAGCAGTTCGGGCATATTTCCTTTGTATTTATTGTTGCAAGTTTCGTTTCAGGTGTCATACCTAGAAACTTCGAGCATCGGAATAAGTCATGATTATAATTGCAACATGGGCATTTAAAATTGTTGCTTGAGAATGCTTGATAATTTTTTGCTTGAGTTCCTTGATAAAATTTGTTAGGCGAATAATGATAATTTCGGTTTTCCTTGATATGGCTTTCGGAACGGCCGGTTTGATATGATATAGCCTTGCTGCTAAACCTTTTTTCGTAGTTGGTATGTTGAGCAGGTTTAGTTAGTTCTTGCTTCCGGCGAGATGATTCTAGTGCAGTAAATTTCGCCTCCAAAAATGATAAAAATTCAGCCAGAGTAGGTAATTCTCTTGGATCCGCAACATGCTCGATGTAATCATTGTGAGAGTCGGCATCTAATTTCTGCGCTAATAGATGCACGATTAACGGGTCCCAGGAAGAGGTATCGACCCCCAAGTTTTGTATTGCGTGGAGGCATTCTCTCGTGTTGTCATGCAGCCTTTTTATTGCTACGGCCGTCTGTTGCTGCATGGTAGGTAGTCCCAGAAGTATGTTGACGTGGGAACTAAATATTAATTTTTTGTTGTTATAGCGATGATTTAAAATTTCCCAGCATACTTGATAATTGTCGGTACTGATTTTTAAATGTTGTATTAGCTTCTTTGCCTCTCCCTTGACCCTGCTTTTTAGGAACTGCATTTTCTGTGCGTTTGATATTGTATTGTTCTTATGTATAGTCTCGGTGAACAAGTCCTTAAATGATGTCCATTGATGATAATTACCATTGAAAATAGGAATATCTATTTTCGGGGTAGATTTCTCCCGGTGTGAAGAATCCCACATCTTGATATTGATACGTTTTTTGATATCGTTGTATTTTTCCTCGCACTGGTTATACGTTTCTTCATACTCTGGTTTTTCATTGATCTGTTCACTGTCGATCTCCCAATGTGAGTTGTCGATTGCCGTCCACCGAGCTTGCACAGTTTTTAAAGCATCTTCGAATTCCCACCGTTCGGTAAGTGACTCTAATGTAATGTTATTGATAGCGCGTTGAAAGGCCTTGAAGTTACTTTTTTGTTTCCGGTACATTTCTTCCAACTTGCTTTGATTACCTCGTTCAACCTTTTGTACGTTAGATTGGGGTACTGGCGGTGGTTGAGGGGTTGATAAATTTCTTCCGATACTGAACGACGGACCGCCTTCCGTTTGTTCTTCTAGTGGCTGCGTCCAGTCTACGTTTATTTGAAACTGTGGTGTTGCAGGTCTGATAATAGGCTTTGCTTCTTCAGGTAAACATTGATACAAAAGATTTCTAGCTTCATGATAAATGCTTGATACTCGATCATAGTGATTCTCCGCAAAGTAGATAAAATCTCTATTTTCAAACTCGCATAGTGCAATATGATTAGTTTGAAACTCTCTCCAATATTGTTCCAGATTTTCTGATCGCCGTTTGATATGTTGCGCAGTTTTACGGTCAGGACCATCCGTTTTGAAATTGATAAGGAACTTTTCAATAACACTGGCAAGTTGACCTTGATTATTCAGTAAGTCTTCAATTTTCGACATCTTGCCAATAATTTGATATGATAACTAGGCACCCGATTCTGCTGATAAAAACTTCGAACGATGATAGTTACAGTTTCGTGCTCGAGTGTTCTTCATGGATATATGCGACCTCTCAATTAGACGGTGAGACCCGCTTGTGGGAAGCCGCCTAACCGATTCGCTATCACACAAAGTCCACAGGTCACTGGTCTACCAACTGAGCTTTCGAAGGACCATAAAGATGATCCATACGTCACTAGCAATCCGGTTCGAAGGACCATAAAGATGTACGGGCTAGTTCTCGCACGTCTTGACTGATATGATATTTGATAATGATAAACACTGCAGTTCCAATGAAGTAATGATTTATTGATAAAGTAAGAAAATGATACACTTATAAGGCTTAATTCGAATACACTCCGCGGCGGTCGGATATGTACTAACTTAAAGTAATAAAAATTATGCTACGTGACGGAAAGTGCTGACGCGCGGAATGTCAACCTTTGTACGGATCGTACAGGTATCTTAAACGATACCTGCCAATAATCAAATGGGAGTTAACACACTCGCAACAGTCTTATTAGATAAAATATGTGTCATGGAATTCATTCACTATTTCCAAAATTGCAGTGTTTTTTTTAATTTACACAATTTATACTCAGGAATGTACCCTTTAAATTAACAGAATTAATTTAATAAAACACGATATATGAATATAGATAGATAGATAGATAGATTGCTTTATTATTCGAAAAGTATACATTGATTTATACAGTGCCGTGCAAAACTGTTTCCATATGTATAGGTTTGTGGCAGGCCAGTCACACCCGACTTCGTAGCAGGCTCTTTCAATGACCAAATGAATTAAAAGCGTTAAAAAAGACTAGGTAGATATATAGAGAGGCGGTCGTCTACACCTATCCAACACACAACCAAACAATCAACCAATATTGAAGTTGTATTGGAGTTGCGTTGGAATTTTTCTCAAGCAAATTCTAAAATTTCTGATTCATTAAAATGATTTTATTAATTTTTATTGTATTGGTAAATAATGAAGAACTTCACGTACCAATTTTGCTACAGTAAGGTGACCATATCCAAGCACATTGGAGAAAATTTATTTAATGTTATTTTATCACAAAAAGCAACTACCTATAAGTATCACGAGTGTTACCTCGCAAATGTTTTGCAAGCTTAACTCACTGGTCCCTTGCAACTCTTGCAAGTGCTATCCTTAGTGTACTGTATAATACACAAAACGATTATACGAGTCATGTCTTTAAGTACCCAGTACCTACCTATCACTACGATAAATTATTTATAATTTATAAAATCGTTTATAATTTAATAATACAAATACGCATAGGTGCACAGATTATATCAGGTTAAATAAGAATAAACAATTGTTTTACGAAATTTTACCCCGTATGGTCCAAGACAATTTTAAAGAGGGCGATTTCATGTGATATACAGCACGCAACGTACATAATAAGTAGGTATAATAATTACTTGTATAAGGGGTTGTACAAAACAAGCGAAGTGTATGTATCAATTGGTATTGTTGGTCATATTAGTCATAGGGTACGCATTAAAGGCCTGTTTTATTTGCAGTTTTGCGGCCTCAACTAAGCGAGCATTTCCCATTTTTCCGAAAAACTTCATGAAAAATATATAAGTACCTATCTGTATTGATAAATATTTGTATAAGGAGAAAATTTTAAGGCAAAGCTTGTAGGTAGAATAAATCACATTATGTACCTACATTAATAAGGTTATAGACCGTTTTTGCAATATAATTCACAAATAACTAATGAACAATATTTCGCTGTTTCAAGTATAGTTAACTATGTTATATCTTGTCGTAATCAATAGTGAAGACTTTACTGCGAAAACGGTGCAATGGATTGAGTACCTACCGTACCTAATGTATTAAAACATATTAAAGGATTCAAGCTATGCATCTACTACTTATTATCCATGTTCAAAATGTACATACAATAAAGTTAATATTCCTTTGGGAGAATTCTATTATTTGCAAACATTTAATTCACCACAGGTTATCGCCACACCAGCCCATAAGAACAGACAGTATAGTTGTCGTTGTGATTGTGTGTTGTTATATCTTTAATCAGGTACACATGAACTAAAGTCAGTTTGCGATTGACAGATGAGTTTCATACATTTGTCTCATACAATATCTACCTTGTTATCATGATCATAAAGTTAACTTTACAAGCATCACACCATTTGGTGCCGTGTTTTGAATATGGACTTTATTTTCTTTGTGTTAAGGTAGAATATCAAATAGATAACGTTATCTGTCAAGTTCAAACTTACTTTGAACGTATTGTACCAGTTTACTTAGGTACTAGCTATTCTTTTTTAGGAAGAAAAAATGCTAGAAAACGAATGGAATCATTCAAGTTTTCATTAACAGGTTATAATAAGTAATAATAATAAAATAAAGGCCCGTGATTCTCAAAGGAGATACAAATAACAAAATATATATGATATGAATAAATAAATATGACAATCTTACACAAATCGACCTAGGCCCACAGTAAGCTCAATAAGGCTTGTGTTATGGGTACTAGACGACGATATATGTAATAGATATATACATATAAATCTGCCGATTTGATAATTAGCATGCTCGTACATTCCCGAATGAGTTCGCATTCTTCGTCAGACAATTGGGGATTTATCAAGTGGTATGGTGCTAACAGATTAGGTGTCTACTAATATTTTGAGAGCTGACAGTATTGGGTCTATTTTGTTGAGATAATTTAAGAAAACAACTTTGCCATGTAAAACACACTGTTTAATAAAAAATATTGCAAAGTCACGCTATATACATAAGCGTGCAAAATTTCAGCTCAATCGGAAACGGGGAAATGGGTCAAATTTAACTTGTAAGATTTGATTACAGAGGGACAGGTGAAACTAAATAAAAGCTTATAATAAACAGTAATCAGTGATAAGACCTTCGTGATTATATCTTAACTCTTCGCTATATAAATGTCAATGTCTTGCAATTTGTTATTATCGCGATTATAGAGGACTTGGTAGTCCTATGATAGTCCTCAGACTTATAGACGGAGAGCTGGCCACGTCAGATATGACACAATAATGAGAGCAACGAAACCCCTCTAGTTCGTTTGCTATACTATGCTTATTTCTAGATCCAGACATCTGGCAGCTGTAAAGTATGTCAAAGAACGCAAATAACTTGAAGAAAACAAATCCTAGAGTTATGGGTTTGATGCAATATTATGGGAAATTATGTAATTAATTAGATTATATCATATCCAGAAGTTTCTGTTGGGGAAAAGTAGTGTCAAATGATGTATAATGCAATTTTTAGTTAGTCGCCTACTGTTTTTGTTTCCGCAACAATAGACAATGGTTTTTAATCTAATGTTAAAACATAATAATAAATAATAATAATAAATACTCTTTATTGCACACCTCATACAGTTACAAGCACAAATTTTACAATTAGATAAATTTAGGGAGAGGTAACAACAGGCGGTCTTATCGCTAATGAGCGATTTCTTCCAGACAACCTTTGGGTAGTGGACCATAGGCCTTGTCCTCTATAAATGACACAACTAAATCTCTATAAATGAATGATTTGTTGGTCTGTCACTCTGACCTCCACCCATTAAAAGATGCCAGATTTCCGGATCTAGCAATAAGGTTGGTAAAGCAGTCTAACAAGACAGGTTTTATTGCGCTCATTATTGTGTCATATTGAAATATGGCCAGCTCTTAGACCATTATGGCATTTATCATTCATTAGACAGAAAGTGGTAAACACGGTTAGTTAATTGCATCTGGTGATTATTAATCAAGAGTAGACCCTACTCGATGAGGTAGATTTTATATTGATGTTTTTGCTGACTGTACAAAATGCTCCAAGTTTAGCTCAGGCTACCAAGTACCTACCTACAAATACATAATTTTTCGCCGTGCATTGCTCTACATAAGCCAAATTCTCGATGGGGTAGGGTTGCCTACGACTCTTAATCTATTGTCTAGACAGAATTTTAATTTATTTGTGTATTTGTTCTAGAAATTAGAACAAAAATAGCACATAAAAAGGTTCTTAATTTCTACTTAAAGTGAATTGTTTTGATGTAACTTAACATCTCTTAAAGTATTGGTACGGTGTCTCGGACGTAAATAAAATTGTTGAGCTATTTTGGGTTCACTTTATACTGGACCTGTCATAGAGTATGTATAAAACAAAAAAAATAGGTAGAGCCGTAATATGTTAGCACCTAGATGGGGCACTCAAATGTAATGTTTGGTCTGTCTGGATCTCTTTCTAACGACGCTGTTTCGCTCCATCTCCACTTGTGCCAGAGGTAGGTAGTTAGGCAAGTTAACAGCATACCTACTACAGGAATGCCAACATAGCTTCCAAGGTGTTTTCCGCACTGTGTAGTAGAAGTTTAGCTACCACCTCATTACATGGACTACCGATATTGTAGCTTTCAAAGTACCTAGGTACAGTCAACGCCAAAAATATGTAGGGTGCGTTGGGGTAATTTCGCAAAGCGTGTAATTCCGAAAGTCAATTAAATATCGCCCGTGTGGCATTGTAATAAGAGTCAACTATCGGAATTATCCCAATGCACCCTATACACTTTTACACCTTACTCCATTGTAATAAGGTTGAAAATTGTATACTATGTTTTTGGCGTTTATTTACCTTTTGTAACTTTATAAGTAGCTTTATAAACGCGAGCTACTGCCTACTACTCGTACCTACCATTGAGTCTACCTATCATATACGGCATGCAATACCGGTATTTATAGACTAAGGGCCAACACCAGAATTCCGGTATTGGCCATACAAATATACTAGTATTGCATGCCTTACTAGGTATCTAATGCTTTATTGCACATATACATGCAATGATATAATATATGGAAAATAATAATTAATTCTTCCAATTTCTTAAGTGGTAAATTTAGTTTTCACCATTTCAAGGTGGTTTATTTAAGTAAATAGGTATTTATATATCTATCTAGATACATATTGCTTAAAGCAAGATAGATAGATATCTATGTATCCAACTTCTTAACTACAGATACAATATTATACTCGTACTGCCTATTTCATTTCGTTAATGTAATAGTCACGTAGAGAACTGAGCCACGAGTCGACACGTAACAATTTGGACTTCGGTCAAGGGACAGTGGCAATTCTGCATCGCCATTTTAATAACACAGTCGCTGATTCTCACACAGGTATGTTTTTGCTATTAAATAATATTTTACCTGATTAAAATCTTCATCTCTGATTACTAACCTTCAGTCGGCTACTATTAAACGGCGTCTGGGCTCTGTAGTTTTACCGATGACGCGAAATGCTTCCCAAAAATAAATTCATGCTCAATCTTATATTTAGCGCGCTTGCACGCTCCACAACGCTTCGCCCAGTTGAACTGAGATTTTGTACAGGTCACAGATCTCTTTTCATTAATAAAAAAAAACAAAAAACATCATTTAGTGGACCCACGAAATAATAAACAAACACTAAGCATGGTGATTCGGTAGTGAAAGTGCTTGGATTGAATCAAGGTAAAGCCGCGGCAGCAGTCCAAAATAATTTGTTACACTGCACGCAACTTATTCACACCTATTTCTACACAAACCCACGCAAATTCAACGTGTTTTCATTTGCAGAGGCTCAGTCTTTAACGAAATGTAGTGTTCTTAGTTTAACGGTGAAAAGTGGAAACTTTGCTGGGTCCGCAAACAAACTATTAACTGTGTTACCATTTTACCTACGATCCAACCACCGTCTCCTTAGTTGTTCTTATCCAGCAAAGCTACACTTAAGTGTTTGTGAATATAACATTTGACTATTAACAATTATACATATGGAATCTGAATTGTCGCCAGATAGAGAGAAAAAGGAAACTTCACGAGAGCCAATCAATGAATATCAATGGGACGACTTGCGAAGAGATCGTGAGTTGGGACATTACCCCTGGACACATCTTCTGAAGCCACCATTAGAAGGTGAAATAACCGCCGAGGATATCATAAGAGAAACAACACCACGAAGAAGTATGTCTCGTGAGTTTACACGGTCTCGAACCCATTCACCTGTAGATGAAGGAGGACAAAAGATTCTTAACCTAGATTCTTCGCCTGGAAGCAGCCGTAAACACGGCGATGAAGGGGAAGATGAAGGCGTACACATACCCAACTTTTCAAAGGAAGTATCCTTAGATTCAGAGGAGGATGTTGTAAATCAAGCAATGAATGATTTTATATGTAGACAGCCGGAAAGTTCATATAATTCTTGTTTAGAAGCACCAATTAGTACGCCAAAAAATGTTTCGCCAAAAGGAATTCTAAAACGACGAGTACCAGAATCTTACATTGGGTTCACAGAAACCAGAGAAAAAACAAAATGTTGCCATCCTTTAGTAAACAAGATTAAACATTTAGCTGACAAAACCCTAAACAAACTTGAAAAGAATGAAAGCGAAAAGTCACCATTATCCAAGCGTAAAAAACATAAAGAAGGACAAGAAATAAGGCAGTTAAAATCTTCTCCAGGTGCAGTACGCAGACAAAAATTTAGTGCAATTAAACTTGGCGATTCAGATGAAATGAGTAAGACAATGAGTGTCGATACCCCTCCTCCAAGAAAAAAAAGAGAACATATTTACGAAGACATAGAAGAATCAAAAAGTCAAGATCGTGATAAGTCACTCCATTTTTCTCCTGATGTTGAAACTGAATGTGAAAGTAGCAATAAAGAAAACGAGAGCTATTCTGAAAGAAAATCTTTGGCATCACAAGACCCCAGTTTAGTAATAGAAGATCAAGCTTCGTTGAAATCTGATGAACATGTAATGGAAAAATTACACAAAATAAGAGATTCAAATAAAGAAGCTGTACTTTTAGACGAAGAAATGGACCCAGAAGAGCCAAATGTCGATGAAATATTTCAAAATCAGTTAGAAGAAACAAGGCCCAAAAACGATTCACCTAATATCACTATTACAGAAATTTTTGACGACGATATTGTAGAATCTAGCCACGAACAGGTGTCAGTGCCTATTGAATCCTCCCCTACCCCAAGCCCGCAAGCAATGTTGCATAAGAAAAATGGCGTTGAAATTTCTGAGAAAGAATGGTCTAAAACCTCCAGGTAACTATAATAAGTATATATATTTACAATTTATATTGTAACCTATTTATAGTTTTTCCTTTGCTGCCTACGTAATTGTGACATAACAGTTGTTTCAACACATGCAAAGCGAACGCGCTAGCTTCTCACGATTTGTTATATATAGATTCGACCGAACAGTCTTCCTGCACATTGGTTTAGCTCTTTGAAATTGTCATCAGTGATCCGTGCTCGCGACTGCTTTCAGGCTAGTGATTAGTTAATTTACTGTCTGGCTTTTACAAACGCGTAATGAGTCATTGCCGGACGTCAAATGCCGGTCTAACTTATTTGGTTTTCATAAAGGCGATGACTAACTATGACCTGCTACAATTTTATTACCGGTAGTTATTAGTGATGAGTAACCTTCGGCGATGGACATCAGAGGGAGGGACTCCTTTAGAAAAAACTGTGCGGCCTACGAGAGAGAGTAGTGTACAAGTTTATACGCCTGACGTACGATGTGCTTGTCAGTTCTTTCAAAGTGATTCTTTATTACCTGAACGAGTAAATCCAATCGGAACCAGGCCGACGTCGCGAGCTAGTAATTTCATTTCAAATGAGAGGTAAGTCTTAATGCGTAGTTTTCGATGGCATTGCAGTCATCGTAAATATTGCCCGTTAAATAAATTTAAAGTAAATTTAAATTTGTTTCGCCCGGTGACTGCTGCGGCTAAAACGAGCGCCGATCGTTGGCCTAATTATGACTTAAGAGACGTGTGTGCGTAGACTCCGTTATATAAATATAACTGAAACAATTTGCGATGAAGTAGGATTATTGCGACCTGTATTTCGTACTCCTGCTATGCGAAAAACCATTTTTACTTGTCTAATTAAGTGACCTCAGTTAGTTCCAATACCATGCGAATCGAAAAGTATTAGGTGTTTTTGTGTTTGCGTAGTTGTGACTTTACATTATATACATTTTTTTTTCTATTTCAGTGATCACGAATATGAAATCATCGAAAAACCGCCTCCGAGTATTGTTTTTATGACACCCAATACTGATACGAAGCCAACTTTGGTGAAAACTGATGATGAATTATCTAGTACTACATCTTTGGAACGTAAATATTTACAAAACCCTTCAGACGAAGAAGAACAACATGACGATAAAGAAAACGAAGGCATTTTAAATGCAGAAATACTTCAAAAGAATATCGAAGACAGATATTTTGTTAATACGCCTTCCACGATGTCACGAACCGAATGTGAAATTAGTACAAGTCAAGTGGATTCTTCTGCTTTGGAAAATTTACCTTTGAAACGTGACAGTCGCCAAAATGTTGATGGCATTGACGTAAAAATACAACAACGTCTCAAAGAAGGCGCTGGAAAATTAAAATCGCAGGCCGGTAAATTAAAAATAAAATTGCAAAGTATGAAGATGCCACAAAAAACGAAAATGAACATGCCTGAAAGGCCGAAATTTAAGATGCCCGAACGTCCTAAGTTTACACTTCCTGATAGACCAAAGTTTACTTTACCAGATAAGAGAAAATTTAGTCTACCGGACCGGCCAAAGTTTAAAAAGATAAACCTGTCTGAAAAATTATCCTTTGGAGATAAAAAAAAATTTACGCTACCGGAAAGGCCAAAATTTAGTGTTCCCGATTTTCCAAAATTCAAAATGCCTGATAAAACAAAAATAAATTTTCCAAGCTTAGGGAGAAGAAAATCAAGCAAACCTGAAGCATCTTCGATTACTGGATCGACACCAGACGTAAGAAATATAGCTCCCATTGAATTTGAGGCTAAAACATATCCTAGATTATTTAATAGAAAAAATAAAAAGGAACTACCTAAAACCTCATCTTCACCCAATTTAGATAGAGAAGAAACACCCCCTGCTACTTTTACATTTACTCGAATGAAGAAACATCCAACACAACCTGCATCTTATATTCCAGACAGCCCAAGTGAACCACGAGAATATGGCAACACTGATTGTTTTAATCCAGAACTAGAAAGACGACAGTTTGAAACCACATACGACTTTGACAAAATAGATTCTCAGTATATGCAAGATGAGGGACAACTATCGCACTTAAATGACGAAAATGACGCAAAGTTATCCACTGAACAACATTCACCGGTAAAAGAAGAATATTCTCATGTTATAAACGAAATAAACAACGACGAATTTTTCGTACGACCGCGAGGAATATCTCGTGAAAATATTCAAGTAAGAGAATACTTGAGTGACGAAATACGACAGGCATTTAAAATCCCGAAAAATGCCTTAGCTTTGATGGGAAGTCAATCCGGTGTTAACGATGAAAATATGTATGCCAATGAACCAGAAGCCGACCCGGAGCTTATGCTAGATGATAATATGCGTTATTCAAACGAGGACTTGAATGACAGAGATGACGGCTATTACACATTCCCACCTGTGCGTCCATCACGAGCTAAAAGAAAGAAAAAGGACGAAGAAATTGATACTGTTCAGTATATTGACGAAAACATGACAAATGACATGCAGTTCAGTGAAATTGACCTTGAAGGTTTATCCCAAGATCAAGGACATTTAAATGAAGATGTGCGTGCCGACGAGCCTATTGAAAAAGACACTCAACACAACTTCAGTCCTTCAAATGAGTTACGTTCTATTCATGAATATGCCAACGATGACGTGATACAATATCCGGAGGATATACCAGTCCAGTCACAAACATTGCCAATGCCACCCCAACGTAAAAAGAAATTTACGAAGCGTGATTTTCGACATTCATCACTGAATGATTTCAAAGATATTCCAGCATCGGATTTATGGGAAGAATCTCCTGTGCAAAATGAAGACGTAAGTATTTCATTGAAATGTAAAACTAACGTTGTCCATTTTATTGTGTCAATTTTTTTTGATAAGCTCAATGAGGGCAATACCGCCGTAATTTTGAGTTCAATTTGGCAGGTCGTATAACTGTATTGATATATACCGGGCGTCCCACGACTTTGCCACATGGAGGGGAAGTACTTTAAATACTGTAGATAGGAAATCTTACTGAAAAAAGACTTCATTTTTATTTTTAAAACAATACGATCTGCATTTAATAGTAGTTTATGTAACTGTTACGTAATAAGGGTCCTTAAAACATGAGTGTGGTTTTATGAAATGAGCCGCAGGCGAATTTCATAATAAGATCACACGAGTGTTTTAAAGCCTAATTACGTACAGTTGCATACACTGCTTTATCTACACTCATATTATATATATTAAATTAAGCGTTCGGAAACCATAGAATGACCGCCATTGTACCGTCATGGCCAACTCGATTGTGCCGGCGCTCGCGCGGGACCAATCGAGTTGGCCATGGCGGTAACATTATGTTATCAAATTCGATGTTCCAAATTTGAAACTCATTGCTTAACAATATTTGAGCATGCAAAGTTAAAATTACGTTACTGCCGCAGATAAGAAACTTATCATAGTTAAATCGTTTGTTGTAATGCTTGTCATTGTCTACGGTTTTTGAACGCATTTTAGAGTACTTACAGTATGAGTGTAGATAAAGAATTTTAAATTATCGCCTGTCTGAACCTGGAATCGAATCAGTCACATACCAAGATCTCGGACGAAACCGAACCAATATAAACTATACCTGAAAATATGAAGGCTTTTTCACACAGCGTAAACCATAACACATATAGGTGCTCTTGGCGCTTTAATCGCATGAGCTGTCCATGACGCTTTTATAATCCTTGGTGCAGAAAAGGTACATACTCTTGAATGTAAAACTCTGTAATAGGTTTAATTCGTTTTTTTTAAGTATTTCTGTAAAAAGACTAGTATTTGTAGTTGTACGGAAAGAGAAGTGTGGAGTAACATGAACATTATATGACACTTATATCTATATAGGCCTAGCAGATATATATATACAGGGTGACATCTGAGACGTGATCAGTTATATTTTTTCCAACTCCATAAACAACTAGTAGTTGAATGCCCATACTTTTACTAAAACCAGACAATTTTTTTTTTACATGTTTTTGTAATTTATTTTTCATTTGACGGGGTTTTCGGGATATTGAAACTACTTATTAGAATATTTAAATAAGTAAATTGAATTACCTCTTTGAAATGGAACTGTCGTTAATAACAATTTTGTCATTTATTCCGGATAAAATGTAATTTATAAAAAAAATACCTTAAATATCTTATAAAACTGTTTAACACTAATATTATTACTTTTGAAAGAAAGGCCTTCTCGAAATATTGCTTAAAACCCAGAATTCCATCCATTAAAAGCTGCCAGGTGCCCGGATCTAGCAAAAAGGATAGTATAGCAATCTAACTATATGGGTATTGTTGTTCTCATTATTGGGTCATATCCGACGTGACCCGTGAAACTAAACCGGAAATCTATATACTTGTATTTCTGCTTTTGTTTTAGTAACGAAACAACTTCTCAGTTAGAGAGACTATGAATATCTTTATTTGCAACTGATAATTCATATTTTTCAATCTTCAAGAAAATGTTATTGTCAACTGTCTGCCATTTCTTCTATTTGTCCAAAAACGTAAAGCTTAAATAGTCGGTGATGCGGGTATTCCTCATGCCTTAGTTTTTAAGCTGCCGAAAGACACTTCATTTGCATATGCGACGGATATTTCGACAAATAATGGTAAACTTATCAAGTGCGGTAGTGTGGCGTCATAGAACTTTAAATGGGTGCAGATTAAAAATGTTTGAGAAAAATTGGCATGGGGGTTGATTTGTCGATAAAAATTATCATACTCTCCGGCTCCAACATAGGTAGCCAAACAATTTGTAAATTTTTCCTGGCTTTCACCTATTAAAATGTAATCATACTTTTGTAATGTATTGCTTTATCCCATCAAAAACATAAATGTAAAAAAGGAGAGCCAAGTTCAATACAAAAATTATGCTTCGCTGTGGGCTTCGCCGCAAAAAGAATGGAGATCTAAATGAGTGCCAAGTTCTATGCAAAATCCAAATATGGATTTATAGGAACAAAATAACATTATGAACAAGTATTAAACTCTATTTCTTTGCTTTATTGGATACCTATAACAATTGCTGTTATTTAAAAATGTGAGATCTTAAAGTAGGTTAGATTTGACTTGGCCAGTTTTCATTACATCAGTCATTTGATAAATGTATTCAATATATATATATATATATATTAATTCTGATAAAAACAGTTTTCATTACATCAGTCATTTGATAAATGTATTCAATATATATATATATATTAATTCTGATAAAAACTGGCCAAGTCAAATCTAACCTACTTTAAGATCTCACATTTTTAAATAACAGCAATTGTTATAGGTATCCAATAAAGCAAAGAAATAGAGTTTAATACTTGTTCATAATGTTATTTTGTTCCTATAAATACATATTTGGATTTTGCATAGAACTTGGCACTCATTTAGATCTCCATTCTTTTTGCCACGAAGCCCACAGCGAAGCATAATTTTTGTATTGAACTTGGCTCTCCTTTTTTACATTTATGCTTTTGGTGGGATATCATTACTTTTTGTAAAGAAAACTAGGCACGTATTGAGATAACTAGTTTCAAACATCTGCTTGTAACGGTTCCAACGATACAATTAAAAAAAAAAATTGTATGGGGACCCCCCTATTTTTTAACTTGTTTTTATTTTTAGATTTTTTCCTACGCTTACACACAATTACCGAGCTGAATTCCAAATTTCATCCTTCTAGGTCATCTGGAAGTAGGTTAGGTTTAGGTACTATATGTCACTCAGTCAGTCAGTGCTAAAATTTACGACTTGTTGACCTTCATATCTTTATAACTGTTAGAGCTAGCTCCATGAAATTTGGACTTCTAGATGTCCTTATGGATATAATTAAACACACGTAGTTTTATGTGTTAACGTTAAAGAGGTTTTGAGTTATAGAAGGGTCAAAAGTGGCACCAAGTGGTTCGTGTAATATACACTTTGGCGCTGGCTAGCCAGTTCCTTTGCTTGAACTTGGCTTGACACGCTGCCGCGTGTCTAGATTGAGATACGCGTTTTGTAAAGTAAAGGCGAATAAATACGATTACCCATAGAAATCGTTAAGTCCGATTTATTGTTGTTTATTTTTTCATACGGCTTTTAATAATAGTACTTGAGCCTCGGGGTCTATCATATTTCCTACGGCACGTATAAGAACTCAAAAGATTTTTTTTTGCATTTTAGGTAATCGTGTATAGAACAGAACATGAATACGTCGTTCCTCAGACTGAAACCACAGCAACAGAGCGCAGCCCGCTACCACCGCGCCGAAATCGCTCGAGGAGTTCCCGAGGCACGTCTCTGTGCGACGATGATCGAACATCTCATGGAGCAGAATCATTAACGTTGGACACACATGCACTTCCAGTTGAATACGACGAATCTGAAAAGCACACTCGCCATGAAAGCCCAGGATATGCTACAGTTGATAAAAGTGCTTATGCGCCGAATAAAGGTATTCGGCGATCCCAAAGTAAAACTCCACCTGTGAGGCGTCGTAAAAGTCATAGTTCGGAGAGAAAATATTACACTGTTCAACCGGTAAGTAAAACCTTACCGGATCGACCACCACGAAAAAAATCTTCGACTAGTCTTATGACTTTGGATAGTTTTTCTAAACGTTCAGTAAGTGGTGATTTGACCCAGTATGTCGAAATTGATGAACCACAAATTGATGAAGTTCACAAAGATTTAATTTCTGGTGAAGTAGTGAATAAAATGAAAGACAGGCCGCTTCCACCCCCACCGAGGCCGCCAAGGGGTCCAAAACGAAGAAAAAGTAATAAAAATAGTTGTGAAGACCAAAGTGATTTCAATGCTGGAGAAGAATCTTTAACACATGTTGACAAGGGCATAAAAATAGATGATGTAGTAGAGATAGAAGTATCAACTCAAACAGATCCCCTCCCAGATGATATTGATTTTGAATTAGGAATGGAAGAGAATTTAGATTTTTCTATATCAAGTTCCTTAAGAGACATTGTAAATGAGGAGCCTTACAGAAATAAATCACACAGCAAAATAAGCGAAAGTCCTAGAATTTCCCGGCCAACATCTAGATCCGAAAAATCATTTAAGTTTTCTGACCCGAAAATTTCTGAACTATCCAAATCTAATATAGGTCGCACATCTCCTACAGTTATTCTGGTGGAAAGGCGCGTTTCAAGCCCTACAAGGATTAATGAACGAGATGAAATGTTAACCGAAGCGTCTCTGACAGTACAACATATTGACATTGACGAAGCCCATATACCCGACGTGCCTCCGCTTCCGAGGCCAAAAAGTGTAACGAACGTTAGTCCCAGTCCTCGAAAAACAGTGCATTCAAGTGATGACCAAGCTCTTGAAAGGGTCACTGAAACAAGTAGAGATGTCCAGTTGGATAACTTAGTAACCCAAAGATTACAGGTGCGAGACTTAGATGTAGGACGACTCAATGTTTCAGAATTACAAGCCAGTAAGATTTTAGTATCAGATATAGAAGGTATGACATTACAAGTAACTGAGTTAGATTCAAAATCAGGTCACATTTCAGTCAGTGGTATTGAATTTTCACAATCGGTTATTGACGAAATTGTTAAGAAATTTGCGGAAATTTCTACAAGTGCAACCGTATCACAAACACCAAACGAATTACCAAGACCAATAAGTAGAGAAGAACATACTCAAACCGATCAACCAGTCGGTGATACATTAATGACAGAAACCAAGCCAACTTTAGAAAATGGCCCAAGTCACACCTCTACTGTTCATCCTTCGCCTCCACCACCCCCACCTAAACCTTCCAATGAAGAAGAAGCGACTGCACCACCACAGAGACCCCCACCCCCAGATTTAACTCCTCTATTGTATTCTTATCTTCAAGACATGACAATGCCCCCAGCTTATTATCATAGGCCCACTGCTTTGAGAGACAGGCCTTTTACCGAATTTCATGACGCGCAGCATCAATCACCACCCCCACCGACTCGTCGCGCTAAGCGTAGACCAGCTGCCCCACATTCAGAGTCCAGCTCTGATGAAGCCCCCACACGTCCGTCGCCAAGACGCATGCCTGCCCCAGTCAGACCTCATGAACCAACAATAACTGAGGCGGGAGCCAATTTTTTACGTGTTTGTCATAACTCCATTTCAAGAACTATAAGGAGCATATTTAATTCCTTTGTCTCGTACATTAGTGGTACTGAAGATAAGAAGGATGTGCAAATGGCGCTTGTCATATTTTTAGTTTTGATTGCTGGTTTGTTAATGTTCGGGCTTAGTGATAGCCGCACAATTCATCACCATCACTGGGAGTTTTTCAATCCTCCTGACGGCAAACAATGATTACACGATTTACTAAAGTAGGTACCGACATGTATGTATTTATAATACAACCTTGGAATATTGTCACAGAAGTGATTAAGTTTGGGATTTAATTATAAAATATAACTTATGTAAAGTCGTAGCATTTCGTTCTTAAATCAGACTTTCCACTACTTACATACTCAACCGAATATTTATTTAATTTAGTATTTACGATAAAAAAAAAGTTGCTTACGGTTTCAAATACCAGAAAGCGGCTAAACGCTTGATTATGGCGCACGCACTGTGGATTAAACATACAATTACTACTTCATTTACAATAAAACAAACGTTTGATAATAATATCCGGTAAACCACCTGATTGATTATGCTAATTTCCCGTCCAATGCCAGTTAGCCGTCCACCTGATTAAACTGCTACAAATATATGAGAAAAACTTTTAGGTAACTTAAGGTCAACAAATTTTCTATTTATAGTTAATTTTTTAGTAGATTTTTTTCAAGTTTAAGATTTAATGTTGAAAAACCTTGAATAGATATATAAATAACTATGGACGGAAAACTGACAAGTGTAGACAAAAATATCACAATTACACTACAATGGTTATTGAGTTAAAAATAAACTTAGGATAATAAATTTAATCAACTATCGTTGTCTTGGAGGAGGAAGATTTCAAAATAATAGATAGTATTTGTCTTTATAATAATAACTTAAAATATAAAGTTTTACTAACTAAGGCAAATGGCACACGAAAAAAAACATTACCTACTGTAGAAAACAATTTGAAAGTATAAATAAATATACTATATGTAGCAGTTCGTATAAATGACAAAAAAACCAACAGACTTATGTAAGGTTGTTATGTGTATTGTACGCACCCATACCTATACATTCAATGGATACATATTTTTCTTAAAGCGTTGGTAATATCATAATTATTAAAACTTTTTGGCCATCACAGGTAAATCCTCGTATTACCAGTATCGGAATAAATAACATCATGTAATGATACACAAAAGTGTTCATGACTCCACAGTTATTAATCGGTGTAAAAGTAGTGTGTCGGCTGATGTTTATGCATTTGTAAAGTTCTTTTTTGATGTGTATTTGTAAAGAAAACAATAAAGTTTTTAAACCAAACATCATTTTTTATTTTTGTCTTTAAGTGCCTGAGGCTTATTCTCGGCCTCCTCCTACCCACACCTCTTATTCTATATTTAGCCTAGTACGCGCACAGTTTTGAGCTTCGGTAAGTGCGATTTCCTTTTTTAGAGAGAATAATCTGAGTAATAATAGTGAAAAATATTTTCTAACAGTTATTGATGTTGCGCTAAGTATAGGTATTTGTTAATAACACCAAGAAAAGATTATACAAGATTTATTTTTCTCTACCATTCTAATAATTGTGTGTCTACTTCGGAAAAGAGACCACTTTATCGATATGGAGTTATTAGTAATACCTAAAACTACATATAATACGATATCTATTACTTAAAACACGAAGTCTCTGTGTGAACCTAATGGTTATTAAAAGATAAAAAAAAGATAAAAGATATTTATTCTTCAATTTAGGCACAGTACTGTAGAGGTTGGATAGAATCCTCTACATTACTGGTCGTTTTATGTCAAATATTCTTCATTCAAATTAAAAGTCAATGTAAATAATGAATCGAATATGAAAAATCAGTCACCACCGAGGCTCCCAGCCTCATGGTCACGCGCGCTTGTTCCTTAAAATAAAACCCAAATAAATCAAGATTATCAAGCTCTGCGTATGCGTGACGGTATCTGATCTCCGAAGGGCAAGCGCTCGAGAAGAATGAAGATGCGATGTACATGCGATGCGTATTTCGACCCTGTGATGTCGAGCGCGCGAAAAGAAAGAAAAAGTGATGCGAATAGAAAGCTATGAAGATTTCAATGCGTGATTCGACCCTGCGAAGTCGAACCAAGATAGAAGATGTGTTCGCGGTGTGATTAGACTCACATTGACCCTTTTTTTATGCTTAACATTAAGTGACTAGCATAACCTGACATCCACATTCGTAGACTCACGCATATTTGGTAATTTAGCCATAGTTGAGCCCCCTTTTACCCGACTTCATGTAATAAACGTATCAAAACTCTGTTGATGCATTTTGGTCTTTATTTAACCTGTATTTATTGAAACCAAGTCATTACATATTTTATAAAAAATTACAACTTAAAAATATCTTATAATTTAAGAATTTAAGAATCACATAAATAGTCAACTTAAAACCTAGAATAATAGAATGGCAAAAAGTATTTTACGTCACACCTGGCCATAATGTGAGTATTACCGCACGCTACGCGTACGGTAAAACTCGCATTATGGCCAGGTGGAGACGTAAAATTGTGTACCTACTCACCACGGGCAGTAAAAAAGAAAGCCCTCTATCGCATATTTACAACCCTCGCCTGCGGCTCGGGTCCCAAATACCTGCGATTTCGGGCTTTCTTTCTTTTACAGTCCTTGGTAAGTAATGTACTATTTTCACACCACCTGCTCGACAATGCCAAATTATATATCATGCAAACCTCACCGAAAGCAAATCATTATAGCCCTTGGCTTTAGCCGGGTTATAATGTTGTACTAAATCTCATTATAACCCGCTGGTTAATAATGTGAATTCACTTCCCATAGCTCTTATTGTTATGTGCTTAAAGTCTAATTTCGTAAAGTCCGCACGGTGCACAGCCCCGCGACGCCAGCCGGGGCCCGCGCCGCCGCGTCGAGCTGATTTGAAAATCGAATTTATTCGGAAAATCGTGCTGGCCACCTCAATTTTAAATACCTAAAACAAATGCCGCGAGTGTCATAAGACGCTGCAGTATACGGAGTAAAACTGCAGGTTCTATAAAAATAGAAGATAAAATTAGAATAAAATGGACTAATGTATCAAGAATAAATTTTTAGGGTTCCGTAGCCAAATGGCAAAAAACGGAACCCTTATTGATTCGTCATGTCTGTCTGTATGTCTGTCCGTCCGTATGTCACAGCCATTTTACTCGGAAACTATACGACGTATCTGAATAAAATTTACACATAAGGTGTATTTTGTATGCCGCTACTCAGTTATGTAGTTAAATTTGAAAAAAAAATTTTTTGGGGGGGGGGCGCTTCATACATGTAACAAAATTTTTATTTTTTATATTTTTGACTAAATATCAACATGTGACACATAAATCGATAGGTCTTTAAAAATAACACTGAGGTTTTTTGACCATTTTGTGATTAAGTGAATATTTTCTGAAATAATCGCTTCGAAAGTCAGTAAAATTGTGCCCCCCCCTGTAACTTTTGAACCGTAAGTCTAAAAAATATGAAAAAAATTGAGGAGATGCGCCTTATCATATACTTTCTAGGAAAAAATTTTTGAACATTATTGGTTTAGCCATTTTTGAGTTATCTCCAAAAAACTTTTTCCATAGGCATCAGATACGACCTTTTGGTATTAGTTTGGTTCTTATTCCATTGAATGTACGGAATCCTGCTATGTGTGGTCCGACACGCACTTGGCCGGTTTTTACTTTTGATTTACTTTAATAAAAATCCGTTTCTAGTAGCCTTAGCTATTTTATTGTCTCGCAAGAGGTGAGAAAAGTAGAGTATACTCCTCGGGGATAAAGCTGTTTTTGTCACGGGCGCGCTTGAACCCCTCACTGCACTCAGGACTCAGTCTTAATTCCCTCGCTTCGCTCGGGAATTAACTCATAACCCCCTCGCTGCGCTCGGGAGTAAAATCTGGAGTCCTTCGTTACGTTCAGGATTCAATATTGCGCCCGTGACATAAAACAGTGCTTTATCCCCTTGGTGTACAATCTACTATTTTTACTCTGTTTGCTTACGCCTTATGAACCTTTATCCATTAGGCATAAATAGCAATCATGCAGAGTACTTTTCTTTAATGCAAGGGGCTTCCCTCATCCCCTTTTAACAGGCTTCATCAGCTTCATGTGATATCTATCAAAATATTTTCTTTTTTTTTAATCGTTTATTTCGTGTAGCTTTGACACGTGGATATTATTTTAGTTAACATCTTTATTTTTATTTTTATAAACAACTAGCTTTTTCCCGCGGCTTCGCCCACGTACTAAAAGTACTAAAAAAGGAGGTTCTCAGTTAGACTCGTATGTTTGTATGTAGGAATGTATGTTTGTCCGCGATCATCTTGCGTTTCGCTGAACTGATTTAGAAGCGGTTTTCGTAAAAGTATTCGTTACATTCTGGAGGTTTCGGTATACCACGTTTTGAAGACGGCGGTTCCCTCATTTTTTATTTTAAAGAAATTATTGCAATAATTGATTAATTGTTACGCCATCAACGACTTACTACTGAGAGATTATGATTAATACAGATTTCTACTCTTGAATAGAAGCTTTTCCCCGCGACTTCATTTGCGTGGAATTAGTAATCAACCCTCCTTTTTACCCGCTTAAGGAATGACTTCTGGGATAACAACTATTATATATCCTTCCCCAGAACGCAAAATATCTCCATAGCAAATCATCTAAATAGGTTCAACGGTTGTTAATTTCCCATACAAACTTTCAACCCCCGTTTCACCCCCTAGAGGGTTGATTTTCGAGATAAAAACTATCCTATATTGTTTACCGCGACTCAATCTATATAATATGCCCCAAGTTTCATATCAATCGTCTGTTCAGCGGTTAATAATTCGCCATACAAACTACCAACATGTTTTCTACCCCTCTAAGATTGATTTTCGGCTTAAAAAATATTCTATATTGTTTCCTGGGACTCAAACTATATCCACAACAAAATTATCTAAATCGGTTCGCGGTAAAAAAATCTCCATACAAACCTCCAACCCCCATTTCATTCCCTTAAAGATTGATTTTCGAGATAAAAACTGTCCCATGTCGTTTCCCGGTACACAAACTATCTCTATACCAAGTTTCATCTAAATTGGTTCAACGTTTAAAAATTCCCCATACAAACTATCAACCCCCATTTCACCCCCTTAAGTGTTGATTTCGTAATCAGCGACCCGATAAACCATAGAAACAATACCCATGTTGATATTTAAATTTTGTCACCACATTTCCCCCTTATGGGTTGAATTCTCAAAAAAGCTGAAACACTTGTTTTCTCATTTATCGTTAGGAATACTCCTGTAAAGTTTCGAATAAAATAGTTGAATACAAACATTAAAAACATTGAAAAAATTATCAACCCAGTTGGACTTGAACCAACATCGATACGCCTTACCGGGGCTCGATATCGCTTTTACCAATTAAGCTATGGGTTCAGTTACCGAGTTGACGAAATTCTCAATGCCTTCAATCATCTTTTTGCATTTATTTTTACATCGACTTTATAGCAGCCGTAAGCGACATCTAGGTGCCAACCACTAGAGTTAGATACCCTTCCCGCCGACCCTTTTACAAGTGTCACAACGAAAATAACAGATGGCGCCTGCTATCAACTCATAATTATTTTTCATGTTTTAAAGTGGGTATTCCACTCATACATTAGTATGTTATTCAATCAAATACAAACATTGAAAACATTGAAAAAATTATCAACCCAGTTGGACTTGAACCAACATCGATACGCCTTACCGGGGCTCGATATCGCTTTTACCAATTAAGCTATGGGTTCAGTTACCGAGTTGACGAAATTCTCAATGCCTTCAATCATCTTTTTGCATTTATTTTTACATCGAATTTATAGCAGCCGTAAGCGACATCTAGGTGCCAACCACTAGAGTTAGATACCCTTCCCGCCGACCCTTTTACAAGTGTCACAACGAAAATAACAGATGGCGCCTGCTATCAACTCATAATTATTTTACATGTTTTAAAGTGGGTATTCCACTCATACATTAGTATGTTATTCAATCAAATACAAACATTGAAAACATTGAAAAAATAATCAACCCAGTTGGACTTGAACCAACATCGATACGCCTTACCGGGGCTCGATATCGCTTTTACCAATTAAGCTATGGGTTCAGTTACCGAGCTGACGAAATTCTCAATGCCTTCAATCATCTTTTTGCATTTATTTTTACATCGACTTTATAGCAGCCGTAAGCGACATCTAGGTACCAACCACTAGAGTTAGATACCCTTCCCGCCGACCCTTTTACAAGTGTCACAACGGAAATAACAGATGGCGCCTGCTATCAACTCATAATTATTTTACATGTTTTAAAGTGGGTATTCCACTCATACATTAGTATGTTATTCAATCAAATACAAACATTGAAAACATTGAAAAAATAATCAACCCAGTTGGACTTGAACCAACATCGATACGCCTTACCGGGGCTCGATATCGCTTTTACCAATTAAGCTATGGGTTCAGTTACCGAGCTGACGAAATTCTCAATGCCATCAATCATCTTTTTGCATTTATTTTTACATCGACTTTATAGCAGCCGTAAGCGACATCTAGGTGCCAACCACTAGAGTTAGATACCCTTCCCGCCGACCCTTTTACAAGTGTCACAACGGAAATAACAGATGGCGCCTGCTATCAACTCATAATTATTTTACATGTTTTAAAGTGGGTATTCCACTCATACATTAGTATGTTATTCAATCAAATACAAATATTGAAAACATTGAAAAAATAATCAACCCAGTTGGACTTGAACCAACATCGATACGCCTTACCGGGGCTCGATATCGCTTTTACCAATTAAGCTATGGGTTCAGTTACCGAGCTGACGAAATTCTCAATGCCTTCAATCATCTTTTTGCATTTATTTTTACATCGACTTTATAGCAGCCGTAAGCGGCATCTAGGTGCCAACCACTAGAGTTAGATACCCTTCCCGCCGACCCTTTTACAAGTGTCACAACGGAAATAACAGATGGCGCCTGCTATCAACTCATAATTATTTTACATGTTTTAAAGTGGGTATTCCACTCATACATTAGCATGTTATTCAATCAAATACAAACATTGAAAACATTGAAAAAATAATCAACCCAGGTGGACTTGAACCAACATCGATACGCCTTACCGGGGCTCGATATCGCTTTTACCAATTAAGCTATGGGTTCAGTTACCGAGCTGACGAAATTCTCAATGCCTTCAATCATCTTTTTGCATTTATTTTTACATCGACTTTATAGCAGCCGTAAGCGACATCTAGGTGCCAACCACTAGAGTGAGATACCCTTCCCGCCGACCCTTTTACAAGTGTCACAACGGAAATAACAGATGGCGCCTGCTATCAACTCATAATTATTTTACGTTTTTTAAAGTGGGTATTCCACTCATACATTAGTATGTTATTCAATCAAATACAAACATTGAAAACAATGAAAAAATAATCAACCCAGTTGGACTTGAACCAACATCGTTACGCCTTACCGGGGCTCGATATCGCTTTTACCAATTAAGCTATGGGTTCAGTTACCGAGCTGACGAAATTCTCAATGACTTCAATCATCTTTTTGCATTTATTTTTACATCGACTTTATAGCAGCCGTAAGCGACATCTAGGTGCCAACCACTAGAGTTAGATACCCTTCCCGCCGACCCTTTTACAAGTGTCACAACGGAAATAACAGATGGCGCCTGCTATCAACTCATAATTATTTTACATGTTTTAAAGTGGGTATTCCACTCATACATTAGTATGTTATTCAATCAAATACAAACATTGAAAACATTGAAAAAATAATCAACCCAGTTGGACTTGAACCAACATCGATACGCCTTACCGGGGCTCGATATCGCTTTTACCAATTAAGCTATGGGTTCAGTTACCGAGCTGACGAAATTCTCAATGCCTTCAATCATCTTTTTGCATTTTTTTTTTTTTTTCAATATTTTCAATGTTTGTATTTGATTGAATAACATACTAATGTATGAGTGGAATACCCACTTTAAAACATGTAAAATAATTATGAGTTGATAGCAGGCGCCATCTGTTATTTCCGTTGTGACACTTGTAAAAGGGTCGGCGGGAAGGGTATCTAACTCTAGTGGTTGGCACCTAGATGTCACTTACGGCTGCTTTAAAGTCGATGTAAAAATAAATGCAAAAAGATGATTGAAGGCATTGAGAATTTCGTCAGCTCGGTAACTGAACCCATAGCTTAATTGGTAAAAGCGATATCGAGCCCCGGTAAGGCGTATCGATGTTGGTTCAAGTCCAACTGGGTTGATTATTTTTTCAATGTTTTCAATGTTTGTATTTGATTGAATAACATACTAATGTATGAGTGGAATACCCACTTTAAAACATGTAAAATAATTATGAGTTGATAGCAGGCGCCATCTGTTATTTCCGTTGTGACACTTGTAAAAGGGTCGGCGGGAAGGGTATCTAACTCTAGTGGTTGGCACCTAGATGTCGCTTACGGCTGCTATAAAGTCGATGTAAAAAATAAATGCAAAAAGATGATTGAAGGCATTGAGAATTTCGTCAGCTCGGTAACTGAACTCATAGCTTAATTGGTAAAAGCGATATCGAGCCCCGGTAAGGCGTATCGATGTTGGTTCAAGTCCAACTGGGTTGATTATTTTTTTCAATGTTTTCAATGTTTGTATTTGATTGAATAACATACTAATGTATGAGTGGAATACCCACTTTAAAACATGTAAAATAATTATGAGTTGATAGCAGGCGCCATCTGTTATTTCCGTTGTGACACTTGTAAAAGGGTCGGCGGGAAGGGTATCTAACTCTAGTGGTTGGCACCTAGATGTCGCTTACGGCTGCTATAAAGTCGATGTAAAAATAAATGCAAAAAGATGATTGAAGGCATTGAGAATTTCGTCAGCTCGGTAACTGAACCCATAGCTTAATTGTAAAAGCGATATCGAGCCCCGGTAAGGCGTATTGATGTTGGTTCAAGTCCAACTGGGTTGATTATTTTTTCAATGTTTTCAATGTTTGTATTTGATTGAATAACATACTAATGTATGAGTGGAATACCCACTTTAAAACATGTAAAATAATTATGAGTTGATAGCAGGCGCCATCTGTTATTTCCGTTGTGACACTTGTAAAAGGGTCGGCGGGAAGGGTATCTAACTCTAGTGGTTGGCACCTAGATGTCGCTTACGGCTGCTATAAAGTCGATGTAAAAATAAATGCAAAAAGATGATTGAAGGCATTGAGAATTTCGTCAGCTCGGTAACTGAACCCATAGCTTAATTGGTAAAAGCGATATCGAGCCCCGGTAAGGCGTATCGATGTTGGTTCAAGTCCAACTGGGTTGATTATTTTTTCAATGTTTTCAATGTTTGTATTTGATTGAATAACATACTAATGTATGAGTGGAATACCCACTTTAAAACATGTAAAATAATTATGAGTTGATAGCAGGCGCCATCTGTTATTTCCGTTGTGACACTTGTAAAAGGGTCGGCGGGAAGGGTATCTAACTCTAGTGGTTTGCACCTAGATGTCGCTTACGGCTGCTTTAAAGTCGATGTAAAAATAAATGCAAAAAGATGATTGAAGGCATTGAGTATTTCGTCAGCTCGGTAACTGAACCCATAGCTTAATTGGTAAAAGCGATATCGAGCCCCGGTAATGCGTATCGATGTTGGTTCAAGTCCAACTGGGTTGATTATTTTTTCAATGTTTTCAATGTTTGTATTTGATTGAATAACATACTAATGTATGAGTGGAATACCCACTTTAAAACATGTAAAATAATTATGAGTTGATAGCAGGAGCCATCTGTTATTTCCGTTGTGACACTTGTAAAAGGGTCGGCGGGAAGGGTATCTAACTCTAGTGGTTGGCACCTAGATGTCGCTTATGGCTGCTATAAAGTCGATGTAAAAAATAAATGCAAAAAGATGATTGAAGGCATTGAGAATTTCGTCAGCTCGGTAACTGAACTCATAGCTTAATTGGTAAAAGCGATATCGAGCCCCGGTAAGGCGTATCGATGTTGGTTCAAGTCCAACTGGGTTGATTATTTTTTTCAATGTTTTCAATGTTTGTATTTGATTGAATAACATACGAATGTATGAGTGGAATACCCACTTTAAAACATGTAAAATAATTATGAGTTGATAGCAGGCGCCATCTGTTATTTCCGTTGTGACACTTGTAAAAGGGTCGGCGGGAAGGGTATCTAACTCTAGTGGTTGGCACCTAGATGTCGCTTACGGCTGCTATAAAGTCGATGTAAAAATAAATGCAAAAAGATGATTGAAGGCATTGAGAATTTCGTCAGCTCGGTAACTGAACTCATAGCTTAATTGGTAAAAGCGATATCGAGCCCCGGTAAGGCGTATCGATGTTGGTTCAAGTCCAACTGGGTTGATTATTTTTTCAATGTTTTCAATGTTTGTATTTGATTGAATAACATACTAATGTATGAGTGGAATACCCACTTTAAAACATGTAAAATAATTATGAGTTGATAGCAGGCGCCATCTGTTATTTCCGTTGTGACACTTGTAAAAGGGTCGGCGGGAAGGGTATCTAACTCTAGTGGTTTGCACCTAGATGTCGCTTACGGCTGCTATAAAGTCGATGTAAAAATAAATGCAAAAAGATGATTGAAGGCATTGAGAATTTCGTCAGCTCGGTAACTGAACCCATAGCTTAATTGGTAAAAGCGATATCGGGCCCCGGTAAGGCGTATCGATGTTGGTTCAAGTCCAACTGGGTTGATTATTTTTTCAATGTTTTCAATGTTTGTATTTGATTGAATAACATACTAATGTATGAGTGGAATACCCACTTTAAAACATGTAAAATAAAATAATTGAACTAATCTCGTTTCACATACAAACTTTTAACCCCATTTCCCCCCTTAGGAGGTAAATTTTTAGAAATTATTTCTAAGTGCATCCCTATGCCTTATAAGGAGCCTACGTACCACATTTGGAATCTCTAGAACCAGCGGTTTGCGCTGTGCGTTGATATGTCAGTCATTTTCTTCTTTTATATATTTAGAATAAGATTGAAATTTGGCACAAATACTTTCAAGAATTTTCATGTCCACAATATTAAATTTCAAAATCGATGCCATTTTCTTAATTAACGTCCCAAAAAATCACAGAAACGATACCCATATGGATATTTACACATTTCAACCCCATTGTACCCTAACAGGGAAGATGGTATTTCACGTCCGCCACGTCGGATTTTAAAATCAGTGTTGTTTTCGTAATCAACGACCCGATAAACCATAGAAACAATACCCACGTTGATTTTCAGACTTTTTGACCACATTTCCCCCTTTTAGGGGTTGAATTCTCAAAAAACCTGCAACACGTATTTACTCATTTATTGTTAGGAATACTTCTGTGAAGTTTCGAATAAAATAGACTAACTAATCTTGTTTCCCCATACAAACTTTGGACCCCCATTTCACCCCCTTAGGTGATGAATTTTGAAAAATCCTTTCTTAGTGCACCCCTAGACCTTATAAGGAACCTACGTGCCAAATTTGGAATCTCTAGAACCAGCGGTTTGGACTGTGCGTTGATAGATCACTATGTCAGTCAGTCGGTCACCTTTGAGTTATATATATTTAGATGTATATTAAAATAAGGGTTAGTACCTAATAACTAAAGATAAATACAGTTCGCTACCACTGTATATCGCTTTTACCAATTAAGCTATGAGTTCAGTTACCGAGCTGACGAAATTCTCAATGCCTTCAATCATCTTTTTGCATTTATTTTTACATCGACTTTATAGCAGCCGTAAGCGACATCTAGGTGCCAACCACTAGAGTTAGATACCCTTCCCGCCGACCCTTTTACAAGTGTCACAACGGAAATAACAGATGGCGCCTGCTATCAACTCATAATTATTTTACATGTTTTAAAGTGGGTATTCCACTCATACATTAGTATGTTATTCAATCAAATACAAACATTGAAAAAATAATCAACCCAGTTGGACTTGAACCAACATCGATACGCCTTACCGGGGCTCGATGTCGCTTTTACAATTAAGCTATGGGTTCAGTTACCGAGCTGATGAAATTCTCAATGCCTTCAATCATCTTTTTGCATTTATTTTTACATCGACTTTATAGCAGCCGTAAGCGACATCTAGGTGCCAACCACTAGAGTTAGATACCCTTCCCGCCGACCCTTTTACAAGTGTCACAACGGAAATAACAGATGGCGCCTGCTATCAACTCATAATTATTTTACATGTTTTAAAGTGGGTATTCCACTCATACATTAGTATGTTATTCAATCAAATACAAACATTGAAAACATTGAAAAAATAATCAACCCAGTTGGACTTGAACCAACATCGATACGCCTTACCGGGGCTCGATATCGCTTTTACAATTAAGCTATGGGTTCAGTTACCGAGCTGACGAAATTCTCAATGCCTTCAATCATCTTTTTGCATTTATTTTTACATCGACTTTATAGCAGCCGTAAGCGACATCTAGGTGCCAACCACTAGAGTTAGATACCCTTCCCGCCGACCCTTTTACAAGTGTCACAACGGAAATAACAGATGGCGCCTGCTATCAACTCATAATTATTTTACATGTTTTAAAGTGGGTATTCCACTCATACATTAGTATGTTATTCAATCAAATACAAACATTGAAAACATTGAAAAAAATAATCAACCCAGTTGGACTTGAACCAACATCGATACGCCTTACCGGGGCTCGATATCGCTTTTACCAATTAAGCTATGAGTTCAGTTACCGAGCTGACGAAATTCTCAATGCCTTCAATCATCTTTTTGCATTTATTTTTTACATCGACTTTATAGCAGCCGTAAGCGACATCTAGGTGCCAACCACTAGAGTTAGATACCCTTCCCGCCGACCCTTTTACAAGTGTCACAACGGAAATAACAGATGGCGCCTGCTATCAACTCATAATTATTTTATATGTTTTAAAGTGGGTATTCCACTCATACATTAGTATGTTATTCAATCAAATACAAACATTGAAAACATTGAAAAAATAATCAACCCAGTTGGACTTGAACCAACATCGATACGCCTTACCGGGGCTCGATATCGCTTTTACCAATTAAGCTATGGGTTCAGTTACCGAGCTGACGAAATTCTCAATGCCTTCAATCATCTTTTGCATTTATTTTTACATCGACTTTAAAGCAGCCGTAAGCGACATCTAGGTGCCAACCACTAGAGTTAGATACCCTTCCCGCCGACCCTTTTACAAGTGTCACAACGGAAATAACAGATGGCGCCTGCTATCAACTCATAATTATTTTACATGTTTTAAAGTGGGTATTCCACTCATACATTAGTATGTTACACTATAATTAGCTTAAGGCCCAGACAATTCCTATTGGACGGGATTTTTTTTTTGTATAAATCAAAGTGTCAGGAATTGATACCAATAAAATTTATAAGTGAATATTGGGCGCTAAGGTGCCAAAAAAATGGTAAAAATGGTAAAAACCAGTTTTTCGCTTCTAGAAGAAAAACTACGGCTCGGGCAAAAAAAGTTAAATGTAACAAATGTGCGCAATAAAAAACAAAGAGAATGAGCCCCAGTAGAGCAAAATCGGTCCAGAGAATCGTCCGCAATTCGCAAAAAAACACGTTTTTTTGCAAATATTGTAAATTCAATAACTCGCGTTCCGGAAGTGATGGAGAGCTGAAAGGGGTTTGGGTAACTTTGTATGAACTAGTGGCGTCATTTTTTTTTAGCGGCCATCTTTTTTTTTACTACTATTTTGTAGCACTACCTTAGACTAGCATATCTGAAAAATAAGTTTTGCCGTAAGTAATATCGGAGCTAAGATATAGCCCTTGAAACAATGTTATTGGACAAGTGAATATACCTAACTCCGACAGGTTAAAGAGACAGTAGGCGACTAATTTTCGCAAAACTGCCGACGGGGCCCGCTTAATAGAGGTGCCCAACGCTGCTAACGGGAGAGCAGCTGACAGTCTACGGGAGAGATTGGAGGCCCTTGTGGGGGATGATGCACGGGTGTACAGGCCTGTGAAAATGGCTGGTCTGAGGGTGGCAAACCTGAACGAGGCGGCAACGCCAGACTCCGTGGCAGCGGCCATAGCGGCCAAGGACGGGTGTAGTGTGGCGGAAGTGAAGGTAGGTACAATCCGCGCTTCCTTCAATGGCTCAGGGTCGACACTCGTCAAGTGCCCTGCGACGGTGGCCAAAAGGGTGATGGACGCTGGGGGAAGATTATCAGTGGGATGGTCAAGCGCGGTAGTGCAGGCCCTGGATCCGGCACCGCTCCGCTGCTACAGGTGTATGGGAACGGGGCACACGAGAAAAACGTGTCCGTCACCGGTAGACCGCGGCAATCTGTGTTTCCGGTGTCGTAAGGCGGGGCATAAAATAGCTGAGTGCACGGCGGAACTTGCGTTCTGTGCTGCGTGCCACCAGGCAAAGCGCCCAGCCGGACATTTAATGGGTGGGCTGGCATGCAATCCACCTCAGACCAGAGGCAGGCTAAACCCCGAACGGGCCCCGGGGTGCAGCCAAGAAAGTGCCAGTCAGGCCGACGAGGGAGAGAATGATATGGAGAGCTGATGCCGCCACACCAATTAGAAATTCTTCAGTACAATGCCAACCACGCTGTCAGAGCCCAGGACTTGCTCATGCAGCATATGGCACATTGACTTGGTTGTGGTGGCGGAGCCGTATGCGGTCCCTCCGAGGCCGCATTGGTACGGGTCGTTGGAAATGACGGCGGCGTTAGTGGTACCTGCGGCGGGCAGCCTGGCTCCCCTAACAGGAGTCTAGAGAGGACATGGTTTCGCGGCGGCTAAATGGGGACAAATCCTGGTTATTGGGGTGCATTTCTCACCCAATCGGCCGCTGCGAGAATTTGAGACATTTCTTGGCTCGCTTGAGGGCGTCATTCGTAGGGCTGCCTCAACGCAGGTGATGGTGATTGGCGACCTCAATGCCAAGAACCAAGCATGGGGCTACGAATCCGAAGGGGTGCAAGCTCCATGACTGGGTGGTAGCGATGGGGCTGGACACGCTAAACCGGGGACGGATAAACACGTGCGTGCGATGGAATGGGGGGTCTATTGTGGACGTCTCCTTTGCGACCCCCGCCATTGCGGCACGTGTTTCTGATTGGCGTGTCCTCGAGGAGATAGAGACCCTCTCCGATCATCTCTACATCCGGATGAGGGTCTCCCCAGCGTTAGCCACTGCTCCAACTGGTGCTGGTGCAGGTGCTAGGGCCGGTGGTTTCCCAAGGTGGGCGCTATCCGCTATTGATCGGGAAATGGTAGATGAGGCGGCAATGATCGAAGCTTGGTGTGCCCCTCCGGTGGACAGAGCCGATGTAGAGGACAAGGCCGAAAGATTCAGAGCAACCCTGACGGCGGTGTGCGATGCGGCAATGCCCCGGGCTAGGCGGTTTGCGGGTAAGCGCCAAGTGTATTGGTGGTCGGAGGAGGTTGCTGCGCTTCGTACCGCCAGTAACAGAGCCCGCCGTGCCTACAGCCGCTGTCGAAGGAAGAGGCATACCGCGCAGGAGGAGGAAACGCTTCGCGTGGCCCTCAAGGAGGCAAGGGAGGCCCTTAAGGTCAATATAGCCCACAGGAAAGGAAGGAGGAAAGAGCTCAAAGAGGATCCAGTGTGTTGACGATGAGGAACCTTCTCGTTCCTTTAGTCATCAACACTGTGAATCCTCCTTTTTGTAAAGAGTCGGCAACGCGCATGTGACTCCTTTGAAGTTGCAGGCGTCCATAGGTTACGGTAGCTGCTTACCATCAGGCGTGCCGTATGCTTGTTTGCCACCGTCGTGGTATAAAAAAAAAAGGAAGGACGAAGCGTGGAAGGAGCTCCTGGACACACTGGACAGGAACCCATGGGGGCGACCTTATATAATGGTCCGAAACAAGATGAAGGTAGCCCCCTCTACGGAGGCCATGGACCCGGAGCTCTTTGGCAGAGTTATCGAGGGCCTGTTCCCACCGGAGGACCCATCATTCACTCCCCCACACATGGCAGCCCCGGAGCGTGATGGACCAGAAAGACCCCCATTTGACGCGCCTACAGTCACGGAGGCCGAGTGGGACCGCGCCGTTGATCGGCTGAGAACCTGCCGGAAGGCCCCAGGACCAGACGGAGAGCCCGGCAAGGTGCTATTCCTAGCACTGAAGCACCTCGGGGTTCGCCTTAAGACCCTCTTTGAGGACTGTTTGAGGGCGGGGCGCTTCCCGAGGTGCTGGAAGGAGGGTAAATTGTGGCTGCTGAGGAAAGAGGGCCGACCGGCGGACTCACCGTCGAGATAACGGATAACGGCCAAAATGTATGAGAGGATTTTGTCCTCTCGTATCCAGCAGCACATGGTTACGTATGGACCAAACCTTTCTGATCGGCAGTTTGGATTCCGAGGGGGGCTCTCAACTATTGACGCAGTGAGTGCTTTGATGAGGCACGTGGAGCACGCGGAGAGACAAGGGGAGGGAGTGGTGGCGGTGTCCTTGGACATCGCTAACGCGTTTGGCACCCTCCCATACCCGGTGATAGGAGAGGCCCTTCGGTACCACGGGGTACCCTTGTACCTAAGGCGGGCGATAGAGCACTACTTAACTGGGCGGGTAGTGCTCTATGAAACAAAACTAGGGCGGCGCGCACACGGCATGGCATGCGGGGTTCCACAGGGGTCTGTGTTAGGGCCCCTTTTATGGAACATTGGGTTTGACTGGGCCGTCAGAGGGACACAACTGCCACGCATGGTCACCATCTGTTACGCCGATGACACGATGGTGGCCGTGAGGGGAAAGCGGCCCGAAGAAACTCTTCGGAGAGCGGCCGTAGCGACGGCAATGACTGTCGGTCGCATAGAGCTCCTCGGGTTGAAGGTGTCCCTCCCAAAAATGGAGGCGATCGTCTTCGGCAAATGGCGATTGGGCCCTGACACAACCATTACCGTCGGAGGGGAAGCTGTCCGGGTTAAGCCCCATTAAATATCTGGGCCATATCCTGGACAGAGGTTGGCAATTTCGTGAGCACTTCGCGAGGCTCGCCCCTCGGCTAGTGGGAGCTGCATCGGCTCTGGGGCGCTTGCTGCCCAAAGTAGGTGGACCCAACAGCTCCTGCAGGAAACTGTTTGCGGGTGTGCTTAGGAGCATGGCTCTGTATGGTGCACCAATATGGGTGGACCGGCTGACGGAGAGAACAAAACCTTTGCTCCGTCGGCCCCAAAGGATAGTGGCGCAGCGGGCAGCAAGGGCCTACTGCACCACAGCTTTTGCCGCGGTGTGCCTCCTCGCCGGTACCCCGCCGTGGGAGCTGGATGCTCAGGTGCTGGCGGAGAGGTACAGGGTGAGGGCTGAGGCTCGGGAGCAAGGGGTGAGCTCCCGGACCCAGAAGAAGTCGAGAGGGCGGCGCGACACATAAAAAATAACACATACGCGAACAACGTGAGACCAAATCATGTAGGTTAGAGTCAGTTCGTTCAATGACAGATCCAAGCGGTTTTGTATTTGGTTGGATAATCAACAATGTTATGACTACCCGAAAATGTACGAATTGTTTTTTTACCTTTATTTAAATACCTTTTCGACGCCATGTCAAACGTAAGAATTGTCATCCTGACGCCACGTCACCGAAATGTCAAAACTGAAATTGAACTTTATGCATGCGCAAGTAGGTTTATTTTACTCTGTGGTCTATGATATAACCTATAAATAAGTCGTTGGCGTTGGACCTGCGGTGCCGATATATGAGTCATTGGCGTGGAAAAGGTTAAAGACACACATATAGTAATAACAAAGAAAGTAGTAGTTTTTACTCGTTCCAATACATTTCAACAAGAATTATGAGTTTTTACTATGAAACTGTAAAGTGTGATATCTCGGCCCCGATATTATTTAGCTATATGTACTACATAATAAAATAAGTTTCTTTTGAATTGATCTTTCAAAATTTACAACTTTCATGAGTGGCCGCCAACTTTCAAAACTCATTATTCAAAACTCATCAGGATTCAAAGGAATACGAGTATGATGTCAGTTTTGTGGTCCTCTAACTACAGTTAAGTTTCAAATGAAAATGTTGTAAACTTTTTGCAAACCGTCAACTTTTGCAAAAAGGGACCTTTTTTAAAATCGACTGGGAGGGTATTTTCATTTTCGAAAAACGTTATAATTTCGGTACCTATGCATTAAGGAGAAGTTGAACTACAAATTTCCAAATTTACAGATCATTTGACAAAGAATAAACATGTTTAAATAATCTATGAAGTTCAGGCACTTTTTGCGCGCGCGGCGGCGGCGCACTATGGCCCAAACGCCCGATCTAGCTGGACAAAATTATTTTACACTCATAGACTAAAATTGACTATTTTATTATTATTTTGCTATAATTAATGTAAAAAAATAAACCAGTGTAAGTTGACCATTGTATAAGAAGAATTACTAGGGCAGAAGTGGTCAGCTAAAATTCGATATGTAATTTTAAGAGAAATGAAGCATTATTGCAAATGGCACCAACTTTTTCATTCGCGCTTACTAAAACACCTGAAAGATAACGCCATTATCAACGCAAAGCAGTTTTCAAAAAAAAATCTGCTACGGGTGCGGTCGATTCTTTTATTGGCGACGTTATAACACTTATAACCCAACTTCATAATAAAAAAAGAGTCGCGGGCCTTTTTCTCGATCTCACCTCCGCAATTGATATGGGAGACCATGCGATCCTTTTGAGGAAACTCGAGTTCTATGGCATAAGGGGTAAGAATTCCAGACTAGTGAAAAGTTATATTAATAATCGTAAACAATTCGTATAGTATTCGTATTCGGTCATTAACCGAAGCTCAGAAGTCACGACTCAAAATTTGCCAGCGATCAATGGAGCGCAGTATACTTGGAGTCCGCAGAACCGATCGGGTAAGGAACACCGAACTGCGCTCCAGAACTGGTATCGCAGATGTGGGTCTTAAGGCCGCCAAGCTTAAATGGGACTGGGCGGGACACATATGCCGAATGCATCCAGATCGATGGGCCAAATTGGCGACCGACTGGACCCCATAGGAAGGCCGAGGCAGAGGTAGGCCAAAACGGAGATTGCGAGACGATCTGAATTCATTTTGTGGCGATTGGCGGGAGCGTGCACTAAGCCGTGACGGGTGGCGCAAAATAGGGGAGGCCTTTGCCCAGCAGTGGGACACGAAATAGGCTATTAAAAAAAAAAATTCGTATAGCTAAGAGACCTTGCTACTGCGGCTAGATTTCGCTTTGTTGAGGTAAAGAGGTGCAAGGTTCAATTTTGGGGCCACTTCTTTTCAGTTTATTCACAAATGACCTGGTTGATTATATTGACATTAAAGTACCTAGTTGCAGGATAACTCTGTTCGCTGATGACACCAGTGGGGTTTTAGCTGCTGATAGTATGGCTGAACTTACATAGCGGGTTAATGGCTGCAGCTTAGGCGGCTTTCAAGTTTTAGATCTCTTCAAACAACCTGAGACTGAATACTGGAAAAACTCAATTAATGTTGTTTAAAAACAACTAAAAAAATGATAAGCTTGCGTAGGCGTGGATGGAGTATTGTTAGACGTAGTCAATGTGGTTAAATTTCTGGGAATCCGCATTAGCGCTGCACTAAACTGGAGATCAGAGGGCATGTTAGGCGCTCAGAAGCCTAAGGGACGAACTCACAATCGAACAGCTGAAATAAATTGGACACCCATTTGACCGTTTTTAGTTACGTCATGACCCTTATAGTTTCGTCATGTTCGTCTGTCCGTCCGTCCGTATGTCTCAACCATTTTACTCGGAAACTATAAGAAGTATCTTAATAAAAAGACATAAGGTGTATTTTGTATGCCGCTCTTTAGTTACGTAGTTAAATTGCAGAAAATAGTAAATTGTTTGACAAGGGTCTAAGGTATTACATATTACCATCAGGTGGTTATTTATCGAGAGAGAAAATTATTCCAGTGGTAATATGGCTTTTAGACCAGAGTTTTACCACAGAATAACTAATAGTACTACCGTACAGAAAATTCACTCCTTCACAAAAGTCAGATTTAGGTATAAAATTATACCTATACTCGCCGCCTGAAAGCAAAATTGAAACTTATAACCGCGCACGAACCGTGAATCTTCTTTGCGCGCCGCAGTTTTATGACATGACCGAGCTGTGAGCGTCGGCACGGGGCTGTCACTTGACAAGTTTTTGTACCTACACCTACTGATTTATTATTTTTAAGATAAATATGTAGGAATTACAAACGTTGATTCTGTAAACATGATTTTTTTATCCGGAGATAGAAATTTTTATAGAGATTATGTCAGAAGTAGGTATGCCACAGCCGTATTCCTTTGAAAATATGTCGGTCAGTTCCTAATATTGTTTCTGGGCAACCAATTTTCAATAAATTAAGGATGTTTATTTTAACTATTACTAAGTAAGGATCGTAAGAACTATTATATAATCTGTGGTAAGGACTTCGGGACCTTTCAATATCGTCCGGAATTTAAAAATGTTATTTCTGCTTCCTTGTTCTTCCGTTTATTCAGACATCGGTAAAGACATCTTTTATACGGATTAGATCGAGATTTAGGTTTCGAAGCCATTGTGTAATTTCAATTTTGCGCGAGCGCCACGTGACTCGACTATCGTGCGAGCCGAGCGGCAGCCCACTGCCATACGCCTGCCCGGGAGGCGCGCCGGCCAAATGTACGTAAACTGCGTAGTGAAACCCCCCTGGTTTTACATACTATTTTTCACTTCGATTGCGAGAAAATAAAAGTATAAAATAAAAATACTTATTATTTATGCAAAGTTTACACGCAATGACTAATCTACGGTGAAAATATGGTTTAACTGCACGGTCTTTTTAGTTTTTGAACTGCTTCGACACAGATACAAAATATAAACACAGCGAATAAATGCCACAGACTACGGTATACTTACTTAATTAGCGCTTTCAACAGACTTTAAGCTTTTTTCAATGATTGTGAAGTAGGAATAAGAAACACCTCATGTTTTGAGAAATGAAGTGCGTTTCCGGATTGGTCGAGTTTAACATTGTTGTATTCTGGTTGGTTGATAGTAAATACAATGTTTTTTTTAAAGAATTAAATTTTTCAAACAGTATACGCACCAAAAATGAATCCAGCGTTCCGATTATCTTCGATATGTGTTCTGATTGGTCAATTTAAAATGTTTTGTAAATCATATAAATATGTAATTTTCCCTAGATGCTAAATGTACTACTTTATTCCGCCTAGGTAAGCATAACATTATACACTCCAAGACCATGAGAAGTGAAAAAATACTTTTAGCCGTGGCGGCATGTACAGTCACGTTAAAAATACCTAATATTGTAAAACATAACGCTTTGAAAGAATACCGATAACAATTCATAATGTACGTTTTCCATAAACGTTGAAACACCTAAGATCATAATTCATACGTATTAAAATGAATACGTTCAAAATACATAATTTTGGAAAGTATACAAATGACATACATATATTTGTTTTTCATAAGAGTCGAAATACATACATACCTTAGTCGTAGTATACTTGGAGTCGTAGGTACGTAGAAATCTAACAGTTTATTCTTATATCAAGAATTATGGTCCCCCTATCTTAGGCATAACTTTTTTAGTAATAATTCTATGTGGGGTAAATACTTTGAGTATAAATCACTTTTCGCATAAACTCTTTTAATTGGTATAGCCAAGTTCTCTACGAGTAAGCTTAATATGATCGAAGTAACGTATGGCATAAAATTAATATCCGAATCGACGCATGGTAACTATTTTATTTTGCATTATTTTCTTCTTCTTCTTCCTACTAGACCGGTATTCCCAATTACTTGGGGTCAGCCCTCCTCGTCCGCATCCTCCACTGAGCACGATTTCGTGCGGCGTTACTGTTAATTTGAGCTTCTTTGAAGTCTTTTTTGACCGTCGTCAGCCAAGTGGTGGGTTGTCTTCCACGGCATTATTTTGCATTATTCTGTTTTTAATAATTCAATATTACATAGATAGTACATACCATACAACAGCATATATTTTTATGCCATAGCATAATATCGCGTAGCTAACCTAACCTATTTTTTTAGCAGTCCGTGGGATTGAGAAACAAAGTTCTAACCTAACCTAATCCACTTTGTTTGCAGTCGTTTGGGTTAGTTGAGGGTCACAGTTCTAACCTAAATTATTTTATTAGCAGCCGTTCGGGAGGCTGATACTGTTGAGAGTCACATTTATAACTAACCTAACATACTTTACTGACAGGCAATGTATCTGATAACTTAGAAAAACTAGCTAGTTATATTTAACTATGTGAATTAAAATAAAATAAAATTACACAATTTACACTTTAGACCCTCCTCTCTTTACAATTTCTGAATGTGATTATTAATAAGTTCCAAGACTAGGCGAACAGTACGTATGACGAATAACTTAATGTATTTTGATACAGTATGTATTTTAAATTAAGGTATTTTGACTGTGAATTGTAACCGTACACCGTATGTATTTTGAATTTATACGTTTTGATATACATGCATACCCTGCACATCAATCGATGATAGGTCTTAAACAATAACATCGAGGCTTTTTTGAACATTTTGTGATCAAGTGAATATTTTCAGAAATAATCGCTTCGAAAGTCAGAAAAATTGTGTCATGCGCACTATTGCGCGCATACTACGAGTATATACATATATTACATAACATACTTTCTACAAAAATTGTTTGGAATATTATCGGTTAAGTCTATTTTGAGTTAAATATCTCCAAAAAACTTTTTCCATAGGCATCTTAATACGATCTTTTAGTATTAGTTTGGTTCTTATTCCATTGAAGGCACGGAACCCTCTATTATGCGTGGTCTAACACGCACTTGGCCGGTTTTTTTATTTACTCACCTAGTTATTGTGACTACAAACGCATTCGAAGCACTAGCAAGTGAACAAGGCGAGATATATTTATCTCGGTGTCAGATATTTCTACCGCGGCCTAGTTCAACGTTTATAAATACAGCTTGATGCAGACAAAAAAAATTTTATGCACGATTCAGTAAATGAATAGCACCTAAATGATGAATTTGTGCACTTATCAAACCTCGTTTGAATGGTGTCCATCTTTGAATGGTGACTATCATGTTTTAAAGATCGCGTTTATTTTCTTCAAAACCGGGCCTTAATTTCGTTGGTGTGGTGTGGTCGGGCCAGGATCCTGTACCCCCGCCCGACCACAACGGTACTGCAGTAACTTGAAATCTACGTGGCACTAACAGGGGGGTTTCACTTTCACTACGCAGTTTAGGTACATTTGGCCAGCGCGCCTCCCCCCGGGCAGGCGTATGGCAGTGGGCTGCCGCTCGGCTCGCACGATACTCGTGTCGCGTTGCGCTCGCGCAAAATTTAAAATACACAATGGCGTCGAAACCTATCTCGATCTAATCCGTATAAAATATGTATTTACGGATGTCTGAATAAACGGAAGAACCAGGAAGCAGAAATAACATTTTTAAATTCCGGACGATATTGAAAGGTCCCGAAGTCCTTACTTAGTAATAGATGAAATAAACATCCTTAATTTATTGAATATCGGTTACCCAGAAACAATATTAGGAACTGACCGACATATTTTCAAAGGCTGTGCGTACCTACTTCCGTGAGAATCAGACATAACCTCTATAAAAATGTAATATCTCCGGATAAAAACTTCATGTTTACATAATCAACGTTTGTAATTCCTGCATATTTAACATAGAAATAATAAATCAGCAGGTATAGGTACAAAAACTTGTCAAGTGACAACCCTGTGCCGACGCTCACAGCTCGGTCATAAAACTGCGGCGCACAAAGAAGATTCACGGTTCGTGCGCGGTTATAAGTTTGAATTTTGCTTGCAGGCGGCGAGTATAGGTATAATTTTATACCTAAATCTGACTTTTGTTAAGGAGTGAATTTTCTGTACGGTAGTACTATTAGTTATTCTGTGGCACTAAGGAGGATTTTGTGAAATAATTAAATTCTAATATCGCCACAGGGGCCATCAGATATATCGGAGCGGCCAAGGTGGTCACAAATACAACGCCTCTATTGTCAAGGCGATAAAGTGCATGTTTAGTTATTTTTAGTGAGTTAATTATCATTTTTGTCACAAAAACTTCTATGTCTGCATATTAAACATACCTATTTGTAAATATTAAAATGATGATGATCAGAACAAATGTGTGTCACACATACAAGCCGACTTATATTTCGAGGTATTCCTTCAAAGGGATAATACTAGAGTTAATTTGCAACAAATAGGTCCCCATTAACCGGGGGTCAAAAGTAGTTAACTACCTATATAGAAAATGCTGTTACTGTTATAAAATGCATTGTGCTGAACTTATTTCACCTTGTTTATTGAACTATCACCCTGATTTAAGAATGCATTGCAATCATAATAATACTTATCATCACGAGTCAGTGCCTAGAGGTAAAATTCGAGGTCGCTCGCAAATTGTCTTGTAACAATGGATAAATACATCCGTAGAATGCCATACACATTAAACAAAGTGTATGTAATTTGGTGTTACTCTCATTAACTTGTAATCTAGTACATTCGACATAAGGTGAGTTCGCTCAAAACCGATCGAGTTTGGGTCGGTTGACATCATGTTAGTTTTTAGGGTTCCGTAGTCAACTAGGAACCCTTTTAGTTTCGCCATGTCTGCCCGTCCGTCCGTCCGTCCGTCCGCGGATAATCTCAGTGACCGTTAGCACTAGAAAGCTGAAATTTGGTACTAATATGTATATCAATCACGCCGACAAAGTGGTAAAATAAAAAGTGGAAATTTTTTTTTTATTAGGGTACCTCCCCTATACGTAAAGTGGGGAGTGATTTTTTTTTCATTTCAACCCTAACGTGTGATATATTTTTGGATAGGTATTTAAAAATGAATAGGGGTTTACTAAAATCATTTTTCGATAATGTAAATATTTTCGGAAATAATCGCTCCAGAAGTAAAAAAATATGCGCCCCCCCCCCCTCTAACTTTTGAACCATAAGTTTTAAAAATATGAAAAAAATCTCAAAAGTAGAACTTTATAAAAACTTTCTAGGAAAATTATTTTGAACTTGATAGGATGAATAGTTTTTGAAAAAAAATTACAAAATTATTTCTGAACTAAGTTTGTAATTTAACCGTATAAGCAGGTGTTTATTGTACCTGTAATTTCTACAAAATTACAATGAAATGACGTGCTTTCAAATAAAGTAAAAACGGTGAAAATCGGTTCACGCAATAAAGAATTATTCCATAAAAATCATCTTCCATACTTTAAGCTCGCGCGCAATAGTTTACTTAATTTGCCGATAGATGTCGCTGTACGTGGAACTCTCGTATCATATCCTACATGGCGGTGTTATTAACTCTTAAGTGGGGACACTTACTGTGACGGACGGAAAACTACGGAACCCTACACTGAGCGTGGCCCGACACGCTCTTGGCCGGTTTTTATTTTTTCTCAGCGTGTAAACATGCTACGGGCGTGGTTCAAATAGCGAAATGATAGTAATGAAATGATGTAACTTTTGAAATTTTATTATATTCTTAAACGTCAAAACAAGTGTGTGGTAAGTGTTTAAATTTAGAGAAAAAAATGTTTCGACATCATTATCTTCTCTCTATACGAACTGTGACTTCGGGCAATCTTTTTATTTTTTGACACTTTTTTGTCCAATTTTAGACCATGCATACAATATTGAAGAAATTTTGATTCCCAAACTTTTTGCTGGTGTCAATGAACTCAAAAGAGTTGAGACTCAGATTGGCCCATTAGGTCGTGATATATTGAAGAAAGTCATGACTTAAAATAATCACTTAAATTTGAACAACTGTAGTAAAATTCGTAACAAACTATAAAAATAACTAAAAACAGTAATTCGATGTTATAACTCACTTTGCGCCGCTCGCTCGTTCGGCAAGTCAATTAGTTACAGTACATACTGTAACGAAACAATGCCTGAACACCTGCACCCGCGCTTATATTAATTAAACCGTGAGCACCGGACCTAAGCATGCAGGCTGGAAACGCCCGCCACATTCGGGCATTTGAATAGATAGGGTTCTTCTTGTTGTCATTGATTGATTAATTCAGTCTTGATTTTGCTTTGTATGAATACATTTGATTTTGTGATTTCAATTCGAAAGTAAACTTAAACATAATTATTCTGGTCGTTTCAATTTTTCATCTTTATCCCAACACGGACGTCTTTTATTACCTAGTTTTCGATATTGGGAAAAACTGTATTAAAATAAAATAAAAATATTATATACTTTAGTTTTTTTTTTTAAATATCTTTATTGGTTTACAAAAAGGAGTTTGGTCACGTGGTGACTATGTCACTCCCATATACATAACCTGGATACATACTAAATACTACTGATTAATAAAATTTTATTAGTATCTACTATTTAAGTTACAATACATGTTACGTAAATTAAATTTAAATATAAAACACTAGTAAAAACTAAACTAAACTAAAAACTACTCAAAGAGCCCCCCTCGAGCTGTACCAGGCGCGAAGGTGCCCATCACACTGGCAGCGTTGCCACGTTGGATGGCGATGGACAACCTTTGCGCCAGGTAAGAACCCGCGCGTACATCACACCCCCTTTCGGCAATACGTCGCCCTAGATCCTTAACAAAGGCTATTGCCTCAGACCCCCAACACCCTGTCGTCTCGAAAGCAAGTGGTACAAATAAATATTTGCCAGCAAGGCATGAATATTTGTCGTGTTTTCTGACTGCGGCAATTTCTGCAGCGGCACCAGCCGTCTGTATCGTTCGGGGGAGGTGGGACGCGGCGAAGGTGCTGACGCACGTGGCGTCCCATAAAAGGCATTTTCCCCTCTCCCAAGGCACTAAGGTTAACCCATCCGGTCTTTTCCCATCTGTGCGACTGAGGCCGGGGGGTTCTAATACACAGGGAATATTTGCAGATACTAAGGCCCTCCGGACGATGTCATTGAGTGCGTGGTGTCTAGGAAATCTGCCTGAGCAGCGACAGCAACTCAACGCGTGATGACCATTGGCTTCCACCATGGAGCCGCAGATGCATTGATGAGATGCACAAACATCGCAGCCCAGGCGGAGAGCTACTGCCACACGCATTGAATCGCTATCGAGAAGGGTTCCTAAGTAAGGTGCAGGCAGAGCTTGTAACCAAGCACCAGCTTCAGCTCTTGACACCGACCTGAGTCTAGCCAAATCCACACCTGTTGCAGCATCCATTAGACATGCCAGCTCCTTTCTGGCCCCGGCCTCGTCCCATGATTTTTGTACTTGCGGGATTTCTGGTAAGGACGTATCTGGATAGTGGGTTTTCCACTTTGCAAGGGCATTACTGAGATAAGGAATGGTAACCTGGTCTCCATTGGATTTTAAAATTTTAGATACCAAGCTACTAACCCCATATGCCGACGCAAGAAATGCTGGTAGGCCTACGTCAGCCGCGCGTCTTAAACCCAACCCTCCGTGCCGAATGGGTAACGAGGCTTGGCTCCACTGACCGTCTGAAAGGGACACATTTAGGATAATTTCTGTTGTATCTCTTAAAGTTTCATCGAAAGTAGATACCTCATCAGGATACAACCATGTTGGTGTTGTTCTTAAAAGATAAGTAATTTTTGGAACTGCGAAACACATTCGAAGCAGAGTCAGGGCGACATGGGCACCGATGTTAGAGAGACGCTGTCGAGCGAGCAGAAGAAGTCGCCTTCTCGTCTCTAAAGCATCTGGGATAGCGTCTGGGAATATTGGAGAACCGAGAAGATAAAATGTGCTGCGCGATAGTTCTTTTAGGCCTGGAAGCAAAGTCCTGAATGATGACAACGTATTAGACGAAGAAGTGGGTCCGCAGCAGAAAAATTCACATTTCGTCGCATTCACCTCTAGTCCTAACTCCTTGAGACGCGGAAGTAGAACAGTCAAGTCTTGCTTTATGATATCTGGATTTCCACCCAAGGTCCCGTCATCCAAATACCATAAATTCAGAGGTGACTTCAAAGACGGTATTATTTTCTGAATGGCGAGACTGAAGGTGAGTGGTCCGAGTGGATCCCCCTGCTGCGCACCCACCTGTGAAAGAATCAGGGAGTTATTGTAATAAAGGTTGGAAGGTGAGTGATAAACTTGATACAGAAAAGGATACAATGACGGTATGTGTTCTTTGGCTTCGCCTAAAAGAACATCTCTCTCTATGGTATTGAAGGTATTTTTAACATCCAATTTGATGATAACACAGTTCGAGTTCCCTGGATCTGCTGCGAACGTGCGCGTGGCATGAATAGCGGCTTCACACCCTCTTTGTGTGCCAAAACCTAACTGATGAGGTTGAAGGTACCCAGCCATCCGTTCCCTAACGGCACGGCATCCCAGCTTGGCTACCAAACGGCGAAAGGTGCTACCTACAGCAATTGGCCGTATACCCCCCTCTTTTTTAGTCAACGCGCACAAAGACGCTCCATAGATATACGGACAGACTTCTGGGTTTAGTTGCCCACTGAGTAAAAAGTTACAGAGTTTAACGAGACATTCTAACAAACGTTGTCCGTTATCGCCAGCGGAGCTCGCAGTCAACTCTTTTAAATGAGCCGGTCTAATTCCATCCAAACCAGAAGCTGACCCATTGTGGAACATCCCTAGCGCTTGAACTACTTCCTCCAAGTTGACAGTTAAGGCTTGAATGGAATTATCCGGCTCCCGAGGAAAAACTAAAGGGCGTGACGGGGACGGGTGCTTCGACTGTAAGGAAGCAAGAGTCTCAGGGCCCGGGGGTGCTATACAGTCGTCTGACATCAACACTCGAGCGGCCCCTCTCACATCACCCTCGAATACTTTGGACTCGATTATCCTCTGTGCAGAGGACAAGCGAGCGGAAGGCTGCACGTTGCTAACACTTTCACAAGAACTAGGCAAATAATTATTGATATTATGTTTCACTTTTGTGGTGAGATTACCCGGGCCCTCGACGTCTGGTGCTTTTAGCGCAGAGTACGCAAATGTAAGTAGCGCACACCAGTCCGCAGTCTCATTGGTATCAATACATTTACTAATAACACTACTTAATTTTTCCGCAGCCAGGTTTCTCGCTCCCTTAGGGATGTGGCGAAGCACCCGTACCGATGATTTAAGGGCTCCGAGTCGGTTAAGGGCGTTGCCAGGTAGTTGAGTGACTTGCGGGCCCTGTGGACAGGTGTTGTTACGGTCAGTCTGGCTGGTGCTGGGAGCCACCCGAGGGGCCGAAGGCTGGTGACGCTGGCGAGCTACATCTTTGTGAAGGTGTCCAATGTGTATTTTAAGTCCGTGTGACGTGAATCTGCGAGACGAACCAGGGCAATGGGAGCAAGTCAAAGTATGGGAAGAGGAACTCATATTAAAACTTAAATCAAAATAAACATAAAACTAATAGAACTTAAAATGGTATGTACAAACTGTTAAAAATTAAAAATTATAATAAACAAATAAAGCCGCACGATTGTAGTGTGGGGTGCGGTCCTACGGGGTTCCGAGATACCTTGGTATGGTATAAGCGTGGGTATAGTTTCTTCAATAAAAATAGTGTTACTGCACGCACTTTTACAACAAACAAATAAAGCAGAACGATTGTCGGGTGCAGGGTGCGGTCTTCTGAGGTTGCGAGAGACCTTGGTATTAAACGTCAGTATAGTATCTTCAATAACAAGAACACCGTTACTGCACGCACATTTACAACAGGCATACGCACGTGCTTTCACAATTGTTGAAACAATTTAGGTAGAAATATGCGAATAAGATGTATATTGTTGATTTTTTCACTTGGATGACAATGTCAGTTGTCAAGGCGGCTAAGCGTGTCCCAGGCGGGCCCCGCAGGTCTGCGCTGCGGTCTCCGCAGAGAAGAGTTTTAGTACCGCTTGTCTATTGCGGCCGGATTTATGTAAATCGTCAAACGGTGTTATTTATTTAATTTTTTTGAGAAAATTATACGCGGAACCAATAAATCACAGTTGTTGTTCCGTTGCCATCTGATTAATTATCTTTAAATATAGCCTGCATAGCATTCTAGCCTCGTCAGACAATGGCGAGGCCAGAACGCTATTACAGGCACCTATATTCATAGGATACAAAAGCAGAAATTTTAAATTAAAGCGCTGCGTTTCATTCCGGATACACTCCATCAAAACATGTTGAACATCCTCTATCCTATCGCAGTCAGGGCAGTTTGGCGAGTCTGTGATCTTCATAAGGAATTTAAATTTGTTTGATGGAATGTGCCCGGAACGAAGTCTAAAGAATCCAACGGCTTCCTTCCGGCTTAGATATTTCTCAAACCACGGGATTCGAGGAGGCTCACATTGAATCATTTTATACCATATACCTTTTGTAAGGGACCGTTCGTTAAAATATTGTCTCCAACCCTTCCAACAACTAATCTTAATTTTACCTAGTACCTCACTGAATATTGGCAAGCAGTTATACGGGATGCCTTCGGTTATGGCAAGTCTCGCCGCCCGGTCAGCCTCCTCGTTACCCTTGATACCGATGTGGGAGGGGATCCATTGGATGACCACTTCTCTCTTTAGTGCTCGAAGTTTACATATTAAGTCAAGGATATTGTAGGCTATCGGATACCCTCGACTGTTCGAAGATAGCCGAACCAAGTGCTGTAGGGCACTTTTCGAATCTGATACAATGACACACTTGTTATGGTCTATAGTTTCTAGAAAAGACAATGCTTCGGCTATGGCTATCAGTTCACAGTGCATAATGGATACATCGGCTTTAATGTTAAACTTTCCACGGACATCAATTTGAGGGTCAAAGAAGGCTGCTCCACATCCATCTTTCTCCTTTGACCCGTCCGTAAAGAGCTTGTAGAATGAGCTGTACTTATTGTCTAACAGGTTCCGGCATAATTTATACAATTCTAATGAGTTAACATGTTTTTTTGGTGACTCTAAGCCTTCAACAAGTACATTTATATTATTTGACAGGTCATAACTGCTAATCCAGGAGTTCAATGAGTATAAAGGTAATATTTCATGCGATTGGACTGAGAAGTTACAAAATTTGTTACTAATTTCATAAAGTAAGGGTTTTTTCTTTCTTCTCCAGTAAATACTTTGACAAGATTGGTTCAATTGTTCTAATTGTAACACTATGCTTAAATCTCTGTGCTTAAAGGATTTCGTTCTTAAATAGAATTTGGCAGCTAGATATTTCCTTCGAATGAAGAGTGGTTGGATGCACAATTCGCTTTCCATGACATGGATTGGAGTGCTTCGTATAAACCCACCATTCACCCGCATAGCTTGATTCTGTACCTTATCAAGCTTGTATAGATGGCTTTTTACACTAATATCATATAAAATACAACCATAATCTAGTCTACTGCGTATGATAGAGATGTATAGGCGCCTAAGATGGGTCGGATGGATGCCCCATTTGGAACCTGCTAAAACCTTAAACACATTAAGAAACATTAATGTTTTCTTACAGGTTTCATTTATATGCCGACCCCATGTTAGGCTTCTATCCAGCCACATGCCTAAATATTTTACACTGTCTACCTGTTGTATTATATTGTTGTCTATATGAATATTCACTCTATATTTATTTACATTTCTTGGGTGGCCTCTAGTAAACACGCAGACTTTTGTTTTGTTATGTGATACATTTAAACCCATTTCTTCCACACTGGTATTTAGAAAGTTCAGAGAATCTTGAACTGCGATGGCTGCATCCGTTAAATATTTACTGCTGGCATAGAGGACGAAATCATCCGCGTATTGTGATACAAATATTTCCCCCAGTTGTTTAAAGATATCTAGAGTGGCTATGTTGAATAATAAAGGAGATAAAGGGTCTCCCTGAGCTAAACCCATTCCCGTGGTCCGAACTAAGGATTCTTGGCGCGTCAATTCAATAGAGAGGAGACGTGAATGTAGGAATTGCCATAGATATTTACAGGATACATTGCCCACACCAAGATCGTCTAGTTTGCTCAGAAGACCTGTTAAGCTGACATTATTATAGGCACTTTCAATATCAACGAAACAACCCACTGTGATAAGCCCATTGGTATACCCAGACTGGATACGCGAAACTAGTCTAGTAAAATTGTCCATGCACGATCTGGCTCTCCTGAAGCCTATAGTTTCTTCCGAAAAACATTTCCATTTTTCAACGTACCATTCTAGTCTGTGGGTAAGTATTGTATGAAATATCTAGCATGGACAGGATAACAGAGAAATGGGTCTATATGCTACCTCTTGCCCTAAGTCTGTGCCGGGTTTCGGTACAGGAACTATTTTAATATTGCGCCACTGAATTGGGACGAAGCTTTTAGACAAGAATATATTAAATATATCAACCATTACCTGTTTGGCTATCACTGGAAGGTGTTTAATCATAGAGTAAGATATGTCATCCATTCCCGGCGCTGTATCTGACCGTTTTATAGCATTGTTTAGTTCCTGTATCAAAATCGGAGATGACAAATGAGAATTGCTTTTAACAAAGTTAGGGGCTGGGGGTGTTGCATAGTCCGGAGTTAAACTACGTAACAGATTATTAGCCTTCTTGGTGGAGATTGTTGCCCTCGAGGTTTTATGGCCCTTTAGCCATTTCATCTTATTCCACATTTCACTAGAAGACGTGACGCTGTCAATACTATCACAAAACTTTTGCCACGACTTAGCTTTTCCTTGTCGAATAACTTTCTGCGCAGCACTTATTTTATTCTGTAAAACAGATAGGTTATCGGGTGTAGGGTTCCGTCTAAAGACTGCCAATGCACGACGTCTCTCTGCAACAGCCTTAGAGATATCTTGGTTCCAGTAAGGTCTTGGGATGAATTTTTGCTGGCGTAGAGGATCCTCACAAATTTTTGTACTAGGGATAGAGATATTAGCAGCTCTATTCACTGCATGAATAAACTGGTCATAAGCAGATTGTGGATTATTTGGCAAATTAAAGTTCATGAATTCTTCTTGTACTGCAGACCTATATTTTCCCGAATCAGCCCTTTTAAAATTGCGTTTCTTTTTATAGTTTTCAAGAATATTAATATTAGTATTTATTTTTATCACTAAATGGTCACTACCGAGATTCTCATTCATTACTGACCAATTGAATTTTAGGGCTATGTCTGAAGATGCAAGAGTAAGGTCAGGGGAAGACTTCTGCACAGAGCCGTTTACCAACTTGACTCTCGTATGGATGCTATTATTTAAAGAGATATAGTTATTTACTATACTGGAATCGAAAATTTGGTCACCTCTCGTATCTATTTTTGTTGACCAATTAGTATGATGACCGTTTAGATCCCCTGCAACTAGAGATTTTTGGCTGGCTAGAGTAAATATTTGATCCCAGTCCCTTTGTGTTGTGTTAGCTGGCGGTGGACAGTATATTGCTATTATATTTTCTACTTGTTGGCAATTTAACACTTTAATATGTATTATTTCAATGCGTGTGTTGGCAAGTTTAACAGGACATAATTGAGCTTTAACAGATTTGTGGGATAAGACTGCCACACCTCCATATCCGTCATCACGATCTGATCTAAAGATGTTATATCCACTTATTTGGAATTGACTATCGGGGTCAAGCCATGTCTCACTTATTAGGGCAAGGTGTACCTTTTCTTGGTATAGTAGCGATTCAAATTCTAATCGTTTCGGGCGAATACTCTGGGCGTTCCATTGTAATATGTTTAAGGTTGTATTTGTACTAGCCATAGTTAATAAATTGTAAAAAACCTTTGACTAGAACTGAATCAGAAAAAAAACCGGCCACGAGTATTACTAGCCATTCCACAAATAATTTGATTATACTTAAGATTTTATCCTGAATACTTATATTATTTAGAAACACCACGTCCTTAATTCTTCTCAAGAGCTCACTAATAGTGGTCTTTCGGTTGTCCATGCAATCATCATCGTCGGATCTGGTTTCCCGTTGCTCATCATTATCTTCCTTCCGCTCGGTTTCCGGTGAAATATTTTTTTTAGCTGACGTGTTCATTTTCTGGTTATTGTTTATATATTTTTTTTGGTCTTGGGCATTTGTTGATGTACCTGGGCCCCTATTCGAGATGCCAAACTGTAAGACGTTGCTCTCACAGTTGTCTCACTAGGTGATAGAGTGATACACCTAACTGTCACGCTAGAGCGTTTTGTCTATGGCTATGGCCACCATTTTAGATATGTTGACAGGACGTAGGGAATCCCATGGCAGAGAGTTTGGTGGTTTTTTTTAGTAGGTATACGTAGGTATCGAACCATGGATGTATAAGAAGTGGATCTCATTCTTCGGTCACAAAGTGAGGCCGACAGAGAAGCTTATCTAAGGGAGTGTCTCGTTTTGACTAAGGAGGTAATGACGTCAGCAGACAATCAAAATGTGAATATGTGTCAAATGTGACAATTTTGTAACGAGTGCGAGTGAGGTACCGCCCCCCACTATTATGCTCTCTATCGGACCGTTTTTAGTACTTTTAAGGGTTCCGTAGCCAAAATGGCATAAACGGTACCCTTATAGTTTCGTCATGTCCGTCTGTCTGTCCGTCAGTCCGTCTGTCCGTATGTCACAGCCATTTTACTCGGAAACTATAAGACGAATAAAATAAAATTTAGACATAAGTTGTATTTTTCATGCCGCTATTTAATTATAGTCTGGCAAACCATTTTTTCAGTAGAAAAGCGCGGCAAATTCAAAATACGTACATGTGCCGACCCTTTGTGATGAGACACCGTGTTCGTGACGAACATTTCAATTCACATATCTTTTACATTGAATTTGTTTCTAGTGCATTTCACTCTCTCGTCTTAAGCGCGAGTGAGATAGAACTCCTGCATCGTTCTACATTGAATTTAAATTCGTTTTTATGGCATATGTCAATTGCCTCAACCAGATTATTTGTTACAGTTGATGACAGATCAGACGAAATATATCCGTCTCCTTTTTACACACCGTGAATGTCACGTAATGAAAGGGGTGGAAATACCAACTAAAATTAAAAACATAGAATTTGATGATCATTGCTGCTTTTTTCACTGATTCTTAGTGTTGTCATACTTTTGGTCGCTGTACATTGCTACTGCGTTCGTTGGCTGGACAGACTATATGTAGCTAAATTGAAGGAGAAAATATTTTTATGGGGGGCGCTCCATGTAACTAAATTACAAAAAACAATTTTTCCCCTAATATCAACATGTTGCACATCAATCGATAGGTGTTTAAAAATAACATTGCGGTTTGTTTTAACATTTTGTGATTTAGTGAATATTTTCAGCCCCCCCTCCGTAACGAACCCTAAGTCCATATAACTTAAAAAAAATTGCGAAGATTATCTTATTTTTCTATTACATACTTTTTACGAAAATTATTTTGAACATTATCAGTTCAGCCATTTTTGAGTTATCTCCAAAAAACTTCTTCCATATGTATCAGATACGACCTTCTGGTATTAGTTTGGTTCTTATTCCATTGAAGGTACGGAACCCTCTATTATGCGTGGTCCGACACGCACTTGGCCGGTTTTATGCTAGTCGCCTATGAACGACTCTTTTACTCGGTAATAATTTTCAACTGTGGCTAGGGCACCGAGTAAACAATAGTACTATACAGAGGTCCCTCTTTGACGTTACGAATCATGTTGTCCCTTCTTCACGCATGGCAAGTTCTCTTTCTCACTTAGGTAAACGTATCGGATACTAGTTGTCAAATTCAATGACAGAAATGCACATCCTTGGTTAGGGACAAGGTATAAGAAAAAGATCCACTTCATATAAATCCGTGATACGAACACAGATTAGATTACACCTTGTTAGCCCGCCCCACTGTAAATTTATCAAAAATCTTATCGGTTGGCTTCCATATAGCGATATAGAGCCCATCTTCGAGATCATGAAAAAATAACTCTTACTAGGTCTTAAATGGGCGCTAGTATGTATAACACGATGTAAATTGTTCTTGAATAAATATCATATCATATCATATGGCGTCAATTTGAAAATACAAGAAAATAACGTTAATTAATCAGTGGTTTTACCGCTCCAAATTTGTACTTACGGTAAAGCCTACTTCAAATAACCTACATACCAAATTCCGGTGGGAGCATACAATATTGGCATGGTGAATTTTTTTCATGTATGGTATCAATCGATTCGTTTTGTTGTGAGGATCAAATGTCTATATGCGGCCAATTGCGTTAAAGCAAACTGAAAAGTCAGAAATGAGACATAAAGTCCGAGATTTGCATTTGTTTCTCAAAACGCTCCAAAATGACGTGCAAAAGTGACGTCACGATCACATAGTTGCCCTGTTTAAAGTATGGAAAAAATATGAAATTGCTATTTTTACAGTGAAATGTTGCGTTTATGTGTATGGTTGCCATACAATTTATTTTACAGTACAATGTTAAAAATCATTTCAATTCACACTTTGAAAAATCGTAAAATTTTGAAATTTTGCAGCTTGATATCTTTGAGCCACTTCAAAAGAATTTATAAATTTTCACTTTAGTTGGATATATTGATCATTTTGCATCCTATCAACAAAATTTTATTGCATAAATCAATATGTGTCATCATGCCTATTTTAAGATTGGAATCTAATCGCAATTTTTGCATTTGTATTATTTTTGAGCTAACACTCCAAATTGTTTGACCATTAACTAGGCACTTCACCGCCTTATTTTAAATTTTAAACCGTAAAAGTTAACCTTGCGGGACAGTTTTGAAAAAAAATACTTTAAATAGTTTCAAATATTTACTTAATTGGCACACGCATAACTGGATATCCATGTTTAAGTGGCTTATAGTGTAACATGTATAAAGTGTATAACAGGTATATGTTTTTTTTTCTGTTTTTTATTGTTTTTTTTTCTCTTGTTTTGATTAAGGTATTCTTACTTTGGGGATGTGATCGTGGCGTCAATGCGCCGTGTCGTCAAATGGTTGCAACGGAAGACCAGCGCTGGCCCTGCCGGCATTTAACGCTGAGTTGCGACGATTTCGTGGCAATTAATGTTTCGGGTTGTATATGTTATTGTTTATTATGTTTTTTGTAATTGTCATGAATAAATCTTTCATTCATTCATTCATTCATTCATGTTTCTAAAAGAATGCTTTAAATGTTCATCCTTATATTTTTTTATTTTTGAAAAAAAAAATGGTATTCAATATTTATATGACGTTTTTTTTTATGGAAGTTACAAAAACTATATAAAACGGGGTATTTACCGTGGGTATTTGTTTTGTCGAAGTTCCGATATATATTATATGTATCGACATGTTAGAAACTAGCAAACGAGGATGGTGGCAGCATTTCTCCGCTGTATCGCAAAACTTATGAGTTGAGCGAGGAAGCTGCCAGCTCTTTGGTCACCAATTGAGTCGACGAGCCTCTTTTTGCGTTCTTTAAAAAGTTACTGAGCACTGGGTCCCCACGCGCCAAGGGTCTCGACTACGTTTTTTATGGGTCTTCAGTTTTTCAGCTTCTTTGGCCACCGCACCTGCTTGTTTATTGGTTCCGGTGAAGTGAGAAGCCGCCAGTGTGTCTACGCATATAGCATCCCACAGGCACGCATGTGGTATTTACTTAAGTACCGCAATAACACCTGTGTGGAGCACAAACACGGACTCAAAGCCGGAATCAGATTTCAATCAATCAGGGGCCGGTCCAGATACTATACGGTTTAAGACATTTATTTCTCAAAAAGATTTACATAAATCACTTACTGAGAAAACAATATTTATCTTAAAGCTAAATGGGTGAGGGTAGAATACAAAAACTAGTGGACGAGTTAAGAACAAAGGCGCTCGGTAACACCAAGCGCAATGCAACAATGTAATGTTGTGCATAGGGACCAGTTAAACCGAACTACCCGGTGCGTTGACTGGTTAACTTACATATGATTTGTGTGTATTCATTAAGTGCATATTTTGTGGAAAAGCCTTAGAAGACGTTTTTATTTTAGTTTTTAACTTTTTTATGTTATAGATTTTTGTACATTTATATATTTTTTCTTTTTTTTAAAGTATTTTAATTATTTAATGTTATTATTATTTGACTTATTTCTATCCAGTAATAATGTCAATATTTCTGTACCCATCCTTTTCTATGTATATGAATGAAGGAGGAGCAAGATGAGTAGAGAATTAATGTCATTATTACTGACAGTGTCTGGAAAAGCTGTCCACACTGTAAGCCGGTAGCCAGTGCTGCGGCTTAGGAGTGAGTGACTCATAAGAAATTTGGCACAATACGTCTTCCCAGCTCCATTGACAATTTGGATGGGTAAAAACATCCTGACCCGCCAACCACTTCACCAAGCTTTTTTGGCCTCCTCTAAGCCCACAGTTCCATGGTTTGGGGGTGGGGGTCCTGTAAGATTTTAGTGACTTTACCTACGAGGCTGGCTGAGCTGTAGACGGAGGAGTGTCTTACAGTTGATGTTATGAAGCCGACTATTTCTTAAAATGGTCTTAAATCCTGATGCGCCCACCGTAATGGCCTTAAATTTGGTAAGTATGTAGAGTTTGTGGGTGGTTAAGTAAGTGGGCTTCGCCGTGTGTCAAAATTTAAGCGTAACGATAAATTAACGTATTTTTTTTTGTATTTTCAACTTGACGCCACACATACTAGCGTCCATTTACGACCTTTAAGACTTATGTTTTCAATATCTCCGTTATGGGCTCTACAACGCTGTCAGCGCTATATGGAAGCCGACCAGTAATTTTAGACTTTTGATAAATTTACAGTATAGCCGGCACCAGTATCTATAATGTTTAAGTAGTGAAGTATCAGATGTCAAACAATCCTTTAAGGCACTGACTACCAGGTTTCCGATAGTAATGATGGAGGCGACCTCTAGTAATTGCCCCCACGAAACTTTTGCGCGAAGTTGATTTCTGACTATTCAAACTAGGTAAGATACCTCTAGAAGTAATTATAAAATTGATATGATTTTAAGACATTTTAACTGAGAGCACATTAATATTTATAATTTTTATGATTATTAATTGTAGGTATTTATTAAAAATATATAACTGTTAAAATATAATATGATTGGCATTACCTATTTAACCTAAAGTTCAATTAACATGCCATAAAAGAAATGTCGATATCTGGCCGAGGAGCGAATGGATAAACATCAAAAAGTGCGATGAGTTGTAGGTGTTCTTCCACCCTGCTGTTGGGAATATCTCTACAGTACCCTGCATTCACTGTGCTCTGCATTATTTTGTGTAATTTGGATGCTATGTTAGAGTAGATTTCCTCAGATTAAGCAAGCCACTAGCAATAAATCTCCTACAACGCCTTGACTGTATGCGGCTGTATAGCCATTCCCCATGCACATGTGCATGTGGGATACTACATGCGTAGACACACTGGCGGCTTCTCACCTCACCGGATCCAATAAACATACAGATGCGGTGGCGAAAGCAGCTGAAAAACTGAACACCCTTAAAAAAAATCGATGTTTAAAGAAACAAGTATGTATAGTTTAAAGAGCCATGTGTAACCATATCAATTCATTATATAAGAAATATAATATGATATAATATTGGAATATAACTTACACGTAAGTCAGCCAGATACACAATTACATTTACTTGCAGTAAACGTCAACTTCTTTTTTGAAATGAAGACCCATTGGTTTTCATATCCCGAGTCTCCTAAATAGTAATTCAAAACTTGGGTCTTGCTAGTGGCAATTAGTTATAATCATGAGGATTATGACTAGTACTACTGTGCACTGTATTTATTTACCTGATATATTTATATTTCCATAACATCCTCAACTCTCAGGATTAGGAATACCTTTGTAATATAAGAGTCTTACATTAGATTAGAATCTATGAAGAATATGTGTAAAATTGTTTGAAGTGTCTAAAACCTTAGTTAAGTTAGGAGGCAGTAGTAGGAACCAGGTTTGAACCCGCGATCCTTAGAGCGTAAGTCGGGCGTCTGGCCGCCAGGCTATCAGAGTTTGTTTTGATAATTACTATATTGTTGCTCCATTTTTCTACTATGTTTATCTGCGTGAAGTATCAAATGTCAAACAATCCTTTAAGGCACTGACTACCAGGCTACCGATAGAAATAACGGCCTCCTAGCCCAGTCGGTAGTGACCCTGCATACGAAGCAGGAGGTCCCGGGTTCGAATCCTGGTCAGGGAATTTGTTTGTGTGTTTATCACAGACATTTGTTCCCGAGTTATGGATGTTTTCTATGTATTTAAGTATTTATCCATATTTATCTAATATATATATATATCGTCCAGTACCCATAACACAAGCCTTACTGAACTTACTGTGGGCTTAGTTCGATTTGTGTAAGATTCATTTATTTCTTGAATTTAATTTCTTTTCTGATGTTTTTGAAATGCCTCAAACTTTCCATAGACGTTGACGTAACAAAGAAGACTGCAGCACTATAAGTAGGTATTAAAACAGACAGAAACATTGCAAAATTAAATAATTATATTATTAGTAGTTAGGTTTTCTTTTCTTATTAAAATTATTTTCTTGTGTATGAATGCTTTTTCACTACATCAGCACCACCATCAGCATCTTGATTTTTTTAAAGCGTTAGTAAAATTGTTTTTTTTCACAAGGGAGAACAGTTATTACTTTACGTTTTAGAACGATGATTTTGAACCTTAAATATTTGGCAGAATTAATTTGTTTTGTTTTATGTATTTACCTAAGCTTGTATTTTTTTGCCGTGGCGTGGTGAAAAATGTTGTGATACTCTCGGCAGCAGTTTGTTTGCTTCTAGTGCCCCCCGCAACGCTCAAGATACCACTTTTTTAACCATACACTAGTTATAATTTTGTAATCTTTCACTTTTTCGGGTCTCGATATAAACACGTGAGATAGATATCAAGGTTGTATTCTTGATATTATAATTTATTTACACTAAACCTATTCTACATAATATTGGATCTACGTGGTCGGTTTACAAGTCAATGTATTGTTTTATTTCTTGTGACAAAAAACATTTATTGGTTACAAGAAATCTTAAAATCATTCATACCAGTCATTTTTATTCAATATGTAATATTTGTCACATATCTTTTACCCAAAGCACAGGTTTCGTCATAGTTGCTACACCCAAAAATGCATCGTCAAATCTAAAAAATTGCTTGTAAGCCGTCTATGTAGACTACCCTAGTTCTAGCCTAGTATTGTAGCACGAAAATACACGTATGATTTACACACATACTCACACACGTATTTAGTTTCAGAAGACATTCAGAGATGTTGCTTTCAAATGAGTTTTCATAAAATGCTTCAAGGCTCTCTTTACCTACTAGAGGTAAACAAATGCCTTACGTGGGATTCCCATAATTTACTGACGTCAACGTCAAAACAATAAGATGGCGCCCATGCCAATAGAGAAATTCCTCTAGTGAGACCTGTTGATTTTGACGTAGGTGGTTAGATGAATCAACTGTCACAAAAGTGTGATATCATAGTTGTCTCGCATGCGACTGTCAGTTATGCCATGTCGAATAGACTCCCTGGCTGTGGTTCTTGTACTCTGCAATTTTCATTAAATATTTTTCCAGCTTTTTTCAGGGCATCACTGTAGGTGGATAACAGTGGCGCCAGCGGCGGTGGTTGATCAGCAATAGGCGGAATATTAGACCTTATTGGAGGGAGTGACTGAGCTTCTTCGTTTTGTGTCGAGGCTTCATAATGGGTTACAGCTTTTTTGTATGAACAGGTGAACTCAGCCATTAACTCCCTAATTTTTTTTTCCCTAAGGTAGACTGGGCATGTCTTTGCCATGGAGATATGGTTACCTTGACAGTTAACACAGGTAAAGATCTTCGTTATGCAGTTGGGGTGATCACCTCCACATTTAGGGCATCTGAATGATTTGGATGGACAATTTCTAATACTGTGTCCGATTATCCAGCATTTGTAGCAAATAGTCACCGGTCGAATGTAGGGCTCAATTTTGATTCGTAAATCATCAACAAATACATACGGTGGCAACATTTGGCTCATGAAGCATAGACGTACCACCTCGCTTGGACACCAATGGCCATCGCCTTTATCACGCCTGTTTAATCTTTTTGCAGACGTTATCTTTTCTGTACATGTAGCTAACCTCAAAATATCTTCCTCGCTTAAATCTAGATCCACATTTCTAATGATTCCATAGCAGTAGACATTCTCATTTGGATTTTGAATGAGCCAACCTTGCTCGGTCACCTTCTCACATTTCACCAGTTGCTCCATGCTTTGCTGGTCTTCGAATTCTACCCGGACTTTGTAAGGACTGATATACTTCACCCCACAAATACGTTTAATGTTATTATCTCTTAGGAAACGTGCCAAGGCAAATTGCTTGGGCAGCAGCTCTTTGCTGGTGACATATACATGTGAACAAACTTTGTAATTACCACTAACTGTAACCTCTTGGGATTTTCTTTCCTTTTTCCGTTTTCTGTCCACCTTACACCATTCTAGTTTATCCTCCTCAATAGAGCTCTTGACTTCTCTAGATCTTTTAATACCTCTTTCATCCACCGCCATCAGGAATTCATTATCACTTTCGTCAGAGTCGGGCGGTAATCTTACCTTGACCGCCTCTTTTTGTATATTCAAACCATCTGTCAAACTTTCCTTACATAAGATACCAGACCTAGATGCGTCTTTTTGTGACATGGTCTCTTGCGATTTTAATATTTGGCCAAGGGCCAGCTCAGAATCTTGAGAGTCCATAGGCAAACTAGAGAATGAGTTTTTACGGGTGATTGTTCTATCAAATTTCCTGTCGTTCAAACTAGATTGCGAGGAGCGTGATCGAGAGTTAGATCGGGATCTAAACGACGTTTTTGTATTATTATCACTTAAAAGGATGCGGGATCTATATTTCAATTCTGATTCTTTTCTGCTGGACGATAAATCTTGGCTTACATCGTCTCGAATCGTAACATATGCACCCGGCGATGGAGGAAATTGCATGGTCGGACTTTTGGACCCCCCTGGATCCCCGCCAGTATCATCCCCCATTTATAAGATGTTAGGGTTTTTTAATACCTGAAATAGATGACAGATCTAGCTATAACTAGAATTTATCGAAAATTATGTTAAAATTTTAAAATACGCGCGTTTGACGTTGACGTCCGACGTCGAATATATACTTTAGTTAGGGAGATAATTTTATTGACCATCCTGGGAGTCTATTCGACATGGCATAACTCATAGCCTAATTATACAGGTCATTTAAATTTTTGACAGCTCGTCCGAAAAGACCTCACCTACGTCACATAATGATGCCATACGTTGACATCTTCAATTCAGTCAGGGAGTTTTATTAATACACTATTCATGTTCAAAAATGTTAGCGTGCCGTTACTAAGTTTATTTTGTGTTTTTTAATTATTTTAGACCTAAAATAAGCTTCATACAATTTTAGGTAATTTAATATAATACTTTTAGTTAGCAATTCATTTACGACATGTAATTTAATGAGGACATTTTTTACATTGTGGCAATACAACTATTTGGTGAGTATTACACTGACAGACGGCCATATTGTATTATCTCTGTTTCTTTTAAACTTATCACGCCGTTTCATTTTTGTCTGAGATTCCCAAATATTTGATAGATATATAATGTATATAATAATTAATAATAGTTGCTCGTAATAAATACCTATTGGTGTAGTGTAACTGCGTGTAAAACTTCATACCAATGCACTGAATGTAGAATTACGCTAAAATATTATTTCGACTAAGCCGTTTAGTAGAAATCAATACGAAAATTTAACAGTATAACGGCATGTCGTTAACTTTGTATAACGGGGAAACTATAAGTAATGGGAATAAATCAAACGTTGGTAATATTGTACTTACATAGAATAATGATAAATTTTTTTTTTTTATTGACACATTAATAAAGAATATCCCATAGGCGCACCAAACATTAGAGCGGAATTCAGCGCGGAATTTAGCTATTCATAGACAAAAGTGGAAATTTGTCTATGGTAGGCTGAATTTTTGTATGGAGGCCATAGACAAATTTCCGCTACCATAGCCCAATTTCCGCTTTTGTCTATGAATAGCTAAATTCCGCTCTAATGTGTGGTGCCCCTTAAAAACTATAACAGTTTATGGCCGGCCATGAATTCCGTCATAGGGACACCATAAGTAGATAATATTCAGTACTGTGCGGAAAATTGTCTATGGTTTGTGGAAATTGCGGTTTGTGGTTTGGACCCGGGTATGTCCTTAATTAAATTTCGTCGGGACCCGGGCATGTCCTTAAACTGCGTCCGGACACGGGTATGTCCTTAAACTACGTCCGGACACGGGTATGTCCTTAAACCACGTCCAAAAGAGAGGTATGGGTACTGCGAATGTCATCTCGCTGTGTGGTAGGGCACAGCATAGCAAATGTCATCTCGCTCAAATCTGATAGGTACTTCCCTAGTCGGGCTCTGCTCCAGGAAAAAAGGAAATGGAAGAATGAAAAAATTTACATATTTATTTAAAAACTGCATTAAATATTATTTCTTACGATATTTTTTTATATAAAAATAATGATATTTATTAATTATATATCGTTCTAAAAAAAATTTCTGGGTGATTTTCCTCACCACAGAACTTTTTTTAAACATGGAATGTTACATTTTTAATATCAGAAATGAATTCTGTATCTATGTTTTAGTCTGATATGATAACACACAACCCCTACCAATCTTAATCAGAGAGTACTAACATATAGCACGTGACCCCTGATTTAGACGTGAAGGTCCAAAAATTTTACGGATCCCCAAAACTAAAAATATTCATCGTGGGGCACTCTATCTATGTTCAAAAATTCACAACTTTTTCTCGATGCGCACAATTTTTTTCACTTTTGTACTGAGTACCATATATACTACTCTTTCTGGAGATTAATAAATGAGTATGCTTTAACTTCTCAGCAAATAAATATGAAGTCGATGAACTAATTAATAAGATAAGAACTGGGTAACGAAACTAATAAATCTGCCACCAAAATTGTATCACCAACTAAATTAGCCTGAGAAAAGGAGTGTTTTCGGTGGCAGGATTGATCCTTAATACTGAAAGGTATGTTTGGACCTACTGAGAGGTCTGCGAGTCAAAAAAGGATCTTAACTTATCGTTATCACAATTATGAGAAACATCAACATAAATGCGATTTCCGAAAAATAGGCAGGACTAAAGTGTACTAGAAAAATATCCTTTAATAAGCACACAGCATTAAATATTGTTTTATGTTCCTTGTTCCTAAAAAGTTTTTGATATTTAACATATTTTTAATGCGAAACGTGACGTGGCCAAAAGTGACCTTGATGCCGGCGTGTCAAAGAGTAGCTTAGACTTTTTGTGATTTCAACTCCTGTTACTCAATGTACTTATACTTGGTTACAACTAAATTCCGTTTTGGAACCCTCGTCTAGTTTTGTCTATGGTATCGTTTATGTTTGTTTTTTCTTTACGGTGTCATTTAGATATACCCAGTAATTACTTAATAGTATAATGTCCAATAATTACCTCTATAAAATAATTTCCCTATTTTTAAAGTTTGAGAACCGTTTCATTCCCTGATGACGTCAGTGTGGTCACTAACGTCACGAGGTTTCAAAATTTTAAATGACCTTTATAATTAGGCTATGGCATAACTGACAGTCGCATGCGAGACAACTATGATATCACACTTTTGTGACAGTTGATTCACCTAACCACCTACGTCAAAATCAACAGGTCTCGCTAGAGGAATTTCTCTATTGGCATGGGCGCCATCTTATTGTTTTGACGTTGACCTCAGTAAATTATGGGAATCCCACGTAAGGCATTTGTTTACCTCTAGTAGGTAAAGAGAGCCTTGAAGCATTTTATGAAAACTCATTTGAAAGCGACATCTCTGAATGTCTTCTGAAACTAAATACGTGTGTGAGTATGTGTGTAAATCATACGTGTATTTTCGTGCTACAATACTAGGCTAGAACTAGGGTAGTCTACATAGACGGCTTACAAGCAATTTTTTAGATTTGACGATGCATTTTTGGGAGTAGCAACGATGACGAAACGTGTGCTTTGGGTAAAAGATATGTGACAAATATTACATATTGAATAAAAATGACTGGTATGAATGATTTTAAGATTTCTTGTAACCAATAAATGTTTTTTGTCACAAGAAATAAAACAATACATTGACTTGTAAACCGACCACGTAGATCCAATATTATGTAGAATAGGTTTAGTGTAAATAAATTATAATATCAAGAATACAACCTTGATATTCTCCTTCAACCTTCTATCTCACTTGTTTATATCGAGACCCGAAAAAGTGAAAGATTACAAAATTTTATAACTAGTGTATGGTTAAAAAAGTTGTATCTTGAGCGTTGCGGGGGGCACTAGAAGCAAACAAACTGCTGCCGAGAGTATTACAACATTTTTCACCACGCCACGGCAAAAAAATACATGCTTAGGTAAATACATAAAACAAAACAAATTAATTCTGCCAAATATGTATGGTTCAAAATCATCGTTCTATAACGTAAAGTAATAACTGTTCTCCCTTGTGAAAAAAAAAAAAACAATTTTACTGACGCTTTAAAAAAATCAAGATAGGCGGTGGTGCTGATGTGGTGAAAAAGCATTCATCTCAAGAAAATAATTTTAATAAGAAAACCTAATTACTCATAATATAATTATTTAATTTTGCAATGTTTCTGTCTGTTTTAATACCTACTTATAGTGCTGCAGTCTTTGTTACATCAACGTCTATGGAAAGTTTGAGGCATTTCAAAAACATCAGAAAAGAAATTAAATTCGAGAAATAAATGAATCTTACACAAATCGAACTAGGCCCACAGTAAGCTCAGTAAGGCTTGTGTTATGGGTACTAGACGATATATATATTTGATAAATACTTAAATACATAGAAAACATCCATAACTCAGGAACAAATATCTGTGATAAACACACAAACAAATTCCCTGACCAGGATTCGAACCCGGGACCTCCTGCTTCGTAGGCAGGGTCACTACCGACTGGGCTAGGAGGCCGTTATTTCTATCGGTAGCCTGGTAGTCAGTGCCCTAAAGGATTGTTTGACATTTGATACTTCACGCAGATAAACATAGTAGAAAAATGGAGCAACAGTATAGTAATTATTCCTAGGTAGCCTGGCGGCCAGACGCCCGACTTACGCTCTAAGGATCGCGGGTTCAAACTTGGCTCCTACTACTGCCTCCTAACTTAACTAAGGTTTTAAACACTTCAAACAATATTACACATATTCTTCATAGATTCTAATCTAATGTAAGACTCTTATATTACAAAGCTATTCCTAATCCTGAGAGTTGAGGATGTTATGGAAATATAAACATATCAGGTAAATAAATACAGTGCACAGTAGTACTTGTCATAATCCTCATGATTATAACTAATTGCCACTAACAAGACCCAAGTTTTGAATTTGAATTTAGGAAACTCGGGATATGAAAACCAATGGGTCTTCATTTCAAAAAAGAAGTTGACGTTTACTGCAAGTAAATGTTATTGTGTATCTGACTGACTTACGTGTAAGTTATATTCCAATATTATATCATATTATATTTCTTATATAATGAATTGATATGGTTACACATTGCAACTTTAAACTATACATACTTGTTTCTTTAAACATCGATTTTTTTTAAGGGTGTTCAGTTTTTCAGCTGCTTTCGCCACCGCATCTGTATGTTTATTGGATCCGGTGAGGTGAGAAGCCGCCAGTGTGTCTACGCATGTAGTATCCCACATGCACATGTACATGGGGAATGGCAATACAGTCGCATACAGTCAAGGCGTTGTAGGAGATTTATTGCTAGTGGCTTGCTTAATCTGAGGAAATCTACTCTAACATAGCATCCAAATTACACAAAATAATGCAGAGCACAGTGAATGCAGGGTACTGTAGAGATATTCCCAACAGCAGGGTGGAAGAACCCTATAACTCATCGCACTTTTTGATGTTCATCCATTCGCTCCTCGGCCAGATATCGACATTTCTTTTATGGCATGTTAATTGAACTTTAGGTTAAATAGGTAATGCCAATCATATTATATTTCACCAGTTATATATTTTTAATAAATACCTACAATTAATAATCATAAAAATTATAAATATTAATGTGCTCTCAGTGAAAATGTCTTAAAATCATATCAATTTTAATATAATACTTCTAGAGGTATCTTACCTAGTTTGAATAGTCAGAAATCATCTTCGCGCAAAAGTTTCGTGGGGGCAATTACTAGAGGTCGCCTCCATCATTACTATCGGTAGCCTGGTAGTCAGTGCCTTAAAGTATTGTTTGACATCTGATACTTCACTACTTAAACATTATAGATACTGGTGCCGGCTATACTGTAAATTTATCAAAAATCTAAAATTACCGGTCGGCTTCCATATACACGTTGACAGCGTTGTAGAGCCCATCACGGAGATATTGAAAACATAAGTCTTAAAGGTCGTAAATGGGTGCTAGTATGTGTGGCGTCAAGTTGAAAATACAAAAAAAATACGTTAATTTATCGTTACGCTTAAATTTTGACACACGGCGAAGCCCACTTACTTAACCACCCACAAAATCTACATACTTACCAAATTTAAGGCCATTACGGTGGGCGTATAAGGTTTTAAGACCAGTTGAAATCGCAATTTGTTGAGCCTTAATTTATTTTTGAGCTTACTGCTCGAAATTTTTACAGAAGCTATAAGACCCGTTTAGTAAGAAAATACCAAATTTAAGACCATACCGGTGGGCGCATAAGGATTTAAGACCATTTTAAGAAATAGTCGGCTTCATAACATCAACTGTAAGACACTCCTCCGTCTACAGCTCAGCCAGCCTCGTAGGTAAAGTCACTAAAATCTTACAGGACCCCCATCCCCAAACCATGGAACTGTGGGCTTAGAGGAGGCCAAAAAGCTTGATGAAGTGGTTGGCGGGTCAGGATGTTTTTACCCATCCAAATTGCCATTGGAGCTGGGACGACGTATTGTGACAAATTTCTTATGACTCACTCACTCCTAAGCCGCAGCACTGGCTACCGGCTTACCCGTCACCAAACAGGAGGTTTGGTGACGGGTGGACAGCTTTTCCAGACACTGTCAGTAATAATGACATTATTTCTCTACTCATCTTGCTCATCCTTCATTCATATACATAGAAAAGGATGGGTACATAAATATTGACATTATTACTGGATAGAAATAAATGAAATAATAATAACATTAAATAATTAAAATACTTAAAAAAAAAATAAAAATAAAAATATATAAATGTACCAAAATGTATAACATAAAAAAGTTAAAAACTTAAATAGAAACGTCTTCTAAGGCTTTTCCACAAAATATGCACTTAATGAATACACACAAATCATATGTAAGTTAACCAGTGAACGCACCGGGTAGTTCGGTTTAACTGGTCCCTATGCACAACATTACATTGTTGCATTGCGCTTGGTGTTTGTTACCGAGCGCCTTTGTTCTTAACTCGTCCACCAGTTTTTGCATTCTGCCCTCTCCCATTTAGCTTTAAAATAAATTGTTTTCTCAGTAAGTGATTTATGTAAATCTTTTTGAGAAATAAATGTCTTAAACCGTATAGTATCTGGACCGGCACCTGATTGATTGAAATCTGATTCCGGCTTTGAGTCCGTGTTTGTTACTTAAGTAAATGCCACATGCGTGCCTGTGGGATGCTATATGCGTAGACATACTGGCGGCTTCTCACTTCACCGGAACCAATAAACAAGGAGGCCAAAGAAGCTGAAAAACTGAAGACCCATAAAACATTTTTATACCTTTCGTAGTCGAGACCCTTGGCGCGTGGGGACCCAGTGCTCAGTAACTTTTTAAAGAACGCAAAAAGAGGCTCGTCGACTCAATTGGTGACCAAAGAGATTTTGAGATATAGCGGAGAAATGCTGCCACCATCCTCGTTTGTTAGTTTCTAACATGTCGATATATATAATATATCGGAACCTCGACAAAACAAATACCCATGGTAAATACCCCGTTTTAAATAGTTTTTCTAACTTCCATAAAAAAAATTGCGTTCTACGACGTTAAAAAAAAATTGTTTTATTTAGAACGTCATATAAATATTGAATACCATTTTTTTTTTCAAAAATAAAAAAATATAAGGATGAACATTTAAAGCATTCTTTTAGAAACATGAATGAATGAATGAAATATTTATTCATGACAATTACAAAAAACAATAAACAATAACATATACTCGTACAACCCGAAACATTAATTGCCACGAAATCGTCGCAACTCAGCGTTAAATGCCGGCAGGGCCAGCGCTGATCTTCCGTTGCAACCATTTGACGACACGGCGCATTGACGCCACGATCACATCCCCAAAGTAAGAATATCTTAATCAAAACAAGAGAAAAAAAACAATAAAAAACAGGAAAAAAAACCTATAAACCTATTATACACTTTATAACGGCATGTTAAACTATAAGCTACTTAAACATGGATATCCAGTTATGCGTGTGCCAATTAAGTAAATTTTTGAAACTATTTAAAGTATTTTTTTCAAAACTGTCCCGCAAGGTTAACTTTTACGGTTTAAAATAAGGCGGTGAAGTGCCTAGTTTAAGGTCAAAAAATTTGGAGTGGTTAGCTCAAAAATAATACAAATGCAAAAATTGCGATTAGATTCGAATCTTAAAATAGGCATGATGACACATATTGATTTATGCAATAAAATTTAGTTGATTGATAGGATGCAAAATGATCGATATATCCAACTAAAGTGAAAATTTATAAATTCTTTTGAAGTGGCTCAAAGATATCAAGCTGCAAAATTTTACGATTTTTGAAAGTGTGAATTGAAATGATTTTTAACATTGTACTGTAAAATAAATTGTATGGCAACCATACACATAAACGCAACATTTCACTGTAAAAATAGCAATTTCATATTTTTTCCATACTTTAAACAGGGCAACTATGTGATCGTGACGTCACTTTTGCACGTCATTTTGTTAGGAGCGTTTTGAGAAACAAATGCAAATCTCGGACTTTAAGTCTCATTTCTGACTTCTCTGTTGCTTTAACGCAATTGGTTATATATAGACATTTGATCCTCACAACAAAACGAATCGATTGATACATGAAAAAAATTCACCATGCCTATTGTATGCTCCCACCGGAATTTGGTATGTACGTTATTTGAAGTAGACTTTACCGTGAGTACAAATTTGGAGCGGTACAAATTTGAACCACTGATTAATTAACGTTATTTTCTTGTATTTTCAACTTGACGCCATATGATATGATATGATATTTATTCAAGAACAATTTACATCGTGTTATACATACTAGCGCCCATTTAAGACCTAGTAAGACTTATTTTTTCATGATCTCGACGATGGACTCTATATCGCTATATGGAAGCCAACCGATAAGATTTTTGATAAATTTACAGTGGGGCGGGCTAACAAGGTGTAATCTGTGTTCGTATCACGGATTTATATGAAGTGGATCTTTTTCTTAAACCTTGTCCCTAACCAAGGATGTGCATTTCTGTCATTGAATTTGACAACTAGTATCCGATACGTTTGCCTAAGTGAGAAAGAGAACTTGCCATGCGTGAAGAAGGGACAACATGACTCGTAACGTCAAAGAGGGACTCTGTATAGTACTATTGTTTACTCGGTGCCCTAGCCACAGTTGAAAATTATTACCGAGTAAAAGAGTCATTCATAGGCGACTAGCATAAAACCGGCCAAGTGCGTGTCGGACCATGCATAATAGAGGGTTCCGTACCTTCAATGGAATAAGAACCAAACTAATACCAGAAGGTCGTATCTGATACCTATGGAAGAAGTTTTTTGGAGATAACTCAAAAATGGCTGAACTGATAATGTTCAAAACAATTTTCGTAGAAAGTATGTAATAGAAAAATAAGATAATCTTCTCAAATTTTTTTAAGTATAGTATATGGACTTAGGGTTCAAATGTTACGGGGGGGGGGGGGGGATTCACTCAATTTTTCTGACTTTCGAGGCGATTATTTTTGAAAATATTCACTAAATCACAAAATGTTCAAAAAAACCTCAATGTTATTTTTAAACACCTATCGATTGATGTGCAACATGTTGATATTAGGGGCAAAAATTGTTTTTTTGTAATTTAGTTACATGGAGCCCCATAAAAATATTTTCTCCTTCAATTTAACTACATATAGTCTGGCCAGCCAACGAACGCAGTAGCAATGTACAGCGACCAAAAGTATGACAACACTAAGAATCAGTGAAAAAAGCAGCAATGATCATCAAATTCTATGTTTTTAATTTTAGTTGGTATTTCCACCCCTTTCATTACGTGACATTCACGGGGTGTAAAAAGGAGACGGATATATTTTGTCTGATCTGTCATCAACTGTAACAAATAATCTGGTTGAAGCAATTGACATATTCCATAAAAACGAATTTAAATTCAATGTAGAACGTTGCAGGAGTTCTATCTCACTCGCGCTTAAGAGTGAAATGCACTAGAAACAAATTCAATGTAAAAGAAATGTGAATTGAAATGTTCGTCACGAACACGGTGTCTAATTACAAAGGGTTGGCACATGTACGTATTTTGAATTTGCCGCGCTTTTCTACTCAAAAAATGGTTTGCCAGACTATAATTAAATAGCGGCATGAAAAATACACCTTATGTCTAAATTTTATTTTATTCGTCTTATAGTTTCCGAGTAAAATTGCTGTGACATACGGACAGACGGACTGACGGACAGACAGACGGACATGACGAAACTATAAGGGTACCGTTTATGCCATTTTGGCTACGAAACCCTTAAAAGTACTAAAAACGGTCCGATAGAGAGCATAATAGTGGGGGGCGGTGCCTCACTCGCACTCGTTACAAAATTGTCACATTTGACACATATTCACATTTTGATTGTCTGATGACGTCATTACCTCCTTAGTCAAAACGAGACACTCCCTTAGATAAGCTTCTCTGTCGGCCTCACTTTGTGACCGAAGAATGAGATCCACTTCATATACATCCATGGTTCGATACCTACGTATACCTACTAAAAAAAAACACCAAACTCTCTGCCATGGGATTCCCAATGTCCTGTCAACATATCTAAAATGGTGGCCATAGCCATAGACAAAACGCTCTAGCGAGACCTACTGACAGCTTGACAGTTTGGTGTATCACTCTATCAGCGACAAGCGCCATTTTATATCTATGCTATCACCTAGTGAGACAAGTGTGAGAGCAACGTTTCGCAGTTTGGCATCTCGAATCGCGGCTGGTGATACATCCAAAGTTAGAGCATTACTCACACTTTAAAATCGAATGAATAGCGTCCGATTTTTTACCACTTCGGGTAATACCGGATCTGGGCCTGTATGTGCCATTTTCTAATGCCAAATATACAAACTTGTCGAAGATTTAATAAAAATAATATACAACTTGTAAAAGTAGGTATCTAAAAAACCTAAAGGTCCCAGTTATTCCCAAAACACTTATGAGCGATCACTGCGTAGAAAGTCAGTTTTCGCGGTTTCTTAATTTATTTAACTCGATCCAACATTGAAACGTATACAGTTTACATATTTATAATAAGCAGATTATTAACTAGTTAGGTTGATAAATACTTACATTAAAACTGGCGCATCATTTCATCTTACCCAAACTCAAAAATGTCCCCGCAATGGGTGTAAATTTGAATCATACGATTTTACCCGGTGTTCAATATTGGCTGAACTCACCTCATACCTATTATCTACCTATACAGGAAATACTAAGGAAATAATAAAAGTAGGGGAAGGTGAGGTAATACGATCCCTGGAGGTCAAATGATCCCCCGCCGTAAATCTGAGACAACTAGTGCCATCTATCCAAATGCACATGAAACATGTGTCCCGCACCCCTGCCTCTCCGAGTTGCATGCACGCCAGTTGCCTCTCCGAGTGTCATGGCGGTGCGAGCGCTTGGCGTGATTTTATTAAAAAATAATCAAAAAGTGTGGCTCTGATCTAAGATAAGTCTGTTTTTGAGCTTTCATTACTTTTTACATGTTCGTGTTTATTGAAATGTTGTTTTATTTGCGGATATTAATAGAAGGTAGCTCATATTTAAGCAATGTTCTATCTCCGCACGCGGTATTTGAAGGTTATGTTTTGATCGATATCTTGGAATTTGGTGTTTGGGGCGAAATGATCCCTTTCTGTGTGTTTAAAATGATCGCTGGAATCATTTTACCCCATTAGTATTTGTTGTTTTTACAGCTCATGCCGAGAATTTATATACGGAAAGGAAAAGGAGGCGGAAAGGGAAAAGGCAAAAAAAAATCAAAACAGATCAGATTCTTCGGAAGAGGAGAATGATACCGAATGCTTCTTCTGTACTGAAAGCTACTCCAAACACAATAAAGGCGAAGGGTGGATTAGGTGCGTTGTGTGTCTTAAATGGGGACATGAGGCTTGTGCGGGAGTAGATAGTGACGATGAAGGCGACTTTACTTGCGATATTTGCCTTTCTAGTAACAAATTTGATAGTGTGAAAAAAAATAAGGCTATAGGTCTATTTCTAAGTTCCTGATAAGAAAATTATTATTTTTTAAATGAAGATTTGATTTTTCTATTGCATTTTGACATTGATAAAAAACCTTTGATCCCTATCATATTTTATGAGTTTAATTTGTGTTTTTTTTTAAATTTCGAACAAGAGTTTATTTGTTTACAATCAAGTGGAAAAATACGTATCGAAATATGGTACTACGCATTTCTTACAACGGAATAAGATACTATGGGACATATTTTTGAGTAAGATGAGTACACCCATATTTTTACACTTGACTGTACTACCTTGATTAGGTATGTTGTTAATTTTGCAAACCTTTTAAAAGTTTGTTGCAATGTTTAATGTTTAGTTTTGTTGGTTGAGTAGTAGATAATTATAAAAAAACATCTCTAATACAACTAGAAGACTGGAAAAGTTTTGTGTAACTTGCTTATATACTTAAATTGTTATGAACAATGCATATGATTAAAATAAACAGCTGAGTGTTTTATTTCACTGATATTTATTAACTTATGGTATAAAATATATCCCTGGGATTATTTTACCCCTACCCCAGGGATCATTTTTCACATAGGTGTGTATAAAATTATCCTTTACTAAACTTTAACAAAAACCTCTTGTACAAAAAAACTACATACATATAATAAAAAATAAGTATGCAGTTACAAAGTTAAGTAAATTCACTACCTCTAACAATAGAAATCTTGCGATTTTGCTTTCAACTTTAGCCACAGTTAAGTTTTTCCCTTAAGGGGATCATTATACCTCACCTTCCCATGGGGTATATTCTGACAGCCCTTCCGTTGCGAGGAATTATTTCTTTATTTCTTTTAACGTCAAGATTTGGTTGGACCAACCTGTACAGTATATGGAGGGCAGGGGCTATAGGATGGAAATCTCTTGTATCAAAAATAGTCCTATTACCCTGGCGGGTGCTGCCCCTGTGTACTTCCGACTCTACAGTCCCCTACGTCCCGTGGTAGCAAGGGTAGGAGTAACGTCCAGCAGGTACGTATTGTCAATACTTTCAAACGCTGTTTTAGTTTGTTACAAACGATAGGTACCTACGTCTATTCATTCCATGTTAAGATATGTAAGTATTATGGTATTATGTACTCGTCGTTGTAAATCACCTCGACCCACTAGCGTTTCTTCTGTCTGTTGTAATGGCAGTCCTCACTACAACATTATGTTTTGATGCCTGTAATATTATACAACACGGTCCAAGGATACATGCATTACGTACGTACATAGACATATAAAATCAGAAGACGCGGTGCCGTTAAGACCATAGTGAAGATAAAATTGTGATTTATAATAAGCCGATTTCCTCGTGTTTACGCGCGACTGTCGCGACCCGCACACATATACAACTCGTGGACGAGCGGTGATTGGTTCAAACGTCAAAAGTAAGTGTGTGTACACGAGACCGCGGCTTATGATGGAATCACAGTTCTATCTTCGTGGGATCACGTCTTCCTATGTTATATGTCTATGCGTAGGTACGTATGGGTTTATTACGCAAAAATTCATAGATTTGTATCCACGCAAAATGTTTCAAGGATCCGACATACTTATACTCAGAGATTTACGAAGTAATATAAGTGACATAGACTTATTTAAAGACGATGATAGGTGATGGTTTAGATCATAGGAGAAATAAGAACCTTTGATTTGATGCTAAGTTACAACAGTCTGAGGTTGTTGACTAGTAGGTATTATCATCAGCCACAACAGTAAATATAGCTACCTCAAGGTGATGGGTACAGTAGAGAACTAGCAAGCATGTTTTAGCGGCCTAAAAGGATTGTCAACCTAAAATATTTGTTTACGTTCTACAGGATAATAAGATTCAAGAAGAATACTGTGGCAATGCCGCTAGGGCAGTATGTAACAAGCGATAGCGGCTCCAACTTCAGAGAATTGCACTGCATGCATGAATCTGAACGCAACAGGCGAAGAACAGCCTGCCTATTTCGAACCGGACATCCGTAGTCTCCCTATACATCACAAGTATCCAATAAATTAATTATAATACATCATTTTCAAGACCAATGTTTGTCAAGCTCGAGTATACTGATGATGGGATCCATGAGGAATCGAGGGAACTCCTCAAATCTAAAAGACATACATATTTACAGTATGTATTTGTGTTGTTATAAACAAATAAAACATTTTATATAGTAATTTTAGTATTTTCATCTATAAATCAAGCATTTACATTTAAAGAAGTGATATTTGATGAAGTGGAACTGCTGACGATGATCAGAATGGAACTCTTCAACGACGCATAGTTCACGCTTTTGTTATTACGTTGTATGGAATCTAAGGGTGCACCATATACAATAATCTTTCACCGGCCTCCCCCCCATTGGAGTCGGTGTTTTTCTTAAAAATTATGAATTCTTGAAGTCGGTTAAAAATAGCATTCAATCGGTACAGTTATATTATAAACATATATTTTAAGGAATGCTAATTAAAACAACCAACAAAAAAAAAATTAATACCCTTACCGGGATTCGAACCCAGGAAATTCGACGACGACGACAGGACCCGACGCATCAACGAAAAACGCGTGTCGATCGGAGCGCACAACATGGCGGTTATATTGCAGTCCAGTACACAGACCTAAAATTGCGCTTTGCTAAAAGACAGACGAAGTGCGCAAAAGAGAAACCAACACGTATATGAACATTCCGCGAGTGCGAAAGAGATACATGATCAGTCTCCTAGCAGGACGACTTTTGACATCACTCGTTACACTTAAACACCTGCGTCGGGAGTGCTCATATTTAATCTTGAAAAATATAATATTATCCGCTGTTCATTTTCCTGGAATGAAACAAAAGAAGAATGGTGTCGTGTTGCGTCCCGGATTGCACAACTACACAAATAAAAAACCCAGGCAATCATCGTTTCACAGGTAAATATGATATTCCGATCGTTGTTTTTGAAACCATATTTTATCAAATTAGCCAAATAAATCATGTAAATAACCGTTTGATACCATTAAATATTAATGTCTCTTTTACTGCATGTGAATATTTTATCATAATAGTTAATATTAAAGATTATTTTGTGTAAAAATCAAAATTGTCATTTTACGCTAGGGTTTGACAAAATATCGTAGGGACATAATATCGATAACTGTTCGATATGAAAATTATAATTATAAAGAATTATAATCATTATATATAATAAAACTAAGTTGAGAAAATGTGCGTGCCGATAAAACTTAAAAAGGAGTCCCAGCACGATAAAGGGACTTATACAGGGTGATTCATGAGACGTGAGCAGGCTTAACACTACGGATTCAGTTAAAAATAAGCTATTGTTTGATATCAGTATTAGTGTGATAAGCGCAAAAAAATTTTTTAAATAAAAATAAAACGTTTGAAATTATTTACGACACGCATGGTCACTCTACAATTAGAATACTCCGTCGAGTACTGATATTCTCTTGTTTTTCTGTGATATGTGTCAAATTGATGTCTGGTTACTTTTGAAACATCGTATCTCACTTATTTTTTTATTTTATTTTTCATAATCAAAGTGCTGTCATGATTGTCAAAGAGGTTTTATCTTTATTGATTTGTTTATGTGGGGTGACCATGATTACAGAGAATAAAATTTCTACGAAACAAAAAGGTTAAAAAAAATTGAAAGGCGTTATTGTTTCACTTAAAGATGATGGCGGTCGATTCATTATCGTTAACTAAGTGTGTAGGGTTGTTCCTGCTCACGTCTCATGAATCATCCTGTATAGTGTGATAGCCCTTTATTCCCCCTCGAACAAGAAAGTTCCCGTTTTAACCTAAAGGGTGTGTCTTTAAAGATATAAGGGCTTTTCCAACCCTTCAACTCGGAAAGTAAGTGTAGTGGCGCCATCTGTTGTCGAGTAGTTGAACTTCATTCATTGTCCAAAGTGGCGCCATCTGTTGTCGAATAGTTGAATTTCATTCATTGTACACAATATGGACTTAAACGAACGATTATTCCCAAACTTTCTCGAATATCCTAGCGCCAACTTTCTCGAATATCCTAGAGCCTAGCTTTCTGAATATATAAGAGCCCGGTGTCACCCGCCAGAGTTAGTTTGATTTGAACAGCGAAACAAGCGATTTCGAAACGAAAAAGAAAGAAATTATCTGTGTGTGAGCCTTTATTTTGAAGTATCACGTGTGAGTATTTTTAATAGTGTTTAATTAATTCTCGATTTCGAAGCGAAGAAAAAAAAGTTATCTGTGAGCCTTTATTGTGAAATATCAAATGTGAGTATTTTTAATAGTGTATTTAATTAATTCTAATGGTTTTTTTTTTCTTTTAATTGTAATTTCCTTAACTTTCAAGTAGCCGCGCGGCGTTGAATCGATGCCTTCTATATACTTTGGCAGTAAACAAAATATCGCGCGACCGCTTGAAGATTAAATTTTTTTTTTCTTTGTCTCAACGTGCTCCACGTTTACGTAACAATATATTTGTCTATAAAATGTTCATTTAATTTATATTTTACAGAATACAATGCCTAGACGTAAAAGAGGTGGAGATCTTGCCAGTTCTGCAGCGAAACGGCAGAAACAAAAAGAAAATCGAAGAAATGAAACGGAAGAAGAGCGCGAAGCACGTTTACAAAATCAACGAACCAGAATGAGCACCCTGAGAAGCGGAAAAAGCGAAGAAAGAAAAGAAAAGAAAAGTATTGAAGAATCGAGCATTTTAAAAGATAATCTAACAAAGGAAGCATTCCACTACGAACCGACGAAGAAATATTACGATCATAAATATGTTGTGATCGGAAAAATGAATAACATTTGCCAATTTTGCCACGCGAAAAAATTCAGTAAAGAAACACCAGGTCTCTGTTGCATGAATGGAAAAATTCGATTACCACCACTGGAAGCACCTCCACAGGAATTTCTACATTACATGACCGGGGAAACACCAGAATCAAAACACTTTCTTCAAAATATAAGATCATACAACTCCTGCTTTCAAATGACTTCTTTCGGTGTTACTTCGACTGACACTAATAGAGACAAATTTGAATATGTATTTTCAATTCAAGGGCAAATTTATCACAAAATTGGATCGTTACTACCAATGCCTAACGATGACTATAAATTTCTGCAAGTATATTTCATCGGAAATGAAGAAAACGAAATTGATCAACGATGTACAAATTTTATTGGATTGAAACGCGAAATAATCCAAGATGTACAGAGGATCTTACACAAATACAATCAACTGATTTACATATTCAAAACCACACTAGACCGCATGATTTCTGATGACTATAAAATTGTAATTCGAGCCGATAAAAGACCACGTGGAGAACACGAACGTAGATTTAATGCACCTCAGATAGATGAAGTCGCCATCGTAATTGTGGACAATGAAAATACAAGCCGTGACATAATTGTACAACGAAGAAGAAAAGGACTACAACGCATTGCAGAGACACACCGTTCATATGATGCTCTTCAATATCCGTTAATATTTCTGCACGGAGAGGATGGTTATCATTTCAATATAAAACAAATTCATCCTAAAACAGGCATAGAAACAAACAAAAAAGTCACTTCCAAGGAGTTCTATGCTTACCGCTTAATGATCAGAGACAATGAAATATACAATCACATTCTCAACACTCGCCGTTTATTCCAACAATTTCTGGTAGATATGTACGCAAAAATAGAAGCAGAACGGATGCTTTACATAAGACTGAATCAGAAGAAACTACGCACAGAAGAATACATCCACCTTCGAGATGCGATCATAAATGACGGCAATATTGACGATATTGGAACAATGGTAATCTTACCCTCATCATACATAGGAAGTCCAAGACATATGCACGAATATACTCAAGATGCCATGACCTACGTAAGAAAATATGGACGACCTGATCTCTTCATAACATTTACATGCAACTCATCATGGCCAGAAATCAAAGAACAACTAAAATACGGACAAACCTCCATGGATCGACACGACATGATAGCCCGAGTTTTTCGACAAAAACAAATAAGATTTATTGAAGTCATCACAAAATACCACATCTTTGGAACCGTTAGATGCTGGATGTATACAATCGAGTGGCAAAAACGAGGATTACCTCACTCACACAATCTCCTATGGCTACACGATAAAATTTGTCCCACGGATATCGACAAAATCATCCAAGCTGAATTTCCCAATCCACAAAATGATCCGGAACTATACAACATAGTAGTGAAAAACATGATTCACGGACCATGTGGACCATTAAACTTCAATGCGCCATGCATGAGTGATGGAAAATGTACAAAAAAATATCCAAAACCATACTTGGACGATACAAAAACTGAAGATATAGAAGACGATCACCGAAAAACGGTGGCTTCACAGCAAAAATACGAATACAAGGCAGAGACGAACTGGAAATAAATAATCAATGGGTAGTACCATATAACCCACTACTTTCCAAAATGTTCCAAGCACACATAAACGTTGAATATTGCAATTCAGTAAAATCTATTAAATATATATGTAAGTACGTAAACAAAGGTAGTGATATGGCAGTATTTCAAATAGTCCAAAATAGCGAACAAAATAATAGAAATGATGAAATCCTCATGTACCAAATGGGAAGATACATCAACAGTAACGAAGCAGCGTGGAGGATTTTTAGTTTTCCCATACACGAACGCGAACCAGCTGTGCAACATCTAGCAGTACATTTGGAGAATGGACAGAGAGTTTACTTCACAAAAGACTCGGCTAGAAAAATTGCAAGCGAACCACCTCAGAACACAACATTAACAGCTTTTTTCCAACTTTGCCAAACGGATCCATTTGCAAAGACGTTACTGTATGTCGACGTCCCTATTTATTATACGTGGGACAAAACAAGGAAAATTTTTCAACGACGAAAACAAGGAATGCCAGAAGAGGGTCATCCAGAAATAATGAAAACTAACGCAATAGGTCGAGTATACACTGTACATCCAAACAATGCCGAATGTTTCTATCTCCGAATGTTGTTACACGAAATACGGGGACCAACAAGTTTCTCAGATCTCAGGACTATTGACGGCTACATATGCCAGACTTACAGAGAAGCATGTCAACGTTTAGGATTATTGAAAAACGATAACCACTGGGAATTAACACTACAAGAAGCCACACTCACAGCTTCAGCTGAACAAATTCGAGAGTTATTCGCCATAATTCTAACAACATGTAACCCATCAAACCCAAAACAGCTATGGGACTCTTTCAAAAGGAATATGAGTGATGATATATTGTACCAAATCCGACAAGCTCATCCAGAACTGACTATAGAATTCAATGACGACATCTTCAATGAAACACTCATTCGCTTAGAAGATAAATGTTTAGCAATAAATAACCAGACCTTAGTAGAAATTGGAATGCCAGCACCACAAAGAAATACTTTCAGTGTGCTAAACTACGAAATTACAAAGAAAAAAAGCTACAACGTCAATGAACTACTTGAATACATTGCTCACAACAAACCACTCCTCAATGACAATCAAAAAAAAAATTTACAACGTTATAATGAACCGAATAAATAACAACACTGGTGGAATTATTTACTTGGTCGCACCAGGAGGCACCGGTAAAACGTTTCTAATAAATCTAATACTGGCGGAAATACGTGCTGAAAAACACATCGCACGGGCACTAGCATGATCCGGCATTGCAGCCACACTTATGGAAGGAGGACGAACTGCCCATTCTGCCTTACAACTACCGTTGAATATAGCCGAACAACAATTCCCGGTATGTAAAATCTCAGGAACATCTGGACGGGGTCAACTTCTAAAACATGCTAGAATTATCTTCTGGGATGAATGCACCATGGCCCATAAAAAATCACTAGAAGCCATGGACAGAACATTACAAGAATTGCGAAAAAACTCTGAAATGATGGGAGGAGCTCTACTCATACTCTCAGGAGATTTTCGACAAACACTTCCAGTTATTCCCAAATCAACACCAGCAGACGAGATCAATGCATGCTTAAAAAAGTCACATCTCTGGCCGCAAGTACAAATACTGCAATTAACAAAAAACATGGGGGTTGAATTATCAAAAGATGAAACAACAGCACATTTTGCTAAAATACTTTTACAAATAGGCGAAGGTACATATCCTACTGACCAAACGACCGGCCTCATTGAACTCAATAGTGATTTCTGTAACATAGCCACTACTGAAAACGAACTAATCGACAAAATTTATCCAAATATTATTCAGAACTATACCAACGTAGAGTGGTTATTTCAAAGAGCAATTTTGGCCACTAAAAATAATATTGTTGACGATATCAATTTTAATATTCTAAAGAAAATACCTGGTGAAGAGAAAGTATATAAATCGATCGACACGATGGTATCCATTGAAGAAAGTGTCAACTTTCCTACTGAATTTCTAAACTCTTTACAAGTACCAGGAATGCCATTACACTGCCTTCGTCTGAAAATTGGATCTCCAATCATACTACTCAGAAATCTCAACTCCCCAAAACTATGTAATGGAACGAGGATGATCGTAAAACAGCTATCGAATAATGTCATTGAAGCTGAACTTATTTCTGGAAAGAACAAAGGACACACAGTATTTATACCTAGAATACCACTGATCTCTTCTGAATTGCCATTTCAATTTAAAAGATTGCAGTTTCCAATTAAATTTGCCTTTAGTTTTACAATTAACAAAGCGCAAGGGCAAACTTTGAAATATTGTGGCATCAACCTCAAAGAATCCTGCTTCTCTCACGGTCAGCTATATGTAGCTTGCTCAAGAGTAGGAAGTTCGAAAAATTTATATATATATACTTACCCCGGACAATAAAATGAAAAATGTTGTTTATAAACAAGTAGTGTAAATAATGAGAAAATGTAAATACATGTAAATATAGAAAATGTTTTCAAAATATATTTTTTACTTTTTACGTCATAGTATGTTTTTTTATTTCATCTACCACGTAATCTCATATCAACTCCCGAGCGAAGCCGGGTATCATAGCTAGTAAGAAATAAACCTATGATCCACTATGATCACTAAAAGTCGAACTGTCATGTTGACAAAATAACCAAATAAATTAAGAATCACCTATTACATATGGACGTAGTTCTAGGACGTTTTAAACTAGTAGTGTTATTTGTACATTTGAAATTTCATCAATTTGGTTTTCTGAGGTAATCCTATATCCTACGACGAAATAAATATATGGATGGATGGATGAAGGACTGACAGTTTTCACCCCTTTTCCTAGCTTTGAATATGTATGACGAAATACGTAATTTCCCTGTTTAAAAAAAGTTGCAATCGGTGAACATTATGAAAAAATAGTAAAAATAAAGATTCTGACGAATTGAGAACCTCCTCCTTCGAAATCTTGAAGTCGGTTGATAACATTTTATGCGTTAAAAGTCACGCACGTTTAAATAAGGTAAAAAAAGGCTTACTGTCATAGCTTGTATTTCCCCTGGCATGAACCGTAAGCCAAGAACAAATTTCATGACCAATCGCAAGGCATCCCAGGCGATGATAATTTTTGAAGTGGTTAAGGACAAAGTATAATGATGACTCGCGTAGGTCAGTTGTCGCTCCGTTGGTGGGTTGCGGAACGTCAGTATTTGATGCTCTTATTATCAGGAAAATCGTCAGCCGGCTGTATTGAGGAAAGACCGTCTGCTGATACCCTAAATACCATATATTCATGTGACTAGTTTACGGTTTTTTCAGTGCTATACAGCCGGCTGATGATTTTTATTTTATTTGTAATAGCATATAAATTATCACCTGTTTCAACTGGGACGCGATGGTCATTTTATTTTATATATATTTTATGTGAGAAAATGGCTGCTGTTCCTCAACCCACTCAAGGAACGGCAGCTGACCATCACGAAGCTTGATTATTTACTGCCCTTAACCACTTAAAATTTACCGCTTGGGACACGATGACCAACGGAAACTATTCCTGGTTCGTAATCCAGGCCGTGCCTAGCAAGCATATTAAACACCCACAAAAAGTAGGGTAATTTTTCAGAGCTAGTACGGTTTCTATGCTTATTATTGTTCACTGCTCATATAATTGTCTACAGTTCTAAACCTTCAGATAAAATGTACTTAGGAAGTAAAACCTTTTTGGCTTACCTACAATCTGTTTCGGTTGGTGTGAAGGATGTGACGTTTGTCACGTCACGTCACTTTGTAAGTATTGAAATCTACACAAACGAAACAAGCAATCGAACTTTCGTGAGCGAATTGCATAAACGATAATTTAACTTATGGTATGGCAGTAATTTTTAGTTCTATAAGTGACCGCTAGAGGCTCTGCACAAATTCTCCATACAAATAATTTACGAATTCGTGAACGAATCTCGAATTGGGCTTATTTGCATGACTCGTGGTAGAGGTACTGGACCACAGATCTAGTATAGACAGATGGTTTGACAAATATCAAAAGTGCGACAAAAACTGAAATGCTAGAGTGTGGGTAAATTGTCTATGTGAGCGTAAAAAATAGTGGTGCCAAGTACAACAGGTCAATTATCTATCGATATTTGGCTTTATTATCGATAAGTTGCAACGTTAAATTTATATTCATGATTTACACTAAACGGCATATTAAAATTCTAGAAAACTAAAATATATTTATTCAGAATTATTTTATATTTCACACGATTAAATATGATCTGTTAAAAAGCGGGTTCATGTTATTTTACAGAAATTAAGATGTTGGCACGCCTTTAGATTTGTCATTTTTTTCTCTCACACTTGTGGAGTGTTTATATACGTGATAGTTTGTTTTTTACATACTTCTTTCTTATAGCGTTATTAATTGTGACGCTAATAAAATCGCATGCAAATGTAGTCTTGCATCAATGCAATCTTGGTGGAGTGGAATTTGGGTGGAAGTCGAAGTGGTAGGCGCAGCACACATTTAAGAGTGGAATTTAGCTTTCATAGATAAAAGTAAGCGGAATGACATAATGTTAATACGAGATTTATTATTTACTAGCTATGATACCCGGCTTCGCTCGGGAGTTGATATGAGATTACGTGGTAGATGAAATAAAAAAACATACTATGACGTAAAAAGTAAAAAATATATTTTGAAAACATTTTCTATATTTACATGTATTTACATTTTCTCATTATTATTCTACTTGTTTATAAACAACATTTTCCATTTTATTGTCCGGGGTAGATATACATAAATTTTTCGAACTTCCTACTCTTGAGCAAGCTACATATAGCTGACCGTGAGAGAAGCAGGATTCTTTGAGGTCGATGCCACAATATTTCAAAGTTTGCCCTTGCGCTTTGTTAATTGTAAAACTAAAGGCAAATTTAATTGGAAACTGCAATCTTTTAAATTGAAATGGCAATTCAGAAGAGATCAGTGGTATTCTAGGTATAAATACTGTGTGTCCTTTGTTCTTTCCAGAAATAAGTTCAGCTTCAATGACATTATTCGATAGCTGTTTTACGATCATCCTCGTTCCATTACATAGTTTTGGGGAGTTGAGATTTCTGAGTAGTATGATTGGAGATCCAATTTTCAGACGAAGGCAGTGTAATGGCATTCCTGGTACTTGTAAAGAGTTTAGAAATTCAGTAGGAAAGTTGACACTTTCTTCAATGGATACCATCGTGTCGATCGATTTATATACTTTCTCTTCACCAGGTATTTTCTTTAGAATATTAAAATTGATATCGTCAACAATATTATTTTTAGTGGCCAAAATTGCTCTTTGAAATAACCACTCTACGTTGGTATAGTTCTGAATAATATTTGGATAAATTTTGTCGTTTAGTTCGTTTTCAGTAGTGGCTATGGTACATAAATCACTATTGAGTTCAATGAGGCCGGTCGTTTGGTCAGTAGGATATGTACCTTCGCCTATTTGTAAAAGTATTTTAGCAAAATGTGCTGTTTCATCTTTTGATAATTCAACCCTCATATTTTTTGTTAATTGCAGTATTTGTACTTGCGGCCAGAGATGTGACTTTTATAAGCATGCATTGATCTCGTCTGCTGGTGTTGATTTGGGAATAACTGGAAGTGTTTGTCAAAATCTCCTGAGAGTATGAGTAGAGCTCCTCCCATCATTTCAGAGTTTTTTCGCAATTCTTGTAATGTTCTGTCCATGGCTTCTAGTGATTTTTTATGGGCCATGGTGCATTCATCCCAGAAGATAATTCTAGCATGTTTTAGAAGTTGACCCCGTCCAGATGTTCCTGAGATTTTACATATCGGGAATTGTTGTTCGGCTATATTCAACGGTAGTTGTAAGGCAGAATGGGCAGTTCGTCCTCCTTCCATAAGTGTGGCTGCAATGCCGGATGATGCTAGTGCCAGTGCGATGTGTTTTTCAGCACGTATTTCCGCCAGTATTAGATTTATTAGAAACGTTTTACCGGTGCCTCCTGGTGCGTCCAAGTAAATAATTCCACCAGTGTTGTTATTTATTCGGTTCATTATAACGTTGTAATTTTTTTTTGATTGTCATTGAGGAGTGGTTTGTTGTGAGCAATGTATTCAAGTAGTTCATTGACGTTGTAGCTTTTTTCCTTTGTAATTTCGTAGTTTAGCACACTGAAAGTATTTCTTTGTGGTGCTGGCATTCCAATTTCTACTAAGGTCTGGTTATTTATTGCTAAACATTTATCTTCTAAGCGAATGAGTGTTTCATTGAAGATGTCGTCATTGAATTCTATAGTCAGTTCTGGATTAGCTTGTCGGATTTGGTACAATATATCATCACTCATATTCCTTTTGAAAGAGTCCCATAGCTGTTTTGGGTTTGATGGGTTACATGTTGTTAGAATTATGGCGAATAACTCTCGAATTTGTTCAGCTGAAGCTGTGAGTGTGGCTTCTTGTAGTGTTAATTCCCAGTGGTTATCGTTTTCCAATAATCCTAAACGTTGACATGCTTCTCTGTAAGTCTGGCATATGTAGCCGTCAATAGTCCTGAGATCTGTGAAACTTGTTGGTCCCCGTATTTCGTGTAACAACATTCGGAGATAGAAACATTCGGCATTGTTTGGATGTACAGTGTATACTCGACCTATTGCGTTAGTTTTCATTATTTCTGGATGACCCTCTTCTGGCATTCCTTGTTTTCGTCGTTGAAAAATTTTCCTTGTTTTGTCCCACGTATAATAAATAGGGACGTCGACATACAGTAACGTCTTTGCGAATGGATCCGTTTGGCAAAGTTGGAAAAAATCGCGTTCGTGTATGGGAAAACTAAAAATCCTCCACGCTGCTTCGTTACTGTTTATGTATCTTCCCATTTGGTACATGAGGATTTCATCATTTCTATTATTTTGTTCGCTATTTTGGACTATTTGAAATACTGCCATATCACTACCTTTGTTTACGTACTTACATATATATTTAATAGATTTTACTGAATTGCAATATTCAACGTTTATGTGTGCTTGGAACATTTTGGAAAGTAGTGGGTTATATGGTACTACCCATTGATTATCTATTTCCAGTTCGTCTCTGCCTTGTATTCGTATTTTTGCTGTGAAGCCACCGTTTTTCGGTGATCGTCTTCTATATTTGGGATAGCCGTCATCTTCAGTTTTTGTATCGTCCAAGTATGGTTTTGGATATTTTTTTGTACATTTTCCATCACTCATGCATGGCGCATTGAAGTTTAATGGTCCACATGGTCCGTGAATCATGTTTTTCACTACTATGTTGTATAGTTCCGGATCATTTTGTGGATTGGGAAATTCAGCTTGGATGATTTTGTCGATATCCGTGGGATAAATTTTATCGTGTAGCCATATGAGATTGTGTGAGTGAGGTAATCCTCGTTTTTGCCACTAGATTGTATACATCCAGCATCTAACGGTTCCAAAGATGTGGTATTTTGTGATGACTTCAATAAATCTTATTTGTTTTTGTCGAAAAACTCGGGCTATCATGTCGTGACGATCCATGGAGGTTTGTCCGTATTTTAGTTGTTCTTTGATTTCTGGCCATGATGAGTTGCATGTAAATGTTATGAAGAGATCAGGTCGTCCATATTTTCTTACGTTGGTCATGGCATCTTGAGTATATTCGTGCATATGTCTTGGACTTCCTATGTATGATGAGGGTAAGATTACCATTGTTCCAATATCGTCAATATTGCCGTCATTTATGATCGCATCTCGAAGGTGGATGTATTCTTCTGTGCGTAGTTTCTTCTGATTCAGTCTTATGTAAAGCATCCGTTCTGCTTCTATTTTTGCGTACATATCTACCAGAAATTGTTGGAATAAACGGCGAGTGTTGAGAATGTGATTGTATATTTCATTGTCTCTGATCATTAAGCGGTAAGCATAGAACTCCTTGGAAGTGACTTTTTTGTTTTTTTCTATGCCTGTTTTAGGATGAATTTGTTTTATATTGAAATGATAACCATCCTCTCCGTGCAGAAATATTAACGGATATTGAAGAGCATCATATGAACGGTGTGTCTCTGCAATGCGTTGTAGTCCTTTTCTTCTTCGTTGTACAATTATGTCACGGCTTGTATTTTCATTGTCCACAATTACGATGGCGACTTCATCTATCTGAGGTGCATTAAATCTACGTTCGTGTTCTCCACGTGGTCTTTCATCGGCTCGAATTACAATTTTATAGTCATCAGAAATCATGCGGTCTAGTGTTGTTTTGAATATGTAAATCAGTTGATTGTATTTGTGTAAGATCCTCTGTACATCTTGGATTATTTCGCGTTTCAATCCAATAAAATTTGTACATCGTTGATCAATTTCGTTTTCTTCATTTCCGATGAAATATACTTGCAGAAATTTATAGTCATCGTTAGGCATTGGTAGTAACGATCCAATTTTGTGATAAATTTGCCCTTGAATTGAAAATACATATTCAAATTTGTCTCTATTAGTGTCAGTCGAAGTAACACCGAAAGAAGTCATTTGAAAGCAGGAGTTGTATGATCTTATATTTTGAAGAAAGTGTTTTGATTCTGGTGTTTCCCCGGTCATGTAATGTAGAAATTCCTGTGGAGGTGCTTCCAGTGGTGGTAATCGAATTTTTCCATTCATGCAACAGAGACCTGGTGTTTCTTTACTGAATTTTTTCGCGTGGCAAAATTGGCAAATGTTATTCATTTTTCCGATCACAACATATTTATGATCGTAATATTTCTTCGTCGGTTCGTAGTGGAATGCTTCCTTTGTTAGATTATCTTTTAAAATGCTCGATTCTTCAATACTTTTCTTTTCTTTTCTTTCTTCGCTTTTTCCGCTTCTCAGGGTGCTCATTCTGGTTCGTTGATTTTGTAAACGTGCTTCGCGCTCTTCTTCCGTTTCATTTCTTCGATTTTCTTTTTGTTTCCGCCGTTTCGCTGCAGAACTGGCAAGATCTCCACCTCTTTTACGTCTAGGCATTGTATTCTGTAAAATATAAATTAAATGAACATTTTATAGACAAATATATTGTTACGTAAGCGTGGAGCACGTTGAGACAAAGAAAAAAAAAATATTTAATCTTCAAGCGGTCGCGCGATATTTTGTTTATGGCCAAAGTATATAGAAGGCATCGATTCAACGCCGCGCGACTACTTGAAAGTTAAGGAAATTACAATTAAAAGAAAAAAAAAACCATTAGAATTAATTAAATACACTATTAAAAATACTCACATTTGATATTTCACAATAAAGGCTCACAGATAACTTTTTCCTTCTTCGCTCCGAAATCGAGAAAAACACACTATTAAAAATACTCACACGTGATACTTCAAAATAAAGGCTCACACACAGATAATTTCTTTCTTTTTCGTTTCGAAATCGCTTGTTTCGCTGTTCAAATCAAACTAACTCTGGCAGGTGACACCGGGCTCTTATATATTCAGAAAGCTAGGCTCTAGGATATTCGAGAAAGTTGGCGCTAGGATATTCGAGAAAGTTTGGGAATAATCGTTCGTTTAAGTCCATATTGTGTACAATGAATGAAATTCAACTATTCGACAACAGATGGCGCCACTTTGGACAATGAATGAAGTTCAACTACTCGACAACAGATGGCGCCACTACACTTACTTTCCGAGTTGAAGGGTTGGAAAAGCCCTTATATCTTTAAAGACACACCCTTTAGGTTAAAACGGGAACTTTCTTGTTCGAGGGGGAATAAAGGGCTATCACACTATATAAGTCCCTTTATCGTGCTGGGACTCCTTTTTAAGTTTTATCGGGACGCACATTTTCTCAACTTAGTTTTATTATATATAATGATGATAATGATTATTTAGGTCTATTGTATAATCACAAAAGGATAAGTACCCTTTCAGGATGTTGTTGATTCTCTAAAGTGTAGGCATTGCGCTACTGTTACACATCCCACCTGCGTCGACGCCGACACGTTGGCCAAGTCCTTTATTTACCAGCGAACAAGCCGGAGCGGCGCCCGACATCCGAAATCACTACTATTAAATATAGTTGACGTCCGTCTAAATATTGTTGGTGTCGAGTCAATCGATCCGAGGAGCAAGGGGCACGGAGCCTCACGACCTAACAAACGCACAAGGGAAGCTAAAGATGCTCCAGCAAGCCGTCGGTTTTCATACATAACACAACGCAGGATTGCGGCTTTGCCGCTTCTTGCATAATGATGGTTTTATTTCTATATATAAGTTACACGTACGAGTAATTGTTACTAGTACTTATATTATAGGTTTCTAGTTTGTGACAATGTTAGTTTAAAAGGCTATTTCGCAATAAATAAATCTTTAGTATAATTATGTACATTATAATTTCAAAGTGCCCTGTATAAATCTGGATGTATTTTAAGTAAGCACTATTTTATAGTACTTGGATGCAATAATTCGAAGATCCCGGCTTGTAACGCAGTTGTTACTTCTTGAATATAAAATAATACACCTTCCTGGGATAAATAGTTTGCCTTGCTGGTGATAAGTTAGCTGCTACAGCAATCAATCAGAAATGAATGATGCACAAGAACCTGTAAAAGATGTTTCAATATTATTTGTTATTTTTCACAGTTTCATTGTAATTATTATGTTTGAAAATGAAAGTGTTTGTAACTATCATATCAAATTTCAACTACTTACCATTCATTTTAGGTTAGAGTTGGTATTTTTGTGTCGATTTAAAATAAGATTAATTGACTATTAATACATAAATCTCACAAATATTCAGCAGTTCTTGGGTCTAGTCTATTTCTTTTTTTAAATTATTCTTATTGATGTGGATATTTCTATTTATCATATCGGCTTGAAATTTACCGTTTCGTTTTCCAGTTCCAGTTATCATACTATGCAGTCTTATTAACAAATTATGCTTAATATAAGGCTTTGTCGATATTATTTCGTCAACTAATAATATATAAATATAACACAATAAATACGAATGGTTTTCACTTTCACCATGTTTTGACATCTCACCTTATAATTTGATAGTGAAAGAGTTTTCTACAGTCGATACGGTATTTTTCGGTGACGTAAGTCAAATTAGTGTCTTATGGTAACGTTTTAATAAAACCTATCGATAACAAACTGCGATAACAAAGTGCTGATACCCTAAATACTATATATTCATGTGACTAGTTTACGGTCTTTTCAGTGGTATACAGACGGCTGATGATTTTTATTTTATTTGTAATAGCATATAAACTATCACCTGTTTCAACTGGGACGCGATGGTCATTTTATTTTATATGTATTTTATGTGAGAAAATGGCTGCCGTTCCTCAACCCACTCAAGGAACGGCAGCTGACCATCACGAAGCTTGATTATTGACCGCCCTTAACGACTTAAAATTTACCGCTTGGGACACGATGACAAACGGAAATTATTCCTAGTTAACGGCCTAGCAAGCGTATTAAATACCCACAAAAAGTAGGGTAATTTTTCAGAGCTAGTACGATTTCTATGCTTATTATTGTTCACTGCTCATATAATTGTCTACAGTTCTAAACCTTCAGATAAAATGTACTTAGGAAGTAAAACCTTTTTGGTTTACCTACAATCTGTTTCGGTCATAGATATAAAATGGCGCTTACTGGTTTCGGTTGGTGTGAAGGATGTGACGTTTGTCACGTCACGTCACTTTGTAAAGTATTGAAATCTACACAAACGAAACAAGCAATCGAACTGTCGTGAGCGAAGTGCATAAACGATAATTTAACTTATGGTATGGCAGTAATTTTTAGTTCTATAAGTGACCGCTAGAGGCTCTGCACAAATTCTCCATACAAATAATTTACGAATTCGTGAACGAATCTCGAATTGGGCTTATGTGCATGACTCGTGGTAGAGGTACTGACCTTCAGTGCGTTAACATGACAGATCACATTCGACGTGCCGCATACATCCGTCTCGTTCTACCTATGAGACGGATGTATGCAGCGCACTAAACGTAATCCGACATGACATGTCAGCATAGATCGTTTGTATGTGTTGCTGTCGAAACTGAAGGAAAACGATTCGAAGCCCGATTATTCGTTAACGCCTATAGAAAAATATTCAGGATTTTCTACATGACTCGTGGTAGAGGTACGGAGATTTTACTGTGTTTAGGTTGTGTGGATAAATCGATATCGATAGTGACCAAAGCCTCACAGGCCACAAGGTGCCCGGCTGGAATCGAACCAGCGTCTTCTGCAACACACGCCTTTACATGAAAGTAGTAAAATAATTGATTTGATTTGTTCTCTACGTAGCACCAATAAAATAATTAATGTGTGCTTATTTTTAAAGGGTAAATTAAATAAACGTTAAGTTAAATCAAATTATTATTATTTAGTTAAGATAATTTGTTTGGCTAGGTAGCATAATAAAACAAAAAATGGTAGTAGGCATTAATAATAGCTCAATATCAATTTCGATAAATAAAGTATGTACAACCCTAGCTGTAATTTTCACATAATTTCAGCGTATAAAATCCGTTCATGTTTTTGAGTTTAATTTAATAAAACTACTAATTGTAACCAATATTTTTAATGAAAATCATAGCATACCTGTGTAAGGTCAAACTTGGCTAATTTTTATTAGTAATTTTTTTATGGCGCACCCTATCACACTACACGATGGCATGAATTGTCCATATTCTCCTGTTTTTCCTTATTCATACATTATACTAAAAAGATAACTTATAATTTTAATTTTCACCGCAGCTTGTTGACATAAGAAGTACCCGGGTATGTCCTTAAACTACGTCCGGACCTGGGTATGTCCTTAAACTACGCCAAAAAGAGAGGTATGGGTACTGCGAATGACATCTCGCTAAGTGTGGTAGGGCACGTTCAGCGAATATCATCGCTCAAATCTGGAGCAGAGCCCGACTGGGGAAGTACCTCCACCTTACAGAAAACCACAGCCAAATAGCACTAGACCCTACTCATAGTATTGTGTTCCTGCTGGTGAGTAAGGTTGCCAAAGAGCTCAAAGAGGACCCAGTGTGTTGACGATGAGGGACCTTCTTGTTCCTTTAGTCGTCAACACAGTGAATCCTCCTTTTTGTAAAGGGTCGGCAACGCGCATGTGACTCCTTTAGAATTGCAGGCGTCCATAGGTTACGGTAGCTGCTTACCATCAGGCGGGCCGTATGCTTGTTTGCCACCGTCGTGGTATTAAAAAAAAAAAAAAAAACCACTCAACTGACAGACGATGACGTCATGAGAGCACAATACGGTGGATTTTTCGGCCGCATTAGATTTTTACGGAAATACAGTTGACACTGGTTTTGCGCTGAGTTAAAACGAAACGAACATATTTTATGTGTTTTGATTTTCATATGTCCGTCCGGTCCCCTATAGAGAGGTCATTGCTGTCATGTTACTGTTGGATGCATTGAAATAAATATATGGAAATCACACATCAACGAAAGACGCGTGTCGATTTGAGCGCACAACATGGCGGTTATACTGCTGTAATAATATATAAAGCCTGACCAGAAATATATGATCATGCGCCATGTTGCGGAATTTCATTAGAACTAATTTCTTACACTATGCATGTGTGAGTGTGTGAGTGCATGTGATAGGCTGTCACTATTGTCAAGTGTCGTTGAGGCGGTTTACTTGAATAATAATAGTGTCGAATATTAAATAATAAATGACAAAACATTCCCAAAATGATCCTTATTCAAGAGCGAACCATTGTATTTAGTGTCTATAAAAAATTTAACATCAGAGCTGACAGGTAATCAAATCAAGATGTCACCATACCATAGGGAGCACAGATATCTCAAAGAACAGATCAGAAATTATAAGTTGAACGTTTTCTATACTTCCGATCTGCTCTTACTAACGTACTTATCAGTAATTAAGAAAGAGATAAACACCATGCTATCTGACCATTCACCTGCTCACCATCATCATCATGCTTCACCTGTCATTGTCTCAGCCTTTCATGACTTCGTGACGAGAATTAGTGCAGTGAATGATAATTTTCTACTAAATATCGACATCGATATTTACTGTTGATATTACTTGATATCCGTAACAGGTATTCCACACACTTAACACTTTAACAGGTATTACAGGAACGTTATAAAAAAACTAACAGGTGAATTTTGTGCTTTTCAGTGGGTTTGTTTTTTAAAGGCAGTTTCCTTTTTTTAAGAAATTAAATTAAATTATAATTTTAGTATAGTTCTTTTGTTTTGTTTATCATTTTTCACAGCACCAATGGATTGCAGACCCGAATATTTGAAATTAATTTCAACTTGATACCTCACACGTTCCTGAGAATTTCTGTCTAGACAGACGGACAGACAAAGAACAAAGTGATCCTATAAGGGTTTTTTTTTCCGTTTGAGGTACGGAATCCTGAAAAGGACAAATAGTGCAGACAACTAAAAAGTCATTCATATATTTACACGTTTTATTATTTACAGGAGAGATATAATATGAACGGTACACGAGGACTACTGTCTACTGGGAGGACTGGCTACTGACCCATGAATAAAACAGTTGCATTTAAATGGACACGAAGCTTTTCCCCTATCTTTTTATTTTTTTACTTTTCCCTTATTATTTAGCCCTACGGCGTCGATCCATATTTGACGTAATAGATTATTTTCCGGAAATCTGAAAAATTTACAATTGAGTATGTAAACAATAATTTAATATAATAATATTTTGTCTTTGCCTATACAAATGTTTCATATCGATAAAATATCGACATAATTATTTTCATTTAGTTACAACACTAGCGTCGTTTACAAAAATTTAATTTTACCAATAAATCTCAAGAAAATCAACTTGAAACTACGTAAACAGTTCTTATTTTATAGTATCCAGCATGTGCAGTTATCCGAGACTATTATGTTACATAATGTGCTTGAAATTTTCGAAATAAAAACAATAGTGTCTTACCGATGAAAACTGGTATTTTCTCCGGACTTATTTGCTGATTTGAACCAGCTCCGGCAGTAGGGCACTATGCATGACATTTCTGCCTAATATAATCTTGAATTATTCAATTTATACACCTTAATTATCGGAAATAGCACCATAACTTGTAAGAAACCGTCTTATGCTACAATTTTGTGTTTGACGTCTCGGCTAATTTGACAAGTTGGTTAAGTTTTAAATCGAGACAATTAGTTAACAGCCGAACAAGGTCGTACTATCTGTCCCATTCTAACTCATCTTGGTTAACCATAAATAACCAAAGAGACACTATATGAAAAAAACGTCTGACTTATAATTTCTGATCTGTTCTTTGAGATATCTGTGATAGGGAGTAATACGCTCTATGACTATACTGAATTGTTGCCATATAGAATAAGAATAATAGCGCTTGAATAGCGCCCTCTTGACAATGACCATATATTTTGTTAGGAAAATTAAAACAAAAATGTCACATAAAAGTAATTTCTATTTAAAGGTAATCGAATCGGTGTAAGAACACTTACAATGGTGACGGGTGACAGAAATTATTCAAAAATAAGAGAGGCCAACATAAGGGAAATGTTGTCGCTTCAAACATGAAGATGTTCACAAAAACTTTGTAATTGACTTTGAGAAACATTGAATTCTTTTCCTGACAGTATGTATGTAAAGCCTGACCAGAAATTCTTGAAGAAATCGCGAATTATATCTTTTTGTGACCCTCCACTGCTATTATAGTTTGGCAAACCATCTCTGTCAGTAGAAAACCGCGGCAAATACAAATGACGTACATGTGGCAACACTGTGTGATGAGACACCGTATTTTGTGACGAACATTTCAACTCACATTTCTTTTACATTGAATCTATATCTAGTGCATTTCACTCTCTCGTCTTAAGCGCGAGTGAGATAGAACTCCCGCAACGTTCTCTATTCAATTTAAAGCTTGACCAGAAATATATGATTATTGTCAAGAGGGCGCTATTACTCTCATTTATATGGCAACAGTTCAGTATAATCATAGAGCGTGTTATTCTCTATGGTATGGTGACATATTGATTTGTTTACCTGTCAGTTCTGATGTTAATATGAAAATGTTTCACAGCGTAATAGTTTCATTTCCCGAGCGTATTATTTACAGCAGTTTATTATATACACTATTTACAACGTTTCGCTCTTGACTATGGATAATTTTGGTTATTTTTTGTCGTTTATTATTTATATTCAACAGTTTATTCAAGTAAACTGCTTCAATAGCACTGACAACTGTGACAGCCATCACATGCACGCACACATGCAAATCATTCTGTCATTAAAATTATTGCCAATGTAAGAAATTAGTTCCAATGAAATTCCGCAACATGGCGCGTGATCATATATTTCTGGTCAGGCTTTAAATTACTTTTTAAAGCATACGCCAATGAGGGTTTCCGCGATCGAGTTTTTCACTAGATGGCAGCACCGTGGCGACAGGTCTAGCTGTCACAATCCACCAATCATGTTTAACCATATATTTTTTGATTGGTGGATTTTGACAGCTACTGCCAAAAAGACCTGTCGTCACGGTGCTGTCATCTAGTGGAAATCTCAATCGCGGAAACCCTCATTGCCTCAACCAGATTTTATGTTGCAGTTGATGACAGATTACACGAAATCTTACCGTCTCCTTTTTACACATAGTAAATGTCACCTAATGAAAGGAGCGGAAATACTAACGAAAAATTGAAAACATAGAATTCGGTGATCATTGCTGCTTTTTTCACTGATTCTTAGAGTTATCATACTTTTGTTCGCTGTACATTGCTACTGCGTTCGTTGGCTGGCCAGACTTAAAACGGCTATCACACATGGCAATTTGTAGGGTCCAACCTGTTGTGTCCAACTCCTGTCGGCGTTGGGCCCGTTATTACACTTTCCCTACAAATCGTCCCTACAAACCCTACCTTAGCAACAAATCGTCCCAACCAACGTTTACAGAGATGCCTTCAAAACATCTAAAAAATGTATTGGTGAAGCACGGTGATAGTACTCATAACAGTATACATTAAATAAAAAAAAGAAACTGTTTTTATTATTATACTGTGATGCAGCGCCATGAGCGCGCACATAAATGAGCTACGCACGCTGCGACCGAGCGCACCGCATCGTGGCCGCCGGCCGACTGAAGCCGACCGCAGTGTTGCCAGAGCACTACCAGCTAAAAGTACGGTCGTGTGTCAAAAAAGGTACGATTTTTATTTAGTTCTACAAAATCGCCACATATAAGATCAGGGTGGTTTTTATTGATGTACGGGTTATAATTTAGCTATTTGTCTCTCATTCTAACAAGCATATGCGTTAGAATGAGGGTTTCCGCGATCGAGTTTTTCACTAGATGGCAGCACCGTGGCGAGAGGTCTAGCTGTCACAATCCACCAATCATGTTTAACCATATATTTTATGATTGGTGGATTTTGACAGCTACTGCCAAAAAGACCTGTCGTCACGGTGCTGCCATCTAGTGAAAATCTCAATCGCGGAAACCCTCATTAGCTTTACATTGAAATTGTAAAGGTAACTTCTGAGAACCACGATCAGCGGGCCTACCGCGAAAGTCGTATATCGAAATTTTTATTTTCTCCTTGTCTATCGCACTTGCTGATACGAGCAAAAGAGATGCAAATAGCGAGGTTTTGAAGTTGGCAGTAGGCCTCAGGTAACGATATTAGTCGAGTGCTGATGCCTAGCATAGATACTCTCATGAGAAACTCGGGCCAATGTGAATGGAGGTAAGTAACGGCCAACCCGCACGAGGACACAGATTAGTGACTACACATTTTGGTGACGATTTCTGCTACTTTCATCCTATATTTCTGTGACACAGTCTAGTGGCAGTTGATTTGACACGTGACGTTATAGTGGTATAAAATAATTATGATTGAATACAGTGACCATATTTAGGTAGATAGACCATGATGACAGTATTAACTAGATAACACGCTCGATATTCACTACGATGCACATTCTATATCGTTAATTTTAGGATTTACGGTTCATGAACTAGGATCAATACGTCTGATTGGCGCTGCAAAGTATAATTTTAGTATGCTTTTGCCGGGTACGCTATAAAGTACGATTTTTAGTACGGTTTTCACCGGGTAGGCCAAATAGTACGGTTTTATTACGGTTTTCCGCAGGGTACGTTAAAGTTACGCAGAGGTCCAAAATAGTACGTAAAATCGTACCAAAAGGTACGGTCTGGCAACACTGGCCGACCGCCCCCCCCCCCCGTCCGGATCAGACAACGAGGACAGCCGCGACTCCGAGTCGCCCGCGGACGTGGACATGGACCAGGGAGACGGCTAAAATCACCACGTGATGTTTTCTCAACACCACGTGGTGATTTACCACCACGTGGCGCGAGGTCACCCCCATCACCACCGCAGCGCCGGGCCGGCGCAAACACCACGCCGGCCAGACCACTTCGACGCCGACGTCTCGAGTCAGCCCACGACTCGGCCGACCTCGCGTTGGACCTGGCTTCTTGGGTGGCAATTTTTGAGAAACTCAAGCGAGTGACTCGAGGATTGCTACCCGAGGACTCACTCGACCCGCTCGAGGCAGCACTGCTCTCAACCCTGCAGGCGCACACAAACTCGCGCCTTCAGAAGAGGCAACGAGATGAGGACAGCCCGCCGGGACAGGAGGGAAAACGGGAATGCAACCGCATTTCCCCCGTGTCCCACGGGCCCCCTCACCCCGTTGCCTGCCCACAGGAACCCCAGCAGCCAGCGACATCGGGACGAGCCGCGGAGAAGGACAGCGCTGCAACACCAACCGCAGCCACGGGATTGAAGAAGAAGGCCACCAACCCCGCACCGAGAAACACCTACTCGCAAGCCGTCAAGTCCCCCCCGCCGAAACCGTCCACATCTCGAAAGCCCAACGCTAACGCCGATCCCTCTCTTCCCACAGAAGCCGACACCGGAGCCCCGCCATCACGGGCCAGCCGCCCACGATCTCGGTCGAGGTATTCCCGGACTACGAGCAGAACCTCAAGACCATCGAGGCTCAGCTCGGGTACAAGGCCCGGACTCAGACGCTGACTCCCGACGGCGTCATGTTCCTCCCCAGGACCGGGGAGGAATACAGGGATGTCATCGGCTACCTGAAGGAGGCACACGAGAAGGACAAACGCATCAAGTTTGTCCAACACCGGAAGAAGTCGCAACTGCCACTGAAGGCCGCTATCCGCGGTCTTCCTGCAAGTACCACCACCCAGTCTATCACTGAGGGCTGCGCCGCCCTCGGATACAAGGTAGACCACGTAAAACTTATCTCCATAGGTCGAGGACGAGGAGGCAGCGTGTTCTTCGTGAAGCTGTTCGGGACGGAGAAGGAGAATCCGGGCTTCATGGACATCACCGAGCTCGGCCACATCATGGCGAAGATCCGGGTGGAGCCCTGGCGAGGCAAACGCGGGCCCCCGCAATGCCACCGCTGCCAGGGCTTCCGCCACTCATCACTCGGCTGCCACCGACCAACCGTCTGCGTAAGTTGCGCAGGCAGCCACTGGTCGCACGCCTGCACGCACCCCAAGGACGAGCCGGCACTCTGTGGTAACTGTTGGGGGGACCACCCAGCCAACCACAAACAGTGCCCGGTCTACCTACAGGAGCTGCGCAACTGGCAAGCGGGAACCAGGTCTCACTCCCGCCGCCAACGCCAGCGCCGCGGCTCTGCTACCAGAGCATCAGACACGCCGAACCAGGTAGAGGACTCAGCTCAGGGCTCTCTCATGGCGCCTGGGAACCCTCCCAGGCCCCGGACGAGAGGACAAAGGATACAACAGCAGCAGCAGCAGCAACAACCACGCACCCAGAGGCCGCGGCGGCCCCGCAGCGAGCCTACACTCGCAAAAAATCCGGTAAACAACCAACAGGACGCGTTAGCTCAGTAACAAACATCACCGCCGCGCTCGCCGCGGCCATGGAGCAGTTCACAGAGGCGGTCTCAAAACTCTCCAAGTCTGGCTAGTTCCAAGCTGGCTCACCACCACAGCAGCAACTGTAAGTAGTTTTCTCGCAAGCCACTCTCGATCTTTTACGGCCTAAAAGAGAAAGAGTTACGAATTGTATATTGGAACGGTATCCCCTTCGAGGGTTTTTCGTAAGGCTTTGCTTACCAAAGCCGATGCTCCTCAAAACCCATTCATTTGGCTATTAAAGCGCTATAAATACGGTATCCCCTTCGAGGGTTTTTGAAAGGGTTTTTCGTAAGGCTTTGCTCGCCAAAGCTGTTGCTTCTCAATACCCATTCATTTAGCTATTTAAAGCGCTTTAAATACGGGTAAGCAGTTCCCCTAACTAATATTAGATACCTTCTCAAGCGCTTAAAAAAGCCTTTCGAAAGGGTAGCGTTGGTAGCTCTTGAAGGGGTTTCCCTTTCTACGCTCATGCAATTTTTATCTTTTTTCTAATGACAATAAGAGCAAAATTGTAAATTTACGTTGGACGACCGTATGTCTAGCGCGGTGTCGAAGCGGCGGCGCCTTTGACAAAGCCGCCAAGTTGCCGCTGCTTGCGGTTAAGAAGTACCTTATTGCATTGTAATACGGTTACCTTTTGTGTGGCGAAGGGGCGGAAGAATTTGGAGCGCGTGCGACGCATCGTTTTGGGAAGTTTGGAACTGTTTTTGTTTTTGTTTATGTATCGGCACAGATTATATAATAGTTCTTACGAAGTATCGGTGTGAATATCCATTATTTGTGCCATTTCTTTCGCGAAAACCACGGTGTCGGTTTTCGTAAGGCTTTGATTTCCAAAGCCGTTGCCTCTCAAAACCCATTCATTTGGCTTTTTAGACGAGTACCAGAAAATACATGTACCTCGATTGTGGGTGGATTAATCATCGCGTAGTCCCGCCTCCTTGCCAACGCGGTCATGTGGTAGTTCGCTCAGACTAAAGGCTCAAAGATAGTTCACTTGGAACAAACGACAAAACGACGAGGAGCCAGATTCACTCGAACATGTACATCATATCATACAAAAACGTGTATGCACTATTATACACGTTTTTAAATAAACATTAATGATAGTTATCAATAAAGACGACGGAGAGCTGGCTACGTCAGATATGACATAATAATGAGAGCAACGAAACCTAGTTAGTTTGCTATCCTATGCTTTTTTCTAGCTCCGGACATCTGGCAGCTGTTCATTGGTACAGGTCAAAGAACGTAAACCACTTCAAAAAGACAAATCCTAGCGTTCTAAGTTTAATATAATTTTCTTAATTCTATATGATAATAAATTATGCAAATAATTAGATTATATCATTGCCTAAAGTTTTTGTTGGATAAAAATTGTGCCAAACGACGCCATATCATATATAATGGGGAACTGACAAAATGAAATTTCCAACAATGGTCCTTAGAAAAGCAAAATTTGTATGGTGGGAAGTAGTTTTTATTTATTTTAGTGAAAACTACTAACTGTTTCATCTCGAATTGGTCCCTAAGTGAAATTCTAAAGTTTCCAAAATACTCTAAAATTAAAATGCTGTAGAATAAAGCGACAGGGAAGATTTCCCCTAAGAAAAGCCTTCTGACTGTATATAGTTTCAGTACATTGTTAAGGACCATTCATCTTCTCTCACTGTATGCAGTTGTATGGAATCCGGAACAGCGCCCTCTACAAAAAGTTTTCACCGGCCTTTATCATTCATAGTTTGTCGTTTGTCGTTCTGTCCTCTATAAATGAGAAAACTTGGGCAGTTTTTACCTATTTTGGTATTACTTTTTTCCAACAGAAAATTTTTGTTGGTGAATCACTCTGACCTCCACCCATTAAAAGCTACCAGATGCCCAGATCTATCTATCGTTGCCGGCTAATTAGGGGGTGTAGATTTCGAAAATGATCTGTTTTAAAATCCAAGATGGCGGTTGTACTTACTACTTACTTACTTACTCCGTTGGCTCAGCGACCCAAAGTGAATCCGATACCAGGGTGTGCTACTTTCCTCGATCCTGCGCTAGCTCTTGCCAATTTCAGATTCGGAGTTCGCTCAGATCCGCCTCGATCATGTCTTTCCAGCGATACCGTGGTCGTCCAACAGGGTGTCGCCCTTCCGGACAACCATGGAATGCGTTCTTCACTTTCCAATCTTCCCCCATCCTCTCGAGGTGGCCAAGCCAGCGAAGTCTGTGAGCTTTGGTCTCTCCTATCATCTGCGTATCCTATCATATTGTACCTTCAACTCAGTTCTAGCCATCCCTCCAGTGTTAAAACTTTCCTTAGGACATATTCTAAGACTAAGTTGAAGAGCATAGGTGACAAGGCATCGCCCTGCTTGAGTCCCCCGTCACTACAGTGAAGTCGTCAGTAAGTTCCCCCTCGACACGCACCACCATTTTGCTCTCCCCTGTCGCAACCTGAACCATGTTGCTCATGTTGGGGAAGTCAAAATTCCTTAAGATGGTGAAGAGAGCGTTTCGTAGGCCGTATGATATGATGATAGTGTGATAGCGCAGGGCGAATGAAGATGACGGTTATAGTACAGAATAATTAATAGTACAAGTACAGCAGATTCTCCTACCTGAATTTTAAGCTTTACTTAGTATTTATATGTCCACAATCTAACAAGAACCTGCTAAAAAGTGAGTTAAGTACTCGTAAGGTTAGAGCTCTAACCCTCAATGAACCCGAACGGCTGCTCAAAGAGTGGGCTAGGTTAGGTTAGAACTGTGACCCTCAACAAACCCGAACAACTTAAAACGGATTATATTCGGAATTCAAACTGCAATTTAAATTAAAATGGCTAAGAGATATGATAAAATCGCGCAGGATGACAAAATGGCTTACCCATTCCATAATTTCTCTAGTAATCTAACTAAATCTGAGTAAAATGAATGAGTAAAACTAGATTTGTCATTTCACTAAACTGGTTTAGCGATTAGATGAAATGTCTAAACCAGGTCATTAAGTTGACAAAATGGGTTCGATATTATAACTTCTTTGCCATTGAACTAACCCGGTTTTAAAAAATTATAAAATCTCAACTGACACAAAAGGAACTAGGTAACTTAAGTTAAATAGATGGCGCTGTACTAAATATTGTAGATAAATGTGAAATATACCTACCTAAACTTTGGTTTAATGACACTACAATAACTATTATAGTGAAATGTAAAAAGATTGAGATCTTTAGAGTGACTCTGTTTTCAACTGCTCATTTCGTCGAGCGATTTGAGCCAAAACTGCATGACTCATTCTCCAATCCTGAGATCCAGAAGGTAGTATGTAGGTTTCAGAAAAGAGTGTATTACCGCGTATAGTATTATATCTCAGATTTTAAAACAGACATAAGTTAAGAAATCTTCACGCCCTAATTAGCCGGAAATTACTACCATGACGATTTTTCATAAAGAAGTGTACAACAGCGATCTTGGATTTTAGACACACATAATTTTCGAAATCTGTATCCCCTAATTAGCCGAAAACAACACCATAACGATTTTTGAGAAAACAGAGTGTATCCGCCATCTTGGATTTAAAAACAGACAAAATTTTCGAAATCTACACCCCCTAATTAGCTAAAAGGACTCTACCATGATGATTTTTGAGAAAAAAAGAGTAAAACTGCCTTAAAAAGACCGTAAAAACCGTTTATGAAAGGTAGCCTTTCAGTCCCTATTTGACACCCCTCAAAATATACTGCGCAATTTGTATGAAAATTGCACATGTTTTCTCCTCCGCTCACTTTTGGACTAAGAGCTGGTCACGTCAGATATGACACAATAATGAGAGAAACAAAACCCGTCTGGTTAGATTGCTATACTATCCTTATTGCTAGATCCGGGCATCTGGGTGCTTTTAATTGGTGGAGGTCAGAGAAAATAGTAATACCAAAATAGGTAAAAACTGCCGAATTTGTCTCAGTTATAAAGGACAGGGCCTGTATTTTAACATTAGAATAAAAAAAATTGCGTATTATCACGGAAACAAAAACAGTAGGCGACAAACTATGAATTACATTATACATCGTTTGGCACTACTTCCTACAACAGAAACTGTTGGCAATGATATAATCTAATTATTTATATAATTTCTCATAATATTGCATGAAACCCAGAACTCTAGGATTGGTTTTCTTGAAGTGGTTTGCTTTCTTTGACCTCCACCACTTTACAGCTGCCAGGTGTCCAGATCTAGACATAAGCATAGTATTTAGCAAACTGACTAGAGGAGTTTCGTTGCTCTCATTATTGTGTCATTTCTGACGTGGCTCCTAAGGTTGCCTCGGAAAAGGCCGAAATACGTCCACGGTACTGTATAGAAGCTGTTTACACTGAGGTAGAATCTGTCCGGAAAGAGAAGTGTCGTAGAATGTATGAGCTCCCATATAAACCACGACACTTCTGTATTTGGACAAACTCCATAAGGTAAAAAAAAAAAAAAACTATTGTTTACGCAATTAATTATCTTGCAATAATAATAATATTATTGACTTAAGCATCTTTTAATACTTTATCGCATGATTCGCATGTCCTATGTTATAATATAAGTAGGTACAAAACCGGCGTGTCTCGCCCAGCGCGCAAGTATAGTTGGAGTGAACTTACTGTTGTTTATTCTGTAGTTCAAACGACTACCCTAAATTAAACTACATAATATACGAGTATTTTTGTATGGAGATACAGGTTTGATCAACGCAAAAAACGTTGTTGTAAACAGATCTGCAAATAGAGTGTAATAAATAATTAAAAGCACTTTATTTTTGTAAAAATAAGCGCTGACGCCGACAAACAATAACCCATCGTTGGCAGTGGCGGCTTACAGATTGATCAAATGTTGCAAAGGATAGCGCCAAGGTAATTCGTGGCGCCTGGAAGCGCGTTTATGAAATGTCGTAAGCGTCATATCACTTTATGCCATCTCAAGGTGAAAGTAAGCAACGAATTAAATTTTCATCCTACAATCCTAAAGAACTAGTTAATACAATTTTATCCTTATGGTCTTTATAATTGAGCAATAAAATCAGTTTTAGGTTAAAATAAGACCTGACTTTGAATAATAAAACTCTCGAGGAAATTGTAGCCAATCGTGTTTTCCTCCCACAAATCCCTCGGTCATATAGTCGTAAATAATTCTTGAAAGTATCAAACTTATATTTCAAATATGTTCCAAAAAAAATTAAATCTGCTGAGCACAACCTCAGTCATGTATCACCTTAAAGCGCTTTAAATACGGGTAAGCGGTTCCCTTAACGAATATCAGATACCTTTTCCAAGCGCTTAAAAATAGCCTTTCGAAAGGGTTTTTCTATCAGTAGAGGTAGTCTCGTAAGGGAAACCCCTTCATACGGCTAAGTAAAATGAATGGGTATTCAATCGATATCGGACAGCAAGTGATTTGGGCTGTTAAACGAACGACTAGCCGTTCAAAGGCTTTTTTCTGGGAAGGGGTGGGCGGGTCCCTGATTGGAACGCGAATTCCCTAACGGGAAAAACGAAGGAGCTCCGTCATTTTCTCCACAGCCAGAACATCGACATCATGCTCATCTGCGAGACGATTCTGAAGCTCGTAGCACCTCAACATCAACGGATACCAGGTCTATCGCCTAGACCAGGCGAACCCTCTCAACGCACACACATGGAGAGGACTAGCCGTCCTAGTGAAGAGGACGATCGTCCACCAATTGGTGGACCCGCCGCCGCAGCCGACTACCCTCTCCGCCTATGAGGTAGATATCAAACTAGTCGGACATGATCTGCGTTTGTTTGCTATTTACAGACCCTGCGGATACTGCGACGCCACCGACATCCGCAACGACCTCCAGGCGCTCATAGTGGACTCCTTCGTGCCGACCATCCTGGCCGGGGATTTCAACACCAAGCATCCCGCTTGGAATTCCTCCGCCTGCTCGCAGCCGGGCAGGCGCATCTACGAAGCCGTGGAAGAGCTCGAACTAACAGCGGAGGGGTTCTACGAGCCCACACACTACCACTTCGACGACAGGTGGCGCAGGGGTACCACCATTGACTTTGCGATCTCTCGCGGAGTCAATGCTGTCATGCGCCACGAGGTATTGTATGATCTCACGTCAGATCACCGCCCGGTGCTGCTGACTATTGCCGACGTGCCAACTACGAGGCTCATCAGAGGACCCAGCCGCCGCTATGATTTGGAAGCGTTCTCAGAAACACTTGTAAACACTCCCCGCACAGGTCCCATCTCTACCGCAGCAGAAGTCGACGCAGCAACCGACACAATCACCAAGGACATCAAGGCAGCCCTCAACGGAGCAGCGCACACGGTCCCATACACCGACCGGCGCAAACCTCTGCCCAGGCCACTACAGGCCCTCTTGGAGAAGAGGCGTTGGTACAGGAAACAGTGGCAAAGGCTAAGGGGCTCAGTCGGTCAAGACAGAGCTCAACCGCCTAGAGCGACTGCTAAGGGAAAAACTTAGCGACTATCGCGCCCAAAGCTGGGAAGAACACATTGAAAGTATAACTGATAATGTACCCTCTATTCACAGGTTATGCAAGCAACTCAGCACTACACCGGAGCCGATACGACCGCTAGAGGGAGCGGACGGAAAGCTGAAATACGGAGCTCGGGACCGGGCAGAGATTCTCGCCCTCAGTCTCGAACACCAATTCAGACCGAACCCCGACTCAAACCCGCTACACTCGGCCGACATCGTGGAGCGCGTGCAGGAATACCTCAGCACGCCAATCCAACCACACGATGACCCGATCTACTTTTCTCCTTCACAGGTCCAGACAACCATCAGGCGACACTGCAACCCAAGGAAGGCGCCGGGCCCGGACGACATTCCGAACATGGCGTTTCGTCACCTGCCGCTAAACACCTTAGCGGCGGTGGCACGCCTGTTCAACGGAATAATGCGTTCGGGTCACTTCCCGACCGCCTGGAAGACTGAACGAGTCATCGTCCTATCCAAACCTGGGAAGGACAGAAGAAAAGCCGAGAACTATCGGCCCATCACACTGCTCAGCATCCTCTCGAAAGTATTCGAGAGGTTGCTGCTCCGGCATCTCACACCGCACATCGCTCCTAGGCCGGAGCAACACGGGTTCAGAGCCCAGCACTCGACCACCACGCAGCTAACGCGAGTGCTACATCACATGGGACAAGCCACCAACAAAAAGGAACACACCGTGGCCGTGTTTCTAGACATGGAGAAAGCTTTCGACAGAGTCTGGCACGACGGTCTAATCTACAAACTTTCTCTGTCCACAGCTCCCCGACGCATCGTGAGAACATTGGCAACCTTCCTGGCAGACCGACGCTTCCACGTCCAAGTGGAGGGCGCCCACTCCCTTGAACGCCCCATCAGAGCGGGCGTTCCACAAGGGAGCTGCCTGTCACCGGCCTGCTACGCTCGCTACACCGACGACATACCAGTCGTTGGCGACGCCAAGCTCGCCCTCTTCGCGGTCGATGCCGCCTACTACACGTCGTCATTCAAGATTGCACACGCAGTCCAGAAGATCCAGCCGACGCTCGACGCCCTTCCTGACTGGCTCTCCAAATGGAGACTATCAGTCAACGTGGGCAAGACGCAAGCCATTATTATTACTAATGCCATTAAACTGCCTCCTCCTCCTTCTCTCTTAGGTCAGCCTCGTGGTATTCTTTCTGCTGCAGGACAAACAAGGAGAAGCTAAGACGGCAAGAGACGATGGCGCTACGCATCCTCACCAAGGCACCGAGACGCAAGAGGAACGCCACCATCGCCGAAGAACTACAATGGGAGGGCCTGGAGCAGTTCGTAGTCAGACTCGCACGGATCATGTTTGACCGCGCGGACAACTCTGGCTACGAACACCTCCAGAACATCGCGCCCCACTACATCAGGCCTCCCGAGCGCAGGGCCCGGGCTCTGCCACGGGCCCTGCTACACCTCGGATAGCAGCAGACGCCAGCACCGCGGCTGGGCCATCGGGCCCGCCGCGGCTCGCCGGGACTAGAAGCAGATGATATCACCGCGGCTGGGCCATCGGGCCCACCGCGGCTGGGCCATAGGGCCCACCGCGGCTGGGCCATAGGGCCCGCCGCGGCACGCCGGGACTCGCGTCGAAGCAGACGACATCACCGCGGCTGGGCCATCGGGCCCACCGCGGACACCGCCGCCGCGGCTGGGCCACCGGGCGGGCGGCCGCGGCACGCCAGGGCTAAGACACGAAGCAGATGACATCACCGCGGCTGGGCCATCGGGCCCGCCGCGGACCGTACCTGACACCATCGCTGCGGCAGGGCCATCGGGCCCGCCGCGGCCACACCAGACGTCAAGTCGTCCTCAAAACGACGACGAGCGACCATCCCACCGCAGTGGGATGCGACATGACACAGGAGTCATAGCAGAAATGCGGGCACTCCAACGCCTGCCCCCATCATAAGAGGAGCAGCGGACGACACCACGTACATACATCGTGGCAGTGATTCTCGCAGCCGCCGCCCGGCTGCTAGGATTGCTGTACCCAGGCTATGGCAGTCGCGGTGTTCGTATAGGAGCAATAGCACGCCATAGTTCTGATCCCTTCCCCCTCGCCTGTTCCCCCGTATCCTGGTCTACAGCGGTTGCGGTGTTCGTATAGGAGCAATTGCACACTGTAGTACCTACCGTCCGTCCCGATTCCCGTATCCTGGTCTACAGCGGTTGCGGTGTTCGTAGAGGAGCAATTGCACACTGTAGTACCTACCGTCCGTCCCGATTCCCGTATCCTGGTCTATAGTGGTTGCGGTGTTCGTAGAGGAGCAATTGCACGCTATAGTACCTACCGTTTCCCGTTCAACCGTCACCCTTGCCGTCCGCCGGCCGACCGACCCTGATCTCCGTACCGAGGGTCAAACAACCCCGCGTGGTTGTGGCGAGTAGACTAGGACCTCGCGCCCGTTTACACATCCCTATCTGGGAATCCCGTCTCGCGCTTAGTAGCATAGGTTAGATTAAGTACTCATAGTTAAGATAAATAAACCGACATAAAAGCCCGCTGTATTTACCACTGTTAATTTGTGTTTCTCTACTTTCCCCTGTGTCCCTCTCATCCCTGAGCTAGTTTGAGAAAACCCGAGGTCCCGTACGGACCGACGGAGTTGTGAGCCGTCTCGCCCGTTCCGACGCGCGGGACGACATCACAATACATATTTAAATGACCGCTCGAGCTGCCTGAATCTAACTTCATCTGCCCAATCCTTCTATTATTTAAATACAAAACTAGATAAATATATTAATTACCAGCGAATCTACACATTTTAACTTTTATTTTAAATAAAAAACCAGACGGAATGTGTAGCAGGCACTGCCGATCGCCCCGACACGTAGGATCTACTAAGTAGTCTGTGGCCCCGATCGCCCTAGATCGGGACTCCTACTCCCTAGGTGCCATTACACCTACCAACCCGACAGGTTGGACCCTACAAATTGCCATGTCTAATAGCTGTTATAGTAATGTAATGGCATGGAAGGTAATAAATAAATGTGAGTCTTTGCCAAGGATTAATATCACCTTCTCTGTCGTACCTATTGAAAATGTAATTAGACCATCCCGTTCAATCTTGGTACTGTTATTACTATGTCCCATCTATACTCTTACCCTATGTCTATGGAAATAAAGAAGAATTCACGTTTGCTTTATCTGTGTAAATGTTACCAGCTTGAAAAATTATGGAAAAACTGGAAAAATCAACCAATCTGGAGTGACAGAGAGGGATGTTAGGAATGTAGCGTGTAAACAAGCGAGTCAGGACTAGTAAAAGTAGCTGCTCCCGGCATAATCGTTCTCATTTTGCTGTCTTCGCTGTATTGTAGTAGCTATCTATAATTATATAGGGGTATAGTAAAGATAGGTAGTGTAGCTAGTCTAGTTTGATAGTAGCGCTCATATCTCGTTTGTCGTGCGGCTGTAAATAAATTTTAAACGAAATATTTATTTCGATGAAAATTATGACACATAAACAGAAGTGTCCACTTCTTCTAGTGCTCAGATATGATCTATCGAAAATAATCAAAATGTAAAGCCTAAGTTACTTGAAGTGTATGTGTCTGATAAGGGTGAATGGGATTTTGAATCTCATACAGTGTACATCTTTGCGGTTCATGAGTTAATCTCGAGTCATTTGATTAGTACTATAAACAAGAACTATGCAACAATGTGGGTTTTGCTCAATGTTGTCTGGACTGTTACGGAGAGCTATGTGCATCGGCAGCAGACGAGGTAGCAGCGAGTCGTACTACAGGGAGCTCGGCGATCAAGACACATTGGTAAACATTTTCATATCAAAGCTGTAACTGCTTCAATGCACATTTTTTATCGCAGCTCGCTAAGTAACAGTGTTTACGCACTGATGCGTACATACTTATTGGGTATGTAAAATTAATCAAAAATGCTGCTTGTGTTTTTATCACTCAAGGAGATGCTATAAGTTATAGTTAGTATTTGATTTTTCACCAATATAGAGGCAGTGATTAGTGTACAATATTTGATTGAGGCTTAGCAATATAATTTATTTATATATCTTGTTTACTACAATGTCGGTCACAAAAATAAGTGTGAACATACCTGCTACCTCATTCTATCAAATAGTTTATTTCATTGATGCTGTGATTCTTATGAGTAGTACTTACAAAACCATTTGTTCCCATATAGAACTTATTTTTGAAACTCTAGCCTGTATTACCTGTAGGCCCTACAAACAAATTAATTGACATCTATATTCTTATTAGTATCAATTAGCTCAGCAATTTTGACTTTAGAAACTACCTATGGTGGAACGTACTAAGGTTACAAACAAACATATTATATATTGGTATCATTGGGTTTTGTAAACTTCCAAGTTTATTTGACTTTTTGTATAACAAATCTATGATTTTTTGTTATATTATTAATTGCCATTATTAACTTTTTATAACAAATTAGCTAAAGGCATTAATTTAATTGTTCCGTCATGGTGATGCTTATGACCAATTATGATGTCTGGTTGAGTATATTTGTGGAGCCATAAGCTGTCCGGCTCGTTTTAGATGATAGATCACTATATTGTTTTATTAAATATCTACACTGGGCACCAGAGGCCTTGCTCACTTTTAATTTTTTACTCCTGGTGAACACTCATCTGTGCCTTGCATAATGCTTCTTGTGAAGTGATGATCATAGTGAAATTATTGAATTTATTGAGGGAGCTTCATGAGGGATGGTCCAGTGTCGCTTAAACATTTACAACTTTATCAGTATGGACTGATTTGTTTTAATTGTTGACCAAGGAACTCTCAGCATTCATGTCTGAGTATTCATATCTTATATCTAAGAATTTCAAAAGTTGTGTTACTGACTATATATGCCTACTCAGAGAGTATGGACCCGGGTATGTCCTTAAACAATGTCCAAAATAGAGGTATGGGTACTGCGAATGTCATCTCACTACGTGTGATAGGGCACAGCACAGCGAATGTCATCTCGCTCAAATCTGGAGCAGAACCCGACTGGGAAAGAAAGGGAAGAAACCTTACAGAAAACCACAGTCAAATAGCACTAGACCCTACTCATAGTGTTGTGTTCCTGCTGGTAAGTAAGGTTGTCAAAGAGCTCAATGAGGACCCATTGTGTTGACGGTGAGGGATCCTCTTGTTCCTTTAGCTGTCAACACAGTGAATTCTCCCTGTAAAGGGTCGGCAACGCGCATGTGACACCTCTGGAGTTGCAGGTGTCCATCGGCTACGGTAGCTGCTTACTTGCAGGCGGGCCGTATGCTTGTTTGCCACCATTGTGGTTTAAAAAAAATGAAAAGGTTCACAATTGTGTGGACAATGCTGCAAGAAGTGATCTGGTTTCATTTTTGTTTGGACTGTAGTACCTAGTAGATAGCATTATCATGTAAACTACTGAAGTATACCAAAGTTCAGCTCACTAGATTTGAAACAATAAATATACGGGGTCATGTTAAATAAAAGTCTGTAAAAAGAAATGCAATTCTCTTAATGTAAAATATCAAAAATAATGTAATTTATGCTGGTATTGTACAAGCTACAAAACAAGGAGATCCCAAATAATTTATAAACATCTTTTTTTTCCCTTTTTTTTATATATGGCTTTTACTCCTCACCGATTTAGGCGAGGTGAATTCTGCCAATGTCGAGGTGTATACTTTTGATTTTATTAATCTTTAGTAATATAAATGAAAATAAAGTTGTTCGGTTGAGGCCTTGCTGATTGTAAGGTGATAGCCTCCCTACAAACACGTGGGTGGCCGAGACCCCGGATAACCGTTTGTTCAACTAAAGGGAGGTTACGCGCGTTTTGAGACTAATTTTTCATTACCTGCACACTTGTTCGTTAGGTCACCGCACAATAAGCTATCAATATTGCACACTGAACCTGAACTACGTAAATTGCCGTGTCCACACCGGGCGCACAGCCTCGCGAGGAAATTGCCGCGCGAGGCGGCTCGGCTGGTGTGGACGTGCCTCGGCCGAGGCGGCGTGCATGTTTGCCTCGGCCGCGGCCGATCTGCTCGGTGTCGGTATTTCGGCACGCTCAAAGGCGCCTCAGTCGTTTGCCTCGCGAGGGTCTGGACGTGTTTATTTGGTGCGCGTGGTTATTTTGTTCCGTGCAAAACATTGAGCAACAGGATATTAAAATAATCAAGCTGATTAGATGAACTTTTATTTGTTTACTTATTGCCTTTACATAATCCTTTAGATGTTATATGATGGCATCACATTTCACTTCTGGTACAATTTTTGATATTGATTGTTTTGATATGCGAAATAAATATTGGAGACTGGTGTAAGAGTCCCCTGTTCTCAAGTATCGTAATGTTACAAGCACTTTCTCCCTAACGGTGATCGATTCTCTAAACTTTGTATCTTGCCTTTTTAGTTTTGTATTTAATTGTAAACACAACAAAAACTCTAGTTGTTCTTTTTCAATGCGTCCAATATTAGTTTCTAATCCAGTTTCTGTTAATTCTCTTGGGCTCACCCAAAATCTTTTTTACTTTATTTTCGCCGTTTCTTTTGTATAGCTTTAAAAAGCAAAATAAACGTAACAAAAACCACGGCAGTAATCACATGTGACGCCATTTTGAACAATTTGAACAGCTGACAGAGGGACGCCATCTAGCCGAGCAATTTGGCTCGGGCTTTCCTCGCGAGGCAAACTTCCCTACTAAAAATGTATACGAGCACGCTGCCGCGCGAGGAATAGTCGTTTGCTTCGCGCGGCAATTTCCTCGCGAGGCGGTGCGTCTGGTGTGGACCCGGCTAATGAGCAAAAAACAAAAAACTATTCTAAATACGCTGTCACCATCTTGAGCTCAAACGGGTATCTACCACAACGGGTACGGGTTATAAACATCTTAAGACTAATGAAGATTTGTTCTCTTCGTTTGTTCCTAAACTGACACTTCAACTGTAGGAAGAAGAATAATTGGTGCAGTAGTGTACTGCTATTTGGCCAAAGTTTAGATGCTTGATAACAGAAGGTAGAATGACAAAACAGATGGCATTTGAAATTTTAAGACATTAATTTCAAGTTTGTTCCTTTCATTCATCTGCAGATGTTTGAAGCTAACTTGTTCAGATGGACCATGGGCAACCAAACTTAAGTCCTTTTACCTGTTCACCCCGGGGCGAGATGTTCAAAATTATCTGAACAAGTTCATTGTGAAGAAATTATGAATTTGTGCAAATTATATGGAACCCGCTTAACTTTTTCTGCCGCAGACGCCGACTGTACTTGATAGTGGGGTAGCCATGGTTTAGGCGGCTTTCACACTGCTGCGGTTTCCGCATGCGGCGCCGGCGCACAAGCGAGATAGCGCTCTGCATGTGTATAGAGCTGTCAAGCTTGCACACCGACGCCACATCCGGTTGCGGTTACATGTGTGCAAAAAAATCAAAGGGTAGTGGATAGCAATATTATACTTATAAAAAAAGTATAGGTTAGTGGTACGCTATTGTGAGGAGGTGAAGTAGCACTTTGCTGGCGTAGTATGTGGGGGCATGGTAGAGCCCCCGCCAAGTCGAGCAAAACAAACAACAAAGGCACGGCCGTACCATCCTTTTCTCGAAGCAATTCAGGCCATTTTCGACCCCCCACTAATTCTGTTGTCGATAAAGCTAGAAGGCTGAAATTTATGTGACCAAGAGGCCATAACACAAGAATCCCAATATCATTGAATAGGCATGATGACATATGTTGAATTATGCAATAAAATTTAGTTGATTGGATGCAAAATGATCAATATCTCCAACTATAGTGAAAATTTATAAATTCTATTGAAATGGCTCAAAGATATCAATCTGCAAAATTTCTAAATTTTATGATTTTTTAAAGTGTGAAATTTAAAAAAAACAATGATACCATTCGATTTTTAACATTTTACTGTAAAATAAATTGTATGGCAACTATATACATAAACGCAACATTTCACTGTAAAAGTAACAATTTCATATTTTTTCCATACTTTAAACAGGGCGACTATGTGATCGTGACGTCACTTTTGCACGTCCTTTTGTTTAGGAGCGTTTTGAGAAACAAATGCAAATCTCGGACTTTAAGTCTCATTTCTGACTTTTGTGTTGCTTTAACGCAATTGGCCCCATATAGACATTTGATCCTCACAACAAAACGAATCGATTGATACCATACATGAAAAAAATTCACCATGCCTATTTCTACATATACTTTGAGACCTATAGTCCAGTACGCGAACAAAATCAGCTTCGATAACTCACAAGTGGCCAATTTTTTGTAGTCGGTTAGAATACTCTGAGAACTACTCCTTATAAAAATATATATCGGATTTTGGCGTAGATTTAGGTATAAAGTAGGTATGTGTTAACAGGCCTTCTTAATTTAAGGTAAGATTATACAAATGGCATTTTTCTTCATGACATAATAGTATTTGACTGTTTGAACATCGGCTGTCATTTAATAACGTATTTTTCAACAGCTTAATTCAGTATAATGTAAAACGTAAAAAAAAACATATTTCCACCAAAACATTTTTCAAGTGTTTTATGATGACTGCATTATATTGAAAGCTATGTAAAGTAACGATCAGGGTTAATTTATAATAGATTCATCAATAGATTGATTTTATTTCAGCATTTGAATTTTAAAAGCGTTGTCTTGACCATAAAAGAAATCTCCGAAATTTTCAAGTCAGCGTGTTTAGTTTATAATTATTATAGTAATGTTTATTAAAAAGAAATAACGGATTTATCAATCGCTGTAAGTTTTAGGAACTTATCTGTTCAATTCGTAATTTGAACGCATGTAGATTTGCGCGGGAGTCTTGTGCGCGGGCAGCGCGAGCGGGTCCACCAATCACGACGCGCCGTGTCTGTCTTTGTTTGTGTTTAACTCTCACCGCTCAACCGCGATGGCGATGATCCTCTCAAACAAAACAAAATGTCGAAGATAAGTGCATTTTGTGGTCAATTATTGAATTTTAATGGACATGTATATTTGTGTTTTGTGCCGAATTCAAATAGCTGTCTGTGGTGTTGTGGATTCAAATAGCTTTCATATACGATATGAATATTACATTACTTATCCCAGTAGTGGATCGACAAGTTTAAAGAAGTAAATTGTTAGTCTTATCGTTTATTGATGTTTTTGTTAAGTATATTCTCATCTGTCTCCGCCTGTGGTCACGTGGGTTAGGCACAGATGGAAAACAAACTGTTCCCTTCGGTCCACGGTGGGCACAGATGGGAAAAGTTATATTGAAAGGCTGTTATCGTTTATTAATGAATGTCTTTGGTTAGATGTTTAAATTAAATAACTTATTTCAGTCGATGACTAGTTCTGATAGACTGTAATATTTTATTGATGCCGTTACTTAAGATATTACATAATTTGTACAGTCTGCAGCAGAAGTAGCTTAGCGGGGAAGTGTTCAAAAATTTCTTGACACTACTTTATTGTTAAGAGAATAAGAGTGAGTGAACGTAATTTTGAACACCTCACCCACTAAGCTACTTCTGCTACTGACTACGCCAGTTGTAAACTGACTTGGTCAAACAAATAAATATGCAAAGTTGTTATCGTGCATTAACTAATGTCTTCCTTTAGATGTTTCATAACTTCGAGTGGTTTGTTTAGTTAAAAATAACAAATAATAAATATAAATAAATATGAAAGACTGTTATCGTTTATTGATGCCGTTACTTAAGATGGTACATAATTTGTACAGTCCGCAGCAGAAATAGGTAAACGGAAAAGGGATTGAAAATGATCTTGACACTACTTTATTACATAACTGTTTTAAGTAGTGGGTTTACTACCACTCACTCCACTCTGTATGTGCAATGTAAATTAAACACATTGTTTATTCATGTTTTTTTAACCTATGTATGTAGTTAAATTTTAGTTTAAATATTAAATGTAAATGTAGTGTAAAAGCCTCTAAACTGTTCGAGTGTTGTTGCACACCTGTTATTGGTGCATAAATATTTTACATGTCAGCTTGCTCTTAATGTCATTTACATGTTTTGTTTATGTACTGTTGGTGTGTCTCTAGGTATAATAAAATAAAAATAAAATAACTTGTACCAGTTGTAAATTGACTAAATCAAACAAATAAATATGAAAAGTTGTTATCGTTTATTAATTAATGACTTTGTTTAGATGTTACATAATGTATTCCAGTAGTGTATTGACTAGTAAAATAAATTAATATGAAAGACTTATCGTTTATTGATACTCCTTTGGTTCTATTGGTATTATTGGTTCGTCACATGTGGTGTGGAAAAATGGAAATAAACTCTTATTTTAGATGTCACAAAACTTGTTCTAGCAGTAAATAATAAATATTATGGGACAACCTTACACGAATCAACCTAGTCCCACAGCTTACTCAATAAGACTGGTCTTGTAGTTGTAGTTACTAGGCGACGATACGAGTATATACAATGTGTTACTTGAGCCACTAAAAAACCCCAGACCCCCAAAAGATTTTTATTTTTGCTAATTAATGTCGAGTATTTATTTTTCAACCAGTTACTTATTTCGAAAGATATTCGTATGTTTAGTTTTCCTTGCAATTCTATGCAATTGTTAACTCTACATTTATTTATTTATGTATGTATTAATTTATGTATATTATTTATATATATATAATACGGTTATGTATTTAGAATTAGTAATATTCAGTTTAAAATTTCCCATGGTTGTAATAATTTTCCGCACCTTTTACCGTTTATTAATTCTCTGTTAGGCCCAACGGTTAACTGGTAGAGAATGCCTTTTGGCATTAAGTTCGCCTTTTGTACTCTTTTTTTCATTGTGCAATAAAGTTTAAATAAATAAATAAATAAATTTGTTGCGTTGTTGTCACATCTCTACATGTGTCATGTCATGTCAACCTATCAACCTACTTTGTCAATTTGTATGACATGACATAAGATGATATACTTTGACAATGACAACCTACATGACACAATGTACAGTGAAAAAAACAAATTTGTCACAACTGCCAGCCTTTATTAAATATTCAACCTCTATCTCCTAACCTCTCGAGAGAATGGTTAACTGTAGTATTAGAAACTTTTAGACTCGACGCGTATAAAATTGGAATATTAAACAAAAAGTATAACCATGTTAAGATATACTGCAATCGATTCTACTCTTGATTCTGAACAAACAGTTTTCAGGTTTTTAGTCTTGGTTGGGTATAACACGTTGTATAATAGATAAATACATTTTTGTTTAATTTTCCAATCCTTTTTTTTTCTGTTCTCCAATTTTCCATCATATTTATTGTATTCATATGTATTAGTTTATCTTGTTGTATATTATATAAGTATTAGTTTGTAACCATATATAGGGTGGGGCCTGTAACTAAAGCAAAAAATTAAAACGTAGATTCTAGTCCTCAAACTAGACAACTTTTGTGTAGCAACTTTTTAAAATCATAAAGTTTTTAGATTGTTATTTTTTCAAACAAAGTAAATAGTATTTTCAATGTACTTAAAACTCCGTCTAATTGACATCGCCTGTCAGTCTAGTCACTCTACAGACATAATCAATTTCATAGTACATTGCGTGTTCGAATTAACTTTAAAATGTAATAAAATTCAAACCGCGAGTTTTTTTTTCAAAGTCGTCAAACAAACGTCGCGTAGTTTGAGGAGAAGAATGTACAATTTAATTTTTTGCTTTAGTTACAGGCCCCACCGTGTATATGTAAACTTTTATTTATTGTAAATATATGTTTAATAAGTTTTGCTTTATGATAACTATTATCTAACAATAACATTTTCTTCCTGCACCAACTTACAAGTCTCTGTTTGGCCCAATGGTTGACTGGTAGAGAATGCCATTTGGCATTAAGTCCGCCATTTGTACATTATTACTTGTTGTGCAATAAAGTTTAAATAAATAAATAAATACTTAAATACATAGAAAGCATCCATAACTCAGGAACGTGATAAACACACAAATAAATACCTTATTCAGGATTCGAACCCGGACCCCCTGCTTCATAGGCAGTATCACTACCGACTAGGCTAGGAAGCCGTTAAAGCAGTAAGTTGATTAAATCATACTAATGAATATAGATGGCTGTTAATCGTTTACTGATATATTCAGAGCAATGACGCGTAGTTGCAGCGGTCGCGAGGCAACCGCCTTGCTTGCAACCGGCTTGCGGTATTTGAGCTCCCGACGTGTTGTAGGACCACCCTGTGCAACCCGAACTAACCCAACTTTGACTTTTTTTTTTCCTAGTGTATTCATGTGATGAAGACTGAGCATGCAAATTGCCATTCTCCCTGGCCTGGTCAGTCGATCAATCCGTTAGTGTTGGAAATCGGGGGAAAAATAAGAGGGGGGGGGGGGGGGGACAAAGTACATGTTGGGTCAGTTCGGGTTGCACAGGGCGGTTCCACAACACTTCGGGAGCTCAAATACCGCAAGCCATCTGGTTGCCTCTCGGACACTATAACTACGCGCCATAGCTTTAACTAATATCTTTGTTTAAAATGTTACATAATCATGTATCATATATAAAATGTTACACAATCAAATATTTCCCTCCATATGAATATAGGAAGGGGTAAAAAAAACTTTCCATCTCCTCGCACATAAAAAGCCATATGGGAGCATGTGAAAACGTTTTATTCCGATATTAGATGTATTCCCATCTACCCCGACCTCGCATGACCAAGGCGGGCATAGTTGAGATTGGGAACAACTCCTCTCGTTCGACGTCAGTACCCCCGGGAACGGATGAGAACATAGGTAGCTATTCCCTTAAGTGCCTGCTAGGGACCGATGGGAATAGTTCCCTTTATGTAAAAATAGTAGGAGGAAATATAAAGTTTCCATCTACTCCCACATGGATAGTCATGTGGGAGCAGGTGCGAAATTTTTATTCCCGTATTAGATTTATCATCTGTCCCCATCGCGCATGACCTTCATCAAGGCCAGCACACATGCGAATGACTCCTCTCGTTCGACGTCTGTACCCGCCAGGAACGGATGAACATACACCTATTTCCATCTGTGCCCGCTGGGAACCGATGGAAATATTTCCCTCCATATGAATATAGGAAGGAGAAAACAAACTTTCCATCTCCTCGCACATAAAAATCCATATGGGAGCAGGTGGGAATGTTTTATTCTGCTATTAGGTGTATTGACTGTTTTTTTCCTTCCCATTCTTATTTGGTTTCACCAAATCATTATAACTGTAAATATATAGTTTCAAAGTCACTTATAACTCAGAGGGATTGAAATATCGCAACTACAAAAATACCAGTTTTTTACATTTAGCAATGTGTTACACATCAAGTTTGAAATCACACTCGAGTACATACATAAGAGAAAAAAAGAACGTGTCATGAAAGAAGAAGTGATAATATGACTAGTAGGTACATACGGGAACGCCTTTTTACGTATAAAAATGAAATAACTCACTGACCTGTTGTAATACCTTTATATTATACTCTCTAACTAAAAAATAAATCGTTATCAAAGCTCAAAACTGTTCGCATTCTGGGCAGTACTATTATTTACTCTGTGCCCTAAACTAAACGAAACGTCCAGATACAATATTCGCGTACCTACTGGTTTACCATGGAAACAGCGCAGCGGCCGGGCAACGGCGCACGGCGAACAGGCAACGTCGCGTGCGGCATGACGGCTGCCATAATCTCCGCGCATTTGAATTAAGTTAAGAACTGATAAGTAAAAAAACTGGGAGCGATTGATGGATTTGTTATAATTTTGGTGCAAATTTTAGTAAAATGATAAGGAACACAACGCGTTGACTTGAAAATTTTGAGATTTCTTTTATGCCTATTAGAACGCTTTTAAAATTCAATTGCTCATTAAAATTTAAGCGATTGAATAATGTGTTATAAATCAAACCCATTACTTGCCTTCGATAATTTTTAATATATTTCAGTTGCCATATAACACTTTAATTATCTTTTGGAGGAAGTATATATTTTTTATTTGTTTTAAAAACGGCTATCGATAAATCTGTTAGTAAATGTCAGGGGACATTCATATAGTTAAATACGATAATCTAATGAAAAGAAATACCACTTGTATTATCTTTTGTTAAACTTATAAATGTCGCTAACAAATTTATTTTTAATACCTACAGCGACCTCAAAAACAGTTAGAAAAAAGTTTTCGCCATTAGTGCTCAGTGTACTCTTGCTGATACCAAAAAAAAAATCGGACTTGAGGGTTATGTTTTTTTCAAGGCAATTTTACCGTTCCCGTACTCCACTACTATTGCAAGTCAAAATTAGTTTTGTCAAGATGATTAAGGCTGGATTTACAATGCCTATACAAAATTGCGTTCCTCGAACCTTCAGGCTATACGTCTGTTTTCGGTACTAAGTGCCACAGCGCCATCTGTTGAGTCTGGAGTCGAGTTATTCTGTCAGCGCTAATTGCCGAACAAAATATTACAAACTAGAATTTATTTATTTAATCTTAATTGCACATAATAAGATGGTACAAATGGCGGACCTAATGCCATAAGGTATTCTCTACCAGTCAACCAATAGGCTTAACAGAAAGGTTAAGTAGGTATTTAGTGTTAGCGCTAGTGCTTTAGCTTGAAATAAGGGAACGCTATTTTGTATAGGCTTTGTCAATCCATGTCTTAATCATCCTTGGTCACTGACTCACTCACTCACTGACTCATTGATCACGATCATCGTATATCTAAGGTACTTCTAGCAGTCCCACAAGCTCCAAATTTTGAACACTTCTAGGGTTTAGGCTATAAAGCCACTGAAAATGTATACATACCGCAATAACAGTCGGGTTGTTTAGTTTTACAAACCGTACAGTTAACATTTTAATCCCTTATAAATTCATTCTATTGATTTGATTATGAAAATATAGACATCTAATATTCAAAGGATCACAATGACATGTTGTTAGTAAACTCCGGCACAGCGGCTTGGTTTTACATTAGATCTTAATACTTTTTGCAGTAGGGGAACTGCGTTGCAAGACTGGCATTTTTGTACATTTCATATTTTTGCTGGGATTATGTTTAAACGGACGATCTGTTAATACGAACCCCTTGACCACAGAATAACTAATAGTACTACCGTACCTTGACGACGAGTGAAGTTTATAACGGTGTCGGCTTGACTCCTCACTTATTAAAATTCTTTGCGAGTTACATGATGGACAGGCGGCAGTATGTAGAGTATGCGGGATACAGGTTGGATCCTTATTTTGTGAGGTCTGGAGTAAGTCAAGGAAGTAACCTTGGCCCGTTAGAATTTATTATTATGGTAAATGACTTGCCCCAGATTATCAGACATTCAGGATGTTTACTGTTTGCGGGTGATTTAAAGTTATTTTTACCCATAAACAGTGCTGCAGATTGCACCAGATTCCAGAGCGATATTGACAGGGTAGTTTTATGGAGTGAAAGTAACAAGTTATATTTTAACACATCCAAGTGCGTGACTATTACTTTTTGTCGTGCGCACACCCCTATCTGTCACGACTACTGTATCCACGCCGAAAATTTAAAAAGAGTGACAGATAAAAGATTTAGGTTTAAAATTTACATCTGATTTGAGATTTCGTGATCATGTTAAAAATATTTGTAAAAAAGCTTACAGGATGCTTGGTTTTGTACTGCGTCGATCTCATAGCTTTACGAATATTGGAGCAGTTGCGGCCTTATATAATGCTCTCGTCCGCAGCAGCCTCGAATGTAACGCGGTCATCTGGGCTCCGCATGAGGCGATGTACCAGTTAATGATCGAACGCATACAGAATAAATTTATTCGTTTTTTATATTTACGGCAATATGGAGTATATCCTTTTTACCCTCTTATGTATCCCACGTTGTTTGTCCTGGGCATGGTGGGATACAACGAGTTGCTGGTGCGTAGGGAGCTGAGTCTAGCGACATACTTGTTTCGGTTGCTAAGGGGGAAAGCTTACAACAGTGAAGTGTTGAGCTGCGTGAGCCTGTACGTGCCCGAGAGGTACGTGTGGCGGCGGCGGCGGCCGCGACTGCTGGCCGAGCGGAGCGGGCGCACCAACCTGCTCGGGAAGGCTCCGCTGACGCGCGCGGTGCGGACCCGTAACTTAGTAGCCGAGAACATTGATTTGTTTTGGTGTTCTCGGACTGAATTCACAAAGTCCACATTGTTCATATTATGTTATTTGCGCCATAAATTAGAATAATTTGTTAAGATTAATAGATTAGATTTTGTTAAGATTATTTGTTAGACGAATTTGTTAATAGTTACACTATTGTCTTTAGTACCTGTAAAGATAGTTGTAAGTGTGGAAATAAATAAAATAAATAAATAACCAAGTATTAATGATGGATTTTGTTCAGCATCGGTCGCTGCGCATCGTGATATGAATGGCGGCCGACCGTCGTCGTATTTTTATTATTTCTGGAAATCTATTTTACGGATCAAACCGTGATAGGTATAATTTGAAATTATTTTAAATATACTGTAATTAGTTCTATGAAGTCTGAGATGCAAAATTAACCGTTTATTACGTTAAGGGTACCCTGAACAAAGTTTGTCATTACTTGGTTATATTATATTATTTATACACAAATAAAACTTATATGTTTTTGGAAAGCTCATAAAATTTCCCGTCTATCTATTACCTATAGTAAAAACGAAAAACCAGAACGGGATAAAAAACGAGGGATGAAGCGCGATGGCGCCTTACCAAATTTTAAGAACTTCCTTGACACGTTTCTCGAATACAACGCACGTAAATAGGTATCATGAGAAAAAACTATGCAAAGCTATTGTCTAAATATGAGAATAGAACAAGAGCATAAAAACTACCGCTTGCGCTGCGTAGTTATTTTACAATTAGCTAAACAAATTTTCATATATTTCTTCATTTCACGATCATCGGTCATTTTCTCTCGGTTCGTTTCGCTAAACTTGAATTAAGTTTAAGTAGCCCAAATTATTTGACGTAAGTTCATTATGTTTGTCATGTTGGTATACAGTTATATCGGTGTTTTTTTTACTCGCCATGAAATTAAAAGAGCTGTCAAGCGCAGTCTATGCCCATACAAGTGACTTATTATATGAAATGAAGGTACTCTGTGGTATAGTTTTCTTCCCCGTCGCCAGCTCAGTTGCGCAAAGTTTTCCCCTCCCGAGGCCGCGCTACCACGGCGCTCTCGGAAGACTCCGGTGCATGTCGGTGGATGCTTACGTACAAAAACAATACAAAACAAATACTCTTTATTGAACACCTCAAAAGAAAACCAGTACAGAAAATGCATAAAGTCAGAAAATAGGTAAATAACAGGCGGTCTTATCGCTAAAAAGCGATTTCTCCCAGACAACCTTTACGTAGTAGAATTGCATTAAATGAACTAAGTCAACAGGTGTTGCAAAACAGTGAAGAAAAGCGGAAGAAAAACATAATATCACAATACAATATCATAATAAATAAATAACCATATTAAGATCATCATCATCATATCAGCCGAGCGAAGTCCACTGCTGAACATAGGCCTCCCCCAAAGAGCGCCACAATGACCGGTCCTGCGCCACCCGCATCCAGCGGACTCCCGCGACCTTTACCAGGTCATCAGTCCACCTTGTGGGGGTCTACCCACGCTGCGCCTTCCGTTTCGTGGTCGCCACTCGAGAACCTTTCCGCCCCAACCCTAACGGCCATCGGTTCTACGTGCAATGTGCCCCGCCCACTGCCACTTTAGTTTAGTGATTCGGAGGGCTATATCGGTTACTTTGGTTCTGCTACGGATGGCCTCATTTCTGATGCGATCACGCAGAGAGACTCCAGTCAGCAAGCATAGCCCTCTCCATTGCCCTTTGGGTGACCTTGCCTTCTTATGAGGCTCATAGTGAGCGACCACGTTTCAGTTCCATATGTCATCGTCATCACTGGCAACACACGAGACAAATAGTAAAGTTTGAGGAGCTTTTTAAATGATTTATCCTCTAGCGTGCTCCTCAATATCTGCCATGATGCTCCGAGGTTAGCCTCAGAGCATTCAAATGTATACTTTATTGTAATTGATACAGGAAAAATGCACATTGATCAATTGAATGTGCCCTGCGCCTCCCGTGCGCTGGTTTGCGGGGGCTTTTACTATTCAGAGTGACTATCACACAAATACATCAAAATTGAAAGCAATCCATATTTTAATATTTACAGATGATCTGAAAAAACAGTGGAATCTAGCCGGACCTACTCAGGGACCGGGTATAGGATGCTGATTGCTGATGGATCTGAGAAAATAGTTTGTGCTTTATAGTTTTCCAATATAATTAATATGAATTAGGGTTATTAATATGATTTTTGTATAAATTTAGATGTTTTTGCTCTGCAAGTCACTATAAAAGTTACTTTTGTTGTACCTTTTCAATACTAGCTATATGAAATTAGCGAACATTACATAAACATAATACAACTGTTAGAAATAAGTAGTATACTAGTAGTAGTATACATACTGGCAGGGCTGAATGCTGAAGGTTACCTGATGGTGATGATAGATTTATTGTATAATGAGGTGTCGGTATTTACTAAGATAAATTCTTTATTTCACTTACGCGAACGGAGCCGCGGGCACGTCTAGTTTTATAATATCATTAGTTGCGGTACAGTTATAAATTATTGAGGTTTAAGCATATTTTATCAGTACTTACGCTAACATGCACGGTAAATAAATCATATTTTATCAAATATTTTGTAAACTACTGAAGTGATGACTACGGATATTTAGAAACAATTATAGTACGTTTAATAATCTTTTAAATTACATCTCATGCGAACCGACCGGTCTCATAGGACTCGAGATGTGAACAAATTTGGTAGATAACCGTAGAAGTATGGGAGTTACGGTTTGCGGTAGAATTTTTGGTATTTTAGCTGGTAACCGTCCCTGCATAATAATATAATTCTATGAAGCACTGCACATATCAATCAATTGGTAACAACTGCGTGTGTTGCAGAAAGTGAAAGTTATTTTCACTTGAAGTCACTGAGTGTGTGCCAATATCATGCTGTTAAGGTCCATTTACACATTGATTAGTGTTAAGTGCGAATTCATACATTTGTTACTAAACACAAGCAGAAAATGTATGGACTCGCACTTAACACTAATCAATGTGTAAATGGGCCTTTAGGTATTACTGCACGTATATTCATCAGTGTTAATTTTAGGCATGTGTCTGTCTATGCTTGAAGTGAATTCCATATGGATCTAAAAATATTGTAACAACAATAGTATAAGAACTCACGACACTAAACCTAGTTCGATAAGTCTCCTAGATGATATATATATACAGGGCGTCCCACGATTTTGCCACATGGACGGGAAGTACTTTAAATACTGTAGATAGGAAAATTTACTGAAAGAAGACTTAATTTTAATTTTTAAGACAATAGGAACTGCATCAAAATAATTTTAAATAATCGCCTTTCTGAACTGGGAATCAAATCAGTACTATTAACTGCTACTTACAATAAATTTAGTTAGTTAAATTGTAGCGGGTTCGATACCCAGTTCAGATGCGATTATTTAAAATTCTTTGAATGCAACTCGTATTGTATTAAAAATAAAAACGAAGTTAAAGTACTTCCTCTGCATGTGGCAAAGTGGTGGGACGGCCTGTATATATAATTAATTACGTCTTCAATAGGGAAACACGAAATGGCGGTGCCGCAATGCAAAAAATCTGGCGGCGTATGTAAAATAAAACGGTTTCTAGTATAAAAGTCAAGTCTCGGTAGGGCTATACGATAATGCAGTGCTGCAAGCCCAAGTGCCTGGCCTTATCAGTGGCAGCTAGAGATGGGTAGTGAGTAAAAACTCACGAGTAAATACCGAGTAAATTTCTGTAAAATATAACGGTTACACTCACATCACTTTAGTCACTTCGCTCGACATGTTTCGGAGAGCTTAGGTCTCCATATCCAAGCATTAAGAGTGCTATTTGACCAAAAAACAAATTCAGAAATAAATGTGTATACGTCATTCAATGGGTCATCAAAAACAACTTGATTCTAAACACATTTTTGATAAATTTAATACTTTTGGAAAAAAAATCGTCTATAACGGCCAAAATAATGTTTATCCCTCTATAAATTTAGAACCAAAGTTAAAAAATATATCAAAAAATACCCGGACAATAGGACCTAGAAAATACTATTAAAATAATTTCCATTTCGGAGAAATTCGAGTTGAAACACGCGTACGCCCAAGAAGGACCGAATACACGCAACGCGACTAATTTGCAAACGTATTTCAAGATGGCTGATAGCATACCGTAGCTAGCCTACAATTTAATCGGTTTCTTTGTTCCCCTTCAAAGAGCGGTGGAGGGTAACAATAGTAGATTGTGTTACAAGGCAGCAAAAGAGCTCAAAGAGGACCCAGTGTGTTGATGATGTGGGACCCTCTTCTTCCTTTAGCTGTCAACACAGTGCATCCTCCTTTTTGTAAAGGATAGCAACGCGCATGTGACACCTCTGGAGTTGCAGGCGTCCATAGGCTACGGTAGCTGCTTACCATCATGCGGGCCGTATGCTTGTTTGTCACCGTCGTGGTATAAAAAAATATTTACGGCGAGGGCGTACATTCAATCCCAAGCGAAGATGAGACTATGATAAATAGACTCCAGACTCCTGAGCGTAGTGAGGGATTCAAGTGTTATAATCGCCCAAGGTTCATGGTTCAAAAATTTTGCTCCTATGTGACACATACTTACTGCTTTACACCATTGTGTACCTTAAAGGAAAATAAAATATGTTATTATTGAATCATACTTATTTTAACCTTCTATATGATTAGTGTGCCTCCTGGCATAGGTAGAGCCACTCTTGGTATTGTTTCAGAAGAGTATGCGCAGGTGAAGGTAAAATATTTTTTTACTATCACACATAAGCTTACAGTACAGATAATAACCAAATCGCATAAGTGTTAATGATTTACAGGTAATTATTACCTAATTGTTTTTAACTAAATAACAAATATACACGGTGGGGCCTAACTAAAGCAAAAAATTAAAATGTACATTCTTCTCCTCAAACTACGCAACGTTTGTTTGACGACTTTGAAAAAAACTTGCGGTTTGAATTTTATTACATTTTAAAGTTAATTCGAACACGCAATGTACTATGAAATTGATTATGTCTGTAGAGTGACTAGACTGACAGGCGATGTCAATTAGACGGAGTTTGAAGTACATTGAAAATACTATTTACTTTGTTTGAAAAAATAACAATCTAAAAACTTTATGATTTTAAAAAGTTGCTACACAAAAGTTGTCTAGTTTGAGGACTAGAATCTACGTTTTAATTTTTTGCTTTAGTTACAGGCCCCACCCTATATAGCCTTAATAAACTTCTGGTGAATTATGTATGAAAGACTTCTCATTGGGATGACGTACAAACAATTTATTCAAGAGTGAAAGTGCAAGTCGAGCCGGTCTTAGTTTTATACTTAAAGAGCATCCTAGCAAAAGTGAAGTAGGTCTTGATTTTTCATCAGAATAAAATCCTGGTAAAGTTGAAGCTGGTCTTTGACATTATCAGAAGAAGTTAGTAGTCGATAGTCTATTTCTTCGCCACGCACCGCTAAGCCCATAAGATATGTACAATAAGGTGTCCCTTATATTGCGATTTTGAGAAATTAATAACGCATACCCCCTAAATGTATTTCTTTTACCCCAAAATAATCCACATACAAAATTCAAGCTATTCCTATAACTCTAACCCGTGCCGAATTGCATCGTAATTTCTCCGTACAAATGACTGAAGAAATTTAGGCAGAAGATAAGTTGCAATTTTTATCGGTATTCGGTTCGAACCGAGATTTTTTCATAAAAAAATCTATGCGAAATCTCATAAAAAAATACAGGAGTAGGATGCACTGATATGGAAAAAAAAGTTTTTTTTTCATGTTCATACTTTGTATGGGAAAATCGGATAAATGTCGGCACGGGTTACGGTTACAGGAATGGCCTGAATTTTGGGGTAAACGAAATACATTTAGGGGTATGCGTTTTTAATTTCTCAAAGTCACAATATAAGGGACACCCTCATGAGCAACCTATACCAATGGATTTTTTGATGTTAATTGATTAGATTTGTTTTTGAATTAGATTGACACTGATCACTATATTAATAAAATAACTAATACCTAACTATGGCCAGTGTTGGGCATAGTTAAGTACTATTCTGTAATCTAGTTAGATTATTACGACTAAATGTAGTTAACTACAAGTAGTTATAATTACATGTAACCTAACTACAATAATCAAGTTACATAAAGTAGTCGTTAATCTGATTACTGTAATCGAGTAGTTATAACTACTGATTACTTGAGTTCTACAAATGGTGGATCCTAGAGGGGGGATATTCTTTTGGGTCAGTGAGGGCAGCTACCAGATCCCGTGCTGCTACGCGAAAATGGTCTTAGAAGACCTTCCCTCGATTTCAAATTAATGAAGATTGGCGTTTACAAAATTTTGAAAAAACATACAAGGTACGAGAAAAAGGTAAGGTTTTGACAAACTTTTTTATGACGTCAATTGTTCCCGTTCCTATCCAGGATCAAAATATTTGTATGGGACTATAAATTTTTTTTAAATATATAATGTGTTACACGTGACTAAAAACCTGAAAAGTGTTTGTTCAGAATCGAGAGTGAAGTCGAGTGCAGTATATCTTAACATGATGTTTAATAAATGCAGCTTTGACAAATTTGTTTTTTCACTGTACATAGTGTCATGTAGGTTGTCATTGTTAAAGTATGTCATCTTATGTCATGTCATACAAATTGACAAAGTAGGTTGATAGGTTGATATGGCATGACACATGTAGCGATGTGATGACAACGAATGTAGAGTTAACAGTTGAATAGAATTGTAAGGAAAACTAAACACACTCGTACGAATATCTTTCGAAATAATTAACTGATAGGAAAATTAATACTCTAGATTAATTAGCAATAATAAAAATCGTTTGGGGTGTCTGAGGTTTTTAGTGGCTCAAGTAACACGTTGTATACATTAATGCACAGCGCAACTATTTATTTAGGCCTGAGTTCTGGTGATGATAACAATGATCTGAGGATGAACCCTTGAAGTGCCTACTGGTTCTCAGGATTGGTCTCATTGGTCACACAAAGACATGTGACCTTTTGGCTATTTCGACTCATCTTGATGAGCACTTAGAGCTAGTATCGGGCATTTGCTCTCGGAAAGGTGAAGTTGGTCTTGGCATGGTGGAAATGATCAACAGAACTTCATGACACATTGTATTGTATGGTATATGCTACGGAATCCTAACAACGACCTTTTAAATGGGTTTATTGTGACAGGCCCGACGGGCCGGCAACTACGGAACCTTACATTTGGGTGCAACAAAAGTAAAGTTCCTAGAACTCGAAAGGGCTCAAAGAGCTTTGCTGAAGGTTATGTTGTTTAAGCCATACACTTATCCAACCAGCGATTTATATATCACCTGCGATCAACTCTCTGTAAGAAAACTCTACATATTACACCTAATCCTTAAAACACATAAAAACAACATCTATAAACCAACCACAAAAATCTCACGTGGGAAAAAGACAGAGGTCATTAGCACTGGGATAGTCAAAACAGCATATGGTAGGAGGCAACAAGCCTCACAATCTGCGTATTTATACAATTTCATAAATAAAGATCTTGATATTTATTCCTGTACAAAATTTGAATGTAAAAGTAAAGTAATTGAATGGTTAAAATCAAAAAGTTATAAATATATATATCGTCGCCTAGTACCCATAACACAAGCCTTATTGAGCTTACTGTGGGCCTAGGTCCCTAGGTCGATTTGTGTAAGATTGTCCTATACTATTTTACTATTTTTATTTAATTGTTTCAAAATAATCTGCAAATGTTAATTATTATTATTTATTTATTATTTATTAATTATTTCGTACATTAGTCCTTGGGCTACTGTGATGAAAGTAATTCAGCTTTATACAAATTTGAATGTTAGAATTAGTAAATTTAATTTAATTTATTTTATCTATTGTTTTAGTTTTGCAAGTCATGAATAGTACATTACTTACCTAGGGCTGTAAAAAAAAAGAAAGCCCGAAATCGCAGGTATTTGGGACCCGAGCCGCAGGCGAGGGTTGTAAATATGCGATAGAGGGCTTTCTTTTTTACTGCCCGTGGTGAGTACACAATTTTACGTCCCCACCTGGCCATAATGCGAGTTTTACCGTAAGCGTAGCGAGCGGTAAAACTCACATTATGGCCAGGTGTGACGTAAACTGTTTTATATTAAGTACATTATCATTGTAACCTACCACCTATGGAAGAGCAGTATCTCTTGATACAAGTTTCAAAAATACTTAAAATGAGGTACTAGCACAGCGACTGTAAAAAACTTTAAGTTGCACAATAAATTCTTATTATTTATTATTATTTATTTACACTGAGCATGGCCCGACATGCTCTTGGCTGGTTTTGTTAAAGATTTTATTAAACTACGGTATAGTAAATAACATAGCAAACGGACGTGCTGACTCTTAGTTAAGGGTCGGCAACGCGCATGTGACTCCTTTGGAGTTGCAGGCGTCCATAGCTTACGGTAGCTGCTTACCATCAGGCGGGCCATATGCTTGTTTGCCACCGTCGTGGTATAAAAAAAAGACTCGCGCGCCGGGCTTTGTCTTTTCATTTGAAGTACCTAGGTAGGTAGTTACAAAAAGTATGCAACTACAATTAGTAGTTAGTAATCAAAAATTTTAACTACTTTATACGATTACTTCATGTAATCAAATATTATGATTACTAACTACAAAATGTAGTCGTAGTTAGTAATCAGTAGTTATATTACAATTTGCCCAACACTGACTATGGCTAAGTTATTCAAATTATACGCTTAAGACGATTGTCGCCGGAGTGTCCTTGAGCGTTTGGGCGCTCTCTACCCGCGCCACCCGCGTACCCCTCTCATTTCGATCGTGCGTAAATCCACCGCGATGCACCGCAACAATGTTCAAAGAATATGACTTTACTCAGAGGCGCGCGGGCAGCTTTATAATAATTATAATCCTTTTGCGGATGTTTTGTGATTTGAATACTGTGATTAGGTACTACGGTGACATTTTTAGGAATGCTACTTACCTATTAAATAAGATAAGTAATAACGATCTCGATTAGTAGATTTTTATGTAAAAAAATAAAACGAATTTACGAAATATGGTTAAAAATATTCCGCATATCAGAAAAAATTCAAAAATAGTGACTATTACAGCAAAAAACACTGAATGCACATCAAAGCGGTGTTTTCATGTGAATTTGGATTTTTTTTTGCTGTGCAAGTGAGCTTAATAGATGGTTATTATTTTGTTGCGATTTTAAATATTAACCGTAAAAAATCACTTAATTACGATAAATTAACAAAACTAAGCCTGTTGCGAGTTGCGTATAGTAAAAATGCACATTAAGGAGCGGTATTTGTGCACGAAATCGTCATACAATTGTCATGAGAGCTGTAAGCCCATTAAATTTAGATCTTTAAAATATAACACAGCGCAAACACTTCTTAGGGTTCCATAGCCAAAATGGCAAAAACGGAACCCTTAAAAGTTTTTTGAAACATGTCCGTCGGTCCGTCCGTATGTCAAAGCCATTTTTATTCTAAAACATATATTACTGAAATTTTATCTAGAGGTGTGTTTCATGTGCCGCTACTTAGTTTTCTGGCTAAATTCCTAAAAAACTTTTATAGGAGGCACTCCATACATACATATGCCAAACTAAATGTCAAAAATATATTTTTTGTAAATATGAACATGTTGTACGATACGGTTTTAAGAATATTTTATATATATAGAGGATTTTTAAAACCGTTTTATTAAGTCAATATTGTCAGAAATATTTGTTCGAAAGTCTAAATATAATAGGCTCCCCATCTAACTTTTAATCCGTAAGTCTAAAAAATATGAAAAAAACCAAGAAGGCTTAGTACTTAATTTCTACGATAATTATTTCACATATTATCAGTTTATCCGTTTTTCAGTTATCTCCAAGAAACCACTTTCTACGGAACCCTACAATATGCGTGGTCCGATACAAACTTGGCCGGTCCTTTAAAGATATTTGATAGGTAGTATTAACCCTTACTAGTAATTTATTTATTTACTTTGTGTTGATAATTAATATAAAATTTGTATTTATTTCACCGACATAGTAAAGTTTTTTTAAGGGTAGTCAAGGCGCATGTGAATCTTCTGGGGTTGCAGGCGTCCATAGGTTTTATAACTGCTTTCCATCAGGTGGGTCGTATGCTTGTTTGCCAGCGTCGTGGTATAAAAAAAAAAGCTTTTTTTCCTTTATTCTTACATACATTAAACTCTTAAATATCAGCCATTTTTTATTAGAATCCCAATCAGGCTTTGCTCAGTGATAGTTAGTACACTGAAATTTGGTATGAGTATGTGTTTTAATTACGCCTACAAAGTGGTAAAACAATAAGTATCTGAAACACATTGTTGGATAGGTCTTTCAAGAAGAATAGTTAGTACACTGAAATTTGGTATGAGTATGTGTTTTAATTACGCCTACAAAGTGGTAAAACAATAAGTATCTGAAACACATTGTTGGATAGGTCTTTCAAGAAGAATAAGCCTTAAACAACTTTTGGATAAAACGAATACTTTCGTAAATAATAGCTTCGAAAGTAAAACATCCTCTTTGATTTTCGAACCGTGGGTCCAAAAAATTTGGAAAAATTCCTGGAAGTGAGGCCATTGAAATACTTATCAGTATCACGTATTTTCAATAAAAACTATATGGAATAAAATCGGTTGAGCCGTTTTGGGGTGATGCCTATAGTAAAATAACGTGAGTGCCACAAAACATCTCTTTATAAACTACCTTTTGAATGGATGTTGTAGCATGACGCTACATTTGTCGTACGACATCTGTCGACTTTCTTTAGAACTTCCGTGTCTAAGGAAGGTCTAAGGCTAAGTCGCGGTTGATATATAAAAAATCGTACATTGTGATTCACGGCATTACGGGTAGATGGCGCTTATATCAGTCCGCATTTTGTGATACACGACTGGCAGTTATAAAATTGGGATAATATTCGCGCTAATTTTGAATATGAATTTTTGAGGTATTCCAGATTGTCAAAAAGGGGAAAGTTGATTTTGATTGGAAGTGTCAGATCGACGGAGAGATTTTTAAAGAAAAACACAGGAATTATTTAAACTATTATTTAAACACAGAAAAATACAGGAAAGTGTTTACCACAGTTGCTTAATTCTCTAGAAGAGGGTGGCCGTCGGTGTAGGTTTCCCAATACCCAGTGCTCCCCTTCGGCCGTGTCTGAGGGTGTGGGTAGCGCCTGCCGAGGCCGCCAGTGGGACCGCCTGAGCCGGAAGGACTCCGGAAGGCGCTTGTGGGTGCCGGACCTGCGAGACGATCTGCAACCACCGCGTGTTCCGCGTGGTGGTCCGCCTAAACCAAAGGGGGCGCCTGCCCACGAACTCTATTCAAATTCAGCTACAGTTTTGACCATTTCCTGTCTTTCGAGAATATCACATTATTTACATTTTTTTAAAACGTTATAAATCCGATTCCTTTTTTTTGTATCCAGTGTTTTTGTGCCATAATAGCTTTTTTTTGTTGTTTTGCTAAAATATTCCCAAAATTCTAATTGCCTCATTTGACGGGCGTACAAAGACCTGGCTCTTTAATTTAGGCTACGTTCAGCCAGCGAATCATCTGTCACCATCCATATCACCCGCCTCATTAATCCATTATTTTCCTGCAGCCAAATTACCAGCCGAGTCTTTATTTGTACTTACTAGTTTTGCTAGTACTCCCTCTTTTTTATTTTTCCTTTTGTGCGGAAAGTAGACGTTTACGATACTAAGGAAGTTATTGAATGTGAAATATCTTTATATAGATACCGTTATCTTCATTTTTAAGTGAAGTGCTAATTTTAAATATTCTGATTATTGTAATTTAATTACATTCTAACCACTAAGGAAGTTATTGAATGTGAAATATCTTTATATAGATACCATTATTGTAATTTTTACGTGAAGTGAATTTTAAATAATCTGATTATTGTTGCTAATTTTAAATAATTTACTTTATCTTCAAAATTAAACGTGTTAATGCAATTATAGAAGTGTTTTACTGCAATGTATTGTAACAGGCCGGCAACTACGGATCCTTACACTGAGCATAGCCCGACATTCTCATGGCCGGTTTACACTCGCGATCAAAAAAATCGACTCAAACTAATTTTTAATTTCATCGTTTAATATCTCAGGAACCAATCATGAGATCAAAAAAGCAACGGTACCATTTTAGAGCTAACAGTGTCAGCTTTCAATACGAGCATGTTTTTCAGGCGAAAAATTTCAGTTCATGAAAAACAAGCTAGCATACCAAGGAGGTGTAAAATTTGGGTGCAAAAATGACCTTAACAACGAAAGAAAAAACATTTTCATGAACGAATAACAATTTATTTTTATCTTTAATACCTGGTGTTACCACCAAAAACCTTTTTCACACATGCCATGCGTCTCTTCATTGACCTTATCAGCTTCCTGATGGTATCCTGGGGGCATGCTTCCCACTCTTCGACCAAAGCTTCTTTCAGGACCAAAATTGTCTCCGGAGCAGGATTGCGAGCTCGAACCTTGCGTTTCAGGTAATCCCATAAGTGCTCGATAGGATTTAAATCAGGACTCAGAGGTGGCCACTTCAGAGTCGGGATGCCAACTGCGTCAAGGTACTCCTTTGTGACGCGGGCGGTATGACAAGGGGCGTTGTCTTGCATGAAATGGAACCCCTCGTCAAAGAACCCGGCGTAGGGGACGACATGGTCTTGCAGGATGTCGGTGATGTACCTGTCTGCATTCAAACCACCGCCTCGACCCCCGCCATCAACAAAAACCAGCTCGGTCCGCCCCTCCATGGAAATCCCCGCCCACATCATGACGGAACCTCCACCGTAGGCGACTGTTTCAGCGAAGCAACACTGGGCGAACCTCTCTCCAGGTCTTCGGTACACCCGTCCTCTTCTGTCGCTGCCATGGAGACACACTCTGCACTCGTCGCTGAAGAGTACGCGGCTCCATTGGTCGTAGGTCCAATTTTCGTAGGTCGCCACGAATTCCTTCCGAGCGTCCCGATGCCTCTGAGTCAGTTTGGGCCCAGTAGCAGGTCTTCTTGGGGTAAGGTTGGCTTCCTTGAGTCTCCGCCGAACTGTTGAGGTGCTAACAGGCACAACCCGGTTCCGCATCAGGTCTTGCTGGATGGCAACAGCGGTACGGTGGCGATTACGAAGACTGGAGGTGGCGATGAAGCGGTCATCCCTCTCCGATGTGCACCGCTGACGGCCAGATCCTTGTTTCCGTTTCAAGGTTCCAAACCGACAAAACCGACGATAAACTCTGGAGACAGCAGACTGGCTTAAATTCAGCTGCTCAGCAACAGAACGCTGCGAGAATCCTCGATTCACCAAGGTGACGACTTCGGTGGCTTCAGCTTCGGTGGTATCCATTTTTCGAAGGTGATTCCGGTGTAAGATTGCGAGGAGATGTGCACTGGTCAACTTCTGATAAGCGAATGATAAGAAATAACCGGTTACACCGGTTTTTATTGGTCTCAAGAGGGCACAACTCGTGCATATCATAACCATGTAAAATGCCATTTTGTACAAAAACTGCGATAACCTAAAAACTACGCAACTGAGATCGATGTCTTTTACTGTTTTTTGTAGCTGAATAAATTCGTAATAAAATTGCATTCAAAGTTTTATTAAAATATTTCCCGCTTTCCGGAAATACGACCAAAAGTAAAAAATGTTGCTTGAGTCGATTTTTTTGATCGCGAGTGTATATGCAATCCTTTGCACTTTACTTCGCAATTTCTTGATTTGATAAATTAGTATAAAGTATAACATTAAAAATTGTGTTTAATCTTAAAAAAAAACGCATATTACATTCGTTTAGAACACGGTATTCTCAAATAAATATGTTTAAATAAATTCGGTGCTTCGGAGTTTTTATTAAATTGATTATTAGTCTATTGTATTGCAGTACTAGCAGATTTCCACAACTCTACGACTAACGCCTATTTTGCGTGATGCATTAGTCTACTAAAACATAATAATTGTAATTTACTTACATGACCAAATTTGTTTTCAGAGAATTATGAGATTCATGATTTTTGTTTTTTCCCCCATTTTAATTTTATTTGTTTCGTTGTTTTATTTACTTAATAGTATAAATAGTTATTTGTTATACAAGGCTGCAAAGATGTATTTTAACCGCGAGTGTGGAATTGAAGCACTAGCTAGCGAATGGTTTCTATGGTCGAAAATAGACTCCTGAGCGAAGCGAGTAGTTCAAAACTAGAATCCTGAGCGTAGCGAGTGTTGCAACACACGGCATGTAAAAATAACTTTGCAGCCGTGTGTAACACAAATGTTTTCACCTCACTAAAGCGAGAAAAATGCTACATAGGTCCAAGAAAAACGACTGGAATATGTAAAATTAGCCTTTATTTTTAATTGAATACAATGAAATAAAAAATATTATTGTGTCCCCGGCACCTGATTTGATCAGACAATTTAATCAGATTAGCGAACATTGTCCTGTCTGGAGTGGCCTTTACATGTTATTGGGACCGTGCCTTGGAAGAATAGGACCGTGCACGACGACAGCGCCACCTGACAGGTGGCCATTATGGACAATATTGTCACCGCTGTCAAGCGAAAAGTAAGTAAATATTGTGAAAAAATTAATGAAATCTTGTGCTATTTTACTATATAAGACTATTTTGGACGATGGTAGTCAGTAACATTATTGCCAATAACATTAAAATTGTTGTTTTCAGTGAGAAATGAGCCTACTGGTGACTAAAACGGGGTTTCGTGCCATCACCCACGAAATCATTTTCCAACCGGACACGATGAATAAAGGCAAGAAATTGGTGCTAGCTGGGCATGTCCTTGAGGTTGAAGACATTCGCCAAGGAGACATGACCTGTATTATCAAAGCCCGAGTGGTTCGCCAAACTTCTGTCACGGCAACGGCGTACAAGACAACTTTGTTTGTAAGCAGATTTTTATGTTTCGATGCCGTTCAACAAAAGCTTATTCTGTGTCTAATCAATGAATGTATCGTGCGACTGTGTTTATAATAAGAGTGGGAAATGCAAGCATATTGCAGCACTTATATACTTCATAAATAATGAAAACAGTTTTACGAAGACCAGCCAAGAACAACAATGGGGTAAGCCAAGTGCCCGTCAATTTTCGAAGGAAAAATATTCTAAAGGAAAGTACTTCCATGAAATGTTGCCCACAGCAAAGAAACAGAAGTGTGAACCTTTTCAGTTTGATGTCTCGGATTTATATTAAATATGTATGTGTTAAAATAAATATCACATGTTTAAGTTGATAATGCTTGTTACTACTGATTTAATTAAAAGTCAGATTTTTTAGTTGTAAGTAAATAAAAATATTTATTATTTTTACCCGACTGCTACAAAGCCAAGAGAAAGCTTCGCAGTCTATGTATGTTTAGTTATTATGTATAGTCAAGCAGCTCATAAGTATATAAATATTTTAGTGTCATGCTCTAGTTTAAATTTGCCTTATAACTGTTTCATAATAGCTGCACATCATAGTTAAATGATATGTAAAGTGCTCATTCATTGTATTATCCTGACATACCTAAGACAATTGTAAGAACATAAATATATATATGTACAATCGGCTTATGAAACTGTTGATCAGTTAACTGCTATTAGGCCAAGCAAATTAGATTTTTTCGAAGAATGAATTACCAGCAGGCTGGAAATCATTTAAATGCCTTCATGTGGTCCTAAATGCATGTAATCTGAGTTTGTTTGCCCAATCCCAGGAGGCGTGCATAATTTTTTAACGAAATTTTTGCTCTTTGTCAGTTTTTTGCTCCTAGCTCGAAAACGGTACGTCCGACGGAAATGTCAAGTAAATATTAATATTAAAGATGGTTAAATTCGCCGAAAGCCGAAATCAAAAGTAAATCGGGAAAATGTCTCATTTAGTTAAAAAACTCATATTTTGACTTCCATACCACATATCTTTGAAACAGATGACTTCTGTAGAAAAACTTGTAAAATAAATAAAATTTCACTTTATATATAAATTTAAATTTTCAAAAGTCATTTTGAAAGACTAAATTTGGCATGAACTCAAAAACGGTTTTTTTCTAAATCCTTCTAAGTTGCATATTTTCCATAAATATGAGAACACCGGTCCGAATTTTTCCATTTTTATTTCAATTATAAAATTGAAATTTCGCTTGTAGACGTTTCTGCTTAGTACAAAATTAATATTGTATTGACTTAACACACAGTTACATGACTTTATAACGACAAAAAAGAACTTTCGATTACCTCAGAACTGCATCAAATTAGGACACTAGCGTCTTTAAGAAATATACTTAAGTTAAGCTCAGGAATGTACCCTTGGAATTACCGGAAATGAAAAAAAAAACACGGTGTATAAATAATTTTCTGATTAGGTACGTACGTTTTAGATGAGACATTTTCCCGGTTTATAACTTTTGATTTCGGCTGTACCGCTGAACTGAATTAAAAGTAAAGTTACTCATTCGACGCAGAATTTTACCCTCTTTATTATTGAAATTTATGATATTTTCCGTCGGACGTACCGTTTGTTTTTGAGCTAGAAGCACGAAAACCGACAAAGAGCCAAAATTTCGCTTAAAAGTTATTCACACCTCTTAGGATTGTGCAAACTCGGATTACATGCATTTAGGACCACATGAAGGTATTATATTATAACGATTTCCGGCCTGCTGGGAATGAATTCTTCAAAACACTTTTTATAGATCTTATTTGCTTGGCCTATATGTCATTTTCATAGGTTCATATTATAAATATCATTTACAGGGTTCATTGGTAAAATAAAAACAAACTGAAATACTAAATTGTAATAACTTTTAATAATATACAATATACATTACAAAAACTTGTTTCATTTACTTGAAAATATTGGAGGTTGAAAATTTACCAGAACACAGCAAATATGTAATATATCATCAATGTGATGAAATAAGTTCTCAGGAATTTTATTTAAAATGTGATAAACCTTCAGTTGCTGCATTATTCGCTCAACATGGATTCTGACTCTAGCTATTGTATATGTGGCATCTGTTTCTTCTCTTGTAAATTCTCCTTTATGCTGAAGAAATGGTGGCATGATAAAAGTAATGATTTTTCTACTTTCATCAATGACTTGTTTTATTGCTGGAAATCCTTTATCAGCCAAAACAATGTCTCCATTTTCTAAGTGGTCTACTAATCCTGACTCTACAGTTATTTGTGAGTCACTTTTTTTCCACAACTTACTTTTGACTTGAATGAAATGAAGCCTGCAGGAGTTATACCAATAAGCACTTTCGCAGTAAACCCATGTTTGTAGTGTGAGTAGACTTACTTTACTTACTTTTTCTTACGGCAATTATCCACTTATTTCTTTGGTCTCGTTTCCACCACGGTCTTGGAAATTGGTAAATTTACAGTTGCTATTCTTCTTGGTGTTATTACAATTCACAATAACACATCTTACTAGGACCATATTAAATTTATCTCAAAAACGATTAGAAAATGTTTACTGCAATATGGATTTGACAGCTCAAGTCAGCGACAAAAATGTCAATTTTAGCCGTAGCGAGCGCTGTGATCGTTTAGGCTACCCCCTCCACCCGCTTTGCACCCCGCCAATAATGTTTAAAAAAGTAACTAATAATAATAACACGTTCTAATTTCAAATATTATTTGCACTCTTGTGAACAAAATGCAGTTTTTCTATCTGTTTTTAAAGAATATATAAAAAACCGGCCAAGTGCGTGTCGGACCACGCATAATGAAGGGTTCCGTACCTTCAATGGAATAAGAACCAAACTAATACCAAAAGGTCGTATCTGATGCCTAGGGAAGAAGTTTTTTGGAAATAACTCAAAAAGTTACTGGGGGGGGGGGACGACGACGACGACGTCACAATTTTTCAGTTACATGTATGAAGCGCCCCCCTAAAATATTTTTTTCTCCAATTTAACTACATACAAGTACAAAATACACCTTATGTGGAAATTTTATTCAGATACGTCTTATAGTTTCCGAGTAAAATCGCTGTGACATACGGACGGACAGACGGACATGACGAAACTATAAGGATTCCGTTTTTGCCATTTTGGCTACGGAACCCTAAAAAAGGCTTTCCGAGCTGGGTGAAAATAAACTGAGGTAATGATTTCCAGTGATGGAAGTAGTACGGAAATTGATAGCACTCCACCTAATTTGAAAGAAGAAGCAAACTCAGTAGCGGGTTACTTGCTTCCTGCTAACAGTGCTAAGTCAAGAGACAAATCGGTGTTTATGAGTCATAAATTAGTCATAAATTATGACCTATGTATGAATTCGAAGATGAGCAAAGATGCAAACACCTTTCTGAAAATGTGTTTTAGCTTTTTTCAAGTACCTATGATAAGATTAAACACAGCATCAACACAACTTATCCTGAATAAATGACTTGTACTTTTTCCTATTTTTTTTTGTTATTTTCTCATTCTCACATATTTGAGAAAAACACTATATACACCTCAGCAGAAACAGAAATTTTCTGACTCGGGGCCAGATCGATGGTACCAAAATATTTTATTGTCATCCAAGTTATGCAGGTATTTTTTTTTACACCACGACGGTGGCAAACTAGCATACGGTCCGCCTGATGGTAAGCAGCTACCGTAGCCCATGAACGCCTGCAACTCCAGAGGTGTCACATGCGCGTTGCCGACCCTTTACAGGGAGGATTCACTGTATTGACGGCTAAAGGAACAAGAGGGTCCCTCATCGTCAACACACTGGGTCCTCATTGAGCTCTTTGGCAACCTTACTCACCAGCAGGAACACGACACTGTGAGTAGGGTCTAGTGCTATTTGGCTGTGGTTTTCTGTAAGGTGGAGGTTCTTCCCCAGTCGGGCTCTGCTTCAGATATGAGCGAGATGACATTCGATTATTATTCGATTAATTAATTCAGTATGGGTTAGCGCATTGTTATCGATGTTATTCCAATATGACTTGGAACTTCGATGTCGTTGACGTGTATATACACTTACGGTAGATGTCGCGACACCCTCTGACGTAAGCAATGAAGGAACTGATGGAAAGATTCGCCGCGGTTGAGTAAGCGTCGATGACTCAGTTGGTCAGAGCGGTCGGACCGGTGTTCCGAAAGGTCGCAAGTTCGAATCTTGCTCGACGCAGTGAATTTTTCCATTTTTCTTTCAATTATAAAATTGGGTCATTCTAAGTTAAGAGGTACCTAATTTGTTGCATGAAGTGGGGGCACATCAAACATTTTCTACCGACTTCAAGATTTCGAAGGAAGAGGTTATCAATTCGCCGGGATCTTTGTTTTTTTTTTGCTATTTTTTTATGTACATATGTTCACCGATTATTCGAAGACGGCTGGATGAAAGAGTATAACTTCACAGTTGGTCCCATTGTAACCAGGTCAGGATCTGATGATGGGATCTTGGAGAAATCGAGGGAACTCTTCAACTATTAAAGGCCTATAGTGATTTGAGTATTTTTTACAGTAGCTTTAGCATTTGCTGTTCGAAAGTTGGATTCTAAGTGAAGTCGGTTCGTTTTTGTTTAAAATTATTGATATCTACTTAAGTACTATTGTTTTTATTTTTATTGAAACAACTCATTTGTGCAGGGCACGGAAACCGGTATTTTCTCCATACTAAAATACCGGTACCTATTTTTTTTAGTTCAATTTCGTTCTTTCATTTACTACACATTTCATATTTAATCGGACTATCTAAAAATATGAAGTTATTACCTAAATACAATATATTGAGATCTACATAAATACCATAAATAAATTTAATATCGGGCCATTTCAGTATTTTTTTTGTGAAAACCGGTTCCGAGACCTGCATTTGTGCATGTCTGAAAAGCCACCAGTCATGTCTTAATTTTTTGTCGTTTTATAAGAGTATCGTAATTTTTTTTATTAAATAATTACAACACATTTTTATGATATCGTCAATAAATAAGTACTAGTTTGGAGAAGAGCTCATGAATTCATTTTACATCCTTTGCTTTGATATGACACAATAATGAGAGTAACGAAACCCCTCTAGTCAGTTTAGTTGTTATACTATACTTATTTGTAGATGTGGACATCTGGCAGCTGTAAAGTGGGGGAGGTCAAAGAATGCAAACCACTCCAAGAAAACCAATCCTAGAGTTCTGGGATAGATGCAATATTATGAGATTTATGAGAAATTACATAAATAATTAGATTGTACTCGTACCATTGCCAAAACGTACGTACTCGACGTATAATGTAATTCATAGTTTGTCGCCTACCAGCTGTTCTTGTTTCCGTAATAAAACGCAATGATTTTAGTTCTAATGTTAAAATATAGGCCCTGTCCTTTACAGCTGAGACAACTTCGGCAGTTTTTACTTATTTTCAACCGACTTCAAGATTTCGAAGGAAGAGGTTCTCAATTGGTCGGGATTTTTGTCTTTGCTATTTTTAGGGTTGACTACGGCAACTAGGAACCCTTATAGTTTCGCCATGGCTATCCGTCCGTCCGTCCGTCCGCGGATAATCTCAGTGACCGTTAGCACTAGAAAGCTGAAATTTGGTACTAATATGTATATCAATCACGCCGACAGTGGTAAAATAAAAAGTGGAAAAAATGTTTTATTAGGGTACCTCCTAGAGGTGTGCGCCGATGGCAAAATCATCGGCGGCGGCGTCCGATCGTTTTTTGACCGGCGGCGGCGGCGTGATCGGCGTGAAATCGGCGTGGTACATAATTTTAATATGCCTGGGGAATTTGACTAATTACCTTCTAAATTGAAGCCTACTGAGTATGTATAAGGATAAACTGCTTTAATAAAACACCACAAATCTTTGAAAACGTATGGTTGTCCCACAAACATTGCACATTTTAAATCAAAGACATGATTTTAAAGAATTTTCCAAAAGGTGGACTAGTTATGTTCCACATTTGTACGAGGGCTGTTTGATAAGTACCCGTTTTCTAAATGTATTAATATCACTGGCCGAAAATATGTATACCACCGTTTTAAGCCATTTTTAGGGGCGGGAAAATTAAGAACAAAACAGCATTTTTTGTTTTTTTTCTCATTGGACAGCAATTCAGTGAAAGCGAGAACTTAAAATTGTTAAAATGGGGAAAGAACAGTATCGGTCAGTAATTAGATTTGTATTTTTGGAAGGAAAAACATGTGATGAAATAAAAGTAAGGATGCAAGCGTTTTACCATGAATATGCTCCTTCTATGACAACCATCAGATACTGGTTTGACGAGTTTAAGCGGGGAAGAACAGCCGTCTTTGATGAGGATCGCCCAGGCTGCCCAAATGAGGTGACTACAGACGCCGAATTAAACTTCGAGAAATCGTTGATGCTGTAAACGTTTCAATCGAGCGGGTACAAAATATATTAGAAGAAAAATTGGGTATGAAGAAAGTTCGCAATAACTATCCCATGGGCTGGAAAGGACTTATTGACTACTTAGAAAAGGGGAAAACGATAACAGAGAAGTACTATGCTAATTTATTGGATGAATTTGACGCTGTGTTGAAGGATAAACGACCCCATTAAAAAGGAAAAATTCCGTTTCATCACGACAACGCCCCAGCTCATTCGTCCAGAGTTGTGATGGCTAAATTAAAACAGTTACGCTACGAACCACTGTCTCACCCCCCGTATTCTCCAGATTTGGCCCCATGCGTTTTTTTTTGCTTCTCAACCTGAAAAAATGGTTCGGTGGTAAGCGATTTGGATCAAATGACGAAGTCATTGCCACTACAGAGGCCTACTTTAAGGACTTTCCGAAATCATACTTTTTGGATGGTTTATTGAAGCTTGAATATAGGTGGAACAAATGTATAGAGCTAAAAGGGAGCTAAATGTAGAGAAATAAATGCATATATCCAAAAACAACCGATTTTTTTTTCATAAACGGGTATTTATCAAACAGCGCTCGTAGCTCTGTACTTAATGTTTTATCTATGTAGAACTGGCCACACCACTTGTCGTCAGTTGAAAAAAGGATATATTTTTTTCAAACCATTTTTGTAGTCAAAGACTGTAGTACGTATATCGTAAGCGTGAGCGAGACGTTATGATATTTGAATTCGTTTTTATGGCCAAGAACTTATCAACCGCCAACAAAGTTGTTCTTCAATTATTTTGGTAGGTACTTATTTTGTGACACCATTATTATGTGTGCGTTTTTATTATAACTGTGGTCCAATTTATTTCCAATATCAACTACTTCTCGACACTAAATTTCATACACATACCGTAAATATCCGTTTGCATGTTGGTAAATACACCTACTTATTATTGTACCTTTATAGAATTAATCAATATACGTGGGTATTTGCAGTCGCACGGTGTTTTCCTAAAAACACTTTCAAGAATTAATTTATAATTGATTTTAATAGTATTTAAGTACCTATATACATACATTTTCACGCGGCTACCTGCATTATCAGACTATCACACCTTTATGATTATCTTTATTTATTAAACGTTGCTTGCATCTGAGATATATACATCTATCCACTGAGTAGGCTTGACGCGGACGTTTCTTTGCGATAAATGTGATTGCATCTAATCACAAGCTATATTTATAAGCAGGCAGGCAGTTGTACAACTGATTTTGCCTGTATCCAGTTAATACGACAAATGATCAATGGCGAGTGATTTTCTAATCTGTTCTTGAATTGTTTGACATTTTGAGCTGATACCACATCCTCTGGTACTTTATTCCAGGCCCATACCACTCGGTTGCTCAGGAAGTGTCTGTATGGGTTACTGTGGGACCTTTGGCTGTCTAATTTCAAGTGATGGCCTCTCAGACGTGTGTTGTTATTGCGCTTGAACATCTTGTGAAATTCTTTGAGGTCACAGTGCCCGGATAATATTTCTATTACCCCCACGAACCCACATTTTAAGTTCAACACCAAGTGTATTGAACTAATCCCTTTCGTGCGTGCAATTCCCTTGAATCATCATTGATTATCTAAATACCAAAACCCTGTTCTTTATGATATTATGAAAATGAAAGGAAAACGTTCGAACATGAGATGTACTTTATAGGCGTTCTAATTACCGGTTACTCAAAATAGTAATATTTTGAAGTGGCAGACTAAATCACTACTCGCGTGACCTCAAAGAATTTCACAAGATGTTCCTTAAAATCAACTACGATAATAATACAAAAAGCCCCGAAGTTAACAAGTGCAGAACAGACTGATTTACAATATGTAATTTGTGAGAGAAAATGTTGATTCCAAGTTCTAAAAGACAAAGATGCTTGCGGTAGCCCGAATTTGCTAACTAAATAAAATCTACATTTTATTTTATCGTTCTTCGATGGATGGATTGGAGTCTAGTTTGTTAATAAATCAAATACAAAAATTAAAAAATAATCATACCCAGTTGGGCTTGAACCAACATCAATACGCCTTGCCAGGGTTCGATCGCTTTACCGATTCGCAACATACATGCATTTTTGGGAAGACGTCATTTGATTCTGTTTCCCGTTAGATTCAAATGTCTCTAATAAACCTACTATCTATTGTAGCCTTTAAACGTCAAAAATGCGAAAATACGTTAGGGTTCTGCGCCGCGCGTCAAACGCCCCATACAAAAAACGTGAGGGTTATGACGTCACCGGCCTCAAAGGTGCGGAAAAGTGTTTGGAAGGAATAAGTTTTTGGAATGTTTTTGTAACTTTTGGGCACGAAACAATGCGTTTATACTTTTTTTTCTTGTAAGAACACAAGTAATCGAATTGAGGTTTTGAAAATATATTTGGGGTATTCAAAACAAAATTCTTACGATAGCATCGAAATGACAGCAAAAATAACGTCAGTTAGTTGGTACACCGGCAAGGAATAAGTGAAGAAGGAAAAGCATTTTTTAAAGAAGTAGTATACTGGCCACTCACTATCATATCAGGGCATTAAAACAAGATAAAGACTTGCCACCCGATTCTACGCCGGTCAAAATCATCGGCGGCGGCGGCGTGGAAAAATTGTCGGCGGCGGCGGCGCGGCGGCGCGGCGCACATGTCTAGTACCTCCCCTATACGTAAAGTGGGGAGTGATCTTTTTTTTCATTTCAACCCTAACGTGTGATATATTGTTGGATAGGTATTTAAAAATGAATAGGGGTTTAGTAATTTTTTTTTTTGATAATGTAAATATTTTCGGAAATAATCGCTTCGAAAGTCGGAAAAATGGCGTAACTTTTGAACCGTAAGTCCAATAAATATGAAAAAATTTGAGAAGATGCGCATTATGATAACCTTTTTAGGAAAATTATTTTGAACATTATAGGTTTAGCCATTTTTGATTTATTTCCAAAAAAACTTCTTCCATAGGCATCAGATACGACCTTTTGGCATTAGCCTGGTTCTTATTCCATTGAAGCTACGGAACCCTCCATTATGCGTGGTCCTACACGCACTTGGCCGGTTTTTTTTTAAATGTATGTTCACCGATTATTCGAAGACGGCTGGACCGATTTGGAAAATTATTTTTTTGTTTGAAAGAGTATACTATACAGTTGGCCCCATTGTCATTAGTTCAGGATCTGATGATGGGATCCCGGAGAAATGGAGGGAACTGTTCAACTATTATAGTCACACCTATAGTGATTTAAGTATTGTTTACAGCAGCTCAAGCATTTGCTTTTGGAAAGGGGGAGGCTAAGTGAAGTCGGTTCTTTTTTGTTTAAAATTATGGTATGACTATTTTCCAATTCAAAAAATTTGCTAGTCTGTCACTCTGACCTTCACCCATTAAAAGCTGCTACATGTCCGGATCTGGCAATAAGGATAGCATAGCAATCTAACCAGACGGGTTTTGTTGCTCTCATTATTGTGTCAAGTCTGACGTGGACTCATATGGACTAAGAGCTAGCTCTTAGTCCTTATGAACTTGATAACACAATAAACGGCGGGAGCAAAATACTGCCAATTTAACATTGTTATAATTAAGATCACAAATACAATATTTTTAATATATCAAAATGCCATTAATATTTCGTATAAAAAAATAGAATTAAGTAATTTTATTTAGTAAGTAGGTACTGTAACTTAGTTATTCTTGATTATAAATATTATAATGCTAATGAAGAATTGCTTGCTTGCTAACTAAGTCTTGATTATTAAGACTAATGTTCTGTCCTTATGTACTATATTTCTATTACCTACTAAAAATAATACCCGACACGTAGTTACATTAACAAAATAATAAAACTACAAAATAAGACTTATTTTAAGTGCTATCTAGGTACCCATCACCTATCAAAATCTTTTTTAAATTTAACATGTATCGTAAGCGACGTGTGTAATGTGTTAATCATTATACCATGTGTCCGTAGTGATTATAATAACACGCACCAGGAAAACCGCATATTAAACAGCGTCAATAACTGTATGTTATTGTAAAATACATGTTAAAAGTAATATGGTTGAACGAGAGTAAAGTCGACACCAAAATAAATATATATGTTTATGATTCATTCAAATGGTACTTTATGCGTCGCATCAAATCAGGCATGGCTGATCATTTCATATGTTAATAGCATAAAGTTCTATACCTAGAGAGAGAGGTCTCAGGCACTATTTTTCCTCTGCCGGAAGGACACATCCATTTATATAAACTTTTTGAAAACTGGATTACCCGCATTTCGGTCATCGTTCTCAGTGGAGGAAGAGCTCCATGAAAATGCCTTTATGGTGGGTTAAAATATGTTCTCCGACGTCTCGTTTACAAAAAAAAATGGAATATAATTTCAAAGGTAAGTATAGTTTAACTTTACTTATCATTATGTTTATAATAAACGTTTTAATTCATATTGAACATCAAGCTTCCTTTACAGAAAATAATCAATTTACTGACAATCGATTTCTAGTCTGACGGGTAGTAACTAGATATTTTGATGTTTGACATTTGATCGTATACCGGAATAAGGACTACTATATTATATTATAATAAGGTCTTCTATATTTTGTTTGAAATTACGGGCAGATATGAATGATATGATACTTAGAGGGTTTTATTTGACATTTGCAAAGATTTGAATCCCATAATGAACCATAGTCATTAGTAAAGTCGACTAACTATTGCTCCATTTAGTGTCTTGAAGTCTGCGTGCTAGATTGTTTTAGTGTGGGTGCGTAGTAATCATTGTTTTGCATATGTGTGCACAGATTTTATACGTGTGCTACCTCGTCCCCATCCCGTCCCCCTCAGATTTTAGCAGACTTTTGTTTGGAAAGATGAGGCGAAGGTGCCTCCTCTGCTTTAGTACTCGTACTTAATTGTAATCCGGCGTCAATTGTATTTAATACCTGACTTTTACGTCAACCATACTCGTGTATGAGGTAGGAACAGTCTATTGACTAGCCAATGCTAAACGGGCCAGGTATCAAAATGACCTTAGCACGACTTTATTGTTAAAATAATAAAAGCGTGTTAAGGTAATTTTAAACACCTACTTTTGTTTTTGACTGTGCTACAGCCACAAAATTAAATGACAAACGGTGCGCCATGTACAGTCGAGGGCAAAGAGATGTATACACTTTTGGACCTTATTGCGTTGTAATAAGGTCCAAAAGTGTATACATCTCTTTGTCCTCGACTGTACCTACAGTCAAAAGCAGATTTAGCTAAACGGGTGAGGTGTTCATTCAAAAGGATCTTGACACGCTCTTGTTCTCTTAACAATAAAATCGTGTCAAGCTCCTGTATATAGGTACTTCTAGATTGGCCTCATTTATATCTTAATTCAGTTTTGAGGACGGTATCTTATGAATAATGTCATATATACAGCAATTATTGTATTTACATTAAAAAATCTAGCATTTGCATTCAAAAAGTGACACTGATGACTTCTATTAGGAATTAAAGGGAATTCCTCAAATTTTATAAGCATACTTTTTTTGTATTTTCAACAGACTTCAAGATTTCGAAGGAGGAGGTTATCAATTTGTCTTCGAGGATCTTTGTTTTTGCTATTTTTTTTAATTTAGGTAACCGATTATTCGAAGACGGATGTACCGATTTGGAAAATTCTTTTTTTGTTTGAAAGAGTATAGTATCTTCACAGTTGGTCCCATTGTAACCAGGTCAGGATCTGATGATGGGATCCAGGAGAAATCGAGGGAACTCTACAACTATTATAGGCACACCTAAAGTGATTTAAGTATATTTTACCTCAGCTCGAGCATTTGCTTTTGTAAAGGTGGAGGCTAAGTGAAGTCGGTTCTTTTTTGTTTAAAATTATTGTCATAAATCTCGCTACGCTCGTGGCTGAATATTGGATTCTTTCACTTGCAAAGGTTAGCTCGGGTAATAAAAGCACAAGAGGTAAATTACAACTTTGCCCCCTTGTGTAATAAATAAAGATCGTCCACATACATTAAGCTATCTGGAATTATATTGAGCAAACGGAAACAGTTGGCACCGGCTTAATGTTGTTCGTCACACCTACCTCGAACTGATAGATTGTTATCGCTATAGGGCTAAATTAGTTGGCACTAATTGGTAATACAATAACAGCATGTAGCTCCCCAACACCAACATATGTTTACTGTAAATATGTCGTGCGGCTCAAGGTTCTTAGATCGCGTACAACACACACATGAGAGCTTCTTAAATAATTACTGTTATTATAATTGAACACATAATGTAATATTCCTTTTACCTGTTTACAACCAATTAGATTGGAATCCATAAAGAAAACGATATTTACTTAGAACTAACTTTTGTTAACCAACGGCATATTAGGTTTTCAAGTTTTGCAATGAGGCGAATATAAATAATGACATGAATGACACACAGGACATCAATTGCATCTTAGCGATCGCCGAGAAGTAGAAGCGCCGTTATCGTCACTTACTAAATGCCTACACTTGCCAATAGATTGTATGGCATGCTAGGTAAAGAAGCTGGCACGTACGAGGGTAAATTACACACACAAAGTCGAGTTCCGTAGTTGCTTATTTAAGCACCTCTTTGTCATAAGCACATTTTTGTTATATAGTAACTTAAAAACGAATCTACGACCAATCAAGTTCAAGTTCAGTATTTCGTAGAAAATTCATTCTTAATTCTACTTTCAAGAATTCAATCTAATTAATTAAAAAAAATAGGGTTGGGATGGTGAATTTTTTTCAGCTCGGAGCAAATATTACCGTAAATATTTAGTTTATCAAACATAAAAAAAATATTCGCCAAAAACTGCTACATTTCACAGACATTTTTTGGAAGTCGTTAATCGGTTATATTTCCTGTAGATAGAAATAACTCTAACAAAGCTCCTATCTATTGCCTATAGCCCAGAAACGTCTATGCGAAAATATATCAGGCGTCTTCACTGCACCGAGAGTATAAAATTTAAATAAGATACATTTCAAACTAGTAGAAAGTGGTTCAGTTATTCACCTAACAGTATGTAGGGTCATATGTTGTACTCGAAGAAACTAATATGTATGTAGCTATATTTTATCAGTGTCCGCACTTTTCAGAAGTTCTATGTATCAGGGGCGCAGACTGCAAGGTTTTTGTATCAAGAATAGATTGCGGGTACCTTAACACATTCTTGACTGAAAGTAGTTGTTTTATATTTGTTCCAGCAATGGACTAAGAGAGCTGGCCACGTCAGATATGACACAATAATGAGAGCAACAAAACCCGTCTGGTTAGATTGCTATACTATCCTTATTGACAGACCAAAATTTTGGAATTGGAAAATAGTAATATCAAAATAGGTAAAAACTGCCGAAGTTGCTCTGTTATAAAAGACAGGGCCTATATTTTAACATTACAACAAAAAACATGTATTATTACGGAAACAAAAACAGAAGGCGACAAACTATGAATTACATTATACGTCGTTTGGCACTACTTTCCCCAACAGAAACTTTTGGCAATGATATAATCTAATTATTTACATCTTTTCCCATAATATTGCATCAAACCCCGAACTCTAGGATTTGTTTTGTTGAAGTGGTTTGCATTCTTTGACTTCCACCACTACAGATGCAAGATGTCCAGATCTAGAAATAAACATAGTATAACAATTAAACTGGATAGAGGGGTTTCGTTGCTCTGATTATTGTGTCATATTAAAGCAAAGGATGTAAAATGAATTCACGAGCTCTTCTTCAACCTAGTACCTATCCTATCTACCTTGAGGATATAATAAAAATGTGTTGTGGTTATTTAATTTACGTAGCTAGCTCTCCGTCTACAACTAGTAGTCTGCCTCGAACTGAGAACTCGCGATTTACTTACAAACGAGTTGACCAATAGAACGAGACGCTTATGAAGCTCGCTTTTGGACATTCTAGCTCCAGAACCCCTTGATCAGTCCTGTTCTATGAACTCTCAAATAACCTAGACACGCTACCGCGTGTCCAGGCAAGTTCACAGGAAAAGGAGCTTGTGTGTATATTTACACGAACCATTACGAGCTACATTTGTCTTTTTATTAATTAAGCATTTTCATTTAAAAAAGTGACATTTGATAAAGTGAAACTGCTGATTTGAACGGAACTCTTCAATGACGCATAGTTCACGTTTAGCGATTTTTCCTCTTCGATCTGCTTGTTAAGCAAGGTAGATTTTCAGGACATTTTTTTGTCAAGAGCGAGTTCTAATGGCATCTAAGAGTGCACCATCTACAATAATCTGTCACCGGCCTCCATTGAAGTAGGTTTTTTTTCTTAAAAATATTTTCTAACAATTACTTCCCTTTATTTTATGCATATATGAATAGCGGAACATAATAATGTTTTTATTCCCCAAACAGCAGTCCTTAAGGAATGTCGGTGAATGTCCAAGGTACATCAGGGGTGTTGTACTCATTTCCCTTTTTTTCTGACAGCCTGCCCTGTCGAAACCAGTAATGGTATCGATTATTTTACTATAGAATAATGTTAATAAATTGTCAATCTTTATAAAATCACACATTAGGCGAGCTGCCTAGGATTTACTTCCTATTCTATTAAATCGAAAACTAAAAAACTGTCCAAGGTAGAACAGTTTTCCCTACTTATACAGTCAAATATTATTAATTTGTAGTAAGTAGATTATGTTCTAGCAAGCATTAATCGCAAGGGCATACTCGTTTTAGATTCATGTAAAAAATCAAGTTAGGTTAGCACGGCACCAATTACTTACTGTCAAGCATTGATGTATTATGTATTCTACTAGTTGAGCTATCTAGAACAAATTTTGTGCGCCATGTTTGGCGGTTGACAGCTGTCACTGAATCAAAGAGTAGCTTTAACAAAAAGACGTGACACTGTTTTGACATAATTCATATTCTGTCTAAACCAATTTTGTAAGGAAACGTAATTAACTAAATAATTGTTTTATTTGTATCTAATGTTTATTTTGCTCTTTACCTCGAGTTTAAGGAACGAATGGACAAAAATACTATTTTTGCCGACAAGCGCCTTTCAATACGAACTTTGAGGGTTAATGATCCTTGATATTTACTTAAAATGACATTGATTTCCTCGCACGGATAAAAAAAACATTGTGTAAGTAGGTATAACATAGATGATATTTAGATATTTATGTTTTAAATCCAAATCATATCAAAATCTTTGCTATGTATATTACTCGCATTAACAATTTTAGCAAATTCGCCCTTGTTGTAAAATAAAATATGTTTAATGTACTACTGTAACCTAACGTACTTATTTAAAATATGTTTTTTACGTAAATGTGTTTATGCTGAGTACTACTAAACAAATAATGTAGGTAAATCAAGTGTAAGCACATATGTTGTTACTTCTGCGACATTAATCTGTGCGCCAAGGAATATGGCGTCGCAAAGCCAACATTAATATTTTAAATTAGTGTAACACCAATCTTTGCCCTTACTTACCTATGAAATGTAATTCAATGGCTTTTATTACTATTTTTAGAATTATTTTTAGAGTTTGTTGTCATGCAAAAAGCCTTTACGTTTAGTATTTGATTTTTAAAAATGTTTGACACTTGCGTGTAATCATGTCAGTGGTCCAAGAGCCAATGTCAGACTTGTAGTGATTTTCACTAAAACTCGTGGTACAAATATTTTCTTAGGGATGTCATCTCCTGTTACTCAATGCTGTCAAGTAGGTACATAGTAATTTTAATATAAGGATTATCTCAAACACTTGATTATTTTTTCAGTTTCTAAAATGTCTGACACATGCATACTCTCCAAACCTGGACGGTCGGATCATCGGACGATTGAATTGGTTAAAAAAAAGGCATAGGTTAAGGAAATGTTCTGCTTGTCGCTTATGTGAGCAACAATGGGTCCCGACGTAGTTTTTCACATGTATTCAAAATGTTGCCAATTATTTTACCATGTTGCAGCACTAATATCGTATTTCTTTTACCTCCCAAATTTCTGCTGTGCGATTTAACTAACATGATAGGTTATACCTAGTTACAAAAATATATTCCATACCACTGCAGTTTGTTGCCAGGTTGCACCAAATCACAATCATAGTTAAAATATTGCATGTATGTCGTCAAGTATGATTAGGGCAACTGGCCCTAAACCTATTTCTTGATTGATTGATTATTTTACCAGTGTATTTTTTTTGTTACAGAAAATTGAGGATAAATCGTCGGAAGTATCAGATGAATCCGAAGAAATAAGTAAGTTTCAATATGAAGTAGGTATAATATTAAGTAAATAATACAGTTCTATTTCAGATCCAGCGTTTCTCAGCTTTCGTTACCATAAAACACATTTCTGAAGCTGACGGCAGACGAGACGAGAGTCGCTTTTAAATACGCATTTCCTAGCATTGATTCATTTAATAAGCATGAGTACATTTCAATTGATAGTATGTACCTAAACTGCAATAAGATTCCAACTTTACAAGTGCTCAATCACACAAAATCTGAAAGTTTAGATTGCTATAATTTTTTTAACGGCACCCGGCAGTTTGTATCCTTGTGCTATGTTATGTAGGTACGGTCACGGACTTTAATTTTTGAGCCATTTAGGGATCACTTTAGATTGGACGTTTCATAGAGTAAGTATGAAACAAAAGAATATAGCTTGAAACGTAAATGGCTCAACAATTAAAGTCCGTGACTGTACCAGCATGTTAATATACGCCTAATGTAAGCTAGTAAAAAAGATTATACATGGAAAATGCAATATTTGAGTCGCAAACTGTTGAACGTGACAAATGACGATAATGTCACGTTAAAGTTACTCTCTTTCTGAAGGTTAGGGTGGGTTGCACCATACACAATTAACGGACTCATCAACGTTAAATATGGCGACGGAGCCGTCATCTCATAGAAAACTGTCAAACTTTTCATACAAGATTTTTTTAACTATGTTGACGTTAACAGATGGTTTGGTGCAATCGGCCTCTCTTGAAAGTGGCACAACAGCCGGGTTCAAATTCGGTATTACAATTACATGGAGTCATACATACATTGGGGTTTTCGGTGCGGGAACGATTTGAGAAAGAGTAGAGATAAACAGATAGGTTAGTCTGAGAAAATATCATATTATGCCTAATGAATAACTACCTCTCTATGAATAGCATACACACTATGATACGAGCTTTTTTTCTTGGAGGCATGTTTGTATTGACTATTATATAGTATTTTAATAATGCAATTGCATATCCGAAATTTATCAACTAGATAATTACCTAAGACAAAGACACGGTATAATAAGTGTCAAATATTAATCTGGACGTCCGATATTTATGAACTATTTGCTTAACTGAAGAGGTTGACAATGATCAGTCTTTACATGAATTAATAAAAAAAATACTTGAACAAATCATAGGTACCTACAATATTTGTATATATATAATAGTCAGCTATTACATCTAAATTGTATATACCTATGATTTTTTAAATCAATTATTCATTAGGTAGAAACCTGCTAGAGTACATTCTGTTTTTTAAGTTAATGCCTACTCTTTGGCTAATGTCAAACATTCCCGCACCGAAAACCCCGATGTACTTTTACATACTTCATGGGATTTCGTTTTAATAGTTACATTTGAATTGATTTGGGTAATTGAAATACTTTTATCAAGAGTAACAGAAAACAGTAGACCAGGTATCTCCATTTAAACTACCTACACGTAAAGACACTACAGAGAGTAACAAAATGAGTTTCGATTGGACGCAATTAATTGTTTAAAATATCTCAACTTAAACTAAAGTGCATAAAAACAATTTCAATTTTAATAAACTAAACAATTTTAAGTAGTCACACTAATATAATGCAGGTTGGTTCGATCCCAGCCCTGGCCACCGGATGCCTAAGTCACTGCTCCTCTGTACATGACATCTATATAAGTTTATAATCTCTATACATTGTGTAAATACACCACGCAAAGATTTGAGGCCTTTGCATTCCAGAAGCTGTCCTTAAGCGCGGAGCGTATCCGATCGTTTCGCGTTAGACGCGTGCCGCATACCTAATAAGGACAGTAACCCGGCCCTAAAACTAGTATGTACAAGTTAGCAAATATTTGCTGCTTATAATCACCTCTGTATTACATATACATTATGAAATGAACAACGCTAAGTGGGTAAGCTTGCTAAGTAGTTTAAAGTTCAACTGTTATGAATGTTCTTATAATTACTATAAATGTAAATAACTGTCTATATGCGTGTATGGTGTGTATAAATACTATACACTATACTATTGTATACTGTATTGTATTGATGTATTAATCAGAAGATAATATTTGTATAAGATACAACAACCCCGCAGTTACCTACCGTACCTTAACACTAACCTTTGTAGCGATGATGTTTATAAATCAAACATTTTGCTAATAACATCAAATCTCTAATACTTATCGTTTATTATCCCATTGTTGACATTGCTGTTATACATATATTATTTACTGATATTGTACGCAGAACTAGCCCAGTCGCCGCGGTAGGCCGGTTAGGTACATCTCATACTTCTCTGGTAGCAGTCGAGTCGCTCCGGCACGGTGCTGTAGAGAGTTTCCAAGGGGGCCACCATCATCTGTCTCGTAGATGAGTACGCCGCCTCGCCTGCTGCGGTAACGACGGATGGGTTTCGAAGAGAAACAACGGGCACTCTTTACACGTATATTTCTCTTGCCTTAACCTAGATTACACTTTACACTTAAATTACGCCATGTTTATTTTAACAAAGGCTCGCGCACCGCGACAATCACAGCACGTCTAACCACTACGACGGCTAGCTGAACAGAGCCCGCAATATCAGACGGAGCGAATGAACAAAAGATCGTGCGCATTCACTCTATTAGACTTGAATACATTTGAACTAGATGGCGCTGATTTGCGTGAACATTCCTTCCCGGCCCAGGGAAAAGGTGAGCTGAAGACCTGAAGTTTACATCGCTACGATCTAGCATAAACAAGAGATATGAAAACAAACAATTATTAACACTAATAAATGTTACATGAGGTGTCTACAGCATAAGTAATCTGTGACCATCCAGTGCACTTGCACTCAATAACATTCCAGATAATATCAAAATATGAATCATGAAAGTGTAAAAACAACAAAGGTAAGCTACTTACTAAGTTAGTTACATGGTTTCCCGAGGAAACAGTGGTACATAGTTCACGATAATTAGTACTAATTGCTACAATTTAAACCAAGATTTATAATAGTTAACTTACAAGAGCTGCTCAAATAATTAAAGCTCCATAGGTAATTTACACAATTTGACAACGGGGCGTACGAGTTCGCCTATCTGTGTCTTCAACTTTACAGACCTGACGACTCCGTCGGAGCTAGGGTTTGCAATATCCGTCAGTTTTTAATATTCGGATAATTTGAACAGCACAAATTTTTTTATCCGAATATTCGGATATTTCGGATAAATATACGGTCTGATAAATGAAACAAAATATTTATTCTAAATGATATAATTCGAAAAATAAAGCGATACAATAACCGAGTAATTTCTTTCAAGATATCAATAACTTAAAAAAACCTGTAATCAGCAAATATTGGTCTATCTTAGAGGATATCTTTAACAGCATTAAATTATTAAAAACCGGCCAAGTGCGTGTCGGACCACGCATAGGAGGGTTCCGTACCTTCAATATAATAAGAACCAAACTAATACCAAAAGGTCGTATCTAATGCCTATGGAAGAAGTTTTTTGGAGATAACTCAAAAATGACTGAGCCGATAATGTTCAAAATAATTTTCGTAGAAAGTATATGATAAGGCACATCGCCTCAAATTTTTTCATATTTTTTGGACTTACTGTTCAAAAGTTACAGGGGGGGACACAATTTTTCTGACTTTCGAAGCAATTATTTTATAAATTATTCACTTAATCACAAAATGGTCAAAGAAACCTCAATGTTATTTTTAAAGACCTATCGATTGATGTGTCACATGTTGATATTTACTTAAAAAACATTTTTTGAAATTTAGTTACATCTATGGAGCGCCCCCTTAAAAATATTTTTTTTTAACTCCATAACTAAGTAGCGGCATACAAAGTACACCTTATGTGTAAATTTTATTCAGATACGTCGTATAGTTTCCGAGTAAAATGGCTGTACATACGGACTAGGGTTTGCAATCCGAATATTCGGATATTCAAATTATCCGAATATCCGCTAAAAATAGTATCCGAAAATATTCGGATAGTTCAACTTTGAATATCCGAATAAAACGGATATTTTATACAACGCATAAACAGTGTATAAAATCACGTTTTACTTATTTATTACGTTATTTCGAAGTTACCCGAACCAATTTTGACAACCGGCTGACTAAATATATTTCAAAACTTTCAATTCTATGTTTCCTATAATTTTTGTAACATTCACCAAGCTTCTAGTTATGGTCGTTTAGGGTTAGGCAAGAACAAAGTATTTATTGATAAGGAGGGTCTTTGTTCCTATCGTAGCTAGTCTCGTTTGATTGTAAAATTTATAAAAAGCTGATTGTTTTCGTATTTAATGTTTACGTAATATTTATATCTTAATTGTTCTAGCCTTACACGATTCTCTAAATATATTTTTCGTTGATTATTTTGTTTGTTTCCTTTTTATCGTGTAATAAAAACATCTTTAAAAATATCAAAAATTGTTAATTAGACAAATATCTTTTATTTTTTTAATATCCTCAAATAAGTTATTTGTTTATTTGAAGTTCGAATCACGATTTTTTTTCATTGCACTATTTTGTTATGATTATATTACGTATATAGATATCTCGGTTTTATTTTGGTTAATAGACATTTAATATATTTTTTTTTATAATTGTTTCTATTAAGTGTTCGTGCATTTGTTCTACTGTGTTATAGAGGGTTGCTACTTATATATCCGGAAACAAAAAAACAAACAAATGTACACGGCTGAAAATGGTTTTATTGTTTTTCAAAGTATTCCCCTTGATGATCTATGCACTTTTGCATTCGCGTGAACCAATTTTTAAAGCACTTTTGCCACTCCGCCTGAGGTACCTCCATAACGTGTTGTTTGAATGCGTCGACAGCATCTTCAGCGGTCGAAAATCGTTGACCACGTAATTTATTCTTTATATTTGGAAATAAATAAAAATCGTTGGGTGCCAAGTCAGGGCTGTACGGCGGATGACCCGTTAATTCCACATTTTGACCCTCCAAAAATAGAGTTGTTTCGCGTGACGTATGACAGCTGGCATTGTCATGATGAAGAATGATTCTTCGTCGCTGGTTAGTTTTACGAATTTGTTCAAATACTTCCGGTAAGCAAATGGTCGTGTACCACTCTGAATTAACCGTTCTACGGTTTTCTAGTGGCACTGTAGCTACATGGCCATTAATACCGAAGAAGCAGGCCACCATTTGTTTCAATGTACTTTTTGCACGAGTAACTTTCGTAGGGTTCGGCTCATTTTGAAACACCCATACCGTTGATTGTTGCTTCGTTTCGGGATCGTATGCATAGATCCAGGATTCGTCACCTGTATAGATGTTATAAACGGCTTTTGAGTCACCACGGTTATATTTTTTTAACATTTTATTGCACCATTCGACGCGAGCATCTTTTTGCTCTTTTGTTAAGTTGTGGGGTATCCAACGCGAACAAATTTTTTTTACAGCCAAATAATTATGTAATATGCTATTAATGCTGGTCATAGAAATACCCAGAGTCGCCTCTATCTCGCAGTACGTAACATGTCGGTCGTCCATTATAAGTTTTCGCACAGCCTCGATATTTTGTTGTACAACGACCGATTTCGGGCGACCTGCCTTAACTTCGTCCGTAAGCATACTACGTCCACGATTGAACTCACTAAACCAGTGATACACAGTAGTTTTAGATGGGGCTTCATCACCAAAAGTTGAAGTTAGTTGATCTATGCACTGTTGTTGCGTTAAACCACGCCGAAAATCATAATAAATCATAGCACGAATATTTTCACGAGTGAGTTCCATTCTTGCTGCGAGATGACATTTAAAACCCGTCAAAAACAAAACACGAGCGTTAATAAGAAAGAAAAAATATACCGGCCAGTACTTAAAAAAGTTCAAATTTTACCATGGAGGTCAAATATGCTATTTAAGAAGATTGTAATCCCGGTTTCCGGATATATAAATAGCAGCCTATGTATGTTTTAAACATCTCTTTGTATAATTATTGTTGATTGTTTGTGTTTATTTCCTTTTTAGGGTTCCGTAGCCAAATGGAAAAAAACGGAACCCTTATGGATTCGTCATGTCTGTCTGTCTGTCCGTCCGTATTAGGGTTTGCAATATCCGTCAGTTTTTAATATTCGGATAATTTGAACAGCACAAATTTTTTTATCCGAATATTCGGATATTTCGGATAAATATACGGTCTGATAAATGAAACAAAATATTTATTCTAAATGATATAATTCGAAAAATAAAGCGATACAATAACCGAGTAATTTCTTTCAAGATATCAATAACTTAAAAAAACCTGTAATCAGCAAATATTGGTCTATCTTAGAGGATATCTTTAACAGCATTAAATTATTAAAAACCGGCCAAGTGCGTGTCGGACCACGCATAGGAGGGTTCCGTACCTTCAATATAATAAGAACCAAACTAATACCAAAAGGTCGTATCTAATGCCTATGGAAGAAGTTTTTTGGAGATAACTCAAAAATGACTGAGCCGATAATGTTCAAAATAATTTTCGTAGAAAGTATATGATAAGGCACATCGCCTCAAATTTTTTCATATTTTTTGGACTTACTGTTCAAAAGTTACAGGGGGGGACACAATTTTTCTGACTTTCGAAGCAATTATTTCATAAATTATTCACTTAATCACAAAATGGTCAAAGAAACCTCAATGTTATTTTTAAAGACCTATCGATTGATGTGTCACATGTTGATATTTACTTAAAAAACATTTTTTGAAATTTAGTTACATCTATGGAGCGCCCCCTTAAAAATATTTTTTTTTAACTCCATAACTAAGTAGCGGCATACAAAGTACACCTTATGTGTAAATTTTATTCAGATACGTCGTATAGTTTCCGAGTAAAATGGCTGTGACATACGGACGGACAGACAGACAGACATGACGAATCCATAAGGGTTCCGTTTTTTTCCATTTGGCTACGGAACCCTAAAAAGGAAATAAACACAAACAATCAACAATAATTATACAAAGAGATGTTTAAAACATACATAGGCTGCTATTTATATATCCGGAAACCGGGATTACAATCTTCTTAAATAGCATATTTGACCTCCATGGTAAAATTTGAACTTTTTTAAGTACTGGCCGGTATATTTTTTCTTTCTTATTAACGCTCGTGTTTTGTTTTTGACGGGTTTTAAATGTCATCTCGCAGCAAGAATGGAACTCACTCGTGAAAATATTCGTGCTATGATTTATTATGATTTTCGGCGTGGTTTAACGCAACAACAGTGCATAGATCAACTAACTTCAACTTTTGGTGATGAAGCCCCATCTAAAACTACTGTGTATCACTGGTTTAGTGAGTTCAATCGTGGACGTAGTATGCTTACGGACGAAGTTAAGGCAGGTCGCCCGAAATCGGTCGTTGTACAACAAAATATCGAGGCTGTGCGAAAACTTATAATGGACGACCGACATGTTACGTACTGCGAGATAGAGGCGACTCTGGGTATTTCTATGACCAGCATTAATAGCATATTACATAATTATTTGGCTGTAAAAAAAATTTGTTCGCGTTGGATACCCCACAACTTAACAAAAGAGCAAAAAGATGCTCGCGTCGAATGGTGCAATAAAATGTTAAAAAAATATAACCGTGGTGACTCAAAAGCCGTTTATAACATCTATACAGGTGACGAATCCTGGATCTATGCATACGATCCCGAAACGAAGCAACAATCAACGGTATGGGTGTTTCAAAATGAGCCGAACCCTACGAAAGTTACTCGTGCAAAAAGTACATTGAAACAAATGGTGGCCTGCTTCTTCGGTATTAATGGCCATGTAGCTACAGTGCCACTAGAAAACCGTAGAACGGTTAATTCAGAGTGGTACACGACCATTTGCTTACCGGAAGTATTTGAACAAATTCGTAAAACTAACCAGCGACGAAGAATCATTCTTCATCATGACAATGCCAGCTGTCATACGTCACGCGAAACAACTCTATTTTTGGAGGGTCAAAATGTGGAATTAACGGGTCATCCGCCGTACAGCCCTGACTTGGCACCCAACGATTTTTATTTATTTCCAAATATAAAGAATAAATTACGTGGTCAACGATTTTCGACCGCTGAAGATGCTGTCGACGCATTCAAACAACACGTTATGGAGGTACCTCAGGCGGAGTGGCAAAAGTGCTTTAAAAATTGGTTCACGCGAATGCAAAAGTGCATAGATCATCAAGGGGAATACTTTGAAAAACAATAAAACCATTTTCAGCCGTGTACATTTGTTTGTTTTTTTTGTTTCCGGATATATAAGTAGCAACCCTCTATAACACAGTAGAACAAATGCACGAACACTTAATAGAAACAATTATAAAAAAAAATATATTAAATGTCTATTAACCAAAATAAAACCGAGATATCTATATACGTAATATAATCATAACAAAATAGTGCAATGAAAAAAAATCGTGATTCGAACTTCAAATAAACAAATAACTTATTTGAGGATATTAAAAAAATAAAAGATATTTGTCTAATTAACAATTTTTGATATTTTTAAAGATGTTTTTATTACACGATAAAAAGGAAACAAACAAAATAATCAACGAAAAATATATTTAGAGAATCGTGTAAGGCTAGAACAATTAAGATATAAATATTACGTAAACATTAAATACGAAAACAATCAGCTTTTTATAAATTTTACAATCAAACGAGACTAGCTACGATAGGAACAAAGACCCTCCTTATCAGTAAATACTTTGTTCTTGCCTAACCCTAAACGACCATAACTAGAAGCTTGGTGAATGTTACAAAAATTATAGGAAACATAGAATTGAAAGTTTTGAAATATATTTAGTCAGCCGGTTGTCAAAATTGGTTCGGGTAACTTCGAAATAACGTAATAAATAAGTAAAACGTGATTTTATACACTGTTTATGCGTTGTATAAAATATCCGTTTTATTCGGATATTCAAAGTTGAACTATCCGAATATTTTCGGATACTATTTTTAGCGGATATTCGGATAATTTGAATATCCGAATATTCGGATTGCAAACCCTAGTCGGAGCCTTTGAAAACTTGAATGACCCTACCTCGACGCCATTGTAGAGGCGGGGAATTTTCATCCTTTATCAAGACTAAATCGTTTAATGCTACATTAGGTTCCATTTGTAACGGGCTTGCAAATTATTTAAATATTCTAAGTGGTACCTAGCCCAAAACTTTTGAGTTACAGCTTGAATAAATTGAAAATGCGACAGCCGTGACATATTCGTGTCCTTCCAGGAAGGTTCAGGTAATGACACCAAAGGTTGACCTATCAAAAAATGACCTGGGCTGAGAACTTCCAGGTCACAAGGATCCTCGGACATTGGAACCAGCGCTCTAGAGTTGAGGATAGCTTCCGCCCTGCAGAATACCGTCTGCAGACCTTCAAAGGTCAGGATACGGTCCCCAATCTCTCGTTTAAGCAGGTTCTTGCTACTCTTGACCGCTGCTTCCACTAGACCAGACATGTGAGGGGCGCCGGGAGGATTGAACTCCCAGCGGACGCCTTGGCGACGAAACTCATCCTCTAGAATGGTTTCGTTGTCAAGCAAGAACTGGTTAACCTCTCGGAGGTATGAGCTAGCAGATTTAAAATTGGTACCTTGGTCACTCCGGACGAGGGCGGGCAGCCCACGTCGACTCACAAACCGTGTGAACGCAGCGATGAAAGCCTCGGTGCTCAGCGACGAGACGACCTCGAGGTGTACTGCCTTGGTACCTAGACATACAAAAACACACAGGTAAGCTTTAACAGATTTAGCATTCCTGAGCTGGCTACTTTTAACCAAGTAGGGGCCAGCGAAATCCGTCGCTACGCCGGAAAATGGACGCGTCGCCGTGACGCGGTCCGCGGGCAGATCAGCCATGAAAGGCGCCTGATCTGTCGCGTTGAATCTGAAACATGACATACAACCCCTGATGACACGTGACACCTGACGCCGCGCTGACGGAATCCAGTATCGTTGTCTAAGTATATTAATCAGGGCACTTGTCGAAGCATGACAATAGATCCGGTGATAGTGCTCCATCAATAATTGCGACCATCGATGGTCCTTAGGTATAAGCATTGGGTGCTTTGCGTCATAACGTAAGCTTGAATTACGTAGTCTGCCTCCGACTCGAATAAAATGATTATCGTCCACGAAGACGCTCAACTTCTGAAGTGATTTGCATACCAACTTTCCTTTTTTCAGTAAGATGACTTCATCTTGGTATGCATCCAACTGAACCTTCTTGACCCAGTGATCCGTTGCTGCACGATTTTCCTCGATAGTAAGGTTCTGTTTTAGATTTCGTTGCTGCTTCGGCAAACGAATATTCCTGCAAAATCTCAAAACGTACGACGTCACGTTTATGAGTTTACTATACGAGCTGACTCTCTACAGTAATAAGTCCTCCCATGTCTGCTCGTCATTGGCGACATGAACCAGCTGCTTGAACCCTGGCAGCTCCGGTGACATGGTGACCGGCATCGTCGGCCACTGTGACTCCTCCTTGAGTAGCCACTCCGGCGACCACCACAACTTGCATTTGAGGAGCCCCTTCGCGGTAGCACCTCGGGACGCGACGTCGGCCGGGTTGGACTCACCTCGGACATAGCGCCATGTCATTGGTCGCTTCGACTGCTGAATATCCTGTACTCTGTTACATTCAAATGTCTGGAGCAGATGTGGTTTTGTGTTAAGCCAACACAACGTGATTTTGCTATCAGACCACGCATTTATGCTATCAATCTCGATTTCGTCTTCATAGGCCGCTGCGACATGATTTAGGAGTTTACAAACCATATGAGCTGCATTCAACTCATTCTTCGGAATGGTTTGTTTGACTTTCTTCGACGCCACTCGGGTCTTAGCTAGGACTAACCGTACCATGACGTTTCCAGACGTGTCCTCTGTCCGAAGGTACACGCACGCTCCATAGCCCTGCTCCGAGGCATCTCCAAACCCGTGGAGTGAGTAGGAGGCAGATCCGGGTAACGCGACGCAACGAGGGATCTGTAATTGAGACAAATGGTTTAAATCCTGAACCAACTCGTTCCACTGAACCTCCTGAGTGTCCAGGAGCGGTTCATCCCACGTCATTCCATCTGTAAACAATGACTGCATGAACAGCTTGAATCTATAGACAATCGGTGCGCAGTAACCGCACGGATCATAAAGCCTAGCTATAGTACTTAAAACGCTTCGCTTCGTTACCGCCTGCCCCAACGGTACATTGACTTGATACGACATGGTGTCGTGCACCGGGTTCCACTGTATTCCCAATACCTTTATGAGGCTCCTGTCTTCAGCGTCGAATTGATGAGGCAGCTCACAATACTCCTGTGGTAGGTCCCGGAGTAACTCGTGACAGTTAGCCGACCATTTCCTGAGCTCGTAGCCGGCACTGCTCATGAGTTCTATGAGCTCCGATTGAAGCTGCCGAGCCTCTGTAATGGAGTTTGCTCCAACCAGGAGGTCGTCGACGTAGCTCTGACGTCGTATGACGTCTGCAGCTGGAGACCCTGGATGCTGAGCTTGCCAATCCGCGGCCAACTGCAACAGCGTCCGTATTGCGACAAAGGGGCTTGACCGTAGTCCGTAGGTATTAGTATTCAACTCGTAAACCTGTATGTCCTGCGACGGGTCCTCACGCCACAGGATCAGCTGATAGTGCCTATCACTGGGGTGTATCCACGTCTGCCGGAACATCATCCGGATGTCGGCCGTGAACACGAACTGGTGCCGTCTGAAATTCAACAATATCTTTGTAATATCATTCTGAAGAGGCTTGCCTGAATGCAGGCATTCATTAAGAGCTATGCCATTGCGACTCTTCGATGCTCCATTAAAGACGACCCGAAGCTTATTTGAAAATCGCATGATGCGGAACACAGTAGTGCTCCGAGTCAAACTGGTAACTGGATTTAGACATGTGTCCTAGAGACTCATATTCCCGCATGAACTCCTTATATTTCTCAGCCAAGACTGGATTCTTGGCTAGCTTCGCCTCTAACGAATGAAGCCTGCGTACAGCAATGGCTCTGGTCTCGCCTAGCGTGGGTCTGTCTGACAAGAAGGGCAGCCGCACCATGTATTTCCCGTCAGGCATACGTTTAGTAGTAGAAGTATACAACCTTTCACATTCCAAATGTTCCGGATGATCTGGTGGGTCTTCTGGAGGCTGCTCCACCTTCCAGAACTTTAGGGACTAATTTTCCTACTGGCTTAAATACTATTTTAGCAATGGTACCGGGTACCTTGACCTGTTGGTTTCCGATCCCAACAATATTATTTCCTACATACTGCTGATGCAATCCTATTTCATCTGCAAATGATTTCTTAACTATCGAACACCCGGCTCCAGTGTCTAACAGTGCCCTTGCCATAATATAATTGCCTTGGCCTGACCTTACCATGACAATAGCAGTAGGGCTGACCCGGATCGATGGCATCATCATCCGAGGTTCTCGTGGTACATCAGCAGTAGCCTTATTTCAAGAACGGCGCTCAGGGCTGCCTCGAGTGCCGAAACGTAGGCTGTGGAAAGACTCCTGCGCCTGGCGGGCCCTCGTTCCCACCGGAGGGCGCGGTATGTGATCAGCAGTCATCAATTGAGCTGGCTGGACCTGCTGTGGAGGAGGCGACCTAGTCTCTTCTCTCCACCTTGGCGGGCTCGTACGAGGTTGTTGAGCTCGCTGCGCCCAAGACCCTTGTGGCGGGGTCGACGCCCTGTGTCGTGGTGGGGACCTACGCTGTGGTGGTGTACTTACCCTTCTGGTGGGTGGGACCGGGGTTCGCTCATGGACCCTGTGCACTGCTTCCGCGGCTTTCGCTTCCTCCCTGCACAGCAACGGGCTATGCGACCCTGACTGGCACGCACCGCACCAATTACGAGCCATACACTCTCTCGCGTAATGAGAGCGAAGGCATTTAAAACATGCACCATTCTTCCTGACCCAGGTTTTCCTCTCCGAAACAGCTAGACTTGCGAAGAATGGACATTTGTATATAGAGTGTGCACTACTGGAACAGTACGTGCACAGACCTTTAGACCGATTCACCTGATCAGCTTCTTCCAGCTCCGCAGCTAGGACACGTGGAGGGGACGCTCTGCCGCGTCTTCCCTTGGTCGGTGACTGCCGTCCCATCGGTGCTCTTCCCGCTGCCGCAGTGGGAACTGCCTGCTGCACCAGACACTGCTCATCCAGCAGCGCCAGCAGCTGATTGAGCGTTGGCAGAACTTGAGGATCCGTGCCACAGCGTTCCTCAAATAGGGTTCTGATGCGAATAGGCAGCTTCTGTAACATCATGTAAACAACTAAATACGACCACTCAGAAACCGGCTGCTTCAACTTTTCTAGGGCCTGAATCGACTCGCGCAGAGGATCATAAAACTGTGTTCGCAAATTTATATTCGGGCCCCCGACATTGGGCAGATTGACTATCCGCGCAATGAAGGTGTCCACAAGCTGTCGGGAGTTATGGTACCTTTTCTTAAGAAGATCCAATGCTACAGAGTAGCTGGCTCCATCCACAGGTAAGTGTTGTACTACCGTCAAAGCCTCCGCCCGCAATGACGTTCGAAGGTAGTAGTGTTTCTCGGCATCAGACAATGGACCTGCATCCACTAATGCCATAAAAAGGTCATAGAATGACATCCATTCTGTCATATCCCCGCCATATGTTGGCAGTTGTACCAAAGGCAACTTAACCTTACTGTGATACTTAGCTGCACCAGCTGTCTGTTCTGACTCCTCACCTGATGCCTCATCCAGTTGGATAAGAAGTCGGTTGATCTCGGCGAACTGCTCCTGGTACTTGAGACGTTCCGTCTCTGTTAGTTCCGTATCGCTTGTCAATACCGCCTCATAGGCCGTGATATATGTTTTATATACCTGATCAAAATGCCGCTTGGCCACCGCTGTCGCTGAAGACCCGGACCTGGTAGCCACCGTGCCAGCGTAATCAATAAGCATTTGATACCTCGTACCCAACTGTACCTTAGCTTTGAGTGACATGTTGTGAATAGATATTAACTTACCTGGTAAAACACAAATACTTCACCGCGCCGCGCGTATTTTCAATAAATCACCTATTTGTGAGTATTTACTAATCAATTCCAAGCTATATTCTATCCAATCAATCTAATCCTAAGTATTTTTCAAGTAATATTAGTTGAGAAATCTATCACAAATAGCCCACAACACAACTTGACTTTTGACACTGACGTTTGTCAGATGAAGTTCAATGTCATAGATAATAAAGTTTCTAAGAAGGTCCGGATCGCCGCTACACGTTCCTACCATTCAGTTCGTTCACTCAGCACAAAACCGGTAAACTTCAACCGGATGTGGCACTTCACTATGGCGACCTCCAAATGTCCCCACAATGACACGTTTCACGTTGATCGAAATGTTTATGACGTAATCGCGCACTGAATTTACACAATGAATGCAAACAACTGCAAATTCCACTCGACGAATCCTTGATTGCCGTGGCGCGATTCTTGGCCCCGGATTGCTTCAATCTTGCCCCAATCACGGGATTTTATTTTATATTTTCCCAAATCACGGGTTTTGTTATTCGTGCGGTTGTTCCCTCTCATGGGTCACACCAAAATGTACGCAGAACTAGCCCAGTCGCCGCGGTAGGCCGGTTAGGTACATCTCATACTTCTCTGGTAGCAGTCGAGTCGCTCCGGCACGGTGCTGTAGAGAGTTTCCAAGGGGGCCACCATCATCTGTCTCGTAGATGAGTACGCCGCCTCGCCTGCTGCGGTAACGACGGATGGGTTTCGAAGAGAAACAACGGGCACTCTTTACACGTATATTTCTCTTGCCTTAACCTAGATTACACTTTACACTTAAATTACGCCATGTTTATTACGCCAAAGGCTCGCGCACCGCGACAATGACAGCACGTCTAACCACTACGACGGCTAGCTGAACAGAGCCCGCAATATCAGACGGAGCGAATGAACAAAAGATCGTGCGCATTCACTCTATTAGACTTGAATACATTTGAACTAGATGGCGCTGATTTGCGTGAACAGATATACATAAGTAATCATCTAATCATGCACTGACATACAGGGTTTAATCCCTAAGTGTAGCCAGGCGATTATTCCGTAATTATAACAGATATCAGAAAACTTTAAACTGATATCGAAAATACGATATGAGTAAAATCACATTAGTAACTTTTAAAAATAAAAGTATAAATTTTAAAAATGTTAAGGTTAAACGCTCCCATACATTTAGTAAGACTTGAAGCTGTAATTTATAAGATTTTTCTTTAATCTGTAAAAGATTAGGTGTTCATGTAACTGTTACGTAAGAAGGGTCCTTAAAATACGAGTGTGTTTTTATAACCCAGTAACTTTTGGTCTAAGAGCTGGCCACGTCCCATATGACACAATAATGAGAGCAATAAAACCCATCTAGTAAAATTGCAATACTATCCTTATTGCTAGATCCGGGAATCTGGCAGCTTTTAAAGTCCAAAATAGGTAAAAACGGCCGAAGTTATCTTATTCATAGAGGACGCCTATATTTTAACATTAGATCAAATAACATTGCGTAATATTTCGGAAACCGAAACAAACTATTAATTACATTATACGTCGCTTTGGACTACTTTCCCCCATCAGAATCTTTTGGCAATGATATAATCTAATTAATTATATAATTTTTCATAAAACTGCATCAAAACCAGAACTCTAGGATTTGTATTCTTAAAGTGGTTTGCATTCTTTGACCACCACCACTTTACAGCTGCCGGATCTAGAAATAAGCATAGTATATCAAACTAACGAGAGGGGTTTCGTCGCTCTCATTATTGTGTCATTATCTGACGTGGCTAGCTCTCCGTCTATTTATACAATCATCGTGTGCGTCAAATCCGGTAGATCTGATCTTTTGCAGACTTGTTTGTGAGGTTGGCCCAATAAATAATCCAAGTTTGTGACCTCGAGCACCGAACGCAACTTTGTCAAAAAACGAATAATTCGATTTTTTTTCAGATTTTGGCGATTTATAACCCTTAAAGACTAGTTTTTAACAGTATCTTTTCAAGAACCGTTTTCCCACAAGAAGAGGGGAAGGGTAAACGGTTCTATTTTGAAAAGCTTTATATTGAAAACTTGTTCAATTGGGCTACAGAGACAATTCTATTCTCATGTTGTAGGAAATTTAGTCTTCTTTAAACATTTTTTGAGGAGGTACTATCTATAACCAGTCCTTTAGGGTCATAATTAGACCCCGGACTTTTGTCGCAATGACGTCACTATAGAGTGATTTGGGGAGTAAACGGGACGGAGTTATGAAATACGGTTAAAAACTCGTATTACTTAGTAAGTTGATCAATATTATCGTTTGCTATTTTTTGTCGACCACTCACTCTTTGTTCGTTACAACTGTCACCAGTCCAGTTTAGGGAACGTACCCATACTACGTGACCCGTTTAGGGTTGGGAGGGGGGGTCGTCAAAATACTACTCTTGGTCACAAGGGGGAGGGGGGGGTTTAGGTTTACGTCACGTAATCAATAATTATTATAATTATGCTCTAGGGAAATCTCGCGCAATTTTTTTTTTCACTTTTTAATTATGGTTTGCACGCACCTTGAGGCGTTACGCGGCAACCGCCGTTTTAATAAATACAAATATGCGCCAAATTATGATATTTTTTACTTTCTGTTTGCAAAAAAACAATATTAAGAATTACTACGTGACAACCAGAGGGGGAGGGGGGGGGGGGGGATCTTGGCATATACTACGGTTGGTCACCGAGGGGGGGCGGGGGTGAAAATTGTAAAAAAATTGGTCACGTAGTATGGGTACGTTCCCTTAACGTACAAATGTATGGTTTTCACTAAAAGATAATATTGATCAACTTACTAGATCATTTTGTTGAAAATGTCTAATTAAAATTACCCTATCGTGACGTCATTGCGACAAAAGTCCGGGGCCTAGTCATAATCGGATAAAAAAAATAGATTTTTCGATTTTTGACAAAGTTGCGTTCGGCGCTCGAGGTCGCAAACTTGGATTATTCATTGGTTCAAATCACAAACAAGTCTGCAAAAATCAGATCTACCGGATTTGACGCACAGTACCCCGTACTTTCAGGTAACAAGGTTCCTGGATTATTGCAGAAAAATCATGCATTTAAAACTTGAATCGGACAAGATCAATCTTTGAAAGCGAGCATGCCTATGATTTATATATTAATGTAAAATAAGTACCGATTTTCTAAAGAAAATGTACCAAAGCTTACTTAAAAAAACCGGCCAAGTGCGTGTCGGACCACGCATAATGGAGGGTTTGGTAGCTTCAATGGAATAAGAACAAGACCAATGCCAAAAGGTCGTATCTGATGCCTATGGAAGAAGTTTTTTGGAAATAACTCAAAAATGGCTAAACGGAAAATTTCGTAGAAAGTATATGAAAATGCGTATCTTCCCAAATTGTTTCATATTTTTTGGACTTACGGTTCAAAAGTTACAGGGGGGACGGGGACGCTATTAAAATGTAAAAGTGAAAATTAAATTGGGAAAGTATATGCAAATGTCGGCTATGAAATTGTTTCCTACAGTAGGTAATATTAATAACATGAAATAAATATCGGCAAGGGGCCCCGCGTGTGCAAGGTTGAAATTATTGTTAAATTAATCAAGCTTGTAAAAAAAATTAAATAATTCACCACTTTTGGGCCCATTTTATGATCACTTTTTCTAAGAAAAAATACATTTCAAGTTCGAAAGTTCCATATAAATATAAAATAAATCTTGATTTAGGCCGTTCTCTTTCATGAACGACAATCAGATGATATTCTCGGTTTTTCTAGCGTCAGTTAAATAATAATGGTGAAAAATACATAAAAACTACAAGAGTGTTATTAGATGTATGTACGATAAAGATTTTTTATATACAGTGTTTTTTTCAGAAAACATTGTGACAAAAGTAGTCCTTTTTCCAGCGTTATGTTTCACCACTCTCACAAATCAGTGTCGGTAAAAAAAGAAGAACGAGTGGTTTAACGTTTAACTATCTGAAAAGCCACGACAAAATGATCCAGCTGACTTAACTTTTAATATTTTTTCAATTGCTATTCAGATTATATTTATGGGACTCGGTAAATAGGGCAAATTTCTTGACATCTTGATGTTATGAACGATTCTGTATCCAAAAAATCGGCTAAGAGCATTTTAGGCCCTGCTCAACACACAAACAAATACACCTAAAACTACTTTAACTAATTTTGCGATTACACTTGCGCACGAGTGACGAGCCGAATAACGATGCGAATAGCGTGCGGACTGTTTATGCCGGCTGTACACACTCGCCTCTCGCCTCTCACCGAGAGTCTTGGGCGAGAAGTTCTTGACGAAAGCACACCATGTACACACTCGTTGCGTCATTTGAACAGTGGATATCGGCCACGATGGACCTAGAAACTGCTGCTGCCGTTTGTCTTTGTGCTGTTCGTTATTATAATTACTTACACATATATCATGTGTGTGCTCAAATAATTTAAACTTGCTAACACAACTTCCTGGTAGAACAAGAGAAGTCCCAGATGTTTTTCTAGCAGACGGAGCATTTGCATTAACGACTCATGTGATGAAGCCATATCCTGGAAGGCATAATGAACAAACTGCAAAACGTATATTTAATAAGAAACTTTCGTCTTCACGCGTTGCAGTTGAAAATACTTCATCGACAATATACACACCTCCTGGTACTATAGATGTTTACGACCAAAACAATGAACTGGTATCGCCGGGGTCATGGAGGAACGAAATTGAAGACACATTGCCATCAGACCCTTACAACTAATACCAAGAAGATCCTCATTGAATGCAAATCAGATAAGAGATGAATTTACAAATTATTTCTTCAACTTGCACATAAATAATGCTAATTAACTTACTATAGAATTTGTGGAATACGGTTTCCTTCAAAAACGAGTCCATATACTCAAACGCAAACCATATAGATTTATACACGGAATCAGCACTAGCTCCGGATTGAATGGATGCCTTAATTTTTATTTTATGGCCCCGGTACGTGTTGTTACATGGTTGGTGGCATGTTGCTTATTCGGACCCAAGCATCATGAATAAATTTTTTGTCTTTATGTTTTAAATGCTTTGGATCCCAAATCACAAGTTCATTTTGATAGCATTCTAAAAATTCTATTTCACGATCGTTCGACCACATTTTTAACCGATAGCGAACACGTCTTTACACAAATACAGTAAGCGGGCAACTACATGAACGAGTGTGTACATGCTTGGTCTCGTTTAACTCGCGAGAGCGGACGAGACCCTTTGACTCGGCCGCAAAAAACCGACACGCGGCCGAGGCGAACCGAGGCGAGAACCGAGCGGGCGAGACAAGGCGAGAGCATCATGTACACACTCGTTCTCGGTCAGTCTCGGGGTGTCTCGGCGAGTGTGTACAGCCGGCATTACATATTATACGTCGCGGTTTTGCGCGCGTTTCGAATCGGGGGGTTGTACGGGGAGACGAATATGTGAAAGGACATTCGTGTTGGCACTCGTATGCGAATAATTCGCCAAGCACTGACGCGAGTACGAACATGCAAGTGTAAACGCAGTATAAGAAGTGATATATTTTTGCGAAACTTAACTCATAAACGGTTCAATAAGCTTTCTTTAATATATTTATGTCCATTTTTTTGGTCCCTCAAGCGCTAAGCTAAGCCCCAAACAGACAGGTGGACAAGGACATGACGAAACAAAAAACTACTAGGCTAAGCTTTTAGGGTACTACGTTGAGTACCGTAAAAGTTAATATCAGAGAAAATAAAAGAAAAGAAAGAGATAAAGAGAATTAATATAAAAGATAAGAAAAACGCCACGAACATTTTTTTACCTACTTATACGACGTTGCATACAATACTTTTTCTACGAATACACTTACTTTTACATAAAATGCGAAATTGAAATCTTCATGGATATCGCAGTTATTTTGTCAACATAATCAACAATCATTGAAGTTTTACCTTTTAAAACACTATTTTTCAATAATACTAACATTACTAACACAAATACCGTCGTTATTTGATCAATTATTAAAGAGCTACAGAGATTAGTAAAAATACCTAAATTACTTTCAAAGTTTGCAATTCGCCCCAACAAACGAACGGGAAACGTAAAAAACTACGAAGTAGGTCTGTGGTTCTTATAATTTTTTCTTTTTTTAAGTTTTTTTTTCTAAAAACGCTGCGCTTATTTAGGTTTCTTAGGTTGGCAGTAATTTATTTTATATTAATAGCCGTGTTTGCACGCGATTCCGCGATACTATTTTGGCGCTTTTATAGAACAAGTGTTATTTTGGGGAATAGACTAGATAGACTTTTCATCGAGTGTATTATCTATGTTCTTATAAAGGTGTTAACGAATGTATAAATGACAGATAAAAGTACAGGAGTAGAAAAAAATACAAAAATACGCATTTTGAATCTTTAGGCGTTTTAATACAGTCGATTTTTAATATAAGCTTCCGTATTCGTAGGCTTAGATATTATCTTAATATTATAATGTTCTAACTTACCGAACAGTATCAAACGCAGATTGTGTGACGGTAGACATTGACAGTGTAAAACCAAAAACACAAACCCGTTTTAGTCCAGGTGAAGTTAAATTTTATGTCAATGCTATAAGGACGTTAATGACTTGTCTTGCTGTATTTTAATCTCGGAAATATCAACATAATGTTTATTTATTTTGGATTTCTAATTCCCATTTAATTTTTATGTAATAATTTGTCTACTTTAGTAATAAAATGAGTATTTAGTTTACATAGAAGTACAAACAGTATACGGCTTATATCAGAAGGTAGCCCAGAATTGACGATCTCCTTTTATTATCTTAGGTACGTAAGTACCTCTATCTTGTAAATAATCTGACAATTAATGTATTTATTAAAAGTTTTGAATTACACTATTCTGTTATTTTCTCGCAAGTGTGTTGAAAAAAGTTGTATGATACGCGTGTACTTGATCATTACACAGCTCAACTCCTTTTGCGCACTCATGTGTGTTCGTGCGTACAGTATAGCTTCGTATGTAATCAATTCAAGGATCGGACAAACGCCCGTCATTTTGAAAATATAACCCTGTTCCGTACAGCAGAGACTTCCTTATGTTAATTAAAAAAATAGTATTTTATGGATTTATTGGACCATAATTTATATCCAGTGACAAATTAATTAATGATTGACATTCCGAAAATTACTTTCGCCAATAAAATTTAATGACCAAATTTTTTTCTAAATTTTCACTTGTGAGCCTATAACGATGTGAATTTAGGACTCATTTATGCGTTGAAAAAGTCCGTTCACAGTCTACGGACGTCATAGGGGCATATGTAATCGTTGACATTGGTATACTGTTCTTCCAATATGCTTGTGCCTCGGAGTTAATTTTTTCATGTATTTCTTTCACGGTGACGTAATCAGGATATTCCTATTAAAAATTGCTTGAAATTTTGATATAAGTAGCTCTAGATCTAAAACTCCCGGGAATATTTTGTAAAACAGTACGTATGTCCTCAACAATTTTAAATGATTCTAATATGTGTAACTTCGTCTTTTCATCTTTTCTTTTAGATCTAGAGCACAGATTATATAATAGTTCTTTAGAGCTATATCAAAATTTCAAGCAATTTTTAATAGGAATCCTGATTACGTCACCGTGAAAGAAATACATGAAAAAATTAACTCTGAGGCACAAGCATATTGGAAGAACAGTATACCAATGTCAACGATTACATATGCCCCTATGACGTCCGTTAGACTGTGAACGGACTTTTTCAACGCATAAATGAGTCCTAAAATCACATCGTTATAGGCTCACAAGTGAAAATTTAAAAAAAATTTTGGTCATTCTATTTGATTGGCGATAGTAATTTTCGGAATGTCAATCATTAATTAATTTGTCACTGGATATAAATTATGGTCCAATCAATCCATAAAATACTATTTTTTTAATAAGGAAGTCTCTGCTGTACGGAACAGGGTTATATTTTCGAAATGACGGGCGTTTGTCCGATCCTTGGTAATCATCTTAGCACACTTGTATCATAATGTACTATTTTACAATACAGATAATATACTGATGTTACATTACTGGTTGCAATAATGGTGGTAATTTCATACGGTTTCCGAACGCAGAATTAGAGGATTTACGAGTATGATATAAGTGCAGATAAAACTGTTTAGGATTCATAATTTACACGAATAAACTATAAATAATAAAGCAGTCGACCTATTCCTATTTATTTAGTGAAAACTCTAGTAACAGAGCCACAGAATAACTAATAATACTACCGTAACAGAACTTTGTAACCAACTAGTAGGTATTTATTCAATATTGCATCTAACTCGAAACGGAAGTTATTAATAACAATTTTATCTACGAGGGCTTTAAGATGCTTATGTTAACCTGCACTTGTAAATAAAGGCAAAGTTACAAAAGTACACTTGATAAATAAATACCACGAAAGATTCTAATCTCATGAAAAATAAATGAAGATGAATACTAAATTCAGTACAGATCTTTACTGAAGACACAACAATTTACAAAAGCTGTTACGAAATATGTACTAAATCAAAACCAAACGTGCCATATCTAGTGTGTGGACTTGCACCGCACTAGGTTGTAGACACACCGCTTCGTTATTAAGAAATTATAGTTAACATTAATATTATTACAGACGTCTTCAACTTTTACATAATCGATTAACGTTTGTATAATACATACGTGTAGTCAGTCAAACAAGTTTATGGAAGATTAAATATCTAGGGTTCCGTGCCTTAAAAGAAAAGAAACGCAACATTTACAGGATCACTTTGTCTGTTTGGCTGTCCGTCTGTCTGTCATGACTCTTTTCGTCAGGAACGCGTGGAGGTATCAAATTAAAATTAACATGAAATACTTATGTCTGCGATCCCTTCAAAACCTAACAAGTACTTCCCATTGACCTAGAATCATGAAATTTGGCAAGAAGGAAGGCCTTACAACGTATGTAAAGTAAAAAGTCCGATAATCTTTAATTTGATGTTCCATCACAATGAAATACAAATTTGCGATTACAACTTTATTTCCTGTTGGCAAACTAATTTGCGACTTATGTCGATGTATGAAGACAACAGTTTTCTAAGTCAAAGTTTGTCCTTAATTCTTTTGACTGTACAAAATGCTCCAAGTTTGGCTCAGGCTACCATGGTAAATACTAAAATACATAACATTTTACCTTGCATTGCCCTACATAAGCCAAATCCTGCTACTCGATGAAGTAGGGTTCCCTTACTCTTGATCTATCATAGGCAGGTATAAGAGGTATATATGTAAGTTACCGATTTTTAATTTTTACCCAGAGTTTAAAAAAAAATGTTCCTAAGTCAGCCAAGCTGATGCCTAAATTGAATGTTAAGAATTTTTAGTAAAACCCAATTTTAATTAACAAAATAGCCAGAGACTGAACTTTGAGGCTCATTTGCACAATTATCGTGCTTAGTGCCAGTTCATACATTTGTTACTAAACACAAGTAGAAAATGAATGAACTCGCATTAACCACAAATCAGTCATAATAATGTGTAAACAGGCCCTTACACTAGAAAAATTCAATATCGTATTGTTGGCGCTTTACTCTTCTGTTAATTCAAATATTTTGAAATTTTAAGTAGAGAACATATTTATGCCATACGATAAATAAATAAATGTATGTTATATGTGTACTAGGTACTAGGCGATGTTTAAATACTTCAAATAAGTACATCAGATAATATCAAATAATTATCAGAAGTTACAAGCATAATTACGGTTTTCATACGCAGTTGGCATTTTGTTAATGATTAATGAACAAGATTGTCACATTCTAATTAGTAAAATTGTGTGTAATTAAATACAAAACTAAAGGTATGTTAGTTTGTTATGATTATGATATCAGAGTCAAGTAGCCTTGTACAACAAACGCCACATTCTTATTCTGAGAAAGAACAAACTAAAATTAGGTCATGTGAGGTAAGGCTTATAATATTTACACAGCAGAGGCTGGGAAAATGAGGATTTCCGGCCAAGTTGGTATAGACCGGATAGGAATACGAGGCCGGGAATTAAAAGACCTATTCTTTTTGGAAAACCTATCCAATGATACCCAACACGATAGGGTTGGAGCGACAAAAAAAAATCACCCTCCATTTCATGTGTACGGGAGGGAGGTACCCTAATAAAAAATATATTTTCCAGTTTTTATAATACAACTTTGTCGGCGTGATTAATGCACATACTGATACTCAATTTCGCCTTCTAGTGCGAACGGTCATCGAGCTAGACCGCGGACAGACGGACGGACGGACATGGCGAAACTATACCTAAGGGTTTCTAGTTGACTACGAAACCCTAAAAAGGGGCACCGGCTCCAAATTTGTATGAAATTCCATTAACGACCTCTCGTCTAGCCGCACCCGAAACGAGATACTTTGCAGCCTATTATATTATAAGGAACATAACATCAAAAATTCGTGGTTCTCAAATCATTGGTCCAGAAAAGTTAACGTGGTCCGGCAAAACTTGGCTAAACACAGTCTTAAAGACTGTATCGTTTGTTATAAATACAAGTTAGCTCTGGCAGGAATAAGTTGTCTATTCATTTAAAAATATTCTGATACAAGACAATTGATTGACATTTGTCATAGAACCGATATCTTTATTATTTTTTTGCTCAACTTGTTCCAATAAAAAAATGAGGGGTCTTACACCGGAAAAGCGAAAATCTATTGTGGACAAATGGTGTTCGATTAAAGGTATTACGTACCGAAAACTCGCACAAATGGAAGGTGTTAGTGTTGGAGCCGTCCAAACTGCTATACGTAAGTACGGGGAGGATTATACCTTCGAGAACCAACAACGGCCAGGCCAAAAACCAGGTCCGTCCAATCCAAAACTGGACCAAAAGATAGTAAAATTATTCGCATCTAATAGAGAGCTATCTGTCCGAGATGTCGCGAAAAAAGTTGGTACGAGTATCGGGATGGTACAACGTGCAAAGAAAAGGAATAATTTAAAGACATTAAAAAAACAGAAACAGCCGAAAAGAAGTCAAAAACAAAAAGCATCTGTTAAGACACGAGTCCGAAAATTATATGACTCGATTTTATCGAAAAAACACAGCTGTGTAATAATGGACGACGAAACGTATGTAAAACTGGACTACAAGTCTTTGCCAGGCCCCCAGTATTACACTATTCGTGAGGGAACAGAAATCACACAGGCTGAAAAATCCATTTGCGTTGAGAAGTTCGGTAAGAAAATCATGGTGTGGCAGGCCATTTGTGAATGCGGAATGAAGTCAACTACTTTTTTCACTACCTCTTCGATGAATGCCGATATTTATATGAAAGAGTGCCTTCAGAAACGAGTATTGCCGATGATCAAAAAGCACAACTCCGAAACTGTATTTTGGCCTGACTTAGCGTCTTGCCATTACGCGGCTAAGGTAGTAATATGGTATAAAGACAATAATGTAAATTTTGTGGCCAAAGAGTTAAATCCACCGAATTGTCCAGAGCTTCGCCCGATTGAACACTACTGGGCTATAATGAAAGCTAAACTACGTAAAACAGCCCGTAGTGCCGATACGGAGCAACAGTTTCGGTCAGATTGGAATAAGGTGGCTCGAACTTTTGACAAAGTCGCTGTCCGGTCATTAATGGGCACCATGAGGCAAAAAATTAGAAAACTGGCCAGAAATGAATAATTTGGGCTTTTTATGGTACTATTCGAGTTGTCCATATTATTTTGTACATAGTTGATTGATTTTAGTATGTCAATAAATAATTTAAAAAAAGTTGTCGCATTTTTTTCTTGTATTTATAACAAACGATACAGTCTTTATTCGATTACAGCCCCTAGTAATTTTTTTGTCACAATTCCAACTTCATTTACTATTGAATTCTCTGCAGTGAAACAGACACTTGACCCACTTGGTGCAATTGTTTTCGCAGTGGTATTAAAAGTAGCGGATTTATGTGTGTTTTATTAAGCATGTAGCTATATAGGTCTGCCGTTTAACTAAGGCGGTTGATAAAAAGTTAATGTGGTCAACTGCGGACTTGTTGATGTTGGCTTGGCTGTATGAAGCTGATACAAAGTAAACCATGTAGAAATGTAATATTATTATTATTTCATTTTTCTTTCGTCTTAGGTTAGGTTATTTACAATATCTTTATAAAAGTGAAAAACAAAAACATTATAAGAAACCTAACCTAGGGAGCTGACGGCAATGGAGCAGGAACCAGGCTGCCGGTTAAGGCCGCAGAGGGGAACCTTCGGACTATGCACGCCATGTCCAGTATTACCGCCTTCTGAATCTGACCCTTGATCCAACCACAACCCAGTAGCGAAAGTCACTCAAGATCTTGGCCGAGACCGTCGCTATTAGTGGGCGGTGTACGAGCACTATTTCAAAGAGAAACCGCAAATCGATGTATAGTTTAACTATTTGGCACACGCATACTAGACACCAAAACAATTTAGACCCGCAGTTCTTAAAAAAAAATCCTTTAGGAGTGCTGAGTCTTATTTTTTTTATAAGAAAAAAAATGTTTTTAGAAAACCTATCGCGTGTGGTATTATCATATGAAAGGACTTTTCAAGATGATTCTAAATACCATTTTAGCAATTTTTTTTTAAATATACCAATATACCAAACAATAAATATACCAAAAATGATACGTTCGTTATATCCTCATATCTGAATATACTCATATGATACGTTATACCCAAGAACGCAATTTTGAAAATAATATCATTTAGTATTTTTTTTTCAATTTCTGATTTTCTGCAATACAGTTCCATAAGTCTGTACTGAAAAGAACTGTGTTACTTTGTAATATTTAAAAATAGGTAACAAACATGATACACGACACGATTGGTTTTTGAAAAACATTTTTTTCCCATTCCAAAAAATTTACTCAGCACTCACCTCCTAAGGGATTTTTTTAAGAACTGCGGATCTAAACTTTTATTTTGACCTCTGTACGTGTACGATACGTGTGCCAAACGGCTAACCTGTACATCGATATGCGGTTTTTCTTGCGTACACCTTCCACTATATGAGACCGTTTTGACTAGGGAATGCTCCCGGTTCTCATTTTATATGGCGAGAACCGGGAATTCGCGGTTCCGGTACTGAATTTGTATAGAAAACGAGTACCGGGAGCAAACCCTAGTTTTGACAGAACAACTATTATTACAATGATCCGAATCTACCTCCTACATGGCGATTACCTCGTGAGCCAAGTCTAGGTACTTGCTGGATTTGTCCTTCACGAGGTTCTCGTCACATGGGACGGTGAGGTCGACGAACATTGCCCGGCACTGCGATCGATCTATCAGCACGATTTCAGGCTTATTTTCAACAATAGTCCTGTCCGTGATTTATTTATTTATTTTAATCACAAGAAGGTGAATAACGGTATACACCAATTACACTTGTTACAGGTAAATATTTATCAGTCATAAATATACTCTGTCATAATTCACATTCACTCTCACATTAGGAGAGGCATCTGGATGCTAGTGTAGGCCAGCGATCATGAAACATGTCTACTTGTAGATCTGTACGTAAGAGTCCATTCAGAGGTGAGCATGTCACACAGTGGTGAGTGAGTTAAAACCTAGGACGCCGAGTAAAAACTTAGTTGGGTACACGAACGGGTAGTATCCATACAACTTCTTGTAAAGGAAGCGTAGGAATGCTTTTTGGACCTTCTCCAACATAAGCTTGTACTCGACCTCGCTAGGACTCCAGACACAGACGCTGGCCTCCAGTTTGCATCGAACTAGAGTCGTATACATACGGGTTTGATGACGCAGTAATTGTAAAAAGTCCCTAACGTTTCCCGTCACGAAACTTAACCTCCGATACGACTCTTTGGCGAGACTATTGATGTGCTCGTGGAATGTGTGCTCGCGATCAAACTTCAAGGTCTTTAACTGAAGCAACATGGTTTATTGCCTGACCATCTATTTCGTAGTTAAATGGAGTTATCCGGACTTTACGGAAGATACCAACTTTGTACGTCATGAGTCGCACACGTCCTGAACGCCAGTTCTTAACTAAATCGGTGTGTTAAGACGCCTTATTCCCAAAACACGCGAATTTCACGAAATGCTTCATTTTCTTCGAAGGCTATGGCGAAAATACTTAGTTATTTAAAATCAATGATGCATGCATATAATAGTTCATTTCTTAATCTAGACGGCCATCGGAGCAAATATTATATTTTAACGAGTCAAATATGAAAAAAATTGGTTGTTTTGGAAGACCTTTCCGGATTTTCCAATTACATGTACCGTATGTTTCCAAATTACGCAAAAAAGGGTAACCATTCTTATTTAATTTGAATAAAATTCAATTGAGTATATCATGTTTGAGACGGCCATTGAAATAAAAATCGAAAATTCATCTTGGATAATAGACAAAATACCTTCTCATTATATGCCAGTTTTTTGATGAAAACACGGTTACATTTCATTTTGTCCACGAAAACCCTATAAATATTTTACCCTAAAAATATTACCATAACAAAGTTAAACTATATTTCTATCACGATAAAAAAAATCATTACTACAGTGGTCAACTTAAATAAAGTATGAATTGTTTTTAATGACCTATAAATCACACTTCACAGGACACTTTTTGTAAGAATCGTATTTTTGGGTACTTAATATGGTTCAAAAGTATTTTTTCGTATTACTAATACTTCAAACTATCTTATAAATAACATTTTATGCGGCTTTTTCCATTAATATAGTTTTTCGACCTTTTAGGAAATAAGGAGCCTTAATCATTAACTTTATTGTAATCATAGTATTTAGAAACTGACATTAGCGAGCCTTGTACAAGTTTTTACTGGTTTTTATCAACGCTTTTGTAAACATTGCGTTTGATAAATAGTTCTGATTGATCTATTGTTATCAGTACAATCGAGGAATCGTTCGTCCCTTCGCCTACTTTCTATATTTTTATAAAACATATTCCATCAAATGAGTGCGAATTTTAATAGTTCGTACATTGCGTTCTAGATATTTCACGTCATACAATCGTATAAATTATATTTACATGTCTTTGTTTCAGTACAAGAAATACCGCGAGGAATAAACTCTAAGGACTATTCTGCAGAGCTTGAAAACATGCCTAAGAAACATGTATATACAGGGAGGTTTTTGACTATGCACAAAAGACGCAAAAAAAGACTTTTAACAAGATCATTGTGCCATGAAGCAGCATTACTTGATGATTTACACCCCGGACAAGTTCAAGTACGTATGCTTACACTCTTTATTATTAATCTTATCCTACCCTATGGAGCTGTGCTTAGTTCTGTTTCGTCTTTATCAGTACCTAACACAGTACCTTATATTCGTTATATTGTACGAACACTATCTACAATTTTAAGTGTTATTTGTTTGTATTCATGAAGAGCACATTACTAAACTTTAATCTATATGTATGTTCTTGTGACACACTGTTGATGCTTTTCTGCGTTTCAACTAACGTTAGCAAGGTCACAGACTTCTGTAAGGAAATAATGATGCCAAGATTTGGAATAATAAAAAAGCTGATATATCGGTGTAAACAAGCAATTGCGGCTTATGTTTGCGAATTTTAGTTTTAATAATTTACTGAACTATTTTCCTTGTTATTTTTATTGTGTACTTTCGACGTTACATATGTTCGTTTAATTACAATTTAATAATGTGTGAAAACATAGCTTTGACGTCGATGGTACACTATTTGCTATTTACAAGATGCATGGTGCTTCAAGATGCTGTTGCTGTTTGCGTGTTTTTATGATCTAGATACATATTATGGAAAGTAACGCCATTATACAACTTGTAGCGTATAAGGAAGTTTGTAACGCCACTGTATTGTAATACTCAATACGTGTTTTTCTAGGTAATATGCACATACATAAATATGCTCTTAACCAATCTAACTGAAATAAAATAATAAGTATTATGATTTATGGCACAATCTTATACTAATCGACTTCAATAAGGCTTGTGTTGTCGGTATGTACCTACTTATAATTACTAAATGGACGACGATATCACGATATGTATTTATAATACATTTACTCGTATAGATATATACTTAAATACATAAATTAACGTTCATAACTCAGGACCAAACATCTGTGATAAACACACAAATAAATACCCTAGCCAGGATTCGAACATTTGGAATCGTAATACCTATATGTAGGAGTGTAGGTATTGTGTAGTTTTCGGGAATATAACACAAGCTGCAAATATTAAGATTCGTTCCTGATGTAGAAATCATTGACCATCAGCCATAAACCTAGATTGGTGTCTTTGTTTTTAAGCTAATATTAACATCGGGCATTCGGAACAAAGAAAGATCGTTGACACGACAGATTTGGATTTCAGCGTCATGCAAGAGACTGATTTTTAGACTTTCAACTTCCACTACATTTTTTTAGGCCGTCCGTTAGTCCATCTGTATCTGACAAACTCGCACAAGTTATTACTTCTACATATAACGCTCAAGCCCTCTTGCACATTAAGGAAAATCATGCTACGGTGAACGCACCGTGTCACGACACGGTATAAGTTTAACGAGGTTGATCGTATTTCAATATTAAGTTAGAAACACATAGTTTTGGTGTAATTTCAACATGGTGAAAGCAAATAAAGACAGGTGGTGAGTAAACCGCGGGAGTTTGGAGACATTACGAGAAATGCTACATACCTACTTAAAGTGATCATCCAATTCGCAATATTTTTCCACCATTCCACATTACTCGACCTTGCAACAGGATCGAATAATCTATTATTTGGCCAGTAATCTAGGCTGTCAGTATGCACCAAATGCTTAAAAATCGTTTCATATCCTGCGTTAAAGAGGATTTAGGCAATCCAAACAATTTTGATTTTTTTTTTTATGTTTTAATGCATTTTAGGCATCTTATTAACCTCACTATTTAAAGAAATACATTTAACGTTCAGTATGAAGTGATATTTACGCCTGTTCTTTTAACGACTTGCAGCCTAGGCCACTGCTTCGCGAATGTTGGGTTGGAAGGCCAGGTGGCAGTCGCTTTCTAGAGATGTGCAAAATGCTTCGCTAAACTGAAAAGATATATAGTACAGATACGGTTGCGTCAAACATTAATTTATAATAGCCTGATTTTTTATTATTCGTTCTTATGGGATATTTATAGATAATATATGCAAAAATCCTACAAACTTTTCACCCGAAAGTAGTTAAATAGGTAAAAAAAATATGTAAAAAAACCGGCCAAGAGCGTGTCGGGCCACGCTCAGTGTAGGGTTCCGTAGTTTTCCGTCCGTCACAGTAAGCGTCCCCACTTAAGAGTTAATAACACCGCCATGTAGGATATGATATGAGAGTTCCACGTACAGCGACATCTATCGGCAAATTAAGTAAACTATTGCGCGCGAGCTTAAAGTATGGAAGATGATTTTTATGGAATAATTCTTTATTGCGTGAACCGATTTTCACCGTTTTTACTTTATTTGAAAGCACGTCATTTCATTGTAATTTTGTAGAAATTACAGGTACAATAAACACCTGCTTATACGGTTAAATTACAAACTTAGTTCAGAAATTATTTTGTAATTTTTTTTCAAAAACTATTCATCCTATCAAGTTCAAAATAATTTTCCTAGAAAGTTTTTATAAAGTTCTACTTTTGAGATTTTTTTCATATTTTTAAAACTTATGGTTCAAAAGTTAGAGGGGGGGGGACGCATATTTTTTTACTTCTGGAGCGATTATTTCCGAAAATATTTACATTATCGAAAAATGATTTTAGCAAACCCCTATTCATTTTTAAATACCTATCCAACAATATATCACACGTTAGGGTTGAAATGAAAAAAAAAATCACTCCCCACTTTACGTATAGGGGAGGTACCCTAATAAATAAAAAAAATCCACTTTTTATTTTACCACTTTGTCGGCGTGATTGATATACATATTAGTACCAAATTTCAGCTTTCTAGTGCTAACGGTCACTGAGATTATCCGCGGACGGACGGACGGACGGACGGGCAGACATGGCGAAACTATAAGGGTTCCTAGTTGACTACGGAACCCTAAAAATTGTATATTTTTATTTACAATGATCTATACATATAACATATAATAAAGCTGAAGAGGGTCGAAAGTCTGTACATGGAAGATAATCGAAAAAAAGTTGGCTGGGGATACATAGAATCGATAACAGAACACGTTCCAACATTTTTTAGAATTTTTGTCTGTTTGTCTGTTTATCTGTTTATCTGTTTGTCTGTTTATTTGACCGCGCATCACGTGAAAACGGCTGAACGGATTTTAATGAAATTTTGTATAGAGATAGTTTGAGTCCCGGGAAAGGATAATATATAGTTTTAATCCCGAAAATCAACCCTGGTGGGGGTGAAAATGGGGTTAAAAGTTTGTATGGAGAATTTTTAACCGCTGAAACGATTTAAATAGAAATGAGTATGGAGATAATTTGAGTCTCGAGAAACGTCATAGGATGGTTTTCAAACCCTTGTGGGGGTGAAAAGGGGGTTGGAATTTGGTATGAGGAATTTTTTACCGATGAACTGATTTAGATGAAAATTGGTATAGAGATAGTATGGGTCTCGAGAAAGGACAAAGGATAGTTTCATCTTCAAAAAAGCCCCCCCCCCCCCCCCCCCCACCTTAAATTAGAACCGTAGTCCAAAAAATTTGAAAAAAATAATGGAAGTGAAGCCTGAAAGGTACTTTCAATAAAAACTATCTATACATATAATAAAACTGAAGAGGGTCGAACGTCTGTTCATGGAATATATTCGAAAGAAAGTTGGCTGGGGATACTTAGAATCGATAACAGAAAACGTTCCAACAATTTTTAGAATTTTTGTTTGTTTATCTGGGAAATTATCCCTTAAGCGGATGCAAAAGGGGTGGAAGTTTACATGGGGAAGAAATAACCAATAAATAACCGCTGTACGTATTTAGATGAAATTTGGTATTGAAATAATTTGTAATTTTTTGGTCAAGGTGTTCATATTTATAACATGTTACCCGTCGATGCTTTAAATTTACCTTTACCCGCTCTTAAGAAATATTTGAAAATGTCATGAATGTCAAAGGGTTATTGCAGGTTCGAGGACTATATATGACGGACAAAGTTGCATGGCCCAAACCAAAAAACTACTACAAAATTATCTAACATTTATAGGACACCGTTTAGGTAGGAAAACATATGACACGTTTTGTGAAGCAGTCAGATTAGGGTTTATTTTTCTTTATAATTAAACAATAGGTACATTATCTGTCTCTCAAGCTGTTCTGATATGTCTTCTTGAAGAACTACGCATTATTTTGTATCTTTAAGATCTAATACTTAATGTATTACTGTTGTGAAAAAAATAAGTCCCGTCGAGTTTCTTTTCGGTCATAATACTTCTTGGGTCAGAGGTGTAGGGTTAGAACCAGTGGTAGTTTTGGAACGAAGTTCCTTATCGGACGGTTCGCGGATGGGGGGCTAGGCGAAAAAAAGTCACGTGACCGTCACGAAAAAGCGTCACGTCACGAAAACGCGACACCCATACGATTGAGAAACATGTAAAATGGAATGAAATAAAAACTATATAAAATATAATAAAGTGAAGTGTAGTGAAAAGTGAAAGTGAGAAGTGACAAAGTGAAAAAAGTCGAGAACCTAAAAGTAAAAAAAAGTCAAAAATGTCGAAAATGTCAAAAATGGCTAAATTTCAAAAACCTCCAAAATTTCCAAAATTTCCAAAATTACCAAAATTTCCAAAATTTCCAAAATATTTAAAAAATATACAAAAAAAATTAAAATCACAAAATTTACGAAAAAGTCAAAAATTAAATAACATAACTTCGTTCCAATCGAGTGTTCCACGACACTCACGTATTTTATTTTTCTCTGACGTTCATTAGTGCATTGTAATGTGCTTATTTACATTGAAGAATAAATATTTTGATCTACACCAATATCATAAATCCTCTATTCCGCGTTCGGAACCGTGTGTAATTACCACCATTATTACGCAACCATAACGCGTAACGTAACATCAGTGTATTATCTGTGTGGTAACAGTGTGGTAAAAACGTATGAAAATTAATGAAACTCTGCCCCCCTCCGACCGCCGGCGCAATAAGGTTGGTTGGTCATGGCGGTGTAATGGCGGTCTTTCTAATGGTTTCAATGGATTTTTAATATGTGTGTAGGTAAAGCAGTGTATGCTTCTGTACATAATTAGGCCTTATTACGTATCAGTTACATAAACTACTATTTATCTCTTTTTAGGGTTCCGTAGTCAACTAGGAACCCTTATAGTTTCGTCATGTCCGTCCGTCTGTCCGCGGTCTAGTTCAGTTACCGTTCGCACTAGAAAGCTGAAATTTGGTGAGGCCTGATAAGAACTTTCAATAAAAACTATATTGAATAAAATGGGTTCAGCCGTTTTTGAATTATCAGTCAAAAACGCATAGTGAAAGGAAGTGCCGAATAGTAAAATGACGTAAGCGCCGCCAAATATCCCTTAGTAAACGACCTTTTGAACGGATGTTTTGTAACAGGCGGCTTCTACGAAACTCTACACTGAGCATCGCCCGACATGCTCTTGGCCGGTTTTTTTGCATTGTTATCCTGGAAATCACCCCTTAAGTATTACTAATTCCAATTCAAGAAAATTCCCAGCCAGGTTAAACGTAGTATATAAAAATTCAACGTCTAAAGGGGAAGGGGGGGGGGGGTAGCCACTACACTCGATGGAGTTAAATTTGCATGGGTCATGGGCCCCCGTCCCCGTCCAAGTGCACCTCAAATAGAAATAAAATCATTTCTGCATTTGCGACCCCCCCCCCCCCCCCCCAATTTCAACTGCGCCTGTTCTTACCTTTCATGCTTCGACTGATTTGACGGGAGGATCGATTTGGATGATATTTGCAGTGGACATGAACGTGTAAATACAAAAGTGGTCCTGTATCGTCCGATATACACCTACTACTCTCTATGTCGTTTAAATCATGCAAAAAAAAAATATGATAAAAAAAGTATTCAGTTTTGAGTGTAGTTTCATTTAGTGGTAATCGTAAAATATTTTATTAGGACTACTGTCCTCTAGCGTATCCATCTGTCAACTTTAGTTCAAGTTCCGCCTCCAGGGTAGCGGGAGAGAAATTAGGGGTGAATTAGCCGCTTACTGACATAGACCGAATTCCACGCGGGCGGAGCCGCGGGCACAGCTAGTATCAATTATTTTTATTTGTAAACATGAAGATATTTAAGTCTTCTTTCTGTTGAAAGCGAAAAACAAGAAACCGTGTCCATGTAAAACCACATAATTTACAAAATGTACGGCACGGGCGATATATATCCTAATTCGTTAGAAAGAAATAGTAATAAGTAGTAGTTTGTTATTACTCATTTTAAAATTTATAGAAACGATATATTCATTAAAATCCAATAAGAAAAGCGCTTGTAATATGTGTGTACATATTTGTGGCGGTTAGCGAATAACGATATTTTGTAGGATTTCATTGCGTAAATAATAGGTGTGGGTAGAATTACCCAAACAAAACGAACAAGCTCCGCATATTTTTAATATTTTTGTGCAGTAAAGGTGGTTAAAGTGACCTAATTGAAGCCCAGCAGGGCGTATTTTCATCCCTACGCTACACTCAAGTGTTGGGCGTTTGAAATGTGGCAATTTCGGGGCATTTAATGGAAAAAACTAAATCTGTCCAAGAGGCGGTTTGTTTACGTTCGGTGTTCGGCGTTTTACGTTGTGTATATTCAGTGGTGTTGCGGCGAGTGAAGTCCCAGGTACTGGCTGTGGATAGTGTTTGTGGTAGCAGTATCGGTGCTGGTTTATCGGATTAATTAAACAAGTTTAATACCAATGTGTATAACACCCTAGCAACCACCGCCATCTACACCTTAACAGAGGAACTAGCTTATCAGTTATCAGGCAGGCCACTCAAATGATCCTGCGCAGTTGCCCAATCAAGCGCCATCTGGGAGAGTCTAGGAGAGCTGTTAAGCAACTCTTGGGACTTTTCGAGTTAGAATAGAAACGCAGCCACTCCGGGTGATCAGGTCTCCGAAATTACGCGACTTTCCGGCAGACGGCGCGAGCATCCGGGATAATTTGTAAAGTGCGGAGTAATAAAAAATATATATGTCAGTGATTCCTGTGTTAGCATAGTTTAATGTTTTCACTATTCTCGACATTCTGTCCTTATACATATCTTAGGGTTTTTAATGCATTAATTTATATATATATTTTTTCCTTTTAATTTTGTTGCGAATGGATTTTGTTTGTCATAACTGTCATAAGTAATTAATTTTTGTTGTGTTCTTTTTTGACATAGGTATATTATTGGAAAAATCGTGACGTAACTTTTACAACACATTTTTAATGGTTTTTCATTTTCCTTTCTTTTTTTTTGTTGCTGTGATTCTTGGTGCATCGTAATTTACTTTTTATCGGTCTTCGACACTTTGCTTGTACACATAATCTTAATGGTTTTTAATGTAAAATTTTATTTTATTCTTCTTTACTTTAGTCGCGAATGGATTTTGTTTCTGACATATTCTAAGTATTCTGTTTGACATATTTAGGTATATTATCGGAAAATTGTGACCTAACTTTTACAACACATTTGTATTGGTTTTAATGTATTTATTATTATTTATTTTTTTACTCGCGTATGAATTGTACCTATAGTTTTGATCTGATTTTAATACATTGTATAAAGTGTTTTTCATAGGTTAGACATGTACTGTGAAAATTTGTGACTACCTTAGACATCTTGGTTGTTATACTGTATTCATTCGGTTAGGTTTACATTGGTTTATCATTATGAGTAACGACCTCTCTCCGCTGTCTACTTGCCCTCATTGCCCTGATTCTTCTCGCACATTTACCGCTCGTGGGCTCAAAGTGCACATAGGGCGTATGCACAAGAATGTGCCCCATTCTATGGCTCCTGACCCCTTACAGCCTGTCGGGCCGCAACGGGCACACTCGAACGGTCCCGGCGCCCCGGCTTTAAATGATCTTGCCACTCTTCGGCAATCGGTTAGGGTTTTACGCCATATCCCCAGGGGAGCTCGGAATCTTGCAGCGGGTCGGTTGGCCGACGTTATCGATAGATGCGTTGACACCAATGGCATAGATGAGTGGATGGCCTTACTTTCGTTTGCATATTCTGCATTTAAGGCGCCAGAACCGACGAGTTCCGGCAATCTCACGGCTAAAGTAAAGTGCAACGTTGACTCGGCTGGCAGCGCTGACTTATTAGGCTACTTGCACCTGGATCCCGCGCCGTCGAGGGCACCATCGGTACTTAAGACCATACAGTCCAAGGTGTTTGAGGGTGACCTCGGGGGTGCTGCCCGGGTGCTTATGTCAGACGACGCTGTAGCTCCGTCGAGCCCTGAAACCCTTGCAGCTTTGCAATCTAAACACCCACCCCCTTCCCGACCTCTGGCTTTTCCACTCGAACCAGACAGGTCTATCCCAGCTCTCGTGGTCAAAGTAGAAGACGTTGCACGTGGGCTTAGTTCCTTCTACAATGGGTCTGCGGGTGGGCTGGACGGCATTCGCCCGGCGGTTCTGAAGGAGCTTACCTCAGCCTCCGCGGGGGATAGCGGCCGTCGTTTGCTCGATAGTTTGACTAAACTGTGCAATTTTTTACTCAGCGGCCAAGTAAATAACGAAGTGTGTCCCTACATCTACGGAGCATCGCTTTGTGCTTTGGCGAAAAAAGACGGCGGTGTTCGGCCAATCGCCGTCGGTAGCATTTTTCGTCGGTTGGTCGCCAAGCTCGGGTGTTTTGCGGTGAGGGAGCAAATGGCTACTTATCTTCAGCCACATCAGCTTGGCTTTGGTTCCAGACTGGGTTGTGAAGCGGCCATCCACGCCACACGGGCCTTTGCTATGGACCCAAAGAACTCTGACAGCGTCGTTATTAAGCTTGACATCAAAAACGCTTTTAATTCAGTCGAGCGCGATGTGTTATTAAGAGAAGTCCAAGACAAAGTGCCTTCTCTTTATCCTTTCCTCTTCCAGGTTTACTCGTCTTCTACTAACCTCTTCTATAATGGTTCCCTTATCCTGTCTCAGGTTGGCGCGCAGCAGGGCGACCCGCTTGGCCCCCTCGCTTTTAGTCTCGCAATTCACAGAGTTATTTCAGACCTAAAATCACCTTTGAATGTCTGGTATCTTGATGACGGTACCCTCGGGGGAAAGTCTGAAGTAGTAGAGCGAGACCTGGTGACTCTCCTTCCTCAACTGCAACAACTGGGTTTGGAGGTTAACGCAGCAAAGTGCGAGTTTTTTCCTTGCAGTCCTGAAGCATCGCGCTCTTTCTCTTCTTTTGGCACGTTACTTCCCGGTCTGAAACCCTTATCGGCCCACTCGTTTAATCTCCTGGGAGCTCCAATTTTTCCCGCGGCCATCCCTGAGGCCTTCGAAGAGCGCAGGCAACTTCTTTTGATTGCTAGAGATAGACTTAGAGATCTGCCAGCCCACGTCGCACTCATCCTTTTGCGGGTTTGTTTCGCAGTCCCGAAGCTGACCTACTTTCTGCGGACTGTGCCCGCTTGGTTGTGCCCCGTGGATATGGACGCCTTTGACGCTGTTTTGAAGGAGACGATGGAGTGCCTGCTGAACGTATCTCTCGACACGGGCCAGTGGGACCAAGCGTCTCTTCCTGTCCGGAACGGTGGCCTGGGTATCCGGCGCGCGCGGGAAGTGTGTCTTCCAGCATTTTTGGCGTCCGCAAGCGGGGTCGTGGGACTAGTTTCCCAAATTTTTGCGCTGGATGGCGTCGAGGCAACCATTCCGTACGCGTCGGAGGCTCGGGCTGCTTGGACTGCTCTCAACCCAGGTTCAGCACTTCCTGTTACGCCGGACCGTCAGCGCTCTTGGGACGACGTGGGAGTGAAGCGCGTGGTTGACAGCTTGTTGGAGGGCGCTGTGGGTGTGGAGAGGGCGCGACTCATTGCGGTATCGAGGCCCGAATCCGGCGCATGGTTACAAGCGCTTCCCTCCCCACACGTGGGCACTCTCCTTGACGATAACTCTTTGCGGGTGGCGGTGGCTCTCCGCCTGGGCTGCGATGTTTGCGAACCACATTTATGCATCTGCGGTACCATGGTAGAGAGCAATGGCCACCACGCTTTGAGTTGTTGTCGGTGTGCTGGGAGATTCCCTCGTCACCACGCCCTCAACGACGTCATCCGGAGGGCGTTGGTTTCGGCTAATGTCCCCTGTTTGCTGGAGCCCCCCGGCCTTAGCAGGGCGGACAATAAGAGACCCGATGGTGTGACCTTGGTGCCCTGGCAGAGAGGTAAGTGCCTCCTTTGGGACGCCACATGCGTCAGCACTTTCGCTGCCTCTCACTTGGGTCGCACTACCAGGGTTGCTGCAGCTGCTGCGGAGGCGGCGGCCAGCGGGAAGCATGCTAAGTACTCGGCTCTCCACAATTACTTATTTGTCCCGTTTGCGGTCGAGACTGCTGGATGTTGGGGATCGGAGGCCAAGGCTTTTGTGGCGGAGATTGGGCGGCGGTTGCGAGAGAGGGGTCTTGACCCTCGCTCTGGGTCATTCCTGGTACAAAGATTGTCAATTGCGATCCAGCGTGGCAATGCTGCGAGCGTAATGGGAACCTTTACGCCGGGAATGACACGGGGCGGGTTATTTGACTAGTACTTCTTGTACTCTTGTAGTCTGGTTTTTGTACATTTTTTATAATATTATTAATAATACTAGTATCATGATATATCCGTTACACTAAAAATATTAGCTATTATTAATTATTTCCAATTCCCCATACTAGCCGCCCGTAAAATGACTGTAGTAATATTCATATCTTTCGCTCGCTTAGATTTCCAAGTGGACTCCAGGCTCAATTGAGCCATAGCAAATAACGCTAGGACGAAATATAATATAGTTACACACCTATTAGTTTTGTTGGTTGGATCAAGCTACTACCTATTTTTTGTTATCTGTCCCGTCAGTCAGGGAACATTAGTAGCAAACCCCCTTATTTATAAACGTCTCTCAGGTCTTGGCAATCATTTAATTTATGTTTTGTTTGTTTTGTCCTTATCTGTCACTTTGACAGTTGTGTTTGTTAGAAACAGACAAAACATAAATTAAGTAATTGAGACCTGAGAGACGTTTATGAATAAGAGAGTTTATTTCTAAACCTTGTGGTATCGTTAGCGGACGTTCTACTTATTACAAAATTAATAAGGGGGTTAGTTTGTTACAAGAAATGTAATACCATCTCGTACTAACATGCTTAGTAGTTGGCCCATTTTGGAAAAGGCAAACTAACTATTTACTTACCTAGAAATATATGCAAAAGTATGTTTGGTAGGTTTAATGCCCTTTTAAATCCCTTTTACACTGATGGCACAAGGTTTACCTACTTTAATGTACCTACAATCAACCTGTTCTTCATTATTTATCTTAGTCCTCTACGGTTAATTTTTCAATTACTCGTATTCTAATTGGTTGACTGTACATACATTTAATAAAATAAACAATCACTATTTACATTTGTTTACAGCGTATCCTCGAGCAATCGGTGCTTTGGCAGTTCAACGCATTTACGCTGGAAAACGTCTCAGGGGGTGATTATCAAACATCCTTATATCGCCGGGTTAAAGGCAGATTATTTGGATTTAATTTTATTACCAGATAGTTGGTTTTGCCTTTGAAACTAAAGGCAGAACCAACTATTCGGATTTAATTTCATTACCAGATAGTAGGTTTTGCCTTTGAACCTTAAGGCAGAGCCGACTATTTGGATTTAATTATATTACCAGATAGTCGGTTTTGTCTTTGGACCTACTGGCGGAACCGATAGTAGGTTTTGCCTTTGAACCTTAAGGCAGAGCCGACTATTTGGATTTAATTATATTACCAGATAGTCGGTTTTGTCTTTGGACCTACTGGCGGAACCGACTATTTGGATTTAATTCTATTACCAGATAGTTGGTTTTTCCTCGAATCCGGCTATATTATTTTCAATGTGGGTTTCTTTGATCGATTTTCTTATTAGGTGGCAGCACCGTGGCGAGAGGTCTGCCTAATATTTCTGCAGTAGTATTTGTACAAAATGTATGCACACAATTGATTACTTTAATAAAACATTTGTTTGTAATGGCTGAAAAAAGAAACTAATGTCCTAGAACAGAAATGTGCCACTTTGGTCCCTCCTAGCAGGGAATAAAACGCCCGTATCTGAGTAGATTATATCAAATATCTTTTCCTTAAAAAAGAAACTCAGAGAATTGAACCTTGACCAACACCAATATATTTTAACAGGTCGTTGTCTGCCAGTACTTTGTGTTCATCTATTCCATATCTACGGCCTGTTATCATATTTCAAGCTCGATGCAGCGAAGGCTTGGAAATTATTCAGTTTGATTGAAGAAGGCTATCACAGTACGAACCCTTACCACAACTCAGTGCACGCGGCTGATGTCACGCAGGCCATGCATTGCTTCCTACAGCAGAAACAAGTAAGTATTTCAATCTACACCTTGAGTACATTTCGTGTGTGATAATTTTCTATTAAAATTGGTCAGTTTTAACCAGGGACCGGAAAACCCCTTCCTTCACCTTATATAATGGTTACGTTTACGTCTATCTTTATACAAATGGCCTTTAGTATATCATTATTCTATTACTTTATGTATTGAACTAAGTTAACCATATTCAATGTGCCCCTGTCTGCTGTGGAAAATGTCAATATTTACCACTTACCTACCATTTAACAGTGTTACTCCTTTCCCGTCTCTTTTTTCCACTAATGTCTTTGCACTTGCTAGTGAAATGTTTTTGGGGGTTTCTGGTTCCGACAAGCGCTTGTCCGAATGAACTCCATTCAATTGTGTTGACTATCATTCGGGTAAGTCAACAATTTGACTTATTTATTTATTAACACTATGTAAGTATTTGGGTTAACAATATTGAGCGTGACATTTTTTTAAGTTGCGGACGGCGAAAAAGCTCTTGTAAGCCTACTGCAATTTCAGAGATTGTGTTTACAATTTACATTAGACGTCTTTTTGTCCAATTAGATCCGAGATCACCTGGAGCCCCTCGAAGTGATGGCGTCACTACTGGCAGCGATCGCGCACGACATGGACCACCCGGGGGTCAACCAGCCCTTTCTTATAGCCACTTCTAATCATCTTGCTACTTTGTATCGAGTGAGTAGTATTTGCCACTAAAATCAATTAAGTATACCCTTTTTATACGTCACGGAGTATACTTCCTAATTGAGCCTGATGACTAATTTGATGAAAGCATTTTATATATGTCTACGCGATATAGGCCGAGAATTAATTACACTCGTCCCCGACGAGCAAATATTATAGTGGATCAGATACTTTCTGTGAGGAAGTGACTCTGTTTTGTGCGGCCAGGTCTTTTTTCGCCCAAGCTTTATTTCGACTGAGCCTCTATACTACTTAAGTGACTAGTATTAGTATCCATAGAAATTTATACGTTAAAATTTAGTACCCCATTTTACTCAATTAATGAATTTACAGAAAAAATGAAACAAAAGGATTTTCTCATATTAATTAAATAATTGTATACTATATGAATTATTGACGTCCTTATGGTTGCTAAGCTATTTATGTTATTATATAATCGTACTCAATAGATATTGCATGTATTATGACTTGCTAAATGTAACGTACTTTGTTACTTGGCCAAATAAATGAACTTGAACTATCTTCAAGCAGGTACCTAGTAATGAACCAAGTTTCGACTCTTTTAAGGACATCGGTTACTTTATCTCAAAGCTATCTTCAGAGCTCAAAGAGGACCCAGTGTGTTGATGAGGGACCCTCTCGTTCCTTTAGCCGTCAACACAGTGAATCCTCCTTTTTGTAAAGGGTCGGCAACGCGCATGTGACTCCTGTGGAGTTACATGCGTCCATAGGTTACGGTAGCTGCTTACCATCAGGCAGGCCGTATGCTTGTTTGCCACCGTCATAGTATAAATAAATAAAAATAAAAAATCTGTGTCTGAGGAAAAGGTGATCGGACCTACTCGATAATATTGATTCTTATTAACGATGCTTTAACTCGATGATACGTGATACGACGCGATGCTACCGCCAATTGTGGTGCCTTTCATATGAAACTACACACATTGTGTTTTTTTTTAATTTTGTATTGCATAGGTATTTTCCTTGACTTGAATTTACACTTTATATAAGGTTTATTTTCAAATATAATACTGATTATCCAATATAATTTCTAGCGGTGTGTCATGTAATATCTGACACACATTAGCTTTCGCCGGTGAATAATTTAAGAAAATTATGCGAAAATTATGAGAAAAAGGGGGATTGCACGAAGGGGTGCAATTACTGTTTCGATCAAAGGTTTGCCGTCGTTGGTTGGAGGTCAAACCGTCCGTCAGAATATCTAGTGTAGAATAGTAAATTAGACATAAATATAGAATAACGTTATTTGATATCACTGACACATGACTGACATTGTAGTATAATTAATCTTAAACTTAATACAATTAACCTTTAAAAAACTAACAATTAACTTAAAAGTGAATGTGATGTTATAAAGAGGCTCGAGTCACCAGAAAGCTGCAGTAAAAACATATCGCAACGCTGGGACCCTATATACAGCCTTGGCCAGAAGTGTTGAGCATAGCTCTTTATGTTTACAATTTTGATGTTAAGTATTAATTCCCTATCATAACAATGTACGATGACGTAAAATGTTATATTTTATTGATATATCTAGAAAACTTCACTTAATAACACTTTCAAGGTACCTATAAAATATGAAAAGTGGAGGTCCCAAAAATGCGAATTGAGGTCGGTGCAAAAACTTGCAAATACGCAGTTAATACTCACTTCAATTCAACAATACATGCCTGTTCAGTTTGAATTAACTGATAAAATAACTTCAAAAAAGATAGAAACGCCTGTCTAAACTTTCGAGTTTTGTATGAAAATCGCAAGGGTGCTCAACACTTCTGGCCAAGGCTGTATATATTTCAGTCGGACCCTATATATTGTATTGAAAGAGTAAAAATGTTTGGTATAGGTACGTATTACGTGTGTCGAAACGAAGAGAAAACGTTTCACAAGACAGCTAAATGATGTAACGTGACTATACATAGGTACTGTGAGGGTGAAACACGAAACTTGATCGTAGCGAACCGATTCCGATACGAGGTTGCTTTTAGTTTACACCTGATGGTGGGTGGGTGCGATGACTGGTAAATCAGACGAGGCTAGAGATGGGTAGGGGTGGGTATATACTTGAGTATTTACTCAGTATTTATATAAAGCACCCGGTAATTACCCGTATTTACTCATTTCGGTGGGTATAAACGAATACTAATAAAATATTAAAAAAACCGGCCAAGTGCGAGTCGGACTCGCGCACCGGGGTTCCGTACAAACCTGTAGGTATATAGGGGTAGTAACTTTAATTTTTTTTTAAATATTTTTATTATATGATGTAACTTAAGGAAGAAAAAGGGTCTTGACAGACGGACGGACTTCGATAAGGGTTCCGTTTTTTCCTTTCGAGGTACGGAACCCTAAAAAGTATGATATAAGAACTAAATTGTTTTTTATTGAATAGTTCTAACGTGTTAACAATATTTATATCATAAGCCACATATAGGAAGCTTAGTTTTTGGAAAAAAGGTAATTCATCAGTGAGTGGCAATGAGGACCGGGATAGAATCCATAAGTCAGCCATTGGGTCACTCACGCGCTGGTGCTGAGGGCACCACTTGCGCGTGATTTAACGTCTTTGCCGGTTAAACGGTTAATGGGTTTTCAAAATGACTTGAATTTTTCCAAACATTTTTTTTTGATACATTTAATACTTTTGGAATAAATCGTCTCTAACGGCCAAAAAAATTTTTAACAGGCGCTTTGTTTTGGCATACATCTATAATCTCTTGATGCTGCTGCCACTAACAAGGCCACGCACGGGGGCTTGAAGCACCGCATTCTCGTGTAGCCCTACCCCTCCCCTGCTTCGAGAAACAAAGAAAATCTAGGAGACTTATTATACTAGAAACCGGTTTTTTTTTAAATATTAAAATACGCCGCCACTTTTTTTGCATTGCAGCATCGGTATTTCGTGTTCGCCCATTAAATACGTGACTAATCATATATATCTCATCTATGAGACTTATCGAACTAGGTTCAGTATCGTGGGCTAAAAGGAAGCAGACTTTCTTCATTGTTAGACGATTATAAAATAACTGTATGTATTGAAGGACAATGGAATAAGGTCACTTTGTACCTATATATATTTCCAAGCAAAGTGCAAGTGACCCGTTTTCATTGTCTTTAAATGTAGTTTTTTTCACTTACTCAATTCGCTAGAATATGAATAGGATATTTGTCAAAAGTATACGGACGTACCATAAGCGAAAAATCTTGTTTTCTCTTTTATCATTCATTAATGAATTAAAAAATTAAACATTTCATACAATTCTTACTATTTTTGTGGCCGTATTATTGTAATAAAATAACCATGCCTTGTAGAACAAAACAACTCTGCTCCGCACTGTGTAGTCAACATTCATCTTACAAACAATGCCTTCCGCAATTAAAGTAAATATCAACGAACGTTTGCCTCAATACATTTGCATGAAATGAATGAGAGTTGTGTTTTTAAATAGGTATTTAAATCTGGAATCAGTTTCAGTCCATATACATGTCGACGTCATGAAAGTATTGTAACTAATACTGGTGTTTCACATTCTGCGAAGTTGTATTACACTGTACTGTACACCTGTCTCTTGTACAATGGGGTTCGTAGAGAGGTCAGTTGTGCTAGTTGGCAGTCAGCGCTAGAATGGTTGTACGCGCCAATCGCAATGCGTCACTCGCAGCTTGCAGCGTATCTGCTACCGCGAACGTCGCAAATAGAAGTTTCGTTATGATCCTTTTTATCGCACTTGCTAATACGAGCAAAAGAGATGCAGACAACGAAAATTCGAAATTCGCGTTAGGCCTTCTTGTGCGAGCTGGAATACTGCCACGTCTGTGCCTCCCCGTCGTCGCAATGTACTCAAGGCGCGTGTCCTCCACACAAATACTCACTCGTCTTATAGACGCCTTCATTTATTTGCCTAAGCTACGTGCTCCCGTTTTATCTGACCAGCAACTGAATGATAAGATGTACTGCGGCGCGACGCTCATAACACTGCATGCATTTTGTCGAGGGGCCATAACATAAAGTGTGATACTGATACTAAGTATATTCGTAGATATTAGTTTGTAAGGTTTTCGCTATTTTATTTATGATTTTGCAAGTTTTGTATCTATATGTATAAACGTAAAAGTCCTGACTGACTGACTCACTTAAATAAAATAAGATGCGTGGTCACTAGATTGTTGCGTTGTAGTTATAAGGTACTTTTATTTTTCTTTTATTAAGTTTTCCATTTCTATTGTTCTCTTGAAGTTTATTACTGATGTTTTTTTTATTGCCTTTTTGTTATCATAGATTGTACTCGCTAAATATGTTTGTTACCTGCCGTGAATTTTTCACCGGATGGTCTTTTCGGAAGATCAGCGCTGGCTAACGCTAGCAACATACTGAGAAAAGGCCATTTCGTGACACCTGTTTTATTCTATAATTATCTGTAGTTTATTTGTTCTGTCTGTAATGTCACGAATAAAGATATTTCTATTTCTATTTCTAAAATCAACGCCCAGCCGAAACCGTTGGACCTAGAGAGCTGAATTTTTCACAATAGGTATTTTTTATAACGTTAGTATCCACTAAGAAAAGGTTTTTCAAAATTCATCCCCTAAGGGGATGAAATGAGGGCCCAAAGTTTGTATGGGGAAACCAGATCAGTTTCGACTATTTTATTCTAAACTTCACACGAGTAGGTATTTCTAACAATAAATGAGTAAATACGTGTTTCAGGATTTTTCATATATCACCCCCTTAGGGGATGAAATGCGGGTCCAACGTTTGTGTGGCGAAACAAGATTAGTTAGAACGATAAATAAGTAAACACGTGTTTCAGGTTTTTTTTGAAAAGTCAACCCCTTAAAGGGGGAAATATGGCCACAGTCTGAAAATCAACATGGGTATTGTTTCTATGGTTTATCAAGTCGCTGATTATGAAATTAACAACGATTTTAAAATCCAACGTGGCGGACATAACATACCATCTCCCCTGTTGGGGTGCGATGGGGTGGAAATGTCTAAATATATCGTTTTTGTGGTTTTTTGGGACGTGGGATTTGGAAATTTAATATTGTGGACATGAAAATTCTTGAAAGTATTTGTGCCGAATTGCAATCTAATCTAAATATATAAAAGAAAAAACTGACAAATGGAGATAGTTTGAGTTCTGGGAAAGGATATATAATAGTTGTTATCCCAGAAGTCATTCCTTAAGCGGGTAAAAAGGAGGGTGGATTACTAAATCCACGCAGACGAAGTCGCGGAGAAAAGCTTATATCGCGAAAATCAACCCTTAAAAGGGTGAAATGGCGGTTGGAGGATTGTATGGAGAATTATTAACAGCGAACCGATTTAGATAAAATTTGGTATGGATATAGTAGAGTCCCGGGAATCAATATAGGATATTTTTTTATCCCAATAAACAATCTAGAGTGGTAGAAAAGGGGTTGGCAGTTTGTATGGCGAAATATTAACCGCTGAAACGACGACGATGAAACTTCGTACATGAATTTAATATGAGAATTTAACATCATAAATGCGAAAGTGTGTCTGTCTGTTAGCTTTTCACGCTTAAGCTGCTGAACCGGTTTAGCTAAAGCTTGGTATAGAGATAGTTTGAATCCCGGGAAATGACATAGGGTAGTTTTCATCCCGAAAATCAACCTTAAAGGGGGTGTAAAGGGGGTTGGAAGTTGTATGGGAATTATTTAACAGCTGAACCGCTTCAGATGAAACTTGGTATACCTACAGATAATTTGAGTAACGGAAAAGGATTAGGATAGTTTTTATTCCTAAAATCAACACTTAAGAGGGTGAAATCAGGGTTGAAAGTTTATATGGGAAATTTTTAAACGTTGAACTGATTTAGATGAAACTTGGTATAGAGTTAGTTTGTATCCCGGGAAGGAACATAAAATAGTTTTTAACGTGAAAATCAACTGTTAAGGTTAAGGGGTAAAAGGGGGTTGGAGCTTTGAATGGGTAATTTTTAACCACTGAACTGATTTAGATAAAACTTAGTATAGAGATAGTTTGAGTATCGGGAAAGGATAAGGATAGTTCTTATTCCTAATATCAACACTTAAATAGGTGAAATAGGGGGGGTGAAAGTTTGTATGGGGAAAACGTGGTATAGAGATAGCATGATTGAATGGGTAATTTTTAACCACTGAACTGATTTAGATGAAACTTAGTATAGAGATAGTTTGAGTATCGGGAAAGGATAAGGATAGTTCTTATTCCTAATATCAACACTTAAGTAGGTGAAATAGGGGGGGTGAAAGTTTGTATGGGGAAAACGTGGTATAGAGATAGCATGAGTCCCGGGAAACGACATAGGACAGTTTTTATCTCGAAAATCAATACTTATGGGGCTGGAGGTCTGTATGGAGAATTTTTACCACAAACTGATTTAGATAAAATTTGTTGAGATATGGTTTGAGTCCCGGCAAACAATAAAATACAGTTTTTGTCCCGAATATCAATCCTAGAGGGGTAGAAAAGGGGTTGGTAGTTTGCATGGCAAATTATTAACCGCTGAACCTATTTAGATGATTTGGTATGGAGACAGTTTGAGTTCCTGGGAAGGATATACAGGGTGTAATCGTTAAGTGTGGCCAGGCCATAACTCCGTAAATATAACAGATATCAGAAAACTTCCAACTGATATCGAAAGTGCGTTACCCAATGAGTAAAATTACATTAATAACTTTTTTTAAATAAAAGTATTAATATTAAAAATATTAAGTTTAAACGCTCCCATACAGTTAGTACCTACGACGACTCACTCCCAAAGAAGAACGTCGGTGCCGTAAGAGATAAAACTGCTTGAGATTCATTATTTGCACGAATAAACTGTAATAACATGATAATTGATTGATATGGAATAAAATAAAACAATTTATGAATAATTTGATAACGGTGAAATGACTAGACCGTACAAACTAGTCTTTATCCGAACGTCGGTCCGGGTTTGAAGTTAATGTTTGGGATAGTTCTGATTTTATGTAAAAAGTTATTAATGTAATTTTACTCATTGTGTAACGCACTTTCGATATCAGTTGGAAGTTTTCTGATATCTGTTATATTTACGGAATTATGGCCTGGCCACACTTAACGATTACACCCTGTATAAGGTAAAGGGCCCCTGTTTCGTGATAGTACGTTATTTCGTTAGTTTTTTTTCTGGCGCAAATAATAAGCAATTTAAACGTCTTTTATTTAAATTATGTATAAGAAAAAAACTATTATTTAATCTCTTAAAAATACCAAGTACTAATATTTTAGTAATTAAACTAAGAGTAATATGAAGCTCGAAACTGTCAGCTGACCGCGAACAGCTGTGCGGTATGCGTGTACTTCTTGTAACCGTAAGGTGCGCGCTGTCACTTCTTAAGCTTATGGAAAGGCAAGGGTAAGTCCATTTGAATAATAGTTTTGAGTGTCTTTGTGGGTTTCCTAGTAACTGATTTGGCATATAAAAGGATTAAATGTAAGCATAGAAGTCCCTTAAAAATGCAATCAATCTACTCACGAAATAATGTTTCGTGTCACTACCGAATCAGGGATTTTCTAGATATATATTGGTTGCTTGTCTATATATATATCAACCAAGGTAATCTAAATGTGAATTAGAAAACAGGTAGCGTATTTCATGAAGTTTCGTATGAGCTAAATTCGGTATATGTTTTTCTCACTAGAATTCTCATAAACCGAGTATGAATGTGACCCGATTTTACATTTTTAAGATAAATTCGCGTATTAACTACCAGCACAATTTTGCTTATAATTCGATTTATTTTGCTTATAATTCGATTTATTTTTGTCTATGTGTATTATATATACGATGGTTAATGATTAATGTACGTACTTTAAATATGATCTACTAAATGAAGTCAGTAAATTTCAAAAAAATCTGTATCACGAAGTAAGGAACTGGGTTTTTGTTACTTTTCCCCAAGTTCGTGACAGATAAATCTATATTGATAGGTAACACAGACACAAACAAGTTACGCAATAGACTTAGAATCGGTACTTTTACGATACAGAATTGGTAATTCCTTGTGTTCATTAACTAGGTAGGAATCTTAACTCGTGAAACTGAAGCAGATCCCCACACAGTGCCTGGACAGTAACTCTTTATCAAACTTTATTAGAAAATTTAAAAATAGACAATTCTTTTAATGCGAGTTGGAAGAAATAGTACATTACTAGCTTTTCCCGCGGCTTCGCCCGCATACTTAACTAATCTTGTTTCGCCATAAAAACTTTGGACCCCCATTTCATCCCCTTAGGGGGTGAATTTTGAAAAATCCTCTTTTAGTGCACCCCTAGACCTTATAAGAAACCTACTTGCCAAATTTGGGATCTCTAGGACAAGCGGATTGGGCTGTGCGTTGATATGTCAGTCAGTCAGTCAGTTTCTTCTTTTATATATATAGATATATAGATTGTAAAGGCTTGACAATAAACTTAGGTCACGAGTTAGTTCGAGGGCTGGCCCATCAGGGGAGACTCTCGAAGATTCAGTCCATCTATAGACCTTTCGGCTAAGACATTACATAGTACTTTTTACGACTACTGCGAGGAAATAAACGAGGGAGTTTTCCACGCCATTTCCATACTATTTCCCATTATTTATCACACCTATCCCACCTAATCCCTTTTTCCATCCGTTTCCCCACCTTTACTGCTCTTTGACACATCATTTTCCACTATTTCCCACACCATTTCCCACTACGGTTTCAACTTTAGTAAACCCGTTAAATATTTAAGATTATTATCAAAATTTTATCATGTTTTACTCTGGAATACTTTATACCGAAACAGGGGACACGAGCTCACGAACTTAGGAGCTGAGCCAAATTTTTGTCACGAAATAGGACTCAAATAAGGGGTTCACGAATAAATTAATATAAAAATAGTTTTAACCAAAACTACATAGTATATACAAAAAACTTACTCCCAAAGAATCAATTAAACTCCCTCAAGAGGTTAAAAAATATTATTATGCATAGTAATATTTAAAAAAAATTACGTATTCTCAAAATGTTCTTAACAGCCTTAAGCTGCCGAAACAGGGGACGTTTACCTTAATAGTTGTTATCCCAGAAGTTATTCCTTAAGCGGATAAAAAGGGGGGTGGATTACTAATTCAACGCAGACGAAGTCGCAGGGAAAAGCTACTATTCAAGAGTATATATCTGCATTAATCATAATCTCTTAATATTAGTAGTAAGTCGTTGCTGGCGTAACAATTCAACAATTATTACAATCATTTCTTTAAAAAATAAGGAAACCGTCTTCACCTAAACGTACTATACTGAAACCTCCAGAATGTAACAAACATTTTTCCGAAAACCGCATCTAAATCGGCTCAAACAAACGCGAAATAAAAGCGGACATACGGGTCAAACTGAGAACCTTCTTTTTTTAGCACTTTTAGTACGCGGGCGAAGCCGCGTGCGAAAGCTAGTACTTCATACCTGCATTACCTGTAGGTTACAATAATTGGCCCTTAGTATCGCAATTTAAATGCTAAAGAGAAAGGACATTAAAATCACTATGTCTCTGTACAGAGTCATTAAGATTGATAAACGCCCATACGCCCCTATGCAAAGACGAGGTGCCAATCGCCAATCATGAGTACTTCCTAATGAAGATGCAATATTTTTTGTAGAACACGTCGGTTCTGGAAAATCATCACTGGCGGTCGGCCGTAAGTTGCCTGAAAGAAAGCGGGCTGCTGGACCAGACTTGCGACATTCAGGCCGCGCTGGAGCGGCAGATCAGCTCGCTCATCCTCGCCACGGACATCACGAGGCAGCAAGAATACTTAAGCCAGTTCAAGGTATGACGTAAATAAGAAATAATAGTAGTTAGTCATAATTCACCGTTAGAAATGGAGACGCAAAACATTAAGGTCCAACAATTTTTTTTTATACTATATTTAATAGTTATTTGTTATACAAGGGTGCAAAGTTGTATTTTAACCGCGAGTGTGGAATTGAAACACGAGCTAGCGAATGGATTCTAGGGTTGAACCGCGAGCGAAGCGAGTGGTTCGAAAATAGAATCCTGAGCGAAACGAGTAGTTCAAAAATAGAATCCTGAGCGTAGCAAGTGTTGCAACACACGAGACGTAAAAATAACTTTGCAGCCGTGTGTAACACAAATCTTTTCACCTCGATCAAACGAGGAAAATATAGTCTGGCCAGCCAACGAACGCAGTAGCAATGTACATCAAACAAAAATATAGCAACACTAAGCGAATCGAACAGCAGCATTGCTCCATAGAAAAGCAGCAATGTACATCAAACAAAATTAAGTATTTTTGGACGCCTGTCGCGCGCTTTTGTACGTCATTTCGAAAATTTTAATTCTGCATTGAATAATAAAATAATTGATAATTCTGATATATTTATTTATGACTACAATGAAAAAGCAGATGCGAAGAAATTAAAATAACAACCTAAAAATGACGATTATCCGGTCAAAATACAATAGTTGACATCCAGGAAGGAATGAAACATTGATACTTACAATGATTGCTAAAATCATAAGGCCAGTCGAGGGAAACGAGTATCTACCAGAAAATACCACTTTTCAGTTTAGAATGGAACAGGATTAGCTTCATTATCTGTATGAATAAGAGAGTCATGTTAATTTACATATATTATATCACTCAGTATACTCCTACTTATTTATTATGATTTCCTTTTATCATTTCGTTTGACGACTATTTTAGGTAGGCACTTATTTAATGTAATGTACGAATTGTATAATTGAATAATCTATAAACGCACGTCAGGTTTTGGTGTTTATTTATTTTATACATAGCTTAGGTAGGTACATAAAGGAAAACATTTCAAAGGCTTGATAAAGTCTGTTGTAGGTAGCGGGATGCTTGGTGCTTAAACCTCTTAAATTGTAGTGTTTTCTTGCTTTGTGACAATATGCAGCACTTACTCCTATGCAATAAACGATCTTGGACTTCATTTAGCACTAGTTTTCGCTTCAATTATTCGATTTTACACTGAAAGAAAGAACTTGAAACGATAATTCGATACAAAACTCTACATAACCTCAAAGTCACATATATCACGAAAAATGTATTACACCTGTCGTAAGTACCTACATAAATATCTCAGCTGGTCTTTGCGTTGATTTAATACATTTATTGGAAGGTGATGGCAGATATTACCTTAATAAATAATAAAAAACGCAATCTGAAACTTAAAATATAAGTAAACAAAACTAACTTTTTAAAATTAATAAGTTACATGTCACAGATAAAACAAAAACATTGCACAATTTTCGAATTATTCTGAGACAGGTAGTTCATCAAACAAAATAATATTTCTTGAAAGATTTAAAGAGTTTTATAGTCAAATCATGAAACAAAATTGTTTACACTAAATGTTTTTAATTGAATACATTTAAATATAAATTAATTTTTGCGTCCACAGCACCTGATTTGATCAGACAATTTAATCAGATGGGCGAATACTGTCCTGTCTGGAGTGGCCTTTACATGTTATTATGTTTAAAAAAGTGACTAATATCACGTTCGAATTTCAAATATTCTTTGCACTCTTGTGAATAAAATGCAGTTTTGCTATCTGTTTTTAATGAATACAAAAGAGATTTCCGAGCCAGTGAGGTGAAAATTCTTATTTCTATTCATTATTTTTGTATTTATTGGGACTTTCGGACTTTATTCGGACTCCGTAAATACGATCATGTCTTTGCTTTCCGCCGTAAATTAAATTGGCTTCCTATCCGTGAACGTAGGTCTATCAGAATGCTTTGCTCCATTTATACTATCCTTTTTGATCCAGCAGCTCCCGACTATCTCAAATCAAAATTCCACTTTATAGCGCCGCGTCCCGGTTGCGAGTTACGCACCTCTCGAAGTCTTAAACTTTCTATCCCTCTTCACCGCACCGGCTTTATATCCAACTCCTTCGCCTTACAGGCTATTCGTCTTTGGATATTTGTGACCACCTTGGCCGCTTCGATATATCTCATCGCGACTGTACCTAATTATTGTAAATGTTGGTTATAAATCTGTGCCTGATTTGTAATGTAACACGACGTTAAGCCGCTGACGCGCTTACCCTACTAAGATTGTTTGCTCGTCTTGACCTGGCCGTGTTAAAGGACGTGACGTTCAGCTCAAACACGTTATACCTACTTTTAAGACTACCTACTCAGATTTTCTGTCATAATGCGTTCATCTAAATTAGTTCGCATAAACCATCTAAAATATAGGTATTAGAGGACGTCCAATCGCGTGAAATGCGAAACGATTTCGATTGCTTGTCTTTAATCAACATCTCAAAGGCGAGAATAACAAATAATGTGTCGTAATAACGATATTCTTGGACTTTTGCCGAGCAGAAGTTACCTAACAAACATTAAAACTCAAAATATATCTGGTTTTCGTATGTCACGCTTATGAATAAATGTGACTTTTGAAAGCATATTTTTGTTTTTAAAATTAAAATCATACAAAAATTAAGGAATAGCCATGTAAAAAACTAAAAAAACACGAAACTGACTTTAAAAAGGATCAAATTAATCGTTATCTTTTTTATTATGCTTTACCAACGTACCAACTGATATGTTTGACGCCGGTACAGTCGTCTGAAAATATAGATACATTTAATGTGACAAAATATGTGGCCACGACTCTACATATTACTAAGGCGTAAAGTCTTGGATACATATTTTTCTCATATTAAATGCATCCATATTTTCAGACACCGAACTACCAAACAATCGGCACTCCGGCATCGCTTCATGGTATTTATTCCACTTGTACGCCCGAAGCGTTTCGCTTCAACATTCCTTATGCGAACTGCCAAGGAGTGCCTGCCCGAGTCTGTGTTTCCACTTGAGTACAATTTGGGTCTCTTCAAAGCGAGAGTAAATAGGTATCTCATAGGTAAGCGTGCTTCACCGTAGACCGCATCATCACTTGCCATCAGGTGAGATCGTGGTCATACGTCTACCTATCCTTAATAAATAAATAAAAATATAACAAAGTGACCGTACCAATCCCTAACTTAAAGCGTTTCCTCGCATTCGACTCGAACCTTATATTAGTGCGATGCGATCACATAGGTAGTCGATGTCTTTATCACATCAGAACCAAAATGCTGGAACCGTCTTGAAAATAAATACTTATTTTGTTCGAAATACTTCTTTATATAGGTAAAAAGAATTTACCCATTCCGACGACGGAGCTACAGAGTAATCGGTGAGCGTACTAGTACATAAAAAAACCGGCCAAGTGCGTGTCCGACCACGCATAATAGAGGGTTCCGTACCTTCAATGGAATAAGAACCACTAAAACTAATACCAAAAAATCGTATCTGATTCCTATGGAAGAAGTTTTTTGGAGATGACTCAAAAATGGCTGAACTGGTAATGTTCAAAATAATTTTCATAGATTTTTGTGATAAGGCGCATCTTCTCAATTTTTTCATATTTTTTGGACTTACGGTTCAACCTACACAATTTTTCTGACTTTCGAAGCGATTATTTCTGAAAATATTTACTTAATCAGAAAATGTTCAATAAAACCCCGATGTTATATTTAAAGACCTATCGATTGCTGTGCAACATTTTGATATTCGGTAAAACATTTTTTTTTTTACATTTAGTTACATGGATGGAGTGCACTTTCATTTTTTTTATTTCTGCAATTTAACTCCCATAGCTAAATAGCGGCATACAAAATACACTTTATATGTAAATTTTATTAAGATACGTCTTATAGATTCCGAGTAAAATGGCTGTGATTAAAGACGTGCCGTTCTCGAGAACGTTCCCGAACGAGAGAATGTTGCGAGAAAGTTCTCGAGAACGTTCTCTGTAACGAGAATTTCCGAGAAAGTACATCAAATCTGCACAAATTCAGGATTTTTATTTTTTGTTAATCTTCCTAAAGGTGTTTGAAAGATATTCACGATCATTGTAAACCGAAAAAAATATTCTAAGTGCAAAAATCTCTGCTATCTTGGGAAATTTCCGAGAACGTTCTCGGGAACGTTCTCACGAGGACATTCTCGAGAACGTTCTCACGAGAAAATTCTCGAGAACTTTCTCACATATTGCTTTGTACTTTTATTGGAAGAGTACTCATTTATTTCTTAATGTTTTTGTCTTTTCTTGTCTTCATAATTTTTACATAAATATATTTAATTGATACTGGTATAGCAATTTTGTCTCCAAATAAGATTATTAACATTAAAAAAGCTTAATTCTCTTTGCTCCGGAGAACGTTCTCGGAAATGTTCTCGACTAAGTTTTATGTGACTATTAATTTAAAAATAAATAGGTATGCAATGTCCCAAAAATATGTAACAAGTATGTAATTGAAACGAAAACATTGGCACAACAAACAAAATTTGTGTGTTTTTTAAAATATCTTAATTATCTATATAATATATTTTTTATTTTATTATGACCAAAATTTAGTTAAAAAGGAATGAAATCGCATTTATTTTATGCAAAAAAAGAAAAAACCGGCCAAAGGTATGTGGAGCCATGCTCAATATAGGGTTCCGTAATTGCCGGCCCGTCACAATTCACCCACTCAAAAGGTAGTGATTAAGGTTCCGTAGTCAACTAGGAACCCTTATAATTTCGCCATGTCCGTCTGTTCGTCTGTCTTTCCGTCTGTCCGTCCCCAGATTTGCTCAGTGATGGTTAGTACTAGAACACTAAAAGGGTACCTTTTTTCGCACCAATCCTATCGTTGGATAGCTCTTTAAATAATAATAACGGTCTTCTAAAACAATTTTTGGAAAAAACGAATAGTTTCGTAAATAATACTAATAATAAAAAACCACCCATGGACATATAAGCAACAATTAGTTCACGTCTAATAAAAGTATAAAGAAATATGAGAGAAAGTACTCGAAAACGTTCTCGAGAGTGTTCTCGAAAGTTTCCAAGGTGAGTAGAGAATTTTGTACTTAGAATCTTTTTTATGGTTCCGTAGTCAACTAGGAACCCTTATATGCATTAATCACGCCGATAAAGTGGTAGAATAAAAACTGGAATAATATTTTTTATTATGGTACCTCCCATATGAAGTGGGGGTTGAATTTTTTTTTCGCTCCAAGCCTATGGTGTTCGATATCATTTCTTTCAAAAATAATTGAGGTCTTTCAAAACCTTTTTTGGATAACACTAATAGTTTCGTAAATAATAGCGCCGAAAGTTCAATAAAGGGCGTCTAACTTTTGAAACGTGGGTCCAAAAAAATTTAAAAAATCATGAAAGTGAGCCCTGATAAGTACTTTCAAAGGAAACTCTATTGAAGGAAGTCGGTTGAGCCGTTTTTGAATTATAACTCAAAAACGCATAGTAAAAGGATTCTAGTGCCGCGTAGTAAAATGACGTAAGCGCCGCAACATATCTCTTAATAGACGACCTTTTGCCCGGCATGCTCTTGGCCGGTTTTTTCAGTTTAAATATATGTAAATATTTTTCAAACACCTTCAAAATGATACACAAAAATTAAAAAATCTGGATTTGCGCAGATTTTATATACTGTCTCAGTAATTCTCGTTTGGAGAGAACGTTCTCGAGATAGTGCGGAAATTCTCAGGAGAAGGAATTCTCGAGAACGAGAACGTTCTCGCCGGCACAACTCTAGCTGTGATATACGGACGGACAGACGGATATGACGAAACTATAAGCGTTCCGTTTTTTCCATTTTCGCTACGGAACCCTAAAAATACATATGAGGCACACCGAATATACATATATTCAGAGTTATATAACTGGAACGAATAAAAGGCCGGTTGACAGTTGACTGCCATTTATTCTTTTTTTTTATAATCATAATATAGTCTGGCAAACCATTTCTGTCAGTAGAAACGCGCGGCAAATTCAAAATACGTACATGTGGCAACCCTTTGTGATGAGACACCGTATTTCATGACGAACATTTCAATTCGAATTTAATTTGTTTCTAGTGCATTTCACTCTCTCATCTTAAGCGCGAGTGAGATAGATCTCCTGCAACGTTCCCAATTAAATTTAAATTCATTTTTAAGCCATATGTCAATTGCCTCAACCAGATTATCTGTTGCAGTTGATGACAGATCAGACGAAATATATCCGTCTCCTTTTTACACACTGTAAATGTCACCAAATGAAAGGGGTGGAAATACCACCTAAAATTAAAAACATAGAATTTGATTATCATTGCTGTTTTTTTCACTGATTCTTAGTGTTGTCATACTTTTGTTCGCTGTACATTGCTACTGCGTTCGTTGGCTGGCCAGACTATATACACAACATTGTTATGTGCCAGTATTTCCGACTAACGATAATAGTGATATTAAACCTCAATACTCTACAATAACCTCCATCTTTTATTGAAGTCAGTTTTAGAGGTGTCGCATACATTGCGACAGGCGTGAATCGTTCATTCGCAGCTCAGTTCTAAGATAAAGATAACTAGGCTTTCGCAACTGTGACGGTAACGCAACGTGACGCGTTACACTAGCGCGACTAACTCGGTTATTGGGGCCAATACATAGGTGCTAATTTGTCCTCCTGTTCCCGCATATAATTTGGTTACATTATCAAAACTGAGAGAGGAATAGTAATAACAAGGACAAGGGTGTGTATATCTGTCAAAAAAATTGAGTTTCGCAACTAGTATCCGATACGTTTGCATAAGTGAGAAAGAGAACTTGTCATGCGTTAAGAAGGGACAACATGATTCGTGATGTCACAGTGAGACCTCTGTATACTAGTAACGGGTGATATGATAACAAAAAAATGAGAATTGTTTCAGAGGCGAAAAAAAAAATCTTCTACTTTTTTTTGAGTTTTGGATGTTCTTAGGCAATTCACACATAATAGTTATTTACAAAACCATCAATGGACATAAGAATAGGGCCCGTGGTCAGCTGTTCGTCAAAGTTCAGACACAATGTCCGAACAAGATCGTTGGACGGCATGTTTTTCCCTTTTGTGCACATATGGTCTCTCATCACCTTGATCCCTTTTATCAACTGGGTAAAATTTTCAGCTCTCCGATTGTTTAAATACTAAATTACGACATGACTAAAAAATATTTTGCATCCAGCCACATTGTGAAAAAAATTTGAGGTATCGGATTTTCACTCAACGTCTAAAATTAATGATTTTCATGTGTGATTTCGGATTTGTCCAGCGACACTGTGATATAAAATTTGTTTTTGTTAAACTATGTATTCTAGTAATCTTATCTGCTAGCGGCATTCTAGACCTATCTTTTTAAACATCAACAAATGTAGGTACTGTTGGAAAACTTGAAATTTTTCGTGGCAACTCATTGGCTGGTGGAATCATCATCATTAGAGATGCAATTCTGTTTATCTACACTCATATTGTAAGTCCTCTAAAATGCGTTCAAAAACCGTAGGCTATGACCAGCATTACAACAAACGATTTCACTATGATAAGTTTCTTATCTGTGGCAGTACCGCAATTTTAACGTTTCATGCTCAATTATTGATGTGCTATGAGTTTTGATAACATAATGTACACCTGCACGCGCCCGCGAACGGCGACACCCGCCCGCGCGACCGCCGGCACAATCGAGTTGGCCACGCCGACACAATCGAGATGGCCACGGCGGTACAATGGCGGCCATTCTATGGTTTCCGAATACGGCATTTATAATAAATAATATGAGTGTAGATAAAGCAGTGTATGCAACTGTACGTAATTAGGCCTTAAAACACTCGTGTGATCTTATTATGAAATTCGCCTGCGGCTCATTTCATAAAACCACACTCATGTTTTAAGGACCCTTATTACGTAACAGTTACATAAACTACTATTGTTCAGTCTTCCCTTGGTCACTATGTTTGCTAATCTCCCGCTACCATTTCTGTAAACTACAGTCAGGGATGTAAGAATTCTACAAATAGTAGATACGGGTACATTTTTCTTTACTAAAATGACATACACAGTGGTTTTTGTCCATGTTTAAGTTTGAAATATAAAAAAGTACAAGGGATTTTCGCATGGCTTCTTGTTTCGACACCATTTTTTACAAATACAAGTGCTTGAAAAAATAAAATAAACAAAATTAAAGAACCTCTAAGACATCGCCACAACTTCATGAACAAACTATTTTGTTTACGTAAATAGTTTAATTTTTATGTCTAAAGAAAATGAGTCATTTTTTTGTTATCACCCGTTATTATTTAGTCGGTGGTTTATTTATTTATCGTATGGCTACATTTGACTGGGTATAGATAAGCATTTCTTCCCTGGGGTAGTAGTAGTGGGAAAGCAGATGATAAAGGAAATACTGTGAGTGCTGCGAGGTCCATATGGGACAGTGCAGCTGCCAAGTTTGTTATTCTTTTAGCACCACCCAGGGATCACGTGTAGGGTCGTTTAAGGTGTTTCCTACGGACGCAGAGTCACATTGATCCCCAAGGTGGATAGTACGTTACGCACCCAGGACGGTAAAATAAAGAACTGCTCAGATCGTGGGCATTTGTGACCAGAACCGAAGGTCAGGACCATAAACAAGCGATCTGAGGCCTTTTATTTACCGCCCGTGGCGCGTACATAATTTTACATCTTCTCCTGGGTGTGAAGTGAGATTTGCCGCTGCGCACGCGTAAATGTCACTTACCGCCCGAAGTCACGCAAATTAATTATGATAAACGTGTGCTATGTTGGAGTTTACACGCGAGGGTTTATATCACACGAGCAAAGCGAGTGTGCTAAAGACCGAGCGTGGTAATGAACAAATAATATACCTACACACGTATCAAACGACATTTTCCAACACAGATGTGACAAAAAAAGCCAAGTGGAAAAGTATGCATTAGTTATTAACTTTCATATAATGCTTCCATTACACGATTGGTACCTATAGATTATAGTAGTTTATGTAACTGTTACGTAAAAGGGTCTTTAAAATACGAGTGTGGTTTTATGAAACGAGCCACAGGCGAGTTTCATAATAAGATCACACGAGTGTTTTAAGGCCTAATTACGTACAGTTGCATACACTGCTTTATCTACACTTACATTATATATCCAAAATAAAGTGTTCGGAAACCATAGAATGACCGCCATTGCACCGCCATGGCCAACTCGATTGTGCCGGCGGTCGGGAGGGAGCGTGCCGTTGGTCAGGAAGGAGCACAGGATTTACATTATGTTATCAAATTCGATGTTCGGAATTTGAAACTCATAACGTATCAATTTATGAGCATGTAAAGTTATAATTACGTTACTGCCACAGATAAAAAGCTTATCATAGTAACATCGGTTGTGGTAATGATAGCCATTGCCTACCATTTTTCACGTTTTAGAAGACTTACAATGTGAATGTAGATAAATAAATGTTGACAGGGCTTTCTTGGCCTGGAGTTTATTTTGAAATCTTTTTATGTCGGTTAACTACATTGTTTTATGTTTTACATTTTCAACCAATAAATCCACCTGAGTCTTAAAAAATCTTTTATCTACACTCGCATTGTAAGTCCTCTAAAACGTGTTCAAAAACGGTAGGCAATGGCTAGCATTACCACAACCGATTTTACTATGAATAGCTTTTTATCTGTGACAGTAACGTAATTTTAACTTTACATGCTCTAACGTATACCTGCACGCGCCCGCGCGGCCGCCGACACGCTCCCCCCCCCCCGACTGCCGGCACTCTCCCTCCCGACCGCCGGCACAATCGAGTTGGCCATGGCGGTGCAATGGCGGCCATTCTATGGTTTCCGAACACGGCAATTAGTATAAATAATATGAGTGTAGATAAAGCAGTGTATGCAACTGTACGTAATTAGGCCTTAAAATACGAGTGTGGTTTTATGAAACGAGCCGCAGGTGAGTTTTATAATAAGATCACACGAGTGGGACCCTTATTACGTAACAGTTACATAAACTACTATTATAATATCGATGCCCGATACTTTAATTACATTCAAATTTCGAAAGTCTTCTGGTATACAGATTCCTTCTGAAATCGGCGATTCCAGGTGATGTTCCAAATTAGAATGTAATTGATGACATGACACATGCCGGTATTCACGACACAATTTAGTTAAATGGATACAAAATGAACAATATAGTAATGGTCCTAAGATAAAAAGAAATTGTTTTATTTTAATGACGTGAACCGTCGGGTCTGGTTCGAGGAGTCTGAGCGATGTTTCTCGTGTCACTATCTATCGTCGACTCTAGGTCACAGACTACTTAGTAGATACTACGTATCTCTAGGTTGTTCGGTCTATTGTTTCGTCCTGTCTAATTTTGAATTGAAAGTCCGTCGTTCCAGAAGAATATGTCAGTCAGCCAGTCGGTCAATCTATGTCTCGTCGGCAAGGAGGTTGGAAGAGCCCCGACATTACGTAATAAAAATTTTCACTTTTTACTGAATAATTTTTAAGAAAAAAAACAGACTTCCATGGGGGTAGCCGGTGAAGCATTATTGTAGATGGTGCACTTAGATTCCATACAATGAAATAACTTGCTTAACAAACGCAGCGGAGAGGACAAATCGCCAAACCTCAACTATGCGTCGTTGAAGAGTTCCGTTCTGATCATCATCAGCAGTTCCACTTCATCAAATGTCACTTTTTTGAATGAAAATGCTTGATTTGTTGATAAAAATACAAAAGTCACTTTATGTATGCCTTTAAGATTTGAGGAGTTCCCTCGATTCCTCATGGATCCCATCATCAGAACTGCGTTTTGACAAAAACGGGACCAATCTGTATATATATACTTACAATCAAAAAAATAATTTTCAAAATCGGTTCAGACATGACGGAGTTATGGAGTAAAAAACATAAATAATAAAAAAAAAAAAAAAACATACACGCCGAATTGAGAACCTCCTCTTTTGAAATCTGGAAGTCGGTTAAAAATAAACGCAATTATTAATTGCCAACACAGCAATTTTTAAATTTATCTGGACTTTAAATTAAAGATGGCTACTAAAAAGCCGTGACGTCACAGTTTCATATCATTTTTAACCGACTTCAAGATTTGAAAAGAGGAGGTTCTCAATTCGGCGTGTATGTTTTTTTTTTTTTTTTTATGTTTGTTACTCCATAACTCCGTCATGTCTGAACCGATTTTGAAAATTCTTTTTTTGATTGTAAGTATATATATACAGATTGGTCCCGTTTTTGTCAAAACGCAGTTCTGATGATGGGATCCATGAGGAATCGAGGGAACTCCTCAAATCTTAAAGGCATACATATAGTGATTTTTATATTTTTATCAACAAAACCATCATTTTCATTCAAAACAGTGACATTGGATGAAGTAGAACTGCTGATGATGATCAGAACGGAACTCTTCAACGACGCATAGTTCACGTTTGGCGATTCGTCCTCTTCGCTGTGTTTGTTTAGCAAGTTTAATTGTCAGAACAAATGTTCGTCCAGCTCAAGTTCTGATGATGGGATCCATGAAGAATCGAGGGAACTCCTCAAATCTTAAGGGCTTACACATAGTGACTTTTGTATTTTTATCAACAAATCAAGCATTTTCATTCAAAAGAGTGACATTTGATGAAGTGGAACTGCTGATGATGAACAGAACGGAACTCTTCAACGACGCATAGTTCATGTTTGGCGATTCTTCCTCTTCGCTATGTTTGTTAAGCAAGTTAGATTGTCAGGACCAATTTTCGTCAAGCTCAAGTTCTGATGATGAGTTCCACGAGGAATCGAGGGAATTCCTCAAATCTTAAAGGCATACATAAAGTGACTTTTGTATTTTTATCAACAAATCAAGCATTTTCATTCAAAAGAGTGACATTTGATGAAGTGGAACTGTTGATGATAATCAGAACGGAACTCTTCAACGACGCATAGTTCACGTTTGGCGATTGGTCCTCTCCGCTGCGTTTTTTAAGCAAGTTATTTCATTGTATGGAATCTAAGTGCACCATCTATCTACAATAATCCTTCACCGGCTACCCCCATTGAAGTCGGTTTTTTTTTCTTAAAAATTATGTTATAAGCGTTTTGAGCGGCAAGTGCGAATGTCGAACTTTGAGTCTTTTACTGTACTTATATAATAGCTCACCAAACGAAGACGCTTAACTGCCTGATAGGGGAAATAATTCGTGTATAGCTGAATTTTGGTGTAGTTGTAGATAAAGGTATTTTACACAACATACTGAAAGTACCGGTGGATGGGGACGCCGTTAGCGGGGAGGGGGGGGGGGTTTAAAGGTCCCTTATTTTGGTTTTTCGTAAATAACTCGGTAACGGTGGCTCATACGAAAAAATGTGCTATCGCTTAATTAATTCACATATAATTTTCTATAAAAAAGATTCTTTGCAGTTTTTTTGCTGGGATCAATGTTTAATGAGATATCAAGGAAATACGATAAATACTTTTTTAAACTTTCGGAGCTAATATTTACGAATGTATTAGTTTTATCCAAAAATAGTTTTAGAATACCCTTATTTTTTTTAAAAGACCTATCCAACGATATCCCACATATTAGGGTTGGAGTAAAAAATATATTTAACCCCCCCCCCCACTCCATGTGTACGGGATGTACCCGAAAAAATAATATTTTTTCAGATTTTGTTTTAAAACTTTGCCGGCGTGAATAAAACACATACTCATATGATTTTTTTATTTTCTAGTACTAACTAGACATGTGCGCCGCGCCGCCGCGCCGCCGCCGCCGACAATTTTTCCACGCCGCCGCCGCCGATGATTTTGATCCGCGTAGAATCGGCGTGGCAATTTTTAAGTATTTATCTTGTTTTAATGCCCGGAAATGGACGCACAACCATTTCCGGGCATTAAAACAAGATAAAGATGTGAGTGACCAATATACTCATCATCATTATGAGCCAATATTGTCCCACTGCTGGGCAAAGGCCTCCCTCTTATTTCTCCACGTATCCCTATCCCCTGCAGTCTCCCACCAGTCTCTGTCAAAGGCGTCAAGCTCGTCCCGCCATCTCCGACGAGGTCTACCGTGACGCCTTACAATCTGTGGGACCCAACGGGTGGCAGTTTTGGCCCACAGAGCATCCGGCATACGGCAGACGTGTCCCGCCCAGTCCCATTTAAGCTTGGCGGCAGTTTCAGCTACATCAGTCATTCGCGTTTTGGAGCGTAGTATTGTATTTTTTATGCAATCGGTTAATTTCACGCTCAAAATACTACGCTCCATGGCCCGCTGACAAACCTTGAGTTTGGATTTTTGAACTTTTGTCACAGACCAAGTCTGCGCTCCGTAGGTAAGGATGGGGAGAATGCACATGTCCATGAGTTTTCTTTAAAAACTACTGCCAATATACTACTTCATTAAAAAAAATGCTTTTCCTTCTTCAGTTATTCCTTGCCGGTGTACCAACGGACGTTATTATTGCTGTCATTTCGATGCTATCGTAACGTAAATTTACGTCGACGACTTATCAATAATTTATGACAACGTCTGGTTTTTAAATGATAGGTTTATATTTTTATATAATTAGCTTTTTCCGGCTTTTGAATAGAAAGCATTTTGATTTACTTTAAATTTTCCCTAAAATAAGAGTGAAGTAACAAATTTTTATTTTTGACTGACTCCAAAAAGCTGCAGGTTCTCATTTGTTGTTTTCATGTCGCGAAGACGACTGAGTTAGTTTTTTTTTGTTTAAATGGCCCATTCTTATTAGGTCAGGTTTTATTTTGGGATCGAGAGACTATATATATTAACGTTAATATTAAGTATAATTACGTAACGTTACACCTGCATTAAATTGTAATTTACGTGCTTTTATAATAGCTCGCACATTTTCGCTCTGCTAGCGACACTTAATACTTAATAGTAAAGTGGAACTGTGGATCACTATAAAATGATGTCAACTTAAACTATTTGTAAACGATGGTTCAATTTTGTTTTAAAGTTACTCGTTCTTTTTATCCGATGCTACTGACGTGCGTTAGGCACGTGGATTTATCGTGGTTCATCGATGTTCAACAGCACTCATGTTTTTGCTATTAACATAGAGTAGAACTTCGTAAGCCGCTCGCAGCGGGGATGATTGGATGAAATAAGTAAGACAAATAATTGAAAAAAGCTGAAATCTGTTAGTTAATCAAGGAATCTAATCCATCATTATTTTTGCATTTTTTAGAGTGATGCATTGAACATTTCTTCATCTTAGTTACTTGATCCATTGCTTAATTGGGAAGGGAACATGCGTGAAAAATATCTAATTTAATTTGTTAAATAAACACGTTCAAAACAACACCAAATTAATTTAAAATAGAGGAAATCCGTAATAATTTTGTAATATTTTTGTAAAGATATTGCGTTTAAAAACGTTACATTAGAGCAATTTTTTGAATACCCCAAATATATTTTCGAAACCTCAATTCGATTACTTGTGTTCTTACAAGAAAAAAAAGTATAACAACTGTATAGGTGAAAACGCATGGTTTCGTGCTCAAAAGGTACAAAAACATTCCAAACAGTATTCCGCAACTTTGAGGCCGGTGACGTCATAAACATCACGTTTTTTGTATGGGGCGTTTGTATTTAGCATTTCTGACGTTTAAAGGCTATAATAGAGAGTGGGTTTATTAGAGACATTTGAATCTAACGGGAAATATAATCAAATGACGTCTTCCCAAAAAATCATGTATGTTGCGAATCGGTAAAGCGATCGAGCCCTGGCAAGGCGTACTGATGTTGATACAAGCCCAACTGGGTTTGATTATTTTTAATTTTTTTTATTTTATTTAATAACATTGTAAAATCCAATCCATCCATCAAAGAACGATAAAATAAAATGTAGATTTTATTTCGTTAGCAAATTCTGGCTACCGCAAGCATATTTGTCTTTTAGAACTTAGAATCATTATTTTCTCTCACAAATTACAAATTGTATATCAGTCTGTTCTGCACTTGTTAACTTCGGAGCTTTTTGTATTATTATCGTAGTTGATTTTCAGGCAAGTGGTGTGGCCAGTTCTTCATAGATAAACCATTAACTACGGAGCTATAAATGTGGACCATATCTAGTCCATCTTTTGGAAAATTCTTTAAAATCAAGTCTTTGATTTAAAATGTACAATGTTTGCGAGACAATCGTACGTTTTCAAAGATTTGGGGTGTTTTATTAAAGCAGTTTATCCTTATAAATACTCAGTAGGCCTCAATTTAAAAGGTAATTAGTCACATTCCCCGGGCATGTTAAAAATATGTACCACGCCGATTTCACGCCGATCACGCCGCCGCCGCCGGTCAAAAAACGATCGGACGCCGCCGGTCAAAAAACGATCGGACGCCGCCGCCGATGATTTTGCCATCGGCGCACACCTCTAGTACTAACCATCACTGAGCAAGCTGCTCACCCTGCTACCTCACTCAGAGCCGGATCTAGGCGGGGGGGGGGGCAGACCGGGGCGTAGCGGGGGCGGCATCGCCAACACGCGCCCTTAGCCTGCGTGTGAAAAAGATGAAGGTATATTTGGTAACTCCTTCATCGGTATCTCTCAGGGCCGTGTGTTGTTTCAAACATCTACAAAACACCTGTTTCTGTCAAAAAATCTGTTTGTGTCAAAAACCAGCCCACCAATCCCTCCTACTCATAAAGTACTCTACTAGGTAAGTATTTTATCGTATCTTGTGAAATCTGTGAAATCTTAATAATATATTTCTCAGTAATTTATTGAAAAAAAAATAATATAGTACTTACAATATAGTTTGGTCTTTTAAAAATAGGGGTCTTCTAAATCAAGTATTGGATAAAATCAATAGTTACGTAAATAATAGCTTCGAAATTAAAAAAAAGCGTTCCGTCCTCTAACTTTTGAACCCCGAGCCAAAAAAATATGGAAAATTTATGGATGTGAGTCTAAATAAGAATTTTCAATGCAAACTGTATAGAATATAATTGGTTGAGCCGTTTTTAAGTTATCGCAAAATATCCTAAAAAACGATTTTATGGTGTAAATATTGTGACGGTCCCGCAGCAACGGAACCCTACATTAGTCATGGCTTGACATGCTCTTGGCCGGTGTTTATTAAAATGATTTTAAGGGAAAGGGAAACTATGGTAGCCGAATAAAACATGTGAATAAATTTGCCAGCTCGAATTTGCCGTGACACCATAGATAATAGTTATTTATTATACAAGGGGGCAAAGTCGATGTTTATTCTCTCGTGCTTTATTGAGACCCGATCTACCGAAACATTCCAAAATTGAGACACGAGCGTAGCAAGTTGTTCAAAAAATGGAATTTTGAGCGTACGAGGGCCTGAAGGCAAGAGAGGTTGAACAAACTTTTCTGCCGAGTATAATACAAAAATGTACACCACACCACCTCAGGAAAAATATAAGTTATAAAAAATCGAAGCCTTGCCGAATGCTTTCAAAATTATATAATTGAAAATCATCTCTTTAAAGTCCATCCTGCCAGATAACGTGAAAAAGCAAGTCAAAACTTGTACCAAATTACTTTCCCCACATGTGGATAAAATGCGTTTTCCCCATCCGTTTTCAAGGGATAAAGAGTGCGTTTTTGAGGTGGAGTGGTGAAAAGCAACTTTTACTGTTTGTTGCGTAACTTGTATGATGTGTGCACGCTCACTACACTCCGCGTAATGGACCGGGCGGCCACAGCCTGCTCACAAACTGCTCCTCGATGAAGTAAGTGATCATACTGTGGCCGTCCGGTCCATAACTACGACGCACGGGGGCGCAGAAAAGGTTTAGATAGACCGAATTTTTTTCCGTATTTGCCGTATAACTAAGTTATCCTAATTATAAGTATTCGAAAAAAAGGCTTAACACATAAAGAGCAACGCTAGACCGGTCGTTGTGGCGTTCTTTCCGTTAATAGTTAGGCCTATATATGACAGTAGTAGGCGTCTGTTGGTCAAAATTATATGATAGTTAATAATTAACGAAAAAATAGAATACATATCAAATATATGCAGGGGTGGGGGGCGGCATTTTTCAGATTTTGCCCCGCCTCGAAAAAGTTCTAGATCCGGCGCTGACCTCACTTCTTACCCTTATAGTTTCGCCATGTCCGTCTGACCCCATCTATCCGTTTAGACGTCTAGTACTAACCATCACTAAGCAAAGCCGTGGACGGACAGACGGGGACAGACGGACATGCCGAAACTATAAGGGTAGGCACCCTGCTCACCCCGCTCAGTGATGGCTAGTACTAGACAAGTGAAATTTCGTATGAGCATGTGTTTTAATTACGCAGACAAAGTTTTAAAATAAAATGTGAAAAAATATTATTTTTTCGGGTACCTCCCGTACACATCACATGGAGTGGGGGGGTAAATATATTTTTTACTCCAACCCTAATGTGTGGGAGATCGTTGGATAGGTATATTAAAACAAATGAGGGTACTCTAAATCAATTTTTGGATAAAACTAATACTTTCGTAAATATTAGCTCCGAAAGTTTAAAAATGTGTTTATCGTATTTCCTCGATATATCATTCAACTTTTTATTGAAATTATATGTGAATGAATTAAGCGATAGAACATTTTTTCGTATGAGCCACCGTTACCGAGTTATTTACGAAAAACCAAAATAAGGGCTCCTTTGCACCCCCTCCTCCCCGCTAGCGGCGCCCCCATCCACCGGTACTTTTAGTATGTTGTGTAAGATACCTTTGTCTACAACTGCACCACAATTTGGCTATACACGAATTATTTCCTCTAAGTTTTCCTTCATTTGGTGGGCTATAATTCTGATTTTCTTCTATCCCTGCGTGTTTAACCTTACTAAAACGTCAATGCCTTTGGCACAGTTGACAGTTTTTATTATTTATTAATGTATGAAGACTAGTTTGGCACACATTACTTACTTCGAAGTAGAAGTATGTTTTTACGGCTACAACTTTAAATACAGTTATTTGAACTTTAGCATTTTGAATCGCAACTTATCTTTTGGGATATAAGCATAAAGCCTTATCAACCAAATGGTACCTTTTCCAAAAAAACTGACACAATCTAAATATATAAAAGAAGAAACCGACTGACTGACTGATTGACTGACATATCAACGCACAGTCCAAACCGCTGGTTCTAGAGATTCCAAATTTAGCACGTAGGTTCCTTATAAGGTCTAGGGATGCACTAAGAAAGGATTTTTCAAAATTCACCCCTAAGGGGGTAAAATGGGAGTCCCAAGTTTGTATGGCGCATCAAGATTTGTTAGACTATTTTATTCGAAACTTCACAGGAGTATTCCTTACGATAAATGAGTAAACACGTGTTTCAGGTTTTTTGAAAATTCCACCCCTAAAAGGGGCAAATGTGGTCACAAAGTCTGGAAATCAACATGGATATCGTATCCTATTTGAGTACTTATAGTACGCGGGCGAAGCCGCGGGAAAAGGCTAGTTACATATATTCTTTTAATTTGTTATGAAGCTCTCGCATTAAGCATTTGTGACGCTTTCAAGTCAAAGGTACATCATTGTCGGTTGTCAGTAAGATGTTACTGCCATACAAAATCAGTTAGAAATAAACTCTATTAACAACCGACAATGATGTACCTTTGACTTGAAAACGTCCCATTTAAAGGGCTTAAATTAGTAACGGTGACACTTGACCGGCAGGGCTACCTTGACACGGACAGCCTCGACATGTCTAAGAAGGAGCACCGGCACCTCGTGCTGCAGATCGCACTCAAGTGCGCGGACATCTCCAACCCTTGCCGGCCGTGGCCCATCAGCCGGAAGTGGAGCCACAAGGTGTGCGAGGAGTTCTTCCGACAGGGCGACTACGAGCGCAAGCTCAACCTGCCCGTCACGGCGCTGTGCGACCGACACACCACCTCCATACCTAAGATACAAACAGGTAATTTTATGCATTGTTATCAATAGAATGCCTGATTCAAATTTTATTAGACTAGCACCGCAATATGCTCCCGGCATTACCTACGTGGGATAAATATATTGACTATCCCCTAGGCCTAATTACAAAAATTAAAACAGCCTGTATCTTATGCGGGTAAATTGCTAATAAATAAGTTGTTAAAACGTAATAACCAACAGTCTAACAGAGTTACAGCAACAGTATATATAGTATTCTCTCTCTCTCTCTCTTCCAAGCTATGTGTCTCAAATAGTGGTGGGGTCAGCTTTCGCACTTTTCGTCCCCATTTTGCCCTATCCTCGACGTCTTCTTCGGACACCTGACACTCACTCATGTCCTTTAGCACCACGTCCCTCCATCTCGTTATTCTTGTTTTAACTAACTAAATTTAATTTAAAAATATCTAACTAACTAAATTATAGTATTAACTAACAAAATTTCAATGCTTGCCTTGCAGGATTCTTCAAATTCGTTGTGACTCCCCTTATAACCGAATGGCACCGCTTCTTGAAAAACGATCTGTCAGATGAGATGTTAAAAAATTTAGTGTACAATCAAAATAAATGGGACATGCTCGTGGCACAAGAGATAGCGGAGGAGACGGGTACGGAGATGTCGGACGCGGACGCGGTGGACGACGAGCTGGACACCTGCTCCGGCACCAACTTGTCCGCCAGCTCCGAGCTGCTGCTGCCGCTGCGCCGCAGCTCGCTCAACCCCGCAAAACCTCAGGGCTTGAAAGAACAACTCAGAAGGTTCTCTGTTCCGCTGAATGTATTCCAAGACTCCAAGTTTAAGAACAGAGACAAAAGTCGAACACCTTCTCTGGTCGAATCTCGAATGCGCACTAATGGCAGCCCACTGAGCAGTGAACATTCTCTGCATTCGCAATTAAGTGTTCGTGGTCATTGCGAGCACGGAAAGCCCACTGAAAAGCTGTTGAGTACCGAAAATCTACTTCCAGATTCTTCGATAGCTTCTATTACTACTCCAGTCCAAGCGACCCGTTTAAACATCGTTTTGAAAGATGGCGGCAGTTGCAAGTTGATACGGCAGCAGACGTTCCCGCCACTCGAGACGACGGCGCGTGCGCACGCCCTCGCTGCCAGGCCGCTCCACACAAGCAACGAAGACACCATCTACCCGTCCCGGTACACCAAGACTGAGATCAGCCAAAAGTTTGAAACGAGTAAAAAGGAGGGCAGATTTAGCAATATGTTCAAAAGATATGATACTGATAAGACTGATAATGATGACGCTTCTGAAAATAATAACTTAGATATTACGGATTGTTCACGTAACATAGAAAAAGAAAATCGAGATCCGTCGATACGCATGACGGGCGGCACGCGCGGAAGCCAGCTGCGGGACAACCTCGCCGGCGTACCGCTCGCGCGCGCCGCCGACCAGCTGGCGCGGCGGCGCAAGTCCATGCCCACCGACATCATCACATACAGTAAATATCTCATATCATCGCACATATATCTTATAAAATATTGTAGTTCATTTTCAATCCTATTTTAGATAATTAATACAGTAACAACCGTTACTATTCGTAATTTAAATATATAAAAAGAAGTTAAATATCAGTTGTCACTAAAGCTAATATTTGGTATTTAGTGCATAAATGTGATGATGTATATAGATCTTACTGGCTGGTGTTGTATTTTCAGCTCCGAAGGAGAAAAAGATGCGAGAGGTCACCACTATTCCAGAATTCTTAAAGAAGACTCTGTCCGGGAAAGAGTGTTGGACACGTCGGCGAGGGTCAGCCCCCGCGCCGGTGGCGTCGTCGGAGCTGCGCGGGCTGGCCGCGCTTGGCGCGCTGCGGCACAGCATCAACGGCGGGCGCCGCAAGCCCGGCCCCCTCGGCTCGTGCCAGCAGTGGCTCGCCAAGGCCTCGCTCGGCGTGCACGACAGGAAGATTCCGCATCTACCGCGGCGAAGTTCGCTGCCCGTTGAGGTGATGTCAGGGGCCAAATAACTTTATAAATACCACCTATTTATTAAACACACTAACCCAAATCTTGACGCACCTTTGGCATTTAATTCATTTTCGTTCGACTCTAATCCCGCTTCGTTACACAAGTACTCCATATCGAAACTTACAAAGAATTTAGGTACCTACTGACTTCTGATGAATCCTGCACAATAAAAATAATTTGAACTTATCCTTAAACACAAACTTTTTATGCAGAATGATTATCAGTGATCGCAATAGGCAGAGTATAAATACCTAAACTTAGTAGAACAGAGACAAGAATTGTGGACTTCCTTGTGACTATTTTTTTTTTGCGTGATTAAAAAAAAACTCATATTTCGTTCCCAACATTAAAAATTCAGTAGTAGAATGGTATAAGTCATTACTAGTCATTACAAGTAAAAATATGTAGTTCCATTATTATTATTATTTGTAAACTAGTATTAACTTTTACTTTAGTACTACTACATTTTTAATACCTTCGTGTAAGTAATATAAAATTTTATTACTTATTTTACTTTTAACGGGAATTCCCACGAGAACAAAAAGTCAAAAGGAAGTCCGCAATTCTGGTCTCTGTTCTACTAAGTTTAGGTATTTATACTCTGCCAATTCCGATCACTGATGATAATATTTTGTTGCACGCCATATTAATAGCCAGCCATAGTTAGCTAGTCGGTATCTATGTTTCGCCAAATAAATATTTTTTCTCTTTACAGATGTTTCGCCCTACCGAAGCTTTGTAACTATCGGAATCCGAATGAAAGTCATCCGATACATATATTGATATAAAAGGCTTTACCGCAAGATCGTTGTGTTACCTGTTTAATATCTGAAAGCAATCATTGTTTCTGAAGTTGAAACTGTTCACAGTGATTGCTTTAGAAATAGTCATTAAACACTCAATTTGGACTTGCAGTTGGACGCGCAAATGAAATGGTTAGATATAAAATTATGGGATTGAATGTGTTTTATATGCATCGTATCGTTCTTATGCTACGATGTCTTTTGACAAAGCCTCATTGCGTACTTTTTAAATAAACACCTATCCTGTGGCAATTTAAGCATTTTTACAGAATTATATTGATCAAGTGGCATACGTTAAACTACGGCAATAATATAATTTTAAATTTCATGACGCTTTTTTAGTTTTAAATACTGGATGGTTTTTTCAAAGGTTAGACTTATAAAGTTAAAATTTCCTGAAGACAAGCTGAACGTCAATAGTTGCATGAGAAGTACAATTTTAATCGCCCAATCTATATAAGGTTTAATTGGGTATTCTAATAACAATGCAATACCGAATATCAGTTTTGTTCATAGCATGTCCTTACACTCCTTATAGACCGCTGAGCACCTCTATAGGTAAATGATGTAAAGCTTGATCCTATCGCTATGTGCTTAGAAAGACGTTAACTTCCCTTCTTTTATGTCTCAAAATCTTTGTGTAAATAAGTCCGATTATAATATTATTAAATGTTGTGACTTAACGTGGGACTTAACACGATAAATTTCAATTTGCTCTTATATATATCCGATGTCTCAAAGATAACTGAGAATCGCATAGTTTTAACGAGCAATATTATTATTTTCACCTCAACAACTTTGAACGAGGGTTCTGCGATGCCTAAAAACAGGTTCCAGAGGTCTGCTATCGAAAGTTGTACAAATAAATAACGTTAAATAATTTCTGTGAGACATGAGAGAGTTGTTAGCATAGGCTACTAAGGACGTGCCAAAGTCAATGCGAATAGACTCCAAGTATTTCGAATTTGTATTAGCCGGTTATCTCCGGGGAGCGGAATTGACATTCTAATTTTAAGGCCACACAAGGCTATTTTGTCTCATGCTCGGAGCGAAATCGATTTTTTCTTACAGTTTTTAGACAGAAAAAAACCCTTATTCGAGCTGCTAAGGTGAAAAAGATATTCTTGTTGGATCTAAATGCATAGTAATAATCTAATTAACTCTCGTATGTGTGTCATGAAAATTGCAATAAACTACCGCTGTAATTGGCGGATCGATCGTAGTATGTACATACATAATGTGATTGGATTGGTCAATTACATGCATCGCCACTATGCCTGGATGAACTATTTGTCCTTGGTCTGTTTCAGTTTCAGTATTCTGTAATGTAATGAACTTTATTATTTAGTGTTTTTCGTATATACATAATTTCGGTAGGACGTTGTGTTTATTAACATGATGCAATGGAATGACGTTTGCCACTCCCACCATGCTGTGTGAAAGATACTATAAAACTTGGATTAATTTTGCAGCACAAGAACTGTTTTTTATACTTTTAACTTATTAACGTTTATTTGTAAATTGTGGTGTTGCCAGGATTAATAACCATTATATTTGTTTGCGTCTGTATATTACAATCCTCTATTAACTAAAGTTATTACTTAATTTTTAATATTAGAATAGTACTTTGTTATTACTTATTATTAATATTTGTACGTAAGTATTTGAATTTGTAGTGACCATGTGTACCTAGGTACTAGGTACATTGTGTCGTTGGTTGGTCGCTTGGCAACATCAGAAGTCACTAGATTTTTAAACACCTCAGTACAAATTATTTTTATCATTACAATGAATTTAATTATTTTTAAATTGTATCTATAAGATGTATGAATATTATTTATTTGCCATAATATTTTGTCTCAACATTAAACTAAATATTTCAAGAACATCCACTGTTCAGTATTAAGTTCACAATTAAGTACTCTAAGTTATGTATAATACGTTATGTTTTTTCGGTGTAAGTATGTTATTTTTAAAGTAACATCACAATAGCTTGTTAAGATTCTATACCAAAAAAGGAGGATGTACATTTCGCGCCCAGTTTTGCGCCCTAAAACTTGTAATACTAATAAGTTCACGAGAAAAAAAAGAGTCTCATAATCAATAACTTTATACTATATTGAAGTTGAAGTCATAGTCGTTTAAGTAAGTACTAAATATTAAGATAAACTAATTGAGCTCCTATTGGGCGTATAGTGTACTATGGTGCATTGTCTGTTTTGGTTAAGATTGTTAGACAACCTCAGTATTAATTACGATACCTAGATGAAGAAAATTTTGTAAAATATTTTTATTGACGTGTCTAATGGTGTACTATGAAAGTTAAATACGATTGCCAACAACATTGTTTATGAAATATTGATGGAATTATGATATATTTTATTCGAAATAGTCCAAACGCACATAAAATAAGCGAGTCAACGACTAATAAAAGCAGGATTGCTAGAATGCTTTATTGTTGTACCCATACAGCGGGCCTGTGATGGATGAGTTATTCGCGTAAAAAGACAAAATAATTTTTCCCCTTATTAATAAAACTTAAGTAGGTATCAGTTCGTTATAATAGAGTTTGTTATTTTGGACAATATGCAAGGGACACTTTAAGAGAGCTAAATTGTTGTTTGTCTCTCGTGCTTACAGCCTTGGCCAGAAGTGATGAGCATAGCTCTTTTTTGTTTACTATTTTGATGTTAAGTATTAATTCCCTATCATAACAATGTACGATGACGTAAAATGTTATATTTTATTGATATACCTAGAAAACTTCACTTATTAACACTTTCAAGGTACCTATAAAATATGAAAAGTGGAGGTCCCAAAAATGCGAATTTAAGTCGGTGCGACAAATTGCAAATATCCTATGCAGTTACTACTCTAATCAACAAAACATGCCTGTTCAGTTTGAATCAATTGATAAAATAACTTCAAAAAAGATAGAAACGCTGGTCTAAACTTTCGAGTTTTGTATGAAAATCGCAAGGGTGCTCAACACTTCTGGCCATGGCTGTATATTGATCTGAGCTATACTCTTATTACTCGTAACTCGTGTTTTTCGAGGATTAGAAAAACAAGTATATTTCGCCCGATATCTATCTTTTTTTTTGTTATTATACGTTTGAGACAAAATGACGGGTTATTAAATAGTTTCCTCAGAAATTGCACGTCGAAAATTGCCTTTTTTATCTTATTAAAAACGAAGTACAACTCAAAATACCAAACTTTTACCAAAAGCGTAGTTCTGAAATAAGAATCATGTGCCTTGCAAGGTACAAAGTACGAGAGGCGATCAAACTTCGCTACCAAGTGTAGTTCACCTTAGCATCGCGACGAAAATATGAACTGTATAACGTTAGCCAAATTATGATTTTAAATATGTATCATTCAAAATCACCGCCTAAAAGTCCTTTCTAATAACTTAACCTCAAGATACAACACAACATTTGCCATATATTCTTCTTCTTCTCTTCTCAGCATATTTGCGTCCACTGCTGGACATATGCCTCTTTCATGGATTGCCATGTTGTTCTTGACGCGGCGGTTCTGTGCCAGGTCGGCCCTGCCGTCTTTTTAATGTCGTCCGACCATCTGGCTCGTGGCTTCCCGTCATCTCGTCTTCCCATTCGAGGCCTCCAGAACAGAACTCTTTGGCTCCATCGGTCGTCGTCCCTGCGGCAGATATGTCCGTTCCGAATTCTGTCTCGCAAGGATATTCCGAGCATTGAGCGCTCCATAACTCTTTGAGCCACTTTGAGTTGGCGTACCCTTCCGACTGTTAACGTCCGTGTCTCGCAGGCGTAGGTCATTACCGGAAGGACGCATTGGTTGTAAACCCTGGTTTTCAGTGACTGTGGTATTTTTGACTTAAAAACGTCGTTTAGCTTGCCAAATGCGCCCCAACCCAGTTGTATTCGCCTACTGATTTCAGCGTCCATAGGGTTACTGTCAAGCGTTATTTTCTGGCCAAGATAGATGTAGTCGCTTACTCTGTATATCGTTTTGCCTTCCAATGAAATGGTTGATTCTTCATCGGTGCTCATCCACTTTGTTTTTTCCATATTCATTTTTAGACCAACTTGCATTGATACCTGGCTTAGATCGTTGAGCATTTTTCCGAGATCTTCAGGTGTCTCTGCGAGTAGAACGATGTCGTCAGCAAAGCGTAGGTGGTTCAAATATGTTCCATCTATTTTGATACCTATACCGTCCCAGTTGCATTGTTTAAAGACATCTTCAAGTGCGTTTGTAAACAGCTTTGGAGATATTACGTCTCCTTGGCGTACTCCTCTTCTGAGTGGGATCGAGGTTTGCCAGATGCCATATATTACTTTGTCTTATCTCACATTTTGAGCTAAAGCAGTTATGAACTTATGACAGATGGTTATAAACTTGGAAAAGTAGTGGAACGCCTCAACACAACAATGCTCCTTTACACCAATTCATTGCGTATAATACGGTGAATCTGATTAACCCGACAGATTTTAACCATAAATTCCTGATCATAATTGGAGACTAAAATCTCGTATAAACTTTTCTGGAATAGTTTCAGAGTTACTACCAATGAAAAAAAAAAAAACATTTTTTATTGTGACTCAGTGCAAAACGCTTTTTTTATGGCGATTTCACCCTTTATGGGGAGTCCAGACATTCTTATTGACAGATATCAAAGTGGCAAGGAGTACATTACGTAAACTATTTTTTACGAAAAAAAAATGTACTAATTTATTTTAATCGACAGTTTTTCCAAAAACATTTATGTTTTTATGTTCCAAAGCATTAAAAAATCGAAAGAGGGCAAAAAATATTTTTTTTTGGCGGAATTGACCTAAACTGCAGGAATTTATGGTTAAAATCTGTCGGGTTACTCAGATTCACCGTGTAATGTACTCACCATCATGCTACGAGGGGTGGATGAAAAGAAATCTACCTAACCTATGGGGAAGGCCGGTGAAAAATTATTGTAGAAGGCGCTGTTCCAGATTCCATACAAAGAGAGAAAGAGACAAAAGATGAATGTTCCTTAACAAAGTACTGAAACCATTAACAGTCAGAAGGCTTATCTTAGGAAAAAATATTCTCTGTCACTTTATTCTACAGCATTTTGATTTAAGAGTATTTCGGAAACCTGCGATTTTCGTTTGGGGACTAATAATGCGGTGATAAAAAGCTGCCAAGGGCATCATACGAGTATCTAACAGTTCTTCAGAGCACAACCCATTGTACAAGCGATGCACATAAGGAGGCAAAGTATCTCCTTAGACTCAAAGGTTCAATATCGCTCGTGAGTTTGGGATCATCGACGATCCGCACAGCGCGCCTTTGCACCGAGTCAAAGGGTCCAAGCTGGTATCCAGGTGCTCCCGCCCAAAGGTGACAGCAGTACTCCATGTGGGGTCTCACTTGCGACTTGTATAGAAGCAGTCTCTCTCCCGGAGTGAAGTATCTCCTCGCTCTATTGAGCACACCGAACTTTTTGGATGCCAGCTTGGCCTTCCCTTCAGGGTGACTACGGAATTTGACGTCACTGGAAATGTCGACCCCGAGGATCCTAATACTCCCTGACATTGTAAGGGTTGTGCCTTGAAACTGAGAGGCCACAGTAAGTGGGGTTTGGCCACCTAAGTACATGCAGGCAAGCCAATAAGGAGGCCCTCTCGACGATCTACCCCGGATTGTCTAGGAAGCTAATACAGCTAAAGAGGCCGCAGCTCAGACTAATTACCGGAGCACTAACTGGTCATGCCCTTCTAAACAAGCATCTTTTCACTCTAGGTGTCACAGACAGTCCCCTCTGCAGAGCTTGCATGGAGGAGGACGAGACAGCCGCCCACGTCATCATCACATGTCCGGGGGCGGCAGAATACCGGGCGAAACATCTTGGTTCGCCGAGGGCTCCCGGAAGTCGTCGGCAACGTAAAGGGTCTGCTAGGGCTTCCTGGAGGAACTGGGTTGGCACGAATAGGCCACCCAGCACGCAAAATAGGCGCAGTATACAGACGTCGAGTTGCGGAAATCAGCCTGCGTTAACCTATAACCTAAGTGGAGTTTTCTTTGAACGCGTAAAACGGAACGTAACGTAAACGTTGAACGGGTAAACGCGTAGACTTGTGTCTTTGTGGGGTCGTCTCGGACTAAGTTGTCCTGACCCCACACCGAGATTCCAGAAAGAATATTCTGGATATCGGACACAAGTTATTGACGACTCTCTACCACAACGGATCGATGGATATTGACACGGCCCGTGAAACCCAGGGGCCAGGAGGCTCTGGATCTAGGGGGGCCAGGGGCAAAACCCAGTAGGCCAGGAGGATCTACAATTAGATATATATATTATACGATTTGAAAGAAAACGTGAAGTACGAAGCAGCAGCTGCAGATGCAATTAGACTCACAACAACGACAACTTGATGACTAATGTGTACAGTTAGTTGCATATATTTTGATGCACACAACAGTTGAATGTGCTAGACGAAATTGATATTGAAAGCTGAAGAAGAATAGGGCAGTGTGGACTTAGCTTAATGCTTGTCACATCTCACTAGATAAAAATATTTTTATCAAAATTGAGCAACGTTTAGTGATAAAATTCTCTACTAATAAATACGCCTTCGCAGGTCAAAAAACCGATTTCACAATAGTTCTGGTCTAGGCAATTTAAATCAGGCCACGAAAGCCTCTAGGCTTAGACGATCCCCGCAGTGGACGACCCACTGACTAGATAAATACTCCGTGGGACGACCAATTTCTGCAGTCACGGAGGAAAATGTGATGCAGGTGAAAAATATAATTCTTGAAGACCGTTGAATGAAACAGTTGGAGATAGCTAGAAATGTAGTGGGAGATGGCATTAGTAAGCAACGGATAAATGAAATAATTCATGGCTGTTTGAACATGTCTAAGGTTAGTGCTCGCTGGGTCCTTGAAATGCTGACTGCATAGGAAAAGGATAAATGTTGTCAAGAGCTTTTAAGACATGAGTTGCGGAAAAGAGGAAGAAATTATTTCCAGGCTTGTGACGTGTGATGAAACTCGAATTAGACCATGGGGATTGAAACTCAAGGACAAAAAGACTCCTCGGAAGTACAAGGTTTGTCCATCGGCTAGCAAGGTTATGGCGACAATTCTTTTGAATGCAAATGCACACAAATGCATTTCGACAGAAGGAGTTTATATAGAAAAAGAAAAATAAACTATCCAGTTACGTCTTTTCTTTCATAATTAGGTAGATTTTATTTAGCCACCCGGCCACCCCCCGTAGGTTTATATATCAAAATCTGCTGCGTATTAAAACTATCAAAGGCATAAGTTATGTGCCATTTGTCTGTTTCTGGAACCCGACTTTAACAAGTATCGGATATAACTCAAAAATCCGTTGCTGAGGGTAAATACCCTCAGCGTGTTTTCCCGTGTATTAAATATTAGTAGGGTCAGGGAGGGAACAGTCGCTCGGTGGGAACAGTGACTCGAATGTGCTGTGCGAGAAACAGAAAGAGCTTTATGTCTGTCCTCTACATCAATCGGAACCGTTCCGTACCCGACCACGTACGAACTAGTTAGTGAGGCGCTCCGGCACCATGCGAATGTGTTATGGTGCGTTTTTGTGTTTAATGCTATCAAAATTACATTTCCAGATCAGTTTCACTCCTCTTTTTTCTCAACTCGTACGAGATTTTCAATTACTTATGTTATTATCGAAGAGTGTGTCTAATCTACTTAGTATTGGCTGATAATTCAAGGCCCTAGGTGTTTGTTTGTGTTTTTAATTTGAACTAAAATACAAATTGACGCCAAGGTCAACAGACGTTCGTTTTGGAAAAGTACACGGTGGCTCGCGAACCACTGTGCACCTTACAGAGTTGGACTAAAATTTACTTGAATATGAATAAGAATAAAAATTCTGTGATTATTAAAAGTAATTCATGCACTCTTTTTTTTTAATTAAATGAAAGTGAATAAATCATGCGACATTTAGGTAGGTACCTATTTTAAATCAAGAATGAAATCAGGAACGATTATTCCGGGGGTTGTGCTTACCTATTCTAATTACCGTTTTATTCAACAAAAATGTTATTTGTTATATAATTTAGGTTCGATTCCTACGTACCTAGCAATTGTGTACTGTTAGAACTACTGTTTACAGGGCGTAGTATACAGTGACTCGAGCCACTGTGTACTGTTAGAACCACTGTGTACTAGCGGGTCCTAGTCACTGTGTACAGCAACCGGTACACAGCGGCTCGATTCCCAATTTCTAAAAAAGAATGGATATATCTTTTTTGGTGAAAGTAACAGCAAATATATTTGCTACATATGAAAGTGTAATAATGCACGGTGCTCTGTGCTTGCAACAATTGGTTCAGGGATTTATATTTTTCATGCAACAGCCTGTTGAAAAAATCCTAGCGACTGTTCCCTCCCTGACCCTATTATGAATTAATTACACGGTTAGTTATCGTTTACAGAAGCGCATACATACCTACTCGTAACAAATACTTAACACTTTTAACAGTTCATCACAACTTACTGGAAAATAACAAAAATAATTAAGGACTTGCCTCCGATCCGACTAACCTGCCACCAAAAACCCAGGATACCTAAGCGGATACTTGGAATTACCTTAGTCCGATTATCCTCCACATCTGCAATGTCTAGTCTAATGTTATAAACGCAAAGATTTTTTTTTGTTCGACTTAATCGACTTTAGTTGTTTGCGTGGGTTGCGTAGATTATATAGATGTTTGCGTATGTTAGTTAGATGGTTCCGTCGGCGCGGTGTCCCTACACATTATAAAGATGGTTTATACATTTTATAATAAATGTTCTTTTGCATACTAGTAAATAATTAGTATATCTACTTGTTTGATAAAATGATAACGTATAATTTGCGGGCAAATCTTTCTTGTTGATTATATCAATATAATTTAGAGGATACGTAAGAGGTAAATTAGAAGTTGTTGGGACGTACAGCCACGCCGCAAGATAGATCAATACGAAACCATAGTGCTCAAGAAATTGAATCCTCACTTAATGAGTGGGTCTTAATGCTCAGTCCGCCAGAGAATATCGACTGATAAAATGTGGTATCTACAAGGTTTACCTTTGCATTTTAATGCAATATAATTTATATTTTCAATTATGTCAAAAGCACAACTAAGTACAATGTTTAATTACGTCAGTGAAAGGTCTTTAATCCTTTCTATAGTCTATTCCACATGGATTTTAACATAGAATTTTAAGGAATAAAACCACGTGACTCGGTCATGCAGGCAATAAAACAGCATGTCATTGGACGAACGACCGAGTAAAGTGATGTTTGTATTAATATTCTGTTAAGAGCCGTATGGAATCTAAAAAATATAATAAATAGTACATAATGTAGTAGAGGAATCGCAATATTGTGTTCACGAATTAGTTTATAGCCAGGAGTTGGTATATTGGATGCCATAACAGCTTATTGTGTTCTTAAGGTCATATTATTACGTCAGCGACGCATTGTGTAAACAACTGAATTCTTGTAGCAATATGAAGAGTAGCCGTCTTAGGTCTATACCTAGACTATTATTAGTCAACTTGTATCATGTACCTTCGTGACCTATTTATAATATTTCTAAGTATATTTAAATGTGTATTAGTCTTGTATACATCTATTATAACGGTTCTTACAGCTCCTTCATGTTGAAAATCGGTTCATTGTCTTTTTAATGGTTTTTTAGAGATTCCGTACAGACGCCGTGATAAATATATGTGGACAGTTCTATTTCAAGTTGATTTCCGTAACTTTAAATTTGGAAAAAAAAACCAGATATTTTCTACACTACTATATATTTTAGAATCAAGAGCTCTTTCTACTTTAATAAAAAATATGTCCTCAAAATTTCATAGTTTTCGTTTGTCGTGTTTGTTACGGTCATACTTACTCGTAGCAGGTTGTAATAAAAGCGTAACCAGACGGACAAAAAAAAGATGGGAAATTTTTTGCACGATTCAAATAGAAAGAGTTCGTGATTCTTAATTAAAAAAAACAAAATAGGTATAAAGAAAAACATTTAGGGATGACTTTAAATAGACATGCCGATGGACCTATGGATAATACAGGACTTCATTCGCTTTCATGTGTATAATGATTAATGACGGAAACCAAGTTTTCTTTTATATACAAGTCTATAATATATGCAGGTACATTAATCAATATAAGATACTTATCTAATAAACAAAGATAAACACGCGTTTGTACGGGACAGCTCGTGGAATGCCCCACTCAGTGAGCCATGTCATATGTGGCACAATAAAGCAAGGGAAATTTTAAGCATAAATACAAGAAATTTGTTTGAAGTATAATATTCCTAGTTAACACCAGAAATTTGACTACTTACTTTCAAAGTACACTATATGTTAAGTGAATGACAAAGGTAAACGCCACGATTAATTAACCCATTATTCTACTATAATATCCATACATTTGTTTTGTTTCATTTTTATTAGCAAAGATTCATTTGATTTTATAAGATGTGTTCTTAATATGAAAAAACGTGCCTCGAGTTTGACAGAAACAGGTGATAAGATGCGCTGGACTGGACGGTACCATAGGTATGTACATATGCGGTCATCATGAAAACTTATCCTGAGTTTGACAATTGAGTTATCACAAAACATTTGACGCCATCTAGTAAAGCTGTCAAACACGAAGAACGAATATTTCTTATATTTTATATTTCTATTATTCTACTCTCTTTGGTATTAGTCACTACACCAAGTCGTACTCAATGTACAAGGTTTAAAATATCGATGCGATAGAATTTGAAGAACATAATACACCTACACCTGTAGGCACCTACAGTACCTTGGGGAATTAAAATCGTGTGCCCAAAATTGGCATCGATGTTTCAAACCATGACTAGATAGATACCGCCAGATATTAGAAGTCACGTACTGGTGAAGAAATCTGGCAACCCAGTATGGTTTTGTTTTACCACTTAACGCAGTTTATAATAGTAACAGTCGATGACAAATACGTGATCATCTGTAATAACCGTAAAACAGTTGAACTTTGCCCTGAACTGTATGTCTATTAAATGTAGGTACTTGGGTATATCAACAGAATATTGGAATAGTAGGTACCTAATAAAATCGTAAACACAAATGAATACCTTCGTGATGTTTTTTATATACCACGACGATGGCAAGCATGTATACGGTCCACCTGACTGTAGGCAGTTACCCTAGCCTATGGACGCCTGTAACTCCAGAGGATTTACCCTGAACATGTAATATAAATAATAAACCAATGTACATGATTTATCTATGTGAAAATGTAACTCTCGGGGACAAAATTAGACGGATTCAAGTAGGGAGACCGAGGTAAGTTGACACGTCTATATCTCATTACCCATTGACCCATTTTCTATAATAAAAATTAAAGCAAAACCTCTGTGATGAATTACGTTGAAATACATGTTTTATTGGTACTAAAGAGATTCATCCTGGAAATAAAAATGTGTGTCAACTACCTCGGTACCTGTTTTAACTCACCTACGCAAATCATGTTCGTGGTAACTTATCGTGTTTCTTGGTGTGGCACTAAATACGTCTGTGTTGTTATAAGAAATTGGAGACACTAGTCACTGTAATCAGAGATCACTGTAATAATAATTTCAAACCATCGGCCGTTGCTTTAATCGCCTTACCATTGGATTTTTTCGGTAAAAAATATGATTACAAAAATTTGTACCTACCTAAGTCATGATATAAAACAAAAGTAATATTTTAAAAGAGAAGGCAACTCGTAGATACTTAGATACACCTATTTATTTGTAATCGCTCTGTCCGTACAAATTAATCTGACGATGACTGTACTCCGTGTAAGAAAAGAGAGGCATTTTAGTTTATATGTTTATTTTCTTCAAATGTTTTTTGTTAACGACCTCCTAGCCTAGTCGGTAGTGACCCTGCCTGTGAAGCAGGAGGTCCCGGGTTCCAATCCTGGTCAGGGCATTTATTTGTGTGTTTATCACGGGTATTTGTTCCTGAGTCATAACTCATGTATGTATTTATATGTATATATCTATTATATATGATGTTTTCTATGTATTTATATGTATATATCTATTATATATATCGTCGCCTAGTAACCACAACACAAGCCTTATTGAGCTTACTGTGGGACTAGATTCATTTGTGTAAGATAGTCCCATAATATTTATTTATTTAATCTGATAGGTATCGCAAGGAGAGTTAAAGTGACGCACACAACTTGTCATGTAATAACATCGGTATTTTGAAATTACTGTTCTTTTTTCGTACCGATAGCAAGTTCAACAGTGAACTACAAAAGTTTGTTATTAAATCAAATAAACATTGAAAAAAACAATCATCCCAGTAAGATTGAACTATTGACTGATAACTGTTTGTATTTTACCATTTTAAAAACATGTAGGTATATAATTATAAGAACTGCAAAGTGTACAAAGTTCCTTTTATAGATAATATATCTCACTTATATAAAACACATTTAATCGTATAATATATATAATTTTATGTTCGCAATGATATGCGCATTTTTGTTTCTTCTGCCTTATTTTCGAAAATATAAAAGTAGTGCTTTTAATTACATTCACTTCACTCATTCATGCCGTTCATTCACTTTTTTTGCAATCAGTTTACGTAATGTAGCTATGTGCTTAATCATTCACCTGAACTCTTGGCGATACCTATACCTAGGACGAATTTTAAATCTATACACTGACTATTGGATTAAGCGATATTAAGAAAAATATACCTACATATTTTTATCAATGCAACAGTGGTATAGGTGAAAAACTTAAGTAAGTCACCTGTTGTATGTAGTTGTGTACAGTTTGCAAAAAACGCATAAGCATAATAAAATATATAACCATTTAATATGAGTAGTACATATTAATGACAAACTGAAAATTTATTTATCTCAATCACTCGGCATTTCGTCATCCTCATTTTCATCAGTGGACTGTACAGAAACAATGTCACTGTCATTATCTTCCGAGGAAACACTTACAATGAAACTCTCCGATATTGCATCCATTGGTAATTCTTGACATTGATACTTTTGCTCCTCCTTCATTGTATGTAAGTATACATTTTTCCATTCTTCCTGAGTTATTATACTCATTTTTTCCTTTGCTAAACTTTTAATATACCTACTCCATATTCATTGAAACGTTTTTTTTTTGGCTACAAATCCTTTGACTATTCCCCAAATGTTTTCAATTGGGTTAAATTGGGGATGATATGGTGGTAAGCGAAGTGCCGTATGTCCGTGTTTACTTAAAATTGTATCAATTTTGTATTCTACGAATTTTTGCTTATTTTTGAGTACAAGATCGTATAGTTGTGTCTTATAGATAGTTGGGGAATAGTCCATATTTCGCAGAGTGAGCCAATCCATCATGACTTGCTTTTACAATTTACTTTCGTGGTAAACTGTAAGTATTATTGTTTATTCATGAACGACGCAAAAAATATGAAGACAATTACTCGACATTGACAACTATTTATATCGTATCATGACAATAGAATCATAAGTGGACAGGAATAATCAAACTTGAAAGAAACTAGAAATAATGAGTTTGCAAACCATACGATATATTACAAATTTAAAAAATGGAATGTCTATTCGCACACATTACTCACACATACAACATGTGACTTACTTAAGTTTTTCACCTATAAAATCAGTAGTGCTGAAGAAAAATTGCACCCTAAACTATGATATATAATAATGACAGATGGGTTATGTACGCTCCAAAAGTGAAGCACTTAATATGAGTGAATTCAAACAACTGTCGCTAGTCGCGCACCGGCCAGCGTGAGATGCGGACTTGCCAATGAGCTCCCGCCACCCACGTGAGAAAGAGACAAACTTTAATTTTCTAACAATGAGAGTGACAAAAGATGTAATGATTGTCAAAATAGATAAACATAACAGAATCGTTGCTAGGTTATGAAATAACTCTGGAAGTATTTTTTTTGCTCATTTTGTTAGAGTATAACCCATCCATAGTAAATATCATTGACCCTCAATCACAGAGTAAATACTTAGTTCTTACTGTGACGTCATGAATGATGTCTCTCCCTAACGCATAGCACGTACTCACACTAGCAGAGTCTGTTATCCCATCTAAGTCACCGATCAAATAATACTACGGATACACCCAATCAGCCTTATCAGCCAAAAAAATGGCCCCACAACACAATAGTACCGCAAGAACGACCCGGGCGGTACATTCTTTGACAGTGTTATTACGGTATAAGACTGGCCGGTTACAAATTGTCAGGAGACATATTTTCAGTTCTTGTTTGAGTCTGTAACTCCTTTACATTGTTGCTCGAAGGTCTAAGTGACATACGTATACCCTTGTGGAAATCAAATAATAGGTTGACGTATGAAAATTCAGAAATTAATTGACCGTCTGGTGGTGTACCATTATATTATTTATCTAAAGCTTGACCAGAAATATATGATTATTGTCAAGAGGGCGCTAATTATTCTCATTTATATGGCAACAGTCATAGAGCGTATTATTCTCTATGGTATAGAGACATCTTGATTTGTTTACCTGTCAGCTCTGATGTTAATTTGAAAATATTTCACAGCGAAATAGTTTCAATTCCCGAGCGTATTATTTACAGCAGTTTATTATATACACTACTAGCCTTTTCCCGCGGCTTCGCCCGCGTACTTTAAGTACTCAAAAAGGATACGATACCCATGTTGATTTTCAGACTTTGTGACCACATTTGCCCCTTTTAGGGGTTGAATTTTTAAAAAATCCTGAAACACGTGGTTACTCATTTATCGTTAGGAATACTCCTGTGAAGTTTCGAATAAAATAGTCTAACAAATCTTGTTTCGCCATACAAACTTTGGACCCCCATTTTACCCCCTTAGGGGGTGAATTTTGAAAAATCCCTTCTTAGTGCACCCCTAGACCTTATAAGGAACCTACGTGCCAAATTTGGAATCTCTAGAACCAGCGGTTTGGGCTGTGCGTTGATATGTCAGTCAGTAAGTCAGTCAATCAGTCAGTCAGTCAGTTTCTTCTTTTTAACCGACTTCAATTTCATAGAAGGAGGAGGTTCTGTATTCGGTTTGGGCTTTTTTTTTAATGTATGTTCACCGATTACTCCGAGACGCGTGGTCCGATTTAAATAATTCTTTTTTTGGTTGAAAGGATATACTTCCAAGGTGGTCCCATATTAATCTGGTGCTGTTCTGATGATGGGATCTATGAGGAATTGAGGGAACTCCTCAATTTTTAAAGGCACATGTATTGTGATTTGGGTGTTTTCTTAAGCAACTCGAGAGTTTTCTCTCGAAAACCATCAATTTGATGGAGTGGACCTGATAATGATGATTGTTTTGATGATAATGATGATGATTTTTTTAATGTAGGATGTTCAGCGATTACTCCGAGACCCGTGGTCCGATTTGAATAATTCTTTTTATGTTTGAAAGGATGTACTTTCAAGGTGGTCCCAAATTAATCTGGTGCTGTTCTGATGATGGAATCTACGAGGAATTGAGGGAACTCCTCAATCTTTAAAGGCACATATATGGCGATTTGAGTGTTTTCTTAAGCAACTCAAGCATTTCCTCTCGAAAACCACCAATTTGATGGAACGGACCTAATGATAAAGACCACATATGACATGTGGAACTTTCCTTAGTTTAAGCGGGTGTATTATGAACTTTTTCTTATACGTCTATACCGATTATTCCGAGACCCGTTGTCCGATTTGAGTAATATTTTTATTGTTTATAAAGAGTTACCTCGAAAGTAGCAGACTAATTTGGTTGGACCTGATGATGGGAATCCATGAGGGATTGAGGGAACTCTTCAATTTTAAAAGGCTCATGATTTGAGTGTATTTTTAAGCAACTCGAGTGTTTCCTCTCGAGAACTACCAATTAGATGGAGAGGACGCGATAATGAAAACCGCAGATGACATGTGGAGTCCCTTCCATAAATAGCTATTTGAATTGGGTAAACATTGTATGAAAGAAGGAAGCAAATTTAGTTTATGTCGAAAGAGCTGATTGAGATCCCGAGAAATCTCTACAAAGAGATGTATCCACTTTTGGACAATATTACAACGCGATAAGGTGAAAAAGTGGATACATCTCTTTGTATTTGACTGTACATTATTAACCGACTTCAATTTCATAGAAGGAGGAGGTCTGTATTCGGTTTGGGCTTTTTTTTATGTACATTCACCGATTACTCCGAGACGCGTAGTCCGATTTTAATAATTCTTTTTTGTTTGAAAGGGTCTACTTCCAAGGTGGTCCCATTATTAATCTGGTGCTGTTATGATGATGGGATCTATGAGGAATTGAGGGAACTCCTCAATTTATAACGGCATATGTATGGTGATTTGGGTGTTTTCTTAAGCAACCACCAATTTGATGATGTGGACCTCATGATGATGGTTGTTTTGATGATAATAATGATGATTTTTTTTTATGTAGGATGTTCAGCGACATTACTCCGACACCCGTGGTTCGATTTGAGGAATTCTTTTTTGTTTGAAAGGAACTACCTCTAAGATAGTTCCACATTAATCTGGTGCTGTTCTGATGATGGGATCCATGAGGAATTGAGGGATTTCTTCAATTTTTAAAGGCACATGTATGGTGATTTGGTTGTTTTTTTAAGCAACTCAAGCATTTCCTCTCGAAAATCACTAATTTGATGGAGTGGACCTTATGATGAAGACCACATATGATATGTGGAACTTTCCTTACATTGAGTAGGTATTATGAACTTTTTCTTATATATCTTAACCGATTATTGCGAGATCCGTTGTCCGATTATGATAATTATATAACCACTAAAAATGGAAAAATAAAAACTTTTTACAAAAAAAAGATAAACCGACTTCAAAAAGTATAAAATAAATTATTTTATTATTTATATGCGTTACAAACTGATATGTTTGAAGTCGGTGCCAAGCCAAAAAGTTACAATACCGGTCAAATCAGCTTCAAGTCTGAAAATCACAAAACATATCGATACCTACTTACATTGCAAAGGTGAATGAGAATCTATCTGTTACATTTTCACGTCTAAACCACTAATCCAATTTTGATGAAATGTGGTACCCATGTCTATATACTCTGATACACGTCTACTTTGTCAATAGTCAGAAAAAGACGGCAAATTAAATAAAAATTATGTATGGTTGACCTTCCATCCAAAATTTGAAATATCGCGCCTTTTTGTACTGAAAAGGTGGGTCCCACACACTCGGTGTGTCTGAGTATAGAAAGATCAATCTAGCCATTGAATTCCTTTACACTTCGATATTACACCTTAAATGAAGTAGGATAAATAATTCAAACCGAAGCACGGGATCCGTTCGAGATATGGTTAGTCCGAAAACTAGTAAAAAAGTTTATTAAGAAACATCATAAGACGCATGATTATACTTTCTTTCCGTACTTGAATGAGAACCTACGTGCATTCAATACCGTATTAGAATAGTTCTATAGTATGAAGAACAATTCACTGACCAAATACGCCTCGTTCATATTAACTGTTTTGTGATTTTCAGACTTGAAGCTGATTTGACCGGTATTGTAACTTTTTGGCTTGGCACCGACTTCAAACATATCAGTTTGTAACGCATATAAATAATAAAATAATTTATTTTATACTTTTTGAAGTCGGTTTATCTTTTTTTTGTAAAAAGTTTTTATATATATTTAGATTTACAATGTTTCGCTCTTGAATATGGATAATTTTGGGAATTTTTGTCGTGTATTATTACATATTCAACACTTTATTATTATCCAAGTAAACCGCCTCAATGACACTTGACAACAGTGAGAGCCATCAGATGCACTCACACATGCATATCATTCTGTCATTAAAATTATTGCCAGTGTAAGAAATTAGTTCCAATTTAATTTCGCAACATGGCGCATGATCATATATTTCTGGTTAGGCTTTACACTAATATCATAAATACTCTATTCCGCGTTCGGAAACCGTATGTAATTACCTCCATTATTGCAACCAGTAATGTAACATCACTGCATTATCTGTGACAGTGTGGTAAAACGTACGAAAATTCATTACCTACGGTAACGTAATGAAACTATGCCCTCCTCTCCGACCGCTGGCACGCGCCCGCCCGACCGCCGGCACAATCGAGTTGGCCATGGCGGTCATTCTAATGGTTTCCGAACACGGCATTTAGGATTTATAATATGTGTGTAGATAAACCAGTGTATGCAGCTGTATGTAATTAGGCCTTATTACGTAACAGTTACATAAACTACTATTATTGTACGTTTTTTAAGAGTGTCGCCCCGTGGTGATTATGGTTTATGTAATTAACATTCAATGTAGTCTCTAACTAAATTTGCAACAAAATGATGTGGTACTTATTTTTTTTGTAAATAAATACTTCTTTATAGTCTTGTTTTTATTTTATTTTACAATTTTAATTAGTGACGTTGTATGGCCAATTATGTATTATTTTTCTTATTTTGACAACTTACTTAAAACACCAAGAAGGTAGCTGTACTGAACTAAACCTTCGAATTTATATTTTGATTAATGTATGTTATCCAGTGTAGCCCACCCAATGAAGGAAAACTTAGAGGAAATAATTCGTGTATAGCCAAATTTTGGTGTAGTTGTAGGCAAAGGTATCTTACATAACATACTAAAAGTACCGATGGATGGGGGCGCCGCTAGCGGGGTGGGAGGGGTATAAAGGTCCCTTATTTTGGGTTTTCGTAAATAACTCGGTAACGGTGGCTCATACTAAAAAATGTTCTATTGCTTAATTCATCCACGTATAATTTTCTATAAAAAAGATTCTTTGCACTTTTTTGCTGGGACCAACGTTTAATGAGATATCGCGGAAATACGATAAACACTTTTTTAAACTTTCGGAGCTAATATTTACGAAAGTATTAGTTTCATCCAAAAATTGTTTTAGAATACCCTTATTTTTTTTTAAAGCCCTATCCAACGATATCCCACACATTAGGGTTGGAGTAAAAAAATATTTACCCCCCCACTCCATGTGTACGGGAGGTACCCGAAAAAATAATATCTTTTCACATTTTGTTTTAAAACTTTGTTTGCGTAATTAAAACACATACTCCTACGAAATTTCACTTGTCTAGTATTAGCCACCACTGAGCAGGGTGAGCACCCTGCCTACCCTTATAGTTTCGGCATGTCCGTCTGTCCTCGTCTGTCCGTCCACGGATTTGCTCAGTGATAACCATCACTGAGCAAATCCGTGTTCTAGACGTCTAGACGGACAGATGGGGTCAGACGGATATGGCGAAACTCTAAGGGTAGGAAGTGAGGTAGCAGTGTGAGCAGCCTGCTCAGTGATGGTTAGTACTAGAAAATAAAAAAATCGTATGAGTATGTGTTTTATTCACGCCGGCAAAGTTTTAAAACAAAATCTGAAAATATATTATTTTTTCGAGTACTCCCATACACATGAAGTGGGGGGTAAATTTTTTTTTTACTCCAACCCTAATGTATGGAGTATCGTTGGATAGGTCTTTTTTTTTAAATGAGGGTATTCTAAAAAAAATTTTGGATGAAACTAATACTTTCGTAAATATTAGCTCCGAAAGTTTAAAAAAGTGTTTATCGTATTTCCGCGATATCTCATTAAACGTTAGTCCCAGCAAAAAAGTGCAAAGAATCTTTTTTATAGAAAATTATATGTGGATGAATTAAGCAGTAGAACATTTTTTAGTATGAGCCACCGTTACCGAGTTATTTACGAAAACCCAAAATAAGGGACCTTTACACCCCTCCCTCCCCGCTAGCGGCGCCCCCATCCACCGGTACTTTTAGTATGTTGTGTAAGATACCTTTATCTACAACTACACCAAAATTCAGCTATACACGAATTATTTCCCCTATCAGGCAGTTAAGCGTCTTCGTTTTGTGAGCTAGTGTGAAATATGGAAATAGGTGTCCAATTACGACTTATTAATGTTTAATTACATTTTGAAGACTGCGATTTATTTTATATTAATATTCAGGTAGGTAACACTGTGTTAAGTAAGGTTTTATATTTAATAAATAATTATTCAATTGTACACAAATTACGGTGTATTCTTCTGTTACTTTCGGTACTATCTATATTGTAATTTCTTGATATACTATTACTTAGGCTATCTAAAAATGTCAAGGATCGGTGTTTTGCCCTGTGTGTCTTACCCTCTTTAATGTGAATAAACAAGTTTCCTTAAATTATATGGGCATTTGTCGTTACGAAACTTGGCCAGTGAGCTTCATACGGTCGCGCTTATATCGTCTGTTAACGCACTTTAAACGTTCTAAGAAATATGTGCGAGACTGACGCATAGCACGATAGACAATAAAAGCGTAACCAACCTATCCCTACAGCTGTTCGTGCGGTTTTAGGAAAATTTACTTCCTGTATCCAGCGCCGGTTCTGGCCCCTTGAACAGGGTATTGCGAGATTGGTTCGGCGGACAACTCTCCAGGCAAGGCGCAGTTTTTAGTGACTGAGTGCTGCCCTCGACATTTAGCACCCGGAGCAAGCGACCTCTCACGGCTGTAACTACCTATATAATCTAAAGCTTATGATCTAAATGCCGGGAATACACACGCCTTTAGCTGGCACGTTTGCATAGCAGCTCCTGCAAGTGCCACCTATTGTCATGTGTATACACTAACTAGCATGCATGTATCTGGCAAGCAAATAGATCGCAAGCAATTTGATTTCTTAACTGCTCAAATTTAAAAAAATTAAACTGAAGGCAATGAAAGTGAATATTTATTTATTATAGCGCATCAGACTATCATTTTTCAAACAAATTCTACGTATTATGCTGTTGTGGGCCTGGTTCTGGCTTCGCAGACGGCGCTCCAACATTCGAGCTCTCCTCGGCCGTGGCCGCTGCTTCTAAACTTCTTAGATTAGTTTCAAACTCGACCGGCTCAATGAACTTTTTACCCTTAAACGGTGGAGGCCCTAGTATTGCTTTAACCTCTTGGAAGTTCAGCGTCTCCTTGACAAGAAGCGATTCGGCCAGCTGTAAACAGATGATAGTTTAACGACACAATACGTAGACATGCTACAAGCGACTATTTTCAGTTAGAGACTCCACACTTATAGAACGAAATAGGTTAGTTAGCTAGCGTTTTAAGAGGAAAGTGAGCGACCGCCTCCATACAGCCGTAGTTTTTCATTTGATTTGATTTCGTTTAATTTTCTTCGATATTTTAATTATTATAAGTGTTAAGGATGGTTCACGCTGTTTCGTTTCGCGTCCTACACGACACTTCCGACACTTCTCTTTGTATATTACATGACCGAGGATCACGTGACGCTTTTTATACAAAATTAAGTGTTGGAAGTGTCGTGTAGGACGCAGAACGGAACGTTTTTAGAAAGTTTTTACAAAACCGTATGGCTAGCTTTGTTAGCTAGTAATAATAGGTGTTTTATATATTTTTATTATATAACTGACCGACGACTGACCCTAATCACACCTGATGGAAAGTGAAGACTGAGCCTAAGATGGAGCTCATCAGCTCACCAGTTTGGTAATAGTATAGGGGGCGTCCATTAATCGCGTCATATTGTATAGGGGGGGAGGGGGTCAAGAAAAAATCACCAATGATCACCACAGGGGGAGGGGGGTCTGGACACATATCACGTGTAATTTTTTTGTTCTTTCTGCTATACTGTATTATGGTCAATAAAATAAAAATTATCAACTTTTAAATGAATCAATCTGTCAAAAGCAGAGTAAAATTGCACTAGCACTATGATTGTAAATAATTTTTAATGGCATTTGACATATTATTTTGTGAAGTAGGTTTTTAGGGTTCCATAGCCAAAGTGGCAAAAACGTAACCCTTATAGTTTCGGTATGTCCGTCTGTCCGTCCGTCCGTACTCGGATTTTACTCGGAAACTATAAAACGTATCTTAATAAATATTTAAATATAAGGTGTGTTTTTGTATGCCGCTACTTAGTTTTGTAGTAAAATTGCTGAAAAAGATATTTTAAGAAGGGGCACTACTCCATACATGTAATTATTTAATGTCAAAAAATTTTTTTTTACCAAATATCGACATGATGCACATCACTCGATAGGTCTTTCAAAATAACATTGAGGACTTTTTTTTATTTTTTTATTTAGTGAATATTTTAAGGAAAAATCACCCCGTAAGTCAAAAAAACTTGTGTCCCCCCCTGTCACCTTTGAACCGGAGATCCAAAAAATATGAAAAAAATTGAACATTATCGGTTTAGGAATTCTTGAGTTATCTCCTAAAAACTCATTTCATACGCAGATACGATCTTTTGATATTACTTTTTCGATAGTAGGTACGAAACCGCGTGGTCCGACACGCAATTGGCCGGTTTTTTTTCAATTAAAGATAATTTTATTTTATATGTATACATGTAGTTTCATTTTTTTTACCCTTTACGTGTACGTACGTTACGTAAGTAGGTTCACGTGTTAGAAAACTGTACGTACTTTAGTTAGCAAAAAATTACACGTCATATTGGATGGGGGGGGGGGGGGGTCCTGAAAATATCACCAAAGATCACCATGGGGGAGGGGGTCTAAAACAAGCCAAAAACGTATGACGCGATTAATGGACGCCCCCATATTCACTCTTGCTTTAAAGAGACTCGGTTATCGTATTTGCCAGGAAAAAAAAATTGAAATGATAGGGCAAAGCTGGAGTTAATACCAATGAAATGGCTACGTTTGTATGGAGAGGCCTTCGTATTTCCTCTTAACTCGGCCGATATACTGCTGCCTACCTTCAAATAGGGTAAAATGCGACTTAAGGGATAATTTAGGCCCATGTCAAAAACCCTGTTTTGGCAATTATTGTAAAGTTTACTATCTTTGTATTTTGAGCACTCATTCCTTTAACTAAATACCTACTTACATTAGTTTTCTTTAAAAACTTAAGTGTCTGTCTTAACACATTCATTGCCACCCAGCCAAACAAGACATCCGCGCCAGGCCACAAAAACTTCGTCATATAAAGCTGTAGTACCACGATCCCGACTATCGGGTCGTCCGGCCTGGGAACGAAATCATCAAATACCCGATAGTCGGGTTCTCGGCCCTGAATGTGTTAAGTTATCCCATTTGACGGTACTCATTTAAATATTAATTTCGGCCACTTACTGCTTTCAATTTATCCTGGTTAGTTCTGAGTATCTCTTCTGTCCTGTAATACGCTTGGGCGACCAGCTTCCTCGCCTCTAGGTCGATAAGATTCTTTAGCGTTTTGCTAAAAGGGCTCTTGCCCCTTTCTTTCAAGTCGGGGAAGGACACCAACCCAACCGTAGGCGACATGCCATATACGCGAACCTGTAGTATATATTGATTTGGGTTAGTACATAAATATGCTAGTGCATTGGAATAGAGGGTAGATTTCTTAAATGGTTCAGTGAGTGCAGCTACCAGATCCCGTGATATAACGAGAAAATACAGATTTTGAAGTATTTATTGATTGAAATTTATGCCGTTTCTAAGAGAAATCTAAATTCTCTAACATACCCACACAGTTTATAAAATGTAACAGTTACACTCATTAATTAATTAGAAATTAAGACAGAATCGGTTATTTTTTATCGAGACGGGGGCTGGGGTGTACCGCCAATATGGAAGAGCCTGTAATCCATGGCCAGAACTTCAGTGTGTTGTGATAGTTTAGTCAACACAGTGAGTTCCGTTTGTTTATCATCGCCATAGACTAATAAAATAACCCAAGACCCCGCATAGCCGGGCGACCCCCGCTGCCACGCTCGAAGTAATTTCACCCTATAGTGAGACACTAATTTATTGTAAGTGACAGAGTAAACTTAGTACGTCTCCATGGCAACCATTAATGTCTGACTCTCTCTTACGCCCCACGGAACAAGCGCGTTCCCTGTCTAGCATTGCGTGTTCCCCTCCCGCACCCCTTCTTTTTGGCAGCTTAGGTTTCAAAGAAATAACGCGCTAAGCGGAGTATAGAGATATCTTGTATATGCACATAATAAAGTAAATATTATTGGTAAAAATATCGCTGAAAAGAAATTGGTACATTTTTATTCGTATAAAATAGTTTATGCAAAGTATTCCTTGTCACTGACATCTGTCAATAAGGATGTCTACACTCTTTCTAGACTAGACCCCACAAAGAGCGACATTGCCATCAAAAAGGCGTTTTATACTGAGTCACAATAAAAAAATGTAAATTCCAGAAAAGTTTATACAACCTCTTAATAAATCTCTAATAATGATCAGGAATACACTGTTAAAATTATTAGGGTTCCTCGCGTGACACCGTGTATGTTGCAAAAGACAGTGTCCTCTATTACGTGTATCTTTGATAACGTCGGGGCCATGTGTTATTTTACCATAATAGTATCTGCAATAATACTGCTTTGCTTAGCTCCATTAGGTATGAATGAAACGTTTACGAACTACATGTAGGCGCCGTTTTACTTGTAAAATGTTACAACGCAGCATCATTATAAGGCGAGGAGTCGCTTCTTCTACTTTCTGGTTTTACTTTTTGGGTCAGTGATTGCAGCTACTAGATCCCGTGCTGGTACGCGAAAATGGTCTTAAGAAACCTTCCCTCAAATTTTAAATAACGAAGGTTGGCGTTTACAATTTTTTTGGAAAAATCATACAGGTTGCGAGAAAAAGGTAAATTTGACAAATTTATTTTTGATGCCATTCGATACCATCCCTATCTAGTATCAATAGTTTCCTAGGGGTCGACTTATGCATTTGTACTAAAAAGCCACAAATTAAAGTTTTTGTTCCATACATTTACTATGGAGAAAAAGTGAAATTTTGTTCACTTTTTTCTATCACGCCAATCAGTCCTACTACGTTTAAGGAACATAATACTGTATAAAAACATTACAGTAACGTCATTCAAGATTTTCCTTTTTTGCCATAGTAAATGTATGGAAAAATTGTTTTTGGTCCCATACAACCTGGATAGGAATAGGATCGATTGCCATAAAAAAAAGGTTGGCAAAATTTGACCTTTTTCTCGCAACCTGTATGTTTTTTCTAAAATCAGTAAACGCCAATCTTAACTAATTTGAAATCGAGGGAAGGTCTTCTATGACCATATATGCGTAGCAGTACGGGATCTGGTAGCTGCCATCACTGACCCAAAAATAAAATCGACGTATATACTACGTTTACAATAAATGATATGGATGGAGTTCTCAGCACAAACACCCCCTTCCCTGGCTTTGAATATGACCCAATACCATCTCCACGAAGTAACAGCTACGGTCTTGGTTAGTATCGGATACGTTTTCGGGGTTGTCAAAATACCCTTTTTTTACTCCAGCACTTCTATATGCCAATTAAATGACTGATAGTGGTATCTAAAACTACATCATTTAAGTGAAGGCGCTAAAGTCTATTTGTCTATAGGTACTTTCTATAACTGCTAGCAGTCACACAATAGTACATTACTTACCAAGGACTGTAAAAGAAAGAAAGCCCGAAATCGCAGGTATTTGTAACCCGAGCCGCAGGCGAGGGTTGTAAATTTGCGATAGAGGGCTTTCTTTTTTACTGCCCGTGGTGAGTACACAATTTTACGTCTCCACCTGGGCATAATGCGAGTTTTACCGTACGCGTAGCGTGCGGTAAAACTCACATTATGGCCAGGTGTGACGTAAAACATATTGTGCAACTGTTTTTGTTTTTTTAATACACTGACTTCCAGGTGCCATGTCTAAAAAGGGTTCGTTCTTGTTTACAATATAAATTATATTTTCAAATTGATATATACTTGAAATTATTTTTGCACAAACTATGATAAAAACATTATCATGTCTTTTTTAAAGTATTAATATCTTAAATAATTTAGTTTTCATATTTATGAAAAGCATAATAGTACTTTAATGTAAACTTTTGCATTGAGAGTTACTTGAACGAAGCCATATTTTTTTGCAATTGAAAACCAACTCGTGGTCTGTCTATGACATTTAGTCAAAAAGTTAATATTTAAAAAGTTTCAACACAATGTACGGCTTAATTTTTGTATTTAAACTCGTATATTATGTTAATATCAAGAAGTTTATGTTAATTTTCATAAAATAAGTGACAAGAAAACTTCACAGTGAATATCCGAAGACTTCGGCACAAAAGTAAGAGTTATTAGTTGATAGAAAAATCTTAAAACAAAATTGATTTATGTACTCGTGATACTTAAGAACTTTAAAATTATTTATTAATTACGTTTTTGCTACTGTCGTAGAAAAAGTTTCGTGTGCAACGGTACATAATTAGGTCTTAAAATTCTCGGGTCTGTTATTACAAAATTCGGCTTCGCCTCATTTTGTAACTTCGACCCTCGAATCTTAAGAACCCTTATTATGTACCTGTTGCACAAAATACTATCGTTTATTTGCGGCATGACCCCAGATAAGATAAAATATTTATGTAGTGTATAGTAGTATTGTTCTAAAATAACAGTTAGATTGGGAAAATTAGGTAATAAATCTGACATTTATCTAGTTTTGTATTAAAAATACTGATGGGTAGATTGAGGCAGATTGGGGCAGGTCCAGCAAACTACTCGCGTACTTGTCAACCCTAGAAAGTCGAAAAGCAAAATTATATGCAGACGTTACATTATGTGTCACTGTTCATCTGACAAACACTGATTCTGTAAGGAAGATAAACTTCTGTATCTAATACTATTATATTACTCTGTGCCAATACCCAACTTACCGCTATTAAAAAAAAAGTTGTGCTTTGTCAATCAAAGTTTTAATTGAATAAAATAAAACGAATACGTCTAACCTCAAGGGAGATTAAACTACAATAAACGGCTTGCTGTCATAGCTTGTATGTCCCACCTCCGATGCTATAAGGCACACCCGCAAAAACGTGACGTCATTTTGCAGGGCTAATACTATTTCTATGCTTTTGTCGTTCGTCGTTTCTGTTATTTTTGATTTAAAATGGATTTAAATCTTACCAATGCCTATATAACTATAACCCAGCTTGTGTCGTACCTGAGCATAAGCTATCTTGGTGACTTTTTCGAGATCATTTTGCGCTCCGCTGGTGATCGAGTTGAATGTAATGGCTTCCGCAGCTCGCCCTCCCAGCGCCATGCACATGCGGTCAAATAGCTAGAAAAATTGTTAAAATTAGCGTACGGACATGTGGTGGAACAGAGAAGACAATGGTGTCAGGTACATTTTATGATTGAATGACTAATGATTAAATGTTTTTTTCATACCACTATTCGTATACGGGCTTATTCTACCCTAGGGACTCGGTTTTGTTCAACCAGTTAAAATAAACATGATTCAACACTAACATTTGCACCGCACTAGCTCGGAAAGACCTTTTTTATTCTTTAAAAAACATATAGCAAGAGTAGTTTATGTAACTGTTACGTAATAAGGGTCCTTAAAACATGAGTGTGGTTTTATGAAATGAGCCGCAGGCGAATTTCATAATAAGATCACACGAGTGTTTTAAGGCCTAATTACGTACAGTTGCATACACTGCTTTATCTACACTCATATTATATATATTAAATTAATTGTTCGGAAACCATAGAATGACCGCCATTGTACCGTCATGGCCTACTCGATTGTGCCGGCGCTCGCGCGGGACCAATCGAGTTGGCCATGGCGGTAACATTATGTTATCAAATTCGATGTTCCAAATTTGAAACTCATTGCTTAACAATATTTGAGCATGCATAGTTAAAATTACGTTACTGCCGCAGATAAGAAACTTATCATAGTTAAATCGTTTGTTGTAATGCTTGTCATTATCTACGGTTTTTGAACGCATTTTAGAGTACTTACAGCATGAGTGTAGATAAAAATGTATTTTATTCACAAGAGTGCAAAGAATATTTGGAATTCGAACGTGTTAAGTATTAGTTACTTTTTTACATGTAAAGACCACTCCAGACAGGACAATGTCCGCTCATCTGATTAAATTGTCTGATCAAATCAGGTGCTGTGGACGCAAAAATAATTTTATATTTAATTCTATGCAATTAAAAACATTTAGTGTAAATAATTTTATTACATGATTTTAATATAATATGCTTTAAATCTTGCAAGAAATGTTATTTTGATCAATCAATTTTAAATATTCCAGTTGTTTTTCTTGTCCCTATGTAGTATTTCTCTCACTTTAGTGAGGTGAAAAGATTTGTGTTATACACAGCTGCAAAGTTCTTTTCGTCTTGTGTGTTGCAACACTCGCTAGGCTCAGGATTATATTTTTGAACTACTCGCTTCGCTCAGGATTCTATTTTCGAACCACTCTCTTCGCTCGTGGTTCGACCATAGGATCCATTCGCTATCTCGTGCTTCAGTTCCACTCGCGGTTAAAATACAATATTGCAATTTTAACTATTCTATTATTTTCCTGTAAGGTGGTGTGAATAGCAGTATATTTTACAATAATTAAACATTAATTGTCACCACCTATCCATACGCTAGTTATAATAATGCTTTACCATGAGTGCAATAGAAATTTATACAGTGCGCGAGCTTAAAACAACATTCGGGTTTTAGAAACACCGGAGTATTTCAGTGGTGATACACGTTATACACCGCTATTCTGCTCCCTCAATATTCCCTATACGCCACCAAACTTTTTTTGATTGATCGCTATTATTGCTATACCAAAAATTTACTTCGCTTTGCCAGATTCTTTTTCTGATATCCCCTCGCTTATTTTATTAATTGGGTATAAAAGGAATATTGCAAATAACGTCAAATAATGCAAGTAAAATATCACTGAAAAGGTGAGGTCCAATCAATACCTCAGTATTTTTTTAAAGTACCGCGCTGCTGCTGCTACATCTATAGGTATTCGCACGGGCATAAAATAGAAAATGCTTATAAAAAATATGCAGATAAAATATAACACCGTATTTAAAATAAATTACGGGCAATATTCGCCTATAATAGGGAGAACTAACATGTCGCAGTGTATTTCAGATTTATACAATATAATCATAATTACAGATAAACCAAGGGTCTAACACTTAAAGTTTGTAACCTGTGTCAATCAGTTAGGCAAAAAGTGTTGGTAAAAGAAACATGTGACCTCTGGAGTGCAGAAATCCATAGGCTACGGTAGCTGCTTACCATCACATGGGCCATAATCTAAATAAGCTTGTTTGCTGCCACCGTGGGATAAAAAATAGAATAGAAGAACATGAACCAACAGTTTTGAAAATGACATTGTTTACTTTCAAAACTGTTTAATTATGCCATTTTCACCCCAAAACTGCTTATTAAAGAATTATTTACATTAATTATGCATTTCACAATCACATAAACTCAACGAATATATCACAGAAAAAACATCGCGCAGAAATGCCTCATTAAACAGCAAGCGTCAAAAAGATAGTGACACGTCCTTATTTTTCTATGGAAACCCAAGGTGTATTGTAATCTTTTTTAATACAGTTGCTCAAAAAAATTCTTTTGAAACTATAGGCCATTTTAAGATATCAATTTGATTTCTTAAGCTTAAAACAGCTTAGTTATTTTATTATAATAAAAATAAAAATCAGATAAGACGTCTTGTAAGTTAGTTACAAGCTGTAGCATTGACGAAGTCAATAATTCGTATAAAAAAACCCTTGCTTGTCGTCAACTGTCGCTGAGAAAATCGCATCAAGTCCAACTATAATACGACTAAAATTTTATGGTAATAAGAGGAACCAAAATACTTATGTGAGACAAGACAAGACGGTTACTTGTACGCTCATATATTTTAAAAGATTAGTGTTTGATTATTATTGCACATTTGGTTTAATTTTTGTGTGTAATAGGTACTTACTTTTTCACATGTATCCGTAGAGGCAGTTTTTGTTTACATTTTTTTGTTTACATGTTTTGATGTTTGACAATATTTTTGTAAGTGTTGCAACTGTATTAAAAAACGTCGTTCGATACACGGACGGAATTTCATTCTTCTTTCCGACCTAGTGTCGCCCTATTGGCTGTAAATATCTGTCCGAAGTTGAGTATTCATCCTGTTAAGTAAGGATATGCAACATGTAGGTACCTCTTCCTTAGAATATAATTTCTGATCCGAAGTAGTGTACTGTGCAAAGCCCAGGGCCATGTTGGTGCGAGGCACGATAGTCACTTTGAGGAGGGCGTCGGTGTGTTCCAGCAGCCAGCCCACTAATGCATGCCCGGACTCGTGGTACGCCACTATTTTCTTTTCAGCTGGAGACATCGAGTGATTCCTTTTCTCGGTACCACCTTTAAAAAGCAATTAAGTGAACTATATGTATTATATCAATGAATATACTATGATAATATAATGAACTATCGAAAATTCATGGGCATTGACTATGAGAGCATTTTCTAAAAAAATGACGTTATTCACCATGGTATTTGTTATAAATTAGGCAAAATGCTAAGTTTATGGTTACTAAACTCAATATAGGATTATAGCAGACATTCATCGGGTACGGAACTATACTTGAGATATGACAAATTGTCAAATTCAGAATTGACTACTCTCGCACTTATCTGTTAGCATTTAGGTAAATGACTAAATACTCATCCGAGTATTACGTTATGTTATATGTTACGTACCAACAACCCGTTCAACCGCATATTCCAAGTCTGTAGCGCGCACAATGTTTTGCTTGTGCCTGGCGGCATGCAACGCGGCTTCGTTGCACACGTTGGCGATGTCCGCCCCGCTGAAGCCTGGCGTAAGGTATGCCAAACTGCACAAACACAAAAAACGTACTCTCAACTTACTGCATGCAAAGATAGCATTAAATATTTTAGGTAGGTGTCCAATCAGAGACAGCCCTAAAAAAATTGACAATTTTATATATATTGATAATAATTATAACGTACCGTTTAGCGTAGTGACCCGGTAAGTCCTCCAGAACGATGTTCTTGAGATGCCTTTCGAATATTTCTTCACGTTCTATCAATGTCGGCAAGTCTATGAGGATGTGGCGGTCGAAGCGTCCTGGGCGGAGTAAAGCCTGGAAGTTTGACATGCAAATTTAATTGATTGCTTTTTCTGCAACACCTATACCTTAAAGCAGCACGACTAACACGACAAAACTTTTATAGTTAGGTACTACCCTTAATTATTTTAGGGTCCGGGTAAGGTAAATATTCGGTTTGTTATTTCTTGCAGGGCGTTAACTTATTGTACGGTCAAGGGAGACGTATACTGAGGCCTCGTGAACGTCAGCTGCCAATTCGTTGGTGGACCGGACGTAAAGTGGTGGTTAAGCTAATCAGACACGTAAAAGAAAGGTAATCCCACTATTCAAATACGGTGGAATTATCTACTTGTAACGTAACCCAAAATCTAAAACAATAAAAAAGCTGACTAAGAGTATAAAATGGTGAAAATATACGTCAGCTGGCAGTAGTCAGTAAGCATGATTATCGTCCATACTTTATCGAGCACGTCGGCTCTATTGGTAGAGGCGAGCACGACGACCCCCTCGCGGCTCTTCATGCCGTCCATCTCGACCAGCAGCTGGTTGAGTGTCTGCTCGCCCTCGCCGCCGCCGGGCCCGAACGACGCGCCGGAGGACGAGCGCGCGCGCCCTACGGCGTCCATCTCGTCGATGTACACTATGCAAGGTGCACGGGACATGGCCTCTTTGAATAGGTCTCTGGAAATTTTATTCAATGAGGATACACGGCGTACATGGCGATGCAATCGTTTAAAAACATCTTTGGAAGGATGTCAATTAAATCCCTCGTGGTAGGTATAAAGTCTCAAAATGTATTTAAGGTTCAAAAACAGTAGGCACTGTGTATTTATAATTAGTGTTGTTTTATAAGGAACGCAATAATATGAATGACCAGACCCAATTACAGATCCCGACGCTTTGATCATATTAAACACACTTAAAATCTGAACATATTCATCAAGAAATTTATGAGCTACCTGCATGTACAATATGTTAAAGTATATAATCTTCATAAGGAAATACACGTGAATCAAGGCGGGCCAAGGTTTTGCTAAAATTTCAGCTTTTCAGCATATATCAAAAAGCTTTTTATTCCCACTTCGTACTCTGCTTTCATTAGACCTTATCGAGATTTTATCAAAACCATACTCATGAAATTTGAATGATTTATGACCGAGCTCGTATGGCCAACCCTGGTTTTCATCGACAGATCAACTCGATATCATTATAATATTGTATTGACGTCCAACTAACATACCCATACCACTGAATCCCATAACCAAATTTTTGTATAATTAAAGTCAATCCGACTGACGACTAATTAGGTCCAAAGTAGGTCTAATTTTACTCTCCAGGTTTGACCTAAATACGGCAAATTAAACACAACTGAAGAACAAATCAAATTAAAATCTGTCCGTGAATGCAGAATCCGTCGGTTCGAAATCGAAAAAAATCGTGCCCTCAACGCCAGCGCGCTCGCCAAGGCAAACCGGTTATATTTTGGACGTGATATCACGTGCTGACGCTGAGGGTACGACTTTCTGTGCGCGTGATTTGACGTCTTTGGCGGTCAAAGGGTAACATCACGTGACACTTGTATCGTACCTGACTCTTGCAGCTCCTAGACCCCCTATCATCTCTATGAATTCTGAACCGTTCATTGAGAGAAAAGGTACATTTGCCTCTGTGGCCACTGCTTTTGCCAATAACGTCTTTCCGCAACCGGGGGGGCCAAGTAGCAGTGCTCCTTTTGGTACCTGTCATTAAATTGCTTCAATTCATGTCATTTTGTCATGTATCATTGATATTTTTTTATAAAACATTAATTTTATAAATATAAAGAATGTTGCCTCACTAATCTCAGTAATATCCACAAATTTCAGGTCCATTTTGAACACAGCGAATAATTTTCGTACTTAAGTAGCCATTTTTTAGCTTGTTAACATAAACGGAAAATAATTTCTTATCGATCTTTCCTTTTCCTGCCTCCTGGGACCCAACTTCTGTTTGTGTAATCGATCTATGTTTCTGTCTTCCAGCAAATAATAGCTCTGTTGTATTAAGGGTTAATAAATAATTTTAAAAATCAATAACTACATTTAATTGTTAGTAGTACCTTGGCGCCCAAGCTTTTATAGTGCTCAGGCCTTTTGAGGTAGTCGACAAACTCCATAATTTCAACTTTTGCTTCTTTAAGACCAGCCACGTCTTCAAACTTCACCCCTTTGCCTGGTCCACTCATAGAGTTCACCAATGTAAATTTAGCGCGGCTAAGCTGGTTCTAAGATAAATAATTAATTAATGAATTACATCACTATGACCTAACCTACCATCATAAAAATAAAAAATAAACATATGAATATATTATACAAATTAAATAAATATACTCACAAAGCCACCAAGGTTCATGTTCATTTTCATAGACCTTGTAGAATACAAAAACGACAAAATTACTGCAGCAATAAGTATACTAGCAATAATTTTGCCTGCTACGCTTCCATTTCTGTCATATATCACTCGAACACCTAAAATCACAATTATAAATTTACCCCCTTCTTCAGAAACGTCTCTCAGGCCGGCCTCAATTAGTTAATTTATGTTTTGTCTGCTTGTAGCATAATCACCGCTCAAAACCTGCACCAAAACCGTGGGGGTGGATTATCATAGTGGTGCCCTAATGTTGTGAAAATTGTCATGTTGCGAAAATATCAGTTTTCGCTAGGCATGGAATTTCGATAATATATCGCTATTATAATGCCGGCTTGCGCCGAGCATTAGTGCAGGAACCACACATGCGCCAAAAATGCCAATATTTCTTATAATCGATAAGTAAATTACATTCATATATTACGAACTTGTCAAAGTTGGGCGTATTTATTATACGTTTCAGCTATTTTCATTTGATTTACTGTCCAATGATACTTTATTGTCAAACTCATTTAGACCAATCTCAACACGGCTACTTATCTTATTGGTAAATGGAATGACCTAATGGATAAACCTTTGCGGTATTAAGGTTAACACCAAAATATATCTTAAAGAATGGGTACTTGATTGGACGGGTTAAAAAGATATAAAACATTTTAGTTTTGTAAACGTGAAAATGGGTCGTGTTTTCACATGAGCTTTACTTGAATTAACACGTATTGATTATTGTATGTCGATGTTTGTCTATTTCTAACAAATAAAACTGTCAAAGTTACAGATAAGGACAAAACGTAAATTAACTAATTGAGGCCTGAGAGAAGTTTATGAATAAGGTTAAACTATAATGCAAATCTAATTAAGAGTTGTAATTGCTACTAATAATCATAGTTAGTTAAACAATACCTTCTTTAACACCCAGACTGCTTTCAGTTTCTCGTAATTTTTCCTCAAATCTGTGAATATCTCCAACATTCATGTGGTATACCCGGTGAGTAGACTATAACAAAAAATTAATAGCAATTTACTTTTTCTTCTGTATTCGTTTTATTGTATTTTAATGTGATGGTATAATCATCTTGTCACTTATTCTTTACAAGTTTCACTTTGTTTTAAAGTATAAAATATAAACTATAATTAGTTTGCAAATTGATAACCTTTTTCCCCTTGATTATTGCTCCTTCATGTAGGATGATAGTGACCACTTCGATATCTGGCCTCACTATGAGCTCCTCCACTTCTCCTTTGGAAAGCATTGAGTACACAAACTCATTCCAAGAAACATAGCGCACCATCTGGAAAACAGAAATAATCACACAACACAAGTTATTACTTAACAATAATGTGAACTGAATATACCTGAATAATACCTACCTAAGCTGGAACAAAAAAAATTGCTCATAGTTATGTGTTTGGATCTCAAACTAAGGAATAGATATTACTATTAGAAGTTAAGTTAAAGTGTACTTACCTATTTTTTGTTTGTATACCTGATAAATAATACGAGCCCCTGATTCTACAGTAAAGCTGTATTTATAGTTTTGTGGAGTACCTACTCATTTGTCACAGGACTCACAGGTATGTTAAGAACCACTGTTTGTAATAATTAAATAAGAGATCAATGGGATTGCCCAGTCCATATGTATTGATTACAAATTTAATTAGGTTGTCAATTAAAGCTTCAATTTAATGTGTTAAATTATTTCTTGACGTGTGACCACTGTCATATTTTAACGTAAAAGTACAGACAAAGATATATAATATACAGTATGGTAAAAATCTATGGGCCCTGGATGGGACCTAACTTTCATGCTTTGGGATAACAAAGAGAAATGGTCTAAAGACCAATAATGGTCCAGTAATGGATGGTGGTAATGCTCTACATGTACCCAAAAGATGGTAAATGAAATGAAAATTCAGACTTGGCTTGGAAAGGCTTGTGGAGTAGAGAGGCTCTGGATAGACGTCAACGGAGGATTTTGGGAGAGGCCTATGCCAAAGGCAACCAGACAAAATGTCAGAAAAAAGGCTATCAGTAATCAGCTATATCATAAATAACTCTGTAATTTTGAACAATTATAGAGGCCATTTATTTTATGTTATGTAATGAAACAAATCCAAGTATAATGTTTATACCTCATTCTGAGTGTTATCTCCAGGAACCAAGAGAGAGCTGAGTATAACAAGGATACTTGTAGTAAGCATCCAGAAAGCTGCTTTTACCAGTAGAGATGGCACATTATTTTCTTCATCTGGCTTCTTTTTATCTTTGTCATGCTGAAATAATCAATTAAAGTATTTTAAGTACACATAGCAGTCACTAGGCAGAGCATATGTTGACCTAATAGAATGGCAACAATACAAATTTACAGTAAACCTCGCTTAAGACTATTTTGAAGGAACCCAGCCAAAAATGCATCTTAATTGGGAAAGCATATTATGCGGGACTGTCTTGAAGGATGACATTATTTATTTATAGAGGTAATTTACAATAACAATAACATTTTGAAATAAGAATATTGGTAAACCGAAGTGGTTTGTCTCAATACCAATTCTGCAGTAATTTATATAAATCAATATTTGCAATCAGTTTGTTATATACTACACATAACTTCTTATAATCTATTTAAAATTGAAAGTACAGAGTAAAACCATTGCACCATTGCACATGTTGTAGGGAATAGTGTATTTTGTGAGAAATCATATTAACAAGATCACTTGACACATCTAGTAACCCAACCTCAACTATGTGCAAGTCAGAAAGTGAAACCGGTACCCTAAAGTAGCAGAAGATACAACTGGGATAAATGGAAAGAGAGATTGTACAATGCATTAGTGTCAAATTACAGATATCTATGATATAATCACAATCGCATATGTGGTACAGGCCAAACACACACAGGCACTGCCACTATGGTTAAAGAACTTTATTTCTCATTAAGAATTACAAAATTCACTTACATGAGAAAAACAGTAACATAGTATATTTTCTTATGGCTAGCATGCAGTACATCACAATCTAGATATTAACAAATAATTTTAATTTGTTTTGAAGTATATAGTATACCTACACATGCATAATATTTACAATAGTAAAGTGGGTAGATATTTGTAACATCGAATACCAACGGCTTAGATAGAACAATGCGTCGCAAAGAGAAGTAACGTGTACTGATGTTCACGAGTTGCAAAGTACCGCAGGCGGTGGATGCGGCAAAAACACTGTGCACAGTGCACACTACAGACGAAATGTTGTTGATTTATAATTATAGCATATTTAGTAGGTACACGAAGTAAATTGATTTGTATTTTTATTAGTAAATTTGTGTTTGTAATTAGTATTTTTATTAGTAAATTTGTATTTGTTTTTATTTAAATGTAGGTTTTGTGCTTATTATTATTGTTCTAAACATTTGCAATTTGGTGTGTGGTGAGATATTTTTATCTGGACACTTTCTTCTGGATCTAGGTTTTCGGCTGGAACTGGACACTATAAACTAAACTACTAACATAGTAAACACTGGAATACCTTATTATCATCCTTGTTGAAATTGTTGGATGACGTATGGAACCTACGGGTACCACATATTGTACTGTTATACAGTGTACTCAGATCTGGTAAATGCGATCTTTCTAATAAATGACATGCTGCTTTGATTTCTGCATGTAGTTGTTTTTGTTGCTACAATCAAAAGAAGAGCTATGTAACAGACAAAACACGTAATATCTAGATAAAAAAAATATTATGAAATGTTATGCAAACAACATACTGTATGTATAGATTTACTGTTCGCCTGGCGCAAAGCTGTCACAGATTTACATAAATGAATTAAGTTACTGTGGAAGCTCTTCGTAGCTTGCTTCTCGGCTATTACTTTTCGAAAGTCGATATGAAATTTTGATTGAAGCTTAGCTGTAGACAGTGTGGGTAATCTTTTGATCGATAACATTTTATGAACTTTTGTAGAAAGCACCAAATTGAACTTTGAGGAAACACTAATAAAGAATACAATCAATTAAATATTCATCACTCTAAACATCCTCAAAACTGAACCTTGATTAATTTTAACTATTTTTCGTGTTATCATTGAGCTTGTCAATTGTCAATGTCACAGCAATAAAATATAGGTTAGGTAGGTGTTACCAGTGTAAAGCCCTATAGACTTCAACCGGTATTAAACGGCTATTAGACATGGCAATATGTAGGGTCCAACCTGTCGGGTTGGTAGGTGTAATGGCACCAGAGAGTTCTAAACCAGGAGAGGCCTTAGGTATAATTTCCCCTCTGTCAAAAGTATTGGCAGGAAAATCTATATAGTACATCTATAAAAACTATTTCAATAATCGAATGTCACGCACTTTCGTCATCGCTGTCGATGGATAACAAGCTCCGTGAAAATGCCCTTATGCGCTGTTTTTGGATGTAAAAAATGTTATATTTCATCTAGTTTACAAAAAGATGAAATACCATTTCAGATGTAAGTAAAGTTTTACTTTATTTATCATTACTTTCGTAATAAAAGATTTAACCTAAATCGAAAATCAAGCTTCGTTTACAGAATCGATTCAAAGACAATCGTTTTCTTTCTGACGGGCAGGAACTATTTGACGTTTGACATTTCTCCATATTTAACGCGCTTAAGGATTGCTGTCTTCTATATTTTGTTTGAAAATACAATCAAAAATGATCCTTGGCTTTTTTGTTTGACATTTGCAAAGACTGCATCCAATAATGAACCATATGTTAACATTGGTACAGTCGACTATCTATTGCTCCATTTAGTGTTAGGAACTATAAAAAGAATATGTCAAATATGTTTGGTGTTTTCAAGTCAAAGGTACATCTTTGTCGGTTGTCAATAAAGCGTTGCTGCCATAAAAAATCATTTAGAAATAAACTGTATTAACAACCGACAATGATGTACCTTTGACTAGAAAACATCGCATGCGTGCTACCTCGCCCCCCTCAGATTTTGGCAGACTTTTTTGTTTGGAAAGATGAGGCGAAGCGTACTCCATTTATAGAGCTTTATGAATGGCACCTAGGGAGTAGGAGTACCGATCTAGGGCGATCGGGGCGATCGGCAGTGCCCCGACACCCGCAGCTGTTTATGGAGGTCGTTAGAGTTATTTTACCTTTTTTATTTATAAATTTGCTACACATTCCGTCTGGTTTTTTATTTAAAATAAAAGTTAAAATGTGTAGATTCGCTGGTATAGTCTGGCCAGCCAACGAACGCAGTAGCAATGTACATCAAACAAAAATATAGCAACACTCTAGGGCGAATCGAAAAGCAGCATTGCTCCATAGAAAAGCAGCAATGTAGATCGAACAAAATGGCCACACTCTTCCGTAGGTACGTCAGCCGTATGTCAGTAAAGTTTGTGGAGATTTTTTACTCTGCATTGTATAAAATAATTTGAGTCTGATACATGATATAGAGTCTGACTAGCCAAATATTGTTGACAGATATTACCTTGTTGTATCACCAATTGTCTATGATTTAAAAAAAAGCTAAAAGTCTGTTGTCAATTTATGTCATTATTTCAAATTATTCATGGTTTATAAGGGGTTTATTTTAAATAATATTAAAAATAACTGTACCGAGTGGTCCGCAAACTATTATTTAGGCTCGTAAATAATTACGACGATGTGCGAGGTTGACGTGAAGCGTGTTGTAACGAAAAACTGCAATGTTTACAAGTCGTCAACAATTTTGTAGGTTGGAGCTCTATTAATATTTTGATACTTCAAGTACTAGTTCTAACATTTGCCTATAACTTTGATTAAGTACGTGAATTTATTAATACCTGTCATAAACAGGACAAGTGTGTAAAGAAACGGATAAACTAGAAGTTCTGGAAAATATCAATACAATGAAAACCAATATTTAGGAGAAATCTGCGGACTGACTGGTCAGTAGTAATTTTATGTCAAAATATAAATAAAAATATTTTTGCGAAACAATGCTATACAATATGTAAACCAACTAAAACCATCCCTTAAAACAAGTAAATAGGGAACTCAAGTACATAGTTATTAGATTGTTTTTACTTGCTTCTGAGCATGTTTTGGGGAATTTAATTTCTGAATGTATTTCTCTTGTTGCAGTCGGTTAACGATCTTTCTAACACCCTGTGAAGCTTGTTTACTTCGTTGACTTCTGTCTGATTAGTGACTACCTAAACCTACCTACCTAGCTACCTTACGTGTGCACAGAAGTCAAAAGTATTTTCTAGTATCAAAACTATTATTCCTGCTACACAAGGTGTCACCAGCCCATGATTTTTTGAATTCCCCGCCAAAAATTTGGGTAATATTTCAATAGTCAGACTCTACCTATTATTATGTATGACTTTTGTATGAATTAGAATGTGCGAAGAAATTGAAATAACCAACATCTAAAAAGGACAGAAGATGGAAATTATGCGGTCCAAATACAATAGTTAAAAGTGTTGAAACCCAGCAAGGAAACAAACATTGATAGCTAAAATCATAAGGCCAGTTGAGGAAAACGAGCATATCTACTAGAAAATACAACTTTTCAGCTTAGAATGGAATACGTTTACTTAGCTGCATAATGCAATTACTCAGTAATAATCCTAATTATGATTTCCTTTCATTGTTTTAAGACGATTTTTAGGTACTTACCTATTGTACGAAGTGTATCATTAATTAATAATTAAAACACGTGAGATTTTGATGTTTATTTATTGTACACATTGCTTAGGTATATCAAGGACAACATTACAAAGACTTGTTAAAATATCGGAAGGTAGCGGAGTGCTTGGTGCTTGTTAATCCTGATTTTTACCGCTTTCTTTCGACAATATTGAGCACCAAACGTTCTTGGACTTCATTTGGCACCAGTTTTCACTTTAATTATCCGATTTACACTGAAAGAAAGAACTTCAAATGATAATTCAATACAAAACTCTGCATAACCTCAAAGCCACTTTATTAAGCAAAACGCCTGCATAAGGTATTTAAGGTACACTACCTATATTAATATCCTAGCTGAGCATTCTTAGTACTTACTAATGCACTTACATTTATTTATTGAACAGTGGTGGCAGATATTATATTAATAAGTAAATAATATAAAACGCAATCTGAAACTTTAAAATGAAAGTAAACAAAATTAACTTTTTTAAATTTAAAAAGTTACATGCCACAGATAAAACACAAATTATGCACAATTATCGAATTATTCAAAGACAGGTGTTGCCAACCCGCGATTTTTCAAATTTGCCGCGCTTTTCTATAATAGAAGGGTTGGGCAGATGAAGTTTCAGGCAGCTCGAGCGGTCATTTAAATATCTACAATAATAAAAACAGTTTCTTTTTTTATTTAATGTATACTGTTATAAGTACTACGAGTATCACCGTGCTTCACTAAAATACATTTTTTAGATGTTTTGAAGGCATCTCTGTAAACGTTGGTAGGGACGATTTGTTGGTGAGGTAGGGTTTGTAGGGACGATTTGTAGGGAAAGTGTAAAAACGGGCCCAACGCCGACAGGAGTTGGACACAACAGGTTGGGCCCTACAAATTGCCATGTGTAATAGCCGTTTTAGACATTGCAATTTGTAGGGCTCAATTTGTCTAATTGGTAGGTGTAACTACCAATGACTTCTATATTAAAAGCCCGCTAAAAGCACAGAATAATATAAAAGTATTTCATACAGAAGGTCGTCTTCCCTACAAAATCAGCATTTAGCAGAACTTTGACAGATGAACGGTGACACATGACGTCTCCATACAATTTTACCTTTCGAAGTTGTAGGGTTGACAAGTATGCAATTAGTATAATTGCTGGACCTGCCCCAATCTGCCTTAATCTACCTAATCTATCTGTAATTTTAATACAAAACTAGAAAACTGTCCGATTTATTACCTTTTTTGCCCAATCTAATTATTACTTTAGTACAAAACTACTACTTAAATATTTTATCTTATCTGTAGTCATGCCGCAAATAAACTATTAATAAACGAAAGGGATTTTGACAACCCCGAAAACGTATCCGATACGTTCCAAGGCAGTAGCTGTCACATCGTGGAGATGGACACCCTCGCTAAAAGACCTGTTACACTTGTCCTAGTTATCTTCCTAAATGAGTTAGTTTCTAAATGTTGTCAAGTGTAACTGCATTTAGCAAGTTATTTTAGTATGAAAACTAGTTAGGATCCTAATTAGGATGGATTAGGATGCTGCCTTTAAATCCTGACCAGAAATATATAATTAATGTCAAGATGGCGCTTTACTCTGCAAGTATCTGTATATATGGCAACAGTTCAGTATAATCATAGAGCGGATTATTCACTAGGTATGGTGACATCTTGATTTGTTTACCTGTCAGCTCTGATGTTCATTTGAAAATGTTTCACAGCTAAATAATTTAATTTCCCGAGCGTATTATTTACAGCACTTTATTATATACTTACACTATTTACAATGCTTCGACTATGGATCAATTTAGGATTTTTTTTGTCGATTATCATTTAATATTCAACACTTCACTTTATTTTTATGTGATTTTTATTCAAGTTGGCCTATGTCCAGCAGTGGACGTCTTTCGGCTGATATGATGATGATGATGAAACTGCCACAATGATAGTGACAGCCTATCTCACACATGCATAATCATCCCGTCTATGGATGGTACAAGGGATGGATGGATGGATGGATGGTACTTGTACCATCCATAATCCCGCCATTAAAATTATTGCCAGTATAAGAAATTAGTTCCAATGAAATTCCGCAATATGGCGCATGATCGCACGATCATTTATTTCTGGACATTTTCTGGATATCTGTGCTGGTCAGGCTTTTTTTTACGTAGTAATTCTTATTCGTCTTCTCGTAACCAGGCCATAAGAATCCACAAAAAAAAATCATACGTCATAACGTCAATCTCAAGATTATGCTAGTTATAATTTTGTTTTTTATCGTGTATACCGCAAAGTTTATGTATATAATAAAATAACATTGAAAAGGAGTAAAACCATACATAGTTCCAAAAGGGAAAGCATACAAAGATATAATAAATATAAAATAGTTGAATAATAATATACAATATATTGAATGGTAAAATATATGGAAATATAATGAAATATTTTGCCAAACCTACAATTAGGATCTTTCGATTTATTATGATTTTGATCATCATGAGTTTCTTCATTTGAAATTAAAGGTACGCCTATGGCCTTCGTATTCAGTGATTTTACAATTACGTTTCGTCTACTGGAAGCCATAAATTGAAATAAGAAATTTCTTCTTATTTTGTGAACTGTTGCATGTACATTTTGGCAAGGTAGTAGGTACCTACCTACTTTGGAAGGACTGTACAATATGTGACATCGAGTTCAGGCTTCATTTTTTTTTGTAGCTTCTACTCGCCAAAAGACAACTCCTCACCAAATTTTAAGTTGCGGAAACGCTTGGTTTGCGAAATAAAAATAATCAAAGTTCCATATAAAATCCCGATTTTACACCGCCATGACACAATATTTTGCAGAGGAGAGGGGGGAGTGTGATAGTGTTAGGTTCTGGCGCTTCGCCGGCCGCTACCGCGGCACGCTCGCTTCGCTCGCTCGGCTCGCGCGCTGTAGGGTCGCGGTTCTACCTAACACTCCTCGCTTCGCTCGTCGTCGTACCTACACCGACCTGCCTTAGAGTCTGTCTGAAACTACTTTGAACTAACCTAAAAAGTTCCTACAAAGTGTCATGTCTTATCCCCCGCCCACAGACCCCGCCAATTCTATTTGCGTTTTGTTTTACGCGTTTTAGTAAAATCGTACCATTTTTGATAATTATTAATCAACAAAGTTCCACAAAATAATGCTAATAAATTAATGGAATCGTTGAATGAATATCATCTAACTATTATTGTACACAAATAAGTCGAAAAAACTGTATTTATGTAAAAACTGAACATAAAACAAATCATCACGTTTTAGTTTTTCTCAACACGTTTAACGAAACGCAAATTATTGTGTCATGGCGGTGTAAAATTGGGATTTTATATGGAACTTTGATTATTTTTTATCTCGCAAACCAAGCGTTTCCGCAACTTAAAATTTGGTGAGGAGTTGTCTTTTGGCGAGAAGAAGCTACAAAAAAAATTTGAAGCCTGAACTCGATGTCACATATTGTACAGTTGAGCCCCTACTTTTTCAAAATAGTGTCTTCAGAAATATCTTTCTATGTTGTCTGGATATTTTTCGAAGGACATTTTCGGAATCCTGAATGATTTTTTTTCGTTTCCATAGCTAATATGGTAATTTTTACTGTTGATATGTTTGTCTACGTCATATTTTTTGTTTTATTTCATTTTTCCGACCCTATATTTTCGTTTGAGTTTTTAATACTAAGTATGTATATTAATTAGAAGTCCCGCTTTCATGTCAAGACCATTTGACGTTCTAGGACCTCGAGGAATCTTGAAAAATGTGTTTTATCCTGAAGAAATTCGCCTTTAACTCCGGAACTTCGCACTCTATGGAAATATGATTTAGAGCAACATTGAAGCTTATTAAATTCTGCACAAAAAATCTTGCATGTGTTTGCGAATAAATTGCATTTTTTTAGATAAACATGGAACTTGTACGATTACGAATTTCACTTTTGCGTATATAATTGCACCTGTGCTACACCAATATCAACATTGTACCAGACTGTAACTTAAACAAATAGTAGGGTAATGGTTTAAAAATGAAAACCGGCCAAGAGCGTGTCGGGCCACGCTCAGTGTAGGGTTCCGTAGTTTTCCGTCCGTCACAATAAGGGGACACTTATTGGACGGACTTAAGAGTTAAAATAACACCGCCATGTAGGATATGATATGAGCGTTCCACGTACAGCGACATCTATCGGCAAATTAAGTAAACTATTGCGCGCGAGCTTAAAGTATGGAAGATGATTTTTATGGGATAATTCTTTATTGCGTGAACCGATTTTCACCGTTTTTACTTTATTTGAAAGCAAGTAATTTCATTTGTGATTTTGTAGAAATTACAGGTACAATAAACACCTGCTTATACGGTTAAATTACAAACTTAGTTCAGAAATTATTTTGTAATTTTTTCCCAAAAACTATTCAACCTATCAAGTTCAAAATAATTTTCCTAGAAAGTTTTTATAAAGTTCTATATTTGAGATTTTTTTCATATTTTTAAAACTTATGGTTCAAAAGTTAGAGGGGGGAGACAAATTTTTTTTTCACTTCTGGAGCGATTATTTCCGAAAATATTTACAATATCAAAAAATGATTTTAGTAAACCCCTATTCATTTTTAAATACCTACCCAACACCATATCACACGTTAGGGTTGAAATGAAAAAAAATCACTCCCCACTTTACGTATAGGGGAGGTACCCTAATAAAACATTTTTTTCCACTTTTTAGTTTACCACTTTGTCGGCATGATTGATATACATATTAGTACCAAATTTCAGCTTTCTAGTGCTAACGGTCACTGAGATTATCCGCGGACGGACGGACGGACGGGCAGACATGGCGAAACTATAAGGGTTCCTAGTTGACTACGGAACCCTAAAAACGAAACACATCCTATCTGTAACTGCAACCTAGGATTTTCACAAGTGAGATATCATTAGATTCCTCTTATTTTGCACAATTAGCCTACTCTTTCTGCATTACAAAAAACTTAAACCGGCCAAATGCGTGCGTCCTTATAATATTAAAAAAATTATTTAACTCAAAAATGGCTGAACCAATAACGTTCAAAACAATTTTCGTAGAAAGTTTGTAATACTAATAATCTTCTCAATTTTTTTCATATTTTTTGGACTCGGATTGTGAAGTAGGGGGGTGGTTAATTTTTTTCACTCCAACCCTAATTGGAGTATTGTTGGAGAGGTTTAAAAAAAGGATTTTTGGGTTTAAGACACCTTTACCTACAACTGATGACAAAATTCGGCTATACCTACACGGATTATTCCCCCTATTTGACAGTTAGTGGTTTTCGTTCGGTAAGCTACTCGATGTTATTTTTAAAGACCTATCGATTAATGTGCAACATGTTGTTTTTTTTTTTATTTTTTTTCTGCATTGTTACTACCATACATAACTAAATAGCGGCATACAAAATAGCGGCCGCAAGATGGTACGATTTGTTAGATGAATATAGCGAACGCATTATTCAGTTGCAGCAAATTTTAAAGTCGCATTTTTTAGCGAAGCAAATTTTCATGTTCCGTATATTTTGCTAACGCCTTATTTAGTTGCTGCAAATTTTTATGTCGCATTTTTTAGCGAAGCAAATTTTCATGTTCCTTATATTTTGCAAACGCCTTATTTAGTTGCAGCGTATTTCAGGAACGCATACTTTAACAAAACAAATTTTCATGTTAGTTATATTTTACAAACGCCTTATTTAGTTCGAGTGGATTTCAGGAATGCATCATTTAACGAAGCAAATTTCATGTTAAGTAGTTATATTTTGCAAATAACTCATCCCATCAAAACATTACATATAATTAGATTAGAACTTGTCCAACTTTACTATAAATTATATTGCACTATTTGATGGCACTATATGAATGGGCAAATCGAGCTATATGGACTAGACGACCCTGGGTTAGGATATCGAACAAATCAAATAAATATGAATCTTTAAACTTACGTTTCGTAAACAAAAGCATAGAATAAGGACATAGGTACATCTTTCACAAAGGTAAATATGCGTTATAAAATCAAATAAATGTTTACAATTATTTAGACCAAGTAGTTTTCCGTTTGAAATTCTCGTTCACGTTCCCTATACGTCCTAGGTAAACAGGGTGGAAAGTAACTATGGGCCCTGAAGGGGAACTACCTTAAATTAATTAGTTACCTTATTTTACTGAAAGAAAACATTATTATATTTGAAAAAAGAAACAAAACTGCATTTCAAAATACTCTTCCCACAACCAGGAATCGAACCGGCTAATATACGAAATAAAAACATTGTGTATTTTTATCACGTCGACAAACAAGGTTAATCATAAAGATTGAATCTCTCTAACAAACATTATAAAGGCCGTAGCAGGATAAGGGAAGAAAAAATGCCCTTTTGTAATTAAGTGCAGTTTTTTTCTATAGTTACTTACATCTAGTAGTGCAATTGTGCAAAAAAATAAAATCCAAATTTATGAAATATGATATTACTGTATAAATAAAAATTACAAAAGGGCATTTTTCCCCTTATCCTGCTACGGCCTTTAATGAAGGGAAAACCACTATATCAAAAGTTATTTGAATGGGGCCCAAAAATGTATTGATAATCAAGAATTTAAAATGAGCTAACTAAAGAATTTAAGGTAGTTTAGGCAGTTTCCGTCTAGGGCTCATATAATCTTTCCACCCTGTAGGTACCTATACCTAGTATAAATATGATAAACTAACAATTCACTTCAAACCTCTTTAGATTATGGACTGAAGAATAGATTAGACGTAATAATCTGACAATGACGTAGAAAAACAATTTCTTCTGTATAAGAATACATACGAGTATTACATTGCATCGGTCTTTGTGAGAATAAATATTTATAAACCTTGTAGTGTTATGTAGTGCAAAATGCAGGCATCATCTAGTTCATCATGTAGTGCATCATCTAGTGCATCTACTCGTGATAACAGAGTTGAATTTACTTTTGTGCCAAGTTCTCACGGAGGAAACATTTTGCTACGAGCAGGACATAGATACAGCTTAAATAGATCCAACAAAATGTCTACGGTATGGTTATGCACAAGTAAAAGTTGCAATGGGACTGTTAAGTTAAACAAAGATAAATCGAATATATTAAATGAGAGTAATCATTCTTGTATACCCGATTTTCAGTCGAATGAAATCGAAGAACGACTTGCATACTTAAAAAAAAAAGTAAAAACTAATTACAGACCAATACCACTATTGTATCGCAAAGTAATGTTACCTGTAATGACCAAAGAATATGCAGCAAAATTACCGTCATTTCATTCAAAGCGGGATGCCTTGTATAGAGCTCGGAATAAAAGTATTAAACAATATCAGTTCCAAAATTGTGAAGACGTTGTAATTCCACCTGAATTAGAAGAAAATTTTTTATGTGCTCAAATTGAAGACGTACTTATTTTTATAAGTCCAGAATGTAATGATTTCCTGCAGCGTGTAGATCGCATCTTTATGGACGGAACATTTAAAGTTGTGCCACGGCCATTTGTACAGCTTTATACATTTCACGGTGACATTGGCTCTTCATCAGAGTACACCAAAGTTGTCCCTCTTATTTATGCCCTGTTACCCAACAAGCAGAAAGGAACTTATGAAAAATTGTTTAATGGTATAAAAGAATTTATCCCAAATTTTCAACCAAAATGTATAATGACTGATTTTGAGTTGGCAGTGATAAATGCAATTCCAAATAGTTTTGAGTCAGTATCGGTCGGTGGCTGTTATTTTCACTTTTCCAAAGCTGTGTGGCAATACGCATCTGATTTGAACATTTCCAGCAGCCGTGACGGCTGCGACTATGTTGCAAAATGTGTTGCAGTCGCTCATATGCCGAAAACAAAGATACTTGAAGCGTGGTTCAAAGTATTAGAAAAAGTGCCTTCCATAGAAAATATCGATTTGTTCAACGGATACATAACTTCACAGTGGTATAATGTCAAGAATATGAACATTGTTTCTTGTTATGACCAACGTCACCGCACAAATAACGTGACAGAGGGTTGGCATAATAAAATGAATAAACTAGTGCGATGTAATAAAAGTTTATTTCATTTGATTGCAATGATGAAAGAAGAGTCGAGGACTGCTGATTTTCGCATCCTTCAACAAGAAATGGACATTGAGACAGAACGAAAACGATTAAGAAAATATATACAAATGGATGAAGTTATAATGAAAATAGTAAATAGATATCTGAATCAGAAAATATCTATGGAGAAGTGTATAGAAAAATTATCTTTTTTAAAGTATACTTAAACTATAGATAAGCAGGAAAGCAGAAGAGAAGAGAAAAAAGGGGAAAAAATAGTTATTAAGTGGTCATTAATAATGTAAGGAAATATTAAGTTTCAGTTATGTGCAGCTGATTTAGTTTTTTTTCTAGGGTAAAATAAATAGTTCATGTTAATACTGAGTATTTTTATTATAATTTATTTATGATGTGTTGTGTGAGCCTATACATACATAGGCATATACGTCTATAGTAGGTCCTACCACTGGGCATTGGTTTCTCTTAAGCGGCATTTACATTTAGTCGTTCGCCTCATGCTGCTTGAAGCGACCGCAAAAGTGTAAATAACACTTTAGTCGATCGCATTCGCAATCGACAACTGCCGCCAAGTATTATGTGACCGAAGCAGTGTATAGGTAAATACGACGTCTGTCGCCTAATTACTCGTAAGTCACCGACTGCGACGAACGCAGATCAGTTGACATCGTGACAGATATCTGATGGTTGACTTTGTAGTTCAGCCGCAGTACCTATTCGTGAAGACTAGCTAAAAGACGACGTTCTTTGAACGAATCCCTTCGGCAGTCATGCGGTCGCCGAATAGTAGGCGGACAGACTAATGTGAAGACGATGTTTCAAACAACTTCGGCGACCGCATTATTTAGGTGAACGACGAAGTGTAAATATTGCTCTATATTTTATACGGATAGGTATACTTCCTAAGCAATCTCAAACTAATCGGAACAGTCTCAATAAGGTTGCTTCTAATTATTTATAAATAAATCTGCAACAAGCAAAGGAAAAACATTTATTGAGCTAGAGCGAACACAGTCAGACCGAGAAAGTTCAATACATGTTTAAAAATATTGATAATATCTTGAGCATGATTTGCGTTAAAATCTGTCAAATTTTCTTCAGCGTCGGCAATTTCCTCCCACGCATCGATTTGTTTTTCTAGGTGGAATAAGCAAGCTTTTGTCCCCGGCGATATGTATAAATTGTACTTCACCAAGAGATTTTCCTTTATTACAATTGGTACATCGTACAATTCTACATTTGGACAGCCGCCGAATATGCAAGTACACCACTCGGGTGTTCTTTTAAGTGGCTTGGTGATTAGAATTTCTTCGCTTTTCGAAATTTCCATCTTGGAATCAGCAACAAAATAGCTTATAGGTATATCCACTACAAACTGATAGATATGCAAGATTTATTGAAATATAAAACGTCAATAACACTAAAAAGTTAAAAGACCTAAAGGAAAAAGGATTAACATTATCTTGAAACAACTCTAAATAAGTTTGCATTTAAATTTTAAATACCGTAAACTGGGGCTCTTTAGAAACCACGAGGCTATTTAGAATAAGGGAGGTGTAGGTTTTGAGTCCCTATATTTTTTGTTATGGAGATGATAGAAACTTAGATCTTTTTCTGACAAAAGATCTAAGTGTCTATCATTGCCATTACAAATAATTAGGGACTCAAAACTTATAGTTTTTTTTATTCCAAATAGCCCCGTGGTTTCTAAATACGGTAGGGCTATTCCCTGAGGTCTTTCAGTTCCTGTTGTAGAGGTTGGCTATGGCCTGCGGGTGACAAAATGTATGAACTGACAGGTGACTCGATAAGTCAGGTTAGTGCCCGCTATTCACTATTGCCGAAAACAATCGAGACATTCGTGCCATTCTTTCTAAACTTCTTGTAGGATTGAGAGGGACAGCACGCACACATCGGCTGTGCTCGGCAAGAGTGAGAGAGTAGAGCAGGCTAGAATGAGTCTATTCATTATTACGGTGCCGGCCTTATACATTCTGAATCATAATGTGGATATATAATTATGAATTCATACTCTGAAATCTGGGCCCGACCTCACACAATCTGAATCAGATCCATCTGAGAAATTAGTAATTCGAAAAGATGTGTGTAGACAGTAGGTAAAAAATATTTCGGGAGCACCTTTAGCTAAAAAATGAGGCTAATAAATAATAAGAACATAAATCAAGCGTTGGCTAAAAACTGCGATTACTGAAATTTGCTGCAAATAAATAAGGCGTTTGTGATATTAATCTACTAATAAATTATAATGACATTAAAAAATCGTTCGCTTAAAAATGCGATTACTGAAATTTGCAGTAAATAATTAAGGCGTTTGCGATATTAATCTACTAATAAATTATAAGGCCATAAAATAAGCGTTCGCTAAAAAATGCGACTTAAAAATTTGCTGCAACTGAATAATGCGTTCGCTATATTCATCTAACAAATCGATGGTACCCAATGTAAAATCTTTTTAATAACTAGTGCTTAAACTATTGAGCGTATTTTTTAGAGATAAAGGAAAAGTAGGAAAATCCACTGCCTCAGGCGAGACTCGAACTCGCGACTCTGTGATACATGCCCATCGCTCTGACCAACTGAGCTACTGAACTTACCTGATGGCTGCGAATGACCGATGCCCGGTTGAGAAGTGTAAGACTTCTTCGGCAGATGTCTCTAGGCGTCCCCCTAAGACGTATGAAGGATATAGTGGAGAAATTCGTGTGTGTGAAATTGCAGCGATTCCTCGAGGTCCTGGAACGTCGAATAATCTTGACATGGAAGCGGGATCTCTAATTAATATACATACTAAATTTCGGGACTATCCGAGAGATTTCGAGGTTTCTCGTATTTTGACTGTTTTAAATTGCATGCATGATAATGGTTATTGAACCAAGCTGCGGTTTTGTGACGGCCTAATTGCATTGGCGATCTTATGACAGCAACGTAGCGGCGTTTATTCGACGACCCTGTCTTTACCGGTCACCTAATACCGAAGAAGCCGTCCCTGCAAGTGTCTCGTCACCCAGATACCATATATGTATTTAGTTCTGATTTTAACTGAGTGATGATACTGATGATAACGCTAAAAGATAACGTGCCCGAGCGGTTCTCTGCTGGCAGCCGACGCACGAGGCAATTAATTTTTCACCAAACATTAATTTTGATAGTTTGCGTAGCATTGATTTACTCGTAGATATTCAAAGATCTCCGGGATTTCCTTTTGAAGTTCGTCCAAAAGAGTGCTCCGGTCGATAGAATTAAAAGCATTTCTCACATCAAGCTTTACCAAAATTTAAAAAAGAGTTTTCTAAGAATGACTGAAGCGTGTATTGCGGAGTCTAATCCGCCTCTGACACCGAAGCCAAGTTGTTAAGGCTAAAACTTGTCTGTGAGGCGGTTGCGAAATTCGCGGCAATAAATTTGAAGACTAGTCTCCGCAATGCACTTCCCAGCGCTAATGGTCGAATGCCGCCGACTTTTTCTTAGGGCTATGAGGCACCGTACAAAATGGGAGTGATTTCGTTGCAGATTTCACTTGATAGCAGAAACCATAAAGCTCTATAAATGGAGTACGCTTCGCCTCATCTTTCCAAACAAAAAAGTCTGCCAAAATCTGAGGGGGGCGAGGTAGCACGCATGTGATGTTTTCAAGTCAAAGGTATATCGTTGTCGGTTGTTAATACAGTTTATTTCTAAATGTTTTTTTATGGCAGCAACGCTTTATTGACAACCGACAAAGATGTACCTTTGACTTGAAAACACCAAACATATTTGACATATTCTTTTTATACTTCATAACATAACACTAAATGGAGCAATAGATACTCGACTGTACTAATGTTAACATATGGTTCATTATTGGATGCAGTCTTTCTAAATGTCAAACAAAAAAGCCAAGGTTCATTTTTGATTGTATTTTCAAACAACATATAGAAGACAGCAATCCTTAAGCGCGTTAAATATGGAGAAGTGTCAAACGTCAAATAGTTACTGCCCGTCAGAAAGAAAACGATTGTCTTTGAATCGATTCTGTAAACGAAGCTTGATTTTCGATTTAGGTTAAATCTTTTATTACGAAAGTAATGATAAATAAAGTAAAACTGTACTTACATCTGAAATGGTATGTCATCTTTTAGTAAACTAGACGAAATCTAACATTTTTTACATCCAAAAACAGCGCATAAGGGCATTTTCACGGAGCTTGTTATCCATTGACAGCGATGACGAAAATGCGTCACATCGATTATTGAAATAGTTTTTATAGATGTACTAGATTTTCCTGCCAATACTTTTGACAGCGGGGAAATGATACCCAAGGCCTCTCCTGGTTTAGAACTCTCTGACAGAAACACATTCCCCCTAATGAGGGCGCCACTGGACGGTCGACCAAAGAAATCATCGAAATATTTCTTTTTTCTGTGTAATAATTTTTGCATTTGTCTTACTACGCCAAAACCTGGGAATGTCCTTAAACTACGCCAAAAAGAGAGGTATGGGCAGCGTGTTACTGCCCAGCCGGACCACATCTCCTGTTTAAGCTCTATTTCTAATGGTGAACCTATGGTGAACCTATGAGGTACCTTTTGTACCACGTCGGAAATTGCATGTACCTCCGTAGTTTAGCAGATATAAGACATTAAAGGTGGCCCGGCTGGGGAGTAAAATTTCCAGCCGGACCACGCCTCTACCAGCTGATATCCGCGATTTTAAGATGTGACTCGAATAACAGATGTATGTACCTGTTATGTACCTCCAAATAAACCATGTTTTTATTTAAAAAAAGGTCTTACAAATTACTCTTTCATACATTTACATTTTCAGTATGCGCGGAATAGTAAGCGCGTGCCAAAAAATAATAGCAAATTTAGACGCACACGTATTTGCGATTTAGAACGCGGCAAAATTTAAAAAGTTTACTATCTGTTGGCATTTTATAAATATGTGGGTCTATTTAAATATTTTGTAAAGTGTATATTATAATATGCGACAAGTTTCTATCCACGTGCCCGAAACCACGTAAAAATGGATATTAATAAATATAATCGTGGGAAAGTCAGTGTAAAGGAACAAAAGAAGGAGTTTTTAAAGTACCAAGAAAAGTTACAAGATATCGAAAAAACCCGGTCAAGTGCGAGTCGGACTCGCGCACCGAGGGTTCCGTACAAACCTGTAGGTATATAGGGTTAGTAACTTTAAAATTATTAAAAATATTTTTATTATATGATGTAACTAAAAATTTACGGTTTTCGCAATTTTTACTTTATCTGTGCTATAAGACGTTGCTTCGTACCAAATTTCAAGATTCTGAGTTCACGGGAAGTACCCTGTAGGTTTTGATTTCCTTGCGAGTTTAGAAAATTTGCGGCATAAACGGCTGATTTGAACGGTTTGATTTTTTCACAGCTCCAAGGGACAGTAAACCTGAGTATTCGATATAAATTACAGCTTGATACCTCCACGTGTTCCTTAGAAACAGGGTCTTGACAGACGGATGGACGGACGGACGGACGCACGGACAACAAAGTGATCCTATAATGGTTCCGTTTTTCCTTTCGAGGTGCGGAACCCTAAAAATTACCTTAAAGCACATATGAGATTTTTAAACAAGTTAGTGAATCTCTAATTGTTTTTTGACTCTGCGAATACTAAGAATGTTGAAGTCCAAGAACATGGCTCCTCGTTTGAAACAACAAATAGGGTTAACTCTTCCTTGAGTAGCGTCAGCCTCTCAGACGACTCCAATGATATTGTTTCAATCCACATTGGCCAAGAAAGATGGGTACAAATAAAGCCCGTCATGCATTACACTAAGATAAGCGACAAAAATAGACCAGGCACAACATTACATAAGAGACAACATGCCCAAAAATAAATGGACAAATATAATGAGTGAGATTTGAACATTCTACCGGTTGCATCTAAACTCAATTTAAATTTCTGGTTAATATTTGTTATAAGCTTGTAAAATTTGTCCTGCAGGTTGGTCCAAACCAAATACAACACAATAAATGGTAATAATGCTAAATGTTTTATGCACTCATTATAAGGAGGCGTAATCGTCATTATTAACAAAGACGCAATTACCATTTTACATTGGTTTTATGTAAATTTATTATTAAATAGGTAATCATGAAACAAATCAGATAAATCAAAATAATACTTTAACAAATGTGATCGCAAATACGTGTGCGTCCAAATTTGCTATTATTTTTTGGCAGGCGCTTACTATTCCGCGCAAACTGAAAATGTAAACGTATGAAAAAGTAATTTGTAAGACCTTATTTAAATAAAAAATGGATTACTTGGAGGTACATACATCTGTTATTCCAGTCACATCTTAAAATCGCGGATATCAGCTGGTATAGGCGTGGTCCGGCTGGAAATTTTACTCCCCAGCCTTTAATGTCTTATATCTGCTAAACTACGGAGGTACATGCAATTTCCGACGTGGTACAGTCAAGTGCAAAAATACGTATCGAAAAAATCGTCTCATAAATATGGTACTACGCACTTATTACAACGGAATAAGATACTATGGGACATATTTTTGAGTAAGATGAGTACACCCATATTTTTACACTTGACTGTACAAAAGGTACATCATAGGTACATATCACCATTAGAAATAGAGCTTAATCAGGAGATGTGGTCCGGCTGGGCAGTAACACGCGTATGGGCACTGCGAATGGCATCTCGCTAAGCGTGGTAGGGCACGTTCAGCGAATGTCATCGCTCAAATCTGGAGCAGAGCCCGACTGGGGAAGTACCTCCACCTTACAGAAAACCACAGCCAAATAGCACTAGACCCTACTCATAGTGTTGTGTTCCTGCTGGTGAGTAAGGTTGCCAAAGAGCTCAAAGAGGACCCAGTGTGTTGACGATGAGGGACCTTCTTGTTCCTTTAGTCGTCAACACAGTGAATCCTCCTTTTTGTAAAGGGTCGGCAACGCGCATGTGACTCCTTTGGAGTTGCAGGCGTCCATAGATTACGGTAGCTGCTTGCCATCAGGCGGGCCGTATGCTTGTTTGCCACCGTCGTGGTATAAAAAAAATAATGTTCCTCTGCATCTATAAAGAATTATCATTATTTGGTCCGTTACTTATGTATGTATGTATCACTTTATTGCACTTATACTCGTATGCAACTTGTTGGTGTTTACATCTGATGCGAATTCGCACGCTGTTTCGCTGTACGAGCGGGACATCGCTATAATAAGTAAGTGCATGGCGCTGGTGTAATAGTTAATGTGCGTACTGCGTACATAGATCACGCTTTAAGAGGGTTCGGCCTTTTACTTCGCACATTATTGGCAAGCATCCACCGGGTCTGGCGACACCTCGTCTGGTCGGTGGCGGCGCCGCTTAGTGTGTTGTTATTACCGCTTAGTGTGTGTTGCCTTAATACAACAGGGGATTTGTTTAGGTGCTTAATAAAACCAGTTTCTTCAACCAGTTAAAATTACTATTCAGAGGGAGAGCTATTTAAGTATTTACTTCGCGACGAATCGTGAACCACTGCGCTGAAAATACCTTGTAAGATATAAAAATAAAATGAAAGGCATTGAGTAACAGGAGATGACTTCCTTAAGATATTATTTGTACTATGAGTTGTAGTGAAAATCAGTACAAGTCTGACATTGGCTGTTGGACCACTGATATGATTACACGCAAGAGTATGTCTTTATTATAAATCAAATACTAAACGTAAAGGCTGCTTGGATGATAAATTGATAATAAACTGTAAAATATTTCTGAAAATAGTAATAAAAGCCACGGGGTTACATTCCATAGGTAAGTAAGTGCAAAGTTTGGTGTTACACTAATTTGAAATATTAATGTTGGCAGTGCGACGCACAGATTAATGTCCCAAAAGTAAAGTAACACTACATATCTGCCTTTTTTCTTTTGCGGTACAAATTCATGAAAAAAATGTATTATTTTGTACTTTAGGTAAAAAAAAAAATTACCCTCACGGTTTCGGTATAGCGACATAGTTAGAGCTTTATAGGACAACACCAATATTTTTGACATTAAAGGATGAGCCTTGGCACACTTGTTACTTAGGTGGACTAGAGTTGAAAACGCCCGGGAGCCGAGGGCGGACGCACCGCTGATGGGGGGGGGGGAGGGGGTGAAGTTTCGTTCCGCCGCGCGTTCTTTCGGTCCTACTATCATCTTATTTATAGATACTAGGGCATGTTTGGTATCGTTTTCGGATAAACTGAGGATTGCGCTGTAAGCCAAGGTTACACACGGATCATGATTCGTACCGTTGATACGGATGTTGTGGTATTAGCTGTCGCAACTGTGCAACAAACACCTCAGCTAGAGGAACTATGGGTACACATTGGTACTGGGAAACACCAGCAGTACCTTTGCTGTAAAGAAATAGCCAACGCGCTCGGTAAAAACAGTCATAAATAATATATCTTTATTGTATACGTTACGACTGGGTTAAATTATTCAAATATATTTTCTTTTACAGGGCCCCAAAAAGCAAAAGTTCCTACTCTGTTCCACGCCTTCACAGGTTGTGACACAGTTTCTTTTTTTAACGGAAAAGGAAAAAAGAGTGCATTCGAAGCCTGGAATGCACTCCCTAGTGCCACAGAAGGATTCCTGGCAGCAAACTACGGCAGAATTGAAGATGCAATGGCGATTGTGGAAAAGTTTGTTGTCGTCATGTATGATAGGTAATATTTACTTTATTCATAAAACTATGAATAATTTAGAGGGTAGGTAAGTAGTTGTGATAAATTTAACATTTTTGTTTTAGATCCAGCTCAGTTTCGGCTGTGAACGAATGCCGAAAGCAGTTGTTCACGAAAAAAGACCGCCAGTTGGAAAATATTCCACCAATGAATGCTGCACTGCACCAGCATTTCCTGCGGGCAGTTATTCAAGCAGTTCATGTATGGGGTCAAATGTCACCGATCCAAAATATTCCAAGTTCATCTGATTGGGGATGGACGAAAGTTAATGAGAGATGGGAACCTACATGGACTAGCTTGCCAGTAGCTGCCGAAGCCTGCATGGAAATTATTAGGTGCAGATGCAAAAAGAAATGAGCTGCTAGATGCAGGTGTTTTCAACAAAAATTGAAGTGCACCGAGTTTTGTGCTTGTGATGGAACATGTTACACATAAATATATGTACGGATTTCAGTATATATAATCAGATTAACAATAATATATGATCAGATCTGTGACTTGTTAGTTTTATTTTGAACCAGTCAATTGAGATCATAAAACGGTTAGATTATTCACAATTCAAAATATAATATAACACACATGCTAACGAACGTAAACACAGCTATAAACTAAGTAATATACAATGAAGCTAGTAGTTACATTACACAATCAAGCAATTATAAAATTTGTTTTTGGGGTCCTCATTTTATGAAGTAATAATATTTGGACGAGTCACTGTTCTAAACTTTTTTTTACGAAGTTGCGTTTCAAATTGTTCTAATATGTTATATGTTTTTGGAATCTACATAAATGTGGCTTTATAATCATATTTTTTTCATGCCCCAATCGTTGCATGTTTTTACGTAATCATTGCAGAAAGTTTTTTTTTTACTGAGATTTTTTGACTTCTGCCTGTATTTCATTTTTTTTCTATGAAAAGATGTTATTAATGTCACAAAAAATGATTGACCATCCTCAGTTTATCCGAAAACGATACCAAACATGCCCTAGTATCTATAAATAAGATGATAGTAGGACCGAAAGAACGCGCGGCGGAACGAAACTTCACCCCCTCCTCCCCCCCACCAGCGGGGCGTCCGCCCTTGGCTGCCGGGCGTTTTCAACTCTAGTCCACCTAAGTAACAAGTGTACCAAGGCTCATGCTTTAATGTCAAAAATATTGGTTCCCATACATCGATGTCCTATAAAGCTCTAACTAACAGGGGTAGCTACCACGCGATATTTTTGCTTAATTTATACAAATATGTACAAATAACTTTATTCACTTGAGAAGCGGTTACAAAAGTTGGTAATGTACAAATGAACGCTCAACACTCTCGCCAGTATTTCTAGCATGCGAATATAAAACTGTTTCTAACCTGGGTATGCTATTTACATGAACTTAAGAAAGAAATATGTACAATCAATAAAACTTAACCTAACCTATAATGTAAATAAAGATAATAGATGTATGTCAAAAGTCAATTAAATATGTCACAAAATGTTAAAATAATTGTTTTATTCTTAGGTATAATAGTACATTGTACACCAAGGGGATAGAGCACTGTTTTATGTCACGGGCGTGATATTGAATCCTGAACGTAACGAAGGACTCCAGACTTTACTCCCGAGCGCAACGAGGGGGTTGTGTTAATTCCTGAGCGAAGCGAACTGAGTCCTGAGTGCAGTGAGGGGTTTAAGCGCGCCCGTGTCAAAAACAGCTTTATCCCCGAGGAGTATACTCTACTTTTCTCACCTCTTGAGAGACAACAAAATAGCTAAGGCTACTAGAAACGGATTTTTATTAAAGTAAATCAAAAGTAAAAATTGATTCTTGATACATTAGTCCATTTTATTCGAATTTTTATATTCTAGTTTTACTCCGTATACTGCAGCGTCTTATGATACTCGAGGCATTTGTTTTAGGTATTTAAAATTGAGGTGGCCAGCACGATTTCCCGAATAAATTTGACTTAAAATCAGTTCGACGCGGCGGCGCGGGCCCGTGCACCGTGCGGACTTTACGAAATTAGACTTGTACATAACAATAAGAACTATGGGAAGTTAAATCACATTGTTAACCTGCTGGTTATAATGAGATTTAGTACTACATTATAAGAAAAAAAAAAAGGGCGGGAACGTCATCGCTGCGAGGCGGAAACGTTAAATATTTTTTCACTAATTATTTCTTATCGCCCTTTTTGGTAATTTTGTCATCAGAATTTGGAACTACTAGTGCGCCTAGAGAGTTTAAATATTCAGTGATGGGTTCGGAGAGCGGCGGCAAGGCTCTTGCCGCCAAAAGAAAATCTTTAAGAGCAGAAGAAAGCCTCCCAATCAAAATGGCGGCTAACTTTATTCAAAACAAAAGAGGACTATTTAAAGATTACACACATATCTACACGGAAGACGACAAAAAAGAATCCCCAATTTTATTGACAATGGGTACGCCAAATACTAAAATAGAATTGATGAAGTCGACTAATATACTGAAAATGTGTCTAGGCTTGAGCCATGTCAAGGCTGTTGGAAACTTTATGCTGAACGGAACGGAACTTCTTCATAAATAAAAAAGATGCAAACATTTTTTTATTGAACGGCCAGTTTCATGAAACACATGGATGGATCGCCAAAATTCCTTATGACCACTTGGAATGTCAAGGTATAATACAAACACCAGTAGAAGTCTCTCAAGAGGAGCTCCTTTCAAATCTGAAATCCAGTAGGGAGGTCATAGGTGTAAACAGGTTCAGTAGAAAGAATGCAGATGGGTCCAGCTCCCCGACGCCTACAGTGTTGGTTACTTTCCTCGGATCGAAACGTCCTGATCACGTTACATTCGATTATATGTGGTTTGATGTGAAGGAATATATAAGACCTCTTAGACAGTGCTTCATGTGCTATAAATTTAATCACGGCCGTGGCTCGTGCAGGAGCCCCCAGATCTGCTCCATTTGCAGCGCCGCTGGCCACTTCTTCAAGGACTGCACGGACAAATCCAACTTAAAGTGTATCAACTGCAGCGGGCCTCACAGGGCCGTTAGTAATACTTGTCCAGTTAAAGCTGCAAAAATTCAAGAGGTCAAAGACAAAATCAGCGGCAAAACAACTTATGCTACAGTAACTGCAAGGAGTTCAACTCCTAATCCCAGATCTACTCAGCCACAGCAGAGAAAATATCTCCAGGGTAATTACTCAGGTAAAGTAAAATATACTCAGGGCTCTTTTTGCAGATTTACTTAACTCTGATGAAATGTCAAATTAAATGCATTTACCAAAACTTTGCTTGACCTTATTAAAAACAAAGAAGCTGATGCCAGCATATCAAAAAAGGTAATAAAAGAAACCTTAATTAGTAATCTTAATATCTTTCACTGGAATGTTAGTATTAGTAGAGTCTTAATATCTTTCACTGGAATTCACGTAGTATCCTTTCCAAATTAGACCAATTAAAACATTTTATAACTTCTGATTGCACTAATATTGATGTAATTTTGCTTAATGAGATGAGACCTGGTTGGACTCATCCAAGTGTTTCAAGTTGCCAGGATACAAGATCATACGTCGTAGCAGTTAAAGATAAGTATACTTTTAGTATGATAAACACTCCTTCTAATTACCACTTTCAGAACTTACTTCTCTCTATGAATATTGGCTCCTCTTGTATTGAAATACTCTGGGTATACATTCCTCCTCCGCCTAATGGTAAATTTAATTTACAAATGTTATCTAATGTCTTTTCTAAAATTACTAGCCGAAATTACTTGCTCATATGTGACTTTAATGCACATAATACTTTCTGGGGTTGTCGTCGTAATGATAGTAGAGGCAATAGTATTAGTAATTTTATAGCTAAGTACAATTTAGTTTGTCTGAATGACTTCACTGAAACCACTTTTGCTCCGTTTGGCCAGCAAGGTAACACTTTAGATTTAGTTTTTGCTTCTCCAGCTGTAAGCTCTAGCTGCTCGTTTTCTGTCCACAACGACCTTTTAAGTAGTAACCATTTTCCTATTTTAATTAAAGTTCTTTATAATTGTGAAGACTCTGCTCCTCCATAATGCTCTGATATTTTCTCTGATCCTGTCAATTGTCATCCTAATATATCAAACATAAACTTTAATAAAATTAACTGGGAAACATTTTCTAAATTATGTGCTGAAAGATTTTCTTCTTATGAACTAGCATTCGATCCGTTAGATAGCTACCACAGACTACTTAGTAGATACTACATAGCTACAATAACTTTATACAGATTTTATGTGACATATTGTTGACATTCCCCAAAAAATCTTTTAGTTGCCATACTAAAAACCGAAAAGCTCTTATTTGGTGGAATGACTTGTGTTCTCAGGCCGTTAACCAATCTAAATCAGCATTGCTTTCTTATAAAAGATATCCTACATTAGAAAATTATATTATTTATAAAAAAATTGATGCTAGGAAAAAAATAATTATTTCCTAACAAAAACTATCTTGGATTAAACTTTGTTCTTCATTCAACCGATTGACTCTTTTGCAACGAATTTGGGACCATGTAAAAAGATTTAAGTTTGCAAAATTAAATAATAACAGTTCTAGACCAAAATTTTTAGAAGATCCATCTAACGCTCATGATTTTTTAGATAGAATTGCCTCATCAAATTGCGAAGTCGTAGATTTAAATTCCGTAGAATTATATTTTGTCTCAGAAGGCTCCGAAACAGCTCAATTTGGATTCTTAACTACTTCGAATTATATGAATTCGAAGCTTCTTTGGACAACAAAAAGAATACTTCTCCTGGCCCTGATTTTATTCCTTACCTTGTCATTAAAAACTTGCCTGTTAGTGTGAAACAAATCCTTTTGGAAAACAATCAACTTTGGTTACACAAAGTAATTCCGCCTATCTGGAAACTTCAGTTTGTAGTTCCTATTTTAAAACCAAATAAAGATTCAAATAGTTTAGATGCTTATCGTCCCATTTCTCTTAATTCATGTTTAGCTAAGTTATTTGAAACTATGTTAAAGAATCGAATCGAATGGTACATTGAACATAACTCTCTGATTCCAGAATATAAGTTTGGATTCCGCAAGGGAAAAAATACTATGTATAACTTGGGTTGCTTATTAGGCGATATCAGGAACAACATGACGAATAATAAATTAACTTTAGCTGTCTTCCTAGACGTTAAAGGGGCTTTTGATAACATCAACCATAATTACTTAATTAAAAGTTTACACAAGCTTGGCATTCCTGGTCCTGTTTTGTATTGGATTTAAAATTTTCTAAATGATCGTAAAGTCACACTACAAATTAAGAACAATTTGTATGGACCCAAATCTACATTCGAAGGTACTCCACAAGGATCTGTTATATCTCCCTTAGTTTTTATTCTGAGTCTTGTTGACTTTATGAAACACATTCCGTCTTCTGTGAGGTATTCCTTCTACGCAGATGACTTAGTTTTATATTTAGATTGTAATGATATTTTGGCAGGTGAAAATATAATGAATCAATGTTTAATTACTTTGTATAATTTACTGTTTAATCATCTTAAACTTGAAGTAAATGTAGAAAAGAGTTCTGTTATGATTTTTAGTCAAAGTTGTTTATACCGTCCAAAAATATATTTTAACAACAACTTATTACCATTTAGTACTTCTGAACGATATTTAGGCATTATATTAGATCCTGAATAATCCTGGGCTGCACATATTGCGTACATCTGTAAAAAAGCAGAGCTCCGGATAAACGTCCTTAAGTCATTAGTAGGAGTCAGTTGGGGCTCAGACCCCAAAATATTGAAAACCTTGTACATTTCTATGGTGCGTAGTCAATTTGATTATGGTTGTATCTTTTACGCTAATGCGTCTAGTCACTTACTCCGAAAGTTAGATGTCATTCAGAATAGAGGTTTACGTATTGTTACAGGTGCTATGATATCTTCTCCTATCAATTCTTTAGAAGTTGAGTCTGGGGTTCCGCCACTTTTTATAAGAAGAACTTACCTTATTGACAAGTTTTTTCTTACATAGCCAGTCGTGATAACGTTCTCGTCAGCCGGTATCTGGAAGGTTTTACTATCCCCAATTATAATTTGTCTTTAACTCCTTTTAATAATACTATTAATGAATCAGTATCTTAATTTTGAATTTCAAGATACTGTATTTTGGCACTCTGTACTACACTGTTTCACTCATAATTTCCAGTGTTTTTTGAGAGATATTCCGATTACTATTATAAAATTTAATTCTAAGTTCGAATTTTAAGAGTTTTTGAATAATAAGCCAGATTATATTAAGATTTATACTGATGGGTCTAAAACCAATGATCTTACTAGTTTTGCTTTCTATGATTCTTATGCTAGATTAGGTAAAGTGTTTTCATGTAGCAATTATTGTTCTATTTATTCAGCTGAAATTTTAGCTATTATTTATGCTCTTTTGTATATTAAACGTAATGCTTTTTCTGGTTGCAAATACTTGATTTTGTCTGATTCTATGAGTGCTCTTCAAGCGCTCTCCGCAAAACAGATTAAAGCAAATGTGAATTATTTAATTTATGAGTTAAGAAAGTTATTTGATGAACTTATTGAATATAATATTAATGTAGAGTTTTGTTGGGTTCCTGGTCATTCAGGTGTACTTGGTAATGAAATAGTTGATTCTCTTGCCAGACATGTAGTGAATGCTGACATTTGTAACTTTAAAGTGCCTCATACTGATTTGTGCAAACCTCTTAAAGATTTTATGTTAAAACGTTGGAAGTGTTCTCTAGCCAGTTCTAGAATTACCAAAGGAAATGGCTGGCTGAGATTCAGTCTGACCCTTCATCAACCGCATGGTTTGAAAAAATGGGAAATATCTACTTAGGTAGAGAGTTTATTAAATGTTTGTGCAGACTGCGCATCGGCCATTATCATTTCCCAGTTCATCTTTATAGGTTAAAATTTTCTGATAACCCTGCTTGTAATTTCTGTACTAAAATAGGCCATAAGCCATAATATATCGAGGTGGTTATTTTCCCGAACGAAGTGAGGGAAAATTGTTCGAGTGGTAATATGGCTTTTTGACCAAAGTAATGCATACTATTTTTCACTTCTATTGCGAGAAAATAAAATGAAAATACTTATTATTTACGCACAATAACTAAACTAAGGTGAAATGATGGTTTAACTTGGCGGTCTTTTAATTTTTTTAACTTCTTTGACATAGATACAAAATATAAACACCGCGAATAAATGCCACAGACGACGGTATAATTAGCTCTTTAAACAGTTTAAACACGCTTTAAAGCGCTTCCAAAAAATTAAAATCTTTTTAATGATTGTGAAGTAGGAACTAAAAACCACCTCGTGTTTTGAGAAATAAATTGCGTTTCCTGATTGGTCGATTTTAACATTGCTGTATTCTGATTAGTTGATATTAAAATACAATGTTTTTAAGGACTTTAATTATTTACACAGTATACGCACCAATAAAGTATATAGCGTTCCGATTCATTTCGATATGTGTTGTGATTGGTGGATTTAATATGGTGAAGTGTTCCGATTGGTCAATTTAAAATGTTTTGTAAATCATAAATATGTATACATACTAGCCCTAGAGGCTAGATGTACTACTTTAGTCCGCCTTGGTAAGCAAAATATGACACACTTCTTGAGCAAGAGAAGTGAAAAGTTCTTTATATGGTAAAATCTTTTCTCTAATAACCACTTATGTAGCGCACTTACGAATTTGGTGTAAGGCAGATCAACGATGTCCTTCGGGATATTATTAAATATAGTTACTGCCATATTGTAGCAATTTCTCCAACGCAGCTCTGATGATGTTTTAGGCGGTATTAGTCTCCGGGGGTACCTAATGTTGAAATGGTAAACTTCTTCGAGTCGCGTAAAAGGTTGGGATTACATTTTACAAATTTGCACATCTATAATATATACAGCGATGGTAGAGTGAGTAATTACATGTCATCAAATAATGGTCTACATGGTGTCAATGGGGGCTTGCTACAAATTGCCCGAATGCAATCTTTTTGGATGATGAACAGCCTATTGATGTCAACGAAATTTCCCCATAGCAGAAGTCCGTATCTGAGCACTGACATCACATAGCCGTCATATGCCAGAAGAGCTGTGTCTTTATTGACAATTGCTGCTAGTCTTCGAAGGGGATGCACGAAACTATAAATTTTTTTACTTTTAATTTCAATTTGTGGCTTCCACGACAAATTCTTGTCTAGTGTTATGCCCAGAAAACTTCTCATCCGTCTCGGATATAATTTTTCCATCATATTTTACAGCAATATCAACGCCTCCTTTTCTATTATAAAATTGTATATATTTTGTTTTATCTAAATTAACTTTTAAATTATTTATTTCCAACCACTTTATTACTTGTTTTATTAGATTATTAATGTCATCATTGTAGGAGCTTATGTCTTCACATGGAATTATTATTGAGATGTCATCGGCAAAGAGAACATATTTATAGCTAAATGTATTAGGCATATCATTGATATATAATAAGAACAATAGTGCGCCCAGAACACTACCCTGTGGTACACCAACATTACATTTCTCATAAATAGCTTCGTAGCCAATCTAAGGTTACACCCCTAATACCATACATTTCGCATTTAAGTAGAAGACGGTCATGAGATACAAAATCGAAAGCTTTGCTCATATCAAAAAATACGGCTTAGACTGGATTATTTAATTCAATATGTTCCATAATACTACTGACTAGGTTTTTTGTTGTTGTTGAGGTGGGGATTTCTCCCAGCTGCCTACGGACTAAACCCCTCCACCCTGTGCAGTGTTTTGTATCCAAAAACTCTGCGCTAGCGGTATACGCGTTGTTTCCGGGTGAATCGATGTGTTGATCCGGGAGGAATAATCGCGTTGTGTGTGAGGTAATTGTGGAGTGTGATATATATAATTGTATGTGAGTAAGTAGCTAAGAAAACAAAGAAGAAGAAGAAAAGTTGCGGCGATTTGGGACTGTTAGAGATGTCAGGTACCGTTAAATTGCTTCAGGTTTTTTACAATATGTGCTAATAGTTTGTGAAAACTTTGGGTGGTTGACTCTTTTCTTAATATATCTTTAAGCTTTTTCGGATCTACGTTTAAATTGTGGCACGTCATTTCGTGGTGGAGGCGCCGTGTTTCAAACCGTGGGCACTCGTTTATTAGGTGCCCGGAACATTAGGTTTTAGAATGACGAAAGCTGAGCCGACTTTATCATCTATTTTGCTGCCATCTGTGTAAATATGCCAGATCTGTGATGACGGTGACTGATCATCGTAGTCAGTGGCTCTTTCAAGTTCTTCTTGCGTGTCGAGTAATTGGTGTTCTATTCTTCGTCTGTGCGCCGGGTATAAAGGCTTGCTGGTAAGGCGGGGGATTCTATGAACAGATCATCTGGCAGGAATGAGGCATGGCCGTTAAACCGTGTTAGTTCGAGTTCAGCTACATTTTAAACTTTCGCGGGCAGCGGTGACAGTCTCGCAAGCAGCAAAAAGCCTTTGTAAGGACAATAGTTTTCCATTAATATATTTATATTTAAGGGCCCCTTCCCATACGCGGCATAAGTCAGCATCGGTTCCACTACGTGTTCATAAATTGTGCGGATGTTGTCAGGGTGCACCCCCCACGTCGGTCTTATAAATGTCTGTAGCTTATAAAAAAGATTTTTGACATTTTCGATCTTGATTAAAACGTGTCTAACAAACCTTAGCTTATCATCGATAGTTACACCTAAATATTTGAAAGAGGAAGTGAATTTAACAGTGTGAATTCATGACGATTTTTGAGAGCTTGGCCCTCTGGGTAAATGCTATCAGCTGAGTTTTGTCGTGTCCAAACATAAGTTTGACACTTTTGCCCCAGTCATCTGAAGTGCAGCATTGGTTACCTGCTCCAGCTCGTGGACTGTTTTGGAGCTGCATATCAGGAGTATGTTATCGGCATATGCTTGTACATGGCAACCCGCTGGCCAGCGCATTTCTAATAAATCATCCAGTATGAGATTCCATAGGAACGGGCCAACGACAGACCCCTGTATGTATACACCCTCTCGAGGTGGCTTTTTCTGAGACAGTCCGCGAAAGTGAGTTGTACGCCTCTGTCGGTCAGGTAGCTGAGGAGGATTTCGTATATATTCTTGGGACATAATATGTGTTTAAGACGTTTAAAAATGGCTGGCCACCATGCGTTGTCGAACGCTGCTTTTATGTCTAAAGACACTGCCAGCACAAGCTTTTAGTCGACTTTATCTTTTTTGATAATTTCTAACGCTTGGTGTATTGCATTGGTAGTAGATATCTGCAGTCTGAAGCCAAATTGTTTTTGCGTTATTTAGTGGTTTTGGTGCATATGGTATACCAATCTATTTATTATAAGTTTCTCTAGAAGCTTTCCGAATACCTTAACAAACCCGATGGGGCGGTACGCTGAGGTCTGAGTATAATCATCCTTTCCAGGTTTGGGAATAATTTTTGTAGGGGTGACTTTCCAGCAGTCAGGGAAGTATCTCAAGGCTAGGCAATTATTCATTATTGCGGTGATTGATTCAGGAAAATGTTTTGTAACCTCAAAGCAGATGTCAGCAGTCATATGATCGGATCCGCGTGCTTTCTTGGGGCTGATGGTATTTAATATCTCTAGGACTTCGGTCTCTGTAAATGGAGGCTCATCTGAAGTCTTCGATGGATTGGACATTTGCCTTCTGATATCTGTCTGGTCGGTGTCATCAGTGTTTTCGTCATCATCTGGATAGAACGTTTTTAAAAGTGCGTTTGCAGTATCAGTGCTGTTGTAGGTGTACGTTCCATTAGGTAGCGGGCGGTTGGGTTATGGGTCGTGTTCCGATAGGTCGGTTAGTAACTGCCCATACGTCCTCCTTCCCTTGCCTTTGGCAGAAATCTTTGAAAGTGGTTGTCGATGCTGAACGACAGGCATCAGTGTAGGATTTACGAAGTTCGTCCCTCTCTCTTAGGATTTCTTCGAGTGGTAGTTTCCTACGTACTGCTTTACCGAGTCTATGGTGGTTCTGTATAACCGCTTTCTTTTTGACCTCCAGGTCATCATTCCACCAGGGTTCGAGTGGGAGGTCCTTTGGATCGAGGAAGCAACTCGTCACATGTTTCGGTTATGTCGACTGTCATATGGAGAATTTCTGTGTCAAGCTGTTCTTCTGAGCAGACCTCTAAAAAATCTACAGAGGGCATTTTGTAATGGAGTGATTCCCTTATGTTTTCTGAGATCTCATCCCACTTTACCTTGGAAGTGTCGTATCGGAAGGTGGATAGCTTTGCCTTGTTGGCCCGGCCAGTGTCAGGTCCACTATCGATATTCGTGGTTGCCCATTTGTTGGTGCCTTACTCGTGTTGGAGACCGCCAAATCGTACGTTACAATTAGGTCGACGATTGAGTTTCCCCTAGCATTATTTTTGGGGCTACCCCACAGACTGTGCCATCCGTTTAAGTCACCAGCTATGATGTGTGTAGCATCTTTTGTATCGTTAAGGAATGCCTCTAATTTATTGAGAGTGTCATGTGGATCGTGTCTAGGTTCGATGTATATTGAAGTAAGGAATAATTTCTTCCCCGACCTTTCCGTGAGTTGTACAATACATAAGTTTGGATTAGAATACTTAGCAATTCCGAGGGTGGAGATGAAATTGTTTCCGATGCATAGTGCCGCCTTTGCTGGGCGGTCAGGGAGAGGAAACTGATATGTTGTGAAACCAGAAGGACATTTCATGTACTTGGTGTTGGACCGAATATATGGTTCTGTGATAAACGCAAAATCTGTTTTGTTAGTTTGATTGCTGATTGCTACAATGGTTTCATGGTACGCATTCCGTCCTCGGCCTTGGTTTATCTGCAAGCAGTTTAGCCTGTGTTTTTTTATATGTCCGACAATACCGAACAGCCATGTGGGCTATTCGATCCCACTTTTGCCATTCGGGGCAGGATTGACTGTAGGCTGGGTGCTTGTGAGGTTGTCCGGTTTTGATACAGTTAGCACAGCGTGACGTGGGTTCTTCCCGGGGGCAGACTTTTGTGCAATGATTACCCGCAAAAAAAACAAAAATCAAAATCAAAATATATTTATTGAAATTATAGGTGTATAAACAGGTGTTACATTTGTTTGAGGTACTAAAACCTATCAAGTACCAATGGTGTACAATATATCTTAGAGCTAAAATAATTGTGAGTTCAATGTCAAAAAAATACAATTGTTACGGTATCTCAAAGTTACAGGATAGTATTGTATATACGTTATCAATTAAAGGTTTATTCAACAAATATTCAGCTGTTTACCTAATAATCAAAAGCATTACCGACCTTACACACAGATGCCTCGTTCCGAAGTGTCAACTGTCAACGGTGACTGACCGATAGTGACGTATCCATTCATTTACTATGACATTAAGCACCGTGTTGCCACTGCAATATTGATAGTCACGTTACACAATAGTAAATTTTAAATAATACACAAAATTCGCAGGTAGTTTTGTTGATGCATATCGCTGCTCTGTGACCGGTCTCCATACAGTTGTAGCACTGGAGGATTGGGGATTGGTTTATGGCTAACAGACACTGGTACCCAATTTTGATCTTCTGATTAACTATTTTCTGCCAGACTTATGGGCTGACTTCGACTATGGCATTTTTGAGGTCGCTGTTGCGACCGTTAACGCTACGGATGAATTTTACTTGTACATCGGCCTTCTTAATGTCAGCCAGCATTTTGGCGTTGTGTCTGATGAAAGCTTCCTCAATCTTTTTCGAGGCATATTTAGGTATAACCCCTGTCACCCTGACGGACGGGTTACGTAGACGTGGGACTTCTACCGTAATTTTTCCAGTTTTGGCTTTTATCGCTGAGCTAAGTTTATCTCGGTCTTCATTAGAGTCACAGCGGATAACAATTTTATTGTTTCTGGTTTCTCGTATGTTTGTAATGCCTACACCCAGATCAACAACGTTCACTTGGTCCTGGATCATTCGTAATACGTCCTTCGCTTCATCCCGAGGGTCTAAAGATTCTAGAATTACGGGGTATCGGGTGGCAGGCTGGGCAAATTGTCGGTGCGCAGGAGTAGTTTTACCAGTGCTGGGTACTGTGACAGTAGAAGCCGCAGCAGCGGCAGCGTCGGTTCGTGCTCTCCTTTTTACATTTTGCTGAGAACGGGAGTGAAACTGTCATCATCATCGACGTCTTCACACAATGCTGTCGCAGAAAATCTTCATTTCCTTTTGATCCACACTGATTTTGGCCAGCTGTGTTGGAGGTCGGCAATAATATCATCACTAACAGCTGTAGTTCGAATTATCGGCGAAGTCAAATCCCCACTAACGCAGGTCCCTATTTCCTGGAGGAATCGTTCCGTCTCTTCTAGGATATTATAAGCACATGCTACCACGGCCTCTTTACTTTCGCGCTTTATACTTTTATCAAAAGGGAGCTGGCGCTTGATCTCCTCTACATGCCTTGTGATGGTTTTACGGAACCGATCTGTTCTACTAGTCGTAGTAGGGGTTAAAAGCTTGACATGCTGTTTGATTGGGGTTCCGGGCGGTGTCCGGAAGACTCCACTCATTTTGTATTAAATTTATTGTTTATATAAAATGCACCGTCAATACCTAATTGTTATGTAAACGAGTTTGTCTCTTGGATGCAGTTTGAACGATATTTTAATAGAAAAATGTCTTTAAAACAACTAAAACTGGCACATAGCTTGGTTCTGGAAACCGTTCTGTGGTCCTGATGAGAGTAGGTATGTAGTGATAATACCCAAAACTGCGGCACGGCTCGGAGTCTCAGTATTTGCGAATCGCGTTGTACAGTTTATAGGGGACACCAATACACAAGTTTTTCCTGGACAGTTTAAGTCACTCGCGGATTGCGAAGGAAAGTTAATCACAATCACAAATTCGAGCACTACACTTCACGTTTGCGTAATGTTTATTAGACCTCGCGCCATACCAGTCGCAGTCGCGCCAAATTCTCGGAAATCACGCAAGTTTTCTAGGACCTAGCGCACGGTTTCATACATAATACGCGTTACTGTTCTACTTCTAAGACGGTCACTAGATTCGCGCGCACTTCTGTAAAGTATGTTTTTACAATTTTTACTTTGGTCTAACGTCTATTTACATGCACTTCCCAAGTAACACAGGAAGCATTATATTTATAACATATGAATAGTTAACTTATTTCGAACTTAAGGACCGTATAAACTCTTATATACGTTCACCAAGCAACTTGTCGCATTATATGATGCTTTGAGCTGTATAACGGTTATATAATGGCATATCTAAATGCTTTTGTAAAGCCTTTAGCTTTAGTGCAGCAAACCACAACGCAACTGTACAGCATTCGACTGTTTAAAAGCACTTAAGTGCTTTAGGTTCTACAATAGCATTATATAATGCTTTAAGCTGTATAACGGTTGTATAATGGCATGTATAAATGCTTTTTTAAAGCCTTTAGTTTTAGTACAGCGAACCAAAACGCAACTGTACAGCTGAATGCTGTACAGTTGCGTTTTGATTTGCTACACTAATGCTTCGGTGTGATTTAGTGCCTTAGGTTCTACAATAGCATAAATAAATGCTTAATGCTGTTTAAGAGCATGAATATTAGCCATTATAATGCCACGTAAATCCGGTATACAGCTTTCAGCTATTTTTAATGCCTTAGGGTGTACAATAGCATTTATAAGTAGGTAATACGTTCCTAAAGCAGTATAATAGCAATAATATAAACCATTATAAAGCCAAGTAATTCACTATAAGGGGCTGTTCATAAATTACGTCATTTCAAATGGGGGGGGGGGTCTGGACATCGGATGATGGTAGCATAACCTAGGAGGGGGGGGGGCGGTCATTCCGAAGATCACATCATCAATGTGTAAAAAAAGGAATGAAAGTCGTGTTTCTATAAACTTTTAATGCTATAAAATATTATCTACTAAATAGTTTTTTATTTTACAATTAAGCTTAAAACGCATTTTTTTTTAATGACGTCACTTTATTTGGCAGCTTTACTATCAAAAACTGATGACGTAATTTATGAACAGCCCCTATACAGCTTTTAGCGGTTTTAGTGCCTTAGGTTCTACAATAGCATAAATAAATGCTTAATGTTGTTTAATAGCATAATTATTCACGTGTAATGCTGTAGGCATAAATAAGGCATTTTTTAAGGGTCACTGAGCTGCTATTGGACTAAGAGCTAGCCACGTCAGATATGACACAATAATGAGAGCAACAAAACCCGTCTGGTTAGATTGCTATACTATTCTTATTGCTAGATCCTGGCATCTGGCAGCTTTTAATGGGTGGAGGTCACAGTGACAGACTAGCAAAATGTTTTAATTGGAAAATAGTAATACCAAACTAGGTAAAAATTGCCGAAGTTGTCTCAGTTATAAAGGACAGGGCCTATATTTTAAGGGGCTCCCTGGCGCCAACGACCTTGGATCTGATTCCCTTAGTTTTCTAATTATTTATATAGCTTATCATATTATCAGTAACGGCCTTAAACAATATAGTATCCTATATTTACTTCAATATTCATTGTCCACGAGATATTTGACTTGACATCAAAGTCGAACCGGTTTAGGCTAAAAAAGTGGTTTTATGGTCATAAATTTTGTTTTAATTAGTTAAAAATTAAAATCTCTCTACAGTTTTTAGAGACATCAAAGAGGAACCCTAATATGTAGATTACGTATGTGTAAGATTCTTTACACCATTCGAATATCGATAAAAGTGTTTTTTTAGACCATATTTTAAAAATATCATAAAAAAATAACGGCTCATTTATTTCAAGATCCGGCTCTACAGAATGGAGATAAAAGATTCAAAAACCGATAGACGTTAGACCAAAAAATATTGTGTATTATTACCATACATCGGGGTTTGCGGTGCGGGAATGTTTGACATTAGCCAAAGAGTAGGCATTAACTTAAAAAACAGAATGTACTCTAGCACGTTTCTACCTAATGAATAATTGATCGAAAAAATCATAAGTATATACAATTTATATGTAATAGCTGACTATTATGTATATAGATACATAAACCTATGATTGTGTAGATGTGTGTAGATACATAAACCTATGATTTTTTCAAGTATTTTTTTTATTAATTCATGTAATGACTGATCATTGTCAACCTCTTCAGTTAATCAAATAGCTCATAAATATCGGACGTCAAGATTAATATTTGACACTTATTATACCGTGTCTTTGTCTTAGGTAGATCTAGTTAATAAATTTCGGATATGCAATTGCATATTTAAAATACTAAGTATATAATACTCAATACAAACATGCCTCTAAGAAAAAAAGCTCGTATCATAGTGTGTAAGCTATTCACAGAGAGGTAGTTATTCATTAAGCATAATATTATATTTCCTCAAACTAACTCTCAACCTATCTGTTTATCTTTACTCTTTCTCAAATCGTTCCCGCACCGAAAACTCCGATGTATGATTATTACGGAAACAAAAACCGTAGGCGAAAACTATGAACTATATTTTATTATACATCGTTTGGCAATACTTTCTCCCAACATAAACTTTTGTATAATTTCTCTTAATATTGTATAGTTTCTCATAATATTGCATCAAACCCAGATCTCTAGGATTTATTTTCTTGAAATGGTTTGCATTCTTTGACCTCCACTACTTTAAAGCTGCCAGATGTCCAGATCTAGAAATAAGCATAATATACCAAACTGACTAGAGGGGTTTGGTTGCTCTCATTATTGTCATATCCGACGTGGACGGGGCTAGCTCTCCGTCTATATAGATCAACGCCATTTTGTAATTAATTAATAACCTAAAAATAAAATCATGCGGACCTATTTATACAAGGAAAATACCTATATAATAAAGAAATTACTTAATTTAAGACTGCTCAACCAACACTATTATGTTAATAATGCAAAACTTGTTCTATACGAGGATTACACAATTGTTTTGTTTATTTGACGCATATCTTTTTATAATATTTTATAGCAAAACCACAATAAATCAAAGGCGCGTGAAAATTTTCAATGAAACTTATATACACATTTACAGTAAACTACATTGCGCAATAATATTTGAAGGATATAATAACGTAAAAGTGTCAAAAACTTTTATAAATTTTCTTAGGATGCAAACAAATATGACGAGTCATTCAGTTTTTTGTACAGTCTTCGTCCATTTTATATTGCGAGACAAAGTAGTTAAATCACAACGTTCATTGTATTATAACATTTGTTCCTTCGGTATTAGAGACGTTTTTGCATTGACGTAAGGTTTATTTTACTACACTCTTATGCTAGTATAATGCGTTTGTATTGCGATTGGCAAGTTAATCGAGAGTACTTATGCTTCTTTACTGCGATTAGCAAGTTTTTTGGCCGTATTAAGGCTTCTTTAATGCAGTCGGCAACTTAATAGAGCGTACTAATGCTTCTTTGAGGCGATTGGCACTTTCCATGACAACGATAATGCTAATAGCGCAGACATAATGCGCCTGCAATGCTATTAAATGACCTGTATAGGATCTCAAGCTGGGTAATTTGTGCGCATTTAAGACCTATATCAGCACTATAAACGTTTATAATGCTACTATAAAACGAACTCAAAATGCTAAAAGCATACAGATATGCTGTAAGACGGCCGTTATACTGCTTTGATGTGTTACTTGGGTTAACAGCCGTAATTAAGTAAATTGTGCAAAAATAGCACGTTTTGCTTAAAGTTCAACTAAGGTCACACAGAATTCGCGGAAAGGACAACGGCGTATTCTTCGTCCAAAATGGCACAAGCGCCGCACGATTTCATAACGCCGCACGAGATCATACAACGTTTGGGTTCAACACGGTCGTTGGATTCGCGCGCATTTTTGTTGTTAACAGTTTTGTGTGATTTGTCCTTAATACCAACTTTTGTTTTCACTGTCTTTATTATTTACTACACAATCACTGTTTACGTACGATTATTTTGATATATGTTTCATAGCAAACAACTCACTTTAAACCGGTAGAATTTCTAAGTGGGAGCTGTCAAAAACATTGTTTACATGTCGCGCGCCCATAAAGCTCTATAAATGGAGTACGCTTCGCCTCATCTTTCCAAACAAAAAAGTCTGCCAAAATCTGAGGGGGGCGAGGTAGCACGCATGTGAAGTTTTCTATTCAAAGGTACATCATTGTCGGTTGTTAATACAGTTTATTTCTAAATGAATTTTTATGGCAGCAACGCTTTATTGACAACCGACAAAGATGTACCTTTGACTTGAAAACACCAAACATATTTGACATATTATTTTTATACTTCATAACACTAAATGGAGCTATAGATAGTCGACTGTACAGACGTTAACATATGGTTCATTATTGGATGCAGTCTTTGGAAATGTCAAACAAAAAAGCCAAGGATCATTTTTGATTGTATTTTCAAACAAAATATAGAAGACAGCAATCCTTAAGCGCATTAAATATGGAGAAGTGTCAAACGTCAAATAGTTACTGCCCGTCAGAAAGAAAACGATTGTCTTTGAATCGATTCTGTAAACGAAGCTTGATTTTCGATTTAGGTTAAATCTTTTATTACGAAACTAATGGTAAATAAAGTAAAACTGTACTTACATCTGAAATGGTATTTCATCTTTTTGTAAACTAGACGAAATATAACATTTTTTACATCCAAAAACAGCGCATAAGGGCATTTTCACGGAGCTTGTTATCCATCGACAGCGATGACGAAAATGGCGTGGCATCGATTATTGAAATAGTTTTTATAGATGTACTAGATTTTCCGCCAATACTTTTGACAGAGGGGAAATGATACTCAGGGCCTCTCCTGGTTTAGAACTCTCTGCGCGCGCCATTTAGGGATGTCCTACTGACTAGGTTAAATGCGGCTAATGAAGTGGACTTACCTTTTTGGAAGCCATTTTGTTCGCCCTTTATTATAGCATACTTATTACAAAAGGCTGTGATTCTAGCATGCATTGCCTTCTCAAATATTTTTGACAAAACTGGTATCATGGTTATTGGACGATAATTATTTAAGTCTTCTTTACTATTACATTTAAAAAGAGGTCTTACAATTGAAATCTTTAACTTTTTAGGGAAAGCTCCTTGTACAAAAGAAAGATTTATCAAATAAGTTAAAATAGGTGCGATTATTGGAGAACATATTTTGATGACATATGTACGTTGATATGTCATCGTATCCCACTACGGTTTTATTTTTTAATGCTCTGATTATTTTCATGATTTCTGTTGAGTTACACGGATACAAAAACATGGTAGCATTACATGTCTTTATATTAGGCAGAGCGTGTTCCGTATGATTGTATCTGTTTCGAGTAAGATTTATAAAGTACTCGTTAAAAGCTCAAACTCAAAGTCAAACATTTATTCAGTAAGTAGGCCACAAGGGCACTTTTACACGTCAAAGTAAAAGAAAGAAAAAAAAAATCAAACTACACCGGTTCTAACCCTACACCTCTGACCCGAGAAGAATTATGTTCGGCAAGAAACTCGGCGGGACTTATTTTTTCAAAACAACAGTACATCAAACTAAACAATACATATAAGTGCGTTGTTCTATAAGAAAACATATCAAATCAAGGTTAGATTAACCAACAATAGGTTATAGTATAGTTTAAGAAAAATACCAAAGAAAAAAGATGAGTCCAAATCTGACTATTTGAAAATGAATTAAAACCTGACCAGAAATATATGATCATGCGCCATGTTGCGGAATTTCATTGGAACTAATTTCTTACAATGGCAATAATTTTAATAACATAATGATATGCATGTGTGAGTAAATGTGATAGGCTGTCACTGTTGTCAAGTGTCATTGAGACGGTTTACTTGAATAATAATAAAGTGTTGAATATGAAATAATAAACGACAAAAATATCCCAAAATTATCCATATTCAAGAGCGAAACATTGTAAATAGTGTATATACACTATTTATTATATAATAAACTCCTGTAAATAATACACTCGGGAAATGAAACTATTTCACTGTGAAACATTTTCAAATTAACATCAGAGCTGACAGGTAAACAAATCAAGATGTCACTATACCATAGACAATTATACGCTCTATGACTGTTGCTATATAAATGAGAATAATAGCGCCCTCTTGACAATAATCATATATTTCTGGTCAGGCTTTACATACAAGTTTGATATACTTTCTTACCTGAACTGTGTCTTCTACATAAATTTCCAAATTATAATAATCCATCATCAACAGTTAGAAACAAATTTTGAATTTATTAAAAAAAAAAAGTAAGTGATTCTAGTATACAATAAACATACTATTTCAAAATTATCCTTAGAGATGTATAAGGTCTCCAAGTGTCTTGATCTATGTATTCTATATAATAAAAAAATATGGATAATCAAGCACCGAATGTTGTGTCTAAAGCCAAGTAAACTAAAATTAAATATGATTAATAAAAGGTTACGTAATTGTGTGGCCCCAGTTAGCCTAAACAGACCGGTCTCCACAAACAGCACCCGTTCACGAGTATGACGCATATCTCAGCCATCGCCTCCCTCAACCTTTCTTCGGGAAAGTGGCGACCTGATCAACGACGCCACCATAAGCAGAGCCTTTTAAGCGAGCATGACATGTTCAAGCTGGCGGGCTTTATTAATTATTAAAAACTAGCCACGTTTAGTGTAAAAGTGTCGTAAAATTCATCAAAAGCACTATTTCATTCACATTGGTTATAAACTTTATTCCAAGACAAGCTATTTAGGAACATAAAACTTCGCAATATTATCCTGGCCAAAGTCTCTTTTTGTAATGTTCCAGCTTTCTATTGGAGCGGTTTTATTATCGATTAAAAAGGTCAGCGTTTGTCCTGTGTGATCAGAGAGGCCTAAGTCATGTATAGCTGCAACATCATTTGGTCCGTTGGTAACCACATGATCGATGCAGGTGTTTAGTCTAGTTGGACTGTTGATGTGGAGGTAACAGTTATAGTTTTTCACAATCCTTTTTAATTCTCGGCTGTCTTTAGAATCGATTAACGTGTTTATATTGAAATCACCAGTAATTATAATTATGAAGAATCACCAGTAATTATAAGCCTATGCAATTTATGCAGGACAGACTCTAGTTTGTTCAAGAATATAATATATGTGTTGTGTTCGGTGTAGGAATTCTATAGATACAAACTATGACACATTTATAATCTGGAATTTCGACACCACAGCATTCGAAATTGTACTCTGACTCTACTTCAGCAATAGGTCAAAGTAACGGAAATTAAATGTACTCAATTTGCACCGCAAAAGAAATAACAAAAGGTTCCGTGGTCGTGCTAGGGAGTATCACACAAAGGATTAGACAGCTGTAGGTAAAGCCTGACCAGAAATATATGATCATGCGCCATGTTGCGGAATTTCATTGGAACTAATTTCTGGCACTAAACACTGGCAATAATTTGATTAATGACAGAATGATATGCATGTCCGAGTGCATGTGATAGGCTGTCACTGTTGTCAAGTGTCATTGAGACGGTTTACTTGAATAAAAATAATGTGTTGAATATTAAATAATAAACCACAAAAAATCCCAAAATTATCCATATTCAAGAGCGAAACATTGTAAATCCATACTAATATTATAAATGGGAAAGTGTGTGTGTGTGTTTGTTTGTTTGTCCGTCTTTGACGGCAAAACGGGGCGACGAATTGACGTGATTTTTTAAGTGGAGATAGTTGAAGGGATGGAGAGTGACATAGGCGACTTTTTGTCTCTTTCTAACCCCCCACTTCCCTAGAATGGGGGGTGGAAGTTTGTATGGAGCATTACGGGGGGCAAAGGGGAACCGTGTTACCCCGAATTTAACGCGAGCGAAGCCGCGGGCAAAAGCTAGTAGTGTATATAATAAACTGATGTAAATAATATGCTCGGAAAATGATACTATTTCGCTGTGAAACATTTTCAAATTAACATCAGTGCTGACAGGTAAACAAATCAGTGACAAATCAATATGTCACTATACCATAAAGAATAACACGCTCTATGACTGTTGCCATATAAATGAGAATAATAGCGCCCTCTTGACAATAATCATATATTTCTGGTCAGGCTTTACCTATCCGCTAACACTTTCAAAATGCTGTTCTGACTCTTCCTGAGTCCTGACCCGTTCCACCCAACGACGCAGGGTTTTTTCTTATGATTGCGTGGAAGTGTAAGTTCCTTGGCGCACTTATTATTATTCGAATCAATGACATTCTTTTTAGCTATGGTAATTATTATTTTCGGAGCTTGATTTCGTCGGGTTTTTATAAATAAAATCATCTAAGAATATATTTTTTTATTTTCTGTAACTCGGACAAGATAACAGATTGGTTTTTGGCCGTTTATATCCAAAAAACGATTTTTTTCTGAAGTTCATTATATCGATAAAGTTGTTCATGAGTTTTATAAAATTTACTGTGCCCGAAGAATCTTGGAATCTTGTGGATTTTAGAATTTCGTCGCAAAGAGTTAATGCATTAGCCACTCATGCTTAAAAATTGGGTGGCGAGCTTTACTTTCATTATCTGTTGTCGGAAATATATATGCCGCGGAGTTAATTTGTAGGCAAATCAAAGGCTCTCGCTCTGTTGTAATTTAAATTTATCAGTAACTGCCATTTTACGGATTGACTGATTTCATTGAAGAGTAACCTTTTCTGTTCAAAGGTGTTTCTTATTATTTTGATGATGTGACACGGATCAAGAAAAATGCAAATTTTTCTGATGTAGTAGGATGTAAGTGTTGTAGGTCTTCAAATTAGCATCGGACAAATTACATCCTTAAATCTCAGCCGCTTTCAAGTTCGCCGAACATCCGTCAAACGTGACAATGGCAACAGTCACACCAACGTCATGACACTTTTTTAAGTAGACATTGATTAAATTAGCTTTACTATCCTCAGAAATGCCGGCTACCAGAAAGTACCCTACGGGATATTAAACTTTATTACGTTAAATAATACAATATAATATAAAAAATAACAACATAAGAAGAAGAGGAATCTAGTGTTCTATGGTGGGTATTCCACAGCCTTCGCATCCAAATCTTTCTATTTTTCTTCTCGTTCCTCTAATTCTCATAGAGACCGCTCTGATGATTGATATTTGTATTTTGACTTTGATCCAGCTTATTATTTGTGAGTATGGTTTCGACCATTTTTCACTTAGCTTTAGACATGTTTTCTTTATAAAGGATTCGTATTCTATTCCAACAATGCCATCGCAGGAGACCACAAGGGGAGTAAATGAGGCTCTAAGATCTTCCGCAGCCAGATCGTATTTGCGATGTTTTTCACGAGCGTGTATTTGGGCGATTGTGGGCCATGTGAGTTGGCCATACGAAGCGGCGTCGGCATTTACGATGCGAATGTCAAAAAACGCCTTCCTCGCTGGCTCCCACACACTTTCCATTAGTAGGTCGCTTATTAGCCCTGGTTGATCTAGGGTTCCGGCTCGCATTATTGGCTCAGTGGTAGCCGAACCCCATGCTAGTTCCGCCCAGTTTTTGATGTCGTCTCTGTGTTGGTCGTGGCCACTTTTTATGAGCCCTCCTCTCTTGCAATTAAGTGCGTGGTTGAGGTTGAAACCATTTTCTCCACAACCATCGCAAGTTGGTGGCAGGTTAGAGGGTTCATGCCCGTATCTGATCGCAAGGCCATCACGAAACTGCGTTGCTGTTAGGTCGGTATCATCAGCTTTGGTCGGTATTACTGTTAGCCACTGTGATGATTTTTTTTCAATCGCCCTTTGAATGATTTTTTGTTTCTTTGTTGTCAGCTTACTTAGGATTGATTCTAATTCATGTTGTTCATTTTTTTCTCGCTTTTTTCTTTCTTCGGTTAGAACTTTATGTACATGTTTTTGGTGGTCGACTATGTTAATTTCTTCGCCGGTTCGAATTGCTTTTATTAATATTTTGTTTGCATTTGATTATATTTCATGTGCGGTTTTTGCTTGTTTTGTGGGATCATTAAGTGCAAGGCCTCCCAGCCTTGCTGGAAGTGCAAAGAGTTCGTGTTCTATGGATGTTATTTCTCTGCCCAGTATTGACTATTGACGGCGTTAAAGGAGTCTTGATTGCGTTCTTTAGGTCATTGTAGTCTTTGTCTGTTCCATCGGTTACTCTTGGTAGGTATTGCCATTCATATTGCAGTGATTTAGTAAATACAGTATGGACAGCTTGAGGATATTTTTCACTGGCTTTTGTGATTTTAGGGATGCAGTCTGTCCAATTTTTCACTTTTTGTAGTATGTAGTCGGTTTTATCGTTTATGGGTCCAATAAAGCTTCCCAAAAACCGTTGTGATTTTACAATTTTTAATCCTAATTTATCGAATTTTTGTTTGGCGATTTCTGTGAGGCCTTCTTTTACTATTAAATAACTCTTTGTTGGCTCAGGGAAATAGCCGTGGTCCTTCTTTCATTAGTAGGGTGAACCATTCTAGTATTTCATCAAATTTGCCTAAGCATGCTGACTCGTCTGCATACCAGTTCTGAATGTATTTATTCTTGTTTTTGCATGATTTTATTAGTGGTAATATTCCAATCGCATACATTTGCATTGCTAATGGGTCGCCTTGGGTTGTTCCTTCTTTACTTAATATGTATTTATTAGTAGTTCTAAATGATATGACTGCGTGTCCTCTGTAGGTATTAAAGAGGAATCTCGAGCATCGGGGCCACAGAAGTCTGGCATTCCATAATGCTAATGGACGATTGAGAGCATTGAAGGCATTGGTAGCGTCGACGAGGAGTATACCTTCGGTGCCGTCTTCATGGAAGCTTTGTGCTTGTGCTGCGCCTTCTATACCAGCTTTTATTCCATTGCATAGTTGATCTGCTCCGCATGCTTGTTGTACGTCAGTGCCTGTCGCTAAAGCCATAGCTTTTGCTGTGATGCGTTGAAGTATTTCCCCAATACCAATTGGGCGGACACCTTGACGCTTGTCAAGGGCGATGCCTCTTCTGGCCAGCAGTGCTCTTATTGCATCCCATTCTACTATTTCGTTTGCTAGTTTTCTTGTTAAGGCTGCTATTGATTCTCTTAGTTTGAGGCTATGTGGGCCAAATCGTAAAAGCATCGTTTTCCATTGATCAGCATCAGTGCCGCTTGGGCCTGCACCACCTGAGATGCTTCTTGCTACTTTTTCAATATGATTGGACGTTATATCAATATCGACGAGGTTTGGAAGTTGTGTTGTTCGGTCAAAATCCGATATATTTGGTGTTGCTTGGTTCGGGTGTTTTTCTTCTAGGATCTGAAATATGGTTTTGTCACCAATTTTGTCATCAGGGTTTAATATTCCACCTCCATTCCGTTCTGTGATAAATCTATTGGCTTGTCTTATTTTTCCTTGTAGCATCAGTCTATTAAACACACGCGACAAATGATCACAGTCTTGTTGTTTTTTATAACGATTAACCGTTTTGTTGCATCTCTCGGCTTCCTGTATTAAATCATCAAATTGACTTTCTCGCCACATTTCCAGTCTCCTGTTTATTAGACGTCTGATATCCGGGCTTTTAGTTACTAGACTGTCCCTTTGGAGAATTGTGCTGCAGTAGCAGAATATTCGTTCAGAGAAGCCATTTGTGGGTAATTCATTTACTAGTTTATTGATTTCGTTTGCTAGGAGGTCAATGAAATGACGGCCAACATTTCCTTGTGGAAGATTGTATTGTTTTCCTGACAATTTTATGATTTTCTTCCAGCGGAGTCTCCACGGAGAGTCTTGGCCGCCTTCGTTGTTTATAATTTTTGCTCCAAAGCCGTCTTTGAATATGTTGTCTAGTGGGTTGTTGTTGTTTTGGTTTGATGAAGTATTAGTAGGTTGTTCGTTGTTTTGGCGGCTCGCATAGATCTGAGGATGTGACTTACTTATATGTATGTTTAAACCACGTCTCTTGAATAACTTATAAATTATCTTGGCTATTTTCGACGGTGCCTGAGGAGGTATCGTTCATTGTTTCTTGTAATTTTGTTAATATGACGATTTACTGGTATTTTATTAACTGTAAATTTGTTTCAATTTATATATTTGTATTATTTAACGTAAAAACTATAGAAAATTGAGCTAAAACGTCTCGAAAACAATAACTTCGAAAATATTTTTCTCAGTGACACTTGACACATTCATTGACAATTCCATGACATACGGGTAATTTCCAGTTTTAATTCAGTGACACAAGAATAAAAACTAAGGCCTGCTTCGCTCTTGTGTCTTCTTCAGTCCTTTTATTGTAGCGGCTCCAAAATTAACTGCACCTAATTTGTGCTGATTATGCAACAATTTTTGTTGCCTAATAGAAATTTCATGATATACCAAGGAACACACGACAGGGTTTTCACTGTTTTGACATTTTTTTTCTAATGTCCGGAAAGATTCTGCACTGAAACCAGGCTCCGCGTCAACTGTGGAATACCACCCAGAAGTTGTTCGTGGATGGGGAAGAGCTGTGTTACTTGTACGTTTCTCTGACATATTTATAAGCAGCTGGCGAGTAATAGTGCCGAGTTAAGGCAAATTTACGCAGAGGTGCTGTATAAAGTGGTTGATGCTTGTTCAGCTTCTGTACTTTCAAAAAAGATTTGTGCAAGTCTACAAGTTTAGCTTTCGTCATTAAGTCTGTCTCAGTTTGAAAATCAAAATCAAATTTTTGTTTCAAGGATTTAACCATTTCATTAGGGGAAGCCCGGGCAAGACGCATATGTTAAGGGAATGATGAAAAAAAACACCCTAATTGTTAATCAAAATAACACTTTATATTTTTAATTTGTACTCTGTACAGTTAACTTTGGAAAATGCTATCACATATCCTTATATTTAAATAACTTCTTAGTGTTATTATTTTTTAAACAAATAGTTCCAATTATCCGTTTTGCCCGACCACCTCGGGCAAAAGGGATATACCTCAAGGGCAAAAAGGATACATACATGACAAATATATGAATTGGGCATCGCATTCATCAAAAAAATAGCTGTCTACCCTTGAATAAGAAGTACAACCCTAATAGGCCTATTTTTACAGTGGTTACACTGAGTCTGTCTTCGGTGGGTGGGTCAATGGATCTTTCAGCGCATACCAAAAAGAACACTATAAATTATTCGCTCGTTTTTTTTTTGTTTTTAGAGAGTTTTTGTTTTTAGTTTAGCTGGGGCCTAGAAATTAGAAATCTTAAGTTTTTTTATATTTAGTACCTTTTTGGTGTTTTCCATACACGCATAGCTATCCGTTTTGCCCATATCCGTCTTGCCCGAAGTACTAAATATTTTAAATTGTTTATGCCAAGAATACGTTTAACAGGTGGATAAAAAGTTATAGTCACAATTTAAGCCAAAGTTAATATACTATAGTTTTTACTAACCGTATTCGTAAAGATACGAAACGTAATACAAAAAGTTGATGGACTTGCTTTTCCAAAAATCACAACAAAACTGTCAAAAACTTTGTTTTATTTCTCCACAACAAGTACACACGTTGTTTGCTTTGATTGAACAGTCGTATCGCTACTTTACCGACTTCAGAAAGCCTAGATGCGCTATCTATTGTATAGCTTTGGTAAAATCAGATATTCTTCTTACCCACACTATGCGTATTGCCCGGGCTTCCCCTATATGATGGACATTTTTTTTTAAATTATTTTGTCTTTGCCTTGCCTTATACTTTTTTGCGATATTCTTTCTAGCAGATGTTTATAGTTCTCTTTTTAATGCGATTTTGCATGGAGAATCAAAAATACAATCAAAATCGCTGCCTTCTTACGATATTTGGATCTGACAATTTCAGTTGTTGGGGTTGTGAAGGTCCGGGCGACGGAGACTAAAACATATTTAATTAAAACATTTTTGATACATTTTGTGCATTCATTGGTTCAGTAGACAATAATATAAGGGTTCACTACACAATACCTACACATTGGACATTTCATAGAGACAAAGGAAAAAAAGATTAAACCGTAAATAGCTTAACAATGAAAGTCCATGCTTGTAAATAGGTATACCATGAAAGGGCAATATGTAGTATCGACTATAGCTTAAAAACTACATTCAGGCCATTAAGTAACAAAATACATCATAACAAAATGAGTATAGTTATTTGTATTTAATAAATCAATGATTCAAGCACCTAGTGAATTGGGGTTTAAATCTAAATATATAAAAGAAGAAACTGAGTGACTGACTGACTGACTGACTGACATTCTCGCGAACAACGCGATTCGATTCCGATTTCAGCCGGATCGTGTCGCGAAGGTTTAAGTGATATCGAGTCTAGCGATACATTTATCCATTCATTCATTTCTTCTTGTACAATGGAGGTAGAATCATTTAAATATCATTTTCGCTAACCGCGCTCCCTTTTGCCCGGCAACCGTGGTCGAGTGTAGAAGTGTTAACGTTAAAGTGTTATCGACGAAGAGAAAGGCGATTGCGCGTGGAGTCAGTGACCACACAGCTGGTTTATCAGAAAGCTAAGTGTTTATAGCTTCGTATCTTAATGTTCTCAGTCTCAAGAGTTCACCTTCTAGAGGTGCACGACTATTGCTACTGTTGCTTTGCCCGCTCAGAGTATAGCGTTGTGTTTTGTGCGGGGAAGATCAGTGGTGAGTGTCGGGTACTTCAGGAGTGCGGTGGCTTCGGCTGCCGGGTACTCCGAACTGGAGCGCAAGACCCCCCTGAGCATAACAAATACGGTAGCTTCGGCTGCCGGGTATTCCGACTGGCATATATAGGCGCCAAGACCTATGCTTTAGAAATGCGGTGACGACTGCAAGATGTTATGACTAGTGTGCAGAGCGTTGCGCTGCACTGCACATAGACATGCGCTGATGACGGCTGCCGGGTATCTCGACGTGGAGCACCGGACCCCCCGGTGCCAGGTGTCTTCCTGACCTTATAAGATGGGCTCTCCTACACGAATAGTAATTAATGGAAACTTGTTGTGTCCACAAGGACACATAAAGAACCATTCCTTAAGGAGTTGTGATCCCCGTAAAGTGTGTTGCCGGTCCACAAGGACATATGCACAGATGCAATAGTTCTGAACATTGCATCGAGGCATAACATAACTGGAAGATGCTTATTGTCCATGACTGACTAACTTACCCATTACATCTGACGATTCGTATCACTTAGTGACTGTTGTTATCATAAACCCATTTCACTCTTAGATGGTGCATACGAGGCATTCAGCGAAGTAGATAGAAGTGACCGCGACATTATAGAAAGGTAAGGAATAACCAATTCTTAGCTAACACACCAGATACCTTATCTATCTTCGCGTGTCGTCCTCGATTTTTTTGTTTTCGTGGTCATATATACATATATATATATAAAATATATGAACATAGACCTAGTTGGTATAGTATAGTTTACATATTGAGGGCGTAGCAACGCACAGCCCAAACCGCTGGTTCTAGCGATTCCAAATTTGGCACGTAGGTTCCTTATAAGGTCGAGGGGTGCACTAAGAAAGGATTTTTCTAAATTCACCTAAGGGGGTGAAATGGGGGTCCAAAGTTTGTATGGCGAACCAAGATTAGTTCGACTATTTTATTCGATACTTCACAGGAATATTCCTAACAATAAATGAGTAAATAAGTGTTTCAGGTTTTTTGAGAATCCAACCCCTAAAACGGGGAAATGTGGTGACAAAGTCTGAAAATCAAGATAGGTATTGTTCCTATGGTTTATCGGATCGCTGATTATGAAAACAACTATGATTTTAAAAACCAACGTGGCGGACGTGAAATACCATCGCCCCTGTTGGGGGTTAAATGTCTAAATATCAATATGGGTCTCCTTTTTACGTTTTTTGGGACCTTAATTACGAAAATAGCATCGATTTTGAAATTTAATTCTGTGGACATAAATTTCTTGAAAATTGTGCCAAATTGCAATCTAATTTTAATATATACAATGGGGAGGATATGACTCACTGACTGACATGTCAACGCGGATCCGGTCACCTACGGCCACATTTTTTGAGCGGCCACTTCCCGTGATCGGCCACCTCACCCATCGGCCACTTTTCGTGAACGGCCACTTGTCTCTAGGTTCATCTATCGGCCACTTCTCGGGAACGGCCACTTGTCTCGGTTCACCCATCGGCCACTTCTCGTGAACGGCCACTTGTCTCTCGGTTACAGCCACATTCCTCGAACGGCCACAATCCGTAAGCAGCCAATTTTCCATCGGCCTCATTCCTAGCAGGGCCACTTTTCTATCGGCTGCAGCCACATTTAACTGATTTCAGTTAAATGCCCTGAATAAAAGTCTCTATGGGTGCAACCACTGGTTACGAGTTCCTTTCATAGTATTAATTGTTTGTATGTATGTGAAATTGCCATCCTTACTGCACTATCTATATCTGTGGTGCTGATGTATCATTATACAGCTTGATAATAATGTGATATTAACATCATTAGAGTCTGTTCGGAATGAAAAGTGTCGCAGTTTGTATGGAAGCTCATACATTCCACGACACTTTTCATTCCGAACAGAGTCTAATAACTTTCAAAGTAACTCGGAAACAGTGGTAGCACCCATAGAGACTTTTATTCAGGGAACTGAAATCCATAACCAACCACTTTCCCATACTTTAGGTCCGGGGTCCTTTGACCTTTGTTGTTCCTGCCTTAAGGCTGACTGGCAGAGAATACCTTACGGCATTAAATCCGTATTTTGTGCTCAGATCTTCCTAAGGATAAATAAATAAATATTTACAAGCATTACTCAGGCTAAATCTACCTGTTTCTTGTCGCCTACTTGAATTAATTATGTGATAACTGGCCACTATCTGCTTTTTAATGAAATGGAAATTATTGGTTTGTTTATCCATTATGTCAATCACAATGTAATATAAGTAAGTGGTGTGAATATCATAATTCAATATAAATAATGTCTTTCAGGGAAACGGCCGTAGTAGGAATTTGCAGTGATTTTGCATTGTGGTCGTTCGGGGAAATGGCCGTAGTAGGAAACGCCCGAACAAGGAAATGGACGATGTAGGAATTTACACGGTGGCCGTACAAGGAAGTGGCCCTAGGTGACCGGATCCGTCAACGCATATCCCAAAATGACATTAGGTAGTTTTCATTGTGAGCTTATTACAGATATTTGTTCCTGAGTTATGGATGTTTTCTATGTATTTAAGTATTTATCCATATATATCTATTATATATATATATATCTCGTCGTCTATAGTTCAAAATCTGTAAGAATTAACTTTTGACACATCGCAACGCCCGTAGAACGTAAACGCGCAAGACACTTATAAACAAAATCCCATAACGATATTACAGCTTGTCATGTACGTAAACACAATATTTTACTTTTCATAAACATAACTTAATGAATGTTATATTTTTTCATATCTTAGTTATTGAATATTTTACGATAACAATTTAGCATGCAAACAGTTACGGTCTACGCCTCCTTTTTTTTAAATTTAGTGTTGTGACCATGTCTGCTGTTCCGATTCATATAACATTTCCGTAAGTCGATAAAATCGATTATGTAATCAATAGACAATATAAGACTTTTTTATCATATTGTATTAATTATGGAATTATTAATATTATTATAATGCATAATTAGTAGATAACAATTATTAAATGATCATTTCCTAAATAATTTTATATTCTGCTTTGTTATAGTTAAGTTTTCCTTTCTTAATTTATTTTTGTATATTAGGCATAACTGCATACAACTCATCTCAACTCATATTCTCGTGGAATCACTGACTTCCGAGTCACAGGCATCCGCCTAGTTCGGGAAACAGAGAGGTTCAGTTCCGGTGAAACTGTTTCAAACCTAATACATAAGTCTCTCTTAAGCTATTAGCGTACTGTGCAAATATTACTTACACTTGTATTAGGTCTTGAATTAGTCAATAAACATTATTCTTATTCTCTTATTCTTATTGTTATAATTTGAGAAGATTTGTGATACAAAATATATAGGCATATAACAAGAAAAAATCGGTTGTAGTAAAATCGATTCGAACAATTCATAAATAATCGCTAAATTTGACAAACGATACGTCTTAGCCTCATCACTAATGACGTCAATACTGAAGTGTCAAAAGTTCATTCTTACAGATTTTGAACTATAGTACCCACAACACAAGCCTTATTGAGCTTACTGTGGGAATAGGTCGGTTTGTGTAAGATTGTTCTATAATATTTATTATTTATATTTACATTAGCTTTATCCCGCGACTTCGCCTGCGTGAAATTAGTAATCGGCCCCCCTTTTTAGGGGGTGATTTTTGGGATGAAAACGGTCCTACGTTATTTCCCTTTTCCTGTTCAAATTTCATCTATAGCAACTCAGCGGTTTAAGTGTTTAGAGGTAACAGACAGACAAAAAAAAATACTATCGTTTTGAAGTTATCCCAATATTCCCAATATGCATTATTAAAAAAGTGTTACTGCTAAAAATACTAATAAATGGCATTTAATTAATTATTAGGGCTATTAAAAATAATTTAATTATAAAAATAAACATTAAAAATATTTTGTGTCCAAGTATGGCTGTATCTGTATCAAAATAAAACGACCGCGCGATAATTTTGTTTTGACTGTTTCTTTTTTCTTGAAATAAAATTATCCTTGATATTCAGTATGTGGCCTGTAACCCAAGCAAAAAATTAAACCGTAGATTCTACTCCACAAACTATAAAACTTTTGTTCATAACTTTTTAAAAATATGGAGTCTTTAGATTGTCTCTTTTTCATACAAACTAAATAGTATTATCAATGTACGTTAAAATCCGTCCAATTGACACCCTACAGACATAATAAATTTCGCAATCCAAATCCAAACAACAAGTTAATTTTTAAAGTCGCTGAACAAACGTTGTTTAGTTTGACGAGTAGAACGATTAATTTTTTTGCTCGTATTATAGGGCACACACTGTTTACTTAAAATCATATTTCCTGGCACGGTTAACGAAAAATATTGTATTTAAGTATAACACGGGCGATATTTGAATATTAAAGTGATATTCAACCCGTGATAGCCTTGTCTATTTTACTCCCGCTAACAATTTTATCAAAATCGCTCTAGTTCTGTAGAGCGATTTTGATTTTGATTTTGCGGGGTTTATAGTAATAAACATACGTTTTATGAAGTAAACGTTTTAAAATTTAAGTAGGAAACTGGACATTACGTTAATATTTTTTCACCTCAGCAGCTCGAACAGGGGTTCTTTGGTGCTCAATAACAGTGAGCAAAATTCAATTTTGCTGCGAGCGAGACAAAATGACCTTGAGATGTCCTCAGTAAAAAGACAGAGAAGGTAATATTTTCAAACTTCATATTCTAGCTTTTCTTTTTTATTTAAATACCAGACCCCCGATGCACACCAAAATAGCTTGGAAACCTAATCACAAGATCTGCGCCACGCAGGTACTAGTTTTTAGTAAATGTGCTATTTGTAATAAGTGGCGAAATTGGATCGGAAGTCAGTAAAAGAGGCGAGAATTGAGTGGGCGTCAGAGAAAGTAGAGCGGAAGACAATCGGAACTGGGTGGAAGTGGAGCGGAACTGGCGGAATTGGAGCGGAACTGGAGCGGGATTCAGTAAAAGTTGCGGGAATTGAGTGGAAGTAAGTGGAAGTAGAGTGGAAGTGAAGGGGAACTGGTCGGAAGTGGAGGAAAACTGGCGGAAATGGAGCGGAACTGGCGGATTTAGAGCGGAATTGGAGTGGAAGTCACTAAAAGTGGCGGAAATAGACTGGAAGTCAGTGGAAGTGTAGCGGAACTGGGTGGAAGTTGAGCGGAATGGCGTAATATAAGCGGAACTTGAGCGGAACTCATTAAAAGTGGCGGGAATTGAGTGGAAATCATTGGAAGTAAATCGGTGTACTAGGTGGAGGTGGAGCGGAACTGGCGGAAATGGAGCGGAACTGGAGCGGAACTCATTAAAAGTTGCGGGAATTGAGTGGAAGTTATTGGAAGTAAAGCGGTACTAGGTGGAGGTGGAGCGGAACGGGTGGAACTCGAGCGGAACGTAAGCGGAACTCATTCAAAGTGGCGGGGATTGTGTGGAAGTCAGTGGAAGGGGAGCGGAGCTGAGTGAAAGTGGAACGGAACTAGCAGAATTGAACCGGAACTTGAGCGGAACTCATTAAAAGTGGCGGGAATTAAGTGGAAGTCATTGGAAGTAAAGCGGTGAACTAGGTGGAGGTGAAGCGGAACTGGCGGAACTGAAGCGGAACTTGAGCGGAACTCGTTGAAAGTGGCGGGGATTGTCTGGAAGTTAGTGGAAGTGGAGCGGAGCTGGGTGGAGGTGCAGCGCAACTGGCGGAACTGAAGCGGAACTTGAGCGGAACTTATTAAAAGTGGCGGGGATTATGTGGAAGTTAGTGGAAGTGGAGCGGAGGTGGGTGGAGGTGAAGTGGAACTGGCGGAACTCGAGCGGACCTTAAGCGGAACTCATTCAAAGCTGGGATTGTAAAACCGGTTTTATTAAATACCTGTATTAAAATTGACAAGCTATTACCGGTAATAAAAGAATACCTGTATTCTAATTAGAGGTATTGTAGTCATTTCGCTTTTATCTATACCTCCTATAACTAGACTATTTACCATAATTAATACCTGTATTCAATACCGGTATTCATTGCACTTGAAAGATAACCACTAAAACGCAACAAATAGGTGTAATAGTGTACGGCACTCGTACGGATCAGTCGCGCTTCTTTTGTGCATTGTCTTTTATCAAGTGCACCGTCGAGAGATAAGGAAGTTAGTGTGCCGGTAACCGGTTTCGCGTACCGGCCGGCCGGCGATCTAATGAGTGTTGTTTACGAATAAAATGGGAGATAATAATAATGAGCAATGGGCCGATGGAGATGCGAATGAAATAGAATTACCGATGTCTAGGAGCAATTCTATAGATGAGGAGATGTTAGAAGCAGACCAATACCTTAATAATAAGCTTAAGGAGTCGGTGGTAATCGAGGATTTAGATATCTCAAGGCCACCAAAACGGGAATTCGACGAGAACCAATGTACCATAGTTGGAGACAAGAAAGCGAAAAAGGTCAAAGCGTGTATCGGGACAATTGAAATATTTATTACGTCTTTGGAAAAACTGGTCGTTGAGTGAAGTTGTACGCTTGTGTTTCAAAGGAACCTTTTTGCCGTCATATGTTTTTTAGATGGGTTGAGACTCAAAGTGGACCCGTATATATTCCCAGTTTCACAATGTTCCCGGTGCTGGAAGCTAGGTCATACACGAAACAGATGCCCTTCTAATAGAATCATATGTAAGTGTGGCAACGATCATGCAAATTGCGAGGCAACTGAGTTCAAGTGTGTTAATTGCAAAGGACCCCATATATCGCTATCAAGGTCATGCCCAGTATATTTGAAAGAAAAGAGGTTGCGAGAACTAATGGTTGAGTATAACTGTACATACAGAAAAGCTTTAGAATTGTGTGTAACGCCCGAGTCTCCCGAAGTAAAGGAACGCATTGAGTATGCAAAGGTGTATAAATCTTTTCCAAAATTAAAGTCTTCGGAATCCACTAATCCTGTGCAACCTTCTCAGCTTACGCAAGATCAATCCTATGCCGAGATAGTGGAAACAAAAGCAATGATACACCGTGAAAATCCAAGACAAGACACCTCCGCGCGACCCTCTAAAATGAAAAAAATGAAAAACTCGTGAAGGGAACGACGAGGAATTCTTCATGAACGGCATATTTCAAAATAGTGAACCGGGAAAAAACTTTGAAGACGAGAACTTACAAGACCAAAAAGAGAAAAGTGTTGAATTTAGCGAACTAGTAAAGCGACTAAAATAAATTTTATTTTTAAAAGGACTAGACATGCAGGTGAAAGTACATAGAATTATAAAGTGTTGCATTCAGTGGATTATCTTGTTATGTGTTGAAAAACTTTCTAGCTGGCCGATATTGAAAAGTGTCAAGATTTTTTTTATAAATGATAATGGAATGTAACAAAAAACAAATAGTTAAACTGAAAATACTCCAATGGAACGCTCGAAGTCTCAGGCCGAAACTGTTAGCATTCGAAAATATATTAATTCAGGAAAGAATCCACGTTGCTGCCCTATGCGAAACATGGTTAGAACCTGATCAAATCTTAGCGGTCAAAAATTATAATATTTATCGTAAGGATAGGGACGGTTCGTATGGAGGGGTTGCTCTGCTCGTACATAAGTCTGTTAAATCAAATATACATAATGTTAATGCCAGTAATCCGGGAATTGAACTTCTTTGCATTCAACTCTTTAATTGTGACCAAATAGAATATATAAGTGTCGTGTACTGTCCTCAATCGGTACGAACTAAAAAAAATGATTGGGACAACGTATTTTCGTTAGCCAGTAAAAAAACGCTTATTTTGGGGGATCTGAACGGACATCATAGCAACTGGTCGTATAAAACAGATACACGAGGATCACAAATTCATGATTCAATAACTGATAATATGTTTGTGTCACTCAATGACGGCAGTCCCACACGAATCCAATATGTCAATAACCATTTGCAGCAATCGTCACCAGATTTATCTTTAGTGTCGTCGGATATAGCCTTAAATTTCGCTTGGCAAGCACTAAATGAAACATTAGGTAGTGATCATCTCATGATACTAATAACAACTAGTCTAGAACCAAGTAATAATTTAAACCCGCGACGAAATTTTAAAAAAGCTAATTGGAACAAGTATAAAACTTATCTGGAAGAATTATTTACCAACTTTCACTGTAATAATAATTTACAAGACACCTACAATAGTTTTATAGAATGTATAAATGAGTCAGCAGATGATCATATACCCTATATCAAACAATGCTTAAATCCTACGACTAAATTTTTACCTAAACCATATTGGAACCAGTCCTTATCGAGATCAGTCGCCGAACGCCGGCTAGCACTTTCCTCATTTAGACGGAATCCCACGCCTAATAACTTAGATATACTTAAAACTAAAATACGAGACTCACAAAAGTTAATCAGAAAAACGCGGGATGAGTCATGGCAACTGTTTTGTTCATCTTTAAACCAGTAAACTACACAATCTGATCTATGGCGCAGAATGAGATGGTTTAACGGATCTCGAAGTGTTATTAATCATGTAGATAAGGAAAAAGCAATCCAGTTATTAGCTAACTTAACGCCCGATTACGTAATGCCATGCGATCCACCTATATAAAACTACAACTGCAGGCTGGAAGTTCCTATAACGAAACAAGAACCTATGTATGTGGCGTAAAGACACGACACGTTGTGACAATATATCATACTCAATGATTAGCCTTTTGAACGCCACGCATCGGACAGAAAAATCGTGCCACCAGCGCCAGAGCGAAATTTGCACGAGCGCACTCAGATACCGTAGTGATTGGAAAACAACATATCGACGAAACATTTCTTTCCGCCTAATAGTGGATTTAGTTAGGCAAAATCACTTTAGATATTTAGAAATCATAATAGTAAAGAATATTCATTTCGTATTTTTCTTATACCTTATACACCTAAAATCAACTACAAGAATATGAAAATTAATATACAATTTAATAAAATTTTGTCAATATAGCCACAGCACTACTTAAGGCGACGATATATGCAAACACGTCAAATCGAGGTGTTTTCGTGCAAGGTTTTTGAAGAAAACAAACCACGTTGGAGCATGTATGTTACATTTTCTGTAGGGGCATATAGTTGGGTTCGGTCTTGTATAACATAATTAGGTATATAAGAAGATAACTTTATTCGAAAACAAGTCATTAGGTATATATATCATCGTTATGAAACTGGTTTGGAGAAAACTTGTCGCAAGTTTTATTTCGGTCAGAAATAATTCTATGTTGCGAAATTAAACATAATTACTTCTTACCACATTACTAATGTTCTACCGATAACTATAGTCGTATTAAGCGCTTAATAAAAGTTTTAGACGCAAAACCTTGTAGAGCCTGTAATAATCAGAACTATGCAATTGCTGCAATAAAACTTATAGGCGTTTATTCTATTGCAGCCAGAGACATGTTTCTTGTGTCAAATTTGAGTAATATGATTAGTAATTTTGAGTGCGGAAATTCGTTCCACATAGCTTAGGTTATAGTACGCTTGCTTACTAAGTAGATATGTCCGAGTTCAAATCTAGGCTGATGTTAACTTTTTTGTTTATTTTTTTATCTCATTTCTCATTTATATTTTCAATCCTGATCCTAAGCGATTTATAGGTATTTTTGGACAAAAAAAAGTCAAATCATACTATAGTCAAGTTAGTAGTTAGTTTAATCTTTTTATTTTGACTTTTTTACCCAATATATTTAAACTACCAACTTATTAAAGAGACTAATTCATTATTCAATTTTTACAGTGGGTATGGGTACTTTTTACCATAGACGGCTTCGTCCATGTTTTTACCATAATTTATATTACAAGAGTGCGTTTGTTCGAGCAGTTTCCATCCGAGGCGACGTTGCCAGCTTACTCTCATTTGCTCATTTCGCTTCTTGCTTTGCGCTGTTGCAAGCTAGATCTATATTATGATATGAATGACGGATACATTGAATACAATCAAATGCGCTTGAAGTTGAAACACATTCGTGCATTTGTCAGTGATTTGTCCACGTCATCGTGTTAGGTTGTATATCTCTCTCTTTACTATGGAATAAGAAAGAAACAATCGGCTCGGCTGTCCCGGCACTCTGCGATGTCTGGTCGCGCCATTAGGTTTATATGGTTTATTGCATGTTCGTTTTCGTACGATTTAAAAGATATGGTGAATTATTAATATTATTATTAGGTAGGTAAGTAGATATGGAATTAATTTAATCGTATAAGTATATATACCAATATAATTTCTCACAATCCCTAAAATGAAAAAAACAATAAGTAAGGTACGATGGGGTAAGACCGGACCATTTTTGAACTAGTTGGTCAGCTTTCAGGGCTGACTTTTATGCTTTACCTTTGTAAAAATTTCTCGAAATATTAATCCTTGTTTCAAATCAGTATGAAGTGTACCTAAGCTGTTTTTCCTGTATAAATTTTCAAAATCTACTCCTTCTACTTAAGATTGGACTATTGAATAAAATGTACTCTTAGTAAGTTTTTAGGTGCTAGTTTTCTTCCACTTATCGATTTTGTCAGCTTTGTAATGCAATAATAAATTTTGAAGTGCCCTTACTTATCGTTCTAGAGCTTATATGGTCTTGTTTAGATTAATATTATACGAGAATAAATCATACTCGAAAGGTTTTTTTATAATAAAACATTTTTTGTAAAAGTGGAGTATGTGTCAGTTTTCCGTCCATACTTATTGATGTATTGATATTCAAGTTTTTGAAATAAAAGCTTATAATTAAAATATCAATTAAAGAATAAATAATTATTATCAATGGCAAATTTGACCTCAAAAAGTTTTTTCCATGTAGACGGAGAGTCAGGTTTTATTGCTCTCATTATTGTGTCATATCTGACGTGGCCAGCTCTTAGTCCAATGAATTTGTAGCAGTTTAATCAGGTGGACGGCAACCCGGACGGGAAACTAGCATAACCACCCTATGCACGGTTTCAAATAATAGATATAATTATAAACCGCCTTTATTATGTTAATTCATAATAATTCAAAAACGAGTGAGTTAAAAATATTGAGAGTGGAAAGACAAGATGTTTCAAACCTTTGAAGCAAGATGTTTCAAAATTTAAACATTTTAAAAAACGCTTTTGGCTATAATTCTTTTTTTTTCCCCAGCCTACTTGAAGAGATATAATACGTATCCATACTAATATTATAGTGTGTCTGTCTGTTAACTCTTCACGCTTAAACCGCTCAACTGATTTAGATGAAATTTGGTATGTATAAGGGGATGAAAACGGAATGGAAGTTTATACGGAATTGTTGCTCCCTGTTGACTTGAAATAGCATACGTGCTAGTTTTATATTTGCTCTTAGATTTTACTAACTAGTAACTTTTATTTTGCGTTTTATTATGTAATTCCATATGGCTCATGTTAATTTCGCGCAGACGAAGTCGCGGGTAAAAGCTAGTATTTTAATATTGTAATGGATTTTGATATGATAAAACTTTTGAAATAGATGGCAATTAACCAAAACTAACCCAAAAATGTACCCAAAAAACCGTGACGACCCTATACACGACACGATACAACTAATCCATACTAATATTATAAATGGGAAAGTGTATGTGTGTGTTTGTTTCTTTGTTTGTCCGTCTTTCACGGCAAAACGGGGCGACGAATTGAAGTGATTTTTAAAATGGAGATAGTTGAAGGGATGGAGAGTGACATAGGCTACTTTTTGTCTCTTTTTAACCCCCCACTTCCCTAAAATGGGGGGTGAAAGTTTGTATGGTTTGTTACCCCGAATTTAACGCGAGCGAAGCCGCGGGCAAAAGCTTTTATATGTTATTAACTTACTCGTGCTGACTTTTCGTGTTTTTAAATCTTTTGTGTAATTTCAATTTATAATTCTTATGTGAGACGACAAACGCTTTTATATTTGTCAATATTTTTAGTAAAAAACACTTATGGTATATAAATGAAAATGGTTAAAACATGTTAAAAAATTAATCTTAAACTTTAGGTTGAATTAAGTTATTTGCTTTTTAGCTATGGTTTTCTGTAAGGTACTTCCCCAGTCGAGCTCTGAGCCAGGTCCAGATTTGAGCGTGATAACATTCGCTGAACTGTGCCTTACCACAGTTAGCGAGATAACATTCGGAGTGCCCATACCTCCCTTTTGGACATAACATACCCGTGTCTAAACCTGTTCCTAGTAACCAACTAGGTACCAATTTAAAAAATGTTCACAGCAACAATTAATTGGATCCAGTCTTAAATGCCACGCAAAAACAAATCAAACCATTTTTTGTGACAAACAATTGAATTTATAGAACGAAACTTTTTTGTCTATAAAGATCACATGTATGCGCGACTTCGGCAGCAGATAGCATACATCCTCCATACTACCCTCTTGAACCTGATGTTTATTCAGTGTTGGGCGTAATTTATTAGATGGTACCTACTTTTGTAATGAATTAAATTGCTAATTAAATTACATGAAAATCAAATATTAAGTAATTGAAATTGCTTGTAATTGAGATTACATGTCAGTAGTATTCCCGATTACATATAATTTGTAATTGCAATTACTTTTATCTTAACTACTTTTACTTGTAACTTCGATAATTTGAAATAATATACAAGTTCAATTTCTTTTTGGGTCAGTGGGGGCAGCTACCAGATCCCTCGCTGCAACGCGAAAATGGTCTTAGAAGACCTTCCCTCAATTTCAAATTAATCAATCTTCATTAATTTGAAATTGAGGGAAGGTCTTCTACGGATTTTGGAAAAAAACATACAGGATGCGAGATGAGGTCACATTTGGTAAACTTCTTTTTGATGCCAATCGATCCCATTCTTGTATGGGATCAAAAATAATTTGCGGCTAGAAAAGCCACAAATTGAGAAAAACTTTTCCCATACTTTATGAAAATTGTTTTTTTTATTTTTCACATGCTGCTTTTTTATGCCAATCGATTCCATTCCTATCGTTTCTAATAGTTTCCTATTATTAGGTATTGTATTAAAAAGCCACAAATTAAATATTTTCCATACATTTACTATAAATAATAAATAAATATTATACGACAATCTTACACAAATCGACCTAGGCCCACAGTAAGCTCAATAAGGCTTGTGTTATGGGTACTAGACGACGATATATATAATAGATAAATATGGATAAATACTTAAATACAAAGAAAACATCCATAACTCAGGAACAAATATCTGCGATCAACACACAAATAAATGCCCTGACCAGGATTCGAACCCGGGACCTCCTGCTTCGTAGGCAGGGTCACTACCGACAGGGCTAGGAGATCGTCAAATAAAGAATAAGTGATTTTTAGGGTTCCGTAGCCAAATGGCAAAAAACGGAACCCTTATGGATTCGTCACGTCTGTCTGTATGTCTGCCCGTCCGTATGTCACAGCCATTTTACTCGGATCTGTATGCCGCTACTTAGTTATGTATTTAAATAAAATAAAAAAAATTTAAGGGGGGCGCTCCATATATCTAAATTTCAAAAAAATTGTTCTTACCATATATCAATATGTGATACATCAATCGATAGGTCTTTAAAAATAATATTGAAGTTTTTTTGATCATTTTGTGATTAAGTAAATATTTTTTGATATAATCGCTTCGAAAGTCAGAAAAATTTTGTAGCCCCCCCTGTAACTTTTGAACCGTAAGTCCAAAAAATATGAAAAAATTTGAGAAGATGCGCCTTATATACTTGCTACGAAAATTGTTTTGAACATTATCGGTTTAGCCATTTTTGAGCCATTTCCAAAAAACTTCTTCCATAGGCATCAGATACGACCTTTTGCTATTAGTTTGGTTCTTATTCCATTGAAGGTACGGAACCCTCCTATGCGTGGTCCGACACGCACTTGGCCGGTTTTTTAAACTTTTCACTTAAACAACAGTCGTTTTTATTAAGCATACCTACCGGAAGAAACATTTAAGTAAAATGTTAATGTACCTGAAAAAAGCGGCATCGCCATTATATCAAAATGCAACTAGGTACAGGTACACAATAGTGTTGGAGGATGTGTGGTTTGTATTTGCAACTAAAGGATAATTTTCCAGTTAGGTAATTGAATTATCCGATGTTCTCCCGATGCGGTCTTATCCCAACGCACTTTACCGTCCTCATTGAAAGCGATTTTGACCATCTCTAATTTCGTTATAGATACTAAAAACCTGGATTTTTCAGAGCAGAAGAGGACATAAAACAAATTAGTTATCTTCAGTTTAGTACATTTTATTTGAACTTTTATTTTGAAAGACTTGACACGTACTTGACACATAGAAATATAACCGCCATGATGAATGCTTATTTTGGATATTTAGAATAAAACATTATAATTGTGCGATTATGATACTGTAGGTAATGGCGTGCGTTGGTCAAGTAGTTTTATATTATAGGTAACTTTAATTATTTCGTCATTGATTACCTACATACAATAGTAACTTTAATTAAGTAAGTACACATAAAATGGAATCATTATCAAAGCGCCATCTTACTGTAAAAGACCGCGATTGCTTGACTATTTAAACATGTCAACATTGAATTGTCATAGTTCATCTCAAGTATACTAGATGGCAGAAGCGGAAGCTGCGATTATAAAAACGCAAAATGCAGTCGTCAACCGCGATACCCGTCACCTTAAGTGATAACGTCACGCGCTGACGTGTTATGACGGCTTTGGCGCTGGTGGCACCGTAACTTATTATGAATGTTAGAGTTGGGGGTGAGAGATATTCATTCATTTCTGTATCGATATTTCCGTGGTGTAACTGTATGAAGGAAAATACGTTAGGTTTTTTAAGTGTTTAGTCGAGTAACAAAATGTTTAACAATACCATCAAATAAATAAATTTTATGATAAAAAATAATGAACATCGGACAGAACGGGTGTGTAGGTAAAAAAACACCTCGCGCACATTTCATTCTTTTGTACCTAAATTAACTTGGTATATCCCTAATAATGACATATTCTTTGTTCACTTAAACTCAGTCTCTCACCGATAACATTCATATTGGTTGAAATTTTATCTAAAATACCATTTCATTATTTTTACTTATTTGGTATGAATGAAATGGACCGAAAGCCCACGTGTCGTGGTATTTATCATTGTTTAAAGATTAACAAGAATGCGGCGAAGCAATAAGATTAAAAGAAACGACATACACATTGTTAGGTTTTAAATACGCCCTTATAACACTCATTGTATTTATTCCATTGTGACTTTAATAAAACTCTTTCTTTTTTTATAATTCATATATTAAAGTAAAAAATGTAAAAATTTAAAATATATACCTTTTTTAACATTACGATATGTAGTTCCTAAAACTAATCTTCTACACGAATCACAGTTTAATAATTAGTTTTATTATATAATATAGCATAAAATGCGAAAAACATTCATAATTAGTGTTTGGTTAATGTTCATACAATAATCAACATCGACCACTATGCTTTCAAACGAACAACACTATTTCGAAGTGACGTCACGCCGCTTGACGTGATTACCCGTCAACGGTGAGGAGGGCAGTGCCTTTTTGTTCTTTTAAATAGCTTTGAGGTATTTTCAATTTTTTTCTTGAGTTACGGGTTATTTTGAATGAAATTTTTACTAAAAAGATAGGTGAATGGTAGAGCTATAATAAATATACAAAAATATTTCTATAAAAGCTGTTTATTAAGGAGTATTTTGACCTCTTATTTTGGACGTTTTAACACGTCATGGCGCTGAGGGCACGACTTTTCGTTGACGTGTTTGAATGGCTTTGGCGGTCAAAGGGTTAGTAACCTCCCAGACAACGGTAAGGTGATTTTATTATCGTTATACAATCAGTTTCTTGCCTCGGGGCTCGTATTATCACAATGGCGGGTAATTAACATCGTTCCGATACCTAAACCGGGCCGTGATCCGCAATCAACGGATGCACTAAGACCAATTTCAATGATATCTTGTCTTTGTAAAGTATATCACAATATCTTAATTAAGCGCGTTGAATGGTATATAGAAAAAAATAATATCCTATCGATTCATACTACCGGATTTCGTAAGTGTAGATTGCTGCTTATGGCGGTGGAATAGAATAAAAAAACAAGGTTTAAAGAAACTGCATTTGTTTCCGCCGAAATCCGCCGCAAGCACACGAGTACGTCGTAGGGTTGGATTCGTAAAAAGCCGGTCTGATTATTGCTCCGAGGCGTCGAGTTGTTCCCACCACGCAAATACTCCCCTGGAGAAGCCGGAACTGGTGCGGGTCAGGAGACGGGCGAGCTGAGGGACGTCAGCGCGGGCCGCTCAGGAACAACTGCCTGGGTCTGGTCTTCAAGGTATATCCGTAACTAGGCACCCTGGAATTTATTTCCGTTGTGTAAATAAAATATTCACTATTTATCTCCGCTGACTGTACTCGGCACGGTAAGGAAGCATAAGCAGGAAGCAGTACTGCATGATGATGATGATGAAAGGTTGGTGATGTGCGGATAGTTCTCAGTTCTCAATCAGACGGAGTGTACAAAGTACAGAAGTAAAAGAAAGAAAGAATAAAAGTGTTCGAAGCAAAAGCGGTTAAATCTAACGGTCAACTTTTCAATTTAAAATTACAAACATGAATTACTATTTAAACACTAAAAGGATACTATTTTTTTCTACTCCAGCACTTCTATATGCCAATTAAATGACTGATAGTGGTATCTAAAACTACATCATTTAAGTGAAGGCGCTAAAGTCTATTTGTCTATAGGTACTTTCTATAACTGCTAGCAGTCACACAAAACATATTGTGCAACTGTTTTTGTTTTTTTAATACACCGACTTCCAGGTGCCATGTCTAAAAAGGGTTCGTTCTTGTTTACAATATAAATTATATTTTCAAATTGATATATACTTGAAATTATTTTTGCACAAACTATGATAAAAACATTATCATGTCTTTTTAAAAGTATTAATATTTTAAATAATTTAGTTTCCATATTTATGAAAAGCATAATAGTACTTTAATGTAAACTTTTGCATTGAGAGCTACTTGAACGAAGCCATATTTTTTTGCAATTGAAAACCAACTCGTGGTCTGTCTATGACATTTAGTCAAAAAGTTAATATTTAAAAAGTTTCAACACAATGTACGGCTTAATTTTTGTATTTAAACTCGTATATTACGTTAATATCAAGAAGTTTATGTTAATTTGCATAAAATAAGTGACAAGAAAACTTCACAGTGAATATCCGAAGACTTCGGCACAGTACAGATAAGAGCACAAGTAAGAGATATTAGTTGATAAAAAAATCTTAAAACAAAATTGATTTATGTACTCGTGATACTTAAGAACTTTAAAATTATTTATTAATTACGTTTTTGCTACTGTCGTAGAAAAAGTTTCGTGTGCAACGGTACATAATTAGGTCTTAAAATTCTCGGGTCTATTATTACAAAATTCGGCTTCGCCTCATTTTGTAACTTCGACCCTCGAATCTTAAGAACCCTTATTATGTAACTGTTGCACAAAATACTATTAAAATATTACGTGGAATGATAAATATGCAAAATAAAGGCTAAGAAATGGAAGGCAGCAAAATCACACAAAGAAATATCGTAACTGAAAAAAAACCGTTAGTCACACAATTTGAATCTACCTGTTTGTAATAAGCTAAGAAATGTTCAACACTTCCATAACATAACATGTTGGTTTCCGTGGGGGCCGCTCGGCTGGTGATCTTCTAGTTTACCTGACACATCGTTGGGCGCAGGCGATCGAGACAAAAGGTGAAGCATTGGCAGTTAGTTTGGATATTGCGAATGCCTTTGATGGGGTCTGGCACAAAGCACTTCTAACGAAACTTCCATCTTATGGACTTCCCGAGAAATTGTGTGAATGGGTCAGTAGCTTTCTTGCAGACAGACGCATCAAGGTCGTAGTTGACGGTGAATGCTCTGACTCCATGTCTGTGAATGCTGGTGTCCCCCAAGGCTGCGTGCTATCACCCACGCTGTTCCTTCTGCATAAGGAGTGATCCGAAAAAAAAGTAGCCGTGCCTTTTTTGATTTATCTTTTTATTTTGTGCCGATTTAGAAGCAGTGTTTATATTTAAATAATCTCTAGATACAATCATACAAAACATAAATACAATCATACTTAAATAAAACAGCGTTTGGCAGTTTTCGCCTTTTGTATTCCATCATACACATAGTTTTTTGAACAGCGTCTTCTGACAGAATTTTTGAGGTGTTTCTCAAAAACATGTTTTTTCTTATAGTTTGATTTGATGAGCTATTTTATACCTTAATAAATTGTCTTTCTTCAATAGTAAACTTTTTTATCTGGCTTCATTTAAAGGTAGTTACAGTAATTTTTAATTAAATGTATTTGCCTTTTTTCATAGAAAATTATCTCCCATAGAAAAATCTTTGTCAGGGTTAGATTATAGAGTCTTCCTGACTATCCTAGCTAAAATACAGTTAATTAATGTAGCTTCTTGGTAAGATGAAATTCTGAAAAGCATAAAACGGGTTGTGAAAATGGAAATACATTGTAGCGGATGTCGATTGAAGATTGTCAAATTATGTTGTTCAAAAGGTTACAAAGTATGTTGAATTAAAAACGCGAAAACTTAAATATGCTCACATATTCTATTATGATTGTATTTTTATTTATTAGTTTTGTATCTACGGATTATTAAAATAAATATACTGCTTCAAAATTAGCACTAAATTAAAAAATACACAAGATTGTACACTGCTACTTTATTTCAGGACCACTCCTTATCAATGACATGCTGCAGATTAGCGGCATTCATTGTTATGCAGACGATAGTACGGGTGATGCCTACTACACCGGCCGAACCAACATTTCTCGGGAGAATGTCGTTGAGAGCCGGGACAAACTTGTGTCTGAAGTTGAGACTTCCCTTAAAGAAGTTTCAGAATGGGGTCGACTAAATTTAGTCCATTTTAACCCTACCAAGACACAGGTTTGCGCGTTTACCGCAAAAAAGCTTGCGTTTGTCGCTTCACCTCGTTTTGAGAGCACTTCCTTAACTGCCACTGCCAATGTCCGAATCCTTGGCGTCGACATTTCGAGTGAAGTCCAGTTCCGCGGCCATTTTGAGGGTAAGGCCTCAAAAAAGCTCGGTGTGCTCAACAAATCGAGACAGTATTTCACTCCGGCCCACCGCCTCCAGCTTTACAAGGCACAGGTACGCCCACATATGGAATACTGTTCTCATCTGTGGGCGGGAGCGCCCCAGTACCAACTTCTCCCTCTGGACCGCATCCGACGGAGAGCGACTCGAATTGACGGCTGCCGGGATTTTACGGATCGGCTTGACTCCTTGGCGCTGCGTTGAGATGTAGCCTCGCTCTGCATCTTCTATCGCCTCTATCACGGAGAGTGCTCCGAGGAATTGTTCAGATTAATCCCTGCCGCCTCTTTCCGCCATCGTCCTACGCGACAGCATTACCATCATCACCACTTAGATGGTTGGCAGTCCTCAACTGTGCGTTTCTCGAGAAACTTCCTGCCTCGCACAACAAAACTGTGGAATGAACTGTCGTCTGCGGTATTTCCGGACCGATACGACCTTCAAACCTTCAAGAAAAGAGCGTATTCCCATCTTAAAGGCCGGCAACGCGCTTGTGACCCCTCTGGTGTTGCGGGCGTCCATGAGCGGCGTTAATTGCTTACCATCAGGCGATTCGTCTGCTCGTTTGCCTCCTATTTCATAAAAAAAAAAAAAAACACTTACCCAAAGGGGATTTTAAAACTAGCACTGAAAGAGTATAATTACAAGCGAGGACATAAATTAAAACTATATAAGTTTTTTAACTCCCACCGGCTACACAGAGTCGCTGCGCAGGGCAAGCGAGCGTGCGCCGGCGGCGATGGTAAGATCTGTCTCTGCCGGAGCGCGGGCGCTCGGACCAGCACGGAGAAGGCGCGCGGGGCGGGAGAATCGCCGCCCGGCCGGTATTTCGAACAAAGGAATGTGCGCGAAGTACAGTGCGTCGCAGAAATATGGAACAAGATGAAACTTGATCTACACCCTAATTTATAATTGTACGGAGTGACTTGACAAGTCAACAAACACAAATGTTGCCACAATTCGGCCAGTGCTGTTCTTATCGATATTTTTATTTAATTATTAAGGGTTCTACTAACGCCGCGAGTTATTGGTTGCGATATTGTCGCTGGAACTTGATTAAGGCTTTAAACGGCTATTACACATGGCAATTTGTAGGGCTCAACCTGTTGTGTCCAACTCCTGTCGGCGTTGGCCCCGTTATTACACTTTCCCTACAAATTGTCCTTACCAACGTTTACAGAGATGCATTCAAAACATCTAAAAAATGTATTGGTGAAGCACGGTGATAGTACTCATAACAGTATATATTAAATAAAAAAAGAAACTGTTTTTATTATTATAGATATTTAAATGACCGCTCGAGCTGCCTGAATCTAACTTCATCTGCCCAACCCTTCTATTATTTAAATACAAAACTAGATAAATATAGTCTGGTAAACCATTTCTGTCAGTAGAAACGCGCGGCTAATTCAAAATACGTACATGTGGCAACCCTTTGTGATGAGACACCGTATTTCATGACGAACATTTCAATTCACATTGAATTTGTTTCTACCACTAATCCACTTGCACAATTGAAGGATGCGGAAAAAAAATTAAGGTAATTTTTGTTTTTCTATTGGCAAATTCTTTTTGTTTTTCTATCTTCAAGATTCGAAAATCTTTAGAGTACAGTCGCCATCAAATATATCGGAGCTGTGGGGGTGGTCAAAAATATCGGAACAACGACGCCTCTATTATCTGGGCGATAAAGTGCATGTTCCGATATTTATTACCACCTCCACAGCTCCGATATATTTGATGGCGAGACTCATACACAAAATAGTAATAACACTTAATTCAAATCTTAAAAATAAATACACGTTGGTAAAAATTTGCAAAATTTTATTGTTTTATTATAATCTGTATAATATTTCCAGGGACATCATGGAACTAATTTACTATCGCATTTAAAAGCTACACATAACAACCAATATTTAATTGCGAAGCAAATTACTGAGCACTCATCTTCCAGCGATTCGACAAAATCTATTAAGACTGCTCAAGTAATAGACGAGTGTGTGAACCTTGTTACAAAACATGGACGCTCCTTCGCTTTGATTGACGATGAGGCATTTCAAAATTTATTGAAGGTAGCCATATGTCAAGAAAACGCTGCAACCATATCTTCTCGCAGTATTCGTGATAGGATAACTTCAGAAGCCGATAAAGTCCGAAATGGTGATTTCATGGCTGAAATTAAGGACAAATTAATTTGTCTGAAAGTAGATGCAGCGACATGCCATGATAGGGCATTTTTAGGTATAAACGCACTATATATATTACATAATAGTATCGTCCTGAGAACATTGGCCGTAGTGCAGCTTAACAGAAGGCATACTAGTGAATTTTTTAAAGAAAAAGTTATATCTGTTCTACAAAGATATAGAATCAGCTTAGAAAATCTGTATTCCATTACGACGGATAATGGGTCAAACATGATTAAGATGACCAAACTCTTAAATGAGGAGGTTGCAGAGTCACACAGAGATATTGAAGAGTCGCCAGATGATGACGATTTAACAGACAACTTACCTGCTTTCTCACTAACAGAAGTAACAGGTGACCAAACCCTTGCAGAACCTATCTCGATTTCAGCCGTAAGGTGTGCTGCTCATACTCTGCAGTTGGCAATACACGATGCCATTAACAGCGACAATGAATGCAAGACAATTTTATCTGACATTCGATCATGTGTCCGAAATTTAAGAAGACCATCAATGACGCCGTTATTGAGCAAAAAACCAATTTTAGATTGCCCAACAAGGTGGGATTCGACGTATAATATGGTAAAAAGTCTTTGGAATTGAGTAACGAGACTATCGCTAGTTACTTTACTGGTGACCGGTGGAATACAATAGAACATATTGAAAAAACACTGCAACCGTCAAAGATACTTTCAAAAACATTGCAACAGGAGCAACTAACCTTTGGTGACTTCTGGTATGAATGGACAAAATGCCAACTATTGACAAAAGATATACCTACAACATTATCGCAAAAAATTGTTAGTGCTATGGAAATTAGACAACAAAAACTGTTTGAGAGCAATTCATTTTTAGCTTCAATATTTCTGGACCTGCCTTGCGAGGGTGTGAGAATTGTGTTATACCTAGGTATAACACAATTCTCACACCCTCGCAAATGGATAAAGCCATACATTTTTTGAAATCCACATGGGAAAGGCTTCAACGTTTTCAGGATACTTCGAACCAACCGCCTTCGGAGGCATTCACAATGCCTTGCGAGAACGATTCCACAAATGATGTCGATAACGCAATAGAGAGCATGTTACGTCTTGCCGAACAACGAAGAAACCAGCATTTGGAGTATATAATCCATGATTGCAATATAAACATTGATCAGATTTTGAGAGATTACATTAGATTTCCCCGTGCTAAACCAAAAACAGGAGTATTGGATTTTTGGAAATGCAATAAATTGACTCATCCGCAACTATACTGTTTAGCAACTACAGCTTTATCGTCTCCAGCAACGCAAGTGAGCGTCGAAAGAATGTTTTCTTCGCTAAAGTATGTCTTGTCGTGCTTGCGTTGTAGGCTTAACGACGACGTGATTGAGGACATATGTACTTGTCATAAGGAACAATAAAATGTAAATATTAAATTTAAGCGTGGTAGGGTACATCGCCCGTAACTGGCCACCTTTAGGTAGGTACTAAAAATTAATTCTGTGTATAGGTGAATAGAACTCATTTTTGTAAGAGGCGGCCAGTTATTGAACGCGTGGCTAGTAGGCAAATCTCCAGTAACTGGCCATTTTTATCATACTAAAATGAGTTCTCTTCACCTTTAAATATAATTCGTTTTTAGTATAGGTGGCCAGTAACTAAAACGTGGCCTGAATTTTTACTTAATTTATACCTTGTACTAAAATAAACTTTGTTTACCTATAAATAGAAAACATAAGGTGGCCAGTTACTGGCGATGTACCCCACAAATGTCACTGAAAGTTTAATTTTAAGTAATGTAATTTAATATGGTCACCAGTTTGAATAAATTACGCTGTTACTTATGTTTTTATTGATTTATTTTCCTTAGCCACAAAAATAATAATTAATTAAAATATATCTGCTATAGAAACTCAGGCATAGATTTATTTTGTATGAACCATTACGTTAATGCACATTATTCTTTTATTATTGATAGCAAAAATATGTTGTAGTGGCTGTTAATCTACTAAATGTTACCTTTAGTTGCAGTAGTTCGGTTGAATAGTCCGGGGCCGAACCAATGCAACACTTTTGGTTTAATTAGTTCAGTTATGACGTTTAACCAAACTTTTAGAAATTGAAACGACTTAGGGCGGGTTGCACCACGCACACTTAACGAACTCATCATGGTTACAGTAGACGTCAAGTCCGTTTTTCCGTTGCACCATGCACTTTAGCAGTCAGAAAGTTACGTTTACCTTAACCAGCCGTCGAGCACTGGTTAACTCAAATCTACGTTTAAATATGGCGGACAATTTGCAAGAATGTCTCGTATTTCAAGGATAAATGCATTATTAGACAAAAAGACAGTGATATTTGATGAAAAATATTAAAATATTGTTTGCAGTAATAAATATATGCGAGTATCTGAACGTAAAAAGGCGCATACGATTGACGTTTGGTTTTATTCACAATTTTCAGATCAGGAAACGTGTATCAAATAATAAATACATAATTGTTTGTAAAAAGTGCGTTATTTAGTTAAATTCGAGTGCAGAGTGACTTCAGGTTGAAATAGTACAGACTTCTGTTATGTATCAAAAACATACCAGAACCTACAGTCATTGTTATGAAAGCCGATAGCCGTAGAGTGAGCAATGGCAGAACCTGCAGAACAATCATGACAACCATTAAAAACCACTCTGTTTTTGTCAATGAAGACCAAACCTTTGTAAATAACGGTTGACTGGCCTCAAGACTTGAATACTGCAAGGTAATAGACAAAAGGGAACGTAGATCTCCGACGCGGTGGAGTGACCAGGTCAAGAAGAAAAACAAGTTTTATTACACGGTAGAAGTGGCCACGAACAGGACTCGATGGGAGCAAGTCATACGATTCACAAGATGCCAGATGATCAGAGAGGTTTCGTTAATGCTTTTAAGGGCATGAAGTTATAGCACCAAACATTTATCGCCAATATCCTACAGAAATCGAGCCTCGACACCTAACTAAACAATATTCAGAACAGTACTACGTGTAAATAAAGTGTGATGCGGAATGTACCATAAAGTAAATAAGAGTGTCAAGTGTTGTGGTACACTCAGCTGCAGAGAAAAAGACCCCCGATGCATACAAACTTTGTATGCAGCGTGGGCCTTTTTCTCTGCAGCTGACCGTACAATAAAAAAACAGTTCAAAAATGTGTATGAAAATTCATTATAGTAATTCATTTAATTCTTGTTTTTTATTTGATTTAACATAGGCCTTAAAACAAGCACAGTAGGTCTCTATTTAATGAAAACTCGCGATAATGTCACAAAATGTCCAGTCCATTGAGTGTTGCTATAAAGAGCTTACACTGTATTTCAGTTTCATTTGTGAAATAAATTCACAACACAGATTTTACAGATCTAAATATTGAGACATTAACACCATATAAATGAATAAATTATCTACTGACAATTTGGTAATAGCATGGTGTAACTAATTTGACTTCATGTGTGTCGAGGCAATTGTTACCTACCCTTTGCTGCTCGTCGCTGCAATCAGGATTATGGCCAATCAAGTATTTACAGATGGTGCCGGCATAGGTTGTAGTCTCAGTCCTACCAATGGTGTCAAATTATTGTTTTATTTGGAATTTACTGGCATTCATTTTAGCCCTTTAAGCCAAATCTCATTGAGCAAAACTAGTGGTAGGTACCTACTTATGCTGGCACCATCTGATAAAAACTTTTGACAGATGCCTTCCCCTATATTTTAAATCGGACATTATTATGAACATGCTTTTTTTAATCCAAATTGTACTCACGGTACACAAAATAAGAAATATAATGTAACGTGACTATCAATATTGCAGTGGCAACACGGTGCTTAATGTCATAGTAAATGAATGGATACGTCACTATCGGTCAGTCACCGTTGACAGTTGACACTTCGGAACGAGGCATCTGTGTGTAAGGCAGAGAAATGGGATGACAAAGAATGCTTGTCAACGATCAAAAGTGTGGCAAAAAAATTAAATCCATGATGTGTCTAAATTGTCTATGTGAGCGTAAAATAGTGATGCCAAATACAACAGGTTAATTATCTATCGGTATTTGACTTTCTTATCGATACGTTCTAAAGGCCTCTACAGACGTAAGCGACTAAGATAGAATTAATAATTCAGTGGAGTGATTTGACAGCTCTCTGTATATAAAGCGGTTGTCAGATGTATGTAAATTTCTGTCAAATCACTCCGCTGAATTATAGATTCTACCTTAGTCAAAGTAGTAAAACGGCTATTAGACATGGCAATTTGTAGGGCTCAACCTGTTGTGTTGGGAGGTGTAATAGGAGGTAGGGCCCGTAGGGATCTGAAGGAGGGTGAGGGAGAGGCAGGGTACAAAACAGGTTGGGCCCTACAAATTGCCATGTCTAATAGCTGTTTACACTATGACGTCAGTTGACATCCCCACTACCAACTTGACGTTTAATTTCACGCACATTTTCGACTAATATTATTCTTCTTTCTCCGTGCCTCTTCCCATTCGGTCGGCCCTCCGAATATTTTTCCGCCAGTTGGCTCTCTCACACTACAGACCGACGTTCGACTAATATTATTTTTAGTATTAAAAAAATTTAAATAAACAAAATTATTTATTATTAAATTAAAAATATTAAGTGAACAAGATTAGAAAACGGAATTTCAAGTCGCCGGTCGAAAGCGCATTCGATTGATCGCATGACCATTTTGACAGCTGACCTCTCATTCCAACTATATTTTTATCTCGTTCTAATCGTTTGACTAGTCGCTTTTAGGCGCGGCACACACTTGAGCAGAATCCAGCTATCATAAATAAAAATCAGCCGCAGCATAAAAGTCGGAAATTTCTTACCGGGAGCTGAATTTTTGTATGGAGCCCATATACAATATTCAGCCCGATTTCCGTTTTCCGCTGCTTTTTGACTATGGTAGCGAATTCCGCTACCTAAATGTGTTGAGCGCCATATTTGAATGAAATAATACTGCAAGGTAAAAAAATCTTTAATAATAAAAATACCCGTTTAAAACCGGATATAAAAAGGTTCTAATTTAATCGTCTTACGTAATGGCGTAATGTGAATATAATATTAATTTATTCATTGGATTTTTTTGAAGCAATACCTAATTATAATTTTCATATCGAACAGTTATCGATATAAGTCCCTAAAACGTTTTGTCAATCCCTAGCGTAGAATAAATGTTTCGGTTTTTACACAAAATAATCATGAATATTAACTATTATGATAAAATATTAGCACACAGTATACGAAACACTAATAATTAATAGTATCTAGTAAATACTTACACGATTTATTTTGCTAGTATGACAAAATATTGTTTCAAAGACATCGATCGGAATATCATGTAAACCTATGAAATGAGTAATTACTTGGGTTTTTCCTATGAGTAATAGTCCAATCTGGAACACAACACGACACCATGTTTCTCCTTTTTCATCCCAAGTTATTTTATTCACGATTGTTTTATATTTTCTACGCTAAAATATGAGCCGTCACGACGTGGGTACGTAAGCTGACTACCCAAATTCAAAAGCTGTCACTCCTTCAAAATGATCGTGTGTCTCTTTTGCACTCGTGGAATGTTCATATACGTGTTGGTTTCTCTTTTGCGCACTTCGTTTATCTTTTAGCGACAAGCGCCATTTTATATCTATGGTGTAAGGTCGGTAATGTTTTTGATTATTAGGTAAACAGCTGAATATTTGTTGAATAAAACTTTAATTGATAACGTATATTACAATACTATCCTTTAACTTTGTGATACCGTAACATTTCAGAAGTAGGGATCGTTGCGAAAAAACAAACTTTTCGTACCACGCCATTAGCTCGACTTTTATTGAATTCAAATCTTAAAGAAAATGATTTGTTATACAGAAATATAAGCGAAAATAGAAAGAACTAAGATATCTAGTCATACGAGGTAGCGTATATTTCAAAAATATCTCATTATTGAACCGATCCACATGGATTTTAAAATTCGTTTTCGGCCGACATATTTTGTTTTTCTTGTAAATCGGTAAGTAATTACAAAAATATAGGTGAAAAGTTAAATAACAGGACAAATTACATGAACTGAGTGCTTCTATTCATGAAAATAAAAGATGATTGAATAAATAAACATGGATTTAATAATATGTTTTTAAAATTCTTCATATTTCGTTGAAATATAAAAATACATGTAGTAATAGAAAGAATAAGGGTGGGTTGCACCAAACCGCCTGTTAAAGTAAGCCAAATGTTACGCTAATCGGAGGTACTTAACGATTGCTAACATGAATGGGTTGCACCAAGTGCAAAATAACAGAATGTAAGAGTTACGAGGGATGCCACTGTATAAACGCATTTCTAACAACATTTTCATGGTAGAATATTATTTTCATATGGCAACCCAACCATAAGTGCCAAACTAAACTTGTCAAAATCGTCAATTCGTCACACGAAGAAAAAATCTAAAGGAAAGAAAAGAGCGCGAACTAAACTTTGCACTCTGCAGCTTGAAAATCAAGAATATTCAACAATTTTAGCCATTCCTGAACATGTTTATTACTCAGTCAAAAAGTGGGCTATCCATAGCGCCCTACGAGCAAACTTTTTCAAAGGATAATGCAACTTGTGTTGCGAGTGGTGTTTAAAGAGAAAGCCAGAGTAGTCGGCTGGTGTATTATATTTTATATTATAGTGAGTAAATTATCCTTCTACTTTATTACTATTTACAGAACCCTAAGCAAGTAAAGCGGTTGATGGAAGCACCAAATGGCGAGAAGGTGCCCAGTCGCAAAACAAAGGCACCACTAGTTTTGAGAACTCTCCTTTCGAAAATTCGTAAATATAGGGCGCTGAATCCCTCCAACCTGGTTAATTATGGCTAGCATTGTAACCAACGACCAAAATATTGAACTTATTATATATGTACCTACTTATTGAAAGAGTGTTCTAAAGCATCTTTGTGAAGTATAGCACATAATTATGTTACATTCATAATACACAATGTTTTTTATTTCAGGTTTGAATTTACCTTTGGTTTTGAAGACAAGATGAAATCAAGGCTTATGCAACTCAGTGCTCAACTCAAGGAACTTTTAAAGTGAAAGTGCAGTGGTTTCAAGAAATTTGTAGAATCTCAAAGTAAAAATAAAGAATATTTTTTTTAACATAATCAATACTTATTTCAATTTTGTCAATAAAATACACAATATATTTAGTTACCCTACTTTGTTTATATATTATTCAAACTCTGGCATAGGTTTCCTTTGTAGATAGGGGCAAGACAATGACATGCAATGATTATTTTCACCATTTTTCTAGCAACTGAAGAACAAATCAAATTATTTTAATAAATATTTTGATTTGTTTATTTTTAAGTAGGTAGACACACTACTATATAAATTATAAACTTATATAGATGTCATATAAGGAAAAAGTGACCTAGGCCTCCGGTGCCCAGGGCTGGGATCGAACCAGCATCTTCAGCACGGGAGGCCTAGGTCACTTTTTCCTTTGTATATGACATCTATATAAGTTAATTTTTCTAGCAGTTGACATTAATAATCAATATGAACATTGCCTGTTGTTACAGGCAATGTTCATATTGATTATTAATGTCAACTGCAGACTGCATTGTTATGCAGTCTCATACTTACTAAACTTGAAACTATTGAAGTATTTTAGGCCAGATCAATCTAAGATAGTATAAACCCAACCCGTGGCCAAGGTGACCCAGCTTGTTGACCGGAGAAAAACTTCATATACTGAACCACAGATGGTTATCAACAATATGATACAGGTCAAAGTGACTATGGTCAAGTAATGTTTTATGAAACATTACTTATCAATATAAATAGATAGTATAAATTGCCGTAGTTGCTTAGTTTGGCTAGGTGAGATTGTCCCAAAGTCATAAGAGTAAATTTCAAAAATGTTTTATTATCACTTGTATCTTTGTAAAATACATGTTACAAGTCATACAAACAGCCATGTATGTACTGACTGTACTATTATGTTTTATTTGTAAATAGGTACCTATCCTGGTTAGTAGAGATATATGACATTGATAAAAAGAGACCTATATTATTTATTACTAATGAGTTTTTAGGTACCTACTTATGTTAGAGTACATTACATAAACTCTCATAGGATCTAACATTTTTAGCCAAAGCCCAAGGCCAGGTCTTTGCTTCCTTTTTAGCCCATCATGAAACAGATACAAAATGCAAATGCATGTATTTTGTGTACAATTTGAATGAAAAAAAGCATGTTCATAATAATGTCCGATATAAAAAATACTAATGGGGAATGGAGGAAGGCATCTATCAAAGGTTTGTCAGATGGTGCCAGCATAGCTTTGTACCTATCACTAGTTTTGTTCTATGGGATTTGGCTTAAAGGGCTATAATTAATGCCAGAAAATTCCAAATAAAACAATAATTTGCCTCAGAAGAGCAACACACATGAAGTCAAATTAGCTAAACCATGCTATTACCAAATTTTCAGTAGATAATTATTTATTTATATGGGGTTATTGTCTCTTCAGATCTGTAAAATCTGTGCTGTGAATTTATTTCACAAATGAAACTGAAATACAGTGTAAACTATATAGCGGCACTCAAGGAACCGGAATTTTTTTCATGTTATTGCGAGTTGTCGTTAAACAGAGACCTACTGTGCTTGATTTAAGGCCTATATAAAATCAAATAAAAAAACAAGATTTAAATGAATCAGTATAATAAATTTTCATAGACATTTGAATTTGTGGATACCAAACCATTGTTGAACTATTTTTGTTCCACAACACTTGACACTCTAATTTACTTGATTGTATATTCCATATCACGCTTTATTTACATGTAGTTCTGAACATTTTTTAGTTGAGTAGAACATTGTCGAGGCTCGATTTCGGTGGTATTGGCGATAAATGTTTGGTGATATATATAATAGCACTGCTGCTATGGCATGAAATTATAATCTGGTTATCTGGCACCTTTTAAATCGTATGACTTGCTCCCATCGAGGCTTTCTACCGTGTCATAACATAAAACACGTGTTTCTTCTTGACCTGTTCACTCCACCGCGTCAGAGGTTTACGCTCCCTTTTGCTTTCTACCTTAAAGAACTTGCAGTATTCCAGTCTTGTAGTCAGTCATTCGTTATTTCCAAAGGTTTGGTCTTCATTGACAAAAATAGAGTGGTTTTTAAAATGATTATCATGATTGTTCTGCAGGTTTCGCTCGCTCTACGGCTGTCGGCTTTCATGACAATTACTGTAGGTTCTGGCATAGTTCTGGTATGTCTGTTATAACAGAAGTCTGGTCTATTTCAACTTGAAGTCACTTGGCACTCGGTTTTAACTTAAAAGCGCACTTTTTACACAGAATTATATATTTATTATTAGATACACGAGTTGAAGTGTGAATAATACAAAACGTCAATCGTATGACCCTTTTGCGTTCAGATACGTGCATATATTTATTACTGCGAACAATATTTTATTATTTTTCATCAAATATCGCTGTATTTTTGTCTAATCAAGCATTAATCTATGAAATACGAGACATTTTTGCAAATTGTCCGCCATATTTAAACGTAGATTTGAGTTAACCAGTGCTCGACGGGTGGTTAAGGTAAACGTAACTTTCTGACTGCTAAAGTGCATGGTGCAACGGAAAAACGGACTTGACGTCTACTGTAACCATGATGAGTTCGTTAAGTATGCGTGGTGCAACCCGCCCTAAATGTTTCTAAGAACATACTGTAAGTTTAATGACGGAAATAACAACACATGGAGTGGATGAATATGGATTCATAACAATACATTATGTACGAGCGTACATAAGAAGGGAAACGAAATACGCAGTCGCATAAGTTCATTGGTTAAATGCGTAAGTGTCGGCAAGATGAAAGTAGTAGGTAATTATAATATTACCGGTAAGTCCGCTAATCCGAAGCAATGTAAGCTGTAAGTAATTATGATAGCCGTTGATGCCCTACAGTGACAAAAGGGTTTTGATACAGGTATGTTGAATTGCCATACAACATACAACTATACTATACCACAGATTTGAGTTATATAAATATATACGCATCTATAACTAACACATAATGGATGCCATTTGAATTTGATCATGAGGTTTGTGGTTGGTTTGCACATTTTGGTATGATCTGAATGTTCCTGGATGTGTTTTAGATGTACTGTACCTAACAAATGGGTAAGGTAGCATAAAACATGTACATTGAAATATTTGTGCTAATAATAATACCTATAAATGTTGGCTTGGTGTGTGGTGTGTTTGTATTTAAGTTCCAGATAAGAGATTACAACAAACCTAAGATAGAAAGATATTGGACCCGGATATTCACCCATCACCCAGTCATCGGTCAGCAATGAACTGACTGAAATTCTATGTTTGCTGTGTCCTTTACTAAAAGTCTAGAAATACATAAATGACAAGAAACTGAGCAAATACAATAAGGTCTATACTTAGCATTAATAAGGGTTTGCTGAAGTTCAGCGGAGTGACCGGAGTAATAACTGACCACTCAACATGATCAACCATACCGCAAGTATTGAAATTCATACTTAATAGTCAAATGGTTCTAAATGGTAAGACAGGAATAATTATGTTAAATTAGCTTCTGGTGACGTTCAATGGATGTGATTCCTGCTCTAAACTTGTTTCAAGCAAAAATAAAAATAGCAATGATTACGAGGGCTGCTATTTATATATCCGGAAACCGGGATTACAATCTTCTTAAATAGCATATTTGACCTCCATGGTAAAATTTGAACTTTTTTAAGTACTGGCCGGTATATTTTTTCTTTCTTATTAACGCTCGTGTTTTGTTTTTGACGGGTTTTAAATGTCATCTCGCAGCAAGAATGGAACTCACTCGTGAAAATATTCGTGCTATGATTTATTATGATTTTCGGCGTGGTTTAACGCAACAACAGTGCATAGATCAACTAACTTCAACTTTTGGTGATGAAGCCCCATCTAAAACTACTGTGTATCACTGGTTTAGTGAGTTCAATCGTGGACGTAGTATGCTTACGGACGAAGTTAAGGCAGGTCGCCCGAAATCGGTCGTTGTACAACAAAATATCGAGGCTGTGCGAAAACTTATAATGGACGACCGACATGTTACGTACCGCGAGATAGAGGCGACTCTGGGTATTTCTATGACCAGCATTAATAGCATATTACATAATTATTTGGCTGTAAAAAAAATTTGTTCGCGTTGGATACCCCACAACTTAACAAAAGAGCAAAAAGATGCTCGCGTCGAATGGTGCAATAAAATGTTAAAAAAATATAACCGTGGTGACTCAAAAGCCGTTTATAACATCTATACAGGTGACGAATCCTGGATCTATGCATACGATCCCGAAACGAAGCAACAATCAACGGTATGGGTGTTTCAAAATGAGCCGAACCCTACGAAAGTTACTCGTGCAAAAAGTACATTGAAACAAATGGTGGCCTGCTTCTTCGGTATTAATGGCCATGTAGGTAGCTACATGGCCATTAATACCGAAGAAGCAGGCCACCATTTGTTTCACTGTAGAGTGCCACTAGAAAACCGTAGAACGGTTAATTCAGAGTGGTACACGACCATTTGCTTACCGGAAGTATTTGAACAAATTCGTAAAACTAACCAGCGACGAAGAATCATTCTTCATCATGACAATGCCAGCTGTCATACGTCACGCGAAACAACTCTATTTTTGGAGGGTCAAAATGTGGAATTAACGGGTCATCCGCCGTACAGCCCTGACTTGGCACCCAACGATTTTTATTTATTTCCAAATATAAAGAATAAATTACGCGGTCAACGATTTTCGACCGCTGAAGATGCTGTCGACGCATTCAAACAACACGTTATGGAGGTACCTCAGGCGGAGTGGCAGAAGTGCTTTAAAAATTGGTTCACGCGAATGCAAAAGTGCATAGATCATCAAGGGGAATACTTTGAAAAACAATAAAACCATTTTCAGCCGTGTACGTTTGTTTGTTTTTTTGTTTCCGGATATATAAGTAGCAACCCTAGTAATTTTATGATGAGAGTAAAGTTTGTGAAAAGTAAATTAAGTAGAATCTACTAGCAATCTTTATTTTGATAGAATTTTAAATTGTAATAGTATCACATAACCGTCCAAGTTTCAGTTGGTATAATGATGTTGATGATGATTATTGCTAAAAGTAGCTACACTAAGTACTAAAGTAGGCACATTGTCTTTTAATTGAATAACAGTATTATGATGGGAAGGTAAGGTACAGTGTACCTATGTATAGAATGGAATTATACTGTTTCTTATTGCTATGTTGTGTGTGTTTTTATTAATATGTTCACAGATTAAATAATTGTGATAAAATATTGGATGTCTGCAACTATACAAGCATTAAGTTAATAGCTGCTCGATGTTATAATATGAAGTGCACATGCACACAAGTTGGATGAAAATAAAATGAAGTTGTGATATTTGTTATGATTACCAGAGACAAGTTGATAATATAGACTGGCAATACAGTTTGTAAAATATAGAATGGTGACTCACTGTTTCTTATTGATTTGTGTTGTCTGTGTGTTTATACTACATATGTTCACAGATCTTCATATATAAAATACTTGTGATTTCTTCAAATAAATAATACAAACAACGTTGATAGCGGTTTGGTTTTATCATATGAAGTGCACGTAAGTTGGGACAAAAACAAAATGAAGATGTGATATTTGTTATGCATACCAGAGACAAGTTGACAATAAAGACCGATAGTACAGTATGTAAAAATATGAAGTGGTGACTAATTGTTTCTTATTATTTTGTGTGTGTGCTTATATTATGTTCACAGATGTTCACAGATGAAATATCTGTAAAGCAATGTTGTTTTTTGCAAATGATACAAGCATTATGTTAATAGCTGCTTGATTTTATAATATGAAGTCCACACAAGAGGAAGTAAAGACAAGCAAGATATGGTTATTATTATGCGTCTCAAAGACCAGTTAACAATGAAGACTGACAAATGAGACAAGAGTATCGTTTTATTATGTGTACCAAAGACTAGTTAACAATGAAATCTGACAAAGGTATAATTTTATTATTTGTACCAAAGACTAGTTAACAATGAAGACTACAAATGTATAATTTGATTATGTGCACCAAAGACTAGTTAACAATGAAGACTGACAAAGGTATAATTTTATTATGTGCACCAAAGACTACTTAATGATAAGGACTGCACATGAGGCAAAGGTATAAATTTATAAAGGTAGTTCATGTAAGGTGAGATTGTATAAAGCCTTATGTATAATAAAGGCGTATGATTGTTAGTCTGAGTTTGATAATGTTCAAATATAAATGAAATAGATTCGATGATAGCTAGTAATAAAAAAATAATATGACACTTCATATAATTTTCTCAGATTTGAATATTAGGCCATGATGGGGAGCGGTAAAGGTTTCATAGAAGTTTTATGGGACTTGTATAGTTTTTCACTGGAGCCACAGAGTTGTATTAAGGGTGAACCTAAGCCGTTTAAGAAGATACAGTATGAGATAATAAGAAATGGAGGTACTATTTATTGTTTACTGAGAGTTTCCTGTGTCTGAGTGTGTACATTATGTTTACAGATAAGGTATTGGTGACAGTATACTGCTCTGTCTTAAGCAGTATATGATGCAACCATGACTAGTATGTAGTTGGCATTGGCCGTATAAAGTTGACACAAGGGAAAATAAAAATCTAATGGACCACTACCTGTGTTTAATATTTTTCACATATGAAATAATAAATGGTAATAAATGGTAAGAATGCGATACAGACTTTTGGTCATGGGCAATTGATAAAGGTGAGTCCTTATTGATCTGGTTTTGATTTACAATCTGCAAAGTTGTCATAAATGTCGTCATGCATGATAAATGATAATAGGTTTACAAGGGAAAGTGTCCCAGTATGTGGACTCTACTTTTGACTCCATTGTTAAAGAAAGGGAAGAAGGTTATGTAAAGGACTGTGCGAGAGAAATGACTAATGATAATAAAAGTAAATAGCAAGTGATTTTTACATAACGATTGAATTAATTTCCTGGTTGATTTAATTAAATGTTTGTTTAACAAAGAAATAAATTATTATTATGATTAAAGCATGCAATATAACAGGAAACGCTCTTAAAATAAAAGGTTGAACTTCAAGTACAACAGTAGTATAGTTAACTAATGGGACCCAGTCACGTACGACTGGTATAAAACAATATGAATCTGCATAAAGCCATTGATGGTATATGATGACATGAATCAATGTAATGTCTTCAGTAAATTTTCAAATAAACATGCGCAAGTATGTCGTGTGTTTGGCATGTTGCTGCTGGCGGAAAATGCAACCAGCGCGTGGAGTAGCAGTATGAAAAATCAGGCGAGTGGTCGAAGCGCGAGGACATGGCTGCGGTGGTCAGTGAGATGAACTAAGCAGTAAGCCGATAAACCTGAGACAGCAGCATGGGGTAAGCCTGTAGTCACAACGCCGCCGTGCAGTGATGTTTTTATTCATGACGTTTTATGCTGTGATGCCTTTAGTCTTGGGATCACGTCGCCTTCAAGCGGTGATGTTATGATGATTGGTGTACGAAGTCACCGCCCAGGAGTGGCTTCAAACATTGCAGATATTGAGTCGGGCAGGATTGGCGTATGAACTCGCCGCCCAGGAGTGGCTCAAATCTCATTTGATGACTCTTTGACTGAGAAGTGAATTAGTGTCTACCTACTAAGGGACAGTATTTGGAACCGGGCATGATTGGTGTACGAACTCACCGCCCAGGAGTGGCTTCAAACATTGCAGACATTCGAGTCGGGCAGGATTGGCGTATGAACTCGCCGCCCAGGAGTGGCTCAAATCTCATTTGATGACTCTTTGATTGAGAAATAAATAGGTAGACACTTAGCGACAGTGTTTGGAACCGGGCATGATTGGTGTACGAACTCACCGCCCAGGAGTGGCTTCAAACATTGCAGATATTGAGTCGGGCAGGATTGACGTATGAACTCGTCGCCCAGGAGTGGCTCAAATATCATTTGATGATTTTTTGATTGAGAAGTAAACAGGTAGACACTTAGGGAGAGTGTTTGGAACCGGGCATGATTGGTGTACGAACTCACCGCCCAGGAGTGGCTTCAAACATTGCAGACACATGACAGTATGGCAGTTGGAGAGAATAACTCTCATACTTCATGTCAATAATCAGAATTATTTTATTATACTTAGTTGTGTATTTGATAGATAAGTGTACGACTCGAAATTAACTAGTATTATGATTGTAACGGACTTGGATAAATAGACTAAGGCTTAGAACGAAGAGACTCGTTCCTAAAGGACGGCCGACTGTAACGTGACTATCAATATTGCAGTGGCAACACGGTGCTTAATGTCATAGTAAATGAATGGATACGTCACTATCGGTCAGTCACCGTTGACAGTTGACACTTCGGAACGAGGCATCTGTGTGTAAGGTCGGTAATGCTTTTGATTATTAGGTAAACAGCTGAATATTTGTTGAATAAAACTTTAATTGATAACGTATATTACAATACTATCCTTTAACTTTGTGATACCGTAACATCAAGTTATAGAAATGTAAGTGTGAAAGTAAAGTAGATTTATTTTCACACTTACATTTCTATAAGGAAAAAAGCTTCCTAAGATGATGTATGTCTGCATGCATTTTTGATTAGTCCTATAATCAGTGCTCAAAATCTATTATAAAATATGTGTGTCACTATGAATTTATTAGTAATTAATAATAAAGGTCTCTCTTTATCATATATCTTTACCAACCAGCATAGGTACCTATTTACAAATAAAACATAATAGTAACTAGGTACCTACATGGCTGTTTGTGTGACTTGTAACATAAATATCATTATAAAGATACAAGTGATAATAAAACATTTTTGGAATCCTAGCCACACTAAAGTTTTATGGTCACTTTTACCTGAATAATATTTGTAACATGTATCAATTGTAGAGTATTGTTAATAACCATCATCAAAGATCTGTGGTTCAGTATATGAAGTTTGTTCTCCGGTTAATAAGCTGGCTCACTTTGGCCAAGGGTTCGCTTCACACTATCACAGAACTGATTGGCCTGACCTAAAATACTATAATAGTTTCAAATTTCATTGATTATTTATGTCAAGTGCTAGAAAACTGGTGAAAATAATAATTGCAGTACAAATATGATTGGAGGGGGTAGCATAGGAGGAGGTAACTTGCTTCCATCTACAAAGGAAACCTATGCCAGTGTTTGAATAATAAATAAACAAAAATAAGGTAACTAAATAAATATAAATATGTATTTTATTATCAAAATTGAAATACTGATTAGATTAATATAATTATACTTTATTTCTACATTGAGATTCTACCAATTTCTTGAAACCACTGCACTTTTACTTTAAAACTTCCTTGAGTTAAGCACTGAGTAGCATAACAAGCCTGGATTTCATCTTGTCTTCAATACCAAAGGTAAATTCAAACCTGAAATAAAAAACATTGTGTATCATTATATTCATTATTCATTAATGTAACATATGTGCTACTCATCATTTGTTAACAAAGATGCTTTAGAACACTCATTTAATAAGTAGGTACATGTATAAGTTCAATATTTAGGACGTTGGTTACAGTGCCAGCCATAATCAACCAGGTTGGAGGGATTCAGTACCCTATTTTTACGAATTTTCAAGAGTTAAAACTAGTGCTGCCTTTGTTTTGCGATTGGGCTCCTTCTCGCCATTTGGTGCTTCCAGCAACGGCTTTACTTGTTTAGGGTTCTGTAAGTAGTAATAAACTAGCAGGATGATTTACTCACTATAATATAATGCACAATACACCAGCCGACTATTCTGGCTTTCGCTTTAAACTCCACTCACAACACAAGTTGCATTATCCTTTGAAAAAATTTCCTCGTAAGGCGCAATGGATAGCCCACTTTTTGATTGAGTAATAAACATGTTCAGGAATGGCTAAAATTGTTGTATATTCTTGATTTTCAAGCTGCAGAGTGCAAAGTTAAGTTTAGTTCGGGCTCCTTTCTTTAGATTTTTTTCTTCGTGTGACGATTTTGACAAGTTTAGTTTGGCATTTATGGTTGTGTTGCCATATTGAATAAATATTCTACCATAAAAATGTGAGTAGAAATGCGTTTAGACAGTGGCATCCCGCTTAACTCTTACATTCTGTTATTTTGCACTTGGTGCAACCCATTTATGTTAGCAATCGTTAAGTAGCTCCGATTAGCGTAACATTTGGCTTACGTTTACAGGCGGTTTGGTGCAACCCACCCTTAGTACGGTTAAGGATTTATTTACCTACTTAAATAAAAAGACATCATTTTAATGAAATAATACGTCTAACTTCTACATCTTATAAATAGATAGCAATAATACTGTCTTTGTCTAGTAGACATACTTGCACACCGTTTCCATGCATTTGTGCCAGAATTCCACAAACCTAGGCTCAGGAGAATTTAGCAGCAGTTTGCGGAGGTTTGTCTCCTCTATAGTTTTGCAAACCGTGCATTTTTTCAACGTTATCTGGAGACAATGAGAACACACGTTATTGTTTTTCTTACCATTTTGTCTATATGATAAAAATCCGCAAGGCTTCTAAATGCATGACTTACATGAGACAAATAATCTACTTATAAAATACTAACCCTTAATCATCACCGTCGATATATATTTTGACCATATGTAAATTATTTCTTCCCAACAGTGATCTATTCTAGAAGATTCGATTTTTTTCAACAAATACCGCAATGAAAATTCGTATACATTCATTTTGCATAAACATAACTTAAATCTCTTGTTTTCTGAAAATATATATTTATATTAATTTAGAATGTTTATGATTATGAATGTTCTCATGTCAGTAAATTTATAATTCTTATGGGATTAAATGTCTTTAATCATAACCATAATTTAGGCAATCTAGGCATGTGTTCGGTCGGATACGGAGTTATTTCATCTACACGACGATTATTTTTATATAATCAAAGGTCTTTGTCTTTTATTCCTATGAAGTACTGTAAGTCGCGAAGCGGGAGGCCGTGGACGTCTTATGGCTGAAATGATTAAATAAATGTGATGATAACCATGAGATGAAATGTAATACTAAATACTTGTTTGCCTTTACCTTTGTACACATAATTTATTTTGTACTTGTTCGTTTGCTTTTATGTGCAATAAAGAGTTTACATACATACATACATACATGTATACGCATGAAAAAAGTTACTACAATTTTTGTTAGACATCTGGTTAATAATTTGGTGAACCAAAGATCTAAATCGCAACTGCACCTTTCAGTTCATTTTTGGCTTTATATATAAGCGAATAGAAGCGAATTTCAGTTCTAGATAATAACATCGATGCCACCGGTGTTTATCTGCTTTAAAATGATTAAAATTCTTCTTCCCAATAATGCCGGACGTAACTTATGTAAAAATTATGTTTTACAATATGCGTAATATATATCCATTCGATTTCATATACAATCGTTTTTATATCTTAGTGGAAACGTCAATATAATTGACAAGTAATTTAAATATAAGCACTAGTCTTAAGACTCGGGTATATTGACACTGACAGCTAATACCGGTAATGGTTTAAGGGGTAAAGTGCCAAATAGAGGTATTGTTGTCAATTGGCGAAACCGCTAATATATTTGATTACCGGTTTTGACAATACCGCTAATCAGAGCTTTAGCGATATACACAGAGGAATGCAACTATAACCGGTTATACCTTATTTTAAACCGGTAGTAAGAATACCGGTAACGATCCCTGATTCAAAGTGGCGGGGATTGTGTGGAAGTCAGTGGAAGGAGAGCGGAGCTGGGTGAAAGTGGAACGGAACTGGCGGAATTGAAACGGAACTTAAGCGAAACTCATTAAAAGTGGCGGGAATTGAGTGGAAGTCATTGGAAGTAAATTGGTGAACTAGAACTTAGTGGAAGTGGAGCGGAGCTGGGTGGAGGTGGAGCGGAACTGGCGGAACTCGGAGCGGAACTTAAGCGGAACTCATTTAAAGTGGCGGGGATTGTGTGGAAGTCAGTGGAACGGGAGCGGAGCTGGGTGAAAGTGGAACGGTACTGGCGGAATTGAAGCGGAACTTGAGCGGAACTCATTTAAAGTGGCGAGAATTGAGTGGAAGTCAGTGAAAGTGAAGCGGAACTGGGTAGAAGTGGAACGGAACTGGCGGAATAAAAGCGGAACTTGAGCAGAACTCATTAAAACTGGCGGGAATTGAGTGGAAGTCATTGGAAGTAAAGCGGTACTAGGTGGAGGTGGAGCGGAACTGGCGGAATTGGAGCGGAAGTGATGAAATAATATTCTGTGTAATAAAAAATATTCTGTGATCTTTCTAAAGCGTTTGATTGTGTAGATCATACAACCCTCATTCTTAAATTAGAACATTATGGTTTGTCAGAAAATGCCTTGAATCTCATGTCTTCATATCTTAGCAACAGAACACAAACAGTTGTTGTAAATAAAACCAAGTCTAAAGGGACTTTAGTAAAATTAGGAGTGCCACAGGGTTCTATTTTGGGCCCATTCCTGTTCTTGGTTTATATAAATGATTTACCTTGCGTAGTACAAAACCTTTGTGATATCGTTCTGTTTGCCGATGATACATCTTTAATTTTCAAAGTTGACCGGCAATCTACCGATTTTACTGTAATCAATAACACACTAGCTGCTGTACTGAACTGGTTTACTATTTACAATTTGCTACTTAATGCTAAGAAAACCAAATGTATTAGATTTGTTTTCCCAAACGTTGCACCGGTGGACACTAAGATTCTCCTGAATGGTGAATGTTTAGAGATAGTAGATAAAGCAGTGTTCCTTGGTTCGACGTTGGACAAAAATCTACAATGGAGTCTTCATATAAGAAAACTCGCTCTTCGATTAAGCTCGGCCGCTCATGCCGTTAGGAGAATTAGACAATTAACGAATATTGACACAGCTCGCTTAGTTTATCACAGTTATTTTCATAGTGTAATGTCATATGGTATTCTGGTTTGGGGCAAAGCAGCTGACATACAGACTATATTTGTTTTACAAAAAAGAGCCATCCGCTTTCTGTATAACTTAAAGGCAGGTGCATCAGTTAGATAACTATTTAAAGAAATTAATATTTTAACTGTTGCTTCCCAATATATCTATGACAATATTATTTATGTTGTAAAGAAGAATACATTCAAAAAAAATTCTGACATCCACAGCTATAACACTAGAAATAAAAACAAGCTTGCTATCAGAAGTAGTCGTATCCGCAAGGCATATAAGTCATTTTTTGGTCAAGGTATTCACATTTAAAGCCTGACCAGAAATATATGATCATGGGCCATGTTGCGGAATTTCATTGGAACTAATTTCTTACACTGGCAATAATTTTAATGATAGAATGATATGCATGTGTGAGTGCACGTGATAGGCTGTCATTGTTGTCAAGTGTCATCGAGGCGGTTTACTTGAATAATAATAGTGTTGAATATTAAATAATAAACGACAAAAAATTCCCAAAATTAACCATATTCAAGAGCGAAACATTGTAAATGGTGTATATAATAAACTGCTGTAAATAATACGCTCTGCAAATGAAACTATTTCCCTGTTAAACATTTTCTAATAAACATCAGAGCTGACAGGTAAACAAATCAAGATGTCACTATACCATAGAGAATCATACGCTCTATGACTGTTGCCATATAAATGAGAATAATAGCGCCCTCTTGACAATAACCATATATTTCTGGTCAGGCTTTATAACAAGTTACCCGTCGATGCTTTAAATTTATCATTTCCCGCTCTTAAGAAATATTTAAAAAAAAGTTTAATGTCAAAGGGTTATTACAGGGTCGAGGACTATATGACGGACAAACATGCATGGCCCAAACATCGACATATAATATCAAGACGAGTAAAGGCAAGCAAAGTTCATGTGAAAACACGACCCATTTTCACGTTTACAAAACTAAAATGTCTTATGTCTTATTAACCAATCAAGTACTCATTCTTTAAGCAAATTTTTTTGTGTTAACCTTAATTCCGCAAAGGTTTCATGCCATTTCACCAATAAGAAAAGTTGCCGTGTTGTGAGTGGTCAAAATCAATTTGACAATGAAGTTTAATTGGACAGGAGATACTCAAATGAAATAACTGAAATGTCAAGTTAACGTATAATAAATACGCCTAAGTTTGACGTGGATGGATTCACGTAATAAATAATAATGCAATCAATTAACAATTTATTTTTTTGTGCATTTTTCATTACTTATGTAATATACGTAAATTTAATAGTTCTTGGAATAAGGAATAATATGAAAGCCTTCTATTCATATTTCATTTATTTAATAAAAGTGCTTAATTACAATATAGGGACTTACATACTACAAAATAAGCATTAATTGGTAAATGGTAAAGATTTTGAACTTTTTTACAATTGTATAAATCCGTTACATTAGGGAGAGCATCTTGGTCTCAAGCAACATAATGTTAAGCAATTAAGGTTGATTATGGCAAAAAAAACGATCATTTTTCAACATTATTTATGACCAGACTAGAAAATAATAGCATACCTTCAATATAAATAGTTAAGATTCTCTTTGCATCCTCGTTTTCAACCGACTTCAAGATTTCGAAGGAGGAGGTTATCAATTCGTCGGTATCTTTGTTTTTGCTATTTTTTTTTTTTTTTTTTTTTTATGTATGTTCACCGATTATTCGAAGATGGCTGGACCGATTTGAAAAATTATTTTTTTGTTTAATAGAGTATACTTCACAGTTGGTCCCATTGTAACCAGGTCAGGATCTGATGATGGGATCCTGGAGAAATCGAGGGAACTCTTCAACTATTATAGGCACACCTATAGTGATTTGAGTATTTTTTACAGCAGCTCGAGCATTTGCTGTTGTAAAGGTGGATGCTAAGTGAAGTCGGTTCTTTTTTGGTTTAAAATTATTTAGAACTAAATAAATAACGGATGAGTTCTTTTATGTGTACTATTTATTTTAGCAGGCTTAGGGAAATACAAAGATAAATTTACATTTTGTATCCATTTTTTTATACTACAACGGTAGCAAACAGGCATACGGCTCACCTGATGGTAAGCAGCTACCGTAGCCTATGGACGCCTGTAACTCCAGAGGTGTCTCATGTGCGTTGCCGACGCTTTCATATAAAAGAGGATTCACTCTGTTGACAGCTAAAGGGACAAGAGGATCCCCCGTCGTCAACACACTACATCCTCTGAGCTCTCTGGCAACCTTACTCACCGGCAGGAACACAACACTATGAGTAGAGTCTAGTGCTAATTGGCTGTGGTTTTCTGTAAGGTAGAGGTAGTTCCCCAGTCGGGCTCTGCTCTTGATTTGATAATTAAAGACTAATGCTATGAAGTTATAGCATTCATTATTAATGAAAAATAGGAGTCATACCTATTAGCCAGTTATACTAGAAATGGCACGGCCAGAATGGTATGATTTTACCAGAGTAAATATAGTACCTACACTATTTCGAAGGGTTTTGTGTTGTCGATTTATTACTACTAGGTAATACTTATAAATGAACATTCATTATACTTTTCCTCAAATGAGTTATGTTTACTTTTCCAAAACTTATATTGCATAACATCGACCAAGTCCGTAATGTATGAAAATATATATGCGTGATTTACTTACCGGTGAAAAGAAATATCACCATCTTTGGCGCCTGTGTGGCTCCTGCACCAATGCACGGCACAAGCCGGCATTTTAATAACGATATTATTAACGAAATTTCATAAATAAATAAATAAATAAATAAATTTTTCAAAATGTTTGACATGACATTAGGGCACCGCTGTCACAAGCTCCGCCCACTTTGGCACCAGGAAAGTGGAGCAGATTTTGAGCGTTGATTACGCTTCCTTACTTATTATTCTTCCAAGGGTACAAATAATTTCTTAGGGATGTCATCTCTTGTTACTCAATGGTTCAAATTGTATGATGTACGGAACTCCCGGGGCGCTAGTTTGACACACTTGGCTGGTTTGTTTATACGAGTATGTGAATGTAATGGTCCCAAGGCCCCGGGCCGTACATGAGAGGGGGTAGCGAAATCGGCATTAAAAATATAAAATTGGAAAAGCAAAATCGAGCCAGCGGTCTGTCGTCTGGTCTAAAGTTGATGATAAATGGGCGGCTTTCTAGTCGGCTCCGAGCGGCCAACATGTATGCTACGCCGCTGATGAAAATTAAAAGATTATCATTAAATTTCTTATAAAATGGTTTAAGCGCAACATTCATAAGTAGTTAATAAATAAGGTCGTAACATTATAATATAATGATCAAAATTAAATGATTAAAACATTAATACGAATAGATATGTGTGCAACAAGAGAAGAAAGTTTGTATTTACTTCGAGTGCTGATTTTGAGTCATGTGCAAGCGAAATATTCTAATTTAGAATCTTGAGCGTAGAGAAGGATTTAAAAGCATAAGATGTAAATAACTTTATTCTCGTGTTATCGTCACCTCAGCAGTGAGAACACATTATACAAAAATACAACCCGAGATGCTTAATAGGGATTCGTCAATTTATTCACTCGTGTTTTAATAGGTATATATGAGTTCAAAAACCGCATAATCAACTTAATAACACCAAGAAATCATGGAAATAAGTTAATTTCTTTCAAATATCTACCGCCATTTTGACATTGACATGACAACTTTTTTAATTGCGTTAAGTTACTACTATTTGAACACAATTGAGATTGTTATAATTTCTCCGGACGTACGAGTACGTAAATTATTTTAAAGATTGTATGGAGAATGGAGACACATTTTAAAAATATATTTTTATAATATTGAATACTATTTACAAATTAATACTCGTGCGCGTTTCAGAACGTTTCGTTCTGACTGTTTCAGGGGTCGACTATCGAAGGTTAAATATACGAAAAATATGTAAGTAGGGTCAGGGAGGGAACAGTCGCTAGGATTTTTTCAACAGGCTGTTGCATGAAAAATATAAATCCCTGAACCAATTGTTGCAAGCACAGAGCACCGTGCATTATTACACTTTCATATGTAGCAAATATATTTGCTGTTACTTTCACCAAAAAAGATATATCCATTCTTTTTAAAAAATTGGGAATCGAGCCGCTGTGTACCGGTTGCTGTACACAGTGACTAGGACCCGCTAGTACACAGTGGTTCTAACAGTACACAATTGCTAGGTACGTAGGAATCGAACCTAAATTATATAACAAATAACATTTTTGTTGAATAAAACGGTAATTAGAATAGGTAAGCACAACCCCCGGAATAATCGTTCCTGATTTCATTCTTGATTTAAAATAGGTACCTACCTAAATGTCGCATGATTTATTCACTTTCATTTTATTTAAAAAAAAGAGTGCATGAATTACTTTTAATAATCACAGAATTTTTATTCTTATTCATATTCAAGTAAATTTTAGTCCAACTCTGTAAGGTGCACAGTGGTTCACGAGCCACCGTGTACTTTTCCAAAACGAACGTCTGTTGACCTTGGCGTCAATTTGTATTTTAGTTCAAATTAAAAACACAAACAAACACCTAGGGCCTTGAATTATCAGCCAATACTAAGTAGATTAGACACACTCTTCGATAATAACATAAGTAATTGAAAATCTCGTACGAGTTAAGAAAAAAGAGGAGTGAAACTGATCTGGAAATGTAATTTTGATAGCATTAAACACAAAAACGCACCATAACACATTCGCATGGTGCCGGAGCGCCTCACTAACTAGTTCGCACGTGATCGGGTACGTAATGGTTCCGATTGATGTAGAGGACAGACATAAAGCTCTTTCTGTTTCTCGCACAGCACATTCGAGTCACTGTTCCCACCGAGCGACTGTTCCCTCCCTGACCCTATATCAATCACGCCGACAAAGTGGTAAAATAAAAAGTGGAATTTTTTTTTTTATTATAGTTCAAAAGAATGAGCTTTTGACACATCGCAACGCCCGTAGAACGTAAACGCGCAAGACACTTTGAAATTATAAACAATATCCCATAACGATTTTACAGCTTGTCATGTACGTAAATGCAATATTTCACTTTTAATAAACAATGTTAAATTTTTTCATATCTTAGTTATTGAATATTTTACGATAACAATTTAGCATGCAAACAGTTACGATCTACGCCTCCTTTTTTTTAAATTTAGTGTTGTGACCATGTCTGCTGTTCCGATTCATATAACATTTCCGTAAGTCGATAAAATCGATCATGTAATCAATAGGCAATGTATAATAATAAAACCCAAAACAAAACGAAAATAAAATGAAGTACAGTCGCCATCAAATATATCGGATCTGCCAGGGTACTCAAAAATATCTGAACATGAACTTTAACGCCTTGACAATAGAGGCGTTGTTCAGATATTTGTGACCCGCTCCGATATATCTGATGGCGACTGTACGATGTGAAAAAAGGTCATTACTGTAATTGTATCGGTTTTTTGAGTAATACTTCAATGTTGAATAGTTAATAATAAATGAGAAAAACGCTCAAAACTTACTGTTGCCATATACATGGTGGAACCTGGAGGGGAACTATATACCTTAAAACGTTGATAGCTCAATTCGCTGAAAGGAAACATTCTTTTATTTTTCCTAAAAAGTAAAACTGCATTCACAATTTTTTCTTAATTTTCACCGTTTCCATACACTTACAATTACCCATACAATTTTTATGAAAAGTCTTTTTATTATTCTTTATGGCTTCTCTTGAGTCGTAAACTTGTTTGATATTAATTAAGAAATGTTTATCCTTGTTGGAAATAGGATCGATTGGCATCAATTGTCATAAAAATTGTTTTTGGCAAAAATTACAAAATATCAGTTTTTTATTGAACTGAACCCAAATTTTTAAATGCATTTGTCCCTTAAAAAAATTTTAGAATGTTTCCTTTCAGTGAATTGAGCTGTATCAACTTTTTAAGGTAGTTCCACTTCAGGGCTCATGATTTTTTTTCACCCTGTATATGAGAATAACAGAACCCTTGTGACAATGATTATAATTATATTCCTGATCAGGCTTTACAAATTACCAAAGGCCGTAATTCATAACTAAGTATAATTATGGAGCATCATAAAACTTTCTTATCATACTGTATTAATTATGGAAATATTATAATGCCATACATAATTAGTAGATTACAATTATCATTTGATCTTTTCCTAAATCATTTTATTTTTTGCTCTGTTATAGTCATGTTTTCCTTTTTAATTTATTTTTGTATATTAGGCACAACTGCATACAACTCATCTCAACTCATATTCTCGGTGGAATAACTGACTTCCGAGTCACAGGCATCCGCCTAGTTCGGGAGACAGAGGCTCAGTTCCAGTGAAACTAATACATAAGTCTCTCTTAAGCTATTAGCGTACCTACTGTGCAAATATTACTTATACTTGTATTAGGTTTAAGTCAATAAAGATTATTCTTATCCTCTTATTCTTATCATTTGAGAAGATTTGTGATACTAAATATATAGGCATATAACAAGAAAAAAATCGGTTGAAGTAAAATCGATTCGAACAATTCATAAACAATCGCTGAATTTGACAAACGATACGTCTTAGCCTCATCACTAATTACGTCAATACTGAAGTGTCAAAAGTTCATTCTTAGAGATTTTGAACTATAAAATGAATTACCGATATTTAATACTTATATGACTTTCTAAATAAAATTAATATTCAGAGTGTTTTTCATCTCCGCAAATAATTTTGTATTTTTTTTTTATTTCTAAATTAATTTAATCAAATTTAATATCATTGTAGCGCCATCAGTTTATCGCCTTTTGACGGACCCTTTTGTAACATAGAGATTTATATCCTTCTTGTACCATCCATAATCCGCTGTTAAGATTCTGATCTTTTTTTTCGTTAATGATTTGTTAGAAAGGGGCCCAGGTGCCAGTTTTGACTGTCCATTGAAACTAATACATAAGTCTCTCTTAAGCTATTAGCGTACCTACTGTGCAAATATTACTTATACTTGTATTAGGTTTAAGTCAATAAAGATTATTCTTATCCTCTTATTCTTATCATTTGAGAAGATTTGTGATATTAAATATATAGGCATATAACAAGAAAAAAATCGGTTGAAGTAAAATCGATTCGAACAATTCATAAACAATCGCTGAATTTGACAAACGATACGTCTTAGCCTCATCACTAATTACGTCAATACTGAAGTGTCAAAAGTTCATTCTTAGAGATTTTGAACTATAGGGTACCGCCCCTATACGTAAAGTGGGGAGTGATTTTTTTTTCATTTCAAGCCTAACGTGTGATATATTGTTGGATAGGTATTTAAAAATGAATAGGGGTTTAGTAAAATCATTTTTTGATAATGTAAATATTTTCGGAATATAATCGCTCCAGAAGTAAAAAAAATGGGCTCCCCCCCCTCTAACTTTTGAACCATAAGTTTTAAAAATATGAAAAAAATCTCAAAAGTAAAACTTTGTAAAAACTTTTTCAGGAAAATTATTTTGAACTTGATAGGTTGAATAGTTTTTGAAAAAAAAATACAAAATAATTTCTGAACTATGTTTGTAATTTAACCGTATAAGCAGGTGTTTATTGTACCTGTAATTTCTACAAAATCAGAATGAAATGAAGTGCTTTCAAATAAAGTTTTTTAACTCTTAAGTGGGGACACTTACTGTGACGGACGGAAACCCGCTCGGCCGGTTTTTTTTTGCTAATATTGCCATCTGTCCCGATTCGGTCGCGTGCGTTTCGATAAGAGTATGGCGGGGAAAAAAAGGGAGCGGATTGTGTTTTAATCAAATGCATTCCTCTAACATGGAAGAAATTGGAAAGACGTCTTGAAATCGAATACAGATATTATTTTTAAAATATGCATCCCTGAAGGCCCTTTACAATGACTCACGAAAAAGTGCATATAATTTGTTAATGCGCATTAATTATGTTACAGATAATTTGTGCTTACAATTAATGAATGAATGAATGTATTATTAAGAATCTTCGAATATGTACTATTTACATATATGCGTGTATACAAGATCTAATCTAATAAGATTAGAATGGGAATATCCCAGTGTACATTGAATTGAATAGGCACGTACTCGTAGAGAGAGGGGCGGTATTAATTTACAGCTGCATCCACAGCTCAAGGATTCGGAAATGTGCATGTGCACTACGCGATGTCCGTACTTATGGCGATGTCTTTTGGTGCCTTCGTGTAGTTTTTCATTTTAGTCGCTTTTCACCACGATATATATATTTGTTTGTAAAGCGTTATTCAACCCATCATCAAATTAATGTGAAGTCGATGACCAAGTGCCGGATTCTAATTTAAAAATACATTAACAAAACAATAAAAATACAATACAACCTATCTCAAATATTACTCCAACACACAACAAACATTCAACAACTTCAATATTCATTATACAACTTCAATATTGGGTGGAGTTGCGTTGATATATTTCTCAAGCTAATTCTGATATTTCTGATTCAGATGGTTATGCAGTAGCTGTATTGCGTTGTTAATGCATTGGAGTTGCAACGTGTCTATTAGGGTTTGCTCCCGGTACTCGTTTTCTATACAAATCCAGTGCCGGAACCGGGAATTACCGGTTCTCGCCATACAAAATCAGAACCGGGAGCATTCCCTAGTGTCTATACGTGTTTTAAAGTTAGAATACGGCCCCTAATCGAACGAGCGGAGCATAAGCGAAGTGAAGTTCTTACAGACTACTTCGGACACAACGAAACTGTCAGCTGGCTATCTAGACGTCTGTGCATTTCGATGGCTTTTTGATTTTGTATTGTAGTTCCGCGATAACTTTAGTAACGTTTTTCTGATCTTTATGAAATTTGATGGGGTTGTAGCAGAGACTACTATAATTTGAGAGTTTGTATATGAGCATGATCGATCAGGGGGTTATGGAGGCGCAGAAAAATCATCGTAAGGGTGGCAGAAAATATAGTTTCTAAAAACGTTTCGTAATAAGCTTGCGAATTGTTAAAATCCCTTTACTGTTCGATCGATTATAGCAAGCATGTGTGTAGTTGTGATAGAATACAATTAGTAGAGGTAAATTGCGATTAAGAATATATTAATACAATACACTACAACGAGATACTCAAGTGACCGAGGTAAATGAGACTAAAAATATTAGCGGGTAACTAACTACCCATGCTACAACAAAATACGCTACTGCTGTAAAACGCGTTTAGAAATATGTGTGAGTAATAAAATATACCACCGATTATACATGCTATAAATAAATACACCATGGCGGCATAACGCGATAATAGCTACAAGCAATTAATTATTTACAGGTAAAACTTTTTATCTTTGTAATTTCATTTCCCCAACAATTTACCGCAGAAAGTTTAGTTGTCATACCAACTTTTACCATATTAAATATTTCGCATAGTTCCGTTTGATTGTATTTTTATTTGGCGTGTCTGGTTAGGCTAGTATGATAACATAAATAAATATTTGTATGCAAAAAATAGGTAAGGTGCGACATGATATTTTGCCAGTAGAATATTTGCCAAAACGAAATTATGGGAAAAATTATTTGGGAAGTGATAATATGCGAAAAAAAAATAGCTTTGGAGATAGGTTATTTATTATTTTAGGACCTTTGTTGTGTGTACTTATCGTACGATCATATTACATGGTATTTTTTTATGTGACGAGATATATATTTTAACAAAAATTATGATTAAGATAAAATTGGTTTCTAACATTCCTTAATAGTATTTGTTACATTACTATGCGAAATCCGGAATTAACCGGGTAAATAATATAAAAAAATTTTTTTTATGTATTTTTTAAGCTTGTGTACCTACTGAGGATAATTGTCTGACATGATCTGTAATGGCGTTAATCATTTTTGTGTAGGCACAAAGCCTTGGGTCACGGTGCTGTGACGCTAACAGGTAACAGGGCTCTGCCGAACGAAATAAACAATACGGATCTTACATTCCTAAGCCGGGGTTAAGCCCACCTAGAACTGTCCGGAAGGTGTGAATATTCCACTACAGTAACAAAAAATTAATGAGAAATTTAAATGTGTGCGGTTCTTTGTTATTAAAACCATTCGGGGCAGTACGGTGCGCTAGACTTGCGCGCGCACCACCAGGGATGGGATACGAGTTTTGGGGAAAATGGTTATCGTATCGATGCTTTTCTATCTGCTGCAAAAACAGAAAATGAATGAAATTCATGTACTTTAACGGTTAATTGGTTTTGGAGTTTCGCTAAAAACGCTTTCTTGTTCTTTCTGTTTTGCTCTATAGTGGAATTGAAATATAAGTGAGGTAAGCTCTTATGTGACGGAATATTGTTAACAGTCGCATGCAGCCGATGCTGAATGCAAGTGTGGGTCAGGGGCCGGTGTCGGCGACGCGCAGGCACAGCCTTATGCGTCACTGCGGCACCGGCAACGGCACCGGCACTAGGCTCCGGGGAAGCGCCGAGCGCGGCCGAACTTGAACGACTGCTTCGAGAGCTATCAGTCTCTACTGAAAAGTTTGACGATCTCGTTAAAAACATAGTGCGTGGATATGCCTGAATCTGTGGGTGTTAATTGTTACCTATGATCTAAGTGTTATTGTATGTGTGAATGTTATTTCAATATTGTGTACCTAATTTGTTATTTTTTTGTTGTTGTGTCGATGTTGTGTTTCAAATATAGCAGTGTTCGGTGTCTCACCTATTTTTGTTTGTGATGGTGAGTAAGCCAAAACAATAACAGACACTAAGCAGTCGAGTTTATTGCTTAATTAAATTATTTCTCCTACACGCACTGAATTTTAGTCCATTGCTGCTTAAATTCAATAGAACTTCATTTCTGCAAATTTTGAGTACGTCTTTAAATACGTATAATGAACGCACATAGTGGTCAATTCAAAATAAATAGTTAGCCATTAACAGTGCTTTAGTTATAATTATTAGAGTTTTTATTATATTTTGCATGCAAATTATCATCATGAATTTGATTAATTATGAATTTATTTTATTTGCATGGGATGTTTATAACTATTCGTTTTAAAAACATGACCACAAAATTAGTTTCACAAACACGTTTTATTTACTTACACCTGGTTACAAAATAATTGTTCGAATAGCTGTCCGAAAAGCGCTTTTAAGGCTCCCTGCATCATGGGTCATCTTATACCAGTATAAGGGACGTTAGCTATACCTACTACAAATGAGATCGCAATACCGTTTGCTCCCTCTAACACATAGCTGCACCCCATGATGGTCAATAATGGCCAATGGTGTAGAGCCATTACGTTTTGTCAAAATGCATAGGGACAGATGGATGATGTGTACCTAATTCGAATATGACCGATGGTGGCGCGGGCGGCTCATAATCAGAATGAGATGGCGTTGCTTGGCGGGGTCGGCGTCGCCACGTGGCCGCTTGCACGCCAACTCTTTCACAGGCGTTAGCCACGAAAACTCATTTAACCGTCTCCTATCGCACCTCCGATCGACTTTAACATGTTGACGTGAACTTATTTTTAATCGACCGGCGCGATTCTGGCCGCACGGGGTCTGTATGTCCCCTAAATGTGTAGTTGAAGAACTTGAAACAGTTTTAAGTATAAGTTCATAAGACATTTAAAAAAATATGGCTCTACTTTAATTATCTTGAATGTCATTTACGATCTATGTTATCTCCTGAATTAATAAAAACAGATACTCAGCTGTGATAACTACATATTGCTATAAGGAATGCCCACAACAAAATATGAACTCAACTAAGGTTAAAATGAAAAGGGACTGGGATAGCTTAAAACCGGGTACGTACACAACTGACCCATTTATTGAATACGCCTGAAAACGTCGTATTTAGAAGTATGTCGTAAAAGTTTGCTGTTGTGTGTAGTCTACTTATGTTTGGGCTTATATTAGTAGGTAATTAAACAATAAGTACCTACTTCATAGTACACATTTTACAAAAGTGAAACTTGGATAATTGAAATCTCAAGAGACCGGCAATTTTGTTTCAATTAACCAGGTTTTTGTTTTAAAGTTCTGAATTTCATTTAGAGAGGTCTTATAATTTCAATTATAAAAATCTTATGGTTCAAAGAGACCGGGACCGGTCCTTTAGTTGCAATTATCGAGGTTTCCCATTTATCCAGATCCCAATTAACGTTTCTTGCTAATCCATTAGTTTATAGATTAAGTCAATTTATTATTAATTTGTGTAATTGGGGATATCCCCAATTACACAAATTAATAATAAATTTATAATCATATAGAACAGAGATAAATTACGTTTTAGCAAGTACCTAATTTTGGCTCTGTCTAAAACTGTTTAGTTGCTCCCATAGTGTCGGTGTGTTGTTATTCCGTGTTTTTTTTAAATATTGTCTTACATTTGAATGGGAAGTCGAAGATGTCTAGACGCGGCACGAAATGTCGTGAGAATCCAAACAAATACAAAAAATGGCTAACCTATGTAGAAGACATGTCTTCCTCAATCTGTTTAAGGCACATTGCATGCACTAACGTTTTCTACAACATCCCCATTTGTAAGTTATCCATCAGCTATCCTGATACGGTCGATTAAGATTTCAAAATAAAATTTGAAGCTAGTGCGGAGATGATGTCATTACTGATGAGATGAGACATTTCTAAGCGTGCATCAAACGACGAATTTTTAATTTGACCTCAACGCAACTGTAATGGTATTATCTTCATGATGCAAACTTTATTTGGCTAGAAATAAGGTGAGTTCGGCCAATGTCGGACACCGGGTAAAATCGTATGATTCAAATATACGCCCATTGCGGGGCCTTTTTTATCCGACTTCTTGATTTCAAAAGGAGGAGATAATCAATCGGTTGTATGTTTTTTTTAGGGTTCCGTAGCCAAAATGGCAAAAACGGAACACTTATAGTTTCGTCATGTTCGTCTGTCCGTCCGTCCATCCGTCCGTATGTCACAGCCATTTTACTCGGAAACTATAAGACGTATCTTTATCAAATTTTAACATAAGGTATATTTTGAGTGCCGCTACATACAAAATTTTTTAGGGGGGCATACATGTAACTAATTGTCAAAAAAATACTCCATACATGTAACTAATTGTCAACAAATAAAAATCTACCAAATGTCAACATGATGCATATCAGGCCTAAAAAAATAACATTGAGGTTCCTTTGAACATTTTTTGATTAAGTAGAAATTTTCAGAAATAATCACTCCGAAAGTCAAAAAAGTTGTGTCCCGCCCCCTGTAACTTTTGAACCGTAAGTACAAAAATTATGAAAAAATTCAGTAAGATACATCTTTGAATATTCTTTCCAAGAAAATTATTTTGAACATTATCGGTTTAGACGTTTTTGAGATATCTCCAATAAACTACGTACATAGGCAGATACGACCTTGAAATATTAATTTTTTGATAGCCGGTACGGAACCCTCCATTATGCGTGGCCCGACACGCACTTGGCCGGTTTTTTGTTACTCCATAACTCCGTCATGTCTGAACTGGGCCCTATTTCTCGAAAATATTAGTTTACAAGTTATCATTGTAGAATTACAAGTGCTAATATTTTCTGTTTAACAAATAATTTTACTAGACTAGTAACTAATAATACCGCACTAATAAAAATATTGGTGGCTGAATATGTATATTACTTTTGTCAATCGGCAGATTAGAAAAAAAAAATCTTACAAATCTTCTTGTATTGCTTTAAGTATTTTTAAATACAAATTTATTTTAAACTTACAGCAATAAGATATATAATCAACTCCATAATGCAAGACAATGGGAAAATTTTCATAAAATGATATTTCGTCAAGAAAAATAACAACTACTACTGCTGCGAAAAATGTATATTCCATTTTACTCGAAAATACTCTTAAATATTTTGTTATTATTAGTAGTTTTTTACGTAGACATATTCTATAATAATGAATAAATGTTATGTTATTCTAGAACATGTTAAATTGCAATTTATTGATTTTTCGAAAAGTTACTAATAAATTGTACTAATAGTTTTATTAAGCTTTTGAGAATAATAGCTTTACACGTGTAATTTACAAGTTATTGTTTTTGGCTTAGAGAATTCAACCCGGATGGAGTAGCCATGTCTGTCATTTCCGATACAAAAGAAGTCTGCCGATTTTTGCGGGGGAAGAGAACGTCAAATGGCTATTCGTACGTAACGTACAAATAGCTACGTCAGATAAACGTCAGTCCATACATGTGTATGACCACTGGTCATATGTTTTCGGCAGAGGGGAACGCCTGTCAATGGCGACTCCGGTTGGTTGTATTCTCAAAGGTTTTTGGCCTCCTTTGTGAAACAAAACTGAATTTATTAGTGTAAAATTTGCGAATATTTATTAGTTGCTGAGCTGACTAATAGCTAATACTTTACTAGTGTAGCTTCAAGAAACACACACTACCTAGAGAACTTGTAAAATTGTTAGGTCATGGGCTATTATTATTATGGCCTGTTTCACAATCTCCAGTTAAAGCATATCTGTCAGATAAATGTTTGCTGTCCTTTTCTTTTATATGACTGGAGAAAAGGATAGCAATAATTTTAACTGGCAGATAAGTTTATCTGGAGATTGTTAAACAGGCCCTTATGGCCTGTTTCACAATCTCCAGTTAAAGCATATCTGTCAGATACATGTTTGCTGTCCTTTTCTTTTATATGACTGGAGAAAAGGATAGCAATAATTTTAACTGGCAGATAAGTTTATCTGGAGATTGTGAAACAGGCACTTATGGCCTGTTTCACAATCTCCAGTTAAAGCATATCTGTCAGATAAATGTTTGCTGTCCTTTTCTTTTATATGAATGGAGAAAACGATAGCAATAATTTTAACTGGCAGATAAGTTTATCTGGAGATTGTGAAACAAGACCTTAGTCTAATAAGCTTCGAGAAATAGGGCACTGATTGTGAAAATTCTTTTTTTGATTGTAAGTATTTGCACAATCAAAATACGACAAATCCCGAAATCTCTCGGACAGTCCTGAAATTTGGCATTAAATAGAGGCCCGGTTTTAATGTCCAGACCATTTTACGTTTTGATTATTCTTCACTTACTTCATTGCAAAAAAAAACAAAATGGCAGCCGCAAGAAGGGTACCCAATATGAAATCCTTTTTTTTTGTCTGGTGCCTAAACCATTGAGCAGATTTCGGTAAAAGATACGTCAATGAATAAGTAATTAACACTGCAATGCCACACAATTCGCATTTACTGTTATTTATGAGGAAATAATCATTAGGGCTTACTAAAGTGATGAAAACCAGACCAGATTTAAGGCTTTAAATGGTCGTTAAAGTGACGGTAACGAAATTTGACAGCTAGAATTTCCCAGATCTATGCTATTTTGTCTGAAAATTTTACCTTCGAGGACCCCGGGGATCGGCCGCCATCTTGAAAAGTGCACCTTTTATAAGATTTTTTAATTTTTTTCTTAAACTGTGGACTTTATGTGCATAGTGTGGATGGCAAAATGATAACTTATTAAATTTCGCACAAAAAACTGTGTAACGCTATGTATATCACAAAAATTAAGCCTTCTTAGAATAAAGCACTTCAGAAGCTAATAATTTTTTTGGTGCCTAAGTTACTTAGCAAATTTAAATGAAATATACATTAATATGTTAATAATTACACTCCAGTGCCATAAAATACAAACTTACTATAATTAATGTCAAAAAAATCACTTGGGCTAAATAAAGTGATGGTGAATGAAACCATATTTTAGGCCTTCAATTGACCTAAGGTAAAGCGTCGGTAATGAAATTTGACACCTGCTATGGTCTGCTGTATATGGTCTCCTAAATCTCAGTTTGGATATTATCTAAAATATATTATTTTCAAATGGCTATTTGTTACTTATACGCAATATAATTGTAACCAGCTCTGCATATATCTGTAGTTTCGGTTTTGCGTTGATTAGTCAGTTAGGACATACGCGTAGATAGATTTCCACTTACGTTGTTCATTTACTGTAAAAGGATTCCTTTCAAAATATATTCTATAAAGCAATAAATAAGACTTTCCTTCTGACTCCAACTATAGTGTTACGACTACGACCTCGTTTTTATTTTAGTTGCTTATTGTCTTGACATACCTGACAATTTGCAATTAATCAAAGTCACGTTTGTTTAGTGAAATGGAGTGCGACGAAGAGGAATTATGTTTTATTTGTCACCAAAATATTGCAATTGCAAATACAGTTCAAGTAGGAAGCATACGATTCTACCTTAAAATCTAGCAGCAAGCAGATGCGCGATGGAAATTTCGAAATGTTAAGTGCACGAACCAATATTCTTGTGCATGTCGAGTGCAGAAAAAAGTACACTCGGTCTCATAGTATGAAGGCGGCAATAAAGCGCCAGTCGAGTGAACCGGACGCTGGTCCATCGAATTCAAAAAACCACCCTGGGTTGAGAACTCGTTCTATTGATTTTAAATCAAAATGTTTCTATTGTGAAAAAGAGTGTACTGAGTGCAGAAAAAAGTACACTCGGTCTCATAGTATGAAGGCGGCAATAAAGCGCCAGTCGAGTGAACCGGACGCTGGTCCATCGAATTCAAAAAACCACCCTGGGTTGAGAACTCGTTCTATTGATTTTAAATCAAAATGTTTCTATTGTGAAAAAGGGTGTACTGCTATCTCGCCGAAATATTTTTCGCCTAATTTCATTTCCCAACCAACTTATTGCAGTACTTTTACTAGGCAAACTAATGCTTAGCATATTATTATTTCGCAAACTTTTTTATTTCACCACAATAATACTTAGCAGATTTTCTTTTCACCACGAGTAATGTTGCAAAGTAGTCAAGAAGCAAATGTTTTAGTAAAGCTAATTATTTATTGTCAAATAACGTTTGCCCAAATTTAAACTTCGCATACTATTTGATTATAAGAATATTTAGCAGAGATTCATTAAGGCAAATAATCACTAAGCAAATGTTTCATTAAAGCTTACTATTTATTGTAAATAACGTTTGCCCAAATTTGAACATCGCATACTTACCTTGGACATTTTGAAGCCTACTGTGGCTATTTTTTATTAAACGTATCTACAGTCACCAAAACTTGGCAGCTTGGCAACTCTGCATACATATTACTAAGTAGGGTTTAAAAAAATTTTACCTGCGATCCCCAAAAACTAGACATATCACCAGAAAAATATGTTAGTTTTGGTTAGACCTGCGACCATAAAGCTCTATAAATGGAGTACGCTTCGCCTCATCTTTCCAAACAAAAAAGTCTGCCAAAATCTGAGGGGGGCGAGGTAGCACGCATGTGAAGTTTTCAATCAAAGGTACATCATTGTCGGTTGTTAATACAGTTTATTTCTAAATGAATTTTTATGGCAGCAACGCTTTATTGACAACCGACAAAGATGTACCTTTGACTTGAAAACACCAAACATATTTGACATATTCTTTTTATACTTCTTAACACTAAATGGAGCAATAGATAGTCGACTGTACATACGTTAACATATGGTTCATTATTGGATGCAGTCTTTGGAAATGTCAAACAAAAAAGCCAAGGATCATTTTTGATTGTATTTTCAAACAAAATATAGCAATCCTTAAGCGCGTTAAATATGGAGAAGTGTCAAACGTCAAATAGTTACTGCCCGTCAGAAAGAAAACGATTGTCTTTGAATCGATTCTGTAAAAGAAGCTTGATTTTCGATTTAGGTGAAATCTTTTATTACGAAAGCTCGAAAGTAATGATAAATAAAGTAAAACTGTACTTACATCTGAAATGGTATTTCATCTTTTTGTAAACTAGACGAAATATAACATTTTTTTACATCCAAAAACAGCGCATAAGGGCATTTTCACGGAGCTTGTTATCCATTGACAGGGATGACAAAAATGCGTGACATCGATTATTGAAATAGTTTTTATAGATGTACTAGAATTTCCGCCAATACTTTTAACAGAGGGGAAATGATACTCAGGGCCTCTCCTGGTTTAGAACTCTCTGCCTGCGACTGCCAAAGACACGATATGTCACCAGAAAGTAGGTTAGGTTAAGTTACAACTGCGACCCCCACAAACACGACTTGTCACCAGAAACGTGGGTTAGGTTAGGTTAGAACTGTGACCCCCACAAACACGACTTGCCACCAGAAACGTAGGTTAGGTTAAGTTAGAACTGTAACCCCCACTAACACGACATGTCACTAGAAAAGTAGGTTAGCTTAGGTTAGAACTGCGAGCCCCACAGACACGACATGTCATTAGAAAAGTAGATTAGGTTAGGTTAGAACTGTGACCCCCACAGACACGACTTGTTACCAGAAACGTAGGTTAGGTTAGGTTAGAACTGCGGCCCCTACAGTCACGACATGTCACCAGAAAAGTAGGTTAGGTTATGTTAGAAATGCGACCCCCATAGACACGACTTGTCACCAGAAACGTAGGTTAGGTTAGATTAGAACTGCGACCCCCATAGACCCCACTTTCAGCAGAAAAGTACCCGTACGAGTTAAGTTAAGCTGTGTTATTATTTTTTACCTGAAAATAATTTGACTCACTCATCACAACAAAGAAGTACACTTCAAATAATACACATCCAGACGATTTAGTACTTTCGTTACGTATCACATTGACACACATAAACTGAATGATTGAAATTGTTATGGAATGTAGTAAACAAAAGTACTACCGTGGAGGTAGTACTTTGGTTGATTGAACATTGAACTGCACAGCACGCCAAACTATCTGCATAACAAAATATAATGCTAATGTAATTTGCACCATAAGTACTACAAGATTAGGGTATATTAGTATTATGCATCATAATATTATGAGAAAAATAACTTATGGCAATCAAAACATTCGACAAAACAATAAAAGACATTTTGAAATATGACCAAGTGAATATTTTGCCAAATAATAATATTCTAAATAATTATTTGCAATATGTTATATATGCGAAAAATTGGTTTGCCATCTGATGATTCTGCCAAATTAAACTATGGAAAAAATAGTTTGGGAAGTGATAATTTGCTATAAAATTTTCGGCCACATATAAGTAAACCGTGAAAAAGATATAACGCCAGAATTCTTACTAAAACAAAAACGAAAACCGGTATGTAGTCGTGAAAGTGTCTACCAAGTTCGACGCCAAAATGGTAAAGATAATATTTTAAAACTGGCAGCAAAAAGGAACGATGCATGTTGTGTGTGAGGAACGAAGTATATAATCACATTGCGAATGTCGAAGACTTGGTAGCTCTGGAAGCTATTTATCATCATCGATGCTTAAGAATTTTTTTTAGATGTATTCCGATGTGCAAGTTGTCTGACGTAACGACTGCCATGGAACAAATATATTTGTTTATCGAAACCAGCGACGAAAGTCAATTTGTAATTTCTGATCTGATAGATGTCTGCCAAGATTACGTTCCTACTGAGCCGACAATTATAAAAGAAATATATGAAAAATATGCAGGTGATGCTGTTGTTATAGGTAATAACGGCAATTCGACAACAGTGTCTTTTAGTAGCACTGATATATTCGGAAATAAAGCAAGTAAAGATGAAAGACTTCAAATAATCAAAGACATATGCTCACAGTTGAGTATCCAAACTTATCCTCCGATTAACGACTTTCTAAAGGATTCAGAAAAAAAATTGCCCGAAACACAAAACTTTTTTAAGTACTGTCATTGTCAGTAGGAATAAAAACTATATAGACTTTAAAAAAATAACCGGCCAAGTGCGAGTCGAACTTGCGCACCGAGGGTTCCGTACAATTATATAGGTATATAGGGGAAGTAACTTTAAAATTATTAAAAATATTTTAATTATATGATGTAACAAAAAATTTATGGTTTTCGCAATTTTTCCTGTATCTGTGCTATAAGACGTTGCTTCGTACCAAATTTCAAGATCCTGAGTTCACGGGAAGTACCCTGTAGGTTTTGATTCCCATGCGAGTTTCGAAAATTTGCGGAATTTTGCGGCATAAACGGCTGTATCTTTTGATTGCGTTGGCCTAGAAGTTTGGTATTTTCACAGCACCAAGGGACAATAGAACTGAGTATTTGTTATTAATTTCAGCTTGATATCTCCACGCGTTCCTGAGAAAAATGGTCTTGACAGACAGACAGACAGACGGACAACAAAGTGATCCTATAAGGGTTCCGTTTTTTCCTTTCGAGGTACGGAACCCTAAAAAGTGCATTGGACACGCTATTGTTGCTGCTACTAGACCTCGATCATTTGTGTCGTCAATTCAGTTAGGTTTAGGAGCATACTTATACAAAAAGATCGGATTAAAAAAATTATTGGATATTTGTTCAAGGTTGGGGTCTTGTGCTTCTTACAATGACGTCCAGGCACTTGAAACTGCTGCAGTCTTGCAACCCCGTCCAATTGTCCAAGATATACCATTACCGTTGCCAATACCATTGATGGACATAACACATTTCACAGTATGGGTATAATTCTCTGCGTAACTCCCGCTGACACTGCTTCCTCGGCTGCAGAAATACCAACTATTGCAAAAAATACTACCGCATTACAAATAGCACAATTACCTTTAACTTCGATAAAAACTCATGAAAAAGACAATGGTATGGCTCTGAAAAGTTTCAATTTTCACAATGTAGATCAGTATATAGTATAGGGTGCCTACCGGGCGTTTAAATGACAAGTCCGTTGTAGACACACTATTTTTATAAAAGTATAAATATAAAGTTTAGACAGAGTAACAAGCGTAGAAACAAACAAGCACAGAAGGAAAGAAAGTAAAGTTCACAGCACGGAAGTATAGAACACGAAAGGAAGTGAAAGAACATAAAATATTATCACAGGCGTTAGCAGAAGAATCTGATAGAAATGAGACATGCATTTGCCGTCAAGTCGAGAGCGCACTGTCAGAGCGACCGAGCGCCGACTGTCACGGCCGGCGCGCGCATGCGTACCGGCGACGATTCTCTTTCCAGCCAGCTCGCGCACTAGAGGGAGGTTAATGCGTTTTACCTTCATGGTGCTTTGTGTGCAGTGGTCGCCACAATAGTACTTAAACAAAAAAAATATGCATTTTCTTCTTGCATAAAGCTCTATAAATGGAGTACGCTTCGCCTCATCTTTCCAAACAAAAAAGTCTGCCAAAATCTGAGGGGGGCGAGGTAGCACGCATGTGAATTTTTCAAGTCAAAGGTACATCATTGTCGGTTGTTAATACAGTTTATTTCTAAATGAATTTTTATGGCAGCAACGCTTTATTGACAACCGACAAAGATGTACCTTTGACTTGAAAACACCAAACATATTTGACATATTTTTTTTATACTTCATAACACTAAATGGAGCAATAGATAGTCGACTGTACAGATGTTAACATATGGTTCATTATTGGATGCAGTCTTTGGAAATGTCAAGCAAAAAAGCCAAGGATCATTTTTGATTGTATTTTCAAACAAAATATAGAAGACAGCAATCCTTAAGCGCGTTAAATATGGAGAAGTGTCAAACGTCAAATAGTTACTGCCCGTCAGAAAGAAAACGATTGTCTTTGAATCGATTCTGTAAACGAAGCTTGATTTTGCGATTTAGGTTAAATCGTTTATTACGAAAGTAATGATAAATAAAGTAAAACTGTACTTACATCTGAAATGGTATTTCATCTTTTTGTAAACTAGACGAAATATAACATTTTTTTACATCCAAAAACAGCGCCTAAGGGCATTTTCACGGAGCTTGTTATCCATTGACAGCATAAAGCTCTATAAACTCTCTGATTGACAGCGATGACGAAAATGCGTGACATCGATTATTGAAATAGTTTTTATAGATGTACTAGATTTTCCGCCAATACTTTTGACAGAGGGGAAATGATACTCAGGGCCTCTCCTGGTTTAGAACTCTCTGTCTTCTTGTGATATTCTATGGATGCTTTCAAAGACATATCATATCCTTTGTGGGTGTACAAAGGATATGATATGTCTTTGAAAGCTTTGCCCGCGGCTTCGCTCGTGTTAAATTCGGGGTACCACGGTTCCCCTTTGCCCCCCATAATGCTCCATACAAACTTCCACCCCCCATTTTAGGGAAGTGGGGGGTTAGAAAGAGACAAAAAGTAGCCTATGTCACTCTCCATCCCTTCAACTATCTCCACTTAAAAAATCACGTCAATTCGTCGCCCCGTTTTGCCGTGAAAGACGGACAAACAAACAAACACACACACTTTCCCATTTATAATATTAGTATGGATTAATGTATATTTAATTTAAATTTGCTAAGTAACTTAGGCACCAAAAAAATTATTAGCTTCTGAAGCGCTTTATTCTAAGAAGGCTTAATTTTTGTGATATGGTGTTACACAGTTTTTTGTGCGAAATTCAATAAGTTATCATTTTGCCATACACACTATGCACATAAAGTCAACAGTTTAAGAAAAAAATTAAAAAATCTTATAAAGGGTGCACTGTTCAAGATGGCGGCCGATCCCCGGGGTCCTCGAAGGTAAAATTTTCAGACACAATAGCAGAGATCTGGGAAATTCTAGCTGTCAAATTTCGTTACCGTCACTCTTGGTTAACGACCATTTAAGGCCTTAAATCTGGTTTTTTCATCACTTTAGTAAGTCCTAATGATTATTTACTCATAAATAACAGTAAATGCGAATTGTGTGGCACTGCAGTGTTAATTACTTATTCATTGACGTATCTTCTATTGAAATCTGCTCAATGGTTTAGGCACCAGACAAAAAAGGATTTCATATTGGGTACCCTCTTGCGCCTGCCATTTTGTTTTTTTTTGCCATGAAGTAAGTGAAGACTAATTGTGCAAATGAAAAGGAATCTAATGATATTATTTGAAAATCTTCTGTGTATCCTAGGCTACAGGATGTGTATAATTTTTATTTTTTGAACCATTACCCTACTTTTTGGTTATATCGCAGTTGGGTAAAATGTTGATGATGGTGTAGCTCAGGTAGAATTAAATAAAGAAAGGTGAAATTCGTGATCAAACAAGTTCCATATGAAGGAAATATGCCCTGGGAAGGTATTGACGAAACATTTCACTTGTACGAGGGTTTTCTCTAAGAAAATGCAATTTTTTCGCAAACACATGTATGACTTTTTTCTGTAAAATTTAATAAACTTTAAGAGTTAAAGGCGAATTTCTTCAGGATAAAATATATTTTTCAAGATAGCGGCGATTCCTCGAGGTCCTCGAACGTCAAATGGTCTGGACATTAAAACCGGGCCTCTATTTAATGTACATACCAAATTTCAGGACTGTCCGAGAGATTTCGGGATTTGTCGTATTTTGATTGTGCTACATATACACCGTGGGCCCTTATAACTAGAAAGATTATAACAGTATTCCTGATCATATTTAGATCAATGATATTGACTATGGATGGGTTATACTCTAACAAAATGAGCAGAAAAAATACTTCCATAGTTATTTCATAACCTAGCAACGATTCTGTTATGTTTATCTATTTTGACAATCATTACATCTTTGTCACTCTCATTGTTAGAAAATTACAGTTTGTCTCTTTCTCACGCGGGTGACGGGAGCTCATTCGCACGTCCGCATCTCACGCTGGCCGGTGCGCGACTAGCGACAGTTGTTTGAATTCACTCATATTAAGTGCTTCACTTTTGGAGCGTGCATAACCCATCTGTCATTATTATATATCATAGATTTAGATACTAAAATGTCCTATAAACTTTTCTGGAATACGCCTAGTTTCATAGTTAATACCAATTTTAAAAAAATACACTTTTTATTATAACTTAGCAGAAAACGCGTTTCTGATTTTATCGAAATTGACGTAAAGTCACATAATATTTTTTACGTCTTATGGTCTCAGAAATTCGTGGTTACGATCTGTCGGGTTATTCGTGCCCACGGTATATGTACAGGCGGATTCAGTAGACGTGAGCAGGATTAACACTACGGATTCAGTTAATAACAAGCTATAGTTTTATATCGGTATTAGTGTGATTAGCGGAAAAAAATGTTTAAAGTAAGAAATAAAAAAGTTTTAAATTATTTACGACTCGTATGGTCACTCTACAATTAGAATACTTCGACGAGTAGTGATACTTTCATGTTTTTCTGTGATATGTGTCAAATTCATGGATGGTTACTTTGGAAACATCGTACCTCACCTTTAATTCACTTAATTTGACAAATTTTTTTTAATAATCAATGTTCTATCATGATTGTTAAAGAGGTTTTATCTTTATTGATTTGTTTATGTAGAGTGACCATGAGTACAGATAATAAAATTTCGACGTAACAAAAAGGTAAAAAAATGAGCAAGGCGTTTTTGTTTCACTAAGGGCCTGTTTCACAATCTCCAGATAAACTTATCTGCCAGTTAAAATTATTGCTATCCTTTTCTCCAGTCATATAAAAGAAAAGAACAGCAAACATTTATCTGACAGATATGCTTTAACTGGAGATTGTGAAACAGGCCATTAAACATGATGGCGGCCGATTTATTATCGTTAACTAAGTGTGTAGGGTTGTTCCTGCTCACGTGTCCTGAATCACCCTGTATACAGATTGGTCCCGTTTTTATCAAAACTTATTTCTGATGATGATGAGGAATCGAGGGAACTGCTCAAATCTTAAAGGCATACATACATGTAGTGATTATTGTAATTTTATCAACAAATCTAGCATTTTTATAAAAAAAAAGTGACATTTGATGAAGTGGAACTGCTTATGATGATCAGAACGGAACTCTTCAACGACGCATATTTCACGTTTGGCGATTTGTCCTCTTAGCTGTGTTTGTTAATCCAGTTATTTCATTATATGGAATCTAAGCGTGCACCATCTACAGAAATTAAAAACCGAAATGATCTCAACCCACCTATTGTCCGATTATAGGCAAACTCACTTAGGTCATCACAAAATTCATAAGTGGCACAGAATAATTCTAATAAAAATAGAAACTGCTAAACTTAACCTTGCTTAATTAAATAATTTTAATTTTAGTACGGCGGCTAGACTAGCCACTACAATAATTGAGATACGTAGGGTAAGCAAGTACTAAATATAAACTAATATACTGAAGTAGATTTGATCTTTGTATTTAATCTACGTATGATAGTGTTTGCTGCGCTTCCCCATATTTGTACAGTCGAGGTCAGAGATATGTTTACACTTTTTCACCTTTCTTTTTTGTAAGAAGGTGCAAAAGTGTAAACATATATTTAAAGTCAACTGGAGCTCTATGAAATGTGCATTTTAAACTTGTTGAAGGATACGTAGTAGGGTGGGTTACACAACCAGCTATTCGTCAAAGAGCTCTTGTTGCCGAGATACTTATATTTTTTAATTTTTTAATATGTAGCTGCCATGTCATTTATATGATGATTTATTTATCATTTACTACTACTCCTTCACTGGCTCAGTGAGCCAAGGAGCATCTTGGCCTCTGACACTAAAGAACGCCAGTCAATCCTCCTTTGCGCCGCTCCGTGCCAATTGGATACTCAAAGGGCGGTCAGATCTTTGCGGGCTTTGTCGCTCCAGCGGTATCTAGGTCGTCCGACGGGGCGTATCCCTGTTGGGCGTTCAGCGTACGCTCTCTACACTGCACGATCATCTCCCGTTCTTTCCACGTGTCCGAGCCAGCGTAGTCATGTGGCCAAGGTCACGCCAATTATATTCGGCATCGCCACCAGTTGTTCCATCTCCCTGTTTTTCCTACGCCTCGTCTCTAACTGGTCTCAGAATCTTCCATCACATGTTTCTTTCCGCTACTAGGAGCATGATCTCTTTCTTCTGGATCAGTGTCCAAGTTTCACACCTGTACATCAAGATGGATCTGATCACTGTTTTGTACACACGAATCTTTGTGAGTCTGCTAATCAGCTTGGAAACTAGAACTCGGTGGAGCGCTGCCGAGCATCTTAGAGCGTTCTGTAATCGGACTAGATCTAAATAGGATATTTTCCTCCCTTCGGTTCGAATCGGTTACGGCACACTCCAGATACCTAAAACATTCAACCCCTTGGTAGGTGGTTGCTCCGACTACAAGGTCTTTCTTTTATTCCCCGATCGTTTTTGTACCTGTTCATAAGGAGATATTCTGTCTTCTGATGATTGATTCTGATACCAATCCTCTGTCGTTCCTGTTCCATGATTTCTGCGATGGCCTCCAAGTCGAGTGCATTTTGTGCCAATATTGCTAGGTCAAACCAATAAGTCCCTATCGAATTATCTTGTATTTAATAAGTAGGTATATAATAATTTTAAGAAAAAAAGAACCGACTTAACTTAGCCTAAGAGGTTATCATTTCGTTGGGATATTTGCTTTTTTATTTTTTTATGTATGTTCACCAATTATTCGAAGACGGCTGGACCGATTTGGAAAATCCTTTTTTTGTTTGAAAAATTATACTTCACAGTAGGTCCCATTGTAACCAGGTCAGGATCTGATGATGGTATCCTGGAGAAATCGAGGGAACTCTTCAATTATTATAGGCACACCTATAGTGATTTGAGTATTTTTTACAGCAGCTCGAGTTCTTTTTTGTTTAAAATTATAATATCACGATATTAAAAATGATGAATTCGTTGGGTTTCACAAAGTAAGTAGATGGGCATATAATCGTCATCACCGCCGGCAACACATGCCTTAGTAGTTTTGGTAAGAGCCATTTTTGAAATATGGTCCCTATCAATTGGATTTTCATTAATATCAGAATGCAAAAACGATGCGCGTATAGCAAAATTGATCGACAAAGTAATATATACTTTTTGAACTGGATTTAAAAGTACGAGCATTTGTGTCAGATCTTGATTCTGATCTACACCATGATCTGTAGTTCGTTTTTTTGAGATTAGAAATTGAGTAAACATAGGAACAGTTGTTACCTGTTCTAAACCTGTTTGAATGTTCAGTTTAAACACACTGCATGCACACCAACAAACGAATAGTTGACAACATGATTCAAGTTCACATTTGTGAATAAATAATAACAATTTTCAGATTAAATAATCCAACACAACAATAAAACTGGCCAAGAGCGTGTCGGGCCACGCTCGGTGTAGGGTTCCGTAGTTTTCCGTCCGTCACAGTAAGTGTCCCCACTTCACTTAAGAGTTAAAAACATGTTTTTTTTTCAAAACTTAATATGAAAGCACGTCATTTCATTGTGATTGTGTAGAAATTACAGGTACAATAAACACCTGCTTATACGGCTAAATTACAAACTTAGTTCAGAAATTATTGTGTAATTTTTTTTCAAAAACTATTCAACCTATCAAGTTCAAAATAATTTTCCTAGAAAGTTTTTATAAAGTTCTACTTTTGAGATTTTTTTCATATTTTTAAAACGTATGGTTCAAAAGTTAGAGGGGGGGGGGGGGGGGGGGCACACATTTTTACTTCTGGAGCGATTATTTCCGAAAATATTTACATTATCATAAAATAATTATAGTAAACCCCTATTCATTTTTAAATACCTATCCAACAATATATCACACGTTAGGGTTGAAATGAAAAAAAAATCACTCCCCACTTTACGTATAGGGGAGGTACCCTAATAAAACATTTTTTTCCACTTTTAATTTTACCACTTTGTCGGCGTGATTGATATACATATTAGTTCCAAATATCAGCTTTCTAGTGCTAACGGTCACTGAGATTATCCGCGGACGGACGGACGGACGGACGGACAGACATGGCGAAACTATAAGGGTTCCTAGTTGACTACGGAACCCTAAAAACACAATTTCTGTTGATTACATATGAATAACGTTAGATAATTCAAAAACTAACAGTGACGCACGTACGTTCTAAAACGGAAACTTAACGTCTAGTTTTTAACAGTATTCACGAAAATCATTAATTACTAATAATAATTATTCACTTATTAATAAATTGACGTAAATAAAAGTTCTTCTAAACGTTATTTAATCGTTTTATTATATAATACTAAATAATAAAGCAATTGTCTTAGGCGATGGTCAAAGATTTGGTAGACTACGAGGTGGCTTTTGTTGTTGTATGCCAAACCAAACGCACAATTATAGAGCAAGCAAATACCTTTACTTAAATAAGAATCACAATTTGAACATTGAAAAATATCTGGGTATGGCTGAGAGATACTGAATGACAAAAGACGTGAGAAACTATTTAATAATTGAACCGTCCGTTTCGAACCCCTTCTTCTGGTTTTTTATTGTGTAAAATTCACAAGAACATTAACAATGATAAAAATAAAATATTTCGTGCAAATAGGTAACTACTATCAAAATATTGTTAAATACTCAGCATAACGTTTACATATACGTAGGCAAGGCTTGACAATAAATTGACGCTAGGTTTTTTTGTAAATACCTCTTATAATGAAGCATATTTATGCTGAGTTTTTTAAAAGTCAATTCGCAAGTGGGCTAAATTGGAACCCATTTCGGTAAATAGGCTGCCTGGGGCTTATTCTCGAAAGGTATTAGACCAATGTTATTTATGAGTCCACGAACTGTCAAATCGTATGGGTTTCCATGACAACACACTAGTTATCCTGGGCGTTTTTCCGCAAGTCGGTAACCATCACAGCTCCTCTACGAGCCCAGCAGAGCTTTCAGGTTGCCTGCCGCCTCACGCAAGGTGCCTGGGGTCCCTAGGTGTTTATTTCTGTATACTTTATGCATGCTCTGCACATGGGGCTGTCTGTCCTACCGATTAAGAAGAGGTGTTTGTTTAGTGGTTTGTGTCAAGGGTGTCCATCTCCACGAAGTGACAGCTACGGCCTTGGAACGTATCGAATACGTTTTCGGGGTTGTCAAAATCCCTTTCGTTTATTTGCGGCATGACCACAGATAAGATAAAATATTTAAGTAGTAATAGTATTGTACTAATATAATATGTAAATTGGGCAAATTAGGTAATTAATCGGATAGTTCGCCGGGCTTTGGTTTCAGCCAACGTACCCTGTGTTCTGGAGCCTCCAGGGTTGTGCCGCTCGGATGGCAAGCGGCCTGATGGCCTTACGTTGGTTCCGTGGCAGAAGGGCCGGTGCCTCTTATGGGACGCTACATGCGTCAGTACCTTTGCCCCATCCCATCTGGGCCAAACCATAAGGGCTGCTGGGTCGGCTGCTGAGTATGCAGCTAAGCAAAAGCATGCTAAGTACTCTGCCTTGGAGCCGACGTATGACTTCATACCGGTTGCGGTAGAGACTGCAGGGTCGTGGGGTGCAGAGGCCATGGAGTTTATCAGGGGCTTGGGTCGTCGACTCAGAGAGAGGGGTTGCGATCCTCGCTCCGGATCGTACCTGGTTCAACAAATTGCCTTGGCGATTCAGCGTGGGAATGCTGCTAGTGTCATGGGGACGTTTGAGCCAGCTACGGTCCGGAGTAGTCAGTGTTACTGAGGTTAAGGTTAATGTGTGTTTGAAATTGACAAAGCGTGTGGCAGCTATCATCTTTGATTGTTATGTGACGAAACCTGGGGTTGATCTTTTTTGTGTATACACCTGACGAAGCCTGCGTTGCGGATTATAAAATTGTAGTTAAAATAGTTATGTATGTTATGGTTAGATTCAACTTCGTCTTCTGACAAAATTGTAAAATGTCTAACGTCTGAAATGGTCTGAATGATTTAATAAACTGCATTGACAACGTATTAATCGGATATTTATCTAGTTTTGTATTAAAATAACTGAAATATTACGTTGATTGGGGCAGATTGGGGCACGTCCGGCAATAATACTAATTGCGTACTTGTCAACCTTAGAAAGTCGAAAGGTAAAATTGTACGGAGACGTCATGTGTCACCTGTCAAAGTTCATCTGTCAAAGTTCTGTCAAACGCTGATTTTGTAGGGAAGACGACCTTCTGTATGAAATACTATTATATTATTCTGTGGTTGTGTTCTGTTCAGTCCCACTAATTTGCGTAGTTGGGGTCTTCTTGTCCTCAAAAGTGTTTTAGTAAGTTTGTCGTTGTATTCCGTTACTATTTCTTTGGTTTGTCTGCAGGTGTCCAGTTCTTTCCAGTATGTTTAATTTAGTTGTTTGTAGTGGTGGTCAAGTTGGTTGTTTATGTGCGAGTATGGTAAGGGTACGATGGGTTCGGGTCCGTATGTATGTGATCCGGTGTATCTGAGCCAGTACACACTAATAAATTAATAATATTAGTCTAATACCGTTCGAGAAATGTGCCTCTGATTGGAATAATGACGTGTGACGTCATAGCGAGTCACTAGCACTCCTCATTTAACAAAATTTAAATTTAAATAATATCTGAGTTTGACATTTTCAGGCAACGCTTTCAGTGCATTATTTTGAGTAAACTTAAAATGCTTAATACATACGACCTGATATGATATGTACAGTCACGGTCTTGAATTTGTAGACCACTTGAGGTAAAATATCGTTACCTAGAGCTACTAGTAAGGTGACTAATTTATTGACATTGGCAACTGCATAGTTACTATGGATGGTACAAGAAGGATATAAATCTCTATGTTACAAAAGTGTCCGTCAAAAGGCGATAAACTGATGGCGCCACAATTATATTAAATTTGATTAAATTAATTTTGAAAAAAAAAAAATCCAAAATAATTATTTGCGGAGATGAAAAACACTGAATATTAATTTTATTTAGAAAGTCATATAAGTATTAAATATCGGTAATTCATTTCAAATGCTAAACTATACCTAGCGCCACCCGGAGATATTTGGAACTATTGTTTAGTGCTTACCGCTGGATACGTTTTCGACCGTTTTCCTAGAAGAGAGTTCCATCCTTCCTATACCATCCATAATAGTTACGTTTATTCGTATTTAGTGGCAACCATTCCAGTTAGGGGCTCCGTAATTTTGCTGCTTAATACTGTTGCAACATTTACTAGAAATGTCACATAACCCTCGCCATCTTTGACAGAATAAGACCGGCCTGTTTACTAAAGAGAATGAGTAAAATCAACCACTCTTTAGAAAACGATGGCTTACTATGAAATATAAACAAAGAAATTACAATAAACCCATCTCCTTTTTATAACGATACTTCCAGGCCAAACAATATAGCGAATAATTAAACTGGTTCATTTAATTCATGTATCCTATTTACTTTACGTATGCTTTCCGGCAAATAAAAAAATTACAATCACTGAAGATATTATTTAATTCAATTTAATATAATTTATGCTTAACGGACTCAACTTATATTACTTCGTGGCTGTGCTACCTATAAACAGATAGTTTGCAGAAGTCCAAATCCAAGTAGTCGACTAAAGTAGACCTGATACATATGTCCCAATGCTAATAGCCCACCCAAAGAAGGAAAACTTAGAGGAAATAAGGAAATAAGGGGTTGTTAAGGTCTATAAAAAAGATTCTTTGCACTTTTTTGTTGGGATCAATGTTTAATGAGATATCGAGGAAATACGATAAACACTTTTTTAAACATTCGGAGCTAATATTTACGAAAGTATTAGTTTTATCCAAATGTTTTAGAATACCCTTATTTTTTTTAAAGACCTATATAACGATATCCCGAACATTAGGGTTGGAGTAAAAAAAATATTTACCCCCCCCCCCCCCCACTCCATGTGTGCGGGAGGCACCCGAATGTGAAAATATATCATTTTTTCGAGTACCTCCCGTACACATGAAGTGGGGGGTATTTTTTTTTTACTTCAACCCTAATGTATGGAGTACCGTTGGACAGGTCTTTTAAAAAAATTAAGGATATTCTAAAAAAAAATTCGGTTAAAACTATTACTTTCGTAAAAAATAGCTCCGAAAGTGTAAAAAAGTGTTTATCGTATTTCCTCGATATCTCATTAAACATTGATCCAGCAAAAAAGTGCAAAGAATCTTTTTCATAGAAAATGATAAGTGGATGAATTAAACAATTTTTCGTATGAGCCACCGTTATCGAGTTATTTACGAAAAACCAACATAAGGGACCTTTACCCGCCCCCATCCACCGTCTTCGTTTGGTGAGCTATAAGCCACAACTTATTTTCTTCATTCATCTCAACATTCTCAACCAAATCAGGTTCTGACCATCTTCGAATTGCTGAATCTCGACATGGTCCTCGCCTCTAGTACAAGCTCAAGGCGGTAAGTAGTAAACGAGTTTGCCAACAAGAACAAATAATTCCTCATCTCCAAATAGCCTGAAAACTAATAATACTGAGGAATCGTTACTTTTCGACATTTCGATTACTCGCCATTTTCTTCCCGTAAAATATAAAAGCATTCGCTACAGTTAACCTAATCCTAGATATTCTTTTTTAACCGGTAAAGATTAGTCAGCTTGATAGCATTGACACGTCCCTTAAGACAGCCCCACAGAAGAAAACATCAGAGATAGAAAGTTTAAAAGTTAGTAAGAAGAGGTTGGGTGATTTTGTCCCAAAATTACTCGCAATTTTCTTAGAGTTTTTACAGTATAAGAATTTTAATTAAAATGTTTTGATCATTTTAATACGATCTTCAAGCGGTAAATTATCTCTAACAAAATTGTTTAAAAGTTAGTAAGAAGAGGTTGGATAATTTTGTCTCAAAATTACTCGCAATTTTCTTAGACTTTTTACAGTAGAAGCATTTTAATTACAATTTTTTGATCATTTTAATACGGTTTTCAAGCGGAAAATTATCTATAACAAAATTGCTGTGTCTAAATTGAATGATAATTATGTCTTATGAACTGTGAAATTAGACGCCAAACTTGCGGCAAAAGAAACATGTATATATAATAGCTCCAAGTTGGCCAGCCTGTACTTTTGGAAAATTAGTTGATTTAGTTTTATCAACCTGTTAGCCAACCTATCAACTATGGATAAAACTTTATTTCCGATTCTTAGTTTCGGTGTTAGTTGGTAGTTTTGTCGTTTTGTTTACGATTGGTCGATTTGAGTTCGCATTCAATTGTGTAATCTCGTGAACATATAAAACTGCAAAATTGTTAAGTTACTAAGTGGCGTCACTTGGCAATTACAAGTAATTTGTAAATTGTGTTTATTTCTCAATTCCTCGGATCTTTGTTTTTGCAATTCTTTTTATGTATATATAATCGGCTGCACCGATTTGGAAAATTCTTTTTTTGTTTGAAAGAGTATACCTACTTTACAGTTGGTCCCATTGTCACAAGGTCAGGTTCTGACGATGGGATCCTGGAGAAATCGAGCGAACTCTTCAAATATTATAGTGTTTAGAGTATTTTTTACAGTAGCTCGTGCATTTTCTTTTGGAAAAGTGAAATCAGTTCTTTTTTGTTTAACCTTTTGACCGCCAAGCATTGAACAAAAATGACGCGCCACCGACGCCACGTAATCGCGTTTTGTCAAGCGAAATTGAACTTTGCGGAAGCCCGTGTAGGTCCCTATTGCATTACAAAGCCTGTCGGCTGTAGCTGTCATTGGCGTCCATGGCACAACTATTTGATGTCGGCCACAGCCGACTGTGGCGGTGAAAGGGTTAAAATTATTATGAATCTAATACTAGCTGTCATAACTAAGTTAACATAACGACAAATTAGAGTGCAACGCCTTCGTGCACCAGTTTATAGCAGGATTAGCGGATAAAGAAGAGCCCGGCGAGGCGGCTGCCTGCAGCGGAACGCGCCGGTTGTTATGAGGAAAGCGCCGCGCCGTGCACCCTCGCGTGGCGCACGCGATGCAGGCCGCTGCCTTGATTGTGTAAACGGCGAATTATATCCGAATGTATTTTAAAACGTTTACAAACAACGTTTCGGCAAACTTGTTATAAAATACAATCAAAAAGTTATCATTGAAATACACATGAATCATCATATTAGGTATCTAACAAACGCTATATGATACCTTTTTGCGGGCAGTTAGTGTGAACAAAGAGTGTGGTGCTAAACCGAATTATTGAAAATATGTACAGTTGTTGCAGCTGGTTTGTCATTGCGATACGTTCTTCAATAAGGCGGCCCACGACGTTTAGTCGCATCGTTATCGCTTTCAAAGTAACCAAAACCTACCAATCCTATTAAAAAAGGGTGGTATTAGAGGCTCCCAAAAAAAAACCTACCTACCCTATGCAAAAAAGCTAGTATTTCTGTTTTTGAAAAGGGTTTGCCGTAATGTAATACGATCCGACTGCCACACATATTCTATGTAGAGCGGAGCACTGGTTAACCTTTCCCGTACAAACGCGTGTGTATCTCTATCAGTAGAGTTATCTTTGTAATTTTAATAGAAATATTATAATACTGACCATAATTTGACTTGGTCGCAGAAAAAGGTTCTCCAAAACCTACCAATTTTCAGAAAATTCGTGTTCGTACGGGACAACGGTGAACTTTTCCGTGGAATGCTACAAAACCATTATTTTTTAGGGTACCTCCCGTACACATGAAGTGGGGGTGAATTTTTTTTCACTCCTTATTACTTTCGTAAATAACAGCTCCAAAGTTAAACCCCCCCCCCCCCTTAAACTTTTGAACCGGGAGTACAAACATTTTTGAAAAATCCATGAAGTTGGGGCGGAATAAGTACTTTCAATGAAAACTATATCAAAACACTCGAAAAGGACGTAAGTGCCGCAAAAATATCCCTGTATGATTGACCTTTTGAATAGATGTATTGTAACAGGCCGGCAACTACGACACTCTACACTGAGCATGGCCCGACATGCTCATGGCCGGTTTTTTAGCAATAAATGACTCTTACAAGCAGTTTCAAATCAATATGTCCTTATACAGTGACCGGCAATAGTATATCTTCCTATTTATTATACATAGGTCAAGAATATAGGCAACCCTACCTCATCGAGTAGCAGAATTCGGCTTATGGTGAACAATGCAGAAACCTCTAAAATAATCAGTATTTCTCTACTATATTATCCGTGTATTATACATATAACTTCATCTTGAATCACTATGTATTACAAAAAACCGCATCAATATCCGTTGCGTAGTTTTAAAGATCTAAGCATACATACATAGGGAAAACAGACAGCGGAAAGCGACTTTGTTTTATACTATTTAGTGATGCAGAAACCTTAGTACTTCATTTCATAAGCTTACAATTTCTACCTCCCTCCTTTTTACCCCCACCACACCTTAAATTTAGGTGGTTCCCCGTCCTAAAATAAAGTATGAGTCCTAAGGTTTCACTATGCAATAGAGGATCCCATTATCACCAAGGTCCGAAAAATGAACCTTTATCGTCATGTACACCACCGACTATTTAGGTATACTCGGTACGCGGCGGGAAAAAATTGATAACTCAAGTTATAACATTGGAGAAATTTGAATCTTATTGTTATTCTATTTAAAGTTCAAATTTCTTAAAGGAGATCGTCAATTTTTGTTAGGTGATCTGGCCCAGATTATTTAGAACCGTTTAGGAATGGTTCTTACTTTTAAAGAATCGTCATAATTTCTAGATCAGGATGGTGGTAAAAATATTGCGAAATCTAATGGGAAAACTGAAAAATCATGAATTTAAAAACTTGAATCTGACAAGGACAATATTTGAAAGCGTGCTTGCCTATGATTTATTTATTAATGTAAAAAAAGTACCGATTTTTTAAAGATAATGTACAAAAGCGGATTTGAAAACAAAACGGGAATCATGATGAAATAATAAAAAGTCATATTTTGATCGTATTTATAGTTCCTGTATTTCGGTAAACAAAGACTGCTGTCAAACCATCGTTGACACTATTAACTGAACATTCCTAACACCTATTGCGAAGGGATAAGGTTTACCACCGTTCAGTGCAATAGCACTAGTATCTGACATTACAAGAGTGAAAAAAAGATGCGTTTCGTTATCGAAGGAGCATGATATTATGCCATTATGAAACCCACTTTTAATATTCAAACTACGATCAAAAATGCATAAATACGCATTTTCAATCTTTAGGCGTTTTAATACAGTCGATTTCTAATTTAAACTCCCGTATTCGTAGGCTTAGATACAATTTTAATATTACAATGTTCTAACTTACCGAACAGTATCAAAACGCAGATTATGTAACGGTATATAGTGACAGTGTCAAATCAAAAAAACAATCCCGTTTCAGGCCAGGGTGAAGTTAAACTTTATGTCAATGTCATAAGGACGTTAACAACTTGTCTTGCTGTATTTTAATCGCGGAAAAATCAACATAATGTTTATTTATTTAGTATTTCTAATTCCCGTTTCATTTTTTTGCAATATTTTGTCTACTTTAGTAATAAAATGAGTATTTATTTTACATCGCAGTAAAAACTGTATACGGTTTATATCAGGTGGCCCAGAATTGACGATCTCCTTTGTCATCTCGACTTGTCACCTTCTTCTGTATGCCTAGGACTTCAAATGCTTTTTTCCACCACCAGTGCCATAATGAACTTTTGGAGTAAGTACTAATTAAGTACATTTAATTTTTGTTACTTTGACTTATAAATTAAGCAAAAATATCGCGTGGTCGTGCCAGGGAGTACCTTCCTGGCACGACCACGACCCCTATGTCGCTGTGCCGAAACCGTAAGGGTACAATTTTTTTTACCTAAAGTACAAGATAGTACTTTTTTTTCATGAATTTGTACCGCAATTGAAATAACAAAATGCTCCGTGGTCGTGCTAGGGAGTATCACACAGTTAATAACGGTGTTGGCCAGACGGGTCCATAGCACTGATTGTGTTAAAAAAAACAGTTTAGGTAATAGGTACTTTTATTTTATTACAAGTACAATTAATTAAATTGTTTAACTAAATAAAAAAAAAGTTAATTCTGCTTAAATCAAAATCATAACAATACAAAATACTTCATTCTGCTTATAACAAAATCATAACAATACAAAATACTTCATTCTGCTTATAACAAAATCATAACAATACAAAATATTTTATTCTTCTTTAAACTAAATCACACAACAACATATTACGCTGCTAATCGCACGTATATCATTTTGTTAAAAATTGGTCAACGGTTATTTGGTTGATTTGTATTTCCGGTCGAATACCACGTCATGGCGTCTTCGATTTTTGGTTGGTGGTCTATAAATACTCCTCGTGATTTACGATCTGCGAAATTCGCCTCTTTTTTGCTGTTTATGAATAAAGCCAAACAGATTCAGCTTTTTGGAGATCTTTGTTTTAAGTCTCCGATGCCACCCCTCCACAGCATTTGTAGTGCGGTGGCGTTGGTTCGCACAGCTTATAACTTGGACAAATTTTTGGGTACCAGGTTTTTCAAAATATTTTTTAAATTCAATCAAAGCAGTTGTGTTTAAAGCCGACTCAGAAATTTGATACCAAGCTTCTGGAATGCGATTTGCTGGCAGTAATGGGAGAATTGAGCACTTTTGCATAGTTGTTCTTTCTGATCCCGTCGTATTGGCTCCCAGTTTTTCAGCCTTTTTGTGAATGGCGTCGTTTATGGTGGAAGCAGCCACTGAACTAAGCTTCGGGATAAATTGCTCGGAATCCATTCATTTGCGCAAGTTCTCAATCACATTTGAAATTTTTAATTTCGACACCTAACCGGTTTCTTATAACGCTAAACATTCTTGTATAGCTTTTTTGGTTCTTATTGGCCATTAGAGCATATATCACTGCAACAACATTTGTTGACTGTCCATCAGAGTCAAGATCCAAATGGATTGCATACAGTTGATAATATGGTTTGGGCAAGATTTTGAAGGTTGCGTCACCGAAATACGTTTTTTTTTGATTTTTGATTTTGATTAGTCCCATCATCATCACATCACTTACCAGAAATCCTCGGGATAATGCCTCTGGTATGAATACATCGTTTAGATTTATTTATTTATTATTTATTGAACCAAAAATTGTAACATAACAGTTAAGACCAAAGCGTTACAATCGGAATTAATCTAACTAAAAATAAAATAAAAAATGTTTGATTCACATATCCATCTTTCTAGCACTCTGTTCCATATAGTTATTAGTCGCGCCACACTGTCCGCAAACACATCACACTGCGGTGAAGCTGCGAGTACGGAGTTGAGGAGAGCAGCAGCGCGAGGAATGGGGAGTACAGGTAGAGGTTGGTACGCGCCGTTACGGTTGCTAATAGGGGAACTTTTATGAGTCTGTTACGGTAGTCGTTAGGAACGTTAAGTTTGACCATGTTTTTAACAAGGCTGATAGTATCAGTCTTGCTTTTCAATATTTTTAAGATGAAGTTAAGTAGAGTGAGGTTTCTCCTCATTTCAAGTGGTTCGAATCCTAGATAGCCCTGCAGAAAGCGTGCTGGGTGCAGAAATGGGTAGTAAAAATAATTCTTTTTGTAAATATGTCTGAGAAACTTTTTTTTAACTTGCTCCGGCATTAGGGAATATTTAGCCTCATGAGGAGCCCAGACCATTGAATTGTTCTCTAAAATGCTTCGTACAAGTGCGCTATAAAGGGTGCAGGTAGCTAAAGTGGTTAGAGGAGCGGCGTTACCTATTACAAATCCGAGTCTTTGGTAGGCTGTTTTTGTGATATTCTGAATATGACTACGAAATGTGAGATTAGTGTCAAAAATAACTCTGAGATCACGGACTTCGTTTACGCGAGTCACCTTTTCTCCGGCTATGAGATAGTCAAAGTGTAGGGCGTGTTTGAGAGCGTGAAAAAGTCATAATCTCACATTTACCCTTGTTGAATAATATGTAGTTTGTTCTCCTCACTCCACTTGTTTACTGCGTCGATGTCCCTTTGTAGAGATTGGCAATCGATAGCAGACCTTATTGACATGAGTTTTACATCGTCGGCAAACAGTAGAGGAATAGAGTTATTCACAACGTCTGAAAGATCATTAATTAGAACTAGGTTCGATCCTTGGCTAATACCAGAGCATATACGGTACGGTTTTGATAGGTAAGGTTTGACGAACTGCTTTCTATCCTTGAGGTAGTTCGCAAAGAGTTTTAAAAGTCGGAAAGTCGGGGCACAAGACCTATTTTGGCAAGCTTTTGTAACATAATGTCATTATCGACTCTATCGAAAGCCTTTTGAAAGTCCAAGTATATAACGTCGACCTGATTTCGAGCATCCAGTTCCCTCGACATAATATCCACTAGCTCGACTAAGTTAGTAGCAACTGAACTTTTAGGCAGAAATGCATGTTGAGAGCTGGTAAAGTAAGGCTGACATTGAGGTAGTAGATACTCGTGTAGCACCATTTCGAAAATCTTAGGCAAAGCAGACAGTATTGCTATTGGTCGATAGTTTTCTATTTTCTGTTTAGAACCCTTCTTAGGTATCGGAGTAACGCGGGATAACTTCCAGATATTAGGATATTCTCCGGTATTATTATTATTATTATTATTTTTATACTACGACGGTGGCAAACAAGCATACGGCCTGCCTGATGGTAAGCAGCTACCGTAACCTATGGACGCCTGTAACTCCACAGGAGTCACATGCGCGTTGCCGACCCTTTACAAAAAGGAGGATTCACTGTGTTGACGGCTAAAGGAACAAGAGGGTCCCTCATCGTCAACACACTGGGTCCTCTTTGAGCTCTTTATTAAGTATTAAATTGAAAATATGGATGATCGGAGCAATCAGGTGGTCGATACAACCCTTGATGATAAAGGTCGGAATGTCATCTGGGCCGGAAGATGTGCCTGTTTTGAGCCGTTTAACAGCGCGGCGCACTGCGTCACCACTTATTGTTCGGATGTCGACAATGCGTTCGCTGGCAAGGATCTCGGAACTGGCCTGTTTTGGGTCTAGACGAAGCAGGTCAGGTAGAAAAACGGACTCAAAATGAGATGCAAATGCAGCAGCGGTTTCGCTCCCAGTATACAACATACTGACGGTACGTCGCCTCAGACGGACGCGTGTTTATTTATCTACGGTTCGCTTACGAATTGCTAAAATCAAGTCACGCTAAAACGTACTTAGTGAGTGTGTGTTAAAGTACATTATTGCCTGGCATTGTTGTGATTGTGAAATTAAAGATGAGTTATAAAATACTTCGGTCACCAAACAAATCATTTGGATCGAATCCTGAGCTCAATTCAGAAAAACCACAGGACGGAAGTCCTTCGCATAATGTCATGCAGCGAAAAAGGAAACATTTGGAAGGTCACGACACAAACTTATCGGACTTGACACTAGACATCAAGAGCATGTTCACCGACATTAAATCGGAATTAAAATCAATACGCTCCGATAACAGCATGATTTACAACTCTATTTCCGAAGTCAACAGTCTCAAAACATCTTTTGAATTTGCATCTGAGAAACAGCGCGACCACGAGAGACAGGTCGCCGACCTAACCTCAAAAGTGTCAGACTTGGAAAGTAGGCATTCAGACTATGAGATACTAAACAATAAATATGACCAGCTACTCCTTGACCTAGACAGGCAACAACACGCACGTATTTCTAATCTTGAGATTACCGGCATGCCAGAATCGAAGAGTGAGCATCTACCAAATATTATCATTTCTATTGCTAAACACGCTGGAGTAGAAATTATTCAAAACGATATTGAGCACGTCACCAGTGTCCGCGCGATGACACCTCATGAGGGCCGTCCTAGAGCCATAGTAGTCAAGCTAAGAAGCCGTACACACAAGAATAACATCCTTGCTGGCCTACGAAGGACCCGCGGCGTCTCCACGTCGGACATAAGCCTCCAGGGAGAAAGTCGTAGATTTTTTGTAAACGAGCATCTTACACCCTCTAGGAAACAAGTACTTAAAGAGTCCAAAACTATGGCAAAGAATCAAGGCTACCAGTATGTTTGGGTTCGAGATTGCAACATCTATGCCAGGAAGTCGGACGGCGCTCGCGTACTAGTAGTCGAGTCACAAAAGGACATCAAGAAGCTGTTATGAAATTCAACTAATTTATATACTGTTATATTACCAATATTTCTCCAGTGCTACTTATATCCGTCACATGAACTGCAATTACACTATTTCATTACTTGCCTAAGCATATTCTATAAGCTATTGTATATATATCAATATTCACTAAGTATTACTCGCACACACAATTCTTACACAACAATTGGCACCCTAACATATATATGTATCACCCACTTGTTTAATCATGATTTTCACGTTACTATCCTTTCATTTACATTTATGCCTAAAGTGGAATACTGCCATCTTGCAAAATATAATAACACTTATGTTAACACATAAACATGTTTTTTTGACGTTCCTGGTTTGCAAACTATCCATGATTACTATCTTTGAACTAAGTAACCTATCGTCACGAGGTCTGTTTTTTCAATTAGTTTGCCACTCTGCATCAAAACAATTCGCGAACAGTACTAGTTGCTCCCGGGCGTTCAATACCGCGAATGTGTTTGACTTGCTAACGCTCACATATGACTTATTGAAATCCCAATGCATAGAAAAAGTTGTTTACGTCTCTCAGCTAGTTGCATCATTGAGTATTAGGTATAACACGCATTGTATGTCTAATTATGAGTATAATATTTTGCGAATTACAAAGGTCTTGGCAAATATTTCATACATAATGATTCAGTTACTAAATTATAGCTTAAATGTAATACCGTGTTTATAAAAATATATTACCAAAATGTGCGCGGTCTGCGCACAAAAACATCCAACTTTTACAGAAGTATCTTACTACAAAATTACGATATTTTCATAATAACTGAAACTTGGCTCCACGACGGCATACTTAATAGCGAATTATGTAATTCAATGTACGATATTTTTAGGCTCGACAGAGATTTAAACCTGACGAACGTGACTATGGGTGGAGGAGTCATGGTATGCGCTCGGCGCGAGCTTGGAGTTACGTTGCGCATGGAAAGAGGAACTCCACCTACAGAACTACTGTGGGTAACGATACCTTCTAAGTCCATTCGTTCAGATTATAATATTCATATAGCCACCGTATATCTACCTCCTAAATATCGCACAATACCTAATGATATTAAAAACGTGATTAAAACAGTATCCCAAGTTCACCGTCAGAATATTGAGGATTATTTTATGGTTGTCGGCGACTTCAATTTACCTTGCATGCAATGGACTAGTGATGGGCTAACTTACTTAAAGAAAGGTTCTGCTGAAATTAAAAGGGCAGGAATTGAACTTATCGAGGAACTCTCATGTTTAGGCTTTGAACAACACAACATTGTTACTAATGCGAGCGGGAACACCCTCGACCTTGTGTTTAGTAATTTCCCTGTAAACATTAACAAAGCACTTAATCCAATCCTAAAAGAGGACAAGGCTCATCCCAGTTTTGATATCGTGTCTTACGACTTACAGATATTACCTTTAACTGAAAAGGATACCACAAAAATACTGTACTACAAAGGTGACTATGAAAAAATAAATAATTATCTTCGTGAAATAGACTGGTGCCAACTGTTTGCCAATTGTGAATCAATAAATCTTGCTGTAGAATGCTTCTATAAAAAATTACGTGAATCTATTAATTTGTTTATTCCGAAAGTACAGTCTAATCTCAGTTCTAAACAATATCCATCGTGGTACAGTAAAACTCTAATAAGTTTAATACGCCGAAAATGGAAGGCCCATAGAAAATGGAAACGATTTCATAACGACTTCGACTACCAAGAATTCTGCTACTTGAGACGAAAAGTAAATAAATTAGAAATCGACAATTATAATAGCTTTTTAATATCCGCTCAAAATCAAATTAAATGTAACCCCATAAAAATTTGGAGCTACATAAAATCAAAACGTAGAAGCTCTAATTATCCTAAAACAATATCCTATGGGAATGAAACTTTTAGTGATGAGTACAGATATTTGTAACGGCTTTATCAATTTCTTTAAAACCATGTATCTGGACCCAAGTTCAAACTACATGCCCGCTATGGGTGATGAATATACGATAGGGAAACTCTCTGTTTCCACTAACACCATCGCCACGTTGCTCGGTAAGGTAGATGTTAATAAATCTGCAGGTCCAGATTATATTGTTCCACACTTTATTCGCAATACAAGTAAAACGCTTAGTTTTCCTTTATCAATTTACTAATAAATCGCTCCCTATCAGTGGGCACATTCCCTGATAAATAGAAAGAGGCGAATGTTGTTTCGGTACATAAAAAATCTTCAAAAACAGCTATTGAAAACTACCGCCCAATTAAACATATTTAGTAAAACCTTCGATAATGTTGTGTACGACTACATTTATCCCACAATAATGCAAATTAGTTCTAGCCAACATGGTTTTCTTAAGCGCAGATCTACGTTAACCAATCTTGCAGAGTTTACAAATTATGTACTAGGTAACATGGAGAGAGGTGGACAGGTTGACGTGGTGTACACTGACTTCGAGAAAGCCTTCGACCGAGTGGACCACGTTATCTTGTTGGCCAAGTTGGAAAAACTGGGTATACATGGCTCTCTGCTTAGATGGATAAAATCCTATCTCTCGAACAGGTCACAAATTGTCACAGTCGGTGGTTATAGATCCAATCGTATTTTTGTCTCATCTGGTGTCCCTTAGGGATCTCACTTAGGTCCTTATTTTATAATGCTTATATTTTTGATATATACACTTGGTTTGAAACATCTGTACAACATTTACTCTATACAGATGACAAAAAAGTATTCATTAAAATAAGGGATCCCTCAGACTGCCATCTTTTGCAAAAAACATTGGATTTAACGGCCGCCTAGCCTAGTCGGTAGTGAGCCTGCCTATGAAGCAGGAGGTCCCGGGTTCGAATCCTGGTCAGGGCATTTATTTGTGTGTTCATCACGGATATTTGTTCCTGAGTTATGGATGTTTTCTATGTATTTAAGTATTTATCTATATCTATCTATTATATATATCGTCGCCTAGTACCCACAACACAAGCCTTATTGAGCTTACTGTGGGACTAGGTTGATTTGTGTAAGATTGTCCCATAATATTTATTTATTTATTTATTTATTATTCTCTGACACAATATTATGACAGAAATAGAATAACAGTAAATGCGTCCAAGTGTCAAGTAATAACTTTTTCTAGAAAGCCATCGCCAATCCATGCTCAGTACACTATAAATAATATCCAACTGGAAAGAGTTAAACTAATAAGAGACTTAGGAGTTCTATTTGATAGTAAAATGTTGATGTCAGATCATATCGATAATATAGTAAATAAAGCTTATAAAAACTTAGGTTTCGTAATGAGAGTTTGTAACGCATTTAATGACCCCGACTGTATCAAATTAGTCTATTTTACCTATGTACGAAGTGTCCTTGAGTATGCGTCCTCCATATGGTCTCCTCAATATATTACTTACAAATCACGCGTTGAAAGACTACAACAAAGGTTCTTAAAATATTTAAACTACCGTACCGTACGTAAACAAGCTTCTGTTAATTATGAGCTTAGTTGTAGGCGGCATAACGTGATGAGTCTGGAGGATAGGAGAGTCATGCTCGACATGAGCTTCTTGTTCGACATAATGAGGGGGTATGTTGATTGTCCTAACCTTATTTCTGAGATCAAGTACTTCACACCTAAAATAAACACTAGAAATCAACGTCTTCTTAGTTTACCTGACTACAGTACTAACTACGGTAAAAATTTAGTGATATATAGAATTTCCAATACATGCAACAGCCATTTTAGTGAAATCGATCTATTTATGTATAATAATAAAAAACCTTTCAAAAGTGCAATTGTGAATAAAATTAATAACAAGAACCAAGATAATTAAACACATTTACACACACACACACACTCACACACACACACACACACACACACGCACACACGCACACACGCACACACACACACACACACACACACACACACACACACACACACACACACACACACACACACACACACATAAACACACACGTGTTGGTCTTCTAATAAAATAAAATAAAATAAAAATAAAAATACTCAAGAGTCCCCGAGGGTGAGAGAGGATTCGAGTCCGCCGCGACACCGCAGAGAATTTACATATTGCCAAAATTGTTTGGGATCAGTAGTAAGTTTATGCGAAACATTGTTAACGTAGCTTTTATGGGCTGCTTTAATACTATTTTTAATTGTAGAGCGTAGAGTTTTGAATTTGTTGTTGAATTATCCGTGTTATTAGTTTGTTTCCATAATTTATGAAAATGAGCTTTAGATCTGATGTCATGGATAATAACTTTTGTGTAGTATACGGGATACGTGCGACTATATGTAGGGTTGCGTATCTTTTTGGGAATACATTCATCAAACAATATCGTCTACGGTTTCAAATTTGTAAATAATGTCCCAGTTGTAGTCTTTTATAAGAGAGTATAAACGCTGAAAGTCAGCTTTCAAAAAATTCCAGTCTCTTATTCTGTCAATGTTAGAAGGATCAGCAAGGGCTATCTTAGAGGAGTGATACGGGGCGCGGATGACAAGCGGGGTATGGTGAGGATCGACGTTCACGAGCTCCTCGCCAGGTGTCGCGCGGCGCACGCTTACTGCTCTCTCCAACTCCGTACTCATTAGCACCACATCAAGCATTCTATCATTTATGTTGTTCACACAGTTATAGTCAGACAGATTACATAGTGATAAAAAAACAACAGTACGAGTTACAAACATAAGCACTCGCACTATACAAGTTTAGGTCACCTAAAATGATTAACTTCGAGTCAATGTTGTTCTCACAGAAAAGTTCTACATTATTGAACCATTCAATGTATACTTCATCGGCGACTCGAGGGGGAATGTAAACGACGCATAAGTAGAAACGTTGATCATTAATTTTGAATTTGGCCCAGAGATCTTCGGCATTACGAGTTTCATATTGCGGCAAGTGTTCAAGGCATACGGGCTGTTGGGCCGCTAGCAAAATACCGCCTCCAGTACGGTCTCCAGCGCGATCGCGTCGAAGTATAGTCCAGTTTCCGTAGCACAATTCGGCATCGGTCACGGAGCTACCCAGGTTCGTTTCAGTCGCAGCTACTAGAGATATATCTTCAGAGAGGGATAAGTTGGTTCTCCAGTCGAGTAGTTTAGATTTTAGCCATCTTACGTTTTGGTAGTATAAGTTGAGTTCGACAAGTATTTTAGTTTTCTTTTGGGTTGTTTTAATATGATTTTCTGGCCCTTTCCAATCGAAATAACCACTTATCGACGGTAAAGCCTATCGGCCAGAACTCTGGGTTTATAAATACATATGTATAATGTGTTATATGGTACTCCCACTTTGAAGGAGGAGTATTCGTGGGGCCATTTTGTTGTTATTTTAATGATAAGAAGTACAGGCCATTTTGCTGTTCATATATTCAAGAACATTTTGTTCAGATGTTGTAGGCCGTGTGCCCCAGACGTGTAAGTATGACAACCTCTCGGCAGCCTGCAGGATATCGCTGATTGCACCGTTTCCACGGATTGCGTTTCTATTGTATATTTTATTACATACTGGCCTGGGATCCTGTCCCACCGAAGCCGGAATGCTGTCGCTAAAATGGAGGGCAGTATGTCCAGCGACTGGTTCCTTCTACTTGCCAATTAAATTTGTATTTATAAATTGTTTAGATTTCTTCTCCCTAGTTGCTAACGGATCTGAGGTATCAGGCATGACGGCATGGGGAGGAACTTCAGTTGGGTGAGTTTGTACAGTAACGCATGGTGACAATGAAGTCGTAATTTGGATACTATTAGACATATCTTTGGCTGTTTCAAGTTTCTGGTTGGTCAATTGTATTTCGGAATAGAGTTTGTTTCTTGAGGCTTCTAGGTCAACGATCCGTTTGGTAAGATTATTACAATTAGGAGCATCTTGAGTATTTACCAACCCCTCGACTGATTCTAGCAGCTTATCGACGTCGTTTTTCAAGTGGTCATGTTTGTCACAAATTTCGCTCAAAGATGAGTAAATTGGTTGTAAAAGTTGTAACATGTCGCGGATGATTGAGCTCCGGAATGTTTCCAGTCGCTTGTCAATCATGTTAGCGAAATTGTCAATTGTTAGTATGCAAGCTGGTTTATTAGGTGGGGTAATTGTAATGTCTGCTACCGAGCTAGTTATGTCGCTCAGATTATTGGTAGCCGAGATACCAGCTGTGGAGACGAACTGGTCGGGCCCGTCAGCACGGGATGGTTGGATGGTAGATGTACTGATTTTAGGTGTGCTAGCGTGTTTGCTGTTAAGACAGCAAGTTCGACACTTCCACCTTTTTTTATCATCCATTGTCATTAAATAATACCGTTTAGCAGTGACTCAGGTACGTTCGAGGCAGTCTAAACAGAGTCGCACTTGACAAGAGGAACATTCCAGCGACTGCCTGGACGAAATTTTCTTGTTGCATTTGCCACATGTTTCTGTCATATTAATAGCGTAAAAACACTGGTACACTTCGTTAATAGTAGTTTATGTAACTGTTACGTTTTAAGGCCTAATTACGTACAGTTGCATACACTGATTTATCTACACTCATATTATATATATTAAATTAAGTGCTCGGAAACCATAGAATGACCGCCATTGCACCGCCATGGCCAACTCGATTGTGCCGGCGGTCGGGGAGGCGCGTATCGGCGGCCGCGCGGGCGCGTGCCGTTGGTCAGGAAGGAGCACAGGATTTACATTATGTTATCAAAACTCATAGCACATCAATATTTGAGCATGTAAAGTTAAAATTACGTTACTGCCACAGATAAAAAGCTTATCATAGTAAAATCGGTTGTGGTAATGCTAGCAATTGCCTACCGTTTTTGAACACGTTTTAGAGGATTTACAGTGTGAGTGTAGATAAAAGTTTTTATTGTTTTGTTGTTTAATATGGTTTTGTATAGACAATCTTTATGAGAACAGCCAGCACCTTCCAAGACCTTCTCCTGATGGGTGCTCATGTGGCTGCAGTATGACACTATCCACACATTAGCCTCGTACTGTGTTTGGCGAACTTTACCTTGGGCAAAGGTGTTGTCATTATGTCGGCTAGTTGCTCTTCTGTAGGACAATAGCTGACGTTTATCAGTCCTTGCACAAAGTGTTCATGTATGAAATGGTACCTTACGTCTATGTGCTTTGATCTCTTGTTGAAGGAACCAGATTTTATAAGTTGGATTGAACTTTGATTATCAACATGCAAGTTTACAGTCACTTCGGAATCAGTTATTTCCTTCAACAGCGATTTTAGGTACAATTTTTCCTTGCAGCATTCTGCTGCTGCAATGTACTCTGCTTCGGTCGATGAAAGGGTCACTATGAGCTGTCTCTTGGATGGCCATGAGATCGGTCCATCTGTCTCTTGGATGGCCATGAGATCGGTCCATTTGCCATCATGATTACTGAGCCAGATGTGCTTCATCTTGTTAGCGGATCTCCAGTATAATCAGAGTCTGGATAGGCATCAATGGCTTCTATTGGGCTGTATCTCTTGAATAGTATACCCTTTTCTTTGATCCCAACTAAATATTTAAATATTCTCTTTACTTTAGTTACATCTTCTTTAGTTGGTTTTTCAACATTTCTGCTGACAAAATTTACAGCTTGGGCTATATCTGGCCTCGTTCTGGTTGATAGATACAGAAGGCTCCCCACTGCCTCTCTATAGGGATACTCCTTCTCCTGGGGAGTTTCCTGTGTCGATTTAGCATCTTTCATGTTATATTTTTCCAAAATATCTTCAATGTATGACTTCTGCGTCAACATTATACCTTCTTTGCGGTTATGAATTTCCATACCCAGGTAAGTATTTGGATTTTCGTTCTTTTTTATTTCAAATTTGGTTTCATGTTTTTTCAAAATGTTGTTGATCTTTGTTCGGTCTTTTTTCCTATGACCAAACCATCGTCAACAAACAATCCGATTATTATTGACTTGTTTTCGTTTACGAAAACGCATCTCTCGGTTTTAATTGTCTTGAAACCTAAATTCAACATCGTCCGGGTAAAAGTCTTGTTCCGTGTGAACGGAGCTTGTTTTAATCCGTATAAAGATTTTTGTAATCGGCAAACTTCTTCCGTTCCATTTCGGCCAGTATCATAGCCAACAGGTAGTTTCATATAAACTTCATCTGTCAGTTTGCCGTACAGGAAGGCTGTTTTGACATCAAAAGTCATGAAGTGATAATATTTAGATGCGGCAACTGCTAGTAATGTCTTTAGAGCAGATTGACTTACAACTGGGCTATAAGTTTCTTCAAAATCCAGGTTGCCTTTCTGCTCGCAGCCACGTACGACTAATCTCGCCTTATACGTACCGTCATCTTTCACTCGAAATACCCATTTGTTAGACAAAATTTTGTGTCCTTTGGCTTCTGACTTGCCAACTATTACCCACGTGTTGTTCTTTTATAGTGAGTCCTTTTCAGATTGTATTGCCTTCTCCCAATTTTGCTTGTCTGTGCCTGTCACAGCTTCTTCATGTGTAAGTAAGGAGCTGACATTATTAATTTCAGATGCAGACATAGTAACGCAGCCACTTAGCTCATAATCTCGGGTCTATCCTGGCGGTTTTACTGCTCTCTGTGGTCTTGCACTTGGAGCAGGCTCAGGTAACTCAGGTGGCTCTAAAATCTCTGGTTCAGCACAAGCAGGCTGTAAAGACGAATCTGATTCAAAAGACATTGGGTTAGCATCCTGAAAAGGTAAATTATTATTAGTTTTATAGTGTTCGAAATCAATTTCAATTTCTTCTATTTCAGTTTTCAGACTTTCGGCTTGTAAGTCTTTGTATTTCTCAGCAGGGTTGTTTTCGAAATGCATCTTCTCCATTATTCTAACATCTCTGCTGATAATAATGTCTTTTTTCGCCGGTATGTATATTCTGAATCCTTTTACGTTTCTCGCATATCCTATGAATACTCCTTCTATAGCTTTTGCAGTAAATTTTCCTCTTCGGTTTTTATTCAAAACGAAAGCTCTGTTCCCGAATACGTGTAGGTGATTTCCCGATGGTATTCTTCCTGTCCACTTCTCATAGGGCGAACTGCCTTTCAATGCTCTTGCTGGGCTTCTGTTTATCAGATAGTTGGCAGTGTTTACTGCTTCTGCCCTCAGATATGGAGGGACGTTCGAATCTAGCATTAGACATCTTGTTTTGTCCATCAAAGACCTATTTTTCCTTTCGCAACAACCATTAGATTGAGGGCAGTAAGGTGCGGTCAATCTTCTGTTTATGCCATGCTCTTTTAGGAGATTGTCAAAAGCCTTTGACCGGTACTCACCTCCGTTGTCAGAGTGAAGACTTTGTATTTTTCTTTTACGGAAGAGTTCGACATTCTTCTTGTATTCTATGAACTTTTCAATTACTTGACTTTTTTCTTTCAAGAAGTATTACACAGCAATATCTTGTGAAGTCATTTATGAATGTCACGTAATACTTTGAGCCGCCCAATGATTCATGTTCAAATGGACCGCACACGTCGCTGTGAGTTATCTGTAAAGGCTCGGTGGAGACTATTTCACCATGACTTTGAAATGGTATAGTAGACATTTTTACCTTGATGCAAGTTTCACACGGCTCAAGATGATTTTCTTTGAAGTTGAGCCCTCTCATCATCTCATTACTTTTCATCAGTCTTAGGTCTCTTTCATTGACATCACCTAGTTTCTTATGCCACTTCATGATTTCACTTTCAGCTTCAGGCGTGAAATTTGCTGTCTCTGTCGGCTCTTCAAGTTCAAGATAATACAGACCATTTTTTCTCTGCGCTTTTAAGATCACACTTTCGTTTTCTAGTTCACTAGCTTGATTCTTTTCAAACAGGACTTTAAAGCCATTATCTGTAATCTTGCTTACTGACATTAGGTTATTTGTCAGATCGGGTACGTAAAGTGTGTCTTTTAAGGTGTATCCATATTCATTTGTTTTTATAATAACTTTTCCTTTACCTTCAACATTTGCAGTGTGCTTCTCTGACGCCAGTCGTAATGTCTGATGCAGGGATTAGATTTTTCATTAAATCTTCTTCTGTCATGTGCGACGTACAGCCGCTGTCAAGACACCACGATCCACTTTTGAATTTTGACGTTTCGGTTGTCAAACAGACATTGAAGCTCTTTTGTTGATTTTTGTTAAGTTTTTTCTTTTGTTTTTTCTTCGACCAACAATCTTCCGTTGAATACCCCTTTCTGTCACAGTTTCTGCACATTTACTCCTTTTTCTTAAGCTTATTTTCTCCTTGCTTCATATTCTTCAGTTATTTTTACCTTAAGAGTTTCAGGGCTAGGCAGGTTGTCTCTCGACTCAATTGCTGTTGTAAAGCTATCGAAATTTGTAGGAAGAATGTACAGCATCATTATGCTTAATAACTCTGAATTGATATTGACATTCATGTCCTCCAGTTTACCTACGACATCCATGAAGTTGTTGAGATGATCTCTCACGTCTTCTTGAGGTGTCATCTTCTTAAAGACCAGTTGCTTCAGTAGGGTCGCTTTTCTAGCTGGTCCCGAGCTTTGATGGATAGATTTCAACTTATCCCATAACTCCTTTAAGGTAGCCTTTTATCTGCTTGAGTTCTGCTGGGGATATGAGTAGCAACAGTTCTAATCTTCTCGCTCTTCCTTCTCGAAAAGACTTTTTTCGTCGGCAGTCGCAGTCGCCGCTAAGCTTTTTTCCCCACTAGCGTACTCCCACAAGTCGCTCTTGATTAATATTGCCTGCGCTTGTAGGCACCACGTATCGTAGTTCGATTTCGTCAACACTTCTATGTTCCGAAAACTTGAAGCCATTTTGTTTCTTCACTTTTATTTTTATTCTTCCATTTTTCACACTATGTTTTAGCAACCAACCACGCTCTGCTACCACTGATGATGGAAAAACTAGTGGAATTAGAGAATAAAAATAATCGGATTGTTTGTTGACGATGGTTAATTTATTTTACTATTTTCGATACAATGTTTACGTGATGAGTGACATTAAAAACCAACAACATAGAACTAATAATATGTCACTAAACAAATTCAAACACTGCCATAGGCAATCTTTATGAGAACAGCCAGCACCTTCCAACACCTACTACAGATTGAATAATGGAAAGGAAAGTAATAGTAAGGGAGCCCACGACACTGAACCTAGTTCGATAAGTCTCCTAGATGAGATATATATAATTAGACGCGTCTTTAATGGGGGAACACGAAATGCCGATGCTGCAATGCAAAAAAAGTAGCGGCGTATTTTTTTTTTAAAGAAACTAAAAAATCCGGTTTCTAGTACGATACGTCTCCTAGGTTTCCTTTGTTCCTTGAAGCAGGGGAGGGATAGGGCTACACGATAACGCGGTGCTGCAAGCCCCCGTACGTGGCCTTGTCAGTGGCAGCAGCATCATAAGCGACGTCTCGTACTTAGTACCTTCAATCGCTGCAGCATCCACTTTCTTTACTGTTTGGGAAATGCAGCAGTGGTTTTTCTTACGCACAAATAAATGCCCTTACCGGGATGCGAACCCAGCACGGATAGCATGGTCGGCGTTTTATCGTTTGTCAGCACAAAACAGAAAAAACTATAGAAACGTAACGTATGCGCGGCGCGTGTGGCAAAGGTAAGAGTAGCAACTCAAACCCTGACCACAGATAGCAGTCAGTTCGTCACGGACGGCACGAGCGGTTAAGCGAGACTGATGTGCATTGAAAAGTATAGAAAAATATACAAATATGCTTTATTGTGCTATTTTATAGTCCAAAACCGGCCAAGAGCGTGTCGGGCCACGCTCAGTGTAGGGTTCCGTAGTTTTCCGTCCGTCACAGTAAGTGTCCCCACTTAAGAGTTAATAACACCGCCATGTAGGATATGATATGAGAGTTCCACGTACAGCGACATCTATCGGCAAATTAAGTAAACTATTGCGCGCGAGCTTAAAGTATGGAAGATGATTTTTATGGAATAATTCTTTATTGCGTGAACCGATTTTCACCGTTTTTACTTTATTTGAAAGCACGTCATTTCATTGTAATTTTGTAGAAATTACAGGTACAATAAACACCTGCTTATGCGGTTAAATTACAAACTTAGTTCAGAAATTATTTTGTAATTTTTTTTCAAAAACTATTCATCCTATCAAGTTCAAAATAATTTTCCTAGAAAGTTTTTATAAAGTTCTACTTTTGAGATTTTTTTCATATTTTTAAAACTTACGGTTCAAAAGTTAGAGGGGGGGGGACGCATATTTTTTTACTTCTGGAGCGAATATTTCCGAAAATATTTACATTATCGAAAAATGATTTTAGGAAACCCCTATTCATTTTTAAATACCTATCCAACAATATATCACACGTTAGGCTTGAAATGAAAAAAAAAATCACTCCCCACTTTACGTATAGGGGAGGTACCCTAATAAAAAAAAAATTTCCACTTTTTATTTTACCACTTTGTCGGCGTGATTGATATACATATTAGTACCAAATTTCAGCTTTCTAGTGCTAACGGTCACTGAGATTATCCGCGGACGGACGGACGGACGGACGGACGGGCAGACAAAGCGAAACTATAAGGGTTCCTAGTTGACTACGGAACCCTAAAAACGAGAGCCGGAGGTCAAATCTTGCCCATTGTGGCATTTCATACCATCGTTAAGTCTTATTTTCATTATTTTTTAAATATTTATTACATATTTCGTTTTGCGGAAAACATTTCTTAATACGTTATAGAAACTTCAACTGTATCTTAAAGAAATAAGGTCGATATCTATTTAGCATAACACTAAAGAACTTTCTCGAATGTCTCAACTATCGGCCGCTACTCAAGCTAGTGCGAGGAAAATGTTAGAAAAAACTTATCGATATCGATATTTATATATACGTAATGGTTTTTGATTGATGTTAACATTATGTGTTCCTAATAATTTATTTCTAACACTCACTGCATTTCAATAATTAAATATTTTTTAAAGAGGAAACGTACCAATAATATTATTGTTGAATTTCCCTGCGTAAGTACTGTAATTCATTTATTTACTATGTATTTACGTATTTATTATTATTGGCATTCATTTATTACGTATTATTATTCTTGTTTTTTCTTACATAAAGATGTCAAAAAGTGGCAAAAATTGTCTTAGGTATAATATACAGGGTGATTCATGAGACGTGAGCAGGATCAACCCTACGGATACTGTTAACTATAAGCTACTCCCTCATACTAGTATTAGTGTGATTAACGTATTTTTTTTTTAATTGTAAAAAAAAAAAATAGTTTTTAAATTTGCGCGATAGGCATGGTCACTCTACAATTAGAATACTTCTGTCAAGTACCGATTCTCATCGTTTATCTATGATACAAAGTCAAATTGATTGTCAGCAGATAACACATCAGTCTGATTACTTTTGAAACGGCGTATGTCATCTCATCAGTCTAGTTACTTTTGAAACATCGTATCTCCCTCAAGTATGTAATTATTACCTAGTGCAACATTAGTAACATTACTTAAAAGAAATAAAACGTATGAAAATCACATGGGAAACATTTTAATTGTACAATAAAATAATAAAACAAAATTAAACGTTAAAAACAAAATTAAAACAACCTTTTTTCAAGTGAAATAACTTTACGTGTTTTAAAACAATTATTGATATTTTAAAAGTTGCTCAAAATGTGAGCCGCCTTGTTGTAAACACAACTCTGCCCGTCGTCTGTGATGATTGTTTAGTCTCTCTAGAGCAAAATTGTTTGCTTTAACTGTGTCAAAAGCTGTAATAATTCGTTCGCGTAGTTCCTGCACGGTGTTACTTTCGCGTTCGTAAACATGTGTTTTGATTTCACCCCACAGAAAAAAATCTAGTGGAGTTAGATCAGGGCTGCGGGGTGGCCAAGGGACTGGCCCACCGCGTCCGATCCACCGATGCGGAAAATGATCGTTCAAATAATCACGGACACGATGTTCAAAATGTGCCGGTGCTCCATCGTGCTGATAGTACAAATTATGTAGATGATGCTCTGGTACACCTTCTAAAAGGACCGGAATCACGTGTCGTAACATTTCTAAGTAGGCAGCACCATTAAGTCTGCCTTCAATAAAATGAGGTCCAATGATGGTATCATTCACTATGGCAGCCCAAACGTTGAGACTGAAGCGTGTTTGATACGCATTCCGTCGCGTGAGATGGGGGTTCATAGCACTCCAAAAATGTTCATTATGAACATTGAAAAGTCCGACTCGCGTAAAAGTACACTCGTCGGACCAAAGAATGTTAGTTTGTTCATTCTCCAAAAGCCACTGACAAAACTGCCTTCGTAAGGGGTAATCAGCTGGCGACATATCTTGAACCGGTTGATAGTGATATGGATGAAGCCCCGTAGCATTTAATAGCCGCCAAACGTATGACTGAGACACATGGTATCGCCTGGAAGCTTTCCGAGTACTCCGCCGCGGGTCCCGAGCAAAATAATTTAGTATCCGTTGGTCCAATCCATCTAAATCACGCTGCAGTCCACCTCGTGCTTGAGCATGAGTGGGCACTGTGAATTGCCCATAATCCCGTAAATTTTGAACCATCCGGAGTATTAATCCATGTGTTGGCACTGGCAAATTCGGGTAACGCTCATGAAATAAGTCCTTTGCTCTGTTTGTGTTATTGGTAACCTTACCACCTCGCATCTTTCAATGTTGGAATAAGGATATGCCGCAGGCATGATTTTTTACGATATTTTATGTGAATTCAACAATATCACAAACGTAAATGTTGACAATCCAAAATTTGACAATTTACTTTTTTGATTATTTTCTTTATTAAGTTCTGTCATTACAGTTAAAGAGGTTGGGTATCCTTATCAATTAGTCAGTGTAGGGTAACCATGAGTTTCGAGAACTCAACTTTTATTTAACAAAAAGTAAAACAAAATTAAAATGGTGTGGTCTTTTAACTTAATTACGGTGGTAAACGATTCACTAATGTTTACTGTATATGTAGTGTTAGTCCTGCTCACGTCTCCTGAATCACCCTGTATAAATATAAATGAACGCCTTGTTGTATACTAAAACCTTCTTCAGAATCTAACAAATACTTTTTTGAAAACCGCGTCAAAATCGGTTCGGCAAAACACGAGATAATCGTGAACAAACGGACATACATGCAAACATACAGGTCAGATTTTTAAACAAACAAGTTTATGCTACTTATATTATAAAAAAAAAAAATTTCACACGTCATGTCGCAAGTCGCAACTATGTATTGTTGTATGTATTGATAAAAAAATAAGTACCTAATTTACTTTGAAAACTATACTAATTATTATTTATCGATATGACACCGACTCTTCTACATCACTATTGCATCCTACGACGTAAAGCCCTACTTCCATGTTATCTCGCTTACTCTTACTAAGACCACGCAACTGTAAGGGAGAAAGAATATAGACGAAAATTTTGATATTTGTGACATCTGTTGTCGAGTTGCTGAACTGGAAATACCGTAGGTCAAGCTATTCGACGCTAGATGACGCTACTTTGTATGAAATAAGTATTACGAATACAATTTCGACTATGTGTTATTAATCATATTATATAAGTTCAAATTATATAACCGGTCATGGCTCATATTACTTTTTAAACAAGATAATTTAGCCAATCATCTTTAAGATACTGATGTGTTTGTGTTTAAAGTAGTGTGCGTTTTGGTGACACTGGTTCTCGTACTAATCACGACGTAAGCCGCTTCTACCGTTTTTTAGGGTTCCGTAGTCAACTAGGAACCCTTATAGTTTCGCCATGACTGCCCGTCCGTCCGTCCGTCCGTCCGTGGATAATCTCAGTGACCGTTAGCACTAGAAAGCTGAAATTTGGTACTAATATGTATATCAATCACGCCGACAAAGTGGTAAAATAAAAAGTGGAATTTTTTATTTTATTAGGGTAGCTCCCCTATACGTAATGTGGGGAGTGATTTTTTTTTTCATTTCAACCCTAACGTGTGATATATTATTGGATAGGTATTTAAAAGTGAATAGGGGTTTCCTAAAATCATTTTTCGATAATGTAAATATTTTCGGAAATAATCGCTCCAGAAGTAAAAAAATATGCGTCCCCCCCCTCTAACTTTTGAACCATAAGTTTTAAAAATATGAAAAAAATTTCAAAAGTAGAACTTTATAAAAACTTTCTAGGAAAATTATTTTGAACTTGATAGGATGAATAGTTTAAAAACAAAAATAGAAAATAATTTCTGAATTAAGTTTGTAATTTAACCGTATAAGCAGGTGTTTATTGTACCTGTAATTTCTACAAAATTACAATGAAATGACGTGCTTTCAAATAAAGTAAAAACGGTGAAAATCCGTTCACGCAATAAAGAATTATCCCATAAAAATCATCTTCCATACTTTATGCTCGCGCGCAATAGTTTACTTAATTTGCCGATAGATGTCGCTGTACGTGGACTCTCATATCATATCCTACATGGCGGTGTTATTAACTCTTAAGTGGGGACACTTACTGTGACGGACGGAAAACTACGGAACCCTACAGTGAGCGTGGCCCGACACGCTCTTGGCCGGTTTTTTCTGTTTTGTGTTTGTCAGTATGGCCGTCTCGTTCTTAACGCGTAAGTGCGAGGGGGACGGAAGGCCTGATAAACGATAAAATGACAACCATGGTTGGCCTACAGGACCTCCGGCTTCGTAGGCAGGGTAACTACCAACTAGGCTACTGTGATCGTGTTAAAAGAAAATAAAGCCGATTTGCATGTTGCACATTTTGCGTATTGTACGTTTTGCTGGTAGTGCACGTTTTTCGATTTGTACGTTTTGCGTATGTACATTTTGCTTTTTGTACGTTTTGCTTGTGCACGATATGCGTTGTGTACATTTTGCGAATTGTACATTCTACCGGTTGTTACATTTTGCGTGTAGTGTACATTTTGCTCCAGAGGGCTTATTTCATAAGCTGAATATAACATATGTATCAAATAATTATGTCTGTATTTTGTTTCAGGGTACGGCGAATAAAAACTACAAACGGAATCAATTATTAAAACTATACTTAATTCATTATTGAATCTTAACATATTAAAGTGAGAGTGAGCCAACTTATTGCAAAAAACTAAAATTATTAAGTACTTAGTGAAAAAGTGAACTTTTTTTATTGGAAACGTACTGTTATTGGATGTTTAATTACAAATTTATTTTAAAGGAACGCTACGGGTCACTTTCCATAAACTTATAATCATTTAACGTTTTGTATCAACACATTTTCTAATTTCCGAGAAGTGGAAAAATAGTTGCAATAACTTCGATAAGTAAACACAAAATTGTAGTTAAAACCTACACCTAAAAACTATCACAGTGAATTAAGTGAACATTCTACTGCGGATTTTGCAACTTGGTAGCAATGAACATTTTTTGTGCCATTCTTAATTTGACACAAAATGATAATAATACTAATACGAAAAGTAGTCCACGTGCTATAAATTTTGAACAATCAAGCCTACTGATACCCAAAGCTGTTATTTGGCAGGACCACGGCTAACTTCTTTAAGTATACAATTATGTAAATAAATTGCAAAGATGAATCAGAAAATTTTAATCAGTAGATACATAAATAAGTTATGATAACGGATTGAGTAAACGGGCACTGTCATATTCAATACAACGTCATCGACACAATGTCAGAAAAGACGATTAGAATTATACGTTATATATATCCGTAACTGTAATTCTAATTGGATTAGGAAGTGCAGCGTATTTGTTTAGTTCCCGAAGGAAGGAATATGAGAGGAAGTTTGCCGAGCTAGTGAGACAATCCATGCAGACCAACCGCCAAGATGACGATGTGGCAGTCGGGGATGGGGCACGGGGCGAAGAATCCGTGGCTTGGCAAGTTCATGGGGCTCGTGCACGACCGCCGCCGGGAGCAGAGTTCCGCGACTTCCACCGAAAAGACCCAAGAAAGGTAAGTCACGGATTTAAACTTTTAAATATTTTATTAAAAAATTATACTGAAGGATGATAATATTTTACATGCGTGTATTTTTGTATTAATACAAAATCAAGTTTATTTACATTTATGTAGTAAATACATGCAAAATTGTAAAAAAGAGACCCTTAGGTGCGACTCTTGTCTGTCTATCCGTTCGAATGCCTGCCTGCCTGTCACAAAGTCAATTTCCTGGGAGAGTACTGGACCGATTGAGCTGAAATATTAGATACCTATGTAAGTCAGAGAGGGTTCAGCATGAACACCTACCTCGCAAAAAGCAGAAAAACTACAACGCAAATTCTATGACGCTAAAAAAGCTATAGTGCAAGTTGTCTACATCGGAAAATGTACACACAGCAGAAAGCCAACGTTGAAGAAAACCCACTACTCTGAATACCTACTTCGTATAATCGTATTTGGACTACACCGTTGAATGACTACTTCTTGAAAAATATGGTGGTAATTAATAATAAATATAACTTACATCGATAATAAACAAAATGACTTGAAACATATTTTATTGATTTTGAGTTTTGACACAATATGTGTGTTTTAAATCGCGAACTTTTTCTAGGAATTGTAACACAGTAATTTTGCCTTTCTGCAAACTAATAGTCAAATTTTTATACATCCTGTCAAATTGTACATGGCGTCCCCGTAGCCGCTCGAAATAAAATTTGCTTCAGTCGAATATCTTTGAGCTTAACTTCATGTCTAAGGATGTATAGAAATAAATGTAAAGTGGCCTTGTGGGGTACACGAGCGTTCATTCGCCTGTGCCACCTGTCCAACGTATGGTTTGTACGATGTGTTTCTTCCCCACAACATAACGGGTGATAACAAAAAAGTTAGAATTAATCGAGAGGTGTAAAAAAATACTCATGTAACTTTTTATCACACGAAGTTATTATTAGGGAAAACACACGTGATAAATATTAACAAATTCATTAATGCACGTTATAATAAGGCCCGAGGTCAGCTGTTCGTCGCAGTTTAGACATAATCGTCGAACAAGAGCGTTGGACGGCGTATTTGTCCATTTTTCGCACACATGTTTTGATCCTTTTTATTAGTTGGGCACAATTTTCAGCTCTCCAATTATTTTTATACACTAAACCGCTCAAATAACCGCAAAAATCTTCAATCGGTCGACATTGTGGAAAGTTTGTGGAATTTTCGGTACAAATGGTATATTATTGGTGTCCAGGAATGCTAATGTTTTTTTGGCGTAATACGACGATGCTTTGCGACGGCCAAAACACATATTCTCCTTCGGAATGATGTAGGCGAATAAATGGGATTAGTATTTTTTTCAAACACTCGCTCTCATACATTTCTTGGTTGACCGCTAAACCACTAGGTTTGAACCACAGTTTAGAAATACCTCTTTCGGAAATAGCTACATAAAGCATAACTTTCTGCTCAAACTTGTGTTTTATATTGTCCGGAGTTGCAGAACTATTGCTGGTGTAGTATCGGTCGTTTCCAGGTATATTAGTTTTTCTTAGAGGAAAATAACTTTCATCATCCAAAATTAACGATTATCCTTTGTAGTTAATAGTAGAAACTGGTACATTTTCTTTACTAAAATGATCCACTGTAAACTTTTTCCCAGCATTTAAGTTAGAATTATAAAAATGTACAACACGTTTTCGCCGGACTTCCTGTTCCGACACCATTTTGAAAAATACCAGAGCGTGAAAAAATAAAACAAATGAAAATCAGGAACCTCAAAAGAGGTAGCAATAATTCTATGTACAACCTTTTTTGTCTATGTACATAGTTTATTTGTTAAGTCTAAATAAAATAATTCTTTTTTTTGTTATCACCCGTTATTATTGAGAAAGATTTTCGCCATTGAGTGCAATATATTTTATAATTTTTTTTATCGCGTCATCGTTGAGAGCTTGTTCTACTATACGTTTCCAACCTGCTTCTATGTATGCAACCGACAAGAAAGGTAAATTGCAAGAACAATCTGATCGTCTTCTTGTATGGTACGTTGGATTCGTCTTCTTTTTTCCATATATCCCGATTGAAATGATAGTAGTTAGCAGCCACTTACAACAGCCGTGTGGAGAAACACTATCTTCAACTATCTTCAACGCATTTATTAGAGCTGATTTAAAATCGCACTTAAATTTCTCTATATTCAAGTTAAGTATGTCTCTAATAATAGTAAACAACCTGTGGTAAGTCAGTTGAGTTTTGTTTGGTAAGTAAGGCATAAATAATTGGTATTACGTTGGTATACTCTTCACAGCTGTTTAAATCCATGTGTACAGAAAAGAATGCTTAAATGGCTTAGGACACCTTGTGAAGGCCGAGGACTAGTCTTGGCAAGGCCGGGCCTTGGTTACAGCGGAAAACTTGGTTTTCCTTGCCATTTTCGAACAAAACACTAGTATTTTATCCTGTTCACCACTATCAGCTACTATGAAATCAGTTGCTAATAATTTCGGTATCTTTACGTCTTCTAAATTATTGAATTACGTATTTCGCAAACCTAAGGAAACCTTTCTTGCTCTATATAAGCTGTCATTTTTCTCGGAGTAAGATGGCATCAATAAAATGTACGGTAGTTTATTTTGGTGCTTTACCACATATTTCACGAATTTTTTTTTCACAGGTTTCCTGTTTCTACATACTTCTTGCCGACAGGCGTCCATCATCAAAGCTCTTTCATTCTCTTCGTGATGAGATGCAAACTTGTCTTTATTTTCATTTAGGGAGATCGAAGCTGAGCATTCGTCTCTGTTTACACATGAACTGGTACCGCTCGGATTTGTCTTACCAAAATTATATCGATGATCTTTGTGAAGAAGAGCGGTTTTTCCTTTTTGATTCGTAATAAAATTTAAATTTTCCGATAAGTTTTGGAATAAGTAATTAGTTACCACGACAGAGAATATTACATTCTACTTAAGACTTGTACAAACAGAAATTAAATGAGGTAAGCTAAAAACATGGTCAGTTTAACCTATCTGATCCTCGAGGTGTAAACTGATTTCAGTGCACAGATCGGCGGCGGAATGAAGTTCCAGCATTTCGTGGCAGCATACCTAAACTACCACGAAAGGCTGCCGAGGGTAATTTGTTTCAGGTTTTAATCATGAATCCGATTTTCTATACTTATGACACTTCATTACAAGTGGATAAAACTAGAATCCATAATTGTAAAACGTTATTTGACACATGATAGTGATCGTTAGTAACTTCTCACTTTTTATACTACGCGATGCAATCCGTCTGCGAAGCATGTTACATATACATATGTTAAATTTGGATATTCCTGTATAAGACATTTACCCGCCTTGAGCATGTATGATCCAGCATCAGTTACGAAAAACAGTTATTTGTCTAAGTTATCGTTATATTGATGGCCCTAAAGATCTTTAAGCGTTTCATTTAATGAAATGAAATGAAAATTTATTAATAAATGAAGGTTACACGTCATAGTTGGACATATCAATATAGAATATGACAATTGAATTGTACGAGTCTGGTTGTGGTTAAATAATTGGTGTCCTCCAGAACATTTGAAGTACCTAAACAAATGCATTTTAGCCACATATTTCCCACGTGAATCGGTTGTTTCATCAACGCTAAGGCATATCGTCTTAATTTGTAGTTCCTGCCTGATTTGTTTTATTTTCCTCGTAATTTTTTGAAAGCGTTTTCAGCCGTTAGTATATTGAATTCACTGAGTAAATTGACACTATTTTCGTATTTATTGTTTAATAGTTTTTCCATATCGTTTCGAAAATTTAGGTTGTCAAGTTTTGAACACGGTATATTAGAATGAATCATAAATTCAGAAAAAACTTTGTTGAACTGTTTTTGTCCATTTTTCATATTGTAAAGTTTTTACTGAGAATCAGTTTTCATATGCCGGTCCAAACTATATAAAGAGGGATGAAATGTCGAATCACACAATTTACAAAATAACTTACTGTTTTTGTGTTCAAAGTTAGGGTTGTCTTTTAAGCTTTGTTGTTGCTTGGAATGCGAGCATGGTCCGCGTATTTTATTAAGGTGAGATTTTTAATTTAGGTGCTTAATTATATTGTGTTTTTTCCTTTTAATATTGATATTGCAAATAGTATATCGCGTACCTTCGTCCGTCGTCGTAATAAAATCCGGGTATTGTGTCAAATCCATACTGTGAATGTAAATACTGTGATCATACCTGCTCTTTATTAGGACTCCACTTGAACTACTTGAATATCCACTTTAGATACGATGTGCATTGGATTATTTACATTAAAATAAACACTTCGCGTAACGTAATTAGATTTTCGACTATAGTTCGATTTTTATGACATTTAATGTCATTTGACGTACATTGTTTAAAAAATATATTAGAGCGGAAAAGCGGATTGTTTTGTACCGTAAAGAGTTATATCTAGAGGTGTAATCCTAAGAAGGTAAGTATTTATTTTATAGTGAAGAACAAAAGTGAATATTCAAATGTATTTGTTTTTTCTGCCAACCATACCCTTTGCTACGAAAAGTGCACGTCGATAACAATAATTAGACATGACTGACTGTTAAAATGTTGCTAGGAATAGCAAAAATAAAATATTCATGGGTATATATCGATAAAACATACCGAAAAGTTAAAATTGTTTTAAACATTATCTAACTAAGGCGTTTTTGAGATATCTCCAAAAAACGTCTTTAATGGGCAGATACGACCTTTATATATATATTTTTTCGATTGTAGGTACGGGACGGAACACTCCAAAATACGTGGTTCGACACGCACTTGGCTGGACTTTTTAATAGGATGGCTAGATTTTGGTTATTTTGAAAGCCATAACGATGCGGCTAAATGTGTGCCGCCTTATTGAAGAACGTATCGCAATTACAATCCCGCTCATTGAACCGCCGCATTTCAAAACTGCCCTGTTTTGATAACATTTAGCCGTAATGTAATACGGTGGATTATACTACCCGGCTGCGACATACTTTTCTATGACCAGGGGCCGTATTCTAACTTTTTTCTGACTTTTAACTACACATTGAACATACCTTGCTGCAATATTCCTCCAGCATTCACGCAATGTTGAAGTTGTATTGCTAATTGACATTCTAAATTTGATTCCGTTGACATTTTGGCTTAAAATTGTATGCTTAGTGTATCTTTTATATATTGTTAAAACATAGGTCACACATGGATTACACACAAATAAAACACGAACTGTCACTGTCAATAGACTCGATAATCAAGCCGTGGTCCGAATCACGTTGACGGCGAAACGCAGCCGTTTACGGTGGTCCGAATAAAAACAATACTTACTACGTTGAAGTGTGATTGTGATTCGGACCACGGCTTGAAAGTCACTTGTGTTTGGTGTTGCAAGGCTAATAAATTTTATTATTCCAAAACCTTTAAAATATCGGATGTCTCCTAATAAACTCGTATTAAAAAAAATTATATACGCATTTTGTTGGTCAAAATTATAAATAGTGTCCTTGTTATTTTGATGCGTTTTTATTAATACCCATAGGAAAGAAACCCCTATGTTTTATTTAAAAAGGCGGTTCTTTTTATGTAAATTTTATTTATGTAGATTGCATCAGAAGGTGGTATTAAGCGCTCTACAGACGTAAGCGATGTCTAACGATGAGAACGAGAAGGAGCTATAGTTAGAATGAGAGGTCAGCTGTCAAAATGGTCGTATGATCACCGAGTAAATAATAGTACTATACAGAGGTCCCTCTTTGATGTTACGAATCATGTTGTCCCTTCTTAACACATAACAAGTTCTCTCTCACCTCAATTTTTTTGACAGAGATGCACACCCATGCTACTACCATAGATTAATTAGTTTAAATAGATATTTCACTAGGAACATCGCTCGTTTTGTTCCAATGTTCTTCAATAGATGTCGCTCAGAGTACCACTGGCTCGTAATCATTTTTTATGTTATTTGAAATCTAGTACCTAGTTATCTAAAACTACGTCATTATATTACCAAAACGGATTACAACAAAACCAATTAAAAATAACTGATTAAACCTAAGAAAAAAACAATTCCACGTAAAATCGCATTTTTAGTTTAAGCGCCATCTATTGTAGTTTCTCATAATTTTACAGTTTAGCTCGATCTCGAAGTAACACTTTATATAGCTAGTTTCTTTAATAATAAAAGCTCATAGATGTCACTAAAATAAATCTCAAAAATACTTTTTGGTCAACAAAAACAAAAATTATTGGAATTTTCAATGAAAATTATGTACAGCTGCAAAAATACGTATCGAAAAAATCGTCTCATAAATATGGTACTATGCACTTTATTACAACGGAATAAGATACTATGGGACATATTTTTGAGTAAGATGAGTACACCCATATTTTTACAGCTGACTGTACTTAATAATTTAATTCGGCTAGGTAATAATAATAATAAATATTACAGTACAATCTTACAAAAATCGTCCGTACGTAAAGTAATCAATAGTTAAGGCTTGTGAGTACTAGACGACGATATAATTATATAATAGATACATATATATAGATAAATACTTAAATACATCGAAAACATCCAAAACTCAGGTACAAATATTTGTGTATTTGTCACAGATCATGATCAAACACACAAATAAATGCCTTTACCAGGATTCGAACCAGGGGGCTGATTTTTGACATTCGAGCGCTCGAATTCAAAGAATTTAACTTGGAATATAATCGCACACAAAATTAATAGTATAAATAATAATGACTTTTAATTACTATCGCTGTCATTTTTAAAGCATAATTTCTTCGTTTTATTCAGTTTTAAATGTCATATTCGAGTGCTCCAATTTCAAAAACCGCCCCGCTGACTTTCTGCTTTCTGTCTACTGCCTCCATTATTTATAGGCTAAACATCGACTGGGCTAGGAGGCTGTTAAATATAGTCATTTTACTAAATATCACCACCACATCACCATCGCATCTTCATTAAATGTATTTTTTTTTTATCTATAGGTACTTATTTTACGCTATTGTTGAAGTTAATAAGATAAGGTTTTATTGTATACCATCCTTTAACCACTTTACAAGTTTTAAGGTACCGCCACTGCACTCAATTACGAATTCTACTCTAAGTAGGTACAGAAAACCAAAAAGAACTTTGTCGTAATGACTGTTGCCCTTGGATACGTATAAACGTAACCTATTCGCTACAAAACTAGCTATTGTGACTAGGTTCTAGAGTGGCCTAGGACTGAATCAAATTAGTTGACCCTACCTTCAGATCAGACCGCGAGTCAGCGACAAATTTCTATGAGCAAATAGTTCAGAAATTTGTTACCGATTCGCGGTCTGATCTGAAGGTAGGTACTTAGAGTACCTACTTAGAGTACAATTCATAATTGAGTCAGTAATTTGACAGTAATGATTACGTCAAAAATCATAAATAATTAGTAGTATTGAAACTAGATATAGGCACCCATGAGGATGAAACGGTATACTATAGACATATAAAATAAAAAGACGCGGTGCCTTGAAGACCATAGTGAAGACAAAATTGTGATTACATATTAAGCCGATTTCCTTGTGTTTACGCGCGAGTCGCGCGACACGCACACGTGGAAGTCGAATTTCAGCTCAGCGCCCGACGGTTCGCGACGCGTAGGTAGGTAACTAACAGAGCTCGCGCGTTACCAAGGCCTGACGCGACGTTGTCAGCTTGCTGTGACGCAGGCGGCCGAATTGGCAACAACGCACAAAACTTACTCAACGTCTTGTCATTCCCAAATCAGTTGTAGGTTAATATTTGAATGTAGGGAAGTGGTTAACAATTTGCATCTTAAATTTTAAGACCTCGTAGCGCAGCGGATATACATATGGACTTATGAGTCGAAGGTCCGGAGTTCAAACCTTATCACAGACAATTTTAATGTTTTTATTTTTTGGTTTTTACCCTGCTACACACGTGGCCTAATTGTATCGAAAAAATTATCTCTTACTTTTGTTTCATTGCAGGATTTGCAGATAATTAGTGTTTACTTACTTAATAATATAGTATCTTGTTCGCGAGTGCTATATATGTAGCATAGCTCGGCAGACAACTTTCGGAGACGCCCGTTGGGTTCATATTTGATTTACATATACAAAAAAAAATAACAAATAAAAAAAAATACAATTTACTCAATATTTCTACTGTAAAGCGACATCTATTGATTAATAGTATTGTTGAAGGATTTTCATCTAGGGAACTTTTACATAAAGACGTGTAGATGTCGTTAGTAGCCATGGCAAGTATTATTTATGACTTCTCTGTGACGTGTAACGCCATCTCTAATCGAGAGATGTAAACAGTGAATTTTCAGTAACGCCATCTAGTGCTGATAGTTCTTTAGGCGGTCGCATTTTGTAACAAGGCATGGGCCCTCTATCATATACTTACTTTATGCTACTACTATAAACTAAAAAATTTACTATTATCACCGAGTAAACCGCTACAATGACACTGACAACAGAGACCCATCAATAAAATTATTGCTAGTGTAAGAAATTAGTTCCAATGAAATTCCGCAACATGGCGCATGATCATATATTTCTGGTCAGTCTTAAAACAGCTATTAGACATGGCAATTTGTAGGGCCCAACCTGTTGTGTACCCTGCCTCTCCCTCACCCTCCTTCAGCTCCCTACGGGCCCAACCTCCTATTACAACTCTTGCCATGTTTAATAGCCGTCTTACTTAAATATTGGTCATGCCGCAAATAAAACCGGAATTAGACATTGCAATTTGTAGGGCCCTATCTGTCAGATTGGGAGGCGTTATAAGAGTTAGGGAGCTGAAGGAGGTTTAGGGCCCTGTTACACTTTACTTTTTTTAGTATCCTAACTAGCATCCTAATTAGGAACCCAACTAGTTTTCATAGTAAATTTACTTGCTAAATGCGATTACACTTGACTAAATTTAGAAACTAACACATTTAGGAAGCTAACTAGGACAAATGTAACAGGCCTTTTAGGGAGGGGCAGGATACACAACAGATTGGGCCCTACAAATTTTAATGTATAATACCGGTTTAATTATTATTTTTCACAATTTTAAGACACGTTTTTTTTTTGAAATTGCGAAAATCATGTTTTATAGTGCAAAAATCCATTTATATTATTACTTGGACAGAAAGCGCGTATGTAACAGTAAAGACCTCGATACACAATGGCCCATCATGGGCCAGTCTAAGGGACACAGCTATACGACGGAAGGAGATCGCAATATCGTTAGCTCCCTCTAACGCATAGCTGCGTCCCTTAGACTGCCCATGATGGGCCATTGTGTACTGGCAGCTTAATGTTGAAATAGTTACATGTTGATTGACACGTAAAAAACCATAGCGCGCTTAAACAGTTTGACATTTGACATTTGAAGCACAAGATAGACGTCAAAACTTAAAATATTCAATCGAATGATATTTTCAAGGATTGTTGAAAATGCAGGGGCGTAGTGATGTAAAACGGCGCCCAGGGCACGCATCCAAACTGCGCCCTTTTGTAATTTTTTTATAGGATATTCTACATATTGACTGTATGTAATGGACCGTATTAAGCCAGGAACAAATTTCATAACCAATCGCGTCCCCGTCCTAGGCGATAACTTGTGAAGTGCTTAAGGTCGATGTATAATGAAGCCTCGTGAAAGTCAGCTGTCGCTCCGTTGGTGAGTGAGGAACGGAAACCATTTAATCACTTAAAAAATGGTCCTCTCATCCCAATGGAAAATTTGTCAGATGATAGGTTATATGCTATTATAAAAATTAAAAATTGTCAACTGGCTGTATCGAGGTGGAAAGACCTTGAACGCCGTATGTTCACGTGACCAGTTGATGGTATTTTCACCAAGATGCAGTCGGTTGATGATTTTTGGGGTTCCGTACCAAAATGGTAAAAAATACTTGTCCGTCCGTCTGTCTGTCTATCTGTCATAAATTAAATTTGCTCATAAGCTACGGGACCGATTTAGCAAAAATTTTGTAGACATATTTAATCTCTATATCTCCGGGTCGGACGTGTAACGTTAATAAATTAGGTTTAAACATGGATGCCACTTTTGAGTGGTTAATTAGAATAAATGAATTAAAAGTTTTTCAAAATATACCGTGTAATATATATCAGATGAAAGCACTTATTGCCAGAATTACAAAAATATTTATTATCTTGGAAACTTCTGGGTCAAAAAAAATGTTCTTTATTTATAGATTACAGGAAACATTACATGAAGTCTACTATGGTAATTCTTTAAAAAAAATGTTTTGTAGGGCATCCTATCATTATGTTATTTGGCATTAAAGATGCCGGCTGTTTTTTTTTTTTCAATATTTTATACAAGTTTTAGAAGTCGACCGCTTAGAAAAATAATATTAAAGTGTATTTCTCTTATTAAGAGTTTCGAAATTTCGCTAGTAGACGTAATAGCCTCTGCCTTTGTACTCGTAATGTATGATGATAAAAAGTATGTCATTATCGTAGATTTTTTATTCGGATTTGATGTGGCACGTTCCCAAGAAATTTCTGCAATTCAGTTTTCCTCAGTAACGTTCAAAATTACTAATATCTTTTATTGACATATGTCTAAAGCAGACGCTAGTAAAACAAAAGTTAACACAATCATTTTTTTATCCTAATTAATGAATTACAAATTTTCCGCAAGCGGTAGTGACCTCTAAAACTTGTTTGATAATTCTGAAAAAGTACATCCATCATCTTTAATCACAAATAATCATGACATTACCAACACTACGACAATCGCGGATGGATTGTAATTAAGAATATTGAGATCATGGAATTCATGGATGAACAATATTTCACTGTGTTTCATTCACGAATAGGCGTTTAACAATACCTAATTCATGTCAAAAGTCGAAATCTACAATAACTCTTTAAAATTTGTTACGTATATAAATACATTATAGTTAAATATAAAATAAAAATAGAGACAAAATTTACTTATTTTAAATTTTATTAGGCTCCTTTGTATTCCAACTCCAAAAAAAAGTTTATTCATACTTTAACACATTTTTTCATGCCTCAAATAACATAAATGCCTCAAAAACATATTTCTTCCATAAAGTTTTTCACAGCTACGTTGCCGGTGACGTCAGGTACCACGCGCTTTTTGTAAAGCGGTCCAGACACTATCAGTAATAATGTCATTATTTCTGTACCCGTCCTTCTCTAGCATATGTAGAATGATAAGGATAGGTAGATAAATAATGTCATTATTACTGACAGTGTCTGGTCAGCTTAAGAGCCGCTTCAACTCGCGGAGGAAGACGCCTGATCTATTTTCACATTTTAGACGTTTCTGTGGTAGATAGTAGATTACTCAGAGATATTGGAAATTTGAATGTCACGGGAAATATAATCGATTGATGTCTTAAAAAATATATGTAGGTACCTATGTAAAAATATATACGTTGCTAATTTTTAATAGATATCATTTTAAACCCAACTAACATTACTCACGAAATTAATCGCATGAGTTTTAGTTCCATTTCACAAAATAATAAGAATCAAAATTTTACGTCTAAATATTTAGGTCTACAAATTTTGTAAGTGTGTAATGTAGTGTAATGCAAAGTAGTTATCATACATTACTTCCCAGTATATTCAGGAATAAATTTATTTATAAGAATGAAATCGAAATTATAAAAAAAAACTTCTCTTGTTTGCCGATTTGGATTGAATTATTTTTTAATAGGTAGTTAGCAAACTTGGTTTTTTGCGCCCCCCTCTTGATTGCGCCCAGGGCACGTGCCCTGGCTGCCCCACCACTCACTACGCCACTGTGAAAATGCATTGCATTAAATATTACCTAATGAAAACTTGCCAAAGCAACACATCTTAATAGCCCGGTAAACAGTTATTTACTGTTCTCGAGGGTAACAAAGCCGAGTGGTGTGTCGCAGCGGGTTTGCAAAGTGTACCAACCAGGGGACTTTAATTTGTGAAGATCACTTGAATGTGAGTACAATGCGTGTCTATTTTAATGAATTCTTAGAATTGACAAGAGTTTTTAGCTTTGTTATTAATCGTGTGTCCGTTTCTTTCAGTTGGAAGAAGATGTGGAAAACTTTGTATTGGAAAACAATGAAAGTGAAAGTACGTCTAAAACCTCGACTACCAATGTTTAGACAAGCGTTGCAGGATGTGACAAATATTTTAGGACTCAGGACTTCAAAAGAAATGAGGCAGTGTACTGAAACTATCGCTTCAACTTTAAGAAGGAGTACTTAACCTTAAAAAACTTATCTTGGCAGACACAAGCTAATCCTCAAATGGCAGATCAAACAACAAATTGTTCACTAAAAACTACTGTGAAAATACACATATATGACGAAGCGCTCAGTGACGGCCTTAGGGGTGCGCAAAGGGGGCGGTCGCTCGGGGACGCCAGGGCCAAAATGGCACCATCAGCTGAGAGAAGTACTATTTGAGACTATATACATATATAATGCTACAAAAGGATGGGTACAGAAATAATGACATTATTACGGATACTGTCTGGACCGCTTTACAAAAAGCGCGTGGTACGTCTGACGTCACTGGCAACGTAGCCGTGAAAAACTTTATGGAAGAAATATGTTTTTGGGGCATTTATGTTATTTGAAGCATGAAAAAATGTGTTAAAGTATGAATAAACTTTTGTTTGGAGTTAGAACACAAAGGAGCCTAATAAAATTTAAAATAAGTAAATTTCGTCTATATTTTTATTTTATATTTCCACCTCGATACAGCCGGTTGACAATTTTTCATTTTTATAATAGCATATAAACTATCATCTGACAAATTTACCATTGGGATGCAAGAACAATTTTTTAAGAGATTAAATGGCTTCCGTTCCTCACCCACCAACGGAGCGACAGCTGACTTTCACGAGGCTTCATTATACATCGACCACCTTCACAAGTTATCGCCTAGGACGGGGACGCGATTGGTTATGATATTTGTTCCTGGCTTAATCCGGTCCATTACATACAGTCAATATGTAGAATATCCTATAAAAAAATTACAAAAGGGCGCAGTTTGGATGCGCGCCCTGGGCGCCGTTTTACATCACTACGCCCCTAGTCAATGAAGAGCTACACTAAAAGGTCGTGGCAGATGTCGCTACTTGGCACTGTACCTTGTTTACATTTTGTGTTAAGTGTCATTGTGAGGAAATTTAATTTAATGCTTGCGGTATAAGAATAAAATCTTCGGCTTCATGGCCGTACGTGAACCGCAAGCTGAGCTGCGAAGGAGGAACGTATCGATGGCAGGAAAAAGGCTGATTTAATACAGAGGTAAACACTAACAATATTTGAAATTATGTTCTGCATTTTTAGCATTAATTCCAATTATTAAAGCTCGCGTGCTGTTTTTATTTTAGATAAGAGGAGTATGATTGACACTAAAACTTTGGTGCACAGCTGGATATCCAGGGGGACCGTTCATATGCTTGCTCATCTTCTGATACTTACAGGGATATAAACGCGGATTCGCCGATTCTCAACATAGCAAGCATGAAAGATTTTGCACTTAACCAAAGGGATAACTTCTACATGAGTCTCGTCATCTTATTGTTATCCGACGGTACATTTACGTGTTTGCGTGGACAGTGTAAAGCCAATATGAAGATTGTAATAAAACATATGTTGTGGAGTTCAGTAGTCACTAGAGCTGTGTCTCACGGCAAAATACAGGAGCCAATTGCCTTACAAATGTATGAAGCTACTTATAGATTGGACGCGCAGAAATGCATAATATTAATTTCTAAAGAATATTAATTTCATGTCGCCTCACCAGATGGGTTGCTAAGTGAGGATACTGTTATTGAGGTAAAGGGCATATGTAACAGTATCATACCTAGAAAATAAAAATGGATATTTAAAACTAAAAGAAGCATCCCTATTATACTCCAATACAAGGAGAGCTTTATTGCAGCAAGATAAAATATTGCAATTTCATTGTCTACACTGTGCCTACATGCTGCAAGGTATTGCGTAAAAAACGAAATAACAGTATCATACCTAGAAAATATAAATAGGAATTTAAAGCTAGGAAAAGCCGATTATGCACAGATACAAGGATAGCTTTATTGAGGCAACAGAAAATATTGCAATTTCCGTGCGTTACCCGTGTTACTACCAGTCTTACTACCGTTGTAACACGGGTAATGTTTTTTCACCGTTGTTACAACTAGCTGCTCTGGTAGTAACAAGGGAAAATATTTTAGTCCCCATGTAACCACCTTGACAAACCTCGGTTTACTGAATCTTATATAGCTTTATGAATAGACCAAAACGTAACCCTCCTTTTTATATAAATATTGACAGGCCAAAAACATGCTAATCATTCTTAAAAAGAAATCATTCATTAGCAGTCAATGATACATCATTGTACCTACTCGTAGTGCTAGAAGCCTAGAAGTATTATGAAAATGGATATTTTACAAAACAATCGTCTATTAACTAGGACGCCGGAAGACAGAAACGCCTGCGTCTTTGGTGGATGTAATTTACCATTGATAGCAATCCCAGATAATGTAAAAGCGTCATTGTTAATAAAATGGAACCTGTACGTTTCCCCGGGAACGCGTGCCTGTTCTTACCATCTGCGGCCGACCCAAAGTTGGGAGGAAATAATAGAGGCGGATGACAATTTAACGGACTTCAACAGAAGTCATTGCGAAGATATCATCAAATTGATGAAGATTGGTATTTTATTACCAATTATAAATGTCCTGCGGGAATGTGTGTAACATTTAGTTTATAATAATAACATTGTAAATATTTTAATAAATAGTTTTATTTCGCTTATACATATGTGTAATATGTATGGCCACACTTAACCTAGTTCCTTAAACCTCCTAGTTTTTTAGGAACAAAATATTTTTTTTTTAAAACTGAAACGCTAGTAACACACTACCTAGAAATCATAAAAGTTAACATCAATAAAAGTAGTTTTAACAGAATATCAGCGAAGTTTTTCTAGTGCGTAACCAATTGAAATTTCTGCATTCAATAGCTGCATTTGTATGTGGCGTATATTGTCATCATTTAAAATGTCACGTTTCCTTCTCTTATTTATTTCTCTGATGGGAGTCATAAAACTCTTCTTATATATAGCATTTAAGAGTCGCATTACTGAAGTATTGTTTTTATTTAATACTTTATTTAATTTTGAATGGAACCCTTCTAATATGTTATTAGTTCGGTGTCTCTTGCCGAAAACGCTAAGTAGGCGTAGATACTTTTCTTTAATCCATGTACTCTGCACGTAGGTTATTGTAAAGGATTCCATAGAAAGATGCCCACTTTCTTCAATTATGTATTGCCAAGCATTTATCAGCATTTCCTGCGGTAGCAGCGGCAATGCAGCACACAGTGACACAATGCGTCTTTCAGCTTTGCTTTTATTCATTCTTAACGATTTCGCTTTTCTCCACATACATTTGTGCCAGTGATAATAACACCCAATAATTTGAACGTCAGGATAAACCAATAATAATGCATTTATAGCTGCTACCTCGAAGTCACAGTGAAATAATTTTGGACGATATTTTGGTAGTTGTGACCTAATTATTCGGAACATAAGTTCATACGTTGATTGCATTTTATTGCTTAGAAGAGCAAAAATTAGTGGTTTTGTTTTTGTTGTCTCCGTTGTACTTCCCTGGTCTCCGTGAATGCTATAAAGCTGTTTAAAAGGTGGTGGACATGAATCAAACGTTGCATCACCAAAAAATTCAGTTATTTTTTTTATATCTTTTCTTGCTTGTCCGGTGCAAAACAGCAAAATACGAACTCCCTCATAATAATAATCTGCCAAGATTATATCATAAAACTGTGCCGGCACTTGAACTTCTTCGACTTTTGTGTAAATTGTTTTGTTTACATTGGCAAATTTGTTACGCATATCATAAAGCGAATGCTGTACACTAGAAAACGCTGGTAAATTTGTTACTAGATTCATACCATCATCCTCTAGTTTTTTCATTGCTTTTTTAAAAAGCTGTGGTATAGGCTTATCATTTCTGGTGATTTTTTGCTTCAAGCTAAATATACTAGCAGCAATTTTATTCACTGCAAAATCTGCTTTACATACATGCGTCTTTTTCTTAGATACTTTGCCATTCTAAAAAAAATACATTTAATGAAGGGAGTAGGGATTCTTTATTTAGCAAGTAATAGAAAAAAATAGACAGTAAAACAATCTAAATCTAATCTTGGCCCAGATAGCTGCCAGCGGGGAGGGTGCCCAGAAGGCTGGCTATATTTCCTCGCTGGATAGCGATCGCTGATTGCTGAGCGAAATAGTATGTAGTTAACTAATCAAAATTTGGGCAGTTGATAACTACGAAAATGAATGAGAAGTAGACAGTCTCGAGGCTATGCTATAACATTAACGCATTCGGCATTTTTTACAACCTTTCGCCAGGTGCGGAACTTGCTCAGGAATGTTTTGGGAATATAATGTACACTTGTGCGTTGAGGGCACTCAGACAGTGTACGACTATGAAATCACATTAGCGACCAAGGCACTGGAATCAACAAAACATATGTATATGTATGCGTTGTCGACAGTAATTGCGTTAATGTATAGATATTTATAAACATAAAACTTACCATTACTGTAATACTGCCCGAGCACTTAGTTTTGGAAAAATAAGACCTGCATCGCCAGATTACAGAACCACATTTGTACTCCTTTAATTTGTAATATTGGTAGCCTTCGGCTAACATGACTGGTAACCTTTTCTATGAATATAATTTATTTCAGGTTCTTCTTCAGCCATAATTGAAGAAAATGTAATCAATTATAAATTGCACCAGAGCAAATAAACTCAAGTTGACCTTATCTGGGATTTATAATGCTAGTACAATAAATAAAACTAGTAATTTATAAACGTCATTAATTATTATTTGCTTTTCTTTAATATGTCATAATTGACACTAATTTGTAAAAAGGACGAGCATTCAACCAAAATAATTGCCAATGGTTACATGGGGACTAAAATAATTTCCCTTGTTACTACCAGAGCGGCTAGTTGTAACAACGGTGAAAAAACATTACCCGTGTTACAACGGTAGTAAGACTGGTAGTAACACGGGTAACGCACGGCAATTTCATTGTCTACGCTTTCAAAGATATTACTGTTCATATAGACAGGGATGATTAATGTACTCATGTACTGTACTCATGTACTAACGAGATGCTCACTGGCTCAATCAACTTTTGTGTACATGAGTTCTTAAACCACAAAAAATACATTAAGCTAGAAGCCACAAATGCTCGTTGAAAGTTGTTGCATCTGATTCATATTTGTTCTGTCTTAAACATATATTATGATATCTAACTGTATGTTATATAACTAATGTATATTATATATAAAAAGATTACTTGTCTTGAATAAAAAGGTATTAGAATGTTTTAGTTTTGTTTATTTATTTTCTTGTTCATAATGCATCAGCATCGTCATCAAGAATAATTGGTTTTCAGTAGACACTGCTTCCAAAGTATCCGATCTAATCTTATGTGTCATTGAATTTGAAGACTGTTGTCAGACTTATGATGCAAACACGCCGATGATTTATTAGAGATATTATACTATTATTTACTCGGTACTAGACTTGCACTGCCTAAAAGCGGCATGAGACGTTGCAATTTGTAGGGCCCAATCTGTTATGTGCAATTCCGGTCGGCCCTCACGCCCCTTATTGCACTTTCCCTACAAATTGCCCTTAAACCGACCGGTATTAGACATTGCAATTTGTAGGGCCCAATCTGTCGTGTACCCTGCCTCTCCCTGTCCTTCCCTCAGCTCCCAATGTGATAGCTTGGGCCCTAGAAATTGCAATGTCGAATACCGGTTTAATACCTAAAATAACTTATGAGCGCGACTTCGCTGGTTGCTTCTCTTTCTAACAACCATATTAATTAAATACATAGGTAAACAACGAAATAAAAAGAAAATGCGTGAGTTTCGTGGAAAATTCGGTTGGAACGAAGTTAATTTATTTTAATTTATATGTTGTTACCTTATTTTAAGTTTATTGTAAAAAAAAACACTTTTTATTATTCTTGTATTTTGGTGCAACAAGGAATATTTACTTACTTACTAATTTATAATTTAATTTTTTTTATTAATTTTATTTTTTTACATATTTCTCAATTAAATTGTATCGTTCCAAAAGTAGCTTCATGAAACTCAAGCGTTTGTAGACCCCTTTATCAGAAGCAAATGTCACGGTTTTAACAGTTTGACATGTCGTAGGCTGTATGGCTTAATGCGTATGCCTGTCCAAAAAGGTTGAACAAAAATAATGACAAGTCAAATGTCAAACACGGTTGAACAGAATCAAAATACAGATGTAATTATCATGTATTAGCAATGTTGTTAAATGAGGTCAGTGCCCTTGTGATTGGACCAATGTGAGATCAAGGTGTGATCAATGTGTGATCAATGTGTGACTAATGTGGGACCAATGTTGAATGAAAACCTGTTCGAATAGCAATTTTCAATGTGGTTATAGCGTTGAGTTGAGTTGGGTTGGAGCTGTGTCTGTCCAGTGTGTGTGAAATATTTTTCGAATACCGGCCCAGTGATCGTAGATTTTCCAGCAAAACCGGTGCGATGACGTCACAGTGACATACGACAGTGACCTAGGGTTATCGAGGTGTATAATATGAGTGACGTTTATAATAATGTAATATTATGTTGTCGTTGAAAATGAAACACTACACATTTTACTTAATCAGTTATTATAATTTTGTATAATATTTATTACTGTAACCCGAAATTCTTCAATTTTTCGGAGGGTATGCTGACTATTAATATTCGTAATTTTGATTGCCCTATTGAACAGCAACAACCAGCTTGTTTATTTTCCGAAAATAAAAATAATAGCTTGTTTCAGTCGTAGTTGATAGATTATATAGGGTACTTGAAATTGAATAACACCTTATCTAGAGTTCGTAAAATGCAACATGTTAATATATTGTATAACCTGCCCCTCTGCTTAGCGTTCGTGGACTATGAGAAAGCCTTCGATACGATCGAAACCTGGGCTGTACTACAATCTCTCCAAAGGTGCCAAGTAGACTATCGCTATATCGAAGTGCTGAAGTGTTTGTACGAGAACGCCACTATGTCAGTCCGACTCCAGGACCAGAACTCGAAGCCTATTCCGTTGCAGCGGGGAGTCAGGCAAGGAGATGTTATTTCTCCTAAACTGTTTACCGCTGCACTGGAGGATGTCTTCAAGACTATGGACTGGAGAAGGCTAGGCATCAACATAAACGGCGAGTACATCACTCACCTTCGATTTGCTGACGATATAGTAGTCTTGGCTGAGACCATGGAGGATTTGAGTACAATGCTCGATGACCTCAGTAAAGCCTCCGAGCGAGTTGGTCTAAAGATGAACATGGATAAGACGAAGATCATGTCAAATGCCCATGTAGCACTAACTCCCGTTACAATCGGAGACTTTACACTCGAAGTTGTGGACGATTATTTATACCTAGGACAGACTGTCCAGTTAGGTAGATCCAACTTCGAGAAAGAGGTTAATCGACGAATCCGACTCGGTTGGGCAGCGTTCGGGAAGCTACGGCACATCTTTTCGTCCAATATTCCGCAGTGTCTAAAGACGAAAGTCTTTGACCAGTGTGTGTTGCCAGTGATGACATATGGCACTGAAACGTGGTCGCTTACTATGGGCCTCATAAGAAGGATCAAAGTCACCCGAAGGGCAATGCAGAGGGCTATGCTTGGAGTCTCTCTGCGTGATCGCATCAGAAATGAGGTCATCCGCAGCAGAACCAAAGTAACCGATGTAGCCCTCCGAATTGCTAAACTGAAGTGGCAGTGGGCGGGGCACATTGCACGTAGAACCGATGGCCGTTGGGGCGGAAAGGTTCTTGAGTGCCGACCACGAACCGGAAGGCGCAGCGTCGGTAGACCCCCCACAGGGTGGACTGATGACCTGGTAAAGGTCGCGGGAGTCCGCTGGATGCGGGTGGCGCAGGACCGGTCATTGTGGCACTCTTTGGGGGAGGCCTATGTTCAGCAGTGGACGTCTTTCGGCTGATATGATGATGATGATGATGAACATGTTAATATTAACAGTCTAAATATAAATGTTACTAAATTACCTTGGACGTTTTTTATTTGATATTTTTGAAACAGCCCTACGACTTCGACCCAACGATCATCAAATTTCAAAAAGTTTACTGTTTTTAGCATAATCTTTAAACATTTTTCTCGAAAATTAAGAAATAATGAACATATATTGGGCACTGTAAAAATAGAAATGTAATAATATTTTAAATTTATGTATTCGACTGTCTGTTTTTTACATGTTTTATTTTACCATGAGACCAAATAATGATTTCCACGTCGAAGCTTTTGAATCTCCAGCTTTGCCATGGGCTCCATTTGAAATTGTTGATATTCTTCAACATCACTACATATACTCGTAGTATAAAGCAAAGTCGCTTTCCGCTGTCTGTCCCTAATATGTATGCTTAGATCTTTAAAACGCAACGCATATTAATGCGGTTTCTTAATGTATGTATTCAAGAGGAATGTTTATATGTATAATACATGCATAATATTGTGGAGAAACACTGATAATTTCAGAGATTTCTAATGTGATATAAATAAACACATTTTTTTGCGCTTACTTTGCAAACGCTGGCTGAATCCTACGAGATATGTAGATCAAAATAATGTACTACAGTATTGTACACCTTAAAAAGGTCTACAAAAAAGTAAAGTTGGGCGGTATATGTCTATCTCTTAGGGATAACCCACAATAATATTCTTTTATCCCGTGCGAAGCTGGGGCGGGTCACTAGTTGTTCAATAAATTCATTATGCAAGGAAAAGTGACTGAATTTTAGGCAGAATATAAAGGTGGCAATGACAAGTGAACCAAAACAAATGAATGCAATTTAGAAAATAGAACGTTTATGAAAAAAAAAATCTATACTTCTCATTTCATATCTCGCTCAAAAATAAAATCTACAGTACTTTATTGTAATAGACACACAATATTTTCTCTATATTTTTGGATGTCAGTCCCTGCAGTCTCAAGTTATATATCCACTTTAGACCTGAAAACGATTTTTCGACTTCAACTGAGTTTACGAGTATTGGTACAGTCACCGGCAATAGTATCTTCCTACATGAAGGCCGCAAAAATATTTGACACGCTCTTATGACCCTGCAAAAAAGAGAGTGTCACATACTTTTGCCGGTGCCCGGTACAAATCGTAGATTATTGAAATTTTCCAGTGTATTTTTTTTCATGTCGTTTTTAATTTCAGTTTCCTTTTGTTGTCGTAATAACTGTCGTGTTGATTTTATCGTCGTTAACTTCGGATTTTTGTTTAATACATACCTATTGTAGTTTAAGATACACATTGCCCTTAGGTACGTTCACGATATTTTTTTTTATTTCGGCGTCATCTATGCAACTGAAACTCCCATCTAGACTTATGTTGAGACTTTGTAATCGATCTATATGAATATGAATAATCAAAAACATTATATTTTCTACGATATATTCCAAGTTTGGCGTTCTTATTTTTTTTTTCTAGAATCGAATTCACTTATGATTTGTTTAATTTCTTCGATATATTTAGCGTAATAAAATAATCAACGGCTCGCAACCAAGTTCCCCATCTAGTAAGAACCGGTGCAGGCGGAAGCTGTATAAATGGGAATTTATTTCTAAATGATGTTTTTTTAAAGATTTTTATACACCGTCTATAAGCTCATTTATATTTGGGTACAAATACCTTATTTTCTCAGCCACTCGATTGAGTCCGTGGGCTAAACATGTCAAATGCGTCACGTTTGGGTATACACCGTGGGCTGGAATAACCCGACAGATCTTAACCACGAATTTCTAAGACCAAAAGAAGGAAAAAATATTATGTGACTTTAGGTCAATTTCGCCAAAAAAAATTTTTTTTTTCTTTTTTTTTCCATTTTTTGAATGTTTATTGCACATGAAAAGCAAATATTATTATTAAAATTATCGCCTAAAACAAATTGACACATTTTCTTTTGTAAAAATTTAGTTCCTGCAAAGTTTTTCTTGTCACTTTGATATCTGTCAATAAGGACATGTAAACTATGCCCAATAGTGGCAACAACGCCATTAGAAAGCCGTTTTGTGATGAGTTATAATAAAAAGAGTTTTTTTTAATTGCTATTAACTCTGAAACTAGGCGTAATCTAGAAAAGTTTATAGGACATTTTAGTATCTAAATATGATCAGGAATACACTGTTAAAATCTGTCTAGTTATATGGGCCCACGGTGTATATTGCTGAAGGTTTTACCTGCTATCACAATGGGAAGAAATGCCTTTCCAGTGACAGCCATACGATAAATAATAACAATGCAAGATCCATTCATGCTTCCCCAAAGATCTTGGTAAAGTTTCGTTGAATATGTTAAAAACAGAAAATAGATTTTTCCTATCTAAATGCGTAGTTTTAAAAAAATTATCTAAACGAAATTGTGTTTTTATTGTTGTTTTGGAGTATTTAGTCTGCAAATTGTATTTATTCACAAATGTGAACTCTTAATCATGTTAACTAATCGTTTGTTGGTGTGCTTGCAGTGTGTTTAAATTGAACATTTAGAACAGGTTGGCAACTACTATTTCTATTTTTACTCAATTTCTAATCTCAAAAAAAAACGAAGTATGGTACATTTGCATAGCACAATAGGTACAAAATACTGAAGAACCTTTTTTGAATAAAAAAACTATGATCCGATGAAACAGTTTCTCCATCGTTCTCAATCAGTTAATAACAAAATCAACTCAAGTTCAAAGAACTTGAGTTGATTTTATCTTCACGGAAAATCTTGTACTGTATTAGGCATCTAATAAACTACAGCCTGGGCCAGAAGTGTTGAGCATAACTGTTTTTTGTTAACAATTTTGATGTTAAGTATTAATTCCCTATCATAATAATGTACGATGACGTAAAATGTTATATTTTATTGATATATCTAGAAAACTTCACTTAATAACACTTTCAAGTATGTACCTATAAAATATGAAAAGTGGAGGTCCCAAAAATGCGGATTTAGGTCGGTGCAAAAAATTGCAAATATTCTATGCAGTTACTACTCACTTCAACAAAAAATGCCTGTTCAGTTTGAATTAATTGATAAAATAACTTCAATGAAGATAGAAACGCCGGTCTAAACTTTCGAGTTTTGTATGAAAATCGCAAGGCTGCTCAACACTTCTGGCCAAGGCTGTATATAAGATAGGGATTATTTGCAACTGCGTTAGAGTTTTTATCATATAATAAATCAACCCTTCATTTCATTATTCAAATTGGGCTTTACATGTTCTAAGAATATTTTCTGTATTTTAGATTTGTTTCATTAAACAAATTTAATACACTCTTTCCTGCACACCTCAAAAAAAGACGCAAACGAAACAGAGCATAAAACTTAAATGTAGAGGTAGATAACAGGAGGTCTGCAACCCCAGAGGATTCACATGCGCGTTGTCTAGCCTATAAGAACCTATACACCTTTTATATCAGGGTATAAATGTACGAGTACCTAACACTAACTATTTCATAACTTGGCAACAATATCAATTTCAAGGGACGTCAAAACGTGCATAAACTTATCTAATAAATAACACATTAACATTTTATTTTAATTTCCCATCCTCAAACACCGTCACCTTGACATAGATATTATGAATTAAGCCCCAACATTCCTTTATATCCGAATTCTGCTCGCGCAGACACGCACGAGATATCTAATTAGCGTCGCTAAACTCTAAATAAAAAAAGTTCTCACGTAACTAGTAAATCATAAAGAAGTGAGCTGGATCCAACTGATTTGAATGATCTTAATAAACCAATAAAAAGTTCTAATTAATCCCTATTAAGCAGTTATCATAATATAATGAGTGCTTTAAATGCAAAATTACGCAAATGTAAAAAGTGTCCGCACCAAAAATAAAACAAGCCGTCGGGCCGCAGACACGCACGCGCGACGCGGTATCAAACTCCCGGAATACTTCGCGTACTCTCTGAAAATATTCTAAGAAACTGTTTCATCGGCGACGCTCGTCAACGTTGCGAACGTGTGGGAAAATACCATACATTGCCGATTTAGAAAAACAAACAATGAGCATATCCGATACGTCAGGTTTAAAGTAACGGTCCGCTTCTTATAGATCAAAGTGATGTCAAATATAGTGTTGAGTAGATGGTGCAGGTCTTGAGTGAGGTGATTACAGTTTTTGTGTACGTTGTTCCTTATTGAATTATCATCCTGCATTCATGTTTGCGGGAGGTGGAGCTGGATTTCAGAAACAGTCCAAGCCGCCCTGGGAGAACTCTAATGCCAACACTAATGCTGCTGAACTAACGCCGAGTTGGTAAGTGGTCATTCAAAATTATAAACCATGCGAGCACCCACTGTTTACATCCACTTACATAATAATATAGATATTTGCCACCTAATTTGTATCCCCTAATTATAACAAATATATCTGTGACCATTTTCATCAAAACGGTCACAAACTTTGGAACACCAAATAAATGAATATTTGTACCCAATATAAAACTTAGATCATCAGATTTGTATTACCAAAATAGTAGACCTACCACAAAATAAAACAAAACGCATCTAAAAATACAAAAAATATATATTGACAGAGACAATATATGTGCGACGACGAGCGAAGCGAGGAGGAGTGTGTTAAGGAACTGTGAACAGTGCACAAAGCAGCAAGCGAAGCAAGGGTGCCGCTGCAGCGGTCAGCAAGCGCGAGGACCGACATCTAAAGATGGAGCAAATTTTTTTTAGCGATCAATGGTTTTTTTGGTCTTCATTTTCATATTCTTTGGAGATCGGACTTTGGTATCAGATATATTATTTTGGTGATATTTACATATAATTTGCCGGAAATTTTAATTAATTATTTTGTTATTTGATGGTACTATTTTTTTGGCAGATCTATTATTGTAGTGGCCAATCGTATTCATTTGATCATCGACGTATTTATTTGATGATTGGTTAAATCATGCCTATTCTAATAATATTGATAACAGAGCTAGTTGAACCAGTTAATATTACGAGTATTAAGTAAATGCGATGACATTATTCGAACGGCACATTTTTATAGAAATATTTTACCAGTAGCTAATGTTTCTACGAAAAATGCCATTGTCGGCTTTCCCTCCATAGATTGGCTAAAATATCGCAAAATAAAAAAAATATTTATAAAATGTAAACATCATCATAGGTTACATTTTATTATTGTATTCTTTTTGACAAGAAACAAATGGACTATGAGCTGGCCACGTCAGATATGACACAGTAATGAGAGCAACGAAACACTTACAGTAAGATTGCAAAACTACCCTTATTGTTAGATCCGGGCATCTGGCAGCATTTAATGGGTGGAGGTTAGAGTGACAGTCTAGCAAAATATTTGAAATCGAAAATAGTAATATCAAAATAGGTAAAAACTGCCAAAGTTGTCTTATTTATAGAAGATGGGGCCTATATTTTAACAAAAACATTGCGTATTGTTTCTGAAACACAAACAGTAGGCGACAAACTATGAATTACTTTGTACGTCGTTTTGGACTACTTTCCCCCATCAGAAAGTTTTGGCAATTATATAATCTAATTATTTATATAATTTCTCATAATACTGCAACCAGAACTCTAGGATTTGTATTCTTAAAATGGTTTCCATTCATTGATCTCAACCACTTTACAGCTGTCAGATGTCTGGATCTAGAAATAAGCATAGTATAGCAAACCAACGAAATGGGTTTCGTCGCTCTCATTATTGTGGCATATCTCACGTGGCTAGCTCTCCGTCTAAAACGGTCATTTACAAAACAAGAATCAAAATATTGATAGTAATAATAACACCTACAGTTCCCCAAATTAATATAAAGGTACTACGAGTAAATTCACGAAAATAATGATATCTGTTAATAACAGAGTACCTGTGGTAAATTACAAGTATATCAGATTAGGGATGATCATATAGCCCATTTAGTTACAATTAAGTATCCGTAAGTATTTCAGATTAAAGGGTTGGAATTAAGTTAGTAACTAAAAAAAAATGAATATGTAAGCTTTTAAAGTAGCTACACTAATATACGAAAGGTAAACTACATCTGTATGTTAAAGTCTAATTTTGGGTGAGGTTATAACACTTATAAGTTATTAAGTAATATAAGTTTTAACATACCTCCCTCACAGCTTATTAGAAAACTCCAAATATTTATAGATTACTTATTATTTAATAAGTTGTATGGAGTCAGCACCCTATGCTTAATAATTATTTATCTAAGGTTTTCCAAAGCGAATCGGCCCTCACATGACATTGCCTCTAGTTTTTTTCTGAATATCTCTTATAGTGGAGCATATTTATTATTAATGCTGGGTATCAACACTTTCAACATCCTAACTGTGACATGACTTATGATCTTTTTCTAATATCTTTAAAATATTTTTCAGGATCTATTCGAGCGATACCTATGGTTAAAGTTTTGTAATTATATTCTTCATTAAGATTTGCTTCTCTGCCAAAAAAACGGTTATTAAAAGAGAGTATTTGTTTATGTGGTTGTGAAGACTCCACTAGATTTTTTCTCAGAATATACCATACATTGGCCTACTACTTGCCTGAATATCTAAATTATCCGGGCGGTATACCCTAAGTATCAAAAATCAACAATTTGTGTCGGCAGTAGGTACTGTATTCGATAAGGACTGTGCGTGTTGGAGGGTTTAAATTGAGACCTTGTGGTCTAAATCAAAAATGAAACTACTCGCCAATAGACGGTGCTGTTTCCACGTTGTAGGACCTCCCATCTAGTTGAATCATTTGGAAATTTTAATGGTCAATTTGTACTTCGCACCAATTATCAGGGATATTCTATGGTGCCCTCTTCAGTTTACGCACGTCCCCATATCGGTGTTTTTCAGTGATGTATACACATTTAAATAAACTTTCACTTTGATATATATATATTTATTTATTTATTTATTAAAACAATTGACTCCTTTTTTTCTGCCACAACACGCTCGCTTTGCTCACTCGGCTTCGCGCGTTTGTTCGCCCCGTTCACCAAACACGCTCCTCCTCGCTTCGCTCGTTGTCGCACCTATCTCGACTCAGTCAAATGATAAACTTTCGTGATATTTTTATTTTTATTTTCTTGGGTCAAGTTGGGTCAAATATGCAATAAATAATAAGCATCAGTACCCCTAAAACGGAAACTGAAGGATAAAGCATGCGGCAGTGACGGAGTCACCACGCAAATGATCCAGAACCTAGGACCGGACGGTGTAGACATTTTTCACAAAATTTGCCTGAAAGTCTGGAGAACCGGCCAGTGGCCAGAAGACTGGACAGAATCATTGGTGGTGCCCCTACACAAGAAAGGATCTACCCGCAAGTGTGAAAACTATCGCACCATTTCGCTCATTTCGCATGCCAGCAAAATTCTCCTACACATCCTGAACAAAAGACTGGAATCCTTTATAGCGAGACAGATTCCCCAAGAGCAGGCAGGTTTTGTGAGAGGAAGAGGCACACGGGAGCAAATCCTCAACATTAGACTGGTGATAGAGAAGTGTAGAGAACATAACATCAGTGCCGCTATGTGCTTCATAGACTACGCAAAGGCCTTTGACTGCATCAGTTGGAAGAAAATGTACGAGGTGATGAGCGAAATGGGTGTGCCAGATCACCTAACCTTTTTGGTCCAAAACCTCTATCTGAGCGGTAGGTCTCGGGTAAGGATAGGGGAGTGTGTGTCCCAACCCTTCCAAACGGAACGCGGTGTGCGTCAAGGGTGTATCCTGTCACCGCAATTGTTCAATCTCATCGGTGAACATATAATGCGTAGAGTTCTGGAGAACCATCATGACGGGATACGCATTAACGGCTATCTCCTGAATAATCTGCGGTTTGCTGACGACACCACAATCATAGCCTCTACAGAAGCTGAACTCGCTGATCTATTGGACCGGATTGAGCGCATCAGCGCAGAATATGGTTTACTGATCAATCGGGGTAAAACCAAACTGATGTTTGTCAACCGGAGCGGCCAGCCGCAGAGAACCAACGAGCTATGTGACCTCGATACAGTACGCAAATTTGTCTACTTAGGATCACAAATCAGCGATGATGGGGACTGTGACCAGGAGATAATCAGACGAGGTCAGATGGCAAAAGCAGCAGTGAAGCGACTTGAGAAGATCTGGAGGAACCGAGGAATTAACCGCAAAACAAAGATAAAGCTCATGCGTACCCTTATCTTCTCAATCTTCCTGTATGCTTCCGAGACTTGGACGCTGAAAGCTCGGGCACTTCGAAGGATAGATGCGTTCGAGATGTGGTGCTGGCGCAGAATGCTCCGGATATCATGGACTGAGCGTCGCACAAACGAGTCTATCCTGGAGGAACTCAACATCACCACAAGGCTATCCACCATCTGTACCCAAAGAGTCCTCAAATTCTTTGGCCACACAATCAGACGCGGTACGGACACACTAGAAAGGCGCATTATTACCGGAAGTGTTAACGGCCGAAGGAGTAGAGGGCGTGCTCCCAGTAGATGGTCAGATGTGGTCCAAAGTATTACGCAGACCTCACTCCAGGCAACAATTCAGATGGCCGAGGATCGAGAGGCCTGGAGAGCAGTGATTGGGAGAATACCCATTAAGAGTCACGTCCCTCAGTCATGAGGTTGCGACTAAGAAGAAGACCCCTAAAAAAGGCGATTCGTTTAAAGAGCAAACCCGCACCGGGCTCTGATTTTGTATGGCGAGAAACTGGATTTTCGGGATTTTTTGTACTTATAGAAAGTCAGAACCAAAAATCTTGGGATGCAAACTACTACAAATAAATTAAAAGTAAGTAGGTACTATAAACATATAGATGAATACCAGTAATATTGGCCGTTGGCCGTATTAAATAATCCTGTCGATACTTCGCTTCGTAAGTTCTATTTCAGGTATGTTCGTTTGTTTGTTTCCGTTGGCGCTACAACCACTTGGCTCGTTTAATTACGAATTATATTATGCCTATTGACAACCCTACCATATTTAAGATTTTGTATGAAAGCATTCAAGATTTTTTTGATAATTTAGCCCAAATAAGTTTGGAGGTGAAATTACACAATTATAAACATAGTTAATACAAAACAATTATGTCATGTAGATCTTACATTATTTAATAGTTAATAACCATACATTTAATAATTTTATAGTTAAATACAAATAAATGTATGTCAACGTATGAGTGGCACAGATAATAAGTTATACAATATGGACCATTAACTGGGAAGAAAGGTAAAAGATCGCATAAAGCGAGCTAAGTATAAGTTTGTCCGACGGTTTAAGGATAAATGCCCCATACTTCAAGTATAGCGCATTTAACCGTAAGCCGTCATACAAACTATAATATGTTATTGATAACTAATAAACAAATGAAATATAAAACCTTCGCCCCTTAGCCGAGCCACTTTTCTAGCGGGCCTTCTTAGTACGCCCCTTTGGTGGCCACATCATCAGACACTCTCACCATTCTCGCTCTGCCCGGGTCCAAAAATGCTCAGACACACGTGCACCTTCCCCCCCCCTCCCCTAATTATAACAAATGAAAAGACGCCGTCATCTTAATTGGAGCTGTTGATACGAGATGTGCCAATTAGGAATGGCGTGAGGCTCTAATAGGTACTCTCCATTTTCCGTGACGTAAGTTAAAGGTCGTGAATTGACAACGGCCTTTCCTTCTTCGGCCTCTTCTTCTCTTAGGGTTGCTTTTAATGTCGCGAGAAGCGCTGTTTTTACCGTTTTTATAGTCTTTCCTAGCAACCACCCATAAATAGCGACGCAGGAGGAATAAGGCACCATTCAAGTTGTTTGTTAGCTCCAACGAACTTTGTTGCTTTTAGTGTCGCGAGAAGCGCTGTTTTTACCGTTTTTATAGTATTTCCTAGCAACCACCCATAAATAGCGACGCAGGAGGAATAAGGCACCATTCAAGTTGTTTGTTAGCTCCAACGAACTTTGTTGGTACAGGATAAGCACTTGTAGCTTGACAAAGTTTATTTGCGTGTTCAGTGCAGTGCAAGGTTATGGTAATTTCATGGACCAGTAATGGTCGTAATGGATGAAAGTCAAAGTAAATTTCAAATTCGCACTTCAAAATTATAACAAAATCATTTACGATCACATATTTTCCCTGTGACGGCATGAAGATTGTTCATATTATACCTACATTTCGTTTGAGAGTTTGATTATTTGTGCGTGTGCATGCAAATAATGTTCCTATTTACCTATCTCAATCAATTACAATTCAAATTTTGAATCAAATGGCCATTTTTGTGCCATATTCGAAGTTTGTTAAGATAGCCGTACAAATGTTGCCATACAATGTCGATAAAAATGTTGTGTTGGCAATTTTTTGAAAAATTATTACAAATTCATTCATTTATGTGACATTTTTAACTCTATATAGCAAGCCGTAAATTTAATAGAACAGCATTATTCGCATTGACATTTGAACCCAGATCTTTTTGTGCAGTGTTATAGGTATAACTAAAAAAACGGCTCGGTATACATTTTAAAAGTTCCGTCACCGAGATACCTATATGTAATTCTTCATAAAAAATGATTTAAAATAAGCCCTTGAAACTGATGACGAAACTTTATTTGCTTCCCTCCATCCTTCGCAATGAAAAAGTAATCGACAAGCCTGGAATTTTGTAATCTTCCAATTCCTTATAAATTATAATATATCATTTTTCAGATTTTTGATTTCTAAGCGTTTTCAGTTGCAGTCAATTATGTTTGCACGTATCTACATAATTATTATCTACACATTTATTACCATTTCACTATTGAATAGGGATAAGGCGGATAAATACGTGCTATATTTTTTTAATTTGCTCTCCTGGTCCAGGTCCGCTCTTCTGGCAATTTGTCACTTTCCATTCCCCTTCACCGCACTGGTTTTCTAGCTAATTCTTTCGCCGTTCAGGCGGCGCGCCTCTGGGTTGGCTGACTTCGCCTTAAGGTTGACTGGTAGAGAATACCTTATGGCATTAAGTCCGCCTTTTGTACGTTAAGGTTTCTTTTGTGCAATAAAGTTTAAATAAATAAATAATTAAATTTGACTATACTTCGTCAAATACTATTATTAATGAGCAACAAGAATATCGTCACCTGTTTCTTTCAAAGGCGTTAGCGCGACGCTAAGCCTACTCTCTACAAACTCCTCCACGACCAAGATGACTCGATGATGTTAATTTGACTTGCCCTTTCAGACGAACAACTATACTTATATTATAGTAATTTTTATCAGTTTTAAAGAAACAAAATCTGATTGCCATCATCATTTCAGCCTTCTTTTATCGCCCACCTCTGAGCATTATAATATAACAAAAAATATTAAATATATTAGCAACCAAAATAATACAGCAAAACAAAACCTATCCGATTGCTGTTTCAACCGTGTAATTAAACTATTGTAGTTGTTTTTTAATGTTTATGTTGTGTTTAAGTCGGATTTCGTATTTACTACCTTGTTCTTGAAAATATGTGAAAATTCATTTTCAGAAAAGTTAAGTGTTTTGTTTTTGTGTTTATCAGTGTCCATTCATATGCAGACATGTACCTCTACTTTGACTTCGGCGGCAGTAAGTTATTCTTGGCTAATTCCGTCCTCGATCTTGATTCCGCCGGGATACAATATATATATATTTGTCCAATAATAATATATATACAGGGTGTTTCCTGTAATAAGAGCAATATATTAAAACGTAGATTCTACTCCTCAAACAATGAAACGTTTGTTCTACAATTTAAAAAAAAATGAAGTTTTTATATTGTCTCTTTTTCATACATACTAAATAGTATTTTCAATGTACGTTAAAATCCGTCTAATTGACATTGCTTGTCACTCTTGTAACAGAAATAATCAATTTCGCAATACATTGCGTGTTCGAATAAACTTTAAAGTGAAATAAAAATCAAATTATGAGTTATTTTTAAAAGTCGCTGAACTAATATTGTCCAGTTTGAGGAGTAGAATCTACGGTTTAATTTATTGCCCCTATTACAGGAAACACCCGGTATATATATATTATTATGGGATAATCTTACACAAATCAACATAGACCCACAGTAAGCTCAATAAGGCTTGTGTTGTGGGTACTAGACGACAATATATGTAATAGATATAAAAATACTTAAATACATAGAAAACATCCATAATTCAGGAACAAATATCCGTGATAAATACACAAATAAATGCCCTGACCAGGATTCGAACCCGGGACCTCCTGCTTCATAGGCAGGGTCACTACCGACTAGGCTAGGAGGCCGTTAAGTCAATACAGTCAATAGTCATTTCATCGTCAGTAATTTATTAACTTGGTTTTAAATGTCTATGAATATGACAAAGATTGTTAAACCCGGCAGCCGCACGCTACCAACCAAGTTTCCGACTCTGCGTTTTATAAAGTTACAATTTAACTTTTTTCATCTCGTGCTAACACATTTGGAGGAAAAGAGTCAAAAGAGACTCAGATCACTCAGACCGCAAACTTTATATATCTTTACAATTTCACTTTGGCTGACCATGGTTATTGGTACATTACGGATAAATAGCAAAATAAATTGATAACTGACATGGCTTTATTTTTAAAAGGCAACCATAAAGTTTTTTTTTTAATTGATGAACGCCATGATGATTACTCTTCGTTTTTCGTTGGGGCTTTATTTCTAGAAAAGGGAGGTATAACCATAGTTGGTACAATTAGGGAGCTCAAGGAGGGTAGGGAGAGGCAGACAGATCGGGCCCATGTAAAACGAAATTAAATATAATACCGGCTTAACTGAAGTGAATTTACCCACTTATTTAGTAACCATAGAGATTCCGATTATAGTACAGTAAAGATACGGTTGCGTCAAACATTAATTTATAATAGCCTGATTTTCTTATGATTCATTCAGATGGAATATTTATAGATAATATATGCAAAAATCCTACCAACTTTTCACCCAGAAGTAGTTAAATAGGTAAAAAAAATATATCAAAAATTTGTGTATTTTTATTTACAATAATATCAATTATTTTTATTTGTAGATATGACGATATTTAAGTCTTCTTTCTGTTTAAAGCAAAAAACAAGAAAACGTGTCCATGTAAAACCTCATAAATAACAAAATGTACGGCGCGGGCGATATATATCCTAATTCGTTAGAAACAAATAGTAATAGTTGATAGTTTGTTCTTACACATTTTAAATGACTTAGAAACGATATATTCATTAAAATCCTACTAGAAAAACGCTTGTAACATGTGTGTACATATTTGTGGCGGTTAGCGAATAACGATATTTTTTAGGATTTCATTGCGTAAATAATACTTGTACCATGATATATCCGTTACACTAAAAATATTAGCTATTATTAATTATTTCCAATTCCCCATACTAGCCGCCCGTAAAGTGACTGTAGTATTAATAATTTCACCTCGTGCGTAATGGTGGCCGTCGTCGTAATAAAAGTAGAAATCAGCTGTTCATAAAGCCTGCCGCTATCATTGACGATGTATAAAATGACATGGGATATTGAAAAAAGACGGTGACTTTACAGGCCTAGGCCTGAAAATTTTGTCAAGTTATGAAATCCAACTACACAGGATACTTTAAAGCCTTTTATGAGGAACGTAATGAAAATGTACATATTAGTCTTAAACTATGCAAAACTTTTAATATGAGCTATAGGAAAAAAATACATCGGATATTTGGTTATAACTGTGCTACGGAATGTGACACAATACAGTTATAGAAAGAATATCGTTAATTCAGTAACAAATATCAGCGTCACCGTTTCGTAGACAGGGTCGCTACTGTCTACAAATACGTAGGTACTCGTACAAATGTAGGTAAGTAATTTTGCGAAATTGAGTAGTTATTCTACCTACACATAGCTATCTCGGTTGATATACCTACACTCGAGGAAAATGAAATCCAGTCATCTTGTATGGAATTTTATTTACGAAGGAAATAATTTTCATTTTCCTTGAGTAGGTATATATACTCTCAGACCTCCCGTCAACTGTTAAAACTTTGCCTACGATGCTCAAGTTTGCCTAGCTTGAAAAACATGGTTTTCTTCACCAAACAGCTATTTATACCTTATTCCTGACATGGGAGAAAGCTGGACATCTCAGCAATAAGATATAAATAGCTGTTTGGTGAAGAAAACTAGGATTTACAAGCCAGGCAAAGTCGAGTATTGTAGGCAAAGTATTAGCAATTGACGGCAGGCGCGGCGCGGATCCAGGATTTCGTTCAGGGATTGGGGGGAGGGGCACTTTTCTTCACAAAAAATCTCGCGGTCTCCACACCTGTGGATCCCGTGGTATACGAGGTTTGCGTTATATTATTATTATTATTTGATAATATTTCAATAACTTGTTAGGCGTTAGTTCCCTTGTACCCGAGCCTTCTATTTCTACGGTTGAATGTATTTGTTGAAAATGTTGAAATCACATGTAGGCACAACTCATACAAGTGAATAATAGTACATTATCGCAGAGGATAGGAAAGATACATTCCGAATCGATTGATACCATACACGAAAAAATCAATGCCTATTGTCTGTTTGAAATTATATTTCTTAGTTGAATGAAATGTTTAAAAGGCAAAAAAATTTTACTACAACTTTTCGTCCGCTAAAACAGGACGATTTTAGTATTTGTATTGGTAAATAAATAACGAAATCTTCATGTACTAATTTTGCAACAGTAAGGTGAAAAATTCCGGGCATATTGGAGAAAAATTTGTCTTTCGCCTGGTTCAGCCACGACCACGGACCGAACCAAATGAAAGAGAACAACACCACAGACGCATTACGTTATTAAATCGATTTTCCTTTTGCGTTGGTTACCTATAATAGTGATACGACCATGTAGCTTCGGTTATTGCCACCAAGGAATCTTTGTGTTAATAACTGTGTAGAGGGCTGTTATTGATGGATTCTTGAATTTTTTTTGGTTAATGTAACCCTTACTATTACACGTGGAATATACTTCTACTTCATATTTTCCTTCGTAGGGGGCCGTATTCTAACCAATGATATTTACTATCGATGGGGTGTAAAGGTCTCTTATTTTGGTTTTTCGTAAAAAAAAAATAAGGGTATTCTAATAGTATTTTTGGATAAAACTAATACTTTCGTAAATATTCGCTCTGAAAGTTTATAAAAGTGTTTATTGTATTTCCTCGATATCTCATTCATTAAACATTGATCCCAGCAAAAAAGTGCAAAGAATCTTTTTTATAGAAAATTATATGTGGATGAATTAAGCAATAGAAGCCACCATCCACCGGTACTTTTAGTATGTTGTGTAAGATACCTTTATCTACAACTACACCAAAATTCAGCTATACACGATTATTTCCCCTATCAGGCAGTTAAGCGTCTTCGTTTGGTGATATCTGAATGTGTCTCATAGATTCTAACTTTAAAACACGTTTAGACACAATACGACTCCAATGCATTAATTACGCATTCCAGCTAGCGCTTAAACATCTCAATCAGACATATCAGAGTTTGCTTGTAAATTCTTCCGATGCTACTCCAATACAATTTCAACAATGATTGATTAATTGTTGTGTGTAGTGGGCTAGTGCGGCCCATTCGATAGTCCTCATCGAGAAGTGCCAGAAAAATGTGGTTTATTTTTAAATTTTGAATAATTTCAGCAGATTCTTTTAGATTTTCACTTTATTATTACAAATTCATCATGTGTCATCATCATCCCTAATGCTCGCAGCTCATTTATTAGGTACTTAATATGTTATCAAAGTTATTTTTGGTTTGGGGATCTAAACACAAAAGTCCCATTAGACTTTTAAACACGTTCGTTGAATTGAAAGTCGACCGGAGGCTTACGAATTCCGTTTATGCGCGGTTGCCCTCCCTACTTAAGATCGCCATTCATAAACTACCGCATGCTAAAACAGCTATTAGACATGGCAATTTGTAGGGCCCAACATGTTGTGTACCCTGCCTCTCCCTCACCCTCCTTCAGCTCCCTACAGGCCCAACCTCCTATTACACATCCCAACACAACATGTTGGGCCCTACAAATTGCCATGTCTACTAGCCGTTTTACAAATTATCTGACCTAACCCAGAAACGGTCCGATACACACTATTCATAGAAATATACACCAATCCTTTCTTGGGTATGTTATTTAATATTTACTCATAGCTCAACTAATATTATTTGAGCCCTTTTATGCAAAAATATTGTCGAACTCCCTTCTCTGTTCAGTAAAGTCAATTGCGATTTGGAAAGTATTCGCCACTGGGCCTTTTAATTTCGGATTAAAGGTAAACGCCGAAATTTCGCAGGCGATTGTTATTGGCAGTCCCTATTTTGTCTCTAAACTTGCTGAGGTGGTGGTATCCAATGTTATTTTTGACGGGACATTGATCCCTCTTTCCTCTACTGTGAAGAACTTGGGTATCATCCTAGACCAAACACTCTTATGGGCGCCGCATATATCGGAGGTCAGTAGAAGGGTGTTTGCTTCGCTGCACTCTCTGAGGCGGCTGCAGAACTTCCTTCCTCTTCCTACTAAAATCACTCTTGCTCGCTCTCTCTTACTACCTATCCTAGATTACGGCGACATTGCTTTTATAGACCTCAGGGAAGATCTACTTGACAAGCTGGAGCGCCTGCAAAATGCCTGCATCAAGTACATATTTGGGTTGCGTAAGTTTGATCATGTGTCCGCCTCCCGTTCTCAACTTGGTTGGCTTCCGATTTGCCGTCGTAGGGATGTACATGTTATGTCATTGCTCTTCAACGTGTTATTTAATCCTGCATGTCCTCCGTATTTGTCGGAAAGATTTAATTATTTTTTCTAGTATTAGCGATCATCGCTTGCGGTCTAGTACAAATCTCTCTCTAGCCATTACGCCAAAGCACTCGCGTATTTACTCTAGAGTCTAGGTCCTTCACTGCTTATGCAGTTAAATTGTGGAATGAGTTGCCAGTGGATGTAAGAAAGTCACAGTCTGTTTCCTCACTCAAGGAGAAATTGAATAAGTTGTGGCTAGTGGACTCTTAATGTTTTTTGCGAATTGAATATTTTATATATATGTATTCTACGGTGTAAAGGAGAAAGGCCTTAAGCGACATTTTGGGAAGAATTGAGTTTTATATATCGTTGGAATCGGCTTTTTTTTCTACGTCGTTTGAGCCAGGTTACGTGGCGATCTGATGACTTTGATGTCGGTTAAGGTATCGTAGAAATAGTAGGCAAATTTAGAAAACACCCCTTCATGCGACACATTATTTGACTTAAATTTAAACTGTGTCACTTAAGCCTACACACATTTATATACATACGTACCCGCTTAAAGTGATTTTAAAAATGCACGTATTTATAGTAACGGCGCTAAAGTGTTTATATATAATTTAGGTCTGGTGCTTAATTGAGTTTTCTGGTAAGTCGAATAACAATTGCTGTCGGTTAATTGAATTTCACTTAATTTACCTCAACATTTCACTACTTTAAGCGACGCTATCTAGTTTTATCGTTATGTTAGTCTATCTTTGAAGCAGCTTGAAGTTAATGGGACACTCAGTCTCCAATATGTGGACAGTTTTGTGTATCTGGGTTCTACCATATGCAACAATGGATCATGCGAACAGGATGTACGGAAGCGAATCGGGATGGCGAAGAGTGCGATGACCCGTCTAAACAAGATCTGGTCAGACCGGGTAATATCTCTAAAAACTAAGATCCACCTGGTAAAGACTCTGGTGTTCTCGATCTTCACCTACGGTGCGGAAACCTGGACCCTAAAAAAAGCTGACAGAGCTCGGATTGACGCATTCGAGATGTGGTGCTGGAGGCGGCTGTTGAGAGTACCATGGACAGCCCACCGCACAAATGTGTCAATTCTGAAAGAAGTAGGAGTCACTGTTAGGCTGTCTACGATTTGTCTCCGTAGGATTTGTAAATTCTTCGGGCACATAGCCAGGAAGAAAAATGACAACCTGGAAATGCTCATGGTGACGGGTAAAGTCCAGGGAAGGCGACCGAGAGGAAAAAGCCCAATGCGTTGGACGGATCAGATACGTGACGGTACAAAAACAAAGGTTCACGATGCCCTACATGCTGCCGAAGACCGCAATAAGTGGAAAGCGGTTGTCCGCAAATTGATTCATGGAGGCCACGACCCTCAGCAATGAGGAACACGACACAAGGAGGAGGGGAGTCTATCTTTGTATATGATTAGAATTACGTTCAACAAGTTACCTGATAAATATTGTTGAAACTAAGGACCTGTTTCACAATCTCCAGATAAACTTATCTGCCAGTTAAAATTATTGCTATCCTTTTCTCCAGTCATATAAAAGAAAAGGACAGCAAACATTTATCTGACAGATATGCTTTAACTGGAGATTTTGAAACAAGCCATAAGACTGATTACGTGAAGTTATTCAAGAAGAGGAAATTCGATACCTAAAAAGGCTTGTTTTTTTCAACGCCGTTTAAATTTATTTGTGTACGTTTAACCCACTTCCACACTTAGGGCCTGTTTCACAATCTCCAGATAAACTTATCTGCCAGTTAAAATTATTGCTATCCTTTTCTCCAGTCATATAAAAGAAAAGGACAGCAAACATTTATCTGACAGATATGCTTTAAACTGGAGATTGTGAAACAGGCCATTAATATCGCAAAACAACTTTAACGACACGGTTATATTTAAAAAGATATATCTTGTACACATTTTAAGGCAACAATTTCATTTAATAATTAGTAACAGGTTCCCTCGCCATTGTTGCTTAAATTAATATTCCAGTAATAGGTAAACTATGAAACGTAGTTCCATTGTTTTTCTAGTACCCATCTAAAAACTAGTGGTGTCGCTGAAGTGGTTTATCCGGGAGTACTCTCATGTCAAATTAAGTTTAGCGACATTTATTTCAGAAGTTCTCAAGGTTTTTTAATTAAATTTATTATTGTTAAATAGCTATAATAATTTTACGTGTATAGAACTCAAGTCTCTAAAATATCTAGAAAAAAAGCTACGAATTTTTATTCAAAAAATTACACTTTAAAACGCTCTCCTGAACAGTTTACAAAATGTCGCTTAAGGCATTTCTCCTTTCCACCGTCGATATTTATTTATGAACGTGGTCTGATATTACATGTGTATAGTAATGTATATTATATTATTATGTATGTAGTTTAAGCGTAATTTAAGTATTTGTATGGTACATGTATGTACCTATATATTTATTAGTGTTTACCTGCAGCTTTATGTGTTTTGGGACTTTTTATTGTTATATTTTGTGCATAGTTTGTCTTTCACCATTTGTATTTAATCCTTTCTCATTTTCTCATGGGTTGGTTGTAAGAGATCCCTATCAGGGATAAGCTCATCTGTGCATATCTTTTATATATGTTACTGTTGTTTTAATGTTATACCTACTTGTTTATGTGCAATAAAGTGATACATAAATACATACATACATTGTAGTCAAACATTAAATCGACATTTGTATCATTATTTTATATTCATCATCATCATCAGCCTATTTTAGTCCACTGCTGGACATAGGCCTCCCCCAATGAGCGCCATAGCGCCCTGTCTTCAGCTTGCCGCATCCAGCATCTGCCTGCAGTCTTTCGCAGATCGTCATCCCACCTTGCCAGAGGGCGTCCTACACTACGTTTGCCGAGTCGCGGTCTCCACTCAAGAACACGTTTACCCCAGCGGTTGTCGGTTCTTCGCGAGATATGGCCGGCCCACTGCCACTTCAGCTTGCTAATTCTTTGAGCTATGTCGATAACTTTGGTTCTCTGTCGGATGTATTCGTTACGAATCTTATCCTTCAGAGAAACTCCGAGCATAGCTCTTTCCATAGCTCGCTGAGCGACTTTGAACTGGTGGACCAGCCCTACCGTGAGTGTCCACGTCTCAGCTCCGTAGGTCATTACGGGTAGGACGCACTGATTAAAAACTTTCGTTTTCAAGCATTGCGGTATGGATGACGAGAAATAATAAAAATAAAATAAATATATTTTATATTACACTGTCTCTAAAAGTGCATAAAGTATCAAAGAGTCCGTTCTTTTTTTACAATTATTACAGTATGTCAATTTTGGAAAGAAAAATAAAAAAATACTTATTCTGGTGTTTATTGTCTTCTTTTGTTTCATAACACATGCATTTTTATCATCAACCGACTTCAAGATTTCGAAGGAGGAGGTTATCAATTCGTCGGGATCTTTGTTTTTGCTATTTTTTTTTTTTTTTTTATGTATGTTCACCGATTATTCGAAGACGGCTGGACTGATTTGGAAAATTATTTTTTTGTTTGAAAGAGTATACTTCACAGTTGGTCCCATTGTAACCAAGTCAGGATCTGATAATGGGATCCTGGAGAAATCGAGGGAACTCTTCAACTATTATAGGCACACCTATAGTGATTTGAGTATTTTTTACAGCATCCCGAGCATTTGCTTTTGGAAAGGTGGATGCTAAGTGAAGTCGGTTCTTTTTTGTTTAAAATTATTTATACCACTAGACATACCATTAAAACTCCAGCGGTCGCTAATGAGTTTACAATACCCAGTTGCTCAAATTATGTACATTAACCCGCAATAGTATAATCCTACACGATATACACAAAAATATGTGACAGACACAGCTCCAACCCAACCCAACCCAACTCAACTCAATGCTATAACGACATTAACATTTGCTATTCGAACAGATTTTCATTCAACATTGGTCTCACATTGGCCCAATGTTTGACTAATGTGCGACCAATGTGGTTGAGTTGGGTTGGAGCTGTGTCTGTCCAGTGTGTGTGTTTATTTTTCGAATCGCGGCCCCGCTCTTACCGCCCTAAAAATAAGCCCTCACATCTTTTTGCAGCCTTCATGTAGGAAGGTACTATAACCGGTGAGTGTACGCTACCGTGTTCGTTTTACATCGACGATTTTGCCCTTTTCAGTACTTTCAGATTATAGTAGTTTATGTAACTAATACATAATGAGGGGCCTTAAAACACAAGTGGGGTTTAATGAAACGAGCGCAGCGGGTTTCAATATAGGAACACACGAGTGTTTTAAGGCATCATTATGTACAGTTGCATACATTACTTTATCTACACACATATTGCAAGTACTCAAAGATGGGTTCAGAAGCCGAACGCAAATGACCTGCATTACTAGGTAGATACGAGTGCTGAAACATAACCACCCCACAGGTGTAAGATTAATAAAAATAAATAAATCAGAACTGATAAGGAAACTATATTTATTTATTATAATATAGTTAATTGTAAATATTTACATTTTCGCAATTAAAAATGTTTCAACAAACAACTGACAAGTTGACAACAGAAATGGCGGCCTTACAAAATTTTGTCGCGAGTTTTTTTTCAATCATAGCCAAACGAAAGAAGTCCTTATTCTCATGTCATCCGAGATCAAAATGTCGTGCGATTAATGTCAAAAAATATATCGAACTGACGTTTCGTATCGAAAACATTTCAATATATATGGATACTAGAATAGGAACCATTGAAATTTTGTTGAGTTTGACAGCTGTTCCAAATTTGAAACTCATAACTTAACAATAGTTGAGCATGTAAAGTTAAACATTTAACATTACTGCTACAGATAAGAAACGTATCATAGTAAAATCGTTTGTTGTAATGCTGATCATTGCCTACGGTTTTTGAACGCATTTTAGAGGACTTACAATATGAGTGTAGATAAATGTAGTTTTGCGTCGAATCGTCGCTTTATCACACAGCCGGCGCGTTGAGTAAACCAGCTACGGTCGTCAAGTTTGCATGGGCCTGTTTGTGTGTCTGACCCTGTAACGAACAGCTTCGTAAAATAATAACTATATCTAATATTATGGAAATAAAATTAAATGATAGAATACGTCGATTAATAAACATAAGGCTACTGAAAAATAAATATAATAGGAATAAACATAAAACTTATCATATTCATGGGTATCCACTTATCAAAACGTTTTTTGAGCAACTTTATTACAGCTCCAGTGTATTTGCACATACGTTGGAGTTTTATTGGAGTCAGATCATTATCTTATAAGTATGTTTATTTAATATTTATTGCACTACAGAAAAATACAATCATACTACAGGCATATGGTACCAAAACACATATAAACATTCAGTCATTGTCTAATTTTAACAGGGACGGACTGACCCTATTCCAGACACGACCTGCCTAAACAGAGAAAGAATTGGACATAAAGTCCGATCAGTGAGAAGGAATTGAGAGAGGTTGCCGGAAGAGCGAAGCTTAGGCGACCAGGGAGGAACGTAACTATTTCCAGTTTTTGTTATTTTTTTCTTATTTGCTACTAATTGTGGAATATTGCACCATGATATGTAATATGATACATACATCTTTCTTGTAAATTTTGGCATCAAAAGAATATTTTGGTTGAAAATGTATCAATAATATTTAAATTAGATTTTTCTGCTGATGCAACTGTAATGTACCGACCTGCAACTTATAAGGAGAATTAATGAATTATCAGACAAGAAGTTACGGATCTGCCTTGATCCCTTGCATTTAAACAAGAGTGTGCGCAGGAGCCACTTATAATCGCCGACGCTGGAAGACGGTTTTGGATGCTTAAGCTTGACGATGCTAGCTCTAAATTTTGCACATTCGCGATCCCTTTTGGCAGATATCGCTTCCTAAGGATGCCTTTTGGAATCAACTGTGAGCCAGAAATATTTTACAACGAAATGGTCAAAATATTCAAGACAGAGGGAATAGCTGTCTATATTGATGATCTGACCTCTGGTCGTGCGAAAACTGAGCATGATGCCAGATTACAAAAGGTTTTTGACAATGCCAAGGTAAACGGTGTAAATTTAAAAAAAGCGAAGTGTGTTTTTGACACTAAAAAAGTTGAGTACCCTGGTCATCTTTTTAGCCTGGATCTAAAGCGAGTTAAAGCAATAAACAACATGTCTACACCTTCGAATAGAAAAGGACTACAGCGATTTTTGGGTGTGATGGTGTGACGAACTATTTGTCTCGCTTTATACTCGAGGTCTACAAGTTCCACAACGAGATTTACAAAAAAAAAGATTTTGAGTTTGTTCTGCTGAACATTTTTGAAGAGTTTCATAAAAGTAATTTGTACGACATCGGTACCATAGTGCTTCTCGCCAGACAAGGAGGCGACAGTTTCAGTAGACGCGAGTTCACGTGGTCTTGGTGCTGTTTTATTCCAAGACGGGCAGCCTGTAGCCTAGGCAGCACGAACGCTGACACCCCCGGTATCGCGCTGGTCACAGATTGACAAAGAGTTTCTGGCAGTAGTGTTCGGTTGCACGCGCTTTCACCAGTACACTTACGGTTATAACAAAGTAACCGTAGAGACCGATCACGAACCACTTGAATAGATTTTTTTTAAACCTCTAAGCAGCACACCAGCGAGACTACAGCGTATGCTAATGAAACTGCACTGTTGTGCATTTTAAACACGATACAAAACCGGAAAGCTCTCGTACTTAGCAGACACATTATCTTGTGCCCCCTCCGAATTAGGCTCGGAAAAGATGTGCAATTGGATGCTACGATACATGTGAACAATTCAATTGAGTGCCTTAAAGTTTCTAAAGATAGAATTTAAGTTAAGGAAGAAAGGAAAAAAGACGTGATTTTACAGCGGGTGAAAGAATACTATTTGGGTGGTTGGCCTATTACCAAAAAAGCTAATGACATAACGGGGCCATTCTGGAATTTTCAAAATGAAATTCATGCGATTGACAGGATCCTGTTTCGGAATCACCAAATAGTAATACCTAAATCTTTACGAAATGAAATACTTTCAAAAAAATCATTAGGGACAATTCAATAACGGGTGATAACAAAAAAATGAGACTCATTTTCTTTAGACATAAAAATTAAACTATTTACGTAAACAAAATAGCTTGTTCATGAAGTTGAGGCGATGTCTTAGAGGTTCTTTAATTTTGTTTATTTTATTTTTTCAAGCACTTGTATTTGTAAAAAATGGTGTCGAAACAAGAAGCTATGCGAAAATCCCTTGTACTTTTTTATATTTCAAACTTAAACATGGACAAAAACCACTGTATCTACTATTTGTAGAATTCTTACATCCCTAGCTGTAGTTTACATAAATGGTAGCGGGAGATTAGCAAACTTAATGATCAAGGGAAGACTGAACAAACAGAATTGCATCTTTAATGATGATTTCACCAGCCAACAAGTTGCCACGAAAAATTTCAAGTTTTCCAACGGTACCTACATTTGTTGATGTTTAAATAGATAGGTCTAGAATGCCGCTAGCAGATAAGATTACTAGAATACATAGATCAGCAAAAATAAATTTTATATCACAGTGTCGCTGGACGATGCGAAATCACACATGAAAATCATTAATTTTAGACGTCGAGTGAAAATCCGATACCTCAATTTTTTTTCACAATGTGGCTGGATGCAAAATATTTTTAGTCATGTCGTAATTTAGTATTTAAACAATCGGAGAGCTGAAAATTTTACCCAGTTGATAAAAGGGATCAAGGTCATATGTGCACAAAAGTGAAAAACATGCCGTCCAACGATCTTGTTCGGACATTGTGTCTGAACTTTGACGAACAGCTGACCACGGGCCCTATTCTTATGTCCATTTATGGTTTTGTAAATAACTATTATGTGTGAATTGCCTAAGAACATCCAAAACTCAAAAAAAGGTAGAGAAGATTTTTTTTTTCGCCTCTGAAAGAATTCTCATTTTTTTGTTATCACCCGTTAGAGAAATGCAAAAGGCGTGTCAAGGTATTAGTATGGTGGCCAGGTATGGGTGTTGATATCAAGCACGTGGTTCAGCGCTGCAAGCCTTGCCAACTACTAGCCCCGTCCCGCCGGCAATATTTTGAGGGTTAAGTTTCGAAAATTCTAAAGTCACTTATTATTGAAGTTGGAAATACAGTGTGTACATGAAAATCTTTCAGTGCGTTTTGTGTCATATTCAATTGGTGCTTTTTTTGTAATTCAATAATTTGAGGTTAACTTTTTTAGCTTGCCATAACTTGAGTAACAAAATATTAGAGTTAAAAAATATAACTGTTTTGTATTTAGAACAGTTTTATTGTTGTACAAAACCAGTTTGTGTCATTTACGTCGAGTGCAATTTGATATAGTATGACAACGCTAAAAAACTACGTATAAAATATTAGAGTTCATAAATTAAGGATTAACTATATCATCACCTTAAAATACGTCAATAAAATCAATATGTGTCAAATTAAGCAATGCAAATTTAAGTTTCTTGGTAATTTCGTTTTTTTAGGCTGTTATCATTTTAATAAATTATTAAAGTCATCAGAGTTCAGAGTATAATAATCAAAAAGGGACTTTAAAGTAGATATTTCAATTTGTGTCACTTTCATCAATGATATTTCGTCAAAAATTAAACAGAAACAAGATTTGCGTTCAGAGGAAATCTTCCTTCCTAACTATAGCGCGTGACTTTGATGGCACGCCTGTTCGGCGTGCTTCTGTAGTGACTACTAGAAGTAGACCCCCGGCTCGCTTCTTAACAAGCTAAACCATGGGTCAACCAGGCGCTGGCATCTTAGCAGTTACGATGTAGGTACTTGCTCACGGAGGCGCGCGCGGGGTGATAAAGCTGACATACTCGACAAAGGAACTGAGCGGAGGAGCAGGACGCGGGAAGCCGGCGACGGGGCAATGAACTCGTGCGTGTCTCGCCCATACGTACCTTTTAAGCGTTACCGCGTTGTTTGTGACTAGACTGTTGAGTACATTTTCGAAGATTTCAAGCATCGTGAATTATGGGTAGAAAACGCAACGTATAATTTTTGTTTTAGTTTCGTTTATTTTTGTTTTATTTTTGTTTTTGGAACGAAGTTCCTTATCGGACGGTTCGCGGATGGGGGAAAGCTAAACGAAAAAAAGTCACGTGAACGTCACGAAAAAGCGTCAGGTCACGGAAACGCGAAAAGCCATACGATTGAGAAACATGTAAAATGGAATAAAGTAAAATAATAAAAAATAGAATAATGTGAAGTGAAGTGAAGTGTAGTGAAAAGTGAAAGTGAGATCGAAAATTTCAAAAATTTCAAAAATCGCAAAAAATCTCAAAAATCTCAAAAATCACAATAATCACAAAAATTACAAAAATCACAAAAAACAAAAATCTCAAAAATCTCCAAAATCTCCAAAATCTCAAAAATCTCAATAATCTCAAAAATCTCAAATCTCAAAAATCTCAAAAAGAAAAATCTCAAAAATCTCAAAAATCTCAAAATTTACAAAAATCTCAAATCTCAAAAATTTCAAAAATTATATACAAGTTCAAGTCCATAATGGACTTAAATAAGCGTGTTTTATTTGAAAAACTTTTTTCTAAAATCACAAAGTCCATTATCTCGGCCATTTTTTATTTTAGAGAAAAGTTCCTCAAATAGAACACGCCTATTTAGCTTATTCTATACGGAAAAATCATAAAAAGTACACAATATAATGACGTCCCGATATACAAGTTCCATGTCCAATCGGCCATTTTTGGTTTTAGATAAAAGTTTTCTAGTGAAACATGCTTATTTTAGCATATTCTATACGGTAAAATCATTAAAAGTATACCCCATCGCTGGTTTTTATTTCGAAGTCCAAATTATATACAAGTTGAGAGTCCATTTTCTCGGCCACTTTTGATTTTAGAGAAAAGTTTATCGAATAAAACACGCTTATGTTAGCGTATTCTATACCGAAAAGCCATAAAAAGTACACGTTATGATGACGTCCCGTCGATGGTTTTTTTCGAAGTCCAAATGATATACAAGTTCCATGTCCAATCGGCCATTTTTGATTTTAGAGAAAAGTTTTTCAAATAAAATACGCCTATTTTAGCGTCTTCTATACGGTAAAATCATTAAAAGTATACCACATCGCTGTGTTTTTTTTCGAAATCTAAATATTGTACACGTTCAGAGTCCATTATCTCGGCTACTTTTGATTGTAGAGAAAAATTTCTCAAATAAAACATTTATTTTAGCGTAATCTAAAAGAAAAATCATAAAAAGTACACGTTATATTGACGTCCCGTCGATGGTTTTTTAAGTCCAAATGATATACAAGTTCCATGTCCAATCAGCCATTTTTGATTTTAGAGAAAAGTTTTTCAAATAAAACACGCTTATTTTAGCTTATTCTATACGGTAAAATCATTAAAAGTATGCCCTATCGCTGGTTTTTTTTCGAAGTCCAAATTATATACAAGACCTTTTTCTCGGCCACTTTTGATTTTAGAGAAAAGTTTTTCGAATAAAACACGCTTATGTTAGCGTATTCTATACGGAAAAGCCATAAAAAGTACACGTTATAAATGTTATGATGACGTCCCGTCGATGGTTTTTTTCGAAGTCCAAATGATATCCAAGTTCCATGTCCAATCGGCCATTTTTGATTTTAGAGAAAAGTTATTCAAATAAAACACGCTTATTTTAGCGTATTCTATACGGTAATAGTAGTTTATGTAACTGTTACGAAATAAGGGTCCTTAAAACATGAGTGTGGTTTTATGAAATGAGCCGCAGGCGAATTTCATAATAAGATCACACGAGTGTTTTAAGGCCTAATTACGTACAGTTGCATACACTGCTTTATCTACACTCATATTATTCATTCTAAATGCCTTATTTGGAAACCATAGAATGGCCGCCATCGCACCGCCACCATGGCCAACTCGATTGTGCCGGCGGTCGTGCGGGCGCGTGTCGGGCTGTCGGCGGATCCCCGGGAGGGTGCAGGTGTACATTATGTTATCAAAACTCATAGCACATCAATAATTGAGCATGAAAAGTTAAAATTACGTTACTGCTACGGATAAAAAGCTTATCATAGTAAAATCGGTCGTGGTAATGCTAGCCATTGCCTACCGTTTTCGAACACGTTTTAGAGAACTTACAATATGAGTGTAGATAAAAATCATTAAAAGTATACCACATCGCTGTTTCCACATACCACAAAGTGTTCTATTTGAGGAACTTTTCTCTAAAATAAAAAATGGCCGAGATAATGGACTATTTGATTTTAGTTAAAAGTTTTTCAAATAAAACACGCTTATTTAAGTCCATTATTGACTTTGAACTTGTATATAATTTGGACTTCGAAAAAAAACCATCAACGGGACTACATTATAACGTGTACTTTTTATGATTATTCCGTATAGAATATGGTAAACTAAGCGTGTTTTATTTGACAAACTTTTCTCTACAATCAAAACTGGCCGAGATAATAGACTTTGAACTTGTATATCGGGACGTCATTATAACGTGTACTTTTTGTGATTTTTCTGTATAGAGTACGCTAAAATAAGCGTTTTTTACTTGAATAGCTTTTCTCTAAAATCAAAAATTGCCAAGATAATGGACTTTGAACTTGTATTTAATTTGGACTTCGAAAAAAACCCAGCGATATATCATTATAAAGTATATTTTTTATGATTTTTTCGTATAGAAAACAATAAAATAAGCGTGTTTTATTGAAAAACTTTGGTCTAAAATAAAAAATGCACGAGATAATGGACTTTGAACTACATAATTACATAATTTAGACTTCGAAAAAAAAAACATTGACTGTCATTATAATGTGCACTTTTGATTTTAGAGAAAAAAATCTTGAATAAAACACACTTATTTTAGCGTATTCTTAACGAAAAATCATAAAATGTACACGTTATAATGACGTCCCGTCGATGGTTTTTTTTCGAAGTCCAAATGATATACAAGTTTCATGTCCAATCAGCCATTTTTGATTTTAGAGAAAAGTTTTGTAAATAAAATACGCTTATTTTAGCGTATTCTATACGGTAAAATCATTAAAAGTATACCCCATCGCTGGTTTTTTTTTCGAAGTCCATATTATATACAAGTTCAGACTCCATTATCTCGGCCACTTTTGATTTTAGAGAAAAGTTTCTCGAATAAAACACACTTATTTTGGCGTATTCTATACGAAAAATGATAAAATGTACACGTAGTATTGACGTCCCGTCGATGGTTTTTTCGAAGTCCAAATGATATAAAGTTCTACGTCCAATTGGCCATTTTTGAATTTAGAGAAACTTCGAACTTAGCCGGTAACTTCGAAGTTTTTGAGTAAAGTAATTTTTTTCTAATAAAACTTCCTTATTTTAACAGATTCTACACAATAAGACAAAAAAATGTGTCATAATGACACCATTTCAACCAAAATAGTCAAAACTGTACTCAACTTTCAGGGCCCCATAACTTCAAAACTATTGAGTTAAAAAAATGTGTTAAAGAAAATTGCTTATTTTTATGTGTTTTATACGATAACTTAATAAAAACATAGCCTTATTATGACATCACACTGTTGAAATTTTTTTAAAGTCCAGCCCGGCCCTTTGCTAGTCCAACCGAGAGGCAGATAACGAAATTTCGATTTTCGCGTTTCACGATTGGCACTCTGTAAACAAACCGCCTTGATGCATAAATTACATATTATTAGTAACAAATTATCTGTGACAATTTGTCAAAATACTGTTTATATTGTAAACTAGGTTTAGCGTGGCACACAGATCCGCCGTTGCAGTGCCTTACGGACTACGGTGTAGTCATACGTTATATCACCATTAATTATCCTTTACTTACTTAAGTTTTATATTACTGCTTTCTTTACTATGAAAAATAAAAAAGAGCGACTAAAAAGTCACTGTTTGTCTTTGTCGCACTTATTACTATATTACTATATGTATGTATAGAGTAATAATGTATAGAAAACAAACGAGCTGCTAGGCACCCTGGCCGCCACATGCACCCCGCCCGCGCCTTGCCGTTCCGCGCGCATGCCCTTTACGCAAAACAAGTTTTTGTTTTCAAAAATAAAAATAATCCATTGATTATTACGACACAAATTTCAAACATTGTTTCGATACGCTTTTATAAAAATATTAACGCAAACTTTAATAACTTTAATATTTTATTATACTGTTAACAGGGTCATACAAGAAAAAAAAATGAAAATAAATAAATATCATTGATTAATTAAATTAAAAATTAAAATTAAAAATTGTTTATTTCAGACATACGTCCATAAAAGTGTTAGTTGTACAACCTTAAGAGTCTATGTTAGTGTTACATAAAATAAAATAAAAATAAAAACAAATCACAACAAAAACTAATTTAGCGATGTTCCTCTGGCAGGAACAGGTATTAAATATTTTATTTACTACCTGTTCCTGCCAATGACCACCTCCACCCAGTACTTGGTAAGCGGGCAGTCCAGGCGCTTCTCCAACCCCCTCAGCATACTGTTGCTGCTGCCACGCACCCGCCTTAGCATCGAGGCGATTCTTTTCCGCCTAATGGCAAAAAAGTCATCTGCCCTCGCCTCGGCAAACATGGCTGACGCACTGCAGTGCTTCGGCAGCCTCAGCAGCATCCTGAGGATGTTGTTGTACTGCACCCTTAAGGTGTTACAGGACCTCTGCGTAAAGCTTACCCACAGGCTGCACGTGTAAAAAGTTTGACAATATGCTTTAAATAGCGTCAACTTGACTTGATCGTTACAACGTGCAAACCTGCGGGCAAGCATATTCCCCCTCACTGCCATCACCCTTCTTTCCCTCTCCAGATCCAGATCGTCTTTTAGTTCCTCAGTAAGCATGTGGCCCAGATACTTAAATTGTTTCACTATTTTTAGGGGTTCGCCCCCCAGCATGATCCTAGGCAAGGTGTTTGGGTTATATTTTTTTGCCTTAAAAATGAGCACCTCGCTTTTACTCGCATTATATTTAAGACCATGCCGTAGAGCGTAGCCCTCGCACTCTCTAAGTAATATCTGAATGGAGTCAACCGACGGTCCCAACAGGACCATGTCGTCTGCATAGCTTATGTTATTGAAACAGATATCACCTATATGACAGCCGACATGGGTCCTGCTGAGCCGTTCGATCAGCTCATTCACATATAGGTTAAATAGAATGGGGGATGACAACCCCCCCTGCCTTACTCCACATTTCAGCCTATACACATCTGAGTCTACCCCAGCCCATCTTACGCGATTGACCTGACTGTTATACCAATATTTTAATAAAGCCACGCACTCTCTAGGTAGATCGGTTTTCTGCAGCTTGTCCCACAATATGTCGTACACAACCAGGTCAAACGCTTTGGACAAGTCCAGAAAACACGCATAAATAGGTGTGTTTCTATCCTTGTAGTACTTGACAGCCTGCTTAACGCACATATGGCACAAATTTATTCAAATAATAGATACCGATATTTTAGAAAGCACAGTACCTAATCGATCAACTCTAATTTTATATAGGCTTATAAAAGTCTACATACTCGTATATGTGCTGATTGAATGTCAGTCTTCCCGTTGACGAAAGTGACACAAAACGCGTGCGTGCGTCAGTAACAACTTTGCTGTTACAGTGAAAAAACAATTTTGGTCCTTAATTTTCTATTTACCGAATAATGTTTAAAAAAGAAATGTCTAAGTTTCTACCTAAGCAACAACCTAGGATGACACAAATTATTATTATTAGCTAAGTTGGATGGCCTGAACTCTGTATGTGAAAAATAAGCATCTTTAATATTATCGAAACTTCATAATTTATCGGTACGGGTCTATACACCGGCACAGGCACGAGAACCCCTGCAAACTAAACACAATGTTCCCTAAAAATAACTTTTAATATTGAGTCGCAACAAGTAGGAACCGTTTCGCAACAAAATTACCTCATTATTGTATTTGATCACAATGTGTCCACAATGTTACAGCACATTGCAACCAAATTATAACTGTTTATAAGTGTAGTAAATGTATCGACACAGCGACTAGCTTTACCAAGTCTGTGTTTACTATTAACGTTTTGCATCTAAAAATGGTTGTCTGAAATACTGAGCATGGCCCGACATGGTCCGGTTCCGTAGTCAAAATAGCAAGAACGGAACCCTTATAATTTCGTTATGTCCGTCTGTCCGTCCGTCCGTCCGTATGTCACAGCCGTTTTACTCGGAAAGTACAAGACGTATCTAATAAAATTTTAATACAAGGTGTATTTTGCATGCCACGGGCCGCTACTTTGTTTTGTAGTAAAATTAAGGAAAAAAATATTTTTAGGGGGCACTACCTACATGTAACTGTTTGTCAAAAAAAAAATTACTAAATATCAACATGTTTCAAAATATTCTTCTTTCATCATCATTTGCCTTTAAATATAACATTGAGGTTTTTTTGATCACTTTTTGATTTCGTGTACGTTTTCAGACGTAATCACTAAAGACTTAAGTCTAAAAAATTGGGGGACACAATTGTATTTTTTTCATTTTCATCTTATTTTTCTACATGTAGATACGACCTGTTTTTAATTATTTTTTCTTATTCCGTTGCAGGTACGGAACCCTCCATCATGCGTGGTCCCATGCGCACTTGGACGGTTTTTCTAACATCTGTTGTTAAATTTCAATAATCACAAATTATTTATCAGTGGCGCACGTCAAAGTGCTCTTAATTTTACTAACTACTGTACGAGTACGCAAGGAAAACTTTTGCTCTCAATTTAACGAAAAACCACAAGATGGCGCTTTGAGCTCCACAACAGCTGTACTTCACAGCTTCGAGAAGGGAGCTTTTTCGCTTAATTCAATGTTTAGGCACATGATGGCGCTAGCTCTGCTGCATAAATAAGCTTTGTAAGAAAATGTTTCTATTCATGGTAGGCAAAACGTGACGACTAAGTTTGGCTGTTTGCCGCAAGGTGGCGCTGCAACGTTAAAAAGGCACAAGAAGTATTTGTTATAAACTTTTAAGTAATAAACTAATAACTATAAGTCAGCATTGATTACAAGAAAATTGTTACATTGTTGAACATTTTTGTTAAATAAAATTTATAGCTTTTAAGTACCCAACGACATTCATCTCACGAAGTTTTATGATAATATTTATATTAATATCCATCTAATCTTGTAAGCAAAGTAACCAAACACTTCCCACATTAAGTGAGATAAAATATATCAGATATGTTCAAAGTCTTAAAGAAAAAAAAAACATTTATCAATTTGAGGCAGGGTTTCTTCACTTTCATTTTGTATGGAGAAAATTGTCGGAGTATATTTCTGCAATACAAGATTAATATATTTTTTATATAAAAAAATGCTATATTATGCGACAGCAACATTCTGATCTATCAAAAACTTTGCAAACAACAGAAATTGTCCTTAAATCTATCCTAACCCATATAACAGATATCAAATTAATTATACCTACAGAATTGTACAAGACTGATGCGTCTTAAACACGATTAAAAATAAATAGGATTAATTTTGGCGTATGTTTTTCGCGCCTTTTCCCGAGTGTTATAAAGAATTTTGAAAAACTCCGATTTTCTGAATAATCCTTACTATGGATGGTACAAGGAGGATCGGTCTCTCTTATAGAAAAACGGTCGAAAAAGTGTCCAGCGGTAAGCACTAAACAATAGTTCCAAATATCTTCGGGTGGCGCTAGGTATGTTGAGCATTTGAAATGAATTACCGATATTTAATACTTATATTATATGACATTCTAAATAAAATTGATATTCAGAGTGTTTTTCTTCTCGGCAAATAATTATAGACGGTTTTATAAATATTAAATATGTATGGATTGAATTTTTTAATATCAAAATTAATTTAGTCAAATTTAATATCATTGTGGCGCCATCAGTTTATCGCCTTCTGATGGACACTTTGGTAACATAAGAGATTTTTATCCTCCTTGTACCATCCATAATTCTTACTATGTTTTTGACAGCCAGATTGTAATTTTCTACCTTCTTGTAAATAAAGAACAGAAACAGAATAAACTTTCATTTCGACATTCCACAGATAAGTAATAAAAAAATTATGCTTGTAGCCCACCGCAGTCTACCATCAACTTTTATTATTTTGCCGCATTACGAGTATTAGTCGTCCTTCAGTCACGCGCTACTGTGCTTTATAATTACATCATACCTACATATTCGTATTATAGTAGCAGCCTGTAGGTACTGCACAAAAACTATGTGCATTTATTTTTGATAATATTCATACTTTTACAATCCCTTGGTTTTAAGTTTTTGTTCAAGTTGATCATTAATTATACATAAACTCCAAAAATTAACTATTAGTACTCTCCCTTATGGGGGAGGGCCTATGTGATATTAGACGCTGATAGTTATTTAAAGAGTTGGATACGGTTACCAACTTTAAGTTTATTGTTTGGCATGACACTGGGACCCCAAAACTGCCGAGAGACGGAGACATGGGTGAATGTCTCCCGCGTAATGACGTCATCAAAATGGCTGCCGATTCATTGCTAAAAGTGCAAATCGTGCAAATTAGGCGAAAATTTACCATTCCCCTACGTCTCTCGGAAACCGATGAACCTACATTTTAGAAAGAAAAAACATAAAATAGCCCTTTAGGTACCTGTAAATCAGTAAAAAGTCTGCGATCAAGCGTGAGTCGGTCTAAAAAATAAACTTTGTTTAAATTGTGTGATGTATTTATGGAACACTCAGCGCGCGAGTCCGACTAGCACTTGTTGTAAAGCTGTATAGTTGGTGTTATTAATGCTACACAAAACATTAGTGCATTGGCATACAAATATTTTTTTCCTAAAAGTTTATTTTATTTTGTCAATAAAATATACAAAAAATTATTTAAAAAATAATGTATAATGTGTAGCAAAAATAAGCTTACGATCGATGTTACGTACATGTGTGTATTTGTGTATGTATCACGTTATAGCTTTTATTTACATTTTACAAATTTCGGTAGTGGTCACGTTCGTGACGTCATTATTTGGACCTCAGGCCTCAGGGGCACTAAGAGATATTTTTCGGGCATTAAGGGTGTCTAGATCATATAGCCAACAATAAACCCGAAGCTGCTGTAGAAATTCTGTAAATTGAGAAAATTCATATTTTTTATTTATTTATTTATTTAAACCTTATTGCGGACTTTATTGTGGACTTAATGCCAAATGGCATTCTCTACCAGTCAACCATAGGGCCAAACAGAGACTTGTAAGTTGGTGCAGGAAGAAATTTTAAATTTTAGAGAATACTTATCGTAAAGCAAAACTTATTAAACATACAATAAATAAAAGCTTTTTTCACTCAGCATAGCTGCATCAGCTATGGCAATAGTTCAGCAGCACCCCTATGTTTTTTAACATAGCTGCCAAAATTATTGCCAGATTTTTATTATTTTTATAGCATATATAGCTTAACAATTAACTGTTTCATTATTGTACGAGTAGTACATTGCTTTAAAGTTTGTCTAATAATTTTGTTGTAAAATGCAAAACCCTGACTTATTTTTTAGCCTAATATTAGGTTATTGTTAATAGCTGTTAAAATGTATACATATTAGTATATAGTGTATTATTACGCACAAACAAGCATAAACTTTACAAGTCATTAAAACCTGTATAGAGCAAGATAAAAATTGTAAAGCAAAGATGGCCACCCAACAATATCGTCGTTTTGCATTTGTTCATAAACCAAAATCTATAGGACAATTACCTCGGTGATTTAGTGCAGTACCTAGTCAGTCCTTAAATACTATCACTGAATATAAATGAAAAATATAAATGCCATACGATTTTGTATTGTTTAATTAATAATAAAACGCAAAAATATAATCATATTCAGTTAGTTTGATATTTTCAGACGTGACTGTACCTACATTTTACGTACCTACTTACAATCTTACACTAACCAAGGCAGTAGGGCGGCAATATCGATTTCTTGCTATTTATAAACTTTGCATAAAAAGTCCATTCTTATTATATATCTTGTATCTCGGGGTAGTTTTTGATACCAATCTGTATACATCCGCTATACATACAAAACACCGATTTGAACTGAAGATCAGTGAACTGTTTTTATGTATTATTGTCATTGACCTAACTATTATAAATAAACGGGATACTAATTTTTTTTATACATATAAGTATGGTTAAGTCCCGTTTGGTGTACTCCGCATATTTGTTGTTGTTGATGTCGTTTTTGTTGATTCAAATCTTGTAGGTTAAATTTCTATAATTTCAAAGTGTCTGATAGAGCTTAAATTTGGTATACCGTGAACTAACCTTTTTAGGGTTCCGTAGTCAACTAGGAACCCTTATAGTTTTGCCATGTCTGCCCGTCCGTCCGTCCGTCCGCGGATAATCTCAGTGACCATTAGCACTAGAAAGCTGAAATTTGGTACTAATATGTATATCAATCACGCCGACAAAGTGGTAAAATAAAAAGTGGAAAAATAGTAGATTGTTTGACAAGGGTCTAAAGTAAGCCATATTACCACGAGGTGGTTATTTTCCCGAACGAAGTGAGGGAAAATTGTTCGAGTGGTAATATGGCTTTTAGACCAGAGTAATGCATACTATTTTTCACTTCGATTGCGAGAAAATAAGATAAAAATACTTATTATTTACGCACAAGAACTAAACTAAGGTTAAATTATGGTTTAACTTGACGGTCTTTTAATTTTTTTAACTTCTTTGACATATTAAGCTATGGGTTCAGTTAACCCATAGCTTAATTGGTAAAGCGATCGAGCCCCGGTAAGGCGTATCGATGCCAGGTTCAAGTCCGGCTGGGTTGATTATTCTTTGACATAGATACAAAATATAAGCACTTCGAATAAATGCCACAGACGACGGTATAATTAGCTCTTTAAAGTAGCTATTAGACATTGCAATTTGTAGGGTCCAACCTGTCGGGTTGGTAGGTGTAATAGTACTTAGGGAGTAGGAGTCCCGATCTAGGGCGATCAGCAGTGCCCCGATACCCGCAGCTGTTTATGGAGGTCGTTAGAGTTATTTTACCTTTTTTATTTATAATGTTAGCCATTTTCTACACATTCCGTCTGGTTTTTTATTCAATATAAAAGTTAAATTGTGTAGATTCGCTGGTAATTAATATATTTATCTAGTTTTGTATTTAAATCATAGAAGGGTTGGGCAGATGAATTTAGATTCAGGCAGCTCGAGCGGTCATTTAAATATCTATAATAAAAAAAGTTTCAGATTTTATTTAATGTGTACTGTTATGAGTACTATCACCGTGCTTCACCAAATACTTTTTTTTGATGTTTTGAAGGCATCTCTGTAAACGTTGAGCTAGGGTCGGTAGGGACGATTTGTTGGTGAGGTAGGGTCGGTAGGGGCGATTTGTAGGGAAAGTGTAATAACGTGCTTTGGGGCCGACAGGAGTTGGACACAACCGATTGGGCCCTACAAATTGCCATGTCTAATAGCCGTTTAAACAGTTTAAACACGCTTTAAAGCGCTTCCAAAAAATTACAATCCTTTTTAATGATTGTGAAGTAGGAACTAAAAAACACCTCACGTTTTTGAAATAAATTGCGTTTCCTCATTGGTCGATTTTAACATTGCTGTATTCTGATTGGTTGATATTAAATACAATGTTTTTTTAAGGACTTTAATTATTTACACAGTATACGCACCAAAAAAGTATCTAGCGTTCCGATTAACTTCGATATGTGTGTTGTGATTGGTGGATTTAATATGGTGAAGTGTTCCGATTGGTCAATTTAAAATGTTTTGTAAATCATAAATATGTATACATACTAGCCCTAGAGGCTAAATGTACTACTTTAGTCCGCCTTGGTAAGCATAATACGACACACTTTTTGAGCATGAGAAGTGAAAAATGTTTTATTAGGGTACCTCCCCTATAGTGGGGAGTGATTTTTTTTTCATTTCAACCCTAACGTGTGATATATTGTTGGATAGGTATTTAAAAATGAATAGGGGTTTACTAAAATCATATTTTGATAATGTAAATATTTTCGGAAATAATCGCTCCAGAAGTAAAAAAAAAATGTGTCCCCCCCCCCAAAATTATTTTGAACTTGATAGGTTGAATAGTTTTTGAAAAAAAAATACAAAATTATTTCTGAAAATTGTAATTTAACCGTATAAGCAGGTGTGTATTGTACCTGTTATTTCTACAAAATTACAATGAAAAGACTTGCTTTCAAACGGTGAAAATCGGTTCACGCAATAAAGAATTATCCCATAAAAATCATCTTCCATACTTTAAGCTCGCGCGCAATAGTTTACTTAATTTGCCGATAGATGTCGCTGTACGTAGAACGCTCATATCATATCCTACATGGCGGTGTTATTTTAACTCTTAAGTGGGGACACTTACTGTGACGGACGAAAAACTACGGAACCCTACACTGAGCGTGGCCCGACACGCTCTTGGCCGGTTTTTTTTAATATTTACGGTTATGATTTCCGGTAGTAATTTTTGACCATAACCATTAATCTAGCTTGATAGTACCAAAATGTTGCTTGGTTGTTTTTATTTACCGATTTAGTATTTAAAATTCTATTTGTGAAATTTAACGTAGACTTTATATACTTACCTACTAATAGATATAATAGTAGTTTATGTAACTGTTACGTAATAAGGGTCCTTAAAATACGAGTGTGGTTTATGAAACGAGCCGCAGGTGAGTTTCATAATAAGATCACACGAGTGTTTTAAGGCCTAATTACGTACAGTTGCATACACTGCTTTATCTACACTCATATTATTTATGCTTAATGCCGCGTTCGGAAACCATAGAATGACCGCCATTGTACCGCCATGGCCAATTCGATTGTGCCGGCGGTCACGCGGGCGCGTGTCGACGGCCGCGCGGGAGCGTGCAGGTGTAGATTATGTTATCATATCTCATAACGTGTCAATATATGAGCATGTAAAGTTAAAATTACGTTACTGCCACAGATAAAAAGCTTATCATAGTAAAATCGGTTGTGGTAATGCTAGCCATTGCCTACCGTTTTTGAACACTTTTTAGAGGACTTACAATGCGAGCGTAGATGAAGTAAATAAAAGACTTGTGATTATGACCTAGTATGTTTGGTTTTAAATTAAGAAATTATTTAAGAATTAATAAACATAAGATTTTTTTTAAACATTTTATTCAATAAATCAGCGTGGAAACAATAATTTATAATGAAACTCGTAACATAACACTCATTTTCATTTATACAACATCAAAAATATGTCAATTTTCCATACAAACGTGAAAGCCGCCAAGCTCAAGTGGGTTTGGGCTGGAAATGTCTTTCGAATGCACCTGGAACGGTGGGACGAGGCAGACCGAAAAAGAGATAAAGAGACGATCTGGATGCATTTTGTTACGACTGGGACGAGTATGTAGATGCATCAAACCGTGACAATTAGCAGAAGAGCGGGGAGGCCTTTGCCCAGCAGTTGGACACAAACACTATAAGCTAGGTACTTAATAAAACATGCACCACACTAGTGGGAGGAGAAAACTAGTAGCTTGCCCCTTGACACGAGTATGATCATGTAATCGCAGCTTTGATCGCTGACTATATGAGCAAAAACAGTGTAAATAGCAGGTGAGCAGGATTGTCGGCAGCATGCAATGGCATGCCACCGTGGGCGGTCCGCACATGCACAGGCAGGCGCGGGTCAGGCCACCCTCCCGCTACGCGAATCGCGGCCGTGGCCTACTTCCCTAGCGTCACCCAGCTGTTGCGCTGCAACCTCTGGCCTCGGCTCTAGAGTAACATTGCTATTCGTAACGCCGCTTATTGCATTGAATTTTTGCTATCACATGTCGAACTTGGTTATATCACTTGTATGGATCAGTTATCTATCATCTATCATAAAAAAGTGTAAATTAAAAAGGTACATTTAAACAATGAAAATCTTTTTTTTAATTTAGCTTTATTTTAACTTTCAACGAAAAAAAAATGATTTATTCGATTTCGTACATTTTATTAAAATGGGAAACAATATTGCGTATATAACAAAAATACTGACATGCACAGAAAAAAAAACTGAATGCACATCAAACCAATGTTTTTAGGCGGCCGGTGTTATCACGAGCATAATAAGTAGTGCGGCTCTACGGCGGCGCCGACCAATAAGGCGTGGCGCAAAAGAGCGTATCTTCATAAAAAAGCGTATGAAAAGCTCGACAGTTACCTACATACAAAAACTATTTTTGGCAATAACTGTGAAACGGTTTTGATTTCTCTTTAAAGCTAGAGAGAGAAGAAAACTTTATAATCGAATATGTTTTCAAAAAAGTAATTTTAAAAAACCCTCAACTTATTTTTCTAAACCTACCGAACGGCATATCAGAAATTGCTTTTTCGTCAACTTTTCAATTTTATTTAACAGTTGCATTTACGTGTATGGAGTGCCCCCCTAAAATGTTTTTAATAATAGTTCTTTTACTCTAATATATATAGAGTGATAAAAGCCACTCGCACACCAAATCTTATTATTATGGGGCCCTAAATTTCGGCAAAAGTAGCTTACATTTCAGCATATAATATTGGTCGAACTAAACAATGGACCAGGCTGAGAGGTATCCGACCAATGAATATAGAAAGATAATCACTTTAGCTATCAAATGAAGTGGATTTCATCCTACTACTCGATCAGGTAAAACACCCCAAAAATTTTACCCCTAAATTTGGTCAGACAGCTGTCCGACTAATGAATATTGAAAGAGCATCAGTTTACCTATCGAATGAGGTTGGTTTAATCCTGCTACTCGATGAGGTAATTTGAGGGTCACAAGATGGCCACTTCGACAGGTAACTGTGCAGTTCGGACCAGGTTGTGCCCTGGCAGACCAAGTGATTTGTGACCCATTATACTTTTACTTTTCGATAAATAAGCTTCCAAACTGCTCCTCGATGACGTAAGTGACCATACCGTGGCCGCCCGGTCTAGTAGCCTGAAATGGTTCGTGTAAATATACGAGTACAAACAGTTGCTGTGTCGCCAGTTCCTTTTTCTTTGAACTTGAGTGGACAAACTGCCGCGTGTCTAGATTTTACAATGTAATTTTAGAATACACTCGTGTCTACACATCATGAAATTGACGAGGAAAGCACGTGGAAGAGTTGTGCTACAATGCCGCAAATAATGCTACGGGTTACGACGTAGCAGACGTAGCGTATTAAAAATAAAAGTCGAATAGTTCTACAGAGAAAGGCCTGCAGTTTCAAAATTTTAAATACTTTTAAGCTAATTAATGACCTAACTCCAATCTCATACAACTTTTTGATGCAAATCCAACGTATTGCATTTGTATAATAATATGCATTAGAGTTAGGTTAGATAATTTCTTAAACGTGTTTTAAATTTAAAATACAGGTCAAATAATGTCGATTAAGTTCAAAACGCTGTATATGTACGATCAATAATTTTACTAGGACAGAGCTGATGCGTCGGCCAAATTACAGTCCCCTTCTCGTTCCCTCCAGACGGCGTGACCTTGACCCGACCTTGCCTTTAAGCTGGCGTTTTGAGGGATAATAACTTCTTTAACCTCGTATCTTCCTTGTGCTACGGAAGTTTTAGCGACATAGTGTACAAACTCGGATTAATTTGTCGATTGGCATTTTTACGGAAATTAGACACTTTTCTTATGAAAGCTACGGATATCTTATCTTTTTATTGAAATCAATGGTTAGACCGATTTCCTCGCGATATTATCGTTTACCGAAGAGCAACCAGTGAATGTCCATTTATACGTATTTATAACCGTGATTTGGTTTCGGAATTGCACAGTCGTCGGTAATTAGGTATTGTTGTATGAAGTTTTAAATAGTTTTGTTATTAAGTAAATACCTACATGTAACTTCAGATCAGAATATATTTAGTAAATAGGTACCCAAATACTACTATTTATGTCACGGATTTTGGTATTTATACTGATTGTTATATTTTTAATATGGCGAATGAAATATTTAGTGTATTAAGTCAGGCTCCCTTAAAAGGGTGTCAACATCCAATTACCTTAAAATTGACGTATATAAATTAAACAGTAATTTTTACAGAAATAATCTATTTAATTGGAATAACAAAACAAGATATAAAAAGACAATCGTCGACTAGTTTATACCTTTTTAAAGCTCATTGATCTATTTAATACCTACATCATTGGACAAAATTACGCGAACTAGTTAAACCAAAAAGGTATCAAGGTATTTATTAAAAATTTTGCTAATACATGAGAAATACTGTGGACTGGGGAATACTTATATACTTTTCACCACTCCACATCGGAAAGGCGCTCTTTATCTCTTGAAAGTGGAAGGGAAAAACGCATTTAATCCACAAATGGAAAAAGTAATTTGATGCGTTGTGACGTTTTGTTTCTTCACGTTATCTGGGAGGATGGACTTGAATTACAGATGATTTCAATTACACAATTTCATTGCGGCGGTCAATTGGCTTTGATTTTTAATATTCTATAACTTGTATTTTTATACCACGATGGTGGCAAACAAGCATACGGCCCGCCTGATGGCAACCAGTTACCGTAGCCTATGGACACCTGCAACTCCAGATGTGTCATATACTCGGCAGCAAAGTTTGTTCAACCTATCTTGCCTTGAAGTCCTCGCACGCCCAGATTCCATTTTTTGAACCACTCACTACGCTCATGGCTCAATTTTGGAATCTTTGGCCGGCTCGGGTATCAATATAAGCACGAGAGGTTAAACAATAACTTTGCTCCCTTGTAGATAAAAACTATACTTTATGTTTAAACTCGAATTTTACGGTTTCTGAACGCATAAGCTTTGGATTTGTATTTTACGGTTGGCAACATTGAGCGTCTCTTTCAGGATGTGATTTGCGGTCGTGCTTGTCGATCGATGCAAAGCAACAAAAAATTTAACTATTAGTTTCGTGTACTTTCTAATAGCTTGTATATCTTAAGGTAGAATGTTCAATATACATACATTTTATGAAATTCACAGAATCAGGAATGTATCGGTAACTATATATCGACCATGATGGCCATTTGTATTGTTCGGTATTTGTAGCATTTGTAGCATTGGTTACCTATCAGGGGTTACTTTGATTACTAATTGATGGATGACACTTCGCGACGTACCTTGTTTAACGTTATTTACACAAGATATTTTTTTAAGTTAATTTAACAAAAAATATTATATATTATTTGTTATTGATTGTTTTTATTGTTCAACTTACTTCTGACCTTAAATGAATAAATATTAGACTGTTTTGTAATAAAGTTGATTAATCCTACAACTTCTTTGTTAACCAATCCTAAACCTGTAACCGGATTTTTTCTGATGTTTTTGAGTTTTACTTCCTATACTATCGAATTCCGTCGAAAAAAAATGGTAAGTATCAAAGTAACACCAACATCAGTATAAAGTTGATCACATACTTAAATTTTTTATTCAAGATATACGAGTACGTTTATATTAAAATATTCATTATTAGTGAAATCGATAAAGGCACAAAAACCGATATTCTAATTTATTGATTATATATTCGAGACATTTTAATTTTGAAACTCATCAAAAAAGACGCCATTCTACGGTTTTTAAATAATATGATGTGTAAATAAATATTGTTTCAACCAGCATACTCCAGATCATAAAATGATCAACGATTATAAATCTAATTTTTATTTATTAATATGTGTGAAATTGTTTTTTTTTTTCTACTAATGAACATTAATTTTCAACCCGCGTGTCTTGTAGTTATAACGACAAGTAGGAAATAATATACTTTGAAGATTATGCATGTAAGATTGGTGGGCAAAAGAGGTAGAGCTGGTTCCACCCGCCCACCGTCAAGGTCATGTGGGTGCGCAGCGTGTCAAGTACGCAGTCAAGGTTACTCGATATCCGCGATACCACTTAACTCTTGAAGGATCCTGCTAACCGTCTTTCAAACACGACTGAACTATAAAACTCGCCTATTTCTCCGTTTCAGCTTTCATATACAAAATGTAACTACAATAAAAAGGAAACTTACGTCAATTGAAGTAAAATGCGCCGTTGGTGATATGATATTGTAAGTAGGTATATCAGAGGCGTCGCTATCGCCAGCTGATGACATAGGAACGAAGAACTAAGGAAGGGGCAAGTACGATTATATTATTCAATCAAGAGCGGGTAGGGGATGGTAGGGGGTTAATAATTAGGCTAATTGTTCAAGGTTTTTGAATTTCGTATTGCGTTTAACCTACTTTATAAGTTATACAGGGTGAAATCGGGGTCGTATAGCAAGCGATCAAGGCATGATACAGAATCGAAAGAGGAACATAATGACGTTAATCATAATTTGATGTTTGTTCGAAGTCGGCGAACTACGCGTCCCTCTTACACTTTCAGAGGTGGCAGTAAACTCCAGATTCTGGTTCTCCAGAATACATAAGAGGCTGACAACACCCGATGACCTTGAAATTGACTTTACTCAAACAGTTTTTTTAGCTATAACTACTTGTTTTGAGAAAGTAAAAAAAATATATGTTAATATTCGTTATATTTGGAAGAATTTCGTTAATTCCGATACACGATTGGACGAAATCTGCTCTATAGAAAACTATTCCAAAGTTACATCTTAAAATTAGCTTTAAAAAGTTGTATATCTTTAGTTTCTTGACTTATACGTCTGTAACTAAGGACAAAATTCCACCACACTAATACTAAAAACTTCGTTGTTTTATATTTTTCAATTAATGTGTAGTTTTTTTTTATTCATCATTTTGCTAAATTTGCCATGAGCTCCCATACTAATCATAACACAGTGTTTCTCTTTCACTCGCGCTGAAAAAGATAGGGAGGGAATTTAGCTGTTGTCCGCCTCTTAAGAGTTTAAATTATAAATAATTCTGCTTTTATGGCCGTTTGAAATCTATCAAAGTAGCCCTAAAATTTTCTAAAAGTTACCCTGTTTTACAGTAGGTATTGCACAACTGTTTCAATTAGGTACCGTTTTGGTATGAGTGTTCGAGCTGTAAACTAAGCGTTTACATAAATTAGCTTTGGAATCGTCGAGTCGACGAATGGTTTGTAGCGATGTCTGGGGCAAGGTCATCGACTGCGGTGTTCGCAGGCGATGAATAATAAAATTTAAATCGTACCACACCCTTTCCAATCCCACCCCAATGACAGGGTATTGCGAAACTACGTTATGACGTTAATACTTCAAGTTTCGCTTTTTTTAATGAAATTCGCAAATCATTTAATAGCTAATCATAAAAACTTGGATAAAATCACCGGTTATCTTTAAAAAATATAGATTCTTGTTATTCCTTATAAAAGTGTAAAGTTAGCGGCCTAAAATAAGAGGTTGATAATTTTAAATTTTTGTTATTTTTTTGGGCCGAATACGATATGATAGCTTTGTTAATTTGTATACTTGTTTTGTTATTTTTACTGCAAAGATTTCCTAAGAAACCGTCATATTCGTTGTTAGTTCTGAATCACAAAAGACATTTTTTATTTGGTCGGGTTACCATAGGCAGCTAACTTTAGGCTGCTAACTTCACATCGGTGATAAAATAAGTGTTTTACAGTAAAACTCGCTTAAGACGATTTTGAAGGGACGCCGCCAGAAACGCATCTTAAGCGGGAAAGCGTATAACGCCGGACTGTAATTCAAGTTGCCGGGACTGATATAAGTAAAACGGCGTATTATGCGAGATACCGTATTAAACGTGATCGTATTAAGCGGGTTATCCTGTAATCTTTAACACACGATGGTATATAAAAGTACGGCCTGACTGATTGACTGATCAACGCAGACCCGAAACTGCTTAGAGAACGCTATCATTTCCACATCAATCCCTACAATTATAATATTAGGCTAAGAAAATTAGATTTTTTTGAAGAATTAATTCCCAGCAGGCTTGAACCTTACCTTTACCTTCACCTGGTCCTAAATGCATGTGATATGAGTTTGCCCAATCCCAGGAGGTGTGCATAACTTTTTAGCGAAATTTTTGCTCTTTGTCAGTTTTTTGCTTCTAGCTCAAAAACGGTACGTCCGGAGGAAAATGTCATGTATGTCAATATTAAAGATGGTTAAATTCTGCGTCGAATGAGCAACTTAACTTATAATTCAGTTCAGCGGTACAACCAAAATCTAAAATTATAAATCGGGAAAATGTCTCATTTATTTGAAAAACTAATATTTTGACTTCCATACCACATATCTTTGAAACAGATGACTCCTGTTGAAAAACCTATAGAATAAAAGTTGAAGAGAATACAATTTCACGATATACAGACATTTAAATTTTCAAATTCAGTCACTTTCAAAGGCTAAATTTGGCATGAATTCAAAATCGTTTTTTTTTCTAAATCCTTCTAAGTTGCATATTTTCCATAAATATGATGTGTGAGGCGTACATTTAATGCATTGCTACAACTAAGAACATTTAAGTGTAAATTTCTAAAACGTACCCAATCAGAAAACTACACTACACACCGTATTTTTTTTGATTTCCGGTAATTACATAATTTGCTCCAGTTCTGAGGTAATCGATATTTCATTTATGTCTTTCTAATTGTGTAAACCTACATTAAATTATTTTTTTTTACTCTGAGAACCCGCTACAAAACGAGGCACCTGTGTGTTAAGTCAATACAATATGCTTCCTGTGTATCTCAGGCTGTTAATGTTTGAAATGGAATTACATTGACATGTCTAGTTTTCAATTGTTTGTTTTAGGGACCGATTGAGGAATCAATCAGTAACTGCTGAACCTACTTAGATGAAACTTTGTATAGAGATTGAGATAGTTTGAGTCCGTAAAAAGTACATAAAAAGTAGTTTTCATCCCAAAATACCAACTCTTAAGGGGCTGAAAAGTGGGTATGAAGTTAGTATGAAGAGTTATTAATATAGTTAAACCGATTTAGATGAAATTTGGTACCTATGAAAGTAGTTTGAGTTCTGGGTAGTTTTTATCGCAGTAAATCAGTTCAGTGGATATTGATTCCCCATACAAAGAACTTTTGCCCTCAGGAATAGTGAAGGGTGTGAAAAGGGGGCAAAAGTTATTTGTATGGGGAATCAATATCCACTGAACTGATTTAAGTCCATGGAGATAGTTTAAGTTCTGAAAAAGGAAATAGAATAGTTTTTATCTTAGAAGTCATCCCTAAGAGGTAAAAAGGGGAGTATCTCTATACTAAGTTTCATCTAAATACCGAACCTATTTAGACGAAACTTAGTATAGAGATACTCCCCTTATTGATTTTTTACACAATCGGAAAGACAAAAAAGAAAGATCGATTACCACAGAACTGGAGCAAATTAGGGCACTGGCGTCTTTAAGAAATATACTTAAGTTAAGCTCAGGAATGTACCCTTGGAATTTAGAAATAAAAAAAACACGGTGTATAAATAGTTTTCTGACTGGGTACGTTTTAAAAATTTGCACTGAATTATTCTTAGTTGTAACGATGCATTAAATGTAGGCCTCACTCATCATATTTCATGGAAAATATGCAACTCAGAAGAGTTTATAAAAAACTGATTTTAAATTCATGCCAAATTTAGTCTCTCAAAATCACTATATCTGAAAATTGATGTCGATATAACGTTAAATTATATTATCTACAACTTTTATTCTATAGGTTTTTCAACAGGAGTCGTCTGTTTCAAAGATATGTGGTATGGAAGTCAAAATATGAGTTTTTCAATTAAATGAGACATTTTCCCGGTTTATAACTTTTGATTTCGGCTGTACCGCTGAACCGAACTAAAAGATAAGTCTCAATCGACGCAAAATTTAACCCTCTTTAATATTGAAATGAATGACATTTTACGTCGGACGTATCGTTTTCGAGCTACAAGCAAAAAACTGACAAAGAACAAAAATTTCGCTAAAAAGTTATGCACACCTCGTGGGATTGGGCAAACTCGGATTACATGCAATTAGGACCACATACATGTATTAAAGCGATTTCCAGCCTGCTGGGAATTAATTCCTCAAAACACTTTTTATAGATCTTATTTTCTTGGCCTAAATGTACAAATAGGTACATTGCGATCATCTTTAGTTTACGATAGACACATGATTTTTATACATTTGATTTTCTACCTTGTTGTCCTGGTCATAAAGTCAACATTACAAGCGCGACACTATTTGGTGCAGTGTTTTAAATATGGACTTTATTTTGTTCGCGATAAGGTAGAATTTCAAACGGATAAAAACTATCTGTCAAGTTTTAACTAGCTTTAATCAAAATGTAATGAGAAAGAGTTTTGTAAAATTCAACCTTCAAAGATGTTATAAAAGGTCACGTCTACATTTTCATACGATAAAGAGCGTTGGTAGCCTCGCGGTAAGGCTTGCAACTTTCAATGCGGAGTTGCGGTAGTCTGGCTCGAACCCCAGATCGTACCCATAGATTATATAATTCTTCAGATGGAGTACTGCTAACAACATTTTGTGATTCCATAATGAGCCAGTATCCTCGTGGTTACGCACTACACACACATACGCACAACAATAATGAGCCGCTCCCCGACAGTCGTGTCCAAACGTCTATGCAGTCAAATACTGTTAAAAAATAATGACAATATGCCGTCGTGCGTTGTCAAATGCTGCAGAAATGCCAGCGGTCGAAAGAAAAAAATGGATGGGGTAACTTTTCACCGTTAAGTAAACAATTCATTGCGTAATCATATTAAAAATCAGTAATTTCGTAAACTATTAACTTCAAGGTAGAGGTGTTACCAGGTGGTTGAATAGGGAAACTTCCCGAACGTAAGGGGTCTATAATCGTCGCGATATGTTCTCAATACGACATTGACGTCCATACTCCTAACTATAGTCTGGTCAGCCAACGAACGCAGTAGCAATGTACAGCGAACAAAAGTATGACAACACTAAGAATCAGTGAAAAAAGCAGCAATGATCATCAAATTTTATGTTTTTAATTTTAGGTGGTATTTCCGCCCCTTTCATTAGGTGACATTTACGGTGTGTAAAAAGGAGACGGATATATTTCGTCTGATATGTCATCAACTGCAACAGATAATCTGGTTGAGGCAATTGACATATGGCTTAAAAATGAATTTAAATTTAATTGGGAACGTTGCAGGAGTTCTATCTCACTAGCAATGAGAGAGTGAAATGCACTAGAAACAAATTCAATGTGAATTGAAATGTTCGTCATGAAATACGGTGTCTCATCACAAAGGGTTGCCACATGCACGCATTTTGAATTTGCCGCGCATTTCTGCTGACAGAAATGGTTTGCCAGACTATACCGTATGTAAACCTACCAGAAACATTTATTTAAACCAGTTGATCTGCATGTCGAGTATAGTAATATATCATGCTTTTTTTAGTATTAGTAGATTATTTTTGTTTTAAAATTATAAAATCTTACCTTTTTCTAAGTCGGTTAATCCTATAAGTATCATCCTGTGATTATGTTATGTTTACGATGTGAGTGACAGATAAATGCAACCCCATTGTTAACTAGAACATTCACGATTTTCATGCATTTATTTCGAAGACTTCTTTAATAACCGTTTTTAGGCCGTTTTACAAGTTGATAAATGAAAGTTGTAGCCAAATTATGTTCAATTTATCACATAAACGTAAACACGTATCCTCGTCATTTCACTTTCCTCGGTGACACTTCATTGTCAAATTATTATTTTTCATAATTAGTAAGTTCCACAAAAAAGTTTAGCTAGCAATCAAATGACAAGATAATTTTCAATGTCAACGTGTCTCGTTCAAACAATACATAAAATTATCCATAATGCCATTGAATTTTAGTGCTGAAGAGATAGTGGATATGATTTTCGTCTACGGGGAATGCAGAAATAATGGTGCGGCTGTTTGCCGAGAGATTTCCGCAAAGGAGTCAGCCAACTGAACTGACTCGCGTGTAATTATAAAGGCGATTACATAACAAGACTGCGAGATAATGATAGACTTACCATGCAGTAAGTACTGGTGGGCGACGTCCTTGTATTGATGTCAGAACTGAAGAACGGATCTTAAACCATTTTGCAGATAAGCCTGGCACCAGCGTTAGGAAAGCAGGGAGGTTGTATGATATTAGTCATACAGCTGTCCATACAATTTTAAAACGGAACCAACAGCACCCATTCTTTGTGATTAAGATACATGCTTTAAACCAAGATGATTTCTTACGGCGAGTAGAATACGCGAATAGGGCATAAAGAAAAAACGGATGCTTTGCTACGTCGTATTTAAATAACAAGTATGTACACAGCTTTATTTCAAGTGAACTTTACTTTTCTTTTTATTCAATTAGATAGTCTCTAAATAACAAATTGAAATTACTAAGATGTCCTTTGTTACATTCGGCCATCTAAAAATATTTAATAAAAACACACGTAACATTGTATGATTTCCTACAAAAGCTAATCTTTGGAATATGATGTGATGTAAAATAGCTAAGGATACGTTATGCACGCCCTAATATTAAAGCCCTTTAAGTGATATATATCAACGAGTGAAATTTATATATACATATACAATTATGTGGGAGTATATAACCTATCTATAGCAAAGAAGCCTGTGATGCTATATTAGTTTTAAGAATACTTTACCAATCATAAATTTTGTCGCATGTGGAGTTTACCTTTAAGTAATTATTACACTGTTCTCAACATACAAGCATGTGAATTATAAATAAGTATTGGTGTAAATAATTGGTGGTAAACCTTAAACAATAAATAAAAAAAATAAAATAAAAAAAAGTGAAATGTCATGTGTTGATCTTGACCTTGACTTGACAAATATTTGACAAAAGATAAAATTGTAAACAAATAATACAGGATGTTATAGAAGTATGATTTAATATAATTTTAGTTTTGATTTTTTTACCATAAGTTATAAAAAGTGTCTGTAGTTAAATAATTTACATGCCACGCCCTTATTTGTCGCCTAGACAAGCCCGGGTTTGAATAAATGTTTCTGGTAAGTTTACATACTGTATACGTTTTATTTAACGCACGTTTTCAACGAATATTAAAACGTTACCTAATAGTTAATAACTTTTATGCTTTTGTGAACAAATTATTCTTTATTATTTTTTGAATAAAATCTATGAATAAACATAATTATATATTTCTCAAAATTATTCCAAAAACTTCGTAAAACAAAAAGTCGATATCTAATCGTAGATTGAACGCGCGAAGTTATGTCACCACTACTGATCTGTCAAACTTTCGTCTCATTCTAACTATCGCTCCCTCTCACTCTGAGCTTCAGTAATCGACTGGTCAAGCGATTAGAACGAGATGGAACTATAGTTAGAATGAGAGGTCAGCTCTTAAGTCAAACCGATTGTGTTGATCGATCGAGGAGCATTTTTAATCAACTTCAAAAAAAGGAGGTTCTCAGTTTGACCCGTATGTTTGTATGTATGTACATATGTTTGTTCGCGATTATCTCGCGCTAGGCTGAACCGATTTTAATGCAGTTTTTTAAAAAATTGTTACATTCTAAACAAGGTTTAGTATAAAATAAGGCGTTGTTCATTGATTACGTAAGACATTTTTTGCCAGAGACACCCTTCCGCCCCTACGTAAGAAAAATAATAATAATAATCTTCTCTGCAGTAGAAGTAAGACATGGTCAAGTCCCCTCCCCCCTAAATCGTGTTACGTAATAAATGAATACGTAATTAAACTTTTAGTTGTCTTCGTCTTAGCGAGGGCACTGTCATGCCGCCAGATTAAAAAGGTATAAAGTATGCTTAAAATAATAGTATTGGGACAACAAGAGAGGCCACCACACTCAACAGTAGTCGTGTAATTTTAATAAATAGTAAATTAAGATTTTTTTTTTAATTTTACCTTTTAGTCGCCTCTTTTGAAATATATTTCATCAAATTTATTAAAACAGGTGCTTATTAATTCTATTTGACCATATATATTAATAATCTATTTTTTTTATTCAAAAATACTGTATTCTTAATCGGGAAAATTTGTATTACATGGCAACACTCGTCTGGACACACACATTCAAACCAGCCGCCATCTTGCGTCACAGTTTGTTGTACAGCCATGCTCCATCCTTTTAATTTATTCATCGAAGATCGTACCACTGAGTTTGCGGGACTTATTTACAAATTGTATGTAAGTTGATATTTACCAGTCGCTCTTTGGTGAATGAAAAGATCTGGACCGTATTCTAACATTAAAACACGTATAGACACGATACAACTTCAATACAACTCCAATGCATTAACAACGCAATACAGATATGGCATATACATCTGAATTAGAAATATAAATATCAGAATTTGCTTGAGAAATATTCCAACGCAACTCCAATACAACTTTAATATTTATATGTTTGAGATAGGTTGTATTTTTATTGTAATGTTAATGTATTTTTAAATGAGAATCTGGCACCGTAAAGAAACTGCAACTAAGCCCAATTACGCCAACTCTTAGAATTAGGTTGTCGAGCGGACCTTAGGATCCAAACCTTGCCAATATCCTAATGTGTTTCTGTGTGCAAAGGTAAACCAATCGGTTATTACATTCACATTGTTTTTTTTTATTTTATTTTTTTATTTAATATGAAACATTGTATTTTACTTAAGTTGTTAGCTTTCCCCTAATCATCGTATGATATCTTAAGTGTCATAGGTGTTTTTGTTATTGTTTTGTTATAGTTATTACTCTGCTTTTCGACTAAGTTTTTTGTATTACATTGTATTACTTCGGTCCCTACGGTAAGGTTGGAAGTGCTAACTAACATTTTTAAGAAATTCAATTGGTGCTGGTTTATTGCATGCAGCGTCTTTGTTATGTAATAATAATAAAATTAACGTAACTAAGTTCATTTTCTTTAACACGTCAATTAAACAATACGTACATTGTATATCTCTCAAGCTGTTTTGGTATGTCTTCTTATAGAACTACGCATTATTGTGTATCTTTAAGATATAATATTACTGTATTACTGTTTTGAAAAAATAAGTCCCGCCGAGTTTCTTGCCGGTCATAAATAATACTTCTCGGGTCAGAGGTGTAGAGTATAACCGGTGGTAGTTTTTCTTTTTCTCTCTGACGTTGATAAGTGCATTGTAATGTGCCTAAATTGAAGAATAAATATCTTTTATCTTTTTATCTTTTACCACCGGTGTGTATTTTTATTGTATCGGGCATTTGTGAAAATAATAATATTAATTTCACTATTTTTAAATTTTCTGTAGTGTAACATAGATATTGTAAAATAACGGATGACTGTTTTATGCGCCTTTTTATTTAACTACTATTACTCGTATATCATAGTTATATCTATGGCTGTTGTTGTCTTGAATACCAAAAAAAAAGCCGGTACAAACGATAGGAAGATGAAGGTGATGATGAGATCCTTAACAAGCTCTTGTCTTTTTTTACAAATAAAGTCTTACAAGATCATTTTGAAAACGTCGCCCGCTTTGCAAACTTTTGCAGCTGACTTTAATCTTACACAATCGTGACATAAAGAAGAGCTTTACAGCCGAGTATGTTTAGGCCACGAAGCTTGCCGAGTGTCACTATTATATACAATACTTTTTCTACACCAAATCAAAAATATTGAATAATATATTTTTAACTAGCGAGCCGCCCCGGTTTCGCACGGGATAAAAAAAGGTTATTGTTGGTTATCCCTAAGAGATAGACATATTACCATTGCAGACTTTTTTGTAGTCCTTTTTAAGGTGTATAATACTGTAGTACATTATTTTGATCTATCTTGTAGGGTTCAGCCAGCGTTTACAATGTAAGCGCAAAAATATGTAAGTATACAGCCTGTAAATTTTATAAGGGCGTATACTTTATCCACCTATAGTATCCAGCAATAGGACTCATATAGTATAATCATTTTGTTAAATAGTGTTATTAATTATGTGTAACGATTTTTTAAAGTCCTACCGAGCACCAATGTACGCTATCCAGCTGATTTTGACATAACAAGTAATTAACGGTTTGTTTACTGTATTTTTGGCTCAACTGTACAATATGTGACATCGAGTTCAGGCTTCATATTTTTTTTGTAGCTTCTACTCGCCAAAAGACAACTCCTCACCAAATTTTAAGTTGCGGAAACGCTTGGTTTGCGAGATAAAAAATAATCAAAGTTCCATATAAAATCTCGATTTTACACCGCCATGACACAATATTTTGCGTTTCGTTAAACGTGTTGAGAAAAACTAAAACTTGATGATTTGTTTTATGTTCAGTTTTTACATAAATACAGTTTTTTCGACTTATTTGTGTACAATAATAATTACATGATATTTATTCAATGATTCTTTTAATTTATAAGCATTGTGGAAAATTGTTGATTAATAATTATAAAAAATGGTACGATTTTATTAAAACGCGTAAAACAAAACGCAAATAGAATTGGCGGGGTCTGTGGGCGGGGGATACGACATGACACTTTGTAGGAACTTTTTAGGTTAGTTCAAAGTAGTTTCAGACAGACTCTAAGGCAGGTCGGTGTAGGTACGACGACGAGCGTAGCGAGGAGGAGTGTTAGGTAGAACTGCGACCCTACAGCGCGCGTGCCGAGCGAGCGAAGCGTGCGTGCCGCGGCAGCGGCCGGCGAAGCGCCAGAACCTAACACTATCACACTCCCCCCCTCTCGTCTGCAAAATATTGTGTCATGGCGGTGTAAAATCGGGATTTTATATGGAACTTTGATTATTTTTTATCTCGCAAACCAAGCGTTTCCGCAACTTAAAATTTGGTGAAGAGTTGTCTTTTGGCGAGTAGAAGCTACAAGAAAAATATGAAGCCTGAACTCGATGTCACATATTGTACAGTCCTTCCATATTTTTTAAGATATCTTTGAGAATCTGGCTTTTTTCCTGTGAGTTTTTCAATTGATAGGAACAATCAAGGCTTAGTAACTTGATCAAGTCATGTTGCCGTCAGTGATCAAAATTGTTGAAAATGCCGCGACCTTCGAACTTTCCTCCTAATGAACCCGCTGATATGATTTTGATATACGGTGAAGCTCTACAACGCGGCCAAAGGGCTTTAGAGATGTACAGAGAGCGTTTTCCTAACAGGCGAATTCCGCGAAATTCACGAGTAATCGTTAATGCTCTTCAACGTATTCGCGATGGTTTGCCTCTTATCGGAACACCAAATGGAAGGGAAATTGGTGCACGTCTGCCGGCTCGAGTCGAGGAAAACATTTTGCAACATTTCTTTTTGCACCCGAGGAGCAGCACCAGAGAAGCGGGGCGACATTTTAATGTGAACCACACGACTGCCCACAAAATCTTGAAAAAAGACAGGCAACACCCTTTAAATTTTTTAAAAACACACGCTTTGATACCTAGGGATTATTTGCCTCGTGTACTGTTTTGTACGTGGATACGTGACCAACAGCAAGCAGATGAGGGATTTCTATCGAAAATCATTTGGACAGATGAAAGTACCTTCACTAGAAATGGTGTCTGGAACCAAAGAAATAGCCATTACTGGTCGCAGGTAAATCCTCATGTGCTAATGGAAACAGGGCATCAGTATCGATGGGCTGTCAATGTTTGGGCAGCGATACACGGAGATCACATTATTGGGCCTGTCTTCATTGACGGTAATTTAAATGGTGACAAATTTATTGAACTCCTAAACGGACCTTTGGCTGCATATGTGAATGCTTTACCGGCGGAAGAACGCAATAATACCTGGTTACAGCTAGATGGGGCTCCCGCTCGCTCGGTTCGAGCAAGGATGGCCCTAAACTTGATGTTTGGTGACCATTGGATAGGTCGATTTGGCCCTCGTCGGTGGCCTACACGCTCGCCCGACTTAACACCATTAGACTTTGTCCTATGGGGGGCTGTAAAAAACGAGGTTTACTCACAACCGCGAACAACAGTGGAGCAATTAAAAGATAAAATAACTGAAATATTTGAAAGGCTACGAGGGTATGAGAAGTGTCAGAGAGTCTATCCACCGTCGCTGCCTCACTTGCATCGAAGTGCACGGCCGTCACGTAGAAAATCGGCATCTCAGGCGAAACAATCGGCGTGATTAATTAAGATGAAGTTATGAGAATAATTGTCACATTTTATTGCATAATACCACGTCGTTTTCCTCATGGTAGGCAGAGCATCGAATGTGCAAAAATTACACCTCAACAGCACGTTTGGAATTGATTGGTTACATTAATTAATAACGCAAACTAATTTAAAACTGACATGACATGACGCATCGGTAAGTTAATTGTCATGGATGCAATACATTGCGGGCTGAATTATTATGTATGAAAAAAATAAATCCTTATTTTCATAAAGAAATAAATGTAAATGGTCCAATACTAATCGCCATTACAATATACGCCCGTATAAAATTTACACACTGTATTTACGATATCACATAGAAACCTCTAAAATGATCAGTGTTTCTCTACTATATTATGCATGTATTATACATATAAACCTTCCTCTTAAACCAACCAACTCATCTATTAAAAAAACCGCATCAAAATCCGTTTTGTAGTTTTAAAGATCTACGCATACATAGGGACAGACAGCGGAAAGCGACTTTGTTTTATACTATGTAGTGAATGTAGATAAGTATTGAAATAAATATTGAATACGAGTATGTAGATTATGTCCAGGCAAATTAAGTGATGAAAATAAAACTAATTGCATCGACTTCTTAGTCTAAGGAACGGATAAACGTAAACGCGCGGGTAGGTGCAGGTTAAGTAGAGATTAAACTGAGAAAACGCTAAGATCGAGAGGATAAGATGAGCCATTAATATAAAACATTACACCCATGGAAATTTTTGGTACCTACAAGTCACCATGCTTAGCTACCTGTTGCAAGCATCGTGCTTTACGTTATTATAACTTAGTCTGCTAGTCTGTCCACGAATTATTGATTTCATTATATTTAAAGTATGCCGCAACAGTTTCGTCAAATATACGTTTACAGATGTACAGTATATCGTATTATTCCATTTTTAATCAATATCGATAAATCTTCGACACGTGTATGTAAACACGCTTCCCTTTATCATACAAAAAAAATGTTGCAATGTTTCTCTCTAGAGATATGTATGCATGTCCGGTAACTTGAATAATAGTAATGTTTGCGAATGTTTTCTCAACACTTGTTTTGATGTACCTACGTGAGTTCGTGTGGCCTGCATGCTCCGCTTATTCCTACGATGACGACCACTTGTCACAGATAATAAATTACAACCTACCTATTCAACGAATTATGTACATACAACAAAGTTTTAATTGGTATATCTTTGGTGCACACCCTTGATATAAACAAAATCATTAAGTTCACGCCCAGACATTTTAAACCAGTGGAAGTAGTAGGCCTAGTAGTAGTAGTAGTAAGGCAAGTGCCTCCGTAGTACAGGAAAGAAAACTGCGCTCAGTAGCCCGTCGCACGGTGCTCCACTCAAAGAATTCACGCGTAATAGGACCGACGTACTATGAAAACCCACCAGACGAGCTAAAGAAGGAGCGTTGCCATTAAACATTTAGGCGTCGATTGAAGAACCGTTTATTGGAAAAGGAACTATACTCAGTAACCGAATATTATCAAGTTATTAAATAATTTGTTATTATTTATCAATTATATTTGTTTCTTAGTGACTTAATTAATAATGATGACGTACTGTGTTTAAAAAAAATGTAAGTATCACTTATACATTATTTTTAATTTTATTTGACATTATTCAGGTACCTACATTCAGGTAGGTATATGATTTGTTTTTATCGATTTCCTTCTATCTCTCTTTTACCGAAAATGTTGGTAATGTTACAAACCTTATATTTATATCCTGCAATTTGTGTCTGTCATTCTAATTATAATTTTTAATATGGATGTTATTTACATTTTAACGATTGCTATACGAAGAGTAGTATAAACTTTAACGTATTATATGAAATTTGTATAATAAGATATAAAAACTAAACTAGCTAGCTTGATAAAATGCTTATGTGCTTTCCTCTTAACATTGAACCCCGCCGCCTCAGCTCGTAAACTAATAAAAATATTGTTGGCCGCTGCAGGCTCTGCCGGCCGGTAACTAAATAACATTATTACAAGTAAGGGTCGCAGAAGACGCTTGTTTTTTATGCATTAACTGAAATACGGTGATATTTGACTTACGGTATAATAAGGATGTACGTCAGTTTCTTCTGTGACAGTAGTAATCATTACATGTTTAAAACAAGATAGATTAGTGTTTAAGGACAAAAGCTGTACGTCGTCCTCGTCTGCGCCACAAGCACACTACAGGTAAAGCGCGGGGGCGGCAGGGTGGTGTTATCAGCAGGCAAGGCGGCATGCGAGAAGCGGGAGGCGGCGCGGGGCGGGCGGCTCCATGCGATGCGAGCGAAGCCTCCGCTTCGCTACACTCGCGCGCTCGGCGTCGTCGCGCCCTCACGCCCGCGCGCTCTGTACGACCCCGTTACGTAACCGCTATTTACGCCGACATCCTGTTGAGTCCGAACAGCGAACACTGCTAGCGCGACACGCTTCTCACCGCTGACCATCCCGCGCGCACCCGTCATGAATCCATGCGAACACAACTCTAATACAAAAGCCGTTGCCATGGATACTAATTTGCACTCTTATGGCAAAACCTAAAACATGTAGAAGACCGCGATCACTGCCAATCGCATTCCTGCCAAATAATATTAAGTCGATTTTATTAATTATACAGTAGAATATTAAATCGCTTTTTGCTTGTGTGATGTTACTAATAATTTCGCGGAGAGGTTAGAAAAGACTGATTTTTAGTATACAAATAATATTCCTTCCAAACGTGATAGAGTCGAGACTGCTTAATCACTTCCACAACGCTTTGGACTGCTTAGCTTTTATCACAGCTGAGCGATAGTATTAGGGTAAATAATGTTAAATTATAATAAACATTCCGTTAAAAAGCAACTCAACCGCTGTAGATCGCTGTCCAAGGACGTCACGGTGCTGTCCTCGGAGCTCCCTATCGAGCACGGGTCATTCGTCAGCAAAATTCGCGACAACATCAGTTCGTGGGTGCTGTGGTGGCGTCAACGCCGTCTTCGGATGGGCGCACCGCAGACCCCTAAACAAATCGAGGAGGATGATTGCGTGCCCCGGGTGGCCGTCGTTGAAGAGCTTCGGGAGCAAGAGCGGAAGCTGGAGAAGCAGCGCCGGGGGGCATCCTCGGGACCTCGCCGGCGCGGGCTCGAGAACGAACTGGAGGGTGAACGCCGGAGACCACGTCGCAAGCCCCGGAAGAGGTGAGCGAATCAACACTGCCACCTCTCCGTACTAGATTATTTAAACGTTCTCTCTAATGCCGGTCCGTTTATTATTGATATTTCTTGCATGGCGTGAACGGCTCGATTAAGGCTATTTTTACTCTATATCGCTGCACTGCAGCTCGTTCCAATTCAAAAATATTGAAAACTCCGTTCTTTTTTTTTCAAAAAGAACCTACCTAAATAAAAATTAAAAGTATTCAACATCATCTAAATATGAGCGATTGAGCTAAACTACACAATCACATAACTCTTTTACAGCGCGAATTGAAACTTTTGTTAAACTTTCTTAACTCCATAGTTTGCATAGATGTCTAATCATAACTGATTTATTAATGATACGTACTACTTATGCAAAGCGAGCGGTAAAGTTAATATGCCTTAAAATCACCAAAACTTTGTCTTCTGTGTGTGCTAAGTTTATTTAACCTACCCTACTACAGTAGTATATTTAATTCAAGACAGTAATGTGACAGCTCCTGCCATACACTGTAAACCACTTGTGTATGGGAAGAGCAGTAAGATTAGTCTTGAATTAAAAATACTACTTTAGATATAGTGAACATTTCACGTATTTCAGCCCATTCGCTCAAACCGGTGACAGGCACAACACGCGGCTCGCGCTAATACCCAGTATAATATAACCGCGGCAACGATTTACCTCTGCGGTAACAAAAACGTGCAAATAGTCTATTATCCATCTAAGTTTTTAGGTATCGTCACCAATTAGCAAAAAATACTCAAATCTTTTCCTATCGCAGTTAAGTACGAATAAATAATAAGACTGCGGTTTCTAACTCTACAAAACTTTCAGAATACGCAATTTCTCATAACGTGAATATTACCGAATACATTGCATTAAATGCGCTAGGTACACGCATATAAGATTAAATTTTAAAACAATGTAAATAAACGAAACAAAACAAATCATCATCCTCTTGCCCTTATCCCATTTACTTGGGGTCGGCGCAGCGTGTCTTTTTCTTCCACACCTCTCTATCACCCGTCATCTCATCACTCACATCCTTTCTTTTCATATCATCACTCACACGGCATCCACCTTTTCCTAGGTTTGCCTCTTCTCCTATATCCTTCCACATTCATTCTTAATACCTTTCTCGTAACATGACTTTCATCCCTCCGCATAACATGCCCGTACCACGCTAGGCGATTAGCCCTTAATTTGTCAGTTATGGGTGCGACTTTCAGGCTTCCTCTTATATATTCATTCCTTATCCGATCCATTCTCGTCACATCCACCTTAACATTCTCATCTCCGTTGCATGCAATCTCTTTTCATCCGTCACCTTTAGGGCCCAACACTCTGATCCATATGTTCCGTTCTTAACGTTTAGTTCTTATAAAAGAATTAAAATTTCATCTCCGATTGATGCAATGTCAAAACGTTTCTTCAAACGGTGTAACTAGAGTAATTTAGCCAATAGGATCGCCCGAAAATATTCGGCGCGCATGCGCGGACCGGACCGAAGCCTTACCAGGCAGCGCCTCTGTCGGCGCTAGAGAGAACCACGGAGAGTCAGCCGCCATGCGCTTCGATCGCATCGATTAATTTGGTTTTGTGTGTTATAAAGCTGTAACTGTAAGCTTTTCGCGTCATATTCGCGAGTGGGACACTATCCAGGACTTGGTGTAACGTTCTCTAGCCGGCCGGCTCGTGTGAAGGAGCGAGAGAATCATCAGTCACTTCTGGATGAAGATCCGCCATTTCTGCATCAGGTGAGTCCGTTGCATGATAATTCTATCGGCTGATTTTCTCTATTGCATCGTTTGTTACCGGCGAGCGCTGAGCTCGATCCAGAGTTACGAATTGACATAGCATTTTTCCAACCGCGTCAATTTACTAACATCTTTTTGGTGCCGAAACCAGGGACCTTTAGATACAGTCGGCCTACCAACTACCAATTTTCCTTCGTAACTTCAACTACCATTGCCGTTAATACTCGTTTAATATCCTTACCTACCGTGTAAACAAGTAGCAACGTCAATATATCGCGTAATTACGAAGTTAAAATCACAAAGTCTTTGTTCCATTTTGTATCGCTACCGCTAAGTACCCACCGCTATCGAGCAAAAAAAAACTGCGTAATCTTTTCACTAAATTCTCCATTCAAAGATACATACCTAACCGATTTTACTAGTTGATAATATTATCTAACGTTTAATGATTCGAAAAAACTAAATTTAAAATTAATCGTATCATCTATTTATTTACAAAGTTACGTACAACATTCCACACCGCCGGGTAATCGTACAATTGTCGTCCCAGTCTAACGAGACCCCTGTCTTACCGTGTTTGTACGTAGTCTGAATACGCATTCCACTGGACGTTCTTTTGTTTTGTGTGTCCAGCGAACAGACCCCTAGTTTGCAGCGCAATATACGGCGACCGAGGTCTTCTCTTTCATTAATTGAACAATACTGGTTTATGCATTTCGTATTAACAGTTTCCTTATATTGCAGCGCTAAACTTACGGTATTCAATTATTATTTGGAATATTCGATACTATCGTATAGAAACTTTCTTTGTGGACAAGTTTTATAATTTATTCTTGTTGTTTTGAACATAACAAACCATTTAGAGTGGTATTTAAGCTCATTTTCTTATCATCGGATTACATTTGTTCATTTTATTACATTAATTCCGCACACCCCAGGTGACGGTTTTAATAGTTTTCGTGTTATAAAAATATCGAAGTTGCTTATTATTGTGCTATCACTGATAACGTATAGTGTTTTTAAATAGGAACTTCGTTGTTTTAGTGTTTCTTATTTACGTATTAGTAAACATTGTTCTTAACTTATAACGATGTCTTATCTAACAAGGCGTAAATCTAAACCCAGTGCGAGCAAGAAAGGTACCGAAAGCACCTACACTGTCATTAACCTACCCGGTTTACGGCGTAAACGAACTATAGCGTATAACCGTATTGCGAAGGCTTTGGAAATAGGTACTTTAGCCACTACCGATGACTCACATGCTGAGTTATTCCTGTCATATTGTGAACAATTAACAAATATCGCTGATAGTTTTCAAGAGTCTCACTTGGTCATTTCTGACCTTTTAGGGGATGATGTCGACGACAGTGAGACCGAGCTTCAGGAACGATTTGATGATGCGTATTTCAAAGTAGTAGCGATTCAGCGCAAACTTCAACCGTGTTTGTCTCAACAACCGGATATTCCGAGACAGAATTCAGTTGCGGGTTCGCACAGTAGTAATATGCGTCTGCCAAAAATTGCGTTACCGACTTTTTCGGGTGCCATTAAAGAATGGCCCGAGTTCATCGCGACTTATAATGCGCTTATTCATGAATCAACCCAATTGTGTGAAATTGAAAAATTTCATTATTTAGTATCAGTTTTGCGTGGTGATGCCTTATCGCTAATTAGAACTTTCCCTGTCGCGAATGAACATTATTTAAGTGCATACGATGCTTTGAAGTCCCGTTACGAGGACAACCGTGAATTAGCCTTTACATGTTGGCGTGACATTTTAGACGTCAGTTTCAAAACGAATAACGCTCAGGATTTCCGTCACGCGCTGGATACGATCGATGAAAACTTAACTATTTTAAAACAGTTGAAGCTACCTACCGAACATTGGGACTTCGTCCTTTGTTATAACATTCTAGCGAAACTAGACACGAAGCTGCGACGGGAGTTCGAGGAAAAACATACAGACGTCGAGATGCCACAGTATAAACAGATTAAGGCATACCTACACTCAAAGTGCGAAGCTTTGATGCGCGATGCGCACTTTACCGCCGTCACTCCTAAAGGCGCTACTTATTGCAAGGAGACACCGGGAGCCTCACAAAAAACGAAGCGTCATAACGTGACGTATACGCATACACTTCTCTCTCCTACCGTGAACCAACCTACAAAGGCTGGTGATAAGCAAGAGTTGAAGCCTAAAGTTTCGGCAACTCCGAAATTCATCCGTAAGTGTTCTTTCTGTGGTGATGAACACCATATATCAGCGTGTAAAGCGTTTTTAGCGAAATCAGTGGACGAACGCATGGCTGTGACTGCTGAGAAAAAATGGTGCTACAACTGTCTTAACGCGTCTCACTCAGTGCGACAATGCACATCGATATTTTCGTGTCAGAAATGCAAACGCAAGCACCACACACTTCTGCACCGTGAGCAACCAACGACAAGCAATCCTGCGTCTACTGGTGAACAAGCAAGTTCAGTAGCTTTATTAGCTAACAAATCGTCAGCTCCGGCCAGTGCTCCTTCGAATACGACCGTGCTACTAGCAACCGCATTCGTTCAAATCCGCGACGTTTCAGGCGAGTTTCATACTTTCCGGGCGTTATTCGACCCCGGCAGTCAGAATAACTTCTTAACCACGCATGCGGCTCAACGGCTCAAGCTGAAGCCTACCGCGACTAACGATGCGCCATGTGTGTTAGGGGGTGCTTCTGCAGCAGTAAGTGGCAAGGTCATATGTGACCTTGGTGCCAACGAAACAGTCCACTTCCGTCTTGAAATGTTTGTTTCGCCTAACATTTGCGGAGATCAGCCAATAGCACGACTCAATACAAGTGGATGGGACAAACTCAAAACACTACCGTTAGCAGATCCTGGTTTGACATCCCCGGTCCAATCGATGTCCTATTAGCTGCCGACGTCTTTTCTGACTCACTTCTCGATCAACGCTTCACACGTTGTGTCAACAAACCGCGGGCTATCAACTCCGTTTTCGGATGGTTAATCCTCGGAAGGACTCGACTCGCGTCGTCCTGTCTATTAAGCGTGCCATCTCCTAATGTCGATGATAGCCTGAATAACCTCGTTCAACGTTTCTGGGAAATCGATACCGTTCCACAATCCTCCCGATTAACCCCAGACGAACAACTCTGTGAAAATAGTTTCACCAACGACCATTACCGTGACGAGACTGGTAGGTATGTCGTCTGTCTTCCCTTCAAGGATAACGCAGAGCCAGTATTCGAAGGCTCTCGGGAGATAGCTTTACGACGCTTTCATGCTATTGAAAAACGCCTTTCTCGTGATCCTAACTTAAAACAACAGTATGTCGAGTTCATGACCGACTACATCGAATCTGGTCACATGTCTTTGGTGCCTGCTAAGCATATGGGCCAGGGTAAGTTCTATGTGCCGCATCATTGTATTTTGCGCCCCGAAAGTGCTACGACCAAGCTTCGCGTCGTTTTCGACGCTTCGGCTCGAGACGCGAATTCCAAGTCGCTCAACGACTCACTATTGACAGGTCCAAAGTTACAGTCCAACATCGCGGAGATTCTTCTCCATTACCGTGAGCACGAAGTGGTCTTCATGGCCGACGTGCGCCAAATGTACCGTCAAATCAACGTAGCTCCCCATCACCGTGATTACCAGCGTATTCTCTGGCGAGCCCATCCAGATGAGCCTCTTCAGGAATACGTACTGAATACCGTAACGTACGGAGTCTCTTCGGCTCCGTTCCTCGCTTGCAGAACCATCCAGCAGTTGGCCTACGATGAGGGTCATAACTACCCCAAGGCCAAAACCGTTCTAACTTCCGATATATATATCGATGACATCGTTACCGGAAGTTCATCGCTGGAGGATGCACGCGATATCAAATCGCAGGTAATCGATCTTTTCAGTCATGGCTCTTTCGAGCTGCGAAAGTGGGTGAGCAATCGCCCCGAACTTTTAAGCGACTTGCCTTTGGATGCGTGTCTTTCGGAAGCTATCACCTTTACCGAAGCCGAAGACACAACCATCAAGGTCCTGGGGCTCAAGTGGGAGCCCGCTTCCGACTCGTTCGTTTTTAACGTCCAACCTTCAAATCAAGTGTGTACCAAACGAACGATCTTAAGCGAAGTCGCGAGAATTTTCGACCCCTTGGGCTTTCTGTCTCCTTTGACAATCCAAGCCAAAGCCTTGATCCAAAAACTTTGGATTCTTGGTACCTCGTGGGATGAAACCCCACCACCGGAAATTGTTTCCCAGTGGAGCGATTTCTCTCAACAGCTCCCTCAAATCAGGGATCTGAAAGTTCCACGCAAATTCGTTATCAAAGGTGCTCAATCATACCAGTTGCACGGGTTTTGTGATAGTTCCGAATTAGCGTACGGCGCCGTCGTCTATCTACGTGTGACCGACTCCGACGGTTCCTTTCGTGTCTTCCTCGTCTGCGCGAAGGCCCGAATTGCTCCATTGAAGAAGCAATCGTTGCCTCGCTTGGAATTGTGCGCAGCAGTTCTGCTTGCCGATCTCATTAAATTCGTCAAGGACACGCTACGGTTTCCTGTCCACGAAACCTATCTTTGGTGTGATTCAACCGTCACTTTAGCCTGGTTGCGCGCCCCATCTTCTCGCTGGGTGACATTTGTTGCAAATCGTGTCAGCCATGTGCAGGACCTCGTTCCTACCGCCTGCTGGAGACACGTTCCCTCTGGGACGAATCCAGCAGATATCTGTTCGCGTGGTCGTCTGCCACAGGATTTGCTCACCTCTACGCTATGGTGGGCGGGCCCTGAGTGGCTGTCTCAACCGCAATCTGAGTGGCCAGGAGATCTATCGAAAGATCACTGCAACGATAACGTGGTGCTTCCAGAACAGCGTCGTGTGACTCTCGTTACAAGTCAAACCGAAACAACCAATCAACCGTCAGTAATCGATCACTTGTTCGAGAGGCACTCATCCTTAGACAAAATCTGTCGTATTCTAGCCTACATTCGAAGGTTTCGCGACAACGCACGTGGTTACAGTCCACCACTTGAAAATGTTTTCATAACAGACATCGAGCGCCATCGTGCACTCATAACGATCGTAAAACATTTCCAAAATCGTAATTTCTCCGATATTGTTTCGAAGCTCAAGTTACAGAAACAGCTGCCACGCAGTTTCCGCAAACTCAATCCATTCTTGGATGATCAGGGGATTCTCAGGGTGGGCGGACGTCTCGCTCGGTCCGGTCTCGAGTTCGAGCACAAACATCCTGCCCTACTACCTAGGAATTGTATACTTACCACAGCTGTGATCGAATCCATTCATCGAAACAATTTTCATCCTGGTCTCAACACGACCCATTACTTGGTCTTACAACAATTCTGGATCCTCGCGGCAAGGCGTGCCATCAGACATCAACTTTCTAAATGCATCCGATGTTACCGTTTACATCCGCAACCTCTACAACCGTTTATGAGCGACCTTCCTGCCTTTCGAGTCAATCAAGCTAAACCGTTCTCTGAAGTCGGCGTCGATTTCGGAGGGCCGTTCCGAATCAAGCTCGGCTCTCATCGTGGTGCAAAGATCGACAAGGCTTACTTGTGCCTATTCGTATGCCTAAGTACAAAGGCCGTACATTTGGAGGTAGTGTCAACGTTATCAACTGACGGTTTCATCGCTGCCTTGCGCCGTTTCGTTTCTCGTCGCGGTCGGTGCAACGTCATCCGTTCGGATTGTGGTACCAACTTCGTTGGCGCGAGTTCACAGTTGGCGTCATGTATCGAACAAGCCTCGCACGCAGAACGTATCGCCTTTCAACGCAACCCCCCATCCGCGCCACACTTTGGAGGGATATGGGAAATCCAGATTAAAGCCGCGAAGACTCATTTATATCGCATAGTGGGCGACCAGACTTTAACGTTCGAACAACTTGCGACTTTTTTCTGTCAAGCCGAGTCCATTTTGAATTCGAGACCTTTATGTCCGTTAAGCTCCGACCCGAACGACTTAAACGTTCTTACGCCAGGTCATTTCTTGACGTTGGAACCACTGACAGCGGTTCCAGACTCCAACTACACGGACGTAAGACTTAATCGACTAGACAGGTGGCAACTCATCCAAGCATTTCAACAACAGTTTTGGAAACGCTGGAAAAATGAGTACCTTCATGGGTTAACTCAACGTGCAAAATGGACCAAAGATTCAAAACCGCTAGCGGTCAACTCAATCGTACTTATTAAGGACGATAACCGACCTCCTCTTCATTGGCCGTTAGGACGAGTCGTTTCTTTACATAACGGACCGGATGGAGTAGTTCGAGTAGCTACCGTGAAAACCGCCGGAGACCATTTAGTTAAAAGGCCCCTGGTCAAATTGTGTCCTCTTCCATCCGAATAACCGTATCCATTAGTATCGCTCTTAGTATTAGGATTAGTATCGTATTAAGATTAGTATCGTAAATCGCATTTTTACTCACAATTAGTTAACGTTTTCCTTTTCATTTCGGGAAAATCCCATTGGTATTTTGGTGGGCGGAATGTTCCGTTCTTAACGTTTAGTTCTTATAAAAGAATTAAAATTTCATCTCCGATTGATGCAATGTCAAAACGTTTCTTCAAACGGTGTAACTAGAGTAATTTAGCCAATAGGATCGCCCGAAAATATTCGGCGCGCATGCGCGGACCGGACCGAAGCCTTACCAGGCAGCGCCTCTGTCGGCGCTAGAGAGAACCACGGAGAGTCAGCCGCCATGCGCTTCGATCGCATCGATTAATTTGGTTTTGTGTGTTATAAAGCTGTAACTGTAAGCTTTTCGCGTCATATTCGCGAGTGGGACACTATCCAGGACTTGGTGTAACGTTCTCTAGCCGGCCGGCTCGTGTGAAGGAGCGAGAGAATCATCAGTCACTTCTGGATGAAGATCCGCCATTTCTGCATCAGGTGAGTCCGTTGCATGATAATTCTATCGGCTGATTTTCTCTATTGCATCGTTTGTTACCGGCGAGCGCTGAGCTCGATCCAGAGTTACGAATTGACATAGCATTTTTCCAACCGCGTCAATTTACTAACACCATACATGACGACAGGTCTTATAATGGATTTATAGATTTTCCCCTTCAGGCGAAGGGGCATTCGGGCGTCGCAAATGATTCCCGTGACCTGTCGCCATTTCATCCATCCTACGCTAATCCGGTTTTTGACGTCCCGGTCAATATCGCCATCGCACAAACGAAAAAAAACAAATAAAAATTAAAATGTCGCTATGTAAATACCTCAAAGTTTAAGGCAGTCTTGTAATTTAATATTACGTATCGTTCTGAAGTATACCAATATTTCGATAGGTGCAATACCAATTTAAATAATTATTAAATCACTTCATTGTATAATATAATAACTTAACAAAAGTTGCGTACGTGTATATTATTATTATATTCTGTAACCACCACTAACGATATAGGCTAAAATAATCATGTTCGTGTTTCGAGACCAATTTAGGTCTGCAGCTTTTTTGACATTGAACATTTTTCCTCTATAAATACCAACTATAACGTAACCTGTGGCACGGTTTCACCTTGACTGAAAGTAAGTTATTTGCGAAATCTGAGGAAGGTCTACCGCCACGGCCTGCTCACGATCGATCCCAGCATAGCTGTTAGGAACGGAGCTCTCATTAACCTCCACTGTGTTTGCTAACTTTTTTATTTCACCGCCATTGGTTTATTATGAGTTTTACGAAATATTTCAATTTTACTATTTTACAACTTATTTTACAACTTTTGAATTGATGTTAATTTAACATAATAAATAATAAATGTTAATGTTAACCGGCTTTTATTAATGAGGTGTCAACCAAAAGGCCCTTACATACAGCCCGTATAAGAATAAAACTTACTTTTTTACATATACTCGTATATGCGAAAAGGGGGAGATACCACGTGAGATACTAAATATTAGAATTCGTGGCTACTTTATATTTGTATAAACATCTAACATGTATTGTTTATGATTAAACATTTTATTTGTTTATTATATATTGATTGCACAGAAAAAATACTTAAGGCTGCATCTGCATACAAAAAGCTGACTTACAGCGTGATTACCTTGATTGATTAAATCAACAAGTAGGTAGATATAGTAAACTAATGACATGAAAATGGAATAAGTATATTGCGAATATTCAATTTAAACTATATTTTCGGTATCATTCCTGTTAAGAGTTTGTGCGGAAAGATACGTCTCGCGGTAGTCGTGGTTTATGTGGGAACTCATGTTATATTATACGGGACTTCCCTTTCCGCGCAAACTCTAACACTGTTACTGAACCTCACTCGCACCTTATTATTCGTAATAATGTTGCATAGACCTATAATAGATTTTCTCACATTTGGCTGCCGCTGCTAGCCTAAATAATAAGTTCATGTAATCTAAAATAAATATGATTGATTTAATAGATTATATATATTATATAATTATAATAAGGTAGGTATATATTTAACCTAACTAAGCCCGGGCAAAATAATTGGTCCTTTACCAAAATCCAATACCGTTCAGCTGGGAAGGCAACATAAAATACAGAAGGTGTCGAATCAATTACGATTAGATACCCTGTACTTTCTTAAACTCTTACCCACTGTTTTCTTAAAATCTACAGGAGAAGAATGGTACTTTCTAATCAGTAAAATTACAAGTCGACATTACAATGTGTGGCAACCAGTTTATATTATATAAGTATCAGTCAAAATAATGAGTAAAAATCATCTATATATGATTTCAAGCTCACATGGTCATTCACATTATAACTATTATTTGTAACGGAGTATTTATCATGTATGATTTATGTTTATGGTGCACAGGTATATACAAAAAATTAGATTAGGCACACTAAGGGCGGGTTGCACCACGCACACTTAACGAACTCATCATGGTTGCAGTAGACGTCAAGTCCGTTTTTCCGTTGCACCATGCACTTTAGCAGTCAGAAAGTTACGTTAACCTTCACCAGCCGTCGAGCACTGGTTAACTCAAATCTACGTTTAAATATGGCTGACAGTTTGCAAAAATGTCTCGTATTTCAAGGATAAATGCATTATTAGACAAAAAGACAGTGATATTTGATGAAAAATATTAAAATATTGTTAGCAGTAATAAATATATGCGAGTATCTGAACGTAAAAAGGCGTATACGATTGACGTTTGGTTTTATTCACAATTTTCAGATCAGATAACGGTATTAAATAATAAGTACATAAAATTCTTTGTAAAAAGTGCGTTATTTAGTTAAAATCGAGTGCCGAGTGACTTCAGGTTGAAATAGTACAGACTTCTGTTATGTATCACAAACATACCAGAACCTACAGTCATTGTCATGAAAGCCGACAGCCGTAGAATGAGCAGGACCAGAATCATGACAACCATTAAAAAACCACTGTTTTTGTCAATGAAGACCAAACCTTTGGAAACAACGGTTGACTTGAATACTGTAAGGTAGAAGACAAAAGGGGACGTAAACCTCCGACGCGGTGGAATGACCAGGTCAAGAAGAAAAACAAGTTTTATGACACGGTAGAACAGGCCACGAACGGGACTTCATGGGAGCAAGTCATACGATTCAAAAGATGCCAGATGATCAGAGAGGTTTCTTTAATGCTTTTAATAAGGGCATGAAGTTATAGCACCAAACATTTATCGCCAATGTCCTACAGAAATCGAGCCTCTACACCTAACTAAACAATGTTCAGAACAGTACATGTAAATAAAGTGTGATGCGGAATTTACAATCAAGTAAATAAGAGTGTCATGTGTTGTGGGACAATAAAAAAATAGTTCAACAATGGTTAGGTATCCACAAATTCAAATGTGTATGAAAATTCATTATAGTAATTCATATAATTCTTGTTTTTTATTTGATTTCATTATTTGCCTTAAAACAAGCACAGTAGGCCTCTATTTAATGACAACTTGTGATAATGTCACAAAATGTCCGGTCCCTTCAGTGTTGATAAAGAGCTTACACTGTATTTCAGTTTAATTTGTGAAATAAACACAAAGATTTTACAGATCTATTGAAACATTAAACCCATATAAATAAATAAACTATCTCCTGACAATTTGGTAATAGCATGGTTTAACTAATTTGACTTCATGTGTGTCGCTCTTCTATGGCAATTGTTACCTACCATTTGCTGCTCGTCGCTGCAATCAGGATTATGGCCAATCAAGTGTTTACAGATGGTGCCGGCATAGGTTGTAGTCTCAGTCCTACCAATAGTGTCAAATTCTTGTTTTATTTGGAATTTACTGGCATTAATTTTAGCCCTTTAAGCCAAATCTCATTCAACAAAACTAGTGGTAGGTGCCTACTTATGCTGGCACCTCCTGACTTTTGACAGATACCTTCCCCATTAGTATATTTTAAATCGGACATTATTATGAACATGCTTTTTTTAATCCAAATTGTACTCACTGTACAGTTCATGTAGGAAGATACTATTGCCGGTGACTGTACACAAAATAAGTACATGCATTTCATTTTGAAAGTATAAAAAGTAGATATATTTTCATACTTACATTTCTATAAGGGAAAAAGCTTCCTAAGATGATGTATGTATGCATGCATTTTTGATTAGTCCTAGTCCTATCATCAGTGCTCAAAATCAATTATAAAATATGTGTTATGTTATGATTTTACTATGAATTTATTAGTAATAAATAATAAAGGTCTCTCTTTATCATATATCTTTCCCAACCAGCATAGGTACCTATTTACAAATAAAACATAATAGTAACTAGGTACCTACCTACATGGCTGTTGTATGACTTGCAAACATATATCATTACAAAGAAATAAATGATTATGATTATTAAGATACAAGTGATAAGAAAACATTTTTGGAATCCTAGCCACACTAATGTTTTATGGTCACTTTTACCTGAATAATATTTGTAACATGTATCAAGAGTAGAGTATTGTTAATAACCATTATCAAAGATCTGTGGTTCAGTATATGAAGTTTTTTGTCCGATCAATAAGCTGGCTCACTTTGGCCAAGGGTCCGCTTCACACTATCCAAGAACTGATTGACCTGACTTAAAATACCTCAAGTGTCAAAATTCATTGATTATTTATGCCAAGTGCTAGAAAACTGGTGAATAATATTTGCAGTAGAAATATGTTTGGAGGGGGGAGGATCTTGCTTCCATCTACAAAGGAAACCTATGCCAGTGTTTGAATAATAAATAAAACAAAAATAAGGTAACTAAATAAATATAATTATGTATTTTATTATCAAAATTGAAATACTGATTGATTAGGTTAATATAATTATACTTTATTTTTACATTAAGATTCTACCAATTTCTTGAAATCACTGCATTTTTACTTTCAAACATCCTGGAGTTAAGCACTGAGTAGCATAACAAGCCTCGATTTCATCTTGTCTTCAATACCAAAGGTAAATTCAAACCTGAAATAAAAAACATTGTGTATCATTATTCATTAGTGTAACATATGTGCTACTCATCATTTGTTAACAAAGATGCTTTAGAACACTCATTTAATAAGTAAGTACATGTATAAGTTCAATATTTAGGACGTTGGTTACAGTGCCAGCCATAATCAACCAGGTTGGAGGGATTCAGTACCCTATTTTTACGAATTTTCAAGAGTTAAAACTAGTGATGCCTTTGTATTGCGATTGGGCTCCTTCTCTCCATTTGGTGCTTCCAGCAACGGCTTTACTTGTTTAGGGTTCTGTAAGTAGTAATAAACTAGCAGAATGATTTACTCACTATAATATAATGCACAATATACCAGCCGACTATTCTGGCTTTCGCTTTAAACTCCACTCTCAACACAAGTTGCATTATCCTTTGAAAAAATTTCCTCGTAAGGCGCAATGGATAGCCCACTTTTTGATTGAGTAATAAACATGTTCAGGAATGGCTAAACGTTTGTATATTCTTATTATTTTCAAGCTGCAGAGTGCAAAGTTAAGTTTAGTTCGCGCTCCTTTCTTTAGATTTTTTTTCTTCGTGTGACGATTTTGACAAGTTTAGTTTGGCACTTATGGTTGGGTTGCCATATGAAAATAATATTCTACCATGAAAATGTTGTTAGAAATGCGTTTATACAGTGGCATCCCTCGTAACTCTTACATTCTGTTATTTTGCACTTGGTGCAACCCATTCATGTTAGCAATCGTTAAGTACCTCCGATTAGCGTAACATTTGGCTTACTTTAACAGGCGGTTTGGTGCAACCCACCCTAAGGGTGGGTTACACCACGCATAACTGACTAACTGATCAACGTTAAATATGGCGAGGGGGCTGTAATCCCATAGAAAATTGTCAAACTTTTCATATAAGATTTTTATAACGATGACGTTGACGTTAACAGACGGTTTGGTGCAACCGGCCCTAAGTAGTAAAGTATATCTAGTTTTTAGTTACTTTGACGGTTGGATTGAGCAGATTTAGGGCGGGTTGCACCACGCACACTTAACGAACTCATCATGGTTACAGTAGACGTCAAGTCCGTTTTTCCGTTGCACCATGCACTTTAGCAGTCAGAAAGTTACGTTAACCTTAACCAGCCGTCGAGCACTGGTTAACTCAAATCTACGTTTAAATATGGCTGACAGTTTGCAAAGATGTCTCGTATTTCAAGGATAAATGCATTATTAGACAAAAAGACAGTGATATTTGATGAAAAATATTAAAATATTGTCTGCAGTAATAAATATATGCGAGTATCTGAACGTAAAAAGGCGTATACGATTGACGTTTGGTTTTATTCACAATTTTCAGATCAGATAACGGTATTAAATAATAAGTACGTAAAATTCTTTGTAAAAAGTGCGTTATTTAGTTAAAATCGAGTGCCGAGTGACTTCAGGTTGAAATAGTACAGACTTCTGTTATGTATCACAAACATACCAGAACCTAGAGTCATTGTCATGAAAGCCGACTGCCGTAGAATGAGCAGGACCAGAATCATGACAACCATTAAAAAACCACTCTGTTTTTGTCAATACCAAACCTTTGGAAACAACGGTTGACTTGAATACTGCAAGGTAGAAGACAAAAGGGAACGTAAACCTCCGACGCGGTGGAATGACCAGGTCAAGAAGAAAAACAAGTTTTATGACACGGTAGAACAGGCCACGAACGGGACTTGATGGGAGCAAGTCATACGATTCAAAAGATGCCAGATGATCAGAGAGGTTTCTTTAATGCTTTTAATAAGGGCATGAAGTTATACCACCAAACATTTATCGCCAATGTCCTACAGAAATCGAGCCTCGACACCTAACTAAACAATGTTCAGAACAGTACATGTAAATAAAGTGTGATGCGGAATTTACAATCAAGTAAATAAGAGTGTCATGTGTTGTGGGACAATAAAAAAATAGTTCAACAATGGTTAGGTATCCACAAATTCAAATGTGTATGAAAATTCATTATAGTAATTCATATAATTCTTGTTTTTTATTTGATTTCATTATTTGCCTTAAAACAAGCACAGTAGGCCTCTTTTTAATGACAACTTGTGATAATGTCACAAAATGTCCGGTCCCTTGAGTGTTGATAAAGAGCTTACACTGTATTTCAGTTTAATTTGTGAAATAAACACAAAGATTTTACAGATCTATTGAAACATTAAACCCATATAAATAAATAAACTATCTACTGACAATTTGGTAATAGCATGGTTTAACTAATTTGACTTCATGTGTGTCGCTCTTCTATGGCAATTGTTACCTACCATTTGCTGCTTGTCGCTGAAATCAGGATTATGGCCAATCAAGTGTTTACAGATGGTGCCGGCATAGGTTGTAGTCTCAGTCCTACCAATAGTGTCAAATTCTTGTTTTATTTGGAATTTACTGGCATTAATTTTAGCCCTTTAAGCGAAATCTCATTCAACAAAACTAGTGGTAGGTGCCTACTTATGCTGGTACCTCCTGACTTTTGACAGATACCTTCCCCATTAGTATATTTTAAATCGGACATTATTATGAACATGCTTTTTTTAATCCAAATTGTACTCACTGTACAGTTCATGTAGGAAGATACTATTGCCGGTGACTGTACGCAAAATAAGTACATGCATTTCATTTTGTAAGTATAAAAAGTAGATATATTTTCATACTTACATTTCTATAAGGGAAAAAGCTTCCTAAGATGATGTATGTATGCATGCATTTTTGATTAGTCCTAGTCCTACCGTCAGTGCTCAAAATCAATTATAAAATATGTGTTATGTTATGATTTTACTATGAATTTATTAGTAATAAATAATAAAGGTCTCTCTTTATCATATATCTTTCCCAACCAGCATAGGTAATTTACAAATAAAACATAATAGTAACTAGGTACCTACCTACATGGCTGTTGTATGACTTGTAAACATATATCATTACAAAGAAATAAATGATTATGATTATTAAGATACAAGTGATAAGAAAACATTTGGAATCCTAGCCACACTGTTTTATGGTCACTTTTACCTGAATAATATTTGTAACATGTATCAAGAGTAGAGTATTGTTAATAACCATTATCAAAGATCTGTGGTTCAGTATATGAAGTTTTTTTTCCGATCAATAAGCTGGCTCACTTTGGCCAAGGGTCCGCTTCACACTATCCAAGAACTGATTGACCTGACTTAAAATACTTCAAGTGTCAAGTTTCATTGATTATTTATGCCAAGTGCTAGAAAACTGGTGAATAATATTTGCAGTAGAAATATGTTTGGAGGGGGGAGGATCTTGCTTCCATGTACAAAGGAAACCTATGCCAGTGTTTGAATAATAAATAAAACAAAAATAAGGTAACTAAATAAATATAATTATGTATTTTATTATCAAAATTGAAATACTGATTGATTAGGTTAGTATAATTATACTTTATTTTTACATTGAGATTCTACCAATTTCTTGAAATCACTGCATTTTTACTTTCAAACATCCTGGAGTTAAGCACTGAGTAGCATAACAAGCCTCGATTTCATCTTGTCTTCAAAACCAAAGGTAAATTCAAACCTGAAATAAAAAACATTGTGTATCATTATTCATTAGTGTAACATATGTGCTACTCATCATTTGTTAACAAAGATGCTTTAGAACACTCATTTAATAAGTAAGTACATGTATAAGTTCAATATTTAGGACGTTGGTTACAGTGCCAGCCATAATCAACCAGGTTGGAGGGATTCAGTACCCTATTTTTACGAATTTTCGAGAGTTAAAACTAGTGATGCCTTTGTTTTGCGATTGGGCTCCTTCTCGCCATTTGGTGCTTCCAGCAACGGCTTTACTTGTTTAGGGTTCTGTAAGTAGTAATAAACTAGCAGGATGATTTACTCACTATAATATAATGCACAATACACCAGCCGACTATTCTGGCTTTCGCTTTAAACTCCACTCTCAACACAAGTTGCATTATCCTTTGAAAAAATTTCCTCGTAAGGCGCAATGGATAGCCCACTTTTTGATTGAGTAATAAACATGTTCAGGAATGGCTAAATGTTTATATATTCTTGATTTTCAAGCTGCAGAGTGCAAAGTTAAGTTTAGTTCGCGCTCCTTTCTTTAGATTTTTTTCTTCGTGTGACGATTTTGACAAGTTTAGTTTGGCATTTATGGTTGTGTTGCCATATTGAATAAATATTGTACCATAAAAATGTGAGTAGAAATGCGTTTAGACAGTGGCATCCCGCTTAACTCTTACGTTCTGTTATTTTGCACTTGGTGCAACCCATTTATGTTAGCAATCGTTAAGTAGCTCCGATTAGCGTAACATTTGGCTTACTTTTACAGGCGGTTTGGTGCAACCCACCCTAAGTCAGATTGTCCAGATTGAGCTGTCATTTTAGGCTCACCCCACACTATATAGTGTCTATCGAGCGCGACGCTCGACAAGCGTCGCGTCGATGCCTCGCCAACGCCGCGTCGCCGTTGCGTGGGCGCTCGTGCCGGTGTCGCGCGGCATCGACGCTTGTAAGATGCCAGTATGGGGTGAGCTTTAGTATCTGGAAAAAAATATAATAATATGAAACTATAGTTATGGTTAAAAAATGGGGTGTTTTCTTCACCTGTGGTATCCCTAATCTTAGCTGTCAAAATATATCTGTCCCTTACCGGGTATACCGACCCTCTGTTTAGAGTATATTCGGTCTCCTGGCAATTTTGCTTGGCATAATATCAGAAAATATCATAATTTTAAGCTCCAAAAAGTATTATTAAGTATCGTTCTCAATTACAAGATATTTCTAACACTTAGTTCCCTTCATTTTATGCATTTATGAATAGCCGAACATAATAATATGTTTTTTTGCGCCAAACAACTCTCCCTAAGGCATGTCGGTGAATGTTCAAGGTACATCAGGAGTGTTGTGCCTTGGATAAGTACCTTTCCCTTATTTGTGGAATAATAACCAATCTAATATTTGAATAGTCAATCTTTAGAAAATTACACTTTAGCGTGCAGGCAGGGTATTCAATTTTTCTGAAAATCGAAAACGAAAGTACTGTCTATAATTACAATCCTAGTCCTAGATCATATTTTCATAGAGTGCGTAGATTCGGAGGGAAAAGCGAATTTCTTCAGGATGGAGGACATTTTCTAAGGCGCTAGCGGTTCCTCGAGATCCTCAAATGTGAAATGGTGCGGACAATAAAACGGGACCTCTAATCAACATACACACAATTTCTGTCCGACGGATTATTTCTAGTTTTGTCGTATTTTGATTGTAATTCTATAGTGTAACAGTTTTCCCTACTTCCGTTGATAATTTCTCTTGAAATTCTCGAGTTGACGTATAGTTTAATCCCTTTTTAAAACAGAAAAAAATCAAGTGATACGGTAAGGTAAGGTATACTCAAAGCGAAAGTAAAAGCAATGAAGATGTAAAAATAAATATATGTGCAATAATGGGTGTCGGTTAGTACACGCGACCGCGAGCTGGATGAGGGGTCGACACGAGAACAAGCACCGTTGAAGCCCGCTGTCAGCGGCCCCGACCCTGCCACTGTCACTTTAATGTACCCATCTTTATGTTGAAGCGTCCATTACGGAGGTACGATTACAGAAATTTAAAATTTAGTTTTTAAATTTATGAAAGATTTTAATATCAGACTCTAAATAATACTCTTACAGATTCTTGTTGTTCTGTCTTTAGTTTAAAAAAATACATATCACTTACTTCGTTTTTTTTGAGATTAGAAATTGAGTAAACATAGAGACAGTAGTTGGCAACCTGTTCTAAATGTTCAATTTAAACACACTACAAGCACACCAACAGACGAATAGTTAATATGATTAAGAGTTCACATTTGTGAATAAATAATAACAATTTGCAGATTAAATAATACAACACAACAATAAAAACACAATTTCGTTCTGATTATCACATTAGAGACACGTGAAAAATTACAAACTAACCTGACTATTAATACTAAATAATAAAACAATTGTCTTAGGTGATGATGGTAAAAGATTTGGTGGATTACGAGGTGGCTTTTGTTGTTGTATCCCACTCGGGCCTGCCTCTGATTGTTCCTTAACTCTCCAACCAAACGCACAATAACAGAGCAAGCAAGTACCTTTACTTAAATAAGAATCACAATAAGCTTTAAACATTAAAAACTATCCAGGTATAGCTTAGAGATACTAATGACAGATGACGCGAGAAAATATTTAAAAATCGAACCATCCGTTTCGAACCTCTTTATTGTGTAACATTCACAAGAACATTAACAATGATAAAAATAAAATATTTCGTGCATATAACTACTGTCAAAATATTGTTAAATACTCAATATAACATTTACAAATACGAAAGCATAGCTTTACTATAAATACAAATATATTTAAGTATGTTTAATGACGGCGTAGGCACTTTGACAGTTGTGACATGTATCGTGCCTAATAAAGAACCCTGTACATCGTTCTGTCAACATTTTTCTGATCTCAAAAAAAACCGGCCAAGAGCGTGTCGGGCCACGCTCAGTGTAGGGTTCCGTAGTTTTCCGTCCGTCACAGTCAGTGTCCCCACTTAAGAGTTAATAACACCGCCATGTAGGATATGATATGAGAGTTCCACGTACAGCGACATCTATCGGCAAATTAAGTAAACTATTGCGCGCGAGCTTAAAGTATGGGAGATGATTTTTATGGAATAATTCTTTATTGCGTGAACCGATTTTCACCGTTTTTACTTTATTTGAAAGCACGTCATTTCATTGTAATTTTGTAGAAATCACAGGTACAATAAACACCTGCTTATACGGTTAAATTACAAACTTAATTCAGAAATTATTTTGTAATTTTTTTTCAAAAACTATTCATCCTATCAAGTTCAAAATAATTTTCCTAGAAAGATTTTATAAAGTTCTACTTTTGAGATTTTTTTCATATTTTTAAAACTTATGGTTCAAAAGTTAGAGGGGGGGGGACGCATATTTTTTTACTTCTGGAGCGATTATTTCCGAAAATATTTACATTATCGAAAAATGATTTTAGTAAACCCCTATTCATTTTTAAATACCTATCCAACAATATATCACACGTTAGAGTTGAAATGAAAAAAAAAATCACTCCCCACTTTACGTAGAGGTACCCTAATAAAAAAAAAAATTCCACTTTTTATTTTACCACTTTGTCGGCGTGATTGATATACATATTAGTACCAAATTTCAGCTTTCTAGTGCTAACGGTCACTGAGATTATCCGCGGACGGACGGACGGACGGACGGGCAGACATGGCGAAACTATAAGGGTTCCTAGTTGACTACGGAACCCTAAAAAACGAAGTATAACTGTGATTGTTGTAGAGACAGAACAATGAGTAAAGCTAGCTACAACTTGTAGCTAGCTTTACTCATTGTTCTGTCTTACTTGTTTTAGTTATAACAACCGATCACGAGTCTACACATTCTGGACAGATATTTACAAACCGAACTCTTGTAGCTTCCAACCTTGATGCTGGCAAAATTGTCCGAATGTAGAGATGCTATATAATTTTTAAGAAAAAAAAACCGACTTCAATGGGGGTAGCCGGTGAAGGATTATTGTAGATAGATGGTGCACTTAGATTCCATACAATGAAATAACTTGCTTAAAAAACGCAGCGGAGAGGACCAATCGCCAAACGTGAACTATGCGTCGTTGAAGAGTTCCGTTCTGATTATCATCAACAGTTCCACTTCATCAAATGTCACTCTTTTGAATGAAAATGCTTGATTTGTTGATAAAAATACAAAAGTCACTTTATGTATGCCTTTAAGATTTGAGGAATTCCCTCGATTCCTCGTGGAACTCATCATCAGAACTTGAGCTTGACGAAAATTGGTCCTGACAATCTAACTTGCTTAACAAACATAGCGAAGAGGAAGAATCGCCAAACATGAACTATGCGTCGTTGAAGAGTTCCGTTCTGTTCATCATCAGCAGTTCCACTTCATCAAATGTCAGTATTTTGAATGAAAATGCTTGATTTGTTGATAAAAATACAAAAGTCACTATGTGTAAGCCCTTAAGATTTGAGGAGTTCCCTCGATTCTTCATGGATCCCATCATCAGAACTTGAGCTGGACGAACATTTGTTCTGACAATTAAACTTGCTAAACAAACACAGCGAAGAGGACGAATCGCCAAACGTGAACTATGCGTCGTTGAAGAGTTCCGTTCTGATCATCATCAGCAGTTCTACTTCATCCAATGTCACTGTTTTGAATGAAAATGATGGTTTTGTTGATAAAAATATAAAAATCACTATATGTATGCCTTTAAGATTTGAGGAGTTCCCTCGATTCCTCATGGATCCCATCATCAGAACTGCGTTTTGACAAAAACGGGACCAATCTGTATATATATACTTACAATCAAAAAAAGAATTTTCAAAATCGGTTCAGACATGACGGAGTTATGGAGTAACAAACATAAAAAAAAATAAAAAAAAAAAAAAAAAAAAATACATACCGGCCGAATTGAGAACCTCCTCTTTTCAAATCTTGAAGTCGGTTAAAAAATAACTTTACTTAACTTAAAAGTAAACGAGAAATGTTTCTTATATTTCATCACGCGGGGCAAATTTTTCAATTCTTCGACACTCCCTAGATCAGGTTGCTATTATTAATTTGTCTATTAATCAAAACTAAGCTATTGAAATTGTCAAATTGTCTTTCCTATTTATACGGATTTTGTGTTTTAAATATCAGTTGTTCGGTTTATCAGTTTGTCTCTTTATTAGGTCGGGGTTGGCGTGAAAACGACGTAAAAAAAATCTTATGTATTAACTTCACCAGCAGATTTAAAAAATCATTGGCCAGGCTTGCGGCTATAAACATATGGTTATTTTTTTTTATATGTTAGCTATAAAATAAATACCACACGCCCATATAATTCCAAATCGGTGAGGGTTGCGTCTGTTTTGGACGACGTTCAGTTACCTATTGACTATATTATTTTCTGCTTAGTTTTCATTTCGCTGTGATCATTGGTTTATTGACAGTGGCATAGTATTCAGGCAGTTCAGGCTTATTAGTTGATCAAGTCGCAGTAAATCACTGGGGAGCTGCCAGCCGAATTCTAATCGTGACCGGATTCCGCGAGATCTTCGAGTACACCCGCGACCAACCGGGTCGCTGCGATCGATGCTAATACTCGCTTCGAATTTGTAATGTATTTTGCACGTGAATTACATCCAACTGTATTCTAAATATATTTTCTGTATTACTTATGACTAATTTTATAATCTCTTTTCAAAACATTTATCTTCCATAGCGACCGTAACGGACACCGATACGTCTGACGTAACGGATGATACCTAAATATATAAAACAGTAGTATTACAAAACAGTGCACAGCCTAAACCATTAATGGTAAAACATAAAAAAACACAACACTCCAGTGCAAAGGTTTTTACTTTAAATTCGGATTCGATAAAATGAGTGTGACTGAGTCTGAGTCGAACGTTCCGTCGCGACGGCAATGCGGCATCAGCACAATTACTTACCTAACAAAAAGTAAATGCCATATTAACTTTCTTCCTGCTTATTATTCTAGTAATCAAGTGATTTTTCTAAATAACGTAATACTGCATTTTTTTTGTCAAAGGAACCGTCTGTGAATCGTCTACCTACGAAATATGATGGAACTCGAAAAAAAAACATGATTTTTTTACAAAATACATGAATGTTTTTTTTTTTTTTTTTTTATACCACGACGGTGGCAAACAAGCATACGGCCCGCCTGATGGTAAGCAGCTACCGTAACCTATGGACGCCTGCTACTCCAAAGGAGTCACATGCGCGTTGCCGACCCTTTACAAAAAGGAGGATTCACTGTGTTGACGACTAAAGGAACAAGAAGGTCCCTCATCGTTAACACACTGGGTCCTCTTTGAGCTCTTTGGCAACCTTACTCACCAGCAGGAACACAACACTATGAGTAGGGTCTAGTGCTATTTGGCTGTGGTTTTCTGTAAGGTGGAGGTACTTCCCCAGTCGGGCTCTGCTCCAGATTTGAGCGATGACATTCGCTGAACGTGCCCTACCACACTTAGCGAGATGCCATTCGCAGTGCCCATACCTCTCTTTTTGGCGTAGTTTAAGGACATACCCAGGTCCGGACGTAGTTTAAGGACATACCCAGGTCCGGACGTAGTTTAAGGACATACCCCGGGTCCATGTATTAGAAATCTTTTTTATATACTTGAATTAATAAGAATCTCTTTTTAACTCCTATGTTATACTTTAAGTAGTGTCAGTTATTTATAAATTTATTAATAATAAATGTTACTTATAACAACTCGTGTCACTGTGGAGAAAAATCTAAATTAAAAAGTAAAAACAGGTACAAACAATACACTACAATACAATATACCTTTTTTTTGTTTCTTGTTAAAAATTAATTTAATAGATTATACACTAGTAAATAATTCACAAAAGGTGAAACTAGCTTATAATTAATAATTAGGGTGGTACACAAAAGGCGGTTATCGCTAAAAAGCGAACTCTTCCAGACAACCTTTGGGTGGTGGGAGACAACGTAAAACAATGAACAAATTTGAATACGAGTAGGTGAAGCTGGATTGAACCGAGAAATAGATATAAAGTGAAACAATAACAAACAACAATAAATAAAAGTCTAACTGATGCATGGGTCGATTAAAGATTGACAAAATGATGGAAAGTAGACTAGAGCATTCGCCGACGCTAATCAGTCCTCGAAAGAGTTGGGAGGTACATACAGGGTGTTTGGTAACCGGATGCAAAGCCGAAAGTAGGAGATAGCCTAGGTCATGTAGAACATTTTTAGCCATACTTGTCTTAGACAAATGTTATTAGTTTTTTTTAAATTTAAATTTAAAAATTTGTCGGAGAAAACTGCAAAACTTCAGACTAAATCGATAATTAGTACTTTTTTACTGCAGGTAGATTTTTTTTTGTTTTATTTCTTATTGTGCAATGTCTATCAAACACTAGAAAAGTGATTTCAAACATCTGTGTCTAAAGAAAACAAGTTGACAGCGATTTAAAATTTTAGTTACATGAAAATGTAAACGATTTAAGTGATTTCAAAGTACGAAAAAAAAAAAACTAAAATAGCCACGAATTTTCAAACCATTTTAAAAACATGCTTGGCTTTTACCCTTTTATTTAAGCTATCAAACACGACTGTAGCTACTGTATCCTTGAAAATAAGCCACCTAAACCAACTGGGTAGCTAAAATGTTTCACTCTACTTGTGATACTTGTGGTAGTTGTGGTGACGAATCTCATTATGATTTTACAATAAAACATTGGTTCTGAATACTAAGTTGGCGTTGACTTGACATTTGACTTGTTTTAAAAGGGTTAAGTGTACTGGACAAAACTACCACATGCAATTTTAACAAACAAAGGCTTGCGGCGGTGAGAGACAAAAGAGACTGATAGCGGCAGGCGGTGAGCGGCGTTAAACAAAGATGATCGGTTTTGTGCTTTATTGACAAAGATAAACTGATTAGCTACATGAGTATTTGTGCAAAAACTAGTAATTTAGTCTAGTTACAACTTCAGTTGCGATTAGACGTTCATTGTGGTTTAATTTCCCGCTCTCATCTCAATTTACCGTGTCAAGTTGTAGCTGCCGTAGGCGCTCCTTCACGTGTAATTACGACTTCTTCATTGTAAACATGGAGTTTACGAACGAAGAATACGCCGACATTATCTACATGTACTGCAAAGCTGACAGTAATGGAGCGATGGCCCGACGGATGTACCAAGAGCGTTTTCCAAACCGGAGATTGCCTAATGTGAGAGTGTTTTACAATTCATTCCGAAGGCTACGTGAGAATGGTATTGCTGTGCAACATGGAGGGAATCCAGGACGTAATCGCCCTGAAGTGGAGGAAGACGTTCTGCAGGCATTTGCAGAGGATCCGAATACGAGCATCAGAGTGGTAGCTCGTAATCTGAACTTGTACACATGGAAAGTATGGGCCACAATGAATCGTGAGGGAAAATATCCTTTTCGCGGCATCGGAGTTCAAGGTTTGGACGAAGGAGATCCTGCACGCCGAGTGGACTTCTGCCGATTTTTACTCAATGCGGATATCGAAGACCGACGTTTTTTGCGAAGCATTCTTTGGACCGATGAATCGAAATTTTCCCGGGAGGGGATCACAAATTTCCATAACCTACACCAATGGGCTGACAAAAACAACAATCCACATTGGAAAAAGCAAGTGTCCTTCCAAAGAAGGTTTTCCGTCAATGTGTGGGCTGGAATCATCGGCAGAGTCCTTATTGGGCCACATTTTTTGCCAAATAATTTAAATGGGGCAAATTATTTGGAATTTTTACAAAACGATTTGCCCAGGCTTATTGACGAAGACCAGCTGCCCGGTGCAGTGACATTTCAACACGACGGTTGTCCCGCCCATTACTCTCTGGCTGTAAGGGAGCATCTGGATAACTGTTTCCCGGACGGTTGGATCGGCAGAGGCGGACGAATCCCTTGGCCCGCTCGGTCACCTGATTTGACACCATTGGATTTTTTCGTTTGGGGCCGAGCTAAGGAGCTAGTCTACACACAAGAGGTCATTAATACCGTAGAAGAGCTGAGGGAGAGGATAGAAGCGGCGTTCGAAAGGATGAGGGAAGAAATGATATTCGGAACAACCACCACAGAAGTAAGAAGACGGGCTCGTGCTTGTATTCGAAACGGCGGGTCACATTTTGAAAACGAGCGATGATGTGTAATTTTAATGTGTTGATCGTAAAAATAAATAACTTATCTTTTATGCTTTTGTTTTAATTTACCCTAAACATTCCCTCTTATTAGTACAGGTAGCCTATTTTCAAAGATAAAATGGCTTGAGACATGATTGTCTTATCGCCCGCCGCCTGCCGCTATCAGTCCCTTTTGTCTCTCACCGCCGCAAGCCTTTGTTTGTTAAAATTGCATGTGGTAGTTTTGTCCAGTACACTTAACCCTTTTAAAACAAGTCAAATGTCAAGTCAACGCCAACTTAGTATTCAGAACCAATGTTTTATTGTAAAATCATAATGAGATTCGTCACCACAACTACCACAAGTATCACAAGTAGAGTGAAACATTTTAGCTACCCAGTTGGTTTAGGTGGCTTATTTTCAAGGATACAGTAGCTACAGTCGTGTTTGATAGCTTAAATAAAAGGGTAAAAGCCAAGCATGTTTTTAAAATGGTTTGAAAATTCGTGGCTATTTTAGTTTTTTTTTTTTCGTACTTTGAAATCACTTAAATCGTTTACATTTTCATGTAACTAAAATTTTAAATCGCTGTCAACTTGTTTTCTTTAGACACAGATGTTTGAAATCACTTTTCTAGTGTTTGATAGACATTGCACAATACGAAATAAAACAAAAAAAAATCTACCTGCAGTAAAAAAAGTACTAATTATCGATTTAGTCTGAAGTTTTGCAGTTTTCTCCGACAAATTTTTAAATTTAAATTTAAAAAAAACTAATAACATTTGTCTAAGACAAGTATGGCTAAAAATGTTCTACATGACCTAGGCTATCTCCTACTTTCGGCTTTGCATCCGGTTACCAAACACCCTGTATACTCGTAACACCACAACAGTGTGTAACAGGTCGCCATTGGCACGCTCTTCGCTTCGACAACCACGTGCAAGAGTTTAATGGCATGTACAATAGTTTACTGCGTCGATACCGATTTGTATGTAACGACGTATTCGTTACATTATCTTCTGATCCGTGGATAATTGTGCATAATTTGTGTTTTATCTGTGGCAATGTAACTTTTTAAATTTAAAAAAGTTAGTTCTGTTTACTTTCATTTTAAAGTTTCAGATTGCGTTTTTTATTATTTACTTATTAATGTAATAATGGTAACATCTGCCACCACTGTTCAATAAATAAATGTACTTACTAAGAAAGCTCAGCTAGGATATTAATATACCTTACTATAATATACTGTAGTGTACCTTAACTACCTTATGCAGGTTTTTTGCGTGATAAATGTGACTTTGAGGTTATGCAGATTTTTGTATTGAATATTTGAATTATCATTTAAAGTTCTTTCTTTCAGTGTAAATCGGATAATTAAAGTGAAAACTGGTGCCAAATGAAGTCCAAGAACGTTTGGTGGTCAATATTGTCGAAAGAAAGCGGTAAATATTTAACAAGCAGTACCTACCTACAAGCACCAAGAACTCCGCTACCTTCCAATATTTTAACAAGTCATTGTAATGTTTTCCCTTGATATACCTCAGCAATGTGTACAATAAATAAACACCAAAATCTCACGTTTTATTAATTCATTAATGATATACTTCGTACTATAGGTCAGTACCTAAAAATAGTCTTAAAACAATTAAAGGAAATCATAATAATTAGGAGTATTACTGAGTAATATGCATTATGCAGCTAAGTAAACTTATTCCATTCTAAGCTGAAAAGTTGTATTTTCTAGTAGATATGCTCGTTTTCCTCGGCTGGCCTTATGATTTTAGCAATCAATGTTTGTTTTCTTGCTGGGTTTCAACACTTTTAACTATTGTATTTTGACCGCATAATTTCCACCTCCGATCTTCTGTCCTTTTTAGATGTTGGTTATTTCAATTTCTTTGCCCATTCTAATTCATACATAATAATAGGTATATCATGTATTCATGTATCAGACTCAGAGTTATCAAATTATTTTATACAATGCAGAGTTAAAATTCTCCACAAACTTCAGTGACATATGACCTACTGAAGAGCGTGGCCATTTTGTTCGATCTACATTGCTGCTTTTCTATGGAGCAATGCTGCTTTTCGATTCGCCCTAGAGTGTTGCTATATTTTTGTTTGATGTACATTGCTACTGCGTTCGTTGGCTGGCCAGACTATATGTATCACAATTTTGAAATATATCCAGTGGTTAAATTAACGCTAAAGTTGTCTTCTCATTCACTTAAAATATAATTTGTTTTAATTAATAAAACACAACTAGAAAAATCTAACAAATAAACAATGATTTGAGGTTAACTTATAAATGGCGCGCAATTTTCTTTTTTGGATGTGCGTGCAGCTTGAGGCAAAGGCCCGAACGTATTATGCCAAACAGCCAATATTAGAACAGACAATACGTGTTTAAAACACAATTTATAGTGTATTACGAGTAATATAATAAATTGAAATGATTCTTTTTCACAATCAAAATTGTATAACTTGTATTCTACCGTAAATGTGTATATTTTTAATATATTTACTTTTGAATGCAAACTCCTAAAGAGTTAAAAAAAAGTAAAGGTAATACCCGACTAAATTACAACGATTTGTCTGCGTACATACAACTTGGTACTACAAAGTCCTAACAAAGTACAAACGTCACTTGATCGGATTATTAAATTATTGCACTAGTTCGATAATTATTGTGAAATGCACGCGTGTTTAAAACCCAGGGTTATGAGACTTATGAGCATAAAAGCGGTGGAATACGAACCTCGTTACGAGCAGGTGTGTTGAAAAATTATATAAGGTATTCATAGTTCTGATAGAAAATAAGGCATCAATATCAAAGGCAGTGCGGTGTGACAATGATAGGGCAATATTATGGTTAAAATTCGTCTTCATATCACTGACGATAGTCAGAATGTGATCGATTCCTCAGAATAAAAAAATAGGGAATAGTTCTGGTTATAAACAGTAAAATAAGATGCCCAGGACCGCGCAAAGTGGAGGAAAGCGAGCAGGAAAGCTGACCCTGGCAATAGCCGGGATAACGCTAGGTAGAAGAAGAAGAAGAGTTCTGGTTATAAACATTTTAAGGTAAAGTAAACTATCGATATTGCGTTAGGTAATGGGCGAATCCACTTTTAGATAGTCCACGATATTCAAACTTCAATCGAAAATTTCGCTACTTTTATATAATTTTATGTTATACGCAAGATTTCTCTCGCAGCACCCAATTCAGTTTGGCAACATGGTTGAATAGTAGAGAATGCCTTATGCTCGACCGAGACAGTGAAGTGGCCAGACATCAACATGACACTCGACCGGGACAGTGAAGTGGTGAGACATCAACATGACACTCGACCGAGGCAGTGAAGTGGCGAGACATCAACATGACACTCGACCGAGACAGTGAAGTGGCGAGACATCAACATGACACTCGACCGAGACAGTGAAGTGGCGAGACGTCAACATGACACTCGACCGAGGCAGTGAAGTGGCGAGACATCAACATGACACTCGACCGAGACAGTGAAGTGGCGAGACATCAACATGACACTCGACCGAAACAGTGAAGTGGCCGAGTGGGTTTACACGCGTTTTTGTATTTTGTGGCGAGTCAGACTTTTTTTTTATTAACGACGTGCGTGAAAAGTTAACTTACTCAATTGTAAATAGGAATAACATAATATGTTTATTACGATATTATCGTTTCAGTACATATAGTTTTTTTTTCCTGAAATATGAATTTGTGGAATCATTAATTGGAGTAGAAGAAGAATCGTGTTTGGATTGGATGTCCTAAGAATCTTGATCTTGGTGCTGCAAGTGCTGTTTTAAAGTAATTGCAACCAGAGAATCGTAGCAGTGAATTTAGAGCTTTTTGAGGATGAATAATTATCATGAACGTGATGAATGAGGATGAATAAAATCAAAAGATGGGCGAGAGTCGCGAGTGCGGCGGGCGAGACCCGGTGCCGAATTTTTATTTTAAAATACATAAACAATGCATTAAAAACACAATCTATTTCAAACATAACCCCAACACACAACAAATAATCAACCAATATTAAATTTGTTTTAATGTTATTGTCTCTGTAGCTAAAAGTCAAATTCAGGAAGGAGAATCTTCTGTTCTTGTAGCTATTATTACTTATTCTGTAATTCTGAGATCATAATTACTAGGAAAGAAGGTCCTATTGCCTTCCTTGGGTAAGTTGCAGCGAGAATACTTACCTATAAAGGTAACTATGCACTACTAAACTAGGTGTCATGACAAGGTTCTATAAAACAAAATTATTATATAAAACAATAAAATTCTAGGAAACAAAATTATATAGTAGAAAATACAACATATAACAAAATGAATTATTAAATATTAATAGTTTTTCTAGTGACATTGACTTCTACTTCCACTTCTATTATTCAGGATGTAAAATAAAGTATTTCAATTAATTTACGTAATATCTTTTGATTGTAGTTTTCTACAAACCAAGATTGTGCATGTCATCACAAGAAAGCAAGTATCTATGGTTCGGCAACTTATAAGTATTTGGCGAGGAGCCAGACTCACGCCAGATGTTTACACTTCAAATTGGTTCCACATTTTGATGATTTTCGTATTGTGTAGCCTTTGTTTAGTCTAAGAGGGATGATGGCACATGTTGAATTTTGTAATAAAATTTAGTTAAATGGATGCAAAATGATCAATATATCCTATTAAATAGAAAATGAAAGAAATCTATCGAAATAGTTCAAAGATATCAGACTTCAAAGTTTCCAAATTTAACGATTTTTTTAAAGTACAAAATTTAAAAAAAACAATGACAGCATTCGATTTCTCAAATATTAGTGTAAAATAAATTGTACAGTAAATATATACATAAACCCAATATTTCACTTTCAAAATAACAATTTCATAATTTTTCCATACTTTGAAACTATGCAATCGTGACGACACTGTTGCATATCATTTTGTTAGGAGCGTTTTGAGAAACAAAAGCGAGTGTCAGATTTTGAATCTGATTTCTGACTTTTGTGTTGCTTTAACGCAATTGGCCCCATCCATATAGACATTTGATCCTCACAAGAAAACGAATCGATTGATACCATACATGAAAACAATTCATCATGCCTCCGTTGCTTTTTCATTATTGAATAATATGAAATATGCTGAATATAAAGCTTATTGGGCACTGGTCTCACATTATGAGAAAGAAAAGAAAATAAACCCTTAGATTACTTATAGGTATAGTACTTATCTTGAAGTAAAACTGTTACGTTAAAGTGCAAGAAATTAAGTGCAGTTCCGTTACGGCATTCGTGCGAAGCAGCCGTGTCTTATTAATTACGATGTTTACCTGGATCGTATTGTTATTATCAAGCGCCGAGGTGATTTTTAGGGTTCCGTAGTCAACTAGGAACCCTTATAGTTTCGCCATGTCTGCCCGTCCGTCCGTCCGTCCGTCCGCGGATAATCTCAGTGACCGTTAGCACTAGAAAGCTGAAATTTGGTACTAATATGTATATCAATCACGCCGACAAAGTGGTAAAATAAAAAATGTAAAAAAATTTTTTATTAGGGTACCTCCCCTATACGTAAAGTGGGGAGTGATTTTTTTTTTCATTTTAACCCTAACGTGTGATATATTGTTGGATAGGTATTTAAAAATGAATAGGGGTTTACTAAAATCATTTTTCGATAATGTAAATATTTTCGGAAATAATCGCTCCAGAAGTAAAAAAATATGCGTCCCCCCCCCCTCTAACTTTTGAACCATAAGTTTTAAAAATATGAATAAAATCTCAAAAGTAGAACTTTATAAAAACTTTCTAGGAAAATTATTTTGAACTTGATAGGATGAATAGTTTTTGAAAAAAAATTACAAAATAATTTCTGAACTAAGTTTGTAATTTAACCGTATAAGCAGGTGTTTATTGTACCTGTAATTTCTACAAAATTACAATGCAATGACGTGCTTTCAAATAAAGTAAAAACGGTGAAAATCGGTTCACGAAATAAAGAATTATTCCATAAAAATCATCTTCCATACTTTAAGCTCGCGCGCAATAGTTTACTTAATTTGCCGATAGATGTCGCTGTACGTGGAACTCTCGTATCATATCCTACATGGCGGTGTTATTAACTCTTAAGTGGGGACACTTACTGTGACGGACGGAAAACTACGGAACCCTACACTGAGCGTGGCCCGACACGCTCTTGGCCGGTTTTTTATCTAATGAGCGACCAGCCGGCCGCCCGGCGCGCCTGGTTGCTAAGCAAAAATGAGTGACAATGACAAGGAAAGCGTGAATAACTTATCGGAGGACGAGTCGTTGGATAGTTTACCAGAAAATTATGGATATTTAAAGGGATGTCAGAACTCAGAAGAGGAAGAAATGGAACTGGGAGATGAATCAAATCTTAGGCCGGAAAAGAGAGAAAGGGATAACGAAAAGGATGACGAAGAGTGGACGCTAGTCGGACGCAATAAGGAGAAGAAACTGAAGCCCGATGACTCTGAAGTCTATATTTCAAGTACAGATAAATTACCTAAACAGTTTGCGTTTGCCAAAATATTAAAAGAATTGGGAATAAAAGAGATTAAGAGTGTAAAGTATGTTAACCCTTATAAGGTAAAGATATCGTGTAGTACTGACTGTGCAGAAAATATCGAGAAGTGTAAGGCGTTTGCTGATAAGGGCTGGAGGATTCAAAAGGCGTGGGAAAGCAGTTTCTCATACGGTGTTATAAGGGACGTCGACCTTGAACTGTCAGACGAGGATATTTTTAAAGAAATTGAATGTAGGGACCCCCCAAAATTGATTTCTGCAAAACGTCTTAATAAACGCAGTTCAGAAGGAATGGGATGGACTGCAAGTGAGTGTGTACGACTTTGTTTTGAGGGCACGTGGTTGCCGCCTCACGTCTCCGTGGACGGCTTAAGGATTCGAGTTGAGCCGTTTGTATTCCCAGTTACCCAGTGCACGCGTTGTTGGAAAATGGGTCACAGTACAAAGAGATGTCCTAGCAAGGAAGTATGCCCAAAGTGCGGTGACAAACATGCGAACTGCAATGTGACAGCGTTTAAATGTGTCAACTGTGGTGGCAACCATATGGCTTTACAGAGAGTGTGCCCTGTATTTATTAAAGAAAAGAGATTGAGAGAGATTATGGCAGAATTCAATTGTACCTACAGAAAGGCGTTGCAAGTGTATGTTCAGCCTGAACCAGATGCTTTATCGAGGCCTAACGTAATGATAAATAGAAGTAGCCTAGTATTACCCAAGCAAAATTTGCAAACAGAAACCACTACCGTAAAGACCACCCCCGGGACCCAGGGGCCATCATTCGTGGATATAGTGACAAGAGCGCAAATACACCAAGAGGATAGGACTAAACAACCAGCAAGTCATAGAGAGCTAATACAAAAAAAAGAAAAGCGCCCAGGTTTAGAAGAACTGTTTTCGAACGAAGCCACAGAGAATCCAGAGCAACAGAACTCGCGCGGTTTAGAGACGGAGACAGAAAAAGAGGAGAAAAAATATAAACAAGTTCATTTAAGTGAGCTATTAAAAAAATTAAAAGATATAATATTACTTAAAAAGTTAAATTGTAAGGACAAGACGTTTCAGGTTATAAAGTGTTGTATAGAGTGGTTTATATTGTTATGCGTGGAAAATATTTCAGACTGGCCGGTGTGTAAAAATTTAATTGACTTTTTAAATGGGTCATACACCAAAACTAGTTAAGTTGAACCTATTGCAGTGGAATGCACAGAGCCTCAGACCAAAAGTGTTACTTTTAGAAAATATTTTAATATCTGAAAAAATCCACATCGCAGCCGTGAGTGAAACGTGGCTAGAGCCCTCTAGCGCCCTAAAGGTAAACAATTTTAATATTTTTCGAAATGACAGAGATGGCTCATATGGTGGAGCGGCTCTCATAGTTCATAAATCCATTAAATGTAAAGCTGTACATATAGGAAACAATAACCTCGGAATACAAGTAATATGCATACAATTGTTCAACTGCGATCGATTACAAAATATTGTATCGGTGTATTGTCCTTCGAGCGTTAAAACTAGTCTTAGCGATTGGGACGTTTTATTTTCAAAGTTTTATACTAAAACGTTAATCATGGGCGATTTTAACGGTCATCATGTTAGCTGGTCGTATAAAAATGATCAGAGAGGGTCTCAGCTGTTAGAAAGCTCAAGTGACAATCATTTTATGACCCTTAATAATGGGGATTGGACTCGAATTCGCTTAGTTAATAGTTATTTACAACAGTCGTCACCAGATGTGACTTTTGCATCTTCCGATATCGCCGTACATTTCGGTTGGAAAGTGTTAAATGAAAATTTGGGTAGCGATCATTTTATGATTAAAGTTTCTACCAGTTGGGAAATTATAATAGGCTAATATAGGGGACGCGCCCAAAAGACGTAGGAATTTTAAAGCAGCGGATTGGGATTCTCATAGAAACTTGTTGAAAAACCTTTTAGACAATGTTAAAGTTAACCCGGACGATTTGCAAATGTCCTATAACAGTTTTGTAGAATGTATTTACATGGCAGCAGACTTGCATATTCCATTTATTAAAAATGCCATTGACCCTAGCAGTAAGTTTTCTCCAAAACCTTATTGGAAACCGTCTCTGTCGAAATCAGTAGCAATGCGACGTTTAGCACTTGCACAATTCAGAAGAAACCCTACCCCTTACAATTTAGAACACCTTCAACGCAGAGTACAAGAATCCCAGAGATTAATTAGGAAAGCGCGAGATGCAGCATGGCAAACATTTTGTTCGTCGTTAAATGAGACGGTAACACAATCTGATATGTGGCGAAAGATGAGGTGGTTTAAAGGTTGTAAGAATAGTCAATCTAATGTGGATTACGAACGGGCGCAGGAACTCCTGTATAGTTTAACTCCAGATTATGTCAGCAGAGAAGAATTGATTTTTAATTATAACAATTCGAAATTAGAGCGTCCTATTACGAAACAAGAATTAGAACGCAATATACGCCACAAAGACACCTCACCCGGATGCGATAATATTTCTTATTCGATGATTAAAAATTTGCCCGATAACGGAAAGTCCATCCTTCTAAATTTATACAATAATTTCTTATCTACCGGCTTTGTCCCAATTCAATGGCGAGACATCAATGTTATTCCCATACCTAAACCTCGTTCGGAATCGCTAAAGCCCATATCAATGATATCCTGTTTATGTAAGTTGCTCCATTCTAGTTATTCTTACGAACCGCATGGAATGGTATGTCGAAAGAAATAACCTATTATCACCCTACACCACTGGATTTAGGAAATGTAGATCTACCCTAGATAATCTAACCTACTTAGTGTCGAAGATTCAAACCGGTTTTGCAGATAACCAGCAAACAATAGCATGCTTTATAGATGTAAATAGCGCGTATAATAATGTAGATGTGTATTTCTTGTTAGGCATAATGAATGGAATTGGAATCGGGGCAAAAATATGTCAATATATCTGGAATTTCCTAAAACATAGAAATTTAAAAATATATGTAGGTAGTGGGTCTGTTATATGTAGAACTACTGATCGAGGTTTAGCACAGGGAGATCCTATGTCGCCTTTTCTTTTTAATTTAGCAACCATAAATATATGTAAGAACGCAATATTTCACGAAGAAATTCACATCTCGCAGTATGCAGATGACTTTGCTATATTTATGACGGGAAAGAAAGTACATGATATCGTTAAGACTTTACAAGACACACTTGATATTTTTTCCGATTTATTAACGCGTATAGGACTGGATATATCGGCGAATAAAAGTAAAGTCTGTGTGTTTAAAAGAGGTTTTTTGAGGGACCCTATAAACATTAAAATAAATGGTTTAATTTTGGAAACGGTAGACAACATAAAATATCTAGGTCTTTGGTTAGATCGACACCTTAAATGGGATAAGCATATTAATATAATTGTAGAAAATGCCCTACGCTTTTTAAATGTTTTTAAAATTTTAGCTGGGCCTGGTTGGGGAATGCATCAGACTTATTTAAGAAGACTATATATTGCATCTATACGTAGCAGATTAGACTATGCAAGTTTTTTATACGATAATATCACTAAAACACGTTTGAGTAAATTAGATAAACTGCAAAATCAGTGTATGCGCACAATTGGCGGTTTCATTAAGAGTACAGCAATACATGTTATGGAATATGAACTTCACCTCCCACCACTTTATATTCGCAGATATTACCTGGCTGGCAAATACTGGCTAAAGACTAAATCTTTCGATCAAACAGAAAATTTGAAGGTTGTAGACCAATTGGCCGCAAGTACTCAAAATAATTTTTGGAGACGGAAAAAGAAGCCATTGTTAGTAGAAACGCATGATTATTTGAAATCTAGAGCAATATATTCAACTAGTAAATTAGAGATATTTTCTTTAGACACATGGGTTAGCGATGTGGATTTGTCGGAGGTTCTAAAGTTTTATATTGACAACGTAAATAAACCTAAACACCAATGTAACTTACTTAATTTAAAGAAAACTTGTAACGCGTTTATTAAATCAACATACTGTAATTATTATCACATCTATACAGACGGTTCTAGGGATAGCGATGGGTCCGGTCTGGCTGTGTTTGAGCCTCAGTCTAATAGTAATATTAAACTACAGTTAAAGGCTAAGACGTCCTCTATGAGTGTAGAATTGCTGGCAATTGCAGAAGCCCTCTCTTACATCGAGTCTTTTGATACTGGTAGATTTGTAGTGTTTACGGATTCAAGAAGCGGTTTACAACACTTGGCTCGATGCACCTCGAACTTTCGAGGCGCACCGATAGCCTATAGTACTCGTATTTTGAGGTCAATTTGCAAATTGCAGGCAAAAAAAATTGTCATAGTTCTTCAATGGGTACCATCTCATATCGGGTTACCTGGAAATGAGAAGGCAGATCGACTCGCAAAAGAAGCAGCAACGGACGGACTACACACAAGTTGGTTACCAGTCCACAGTGATATATTATATGCGATAAAGCAAAAATGCGTGGAAAAGTGGAAATTATACTTTGACGAGCGGTCTCTAAGCAAGGGTATCTGGTATCGGACTATTCAGCCTAATTTGACCCGTATTCCTTGGTTTGTGGGGTTAGATATCGCCAGATCGGATGTTGTCACTGCCCTCAGGCTGCGATCCGGACATATACCTTTAAATAGTTTCGGACATATTATGGGTAAAAGTCAGTCACCAAATTGTACTGAATGTAAAGTAAAAGAAGATGTGTTTCATATTATGGTAGAATGTGTCCGAAACGAGGCCGAGAGGAGAGACTTCATACAAAAATTCAAATGTAATTTATACGATTTAGGGCAAATTAACTTAATTCTAGCATTCCCGCAATCAGAAGCGGCGAAGATGATTTATGAAATTGTTAATATAGGCATTAAGCGTAGGTAATCAAAAGCTGTTCTGTTTTAATGTGTCACAATAAGGGTGACATTTTCTATTGTGAAAAAACCCTTTTTTCTTTAATAAAGATTAAAAAAAAAAAAAAAAAGAAATTAAGTGTCACTATTTCTGCTGGCGCAATGTTGAAACCAAATGGAGGATTTAATCGGCGGCCATAAAAAAATACGTGACACGCTAGAAACTATTTTTTTGCAGAACCATCTGTCTAGTTGAAGAGACTAAGAATCTCTACAGACTATTATTTTTCGCCGTCTAGTTGCTTTGGAAATATTATTTAGGTGTATACAACGTGTTACTTGAGCCACTGAAAACCCCAGACACCCCAAATGATTTTATTGTTGCTAATGAATCTAGAGTATTTATTATTCAATCAGTTAATTATTTCGCAACATATTCGTATGTTTAATTTTCCTTGCAATTCTATTCAATTCTTAACTCTACATTCGTCACGTTGCTTTGTGTCATATCTACCTATCAACCTACTTTGTCAATTCGTGTGACATAAGATTTGTAAGGTACCTACTGTGAGTACAGTGGATCTCTTTGCCACCATTTTACCGCTTTGTCAACTTCAAAGTTAACTTTATTAATGATTGTATCCTGGATTCTATTTTAAGAGAAAAATCAAGTCAAGTACCCGTTTTTTTTTTGCATTATGAGCTAACGTATGCCTGACATTAGGTTTAGATACCGTACGGGTATCATATGTGTACGGGATTCTGGTATTTAGTATGAGATATGCGCCTACAGGAACATTGATTCGGTAACCGTATCCATCCGGCAACCTGACGCAAAAATCTGAGAAGTTCTCCTCCAGCCTCAATTTAATATGACAAGTGTATAAATAGGTATGATAAACATTTGTAGATACGTGCTTAGGCGTACTATGTGAAAATTTCGTCATTAACGATTTTACTTTTAAGTTTGTCAAATAAATAAATTGCCAGTAACTCACACACAATTATATTGCCTGTTTTAATGATAAGATTTACTTACATTAAAATACAAAACGCAGCTAATCTTTTGGTTTCTCACAATACTCATTATTTCACACCAACCGATAAAAAGTTGAGCGATATCCGTGTCCAATCTTGTTTTGCAATGTTGTCCTTTTCCTCAAAGCTGAAAGTTTCACTCGTGAAATAAACCTAGTTGTAATTAATTTTCTTCTCGTTAAAAAGGGTTTATTTACGCGCGATGTAGAGCCGCAAACATTGTTCGTACAATACGGCGATAAAACGTTGACAACTTCAAACTGTTTCCGAAAATATCGTCCCGTAGTTAAGATTCACGATATAGTTACATCATCGTTCTAGCTAATGCGTACCGTTTTGCAGTAATGATAGTGTGTGAAAGAATCAATACTGGTAATAAGTAACAACAACCTTAACAACAATACTTCGACAATGACAACCGACATGACACTTCGTACAATAAAATAAAAACTGGCCAAGTGCGTATAGGACCACGCATAATGGAGGGTTCCGTACCTTCAATCTTTCGAAGAAGTTGTTTGGAGATAGCTCAAAAATGGCTGAACCGATAAATTTCAAAACGATTTTCGTTGAAACTATGTGATACGGCGCATCTTCTCAAATATTTTCATATATTTTGGACTTACGGTTCAAAAGTTACAAGGCCCCGGGGACGACACATTTTTTCTGACTTTCGAAGCGATTATTTCAGAAAATATTCACTTAATCACAAAATGTTCAAAGAAACCTCAATGTTTCTTTTAAATATCTATCCATTGATATACCACATGATAATGGTTATTTTTTTTTAAATTTAGTTACATGTATGAAGTGCCATTTTGGCTACGGAACCCTAAAAACAAATTTGTCAAAGATGCCAGCAAGTATGTTATATGCAACCTCTATCTCCTAACCTATACAATGGTAAACTGTAGCATTACAAATATTTAGACTAGACATGTAAAAAAACTACATATTAAAAAAAATTGCCATGTTAAGAAATTCTGCAATAGATTCTACTCTTGATTCTAAGCAAACTGTTTCCAGGTTTTCAGTGCGTCACGTAACACGTTGTATGTTAACAATAAATTATTTTATTTATTTTTATTTACATGGAAGATATTGTTTTGTCCCTTTAGTATTCCAGTATATCTATCTTTCTAATCTTCTGCATGTCTGTTTGCCAATCAGCAAAGGCCTTCTCCAGCTTTCTCCACTCGTTTTTATCCTGCGCTCATAGGTGCCAGGTTACACAGGGTAAGTCTTCCTTAGAATATTCATAGTAACAAATCGTAAGTATTGACATTTCACAGAGAGTATTTGACTCGTTAGGATAATAGCCCATGGTAATGGCAGAGAGTATATATGAAGTAGAGCAGTACAGTCTAATAATTTTTTGGGACATCAGAGATTTTTTTGAGACGTCTGTAGCGCCATCTGAACGAGAGCAAACCAAACTTACGCATAATGTAAGGGGACCATACTTTGCCATCTAGTAATTGATAACGTTACTAGATGGCGCTGTACTCTCTGCCTTATGAACATCATTCGGTAGCTTTGGTTTGCTCTCGTTCAGATGGCGCTTCAGACTAGGAGCCTCAAAAACTTCTTAGACTGTGCCGCTCTACTTCATATATACTCTCTGGTAATAAATATTTACCGTGCTATCCAATACTAGTGATGACTTTCCAATAACGTGTACAGGGACAGCACAGCGATTATAAAAGCTTCCTAGATATAAATATATCCATTTTAAAAATAGGAAATTGCAGTGATTTATTTCTCGTGCTCACGGACATGTCGATATGGATGCCGTGCGCCGCGAGCGCCCAGCCGTCGATAACCGAGGCCGGTGGAGATTCAGAAAACAACATTCAATACATATTCATAAATATGAATACAATATCAGTGCATCACGCGACACATTGGGCTCTAAAAAAAGTAAACGTTATCCATACGTTATCGGTTTTATTTTGGCACTGTCGATGTGAAATGTAACTTAACTCGAGAACAACACCCCCAGTATTTTAAGTGCTGAACAATGTCCTTGATAGTACTTTGTATATTATTTCAATTGAAGGCTTAAACAGTTGTAATTTTTAACCGACTTCAATTTCATAGAAGGAGGAGGTTCTGTATTCGGTTTGGGCTTTTTTTTTATGTATGTTCACCGATTACTACGAGACGCGTGGTCCGATTTGAATAATTCTTTTTTTGTTTGAAAGGGTCTACTTCCAAGGTTGTCTCATATCAATCTGGTGCTGTTCTGATGATGGGATCTATGAGGAATTGAGGGAACTCCTCAATTTTTAAAGGTATGTGTATGGTGATTCAGGTGTTTTCTTAAGCAACGCGAGGATTTTCTCTCGAAATCCACCAATTTGATGAAGTGAACCTCATGATGATGGTTGTTTTGATGATAATGATGATGTTTTTTTTTAATGTAGGATGTTCAGCGATTACTCCGAGACCCGTGGTCCGATTTCAGGAATTCTTTTTTGTTTGAAAGGAACTACCTTTGAGATGGTTCCACATGAATCTGGTGCTGTTCTGATGATGGGATCCATGAGGAATTGAGGGAACTCCTCAGTTTTTATTGGCACATGTATGGTGATTTGGTTGTTTTTTTTAAGCAACTCAAGCATTTCCTCTCGAAAACCACTAATTTGATGGAGTGGACCTAATGATAAAGGGCATATATGATATGTGGAACTTTCCTTACATTGAGAACGTATCATGAACTTTTTCTTATATATCCTCACCGATTATTGCGAGATCCGTTGTCCGATTACGATAATTATATAACCACTAAAAATGGAAAAATAAAAACTTTTTACAAAAAAAAGATAAACCGACTTCAAAAAGGATAAAATAAATTATTATATTATTTATATGCGTTATAAACTGATATGTTTGAAGTCGGTGCCAAGCCAAAAAGTTACAATACCGGTCAAATCAGCTTCAAGTCTGAAAATCACATAACATTTCGATTCCTACATATATTGAAAAGGTGAATGTGAATCTATCTGTTACATTTTCACGTCTAAACTACTAATCCAATTTTGATGAAATGTGGTACCCATCTATATATACTCTGATACACGTCTACTTTGTCAATAATCAGAAAAAGGCGGTAAAATAAAAAAATATATAAACACGTATGGTTGACCTTCCATAGAATTTTTTTCTACTGAAAAGGTGGGTCCCACACACCCAGTGTGTCTGAGTATAGAAAGATCAATCTAGCCATTGAATTCCTTTACACTTCGATATTACACCTTAGATGAAGTAGGATAAATAATTCAAACCGAAGGACGGACTCCGTTCGAGATATGGTTAGTCCGAAAACTAGTAAAAAAGTTTATTAACAAACATCATAAGACGCATGATTATACTTTCTTTCTGTACTTGAATGAAAACTTACGTGCAGTCAATACCGTATTAGAATAGTTCTATAGTATGAAGAACAATTCACTGAACACATACGCCTCGTTCGTATTAACTGTTTTGTGATTTTCAGACTTGAAGCTGATTTGACCGGTATTGTAACTTTTTGGCTTGGCACCGACTTCAAACATATCAGTTTGTTACGCATATAAATGATATAATAATTTATTTTATCCTTTTTGAAGTCGGTTTATCTTTTTTTTGTAAAAAGTTTTTATATATTATGAAAAGTACCTACAATTAGATTACGTACTTAGTTTGGTAGTTTTACGGTTTGTACTACCATCAGTTACCAATTTTTACGTAATTAAGACTGTACCTAAATAGAATAAAAGTGAAATGAAATAATGCCTAGCGGAGTTTATATTGAAATTGAAAAGAAATGGTTTCCCCACTCCGCGAGTGCGCTATCCAGGAAAAGCAGACCAGCGAACATACGAGTAGGTACATATCTACCGGCGCCGTCCCCTTCACTCGCATTCTGGTTTGGTTACCGGGCTTAACAGCCTCAAACATCAATACTGTCCTTCAACTATCCTGATCTGATTGGCCGTGTTTATCTGTCCTGATTACCCTCTAACTATGCTTATCGTACACAACAATAATACATATAATGCGCAATTAAAGGAATTTTAAACAAAAAGGAACCAACTTCACTTAGCCTCCACCTTACCAAAAGCAACTGCTCGAGCTACTATAAAAAATACATGAATCACTAATAATATTTAAGGAGTTATCTCGATGTCTACAGGATCCCATCATCAGATCCTGACCTGATGACAATGGGACTAAGTGTGAAGTAAAAAATAATAATTTCCAAACCAGTCCAGGGGCCGTATTCTAACTTTAAAACACGTATAGACACGATCGAACTTCAATACAACTCCAATGCATTAACAACGCAATACAACTACGGTATAAACATCTGAATCAGAAATATCAGAATTTGCTTGAGAAATATTCCAACGCAACTCCAATACAACTTCAATATTGGTTGAATGTTTGTTGTGTGTTGGAGTTATGTTTGAGATATGTTGTATTTTTATTGTATTGTATTGTTAATGTATTTTTAAATTAGAATCCGGCACCAATTGTCTTCGAACAATCGATGAACATACAAAAAAAGAAAGCAAAAACAAAGATCCCGACGAATTGAGAACTTCCTCCTTCGAAATCTTGAAGTCGGTTGATAAATATGCATCCGCCATCGAGTGTCATGTTGATGTCCCGCCACTTCACTGTCTCGGTCGAGTGTCATGTTGATGTCTCGCCACTTTATTGGGTAGGTGATGTAATCAAGGCAATAGGGAGTTGATTTTTTTCAAACATGCAATGGAATAAAAAACATCAAAAATTGATGAAGTGTCCGATATAGGGCAATACTCTACTCGTAAAGATATATTGTTATTCGCACTTTAACGCAGTCACCTTCATTTGATACTTATGTTTTTAATGAAAACCTTTCAATAAGTTCAATAAATACATGGACTTTTTTCAAATTAAACATTTGTATTCATTAACTAGAAATAATGTTAATCGAAGTTCCCACTATTAGTTATTTACGACAAATGTGTTTACTCACATTAGAAAACTCTAAAATTTTCAGTGTTACTCTGCTATATTATGCAATTATTATAAACCTTTCTCTTGAATCACTTTCTTTCCAATCTGTTTAAAAAAACTGCTTCAAAATCCGTTGCGTAGTTTTAAAGATTTAAGAAGACAGCAGACATCAACTTTACGACTAGGTATGTAATCTATATTTATATTGTTAGTAATAAATACATATATAGGTATATAATACCAACAGACTACAACAAAAACATTAATTGGTGGTAAGTAAAACATCTTTGTGTTATGAAGTCCGAACTGCTAAATTCTGCCTTTTGATTTCATTTGTCACTATGTACATGGCTTTAAAATATCTATTACGTATGTACCTTCATTGTACATCGACCATTTGAGTTATAAGTCATTTTCGTCCTTGCTTATGAAAAAAAAAATTATCACACTTTACTCTAGAAAAATTAAAAAATTAATTGATAATTCATTATATTTTGACACAACAATAAAATATTGAGTAGGTGTGTTTCTTTATTTTTCCCTCTAAAATGTTTCTTTTTCACAGACTAACCGTTCGAGAGGTGGTTTTTAGGGCCAAAAATTAATATGCTGACTGAAAAAGAAACAGAGCGATACGAATATGCTATTAACTATGGACCATAGTTAAAATATACTTAATTACAAAAAAATATTTCGTAACCATAGAGATTCCGATTCTTAATTTCAGCTAGTGTGTACTTACCTACTTAATAGCCCTTGCCGCGGACATTAATTTTCCTTAGATCTTCAATTTCAAGATTTAATTTTGAAGCCGTCATTTTGGATAATGAATGAATGACTGGTAATGTTTTACAACTTGTATTCTAGCGATTGCGTGATGACGATGACTGATGATAAATACTTTTTTTTATTACACTCGGTACTGAAATTAGTTTGCTTCTTGTGCCTTGACACATTCGCAACGCTAAAGTTTTTACTTTATAAATAAACCGCCCTTTCGCTTCTAAGCATAATAAATATTTAGATAATAAACAACTATGCTCTATCTATTGTATAATAAATATGTTTTAAAAATAACTGTTTTGTATCGAATAGGCCATCCATACAGGTTTGTATGGATATGCCGGGAATACATCGGCCGTCGCCGCTAGTGTTCACGAAGCCTAAAATTACGCAAGTGCGAGAGCGAATGGCGATTGAGCCGCGTCGTTGCGTAACGTGCGGACCGGCGCCCCCGCCCCGTGTTGATTTTATGAACCCTTTCTTTGTCTGCCGTGTCTGATGTTCATGTACCAAATTACTTTTGTTTTGTTTGCGTTTACTCGTTTGACTCATTTATGATTGTGTTTAACAAAGTACTTGATTTAATTGTATTTAATTTTCATTGTGCACAGTCAAGTGCCAATAATAAGTATCGAAACAAAAGAAAACAGTTACTCCTTAAGACATATTTTTCGAGTAATTTGAGTAGAACCATACTTTTACATTTGGCTGTACACGCGTAGGTACTACGAGTATTAATTCAATCAAATGTCTCAGTTCCAGAATAGTGTTTTATTCTTAAATTGCACTTTATTTATTAGTAACACATTGCCCGTCAAAAAGTTGGCTAATGTGATTCTTGAGTTTTTAGATAATTTTGGCATCACATAAAGATAGTAAATGATCACCTTTTTTGTGGTTAGTAAAATATTGACACGGTAGTAAATTGAAGACGTTAAAAACAAGCCAAGTGCAAGTCAGTCTCGTACCCTAGGAGTTCCGTAGGTTTACATCATAGGTACATTTTTTTACAGTGTAAAGTCTGACTCATGTTTTACCGGCTTCTACAGGATTTGTAGTTAGGATTTGTTTATGTTCAAATGTAGGGCTCTATAGTCCATAGTATAGACGTTACTTACTATTTTAATAATTAGGGATAAATCTGCCAGAACTGTGAATTTGTGAATCTCCACCGAGGGTACCCACCTACGTCGTCCAAGTACCATACGTTCAGCTTAGACGTAATACTGAATAAAGCGGGGCCCAATGGGTCTCCTTGCAGGCAACCCACGACCGAGAGAATTTACTTATTTTTATACTTAAATTAATTTGAATGAACTATGATAACATTGTTCTAGGAAATTATAGATTTCTGGCACATGTCTTTTAACTTCGTAGTGCACGGTGTCCTGCTGCATTAAAGGCGTTTTTCATTTATTTCTTTAATAGAACCTTACATCCATCGGTTTGTGCAAAGGTGTGTACGACATGAACTGCTGTTAGGTAAATTTACAGTTTTTTTCGAACAGATTCTTTGACTCTTTACGTGTTCAATTTTATAAAATAATAGTTGAGTATTTGTTGAATAAAGCAACGTAGATATCTTATAATATCTAAACTGATAAAACACGTGACTAAGGGTGTCCGCCAATGACATAATTTTATAGACATAAAAGGTTTACACGTGGTTTTCTGTTTACAATTAGAAATATACTCGTATGGGTTGAGACAAATTAGGATGTACTCACTTTTATTCAATAATATGAGCGACAGACGGATGAAAAGTTGAGAACATAACTGATTCAAATATGAGGTTTCTTCAAAAGCTATTCCATTTTTACGGTTCCGTAGTCAACTAGCCATGCTACGCCCGTCCGTCCGTCTGTCCGCGGTCTAGCTCAGTGACCGTTAGCACTAGAAAGCTTTTTTTTAATACCACGACGGTGGCAAACAAGCATACGGCCCGCCTGATGGTAAGCAGCTACCGTAACCTATGGACGCCTGCAACTCCAAAAGACTCACATGCGCGTTGCCGACCCTTTACAAAAAGAAGGATGCACTGTGTGTGAAGGAGGCTAAAGGAACAAGAAGGTCCCTCATCATCAACACACTGGGACCTCTTTGGCAACCTTACTCACCAGCAGGACCAGCTGAAATTTGGTATAAGTACATACATATGTGCATCAATCACGCCGACAAAGTGGTAGAATAAAAACAGTTTTTTTTATTAGGAGACCTCCCGTACACATTAAGTGGGGGGTGATTTTTTTTCCGCCCCTGCCCTATCGTAGTGGGTATCGCTGTATAGGTTCTTTCATAATAGATGTCTTTTAAAACAGTTTTTGGATAAAACTAATAGTGTCGTAAATAATAGCTCAGAAAGTTCAAAAAAGGGCGTCCCCACTAACTTTTGGATAATGAGGCCAAAAAAGTGAAAAACTTCCATGATTTTTTTCGCCTGATAAGTATTTTCAATGAAAACTATATTGAATAACATCGGTTTTGAGTTATCATCCAAAAACGCATAGAGAAAGGACGTAAGTGCCGGAAAGTAAAATGACGTAAGCACCGACAAATAACCCTTAATAGAAGACTTTTTGAACGGATGTTTTGTAACAGTCCGGCAACTACCGGCCGGAACCCTACACTGAGCATGACCCGACATGGTCCGATTCCGGACGTTTGAGGTTCGATATACTTACAATACAACTTAAAATAACAGTAAAGTGGTGGGCGGCGTGTAGTAACTAGTAAACTGTCTTGACCGGGCTGCAGTAAGTTTACCTACGGCTAGACAATACATATTTTAGTTATGACCTGATTACCTACGTTGAAATTGGATTCTTATAATTCAAATAATTCAATAACAGCATATTGATTTCAACTCGTTTTAATGGACTATTAAGAGCTGGCCACGTCAGATATGACACAATAATGAAAGTAATGAAACCTATCTAGTTATATTGCTTTACCATCCTTATTGCTAGATCCGGACATCTTGCGGCTTTTAAAGGGTGGAGGTCAGAGTAACAGACCAACAAAGCTTTTAAATTGGATAAAAGTAATAACTACCAAAATAGTTAAAATCTGCCGAAATTGTTTCATTTATAGAGGACAGGGCCTATAGAACAAAAAACATTGTGTTTAAAAATTATTGCGGAAACAAAAACAGTAGGAGACTAACTATAAAATGCATTCTACAACATTTGGCACTACTTTCTCCCAATAGGAACTTCTGGTTATGATATTATCTAATTCATTGCATAATTTCCGATAATATTGCATTAAACCAAGTTCAAGTTATTTGCATTCTTTGACCTCCACCACTTTACAGCTGCCAGATGTCCGGAATTAGAAATAAACACAGTATATATCAAACTAACTCGAGGAGTTTCGTTGCTCTCATTATTGTGTCATATCTGACGTGGCTAGCTCTCCGTCTATAAGACGATATATTTACCTGATAAGACTTAGTCGCTTGTAATTAATAAATAATTACATATTTTACCTATTAAGTCGTACTCAGAATTTGAGATTATTTTGTACAGTCGGCTACAAAGAGATATATCCACTTTAGGACCTAATTACAACGCAGTAAGGTGAAAAAGTGGATATATTTCTTTGTAGTCGACTAGCTACGAATTAGGCGCACATGTAAATCGTTAAGAGACTATTATTTTGAATCAAGCAACAATAGTTTGAATTTATTAACACATCCTTCATCATTATCATTCATTACCTAGTAGGTAAGGTATGTACAGTCACCGGCAATAGTATCTTCCTACACGAAGGCTGCAAAAACATGTGACACGCTCTTATGTGTAGGGTCATAAGAGCGTGTCACATATATTTGCTGCCCTCGTGTAGGAAGATACTATTGCTGGTGACTGTACTAGTACTGATTCGTTAAAGTTGATTAATTAATAAATTAGGATTCTTTGAGCATCAGTTTAATGTTCGTTTTTTTTTTAAATCACATCGTATGCAAACAAGTACCTATAGAGCTCGCCATTAGGCGCTTACTATTAAGTAAGCGGTCACCGGAGCCTATGAACCCTTGCAACTTCAGGGGTGTTACGTACATATTGCTGAACGTTTAAACACCTGTACTTACCAGACATAAGTTTTTGTGTCAAAAATAACAATTGAATAGGGTCTTGTCTATTATGATATGTTAACTGTTTGAAATACTTATTTGGACTTAACATAACAGATAATAATTTCACCAGGTAATGTGGAATTAATCTGATTGCTGACCACTACCTATCGATGTTATTTTTATTGTTTTTTATTTATTTAATCTTTATTGTACATAAGAAAACATAACGTACTGTGGGGTATGAATTGACCTTATAATTTGTAATTTATCTTGTATAAATTTCAATAATTAATTCATAATAATAATTATCTTATATATAATTTTGTATAGTTATAATTATTATAACTAATATTAAAATTATATAAAGAATAAATAAATAATAATAACTCGATAAAATTAAATGTCAATAAATGTTTCAATGTATTACTTAGTACATTGTTGTAGAGGCTTGAAAGTAAGCTATAGGTGGATCGAGTTAGTTCGAGGGCCGACCCGCTAGGGGAGGCCCTCGAAGATACGAGTCCACCTATAGCGCTTTCGGCCGAGATATTACATAGTGCTTTTCACGACTACTGTGAGGAAATAAAAAAAAAACATTTGTCATAATAATATAAATGCTTTAATAGAATATCCAATTCAGTATTCCATTCCCGCCTTTTAACTTTTTTTATTCACTTTCAAGAAGCGTTTTTCCGTTGTTTGCTTCAAACCGACTCATTACTTAGAGGCGTTTTTGATAGAAAACCACAAACGGCAAAAAAAGTAAAAACGCCTTAAGGGTGAATAAATGGTTTTGACGTTTCTTTTTTTTTTAAACAGGTAGTTGGGCCGGTAAACAACCTTATTTTATTTTTGAAACATAAAGTTGTTCCAAAAAAGACCTTTTAATGTTTTTAATATGTTTTTAATGTATGCAATGACATAACTGGACAATTTACTTTCCAACTAATGACATTTCATCGCTAAAATAACATTGCTGTAGTTGGTTCAGGTGCTACAGCAAATGCTTACTTTCCAGCTTGGATTTTGACCATCTTTTGTCACATTTCCGAACAGTAGCGTGAAAAATAATGAACGTACGCGCGGACGGAGTAGCCGGAGGATCTAGTAGCCGGCCGCGCGACCGGTTCTTAGTGATGCATTGTTCCCGGCGCTCGCCCGGTCGCCCGCGCAGTGATAGATAAACTCGGACGCGAGACGCATGCGCTTCCTATGCTCATCGCCGCTTGTAATTGCATTCTTTGTTTCCCTAATGTTTATAGTTATATTTCTTTTCGCTTTCGCTCTCACTCCTTCTCTTCTCTATTGACTGGTGTGTATTGTGCTGTACTGTTCCTTCTGTGTGCCGAAACAAACAATAAATAGTGTGCTTTGATGACGCTTGTGAGTGATTATTTATCTCCGCAACTGCACCCGCTTACCGGCGCGCTAAGCAACAGTTTTAAGGCAAGTCTACCTACCACATCTATATTGGTGACCCCGAGAAGCACTGAAGATGGAAAAGCACCGGTGGAGACGCCCTGTGCGAGCGAAAAAAGAAACGGTGCACAAGATGGCGGCATGGCAACGGAAATTTACCGCATCGGCGTGAACGTGCCTGTGTTTTGGCCTGAGAAACCTGCAGTTTGGTTCGCGCAAATGGAATCACAATTTAATGTTTCCAACATTATTGCGGATGCGACTAAGTACAATTATATTGTCGCGCAGCTTGATTCTCAATATGCTGCCGAGGTAGAAGATATTATTGTTTCACCGCCGGCTACCGACAAATATAAAAAGATTAAGGAGGAGCTCATCAAAAGACTCTCGGTGTCTCGACAAAAGAAGGTCAAACAACTGCTGAGTCAAGAAGAGTTAGGTGACAGAAAACCTTCCCAGTTCCTCCGTCACTTGCGTAATCTGGCCGGGCCGAATATACCTGACGAATTCCTCTTATCAATTTGGACATCACGCCTACCAAGTAAAATTACAATTCGTTATCGCGTCGAAGCCCAATGACCCAATCGAAGAGCTCGCCGAGTTGGCTGACCGTGTTCATGACGTAGCAACCCCGCAAGTGGCCGCAGCGTCAGTACCTGATCTTCAGATGTCTACCGTCATGCGTCAGGTTAGCGAGTTGACAAAGGAAATGAAGGCGCTTAAAAGTCAGTTCACTGGTGACAGGCCGTCGCGATCAAGATCCCGTGCATCCAGCAGACCCCGTTATCGCGCCAGCTCCCAGAGGTCACAGTCCAGCTATCGGAAGATCCTCAGTGCTGGTACCATGCAAAATTCGGTGAGAATGCATCAAAGTGCGTAAAGCCGTGCGACTACCAGGCGGGAAACGAAAGGGGCACTCGTTAATGGCGACCGCCGTTTGCCCTAGCCCTGGTCGCTTGTTTGTCACTGACCAAACGACGAAGATACAGTTTCTTGTGGATACTGGCAGCGACGTCTGTGTCTTCCCACGGTCATCACTAAAATATAAACGACAACCTACCAGCTACCAGTTAACTGCAGCGAACGGCTCGCCCATAATCACCTACGGCTATTTACACTTAGTACTGAATCTAGGCTTGCGCCGCGACTTTGCTTGGAGATTTATTGTTGCGGATGTAACGAAGCCAATTATCGGCGTGGACTTCCTGGTTTATTATGATCTCCTTCCAGACTGCAGGAACAAGCGACTGATCGACAGGACGACTTGCTTGTGTGCCGCGGCTTTGCCTGGGTGTTCATCGGATGAAATTTCTTGGGTCAAAGTAGTGTCGGGTGAGTCAGATTATCATCGCATACTACTTGAATACCCCGACATTACTCGCCCATCTGGCATTCATCTGGTTCCGAAGCATAAGGTTCTTCATTATATAAGAACCACTCCAGGGCCTCCTGTGTCTTGCTCTCCTCGACGGTTGGCCCCGGACAAATAAAAAATTGCCAAAGATGAATTCTCAGCAATGCTTCAGAATGGAACAGCTAGACCTTCCGAGTCACCTTGGTCGTCACTCCTGCACCTTGCTCCTAAGAAGAACAATGGCTGGCGTCCTTGTGGTGACTATCGGATGCTAAATGCAAGAACTATCCCGGATAAATATCCCATTCGTCATATCCATGATTTTGCTCACAGTATTTCTGGTTGCCAGGTCTTCTCCACCATCGACCTTGAAAAAGCGTATCACCAGATCCCCGTGAATCCAGAGGATATCCAGAAAAGCTCAATTACACCGTTTGGCCTTTATGAGTTCCCCTACATGACGTTCGGACTACGAAATGCTGGCCAGACGTTCCAGCGGTTCGTGGACGAGATGGTAAGGGGACTGGATTTTTGCTTTGCCTATTTGGATGACTTTCTGGTGTACTCAAAGGACGAAGTAACTGACAAAGAACACCTGCGGCAGCTGTTTGCCAGGTTTGAGGAGTACGGGATGGTGATCAATACCTCCAAATGCGTCTTCGGTGTCCCGGAGGTAACGTTCCTGGGATACAGCATTTCAGCCGGGTGCACCAAGCCTTTTCCATCCAAGGTAGAGGCCATCAAGGACTTCCCAGCCCCGAAGAATGTTAGGGAGCTCCGCAGATTCCTGGGGATGGTCAATTTTTACCGCAGATTCATCCCTAAGGCAGCAGCCTCCCAGGCTCCAGTTCATGCACTTTTAACTGAATCTGTCAAACCTTCTCATCCTGTCAACTTTGGTGTTGCGGAGCGTGATGCTTTTGAACGTTGCAAGGACAGCTTATGTCAGGCCGCGCTGCTGGCGCATCCCAATAGTCAGGCTAAGCTGGCCATAGTCACAGACGCTTCAGACTCTGCCATAGGCGCAGCGCTACAGCAATATATCGACGGGGGCATTTTTCTCCAGAAAACAAAGCCCAGCGCAACGTAAGTACTCGCCATATGACCGTGAGCTTCTGGCCATATAGGAAGCGATCAAATACTTCAGGCACATGGTAGAGGCCCGAGACTTCGTAATATACACGGACCACAAGCCCATCTGCTTCGCCTTCAACTCGCGCAAGGATAACTGCTCACCCAGACAGTTCAGGCATTTGAACTTTATAGCTCAATTCACCACTGACATCAGACACATCTCTGGGAAAGACAATGTGGTGGCAGATACTCTGTCGCGTATTGAGGAAATCGCACAGCCAGTCGACTTGGAGAAGCTGTCACAATCCCAGATGAGAGATCCAGAGTTGCAAGAGCTCCTACGCAGTGACACTTCGCTACGCCTGAAGAAATTTAAGTTGCCAGGTATTCAATCTGAACTATACTGCAACGAGAGTGATCAGACACTCAGACCCTATGTCACGAAAGAGTTGCGCCAGCAGGTATTCCAGAGTTTGCACTCCCTTAGCCATCCTGGTGCTAATGCCTCCATAAAGCTCGTCACAGACCGGTACGTTTGGCCAGGTATCAATAAAGACTGCCGCGAATGGACACGTACCTGCTTGTCATGTCAGAGAGCCAAGGTCACTCGCCACGTATCTGCACCACTTAGTACATACAGACTTCCGAGAGCAAGGTTTATGCATGTTCATATAGACCTTATAGGCCCCTTGCCAATGTCTCAGGGATTTAAGTACTGCCTCACAGCCGTAGATCGTTATACACGCTAGCCTGAGGTTGTACCGCTACCAGAGATCACGGAGGAGGCCGCAGCAAGAGGACTTCTACATGGTTGGATAGCGCGTTTCGGTTGCCCTAACGACATCGTAACAGACCGTGGCAGACAGTTTGAGAGCAACCTGTTCAAGCATCTGTCAGAGCTGGCTGGTTTCCAGCATAGACGTACAACTGCCTACCATCCAGCGTGCAACGGCCTTGTGGAACGCTTCCATCGGTAGTTGAAAGCCGCTATCACCTGCCACGCAACTAGCAACTGGGTGGACACATTGCCCTTAGTCCTGCTCGGTATACGTAGTGCGTACAAGGAGGACCTCAACGCTTCGACTGTGGAACTCGTATATGGAGAGCAACTGAGATTGCCGGGAGTTTGTTCACGCTAAATCGACAGATGACACTATAGACGTGACTGATTATGTCGCACGCCTGCGTAAGTTTGCCCATAATCTCACTCCAGTGCCAGCATCCCGCCATACTAACAATAGACGAGTGTTTATTTACAAGGACCTGAAAACAGTCAGCCACGTACTGCTTAGAGACGACACTAGTCATCCACCACTGCAGCCGGCATATACCGGTCCTTATGAAGTGCTCGAAAGAAGTGATAAAGTGTTTAAGTTGCGTGTGAATGGTAAAAGTGTTACAGTGTCCATAGATCGTATCAAACCCGCATATATACTGTCTGATGCAACAGATGTACCAATTCCTGTCCCGCCTATTCAACCTGCTCCAGAGTCCGAAACACACAGTAAGAAAGACTAAATCGGGACGTTCTGTGCGTGTTCCAGATTATTTTTTTTTTTTTCTATCGCCCTTGACGGTCTCTGGAGGGGGGTGATGTGGGGTATGAATTGACCTAATAATATATAATTTATAATTTGTAATTTATCTTGTATAAATTTCAATAATTAATTAATAATAATAATTATCTTATATATAATTTTGTATAGTTATAATTATTATAACTAATATTAAAATTATTATAAAGAATAAATAAATAATAATAACGCGATAAAATTAAATGTCAATAAATGTTTCAATGTAAATAATTAATTTGCTTCACTGCACTTTAGGATTAAGAATGCATGCTTGACCTTCAAAAAGTATTCTGTAAGAATCTATTTTGAATAAATTATTTTGAGTTTGAGTTTGAGTTTGATATTTTTAACCAGCTTGTAGGGCAGCTACTAGATAGAAAACGGTCTTAAAAGACCTTTCATAACTTTTTTTTCTTATTGCCATTATTATTATTATGTTCGAAAATTGTACAGTTTTACAAAACAGTACAGTACAAGCACTTTTGCTGCTGATTGTACTACCAAGACTTGGTTGACCCATATTCGACATGCCCAACTGTGATACTAGCGAGATTACTACTTATTTGATACATGTACTAGCATGTGTCAAAGTGGCCTGTCAGACGAGTGAGGACTGAGTTTTCGGTTGTCGAATTGGGCCTTAGCATAAATAGTTTTTTTTAGTATTAATGTAATGTATTAGTAAGGTCGGTGTAATACCATAAAGTTATATATTTATGGAATACGCTTAGGTCCATTTCCCCTCTGTCAAAAGGATAGGCAGAAAAGTCAAATCCGACGATAAAAACTAGTTCAAAAATCGATTACACGCATTTCTTTCATGGGTCTCAGTGGATGAAAAGCTCCGTGGAATGCCTTTATGTGCTGTTCTTAGGAGTAAAAAACATTCTACCCCGTCTAGTTTACAAAAAGATATAATATAACTTCACATGTAAGTATAGTTTAACTTTATTTATCATAACGTTTACGCGTTTTAATGCAAATCTGAAAGCAATCTTCGTTTACAGAATCGATTTAAAGACAATCGTTTTTTTTTTGACCGGCAGTAACTATTTTGATGTTTGACACTTATCCATATTTAAAGGACTGCATCCGATTTTATATATGTGCTACCTCGCCCCCCTCAGATTTTGGCAGACTTTTTTGTTTGGAAAGATGAGGCGAAGTCGCCTCCTCTGTATAGAACTTTATGACCAATGCACACGTAGTTTAGTGATTGTCAACAATATGGACACAGTTTAAGTTTTAAACTTAAATCAGATTAAATATTCCAAAACAACTTCATTCATCAAAATTAGGTCAGTAGGTTTGACGTCAATACCGACAATTCACTTCGTGTTTTATTTTTGTCCCAGTTTCGATTGCGACATTAAGTATTAAAAGTACCTAATTTGCAAGACATATAATTTGCATTATGACACTTAAGACGCTTTCAAGTTACCATTTTTATTGTTTCGGGAAATAAAACATCCAGGGTAAACTCCTTATAAGTTCCCTGTAAAAGTGTGTCTGTGAACGTAAAATGTGTACTATTCATAGAAATTGGCATCGCAAGCTTGCCAGCTCTTTAGTACACTCTTCACACGAGACCACGAAACCTGAATAGTCGTCATTTGAGGACTATTCAGTGTGCTGCTACTTTTTACCCCACTGCCAAAGCAGGAAGTTATGTTGATTATTTGGAACGGTCTACACTCTACACCAAACACCGGTTGACGGATAACAATGTCTTACAACCAAGAAAATTGCGTCTGTTGTGGTAAATGTGGTTTTTCAACAGTTACCTATATAGACTAAGAGCTGGCTAGGTTCGTCAGATATGACACAATAATGAGGGCAGCAAAAATAAAAAAAAGGATTGAAAATGTAATGTACCTACATAATTTGAATAAAGTCACACATAGCCACTACTTTTTAGTAGTGGCTAGCCGCCGAATAATTTGATTTCTCGATCTAGTGCTTTTTACTTTTTCAGCATTTCAGTTGCAATTCCTTGAGTGTTTTTTGTATAAATGAGCTATTTCGATTCCCTTTTGGAGTATATTTTACACCGCTGGGTGTAATTAATGTGTAAAATTTTCAACTTGGTGAACTTTACGAAAAACGTCGTAGCTCAATTTGGGTTCGGTTGTTCCGGTCCGTTACAAAACACACACTAAAAAGGGGTTTTTTATAGGATATTTTGCGTCGCTTACGTCCTTTTAAGAAAGGATAAATGTTTTCACTAACTCAAAAGTGGCTCACCCGACATTATTTCCGCTCTTATATCGAAATGTACTATTTCCACTAGCTTCTCTCCGCGACTTTGTCTGCGTAGAATTTAACTATCTCACTTCCGTAGTAAACTCGTTGTCACCCCCACCCCCTTTCATTCCGTCATACAAAAACTCCTTGCCTAGTCGGTGGGTCACTAACCTACCTAAAATTGTTACCTCGATTGTTATTTATTGGTAAATACTATTAGATACCTACAACAAAGGCTTGATCGCCAATGATAATGCGATTAAACGCGCAAAACTATACGCATATATTAGCACTGCCATCGTTTCAAAAACATCTCATGGATATGACAAATGTATACACCATAGACCATAAACAAAAAAACCTGTAAGTGTACTTTTGATTGGCTACAAAATTAACCTCATAATAATAATAATAATAATAAATACTCTTTATTGCACACCTCATACAGTTACAAGCACAAATTTTACAATTAGATAAATTTAGGTAGAGGTAACAACAGGCGGTCTTATCGCTAATGAGCGATTTCTTCCAGACAACCTTTGGGTAGTGGAGACTAGAGAAAAACGTTCATATGTTGCATAAAAAAAAATGATCTGCCACTTACTCTTCGTAGGGTGGATACAAAGTTAAAAGGAACAACCCGACCGGCAGTCCGACTTCTGACCTCTTTAAGCAACATGATTGTTTAGCAGCTATTAACCCGGACAAATGTTCAAACACTTGATAAAAACCTCAATACCAAAACTTAACGGTAGGCTGAGAATTGCTATAATTCTCAAATAATGTAATTCCGACAAATCCTTTAGTGTCTACCATGTAGAAGCAACGCCTTAATGATCAAGTTAGCCGGGTATTATCCGGCGAGTGCAACCTGATCTTCAGTAATCATCTTATTAATAGATGCATTTGAATATCGACCTGGACGCCTAATTTAATCAGCTTGACATCAAACTAGAACTGATTCAACTCTTCTGTTTTGCAGATGATTGAATCTGAAACTGTTGTAATTATTAAGCACTTATCATTTATTTTTACAGCATCCTAGCCCAGTTGGTAGTGAGTGTAAAGACCCTGCAAACGAAGCAAGAGATCCCGGGTTGGAATCCTGGTAAGGGCGTTTATTTGTGTATTTATCACAGATATTTGTTCCTGAGTTATGGATGTTTTCTATGAGTTAATACAAGCATTATTGAGCTTACCGTGGGACTAGGTCGATTTGTGTATGATTGTCCCATTACATTTATTTATTTATTATTCATTTTTACAAAACCAAGTAGGGTAGACCGAGGCAAACCGGATCGATAATATTTTGACGTTAAAAAACAATAACTTTACAAGCAGATACTTTACTTATTAATACAAATTTGGATGCACTTGTTATTGATTATTAAAAGGAAAAGGTTCAATTTAAAACGCATTCACATACTATTTGCATTTAGATTCTCTAAATTCGAATTTAAATGCAAAGTACAGTGTTAACAACAACAACAACAACAAGTAAAATGAAAAAAAAAAACACTCGCATAGACAATTGAAACGTGCCATGTACTGCCCAAATTAAATAGGTAAGTTTTAAATGCTGCCATAAAATCTTGAGTAAACAAGTCAAATATATATAATTTATTTTGAGGTAGGATTCCTAGTGGTCTGTTTGAAGAATAAAATCAGTTACTAGTTAGATTTAAACATACTACACGCACTTACTTTTATTGTTTTGCCTGATTAAAAAATTGGCTATTAAAACAGTCAAATATTTATATATATCAAAATCAGATTACATAATACATTATTTTTACAAAACACGGGACATAATCGCGAACACTTACTTTTATTATTTTCCTGACGTTTCGAGCGTGTCGTAACGCTCGTGGTCGCAGGCAGACAAATCCTTAAGAACAGAAATCTTTCAATCGATTATATCAAGTATATCAAATGTTTTAGTAATATTAATTATCAGAATCACAATTTAAGTATTTATGTAGTATTTAGACGTGAATGAATATAATACGAGTAGAACACTATGATAACAAGTCATAACTTTTAAAATACCGCAGCAGCTGTATACATACAGTTGCCAAAGAGTTATAAAGAAGTTCTTGTATATGTCTCAGGTAAAATGTGTTTTAAAACAAGATGTAGGAAAGGTTGCACCTTTGCATTTGCCTTTAATTCCGTCGGCAAGGCACTAACCCGTACCGTACTAAACACGGAGAATTCTTATGTATTGCATTTTTTAATGATGACATTTTATTATGATCATATTTTCTCGTCGTTTCTTCAAGACATTTTTACCTTACGTTTATAGTAATTATGTATTTGTAATAAGTAATAAGTAAAGATGTACGAGTATATGTACATTATTAAGTGACTTGAAATAATAATTAAAATAAAACACAACTTTATTATATTTACCCCATGTCAGTCAAATTATTAATTATTAACATTAATATTTTCTCTTTATTTCATTTCTTTCTCATGTAAGGCATTTGTCACCTAAAACATAAAACAATATTATACCCCACATCATAGCGAGAAATATCAAATAAAGATTTGTAGCTAACATTGATAATTATTATCCTGATGCGACGGCCGTTGTAATAATAAGCTGTCTTCATTGAAAAACAACAAGGTGAAACTTTTACTTAGAATGACACATATACGAAATACATCGAAATCAGCTCATACACCGGATGTAAACGTATTTTGCCGCCTATAATCACGTCACACGACATCGTCCCGCGCCCGAGATGAAATGTTAAAACCGGCCAAGAGCGTGTCGGGCCACGCTCAGTGTAGGGTTCCGTAGTTTTCCGTCCGTCACAGTAAGTGTCCCCACTTAAGAGTTAATAACACCGCCATGTAGGATATGATATGAGAGTTCCACGTACAGCGACATCTATCGGCAAATTAAGTAAACTATTGCGCGCGAGCTTAAAGTATGGAAGATGATTTTTATGGAATAATTCTTTATTGCGTGAACCGATTTTCACCGATTTTACTTTATTTGAAAGCACGTCATTTCATTGTAATTTTGTAGAAATTACAGGTACCTACAATAAACACCTGCTTATACGGTTAAATTACAAACTTAGTTCAGAAATTATTTTGTAATTATTTTTCAAAAACTATTCATCCTATCAAGTTCAAAATAATTTTCCTAGAAAGTTTTTATAAAGTTCTACTTTTGAGATTTTTTTCATATTTTTAAAACTTATGGTTCAAAAGTTAGAGGGGGGGGGACGCATATTTTTTTACTTCTGGAGCGATTATTTCCGAAAATATTTACATTATCGAAAAATGATTTTAGTAAACCCCTATTCATTTTTAAATACCTATCCAACAATATATCACACATTAGGGTTGAAATGAAAAAAAAAATCACTCCCCACTTTACGTATAGGGGAGGTACCCTAATAAAAAAAAAAATCCACTTTTTATTTTACCACTTTGTCGGCGTGATTGATATACATATTAGTACCAAATTTCAGCTTTCTAGTGCTAACGGTCACTGAGATTATCCGCGGACGGACGGACGGACGGACGGGCAGACATGGCGAAACTATAAGGGTTCCTAGTTGACTACGGAACCCTAAAAACGTCAGCTTCATAAAGGCCTCGTCAAACATGCTAACAACGCGCCGTTCAGGGATTTTTGAGTATTTTTTGTTATATGTATTTGGAGGTCCGTACCTGAAAGCTTTTTTAGGTAAGCTTACTCTGACAGCGTTCATATTAATCATATCATACTCTGACAACATCCTAGAAATTTTATACGCAAACTTGCCTTCATGTTATACCACCTACCCAAGTAACACATCAAAGCAGTATAACGGCCGTCTTACAGCATATCCATATGCTTTTAGCATTTTGAGTTCGTTTTATAGTAGCATTATAAACGTTTATAGTGCTGATATAGCTCTTAAATGGGCACAAATTACCCAGCTTGAGATCCTACATAGGTTATTTAATAGCATTACAGGCGCATTATGTCTGCGCTATTAGCATTATCGTTGTCATGAAAAGTGCCAATTGCATTAAAGAAGCATTAGTACGCTCTATTAAGTTGCCAACCGCATTAAAGAAGCATTAATACGACCAAAAAAATTGCTAATCGCAATAAAGAAGCATTATTATACTAGCATAAGAGTGTAGTAAAATAAACCTTACGTCAATGCAAAAACGTCTCTAATACCGACGGAACAAATGTTATAATACAATGAACGTTGTGATTTAACTACTTTGTCTCGCAATATAAAATGGACGAAGACGGTACAAAAAACTGAATGAGTGACACGACATATTTGTTTGCGTAACAAAATGTATAAAAGTTTTTGACTCTTTTACGTTATTATATCCTACTGCGCAATGTAGTTTACTATAAATGTGTATATAAGTTTCATTGAAAATTTTCACGCGCCTTTGATTTATTGTGGTTTTGCTATAAAATATTATAAAAAGATATGCGTCAAATAAACAAAACAATTGTGTAATCCTCGTATAGAACGAGTTTTGCATTATTAACATATACCAATATATACCAACCAATAGTGTTGGTTGAGCAGTCTTAAATTAAGTTATTTCATTCTTATATAGGCATTTTCCTTGTATGAATAGGTTCGCATGATTTTATTTTTAGGTTATAAATTATTTACAAAATGGCGTTGGTCTATATAGATGGAGAGCTAGCCACCTCAGATATGACACAATAATAAGAGCAACCAAACCCCTCTAGTCAGTTTGGTATACTATGCTTATTTCTAGATCTGGACATCTGGCAGCTTTAAAGTGGTGGAGGTCAAAGAATGCAAAACATTTCAAAAAAACAAATCGTAGAGATCTGGGTTTGATGCAATATTATGAGAAACTATACAAATACTATACGTAGTAGATACTAATAAAATTTTATGCCAATACTATACAGTATTAAGAGAAATTATACAAAAGTTTATGTTGGGGGAAAGTAGTGCCAAACGATGTATAGTATAATAATAATAAATAATAATAATAATAAATACTCTTTATTGCACACCTCATACAGTTACAAGCACAAATTTTACAATTAGATAAATTTAGGTATAGTTCATAGTTTGTCGCCTACTATTTTTGTTTCCGTAATAATACATATTATTTTTGGTCTAACGTTTTTTATCGATATTTGACCAGTTTTGAGTCGACATTCCAACATATTCACTACAGATAGAATTATAAGGCAAACGACTATCGGTTCTTGAATCTTTTATCTCCATTCTGTATAGCCGGATCTTGAAATAAATGAGCCGTTATTTTTTTATGATATTTTTAAAATATGGTCTATAAAAACACTTTTATCGATATTCGAATGGTGTAAAGAATCTTACATATGCGTAATCTACATATTAGGGTTCCTCTTTAATGTCTCTAAAAACTGTAGAGAGATTTTAATTTTTAACTAATTAACACAAAATTTATGACCATAAAACCACTTTTTTAGCCTAAACCGGTTCGACTTTGATGTCAAATATCTCGAAGACAATGAATATTGAAGTAAATATAGGATACTATATTTACTTCAATATTCATTGTCTGCCGTCTGTTTAAAGCCGTTACTGATAATATGATAAGCTATATAAATCATTGGAAAACCAAGGGAATCAGATCTAAGGTCGTTGGCGCCAGGGAACCCCTTAAAATATAGGCCCTGTCCCTTATAACTGAGACAACTTCGGCAGTTTTTACCTAGTTTGGTATTACTATTTTCCAATTAAAACATTTTGCTAAAAGTTTTTAGTCTGTCACTGTGACCTCCACCCATTAAAAGCTGCCAGATGCCAGGATCTAGCAATAACAATAGTAGAATAGTATAGCAATCTAACCAGACGGGTTTTGTTGCTCTCATTATTGTGTCATATCTGACGTGGCTAGCCACGTCAGATATGAGCCTCTTAGTCCCTGGTCAGCTCAGTGACCCTTAAAAAAAGCTTATTAATGCCTACAGCATTACACGTGAATAATTATGCTATTAAACAACATTAAGCATTATATACTACTTAAAATTGCTATTGTAGGCCCTAAGGCACTAAAACAGCCAAAATCTGTATAGGGGCTGTTCATAAATTACGTCATCAATTTTTGATGATTTTTTACCCCCCCCCCAACCCTAAAATCATCCAACCCTCCCCCTGCCAAATAAAAACTATGTAGTAGATAATATTTTATAGCATTAAAAGTTTATAGAAAAGCGAATTTCATTCCTTTTTTTACACATTCACGCACTTTTTACAGATGCGAGAGATGATGTGATCTTCGGAATGACCCCCCCCCCCTTCCTCCTACGTCATGCTACCATCATCCGATGTCCAGACCCCCCCCCCCATTTGAAATGACGTGATTTATGAACAACCCCTTATAGTGAATTATAATGGTTTATATTATAGCTATTAAACAGCATTAGGAATGTATTACCTACTTAAAAAAGCTATTGTACACCCTAAGGCATTAAAAATAGCTGAAAGCTGTATAGCGAATTTACGTGGCATTATAATGGCTAATATTCATGCTCTTAAACAGCATTAAGCATTTATTTATGCTATTGTAGAACCTAAGGCACTAAACCACACCGTAGCATTAGTGTAGCAAACCAAAACGCAACTGTACAGCTGAATGCTGTACAGTTGAATGCTGTACAGTTGCATTTTGGTTCGCTGCACTAAAACAAAAGCATTTACATATGCCATTATACAACCGTTATACAGCTTAAAGCATCATATAATGCTATTGTAGAACCTAAAGCACTAAAAACAGCTGAAAGCTGTATACCGGAGTAACGTGGCATTATGATGGCTAATATTCATGCTCATAAACAGCATTAAGCATTTATTTATGCTATTGTAGAACCTAAGGCACTAAACCACACCGAAGCATTAGTGTAGTAAACCAAAACGCAACTGTACAGCATTCAGCTGTACAGTTGCATTTTGGTTCGCTGCACTAAAACTAAAGGCTTTAAAAAAGCATTTACATATGCCATTATACGGCCGTTATACAGTTTAAAGCATTATATAATGCTATTGTAGAACCTAAAGCACTTAAGTGCTTTTAAACAGCTGAAAGCTGTACAGTTGCATTGTGGTTTGCTGCACTAAAGCTAAAGGCTTTACAAAAGCATTTAGATATGCCATTATACAACCGTTATACAGCTCAAAGCATCATATAATGCGACAAGTTGCTCGGTGAACGTATATAAGAGTTAATACGGTCCTTAAGTTCGAAATAAGTTAACTATTCATATGTTATAATGTTTCCTGTGTTACTTGGGCGAAGCGTTAGTGTAGCAAACCAAAACTCTTGGTTCGCTGCACTAAAACTAAAGGCTTTAAAAAAGCATTTACATATGCCATTATACGACCGTTATACAGCTTAAAGCATTATATAATGCTAGTGTAGAACCTAAAGCACTTAAGTGCTTTTAAACAGCTGAAAGCTGTACAGTTGCATTGTGGTTTGCTGCACTAAAGCTAAAGGCTTTACAAAAGCATTTAGATATGCCATTATACAACCGTTATACAGCGCAAAGCATCATATAATGCGACACGTTGCTCGGTGAACGTATATAAGAGTTTATACGGTCCCTAAGTTCGAAATAAGTTAACTATTCATGTTATAAATGTTATAATGCTTCCTGTGTTACTTGGGTAATACTCGTAAAGTCGTATCAAGCTCATCTCAGACAACATGCAGACAACAAAGCCGCTTAGCCACGTCTGCTGCTGATTGTACATACATTATTTATTTAGCTTTAAGTATTTAATAGTTTAAATTTAAGATAGCGCGAGGAATATGTATTAAAATCCAATTATAATACATGCAAGAAAAAAACGAACAGCAGCAGAAAAAATTGATGCTGATGATGATGATGATATTGATCAATAAAGACAAGAAGATCAATTAAGAGTAAACTTCCATTAATTTTCAAGTAAGTATTTGAAAATAGCCGCTATTAGTATCAAGCTTAAATATATTTTTTGCATGCATTATACATACAGAGGCGTGGAAAACTAAAGCGGCTCTAGACTAGAGGTAACTACTTAGGTACATATATTAAAGGGTTTTTTTTATTATATTTGATTTATTTTTTATTATGTAGCACGCAAAAAAGTGCTGAAAGAACAAGGAGCCGCTTATTTATAGACTGGTTGCTATATTATATATGATCATGATATGTTATGACAGCGATGACCCTGGCAACGCAACGAGGTTTTGCCACAAATATATATATATTTAAAGCCTGACCAGAAATATATGATCATTGTCAAGAGGGCGCTATTATTCTCATTTATATGGCAACAGTTCAATACGGTCAAAAAGTATATTATTCTGTATGGTATGTTTATATCTTGATTTGTTTACCTGTCAGCTCTGATGTTAATTCGAAAATTTTCGTAGCGAAATAGTTTCATTTCCCGACCGTTTTATACCCTGCAGTTTATTATACATATTATATACATTATTTGCAATGTTTCGCTCAAGACTATAAATAGTTTTGGACATTTATTGTCATTATTATTTCATTTTCAACACGTTACTAATATTCAAATAAACCGTCGCAATGACACTGGCAACAGGGACAACCTATCATTAAAATTATTGCCAGTGTAAGGAATTAGTTCTAATCAAATTCCACAATATGGCGCATGATATTTCTGGTCAGGCTTTAAAATCACGTGAAAATTATACTTTTGATGTACTTTTAAATGTCAAGTAGGTAGGACGAATCTTATAAATGCTCATCATATATTCCAGTAAGCAGGAAGCCTACGACAGAAGTAGGATTAGCAGCAGATTTTTTGGCAGTAATCTTATTTAAAGATTTCAATAGCTTAGTGATTTAATAATAGGTAGCTTTTCTACGCTGCCATATACACGATACCTATTGCGCACCCGTGTGTTATCCGTATAAAGGCACACCGGTGGGCAAGGTAAATGGCATTTGTTTTAGGTCAGGATAAGGTGGCAGCGTTGTTTACTCCTATCCACAGGAGTGAACGAAACGTATAAAGGCTTTCCTTTGAGAATGCAACGCTAATATATTGGATTCCATTTCAACTCATTCGCAATGGAATTACATGCTTGCAGCGGGTAGCCGGTACGTTGCAATGTTAAGTACAATTACAACATTGTTTAGCCTTCTATTTATAGTGGTTATATCATCAGATCATGTAGAGGTAACCATTGGCGGAATGCGCACTCTTACACTAATATCGAATGCGTCTACAGTACGGTCATAGAGGAATACAAGTCGGTTTCTTACTTTTACCACTATATAATATATTTACGAACCAAAACTCTCTACTTAAAACCTACCGACTCAAAACTGTATAATCGAGGTATCATGGTGCAAGTTTTACGATTAAGTTGTTGTCTTATAAATAAGCGGTTTTACTCGCTCAAAGAATTTTTGGCATTTATAGAATAAATTTAACAATAAATTCATGTCTGATTATTTTTCTAATGAAAATGTTGTGTCAATTTAATGATAGCTTAAGACGGAATATTCAATGATTTATTATTGTTATTTTGGGATTTATGCTTTAAAATTAATTTAAATTTTATAACATCGATTGCAGTTCTGGTAGTTCCTACATCGGACGAACGAAGAGAACGAATAGCAGCTGTCAAAAATTAACCGGTGAACAAGTCTGCTGTTGCTGAGCATTTACTGGAGTTAATAAGTTCAATCCAATTGGATTGAACTTCATAATCCTAAAATCCCATCATAAAATCAATTTCGTGAACCCATTGAAATAAAAAAACACTGCAAATTCAATCGGGACGATGGTTTTAGGACCTAATCTACATGGAATCCTGTCATTAGTAAATTTAGGCATCAACGAATACCGCCGGTTCGAAAGCCGGACATTGTGAGTGTTGTGCGTCGACCGAGTGGCATCACTAGAGTGCAAAACGTTCAAATTGATAATCAAGACCAAGTGCGGGTAGTTCAAAATTACTAAATAATATAATAGTTTTGGGGCGCTCCAAACATGTAACTAAATAAAATAAAAACTACCAAATATCAACATGTTGGACATCAATCAATAGGTCTTTAAAAATTACATCGAGGTTTTTTTTTTAAATATTATGTGATTAAATGAATATTTTCAGAAATAATCGCTTCGTAACTCAGGAAAAATGTGCACCCCTGTAACTTTTGAACCGTAACTCCAAAAATATGATACGCTTTGCATACGTAGGTATTTGGTTAATATCACATATATCCGGTTCTGATGTAAATCACGTGTGCAGCTGATGGGTGCTTCGTTGCACGCTTTCCTGAAAATCATATTCCGAACAAAGTAGAACTCAGAGAGCTCTCGTCAAGTGCAGTAAGTTAGAGAAGTGGCTCGTTGCCAAACCAAATTAGACTTTGCCGACTTGTAACAAGGAACACTAAATGACCGTGCGCCGAAGAATAAAGGAAGCACCGAAAGCACTCATATACCTTTACCTGTTCCGCGCGGCGCTCAACAGATGGCGCAACAAGTTTAAACGGAGGCTTTATTAATAGTATTTTATACAATCGTGACATAATTAAGGGCTTTTCAGTCGAGTACCGTATTTAGGCCACGAAGCTAGCTGAGTGGCCTAAGTAAGGTACGAGATTGAAAAGCTTGATTATGTCACTATTGTATACAATATTTTTTCTACGACTGCTCAATATAGGCAAGCCGGTAACAATAGAGTTCGACGAAAGACCTGCTGCCTCTATACAATTGAGTAAGTTTTATCTCCCGGTGGATTGTGCCGGCGGTCGGGAAGGAGGACACGGGCGCTCGGGAAGGAGGACAACAGTGTTACAATATTGTATTAAAATCCTTTGTACCATCGTTGGCGATGCTACAATATGCGACCATAAAAGCTCTATCGAAAAGTATGCGCTAGTAGTTCGGTCTACACAATCTCAATTCAAGCATTACAGTCGACGAGTAGAAAATAGTATTTTATGTAACAGTTGTATAAGAGGGGTCAAAAAAGGCGAGTGGCGTGGGTAACAATTTGAGCCGTAGGCGCAGCCGGAGGCGAAAATTGTTAAGAAAAACGCCACGAACATTTTTTGACCTACTTATACGACGTTGCATACAATACTTTTTCTACGACTACACTTAGTTTTACATAAAATAGAAAATTGAACACTTCATGGATATTGCAGTTATTTTGTCAACATAATTAACAATAATCATTTAAGTTTCACCTTTGAAAACACTGTATTTCAAGAATACTAACACACCCCACACACAGTCGTTATATTCAATCAATTTTCAAAAAGCGACAGAGATTTGTAAAAATATATTATTTTCAAAGTTTGCAGTTTGCCACCACAAGCGAATGGAAAACGTAAAAACTACAAAGTATGTATGTGGTTCTTTTATTTTTTTCTTTTTAAAAGTGTTTTTTTTTTTCTAAAAACGCTGAGTTTATTTAGGTTTCTTAGGTTGGCAGTCATTTATTTCCGTCTAAAGTCGTGACTACACGCGTTCTATTTTGGCGTTTTCAACCGACTTCAAGATTTCGAAGGAGGAGGTTATCAATTCGTCGGGATCTTTGTTTTTGCTATTTTTTTTTTTTTTTATGTATGTTCACCGATTATTCGAAGACGGCTGGACCGAATTGGAAAATTATTTTTTTTGTTTGAAAGAGTATACTTCACAGTTGGTCCCATTGTAACCAGGTCAGGATCTGATGATGGGATCCTGGAGAAATCGAGGGAACTCTTCAACTATTATAGGCACACCTGTAGTGATTTGAGTATTTTTTACAGCAGCTCGAGTATTTGGTGTTGGAAAGGTGGATTGCTTAGTGAAGTCGGTTCTTTTTTGTTTAAAATTATTATAGAACAAGTGCTAGTTTGGGGAATAGACTAGCTAGAGTTTTGTTCGAGTATATTATCTATGTTCTTGTATAGGTGATAACGAATGTATAAATAACAGATTAAAGTACGGGAGTAGAAAAAATATAATATTTACAATATTAAGCACTAATCACCTTCAATTCCAACGTTACTGTCCGCACCACGGTTTTTATCACGGAATACATTTCTTAAGCCTTAGGGGGGGCAGGAATTACCCATCTTAGTGCGATAATTGTAAGCTACCACAGGTTCTATTCTACCTACGCTTTATTCGTAGCTGGTTACTTACTTTTGGTTCCTACAGACGAGACTCATTAATACGCACGGAACAGAGTAAGCTTGACCTCAACGCTGCACCTAGCGAACCTGTGTGCCAGCATACCGCCACGAACCGACAACGCCCTGCGTTCCCTCTCCATGTCCATATCATATTTTAAATCCATTAATCTTTTAATCGGGACATAATTAGAGTTCATTTCGTCGCCTGCTATATTTTGTGAAGATTGGAGCGGCGATGGTACTCGAAAATAGTCTTTAAAAACATTAGATACACATTTGTGGTCGCTGTACCCGTCGACACTCACCGGCACACCCATCCTACCGTTCAAACTATTTGTACTCTTCCAAAACTTACTAAACTATTTTTCAGATTGTTGTGAAGTAAGAATATCAAAGCGTATTTGCTCTGGATTATTTTGACAAAATTTTAATCAGATTACAAATCTTGCGACTCAAACACATTTTTTCAAAAACTTTTTTTTTTTATACCACGACGGTGGCAAACAAGCATACGGCCCGCCTGATGGTAAGCAGCTACCGTAGCCTATGGACGCCTGCAACTCCAAAGGAGTCACATGCGCGTTGCCGACCCTTTACAAAAAGGAGGATTCACTGTGTTGACGACTAAAGGAACAAGAAGGTCCCTCATCGTCAACACACTGGGTCCTCTTTGAGCTCTTTGGCAACCTTACTCACCAGCAGGAACACAACACTATGAGTAGGGTCTAGTGCTATTTGGCTGTGGTTTTCTGTAAGGTGGAGGTACTTCCCCAGTCGGGCTCTGCTCCAGATTTGAGCGATGACATTCGCTGAACGTGCCCTACCACACTTAGCGAGATGCCATTCGCAGTGCCCATACCTCTCTTTATGGCGTAGTTTAAGGACATACCCAGGTCCGGACGTAGTTTAAGGACACAGACTGGACCACAGTTAGGATTACCATGTAGTAAATACATTTGATAGTCAAGTCGGACCTGCGCTACCTGTGAGCATGTGTTTATTCCACCCCAAAATACATTTTCGCTTAACAGCTGACTTGCTAAGCCGACTGTCCACAGTTTATCAATTACTTTTCAGTGTGTTAAATCATCGCACATCCTACCGGCACATTATCCGTAGCTCACAGGGAAAATTTATTTGTTTAAGGTTATTGTTACATAATTCTTGGTACTTTTCCGCCTCCTCGGTATTCCTGAGACCCCAGACAATATTACTTTGCGACCCGTTTTGTAGAAGTAATTTATTGCTAATAATTGACAAGTTATAACTATTTTTAAAGGATAGTGCATGGTCCGATCAGTATACGTCATTTAAAACTTCAATATTTGATATAGTAGACATTGCTGAAGTACTCACCAAACAGTGGTCCAGCCATCTATGACAGCCATGCGCTTCACTTACATATGTATGTGTGTCAGACGCTATACATACCTAATCGCACCACATCCGCACATAGTTATCCAACTTCTTTCACGACAGAAATCGAATAGCTCTTCACCAAAACACGCCGTCGGGTGAGCATTGTAGTCCCCGAGCATGTACACGCTTTCAACACTATTGTCTGCAATAATAGCGTTATTTCCCCTAAGCACTGCGTGAACACCGGCAAACCTGCACAGTTCGTCAGTCGGCATGTATACGTAAGTCTCACGTAAGTTTCACGTAAGTCCGCTGTGAAGCGACTTTTATTGCTACTAAGCGCTCACTGGTACACTTTAACACTGATACATAGTGTTTTTTTAAATGTTTTTAGCAACAAATCAAGCATTTTAATCCAAAAAAGTAACATTTGATGAAGTGGAACTGCTGATGATAATCAGAACGGAGCTCTTTAGCGACGAATAAATAGTTGACGTTTGGCGATTAGTCCTTTTCGCTGTGTTTGTTAAGCATGTTAGATTTTCAAGACAATTTGTTGTTAAGCTTGAGTTTTGATGATGTGGTCCATGAAAAAACGAGGGAACTCCTCAATGCTGTTGCTCAATCGGTCGGTCGATCTGTATAGGTGCCTAATAAATAAATAAATACCTACATCATATTATATTTACGTAACAATTAACTCGTCCCGCTATTTCTCTCTCCCAAATTGGAGATTGTAGGCTCAATGTATTTCTAGTAAATGATACATACCTGAACTGGATGTACTGATTTTTGTGTTTTTATCAACAAATCAAGAATTTTCATTAAGAAAAGTGACATTTGATGAAGTGGAACTGCTGATGATAAGCAGAACGGAACTCTCCAATAACGCATAGTTCACGTTTGGCGATTTGTTCTCTTCGTTATGTTTGTCAAATAAGTTATATGCCATAAAAAAAAACCAATAAAAAAAACACAAGTCTCGCAACTCAGTTCTTCTACCGTAAATAGTTGAGACATCCATGTAATACCAAGTCGGTTGATTTATTCAGTCCCTACTTAAGGGACCTTCTGTCTTAAGTTATTACGTAATTAGCTAATCTAACAACATCTTACATCTTATAGTGACCAAATTAATATTGAAAATCTTTTGTTTAAATAAAATAGATTGACTTGGCTATCGCAAGAGACAATTTTAGTCTCATATTGTAGAAAATCTAGTCTTTTTTTTAATGTCTTGAGAAGGTACTATCAAAAACCAGTCCTTTAGGGCCATAATCGCCAAAGTCTGCGGATTTGACGCACAGTACCGGGGTACAAGGCGACACACACTTTCAGGCGACAAGGTTCCTGGATTAACGCTAAATAGTGGCGAATTACGGACTTTTTTGAAAGGGTCACCACCCAATTATTTGATACAGATACTTTAATAAAATTACGAGCAATACTGACATCTGATAGAATATGTTGTGTAGGATGATCACGCATGCGCCCGCCGCGCGCGCCGGCCGCTCGCACCCGCCAGTAAACAAATACTGACAGCGCGCTTCGCACGCGCCCTACCCGCTCTCCGACTTTCCCGCGAAAACCCGCCGTCCCATCAACTATGGACCTCACTGTGAAACTAAAATGCATCAAATACGTGTTCGTTGTGCTTCCAAAATAATATTTCACTAGGATAATGCTTGCGTTAAATATCGGTCCATTTTAATAATGTACCTACGCAGAACTTGTTTCGTTATATTTTTTGAAGTTGTAAAACCACTGGACTCTCTGCTCTAATTAAATACGAATTAAGTATACATACAAGTTATAGTTATAAAAAAAGAGAATATGCAGCTCCTAGGGAAACGGACGGTACATTGTTTGCAACACGTTACATTACAGAAGTTTATTAACCACAAGGACAAGCGCATAAAGCCACAGCCTTTGACAGGGCTCGACCTATGTCACCATATGTACATAAACAAACAGGTGTTTTTTTAGTTGATATGCCCAATTATCGTAAACTGTCGTAATCTTTTAGGTAATATTTTAGCAACCATTAGGTCTCAGTTCAACATTGCCCTCGAAACAACATAATTTGAACTCTTTCTAGAAAAGGCAATTTCAACGAATTATATCTTAAGTCACACTCGCGAAGCAAAACGTATTCCTTTTTGTTAATAAATATATTAGAAAATGTTAGTAAGATATGAATGTGCATTTGTGTTGCTACACCACCCTGTATGGGTCCATGTACATTATATTATGTATTTTGGTTGCAAATAAAGATGTCTTATAAAGAAAAAAAAAGTAAAAAGTATTAAGTATTAAGTAACGTAAGCGCATGTCCTGTCCAGCGTCTTATAGTTTCTTGCACGAAACTGTTCGTTAGGATAGGATAGATTAATTGTGTGATCCTTATTAATGACAAATGGGTAGAAGATTATGAAAACATGAACCTCAAAAAGAAAACTTTAGATAGGTTAAGATTTAGATTTAGATAGGCACGTCCATGTACGACATACTGTGTATATCTAAAGAGTAATGACTTAAAAGTTAAATTTTTTCACAGCTTTAAGAGACACCAAACTTAAGAGTTTTAAAGAAAAAATCCACCTACTGTACTTGTCTAAATGCCGAATATTTACTATAAAAGTCGTGACTCGTGGAGACTTTTTGCTACAGCAAGTTGTATATCAGACTATTTAACACAGCACAAATGGGAAAAAATTCAATAGCAGTAGGGCTAGTGATAAAAAGACCCGACGTAACACATAAATTACACATTTATAAATGAAAGCGTGCTGTGGCGGAACCCGAAAGTTTTAAAAACAATAATGGTGTAGGGTAGGTTATAGAACAATAGTTTGGCCTAGAGTTGCAGAGATAAAGTCATTTACGTGTGACATGCGCCTTTACGAGTAGGTAAATACCAGTTTTCATTAATTTGTAATTGTCTGTGTAAAAGTCAAGGTTTTACTTAACGGTTACATTACTCCAACGCATAATACCGAAATTCGAATTATCCACTTATTTATTACTGTGTTCACGTTACATTACACCCGCTACTCGACTGCTCGCCGTTTTTATTACTTAATAATAAATTCGTTTAGAACACGCGGTAGTCAAAATCGGCTTACCTCGAACAAAAGGATTATTAATGCCCAATCCACTGCAGACCCCATGCTCCTGCTTAGTTCTGCGCTGAGATCCCGGGTATGTCCAACTACGTCCAAAATAAAGGCACTGCGAATGTCATCTCGTTAGCGAGAACCTTACCCACCACTACCACCTCACAGAAAACCGGAGCCAAATAGTATAGATCTACTCAGATTGTCGTGTTCCTCCCGGAGAGAAAGGTTGATTACAGGAGACCCCCTTGTCCGTTTTTTTTAATGAAATGGCCAATGACAACGTTAATTAAACTTTTATATATTTAAATAAAATATAGGCAACGTTGTTCGGTAGAGGTTCTTTGTAAGGTGTTAGGACAACCGTCCGTCTACTAACTAAAGATTGGTTACACGCGTTCTGGGACGAATTCTTCATTAGCTGCACACAGTGCACACTTTTTTATAGATCACCGCACAATAAGCTATCAATATTACACACTGAACTACTCAAGTGAGCAAAAAACAAAAAAACTATTCACAAGACGTCCACGCCACCCTGCGTCTCGAACGGAACCCTCTTGTCCATTTAGCCATAAACACAGAGAATCTTACTTTATATTACAAAGAGAAAGATAATTACTGTCGCATCAGAAATCATAACCTGAAAATCACTACTCACTTTCAGTACGTACATAGGTACTACTATAGATTAGTGTCAAGTCCATAGGACTCAATTCCCTAAACCGCGAGATTTGGCATAGGTATTATTATCGCTCCTCTCCAAGTTATTAGGTTAATTAGGTAGGTAGGTATTCTAGTGTCTAGCGAGATTTGCCATTCCACTTCCTTTGCCTATTTATAAATGAACGTGTAATGTTGGATTTGGTTGCGTGCATCTTCATCTTGACATGTACCTAATGATTTATTTTACTTTGGTTTGCTACGTTTATTTTATTATATCATGACGATGGAAAACAACAGGTCAATGTGACACAGTGAGTCCTCCCTGTAAAGGATCGGCAACGCGCAAGTAACACCTCTGGAGTTGCAGGCGGCCAGAGGCTACGGTAGCGCCTTACCATCAGGCGAGCCGCATGCTTGTTTGCCACCGTCGTGGAATTAAAAAAAAAAATTGTACGGCGCGGTGAGAACAGTCGTCAAATCAGATATTAACTAGCTTTTATTACATAACTATTAGCTGTACCCGCGGCTTCGCCCGCGTATGTGGGAGGTTTTGTCATTTTCATTTACTATCCAGACCATTAGTGTAGAATTTACGCGTTCTACATATAAATCTATCTAAATTTATTAGTTCATCCGTGATAAAGATAACTGACTAAAAGGCGTGCGTCGAGACCTGCGAATGCTAATGGCCGAATACCAGCAGGAGAACATGCTTCGAACAGAGGGTCAAACGCTGAAGGTATGAGCGCGAGGTAGCGTGTGAGCGCAACGTCCAAGCGAAAACTGCTTTTGCAGCAGCAGGCCAAAATCTAATAAGGCCAAAGGCAGCAAGAATTGTTTCAGCAGAAGCATGAAAAGGGTCCCCACAAACCTCAATGGTCAAGTTTTTTGGTGAACCCGAACGCCGAAGCCGTGACGCGGTGAGCGGCAATATCGCGAAAGCCATAGGGAGAGTACCGCGCAGGATCCAGGCCCGGAGGATCTCAGCGAGAATTGCTTCAGCAGAAGCAGCATGTCCCCTGACACACCGGACATAACTCAATGGCGAGGTGTCTTAGCGAACTCGAGGGCTGCGGACACGAGGGTGAGCGGAAATGTATGTGAAAGTAAAAGGCCGAGTACCGTGTAAGGTCCAAGCTCGGAACATCGCAGCGATAACTTCTTCAACATCATCATGACAGGGACCGGAAATAACTTAAAGGCGAAGTGTCTTAGGAACCCGAGGGCCGTGTCTCGAGGGTGAGCGGCAATGTCTGAGAAAGCCAAAGGACGAGTACCGTATAGGGCCCAGGTTACCAGCAGTACCATGACAGGGACCGGACATATCTCAATGGTGAAGTGTCTTAAGGCCCGGGGATGAGTGGCAATATCTGCGAAAGCCATAGGCCGAGTACCGCGTAAGCCCAAGCCCGAAGCGTCGCAATGAAAATTTCTCCAGCAGAACCAACATGATATTTATAACCGGACAAAACTGAATGGCGAAGAATCTTAGCTAATCTGAGGGCCGGACTCCGAAGGTGTGCGGCAATATCTGCGAAAGCCATAGTCCGAGTACCGCTTAGGCCCAGGCCCGGAGCGTCGCAGCGAGAATTGCTTCAGCAGCAGCAGCAGCAGCATGACAGGTACCTGACATATCTCAATGGTGAAGTGTCATAAGGCCCGAGGGTGAGCGGCAATGTCTGCGAAAGCCATAGGCCGAGTACTGAGTAGGCCCAAGCCAGGAGCGTCGCAGCGAGAATCGCTTCAGCAGCAGCAGCAGCATGACAGGGACCGGACATATCTCAATGGTGAAGTGTCATAAGGCCCGAGGGTGAGCGGCAATGTCTGTGAAAGCCATAGGCCGAGTACTGAGTACCCAAGCCCGGAGCGTCGTAACGAGAATTTATTCAGCAGCAGCAGGAAGCATGACAGAATCCGGACAAAACTCAATGGCGAAGAGTCTCAGCAAATCTGAGGGCCGGAGGCCCGATCGTGAGCGGCAATGTCTGCGAAAAAGCCATAAGCCGAGTACCGCGTAGGCCCAGGCCCAGAGCGTCGCAGCGAGAATTTCTTCAGCAGCAGCGTGACAGCTAGCAGCTAGTAACTAGATTCATGACTACCCTTTTTATTTCAATCAGCTGTTAAAGCGAGATAAAACATGTTGCTCTCACAAACGGTAAATTTTTTGCTGTGTGGTAAATCGAAATAGATAAATCTTAACTACCTGTTTTATTTGTTTTTACGTAATATTGTAAGTAGGTTTCATGTATTATTTTTACGTTGAGAATAAAGTACCTCAGGTGTTAATGGATCACAATATATGTCCGGATACTTACAACTTCCAAAACGAAGTAACACATTTAAAAAATATTTAACCCGCAATCCTTAAATTGGGAAAGCATTTAAAAATCCATGGTTTAAACCTCGGCGAAACGCAACAAACCGAATCGCTTAATTTAATCTAAAGACGTCCTTAAGTAAAGTTTGTATACAGTATACAGGGTACCTATACAGCGCCATCTGTGACCACTTTTGAGAACTATTTTTTTATGAAAATTATGTTTCTAATAAGCAGAATAAATAATATGTTGCTCCGGGGGTATAAACTGTTACTATACAAAATTTCGTAAAATTCTGTGCAGTGGTTTTTACGTAGTGCGCGGACAAATTCACAGACAGACAGACAAGAATTCCAAAAATCACTGAAATGTATTCAGTCCACGTTTCTAAGACCCCCTGAATAAGTTTTTCTAAAATATCTTCAATGTAGGTACATTTTTTTTCTCCTTACGCGTTTATTATATGTATAGATAATCTTCTGGAGAAAATGTGGAAGAACTGAAACACCGAAGTTAGTGGTTATGCTTTACCCATACCCTGATTTCCTCTACACCTCTGTAGTTTCGGCCAAGAATATGTATGTAACTCTATCACTGGGTACACTAATCCATATCCGACTGTTAGCCTTGCTCTTTGTTTTGTATTGTACATCAGAGGGAATCCGATGAACTACAACTGGATGGTGATAATGATAAGTAAAAATGTGACAACCTACAAATATCCAAAATTGAGTACATTGTACATGAGACCTGTGGCCAATTGACGTGGTTACAATATTATTTCATTATTTGTGCTGTTTTAAGTAGCTAGTTATGACATCATAATGCCATTCACAAGCTTTTTGGGATGGGGTCCATCCATACTAATATTATAAATGTGAAAGTGTGTGTCTGTCTGTTTGTCTGTTACCTCTTCACGATTAAACCGCTGCACCGATTAAGATGAAATTTGGTATAAAGGTAGTTTGAGTCCCGGGAAAGTATATAAAATAGATTCACCCCCGAAATAATTATTTAAAGGAGTGGAAATAGGGGTGGAAGTTTGTTGTTGAAGGAATCAATACCCAATAACCGCTGAACGTATTTACCTAAATTAAATTTGGTATTGAAAAAGTTTGAGTTGTTAATGTTGTTATCCCAGAACACATCCCTTAAGAAGGTAAAAAGGGGGTTCCAAGCAGACAAAGTCGCGGGCTACAACTCAATATTTTGTTTTATCTTGCCATTAGTTGCCAAATCATTATATAATTTAACATGAAGATTGATTAAAAATCTAAGTATATTATTGTACCAGGACATGCTCATTACGCGTCCCGACTCTAAGAGTTTCTCCTAATCGTGCACTAGAAAGACGTGGTCTACTGAAGAGATGACTGGCGGGTCGCCATCCAGTCTGGGCTTGACGGCGCCGCGTAGTCTCCACCTCTTATTTGGTTTTGTTAGCAGTCCGAATTTTCCGCAATATGATCAATAATACATTCGCATTAAACTATAAAATATCAGCAGTGCTTGTCTGTGTTTAAAGTGAATGAGATGAAAATATTTGAAAACCTAGGTATTGTAAAACCTTATATTTAATAACTACTTCGAAATTCTTTGTGACTGTTGATTCACGTGATTATCCCAATAAGTCGTTAGTAGGTAGACTAATACTTAATTTAAGTACTGTCATATACTTACTTCATTACTTAACTGAAAATTGGAAATATATGCAAGTACAATTTTTTTTTTTCAAAATCTTATAATGTCCTGTAAATGTCAATAGCCGCACTACTATATGGTTTAAGCAAAATTACAACTGCGAAATAATAATAATTCTTACAAGATTGGCGGAAATGTTGATAAAATATACCTTCAGAACTATAACTTGCCTAAACACGGTGAAATTGTATCGGAGATCAGGAACCAAATTTTCTAATTCTGTTATCGGTAGCGATCACCTGTATGTAGCCGTGGGGTTATTTTATTTAAAGTTGCATGCTTCTGAAGTGCGCATGGTTCCTGAACACCGATCAAATTTCACCGTGTGTACCTCGTTTTTTTAGATTAGAAAAATAACGGTCGATTTTTCCAAACGGTTTATTTTTCTCAGCCATATCAGGGACTATTTTATATGACATTACTTTTGGAACAAAGTTCCTTATCGGACGGTTCGCGGCGAAAAAGTCAAGTGGCCGTCACGAAAACGCGTATGGCTTACGATTGAGAAACATCTGAAAAAAAAATAGAATTGAATAAAGTGAAATGAATTGAAAAGTGAGAAGTGTCAAAGTGAAAAGTCAAAAAGTCCAAAAAGTCGGAATAGTCGAAAAATTCAAAAAGGTCGCATAACGCAAAAACGTCAAAATGACTAAATGATGAAATGACAAAAGTTACAAAAATTATAGAAATGTCAAAAATGAAATAAAATCCTCCTTTTTGTAAAGGGTCGGCAACGCGCATGTGACTCCTTTGTCGTTGCAGGCGTCCACAGGTTACGGTAGCTGCTTACCATCAGGCGGGCCGTATGCTTGTTTGCCATCGTCGTGGTATAAAAAATAAATAAATAACCAACCGAGTTTTCCACGAAATCACGTATTTTTTTCCATTATTAGTGATACGCTGAAGCCAATTAAGATGCAAAATGGCGAATTTTAAAATCATTTTCCCAAAAATCGCACTACGACAATTGCACGATTTTTATAATCTGAAAAAACTGAAATTATGTATATACTCGTATTATGCAATATTACACACGGTGCTGCTTGTCAATTCTGTCATGCTTGAACTTGGCTTGACCGAATCTAATATTAAGCGATGTTTTTTAAACCACACAAAACGTTACACCTTTTCAGGTTCAGTTACAATATTACTACGCGAAGGGAGTTAAAATTAATTACTCTAATGTTATTAATGGGTGGTAACAGCGGCTGTACTTCTTAGTTTATCGTCACGCAATATTAGTCTGTGTATATTAAACGCTCACCATAGAGTGCAGTGCACTAGAGTTTCTAATAAAAATAGCTTGAATATAATTTCTAATAATGCTTGCAAAACTGCTTAAAAAATCATTAAAAAATCAGTGTTTTTCGAGTATTTTAAAATGAACCGGTTTGATTTCACGGTAAAACTAGAAACGCCTTTCCACAATAAAACTATCATCAGAATTAACATATCAAGAACTCAGCCATGCCTGTTTGATGTACTTACCTAAGGTAACAAGTACCATTTTAATTAATCAATAAGGTCGGGTGTGGCAATTGTACTTAATCGTAGCTCAAATGCAATTATGTAAGATAGGTACCATAGCCATATAATAGCCATTACACCGAACTACGATATAGTTTTTAATAAAGTAGGTACGCGAACTCTAGTTTTTATTATTATTATCAGTTACCTAATTATTAATAGTATTATTTCTACATACTTGAATTTATCCCACGATTCAGATTGCCTCACTCAATTAATGGATATTCGTATGCAATAGTAAACTTTCATCGCTATTATAGTTGGAGAGCCCATGACACTGAACCTAGTTCGATAAGTCTCCTAGATGAGATATATATAATTAGTCGCGTCTTTAATGGGGGAACACGAAATGCCGATGCTGCAATGCAAAAAATGTGGTGGCGTATTGTAATTTTTTTTGAAAAAAAATAAAAAACCGATTTCTATTACGATAAGTCTCCTAGATTTCCTTTGTTTCTCGAAGCAGGGGAGGGGTAGGGCTACACGATAATGCGGTGCTGCAAGCCCCTGTGCGTGGTCTTGTCAGTGGCAGCAGCATCAAAAGATTGTAGATGTATGAAAAAACAAAGCGCCTAAACACACACCCACGACACGCTCGAAATGTCAGGAAAATAATAGAGAAGTAAGTGTACGCGAGTAAAACAATGCATATTTAGGTACCGTGAAACTGTAAAACTTTGCCTTCTCAACATGACTTTGCCATATCACAAAACCAGTAACATACAATTCCGTATTAAACTATGTTTTATAGCTAATCATATTGTTGGCAACACTGGCAAATTGATTGTTGCGTATCAAACTTCAGTCACGAGTGAGCCGGCTGTGATTGCGGATATGTTTTTAAGGTCGGCCAAAAGGACCTCAAAAACTTCGGTGGTATATCAGTCTAGGAAAGTCCAACAGCTATGTTATTTTAACTGTGACTATAATGCAGCTCAGAAAAGATGTAGAAGAAATTTAAACATCATATCTCTTTATTTTCGTCATAAAATATAGTTTCGTATCACTTTTTACAACTTTGCCCAGCACCATTATACATTTACGGTTGACAGTAGTCTGTTATAGTTCACTTTAGGGGATGCATTTTCCATAAAACGTTATTGTACATTGTGTAATGTGGGAGGAACACAAATCTTAAAAAATATTAAAAATTATAATTTTATAGGTTCCTATAAAATTCCTTTAATTTTTTCACAGTAAGTATTAAAAGGTCGTATCTCATGCCTATAGAAGAAGTTTAGAGATAACTCAAAAATGGCTGGCTCAAAATAATTTTCATGGAAAGTATGTAATAACTCTAATACCTAAGGCGCATCATCAAAAAAAAATCGATTTTTTTTGGAATTACGATTCTTAAGGTAAAGGCGGGAGGACCCAATTTTTATGACTTTCGAATTGATTAATTTTGAAAATATTTACTTATTAACAAAATGCTCAAATAAACCTCGATGTTACTTTTCAAGACCTATCGGTTGATGTGCAACATGGTGATATTTGGTAAAAAACCCTAAACCCTAAAAATGGATAAATCCTGCCTTACATAGGTCAAAAGTCGTATTTACGGGGCGAATAATAGTTGTCAACAGCAGTACCTAGTGAGAATATTCCCTGGAATTAATTACTGGCGAGGACATTTCCTAGAATTTCTAGATGAAGCGCAGAAGTTTGTAAATTGCAATTGAAGTTAGGCTATCAACTGTTTGTACCGTAATGTACCTATTTGTAGTTGTTGCATCGTCGAATTACTATGTTAAATATTATGTTAGACACGAGTTTCCGACCTCGAAATCAAACCGGCTCATTTTTCACAAGACCACTAAAATGTCAATAGGCATATTCTTTGTTATGAGAATTCATTACATAGGAAGGTATCTACGCATGTTTGGGTATAACTACAATCCGATTAAAAAACAAACCAGATACGTAGGTCCATTTAGGATAAAACTGCGATTCATTCAGAAAAAAATCTGCTACTAGTAAAATAAAAACAAGAATAAGTACATATTTATGAGATTTACCTACTAACTAGCTTTGGCGTCACCCTGGTTACCTATGAAATTTAATTTACCTCTAAATATTACAATTTCGTTCTGGTAGTGAAACCAAGAAGGATCAGCATCGGCACTCATATATTTCAGTAGTATAGATTTCTGAATTCCAAAATTCGCCATATTTGGTTCAATATTGTGGCAGTGCCAACATATTTAGGCCATTATTATTCCGATGCTTAATGTCTAGCATTGTCCTGAGAAATATTACTTCTGAAGTACTATCGAGCAAATTTTTAATAAATCTACCTAATTTATTTCCAGTCAAAATTAAGAAAGTTCATTAACAATGTGGTGTGTTTACCATGTGATAGTGATAAATCGATAACCTGGATTGTGCCCAAGGGGGCGAAGGACCGTCAACATGCAGATGATACTGGTGGCCGGTGGCGGGTGAGTAACCTACTCGTACCTACACTTGTTTGAACAGCGATTTTGATAAATTTTATTATGGCAGGTAGAAATTGCCATCATCTTTTTTTTCCAGTCAGTAAGGCTAGTATCAAAGATAATAGTTTATGTCATATTTTCATTTATCAATACATAACGTAACTTAGTTCATCAGCAACTGGAAAAGAAAAATAGAAATAAAAGAAAGAAATAAGAAATATTGAATCCGTAAATAAGAAGAATATATTTAAGCAATGTGCTATCTTTCCTGGACACAGACACATTAAAAATAGAAAGGAGAATAACATCGAGTTGGAAACGTTACTGGTAATTAAAATCAGTAATGCCTATACCACTCAAAAATAAGCTTATGGACTCTTTCATCCTACCAACATTAACATATGGCTGTCAGTCTCGCCATGTAAATAATTTAAAATTTAAATGGTTGGGATGATAGAGACGGGCAGCGTCGGGGTCGATGGCATAGTGTTGTAACACGCTACATGGTAGTGGAGTATAGAAGTTATATGATTTTTGTGGATCCGGGTATGTCTTCAAACTACGTCCGGACACGGGTATGTCTTTAAACTACGTCCAAAAAAGAGGTATGGGTACTGCGAATGTCATCTCGCTCAAATCTGGGACAGAGCCTGACTGGGGAAGTACCTCCACCGTACAGAAAACCACAGCCAAATAGCACTAGACCCTACTCATAGTGTTGTATTCCTGCTGGTGAGTAAGGTTGCCAAAGAGCTCAAAGAGGACCCAAAGTGTTGACGCTGAGGGACTATCTTGTTCCTATAGCCGTCAACACAGTGAATCCTCTTTTTTGTAAAGGGTCGGCAACGCGCTTGTGACACCTCTGGAGTTGCGGGCGTCCATAGACTATGGTAACTGCTTACCATCACGCGGACTGTATGCTTGTTTGCCACCGTCGTGGTATGACTAAAAATAGAATTATCTTTATTAATAACTGCCTACCTATTTATACAAATAGGTTATCGCTTACACAAGCAAGGTTATGTCGCATTAAACCAAAGTGTTACTGCTAAACACTGAAAGTGGCTAATTGCCATATTACATTAACATAAAAGACAAAATCAAAAATAAGGACATTTGTGAAAGAACCAATGTAATTGATGCATTACATTACGTCAAATAAAATGAAGTGGAGATGGGCAGGACCATAGACATATAAAATAGGAAGACGTGGTCCCACGAAGATAGAACTGTAATTCCGTAATAAGCAGCGGTCTCGTGCACCCACACTCACTTTTGACGTTTGATCCAATCACCGCTCGTCCACGAGTTGTATATGTGTGCGTGTCGCGCGTAAACACGAGGAAATCGGCTTATTATGGAATCACAATTTTGTCTCCACTATGGTCTTCTCGGCACCGGGTCTTCTTATTTTATGTCTATGGGCAGGACACATCGCACGCTACGACAGCTCGAAGTGGGCAAAATGAGTGACAGAATGGAGAGGCCCGCCGGGGAGTGGGGATAGAAATGCGGGGCGCCCGCTGAAGCGTTGAGCAGACGATATTCGGGCAATCGCCGGCAGGGGCTGGTTCTCTCTAGCTCAAGACCCGGACACATGGCATAATCTGCAGGAGGCCTTTACCCAGGAGGAGATTCCAAAAGGAGGATTATAATAAAAATGTGTGTGTAATATTATCTAATGTATTATATAATACAATTTAGTTTATAAGCGTTCAGCATGCAACACAAGGTGTAGAGACAGAAAATAAAGGCTTTTTATTTTATTAGTTGACATTCCTTGAAAAAGGTCTTAATTTGTCACTTTAACATATATAGCTGATAGAAAGAGACAATATATATTTAACAAAGGCCTGCTATGCTACATTTTCAAACTACACTATACTAGACTAGATACACGGCAGTGTGTCAGCCAGGTTCGCAGAGCAAAGAACTTTCATTTTCACGAACCATTTGGGGCCAGTTTTGACCCCACAATAACTTGAAACCTAAATTTCAGCTAAAAACCTCTAACCGTTCACGAGATATTGACCTCTAAAACCACTATTTTTTACCATTGACTGACAGAGTGACTCACTGAATCACTGACTTACTCATCAGAATCTTTAACAAACCTACAAAGTTGAAATTTGGCATCCAGCTAGTAGTCTGTGGTATACACTTAATTATACGAAAAATGATGATGTTGGGATTTCCTTTTGTACACTTTGTTTTTTTGACTTTAAGATTAATTTAAGAATGGGAGCCCATCAAATTTTTGATGCAAATTTTTAGGTGGTGGTCAAAATTCATGAGAAAAAGTTTTGCTGTATAGTTGACTTTGGTATCATTTTCATATAAAAAGAGTATGCTTAAATGATTTCTGATATTGGTAGTAAGTAAAAAAAATATTGCTCACTGTCAACAGTTTTGCTAATATTTGGTATTATTTTAGTATGAAATAAAGATGTATAACATGATTTAATAAGGACTGCCTAGATTCCATATTAAAAACCAGTAAGAAAAATATAGATAATAGAAGTCAAAATAGAACACCCAGTGGGCGTTTCCCCCACTATCCACAAAAGGAGAGACTTTCGTGCCCCAATTTGCAGTCTTTCCTATTTTTTATAAAATCGTACAAGTTACCACAAAACTTTCAATGAATAATATATTTTTCATTAAATTCTCTACAACACTTGCCTTTGTAGTATGTTGCTAAGACTTATAGTTTCACAATCTATGTGACTCGCAAATAAACCTCCCACCTTTTTACCCCGCTGCACTATAAATTTAGGGGGTCCCCTTCGTAAAATAAAAATAAAAACGTTAAAAATAAAAAGGCTGAAGATCTATAGGGTGTTTCGGTTCAGGTACTGGAATCAATTTTGGTGGTTGTAGCTCCGGCTCTAGCATTAATTTTTAATAGCAGCATAGAAAGGGGCGTTTTCCCGAGTTTAATGAAACTAAGTAAGGTTGTACCAATTTTTAAAGAGGGTGATAGACATAATCCAACTAATTATCATCCAGTGTCAATTCTACCAGCGTTTAGCAAAATATTTAAAAAAATTTTGCTTACTCAATTAATTTCTCATTTCAATCTTAATAAAATTATACATACACAACAATTCGGCTTTACCAAAGGTAGATCCACCGCTGATGCCGGTATGAGTTTGATTAAATTCATCTTACAAGCTTGGGAAGAGTCGCATGATGTCATTGGTGTTTTTTGCGACCTTTCCAAAGCATTCGATTGTGTGGACCATGGGACTTTGATTTGCAAGCTTCATTTCTATGGCATTCAAGGACAAGCGTGGAACATTTTATAATCATTTTCGTCAGGTAGAAGCCAAAAGGTTTCGGTAAATGGTGCCCTCTCGTCGGATAAAATGGTGGAGCTAGGTGTTCCCCAGGGATCGATTTTGGGCCCTTTACTGTACCTGGTTTATGTAAATGACCTGCCCTATATGGTAAGCCGGCGTTCAGGCATTGTCATGTTTGCCGATGACACTTCCTTGCTTTTTAAGGTAGACAGGAAAGATACGGAACTTGCTGAGCCAAATAATACTCTCTCCAAAGTCTGTAATTGGTTTGCTGCAAATAATTTGGCACTGAATCCAAAAATAACTAAATGTTTAAAGTTTTCTTTAGCCAACAACGTTTCCAATGTAAATTCAATCTCTAAAATTAAGCTTTATGGCCAATCTATTGAATTTGTAAGAACGACAGTTTTCCTAGGGATAACACTCTACTCTAAACTTCAGTGGGGAGCCCATGTAAGCATTAGCTAGCAGATTGAGCTCCGCTGCCTTTGCAGTCAGAAAAATTAGACAACTAGCGAATGTACCCACGGCCCGGTTAGTCTACTTTGCATACTTTAACTGTTTGTTGAACTATGGTCTCGTTCTTTGGGGTTCCGCTGCCAATATAGATACAATATTTATTCTACAAAAACGAGCAATAAGGTCAATATATAATTTAGGGACGTGGGAATCATTAAGAGATTTCTTTAAGGAAATTGACATTTTAACTGTGCCTTCGCTGTATATTTTTAACTTAATAATGTATGTGAGGGGAAATTTGCACAATTTCCCAACAAATGCCGATAAAGCTATTGTTACCAGGAATTCGGGTAACCTTAAAGTTTGCTTCTATAGACTAGCAAAAACAAAAAGTCATTCTTGGAAAATTGTACAAAGTTCTACAACAAAATTCCTGAAGACATCTGTCAACTCACTGATGCAAGATTTAAGGTAATTATAAAAGGAGCACTCATTGCTAGGCATATTATAAAATTAACGACTATATCATAGATAAAGACATATGGAAAATATTTAGTGTAAGTGACAAAGCTACCCAAAATAAGGGTTGAATATTTATTTTACTTAAGTTTTAGTGGATAATTTGATATATTACCTATGTGTATTTGAAATTAATTGTTATTGTTATCGTTATTATTATTTTCTGTACAATTGTATTTGTTGACGTTCATAGGTGCATTATATTAATACCTAAATTGAAAAATTTACCAAACAAACAAACAAACAATGGCACTATGCCAAAGGGGATCCCCCATCATCACTAAAATCCGTATATCTAATGCCTTTGTTGTCGTGTACACCGCCGATTAAAGGCACTCGTTTTTTTAGGGTTCCGTAGTCAACTAGGAACCCTTATAGTTTCGCCATGTCTGCCCGTCCGTCCGTCCGTCCGCGGATAATCTCAGTGACCGGTAGCACTAGAAAGCTGAAATTTGGTACTAATATGTATATCAATCACGCCGACAAAGTGGTTGAATAAAAAGTGAAAAAATATGTTTTATTAGGGTACCTCCCCTATACGTAAAATGGGGAATGATTTTTTTTTTTCATTTCAACCCTAACGTGTGATATATTATTGGATAGGTATTCAAAAATGAATAGGGGTTTACTAAAATCATTTTTTGATAATGTACATATTTTCGGAAATAATCGCTCCAGAAGTAAAAAAAAAGTGTCCCTCCCCTCTAACTTTTGAACCATAAGTTTTAAATTTATGAAAAAAATCTCAAAAGTAGAACTTTATAAAAACTTTCTAGGAAAATTATTTTGAACTTGATAGGTTGAGTTTTTGAAAAAAAATTACAAAATTATTTCTGAACTAAGATTGTAATTTAACCGTATAAGCAGGTGTTCATTGTACCTGTAATTTCTACAAAATTACAATGAAATGACGTGCTTTCAAATAAAGTAAAAACGGTGAAAATCGGTTCACACAATAAAGAATTATCCCATAAAAATCATCTTTGCATACTTTAAGCTCGCACGCAATAGTTTACTTAATTTGCCGATAGATGTCGCTGTACGTGGAACGCTCATATCATATCCTACATGGCGGTGTTATTTTAACTCTTAAGTGGGGACACTTACTGTGACGGACGGAAAACTACGGAACCCTACACTGAGCGTGACCCGACACGCTCTTGGCCGGTTTTGTATTATTTAATACCCGAAAACTCAATTCTTGCAGAGCTTGTTTAGTCAGGACGTTGATTCGTGCAATCTTGTCGCTTAATTTATTATTATCATTTGTTCTGCCCTCCAATATGTCTTATATTATCTGGTTTCAGCATAAAGCCAAGTTTGTTTCTACATTTAAATTTTATGAAATACTTTTAATACATTCCAATAAATACCACCCATTCCCATAAAATCCATCTAGGTAAATATATAAGTATTTACTCTTGCTTAAAAAATATGTATGAAAATGAAAAAATCTGTTCCATTTATACAGTTTAAAAAAACTATCTTTCAATATATTTATACGAACTAAAAGTAGCCTTATTAGTTACTGTAAAATAGTACCAAAAAGTTAAGCGAAATCGAAAAAAAACTTTACAGGACTCTTAATGAATGTAAATAAATGTAATTTAACGTGAATGGATAAATTGGCGAAAACGTAAAAACTAATAGGGTAAAATATATTCTGTGGTGAAAAAGTGGAAATTTTTAAAATGGTTTAATGTTTTTAATTACTTTCTTAATTAATTAATTTCTTGAAAAACGTTAAGTATGACAGAAACAGTGATCTACGGAGCTTTGAAAGAACTCAGTTTTCAGTTAAATCTCATTTCGTTTATTAGCGAAACCGTTCACGAACTTGGCATACATTCACATTTTTGTTTTGATAGAGATTTCCAACTGCTGTATTCTTAATTGGTTTTTTACTTAAGAATGGGCAACCAACATGTAAACTAATTTTCTCAATTTCACATATAAACCCCTTATTCTCAATTAGTAAATTTATGTTCTGTCCCTTTGACAGTCAGTATTTTTTAGGAACAGACAAAACATACACTAACTAATTGAGGCCTGAGAGACGTTTACGAATAAGGGGTAAGTTAGTACTTACTACAAATACATGTAAGCACGTAACCAGTAGAACATGTTGCTATGACTGAGTAAATACATCGTTATGAACCGGAGCCATTAGAAGGCTTGCCAAGTAGTCTAAGTGCTGCCAATTCCATGTTGGTATCAACCGGTGCAGCTTGCAGGCACTTAGCTACTTGACGCTTTTGGCACATGGCTATATGTGCACCAGGGACTAAATTATACATAATTATATGTCAATTAGTGACATTTCAAAGTTAAAGAATATATATGTATATATCACATTTCCGCAGTTAAGGTTATCTGCATCGAATTACTATCGTATTTCATGTAATCGAATTTGTCTTCAGAGACAATCATTTTTCTTACAAAATATATCCAGAAAAGGAATTAAATAATAATTTTATTACCTAAGAATATTTAATAGTAGATTGTTTGACAAGGGTCTAAAGTGGGCCATGTCACCACGAGGTGGTTATTTACCCGAACGAAGTGAGGGAAAATTGTTCGAGTGGTAATATGGGTTTTAGACCAGAGTATATTATTTTACACTTCTATTGAGAGAAAGTAAAAAAATTAAATAAAAATGCTTATTATTTACGCAATGTTTACTTACGCACAATGACTAATCCAGGTTGAAAATATGGTTTAACTTGACGGTCTTTTTATTTTTTTTACTGCTTTGACACAGATTAACATATAAACACCGCTAATAAATGCCACAGACGACGGTATAATTAGCGCTTTACAGCGCTTCCAACAGATTTTAATCTTTTTTTCAATAATTGTGAAGTAGGAACTAAAAACACCTCTTGTTTTGAGATATGAATTGCGTTTCCTGATTGCCCTGTATTCTGGTTGGTTGATAGTAAATACAATATATTTTTAAAGGAATTATAGTAGATTGTTTGGCAAGGGTCTAAAGTAGGCCATATTGAGAATGAGAATGACTAAACTAAGGTAAAATTATGGTTTAACTTGACCGTCTTTTAATTTTTTAACTTCTCAGACACAGATAAAAAATATAAACACCCCGAATAAATGCCACAGACGACGGTATAATTAGCTCTTTAAACAGTTTAAATTCGCTATAAACCGCTTCCAAAACATTAAACTCTTTTTTAATGATTGTGAAGTAGGAACTAAAAAACACCTCATGGTTTGAGAAATAAATTGCATTTCCTGATTGGTCGATATTAACATTGCTGTATTCTGATTGGTTGATATTAAATACAATGTTTTTTTAAGGGCTTTAATTATTTACACAGTATACGCACTAAAAAAGTATCTAGCGTTTCGATGAACTTCGATATGTGTTGTGATTGGTGGATTTAATAAGGTGAAGTGTTTCGATTAGGTAATTTAATTTTTTTTGTAAATCATAAATATGTGTACATATTAGCCCTAGAGGCTAAATGTACTACTTTAGTCCGCCTTCGTAAGCATAATATGACACACTTTTTGAGCATGAGAAGTGAAAAATTATTTATGCAGTATACGCACCATGAAAGAAGCGTTCCGATGAACTTCGATATGTTTTGTGATTGGTGGATTTAATATGGTTAAGTGTTCTGATTGGTCAATTTGAAATGTTTTGTAAATCATAATAATGTATACATATTTGCCCTAGAGGCTAAATTGACTACTTTAGTCCGCCTTGGTAAGCATAATATGACACACTTTTTGAGCAGGAGAAGTGAAAAATATCATTAAACAAAAAAGAGCCGCCTGAAGCCTGCTTAGCCTCCTTTCCAAATGCAAGTTCCCTGTAAAAAATACTCAAATCACTAGGTGTGCCTATAATATTTGAAGAGTTCCCTCGATTTCTCCAGCATCCCATCATCCGATCCTGACCTGGTGACAATGGGACCAACTGTGAATTAAAACTCATTCAAACAAAAAAATAATTTTCCACATCGGTCCAGCCGTCTCCGAATAATCAATTAACATACATTTAAAAAATAGCAAAACCAATCATCCCGTCGAATTGAGAACCTCCTCCTTAGAAATCTTGAAGTCGGTTTATAAGTTTTGTTGATCTTAGTTTTCTATATATTATCCTGTGATACGTATAGGAACTTATAATATAATACATATATCACTCATACTCGAACGGCACACGCTTGCAAATATCTACAAAACTCATTATGTTGCAAGAATTTTTCGACAAACCATATAAGTCCATCAGATCAAAGCAAACAAGGTGATCACAAAGTTTGTTGCTGTGACATGCGAGTGCATGTTCACGTGTTTAGCGGATCCACGCTTGAGAGGAGCATGTACGTTTGAAAACAGTTTGGAATTTATTGCGCGAGAATGCGCTTAACAATTCCATGAATTTTCCAATGGCTGTGACGACTCCCAACTGTATTGTAGTGCATTCAGTTACAGAGATGTTTAGTGCTGACTAGCTTTTACTAGCCCTGCCAGGGCTAGTAAAAGCTAGTTTTAGCTTTGGTAACTAGGTCAAAACTTAACATAGTACATGTGTTTAGCATCTGCTATTAGATAACAGCTGAAATCAAACTCGTTGGTTAAAAAGATATATAGACCTCTTAAAAACAATTGGTGAAATTTAAACCTTGAAATAAATAATGGTCATTAGGCAAAATAACAAAGTTTTAGTCACAGAACCAATATTTCAAAACAGTCAGCTAAACGAGGGAGCTTACCGTTCTCTGCAGTTAACTGTACATTCACATAATGTATTTGTTCACTCCTCAGCTCTACCGATATTGGAATTTAATATCGTTAGTTTCGAGTAGGCGTGGGTCCTGCATATGACTGGATACATCATAGAACAAAGAGGTTCTACCTTGTCTCCTTCCCCTTAAAGTCAGTATATTTGTCAAATAATTGTCTAAGCTTTCAATATCTGTGCTAATAGCGTTGGGGTGCAGAGCGATACTTTTATAGATATTTTGATAAGAGAATCTGAATAATCATTATAATCAATCGGCAGTAATTAGTTACATTTATGTAACAATGTTTTGTATAATAATGAGTATTTTCGGATATTTTGTCATGATATACCTACATACTTCACATTTTATATAAAATTATTCTGTTACTTTGAGGGCCTGTTTCACAATCTCCAGATAAACTTATGATCGAACATCTGTTATCGACATGCCGCCAATCAATCAGTCACATCACTATTCCCCCGTTTGTACTGCATTTTTGAATACTTCTTAATATTATTTTAGTTAGTTATTTTTGGTATAATACTCTCATATATGTATTTAACTATTCCGAATTTTCAGTAATATCACCAATTTATGGCACAAAATGGTATTTCAAACCCATTTTATAATAATGTATACTTCGCAAATCTCAAATTGACACTGGCGGTAACGAGGCGAAAAATGCAAGAATGATACATCCTTCTTAGATCAAACATCATGTCTAGTCCTACCGCTCGCACATGCGCATTGCTGGTCTGTGGGATACATAGAGCAACGCCTAACACATGCAATCAAATTTCGAGGTTATTTGCCCACATTCGGGCTACGCCATGATGATATTGATAAATTATTAGTTAAAGCAATGGAGCGTAGTTTCAGTGACCGCGAGGCAACCGGATGGCTCGCGGTATTTAAGCTCCCGAAGTGATAAGGAGCTGCCCTGTGCAACCCAAACTGACCCGACTTGGACTGGAGGGGAAATAGAGATTGCCCCCCCCCCCGGCAATTTTTTTTTTATCGCGAAGAAACCGATTGAAACAGCGGTTGCCTGAAATATGTACGCTGGTTATATAACAAAATTTTAATCATATTATAATAGTGTTAATTAATACATAACGTATCGGTATAGATTATACAAATAAATATATAACATACATACATATCTATAAATAATATAATGTAATATGTATTTCGAGTATCAGTTTGCTACTACTTAATGGTTATCTTGAATGTAAGTATGTCTTTATATGAATAGGTATGATATTTTAATACATTTTTATTTAAACTTGACCACACCATAGGTGTTAGTTTACTTTGCGATCGGAGTTCGCGTAATTGCGGTCATAAATGATTCTCACAAATTGGAATGTGGGGCAGTTATTAGTAGTAGTTAAGTAGCGTATATTCAGTAGTTATAATAATGAAAGTTGATGAGTGCTTAATTACTGGAATTAAAGTACGGGTGTGTTCTTTCTTTATATTAGGTATCAAAAACTATTAAAGGCGTCTCTCAGATATATTTTGTAGATATAATGAATTAGGTTGTGTTAGGTATATGCCCATGTCTGAGAGTATATCACGACGTGGGCACGACTCGATGCTCGTGCGCGTAGGTGGCGAGCGGAAACACTTGGACGGGCGAGAATGCTTGCAAGAATCAATGGTAATATACCGTCTTCTATTCCCTTTGGTTAGCGAGCGCTGGCGGGCTTTTCCCTCAGTCCATAAATATGACCTCAAGATCCGTAGCCAAAGTATGCGATACCAGATATACATAAAAGCCTCGGTCGCGCTCGGCAAACGGTGGGAATTTAGGCACAGCTGCTGCTCGGGGTGCCAATTCCGGTTGGCAACTAAAGCACATTACGTTTTTATCATTAATTTAATACGTACTCTTTATTTTATAGTGCATTTTGCAGGCGAAATAAGACTAATCTAAAATAATTTTAATACCAGCCAATATTCACGAATGCAGACATAAAACTTGGGGCAATCTCTTAGACCAACTATGGGAGAAAATAAGTTTTTATATGACTTATTAATTAGGTACTATTTTCCAGTTAGTAGGTACATTTTAATGCAAGCGCGCAAGGTAAGTACCGTGAAACTTTACAACTTTGCCTTTTCAACATAACTTTGCCCATTGCGTCATATTTCAGTAAAAACGAAAGATCACAAAATAGCTACTCATATTGTTGGCAACAATGAGAAATTGGTTGCCGCGTATCTAACTTCACTCACACGTGTGCCGGCTGTGGCTGCGAATGTGTTTTTAGTGGGCCAAAAGGACCTAATAAACTTCGGAGGTATATCGGTCTAGGAAAGTCCTACAGAAATTACATCATTTTAACTGTAAATATAATGCAGCTCAGAAACTTTGCGTATCACTTTTTACGACTTTGCCTGATGGTGAGCAATTACGGCCGCATATGGACGTCCGCAACACCAGGGGGGTCACAAGCGTATTGCCGGCCTTTAAGATGGGAGTACGCTCTTTTGTTGAAGGTCGTATTGGTCCGGAAATACCGCAGGCGACAGTTAATTCTACAGTTTTACTGTGCGCGACAGGAAGTTTCTGGAAAAACGCACAGTTGAGGACTGCCAACTTAGATAAGTGGTGAGGATGGAAATGTTGTCGCGTAGGACGATGGCGGAAAGAGGCGGCAGGGATTAATACGAACAATTCCTCGGAGCTCTCTCCGTTATAGAGGAAATAGAAAATTCAGTGCGAGGCTATATCTCTTCGCAGCGCCAAGGAATCATGCCGATCTGTAAAATCCTGGCAGCCGACAATTCGAGTCAGTCTCCGTTGGATACGGTCCAGAGGGAGAAGTTGGTACTGGGGTGCTCCCGCCTACAGATGAGAACAGTACTTATTTCATATGTGGGCGTACCTGTGCCTTGTAAAGCTGAAGGCGGTGGGCCGGAGTGAAATACTGTCTAGATCTATTGAGCACACCGAGCGTCTTCGAGGTCAACTTGGCCTTACCCTCTAAATGGCCGCGGAACTGGACTTCACTTGAAAGATCGACGCCAAGGATTCTGATACTGGCTGTGGCAGTTAAAGGAGTTCTCTCAGAACGAGTTAAAGCGCAAGCTTTTTTGCGGTAAACGCGCAAACCTGTGTCTTAGTGGGGTTAAAATGCACTAAATTTTGTCGACCCCATTCTGAAACTACTTTAAGGGAAGTCTCAACTTTAGACACAAGTTGGTTCCGGATCTCAATGACATTCTCCGGAGAAACGTTGGTTAGGCCGGTGTAGGAGGCATCACCCGTACTATCGTCCGCATAACAATGAATGCCGCTAATCTACAGCATGTCATTAATATGCAGAAGGAACAGCGTGGGCGATACGCAGCCTTGGGGGACATCAGCATTCACAGACATGGAGACAGAGCATTCACCTCCAACTACAACATTGATGCGTCTGTCTGCTAGAAAGCTACTGACCTATTCATACAATAAGATGGAAGTTTCGATAAAAGTGCTTTGTGCCAAACCCGATCAAAGGCCTTCGCAATATCCAAACTAACTGCCAATTCTTCACTCTTTTTCTCAATCGCCTGAGCCTAACGCTGTGTCAGGTAAACTGGAAGATCACCAGCCGAGCGGCCCCCACGGAAACCGTCGGTCACAGCAACTCGTGGTCCTCTAGGTACCGAGAGCGTAAAGCTGGCTATTGATAATGGACTCCATTATCTTTGAGAAGCGGGAGATAATAGCAATTGGCCTGTAGTTGGATGGATTTGAGTTGTCACCTTCCAGGAGATTGGGGCTTGGAACTATGCCAGCAGTGTAAGAGAGCCGAAAAAGGCGCGTTAAAACCGGTGCCAACTCAAGAACTCGCATCTTCAGCATAATCGCAGGGATCGGGCCGACCACCCGTCTTATGAATGTCGAGAGAAAGAAGTGCTTTAAGCAGTGAGCTTTGGCGGAACCGTATATTCGGCATACTGCTCTCACACAGCGGTATGGGTGGCGGTGTTTCCCACCCCTTCCCATAAAAAAGCCTTTGAACGGCTAGTCGTTCGTTTAACAGCCCAAATCACTTGCTATCCGATATCGATTGAATACCCATTCATTTTACTTAGCCGTATGAAGGGGTTACCTTACGAGGCTACCCCTACTGATAGAAAAGCCCTTTAGAAGGGTTTTTTTTAAGGGCTTGGAAAAGGTATCTGATATTCATCAACTGTGCCGGCACCTTGCTAAACATACCGTCGTCTAACGTAAATTTACAATTTTGCTCTTATTGTCATTAGGAAAAGGATAAAAATTGCATGAGCGTTGAAAGGGAAACCCCTTCAAGAGCTTCCAACGCTACCCTTTCGAAAGGATTTTTAAGCGCTTGAGAAGGTATCTGATATTCTTTAGGGGAACTGGTTACCCGTATTTAAAGCGCTTTAATTGCTAAATGAATGGGTATTGAGAAGCATTGGCTTTGGCGAGCAAAGCTTTCCGAAAAACCATTTCAAAAACCCTCAAAGGGGATACCGTGTTTAAAGTGCTGTAACAGCCAAATGAATGGGTTTTGAGGAGCATCATCTTTGACAAGCAAAGCCTTACGAAAAACCCTTACAAAAACCCTCGAAGGGGATACCGGGCGGGACTCTGGTTTGTCCCCCGTCATCCTAGGTCGAGTTGGACGCAAAGAGTTTGCCTAGAAGATTGCCCTTGTCTTTTACGTCGTGGGCCAACGAGTCATTTCCCATGTTCAGAGGTGGAAAAGATTACGTGTAAAAATTCCCTTGGATAGCTTTGGCAAGAGACCAGAACGCACGAGGTCCCGAGGGGAGCCGCTCTAATTTCTCGTTAATTCTACCAATATGCAACGACTTTGCCTTTTGAATTACTCTTTTGAAGGACCCGGAGGCAAACTTGAACTTCTTTTTTAATAGGCTGTTTTTTTCATCCCTAGTTTCTTAGTTAATTCTTCATATATCTTTTATATTAAATTCCCATATATTCAATTGTATGTATTAACAAACTCTTGTGTGCATTGATAAGCGTTTTATTAAGACACAAATTAATTACCAGTTAATTAAAATCATACTACACCTTGTTTAGGCGTAGTCGGGTACAAGCAATAAGTAATTGACAATGCTCTACCACATTTAGGATTTTGTACAAATAAGTTTGAAGGTGAAATATCAAAATTAAAGACCTATTATAATACGATGCAACTATGCCCTGCCTATTTAAGATAAAAAAGTTAATAATTTTATAGTAAAACAAATGTACGCAAAACATAAAAGGGTTCTAAAAAGGGCGTGCCAAAAAAATTAAAAATTTATAACATTGCCCAATGTAGTAAATTTTTCATTTTTTTGGCTCGCCCGTTTTAGGATCCTTTTTCTAGATTAGTTCAGTAAGCTCCCGTACATACTCGTAAATAAATATATGTTAACGTATGTGTGGCACAGACAAATAATCATACCCCGTTATCAAGCGGGCAGTTTGGTAGCTACTCACATTAGTGATGTGCAATGTATATGAAAAACATTTTTATCGAGTTTAGATAATTTTTTTTATAAATACTTCCTAAAAAGCAGTTCAGGACCTGCGAAGTGAGAGTTATCTAATAGTATCTATTAATACGAGGAAAAGATGTAAGGAGTGGAAATCACGAATGAGCAATCAAAAGGTTAGATATGGAATCTCTAAGCCTGCTTAAACTGGGCTTATCAGATAGAGAGTTTTCTTAGTCTCATTGCAAGTGAACGAAGTGATTCTCTTTGTTTTAATTCCTTTTTGTTGACAGTGTCCAGAAACGTCAATCTGTAAAAACTGTAATTGAACTTAATATTTTAAAAAAATCCCGGATTTACAGCAATAACCGGAATTGATAAATTAATAAACGAAAAGAATGCAATATCGACGAACAAATAAAGAAAAACTTTCCAGTACTTTTAGAATCATGAACTATTTGCTAATCGCGTCGGTAGAAGTCGAACGCTCGTTTTCATATTTAAAATAGATTTTTTCAAGTCTAGGAGTTTTTAACAGATTTTGTATATATATCACGAGAGTCATTTGAGTAATTCTTGACATTGAGTTTATCTGAAACATATATCTGAAAATTCAATTAAAAAAAGCTTTTTATTGACATTGCACATCACTAATGTTAGGTAGCCACATGGTAGCCACCAAAATGCCCGCTCGATAATGAGGTTTGCAGATAATACAATATGGACCATTGACCTGGAATAAAAAGTAAATGATCGCAAAAAGCGGGCAAATATTGTACACTTCTACGGTATTTCATTTTACACGACGCACATGCACGCACATTCTTAAATGACACTTTAATTTACGGCGAAGTTTTTCTATTATTCATTAACTGTTTTCATACTAGAGCTATTCAAAAAAACCGACCAAGTGCGAGTCGGACTCGCGCACAGAGGGTTCCGTACAAACCTATAACAAGCAAAAGTTGTCGTATGTTTTGTAATTTCAATTTAATACCTCTACGCGTTTACGAGGAAAAAGGTAGTAAGTTTAAAATAAAAATAAAAATTATTTGTATGATTATACTAAAAATGTCTACTTTTCGTAATTTTTCCTTTGTCTGTGCTATATGAAGTTTCTTTGTGCCAAGTTTCAAGTTTCTGAGTTTACGGGAAGTACCCTTTAGGTTTTGAGTTTCTTGCGAGTACTCAGTTTCAAAATATGCGACTTAAATTGCTATTTCTTTTGATTGCGTTGACATAAAAGTTTGGTTTTGCTACATCTGAAAGCTCCTATAGCCCTGAATATTTGACATTAATTTCAATTCAATACCTCCACGCGTTTACGAGGAAAAAGGTAGTAAGTTTAAAATTTTAAAAAAAAATTGTATGATTTTACTAAAAATGTCTACTTTTTGTAATTTTTCCATTGTCTATGCTATATGACGTTGCTCCGTGCCAAATTTCAAGTTTCTGAGTTCACGGGAAGTAGGTTTTGCAAGTGCCGAAAAACTCTAATATTTTCAGCATAAACGACTGTATCTTTTGATTGCGTTGGCTTTTAAGTTTGATTTTTTATAGCTCTATGGGACAATAGACTTGAGTATTTGCTATAAATTTCAGCTTGATACCTCCACGCGTTCCTGAGAAAAATGGTCTTGACAGACAGACAGACAGACAGACGGACAACAAAGTGATCCTATAAGGGTTCCGTTTTTTCCTTTCGAGGTACGGAACCCTAAAAAGTGAGTAGAATATGATCTGGTTATATTATAAGTTTGGATTATTGGTCATACATAATACTCATTAATAGTAATCTGTATAAATAAATACAGGGATGTACTTACTAGTTATTGTCTAACCGACAAACAAAGAAACGCAGTGTTAGAGTTGCCGAATATTTCAGTGAAATTTTCGCATGTTTTTTTCAAATTCAAATTCAGGTCCAAAAGTAAAAAGAAATAGTCGATAACAATAATTAAACATACGTGTGACGTAGAGTAAAAAATATACATGAAAAAAAATTAAGGTACAACTGCTTTGCTCCGATAAAAGGTGTTTTTTTTTTGGTATTTGAACAATTTTTATAAGGCAAGAGATTTTATGAACCTACCTATACCATTAACTACTTTTTCTACTCCGGTACTTTTATCTGTCAATTATATGGTCCCGCAAACGAATATAAAAGCATGTCTTATGCAATTTCAAAAAATTATATCTAGTCTATTCTTCATAAAGACCCTAGGGTTATTATGTGATATAATGCAACTGCTAACAGAGGTGCCCTGTGAACCCAACAATTTTTTTTTTTCTACTCCCGTTTATCTATCATTTATACATTCGTCATCATCTATATACTCGAAGAAACACATAGATAATATATCTAGTCTATCACACGAAGAAAAGTATATCTAGTCTATTCCCCAAAAAAAAACAACTTAAATAAAAGCACCAAAATAGAATCGCGTGCAGTCAGGACTTTAGAAGAAAATACATTACTGCCAACCTTAGAAACCTAAATAAACGCAGCGTTTTTAGAAAAAAAAAATAAAAAAAAATAAAAAAAAAACACAGACATACTTTGTAGTTTTTACGTTTGCCATTCGTTTGTGATGGCTAACTGCAAACTTTGAAAATAATATATTTTTACTAATATGATTGATTTAATAACGATTGTGTGTGTTTGTGTTAGTATTCTTGAAATACAGTGTTTTAAAAGGTGAAACTTAAATTATTGTTGATTATGTTGACAAAATAACTGCAATATCCATGAAGTGTTCAATTTCGCATTTTTTGTAAAACTATGTGTAATCGTAGAAAAAGTATTGTATGCAAAGTCGTATAAGTAGCTCAAAAAATGTTCGTGGCGTTTTTCTTAACAATTTTCGCCTCCGGCTGCGCCTGCGGCTCAAATTGTTACCCACGCCACTCACCTTTTTTGACCCCTCTTATACAACTGTTGCATAAAATACTATACCTACATTTAAATTTCAAGAAAGGTCTATCTAATCCTATAACAGGAATAGGATAGAACGTTGCCAAACAAAAATGCAACAAAATAAAACAAAATTTTTGATAGTGTTTTTTCCTCAGTATACTTACTAGCAGATAACAGAGGATGCTGCTCAGGTTCTTGTGCTTTAACTAATAATTAAACTACTCCGTAATCAAGGTCAAGGCTTCGACAATTACTTTGTATTATTTGATGCTAAACACACTTCAATAAATCTATTACACTGTCTATGAAATAAAAAGTAATTAAAGCAAATTGCAACCCACAATTTTTTTTCTTTTATGGAACTAGATGACATTATTTTTCTGTACGAGTATGATACAAGCACATAAAATACTAAAGAGCGGGTTTAATAGTAAAAAATGTATAATACTAATAACTTCGTGGTTTCACCATTATGTATACAAATTATTTTTATATAACTCATTTGGATATGTCGGATACCTACTAATAAATTGTGAAGTCTACTGACATGTATTTTTTGTAATTTACTTCGATATTAGCTTAGGGTGTCTTTGTTAAAATACGTCCTTCCCAATAATTATACGTATGAGTAATATGAAAGCGATAGTAGTTGTATTACTGACCTGTTATAAACTGTCGCGCGAACGACGCACGAGAAATAGGCTTCATTATAAAATGATAGCCGAAACTTGTTATAACTTTGTTGTTTACTCGGGCTATATTCAAAGTAGTATTAAACCGTGTAACGCATTTTTTGTATTCAATGTGTAATAATTTTTAAACCTGCCTCAAATACAAATGGCAGTCTATTAAGTTCTACCTTTGATCCAGTAACTTTATACAATCATCGTGTACGTCAAAATCCGGTAGATCTGATTTTTTGCAGACTTGTTTGTGATGTTGGCCCAATAAATAATCCAAGTTTGTGACCTCGAGCGCCAAAGGCAACTTTGTCAAAAAACGAATGATCAGTTTTTTTTTATATTTTGGCGATTATAACCCTTAAAGACTAGTTTTTGACAGTGCCTTTTTAGCGCCGAACGCAACTTGCTCAAAAATCGAAAAATCGTTTATTTTCAGACTTTGGCGATTATGACCCTACAGGACTGGTTTTTGATAGTACCTTTTCAAGACATTTTTAAAGAAGACTAACTTTGCTACAATAGAATTGTCTCTTTAGACCCAATAGTTTCCAAGATAAAGCTTTTCTAATTAGAACTGTTTCTCCCAGAAGAGAAGGGGAAGGGTAAAGGGTAAACGATTATATTTTATCTCGGAAACTTTTGGGTCTACAGAGAAAAGTCTAGTCTGGCCACACTGAAAGTTTTACACAACTTTGAAATAAAACAATTTACAACAATAATTATACCTTTACTGATTCTCAAAATATTCCTCCTCACATTCTATGCACTTATTTATTCGCTCGAACCATTTTTGAAAGCATGAGGCCCAATCACTGGACTGCATGTTTTCGACGTGTTGATTAAACGTTGTGACTGCCTCTTGAGGGGTCTTAAATGTCAAACCTCTCATTAAATCTTAAATTTTAGGCAATAGATAAAAGTCACAAGGTGCAAGGTCTGGACTACGTATAAGCAGGATGAGTGACATTCTTCACATTTCCGGATTTCAAAAATACTTTTGTCTTTTTTGCGGTATGGGGGGACGGGGGACGCATTGTCATGATGCAGAAGGATGCGACTTCTGGGACGTTTTTCGCGGATTTTCTCTATAACTGTGGGCAAACAAATGGTATAGTACCACTCGGCATTTACTGTTCTTTTATCATTAAGAAGCACTCTACAAACATGACCAGTTTTCGAAAAAAAAACAGGCGATCATTTGTTTGGCAGCGCTTTTAGCTTGTTGAACTTTTGTGGGCTTGCTGTCACCTTCAAAGACCCATTCACTGGATTGTTGCTTTCTTTCCGGATTGTTGCTTTCTTTCCGGATCGTAGCAATAAATCCAAGTTTCATCTCCTGTTACGATGTCATATACAGCATTTGAAGTCACTTTCTTATATTTCCGCATCATTTCTTTGCACCAGTCAACGCGTGCCTGTTTTTGGACTGCAGTTAATTCATGAGGAATCCACCGACAACAAATTTTCCTGACTTTTAAATATTCGTGTAAAATCTTTTGTATTTGGCTCATACCTATCCCCAATTGACCTTGAATTTCGTCGTAGGTGATTCGTCGGTTTCCTTCAATGAGTCGTCTCACAGCAGCCACGTTTTCTTCATTGACCGCGGTTGAAGGTCGACCTTTACGAAAATCATCACAAAGGGTAACACGGCCTCTATTAAATTCAGCGTACCAACGCCTCACGGTGCTGAAAATGTGGTGCTTCAAGCCCAAAAGCATTTTGAAGGCGAGCGCTACACTCTTGCGGAGCAAGCGAACTTTTAAAATCATAAAAAATCATAGCTCTAAAATCTTTTCGCGTCAAATCCATGTTTCGTTCAAATGGTTTACTTCAACAAGGCATTAAAAACAAATGACGACATATTTCCCACCACTATTTATTGCGTTCCATAAACAAAACCGGCCAAGTGCGTGTCGGACCACGCATAGGAGGGTTCCGTACCTTCAATGGAATAAGAACCAAACTAATACCACAGATTATATAATAGTTCTTACGAACAGATATGAATCACTCATAGAAAAAGCAAATACCTACGGTTTACGTACCTACGCAATAATACAATGGAGCGGCCTTCAACGCGCGGCACCCCCCGCACCTCCCGCGTACCCGCACAATCGCTAGGGTCGCCTATGTTTGGAAATGTTTTATAGTTAAGGAAATAGGTATTTTGCATTGATTCAGTGTTTAAGTGGTTCGCAAGGTGCATAACAATCTAGACACGCGGCAGCGTGTCAAGCCAAGTTCAAGCAAAGGAACTTGCTAGCCAGCGCCAAGCGTATATTTACACGAACCACTTGATGCCAATTTTGACCCTTCTATAACCCAAAACCTCTTTAACGTAAACACATAAAACTACGTGTGTTTAATTATATCCATAAGGACATCTAGAAGCCCAAATTTCATGAAGCTAGCTCAAACGGTTATAAAGATATGAAGGTCAAAAAGTCGTAAATTTTAACACTGACTGACTGACATATAGTACCTAAACCTAACCTACTTCCAGATGACCTAGAAGGATGAAATTTGGAATCAAGCTCGGTAATTGTGTGTAAGCGTAGGAAAAAATCTAAAAATAAAAAAAAGTTAAAAAATAGGGGGGTCCCCATACAAAAAAAAAATTGTATCGGCATCGGTTTCAAACCGTTACAAGCAGATATTTGAAACTATCCCAATATATTTATTATTATATTTGCTATATAACAGAAATATAAAAATAAAGTTGAGTCAAAAAATAAGTGGTGTCCCCATACAAAAAACTTGTAATACACGCTAAACGACCGGCCAACGGCGTGTCGTCGGCGGCGCGCTGCACCACATAAGTATACACAGAACAGAAATAAAAAGAATGTAGACAATAGCATAAAAAAGAAAACCATGCAGCGGAAACGCAAGAAAAAACATTAAATCTCAATACCTGCCTAGTTTTCTTTACAAAAAGTAATGATATCCCACCAAAAACATAAATGTAAAAAAAGAGAGCCAAGTTCAATACAAAAATCATGCTTGGCTGTGGGCTTCGCCGCAAAAAGAATGGAGATCTAAATGAGTGCCAAGTTCTATGCAAAATCCAAATATGTATTTATAGGAACAAAATAACATTATGAACAAGTATTAAACTCTATTTCTTTGCTTTATTGGATACCTATAACAATTGCTGTTATTTAAAAATGTGAGATCTTAAAGTAGGTTTTTTTTTTTTTTTTTTTTTCGATTATTAATAAAATTTAATTTTTACAGCCGACAAAAACTTAGAAACTATTGGTACCTAAACTGTATATACAGATATCCCCTATATCGCTGCCACTTGGCAAGGTGCCCATAGGGCTGGCTGCGTTGCCTCGCTGGATAGCGATGCTAATTCGCTGGGCGAGGAACGAGCCAGCCCTATGGTCACCGGAGGACCGGATGAGCAAGTGGCTTAACTTTTGGAAAAGCTTGGTTGCTTCCGGTCCCCATGGGCCTAGCGTCTCCACTGCAAAAGGCGCAAATACGTAACTGTCACCTAATGAAGCGTATTTTCGGCGCTTAGCAGCCTCAGCAGTGGATGCAGCCCCGCCAGCCCTCAACGAAGTTGTGCCCAGGTGGGACGGCGCTAGGGTGTCCACACATGTGGCATCCCAAACTAAAGGCCGTCCCTGTTGCCAGGGCACAAGACTCATCCCGTCGGATCTCTTACCGTAGGTAAAGTAGGTTAGATTTGACTTGGCCAGTTTTTAACAGAATTAAATATATATATATATATATATATGTATATATATATATATATATATATGTTGAATAACTTTATAAAATTACTGATCTAATGAAAACTGGCCAAGTCAAATCTAACCTACTTTAAGATCTCACATTTTTAAATAACAGCAATTGTTATAGGTATCCAATAAAGCAAATAAATAGAGTTTAATACTTGTTCATAATGTTATTTTGTTCCTATATACATATTTGGATTTTGCATAGAACTTGGCACTCATTTAGATCTCCATTCTTTTTGCGAGGCATAATTTTTGTATTGAACTTGGCTCTCTTTTTTACATTTATCTTTTTGGTGGGATAATAGTTACATGAGTAATATTGATTGATATTTTGTTGCCGTTGCCGCGATGAGAGTATGATTAATCTTGACAGATTTGCCACACACTGTCAAAATTAATATGGATTGACAGCTATCTCAATCTTATTCAAATCGCCTTTTAGCAATATCATCATAGTTATTTGAGAGATTAATAAAGATAACATGTCTATTATTATTATAACATAAGTGAATCCTCCTTTTTTGTAAAGCGTCGGCAACGCGCATTTGACTCCTTTGGAGTTGCAGGCGACCATAGGTTACGGTAGCTGCTTACCTTCAGGCGGGCCGTATGCTTGTTTGCCACCAACGTGGTATAAAAAAAAAGTTTGTATGCCCTACTTACCTTTGCCCATCCGTCGGCAGAGCGAAAAACGATAAGTTTTTATTAGCTTTGCTATTTATACATTCAACCACATCGCAATAATTTCTTTTTTCGTGATGATATTGTTCCGAGTTCCGAGTAGCGTCGCGCGCGGTACGACGTGCGTTCAGTGAGCGCGTTGCTAGTTGCTAGCCCACTGACTTTAGCTCCCTCGGCGAAGGCGCAAAACGTAGGTATATAACTCGCTCGCGCGGGCATGATTCATAGGCCTGCTAATACCAAAAGGTCGTATCTGATGCCTATGGCAGAAGTTTTTTGGAGATAACTCAAAAATGGCTGAACCGATAATGTTCAAAACAATTTTCATAGAAAGTATATGATAAGGCGCATCTCTTCAAATTTTTTCATATTTTGGAACTTACGGTTCAAAAGTTACGGAGGGGCTACACTACTTTTCTGACTTTCGAAGCGATTATTTCAGAAAATATTCACTTAATCACAAAATAGTCAAAGAAACCTCAATGTTATTTTGAAAGACCTATCCATTGATGTGTCACATGTTGATATTTGGTTAAATTTTTTTTTTTTTTAATTTACCTGTATGGAGCGCACCCCTAAAATATTTTTTTTTTCAAATTTAACTACATAACTAAGTAGCTGCATACAAAATACACCTTATGTGTAAATTTTATTCAGATACGTCGTATAGTTTCCGAGTAAAATGCCTGTGACATACGGACGGACAGATAGACAGACAGACAGACATGACGAATCCATAAGGGTTCCGTTTTTTGCCATTTGGCTACGGAACCCTAAAAATCTGTATTTTTTTAAATTCTACAATTTCAATTCAATATGTTTACGAGTGGCCAGTAGTGCAAATCATTCAGTGTGCCCTATGTATTGTAGCAAACTTAGTCTTCTTTAAAAATGTCTTGAGAAGGTACTATCAAAAACCAGTCCTGTAGGGCCATAATCGCCAAAGTCTGAAAATGAACGATTTTTCGATTTTTGACAAAGTTGCGTTCGGCGCTCGAGGCCACAAACTTGGATTATTCATTGGGCCAACACCATAAACAAGTCTGCAAACAAACAGATTTACCGGATTTGACGCACAGTACCCCGTACTTTCAGGCGAAGGTTCCTGGATTACTTCACAAGTGGACATATAAAGTCATATTAAAAAAAAACTTTATTTAGTGTTCCGTACCTTACGTTCCGTAACAAAAGCGGGACTCCTAAAAATAATATAGGTAAACAAAAGTACTACACACACATGACACATACTAAACACCTACCTAGTTCTGTTACTAGAGTTTTCACTAAATAAATAGGAATAGGTAGCAACATTTGGATTATTCCTGTAAAAGCTTATTTAATAGTCAATAGATTACAATATGGAAAATTATTGTCGCAGTTTTTCAGAATTCTTTATAACACTCCTTGTTCATGTTGATTTTAAATCCTATTTACTTTTAATCACGTTTAGGACGCACCAGTCTTGCACAATTCGGTAGCTATATTCTTTAGCTTCAATTAGGTACATTTATTCTCGTAGTTCACGTGGGTCTATCTGATAAAATACTAGACTATACGTTGCAAGTCTGCTTGTTCCATAGCAGAGTAAATCTATGTATTTTGTGCAAAACTTAAAAATAGGCTATGTTTCAAATGGGAACATCTGTGGGATAAAATCGCAAGAAAATTGAATGGTGGTCACGCAATTAGTTACCTCTAATAAACAGGTTTCTTTCAACAAGCAATATAACCTTCTGAACAAAGGTGCAATATTTATTTGATGCACTTTTGTTAAGGCGACGATATATGCAAACACGTCAAATCGAGGTGTTTTCGTGCAAGGTTTTTGAAGAAAACAAACCACGTTGGAGCATGTATGTTACATTTTCTGTAGGGGCATATAGTTGGGTTCGGTCTACCGATACGTGCTTGGTCTTGTATAACATAATTAGGTATATATATCATCGTTATGAAACTGGTTTGGAGAAAACTTGTCGCAAGTTTTATTTCGGTCAGAAATAATTCTATGTTGCGAAATTAAACATAATTACTTCTTAGCACATTACTAATGTTCTACCGATAACTATAGTCGTATTAAACGCTTAATAAAGGTTGTAGACGCAAAACCTTGTAGAGCCTGTAATAATCAGAACTAAGCAATTGCTGCAATAAAACTTATAGGCGTTTATTCTATTGCAGCCAGAGACATGTTTCATGTGTCAAATTTGAGTAATATGATTAGTAATTTTGAGTGCGGAAATTCGTTCCACATAGGTTAGGTTATAGTGCGCTTGCTTACTAAGTAGATATGTCCGAGTTCAAATCTAGGCTGATGTTAACTTTTTTGTTTATTTTTTTATCTCATTTCTCATTTATATTTTCAATCCTGATCCTAAGCGATTTATAGGTATTTTTGGACAAAGAAAAGTCAAATCATACTATAGTCAAGTTAGTAGTTAGTTTAATCTTTTTATTTTGACTTTTTTACCCAATATATTTAAACTACCAACTTATTAAAGAGACTAATTCATTATTCAATTTTTACAGTGGGTATGGGTACTTTTTACCATAGACGGCTTCGTCTATGTTTTTACCATAATTTATATTACAAGAGTGCGTTTGTTCGAGCAGTTTCCATCCGAGGCGACGTTGCCAGCTTACTCTCATTTGCTCATTTCGCTTCTTGCTTTGCGCTGTTGCAAGCTAGATCTATATTATGATATGAATGACGGATACATTGAATACAATCAAATGCGCTTGAAGTTGAAACACATTCGTGCATTTGTCAGTGATTTGTCCACATCATCGTGTTAGGTTGTATATCTCTCTCTTTACTATGGAATAAGAAAGAAACAATCGGCTCGGCTGTCCCGGCACTCTGCGATGTCTGGTCGCGCCATTAGGTTTATATGGTTTATTGCATGTTCGTTTTCGTACGATTTAAAAGATATGGTGAATTATTAATATTATTATTAGGTAGGTAAATAGATATGGAATTAATTTAATCGTATAAGTATATATACCAATATAATTTATCACAATCCCTAAAATGAAAAAAACAATAAGTAAGGTACGATGGGGTAAGACCGGACCATTTTTGAACTAGTTGGTCAGCTTTCAGGGCTGACTTTTATGCTTTACCTTTGTAAAAATTTCTCGAAATATTAATCCTTGTTTCAAATCAGTATGAAGTGTACCTAAGCTGTTTTTCCTGTATAAATTTTCAAAATCTACTCCTTCTACTTAAGATTGGACTATTGAATAAAATGTACTCTTAGTAAGTTTTTAGGTGCTAGTTTTCTTCCACTTATCGATTTTGCCAGCTTTGTAATGCAATAATAAATTTTGAAGTGCCCTTACTTATCGTTCTAGAGCTTATATGGTCTTGTTTAGATTAATATTATACGAGAATAAATCATACTCGAAAGGTTTTTTTATAATAAAACATTTTTTGTAAAAGTGGAGTATGTGTCAGTTTTCCGTCCATACTTATTGATATATTGATATTCAAGTTTTTGAAATAAAAGCTTATAATTAAAATATCAATTAAAGAATAAATAATTATTATCAATGGCAAATTTGATCTCAAAAAGTTTTTTCCATGTAGACGGAGAGCTGGCCACGTCAGATATGACACAATAGTCAGGTTTTATTGCTCTCATTATTGTGTCATATCTGACGTGGCCAGCTCTTAGTCCAATAAATTTGTAGCAGTTTAATCAGGTGGACGGCAACCCGGACGGGAAACTAGCACAACCACCCTATGCACGGTTTCAAATAATAGATATAATTATAAACCGCCTTTATTATGTTAATTCATAATAATTCAAAAACGAGTGAGTTAAAAATATTGAGAGTGGAAAGACAAGATGTTTCAAACCTTTGAAGCAAGATGTTTCAAAATTTAAAAATTTTAAAAAACGCTTTTGGCTATAATTTTTTTTTTTTCCCCAGCCTACTTGAAGAGATATAATACGTATCCATACTAATATTATAGTGTGTCTGTCTGTTAACTCTTCACGCTTAAACCGCTCAACTGATTTAGATGAAATTTGGTATGTATAAGGGGATGAAAACGGAATGGAAGTTTATACGGAATTGTTGCTCCCTGTTGACTTGAAATAGCATACGTGCTAGTTTTATATTTGCTCTTAGATTTTACTAACTAGTAACTTTTATTTTGCGTTTTATTATGTAATTCCATATGGCTCATGTTAATTTCGCGCAGACGAAGTCGCGGGTAAAAGCTAGTATTTTAATATTGTAATGGATTTTGATATGATAAAACTTTTGAAATAGATGGCAATTAACCAAAACTAACCCAAAAATGTACCCAAAAAACCGTGACGACCCTATACACGACACGATACAACTAATCCATACTAATATTATAAATGGGAAAGTGTATGTGTGTGTTTGTTTCTTTGTTTGTCCGTCTTTCACGGCAAAACGGGGCGACGAATTGAAGTGATTTTTTAAATGGAGATAGTTGAAGGGATGGAGAGTGACATAGGCTACTTTTTGTCTCTTTTTAACCCCCCAGTTCCCTAAAATGGGGGGTGAACATTTGTATGGTTTGTTACCCCGAATTTAACGCGAGCGAAGCCGCGGGCAAAAGCTTTTATATGTTATTAACTTACTCGTGCTGACTTTTCGTGTTTTTAAATCTTTTGTGTAATTTCAATTTATAATTCTTATGTGAGACGACAAACGCTTTTATATTTGTCAATATTTTTAGTAAAAAACACTTATGGTATATAAATGAAAATGGTTAAAACATGTTAAAAAATTAATCTTAAACTTTAGGTTGAATTAAGTTATTTGCTTTTTAGCTATGGTTTTCTGTAAGGTACTTCCCCAGTCGAGCTCTGAGCCAGGTCCAGATTTGAGCGTGATAACATTCGCTGAACTGTGCCTTACCACAGTTAGCGAGATAACATTCGGAGTGCCCATACCTCCCTTTTGGACATAACATACCCGTGTCTAAACCTGTTCCTAGTAACCAACTAGGTACCAATTTAAAAAATGTTCACAGCAACAATTAATTGGATCCAGTCTTAAATGCCACGCAAAAACAAATCAAACCATTTTTTGTGACAAACAATTGAATTTATAGAACGAAACTTTTTTGTCTATAAAGATCACATGTATGCGCGACTTCGGCAGCAGATAGCACATCCTCCATACTACCCTCTTGAACCTGATGTTTATTCAGTGTTGGGCGTAATTTATTAGATTTTCATAAAGTATGGGAAAAGTTTTTCTCAATTTGTGGCTTTTCTAGCCGCAAATTATTTTTGATCCCATACAAGAATGGGATCGATTGGCATCAAAAAGAAGTTTACCAAAAGTGACCTCATCTCGCATCCTGTATGTTTTTTTCCAAAATCCGTAGAAGACCTTCCCTCAATTTCAAATTAATGAAGATTGATTAATTTGAAATTGAGGGGAGGTCTTCTAAGACCATTTTCGCGTTGCAGCGAGGGATCTGGTAGCTGCCCCCACTGACCCAAAAAGAAATTGAACTTGTATATTATTTCAAATTATCGAAGTTACAAGTAAAAGTAGTTAAGATAAAAGTAATTGCAATTACAAATTATATGTAATCGGGAATACTACTGACATGTAATCTCAATTACAAGCAATTTCAATTACGTAATATAATTGATTTTCATGTAATTTAATTAGCAATTTAATTCATTACAAAAGTAGGTACCATCTAATAAATTACGCCCAACACTGAATAAACATCAGGTTCAAGAGGGTAGTATGGAGGATGTATGCTATCTGCTGCCGAAGTCGCGCATACATGTGATCTTTATAGACAAAAAAGTTTCGTTCTATAAATTCAATTGTTTGTCACAAAAAATGGTTTGATTTGTTTTTGCGTGGCATTTAAGACTGGATCCAATTAATTGTTGCTGTGAACATTTTTTAAATTGGTACCTAGTTGGTTACTAGGAACAGGTTTAGACACGGGTATGTTATGTCCAAAAGGGAGGTATGGGCACTCCGAATGTTATCTCGCTAACTGTGGTAAGGCACAGTTCAGCGAATGTTATCACGCTCAAATCTGGACCTGGCTCAGAGCTCGACTGGGGAAGTACCTTACAGAAAACCATAGCTAAAAAGCAAATAACTTAATTCAACCTAAAGTTTAAGATTATTTTTTTAACATGTTTTAACCATTTTCATTTATATACCATAAGTGTTTTTTACTAAAAATATTGACAAATATAAAAGCGTTTGTCGTCTCACATAAGAATTATAAATTGAAATTACACAAAAGATTTAAAAACACGAAAAGTCAGCACAAGTAAGTTAATAACATATAAAAGCTTTTGCCCGCGGCTTCGCTCGCGTTAAATTCGGGGTAACAAACCATACAAACTTTCACCCCCCATTTTAGGGAAGTGGGGGGTTAAAAAGAGACAAAAAGTAGCCTATGTCACTCTCCATCCCTTCAACTATCTCCATTTAAAAAATCACTTCAATTCGTCGCCCCGTTTTGCCGTGAAAGACGGACAAACAAAGAAACAAACACACACATACACTTTCCCATTTATAATATTAGTATGGATTAGTTGTATCGTGTCGTGTATAGGGTCGTCACGGTTTTTTGGGTACATTTTTGGGTTAGTTTTGGTTAATTGCCATCTATTTCAAAAGTTTTATCATATCAAAATCCATTACAATATTAAAATACTAGCTTTTACCCGCGACTTCGTCTGCGCGAAATTAACATGAGCCATATGGAATTACATAATAAAACGCAAAATAAAAGTTACTAGTTAGTAAAATCTAAGAGCAAATATAAAACTAGCACGTATGCTATTTCAAGTCAACAGGGAGCAACAATTCCGTATAAACTTCCATTCCGTTTTCATCCCCTTATACATACCAAATTTCATCTAAATCAGTTGAGCGGTTTAAGCGTGAAGAGTTAACAGACAGACACACTATAATATTAGTATGGATACGTATTATATCTCTTCAAGTAGGCTGGGGAAAAAAAAAGAATTATAGCCAAAAGCGTTTTTTAAAATTTTTAAATTTTGAAACATCTTGCTTCAAAGGTTTGAAACATCTTGTCTTTCCACTCTCAATATTTTTAACTCACTCGTTTTTGAATTATTATGAATTAACATAATAAAGGCGGTTTATAATTATATCTATTATTTGAAACCGTGCATAGGGTGGTTATGCTAGTTTCCCGTCCGGGTTGCCGTCCACCTGATTAAACTGCTACAAATTTATTGGACTAAGAGCTGGCCACGTCAGATATGACACAATAATGAGAGCAATAAAACCTGACTATTGTGTCATATCTGACGTGGCCAGCTCTCCGTCTACATGGAAAAAACTTTTTGAGGTCAAATTTGCCATTGATAATAATTATTTATTCTTTAATTGATATTTTAATTATAAGCTTTTATTTCAAAAACTTGAATATCAATATATCAATAAGTATGGACGGAAAACCGACACATACTCCACTTTTACAAAAAATGTTTTATTATAAAAAAACCTTTCGAGTATGATTTATTCTCGTATAATATTAATCTAAACAAGACCATATAAGCTCTAGAACGATAAGTAAGGGCACTTAAAAATTTATTATTGCATTACAAAGCTGGCAAAATCGATAAGTGGAAGAAAACTAGCACCTAAAAACTTACTAAGAGTACATTTTATTCAATAGTCCAATCTTAAGTAGAAGGAGTAGATTTTGAAAATTTATACAGGAAAAACAGCTTAGGTACACTTCATACTGATTTGAAACAAGGATTAATATTTCGAGAAATTTTTACAAAGGTAAAGCATAAAAGTCAGCCCTGAAAGCTGACCAACTAGTTCAAAAATGGTCCGGTCTTACCCCATCGTACCTTACTTATTGTTTTTTTCATTTTAGGGATTGTGAGAAATTATATTGGTATATATACTTATACGATTAAATTAATTCCATATCTACTTACCTACCTAATAATAATATTAATAATTCACCATATCTTTTAAATCGTACGAAAACGAACATACAATAAGCCATATAAACCTAATGGCGCGACCAGACATCGTAGAGTACCGGGACAGCCGAGCCGATTGTTTCTTTCTTATTCCATAGTAAAGAGAGAGATATAACCTATCACGATGATGTGGACAAATCATTGACAAATGCACGAATGTGTTTCAACTTCAAGCGCATTTGATTCTATTCAATGTATCCGTCATTCATATCATAATATAGATCTAGCTTGCAACAGCGCAAAGCAAGACGCGAAATGAGCAAATGAAAGTAAGCTGGCAACGTCGCCGCGGATGGAAACTGCTCGAACAAACGCGCTCTTGTAATACAAATTATGGTAAAAACATGGACGAAGCCGTCTATGGTAAAAAGTACCCATACCCACTGTAAAAATTGAATAATGAATTAGTCTCTTTTATAAGTTGGTAGTTTAAATATATTGGGTAAAAAAGTCAAAATAAAAAGATTAAACTAACTAGTAACTTGACTATAGTATGATTTGACTTTTTTTTTGTCCAAAAATACCTATAAATCGCTTAGGATCAGGATTGAAAATATAAATGAGAAATGAGATAAAAAATAAACAAAAAAGTTAACATCAGCCTAGATTGGAACTCGGACATATCTACTTAGAAAGCAAGCGTACTATAACCTAAGCTATGTGGAACGAATTTCCGCATTCAAAATTACTAATCATATTACTCAAATTTGACACATGAAACATGTCTCTGGCTGCAATAGAATAAACGCCTATAAGTTTTATTGCAGCAATTGCATAGTTCTGAATTATTACAGGCTCTACAAGGTTTTGCGTCTAAAACCTTTATTAAGCGTTTAATACGACTATAGTTATCGGCCGAACATTAGTAATGTGCTAAGAAGTAGTTATGTTTAATTTCGCAACATAGAATTATTTCTGACCGATATAAAACTTGCGACAAGTTTTCTCCAAAACAGTTTCTTAACGATGATATATATACCTAATTATGTTATACAAGACCAAGCACGTATCGGTACAGCGAACCCAACTATATGCCCCTACAGAAAATGTAACATTCATGCTCCAACGTGGTTTGTTTTCTTCAAAAACCTTGCACAAAAACACCTCGATTTGACGTGTTTGCATATATCGTCGCCTTAAGTGTGATTTTCTTAAATTGTTTGCGTCGTGTTTGCGTCTCCAGGCAATTTTGTGCTTTACAAGGATTTTCAATTAATTTCCCATCTGATTTGTATATTATTATACCATATTATGTTCATTCGAAATTACGCTATTAAATTTTTATTTAAAACTTTATTTTATATTTTATCAGTCAGAAATCTGGTAACAGAACTTAGTAACCCACTAGGTAAAGTGCACTTCAGCAACTCTATTTACAGTTTAAGAACAAACAAACTCTCCAATGTGGATGGATTAGGAATTTAGAGTCAAAACAAAATTGAGAACAAACAAAATTTTTAAAAAGTCTCCCAATAAAAATGTTTTTTGGAACACTGTTACATTTCTGACTACCTAGTACCTACTGGTACACATTGTTATGTAAATTAAGGAAGGACTTATGTATACCACAGCTCAATCAGACACGGGGAAGTGATTGAAATTTAATTTACAAGATTTGAAGCACATAAATTGTACGGAGCAATTAAATAAAAGTGTATAACAAAACGAACTCTACGCACATGAACATTACAGAATGTACTACTTTTGAGCAATATACGTTAGGTTTGATGACTATTATGGATTTATTAATTTGTTAATTGGTACTAAGCAGATCCTTTAATTAGGGATTTTAGGGTGGGGGATATTTAGGCGAAGAAACAGCGCTGAAGTGCCGATTAGCATTCCAAACCATCTAGATGCCGAATAGATGCGCCCCTGAAAGACGACAAGGAGCAACACCGAAGTGAGCGGTTCAAGGTGTGGATAGCCACTGTGCCAACTTGCAACTTAATGCATCTTTCACTTTCGACCTGCAATATAACTCTGACGGCTCCACTCTGGACGGGCAAGTAAGGCAAACCAGAGCCGAGAGTCCTACCGGACTCCTTGGGTTTCCACTCCAACCAACAAACACTCTGGAGCACTAGGGTACCAACAAACATAGCTGGGCATTAACTCGTTAATCCGTTAATCGTTAATTAACGAAGTTAACATTTTGATTAACGGATTAACTTTTAAGTTAACTTTTAAAAATGTTAACGGACACGTTAACTTCCGTTAATATGCAGAAGTCCGTTAATCGTTAATCCAATGCCTACTATTTACCGCACGGCACCGCGGCGCGGCGCGAAAAACAGGTTCAGACAAGTATGAAACGAACGACAAATGCCGGGCGGCGCGTGGCAGCGAGTGAAACAAAAACAAAACTAGATATATTTTGCCGGCGCGTGCGAGTGAGAAAACTGCGAAGAGATTTGTTTCGTTTGATCATTTCATTACTTAGCGCCGGTGCTTAGAGTGACGAGTGTTTTGTTTGTTGTTATTATAAATTACAGAACCTTAACCAACATGTTTTTTAAGTTCACTAATGAAAAGATATAAAAATGCAATTTTACACATATTAACGGATTAACGGTTAACGTTAACTTGCGTTAATTCTTCCGAAATGTAACGCTTTAACGTTTAACGAAGCTAACTTTTTTTGTAGCGGATTAACGATTAACGAAGTTAACTATTTGATTAACGGTGCCCAGCTATGCCAACAAACACTCTGGAGCACTCGGGTATGGGTTTTCACTCGCCAATAGCTCGCCACAGGCTGCCCTGTGGGCTTATTCTTAATATTATTTTTATTCTAACTACATATTTACATACATCCGCAGAGAAATTCAGTATGTGAAGTCTTCAACCCGCTTTGCAACGTGCAGCATGGAGAATATAGCCCGACCCTTCGTCTCGTGTACGATGTGAGGCTTGTGCCAAGGAGTGGGACGTATATAGGCTAACATAATATTATTTTTATCTCCGTTATTCGCTATGTGCGAAGTGCATGATGAGGGTAACGTTAACGATCGCAGGAAGAAATTAAACTGCAAAAGGGCTCTTGTCAATATCAAATTATAAAATATTTGCCATCACCTACTTATGTCACCTCAACTCGGTCAACTGTCAAAATAGTGAATCAGCCATTTCATATAACCCAGGAGTACAAGCCATTCATAAAAAATAAAATAAAAGATTGATCCCCTGCCCGAGAGATGGCGCCACAATCATACTCACAGCGAATAAATACTATAAATAGACAGGTTGGATACAGTTCCGACACGGAAATGCTGATTGGAGAACTTTTGTTATATGGAAAATTTATTATTAAAAATAGTAGTTTATGTAACTGTTACGTTTTAAGGTCTAATTATGTACAGTTGCATACACTGTTTTATCTACACTCATATTATTTATTCTAAATGCCGTATTCGGAAACCATAGAATGGCCGCCATTGCACCGCCATGGCCAACTCGATTGTGTCGGCGGTCGAGGAGGCGCGTGTCGGCGGCCGCGCGGGAGCGTGCAGCACGGCTAGCACGTCTTACAAGAGCGACTTAAGCCGCGAGTAGGGAAACCTTCCCGCGCTTGTCAAAAATCTCGCTTTCCGGTAGCATAACATGCACCCGCGGCTACAACTGACACGAAGAGAACTCAAAGTTATGCAAAGGATTTTAGTTCAAAGTCGCGAGTCACTGTCATTTTATGACACTGGCATTTAATCGCGAGTCTGTCGCTCCTTTCACGCGCAACTTGTGCTGCCAACTAGCGACAACGTATGAAGTCGCGCAGATCTGTCTTTTGTCACGCCAGTCGCGCGTAAGACGTGCTAGCCGTGCAGGTGTACATTATGTTATCAAAACTCATAACACATCAATAGTTGAGCATGTAAAGTTAAAATTACGTTACTGTCACAGATAAAAAGCTTATCATAGTAAAATCGGTCGTGGTAATGCTAGCCATTGCCTACCGTTTTCGAACACGTTTTAGAGAACTTACAATATGAGTGTAGATAAAATATATTCCTACATTATTTACAATTTTACCTATTTTGAAGTTGAACCTTCAGAATAAAATACTCTCGCTCAATTAATTTTTCTACTACGATGGACATTCGGTACAACGCCCTCTCCGAACAACTAATACAAACCGATTTTCAAGCGCTGGCCCTCCATTTCTTGTAACGTTTACCTTTTTTCCCGTAGGTGGCGCTACAACATCAGTTCTTTCAGCACTTTGGCTTATTGCTGACAGATGGCGCTTTGGCGCTGTTATAGTAGTTTTGCTAAAAGCACCACCTAGCGTAGCTAGTAGTCATACTAGTGAAATAGAAAACTATTTCTACTTTTGTTCTGGTTTCAACGAGTTGCAAATTTTTCCCGTCGACTATAGATGTCACTAACAGTAGAAAAATTAATTACTATGAAACAACTATGAGGTAAATTAGATAATATTAAATAATGTCTTGTTAATTAGATAATATTAAGTAATTAGTATTAAGTAGTAATGTACGATACTGTAGTGAAGAGTAAAAACCGTGTTAATAATATATGTACTTGCCTATGTATAGTATGTTAGTCTCCATACCTTTTTGATCGGCGTTAAAGCCTTTGTTCCGCTGTTACGTAAACCTTTGTTCAATGAACCGTGAACTAAGCGCTAGCGTGCCTTTTCAGAGTTTTGGGCCAGTTTATCGTTTAAATGTTCTACAGCGTTCAACAATTGTACCTGTACAAGTAGGCCAAACCTGGTACCAGTTTCTAAATTGTTTTAATTGCTTTATATCCGTTACTCAAAAGCTTGACAATATTACTGGGCTCATATTTGAACCACGAAGGTCTATAGAGGGGAGTTATTAGTTCTGACACTTTTTTCTTGACCACAGTTGAACCTTATTACCGGGCGAAAAATTCATTTCTAGGTGACTAGAAAAAACGGTCCAATAGAGCCTAACATAGGGGGCGCTGTCTCACCACCCGTTACAATACTGACATGTTGGAACATATACATTTGATATCATGTTGGCATTATTGTCCAATGACGTCATTACTCTCTTGATCAAAACGAGATGCTGTACCCCACTATGACTCCCTTTCTGGTCGAAGAGGGCTGTACGGTCCGGTATCAGTATCGGTCCGTGATATGAACTTACAAATTTATGTCAAAATAACATCAAATCGTTATAGATGACAGCCAAATGAAATTATTTGTAAAGTTACACCTATTTTTATTAGTTCGAATATGCCTCCGTGACCTCCGTAAGGAAATTCGATACGGGGCTCAAACGTGGGTGCCATGTGGATGCATATAAACGTGGGTTACCTACCTAATGTGCGTAGGACTCTAAAGTTAGTAAACAAAATAATAATGGTTAGGTATAAATATAAAAGACTCATAATGAAATGGTTCTAAGGCTTCTTTGCAGACATAATCACTTCTATGAATTCTCATTTAAAGGCGTAGGTACCTAACCTACTTATACTGTGAAACCTGTTTAATTGGGACCTGGATAAATGGGTAACCCCAATAATTGCAACCAAAAGTTCGGTACCGGACTTTTGACACCAAAATACCTCTCTATGCTTGAGATTATGAGACCTCTTTAAATGACATTCAAACTTTTAGAGTTTTTTCCTAATTTTGCCTCTGTAATTACCTAATGGGGAAGGCCGATGAAAACTTATTGTAGAGGGCGCTGTTCCAGATTCTATACAACGAGAGAAAGATAAAAAACCGGCCAAGTGCGTGTCGGGCCATGCATAATGGAGGGTTCCGTACCTTCAATGGAATAAGAATCAAACTAATACCAAAAGGTCGTATCGTGATGCCGTCGTGATGCCTATGGAAGAAGTTTTTTGAAGGTAACTTAAAAATGGCTGAACCGATAATGTTATAAATAATTTTCGTAGAAAATATGTAATAAGGCGCATCTTCTCAAAAATTTTCATGTTTTGTGGACTTACGGTTCAAAAGTTACAGGGGGGGGACACAATTTTTCTGAATTTCGATGCGATTATTTCAGAAAATATTCATGACGACCACAGACGGACATAACGAAACTATAAGGGTTCCGTTTTTGCCATTTTGGCTACGGAGCCCTAAAAAGATGAATGTTCCTTAACAATGTAGGTACTGCAACTATATACATACTATATGTATATGTAGAAGAATATGTATATGTCAGAAGGTTGTTTTTAAGGAAAATATTTCCCTGCCGCTTTATTCTACAGCATTTTAATTTTAGAGTATTTCGGAAACAATTTCCATCGGGGACCAATTCGAGACGAAACAGTAAGTCATTTTCGCTAAAATAAATAAAAACTACTTCCCGCCTTACAAATTTAGTTTTCTAAGGACCATTGTTGGAAATGTCATTGTGACAGTTGCCTTCTCCATTGAACGTGTCGCATCAAAGACTTCTATAATTGAAATAGGGCAGATGCCCCGGTTGTAGCCACTGTGCCGATTTTGGCCATTTTCAGCTTTATTCAGGTATAGACAAATTTACAAGCTTAGAGTTAATATAAGAGTATATTATAGCAGTACAAATGGCACTGTCATCTGTCATGAATCAGTTGACATTCAGTTGTCAGGAGCCATGGAAATAAGTAGCTCTTGGGCTCCTTTCTGACATTTCATTAACAGCGGAGATTCAAATAAATATAGTAATATAACTAATATATTTTCAATGACTGAGTAGTCAGTGCGTTTTTCAAATCCTCATAATAGCCAATTAAAATTGTTTCGTTTATGAGACTACATTTTATATGACGTCCGGTTAGTGTGACTTGTTTTGCATTTCCCTTCTATGTCATTAATATTATACGCGCATTCTACTGTATTATACTAATATAATAATAAGGGAGTAAATATAAAGCACTTGAGTTAAAGTGTAAAAACAAAAAGCGACGAACGCCTCGACTTAATATGAATTACGGAATGACTTTATATCAACTCACTGGCGACGAAAAAGTTAGGTAAATGATCGAAAAACCTGGTTAGAATAAATACAATTCATTTAAGAAATGGCTCTCAACTACAATTCCCGACACTCCAATTTTATTATCGTTTTCATAGTTTATTTTCAAAGTCAAAGTCATAAATGCGTTTATTCAAGTAGGCATAGCAACAAGCATTTTCTAATCGTCAGTTACAATTATTATCTTAAAGCTAATATATAATTTAGAACAATATATTGATGAATAATTAATGTATAGTAAAATACTAGTTAAGAATGTTTCTAGAATAAAATCTAAATATCAGAAGGAAAATCTGAACAAGATTTTTTTTTTTAAATAAACCAATAGTAGGTTGGTAACAGTTTCAATTTAATCCCACGGTGTTTTATCATATCATCCATGTAGTCTTGTATAATATAATAGACTTTAGAAATAAGTTTACGTTTTACATAATTCTTGAATTTATTGATTGATAGTTTGGTAATTTTGTTGGAAGTTTATTATAAAACCTTCATTGGTTTATTAGAAAACCTTGGTTTTCTCTCTTACATGTGGCACTGTATGTGAACGTTTAACCTTGTTGAATAATGCAGCTAATGTAAACCCCTCTTTATTTCTTTATTATTTATACGAAATTTGATTTATTTTATAAATAAATAATCCTTTCATGAACTCATAATTTACAGAGTTTTCCTCCTTCCGTGTTTGTAAGTGGGCAATTTTATCTAAAGTTCCTGATATTTAAGAGAAAAAGTGTTCCGGTTATTTTCCCCATTCGGTTATGGTTTCAACAGAACGCAGTATTAACGGAACGAAATTTTTAAATCACATAGATTTCTCTAAATCACAAAAATGGTGTATTTTTGTAAAATTTTCTATATTAAAAATATCCCAATAATTAAATTTAATATACAAATAATACAATTTGTTCCAAGTAATAATTAACAATTAAAAAATGTTACCGTAAGGTACTTACCTTACTTACGTAAGGTAGTGGACTTTAATTGTTAAGCCGTTTAGGGTTCACTTTACATTGGGCATTTCATACAGCGAATAATAAGCAAAATAAAATAATTTGAACCGTAAATAACTCAACAATTAAAGTCCGTGACTATGTATACTTAGTATAACCTATTGATAAATAAAGAAGGGAATATTAATGAACAATGCTCTATTCATTGAGCTTGGGCGCACGGAAGACGCGGCGGACATGACCAATTCACGTGGTGGATATTGTGTCAGCGGGTACTGCGGAATATCGACGCAGTGCCGGCCTCGGCACATGCAGCCAGCGCCATTTAGGTACCGATGCCGCTTGCCTTGTACGGGGCTATAACTAAACCACGACTCGTTGTCCACAAACCAATAATGATGAGCTTACATACATAATATCGTTGCTTATCTATAATAACGGTACATTCCGAAATACTGCGTTTTGCAAGTAAGTATAAAACTAGACGCGTAACACGCGAAAGTTTATTGTGAATAAAACACCCATGGGTAAAAAAAGGATAAAAATGGCCAGATGGCAGCATTGTGCCGTTTTGTCATTGTTCGATTCTGACTGTTTCCGACACAATCTTATGAGCAAGACCTTCAGTTCACCAGATTATTTGCCGAATACAGGCCCATAATCCGCAGTTACACGTTTATCTTTTTTATATCAGTGTCGTATTCCTAAATAATTCACTAAAAAGGCCGTTATTGATCTAAAATTCAAAGTGAATTAATTCGTGATACGAAGATGTTGCCCATAAAAACCGATCGTTACTGCAAAATGCGAAGTCATATTTTTTAATATGCAAATAATGTTGTTTTCTATTGTTGCGTTCAATAACTTATACTTCAGTAAATACCGAAGCTATGACAAAAAGAAAATTTGACAAATGTTTCTTCCTTAAAAAGTTATAACAAATAACATTTTAGGTGTTTATTTTCAAACCACTCTATTGGACAAACACATTTTTCTAAATGTAACGTTATTCTAGATAAGCAGCAATATTTGCTGTAGCAGTAATGTTATGATGTGTATTTATGTTAATTACCTGCCTTTGCATATATTTTTCTGTCTCATTAATAATCGTACTAATATGATATACAAGACATTTTCATGTTTAGTGAGACAGGCAATATAGATTATATTAGTTTAAAATTATTGTTACATGCATTAATAATTGTAATTTTTTCTTACGACCTATTTAATAAAATTTTACAATATTAGCGATTATAAAACCTATGGAACGGAAAGGCACAATGCTCTATCTGATGTCATTTACTGGTAAACTACATTATCAAAATACTGGTCAAGTTATACTCGTAATCATACCCCGGATTTATGGGAGCGGTAAAATAGTTACCAATCTATGACTGAAATCAGTAGTAAGATCGAAATGGGCTAAAAATTTTTCGAATGGTATCTTTTTCTACAGTTTTTATTAACCTATTTTTTGGCTAGTGGTAAACATTTCCGCACCCGAAAATCCGGGGTATGGTTATAATACAAATTCTTCAATGTTATTTGAGTTGATTGACGTCAGCGCCATTAAACATTAGAGGTCTTGGTCCACTTGTATACTAGACTATCATAGCCGAATACCTCTTCTTTTAGGACCCGCAATTTTTGAAATAAAAGCGTGGCAAATTATAAAAAGTATTTAATATAATCTATATATATTTATAATAAAAAAAGAAACTGACTGACTGAGTGACATATCAACGCACAGCCCAAACCGCTAGTTCTACAGATTCCAAATTTGGCACGTATGTAGCTTATAAGGTCTTGAGGTGCACTAAGAAAGGATTTTTCAAAATTCACCCCCTAAGGGGATGAAATGGGGGTATGTATGGCAAAACAAGATTAGTTAGTATTATATTCGAAACTTCACAGGTGTATTCCTAACGATAAATAAGTAAACACGTGTTTCGGGTTTTTGAAAACTCCACCCCTAAAAGGGGGCAATGTGGACACAAAGTCTATAAATCAACATGTATTGTTTCTATGGTTTATCGGGTCGTTGATTACGAAAACAATAACGATTTTAATAAATCCAACGTGGCGGACGTGAAATACCATCTCCCCTGTTGGAGTGCGATGGAGTAGAAATGTCAAAATATAATGATATGGGTGTGGTTGGACGTTTATTACGAAAATGGCAGATATAAGTCGGAAGGTCACGGGAACACCAAGAACTATCTAATTTTTTTTTTTTATCTGCAAGTAAGTACAAAAATATGTTAGTGCAGGCATTGATTATGCCAATTATTGATTATGGTGACGTGTGCACTACGGATGTCACTCAAGAACGTCTCAATAGACTTGAACGCCTCCTCAACAATGGCATACGCTTTATCTTCGGCCTTCGTAAATACGATCGTGTCTCCTATTACCATCGCCAGCTCAACTGACTCTTTGCTCGTCGCCGTAGATCCCTCAGAATCCTCTGTATCCTCTTTAAAATTTTGTTTGAGCTTCTAAAAAGTAATTTCTTATTTGACGCCCCTCGTCCTGGCTGTGAGCTGCGTATTGCCAGAATTCTTAAACTTTTCATTCCATTTCACCAATCGGGTTTCACTCCTTCATCGTCCAGGCAAGCCTTCTCTGGAATTCGCTTCCCCTCAATATAAGACAAGCCTCAAGCAAAGTTTGATTTTAGGCGGATGGTACATAAGCACCTGCTAAAGCAAGAATTCGAACAGTATCCATCAATATATAGTATTTATGAATATATAGTAGTATATTTACCTATATACATATATTCCTAGTATTTTAATTGTGTATTTTTATGTAGATTATTACCTTCTTTTTTTAGCTAAACTTTCAATGATTTTAACTGCACCTTCACCTGCACCTTTTTGTCATGTCTCTGTTTATCCTAATGGTTGACTGGTAGAGAATGCGTTTAGGCATTAAGTCCGCCATTTGTACATTTTTCTGTTGTGTGCAATAAAGTTTAAATAATAAAGTGGCATTGATTCGTAAATTTAATATTGTGGACATGAAAATAACGTTAAATACATTAAAGTATTTGTGTCGAATTGCAATCTAATCTAAATATATAAATTAAGAAACTGACTGACCGACTGTCATATCATGACTAACATATAGATATAGTTTGAGTTCTGGGGAAGGATATATGTATACTAGTTTTTATTCCAGAAGTCATTCCATAAGCGGGTAAAATGGAGGGTGGATTACTAATTCCACGCAGACGAAGTCGCGGGGAAAAGCTTCTATTCAAGAGTTAAAATCATATAATAATAAATAATCATAATCTCTTAGTAGTAGTAAGTCGTTGCTGGCGTTTCAATTCAATAGTGATTGCAATCCTTTCTTTAAAAAAATTAGGGAACCGCCTTCACCAAAACATAGGTTAGTTTTTATCCAGAAAATCAACCCTTTAAGGGGGTTAAAAGTGGGTTGGAAGTTTGTTTGGGAAATTTTTGTCAGCTGAACCTATTTATATGAAACTTGGTATACAGAAAGGAACATAAAATAGTTTTTATCGCGAAAATCAACCCTTCATGGGGGTTGGAGGTTTGTATGGAGAGTTTTTAACCGTAAACCGATTTAGGTAAAATTTGTTGTGGATATAGTTTGAGTTCCGGGAAACAATATAGGACAGTTTTAATCCAGAAAATCAATCCTAGAGAGGTAAAAAATGGGTTTAGTAGTTTGTGTGGCGAATTATTAACCGCTGAACAGACGATTGAGATAAAACTTGGTACATAGATAGTTTTAATCCCGGGAAACAATATAGTATAGTTTTTATCCCGAAAATCAACCCTTTAGGGGGTGAAAATGGGGTCGAAACTTTGTATGGGGAATTAATAACCGCTGAACCTATTTAGATTATCATCTAATTCTTCTAATTCTATTTACCAAATCTGATATGGAGATAGTTTGAGTTCTGGGGAAGGATATATAATAGTTGTTATCCCAGAAGTCATTTGTTAAACGGGTAAAATGGAGGGTGGATTATTAATTCAAGGCAGATGAATGTGCGGGGAAAAGCTTATAATCAAGAGTAGAAATCTGCATTAATCAAAATATCTTAATAGTAGTAAGTGGTTGCTGGCGAAACAATTCAACAATTATTGCAATAATCTGTTTAAAAAAATAAGGGAGCCGCCTTCACCAAAACCTCCAGAATGTAACAAATACTTTTCCGAAAACCGCATCTGAATCGGTTCAGCCAAACGCGAGATAACAGCGGACAAACATACGTACATACAAACATACGGGTCAAACTGAGAACCTCCTTTTTTAGTACTTTTAGTACCTAAGCGGGCGAAGCCGCGGGCAAAAGCTTAGTAATATTTATAAATAAGAAATCCTTATTTATAAAAAAGACTGAGAAATATGAATAAAAAAGGTTACATAAACATACATTATATACAATGACATCACTGCCACAGCAAATCTAGTATGGCCTTTTTAGGGTAGAACCGACGAATCCTAACTACTAACAATAAACCTAATATTATGAACAACAACGTAAGTACAGTCACCAGCATAAATATATGACTGTGGGCAGCGCTGTAAAAATATCTGATTCTCCATTGAGGGCAAAAGTATATGACGACACTTCCACGGTAAAAATATGTGATGGTTTCTAGCCGGCATAAATATCGTTTTGCATCGATCAGCATAAATATCGGATCCGTCCACTTAAAAATATCTGATTACCTATCAAAAGTAAAATTATGTGACTACTGCCACCGGCATAAATATCTTACCACTGTGAAAGCTTTAACATCGGATGACAGGTCGACCGCATAAATATCTGACATAATAACAAAATCAAAATTATGTCATCAATATACAAAACCAAACCTTATCTAGCTGGTATAAAGCAGTAAATGGTATATGATGGTATGGTTGATATTCATCATGACGCGTATAGCGCGTCTTATCAAATCTACGAGCAATTGAAGCATATATAGGATTATTTAAATATACGAAAAAATAGATCGCTCCATTAAATAATTAATCCATTGAGAGTTTATGTGAGTTGTTTCTTGTTTACTTACATGATACCTACGTAATCAATAGGTTCTACCGACTTAATAATGCATTTGTAATTTAATATTGTTTTTAGATAAATGCCTAATCATGGATTAAGTACTTGCAAGTGGAAAATGCAAAATCGACCATCCTAAAAATTTTGGCCGTATTTTTGAAAATACAGCTTAAGACTTATTCAGTATGGAGGGCCCAGAATGGTCGAATTTATAATACTGAAGATAAATAGTACAAAATAAAATTATTGAATATTGACCTTGTTTTATTGCAGGTTGCAAGGCACCTGTCCGACAAGTGACAAGGAGGCAACAGGAGAGCAATGAGCCAATCAGGGTTGGGCAAAAATTTGTGTATTGAAACTAAAGTTAAAAATTAGAACGTTAATCTTTATCATATAAACATGATTACGATTTCAATCATGAGCTTTCCAATCAGATTGAGCACCGACATGAGTAAATCATGACGATTTTCAGTTTCTATCATGATTACTTAGCTGAAGTTATAACATTAGTAAGACAGAAGCTTAGTTAAACTAACGATTTAGTCGTTTTAATGATGTTTTAAACAGGATTACATTTTGCATAGCTACTAGCTCCATTATTTTTTCCCTGACGGAACAGAGGTGGTACAGTCGAGGACAAAGAGATGTATACACTTTTGGACCTTATTACAACGCAATAAGGTCCAAAATTGTATACATCTCTTTGTCCTCGACTGTACGAGTAAGGTCAGTGTCAATAGAAAAGTAAAATAAGGTAAACAAATATGTCTGCGACCTTATATACATTTAGGATAAATGGCTATTTGTGACAATGTTTTGGTAAAGGTATCACTTGGTGGTTGGCGCTTACATCATAAAATGTATTATACAGATTCAACATTGTATTCGAGCAAAAAAAACGTATGTGCCAGCTGCCAAATGTTACATTTACCAAAATACCGACACATTTGTTTGTTAATTTTTTGGTATGTGTACAAATTAATGCTCCCATTAAACTTTGAAACGGCCCGTTCGATTTCATTGCAGTTTTCGGTTACGGTTAAGGTAACTATCACACTGCTGCGGTTTCCGCATGCGGCGACGACGTTCGAGTGAGATAGCGCTTTGCATATGTATAGTGCAGTTTACTTGACGGGTGGCTGATATATGTGTCAAAACGCGCGTTTAGTTTAAAAGCTAATACCGAGTAATATGGCTGTGATATGCAGATTAACGGACAGGGGCGAGCGGGTCGCATACGGCGTATATTCAAGAAATCTCAATCAAAGGTCTAATATATGTGCCGCTACTTAGTTGTGTAGTAAAAAATAAGTTTAAGGGGGGCACTCCATACATGCAACTAAATATTAAAAGGATTTTTTGGAGTTTGACTTTGCATAACTTCAGGCCCAGACACGAGATTTTCCGAGATTTTAGAGATAACGTTAAAAACATCATAATTCTTTCTTCTTAATTCCGAGGGCACCTTAATATGCTTAGGCTAATTTGAATTCTATTTTTATTCCCGATATAAAAAAAAAGGAGTTCGGTTCTAAAATATCTACCCATTCTATTTGGTTTTGGACGAAAGTAATAATTTAAGTTGGTAGATTATGTGGTAAATTCTCAATCTATCAAAATTTGTATTAAAATTAAATCAAAATTGATGATGATGTAAATGATAAAGTCAGATTTGGGCAGATTGAGCGGTCGTTTTAGTAACTGCAATAAAAATTAGAATTTATCGAGAATACTGATGTTTACCTCAATATCTGATCGCATCTATATCGTAGAGTAGTTGCCTAAAATTATTTATTTACAAAAAAAAACGACGAAGCCATTTTCAAACTCATATATATGTAGTCCACAATAGAGCATTCACTATTAACTGTTCATTCATTTCAATTTGAAAGAAGTAGGTAAATAAAAAATAAATAAATAAAGCAGTTAGATAAGACTAACAAAATCCTCCCACACTTTTCGTTACCTATATTATGATTTAGTTGCTATCAGATAGGTCTTTTTGCAGAAACCTTTTTAGCGTGACAGGATTTTTACAAACCACTTTCTTTAATTAAATTACTCGCTATGCAAAATGTATAATAACGAAAAACTTAATAAAATAAAATATCGCTTCTCGCAGATTGGCGGCTGTCGCACCGAGTCCTAACTGTATGAATAAATCGTAAATATTGCAATAAAGCTTTTAATGCAATGAAACATATGAATTTGAATGTGTCAAATTCGTGATAGAAAATGTGAGATAGACATATGCAATGACAAGTCTGCACTCTTTTCGTGAATTGTCAAATAGCTTTTTACAATTAAGACCTCTATGCCAGCCAAATAGGGTTTGGTTTTGTGTATTGATGACATAATTTTGATTTTGTTATTATGTCAGATATTTATGCGGTCGACCTGTCATCCGATGTTAAAGCTTTCACAGTGGTTAGATATTTATGCCGGTGGCAGTAGTCACATAATTCTGATTTAGATGGGTAATCAGATATTTTTAAGTGGACGGATCCGATATTTATGCTGATCGATGCAAAACGATGTTTATGCCGGCCATAAAGCATCACATATTTTTACCATGGAAGTGTCGTCATATACTTTTGCACTCAATGGAGAATCAGATATTTTTGCAGGGCTGCCCATAGTCATATATTTATGCTGGTGACTGTACATAATATGCAACGTGACGTCATTTTCAGTACGGACTGTTTATAATTAATATAAGAGTAAATTATGGCAGCACAGATGACATTACCTTTCGCTGCCTTAAGTTGCCTTCGTTCATGTATGCAATTATGTATTTATTTATTGTGTATTTATGTATATATTGAGTATTTATATATTAAATATGTGTTTATGTATTTTGGTAAAAGTTTTTAAAGTTAGTAGTAAAGTAGTAGTTTTACTATTAATTTACTGGAATTATATCGGCACTACCCGATCATTGTTGTGAGTTCAAAGTTTCCTGCTACCCAAAGGTTGTCTGGTAGAGATCGCTTTTTAGCGATAAGACCGCCTGTTGTTACCTAGCGTTTATCACTGTATCGCTGTATACTTTTCTTTTTTCATGTGGTGTACAATAAAGTTTAGTAATTTTTAGTGTGAATTTTTTTTTTGTCATCGGTAATGCCATGTATCATGTGCAGAGAGAGACTTTATGATCATGTGTCATTCAGTCGTCAGGAGCCATGGAAAAAAGTCACTTATACTAACTCTAATCTTAATAGCGGAGATTCATTTAAATAAAGTAATATATTTTCCATGACTCTCAGTACATAATGTGTTATAAATGTTATAATACCCTATTGACACAAAATGACGGACGTCTGAATAGACAAACTCCTTACAGTAGCCAAAACCAGGGCATCTGCCCTATTTCAATATTTACCAGTCACTTTTGATACACGAAAACATTATGAGGAAACTGGACCGAATATCCTCATAAGTAAGACCTGCCCCCTCTGTGGTAAAAATGCTCACACCAAGCGAAACCCAGAAAGCATACGTCGGTTGGCATATTATCGTCTGTCACATCATGCGTCACTTTCACACTAATGCTGTTAGAACGTAACAGCAAAAAAAACACGTAGGAGACAGACAGATGATAAAACGGTATATGTAGTGTAAAATGATTTTTCACAGACCAGGCAAAAATCAATCTTAAATCAGTGCAATAAACGCCTCGTCATGGAAAAGAAATCTCACTGTAACTAAGTATACTAGTAAGTATTAGTAAGTCCTTATTTCCTTCCAGATTGTCAAGTAAATTTTCCCCTAAAATACATTGGGAAATATTTCACTTCTTCAAATGTTTGCTCTAAGAAGGTGCATTTTTTCCGCAAATGTTTTACAAGACAACTAGGAATGGTATACAAGTATATTAAATGCCGTACTTTTTTGTAGATCGTTGTCATATTGTTTTAAATTTTAAATCTGTTTTTAATTGTTTCAGGTAAGAATTTGCTGATGATGTCACTATATACATAAATATACGCAATACGGCGTGATTTTTCATATGGCAGGTAAAATTACTTATCTAGGTCCAGTTGCATGATAATACAATATACTTATAATATTAGTCTTATAGCTCTGTTCGAAAAACCATCCCCAAAATGAATTAAACGTAATCCAGAAGTAAGTAACAACTGATTCGACAAATTAAGTGCGTACCTATTTAACTCATTACATTTATCGCTTTGGTTAAGGTTGGATGACTCCCTAGGGCATTAAGTTCGCCATTACTATCCTGATCATTTTTAGACCACCCTTCGTACGTTTTCTTGTGTGTCATAAAGATTAAACTTATATAAGTTAGAAGAGAAGTTAACTTACACCGAAACAATTAACTTTAAATACAAATTACGAAAACTATTTTTTTATTAAATTTTCCGAAAAAAAAAATTAATTAAAATGTTTTCCTAGCATTATCAGCAGCATGTGCAATTCACGTAAAAAGGTGTTTAACACTTTCTGTCAAGTGATATTTGTCATAGATTTCATAAAGACTATGTCTAAGAAGAAGCTAGACTAGTCACGCGTTATGACGCACTGTCAAAATATGGTTGTCTTTTTTTAACAAATGGCATTTATTACAAGAGCCAGGACGAAGAAGTGACAGTAAGTTATTTACGGCGTCAAAGATAATCAACACGCGGGGTCTATCGCATGTCTATCTAGTCTGAGACAAAATCAAACCATATATAATAATGTTTCTACGTGTAGACACATTGTCAGGGCGGAGAAGGTCCAACGTCTATAAATCAGAGCTTATCAAGCCACGAGCAGAAGCCGGGAGTGATTTGCGTCTGAGGAGAAACATGATGGCGATATTGATTGATTTACGTATCTACAACGCACTTTATTTTAGACTATTACTACAATAATGATAATGACTTATGGCAGTGAATGAGGCTTTCCGCCAAAAAGTAAACACTGCTCTATAATGCAGGTTATAAAACTAAATGCTTCGAGCAACAATGAAAAAGAAGTACAGTTTCAAACAAGATTGACTGAAAATATGGCTCCTGAAAATTTGTAACCGGCCAGTCTTATACCGTAGTCGTATACCTTACCCGAGTCGTTCTTGCCGTACTATTGTGAGACCTTTTTTTGGGCCGATTGTGTATCCCTAGTATTATTTGATCGGTGATTAAATGACACTTATTTAAGGAATGTAATTAATAGTCGTTCAAAAGAAATCGTTACGTTGAGTTTGACGAAGCAAGATTTTGGATTCCTTTACACAGTATAATCGATTCTTACCACAAATATTTTTAATGGACAAGCTTTACTGAAAATTTATAAAATATTACAATTTCACTAACTACCTATTAAACTGTGTTGATTAGTTAAGTATGTAGTAATGTTAAACTACCAAGGAACTATATATACTTACTGACGATCTCAAAACCCGTTGGTATAAATGTTAATGCCGTTTGAATAGAGACCGCAAATAGTCCAATGATGAAAAAATATTTTGTACGTTACATTTATATGTATTATTTCTTACCCTTTAAACCCACAGTAGCGCGTAGGTACAAGTTCAACGAACGCTGAAAAAGTCACGCTAAGAAGCGCTTTGAGGCAAACGCTCTTCAAATATAATCGGAAAAAAACACTTATTTGGATAAAAACACAATATCTCGGGAAACCGCTACGGTAAAGTTTGCTACACAAAGATAACACAAAGATACAAAGATCCTAGCAATTCAGATGCTGAGAGGATTTATTAAACGTTGACAGCCTGCTTATATGTTAAGCTAATGTATCTTTAAGATCTTCCGCCGTCTAAATACCCAACCCACTAAACCCACTTGCAGCCAACCGACTTGAAGTGGCACAGAAGATGCCAAATAAAGTGGCAAGTGACATTATCATGTGTCAAACAAACAAATGAATTAATAGTATTTTATAAAATCGTGACATAATTAAGAGCTTTTCAGACGAAATTGAAAAGCTTGATTATGTCACTATTTTATACGATACTTTTTCTACGAGTGCTCAATATAGGCAAGCCGGTAAGAATTGAGTTCGACGAAAGACCTGCTGCCTCTATACAATAGAGCAACTTCAATCTCCCGGCAGATCGTGCCCGTCCCCCCGCGGCGACGGCGGCGTGGCTGCGCGGGCTCGTGCAACAGTGTTTACAATATTGTATGAAAATCCTTTGTACCATCGTTGGCGATGTCACAATATGCGACGATAAAAGCTCTATCGGAAAGTATGCGGTAGTAGTTCGGTCTACACAATCACAATTCAAGCATTACAGTCGACGAGTAGAACAAGTAAATTTCTTGTAGGTATTTGCACGATTTTATAATTTTAATATTACAGTGTATACGTATATACAAGTATATACATGTATATTACAAGTATTGATCAACTTTGGCGTAAACTGCAACGAAATCGAACAAGTCGTTTCAAAGATAAATTGGAACCTCGTTTATGCACAAACTAATATACGAACTAACACACAAACCAACAGTCCTTCACCTTGCATATTTAGTCCATCACCATTTTGTCGACAAGAAAAATTGAGTTGATAGTTACATTATCATCCTGATCATTTTTCAATTTATGTTCAATAAACACAGATAACCTCAACCACTAGATATTGATATATATATAAGTACAACTCGAGGTCACCACACATCGGCTCTCCCGTACTAATTTAGTATGAGTTAACGTTTTTGATCATTACTCATGTGAATTTAAAATATCCACAATAATAAAGTTGTAGGGAATAACCTGGATTGTTATACTACAAAATGGTGTAGAATACTATTGAGATGTGCTGTTCGAATCGTAGAAATTAACGAATAAAATTGCGCTGATGTGTGGTGACCGCGTGCTCCTTGTAAAAGCTTAACGATGAGTAGTCTGTGTAGTCTGTGACAATAAAAGACAAAACCGATTTGCGCGGCAGCATTTGTCCTGCCGCGCGGGTTGTACGCGGCTGCCGGTCACGTCAGCCGCGGCCGTGGCCACTACCGTGACCCACGTCATCTCTCACCTTGCGTCTTAACGACGTTCTATAACGGCCGAGCGCGAGGGCCCAATTAACATTACATTTTTATTTCAGACGTCTCTCGCTAGTTTAGAGATGACAAAAACACACACATAATAACAATGGTCTTTTGATACAAGTGTATAAAACAAATAGCCATCTAAACGAGTGGCGACTGGCGGGTTCTCACCAACACGAGTTTGGAATTTACTTGTTTTCTACAAAATCATTTCATATTTTACTATGCATTTAGCGATGAAAATAGTTCATTTAGGTATACTTTTAACAAAGCAGCTGCCTGTTGCATTTCTTTCTTCTTGGAAATCTTGGAGAGTGTCATGGTGCGTATACCATATATTTCTTTATCGAAACTTATCCCATGGTACTATTATATAGGTAGGTAATTCAGATTGTATAGGTTATTATTATTATATTTGTAAGGAAAGATAAACCATACACAACATCTCACAATAACCCCTTATTCATAGACGAGTTTCAAACGTTATTTGGTTAAATTATGTTCTGACTGTTTCTAACAAACACAACTGTCAAAGTGACAAATAATGCCAAACGATTATTTAGTTAAATGGGGTTTGAAACACGTTTATGAGTTTAAACGGGTATGTATATGCTAAATTTAAAATACAATCAACGATTTCAAGGATTAAAAGTATTTTTATTTTTTCACAATAACAATACAACTAACATTACATTACAGTTTCCCAATGCGATAGTGTAGTAAATTTAACCTAGATACAAATATATACCGTGTGTAAATTTTATACGGGCGTATATTGGGATGGTGATTAGTATTGGACCTAGGGAACCTATTTACATTTATTTCTTTATGAAAATAAGATTTTTTTTTTCATAAATAATAATTCAGCCCGCAATTAATTGCATCCATGACGATTAACTTACCGGTGCGTCATGTCAGTTATGTCAGTTTTAAATCAGTGGAATAGCGTACATTGGTGCCCGGTAGGACTTTAAAAAATCATTACACATAATTAATAACACTATTTAACAAAATGAGTCCTATTGCTGGATACTATAGGTGGATAAAGTATACGCCCGTATAAAATTTACGGGCTGTATACAGACATTTATACATTTAATTATGACACAGTACAAACAAAGTCAATTTAGTGAAGTCATTCTCTGAACAATGGAATAAATCAATCCGGGTAGCAACCTTATTAAGCGTGCGCAGGGCCCGAGTCCATGGCGCCCATTTCAGCAGGCCAGTGCGCGCGTGCGGCTCGGCTAGCAGTGGCGGCCTGCGCCGGCGCCACACGTACCGTGCTGGAGCATACAGACCCACTGTGGCCAATAACCCCGGGTTACTGATCCTACCTCGCAGGAGTTTAAAAATAAGGGATGATAGAAGGGATGATTTATATTAAAAGGGGTTGCAAACCCAAATTATAAGATTGGTAATACAATCTTAAAAAAAAGTTAAAATTTAAACTGTTTATTATTATGAGTTGGGTTAAAAACAATTTCACTTAACTTAGTATATTAATACTAAGTTAAGTGAAATTGTTTTTAACCCAATATTAATACTAATTTAAGTGAAATTATTTTAAACCAACTCATAATAATAAACAGTTTAAACTTTAACTTTTTTTTTTACTATAGGTATCTCCCTATACAAGTATATTACCAGAAAAATGTATGGGTAAAACGATCAGTTAACTACATTTGTTGAATTAAAAGCCATTTCCGCGTCTATTGCCAAAGTGGTGTCATTAGCGTTTGTCGTCGCCCTCTATCAGCGGAAAATAAGTCGGGAAATCTAAATCGACACTTCCTTTGCTCTTCCGGGCCACTCGAGACACGCAACGGGTTTTGAACCTCGGGCGCCGAACCAACTTTGTTGCTAGCTTTTGCCGACAACGTAACGCATTTCTGCATCTGATGTTTTTATTAAAAAAAAACAAGTTTTTTTTTCAATTATGGTTACTTAAACTGTAACTGTATGAGTCGCTACCTATGAATGAAAAGTGTTCCACGAATCAATAATATACAAATTATGCGATAAGGAATCAAACCCGAGTCTAATTAGCTTTGCCTGTAATTCACGATCGATATCCGCGCCCGCGGCGTAGACTACTCACTGACCAATAACATTACTCGTACGAACGGAGTAGTACCTCCACCAAACCTGCCAACTACCTATACTTCCATTTTTCTTGATGATGATTAGACGTTGAGAAAACATAGAAACAGTAGTTGCCAACCTATTCTGAATGTTCAATTTAAACACACTGCAAGCACACCAACAAACGATTAGTTATCATGATTAAGAGTTCACATTTATGAATAAATAATAACAATTTGCAGATAAAATAATAATAATAATAATAAATACTCTTTATTGCACACCTCATACAGTTACAAGCACAAATTTTACAATTAGATACATTTAGGTAGAGGTAACAACAGGCGGTCTTATCGCTAATGAGCGATTTCTTCCTGACAACCTTTCCCACACATTAATAAAAAGACGTTAGAGACACGTGAAAATTAAAAAACTGACCTGACAGTGACGCACGTACGTTCTAAAACGCAAACTTAACGTTTAGTTTTTTATCAGTATTCAATAATATGCACTATTAATAAATTTACTTCAATAAAAGTGCTTTTATTTAATAGTTTTAATATATAGTAACACTAAATAATAAAACAAATGTCTTAGGTGATGGACGATGGTAAAAGATTCGGTGGACTACGAGGTGGCTTTTGTTGTTGTATGCCACTCGGGCCTGCCTCTGATTGCTCCATAGCCCTCCAACCAAACGCACAATAATAGAGCAAGCAAATACCTTTACTTAAATAAGACGCATAAAAGTTTTCCTTCGTATTTTATCGGAAAAGTTCGTATTTATCGTGCTATCTCAATTCGTAGTTTGCTCTCAGTACAAAAGTGAAAAAAATTGTGCGCATCGAGAAAAATTTATGAATTTTTGACCATGGATAGTGTCCCATGATGAATATTTTTAGTTTTGGAGGTCCATAGAATTTTTTGGACCTTCACGTCAAAATCAGGGGTGCCATTCAATATGTGTTTACTCTCTGGTTAAGGCTGCTAGGGGTAGTGTGGTATTATTTCCGTATAAAATAGACATGCAGAATTCATTTTTGATATTCAAAATGTAAAAATCCATATTTAAAAAAAAAAGAGCAATAGCACTCAAAAAAGATTCTTTTTCACTTCTCATGCTCAAAAAGTGTGTCATATTATGCTTACCAAGGCGGACTAAAGTAGTACATTTAGCCTCTAGGGCTAGTATGTATACATATTTATGATTTACAAAAAAATTTAATTTGACCAATCGGAACACTTCACCATATTAAATCCACCAATCACAACACATATCGAAGTTAATCGGAACGCTAGATACTTTTTTGGTGCGTATACTGTGTAAATATTTAAAGTCCTTAAAAAAACATTGTCTTTAATATCAACCAATCAGAATACAGCAATGTTAAAATCGACCAATCAGGAAACGCAATTTATTTCTCAATACATGAGGTGTTTTTTCAGTTCCTACTTCACAATCATTAAATAATATTGTAATTTTTTGGAAGCGCTTTAAAGCGTATTTAAACTGTATAAAGGCATCGTCTGTGGCATTTAACCGCGGTGTTTATATTTTGTATCTATGTCAAAGAAGTAAAAAAAATAAAAAACCGTCAAGTTAAACCATCATTTCACCTTAGTTTAGTTATTGTGCGTAAACAATTAGTATTCTTATGTTATTTTCTCGCAATAAAAGTGAAACATAGTATGCATTACTCTGGTCTAAAAGCCATATTACCACTCACTAGCATATTTAATGCAGTTTTTAATTTTAAGGCTTTAACTATACAAAAACTACGCGAAAAAAAAAACTTCGCGTCGTGGTGTATATGTTTTCTTCATTTAAGTATCGAAAATGAATGTGAAATGTGAAAATCTGTAGCGTATCGACCTTTAAATGTATGTAATGTTTATTATTAGTAAATTTCGCTCAGAATACCTTCTACAAAACACAGAAAAGAAAAAAAGATAATTAAAAAACACATTTGTTCCAATTTTGACGGTTGATGCTTAAGTTAATAAGGCAAGATGTGTTTTTTAATACTTTTTTTTCCATTTTGTGGTAGGTATTACTAATAATAATAACTAAAATTGACTAATAATAAGCATTACATACATTTTAAGTTCAATACGCTACGGATGTTCACGTTTCACATTGATTTTCGATACTTACTATGGAGAAAACATATACACCACGACGCGAAATTTTTTTTTGCGTAGTTTTTGTATTGTAAAGGCCTTAAGATATATTTATAAAACTGCATTAAATGTGGCTCCTTATAACAAATTTTTTATTTACAAATAAATGATATTTATTTACTTATACAACGTTCTAAAAAATTATATTTTTGAGTGTTTTTCCTCTTCGCAGAACTATTTTACTTTTTTTTACTCTTTGACACTTGACACTAAATAATAAAGTTCCATATTAATGGGCACAGACTACCAATAATGCGCTTGTGCGAGCAGTTGGACTAGACATGATGTTTGTCCTAAGAAGCACGTATCACCCTTGCGCTTTTTTCGCCCCCTTACCGCCAGTGTCAATTTAAGATTTGCGGAGTTAAGATTATCATAAAATGGGTTCAAAACACCATTTTGTGCCATAATTGGTGCAATTTAATATAAAGAAATATTAAAGAAAATGCAGAATAGTAACATATACGAGCGTATTATTCCAAAAATAAATAATTAGAATAATATTGAGAATTATTTAAAAATCCAGTACAAAGGGAGCAATAGTGATGTGATACGTTGATGTCGATATGGATGTACGATTCAGAGGCGAATTCTATGAAACTCGTGTCATGGGTCTAGATCTCATTTTCGGTTTAAACTGAGGGTGGTTTATCAGTTTCTAAGTAACAGGTATTTTTTTATATACATGGATGAAGTAGGTAAATAATTAGGTATATCATAACAAAAGTTCCAAAAATAGTCATTATTATAGAAACCTTTGTTACAGTTCGTTCCTACTTAATATTACTGCTGATTGGTTATAATGATTATTCAGATTCTCTCATCAAAATATCTACAGAAGTATCTACCCCAACGCTATTAGCACAGATATCTGACAGCTAATAAAATGATTTGTCAAATATACTGACTCCGGGTGGTTTGAATATAAAATGACGTTTATTTCCAGTCTATAAAAGGGCCAGAGACAAGCATAAATAGTTAATGGGTATGAAAATGTCATTCACTTCATACAAAAATTTATTGACACTCCGGGTGATCCAAGTTTTCCCGATGGTAAAACATTATGCACTATATCTGTAGCATATAATGCAAAGATTCTGTTATAAGAGCTAAAGTGTTCACGTTCAAGTCCCTCTTTACCGTCGTTGACCAACAAGTGGCGCATCGACTGGTTCCTTATAGGAAATGACACTTAACTGATAAGAATACGAGTACTTGTCTACGACAACCTTTTCTCAGTTTTTTCGGAGTAACAGGAGATGACATCCCTAAGAAATATATGTCCCAAAAGTTGTAGTGAAAATCACTAAAAGTCTATACTACTCTTTGATTCTGTCATAGCTGTCAACCGCCAAACATGGCGCACAAAATTTGTTCTAGATGTCACATCTAATCACATTATAAAAATTTAAATTAAAGCTTATCCCTTAAAATATTAAATTTAACTTTAAAAAAATGTATTATTAAATTTTTTAATTACATTAATTTTAAATTAAATTAATAAATCAATGGTTTTTTCCGAAGATTGATTCCAGTTTCGTTGCTATTGTAGCGTGATTTCATACGCTATTAAATTATGCCAAATTAGAGGTCAAATGTATCTCATCCACTAGTATCTACTTACTTACGATGATACCTACATTTATCTACTCGTTAACAGCTCGTTAAGCATAAATAACAAATGATAAATCTATTTTCTGGAAATATGGGACAGAGAAAAGGTACGTAAACATACAATTTGTGGAGTTCTGCATAATCCAACTTTATGCTTAACGAGTTACTATGTATAGTAACTCGCCAAACCATGTCTTCAATAAGACGTAAGTTGTATTAATTTTGTAGGAGTTCCTTACTCGAGCGACTGTACGTGCAATTTTAGTGCATGGTACATTGAGCGTCATACTCGGGCCGCAATGCCGTCGCGGCCCGCACGTAGCCTCATACAGCCTTGCAATGCGGCAGGGTGCCTACTCGTATTTCGGCAGTTTACTACGGAAAATACAAAACAAGCGCAAGGTTGATTTGACTTCTCCTTACTAATAATAAGGAACTGTCATTAAAGTATCGCCATTACATTCAAGTTTCAAAGGTACGTCATGGTCGGTTGTCAATAAGGCGTTACTGGCATAAAAGTACATTTATAAATTAACTCTATTACCAACCGATAAACCTATTATTACTTTTGACTTAGAAACGTTAAATATATGTAGGCATTTTTATGTTTAATAATGGTTATTAATGAATCTTTAACGTTAAAAATAAAAAATTCCTAGTCGATGATATGATGTACACACTACATATTCAAGTTTCATCATTTCATAATGGTATAAGTACAACAAATATAGAATACAGATTTGCTTTACTTTACAATTTCTTTAAAAAAAAGTGATACTTAGCACGGAGACGTAGAGAAAAACTAAGAAATGCTATTTCAGCATTGACCTTTGTAACATTCGTAACCACTCGTAATTTCGTCGCCCAGAATTTATCTGTATTGACCCATACAGGTCCATTGATCATTGGTATAACTAGAATAGTTTATAGCATTACGTCCGTCCTTGTAAATATCAAATAACGTTTACAGATACATTGGACAAACGTATATAATATATATTATATATTAAGAACCATTATATTATGTATCTTTAACAATCGGTGCAGTGGTTACGAATAAAATGACAAATTAAGATTTCTTAGTTTGGGACAGCCCGTACCTATGTAATTAAAAGGTCACGAGAAAATACATTATCGTTGAACAGTGTGAAACCTTCTTCATCCTATTTGATTATTATTGCAAATTCGACTTGACAAACGTCTTATGTGACAAATGCTCGACCAATGGGTGTGATGACAGGTACCAACACCGACACACACATACAAGCATATTGCGTTGCTCTGACGTGACGTGTCACTAATATGCTATTGTCAAAAACGCTGCTAATTCCTAATACAGCATGTTTCTTTTTATTGTCGGATATTGGAAATAACTTTTGTTAGAAAATTTCTCGTGTTGACTTTTGTTCTAATAAAAAAAATGAGATTTTAGGCTTTATCCAATGGCTAAGGACATACTGTTTAAAAACTAGGATGCACGAAAGTAAACAATTGTCTTACTTTTAGTTTAAAAATGTATCCACTTTGACTGTACGGGAGTGGCGGCGGCGACTCTAGCTGAAGCTTTATTCTCGAATGTGTACTTCGTATCAATCTTGGACCCGGGTATGTCCTTAAACTACGTCCGGACACAGGTATGTCCTTAAACTACGTCTAAAAGAGAGGTATGGGTACTGCGAATAATATTTTTTTTTCTATAGCCAAATAGCACTAGACCCTACTCATAGTGTTGTGTTCCTGCTGGTAAGTAAGGTTGCCAAAGAGCTTAAAGAGGACCCAGTGTGTTGACGACGAAGGACCCTTTTGTTCCTTTAGTCGTCAACACAGTGTATCCTCCTTTTTGTAAAGGGTCCGCAACGCGCATGTGACACCTATGGAGTAAATATGTACTAAATAATTATTTATTACCAAAATACGTATTACCTTTTTACTTACTGGTATTATATCGGACAGAATATTCGTTTATGAATGTGGCCCTTAATCGCCTGCCATGAGCGAGGGCACCGCTGCGCCCGCTCATCGATTATCGTTTCTGCAAAACACTTCCCAAAATAGACTCTATTTCTAGCCCTTTTTCCGACGACATTCATCGTAATCGAACAACTAAGTGAAATACTATGTCCATAGGTACTTATACGAGTAAAGTTTTGCAGTTTACCGCTAATATGAGTTTCCATATTTCCTTATGTTACGATTATTGTTAAATAATTATCAATAGTAAAGAAAATATGGTTTAAATTTAAAAAAAATCATAAACTATTTCACTATACATTTCCAGAACTCTCTAACCAGAACTTTTTTCAAGAGGAAATGAACAAGCTATTCGCTCCTCTCAGGCAAATATTGAAACGCTCTCTACAATACCAGGCCACTTAGCGGTCAAGTTGGCTTCGAGGGTGTGTAGGTAAAATCTGACGAAGCTAACTCTACACCGATAATGCAAAGTATCAAAATGTGGGAACCGAAAATAAACATTAAATTTATGTTAAATGAATTAATTTATGGTGGCAGCTCCATATTGTGTTGCGTCGCTGCAAAGTTCACGCAGATGCACATGATATACACTATGGTTACTACAATGTAAAAATTACAGTTTTAGGATTAAAAAAAAACTACATATCTAGAGGTAGTATGTACTTAAGATTTTAATCCGGATTTAATATTTAAAAACTATTTGCCTAATGTGCTACATCATGGTACTCCATATCTATGGATACGCTAATGATACAAGTGTCATTTTAAACGCACCATCCGCTGAAGCTTTAAATGCTTATATGCAAAATTTAAAGATTGGTTTGCAGCTAACGGATTAAAAATGAATTGCAACAAAAGCTTTTATATGACATTTAGAAGGCACACATCTAGTCCGAATTGCGAAAGTGATTCTTGTTTTTGGCCTTTTCACTGTGTGTAATTTAATTTACTTAAAGGTACTCATATCGTAACGTTTCACTACAATGCCTATCTAATGGGCCGATCAAGGTGCTTGACTAAAAGCTATTGTTTCGAGTCATAAAGTCACGAACGCCATACAATAGCCACGTTAACTGAAACTGGTGCGACTGGCCATTTATTACCTCGGAATTTGGCTTCAGCTTTTGATTTCGCTCTGCTCTGGGCCGAGTGCATGCTTCCTATTGAGCTGCTGGAGCTGTTTGTTTATTCATCTACCTGGATCAAGATTCTACACCTATTTCATGTCACCGATTTTGTCACATCCCCGTGACTATATTGACTTTGACTTGCAACAATGACATCTGATTATTCTGTTAACTCTACCGCACTCTACTTATTTGTTTGCGTTTAAATTGCACATAAGTATAAAGGGGCTCAAGCAGAAAAGCCTCGCGTTTATCTTACTAACTGACCCGGTGAACTTCGTACTACAACATTTTTTTTTAATTTCTCCAATATTTTTTATTTCGGGTTCAGCCATTTTTGAGTTATAAATGGTGTAACCGACACGACCTTGTTTTATATATGAATAAATAGATTAGTAAATATATGAATACATTGAACATAATCATTAAACAGAAGTGGTATGCAGGGGAGTATTCGGTCAAGTGACGCCACAATTTGACCAGTAAAGGAATCCAGTGAAATTGGGTCAAGGTGGACGGCGTTTCCCCCAGCACAGTTGCAGTTGCCAGCCACATTGGAGATGCCTAATAGTTACGTAATCTAACTTTCATACCCGTATTATTTTAGAACTGCTTCGTATGCTTTGTTTCGGTATTTCACAACTGATTCGTAATAATAACTAAAATTTTAAAAAAATCTCCCAATTAATGGTAACTAATATAATATATTACAGCGAGGAAAGGGCAAAAATGTAACCACGCATTCCTGAGGTCATAAGCTCATAAGAAACAAAACAAAATTGTACTAGTGTAGATCACTTCCGCAACAAACACTTTTTCCATTTTTTGCATGTATATGTACATAAATAAAAGCGATTAAAATATAGCGACTAAAATCTAGTTTATGCAAAGCGTTCCTTATAATTTTGATAGCCGTCAATAAGGACGTCTAGACTAGGCGTTATAGTGGCGACGTCGCCATCACCAAACCGTATGTCACTGTTAAAACTTTTGGCCGAGACTATACATATATAGACATTCACAGTCTAAGAACTTTTTAGGTTCCAAGTCTGATGCGCCATCTGAACGAGACCGACCCAAAGTTTTCATAGTAATACCATAATAATAGTACGCTATCAATTACTAATTGGCACTGAGGGGCAGAGAATCAGATGGCGTTTGACTTGGAGCCTCAAAAAGTTCTTAGACTGTGGCTTTCTATATATGTATAGTCTCTGTTTTTGGTATTATTTATTCTGTGGAAGGTTTCACAGTTATCTTCCGACCTGCCCACTGATCAGTTCGTCGATTGTGGTTGGTTCAACTGGCCTATACTCTGTCTATGCAGAGATTGGTGTTATTTACTCATATCCCAAAGTTCCTATACTAAAAAAACCGGCCAAGAGCGTGTCGGGCCACGCTCAGTGTAGGGTTCCGTAGTTTTCCATCCGTCACAGTAAGTGTCCCCACTTAAGAGTTAATAACACCGCCATGTAGGATATGATATGAGAGTTCCACGTACAGCGACATCTATCGGCAAATTAAGTAAACTTTTGCGCGCGAGCTTAAAGTATGGAAGATGATTTTTATGGAATAATTCTTTATTGCGTGAACCGATTTTCACCGTTTTTACTTTATTTGAAAGCACGTCATTTCATTGTAATTTTGTAGAAATTACAGGTACAATAAACACCTGCTTATACGGTTAAATTACAAACTTAGTTCAGAAATTATTTTGTATTTTTTTTTCAAAAACTATTCATCCTATCAAGTTCAAAATAATTTTCCTAGAAAGTTTTTATAAAGTTCTACTTTTGAGATTTTTTTCATATTTTTAAAACTTATGGTTCAAAAGTTAGAGGGGGGGGACGCATATTTTTTTACTTCTGGAGCGATTATTTCCTAAAATATTTACATTATCGAAAAATGATTTTAGTAAACCCCTATTCATTTTTAAATACCTATCCAACAATATATCACACGTTAGGGTTGAAATGAAAAAAAAAAATCACTCCCCACTTTACGTATAGGGGAGGTACCCTAATAAAAAAAAAATTTCCACTTTTTATTTTACCACTTTGTCGGCGTGATTGATATACATATTAGTACCAAATTTCAGCTTTCTAGTGCTAACGGTCACTGAGATTATCCGCGGACGGACGGACGGACGGACGGGCAGACATGGCGAAACTATAAGGGTTCCTAGTTGACTACGGAACCCTAAAAAGTGCAACCCAGTCACAACCGGCAGTAAAGTTTCATTAAGGCGATGAGAGAACGTAGAGGCAACTTTGCAACCAACGGCCATGGGCCATGGCACCCGCTTGACCCGTGTCACTTATTAGTTTATCCACCAGTTAAGCGCTCGGTCATTTAATCAATACACTACCGGCGCTATAAATACATTCCGATTCTTATTATTTGTCAGCAAGGTACCTGGTTAAATATATAAAAGGGAACGCATTTATACGAACAAAATCTGTATTTACCGTCATCGTCGATAAAATAACATTATTAGTCCCGAAAGGAACTAAAGAAATACTACGTGCCCGATTTCCGAGCCTTCATGAGATCAAAAATTCATGGGGGACCATCTTTGGGTAGCTTAAATAGGCGGTGTACGATACGAAGCATCACGCCTGAGGGAATTCATAAAATCGGGTAGGAATGTGTTTTCTTGGTTAAATGTCAACCCCCAAATGTGCATGCACACAGGGGTTTACCGGCAGCGGTTTTACAGTTACGAATATTGCGATACAAAGTCATAGTATAACACAACATACAAGTATAACGTGTAACACAAAAAATAACAGAACCGCGAATAGATGTCATGGCAAAATAGGTATCTTTAAAAAAACGTGAGTTTTGCATTTTTTTTATAAACGGAGAAACGGTTCATGTCTCCCCAATTCGTGGTATAATTAATATAATTATGCAGTACGTGAAATGCCACAGTTAAATATTTCTAATTTTTCTTACAAAGATCAACAAGCCCCAAGCTTAGCAAAGTTTGTGCTATGGGGGTAGACGACGATAAACATAAATGCGAGTAGGTACTTGATGAGATGGGTAGCAAACATTGCGAGACTGGAATTATTCAGAACAACATAGTTACTAATACTACTACAATATATGAAAGAATTGTGTGTATGAATTAGCTGTAAAGTTTGAACATAATGATGGCATACCGCGACGTAATAATGAGATGTAGCGGAGTAGAGGCGAGTCACCTACTCGTACAGTGAGCAAGATGACGCAAGCGGAGATCCTCCAACAGCGCCAGCCAACGCAGATCTAAATGATGGTTATGATGAAATTTAAAGCACCTTTGGCATATTATTTATAATATTACGCGTTTCGTGTTAGACTTTTTTATTAATAAAATGTTAACGTGCGTATTCCGCTCCACTGTCCCACTCAACTACATTTAAATATATTTTATATTGTCTTGGCTTATTTTTGCTATCAATGCCAATAATGCGAACGCACAGTTTTTTATAAGACTTATCCACACTATGCGAGTTATTATTTGCAAAAAATGACGTAAATATAGTTAGATTTTTGTCAGCTAAATCTTGCTTTTAGGTTATATTATTTAAAAGTTACATTCTAGCTGTGTTGTGTCTGCTCATAGGTACTCGTAGATATTTCCTGTTACCATAGCACTTCAATGTATTAAAAAAACTTACCTTTCGTGAACATTAATTCTAAAAACGAAATACGTAACTTGTACTAATATCTTAATTTGGTACAGATTTATTTATGATTTTTTAAGTACCTATAGAAAGTAACATTTAATTTTCAATTTAAACTTACCTACTGTATAAATGGCACAGTATTCGAGTTAGCTTTGTAAGATCATGATTATGTATAAGGTAATGATTATGAATTGTCATTATTACCAAACGCATTGCGAATAAATATAATTATGTAATTAATTACCGCCATATAGAATGCAAGTGGGTTATATAACTATTTACGTTGTTTTATGATTTAGTGTGCCTGTTTTTAATTTTAATATTTAATTTCTGCTTTTCGTTAATAAAAGTATGAGTGAGCAACTGACGTAAAAATTTAAAATGGCTTACAAAAGGGATTTACAAAAGCCCGCACGTGGTGTACGTAAGTTATATTTTTATGTCTAGACACAAAAGTAATGACAATAAACACCACAAAACTCATTTTAAGGAGTATACAGCAAGCTTCGTGGCCTAAACACGGTACTCGACTGAAAAGCTATTCATTGTGTCATGATTGTATAAAATACTAAAACATAAATCTCAATGCAATAATTACTACATAGTACAATCAAACAAATATAAGTGCAAAGCGATTTGGGATTTGATTAAGCAATTTTTTAAATTAGTTGCAGAAACAATAGCATACTCTCTATGTTTTTAAGACTTTTTGATGAAGTATTGTGGCTCTGACGATATATCTACAATTTTACTTAAAAGTAATGCTATATACTTATGCCGTCCGATGACGCATTTAATTAACCTCTCATTTCCTAAACAATTGAACATGTCAAATGTTAAGCTGCTGTTTAAGAAAGGCGACTGGATAGATTCAAATAATTATAGACCAATTACTTTGCTCTCGGTTTTTGAGAAGGCTATGTTTGTGAGACTAAATTGATTACTTAACGTTTCATAAATTACTATACCAGACCAATTTGAATTTCGTAAGGAGCGCTCAACTGAACTGCCTTGCTTCCTACTTATTAAGGATTAAGTATTAGAGGCTACTAATGACAAATTACCAGTGACATCTATATTTCTCGATATGAGCAAAGTTTTTGATTATGTAAACCACTCGCACCTGCTTTCTAAGCTTGAATGCCATGTTATCAGAGTTTAGTTCTATTACGTATAGATAAACAGTTATCTGGGCAACCGAACACAGTGCAAATTAAATCTCGAGATTGGTAACAAAGGGGAACAATCTTTTAAAGAGAAATTTTACGTCACAATATTGTGGCAGCGGGACAGAGGTACCACAAGGAAGTAATTTAGGTCCTTTATTGTTTTTGGTATGTATCAATGACTTTCCTCAATTAACAATACAAAAGTGTATACTTTTTGCAGATGATACGACCTTAATAGTAAAGTGAACTGATACTGTACTCATAAAACTGACATAAATAAAGCATTAGCTGATGTTAATATATGGATAGAACAATATTAATGTTTATAAAACTTTATTTACGGCCTTCTAGCCCAGTCGATAGTGACCCTGCCTACGAAGCAGGAGGTTCCGGGTTCGAATCCTGGTCAGGGCATTTATTTGTGTGTTTACCACCGATATTTGTTCCTGAGTTATGGATGTTTTCTATGTATTTAAGTATTTATATGTATTTATCTATTATATATATCGTCGTCTAGTACCGATACCACAAGCCTTATTGAGCTTACTGTGGGCTTAGGTCAATTTGTGTAAGATTGTCCTATAATATTTACAAAATTTAATCACTAAAATACAAATCTAACTATTAATCTTATTAGTAAACCTCTTCTTCTGTCATCTCTCATCTTGTTCTGGTGCCAAATTCTTATTTTTAATTTTACTATTGATACTTAAACATTTGAACTGGAAACATCATATCGACGCAGTGTGTTGTTTAAACGGCCAACATTCTGGAATGAATAATTGCAATGTCTTCGGCGTATTTAATGGATCATATACTTAATACGCGTAGGTTTGGTAAATTAATTTTTGAATGAATTAAATTTAGTGACCACTCTGCTTTAAAAGCGGAGTACGACAGTTTTTAGGGAGGACGATTTTAGAGCGCTGTCGACACGTTCCCACGCGCCAGACACCACGTCAAGTAGAACTACATGATTATAATAATAATACGCATCATATTGAATTTTATTCAAGTTGAATAAGTTGTTACAATTAATTATAAAACATACTAATAATAAATCTTAAAATTAAATTAACTATAAATAAAACTACTTAAAAATAATAAATTAAAAATTTAACTGTAAATTTGGCCCTCTCGGTAAGGTGCCCATTATGCAGGCGGAATTCCCGCGCTGAATTGCGATAGCAAGTCTTTGCGCAAGAGGGTCACCTGTAGCCTCTCTGAGGCGTTTGCTGAGCGCCTTGTGGAGCCCTCGCGCCCCCCTCCCCCACGGACCAAGTGTCTCGACGCCAAAAGCTACGAACTCGTAGTTGGCGCCGAGACAGCTATATTTATTAATTTTTACATTTTCTCGGGTGTCAGCCGCCGCCCGGCACGCCTGCTTGTCGCTGGAAGATAGGACGCCGCCAGCGTGTCGGTACAGGTAGCATCCCACACCAGCGCGCGGCCCATCCTCCAGGGGATTAACGACATCCCGTCGGGGCGCTTGCCATCGTCCCGCACGATCTGGGGTTCCAAAGCGGCGGGGACGTTGGCGCTGACGAGCGCTCTCCTCAGGATGTCGTTTAGTGCCGCATGACGGGACAGGCGGCCGGCTCCCGAAGCACAACTGAGTCCGTGGTGGCCGAGGCCGTCTACGGGGCCCCACATGAGGCACAGCTGTGGTCCACACATACGTCAGCCCCAACCCGGAGACCAATAGCTATACGGAGGGTTCCTGGGTCAATGTAGGTGCCAGTGTTGGGTGAAGGATACGCGTGGAGCCAGTGTCCAGACTCTGACCTTGAAACTGCCAGAAGCCTTGCGCGGTTTTTTCCTGAAAAAGTGTCTATAACATATTTTAGAGTGGCAGCAGAAGCTATGGTATCCCAGGCCCTTTGCCTCTCGGGTCTGGATGGGAACTCTAGGCCCAAGCCGGTTAGCCAGGCATTCTTGGCTTCATTCAGGCACGCGATCTCTCAGTTTGTAGCCGATGGGGCTTTAAGGATTTTACCTGCGAGATCTGACGTGCCGTGAATTGAAGACAAAAATGCGGGCAGAGCCACACTTGAGATCTTGCGAGTTCCCAGACCGCCAAATCTTATTGGCAAGGAAGCCTGGGACCATGCTTCCTCATTAAATCGGACATTTAGGATTGTTTGTAATTGTGACTTGATGAGGTTATCTATGGGATGGATTAGATGACTGAATTTCCAGGCGGGGCAACAACGGAGTAAGTAAGTAAATTTGGGAACCTGTAAACAAAATTTTAAAATAAATAGGGCGGAGTGGCTACTAATTTTGATTAGGCGTTCCGAATTATCACGAAATTTAGAAATTGAATTTGCTAAAACAGAGGGGATGGCCTCATCAAAGATGGGTGAGCCGAGAAGATGCAAATTGTCCTTGGACAATATTTTGATATATACCTACGGCTAAATTTTTAAAACTTTCTAGTATTTGGGTTGCCAGAGATACTTCTACATTTTCAGTAATTTACAATTCGCATTTATCGAAATTAAGTTTCAAGCCGATATCGTTGAAACTTTGAATAATTTTAGATAGATCTGCCAGAACGGTTTGTGAACCAAGGGTGCCGTCGTCCAAGTACCACACGTTCAGCTTGGATGTAAGGCTGTGGATGATTGTGTTTATAGCCAGACTAAATAGAGCGGGACCTAGGGGATCGCCTTGCTGGCAACCGATGGCCGAGAGAATTTCGCTATTTTTGTGAATCAATTTGGACGGACTATGGTAACACTGTAAAAGGAAATTATAAATTTCTGGCACGTGAATTTTGACTTCGTTAAGTAGGGTGTCTCTGTTAACGGCGTTGAAAGCGTTTTTCACGTCAATCTTTAGTAGTACCTCACATGAATCGGTTTGAATAAAGGTGCGTACGGCATGGACTGCTGCTTCACAGCCTCCGCGGGTGCCAAAACCGACCTGCACGGGCTCAAAGAGTTTTTGTAATTTAGTACGTGTGTGCCGTACGCAGACTTTGGCTGCCAATCGCCGGAATGTGGAACCAACGGCAATAGGCCGCACGCCACCGTCCTTCTTAGAGAGAGCTATAAGGTTGGCCCCGTATAGTATAGGCGTAACCTCTTGGCTGACATCTGCAAGGAGCATGAGGTTTATAAGTTTTACAATGCTTACCGTCAATTGCTCGCCAGCTACCCCAGAACCATAACTCGTCAGGTCAATAAGATGCTGAGCTGAGATGCCATCCAAGCCGGATGCGGACCCTTTTGGAAAAGATGCGAGGGCTGACGATACGTTGTCCTCCGTGGCATGGAGACAAGCTGAAGGATCGGAAGGAGAATCTGCAAAGATAGGTGTGGTAGGTCCTGAGGGGTGCTTATCTTGTAAAGTAGCTATAGTTTCGGGAGTGTCGGGAGCGAGGGTGTCGTTCGAGAAAAGGAGCCGAGCAGCACCTTTTAGGTCCCCGTCATGCACTTTATCCTCGACTTTTTGACACAAATTATATTTTGTACCCCGATCTCGGGATGTCTGTGAGGTTGAAGGTAGTTCAGGTACAAGGATATTGTTTTTGATTTTCTGAGTTAGACTAATATTACCGTTATTATCTGAAACGTGTAAAATTTTGTACGCAAATGTTAACAGATCACGCCAGGAATCTATATTGTTTTTGTTTACACAATTATTAATTGTGGAGGTCAGGGCTTCAGCAACAGCATACGCATCATTATACTATTAAATTATAACCTATTATATGTACCAGTATAAGTACCTACAGGTTGCAATCAGACATACAGTAAGCAGCAGAAGTAGGTAAGCGGGTGAGGTGTTCAGAATGATCTTGGCACGACTTTATTATCAAGACAATAAGAGCGTGTAAAGTTCATTATGAAACACCTCGCCCGCTAAGCTAATTCTGCTGCTGACTGTATATTAATAGCTGTTTCAAAATTGAATAATAAGTTTGTTATTTAACTAAATACTTAGTAAGTTAAGGATGTATGGTTATTTATATTTGACGCGTTAATATTCACTGATTTCGTGAAAAATAAAAATAAAGGATAGGGCTAGCTAAAGTGAGTTTATGAGTCTTTCTGATTTATTGGCCTTTAATATTGAGCCAAATAGTGTTATAAGAGGATCTCGGCAGACCAACAGCACCACCCTGTCACATTTAAACTAGATTGTCAGACAGCGGAAAAACATCATAATATGAATGTTGTTCACCAGAATATTCAGGATTTTTCCAGCAAAGACTTAGAGATAGGTTTATTCTTAGATAATAATGATGTACAAGTTATTTGTATTACAGAACATTTTAATATTTGACTTTGTTAACTTTAAATTAGTCAGTTGCTATGCTAGAAAATCTGCCATTCATGGTGGTTCCCTTATAATTGTTAAAAATGGCCTGAGATCTAAAGAACGGCAGGATGTTGTAAAATGTTCCATAGAGAGGATTGTAGAAATTTCTTGTGTAGAATTAAAAAGTTATATTGTTATTTGTGTATATAGACCACAAACAGCGGCAGCAGCTGATTTCAACAAATTTGAAAATACTATGGAAAATGTGCTGAAATTAGTGACTAATAGCCGAAACTGCCAAAAGCATGTTATAGTATGTGGTGATTTTAATGTTAATTTGCTTGAATCTGCTAATAATTCTGTTAAATTGCTATGTTTGTTTTAATCGTTTTATATGTTTAATTTGTCCTTTGAACTTACCCGGGTGGGAGTCACTAGTGCAACAAGCCTAGATAATATTTTTGTAACTGTGAATGTCTGGATAAGCAAATATTTAACTGTTTTAATTCTGATCACAAGCGGTCAAAGGGCATCTTTTATAAAGCCAATTCAGGAAACTCCACAAACTGTAACATATAGACCCATTAATGGCTATCGTTTGGATTTATTCAAAAAATAAATTCAAAATCATCCGTCAACACTGCCTTATTCACATTTTTAGGGTTCCATAGTCAACTAGGAACCCTTATAGTTTCGCCATGTCTGCCCGTCCGTCCGTCCGTCCGCGGATAATCTTTTCTTATAGAACTGCGCATTATTGTGTATCTTTAAGATATCATATTACTGTATTACTGTTTTGAAAAAATAAGTCCCGCCGAGTTTCTTGCCGGTAGTTTTTTTTTCTCTGACGTTCATAAGTGCATTGTAATGTGCCTAAATTAATTGAAGAATAAATCTTTTATCTTTTTAAAGTCATATATATATATATATATATAAAACATTATTATCATCTGTAAAGTAACTAAAGTTCACAATTTCCCGTTATAATACCTCTAAGTACTTAATTAGCGATGCGATGAGGCCGCCTGTTGGTACCTTATTTTAGGTTTCTGATAAAAACTTTTTTTTTAACTTTATTGGTGCAATAAAGAACATCTAATACTTATTTACTAATAATACTAAAAATGTATCAATACACTTAAAATGTCTTCTAAAAATACTAGCTTGTCGCGTAAAAACACTTTCAATAAAGGTACGAACGTCAAATCGATTAGTTTTTCTGATGATTTAATATCCAACAACATTGTATTTCTGTTTTCATGTTGAGTTTAATTTAATAGCGCCAATCCTTTTTAACCGACTTTAATTTCATAGAAGGAGGAGGTTCTGTATTCGGTTTGGGCTTTTTTTGATGTATATTCACCGATTACTCCGAGACGCGTAGTCCGATTTGAATAATTCTTTTATTGTTTGAAAGGGTCTACTTCCAAGGTTGTCTGGTGCTGTTCTGATGATGGGATCTATGAGGAATTGAGGGAACTCCTCAATTTTTAAAGGCATACGCATGGTGATTTGGGTGTTTTCTTAAGCAACTCGAGGATTTTCTCTCGAAAACCACCAATTTGATGAAGTGGACCTCTTTATGATGGTTGTTTTGATGATAATGATGATGATTTTTTTTAAATGTAGGATGTTGAGCGATTACTCCGAGACCCGTGGTCCAATTTGAGGAATTCTTCTTTTGTTTGAAAGTAACTACCTTTAAGATGGTTCCACATTAATCTGGTGTTGTTCTGATGATGGGATCCATGAGGAATTGAGGGAACTCCTCAATTTTTAAAGGCACATGTTTGGTGATTTAGGTGTTTTCTTAAGCAACGCGAGGATTTTCTCTCGAAATCCACCAATTTGATGAAGTGAACCTCATGATGATGGTTGTTTTGATGATAATGATCATGATTTTTTTAAATGTAGGATGTTCAGCGATTACTCCGAGACCCATATGGTCCGATTTCAGGAAGATTCCGGAAATCGGACAAAAAAAAGATTTTTTTTTGTTTGAAAGGAACTACCTTTGAGATAGTTCCACATTAATCTGGTGCTGTTCTGATGATGGGATCCATGAGGAATTGATGGAACTCCTCAATTTTTAATGGCACGTGTATGGTGATTTGGTTGTTTTTTAAGCAACTCAAGCATTTCCTCTCCAAAACCACTAATTTGATGGAGTGGACCTAATTATGAAGACCACATATGATATGTGGAACTTTCCTTACATAGAGTACGTATCATGAACTTTTTCTTATATATCTTCACCGATTATTGCGAGATCCGTTGTCCGATTATGATAATTTTATAACCACTAAAAATGGAAAAATAAAAACTTTTTCCAAAAAAAAGATAAACCGACTTCAAAAAGGATAAAATAAACTATTATATTATTTATATGCGATACAAACTGATATGTTTGAAGTCGGTGCCAAGCCAAAAAGTTACAATACCGGCAAATCAGCTTCAAGTCTGAAAATCACATAACATTTAGATTCCTACTTATGTTGCAAAGGTGATCGAATGTGAATCTATCTGTTACATTTTCACGTCTAAACTACTAATCCAATTTTGATGAAAAGAGGTACCCATGTATATATACTCTGATACAAGTCTACTTTGACAATAATCAGAAAAAGGCGACAAATTAAAATAATATATAAACACGTATTCCTTCCATAGAAAATTTAAATATCGCGCCTTTGTCTACTGAAAAGGTGGGCCCCACACACCGAGTGTGTCTGAGTATAGAAAGATCAATCTTGCCATTGAATTCCTTTACACTTCGATATTACACCTTAGATGAAGTAGGATAAATAATTCAAACCGAAGCACGCCGGGCTCCGTTCGAGATATGGTTAGTCCGAAAACTAGTAAACAGGTTTATTAACAAACATCATAAGACGCGTGATTATACTTTCTCTCTGTACTAGAATGAAAACCTACGTGCAGTCAATACCGTATTAGAATAGTTCTATAATATGAAGAACAATTCACTGAACACATACGCCTCGTTCGTATTAACTGTTTTGTGAGTTTCAGACTTGAAGCTGATTTGCCGGTATTGTAACTTTTTGGCTTGGCACCGACTTCAAACATATCAGTTTGTAACGCATATAAATAATATAATAGTTTATTTTATCCTTTTTGAAATCGGTTTATCTTTTTTTTGTAAAAAGTTTTTATCATGTACATATTGGGTTTGCAGAGCTTGGCTGGTGGTTGCGTCACTTTACGGCATGTCCCAATAACAACTCGTACACGAAATTAATTACTGCCACATATATTATTATACCTACATATTGATACACACCATACGATTACTAAAGTATGTACTGTAAAATGGGGTGAGTAGGGACTAAACAGAAGTTCAAACCTAGATAAAAGTTTATTCTTACATGTGGCATGTTGAATTTTATACAGTAAAATATTTCGTTATGAGAATTTTAGTTTTTATTCATTATCTTTCAATTAATTTCATAATATTAACGATAACTACAAATTAGTGATAAATCCCAATCATTATGTAGTTTTGGTTAATATGGATAGCAATGAGGTGAGCGGGGAAAGTTGTTAGGATTGATACTTTCAGATTAAGAATTAAGAACATTGCAATATAATATGGATAGACTACGCTTGATATGAATAAAGCAGTATGTACTCGTTTATGTATCTCCTGACATGGCGCAGCCAGTTATTATAGTTAAAAGTGATTAATTTTGTGACTTGCCTATTTATTCGTGCGGGAAATAAATATACTGTGTTAGGCAAAAAAGAGAAAATATCAAAAAAATATATAACATTATATAAAGTTTAGGCATGAAAGTTGGTAAGCGTTAGGTATGGTTGAACGGGTGTGCAGACTGCACGCCGCCGCCGCGCGCCGGTCGCCGGTCGCGCCGTATGGTTGCGTAACTAGCCGAGTGCAAACTTTTTGCGGTCCAAACCATGCTAAAAAATCTCGCTGAAATTAAAGCTAAATTTCGCGTTCGCTATAATACGATACGCCTATCCAGGTTGCAAGTATTTATCTTTATGGTTTCTAGATTTTACAACTGCAGTTACTCATTTAAATGTTCTAATAATTATCTGATAAGCTATATTTGGCCTCCGCTGAAATAAATTATTACAAACTTATTCAAATAAAAAAAAAGATTTGATATCAGTCTGACAACCGCGTGTTGACCATGTTCTCCCCTGGGTCGGATCGGATGGTCAGATGGGGGTCAGTTACGGAACGTGTCTACGCAACTACTTGTATTAGGATGCCAAACGGAACCCAGGCATTATTGAATCGTGGCAAAAAGCCGTGGCAGGGGGAAGTTGATGACTGAAAAATCTTTATGATATGTAAAATCCTAAGAGCATTAAACTTACTGCTGGGGCTTTTGATACATATAAGACATCATATTTATTAATTACTTTGCAAACCCATTACCGAATAAGTCGCGGCTCCACCCGCGGCTATCCGCTCGCCGCCGCCGCCCGCTGTATCTGGCAGCGCTGTTGAGCCCACAGTAACACTAGCTAAAGATTATAACATTATTTTCAACAGCGCCTCGATTGTGTTACAACACGATATAGCAAAAATAAGTCCGATCTCATAAACATGTCCGATGGCCATTATTACGTCGGTGTACTAGTGTTCGGACATTTTTTTTAAATAATTCGACTGGAACCATATGTTTACACTTGACTATACATATGTTTCCGTAATATTTAGGTCTAGACTTTCTAGAGACTGAATTGCATCAAAATCGGTACGGTAGTTCTGCCGTGAAAATATAACAAACAAACCAAGTTACTTTCTCCTTGCGTTAATGTTATTTGTCAATGAATAGGTAGGTACCAAACCATATGATTAATTGATTATGTTAGGTAACCTGGTAATGCCACGTGCTTCATACATAAATTACCCAAAATATAATAATTAAATGTATTTAAATATTAAACATGTAGGTGTACAAACTACATAAAAACTTTTATGTTCATATATCGTAGGTATATAGATACTTAAGTTACAATCTTACTATTAGTTAATAACTTTAAGTTAGCAAGGTATTCTACTGTTTCCTGGTAAAGTATATAAAAAAATGTCTAATTAGGTAACTAACCAATAAAATTGTTGCAATTTCATGAGGTGGTTTTGACCTCCATTAAAAACATATTTATTGTTCGCGCATTGATTATAGGTGGCCGACTGTACTAACTTGTTGGCCGGTATGAAAATGCTCTTGACAAAAATTGGCAAGAACTTCGTGTCACTCGATCGGGAATCGAAGCTCTTTGTGCTTCCGCGCTCTAGGACGGGTGAAACGCAAGAATGCGGCGTGCGTGCGGGGCTGCGGGGCGAGAAGCCTGCGGGGCGGCCGGGGGATGCGTCGCGGTGGCGCGGGCGGCAGGGCGGCCGCGGCTCTGGCGCGTGCCGCAGTAGCGTGGAGGCGGCGCCACGGACGCCAGTCTCCAGCTCTTGCCAGCGGCCCATGCTGGCGCGGACCGGGCCACACCGCGCCACTCGCTCACTCACGTCACGTGAAGGCTAGTACTCGCTCCGACCCGGTGGTTCCCGTTAAACCTACGACATGACCCTATGAGACACAGATTTGTACCTTGTGTTAAACAACTTGTCGCCACACTACAGTCCAGGAGGTTTCAAGACAAAGCGCGGGGTAACGTTAAGACAGCCGGCAGTTATTGCGCCTTTCACCCTCACTTATTGTTGAAAATGAACCTTTTTAAGCCGTTTCCTCCCTCATCATTCACAACTACAATTGAATAAGCCTTTTTAACGCCAACGCAACTACGAACTTACCTACTCCAAGCGTTCAAATATCCAACTGACGGCTCGTTAGTTAATTGTTTAACGTCACCCGTCTTAAAATCCAATTACACGCAAATCACACTGATTGTTATTTACAGCTGCCACGAACGAAACGAACCGAACATAACATTATTTTTCGAACAAGTCTAACAAATATTGTAATGTCGTTTTATGATCTTGGTGACACAGTTAATTTGGACCAAAACTATACAGTACATTTTTCATTATTTAATATAGCTGTGCGAAGCTTTTTAAATACAACCCAAAACTGTGTATCATACTTTAGCAGTGGCATCCAACACAGCACCAACGTTATGTTATGTATTAACCTACATTTTAAATCCGTTGTCCTTCTTATCAAAATAGACCTCAATGTGTGTAAAGATTGAAACATTTGTCATAACTCGACCATGATTCACATTAATAAGCTAGCGACAACGTTAGGCTAATATATTAAATTCAAAAAAGATAAAAATACATAATGAAGCTTTGCCGACACTGTCACATTTTTTAGCAAGGCATTAGTGGTAGACAATACTAATTTGAAGTTTTGTTCTGCTGGCATTGAAAGTAATTGGCATTAAATACAACTTTATGATTTCTTTAACACAGAGTATCGTGCCTATTTATTTAATTATAGAATTCCTCGTCGTGATTACCATGCTGATGCTTGGTAGAGTTTGGGGCTGCTTTTTATAAGGCTTGTTATATATATAATTACCTCAGCAGGTTCAAAGCGAACCAGGGAAAAGTTTTTTTTACATTAAAGAGGAGCAGTTACAATAATTTGTAGATGACCAGGCCCATACGTCTGGACTCTAAATTATCTGCATGGCCCTGTTAATTATAAGAAAATTAAAACAAAAAGCGGGCATACACTCGTACCAACATATTTTCTTATTAACATGTACATTTTAATACTAATTTTACATAGGTATCGTCCCTGAGTTAAGCTTCGATTGATTCCGAATAAAGTCTAATGCTTACGTAAATAATTCGCGTGCAAGGTAATTGCTGGTTGTATAAAGTGTAATTGGCATGCATTTTCACTGTAGGTAAAGAGGCTATTTGTTAGTAATGTCAATGTTTTAGAACATTTTGTTTCGTCAAGAGTCTAGGACGTACAAGATTGCGTATTGAAGGTATACGAGCAACATTTTTATATTTTTCGGCGTTCGGTGTCTGGATATTTATTATTACGTAATTGAGAACCGCTCTAAACTATTTAATAAAGGAGATTGCCCTTTCGTGCATGGAGGCTCAGTCCAACCAGAAGACCATTGAATAAAGAAGAAACCTTATGTAATTTGACAACAATAAAGTGGAGATTACGAATCTCTTAGTTATTTGAGAATGATTATTGGGGATACGTATATAATTGTGATTTTAGGTTATAAGCAAATGATGAAACTGACTACAGTAAAAGCTTACTTCTTCCAAATCAGATAGACTCAAGACGCTTTGACTTTAACACCGTTCTACGATATAAGTACACCGCTATTAATTAGTAACTCTATAATCACGTCCTCTAGCACAAAGAATTTAGACACAAAATTGTTATGAATTGAAAATTACTCATTATCAGGGGACTTGACAATCGTTTGTAGAAAACGAATCGAAACGCCATCCGTCTCTCTATCGCACTAATATGGAAGAGTGATATAGAGACCGATAGCGTTTCGTTTCGTTTTGTCATATTGGCTAAGGCCCCTATTCTGTTAATTCCACAGAACTAAGGTAACAAAGAATATTTGACAAAGATAAAAAACGTGGCCAAAAATTGAAATGAAAATGTGTGAGTAACTTGTCTATGTAACTATAAAAATAGTATTTTACAAGTACAACAAGTTAACTACAAGTTTCTAACGATATTTGACTTTATTATTGATAAGTTGCAACGCAACTTATTGTCGTCTGAAGCGTTGGTAGCCTGGCGGTAAGACTTCCGACGTTTAATCCGGAGGTCTCGGGTTCAAACCCCGGCTCGTACCAATGAGATTTTCGGAACGAATGTACGAAATTTCAATTAATATTTACCAATCGCTATTCAGTGAAGGAAAACATCGTAAGGAAACCTGCATACATCTGAGGAGAAATTCACAAATGTATGTGAAGAACCGAATCCACTTTGGGCTAGCGTAGGGACATAGCCTGATCCCTAGCGTGCATGAGAGCAGGTATGTGCCCAGCAGTGGGACACAGCAGTATGTATATAGGTGTTGTGTTTGTATTATTTCTCTTTATTTATTTTCCTTCTTAGGATTAGGTTTTTTACAATATTTTTATAAAAGTAAAATATAAAAAAACATCTAAAACATAGAAAAACAATAAAAACATTATAAAAAACCTATCCTAGGGTGCCGCCGGCAACGGAGCAAGGCCCAGGCTGCGGGTGGTCAGGGCCGCAGAGAGAGGAACCTTCGGACTATGCGCGCCGTGTCCAGGATAACCGCCTTCTGAATCTGACCCTTGATCCAATCACAACCCCGTAGCGAAAGTCTCTCTAGGTGTTGATCGAAACTCTTCGCTATGAGACCGTTCGCAGAAACAACTATCGGCACAATGATCGCCGAATCAACCTCCCACATGGCGGTTACCTCGTGAGCCAAGTCTAGGTACTTGCTGGACTTGTCCTTCTCGGCCTTCACGAGGTTCTCGTCACATGGGACGGTGATGTCGACGAGCATGGCCCGGCGTTGCGGTCGATCTATTACCACGATATCAGGCTTATTGGCTACAATAGTCCTGTCCGTGATAATAGATCGATCCCAATAGAGCGTGGCACGACCATTTTCGAGAACTGGCGCAGGTGTGTACTTGTAGTACGGCACTTCGTGGTCCACAAGACCGTATAGAAGAGCAAGCTGCTGGTGTATAATCCTAGCTACGAGGTTATGTCTGTGCAAGTACTCGCCGTTAGCAAGATGAGAACAACCGGAGATGATATGCCTGAGTGACTCTCCGGGACGGCGGCATGCCCGACAAATGTCGACCGTACCGTCCTTCAGGATATACCTCCGGTAGTTATTCGTCATGATAACTTCGTCCGCAATTGCACAGGCAAAACCTTCGGTTTCTCCGAAGAGGTCCCCGAATCGTAACCAGTTCACCGACGCGCAGGTCTACGTCGGGTCCCGTGAGGGCCCTGTAGAACCGCCCGTGTAGCTCCTTGCTCTTCCATACCGCCTTGCGATCCTCGGTGCTTAGCACCACATGTTTGCGCCAGTTCCCGTTTGCCAAGGAGAGCGGCGTGAGGCCCCTATCTACTGCCACCACATCACGATGCATCCCACACTCGTTGTTAAGGAAATAATTCCTGAGATTGTACACCTCACGGTTGTGGAGATTTTTGGCGTTTAAAAAGCCGCGACCTCCACACTTCCGTGGGATGCACAATCTCATAACAGACGAGCGTGGGTGAAGTATACGGTGTGTGGTGAGCAATAGACGGACCCTCCGATCCAGGGCATCCAGCTCGGTCTGTGTCCACCTTAGTATGCCAAAGGAGTATGTGAGTAGGGGCATCACCCAGGCGTAGTTGTATTATTATTATTATCTACTTACTTATTTTGATAAAGTCTGAGTTTGAAGTTTGATACATCACGTGAAATATAAAAATATCTTGAATTATCTATATTAATCTTGAATAAACACACTTGTGTCATATTGTATCCCGAATTGCACTGTTACGAATAGGTAAAAGGCAAGCAATTACAAATTTCACAGGTACTCATGATTTTCGATCGAAAATTGATTCGAAGTTTTGAAACGATATTTTATCAAGACGGTACCTAAATATTTATATATTATAATAATTATTATTAATAGCTATATGCTCGCAGGGTGGAAGTGAAATTTGCATAAGTCGCGAGTTGGTACAGTAGCTGGGCTTCCTACCGTCACTGGCAGAAAGCGGTGTACACCTCTCCACACCCTGAGCCGCTTACACCGATGTTGCTCCTGGTCGTTTTTGCGACGGCAGTTTCAGGGGCCCATCTAGTCGGCGGCGAGTCACCGCCTGCCTCGATAACATGTTATAAAATTGTTATGGCAGGTGTCCGGACCTCTTTACAATAGCCTAATCTTTGACCAGCCTAACTTCAATACCATAGCCCATTACTCTGTCCATTTTATTTACAATAGCCATAACGCCTGCTGGAACCGGTTCACGGGTATCTATTAATGTACCCGTGAATGGGTTCTAGCAGGTGTATAACATAGCAAATTTCTCCAAGGGACCTCTGCGTGTTGAATCTGTATCCCCACGCAAGCCTACCAAAAGACCGGGATATAAAGGCCCGTGATTCTCAAAGGAGATACAAATAATTATTAATAAATTAATTTTTCTTCATACATTTTTGTACTACAAAATTGTGTCATTTATGGCGACCTCTAAATAACGTTTGATTGGTCTGAAATTAGGTGTAAATATATTTTATGAGTATTGAAACTAAAAGAACATGGTAGAGATAGAAAAATCACAACTTTATGTTTTTAGACCCGATCCCTGTGTCCAGGTGGACAACACTATTTTTACGACGACAGATAATTTACTTACGCACTTGCTGCGTGTAATTTTTTGCCCGTTTTTAATCGTTGTTAAGCATTCTTTATTATTTATTATTATTTATTATTTATGTTTACATATATCATCCCACATCTGTGACTTGACAGCAATATCCTTTATTTAATTAAAAACGGCAATCTCCTTTATATGATTGGTACTCGTAGTACCTGTCTGTAGGTTATACGATAGCAAACCTAATTAAAACACTAATGATTGGTCGGGGCAGTTGAGTTGTCCGTACATCCATACATCTCAAGCCTTGTTAATGGAAAAACCTAGTTATGGTACTTATATATTATTATTGTTATTATTATTTATGTTGTTTTCAAGGCAATGGTACCACATTGTCGGTTATGGTTTCCGAGATATTGCAAATTTTATGAAAAAAAAACAGTATTCATGAATTTTGATTAAAAAACAGGTATTTTTTCTTCAATTTAGACATATTACAATGCACTTATGAAAGTCAGAGAGAAAAAAAATCTACCACCGGTTCTAACCCTACACCTTCTGACCCGAGAAGTGGTATGACCGACAAGAAACTCGGCTGGACTTATTTTTTGAAAACAGTAATATAATTAGATAATAAAGATACAAAATAATGCGTAGTTCTTCAAAAAGAAATATCAAAACAGTTTGAGAGACAGGCAATATACCTTTTGTGTAATTAAAAAGAAAAAATAAATAATAAAATCCAAATGTGACTGCTTCACAAAACGTTTGATATGCTTTCGTACCTAAACTGTGTCCTCTCTGTGTCTAAATGTTAGATGATTTTGTAGTAGTTTCTGTTACTTACAAAGTAGCCTCTAGATACTTAGAATAATACGGTGAATTATGTAAAAATACATATTATAGCCCGGTGTGACGTAAAGTATTATACTAACTAAGTACTACAACTACTACTACTAAAATCAAATTGTTATTCCATGTCAGTCGCGTTTTGTTATACCACGTTATGCCACCTTCCACGGGACTCTTGGTTCTAACCTACCTCCCCACCAATTTTCAGCCAAATCGGTTTAGCCGTTCTTGAGTTACAAACAGTGTAACTAACACGACTTTCTTTTATACATATAGATATGCAACTTGCAAATTTATATTGTTTTTATGTCCACATAACTGTCATAAAGCCTTATCGATAAATTAACATGGTTGGGAAATCCCTAGGATATTTTTATTCCTGTTATTAAAAGTTCTATGTCTGATAATAACACTATTATTATTAATAATTAATTTTAATATCTCTTGGTTATCCAAGAGATATTTTTGAGCAAAATAGAAAAAAAGGTTAACGGAGTCTTAAAGGCGGCGTATATTTTATGTATACACCTACTTATAATCATTATAAACTTTTAAAAATATGTTTGTAAAAATATATTTTCCAATTAAAATATCTTTGTTTACACGCCTTAGTAATTTAAATAAAATGAGTCAATGATGTACCTACTACACGTAAACTTTGTCATCGTTTGACCCTTCAACGCTGCTATTCAATCATAAGCTGCTTACCCAGATTCTCCTGTATAGGCCACTAGACCGAGAATTTTCAGTGTATTTCTGAAACCTGATTCTCTAGGCAAGGTACCAATCAAACTATTAGCGCGATATATTGGTACCATCGCCCACCTAATTACTAAGACTTCTCAAATCTCATTGCAAGTACACACCTAAGGTCCTCTGACAATCAAGTAAGATTGTTGCTGTTAGTACAAATTTGTCAATAATGTTACTTTATATGTATGACTTTCAACAATTTTTGATACTAGAATTTTTCGAAAAATTTACTAAGTGTGTAGGCCAAGAGTATCCGATCGCTCATAGTATAGACATGGCACTCACTGTGAGAAAGGAAGGAAACTTTGAAATCGGCGACTCATCTTTTGCTTCATTTGGATCATACTTTCTGGGATTTGCAATCAAAATGCGAAATGTATGGATTCCGACGGATCTTCCATGCATTTCAAATCCATCGTGCCGTGAAAACCTTAATACTTTCCGATAAATAAACGAACAAACAAAAATATATATAGCTGTTTTATCAAAAAGTACTACAAGTTAGGTCTTAAGAATATTATCATATATATCAAGTCGTAAAGAAATACGGGCGATTAAACAATATCCAAAACGTTTAACAGTAATCGAATAAAACCTTTTTTAAATAAACCCATTTTTTTTAACCTACTTCAAGATTTGAAAAGAGGAGGTTCTCAATTCGGCGTGTATGTTTTTTTTTTTTTTTTTATGTTTGTTACTCCATAACTCCGTCATGTCTGAACCGATTTTGAAAATTCTTTTTTTGATTGTAAGGATTGTAAGTTCTGATGATGGGATCCATGAAGAATCGAGGGAACTCCTCAAATCTTAAGGGCTTACACATAGTGATTTTTGTATTTTTATCAACAAGTCAAGCATTTTCATTCAAAAGAGTGACATTGGATGAAGTGGAACTGCTGATGATGATCAGAACGGAACTCTTCAACGACGCATAGTTCAGGTTTGGCGATTTGTCCTCTCCGCTGCGTTTGTTAAGCAAGTTATTTCATTGTATGGAATCTTAGTGCACCATCTACAATAATGCTTCACCGGCTACCCCCATGGAAGTCGGTTTTTTTTTCTTAAAAATTATTTAGTCCCGGGTGTAACTTACAAAATTCTGAATGCTATGTACCTATTTATCCCTACACAATATTGCAAACAAAAAAGTATCCACCCCTAAAATCATTTATAATCTAATGCCTGTTACATACAAACGGATATATTCTCTTAGCGTTTGTCTCGGCTTATTGCCACGGCTCAATTGAGCCTAGGTTTCGCTCGACAACCTAATCCCATGAATAAGTGGGTTATACACGGATATGACGAAATTATTAAACAATTCGCTGAGCTCTTTACACTTATATCATTTGCAGAGAATGAGAGTAGGTTATATTTTCTATCACTACTAAATGTGTCTTGTAAACGACTTTACAAATAAGCTACCTACCTACTTCTAATAACCGTAACTGCCCTAAACTCAATGGTGTTACTTAAAATACGCAATCGGAAATAGATTTCGAACTTTGGAGACTGATCGCTGCCTCGCTTATCGATCCCGTTTAATGGAATTTCAGTAATGTTCTTTTATAGATATATCTACATAGACTGCTATTTATATATCCGGAAACCGGGATTACAATCTTCTTAAATAGCATATTTGACCTCCATGGTAAAATTTGAACTTTTTTAAGTACTGGCCGGTATATTTTTTCTTTCTCTCTCGTGTTTTGTTTTTGACGGGTTTTAAATGTCATCTCGCAGCAAGAATGGAACTCACTCGTGAAAATATTCGTGCTATGATTTATTATGATTTTCGGCGTGGTTTAACGCAACAACAGTGCATAGATCAACTAACTTCAACTTTTGGTGATGAAGCCCCATCTAAAACTACTGTGTATCACTGGTTTAGTGAGTTCAATCGTGGACGTAGTATGCTTACGGACGAAGTTAAGGCAGGTCGCCCGAAATCGGTCGTTGTACAACAAAATATCGAGGCTGTGCGAAAACTTATAATGGACGACCGACATGTTACGTACTGCGAGATAGAGGCGACTCTGGGTATTTCTATGACCAGCATTAATAGCATATTACATAATTATTTGGCTGTAAAAAAAATTTGTTCGCGTTGGATACCCCACAACTTAACAAAAGAGCAAAAAGATGTTCGCGTCGAATGGTGCAATAAAATGTTAAAAAAATATAACCGTGGTGACTCAAAAGCCGTTTATAACATCTATACAGGTGACGAATCCTGGATCTATGCATACGATCCCGAAACGAAGCAACAATCAACGGTATGGGTGTTTCAAAATGAGCCGAACCCTACGAAAGTTACTCGTGCAAAAAGTACATTGAAACAAATGTTGGCCTGCTTCTTCGGTATTAATGGCCATGTAGCTACAGTGCCACTAGAAAACCGTAGAACGGTTAATTCAGAGTGGTACGACCATTTGCTTACCGGAAGTATTTGAACAAATTCGTAAAACTAACCAGCGACGAAGAATCATTCTTCATCATGACAATGCCAGCTGTCATACGTCACGCGAAACAACTCTATTTTTGGAGGGTCAAAATGTGGAATTAACGGGTCATCCGCCGTACAGCCCTGACATGGCACCCAACGATTTTTATTTATTTCCAAATATAAAGAATAAATTACGCGGTCAACGATTTTCGACCGCTGAAGATGCTGTTGACGCATTCAAACAACACGTTATGGAGGTACCTCAGGCAGAGTGGCAGAAGTGCTTTAAAAATTGGTTCACGCGAATGCAAAAGTGCATAGATCATCAAGGGGAATACTTTGAAAAACAATAAAACCATTTTCAGCCGTGTACGTTTGTTTGTTTTTTTGTTTCCGGATATATAAGTAGCAACCCTCGTATATAAGTAAAAGTTTATGAATAGCATCTACGACTGCTTAATAATATATCTGTACTAGTATGTATCTATGTCTCTCTATGTACATTGACATAAATATTGATATTGATAATAAATAGTAGTAGACTCAGTTTTATTTTTATTTTATCCAGTTTAATTAGTCAGAGAGATTTATTTATACCAACCAGGTATTAAGTTCATACCTCAATATGCCCTCAATTCTGTCATATCACTTATAAGAGCTGAAACATCTATTGGACTCATATAATTGAAGAGATGATACATGGAGGAGGTAGATATACATGAGATCGATAAAAATAAATGTCTCTTTAAATAAAAATGATTAAAGCTTGATTTAAAGGGACGATAAAGATATATGCCTACAAAGTTAAGAATAATTCTTTATTTTCTTTAAGGCTCTTTATTTTTCAGAAAATATATGAAATAAGCTTTGTCATTCATGCTAATTTTGTAAAACGTTGTTCTTGTGCAGTAAGAAACATATTTTGATGTATTTAAAATATATTTTTATATAAAAAAATTTGCTACATCTAAAAAAATTCTCTATTTTAATGTTAATTTGTTTATTGTTAATTTATTTTAATGTAATCCTTGATTTTGCTGTTAATGTCGTCACTTTTTAAGAATATAGCACTATGCAGGAAACACAAATCCGTTAAAAAAATTAAGTTATGTTGTTTTTGAAAACATCCCTTTAATTGTTTATAAATGTAGGTAGTGTTCTCGCGTTCGTTATAAATTCAAAATTCACACGGGTTGTCCAATGTACAGCTGACGCCAAAGATACACTTTAGTTTACACTTTACTTAAAATAGACTTCACTTTGACGTCAACTGTATACATTTCTAGTGCCGGATTATCGAGATTGTACTGTATATGAAGCTATGTGTGATGTGATAGGACGGTTTTTAATGCTAGCTCTACACATCGACGGACGCATCATCAGATTGTATCTGCGTCTCATTCTTACTCGATAACAAGAGAACGAGACGCAGATATAATCTGCTGATGCATCCGCCGATGTGTAGAGCTAGCATAAACTGATAAAAGTTAAGTACGCATTTTTGTTCGGCTTCCTAACCTAGCAGGTTTTAATGTTGTGTGTCTGTTTCTATCAATAAGGGAAATAAATATTCGATGCTAAATGGAAAATTTTAGTAGAGTAAGTACTTCAGAACTGGAATGAAATCGTTTTTATTTAAATCTGAATTTAAAAATTAAGTCAGTAGGCTAGGAAATTAGGATGAAGCATCCCTAAACTTAAAAGCACGCAGGCTAGATGACTTCCAGCCTCCCGAACAAGCCGGTTTCCGAAGAGGCTTTAGTACCGTAGACAATATCCATACGCTCCGTCAGGTTATACAGAAGACTGAGGAGTATAACCTGCCCCTCTGCTTAGCGTTCGTGGACTACGAGAAAGCCTTCGACTCGATCGAAACTTGGGCTGTACTACAATCTCTCTGGAGGTGCCAAGTGGACTATCGCTATAGCGAAGTGCTAAAGTGTTTGTACGAGAACGCCAGTATGTCAGTCCGACTCCAGGACCAGAACTCGAAGCCTATTCCGTAGCAGCGGGGTCAGGCAAGGAGATGTTATTTCTCCTAAACTGTTTACCGCTGCACTGGAGGATGTTTGCAAGACTCTGGACTGGAGAAGGCTAGGCATCAACATAAACGGCGAGTACATCACTCACCTTCGGTTTGCTGACGATAGAGAGTCTTGGCTGAGACCATGGAGGATTTGAGTACGATTCTCGATGCAGTAAAGCCTCCGAGCGAGTTGGTCTAAAGATGAACATGGATAAGACGAAGATCATGTCAAATACCCATGTAGCACCAACTCCCGTTACAATCGGAGACTTTACACTCGAAGTTGTGGACGATTATATATACTTAGGACAGACTGTCCAGTTAGGTAGATCCAACTTCGAGAAAGAGGTCAATCGACGAATCCGACTCGGTTGGGCAGCGTTCATCTTTTTGTCCAATATTCCGCAGTGTCTCAAGACGAAAGTCTTTGACCAGTGTGAGATGCCAGTGATGACATATGGAACTGAAACGTGGTCGCTTACAATGGGCCCCATAAGAAGGCTCAAAGTCACCCAAAGGGCAATGGAGAGGGATGATGATGATGATGATGATCCTTAAACTATGCTAGTAATTTTGAATATTCAACATCGAGTAATGTCCGAGTAGTAGGTACATTTATAGCCCTAACAGAGGTTGTTAGCATCGCGTGGCGCTTCCGCAGGTTATAAATTCACCACAAGTGGTGTAAACGCATAATGCATGTAGGCCTAATGCCGCACACACTTGTGACCGGCAGCTGAGGTGTGCTTGGTTCATTTCCAAAGGTTACATATATCTACAAGGGCACATACCTACTACATGTATGGATATTATTCCACTGTGCGCGTCCTATTCCAAGAGGATCTACACCGGTCAAATTAACTTTTGGGTTTTGAGACTTTGACCATTAATATTGTTTTTGTTGTTGTACATTTATTTATTTAGGATGGTTTAATATTCGATATTTGTTAACGACCCTATTGCAAGTTAATTATGTCGATTAGTTAACGGTTAGCAAATCGTTCACTGCAGTGTTTTAGCGTAACATGGCGTCAGCCGCGAAGTTAACTTTCCAAATATAAAATGCAGTTGCACAGGCATGGCGCATTATTCAACGACACCGGCATGACTCTCGGACGCTTCTAGTTTTACGATTGCGCATTGCCTGTGTAGTTAGAAACAGTTTATTAATGCAGAATTGCTTTTTCGATACAAACTCCTAAGAAACCTCATCGCAGATGATACGTAAAAGTATGCGTAGACAAAAATATGTATTTGTACAGAAACACTTTAGGTCGAATAAAAAAAACGCCGTCTTAACCGAACTAACTTACATCAAAATTGACCCACGCATGATGCCTACTATGTGAGTAGGTAATTTAAAGTAAGACGCTTTGTTTCCACTATAAACAGATAAATACCTAGTTATCAGTGGAAGGTCTGGTTACACTGGTTATATTCAAAGAAAGTTGAGTGTTTACTTACACGAAACACAAAGAACCGTATCAATATTTAATGATTATCGATTTTCCAAATAGGGACCAGTAGCTGTTAAAAGCATGTGTTCACTCTTTTGGGGCACGGCTTCAATGATACTCTTATTACACGCATAACCTGGCTTCCGACTTATTTACCTTAATTTTTTGATAACCTGGCACAGGTAATCGATTTGTAAATATTGAACATTACGCTTGGAATGTCATCAAAATGTTTAGGCTCTTACTTATTTATAAAATGCTGTCACATGCATTTTCGAACTATCATTCATGGGTGGTTCCTTGTTCGTAGAATTATTTCCCTGTGTGTTCACGCGTAACCATCACATGGGTTGGGACATACTCTATATCTGGTACATTTTTTTTTCGCTATATTTACTGGGTATGACAATTACGCTCAATTAAGCTAACCAAATAGGTTAAAACGAGGCGTTATTTCCCTCGTCTCCGCTTATTCCTGAGATGAAATAATGAATAGCCCCTAACAATGAGTAAATAATGAGGGAAGGCAAGCTTTTCCTTCTTGGATAGTTGACAATGGGGATAATACTTTTTTAAATATACCTACTACTTCGTACAAAAAAAAAAAAAAATTGTTACAGCTACCGCATATAGTAATTTTTGAAATCTTGAATTATTGACCAAAAATATAAAAAAATACGGCGAAATTGAACTACCTACACTCAAGAATAATTAAACATAATTTTCATAAGCAGATACCGATTTTCGTTGGTCTTGAGTATGACAATATTCTTATTCCAATAAAACAATGTAGGTAACTATTGTATTCAATGTGCAAAATCGTTGTCTAGGCTGAATTGAATTTTATACCAAAATATTAAATCTATCAACTCAGAAATGTATTTGATTGACAAAATCTTGTTTTTCCCATAGCTCAAAATGATGTAAATATTTAGAATACCAAGGCCAAATGAGTGAAATTATTAAACTAGGACGAAAAAAGCTTTTCCAGGTAAAAAATGTTTATATTAATGCACTCGTAATGTTCAAACACTATAACTCATCGATCGATGAGTAGAAAAAGTAATTTCAGATGCTACGTTCTCACGCAACGTACATAACTGATAGTATGAACACGATTGAAGCTATTAATATTAGTGGAATAAAGCTTTATAGGAAATGCAGTAAGTAATTTAATTAATTAAAATGGTTATTTTTATTCAATAGTTTTATAATGAACATCTTTAGAGAGAAGAATATGCTGCTATTTAGTCGCAGAAAGAAAGATACTTCACAAGATCCTCGGGCCGAGACAATGACTGGATGGAAGCTAAAGAGTTCTAAAGCACGCGGAGATAGAAGACCTGGTGGCTACACCTAATATTATAGGAGAGGCCAAAGATGACAGACTCCGCTGGTTTAGCTACCTCGAAAGGGTGGGGGAAGATCGGAAAGTGAAGAAGGCATACCATGACAGTCCGGAAGGGCGATGCCCTGTTGGACGACCACGGTATAGCTGGAGCGACATGGTCGAAGCGGATCTGCGTGAGGTCGGACTCCAAATCTGCAATTGGCAAGAGCTAGCGCGGGATCGAGGAAAGTGGCACACTGTCGTATCGGAGGCCAAGATTCACTTCGGGTCGCTGAGCCTAGGGAATAAGTATAATTAACAACAAGGAAATACATGTCAATGAAGAGCTGGCCGGACGGTAATAAATAATGCATAATAGTAGGTAAAAGTAGGTTTATTTTTTCTACGTTTTATTTACCATAAGTACTCGTAGTTTACATATTCCGGGACTTTGGTATTAATTCTGTGAACTGGGTTTTTCAAATACACTGTTAAATTTCCACAAACAATTATTAAATTGTTAAATTATGTTCTTGTAAATAATCCACAATAGAAATCTATTTACACCGTACTAGACTCCTCATTGTCATAAATCTATGTAAATGAGTTAGATGTACCTAATAGTTTCTAATTACGTTGCCGACTGAGCTTAATTCGTATAGCTGTAGGTAACTACTCTAGTAGGTAGGTAGGTATTCCAACAGTTACGTGCGTACGTTTTTATATTTCCATAGCATTTGAATATCATACCTAGTACTTTCTAGTTAGTAAATAGGAGTATATTGTATTTAGTTGGTTCGATCATTTAGCAATCGCTGCTTGATGCTTTTCCGCTAAAGTAATTACTTGGTAAACCACTTTTATAAAGCGATTGGAAAAATCTAAATATATAAAAGAAGAAACTGACTGACTGACTGACTGACATATCAACGCACAGCCCAAACCGCTGGGTCTAGAGATTCTAAATTTGGCACGTAGGTTCCTTATAAGGTCTAGGGATGCACTAAGAAAGGATTTTTCAAAATTCGCCCCCTAAGGGGGTAAAATGGGGGTCCAAAGTTTGTATGGGAATCAAGATTTGTTAGACTATTTTATTCGAAACTTCACAGGAGTACTCCTAACGATATATGAGTAAATACGTGTTTCAGGTTTTTTGAAAATTCAACCCCTAAAAGGGGCAAATGTGGTCACAAAGTCTGAAAATCAACATGGGTATCGTATCCTTTTTGAGTACTTATAGTACGCGGGCGAAGCCGCGGGAAAAGGCTAGTAATACTATATAGGTACACATTTAAATGGACGTACTTATTCTAGTTTAGTACCGTATTTTTCTCAGTAGAGTTGGCAAGTAGCCAACAATAGCGATATTTTAGGTCAGGCTACACCCAAGGTGTTATATTCGCTAACTATAAAAGCTGATTTTAAGTTAAGTTTGTATAGAGAGTAATGTAAACTATATTAACCGGTTAGTATCTGTCGATTTGTTTTTATTTAATTGAACTATATATAGTCCTCCACATTGATTTCGATGACGGCGACCCCAACAATTAAGTATTTAACCTTTTATGAGCTCTTATGTGGCTGGCCAGGCCAAATTTACTCTTAAAAACTAGTAAAATTCGTGGCAGTAGAGTTGACCGGCAGTGTTATATAAGTATGTATATACGTAGGAGGATTTCGGTCTTTCTTTGCGTAGTTGGCGTTTTACGTCTAAGGTTCTGAGGTGGTTTTCCTCAAAAGACCTGATGGATTGGAAGATGGTAGACCACCCGCCAGGATGACCGCTTTGCAGCGAGCCCCTCCCAACATGCAGGGTCGATAGGGCAAGCGTTTAAATATCGTTTAAGAACGTCCTTAAAACGTAAATGTTGCGTGTCTCTGCTTACCCTCTGCTAGCCCTAAATAGAATACCTACAGCTTAAGGCAGACGGCAATCATCCATTCGAAGGACATGCCCACACCACCTGAGCTGACGCTGCATTAAAAGTGCCTCCATGTCCACATCCCGGGGTGACGCAGAACCTCAGAATTAGGAATCGGTCCTGCCCTTAATCCTGAGTATGGATCTTAGACATCTTAGATGGTAGGTGTCTAGTTTTTAGGGTTCCGTACCTCGAAAGGAAAAAATGGAACCCTAATAGGATCACTTTGTTGTCCGTCCGTCCGTCTGTCCGTCTATCAAGACCCTTTATCTCAGGAACGCGTGGAGGGTATCAAGCTGAAATTCATATACATATAATAAAAATATTTTGAATAATTTAAAAGTTTTTGCCCCTTTCCTAATGAACGCGTAGCTATGACTCGATTGTCGTGATGGGTGAACTTTTACTTATATACCTACAGGTTTGTACGAAACCGTCGGTGCGCGAGTCCGACTCGCACTTGGCCGGTTTTTTTAATGTAAAACTTGTACAGGGTCGAGGACTATAGACGGACAAAGATGCATGGCCTAAACCAGAAACTACTACAAAATCATCTAACATTTAGAGGACACAGTTCAGGTGGAAAGCGTATCAAACGTTTTGTGATGCAGTCAGATTAGTTTTTTTTTCTCTTTATAATGAATCAATGGGTACATTCTCTCAAGCTGTTTTGATATGTTTCCTTGAAGAACTAAGATCTTTAAGATAGAATGTATTACTGTTTTTAAAAAAATATTCCCGCCAGTTTCTTGCCGGTCATAATACTTCTCGGGTCAGTGGTGTAGGGTTAGAACCGGTGGTAGTTTTTTTTTCTCTTACGTTCATAACTGTATTGTAATGTGCGTAAATTGAAGAAACGATATCTTTTATCTTTGACTTTTACAGACACCATGTTTCTGCGCCATATAGAAGGACAGGGGTAATTAGGGCCTTATATAGACTAATCTTTGTCTCTAGTTTTAGTTTTAACCCGGCAGCACTCGCTACTGGGTAAAAAATACCACACAGTACTTGAACGATGAAGTATTTTTTAAAGTGAGCCTCTTATCGGACCAAGCTTTTAAGTACCCTCAAATAAGTGGTTAACGCACCCGCTGCCTAAACTTAACTTCAGCTTACGCTCAGCGTTAGACTAAATTTCGCGTGTAAAGTGAATACGGGTACATAATACCCAGTAGCGACAGTTTTTGTTATATATTTTTTTCGTTACCTTGGGTGGAAAATACCCGGTAGCGACGGTTAATGTTTATATTTTTTCAAATTGTATTGAGAGTTTCAAAGATGAAGCACCTACTGAAAGGTAGTGAAATTGAGGAGTTGCTGGAAGAAGAAGACAGTGACCAAGAAAGTGTATCGGAAACAAAGGATTTCACCGAGTATAGTAATCATCAAAATAGTACGGAGCAGGAAGGCTATGATTCTGATGCATCCTTAGAATCTGGAGCTCTTTATCGCTTCCCGTCTAATCCTGAATTGGAACTGCAAGTAATCATCAAAATAGTACGGAGCAGGAAGGCGATGATTCTGACGCATCCTTAGAATCTGGAGCTCTTTATCGCTTCCCGTCTAATCCTGAATTGGAGCTGCAAGGTAATCTAATGGAAGTGGACGATATAGAAGAGACTAACGAGCCCGAATTTTATTCTAGTTTATCATCAGACTCGCAAGTTGAAGATGCGTCCCAGACAACTTTGAAAAAGAATAGAGCTGAGATTCCGCCTATTTTCATTTCAACCAAAGAACGCGAAGTCAACAGTTCTCTTTTTGGCTTTGGTGTCATATGTTACCAAGAAAAATAAAGTCGTGCTTTTGGCATCGACCATGCACCATGACAGCAGAAAGAAGCTTAGAGAAGATAGAAAGCCAGAAATGATAATGGATTATAATAGAACAAAATGTGGTGTGGATGTTGTAGATGAGCTCTGTGCTACGTATTCAGTCGCCTGAGCCACCTGAAGATGGCCTATGGTATTTTTTTATGGTCTACTGAATGTTGGAGGAATCAATGCTACGTACGCATTGTAAAGGCTAATAAAGAAAATAGCAAAGCCGTAATGGCAGAGGAGAATCGCCTTGAAGGAACTGACTTTGGGTCTTGTGACGCCACACATAAAAAAAGAGATCATCCGTACATAATTTGTCATCATTTATTAAAACCAAAATAAATTTTATGCTAAGTGCCAACTCGAATGAGCAAAATACGCCTGCTAGCTCGTCGACGATGCGTCCGCCTTCAACTGCATCATCTCGCTGTGCAGTAGGTATGTGACTGGAGGAAAGATAGAAAAACAAAAACAGCTTGTGAGTTATGTTTCAAAAGGATATGCCGTGTTTCAAAAGGATATACTACCCCAATTTGTGGCGAGTGTTTTGAAAAATCTAAGTAGTAGCAAATTTATGAATTTGTGATCTACAAAAAATATGCTTATGTTTGAAGCCTTTTTTCTCGTGTTCGGTTTATTACTTATAAAAGTATGGTAAATTGTTACTATTTAGTACGTAAAATTAGTCTAGTTCTCAAAATTGATCTTGATTTTGCATGTTTCCAAAGAAAAAAAATATTTTGTTGATTTTAGTATCGGATTAAGGAAAAAAAATATTTTTACTACTTTTTTTTTATAGAGCTTTCAATAACTAATAAATAAACATAATATAAAATATTGGGTGTTTAGTTTATTAATAACACTTTAATCTTAATATATAATATGTTAAAGCACAATATTCAAGAGTTTTTACTTAAAATAATGCCATTTGAAGTCTGGGGTATTATTTACCCGGTAGCGAGTATTTGGGCTTGTAAATACCTAGCGAGTATTGTCGGGTTAATTGAACTAGGTACATATCCACCCAAAGTTGAAATTGCACGTAAACATAAGTAGCTTACGACTAGTAACAAACACCATATTCAAGCAAACGTCACACGATTGGAAAATATACCGTAAAATATTATGCTCCGTAGATGTGTCACGGTCTTAACATCACTTATGCTAGTACAAAGAAGTACGTAAGTGATTCCACAGGGTTCCCGCTAGTGAGTACCCTTTTTACTTTAACATATACAGTTTATACAGTAGTGAAAATAGTTTTGCCTTTTGCCTATATTTCTACAGGTATCGCATTAGTATTTTATACAATCGTGACATAATTAAGAGCTTTTCAGTCGAGTACCGTGTTTAGGCCACGAAACTTGCTGAGTGGCCGTAAGGTACGAGATTGAAAAGCTTGATTATGTCACTATTGTATACAATACTTTTTCTACGAGTGCTCAATATAGGCAAACCAATTATGAGTTCAACGAAAGACCTGCTGCCTTTATACAATTGAGTAAGTTGCCCGAGCCCCCCGGCGACGGCGGCGTGGCCGCGCGGGCTCGGGCAGCAGTGTTACAATATTGTATGAAAATCCTTCGTACCATTGTTGGCGATGCTACAAAATGCGACCATAAAAGCTCTATCGGAAAGTATGCGCTAGTAGTTCGGTCTACACAATCTCAATTCTAGCATTACAGTCGACGAGTAGAAAAAAATGTTTATGTAAATAGTTCGAAACGATGTTTATACTCTTACTGAGCTTAAAATCAATCTCTTTCATCCACATCACTTACAATCAAGGCATACCTACCTATATATTATTTCCACTTTCCTACAATGTACGCTTTGAAACAAACAAAACGGTTGACCGTGTAGAATCTCTTGAGTATCATTCCTTCCCCAAACCTGACTATATGTCACATCCACGCTCCCAAGTGCTTTGATTCCATCACAAAACTTGCAAAAAAACACTTCGCGTTCGCAGACTACCTGACACGCTGATAATGAATGTCAATGGCTAAATCTTCTTCAATGTTCGGTGTTAAATGTGACTTTATTTATCACGTGTATAATCCTATGCATCAGGTGCCCACTTAAATCAGGGTAGAACTGAAAATAAGTATGTTATTTAATTACCATCAACAAAACATTAAGCATAACACCTGTCACCATCTAAGTTACACAACCTATACTGACCCTTAATAATCCGGAATGCCTTAAATGAATAAGGAATTAATCTGCAATAAAAACAATGTACTACGTACACATTTAATTCAAAATTTATAAATACGTATAATTTATTAATATCTGTCAAAACTTAAAAACGGGCAGAAGAGGACTTGAAAGTAAGTAACAGAGTAAATAAATAACCTGAAAACGTGAGTAATTTTCAAAACAAACCCGAAAACCTATTTCTTCCAGATCTAGACTATTCTGGGCTCATTCTGCTCAGATATGTCAGAATTATCAATTCTACTATTAAAAATCAATTTTACAATCAGGATCAATAGTTACTCGTATTTGTTATACAAGGGTGCAAAGTCGTATTTTAACCGCGAGTGTGGAATTGAAGCACGAGCTAGTGAATGGATTCTAGCGTTGAACTACGAGCTAGCGAATGGATTCTATGGTTGATTTGGTTCGAAAATAGAATCCTGAGCGAAACGAGTAGTTCAAAAATTGAATCCTGAGTGTCGCGAGTGTTGCAACATACGAGACGTAAAAATAACTTTGCAGCCGTGTGTAACACAAATCTTTTCACCTCACTAATGCGATAAAAATACTACGAGAAAAGAGGTACAAGAAAAACAACTGGAATATGTAAAATCAATTAAAATAGATGGATCAAAATAAAATTTCTTGTAAGATTTTAAGCGTTTTATGGCAAAATCATGTAATAAAATTCTTTACACTAAATGTTTTTAATTTTATTTGAATACAATTAAATATTAAATTATTTTTGCGTCCACGGCACCTGATTTGATCGGACAATTTAATCAGATGGGCGAACATTGTCTTGTCTGGAGTGGCCTTTACATGTTATAAAAAGTAACTAATAACACGTTCGAATTTTAAATATTCTTTGCACTATTTTGAATAAAATGCAGTTTTTCTATCTGGTTTTAAAGAATAAAAAACCGGCCAAGAGCGTGTCGCGCCACGCTCAGTGTAGGGTTCCGTAGTTTTCTGTCCGTCACAGTAAGTGTCCCCACTTAAGAGTTTTTGAAAGCACGTCATTTCATTGTGATTTTGTAGAAATTACAGGTACAATAAACACCTGCTTATACGGTTAAAACAAACTTAGTTCAGAAATTATTTTGTAATTTTTTTTCAAAAACTATTCAACCTACCAAGTTCAAAATAATTTTCCTAGAAAGTTTTTATAAAGTTCTACTTTTGAGATTTTTTTCATATTTTTAAAACTTATGGTTCAAAAGTTAGAGGGGGGAAGACACGTTTTTTTTTACTTCTGGAGCGATTATTTCCGAAAATATTTACATTATCAAAAAATGATTTTAGTAAACCCCTATTCATTTTTAAATACCTATCCAACAATATATCACACGTTAGGGTTGAAATGAAAAAAAAACACTCTCCGCTTTACGTATAGGTACCCTAATAAAACATTTTTTTCCACTTTTTAACCGACTTCAATTTCATAGAAGGAGGAGGTTCTGTATTCGGTTTGGGCTTTTTTTTATGTATGTTCACCGATTACTCCGAGACGCGTGGTCCGATTTGAATAATTCTTTTTTTGTTTGAAAGGGTCTACTTCCAAGGTGGTCCCATATTAATCTAGTGCTGTTCTGATAATGGGATCTATGAGGAATTGAGGGAACTCCTCAATTTTTAAAGGCATACGTATGGTGATTTGGGTGTTTTCTTAAGCAACTCGAGGATTTTCTCTCGAAAACCACTAATTTGATGGAGTGGACCTAATGATGAAGACCACATATGATATGTGGAACTTTCCTTACATAGAGTACGTATCATGAACTTTTTCTTATATATCTTCACCGATTATTGCGAGATCCGTTGTCCGATTATGATAATTTTATAACCACTAAAAATGGAAAAATAAAAACTTTTTCCAAAAAAAAGATAAACCGACTTCAAAAAGGATAAAATAAACTATTATATTATTTATATGCGATACAAACTGATATGTTTGAAGTCGGTGCCAAGCCAAAAAGTTACAATACCGGCAAATCAGCTTCAAGTCTGAAAATCACATAACATTTAGATTCCTACTTATATTGCAAAGGTGAATGTGAATCTATCTGTTACATTTTCACGTCTAAACTACTAATCTAATTTTGATGAAAAGAGGTACCCATGTATTTATACTCTGATACACGTCTACTTTGTAAATAATCAGAAAAAGGCGGCAAATTAAAAAAATATATAAACACGTATTCCTTCCATACAAAATTTAACTATCGCGCCTTTTTCTATTGAAAAGGTGGGCCCCACACACCCAGTGTGTCTGAGTATAGAAAAATCAATCTTGCCATTGAATTCCTTTACACTTCGATATTACACCTTAGATGAAGTAGTAACAAACATCATAAGACGCGTGATTATATTTTCTCTCTATACTTGAATGAAAACCTACGTGCAGACAATACCGTATTAGAATAGTTCTATAGTATGGAGAAGGCTAGGCATCAACATAAACGGCGAGTACATCACTCACCTTTGGTTTGCTGACGACATAGTAGTCTTGGCTGAGACCATGGAGGATTTGAGTACGATGCTCGATGACCTCAGTAAAGCCTCCGAGCGAGTTGGTCTAAAGATGAACATGGATAAGACGAAGATCATGTCAAATACCCATGTAGCACCAACTCCCGTTACAATCGGAGACTTTACACTCGAAGTTGTGGACGATTATATATACTTAGGACATACTGTCCAGTTAGGTAGATCCAACTTCGAGAAAGAGGTCAATCGACGAATCCGACTCGGTTGGGCAGCGTTCGGGAAGCTACGGCACATCTTTTTGTCCAATATTCCGCAGTGTCTCAAGACGAAAGTCTTTGATCATTGTGTGTTGCCAGTGATGACATATGGTACTGAAACGTGGTCGCTTACAATGGGAAAATAAGAAAGCTCAAAGTCACCCAAAGGGCAATGGAGAGGGCTATGGTTGGAGTCTCTCTGCGTGATTGCATCAGAAATGAGGCCATCCGCAGCAGAACCAAAGTAACCGATATAGCCCTCCGAATCGCTAAACTAAAGTGGCAGTGGGCGGGGCACATTGCTCGTAGAACCGATGGCCGTTGGGGCGGAAAGGTTCTCGAGTGGCGACCACGAACCGGATGGCGCAGCGTGGGTAGACCCCCCGCAAGGTGGACTGATGACCTGGTGAAGGTCGCGGGAGTCCGCTGGATGCGGGTGGCGCAGGACCGGTCATTGTGGCACTCTTTGGGGGAGGCCTATGTCCAGCAGTGGACGTATTTCGGCTGATATGATGATGATGATGATGATGATAGTATGAAGAACAATTCACTGAACACATACGCCTCGTTCGTATTAACTGTTTTGTGATTTTCAGACTTGAAGCTGATTTGCCGGTATTGTAACTTTTTGGCTTGGCACCGACTTCAAACATATCAGTTTGTAACGCATTTAAATAATATAATAGTTTATTTTATCCTTTTTGAAGTCGGTTTATCTTTTTTTTGTAAAAAGTTTTTTTTTTTTACCACTTAGTCGGCGTGATTAATATATATATTAGTACCAAATTTCAGCTTTCTAGTGCTAACGGTCACTGAGATTATCCGCGGACGGACGGACGGACGGGCAGACATGGCGAAACTATAAAGGTTCCTAGTTGACTACGGAACTCTAAAAAGGGCTTTCCGAGCTAGTGAGGTGATAAATGCTGGTGGTTCTGAGCAGAATGAGCCCAAACAAGTCTATGTAAGAAATAGGTTTGGCGATTATTTGAAATACACTCCTAAATTTAAAAATATAATATCAGGATATCAAAATATAATACAAGGATTCTGCACTTATATCATAGTGCAATGTTCATTCCACTTTTCAAACTTCGTCCGTTCGATTCGATGTCTACGATTAGGTACAAATCTCTTAAACCGTATCTACTGAATCCTTAACTTATTGACGGTATTTGTGCAACCAAGTTGAAATTTGATAGCAAATTCTACAAAGTCCCATTCAGAACTTGCTAAGAAACTATTTGCCAACGTCATGAGTTAAGCAATAAGCATAAATACTTAAGTAGAAAATCTGACTGTAGATTAAGGGATCGGGGTTTTGTGGGAATTCAGAAACAGAGGATTTCTATACGAATATTTTTGTAAAATCAATATAAATATTCAAATAAATAAAGGTCAAAACGCCTACTAAAAACTATTTTTAGAATAACTGCATAGATAATGTTTACCGTTGAAAAATATTAAACATTCAATTTACGGGATGACTGACATCCACCCCTGAGCCTTTATAAATATTTATTGCGTATCGTTATTGAAACATTGTTCACAGCGTATGCAAATTTCCAAGTGATAAAAGACCAGAACAAACGAGCTTCGCCATGTGTACGAGTATAGGTCAATGTGAGTTGTGAGTTTTTATTGTTTCCTTTTTATTTAGATCTTATTTTTGGTAATCCTTAGATGTTTTAAATGAAAATCAGCAGTCCTGATTTGAGCACCCAGTATGAGTACATTTAAACGACTTACCTATCTTTCTATAAACATCAATGTGATGATATTCGCTATTTTTGTCGTTCCAAAACCTTTAAGATTGCTTTTTAGGGTTCCGTAGGCAAATTGGCAAAATCGGAACCCTTATAGTTTCGTCATGTCCGTATGTCACAGCCATTATACTTGGAAACCATAAGACGTAAGTTTATAATATTTAGACATAATGTATATTTTGTATGCCGCTACTTAGTTATGTAGTTAAATTGCAGATTTTTTTTTATTGTACTGGGAGCACTTCATACATGTAACTATAAGTAAACATATAAAAAAATGTTTTACCAAATATGAACATATTGCACATCAATCAATAGGTCTTTAAAAAACATATCGGGGTTTCCTTGAACATTTTGTGACTATGTGAATATTTTCAGAAATAATACCCCCCGTAACTTTTGAACACATACTTTCTACGAAAATTGTTTTGAATATTATCGGTTCAGCTATTTTTGAGTTATCCCTAAAAAAACTTCTTCCATAGGCATCAGCTACGACCTTTTGGTATTAGTTTAGTTATTATTCCATTGAAGGTATGGAACCCTCCATTATGCGTGGTCGAACACGCACTTGGCCGGTTTTTAACGTTTCGATTGTATCTCAGTAGTTAAGTGTATATAGTATAACATTTTGTCTGTTCTCGTTATTGCGGTATATTTTATTAAGTTTTATTTTATTTTATTTAAGTACTACGAGTATATTGTAAGAAACGATTTTAATTCCACAGCGAGTATTTATATTCTTCATTGGAAGCTTAATACGTAGGTAAATTTGACTTCGTTTAGCTTCATAAACTTTAGTAATATAATTATTTAAACTAATAGGTATATTAGATTACCTTAACAAATATATACATACGTTTGCATGTTTTAGAATCGTTTTATATTTTATTCTAAAATGAATGAATGTATGAAGTATTTAAGACTGTCTTTATTCTTTGTCTGGATAGATCGCTTTTTAGCTGTAAGACCGTCAATTGTTTTACCTCACCCTTTCTGTTTGTAACGTGTGTATACTTTGTTGCTTTAATTTGAAGTGATAAAAAAGGTAAAAGATAAAAGATATTTATTCTTCAATTTAGGCACATATAAAAGTAAAAAATAAGATGTATAATAAAGAGTATTTATGCTATGTTTAAGTCATGTCAAGCCAGTCGTTTAGTTTGTTGTTAGGATATGGTGTATTTTATACAAATAAAATAAACAAACCCTTGATCCGCCTAAAAGTCAAATGTTGCTTAGATAAATACAATTCTGAATTTTCAAAATGCATAATGTTATGAAATGAAAAATTATAAATCTGTGAAATAAGAGGTGCATAGAATTAACGCCAGACTTTTTGTTGATATAGGTAGGTACAGTCAGCAGCAAATGTTGCTAAGCACTTGGGGTTTTAAAAATGACCCTCACGCGCTCTTATTCTCTTAACAATAAAGTCGTGTCCAGCTCATTTTGAACACCTCACCCGCTTAGCTACTGTTGCGATTGACTGTACTTACTAAATTGTTAATTACTAAATATATGTACAAAAATTAGTTAAACGACTAATTAAATTTCTTCAGTACCTACAGTAAACGTTAGAAGGCGAAGAAACCTTTAAAGTACGGATTAACTTCAAGATCGCTGCTTGCCAGCTGTTTTCCTTCCACGTGTACGGCGCAAAGAACATACTTATACATACCTACTCATTACATGTGAAAAATTGTACAGTCGCTTGCAATAATGTCTGAACGACGAAGCATATAAAAATGTCTAACACTACCTTCATCACAGGAAGACATAAGACACTGTTAGCTCGCTAGCTAGACTAGAGTGTGAATGGTACTCTAACTTTAAAATTTTAATTTGAAACGGATATGTTAATAATATAATAATCCTATGACATCTAAACAAGTTGTGATGCTGATAACAATGTCACTGAAACGTTTCACGTATCGTAATAAAGTTAATCAAATCTAATTTTGATATCAATTTGACATAAACTGATAACCAATTAGTAAGAAGAAAAGGATTATTTGATTATAAGCCAAACATTTCTTCTGACAAGTTCAGTCTTTAGTCCTTATATTGTTTGATTGGATAGACCAAAGGAGGCCTAGGCATTACGTGTGCGCGATGTTAAAGCCAGTACACGTACTAGTAGTGCGCTTTCGTAGCGCGAACTATACATATAACTGATGCGCTCTACGCCGTAGTCTCGTAGTCACCGATTACGTAATATTTCGTAGCAAACTGGTGCTACGAGTGCTTGCGAGTTTCGCTGAGACTTATGTCAAACAATGATACTGATTAATTGAATATGTATAAGTGTATTCAATGTTTATTGGTTTATACTTACATTATATACTTACCATTTATGTATTTATCTATTCCACAAAGTTTTTTTTTTCCTGTTTGCATATTTACACCTCTGGCCTCCTAACCTAGTCGGTAGTGACCCTGCCTATGAAGCAGAAGGTCCTCTTTTTTATTTTGCTCGTATAAATTCTAGATTCATTGTACTATAACATATATGACTGCAGGGATCGGGAACCGTTCTTTGCAAAGACCCCAAAATAGCCCAATATTTTGAACATGGAGATCGTAAATTTTTGTTAGGTTATTTGGCCCAGATTATTTAGGACCGTTTTGGAATAATTTTTAGCTTAAAAATATCGTTATAATTTCTAGATCAGGATGGCGGTAAAAAAAATTGCAAAATCTCAAAGGAAAATTGAGAAATCATACATTTAAAACTTTAATCTGACAAGGACAATATTTAAAAGCCTACATTCTTATGATTTATGTAATAATGTAAAAGAAGTACCAGTTTTTTAAAGAAAATGTGCAAAAGCTGACTTAAAAACGAAACGGGAATCATGATAAAATAATAAAAAATCATATTTTGATCGTATTTATAGTTCCTGTATTTCGGTAAACATAGATACGGCTGTCAAACCATGGTTGATACTATTAACAGAACACTCCTAACACCTATTACGAAGGGATAAGGGTTACCACCGTAAGTGCGATATCACTGCAAATTCAAAAAGAAGGTGCGTTTCGTTACCGAAAGAGCATGACAATATGTTATTATGAAACCCACATTTAATATTCAAACTCCGAACAAAAATGCAAAAATACGCATTTCGAATCTTTAGGTGTTTTAATAGAGTCGATTTTTAATTTAAATTTTCGTATTCGTAGGCTTAGATATTATTTTTATATTACAATGTTCTAACTTACCGTACAGTATCAAAACGCAGATTATGTGATGGTAGACATTGACAGTGTCAAACCAAAAATACAAACCCGTTTCAGTCCAGGTGAAGTTAAACTTTATGTCAATGCCATACGGTCGTTAACGACTTGTCTTTCTGTAGTTTAATCCCGAAAATATCAACATAGTGTTTATTTATTTTGTATTTCTAATTCCCGTTTAGTTTTTTTGTGAAATGTTGTCTACCTATACTGTAGTAATAAATGAGTATTTATTTTACATAGAAGTATTTGTACGGTTTGCCGTATATGGTTTATTACGGAAGGTGGCCCAGAATTGACGATCTCCTTTATGCTCTTTATGTAGAACTCAATTACATATATATAATTAGGCAAGGACTCCATATTACATTGTCCAATTAATAAAGAAATAATTAACCAAACAACAAAAAAGAACGTTTAATTAACGGTATTTTTGTACTGAACAAGAACGGTTCCCGATCCCTGTGTGACTGTGACCATAAGACCATGTCAACTCGCGGTCAAATTTCAGCCAAAGGTCTGTAACAGAAATGTATTGTTTATGGCCCGACCTTCCAACTTACGTATACATATCGCTGAATAGGGTTCTGGCTGCGAGCGAAGAAATGTCATTATTTGACATTTGCTATTGAAGATAAATTAGTTCACAAGGCTGTGACTTACCACTAGTTATTTGACAAATAATGGTAGAAATCACTCTCACTCTATAATATAATAATATTGTACAAGGAATCGTGAAAGCCTTAAAAGGAGGTCTGAACTGAAAGGAGGTAATACTAAACAATTGGTAGTATTCGTAAATTGAGTGTCCAATCTGTTTACCTGCGTATTGAGTAGGTACAGTCGCCATCAGATGTATCGGAGCGGCGAAGATCGTTACATATATCAGAACAACACGCCTTGTCAAGGCGATAAAGTGCATGTTCAGATATTTTTGACTTCCTTGGCTGCTCCAATATATTTGATGGCGACTGTACGTACTCGTAACGACTGAATGTGTTGGCTAGTAATACAATGAATCTCGACCTGCCGCGCTGCACAAACTTAGGTTTAATGAATTATGTTATTATGTTGCTGCCAGCGCGCGCCGCGCGCCGCGCGTTCAAACTTCGTGTGCACGGTTTTGATAATTATCAACAAACAATTATTTCAGTTTTGGCATTCAGTAATACTAGCTTAGGTTCTTTAGTAACTGGATATTGTTAAATATTAACTAGATTATTTCATAATATAATTAATAGGTTTAAAGATTCCGAAAAAACTACACGTCGCTTACAGTGTTTTAGACAGAAGATATTTTTGTTATTAAAAAAGTATAGTCTTTCCTCCCGTTCTTGGCCCGTTACGGATTAGTGTTCTTATCAGTAAACTCCATTGTAGCAAAACCGCAAGCGCACGCGCCACGACAAAAAAAAGGATTTGGACTCATGTTAGCGTTTATAGAATATCTACCATATGGACCACGCAATAAGATTCAATATGAACTAATACAAAAAAGCTGTATGTTCTTAACGGTTGCGCCCAGCGTAGGCGACTTAAACGCTCTCCTTCCAGCATATCTTGACACCGAGATCCGAAACAAATATGCGTAATCGGTGACCGCGCTTGTATTGGTATTTCGAGCGCCCAACTAGGCAGCTCTTAGGAGGCAATTGGAATTATTCCTCACGGGCAGGTAAAACAGGGTCGGATTTTGATTGGAAACATTTGGACACAAATACGATTTATGAATATTTAATATTAAAAAAAATATAAACATTGGGTAAGTATATAACAATAATAATACTGATACAGATTATTTATTCGTAAATAGGTTAATTTACAAGTCATATAACTTACAAGCTAAGTCCTTATACAGTTGTATATTTTAATTTTAACTATAATAGTAGGTATTCCGTTTTAATAATCATTTCATTACAATTCATTTAATTTCATTCAAATCAGTATATAAATAATAATCAGGTTAATAAATTACAGAAATAATCGGTTAGTTATATTTATTTATACGAATAATCAACGAATTATAAAATCATTTTTTTTTATGTTACACTTACATATTTTTACCTAGAAAGTTAACCTACTCTTGCGTGTTAACTCATATTTATTATCTTAACATTAACACATTCAAATCATGATAATAAGCATAACTTGAATGTGTCTTTCTTCGGTTAAAACATGTTGTATTGGCGTTTTACGTTTAATACATAAATATCGGATTGTAAATCAAGTAAAACTTTTCTAATAAAGCTCATTAATATAATAAAACTTACAATGTACACAACGCACATTTGGTTAGTGTTGGGGTGACTCATTATTTAGGAATGCGCTACCTACGCACTATCAGCTTAGGGTAGGGGGAAATGGCTAAGCTGGATTAAAGGGTTATCTTTTCCGAGTGTCTTACAAGCCTCGCTTTAAGTACATGTGCTCTTTATTCTATACGACCCTTTTCATGACGACCTGGCTACGTTTTTTTGGATTTTGTTTGGACTTTGGTGTATTAAGTTTTATTTGACCTCTGGCATTGTTAATCTGGACTTTCGATCTGATTTTTACATTTCGAATGTAAAAATGTTCCGACCATGGGAAGATGCCGTTACGTGTGTAATGTTTCGACCATGGGAAGATGCTGTTACGAATGTAATGTTCCGACCATGAATGAACCCGTGCATGAACGATCAAAATATTGTAAACCTCTACTTGTTTAAAACGTACCTGTAACTAAGTATTTAAAACGTTGAAGATTTATTAGGTTTTAATGTAGCATCTTAATATTATTTTTATTTGATTTCTTTATTCTTGGTAAGTAATTTGCTGTATGTTAAAAGTGTAATATAAAGAAAAAAAATGTTTTTACAATTCGTTGATTATTTGTATAAACGATTATAACTAACCCCTATACATATTTAAAATGTACCTGTAACTATCTAAAACATTGATGTTTTATTACGTTTTGATGTAGCATCCTAATATTATTTTTATTAAAATTTCTTTATTCTTAGTAAGTAATTTGCTGTATGTTAAAAGTAATATAAAAAAAATGTTTTTAAAATTCGTTGATTATTTGTATAACTGATTATAATTAACCGATTATTATTGTAATATATTTACCCAATGTTTATATATATTTTTAAATTAAATATACATAAATCGTACACGTACCCAAATGTTTCATTTAAAATCCGACCCTTAATTTACCTGTCCGTGAGGAATAATTCCAATTGCCTCCTAAGCGTTGCCTAGTCGGGCGTTCGGAATACCAGTTCGAGCGCGGTCTCCCATTACGCATATTTGTTTCGGATCTCGGTGTCAAGATATGCTGGATGGAGAGCGTTTAACTCGCCTACGCTGGGCGCAACCGTTAAGAATATACAGCTTTTTTGTATTAGTTCATATTGAATCTTATTGGGTGGTTCATATGGTAGATATTCTATAAACGCTAACATGAGCCCAAATCCTTTTTTTTGTCGTGGCGCGTGCGCTTGCGGTTTTGCTACAATGGAGTTTACTGATAAGAACACTAATCCGTAACGGGCCAAGAACGGGAGGAAAGACTATACACGCTCACACAATTAGTATTGGGGTGAGTAGTGGTTTAAAATTTAGTCAGCTAACTTAGACTTAAATGCATTATGTGAGCCCTCTCTCCTCCCTATCAAAACAGACGGTAATTTATTATAAAGCCCGCACGTCGCTTCACAAGTAAAAATAATTTCCCTAATTGAGTTCTTATGTTTGGTAATACAATGAGACTAGCCCGATGGGTAGTTCGTTTAGTTATCTCAATCTGTTTCTTCGCTAGAAATGCTAAGTTAGTATGGAGTGAGCTGTATAATATTTTCCTAACAAGAATGCTCGTATTATAAATATATTACAATTGCTTGATGTTCATGAGCTTAGTTTTTGTATACCTATATACCCGTATCGTATATCTGTACCCGCCACAGATTAGTCGATTGGAGTTAGTCAGTGATAGCAGAAAATAATTTAAATTATTTTATTTAAATACTAACGCCCAGGAGATATAAACGAGGTACTATTTAATGAGGTTACGTAACTAATGGTGTGAATCACTTGCTTTTGAGATAGTAAATAACAATTACTCATTTCATGTAACTGATTGTCAATTTTTTTTTACCAATTATCAACATTTTTTTTATTGATGATCGGGACAAAAACAGCCTTAAATAAGAGTATTACATATAAACGGCTACATGAATGGAACAGATGGCCAATAAAAGTTATCCATATATTACATTCTACATAGTAAATAAGGTAGGTAAGTATTATTGGTAGGAAACAGTACAAAAAAGAAGTGTCCAAGTCAAACAAAATGCTCATCTTAAGTAAGATAATTGACCACACAAAGAGACGTTATAACTTTATAAACAATATGTTTTCACTAGTCCATAATTAAATAATTGTAAGTATGTCGAATAACAAATATATTTAGAAGGAATTAAAAGGGGAGTAGGTATGTATATCATGTTAATACAAAGCCATAGCAAAGACCAACTTTAACTGCTGATTTGATTGTGTTGATTTTGTAATTATTATTGACAATTTACTATTTATACTTTCTGAAAAGTGTCGTGCAGATATCATTCATATAACGGCCTCCTAGCCCAGTCGGTAGTGACCCTGCCTATGAAGCAGGAGGTCCCGGGTTCAAATCCTGGTAAGGGCATTTATTTGTGTGTTTATCACGAATATTTGTTCCTGAGTTATGGGTGTTTCCTATGTATCTAAGTATATATTTATCTATATAAGTATGTATATCGTCGCCTAGTACCCATAGTACAAGCTTTGCTTAGTTTGGGACTAGGTTGATTTGTGTAAGATTGTCCCCAAATATTTATTTTATTTATTTTTATTTATATATTTATTTTTATTAACCCTCTGTAACTTTTGAACCGGAGATCCAAAAAAATGAAAAAGATTGAAAAGAATTACATATTTGAATGTCCTATCCGTGAAAATTGTTTTGAACATTATCGGTAAAGCGTTTTCGAGTTATCTTTCTTATTTCGTTGAAGGTTTAAGTTACCACTATTGTAAACAAAAAGTATGAGTCGAGCGCTCTGAGGATTCCGTACATCACATAATTTTAACAAGCCCAGAACATTGCTGTAACAAAAAGTTGTATTACTTAAGAGGCAAAATTTAACTTTGCTGCTGAAAAACTATTGTGTATCCATACATCGACATTGGTGGTGATCAGTTTACCCAATGCAAATACGTAGAACGAAACCCCTAAAAATTTAGAAGTTACAAACGCCATTCAGATGTAATTTTTCAGTTCGAATACATTTATTTCTCTATGATTTTGATTACAAATCACTTATTTAAGCGAGAAACAAATAATAGTTTAGTCAAAAACATTAATTACAAGTTAACCAAGAGCGAGCATAACATTTACTTATAATAAAAATGGATGTCGGTATTTTTAAATTCATTTTGTAACACATAATTTAACGCGTAGAACAGCGCAGCTGATCGCGACGAGCATGCATTTTTAAATAATTTTGTTATAAAGTATGAGGTTCTTGGTTTTCTTTTTTTTAATATCTTAGGTAATTATAATTGTGATTTGAAGGTGATTGTACAAATAGGTTCGTTATTTATGCAAAAAAAACACCTCAGCTAATCGAACAAGTATTCTTTGCTTTCTGAAAACAGTGAGCAAAATTCGGTTTGGCTGTGAGCGTGAGACAAAATGAAGTGATCTTATACTTATAAGTTATAACGTATCCATTTTATCCCTTTCATGTCCTAATTAAATACAGAAGTATGCTCAAACTTCATTTCATCGTTAATTGATATTTGTAATAGCAGACCCCTTAGAATATAGACTCAGGACGAAACGTTCCGAAACATGAACTACATCATATATAAATTAGTAGGTAAATAAACTAATAAATACTCATTAGATTACTTACTTATTTATCTGTGACTATATACATATTAAGTACTAGCTGTACCCGCGGCTTCGCCCGCGTGTGTGGGAGGTTTTGTCATTTTCATTTACTATCCAGGCCATTTGTGTAGAATTTACGCGTTCTACATATAAATCTATCTAAATTTATTAGTTCATCCGTGATAAAGATAACTGACTAAAAGGCGTGCGTCGAGACCTGCGAATGCTAATGGCCGATTTCCTGCAGGAGAATATGCTTCGAACAGAGGGTCAAACGCTGAAGGTACTGGCGCAAGGTAGCGTGTGAGCGCAACGTCTCAGCGAAAACTGCTTTTACAGCAGCAGGCCAAAATCTAATAAGGCAGCAAGAATTATTTCAGCAGGAGCATGATAGGGTCCCCACAAAACTCAATGGTCAAGTTTTTTGGTGAATTCGAACGCCGAAGCCGTGACACGGTGAGCGGCAATATCGCGAAAGCCATAGGGCGAGTACCGCGCAGGACCCAGGCCCAGAGGATCGCAGCGGGAATTGTTTCAGCAGAAGCAGCATGTCAGGGACCGGAAATACAATGCGATCAATGGCAAAGTGTCTTAGCGAACTCGAGGGCTGCGGATACGTGGGTGAGCGGAAATGTATGTGAAAGTCAAAGGCTGAGTACCGCGTAAGGTTCAGGCTCGGGACATCGCAGCGAGAACTTCTTCAACATCATCATGACAGGGACCGGACATAACTTAAAGGCGAAGTGTCTTAGCGAACCCGAGGGCCGTCGCTCGAGGGTGAGCGGCAACGTCTGCGAAAGCCAAAGGCCGAGTACCGTGTAGGGCCCAGGTCAGCAGCAGTACCATGACAGGGACCGGACATATCTCAATGGTGAAGTGTCTTAAGGCCCGAGGATGAGTGGCAATACCTGCGAAAGCCATAGGCCGAGTACCGCGTAGGCCCCAGCCCGGAGCGTCGCAGCGAGAATTTCTCCAGAAGCAGTAACATGATATAATCCGGACAAAACTCAATGGCGAAGAATCATAGCTAATCTGAGGGCCGGAGGCCCGAAGGTGAGCGGCAATATCTGTGAAAGCCATAGGCCGAGTACCGCGTAGGCCCAGGTCAGCGGCAGTACCATGACAGGGACCGGACATATCTCAATGGTGAAGTGTCTTAAGGCCCGAGGATGAGTGGCAATATCTGCGAAAGCCATAGGCCGAGTACCGCGTAGGCCCCAGCCCGGAGCGTCGCAGCGAGAATTTCTCCAGCAGCAGTAACATGATATAATCCGGACATAACTCAATGGCGAAGAATCTTAGGAAATCTGAGGGCCGGAAGCCCGATGGTGAGCGGCAATATCTGCGAGAGCCAATGGCCGAGTACCTACCGCGTAGGCCCAGTCCCGGAGCGTCGAGAATTGCTTCAGCAGCAGCAGCATGACAGGGACTGGACATATCTCAATGGTGAAGTGTCATAAGGGTCGAGGGTGAGCGGCAATGTCTGCGAAAGCCATAGGCCGAGTACCGAGTAGGCCCAAGCCCGGAGCGTCGTAGCGAGAATTTATTCAGCAGCAGGCAGCATGACAGATTCCGGACAAAACTTAATGGCGAAGAGTCTTAGGAAATCTGAGGGCCGGAGGCCCGATGGTGAGTGACAATATCTGCGAAAGCCATAGGCCGAGTACCGCGTAGGCCCAGGCCCGCAGCGTCGCAGCGAGAATTTGTTCAGCAGCAGCGTGACAGCTAGCAGCTAGTAATTGCTAGATTCATGACTACCCTTTTTAGGGTTCCGTAGCCAAAATGGCAAAGACGGAACCCTTATAGTTTTGGTCATGTCCGTCTGTCCGTCCGTCCGTATGTCACAACCATTTTACTCGGAAACTATAAGACGTATATTAATAAAATTTAGACATGAGGTGTAGTTTGTATGCCGCTATTTAGTTATGTAGTGAAATAGCAGAAAAAAATATTTTCAGGGGCGCCCATGCTCAATACATGTAACTAAATTAAAATTACTATTTTTTTCCAAATATCAACATGTGGCAGGTTTCTTTGAACATTTTGTGATTAAGTGAATAGTTTCAGAAATAATCGCTACGAAAGTCGGAAATATAGCGTCCCCCCCCCTGTAACTTTTGAACCGTAAATCCAAAAAATATGAAAAAAAATTAGAAGATGCGCGTTATCATATACTTTTTTCGAAAATTATTTTGAACATTATCGGTTTAGCGATTTTTGAGTTATTTCCAAAAAACTTCTTCCATAGGCATCAGATACGACCTTTTGGCATTAGTCTGGTTCTTATTCCATAGAAGCTACGGAACCCTCCATTATGCGTGGTCCGACACGCACTTGGCCGGTTTTTATTGCAATCAGCTGTTAAAGCGAGATAAAACATATTGATCTCACAAACGGTACAATATTTGCTGTCGGGTAAATCGAAATGGATAAATCTTAACTACCTGTTTTATTTGTTTTGACGTACATTGTAAGTAGGTATACCTTCTATAGCTTCAGTAACTTTAAAGTACCTCTAGGTATTAATGGATTACAATCATATTACAATATATGTCCGGATACTTACAATTTCCAAAACGAAGTAACAAGTTTTAAAAATATTTAATCCGCAATCCTTAAATTGGGAAAGCATTTAATAATCCATGGTTTAAACCTCGGCGGATCAAACCTCGGAACCGAATCGCTTAATTGAATCTAAAGACGTCCTTAAATAATGTTTGTATACAGTATACAGGGTACCTATACAGCGCCATCTGTGACCACTTTTGAGAACTATTTTTTTATGAAAATTATGTTATAAATAAGCAGAATAAAAAATACCCTATATGTTGCTCCGGGGTATAAACTGTTACTATACAAAATTTCGTAAAATTCTGTGCAGTAGTTTTTACGTAGTGCGCGGACAAATTCACAGACAGACAGACAAGAATTCCAAAAATCACTGCAATGTATTCAGTCAACGTTTCTAAGACTCTCCGAATTAGTTTTTCTCAAATATCTTCAAAGTACATTTTTTTTCTCCTTACGCGTTTATTATATGTATAGATGTATACCGAAACCTGTATGCATTTGTAATTATAATTTGCTTTAAAAGTAACATTTTATTTATTTATCCAATTGCTACATGTCACTCGACATTGCTGGATATAGATAGGCATTTCTTCCCTAAAGTGAAAGATTAAAGATAAGTACTCGAAGTAAAAACGAATATTCCGCCCTAGTTGCTCAAAGAACTATATAGCACATCAACATACCTAATGCAGGGGTCGGCAAACCGCGGCTCGCGAACCGCATGCGGCTCTTTGAAGGGTCAGTTGTGGCTCTTCGAGTTACTCTCAATTTTTTTAATCAAATATTACAGTAAAAAATCATAAAACAGAACCCTGCGGTTCTATGAGCTTCCGAAAATTCCATATTTTTCCGCTATCAGGCTCTTTGTCAAACAAGTTTGCCGACCCCTGACCTAATGCAAGGAACTAAAAAAGAAAAGCGCGACATTTTCGGCCCCATCTGGCGAAGGTCTCCCCGCTCAGCAGTATTCAATGAATCTGGCTTATACTGATTGATAGCCAGCGGAGAATGCCCCTCGACGACGCGAAATGACGCCATCTAATTTTAAGAGCCGGTGGGGATTCCAATAATGTCACGTAAGACTTCTTCACAAGTACGTATGCAGTCCCGTTTGTTACACCTTTTCAGTTTAATAATTTACACGTTACTGCCCAAATTTAAAATTACCGAGTCAACTGGGGATGATCATGATAAAGTTTATATCAGATTCAGTCTCCTGGTATATTACTCCATGGTAACCCATATCTCCCGAAACTTAATTTTGTTCACTTCCTATGCTACAGCAAAAAGTCGTATTCCTACAAACTGGAATGCAAATAGGCCGATGTAGTGTTGACCATAAATCGTCGGCATTGGCCGCGGTCGGCGCAGCTTGTGTACAACACCGATATTAATTTGCTTTCCGCTTTCATGGCGCATATTAAATGCGGCTGTTGGCACTATGGCACTTAGTTTCTACCAACATTCCCATGGTACGAGCGCTGAGCATCAGCCCTTGGACTCTATTTGTCGCTTGAAACTGAATACGTTAGTACTTATTGCGTCAATATTTTGTATTTTTTTACTGTTTATGTTTTGTCCTCGGAGCTGACCTAAACGGAGGTGTGGGGGAAACCATCATAGATTAAACCGCATGGTGGACATGGGTGTGGTAAGTTTGGTTGGCTAACAGAAGAGGGTTATCTATACTACAATTTGCTACTTCACATGATATAGCCATAGTTAACACCCACTTCCAAAAGAAAGCTGAGCATCTGATTAGTGATTACTTACAAATCTGGAAACCACGCAACACAAATTGATTACATCTTGGCAAATAGAACAACTCTCAGATATTTCAAAGACTGTAAAGTCATGAGTGGCTTTGTTGTATCTAATGAAATCCTTAAAGCGGCTTGTGGGTATGTCATAAAATTATGTCTTGTACAATAAAAACTTGTGTTAGTGCAACGTCGAATGACTTTTTTTAAACTTCATGTGATGAGTAATATTAACAGTTTAAAACCATGAATTTTCTCTCGTAATCCTCCTAAAATGGAGACATTTATCAATTAGCTACAATATACAGGCTGATTCAGTAGACGTGAGCAGGATTAATACTACGGACTAAGTTAATAACAAGCTATTGTTTGATACCAGTATGTAGTTTGATTAGCGCAAATTTTTTTATGTAAAAAAAAAGTTTAATATTATTTACGACAGTTATGCTCACTCTACAATTATAATACTCCATCGAGTACTGATACTCTCTTGTTTTTCTGTGATATGTGTCAAATTGATGACTATTTTTTTCATAACTAAAGTGATCTCATAATTGTTACATCTTTATTGATTTGTTTATGTAGGTTAACCATGAGTACAGAGAACAAAATTTCTACGTGAACAAAAAAGTAAAAAATAATAGAAAGGCGTTATTATTTCACTTAAACATGGCAGCCAATTCATTATCGTTAACTAAGTATGTAGGGTTGTTCCTGCTCATTTATATTTCTTGGAAAGATGCGCGACTCACAAATACCTACTAATTAAAACACCTGTCAGAAGTTGATTCTTCCCCTGGCATGAACCAACTTGAAGGTGTGGTAGGTATGGTCTTATTTTTGCTGCTGCTATTTGGGGTTTCGTATCCAAAGGGTAAAAACGGAGCCCTATGTATTACAAAGACTCCGCTGTCCGTCTGTCTACCTGTCTGTACATCTGTAACCAGGCTGTATCTCATGAACCGTGACAGATAGACAGTTGAAATTTTCACAGATGATGTATTTCTGATGCCGCTACAAGACAGCAAATACAAAAAAAAACAAAATATTGAAGGGATCTCCCATATTTTGACAGACATGATTTTTTTGCCGTTTTTATAGATAATGGTACGGAACCCTAGGTGCGCGAGTCCGATTTGCACTTAACCGGTTTTATTACTTAAAGCTATTTGAAACTGAACGTTTTACTAGTGTCGCCAACCCTGCCCTTACCCATCCCTGTTTCTATTTCAATTTTGATTAAATGCCTATGACAAGTATATTATTTTTTTCATAACAAGGTCTGGGATGAGGTTGAGCCAAATAAAGAACAGCCAAGTTGTGCCTCTTGATCTAATTTGGTGACTATCTTGATCCGGGTCACCGACGAGGTCTACTCGACGCTAACATACTCACTCGCAACCTAAAATAACATTGTGAGAGTGTTTCTTAATTAAATAAAGATAAAAACTTACTATGAATTCTCCTGTACGAGAGTCAACTATCAATTAGGTTTTGGTAAGCAGCTATTTAAATTAAATGCACTCTTAGACGGAGAGCTAGCCACGTCAGATATGACACAATAATGAGAGCAAGGAAACCCTAGTCAGTTTACTATACTATCCTTTTGTTTCAGTACTCGATGGAGTATTATAAAGACCAAATCCTATTTTAAGAGCAAGTTGGGCAAACATCTTCTAGAAAAATCTCATGTATCTTATTTATATATATATAATACGGTTATGTGTTTATGAATTACATTATTATTTATCATAGATATTTAGAATTAAGTTTAAAATTTCCCATACTTGTAATAATTTCCCGCACCTATTAGGTAATAGAAAGAAGGTTCTTTTAATCTCTGTTTGGCCCGACGGTTAACTGGTAGAGAATGCCTTTTGGCATTAAGTTCGCCATTTGTTCTTTTTTTTTTAGTTTGCAATCAAGTTTAAATAAATAATACAAAATAATATCTACTATAATGATTAATATAGGGCGCACTCTTACGCGAAACCAAACTGCTTCGGACACGTTGTTGTTGACGTAAGTGGATTTGGATAAAGTTTGTGCATACAAAATAGCCCCAGATGGATATACCCATGTTTCATTTCTAGTAGATGCTTGCTGTTTATAATGCTTCTGCTGCTCATATTAAAACGGTAGCAAATGTTTGAATAATATAATCAATTAAATAATATCTAAATCTAATACTATTGTATTGTTATTTAGGTATATTCACATCTAATAGCGAAATGATCAAATATTACATTATTATCTGTCAAGTATTGTATGCGTCTCATGGTAAGAATAGAAACGACACAACTGCACTCTTCTAGGCACTGGTCCCACCGCGGGCGAGTAACTATGAGCTATCGGCTATTTTCTAGCCCAAGAAACGAACAAAAGATAATCGCTCCCGTATAAATAAAAGAGAGAGATGTATATTTATAGTTCATCGCAGTGTGAACAGCCAGCTATGAACTATAAATATATATCGCTCTCTTTTATTTACACGGAAGCGATTATCTTTTGTTCGTTTCTTGGGCTAGAAAATAGCCGATAGCTCATAGCTTACTCGCTCGCGGTGGGACCAGTGCCCTATCGGGTAATGACAGAATCCATTGAAAGACGAAAACTTTTACCTACTAATCTTTGCACTCTATAGAATTCTCAATAGCATAGCAAACCAGCAGGTCTGCTATTGAGAACCTGCCACCGACGTCACCTCTTTATCTGTTTTCAGTTCTCTGATTGGTTCCTCTATCTCCCATCATGAGCTTGAACGTTAACCTTTATGATCCATTGAAATGGTACATTTTGCCTTACATCAAATCAGGTATGGCTGATTTTAAATATTAATAGTCATATGTTAGACAAGATTTTCCGACTTCAAAATCACACTGGATTCCACAACCCATTCAACATACATATTGAAAAATACGTGTGTACTCCGTACGTTGAAGAGTTGTTTCTCGAAAACTATGAGGAGTTAGTAAATAAAGCAAATATATTGCAAATATAGTCTATTATAAAGTGTATTTTGGGAACTTTTGCCGTAACATACGTCATTTGTTAGAAACCAAAAATAACACGAAAATGTTCGTGTTTTTTTTTATTTGACATTGACCCGGTGTGATTCTGAGGTCTCTTGCCTAACATAACTTTTTCATCAATATTAACATATAAAAAAATCAGCCATACCGGATTTGATGTAAGGCAACACCTCTTAACAACTAACATATTCATGAGCTATTAAGTCTTTACGTCTTCATAATGTCTCCGTTTGAACAGTGCACTTTTTGACGTCTTGGCGGCACTGCTTACGAGAGGCTCTACTCAGATGTTATATTAAAATACCTCAACTCGCAAATAGATCAACGATAGCATAAATAATATGGCATTTGATAATTAAGTACTCTCAAATATGACAGTCGGCGTATTTAGGCTATTATCCCATATGACCGTATACTTATTAAAAATTTGGTACCATAAACCCCGAACAATTAAATACATTAGCCCCGAGGGGTAACTTTGTCCCAAATCAAAAAAGTGTTGGTACATGTATCCGAATATCAAAGATTGTAATCGCGTGATTGAGCATTAGTTTATCCATCTCATAGTTATATACTCTATATAAATACCTTATATCGACACTCGATGTCCTGATACTTGTGCAATCTTTTATAGATTATTATTCTTTTTTTAGATTATAGATAATTATAGATTAATGTAAGGTATTTACTAGTTTTTGTTTTTTAGGGTTCCGTAGCCAAATGGCAAAAAACGGAACCCTTATGGATTCGTCATGTCTATCTGTCTGTCTGTCCGTCCGTCCATACGTCACAGCCATTTTTCTCGGAAACTTGACGACGTATCTAAATAAATTTTACACATAGGTGTATTTTGTATGCCGCTACTTAAATTTGAAAAAAAAAAAATTGTGGGGGGCGCTCGCATGTAACGAATTTCAAAAAAAAAATTAACCAAATATCAACATGTGACACATCAATCGATAGGTCTTTGACCATTTTGTGACTGAGTGAATATATTCTGAAATAAATCATGAATCATGAAATAAATCTAAAAATTGTGTACCCTTCCCCCCCTGTAACTTTTGAACCGTAAGTCCAGAAAATATCAAAAAATTGTTTTTAACTTGTTTTGAACATTATCGGTTCAGCCATTTATGAGTTATCTCCATAAAACTTCTTCCATGCATCAGGTACGACCTTTTGGTATTAGTTTGGTTCTTATTCCATTGAAGGTATGGAACCCTCCTATGCGTGGGCCGACACGCACTTGGCCGGTTTTTAGTGATTAATAAAGCAACAAACTTACCGTATTTAAATTAGTATTAGTTATTAGTATTAGTATTTTTACGTATTTTAGCTGTGTTAGAAAGTGCCACGAAACGAAAAATTTTAGTTACATAAAATTATGATTTGACTATATTTGCTCAACAAATAAACTAAATCATGTATTTACGTTTCTTAATATTTATATAACTCAATATAACCTCAGACATTTTATGAATGAATCGTAAAATAAATAGACATGATTTGGAAGATTTCGAAACCGAAGGTTAAGTAAGTGTTTTGGGCTCTACGATTTGATGATAAATTTAAAATGTCTTCACCAACCTAACGATATAGTTAATGCTAACTGCTTATTAAAAATAATTTAACTACACCGTAATAAAAAATACATCTTTATTTTACTGCATATTTTACGAAGGTTTTAAGCTAAAATTGCGAGAACTTATCCAAATTGAACTAACTTAAAATATACTCAAAGGCTTAGTTACCTACTCTGTTTACCCGGACACTTTTTTGGTGTCCTGAAATTGTGTGTATTTATTTATTTCCCGAAAGATATGTCCCGAGTGTGCATATAATGATAGAAAATTTTCACATAAAAAATAAGATTTGCCAAGCTTTTGCGGGCTCGTCAGCATAAAAGTCGTTTAATGATAAGACGTTGCAGCGGGAACCACCGGCACGGAATACTTATCTCTGAATGCCGCCTGGAAAGGACAGAAATATAAAATGAAAAAAACTCATTACTTTACAGATGCAGCAGATGGCCCCGTTCAGTGATACTGGAACTATATATGGAACTACATATTCGTTATGAAATATTAATGAGAATCGAAGAAATGATAACAATAATCCTTTAGATAATAATAGTTTCGCTTAATATTTCAATTAAACTTATGATAAGATGCAATAATTACAATTGTGCTTTAAATTAAACCTACGTACTGTACCAAACAATGCGTCCAAATATTTCGAATTAGCTTATTTAATTAGTGTATACTCGACCAAGTCGAATCCTTGTGAGGCGAGGTCCACCTGTGCTCAGCGGAGCTGTCACAGGAGCACGAAAGACTGTTAGTACGCGGGTTGTGATGGGATTTTAGCTCTGATCGTATAGGGCAGTAGTTAAGAGACATGGTAACAATGTGCGCGGTGTCTCCGGAAGACTGTGAGCCGCGGGCCCGGTGCGCGACCGCCGCGCTGACTATGTGAGTGGGGCCGGGTGCGAGTGGTAATGGTGTGACGGCGCGATGGCAGCGGTCGCAGGGCTGTACGGACTAGGCGACGACCAGCGCGCCCGGCATCGCCGCGGTCAGGCCAACGCCGAGCGCTCCGAGTCCAGAGACGACAACACCGAGGCGTGAGTACACTACACACACTTTATTTAATTACCAATACTAAAAATACATTTATTGTTTGCAAAGCTCATTCACATGCTGCGATTAAAGGTGTATCGATGTTGTCATCTCAGAGTGAAGTATGGATTGTGCTCGCGCTTTCTTTTAAAATCGATATATTGTATCGAACGTCGGATGTTGTTGTATATAATGTTGAGTAACTTGGTTTATGGATACTAATATCGATTAAATATAAATATATATGTAGGCAAATATAAGCTTAGGTACTGAGGAAGACCGGTCATAAGGTTTTCAATCGCACGGTGTCAAGAGTGAAGTTTGCTCTATCAGTCGATGACTTATGAAATATTTATTGACGAGTAACCACTGAGATAAAATGAAATAGTATGAGAGCTATAGACGGACACCTAGTTCTTGCATATGTGACACCATAACGAGAGCAAAGAAAGCCCTAAAGTTAGTTTGATATACTATAAGTTTACTTATTTCTAGATCCGGGCAGAAGCCAGGTGGTGGATGGTTCATCAGTGGAGGCTTAGTCTAATAGCAAAAATGGTTCTTTAGTAATAACAATTTCGATTTGATTCTACCGAATATATAGCAATGAAGTTGCTTCCATTACATTAAACTAAGGTTAACATAATTATATAATTAAGTGGCTTTATACATAAACTTCAATCTCGTTGCAGTTAGAGCTTGAATAAATTTAAAAGTTATCGTTTTATCCTCATTAACAGTAGGTACAGCTCTTAAACAGGACAAAGCTAGAAAATAGTATTGTAGGTTTCTGCATTTATGTAGCCCCCAAACTGTTTTCCAAAGTCAGATTATAAAGAAGTTTAGCTAAATTTAGGCTGCAGCCTGACCAAATACCAAATTGAGTGTACATACCGATGCAAAGACAAAAATGTATATACGAGAGTGATTTTGCGGGCGGCGACCAAAGCAGGGTCGCCGAGGGTTCTATATATGAGCAATATGAGCAGTATTAGCAGGACGAGCCGCACTGCACGCCCGCGCCCAGCACCCGGTTACGCAAGCCGCCCGGCGCCCTGTGCGGCTTCAACCAAGGTCGGACAGAGAAACTAGCTACAAATCCTCCTGTCACCTATACACTAATTTAATACACCAATTCAATACTTAAATTTAATAAACAAATCAATTATTTGATTGATTAATACGTTACAAATAGAAAGCAGCGTATCTGAACCTTTTATAAATTGATTATGATTGATCTGGTATATACCAGCGTCCAAAATATTTGTAGGCAAGCCGGAGCTAATTAGTCTATCCTTTTCTTTCTTCAGAGTAGAGATAAAGCAAATAAAATGATACAGAAAATGCAAATTTTCACAAAATTAAGCAAGTTGTTGGGAATCGAGTTCAATGGACGCTCCGCTACTTATACCTGGTACCAAAGTGTTATTAGTAACCCGCTTATTCATAAACGTAGACAAGACTCAAACCAAGACTTTTTAGTGAAATAATTTTTGTCTGTTTCTAAAAAACACGACTGCCAAGTAGCAGATAGCAAGCTGGAAATCATTTAATTACCTTCATTTGAGCCTAAATTCATGTCATCCGAGTTTGCGCAATCCCAGGAGGTGCGCTCAACTTACTTCACCAGGCGAGTTGCGTATTCTGATTTTTGTTACTCCAGAACATTAAATACTGTTAAATACTACGTGAAATGAGGCAGATTCTTAGAAATAATACGAAAAATAAGGCATAGAGACGATGTTATCATGTTAAACTTTCTATCAACAACATTCGGTTTTATTTTTCTAAGACTCACTGTTTTGATTACAGGGCACTAAACTGAACTGTGTTCAATATTTATCCCTATAGGTAATGTTACGTGTGGTTAGATAAAGTTGCCACTGTCAACACTTTAGCATCTTTAGTATCTTTACCTAGCTAGGGTTGACGTTATTACAAATCTAAAAATTAAATGTAGGTGACGTTTAAATATAGATAACGGTGAGCATTATTATCTTTAAAAAACCGGCCAAGAGCGTGTCGGGCCACGCTCAGTGTAGGGTTCCGTAGTTTTCCGTCCGTCACAGTAAGTGTCCCCACTTAAGAGTTAAAATAACACCGCCATGTAGGATATGATATGAGCGTTCCACCTACAGCGACATCTATCGGCAAATTAAGTAAACTATTGCGCGCGAGCTTAAAGTATGGAAGATGATTTTTATGGGATAATTATTTATTGCGTGAACCGATTTTGACCGTTTTTACTTTATTTGAAAGCACGTCATTTCATTGTGATTTTGTAGAAATTACAGGTACAATAAACATCTGCTTATACGGTTAAATTACAAACTTAGTTCAGAAATTATTTTGTATTTTTTTTTCAAAAACTATTCAACCTATCAAGTTCAAAATAATTTTCCTAGAAAGTTTTTATAAAGTTCTACTTTTGAGATTTTTTTCATATTTTTAAAACTTATGGTTCAAAAGTTAGAGGGGGGGGGACACATTTTTTTTTACTTCTAGAGCGATTATTTCCGAAAATATAGACATTATCAAAAAATGATTTTAGTAAACCCCTATTCATTTTTAAATACCTATCTAACAATATGTCACACGTTAGGGTTGAAATGAAAAAAAAAATCACTCCCCACTTTACGTATAGGGGAGGTACCCTAAGAAAACATTTTTCCCCACTTTTTATTTTACCACTTTGTCGGCGTGATTGATATACATATTAGTACCAAATTTCAGCTTTCTAGTGGTAACGGTCACTGAGATTATCCGCGGACGGACGGACGGACGGACGGACGGGCAGACATGGCGAAACTATAAGGGTTCCTAGTTAACTACGGAACCCTAAAAATGGTGTACAGTCTACGTCAAAGATTTGTTTACATTTTAGAACCTTATTACAAAGGAGTAAGGTGCAAATGTATAAAGATATCTTGACGTCGACTGTGCACTTGCATTTTCAATTATCTTTGGAGTTTTTCACTATTTATTGTGTATGCATTATCTAGTCATAAAATAATTTAAAAAATCAAATTTGGATAATTGTGACAGCCCTAATTTTAAACAAATTATTTGTATGAATTCACGAGGAATCCTGCGGCAACTTTACCTACTAGGCAGAATTGCCAGATTTCGTTACGTACGTACGTTGTTGCGCAAAAATAGATTGTATGTATTCGAAAACTCATACACTAAAGGAGATCATCAATTCCGGGCCTGCTTCCGATTTGGTGACGTATACGGTTTATTCCATTTATTTCTACTTTTTAAGTAAATGCCCATTTTATTACGAAACTAGACAAAATGTTTTATGAAAATGAACGTGATTTAGAAATAAAAAATAAAAAGTAATTTCGTTGTTTTTTCCGCGATCTAAATAATGCTACACAAGCCGTTAACGTCCTTACAGCATTGACATAAGTAAGGCTTGAACCTGAACGGACATTTTGTCTGTGCTCTAGTTTGCGACTGACAATAATAAATAAATAAATATTATAGGACAATCTTACACAAATCGACCTAGGCCCACAGTAAGCTCAATAAGGCTTGTGTTATGGGTACTAGACGACGATATATATAATAGATAAATATGGATAAATACTTAAATACATAGAAAACATCCATAACTCAGGAACAAACATCTGTCGTCACACGTTTTTTCTCAAGTGCGGTTTGGTACTATTTGCTAAATCAGAATATTGTAATATTTGGATATTATCGAAGCCTACGAATATGGAAGAGTAGATTAAAGAACGACTGTAAGTATTAAAATGTCAAAAAATTCAAAATGCGTAGATACTCATGATAGTCATGATGCATTTTGGTGCGGAGCTCGGATATAAAATGTGGGATTCATGAGTGCATAATCACGTGCTGTTTTGATAACAAAACGCATTTTTAGGGTTCCATAGCCAAAATGGCAAAATTTGAACCCTTATAGTTTCGTCATGTCCGTCTGTCCGTCCGTCCGTCCGTCCGTATGTCACAGCCATTTTACTCGGAAACTATAAGACATATCTTTATCAAATTTTAACATAAGGTGTATTTTGTGTGCCGCTATTTAGTTCTGTACTAAAATTGCTAAAAAAAAAATTAGGGGGGGCACTCCATACATGTAACTAATTGTCAAAATTTCTACCAAATATCAACATGATACATATCCATCGATAGGTTTTTAAAAATAACATTGATTTGAACATTTTAAGATTAAGTAGATATTTTCAGAAATAATCACTCCGAAAGTCAAAAAAGTTGTGCCCCCTCCCCCCTGTAACTTTTGAACCGTAAGTCCATTAATTATGAAAAAATTCAAGAAGATACATCTTGGAATATTTATTCTTTCCACGAAAATTATTTTGAACATTATCGGTTTAGACGTTTTTGAGATATCTCCAAAAAACTACGTACATAGGCAGATTGAGATAATATTTTATCGATAGCCGGTACGGAACCCTCCATTATGAGTGGTCCGACACGCAATTGGCCGGTTTTTTTTTTCAATTTAGTAATGTCTGACATTAGTAGTAGTGCACTAACATTGGTAAACCGTATCTCTTTGTCGAGTGAATATTAGCAACGATAGTTTGACAGCCATACTTTGCTTACCTAAATATAAAAAACTTACGACAGGATAATTCACATTCACATATCCGATTTACAAAAATTCTTTAATAAACCAGTATTAATTTTGTGTTGTAATACAAATCATAAACGTGTACGCTTTAAAATATTGTCCTTATCACATTCATGTTTTCTCATCCATTTCCGTTAGATTTCATAACTATTTTATGACCGCCCTGATCTAGAAATTAAAGCGATTGTTTTGATAGCTATCCATTTCATAATTATACGCTCCTTTATCATCAGGGGCAAGTCGCAACAAAATTGACGATCTCCTGTTACCTGGCTCCCAAATAGTATAAATAAATTCTATAAAAACCGGTAAGTAGGTAACGATGCCAAACATATATCAACTTTGCCTGTGTTCGTTTTCCCTCCATTATTATGTCATTATTATGTGGGTATTGTTAACAATTTGTTACAAAAACCACGTCCTCGGTATATGCTTATCGTATACAAATTATTACATTATAGAGACCTGATCTTGTCTTAATTTTATAAAGTTGCCACGTTTGACGGTAGCAAAATACAATTACTGCAAATAAAATCAGAAAAAAATGTGAAAAAATATTATGTCATTGTTATATCGAAACAGATTAATTGTTATAGAAATGTAAGTCTCTCAAAGTCCCCAAGCTCCTCTTAATCTCTTGATCGGAAACTTTTTCAATGTTCACCCGGGACAAGTATTCATTCGACAAATGTGTATGTTTTCTGATTTAGTAAATCAACTTCATATTAAATTTTTGTAGCGCGGAAATAATTTGAAATATACTGTTTAAGATGTATAAAGTTTTAACATACCTACACGTATTAGGTAAGTTATGTACCAATACTTTAAAACATCTTAACATACATACATAAAAACAATTAACTAAAGTAGGAATTAAGAAAACTTTTTATGTGACATTTTTGCCTTTATTTCCCGATAAAAATAAATAAATTGAAATTCTGGTCAAAGTTCATCTCATCAGCCTGTGCAGTTAATTAACAAGGCCATAAAATCCACAAAAAAAATTAACTGACAAGGTGCTTAGTACTTTCTGTCAAGTGATATTTGTCATAAATGTCAGAACGATTACCTGTCAGGCTAGTTACGCGTTATGACGTCCAGTCTAAATATGGTTGTATTTTTCTAACAAATGGCATTCATTACATTACAAAAGCGGGGAGCAAGAAGTGACAGTGGGTACTTACAACGTCAAAGAGAAACACACGGTTTCTCTAGTATCTAATGCTGCAACCACACTTCGCCTATGCGGACGAATATTCGTGTTGCGTCTCTTTCTTATTGTATAGAATAAGAAAGAGACGCAACACGAATATTTGTCCGCATAGGCGAAGTGTGGTGCCATCATAAGATAATAAAATAACAAAATAGCATGACACTGACATTTTTTCAGTGAAGTGACCAGTTAATTGGTAAGGCTTCCTTGAAACACCACTTACGTGGTGCCTTCTTGGTCAGTTATTGTTTACCCCATCAACAGGATGTTTTACTTAGCAAAGTTGTTTTCTCTAATTTTCTCCGGTAATTAACATAAACTTAATTAATATATTGTAAGTAAATGTACTCCTTCACTCGCGCATAAGACGATTGTCGCCAGAGTGTCCTTGAGCGTTTGGGCGCTCTGTACCCGCGCCACCCGCGCCACCCGCTTACCCCTCTAGGCCAGTCAAATTGTAATAATTTTTTTCCTATAAAAACAAAGTGCGATGTAAAGCTGCATTTTTGGTATGTTATTTGGGTCCCTAAGGGGAATATGAAACTGTGTTTTGCAAGAAAAAAATAATTGTGCTCCCTGCGTAATACTGCGAAATGTTCGCCCTTTTTTTAGTTTCTCCACTTTCATTAAAAATCTGCATGTTTTTCGGAATTAGTTGCTTATCAATGATTAAAGTTTATTAAATTAGAAATCATTTGAGCCCACTGACAGTATCCTAGGCTAGTTAATGATATATGAAGCTTCAAAAACTGCAATTTTGAGTTTTCTTCATGTTTACAGCTAAATATCGCTACAACCGCGCGTGCTAAGAGCAAAATACGAGAATTATTATTAGGTAATTTATAAACCTTTCATTTAAGCCCAAAACGGGGTCTATAAACCTTTTAGTCCTCTTATAATCGTTAAAAAAATAATTGCTATAATTGATGTCTTGAAATATGGGACTAAACTAACATCAAAAATTTTAATAACTCAAATTAAAGAAACAAAGTGTACACAAGTTACAAACAGAAAAGTAGAGGTAAAACAATTGGCGGTCTTTTCGCTAAAGAGCGATCTCTTCGAGACAACCTTTGGGAACCGGAAACCTTTGTAAATTAACAGAAAAGTAGGTGTTGCAAAAGCAAATAAACCAAACATTAATAAACTTACACATATAAAAGAAAGAAAAATAAATAAATAAGCTCATATATATATATATACATACCTATATATTAAATATATTACATAAAATAAGAAAATATAAACTCGGACTAAACACACTAACTACATGCCACGGGTTGTTATTGGAGTTGCATGGGAGCGACAATTAATGTTCTTTAGGTTGTTTCTTAAACACAGCAAGAGATTTAGCACGCCTTAATTCTAACAGTTAATAGTTCCAAAGTCTTACAGCCTGAAAAGGAAAACAACTATTAAAAAATTTTGAAGAAGACGGGACATTAAGTAGCAATTTTTGAGCAGATCTGGCCGAAAGCGTAACGTTCTGATGAAAAACGAAGTCCAACGTGGGTCAATTCGGTTTACACAGGGCGGTTCAACAACACGTAGGGAGCTTAAAAACCGCGAGCCATACGGTTGCCTCTCGGATACTGTAACTACTTAACTATAAGTATTTGAAAGTGTTTTCACTGAACCAGTACTTTTTCAGACAAATGATCTGAAATGAATGACAGAAAAAAGTCCAGATGATTTGAGCAACTCATAAGGGAGTCGAAATGTTACCCTTCTGTACGACTCCTACTCCCCTGTAGGATGCCGAAATAGTCGAACTATTATAATGTATACTTTAGCATGTGACTAATTCACCATAACTTAATCTAACGCTTTTGATCATTTTTAACGAAGATAAATATTTCGATCGGCTGCCCTTACAATGCTAATGACAGTAGATATACTGAAAGGTCCCACCTTATATTAATCTACCGCGCTCGAGTAAAATCCAAAAATCCCCTCTTTGTCTCCCCATGGACCTATTGTTAAAAATAAAAATGTGGGGTTAGTCACCAAACGAACATTTTTAGGTTAATTCCTTGAAATTATTAAACAAAAACAATAATATGTATGGTGATGATTCGTGAAAAATATAACAAACCCAATATTCTAAAAGGGATGTGTTCCTGAAAATGTTTGCAAAACGTTTCAATAAACGTTTCTGTAAATTCGGTCTGGGCATGGAAATTATTTAGTCTGAGGAAATTGTTTTCCTAAAATATTCTTTGGAACTGAAAAAGACTTCATACTTTACTTGTGTTTCGTTCACCCATTAGGCACATTTAGGCCTATATTTCAAGACATCAATTGTAGGTAGCAATTCTTTTTTTTACAATTACAAGAGGACAAGAGGTCTAAAAGGTTTATCGACCCCGCTTTGGATTTAAATGAAAGGTTATTAAAGATGCTAACCATTATTTTCATAGTTTTTCTCTCAGCACGAGTGGTTGTGAGAATATTTAGCTGTAAACATGAACAAATCTCAAAAACTTAAATTTTTGGAAAAAAATAGCAGATTTTGAAGCTTCATATTTCATTAACTATTATACCTAGGATACTGTGAGTAGGCTCAAATTATTAACAAATTAATTAAGTTTATTCATTGCTAAATAACTAATTCCGAAAAACAAGCAGTTTTTTAATGAAAGTGGAAAAACTAAAAAAAGTTCGAAAATTTCGCAGTTTTTTGCGTATTACGCAGGGAGCACAATTTTTTTTTGCTTGCAAAATACAGTTTCATACACCCCTAAGGGTTCCAAATAACATATCAAAAATGCAGCTTTACATCGCGGTTTGTTTTTTTAATATACTATTTGACTGCTGTACTCTCATTGCGATCGCACGTAAATCCACCACGATGCACCGGAACGATGTTCAAATAATGTGACTTTATTCAGAGGCGCGAGGGCAGATTTATAATAACTATAATCCTTTTACGGATTTTTGTGATTAAGGGTCGGGTATAGGCTGGGGAATTTTCAGATTCTGTCAAATTATCCTGATTCACACACAACCAGACTTCACGCACACTACCACACTTTTGGGGGACAGGTCATTGACCACTTTTTTTTTAAATGTATGTTCACCGATTATTCGAAGACGGCTGGATCGATTTGGAAATAAAGCAAAAACGAGGACCCCGACGATTTGATATAACCTCCTCCTCGAAATCTTGAAGTCGGTTGATGAGCACTTATTTTTTATGATTTTTTTAAATATGGACTAAATAAAAAACACTTCTATCGATATTCTAATGTTGTAAAGAATCTTACGTATACGAAATCTACATATAAGGGTTCTTCTTTGACATTTCTAAAAACTGACGAGAGATTTTAATTTTAAACTAATTACTTAACACGAAAGTTATGACCACTTTTTTGGCCAAAAATTGTTCGACTTTGATGTCAAATATCTCGAAGACAATAAATATTGAAGTAAATGTAGGATATTATATTGTTTAAGGTCGTTACTGATAATATAATAAATAAGCTATAGGGCGCCACTTTGTAGTTTGTAGGCAGATTATTTTCCGATAGTAGCTGCCAACAACGAGATGCCAGCATAAGTTGTCATCCTTTGTGCGCAAGTCGACTAATGAGCCCTTTATCTTATGCACAGCTTGCCTGTAGCTACTCAAACCATTTTACCACCTACACGTTATACTTTGTTGTCATTCAATGTTTGGATTGGTTGGAATCAAATGATGTGCTTGTTTGGTATTCACACATAATCTAGCTCGCCTCGGAGTTGTGCACCCAAATCCTGTAAAAGAGACCATATTAAAGCGGGCTTTATTTGTACAAATGTGTCAAGTTTATAACTCTTTTTAGTATATAATAAGAAAAAGGTGCGCAACACAAATATTTGGACAAATACATCAAGTATATTAAGAGCCATTACACCTAGTATTACTGTACTCCGACAGCGCCTCTCAGTTTTTAGGGTTCCGTAGTCAACTAGGAACCCTTATAGTTTCGCCATGTCTGCCCGTCCGTCCGTCCGTCCGTCCGCGGATAATCTCAGTGACCGTTAGCACTAGAAAGCTGAAATTTGGTACTAATATGTATATCAATCACGCCGACAAAGTGGTAAAATAAAAAGTGGAAATTTTTTTTTTATTAGGGTACCTCCCCTATACGTAAAGTGGGGAGTGATTTTTTTTTTCATTTCAACCCTAACGTGTGATATATTATTGGGTAGGTATTTAAAAATGAATAGGGGTTTACTAAAATCATTTTTCGATAATGTAAATATTTTCGGAAATAATCGCTCCAGAAGTAAAAAAATATGCGTCCCCCCCCCCTCTAACTTTTGAACCATAAGTTTTAAAAATATGAAAAAAATCTCAAAAGTAGAACTTTATAAAAACTTTGTAGGAAAATTATTTTGAACTTGATAGGATGAATAGTTTTTGAAAAAAAAATACAAAATAATTTCTGAACTAAGTTTGTAATTTAACCGTATAAGCAGGTGTTTATTGTACCTGTAATTTCTACAAAATTACAATGAAATGACGTGCTTTCAAATAAAGTAAAAACGGTGAAAATCGGTTCACGCAATAAAGAATTATCCCATAAAAATCATCTTCCATACTTTATGCTCGCGCGCAATAGTTTACTTAATTTGCCGATAGATGTCGCTGTACGTGGAACTCTCATATCATATCCTACATGGCGGTGTTATTAACTCTTAAGTGGGGACACTTACTGTGACGGACGGAAAACTACGGAACCCTACAGTGAGCGTGGCCCGACACGCTCTTGGCCGGTTTTCAAATAAAGATTCAATTAAGGCGGCTGGCTACGAGCCGAAGCGTAATGACGTCGTCTTTGCAGAGCTTAGCGCAGGGCGAGTGCACACACTCGTGTGTCGGGCTAAAGCTATGAACACATGTGTCGGAAATGCCACTTAATATTGTTTTAATAATAATTGAGAAAACACCTTTTGGCATGAAACAAGTTAATTTATGAAGCTTAGTTGCAAAGATTTATAAAAATACGTCTCTTGTCTATTACTGGATAATGAGATACACATCCTGAATTCTATGTCGTTTATAAATACTTATTAACATGATTATGTTTGTTATGTAAATTAAACCTATGAAAAGAATTCGTTAAATAACTTATTAAGAATATTTGAATGTGTATGGGCTGTGATTAATGTAAATGTAGTTATAAAGTTATTTCCTTAAACGATACAAGAAAAAAACATTGTTTCAGCGGGCAATACGGTGTGCGCCGTGAAAAATATGTTAATGCTGTGTTACAAGAAAAATACATTTAACTTAGTTCTCAGAAATAAAACAATTAAAAACGGATTTTATCGCGTGTACTGAGCTTAAATTACATCCCGACGTTTCGAACACTTTACAGCGTTCGTGGTCAACGGGTCGACCCGTAAATCCGTTTTTAATTGTTTTATTTCATGAATAACTATCGCGGCAACCGAAGACAATATTAGTTCTCAGAAGTTGTTTAATTTACACAAGCGAGATATTGAGTAATATCTGCTTCCCTACGCACAGGGCGCAGAGATACCCATCATCCACTCCTTAACCATGTCTACGAGTATCACCTCCATGCTGTTGCGGTGTTCCGCGCACCGCATTTTTTATGCACTATTTACCGAATACTTATTTTAAGTTTGTGTAAGTAGGAATATGAAAACTGTCATTATCTAGAAAACTGGCTGAAGACTACACATTTTCTAATCTTACCTTCCATACATAATACCTACACACGCCACAGACCATATCGAAATCTTGAGTATAATTTTAAACTCCTATGTAATACTCCTATGTAGTATAATTTTTAAACTCGTATGTAATCTTTTTAAATAATAAATCTAGTGCGCCTGTTTCCCTTCCGGGTTCAGTTTGCCGTCCACCTGACCAAGCTGGTACAAATATATGGCAAAAACTTGAATGTAAACGGAAAACTTACACACTTTTGCTAAAAAAAATTGATAATAAACCCCGCATGTATAATTTAACGTAATATTGACCTAAAAACTAGACTATTTATATAATTATAAGCTATACAATGAGATATAGGTATTCAAAAGTAAAGCTACTTGCATCACAAATTCTAAAAGTGGAGGTCAATTACTTTTAATTTTATTACTACATTCTATTTATAACTATTTATAACACCTCTAGTATAACGCTCAAAAAATACACCAGTATTACCAGTGACTGTGCCATCTTGCGGAGAGAGTTGAAACTAACGCAGAACTGTGGGATACCAGTGCCACCTAGCGTCATACATATTAACTAAATGATACCGCGTCTAGTGCATGCTTTGGATCGCACTCGTGTTCGACAGATGGCGCTATCTTTCAAACATTTTATTCGTAATGTATAAATGTGACATTTCAACTAAATACCTACCTTACCTCATTGTCGAATGTTGATATGCCTACTGCCATGAAAATTCATTAAGAAATAAAGGTGTACCCTTGTTTTGTCGACAACCTTTTCATCGAATATTATTTCATCGACAACGATTCATCGAAACTTTAGTACTAGTAATATTGTTTGGCGTTATTTTATTTCAACTACCATTTATTTAAATTTAACTTACTACGTAGAAATACTATTCAACAAATATTACTTAATCGCTGATTTGTTTCAAATTATTATATTAATTAGCACAACTACAAAACATTGCAATTCATTTCTTCGACGTATTACTTTAATACAATTTTATATGTCCTACTGCACATTTATACAACACCATACTGCATATTTACTGTGGCCAGAAGTGGATTAGGTTAGGTTAGAACTGCGTCCCCCAAGAAAACGAACTGTTGCCAGAAGTGGGTTAGATCAGGTTAGAACTGCGACCCCCAAGAAAACGAACTGTTGTCAGAAGTGGGTTAGGTTAGGTTGGAACTGCGACCCCCAAGAAAACGAACTGTTGCCAGAAGTGGGTTAGGTTAGAACTGCGATCCCAAAGAAAAGGAACTGTGGCCAGAAAAGACACACATGATCAGATGAACAATTTCATATCTGAAACAACCCACATAGCTATAATCGCGCGACTGACGTGATTGCGTTTAGTTTCACGAAATATTACCAATTGAAATAATTTTATGCGGACTAAATATTATTACATGTAAAAAAAATGAAATAAAAAAACCCAAAATGAAAAGCCATGACATGAATTTTATTGAAATAAGTCAACTACCAATTAAAAGACCTCGGTTCCAATTACCTAGTAACGAGTCCTCGACGCAATGACGTCGATGAAATGAAAATACTTGAAACGTTGTCTTTGAAATAATATTCGATTAAATGTCTGTCGGCAATTGAATAGTAAACCAGAAATAAACCTTATCAATAACTGACAATAAGGTCCCTTTTATTTAAAAACATCACATATTATAATGTAAGTTGCTTGGCATTCAATGCAGACAATGCAGTATACAGTTGACATAAATATATGGTTAACGCCTTATTAGATTTTAAAAAAGTTTTGCCAACACTTACTTAACTAGAAATAGTTGTTGGATTATGCAAATTAAGAAAAAAACCGTCGCGAATTTATAATTGCCAGACCAGCACCACCAGGCTTCTGAGAGTTACGTCCCAAAATGCTAATTAATTTACTCCGAAACTACTGGACCGATTACGTTGAAATTTTGTACACATAATACAGTGTGTAACAAAAATAGTGGTAATCCGTTTAAGGCCATAATTGGTATCGTATTACGACTAAGAAAAAGTAGAAGAATTATTTTTTACGCCAAAAAAAGTCACATTTTTTTATTTATAGTATATTCTTTAGTCGATTTTATAATTTTAAGCTTTTATTTGAATAAAAAGATTATATAAATATATTAATTATATAAATATGGACGGACAACTGACATATGATGACGAAAACTAGCAGAATTACCCTACACAGCCTAAAATTATCAATAAATACAGTAAATAGGTCTTTACTTATAAATTACACAAAAAATAATAAGAAGTCTATAGACAAGTGTGAGTCGGACTTAAGGAAAACAACTTTGTTAAAATTCTGTGTTGTACGCATTCCTCGGAGCGCGAGTCCGACTCGCACTTGACCGGTTTCTTTTAGGTAGGTACCATAAACAGAACCTAGTCTTAACACTTTCTTCGTATCGTCAGAGACGTCTGGTATCGTTATTGTTGACCTAGTCTAGTCTAGGTCAGTAAGCGTAGACAGTTTAAAATGTCAAGCGTAAACCGAATTTATTTCGTTGTTTTATGGTCCTGACAAACTGATGAATTAAAATTACAACATTCGTGAATTAAGAAGCTGACCTAGAATAACTTCAAGGCCGGCTGGCGACTCGCATGGCGTCGAGGCGTCTAGAGTCCTAGCATCCCAGCGCCGCACTGCTGTATCATTCCGGACACCAACGGTAGGGGGAGGGAGGCACGAGGCCTCCGCCACCCGCGGCCCGGGCCGGCGGGCCGCCGCGGCGCCGTGCCGGCTCCCGGTGCAAGCACGCGCTGGATGTTCCCGTCCCTGAACGAGCACTCTCTTCAAGACAGGGATCGTTACCGCTTATACTACTAAACAAAATAGCGCCCGACTTTCGGAATGTTTACGTGATTTCTAAAATTTAATTTAGGTAAACGTAATAAATTAACAGATTATCCAAAAAATATGACGTTTTGAAGTCAAAGGTACATGTCATTACCGGTTGTCAATAAGGCGTTACTGCCATAAAAAATAAATAAACTATATTAATAACCTACAATGATGTACCTATTCATTAACACATTCAGCTACGCTCGTAGCCCATAGCCACGTATTCGTCGCATGTAGCTCGTAGTAGCTACGAACAGAGAACCCGACAGTCGGCTTCTCGGCACTGAATATGTTAACAATCGAGATACCGCAATTGAATAACATTTAAATAGGCATGGTGAATTTTTTTCATGTATGGTATCAATCGATTCGTTTTGTTGTGAGGATCAAATGTCTATATGCGGCCAATTGCGTTATAAAGCAACACAAAAGTCAGAAATATGACTTAAAGTCTGAGATTTGCATTTGTTTCTCGAAACGCTCCTAACAAAATGACGTGCAAAAGTGACGTCACGATCATATCGTCGTCCTGTTTAAAGTAGGGAAAAATTATGAATTTGCTATTTTTACAGTGAATTGTTGCGTTTATGTACGAGTATATGGTTACCATAGAATTTATTTAACAGAAAAATGTTAAAAATCGAATGGTATCATTGTTTTTTTTTATTTCGTACTTTTAATTTTGAAGCATGATATCTTTGAACCATTTCAATAGATTTTGAAGTTCGCATGATGAGACTTGTGTTATCGTCGTTCTATGTTACCACGTTGTGTTACATACACATCTTCCTGATTGTGACCTGCTCGATTAGATGTAACAAAGTACATGTTGTCATAGAGAAAATAAGTGTTTACTCCATACAAGGATAATTACATTACCTAAATATAATAAGTTTAAAGTGAGCTTTGATAAAACTTTTTATTCATAAGATTTCGGCTTAATAAGTGTTAACCTGTTACGTTTTAAGTGTGCTTTAAATTTATAAAAAAATAGTTTAACCATACCTCCCATACGACTTATTATTATTAAGTAAAGTTGCTAATATATGGAGTTAGCAACCTATTACTTACATACTGGGACCGAACGACCGTTGATATAAACCCCTATGTGTAATAATGGTCTGGTTCAGGTCGAAAATACTAATATCCATATTCAAAGCCACAATGCATTCGAGGGACGCGGCACAGATTCACATCTGTAAAATATTACTTCGGCATCAACAACGGGACGACCCACGATCGCCTCCTAACCCCTCCCTCTATACTATCCATTCGTTTTATACCTACTCGTTAATAATTGTTACCTTTTTAAAAAATAAAAAGTTTATCTAGGAGAGGACAAGAAGTTAGAGAAAAAAAATAACAAAAAAAAATACTTGCATAGGTACTTATTTATCAATGATGTCGTCTGATGACACCTCTCGATCTAATAATGCATCTATCATGCAGTAGCTACTTATCTTAAATTAATTATTTTATTTAGAGCTCATATTTAGTATATTTAACCAATCCCCATAGCATTGGACTTTAGTCCTATATCTATCTTATTTAGTAATGAGAGAGGGAACGCAACAAATATATATGCATTTTGATTCAGAAAATGTCTTAAGTCATATCACAATGCGTAAGATTAGATCGGGTCACTCTAATGCTGAAGCTACAACAAGGTTGTCAAAACCGGCGTAGCCCGACAAGTGCTACGGGACGCGGCGTAGCACAACCTAAGGAGGCCTAAATACTCGTAGCCCAACTTTAAAATTCCGCTCGCGCGTATTGATGCATACGAGTTGCAATATGAGCGGATAGGGAAGGCCGGTGAAAACTTATTGTAGAGGGCGCTGTTCCAGATTCCATACATTGAAATAAAGATACAGACTCAAACTCAAACTCAAACTCAAACATTTATTCAGTAAGTAGGCCACAAGGGCACTTTTACACGTCAAAGTAAAAGAGAGAGAAAAAAAATCAAACTACACCGGTTCTAACCCTACACCTCTGACCCGAGAAGAATTATGTCCGGCAAGAAACTCGGCGGGACTTATTTTTTCAAAACAACAGTACATCAAAACTAAACAATACATATAGTGCGTTGTTCTATAAGAAAACATATCAAACCAAGGTTAGATTAACCAACAATAGGTTATAGTTTAAGAAAAATACCAAAGAAAAAAGATGAGTCCAAATCTGACTATTGAAAATAAATTACATACAAGTTTGATATACTTTCTTACCTGAACTGTGTCTTCTACATAAATTTCCAAATTATAATAATCAATCATCAACAGTTAGAAGCAGAAGACGGATGGTCCATCACTATACATGTACGAGAGCCGTTTACAATAGTATACAGTCAAAAAGCTTTTCTTAGCCAAAAACCTTCCCTATGGCGTTAATCTAGAATTTTATAGCATTTTAATTTTAGAGTATTTCAGAAGCCGGTGGATTTCAATTTCGGAGCAAGTTGAGACAAAACATTGTATTATTTTCACGAAAATAAATAAAAAGTACTTCGTGCCATTCAAATCAGGATTGGTCATTTATTTTGAAAAGGTATTTTTCCTAAACCATGTCGAGGTCTAGGTTTTTCGATAAATTTTATTATTAAAAAATATTTTGACCCGTTTTCAAGATAACGGAAATACTTTCGTAAAAGGATGCCGTCATTCTATTTTTAAACAGTCAAAACATTGTAGGAATTACCATTAACTTTTTTCTCCACGCGACCACTGACTGGGTCGTTTGAATTTTGCCATCATTCTATGTAAAATGCGCCCAAATCGTCTCGCCATCTCCTTTTCGGTCTACTTGCACCTCGGCTCGCGTCTTTCATGGTGTGTCGTGGATCCTACTGGATAACCATTTTAGCCCATTTGTCCGGATGCATGCGGCAGACATTCCCAGCCCAGTTCCACTTCAGCTTGACGGTCTTGACACCTACATCCACAACTCGAGTTCTGGAGCGTAGATTTGCGTTTCTGATTCGATCAGTTCTACGAACAATTTGTATACTACGCTCGAATGCTCACTGGCAAACCTTGAGTTTGGATTTTGGAGCCTCAGTTAATGCCCAGGTTTACGCGTCGTCGTAGATTAGGATGGGCAGGATAGACATGTCAACGAGTTTGCGCTTGAGACACAGTAGAAGCACATTTTATTTTCCAACTCGGTACTCGCAGGTTATCATTTAATTCTGTAAAAAGAAACGCGAAAAAAGTTGAGACGCTTAATATCAGGAGGCGGCTTTACATTCCCTGAAAGGTATAGAGTAAAATAGGTCGTGTTTGTCCGGGTGACGTCACGGCCCCGAGCTCTGCAATCAGCGCATTGCAACCGAGCGGTTGAGACGCTTTATCGCGCCGTTTTGCGGTGCGGGTGATCCATTTTCGAGATGCATATGCATGTGTGCGCCACCATCACTGTCATTGACACTTGACGTCAGATACAATTTGTAAAATCTCGAAAATCTGTTTTTTTTTTTTTTTATTATCGGGGCTTGTTAAATGGGCTCATTCGACTCAGTATTCGATCCAGCATATTCGATTCTAAAAATATAAAATAAAATCGCTTCCATGCAAAACTTAAGTTTCTCATAGGAACAAAAACTTGACTTAACGGAACGGAAATATTGGACACAATGTTTATTGGTAGAATAGAGAATGTGTACGATTCAGTAAAATTAACCAAAAAAAAGTCTGTTTTGACGCCAGTATTATTATTTACTAGCTTTTGCCCTCTACTTCGTACGCGCAAATATGTACATTCAACATTCAACTTAGGGCATATAAATTCTTCCTTTTTATTCCCTTGAAGGATGATTGCCGCGACAAAACTATTCTTTATATCTCGCCGGGACTCAACTAATTTCCATACATAATTTCAACTAAACAGGGCACCAGTTTAAACGTAAAGAAGTAATAGGCAGATAGTTACATTCACATATATAATATTACTAACTTTCGCCTGCGACTCCGTCTAGCCCATTCATAAAGGTACGTGTTCAAACCTAATTGTATTTAATAATCGCTTGTCCTGTCACTTTGACTGTTGTCTTTGTTAGAAACAGACAAAACATATTTAGCTAAATGGGCTTTGAAACTTGTTTATGAATAGTAAAGGTAATTTATAGTCGACGTATGTATGTTGGTAAGATCTATTTAAACTATTAAAATGTGTTCTAGATTTGATATGAATTACCTTACACAATACTTACAATGTTGCTTTCACTCGTCTTGCTTATAGTCGCGTATCTCATAATATCAAATTAAGCTTTTTAAAGGCGTCGATTCTGTATGTTTGTGCTGTGTTCCGCCGTTGCGTCGAAATTGTGGTGTAATTGAGTTCATAATTGAGGCATATATATTTTTTTAATAACTACATCCCAACCCAACTTCATAATAAACACGAATAATTATGAGCTCGAGCGATTAGTAGACAGGTAATGGGCTAAGTGCGCCAGAATTATTATGTAGAACTAAGTAGACGCCCATTAAAGGTCTTCTGTTCATTGACTCATTTAACTGTGTTCTAACTAGCGCTTTTATACCAAGTTTTAGCGCATATTCTGTACTATCTCTTAACGATATAAAAGTGCAGATCAACGATCTCGTTTACGAATTATAAAAAAATATAAACGCAAAATAAAATATGTTATCGTAACATTTTTTTTTAATTTTGATTTATTTTGGAAACTTTTCTATAACATTTTTGACTGAAATGTATGCCCTACTTCTTGTGCTACCGAATAACACTTCTATTACAATTTACATACGTGCGATGGGTAATTAGACAGATAACGTTAAATTTACCTAGTGCGGCCAAGTTTGGCGCCATAAAACTTTAAAGGTGAGCAATTAAAAAATGGTTCAGGTGGTGATTTGTCGATAAAATTCATCGTACCTACTATTCGTGATTAACGGCTTAACTACAACTGCCCAAACACATTGTATAAGGACTTATTTTTTTTTATTAGCAGGCAATTTATTTATATAGGAAACGAAATTAATAAGCCAAATTAAATTGACACTATTATGGTTTACATATTGCGATACGCACATTTAATCATTTAACTCACATGATTAAGCTTGGGTTAATCATGTCAAGCTGCTGGGGGGTGATTTTTGGCATATAAAACTCTGAATAAAACGAAGAAATTATATTATAAGAATTACAGCGATAGTAATTTAAAATCATGATTATTTATTTATACTATTAATTTCATGCGTAAATAATGGCGACAAACTTTTGTGTGCGATTATATTCAAGGTTAAATTCTTTGAATTCGAGCGCTCGATTGTTAAAAATCGCTCTCGTGGGCTGATATGAAATTCACTCATTAACGACGAAGTGTATTAAATAGCAGTAGCACTAATGTACCTACTGCGATCTGCCACATGAAAGTACTTATCTAATAGTCCAGGGTAGATGAGGTAGAGATGCCAATTATTGAGTGTGTGAATTGGTTGTTTCGTTCTGTTACATATACATAGTGATTTAAATATCTATTAGACAATTGGAATTGCTGGAAACAAATATGTGGCAAACAGCAATGTACCCAGGGCTTCCAATCTTGCGATTTTATGTACGGGCAAATAACGGAATCCCGGCATATACATACAAAAAATCCGGGGATTGGACGCCCTGACTGTACCGACAACTTCAAGCGTTACTGCGTCACTTCGTATCCACAAATTAATTTCACTTTAATATAATCCTTTACATTCAATCGATATTTGACGGCAGTTTTTTTCGCATAGAATACGTCGTTTAAAGTACCGCGGCATTATTAATTTGGATAGTTTAACTACATCGCATACGCACGTCGTAAAACTCAATGGGCGATTATGACCAATACTATACTTGTAAGTTGTAATGCCTAACCCTAGATTTTGCTTCATTTCTGAATGGCCTGGCCAAAAGTAGAAGATCTCTGTTTATAATAAATATTAAAGCATAGTAAATTTCATTAAGTTAATAATAAAATATTAGGTATTTGCGTATAATGGCATCTTGGCTCCGCGCTGTCGGTAAACAATGGGAAGCTTGTGCGAGTAACATCTCAAATTAATTGGCTCCCGCCCAGAACAACGTGATGTATACGAAGAAATATGGAGAGCCTTTGTTGGCTCATAGGGCGATAGCTTTGTTTGGTCTCTCTCGATATGAACATTCACAAACAGGTTGCCTCTTTATGGACTACAAAAAAATGGTATTGAAATAATAGAAAATTACTAATGACTTTATTGTATTAATAACTTAAATAACATATTAAACTACTACTAACAAAAATAAAATAAGGAATAAAAAATATATATGATCTTGGCAATAGCCCACTTAGTCGTAAGGTAGATCAAGAGTAGGCCGTAGCGTAGGCAACCCTACCTCATCAAGTAGCAGAATTCGGCTAACGTACCTACGGTGAAAAGTTATGTATTTGAGTTATTGGTAGCTCGAGCTAAACTTGGAGCATTTTGTACAGTCAGCAAAAAATACCCCATTTTTGACAAAAACTACTTCTACAATTTATTGATTTTTCAATTTGTAGTTTATAGATTGAGTAAACACATTCTAATCTTTTAGATATTATACAGCGTGTAATTTTGATATAGCCGCATATGCTAGTTAGTATAGATATAATTATATGTATATAGCTAGTTAGTATAGATAGAGGGTAGTTAGTATAGTTCGATAATAAACATTTCTTTTTTCCTTGTAAAATTTTCAGCACGCAATGTATCGCTACCTACATGATTACTTTGCCACAAATTAGTGTATAAGCAATACATTGCTGCTCGAAGAAATTTCAAAAATGTATTACTCTGCGTTAAAAGTTAACTAAATATTTATTCCGATATCGATTTATAGCTTCAAAACTTGCGTCTAGTTTCAATTTGCGTTTATATCAAAGATACACACAAACTTATTTAAATCAGTTGGTGGGATACTCTGATTTTAAATATCGTTCAGTCTTATTATCTTTCCGTAATCGGATCAATAGTGTTCCGGACATTCGGAGGCGTATGCGGAGCCGACACTAACGCGTAAGGTCAACAATTTAAAAAAGTGTAAGGAGTATTGCTGCCCCTGCCCGTATCATGAGACACACACAGGTACAGTACCCACAGTAGTGTAATAATTATTAAGAGTATGGAATCTAAAATATCCTTGGCTACTTGGTCGTCAGCCGTAATTGCAACTACTACCTATGCACAAGTAAATACATAAGTTGGCGACGCGCATCTTTGAGGTCACCCACGTCCCTAAACATCGTTAAAAATCACAACTTTTGAACGAACTTATGGTTCAAATCAATGAAGGTGTTTATAAGTAACTACCTAATATTTGATTATTTATTTTATGATTGGTGAACAGTGATTGAATCATTTCCCGTATGTTTATTCTGTTTTAGATAAACAACATTTATGTAATATTTTTCTGTTGTCATGAAGTGAGATTCGCTCTAGGGATGCCGGACCGCGGACCGCGATGCAGTGGTTCCCGTTTGTGTCGATACGCGTGCGGCGAGGGCGGGCGGGTAGACGGGTGGCGCGGCAGGGCGGGCGGCAGGACGCACGCGCGCCCGCCCCAGTATGCCGCCGCCGCGCTTCGGCGACACACGCGATCGCTCGCGCATCGCGACCGCAACGCGGCTCTGTCCGAGATCATGACTCGCCGTGTCCGGTGAGGCGCCGCCGCACGCGCCTAGCTCATTACGTAAGGGCTCGCCGCACGAAAAACGCTCACATATCTAACAAGCATATCCGATTATAAGTTAAGGCGCGGGGTTTCGCGGGAACCGGTCGCTCAAGAAGACTCGCCGGTTGCGCAGTGCGCGGTTGTTTGGTGGTCAGGGCAGCTGGGTGCGGGCAGTCGTTGGGCGTGCCACAGTGCTGGCGCGCGATGGTGCCAGCCCGCGCGGCGCTGTAGGCGCGCCATGAGGAGCGGCGGCGCAGCGGCCCGGGGCGCGGCCGTCATGTCCCGCGAGTAAGGTGGCGGCCGGGGCGCTCGCGACGAGCCGGCCCGGGGGCGCAGCGGGCCTGCCAGCCCCTCCGCCGCGTCCCCGCTGCACCGCCGCACCAGCACCGACCCGATGACATATTCACATTGAGCAGCCACCATTGCTCGCATAGAGTTGGTTGAGAAATGGGGGCTGACGCCTGTCCTCAGGCCGAGGCAGGAATGCCCCCGGGCCCAGGAGGAAGGCGGAGACCAAAGGTACGTACAAACTGTATCAGACGGTATAATAGTACTCGTGGCGTCATGCAGCCGCAGAGCGCGTCGTAAACTGTGCTGCGCTGCGTACACGAGGATGTGATCGTGCGTCACGCGCCCGGCAGCGAGCGCGCCACACGCCGTGAGCTGTACGTCTCTGCTCTCCACACTCATGTATATAGACATTGTCATGGAGTATTTCGACATGTGTTGGTGAGTGCGCCACCTTGCGACTCGCGCCGACCACTAACAGCGCCTCACTCTCGACTCGTCCAAACTAACAAACCTTGTCGAGTGACGTCTGGTGAGTGTGTCTCGAGAATTCTTTTCATGTCCGAGCCATATCTCGTGTGACCTATATTTCGACGCCAAGGCGTTTTAATATTCACCTTCTCCGGAACAAAAGCCGCATCATGTCTTTGAGCTTGTTCTATGAGATGGCAATTTCATATAAATACTAAGCTATTTATTCTAGCAGGTTTTATCTCATTTGAATAGCGTTTTTTGTTAGCTGACTATATGATGAGTGCTTTGTTTTAATCAGAACTATTAATTTTCGTTTCTAATATATGTTTAAATAATAACAAGTACATTAGGTGAACTACTAACTGATGAGTGGAGCGCACTTATAATCATGACATGAAATGAAACTCTCACAATAATTATTTAATTCATTGTAGTTTCTTAATTATTTAGGAATTGCAACTTCCGAGCAATTTTGTTTCGCTAGTTAACTGAACGATGGATGACAGTGTTGTACAAAAATATATTCAGCCAAGAATGACTCACTGTATTGATTATTTCGTGATCGATCGGATGTGGCGAAATAACGTCATCGGTATTGAAAGTTTAATTTACTAACATTGTGTGCAATTCGGACTTCATAAACAAAGGAGTAAATTAAGAAGTTACTTTTTTTTATAAAATAATGCAATGACGTCGAATATTAGGTTAATAATACCATGTGTGATTAATAAAATGATAAATCTTACAATATTTTTGCACATTATTTTAATTAATTAAAATACCTGAGTTAGTGATATACCTACCTAGGCCGCGATTCGAAAAATAAACACACACACTGGAAAGACACAGCTCCAACCCAACTCAACCCAACTCAACTCAACGCTATAACGACATTGACATTTGCTATTCGAACAGATATTCATTCAACATTGGTATCACATTGGTCTCACATTGGTCACACATTGGTCGCACATTGTAGCAATGTTATACCAATGTGAAACCAATGTGAGACCAATGTGAGACCAATGTGATACCAATGTTGAATGAAAATCTGTTCGAATAGCAAATGTCAATGTCGTTATAGCGTTGAGTTGAGTTGGGTTGGAGCTGTGTCTGTCCAGTGTGTATGTTTATTTTTCGAATCGCGGCCCTACTCTTTACATTAATAAGTGTATTTCCTGAATTTTCGAACATGTCACAGGAAGATCACGCACTACTTGACCAAGAACGTAACGTCACGTTATATACACCAGAATCGAAAATGTATGTGTACCTACGCGATTAAGTCCCGTTTAGCTAAATGAGACAAAAACGTAACGTAATCAGGTTTACTGTAACAGTTTTGACCAAAAACGTCTGTCGCCACTATCATTATCCTTATTTAGACCCTTATCTATGTACTTTATGCCATCACCGCGGCAAACACTACACACTATCTTACCTTTGTCATTATTTGTATTTTAAATAACCTATGGCATATACGTTACCACTCGTAGTATTCTGGGTATAACTCCCGTTCCCCCAGAAAAGTGACTCGGCAAGTTACTTAAATTTACTGCTACACCTACCGCAGCGCACTCTGCATTGCGCGATGCTTTACTGACCCGCGATGAGTATACGATTGAGATAGCTGTCAACCCATACTAATTTTGACGTAAGTATATGGCAGACCGGTCCACTCTAATCCTATTCTAAATATTCTAATCGCGGTTCAGTAATAGTAGTAGTAGTCGGAGAACTAGCCACACAATGTTGAGAGCAACGAAACCTCTCTAGTCAGTCCAGAAATACCTATGCGTATTTCTGGACATCTGAAGGCGTCGACGGCATCTTCACGGGTCGAAAATCGTTGACCACATAATTTATTCTTTACATTCGGAATTCGTGTACCACTCCCTATTAACCGTTTTACGATTCTCTAGTGGCACTGTACTCAGATGGTCATTAATACCTAACAAGCAGGCCATCCGTTGCTTCAATGTGCACGAGTTACCTACTTTCGTTCGGCTCATTTTGAAACACCCACACCGTTCATACCGGGATCATAAGCATAGATCCAGGATTCATCACCTGTGTAGATATTATAAACAGCTTTTGAGTTACCACGGTTACATGTTATTAACATTTTCTCGCACCATTCGACGCGAGCCTCTTTTTGATCCTTAGTCAAGTTGTGTGGGATCCAACGCAAGAAATTTTTTACAGCTAAATATTCAGGCAAAATCTTATTAATGCTCGTCATACATTTAAGCCAAGAGTCGCCTCTATCTAGCGATACGTAACTGACTCTCATGCATTATATTTGTATTAGTTAGTGGAATTTATGTCGTATGTATCAGTGAATAAATATCTGTTTTTAGGGTTCCGTAGTCAACTAGGAACCCTTATAGTTTCGCCATGTCTGCCCGTCCGTCCGTCCGTCCGTCCGCGGATAATCTCAGTGACCGTTAGCACTAGAAAGCTGAAATTTGGTACTAATATGTATATCAATCACGCCGACAAAGTGGTAAAATAAAAAGTGGAATTTTTTTTTTATTAGGGTACCTCCCCTATACGTAAAGTGGGGAGTGATTTTTTTTTCATTTCAACCCTAACGTGTGATATATTATTGGATAGGTATTTAAAAATGAATAGGGGTTTTCTAAAATCATTTTTCGATAATGTAAATATTTTCGGAAATAATCGCTCCAGAAGTAAAAAAATATGCGTCCCCCCCCCTCTAACTTTTGAACCATAAGTTTTAAAAATATGAAAAAAATCTCAAAAGTAGAACTTTATAAAAACTTTCTAGGAAAATTATTTTGAACTTGATAGGATGAATAGTTTTTGAAAAAAAAATACAAAATAATTTCTGAACTAAGTTTGTAATTTAACCGTATAAGAAGGTGTTTATTGTACCTGTAATTTCTACAAAATTACAATGAAATGACGTGCTTTCAAATAAAGTAAAAACGGTGAAAATCGGTTCACGCAATAAAGAATTATCCCATAAAAATCATCTTCCATACTTTATGCTCGCGCGCAATAGTTTACTTAATTTGCCGATAGATGTCGCTGTACGTGGAACTCTCATATCATATCCTACATAGCGGTGTTATTAACTCTTAAGTGGGGACACTTACTGTGACAGACGGAAAACTACGGAACCCTACAGTGAGCGTGGCCCGACACGCTCTTGGCCGGTTTTTTAAATTAGGTTTCGCACAGCTTCAATATTTTGTCAGATGTCAGATATAGCGCTTAAAAATGTTCGAATCCCGAATTCCGGATATATAAGTAGCAGGCCTTGTTGCAATCTAACGAGACGGGTTTTCTTGCTCTCATTATTGTCATATTTATTCTGACATAGCCCGCTTTTAGTCCATAGTGATGCCCGCGGAGTAGATAAGTGAGTTGCTACTTATGATCCTGTCAGAAATACCAGGGATTGCGTCTTGTCAAATATAGATCAGTAGGTACGAGTACATATCAAACCGAATAGGTACTCGTATGATACGAAGCATCGGTGGTCAACTGGTCACCAAGAATGTTAAGAATCAGACAAGAAAAAGACTGGCAAATGAGTGGGGTGTAATTACGACATTATAATAGAGGTATATATAAAATGTTGTTAAATTAATCGGAGATTACTTTTTAGGGTTCCGTAGCCATAATGGCAAAAACGGAACCCTTAAACTATAAGACACTAGCTGTGCCCGCGGCTCCGCCCGCGTGGAATTCGGTCTGTGTCAGTAAGCGGCTAATTCACCCCTAATTTCTCTCCCGCTACCCTGGAGGCGGAACTTGAAGTAAAGTTGACAGATGGATACGCTAGAGGATAGTAGTCCTAATAAAATATTTTACAATTACCACTAAATGAACTACACTCATAAATGTATACTTTTTTTTTATTATATTTGTTTTTGGCATGATTTAAACGACATAGAGAGTAGTAGGTGTATATCGGACGATACAGGACCACTTTTGTATTTATACGTTCATGTCCACGGCAAATATCATCCAGATCGATCCTCCCGTTAAATCAGTTGGGGGGTGAGGGGGGGGGGGGGGTGTCACAAATGCAGAAATGATTTTTATCTATTTTAGGTGCACTTGGAGGGGGGGGGGTCCATGACCCATGCAAATTTAACTCAATCGAGTGTAGTGGCTACCCCCCCCCCCCTTTTAGACATTGAATTTTTGTAGGCTACGTATAACCTGGCTGGGGATTTTGTAGAATTGGAATTAGTAATCCTTAATTGGGTGATTTCCGGATAACAATGAAAAAAAAACCGGCCAAGAGCATGTCGGGCGATGCTCAGTGTAGAGTTTCGTAGATGCTGCCCTGTTACAAAACATCCGTTCTAAAGGTCGTTTATTTGGCGGCGCTTACGTCAGTTTACTATTCGGCACTTCCTTTCACTATGCGTTTTTGACTAATAATTCAAAAACGGCTGAACCGATTTTATTCAATATAGTTTTTATTGAAAGTTCTTATCAGGCCTCACCAAATTTCAGCTTTCTAGTGCGAACGGTAACTGAGCTAGACTGCGGACAGACGGACGGACATGGCGATGTAACTGTTACGTAATAAGGCCTAATTATGTACAGAAGCATACACTGCTTTACCTACACACATATTAAAAATCCATTGAAACCATTAGAATGACCACCATTACACCGCCATGACCAACATTATTGCGCCGGCGGTCGGGGGGGCGGATTTTCATTACGTTACCGTAGGTAATGAATTTTCATACGTTTTTACCACACTGTCACAGATAATACACTGATGTTACGTTATTGGTTGCAATAATGTTAGTAATTAATTACATACGGTTCCGAACGCGGAATAGAGGATTTATGATATTGGTGTAGATCAAGATATTTATTCGTCAATGTAAGCACATTACAATGCACTAATGAACGTCAGAGAAAAATAAAATACGTGAGTGTCGTGGAAAGTGTGTGAATCAAGTGCGATTGGAACGAAGTTATGTTACTTAATTTTATTTCATTTTTTACTTTTTCGTAAATTTTGTGGTTTTAATTTTTTTTGCATTTTTAAAAATTTTTGAAAATTTTGGAAATAGTGGAAATTTTGGAAAGTTTGGAAATTTTGGAAATTTTGGAAAATTTGGAAAATTTGGATATTTTGGAAATTTTGGAAATTTTGGAAATATTGGAAATTTTGGAAATTTTGGAAATTTTGGAAATTTTGGAGATTTTGGAAATATTGGAAATTTTGAAAATTTAGAAATTTTAAATTTTTGTCATTTTCGAAATTTTTGACATTTTCGACATTTTTAAAATTCTCGACTTTTGAGGTTCTCGACTTTTTTCACTTTTATCACTTTGCCACTTCTCAGTTTCACTACACTTTACTTCACTTTATTCTATTTTATATATTTTTTATTTCATTCCATTTTACATGTTTCTCAATCGTATGGGTGTCGCGTTTTCGTGACGTGACGCTTTTTCGTAACGGTCACGTGACTTTTTTTCGCCTAGGCCCCCATCCGCGAACCGTCCGATAAGGAACTTCGTTCCAAAACTCCATCGGTTCTAACCCTGTAGGTGTACCTCTGGCCCAAGAAGTATTGTGACCGAAAAGAAATTCTACGGGATTTATTTTTTTCAACAGTAATACATTATTAGATCATAAAGATACAAAATAATGCGTAGTTCTTCAAGAAGACATATCAAAACTGGTTGAGAGACAGATAATGTACCTATTGTTTAATTATAAAGAAAAATAAATCCTAATCTGACTGCTTCACAAAACGTTTGATATGTTTTCCTACCTAAACGGTGTCCTATAAATGTTAGATGATTTTGTAGTAGTTTTTTGGTTTGCTGCAATAACCCTTTGACATTCATGACATTTTCAAATATTTCTTAAGAGCGGGTAAAGGTAAATTTAAAGCATCGACGGGTAACATGTTATAAATATGAACACCTTGACCAAGAAATTACAAATTATTTCAATACCAACTTTCAACATACAAACTTTCAACCCCCTTTTCACCCCTTCCAGGGTTGATTTTCGGGATGAAAACTGTTCATTATCCTTTCCCGGGACTCAAACTATCTCTACACAAAATTTCATCATTATCCGTTCAGCCGTTAACTAATTAAAAATACTTGGACCGTGTTCTGTTATCGATTCTAAGTATCTCCAGCCAACTTTTTTTCGAATATATTCCATGAACAGACTTTCGACCCTCTTCAGCTTTATTATATGTATAGATAGTTTTTATTGAAAGTACCTTTCAGGCGTCACTTCCATTATTTTTTTCAAATTTTTTGGACCTACGGTTCTAAAGTAAGATGGGGGGGGGGGGGGGTTTGAAGAAGAAACTATCCTTTGTCATTTCTCGAGACCCATACTATCTCTATACCAATTTTCATCTAAATCAGTTCAGCGGTAAAAAAATCCTCATACCACCTTCCGACCCCCTTTTCACCCCCACAAGGGTTTAAAACTATCCTATGACGTTTTTCGAGACTCAAATTATCTCCATACTCATTTCTATCTAAATCGTTTCAGCGGTTAAAAATTCTCCATACAAACTTTCAACCCCATTTTCACCCCCACCAGGGTTGATTTTCGGGATTAAAACTATATATTATCCTTTCCCAGGACTCAAACTATATCTATCTAAAATTTCATCAAAATCCGTTCAGCCGTTTTCACGTGATGCGCGGTCAAATAAACAGACAAACAGATAAACAGATAAACAGATAAACAGACAAACAGATAAACAGACAAAAATTCTAAAAATTGTTGGAACGTGTTCTGTTATCGATTCTAAGTATCCCCAGACAACTTTTTTTCGATTATCTTCCATGTACAGACTTTCGACCCTCTTCAGCTTTATTATGTGTATAGAAGATATGCCACTACTTAGTTTTGTGGTAATATTGCTGAAAAAAATATCTTTAGGGGGGCAGTGCATACATAGGCCTCATAAGAAGGTTTAAGGTCACTCAAAGAGCAATGGAGCGAGCTATGCTCGGTGTTTCCCTGCGTTATCACATCAGAAACGAAGAGATGCGCAAGAGAACCAAGGTTGTCGACATATCTCAGAGAGTTGCCAGGCTTAAGTGGCAGTGAGCTGGCCACATTGCTTGCAGAACCGATGTCCGATGGGGCAGAAAGGATCTTGAGTGGCGACCGCGTACCGGTAGACGCAGTGTGGGAAATCCCCAGACTAGGTGGACTGACGATCTGGTTAGAGTCGCGGGAAAAAGCTGGTTAAGGGCGGCGAATGACCGTTCGTTGTGGAGATCCTTGGGGGAGGCTTTTGTCCAGCAGTGGACGTCTTTCGGCTGAAATGATGACTCCATACATGTAACTGATTGTCAAATAAAAAATTATACCAAATATCAACATGTTGCACATTAATCGATGTGTCTCTAAATAGTATTTTGTGCAACAGGTACTAATAAGGGTTCTTAAGATCTTAGGGTCGAAATTACAAAATGAGACGAAGACGAATTTTGTAATAACAGACCCGAAAATTATAAGACCTAATTATGTACCGTTGCACACGAAACTTGTTCTACGACAATAGCAAAAACTTAATTAATATATAATTTAAAAGTTCTTAAGTGTCAAGAGTATATAAATCAATTTTGTTTTAAGATTTTTCTGTCTACTAATTAACTCTTACTTTTGTGCCGAAGTCTTTGGATAGTTCGGTATTCACTGTGAAGTTTTCTTGTCACTTATTTTATGAAAATTAACATAAACTTCTTGATATTAACAAAATATACGACTTTAAATACAAAAATGAAGCCGTACATTGTGTTGTAACTTTTAAAATGTCATAGAAAGACAATACCTATACGACGAGTTCGTTTGCAATTGCAAAAAATATATAACTTCTTTCAAGTAACTCTCAATGCGAAAAATTTAAACAAAAAAGAAACGACTTCACTTAGCCTCCACATTCCCAAAAGAAAAATTTAGATGAACTGAGTTTTATGCTACTCAATACTCGGGCAAAACATTTTATGCCCATAAACCGTTATTAAAATTGCTTTTTAGGCGATGTTATGCATTAGTATACATAGTTACTTTTATGCCAAATAGCATATATATATATGCCAATCGTGTTATGCCATGTGATAATATGACAATCTATTTTATGCGAAAAGGAGGGCACCCAAATTTAAGACTCATCATCATCTTTCTAATAATTTAAAATAAAAAAGAATCATCAAAATCGGTTCACCCAGTGGAAAGTTCTGAGGTAACAAACATAAAAAAATAAAAATAAACCGGCCAAGAGCGTGTCGGGCCACGCTCAGTGTAGGGTTCCGTAGTTTTCCGTCCGTCACAGTAAGTGTCCCCACTTAAGAGTTAAAATAACACCGCCATGTAGGATATGATATGAGCGTTCCACGTATAGCGACATCTATCGGCAAATTAAGTAAACTATTGCGCGCGAGCTTAAAGTATGGAAGATGATTTTTATGGGATAATTATTTATTGCGTGAACCGATTTTCACCGTTGTTACTTTATTTGAAAGCACGTCATTTCATTGTGATTTTGTAGAAATTACAGGTACAATAAACACACACACAAAACACAATACAGTTAAATTACAAACTTAGTTCAGAAATTATTTTGCAATTTTTTTTCAAAAACTGTTCAACCAATCAAGTTCCAAATAATTTTCCTACAAAGTTTTTATAAAGTTCTACTTTTGAGATTTTTTTCATATTTTTAAAACTTATGGTTCAAAAGTTAGAGGGGGGGACACATTTTTTTTTACTTCTGGAGCGATTATTTCCGAAAATATTTACATGATCAAAAAATGATTTTAGAAAACCCCTATTCATTTTTAAATACCTATCCAACGATATATCACACGTTAGGGTTGAAACGAAAAAAAAAAATCACTCCCCACTTTACGTATAGGGGAGGTACCCTAATAAAACATTTTTTCCACTTTTTATTTTACCACTTTGTCGCCGTGATTGATATACATATTAGTACCAAATTTCAGCTTTCTAGTGCTAACGGTCACTGAGATTATCCGCGGACGGACGGACGGACGGGCAGACATGGCGAAACTATAAGGATTCCTAGTTGACTACGGAACCCTAAAAACGAGTCAAATTGAGAACCTCCTCCTTTTTTGAAGTCGGTTAAAAATTTAAATTAAGGTACAATTATGCTTTTCATAAATATTCATATGAATACAAAAAAGACATGATAATGTTTTTATCATATTTTGTGCAAAAATATTTTTAAGTGTATATTAATTTGAAAATATAATTTATAATCGGTTCACCCAGTCGAAAGTTCTGAGGTAACAAACATAAAAAAATTAAAAAAACGAGTCAAATTGAGAACCTCCTCCTTTTTTGAAGTCGGTTAAAAATTTAAATTAAGGTACAATTATGCTTTTCATAAATATTTGTGTTTTTATCATATTTTGTGCAAAAATATTTTTAAGTGTATATTAATTTGAAAATATAATTTATAATGAAAACAAGAAAACGAATTTAAATTTAAAAAGGGCACGTGCCGCAATTAATTTCATTAAGGTACGTAAATAAGAAACTCAAACTACCACATTTTTATGTAATATGCTTCCAACTTATGTTATTAGAACTGAAAGAATATTATTATAACCCGAATGAAATACTAACGTCAGTGATTTTTAGTTAAGTATGTTACCTCAAAGAATTGTCGATGCACATATGTCTACCAACTCTTCCAACATATTCACTCAAGTAAAACTTATACTGTAATAAACACTGCTCTTCAGCTTCTCTTACCTGCTCTTATCAAGCTCGGGTTATTTCAAGCCCTATTTCAGTCCATTGCTAACAAAGGAGCGAGCAATTGTATACATATTTTGAACAATAGATGCAAGTCGAGTTGCAAACAGACTGAGATATACTAGAGATAATAGTAATCCCACTATTCTAAGCAGCAACATGCTTATTAATAATAATGGTTCTTTAACTATTACACATGCCCATAAAATATGGATTACTGCAATACCTAAATTGTACGGCTTCCACAAAATATAAAACATTCAATAGATAAAGAGTGAATTTACATAGAAGGCAAGCGCATGTTGTTTATTAGTCATAAGGCCTTCATTTTCTTTCCATTATTGAGACTGCTTGAAAAACTGAAGAATGTTTTGCCTTGGACAGAAAAGTATCTGCCTGCCTGACTACTATGGATTGCAAATTTCAAACAATCAAAATTAAAATTGGTCTGTTTAGAGATATGTGTATAAAGCTACCCATATTTTTATACTGTAGGGATCTCATAAGTTGATTCCATTTTAAAATCCTCATTTATAAGTTTTATAACATTTAGCAATTCAAATAGGGGTCCTATGATGGCAGATTTTATCAGCGGATAAGTTGATATAAACCTGATAAAATGACAGTAGCCTTCATTGTTAGTCATTTTATCATGTTTATATCAACTTATCCGCTGATAAAATCTGCCATCATAGGCCTGCTGGTATCATGATAGGATCCCATTAATTAGTAGGTATACGTAAGTATATATAAGTCAATATCTTTTGACCTAACTTAAGTGAAAGCCTCCGCGTTCGGTCCATAAAACATAAAATAGGTATCTAATTTTAAATTTCAGGTTACACAATCTAGAGCGTTTCCTCGAACAAGCTATTGATAGAAACAGGCAAAGGGCACCCTCACCTCACTACGGACGTCCTCGCCTCGGCGGCTGAATGATTTACCGGAAACCTTATTATTATATATAATTTTCATATGGCTTGACATACTGACACACATGATGCATCTGGCTCAACAATGATAAAAAAATAAAAACCCCGATACTTCCACAGAACATAGCTAACGTTACCCATTTACAGTTAGGAAATTTAAAAAAATCACAAATTAAATTATATAATTATTTTTCATCACACTTGCTCATAAAGTGTGGAACTTATTTCACACAGGCGTAGCGATTATAATAACCAATTTTATTCCCTAGAGGGTAATGACGTTTTTTATTATTTCATTTAGTCATACAAACCAAGATGTCATGTCTTCTTCTTTCGTGTCGAGGTTCCTACATGATGGATGCCCAGAAGGCAGTGATGTTGACAGCGGCCGTCGCGTCCCTCTGGTAAAAGTTAAGAACAGGAGTACGGGCATACGGGGACGCCAGCAGGTGCGCCATTGTTTGCATTGCTGTGCCGCAAGCGCACTGGGCGGAGTGGTCACGAAGAGTGGAGTGAAGTGGTCTTTCATGGGGACTACGCTATGCGACCATGTTCTGCCTGCAGCGACCAACCTGGGACCTAAGCCGGTTCAGCGCCTTCCAAATGGGCCATGGTTCTTTGTGGCCGGGCGGTAGCGATTCCGAAACTGGTACATTATGTCTCTGGTGGTGGGCACTGACTATGCCAAAGTCAGCAGCGCGCATTGGAAGGTCCACCGAGCAGCGGGCAAGTGCTCCAAATAAAATTTTTGCGGCTATTGAGATTGACAGGCGGCGGGTCATGACAGTGCGATGGGTGACGTGGGTCAGTCTGATGCTTCCGCATTTCAGCAGCACATGCAATCAGTTGGCCATGTAATAAATCCCGAGATGCACATAGGAGATAGGTACACATTTTGAGTCAGCTATTAACTAGTACGGGACTGAAGATGCTGCACCTGCTGGTCCTCATTCACAAATGGTACAGTCAAGTGTAAAAATATGGGTGTACTCATCTTACTCAAAAATACGTCCCATAGTATCTTATTCCGTTGTAATAAGTGCGTAGTACCATATTTATGAGACGATTTTTTCGATACGTATTTTTGCACTTGACTGTACAACGTACCGCTTACTGGTATATTACACATATATAGATAATTATATTCGTATTTCAAAGTAACTGTGTACCTATTTACTTACGTCGCGCAGTATGCTGTCTCGCACACCCTGCTTACTGGCTCCGTTGAAAACTAGCGCCGTTGAATAAACTAGTCGTGCCAATTGCATTGCTAAGTGGAGGCTATTTAGGCTTCACATTTCGATTTACATTTCCATTATTTTTTTATTATTCTATTCTAATCTTATTACTATGGATAGCTGGGTCAATAAAAATCCTATTTGATACTACTGAAGACAATTTGGGAAGGAATGATTCCCATTTGTCTTTTACATTGTTGATAATTAATGATAGATACTTAGGTACGTATTAAACGAATACAAAATGTGATTATCTTTGTTGTAAAATAATATTTCCAAGTTGTTCCTAGTGGTAATAACTGGCAAAATATTATACTCAATTCTCTCAAATACGATTTTTTAACTCTTCCTCATCATGTTAGTCAGACACAAACATTGAAATGAGTTTGGATTCACGCAGGCCTCACATTAGCCGAGGTGTCACACCCACTACTGAACATCTGTGTCTTGTCACGAGATTACTGTCCAGCATATCAGTACGAGTATTTATAAACTTCTACATACCATAACAACTGACTTAAACTAGCGCCAATGATTTCAAGGAGGCCTCCACTATATGCCTAAATATTTACCCACTCATTCTTTTGTAAATACTGCATTTTTGCATAGCTTCGTTATGTTGTGCCTAATGGAGCGATTACATTTCATTCTTTATTATCGGTATTTGCCTAAACATTCGTGTTGCATTTTTTCTTAGGCAAACAAAAATGACCTAGCTCAACAACGCAAATCCGATACACTACCTAAAATGGATTGGCGACATGATTTAAGTACCTATCATTGGTGCCAAGGCTGTCACAGTCGCGTTACTTAGAATCATTCTAAACTCTTATACTCGTATAATAGAAGAAGTCTAATATAAGCAACCAATCACCTAAAGCTGGGTCCACACATTTGTGCCGTATCGTATCTCCGCGTTGCGTAGCTCCAACGCGTATGATGATATGGATGCTCGTTGGTGTGGACGCAAAAAGATCGCGATCATGCGACGCTTTGATCGCTCGCGGTCCATGTTGCTATGTGTTTATTAAACACTCCACACACTCGCGATCGGATACGCTTATCAAAATCGGTAAGTATTGAAACCCATGATACGCAGTCATGGTTTGATAAGAGATACGCCGCGTTTCATCTTGAGTCGGTTTCTCCCCGATCAACAAAGGTGATACGGACACGTTCTTGACAAGTTTTTACGTGTACCGATCACATCAGTGTAGTGCTGTCGGCGAACCCCGAAGGCTACCCGGCGAACCTCGTACCATAAACTTCCACAGACCCATCGACCTCAACTTCACTCCTACACCTGTCTCACCATCTCCCACCCCACTTCCAGTTTCTTCACCCACACCTATTTGACTCCCAATCATCCCCAACGACTCTTTTTTCACTTCCATAGACCATGTTCAATTTATTTTTAATTTCTCCAATAGTTTAATAGTTATTCAGGGCGGAGATAATACAAAAAATCATATTTATCGCGCAACCATATGTTATATTATAAGTACAAATGTGGAGACATCCTAAAAAACGAATTACAAGCCGCTTTTGACTGAAGACAGGGCGTCCGCGACCACCTCAACTCACTGGCATATCGATATACCGCCAATCAATGCGTCATATCATTATTGCCCTAAGCAATTCTAAATATTAATCAATTTAAGTCAGGTGGGGCATTTGTAACACTGCGAATATTTAAAAAAATCAGTTCGCGTACTTAATAAGAAAACAAGTGGCAGACTGCGACTCGCACTTCTGTGCAACTGATATTAAATAGTATTTCTACAGGTGTAGGTTTCTGTAGGTGCATTTGCCCTGCGGGTTAAAAATATGTCCCACCTGATCTTAATTATTTATGGTTTAATACTTTTACGTATTTACTTTAATAATTGCACCCCAACTTTATTGCACAAAACAGAAAAAAATAAAAATTGCGGACTTAAGGCCTAAAGGCATTCTCTACCAGTCAACCATTGGGTTAAAGACATGACAAAAAAGGTAAAATATTGATAGCTATCTTTTTTTTGTATTTGTTTAAAAAAATGTTTAACATATTTCCACAAAGGCGACCTCGGGAGCATTTATTATTTTATTTTAGATATGATTATGATGAAAGACTATTTAATTTAAACTTCGTGAGACGTAGGGTAGGGTGGTCAAGCACTGCGCACTTAACGTTTTAGTGGTCATAAATTGGCACTAAGTAATATCAATACCCAACTTCTCTCTAAAGTAAATTCCCTGTAACGGAAATTAATGACATTTGGATCCATATAGATAAATATAACTGTATCAGAGCATGAAAAAAAACATTTAATTACATGTATCGAGTGCCGACTTTAAAAAATATTTCAACTATTTACCTAATTAGTGGCACACAAAACTCACCTCTAGTTAAGTTGCTTTATATTTATTGATTAAAATGATAGTATGGCTATGCTATGACTATGACTATGACATATGATCACGGGCAGACGGACATGATGAGATAAGGATTCCGTTTTTTCCATCTTAGGGGCGGAATTCTAAAAAGCATTTGTATTTTGAAAATAACTATTAAGTATTTAGTATTTGTAATACAATTTTGCTAAGTATTTTGTATTTAAATACTTTTTATAAACCATATTGCACATCTCTTTACACGTTTGATTTAGGACTTTAGTGATAGATACATTTATTAAGAAAACTTATTTAAAAGGTTTTTAATTCAAAATTAAATAAAAATTTATCTATGATTACATTTTGGTATAACGCAGCGCGCATTCTTACACACGTATATTGTGCGCAGTCTTGCACGATTTCCTAATTTCACTTATTCATATTGAAGGCGACATTTATTTCTTTATTTACCTAAACTACGTCGCCAGACCTTCTTCGTGGGTGAGGTATCTTGCTAAATCAATAACTGCTATAAATTCCCAAGATCTTTCACAAATTGGATGTACAGTCACCGGCAATAGTATCTTCCTACACGACAGCCGCAAAAATATGTGACACACTCTTATGGTCCTTTAGTTAAAGCAATGACGCGTATTTTTAATGACCGCGAGGCAACCGGATGGCTCGCGGTGTTTAAGCTCCTGAAGTGATGAGGAACCGCCCTGTGCAACCCGAACTGACCCAACTTGGACTGGACTGGAGCGGAAATAGAGGGGGGGTGTAATTTTTTTTTTTATCGCGAGGCAACCGATTGACACAGCGGTTGCCTGTAAGAATGTACCCTAGTTATACACGGTGCTCGCGAGGAAACCGCATAATTTTAACAGCGTTATCCCGACCTTATTTAGAGACTAAAATGTCAAATAAACTTTTCTGAAATTCATCTTGTTTCGGAGTTATAACCAATTAAAAAAATAATATTTTTTGATTATAACTCAGAACTGAACGCTTTCTTAACGGCAATTTTACTACTATGGAACTCATTATAGGCATCGCTGTTGACAGACATCAAAGTGACAGGAAACACTTTGCTTTAACTTTGATTTTAAGAAAAAAAAGGTAGTTTTATTTGTTTTTAGGCATAGTTTTGTCATTAACATTTATTTTTAATTTAAGAATACGTTCAGAAAACAAGAAAAAAAAACAAAAAAAAAATTGTTTTTGGCGGAATTGTCCAAAAGTCATATGATATTTTTTACTTCTTTTGGCCTCAGGAGTACGCTGTTAAAATTATGCGGTTTCCTCGCGAGCACCTTGTATAACAAAATTTTAATGCCATCCTCATTCTATTACTAAAGTAGACAAAATATTACAAAAAAATGAAACGGGAATTAGAAATACTAAATAAATTAAACATTATGTTGATAAATTAAACATTACGTTGAACGTCCTTATGGCATTGACATAAAGTTTAACTTCACCTGGACTGAAACAGGATTGTTTTTTGGTTTGACACTGTGGCTAAAAGCCACTTTTTTGACTCACAAAGGTAAATACAAGGAAATGGCGATAAAAACATCCAAAGTAGGTACGCTGAATATCGAACACGCGCAGGTCACGGCAATCAAACTGTCATGATCTGTGAGAACTGAAGCCCTAGCCTAGCTTAATCTAAATTATCGCCAGTTACCTTATGTCCTTATAGTGAGTCTTCGTGAATTGGCCAGTGATCGTCTATTCCTCTACGTTGTGTTTTAAAGTAACCAGGCTCGACACAGTAAAGAAAGTTCGCCCGTGCTCCTCCCGTCCTCCATCATGCTCCCTCATCGACCTCCTGTTTTTTAAAGATTGTATGACCAAGCGGCCATCAAGTATCCCTAGACCTATATGGGAATATTTTCATGAAGATTGTCTTTGAACGATGTCAGTTAGTCCGAGTAAGTATAGAACAATGAGCTTAAAGTAGGGAGGGTACGTTCAGTGTGTCGAATTGTCTTTACTCAGTCCTTTTAGCTATTTGTATGTCATAAAACCTAGAATCGATGGGCCCATTAGATGAATACCTACCTTGTCGCTGTGAAATGCTGTTATTATTAAATAAGTATATATAGATCACATCTAAGTATCATCCTTATACTTCCGCTGTCTATATATAGTTGTCTTGCCTAGTTACAAAGTCAGAAATACCGGTTTCGCAGAAAGTCCACTCTAGCACTCTAAGGTCCGTAAGGAATGAAGTTAGGGACACAGGGAGGGCCTTTAACATTAGATACACACAAACACATTAAATAAAATAACTTTGGTACATCGGGACATTATATAGTATTTAAAAGATTAATAAAGATATAGGAATGGAAATACTTAACTTTCTTGTGGCTGAAGTCTGCCTGCAATCCCTACTGCACATGCTCCTAGTGGTTTCACATCCGGTTTTCCTAAACTGCTAATTCTTGCACCGCAGTACATATTATTGCATATAATAGAATATTTTTTTCGTTCCAACGTGATCTTTTGCCGACTGCCTTATTGACGATATTGATAGATATTTCAAACAAATTCCAATGTCAGTGGTTTTAAATTTAAAATTCTGAGAGTATTTATTCTTCTAAGGCATAGGCAACAGTAGAAGTATAAAGGCAGATCTACACTATATAACCAACCAGTTTGTGGTCCTTAAAATATAAAGTAAACCTTAAATATAATTTAACAATTATAATTATTTGAACGGGTATGGACGGCCCGTTACAACACTGTTAATGTCTACCGTTACATAATCTGCGTTTTGATACTGTTCGGTAAGTTAGAACATTGTAATATTAAAATAATATCTAAGCCTACGAATACGGAAGTTTAAATTAGAAATCGACTGTATTATAACGCCTAAAGATTGAAAATGCGTATTTTTTTTATTTTTGATCGGAGTTTGAATATTAAAAGTGGGTTTCATAATGACATAATATCATACTCGAAGGATAACGAAACGCATCTGTTTTTTCAATTTCGCAATGTCAGATACTAGTGGTATCGCACTAACGGTGGTAAACCTTATCCGTTCGCAATAGGTGTTAGGAATGTTCAGTTAATAGTATCAACGATGGTTTGACAGCCGTCTTTATTTACCGAAATACAGGAACTATAAATACGATCAAAATATGACTTTTTATTATTTCATCATGATTCCTGTTTTGTTTTTAAGTCCGCTTTTGTACATTTTATTTAAAAAACCGGTACTTTTTTACATTAATATATAAGTCACAGATATGCACGCTTTCAATTATTGTCCTTGTCAGATTCAAGTTTTAAATGCATGACTTTTCAATTTTCCCATTAAATTTCGCAGTTTTTTTACCACCGTCCTAGGAATTATGACGATTTTTTAAAGGCAAGAATCATTCCTAAACAGTCCTAAATAATTTGGGCCAGATCACCTAACAAAAATTGTCGATCTCCTTTCATGGGAGAGGGATGGCATTTAGGCATATCGTTTGCTATATCATACAAATATCAAAAAACAAATGCCATCCGATTTAGATGATTGTAAGTGCGTTTTTCCTAAGGTCTCCTCCACCGATAGAAAAATTCACCTTACGTCCGGCTTCCAACTCTGATGGTTCGATAACTGCCTGGCCTGTGCGGATGGCAATTTGTTTCCGGTGTCTGTATGTGATGAAAAACAAGCATGCTAATTTTCAAGCGGTTGCCTGACAATTCTTATTTTTATTTTTGTCTTCACTCCCGTACAGGGAACCAGTCCATTGGCATTAAAATTTTGTTATATAACCAGAGTACATTCTTTTAAACGGTTGCCTCGCGATTTTAAACGGTACCGCTGTTTGAAACGGTTGCCTCGCGATAAAAAAATATTGCACCCCCCCCCCCCCCCCCTCTATTTCCGCTCCAGTCCAAGTTGGGTCAGTTCGGGTTGCACAGGGCGGTTGTTCCTCATCATTTCAGGAGCTTAAATACCGCGCCGCGAGCCATCACTGAAACTGCGCGTCATTGCTCTGAATACTACAAATAAGAGTGTGTCACATATTTTTGCGGCACTCGTGTAGGAAGATAGTATTGCTGGTGACTGTACACCACATTAAGAATGAGGGAAAAATAGATGGAAACAAGATATTTACTACAAATGTACGTAAATATCTGTATTTCCGCGGTGAATCAATTATTTTCGAGTAGTAATCGAGGTACATCGCCATTTCAAAATAGCACTACGAGCTTTGTGTTGCCTTCGAGAAACAACGTGTACGCATTCTTATCGACCGCACAGTATTACACCACATTACCCTATGTAGTAAACTACTTAATAGAACAGTTACACTCGTGTCTTTTTAGTCACTTCGCGCGACATGGTTTGGAGAGCCTAGGTCTCCATCTTCAAGCACTAAGAGTGCTGTTTGAACCTTTCCATTTGCCGACTGTCGGCCGGCAATCGTGTCGGAAACACGTGAGTGTAATATTTTAGTTATAATGATGAAAACCATTACTCGGGGGAATATTGTAACAATATTACTAACTTTCCATTAAATCAGCGCGACTCGTCGTTATTCAATTACACTCTCATTTGCAATAAGTCTCTAACCCTCAACTTACACAATGTACTCTAGGTATAGGTATAAAAAAGTATTAATGCAGTTAAAGTAATTGCAATAAAATAAGGTAACCATCTTTGTGCTCAACACGCTAATTGCCAAACAGTTGACAGCCGTCTGCCACCTTAACCCATTGCGAATGATTTTAGTTTAATAATGACATGGAACAGTAACGAGCATAAGTTACGAATTCTTCTACCTTAAGTATTAGTTATATAATTGAGCTATGATTCTTCCGGTTTCCAAGGCGACGACTTTAACTCCCAGTTAATAGTACGGCGCTCGTGCTCCCGAAGATGGCTAACGTAGCCGATCTTCGAGGTGAACCCCCGTGCACATTGAGGGCACGTGAGGACACCAGCTACGTAGTGGTAGTGAATAATAGCAGGCTGGCGTGTTTGCAGGTCATCGATGATGCATATTTTCATGATTGTACAAAAGCCGTATTGGGGCTCCTCTTTTTAGTTGGTCTACATTTTTAATGCAAACAAATGTAGATCAGCTTTTTGTTTCTATGGTTTGGTTATGTCAAGATATTTTCTGAGGGACTACTCAATAAAAACCATTCGATATAATGAGAAGTAAATTTAACTCTTTTGAAATTAACGTAAGCTATATTTGGATTTGGTGCAGTTTAATAGGGAAATGGAGAGCATTTTGGATTGATATAATTAAGCGTGGGCACGGCAGTGGGCGCGAGTGGGTCGTACAATGGCCCAATATGCTGGGCCGCGAGCTTTCCCTTGCAACGCGCGCTGCCCACGCGAGCCACCTCGTGTTTCTATTTATTTACCTAACCAACGCCGTTTTATTTAGCGCGCTGGGCTATTATTAGCAAAGCCTAGCCTTTAGACGCAGGCTGGAAGCTTTGGTGCACTTCAACACTTTATATACCAATACCTAGGTTTAACTGTCTTTCAGTGGAACAGTATGGTGCTGTAGATCCTTTTACGGTAGGTACCTATTTAAAAAATAAAGATTAGTACGATCCTAACAAATCATAGGTATTTGAAAAATAAGTGCTGAGATCTACGGACTAATAATAGAGAAAACCACGAGCTATGCAAACTAATGCGACTAGTGATACTTGAGTCAGTTAGGTTCCTAGTTCCCTGAGTAAATATGGGAAAATTACAAAATTTTAAGGAATGATGCTTCGCGCCTAAATCGCTCTTTGGAAAACGTGTGACGTCACAACTCATGCTTTGACACATAACAACATACACACGTATGTAACACAGAAAATTTGAATTGTCAACTGCAATTGAATAAATTGAATGCGTTTTGATATAACCGATACCTATGAAAATATATTGTGGCTATTAAACCATGGATACTTTTTAGTCTCACAGAGTTCTATGACCTACCATCATCAACATAAATTTAATTCTGATATCACTTACTTTAATATCTAAATAATAATTAATAGGCCAGTAGTTATTTATGTACTTTTCACCTGGAAAGTAATCCAAACTCAACGGAACTAACGGGTTGTTTGGGGGAATACTAGGAAGACTCTTCTAAGTTTTCGACCTCGAGGACCCTGTGGAACTTGGCGGAGGGCCAAAAACCTAACTTTTTTTCAGTTTTTCGCTTATCCTACTAATCCTTCCTACTAATATAATGCGAAAGTTTGGATGTATGGATGGATGTACGTTTCGATTGATCTCAAAAACTACTGGACCAATTTAGATGAAATTTGGTATAGAGATATTTTGAGTCCCGGGGTTGAAATAGGGTAGTTTTTATCCCGGAAACCATCCCCTAATGGAATGAAATGGGGATGAAAATTAGTATGGAGCTACTTAAATCGCTGCACCGATTTGAATGAATTTTAGTATACAGGTCTAGGTGTACTGCCTAAAACGTTTTTTATACGACAATTGCCTTCAATTATTTCAACTTCGCCAAATGCAATATATCTATTAGTCACTAGATTGCGCTAGGTGTACTGCCTAAATCGTTTTTTATACGACCATTGCCTTTAATTATTTTAACGTTAACGTAACGTAATAAATTAATTAATAAAATTATTATTTACTTTTAAACCGTGCTACCAGTGACTACCGTTTTAAGCATTTTTAGCAAATAGGTGAAAGTTGAGGTAAAGTTTCTATGGAGAAAATATATTGATTTGACTGATAAACTTGAAACCTCGCAAATCAGTTAAGCATCTAAATACAAGAAAACCAATTTCAGCTTCTTCGAAAATTCATCCCTTAAAAGGTTGAAAACGCTATTACATTCAAGAATTCAACGCGGGCAAAAGCTAGTATCTCATAAACTAAGCAAACTTAAAGAACAATAAATTTCCTGAAAGTTAGCTGTCATACCAGATTTTCAGGCCAAATATTAAAGAAGATACAGCCATTTTATTGTTGAGATTCCAAAATGGCGAAGGAATCACAATTTTTTTAGCAATTCTAAAAAGTGATGAGTTTTCAAGTGTCACTTGACAGCTTAACGAAAAATAATACACTCAAAATTCCAAAGGTTGTCTGGGAAAGATCGCTTATTAGCAATAAGGCCGCCTGTTGTTTGCCTCTCTTCATATGTAAATAGGTTTACTGAGGGGTGCAATAGAGAGGATTTAATTTTACTTTTACTTAATATCCACAGAATTTACATAAACATTAATTGCTATTAATGTATGATCACACTTGACAGCATAACGAAAAATAATATATCCACAACCACAAAGTACCGATGCTATAGGTTTTTAAAGACGTTAATATTGGTGATTGATCTACATAATTAACATAGCAATGGTAAAAAAAAAAACAGAAAAGGTATTGCCATTCAAGGTGTACACAAAAAGTGCTTAGTTTATGAGATAACTATAAGCGAAAAACTGGAAAATCAATAGGTATTAGTCCCCCTCCAAATTCCACAAGGTCCTCGAGGTACCCTTAACGTCATTCGACGTAACGTAACTGCCTGATTATAAGTATAAATAATGTAATAAAATAATCTATAAGTACCACTGTAATGTAATTTGACATGTAATATTTAAAATAATTATAAGTAAATGATTATGACTTTGACCATCCTAGCATCGTTTCTTCTAAATCACGATATGATAAGTCAGATTGCCTAGAGGCCGTATTCTAACTTTAAAACACGTATACCTATAAACACGATCCAACTTCAATACAACTCCAATGAATTAACAACGCAATACAGCTACGGCATAAACATCTGAATCAGAAATATCAGAATTTGCTTGAGAAATATTCCAACGCAACTCCATTACAACTTCAATATTGGTTGAATGTTTGTTGTGTGTTGGAGTTATGTATGAGATAGGTTGTATTTTTATTGTATTATAATGTATTTTTAAATTAGAATCCGGCACTAGAACTATTTTATTCTTGTTAATCTTGGTTAGTCTAGTAGGTATATACTCCCGGCCGGTTTCGGCCACGGCGACTGCTTCAACTCCGGAAATGCTGGCGCTCGTGCGCCCTTGTGTGACTCACGTAGCCGATCTTGTTTACAAAAACTCGCACACATAATGAGCATGTGAGCGCACATAATGAAATGGTGTATTTTTGTAATTATATTTGATAACCGCAGGTGGTCGGGCTTTCAGTCCATCTCGTCGAACATCAAGCTAGTGAAGCTAGTAGGCGAGATTCAAAATCAGCTGTTTTCTACTGAATTAGTGAACGCCATTTTGGACGGTTGATAGCCTGTTCTCCCATTGCCATGGGATAAAGTCACAGTTTTTCATGTGGCGCTTAAGCACATCCTTATACCGGAGGGATTGTCCGCCAAGTTTACGCTTGCCCTCCTCCAGTTCGGAATAAAATATGGTATTTGTCACTCGAGCCTCTGCCCTTCTTGAGGCATGACTGTTCCAACGAACATGTCGACCATGAGGTAGACTTCGATAACACCAACGTTACCTCTCCGTAAAACTTTGGTATTCCGAACGCGGTCGGACCAACGGATGTTTAAGATTTTACGGAGGCACTTTAGGTGGAATCGGTCTAGAACGCGGATGTGACGACGGTATACGGTCCATGTCTCAGAGGAATATAAGATGTTTGGCAACACAACAGCCATGTAAACTGATATCTTTGTAACTAGCTTTAAGTTATGCGAGCTAAAAACTGGCATGCAGCTTACCAAAAGCCACAGCAGCGGCTCCGATCCTGCTGTTGATCTCGGCATCAAGTCCACACGAAGATGTTATAAAAGCTGGTCAGAAAAGTGTGTCTCTGTATAATTTTGTAATTTGATTTGAAAGTTTTTTTATCTAAAAACGCTGCGTTTATTTAGGTTTTTGGTTGGTAGCAATTTATTTAGTTGTTACTTAATTGTTGTTTACACGAAATACGTGATACTGCCAAAACACTACGTTGTGTACCTGAGATTTGATTTTAACTGGCAACTATTCTTCGAATTTCAAGTGTGTCAGTGGTTTGTTATTTGATGTGACATTTGGAAAATTATTACGATTTTTACACTGTTTTAATACATATCCTTCACGAAACTATTAAAAGAAATCGCATCAGTTACTTATTATTACATTTAATAAGTATGAAGAAAAATCAAACGAGCAGAAAGTGATTTTGTGACAAAATTAACGAACTTAAGAAAGACATCAGATATCGTACCTATACAAGTACTTGATGTCCAGAATGTAATAATAAATACTCTTTATTGCACACCTCATACAGTTACAAGCACAAATTTTACAATTAGATAAATTGATGTCCAGAATGTACTTTTGAACCTATCTTGATTTTCTGAAGCAACTAATATTGAGCTTGTAGTACACAATATATAATAACACGCCTCAAATATCCGATTATTGTAGAAATAATAAAAATATAATATCATTGTGTACAATTAGAGATGGGTAGTGAGTAATAACACTAATAACTCACGAGTATTTAGTACGAACACTAATAACTCACGAGTATATAGTCAGTATTTACTCAAAATACCAGTATTTACTCGTTTATACTCAAATTGGTGGGTATAAACTATGTACAGTGCTGGCTAGAGGGGTATATTAATTAAAGATATATGTTTATTATGTGAGCCGCTACTGGATTACGTAGTTAAAGAAGTAAAAAATATATTTTTAGGAGGGGAACTCCATACATGTCACTAATTGTCACCAAAAAAATTCAAAAACTGTCAATGTGTGACACATCATTCAATGGATCCTCAAAAATAACTTCAATGTTTCTAAACACATTTTTTGATAAATTATTTCTTAAGACTATGTCGTAAGAAAAAATATGCATTGTTCAAGTATCATTATTGTTTTTCGCCTTATACTTATGTTGCAACACGCAATTTTTTTAAATTTACCGCCTTTTCTCAGGGCCGAGATAGCGTAGCCAGAATCTAGGCACAAATGAGTTTTTAGGGTTCCGTAGCCAAAATGGCAATAACGGAACCCTTATAGTTGCGTCATGTCCGTCTGTCCGTCCATCCGTATGTCACAGCCATTTTACTCGGAAACTATACTAAAGACGTATTTGAATAAAATTTATACATATGGTGTATTTTGTATGCCCGGCTGCTTAGTTATGTACTTAAATTGCAGAAAAAAATATTTTAGCGGGGCGCTTTATACATGTAACTAAATTTAAAAAAATTAACCATATATTAACATGTGGCATAAAGATAACATTGAGGTTTCTTTGAACATTTTGTGATTAAGTAAATATTTTCTGAAATAATCGCTTCGAATGTCAGAAATATTGTGTGTCGTCGTCGTCGTCCCCTGTAACTTTTGAACCGTAAGTCCAACAAATATGAAAAATTTTGAGGAGATGCGCCTTATAACATACTTTCTACGAAAATTATTTTGAACATTATCGGTTTAGCCATTTTAGAGTTATCTCCAAAAAACTTCTTCCATGGCATCAGATACGACCTTTTAGTATTAGTTTGGTTCTTATTCCATTAAAGGTACGGAACCCTCCATTATGCGTGGTCCGACATGCACTTGGTCGGTTTTTTTGGGAATAGATTGACTTGTCTTCAGGTCAATTAGGTATGCATGTTCTTATCTATGTAATTTTGAATGTATAAAAGACGAATAAAAGCACTCAAGAAAATTTTTATTTTATTTTATCTAAGATGAATTTAGTCATCACACAGGTGTTTTGTCGCAATCTCAAGAGTCTCAAGTGTGATGTAATCTTTAAGAGATCGTTTAGAAAAAAACAATGCTTTTCGTGTCTTCTCGAGGTTTCAAGGGCCGAGGGAGGCACGACGCAGCAGTTTACAATGGCCCTTGACATGCTGTAGGGTTGACTCTTTTGTCGTCAGTCAAAACCTTTTTTGATATCAAACTGACACATGTTAGCGTAGCTAAAGGAGAACTAGTTTCAACTAAAGTACCCACAATCTGCAAAACATACTATAAATATCTGCTCTGAGACACGCTAGCGTAATGTAAATCCATGTGTCAGACCTGTAAGGTCAAGCAATTTGATTATTTGGCTTTGTTCTATAGAACCTTGTCAAATAATAGCTGGTTTAGTGGTTTATACGTAACGGGTAACTGCCATTATGACAAGGTTCTATAGTGGCCTAGGAAACACATTGGTTGACTGTACCAACTCAGAATACTCATACTGCATTGAATAAACTCTGTCTGTTTTACCGACATTTTTTTATAATTAATTAAATGAACTATCTCATGTCAATGGGTGCCTTTAACTCCTTGGTTAACATTCTAGTATTATTTAACTGTTGATACCTACAATGAATGCCGTTTTGGCAATAAAGGAGGTACTACGCGGCGCTACTTAAAATCATCTCTATCATATTAATACTGGACCCAATTTAACTAAGACTACGAATCGTATAATCTGTCGACAACCCTGCACGAGTAAAGGTTAGTAGAGCTGAAAGCAATCCCAGAGAAAAATGGTTGGCGGGTAAAATACTGAAGGGTTCTTGAGGGCAACGTGTATTTGAGCACGCCCGATCCGACCGCTCTGAGCTCCGAGCCGACGCAGGCGTCCATCTCAATACCACTTTACATAGCTGCATCGATACACCAACTATTTGAAGACCTTATACTCGTAGTCCATCTGCCTCACACCCAACAACACTTGGCCCCACCTTTTTTTAGGAATTGTGTTACTCGGCATCGCAATACGAGAAGAGAGAATAGTTGATCATTATTATTTGCTTGACAATATTATTTTAAGCCAAAGTAACCTAAAATCCGTCGTATTTACAGAACTAACATGATTACGTAACTTATCTACGTATACTTAAATTTGTAAAGGTATTATGTAAGCGTATGCTGTGATTGTATATCAAGTGAAGTTTCTATGAACTCTCTTGTACAGAACGCTCTTGTATATCGGAGCGGCCAAGGTGGTCACAAATATCGGAATAACGCCACTACTGTCAAGGCGATAAAGTGCATGTTCAGATATTTTTGAGTACCTTGGCCGCTCCGATATATTTAATGGCGACTGTACCAAAGAGTTTATAGTATCTAAATAAACTGCATTTTAACGTGGCGTTCATAGGTTTGAAATGGAAGTGCTCGTTGTTGAGTTTCTCCGCATTGTCAAGTTTATTTATGCAGCACTAGCCTTGAGTCGCCTCTTGCCACTAACACGCTTACATCCTTATTAGTAAGTGTCATGTACTAGGGTTGCTTGCGGAGGTCACCGGTATATGTACCTACTCGTGTACCTATACGAGTAGAACAGTAGTAAGGATTCAATCGCTTTTTCACCTTGTTGTTTAAAGTGCATAATACCACTTATTTATACAATCATTACTACATTTTACAAGACATGTCAGACTATAGGTTTATATTGAGATCCGAGGCTAAATATGTAAATATGTCGTACAAATGTACATGTACATGCGAGCTTTCGCATTTGATTCCATACAATAGAAAAAAAAACTTTTTTCTGCTATACACACATAACTAACACGTTTTATGGGCTTAAGGCCTGAAATTATAAAAAAATAATTTATTTTATACCACCTACAGTTATTGTTTATTTACGAAACATACAATTTACACACACTACATTAAAAATTGCAAGCAACATCCAGTTTTAAATCGACTGTAAATTGAGAGCTTCATTATTTATGAACCGATTTGTTTTTATTTATTACGAGTATCTCTATATACTTCCACATTGGACCAATTTATATCATAATCCAGTTCTGATAGGATCCATGGGTAATTGCGGAAACTCTTCAAATATTACAAGCCTACATAACGTTATTTTTGTATTTAAATCACACATTTGTATTAGAATAGTAATATTTCATGTAATAGAACGGCTGATGATCATCAGAACCGAAATCGTTAACGAGATATATTTATATCCTTTGGCTATTTCTCCTTTTATAATATTTGCAAAGCAGCTAAGATTGTTAAGCTACACTTTTGCCAACGACCAGCTCTGATGATGGGTTCCGTAAGGAATTCAGGGAACTCCTCAAATATTAAGCATTTTTTGCATTTTCACCTAAATCAAACAAAGTATTTTAACGTGAAGTGGAACTGCTGACGAAGATCGGAAAGACTAACTGCATAACAGAACTTTGAAAGTTTTCTGGTTTGCATTTGTTGCATACTTACTTATTCCTATATTTTTAAGTTTGGTAAATTCCCAATATTGCGGAGGTTGCGCGCAGCGCGGCTGCGCAAGGCAGCCCTCGGCGGCGCTAACTTTACCGCCCGGTCAGTTTTTGATCAGATATGTGGAGCGCTGTACTGGCACCACGGGGTTGACTGTGAGCAAAGCAGCGGCCGCGGCGGCGGCGTCGTCACGTTGCACGTTAGATTTTTATTTTGCTTGTTTGAAGAGGACCTGCATCACTGTGATTTACTTATCCGTGCTCCAACGTCGAATTTACGTGGTAGTGATTATTCATGAGTGGTGGTTTAACGTGTCTCCATTTCATATATTTTTATAATCCACACGCAAATCCATCTAAATACAAAAAAACTCGTTACTGACATTAGTTATTCCTCTAATAATAATTTCTATAAAACTGTTTTGTTTTTATTTTTTTTATTTAAAACCGAAAAACAATGAACAAAATACTCGTAAAGAGTCACCGAGAGGTCAGCGAGGACCGAACCTGGGGAAGAGTTACCGTGGCAGACTGTGTCACTAAGCCCAGCTCACTAAACAAGAAACTAGCCCATCGGGCACATGGTGACCACAAATAGTTATTTTGAATTATATTAAAATTACAAAATAAGCTTTTAAAAACTATTTAGCATATCCATATCACATTATATAAATAAATAAAAATAAAAATTATTGATTTTCATACAATTATAGTCCATAGTACTGTTAGTTACAACCTAAAAACTATGTTAGTTGCCTAATAGTAATAACTATCTTAACTATACAGCGTGCCTTTGACCACGAGGCTTTCATAGTAAGGAACAATTTTACTCATAAAATGGAGCTACTTTTAGTCTACAACTATTTGATTATAGTTTTGATTATATTTGATTATATTTTTTCATACAAACTAAATATTATTTCAAAGTACAGTCACCAGCAATAGTATCTTCCTACAGGACCTACACGAAGGGCGTAAAAATATGTATTACGTTCTTATTGAACTACAAATAAGAGCGTGTCACACATTTTTACGGCCTTCATGTAGGAAGATACTATTGCCGGTGATCTCTGTCCTAATAATTTTACAAAAATAATCTAATCAACTAAATATCATGAATTCATGAATATCATGATTAAAATAATTTTTTACTCCGAAACTACTGGACCGATTGAGTTGTAATTTTGTACACATATGTAAAGGCAAACGTTTAACGTAAATTGATGAATTTTGAGGGGCCGCTTTTGTGGGGTAAATTCGAAAATATTAATAAAAGTTTGCATACTATATCGTGTGATATATCAAATGATTACTGTGAGAATTTCAAATGTATGTACCTTTATTTTTTATAATTTTTTAATAAATACGTTTGAAGTTATTTAAAAAAGGCGAAAAAAAAGACCATTGCCCCTAAAATTTTGAAAAACAAAATACGCAAAATAGTTATTTACCTATAAATTACAGGAAAAATAACAAGAAGCTCAAGCTCAGCATCAAGCTTGAGTTCGACTTAAGAAATAATCGTGTGATGTACGGAGCCCTCGGGGTTCGCACTGAACGTGGTCGTTTTTTTTAAACAATTTATCGGACTTGTATTGCGGATGTGGGTGCTAAGGCCGGACGTATGCCGAATGCACCCGAGACGGTGGGCCAAAATGGCTATGGAATGAGCAGGATGGCCGGAGCAGAGGCAGACTAAAAAAGAGATGACGGGACGATGGATGCCTTATGTAGCGACTGGCGGAAACATGCACCAGGGCGTGACGAGTGACGGAAGAGAGGGGAGGCCTTTGTCTGAGAAGTCCCAGCAGTGGGATACAACATAGGCTGAATAATTTTTTTTTTAAATATCGTCAAATGTGATGCATCGAAATCGTAATTGTAAAGAGGTGTTGCTTTACATCAAATCAGGTATGGCTGGTTTTTAAAATATATGACAAAAGGTACCATTTCCATGAATCAATGTGATTATAAAATTAAATGAGAGGGCAACGCTTTTTTTTCGGTAGCAGGTGAAATATTTAATTGTAGGTATTTATATATACATTCACAATTCGTAGTTATTTCTCATATAAAAGATTAATGCTTTCGTAGGTAGGTATTGAAAAACAACATCTACGACAACAGAACAAAACACAGAATTTAAAACTAAATCTAATTTAAGACTTTCCTTTACGTCAGATTCATACAAGAACTTTGAATTTTATATTGAAATTAGGTTACAACTTTAGAGATTTTGACACGTTTAACTGAATGCATCCTCAATAACACTCGGTTTTATTTAACCTTTTGAACGCCAAGAGACACTAAATCGGTCGTGGGCTGTCGTGCCTGCCACGCCAACGACCACTAAAGTGGCTGTGGCGGACGCTGTCAAAGCAATTGTCCTGCTGACAGATAAGGTTTATATTCGTTATTCACTAGTCGAGATATTGGCGTGTAGGCCACGTCTTGACGCGAGAGAGAAAGCGTTCAAAAGGTTAAGCGTATGGCGGGTAAGTAATAGAACGTATACGAATTTATGCTATATTGATAGTAACATATAAATTCAATTTATATAATTTCAATTTGTATAACGTGCATGAAGTATAATGTACAAATTGAATAATAACAAAATATATAATTGACTAATGTATAATGAACCTCACAAATAATATCGTTTACGATAATGATAATGTAGTATAATGTTGAAATAATTTAATGTTCGAAACAGATATCATACATAAATTATAAACGCCTACCACTTTTAATTGTTTTCTTTTTCTACCTAACCACACAGTTCTAACCTAACCTAACCTACTTTCTGGGTAGTATTTTTTTGTGGGGGGTCACAGTTCCAACCTAACCTAACCCACTTTCCTGGTAGCAGTTTTCTTTTTGTGGGGGTCGCAGTTCTAACCTAACCTATCCTACTTTCCTGGTAGCAGTTTTCTCTTTGTGGTGGTTGCAGTTCTAACCTAACCTAACCTACTTTCCTGGTAGCAGTTTTTTTTTGTGGGGGTCACAGTTCTAACCTAACCTAACCCACTTTCCTGGTAGCAGTTTTCTTTTTGTGGGGGGGTCGCAGTTCTAACCTAACCTAACCTACTTTCCTGGTAGCAGTTTTCTTTTTGTGGGGTCGCAGTTCTAACTTACCTAACCTACTGTCCTGGTAGCAGTTTCCTTTTTGTGGGGGTCACAGTTCTAACCTAACCTAACCCACTTTTCTGGTTGCAGTTATCTTTCCGTGGGGGTCGCAGTTCTAACCTAACCTACTGTCCTGGTAGCAGATTTATTTTTGTGGGGGTCACAGTTCTAACCTAACCTAACCCACGTTTCTGGTTGCAGTTATCTTTTCGTGGGGGTCGCAGTTCTAACCTAACCTTCTGTCCTGGTAGCAGATTTATTTTTGTGGGGGTCACAGTTCTAACCTAACCTAACCCACTTTTCTGGTAACAGTTTTCTTTTTGTGGGGGTCGCAGTTCTAACCTAACCTAACCTAGATTGTTATTTCAGATGTTAGTCGATATTTTAACTATTATACGTAACTATTATTATGCAAAACGGAATTCGTCTATATGTACGTTAGACTAAACAACGGTATGTATAATGTACGTTATATTATTTTTGAATTATACTAACTGAAAATAGACATTTAATACATTATACCTAACGTTAGTATACTTTTTGAACGTTTGTAAACTGAAATTATACCAAAAGTGCGTATTCATTATGTTACGCACCCGCGTATGGCATATACATGAGAAAAAAGCAACTACAAGTAGAGATTAAGACCAGGCAGCCACTTAAGACCAATAAACACGCGGTGTATGCCTACTATAACGGATTAATGATCTCGTATTTTTATTGCAGGTCGCTGCCGAAGCTATGCAGCCAAGAGGAGGAGGCGGGGAGACCACCACAAGGCGGAGTGGTAACCTTTGAGCCAATTCAACATGACCACGATTTCTGCGAGCGAGTTGTTATCAATGTGAGTTCTTCTAATTAAAGCCTACATTTCTAGTTTGTTGTCGGTACGTGCCCAAATATTACTGTTGTAACTCTTTTCTTTACAAAAAAAAGGAAGATTTACGCGAGGATTAACTGCTTAGGTACTACATCTTATCTGACTTTTTACAGTGATTTTTCATAAGTAAATGTATATATCTGATTATTCCTAATATTACAGTCAAAAGAAGTTACCTGAGCTTACCCTTATTACTTGTGTATATAGGAGATTTTCAACCTCTAAAGCCAGAATAGGGTTGTCATAATATTAACTCTGCTGTTATTGTGACATGGCACTGTAGCCCGTACGAGTAAATGGTTGAACAGATTTGAATTCATATTAAAAAACAAGTTTTCTAGCGAATAGTTCTAAAATGTCTAGTTTTATCAAAATCGGTTCAGCCGTGTTTGCGTTCCTTACTACGCTGGCTCAGTGACCCAAGGAGGATCTTGGTCTGACACTAAGGATCGCCACTCTTCCCTACTTTGCGCTGCTTCGTGCCAATTGGATATTCCAAGGGCGGTCAGATCTTTGCAGGCTTCGTCGCTCCAGCGGTATCTAGGTCGTCCGACGGGACGTCTCCCTATTGGGCATCCACTATACGGTCTCCTCACTGCACGATCGTCTCCAATTCTTTCCACGTGTCCGAGCCAGCGGAGTCGTGTGCCTTCGGCGTTAAGGTTTCTCTATTTAAAATAGTTATGTTACTCACATTCACTAGGTTACGAAAAATCTTGTTAAAGTTAAACATACTATTTTAAGGTAAAAACTGAAGTAATACAGAGATAAAGTACGTTATTTGTAAGTAAACATGCAGCCTTGGCCAGAAGTGTTGAGTGTAGCAGTTTTTTGTTTGCGATTTTGATCTTAAGTATTATTTCGTCATGCGTCATTCACAGCCTCAGCTGAGCAAATCAGAAACTTATTCGCCATAATTCTAAGAACATGTAACCTATCCAATCCAAAACAGCTATGTCCTTCAAAGAGAATATGAGTGATGACATAATGTATCAAATCCGATAAGCTAATCCAGAACAGGCAATCGAATTCCACCTCGACATCTTGACACTCATTCGTCTAGAAGATAAATATTTAGCGATAAAAAACCAAACCTTAGTACAACTTGGGATGCCAGCACCACGACAAGATGCTTTCAGTGTACTAAACTTTGATATTACAAAGAAAAAAAGCTACATCACCAACGAACTACTGCAATACATTGCTCACAACAAACCACTTCTCAATCAATAACAATAAAAAAAACGTTATCATGGACCGGATCAACAATATCACTGGCGGAATTATTTACTTGCACGCACCAGGCGGCACCGGGAAAACGCATTTCATTCGTTTAGAATAAATCTACTGCTGGCAGAAATACGTGCTAAACAACCATCGCACTTGCATTCGCATCATCTGGCATTGCAGCCACACTTATAGAAGGAGAACGAACTGCCCATTTCGCCCTACCATTACCTTTGAATATAGCCGAAGAACAATTTCCGTGATGTAAAATCTCAAGAACACCTGGACGATGTAAACTTCTAAAGCAAGCTACAATTATTTTCTGGGACGATTGCACGATGGCACAAAAAAAATCACTCGAAGCCATGGACAGAACATTACTTATACAGCATTTGCGAAAAAACTCCGAAGTGATTGGAGGAGCTCTACTCATACTCTCAGGACATTGTCCAGATGATAGATGAAATCATTGTATGCTTAAAAAAATCTTATCTCTGGCAACACATACACATACTGCAGCAAACAAAAAATATGAGATTTGAACTATCGAAAGACAAAACAACAGCACATTTTGCTTAACAAGTTGTTACAAATAGGCGACGGCACATATCCTACTGAGCAGACGACCGGCCTCATTGAACTCAAAAGTGATTTCTGCAACATAGCCACTACTGAAAACGAACTTATCAGCCAAATGTATCCAAACATTGTTCATAATTATATATATTTATCATTAGACATTAGCTGGCTCACGAGAAGGAAATTCGATTTTTTTTTACATATACAGGGAGTAATCATTTAATGTAGCCAAGCGATTATTCCGTAAATATAACAGATATCAGAAAATGTTAAACTGGTATCGAGAGGACGTTACCCAATGAGTAAAATAAAAACAATAACTTGTCTTTTTATAAAACCAGAAATATCCCAAATATTAAGTTCAAAGCCTCCCATACATTTAGTACGCAGTTTGTTTAGAGGCTTTAGTTCAAGGCCTAGTCATTTCACTATTATCATATGATTCATGAATTGCTCTAGTTAATTCGTGTAAATTACGAATCTTAAACAGTTTTATCTCTTACGGTAGAGAAATTACAGCCTCAAGGAACGTCGTCGTACAAAATGTATGAGCGCTTTTAAACGTAATATTGTAATATTAAAACTTTTATTGAAATAAGCTATTAATGTGATTTTACTCATTGGGTAACGTACTTACGATATCAGTTTAAAGTTATCTGATATCTGCATTGTTTTATTATGTATTCTACTAGATGTGACATGTAGAACAAATTTTGTGCGCCATGTTTGGCGGTTGACAGCTATGACATAATCAAAGAGTAGTATAGACTTGTATTGATTTTCACCACAACTTTTGGGACAAAAAACCTTAGGGATGTCATCTCCTGTTACTTACGATATCTTTTTAATTTACGGAATAATCGCCTGGCTGTGGCTACACATAACGATTATATCCTGTATAACAACTAAATACTAACAACTAAACACTAATCAATGTGTAAATGGGCCTTTAGAAACTTAAAAAAGCAACGAAGATATTTAAAAAAAAAACCGACTTCAATGGGGGAAGCCGGTGAAAGACTATTATAGATGGTGCACTCTTACACTCCATACAATGAAATAAAATGCTTAACAAACACAGCGAAGAGGACAAACCGTCAAACGTGAACCATGCGTCGTTGAAGAATTCTGTTCATAATCAGCAGTTCCACTTCATCAAATGTCTCTTTTTAATGAAAATGCTTGATTTGTTGATAAAAATACAAAAATTACTTTATGCCCTTAAGATTTGGGGAGTTCCTTGGATTCCTCATGGAACTCATCATCAGAACTTGAGCTTAACGAAAATTTCTCCTGAAAATCTAACTTGCTTAACAAACACAGCGAAGAGGACAAATTGCCAAACGTGAACTATGCGTCGTTGAAGAGTTCCATTCTGATTATCATCAGCAGTTCTACTTCATCAAATGTCACTGTTTTGAATGAATATGATGGATTTGTTGATAAAAATATTAAAGTTAAGAAAAATATAAGAGTTCCCTCGATTCGTCATGGATCAGAACTGCGTTGATCAGAAAAACCGGACCAATCTGTATATATATGTATACTTACAATCAAAAAAATAATTTACAAAATTGGTTCAGACATGACGGAGTTATGGAGTAACAAACATAAAAAAAAAAACAACAAAAACAAAAAAAAAACATTCACGCCGAATTGAGAAATCTTGAAGTCGGTTAAAAAGGTAGACTTGGTAAAAAAATCATGACCTTTTGTAATGTTTTAGTTTTTTAATCCGAGCAACGCCGGGTGGCGCAACTATTACACTATAAATGAGGACAGCACACGTTTAAACCAGTTAACTAAGTAAAACTTCCTTATTACACCGTACAATTATAATGGACAAACCAGTCATATTTCAGTTTTTATAAAAACGTACACAGGAAATTGACAATTATCAATGAAAATTTGAGATTGTCAGAATCTCAATAAAAAAATTACAATTAGGTAAAAAAATATTATAAACTATAAACTAGAGACTACCTACAATTACAAATAAAAAATGTCCTCCAAATCGCTGCCAATGGGCAGGGTACCCAGAAGGCTGGCCGCATTGCCACGTTGTATAGCGATGCTTACGTTGTGCAAAGTATTGGCCAGCCCACTGGTCACCCGTCGTTTCGATTAAACGCGCCGCTAAATCTTTGTAGATGCGGCGCGCGCTCGGCCCCCATGGCCCCAACGTTTCGACCCCAAACGCCTCAAATATATAACCACTACCGAGGGTGGCGTATTTGCGGCATTTGAGGTCTTCTGCTGCGGATGCGGCATTGCCAGCATCTTTGCTGGTATCTGGAAGATGGGACGGGGCTAGAGTATCTACACACGTAGCGTCCCATACCAGAGGCCTTCCCATCCTCCAAGGCACCAGCGTCATGCCGTCGGGCCTCTTGCCGTCGTCCCTTGCCAAACCAACGGGTTCTAAGATGGCAGGAACTTTGACGCTGACAAGGGCCCTTCGGATGACATCATCGGACGATATAGTAGTTGACCGACATACATTATGTAGGTACGTACTTATACACATACTTTTCAACTCACATCTCAACACACGTTGTTCAATTCTGCTGAAGTATGAACGTAGAAATAGAAAAGTTACAACTCACTCAAATACATTTCAATATAATTGTATTTTTATAGTAGGTATTGTATCTACGGGTTATTTAAAAAACAACTGCTTAAAAAATAGCAGTTATATTTATTATATCAATTGCATAAATGTATATATACGAATGTCCACACTTTAAAAATGTCTACAATTAATACGATAATTTATGGATACAACAAGCGTTCAGAACTATTCGTGGATGCCGAATTATCAAGATGAAGAGAAGATTGAGCCTACTGAGCAAATAATATATGTATAAAGCAAAAGAGATCAATGTAAATCCCGTGGCCCTACCCTACCTACTCATAAAGTCCATAACTAAGAGTGTATATAACACAGTGTATACAATATGCATTATTCATCTACGAGTAGGTATGAGTAGAAGTGTATTTAGGTATCTTTCTCATTTTTTTGCCTATAGCGTTTGATATTTCACGAGCTGCGTTTACCGGCGGCATCATTTGCGTAAACGTTTTGACTTGCGTGTTTCCGAACTCGCTCGCGTACATAGTCTGTTGTATGACTAACGACCCCTATAATTGCCTGGGACCTGCCTACCTGTTGATTTATCACTATGAACGAAAGTAACGCTTCAAGTTTTAGGGATATAAAAACAGTATTAATAGACAATCAATATTATTCTTACTTTTTTAAATATTGTTCTGATTATTTAACTTTCTTTGTTTAAATATGTTAAAAAAGCTAAATTTGCATGATTTAAAACTGTTTTAAATATCTTTACATAATTTTCAATCGTGGTGGCTGAATACCGAAAAGGTTTCTGCGTTCTATGCCCAACTTGTGTAATATGATGGCGAATAAAAATCTGCAATATTTTAATATTTACTTCGCCCTAACTTTTTTTTATGTTTGGAAAAACATAGTGTGCTCAGGGCCTTTGCCGTCATAATTCAACTAAGAGACTCACATTTTCAACATCTATCTTTGTGTTTCTCTGTCTCCTTTTTTAGCGACAATGACCTGTATGCCAACTGAACAAGTGTCCGGATTGTAAATTTATAAATTGTTTTCTCAAACTCAAACATGCTCGGAAATGGCCACATAAGCCAGGCCAGAGTGTTCGTTAATCAAACAATGGAAGTGCGTAATTTAGTTCATTTCAATTTAAAAAGTTAAAACTGTATGATTATTTTACTCCTAGGAGTAAAATAAATGTATGAAATTTCAGTTTTGCCGCTGCGCCAAACTTTTGCTGCTGCGCCAAGGAATAAACACATTCGGCCAAGCAAATCCGTTCATTTAAACAGCCGTGTAGAGTGGCTTAACAGAGTGCGCGCGCCAAGTACGGACAGTGTGTCCGGTAAAATAAATTTAAAGAGGGATAGCTAAGTCAAGAAACCAATATAACAGGGTTTATGTTATGACACTCATTACGCTCATTCATTACCTACATATGTATGAATTGGAAGGCGATAAAAATGCAAACACCTTTTCTGAAAATGACCTTTAGTTTATTGCATGGGATCAATCAAAAATATTGTGGTATATTAAAAGTATAAGATTAAAAACAACATCAACACAACTTACCCAGAATAAATGACTTGTATTTTTTTTTGTTATTTCTTCACCATATCTGAGAAAAACACTATATACACCTCAGCGGAAACTGATTTTTTTTGATCGGGACTAGTGCCAGAGCGAGGCTTTGCCTTTCTTTAGGGACCTTGGCAATAATGTCGGTTTTTTTAATGGAAAACACGTCTCTTTTTTACCGAATCAATACAAATCAGTACCAGTTCAGTACAGTTTGATTAATCTTCTTTCGTATCATCATCATTTTAAATTTTAATTATGTTAGAACATTGAGTTAAACATAGTAGAGGTACAGTCTCGAACAATATTTATCGAAAATATGGCTTTTGAACTTTTGTAACCGACCAGTCTTAATACTAACTAAAGTCTGCACGAGTCGTTCTTACAGCACTATTTGGGGGCAATTTTTTTGGACTGATTCCAGTTCCAGTTCTTTATTACATATTATTACATATGCGTATGTTAGAAAAAGAAAATTTCATTTAATTGTCGGCGAAAAATGATAGCGACCTACCCACCCGCCATGTTGCACAAGTCTTGTCTATATTTATTCGTTAATAGACGGATTAAAACTCCTAAATTGCCCTATTAAAATTGTTCTTGTGATAAAAGCTTTAAAATTAAGGTTTTCGCAATCGTGTTTACCTTTACGAACTGTCAAAATTTAATCGTCTACATTATTAAGCTTTGAGAATTAAACCAACAGGAGTCGCCATTGACAGGCGTTCCCCTCTGCCGAAAACATAATAAAATATGTGTCAGTGCACATGGAAAAGTACCTTGTTGCAGGTATTGAGTTATGCATAGTTCCAAAAAGTAAATTAAATTTGCTATCAATACAAAAAAGAATAATGACTGTAGGTGGAACCACTATATTTATATAAATTTTTGAATTTTCGACTTCCGAAATGCACAAGTTGAGAAAATTGCATTTAAAGTTTATAGTGGCAAAAAACACACTTCTACTTCGAAGTTACATAGTGAAGGGTATAATCATAATCTTTGGATGTTAAAGAATTATAATAAAGGTGAATTGTCTAAAAATACATGTTAATTATTCTGATTTCTTAGGTTGAACATGCCAGGGTGGAAGAAACACGAAAGTGTTAATTATACCCAATTCATAAAATAATGAGATTAAAACTGTTAGTTTCTCACCATAGTTACATATTCTATGGCATTTTGGGACAATTGAATGAAAGAAAACTCCATAATCATAAAGAAATTTAATAATTACCGCATTTCTAACAATTACAAAAAAGATCACTTATAATATTAAAAATCAACAAAATAATTTGTATATTCATGCTATATCACAAGATCAAATGGTATTTAGCGTGGTGTACCACAATGGTACAATAGAAATGGTGTTAAAGCAGTTTTTTTTAACAATAAAGTTTAGTGACTCGGTCGAAACTTTTGTATGGAAACGTAACTAGGGTACCTTGTCACGACATTTACTAAACTTTAGTAACTTAAACTCGAAGATCACTATTTTAATACCTATAATGCAAGAAATATCTGTAACAAAATGTTATTTAGGATAATTATAGCGGAAATCAATGTATTCTTATTTATAAAAACTTCTGTTTTAGTCGTGTAAGACGTAAAGTTTAGCATTTTACTAAACTGGGTTCCTTGTCACGCTAAGTCATTATCTTACATAAATGGAGTAAAACTAGAAAAATTAATAACTCAATTGTGTACATAACTGCACCTAATTTAAGATTTATCAGTTTTTCAATCAATATTATAATACTAATTATTTACGTCAAACAACTAAAATCACAGCTCAATTTTTCATTGACTAAATTCGAGATCAACAAAATATTATTAATACAGAAACACCTCGTGACGCGACCTTGGTGTGGTTTTAGTAGGAGAAATATACCTCATCGGTATTTTCCCTCAATCTATCCTCAGCATGGTCGCGTCAGTATTTTTTTTTGGTTCAAAAAATCATTTTCAAAAATCTTAGAAAGAGGTATTTGACTACCCGCGATGGAAATATTGACAAAATTATTCAAAATTTAAATGCTTTTAAGACATGGCGTGACAAGGTACCCTGACTACTAAAACTTTATAGTCGGAGAAATATACTAAAAAAACATAATTTTACTGATATTCTTGTACACACGTGTTCCTTAGGATGTAAATAACCCAATTATAACACAAACCCATTTTGGCACTTTTTCACCAGCTTCCACAAAAACTCATGTAACTCGGTAACTAAATGTCGTGACTAGGTACCTTTCCAGATGCACTGACACATATGACCAGTGGTCAGACACATGTATGGACTGACGTTTATCTGACGTAGCTATTTGTACGTTACGTACGAATAGCCATACATTTGACGTTTCCCTCCCCCGCAAAAATCGGCAGACTTTTTTTGTATCGGAAATGACAGACATGGCCTACCATCCGGGTTGAATTCTCTAAGTTATTAAGAGATTACACGAATTGTAATATGACCATGAGCGTTCGAGGAGACGGACGATTATACTCGAAAGACACAAACTCGTTCAAAGAGGAGTTGTACCTTAAAGGTGTGTTACCCTTCGTCCACTGAGTGTTGTTTGCCTCTACTTTAATTTACTGAATCTTATGGATTACTTTTTAAATATTTAGTAAAGATTTATTGTACAGTGACATTCAAAATTGCATGGACAATTTATCTATATATATAAAAGAAGAAACTGACTGACTGACTGACTGACTGACTGATTGACTGACTGACTGACTGACATATCAACGCACAGCCCAAACCGCTGGTTCTACAGATTCCAAATTTGGCACGTAGGTTCCTTATAAGGTCTAGGGATGCACTAAGAAAGGATTTTTCAAAATTCAGCCCCTAAGGGGGTAAAATGGGGGTCCAAAGTTTGTATGGCGAATCAAGATTTGTTAGACTATTTTAATCGAAACTTCACAGGAGTATTCCTAACAATAAATGAGTAAACATGTGTTTAAGGTTTTTTGAAAATTCAACCCCCAAAAGGAGCAAATGTGGTCACAAAGTCTGAAAATCAACATGGGTATCATATCCTATTTGAGTACTTATAGTACGCGGGCGAAGCCGCGGGAAAAGGCTAGTTATTAATATATTTAATAATAGATTACAAAACAATTATAATTGTACATAGCTAATTTAAAATTAATTAGACATTAAAATAAGCCTACACAAATGAATTTAAATGAAATACTACAAATAAACGTTAACTATAATAAATCTTGAAGTAGCTCTTTTTAAATACAGTATAATTGGGTATACAGGATGTAATCGTTAAGTGTTTGGAAACGATTATTCTGCAAGTACAAAAGATTTCAAAAACCTTTTAATAATATCGGAAGAACGTTACCCAATGAGTAAAATTACATTAATTACTTTTTAAATAAAACTAAAAATATCCAAAATATAAAGTTCAAACGCCCCATTCATTTATCCACCTTGTTTACGTTTTTCCCAGCTTTTTGCCGCGGCTCACCCTCACACCAAATACTGGTAATTCATGAGCGTAAGTTGCCGAGCGGACTACTGGCTTAATTTAGCCGGGGCAAAAAGCTGGGGAAGACGCTAGGACGATGATGTAGAGAAACTAAAACAATATTTAAATTTAAACTTTCGTGAGACATACTATCACTATAAAATATAACGGTTACACTCATGTCATTTTAATCACTTCGCGCGACATGTTTCGGAGAGCTTAGGTCTCCATCTTCAAGCACTAAGAGTGCTATTTTGAACCGGCCCGTAGCGCGCTGTTGCACGACGCGTTGCCGTCAGTCGGACGTGAGTGTAACCGTTATATTTTAAAACAATATTTATTTACAAAAAAAGTTACTTATGTGATTTTACTCATTTAATAACACACTTTCAATATTAATTAAAATATTTTTGATATTTTTTTATTTGTAGGTTAATCTGGTGTACCTAAACACTTAACGATTACCCTATATACTACATATTTATAACTAGCTGTGCCCGCGGCTCCGCCCGCGTGGAATTCGGTCTGTGTCAGTAAGCGGCTAATTCACCCCTAATTTCTCTCCCGCTACCCTGGAGGCGGAACTTGAAGTAAAGTTGACAGATGGATACGCTAGAGGACAGTAAAATATCTTACAATTACCACTAAATCAAACTATACTCAAAAATGAATACTTTTTTTATCATATTAATTTTTTTTGGCATGATTTAAACGACGTAGAGTAGTAGGTGTATATCGGACGATACAGGACCACTTTTGTAGTTATACGTTCATGTCCACGGCAAATATCATCCAAATCGATCCTCCCGTCAAATCAGTCTAAGCATGAAAGGTAAGAACAGGCGCGGTTGAAATTGGAGTGGGGGGGGGGTCACAAATGCAGAAATGTTTTTTTTCTATTTGAGGTGCACCTGGGGGGGGGGGGGTCCATGACCCATGCAAATTTAACTCAATTGAGTGTAGTGGCTACCCCCCCCCCCTTTAGACGTTGAATTTTTATAGGCTACGTATAACCTGGCTGGGGATTTTCTTGAATTGGAATTAGTAATCCTTAAGGGGTGATTTCCAGGTTAACAATGCAAAAAAACCGGCCAAGAGCATGTCGGGCGATGCTCAGTGTAGAGTTTCGTAGATGCCGCCCTGTTACAAAACATCCGTTCAAAATGTCGTTTATTAAGGGATATTTGGCGGCGCTTACGTCATTTTACTATCCGGCACTTCCTTTCACTATGCGTTTTTGACTGATAATTCAAAAACGGCTGAACCGATTTTATTCAATATAGTTTTTATTGAAAGTTCTTATCAGGCCTCACCAAATTTCAGCTTTCTAGTGCGAACGGTGCCGGTGGTCGGGGGAGCGGATTTTCATTACGTTACCGTAGGTAATGAATTTTCATACGTTTTTACCACACTGTCACAGAATACACTCATGTTACGTTACTGGTTGCAATAATGGTGGTAATTAACATACGGTTCCGAACGCGGAATAGAGGATTTATGATATTGGTGTAGATCAAGATATTTATTCTTCAATGTAATGCACTAATGATCGTCAGAGAAAAATTAAATACGTGAGTGTCGTGGAACACTCAATTGGAACGAAGTTGTTATTTAATTTTATTAAATTTTTCGTAAATTTTGTGGTTTACATTTTTTTGTATTTTTTAGAAATTTAGAAATTTTGCCATTTCTGAAATTTTTGAATTTTTTTACTTTTAGGTTCTCGACTTTTTCACTTTTATCACTTTGTCACGTCTCACTTTCACTTTTCACTACACTTCACTTCACTTTATTCTATTTTATATATTTTTTATTTCATTCCATTTTACATGTTTCTCAATCGTATGGGTGTCGCGTTTTTGTGACGTAACGCTTGTCGGTCACGTGACTTTTTTTCGCCTAGCCCCCCCATCCGCGAACCGTCCGATAAGGAACTTCGTTCCAAAAGTACCACCGGTTCTAACCCTCTGGCCCAAGAAGTATTATGAGATGACCGAGAAGAAACTCGACGGGACTTTTTTTTTTCAAAACAGTAATATACAAATTTCCAACTCCCTTTTCACCCCTTTAGGGTTGATTTTCGGGGTGAAAACTATCCTTTGTCCTTTCTCGAGACCCATACTATCTCTATACCAAATTTCATCTTTATCAGTTCAGCGGTAAAAAAATCCTCATACCAACTTCCAACCCCCTTTTCGCCCCCACAAAGGTTTATTTTCGGAATGAAAACTATTCTGTCGTTTCTCGGGACTAAAATTATCTCCATACTAATTTCTATTAAAAATTCTCCATACAAACTTTCAATCCCCTTTTCACCCCCTCCAGGGTTGATTTTCGGGATGAAAACTATTCATTGTCCTATCTCTACACAAAATTTCATCAAAATCCGTTCAGCTGTTTTCACGTGATGCGCGGTCAAATAAACAGACAAACAGATAAACAGATAAACGGATAAATAGATAAACAGATAAACAGATAAATAGATAAACAGATAAACAGATTAACAGATAAACAGACAAAAATTCTAAAAATTGTTCTTCTGTTCGTGTTCTGTTATCGATTCTAAGTATCCCCAGCCTACTTTTTTTCGAATATATTCCATGAACAGGCTTTCGACCCTCTTCAGCTTTATTATATGTATAGATAGTTTTTATTGAAAGTACCTTTCAGGCTTTACTTCCATTATTTTTTTCAATTTTTTTGGACCTACGGTTCTAAAGTAAGATGGGGGGGGCTTTTTTGAAGATGGAACTATCCTTTGTCCTTTTTCGAAACCCATACTATCTATACTATTTCATCTAAATCAGTTCAGCGGTAAAAAATTCCTCATACCAACTTCCAACCCCCTTTTCACCCCCACAAGGGTTTGAAAACTACCCTATAACGTTTCTCGAGACTCAAATTATCTCCATACACATTTCTATCTAAATCGTTTCAGCGGTTAAAAATTCTCCATACAAACTTTCAACCCCATTTTCACCCCCACCAGGGTTGATTTTCGGGATTAATACTATATATTATCCTTTCCCGGGACTCAAACTATCTTTACACAAAATTTCATCAAAATCCGTTCAGCCGTTTTCACGTGATGCGCGGTCAAATAAACAGACAAACAGATAAACAGATAAACAGACAAAAAATCTAAAAATTGTTGGAACGTGTTCTGTTATCGATCCTAAGTATCCCCAGCCAAATTTTTTCGATTATCTTCCATGTACAGACTTTCGACCCTCTTCAGCTTTATTATATGTATAGATACGATTTGTAGATACGTATTCCGCAAGACCGGGATACGTGGAAAAAGGAGAGGGCGGCCTTTTCCCAGCAGTGGGACACCGTTGGCTCTTAAAAAATAAAGATAGGTATTGCTCGTATTGTACAAAGTGCATCGTAAAAGGCCTAAAACCGGCGTCATATGCAGCATAGCGCTGGCTTCCTACAAATATGGCCGCGGGTATTACAGCTGCAGCTGGAGCTGTGCTGCCTACGCAAACGGTTTGGCCTGTTCCATAGGTATTCCTTAAATATGACGTGGCACAGAACCAGTTGGTTACACACAACGTGCACTTTGGAAGCTTCATCACTAAACCCGGCTCAAGTAAAATCGCGTACACAAAAAAACAATCATATCAATATTTACAGGACCACCGAAAGTAAGCATAAATTAGTTTTACGATTCACGGGCACATCGGAGTTTCACACGATGTTTCTTTCGCCGCCACGGATGTAGTTTTGCGGTTGGCAATGGACCGGTCCAAAAATACATTTTATTGTGTGTTTTCCAAGGGCGCCGCATGGTAGGCGCGGCGGCGACGCGCGGCGGGTACGTGGTGGCTGGCCCAAACAACGCGCTTTTACCAACATGTTTTAATTAATTTTACGTTACCTGTTACGAATACATTCTGACCACGAATAGTTCCCGGATACAAAGTTACCATTTTATTACAGCATTATATCAGTGACGCGGAATTAGAGCGACGTGAGGTTTACCGATAGTAATAAAGTGAAAGTTACGCAATTTACACCATGGGTGCACTGCGTCTAGTGGGCGTTAGATATGTTCTTGGTCGGTTTTTAAACACCGACTGACTTTATATAATTTTTAACCTTGTTAAACGAGCAATAATTTTGGCAATATAGCCTGCCCTAACATATATAACTTTTTCATAGTAGGTAATGTATATTAGAAATCAGGCTGGTGTTAGTGAAAGTTAGGCAGTGAGTAACCTTAACTCATTCAATGCTACGTTCGTTCACCTGTCCGGTTCTTTTGTAGCCTGTAGCATACTTTTTAGGTATATTGCGAAAATTATTTGTAGAAGCGTAATGGAATGGTAATGGATTTTGTACATGTCTCTGTTTGGCCCAATGGTTGACTGGTAGAGAATGCCATTTGGGATTAAGGATTAGTGCTGAATGAGTTAAATATACTCGTACAGCGTGGAAATTTTAGGAACAAAGGTAACAGTTTATTAATGGAAATACCTGGGTGGACAAAATAAATAAGGAACTATTAAGACTAAAAATCGTTCAACATACCTAGGTTTCTCAGCACTCAAATATGTTTTCCCCTCTTCTTTCGTCTTACATACTTCCCTTATACAGTGTGTAAATCCAATAGAAGCGAATCTTTAAACTGTGGTTAGTATATGACATAAGAATGATATTTTCATCTCTCCTGTTCGGAAAGTTTTATTTTCCTGGGTGGAAAAATGCTTTTCCATCCCAAGGGTGGAAAGTAATTAGCTGTGTTAATTGTGAATTGAGCCAGTGCCCACCCGGATGCCCTGCTCCGCGACCACCGGCAAAACATTGAATTAGTTTTTTTCAAATTGTTCAAATTTTACTTAACATTTTTATAGATTATTATTTATATACGTACCTGTTTTATAAAATGTGCGTGTGGTATTTTAGTATCCTCACAGTCTAAATGAAAAGCAGAGTGTTAAACTCGGGTGACATTACCCATTTCACCCTCGAACTATTGGCGCTCTCACTTCGTTCGAGCGCCAGAAATATTTCAGGTTCACCCATTTCAATGGGTCACTTTCAACCCTTGGTTAACAATCTACTATTAGATGATTTAGCGTAGAATGCCGACGAAAATTTTAACCATACAAAAAAAAATCGGCCCGGGCAATGCAACACACTCCAGTTAAACGCTCGTTGACATCGACACTTACTAACTTTACTGCAATCATATTTACAGTACATTGCTGCTCGCTGCGTTTTTTTTAGTGTAACTAAAAAAACGTCTTAATTAATGATTACACAAATAAATTCTTTGTTTAATTTATTGCTGGTATTAGATTTACACACTTTATAGGGTGAATTTTTATTATTATAATTTAATAATGAACACGAACATGTTTTAGTTCCGCAAATAGTGTGGCATAAAATAAATGGCAATTTTACAGATATTTATATATCTGTAAAAACAATGATTACATTTTAATTTTGTTTTCAGGTTAGCGGACTAAAATACGAAACACAGCTACGGACGTTAAATCAATTCCCAGAAACACTTTTAGGAGATCCTTCAAGGCGGATACGATACTTTGACCCACTACGGTAAGTTTATCTCGGTATTACCATTTTTACTCGTAAACCATAAGTTCACCAAAAACCTACTTTTTCAATAATTTGCTTGATAAATATCGATCATTTTGGAACCTCTTTTTATCGGTGCACAATTCATTGCTTCACTCATTCAGCGCTACTCACGACACAAAGTCGTTATGCATCTACAAATAATTATTAGCGTAGTTTAACTATTTATAAAATTAAATTTGTCGTTCTCAAGTATAAGATACAGTCTTGTCGGTATTGCGTTATTGATACCAGCAAATAGTCTAAAACATTATTATGAAAAAAGGCCCGAAACCACAAGTTAATTTTTTTTTTTTTTTTTATGAATTTTTTGAAGTTATAATATAACATAGAAATGTAGTTTTGGAAATTCAAGTTTTAAGTTTGAAAGCCTAAAAGACCTAGTTATAGTGTCAAGTTATTGAGATAGCGGTTTTAAAATGTGCTGCGTACAGTTATGGTATACATCACATGAAATCTCTAACATTTTACATAATTATAATAAACCACGTAGAGTAGCGAGAGGTAAAATAATTACTAAAAATTGAAAGTTCTCTCCTAGCTGATGTTGTATTTGTACTTCTTAGATCTAGCATTATCTATTAAAAAATACAAGGACTATACGTCAACGGAAACTTTTTTATAACCTGAGATATAGATAAATCAACATAATTAGTTAAAATCTTAAATAAAATCAACATTTTTTTTTTATACCACGACGCCGGTGGCAAACAAGCATACGGCCCGCCTGATGGTAAGCAGTTACCGTAGCCTATGGACGCATGCAACCCCAGAGGGCTCACATGCGCGTTGCCTACCCTTTAAGAACCTATACACTCAGAGCCGGATTAGCCTTTAGGCAGAGTAGGCAACTGCCTAGGGGCCCCGCCTCGGCTAGGGGCCCCGCGTACACAGAAAAAAAGAAATCTTACAAGTGAAAATTAAATTGGGAAATTTGTATATGCAAATGTTGGCAGGTGAACGGTGGAAAATGAAATTGCTTCATAGAGTTAAATATTAGTTTCCGATATGCAGCGTCTAAATGTTGGAACAATATTCCGCCGCCAGTGAGAAACCTGCCAAGTATTCATAGTTTTAAATTCAAGCTTAAGAAGTACATGCTCGACCATCAACTTAACCAGGAAACCTGCAGACTGGAAACAAGTTGCCTGTAGACACTGTATTGTTAACGTACCACTGAACTGAAATATGTTCCTGTCGCATTGCCATCGTATTTTTTATGCTAAATGTTTATTGTTTTCAATGTAATAACAGCATAATACTTGATCTTTAATAATTTCCTTTTCTTTCATGTCGATTGTCAATGTCATGCCTGTCATAATTAGTGCGCATGCGTTCTATGCCTAATACACGGCCAAGACAAGTTTGGTCGGACAGACATTTTTTATTGTGTTTTACCGATATTTTACTTTTTGCATATAAGTTTATGTAGATATCTATAATCTTTATGTTTCTTTTAATGCTCTTTGTTTGCTTTTAGTTTTTTTATCTTGTTTTGTGTTACCTTCCGTGAATTGTTTTCACCCGATGGTCTCATCGGAAGATCAGCGCTGACAACCGCCAGCATCATGCTGAGATGAGGCCATTTCGTGGCACTTTCTTGTATTATGTTTTCTTTCCTTCTGTTTCTTTTATATGTATGTGTTTACGAATAAACTATTTATATTTCTATTTCAATTGTAAAATCTGTATTTATCGGCTAGGGGCCCGCGTGTGCACAGTGGAAAATGAAAATGTTTCCTACGGTATGTAATATTAATAAATTAAAACAAATATCGGCAAGGGGCCCCGCGTGTGCAAGGGTGAAATTATTGTTAAATTAATCAAGCTTGTAAATCTGTTTAATGATTCACCCTTTTGGGCCCATTTTATGATCACTTTTTTCTAAGAAAAATGCATTTCAAGTTTGAAAGTTCCATAAAATATAAATCATGTTTTAAGCCGCTCTCTTTCATTACCGACAATCAGATGATATTTTCAGTTTTTCTAGCGTCAGTTAAATAATAATGGTAAAAAGGTACATAAAAACTACAAAAGTGTTTTTAGAGGACAAGTAAATGTTTTACGTCGATAGAGATTTTTTATATGCAGTGGTTTTTCAGAAAACATTGTGACAAGAGTAGTCCCATTTTAGTGGGGACAGCTTTAAGTTTTACCACACTCACAAATCAGTGTCGGTAAAAAAAGAACGAGACGTTTAATGTTAAGACGTTCACTAGTAGCTGCCATCTGAAAAGCAACGACAAAATTATCCAGCTGACCTTTAATATTTTTTCAATTACTATGTAGATTATCTTTATGGGACTCGGTAAATAGGGGTAGGCAACGCGCATGTGAATCTTCAGGAGTTACAGGCGTCCATATGGCTGTTTCCACCGTCGTGGTTTTGAAAAATATTTACTGATTTTTTTTGTTAAAAAGGGGCCCATGGATTGCATTGCCTAGGGGCCCCGGGGGTGGTTAATCCGGCCCTGTATACACTCCTTTTTTGAAGAACCTCATACTGTAGCCCGCTGGGAAAACCTCGGCAGGGAGTTCATTCCACAGTCGCAGCGTTCGTGGGAGGAAATTCCTCTTAAACCGTACAGTGCGCCACCCATTAGGCTCCAGGTTGTGAGGATGCACACCCTGCCGGCGGCGAGCGGTGCGGTGATAAAAAGCTGCCGTGGGCATCATATCAAACAGTTCTTCAGAGCACAACCCATTGTACAAGCGATAGAACACACATAAGGAGGCAAAGTCTCTCCTTAGACTCAATGGTTCAATATCGCTCGTGAGTTTGGGATCGTCGACGATCCGCACAGCGCGCCTTTGCACCGAGTCAAAGGGCCCAAGCTGGTATCCAGATGCACCCGCCCAAAGGTGACAGCAGTACTCCATGTGGGGTCTGACTTGCGACTTGTAAATCTCCTCGCTCTATTGAGCACAAAAAGCACCATACGTAAAATTATGCATAATTATAAACCATTAGTCCGAGTAATAATTTTCTGTCTGAAAATATGTACTTACGTTACTTTTGTATAAAAATTGATTTAGGGTTTCTCCTGATTGCCGGATTTCGTAACCTAAATACATGTAATAGCTAATGTTTTAAAGTTATGCTATAGTATTAGGATCAAACATAGCAATAATTTTCACTTTTTCTATGATTAAATTGATTAATTAAGGGGCACTTTGATATTACCATGTAGGAAAATTCAATGTAATTATTGAAATTGAGGGACGAAGTCACAACTTATATTATAAAATGTAAGATTGAATTGAAGATTACGATTAAGGAAACAGGACAACGGCCTCTACATAGGCACGTTCGAAGGCCACGTTTTCCTCTCTATTCTCTTTTAGCGATATTATAAGTTAGCAGCTTATAAAATGTATAGTATGTAGATATATGAAAGCTCTGCAACTCATATAATAATAAACAATTCGATAATAAGTAAAATAAAATTCTACGTGTATATGCATTTAGATGAATAGTTATATACGTAGAATTTCAAAATGCATTTTGATCTTCCTAAGCTGTATCTGGTTTCAAAAGTGAAATCACAATTGTTGTCTAAAATATCTAATATGAATTATGAATATAATAAACAACCCAGTAAAACTCGTAACATACCAGTGTCTTACAGTCTACGGATGACTGATGCCTACATTTCCTCCTAAATACCTGTCAATTAATACGACAAATCCAAAGAAAACACAAAATATTGCATTGTTGATCATTGTTTTAGGAACGAATACTTCTTTGACCGGAACAGACCCTCCTTCGACGCAATCCTGTACTACTACCAAAGCGGCGGCCGACTGCGGCGCCCGGTCAATGTTCCACTAGACGTATTTTCAGAAGAAATCAAGTTTTACGAACTTGGCGAGCAAGCCACAAACAAATTCCGGTACACACTAAATTTTATCTATTTATTTATAAATTTTTCATAAGTTTTCCATTTTTCAAAAACAACATAGACGCACTTAGTGTGTGTAGACTTACAGAGAGTTGCCTGTATCATGGTTTTGTAGATATATAGTGTCTATATTTGTAGTTATTTTATAGTAATATTGAACGAATTTATATAACGTCTATTACAGTGAGGATGAAGGTTTCATAAAGGAAGAAGAGAAACCTCTCCCTTCCAACGAACGACAACGCAAGATTTGGCTTCTGTTTGAATACCCTGAGAGTTCACAGGCTGCCCGCGTAGTTGCCATCATCTCCGTGTTTGTCATCCTCCTCTCTATCGTCATCTTCTGCTTGGAAACGCTTCCAGAATTTAAACACTACAAAGTATTTAACACCACAACAAATGGTACCAAGATTGAGGAGGATGAAGTGCCTGACATCACTGATCCCTTTTTCCTCATTGAGACTCTCTGTATAATATGGTTTACGTTCGAATTGATAGTGCGGTTTTTAGCATGTCCGAACAAGTTTAATTTCTTTAGAGACGTGATGAACATTATAGATATAATAGCTATCATTCCTTACTTCATCACTTTGGCTACCGTGGTAGCCGAAGAAGAAGACACGCTGAATCTCCCTCGTGCGCCCGTATCTCCGCAGGACAAATCTACTAACCAAGCCATGAGTCTCGCCATACTTCGCGTGATTCGTCTCGTACGAGTCTTCAGAATTTTCAAGTTGTCCCGACACTCCAAAGGATTACAAATATTGGGACGGACATTGAAAGCATCGATGCGAGAGCTTGGACTGTTAATATTTTTCCTGTTCATAGGTAAGTGGAACCTAAGCATTGTTTTTGTAACTGGTCGAAACCTTTCATATAGAAAATAATAACTGAAGAAATATCCCTAATCGGTTTCATTTCCAAGCGTTGATAACATTTCCACGCTAAAATTATTAATTTGTATAACACAAAGTCTATCGGTATTTGAATAAAAGTGTTGAGATTGAGTAAAAAGGAGAATCAGTCTGAAGCAGAGCAGCTGTAGAAAGAAATGCGCAGCGCGCGTTCGATGCCGGGTGGGACGAGGCCGGCGCGGCGCGGGATTGAGGCTTGCGTACACAACATACTTTGTGTTCGCAGGGGTGGTCGTGTTCTCCAGCGCCGTTTTCTTTGCTGATAAAGATTGCCCCGATACTAATTTCTCGTCAATACCTGATGCCTTTTGGTGGGCAGTCATAACAATGACCACCGTCGGCTATGGAGACATGAGGTAACCCGCGTCGCGCACCAACCTGCCCCCGTCCGCTCGCAAGCGCTCCCTGGCCTGTATGTCGCACTGTATTCGCCGTTGGTGTGTGCTTGTTCTTAAAGGTGTGGTGCTGTTTTCATCTGCGGTGTACTTCGCTGAAGCCGGAAGTGAGAACAGCTTCTTCAAATCCATACCTGATGCGTTTTGGTGGGCGGTCGTGACAATGACGACCGTAGGATACGGAGACATGACGTATGATACATCGACATCACCCTATGTTCATCCACGCCTTCTCGTCATTCATTTTATCCTACTACTCCACATTGACGTTTTAACACGTTCGTGATTTTCTTTCGCCACGTCATGTAACTATGCTTCACTATGATTTTACTGTCGGTTCGCTTAGAACTTTTAACCGATCACTTTACACTCTACCCACTCTTTTATTATAATATTACTACTTATTGCACGTTCAAGAAAGTTCGTTTTTGTCTTGTTATTGTTTTTTAACGACGGTCTACTGTTTGTCATCGCTCTCTTCCTGAACTCCTACAATTTTACATGGAAGCGTGTTATTGTAAAATTTCCCTTAATGTGAAACTGCAACATTACCGTGCTCAAAACTATGATTGTGTGCTGTCGTCGGTGTGACAATCGCCCCTCCAAAAGCGTATTTATGAGTGGAACAGCTTTCGTTGTAGACACTTCAACTTAAATATTATTTTAAACTCAAAAGAAAATAAGCCCAAAGCCGACTGCAATGTTGGCCGTATTTAGTCAAATTAAATGAGTTGAAGTGAAACAAATGTATGTGTACGTAAAGATTTCAGCCCACCACGACCGAATGTTTGTTCCTTTGTTATGCTTTCGCTATAAATTAAATGTTTCCTACCCTTTGTAATTCAATGTTGTGACTTAATTAGCTCGTCAAAAATGGTGATGGTCATGTATATTGAGCGCACGTTTTCGAACAAATTTCATCTAGGGCATTAGAATTATTTTGCTTGTAATCACCTTAACACCTTTCCAATGTCCGTCTGTTTCTCCTACCATATACTTCCCATGGAATGGCTACGTTAATTTCAGTCTAGAGAAAACTGAAATTTTTTACATTAAAATGCTACTGTGTAAAATTGGTGTTCAGATTTGGCATCGCTTGTATTGTCATCATTAGCTTCCCGTCATCACATTAGCTTTTACACCATTTTCGATAGAGAAAATTGCAGTATTGTATTTCAGCGATGTTTAGGCATGGTTGCAATATGTTAACTCAAGTCGTAGTGTCTATGTCGTAGCAACTTTTTACTGTCTAGGTTTTTGTTATATATTTTTACTTTCAGTTCAACTTAACCTACTACATTAAATTGAAGTGCGAAACTGACAAGAAATGTGTTGTTTATCTTTATAGCGTTTGAACTTCCATGATATTCTCCATTATTAACGATTATAAAATGACCAATATGTTTCAATATGTGTTTTGCACTGTCAATTACATGTAGCCGCTGGCGCTAAACTCAATTTGCAACGCGATAAACTGCAATGCTAAATTTCAGAAACAGTTTAAAAGCTAGCGAGTGTGAAAGGTGATGAATGAAATTGTTATTATTTAAAATCAATATTTTGCTCTGCGAATGTTCTCCTATTGTTTATGAAACGATGTTCACTATTTCTTATGACAATGTTTTATTGGTTTTAATAATTATGTAGGTGCAAGTAGACGGGTTCCTATTAGGTATGTACATGAATATTTCATGCAAATACCGCATGTTCACCACCACAGCGTTCATCTTTCTCATTACCTTCATCATAGACTGATCTTTCAATCGTAGCTAATCGTATGTGTCTTATTTGAATGTTACCTGTAGATGCAATCCGTAATAATATAGATGGCTGTCTAATAAATGTGTATTTTCATTAGGCCCGTCGGAGTGTGGGGCAAAATTGTCGGTTCGCTGTGTGCAATCGCCGGCGTGCTCACCATCGCCCTGCCCGTGCCCGTCATCGTCTCCAACTTCAACTACTTCTATCATCGCGAGACTGATCAGGAGGAGATGCAGTCCCAGAACTTTAACCATGTCACCAGCTGTCCGTACCTGCCAGGGACTATGGGGGAACCATATTTAAGTAAGTTAAATTATTTACAACGTTATATTTTATACAACGTTATATAAATAATCTTAATCACATAAAACATAAATAAAAGGTTTACAAATACAATAATCAGCAAAGCATACAATCATTACCAAGCATTAATATACAAACATAATAAATTAGCACCAAATAAGAAAGAATATTAAAATTAATGTTAATACAAAAAACCGGCCAGAAGAATGTCGGACCATGCTCAATGAAGGCTTCCGCAGTTGCCGAATCGTCAAAATACGAGTACATACACACTCTTAAAACGGCGTTGTATAATAAGAAGATCACATTTTATGATTGAAGGAATACAATATAGACGAAGAGCCGCAATGAAACCTCTAGTCAGTTTGCCACCCAGCTCTTAGTCCAATAAATACTATGCTTATTTCTAGATCTGAACATCTGGCAGCTATAAAGTGGTGGAGGTCAAAGAATGCAAACCACTTCAAGAAAACAAATGTCCTAGAGTTTGATGCAGTATTATGAGGAATTATATAAATAATTAGATTATATCATTGCCAAAAGTTTCTGTTGGGGAAAGTAGTGCCAAACGACCTATAGTGTAATTCATAGTTTGTCGCCCACTGTTTTTGTTTCCCTAATAATACGCAAAGTTTTTTTGTTTTAATGTTAAAATGTAGGCCCTGTCCTTTATAACTGAGACAATTTCGGCAGTTTTTACCTATTTTGGTATTATTGTTTTCCAATTCAAAAATGTTGCTAGGCTGTCACTCTGACCTCCACCCATTAAAAACTGACTCATGCCCGGATCTATCAATAAGGATAGTTTAGCAATCTAACAAGATGGGTTTTGTTGCTCTCATGATAGTGCCATATCTGACGTAGCCAGTCTTAGTCCAATACAAGGACTAAAAAGTTTTTTTGTGGCACTTACCTACGTGTTTCCTCTAAGGGTTACATTTTAACAAAAACGACTTCGCTAGCGTGGTAGAAGACTCGAATTCTGGAGTCTTAAATTTGTACATTCGACTCGGTTAACACTAGGCTAATAGTTGCGCGTGCATAAGCCATAAAAAGGTCAAATACGGCTTTTCGTGAACAAAGGATTTCCTTCGGCCTGACTATTCCTTAGGATCCAATGATAAATTTGTGAAGTGGAGTCACCAAGATTTTTGGTGTAAATTTTTAGGGGGGGAGGGGGGAAACTCAATTTTATTAGTAATAACATTGTTGTCAGTTAAATAAGTAAGTAGTTAACCGATATGTCCATGACCAGTTTTGATTTTTCTATATCGCAACGACAAATCTAGCCATATTTTAATGTCTGCAGAGCACTTCTGTTTCTTGCACAATTCGTGGCATTATTTTCGGAAATAACAATCAAATAATTATGAACATACCAAGATTTTATATTAAATACTAGAATATATTTTGGTGCTAATTTATTAATTTTATATTTTTGGTGTGCTTTTTTAATTTAACTTGGTGATCAGTTAAATACATGCCTGTATTTCAAACGTAGATACGCACATTAATTGTATGATTTTATAATAAGCAACCCAAAGCAAAGCATTTATGTAGCACATTTCAATGAGTTAAATAGTACGTAATATAGGCGTTTCAAATTATAATCATTCCAAAAAAGGGATTTTCCGCATGCGATATTTTGTGCTGTTTATTTATATTTTATGCATGTGCCATGCTTCTTTGTTTATTTTCTTTTATGTTTTATTTTCGGTAATTTCAGGTGGAAAAGAAGATGACACGGAAGAGATACGCTGTAGTTATTAGTTTTGTGCCAGTGTTGTGCTACTCGTGCTTACGTTTAATGGACCACTCATCGACAGGGACGATCTTTGTGATATTAACAATTAAGAGACGAAAGTTACATTTAAAATATTGTAAATAGTAGATATAAGTTAAGTTAAAAAATAAATAATCATAGTGAAATTTATATTTTGCTAATATTTATCACATAATATATAGGTACCTACGACTTTAGCAACTACTTCGCCTGCAGGGTATTTAATTAGACTTTAGTCAGTGATAACACTGGCCCGTTACAAATTTTCACGAGCCATATTTTCGGTAAATCTCTTTTGAGACTGTACCTTTACTAACTCAATGGTAACTAAGTTAAAAAAATTTAAACATGCCCATGTCACAACGGTGTCCAACTTTTAATTATAACGTACGAATACCTTTATTAATCTAGTAAAAAGGGAAGACAAATGAAGCATTTTGTTTTAATATAAAACCTGATAATATATAGTATAAAAAGGAAATTTTCTTTAATAATCAATTTGTAAGAACAACCCAGATTCTCAAAATATTAAATCTTATAATGTACTGATTTAAACTCACCCAATTTTCACTAATTATTTTGACAAAAACGGGACTTAATGGCGTACACTTTTATCATTTCCTTGACGTTATGAGCGTGTCATATCGCTCGAAACCTTATAATAAATTATACAGATAACGATATTTAAAAAAATAGACTATTTCAAACATTTGCTATTTAAAACTTCTTTGGCACTAAGGCATTATTTAATACAAACGATAATACGTATAAATAACAATTATAACAACATACGTTGCAATATTTACAGCAGAAACGGGTAAGAGGGGTCACCACTGTCAGGTCACTAAGGGCAGATATAATTTTATACAATTGCGACATAATTAATGGCTTTCCAGTCGAGAATGTGTTTAGGCTTCGAAGCTTGCCGAGTATTTATTCACGTCTAAATGAACAACCATGATTTTGACAGTTAGGCATTAAGTTTTGGCAGAGACTATACATATTACAATATAGACAACCACAGTCTAAGAACTTTTTAAGGCTCCAAGTCTGAAGCGCCAGAACGAGACCAAACCAAAGTTTGCGAAGTAATACCGTAATAATAGTAACGCTATTAATTACTAGACGGCGCTAAGGGGCAGAGTATACGGTATAATTACATTATACGGCATCTTTGGTTGGTCTAGATGGCGCTTCAGACTTGGAGCCCCAAAAAGTTCTTAGACTGGGGCTATCTATACATATATGTAGGTATGTATAGTCTCTGGTCTTGGTAACGCCATAATATATTTGACTCATTTTAATTAGGTTTTCGCTGTTTACAATTATAGTCACAACTTACATAGACAAAGAAGGCTATTTTGACATGTCAATAAATTATGTTAGGTGTGGTTTACTTTTTTTTTAGTTTTATGAAATCGACTTCAGGCAAGTTATGAGTGTGTTTTTTTAGCTTGAATTACATTACATTTTAGTTCGCCCTAGCTTCCATTTACTTAGACTACTGTCTGTATTATTAGAAAAGGAGAAGGCTTTTTTACAATAAATAATTGCACTTGGATTTAAATTTTCTTAATGTTAATGATTTTTTTGTGCTAAGAGAAAATAATTATCATTCCAAATAATTATATAAGTTGGCTCATATTTATTTTATACCTATATTAACGAATTCATTGGATGCACTGAATAAATAATCAAGTCTTCTTTTTTTGTTCTTCTGTTAGTGTGGTCTTCAATAACGGACTATGAATATAATACCGAGTGTTTCCTGTGATAGGAGCAATAACTTAAAATGTAGATTGTACTCCTCAAACAATAAAACTTATGTTCAACAACTTAAAAAAATGTATTTCTTGGATTATCTCTGTTTCATACAAATTAAATAATATTTTCAAGGTACGTTAAAATCCGTCTAATTGACATTGCTTGTCATGATTGCTCTTATTAGAGGTATATTATGACGTGACGTACAGTCGCCATCAAATATATCGGAGCGTCCAAGGTACAAAAAATATCTGAACATGCACTTTATTGCCTTGACAGTAGAGGCGTTGTTCAGATATTTGTGATCACCTTAGCCGCTCCGATATATCTGATGGCGACTGTACTGTACGTGTTTTTTTGTAATTATGCCTTCAAATTTAACTCATGAAGGCAATTACTTTGTAGTATTTTCTTATCTATGTTATAAATGCGCTTCGTATTTTGTTATTCACATACATTATTATGAGCTGTTAATTGTTGTTGCATGTCAATGCTTATTATTAGACATCATTCATGCGTTCTATTTTTATTTGATGACATTTAAAATTCAACTGTATAATTTTAATAGTTAGAGGTGTTTCTTGGTGTTTCTTTCCTTACACGGTTGATTTAAAACAAGACTATATGTGACATTTTCAAGTCAAAGGTATAATTGTCGTTTGTTAATAGTTTATTTCTAAATGATTTTATATGGCAGTAACGGCTTATTGACAACCGACAATGTACCTTTGATTTAAAAACGTCTCATATGCTAGATAAAAATACACTCAATATTTCGCATATAGGTTTCCTGGGTTAATCGAAACCGAAGTGGGAACAGACTCGGAGTGGGGATCCTCCCTTTCTGTCTAACTCGATTAATACCAAATTCACAAATAAAACGTTTGGCGTCAGACCTCCAGCAACCGGTGGTTACCGCCGTGAAGGGACGAAGATACTTATAAAAAAACAAATAAATATTTCCTTAATAATTTCATTGCAAAGATTTATTCAACTTATATTTTTCTTTTCCTTCCTCTTTTTTCCCCTACTTGGACCAAATAAAACCAGGTAACCAGGTGCATTCTATATTTGCAATTAAATATGATGTCTCTCAGAATGTTACCGGCTACTGATGGCAGCGAGCCAGACATTGAGTGTTCGAATTTCGCGATATTTTGGATCTGTTGAAATCAATTTAACTCCGTTTGCTCCAACCAAACAACATTGACATACTTATTTATACCTCTTCATATACAATTGAACTAAATATATAATTATATAACTATTCGAACTTAACACGTAAACAGTTATTTTTCTGTTTTATTGACCGTAATTAGTTGTTGACTAATATTTATACTATATAACATCTATAGGTAGTAATATACTGTATATTAGCTTGTTGGTCTGGATCAATTAATTACGATCCATGACCATTTGGTGCAGTTTCAGGACCGATACAGAAGAAGTCGTCAATGAGCGACGATTCGTCGTCCGAGATGATGGAGCTGGATGAGAATGCTCTAGTGGCTGACCCGCACTTGGAACAGAACCTGCGGCGCTTGCAGGAGGAGGAGAAGCTGCTGTTGGAGCAGCAGGCGGCGCTCGAGGCCGGCAACATGGACGACTTCGCGGCGCTCGAGCACCAGGACGCTCTGCGTCTTAACCAAGTACGACAATACCTCATCTTCTTCTATGTGCAGTACAACATTTTAACATATTTTGGAACGCTATGGCTTGCCTTTGACTTTAGAAAAATAAGTGATAATGCCATTTCAATTCGACTCATTGCTTGTTAGGCAATCACAATTACATACACGCCACTTATAGGTATATATACCATAAAACAGGCTATTTGTAAGTTTCTTTATCCGTTTTGTTTGTCCGTATGTTTTCGCAAGTACGATGGTTAAATTTTAAATAAGCTATAATAATATTTGGTTTTATCAACTAGACGGAGAGTTAGCCACGTCAGATACTTATGACACAATAATGAGAGCAACGAAACCACTCTAGTCGGTTTGCTATACTATGCTGATTTCTAGATCTGGACATCTGGCAGCTGTAAAGTGGTGGAGGTCAAAGAATGCAAATCACTTCAAGAAAACGACTCCTAGAAATCTGGGTTTGATGCAATATTATGAGAAATATTAAAAAATAGATTATATCATTGCCATAAGTTTCTGTTGGGGGAAAGTAAGTGACAAACGAAGTTTAATGTAATTCGTAGTTTGTCGCCTACTTTTTTGTTTCCGTAGTAGTAATATGCAAAGTTTTTTGTTCTAATGTTAAGATATAGGCCCTGTACATGATAACTGAGATAACTTCGGCGGTTTTTGCCTATTTTGTAATTACCTACTATTTTATATTTCAAAAATTATGCTAGTCTGTCACTCTAACTTCCATCCATTAAAAGCTGCCAGATGCCCGTATCTAGCAATAGGGATAGTATAGCAATCTAACCAGACGGGTTTTGTTTGCTCTCATTATTGTCATATCTGACGCAGCCAGCTCTTAATCCATATTTATAATTGACCGTTTGGTACCTATTGATATTCAAACATACATATATCTAGGGTAAAACAATGTATAAAACGATGGTGCCTTTTGTTTACCCTCTCAAATATGAAATATAATAAAGTAATTAGCTACTTTTTCAAATTACTCTTTGGCATCACAGTTGCAACAGCAAGAGCTCCAGAAGAAGCAACAGGTGCAGGCGCAGCGATTAGCGCTGCGCCTGGCGCAGAGTAACAACACGCAGGCGCCGGCGCACGACGCGGCTCAGCGCCGGGAGCCGACCATGCGCCGCCGCACCACCTGCACAGTGCGCGTCAATAACCTGCATGCAGCCGAAGCTATAGAAACGGACGTCTGACCATTGGGTGAGTCTACTATGTTAACTAAGAAGTCTAGTCTAGTAAATTGTAACCAGAGTCCACAAACTTAGCTAAAGCCGCTCTTGCACGTAGTGAGTTTCATATTATATGTATATTAAAGTTTTATAATGCAACGTAAGGTTTGCAGCTCATTACATTATAACTCAGCTAAGAACTTTGATGAAGAAATATTGTCCACTTTATCTTTTGTTTATAAAAAATGTAATTTTCAATTATTTATTAACCAAGATCTACTTATATACACCTTTTAGTAAACTGTACACAGCAGAACTAAAGAGGACCTTAAGCTTCGACTTTACCTATTCGTTAGTTATTGTCAATACTTCTATATAGACGGAGAGCTTTCCACGTCAGATATGACACAAAAATAAGAGCAACTAAACCTCTCTAGTCAGTTTGCCATACTATGCTTATTTCTAGATCTGAACATCTGGCAGCTGTAAAGTGGTGGAGGTCAAAGATTGATGCAATATTATGAGGAATTATATCAATAATTACTAATTAGATTATATCATTACCAAGAGTTTGTCGCCTACTGTTTTTGTTTCCGTAATAAAACGTACTGTTTTTTGCTCTAATGTGAAAACATATGCCCGGTCCTTTATAACTGAGACAACTTCGGCAGTTTTTACCTATTTTTGTTTGCCAATTCAATAAATTTGCTTGTCTGTCACTGTGACCTTCGCCCATTAAAATCTGCCAGATGCCCGGATCTAGCAATAAGGATAGTATGGAAATCTAACCAGACGGGTTTTGTTGCTCTCATTATTATGTCATATCTGACGTAGCCAGCTCTTAGTCCAATACGGTTGTTCGGGTGTGTACCTAAACATTTGTATAATTGAAATGAAAAGAAAAGGTCACTTTATGCACTACAATGGATCCTTTTTGCCAAAGGATGCCTAATTGAAGTGAATAAAATATGTAGGTAGCTAACGAATGCGCAATTAACATAGCTTAGGAGATTATTACTTATAAAATATAGTAACATTGTTTTAAGCTAACCTTTACTTATTATTGTACACAAATATAGAATAAGGAGGTGAAACGTGCATTTGAAGACTCTTAAAGGACTCTTTTTAGGGTAGCGTGGTCAACTTCGAACCCTTATAGTTTTGCCATCTCCGTCTGTCTGTCTGTCCGTCTGCGGCTTAGCTCAGTGATCGATATCACTAGAAAGCTGAAATTTGGTATAATGATTCACATTAATCACGCCGACAAAGTGGTAGAATAAAAACTAGAATAATTGTTTTTATTAGGGTACCTCCCGTACACATGAAATGGGGGTGAATTGAGTGGGACACCCCACGTTGGGTAGATTAAAAAAAAATAGAGGTCCAGTAAAACAATTTGTGTATCAAACTAATAGTTTCGTAAACAATAGCTCCAAAAATTTAAAACAGGGCGTCCCCCCATCCAAGGTTGAGTAATTGTTATTTAAAATGTAAAAAAAATGTTTAAATGACGTAAGTACCGCAAAATATCCTAGAAAAATCAACCTTTTGAGTAAGCGTATTGAGACGGGCCTGTAACTAACGAACCCTGCGTTGTGCATGGCCCCACATACTCTTGACCACTTTTTGTACCTGGATGAGCTAGGTAAATGAATGTCAAGAGTCAAGCTTTCCGCAAGATGAAATACCATACTTTTTATAGGTACTCTCAAAAACAAGCACGATTGCATAAATTACCATAATATAAACTAAGTTTGTAAGACAGTAGATCAACACAGATTTAAATAGACAGAAAGATAAGCAGGTAAACGTAGATGAATAGCTAAACTCGTTCATTAAGTAAACTTGTTGTACTATCTTTCCGCTTTGTTGATTTATCAATCCTACAATTAAAGTTATGCGACTCAAACTGAAGTAAAAACTTATTTTGCAGGTATTTAGAAAGGAGTAAGCTCATTCAAAATTATGTTTTAGCGCTTTTACACTGATACTATATAGCTGTGTGGTTATTTTTAAACTCTCACATTCTTGGCATATGTGGGGCGGTTATGAATGTTTTGGGTACACTGAAGGTCATACTCATAGGCAGATAATACTTTCTCGTTTTTTACGTTTTGGCGATGGTTGGACTGCACTGCAACCCTACCTATAGCATTAATCGCTTGTTATAGCAGACCTTGAAATTGAACAAATTGTGCACATCGAGAATAAGTTGTGTTGTTCGAGTGAAAACTATAAAATATGCGGGTTCTTACTATTACGAGTATTAAGAACAACTTTTAAGATATTAAATAAAATTTCAAATTAAATAAGGCCCTCATACCAAAATGGTCAAATTATTGATGACATGATGAGTATTCGATAAATGGACATATAGGACAAATAAGATACATATGCGTAAAGGGTTCCTAGTTGACTACGGAACCCTACAAAGAAAGTGTAATTTCAGCTAGTTTTGGAAAATTTCGTTTCTGCTGAAATATGACGCGGTGAGCTATGTTAAGAGTCCGGTAGCGACTTGAAAACGAAAATCGCTAATAATGAAATAACGCACATGAATTATTTGTAAAATTTCAACCTTTGAAATAAATCTTTCACATGAATTACATTTGATAAGATAGTTTGAAGTATTTTTACTGCAAAAAATACTTTTGGTACACATTCACTCTTAATAATTAATACCCGAAAACTCAAGTCTTGCAGAGCTTGTTTAGTGAGGATATTGATTCGTGTAATCTTGTCTTTTGATTTTTTATTATTATTTGTTATGCCCTGCAATATGTTTTATATTATCTGATAAAATCATAAAGCTAAAATTATTTCTACATTTTAATTTATATGAAATACTTGAATACATTCCCAAAAATACCACCTTAACTGCCGCAATTTTTATTAAAATTGCTTTAGGTAAACATACTCTTGCTTAAAAGAAATTATGAAAATGAAAAAAACTGTTCAACTCATTCCTTTAACGACTAATATTCCAACGTATTTATATATTTTACATCATTTTAATGAATAAAAATCTTACTCTTTACTCCTCTCCAAGCATAAATCACGAAACAGCTTAAGGTGAATTATGTATAAATTAAACATACAATCAAAAAAGTGTTCCAGTTATGCAGTTTGAAAAGAAACTATCTTTCAATATATGTATACAAACGAATAGTAGTCTGATTAGTTGCTGTAAAATCGTATCGAAAAGTAAAAACAACTTTACGACATAAAAAAGAAACTTTACCCGACTCTTAAAAATACTGAACCTGAATCATAGAGGTATCAAAATTATGTGTGATATAGTTGATATTTTTTAGTATATTGTTAGGGACGGTTAGGGCAGTATTTGATGATATGATGATATTTGCTACAACAATAAGTTTCTTGAGCTAGCCGAGAAATTCGTGAGAAACTTTCAACTTTGTAATACTTCATGTATAAACTCAAAAACTGTTAATTTATTGATGAAGGTTGCTAGTGGAGTTTTAAAAAACATTTAATTATGCATCATTTACGTCCACATCCAAATATCTATCATTTATAGCTTCTGAGATAGGGCCACTTCATTCATTGATAAAATAAAATAAGTACTTTATAGTTTACTAAGGTTTACGTAGGTTCCTCGAAATAGTTGCAGGTATTTGAACTAAATTGAATATTTCTAATCAGAATTGTTGTAATTTATCTACCGGACGGACAATCACAAAAAACGAATAAACTGGTATTGCATTTTTTTAAGAATGAACCTGCTTTTATTCGATTTGTGTGTACTATTTCCATATCTCCACCTATTTATCTAGTTTCATATACTTCACGTAAGGGAGTCACAACTTATAAGCCGTCATTCACGTTCTTAAGTCACCTTTGTTTATTAAAAGATGGAACACCATTTCATAAAATAGGTCATGAGTCTCTGGCATCAAAATTTAATTTTTCGGTGGTCTCTCGTCAATTTATCTACAGTTTTTTGAGTGTTCGCGCGCAATTTGATTGTAATAATATTAAGTTTTTCAAAGACATTCATAGCCGTATATTATAAAACATTGCAAATTAAAGGCTTAAAATCGCCCACGCAACGTTATTAGTAAAACTAACAATTTATAAAATAAAAAGGAAAATAATAATATTTAAAAAAAACAGTACCTTTTAATGTATTGCTCGGTCAGCACAAGTAACTACTCGTAGTTGTAACAAATAAAGATGTAAAAAATCCAGAACTACATCACGCTTTGTGATTTTAGCAATTTTGATTGTTTAATTTCACGAGCCTATCAGTTTTGCCGATAGGTATGTGGATAAATTTTTATGCCGGGGAAATTTCCCCCTTTTGTGTCATAACAATATTTTGATTTGCCTTTTAACCATTTTAGAAAGTTACATATTATGAAAGGATTATCAATGCTTACTGCTGCGTAACATGTACGAGTACCTTCTGTATTAGACATTCACATAATTATTATTGTTAGGTTTTGACTTAATTTTTTAGTATCGAATAAAGTCTATAAGCGGTATGCAAATTTGATGTTAGTAAAGTAGGTAGGTAAGTGAATGGCGGCGGGCAAACACCATTCATGCACCACACGTCATGCAGACCGCATCTGTGGTAGGTGCAGCTTTCCTATCGTCGGCTTGAATGAATGCGGAGTACAGGAACGATCGATACTCGCTGCGGCATCGCGGTGCCCTGTGACGTCACGTACGCGGCCCCCGCAATCCTCGCCCCATCTCCGCCACGTGCTCGGGTGCAAGGGGTCGGTCGGTCCCGGCCCCGAATCGATGCCGCGTGGGGTCCATCGTGCCTGTGCTGGCTGCTGTACCCCCCTTTCTGCCCCTTTCCCAGCCCAGCCCCTCAACATGATAACACCCTAATTTCTGATTGGGACACACAGTTTGGTATTCCTAGATAGGAGAACATCTTAGGTACCTATAGCATGATTATGAAGTCTATGAGGAATTTTTAAAAGTAAATACCTAATCTGATTTCTAATTTCCTGTAATGGACGTTAAATGCTTTTATATCAATGAAGCATTGTTATTTATTATTCACCAAACAATTTAGCTCCCTTGCAGCCATGCAGCACATAACTATTTAATGTTGTGATGCCTAATCACGGTTTTTGTTCTCTTTCATAATGAAAATAACGGACCTTAAAATTACGTAAATGAAAATGGGTGTACGGATATTTCCACACTAAGTGACCCGTTTTGATTTTCTATATCACCAATTCTCATGGTATGATAAATATGAATTGTTTAGTTAATCCTCATTCGCAACCTGTCAATTCAATTGACTAGTGAGCTATCCTATTGAACCTATCCTAAAACGATCCGGACATGTTCACAAATACATGTCCGGATCGTTTTAGGATAGGTAGGCTGGGGGGGTGTGGCGCTTAAAGTAGTTGATAGGTTTCAGTATTTAGGACATATGATCATGGTAGATCTATATAATGATCTAAATGTTGAAATAGAGATGAGAGCGTTAACAGTACGGGGCAATAGGCTCGACCGCAGGTTTGCACGCTGTAACGAAGAAGTGAAACTCACGCTTTCAAGGCGTATTGCCAGACGTTTTACACGTGCAGTCTGGGGGTGAGGTTTACACAAAGAGCCTACAACACGTTGCGGGTGCAATACAACTACGTCCTCAGAATGCTGCTAAGGCGATCGAAGCACTGCAGTGGATCTGGCATGTTCGCTGAGGCACGGACAGACGACTTTTTTGCTATTAGGCGAAAAAGAATTTCCCCACTGCTAATAAGAGTGAGCGGTAGCTGCTATGGACGTTGGCCTAACGTCTCGACTGCCAGCTTACAAAATATTGGGTCAATGTGGTTATTAGGAGGGACCAATAGGATTAGCCTTTATGCCTCTCGTTGTTTTGTAGGAGTACGAATATTACTAACATAGCTTTTAATATACTCACCTAAATTTAAGTTTTTGCTAACAGTTCTATACATTTTTATGGACTGAAATAAACAGTTAAACAATAAACAGTTTTTATTATTTTATTTATTAAACTACGTACTAGCTTTTACCCGTGACTTCTTACGCACCTAAACAAAAGCAGTTTTAATTACATATTATATTACTACGCTCTTTTCATCCGTTTAGAGGGATCACTTCCGTGATTTTAAAAAACTACCTACCAATCCTATGTCGTTCCCCGGTACGCAGTCAATTTGACGATGTATGTAAATGAATTCCATATTACCTACACTTAAGTACGAATTTTTCATCACATGGGCGTCATTACTCTAGCGGCAAGGCTAGATAGTAATATCCACTGAACAGTATCTTGCACCGTGTTCGCCGTTCTAAATCAACCCTACAACTAGATTTTTTTATAATCTGATAACGACATCATCAAGGTTAATAATAATAAATTGTTTTATAATTTCAGATAAGGCGAGCCAGCGCGACGAGGGCAGCGGCGCCGGCTGCGAACACTCGCGCGCTCGCGCGGTGTGGCGCGGCCGGCTGCCCGCGCGCTCCCCGCCGCCCTGCCATGTGTGAGCCCGCTCACACGCGCCTACCCCTCATGATCCACGTCTCCCGGACACATCATCCGACACCAGTGTTGAATGTGAACTATTAGGTGCTTCAATTTTATCTCAAGCGAACCATAGGTAGTAATATAGCGCCGAAATGTTTGACAGTAAGCTTGTAGCTTGCTGAAAAATGATATACATATTAAGCTGCCGTGATTGGCTATGTGCTACATTTAGTCAGGGTTAGCGAGAAGCCCGTTTTGCTCGTCGGCCCTGATTGTAAATACGAACAACTTCTATGACACCTATAATGGTTCTTCGTGAATATATCAATAGGCCTATAGAAGTATTCGTTCTGTACATGAACCTAAAGTATCGCTTTCTGCTTATCCATATAGTTAATTTGTAAATAGTATAAAATGGTAGCGGCTCGCGCGCCATCCTCCAGAATATGGACAACCGAAAGTGATGCCATGGAGAGAATCATTGGAACCGCTCTCCTCTTAGAGGTCTAAGTTAGTACTTTATATGACTCACTTTAAGACAAGACTCTCTGATTTGTTTAAGAAACAGTGTTAGCTTCCGAGACACATTTCAATAGTTGATTGTGATGGCCTAATCCAAACGTTGGCCCTGGAAACCACTGGAGATTACTTGAACCTTAAAAAAGTGATCTTAACATGAGCAACGTATCTCCGGACGTAGTTGGCTATCGGCGTTTTCACAACAAAAATCGACATGTATGAACATTGAACAGTTAATGTGTTATGTTAATGTACCTACGGTCAAGGAAATAAACAGTACGTTTTCGTGTCTTGTCAAAGCCGAATATAACGCGCAAAATAAAATTTTGGTTCAAAACACTAATAATATATTTTGGCACTAGGTCGGACAGAATTTCATTATTCCACTAGACATTTGGCCACGAGCCGTAGTTGAGTGGCAAAACTCGGGACGTGTGAATGACATTCCGTCCGTGTATCGAACGAAGTTTTTTAATACAGTTGTGAAAAAATTACAAAAATATAAATATTGGTAAGTTTGAGGTTACTCCAGTCACGAATTTTTGCATGAACTTAACCAAATTGAAAATTGTACGCATTAAATACATCTAGCGATAAAAATAAATAAGTAAAAAAATTGCGATACTAAACAGAAATAAATCATATTCTAATTATGAAAAACTAAGAAAAACATTTTTCAGGCGAAAACACAATGGTTTAGTGTGGAGAGTTGGCCGGCCAACCCTACGTGCCGCATACATATTTTATTTCGCATCCAAAAAATTATTGTCCTACTTTTTTTTACTCGCAATACGATACCAATTATATGCCCTTAAACGGATCACCAGCATTTTTGTTACAACCTGCAGCCATTTACTGCTTAAAACTTTGCGGAAAATACATAATTTAACCTGTTTTAATACAAATAACAATTATTTCAAAACATGTTAACTGTATCTTAGATCTATGCAATTATTTATTTAAAATTCAGGTACCAAAGCTGAGGTCTTAGATTTCTTTGGGAACCAACAACTCGGGTTGGATTGAAGCCGTGATCGCTGCAAAAGTAAAAAGCACTAGTACGAGAAATCGATCTTTCCACACTTTGACCACTAATATAAAAACGCATTTTTGAGCAACTGTATTAAAAATGTGCTTAATAAGGTGTTATAATTTCCTTGACCAAAGGTAAATGCTACCATAAAATCATAGAAACAAATTATTGTTGACTTTTTTTATGAGACGATCATTTTTCTAATGCCCCAATATTTATTCTCAGAACGCCAAAGTACTTTCCGTAACTACAGATTAAAGGTTCTACAGTAAAAAAATATAAAGTCATTCTTTATTTTTTCTAAATATGTAGTAATTAATGATCGTCATATCAGGAAATATAGTCCGAGTCTCATTAGTACGGAAATGATAACATCCCAAAACAATAATATTCTTAGGTCATAACATTAATAAAATATTATATCAACTCTACAGGTACCTACCTAGTGCGTGTGTCTTGTGAAGGTTAAGGTACTTATTTCTAGTGATTATGTGCAAGTATTCCGCGTCGCGTCAGGCATCCCGGTTCATTTTAAGACTGATAGCTAACTCAAGCACTAGTACAGGTTTGCCTGGCCGTAACGTTTAATTAACATTTTGTTATGCCAACCTACGCCTTACGCTACCCTTCGAGATTGATCATGATTCGAATATTCGTTATGTATCGAAATATTTGTAAATAAGCCCCGCAACGTAAAATTCATATATAGGAGCCATTTGATTTGATGAAAAAGGGGCCAGAAGTTGGTACTAGATTATGAACAATTAAGTAGGTACTTGTTCGAAGTCAGGCATCGACATAAATGTAGGTAAACGAAAACTTAACTTCGTAATTTGTTTAATGAGAAGAATGTGATGATGTAACATTTTCGAACTAATAATATTCGGGCTAATATCCAGTCAGATAAGTTATTCCTTGCTACGTATTGTACTTAACTAGATACTTGTACAGTAGCGGAAGAAGTGGCTAAGATGACCAGATGTCGAAAATTATCTGCGCGCGCATTTATTGTCTTGAAGGAAATAACGTTGTGTTCGGGTCATTTCGAACAGCTCGTCCGCTTGGCTACTTTTGCTGGTGACTGTCCTTATACATATGTGGAGCTAATAACTTCGCTGAGTGAACCTAAATGAATCCATTTTAATAAAGATTTTGTTACATTTTTGTAAGTACAAAAACCGTTTCGTCACGTCCGGACTGGTCAAATAATTACTTTCTGTGCGATAAATTTGGACATCCGCTGGTGATACATTTATTCAAATTAGTTCAATACAGCTTATAATGTTACATTCCTTATGCTGGATATTCGAAATTTATCGTACGAGTATGATACAGGTGTATTGTAGGTTCGATTGATCGTATTTGCAACGAGGTTGTGAGTAATGTTAAATCAACCTCGTTCAAGCATGAGCATAGATTTAAATTAAAGTTACCTTTGTTGTATGTTGTGATTCAATGTATGCTATACGCAACACATGTAATAGTGATCAGTTGAATCCCCCATGTGTCTCATGCAACAGCCTCGACTTCTAGTCACCAATGCCGCGCGTGGAAATGAAGTATGTAGATGTTATCTGTATATCATTTAAATGTCCATTTAATATCCTCATTGGGGATAACGTTTGTCATCAAATTGTTATTCATATAAGTATGTATACCTAATAAATGTTTGTCCATTATGGTTGGGAGGAAGGTTGTGAGGCGCCCAGGCGTCAATCACTGATTGATAGCTACATTACGAGGCGGTCTTATAATAAAGCAACTTTTATAATTTATCGATGTATATTATACAATATTATCTACCTAATTCTTTATATCAGAGCTCTCACTAATAATTATTTCACTAAAATATTACTTGATTTTTTTACAATAGGTACTAAGTCCCTGGGAGTTTTAGTTGGTTTAGCATCAGATAGGTATAATGAAATGCTACAAAATAAAAGTTGCATTATTATTAGCTTATGATGTTACATTTAAAACATATCCAAGTAAACGTGATTTATTGTTACATTCTGTTGAATATACTTAAGTTAATTGAAAGACAGACTATTGCGAAACATTTTGTCTGACCGGCCGTGTTAGCCGCCAGCATTACCGCGTTCTGAATCCCTTGATCTGACAACCACGTAGCGAGAGTCCCACAAGATGATGGTTGATAACTCTTCACTATGAGATCGTTCGTCGAAACAAATATCGGTAGGTACAATGATCGTGGAATCTCTTACCACATTACCTAAATAACACAAGTCTTGTGATGTCCTAGACGTCGTTTCCACAATACTAACGGTTTCTAAAACAGTCTGTCTTTTAAAAATGCTATTGTTATTAGTTGTTAGATTAACATTCAACATGTTTTTCATATCATTAATACACATTTCATAGCGATAAACATCTAGATGAAAAGACATTTACTTATTATACAAAATAGATAATTAGTGTTAGTATAGTTATAGCAATATCGACTATAGTTATAAGGACTGCCCCTTTACTGGGCAGGATTATTCAAGTAATGAAGGTAATTTGAGTGATTCCATGAACAAAATAGTTTTCAAGCATTCCTTGTGCAATGGCAGTATAGATATTGTTGCAAATAGCATGTATGTAGCAATACTATTTAAGATAACTATATCAATCCAATTTTTGATGTTTCGTAATAAATATGAATTGTTAAGTAATACATAACATGTTAAATTATCGAAAACAAAGGATAAAATGAAAGCAACGAGATACCGCACTCGACTTGCCTGCTGAGCGCGATGTAGATTCGCCTAACTCTGCCGGTATCGTTCCAACTCCATACACTAACCCGCCCCTCCCATTCCACATTCGCTACATTTTTATAGTACGTAGTATCTAATAAGGTCAATTAGTAATCTGGAATTTTGGAATCCTAATTAAATAAGGCTTTTTGGTGTGAAACTAGTTGGCTGTATGAAATCATCTTAGATCAAACATTGAAAAGGCACCATGTTATACCTACATAGGTATATAGAGGAGCCTTGGCACAATACAGAACTGATACACAGATGTTTCTAACGACTGTAATAGACATCGCGTACCGATACCAAAGAATTCATTTACCCGGACGTAAAAAGTTCAAGAAATATGTTGTTAATTAGATGTAATTGTAAAATAGCCGCTATAATTAATTTTGTATGTATCAATTAAATAATTTTAATTATACCTATTTTTATGCTATTTCTGAAACGCATAATAATATTGTAATCACTAATCATATCGGCTATTAATTAAGGGTACGTGTCAATTTTACAATATGTTGGATTATATTATATGTTAATACAATGCGTTTATTATAGTTTTCGCCCTTTCAATGCCAAACACGGTACATGCTCGTGCCCGTGTGTTATTGAAAGCAGTCGTGCTTTTGTACTGATCCAGGGTATCTACCGTAAGTTAACCGATATAAAAGTTGCTAACCGTACCTGAAGTCAGTAAAGTATTGCACCACGTAAATAAAATTGGTACGAATTAAGCGTAGAAACCGAGGCTGTTGCAACGAATTTAGTCGTTTCAATTAATGTAAATGTTCAATGTGTTAAGAGTAGAACATACCTACACACTTTACCATAATGTTTCTGTTATATATTGTACACGGGTCCATAAAATGTTTCATATATATATAATTGAATGCGTAATTAACATTGACATTCGTTGTTTAACGGGAGAACGCAGCTCGGCCGCGGCTCAGTAGAGCGTCACGGCTCACGAGCGACGTTTCCCGCCACCGCCCAATATGCAAGCAATCATCATTCAATTAAATAGATATTTTTGTGACGATACTACTTAAGGCGTGACTACATACAAAAAAAATGAGCCGAATTTGGGTTTTTGGTTGATAATGATAGCCAGCTAAATATTATACAAGCACAATAAAAAATTGAGTGTGAATTACTCATGTCGGCCAAAGTAGTAAATATGTCCATATAAATGAAGACAATTATAATTTCCAGTCAGTATTATTAGTTGGTACGTGCATTATGCTGTCTTCGGATCCGCAGGGGAGTTCTGTAACAACGCGTGGGCCCGGTGCTTCCTTAACTTCTTACATGCAATGTGGATGCTTCGTTTACACTTATTTCCTCCTCTACACAAGCCTTGATTTACAAAATATACTAATGATATAAAGTAAACATGAATATCGTAGATAGATGAAAAGCCACATAGATTTCGGTGAGGAAATCATGATTTTCTATTTACTTGAGTAAAATCAATCTTGTAGTTAGGAATGACGTTGGCAATTTTTACCAATGACTGACGTTCAATGTCCGTAAATTAAAACAGACTGTATTTAATATGGTCTTTAGGAAACAACTGTAATCGGTAATTATCTGTATATTCAATTTATTTTTTAAGATTGTAGTTAGGGGATAACAGCAAAGCAGTAGCAGTGTGCTATGTATCAGAATTTGTTTTGAACATGATTAATCATTTCATAAATGAATTGTTTTGGATAAGGTGATATATGAATTCTGAAGCCTCGATGAGAACCTTTATGGCGCCTGTACACTTCCAGACGAGAGCACGCGGGCGAGAGGCTTTCATCCGAGTGCAAACATGTACACTCTCGCTTAGTTCAATCACAGATGTAAACTCCGAGAAGATGGACGTAAAAAATGTGAAATTTATGACACGGATCCCATAAAACAGGTTCCGTTTGATATATTTCTAGGGAATTTAGATCACTATCATGATTCTACGCCATTTTGCCGCCTATGACACAGCACCGTCTTCTGTTTCCAGCAGCGCAACCTACTGGGAGAAGCGATAGTGAACAGTGACGCTCTCGCGTTCTTCGCTAGACCTTTTGACTCAGCCGCAAAAAACCGACATGGGACTGAGAGCACGCGAGACAGACGAGGCAAAGCAAGCGCACTCATTTACACTCGCGCTCAGCCTGTCTCGGTGTGTCTCGGCGAGAGTGTACAGGCGGTATTACATTATTTTGCCGTGTTAAGTGTAAGAAAATGCTGGTTTTACTTGTCAACAGCTGCTTCGATGCGTTTGGCGCTTAATGTATCAGACAGCTAATTGAAAGCGTTATTAATGGACAGGCGCGCGTATTATTGAATAATTTTAAATTGCCACATTGTCGTGATGGATTAATGAAAATCTCGGAATCAAAATCTTACATGTCGGAGATCTTACATTTCAGACATGTCAGTATCTAGAGGACTGAATATTTTCCGAAGTTTGACTGGTGACAGGTCAAGACAGTGGGAAAAGTTCACAATGAAAGCAGTTTTATCTAATGTACAATTAATTTGTCACTTTGCCCCTCTCCGTCCAGGTTGAAGCGTGTTCATATATTATGAGTGTAATATCACTTACTCGGTTATTGAATATCGTTATAAATAAGTATCAATGATATCGAAATCGTATTTCTAAGTTAAACCCGATTGATTTGTTAATTGTCATAATATATTAAACATTGCATTGCGTTAACTTAGGAAATACATAGCTTTCATAAACGAAACCACTTCTCTCCGAGATCGTACGGACGTAGCAGGACATACGTATGTAGCAGTCCTCCCCACCGCAGTTTTCTTTAGGTATAAGCCGTGTTTATTTACTACTTATATTTTAATAAGCGAATCGTTGCTACGAGCTTAAATATTGTTTTATATTAATATGTAATCGAGTCTTAATTCGATCATCTAAGATATGATAAGGTTTTTAAAGCGAAGCGATTTTTTCTAGGTACATAATTACATTATCCTCTTACAAATACAATACATTATATAGGAATTCATAATATTAAGAGCTTTTTGACTAGTATACTTACAAAAAGATGAGGTCTTATGAAATACTCTGAATTTTTCGCGATACTTTATTATATTAATATCCATCCAGTATTATTAGATATATATTATTATATGCCATTTTCTAGTCTATAGTGTGTTAACGTAATATAGGTTCACCAGATTGGCCAACATACAAGAATAAATTAAGTACAAATGGTTCGATATAATTTCTTCGTATTTCATGGTCTCATAGGCATACTTTACAAAACATTTGCAAACTTTATTCATTCCTATATTTTGAAAAAAAAAAAGCACTGCATAATTTCAACCAATTTCCATTTTATTGGGTATGATAAAAACATGAAATAACTTTAATAATTCACACAAATGATCAGTAAAAAACAATATGACACTTGCAATTTGTGTTAATAGACTGATACTGATCGTAGATCCTTAGGTCAGCAGCCGCCACCAGCCATCGTAGTTTAAACCACTGGACACGCGTTTTTAATAAGAACTCGAATATTTAATTAAGACCCGCAATACCAGTCGGGAAAAGAGACGTAGCTGCGACGATGGCATCGCATGTTAATGCGAGCGCAACTGGTTGCGCAATACCAGATAACTGAGGATGCTCGCACGGCTTGCAAGCATCCTCAGTTATCTGATATTTGTATGGAGCCCGTAGACAATTTTCAGAACAATTGTGTCTTTTTAATCTACGTTCCGAGCTAAGATCTAATTATGATAAATTGTGCGGAATAACAAGAGTCGAATCGAATGCACAATCGTACAAAATGACGCATATTGTTAGTCCACAATTTAATTTCATGTATCCATACTACTTTTGTTGCCAAGACTCTTAGCTGTAAATAAATGCCAAAATGAAATATGCAACAACAACATAAAAGTGGCCCCAGTAAGTGAACCAAGCCTCCGGATCAAGACTCGTGCGCTTGCACATAATTATTGTGGATACGAGCTATGATATACAAGTGCCCGCGAGGAAACGGAAAAAAATTAACCACGCATTCATAAGGTCATAAGAAGGAACAAACATTATACAAGTTTAGGTCGATTCAGCCAATTTTTAGGTTTTTTTTTTACTTTTTGAAAGTTTTTATACATAATAAAAAAAACTTTGAAACCATTATCGATGATTAATATTCAAAGTGTTCTTTGTCACTTGATATCTGTCAATAAGGACGTATAGACTTAAGCCCCATAGTGGCGAAATCGCCATAAAAAATGCGTTTGGCACTGAAACACAATAAATAAATGTTTTTTTTTATAAATTGGTATTAACTCTGAAACTACGCGAATTTCAAAAAAGTTTTTATGACATTTTTGTCTCTAAATACGATCTGGAATATAATGTTAAAATCTCTCCGTTTCCTCGCAGGCACCGTGTATAAATAACATGTAGTAAAAAGTAATTGAATATGAGACAAAACTTAGCGTGGCATCGCTTAGTCCCGGCCTTGTAGTTACGAGTATCAAGATTAATCCTGATAAACTTCCTGATTGTAACGTATTTTAATGATGGTTTTATCATAAGATAGTGGAGCAACGGTGTTTTTTTTATCTGACAACGAACTTGAGGTTTCGGAATTCATCAAGTCACACGCCCTATTAAAGTTGATACATTTAGCAATTAAATTATATTCGTAGTATACCTACTTTATCTCATCAAGTATCATATTTCTGTTTTTTAATTGACTAGAGAGAGCGTGGAAACTTAACGAACAATTCGATATAGTATTGTATAATCGACATATAAAATATAGATTGTGAATTGATTGAAATAAAAAAACTATTCCTTATTCACCAAATTTAACTTATATTTGTAATAATATGTTCCCGTTATTAAACATGGTGGGCTCTTACAATAATTTGTGTACCTACTTTGAACATAACGTAATTGAATTATTTTGAAGCGTTATTAAGGTTCGCATGTACAATACTACATCCATGTTGCAAGTGTGGTGCAAATTGATAAGACACTGTAAATTATCAAAGACACTTTGCCTCATAGTGTATATACCGTACAAACACTAGGCAGTCGGTGTTTATTTTTTAATACGTGGCAATTGCTTAAGGCAATGCATTAAGAACGTAATTGACAAAAATACGGGTCAGCGTAATTTGATTAACTACGCAAAAATATAATACTTAATACTGTTTCGCGCTTGATTGTGAAGCCAAAATCATTAGAAATTTCACAAACTTTCTGATAATATTAGCTAAAGTTTGCTTGGACGTTAAGCATTTTCGGATTTCATACAATATTTGGCAGCGTCCACTTAAATGTAGATTTTGTGCTTCGATCAAGTCTAATAGGTACCCTATGGGCATCTCAAGCAATTATCGCAAGGACAGTTACATTTAAGTGGTCAACCCCCTTCAAATCATAAATATTTTACAATTATTTGAAATCTTCAGGTTGTATGACGGCAAGAATTCAAAACTTGAAAGAGATCACTGTATCAAAACTTGAGCGTTTTATGAATTACAAATTACATAAATAAGTCAACTTGAATCCAATATCTATCAGTTTTAGCTTTTGCTAAATATGAAATTGTAGTTAATTGACTTAACGTCCGAACAACTTGCGCAATATGCTTACCTACTACGATACTAAAACTGATTTAAATGAAGAGCTAATTTTATAACTTAATTAGTTGTGACCGTGCTCTATTCAGACATGTTTTATTTTTTCCTATTAAGCTGTAAATCGAAAAATTGTATAAATAATAAAATAAAGTGACTCGCTTGTTTTATTTATTTCATGCTAGTTTGATCCTATAGTCAGAGCAGAACTAGGTACGCGGGTAAGGTGTTCCAAATAACTCTGACACTAGGACACTACCATATTAAATTGTGCAAACTGTGGGAAGTTACTACAAAAGTTGGATTAGTTCTCGAAACATTTCCATTTTGGGAATGGAACGCATCTCCACACTCGGATTTTCGCAATCCTCATAGAACAATGTGAGTAGGTACATGGTGTTCGTAATTTTCAGTGTCAAAAATTATGTAATTTTAGAAATTTGTCGTCGACACTAAGAGCCTGTGAAGATTATTCTGCCTGTTTGATGAGTTCTGCTGCTGACTGAAGATTAACACGTGTCAATCCTGGGAATAAGGTCTCACTTTGTCGATATGGAGTTAGAAATAATGAATACTTACTCCTTGTAGGTCGACAAACTGTGCCCTTTTAATAAACTCGTCACGTAGCATGTGTAACATTTATATGCTAGGTGATCTACCAGGTCAACATCGTAGAAAAGGCTGCGCAAAGCCGAAATTGGGCGTCTACTCAAGATGTAGTTAAAAGGTAAGGGACAATATTTTAATAATTACTTGTCAATTATATGAAAGTTAAAAAAAAAAATATTTTTAGGAACTTTCTTTAAAAAAACGTTTTTTTGTATAAAAGCATATATTTTTTTTATCAAATTTAAATTTATTATACCCGAATTGATCGATAGCTATACCTGACAACGCCTAGTAATATTTTATGATGAGCAATAGAACATTGATTTTGTGTGTGAGATTTCCTACTTTCACACCCCTCTATATAGTGCAGTCATTGAAGCGAAAAATACGGTCTTACCTCCGAATTTTTTTACTGTGAACCGATTTGCATGAAATTTTGGAATTAGGCTCATCTTACCCTTAACTTCAAAAGTGAAAATGATCTGAACTCCGCCTATTATTTTTAAGGGGTGTAAACAACCCCTTAATGGAAAAATTGACATTGAGCCATTTTATCGCAAGAAAACATGTCTAATAGTAAGTGGTGAAATTGTAAAGTATTTTCTAACATAATTACCTCATATTAAAATCATTTTCAACCCCTTGAAAATCTTACAACCCTTGCAAACAACCCCTAAATTGAAAAAATCACAAAAAAATACTTTGGTATGACATAAAAAGATGTAAGTATAGAGTAAGTAATATTTTATATTCTCTATAATAATTATCAAATTTTTAACCCCCTTTTAACCCTTGAAAACTACCCCTTGATAAAAAATTTTTTTTTTTTTTTTATAAAATGAAAAGGAAAGGCGTATCGATGCCAGGTTCAAGTCCGGCTGGGTTGATTATTTTTTCAATGTTTTCAGTGATTGTATTTGATTGAATAACATACTATTGTATGAGTGGAATGCCCCACTTTAAAAATCATGTAAAATAATTATAAATGAAAAGGATTTAAATATTATTCCACACTCTCGAAAATGATTATCATATTCTTAAGCTTTTCTACCCTTAAAACTACCCCTAAATTAAAACAGTAAATATATATGATTACATATTTAAAAATAATTTAAAAATATTATAGTCTATGGTTCGTTCTAGATTGATGAAATATGAAAGTCTTCTACGATTCCGAATCGATCCATGACACTGAATAAAGTGTTATCCTTCTTCGCTTAGCCCAAAACTGTAACCTGCCGGTAGCGCAGGCGGTGATGCGGACGCTGGGCCGCATGCGGTAGCGTCCCTAAAGGCCTAACACCTCCGGAGGTTGACATCGGAACAACGAGCGGCATACGCGGGTTTCGTATTCCCTCTTAGGAGGTGTTTAGTTATGGTCTTTATAGACCACGTCGCGTCAAACTGATGGAAGCTGCACGACGGTGGCTCGCTGTTCCTGCGAGCAGGCTGTCGGCGACGCTGGCGCTCGACGTGCTGGTTGTCCAGCACGAGAGTTCAACGGGTACGCCGTGGGCCTGCGACAGCTGTAGGCCTGCCGTAGTGTAACCAGGTACCGAACCGTTAGCTAGCGCGGGATTCCGCAGCCGAGAATATACTGACCAATTGTAAGCACAAACCCTGTTTGTTATTAATTAGGGAGTTAAGATATAAAAGAAGTGTAGTGGAGGGGTATTTACTGCAAATGCTGAATATAAGTGTGGGATGTTTAATAAATCTTGTCGCACAACCTGGGATTTTCATTTTACAAAACCAAGAATCATTTCAATATATACACATTACAATAGTTGTGGGTCTCTATTATACTGCGTACTTTCACATTGCTCCAAATATTCACACTCCAAAATTTTCAGTTACTAAGTAGAAAAAAATATGATAAGTTTTTACCAGGAGTGCGATTTTTGAATCTCACCAAGTGACTAATTCTCACCGATGTGAGTGATTTCCGATAGTAAATCACTCACATCGGTGAGATTTAGTCACTTGGTGAGATTCAAAAATCGCACTCCAGGTTTGTTTAGGACCATAACTCCTTCAATTTTCATGCTATCACAATTTATAAAAAACCATTGTAAAGGTAATTAAGAGAGCTACAACATCCTTCATTGCAATATATAGTAAAAAACCTTTTTCTAAAACGGTGAAGGGTTAAAGGGCTTAAGAGAGGCTGTGATTGCGCTGCCACGCGCTCTTTAAACAATCATATCTCCGTCAATTTTTGTTTGACAGAAAAAACAAAAAAACCAAATTGTTTGTCAGAAAAATACCTAAATTTTTAATCCATACACTTTTATACGTATCTGTCGTCATTTTTGAGATATTATGAAAAAAAAGTGGGTTTTTAAAAAATTTGAAATTTTGTTTTTTTTTAAATCGTGACTTTTTTGAAAAATATATGTCCTGAAGCAGCCAAACTGATATTATCTATCAAACTCTTCATAATAAAGTTAATTCTAGGCGGAATACGATTAATTTTAATTTTGGTGGAAATGGCACTTATGAAACCCATTGATTTAAAAGAAAAAACATTAGATGCTCCCCTTATTTGCAATACAGCTCACTTATTTTACGTGCAAAAGACTTTTAATAGTGCTCATTTTAAAGCTTATTTCAAGCACTACAAAACCCTATTGTATTAGAATGCATAAAATGCATCTGCTCGCCGCTAGATGGCATTGACCACATCGATTAAATTTCAGACAAAATAAAAAACGGCTTTGATCTTTAATATCTAGCTTAATATTGCACTTAGAATACTTTATAAAAAACCAAATTGTTCATTGTTTTACCTGCTACAATTTTGTTTTTTATAAAATTTTCGATAAAACGTATATTTTTGGAGATATTTGCAAGAAACCGATGAAAAACGTGAAAAAATTGCGAATTTTCAATTGCCAATAACTTGAAAAGTATTGGATTTTTTGAAAAACTTTATAGATGATTTTTTGCTTAAAATTAGGCCTTCTATCGATATCCGAGGTTATTTTGAAAAAAAAGAAATTCACCCCCGAGAAGGGGTGGCAACCACCCCCAGGGTGGTTGCGGAGTTCAAATCATTTTCACTTTTGAAGTTAAGGGTAAGATGAACCTAATTCCAAAATTGTATGCAATTCGGTTCACAGTAAAAAAATTCGGAGCAATAATGCTTCAATGACTGCACTAATAAGCGCTCGGTGACCTTCAACTTTTGAATATCTTTTAAAAGAATCATTATAAGATGACAAAACTGTGATAGAGACTTCATTTTCTTATCGGGAAGCACAGAATTTTGAAGGTAAGAAATCAAATTCTCATGATTAAAAAAATATATACACTTTTTCACCCCCTGTATCTTTATATTTGTAAGACTTACAGATCTATTGTGTATGGAAATATTGTAGACAATTGTATCTTCTTAATCTTTATACTTCCATAGATATTTTAGGCATACTGATATCCGTTAAAGCGCCAAGATACAAAAACTGACTTTTGGCACCTTTAAACCAAAATGGCTGCCAACGCGCTCCCCCCTCAAGGTCTCAAATCTAGTATTTTAATAACCACCCTATAGCCTACCAATAACCATTAAAACATTTTCTGCTACACCTTTTGTAAGGCAAAATGCTCCATTGATTGATCTATACCTGAAAAGGCGAATTTTGCCATCTGTACTGGAAATATGTTCGTCCTCCAATATTTTGGCCAGACCTTGCTTCTGCACGTTATGCTAAAGCCACTACAAATTTGCTTTGAATATGTCCTATGTCCGTAAAACATGAACCCACCAATTTTCCCAGAACTTCGTCCGATTGACAGGTATTGTTCAAACATCTAGCGATACCTACTCAAGAAGGGTGCAGCGACGGATAGCTAGGCGGACCTAAAAAAAATTTCGAACCCAGTCGCTAGGAGGTTCACTGACACCTGACACTACATTTTGTACCATGATGGCAGGAGTTCATCAAAAGTTAAGAAGTTCGCCTACTCTTAGTTTTCTTTTTTAGGGTTCCGTAGTCAACTAGGAACCTTTGTTAAAAATTATAGTTTCGCCATGTCTGTCCGTCTGTCCGTCCGCGGATAATCTCAGTGACCGTTAGCACTAGAAAGCTGAAATTTGGCACTAATATGTATATCAATCACGCCGACAAAGTGGTAAAATAAAAAGTGGAAAAAAATGTTTGATTAGGGTACCTCCCCTATACGTAAAGTGGGGAGTGATTTTTTTTTAATTTCAACCCTATTGTGTGATATATTGTTTGATAGGTATTTAAAAATGAATAGGGGTTTAGTAAAATCATTTTTCGATAATATAAATATTTTCGGCAATAATCGCTCCAGAAGTTAAAAAAAATGTGTCCCCCCCCCTCTAACTTTTGAACCATAAGTTTTAAAAATATGAAAAAAATCTCAAAAGTAGAACTTTATAAAAAATCTCTAGGAAAATTATTTTGAACTTGATAGGTTGAATAGTTTTTGAAAAAAAATTACAAAATAATTTCTGAACTAAGTTTGTAATTTAACCGTATAAGCAGGTGTTTATTGTACCTGTAATTTCTACAAAATCACAATGAAATGAAGTGCTTTCAAATAAAGTAAAAACGGTGAAAATCGGTTCACGCAATAAAGAATTATCCCATAAAAATCATCTTCCATACTTTAAGCTCGCGCACAATAGTTTACTTAATTTGCCGATAGATGTCCTACTCATACAATTATTTTCGACTAGATTTCCGCTACCCTAAGGTTGTCTGGAAGAGATCGCTCTCTAGCGATAAGACCGCCTGTTGACTGCCTCTACTTTTAATCTGTGTACTGTACTGTTATATGTTATTGAGGTGTGCAATAAAGAATATTTGTATTGTTGTATTGTATTGTATGTCGATGTACGCGGAACGCTCATATCATATCCTACATGGCGGTGTTATTTTAAGTCTTAAGTGGGGACACTTACTGTGACGGACAGAAAACTACGGAACCCTACACTGAGCGTGGCCCGACACGCTCTTGGCCGGTTTTTTAATTTACGTTATAATTTATATTACAAATACTTACATACAGGATAAACTATGTTTTGTTGTAAAACTGTTGAGAAATAGACTATTTATTAACATTTATTTATCTGTGGCTACTTTTTTTTCATCAACATGCCTTATTATTTATGTTTATCCTAACGTGTAAATTAAAATATTTCTGACCACATATATGTCAAATACAGCAAAATATGAAAGAAAAATCTAGAAATACATTATTTTTTCCATCTCTTTGTTTTGGCGTTTTGCTGTAATCAAACCCTAATTTTTCACAATATTTAAGTCACATTAAAATAAATAATGTTGCATTTCAAACAAAAACACCTTAAAATACATAAGCAATCATCAATATCAAGATCTATGTAACTTTTAACGGCAACATACATAACCCTTTGACCGCCAACGACGTCAAATCACGCGCACGGACAGTCGTGCCCTCAGCGCCAACACGTGATATCACATCCAAAATATAACCGGTATGCCTTGCGCGTTCGCTTCGCGGAACATTCGCAGACTTTTCTGTCCGATGCTTGGCGGTCAAAGGGTTAAAAGGCGTTTCAAACTTCTTTTCACTCTCTCATAAAACTGCGGTTTTAGGATGCATAGGCTTGATAGTTTTAAAAAAATAGTATGGGACTTATAGTCATGTTTTTTTTTATGTAGCTTATAAAACGCAAATTAAAGACCTATTAGACGGAGAGCTAGCCACGTCAGATATGACACAATAATGAGAGCGACGAAACCACTCCCGTTAGTTTGCTATACTATCCTTATTTCTAGATCCGGACATCTGGCAGCTGTAAAGTGGTGGAGGTCAAATAATGGAAACCACTTTAAGAATACAAATCCTAGAGTTCTGGTTTTGATGCAGTATTATGAGAAATCATATAAATAATTAGACTATATCATTGCCAAAACTTTCTGATGAGGGTAAGTAGTCCAAAACGACGTATAATGCAATTCATAGTTAGTGGCCTACTGTTTCCGTAATAGTATGTATTTTTTTGTTCTTTACAACTTAGACAACTTCGCCAGTTTTTACCTATTTTGGTAGTACTATTTTGCAATTCAACAATTTTGCATGCCTGTTACTCTGTCCTCCACCCATAAAAAGCTGCCAGATGCCCGGATCTAGCAATACGGATAGTATTGCAACCTTACTAGACGGGTTTCGAAGCTTTCATTATTGTGTCATATCTGACGTGGCCAGCTCTTAGTCCATGGCTTAGGTATGGAACGCCAAATACTCTTGGCACATATTTGTAACTCGTCTTCTTTGCTAGTTTAAATACGGACGTAGGATATGTTACGCGATAAAGACAAAGCAGGTCATGTGAATGGCCATTCCAATAAAAAAACACAATAATTGAACATATTTATTTAAATATTAATAACTAAACCATAACTAAAAATCACTTATTATTTTGACAGCATCAAAGAGTCGACAGGAAGCTTAACAGTCGAGCCTCATTTTTTGTTTTAAAATTACACTACGTTTCATTTTCAACCGACTTCAAGATTTCGAAGGAGGAGGTTCTCAATTCGACGGGATCTTTGTTTTTGCGTTTATTATTTTATGTATGTTCATCGATTATTCGAAGACGGCTGGACCGATTTGGAAATTATTATTTTTTTGTTTGAAAGAGTTAGTCCCATTGTCACTCATAGTTAAGACACACTCTCGCAAAGAGTTAGTCACATCAGGTCAAGATCTGATGATGGGATCCTGGTGAAATTGAGAGAACTCGTCAAATATTATAGGCTCACCTATAGTGATTTCAGTATTGTCAACAGTAGCTCGAGCATTTGCTTTTGGATAGGTGGAGGCTAAGTGAAGTCGGTTCTTTATTGTATAAAACTATTTAAACAAATCATAACTCATATGACTTTTACCATTTTGCGTGTAAGATTGAACTACGGCGACACATTCTATTTAAATTAGGTGATCATAAATCGTTAATTTTAGTTTATTTTTTAAAGGACACTGATAAGTAAATTTCGTACTATGCAATAGAACTGTCTTTATAAGTGTTACTTCGTTTTAGGCTGCGCTTCCATCAGGGATGAGCGAAGATGCGTTGCGAGGAATGTGTTTGTTAAGAATTAATAGAATCACTTCATTTTCCTATCCACGCGCAGTGCAGCTCTAGGATTGGCTCTTATCAAACACATTCCTCGCAACGCATCCTCGCTCATCTCTGGTGGAAACGTAACCTTAAACTGGAAGTTAATTTTGATGAACTGGAAAGCTAATTTGGATGAACTGTAAAGCTTCCCGGTAATCTTGCGCTCTTAAGGAGTTAACACAACAATTACAGAACAATAACAGTCGTTTTACTTTTAACCTAATACGAGCATATACTCCGTATGTTATACGGGATATATGTACTACAGAATAGGCAGTAAGTACGTGGAGTGTTATTATCGCTGTCCGGAATTTTCGTGCCACTTTTGAATGTCATAGATAGTCAGTTCTAATTTATCCACTTTCAATACCAATATGGATATGTAATAAACTTGAAAGTAAATTGTAGTCTCAATATGCTGAGGGCGATGGCAGAATATGTTATCGACTACAAATGTTGAATGAACTAGTTTCAATATGCTCCTTTCATATCCGTCAAGACGCTAATGTAGATAAAAACAGGCCTTAATTACAATTAGGTATTATTGGCTGTATTTGGGAACTTATTAAGTATGAAATACTCATATATAACTAGTAAATTTAAATTGCTCATCTCCATTTCAAACTCAACCAGGTACCCAAAATTTATCTTGAAGAGAATGCTTTTTAAAGATAAGATAGCCTCACCTTACCTTCTACCTCACCTTCTCCTCTCCTTTCGTTTACCTCAGCTTCTTATTATATTCTCTTTATTATAATAATTTATTATAATATAATACACAATATTATTTATTATTAATTCTTATACACTATAGTAACAATTTATAGATGTATTGTATCAATATTTATAAACCTCTCGGAAGGCGATAAATGAGAACTCACTATGACAATTCAACAATTCCACGAATATTTGCTTGTTTATTTGCTTATTTTCTATACAAACGTTATCTCCATTTTCACAGTTATGTCCCTTCTTGTAATTTTTTTCAATATTATAAGAGACAACCTTTCAATTACTATTTATTTACATAACAATTCCTGTCCTCTTAGCAATTTAGTTATGTAAGTGCATCGTGTCTACGCTCGGTAATAGTTTAGCGTCACTAACAAACTAATCAAGTATGAATTCAGGGTATCTCAAGTCGCCCAAGTCGTCGCGTTTATTATATATATGCGCAGTCATACAAATATTATTTCTTTTTTTTTTTCAACAACACATGATATGATCCACATGATTGGATATTTTAGGTAAAATCTTATAAACAGATCTGAAATTGAATTTACATCAAATAAATTAATATGAAACGTCACCTAATATCTCATGTGTTACGTCGACGACAAACAAACTTTAGTCTCGTCCGAAGATCACGGTTCGCTTCGCACAATATACCAACTCAACATCCACTCAACATCATAGTTGTGTACAATGGGTTGTGCTCTGAAGATCTGTTTGACATGATGCCCACGGCCGCTTTCTACCACCGCATGGCTCGCCGTCGGCAGGGCGTTCATCCTCACACCCTGGAGCCTAAAGGGTCGATCACTGTGCGGTTTAAGAGATATTTCCTCCCGCAAACGCTCCATTTGTGGAATGAACTGCCGAGGTTTTCCCAATACTGTAGTATGAGGTTCTTCAAAAAAGGAGTATATACGTTCTTCAAGGGCCGGCAACGCGCATGTGAATCCTCTGGAGTTTCAGGCGTCCATAAGCTGTGGCAACTACTTACCATCAGGACGGCCGTATGCTTGTTTGCCACCGTCGTAGTTTAAAAATAAAAAATAAAGTTTAATAATCAAATTTAAGCCTTATGTCTTATTTCCTGTTAATACAATATTCAATATTTATGTAATTATAGTGTACGACGTGAGATATACGCCGTCTACGCGTCTACACTTTATATCAACTCCAACCTCTTTGCCACGTGTTGTCCATACGGCGTCTCCGCGCCTGCCCGCGCTGACTACGCGCTTGCGTCAGCCAGGCATTTGCATTGTGCCGGCATTGCCCACTCATTGACACCACATTGTCCAGTCCACTAGTGACCAATGGGTGGATCATCTAGTTGACTACTCTTCTAAAGTGTGAGTTGAGTTGATACTGCAGTGGTGTGAATTTGATATAGTGTGCGAAGACCTTTATGCAGTCATCGACAGCCTATGGATACCGACTCCGGGGGTATCACATATGTAACTTGCGTGTAAAATTTATACAAATTATACACAAACATGATTCTAGATAAACAACAAGGAGAGTGACGCTTCTTCAGTGTTCACTGCGCGTCAGCGGATTTGAGTTATCCAAGCTACAAAGTCATCACCATTGCGCTGAATTAATTAATCTTATTCCTACTTTCAAAATGTTATCTGATCGTAACATTTTAGGCTCTAATATTGAAGGGTACGTTATAAGGAAGATTGGACTGACTTAAGTTCAAACGTTCCCCCGAGGACGAGGTGGTCCGAGCCGTACACGTCGTTGGGCAGCTTGCCCAGCACCTGGCACTCCGCCGCCGTGGGTAGGCGCAGCCTCTCCACCAGTCGTAAACCGCTGCAGTAGCTGCAACAAACATTCAAGTTGCTCTAAGGAATATAGTACATTGTTTCCGTGCGATGCTTCGCAGTCAAATAGTTAACATAAATAGTCACTGGCAGTAGTATCTTCCGTCACGAAGGCCGCAAAAATATTAGACACGCTCTTATGGCTATACATATAAGACCGTGTCACATATTTTTGCGGCCTTCGCGTAGGAAGATACAAATGCCGGTGACTGTACATGAATATAATACACTAGTAACAAAATAATAAATAAATAATTTTGACACTTGCGAAAATGAGTCAACGTTTTGTCTCGAATTGCTCCGAAATCGAAATCCGCCGGTTTCTGAAATACACTAAAATTAAAAAGCTGTAGATTAACGCCATAGTTTTTGTCTAAGAAAAGCTTTTTGACTGCATACTAGTTAAGAACCAATCATCTCCTCTTTCTCTCATTGTATGGAAGCTGGAACAACGCCCTCTACAAAAAGTTTTCACCGGCCTTCGCCATTACAGGAAGGGTACTTCATACTTTAATATCATAGTGCATGATGTATTAAATAAATAAAATGTATAAATTACCTAAAATAAATGTAGTCGACCGTGACCCAGTAGTCCTGGAAGGTGGTAGCCTCGTGGCTACCGTCGGGCTTCACCTTGCCGTACACGGAAGCCAGGTTGAATGAGTGCCCGAGGGCACCGCTGTTGAACAGCTCCCCGTACTCCTCTCCGGACGAGTTTTCGACCCCGGCCGTGGAAGAGCGGTATTCCGAATTGTATATCTGCAACAATATTTGTTTATTGCTAGATATTGCTTGCTACTTAGTCCGTAGTCGTTAACGTAACCTTTTCAGGGTAAAAGCTATTTCATCTTATCTTTGTAGTCATATAAATAATACAGAGAATTACAGTCAACTTTACCTTGGCTGTCTTCCACATTACATAAGTTAAGTTAAATGTGTCTTATTTCTGATTTTACAGTACATGTGTGGCAAATTTCATGTGCAAGTAACGCGCACCGCACGATACACAAGCACTGTCGAGCACCTAGAGCATATTAGTAATACAGGCTGGAAAAAAATAATGGGCCCTGGAGGGGAACTACCTTTGAACGTTGAGATAGCTCAGTTTACTGAAAGGAAACATTCTTTTATTTTCCCTGATAATTAAAACTGCATTCACAGATGTTTTTTTCAATTTTCACTTTTTTTATAATAATTGTAAGAAAAAATATTTATTTATTTATTTATGGTTTGTTCTTGTCTTTGTTGGAATTAATAAGTGTTTTATCCTTGTGGGAAATGGGATCGATTGGCATTAATATTGTTTTTTTTATAAAAATGACAAATAAGAAGTTTTTTGTAAATTACAATTTTCCAAAAGATTGTAAATGCAGTAAAGTTATATCCCTTTCGAAAAAAAAGAATGTTTTCTTTACGTAAAATAAGATATTTGAAGGATTTAAGGTAGTTGGGGACTACCCTAAATACACTAAGGTAATTGGGGGCCCTGGAGGAGTCCAGGGCCCATAGATTTATTCATGCCTGTATAGCCCGAGTGTGTATGGCACCCGTGCATAATCCGTGCCTAAAAATGGAAGGGTTACATGCGCCATCTGGAAAAGCCCGTACTTACTACTGATTTTTATACATTAGAATGTCTACTTTATTGTCATAATCAACATAAGAAGAATCAGATCACTCGATGCCGTGTTTTGAATATTGACTGTATTTTGTTTCCTCAAAGGTAGAATATGGAATATAAAATATAAAATACGGCTGTGGAATGAACTCCCTGCCGAGGTTTTCCCAGCTGGCTACAGTATGAGGTTCTTCAAAAAAGGAGTGAATAGGTACCTAAAGGGTAGGCAACGCGCATGTGAATCCTCTGGGGTTGCAGGCGTCCATAGGCTACGGTAACTGCTTACCATCAGGTGGGCCGTATGCTTGTTTGCCACCGTCGTAGTATAAAAATTAAAAAAAAGAATACCAAATGGATAAAAAAACATCTGTCAAGTGCAAACTTACTTCGAACTTACATATATTATACAATGTTTACAACTTGTTAGCTTTATAATACTTACACATATGTTGAGAAACTGGCGTTGGTTATTTTATATGCATCGAGTAAAATACGGTATTAGAATTGAGAATAAGTGAAGTTACCGGCGTGTTTGCGTACCTTAGTCATGCAAAAATCTGTGGGCAATCCTTTAGAGCGGTTCAAGTAAACGGAGAGATGCTGGCAGTTATCCGTCACACCAATTTTCTTCCAATCTGAGCTATCCCGGAACGGGCTAGCACTGTAACAAGCCATAATGTGTTTTAATATTTAAAGTCGGCTAACTCTTAAATCAATTATGTGTCCATACTGCGTGTAATAATAATTTATCTTCTTTGACGTCGTCCACAGACCACCAACCTCTTTAGTGCGTCAGTCGGGCTTACGATAGCGGCGCCCTTGTCTATGGTTTCTATAGGACTCGACCGTGTCACTATTTTTGACATGTTATTGTCTGCAATATGTTTTAACGGCCTCCTAGCCTAGTCGGTTAGTGACCCTGCCTATGATAAGATAAAAGATAAAAAAGATAATAGTAGTTTATGTAACTGTTACGTAATAAGGCCTAATTACGTACAGTTGCATACACTGCTTTATCTACACTCATATTATTTATCCAAAATGCCGTATTCGGAAACCATAGAATGGCCGCCATTGCACCGCCATGGCCAACTCGATTGTGCCGGCGGTCGGGGAGGCGCGTGTCGGCGGCCGCGCGGGCGCGTGCAGGTGTACATTATGTTATCAAAACTCATAACACATCAATAGTTGAGCATGTAAAGTTAAAATTACGTTACTGCCACAGATAAAAAGCTTATCATAGTAAAATCGGTCGTGGTAATGCTAGCCATTGCCTACCGTTTTCGAACACGTTTTAGAGAACTTACAATATGAGTGTAGATAAAAGATATTTATTCTTCAATTTAGGCACATTACAATGCACTTATGAACGTCAGAGAAAAAAAAACTATTACCGGTTCTAACCCTACACCTCTGACCCGAGAAGTATTATTTATGACCGGCAAGAAACTCGGCGGGACTTATTTTTTCAAAACAGTAATACAGTAATATTATATCTTACAGATACACAATAATGCGTAGTTCTATAAGAAGGCATATCAAAACAGCTTGAGAGACATACAATGTACGTATTGTGTAATTAAAATAAAATAATAATAATAAAATCCAAATCTGATTGCCTCACAAAACGTTTCATATGCTTTCCTATCTGAACTGTGTCCTCTAAATGTTAGATGATTTTATAGTAGTTTCTGGTTTGGGCCATGCATCTTTGTCCGTCATATAGTCCTCGACCCTCTAATAACCCTTTGACATTAAACTTTTTTTCAAATATTTCTTAAGATAAATTTAAAGCATCGACGGGTAACTTGTTATAAATGTGAATACCTTGACCAAAAAATGACTTATATGCTTTGCGGATACGACTACTTCTGATAGCAAGCTTGTTTTTATTTCTAGTGTTATAGCTGTGGATGTCAGAACATTTTTTTAATGTATGTATATTCTTTACAACAAAAATAATATTGTCATAGATATATTCGGAAGCAACAGTTAAAATATTAATTTCTTTAAATAGTTCTCTAACTGATGCACCTGCCTTTAAGTTATAGAAAAAGCGGATGGCTCTTTTTTGTAAAACAAATATAGTCTGTATGTCAGCTGCTTTGCCCCAAACCAGAATACCATATGACATTACACTATGAAAATAACTGTGATAAACTAAGCGAGCTGTGTCAATATTCGTTAATTGTCTAATTCTCCTAACGGCATGAGCGGCCGAGCTTAATCGAAGAGCGAGTTTTCTTATATGAGGACTCCATTGTAGATGAAGCAGGAGGTACCGGGTTCGAATCCTGGTTCCGAATCCGGGTTCGAATCCCGAATTTATTTGTGTGTTTATAACGAATATTTGTTCCTGAGTTATAGATGTTTTCATGTATTTAAGTATTTATCTATATCTATCTATTATATATATCGTCGCCTAGTACCCACAACACAAGCCTTTTTAGGGTGCCGTAGTCAACTAGGAACCCTTATAGTTTCTGTCTGCCCGTCCGTCCGTCCGCGGATAATCTCAGTGACCGTTAGCACTAGAAAGCTGAAATTTGGTACTAATATGTATATCAATCACGCCGACAAAGTGGTAAAATAAAAAGTGGAAAAAAATGTTTTATTAGGGTACCTCCCCTATACGTAAAGTGGGGACTGATTTTTTTTTTCATTTCAACCCTAACGTGTGATATATTGTTGGATAGGTATTTAAAAATGAATAGGGGTTTACTAAAATCATTTTTTGATAATGTAAATATTTTCGACCCTCTAACTTTTGAACCATTAGTTTTAAAAATATGAAAAAAATCTCAAAAGTAGAACTTTATAAAAACTTTCTAGGAAAATTATTTTGAACTTGATAGGTTGAATAGTTTTTGAAAAAAAATTACAAAATAATTTCTGAACTAAGTCTGTTTTAACCGTATAAGCAGGTGTTCATTGTACCTGTAATTTCTACAAAATCACAATGAAATGACGTATTTTCAAAAACTCTTAAGTGGGGACACTTACTTTGACGGACGGAAAACTATGGAACCCTACACTAAGCGTGGCCCGACACGCTCTTGGCCGGTTTTGAGCTTACTGTGGGACTAGGTTAATTTGTGTAAGATTGTTCCATAATATTATTTATTTATTATTTATTATCTGAAGTGACAGAAATGGCTGTTAAAAATGCTGGGATATTAGTAGCAGCGGTCCAAAGGCTACGGTAGCTGCTTACCATCAGGCGGGCCGTATGCTTGTTTGCCACCGTCGTGGTATTAAAAAAATATCACTCATGCCGTGATTTTGTCGATTAAGTGGTATTACGCGGATTCGATTTCTTGGTTTTTAGTTTCAACAGAAAGAAGACCTCAATGTCGACATGTTTACAAACAAAAATAATCCTACATATTTATCTACTTCCGGGGGAATAGTTTGTAGGATTTTTGCATATATTATCTATAAATATCCCGTACGAATCAATTTTAAGAGAATCAATCTATTATAATGTAATGTTTGACGTAACAGTATCTTTACTGGGCTAGGATTGAACGACCTCCGAAGCCTAGTCGGTAATGACCCTGCCTACGAAACTGGAGATCCCGGATTCGAATTCCATTAATAAAAGGGCGTCAATTTGTGTTAATCACAATGTGTTTGTTTGTGTTTATCTTGAAATGTGGACTTTTCAATGTAAACAAAAATTTGATTCTCTGACTCCTAACATAAAAATTGTAAACAAAACCTCACTCTGCCTCCTAGGGTCCCCCATCTTTGAAGAATCCTTCTCGGATTACATATCAGATACTATTTCTAAATTCCAAAATTACGAAAGTCGTCTACTTGAAATTAGTCCCCATTTTGCTTTAACTGTTATAAAATTTTGCCTTTTTGTACCAAAATTAACATATGTACTTCGTTGCTGCCCGTTCGAAAAATGTCAAAATTTATTAATACCTATGGATGACTTGATTAAATCTAGTTTAGAATCTATTTTGAATTTACAGCTAAGCAAAGAGTCCTGGACCCAAGCATCCCTTCCCATCCGCTATGGTGGGATAGGGATACGCAAAATTTCAAGTGTTTCTGCACCGGCGTTTTTGTCTTCCGTTCATAGCTCGGCAAGTCTCGTAGGAAAAATCCTAAGGGCCTGCCCTTCAAAATATGAGATTGCAGGCTTGACGGAGGCCAAAAACGCTTGGTCCATTACCTGCCCGGGTAAGGATTTTCCCGATAATATGACCTCCCAACGGACCTGGGATGACATTTTATGCAAGATTACTTATAACACTCTCCTTAGTCACAGCACAGGTTCCGAACGTGCCAGACTCCTAGCTGTGGGGACCAAAGAAGCCGGTGCCTGGCTGCACGCCTTTCCGTCCGTGCATACTGGCACTTTTTTGGAACCCCACACTCTGCGCGTTGCGGCCTGTCTGCGGCTTGGCGTCCGGGTTTGCGCACCACATAAGTGCCCCTGCGGCACAGATGTAGACGTCCTCGGGCACCACGGTTTGTCTTGTCAGAGGAGCGCGGGGCGCTTCTCCAGGCACGCCGCACTCAATGACATCCTACGTCGGTCTCTTGCCAGCATTAATGTTCCCGCTCTTCTGGAGCCCGCTGGCATTCTCAGGGATGACGGCAAGAGGCCGGATGGGATGTCGTTGGTTCCGTGGAAGATGGGTCGGGTGCTAGTATGGGACGCCACATGTGTAGACACGCTGGCCCCCTCCCATCTCCACGGAACTTCCACCAGGGCCGGCGCGGCTGCAGAGGCGGCCGAAAGACTTAAAAAAGTTAAATATGGGGGCCTCGGCGTCGAATACAACTTCGTTCCTTTCAGCGTCGAGACCCTCGGCCCGTGGGGTCCTAGTGCCCAAGCCCTCTTCAAAGAGATTTCTAAGAGGCTAGTGGATTCCACCGGTGACCGTAGAGCTGGCAGCTTCCTGGCCCAACGTATTGGTATTGCCATACAGAGAGGGAATGCTGCCAGCATCTACGGTACCATGCCGCGGGGGGATTGGTTAGTTTAGTATATTTTTTAGTAGGTTTTTTATTTATATTTAATTTTACTGTATTAATGCACCAATTTATTATGTTTTGTAAATAAATATAACTTATTAATTTTATACTAAAAAAAACAAAGTATGCATATATCTTTAATTGAAGGCACGCAAAAAATACGAATTGAGTACAACGGGTTGCCATTTATCAACTAGCACGTACCGCGGAATAGCACAGCAATATTATTATCGTTAATGATATGGACTTACGCGTGTAATGCCTGATTTGATCACTACATAGTATAAAACAAAGTCGCTTTCCGCTGTCTGTCCCTATGTATGCTTAGATCTTTAAAACTACGCAACGGATTTTTATGCGGTTTTTTTTTAAATAGATAGAGTGACTCAAGAGGAAGGTTTATGACAGACAGGTATGAGTATGACATGCATAGTATAGTAAACACTGATAATTTTAGAGGTTTCTAATGTGATGTCGTAAATAAACACATTTTTTTACGCTTGCATTGCAAACGCTGGCTGAACCCTACGAGATAATTCAAAATAATGTACTACAGTATTGTATACCTTAAAAAGATCTACAAAAAAGTCCCGTGCGGAGCCGGGGCGAGTCGCTAGTGACTACATAAATCATTTATTTGTTGCAATGTGGTACTTATTACAGATATAAAACTATTCTGGATTCGGACTAGGTCGATTTAAGAATGTCACCCAAATTATTATTTATTAATATTTATGACCCTTATGTTAAAGGTTATTTTGAGAACGAACGCGTATACAATGATTAGATAGATATAAGTACTTATGTAGGGTCGAGTTACCTGACGTGTCCCTGGTCTAGCAGACTGACGACCGCGCTGTCTGGCGTCGAATTAAAGTCTCCGGTCAAGATCACGGGTATGTGGCCCGATCTGAAACCAATAAAAGAGGATGTTTAATATATTCGAAATTTTATAATAAATTAAAATATTTTTATAGATGTAATAGAAAACTAGGAAAAAAGCAAAATGTATCGATGCCTAAATAAAATAATGTAAACAAACCATTCAAAACCTTCATTGCTTCGCAAACACGCTGGTTTCATTGTCAGCTTATACACATAAACTTGAGAGTTATATAGATTTTTAGTAAAAATATCCGTTAATTACTTAAATATCAGTGAAAACGAGTTTCTTTTATAATATTTTGTCATATGTCAAATGCTTTTTTTTTCCTAGAAACGCAGCCATATTTGTTTACCTTATTTCAATTTTTTATTGACGCTGAATATAATATTTATCCATTGTTTTTTATCTGTTTGTCACTCACTACAAAAACAACAAAACCTGTGCGCAATTTGATAAAAGTTCTGTAATTTCTATCATAGGTTGGGCATAATAGAATCACCATTTTAATTTAAATGGTAAAATCCCTTTTGAGCGCGGGGGAGCACGATGTGAAAGAAGAGGCATGTCCGTCAACATCTTAGGCTAATATAGAAATAACAATAGCGTTTTATACAAAAAAACAATAGTGTGTAAAAATAAAACTGTGGTAGCCATCACCCGCTGCTTACATTATTTCCAGTTAGCAAACATATTTCGTGTATCATGTGGATCATTTGTTATTATGTATTTCACACGACATAAACTCGGAGCGTACCAAAGGAAACTAAATCGTTAAACCTTTTAACCGTTAACCTTTTAACCGTTAACCTTTTCAACGCCAAGGAACCTTAAAATCGTCACGAAGTGTCGTGCCGAGAACACCTACATATAAAGGTTATGGCGTACGCTGTCAACCATGAAAGCCACCTTCAAACTTTCAAGTAAAGTTTATATTGGCGCGCTTGCGTCCGTGATCTTAACGTGTGTGACTGATGCGAACAAAAATTCACGCGGTCACATCCATACATTATTAACATTGCGATTGAAGATTATTACGCCAAGGATGTCCAATCTCCACGAAGCGACAGCTACGGCCTTGGTTAGTATCGGATACGTTATCGGGGCTGTCAAAATCCCCTTGGTTTATTTGCGGCATGACCATAGATAACATAAAATATTTAAGTAGTTTATAGTAGTAGTTCTGTTCTAAATTTCTAAAATACAAGTTAGATTGGGCAAATTAGGTAATACATCTGGTATTTATCTAGTTTTGTATTAAAATAACTGATAGATAAGGTAGATTGAGGCAGATTGGGGCAGGTCCAGCAATCAAACTAATCGCGTACTTGTCAACCCTAGAAAGTCGAGAGTGAAAATTTCAGTTAATTTGTCAAAGTTCTGACAAACAGTGATTTTGTAGGGAAGATAAACTTCTGTATATAATACTATATTATTCTGTAGCTAGGTCCCGTTCTTTACTCGTACAAAATTTTCTAACCAACTTACTCTCTCCCATTGTTGAAATACGCAAATCTGTCAATTTCGGCAAGCAACACCTGTAGCTGAGCTAGCCTGACGTCCGTGCGCTTAGGATTGTACAGCAAGTGCGTGGTGACCACCACTATGGGGGTGTCAGGGCAGTGCCGCGGGACCAGCTTCACCATCATTCCTATGTTGTCGCGGTTCAGGATGGGGAGCTCTGGCTGGTAAAATTCCACCTGAAAGCAGTGACACATGCCTATATTCTCAGTCAACGAACCGCAATGCTGAGCAACCGTAACCAATAATAACACCCTTACATTTCCTACGAATTAAGAAGTCAATAAAAAAACATGTAGGTATCGTAGATCTATTACAAATGGTTTTATTAGTTCCAAATAGGTAACATAGTAGGTAAATAGAACTTACACTAAAGGATTAAATTTTATTCATCATACTGGTTCGCATGGCATATAAAAATATATCTTATTCAAAAATTTTGTCTATAAAAATATGATAAAGAAAAATGCGCATAACTATAACTATAAAAACAAACAAACTTTCGCGACAGCTCTTGACAGCTCTAGTGATTCGTACCAATAAGTTTTTCGGTAAGGATGTACTAAATAATTTAGCTTTTCGGTAAGGAAAACATCGTAAATAAATTGGACTAACATCAATTAGCTCATGTTTCTCCTATGGGTAGAAAACTCAGATTATTGTTGCTTTTGTAGGCACAGGCTGCCGAGCGGACCCGGGACTGATAATTGATATGTTCCGCGTTCCATTTGGGATTATTGGTTTTACTACCTATTCTAAAGGCAAATTGCTGCGGCAACGATTCCTTCGTTATATTAGAAATAGTTATCAATACCTCACTCACTCACTATCTCGTCACTTTAATCAGTCAAATAAAAAACAACGGAAATTGTATATGTATATCGCTCTAGCAAAATGAAATTCATTCGCTTAGCTTAATATATTACTAAAAAAACCATATAGGTAATATTGATATTATTTATATTTTAGACTTGGCGCAGGATGAGCTAGGGTAGACCATATTGATATTATTGATAGCCATAAATAAACTATAGAAAGTACTAGGATGCAATGTCTTATATTACATTTACAGAGAATATTAAATATGTCGGTACATATGCTCATTATGTACCAGCTGAACAGATAAAAAATAATGTATTTAGCTTTACTGCGTGCAGGCGACTCTTACGCCATAATTCGCAAAACCAACGCGTCGGTTATATGAGGGAGCAACAACGAGATCCAATAAATAATCTCTACTGCTCATAAATCGAAAAGCTTAAATCTAAATATCCTAATTAATAATAAGTAGTCTAATTCATAATCTCCACTGTGACTAAACTACAGAGTGCAGTCCGCTCATTGAATATGTTACAGGTCACAGTTCTAACCTAAGCTAAACCTACTTTTCTGTAACCAGTTTGGTTTTGTGAGGGCACAAAACCAAACTGGTTACAGAAAAGTAAGTTTGGGTATAGTTAGAACTGCGACCTCACACACAATCGAATTGCTTCAGAAAAGTAGGTTTAGGTTAGAACTGTGACCCCTCACAAAACCAAACTGGTTACAGATAAGTAGGTTTAGGTTAGGTTAGAACTGCGACCCCTCACACATAATCAAATTGCTTCATAGTTCTAACCTAACCTAAAAAGGGCCCGCAGTTCTAATCTTACCTAAACTTACTTTTTATAACCAGCTAGTAACAAGTAAAAAAGTAATATATTAATAAAATGCGAAAAGATAACATGAGTGTTACCAAAATTGATATTATCGAAATGATATTCGAAAAATATATAGGCAAAAAGGAAGAGGTCGAAAGAGAAACGGCCATATGTATTTTAATAATTTCGGTTGTAGTCAGGATGCTAGGATTTTCAATATTCGTAGGAATACATGTTAGATGTTTATGATTTATGTACTAAGATGTTTGGATTTTCTGAATTAGTAGGAATAGGTACATTGTCGATTAAGTTATGAATTTGGAATTTAGATGAAGTGAATTTAATTGCTTTTTATGCGAATTTATGCATGTTTAAACTCGACTTTTCTGCCACTCAATATACAGTTAGGTGCAAAACTGTCCCAATAGTAGCATCTTAGTAGAATGTGGAGAAGTGGATGTCGATCGAGGAGAGGGGCACATGATTAATACATACCAGTACTATTTAAAATTTCCTACAAATCAGCCTTACATATGATATACTTAGAATTATATCTTATATTATATATATAAAATAAGGTATCAACTGTTTAAATCACAAACATAGTTTTGTAGTTATGGCAGAGTAAAAGTCGTCTTGAACATTGAACTAACAAACACTTTCTATGGCTGTTTTTAATGGTACACTTTTGCACCGAACTATAAGCCACCTAAAAGTAACTTGAAAAATATGCCCCATTAAAGCAATTTCATGATGATTTTATAGAGGCAGAATTTCTTAATTATGTATGGTTCCCTATTTGGAGTTTCCATAAGAGGAACTAGAAATATTCGAAAAAATAAAAATGTGTTTTTTTCTACTTTTCGATTCTAAATTACAAAATAACCGTAAATTCTAAGTATATCATATGTAAGGCTGATTTGTAGGAAATTTTAAATAGTACTGGTATGTATTAATCATGTGCCCCTCTCCTCGATCGACATCCACTTCTCCACATTCTACTAAGATGCTACTATTGGGACAGTTTTGCACCTAACTGTATGTCAATCGATTTTGAGCGAAAAAGAGCACCCATTTAAGCACCCATTAGGCAACGAACATAGTTGTTTTAAGTATTAACTAACAATTTATTGACTATAGTCGTCTGAAAATAACTAATTTTTATTTTTATTTATTTATACATATTTAACTTACTTTAAGCAACATCAATTTCATATTTCAATGATACTGATGTACAATAGTGATTTTTTATATACCACGACGATGGCAAACAAGCATACGAGCCGACTAATGGTAAGCAGTTACCGTAGCCTATGGGCGCCTGTAGCTCCAGGGGATTCACATGCGCGTTGTCTTTGAGAACCTACACACTCCTTACATTATAAACACAATCATCAGGTTAAATAGCGATAACTACTTACACTGACAGTGTCCTGTATTTCAAAAAGCGAGTGTTTGTAATATATAGCACACCCATCGTGCCGGTGTCCAGTTTTTCTTTTAAATATTCCACAGTAACCAATTTTCTCAAATTGAGAGTAAAAACTGTTCAAATGAGACGCTTGCACTTCTTGGAGACAAAGAATCTGGAAAACAAATAAGTATTAATTAACATGTAACTGTGATCAGCTTGTAACACGTTCTTGGGTCAGTTACGGATGGTTAAAAAGTAAACGATGATCCTTATTTGTTTATGTAAATAGGCGTGACGAATTTTTTTTCATGTATGGTATCAACCGATTCGTTTTATTGTGAAGATCAAGATGTATATGGGGGCCAACTGCGTTAACGTTAAAGCAACAGAGTTAAAGCTAGACATTCGCACTCATTTCTCAAAACGCTCCTAACAAAAGGTGCGAGTCTATATGTCTGTCAGTCACACAGCCAATTTGCTCCGAAACTACTAGACCAATTGAGCTGAATTGTGGTCCATAAAAAAAAATTAAGAGCCAAGAGTCCCACTGCTAGGCTGCTCCCACATATCCCGGTCTTGAGCAGTCTCCCACCAGTCAGCTCGAAAGGCGTCAAGTTCGAAAAAAAAATTGTTTTAAACTGCGTGAGTACGGGCGCGAGTCCGACTAGCACGTAGTCGGTTTATTTATTTATCTTTAGAATTACTTTCAGGAGAGGGTAAATCTTGAAAGGTGGTAGTCGGTATTACTAGTTCTACATGAACGAAGTCACGACAAGTCTAGTGGTAATATAATATGGTCTGGCTAATCAAAAGCATAACAGCAGAGGTAATAAGCTATAGTCATTCTTTTTTTAGTGGTGAGGATACTAGCGTAAAAAGACAGTATGATTATCTCTGCACGGTTAGCACAAGAGTGACGCGACAGTATCTCGCGCGCGAGATAGTCTACCCGTAGAAACGGGTAGTCTATCTCGCGTGTAAGATACTGTCGCGTCACTCTTGTGCTAACTGTGATGTCTATGCTCGAAGTGAGACAGACCCTGGCCAATAATAATAATGTGCGGGCTTACGTCGGGGGCCAACTTCAATATTTCGTCGTAAAGCCGCGGCGCTCTGACCTTCCACTTCAAATCTCGAGGCGTGCACTCCGTGTACAGGTACGGGTGACATTCTAGCAGATACTGCGCCAACACGTTGTATGACAGCACGCGGAATCTGAACGCGTTACCTGTGAACATTAGGCATACATTAACGCGTAATGCATCGTTATGACTCGCATTACATAATGTACATGTTTCTAATACCAGTAGGTTGATAATGATAATGAGTGATAACTTAATCTGGTACAATATCAACCATAATATCTGCAGACAAAGATTCGAATGTTGTTACCTGTCGTGTTTATCTAAAATAGGAACATATTTACGTTGAACATTGAATACAAATTTTTAACTAATGCACAGAATAAGTTATAGTACAAGTACAGAAGATTCTCCTTCCTGAATTTAACATTTAGCTACAGAGATGAAAACGTTAGCTGTCATGCTCTTGAACAAAAAATAGGGTTTACAACATGCTTCATGTGTCCGTGCAGGTTTGCGTCATGTCATAAGCTTAACAACCGACAATGATGTATGTACCTATGACTTAAAGTCACATATTCTCGAACGCACCAATAAGGTGATAAGCAATGTGCCAACCCTTCCCTCATTAGCCCTCAAATGCGGTATGCGCATCGGGAAAAACGGGTACAATGGAGAGAGACATAGTGATACCCCCCTGACTAAAGTATAGGTACTTACCATTGCAATATGTAGTTGTTTTGCCAGTTGACTCCCAGATCCGAAAATCAGGAGGTATATTTGAAGAGTTCTGGGTGTGACTAGCACAACCTGCAGAATCTTTCAAATTGAAATTCTCCTGCCAGCCTTCCGGTGTGCTGTCGTCATCGCTAGAACTGTTTAAACATTCAAATGAGAGCATATTACATTACTCAATACTTAATAAATAAGGCACTTCTAGCATTAGCATGTTTATGTAAATATGGCTGAAAATTATTTAAGTACTAAACCGTGAAAGACTATAATAGTAAAAATCTAGGTTTATGCTAGTAACTATATGTATTTACCTAAACATATATTTTTTCTGGTTCGTTTTAAATAAATAATCAACCAACCAGAATTTGTTGTAAGAAACTACATAAAAAACCAGAATAATTTTGATAACAAAACATCAACATTTTCTGTGATACCTTATCCACACATTGGACTAACATAGGCCAATCTAAGAGACGCAGCTATACGACAGAACGAGATTGCAATATCTAACGCAGGGGTCGGCAACAGGCGGCCCGCGAGCCTCCTATTAGAAGTCGCCGTTATTGACAACCGACAATGTGGTACCTTTTGCCTGATAAAGTCACATATTATTAACAAAGTGCGGCCCGCGTCAATTTCGTCAGTTACTATGTGGCTCTTGGCTGCTAAAAGGTTGCCGACCCTAACTCTAACACACAGCTGTGCTGATCAAATGTGCTGATCAGGCATGACGTGACTTTCGTGCACTCTTATTCTATACAAACATAAAAATACTTACATTTCAAACTGTCCTCCAAAGCTAACATGATTTGGAGTAGGCTGCCAAGGTTCACTCATTTGTTTAACCTTATTTAAATCATTGGATTTGAATGAAAGTCTCTTCAAACTATATCTTGATTTCACATTGGCATCTGACTGCACTTGCTGGCTGGGGTTGTATATCTGTCCACAACTTGATACTTGAACTTTGTCCACAGTGCATGACTTTCTTTTACAACTTAAATGTGAGTATTTTCTGATATGTACCCTGCTATTAAAATAATTTGGAGTGAGCAATAAATATCTGCAAAACCTATCAGTCAAATTCGGCATATCGTTAAAAATAGATAGTTATACAAAACATACAACATATATATTTTGCGACGACACATCAGAGTAGATTAGCTACCAGAACCGTTAACATGCATATATACATATCCACTTAGAACAGAGTGGTTAGAAGAATTTCAAGAAGGGACATGGAATTTGCTCTGAGTCTTATATATTCTTGACCTGAAAAGAAATACTTCAATTTAATCCTCATACTTTAGTCTCATGAATCCAATTGGCACCCAATACAATAAATAGATATTATTCTAGTTAAAATTGACTTTTTTTAGGGCAAAGTAGCTATTTTAAATATCATTTCTACAAAAAATATTTATTATAGGTAAATTATAAGTAGCATACGGACAGGTGGTAGCATTACTGAGCATAGAGGGCAATGGAGTCGCCTTGGTTACATTTTATAATTAAATGACTAATGATTAAACTATTTTTTTGTTTAAAACATACACTTCTTTTTCAAGTAGTGCCAATATTTTTGGATCAAATTATTAAATGCCCCCTCGTTTTCTCCGCTAGACCTTTGGCTGATGTTTCCAACTCGTTTTTGGTTTGCCTATTTAATAAACTGAGAAATAATATGAAAAATAATTCAATAATTCACACTCTTCAATAAGAAATGTATATTTTAGACAAAAAATAATTTAATCATTAGTCATTCAATCATAAAATGTTACCTAGGCAACTCTAGTGCCCTCTCTGCTCAATAATGCCAAGTTTTAGTGCAAATAATTTTGAAAACTTGTAACTGCTGCATATTACATAACTATTTGATTCTGAAGTGACAATAAAATAGTTAAATGTACAGTCAGCGTCAAAAGTAACTATGCAATCGAAGACGTCAAAAGCTCTTATTCCCTTTTAAAAAGGACTTTTGACATCTTTGTTTGTGTAGTTACTTTTGATGCTGACTGTACAGCAGACTTTGCCATATAAAATGTCATGTATTAAGTTATGTGACATAGTAAGGAGGCACATAATAAATAATGAATGTAAAAAAAGCACTGCATTAACCATAAATGACATCCAATGAACTTGGTGAACAGGTCAAGTTAAACTAAATGTCCCGACTTTAATTTTGCTATTGATTATATGACCTTGACCAAACTAGTTGAACTACAAAATGTAAGTGTGTGTGAAGAGTAACCTTAAGCCGATATACAAATATGTTCGTGTGCAGGATCAGGCCCATTCAGAGGAGCCAGATCGCCACACAAAACCTAATTTAGTAACATAAGTCTATCTCGCTCTATCTAATTACTAGGTCCTGCTCTGGCCAAACTGCAGAACTATGAATAAATCCAATCCCAGTTTATAATCTTATTGCCAGTTTTAACATTATCATAGCAATATTGACTCCTGTTTCAAATCATATAGGGATATCATATGACACATGCACATAAAACAAAACAGCCATTGCACAAAAACCACAAAATCTATTTAATGTAATGTATAAAATAATAAAACTAATCATATAATTGCTGTCAGAGCACAAAGGTACTTACTAATGACACGACGAAAGATTTTGTTAGTTTAGTGCTTAATAACATTATGTACAAAAATAGGTACCCATACATTGTAGGGGTAGCGTATGTATTTAGTGAATAAAGAAAATTATGCTACTTATATTATTCTTCGCGCGTATTTGAAACAATTGTTGTTTTAATCAAATCAATCGAATAATTCTGTTCATTTACAGAGTTGCAAAACAATCGTATGATCGTACATGTAACCTTAGAATGAGAACAAGATAAGATGAATGTGTCCCACAATAACTTACATGCATACAAAACAAGACCATGTTTAAAGCCAAAGAGCAAAAACCATGATGACTAGTAATATTTTCAAAGTCTACGTACTAGATCCCTAACACATTTTTGTTGACCCGCCGACCTCTTGCAAAACGCAAACTGTCATTAAATGTCAGTCAGCGGAGCCGGAGCGGAGACAGCGGTGATGGCATAGAATTTCAGTATAATAAAACCGTATTAGACATTGCCATTTGTAGGGATATCTCATATCGGTTTTTGAAGGTACTCTGTCTAATGCTACAGCTACACTCAAGGGATTCGGCGAATGTTCGACCTGTCTCAACATGTGTAACCACGCAATTCGCTGTTATCTCGAATCATTAGGGCGAACAAGAACTATGTTCGGGCTCTTGTCGGTATATCAAAGGGATTTTATAGCGACAAAGTTCGTGCAAGTGGATACACCTACCTGGGGCCACACTTCGCGCATTCGGTCGAACATTCGTGTTGCGTCTCTTTCTTATTTTATAGTAAAGAGAGAGATATAACACGAATATTCGGCTGAATCCCCATGGCCGTAGCATTAGAAACTTCATTTCAAGTGTATGAAAATATTGACCGATGTAGTTCACCTGAAGCTTTATTACGACAACATGTGGCCACGTAGTTTGTGTCCGTTGTACCACGAAGTTTTTATCGCGACAATGCGACACGAATCTTCACCCTTCAGCTTTGAGAATTCAACCAACCGGAGTCGCCATTGACAGGTGTTCCCCTCTGCCGAAAACATATGACCAGTGGTCATACACATATATGGACTGACGTTATCTGACGTAGCTATTTGTACGTTACGTACGAATAGCCATACATTTGCTGTTCCCCTCCCCCGCAAAAATCGGCAGACTTTTTTTGTATCGGAAATGACAGACGTGGCTACTCCATCCGGGTTGAATTCTCTAAGAAAAAACCGACACGCGACCGAGAGCAGGCGATACAATCTTGCACTCGGCTTGTGTGTCTCGACGAGAATGTACAGGCGGCATTACAATGGAAAACAAACGGTTTAGTCCGATTCGGAACGTACGCTAACTCTAACTATAAACGTCAAACGAATCGAAAAAGTCCAGCTGGCGCTCGACTGGATTTATTGTGTTGTATTTATTTTGGAGAATCCGGTGTTTGGTGTATATAAATTTTTGTTCTAATGCAGGTATTATTATCCAATAAAACACAATATTAAATTAATTCCTTTGGTCCTGACCTGTAGTGATTTTCGTGTCTGCCAAGATGTAAATTTTGCAATGTTGTTAAACATTGCGGCAGGTTAATTTATCTCTAAACATTAAACACTGATTGAACAGAATGCATATTCATAATTTAACTATTGTTTAGACGAATGTTTTTTATTGTTGATACATTTAGTATCGTTTAATTCAATTTTTTCAAGAATATCCATAAACCATGCCTCATTATAATGCTCAAAGATCCATACATCCAGTTTATTGATAAATTCGGAAGCGTACGTGATTTTCCTCAAACTTGTATGTTTTAGTTTTACTATCTGAAAAATAAGTTTCTAATATGCTTTAACAGGCACTGTGATTCTGAAATGTTGCCGCCATAACATGCAAAATGTTCAAAATTGAGTCATATGTGACACCAATCTTGTTGAGCTATGTTGACAAATATGTACGAGACTTCAAGCCAGCTGATGCACAAGTAAGTGTAATATTGAACACAAACCTTCTTTGAGACTGAGACATATTAAATATATAAAATGGGTAACACTTTTTTTAAGTTAAATATCACTCGACATGTTTCGCTCCATAATGAGGAGCTTATTCATGAGCCATTTGTGCTGGCATTAGCATTGGTTGATTTTTGAAACACAATATGTGTGGGACTAATGGTTCAAAATTAATCACAACTGCTATTGAGTATTTGGCCAAGTATTCACAAAATAAATTAGTTGAATTTTTATTTATATAAGGTTTCTTTAAATACCATTGACAAGCATGTATTGTCCAAACTGGTAAACTTGACATACCTACTCAAATAATTTAGCCAATAGGTTATTTTATCATGAATAGGAGACGTCTTTCCTGTTGTTTATGTAATTGATTTCCATGTTGTGTCTGTCAGTCCAAGTTGAGTTTTTGATCCTATAATGTGATTGATCACTTTCTGCATTTGCAAGACTAGTTTTATTATAACTATAAAGTTTGAAGATATTCAATCGTTTTTTTAAATGGGTTAGTATCCCATAATTTCTAAAATCTAACAGCCAAAGGACTGAGTAAATTTTTTAAATTATTGTTATTTTATGCATTATTAGCATTAAAGAAAATAATTCATTTATTTACAATGATTTTTTTTATTGACATATATGTTAAAGACAGGATTATGTGGTAATTGTTAGAGAAGGCCTTGTCAAAGGACAAGCTGATCAAGAAGAAATCATATAACATTTATCCTTAACTAAAAGTCAGCAGTGAAGGCTATAAATATATAAATGAATTGAGACATTTTCATGACATTCTAGTACATTCTATAAAAAAAAATCTTGCGTGTAGTAATATATAATTATTTTTTTCTTGCGTAATAGGTTTCCCTGTGGGGCGGTGGTGTGGCCCTACACAACTTGGTCCTCAAAGCAGATGTTCTGCAACACGAGGTGGCCCTGCCTTTCACACTGGTATCGGGACGGATTCATGAGCTACTTATACAAGTTCCGTGGACTAAGATCATGTCAGAGCCTATTGTAGTGACAATAGATACCATAGGTAAATTATTTCGCTTAGATACTCTACTTATACAGGTTGATACAAGATAGTCAAATCTGATGATTTTAAACAACTTTTACTATCATACATCAATTTTGTAAATACAAAAAAGAAACAACTTTCTCATACATTTTGGTCTACCTGTCCTTGATCATTTCTATGGATCAATCAATTTTTTTTGCACTTACAAAGTTGACCCCATTGTAAAAGTTGTTCGAAATCATGAATAGATTCAGGTTTGATTTTCTTGCCACATTTTTTATTTCACCCAGTATTGTACCTTATTGTTTGTACTAATCTATTATATGTAAAGCCTGACCAGAAATATATGATTATTGTCAAGAGGGCGCTATTATTCTCATTCCATATGGCAACAGTTCAGTATAGCCATAGAGCGTATTATTCTCGGCTTATAATTTTCCGGGTATCTAAAACATGAATCGGCAACTTTTCTAAGGCATATAATAATATAAATTGGCCGTGAATTAATATTTTAGCGACAATATTTTTTTATAAGCCTCAAACATGTGGCATTATATTATTGAAAAACGGCAGCAATATATAGCTGACCAAAAAATTAACCGGGAACTTAAAATAATAGGTTGGCAACAAAAATATTAACTTGGCATCTATTATTGAAACCAAGCCTGGTTTAAATATTTGTTGCCAGCTATTTGTTTCAACCTAATTAACCATTTTTTGGGTATCAATTGCTGGTATCATTTTAATTACGGGAGCACTAAAATTTCAGGAAACTGGAATATTTTTAAGGTTCCGTACCAAAATGGTTTAAAAGGAAGCATGTACTACTCTGTCTTGTCACAATGTCTATTTGTTCCGAAATTGCTAGATCGATTGAGTTGAAATTTTGTAGGTTGTATGTCCCCTGGTGCTTTAAGGGGGTAATTAAGAAAATTAAATAAAAATTTTGCTAGCCATAGATAGGGTCATTGTTAGTAACCAACAAAAATATATAATAAAAATTTTGATCTGTATGGAACCCATAGTATGTAATTTTCCCTCTCTTTATTAAGTATTTTGAATGTATACATTGAGCACTTGAGCTTTAGGTAATACCTACTTCCAAAAGGTAGGCACATGAAATAGAAATAGAAATCATTTATTTGCTTAAACATGGTAAAATACACAAGTATAGATGTCATGATTGATGTAATTTTGTATCACATGTTTAGCCAACATATGGCAAGATGACTACTACCTAGGTATAATCAAATAATTTCATTGAATATTTTAACCATTTATTTTTTAGTAGAAACAATCAAATGTCAATTAACAACAGGTATTGATTATTATAAACTGCCATATGTTTTTTCTTTTCCTTAAAACTTAAGAAGCTGTGTAGAAGTAAGGTAGGCGACTATACCTCTTTTTTTTCACAATAGAAAATTAACGATCCATTTCGCCTATGTATCTTTTTTTCAGCCCTATGAGGGAAAACTAGGACAATCGCACGATTTTTCTAATCTAAAAAAAAGGAAGTATAGGTAGATATTTAGGTAATTCCTACACAAAACGCACCCTTCATTTTTTCTATTCACTAGGTAGGTAGGTATTTAGGTAATACCTACACTAAAGGCACCATTCATTATGCTCTACTAGCCTTTTCCCGCGGCTTCGCCCGCGTACTATAAGTACTCAAAAATGATACGATACCCATGTTGATTTTCAGACTTTGTGACCACATTTGCCCCTTTTAGGGATTGAATTTTCAAAAAACCTGAGACACGTGTTTACTCATTTATCGTTAGGAATACTCCTGTGAAGTTTTTAATAAAATAATCTAACAAATCTTGATTCGCCATACAAACTTTGGACCCCCAGTTTACCCCCTGAGGGGGTGAAATTTGAAAAATCCTTTCTTAGTGCACCCCTAGACCTTATAAGGAACCTACGTGCCAAATTTGGAATATCTAGAACCAGCGGTTTGGGCTGTGCGTTGATATGTCAGTCAGTCAGTCAGTTTCTTCTTTTATATATTTAGATTAACTAGGTTGGTATTTTGGTAATACTATACAAAAGGCACCTTTAATTTTTTCTAAATCATATGTGGCATATGAATTTTGGTTCTAGATATCTGACTATAGATACTTACCTACCAATATTCATAGACCCTAGTAACTTTTTAAGAATCCATTTTATCTTATAATTACAGCTCGTGTAAAGTTGCCCGTTTTACTAATATTGAATATGTAATTCACTTTAATAGCTTTCTAAATATTTTAAAAGTACCTTATTTTTAATTTAATAGGTAATCGTTTTCGATTAAAAAAAGGCTTCTTAAAATGCTTCCCAGTTATAAATTCAGTTTTCAATATAATTATTTGATACCTACCTATAGTTAAACAATGGCTATTAAGACATTAAAAAACAGCCCATATTGAAATAATGTACGGCCCCAAATTAGTCGCCAACCTATTAATTTTGGTACCCATTTTTAGGGTCCGTAGTCAACTAGGAACCTTATAGTTTCGCCATGTCTGCCCGTCCGTCCGTCCGTCCGCGGATAATCTCAGTAACCGTTAGCACTAGAAAGCTGAAATTTGGTACTAATATGTATATCAATCACGCCGACAAAGTGGTAAAATAAAAAGTGGAAAAAAATGTTTTATTGGGGTACCTCCCCTATACGTAAAGTGGGGAGCGATTTTTTTTTTCATTTCAACCCTAACGTGTGATATATTGTTGGATAGGTATTTAAAAATGAATAGGGGTTTACTAAAATCATTTTTTGATAATGTAAATATTTTCGGAAAGAATTGCTCCAGAAGTAAAAAAAAATTTGTCCCCCCCCCCCTCTAACTTTTGAACTATAAGTTTTAAAAATATAAAAAGAATCCGAAAAGTAGAACTTTATAAAAACTTTCTAGGAAAATTATTTTGAACTTGATAGGTTTAATAGTTTTTGAAAAAAATTGACAAAATGATTTCTGAACTAAGTTTGTAATTTAACCGTATAAGCAGGTGTTTATTGTACTTGTAATTTCTACAAAATCACAATTAAATGACGTGCTTTCAAATAAAGTAAAAACGGTGAAAATCGGTTCACGCAATACATAATTATCCCATAAAAATCATCTTCCATACTCCAAGCTCGCGCGCAATAGTTTACTTAATTTGCCGATAGATGTCGCTGTAGGTGGAACGCTCATATCATATCCTACATGGCGGTGTTATTTTAACTCTTAAGTGGGGACACTTTCTGTGACGGACGGAAAACTACGGAACCCTACACTGAGCGTGGCCCGACACGCTCTTGGCCGGTTTTTATTTTTTAAAGCTACCCAAATTCAATTATTTGGCAGCCTGGTTAAATACGTGCCATTATTCTCTATGGTATGGTGACATCTTGATTTGTTTACCTGTCAGCTCTGATGTTAATTTGAAAAAGTTTCACAGCGAAAAAGTTTCATTTCCCGAGCGTATTATTTACAGCAGTTTATTATATACACTATCTACAATGTTTCGCTCTGGACTATGGATAATATTGGGAATTTTTTGTCATTTATTATTTAATATTCAATACTACCTATTATCATTCAAGTAAACCGCCTCAATGACAGTGACAGCCTATCATATGCACTCACACATGCATATCATTCTGTCATTAAAATTAGTACCAGTGTATGAAATTAGTACCAAAGAAATTCCGCAACATGGCGCATGACCATATATTTCTGGTCGGGCTTTAGTAGTTATTTTTAATGCCAAAGGAAATGATGTTACCAATAATAATACAATTTGTAGTCAAGTTTTCTGTTCCCGCATTGGTTTACACAGCCATGGAAAACGTTCAAAACATTGTTACCCTTCCTGACACTGCTTGTAAAGTCTGTAACAGGCTCGAAGGCCATTGAGTACCTGATTGATGCATATTTGCCAAGGTTATGTTCCGAAAAATTACATATTATTGTTTTTAATTTATCAGTTAGTGCTTTATAGGTATTTTATTATGGGATGTTAAGAATAATTTTATTTTTGTTTCCATTTATGTATGCTTTATTTGTTTTCTAGAATGTGTTCTCAGTCTCCATCCGCCAGCTCCATCAGAAGAGACTCCACCTTCGGAGAACTCCAGGTAAAAAAATCTGCTTTGAAACTATTAGTAGGTATCCTGTAGGGCTGTTATATCTTACGTTGTTGCCTGTCACTTCATACTTCGAGTCGCGGTTGAAGTATAAACTCGTGCGTCACATGTCAAGATATGCTAGGCATACTGATGAATGATATATGTATATATAAAATATCGTAATTTAATTAGCAAGTTAAGATTAAGTTGAATTAGCAATAATTACCTAAATGTAAACATTTGGGGTTTTTTTGTAATGTTGAATTAAATGCTGACTACTTGCTATTATACAGACTACTTCTTGGTTCTTGGGTGTTATACAAAGTATTACAAAAATCCTGTATGTATATTAAACTAAGATTATTATTCATTAATAACATTATGCAGTGTCTAGTAAAATTTAGGTAAAACTTGTTTCACCATATTAATAGGTACTGAAAATTATCAAAGATGTCAAAATGGAACATTTATCTATTATAAATTATCCATGGGCACGGGGACGTACACTTATCTGGGTTGCAACATGTGTGAGCACTTTTTCCTCACACCTCAATCCACGGTGCGCAAAGCTGGAGCCGCCGCCGAAAACGCAGAGATACTCAAACGCACCAAGTACTCATATTTAGAGCCGGTGTACAACTTCATCCCAGTCGCAGTAGAGACCAGCGGCCCTTGGTGCGCCGAAGCAAAATCATTTATTAAAAACCTAGGACAGCACTTAAGCACGCTTAAGGTATAAAACTGGCGACCCCAGGTCCGGTGCATACTTGGTGCAACAAATATCGCTCGCAATACAACGAGGCAACGCGAGCAGCATTTTTGGCATATTTACGCCGGGTACCAGTCAGCTCTAGCCTATAACTCTATACTTAGTTTATTAGCGCTAATAATTGTTTAAATTTTTTGTGTTTTTTTTTAGGAAATGTAATGCAACAAAATCATGTGTAGACATTACAATTTTATACGTCAGTACTACTTTAAAAACCGAAATATAAATGTAGCAGGTCGACGGTAGTGGAAGCTCCGCCAGGCTACATGCAGGCGCTGGTGCGGCGCATCGTCAGCAACATATCACTGCGTGTGCACCACCTCATCGTCAAGTACGTGCAGGACGACATCGTGCTCTCGCTCAACGTGAAGCACCTCTGCGTAGAGAGTGCGGGCGCGGACTGGGCGCCTGCTTTTGCTGGTATGTCTAGCCCTCCCTCTGAACTAGTCAACAATAATACATTACTAACCGTAAGAGTTGTTTTCCCATTCCCATGTCGCGGGCGTTATGGTGGTGGCGGGGACGGGAATGATTCCTAAAAATAACCTGTTCCCGTCCGTTTCAGTTGAGCACAGGTGGGAATACGCCGTCACAGTGATAAGATTGTACTTATCTCACTCAAATCTTACATCAGAAAAATAACGGAGTTTTATGAAGCGCAAAAGGAGTGGTAACTGTCTAGAGTTGTAGTTGGCCCTCGATAGTTTAGGTAAATCCATATACGTATTTTGAAAACCTAGTCTATGGAATTCCGTGTCATTACGTTAGGTAAAAACGATTAGTTTTAGTTGGTACTTCTTCTATTTTTATTGTTTACAGACATCGACCAGACTGAGCCAGTGGTGAGGCGGTTAATGCGTCTGGACGACTTAACGCTCTGCCTGGACCGTGCGGATTCTGATGGGAAGATAAGGTTCTACCAAGAGCCTTTGCTGTACCGGTGCCAGCTGGACTTCAGGTATGCTCAATCAGATCCTGATAAAAAATAGGTAGATATTATGTTTTTTTGTAAAAACATTCATTATCAGATGCCCGTATCAGAACGATTATTTTAGCTCGTTTTGCTCGTGAAGCCAGCATTGTCCAATACTATTTACGCCCCTACTAACTTAGCCTTGGACGAAGTTAGAACCGCGTTTTACGAGCAGCCGGAATCCACGCTTAGGTCCATACACAAGCAGTATATCGTTGTTCTAATGGGTGACCTAAATGCTAAGTAAGGGCGCGAACACTACATGGGCAACAACGGAGCTACAGGAAACATTAACGAGAACGGAGAACTTTTCGGTGAGCTGTGTTCTATGCGGAACCTAATGGTGGGAGGTACGCTCTTCCGTCACAAGGAGTGTCACAAGGGGACATGGATCTCTCCAGATGGTGTAACACGCAACCAAATAGACCACATAGCGATCAGCCGTTCTTTGAGGACCTCGTAACTCGATGTGCGTAATCGCCGTGATGTCGACGTGGATAGCGATCAGCACCTGGTTCTCGCGGAAGTTCGACTCAAGCATGCGATTCCCCAACGCAAATCCGCGAAACGATCTAGAAGTTTTGATGTACAGTCGCCATCAAATATATCGGAGCGGCCAAGGTACTCAAAAATATATCAACATGCACTTTATTGCCTCGAGAATAGAGGCGATGTTCAGATATGTGTGACCACCTTGGCCGCTCCGATATATCTGATGGCGACTGTACGAAAACTCCGAGAACCCGAGTGTCGCGAAAACTTTAGCTTAAGTCTGCCCAATCATTACGAGCTACTAGAGGAACTTCAAGATGAGCAAATGGAGGAGACATGGACGCGCATTCGGACTTCTTTTGCTAGAGCTGGTGAAAAAGTGCTAGGATACTCAAATCTAGAAGGGAGGCCTAGATGTCGTAGGAGCTATGGCAGGCTACAGAAGACAGGTATAAAGTTAAAACTCAGCTGCTATCTTCTGTAGAACCGCAGACGTCGAGCATACGGAATGCCGAGACCGTCGGAGGGTCGCCGATGAGCTGGCTTACAGAGCGAACACTGCCGCTCGTCGCAAGGACATGCGCGAGCTGTACGACATCACACGTGATGTCCAGCGTAATAGCGCCAGGAATCTATAACGTGCAAGTTGATATGCTGAAGGCTGATGTTGGCACGTCTTTTATGCTAAAATTGCTACATCCCCTAATAACCCGTATTTGGGAAGCCGGACGAGTACCCGCAGAGTGGAAACCAGGATTTCTAGTGAAAGTTCTAAAGAAGGGTGAGTTATCGCGATGCGACAACTAGCGCGGCATAACTTTGTTACCAGCGGCCGCCAAAGTTCTTGTTAAAATTCTGCTTAATCGCATCGCGCCAAGAGTAGCTAGGACTTTACGAGACGAACAGGCCGGATTTTGGCCGGGTCGCTCCTGCACTGACCACACCAACACCTTACACATCCTTATTGAACAGCGTGTCGAGTGGCAGTCCAAATTGTTTTTATTTTACGTCAAGGGGTTGGCAAGAGGGGTAATTCCTACCTGTATCATCCGCATAATACGTTCCTGGTACGAAGGCAGTACATGCAGGGTAGTGCACGAAAAGGAGATTGGAGCGCCCATAGAAATATCAGCGGGAGTTAAGCAAGGTTGCCTCTTATCACCGATTTTATAATTCTCATGGATGACGTCATGAGGAACGTAATCTCCACACCAAGAAGTATACGTTGGGGCACGAACGATCTGGAAGACTCAGACTACGTAAGAGTAGGTGAAATTAACACCATGTTGTCCGCAACATGGTGTTGATTTCACCTACTCTCGCTCAACTAAAAGCCAAACTTGATAGCCTTCAAGAAGAAGCTGAATAAATGGGCCTGCGAATCAACAAACGCAAAACAGTCGACATGCGAGTTAAGTCGAGTGCAACGGACCCAATAGTGCTGGGGGGCGGTAGCCTAGACTCGGTGTCCAATTTCCAGTACCTAGGTAAATAGCGAACCCTACACTGAGCATGGCTCGACATGCTCTTGGCCGTTTCTTTTGGAAAACGAGATTTTTATTGAAAAATTAAAATTAACATTTAATATAAATCCTTTTTTTTCTCCATGTACATGTTAATTACATCATTCAACATTTTAAAAGTGCGATAACTTATAATTTTGTTAACGTGACTAGACATGTTCTTTTCGTGTACCCTCCAGTTGACTAGTGGGGCTTTGTCCCCTATCCGCTAAATTGTACAAACTAAAAAGCAACAACCAAAAGCATTTAATTATGTAGAGTATTAACACGACTGGTCTCCGCCAACACCCGTCGAGCGTCCTGCCTCAACATCCAGCTGCGCTCGTCCAAGCTGGCGTGGGGAGTGACCAGCGAACAGCTCACGCTGCTGCTGCGGCTGCTGAGGGAGCGCCAGAACCAAGTCAACACTTCACCGCCACCGCCCAAACAACACGCTGCCAGTTCTGTTCTACCGCAGGGTATGTAACTATTGTCTAGAGTATTATCACAACTGCTACTGCTCACGACTAAACCTAATCCCATAGAATAATAATACAGACAGGTACAACCTATGCTGGCGCCATCTGGCCAAACCTCTGACGGTTGCCTTCCCCATTATCCATACGACACTATTCTAGAGATCGAATGCAATAAAGCTTAGTTACCCCTCTGAGTCAGAAGGTCAGATGACAGACGCTTTGGTAAACACTAGTTAGGTCGCCGAGCGTAACACAGGCTCAATTGAAACTTAGCAAAAAGCCAGGCCAAACGCTTGGAGCATTATGTCTGCTTAGAGATCCTGCACTACCAGTAAAAAGGGCTTACATATTTTAAATATATGTGCCATACCATATTCGTACCGAAAAGCTTGAGACTATTGGAGTAGGCCCATGCTCAAAAGCGCATTGGTTGAATAAGTTATCTATACGTATCTATAGAGCAGCGGAGGTGGTGGCATTATTGATCAGAGAGGGCACTGGAGTCGCCTAGCTTACATTTTATGATTGAGTGACTAATATGTAATTTATTTTTCTGTCTAAAACATACATTTCTTATTCAAGTAGTGCCAATATTTTTGAATCTAATTATTGAATTATTTTTCATGTTATTATTCAATTTAATTAGACAGACCAAGAAATAGTTGAAAACACCAGCCAAAGATCTAGCGGAGAACACGCAATCATTAGTCATTCAATCATAAAAATTAAATGTAACCAAGGCGACTCCAGTGCTCTCTGCTCAATAACCACCACCTGTCCGTAAGCTATAAAGTAATATAGTAAATTTAATCGTAAACATCCTTTTGTATATTTAACTAGCCTTTACCCGCGGCTTCGCCCGCGTACTATAAGTACTCAAAAAGGATACGATACCCATGTTGATTTTCAGACTTTGTGACCACATTTGCCCCTTTTGGGGGTTGAATTTTCAAAAAACCTGAAACACGTGTTTACTCATTTATCGTTAGGAATACTCCTGTGAAGTTTCGATTAAAATAGTCTAACAAATCTTGATTCGCCATACAAACTTTGGACCCCCATTTTACCCCCTTAGGGGGTGAATTTTGAAAAATCCTTTCTTAGTGCATCCCTAGACCTTATAAGGAACCTACTTGCCAAATTTGGAATCTCTAGAACCAGCGGTTTGGGCTGTGCGTTGATATGTCAGTCAGTCAGTCAGTCAGTCAGTCAGTTTCTTCTTTTATATATTTAGATAAAGGCTTTATTTATTTATTTACCATATTCGTACAGGTAGTGCAACATCGAATACATCCGAGCCGGTCCGAACCGGCAGCTGGTCGGAGTGGGCGTGGTCGTGGCTGCCCACGTGGATGGACAAGGAGGGCGGCGTTGAGGAGGCCACCATGCCTCCCGCACCCATCCCGGTGCTGTTCAGCGCCTACTTGGACCACGTGTCTTTAGTGTTTAAGGTACAATATCTAAGGCACTGTAAATATGGGGACATGTAGCCTCTAAAGATTTTACGTGATAACAGGCTGCCCAGCCTACCGGCTGTAGCTTACTTTATGTCATTTTTAGAATTTTAAGTATGTAGCATTTTAGTTTATGTGGTACCTTTGCTTGTATCTATCCCATGTTCAAGCTTAGAAACGGGACTGATATACTTCAAAGATTTTTAAGAACACTAACTTTTTTCACTAGTGAACACCGACTACCACACCCTGTGTATTAGTGTAATCGACTATCTGGAAGTTGATATAAGTACAGTTATTGCAATAAATGCCCATGCGATCGTACCGTAATGTCTATGGTTTAGAATTAGGCATTATTATCAACCGACTGCGCTGCAGGTTATGGAGGCGGAGGCCAGCGCGCGCAAACGGGCGCGCGGCGTGCTGGAGTTCAGCGCGTCGCACGCAGCGGCGCGCGCGGCGCTATGCGCGCCAGTCACGCTGAACGTGCGCGTGGGCGTGCGTCAGCTGAGCCTCCTGTCGCGCGGCAAGTGCGTTTGCGGACACCAGGACCTTAATGCGGTTAGTCTGTTTAGTTAAATTCTTAACCAACCGTTTCATATAACTGGCACCAGTAAAACTTAGTGTGCGGCTTCAGTGATGAACGAATATGTATCCAATTTGATCTTAGCAGGATATCAAGTCGATGTTTACATACGTATATATTGTTCACATTGTTGTGGTTATATCGGGAAAAGTCGCACATGTTTTAAGGTAAAATGCTGATATTCTGTGATGTGATCTTATCTATTTCAAATTACCCCTGTAATTGGTTAAAACTGTGTGGTAAAACTTTGTTGCCGTTATACCATAATTATTTGGTTACTTGTACGAAACATAATTTAATTACGTGAATTTAGTTGATACTTGTTTCTCTAGATGAATGACGAGCCTACAATATATTTGGAGAAGAGAAGTTCTGAAGATGACAAAGAGACTTGGAATTGGCCTGAAAACCTTGAAACCTTAGAATGTAAAGTAGAAACTGCGGAGGTCGCGGAGGAGGCGTACAGTGAAACACCCGATTCAACAGACGTAAGAATCTTGATTAAAACTCGTATGAAAAAACAATTATACTATTCGGACTAGTTATCTAAAATTGAACTGTTAAGTTTATGGTTGTGATACTTGTGATTGCATTTTTTACCAGATTTTTTTACGATAAAGCCATCAGGGGGTGTTGAAACTATAACGCTGATTTTAATAAATTAGGTGTCACTAGATTTGGCCAGAGCGACGGACGCTAGTTTATCCGAATTCCAAAAGTCTGTACATACCCAAACACCGTAGTCAAGTTCGGTTTCCAAATTTATAATCAGAAAATTGACCTCAAACACAGTTTGTTCTTGATCAGGCATTCCACGCTACGGCGAAGCCGAACATTGAAGCCGACGACACGGACGGGCTGTGGAAGGCGCTGGCGCCCGTGGTACTGCTGCGGTACTCACACTCGCGCTCGCCGCCCGACGAGGGCGCCAACCCGTACGAGAGCCCGCCGGTAGACTTCCAGTACAGGTAGGTTACGCAGAGGTTATGACAAGTCCCGCTGGGGCCGCTGGGCTTGCTTCGTTAGAAGGATGTGAAATATGAAGGGTATAAATGGCACAGTCAAGTAAATTTTTTTTATAGTTAGTTAATGTGACGTTCCGCGGGTAAAATTACCTTATGGCGGTTGGCGCTTACGTTGCGAAGTATCGCATTAGTATTGGAGCGTCGTTAGCAATAGCGTAAGCGCCAACCGCCATAAGGTACCTTTATCCGCGAAACGTTACAGATTATTATGCTAGTTTTAAGGTTTATCAATGACAATGAGCCCTTTAAAATAGTTAGTGAAATTATTTGAATTTAATTTAAATACAGTTTTCGTAATCAGCAATTCGTACGTATTTTTACCATTAACCCTGGTCTGATATATGAGACATTGACAACATACTTTTTTTTTTTAAATTATTAATGGCTTTACTCCTCGCCTATTTTAGCGAGGTGAATTCTGCCAATGTCAGGATGTACTTATGATTTTATTCGTTCTTGGTAAAATAAAAAAAAAGCAACGTTGTTCGGTTAAGGCTATGTTGATAGTAAAGTGATAGCCTCCTTACAAACACGTGGGTGGCCGAGACCCTGGATAACCGTTTGTTCAACTAAAGGGTGGTTGCGCGCGTTTTGGGACTAATTTTTCATTAGCTGCACACTTGCTCGCTAGGTCACCGCACAATAAGCTATCAATATTACAAACTGAACTACGTAAATGAGCAAAAAAACAAAAAAACTATTCCAAAGACGATGCAGCCATCTTGAAGCTCAAACGATTATCCAACAACATACTTGTAAATAACACCTTCGTAAATTATGGTAGTGCAAAATTGAAAGTTCAATTTTTTATGTATCGTGGTTATAAGTTTTTTATACAGTGTGTAAATTTTATACGGGCGTATATTGTACTGGCGATTAGTATTGGACCTAGGGAACCTATTTACATTTATTTCTTTATGAAAATAAGGATTTTTTTTCATACATAATAATTCAGCCCGCAATGTATTTTGCATCCATGACAATTAACTTACCGATGCGTCATGTCAGTTTTAAATCAGTTGGATAGCGTACATTGGTGCCCGGTAGGATTTTAAAAAATCGTTACACATAACACTATTTAACAAAATGATTATACTATATGAGTCCTATTGCTGGATACTATAGGCGGATAAAGTATACGCCCGTATAAAATTTACACGCTGTATAAGTAAATATTTACGAATTATTTATTGGGCTAAATCAATGTTTATATAAACTCCAGGACTTGTGTAGATCTGATGTTCACGTGGGTATTTTGGTTCTAGTGATTGGCAAGAAGAAAACAAATTGAAAATAAGTATCAAGCCGTTGGACATATATCTTGGAATGGGTCTTCTGCATCGATTATCAGCTATTAGACTAATTTTCCAGGAGCTTCCGTCAATCCCCGTTCCAGGTAAAATCTGCTGTTTAAAAAAATTATCTGATGAAAATACAACTTGTATCTTATTCTTGCTTATTTAAGTAAAATGTGCGCACTTAACCTGTACCTTCTAACTGTATTTATCACTAGGTACATGTTGCTAATAAATATTTGGGTTTCTATTTTATTTGTAGCGTTATTGAAATTACTATGTCACTCTGGAAGTCGCTACACCAGCCCCAGCACTTGCATTTATTTTGTTCTGTTAACTTACATCCAATTACGATCTTCGAGCAATGCTACCCTTATTCTCCCAGACGTGCCGATGAGAACGCTCACAGTGGAAGAATGTGAGGCGTTGGACGCCAACATACCCCAGCGCAGGACCCTCCTGCTGATACGAGGGTTGCGCGTACGCGTCCTTCCATGGGATCACTCTCCGACAGAGAAGCAGACCTCGCCGTCGTTAGTGCTAGATGTTGAATCTCCAGAAGTGAAACTGGTCGTTTCGGGACCACTTTATCCACATAGGTAAGATATACTTGCAGTAAATGTAATGGTGACCATAATTATCACAAGTCCCGAGTGACGGAATACAGAACAATAACCCTTGCTGGGTTCAATTAAGATAGTGTTTTCTTTCATCAACACATTTTTTTACAATATGTAAAATAGCTACGCCGAAGACATAGTGATTGTTTCAAGAACATATAACGTGCACATCCTATTACTACTTTGACTTTCGTCACTCGTAGCTAAATAGTCGAATGACTTGTGTAAAGCACTAATATTATATTTAACATGAACATTGTTTTAGGGTGTGTTCAGCGGCCTGTCAAATGCCCAAAGAAGAGGGTCCGCTGTGGCAAGGCGCGCGGCTGCACGTGACGGGCACGCTGGCGGGCGTGGAGGCGCGGCTGTGCCGGCTGGCGGACGGCCGCGCGCGGCCCGCGGCGCGCGCCGACCTGCGCTTCGTGCTGCACCGGCTGCTGCACCCCGACATGTTCGCCGGGAAGGAGACCGTGCACACTAGCTACAACATACAAATACGTATGTTCTTCGAAACAGTACATACCTAATGCAGGAGTCCCTGTCCGCGAGCAAGAGAAAATACCTAAACTCCGTACTATCCGGCCCGCGAAGGGGAAGCGGAGGCCCGCTATGGCCCTCGAGTAATAAAAGTTATTCGAAATTCCTGACCTAATGTGAATATGACCCTAAGTAATGGTTATTATTGATATTATTCTGTATGTTCATTACCTGTTTCAGTCATATTGTATATCGGTTATGTTAGGAATACAAAAAATATATTTAAAATTAAACATATTGTGCAGCCAGCGTAAATAATATTGATGCGTTTTTTAGACAATGTCGTGTTTTATAGATCGATGTTTTAGATTTTGTTCACATATTTAGACTAAAAGTTACTTATAGAAATTGAATCATTACCAGAAGTGAATCATTTTAGGCGAGGTGAACACTTGCGGGTCGGCGGCACGTCTGCAGGCAGCCTGGCAAGTGCTGCAGTCCCTTATTGAGCAGCGGCCCTCCCACATGCTGCGACACACTTGGCTAGCCAAAGACGCTCTCAGCGACGAAGGTATGTAAATTTCAATTTAATGTATCTGCAGATATTAAGTAATTAAGCTTACTCAATTCTCATTGGTACCTGGTACAATCAATATTTCGCTCGAACACTTACTTATGCTTATGAAGTATATATGTATACTATAGCCTAATAGATCTTCTCCTCTCTGTAATAGGCCTCTTAAAATGACTCGGCAAAGATCGGCCAGTAACCTTCGTTACTCAAGAAAATATTAACTACATTAATATTATGATAAGGATTTTAGGATTGCCATAAAAAATCTAGTTTTACTATAGTTATCACTGTTGTTCTCGAGGAAAATCTCGAGAACGTTTTCCTTTTTGTACGGGAAACGTTCTCGCTAGAGAATATTTCCATATAGTAAATGGAGAAGGTTTTCTAAAACGGCACATCTGTACTCACTATGCATGCATGTTGGATACGGTTTGGTACAGAGTCGGTGGCGATCGACGCGACGATGGAGGACGTGTCTCTGCGCGGCTTCGTTACGAGGACGGTCAACACGCACATTGCCATGGTGCAGTCGGCCCGCGTCATGGCATTTTACTCGCCGAGTAAGTTCACCTTCACATTTCTCCTTTTGCAGTGCAAAAATGAACACTAAGTACCTCAACACTGATGATTCGTTGAGAGATGAGATATTAAATTTAAATGTAATTTTTTAGTAGATATTTTTGAATGTTTTATGTATTCATATGCTAGGTGTTTTGAGTATATAATATTAACATTTCATTCTTGTTGGGCCATAGGTGGCGGAAATGTTAAACAAGCATGGATATTCTCTGGCCCTGACACGCAGACCACGACGTAAGTTAATTCGTAATATATTTTTCACCTCAGCAGCTCGAACAGTTGGTGCTCAATAACAGTGAGCAAAATTCAATTTTGCTGCGAGCGTGAGACAAAATGACCTTGAGATGTCCTCAGTAAAAAGACAGAAGGTAATATTTTCAAACTTCATATTCTCGCTTTTCTTCTTTATCTGAATACCAGACCCCCGATGCACACCAAAATAGCTTGGAAACCTAATCACAAGATTTGGCGCAGGCACTAGTTTTTAGTAAATGTGCAATTTGTAATAAGTGGCGAAATTGGATCGGAAGTCAGTAAAAGAGGCGAGAATTGAGTGGGCGTCAGTAAAAGTAGAGCGGAAGACAAGCGGAACTGGGTGGAAGTGGAGCGGAACTGGCGGAATTGGAACGGAACTGGAGCGGGATTCAGTAAAAGTTGCGGGAATAGAGTGGAAGTAGAGTGGAAGTGAAGAGGAACTGGAGCGGGATTCAGTAAAAGTTGCGGGAATTGAGTGGAAGTAGAGTGGAAATGAAGCGGAACTGGTCGGAAGTGGAGAAAAACTGGCGGAAATGGAGCGGAACTGGCGGATTTAGAGCGGAATTGGAGGAATTGGAGTGGAAGTCACTAAAAGTGGCGGAAATAGACTGGAAGTCAGTGGAAGTGTAGCGGAACTGGGTGGAAGTTGAGTGGAATGGCGGGATACAAGCGGAACTTGAGCGGAACTCATTAAAAGTGGCGGGAATTGAGTGGAAGTCATTGGAAGTAAAGCGGTGTACTAGGTGGAGGTGGAGCAGAACTGGCGGAAATGGAGCGGAACTGGAGCGGAACTTGACCGGAACTCATTAAAAGTGGCGAGAATTGAGTGGAAATCAGTGAAAGTGTAGCGGAACTGGGTAGAAGTGGAGCGGAACTGGCGGAATAGAAGCGGAACTTGAGCGGAACTCATTAAAACTGGCGGGAATTGAGTGGGAGTCATCGGAAGTAAAGCGGTACTAGGTGAAGGTGGAGCGGAACTGGTGGGATTTGAGCGGAAGTGATTAGAAGTGTGGTAGGAGTGGCGGAAATTGAGCGGAAGTGAAGTGGGATTGATCGGGATGGAGTGGAAGTCAGTGGGAATGAAAAATTATTTAAATTTTCTGCTATGTTCTCACTGCTGAGGTGAAAAGTTGTATGAGCAAGATGAGACCAATAGTTATTTGTGCAACAAGAGAGGAAAGTTGGTTTTTCTTGCGAGTGTTGATTTTGAGTCCCGAGTAAGCGAAAGATTCTATAATTGAATCACGAGCGAAGCGAGTGATTCTAAGTTAGAATCTTGAGCGTAGCGAGGGACTCAAAAACACGAGATTTAAAATAACTTTGCTCTCGTGTGACACATACAACTTTTCACCTCAGTAGTGAGAACATATTAAAGGTTAATAGTAGTTTATGTAATAATAATATAGCCATTTATTCCAATGAATATTATATTTCATAATATTTGATTTCATTTAAAAATATTTGCATGTATGTAGATTGTAGTCTTTCTAATTCATTTGGTTAATTATATAATTTTATTTATTTTGTTTATTTATTGGGATGTCCATTTGTGGACATAGACCTCCTCCATCATGTGCCACGCGTCTCTATCAGTAGCGAGTCTCGTCCAGGTGATGCGTAGTTTATGTAACTGTTACGTAATAGGGGTCCTTAAAATACGAGTTTGGTTTTATGAAATAAGCCGCAGGCAAGTTTCATAATAAGATCACACTAGTTTTTAAGGCATACAAGCATTACGTACAGTTGCATACATTACTTTATCTACACATATACTATAAACCCTATAAAATGGTTCACAAACTGTATGTAATGACCTGCATTGATAACAGGGCAACAACTAACATACCCATAAGCGAAATATTCTATCCTATAGAAGAATAAGAAAAAGAAGAAGCAGGAAAAATAAGATGATGCTGTAGACGAGGACGAAGATGAATAATAAGAAAAAGAAGAACGAAGAAGCAGATGAAGATGTAGAAGGAGATGAAGTAAAAGAAGATGATGACGAAGAAGAAGATTAAGAAGACGAAGAAGATGATGATGAAGAGGGTAAAGACGAAGAAGATGATGTTGATGATGAAGAAGATAATGATGAAGAATAAGAAGAAGGAGATGAAGAAGACGAAGAAGGTGGTGAAGAAAAAGGACATGAAGATGATGATGAAAATGAAGGTTATGATGATGAAGAAGATTGAGATGAACATGATAAAGAAGAAGAAGATGATGATGATGATATGCTGATGATAATGAAGATTTTGATGGTGATGATGGTGATGGAGAAGAAGAAAAAGACGATGAAGATGATGAAGAAGGTAAAGAAGAAGACGATGAAGAAGATGGAGTTGATTAAGATGATGATGATGATGAAGAAGAAGAAGAAGGAAATGAAGAAGACGAAGAAGGTGGTGAATAAAAAGGACATGAAGCTGAAGATGATGATGAAGAAAAAGTAAAGGTGATGAAGAAGAAGGTTCTGATGAAAAAGAAGATGATGATGATGATGATGACGATGATGATGATGATGAATAATAATTATTATAAATCTGATTGTAATAATGCTGGTCCGGCCAGTTTTTGAATTTCATGGCCTTCACTAAATTAAAAAACTACTTTGTCTCACTCCCTGGAGTGACGAAAGTCGCACTTTCATCACTCCAGGGAGTGACGAAAGTGCGACTTTCGTCACTGTGTATTCGCAAGGAAGTACCGTTAGAGCTGCTGAGGTGAAAAGTTATTTGCACCTCGTGCCTTTGAGTCACTCACTACGCTCAAGATTCTAACCTATTTTAGAATCTTTCGCTTGCTCGGGACTCAAAATTAACACTCGAAGCAAAAACTAACTTTGCTCTCTTGTTGCACAAATATCTAATAGACTAAATTTAAGAATAAAACCTCACATCGCATAAAGTCAACTTGAATGTATACATTGTAGTGAGTGTTATTTAAATATTAGTTATTCAAAATTTTCGTCAGTCGAACGGAAGTGGACACAGCAGAATATAGTAGTTTGAATGTTATATATTCTATTTACTTACATAAATATACGACGAAAACTGCTTGTTTAAAAAGAGTAAACTTGGTATAATACTTATTGTTGTCGCTTTTATATTTTGTCAAATAAATACAACACAAGATTTTTTGGTAATTAGAGCGTTCTTCCGAATGGCGGCGCAGTGGTGTGAGGATGAATCGGACGACACTTTAGACTATTTGGGCGTGTGGACTATGCCGGTCGCCTTGTGTGCGGACCCACTCCTCATATCGTGGCTAGCCTACAAACCCCAAAACAAAATGCAGTCGTCTGCGGGTAAGATAACTTATCTAGCCCATTTATCATTTAGTGAATTTATTGTATCTATTAGTCGTTTATACCACGTCGGTGGCAAACAAGCATACGGTCCGCCTGATGGTAAGCAGCTACCGTAGCCCATGGACGCCTGCAACTCCAGATGTGTCACATGCGCGTTGCCGAGCCTTTACAAAAAGGAGGATTCACCGTGTCGACGGCTAATAGAACAAGAGGGTCCCTCATGATGGGGAGGGGGAGTTATGATTGCAGTGAATGGGTGTTTTATGAACACTACCTATATACTCTAGTCGTAATATAAGTGATTACAACTGTGTTGTAGTCAAGTGTGTATAATTTGAAGATTACTCTCATACATGTCGTGGTAACTTACAGAAACAGCGCCATTATCAAAAGCCTCATCCTCGTCACAGTCTATTTTACGACGACGCATCACGCCACCCGTAAGTAGTGAAGTTGATACTTATTTTTAATTGAATAAAACATAGCAAAATCTTTAGCGGATTATCTCTGCTGATTGTTTTCATTTCCATTATTAGGCTTGTATTTTTAAATTTCATGTTTCCATTAAGAGGCTGACAACACCCGTTAACCTTCAAATTGACTTAAACAGATTTTTAGTTATCTATAACTACTTGTAATTATTTATGAATGTTTTTAAAGTGGGGCATTCCACTCATACAATAGTTTGTTATTAAATCAAATACAAACATTTAAAAAATAATCAACCCAGCAGGACTTGAACCTGCATCGATACGGCTTGCCGGGACTCGATCGCTTTACCCATTAAGCTATGGGTCAAGTTACTAAGTTGACGAAATTTTCAATGCGTTCAATCATCTTCTTGCATTTATTTTGATCTACATCGGCGGCATCTAGGTGCTAACTGCTATGGTTAGATACCCTTCCCGCCTACACTATCACAATGACAAACAATCGACAATGTTTTCAATGTTTGTATTTGATTTAATAACAAACTATAACTACTTGTGTTGGGAAAGTAAAAAAAAATATTAATATTCATTATATTTGGAACAACTTTGTTAATTCCGATACACGATTGGACGAAATCCGCTCGATAGAAAATAATTCCAAATTTACATCTTAAAATTTATTTTAAACAGTTGTATATCTTTAGTTTCGTGACTTATACGTTTATAATTAAGGAAAAAATTCCACCACACTAACAGTAAAAACTTCATTTTTTTATATTTCTCAATGAATGCGTAGTTTTTTTTAAATTCATCATTTTGCTAAATTTGCAATGAGCTCCTATACTAATCGTAACACAGTGTTTCTCTTTCACTCGCGCTGTAAAAGATAGGGGTGTAATTTTGCTGTTGTCATCCCCTTATATAACAATTGCTTGTGTACGTTTAAAGTGTTGATGAGCTGTGTCTACAGCGCCGTAAGAATGTATGGGCCGATGTTTCAGACTATGTACACATTGTACTAAGATTTTTTTAAGTTGTCCAAATGTTATTAAATTTAAACTTTCGTGAGACAAACTACCACTATTCAAATTTTTGGTTTTACTCACGTAATTGTATTTATTTACTACGCGCGACATGTTGCGTGTACAAGTGAGTTAAATTAAAACCGAACATTTAAACAGTGTCCGAATGTTATTTATCAAAGGGTTACTACACTTTGGACATCTTACAGAATCCGGTTACAGTTTAAATGTTTTCGTTGATGTACATACCTATCTATATAGATAGATAGGTATGTCCATCATAAGTATAGACTTATGATGGACATATGATGAAGTGAAATGAATGGTTGAACAGTCGTCGAGCGGGCGTGGCGCCAGCCGCACTGGCTCTGGGTCGGAGTTGGTGCACGCGGCGCGCCTGCGCAGTCTCTCCAGCAGCGAGCACGGCGAGACACGCCGGCCCGCGCCGCCGCCACCGGTACGTTGTTGTACAATCGGCATCAGTAGCTTAGCGGGTGAGGAGTTTATTATATTATCGAGTCCAACCCGAGTTGTTGATTCCTAACGAAATCTTAGGCCTCTCCTTTGGTACATTGGTGGTTAATTAAATATATCGTAGACAAAGTAAATATGTTCTGAAATAATTGTTATTTGTACTAAATCAGATCAGTCAAAGTAGTAAAATCATTTTGAACACCTCACCCGCTAAGCTACTTCTGCGCCTGACTGTACATATAGTGATGGTCGAAATCGCAGGGTCAGCTGCTTTGCTTTTTTGCTTTGCACATGCTTTGAAGTTCGCTTTTTCATGATCCGATATTGGGCGTCGGGTAGGACCACAAAGAACTCTGTACTTTCCATTAAATTAACAAATCTTTTAAGTTCAAAAGAATATAAATACGCAAAAAGTCGGAATGAATGCCATAGGGCACTCTCTAGCGGCTGTCTTTCTGCTTGAGCCATCCGACATCCAATATCGGATCGGACAATGTGAAAAAGGTTTAGTTGTACTGGAATTTCGTCGATAAAATAAAAATGTTAGATGTTTTCGACTGCATTGGATATTTGCATGTAAAGGCCAAGACGCCGGAGAGGTTCCTGCACCCGGACCGGTTGCTGAAGCTGCACGCGCGCCTACAGAGGCTGCTGGTGTGCGTGGACATGGACACGGCCGTGGTGTACTTCACCACGGGGACGGCCTCGGCCGAGGGCTGCGCGGCGCTGCGCGACGCCGTCGAGCGCCTCGCTACCAGCGCGCTCAAGCAGCAGGTGCTGGTGTTCAGGTAAACGTCTGCTCTCCTATATGGTACCTGCTGGTGAAGCTCCACGCGCGCCTGCAGAGGCTGCTGGTGTGCGTGGACATGGACACGGCACGGCCTCGCGACCAGCGCGCTCAAGCAGCAGGTGCTGGTGTTTAGGTATATGGGATAGGCGAAACAGGACCTGTTTAGCCTGCCTTTCGACTGAAGCGGTGATGATAGGAGACGTGCGGAAAACAACTATTAGCATCGTTCGCTGCTCATACGCCTCATCAAAGTCACACATCACAAGGTTAAAGTCAATGAGATTATTGCAGACTCAAGAGAGGCTGAGGACATATAAGACTAATCCAGGAATATTTATTGCCACCGAGGCACTTTTGTATCATTATCTCCGCATATACGAGGAAATATAGAATAATAATAAATTGTTTTAACCATCCAACGATATACAAAACTTTCCGTTATAACCCACCTCACCTCCTTAAATGTTTTTTGAAACCACTCATGGTTAGGTTAGGATTATACAAAATAATATTGTACATATAATTAAATTACACATGAATTATGTATAGGAATTATGAACCATCCTTGACCCATTTATTTCAGCATGGGCCGATTAACCGTCGGCTCCAGCTCTATAATGAAACATCTCTGGAACGAAGTCCGTCATGATGGTCCAACGTTTATCAAAAAGCCTATAAAAGAAGGCAATCGTAAGTATTATCATTTTACTACCCAAAATAGGAACGTAAACTTGCGAGAGCATGATTGCGAAGCCACGGTGTAGTATACACTTTGTAATCAAGTAATAAGGAATAAATTAACACCTACCGTTACACAGTTCGCTCTACACTTCACTCGTCCCTGGTCTCAGCATTTTCCCGCTTTGTAGAGGAAAGCAGTTACGAACAGAGAACTTACTTGTGGGAGTTTTTGGCACTCAAAGGGGTTTGGCACTAAACGGCGAAAATTATTTCGCGTATGATCACTTACCAAACAATTTATCCCATACTTTCATTTGGACGAATAATGAAATGGCATGATATCGTTTCGCATAGCCATTTTTTTAATATAGGCTTAACTTATGCAAAATGATAATTCGCCTATATAAAACTCTGCAAAATCATTATTGGTAAATTTTGGTGTGCGAACTAAACGTTCTGTAATAAGATGTTTGGAAAATTAAATAAGACGAAAAGGTTTTGTCTAAATAGCAGTACACCTACTTAATGTTGAGGTCATAACAAGCTTATGCCGATTACGCTGTATGTAAAGAATTGACACAAATTGCGATTCGCAGAAGAACCCATGGAATCGTTCCCCTGGAAATTAAAGCTAGCCAACGTGACCTGCTACACGCTGGAGACGCGGCAGTTCATGGACTCGGGGCGCGTGCAGGGCGGCGTGTTGCGATCCATGCTCAAGTCGCCGCCCATCAGCACGCGCTTGGTGCTCGAGAGCGTCACCACCACCGTCACGCTCTCCGTCGTCACCAAGCACATGCAGATACGCTCGTGGAAGGTGGCACCAGGACAACAGAAATCTACGGACCGGACCGAGCCGACTCCGGATGAATTGGTATACTTCGTACTACTACTTGTCTCTTTCAAATATACCTAATGATTTAATAGATGGTTTCCTAAGTGCTCAATCTTAATTGCGCTAGGCGAACATGTACAATGAACCTTAATTACATATTTCTTTTAACAATTTTAAACCTTGATTTATTAACAACTTATCATTTTTCCAGAGAGTAAAATACTTTAAATCAGGAATAGATTTCAAACCCTCAACTTTAAAGGAGTTTGTTCGGGGTCCATCCAGGTAATTTACGACCATGTAAATTTTGCTAAAGCTATTTCGCTTTATCCTTAACAAATAGTAAAAGTTTAAAACTGTTTATCTTGATTTGTGAAATTGGACTGATAATGTAATAATCATTTATTCCAGGCTTCAAAGAAGTAAAAGTCCAGAGGTGAGACAACTTGATTATTTAAGTTTTAATAGTTCAACTTACGAGAAACATATTCAGACAAGATCTTGGTTATTAGTAAAGCAGAGTAAAAAAAAATCTGAATAAAAAACATATGTTGAAATAATATGTGTTAGGTTTGGTTTAGAGCACTTTAACATATAATTTTTTGCCTTAAACAGACTAAGAGTCATGATCGTGATCGCGATCCAAAGGAGAAGACCACTCAAGGGCCGGTGGTGTCCATGGGCGTGCACCTGCACGCTGACACGCCGCCCTTCACCGTCCGGCTTGAACATGACCAGGTAAACGTACATTCCCCATCCCATCACTGTCGCTGGTTTCAGTTTACCAAAGTTTTCCTAACTTCTAAGAATACAGCTCTGTTTATTTTTGGAAAACAAGAAGGACGCCTGCTCTACTCAATCAGAAATAGAAGAAAAACGGAAGAACTAAAGATTACAGTTACAGCTCAGGTCGAGAATAGCTTTACCGACAGGATCATGAAGTTGACATGATGTTGAGATAATGAGAGGAAGAGATTGAATCAAACGATTTATTCCAGGATTGTTAGGTTTATTGTTTTATAGAGGTTCCACATATGTACTAAATACTTGAATAAAGATTTATAAATGCATCAATAGAGTTTTTGTTTCTTAAAACTGGTTAAAATGACGATGTACACAGGTGAACATCGTCGCAGCTGCCGTGCATTGCTTGAAGCACCTGCAGATGGTGACGAGCCGCACCCCTGTGGTCGCATCTCGATCATACACTAATTTGAGTGGCTCACATGAACAAAGGTCATCAATAATAAGGTAAGTGAAGATACTTAGTAATTTGCACAAATGTTTAGTTAATCATTTACCCTTCGACCGCCAAAGACGTCAAATCACGCGCACGGAAAGGCGTGCCCTCTGCCCCAGCGCGTGATATCACGTCGTTAAATATAAGGGGATTGCATAGCGCGCTCGCACGCGCCGGCGCTGAGGGCACGATTTTTCCGTCCGATGCTTGGCGGTCATAGGGTTAATACTAATATTAATGACTAATTAATTAATTTTCAGATCGGTGTCTGAATTGAACGAGGAGCATACAAAGTCTGACGACAATTTGAGTGAAAGCTATGCCGAACTTGTCCCTATATTTGAATCTCGAGCAATTCCTGAAGGTTTGATATAGAGTTTTTCTACTCCCGCACTTTTATCTGTCATTTATACATTCGCCATCACCTATATAAGAACATTGATAATATACTCGAAGTCTATCTAGTCTATTCCCCAAAAAAGCGCTTGTTATATAAAAGCGCTAAAATAGAATCGCGACAATCCCGTGCAGTCACGACTTTAGAAGAAACTAATTTATTGCCAACCTTAGAAACCTAAATAAACGCAGCCTTTTTAGAAAAATAAAAATGAAAAGAACCACAGACATACTTTGTAGTTTTTACGTTTCCCATTCGTTTGCCATGTGGTGGCAAACTGCAAACTTTGATTAAAATATATTTTTACGAATATCTGTTGCTCTTTGATAATTGATTAAATAACGACTGTGTGTAAGTTTGTGTTAGTATTCTTGAAATACAGTATTTTAAAAGGTGAAACTTAAATTATTGCTGATTATGTTGACAAAATATCTGCAATATCCATAGTGTTCAATTTCGCATTTTATGTAAAACTAAGTGTATCGTAGAAGTATTGTATGCAATGTCGTATAAGTAGGTCAAAAAATGTTCGTGGCGTTTTTCTTAACAATATTCACCTACGCCACTCACCTTTTTTGACCCCTCTTATACAACTGTTCATAAAATACTATTATTTTTTATTCTCGTTTCAAGCAATACTGTTAAGTGATTATAATCGCCAGTATCGAAACGAACAAACTCTTCAACTCGACTATTAATTTGATGTTGTAAACGATCTTCGCCCGGCTATACGTAGTTTTAGTATTAAATAAATATTATTCTTGTTAAATCATTTTTTTTTTAACATTAGTGAAGCTGAAAACCTTCTTTTGGTTCCAATGGGTCATGGGTCGGGCTACGTTGGTCGTGTCCACGGACCATTCGAAGCTGGCCGTGGAAATTGACGACATTATATCGACAGTAGACATTCAGGAACATTACAACCAGCTCAAAGTGAAAGTCGCTTCTGCTTCTGTCCGACATCACAAAAGGTTAGTAGACATCAAATTACATTAAGATAATTTGTATGTAATATTGTCAAATGTCTAACTTAACCAGTTAACTCTTGAAATACAGTGATATGTATTCTAATGAAAATATTAACACCTTATTTCCTACACCAGCTCATGAATGCTTTGTTAAAACTATGTATTGGTATAAAAATATAAATGTACTAGTTTTTATAGTCATCCGTTTTACTGGTGTCGAGAAAAAGACTAATAGATGCCTTAAGAATACGATTGCGAATAAAACGGTTGTTCATCGCTACGTGCGTCCCCCCTTATCGGCGTCGGTTGGCGAACTTGAACAGATGTTTCCACCAGAGATGAGCCCTCGCTCAGGCGTTGTGAGGAATATGATTAATAAAAACCAATCCTGGAGCTGTGCTGTGAAGTGATTCTTTTGGTTTTTAACAAACACATTTTCGCAACGCAACTTCGCTTATCTCTGGTGGAAACGCAGTCTTATGCTAGAGAGTAGAATTGATAATTGGTTGATCCAGGGTCCACGACGAGTGGGAAGCGGGCGTGCTGGGCGGGCGTGTGCTGGAGGCTCGCGAGCCCATCGACTCCAAGGAGGAGGACCACTTCCTCGCCGTCACCATCACGCAGGCGCAGTAAGTTTATGTCAAGTGTCCTCAAATTCATAGTTAAGCATTTAACATGAAACGGGCTCATTTGGGAAATATTTCATATTTTTACGTCAACTACGCAAAACGTAAAGGAGTGAAATAGGCATTACTATTTGCTACACGATTTTGTGAAAATCGCTCGATAGAATAATCACACATTATCAAACCGGCTCGAGCTCACTTCTACTTAATGTGATAATAATTTTAAACAAAAAAGAACCGACTTCACTTAGCATCCACCTTTCCAGAAGCAAATGCACGAGCTGCTGTAAAAAATACTCAAATCACTGTAGGTGTGCCTATAATAGTTGAAGAGTTCCCTCGATTTCTCCAGGATCCCAGCATCAGATCCTGACCTGGTTACAATGGGACCAACTGTGAAGTATACTCTATCAAACAAAATAATAATTTTCGAAATCGGTCCAGCCATCTTCGAATAATTGGTAAACATACATTTAAAAAAAAATAGCAAAAACAAAGACCCCGACCAATTGATAGCCTCCTCCTTCGAAATCTTGAAGTCGGTTGAAAATATTCACGCATTTATTTTCTTACAGAATATCCAACTTGCCTGCTAGTTGGAAAGAGGAGCTACATCCCAAACTGTTACAGCAAAAGGGGGTAAAAATGTTTGCTTACGAGATTATTACTAGATTTAATATATAAGTACTTATATATTTAGCTTTATCAAACTATTTATTTGCACCGCTTGCGGTGGAAACTTCGGGATGCTGGTGCAAGGAGGCCCTAATATTTTTAAGGGAAGTGGGGCGCCGGCTACGGGAGAGAGGTCTCGACCCCCGCTCCGGGTCCTTCTTGTTGCAAAGGCTGTCTATCGCGGTCCAACGCGGCAACGCAGCCAGTGTGATGGGCACCTTTGGACCAGGAATGACTCGGGGTGGGCTTTTCGACTAAATTTCTTGTTTATCTCCCCCCCCCTTTTTTATATGAAAATTGTATACATTTGAAAATAAATAAATGATTTCTCTTTTATTTAGTACTTATGAAGTTTAATTGTTTCGGGATGGTAAAATAATCAATTTATTATTTTTATCTACACTCATATTGTAAGTTCTCTAAAACGTGTTCGAAAACGGTAGGCAATGGCTAGCATTACCACGACCGATTTTACTATGATAAGCTTTTTATCTGTGGCAGTAACGTAATTTTAACTTTACATGCTCAACTATTGATGTGATATGAGTTTTGATAACATAATGTACACCTGCACCCTCCCGCGCATCCGCCGACAGCCCGACACGCGCCTCCCCGACCGCCGGCACAATCGAGTTGGCCATGGCGGTGCAATGGTGGCCATTCTATGGTTTCCGAATACGGCATTTAGAATAAATAATATGAGTGTAGATAAAGCAGTGTATGCAACTGTACGTAATTAAGCCTTAAACACTCGTGTGATCTTATTATGAAACTCACCTGCGGCTCGTTTCATAAAACCACTCTCATGTTTTAAGGACCCTTATTACGTAACAGTTACATAAACTACTATTTCAGGCTGGAGATAGTATGTGGGAAATATACGCCACTCTCGCGCCTTTAGAAGCGGTGCTGCAGCCCGCGCTCATTGAGAACATTCTGTCTTTAGTCCGAGAGATGGCGCCCCCATCCTTTTGCCCACTGCAATCCGAAGACCAACCGAGGTAATCATAAAGGCAGTCATATAAGCTTCAGTCACAACTACTAGTAATCAAGTAAGTCATTGGTAAGGTTGCAAATATCCTTGTTAATATCACTTTAAAATATTAAACATGTTGATTCTTAAAAACCAAGTTCTGTTTAGCTAATAATAGGCAACGTTCACAAGGTTGAATTTAGGGTCGTCAGCGCAAGTGACGAGGACTAAACGTATTAATTTGATACAACACAATGTCTTAAAAGTGGTCGTGGGTATTTAATACCTAGAAAATATGTACGCCTGGTGTTAGCAGGAATAATACAAATTGTACATGAATATTGCGAAAATTTATTGGAAATGATTGGAGTGGACAACATTAAAAACTTGTTACAGTAGGGCCAGGGACTGTCTCACTTCAAACATAGGCATAGATAATCATACTGTCTTTTTCTTACGCTAGTACCCTAATCACCGATAAAGGGATAAGTGCAGCTTATTACTCCTACTGTTACTGCGGTTTTTGTTTAGCCAGACTATATATTTGCAGTGACAACAGCAAGTGGCAGTGGCCGTTCTGTTACTTGACGGCAGGCGGGCTGCGGCTACTAGTCAACACCGACATGCGCGACCGGGACAACGACGATACGTTTATATTACTTGTACGTAAATCTCAACAGCACTCTATAGAAGCAAGGAAGATAAAGCAAAGTGATTAGTAAATAGCGCGTAGTGCTCCAATCGTCTAATAAAGCAATATCTTTGGATATGTCTAATTTATTGACTCTACGGTAAAACGACATTCTATATAAAAAAACTCAGTAAAAGCCAATATTCTTCGGGTTTTAAACCTCACTGGTCTTAAAACGCTGTGTCCAGCGTGCATAAAGCCGTTAAATTATGAGCGGCAAACCAACGAACATAAGTACATATGTTCGATTTGGAACTGCATTACGAGGACAACACAACCACACAGCGCGCGGCTTCTGCGTACATACGTGCCAACCTCCTTGCCGCGCGTTTTATGAACACGGATTAATAATAAATGCCATTTACAATAATAAAAACACATGAGATTCTCAGTCGTCTTTATTTACTTGCGTCTGCTATAACGTTGATTTCTGAAATTACACTAACGTATGCTTTCAGGTCGGTAAAGTATCCATAAACCCGCACCCTGAGAATCCAATTTGTCGGTAAGAATCATTTTCTGCATCATTTGTGGTAAGAATATATTTGTACTTTGTGCACATATTCATATAGGTATAAAGATTTATTTTTTAATAAACAAAACACGCACATTTTAAAATAAACAGATAGTAACTGCACAATAGCTGTTTAAAACTTTAAAAAAAATTAAACAAAAAAGAACCGACTTCACTAACATGCACCTTTCCAAAAGCAAATACTCGAGCTGCTGTAAAAATACTCAAATCACTATAGGTGTGCCTATAATAGTTGAAGAGTTTCCTCGATTTCTCAAGGATCCCATCATCAGATCCTGACCTGGTTAAAATGGGAGCAACTGTGAAGTATACTCTTTCAAACAAAAAAATAATTTTCCAAATCGGTCCAGCCGTCTTCGAATAATCGGTGAACATACATAAAAAAAATATCAAAAACAAATATCTCGACGAATTGATAACCTCCTCCTTCGAAATCTTGAAGTCTGTTGAAAAGCAACAATGACAGTACTTCTCAGTGCGCGCGTATTGGGCAGTTTACACCATGTTAATTTCAATCAAAATAAAGGATTACGAAGTACCCAGGCTTATTTATTTCTATTCGCGTACTCGATCTTAAGATGTTACATTATAGATGTGTTTGTTAGGCAATCCGTTACCGCCGGGTTGGACGGTAGCTGGAACCCCGCCGGAGGCAGCTCGGAGGGCCGGCAGTACGAGATCAACGTCAAACACGTCGCCATACAGTCCGCGCAGTTTGAGCAGATCATCAAACAAGAGGTCGGTATCTTTTACATTTCCTATTATCGAACGAGCTAGCGCAGCGAAGCGAAGTTCTGACAGACAACTTTGGACACAACAACTGTCTGATGCGTACTGGGACGTCCCACATAGGGATATTTGACCCTAAAAGTTGGACATAATTATTTATCTATATTTTTGACATTATATCGATTTAAATATGCCTTACATGACAGATTTATTTATTTTTGACAGTTTTTAGTCATTTGTCAATTGATACAGGTCATGTTATAAACAGGATATACCAAAAAATATTAATTTTACTCAAATTTTATACAACATTGAATGTAAATATCATTCTGACGACGCGTCCCATCCTTCTTCATCTGAAGACCTATCATCATTTTCAAGATTTGATGTTATATCTTCAAAAGTGGCGTCATTACCGATATCCGGAGGGAGCATCATATCTCTAGCAGCGAGGCTAAACGGTTTTACACTTTTTGGTGCCTTAGGCCTGATGCTACTTAGTAACGGATCTGACGTTAAACTTTCCGAGTCAATGACGCTTCCACAAACATTGAAAGTGCTTCCGAGGGTTTTAATTGAGACTTCGGATTGGACGTCTCAGTTTGTGTCAAAGCCTTGTGGTATTTTTCTCCTCTATTTGGAGATGTCATAATATCTCTGACAACATTTGCACCACTACAATTTCCTGATTCTCGAAGTTTCATCTGACCTGCATATAAAAGTTCTGAGGCTTCATAGGTTTACCGCAAGTGTTCCGTTTTACGGCGCTTACTACGGTCCGTTACATTTTCAAATTGTTTTAGAGGTGGGCCAACGACACTACTCTTGTGGGTAAATGGAATTTCCAGAGTTCCGTTTAGCCATTGTTCATTTCTCTTCAAAAATAACGTTTCTGTTCTTTTAGACGCCCGGCACCTGGTCTTGAATTCGGGTTCAGGCGTGAAAACTTGTGAGCAAATTCGTCTTTCTGGTCTTGTGGAAATGCGATAGAGTCAGTAATTTTTTTTTTCGAAGGCATTTAATTTCATTACAAAAAACCGTCTCCTTGCAATCCTTTGCCATGCGAAAAACATACTCCCTCGTTACGAACCTGCGATGTTAAACCTTTAATTAATTTCACGAGCGACGGCAAAACTAACTTTGTTTGGTAAAATTGCATATTAGGAAAACTAACACCATTTCCACATTGGCACTTAATGGCACGCGTTTTTCTTATAACATTTAAGACAACTAAACGCACTATCAAATGACATCAAAATCACAGTCCCGGAACACCCGGAAACATAACTTATAGGCTTTCGACTTGCACTCAAGGCAGAAAACTAAAGAGCAAATAGAGTAGCTGCTAAACTGTTATGTATAACCTTTATTAGACTGAACCATTAAAGAATAGTACTTGAAATACATTAAACATACTTGGTAAATCATTCTGAGGCATAGACATTATCACAAAACTATACGCAGACTAGTTTAACTTAACTTGAATCTTGTACATATTTTCACTTTCGAGTTGAGCTCGTACGTGTATTCAACAAAGCACTTAAATGACACCCGATTGACAACTACCGTCAACACCTATCAAAAAATATTTATTATTACGCTGTCTATGGACTCTTCAGCTACAAAGTCCCATTAACAGCTTGTAGGATTCTTACGTTTTGTTACTTAATACTAATGTCCAGCTTTTTTAATCAGATACCCCTATGTGCGTCCGTGCATTACGATGGCTTTTTGATTTATAATGTCGGTCTGCGATAACTTTAGTAAAGTTTTGCTTGTTATACACAGATAAATATAATTAGAGTTCTCATATGAGCTGGATTGACCAGGGGTTCTTGTTATACTGGTCAACTCGGTTGCAAAAATCGCGAGTTCTTAGTTCGAGGGGTTAGATAAACTATTTACTATTGTTATTCTGTCCCATTAGATTGGTGACAACACAAGTTGGCAAAAGAAATTTCGACGATGATTTTTAACTGATAACAAACGGTCCATTTTAATAAAGGCTAATGAAAGATAGATGGATTTTAATCCTGTAAAACGATAATTTTAAATAGTGACCTAGGAGTGGTGTGACTAATAAAGTTAATTAGTTTAAATAAAATTGGCCCTTTAGTCAGTCAGTCTAATAATCAGTAACATAAAATTGGACCAGCCGTGTGATTAATATCTGCAACTAGCTGTTATAATTACTATATGCAGGAGAGAAGAGAAATCTACAACAAAGGCACCGGTAGCGAGAACCCGGCTGTGAAGTGGTCTCAACCGCCGGACTCGCCCATCGTGACAGATATTCTTCATCAGTAAGTTTCACAATAATATGAATACAGGCTCTCGTTAGATACTATTGGAACTGTTATTAATATGTATGACCACAGTTATATTTAGTTCTCAAAAGGAAGATAAACCCGTGTTTGTTATTAATTTTGCAGTGTGGACATAAGCTGTATTCTGGCGCCGCCGCTGTTCGTGAATGGCGTGCTGTCGTGCGGGCCGGCGGTGGAGCTCAACCTGGCGTCCGACTGCGCACTCGAGGTCAGCCTGCAGCAGCTGCAACTCGTGCAGCACTTGCTCGAAGAAGGCAGCGCTTCTACCAGCTCTAGGTATGTTCTAAACAGCCTGCATACATCTATATTCTACACTGTCACATAATTAACCATTACATTAATTAAGTGATAGTCCAAATCAAAAAGGTACCATTTGGAAGCTGGCGCTTACGCTATTATTTCTCGAATACAAGATTGAATCTGTACAATGCACAACGTAAGTACCTGCCTTCAAATGGTACCTTTCAATTTGGACTATCACTTATATACAGTCACCACACGGGAATGTTGAGCCACTTATCACCGTTCTTTGCAGGCCATGTGTTTTGTGCAATTGAATTTTTAAACGTTGACTTTTGATAAAATTGCTGAGAATGAGAAATATAAGGGGCTGTACAATTTTTCCCGATTATACTCATCCATTAAAATCAATAAACGTTTGGTCGAAACGATCTGCACATTTTTTTTTGAGAGAATGTGGACTAAAATTGTGTCAATTTATTTTTTAGTGAGGATTCAATATCAACATTAAGATCACCAATCGGCGTGTGTCCCTACGCGGCTTTGTTTTTAAATCCGAAGCTGGCACCTGATAATATAGAGCTTGATAACAATGCGGGTGACATTAAAGGTAATACATGTTTACTTATTTTTGAGGTACTTACATAAAATTTATTACCTTCATTAAACAAAATTATATATATATATTATTAGGTTCGTTATCTTTGTAAATCGAAGGCACAAGAGGTGTGTAACTTTAGTGATAAATTTATACGTGATTGATTACGCGTCATAATTGTTGTAGTGCGTGTACTACGCCTCACCCACACACGAGCATAGTTTAGTATATAATGGCATGTACGAGTTATTTAAGACAGAATAAACCTTTAATCTAATGAAAATACCTGCCACATGCGCTCTTGCAACAACACTGAAGTATTATGTATACAGTCACCATCGACATATAATATCAAGACGAGTAAAGGCAAGCAAAGTTCGTGTGAAAACACGACCCATTTTCACGTTTACAAAACTTAAATGTCTTATGTCTTATTAACCAATCAAGTACTCATTCTTTATGCATATTTTTTTGTGTTAACCTTAATTCTGCAAAGGTTTCATGCCATTTCACCAATAAGAAAAGTTGCCTTGTTGTGAGTGGTCAAAATCAATTTGACAATGAAGTTTAATTGGACAGGAGACACTCAAATGAAATAACTGAAATGTCAAGTTAACGTATAATAAATACGCCTACGTTTGACGTGGATGGGTTCACGTAATAAATAATAATGCTATCAATTAACAATTTATTTTTTAGTGCATTTTTCATTACTTATGTAATATACGTAAATTGAATCGTTCTTGGAATAAGGAATAATATGAAAGCCTTCTATTCATCTTTCATTTATTTAATAAAAGTGCTTAATTACAATATAGGGACTTACATACTACAAAATAAGCATAAATTAACATAAAATAGTAAAGATTTTGAACTTTTTTACAATTTTATAAATCCGTTACATTAGGGAGACCCTCTTGGTCTCAAGCAACATAATGGTAAGCAATTAAGGTTGATTATGGCGAAAAAAAACGATTATTTTTTAACTTTATTTCTGACCAGACTAGAAAATATAGTCTGGCCAGCCAACGAACGCAGTAGCAATATACAGCGAACGGAAGTATGACAACACTAAGAATCAGCGAAAAAAGCAGCAATGATCATCAAATTCTATGTTTTTAATTTTAGTTGGTGTTTCCGCCCCTTTCATTAGATGACATGAACTGTGTGTAAAAAGGAGACGGATATATTTCGTCGGATCTGTCATCAACTGCAACAGATAATCTGGTAGAGGCAATTGACATATGCCTTAAAAACGAATTTAAATTCAATTTAGAACGTTGCAGGAGTTGTGTCTCACTCGCGCTTAAGATGAGAGAGTGAAATACACTAGAAACAAATTCAATGTAAAAGAAATGTGAATTGAATTGTTCGTCACGAATACGGTGTCTCATCACAAAGGGTTGCCACATGTACGTATTTTGAACTTGCCGCGTTTTTCTACTGACAGAAATGGTTTGCCAGACTATAATAGCATACCTTCAATATAAATAGTTAAAATTCTCTTTGCTTCCTCGTTTTTTAGAACTAAAAAAATAACGGATGAGTTAGTTTATGTGTACTATTTATTTTAGCAGGCTTAGGGAAATACAAAGATAAATTTACATTTTGTATCCATTTTTTTATACTACAACGGTAGCAGACAGGCATACGGCTCACCTGATGGTAAGCAGCTACCGTAGCCTATGGATGCCTGTAACTCCAGAGGTGTCTCATGTGCGTTGCCGACGCTTTCATATAAAAGAGGATTCACTGTGTTGACAGCTAAAGGGACAAGAGGATCCCCCGTCGTCAACACACTGCATCCTCTGAGCTCTCTGGCAACCTTACTCACCGGCAGCAACACAACACTATGAGTAGGGTCTAGTGCTAATTGGCTGTGGTTTTCTGTAAGGTAGAGGTAGTTCCCCAGTCGAGCTCTGCTCTAGATTTGATAATTAAAGACTAATGCTATGAAGTTATAGCATTCATTATTAATGAAAAATAAGAGTCATACCTATTAGTCAAATGTACTAGAAATGGCACGGCCAGAATGGTATGATTTTACCAGAGTAAGTATAGTAGGTACTAATTCGAAGGGTTTTGTTTTGTCGATTTATTACTACTAGGTAATACTTATAAATGAACATTCATTATACTTTCCTCAAATGAGTTATGTTTACTTTTCCAAAACTTATATTGCATAACATCGACCAAGTCCGTACTGTATGAGAATATCTATGCGTGATTTACTTACCGATGAAAATAAATATCACCATCTGTGGCGCCTGCGTGGCTCCTGCACCAATGCACGGCATAAGCCGGCATTTAATACCGATATATTACCGAAATTTCATGGACCGAAAAAACTAATATTTTGACGACATGACAATTTCAAAATGTTTGACATGACATTAGGGCACCGCTGTCACAAGCTCCGCCCACTTTGGCACCAGGAAAGTGGAGCACATTTTGAGCGTTGATTACGCTTCCTTACTTATTGTTCTTCCAAGACAGTCACACGCAAAAGTAGCTTTAGCAGCTCAGGTGTTCAAAATGGCCTTCACGCGCTCTTATTCTCTTAACAATAAAGTCCTGTCAAGCTCAATTTGAACACTCGAGCTGCTTAGCTACTTTTGCTGCTGACTACACTCGAAAATCAAAATTATAGTCTAATCGCGTTTAGCGTAGAGTTAAATCTGTCTCTGAACTTAGAAGGCTCGCACTTTATCATTGACTACAACTTTGTCAGAGGGGTGCTGACCGGCAGTGAATGTGGCACTGATTAGTTTGCTTTTGTACACGGTTCAATAACAAAGCAAATTAAAGTATTAAAAATATATATTTATTTCGGGATCTTAATGACTTGTATTCTAAATAACTCCGTCATATTTTCACCAGAAGCTGCAGTGCAAATAGGCGAAGAATCAAGCAATGCGGGTAAATCCGATCGAGGTTTTACAACCGATTCTGGTATAGACGTGGCCACAACAATGTCAAGGTCGAGGCTCGACAGGCCGGCTTCCAAGAAGAATCTTAACGTCGCCTTTGCCGAGGAAACGTAAGTGAATCAGAAGTTCGGACGTTTTCACAACTATATCACAGAATGAGTAATAGTCCAAGTACAGAAGATGCTCCTTCCTTAATTTGACATTTAGCTTCAGAGATGAAAAGTTAGCTGTCATGCGCTCTTAAAAAAAATTGGGTTTTCAACGTGCTTCATATACCCATGCAGGTTTGGGACATACTATAAACACTTGCTGAAATTATAATATGTGACGTTTTCCATCGAAATTACACATCATTGTCGGTTGTCATAAGGACGTTAACTGCCATAAAAACCAATTTAGAAATAAACTCCATTAACAACCGACAATGATGTACCTATGACTTCAATACGTCACATTTTCTCGAACGCACCTATAAGGTGATGAGTTATTTGCCTACCGTACCCTCATTAGCCCTCGCGGTGCGGTAATCGCATCGTAAAAATCGGGCAAGTGCGAGTCTAACTCGCGCACCGAGGGTTCCGTACGAACGTTCTACCGATTTTTAATATACATATTATGTGAAAGAAGACTCGGTATGATTTCATGAGAATTTAATAGGGTGGCGAGTGCGCGTCGGCCTCGCGCTCAATTTTAATTTTTTTTTCTTCAGTCAGACTCACGCTTGACTGCACAATCTTGTTATTTTTCCTGTAATCTATACGTAAAGACATATTATCAGTAATTTTTTTGAAAATTTTGACCGAAATTTTTTGAAATGTTTAAAATTTATAGATTTACAGATCCGATTGACAACTTACCCTAATTCCGCTGATGACTGTAGTACGGGTCTAGTAAATAAACCTTTTCCACACAAAATATAAAATTTGAAGATATATCATAGTGATTATGTTATTTGAAACATTTTGTACAGTATTATATTCGACTCCGTGCGAATTGCTTGGCTGAGTTCCTAAAATCGACATATTCTTTGAAATGTATGTAAAAACTTCCGGAACGGGAGGCACCGGCAGTATTACCGTAGATACGCAGTCAGGTTAAGCAATTTTATTTAATATTATATATGTTTTAGCATTGATGCTTGGGAATATCTGGAGGTATTCGTGACTATGGGTGAGATCGCAATATCACTGTATATGGAAGATGACGGCAGCCCCGCAGTAATTGCTTTGAGACAGTCTCTCCAACCTGAGCAAAACAAAGACACAGAAGAGGTAAACAAACACTTATACATATTCCTGTACAATTCTGTGTAACATTAATTAACATGAGAAAATTGACATTACTTAACAGTAGCTCCTAAATCACTTTATAAATTGTGACAGGCAAATTTTCAATGATCAAATGTGAATATCCTCAACTCATCAGTATAATAATGTTTCATATAGTGTGTTTTAGCCGAGTACGAAAGAGCCCTTGCTAGAGTATTTAGATCTTAATAATATGCATTTCTTTAATATGCAAGTTTATTTAATTTCATTTTAAATTACTAAACCGCAGCATTTGCATCCGTATAATATGTCGAAATTGTTTGTCTTTTCATTTATAAGTGAATGCAAATGTCTATGGAATGGGAGTACCTAAATTAACAATTTAGCATTACCGCTATTCACTTAAAACAATTGAAAATAACGTTACGTTATTACAGTAAAATACCACTAGTGCTAAAATATATTGTAAAGTTATTTATTAAAATATACTTATTTAAACTTTTATTTAGGATACACCCAGCGGTCCGGAAAATGAGTCCTTTGAGGGAAGTTCAGCAATAGAATTAAAGTCGACCGCTAGTCAAACCAGTCTTACGGACAGGGCTAGGACAATGGACACGAAACTTGACTTTCACGTAATGTCTTTATTTATTATTTCGTTTTAATTTTCTGCGATATTTCTTCTTCAATGGGCCATGTAAAGCAGGAGTACTGTGAGGCGTAAAGGGGGGAGAGTAGCTCCGTGAAACACAACAGTAGGACTTGAGATCTTGCTGTATTTTATTAGATTTTAATTAGGATTAAGACGCGCGTCGCCACGAGGCCGGAGAATCAATTGCAACTGATTTTAATTTATGTTTAATTATTTACATTGAATTTTAAGTTTAAACATAGAACATTTGATATTAAATAACCAGTAATGTAGAGGTTGCTATCCAACCTGTACAGTAGGTACATACTCAAGTGGCTCGCCCGTCGCTCAACCGTCTACGAAAGTACGAGTAAAATAAGGTGAAGTTTGGGAAGCCCTGATGCCTCCAATGCCTGATATATCCAAAGCCTGTTTTTTTGCACGTAATATATTACGTTTCCATTGAAATGGCCATGCAGATAGCGCATAGACTCTATAATGCATTCATTCAAACAAGCACTGTATTGTTACAATTATGTATACGGACGACTTTCGACTTACTCGCTGAAGAACATCTAAATAAATATGACGAAGGTCCTCAGATAGAACTGACACATGACACAGATTGAAATTTGCAGCTCTGGTTGCTAAGGATGGTCAGTTGAGGCATTTCTTTAATCTTGCCACCTTGTGCGCACAGGCCCCAGAGCGGAGATCGCGTGTGCCCCGAACTGGACTGGGCAGTGGCCACTTGGCGCTGCTGCACTTTACTTTACATCAACCCAATTTGTACTACTGGAAGAAAAAAACACGAAAAAGTCTTCAGGTTTTGACCACATTTTGTTAATTAATATTAGCTTAGTTTTAATTGTATAAATATTAACGTATTTAAATACAATTGAAATAGCTTGGAAAAATTTGAAGTAACATAACCTATTTAAGTATAGACTACAGATTTTTTATCGTTAACCCTTTGTCCGCCAAGCATCGGTCAGAAAAATCGTGCCACACGCCAGAGCGCGCAGTCGGTTAAATTTTTGGACATGATACGCGCACTTTCCGTTCGCGTAATTTGATGTCTGGGGAACAAAGGGTTAATGGTTAACGGCTGCGTGAATTTTACTACACAGTGGCAGAGTCTCTGCCACCGTGTAGTAAGATCGCTATCAATTTAACTACAGAAACAATTTCATAAAGCAACTAATACACTTATTTCATCACTTAAAATCGTGTTTTACTCCGTACATTTTTAAAACGCATGTTTTTGTAGGTGTCACTGTTTAACGCCTGGCTCGGGCTGGGAAAGGGCGAGAAGGACGGTGGACAGCCGCTCTTGTCCACGGCGAAGGGTACGCCGGACCCGGTCACCGACATACCGCCGGCGCTCGCCACTGTCAAGATCGTTGTGCCGACTGGTGGTATAAAACTGACTACATTATACATATTCGATACGGTCACTGAATGCCCTCCTAAAACATAATCGTAGTAGTACCAAATGTAACTATTATTACGGTCAGCAGTGGAAGTAGTTAAGCGGGCGAGGTACTCAAAATAGTCTGTCGATGTCATTTTGAAAATGTTACCTGCTTAGCCACTTTTTCTGCTGACTACCCTATTACAGAAATAAGTTTATTTACGGTAAGTACATGCCCAACGCTCGGTGTAAAGTATGTCGTGTTGTATTCGATATTTCTTATTTGTCTATTAAAAAGTGTACTATGAATAGGATGCGGGCCAAGCAACTTCAGCGGGACAAAGGGTTCCGTGACGGTGGACGTAGAGCGGCCGGTGCTGCTGGGGCTCTCCGCGGACGCCCTGCGCCGGCTCACCCTCATCAACCAACTGGTGACTATACAATGACTCACGCGCTACTTTGGCGATAGAGATTTAATTGCAATATTCACACTTTACTGGTCACATTAAATTTGCCTTCCGTGATAATCGTATAACAGTGCATTGTTCTCAAGTTACGATGGTGTGCAAAATTGTACCTCAATCGGACATTTTTACAATTTCTTTCAAGATTTACCTAAACTAACTAATAATCATTGTAACGGTAGGGCTCTATGTAAGTTTAAATCTAAAATTAATTACGCCTGTTCTATCATTGTAATTATTTTATAGGTGCAAGAAAATTTACAGAGGAATAGGGAGAGAGATATTAATAATTTGAATGATAAGAGTGGTCTCCAGCAACCTCCGTTCTTGGCTTTGCGCAAATTCATGGGTAAGTGTTGTTTCTATAAAACTGCATGAAAATAGATATTTGGTATTCTAGACATGGCGACCGCTTATACACAACACAAGATATTTTTCTAAAGATGAGCGATAACGATGCCGTCAGGAAGCAACAGTTAACTGTTTTTTTTTTTTATACCACGACGGTGGCAAACAAGCATACGGCCCGCCTGATGGCAAGCAGCTACCGCAACCTATGAACGCCCGCAACTCCAAAGGAGTCACATGCGCGTTGCCGACCCTTTACAAAAAGGAGGATTCACTGTGTTGACGACTAAAGGAACAAGAAGGTCCCTCATAGTCAACACACTGGGTCTTCTTTGAGCTCTTTGCTTCGTTATTATCGTTATTATTTCGACTCGTTAGATAAGCTTAGTTTTGTTACTTATGGCAATTCCAACTACCATTTCCAACTGCTGTAAGTATAACTTTCCGCGTAGTTTGCGTTTTTTATTTTTTACTTTAGTTAAGTAACAAGAGAATAAATATCAAGAAAAACATTTGCATTTCCACCTAAGGGCAAATTTTTCTGTATACAACTATACGTAGATGACCGACTCTAGACGTTTAATTTTTTCAGTTAGTCACAGTTTGGAGAATATCGTAATCCAAATGAGCCAAGTCGGTGTGTCGGGCAGCGAAGGCACGGCGGGCTGGGACAGCGCGTCGCTGCAAATAGGGGCCCCGGCGCGGCCGGAGCGGCTGGTCGCGCGCGCGCTCGTGTCCGCGCTGCTGGTGGCCGCCGGCCCGCCCGCCGACCAGCGCCATGTGTTGTTGCAGCCCATGATGCTAGGGTAACTACGGAAATTTATATAATAATTTTAAACAAAACAGAACCGACTTCACTTAGCCTCCACCTTTCCAAAAGCAAATGCTCGAGCTGCTGTAAAAAATACTCAAATCACTATAGGTATGCTTATAATAGTTGAAGAGTTCCCTCGATTTCTCCAGGATCCCATCATCAGATCCTGACCTGGTTACAATGGGACCAACTGCGAAGTATACTATTTAAAACAAAAAAATAATTTTCCAAATCGGTCCAGCCGTCTTCGAATAATCGGTGAACATACATAAAAAAAAAATCAATGATCCCGACGAATTGATAACCTCCTTCGAAATCTTGAAGTCGGTTGAAAAGTAACCCGTTTACATTGTCCTTGAATATCATATAGCCTTCTATAGTTCAAAATGGTGTAGGATTCTACTCAGTGCTGTTGCTCAAATTGTGGAACATCACATATAGGATTACACGTATGTGCCCCAAAGCTCGCATTAGGTATTTACTACGGGACCCAACAAGTAAATTATTTAGTTTTGATATCGAACGTTAGTGTCACCCATTCTCGTCGCGCTGAATTTTAAAATATGTCTCTTTCAACCGCCCAGCATGGAATTGGAATGCAGCTGGGAAGCGTGGCGGAGGGCCGAAGACGGCGTGTCGGCACGCGAGCCGTCCGTACGCGTGGTCTTAGACGTCGACCGCGTCACGCTGGACGTGCGCCCGCAAGACGTCGCCGCCGCGCGCAGGATACAACAAGCAATAGACACGTTCACTGACAAACAGGTAACATCCAATGCGGTTGTGCTTTTACTCAATTAATGAGAATGATTACAATATTTTCTCAAACATGCAATGAAATACTGATGTTATGTTCCTTATAATAGGCTGCGAAGTATCTCGTTTCGTGTGTGGCTAGACGAGAGGTCTTTAATGTAATATCATACAAAATTAGAGGCCTAGGCCGACAAGTGCCTCTTTTTTAATATCCATTCCACATATATTTGTGGCACAGGAACATGGCTTTCAGCCATTTAAAACTACACGTTTGACACGTTTGACATTCTGCCACTACGCCCATTAAAAAAAACAATATATTTTGCAGTTTCCTTTATATAAAATCATCATGAATTGGAATCTCTATGATATTATTCTTATAAATATGTTCTATATTAAGGTATTATAACCTGAGACCATAGACAATATTTGTAACGTCCTGAATTTATTCAGTCACATTCTCTTCTTAATTTTAGCTCATGTAGAATATCCTTAAACGCAACCTCTCGAACAGCGCAGATAAAATACTTACATCTGTGAAAAAAATAATATAGTGGGATTTTTTTAAACATTCTCGTTACTTTATTATGTTGCGTGAATAAGAATGTCGAGTTTTTTTATTCTATAATAATTTGGCTATAGGTACAATAAACGTGAAATAGGTTTAGATGTTGTTCAAATGGAAGTGAACATTATACTTAAATGGCCGATGTACTTACCTACTAGGTATACATTTTCAAAAGCCGTCCTGGGACAATGAAATGCAAAGTCAGAATTTAGCAATCCAGAATCCATAACGTAATGTTTTTACGCATGTTTTTCATTATGTGGTAAGTCTAATTAGTGTCTTTGTTGTAGTTTGATAACAGGGTAATTCATGAATAACAAGATTAATAATTTGGAAACAGTTTGAGGTTTATTGAACTTATTGAATCATTTTACTAAAAAACCTAAGTGAAAAGGTATCTGAAGTGCATACGATAATAATACGATATAACAAATTTACGAGTAGACTATTGCCTTACTTATATCCGAAAAAAAAATATTTCATAGTATACTCGGCCGGAAACCGCTTATTTCCCGGCCTCTGTAGTAATGTATTATTCATGTTATGTTATCTAAAACGGCTGTGCGGGTGCGTACTTGCGTAGGTACTTACGCGAGCAACTTTCATCTTCGCACAAAACATTAAACGATGGATTTTACGTAGTCCATTTTTATCAAAATAGACAGGGAACGCGCGATTCTTCTGTGGGGCGTAAGAGAGAGTCAGACATTAATTCTTGCCATGGAGACGCACCATGTTTACTGTCTACTTCCAATAATTAGTGTCTCACTATAGAGTGAAATTACTTTGAGCGTGGCAGCGGAGGTCGCCCGGCTATGCGGGGTCTTGGGTTATTTAGCCTATTTATGAAACGACGTCACTTCTCTTTCCGGGCAGACTAGGAGCCAAAGTATAGGTGAAAGATATTGTGAGCTAATTGAACCGTTGAAGTTCGATATATTATGCAGACATTTAGTAAAAATACACACAACAATATTTTTACGTTGTTAAGTGCTGATAAAAAAATTGTCATGATTAATTCTGGCCACTTCTATAGAATCAAATTCACAATTTAGTTGTTATTTCATTTTTCTTGTATTGTTTATGCCCAGGAGGAAGAAAAAGAGTTCTTTGCGCCACCGATTGAAAGCTCCGAGAACTTACTACCGTGCCGCAAGCCAATCTTGTCGGATCGGGCAGTAAACGTCGACTCTGCCGATGCGTCGGACCAGTATTATAAAGACGATCTCAAGTAAGTTGTATCAATTTATTTTTCCTAGCGCACCTTCCTATATGTTTGGCCTTTAGGCTTTCTTTTCTTTCTATATGGCGCTTGTGTAAATGTATATTTTTAAGTATCCTTTTAAATCACTGATTTATGACTGAAGGGTTATTACACATTATTATAAACAACCACCCCGGGTCATTCCCCAAATCGAAGAAAAGTCTAATAATAATTTTGTTATATTTTGAAGCTATTTATTTATAACATATTCACAGATAAGGGATTTGTTCTAAAAATACAGTATCATTATGCTTGTCGTAATTTGCGGTTTTTGAAAGTATTTTCAGACGGTTTAAGATGTGTGTAGATAAAATCGTTATTACAGAACTTACTTGATTGACTTACAGAAGCGGAGCATTTAAAATAGTGTCCGGGGGCCAGCTGCCAATGGCTTACCAAGTGATGCTGCACGGAGATGCCATGGCCTGGCGCTACCCGCACCCAAGGACCGTCACTAGAATCACGGTTTTCCCTATACCCGGTGTTGTAAGCGATTTTTGTTGTAACTTTATCTTAAATTATGTTTTTATTTAAAAAATTCTGAGCTACGAGTTGATTAGATCAGATTAACCCACTAGCTAACTAGGGACCCTATTGTTCCTTTTAGCCGTCAACACAGTGAATCCTTTTGTAAAAGGTCGGCAACGCGCATGTGACAGCTCTGGAGTTGCAGGCGTCCATAGGCTACGGTAGCTGGTTACCATCAGGCGGGCCGTATGCTTGTTTGCCACCGTCGTGATATATATATAAAACTGTCATTCTTTATAGGTTAATACATAGGCTGCTATTTATATATCCGGAAACCGGGATTACAATCTTCTTAAATAGCATATTTGACCTCCATGGTAAAATTTGAACTTTTTTAAGTACTGGCCGGTATATTTTTTCTTTCTTATTAACGCTCGTGTTTTGTTTCTGACGGGTTTTAAATGTCATCTCGCAGCAAGAATGGAACTCACTCGTGAAAATATTCGTGCTATGATTTATTATGATTTTCGGCGTGGTTTAACGCAACAACAGTGCATAGATCAACTAACTTCAACTTTTGGTGATGAAGCCCCATCTAAAACTACTGTGTATCACTGGTTTAGTGAGTTCAATCGTGGACGTAGTATGCTTACGGACGAAGTTAAGGCAGGTCGCCCGAAATCGGTCGTTGTACAACAAAATATCGAGGCTGTGCGAAAACTTATAATGGACGACCGACATGTTACGTACCGCGAGATAGAAGCGACTCTGGGTATTTCTATGACCAGCATTAATAGCATATTACATAATTATTTGGCTGTAAAAAAAATTTGTTCGCGTTGGATACCCCACAACTTAACAAAAGAGCAAAAAGATGCTCGCGTCGAATGGTGCAATAAAATGTTAAAAAAATATAACCGTGGTGACTCAAAAGCCGTTTATAACATCTATACAGGTGACGAATCCTGGATCTATGCATACGATCCCGAAACGAAGCAACAATCAACGGTATGGGTGTTTCAAAATGAGCCGAACCCTACGAAAGTTACTCGTGCAAAAAGTACATTGAAACAAATGGTGGCCTGCTTCTTCGGTATTAATGGCCATGTAGCTACAGTGCCACTAGAAAACCGTAGAACGGTTAATTCAGAGTGGTACACGACCATTTGCTTACCGGAAGTATTTGAACAAATTCGTAAAACTAACCAGCGACGAAGAATCATTCTTCATCATGACAATGCCAGCTGTCATACGTCACGCGAAACAACTCTATTTTTGGAGGGTCAAAATGTGGAATTAACGGGTCATCCGCCGTACAGCCCTGACTTGGCACCCAACGATTTTTATTTATTTCCAAATATAAAGAATAAATTACGCGGTCAACGATTTTCGACCGCTGAAGATGCTGTCGACGCATTCAAACAACACGTTATGGAGGTACCTCAGGCGGAGTGGCAGAAGTGCTTTAAAAATTGGTTCACGCGAATGCAAAAGTGCATAGATCATCAAGGGTAATACTTTGAAAAACAATAAAACCATTTTCAGCCGTGTACGTTTGTTTTTTTGTTTCCGGATATATAAGTAGCAACCCTCGTACTAGCAGCACACATTCTGTCAAAATAAAATCAATTAATTATCGTATTGTGTTTTTAATGTAAGGACGAAGAAGTGAAGTGCAAGTTGGAGTTCTACGATCCGCTATTGAAAATATGGGAGCCGCATACTTACGTTACTCTGCCAATATCAGAACCCAACGAAATAAAATTATTGGCAACACCTCCAGGTTAGTAATTCTGATTTATTATATAGTTATAGTACATACACCTTATAGGCATAATAATTTATTTTATTTATTAAGTTTTGCATTCTATTTAGATGCGGTTTTTGCAACATTATGGAGATTTCGTGCGGATTCCGATACCAAGCCTCAAGAACGTACTTTCGAGTTCGACTTCACCAAGTTCATGCCCAGAGCCGACCCACTGGTAAGATTTTCTTAATGTCAAATGACTACCGTAAACAGCGAGTTTTTACACTATGCTGGTAAGGGCACATTCGTGTTTCCCGCGTTAGTTTCGCCCGGTTATGATGCTGCGTCTGACGCTGCCAGATTATGTGGCTGCTGCCCTAAAAACTTCCTCTGATGGCAAGCTAGGGCAATTCTAGGAACAGGAGGATTGAACAGGAAGGTGTTTAAACTAAGTCCCTTCTTCTTGCTCTGCTCACTGTCCTGCTCTTAACGGCTGAATTGAAATGGGCTACTTATGCCCAAAAATATTAAAGCGTTCTTGTGCGACTCTATTTTTGAGCTCAGTAAATAAATGAATCAGTGATACGGAGTGTAATGATATTGTTTGCGTGTAGGCATCGGACCGCGACGGGCCGCCGGCAGAGGCGCGCGTCGGGCTCGTGAGCGCCGAGCAGCTGTCGAGCGCGCTGCGCGTGGACTCGTACTTCTCGCCGCGCTCCGTGCCGCGCGTGAACGCCGCGCTGCGCTGCAGCGAGCTCGAGCTGCACGCGCACAACTCGCTCCCTGTGCTGTCCAGGTACACGTGCGATCTCAAATTGCTATGAAATCTTTTACATGATATTATAGCACAATAATGTCGATGATCCAAGCATAATTCCGCATTTTCGAGTCGACATAAGGATACCCTTGTGCACAATCATATTAATTACGGATAAAATATATAATTTCCTAAACCTACCTGGTAGCCAGCGAATTTAGCGATGACGATGAGATTGTCGGTTTGCAGCAAGGCGCGGTCGCTCGAGGGGTACTACGTGGCGCGGCCGCTGCGGCGCAGCCACCGCGTGCTGTGCGTGAGCGCGGCGGACACGGTGGCGCACGCGCTGCTCGGCTCGCGCGCCGGCCGCGTGCTGCTGCTCAACACCAAGCTCTCGTGAGTAGGATTACTGCAGATTTACAAGCGAAGGATAACACCATTGAAATCTAGCTTATTAGCTCTAAATAAGCCCATTAAAGAAAACGTCTGAGGTGGAGCACATACCGTGCATGAGGTTTGACGACTAAAATTATGTGTTTAGGCAATCCAAAGTTAAATTGACCAATTTTTTAAATAGGGTGAAATTTTCGTATTACCCATATTCAAAGCCGGGAAAGGGCGGTAGATCCGGTTAGTCTTTCCGTCGCTGCGATTTATTGCCGAAGGGCAAGATAAAAGGAAGGCTTAGATGATGATCTATCACAGCAGCGATCGAGAAAGAAGAATGGGCGGATAAACAAATACCTAGATGCCTATTGTATAGAAAGGAACGATACCAAATTAATACCAAAGGATCATCATGGCACATGGTGTAGAGAAGAGAAGCGTTTAGAGTCGTATAGTGTGTTGAAATATAAAATTAGTTGTGTCGAACAGATGCGACATCCTAGAGTGTTCGACGGGCACGCTCGAGCAGATGGTCGGTTCGACGGGCGTGCAGGCGAGCGCGTCGGTGCCGAGCGGGTTCGCGCTGTCGCGAGCACGTGTGCGCGCTTGCACCGAGCCGGTGCGCGTGGCGCTGCACGTGCCTCGCCTAAGCACGCTGCGTGCGCTCGCCAATGACTGGGCGCCGGCTTTACAACAGGTATCTTTACAATCCAGTTACCGGGGCATATTGCCCTGCAAAAGGTGAGGGTTTATTGTTTTCTGGCGTATAGGGTGATTATTAAAAATCTAGATACCTTAATAATACATTAAAACATTTTGACCCCCACCTTTTGTAAGGTAATGTTGAAGATGATTTTACAATGACTGGATAATGCTGGCTTGTACTCCATTTTTTATGTAGTCACTAGCGACCCGCCCCGGCTCCGCACGGGACTTTTTTGTAGACCTTTTTAAGGTGTACAATACTGTAGTACATTATTTTGATCAATCTCGTAGGGTTCAGCCAGCGTTTGCAATGTAAGCGCAAAAAAAGTGTTTATTTACGATATCATATCACATTAGAAACCTCTAAAATTATTAGTGTTTCTCTACTACATCATGCATGTATTATACATATAAACCTTCCTCTTGAATCACTATCTATTTTAAAATCCGTTGCGTATTTTTAAAGATCTAAGCATACATAGCGACAGACAGCGGAAAGCGAATTTGTTTTATACCGTGTAGTGATGTTTTTTTTAATACCACGACTGTGGCAACCAAGCATATGACCCGCCTAATGGTAAATAGTTACCATAGCCTATGGACGCCTCGCCTGTAATTCCAGAACATATGTTAACAATATATGCATGTTGTTAGTCATTAAATATTTTTTAATTGGTGTAAAATAACGAGGTATCCTAGTATGACCTCAGCACCTCCTTGGTGCATAATGTACTATCAAACCATCTGCTGAAGGTCCGTTCTGCCACATAACGTGAAGAAACAAGTCAAAACATACATGATCAAACATATTTTCCCCATATGTTGATAGAAAGCTGAGGCCTCAGCTTTCAAGGTAGTGTAGTGAAAAGTAAATTGAAATTTCAGTGCAATGGAGACATACATGAAGAGAGAACATCGATAGATAATGAAAAGAAAAAAGTGAACAGTCGTGATTTCGAAGCGGAGGCAGCAGCAGTGGGGGAGCTTGAGGGCCGCGTGTCCTTGTGGCTGTATAACAGCTGTTCTAGCGCTCTGCGCGTCGGCCAGGAGGGCTGCGACGAGGTCGTGCCGCTGGGGCCCGACACGATGCTTGCTTACCGGTAACACGCGAATATTCTTATACTGCAGTTGAACGGACTTCATATTTATTATAGCAAAAGTGATGTATTTTTATTGTAATGCGCATTAATTCTTATTGTATTTGTTATCTAAGTAACTCTTATTTTTAGGTGGCCATCTCCAAATGCTCCTTTCAAAATCCGATTTTCTCTCACTGGGCCTTCAGCAGACTGTCATTGGTCCTCAAGTAAGTTAATATTAATACTGAACATTATGTATTTATGAATCTCTGTAGATCATGGGTCGAATGGATGTACCAAGTCTAGTATTTTTTTTTGGTTATATCCCAAAGAATATTCAAGGTCGGGTAGTAATAGGAAGTAGTTGTGTAAACGTGTTTATCTACACTCATATTGTAAGTTCTCTAAAACGTGTTCGAAAACGGTAGGCAATGGCTAGCATTACCACGACCGATTTTACTATGATAAGCTTTTTATCTGTGGCAGTAACGTAATTTTAACTTTACATGCTCAACTATTGATGTATTATGAGTTTTGGTAACATAATGTACACCTGCACCCTCCCGCGCATCCCCCGACACGCGCCTCCCCGACCGCCGGCACAATCGAGTTGGCCATGGCGGCGCAATGGCGGCCATTCTATGGTTTCCGAATACGGCATTTAGAATAAATAATATGAGTGTATATAAAGCAGTGTATGCAACTGTACGTAATTAGGCCTTAAAACACTCGTGTGATCTTATTATGAAATTCGCCTGCGGCTCATTTCATAAAACCAAACTCATGTTTTAAGGACCCTTATTACGTAACAGTTACATAAACTACTATTATCTACACCAATATCATAAATCCTCTATTCCGCGTTCGGAAACCGTATGTAATTACCACCATTATTGCAACCAGTAACGTAACATCAGTGTATTATCTGTGATAGTGTGGTAAATACGTATGAAAATGCATTACCTACGGTAACGTAATGAAAATATGCCCTCCTCTCCGACCGCCGGCACGCGCCCGCCCGACCGCCGGCACAATCGAGTTGATCATGGCGGTGCAATGGCGGTCATTCTAATGGTTTCCGAACACTTCATTTAGGATTTATAATATGTGTGTATATTAAGCAGTGTATGCAACTGTACGTAATTAGGCTTTAAAACAAGGACCCTTATTACTTAACAGTTTCATAATAGTAGTTTATGTAACTGTTACGTAATAAGGGTCCTTAAAACATGAGTGTGGTTTTATGAAATGAGCCGCAGGCGAATTTCATAATAAGATCACACGAGTGTTTTAAGGCCTAATTACGTACAGTTGCATACACTGCTTTATCTACACATATTATTTATTTTAAATGCCGTATTCGAAAACCATAAAATGGCCGCCATTGCACCGCCATGGCCAACTCGATTGTGCCGGCGGTCGGGGAGGCGCGTGTCGGGCTGTCGGCGGTAGCGCGGGAGGGTGCCGGTGTACATTATGTTATCAAAACTCATAACACATCAATAGTTGAGCATGTAAAGTTAAAATTACGTTACTGCCACAGATAAAAAGCTTATCATAGTAAAATCGGTCGTGGTAATGCTAGCCATTGCCTACCGTTTTCAAACACGTTTTAGAGAACTTACAATACTTACGAGTGTAGATAAACTACTATTTTCTACTCGTCGACTGTAATGCTTGAATTGAGATTGTGTAGACCGAACTACTATTTAGCGCATACTTTCCGATAGAGACTTTATGGTCGCATTTTGTAGCATCGCCAACGATGGTACAATAGTATTTTGTGCAACAGGTACATAATAAGGGTTCTTAAGATTCGAGTGTCGAAGTTACAAAATGAGGCGAAGCCGAATTTTGTAATAACAGACCCGAGAATTTTAAGACCTAATTATGTACCGTTGCACACGAAACTTTTTCTACGACAGTAGCAAAAACGTAATTAATAAATAATTTTAAAGTTCTTAAGTATCACGAGTACATAAATCAATTTTGTTTTAAGATTTTTCTATCAACTAATAACTCTTACTTTCGTGCCGAAGTCTTCGGATATTCACTGTGAAGTTTTCTTGTCACTTATTTTATGAAAATTAACATAAACTTCTTGATATTAACATAATATACGAGTTTAAATACAAAAATTAAGCCGTACATTGTGTTGAAACTTTTTAAATATTAACTTTTTGACTAAATGTCATAGACAGACCACGAGTTGGTTTTCAATTGCAAAAAAATATGGCTTCGTTCAAGTAACTCTCAATGCAAAAGTTTACATTAAAGTACTATTATGCTTTTCATAAATATGAAAACTAAATTATTTAAGATATTAATACTTTAAAAAAGACATGATAATGTTTTTATCATAGTTTGTGCAAAAATAATTTCAAGTATATATCAATTTGAAAATATAATTTATATTGTAAACAAGAACGAACCCTTTTTAGACATGGCACCTGGAAGTCAGTGTATTAAAAAAACAAAAACAGTTGCACAATATGTTTTGTGTGACTGCTAGCAGTTATAGAAAGTACCTATAGACAAATAGACTTTAGCGCCTTCACTTAAATGATGTAGTTTTAGATACCACTATCAGTCATTTAATTGGCATATAGAAGTGCTGGAGTAGAAAAAGGATTTTCATACAATATTGTAACAATGTTGCCCGAGCCCGCGCGGCCACGCCGCCGTCGCCGGGGGGCTCGGGCAACTTACTCAATTGTATAGAGGCAGCAGGTCTTTCGTCGAACTCAATTCTAACCGGCTCGCCTATATTGAGCACTCGTAGAAAAAGTATTGTGATATCAAGCTTTTCAATCTCGTACCTTACTTAGGCCACTCAGCAAGCTTCGTTTTCTAAACACGGTACTCGACTGAAAAGCTCTTGATTATGTCACGATTGTATAATAGTAGATTGTGTAACAAGGGAGCAAAATGAAATATTTACGGCGAGGGCGTATATTGATTCCCAAACGAAGCGATGGAGTCTATAATAGAATCCAGAGCGTAGCGAGGGATTCTAAAGTAGACTCCTGAGCGTAGTGAGGGATTCAAGTGTTAACGCCCAAGTTGAAAATAGTTTTGCTCCTATGTGACACATACTGCTTTTCACACCACCGTAGAGGAAAATATTTTATTTATTGTTGAATCATATTTATTTTAACTTTATATGTGCTTAGTGTGCTTCGTGATTATAATGAATCTATTAATTTAATAAGAAATTTGATTGTGATGACGGACTGGCTGAAAAAAAAAACGAATGTCCTAGAACAGAAAAGTGCCACTTTGTTCCCTCCTAGCAGGGAAGAAAAAGCCCGTATACGACTAGGTGGTGTGAAAAATACTATTGGCACATCTAGTTAAAATAGTTGTTGTTCTGTTGTTTCGTAGGTATACCGTTCGCGTCGGGCGAGAGCCGCGTGCGGCTGCCGGGCGCGGAGCCGGCGGCGTGCGGCGTGTTCGTGCACGTGCGGGGCGAGGTGGCGGGCGCGCGGCGCACGCTGCACCTCTCCGGCCGGCTCGTGCTCGCCAATGCTTTGCGCCACTCGCTGCACTTCAAGGTAGCTGTGATATCGGCAAGCTGTACGAATCAGAAAACCCTTCACCGTTATATGCGGGTGTTGAATCTGTAGACATCCATCACTTATGCACACATCGGTGCTTGTAATTAGAACGGTGTACGCATATATTCGTGAATAATCGACATTATATATTATACTTTATTATTATTACATCTACTCGCGGTGAGGTCCTAGCCCTATTTAAGGGTGCATTCTCAATTATGTGAGGGGACCTTTTCACTGAAATATCATATTTAACCTTTATCGAACGAGCGAGCGCAGTGAAGCGAAGTGCCTACAGAAAACTTCGGACACAATAAAACTTTAAAGAACTGTCAATTGGCTACTGAGACATTTTAATTTTGAGCGTTTCTCCCGCGATAACTTTTGTAACGTTTTTCTGATCTTTATGAAATTTGTCGGGGTTGTAGCAAAGATACATATAATTTGAGAGTACGTGTATGAGCAGGACCGGTCATGGAGTTATGGAACTAGAAGGCGAAAAACGATCTTCATAGGGGTCAGACTAGCAAAATGATTGAAGTGGAAAATAGTAATACTAAAATAGGTAAAAACTGCCGAAATTGTCTCAGTTATAAAGGACACAGCCTATACTTTAATATTAAATATAAATTAATATTAGATATTTGGGGACAATCTTACTCAAATCAACCTAGTCCCAAACTAAGCAAAGCTTGTACTATGGGTACTAGGCGACGATACACATACTTAAATAGATAAATATATATTTAGATACATAGAAAACACCCATAACTCAGGAACAAATATTCGTGATTAACACACAAATAAATGCCCATACCAGGATTTGAACTAGGGCGCCCGGTCGTATCCGGGTCTCGTGTACCCGTTTCGAATACCCGTTTCTGAATAACAGGCCACACGGTTTTCTGGCCCGTTCCGCGTATCTGGAAAGGTCCTTGGCGAGTGGCTGGAGGTACGGGTCGAAACGTGTCGAGTCGTTAAAAAGCTACGAAAAAGAAACGAATGAAATAAATATAAACCTTATTTGAATCGGTTCTAACTACTTCGGGCCGGTATTAACTACCCGTGGAAACGTGGAAACGTGTCTTGGAAACGTTTCCAAGAGACGGCGGTTCGTGTAAACCGGTTCCTTAGCACCGCCGGTCTTAAGTATGTACACGGGTATTCGTCTCCGCGTGTAACACGTATAGCTGGAGGTCTAATTTGAACCCGGGACCTCCTGCTTCGTAAGCAGGGTCACTACCGACTGGGCTAGGAGGCCGTTAATTAGAACAAAAAACATTGCGTATTATTACGGGAATAAAAACAGTAGGCGCAAACTATGAATTACATTATACGTCGTTTGACACTACTTTCCACCTACAAAAACTTTTGGCAATGGTATAATCTAATTATTTAGGTATATAATTTCTGATAACATTGCATCAAACCCAGATCTCTAAGATTTGTTTTCTAGGAGTGGTTTGCATTCTTTGACTTCCATCACTTTACAGCTGCCAGATGTCCAGATCTAGTATATAGTAATAGACATAATAGTATATAAGCACAGTATAGCAAACTGACTAGAGGGGTTTCGTTACTCTCATTATTGTGTGTCGCTAGAGGCGCTAATGTAAAGTTGTAGACGGAGGTTTTCGAAATTTCAAATACCTTAATTAATGGGGATTTGCGGAATTATTTCTAATTTAACACTGTTTTGAATATTCTGCCATACCAGGATATTAATTATGGCAAATATGACTTACATGTCATTGAATGTGAATGCTTTAAAAGCAGAACTAAGAAAATACTCCTTTTTTAAATATTCTTTTAACTGTGGAACACTGCGGCGTCGTCGATATTCTTACAGTACTATACATTGTATTAAATATTATTTAGACGTAAAATTGGTTTTCACGAACGTAATAAAAAATACAGCTGTATTTTAGTGGACCCCGTCTACAGTGGCGCCAACTGGTGAGTAAAAAAACGGTAGCTCTCATTGACAAATGATTTCCTTGGACGATAGGTGCGAGCCAAGAATGCGGGTTCCAAAGCATGGCGTTCGGTGTGCTCGGGAGAGTTAGACGCAGAGGCCGTGGGGTGCAGCGTCCTGTGTGGCGTCGACTGTGAGATGGTGCTCAAGTGAGTTGTTTTGCGTCATCGGCTAATTAAAATTCACTACTACGCAGTAAGAATCATGTTTTTTTCACTTCTCATGCTCAAAAAGTGTGTCATAGTATGCTTACCAAGGCGGACTAAAGTAGTTCATTTAGCCTCTAGGGCTAGTATGTATAAATATTTATGATTTACAAAACATTTTAAATTGACCAATCGGAACACTTCACCATAATAAATCCACCAAACACAACACACATATCGAAGTTAATCGGAACGCTAGATACTTTATCTACACTCGCACTTTAAGTCCTCTAAAACGTGTTCAAAAACGGTAGGTAATGGCTCGCATTACTACAACCGATTTTACTATGATAAGCTTTTTATGTGTGGCAGTAACGTAATTTTAACTTTACATGCTCAACTATTGATGTGTTATGAGTTTTGATAACATAATGTACACCTGCACGCTCCCGCGCGGCCGCCGACAGCCCGACACGCGCCCGCGCGACCGCCGGCACAATCGAGTTGGCCATGGCGGTGCAATGGCGGCCATTAGGATAAATAATATGAGTGTAGATAAAGCAGTGTATGCAACTGTACGTAATTAGGCCTTATTACGTAACGGTTACATTAACTACTATTTTTGGTGCGTATACTGTGTAATAATTAAAGTATTTTGTATCTATGTCAAAGAAGTTAAAAAAATTAAAAGACCGTCAAGTTAAACCATAATTTAACCTTAGTTTAGTTATTGTGCGTGAATAATAAGTATTTTTATCTTATTTTCTCGCAATCGAAGTGAAAAATAGTATGCAGTACTCTGGTCTAAAAGCCATATTACCACTCGAACAATTTTCCCTCACTTCGTTCGGGAAAATAACCACCTCGTGGTAATATGGCCTACTTTAGACCCTTGTCAAACAATCTACTATTAAACGCTTTTGCTTTATTGAATTTTCTTTTGTAAAATAGGGACTTTATGACAAGGTTCTACAGTGGCCTATTTTACTGTACAGTATGCTGCAAAAATGCATACCCACATTATGAATGAATTCATTCATTAATTGGGTATGCAATTATACAACTGATAGTACAGTCAGCTGCAGATAAAAGACCCCCCTGCATACAAACTGTATGCAGCGTGGGCCTTTTTCTCTGCAGCTGACCGTACCTGTAAATGTTAAACAACGGAGGTGAGATGGGACGAATTTGTTTTATTTTCGATTACAATTTCGATTACGATTACTTACAGGATAGGAAAATCTAAAACAGTATGGTATTGATAAACTACCAGGGCTTATCCAAAAATCTAGCCTTTGATTAATAATAAAAAAACAAAACTAATTGCGCCCTACAATACTTTTTTTTATTTGGTGCTAGATGACAGCATCTAATTGTAATATGTGTGCAGTGTGCACATAAACTAATAAAGACTAACAATAAAATCTAACAAAAAAAAACATATGATACTAATAACTTCGCGAGATTATATCAATTATCACTATTTTTGGATCACCCCTAGTATTACATTATTTTGGTCGATTAAAAATAAAATCAGCCTCGGCTTACCACGTAAAATGTTTTCTGTGCGATTCTTCTGGTTTAACATTATTGTCATTTTCAGAATAAAATTTACTACGCAGGAAACTGGTTGGTCAGGTGACATTCCCCTGAAGGAATGCCCCAAAGAAAACGTGCCGTGGCTTGTTAAAGGTAAGATTACATTACGTAACAAACGGAACTTAATAGTACATTACTTACCTAGGGCTGTAAAAAAAAGAAAGCCCGAAATCGCAGGTATTTGGGACCCGAGCCGCAGGCGAGGGTTGTAAATATGCGATAGAGGGCTTTCTTTTTTACTGCCCGTGGTGAGTACACAATTTTACGTCCCCACCTGGCCATAATGCGAGTTTTACCGTAAGCGTAGCGAGCGGTAAAACTCACATTATGGCCAGGTGTGACGTAAAATGTATTACATCGCATTCCAGATTAGTGACTTTGTTTAAGGAAATTTCCGGACAGTACCTGCAGTTCGCATACGAAATCCACCATCCAATTTTGACGACGGCGGCGGTGTTTTATTATGTAAGGGAATTCTACCTTGGACAGTTTTTTTTACTTTGATTTTTTGAAAAAAAAAATGCAAAGCCTGCCTGCTCGCCAGACGTGTGATTTTCAAAAGATTGACTATTAAGCTACATTATTCCACAGTAAAAAAACGATACCATTACTATTTTAAAAATAAGTGTTGTTAAAAAAAATCTTTATTGCAGACTTTTTAAGTCCATAGTTTGGTTAGTAGGTACAGCACAGTGACAACAACAAAAGACAATTTAGGACAGATGTTAGTAACAATCATAAATCATAATATCTAAATAATTTCAATAGAAAACTAATAACGGCGGGGCGAGGCACGTAATACGACAGTCCACCCTTTCAGCAAACGTGTACTCAGGTTGCTGTTGGTGCTTCCCCGCACAATATGTCCAAGGTAGAATAGCTTCCGCTATCCATCCCGTTATTAAACATGACTATCCGGTATCCGGCCAAATAGTAAAATTATGGTTGGCTAGGCCGGATACCATATAATGGCCGGGTATCCGTTGCAACTCAAGAAATCACTAAAATTTTTACCCATCTGATTGCTGTATGTATGTGTTGACGAGATAGACATAGGAAATAATAGACGAACGGTATCAAACAAAGTTTACCTAAAATATGGATTTGTCAATTCGGTTATAGTCACAAAACCTATTATTTCTACCGCAAGTATATGACTAGTAGATATAATTTGATCTCCATATTATTCGGCAGTCTTGCGTCTGGTATAATTTCAACTAAGTGATCGGTGGGTTACTTTTGACTCTTCGACAAAAGGCGTCGTATAGGACGCGTTTTACTTCGCCATTTTTTGTGTGAGAATCAGTGATGATTGCGATTCACAAAGAATGGACATATATTTAGTTAGCAAATGACGCGCCTTGTTCACAGTGCCGAGTGAGGGCGAGACGGAGTACGTGTCGGTGTGGTGCCGCGTGGTGCGAGCGCGCGCCGACGGCCGCGTGCTGGCCGCAATCTGGCCGCTCTACGTGCTGTGCTCGCACTTACCGCTCGACACCGACGTCAGTATAATGCGCTATCAAACATATCTAACGGAACACTCGCATGCCGTGCGAGGGCGAGTCGGAGTACGTGTCGGTGCGGTGGTCGCTCTACGTACGACAGCGGCGTGGCATCACGAGCACGAGTGGGGACTCCCGAACTTTGACTCGCCTTATCTCTTTGCCAAACTTGCTTGATTGACGAAAGGATAAATACATGTATTTTTTTTATAATTGAGTTGACGGACTAATATTACTATCATATATTTTTTTATCCAGGAGAATACCCTATTTATGATTCTTTCGTTCAGGTATTAGTATCGACGCAGACGGAGTCGCCGCTGGAGGTGGCCGTGCGGCTGTCACCGCTGGTGCAGACGGCGGCGGGCCGCGGGGCTTGCACGCACCTGCTGGCGCCCGGCACCACCGCGGCACGCCACCAGCTGTCCTTCCAGTACAAGTAATATATCAATTTTCAACACACCTGCTCGTTACGAGGTTCTTATTCCACCGCTTTTATGCTCATAATCCTAGATATTAAACACGCGTGCATTTCACAATAATTATCCAACTAGTGGAATAATTTAATAATCCGATCAAGTGACGTTTCTACTCTAGTACCAAGTTGTACGTACGCAGACGAATCGTTGTAATTTAGTCGGGTATTACCTTTACTTTTTTTTAACTCTTTATGAGTTTACATTCTAAAAAAGTAAAAAAAGTAAATATATTAAAAATATACACATTTACGATAGAATACAAATTATACAATCCTGATTGTGAATAAGAATCATTTCAACTTATTATATTACTCGTAATACACAATAAATTACGTTTTAAACACGAATTGTCTGTTTTAATATTGGCTGTTTGGCATTATACGTCCGCGCCTTTGCCTCAAGCTGCACGCACATCCAAAAAAGAAAATTGCGCGCCATTTATAAGTTAACCTCAAATCATTGTTTATTTGTTAGATTTTTCTCGTCGTGTTTTATTAATTTAAACAAATTATATTTTCAATGAAGACAACTTTAGCGTTAATATAACGTCTGGATATATTTCAAAATTGTGATATATACTAGTAAAATGTCATCATAAAAATCTAGTGAGCAATACGAAAGAAAAAAATACTATAATTTATTGCACAATAAATGATTTGATAAAGAGTTCCAGATACTCAATAACATCACAAAAAAGGTTAGTTAAATTTAATTATCTTAGGTTCGTAAGTACCTCTATCCTGTAAACATTCGGACAATTAATGTATTTATCAAAAGTTATTAATTATACTATTATGTTATTTCCTCGCAAGTGTGTTGAAAAACGTGGTATGAAACGCGTGTGCTTGATCATTACATAAGCTCAGCTTCCTTATGCGCGCTCACATACGTTCGTGCGCACAATATCGCTTCGTATGTAATGATCAACTTAGCACACTTGTATCATAATGTACTATTACTGCCTCAGCGGCACAGGCTTGCTTGAAATGACTGGTCAGCGCATCGTATCCTTGGCTTAGCACGCACTGCGGTTTTTTAAAAGCGGTTCCGCAACCGCAAAAAATGTAACGTACGGCATTCTTTATAAGCGCACACACTTGCAAGAAGTTCGGTGTCAAGTGGAAAAAAACCGCAGTGCGTGTTAAGCCTTTCCTTAGTTTACGAACGCAGTGGTAAGCATCCGGCGGAACGTTTGGCGTTACCTCGACTTTTCAAGGTTACTTAATTAGTACAGTGTTCACTGAGGCCACTCTAATATGTTTACATTTGTTTGCCGTGGATGCGTTGCTGAATCGCGTTGTATCGTGAAAGGGTTTGCTCATACATAAAAAACGGGTGCTTTAATAGGCACTTTACGTACGCAAATTTTGGGACGGCCATAATTATTGTTGACGTTAGTTTAGATAGACTGATTTTTTCTACCGTACGAATTATTTAGATATTTTTTGCTCGTTATGTTGGGCAATAAAATGTTGTAAATTAGAATGTCCTAGATGTATGTTATGTTACTTACATTTATTTTCCTCATTTTTTCAGCGTTGCTCGAGCCGTGTAAGTTCATTCTATCGGTTATATTTTTTTAGGAATTAATATTGAATCGTGCAACTCACACCCACTAATGAATTACAACATCAAATCATGGTCTAAATTAGATACGTTATGAGTAGGGTAGATTTTTCGATATTAATTTAACTGTAATGAGTGCCAAGTGGATTATTTCGCTAATTGTAATAGTTAACTGAGGGATGCCTTGAGCTGTGAGCCTATACATATTCCTACCCCCTTATTTATACTATGAAAACCTCTGTTTAAAATTTGTTTTCTCAAACGTGCTCGGAAATGGCTGCATTTTATTTGTAAATCGAATACTTTTTAAAGTGCCTAATTTAGTTCATTTCAATTTAAAAAGTTAAAACTCTATGATTCTTTTAAAACACCATTCATTTAAACAGCCGTGTGGAAAGGGCTTAACACAGTGCGCGCGCGATTACGCATACGCGTACTTTGTCCGGTATATAGCACTACAACTTATTTGAAAGAAGAAACAAACTCAGTAGTGGGTTACTTGCTTCCTGCTAAGTTAAGAGACAAATATATCTGGGTTTATGACCTAGGTATGAATTCTAAGACCAGCAAAAATGCAAACATCTTTTCCGGAAATGTGTTTTAGCTTATTTCAGTGATCAATCAAAAAACAACAAGTCAACTACGTCGTGGTCTATTTATTATATGCTTAATAGTACAACCTATTGTAGGATTAAACACAGCATCATCACAACTTATCCAGAATAAATGCTTGTACTTTTTCCTATTTTTCTTACATATTTAAGAAAAGCACAATAAATACCTCAGCAGAAACGGGAATTTTCTGACTCGGAACCAGTGCCAGACCTCGGCAAGTCTCGCCCTTTGTTTTCTCGACAATAATGTACAATTGTTTTCAACGAACACATAACTCAAAATGACAAATAGGGACAAACAAATGTCAACGGCATTTGAGATTGAACAGATGTTTCTGAATAATGTTAACAGAGATGTGGAGCACCCCGTCACCCGCGAGGCGATCCCGCTACACTACGGCGTCACCGACACCTCCGTGTTCGACAAGCGGCCGCCTGTCAACAACATCAATGACATCATTGAAGAGATCCGCGAATGGTGAGTTAACTGTAACAGGCGCGTGTCTTAAGAAAATATAATTGACTCGTCACTCAAAAAATAATGGACGGGTATTTTTATTTTGACAACTAAACGAAAAAGAAATATGGAGATAGTCCATTAAAATTGTTTATGGTAAAACAAATATTTAAGGTCAGATCGTGCTATACTATACTTTACGTGCTATCTATGTTTGACAAGTTCTGTGTAGAAAATCCTAAAATTTCAGTTACAAGACCATGCGACATACTGAAATTAATTTACACAATGTATTTATTTAACTTGGGATGTAATTCACGTTCAAGATTTGACTTGGCTAGTTTTCACATACAGGCTATTTTATAATATTTCTCTAATAGACTTACGTTCGTTAAGTTTAGTCGTTTAGTAGAGTAGTCCCTGTTATTACTGGCTGGTTGGTATAAACTAGCTAAGACAAATCTTGAACTTGAATTACACCCCAAGTTAAATAAATATATTGTGTAAATTTTTTTTAGGATGTTTCATGGACTTTTAGGATAACTGAAATTTTAGGATTTCCTACGCAGAACTTGGAAAACATATAGATATCAATTATTTTGTCGGCGAAGAACTTGGCTCTCATTTCACATTAATTGTTTGGTGGGATACCATTAATTTTTGTATAAAATAACACCGTAAACAGCAGTTTTAACTATACGATACAAGACATACTCGTCATATTCCTGTTCACCTACTTTTGTATAGAACTACGCATTATTGTGTATCTTTAAGATATAATATTACTGTATTACTGTTCTGAAAAAATAAGTCCCGCCGAGTGTCTTGCCGGTCATAATACTTCTCGGGTCAGAGGTGTAGGGTTAGAACCGGTGGTAGTTTTTTTTTATCTGACGTTCATAAGTGCATGGTAATGTGCCTTAATTGAAGAATAAATATGTTTATCTTTAGTACCAAACGTGATCCCCGGCAGTGTAAAATTTATCAAATGCCCATATTTAATGATAATGTGCATGAATATGAATAAGGCGATTTTCACATAATTTTGATCGTATCTTAATACGTCTTTATAACAATCGGGGTAAGGATGTGTTACGATTTATTTTGCCTATTTGACCGCTACATGACCCTGACTGTACTATATTATGCGATTCAAATAACATTAGGACTTAAAACGATACTGTGCTAGCTCTGTCTCTAAGGTGATTCCGAAACTAAAATTCATTTTTGCTATTACAAATTAGATAGGCCCTTAGTGTGTAACTAAAAAAATTTTTTTGGAAAATATTACAAATCGTATAATATCAGTTACTTGTTCTTAGGTTCGTAACGACACAATTACCAAGCTGAATGCCTAATTTCAACTTGCTAGGTCATCTGGAGGAGGGTTAGGTTTTTGATGCTAAGTCAGTCAGTCAGTGAGAAAAATCCTGATTTATAGATGTTTGTATCTCAATAACCGATTGAGCTATTGTAAGGAGTTAGTTCATAAGTAAGAAATGTTGCAAACCTTGCTATTTGTATAACTAAATTACGTGTACTTGAATAAAGTTTAGCCTTTAATCAGCATTCACAGTGTTCACTTGAACACCCAACATCCCGTTCCACATGGCGACCCTACCAGGATCCTGAAATTTGGGATTTGGGTATAATAAGTGAACCTAATTTTATATGACTGAAGAACAAACAAATTATTTTAATAAATATTTAGATTTGTTTATTTTAAGTAGACACACTACTATATAAATTATAATAAACTTATATAGATGTCATACACAAAGGAAAAAGTAACCTAGGCCTCCGGTGCCCAGGGCTGGGATCGAACCAGCGTCTTCTGAATTTACGGCAGACGCCCGTACCACTAGGCTAAATTTCATTATGTTTAATAGATTTTGAGTTACGTAGGGGTCAAAAGTGGCTCCAAATGGTTCGTATAATATAACACACGGCCGCTGCGTCGCCAGTTCTCTTCTTTTGAACTTGGCTTGACACGCTGTTGCGTGTCTATAAATGTGATAAACTAACTGACGGACTAATAGACCGTAAGCCAGGAACAAATTTCGTTGGTCATCGCGTCATAGGCGACAACTTGTGAAGTGGTTAAGGGCGATGTGTAATGCTCGTGAAGGTCAGCTGCCTCTCCGTTGGTGGGTTGAAGAACGGCAGACATGTAATCGATTTAAAAAAAAATGGTCATCGCGGCCCGATTGATACTTTGTCAGATGATAGTTTATATCCTATTATAAACATAAAAAATCGTCAAATCATAGCAAGTAAATTTTATAGTGTTATTTTTGCTTGGTAAGAAGATATGATTTTTTGAAAATCGTAAATATTGCAGAACAGTATTAGTACGACAAAGTCGTTTTTTATGGTTATATGCCAATAAATAATGGTTTTCTTATCATAAAGGAGTTCTATTAAGTTCTATCATAAAAGGAAGGGATTAAATTTTGTTATAATACATACACATTAAACGAACCAATCCTTTAATAAAACAAATTCATTACTTTAGTGACGGAGCCGCATCGCAGAATAAAAATAAAAAGAATATGGCGAATTTGTGTTACCATGATGAAGATTTTGGACTGCAAGCAGACTGGAACTTCTTTGCTACAGCACATGGGAAAAGCCCGTGTGATGGTGCAAGAGGCACCATCAAAAGAATAATCCGAAAAGCTAGTTTGCAAAGAACAGCGGAAAGTCACATATTAACCCCTCAAGCGATGTTCGACTTTTGTACGGAGCGGATACCTGGCATTACATTATTTTTCGTGTCAAAAGCAGATGTCGAAGCTTCAGAATCAAGCTTAACAGAGAGGTTCGAGAATTTACTCACGATTAAAAATACTAGATCATACCATCATTTCGAACGTCTGTCGTTCGACACTTTAAAAGCTCGTAAATATTCAACATCACAAACTTTTGAAGTTGTGACAGTTAGGAGGCAGTTATCGAAACGTAGAAGTAAGGTTTAAATTAATTTTGTAATTTTCTATTTGAGTATTTCTTTATTATAGTGATGCTTTTAATTTAGTTAAGAAATAAATAATATTTAGGTGCAGTTTTATGTGTTTAAGACACTTTTATTAACTATCTATAAAATCAAGTTGCGATGTTATTTTCAGCATATGATCTATCATTTTGTGGTAAATTTAAATTTTTATTTATACTGAAACCAGGATTTTTCAGCATCCAAAGTGAACACGTTTCTATTTTTCAAAAAGGAGTTCGTCAATTCTGGGCCACCTGATATAAACCGTATACAGTTTGTACTGCAATGTAAAATAAATACTCATTTTATTACTAAAGTAGACAAAATATTGCAAAAAAAATGAAACGGGAATTAGAAATACTAAATAAATAAACATTATGTTGATTTTTCCGCGATTAAAATACAGCAAGACAAGTCGTTAACGTCCTTATGGCATTGACATAAAGTTTAACTTCACCCTGGCCTGAAACGGGATTGTTTTTTGGTTTGACACTGTCAATGTATACCGTTACATAATCTGCGTTTTGATACTGTTCGGTAAGTTAGAACATTGTTATATTAGAATAGTATCTAAGCATACGAATACGGAAGTTTAAATTAGAAATCGACTGTATTAAAACGCCTAAAGATTGAAAATGCGTATTTTTGCATTTTTGATCGGAGTTTGAATATTGAAAGTGGGTTTCATAATGGCATAATATCATGCTCCTTCGATAACGAAACGCATATTTTTTTCAATTTTGTAATGTCAGATACTAGTGCTATCGCACTTAACGGTGGTAAACCTTATCCCTTCGCAATAGGTGTTAGGAATGTTCAGTTAATAGTATCAACGATGGTTTGACAGCAGTCTTTGTTTACCGAAATACAGGAACTATAAATACGATCAAAATATGACTTTTTATTATTTCATCATGATTCCCGTTTTGTTTTCAAGTCCGCTTTTGTACATTATCTTTAAAAAATCGGTACTTTTTTACATGAATATATAAATCATATTGCAAGCACGCTTTCAAATATTGTCCTTGTCAGATTAAAGTTTTAAATACATGATTTTTTAATTTTCCCATTAGATATCGCAATATTTTTACCACCATCCTGATCTAGAAATTATGACGATGCTTTTAAAGGTAAGAACCATTCCTAAACGGTCCTAAATAATCTGGGCCAGATCACCTAACAAAAATTGACGATCTCCTTTCAGTACGTGTTTTCTAATACTATATAATACATTTTGCCATTTAAAATCAATGTTAATAGTTAGAATTTAACTGTTACTGAAGCTATTATAAAAAAAATCCTAGGTCTAATACAAAAGTCAGGATTTTTATCCGAATACCACGAAAATGAGCCAATTTTTTAAGAATTTTAGTGACACGGTATTTTATGCTGAAGTATTTGGCGGAAAAGTTATAATATATATCGGATAGTATGTTTATTAAAGGCTTATATTCAATTAACACTATTTTTGTTCATAATTTCTGAACAAAGTTTCATCATAATTTGTGGGAGTAGGAAAATGACACCATTTTGTACTTTGGATGGGTGCCGATAAAAAGATAAGTATAAAAAAAAATAACGACAACGGTTTTTATGCTTAAATGTGTCATGGTACTTCCTCATTTTTTTTCATTGAAATCTGTGACCACGCGGCAACAAAAATAATTAGTTTCAGCTGTTTTCATATGGAATGACTCCTATGTATTTAAGTATTCATCTATATCTATCTATATCGTCGTCTAGTACCCACAACACAAGCCTTAATGAGCTTACTGTGGGACAAGGTCGATTTGTGTAAGGTTGTCCCATAATATTTATTTATTTAAGTTTTATTGAATTGACCTGTACTTGTGTACTTTCTTTTATAGGTTTGAACGGTCAGCGCGGAAGTCGAGTTCTGATTGGCCTTATTCGATAGTGGCATCGCATTGGTCGGATGCTTGGAGCCCGGCGTCGTTGCAACCACGCTGCGATGTCACGGTCAGTCTTCAATACATTAACTCGATCCCGGATATCATACATACTTTCTAAGAGTGTATTGACGCCATAGCAACAAATATCAAATATATCGATGTCAATTTAAATTCAATATATTTATTTGCATAAATATTATTTTACCATAATTTATGCGTACAGATATTAAGAAATAAAAATTTGTTAAACTACATAGTATAACAAATTATTTACATTCCTGCATTCTTATGTCAGTAAAATATTTACAGTGTCAGGTTGCACTAACAGTAATTTACAATGTCAGGTTGAATTAAAATAATAAATAAAAAGGTCTACAATTAAGGTCATACGAATATAAATTAATAATTTAGAAATCAATTAAATAATACGTATATCACTTGTTCAAAGATCACATTTTGTCAACAAGTCATTAACGGGCTTTTCAACTAAATAATGATATAGTTGTTTCTTAAATAATTTTCAGGTACTTATATCTTACAGCCAAACAATAATCAATCTGTATTGCCATTTTTTTTAATACCACGATGGTGGCAAACGAGCATACGGCCCGCCTGATGGTAAGTAGTTACCGTATGCCTATGGACACCTTCAACCCCAGAGGATTCACATGCGCGTTGCCTACCCTTTAGGAACCTATACACTCCTTTTTTGAAGAACTTCATACTGTAGCCCGCTGGGATAACATCGGCAGGGAGTTCATTACACAGCCTGTAAACTTTTATATTGCTGGTATGTCTCACGAAAATTTTAAATAAATGAAAGCTGTCGATAAAGTCATGTCACGTTGTCTGCGCCCCCAGGTGCGATACGACGCCGTGCGCGCGGGCGGCGGCTGCTCGCTGCAGATCTCGCTGCGGCCCGTGGCGCTGCTGTGCAACGCGGCGCGCGTGCCGCTCACGCTGCGCGCGCACGACGCCGCGCCGCTCTGCCGGCTCGAACCCGGCGCCGCCGTGTCCGCTCCGAGCGCGCTCTTGCAGGTCCTTGCCCGCTGTACTCCCTGTTGCATTGCTGTGACCGCCATGTAGAGTATTAAATCGCGAAAGTGGTACAACGTTTCTTTCGCCTTAATAAATATAAAAAGTTGTTAGCATAACACAAACAATGTATTGATGTCATTATCGGTATTGACTGATGATGATATATTAGTAAAGATTAAAAAATATTTTGGTATCCAAATGTACGCTGATATACACATACTCAAATCGTACTATAGTATAGTTTAATGTAAACAGAAACCATTCTTCATGTCCGTGGAGATGGGCCGGGAAACGTTCGTGAGCGGGCAGCTGCAGGTGTGGGGCGAGGAGCCGGGCCGCTACGGCTCGCCGCCGCGCGGATGCGTCGCGCTCGACCACCCCGCTGCCTTCCTCATCCACTGCAAGCAAAAGGTAACGTCGCCATTAAATTGTTTCTGTGAAGGACATTCAATACATCTATTTTGATGTCCAGTTTAATCTAGTACGGCATTGAATTTTCACATTGCCCGCTGTTTTCCAACCGTACAATTTCAAATAAAATGTATGGAATAACTTTAAAACATCTTGACTTTGGAATGCGCATCGCTAAGTCATATCTGCCTTAAGATTTCATATCCAAAAGGTAACTGGGTAGGCTGAATACCTACTATTTGATTTACGTTTAAAGAGACATAGATTGGCGTTCTCAGAGCAAACATATGGCTCTCAAAACGGTCCCAATATTTCCCTGACAGTTATCCCTTCACCGCCTTCCCCGGCTTTGAAAATGATCCAAAGTACACCAAATTTCCCGCTATTAAAAAAAATGTGAATCGTCAATCATAGTTTTCATTGGCTAAAATAAAACGTCATGTGCGGTTAAACTAAAATTAACGGCTTGTTGTAAATGCTTGTGTGCACCGGATCTGATGCAGCTAAAATGTGGGGTAATTTTTCAAAGCTAGGCCAATTTTTATGCTTATTACCGCTCACTGTATTTGATATGTTTAATTAGTTAGCTAATTTTTATTATATCCTTAACCAGAGTAGAAAACTCAAATTTTACATTATACGTTACGTTTGTACTAAAGGTGGCTTTCCTGACGTTGTACTACGAAATCAAGGAAGAGATTAACGTTTTGGGAGTGACCTCGACTTTCCTACTTATAAACCGACTGGACAAGGATATACTGGTAAGTTCTTTATACTTTTGTTTCATTATTTCAGTGTTTTAACTTTGAAACTGATTGTAATTTTTTCTGTTAGGTTTCAGGTGTAGTTGTTCCGGTCACTCACACGGATGATGTGGTTTTAAATCCAAAAAAATACAAATTAGTCAGTCCGGCCGAGGAAGGAAGGTGGGTATTCAAAACCATATTAAGTAAAACATAAAGCACGTCGTCAAGGACAAATTTTCGATTCTATAACGTGGTAACGTCTTCAATTGAAAGACAAAGATGTTTTGCCGGCTGTAAAGTTAAAGCCAATCGACGATTTTAAATATCAAAATAATAAAATTCTACTTTGTACTTATATTCATATATTTACAAATACGTCCGGCCAGTCGACTGGCAGCTAAAGTAATTAAGTTGTGGTTTTCACTCGTGTTGACCTATTTGCTTATTTACATATCATTATTAGGTGTACTACTTACTACCTTGCATACTTATCTAAATAAAAGAATACTTGTTATGTGAATAACTTGAGAGCCGACAATTGGGTATTTTATTGTCAACTATTTCGTTTGTTAATCTACATTCATCAGTGCGTGTGGTTCTTAACGATATGTTCTATCGGTCAGTCTGGACGGAGAGGCGATGAGTCGTTTCTGGGTGCTGGAGCGGTGGCGCGGCGGGGACCCGAGCGAGCTGCGCGCGTACCTCTGCGTGGCGCTGTGCGCGCCGTCGGCCGACGAGGCGCCCGCCACGGAGCCGGCGCGCGCGCCCGTGCCCGTGTGCCTGGCCGCCGCGCCCGTGCGCCGCGCCATCGCGCTGCAGGATCACAGGGGACAATCGGTGAGCGTTATCATTAATTAACTATATAAAAATAATTTTAAACAAAAAAGAACCGACTTCACTAAGCATCCACCTTTCCAACACCAAATGCTCGATCAGCTGTAAAAAGTACTCAAATCACCATAGGTGTGCCTATAATAGTTGAAGAGTTCCCTCGATTTCTCCAGGATCCCATCATCAGATCCTAACCTGGTTACAATGGGACCAACTGTGAAGTATACTCTTTCAAACAAAAAAAGAATTTTCTAAATCGGTCCAGCCGTCTTCGAATAATCGGTGAACATACATAAAAAATAAAAATAAAAAAATAGCAAAAACAAAGATCCCGACGAATTGATAACCTCCTCCTTCGAAATCTTGAAGTCGGTTGAAAACCACATTTTTTGAGGGCGAGACTCTTACTGAATACAATGTTACTAAATTATATTGGCGTAAGTTGCAATATTGTAAACATATCATTGAAGTCGACTTACCCTAAAGTAGAATTAATAATTCAGTGGAGTGATTTGACAACTCTCGGCATACAAAGCGGTTGTCAAATGTATGTAAAGTTCTGTCAAATCACTCCGCTGAATTATTAATTCTACCGTATATACGAGTATTGTGAGTTATTCGCGGGGCTCGGGATCTTTAAACAGGCACCATTTTGTTCAGCACCAGAACATGTCGGTTGCGGAAATGCAAGTAAATTAAAATTAAGTAAGGGCTTAAATTACTTGAGACCACTTACAATTAAACAAATAAAATAAATATATAAAATCTTTTATTCTTGGAAATCCATACTAATATTATAAATGGGATAGTGTATGTGTGTGTTTGTTTGTCCGTCTTTCACGGCAAAACGGGACGACGAATTGACGTGATTTTTTAAGTGGAGATAGTTGAAGGGATGGAGAGTGACATAGGCTACTTTTTGTCTCTTTCTAACCCCCCACTTCCCTAAAATGGGGGGTGGAAGTTTGTATGGAGCATTCCGCAATTTTCAAGGTAGAAAGCTAAACATTGGTATGCGGACTATTTGTGACTAACAAAAAAATCGTGCATCATTTTTTTTGGAAATCTGCACCCAACCCCTTAAAAGAGGGTGAAATTTTAATAATATTCTGTTTCGAGTTCTCTTCTGTGTTTTAAATAAGGAAAGGGGAACCGTGTTACCCCGAATTTACCGCGAGCGAAGCCGGTAGCCGGTGGTTACATAAAAAACTGATTTCTGTGACTTCTTCGCTAGGTCGGAACCTGTGCTACACCTTTCTTAGAATGTAATGACTGTAAATAACTGTGAGTAATGAGTAATGTTTACAGATACCGGTGGTGGTAGTCCAACAGAAACACGAGGGTCGGTGGGTGGTGACGGTGGCGCCGGACCCGTGCCCGCAGTTCGTGGTGCACAACCGCTCTGGCCACGCGCTTGTCGTCGCGCAGCCCGACCCGTCCGGCCCCGCGAGGGTAATGTTCACAGACTTCCGCTATTATTATTGAACCGATCTAGATGCCCTCAGGTATCCAAGAACAAAATTATTGATGTTTCCACTTTATTTTTATTTTTATTATGGGACTGACCCTATGGGATTGGCCCTAGTCTCACCTGATGTCTATTTGACATCCTAAAGGTATGTTTAAATGCCTGGAAGACCTTCTGGTCCATGAAAGCGCTACTGAAGGGAAGTCATCGTCTGTGTCTTAAGCGAAAATTCCTCGGCGTGTGCATTCTGCCTATCCTAACCGACGGTGCTCAAACCTGGTCATACTGAGGCTTTAAAGTCCAAACTCAAGGTTTGCCAGCAAGCGATAGAGCGCAGTATATTAGGTGTGCGCAGAACTGATCGAATCAGAAACATGGAACTGCGCTCCTGAACTCGTATTGTAGATGTGGGTGTCAAGACCGCTAATTTAAAGTGGGATTGAGCTGGGCATGTTTGCCGCATGCACCTAGAACGGGCCAGAATGGCTACTGCGTGAGACCCATAAGACACCGCCGGGGTAGAGGCAGACCGAAAAGGAGATGGCGGGACGTCCTGGACGCATTCTTTAAGGGATGGCCTTGTTTCCAGACGGTACCGGAGTGCCCGGGCGTGCGGTGGCACTGCGCGGTGGAGGCGGGCAGCGTGGTGCACTACTCGACGCCGGCGCACAGCGCGCGGTTCCCGCCGCCGCCCAACGCCGCTCCCAACACCGACGCCATTCCTTTCCTTACTATCAGCAAGCTCAACGGTAAGCTCTAGATGTATTTGGTAGGTGGTTTTACGGCTAACGAACTAGAGTCTGGCTCCGTTTTTTAATGGTTTTCGCATTGTTTTCACATTAATTGCACACACCAATAAATTGCAAGTTGACAATACAGACAACATAAAAATTACATATGTGACAGGTAAAATCGTTGCCATATACATTTTTGAAGTGGCTGTCAGTTTATTTACCCAACAGAGTTATTGTGGTCCGGCTCTAATAAGAATATAATAAGAGGGCGCTGCATTTATAACTAACGATGTACGATTGAGTTAACGGCAGACTGCAGATCGATAAATGTCAGAGTTGCAACTCTAATCTATTTGCTTAGGCGGTTGATGACTCTATTAGATCGACCGCGAATTTTTTGTATTTATTATTGTTGATTTGTGTCTTTAAATATCTCTCGGTTTCTACAATCCTGCATCAACTACAAGTTTCGGCTTGGACCAAGGGTTGACTGGTAAATCATACATTAAGGGATCAGGTCCACCTTTTGTTCACTTTTTTATTTGTAAAATAAAGTTACAAATAAATAATAATAACGATTTTTTCGTTGGTACGCTATAATGTGTGGGTGACAGATAAAGGAGAGCCAGAGTGGAGCGAAGGGGTAGCGGCGGCGGGCGGCGAGCAACTGGTGCAGTTGCCTGACGGCGACACGGTCAAGCTGCGCGTGCGCCCGCACCCGCACTCCTCGCTGCTCGAGCTGCGGGACGTCGACGAGGTGCGTCACACCACGTGCTGTACAGTCCACGTCAAACACATGTTTAGTACACTCAAACGCTTAAGGAGTAGGGTTCAAAAGTGTAAACTTGTCTTTGATGTTGACTACTACGTTATTACGTAGCCGGAGGAGAGTGGTGGAGGGCTGACAACGTATGCTCATTGGCTCTATCCGCATTTCTCTACTGCCCGCGCTAGTGACTATCAGTTTTCATACTCACAAAACTAAAATGCAAACATGAACAACAATAATGAGTATTTTTTTTGCTTCTACAGAACGATATATCAGCGAGCGTAATAAGACGACGATTGGAAGGAACGTTCAGTGCATATGCATTCGAAGATGAGGTGCGTTTGTAATGACTCATAATATTCTCATTAGGAATTCTTGAAGAACTGTATAAAAACCACATGTTTGTTTCAGGTTCATGCTAACAAATTGGACAATTATCAATTGAAAAATTCAGGTAAGTAAGGTAATTATATAATAACTTAAGTAGATTAATACGAGAGACTTATTCCCGTCATTCCAGTCAACGTTGAGTAATTGCACAAGTAAACATAATTCTACTTACTTTGCTACATAAGCTATCGAAAGAATGGTTGCCATTGCTTTCTTTTAGTTTCACTAGCTTAATATTTCTGCTACCCATAACCGTAAAGTTCTTTGCAGCTCCCGCCAAATTGACAAGTTCTAGAATAAATGTTGTATCCACTCCTTCGGCCCACACCGCACGCTCGGACAACTCATCCGCTGCGAAAGACAATGCTTCCACAAGTTTAAAACAAAGTGCAGGCTCAGACTTCGAAACAAGAGAATCTCCAAAGTTCCAGAAAGTAAAGAAAGTTGATGAAGCAACAAACTTGCTAGATGTTGAACACGCCGAGGATACAGGTTTACTGTAGTTTTACACACAAACAGGCATTAACAAACTGATTTTAGAGTATTCTAGATAAAAGTTGAGGTTTCCAATGAAAATATAATACTGACCAATTATTATATAAATGATTGTTAACCATTCTAATGAATAACCGAGGTAATTGAAATAATCTGTATTTCAGGGGTTATGCTGAAATCAGAAACTGCGTACATTAGCGACCATAGTATGCTGACACTGGCGAACGTCAGATCTTTCGCCGCATCTTCTGTTGTGCAAGTTATGTCTAACTCAGGTTAATACAAACTTCACGTAGATATTTTCACGGTAGAACGTAAATTCTGAGCTTGTTAAATAGGATATTGATAATGTCACATTAATACCGATCATAATCGACACGAACATTTTTTTTTTGTATGGTTCAGTCGACGTCAAAGATGTGTTTACACTTTTGCACCATATTACAAAATGTAGTGTGAGTAAGGTGAAAAAGTGTAAATATGTCTTTGACGTCCACTGTACGCGTCCCAAACAGCCAATCCTCCACATATAAAATCATTTTTTTTTTCACGCGAAATATGTATGTATGTATGTATGTATCACTTTATTGCACATAAACAAGTAGGTATAACATAATACAACAGTAACATACATAAAAGATATGCACAAAGGCGAGCTTATCCCTGATAGGGATCTCTTCCAGCCAACCCATATTTTCGTTTTGTATTTTTCCATAATTAGAAAACGACACCAATTATGCCCTTAAACGGATCACCAGTATTTTTGTTACACCTTGTATAATTAATATATATATTATACAATATACCTCAATGATAGTAAATAATTACTTGTAAATGTAAACTGGCGGCTACTACTCGACGTGTATAATTCTGTTTCAGCGTCCGCTGAAACAGAATTATACACGTCGAGTAGTTGTGTATGTGATTAGCCTCTCCACTCTCCAGGGTGCGTTACCCTATGTATAGTCAAAGCGTATCATTTTTGTAGAACGGGGTGACAACAGTATGTCGTCAGTGGACCGAGTTTGCTGCGTGATAGCCGGCATAGCTATCGAAATGGCCGCAACGCCCGACGTCAGCCCGCTGCTCGCTCTACATATCGACCGAGCCGCTGTTTCTGTGCAATCTGATAGCACGGTAAGTTAGCGAACGTGAAGCCTGTTGCATGCAATAATAGTACATTTCTGCAGAGGCCGGGAAGTAAGGGGTTGCTGGCCGAGTAAGGCAACTCCTTTTCACGCCAAGGTTTGAATAGTGGTTTTCTCAAACATGCAATAAAATAAATATGAAATAAACCAACTTTTTTCCGGATATGAGCCAATACTCGTAAACTCTTATTACTACTAACTTATTGTATGCACTATAGATGCCGTCGTACTTATGTTTTTATGTAAAATCATTTAAGTTCAATAAGCCACAAACTGTTTGCAAACTGTACAACAAAATTTGCATTCACTATTACGACTAAGTACATATATTCATATTGTTTTTTTTAATTATCATATCAATAAACAACAAAAAAAAACATTAATTAAACTTACTACGAAATCAATAATTTTTAAGAAAAAAAAACCGACTTCAATGGGGGTAGCCGGTGAAGGATTATTGTAGATGGTGCACTTAGATTTCATACAATGAAATAACTTGCTTAAAAAACGCAGCGGAGAGGACAAATCGCCAAACGTGAACTATGCGTCGTTGAAGAGTTCCGTTCTGATTATCATCAGCAGTTCCACTTCATCAAATGTCACTCTTTTGAATGAAAATGCTTGATTTGTTGCTAAAAATACAAAAGTCACTTTATGTATGCCTTTAAGATTTGAGGAATTCCCTCGATTCCTCGTGGAACTCATCATCAGAACTTGAGCTTGACGAAAATTGGTCCTGACAATCTAACTTGCTTAACAAACATAGCGAAGAGGAAGAATCGCCAAACATGAACTATGCGTCGTTGAAGAGTTCCGTTCTGTTCATCATCAGCAGTTCCACTTCATCAAATGTCACTTTTTTGAATGAAAATGCTTGATTTGTTGATAAAAATACAAAAATCACTATGTGTAAGCCCTTAAGATTTGAGGAGTTCCCTCGATTCTTCATGGATCCCATCATCAGAACTTGAACTTGACGAACATTTGTTCTGACAATTAAACTTGCTAAACAAACACAGCGAAGAGGACGAATCGCCAAACGTGAACTATGCGTCGTTGAAGAGTTCCGTTCTGATCATCATCAGCAGTTCTACTTCATCAAATGTCACTGTTTTGAATGAAAATGATGGTTTTGTTGATAAAAATACAAAAATCACTATATGTATGCCTTTAAGATTTGAGGAGTTCCCTCGATTCCTCATGGATCCCATCATCAGAACTGCGTTTTGACAAAAACGGGACCAATCTGTATATATATACTTACAATCAAAAAAAGAATTTTCAAAATCGGTTCAGACATGACGAAGTTATGGAGTAACAAACATAAAAAATAAAAAAACATACACGCCGAATTGAGAACCTCCTCTTTTCAAATCTTGAAGTCGGTTAAAAACAGGATAACGCCAATATAATAATAAGTAATTGTATAATCGAGCGCCTCACAAGTTATTTACAATATTGACACAAAGCCATGCAACATAACGCATTAACAACATAAGCTCGTAGATATACAGAAAACATTTCCCGCGATCAGCCAAATCTTCAGTCAAGGACTAGGCATTCCAGCTAATTAAAATTATGTTTTTAAGTTCAAAACGAAGTAAAAATCTGTGATTATTTCAATTAAAATCACAATAACATCATCCTCAGCGAGTATGCGCCCACTGTTGGGCATACGCCTCTCCGTTGCTATTATAAATAAAATAGGTTCTAGGTTTTGGCGTACATCAACAAGCTTATGATACTGCTGCCACTGATAAGGCCAAGCACAGTGTCGTGGGATTTTCTACTGTGCTTGGCCTTATCTACTATATAGTTTTAAATGTCTGAACGCCGTTTTGTATGAACTTTCATTAAACACCTCTCGTCTAACCGCGCCCAAAACGTGATACTTCGCAGCCTATTATAAGGAACATAACATCAATATAACACTGAGCTGTAGGTATGCCACCAGCGTCCTATGACATGACATGTTTGACTTTAAATTCGCACCAGAGAGAATTGAGTTGCCAACAGAGGCATATGCGGGTAGAGGACACAGCAGGCCCTCACATTGCAGTTATATCAAAAGCAGAAATAACACTGGAGCAGAATAACTGTGTTTGTTTTATATGAATGTTGTAGAACCAACTTATAGTGCCAATTAATGAAGGCCCTGTTTAACTGTTTGTAACGAACAGGGCACTAAAGCGATTATCTCGATCGCGGACGTTCAAGTAGACAACCTGCAATACGAGAGCGGAAATTACGACTTCGCGGTGGTAGCATCGACGCGCGGCGAGCCGCTGGCGGGCGACGCGTGGCCGCCGATGTGGCCTGGTGCGGCCAGCGACGCCTACGCTACAAGGGAGCAGGAAGCACGCCTGCTCCTGCGCCTGCGCTATGACTCCTGGACGGGCATCGACGACTCTCACAGAGGTAATTGGTATTTATTATACAGCAGCGATGCAGACGTCAATGCGCGATGAGAATGTGTGGAGAACCGCTGTGCTCAGCTCCCTTTCGAGAGCCAGTTAAACATATGTAGAATTGCACTTCCTGCTAATATTAGTGCGCGACAGTGACAGTTGCGTTTCGTTCGTTACGGAGCGTTAACGATTGGCACGTTTTCTACGCACCCTTAACTTGTTTAGACACAGTGGGGCTCCAATTTCAATTCTTCAGTTGGAAATACAATCCTGGGATCTACAAAAACTAATAATGAGTGAAAATATTATAGTAAACTTAGTGTAATCGAACGAGCGAAGTGAGTTCTTACAAACAACTTCTGGCTAGTGGGACGTCTCGGCATTTCGATGGCTTTATGATTTTGAGAGTTTGTTCCGCGATAACTTTAGTAACGCTTTTCTGATCTTTATGAAATTTGTTGGGGTTGTCGCAGAGATACATATAATTTGAGAGTTCGTATATAAGCAGGATCGACCAACGGGTCATGGAGCTAGAAGGCGCGAAAAAATCATCACATGGGTCTTGTTATATTGGTCATGTCGTTTGCAAGGAATCGCGAGTTTTGAGTTCGAGGCGGACTACTAGTTATGAATGATTTAACATTATCCAGGACAAAAGAGAAATAAGTAAGCTTAGAGTGCTCATTCCATACAAGTTAAATACGTACACGTAAGGATAAATAATCGAACGAGCGGAACGTAAGCAAAGTGAAGTTCTTTCAGACAACTTCAGACGCAACAGAGCTGTCAGCTGGCTACCTAGACGTCGCTGCATTTCGATGGCTTTTTGATTTTGAATAGTTGTCGCGCGATAACTTTAGTAACGTTTTTCTGATCTACCTATATAAAATTTGTTGGGGTTGTAAATAGTAGAGCTCAATACAATTTGAGAGTTCATTCGTGAGCATGATTGATCAAGGGGTTTTGTTATATTGGTCAACTCGTTTGTAAGAAAATCACGAGTTCTCCGTTCGAGGCGGACTACTAGTAAGTTTTAAGCGAGCGTTTCTAAAAGTTATTGTGAACAAGATTACAGCTTAATAAGTATTACGTTTTAAGTTTGCTTAAAACTTGGTAAGAATAAGTTGAACCAGACCTCTCATACGACTTTTTATCGAACGATCGGAGCGTAAGCGAAGTGAAGTTCTTACAAACAACCTTGGCTACTGAGACGTCTCGGCATTTCGATGGGTTTTTGATTTTGAGGGTTTGTTCCGCGATAACTACTAATAAAGTTATTCAGTTTTTCTGATCTTTATGAAATTTGTCAGTAGCCAGAGATATATATCATTTGAGAGGTCGTATATGAGCAGGATCGATCATGGGGTTCTGGACCTAGAAGGCGAAAACAAAACTTCAGAAGGGTTTTGTATTGGTCGTCTCGTTTGCAAGTAAATCGCAAGTTCTCAGTACGAGGCGGACTACTAATTTGTCAAATGGTTTTGCTATTTATGGAGTGAACAATCTATAATTATCTATGTCCAGAACTGACGGAGGTGGAACTGCGCCTCGGTCCCCTGGCGCTGTACGTGGAGGACGGGTACGTGGGCGCGCTGGCGCGGCTGGCGCGTGCGGCCCGACCGGCGCCGGCGCCCGCGCGCGCGCTCGCGCCCCACGCCGGCGTCGTGGCCGAGACGCGCGCGCTGCAGCGCCCGCTGCGCCTGCGCTCGCTGCACCTGCACCCGGTGGACCTCACACTCACCCTTCATACTGCCGTAAGATGTTTATAATGTATTGCTTCTCCATTATTTATGTGCCATTATTTTGCCGCTTACGATTTTATTGCTCTAAAACAACATTAAATCTATAAAACGTACAATGTAAGCGCCTGTCGCCGAATAGTACTTTTGATTTAGAGTATTGGGACTATCACATATTTGGGGGTTACTTGCATAAAATGAAAAAAAAATCATTACGGGTCTTTCATATGGTTCTATGATAAGTCACTGGATCAAGTCAATGTGTATTATGTGTATGTTAATAGCTGGATAACTACTTAAGGGGCTCCATACGTGTTTTATCGATTTTTGATCAGTTTTGAGTGGATATTCCATCATTTTCACTACAGATAGAATAACAAAGCTAACAGCTATCGGTTCTTGAATATTTTATCTCCATTCTGTAGAGCCGGATTTTGAAATAAATGAGCACTAATTATTTTATGATTTTTCTAACTATGGTCTAAAAAAACACATACGAAATCTACTTATTAGAGGTCCTCTTTGACTTCTTTAAAAACTGACCAGAGATTTTAATTTGAAACTAATTAACACAAAAGTTATAACTAGAAAACCACTTTTTTGGCCAAAAATTGTTCGACTTTGATGTCAAATATCTCGTTGACAATTAATATTGAAGTTAATATAGGATACTATATTGTTTAAGGCCGTTACTGATAATATGTAAAAAGCTATAAAAATCATTAGAAAACTAAGGGATTCAGATCGAAGGTCATTGGCGCCAGGGAGCCCCTTAATAGGTGTAATTGACGTGCAGGTGCGCATGTACATCGCTCTGGACCAGAGCCCGCTGTGCCTAACCGCGTTCCAGCAGACGGACATGGTCACGTGCGCCGAGCGGCTCACGCACGCGCTCACCGTGCACTATCTCTCCGCCGCCATACTGGGCGCAGGTACATACTCACTATTTATATAAATTAGCTCGTGACACGAGATATATCTGTGCACAAATCATGCAATGGAAACATGAGGTTGTAGTGATGTGAAATCTCTTAATATTGGTGCGAATCTAATATCTCGTACATGCTTAATCGGCTTATCTTTTATCCTAGTTCCCGTTTCTTAAATAAAGAAATGTTACATTAGAGTAATTATGTCGATAGGCTGGGTAGTGGGCGGTCTGGAGCTGCTGGGCGCGCCGGGCGCGCTAGCAGCGCGCGTGGGCGGCGCGCGCGGCGGCGTGCGCGGCGTGGCGGCGGCGGCGGCGGCCGCGCTGCTGCGCTCGCTGAGCGCGTGCGCGGGCTCGCTCGCGCGCAACCTTGACCTGCTGGCCGGCGACGATGAGCACGCGCGCCGCGCCGCCGCCGCGCGCCGCCGGCACCCCGACACCTTCGTGCAGGGGCTGGCCGCCGGCATCACAAACTTCGCCATTAACATACTCGGTAAACCAGGACATAAATGTTTGACAAACTATCGCCACTTTGTATCATAACATTTTCTTTATCATCTGCTTTCCCACTACTACTACCCCAGGGAAGAAATGTCTATCTATGTCCAGTGACATGTAGCCATACGATAAATAAATAATGATAACATAACCCCTTGTTAAATTTAGGGTACAGTTAGAATTCACCCCTTGTTAAATTGATAGAATATTTGCTAGAGGTACAGTCACCGGCAATAGTATATTCCTACACGAAGGCCGCAAATATATGTGACACGCTCTTATTTGTAGGATAATAAGAGCGTGTCACATATTTTTGCAGCCTTCGTGTAGGAAGATACTATTGCCGGTGACTGTACAGTCACCGCTTTCAAAGAATTAAACTGTTTAAAGGTTTCGTTTACCAACTCTTTGAAACTTCGCCAGTTGGCCCTCTATCGTCAGTACAGTTAATTATCATTCAGGTACCTACTGATCATGCGTACACCTTAAAGCAACATGATCGGTCCATTGTCGTATTAGTGTGTGAAACCTGATTGGCTGCATCCAACGCTGTGTCCATGGCAAAAAAATTCAAACGCATGGAAGCGGCTTTACTCGTAGTGAACGCTGCTTGAATCCCTCGGAAGCTCGACGTAACGCTGGTCTCGAGGCCGAACCTTCACCACTGAAACTGTAGAGGCTAAGAGAAGGGTGATTTTGCAGGCGCAGTAGGCGGGCTGGCGCACCACCCCCTGGTGGGCGTGGCGGTGGGCGAGACAGAGGGCGGCGCGGCTGCGCTGCGGCGCGGGCTGCTGGGCGCGCTCACCAAGCCGCTGTCCGCCACCGCCGACCTGGTGGCCTTCGCGGGCCACGGCCTGCTGCGCCAGACCGGCTGGGATCCCGTGCCGCAGGTATTCACGTCTTAAATATACATACGATCTAACTGACTTTTAAAAACTGCCCCAAAAATGGTAGATCCAGGTAGCGGTAATGAACGTTGGCTGTTATAAATCCCGAGTTAACTTCACTTTACCAAGGTCTGCTTCATCCACTTACTTAGTTGTTTAGGAGAAAATACGTTATAGTTGTTACAATCTAAGGGATTAATCGCATGTTAGCACAATTTTTTAAATTCCCCCAACGTTTTAAGCTCTTTAGAGCGCCCGTGGTCACGGGATAGACAGATAAACATCTCATCGTCAAGATTACGAGTACATTATTAACTTATATAAATGTCATATACAAAGGAAAAAGTGACCAAGGCCTCCGGTGCCCAGCGCGGAGATCGAACCAGCGTCTTCTGCATTTGCGGCAGACGGGTTAACCACTTAGCACAAAGATTACATTACTCATAAACCAGCTACTTACCTGTAAAGGTTTCGGATTACTAGATCGAGGTTGTACCTGTACATGTCATATGGGTTGATAAAGTAGGTTATACATTACAGATGAGCGTTCGGGCTAATGACTATGGTTTTACAGTCCTGTTATGATTTTGTCTCTTTATGAGGTGAACTACTGGATCTTTGGTGTTAGGGTAAATCCATCTTCTCTCCATCCATCCATCCATCTTATTTAACGGCCTCCTAGCCCAGTCGGTAGTGACACTGCCTACGAAGCAGGAGGTCCCGGGTTCGAATCCTGGTAAGGGCATTTATTTGTGTCTTTATCACAGATATTTGTACCTGAGTTATGGATGTTTTCTATGTATTTAAGTATTTATCAATATCTATCTATTATACATATATATCGTCGTCTAGTACCCACAACACAAGCCTTATTGAGCTTACTGTGGGACTAGGTCGGTTTGTGTAAGATTGTCCTATAATATTTATTTATTTATTGAAATTTGGGTGTTTCATTATCTCGATAGCTTCGCGTAGCATAATGGGAATTTATCGTTGTTCCCGTGTCAATTTATTGTTGTCGTGGCGAGGACTCGAGTTTTGTCATTGATGGAGTGGTTGAGTTTGTCAGTGACATGTTCTGAGGTTGTTTTGTTTTTGTTTGTTGCGCCTGTGCAATTGCGGACGATGTTATCATGACGAATAACTACCGGAAATATATCCTGAAGGACGGTACGGTCGACATTTGTCGGGCTTGCCGCCGTCCCGGTGAGTCACTCAGGCATATCATCTCCGCTTGTTCTCATTTTGCTAACAGCGAGTACTTGCACAGACAACCTCGAAGCCAGGATTATTCACCAGCTACTTGCTCTCTCATACAGTCTTGTGGACCACGAAGCCGTACTGCAAGTACACACCTGCGCCAGTTTCCGAAAATGGTCGTGCCACGCTCTATTATACGAAAATTGTAACCAATTAGCCTGATATCTTGGTAATAGATCGATCACAATGCCGGGCCACTCTCGTCGACATCGCCGTCCCATGTGACGAGAAAATCGTGAAGGCCGAGAAGGACAGGTCCAGCAAGTACAGTCACCGGCAATAGTATCTTCCTACACGAAGCCTGCAAAAATATGTGACACGCTCTAATGGCTCTTATTTGTAGGTATCCATAAGAGCGTATCACATATCCGGGCATCTGGCAGCTTTTAATGGGTGGAGGTCAGAGTGACAGACTAGCAAAATTTTTCTGTTGGAAAAAAGTAATACCAAAATAGGTAAAATCTGCCGGAGTTGTCTTATTTATAGAGGACGGGGCCTATATATTAACATTTGAACAAAAAACATTGCGTATTATTTCGGAAACAGAAACAGTAGGCGACAAACTATGAATTACATTATACGTCGTTTTGGCCTAGTTTCCCCCATCAGAAAGTTTTGGCATTAATATAATTTAATTATTTATATAATTTCTCATAAGTCATAATACTGCGTCAAAACCAGAACCAGAAAGAAGTATTCTTGAAGTGGTTTACATTCTTTGATCTCCACCTCTTTACAGCTGCCAGATGTCCGGATCTAAAAATAAGCATAGTATAGCAAAACGAGAGAGGTTTCGTCGCTCTTATTATTGTGTCATCTGTCGTGGCTAGCTCTCCGTTTATGTTGTCGTTTTCTAAAGGGAAGCCAAAAATGATTTCGCGATTTCGGAGTTGGTCCCATAGTACAAGTTGTTCAGTATGACCAACCTAATCACCTCCCTCAATATGAACGGTGATTAATATTTCAACATGTGTAGTGAAAAATAAAAATAAAACCGTTTAAATAAAGGCAAAAACTCACCTTCTTCTCCCCGCTTATCTCGATAACTGCCGGGCCTAATATAAAAACGATAAAAATAGTTCTTCAGGAAATCGTCCTACAGATACGAGTAACAGGAATAATAACTATAATAAGAAGTCTACCGCCAAGCATGAGTCAAACTTATGAACCAAATAAAATATAATAAAATAGTGTGATATGTGGAACCCTCAGCGCTCGAGTGCGACTCGCGCTTGGTCATTTATAACACATGTTTTTTTCTATCACACAAAAAATTTTGGTACCATATTAGTTGCGTTTTCACACGACATAAAAAGGTCAAATACGGCTTTTCGTGAACCAAGGATTTACTTTGGCCTGATTGTTGCTTAGGACAGAAGGATGGATTTGAGAAGTGGAGCCACCAAGATTTTTGATGTAAATTTTTAGTTGTAGGCTATCAACTTTATCTTGATATCTACATCAGTTAAGCTGAGGGCAAGTTTAGTATCATTTTCCTATAAATTGGGGATGCTGAATTCATTTATGGTATAATTTTGATACAGTTTCAAGGAAAAACGTGTAAAAAAATCTAATTTTGATATTCCCTATTTCGCAAGGAAAAAAATGCATAACTTAAAACTAGGGTTTGCAATTATCCGGATATTATTCGAATAATACGAATATTATCCGGATAATTCCATACAAATTACTATTAGAAATATCCGACTTGCAAACCCTACTTAAAACCAACTATGAATCTTGAAAAAATAAAAGTTGCTTTAGAGAGCCCTATTATTCGTCCATTAAAAAAAATGTTATGTCAAACTAGAAGGTGTATATATACAGTTAGGTGCATAACTGAACCAATGTGCATCACTTTGACATGTTTCTTTCATTATTTCAGAAGAGGCTAGTTATTAAGTTACTATTTTATTATTAATTGGTAACAACGCTAATAAACTTACTGACCTATTATGTTATTGTAGATAAAAATAAACATTTTCTCTATTAGATAATATTTGGTACTGACTCAGTTTTGCACCGACATCGTTAAATGAAGATAAGTCTTATCAATTATGAAAAAAATAAAAACTTTCAGGTTATATTTGTTCGTCTCGGTGTCAGCTATGTATCCATATGAAAGCCAATTTCGATTCATTGCATTCACAATCTTGATTTTTTTATTCGTCCATGATTTTGAACCAAAAACCGTTAAACTACATTTTTTTTATTTAACCCGATATTGATATTTTTCTTTTACACAACCAGGTAAGACAATTAGTTGAAATAGTACATTATATGCTCTTTAAAATGAGGTGTATGACTTTTATATCACTCACGTATTTTTATGGTTATCTCAGAATGAAGTCCGCTACAAAAATTAACTAACGAGAAAGTTGTTCGGCCATTTGCCTTGACTCAGTTTTGCACCTGACAATACATTGCCAGTAACTAATTACAAAAATAAGCCTGATTTAAATGTTTGATAACTAAAATAATGGTCGTGGAATTCCTTACTTTAAATGAGTTACTGAATTGGGAATGCCTAAGAAAAAATGAAATAATGGGAAAAATAAATTAGGTGAAATTTCACAGTTTTCGGTATTGAAATTGAGAAAAATGTATAAGTCGGAATAAAATAATTTGTGAAGCAGTTTTGTAGCGGTCGGTACCCAAGGATTGATATTTTACGTTTAGAACTTTTATGTAACTTTGATTGTTATCAAATTATTTACATTTTACTAAGGTACTAATTTTGACTCAGTTATGCACCTAACTGTATACTGGTGTACTAAAAAAACTGTTGACGGTGCTAAAAATTGAAATGGAAAAAATCTAATCAAAATGTTTTTGCGACCTTGGAATGATAATTGATAAGGTTGAATAAGGATAACAATAAGAATTCGTTTATTGTGGTAAAAAATATAAGTAATGGTTGTACATTACGTTTTAGGCCATTTCGCGCCATAATATCCAAGTAAATTTCACTTTTATGTCGTTTGCAAACGCTAGTTGCGTCCTCTATATCATTCTACTATCGGAAAAACATTTTGATTAGATTTTTTTCCATTTAAATTTTTAGCACCGTTTACACTTTTTTTAGCACATCCGTATATATAGGTAACGTTTTAGTTTGACATCATATATATTTTTTTATGAACGAATAATAGGCCTTTCTAAAGCACCTTTTATTTTTTTATGATTCATAATTGTTTATAAGTCATGGATTTTTTCCTTGTGAAATAGGGAATTCCAATTAAGTTATTTATTTATTTTACATGTTTTTGCTACGGAACGGTGTCAAAATGACACCATAAATGAATTCGGCATTCCCAATTTATACGAAAACTATACCAAACTTGGCCTAGTAGCTTAACTGATGTAGATATAAAGAGAAACTTGAGAGCCTCCCCCCCCCTAAAAACTAACATCTAACATCTGTGTGGATCCACTTCTCAAATGCACCCTTGGGTCCTAAGGAATAATCAGACCGAAGGAAATCCTTTGTTCACGAACAGCCGTGTTTTTTCTGCTACAACGGCCACTATATATATCATCCCTCATAAATTTAGTGTTAAAATTAGGTGAAGTAAAGGTGATTTACGTATAAAAGATAAACTACTCGAACATAGGTTCATAGGTTATCAAGTCTGTAATCGATTCTATCTTGAATATATTCTCTAGTCGTCCTCCATTACAGTATTGTACAATTATTAACGACATTTGATTCATCTTCACAAACATTGTACGATTTAACAGTTGGTTTGGTTTTATTGGACAAATTACAAAAACAGTCAGTAAATTGTGTGACTGTATTGATCTGAATTATATACATATATATACGTACTTACTGGTATATACGTAACCATGAGTAGATTAGTATGTAGAAACTATAGAATGTAATCATTATTGCTACGATTATTAGGTAGCGTTATTGGAACAATGAAATAAACCACCATGGAATCCAGTTTAACACGTCAATTGTGTTTCGAGGAAACATAGTAAATAGGTGTTTATTTCAAATTATTCATTGTTTAAACATTGCCATACCTACTGACTCATGATGAAATTTACAATATATCTTAGTAACGTTTGGGGAATAACAAGTTATCATTTAAGTAGAAATACATGACAATTTAAAATCACGAGGTCGTATTCCCGAACTCTTCCTTTTTAACCGACTTCAATTTCATAGAAGGAGGAGGTTCTGTATTCGGTTTGGGCTTTTTTTTTTATGTATGTTCACCGATTACTCTGAGACGCGTGGTCTGATTTGAATAGTTCTTTTTTTGTTTGAAAGGGTCTACTTCCAAGGTGGTCCCATATTAATCTGGTGCTGTTCTGATGATGGAATCTATGAGGAATTGAGGGAACTCCTCAATTTTTAAAGGCACAAGTATGGCGGTTTGGGTGTTTTCTTAAGCAACTCGAGAGTTTTCTCTCGGAAACCACCAATTTGATGATGTGGACCAGATAATGATGATTGTTTTTATGATAATGATGATGATTTTTTTTATTTAGGATGTTCAGCGATTACTCCGAGACCCGTGGTCCGATTTGAATAATTCTTTTTATGTTTGAAAGGATGTACTTCCAAGGTAGTCCCAAATTAATCTGGTGCTGTTCTGATGATGGAATCCATGAGGAATTGAGGGAACTCCTCAATTTTTAAAGGCACATGTATGGTGATTTGGGTGTTTTCTTAAGCAACTCGAGAGTTTTCTCTCGAAAACCACCAATTTGATGAAGTGGACCTGATAATGATGATTGTTTTGATGATAATGATGATGATTTTTTTAAATGTAGGATGTTCAGCGATTACTCCGAGACCCGTGGTCCGATTTGAATAATTCTTTTTATGTTTGAAAGGATGTACTTCCAAGGTGGTCCCAAATTAATCTGGTGCAGTTTTGATGATGGGATCTATGAGGATTTGAGGGAACTCCTCAATTTATAAAGGCATATGTATTGTGATTTGGGTGTTTTCTTCAGCAACTCGAGGGTTTTCTCTTGGAAACCACCAATTTGATGATGTGAACGTCATGATGATAATTGTTTTGATGATAATGATGATAATTTTTTTAAATGTGGGATGTTCAGCGATTACTCCGAGACCCGTGATCCGATTTCAGGAATTCTTTTTTTGTCTGAAAGTAACTACATCTGAGATGGTTCCACATTAATCTGGTGCTGTTCTGATGGGATCCATGACGAATTAAGGGAACTCCTCAATTTTTAAAGGCACATGTATGGTGATTTGGTTGTTTTTTTAAGCAACTCAAGCATTTCCTCTCGAAAACCACTAATTTGATGGAGTGGACCTAATGATGAAGACCACATATGATAAGTGGAACTTTCCTTACATTGAGTTACGTAATATGAACTTTTTCTTATATATCTTCACCGATTATTGCGAGATCCGTTGTCCGATTATGATAATTATATAACCACTAAAAATGGAAAAATAAAAACTTTTTACAAAAAAAAGATAAACCGACTTCAAAAAGGATAAAATAAATTATTATATTATTTATATGCGTTACAAACTGATATGTTTGAAGTCGGTGCCAAGCCAAAAAGTTACAATACCGGTCAAATCAGCTTCAAATCTGAAAATCACAAAACATATCGATACCTACTTATATTGAAAAGGTGAATGTGAATCTATCTGTTACATTTTCACGTCTAAACTACTAATACAATTTTGATGAAATGTGGTACCTATGTATATATTCTCTGATACACGTCTACTTTGTCAATAATCAGAAAAAGGCGGCAAATAAAAATAAAAAACACGTATGGTGAACAATAGAAAATTTAAATATCGTGCCTTTTTCTACTGAAAAGGTGTGACCCACACACCCAGTGTGTCTGACTATAGAAAAATCAATCTAGCCATTGAATTCTTTTACACTTCGATAAAACACCTTAGATGAAGTAGAATAAATAATTCAAACCGAAGCACGGGCTCCGTTCAAGATATGGTTAGTCCGACAACTAGTAAACAAGTTTATTAACAAACATCATAAGACGCATGATTATATTTTCTTTCTGTACTAGAATGAAAACCTACGTACAGTCAATACCAGAATTAGTTCTATAGTATGAAGAACAATTCACTGAACACATACGCCTCGTTCGTATTAACTGTTTTGTGATTTTCAGACTTGAAGCTGATTTGACCGGTATTGTAACTTTTTGGCTTGGCACCGACTTCAAACATATCAGTTTGTAACGCATATAAATAATATAATAATTTATTTTATCCTTTTTGAAGTCGGTTTATCTTTTTTTTGTAAAAAGTTTTTATTGTTTATGTTTATATGGAACAAACTTACTCTATATCTACTCGTAAATTGGTACTGGTAAATTTATTAATGATAGTTCGCACATATTGTAAGTCGGGCGTCTTACCGCTAGGCTACCAACGCTTCATCCTTAAACACATTTGTAATGAAAGCAAAAGAAATCGCCTTATTTGTACAATAGCAGAGCTTGAAACTGAAAAAAATGTGCGCATAGAAAAAAAAAGTTGTGAATTTTAGATCATGGGAATCATGGGATAGAGTGCCCCATGATGAATATTTTTAGTTTTGGAGGACCGTAAAATTTTTGGATCTTGACGCCAAAATCAGGGGTCCCGTGCAATAATGTTTTTACTCTCTGGTTATTACTACTGCTAAGGGTTGTGTGGTATCATTTCCGTATAAAACAGACATGCAGAATTGATTTATAATATAATAAAATTTTAAATCTATATGTTAAGAAAAGTTCTGCGGAGAGGAAAAACGCTCAAATAAATATATGTAACTAATAAATAAATAACATTTATTTTTAAATAAAAAAAATATCAGAAGAATGCATATTTAATGCAGTTTTTAAATATACACAAGATGATCGTTTGAGCTTCAAGATGGTTGCATCGTCTTTGGAATAGTTTTTTTGTTTTTTTGCTCATTTACGTAGTTCAGTGTGTAATATTGATAGCTTATTGTGCGGTGACCTAACGAACTAATGTGCAGCTAATGAAAAATTTGTCCCAAAACGCGAGTAACCACCCTTTAGTTGAACAAACGGTTATCCGGGGTCCCGGCCACGCACGTGTTTCTAAGGAGGCTATCACTTTACAATCAACAAAGCCTTAACCGAACTACGTTGCTTACATTTTATTTTACGAAAATGAATAAAATCGTACCTTGACATTGGCAGAATTCACCTCGCTAAAATAGGCAAGGAGTAAAAGCCATTAATTAAAAGAAAAAAAGAATATATATATACAATATTACTTTGCTTTGACGATACAAAAACGTCGCGAAAAAAAATCTTTCAAGTCGTGGTGTATACGTTTTCTCCTTAGTAAGTATCGAAAATCAATGTGAAATGTGAACATCCGTAGCGTATTGACCCTAAAATGTATGTATTGCTTATTATTCTCAGAATTTTGTCTATCCATGGTAAAAAATTAACAACTTCTCGATGCGCATATTTTTTTTGCACTTTTGTACTGAGTGAACCCATACTACAAATATGACCTAATTACTTCCCGGCCTGGCTTACTATAAGTACCTTATAATAAAAGAGTTATAAAATTGTAATAATGTAAAAAAAATATTAATTTTGTGTTTAAAGTTTAATTTGATAAATTTTTCTACTCCTGTACTTTTTAGTGAGCGGCAATTTATGCGAATCTAAAAGGCCGAGTACCGCGTATTGCATAGGGTCGGAGTCGGAACGTCATAGCAAGAATTTCTTCAGCAGCACCATGACAAAACTCAATGGCCAAATGTCTTAGCTATTACGACTCAGGAGTTGGAGATCAATAAAAAGCGTAAATGCCTCTAAAAACCCATAACAGCACTTGGGTTTTAAAATCACTAGAACAAATGCTCGTGGCGTTTTTCTTTACAATTGTAGCAGCAGGCACGGCCAACAACAGCGTCACTCGTCTTTTTGTCCCTCTTATACTATTGCATAATGTAATATAATAACTGCAGTAAACTTTTTTTTCTCCAATGTGCTCGGAAATGTTCACCTTACTGTAGTAAAATTAGTACGTGAAGTTCGTCATTATTTACTAACACAAATAAAAAAAAATTAAATCTTTGTCCTGTTTTAGCGGACGACAAGTTGTACTTGTCGTCCGCGTTGTTTTTTACCTTTTAAACATTTCATTCGACTAAGAAATATCATTTCAAACAGTCAACCGTCTAAACGGCAATCCCTTCAAATTATAGGTTAGAGCGAGACAGTGAGATCAAAAACCTTGGTTGTCTCGTTCTGTGTCATAGCTTGCATGACCACCACGTCTGATCGTGTGAATACGGCTTCATATAATCATAGACAAAACAACTTTTTTTAAGGTTTAAGCTTTTACAGTTGTGTGAAAGGAGCATATTTAATACTGTCTTAAATAGTTTTTGACGAAAATTGATTTTTAAATATTATTTGAATGAACTTTGGCAGATGATTGGCAGTATAAGTAGTGCTCTATACTCAAAAAAATATTGTAAAGGGAAGCTAATTCATAAATTCATGATATTTAATGCTAACCTAAATATGTAATTTATTTCATTTACTTTATTTCCTCGCACATTTGGAGAAAAGCGTTATATATGCCTCGGCGGGAATAGAAATTCGTGGACTCGTCTTATATTTTCGGCCTCAGCTACGCTTCGTCCGAAAAAATCGCTCGTCCACGAATTTAACTTTCCCGTCCTCTGCAATAATGTACTATTTATCGATGACTTCTGTGGAAGAGTCAGGTTAGTTATGTATCTGATTGTAGCGTCGCTCGGTATGCGCGCTAGAGGTTGCCGGCGGAGGTGGCGGTGGCGGGTGGCGGCGCGACTGCGTGCGCTGGTCGTTCCGGCTGGCCGAGGTGCAGGCGCTGGCCGGCTTCGACGTGCTGCTGGACGGCGCGCCGCTGCGCCTGCTGCTCACCCACAAGGTAACTATACGCTCTACGCTCGTTGAGCCCCATAACCAGAATTAGGCCGATTTCACATTGTCCGAGCGGATATCAATGACATTTATTTCATTGAGCGGCATAATATGTGCATTTCAATAGCTTTCTTTAAACTAACAAACATTTTCACAGGAAGCAATAACGCAAAAAGGTGAGCTTAATGTCACAAAGCTCTTTAGCTTAGCACCTGCTTTTTTCCTTGAGCCATTCGAAATCTCGTATCGGATAGGACAATGTACAAACGCTCTTATTGTTAATGAAAAAAAAACCGAGACTAAACGTGGACTACTTGATTTATCTAAAAATATGGGGATAAAATTAGCATAAAATGCATACATTCGACACATTAAGATACTTATTAAGTCTTATTTTTATGATTTTTATTGTTTCAGTACCTCATGATTACTGACCCAGAAACAGAGCGAATCGTTGAAATGGTCGATCTTCGTTTGTGCACGCTAAGGCCGTATCAAGGTCCTATCGTCGAGGTAGGAAATAAGCAACTTCATAGTAAATATAATTTATATCTAATGAATAACGAAAACACTATGTAAGAATTATGTTTTGTTTTTCTTAGTTAGTGGTAACGAGGCGACAAAAGGAGGAGGTAGCTGAATCTAGAGCTGTGGATGAAGACGATGAACATCAGGTAATATTTGACAAACGTCTTTCTTACGAGGATGTCTTATTTCGCAATGTCATGAAGTTATTTATTCATATACCGTAGTTTGTTCTCGTAAAGTTTTGTATGTATGTAATACTATATAATACATATATAGTATATTAACTTGAACTTAATGAATAGTTATCTGTGTAGTACAGAATGTCCAGATAAATGAACCAATACTGGCGTGAACTGAACTGATTGAGGTGACAAAGAGAATCTACGTAGCCACTACAAAATCTGAAAGACTGCTTTAAGTGTGCTGGTTGATATCGTCATACACACTATATATGTATGTCATGTTATACTTCTAATAATAGTACATTATTGTCGTGGAGGCGAAGTAGCACATTGCTGGCTGAGTATTATGTTTAAACGGACACCTTTAGGAGTCCGTTTAATTTAATACGAAGCCAGCAATGGCCCTTCGCGTCGAGTCCAATTTTTTTTAATGCGCAATACAGCCAAATCCCACCCCACGACGTTGGTGGACAACACTCAATATTGACATAGAAAATGTACCTCAGCATAACATCAAGGTTACCAGGATAAAGTTTACCACGAACATCGAATTTCGAGTCGAATCGTATACTCGTATCTCCATATCCATCACTGCCTTTTTTTATTATGAGTGACAGAGACATTTTATATGTTTGCGCTACACGCTCAGTTTTGCCGCCTTTATATATTTTTAATTAAAAAGTTTAAAGTGTATTTTTCTTCTGAAATTACCGCAAGCTATTTGAGATAACTAAAAAGTCGCTGTACCAACATTATAAATTTATTTACCGTTATATTATAGATACCGATGTTGTGTTTCGGCTGTTTAGGACATATGCCTTTATTTTTGTATGGCTGTTGAACCTTTTAAAAAGTTTGTACTTAGATAAAAATTGAATTTTTATGCGACATTTTTGGCGCGAAATCGAGCCTACGATTACTGTAACTTGTTAATTTTTATTTGACCATAAACTAGGCACTTCGCCGCCTAGTTTTTAACCGTAAAAGTCAACCTTGCGGGACACTTGATAAAGTACAATATTTGTATACATAGATAAGCAGCGCAGCAATGGCGCGCGTGGCGCGGTACACCGGCGCGGACGGCGGGGTGGCGCCGGCGCCGAGCGCGGCTCGCGTGCTGGCGCTGCAGGCGGCGCCGCGCCGTGCGCCTGCGCTCCGCGCCGCGCTCGGTGCCGCGCTGCACGCCGTGTCCGACGACCATCTGCACCTGCTCTAACCCCATCAGCTACGTGATAACCTTCTAATACCTACATACATCTTCAAATAATAACATACAGTCGCCATAACATATCGGAGCGGCAAACCTGTTCAAAATAAGACGTGTTCAATAACTTTTTCTGTGGGCGACTGAACATTACTGACTGTTAAATTATAAAATGCTCAGTTTACGAAACAAGTTGATAATTTTTCTTACGGAACATTCTCATATTTATTCAGGGTACAAAGGAAATAAGCCTAATTATGTCGGTAATGTTACCATAAATCTACTGATTTATTAGACGCAACGTCAATTATTATTATCATGCACGTAAATGATGCATAGAAGAAGTTAAAGAAAAATATTCATTCTTAAACTGAAGTATATTTATATTTTACATTTTTCATTGTATTGTATTAATATTCCATTATTAATAAGAAATATTACAACTGTTACAAACGATCCAATGGACAGATGTATATTTTAATTTTTCCTGTATATACCATTCCTTAAGGTGTTTGATGCTTTTTATTTATCGTATGACTATGTCGCGGCGGGTAGTAGTAGCGGGAAAGCAGATGATAAACAAAATCCAGTGAGTGTTTGATGCTGTTTCTTTTGTAAATAATTATGTAGACTACCTGTCTTACCGAACACGTCGCGTTTATAGCACGTTATTACACGTTTTCACGCCCTCGCTTTTATACATTGATGTCAAATGTTTAACTAATATTGAAAAAAAAAATGTTTTTTTCTGCTTTTCCTTTATTTCTAAACATTGGGGTATCGTTAGCAGACATTCTGCTTAATATAAAATTAATTGTTAATTAATAATGAATAGAATTTTTGCATTTATTGATTTCCAAAAATTGCTTCACATTCCTAACAAATAGGTTATTTATATAAACTTTTAGAGGACTCGGAAGAACTACTTAAATTAATATTATGTTTAGACTCCCCGCTCTCGGGTTTTCTTCGCAGTATCAGTGTATTACTATCATCTCATTTTTTTGGTTTCTTCTTTTAATCAAGCGCTAAAGTGAACCAGGTAGTCAGGTTTGCTACATGTATAGTACCTACCTATTATCACTAAAAAGAAAACTCATGGACTTGTATATTATCCCCATCTTTACCTCGTAGCACAGACTTGGTCCTTGACAAAAGTTTAGAAATCTAAGCTTAAGGTTTGTCAGCGGGCCATGGAGCGTAGTATTCTAAGCGGGAAGTTAACTGTACTACGCTCCAAGACGCAAATCGCTGATGTAGTTGAAATGGGATTGGGCAGGATGCGTTTGCCGTATGCCAGATGACTTATGGGCTAAAATAGCTGGGTCCCACGCAATCGAACCCGGGCTCGCGGCAATCCTCGCAGGCGCGGATCCAGGATTTCGTTCAGGGGGGGGCACTTTCCAGAATTTCGTTCAGGGGGGGCACTTTCCAGGACTTCGTTCAGGGGGGGGCACTTTCCAGGACTTCGTTCAGGGGGGGGGGGGGGCACTTTCCTTCACAAAAAATCTCGCGGTCCGCACCTATGGGCCCCGTAGTATACGAGGTTTGCGTTTCAGGGGGGGTAAATGGCCCTGTTGCCCCCCCCCCCCCCCTGTATCCGCGCCTGAATCCTCGACGGCGATGGCGGGATGACTTTGAAGCCTTTCGTAGAGACTGGTGGGAGACGGGTCAGGACAGGGACACGTGGAAAGCGAAGAAGGAGGCCTTTGCCCAGCAGTGGGACACTCTAGGCTCATATAAATAAATAAATAAAAATTACAAAGAGTACCTATCTAATTATATAATGTACAGCTACTATATAGATAATTATGTAAATTTTGTACGAAGTCAAGGTGGAACGATGTACAGCTAGTTATTAAATTATACATACGTAGTATATTATGATATTTAAATTATGAATGTTCTAATTCTCTGAATGACTGCTCTAAAGTGGATTGTCACAAACAAATTTTCTAATTTCAAAAAATAAAAAGCAAGACTAAAAGGCTGTATAGCAATGAAAACGGTTCGCTTTGATTATTATTATCCCATTATCCGTTTTTATTACTCACTCTTTGTTGACCCAACATTAATTATTACTTACAAACAATTTATCCGTAACTTTAAGAAAGTTTGTAAGTTCTGACACAAAATGAACATGTGATATAAAATGACATCAATCATGACATCTATACTTATGTATTTTACCATGTTTCAGCAAATAAATGATTTCTATTTCTATCTTCATAATAAATTAAATGGAAGTTGTATACCTACTTGTACACAACTAATTTAACTAGGTAATTAGATACACGGTACACGTGGAATTTTATTGTTACATTTAGGATTTGCCTCAAGTAGGTATTTATATTCTAAAAATACCTAAGATTTGTAAAGGGACTGTCAGACTCTAACATACCTACACAAGTCAAGTAACATGCCTAAATAATTACTATTAGGCCAACAATCTAGTACACTTTCTTAAATAAAATAAAGAACCCCGGTTATAAATAACACGATAGACATCTAATCTTAACTACCTAGTAACAGCCTATTAGAGAGAAGGGTACTACAATTAATAGTATTAAAAGGAACAGACTGCATCATATATTATGTTGCAAACATAAACTGGTACGATAACTGTGGTGTGCGTAAAAATAAACTGAACTTATTGTGATTATTTAGGTACAGTCGAGTAAAGCAAAAATATTGTCACTCATTGACCCGAAAGGTGAAAAGGTACAAATGTGACAAATGCTTACCTACTAGCAACCTGCCCTTGTACATTGTTTGATAAATTTACCTTTAAATATTAGCACCTATAATCAAATGTATATATAAGTTACATCCAACTTACCTATCCATAAATAGGTTATCTACACTAGACAGATTGTGCAACATTGTTTGGTATACATAAGTGTTTGACATTGTGAGTGATGCCATTTTATAACACTCGTCTGTGTATGCTAAATTATGACGAAATAAACAATCAACATTATCTATACTATCCTGACTTTTATTTTCAATTAAGTTTAATTACCATTTAGTCCATTACTCTCCTGCGAATAGAAATTGCAGCCAGAAGGTTGCTGGGGACAGGAAATCCAGGCAGGAACGTTTACGGAAGAAACGGCAGAACGATAGAAATGGCAAATAATGTAAACATGACAGATATACAGTCGTGGCCAGATAATTAAGGACAAGATTATTTTTGCCATACAACTGCATACAAATATGACATTTTAAATTTGATAAAAATGTAAATTTTGCTTATGCTATTTATATTTTAAAAAATACTGACGTATCCGTGTTTAAACAAGACTTAATATGGGCCATAAACATCTTCCATAAAATTTGAACTTTAAAAAATACAGACGGTCAAATCAATACTTTTTGTAATTAGGAACGATTTTCATACATCGTTCCTAATTATAGTATGAACTTACAAAAGTGGTGGTGGTTATAACTTGTGGAGCTAGAAGGCGAAAAAAAATCTTCGGAAGAGTCTTTTTAGGGTTCCGTAGTCAACTAGGAACCCTTATAGTTTCGCCATGTCTGCCCGTCCGTCCGTCCGTCCGTCCGCGGATAATCTCAGTGACCGTTAGCACTAGAAAGCTGAAATTTGGTACTAATATGTATATCAATCACGCCGACAAAGTGGTAAAATAAAAAGTGGATTTTTTTTTTTATTAGGGTACCTCCCCTATACGTAAAGTGGGGAGTGATTTTTTTTTTCATTTCAACCCTAACGTGTGATATATTATTGGATAGGTATTTAAAAATGAATAGGGGTTTCCTAAAATCATTTTTCGATAATGTAAATATTTTCGGAAATAATCGCTCCAGAAGTAAAAAAATATGCGTCCCCCCCCCTCTAACTTTTGAACCATAAGTTTTAAAAATATGAAAATAATCTCAAAAGTAGAACTTTATAAAAACTTTCTAGGAAAATTATTTTGAACTTGATAGGATGAATAGTTTTTGAAAAAAAAATACAAAATAATTTCTGAACTAAGTTTGTAATTTAACCGTATAAGCAGGTGTTTATTGTACCTGTAATTTCTACAAAATTACAATGAAATGACGTGCTTTCAAATAAAGTAAAAACGGTGAAAATCGGTTCACGCAATAAAGAATTATCCCATAAAAATCATCTTCCATACTTTATGCTCGCGCGCAATAGTTTACTTAATTTGCCGATAGATGTCGCTGTACGTGGAACTCTCATATCATATCCTACATAGCGGTGTTATTAACTCTTAAGTGGGGACACTTACTGTGACGGACGGAAAACTACGGAACCCTACAGTGAGCGTGGCCCGACACGCTCTTGGCCGGTTTTTTTATATTTGTCATCTCGTTTGCAATTAAATCGCGAGTTCTCAGTTCGAGGCAGACTACTAGTTATTTTAACTTTATATGAGCTTTTAGGCCAAGCAAATAAGATCTATAAAAAGTGTTTTGAGGAATTCATTCCCAGCAGGCTGGAAATCGCTTTAATACCTTCATGTGGTCCTAAATGCATGTAATCCGAGTTTGCCCAATCCCACAAGGTGTGCATAACTTTTTAGCGAAATCTTTGTTCTTTGTCAGTTTGCTATTTGTAGCTCGAAAACGATACGTCCGACGGAAAATGTCATTCATTTCAATATTAAAGAGGGTTAAATTCTGCGTCGATTGAGCAACTTATCTTTTAGTTCGGTTCAGCGGTACAGCCGAAATCAAAAGTTATAAACCGGGAAAATGTCTCATTTAATTGAAAAACTCATATTTTGACTTCCATACCACATATCTTTGAAACAGATGACTCCTGTTGATAAACCTTTAGAATAAAAGTTGTAGAGATATGATGTGTGAGGCCTACATTTAATGCATTGTTACCACTAAGAATCTTTCAGTGCAAATTTCTTAAACGTACCCAATCAGAAAACTATTTATACACCGTGTTTTATTTTTTTCTAAATTCCAAGGGTACATTCCTGAGCTTAACTTAAGTAGGTATATTTCTTAAAGACGCCAGTGCCCTAATTTGCTCCAGTTCTGTGGTAATCGATATTTCTTTTTTGTCTTTCCGATTGTGTAAACCTACATTTAATTATTCTTTTAGTCTGAGAACCCGCTATAAAATCATGTAACTGTGTGTTAAGTCACTACAATATGATTCCTTTGTATCTCGGATTATTAATGTTTGAAATTTCATTGACATGTCATAATGTTCAATTGTTTGGTTGAGTCAATATACCTTATTTACACTAGGAGCCGATTGGGGAATCAATCAATAACTGCTGAACCTATTTAGATGAAACTTAGTATAGAGATAGTAATCCACTCCCCTTTTTATCTCTTAAGGGATGACTTCTAAGATAAAAACTATTCTATTTCCTTTTCCAGAACTTAAACTATCTCTATACCAAATTTTATCTATGGACTTAAATCAGTTCAGTGGATATTGATTCCCCATACAAATAACTTTTGCCCCCTTTTCACACCCTTCAGGGTTAGTTTCTGGGATAAAAACTCCCCAGAACTCAAACTATTTTCATAGGTACCAAATTTCACCTAAATCGGTTTAAATATATTAATAACTCTTCATACTAACTTCTTACCCACTTTTCAGCCCCTTAAGAGTTGGTATTTTGGGATGAAAACTACTTTTTATGGACTCAAACTAGCTCAATCTCTATACAAAGTTTCATTTAAGTAGGTTCAGCAGTTACTGATTGATTCCTCAATCGGTCCCTAAACCAAACAATTGAAAACTAGACATGGCAATGTAATACCATTTCAAAAATTAACAGCCTGAGATCTTATCTTATCTTATCTTATTTGTCTCGGGGGCCCAAATGGATACTTCGACCCAAAGGGATCTTTTGTGTAATTGCCCCCTAGTACACTTACTCAAGAGCTTTTTCAACCATCTCCATGTGTTGGGTGATGGAGCTCAAGGGCAGTGCTTTGAGGTCCTCTGGATCTGGATAGCCGATTCCAAAGTTCCTCATTCTTAGTCTGGCAAGAGCATGACATTCACACATTAAGTGTTTCATTGTTTCTTCCTCTTCGCCACACATTCTACAATCAGTATTGTCTGACAGTCCCATTTTAGCCAGTACTCCTTTCACGGCGTAATGGCCTGTAAAAACTCCTGTTATGATTTGGAGCCTTTTTCTACTAAGTTTCCAAAGCTTTTTGCTCCAGCTTGAGTCAACTCTATGCATGAATAGCTTTGAATGCCTTAGACCTGTCAAACTACCCCACTCTTGTTGGTGTTTATGTTTGGTGTGGTCCTTTATGGCCGTTGTTATGGTTGCCTTTGAGAGTCCCACAAATGGTTCCGGGCCTAAGAAGTTATTCATAGAGCCCCTTCTAGCAAGCTCATCAGCATTTTCGTTGCCGATAAAGCCCTCGTGACCTGGGATCCACATCAGTTGCACTTTGTTTTGCCTTCCAAGCCTGTTGAGGACTTGGATACCATTGAATATCAGTCTGGACTCCACTTTGGGCGCTATAAGTGCTCTAAGCGCTGCCTGACTGTCGCTGAGTATATAGATATTCTTTCCCCGGGTCTGTCTATCTATATTCTCTTGTGCACAGGCAATAATAGCATACGTCTCCGCTTGGAACACTGTTGCATAATTGCCCATGCTTATACTACTACTGTAGTCATTTGCATAAATGCCAGCTCCCGTACTCGATCCTATTTTGGAACCGTCTGTGTACCATATGCTGTCTTCACCATCAGAGATTGGTGGTTCAAGACCCTCGGCCCAATCGGCCCTTGTGGGAATTTTTACTTTAAAATTCTTTTGGAAAACAAACTTGGGTTGCATCTTGTCACAGCCCATGCTTGTTAGCCTATCCATGAAATTGTCAGATTCCATTCTTGTGTGTTTGGTCTTCGGCTTGCTGTCGTCCCAGAGGCCTGCAACAGCCAATCTGTGTAACGACTTGCGCGCTTCAGACTGTAGCACTAAGCGTAACGGCGGTAGATCAAGTAATACATCTAGCGCCGCCGTTGGCGTCGTTTTGAATGCGCCGGTGATAGCCATGCATGCCATTCTTTGTATTTTCGTTAGGGCTTCTCTGCATGTGCTCTTTAGTGTCCTTGGCCACCAGACCAGGCTCCCGTACAGTATGATAGGTCTTACCATCATGGTATAGATCCACCTCAGTACCTTCGGGGTTAAGCCCCAGGTTTTTCCATATGCTGACCTGCACATGCCAAACACTCTCATAGCCTTAGTTATGGTGAGGTCGGCATGCTTTTTCCAATTTAGTTCTTTGTCCAGTGTCAGGCCTAGATACTTTACGTCATTGGATATTTCTAGTACCATTCCGTAGAGTCTTAGTTGCTTCATACCATTCAGGGTCTTTTTCCTGGTAAATGGTATTACCACTGTTTTGCCTGGATTGATCGAGAGTTGGTGGTTATTGCACCACTGCTCCACAAGCCTCAGTGCTCCGTTCATGATTTCTGATACCGTGCTGGAGAATCTCCCGTTAATAAGTATCACTAAATCATCTACATACCCTACCGTATAAGTTGGGCCTTTATTCAGTTCCTCCAAGAGTGAGTTGACTACCAAACTCCAAAGAGTTGGTGAGAGAACCCCTCCCTGTGGGCAACCTTTTGTGGCCGTTGCAATAATTTCGTCACCCATAAGAGAGGACTTAATAAGTCGGCTATTTAGCATGTTGCCTATCCATTTACATATGGTCGGTTCTATGCCGTGTTTTAATGCTGCAACACTAATTGCTTGGTAGGTGGTGCGGTCAAACGCTCCCTCTACATCTAGAAAAGCAGCAAGGCATAGTTCTTTGTTTTCTATTGCCTGTTCTGCTCTGGCCGTCACCAGGTGCAGTGCTGTCTCAGTTGATTTGCCAGCCTGATAAGCACATTGCATCTGGTGCAGAGGATGTCTTTTGAGCGGACCATCTCTTATGTGTCTATCCACCAGTTTTTCCAACGCCTTGAGAAAGAATGATGAAAGACTTATTGGCCGATATGATTTGGCCTCTGTGTAATCTGCCTTGCCCGGTTTAGGTAGGTACGTTACTTTTACCATCCTCCAAACACGCGGAACGTGTCCGAAGGCTATGCACGCCCTGTACAGTCTACTCAAGTGTGGTATGAGTACATTGGCGCCTTCTTGTAGTAGGATGGGGTAGATTCCATCTGGGCCCGGGGTTTTATAGGGCTGAAATGTCGAGAGCGCCCATTTTAGCTTGTTGTGATCTACTACCTTTTTTGACGTGTCCCAATTGTGTCTAGTAGTTCTCGTTGACTGTTCTACAACACTAATTGTACTTTCGTCTGGTTCGCCCTGGTGTATTACCGAGCCTGGGAAGTGTGTCTCACACATTACTTTGAGAGTTTCTAACCCTGTTTCTGTCATCAATCCGTCACTCCTTCTGATTGAGGTGAGCGGTACTGACTTTGTCGAGGCTAGCGCTTTTGTTAATCTCATGCCTTCCGGTAAAGACTCTATCTGATCGCAGTGGTTCCTCCACGCTTTCCTTTTCGCTTTTCTCACGGCTTTGTTAAATTCCGTGAGTTTGCGTGCATAATGCTCAAAGTTGTTAGTTCTTTTAGCATCGTTAAAGATGGCCCGTGTTTCTTTCCTGAGTTTTACGATCTCTGGATTCCACCACGGTATCTTCTTAGCCAGGTTTTTCTTTTCCGGGCAGTTGCTGGTCCATGCCGTTAACACAGCTTGGACGATTTTGTCCGCTTCGAATTCTATGTCAATAATAGAGTTTAGCTTGCCTTTTGGATCCCCTAGATCCGCCTTCAGGTCGCTCCTAAAACCTGACCAGTCTGTGTTTCTGGGGTTCCGCCTACGTACAGTTTCTACTGGGATTATAGTCTTGTACTTAAAGCATATATATCTATGGTCTGATAAAGAAATTTCTTGAGATACATGCCATGAGTTAGTATTATTACTAGCATTGTTAGAAGCTAACGTTATGTCAATAACCTCACCTCGTCTAGCGTTGACGAATGTCGGTTCATTGCCTTTATTTAGTAATTGTAGAGAAGAACTCACCAGAAAAAAAAACAGCCTGAGATACATAGGAAGCATATTGTATTGGCTTAACACACAGGTGCATCATTTTGTAGCGGGTGCTCAGAGTAAAAAAATAATTTACACAATTAGAAAGACATAGATGAAATATCGATTACCTCAGAACTGGAGCGAATTATGACACTGGCGTCTTTGAGAAATAAACTTAACTTAAGCTCAGAAATATACCCTTGAAATTACAGGAAATAAAAAAACAGGGTGTATAAATAGTTTCCCGATTGGGTACGTTTTAGAAATTTGCACTTAAATGTTCTTAGTTGTAACAATGCATTAAATGTAGGCCTCACACAACATATTTATGGAAAATATGCAACTTAGAAGGATTTAGAAAAGAACCGATTTTGAATTCATGCCAAATTTAGCCTTTCAAAGTGACTGAATTTGAAAATTGAGATGTCTATATATCGTGAAATTGTATTCTCTTCAACTTTTATTCTATAGGTTTTTCAACAGGAGTCATCTGTTTCAAAGATATGTGGTATGTAAGTCAAAATATTAGTTTTTCAAATAAATGAGACATTTTCCCGATTTATAATTTTTGATTTTGGCTGTACCGCTGAACTGAATTATAAGTTAAGATGCTCATTCGACGCAGAATTTAACCATCTTTAATATTGATATACATGATATTTTCCTTCGGACGTACCGTTTTCGAGCAAGAAGCAAAAACTGACAAAGAACAAAAATTTCGCTAAAAAGTTATGCACACCTTCTGGGATTGGGCAAAGTCAGATCACATGCATTTAGGACCACGTGAAGATATTAAAACGATTTCAAGCCTGCTGGAAATTAATTCTTCAAAAAAATCTAATTTCCTTAGCCTATTTGTCGCTGGTAGTGGTAATAAATACTATACTGGTCGCCGGCCGGTGCGTGGGTCCGGTATCGTTGGGGAGACAGTGTGGCGGCGGATCTGCTTCAGCTTCGCGTCAATAACTGGCAAGAAGTTGCACAGGATCGGGACAGGTGGCGTACTCTCATTTCGGAGGCCAAGATTATCTTTGGATCGTTAAGCCATTAGTTAAGTTTATGTGCTTCCTGATTATAATTAATCGATACATTTAATAAGAAACTTGTTTGTAATGACGGAATGGCTGAAAAAACTCACTAGTCCTAGAAGAGAAAAGTGCCACTTTGTTCCTTCTAGCAGTGAGGAAAGATCCCGTATACGAATAAGTGATGTGAAATAGATATTTTCACCTTGAGTGGAACAAGGGTTCTTTGGTGCTCAGTAACAGTGAGCAACATTCAATTTTGCTGCGAGCGTGAGACTAAAAAACCTTGAGATGTCCACAGTAAAAAGAAAGAGAAAGTAATATTATCAAAAGTCATATTATCGCTTTTCTTTTTCATTTGAATATCAGATCCCCGATGCACACCAAAATAGCTTGGAAACCTAATCACAGGATTTGGCGCAGGCACTAGTTTTTAGTAAATGTGCAATTTGTAATAAGTAGCGAAATTGGAGCAGAAGTCAGTAAAAGAGGCGAGAATTGAGTGGGAGTCAGTGAAAGTAGAGCGGAACTGGGTGGAAGTTAAGCGGAACTGGCGGAATTAGAGTGGAACTGGAGCGGAATTCAGTAAAAGTGGCAGGAAGTAAGTGGAAGGAGAGTGGAAGTGAAGCGGAACTGATCGGAAGTGGAGGGAAACTGGCGGAAATGGAGCGGAACCGGCGCAATTGCAGCGGAACCAGAACGACCCTAAGTATTTATTACCACTATTAATTTTACTGTCAAGCATATTTTGTAAATAGGTACCTACTTAGTTTTTCAGTAGTCAACGATTGTAGGTAGATAAGAATTGAATATGGTTGTATAGAGATAGAAATAGACTAAGAGCCGGCTACGTCAGATATGACACAATAACGAGAGCAACGAAACCCGTCTGCTTATCGGTAGATCCGGGTATCTGGCAGCTTTTAATGGGTGGGTCTGTCAGAGTGACAGTCTTGCAAAACTTTTCAGTTGGATAAAAGGACTTAATACCAAAATAGGTCAAAGCTGCCGAAGTTGTCTGATTTATAGACACACACAGGCCCTATATTTTAACATCAGAACAAGAAAATATTGCTTATTACATTATACGTCGTTTGACACTAATTTCCCCTAACAAAAACTTTAACAATGATATAATCTAATTATTTACATAATTTATCAGAATACTTATTGCATTAAACCTTTTAGCTCTAGGATTTGTATTCTTCAAGTGGTTTGCATTCTTTGACCTCCATCAATGAATAGCTGCCAGATGACCGGATCTAGAAACATGCTAGTATAGCAAACTAACTACTAGAGGGGTTTCATTGCTCTCATTATTGTGTCATTTGTGTCACTGACGATGCGAGCTCTCCGTGTATAAAGTGGTGCATTACATTTTCCTACCTACGATAAGTACAATGGCATATTTCTTAACATTCGCATCGGTAGAAGATGAATATCTTCCTGTTGATGGCCTATATCCTGCGTGTCACCTTGGTTCCAATCTCAGCCCGTGGGTGGCGGTGGCGCCCCTGCATGCCACACTTGAAACTGGAGGTCACGACTTATTATGCTCCCTCTCATCTACGTTTGAAGGTAGCTGCTCATCTCACTGATTATTGCTAAAAGAGACAAGTTTACAAGGCTGCCGTTAAAATATTACTAGACTAGACATAGGTAGGTACATACTTATAATTAGAATTAAGTATATACCCTTCGTAGACAAGTCTCTTATTAGGTAAAGTTATTAAATTTATTTAAGCTAGAAAAAATATCTTAATTCACAATAAATGCTTTGTGGAAGCATTAAGCATATATACCTACCTACATACTTACAATAAGTATACCAGTAAATTCATTGGTATTCTGAAGGTTGTTGTGCTAAAATTAATTACCAATATTGTGACTAAGTTTTTTATTATTGATACATAGTTTAATACAATGTATAGGTACCTAACGCATATGTATGAGTAGTACCTATGTCAAACCTTTAGTCAATTTAATCAAGGCGGGGTCTTACTGTAAGCGATTCTTACTAAAGTGTTGAGATTTAACATAATGTTCATATAATACCGGATTATGGCCTGCTAGTTCAGTGCCATTTCGCAAAACCAAGTCGTTTGTTTGGTGAAATTAAATAACAAAACATCACCCAGCCCTAGCGGCACATGTTTCAAGTCGGTGAAAAAAAAAGTACCATGTCTGTAATAGGTATAATACTTATGTATCACCTCTGTCTTTCTTACAAAAAAAGAAGAATTTCGATCTACTAGGCTCAGAATCATTACCATTAGTTTATACACGGTGAATCTGAGTAACCCGACAGATTTTAACCATAAATTCCTGATCATAATTAGAGACTAAAATGTCGTATAAACTTTTCTGGAATTTAGTAGTTTCAGAGTTACTACCAATGAAATAAAAAAACATTTTTTTATAGTGATTCAGTAAAAAACGCTTTTTTGATGGCGATTTCACCCTTTATGGGGTCTAGTCTAGACATTCATATTGACATTCAAGATATCAAAGTGCCAAAGAATACTTTGCGTAAACAATTTTTACGAAAAAAAAGTACGACTTTTTTTTAATCGACAGTTTTACCAAAAACATTTATATTTTTATGTTCAAAAGCATTAAAAAAATCGAAAAAAAGCAAAAGTAAAATTATTTTATTTGGCGAAATTGATCTAAGTTCATATAACATTTATTACTCCTTATTACCTCAGAAAATTTATGGTTAAAATCTGTCGGGTTACTCAGATTCACCGTGTATAAGTCTATAGGCATATATCAGCAAATGGGTGGTTTTAGCTCGAGTTACTAAAGAAAATACCCAAAATAGCGAACATTTATTATTTATTTTAATCACAAGAACGGTTTACACCAATTTGCTACAGGTAAATATTTTCAAAGTATCTCATTCTAGTCATAAATTTACTCTGTCATAACATAATAATAAATAATAATAAATACTCTTTATTGCACACCTCATACAGTTTAAGTTACAAGTACAAATTATACAATTACATAAATTTAGGTAGAGGTAACAACAGGCGGTCTTATCCCTAATTAGCGATTTCTTCCAGACAACCTTTGTCTGTCATAATTCATATTCACCTTCTCAATAGAAGAGGCATCTAGTATGAGGTGTAGGCCAGCGATCATGAAACATGTCTACTTGTCGATCTGTACATAAGACTCCATTCAGGGAGTTGAGCATGACACACAGCGGTGAGTGACGACGTACATCAGCGGTCGCGCGCGGTTCTGTGCCGTCCCACAGCTGCAGATATGCTCGTCGATGAGACTTGTTCGGGGGCACAACTAGGCAGTTCAGAATATTGTGCAGTTCCGTGCTATTATTTTTATTACGAAGCCACCTGTGTGTAAGGACACGCAGTAATCAGCCGCTCGCAGTCTCTTCAAACCTCCAGGGAGTTAAAACCTAGGACACCAAGTAAAAACTTAGTTGGGTACATGAACGGGTAGTGTCTATACAACTTCTTGTACTTATCCAACATAAGCTTATACTTGGCCTCGCTAGGGCGCTGGCCTCCATTTTGCATCTAACTAGAGCCGTATATAGGAGTTTGATGACGTCGGAATTGTCAAAGTCCCTAACGTTTCTCGTCACGAAATACGTCTCTTTGGCGAGGCTATTGACGTGCTCTTGGAATGTGAGCTCGCGGTCAAACTTCACTCCAAGGTCTTTAACTGAAGCAACACGGTTTATTGCCTGACCATCACTAACTCATAGTTAAAGTTAATAGGACATTGGCGACGTCTAAAGGTCATAATTGCATTTTTGAAGTGAAGTTTGTTCGCTACGCTCCAACGATGTACCCGATCGTCCTGTAGCTTCAAGCAATCTGACTCGTGCTCGATGCCCATCACTAACTTGAGGTCATTCGCATACAGTTAAGCATGTTCTTTGAAAAAATATAAAGTCCTTCCTTATGGAATCGTTAGACCCGTATTAATAATTCAACGGGATCAACTTGGAGGAGTCTCCAGAGTTGTACCGGGTCTCAGACTTATATCCACAAACATAAAAAGGCATGCATGAATCCGAACATATAACAGGAGTGCGATTTGTGAATCTCACCAAGTGACCGATGTGAGTGATTTCCGAAAGTTCGTATTTTGAAACTCATCGGTGACTTACATTTGTCATACCTATGATATGGATTTACGAGTGCCCCTACCCACTCGATTGAAATCACCATGCAATTGTTTTTGACAGTTGACGTATGTTTTTCGGAAGAATTAGCAGCGGGGCTCGATTGTGACATTTGTGAATGCGACAATTTATTGAAAATATAAAAAACGGCCAAGTGCGTGTCGGACCACGCATAATGGAGGGTTCCGTAGCTTCAATGGAATAAGAACCAAACTAATGCCAAAACGTCGTATCTGATGCCTATTGAAGAAGTTTTTTTGGAAATAACTCAAAAATGGCTTAACCGATAATGTTCAAAACAATGTTCATAGAAAGTTTGTGATAATGCGCATCTTCTCAATTTTTTTCATATTTTTTGGACGTACAGTTCAAAAGTTACAGGGGGCCCGGGGACGCTATTTTTTTGACTTTCGAAGCAATTATTTCTGAAAATATTCACTTAATCACAAATTGTTCAAAGAAACCTCAATGTTAACTTTAAAGACCTATCGATTGATGTGCAACGATATTTGGTAAAAAAATAAATTTTAAATTTAGTTACATGTATAGAGCGCCCCCCCCTAAAAATATTTTTTTCAGCAATTTTACTACATAACTAAATAGCGGCATACACAATACACATTATGTCTAAATTTTATTAAGATACGTCTTATAGTTTCCGAGTAAAATGGCTGTGACATACGGACGGACGGACGGACGGACATGAAGAAACTATAAGGGTTCCGTTTTTGCCATTCTGGCTACGGAACCCTAAAAATGGCAAGCCTGGAGGAGAACATTATGATGACGATGACGGACACGGAGAGCGACGAAGACGACGACGTTCCTCACCGTCAACATAATCCAGCTGCGGTAGGCGTCGCAGAAAGAATTAATCTCGAGCAAGCGTTTGCGATGTCTAATGCGAAATTTAAAAAATATTATCGGCTTATGAAACCATTGGTAAAATTTGTAAAATTGTAAATTTGACATTGTAAAATTTCTGCATATTGGTAAACAGCGTGTGACTTTCAAAAATACGGCTTTTGGAAAATGGTGACATAAAAGTCATCGGTGATAATTTTAGTCACCGGTGACTTTGATATCACCAGTGAGATTCAAAAATCGCACTGTCCTTTTTTGAAGTCGGTAAATAATGACAAATAATATAGGCTTGAGTTAAGAGTTTATTGTTTTTTTTATACTGTTAACAAATAATAAGAAATATAAGTTAAGACGAATTTTATTAAAATTTCGAATAGACGATAAAAATAAAAATAATATGATCCGCTGATAGTGAGCCTTCTGATATCTCGTTGGCCTGTTGGCCTCTGTGACGAACGATTCGTTTGCAACCGGTTGATACCGGCTACGAGTTATTTTCAGAGCTTCCTTAACTAACGCCCCGACGCTGACGATTGCCGGCAGGTGTTGCAATCGGCACTCTGAATCTGAACTTCACGAAGCAACACATACTAAGATGCAGAATTTACTTTAACCAGTTATGTAAAAGTATTCTTATATTCAGTCACCTCCGGTAGAATTACAATTCCGCTTTCAACATTATAAGGAAAATCGCACAGACCCAAATAAGACAAATCGATTTAGATTTAGACGAGTTTAAAGCCAATGTTGCGTAGAATCATACGTTTTTAAGAATTTAAGTAGCTCAAGCATTGCAACTTCAAGAGCTTTAATTCAATGAATCATCATCATCATCATATCAGCCGAAAGACGTCCACTGCTGGACATAGGCCTCCCCCAAAGAGTGCCACAATGACCGGTCCTGCGCCACCCGCATCCAGCGGACTCCCGCGACCTTCACCAGGTCATCAGTCCACCTTGCGGGGGGTCTACCCACGCTGCGCCTTCCGGTTCGTGGTCGCCACTCGAGAACCTTTCCGCCCCAACGGCCATCGGTTCTACGAGCAATGTGCCCCGCCCACTGCCACTTTAGTTTAGCGATTCGGAGGGCTATATCGGTTACTTTGGTTCTGCTGCGGATGGCCTCATTTCTGATGCGATCACGCAGAGAGACTCCAACCATAGCCCTCTCCATTGCCCTTTGGGTGACTTTGAGCTTTCTTATGAGGCCCATTGTAAGCGACCACGTTTCAGTACCATATGTCATCACTGGCAACACACACTGGTCAAAGACTATCGTCTTGAGACACTGCGGAATATTGGACAAAAAGATGTGCCGTAGCTTCCCGAACGCTGCCCAACCGAGTCGGATTCGTCGATTGACCTCTTTCTCGAAGTTGGATGTACCTAACTGGACAGTATGTCCTAAGTATATATAATCGTCCACAACTTCGAGTGTAAAGTCTCCGATTGTAACGGGAGTTGGTGCTAAATGGGTATTTGACATGATCTTCGTCTTATCCATGTCCATCTTTAGACCAACTCGCTCGGAGGCTTTACTGAGGTCATCGAGCATCGTACTCAAATCCTCCATGGTCTCAGCCAAGACTACTATATCGTCAGCAAACCGAAGGTGAGTGATATACTCGCCGTTTATGTTGATGCCTAGCCTTCTCCAGTCCAGAGTCTTGAAAACATCCTCCAGTGCAGCGGTAAACAGTTTAGGAGAAATAACATCTCCTTGCCTGACTCCCCGCTGCAACGGAATAGGCTTCGAGTTCTGGTCCTGGAGTCGGACTGACATAGTGGCGTTCTTGTACAAACACTTCAGCACTTCGATATAGCGATAGTCCACTTGGCACCTCTGGAGAGATTGTAGTACAGCCCAGGTTTCGATCGAGTCGAAGGCTTTCTCGTAGTCCACGAACGCTAAGCAGAGGGGCAGGTTATACTCCTCAGTCTTCTGTATAACGTATATAATATATTGAAAACAGCTTATAGACATGGCTCAGAAGTGGAATGGGTCGGTAGTTCTTCAGTAACGCGTTATCACCCTTTTTGAAGAACAATACCACCACACCTCTGTTCCATGCCTTAGGCGTTCTCCCTTGTAGTAAAACGGAGTCGAACAACTTCTGAAGAGCCTTATCTTAACCTTAAATCGTAAAGCCTGAAGCTAGCTATATAAGTTTAGGCCAAGTAGTATAAGAGTTTCGCAAGGAGATAAGATGGGACTTGAATTAAAAAACCGGTCAAGAGCATCTCGGGCCATGCTCAATGTAGGGTTCCATAGTTACCGGCCCGACACAAAACACCCAATCAAAAGGTTGTTTTATATAGGATATTTTGCGGCTCTTGCGTCATTTTACTATGCTTAACTATGTTCTAACTCAAAAACGGCTCAACCGCTTTTGATCAATACATATAGTGTTCATTGATTGTGCTTAGGTACTTATCAGGCCTCACTTCCATGAATTTTTAATCGCCTTCAATAATACATAAATTTTAAGAAATAAAAACCGACTTCAACGGGGCAAGCCGGTGAAGGATTATTGTAGATGGTGCACTCTTAGATTCCATACAATAAAATAACTTGCTTAACAAACACAGCGGAAAGGCCAATTCGCCAAACGTGAACTATGCGTCTTTGAAGAGTTCCGTTCTGATTATCATCAGCAGTTCCACTAAATCAAATGTCGATTTGATTTAGTGGAACTGGAAATCGTCCTCAAATATAACTTATTTAAATGTAAATGCTTAATGTTTTGATGAAAATACTAAAATCACTATATTATTTATCCCTTTAATATATGAGGAGTACCCTCGATTCCTCATGGATCCTATCATCAGAACTCGAGCATGACAAAAAATTGTCTTGAAAATCTAACTTGCTTAACAAACACCGCGGAGAGGACAAATTGCCAAACGTGAACTATGCGTCGTTGAAGAGTTCCGTTCCAATCATCATCAGCAGTTCCATTTCATCAAATGTCACTCTTTTGAATGAAAATGCTGTTGTGTTGTATTCTATATGTTTCAGAGCATATGTGGAGCGAAATATTATTGACATTCGTCGACTTCTTTTATGATTGTACAAAAATACCCTATTGCTTCACAATGAAACATTTTGTCAGGGGTATTCAATGAAACATGTTTCATATTTCATAGTGTACTGTATTGTTTTATTGTAGACCATCAGAACGAGTATAATGGTTGTCATTTTATCGCCTAGCACGTCATGCATCCCTTTCGCACTTACCTACTTGTTAGAACGTGACAGCTATGGCGACAGGCGATAAAAATCCGACCATAGTAGGCTAGCAGGTGTGGCTTATATGCTTTAGGAAAGAGTATATTGATTTCTCTTATTAAAACATATTTTTAATTAGTATCACATATTTTGTCTAGATTGTGTAAGTTTATTACTTACGTTACATTTCTGCGCTAACCTATCCTTTTTTGCGTTACGCATACCACTCGAGTGCGGGGGGTGGCTCGAGTGGTTATGTGGGACTCCCGTCTAGGCTAATGAGGCCCACGGTGTACCCACTAAAAACCCCCCATATGCCGCCTCGCCGCCTTTGTTGGCGGGGTTACAGGAACGCATGCGCCGGCGGCAGCCGCTCGCGAGCGGCTCCTACGCGGTTACCCGAAGGCCCACCACGCTAGGCGCACCAGATGGTTGGGCGCGCCTTCCTCCACGGCCTCCATCCTGTGGTGTGACGGACCCCCTGAGCCCGCCACGTGGAAGCCATGGGTGCCAGAAGTTTTACAGGCACCTAGCGGCGGATCAGGTCTAAGGTTCCGCCGCCAACCACAACTCGGCTGCAGAAGATAGGAAGAACGGCGCACCTTATCACCCTCCTTCTCCTCTTCTGCAGCCCCACCGACGCCGTTTCAGCGGAACGGCCCCGCCAAGGTCGCAGGGGGTAGGGAGAGTGGCACACCGTTATACCATCACGCCTCTCCCCCTGCGATCCCATCTCGGCCACAGAGGATAGGGAGAACGGCTCACCGCAATACCGGCACTCCTCTTCCTCTGCGGTCCACCTCTAACGCGTCACAAGCGGGCTCAACGAGCCCACTTGGAGCGCCCTCCTCGGGCCAGCCGGTGACCCAAGCCAGCCGGTGACCCAAGCCAGCCGGCCCTGGATGCCTCTTCGCTTCACCGTGGGTGACCAAGCCACGGTTACTAAGCCCCTCCACCACAACGGGGGCACCCGGCGGGGGGGCGCTAACCTATCCTAACCTAACCAAATGTATTCGTTCACGCTCAGGACGCAGTTCTAACCTAACCCAACGTACTTTTGTAGCAGCATTTTATTGATACTTTCACGTCTAAATCAGAAAAACCACAAGTTTAATCTAAGTAACTTGTGTAGTGGTATCGACGTTGTTTTGGTAGTATGCCAACTAGATACTTACCTATTAAACTAATTAAAATCACATTTGCCAATTCGATAAATAGTTAAAATGAAAATTGGTGATATGACTACTTATTAGGTATAATAATATTCGACGAAACAAGATTTATATAAAATAAAGGTTAGACAAAACTATTTTCGATAAAAATAATCAATAGTTAAAATTAGCTTATCTAAAGCACTCTAAAAGCTAGTTTTAGGCAAATCAATCTAAAGTTCTTAGACGAACTTAAATTCAATACAATCTAAAAATAATTATTTTCTGTGTTTTTATATGTCGTTACGTTTGGAGAGGACACCGTTTGCATCAAAAGGTGACTTTTGGGTTTACCAATTTTCCAATATTTATTAAGTCTATGTATTTAGAATAATATCAATATGATCGTATAATTAGTAAAAATATATTATCCTGTAAGAAAATGTATACGGAGTGCATATTAGTCAAGTAATTATTTATTACAGATGTTTAAAGTGGTATTTCTGGCTTATGCATATTTTTGCAATTCAGCGAAGTACTATTCTAGATAAATAATAAATGCAACCATTAACAGTATGTAGGTTCTACACCCGCAGGCTGTCCAACGGAACCCACCTCCGTGCGTCTCTGTAATTGAGGAAAAATGTTCACTTAGATCAATGCATGTCATACATGCGTGTGACGTGTGTGTATTGTACGTATATAGTACAGTCGAGGACAAAGAGATGTATACACTTTTGGACCTTATTGCGTTGTAATAAGGTCCAAAAGTGTATACATCTCTTTGTCCTCGACTGTACCTATGTACAACCTACCTATAAACGCACACCTGTGTTACGTCGACGGATTGTACTAAATGTTTTAAATATGCCTTAGCCCGATTCGTAAAAACCCATTGGAAAATTGGTTTGTCACCGTTTCTATTTCGTGGCATCATTAATTACAATACGCATATCTACCACTAATACCAGTGCCTGTACCTACGCCCATAGATCTTAATTCGTATCGTTCACAAATGCTTTTTTTGCGCTTCATAGCTCTCGAACTAAATAGTAAGTCACATGAGCTCCGAGTTGCCTAACGAATGTGCATAACATCCCGTCACTTACGTCTACTTTTGTTGTTTGTTTTTTTTTGTATGACATAGGAGGCAAACGAGCAGTCGAAGCAGCTGATGGTAAGGAATTACCGCTACCCATGGACGCCCGCAACACCAGAGGAGTTGCCGGAGCCCGGCCTTTAAGATGGGAGTACGCTCTTTTCTTGAAGGTTTGAAATGACGGTCGTATCGGTCCGGAAATACCGCAGGTGACAGTTCATTATACAGTTTTGCTTATTATAAAAATATTAGTTTTATATACATAGGTACCTGTATATAAAACTATATGTTTAATGCCCACACGGGGAAGATTGTTATGTACAATAAATTCTGCAATATTTACCTGCAGTCGCTTCTACTCGTAATTTAGAAACGAATTAAGTACCTATTTGAGAGCTTTTGTTAGTGAAATTATAAGCTGATTTTGTTTTGTTTCACTCTTGTCTCTGTATACCCAGGTATCAAAATCACCTATACAGGGTGAAATACATTTTTCATACAACTTGGTCACCCTACTTAATGTGACGTCTTGTCGTTTCCCATACAGCGTATGTCAAAATTCATAGGGTGACCATGATTTATATAATTTAAGATTAATTTTACTTAAAAATAATAAAAATAAAATTAATTCTGTTTTGAACAAATACTACCATACAATTTGATCAGTTACCGAGTCAGAAAAAGTGGTTCCGGATTATGACTCAGAAATCAACCTGTATGTATAACATATATAAAACGACATGAAAAACAATAATGCGCAAACACCTAGAAGAATCTAAGTAGGTAACTATAAAAACCAAATATAATTTGGGAATCCTAACAACACACGAACTTTCAAAAAATTTTCATTCACCGGAGGAGCAGTATTTTATGCAATAAGAGAGGTGAAAAAAGGCGAGTGGCGTGAGTTACGATGTGAGCCGTTAGGCGCCAATAGCATTTTTTGACTCAGTAGTTATACAACGTTGCGTACAATACGTTTTCTACTACTACATACTCAATTTTACATAAAATATAAAATTGAAGAAACAATCAATTTTCGCTCACCTCTGGCTATTGCAGATATTTCATGAACAATAATTTAAGTTTCACCCTTTAAGACAATGACACAATTTAAAATATACTAACACAAACACACGCAGGTGCCGGATTCTAATTTTAAAATACTTTAATAATACAATAATAACACAACCTATCTCAAACATAACTCCAACACACAACAAACAATCAACCAATATTGAAGTTGTGTTGGAATATTTCTCAAGCAAATTCTGATTACTGATTCAGATGTTTATGCCGTAGCTGTATTGCGTTTGAAGTTGGATCTTGTCTATACGTGTTTTAAAGTTAGAATACGGCCCCAGTTATTATTAAAGCCTGACCAGAAATATATGATTATTGTCAAGAGGGCGCTATTATTCTCATTTATATGGCAACAGTCATAGAGCGTGTTATTCTTTATGGTATAGTGACATCTTGATTTGTCACTGATTTGTTTACCTGTCAGCTCTGATGTTAATTTGAAGATGTTTCACAGCGCAATAGTATCATTTTCCGAGCATATTATATTTACATCAGTTTATTATATACACTATTTACAATGTTTCGCTCTTGAATATGGATAATTTTGGGCTTTTTTTGTGGTTTATTATTTAATATTCAACACTTTATTTTTATTCAAGTAAACCGTCTCTATAACACTTGACAACAGTGACAGCATATCACATGCACTCACACATGCATATCATTCTGTCATTAAAATTATTGCCAGTGTAAGAAATTAGTTCCAATGAAATTCCGCAACATGGCGCATGATCATATATTTCTGGTCAGGCTTTAAATCATATAACTAAAACTAAAATTAAAAAGGGGTTTAAAGCGAACCTTTAAATAAAAATTCGATTATATGCGTATCTTTCACTCAAATGAGAAGAGAGAGATAGAGATCTCTCTCTGAACCTGAACAAGCAGGAAACGAAAAATCGGCAAAGCGTGTCTCTGGTTAACTTTGTAATTTGTTTTATAAAGTTTTTTTTCTAAAACGCTGCGTTTATTTAGGTTGGTAGCAATTTATTTAGTTGTTAAGTGTTGTTTACACGAAATAACGTTAAACTGCTAAAACGATTCTCCCTCAACTGCTCAAAGGTTGACTGGAAGAGATCCCTTAAGGGATAAGTCCGCCTTTGTACAAATATCATATATTCTTTCTGTTGTATGTTTCTTTGTTGTGCAATAAAGTATTATACTACTACTACTACGATACGTCGTGTAGGCAGAGGCCCTACTGCGTTTTTGGGGAATAGATTATAGACTTGTCTTCAGATCAATTATGCATAGCTATCTCTTTCAGAAAAGTAGGAGTAAGTGGGGAAACAAAACAGTCTCTAGGTAATCTAGGTACGAGTAGGTCATACATGAATGGTGATCATGTGTTCATGAAACATATGTGGTAGTCTAGCTAGACCAAGAGGTACCATTTGCGGCCGGCGCTTATACGTTTATTGCTCGAATACAATATTGAATCCGTACAACCTAAGAGCCTTCCAAAAAATGTCACATATATTTAAGTTATATTATAAAATGTATAAAGAATAATCTTCAATCATATTTCTCGATTTCATACCGCAACCCAAATTGTTGAAAACTATCTTATCCTAATTTAGTGTTTTTGTCTTTTCTACGACATGTCAGAGCTTTGTTCACTTGACAAAAAAGTTTTTATTTTAAAGGGAATAAAGTTGCATCTTGTGCCTTGAAACACTAGTTAGGTTAGGTCAGGTTACTTTCTACTTGAACTACGAGCGTAGCGAGAATTTTCGAATCTTTCTCTTGCTAGATTTCAAAATTCAGGTAAGTACGACAGGCAAACAACATCCTTGCACCCTTGCATGGTAAATAGATGAGGGTTTACAAAAGGGCGCAGGCTGCATAAAGCGTATATGACGTCACGCGCGCTCTCGACATTATAAGCTTGCGCGGACGCAGGCGCGCGCTCATTCTCATTCGCCAAACAGCGCGCAGGCCGCGCACCTCGCGTCGCCTGGACCACAATACTAGTGCATGACCGCGAACTTTGATTTTATAGTGTACAAACTGTTTTAGTGATCAAAATGCCGAAAAATATACTAGGGGAGATGGGCTCCCAAGTGGGCCTTACTCCGGCAAGGCAGAACAAAAAGGTATGTAGCAACTTTAAAAACTTTTTTAGGTTTTGTTTATTTACAGTTTTTTGCATTAGGGTTAGGTAGATGATATCAGGGCATTTTTATTTATTCCATTGTTTTCCTAGTATGTTAAGATTTGAGATACGTACCTATAAAAAATGATTACGTTCTAGTAAATGGGACGGATATTTTCAGAGTTAGGTGATCGGCAAAATAAACTTTGTGCGGAATGAATGGCTAGCTAGACGCTCACGGTCAGCCCGAAATAGCCACTACCCGCACTGCCATGCCGTTAGCAATGTCAATATCGCACACTTTTCTAGCTATAATAAAAAAGCATTTTAGTCGCTTTAATGTTACTTTAAAGAGTATGAGTGCGCCAAGTCAAAATTGGCAATAGAATTGAGCTTATTTTTCCTTAGTCCGTTTAAAAATCTAAATAAATTTAAAAATTCAAAACTGTTAGGTCAAAAATAAGTAGCAGCAGGTACGAGAAATGTGTAAGAGTATCTAAGCTACTGCTTGTATCCTGTTACTGTGGTATTCCGAAACAATTTTTGAAATTGTTGCGGCGCCGAGACGGACTTTCTTGAGACGAATTTAACGTCTGTAATCATTCCTAGTATGTGCTCTACTGTATGAGTTTGGAAAACAGCCAATTTTTTTTATATATTTGTTAAATAAAATGATAGCGTTGCTTTATATGTTTTTCGTGGTGTGCATACATTGCAGTAGAAATCTGGGTGCAATTAGACCAATTCCACGGAGCTATCTTAAAAATTAGTACTGTACCTACCATAGATATTGAAAACGTTTTAACAAGTATGTAAGTGCGAAAGTGATGCATGACGTGATAGGCGATAAAATGACAACCATGATACGCGTTATAGGGATCGTACCTTCCTAAACTTAATTAGATACAATAAGATCTTACGGAAGATCAAGGTTCATGAAAAGCGAATGAACTACGATTAAATAATTACTCAAATTCGTGCGTTGTATTGTACCTTACTACCTACTTTAACATATTTCGCAGCCCTATTACGGCGGCCTAGTTTTTTGATGCACTACAATTCACTACATCATTAGTTACGTTAATTATTACCACTAAAAAATATTATAGGTGTTTTTATTATATAGTTAGCTGAGTTTTATTTAACATGTCAAAAAATCTTCTCTTTGGCATACTTAGTACACCAGTACAAATTATGCAGGTGTAAGCAAAGTGTATATAGACAGGTATGTATATACTCAATTGTCTTATCGCTTTGACATTAGTCACAAATCGTTAAAATGGCAAGGTATAATTAAACCTGAACTGCACAAAATTAGCGACATCGGGATGTTGAAAATGTTGTGGGTTCAATTAAAATGTAATATTTATACATGGTGTAACAAACATACTGGTGATCCGTTGAAGGGCATAATTGGTATCGTATTCTAATTATGTACAAGTAAGGTAAATAAAATACGTGAGTGTCGTGGAACACTCGGATGGAACGAAGTTATGTTATTTCATTTTATTTCATTTTTGTAATTTTGTAATTTTTGTCTTTTTGACTTTAGACTTTTTGAATTTTAGACTTTAGACTTTTTGACTTTTTTTTATTTTTTGGCTTTTCACTTCACTTTACTTTATTCTATTTTGCTTAGGCTTTGTGTCGCGTTTTCGTGACGGTCACGTGACTTTTTTTCGCCTATCCCTCATCCGCGAACCATCCGAAAAGGAAATACGTTCCAAAAATGTTTCGCGCAAAAAAATTAATTCCCTTTTTTTTAGTCGCAATACGATACCGATTATGCCCTTAAATGGATCCCCAGTGTTTTTGTTTCAGCCTGTACTGTAGGTTAGAGTTTTAATTCTTTTATTATTATTTTATTTATTGCCGTTTTGTACAGCCAGGTATGTCCACCAGTTCTAATTCTCCCTCAACTTCTCAAAGGATGACTGGAAGAGATCCCTTAAGGGATAAGTCCGGCTTTGTATAAATATTGTGTATTCTTTCTGTTGTACAGTCAAGTGTAAAAATATGGGTGTACTCATCTTACTCAAAAATATGTCCCATAGTATCTTATTCTGTTGTAATAAGTGCGTAGTACCATATTTATGAGACGATTTTTTCGATACGTATTTTTGCACTTGACTGTACAATAAAGTATTATACTACTACTACTATATTTCATAGTTTTACAACTTTTCCAGTGTTGTACCTAAGCACAATAGACATATTTATTTAGGTACATACAATGTATATATAGCTTGTAATACATAACATAGATGTCTAACTGCCACATTCTTGGCCTATGAGTTGGATATTTTTACCGACGTAAGTAAATTTTACTTTTATGCATGAAGTTAACGAGTCGGTGCTTAAATATCCGTAGTTTAGCAAATTATTAATCTTGAGCCTTGGGTAATTAGTATTACATACTGGTGTGTTGACTGTTTTATCTACATAAATGTACAACCTATCTACGGGCACAACCTAAACAAATTATTTCCATGTCATGGTCGACGGCCACTCTATACAACTCCAAGCACTCCTCATTATAAATTACAAACACTACACTGGTTAAACTAGGTGGGCTTCTTAATAATATATTCATCAGCAGATAGATACCTATGCTATTTAAGTGGCTACTCAAATTATTGTTTTTATATGCATAGGTATCTAAATATAGACGGGTTCAAATTTTGTACAAAAATGTTAAGGGTAGGTATTATTTTAACTTATTTGGACCAATGGACCGAAATAAAATTTAAATATGTAGTGTCAATAAACCAATTTACCCTTATTAAATACTTAAGATCCTCGCAGTTTTTCAAAATCATAAATGATTTTATCAAGAATCTTTAGGTATATGCGTTAAGCTGATGAGAGGTTTTTGAAATAAACTTATTAAAAAAATCCTTTCCTTTTGGAGAGAAGGGGTTCTCTAAAAAATATATGAAATTATTAGATTCATAACATAAACATAATTATGACAATAAAACTATAATTATATCTCTGTCTTAATTATTATTTATCAATAAAAATAATTTTCGTAGTTTATTTAAAAAAAAAACATGCATTGTAACAAATTGAAAAAAAAAACTTTTTTAAATCGGTTCAATTAATTATGAAGCATATTTTATGTAACATATCGATACATATAATAAACGCGTAAGGAGATATCTCTTTGTTCGCGAATAACGAAAAAAACACAGCGTGTCATAAAATTTGTATTACCAGTTTATACTCGGGAGCAACATTTAGGGTAGTTTTTCCTCCAAACCGCAGGCGGGGAAAGCCGCGGGGACAGCCAGTATAATATAACATGCATACGAAGTTAATTTACTGACCCGATTCGCCGATAGATGGCGCTGCAAACACGCAGTTTAAATTGGGGTCAGCGCATTTTTTATTACAAATATTCGGCGCGCGCCGCACACTCGCACTAGGACGAGGTTTTCTAAATCAAAGAAAAGTGGAAAATATTTTATTACGTACAATTTGGTCATCCTACCTCAATGTGACGCCTTGTCGTTTTCCATACAGTATGTGTCAAAACTAATAGGTTGAGCATGATTGACTTCGTTTACTTGAAAAATAAAATAATTAAATTTATTGTGTTTTGATCAAATACTACCATATGATAATAGTGGTCATCAGTTACAGTCAAAACAAGTGGTACAGGATCAATACCCAGATTTCACCCTGTATATGCCTGATTCAAGTTTTTTCATTTGTATCTAATTCTGAAAGGACGACACGTGCAGGTGACGACTTTTTTAAATATTGACAATGTACGACTGCTCCTTGGTATTAGTAATAGACATACTTAAGATAGGCATTTAGGAGGTATTTTTTTAAGCTACAAGCGCCATCTGAACGAGAGCAATCCAAAGTTACCGAATGTAGAGCAACTACTTGTTACTAGAAGCTGCACGGTTTCATTACATATGTAAAAAAAATAATTAATCTGTTTATTATAAATAAAAAACACAATTTTTACATAATACCCTTAGCATAATCTCAATTTATACTTGTAGAGATTTTTTGCCAAGCGTCAAAGTAGTTTTAGGTAGGTTTAGTAGTTTTGTGGTGCCCTCTATCAAATAGATACTCTTGTAACTAGGTAGGTACTCGTACCTATTGTTTTGATTTTTAATCAGAGAGTACACATATAGACGGGACAGTCTAAGGACTTCTTGAAGCTCCAACTCTGAAGCGCCATCTGAACGAGAACAACCTAGAGATACCCAAAATGTATGAGGAAATGACATTTGCACAGAACTGCGATCTAATAACGAGTAGCGTTACTACGGTACTGATGGTGCTACAGAGTTGGGCTTCAAAAAGTTCTTAGACTGCGACTGTCTATATATGTATACTCGTAGCCTGCTTTAATTAATATGTAACAAACTTTGAAATTCCACACTTGCACCAACCAAAATGGTAAAAAATAAACGCTATTATAATTAAAAAAAAAAGGATGGAACCCATATGGTGCAACTCTGTCTGTAAGTCCGTCCGTCTGTATGTCACATTGTCAATTTTCGCACTTGGCTGGTTTATGTCATTACAATTTGGTCGATTTTTGTTTTTTGCCCGCAATACCCACAAATGCACTTGGTTTATTTATAAAAATATGGCTTCATCACATTACTTTCGACAACGTTAAGATGCAACACAAAGATTTAAGGAAATGCGACATATTAATGTTTTATACAAGGTGATCAGAGATCAGAGTAGCTAAACCTAAAGTAGATAAATCAAATAATACTAACTTCTAACAATAAAACTAAAATTGTACGAAATATCTAAATATTCCTAATAGTTCATTTTTTTGCTTCGAGCAGAACTAGTAAAAGTGATTTTTCCATTAGGTGCATACAACCTATAAGTAAATAGTAATTGTTTCGGCCTCAAAGCCCGCGTAGCCAGCGCTATTTAAAAAGTGGGACCAGTCAGCACGGTCAGTATCTGCTAGAAGTACTAGAACTCTAATTAGTGGGAAGGTATTGCATGAACCAGCGCGTGGCTGCGCAGAGGCGCTAACACGCGCTGTCAGATCTGCTAACTACCACCTCACACTGAGCACGCCGATATCACGGTGAATCAACCTGTTTGTTTCGCATGTTTGTTTTATTCATTATTATAACAAAATATTTTGAAATTCGCAGTCTAATCTACAACAGTTGTTTGTCACTGACAAAATATTAAATTCACTATTTATTTAGGCATTTGTTTTACTGGGTTATTTATACTCGTAATTTTTGCGTGTTAAAAATATAAATAAATAAAATACACTTTGGAAACAAATTTAAAAGAGGCCCATTGGTGTTATTTAGGCATTAATTAAGTAATCTCCACATTCCAGTTATCGCTTAGCTAATCAATGTGGGGCATTTCGAGATGTTGCTTCATTAGTGCTTAATCTCGAGTATATTTGGCCCTGAATGTCAGCCTTGTAGTTCTTTAGCAAAATGCTAAGTACTTGCATCAACGGTATGAGCTGTTTTATTTCTCAAAATAAAACTCGGTCTCTGCTAGCTAACTCGTAGCGCGTAGCAGGGCAGTAACATTACTGGATAGTAGATACTGATGATGATGAGATCGGAATGCATTAAATACTGTATACTTAAATAACAACAAGGTTAATAAATAAATATTGGTACTATTTGTTTCTAGTTACTAGCTTGTAAACCCTTTCCCCGGCAATGACTGAACTGCCGTTCATTTCTTTTGCATCTCACCTTTCGCGAAAATTATATATTTTTTTATATATTAAACATGGAATACCAAGTAAAACAACAGCGTAACATTACCACGAGTACAGAACCAATTTCTCACAAATTTTACGAACGAAAGCACACCTAGAGCAGGGACTGCTACGAGTGTTAACCCGAATATTACATGACCAACAAAATGGTTTAAGTAACGAGAAAAAACTAACAAAACATTTACGAAGAAAATTAAGGAACCCCTGACAGCTCTTAGGCAATACTCACCCAGAAACCATGAGCTTGCCGGACAGTTCAATTCATACTGATATACTTATTCTGATAAGCATAAAATAATTTCTTAAATAAGCTTGAATGGTGTTTATGAAAACCGAAAACATCCAGATTAATCTAAAAATTCAAAAAAGTTGCAATTCGTTTAGTTTGAATAATGAAATTATACGTTTGGTTTCCTTTTTCCTTTGTTTAACTTTCTGCACGCCTGTGTTGAATAGCGCCTTTTGCGAGCAAGTTTGATGAAAAGGATTTTAACGACTTATTTCTTATTTGGTGCCTTGGCAGTGCGAAGTGTTGTTTGCTGCGCAAGCTTTGGCGAAATTTTACTTGCACAGCGAACATACCTACTTACCTAAGATGTTGGTCACAAAAAAATGGAGTAGGTATAAGTGTGTATGTACCTATACCTACTCTAGTATACTATAATTGTAACTATGTAGTTACCTACGTAGGTATGTAGACGTAAACTTACGCGCTGTAACACAGCACGCAGCATAACACTGTCATTAGATTTTAACGTAGGTACCTACCTACCTAGTAACTTAAAAAAAATTAATAACGTTTACATCCACTCGTAGGTAAGTATAATTATTTAAATTATTATATTATTTATACATGTCATATAATAGTCTAAATAGGTAATTAAGTATTACACTGGTCACAGATGTCTAAATGTATGTATAAATTTCAAAACTTTTGAAATTGAAATATTTCAATTGAAAAGTGAGATATTTCAATGCAACTTTTTAAAAACGCTTACGTAAATAATCAGTAATAACTTGCTAACGAATCAATAAGCTATACTCGTAGTATGTAGATACTCGTACTTACGTCAGCGTTGAGTAAGCATTTGAGCATATCCTAGACAAGGCTAGAGCGTGCGTGTTTATACCGCACCGGCGTTGTATCGCTGTAGGTATCTATTTAAGATTATTAAAATCAAAAACAGTTTGATCAACAAAGCGCAGCCGAGTTCTCTTCCCGATTCTGACGCTTGCAATATTGGCCTTGATCTTGGTTAAATGGCGCCGGCTGCAGCGCACGGGCTATTTACTTGCATGACTTCCTTTACTTGCGGAACTGGTCCTGCTGCCCGATAAACACTAATGACTAATAAGCGCCGCCGAAACTCCCGAGACACCGAAACACGACACAGAGTTTGTTGCCACGTCCTTCGTATCCGATTTAAATATTCCGTCTTTACAGTTTTACTTACCAACATATACTAGCTTAATTAGTATTGTAAACATTGATTCATCACGTTAACCCTCCATAATCGAAGTTATCAATACAGATAACGAAATATTAGTTCCTTAATCTATAGGTATTAGGGAGGTACCTATTGGTATATTGGTAGGAATTTAAAACTTCGCTTTAATTTGTACACTCGTAGGTCGCAGTTTGGAGTATATTAAGTACCTAGTTCGCGCAGCTCTGTGAACTTCATAGAAAATAATATAATATCACGTAACATTAACATACCTATGTTAAGCTATACACGCAAGTCTTGCAACGCATCATTTCGGTTTTTACTCTACCTACCTACTAATTAAAGTAAATGGTACAACACGGGTAATAACATAGGTAATTGGTACTATTAAGTACTATAGTAAAAATGCTGAGATTTATTAATATTAATTTGTAACCTACATATAATTAAATAATATGACCCTAAATACCGGTTGTCTAATGACACTAAATTATCAATCGCATTAAATCTTTGCGATTTAGTTCCTAAACGCGATGATGAACCATCTGTATTTTATAAACTGACGTGTCACAGCTACTTACTGCAATGGTTTATCTCGAATGTGCTAATGACAAGTGGGGATTAGATTGGAAATGCCTTGGTTGTTCGTGCTTGATTGCTCAAGCGCATAGCCATTATGTTCAGAGCCATGCACATGCAGCTGCTATCAAAATAATAACAAACACTCATGATAAAAAAATAAAATTAAACACTGAATGAATTGAAAAATAAAATAAAAGCAAAATGAATGAATTCATTCATATATTGGGTATGCGATTATGAATCCGATGGTACATATTAGGCAGTTCCGACTGGCAAGGCTACAATAGAGCTCAATTATTTATGGTATGGTTATTTTATGAGATTGAAATCTCTTAAAGAAAAAGTGATCCAGTTTATATCGATATGCCTACCGACAAATTTGTCGTTCCGCCGCCGCCGTTAATTACGAACAGACAGTAATGCGTACGAAGTAGAAGGATAACCACTTCTGTTCCGCGTGTACGAGATCGTTTCTTAGCTACGCAAGAATTAAAATGGTATCATTTCCATAATTGCGTTGTTACACTATGTATATATTCATCTACTACTAATTATGTATATATAGTATTTCTTCATACCGATTCGTTAATAATTACTTATCCAAATCTATTTTCTAATCGTACTTATTTACTGTTAAACTGGGCCCGACGAGGTAGGTAGGATGGCATGACACGTCCGACCGCCGCGAAGCACCGGCTGGCCGTGTAGGTGTCGCTTCCTCACTTACACAAACGATACGACATGCAGACACCTTGGTAAGACAGGCAGACACTCAGACTGGGCGACTCTCTAACTACTAACAATAAGCCACTTATAGATGTGGAAGGAAGCAGGGTTCCCATTCAATATGTTTATAATCTCTGTTTAAGAATATATATGTTATCATTTATGTATAAAACAGACGTGAAGAATTTATTTTTGATATTAAAGATGTACTTCATCCCGATGAGTCGGCTTAGAAATTTAAAAAAATGTTTTTATAGGAAATAAGTGTCCAAAATCTACTTATATTTAACCTATTAATACATACTACCTGTCAATTCCTCTTGCTAATACAGTGTAACAAAAATACTGGTGTTGCGTTTAAGGGCATAACTGGTATCGTATTGCGACCAATAAAAACAAGGAGAATTTTTTTTTGTATGGAATTAGTCGTCCGAGCTGGCCAACCCCCCATACAAAACCAATTTTTTTCGCGTTAAAAACATATTTTTAATACAATTGCTCAAAAAGTTTACTTTATGTAGCTGCAAATCGTGCGTAAAGTTTGATTTTATGCACTAGTGCTAAAAAGTAATCTGATCTGCAAATCGTGCGTAAAGTTTGATTTTACGCACGATTTGCAGATATATTGCATTTTAAATTGACCAATCAGAACACTTCACTATATTAAATCCACCAATCACAACACATATCGGAGTTAATCGGAACGCTAGATACTTTTTTGGTGCGTATACTGTGTAAATAATTTAAGTCCTTAAAAAAAACATTGTATTTAATATCAACCAATCAGAATACAGCAATGTTAAAATCGACCAATCGGGAAACGCAATTTATTTCTCAAAACATGAGGTGTTTTTTAGTTCCTACTTCACAATCATTAAAAAAGATTTAATTTTTTGGGAAACGCTTTAAAGTGTGTTTAAACTGTTAAAACAGCTATTAGACATGGCAATTTGTAGGGCCCAACCTGTTGTGTTGGGAGGTGTAATAGGAGGTTGGGCCCGTAGGGAGCTGAAGGACGGTGTGGGAGAGGCAGGGTACACAACAGGTTGGGCCCTACAAATTGCCATGTCTAATAGCTGTTTTAAACAGCTAATTATACCGTCGTCTGTGGCATTTATTCGCGGTATTGATATTTTGTATCTATGTCAAAGAAGTTAAAAAAATTAAAAGACCGTCAAGTTATACCATAATTTCACCTTAGTTTAGTTATTGTGCGTAAATAATAAGTATTTTTATGATATTTTCTCGCAATCGAAGTGAATCATTGTATGCATTACTCTGGTCTAAAAGCCATATTACCACTCGAACAATTTTCCCTCACTTCGGTCGGGAAAATAACCACCTGGTGGTAATATGGCCTACTTTAGACCCTTGTCAAACAATCTACTATTATTTCATTGTAGTTTTTTCGCAATTGTATTAAATAACGTTGTTCGCCATACGTGCAGAAGTGTCATTTTCACTCGTCCCGAGTCTTGACCCTCGCCTACCGGCTCGGGCCAAGTAACCTCGGTACTCGTGCAAAATGGCATACTTCTCGCACTTGTATCGAAAGCTACTATTTTTTTAGTTTTTCATAATTAGAATACGATACCAATTATGCCCTTAAACGGATAACCAGCATTTTTGTTACACCTTGGTGCGTAGCCAACGTGCCAATCGTTAACGCTCCGTAGCGTATCGTAGTCACCTCTCTCTATCACTCTTCCATATTAGTGCGACAGTGACAGTTGCGTTTCGTTTGCTACGGAGCGTTAACGATTGGCACGTTGGCTACGCACCCTTGTATACATTTAAAAATATCACTTAAGGCGCTAGGCGCTGATTGTGGCCGAAAACTGTTACTTTCTAAGGGATATATCTCAATAACGGGCCATTCAAAAATTTTGAAAAAAAAATATATGTTATTTACCATTTCATGTACAACATTGTCAGCGTTTGAATAACTCGTGTAGCGTATAGTTTCTCCGTTATGTAAATGTAACGAAATGTCGTTTTACGGTTAATTTTGCTTATATCTACTGAACGGCTCACTCGATTTAAAATATTGTTGAACTAAAAAATATGTACTACAGAACACTACAAACTCAATGTAGGATATTTAAATTGATGAAATTTTCTTAAACAACTTGATCATAATTCCACATTTCGTGCATTATTAGCTCGAAAACGGCGTTGCTGGCAGTCGTGAGCTAGCTTTGAGACGAGGAGGCTGTGTCGCTCGTCGCTCCGTGCTTCCCTTGTACTACATATACTTGTGCTTGGCCCGTGAGCAATAATATCGGACTTCCTGTGCCTAAAGACTAAATAACTGCAGAGGGTTCATGCGGTGCGGATATAACGTGTCTTCCCGGAATCAATAATGTATTGACGTTTTATCTTTTAAAATAATGTACTCGTATGCATGTTTATGTACGTTCGTATAAAAAGTGAATTTTATTTAGATTATAATACAAGTAAAAAACAAATGAAATAAAAATGGAGAAAAAACAAAAATCATGAATCTCACATTGCTCTGAAAACAAATTTGGTCAAACTAAAATTATTATGTTTTAGTAGACGCATGTATCACGCAAAATAGGCATTAGTCGTCGAGTTGCGGAAATCTGCTAGTCCTGGAATACAATAGACTAATAATTAATTTAATAAAAAAACTCCAAAGAACCGAATTTATTTAAACATATTTATTTAAGAATACCGTGTTCTAAACGAATGTAATATGCGTTTTATTTTAAGATTAAACACAATCTTTAATGATATACTTTATACTAATTTCTCAAATCTAGAAATTGCGAAGTAAACTGCAAAGGATTGCAGATAAACCGGCCGAGAGAATATCGGGCTATGCTCAGTGTAGGGATCCGTAGTTGCCTGCCTGTTACAATACATCCATACAAAAGGTAGTCTATAAAGAAATATTTTGTGGCACTTACGTTATTTTACTATAGGCATAACTCAAAAACGGCTCAACCGATTTTATTCCATATAGTTTTTATTGAAAATACGTGATAAGTATTTCAATGGCCTCACTTCCAGGAATTTTCCCAATTTTTTTGGACCCACGGTTCAAAAATCAAAGAGTATTTTAACTTTCGAAGCTATTATTTACGAAAGTATTCGTTTTATCCAAAAGTTGTTTAAGGCATATTCTTCTTGAAAGACCTATCCAACAATGGGTTTCAGGTACTTATTGTTTTACCACTTTGTAGGCGTAATTAAAACACATAATTACTCATACCAAATTTCAGTCTACTAACTATCACTGAGCAAAGCCTGATTGAGAATCTAATAAAAAAATGCTGATATTTAAGAGTTCAATGTATGTAAGAATAAAGGAAAAAAGCTTTTTTTATACCACGACGCTGGCAAACAAGCATACGACCCGCCTGATTGAAAGCAGTTATAAAGCCTATGGATGCCTGCAACCCCAGAAGATTCACATGCGCGTTGACTACCCTAAAAAAACTACTATGTCGGTGAAATGCAAATAAATACAAATTTTATATTAATTATCAACACAAGTGAATAAATAAATTACTACTAAGGGTTAATACTACCTATCAAATATCTTTAAAAGACCGGCCAAGTTTGTATCGGACCATGTATAATGTAGGGTTCCAAAAAACTTTTAAGGGTTCCGTTTTGACCATTTTGGCTATGGAACCCTAAGAAGTGTTTGCGCTGTGTTATATTTTAAAGATCTAAATTTAATGGGCTTACAGCTCTCATTTGTATGACGATTTCGTGCACAAATACCGCTCCTTATATGTGCATTTTTACTATTCGCAACTCGCAACAGGCTTAGTTTTGTTAATTTATCGTAATTAAGTGAATTTTTACGGTTAATATTTAAAATTGCAACAAAAAATAACCATCTATTAAGCTCACTTGCACAGCAAAAAAAATCCAAATTCACATGAAAACACCACTTTGATGTGTATTCAGATTTTTTTGCTGTACTAGTCAGTATTTTTTTATTTTTTTCTGATATGCGGAATATTTTTAACTATATTTCGTAAATTCATCAATATTTTGCCGCTCACTGTACTTCAAATTCAAAATCTAGGTTTCCATTTTTTTACATAAAAATCTACTAATCGAGATCGTTATTACTTATCTTATTTAGTAGCATTCCTAAAAAATGTCACCGTAGTACTTAATCACAGTATTCAAATCGCAAAACATCCACAAAAGGATTAGGTATGATTATTATAAATCCGCCCGCGCGCCTCTGAGTAAAGTCATATTCTTTGAACATTATTGCGGTGCATCGCGGCGGATTTACGCACGATCGCAATGAGAAGGGTACGCGGGTGGCGCGGATAGAGAGCGCCCAAACGCTCAAGGACATTCCGGCGACAATCGTCTTAACGCTATCGTCGCTAAAAAGACCACTCTATGTTTTATGTGCACAAGCCAGTGCACATAAAAAGTCGTTACCGACGTGAAAAGAAACATTTGTTAGTCCTTTTAAATAAATAAGTAATGTAGTTTTTATTTACATTGACTACCATTATCATTTTTATTGAATGAAGGTTGAAAAACCTAAAATAAATCAGAGACGACCTTTAAAAACTTTTGATTTTTTTTTTACAAAGTCTTCATTCATCAAATCATCACTGACTAATGCTGGACCCGTTTTTGTGTACTTAATTATACAATACACCGTATAGAAACAGAATTGTCATATCAATTGGAAATTAAAGGGTCGTAAAATAATGTAATTCTGATTTATTTTATCAAACGACTTCAAGTTTTCAAAGGAGGAGGTTATCATTATTAATTCGTCGGGATCTTTGTTTTTGCTTGTTTTTTTTTTTTTTTATGTATGGTTACCGATAATTCGAAGACCGATCGACCGATTTGGAAAATTCTTTTTTTGTTTAAAAGAGTTCAGTTGGTCCCATTGTATCCAAATCAGGATCTGATGATGGGTCATGGAGAAATCGAGGGTACTCTTCAACTATTATAGGCAGGGATCGGAAACTCGGGAGCTATTATACCTACAACTAGCAAAATTCCGGAAAAAGCTAAGCAAGTATGGAGTCGGCTTCTTAAAAATAATATTTTTTTATTATTTAAATCCCGGGATCCCGGGATTGTATGCAACATCAGAAAATGGTTAACACGTATCAATTGTCGTTGGGTTATGCCTTTTTTAGCGAATTTCGTCAACATACAAGCCGTTTTAACGATATACAGAATGTATCAAAAAGACGTGTTAGTCCGTTTAAGGGCTTAATTAATTATAGGTATTTTGATCATAGGAACTACTAAAATGGTCTATTTAAATACTTTAATACATTTGTATGGCTGTTATTCTAATTTTCGGTATTTCGGGAAATCCCGGAAAATTTATTAGTAAAATTAAATTGAGTCCGCCTCCATACTAGTCAACATCGACGCGGCGTAGGTACTGAGCCCGAAGTTTAGGTATAATAGCTCCCGAGTTTCCGATCCCTGATTATAGGCACACCTATAGTGATTTGAGTATTTTTACAGCAGCTTGAGCATTTGCCTTTGGAAAGATGGAAGCTAAGTGAAGTCGGTTCTTTTTCGTTTATAATTATTTTATTTAAATACTATACATTAACCGTATATCAGTACATTAACCGGATCATCGACATTAACCACAGCCCTCAGGTTCGCTGGTCACTTTTACTATAAGGTCGTGTTTAAGCTCCAACTTCCCCCGGTCCTGTGACGCTCCGCTAACTTAACGGTGGCAGGATCTGTCTTCCATTTGTGGAAGAGGCTCTAAATGAATGGACGTCCCGCTGTCCTGGAGGATCGCGACCGGACAACCCTGTCAAGCCAAACCCTTAAAAGCCATCAAGCAACCCGACTCAGGAGCTTGCACGCTTTACCATCACCGCAACTGGGTATTTAATCATAATATAACGGCCTCCTAGCCTAGTCGGTAGTGACCCTGCTTATGAAGCAGGAGGTCCCGGTTTCGAATCCTGGTCAGGGCATTTATTTGTGTGTTTATCACGGATACTTGTTCATGAGTTATGGATGTTTTCTATATATTTAAGTATTTATCTATATCTATCTATTATATATATCGTCACCTAGTACCCACAACACAAGCCTTATTGAGCTTACTGTGGGACTAGGTTGATTTGTGTAAGATTGTCCCATAATATTTATTTATTTATTTATTATCAGACACCGACACTCTTAGAATAGGAGTGGCCTTAAGAGTCGGATGTAAGGTGACTAAGGTGTGGGAACCCCATAGCTGTATTTGTGGGACGATGGTCGAGGCTAACGGGCGCCACGGCTTAAGTTGCATGCGGTGCGCAGGAGCAAATAACACTACACCACACCATTAACGATCTAATATGTCGCGCCATGGTCTCGGCTCGGCTAGTATGCCCTGCGTTCTAGAGCCGGAAGGCTTACGCCGCACAGATGGCAAGACACCGGACGGCCTTACGCTGATACCTTGGGCAAAAGGCCGCAGATTAATTTGGGAAGCCACTTATTTGTGTGTGCACGTTTGCCCCCTCCCACATCGCCACACCAGTAAAACAGCAGGTGCAGCTGCCAAATTTAAGCACAACAAATATTTAAACGTAGTGCCAGCATACGGTTTCCCCCCCCCCCCGTGTGTGTGTGTGTGTATGTGTGTGTTGGGGCTGAGGCTAAGACACTGGTCAGAGCTTTGGGGCGGCGTTTGACAGATAGAGGCTGCGACCCTCGCTCCAGATCCTACCTGCTCCGACAAAATTCACTTTCGGACCAGGTGGGAGCCGAAATTAGATATATATTATAGTTAGGTACAGCTAAAGTTTAAAGTAATGTTAGTCAACTTTTATTATAAGCATTTACTCTTTGTACATTTTGTTTTGATCATAAATATTTGCATTCATACACCGTTGTCTTATGCGTAAATTATGTAAAACCGGCTTTGATATTAGTATCATATAAATAAATAATAAAAATGTTTCTTGTATGGCGGCTCTCCTTCATTTTTTTGTAAGTGGGTTTAGTTTAATAATTGGGTACGGAAGTCTAAAATAATTTTCAATAAAATGAAAGCTCCTAATATGGTTAGGTAGGTACTTAGGTATAAACAAGTAGCTGGTAACAAATCTTTAAAATCAAATAATTTTAGGAGCCGACCTCTAATTGCGAGATTCTTATTTATTTTTTGGTTGACTTTATTTTGCTGCCGTTTTCATAATATTATGAATATGGCGATGGTTAATATTAGCTGGTCACATAAATTTATTGCCGCAAAAATATTAAAACGCAGCAAAAGTACATTATTATAAGCCAAATAAAAGCTGAAGTATCGTATTGTAGCTGCCCGTAAAATAATAAGCCGGTATGAAATAATTTTTATTTAGTAACTAATTACAATACCACATGTGTATCTTACACATGTAATGTAAGTTGCAACTACCGTAGTGTTAAATATTATCATACATATTCAAAGAAAAAATATTGATCTGTTAAAAATATATTGCAATAAAAATGGTTTATAACACAAAAGGTGGAGTAGAAAATGTTTTAATGGTTATTGGTAGGCTATAGGCTGGTAATAAAATACTAGATTTGAGACCTTGACGGGGGGGGGGCGCGTCCGCCATCTTGGTTTAAAGGTGCCAAAAGTCCGTTTTTGAACCTTGGCGCTTAAACGGTTATCAGTATGCCTAAAATGTCTATTATGGAACGTACGAAGAAGACAAAATTGTCTACAATATTTCCATACACAATACATCTGTAAGTCTTACAGATATAAAGATACAGGGGGTGAAAAAGTGTATATTTTCTTATATCATAAGAATTTTATTTATTAGCTTCAAAGTTTTGTGCTTCGAGATAAGGAAATGAAGTCTCTACCACAGTTTTGTCATCTTCTAATGATTATTTTAAAAGATATTCAAAAGTTGAATTCACCCCTAGAGCGCTTATAGAGGGGGTGAAAGTAGTAAGTCTCACACACAAAATCAATGTTCTATTACTCATCATAAAATACTACTAGGCGTTGTCATAGCTTCACTGTGTTGACGACTAAAGGAACAAGAGGGTCCCTCATCGTCAACACACTGGGTCCTCTTTGAGCTCTTTGGCAACCTTACTCACCAACAGGAACACAATACTATGAGTAGGGTCTAGTGCTATTTGGCTGTGGTTTTCTGTAAGGTGGAGGTACTTCCCAGTCAAGCTCTGCTCCAGATTTGAGCGAGATGACATTCGCTGAACGTGCCCTACCCATTAAGCGAGATGCCATTCGCAGTGCCCATACCTCTCTTTTTGGCGTAGTTTAAGTACATACCCAAGTCCGGACGTAGTTTAAGGACATACCCCGGGTCCAACATTATCATCATTCATTTGGTTCATACTTCACAATCCTCGAAGGCTCACTCCAACATGTACTCGTAGGAGTCGTAGGTCGGTCTTCACCTGGTTTATCGAATCTACTTTACAAATTTAATCTATGCTTATCAACAAATATTACTACTTAAACAAATTTTGTGAACTTTTAATGTTTATTACTTTTTTTAAGGTTGTTGTTAGACGGAAGCTAAAGGCTAAATCGTTTTTTTATAATAATTTCGCCAATATCGTGATCGCAGGGACCTAACTTCTGTAGTTAGCTTTTTCAAGATTGGTTTAAAAAATAAAGCTCCCAATGTCCTTGTTTCCTTTACTTAGTTTTTGGCTTATCGTAGGTATTAACAGCAATTACGCATACCTATTTATATTCTTTTGATCCATGGCTCCGAAATCAGCATGTATATATTTAATACTAATTTCCAATAAACATATACACCGTGTTTTCCCTTTAATTGCAAGGGTACATTCCTGAGCTTAAATTAAGTATATTGTTCAAAGACACCAGTGTCACAGATTATATAATAATTCTTACGAACCAGTGTCCTAATTAGCTCCAGTTCTGAGATAATCCATACTTAATTTTTATCTTTCTGATTGTGTAAACCTACATTAAATTATTTGTGTACTCTGAGGCACCGTTATATGCTTCCTCTGTATCACGGAGTATTCATGTTCGAAAGTACATTAAAATGTCATAGTTTTCAATTGTTTGGTTGAGCTAATCATAATACCCTAGTTACAGTAGTTAGCGATATAAAAAAAAAATAAGAAGAAAAAAAAAGCTATCTTTTATACCTAAACTAATTATGCCAAATACGTTTCCTGAAATTAAAAATACACGGTGTACATATATGTAGTTACCTACATTAGGGACGTACCGAAACAAGCTACGTAACCGCAAAAACCTAATGCAGTTAATAATTAGCAAAAACGAAGAAATGATTTTTTTTAAATAACAGCGATAGTCAATAATGGTGACAAACTTTTGTGTGCCATTATATTCGAGGTTAAATTCTTTAACTTTCAGTGGCTGGAATAAAAATACCGTAGAGACTTCCCAACGATATTAATTTATCGATAAAGCCTTACAGTTGAGGAGTGTCTTTTCAAACGGGCTTATTTCCACTTTGAACTTTTTTTGGGAAATTGAGGAAATCAGAAATCCACGGTTTCCATTTCGATATTATTACTTTATTTTCGATATTGTATTTAAGTAAGTTGATGTAAATGTTATGGCACCACATATTTTGTTTTATCTAACTAAATTATTATGTTAATTTACCATACATTTTCAGAATTAAGCCCATTTGATGCGAACTTTTGGAATTAAGCCGTTTTGTTGCGGCCTTGTGAGAAATAAACCTTTTTGATTTGGACATTATAGAGATAAACTCTTTTGAAAAGGATAACTTTTTATTGTGAAATTAAACTTAACTAATAAAAATAAGTTAAAGCAGAATAAATTTAGTTACTAAACGTGAACTTCGTCTGCATCATCTTCGCAACGCAACAATCGCAGACTTCGTCTCGATTTTCATATACTGATACTATATAATGATTAGGTACTAATATGGTTCTACACCAAGCCAGCTACGGTAACCTTATCCAATCGTCTCCAATCTGTTTTTTAACCGACTTCAAGATTTGAAAAGAGGAGGTTCTCAATTCGGCGTGTATGTTTTTTTTTTTTTTTTTTTTTTTTTTTATGTTTGTTACTCCATAACTCCGTCATGTCTGAACCGATTTTGAAAATTCTTTTTTTGATTGTAAGTATATATATACAGATTGGTCCCGTTTTTGTCAAAACGCAGTTCTGATGATGGGATCCATGAGGAATCGAGGGAACTCCTCAAATCTTAAAGGCATACATATAGTGATTTTTATATTTTTATCAACAAAACCATCATTTTCATTCAAAACAGTGACATTGGATGAAGTAGAACTGCTGATGATGATCAGAACGGAACTCTTCAACGACGCATAGTTCACGTTTGGCGATTCGTCCTCTTCGCTGTGTTTGTTTAGCAAGTTTAATTGTCAGAACAAATGTTCGTCCAGCTCAAGTTCTGATGATGGGATCCATGAAGAATCGAGGGAACTCCTCAAATCTTAAGGGCTTACACATAGTGACTTTTGTATTTTTATCAACAAATCAAGCATTTTCATTCAAAAGAGTGACATTTGATGAAGTGGAACTGCTGATGATGAACAGAACGGAACTCTTCAACGACGCATAGTTCATGTTTGGCGATTCTTCCTCTTCGCTATGTTTGTTAAGCAAGTTAGATTGTCAGGACCAATTTTCGTCAAGCTCAAGTTCTGATGATGAGTTCCACGAGGAATCGAGGGAATTCCTCAAATCTTAAAGGCATACATAAAGTGACTTTTGTATTTTTATCAACAAATCAAGCATTTTCATTCAAAAGAGTGACATTTGATGAAGTGGAACTGTTGATGATAATCAGAACGGAACTCTTCAACGACGCATAGTTCACGTTTGGCGATTGGTCCTCTCCGCTGCGTTTTTTAAGCAAGTTATTTCATTGTATGGAATCTAAGTGCACCATCTATCTACAATAATCCTTCACCGGCTACCCCCATTGAAGTCGGTTTTTTTTTCTTAAAAATTATTTTAAGAAATTTTCTACATCCTTTTTTTTATTTACTGAAAGAGGCCGAGTTGTCATATCTGTCTATTTCTTTCTCATACTATAAGAAAGAAATAGGCCCTTTTGATCCGGACTTTGAAATTTGAATCTTTTTTTAGAGGACAAGAAGAGACTTATTAGAACTTCAAACTCAAAGAATATATTTAATTCTCTATTTTAAGCAAAACTACATTCACAGTTAAAAAAAAGTTCAAAATGGAAATAAGCCCTTTTGAAAAGACACTCCTCAGTTATGATACTTATGATGTACCTACATATAATATGATTTTGCAAGTGGCAGTATACAATATAAAGCACAAAGTTCTTATAAATCGCCTAAGAAAACGGTTTTCATCCGTTATGTTTTAGTTGATAATATTTTTTTTATTTAAAATTTCTAAGAAGTGCTAAAATATAACGTATTAACATTACATAACGTCGATAGGTATATAGTTATCAGCACACAGGTTAATTATCACTATGGTGTACCCTTGTTTTGTCGACAACCTTTTCATCGAATATTATTTCATCGACAACGATTCATCGAAACTTTAGTACTAGTAATATTGTTTGGCGTTATTTTATTTCAACTACCATTTATTTAAATTTAACTTACTACGTAGAAATACTATTCAACAAATATTACTTAATCGCTGATTTGTTTCAAATTATCTTAATTAGCACAACTACAAAACATTGCAATTCATTTCTTCGACGTATTACTTTAATACAATTTTATATGTCCTACTGCACATTTATACAACACCATACTGCATATTTACTGTGGCCAGAAGTGGATTAGGTTAGGTTAGAACTGCGACCCCCAAGAAAACGAACTGTTGCCAGAAGTGGGTTAGATCAGGTTAGAACTGCGACCCCTAAGAAAACGAACTGTTGTCAGAAGTGGGTTAGGTTAGGTTGGAACTGCGACCCCCAAGAAAACGAACTGTTGCCAGAAGTGGGTTAGGTTAGAACTGCGATCCCCAAGAAAAGGAACTGTGGCCAGAAAAGACACACATGATCAGATGAACAATTTCATATCTGAAACAACCCACATAGCTATAATCGCGCGACTAACGTGATTGCGTTTAGTTTCACGAAATATTACCAATTGAAATAATTTTATGCGGACTAAATATTATTACATGTAAAAAAAATGAATTAAAAAAACCCAAAATGAAAAGCTATGACATGAATTTTATTGAAATAAGTCAACTACCAATTAAAAGACCTCGGTTCCAATTACCTAGTAACGAGTCCTCGACGCAATGACTTGTCGATGAAATGAAAATACTTGAAACGTTGTCTTTGAAATAATATTCGATTTCTTTGTCCGAATAGGTTTACCATTTAATTGTCTGTCGGCAATTGAATGGTAAACCTATTACTATACCCGTTAAACTTAATACTCGCTATGAAATATCACTTAGAAATTTATTGATTAATGTGATATTGGAAGGAGATCCCTAGTTAATTGACATTTTTGCCACAAAAACTTCTATGTCTGTATATTTTATACGGGCGTATACTTTATCCACCTATAGTATCCAGCAATAGGACTCGTATAGTATAATCATTTTGTTAAATAGTGTTATTAATTATGTGTAACGATTTTTTAAAGTCCTACCGGGCACCAATGTACGCTATCCAACTGATTTAAAACTGACATAACTGACATGACGCATCGGTAAGTTAATTATCATGGATGCAATACATTACGGGCTGAATTATTATGTATGAAAAAAATATCCTTATTTTCATAAAGAAATAAATGTAAATAGGTTCCCTAGGTCCAATACTAATCGCCGGTACAATATATGCCCGTATAAAATTTACACACGGTATTGTTTTGCGTGTCAAATGCGGTTGCTCAGTGTACTGTAGTCCGACTGTAGTCGCATTCGCAGTGGCACAATTTTGCTCTTGCACTGTGCTGTGGGTCCCCCAGCCAGACCGGTCGGCAGCAAGGCGTGCGCGTGCGACGCAGACCGGTCACCGCGTGGAAAATACCCGCACTTTCCTCCACTCGCTCCCTGCTCATGTGAAATTACCTATATGATGTTATAGGATACTATGTGAAAGGGTAATCTAAATTATGTCTATAAAAAAACCCCTTAATATTGCAATACTTAAGAGTCTTTTTGTTACTGTTTTGCAGTAACTATCCAAACTTCTATTAGTTTGTTTAATTTTGAATGATCGTTTCTTTTTAAATTGCATAAAGTGAAACACTTTTCCGATTTTGTTTCATTTATAAATAATTCACCGTAATCTAACAGCTGTTTCGGCGATTTTTTGTTGGATAGGTGAAAAAAGAAAGACTTATTGATTAAAATTGTGTTAAACTAGTACCTACGTATAATAATAAAAACGATAGAAATTGAGTCATCTAAGGAAGAGGTAGAATTTTTTTTCATATTCATAATTTATCTTAAAAGAGTATGTTTAGCTAGATCAGTTTTAAGAAAAATTGACGAAGTTTAGGTGTTATTTTTAACCGACTTCAAGATTTGAAAAGAGGAGGTTCTCAATTCGGCGTGTATGTTTTTTTTTTTTTTTTTTTATTTTTTTTTTTTATGTTTGTTACTCCATAACTCCGTCATGTCTGAACCGATTTTGAAAATTCTTTTTTTGATTGTAAGTATATATATACAGATTGGTCCCGTTTTTGTCAAAACGCAGTTCTGATGATGGGATCCATGAGGAATCGAGAGAACTCCTCAAATCTTAAAGGCATACATATAGTGATTTTTATATTTTTATCAACAAAACCATCATTTTCACTCAAAACAGTGACATTTGATGAAGTAGAACTGCTGATGATGATCAGAACGGAACTCTTCAACGACGCATAGTTCACGTTTGGCGATTCGTCCTCTTCGCTGTGTTTGTTTAGCAAGTTTAATTGTCAGAACAAATGTTCGTCAAGCTCAAGTTCTGATGATGGGATCCATGAAGAATCGAGGGAACTCCTCAAATCTAAAGGGCTTACACATAGTGATTTTTGTATTTTTATCAACAAATCAAGCATTTTCATTCAAAAGAGTGACATTTGATGAAGTGGAACTGCTGATGATGAACAGAACGGAACTCTTCAACGACGCATAGTTCATGTTTGGCGATTCTTCCTCTTCGCTATGTTTGTTAAGCAAGTTATTTCATTGTATGGAATCTAAGTGCACCATCTACAATAATCCTTCACCGGCTACCCCCATTGAAGTCGGTTTTTTTTTCTTAAAAATTATTGGGAATGTGTTAAAACATATTTGTATGGCTTCCTAAGAATAAACTATCAATTCAAGTCAATATTTGTGGTTTTATTTGTTGATATCATTTATTTCAAACTAATTAACTATAAACTAAATTATATAATAAATAAAACTAAATTAAATGTGTTAGAGTATTTCATAAAGATTCAAATGTAGAAATAAACTTGACTTTTAGCAATAGTCAAATAATATAAAACATATTACGGAGCATAAAATATCAAGCGACAAGTTGGCATGAATCAACGAAACAAGCTCTGTAAGAATTGAGTTTTCGGGTACTACGAGTAAATAAATATGTAATAACAGGACTTCAAACTATCTTATCAAATCTATTAGCGATTTTCGTTTTCCAATCGTTACCGGACTCTTAATATGCTGGATCACGCAGTAAGGATAAAAAAACTAATTTAGAGGTAGATACGTAATGTATTTTTCCTCAATTCCTTTTTGATATGTACTCGTAAGGTATGACCTTAGTTAAAACGGAATTGAAATCGAGTCGTTTGATATGGTACTACATTATTATTATTCTATTCTGTTAAATTCAGGACATTACAATTTCATATGTTGAATTTGGAAATTGCGCAAAACGTCAGTCATAATATATTGTAGTGAGATCGTTGGCAAGTCTGAGATGCCAGATTTAGCTAGCTGCTCTTAGAATTCGTTTAAACTTGAATAGGAAAATTTGTAGGGGAAGTGTGCCAAGCGACTAGCTGGCGTCGGAGTCCGCGCCTGCAACGCATCGCCCGCGTCCGAACCGTCTTGTCTTACGCCCACCATATTGCATCCATATTGGCATGTAAACTATTTTCTGTACCTACGACACGAACCCTCGAACCCTAAGTCACTAATTTTCCCTTCTGTAGCATTAAACACTATTATTTTATTTACCTAAGCATGTTTCGAAGATGTATAATTATTATAATTAAGTAGGTAATATTTCTTTATCTACACTCATACTGTAAGTACTCTAAAATGCGTTCAAAAACCGTAGACAATGACAAGCATTACAACAAACGATTTAACTATGATAAGTTTCTTATCTGCGGCAGTAACGTAATTTTAACTATGCATGCTCAAATATTGTTAAGCAATGAGTTTCAAATTTGGAACATCGAATTTGATAACATAATGTTACCGCCATGGCCAACTCGATTGGTCCCGCGCGAGCGCCGGCACAATCGAGTAGGCCATGACGGTACAATGGCGGTCATTCTATGGTTTCCGAACACTTAATTTAATATATATAATATGAGTGTAGATAAAGCAGTGTATGCAACTGTACGTAATTAGGCCTTAAAACACTCGTGTGATCTTATTATGAAATTCGCCTGCGGCTCATTTCATAAAACCACACTCATGTTTTAAGGACCCTTATTACGTAACAGTTACATAAACTACTATTGCCCAGATGTTTCCGTTTTGGATCGATTTCAGTGTGCAGTTTTATTTAACCTCCTTTTTAAGTATTGGTTTTTTAGGGTCAACCTTTATAGTTTCGCCTTATGCGTCTGACTGTCTGTCTGTAGGTATGTCTGTCCGTCTGCGGTTACTACGAAACCATACATTGAGCATGGCTCGCATTTGTTAAATAATCAACCCCCTTCTTCATAAACGTCTCTCAAACCTCAATTAATAAATTTATGTTTTCTCCTTGTTGTAGGTATTTATTCTACTGTGTTGTAATTTTTTGAGGTGTGCAATAATGCATTCATTCATTCATTCCTTATCCTTTGACAGTTGTATTTGTTAGAAACAAACAAAACATCAATTAATTAATTGAGGTATGAGAGACGCTTATGAATAGGGGTAAGTTTGATACTTCTCGGGTCAGAGGTGCAGGGTTAGAAAAAACAGTGCTAGGTTTTTTCACTCTGCCTTAGAAATTAAATTACTTGGCCCGTGAGGTCCAAGTGCCCATAAACTTCACAAAGAACTCTCTAAAAGGCTCGTGGACTCAACTGGTGACCGAAGAGCTGGCAGCTTGCTCGCTCAACGAATTAATATTGCAATACAGCGGGGAAATGCTGCCAGCATCTTCGGCACCAAAGGGGCCAAAGGGGCCCAATTTCTTTGATATCTTTTAGACTTAATTTAGTTTTAGTTTTTCGTTTTATTTTTATTTGAAATAAGTATGTTTTATTTGTAAGTCTAATTTATATTCTTTTATATCCTGCCAATAAAGACTTTATATAATTACTTAGGCGAATTTTTGATATTTGTATACCTACTCGTAGGTATATAGTTTAGGTTATATATACAAACCCGTAATACCAGTAAACTGTAATCCATGCTATTTAGTACCTATATAAAGACCGCATGAAACGATTAATCGGAATCTTTAGGGCGAACATCAAACAAAAAATATAGTTGTCGATCAAGGTCATTTTTTGAGTGAATGCCCACTGCGACATGTCCGCGTCTCAGGGCGTTACATTGTTGGAAGAGACTTTTTGCTAGATATGTTTACACAAGTAAGATTAACAGTCAACCGTCAACCGCCGCCGCGCAGCACGCATCGGTCCCACGAACATCTACCTAGGTACTTTAATGTACCTACCTACCTTCGTATTCGTACAAGGGAAAGAACCCCGGGGTTTTTATAGTACAAAGACCCGGCTTTTTAGTATGAAAAACCGGCTAAGAGCATGTCGGGCCATACTCAGTACAGGGTTCCATAGTTGCCGGCCTGAATACATCCGTTCAAAAGGTCGTTTATTAATGGATATTGTGCCACATTTACCTCCTTTTACTATGCGTTTTTGAGTTATTTATAACTAAAAAACGGTTCCACCGATTTTATTCAATATAGTTTTAATTGAAATTACTTATCAGGCTCCACTTCCATGAATTTTTTCAGACCCACGGTTAAAAAGTTAAAGTGGGAGGATTTTTAAACTTTCCTAGCTATTATTCACGAAAGTACTTACTATGTTTTGAGAAATGAATTCTGATTCATGATTGGTGGATTCTAACATTGCTGTATTCTGGTTGGTTGATACTAAATACAATGTTTTTTTTTTAATGAATCAAATTATTGAAACAGTATACCTACGCACCAAAAAACAATCCAGCGTTCCGATTAACTTCAATATGGTGAAGTGTTCTGCTTAGTCAATTTAAAATGTTTTGTAATTCATAAATATGTATATATATTTGCCTTAGAGGCTAAATGTACTACTTTAGTCCGCCTTGGTAAGCATAATATGTTGAGCATGAGAAGTGAAAAACATGTTTTAGATTGCTATATAAATAATATGTACAAGATGGGATGGTGTACATAATTAGATAATTTGTATAGGGAAAAGGCATTTCTGTTAAAAGTTATAGCACGGGAGCGGCGTGCATCGGTGAGCGCATGTGTCGGTATAAATACCGTGCCGCGCCGCCGGCGGTTTGCGGCGCGAACGGTATAGCCCCGTCCCGCTGGAAATATTTTGAGGGTTAAGTTTCGAAAATTCTAAAGTCACTTATTATTGAAGTTGGAAATACAGTGTGTACATGAGAATCTTTCAGTGCATTTTGTGTCATATTCAATTGGTGCTTTTTTTGTAATTCAATAATTTGAGGTTAACTTTTTTAGCTTGCCATAACTTGAGTAACAAAATATTAGAGTTAAAAAATATAACTGTTTTGTATTTAGAACAGTTTTATTGTTGTACAAAACCAGTTTGTATCATTTACGTCGAGTGCAATTTGATATAGTATGACAACACTAAAAAACTACGTATAAAAAATTAGAGTTCATAAATTAAGGATTAAATATATCATCACCTTAAAATACGTCAATAAAATCAATATGTGTCCAATTAAGCAATGAAAATTTAAGTTTCTTGGTAATTTCGTTTTTTTAAGCTGTTATCGTTTTAGTAAATTATTAAAGTCATCAGAGTTCACATTATAATAATCAAAAAGGGAGTTTAAAGTAGATATTTCAATTTGTGTCACTTTCATCAATGATATTTCGTCAAAAATTAAACAGAAACAATAATAATAATAATAATAATAATAATAAATACTCTTTATTGTACACCTCATACAGTTACAAGCACAAATTTTACAATTAGATAAATTTAGGTAGAGGTAACAACAGGCGGTCTTATCGCTAATGAGCGATTTCTTCCAGACAACCTTTGGGTAGTGGAGACTAGAGAAAAACAATAAGCAGTAGGTGGTGCATAGAAACAAAAGAGACGAAATAGATAACACAGCACATTCATATGAATATACATACTTAAATAAATACAAAATAAACATACATATACGTACATATATACATATATAATACACACAGTAAGAAACAACAGTGTCAACTTAAAAACCTAAGGAAGAGATAAATAGTATTCCTTATGTTGCGATTTAAAGCTACCAATAGATTGCGCGCGTTTTATGTTGAGAGGGAGAGAATTCCACAAACGAACGGCCTGGAACGTAAATGAGCAATTATAAAATTTGGAAGATGAAGATGGCACTTTTAGGAGCAATTTTTGAGTGGATCTAATAGAATTAAGATAAGAGAAACGCTCTTTGAAGTAGCGGGGAGTTGCAGGGTTAAAAAGTATAGAAAAGAGTAAAGAAAGTATGTGAGAGTTACGGCGGTGACGGATAGGGAGCCATTTGAGTTGAGAACGAAAACTAGAAACATGGTCGAATTTGCGTAATCCGAAAATGAACCGAATGCAGGCATTTTGAATACGCCCAAGCTTATTAAGTTGCTCCTCGGTTAGGTCTAAATAGGAGATATCTGCATAATCAAGAATGGGGAGAAGTAACGACTGAGCAAGCGCAATTTTAGTAGCAATTGGCAGGAAATTCCGGAGCCGTCTGAGAGACCCTATGGCAGCAAACATCTTCCTGCTCACTTCACTCACCTGAGGCACCCATGATAGATAACGATCCATGATTACGCCAAGATTTTTCACTTGGTTGGAAAAAGGAATTTGGATACCATCGAAGACTATCGGAGGGAGCCTGAGAAAGTCAATTTTGGAGATTTGTTTAGCGCTACCCATCACAATTACCTGTGACTTTAGGGGGTTTACTTTTAAACCGTAATTTTGACTCCAATTTGATATGCGGAGCAGATCAAGATTCGTGGCTTCTATAACTGAATTGAGATCGCTATGCATACCCTGCGAATATATTTGAAGGTCGTCGGCATAGAGGTGATACGAAGAGGAGAGATCAAGAGTTATGGAATTAATGAAGATAGAAAATAAAAGAGGAGACAGCACACCACCCTGTGGAACACCAGCTGATGTGCTGCACCAGGAAGAACACGAAGAATCTAGTTTTATTCTTTGCCGACGACCAACCAAATAGCTGCGGAACCAGTCAATCGCTGCAGCCGATATGTTAAGAGACTGTAAGAACGCGAGCAAAATGTCAAAATCGACCGTGTTAAAGGCATTACTGAAATCTAGAAGTGCAAGAACTGTAAGCTTCTGGTCATTCATACCCAAACGGATGTCATCGGTAACCTTGACAAGAGCCGAGGTAGTACTGTGGCCCGGACGAAAACCAGATTGAAATGGGTTTAGGAGGTCATTTCTATTCAGGAAGGAAGTTAGTTGCTGATGCACTAGCCGTTCGAGGACTTTCGATAGGAAAGGAAGAATGGAGATGGGGCGATAGTCAGAGAAGGAACTGGGGTTGGATTTTTTGGGTAAAGGAATAATATTGGCATCCTTCCACAGACTGGGAAAAGTACTTGATGAAATGGAAAAATTAAGAATACCGGTGATAATAGGAACAAACAAATCAAGGAGAGGGAGTATCATATTTCGGCTAACACAGTCAACACCAACGGCGTTAGAAGTGATATTCAATATACCCTTCCTAACATCACTCTCACAGAAAGGGCTAAAATAGAAAGAAGAGAAATCTAAGGCAGGAAGTGATGAAAGATGATGAAGTGAGTTAGATTTCTTAGGACCACTGAAACAGGTGGACGATGAAAAATGCTGGTTAAGCTGGTCAACGCTAATATTGTTTAAATTGGTTGCCTGTTGAGATTTGCCAACTCCGAGACCTTTCAAAAATTTCCACACTTTGGCTGGATTTCCATCTTCAACAGAACTGTGAATATGACGCCTCTGAGCATCTCGACATATAGTGCTACAGCGATTGCGCAGGGTATGATATTTAAGTTTATTTTTCTCAGAGTTGTTAGCCTTATACTTAGATTTAGATTGATTCTTCCTCTCTATAAGGGCTTTAATATCCTCAGTGAGCCAAGGAGCAGGGAGATGCTTGACTTTAATTGCACGAACAGGAGCATGAGCGTCATAAAGTGGTATGAGGAGCGAATTAAAGAGAAACTTGATCGTCTACCGAACCCGCTCGAGCGATACTGCTCCAATCGATTGTTAAAGCGTCATCTCGAAGCTTTTCCACATTTAATCCACTAAAATTGCGCTGCAAAAGAATTTTTGATTTAGATTTGGGAGGACGAATTTTGTAAGAGAGATAGAGCAGATCATGATATGAGAAGGCATCCGCGGAGTATTGTCCAAATTTAGACACATGAGAAGTCGAAGAAACTAAAGTTAAATCAAGAAGAGAAGGCGAGCAATTTGGAAAATAGTGTGTGGCGTCTGAAGGATATTTGCGTTCAGAGGAAATCTTCCTTCCTAACTATAGCGCGTGACCTTGATGGCACGCCTGTTCGGCGTGCTTCTGTAGTGACTACTAGAAGTAGACCCCCGGCTCGCTTCTTAACAAGCTAAACCATGGGTCAACCAGGCGCTGGCATCTTAGCAGTTACGATGTAGGTACTTGCTCACGGAGGCGCGCGCGGGGTGATAAAGCTGACGTACTCGACAAAGGAACTGAGCGGAGGAGCGGGGCGCGGGAAGCCGGCGACGGGGCAATGAACTCGTGCGTGTCTCGCCCATACGTACCTTTTAAGCGGTAGCTTACCGCGTTGTTTGTGACTAGACTGTTGAGTACATTATCAAGCATCGTGAATTATGGGTAGAAAACGCAACGTATAATTTTTGTTTTAGTTTCGTTTTATTTTTGTTTTTGGAACGAAGTTCCTTATCGGACGGTTCGCGGATGGGGGCTAGACGAAAAAAAGTCACGTGACCGTCACGAAAAAGCGTCACGTCACGGAAACGCGAAACAAAACCATACGATTGAGAAATATGTAAAATGGAATAAAGTAAAAAAAAAAAAAAATAGAATAAAGTGAAGTGAAGTGTAGTGAAAAGTGAAAGTGAGATGTGACAAAGTGACAAAGTGAAAAAAGTCAATAAAAGTGAAAGTGAGATGTGACAAAGTGAAAAAAGTCAATGAAATAAAAAAAGTCAAAAATGCCGAAAATTACAAAAATATCAAAAATTTCAGAAATTTCAAAAATTTCAATAATTTCAAAATTTTTATTAATTTCAAAATTTTTATTAATTTCAAAAATTTGAAATATTTTATAAATTTCAATAATTTCAAGCTTTCATAATGACAAAAATTCCAAGACAATCAAAAAATTCAAAACTTTCAAAATTTTAAAAATATTTAAAAAATGTATACCACAAAAATTACGAAAAAGTCAAAATTTAAATAACATTACTTCGTTCCGACCGAGTGTTCCATATGACACTTTTTAAAGTTTTTATTTCGTTTTCATTTTGTATTTATTCTGTTTTTATTTTGTTTTATTTTATTTTTATTTTATTCTTATTTTATTATTTTTATTATGTTAGCGTATTCTATACGGAAAAATCATAATAAGTACACGTTATAAATTTTTCTATTCAATTTCAATTCAATTCATTTTATTTTATTTCAGACAACACAGTCCAACAGTTTGTTAGTAAAATTATAAAGAACTTATTCGCTAATGTTAATATTTAAAATCTAGATTTATATGTTAGTACATAATTAATTAAATTGCACTTTATGCTTCAATCAGACAATACAAAACTTATCAGGGGCCATCATCATCATCATCATCATCATCATCAGCCTATATTAGTCCACTGCTGGACATAGGCCTCCCCTAATGAGCGCCATAGCGCCCTGTCTTCAGCTTGCCGCATCCAGCATCTGCCTGCAGTCTTTCGCAGATCGTCATCACACCTTGCCAGAGGGCGTCCTACACTACGTTTGCCGAGTCGCGGTCTCCACTCAAGAACACGTTTACCCCAGCGGTTGTCGGTTCTCCGCGAGATATGGCCGGCCCACTGCCACTTCAGCTTGCTAATTCTTTGAGCTATGTCGATAACTTTGGTTCTCTGTCGGATGTATTCGTTACGAATCTTATCCTTCAGAGAAACTCCGAGCATAGCTCTTTCCATAGCTCGCTGAGCGACTTTGAACTGGTGGACAAGCCCTACCGTGAGTGGCCACGTTTCAGCTCCGTAGGTCATTACGGGTAGGACGCACTGATTAAAAACTTTCGCTTTCAAGCATTGCGGTATGGATGACGAGAAGACTCGGCGTAGTTTCCCAAATGCTGCCCAGCCTAGCTCTTTTTGGCCTCCTTCTCGAAATTGTTTTTACCTAACTGCAGGATCTGTCCAAGGTAGGTGTACTCAAAAACAATCTCAAGAAGGTGGCCATGTACGACGACCGGTCCTGGATCAATGTGACCATTGATCATGACTGGTTTTATCCAAATTCATGCCAAGACCGATGCGTCGCGAGGCTGAAGCTAGGCCATCCAGCATCCGGGTCAGCTCCTCTAGCGACTCCGCCATTACGACTATGTCATCAGCGAATCGCAGGTGTGAGCTGTAATCGCCGTTTATGCTTATGCCCTTACCTTTCCAGTCCAGCGTCTTAAACATGTCTTCCAATGCGCTTGTGAACAGTTTCGGGGATATGACATCCCCCTGTCTCACCCCTCTGCGCAATTGGATGGGTTTAGACTGCTGGCCCTGTACTTGGACACTCATAGTGGCGGCTTCGGAGAGACATCTCAGCACCTCGATATAACGATAGTCTACTTGGCATCGCTGTAAGGATTCCAGAACAGCCCAAGTTTCCACGGAGTCAAAGGCCTTCTCATAGTCCACAAAAGCGAGACACAGGGGCAGATTATACTCTTCGGACTTCTGTATAATCTGCCTCACTGTGTGAATGTGGTCTATGTTGCCATATCCTCCGCGGAACCCAGCCTGTTCCGGTGGCTGGAACTCGTCGAGTCTTCTGGCGAGACAATTCGTGACCACTCGTGAGAAAAGCTTATAGACGTGGCTCAGAAGTGTGATGGGTCTGTAGTTTTTAAGAAGGGTTTTATCACCCTTCTTAAAAAAGAGCACCACCAAACTCCCGCTCCACGCCTTAGGAGTTCTCCCACTGTGAAGGACGGTATTGAAGAGGTTCTGCAGCTCCTGTATAACAGGAGCTCCTCCTGCCTTCAGAAGCTCTGAAGTAATACCATCCTCACCGGGGGCTTTTCCATTTTTAAGCTGCCTCAGAGCTAACACGATCTCGTCTTGACTGATGTCTGGCAGTTCGTCGGTATAGTGGCGTGTCAGGGTGGCTCTTGAATCATGGTTATCTCGTCGGGAGTGGGGGGCATGTGCAGAGTACAGCCGGCCATAAAAATCTTCTATCTCGGCGGAGATCTCCGGCTTCGACAATACGGTCCTCCCATCGTGCGTTTTTAGCTTCGTCAGGTGGCTCCTGCTAAGCTGCTGAGTGAATACTTTGGACCCTCGGTTTCGCTCTATCGCCTCTTCAATAAGACGTGTGTTGGAGCACCGAAGGTCGCGCCGTACCATCATCGCAATTCGCTTATTCAGGTCTGACCTCTCTGACGCAGTCGCTTGGGTCGTCTCCCGTCTTCTTGTCATCAGCCCCAGAGTCTCATCCGAGAGTTTGGACTTCTTGCCAGTACGCTGTTTTCTGCAGAACTTGATACCCTCGTCTCTCAGCGTTTCGACCAGATTGTGTAGTCTCGTCAGCGTCATCAGTAGGTTCCAAGGCAACAAATCTATTCCCGAGAAGCTGCTGAAACTCCTCGGTGCCCGCGACGATTTGGATTTGGTTAGGCCGGAGCGTGGACTTCATCAGACGGTTTCTTTCAAGCTTCAAGTTGATATTCAGAGAGCCTCGGAGCAGTCGGTGATCAGATCCGGTATTGAACCTGTTGATCACTGAGACATCTCTGAATATGTGCTTGCTATCCGTCAAGATGAAGTCGATCTCATTTTTTGTCACAGTGTCGGGGCTCTGCCATGTCCACTTCCTTTGAGGCTGTTTCTTAAAGAAGGAGTTCATTAAGAATAGCTCCTCTTTCTCAAGGAAGTTGACAAGCATTTGCCCCCTGTGATTCCTAACTCCATAACCATGCGGGCCTATTCGGGATTCGTTGCCAGTTCGGATTCCCACCTTGCCGTTAAAGTCCCACATAACAACGTTGAAGTGAGCCTTTGTGGTGTTGTGCAAGGCTTTGGATATGTCTTCATACATATCCTCCACTTTATCATCCGAGTGTGCCGAGGTCGGTGCGTAAACCTGAACTACCTTCATGCTATACCGCTTGGAAAGCCGAAGGATCAGGTACGCTACCCTGTTCGACACACTGGAGATTTCTTGAACGTTGCTAGAGAGGGCCTTATTGACGAGAAAACCTACGCCACCCCGGGATGTTTTATCACCCTCGCGAAAGTAGAGAAGATGGCCCGAGTCTAGGGTTACGGTGTCCTCCCCCTCTCTACGGACTTCACATAACCCACGAACATGCCATTTAATGTTCTCTAACTCCACTTCCAACTGCGCTAGATGATGGTCAAGCCTCAGAGTGCGTCCGTTGAACGTAGCCAGGATCAATTTAGGAAGTGTGTAGCCCGGGGATTCCTAACACCCCCTGCCCCGCCGTTACCGTGGCCGCTACCATGGCCAGGAATAGCGAGGCGGCCGGGAACTGGGGGCCATTTCTTGGCTGAACTTAACATAAAGGGGTAATGCCCATAATCCCCACGCTGGGCATGCGGGTTGGGGATCGCAGTTTGGTGGTGGAATTGTTCTGCAGGGGCGCTGCTGCCCGCCCCCCGGTATGTCCCTTAGTCGCCTCTTACGACACCCACGGGAAGAGTTGGGGTGGAGCAATTCTAAGCCGGCACCACGCGGCAAGGGGCATATATCAGGGGCCATAATGAATAGTAATTAAACTAAAACATAAAAGATTTTTAGCAATACTAGGCAACGTGCATAGCCGTCCACCGGGACCACATAGGGCTGTCCCAGCGGTTAGTAAACACGCTCAGGATGCTGTTGGAACTACCGCGCAGGCGAGACAAAATCGAGGCACACCGCTTGCTCATAACGGCCGCAAAACCGTCGGTCCGTGCCTCGGCAAACATGCCGGATGCGCTACAATATCGCGGCAGCCCCATCAGCACTCGGAACGCGTTATTATACTGGACACAAAGGTCGCTGTACGCTCTCTGCGTGTATTTGACTCACAAAACTGCAGAAGTTCATTTGCAAATGGCTTACCAGGATGTGCGTTGAAGTCACCTAATATATATACAGATTCAGTATCTTGGCTCTCAATCACGGTACCAATTTCCGCAAGACAGTCTGCAAACTCAACCAGATTCTCACTACTCTCAGTTGGTATATAAACAGAGAATATCAACATTGCGCGGTCTTGCACGTTTATTCTTATCGCTGTCAAACGGACACTTTTACACGGGATTACTGATACGGCATTAAATATATCCTTCCTCCATAACAACGCAACGCCGCCGTTGGACGGCCTCGAAATACTCCAGCAGAAGTGTCGATAGCAGAAGTTCCCGTGTATGCGAAGCGGTCGTCAATAGTTCCTAAAAAACCCAAGTCGTGCTCGAAGAGCCATGTTTCTTGCAAGGCGATAATATGTGACTCCCAGCATAGTTTCCACACACAATCCACAGATCTAATAATATTTTTACAGTTAAAAGTTATGATGACGTCCCGTCGATGGTTTTTTGCCACGAAGGTGGCAAACAAGCATACGGCCTGCCAGATAGTAAGCCGTAGCCCATGGATGCCTGCAACTCCAGAGGTGTCGCATGCGCGTTGCTGACCCTTTACAAAAAGGAGGAGAATATCTCGCCCATTTTTAATTTTAGAGAAAAGTTTTTCAAATAAAACACGTTCATTTTAGCGTTTTCTATACGGAAAAATCATAAAAAGTGCACATTATAATGACGTCTCGTCCATGATTTTTTTCAAAGTCTAAATTATGTACAAGTTCAAAGTCCATTATCTCGGGCATTTTTGATTTTAGACCAAATTTTTTCAATAAAACACGCTCATTTTTAGCGTTTTCTATACGAAAAAATCATAAAAAGTACACGTTATAATGACGTCCCGATATACAAGTTCAAAATCTATTATCTCGGCCAGTTTTGATTGTAGAGAAAAGTTTGTCAAATTAAACACGCTTAGTTTAGCATATTCTATACGGAATAATCATAAAAAGTACACGTTATAATGTAGTCCCGTCGATGGTTTTTTTTCGAAGTCCAAATTATATACAAGTTCAAAGTCCATAATGGACTTAAATAAGCGTGTTTTCTTTAAAAAACTTATCTCCTTAATCAAAAATGGCTGATTGGACATGGAACTTGTATATCATTTGGACTTCGAAAAAAAACCATCGACGGGACGTCATTATAACGTGTACATTTTATGATTTTTCCGTATAGAATACGCTAACATAAGCGTGTTTTATTCGAAAAACTTTTCTCTAAAATCAAAAGTGGCCGAGAAAATGGACTCTTAACTTGTATATATATTGTACATATATTGAATCAAGGCTGGGGCAAACTACAAATCCGTCTAAAGAAATGTGGAAAGTTGTCAATGAAGAAATCTGAACAAAAACAAAGCCTCAAATAATATCGCTAAAAAAACATGATACAGATGCCGTATTATCACGTGAAGCAATCTCAAATGCATTTAATTCGCTTATGGATAAGACAATAAAGTCCATGTTAAAAAAGCGTACAACGGTTGTTGTGTACGATATATCAATTAATATAATTTTAAGTGTTTGGACAATCATTGCTGACATCTTAGTAGTATTAGTCAACTCCATGTTTCAAAGTGGCACGTACCCAAAGGTGCTTAAAAATACCAGAGTATGCCCAGTATTTAAGGGTAAAGGAGAGAAGGATGATGTGAACAACTACCGCCCTATAACTATTGTACCTACTATCTCAAAGATAGTGGAGTCTATTTTATCATCTAGTTTAATGACCCACTTGGAATCAAACCATCTACTTACTGACAACCTGTATGCGTATAGACAAAAGCGATTAACTACTATGGCAGCCCACAAAATCACTGACTTTATTTTGACGGGCCTCGATAAGGACCGCAAGATGGCGGGGATACTGTGCGACTTATCCAAGGCATTCGATGTTATAAACCACAAATTGTTATTAACCAAGTAAAGGCATTATGGTATTATGGGTTCCGCTCACAAGCTATTTGCATCATTCTTGTCTGACCGTAGTCAGGTAGTAAAGATATCCACTAATGGAAATACACTCACTTCGGATACCGGTCATATCAACTTAGGCATCCCTCAGGGGTCGGCAACTGGAAACACCCTATTCCTATTATTTATAAATGATCTTCCGTCTGCAATTACGAGCGGCACCTCAGTACTTTTTGCGGACGATACAACAGTCGTTGTGGAAGCCAAAACCCATAAACAGCTTGCTGGGAAAATCCAAGAGGCAAGTAAGCAGCTCCAAGTTTGGTTTTCATCAAATGGTTTGCTCTTAAATGTCGCGAAATCCAACAAAATGTTTTTTTCTGGTCGTAAGATTGCAGTACCTTCGTGTATTGTAAACAGTCCAATGCCATTGTGCACTGAGAGCAGATTCTTAGGTTTTATAGTTGATTCAACCCTCAGCTGGAAGTGCCACATTAACGAGTTGTGCAAAAGATTGAGTAGTGCCATCTTCGCTCTCAAAAAACTACAGCCCCTTCTATCGCGAAAAGCACTGAAAGACGTATACTTCTCCCACTTTCACTCCCTATTATCCTATGGAACATTGATTTGGGGAAATTCTACAAACGCAAAGCGAGCCTTGATACTCCAAAAGCGTGCGATTCGAACAGTGGCCGGAGTCCATATCCGACATCCATGTAGAAAACTGTTTAAACAAAATGGCATTATGACGCACTACTCACTTTACTTATTTCAAGTACTGATGTCTGTACGCAATAATTTACCAATGTTCAAACGTATCAAGGTTACGAACATATAAATCCGATCTACGGGGAGACTAAGTACAGTGCCGCGTCACAGGGCTTTCATTCAAAAATCCGAGGGTAATTGGACCAACTTTTTATGAGCGTCTACCTACAGAGTTGCGAACTGAACCATCTGACGAAGCATTTGAATGCCAATTGAGAGACTTTTTATTGGAAAATCCATTATATTCTGTAAATGAATATATGACATGACTTTGACATTCAATAGTAGAAACTGACTTTGAATATTTTTTTTTGAGACTGTATTTATTATTGTTATATCTCTAATTGACATGTGTGTATTTTTTAATCTGATATTGTATTTTATTATTTATTCTTAGTTTTTATAGTTTTGTGACATTTAAATGTAATTAAGTAATCAATCAATAAAATATGTTTGTTTTCACTGCATTGACGATCATAATATAATAATATATTTGTATAGATTAGGCTAAGACCATTTTGTACTATAATTTATTATTATGAAATAAATAAATCTAATCTATATAATTTTGACTTCAAAAAAAAAAAAACCAGCGATGAGGTATACTTTTAATGATTTAGCCGTATAGAATACGCTAAAATAAGCGTGTTTTATTTGCAAAACTTTTCTCTAAAATCAAAAATGGCCGATTGGACATGGAACTTGTATATCGGGACGTCATTATATTGTGTAGTTTTTATGATTTTTCCGTATAGAATAAGCTAAATAAGCGTGTTCTATTTGAGGAACTTTTCTCTAAAATAAATAATAATAATCTTTTTGATTTTAGAGAAAAGTTTTTCAAAGAAAACACGCTTATTTAAGTCCATTATGGACTTTGAACTTGTATATAATTTGGACTTCGAAAAAAAACCATCGACGGGACTACATTATAACGTGTACTTTTTATGATTATTCCGTATAGAATATAGAAACTAAGCGTGTTTAATTTGACAAACTTTTCTCTACAATCAAAACTGGCCGAGATAATAGATTTTGAACTTGTATATCGGGACGTCATTATAACGTGTACTTTTTATGATTTTTTCGTATAGAAAACGCTAAAATGAGCGTGTTTTATTGAAAAAAATTGGTCTAAAATCAAAAATGCCCGAGATAATGGACTTTGAACTTGTACATAATTTCGACTTCGAAAAAAAATCATGGACGAGACGTCATTATAATGTGCACTTTTTATGATTTTTATGAGCTGCTAGGCACCCTGGCCGGCACATGCACCCCGCCCTTCCCCGCGCATGCCCTTTACGCAAAACAAGTTTTTGTTTTGAAAAATAAAAATAATCCATTGATTATAACGACACAAATTTCAAACATTGTTTCGATACACTTTTATAAAAATATTGACGCAAACTTTAATAACTTTAATATTTTATTGTGGTGTTAACAGGGTCATACAAGAAAAAAAATTAAAATAAATAAATATCATTGATTAATATTACACAAATTTATTCAAATAATAGATACCGATATTTTAGAAAGCACAGTACCTAATCGATCAACTCTAATTTTATATAGGCTTATAAAAGTCTACATATATGTGCTGATTATTCAATCAGTCTTCCTGTTGACGAAAGTGACACAAAACGCGTGCGTGTGTCAGTAACAACTTTGCTGTTATAGTGAAAAAACTATTTTGATCTCTAATTTTCTATTTACCGAATAATGTTTAAAAAAAGAAATGTCTAAGTTTCTACCTAAGCAACAACCTAAGATGACACAAATTATTATTATTAGCTAAGTTGGATGGCCTGAACTCTGTATGTAAAAAATAAGCATCTTTAATATTATCGAAACTTCATAATTTATCGGTACGGGTCCAGTACGTATCAAACCGAGGCCGTGAAAGAGAGGTTCATTTTCAGGCAGGCCTGCCTTCACTACATACATGACTTTTTTCTAGCGAAAAATCTGAGTCAATAATCTTAAAATAAAATTATACAAATATATATGTCGTGATTTTCCCATTCCTACTAATACGCTAAAAGTTCCAGTGAATTCAGTGAGTGAATGAAAAAAAAATTGTCAGTAATATCTTATACACATAAGGTAGGTATATCCAAGTTACGAATGAGGCACACGCGTATGTACGGTCAACTAATTTGATTCCTAGGCCACGGTAGAACCTTGTTGTAATGTATACATTTACACATCAGTACTGATACAGTGATACTGAGTATACTGACCGAGTACTTGTTTATAGTAATGGAGAAGTTTCCGGTTCAGTGTTAAATTGTTAATAGTCAAGTCATGTCACGTATTTGGACGTAAAGAGCGGCCGTCACTACTAACAACATAACGTTTTTTTGCAATTATACCAGGAACATGCAAAACTTAGTACGAGTATAGCTTAAGCACGGAATATTTACATTTTTTCTGTATAGACTTGGACGTTGACTTGCTATCAATGCTATCATGCGCCATAGGTAAATAACGTAACTTATTACCTATCTCAAGTACCTACTTAGTTAAGTATATTGATTTTCTTCTTATAAAAGTAATGCGAATGTTTGTAGGTACAGGAACACGTACAGTGATAATTGGGATTCTGTTGACTTATCATGGATATAAATAAAATTAGGAACGTTTAAGCCATAGATTATATAAGTCCCAGATAGAGTGCGGCTAACAAAATTTTGTGATTCCATAAAGAGCCAGTGTCCTCGTCGTTACGCACTACACACACATACGCACAGCAATAATGAGCCGCTCCCCCGCCATTCGTGTCCAAACGTCTATGCAGTCAAGAGCAGTTAAAAAATAATTAAAATATGCCGTCGTGCGTTGTCAAATGCTGCAGAAATGCCACCGGTCGAAAGAAAAAAACGGATGGGATAACTTTTCACCGTTAAGTAAACAATTAATTGCGTAATCACATTAAATATCAGTAATTTCATAAACTATTATCTTCATGGTAGCGGTGTTGCCAGGTGGTTGAATAGGGAAACTTCCCGAATGTAAAGGGGTCTATAATCGCCGCGATATGGTGTCAACACGATATGAACCAAACACAACTTGATGTTTTATTTCACGCACATTTTCAACTAATATTAACATATTACCTAATAGTTCATAAATTATAAGTTTTTGAAAGCAAATTATATTCCTAAGTATTTTTTGAATAAAAATAGTTAATAAACTAAACTATATATTTCTTAAAATAATTACAAAAATTGCGTAAAACATAAAGCTCATATATTATCGAGTCGTAGGTTGAGTGCGCAAAATTATGCCACAATGAGTGATCTGTCCAACTTTTGTCTCATTCTAACTATCGCTCCCTCTCACTCTGATCGGTTGACTAGTCGCTTTAGTAAGCGACTGGTCAAGCGATTAGAACGAAATTGAACTATAGTTAGAATGAGAGGTTAGCTGTCAAACCGGTTGTGTTGATCGATCTAGGAGCATTTTTAACCGACTTCAAAAAAGGAGGTTCTCAGTTTATGTGTGTGTATATATGTTTGTTCACGATTATCTCGCGTTTGGCTGAACCAATTTTGATGCGGTCCTTATACTATACAGCTGTATTTTTTATCTATCGCGTTCGTGAAAACAAAATATACGTTTAAATAATATCTAATACACTGAACTTTACTGTAATAAAATTTACCACGCCGCAGCATTGCGTAGTTCCATATTTTTCGAAAAAAAGAAGAATTTTCTGAGCTACGCTTTTAAAGGATTCACATTCAATGATTCGTAACTCATATTTGCCATAATTAATATCAGGTATTACAAAATTTTCACAACCTTGTTCAAATTAAAAATAATTTTGTGAATTCCATTGAATTACTATGGAATTTAACGGTTCGAAGACCTCCGTCTACACTAACGCCTCTAGCGGAAATTCGTACGCGATAGTCATCATTCATATTCAGAGGCGATTGTCTATGGTTGCGGAAATTTGTCTATTGTAAGGTTGTAACTGATTTTTTTTATGGAGGCCATAGACAAATTTCCGCAACCATAGACAATTGTCTATGAATTGATGAATTCAGATCAATCGTGTCGAGCGACAAATGCCACCTTCTTATCGAAATCGGTTTTGTAGTTTAGGAATGACAGTGTTATAGACAACATACAAATAATATAGGTGTACTTGCCCTTGTACCCCACGTGCCTGATATAAATATAAATTCAATTCAATTTAATGATCATTTATTTCGAAAGTTTCCATATTATATTAGTACATTTTATTTCTACTAAATTAATAACATCTTATAATTATGCCAGAAAGCCCACTGTCCACGACTGTGGCTAGAAGGCTGTCATAAGTAGGTTTTGCACGATGGAAAATTATCAGTGGGCCCCATATAAAAAAAGCCAGAACTCATAGACCTGGCTGAACTGAATCCCGCTAAGTGTGTGTTGCGCCTAATCTTACCAAAAGCAAGCCATGTAAAATTAGAGGCCAAGACTCACAACACAAGCTCATAACGCTTTAGCGTCTGCTAGATGGTTGCCAACAAGGCTGAACGACGAAGCTCAACCTGACTGAATTTTGGTTCTCTAGTGTGAAACGGTTTGAGATAAGGTAAGTTTATAATAATACGCTTTTAGTTGGGTTCACCTTGGCCATATTAAAAAGGTATGATAAATGCTTAAAATAATAATATTGTGTCGAGAAGAGAGGCCGGACACACTCAAGTCGTGTCCTTTTATTAATTTATAAATTTAGATTTTTTACATCATTATTTTTTCTTTTATCCGCCTCTTCAGAAATATATTTCATCAAATTTATTAAAACAGGTGCTTATTAATTCTATTTAAACATATATATTAATAATCTATATTTTTTTATTCAAAAATACTGTATTCTTAATCGGGAAAATTTGTATTACATGGCAACACTCGTCTGGACACACACATTCAAACCAGCCGCCATCTTGCGTCACAGTTTGTTGTACAGCCATGCTCCGTCCTTTAATTTTTTTCGTCCAAGGTTTAAGCTTGACTGGCTGACTACCATGTGATGACGCTGACTAGGAATTCAGATATCAGTGGCGGAGTGTACAAAATTCGATTATTGCTTTGTTTTCAGTCACTTGAGTAGTGGCTCCGGCTTCCCTACTAATATTTTTAACGCGCTGCTACTGCTCATGAAATGTGTTAAATCAAAGTTGAAATAATTACAGTTAAATGCGACCCGGGTTTTTTGAGAAGGTAAGTACCTAAAAAGAAACTCGGGTTTTTACGGTTCCGTAGGCAACTTCGTCCGCGGCCTAGCTCAGTGATGAGTGATCGTTAATACTAGAAAGCTGAAATTTAGTATGAGTATGTATGTATGTGTATTTATCACGCCGTCAAAGTGGTAAAACAAGATATGAAAAAATATATTTTGTTAGGGTACCTCCCGTACACATGAAGTGGGGGTGAATATTTTTTTTCGGCTGCACATATAGTGACTCCACCACAATGGGTCCACAATGGGTCCTCTGATTTTCTTTAAAAGTGCGGTAGTGTGCTTGTCCGCGAACTGACTCTGTTTCGCAATACTTGAAATGGAACACGCATATTACCATAGTAACTAAGAGAACAAATTCTTTGCTGTACAGGATCGGGAAAGCATTCCATGTAATTACTAAAGATCTATTATCTCCAAGGGACAGTAGACCTGAGTACTTGATATAAATTTCAGCTTGATACCTCCACGCATTCCTGAGAAAAAGGGTCTTGACAGTCGGACGGACGGACGGACGGACAACAAAGTGATCCTATAGGGTTCCGTTTTTTCCTTTCGAGGTACGGAACCCTAAAAACATCACTGTTGGACAAAGTGCAGCGAAGAGCAACTAAAATAGTTATCCATTGAAAGACAAGTCGTAGGAGAAACGGCTTCAGGAATTAGATTTTACAACATTGGAGGACCGAAGGAAACGAGGTGATCTTATTGAGACCTATAAAATTTTGTATGGACACTACAATGTTGCAAATATCAAAGACCTGTACCAATTAAGCTAGAATGTAAGGTTGAGAGGACACTCTAAAAAAACTTGTCAAGCCTCTGTGTGATAAGAACCCTAAGAAACACTTCAGAGTGTGGCGAAGAAACTCTCTGCCAGAATTAAAGGTTTTTTTAGTTCCTACTTCACAATCATTGAAAAAAAGATTTAAATCGGTTGGAAGCGCTAATTATAGCGTCATCTGTGGCATTTATTCGCGGTGTTTATATTTTGTATGTATGTCAAAGCAGTTAAAAAAATAAAAAGACCGTCAAATTAAATCAAATTTTCGCCTTATGGACTAAGAGCTGGCCACGTCAGATATGAAACAATAATTAGAGCAACAAAACCCGTCTAGGAAGATTGCAATACTATCCTTATTGGTAGATCCGGGCATCTGGCAGCTTTTAATGGGTGGAGGTCAGAGTTACAGACTAGCAAAATTTTTCAGTTGGAGAAAAGTAATACTAAAAAACCGGCCAAGAGCGTGTCGGGCCACGCTCAGTGTAGGGTTCCGTAGTTTTCCGTCAGTCACAGTAAGTGTCCCCACTTAAGAGTTAATAACACCGCCATGTAGGATATGATATGAGAGTTCCACGTACAGCGACATCTATCGGCAAATTAAGTAAACTATTGCGCGCGAGCTTAAAGTATGGAAGATGATTTTTATGGAATAATTCTTTATTGCGTGAACCGATTTTCACCGTTTTTACTTTATTTGAAAGCACGTCATTTCATTTTAATTTTGTAGAAATTACAGGTACAATAAACACCTGCTTATACGGTTAAATTACAAACTTTGTTCAGAAATTATTTTGTATTTTTTTTTCAAAAACTATTCATCCTATCAAGTTCAAAATAATTTTCCTAGAAAGTTTTTATAAAGTTCTACTTTTGAGATTTTTTTCATATTTTTAAAACTTATGGTTCAAAAGTTAGAGGGGGGGGGGACGCATATTTTTTTACTTCTGGAGCGATTATTTCCGAAAATATTTACATTATCGAAAAATGATTTTAGTAAACCCCTATTCATTTTTAAATACCTATCCAACAATATATCACACAATAGGGTTGAAATGAAAAAAAAATCACTCCCCACTTTACGTATAGGGGAGGTAGCCTAATAAAAAAAAAATTCCCATTTTTATTTTACCACTTTGTCGGCGTGATTGATATACATATTAGTACCAAATTTCAGCTTTCTAGTGCTAACGGTCACTGAGATTATCCGCGGACGGACGGACGGACGGACGGACGGGCAGACATGGCGAAACTATAAGGGTTCCTAGTTGACTACGGAACCCTAAAAAGGTAAGAACTGCCGAAGTTGTCTTATTTATAGAGAACGCGGCCTATATTTTAACCTTAGAACAAAAAACATTGCGTATTATATCGGAAACAGAAACAGTGGGCGACAAACTATGAATTACATTATACGTTGTTTTGGACGACTTTCCCCCATCAGAAAGTTTTGGCAATGATATAATCTAATTATTTATATAATTTCTCATAATACTGCATCAAAACCAGAACTCTAGGATCTATATTCTTAAAGTGGTTTGCATTCTTTGACGTCCGCCACTTTACAGCTGCTAGATGTCCGGATCTAGAAATAAGCATAGTATAGCAAACTTACGAGAGGGGCTTCGTCGCTCTCATTATTGTGTCATATCTGACGTGGATTAGTCATAGCGCGTACCTAAATAATGAGTGAAAAATAGTATGTAATACCTACTCTGGTCTAAAAGCCATAATGATTGACTGGGAAAATTGTTCGAGTGTATCGAGTGGTGGTGGTGTTATGGCTTATGGCCTAGGTACTTTAGACCCTTGTCAAACAATCTACTATTGTTGTCTCATATTAATAAGTTTTGCGACAACATTCTGCGAGAAACATTTCTCGTTCTACAAAAGGGCGTAACCACCAAAGTTACCACAGCTACATATTAGTTTTGAAATTCATGAAAATAAATGTACCTGGGGGGCGATTTTTGAGATTCGAGCGCTCGATTTCAAGGAAATTAAACTCGAAAATAATCGCACACAAACGTTTTTCGCCATTATTTTCTCATGAAATTAATAGTTTAATTCATCATAATTTTAAATTCCTATCGCTGTTATTTTAAACTACCATCTCATGGTTTTAGAGAGAGTTTTAAATGTCAGATTGGAGCGCTGGAATCTCAAAAATCGCCCCCCTGATCGTCATTTTGAAACGCTAAAACAGAATATTCTAATGACGTAATGACAAGTTAAGTAAATAATCTTAAGTTCGAATGTAACTTTTACGCTACTGTTTACGTTAACAGGGATTCGTTATACCTACATCACAGCCTTAACCACTTTACAACCTACCGCCTGGGACGTTATTGCTGTTCTTGGCTCACGGTCTATGGCAGCGCACGCGCACAAGGTCGCTCCAATGTATTATTGTGTAGGTATTTATGGCGGTAGGTATTTGCTATTTCAATGAGAATCATATCTGTTCGTAAGAACTATTGCAATAGAACTAATTGCAGACAGCAAGAAAGTCGCACTTTAAAAAATTTTTTTTGGCAATATATATATATTATATTATATTTTCAATCAAGGATTAAGAACCAACCGGGTCAGGGCACTTAGGAAACGCACAAATCAAAGAAATCATTTTACATATATATACCATCTAACTTTCGCTGACTGTCTGTACAATTTTCGAAAAAAAACAATAGTAATAATAATAAATTAAAACGAAACCATTTTTGCGTAGCGGCACGGGATCTAGTAGCTGCCCTACAAACTGGTTAAAAATATGCCCTCACTTTATACCCCTGCATTGCATATACCTAATTATGATATAGTGTACAGGAGAAAACCATTATCTTCACATGAACCCTGACTATACTCGTACGTATCTTCAGATCATGCCACATCCACGCTCCTAAGTGCTTTGACTTCATCACAAAACACTTCAATTTTACGTGCTTGCGCATCCCGTCACGGTGTGCTCATAACATTTGAGTAGTTATCTCATAATTATTTTACTTGTGTTTTAAAGTGGGTATTCCACTCATACATTAGTATGTTATTTAATCAAATACAAACATTGAAACATTGAAAAAATAATCAACCCAGTTTGACTTGAACAAACATCGATACGCCTTACCGGGGCTCGATATCGCTTTACCAATTAAGCTATGGGTTCAGTTATCTCAGTTCCTAGCGGAATCTATCATTAGAGAGCAAATCAATTTCATAATTGTTGATTTACAATCCTAGTTGCTTAGCAAATTTAACAAATGAAACTTTGTATATTACCGTACCGCATTTGTTTATGTAAATATACCTTACAATCACATACATATCTGCACTTAAATGCATTTAAATACTGTTAGGAGAAACTAAACTTGACAATAAAAACATATAGCGGAAATGAAATCGTCATCCTTTTGAAATTATGAAGTCGGTTAAATATAAAATAAAAATCGGTCCAGCTGTTTTGGGGTTGGGTACGAGGGTTGCTACTTATATATCCGGAAACAAAAAAACAAACAAACGTACACGGCTGAAAATGGTTTTATTGTTTTTCAAAGTATTCCCCTTGATGATCTATGCACTTTTGCATTCGCGTGAACCAATTTTTAAAGCACTTCTGCCACTCCGCCTGAGGTACCTCCATAACGTGTTGTTTGAATGCGTCGACAGCATCTTCAGCGGTCGAAAATCGTTGACCGCGTAATTTATTCTTTATATTTGGAAATAAATAAAAATCGTTGGGTGCCAAGTCAGGGCTGTACGGCGGATGACCCGTTAATTCCACATTTTGACCCTCCAAAAATAGAATTGTTTCGCGTGACGTATGACAGCTGGCATTGTCATGATGAAGAATGATTCTTCGTCGCTGGTTAGTTTTACGAATTTGTTCAAATACTTCCGGTAAGCAAATGGTCGTGTACCACTCTGAATTAACCGTTCTACGGTTTTCTAGTGGCACTGTAGCTACATGGCCATTAATACCGAAGAAGCAGGCCACCATTTGTTTCAATGTACTTTTTGCACGAGTAACTTTCGTAGGGTTCGGCTCATTTTGAAACACCCATACCGTTGATTGTTGCTTCGTTTCGGGATCGTATGCATAGATCCAGGATTCGTCACCTGTATAGATGTTATAAACGGCTTTTGAGTCACCACGGTTATATTTTTTTAACATTTTATTGCACCATTCGACGCGAGCATCTTTTTGCTCTTTTGTTAAGTTGTGGGGTATCCAACGCGAACAAATTTTTTTTACAGCCAAATAATTATGTAATATGCTATTAATGCTGGTCATAGAAATACCCAGAGTCGCCTCTATCTCGCGGTACGTAACATGTCGGTCGTCCATTATAAGTTTTCGCACAGCCTCGATATTTTGTTGTACAACGACCGATTTCGGGCGACCTGCCTTAACTTCGTCCGTAAGCATACTACGTCCACGATTGAACTCACTAAACCAGTGATACACAGTAGTTTTAGATGGGGCTTCATCACCAAAAGTTGAAGTTAGTTGATCTATGCACTGTTGTTGCGTTAAACCACGCCGAAAATTATAAATTTGAGCTTGATACCTCCACGCATTCCTGAGAAAAAGGGTCTTGACAGTCGGACGGACGGACGGACGGACAACAAAGTGATCCTATAGGGTTCCGTTTTTTCCTTTCGAGGTACGGAACCCTAAAAACATCACTGTTGGACAAAGTGCAGCGAAGAGCAACTAAAATAGTTATCCATTGAAAGACAAGTCGTAGGAGAAACGGCTTCAGGAATTAGATTTTACAACATTGGAGGACCGAAGGAAACGAGGTGATCTTATTGAGACCTATAAAATTTTGTATGGACACTACAATGTTGCAAATATCAAAGACCTGTACCAATTAAGCTAGAATGTAAGGTTGAGAGGACACTCTAAAAAAACTTGTCAAGCCTCTGTGTGATAAGAACCCTAAGAAACACTTCAGAGTGTGGCGAAGAAACTCTCTGCCAGAATTAAAGGTTTTTTTAGTTCCTACTTCACAATCATTGAAAAAAAGATTTAAATCGGTTGGAAGCGCTAATTATAGCGTCATCTGTGGCATTTATTCGCGGTGTTTATATTTTGTATGTATGTCAAAGCAGTCAAAAAAATAAAAAGACCGTCAAATTAAATCAAATTTTCGCCTTATGGACTAAGAGCTGGCCACGTCAGATATGCAACAATAATTAGAGCAACAAAACCCGTCTAGGAAGATTGCAATACTATCCTTATTGGTAGATCCGGGCATCTGGCAGCTTTTAATGGGTGGAGGTCAGAGTTACAGACTAGCAAAATTTTTCAGTTGGAGAAAAGTAATACTAAAAAAGGTAAGAACTGCCGAAGTTGTCTTATTTATAGAGAACGCGGCCTATATTTTAACCTTAGAACAAAAAACATTGCGTATTATATCGGAAACAGAAACAGTGGGCGACAAACTATGAATTACATTATACGTTGTTTTGGACGACTTTCCCCCATCAGAAAGTTTTGGCAATGATATAATCTAATTATTTATATAATTTCTCATAATACTGCATCAAAACCAGAACTCTAGGATCTATATTCTTAAAGTGGTTTGCATTCTTTGACGTCCGCCACTTTACAGCTGCTAGATGTCCGGATCTAGAAATAAGCATAGTATAGCAAACTTACGAGAGGGGCTTCGTCGCTCTCATTATTGTGTCATATCTGACGTGGATTAGTCATAGCGCGTACCTAAATAATGAGTGAAAAATAGTATGTAATACCTACTCTGGTCTAAAAGCCATAATGATTGACTGGGAAAATTGTTCGAGTGTATCGAGTGGTGGTGGTGTTATGGCTTATGGCCTAGGTACTTTAGACCCTTGTCAAACAATCTACTATTGTTGTCTCATATTAATAAGTTTTGCGACAACATTCTGCGAGAAACATTTCTCGTTCTACAAAAGGGCGTAACCACCAAAGTTACCACAGCTACATATTAGTTTTGAAATTCATGAAAATAAATGTACCTGGGGGGCGATTTTTGAGATTCGAGCGCTCGATTTCAAGGAAATTAAACTCGAAAATAATCGCACACAAACGTTTTTCGCCATTATTTTCTCATGAAATTAATAGTTAAATTCATCATAATTTTAAATTCCTATCGCTGTTATTTTAAACTACCATCTCATGGTTTTAGAGAGAGTTTTAAATGTCAGATTGGAGCGCTGGAATCTCAAAAATCGCCCCCCTGATCGTCATTTTGAAACGCTAAAACAGAATATTCTAATGACGTAATGACAAGTTAAGTAAATAATCTTAAGTTCGAATGTAACTTTTACGCTACTGTTTACGTTAACAGGGATTCGTTATACCTACATCACAGCCTTAACCACTTTACAACCTACCGCCTGGGACGTTATTGCTGTTCTTGGCTCACGGTCTATGGCAGCGCACGCGCACAAGGTCGCTCCAATGTATTATTGTGTAGGTATTTATGGCGGTAGGTATTTGCTATTTCAATGAGAATCATATCTGTTCGTAAGAACTATTGCAATAGAACTAATTGCAGACAGCAAGAAAGTCGCACTTTAAAAAATTTTTTTTGGCAATATATATATATTATATTATATTTTCAATCAAGGATTAAGAACCAACCGGGTCAGGGCACTTAGGAAACGCACAAATCAAAGAAATCATTTTACATATATATACCATCTAACTTTCGCTGACTGTCTGTACAATTTTCGAAAAAAAACAATAGTAATAATAATAAATTAAAACGAAACCATTTTTGCGTAGCGGCACGGGATCTAGTAGCTGCCCTACAAACTGGTTAAAAATATGCCCTCACTTTATACCCCTGCATTGCATATACCTAATTATGATATAGTGTACAGGAGAAAACCATTATCTTCACATGAACCCTGACTATACTCGTACGTATCTTCAGATCATGCCACATCCACGCTCCTAAGTGCTTTGACTTCATCACAAAACACTTCAATTTTACGTGCTTGCGCATCCCGTCACGGTGTGCTCATAACATTTGAGTAGTTATCTCATAATTATTTTACTTGTGTTTTAAAGTGGGTATTCCACTCATACATTAGTATGTTATTTAATCAAATACAAACATTGAAACATTGAAAAAATAATCAACCCAGTTTGACTTGAACAAACATCGATACGCCTTACCGGGGCTCGATATCGCTTTACCAATTAAGCTATGGGTTCAGTTATCTCAGTTCCTAGCGGAATCTATCATTAGAGAGCAAATCAATTTCATAATTGTTGATTTACAATCCTAGTTGCTTAGCAAATTTAACAAATGAAACTTTGTATATTACCGTACCGCATTTGTTTATGTAAATATACCTTACAATCACATACATATCTGCACTTAAATGCATTTAAATACTGTTAGGAGAAACTAAACTTGACAATAAAAACATATAGCGGAAATGAAATCGTCATCCTTTTGAAATTATGAAGTCGGTTAAATATAAAATAAAAATCGGTCCAGCTGTTTTGGGGTTGGGTACGAGGGTTGCTACTTATATATCCGGAAACAAAAAAACAAACAAACGTACACGGCTGAAATAGTAGATTGTTTGACAAGGGTCTAAAGTAGGCCATATTACCACGAGGTGGTTATTTTCCCAAACGAAGTGAGGGAAAATTGTTCGAGTGGTAATATTGCTTTTAGACCAGAGTAATGCATACTATTTTTCACTTCGATTGCGAGAAAATAAGATAAAAATACCTACTTATTATTTACGCACAATAACTAAACTAAGGTTAAATTATGGTTTAACTTGCGGTCTTTTAATTTTTTTAACTTCTTTGACATAGATACAAAATATAAACACCGCGAATAAATGCCACAGACGACGGTATAACGAGCTCTTTAAAGTAGCTATTAGACATTGCAATTTGTAGGGTCCAACCTGTCGGGTTGGTAAGTGTAATCGTACTTAGGGAGTAGGAGTCCCGATCTAGGGCGATCGGCAGTGCCCCGACACCCGTTAGAGTTATTTTACCTTTTTTATTTATAATGTTAGCCATTTTCTACACATTCCGTCTGGTTTTTTATTTAAAATAAAAGTTAAATTGTGTAGATTCGCTGGTAATTAATATATTTATCTAGTTTTGTATTTAAATAATAGAAGGGTTGGGCAGATGAATTTAGATTCAGGCAGCTCGAGCGGTCATTTAAATCTCTATAATAAAAAAAAACAGTTTCAGATTTAATTTAATGTGTACTGTTATGAGTGCTATCACCGTGCTTCACCAAATACATTTTTTGGATGTTTTGAAGGCATCTCTGTAAACGTTGAGCTAGGGTCGGTAGGGACGATTTGTTGGTGAGGTATGGTCGGTAGGGGCGATTTGTAGGGAAAGTGTAATAACGTGCGTTGGGGCCGACAGGAGTTGGACACAACCGATTGGGCTCTACAAATTGCCATGTCTAATAGCCGTTTAAACAGTTTAAACACGCTTTAAAGCGCTTCCAAAAAATTACAATCTTTTTTAATGATTGTGAAGTAGGAACTAAAAAACACCTCACGTTTTGAGAAATAAATTGCGCTTCCTCATTGGTCGATTTTAACTTTGCTGTATTCTCATTGGTTGATATTAAATACAATGTTTTTTTAAGGACTTTAATTATTTACACAGTATACGCACCAAAAAAGTATCTAGCGTTCCGATTAACTTCGATATGTGTGTTGTGTTGTGATTGGTGGATTTAATATGGTGAAGTGTTCCGATTGGTCAATTTAAAATGTTTTGTAAATCATAAATATGTACACATACTAGCCCTAGAGGCTAAATGTACTACTTTAGTCCGCCTTGGTAAGCATAATATGACACACTTTTTGAGCATGAGAAGTGAAAATGGTTTTATTGTTTTTCAAAGTATTCCCCTTGATGATCTATGCACTTTTGCATTCGCGTGAACCAATTTTTAAAGCACTTCTGCCACTCCGCCTGAGGTACCTCCATAACGTGTTGTTTGAATGCGTCGACAGCATCTTCAGCGGTCGAAAATCGTTGACCGCGTAATTTATTCTTTATATTTGGAAATAAATAAAAATCGTTGGGTGCCAAGTCAGGGCTGTACGGCGGATGACCCGTTAATTCCACATTTTGACCCTCCAAAAATAGAATTGTTTCGCGTGACGTATGACAGCTGGCATTGTCATGATGAAGAATGATTCTTCGTCGCTGGTTAGTTTTACGAATTTGTTCAAATACTTCCGGTAAGCAAATGGTCGTGTACCACTCTGAATTAACCGTTCTACGGTTTTCTAGTGGCACTGTAGCTACATGGCCATTAATACCGAAGAAGCAGGCCACCATTTGTTTCAATGTACTTTTTGCACGAGTAACTTTCGTAGGGTTCGGCTCATTTTGAAACACCCATACCGTTGATTGTTGCTTCGTTTCGGGATCGTATGCATAGATCCAGGATTCGTCACCTGTATAGATGTTATAAACGGCTTTTGAGTCACCACGGTTATATTTTTTTAACATTTTATTGCACCATTCGACGCGAGCATCTTTTTGCTCTTTTGTTAAGTTGTGGGGTATCCAACGCGAACAAATTTTTTTTACAGCCAAATAATTATGTAATATGCTATTAATGCTGGTCATAGAAATACCCAGAGTCGCCTCTATCTCGCGGTACGTAACATGTCGGTCGTCCATTATAAGTTTTCGCACAGCCTCGATATTTTGTTGTACAACGACCGATTTCGGGCGACCTGCCTTAACTTCGTCCGTAAGCATACTACGTCCACGATTGAACTCACTAAACCAGTGATACACAGTAGTTTTAGATGGGGCTTCATCACCAAAAGTTGAAGTTAGTTGATCTATGCACTGTTGTTGCGTTAAACCACGCCGAAAATCATAATAAATCATAGCACGAATATTTTCACGAGTGAGTTCCATTCTTGCTGCGAGATGACATTTAAAACCCGTCAAAAACAAAACACGAGCGTTAATAAGAAAGAAAAAATATACCGGCCAGTACTTAAAAAAGTTCAAATTTTACCATGGAGGTCAAATATGCTATTTAAGAAGATTGTTATCCCGGTTTCCGGATATATAAATAGCAGCCTATGTAATAAACAAAAATCCAATATCAGCGCCAACGCCTAAATATTACAAATAAAAAACCGGCCAAGAGCGTGTCGGGCCACGCTCAGTGTAGGGTTCCGTAGTTTTCCGTCCGTCACAGTAAGTGTTCCCACTTAAGAGTTAAAATAACACCGCCATGTAGGATATGATATGAGCGTTCCACGTACAGCGACATCTATCGGCAAATTAAGTAAACTATTACGCGCTAGCTTAAAGTATGGAAGATGATTTTTATGGGATAATTCTTTATTGCGTGAACCTATTTTCACCGTTTTTACTTTATTTGAAAGCACGTCATTTTATTGTGATTTTGTAGAAATTACAGGTACAATAAACAGCTGCTTATACGGTTAAATTACAAACTTAGTTCAGAAATTATTTTTCAAAAACTATTCAACCTATCAAGTTCAAAATAATTTTCCTAGAAAGTTTTTTATAAAGTTCTACTTGTGAGATTTTTTCATATTTTTAAAACTTATGGTTCAAAAGTTAGAGGGCACATTTTTTTTTACTTCTGGAGCGATTATTTCCGAAAATATTTACATTATCAAAAAATGATTTTAGTAAACCCCTATTCATTTTCAAATACCTATCCAACAATATATCACACGTTAGGGTTGAAATGAAAAAAAAATCACTCCCCACTTTACGTATAGGGGAGGTACCCTAATAAAACATTTTTTTCCACTTTTTATTTTACTACTTTGTCGGCGTAATTGATATACATATTAGTACCAAATTTCAGCTTTCTAGTGCTAACGGTCACTGAGATTATCCGCGGACGGACGGGCAGACATGGCGAAACTATAAGGGTTCCTAGTTGACTACGGAACCCTAAAAAGGCCACAACTTTATGTAGGTGTCCTGTGTTTCTTCTTAGACCAGTGTGTATAGTTTATTTTAGCTGCCTATTTACCTACATATGAAGGCAAACGATGCACACGTATGAGTCTACGACTTTAATGAATCATAACGTCACCGAAGTGCGTCCAATTAAGCGTTATTCGTCTACACGCAATCCGTTCGAGATACATTAGTGGAATATTCTTGTTTATGTACAACAGGTAGGTATTTAATATAGATTATTCCGAAGCGAAAAGTTCCTTTACAATTTAAATTAGTAATTCGCATTTTAATTAATTTTAGATGACGTGAATGGTGACAAAGCAGAGGTTAGTTTAGTTAGTACTTAAGTAGCCGGTTTCATTTTCAGTCGATAAGTAAGTATCTACGTTGCTAAACTATTTATATATTAAATAATATAGTCTACTATATAGTGTCTTTGGGAACTTATGCCGCAACATGTGTCCTTTGTTAGAAAACAAAAATAACCCGAATTGGTTTGTATTTTTTTTCTTTGACATTGACCCCGTATGATTCTGAGGTCGGAAACTCTTGTCTAACATTAGTATTTCATTACTATTTATTAGCTATAACTGATTGATGTAAGGCAAAATGTACCATTTTAATGGATCGTAGGTCTAATGAAGTAAATAGTGATACCTTCTTACATAAAATTATCTACTTTAATTGGCACAATCATCATCGCTGACGTTCATAAGTGCATTGTAATGTGGCTAAATTGAATAATAAATATCTTTTGTCTTTTTTATCTTTCAGGAACGGTATCCCAAAATCTGAGGTGTGTATGTCATATTTAAGGATATGTATCAGTAATTTTTTTGTCAACAATTCCGTAATAAATAACACTTGATATAGGTAGAATTCAAAACAATTATAGGTAGGTAGGTACATAAGTCAAAAATCTAATTTTATTGACGAAACGTACCTAAGGCGCACTTGGAAAGTGTGTATTATCTTTTTAAAAAGCGTATAACCTCCTGAAACGTACCTACAGTCAGCAGCAGAAGTAGCTAAGCGGGTAAGGTGTTCAAAATGAGCTTTACACGACTTTCTTTGCCAAGATAATCGGAGCACGTGAAGGTAATTTTCAACACCTCATCCGCTCAGCTACTGCAGCTGACTGTACCTTCTAGTTTTATCATACATATAAGAAAAACAAGCCTACATGATTTTCATATTTATATTAATTGTATTTAAAATGTATGTAGCGACAATACTTTCACTATCATGCCTTGTTCTCTTGCTACATGACCCCGAAATCACCCTGCATATTATATTTGTACATAGATCTATCACGCCGACTAAAGTGCTGTAGAACTATTCTTATTTTTACACATCATTTTATGGTGGTTTAACCTTTTCATCGTGCTGAAAACTTGGTGACCGTCCGCGAGCTGGGCGTGCTTGCGCCTTGCCAGTCCCAAACCAGTCGACGGAAAATTGTTTTCGTAATTCCAGACCGGTCAAATTAGGTTGTTGCATTACCACTATTACCAGCGTGCGGCGCAAGGAGCCCTGAGTGTACCGCAACATACTCTCATATTCGGTATTATTAAATCGATTGCAGTTAAGTAGTAACGCATCTATACTAATATTATAAATGCGAAAGTGTGTCTGTCTGTGTGTTACCTCTACAAACTTCAACCGCTAAACCGATTTAGATGAAATTAAGTGTGAAGATAGTTTGAGTCCCGGGGAAGGACATAGGATAGTTTTTATCCCAGAAATTATCTCTTAAGGGTGTGAAAAGGGGGGTGGAAGTTTGTATGGAATTGTTGTTCACTGTAGACGTAAAATAGCATAACTTGTGTGGGCAAAATCATTTCTGATTTCTGATTAATATTCGCTATGAGATTTTACTAAGGCATTTCATTAATTCCTTATAGCCAATGTTAATCCCACACAGACGAAGACGCGGGCAAAGCTAGTTCTTTTTATTTTTGAATAAGCTCAATTACAATTATTGGCATATATAACCGTCCGGAAACTTTCCGGTCGTATCTTTATCAAAATTAAAATAGATTTTCCCGTTTTTGTATTTTTTTTAGCAGCTACTGTCTCACTCGTAGATTAACAGTGACCAGGGAAGTATAGTTAGGAACTACAATACTCACAATAAGGTAACTGATGAACAAGTCATTTCTTTCTAGTTTGCAGTACATACTCGTATTCTAAATATTATCGTATCAGCTTTGCAAATAAACAGGTAGCATAATTTTCCTCGTAAACTATTACGAAACTATAATTACTGGGACGAGTTAATAAATAACTTGTGAACTCGCTGTCGTTCATTATTCTCAGCAGAATCCGGTTATATCTGGTTGAGTCGTCTGCGGCCTTAGGACGCGTGCACGGCGGCGGCGGCTCGCGTGCTGGCTCTCAGTAGCGGTTTACACTTTTGCATCAGTGTAAATATATGTATAACGTCGACTGTACATCCATCGCGGATTGCTCAGCAAACTAAACGACATTACCTGGTTAACAATTCTGGCCAAACGCTCTGTAATTAACTAAGATTAATCAATAATAGAACATTATAGCAGAGGCTGGGAAAACAGGGATTACCAGCGATTAAGTATTAGGTATATAGACGGCCGATCATAGCGAGTCCGGATAGGAATACGAAGTCGAGAATTCCTTATCACGCCGCTGCATGTATAGTGTTTTTTTCAAAAATATGCGTGGAAATAATACCTAAAATCCAATTCTTAAAACCTGGACTCCATATTCATAAATTTTGAGAAAACATATTTTCCTGTAGTTAGGAACTGTAATGTAGGTCTAGTGAAGCACCGATGTAGTATGCTTAACACTACTTAAAGGAGATCGTCAATTTTTGTTAGGTGATCTGGCCCAGATTATTTAGGACCGTTTAGGAATGATTTAACCTTTAAAAAAATCGTCATAATTTTTAAATCAGGACGGTGGTAAAAAAATTGCGAAATCTAATGGGAAAATTGAAAAATCATGCATTTAAAACTTGAATATGGCAAGGACAATATTTGAAAGCGTGCATGCCTATGATTTATATATTAATGTAAAAAAAGTACCGGTTTTTTTAAAGAAAATGTACAAAAGCGGACTTAAAAACAAAACTGGTATCACGGTGAAATAATAAAAAGTCATATTTTGTTCGTATTTATAGTTCCTGTATTTCGGTAAACAAAGACGGCTGTCAAATCATCGTTGATACTATTAACTGAACATTCCTAACACCTATTGCGAAGGGATAAGGTTTACCACCGTTAGTGCGATACCACTAGTATCTGACATTGCAAAATTGAAAAAAAGATGCGTTTCGTTATCGAAGGAGCATGATAATATGCCATTATGAAACCCACTTTTAATACTCAAACTCCGAACAAAAATGCAAAAATACGCATTTTCAATCTTTAGGCGTTTTAATACAGTCGATTTCTAAATTAAACTTCCGTATTCGTAGGCTTAGATATTATTTTAATATTACAATGTTCTAACTTACCGAACAGTATCAAAACGCAGAAACGATAGACATTGACAGTGTCAAACCAAAAAACAAACCCGTTTCAGTCCAGGTGAAGTTAAACTTTATGTCAATGCAATAAGGACGTTAACGACTTGTCATGCTGTATTTTAATCGCGGAAAGATCAACATAATGTTTATTTAATTAATATTTATAATTCCCGTTTCATTTTTTTGTAATATTTTGTCTACTTTTAGTAATAAAATGAGTATATATTATACATTGGGGTACAAACGGTATACGGTTTATATCAGAAGGTGGCCCAGAATTGACGATCTCCTTTCGCACGAAGATTTTGATGATACTTTGAAGAAAACATGATAATTTACGAGTCACACCGCCTTCGGCTCGCGTACATTACTTACCGCGTTTATTTTTAACTACTGTGACAACAGTTAAAAAACGTGCCGGCGGAAAAATCCTTTCAATAGTTAGTTGGCTAGTGTAAACATAGTGGGAGATGTTTGAACGGAGGCTACGGCCGGACACGGAGCTGCGAGGACAATAATTGCTTCAATCAGTAACGGCGAACATTATCGGGCGGTGCATCAATCAGCGGTCTGTTTCACGCATGTCATTTGTCAACAACTCATCACATTGCATACCTACCTACTCGCATTTTTATTGTGAAAGAGTCCTTTATCTCAATTTATCGACATAGTGAAATTGTATTAAGTATGTCTATAGACTCAATAATCACGTCTAGATGAAGGCGAATGAAGCCTAATGTAGTATACGTGTAACCAATACTAAAATACTAATTAGATACTTATGTAAAATATTCGGATATATTTAGGGCCAGTTGCACCAACTCACCGACTCATCAGCGTCACCCGGCAGGGTATTATGGAAATTTCCATACAATATACCATTTAGCGACCGTTTTAACGGTAACAGACGGTTTAGTGCAACCGATCCTTCATAGTCGCCGCGACATGTGAGTGGCTGTTAGCGAAGCTTACCTAATTTTCCACGTGGTGATTAATCGAGTCGATGTAGAAATATCAACACACCAAGCAACAAGTCCGATGCGAGCAGCACTCCTAATTGTCAAGCCGCTGAGCCTTATAGTTTCGAAACACCGAACTACCGAAGAAAAAGATATGGTCTACAACAAAAGTTAACAGTTTAACTTATGTAACCAAGAATCACAACATAAATCCATGATTCCGCTCGAAATGTTATTTATTGTCTATGTGTACTCGTACTTGTATACGTATGTTTTTTTGATAGCCTATTTTGTACCGCGCTGCTGGGCAAAGGCCTCCCCTCTCTTCCGCCACTCGTCATAGCTTCGTGCATGGCCCCTCCAGTCGCTACAAGACATCCAGGGTTGTCCCACCGCCTCTTTTTTGGTCTGCTTCTGGTCCGGTCAGCAAGCGGGGTCCAGTAGCCATTTTGGGTGCATTCGATATAATAATATTAGAAATACTGGTCGTAGGTAGGTACGATGTGATTAGATAAATAAGGTTTTATACATTTTGTGGAGCCAATTTGTTACAATGTTTGCCGAAAAAACAAGCAAAAACTTTCAAACAAGCATTGTCTCCCTCGAGCCAATCAGATCTGTTATAAAGTACTGTCCCAAGTAGCAAAATTTGGCACTATCAAGGTCCTGAGAACATTTTAGAACGTGCTAATTAGTGTTCATGATTAGCACTATAATGGTGTCGTAAACCTTTACCTAACCCCAAATAGGCCCTAGTTTTATCACTGATTTATTCTATAAACATTACATAAAGGATCTCACTGTGATAAATCAGCTCTATAATTGAAATGTCTGCAATGTTTATGTCACAATTAGGAACTATTAAAGTAACCAAAACATGTTTATAGTGCTAATTTGCGCCGTAAACGATTCCAGTGATCTTTTTTATCACCAAAAGCCTCGTGTTGTGTGCTGTCGTCGTCGTGAGGTTATTTCACAAGAAATTAAACAAATATATTTGTAACTCATTCGCCATGTCCCTTTAGTTCCTTAAAGTGACATATAAAGGTACATACTAAAAAACATTCGTGAACCGTAATTCTACCGGTACTTGCACTTGCGAAAATAATTGTATTGACAAAATCATTACGCTGATTTCAAATTTGACAATGCGCCTTCATAATTTTACTGTTTTAATTAAATTTTAATTAATAAAATTAGGACTTGTCCCGACTGTGGCTGCTATAGTACACATGGGCTCCAGTCGTGCTGCTAATGTGCTATCACTTTTAGAAAACGGCAGCCATATTTTAATGGATTTGGGTAGCCCTATAGCGATGTTGAGGGAGCATTTAAAAAGCTAAAACGTTATGTAATGGTCGTGCAAAGTCCTTTTATAGTGAATATTGATCCTGTAATAGTGTTTGCGATACTGTTACAATACTAGTACTATAAAAGTTAATTCGACGCATTATTAGTGCATAATAGGTACATAAAAGTGTCAGTAAAGTGCCTATAGTATTAAATAGTACTATAATCGCTTTTTGCTAATCTATTACAGTGCAACACTTTAAAGATTCTTTTTTATGGTCCTTTAAGCGTTCTAAGAGCAAACTTATAGAACTAAATTGCTCTTTAATTTATAGAACCAAAACGCTCTATTAAAAACCTTTATAGTACAAGCAGTCACAATGGTTACCATTATAGGCCTACTATATCACTGATTGGTGATAAAAGGCATTAGTTATAGAAGATTTTGTTACTTGGGGTACTACTAGTAGGGTGATCAGATGTCCCGTATTTGACGGGTTGTCACGTATTTCATGCATGAATTTTTCATTGTCCCATAATTTTGCGAAACCAATACGGGACAGTATATTGTCACGTAAGTTTATGATTCAATGGCATTTAATGATAAAAATACCTATTCGAACAATATTTATTTTATCACAAACAGCGCGATCGGCGCAAACGCATATTCGATAGAATGACGTGGGTGACAGTGAGTTAGTTAGTATGATAGTGATACCATACATACTGTATAAGCGAAGAGAGAGGAGGATTTGTAAATATTAATTATTGGTTTAATTAAGGGTATTTGATTAAGAAAGTCATAGCTTGTTAATTGTAGGTTATTTGGTTGATCATTCCACATTTTCCAAATAATTTACAAGTTGTTGTGTTTATTATTGTTTTAAGGGTATTTCATTGGGAAAGTCAGAATTTGTTTGTAGTATATGTTATTTAGTTGATTAATCCATATATTTTTATCCAAATAATTAACAAATTGTTGATTTTTTATTGTTTTTAAGGGTTAATAAGGAAAATCAAAGTGTGTAGGTATGTGTAGGTTATTTAGTAGATTATTTCACATTTTCCTTTCTATATAATGTACAGTTTTTAAATATTTAATACTGTTTTTTAAAGTCTTTCATATATAAATTTAGCTATTTCCGTCATAGGAGCTATTCCGTCCACGAGCGTATATTTCTTTGATTTTCAATCGTAGAAAAAAACCACTTGCTTTTTGCAAAAACGCTAATGGACGAACTGCCCCTATGATGGATTAATTAGCCACATTGATCTACGCCAAATTTTAGAAATATTTTTTTTTAAATAAAAAAATGGCCTGTCCCGTATTTTAACCTCGATTCCCGTATTTTCAATGCAGTTGTCCCGTAAAACCGGAAATCAGATCTGGTCACCTAGAGGGTACTCTTTTGTCAAGTGAGGTTATTTGGAAAATCACGGAGAATTATAATACGATGCAGGTATTTACAATCTGTGTAAATGTGTGAAACTCATTAAATATACATTAACCGTCAGGTAAACACAAAGATTTTTCTGATTATACGTTATATTCTATCTGTTTACAGCACATATTATAGCACTACAAATAAGGGGGCGTCCATTAATCGCGTCACATTGTGAAGGGGGGGGGGGGGGGGGGGTCGCTATGCTTTATGCACGGCGTCACTGTCCGCCATTACGTCATTAGTCTTTCTTTACGCAGTGTGTTACGGGATCCCAGAACCTGTGGAGGATCCTAATCTTGTTAAAACCATTGAACAAAACGTCATAAATTTGTGGAGAGAATTAAATATTTATTTTTGCCTGACTCGTAAAATTTCAGGGTCTCTATTCGGTTGTATGATTGTTTTATGTTTGTTACCGCAGAACTCCGTCATTTCTCAACCGATTTTGAAAATATTTTTTAATGAAAATTTATAGGTACCTACTGACCTGCATAGATTGGTCTCATTTTTGTCAAAATCCAATTTTACTGATGCCATCCAAGAGGAATAAAGGGAACTCCTCAAACCTTAAAAGCAGCCGTATAGCGATACGAAAAAAATATATTTAAAAACCAAACATATGCATTTAAATAGTGCTATTTAGTGAAATAGAAACTGCTCGTGAAGACCAGAATTGAATTTATCCACGACAATTTTTTTTTACGTCTTGGGACTAATTGTTAAGAGATAGGTACATTGCTGCGACTAACTATATGCAGTCCACACATTTGACATTATAAAATAAAGTGTAATATAGCATACTAGTTAATCACAGTTTTTATGTAGGTTACCTTTAAATACTAACCATGTTTTATATACCAAAAACATTACTTGTTAAGTCAGTGACATTAGGTACTTAAATTAAAATTACAGTAGGTAACAGCAATCTAACTTAAATATACTATGTGAACTATCTGTAGGTGGATACTCGGCTAAATTTACCAGACACCCATACTCGAATAAACTGGTTTGGGCAAAAAACTTAGCGCTTAAGTTAAAGTGGAATTTCCCGAGCTAACCTTATACGCTCTGGCCAATATGTGAACATGACGCAGCCGCCACTGACGCGCGGTGCAATCGTACGAGCAACCATAACCACTTTTTAAGCTATACTTCTTAATACGTACCTACTTTTACATCAGATGAAGTAGACGGAGAGCCGGCCACGTCAGATATGACACAATAATGAGAGCAACGAAACCCCTCTAGTTAGTTTGCTATACTAGGCTTATTTCTAGATCCGGACATCTGGCAGCTGTAAAGTGGTGGATGTAAAAGAATGCAAATAACTCGAAGGAAACAAATCATAGAGTTCTGGGTTTGATGCGATATTATGGGAAATTATGTAATTAATTAGATTATATCATATCCAGAAGTTTCTATTGGGGGCAAGTAGTGCCAAATGATGTATAATGCAATTTTTAGTTAGTCGCCTACTGTTTTTGTTTCCGCAATAATAGAAAATGGTTTTCAATCTAATGTTAAAATATAGGCCCTCTATAAATGAAAACTTTCTGATGGGGGAAAGTCGTCCAAAACAACGTATAATGTAATTCATAGTTTGTCGCCCACTGTTTCTATTTCCGATATAATACGCAATGTTTTTTGTTCTAAGGTTAAAATATAGGCCGCGTTCTCTATAAATAAGACAACTTTGGCAGTTTTTACTTATTTTGGTATTACTTTTATCCAACTTAAAAACTTTGTTTGTCTGTCACTCTGACCTACACCCATTAAAAGCTGCCAGATGCTCAGATCTAGCAATAAGGATGGTAAAGCAGTCTAACAAGACAGGTTTCATTGCTCTCATTATTGTGTCATATCTGACGTGGCCAGCTCTTAGACCAAAGGTAGGTTTATCTGGCAAAGCGAAAGAAGCTTTCTAATAATGCCCATGGCGCATTTTAATCGTTTAGAAAAGAGAGTTAATTATGTTTAGAAATAAAGGATTTTTTAGGGTTCCGTACCTCGAAAGGAAAACATGGAACCCGTATAGGATCACTTTGATGTCCGTCTGTCTGTCTGTCTGTCAAGACCATTTTTCTCATCAGGAACGCGTGGAGATATCAAGCTGAAATTTATATCAAATAGTCAGGTCTATTGTCCCTAAAAGATACAGTCGTTTATGCTGCAAATTTTAGAGTTTTTCGGTACTCGCAACACCTACGGGGTACTTCCCGTGAACTCAGAAACTTGAAATTTGGCACGAAGCAACGGCATATAGCATAGACAATGGAACAATTACAAAAAGTAGACATTTTTAGTAAAATCATACAAAAAAATATTTTTTTAAATTTTAAACTTACTACCTTTTTTCTAGTAAACACGTGGAGGTTTTAATTGAAATGCATGTCAAATACTCAGGGCTATAAGACCTCTCAGATGTAGCAAACCAAACTTTTATGTCAACGCAATCAAGAGAAATAGCAATTTAAGTCGCATATTTTGAAACTGAGTACTCGCAAGAAACTCAAAACCTAAAGGGTAGGTACTTCCCGTAAACTTCATATAGCACAGACAAAGGAAAAATTACGAAAAGTACACATTTTTAGTAAAATAATACAAAAAATATTTTTTAAATTTTAAACTTACTACCTTTTTCCTCGTAAACGCGTAAAGGTATTAAATTGAAATTGGGTCAATCAACTTTTTCTTATTTTTTGCGAAAATTGTCCTTATTCATTATTAGTTTAACTTTTGTGGGTTTAAACATTGTCATACCAGATCAGGAAAATATACAATAACAACACATTATTCATTAAAAAAATGGGTGACCCAGCGGAAGAGCCATTATTTTCATACAAAAGTGAGGGACAGCTATGTCCACTGGGTCACTGGCCTTAACGAAGATATAAAGTATTAAATTGTAATAGAACAGATTGCAATTCGTAGCATGTTTATCTGTCTTTTATGTAAAGTGTATAACTTAGTTAAATATAATCCGCATTATTTATAACCGCGAAGTATGCGATATTTGGCTGACATAGAATAGTTGATTGACCCAATTAATAATAAACATACTACAACTTTTGCTTGTTATAGGTTTGTACGGAACCCTCGGTGCGCGAGTCCGACTCGCACTTCGCCGGTTTTTTTTATTTATTCCTAAAGTGTGTGGTACTCGTAACGCTAGCAGAGTTCCGGAAAATTATTGGTAGTAAAAGTAAAAATGAACTTTACTGAAAAAAATATATGTTTACTTCAATCAAGATCTTATTTAATATAACACGCATCTTGACTGCGTATGAGCCTAATAAGATTGTTTGTTGAAGCTAAGAGCACTTAGTAAAAGTTATCATAAAGTTACATGTAGTAAATAAATATATATTTATTCCAAACATTTTATTAGCAACTAAGATAAAATGCATCTTAGATAGACTTAATTTTTTTTGGTGTTATACGAAATTATTTTTCACTCTTTCCACACCCTTATTAAAGAACAAAGTGGACTTTCCGAGCTGGTGCAGTGAAAAATTTATACTTACCTATACTATGATGGTAAAACTAAAGTTTCAAATATAACCGACCGAGTGCAGGTTACTTACTTACTTACTTACTTCCTTCACTGGCTCAGTGACCCAAAACGGATCTTGGCCTCTGACACAAGAGACCGCCACTCTGCCCTATTCTGCGCCACTTCACGCCAGTCCGGTACTCCAAGGGCGGATATATCTTTCAGGGCTTCGTCGCTCCAGCGGTATCTGGGGCGTCCAGACGGACGCTTTCCCCCCGGGTGCCCCACATACGCCCTTCTCACAGCTCGATCCTCTCCCACCCTCTCCAGGTGTCCAAGCCAGCGGAGTCGTGTGGCTTTGATTTCGCCAATTATATTGGGCATAGCGACTAGCTCCTCTAGTTCCTTATTCTTCCTACGCCTCCAGCTTCCATCTTCGCCCCTGATAGGTCCCAGAATTTTCCGCCAGATTTTCCTCTCTGCCACTAAGAGCTTGCTCTCTTCTTTCTGTGTCAATGTCCAAGCTTCACACCCATACATTAAGATTGGTCTGATTACTGTCTTGTATACTCGAATCTTAGTCGGTTTACTGATAAGCTTGGACACCAGAACTCGATGAAGCGCTGCCGAGCATCTTAGGGCGTTTTGGACTCGAACATCTATCTCCTCTTCCCTGTGGTTGGTATCAGTTACTGTGCAGCCGAGGTACTTAAAACGATCCACACCTTTGTAGGTGGTTGCTCCGACTACTAGGTCTTCTCTTTTAACTCTGATGTTCTTATACCTTTTCATTAGGAGATATTCAGTTTTCTGGTGGTTAATTCTGAGTCCGATCTTTTCTGCTTCTTGCTCAACGATTACCGCCATGGCCTCTAGGTCCTTTTTGTTCTGAGCCAATAATCCCAAGTCATCAGCATACCCAATGACTTTATGTATGCCATTCAACTCTACACCCCCATCGTGTATAAGCAATTTCCGCACGACGTATTCGAGTGCCAAGTTGAACAGCATTGGCGAAAGGGCGTCTCCTTGTCCGAGTGCAGGTTAGCCCAAGCAAATTCTGCGGTTTCGTTAGCTACCTTCGCGTCGTGAAAAAAGGTCGAATAAATCACTTTTTATTTATATTGTTATAGTTTGTGTGGAAAGGAAAGTCTTGTGGTTTATATCATAATAAGGGACTACTCGTTCGGCACCGACTAGAGTACTTACATAGAATCTTCGAACTCTAGTTCATAACAAGTTTTCATAGCTGTCTGTTAAAAGTTGAACTGTCTACCTATTTATTATGGTCCGTAAAATACAGCCCGCTGAGTGAGCGCTGAACAGAGACGCAGATAGACGGCCTGATATACTACAATAGAGTTTGATTGTAACTAGTCGGTATTGGAAGACTTGGGTCCTTTGAATTGTGGGCCATTTACACGAACAATTGATTTAAAGTTTTCCAAAACGATTGACAGATTGGATTGATCTAAATTGAATCAACTGATTTAAACTCACACGATTTTTCACTCATTATTTCGACAATAGACGGGATTTAATCGCGTACCTACACTAACTTTTATTATTTTCCTGACGTTTCGAGAGTGTCGTAACGCTCGTGGTCGCAGGCAGACAGACAGGCAGGAAAATAATAAAAGTAAGTGTATGCGATTAAGTCTTTGAACAAAGTCCTTGCCGCCGCCTGTCCGGAAGGCATTGAATAAGTATGAATTATTTATGTAATCATAATAGCTAGCATGTCATTACATTAGTATGACATGCTGTGAAGTTCATTTTGTTTTATATTTGCATTAACTATGACATTTATGACTATTATCAAGTTCACAGTCCCGAAGCAGTGTGCAGCCTATACCTGTTTTTTTTTTTTAAATCAAGCATTTCAAATTTAGTTTTCCATCGTAGGCCTGTGTAATTTGATTGGTTATCTTAATATAGTAAATGAATAAAAATAATATAATACGAAATAAAATGTATTATTTATCGAAAGAAAAACTGCATTATCAACATCACTGGCTATGAGGCTCATGTGCCGCATCGCATGGACGTACCTACCAGTGAATTAAACCACCAATGAGGCACAAGTGCTTCATCGGAACCTATTAGGAAATAAGTTTAGTGTTGTGCTGTGAACCTATTAGGAAATAAGTTTAGTGTTGCAGTTTATCTGGTCTACGCGAATAAATGTAATAGAAACTACCTGTGTCCGCAATAGTAAATAAATCCGTGCCAAGAAAACGACAGCTATAATTATGTACGAATATGTTACCGTTTCAAGCACGCTGCAATGTAGTGACCGCGACGTTTGTTAGACTAGGTTAATTTAGAAGAAGACATGTACCTATTTGAACCAGTACACTATTGATAAGCCACTAGAGGTAGATGGCGTGGCGTATGTATATGTATGTAAATGATATATATGTCGTCATAGGTAGGTTAGGCCTATCTGGCCTATCTATGACTGGTACCTATACCGGGTATGCTGTAAAGATCATGGGCGCTTTATCTCGTTGTACCTACACGTCCTAAACCTGATTCAAATTCGGCAGGGGTTTTACTGGCCCCTGCCGCAGATGCATCCTCGTGTTGAGAATAACCAGTTATGTACGTTGGCAATCATTCTTGTTTAGACTGGATTCGGTTTTCCGCTTAAAAAGAATGCGTAAAATAAATACCTCTCTGAGGTTCGACCTTACTTAACCGCAAACGGATCATTCCCTTACCTAAAGTGTAGCCGCAATTAATAAAATTAATCGGTAATTAAATTGTTCATACCAAAATACATAAATAATATTACTTGTATCCAAATTCCGGTTTTTGTGTGCATAAATATTTACATATATCTCATGTTACTGACCTGAAGGCAGGGTTGATGGGCAAAATAGAATAGAATAGAATAGAATAGAATATCATTTATTTCAGTGTAAGTACACGGTTATACAATACAGACAGTGGATAAAAAAAAGAAAAGAAAATGAAGACTTATAACTTGTATACTGTAACCACACTGAAAAAGGTGAACACTCAGCATAATGCCATGTCCTACTGGAGTAGTACCTGACGCTGGTCTTCCGTGTACACCTGTCGGGAGCGTAGTTGCGCACAGCTACCAGTTACATTAGGGTTACCAAGACTAATAAATTTATTAGTGCTAATAACTACAACAGTAAGCAACGAAGCGGCAACGAAGCAGTTGACGTCAAATGATAATATGACTAGCATGGTCTTAGAATAAATAATATATATAATAGAATAATTCGCAAGTGTTGAGCAGTACCTAAAATGAAAATTCAATTATCCTGATTCTTTTGCTTAGAGAGTAGATACATTTTTAGTTTTACTTTAAAAGATTGCAAAGAAGTAAGTTGCTTAAGAGGTGGAGGTAGATTGTTCCAGCATTTCGTAGCGGTATATTTAAAACTGCCACGAAATGCTGCAGTATAGTGTTTAGGACACATGAGAAGAGTAGACACTCTTTGGCGTTGTAAAAACCGGAGCTTGTCATGCAGGTATCGAGGTGCTTGAGACTTCAGAATTCCGAACAGTAAGCAAGCGAAGTGTAGAGAGCGCCTAGATTCCATGTTCATCATATCGCTTCTATTAAGGTATGGAGTTACGTGAGTTCTTGGTGGAATTATAAAACAATAACGAGCACAGGCATTTTGGACTCGTTGGATCACTTTCTTTGTGTGAGATAACAGGCAGGGACCTACAACTGTATCAGCATAATTGAGCTTTGAAAGTATAAGTGATTCGCATAGAGTGATTCTGAGATCTATGGATAAGTAATTACGAACTTGATACAGAATCTTAAGCCTGTAGAAGCAGTTTTTAGCAACATCACAAACATGATTATGGAATCTTAAGTTTTCGTCCATGATCACTCCCAGATTTCTAGCTTCTGTAACTTGTTCGATAATTTTATCTCTTATTTTCAATTGTGGTACAAACTCGTTTATTTTTTGCCTTTGTTTCTTAGTGCCTAAAACCATAAATTTAGACTTCGATGGATTTAAAACTAGATTGTTACGTAAGCACCAATCATGTATACGGTTCAGGTCCTGATTAATGGCGTCTACAGCGATTAAGGTTTCACTAGGTTTACAAGGCAAATATACTTGAAGGTCGTCGGCATAGATATGATAGCTACAGTTCTCTAAACAGTTTACTATATCCGCGCTATAGAGAATGAATAAAATTGGCCCCAATATTGAACCTTGCGGAACTCCGCGAGGAACAGGTGAGGCCACAGAACAACTATTGGTACCAGTTTCACTGCACAGTTCCACCATTTGGGAACGATCTTTTAAATAACTTGAAAACCATTTCAACGCAACAGAGTCAAATCCATAGTAAGCAAGTTTGGATATAAGTAGATTGTGATTAATAGTATCAAACGCACGTGAAAAGTCCAGTAAAGCCATTAACGTTCCGTTTCCAAGATCTGCCTCTGACAAAATGTCGTCGACGACATCTAGTAGTGCAGTAGCTGTGCTACGACCTGCTCTAAACCCGGATTGTTTTTCAGGCAAGATCCTATTAGCATTAAGATACTCTGTTACTTGTTGACATACGATTTTTTCAACGACTTTGGATAGAAATGGTAAAATGCTGATCGGTCTAAGATCCTTGTAATCAATCGGATTATTGTTTTTAGGGATTGGTTTAATTCGAGCTTCCTTCCACATATCCGGAAACACTCCAGTTTGAATAGATTTATTGACTAGGGCTGTAATAATTTTCAGGGTATGTGGAAGTGTCAGTACGATCATGTCGCGAGATATGCCATCAGCACCTTGGGCATTTGACTTAATATTCATGATCATTTTGGACACAGCAGCTTCATTCACCGGTTTTAAGCGAAATACAGACGAGGTAAAGCGGTTAAATTCATAAAAGGTAAGTTCAGAGATCGTGACACTATCATTTCCTCGGACGGTAAGGAAATGAGCATTTATGAAATTCGGGTCATTTAAATTGGGAGGAAGGTTATACTGTTTTGATTTGAAGTTAACAATATCACGTTTAATATGATTCCAAAGTTGTCGTGGATTTTTCGAACTATTATCAAATGTATGTTGGAAGTATGCCTTCTTTTCGGACCACAAAGCTTCATTAACAACACCTTTAAGCTGCTTGTAATACAGTTTATGGGAATCTAGTTTAGACCTGCGAAATTTAGAGTGGGCTTCATCTCTCAGTTTCATCATTTGCCTGACCGTAGATGTTATCCATGGATATCCTTGTTTCTTTATCAGGGATTTTTTAATTGGAGCATATGAGTCGTAGATGTACAGTATGTATGCATTAAAAGCTTGGACGGAGTCGTTAATATTATCGTTTAATTGTCCATCCCAATTGATAGATTCAATAAAAGCATTAAATTCATTTAAAGCAATATCTTTTAGAGGTCTGTATACTATCAACTTGGGCAACGTTTTGGGTTTTCGAACGCATAAGTTACAGGAGATAAATGCATGACTGCTAAGATCTGGGATGTGATCGACCTTTAAGTTAGAAACGCTACAATTGCTGCATATAAGGTCCAAAAGTGTCTCGGAGTGATCTGTGAAGTGAGTTGGGTTGGTAACATACTGATTGAGGCTCATAGAGTGTAAAAAAGTTTCCATTTTCTTAGTGTTAGTTTCGTCAATAGAGCTCATATCGATATTAAAATCACCCATAAGAACAATATGATCAAATGTGGAGAAAGCACAAACAGACTCGGTCAATGCGTCTATAAAAGTGTCAATATTTAACCACGGGGGGCGGTAAGCAGTGCCGATTGCAAGTTTGAGACCATTTAGTTTAATACTGATCCACATTTGCTCCACTAGCGGTGACTCTGGTGGATGTAGTTGGCGCGCGTAAATGCCAGAACGGAGGTAGAACCCGACGCCGCCGCCTCGCGTCCTATCACCCGCGGGTCGCGGTACGTGACGTAAGCGGTACCCCACCGGCATCGGCGCCCGGCCCTCTTCTCCCTCTCTCAACCAGGTTTCATTTATTGCCAGGATGTCCAGATCGTGTCGCTCGAAAGCTACCATAAATTCGTCATGGCGCGTTCCAAGCGAGCAAGGATTCAAAAGACCTACTTTCAAAAACTTATTAATTACGAACTGTATAATGTAAGAGTGCGAAATTTGTACGTACTTTAAATTTAATATTAATTTTTTTAGGATAGTTACGTGCCGCAAGTTAACAAATAAACTTATATTTGTATTTTTAAGATATTGCATACCATGATAGTAATAATAACATTTGACTTCATTAATAAAATTAGGCATAGGCATAATTAAGTAACTTGCTTCATTATCATTCGCTACCGAAAACATGATTATAATAATAAAATATGCATTTAGAGTTACATTGAGCGTTTTAAAAAGAGGTTTGAAAGAAGTAAGTATTACTAGCAAATATAAAGCAATTGTTATTTTATTTAATGAATAGTAATACGCATCGTTATATTTATAGGGTCGATATAGTATTAAAATATTAAAATGATATATTGGACATTGTTTTTCAAGATAAATACATACGGGTACAGCAATTACATTCCAGTTTTTATGAACAAGATTACACATTACACTTTGTCGAACGAAAACGGAGCTATTTCCTATCGGAGACAGTAGGGACCACACCGAAAACACGTTGGATGTCTTGCTCGGATTTGATATTAACAGCTTTGGTGTCAATGTTGTCAGAACGTTTTGCGTAGATACGCCCCTCTCTCGTCCATACGAATTTCCAGTCGGAGGCTTTGCCCGCTTGTCGTGACATCCAGAACAATCTGCGGTTACTTTTTGTTAGCCGCTCATTGATGTAGATTGGTTGCGGAGTGTGTTCAGGCAGTCCTAAATCTCGTGAGTCAATTCCGCGGCGTACTTTGGCGTTTCGGAGCATCTCGTCTCGAAGTGCGCGCCGAGCCAGCCGCACGGCCAGCGGCCGGGAGCGCGGCCGGGCGTGCGGCGCGGCCGCGGCGCCGGCGCCGGCGCCGGGAGCTCGCACGGGCCCCACACGTTCGACACCGACTATGTCCTGGGGCTCTAATTTAATGCCCAATTTTTGAGCTACGGCCTGGACTACGTGCGTGGTTGATTCTCCCGTATATTCAGGCACTCCCGAAATTTCTATATCGTTGAGAAGTAGCGACTGGTCCCTTTCATTTATGTCAACTAACAATTGATCGAGTCGACACTGTATTTCTGACGTGTCAGGCTGACTTTTCTGATTATTTTTTATGATATGTAGCTCGGTGCTCAAGCGCTGGTTTTCGAGTTCAAGATCTATCACTTTTTTATCGATTGTACGGATCTCTAACTGGAAGCTTTTCAATTTTTCATCCAAAAAATCCGTGGTTTCAGTAAATTCTTTTTTAATCTTATCAATGGCAAGCTCAAATTCTTTTTTCATTTCAATACAAATGTCTTGCTTTGTGGAGCTCAGTTTTAAAATACTGGGTTCATTGTATTTTAAATACAAATTACAAAATACATTTTAAAATTTATTTGAAATACAAAATACAAACCACATTTTAAAATGTATTTGAAATACGAAATACAAAATACAGCGTTCAAAATACTGTATTTCAAATACAAAATATATTTTATAAAACTTTTTAGGCGAGACACACATTTAGTGGAATTCTGCCCAGATCTCAACGGGATCCAGTCAACCAGAGACAATATTCAGCCTGATGGCGGAAAATTGTCTATACCCTCTCCGTATCGAAAACAGAACCCGTAGACAAGCATGTTTTGCGCCTTGCAGGAAGTTGTTTAAGAATTGTAGAAGACAGACTATTTTCCGACATCTGGCTGAATTTTCTATGGCCTCCATACAGAAAACCAGAACCCATAGTGAATTTTCCGCTTTCCGACTGAATATTGTCTATAGTCGACTGAATTCCGCTAATCGTGTGTTGCGCTTTAAAGAAGTTTAAGAATTGTTAAAGTAATTTGTTTTCATGAAACCTAAGCTCCTAAAAGTATTGTCGTATAAGTTCCATCTAAGGCTTGCAATTATCCGGATATTATCCGGATAATACGAATATTTCGCGTAATTTCCATACAGATTGCTATTCGAAATATTCGAATTGCAAGCCCTAGTTCCATCTAGTAGGTAGGTGAATGGATGTAACCAACAAATGAAAACAGTCTCTCGACTGGACCGGAAGAGCACATATCCCTAAGGCATTTAATAACATGTATTTTGTGCCAATATATTTTAAGGTTAAAAATATTTGAAATACAAAATATGTATTTACTAGCTATCCAAAAAAAAGTCAGCTATCATCTCTAATACCAAATAACATAAAGCCCCGCAATTTTTTTTTAAATAGGGAAAATAAGAACCACCCTGTATCGTATAATTGTGACGGCCATACCTTGATTTATTTCTACCACGATGTGTCCCAGTTTACGATAATCATGAGCACTCATTCGTTGCATAGCGTTATTTATATTTCCTACCTATATTGGTAATTGGATGTGTTCAATGACCGGAGGTAATCTCAGAGCGCTGACCCACGCGAAACGAGGAAGCAGAAGTCGTTGCCGAAGCAACCGGGCTCAATTGTCGAAGTGAAGTCACATACGATGATAGGATATAATTGAGACATCTGTATACTCGTACCCTTCGCCGCACTTGCGAACTTACATATTATAAACATAGATTCGTCGTTAAACTAAAAATCGAGTCATGTAAGGTGAGTTCGCCCAAAATCGGACATTTTTAAGTGGGTTGAGATCATGTTAAATAATGAATTTCAGACAAAGAATTAACAAAACCCCAAATTTAATTGTTACATATAAAAATGAAAAAATAGATGAAACTGAAATGACACATTTTCTGGGATTAAATTTAGATAGTAAATTAACTTGGACGGACCAAATTGATACGATATGTAGTAAACTGGATCGATATTCTTATGCCTTGTGTAACCTGAGAAAAGTAACTGACCAGTCCACCGTGCTTATTGCGTATCACGCTTATGTTACATCTACTTTGCGGTATGGAGTTATGTTCTGGGGAAACTCTGTAGACAGAGAAAGGGCTTTTATAGCACAAAAAAATTGTTTAAGGGCTGTATGCCATATTTTTCTTCCGGAATCATGTAAATCACTGTTCATTAAACTTAATATACTAACACTGCCTTGTCTGTACATCTATGAAATAGCAACATATGTAAAAAATAACATAAGTAACTTTAAAAAGCTCAATAGCATTAGACACCGTGAAAAAATATGCACGTATTCATTTGACACTGCCTTGTTTTCTAAAAGTGCGTTTGGAATGGCACCCAGAATATATAATAATCTGCCAAAATCTATCTTAGACTGTAAAAATGTAGTACAATTTAAGAAAATGCTTCTTGACTTTCTGGTAAAGAAAGCATTCTACTCTGTTGAAGAATATTTGAAAGACTCAGTTTATCACGGCAAGTTTGCGTAATGTACCTGATGTAATATAGTGCTAGTGTGTATGTCTTTCCCGACCACGGAACGTGCTAGTGTTATTATTATGTTATATATAGTTAGTCTTAGTTTTGTTAGTAAAAGTACTTTCTAATATTAAGTATTTAGTTTGTCATTAGTTTGACTGTTTGTTTTGTACGCCTTATGGCAAAAACATGGTGATTCACTACCAATTGTAACATCATTTCAAATACCTGTGTTTTTACAAAGAAATAAATGATTATGATTATGATTATTATTATTATGTTGGTTTTTTTGCTCATGCAGATGTAAATATGGAACGGACGTAATTGAAATAGGGAAATGATAGTATAGGTAATTAAATGATTTACATTTCTTAAACGTCAAAATGAGTGTGTGGTGAGTGTTTAAATTTACAGAAAAAAAATCGATATCAGTATCATTTTACGTGATCATGTAAAACCGGACGAGCCTGTACGTCAGTCCCTATTGTCGGCAGTATAGTTTCTTATCGGAAAATAACCGGTTTTAACCAATGATAAACGGATAGAAGAATTGACCAAACAGTATTACGAGCTGTGATTTGGGGTTTTACTTTTTGCCATTTTTTCCGATTTTATACCATCCACACAATATTGAAGAAATTGTGACTCAAACTTTTTGCTGGTGTCAATGAACTCAGATTGGTCCTTTTGGGCATGGCATGTTGTAAAAAGTCATCACTTAAATTTGGACAACTGTACTAAAGCTTAACAAACTATCAAAAATCACAAAAAACAGTAATATTGTTATAACACACTTTGCGACGCTCGCTCATTCGACAAATCAATTACTCATGGTACCTTCATTCATTAAATTTCCGACTATTGAGGAAAACTTTTAAAATTAAAATAATATACGTCTAAAGTTTAGAGCACTACTGACAGTTATAATCGGATGAATAGCATCCGATTTTTGACCACTTCTGGTAATACCGGATCTCGGCCTAAATGTGCCGTATTCTAATGCCATATATACAGACTTGTCGCAAATTTATAAAAAAATAATATAAGTACAACTTCTAAAAGAACCTAAAATAAACCCAGGTCCCAGTTATTTTCAAAAAAATAATTAAAAGGTAATTTCAGACATAACAATTTTTTTTTATAAGTCGGAGGATCAAGTACGTTCTGAAGAGAGGTGCAATACAAAACGTCGCATCGTTTTATCTTGCCAGAACTAAAAAAGTCCCCGCAAAAGGCGTAAACTTGAATCATACGATTTTACCCGGTGTCCAATATTGGCCGAACTCACCTTACCTAGCCGCGCTATCTGTGTATCTGCACCAACTTTGCACGTGGGAAAGTACAGAGAGCCAGCTTACTTCTTACTTACTAACTACCACCCTATGCGGGTCTTGGCCTCGGCTACAGTGGTTTGCCTTTGCCATTTGTTCAAGTCCTTTGGCGTCTTCCTCAAATTTTTATTACTTACTTTCCAATTTTCGTTAAATCTTCCTCCACGCAATCTATTCGCCTCTATTTTGGCTTGCCGTTTGATTTCTTTTGGAAACCGGCATTATTTCTATGTAAGTGACTGGTGACTTACAGAATCTAACTGTGGTCTCCTGCAGCATTAGTGCGTCTAACTGGTGGTTAATTCGTTGGCGGTAGCTGTCGTTAGTCCGCTCTGACTAGTCCGTAGATTTTTCGCAGCGCTTTCCGCTCATTGAGCCAGAATAAACAAAAAAAATGACGTGTGTGGTGATAGATGATAGTTTTACATGCACCATACAGCATGGTCGGACTCTATGATGGAAGGAACTTCTTTAACGAGACTCGATACCAACAACACCTGTGCGGTTGAGTAACTTTCCGTCTGCTAAATAATTATCTAGCATATTTCTAAAAACCTGAAATGAGTTACAAAAAATTACAAAAAAATATTTAAAAAACTATGAATTTTGATACAGACGATAACAACCACAACAACACAAGCGATAGCTACCTACCTTCCTACTTACCAGTGGCGGCGGGTCGAAAATATTTGTAGGCAAGCCGAAGCTTTTTTGGCTTATTTTTCGTAGGGATTCGCCTAATAGTTAATTAGGGAAGCCGGTGGGAATCGGGTTCTATGGACCCGCCGCCACTGCTACTAACAGGAAAATGCTCAGGAATCGTTAACAGTCTACTTGCCTATTCATGCGTATGTACCTGCTTCCTTATACATACATAATCATTATAGCTTATGCTGCAAAAATTAAATAATACCTGCAATTCGTTATTTATTTGCCAAAAACCTTCGTTGCCAATTTTAAAGTACATACTGGTACTTAAGGCACTGGTCCCACCGGCGGCGAGTAAGCGAGTAAAGTTAAGCGAGTAGCATTACATCGGGGGCTTGAAAGGTCGCTCGATCACTCTGTACCTCGACAAACCGCAATGTAATGCTATTCGCTTAACTTTACTCGCTTACTCGCTCTTGGTGGGACCAGTGCCTAAGACGAAATAAACTATACCTGTGATCTATGCATGCTAAACTGCTTATTCGATTTTCATGAGTCTTGTTTAGAAAAAGTAAGCTCTTAAGTCTCTGCAGGCAAAGGCGACTACAATTTTTTTTTATTAATGCCCCTTCTGAGAGTGTAACAGGAAAAGACAGAGGCCCAAACCCACGCGATACCCAAATCACGCAATAATAATATAAGCTGCTACCGCATCTAACCTTTAGCAGCGTCTAATCCCGCAAATCATTGCAGGATGCCGGCTGTTACGTTTACAGACGGTTGCAAAATTGAGGCCGAGGACTAAATATTTTGCTAAGTTTAGATCAAAGGGGATACAATCGCTCACCGGCTCTTTTCCATATATGTTGTAGGTTTCAGAATGGGCATTATAAACATAAGAGAAGGATAAATGAAAGGTACATCATTGTCGGTCAATAAGGGGTTACTTCCATAAAAATACCAACATTTAAAACTAAATTCTATTAACAACCTTGACTTGATTTGACTTGAAAATGTCCCATACGAGGGTTGCTACTTATATATCCGGAAACAAAAAAACAAACAAACGTACACGGCTGAAAATGGTTTTATTGTTTTTCAAAGTATTCCCCTTGATGATCTATGCACTTTTGCATTCGCGTGAACCAATTTTTAAAGCACTCCTGCCACTCCGCCTGAGGTACCTCCATAACGTGTTGTTTGAATGCGTCGACAGCATCTTCAGCGGTCGAAAATCGTTGACCGCGTAATTTATTCTTTATATTTGGAAATAAATAAAAATCGTTGGGTGCCAAGTCAGGGCTGTACGGCGGATGACCCGTTAATTCCACATTTTGACCCTCCAAAAATAGAGTTGTTTCGCGTGACGTATGACAGCTGGCATTGTCATGATGAAGAATGATTCTTCGTCGCTGGTTAGTTTTACGAATTTGTTCAAATACTTCCGGTAAGCAAATGGTCGTGTACCACTATGAATTAACCGTTCTACGGTTTTCTAGTGGCACTGTAGCTACATGGCCATTAATACCGAAGAAGCAGGCCACCATTTGTTTCAATGTACTTTTTGCACGAGTAACTTTCGTAGGGTTCGGCTCATTTTGAAACACCCATACCGTTGATTGTTGCTTCGTTTCGGGATCGTATGCATAGATCCAGGATTCGTCACCTGTATAGATGTTATAAACGGCTTTTGAGTCACCACGGTTATATTTTTTTAACATTTTATTGCACCATTCGACGCGAGCATCTTTTTGCTCTTTTGTTAAGTTGTGGGGTATCCAACGCGAACAAATTTTTTTTACAGCCAAATAATTATGTAATATGTTATTAATGCTGGTCATAGAAATACCCAGAGTCGCCTCTATCTCGCGGTACGTAACATGTCGGTCGTCCATTATAAGTTTTCGCGCAGCCTCGATATTTTGTTGTACAACGACCGATTTCGGGCGACCTGCCTTAACTTCGTCCGTAAGCATACTACGTCCACGATTGAACTCACTAAACCAGTGATACACAGTAGTTTTAGATGGGGCTTCATCACCAAAAGTTGAAGTTAGTTGATCTATGCACTGTTGTTGCGTTAAACCACGCCGAAAATCATAATAAATCATAGTACGAATATTTTCACGAGTGAGTTCCATTCTTGCTGCGAGATGACATTTAAAACCCGTCAAAAACAAAACACGAGCGTTAATAAGAAAGAAAAAATATACCGGCCAGTACTTAAAAAAGTTCAAATTTTACCATGGAGGTCAAATATGCTATTTAAGAAGATTGTAATCCCGGTTTCCGGATATATAAATAGCACCCCTTGTATATATGTAAGCATCTAGAATTGCAGATGTAAGAACAATATCACATATTTATATCTAATAACATATTCAGCGTTAGATACCTACTAATTTTTAGGGTACCGTAGCCAAAATGGCAAAAACGGAACCCTTATAGTTTCGTCATGTCCGTCTGTCCGTCCGTTCGTCCGTATGTCACAGCCTTTTACTCGGAAATTACTAGACTTACCTACGTCTAATCATTTCCATTATCTCAAAGTTTAATTAAGATACCTATCTTAATAAAACTTTGAGATAAGGTGTAATGAGGTGTAATGAGGTGTGCCACTACTTAGTTGCACACAATATAGACGATTAAGAAAACTTTTTCCTTACACTTACTATGGAGAAACAGTGAAAAGGATTCTTTAATTTGTGCCTTTTTAGTACATTACGGTATGTTGACCCGTAGGAAACTAGTGATGCGGGGATCGGAAAAGAATCGATTGTCATAAAAATTGCATGAGAAAAATAAAAGTTTAAGTTTGCATACAAATGGCATGGGAAAAGTGTTCCTAGATTTGTGGCTTATCTAGCCGGATTTTTTTTGGTCCCATACAAGGTTTTGATCCTGGATAGGAATGAGATAGCATTAAAAAAAAGTTTGTCAAAAAAGACCATTTTCTCGCATGTATGCTTTTTCCAAAATCTGTAAATGCCAATCTTAATTAATTTAATATTCCTAAGACTATTTTCGCGTAGCAGCACGGGACCAGGTAACTGCCCTCACTGACCCGAAAAGAATATGCAGCCTGTAACTTTTGTAACGGAGATGCAAATAATATGAAAAAAATGTAGATCATCATCATTGTATATTCTATCAACGAAAATGATTTTGAACTTTATGGGTTAAGGCGTTTTCGAGTTAGCTCCAAAAAACTTATTTCATAGGCAGATACGACCTCTTCATAATTATATTTCCTTAATCTGTTATTTATTTATTTATTTGAACTTTATTGTACATTATAAAATACACAGTTACAAAAGGCGGACTTTATGCTGTAAGGCATTCTCTACCAGACAACCTTTAGGCCAAACAGAGAAGCATCATTGGTGCAGGGTATGTAAAGAACACAGAACTAAAATAGCGAGAACGTTATCTAATATAAATAAGAATTCAAATAAATATATATTAATAAGATATAATATATACGTAATAAGTACAAATAAATATATATATACCTATATATGCATAAATAAATATATATAAATAAATTACCTGCTACTGAATTAACTATGAAGAGTTATCAAAAAGATACTTGCGGAGCTTGCGCTTGAACGTTAATTTTGTTTGAGCTTGACGTATGCTGAGGGGAAGAGCATTCCAAAGGCGGAAGTAAACGAATCGGACATGGAAGTGGTATTGTTGAAGGTACAGAACCCTCCATTATGCGTGGTCCGACAGGCACTTAGCTGTTTTTTTTATTTTTTCATGGTTATGAAAATTGTATAGGTATGATATGAATTCAAGATAAGGTTTCATAATATTTAGGATTCAAGATAAAGTAACATACTCGTAATTCAATGTAAAGATTTAAGGAGCCACGTTCATACCTACTACCGTATAACATATAAATTCAAGAAATAATTGAAACACTTCGTGTTCATATACTCTGAAAGAAACGTGGATTTTTTCAAAACGGAGGACGAAGCTTTAATTACCGGCTTATGTAAGAAAGTTCCACATGGCATGGTACCTCTGCTCTTCATTATCATTATCAGGTCCCTTTTACCTTTTGGAGTTTCCTTAAATTCTCAGATTTCAGCATGGTTAAAACTAAAATTTATACATAATAGGAATACTTTGAAAGTATTCTATAGATACAAAATAATTGTACTACTTATATAATCCTATGGATCCATTGTCATAATTTGAGATCAGCCAACAGTTACCTACCCATCATCAAAAATAATATCATATCATAACACAATAATGTCGTCGACTATTGACATTTAAGTTCCTTAGTGTAGGTGGAATAGCGGTACTATCATTAACAGCACATTGTATTCAGATGGAATAAAATCCATTCTAGGTTAGTCTAGGTACCAACGGTATCTAGCGTATGCAAATGACAAATAAAATGGAAATTATTGAACTAACAAGTAATTCCACAAATGTAATTTAACTTACAAGATTTGGTGCACAAAAATATATGGGAACAAGCTAAATAAATAATTGTGTGTCTGTGAAGTGTGTTTAAAACCTATACCCCTTTCCAGTCTTTCCACCAATACTTAGTACTTAACAAAAACCGGCCAAGTGCGATTCGGACTCGCGCACGAAAGGTTCCGTACCATTATCTATAAAAACGGCAAAAAAAATATGTCTGTTGTATGGAAGCCCCCCTAAATATTTATTTTATTCTGTTTTTAGTATTTGTTGTTATAGCGGCAACAGAAATACATCATCTGTGAAAATTTCGACTGTCTAACTATCACGGTTCATGAGATACAGCCTGGTGACGGATAAAATCATGTCTGTTGTATGGGAGTCCCCTTAAATATTTATTTCATTGGATACGGAACCCTAAAAAAAACCTACATTTTACTTCTGTAAGGTTGTGTAAGTGATTTCAATTAAAGATGTCATTCGTGGGGTCAGTTTCTCAAAATCTTGTAACTTGTGCTTGTGAAACGAGTGGCCAAAGTGGTTTCCGCTAGTATATGTAAACTACAAGGTTTTTAAATACGGCCCCTCCCTAATATCAATTATCAATTGATGTGAATTATCTTGCGATGTAAAACTCGTATGAAGGCCAGTCGGGAAAGTGCGTCCGTAGGGCCAACTGACGGTGGTCGATGAAAAGTAGAAGCGGTGCACTTACAGGAGCACTCGCTAATCTTATAAGTCGATTCCCTATACCATTAGATAGCCTATACGAGCCCCAAGACAAAAAAATATAGTAACCACGCAGCCAGTTTATTTGACATAACGACAAGGCATTAGCACCTTACACTATCTATCCACTTTAATAAATTGGGGCAGGATCAAAATGAGTTATCACAGCAAGAATGCAAAACATTTTAATATCATACGATTATAATAAAGCCTGTACCGAAAAGTTTTTTTACAGAGTATATTTATGATATCAATCAAACTACAATGAACAGCAAGGATATTTAATTTTAGTTATATGATACATAATGTCTATTTACAATAAATATATACATTTTATGGTTTGAGGTTTTTGCAGCTGAACAAGCGGATTTTTTTCTTCAAGCCTGCCATTAAGTTTTGCACAGTGGTTTCAGTGACTTTGTTGGCGTGTTTTTTCCACTTCTTTTTAAAATCTGTCTCTGATGTTGCTGGATCACAGTTTTTACGCAACTCTGCTTTGACTATGCCCAATACCGCTCGATGGGTCGTAGCTGGGGACAATTTGGGGGGTTCATATCTTTGGACACACATTGCACGTTGTTTGAAGCCAGACACTCTTGTGTGACTCGGGCATAATGTGCAGTAGCCAAATCGGGCCAAAACAACACATTCCCTTCATGCTGCCTTATAAATGGTAAAATCAAACCTTTTATACATTTCTGGACATATATATCTGCATTTATGGTACCTTGCGTGATAAATGACCCAGTGCGTTTTCCACAGGAACATATTGCTTGCCAGATTAAATATTTTTCGCCAAACTTTTCCATAAAAATATATTTATTCTGATCGCTTATATTCGCCTTATTTTCGGTTGTAAAGAATTGGTCACCTGGCAAAGTTGTAAAATCTTTTTTCACATACCCATCGTCCATAAGAACGCATATTCCGTCCAAGTTGCAGAGAAGCTTGTACAATTTTCGCGACCTTGAAACAGAACTATTGTATTGTTTTACCGATTGTTTTGGGGCTTTTACTTTTTTATAAGTCTTTAAATTTTGACGCACTTTGGCTCTCTGGACCATAGATGAACTAGTTTTCAATTTTTTTGCCACATCCCGCACTGATAAACTACATTTTTTCTTGTTAGTAGACACTATTTTCTTTTCTAATTTTTTATTTGAAGGACCCGTCGGGCGTCCACTTCGAGCTTTGTCTTGGATTCTATATTCTTTTACGTACCGATTAACAATATTTCGCACCGTCGCACGACTTACATTCACCATCTTTCCAATCGCTGCAAAAGTTGAATTAGGATATTCAAGGTATGTTCGCAAAACAGTTTCTCTCCGTTTTATTTTTTCGTCCTGCATTTTAAATTAGAACAATACTTAACGTAAAATTATTATGCCAATCGATACATCAAGATGACACAAACTGAGGAATATAGTAAAAAAAAAATCGTTTACCAGCCAGTATTTTACTGGTATGCAGACTCTGTAAAAAAACTTTTCGGCACGGGCTTTATATAGGTACATATTATACATAGGTACTTTATTAAGATATTTTAGACAACATGAGTCATGTAGAGTATCTTTATCTAGGAGTCATTTTGCCTGACTGTATGTATCTATGTTTCAAGGCCATGGTTTTCAGTTTCCTATACTTCTAGATCTTGCATGGAGTATACTTAAGTATATGTATGTAAGAATTATGTCAGTGCGTATGAAATAAATCTTAATTTTGGCTTTGATGTACCTGGATGCGTTCAAATCATGAAGCAAAGACCGATGAGTTTATTTTGAGGAAACTATAGGGGCCCGTCCATAATACAATTAAACTAGGACTTATTATTATGGTTGTCATAATAAGATTTTTGTAAGACACCAAAATGACCGAGATGCTTTTAAGGCAACATTTGTCCGATTGGCAAATTATTTAACGAGTTGGTATAAATATAACCGGACACGGCGGAAATAAGTTGATATGTAACACGATATATACAATTGAAGAAATTTTAACCTTATGTAATTGTATTCAAAGTTAAATTTTTTTAAGTTTTCATCTCGATATGTCAACTTTTTCCCGCGTACGGGTACTTATATCTTTTCCTATTTTTTATGGACTTTAAGTATGAATGTAGGATAAATATGTATGACTGTATGAATGAAATTTTGACGAATTTTAATGTGTAGTATGTTGTTACTCATTTAAGTATTTTTATTTTACTAATCTTATGTGTTTGCAGGAAGCAGAGGAATGGGCGCGGCGGTCGAGCGGCCCCATGGTCAATCCGTCCTTCGAGCCGGACGACTTCCTTCCACAAAGGTAAAGTTAGACGGTTTCCTCACATGTTGGGTTTACGACACGCAGAGTGGCAAATCTTATTTTAGTAAAATATCAAGCTAAGCAACCATACCCACCGTCCTCTTTTGCAATAGTACTTATGAGTATTTACGGGTTTAATGAAGTCACTCAACAAAAGTAGAGACGCAGACTGGATGCCGATTCTAGTTTCAAGTCAATAGGAACCAAAAGCACACCAGTAAAATATTAAGAAGTATCAAGCCGACTGGTTTGGTTTTACTGGACTGGTTATTATCAGAGTTTACTTCTGGGTGTCTACGGCTTATATGATACAATTCGATATAATAAACATTGAGAGAATACGCGACATTCGTGCAGCACCTTAAGACGCTAACCATGGTCATGTCCGTCATCTGCCGATGCCGATGTTAACAACCCATTGTACTTTTTATTATTGCTACTATCGCTGAGTCACAAAACAAAATCAACTACGCGCGTCAATGAACTATAGGTAGCTTTGGAATTCAATGATAGATAATATCTATGTCTTAGAACTCGATAATAAGACTAATAAGTCTGTAATTTGTATTTAAATAATATTGAACAAGGACACATTATTTTTGTGTCTAAGGTCATTGATCTGAGTAGTTTTTACCGCGCGATACTTAAGTATATGTACCTACACTGACGGATTCTATATTTTGGAAAAAAAACATAATCATACTTTTTTTTACTGTACTCTGGAATACTGTCATTTTGAATCGCTCGATTTCCGTTTTTTCTTTCGAAAAGTAAAACTGGATAGCTCTCATGTTCCTCTCAATAATTAATTATAGTAACGATATCTGGATATATAAATACATAAATTAATGAATATGCGTTAACTGGGTAAAGCTGATAGACACTCACTTAAAAGAAAACCATTACTACTATTGAATGAGAAATAAAATTGATAATTTACCCAAGAACAATGAAAACGGGTCACATTGTATAGATATTCCATAAAACGTGACCTGTTTTCAGTGTCCTCGAGCGACGATACAACAAAAAACAAATGCCTTTCATAATTGGACACGACATGCTCATATATATATAACTAGGACAGGATCCAAAATGGCCCATAGACGTACTTATTATAAAACTCTGACGTAATAATTGTTCAGCCATGGAGCTGGTGTAGGTCAGAGTCAAACCAAGCAGTAACCGTATAAATCAATACACAGTGCACATAACAGCCGGCGTTTCCTAGCAAACAAACTCCGCGAAACCTGTAGGTACGGTACTCAATCCTTTCCACTTCATTCATCAGTCATCACTTATGCCACTGTAATATTTAACTTAAAAAATGTACTTATATTTTTCACAAATCTTAATCAATTTCAATTTTCTGTTAGGATAGAACACCGCTATTTGTGAAAAATATAAGTGCATTTGTTAAGTTAAATATTACAGTTATATAAGTGATGAATGAAGTGGAAAGGATATAAGTATCCATACAGTGAATTACATATCGAAAATAGTAAAAGGAAGGGGTGATTGACATCATGTACCTAAATCTTAAATAAATTTACTATCAAGCAATGGCCAGGTGAGAGCAGTGTGCCTAAAATAATAATTTATATACACATGTAAAGCAGAAGATATTGATTAATTATGGATTGTATTGCAAAAGTATATTAACGCTACCAAGCGCTAAAAAAATGATTTCATTTTTCATATAGTATGTGTAGTGTGTATGAAATCAAATGCTCGCATCTGTCCCTCGGTTGTGGGAATATTAATATTTAAGTTATTATGACATCGTAGCGGTAGCATTAAAAATATAATTATAGTGGTGGGCAGGGGCAGTTTTGCCCACTTCTGTTCAAGTTAAAACTGTCCACGCTGAGATTTATAATTCAAACATCATACACAAGATAGTAGTAGACTTCTAAATTATTGCTCTTGGCTATTGGTGCCCTAACTGCCGATATTATTTGTGTGAATAATGATTCAGCATACCACTCACTAAGGTAGGAACTTATTTATATGATGTTGATGACTAGGAAAAACTTAGGTACTGTACAGTACAGGAACCTATTCTTAAAAATAAGAAAATAGGTATACCATTTTAAAACAAACTGCTTATTGAGTGTAATGTAAAACAGGACCGTGTGATCATCTAATATGTGCGTATAGTTATTTGTGAGATGTTTGGAGTATTTTGAACACTTCTCCACTGCTTTGCGCTTATAACAAGATCAACTGCTTAAATATCATTTTCTCTCTCAAAATCTCCCTTAAAACATCCTATTTTCCCAGGCCAGACTAACATATATTTAAGATAATGTTTTTAGTATTTCTTATGTATTAACTATATCAACAGCTTATCACCGGTCAAGGATGAGAAGAAAAAGCACGGAAATGACAAAGGCATCTTCCTGGTCAACATGAAAGAGAAGAACATGCAAGACGTGGAGGAATACGAGCCCTACGACAACAGAGTGGTCGACCATCCAACAACGTGAGTTTGTAGCTAATCTTTACTACTTAATACCTACTCAATAACATGCCATTTTCGGTACACGTGTATAATTTCCACGACACGACCCACAGGCGAGTGAGGCGAGGCATATCTTGGAACAGGTGAAAAAATTAATGATATACTTTCCGCGCCTGTATCAAAATTCGAGATAATGACCAGCCTTTAGTTACTGACAAAACTTGGATGACCTACAATTAAATATTACAAATGTACAGTCATCAGCAGAAGTAGCTAAGCGGGTGAGCTGTTCAAAATGAGCTTGACACGCTTTATTGTTAAGAGATGAGGGTCATTTTGAACTCTTCAACCGTAAATCTACTTCTGATGCTGTCTGTACCTATAGCTAAGGTACTTATTGGCTTTGAATACAAACCCGAAAAATGTATATGTAAACGACGTATCGATTATACTATGACACTGTACTTTACTGAAAGCGTCACCAGAAACGGGGGTGAAATTAGGCACCTACTCTCAGTTTAGTCAGTAGGTCGCAATACAAAAACTGACTAATATTAACTGCGCCGTTACTTTAAGTAGGTATGTCCTCGCCGCTTATGGTGACACGCCGTGCACAATATAGTGCAAGCGTTTTGTTATGGAAATACAAATACCTTTCAAAATCACTCGTCACTACAATACCTTTGCTTTATACTTCACCTTGAGTAACTCTTACATTTACGTTACCTAGACGTCTAAGGAAGGAGCATACACAAAATTAGGTCAAGTACTACCTACCTTCGTAGTAGGCTAGTAGGTAGGTAAAAACTTAGTACTACTTGTGTCTGCTATACTCTAAATAGTACGTAATAGTAAATACTGCATTCAATGAAAACGGAACCAATTTGACCACCAGCAATTTTTATTAGTTAAACTTGTTAACGCAACGTACCTACCTAAATACCAGTACTTAAGAGAATTCAACCCGGATGGAGTAGCCATTGTCTGTCATTTCCGATACAAAAAAAGTCTCCCGATTTTTGCGGGGTAGGGGAACGTCAAATGTATGGCTATTCGTCAGTCCATACATGTGTATGACCACTGGCCATATGTTTTCGGCAGAGGGGAACGCCTGTCAATGGCGACTCCGGTTGGTTGAATTCTCAAAGTCCAGTACCAATCCTACCTACGAGGTCTACGAGTTACCTTCACGCTAGAAAGTTTTAGATGCGTACAATAATACATAACAGAAGACCGGGAGAACAGGGATTACCGGGCTAAGTGCTAAGTAGGTATAGACGGAGGAATACGAAGCCGGGAATTCGTTTTCACGCCGAGGTATGTACAGTCACCGGCAATAGTATCTTCCTACACGAAGGCCGCAAAAATATGTGACACGCTCTTATTTGTAGAGCCATATGAGCGTGTCACATATTTTTGCGGCCTTCGTGTAGGAAGATACTATTGCCGGTGACTGTACCTTGTGCTTTTCTCAAATACTTATGCAATGAAATAAAGAATGAACTTCTGTTAGTTTTGCAAACTATAGCGTGTAATATATCAAATGAAAGGGTTTGTTGTGTGTGAGGATGCAAATATATTTTTTTTTATTAAAAATTAAATAGTTTGAGCTATTGAGAAAAAAATCGAAGAAGTCGGAGCTTCGTATGAAAAAACAAACATAAAAAATCCCAAAAATATGTTAAATATATAGGAGCCCGCGTTGCGTGTACGAAAAGTACCTTATTTCTGATAAGTGATAAGATAACTGAGCTACTTACGCCTGAGACAGACATTCCATTTTTGCCGATTTGGCTACGGAACCCTAAAAAGGCGGTGCTTTACATATGTATTTATTAACTATAGCACCTATAATAAATTAAGAGTATAACGTTTTATCACATAAACATTATACGATCTTATGAATTAAACATTACGTTTATGTTTCCGTATTATTCTCGTGGTCATTAATCTAAGGAAATATTTTACGTTAGTACGGTCACGTCTGAAAATATGTATACATTTAATGTGACAAAAACATGTATCCAAGACTTTACGCCTTGGTAATAGAGTCGTGGCTACATATTTTTGTCACATTAAATGTATCCATATTTTCAGACGTGACTGTACATTTCATCAATAGTAAGTATCCAACACATTTATCCGTAATATATTTTATTTAAGTATTTGAAATTACTGCATGAAAGAAAATCTTTAACAATTAGAATATTTTTTGTAAAATAAAATATTTTATTACGTAAATAATATTAAAATTCGGTTTTAGAAAGTCGGACAAGCAGAAATAGATATTGGGTGAAACGTTGTTTTAGGGTTCCGTAGCCAAAAGGGCAAGAACGCCACACTAATAGTTTTGTCATGACTATCGTACCGTTCGTCCTCAGTACCTAGTCTTTTTATTACTTAGTATAGTAAACTAAGGCATGAGCCTTAGTTTAGCTATTTAATGGCAAGTAGAAGTCTTCTGTGTGATGGAACAGTTTTTTAAGTAGATATTTAATTCGCTTAAAACCATTTTTGAGGGGAGGCAAACTATGCCTACTTGTATCAACAAGTGAACATACTACTTTCTAGCCCGTCCCATGGGCTCACGCGTGCAAGTCTAGGAATACAATTAAAATGCGTATAAATAACACCATGACAACGCATCAGGAACTGGGAAATCGTAAGAAACAAGCCAGGGCCGCCTCGCCAAAACTAGCGATTTGCAAATCGTTGAGGTAAAACCTTCGTATTGCGATTTGCCTCGACAAACCGGTGTGCGGGGAATAACAAGTTAATGAACAAATCCTAAGTTGAAAACGCGTTGACCACATTAAATGTCTCATACTACAACCTGCCAGCATACAATTTCTGTAAATTATAAGGATAATGTCACGTCTATGTTACCTCAGCAAAGTTACCACTGATAAAGTAAAAATTACTTTATAGTTAAGTACCTATCTATATTAGGAAAAAAAAACGATGCTTGTTTTTTCGTGTTTCCGATAAGTATTTAGATTTACGGCACATTAAGTATATTTAGTTTAAGTACATTAATATATTTAGTCATGATATTAAACTGTGTTGGACAGGAACACCGAAACGCTCCTCCATCTACTAAAAGGCAGCTTGGGCACGGGCATCCTGGCGATGCCGCGCGCGTTCGCCAACTCCGGCTACGTGGTGGGCTCCATCGGCACCGTCGTCATCGGCGTGCTGTGCACCTACTGCATCCACGTGCTCATCGACTCGTGCTACGTGCTGTGCAAGCGGCGGAAGCAGCCCTCGATGTCGTACACCGCCGCCGCCGAGGCCGCGCTCTCCGAGGGGCCTGACTGGTGCAAAGCGTGCGCGCCATACGCTGCGTAAGTACCGACCAACTCAGGACTCGCTCAACATTAATTTGCATAAGGCTAACAATCGATATACACCCCAGATATTACTTTATTTATACTACCCGAACTTTAAATTTTCAGAAATAGTAGGTATTAGTCATAATTGTCACCGTCGCTTTCATATCTCCATTTTTAACACACTTACTCGTAACGAGGTTATTATCACATATTACATCGCTCTTAGGCTCATAATCCTAGATATTAAACACGCGGGTTTTTATAACATTATCGAACTAGTACGTCATATAAAATAACCCCATCACGTTACGTTGCCACCCTAGTACCGAGTTTTATGGAAGTAGAAGAAGCTTTATAATAAGTCGGGTATTATTAATTTTTTTAAACTGATGAAGAGTTTACATCCGGCAAAAAAGTAAACTATACACTTTTACAAGAAAATACTAATTACAAATTTCTTATAAACATAAATTTAAAATTAATTTATTATATTAATGGTAATAAATATTTTCTGGAATTATTACATTTTTATTATCTATATGCTATTACATATCACAACACAGGCCATTACAAGCAAAGTATCATATCATAAAGCTTAATTACGAGTAAGTACCCACTTGTGAATTTAGACCTGTTAATCACATTTGAAGATCATGATCTGACAATGGATTTGAAATGATATCGTCTTTTTTAGTATTTACTGTTATTGATTGATTAAAATGACATAATATACAATGTAGGTTACCATATCGCAATAATTCAGAGGTATGTAGGTGCATTCATACACTCCTACCCTACGTAATGAGTAGATGAAAGATGTGTTTAAACAGTTGAAAACACTTCAGCACTAGATGGAAACACTTCAACATTTCTTCGCTTATCGTTATTTATCGATATGTCCCTGACTTATGACAACTAAATAGTTACACCAGCAAATAAAAGTAAACACTCAACACACAAACAATCTAAATAGGTCGAGTGGTATTTTTTCCGTGGAAAACCACGCTGCATCACACGTAGGTGATCGGATTAAAATTGCTACGTAAATACCAGCTGTTTAAATAGTCGTCAATGACTAATACTCCTTTTTTTTTGAGGTTTGGTTTTTATGGTTGCCTAGTTTACAAGGAGTCTTTACAGACTCGCTTTGTACGCAATCTGCCCTAGGCCTAGTCACTGGCGTCTTGTTTTTGGGGGTAGGCTTGTACGCAATCTGCCCTAGGCCTAGTCACTGGCGTCTTGTTTTTGGGGGTAGGCGTCCCCTCACAAAATTAGCGACCATTCCACCCGCTCTACCCTAGGGCCGGCACTGGTCTAGTATGTACCTATGACCAACCGCGGCTTAGCGCAGATACCTTTACTTAAGTTGATTACCTTGTAAGTATGTATGACTGGAGCATTACTTTTTTTTTTTAAATTTATTTCTAATTTATTTCATAATGTAAACTTATATTATACATATTACTTTAAACCTCGCCAAACTGTGACGCTGTAGCGCTGTTGTTGCAGGCACGTGGTCAACGCGTTCCTGCTGGTGTACCAGTTGGGGACGTGCTGCGTCTACGTCGTGTTCGTGGCGGAGAACATCCATTTCGTGTTACACAAGTACCTGCACCTCCACGACGTCACGGTGTTCCACGTCATGTGCGGCTTCCTCGTGCCGCTCATCCTGATCAACTACGTGCGGGACCTCAAGTACCTGGCGCCCTTCTCAGCGGCCGCCAACTTGATCACGATAGTGAGCTTCGGGATAATTTTGTACTACATCTTCAGAGAGACGCCGACATTCGAAGGCAAGGCTCCCGTGGGAAAACTTGCCAACTTCCCACTGTTCTTCGGTACCGTGCTATTTGCGCTGGAAGCAATTGGTGTGGTAAGTTCTGATTCTGCGATTCTTGTAAAGATATCTTCACTGCAATAAACAAAAATACACTTTTTTCGATTATCCTTATGGACTTTTTTTATTGTTTTCATAAATACTTAACCTCGGGATTGTGTTTCATTTAAAAAAAGTTTAGTATCAAATAGATAATATTTAAAATCGCCATCATGTTTATTTATTTTAGTTTATTTATCACCTCGCATTAATTATGATTGGTAGGTAATTATCATTATTATTTCGAACTAATTCCAACGCTCACTAAACTAACACTGTTTGTTACAGATTTTACCTCTAGAGAACGAGATGAAAACGCCAGCCGATTTCGTAGGGAAGTTCGGAGTATTGAACAGAGCAATGATCAGCATCATATTTCTGTACGTGGGTATGGGGCTGTTCGGCTACCTGCAGTACGGCGAGCTCGCCGAGGGCAGCATCACCCTTAATTTGCCCGGCGGTACGGAAAAGTAAGACGCACATTCAATACCGACATTGATTTAAGTAAATAGTATAACATAAACGTGAATCAAATCATCAATGCCATTAGCACTTTAACACTTATAACTGTATGTATAAGTAAAAATAAAACAAACGAAGACTAGCCAGACAAAGTCATCAATGGAAACTTCCAAAGTTTAAGAATTTACAATCTCAATGCTTACACTCGAAAGTGTTATTGAGAGAGCTCCCGCTACACGTGTTACACGCGGAGACGAATACCCGTGTACTTAAGACCGACGGTGCTAAGGAGCCGATTTACACGAACCCGCTGGGATTCGGAAACGTCTCCAGGAAACGTTTCCATGGAAACGTTTCGAGAAACGTTCCTACGGGTACACGGGTACTTAATACCGGCTCGAACGGGTCCGAAGCAGTTAGACCCGATGCAAATAAGGGTTACTATTGAATACTCTACAGTTGACTACAGATGAGGTTGTATGGCATCGTAGGATATTTTAATTACTTATTTAGCTTTAGCCAGCTTCACACAATATAAGTAGATATGATTATATATTGAGGTATGTATTCATCGATATTCTAGACAAAATGAACACCTTCCTACACATAGTTTTGATAATTAGAAAATATACTTTTTACTGTCTTATTACATTTTTATAGTGTTTTAGAATAAAGTCTAGTTCTTTAAGAAGCGAGTTCATTTTAACAATATTTTATATACCCTGTACATAAATTTATTTTTCTTAAAAGCGAGTTCATTTTAACAATTTTTTATGTACAGGGTATATAAAATATTGTTAAAATGAACTCGCTTTTAAGAAAAATATCCCGAATGATCACGATGGGGGGGGGGCAGAGAAAATATCACGTGTAATTTTTTTTAAAGCGGGAAAGCCAAAAGCAACAATTTTACTCAAAAAATTAAGGAGATCAAATAATCCGCTCTATTTTTTGATATTAAGTCCTAAGCAGATTTTTACGATGCCTGTTTTTCTGAGATAGCATCTTGAACATATACGCAATACATAACAGTAGAAATGACATTAGACTTGCTTAGGGTACAAAAATCGGTCAAATATGATCACATGATTTCTGGACGACCCCAAATATGAAAAAATTACGATCAAACTAACGTTTAATATTCAGGTATGTCAATCAATTGATAGTTATAAATTAACAATATACCTACTACTTATTCGAATACTTATTGCATGCACGTCTTCGTAAAAATATCGATAAGATAAAGTTAAGAATATCGAATGATCCGCGGCACTAGTGCAGATTTCTTTTGACGTATTATTTCAATTTTGTGATTTAATGTCAAATATCACAAGATCGCTGCCCATTGAGCGTCAGCTTGGTAAACATCTAAGAAATAAAGAAATAAGCACACAAATCAAGCAATGGATGCCATTTTGACAGCTTGCATAGGAAAACGTTTTTTTATTATTATTTTAAATTATTTTTCTGGCAAAAACATATCAATATTAGCTTTATATTTGATAATTGACACTACAGAATTAATAGTTGTTCTGCCATTTGTACAAGTAACAAAGGCGAAAACAGTGATTTTATGTTTGTATTAAATTTATAGTGCACCGGTTGTCATGTTACTGATATTGTGATCATGTTTTCTGATCAAGTTGATGAGGATTTAGGGACAGTGTTTTAGCAGTCATGCCATTTCTTCTTATACTTTAGATTTCTATGGTGTAAAATTGATGTCTGGTTACTTTGGAAACGTCGTAGTTAATTTAACATTTTTTTTTCATAATCAAAGTGTTCTGTCATAATTCTTAAAGAGGTTTTATCTTTATTGGTTTGTTTGTGTAAGGTGACTATGATTACAGATAATAAAATTTATAAGTAACAAAAAGGTGAAAAAAATAGAAAGGCGTTATTGTTTCACTTAAACATGATGGCGATGGCGGCTGATTCATTAGCGTGTACTAATTAATTGTGTAGGGTTGTTTCGGCTCACGTCTCGTGAATCATCTTGTATACAATGATGTAAAAGTTTCTAGTTTCATTGTTGTGGACTCCACAGCAATGAAACTAGAAACTTTTACAAATATCTTAGGTATTCATTATTATACTATATTAAGAGTTTATAAAATCATCATCATCATCAATTGAACTGTTAGTTTTATCTCGTCCTTGGTATTCACTACCATGAGATACGCGGCAGCGGCAAAAAAAACTAACCACCAATTTAAGAGGCCTTATCAAAGTACCATGCACAGGTGTTTTTAACAAAGAACCAATATTACTTATGCTACTTTGGTTATCCCGCGATAATATAACTTATTCAATTAAGCTTAGATCCTAAAACAGGTAAACTGCTAGTTGACTTGGGTCACTTTGAGATTAGCGTTCAGGTAATAAAATAAAATGCAGATTTTACGACACCCTTTGGTGCAAACGTGTAGATTTCCAAATCATAATGGCCACCTATTTTAAGCTCTATATGGTTGTAATAAAGTCAACACATCTGTATAAACACAAGACCTTAAGCGGCACGATTTTAAAAGGATTTACTTAATCTATAGCATAGTAAATGTTTCCTTTTGTTTTGACGCCACGCGGCCCAATTTCACTGTGATACTTATAGGTAGAAGGAACTTTCATTATAATTTTTTAAAAAACATGCCTAAGATATAGAATATCCTATTGAGTTTTAGTATGGCTTCAGTTTTCCATTTAGTCGGTCAGTTGGATACTACAGTCTTCCCGAGTTAGTCTTACCATTTTAAAATAGTGTTAGTTGTTTTGTTAATAGTTTTTTTTTGTTTTGTTGGTTTTTGTTGTTATAAAATTGTTATGATTGCATGTCAACGAGCTACCCAGAAGAATATAAAAAAATTGAAAAAAATACCCAATTTAACTGGTAAGTAGCATTAATACCAATTTATTGACTACTAATACAAATCAAGATAATGTTGAGTGTATTTAGTAATAATGGATAATCATGTTATGATTACAATATTTATAATGTATATAGTAACATAATCTAGTGTCCAAAATAATAAATTACCTGTTTTCAGATAAAAAATTATTCTAAATGGAAACAAATGGTTGATAATTTTAAAAAGGACCGTTCTGTTACTTCTGATGCTCATAACTTTAAAATAGTAAGTTGTACCTTTAATGACACCGTAAATCAATTAATTGTATTCAAAACAATTTATTAGTAAATGATAGTAATATATTCATGTATATAATAATACATTCATTCATATACAGGGTGATTCATGAGACGTGAGCAGGAACAACCCTACACACTTAGTTAACGATAATGAATCGGCCGCCATCATGTTTAAATGAAACAATAACGCCTTTCAATTTTTTTTTACCTTTTTGTGTCGTAGAAATTTTGTTCCCTGTAATCATGGTCACCCTACATAAACAAATCCATAAAGATCAAAACCTCTTTAACAATCATGACAGCACTTTGATTATGAAAAATAATTGTCAAATTAAGTGAGATACGATGTTTCCAAAGTAGCCAGACATCAATTTGACAGAATATTCTCTTGTTTTTCTGTGATATGTGTAACATCAGTACGCGACGGAGTATTCTAATTGAAGAGTGACCATGCGTGTCGTAACTAATTTTAAACTTTTTATTTTTACTTAAAATTTTTTTTTTGCTCTTATCACACTAATACTGATATCAAACAATAGCTTATTATTAACTGAATCCGTAGTGTTAAGCCTGCTCACGTCTCATGAATCATCCTGTATACACACTATATAGACTTTATAAAAACAGGCCAAACGTACAGTTGGTAACTGAGATAAATAAAACAAAATCTTTTGATAAGTTGGCACATGATAATTCCGCGATGTGAAATTACGCGAAAAGTTTGTTGGAGACTGATAATAGGCAACACAATTTTCAGCGTTAATTTAGAGTACCGTTCGTTGTACTAGGGTAAATAAATCGGGGATAAAATGTTCAAATAACTACAGCTGCTGTGCATTGTAAGTTTCAAATTATTTTTCTTGCCCGGATTTGAATACCTAACCAAACCGTTCTAACCGCCGTCGCAGACCACTATCTAATTTTAATCAAATATAGTGTTTTTTTATCAATAAACAACTAATACAAAGAGCTCAAAGAGGACCCAGTGTGTTGACGACGAGGGACCATCTTGTTCCTTTAGCCGTCAACACAGTAAATCCTCCTTTTTGTAAAGGGTCAGCAACGCGCATGTGCCACCTCATTAGTTGCAGGTATCCATAGGCTACGGTAGCTGCTTACCATCAGGCGGGTCGTATGCTTGTTTGCCACCGTCGTAGTATAAAAGTAATAATTACCTGAACCTTTATTTTAAAGAACGGAGACACTATTAATTCAATGAAATAAGTATTGAGTATCACGAAGTAATATTTATATTGCTAAAACGGCATAATTGTTATTTTAATATAGGTAATTCATCCTTTATTTATTGAATACAAACCCGTGCTCCTACCTTCGTGGAAAAAAGGTTCGTTCAAATTAACCGTTAACTAAATTTCAACTCTATGGACTCGCAATAAGATTTAACATGACTAAAATTCCCTAAAAGTGGGGGGAGGCCTTTGCCCAGCAGTGGGACACTATAGGCTCACAATAATAATAAAAAATTCCCTAAGCTACCACATGTATTCATTAGTAGCTCTTAAACGTCTCGACTCGTATCTCTGCCACTCGTCAAGGACGTTTCGAGATCCGCGTGTATTTAAGGAACGTTGCTTCGGCTACACGTTTACTCGTGGAAACGGATCTTAATTACACGTTTCTTTATTACACGTGGGAAACGGGCCAGAAAACCGTGTTCGTGTTACTCAGAAACGGATCTTGGAAACGGGTACCCGAAACCCGGAATCGACCGCGAGCCCTAAATTGAGACCCGCGATTCCTTTTTTGCGGCCTAACTCCGTATCCCCTCTTACCTATTAATTCTGCTCGTATCAGTACAAAGCCAAATGAGTACCGGATAACTGTTCATCATAGAGGGTACATACGACTATTCCAATACAAAAATGCTAAATGTAAGTCTTAGTAGAATATTATCCTAAAGCCGCTAAAACTATTTATTAGTACCTAATTAATGGTGATATAAATGGCGATTCGGGAGACGTGAGCAGTAACCCTTCACACTTAGTTAACGACAGAGATGTGACTTATTTGAAATACTTGTATTTAAAATGCAAATACAAAATGCAAAATACCTATTTTGTATTTAAATACCTTTTTAACAAAAGCATTTTGTATTTTATTTGGAATACTTTTTGGGACCCATTTTCTATTTTGAAAATACAAAATACCTTTTTTTGTAATTTAATATAATGTTGGTAGAAAGGGTAGGTTTAACACGTTAGTTATATTGCTCCTACGTGGGTGATTGGTAGGACAGGACACCGCGTAACCAAGGGAAAAAAGGCACTCATTCCTGACGATCTTGTCATTTTGTAACTAGTCGTCTGTTTTGAAATGGAGAGTTAAGATAAGTATGGAAATGATCATCCTCTTAGCGTTTGTCCCGGCTTGGCGAACTAATCACATGAATTGGCATAGACACTAGTTTTTACAAAAGCGACTACCATCTGACCTTTCATTCCAACCCCGAGGAGAAACTACGCCTTATTGGGATTAGTTCCGGTTTCCGCGGGATGTTTTCCTTCACCGAAAAGCGACTGATAAATATCAACCGATAATTCGTACATAAGTTCCGAAAATCTCAGTGGTACAAAGTCAGGATTCGATCCCGAGACCTCCAGATTGAAAGTCGGACGTCTAATCGCCAGGATACCAGGGCTTATAAGAATGGAAATCGTATTAAATAGCAATCCATTTTTGTATCGAATTTACATTGCATTGAAACTAAAAAAAATATACATACTTGGAAAGTAAATTCCCTGTAACGGAAATGAATGACATTTGGATCCATAAAGATAAATCACTATCAGAGCATGAAAAAAAAACATTTAATTACATGTATCGAGTGGCGACCCTAAAAAATATTTTAATCATTTACCTACAAAACAAATTAGTGGCACACAAAACTCACCTCTAGTTAAAATTTGATTAACATTTGCTTTATATTAATTGATTAAAATGGCTATGCTATGACTATGACAGATGATCACGGGCAGACGGACATGACGCGATAAGGATTCTGTTTTTTGATCTTGGCGACGGAATTCTAAAAAACATTTGTATTTGAAAAAAGTATTTTGAAAATACCTATTTTGTATTTAGTATTTGAAATACAATTTTGCTAAGTATTTTGTATTTTGCATTTGAAATAGTAAATCATGAAAGTATTTGCATTTTGTATTTAAATACTTTTTCTAAACCATTTTGCACATCTCTGGTTAACGATAATGAATAGGCCACCATCGTGTTTAAGTGAAACAATAACGCCTTTATATTTAATTTTAAATTTTTGTTACTTAGAAATTTTATTGTCGTATTCAGGGTCACCCTACATAAACAAATCAATATTTGATATATTTTTTTTTTAATTGTAATACTATGTTTCCAGAGTAACCAGACATCAATTTGACACGTATCACAGGAAAACAAGAGACGAAGTATTCATATTGTAAATGACCAGAGTGTCGTAAATAAAAGAATAAGCCCTAATCACACTTACAATAGCTCGTTATTAACTGAATCCGTAGTGTTAATCCTGTTCACGTCTACTGAATCAACCCCACAATATTGACAATAAACCAGTGGTTAGTTTAAGATATGTCGAGCAATATAATCTAACAACTCGACTTTATTGGCGCGGTTCGATAGTTTTATGCAATCACCGCTAAAACTATTCGCTGAGAACTCATTAGTAGTGCTACTCAAGGCCAAATTTTCGTACCGTAACTACGCGTGCGTATCGCGTTGTTGCGGAATATTGTCATGGACTTGGGCCCATTTAATTAGATATAAGTATTAATAGATAAATTTAAGATTCAGTCGTTCCAGGGATCTTTGAATCAAAAACATGACAAATAAAAAGAGATCGGGATGGACTACCGCAACCCTCAGATCGTAATTGTATTGACTAAGAGCTGGCCACGTCAGATATGGATATGACTATGACACAATAATGAGAGCAACAAAAGCCGTCTGGTTAGATTGCTATACAATCCTTGTTGCTAGATCCGGGCATCTGGCAGCTTTTAACCTTTTGAACGCCACGCATTGGACAGAAAAATCGTGCCACCAGCGCCAGAGCGAAATTTGCACGAGCGCACTCATATACCGTAGTGATTGGAAAACAACATATCGACGAAACATTTCTTTCCGCCTAATAGTGGATTTAGTTAGGCAAAATCACTTTAGATATTTAGAAATCATAATAGTAAAGAATATTCATTTCGTATTTTTCTTATACACCTAAAAGCAACTACAAAAATATGAAAATTAATATACAATTTTATTTCATTTTGTCAATATAGCCACAGCACTACTTAAGTGATAACGTCACGCGCTGACGTGTTATCACGGCTTTGGCGCTGGTGGCACCGTAACTTTTCGTTCACGTGTTTGAACGGCTTTGGCGGTCAAAGGGTTAATAGGTGGAGGTCAGAGTGACAGACTGGAAAATATAGTAATACCAAAATAGGTAATAACTGCCCATGTTGTCTCAGTTATAAAGAACAGGGCCTATCAGTTCCTTCATTGCTTACGTCAGAGGGTGACGTGTAGCGACATCTACCGTAAGTGTATGTACACGTTAACGGCATCGAAGTTCCAAGTCATATTGGAATAACATCGATAACAATGCGCTAACCCATACTGAATTAACTTCTCTTAAATTAACAGGGCCTATATTCTAACATTATAACAAAAACATTGCGTATTATTACTGAAACAAAAACAGTAGGCGACAAACTATGAATTACATTATACCTACGTCGTTTGGCACTACTTTCCCCCAACGGAAACTTTTGGCAATGATATAATCTCATCATTTATATAATTTATCATAATATTGCAGCAAACCCAGAACTCTAGGATTTGTTTTCTTGAAGTGGTTTGCATTCTCTGACCTCCACCACATTTACAGCTGCCAGATGTCCAGATCTATAAGTAAGCATAGTATAGCAAACTGAAAAGAAGGGGTTCGATGCTCTCATTATTGTGTCACTGATGAAGGATCTGACGAGTTTAGCTCTCTATCTATAATTGTTACTTTATTATAGACGGAGAGCTACATAGTTGATCGAAATATATTTGACGGCAGCCGCATACGTTGTCTATCGGCTGTAGAATTGCCTACCCAATTTGGAATGAATTCAATCACATATAGTCTGAAGCTAAATTGTTGTTGAAGATGGCGGTAGTAACATCTCCAGACGGGTTGGTTGTGTTAGCACAGAACATTCTAATATTGTGGGTTGTGTTTTGCGCAGGTTGGCGTGCGCAGTGCAGTGCCTGCTCGCCATCGCTATCTTCATCACGCACGGGCTGGCCTGCTACGTGGCCATCGACATCCTGTGGAACGAGTACATCGGCGTACGCCTCTCCAATAGCAAGATCAGGGTCGTTTGGGAATATCTACTCCGAACTGTGATTGTCCTTCTTACATGTGAGTAGCACGAAGCACTGCTTCCGCGTTATTCATAACTCGCTACCGTACATTTTATTTATGGTACATACATTGCCATAACTGTTTTTTATTAGATCCTTTTTGAAGTTATTTTGAATTTGGCCAAAATTAACCTCCATTAGGTCATAGTAACTGGACTCTACAGTATTATATTACTGGTACTAATGGGATTTTACAAGGTTTGGGTTCGCAATGCTAAATCACTGGTTTTCAAGATTGCCTTATGGCGCTTACCCACGGTGCATGTAGCTGGCAGTGGCGGCGAATCCATAGAACTCAATTCCCACCGGCTACCCTAATTATTAGGCGCCTACAAATATTTTTGACACCCCGTAGCTGGAGCAAGTGGAGTCGCGCAGGTGCGCTTGATATTATATATATACCTAACATAACTTGCAGTGTCGTGTGTGTTTCGACACTGCAAGTGACTGAAGCAAGTAAAGATGAATTTGTAATTTTTTTGCGGTTATACGCGCATGTGGCTGCCACTGGTACAAGCTCAAGTCGATGGCTCTGCAAGCTTCTTTATGTACCTAGTTATTTACATGATGCGCGTTATCTGCGTCAAACCAAAAGGACCGACTTCACTTGAAACTCCACATTTCCAAATGCAAATGCGCGAGCTACTGTAAAAAATACTTAAGTCGCTATAGGTGTGCCTATAATATTTAAAGAGTTCCCTAGATTTCTCTAGGACCCTATCATCAGGTTTGTCAAGGGCCCTTTCAAACAAAAAAAGTCCAGCCGTCTACGAATAATCGGTGAACATTCATGCAAAAACAAAGATCCCGACGAATTGAGAACCTCCTCCTTCGAAACCTTGAAGTCGGTTGATGAATGAATGTCAAAATTATTCTCACTAAAACTCGCTTAGCGATAAAATGTTCAACATTAATGAGATAATGATGTTTCAGTCGGCGTCGCGGCGATGGTACCGGAACTGGAAGCGTTCATCTCGCTGTTCGGCGCGTTGTGCCTGTCGGCGCTGGGGCTGGCGTTCCCCGCCATCATCCAGACGTGCACCTACTGGTACTACGTGTCGCGGTCGGAGCGCATGCGCATGCTCGTCAAGAACGCCATCGTGGTGTTGTTCGGCGTGCTCGGCCTCATCGTGGGCACCTGGACGTCGCTGGAGCGCATCGTGCAGAAGTTGGGCGCGCCGTCCTCCGACCTCAGCGTGCCCACCGCTAATGTCTCCAGCACCACGCTCTCACCCTTCAACGTCACCAGTCATCCAGAGTAGCGGGTGTCTCTCCTCTCCACGTGTAGTTTTAACGACAGTGCCATTATGCTAGCAACCGTCCGTGGCATACATTGTAAATTTAAAGTACAATTATTGCAGCGTTTTAAACGTAGGTACCATAAAGATAGAAGTTAGGTAATTATTGTCATTTTTATTTTTTTATTGTAAGTATTTTTTATAGAATTCTCTGCCGCAACCGTTTGACAGTATTCCCAGAGAAATCCTAGATCGTGATTACGCCACCTCCGGGTGGCGGTCTAATCTGTAACGAGACAATAGTGCCGCGCCGCTATGAGGGGATGCGAGTAAGTTATAATTATTGCATAGTGTAGATAGTAGACGCTACGGTTGTTACAGTAAAAATAATTAAGTATAGCTTACTAGTAAAAGTTGAAGCTTACAATCCTATGACAGTGAGAATCTTTTAAAGTGAAGCATGGCATTTCGATAGATTAAGGTTACCTATTAAGTACTTTAGTACAAAATGAAAAGTTGTGGCGAATAAATTATAAAATATTAGTCGATGAATGTCCAATGGTTGTTAATCGCTGGTCGAGTCCGGGCACGGCCGGGCATGTGCACTACACGTCGTTGCCCTCGCGAACGAATCTGTAACGGTTCTCCGACAGGCGATTCGACGACGGGCTGTTCGTCGACAGAACTATTCATCTTGTTTTTTTTCGTCGACAGAACTTTTCTCCGACGCACGTTTCGTCGACAGAACTATTCATCTTGTTTTTTTTCGTCGACAGAACTTTTCTCCGACGCACGTTTCGCCGACAGCACTATTCATCTTTTGATTTTTCGACGACGAACGTTTCGCCGACAGAATATTTCAACTAACGCGCATCACACATTTGAGAGGAATTATGCGCGGAATATCATAGACATCTTAGTAAAAAAGAGAAATCTGTGTATGGTAGTTAAATTTTTGTATGGAACCACAGATAATTTGCAGCTGGATATCCGTCTTCTGGCTGATTTTTCTCTATGGTAGCTGGATCCTGAAGTGTGTGGAGCAACAAAAAGCTGTGTTCAAAACTTAACGTACGGCACCGGCATATACGTCAAATTAACCAATCGTAAACGGAGTTCATCCGATTGAGTAACCGTATCCGGCAGCTCTCAAATGTGCGATGCGCGTTAGTTGAAATTATCTGTCGGCGAAACGTTCGTCGTCGAAAAATCAAAAGATGAATAGTGCTGTCGGCGAAACGTGCGTCGGAGAAAAGTTCTGTCGACGAAAAAAAAAAGATGAAAAGTTCTGTCGACGAACAGCCCGTCGTCGAATCGCCTGTCGGAGAACCGTTACAGATTCCTCACGAACATTGTTACTTGAATCATCAAGGGCTGCTGTGGCCGGAGCCGCACGGCGTGCCTTCTCAGTCGACCATATCTCAGTATTTACATATAAAACTAAATATTTGACAATTCATGAAATGAAACTAAACCAGGAGGTCATCTTGGCCGTCATGTTTTGGTCACAAATTATAATATTGAAATCTGTGATGTGATAGTTATATAATAAATATTTATAGATTTATCTTTGGTTGACTATTTTATTGATATTGTATATGGGACGTGTTTCACACGTCAGTGATACTGTGCTCAGAGCGACGTTGTATGGTCAATAAATAAACTATTACCTTATTTACAAATTAACCTGTGACTTTTCATTACTTCACTTTGAAAACTTCACTGCCTAAAATACGGATGTGATAATTATACATATTAAGCAAAGTGTTAATTTCCAGTCAACGTGCTTAGGAGTGTTTGACTTGATATGAGAAGCCGACAACTGTTTCTAAATATAGTATTTATACATGCACATACAATTGATACAATTGTGAAAGTACATGTTGTTTAGCCGGGCTATCGGCGAGCATCGGGTGCCTGCAATATAAATAGTGCAGCTATAATCAATATCGATCTAATTAAATTTATTTATTAAATTATTGACAATTTTGACAGAGGATTGCAAAGGAGATCGTCAATATTTGTTAGGTGATCTGGCCCATATTATTTAGGACCGTTTAGGAATGATTCAAACCTTTAAAAAATCGTCATAATTTCTAGATCAGGACGGTGGTAAAAAAATTGCGAAATCTAATGGGAAAATTGAAAAATCATGCATTTAAAACTTGAATCTGACAAGGACAATATTTGAAAGCGTGCTTGCCTATCTAAATATATAAAAGAAGAAACTGACTGACTGACTGACATATCAACGCACAGCCCAAACCGCTGGGTCTACAGATTTGAAATTTGGCACATAGGTTCCTTATAAGATCTAGGGGAGCACTAAGAAAGGATTTTTCAAAATTCACCCCCTAAGGGGGTAAAATGGGGTCCAAAGTTTGTATGGCGAAACAAGATTTGTTAGACTATTTTATTCGAAACTTCACAGGAGTATTCCTAACGATAAATGAGTAAACACGTGTTTCAGGTTTTTTGAAATTCAACCCCCAAAAGGGGCAAATGTGGTCACAAAGTCTGAAAATCAACATGGGTAATATCGTATCCATTTTGAGTTCTTATAGTACGCGGGCGAAGCCGCGGGAAAAGGCTAGTGATTTATATATTAATGTAAAAAGAGTACCGGTTTTTTAAAGATAATGTACAAAAGCGGACTTAAAAACAAAATGGAAATCATGATGAAATAATAAAAAGTCATATTTTGATCGTATTTATAGTTCCTGTATTTCGGTAAACAAAGACTGCTGTCAAACCATCGTTGATACTATTAACTGAACATTCCTAACACCTATTGCGAAGGGATAAGGTTTACCACCGTTAAGTGCGATATCACTAGTATCTGACATTGCAAAATTGAAAAAAAGATGCGTTTCGTTATCGAAGAAGCATGATATTATGCCATTATGAAACCTACTTTTAATATTCAAACTCCGATCAATAATGAAAAAATACGCATTTTCAATCTTTAGGCGTTTTAATACAGTCGATTTCTAATTTAAACTTCCGTATTCGTAGGCTTAGATATTATTTTAATATTACAATGTTCTAACTTACCGAACAGTATCAAAACACAGATTATGTAACGGTAGACATTGACAGTGTCAAACCAAAAACAAACCCGTTTCAGTCCAGGTGAAGTTAAACTTTATGTCAATGCCATAAGGACGTTAACGACTTGTCTTGCTGTATTTCAATCGCGGAAAGATCAACATAATGTTCATTTATTTAGTATTTCTAATTCCCGTTTTTTTTTTTGTAATATTTTGTCTGCTTTGGTAATAAAATGAGTATTTATTTTACATTGAAGTACAAACTGTATACGGTTTATATCAGGTGGCCCAGAATTGACGATCTCCTTTAGAGTGTTAATAATACCTTACCTACTGGATTGCAACATCTCCGTCTACTTTTACTAAACTTTAATTAGGTAAAAGGAAAGATCATGTCGTAACTACTGAAACTGCCCGAGATCTATATAGTCGGTCATAACCCGGGACTATGATTTATTGACACAATTCCGATCAGTAGTAATGTAAATACAACAACACTCGAAATCAGTAGAGTATCGTTTTATTTGCCCAGATCAATCATACCACAGACAATTTTAAAGCTCATTAAATTCTACATAGATAAATGCGTACACTTTTGCTGAAAATGACATCTTGCGCCGAGCCCTCGGCACCGCCGGAGCGCCGTCGGTTCTAGATCCGACGGGTCTAGCGCGTGACGATGGTAAAAGGCCAGATGGCATGACCCTGGTTCCCTGGAAGTTGGGACGGCCCTTGGTTTGGGATGCCACATGCGTCGATACCCTCGCACCGTCCACGGACATCAGCCAGGGCCGGGGCTGATGCCGACGCTGCCGAACACCTCAAGCGGCGCAAGTATGTAGACATTGACAGTGGTTACATGTTTGAGCCGTTTGGGGTGGAGACGCTTGGGCCGTGGGGACCAGGAGCCCACAAAATATATAAAGAGCTAGGCAAGCGCCTTATTAATGCGACGGGTGACCAGAAGGCTGGGGCATACTTTGCCCAGCGCATCGGTATTGCCGCCAGCCTTCTGGGCACCCTACCGGTCGGATCCGACTTGGAGCCCATTTTTTATTTGTAAGTAGGTTTTAGATTTTAGTATTAGTTTAGTTTATATGTAGTTTTATTTTTAATGGTAAGTTATACCACAGATAATTTATGTTGGGGTAACTTACGTTAAGACTTTCTTATGGCGTAAACGTGGGACATGGGTGAGACACAGAGGAAATATCTATATATAAACCGTATATATATAAACCGTAAATTTACCGTAAAACGATAAAATTGAAAAAAAAAGATAATTTAACTCAAATCTTAAAGCAAATCAAATTAATTTGTTCAATATTTTTTGATTTGTAGTTTTTAAGTACGATATAAAAAATTTAAACTCAAATATGTCTTATACTTCTGAAAAGGAGAGTACGAGTATAGTCGACGGCGCCTAGACGTTTCAAATTCAGAGATTGCATATATTTAACCTTTTGACCGCCAAGCATTGAACAAAAATGACGCGCCACCGACGCCAAGCTGAAGACGCCAGTTCAAATCTGGCCTCGGACACCGGAGGACTTGGTCACTTTTTTGAAGTATACATCTATTTCTGTTTATAATTGAACTCACAGTCACAAATTAACAGCATTGAACAATTGAATGCACAGAGTTATCATTTTCCTAGAATGTTCCAAATATCCGGAGTTTTGTGGCAGGAATGACTAGTCAAAATAAGAGTCTAGTAGGTATACCTACTGCTAGGTATGCTTTGATACGCTGGAGGATACTGCGCTGGCATTAAGGCCTTGCAATTACTTACTTCCGTTGGCGCTACAACCCTTTGTGCGTCTTAGGCTCCTCCACAATCTTTCTCCAGTTGTAAGGCGTTGCAATTACATTTTCAATTTAAAAAGGGTTGGATAGTTTCACATCAAGACGCGTAGGACATAGTCTAATAAATTAAGTAAAATAATAAATAATTCAAAGTGTTAAAAGTTTATTAAAAAACCAAACAATTTTGTAATACTTAAAAAATATACCCAACCAGCATATTATTGCAATTTATAAAAATTTATTGAATTTATAAAATTATATTTAGTATTAAAATTATATTAATTTATAAAATTTAAATTAAATTATAATTATCTTGAATTCAAATTTCAATTTGCTAGTCGGGTATGCTTATAATTTTAAAGATCAATTCAATTTGGTATATAGACCTCCGTTAAAATCAAGAAATTGTAAAACAAAAAACGTTAACAGAAACAGTGGAATTCCTCTGAAGTGTTATTGCGGTTCGCCAAAACTATGCGAATGTGGTTTTTATTATTTTGAGAAGGTAATAAACGTATTGTAGGGCTCGAATTCTGGTTCTGTTCATAATGCTATTTGTCCAGTTCGCTGCAGAAGTAGCTCAGTGGGTGTGGTGTTCAAAATGACCTTCACGTGATCATATTCTGTTAACGATAAAGTCGTGACAAGCTCATTCTGAACACATCAACCGATTTGCTACTTCTGCAGCTGACTGTCCATCGCAGCGTCAGAAAGGAAGCACAGCTTCTTTGGGCCGTCCGTCTGATAATTACACAATTAACATACTTAACACGTAATTATTTTATAACCTTGCAATACCATCTGTGTCTTACATACGCCACATTGCCTGAGAATATTTTGTTAGCTTTCCTTCAGTACAATGTGTCCTTATATCTATAGAGGTAGTAAAATAATCAACATTAGACTACGCAGTCTTAATAACACCTAATCACGTAGGACGTAGGTACATATTTATTTAATTAACTTTATCACCATGAAGTTAATAAGAACAGTAATAGTTGCGTGTGCACAAATACGGCTCAAATAAAGGTCAAATACGGCTTTTCGTGAACAAAGGATTTCCTTCGGACTGATTATTCCTTAGGATCCAAGGATGAATTTAAGTAAAAGTGGAACCACCAAGATTTTTATGTAAATTTTTAGGGGGGGAGGCTCCCAACTTTATCTTGATATCTACATCAGTTAACCTACTAGGCCAAGTTTGGTATCGTTTTCGTATAAATCGGGGATGCCGAATTCATTAATGGTATAATTTTGTCACCATTCTGAAGCAAAACCATGTAAAATTAAAAAATAACTAATCTTGAAATTCCTTGTTTCTCTCTTCATAATTGTTTATAAGTTATGGATTTTTTTCCTTGTGAAATAGGGAATTTAAAAAAAAAGGTTTTTTTATCTTACATGTTTTTGCTTCGGAACGGTGTCAAAATTATACCATAAATGAATTGGGCATCCCTGATTTATACGAAAACGATACCAAACTTGGCCTAGTAGCTGAACTGATGTAGACATCAAGATATATTTGAGAGCCTCCCCCCCCCCCCCTAAGAATTTACATCAAAAATCTTGGTGGCTCCACTTCTCAAATCCATCCTTGGGTCCTAAGGAATAATCATGCTGAAGGAAATCTCTTGTTCACAAAAAGTCGTATTTTTGTAGCTGCAACTGTATAATAGTAAATTTTCGTTGATGTAATTGAAATTTATTAATTCTAATTATTGGAGTAAATGTGCAGCAATGATTGAATGATTGAATAAAAGATCGTTAATGATCGTTATGGTCTGTTACATTTTGATATTTTGCTGTTGTGTTTAGTACCAGTACCAAATATTTTAAATAAATAAGTCAAGTATAAAAAACGCCAATAAAATAAAAGTGCTAATTTGATGCGAGGTCTGGTCCCTGACAAATCAACATTGATAAAATCACGTTCATATTTAGCGTGTCGAAAACTAATAGTATAACACAATAATTGTTTTATCCGAGTTAACTATCTTTAAAGATAACAGTTAAAATCAACATAATGAAATAAGTAAAACAATCATCAGTAGAAATGAAGATATAAATTGTGTGGCAATGTTTCGAGATTTAAAGCTCGTTTCGACCCTCGCTCAAGGGTGGTGCGGTGGTACCTGTCACTGGCAGGCAGTCGCGTGAGCAGTGCCCGCTACTTCTTGCCGGCGTCGTAGCCGGGCATGACGGCGCGCAGCGCGGCCGTGAGCGCCGCGTTGCGCGCCGGCTCCGCGGCCAGCCCCGCGCGGCAGCACGGGCACGTGCGCGCTCCTGTCGTCTTGAATGCTAACTTCAAGCATGCCTAAACAAAACACTAAATACAATGCTGGGCAGGAACAGTATTACAATTTCAAAATCTGTTATTATTATTAGAGATGCAACAGATGCGCTCCTGTCGTCTTGAATGCTAACTTCAAGCATGCCTAAACAAAACACTAAATACAATGCTGGGCAGGAACAGTATTACAATTTCAAAATCTGTTATTATTATTAGAGATGCAACAGATAGTTGGTTGCCCGGATAATGGATATCCGGCGGACCCGTTGGCCGCATAGCCGGATATTCGGCCAAAAGTTTTACCCAAAATTAAGCTACTTCGAGCAAGGTACCCACCACTCCATGCAGGTTGCAACTTATTTAAGAAATTGTAAGGTAACCAATGTTATCCTTATATTGAATGGAAGAATCACGTGTCGTAATAAACTATTATTAATCATTGATAAGTAAATTATTTAGTGGTTTACTATGTATTCATCCCGTTTTTAAACTTAACTATGTGTCATTTTACTATTCAGTATCCGGCCGGATAGTACGCAACTATCCAGTATTTGGCCAAATAGTAGAATTAGGAATATGCATGATTTTTTTGGAAGACGTCATTTGATACTATTTCTCTGTAGATTCAAATGTCTCTAATAAACCTACTATGATAGCTCTGAAACGTCAAAAATGTGAAAATATGTTAGGCGTCTGCTCCGCGCGTCAAAACGCCCCATACAAAAAGTGTGAGGTTTGCAGGGCTTGTAACCGGTTACAAATATACCGGTATTATAAAGGTTAAACCGGTTTTTTATTTAGGTTACGTTCGAACGAAATTGTTTGGGAACGTTATTTCGAAGCGCTCTCTAACCGGTTACTCGGTGTTTGGATACGGGAGCAATGACCGCGGTCGCGCGGCGCGCCGGTGGGGCGGTGGGCACTTCCTAGCTGCATTCAACCTAAAATATTGGAAATATCGTACCTATATCAATCAATCAATTAATCATTTATTTATTCGTAAAACATAGGTACATTAATTAGGTCTTAATAATATGTTGAGAAACACTATGTTTTGCTTGTTGGCATACGATTTTATTTACCTAAGTACAAATAACTTATAATTACCATGCCATTAATAACTAAATAATTAAATGAATGATAAAATTACACTTAATACGCATTGATAATTTGAATGTAAAAAGGATAAGCCATAATACATGTAATTTATTCTTAGTAGTAACGTCAAGTAGAGAGTATTAGTCTTACAAGAGTTCATTTAAATATTAATATCGTTTAACAAAATGTTGCACACTATAAAGTTTTTAATTAATAACAATTTCAGTTCTTTTTTAAAGCTTTCAAGACTTAGAATTTTAATAGTGTCAGAAATTTTGTTATATATTTTGGGTGCCATTCCCAATAAAATGGGAAGAAAAAGGAAGAGCCGCATTTATGCATATCTAAATATATAAAAGAAACTGATCGATTGACTGACTGACTGACTGACTGACTGGCATATCAACGTACAGCCCAAACCGCTGGTTCTAGAGATTCCAAATTTAGCACGTCGGTTCCTTATAATATAATATAAGGCCTAGGGGTGCACTAAGAAAGGATTTTTCAAAATTCATCTCCTAAGGGGGTGAAATGGGGGTCCAAAATTTGTATGGCGAAACAAGATTAGTTAGACTATTTTATTCGAAACTTTACGGGAGTATTCCTAACGACAAACGATTAAAGCCTTGTTTCAGGTTTTTTGAAAATTCAACCCCTAAAGGGGGGAAATGTAGTCACAAAGTCTGAAAATCCACATAGGTTTTGTTTCTATGGTTTATCGGGTCCCTGATTACGAAAACAACAACGATTTTAAAATCCAATATGGAGGACCGGACATGAAATACCTTAACCCCTGTTGGGGTGCGATGGGGTTGAAATGTCTAAATATATTAATATGGGCGTCGTTTTGGTTTTTTTTGGACGTTAATTACGAAATTGGCATTTACAAAATTTTATATTGTGGATATGAAAATTATTGAAAGTATTTGTGCCAAATTGCATTCTTCTTCTTCTTCTAAATATACAACGTGTCCCAAAACTCAACGATAAGCCGGCACCAGAGGATGGGGCTGCTTATGATTAGTCGAGAAAAAAAAGAAAAAAAAAATATCTCAATTATTTTAGAAAGTACAGAAAAAAATTAAATTCATCGAAAATCGACACCCCTAATGGTATTTTTAACGACCATGTCTACAAATATTCAAATATTTCTGTTTTTGTTTTTGGAAACTTTCGTAGCCCTGCCATCTAACACAGCCCTTAAAAATACCATAATACATGTAGTTTTTACACAAAAAATAATCAAAATTCATTTTATCCCTACAATTTTGAAAGTTTTTTTCTTTCAGTCCACTTTCAATCATCATGGTTTAAAAAAATTGTATTGACACCATTATGGCAATTATTTTCAAAAGTTGACGCAGCTAACCAAGATTCCAAAATGGTATAATACTTTAGGGAACCTAGTCACAACAAAAAACAACGAATTTTTAAACAAGAATCGACATTATTTCATGTTGGCGGTAATCACTTTTATCACTTGTTGAAAAATGTTGAATAAATGAAACGAAATGGTACAAATAATTTTTAATTTTTTTTTAATTCATTTACTACATTATTAATACTACAGTAAATATTCGAATTGCCTGCCACCGGCATTAATACAGGCATGACATCGCCTTAGAAATGATCGTTTTATCAGTCGTGCATATCTTCTACCATTGATATGATCCGCAGCTTGTGTGATTTTTTGGCGAAGCTCGTCCAATTTTGCTATGGGTTTTGAGTAGACTCTGACTTTAAGACAGCCCCAGTATAAGAAGTCCAGGGGGTTCAGGTCGGGCGAACGGGGTAGCCATAAGATAGGACCAAGTCGCCCGATCCAACGCCCTGGATACTCTTGGTTTAAGTATTCTCGCACTGCACGGGCATAGTGAGCTGGGCAACCATCATTTTGAAACCACGTGTTTTGTAAAGGCACGTCTTCTAATAATTCAGGCAAGTCGTTTTGTAAAAAGTTCAAATAGCCTTCACCATTAAGGTTTCCTTGTAACTCAAAGGATCAAATTACATTTCCATTTAAGATGCCCGTCCATAAGTTAACCTTGAATTGATACTGAGATTTGTCTTCTCTCTTCAGGTGCGGATTTTCAATGCTCCAACTATGTAAGTTGTGTAGATTTGAATAGCCATCTTTCTTGTAGGTTGATTCATCCGACCATAGAACTTTGTCTAAGAATTGGGGATCTTCCCTGTGCTCTTGCAGCATCGCACGGCAAAATGCGACCCGATGTGGATAGTCCCGCGGTAGTAACGTCTGCACACGCCTGTAGTGATATGGGTGAAGTCTGTGACGTTTTAGAATTCGATGTGCAGAACTTTTTGGGATTCCCGTAGCTAGTTTTATGGCACGTACCGAGGTAGTTGAATCGTTTTCTATTTCATTGAGAACTTCTTCATCGCGTTCCAATCTAGGTCTTCTAGTGTCTCCTGTCAAATGGTAAACGACCTTCCGCAAAGGCTTGATGCACATTAATAAACACCCGATAATCCGGATGTCTTTGAACATTTGGGTACCTTTCTCGATACAATCTGCTAGCAGCGTTAGCATTGCATCGGCATTCTCCATAAATGAGATGCATATTAGCGTATTCCAACGGTGTGTACGGTAGCGGCATGATAAACGCTAAACAATCCAAAATACGGAAAAAGTCCAATACACAAAACACAATCACAGTCCAAAATAATGCCAGGTCAGTACAGTTTGCACATCACCAGTCCAACAAGCAAAGCCAACAGTTGTTAGTATGAGAGCTACATCAATTAAAGTAACGGTGCACAGCGAACAAAGGATCAGAGTGAGACTTGAAAATTGTATTAACTACCCACATTTCCCATTGAAATTTTAAAACTTGCAACAACAACCCTTTTCAAAAGTGATTTTTAAGGGCTGTGTTAGATAGCAGGGCTACTTAAGTTTCCAAAAACAAAAAAAAACAAATATTTGAATATTTGTAGACATGGTCGTTAAAAATACCATTAGGGATGTCGATTTTCTATGAATTTAATTTTTTCTGTAATTTCTAAAATAATTGAGATTTTTTTTTCTTATTTTTTCTCGACTAATCATAAGCAGCTCCATCCTCTGGTGCCGGCTTATCGTAGTTTTGGGACACGTAGTATAAAAGAAGAAACTGTTTGACTGACATATCAACGTACAGCCCAAACCGCTGGTTCTAGAGATTCCAAATTTAGCACGTAGGTTCCTTATAAGGCCTAGGGGTGCACTAAGAAAGAATTTTTCAAAATTCACCCCCTAAGGGATGAAATGGGGGCCAAAATTTGTGTGGGGAAACAAGATTAGTTTACACAATTTTATTCAAAACATTACAGGAGTATTCCTAATAATAAATGAGTAAACAAGTGTTTCAGGTTTTTTTGAGAATTTAACCCCTAAAAGGGGGAAATGTGGTGACAGAGTCTGAAAATCAACATGGGTTTTTTCTCTATGATTTATCGGTTCGCACGATTAAGAAAACAACAACGATTTCAAAATCCAACGTGGCGGACGTGAAATACCATAACCCCTGTTGGGGTGCGGTGGGGTTGAAATGTCTAAATATCAAGATGGGTGTCATTAACCGACTTCAAAAAAGGAGGAGGTTCTCAATTTGACTGATTTTTTTTTATTTTTTTATTTTTTTGGGACGTTAATTATGAAAGTGGCATCGATTTTGAAATTGAATATTGTGTATATGAAAATTTTTGAAAGAATTTGTGCCAAATTGCAATCTTATCTAAATATATAGAACAAACTGACTGACATATCAACGCATAGGCAAAAATGACATATGGTAGTTTCCATCTAGAAAATCAACCCTTAAGGGGATGAACAGTCGGTTAGAAGTTTGTATGAGAAATTTTTAACAGCTGAACCTATTTAGTTTCGATGAAACTTGCTATACCGTTAGTTTGAGTCCCGGGAAGGAACATAAAATAGTTTATATCGAGAAAATCAACCCTTAAGGGGGTTAAATGGAGGATGGAGAATTTTTAACCGCCAACCGATTTAGATAAAATTTGGTATGGATATAGTTTGAGACCCGGAAAACAATATAGGATAGTTTTTATCCCGCAAACAATCCTAGAGGGGTAGAAAAGGGGTAAGTAGTTTGTAGTGTGAATTATTAACGGCTGAGCCGACAATTGAGATGAAACTTGGTACATAGATTTAATATTAGAATTTAATATTATAAATGCGAATGTGTGTCTGTCTGTCTGTTACCTTTTCATGCTAAAACCGATTTAGATGAAACTTGGTATAGATGTAGTTTGAATCCCGGGAAATGACGTAGGATAAATTTTCATCCCGAAAATCAACCATTAAGTAGGTGAAAAGGTGGTTGGAAGTTTGTAAGGGATTTTTTTTACAGCTGAACCGATTTAGATGAAACTTGGTATAGATATAGTTTGAATCCCGGGAAATGATATAGGATAGTTTTCATCCCGAAAATCAATCCCGTATCCCTAAAGTGGGGGTTGGAGATTAGTATGGAGAATTTTTCACCGTTTTTTGTGTATATGGTCCTGGGAAACAATATAGAACAGTTTTTATCCCGAAAATCAATCCTAGAGGGGTAGAAAAGGGTTTGGGTAGGGGGTAAAGATATATAATATAATAGATATTATCCGACGAAGTCACGGGGAAAAGCTTCTATTCAAGGGAAGAAATCTGCATAAATCATAATCTCTTAGTAGTAACGGGCAAGTTAAGTAAGGCGGGTAAGTAGTTACGGGCGTAACAATTCAACAATTACTGCAATCATTTCTTTAAAGAAATAAGGGAACCGCCTTCACCAAAATGTCGTATGACGAAACTATACTTATCTGAAAACCTAAATCGGTTCAGCCGAACGCGAGATAATCGCGGCCAAACATACATACCTACGTTCGTACATACAAACATACGGGTCTAACTGAGAAACGCCTTTTTAAGTACTCTTAGTACGCGGGCGAAGCTCAAAGACGCGGGCCATACCTAGTAATCCAAATAGAAATGAGGTATTTTGGAAGATTCGTATCTTTATTTATCTGTGCTATGCTTAAACGCACATGCTCGTTAGTACCTATCTACCTCCCTACTTATACTTTTTCTACAAAGTGTCTTAAACGGTTATATGTATTGATGAATTATAGGTAAGTAGCCCCCGGTATAGGTAGGTAGGTAGTAGGTTTTCGGACCCGTTGTGTTGACGATGAGGGACCCTCTTGTTCTTTTAGCCGTCAACACAATGAATCCTCCCTGTAAATGGTCGGCAACGCGCATGTGACTCATCTGGAGTTGCAGGCGTCCATAGGCTACGGTAGCTGCTTACCATCAGGCGGGCCGTATGCTTGTTTGCCACCGTAATGGTGTAAAAAAAGTAGGTTGGTTTATTATATTATAATTCATTCGTCATACTAGGTAGGTACTTACTACTCTTACTAGGTAGCCAATGGAATGGCACGTACCTAATTCTTGGGATGATACCTTTTGTACTAATAACGTATGGTTAGGTTCGCGAAGTAGGTATTATTAAATTTGTCTACCAGTCAGGTAGGTACATTGTTTATAATATAATGTTTCGTGAACCAAACATACAGTCCCAATTAATAATATGTATACATTTCGGTACTTATCTACTTACATCTGGACAGTAAAATTTAAAATCATATGGGTATAAACTATAGGTAATACTTACATTTCAAGAGCTGGACTAAATTAATAAATAAATAATTATAGGACAATCCTACGCAAACCGACCTAGTCCCACAGTAAACTCAATAATGCTTGTGTTGTGGGTGCTAGACGACGATATATATATAATAGATAGATATAGATAAATACTTAAATACATAGAAATCATCCATAACTCAGGTACTGTATCTGTGATAAATACACAAATAAATGCCCTGACCAGGATTCGACCCCGGGACCTCCTGCTTCGTAGGCAGGGTCACTACCGACTGGGCTAGGACGCCGTTGACTAGGTATTAAGTTCAATAGTTGTCGCACCTTGAACGCCAAAATTAACTAACAACTACTTAGGTACGTTTCTATCATCAAGTTTTAGAAATCACGATAAATTATTAAAATACCGAATTAAATATTTTGCGAATATATCTCTAGGTATAGCGTACAAGATGTGTAGATCATATTTTTCATTCGACGCGCCGGCTAGGTGCTTTGATCAGGCAGGCCGCCGCCACCGTGCCGTACCATAGCGAGCGGTCATTCACCCTAGTCTCCGCTAACACGGAGGGAGCGCTCTCTAACCGGTAAATGGATTTCGTTCCCTACGAGCGTAACCTTTATTATGGGTTAGGCTCTCAAAGTGTGGCTCTAACCGCTACGGAAAATTTACCGGTTTACAAGGGAGGTTTGTGACGTCACCGACCACAAAGTAGCAGAAAACTGTTTGGAAGGAACAAGTTTCTGGAAGATTTTTGTAATTTTAGGCAGGAAAAAATGCGTTTAGCTATATAGTTGTCATACATTTTTTTTCTTTTTAGAACATACGTAATCTAACTGCAGTTTCGAAAATACATTTGAGGTATTTAAAAAAATGCCTAAAATTTTCCGTTTTTAAACCGCAATATCTTTAAAAAACTGTTAAAAATTATTACGGATTTCCACTTATTTATATTAATTTGGGGTTGTTGAACTTGTTTATGCAACAAATTCAATTAAATATTTTTCACGCATGTTCTCTATTGTGGCTGGATAGGCCGGATACCGGATAGTGGCTGGGTATCCGTTGCATTTCTAATTATTATTCACAACACATCTTGCTCGCACCAATAGATATACAAATGTAAAGTACAAGCAAATTGCACTGACGACTGATGTCGAAGTTAGATCAAATCGATTGATTCGGCCTCCAGGGCACTGGTGACAAATCTATGGTCATTGAAGTTAGAGGTCATTATTGAGGCGATTTAGAAGAATATTAGAGCCATTTATAAGCCATTTGCTAATGTGATAAAATTTCAAAGTGTACGTAAGTAATATCAATGTAATGTTTTCTTCCTACATAGGTCTCTGAAGTCATGGTCGTCTACAAAATTAAATAAAGTAAACGTATAAAATAAGCATTGTTTTTGTCTCTTTTATCACAATCAGTATTTACAGCGTATCACTTATATTCAACCATTTCAGGTGAACTGGTAGGGGACGAAAAATATTTAACATCAATTAAACTCAACATTTAAATATTTGTTTATTAAAAAAAGAAATGAACCTATACACGGTGTCACGTGAGGAACCCGAACAATTTAAACAGCGTAATCCTGAGGTCATAAGGAGTAATAAATGTTATATGAATTATACACTAAAAAACACTTTTTTCGTTTTTTTTTAATACTTTAGTACAGAAAAAATTAAATATGTTTAACCTATCGTTTGAAATAAATTAGTACATTCTTTTCGTTAAAAAATAGTTTATGCAAAGTGGTTCTTGTAACTTAGTTTATCTGTCAATAAGGATATTTAGACTAGACTCCATAAAAGCGACACAATAAAAAAATGAATTTATTTAATTGGTATTAACTCTGAAGCTAGGCGAATTCAAGAAAAGTTTGTACGATATTTTAGTCCCTAATTATGATCAGGAATACACTGTTCAAATTATTCGGGTTCCTCGCGTGACACTAATGTAGAAATCAATCAAAGTAACTATAAGCTCATAACTAACCCCACAGAAGTTGTGCAGGCACGGCGTGGTGACGGGGCTGGCGGCCACCTCCTGGCAGATGATGCACAGGAACATCTGGCTCACGTACTCCACGAACTCCTGTTTAATGCACAACAACACTTATGTACTCATAACTCATACAAATTGTCAATGGGCATTGTTAAAGTTTTGTACCTTAAACGGTAGTCACATCATATGAAAACCATCGTGAGGAAACCGGACCTATTCTCAATAAGGCCTAAATTCTTATCTGGGTTAGAAGGTCAGACTCGCTTTCGTAAAAACTTGTGCCTACGCCAATTCATTGGTTTAGCTTGCCGAGCGGATCCCAGGCTCAATTGAGCCGAGGCAAAAAACCGGGACGACAGCTAAGAGGATGACGGATGAAACGGTCGTCTTAAACCATAAACTAGTCGAGGCATTGTCATGAAACATCGATTCGCCCTAACTGTAGGCAGCATGGCAGCACGGCTAGAACAAGTGTAAGTGTGACAGTATCTCGCTGGTGAGATAGACATCTGTCACTTTCTGATGAGTACAGTTAAAAAGTGACAATTTCTATCTCGGCTGCGACTTACTGTGGCTGCACACTTGTGCTAACCGTGCAGGACACGAACCTTCTTCCCGCGCGTCTCGGCCACCATGAGGCACTCGCTCCACAGCTTGCTGTTGAGCTCGTCGGCCGCGATCACCTCACGCTCCTCGTCGCTCAAGCCTCTCTCGGTCTTCACTGGCTGACTATCTTCATTGGCGGCGGCTTTTTTAGTCGGAGATGTGAATTTGAATACTGAAATAAAGGGGATGGTGTCATGTGACCATAAATTGAATGTTAAACCCTTTGGGTTTTACAAAAACGGTATACGACGGTAAGGATGATGTAGCGGTAACGGTAGGGATGATGACACATGTTGAATTATGCAATAAAATTTAGTTGATAGGATGCAAAATTCCAAATATCCAAATATATCCAAATACTGTATATATAAAATATTCTTATTCTTATTCTTAAATAAAGTGAAAATTAAAAAATCTATTGAAATGGTTCAAAATTTCAATTTTTTTTAACGTATGAGATTTAAAAAAAAACAATGATACCATTTGATTTCTAACATTTTACTGTTAAATAAATTGTATTGTAACCATATACATAAACGCAACATTTCACTGTAAAAATAGCAATTTCATAACTTTTCCATACTTTAAACAGGGCGACTATATGATCGTGACGTCACTTTTGCACGTCATTTTGTTAGGAGCGTTTCGAGAAACAAATGCAAATCTCGGACTTTAAGTCTAATTTCTGACTTTTGTGTTGCTTTGACGCAATTGGCCGCATATAGACATTTGATCCTCACAACAAAACGAATCGATTGATACCATACATGAAAAAAAATCACCATGCCTAGTATCGTTAAACAGCAAATATAAATACAAAATTAACGGACTTTAGAAGGTATGAGATCGTAATCTTACTCTTGTTCTTTTGAACTGGACTTTTCTTCTTTTGTGTTGGAGTATTATTCTTTCGTCGCTTGGGAGGCGCCTCGTCTTCCTCGGATGAGCTGGACATCTCGCGAATGGCACGTTTCTTTCCCGCTTTTTGCGCTTTAGCATTCTTGGCATTTTTTGCCTTTAATGCTGCCTTCAAAGCCTCAGCCTCCAAGTAGCCGTCAGGGTACTAATATTTTATAAAAATAAAAGATAATTAGTTTACAAACCAAAATTAATTTATAAAAATATTGATGATTTCGTTTCAGAGCCACACATTGATATTCGGATTGACTCAACTCTATAAAATATAATGTATAAAAGTTTCCTCACTTTCTAATATAATGGTCGAAACGCTAAAAAGATAGTGCATAGTTATTAAAATACCCTGGTGCTCCTGGTGATTAATTATTGTACCTAGAGATTTGTGTACGAGCCTATGCTGTGTAACGATGGCGAACCTTGGAATGAAGACAAGCGAGAAGCTCAAGACCGATTGACGTCGGAAGTTACTGTGGGTCCCATATCGAGGGGACATTGTATATTAAGTGAAGTCGAGCTGTGGCGTAGTGATAGGCACTGGTCCCACCGCGAGCGAGTAAGCTATGAGCTATCGGCTACTTTGTAGCCCAAGAAACGAACAAAAGATAATCGCTTCCGTGTAAATAAAAGAGAGAGATATGTATTAATAGTTCATTGCTGGCTGTTCACACTGCCGGCGAGGACACTATCCCACCGCCCGGCGAGTAAGCGATAATTCCATAGAATTTTTACTAGCCTCCTGCCGATTGTCAACTGTTTCTAGTACAGAATTTTACTAGTTAATCGCCGAGCTCGCCTATAGCTGGCGGTGGGACCACTGTCTACTAGTTGACCGCAGCGATAAAAGCTATCGACTATAAAACTAGCTCAGCGGTGCTCGCTCGATGCCTGCTTCGCGATCAGAGCGATCATTCTACCTTACAACGTGGATTCGAGTGCACGTATTTACAACGAATTTAAAGCAATCATATGAATTACCTTTGTTGTCTAGTTCGGATGACGATGATGATGTATTTTATAAAAGCATGCGTGTCTGGGCCACCCCGGCTGAGCTAGTGGAGCGAGTAATCGCCCGTCGCACGCGAACACTCGCTTATAGCCGAGCGTCAAAACTATCAAAACTATACTAGCTTCTCGCCTCTCGCCCACTCGTTTGTAGTTTATAGTTCTACTCGCTTATAGTTTGTAGCCGGCGGTGGGACCAGTGCCTCAGTAGGAATAACGCGACGCGAGGTCCGTATACTAACGATGGCGGGGAAGAGCTTGGCGCCGGGCTCCCAGGGCGCGGGCGCGGGGTCGTCGCGCCGCACCAGGTACTTCCACACGCGGAACCCGGCCAGCCCGCGCTCCGGGTAGTACTTCACCACCTTGTAGATGCCATCGTATCTATATTACAATCGCTAGTGTTATTATACCCTTCAGATATCATAATAATGGAGACTTGAAAGATGGCAATGATTGTAATCGACCGAGCTCAGTGCGGTCGCAGGGGTCAGATATGCTCCATTTTAAATGTTTATCATTTTCCATGTTAGACAATATTTTTAGTATTGTATTGTGTTCAAAAAAATTAACAGCAATATTAATATATTTAGTACATAGTCTTCATACATATATATTTTCTTAAGATCATTTATAAGGACAATCTGTCTGAGATTATAGAGTTAAGAGGGATGTCGCGAGGTCTCTGTTCGGGGTGAGCTACTTACTATTGGGATTAATGAAAGGAACTTTTGCCCCTGGTTAGGTGATAGTTAGGTCTCCCAGGCCCTTGGTGTAAGCGCCCGCGTACCTGATGCCCTCCTTGGGCGCGTACTTGGGGAAGTGCTTGAGCATCTTGTAGGAGCGCACGACCCGCACGGGCTTGCCGGCGCGCCAGCCGTCGCCCGCGTCGCCGCCCTCCTCCGACACCTTCTTCACCGCGCAGTTGCGCGCTAGAGCTCTGCAAAATACCATGATACATACCACCATGCCACAATTTTAATACATTTTCACCTTTGGGCCTTAATACCCTGAACACCCCTTTTTATATCAGGGGTATCACACTGGATTTATAACAAAAATATTTATATTATTTAAATTACACATATTCAAAAGGCGATAGACATGACAAAATGGTGGGAAAGAAGAGAAGTCTTTGTCCAGCAGTGGGACACTAACAAGTTAATTAAAAAAATGTTCAAAAGCCAGTTGTTCCTTAATAGTTCAGTAGTGATTTGATTACATACCAACTATTTCAAAATGAATACATTTTCGCATTCGGATTCTTTCCATGAAGTGGAGATGAGAATAGACGAGCGGGAGTCAACCAATAGGCTGCCTTTCTACCTCACCAATAGGTTCCCGCACGTCTCCTCTCCTGGAAAGGCAGCTTTACACAAGATTGCCTATCTGGATGATCATCTTTAACTTTCTAAATCATCTATGGAAGTCGTCAAACGTTCGAGTAGGCAAACAAGTAGCTTGTACCTTAGGGAATTCTTAATTGAGTGGGCTAATCTGACAGTTCTTGGCGTACAAAGCTGTTTGCAAATGCCTGTGAAAGTACTGTACTTAAGAATATTACCTGTTCTCGCGTGTGAGCGTCTGGTCGCAGGACTGGCCCGCCGTGCGCTTGTTGCCCGACAGGTCGCGCCCGCCGCTGCCCGTGTACGTGAACTCGAAGCCGTGGTCCACGTCGTCCTCGTACCCGCCTGCACAATCACAGGACGGATAACAAGGAAAACAGGTCACTAGCCGAAGTTAGAAATAGATAAATTAAAGCTATTGATAGTGTTTTTTTAATACTGCAACGACGGCGAACGAGCGTACGGCCTGCGTGATGCTAAGCCGTGATGGGCCTACTACCCCAGTAGCAAACAATGTAGATATAATAAATATCTTCCTACTGTTTTTTTTCGTCCGTTTCGAGCGTCAATACGTTTAAAGACTTTTTACCATAGTGTATGAAATCGACATCCCACCCAAGTAGCACACTTGGCTGTATAGCAGCTGAATAATAGAATACGATTACGCTTAAAGCTGTATATAAAAGCTGCATAATAGCTGTATACGAGCTTATTCAGCTTTTATACAGCCTTAAGTTCACATAGCTGCTTAAGAGCGTTGTAGCAGAAATTTAACAGAGTTATAAGGGGTAATAGGAGTTATAAGAGCGGAATACTGACTGTCTAAGAGACCTCTAATGACCCTTTATTCAGAAAATACATCTCAAATGTCTCCTAATACCGGGGGAGGCTGACATTGGTCTGAATAAAAGAATAATAAAACATAATTTGGTGTGCGATTTGGCACCGCCGGTAGTATTGCGAAACATATATTACACGTAAATCGTACGCGCGCCGCCATATCATGCTGTGTTAATTTATTCGGATCATTATATGTTCTCTTATATGTATTAATCCGAGAAAGATGTATGGGAATGCAAGTTTACTGACAATATATATATATTATCTAAGAAAATTTTAGTGCGCCACGAAAATACTCAGTTTATAATTAAATTATATGCTATAAATAAGATATGGGAAAATTTTGACCAAACAATTTCAAGTAATTTTAAATAATTATTACATAAAAAGTTACTATTACGATATTAGGAAGTTCAAATTAATGCATACGTTCATAATTTATGCACAAAGATTATAGAATTCGGAAAAGTAAATCAGAATATTTATAGGTTATACACATAAAATAGTGGCCGATGTTAAACAGCGACGTTAACCGTTACATGTCTAATAAGCAGCATAAGGCTGTTTAATGATTATTCGTGTACTGTTAAGCAGCCTAAATCTGAATAGAATTCAACATATGAACCTGTATGTAGCTGTAAGCTGTTTACTTTATGTTTAATTCCTCGCACTCTCACCTTTAACTTAAATGTGACTATTAAACAGGCGTTATACAGACATTTTAGGGAGCCGCAATTTTGCAAGTAAAGCCATTGCATTGGCTATCTTATACTTCAGAATTGTCTAAGTTATAGTAAAATATAAATACGCGCGTCAGTTTAGTATCCCCATGCAGCAAATGGTAGACTACGACTTATTACGGTACCACATATGCTATGTTACTAAGATAATATTTGATTAAAGATACTTAAATGAACCACTATGAAGTAAAAGACGTTCATTCGATACACTACTGAACCGCTAAACAGCTATGAGACATCTTCTGAACGTTTAAACAACCGCTATATGCGGACAGTATCAACGGTAGTATAAAGGCTGCTTAGCGGTAAACATGTTCAGCTTTAAGCTGTATTATGCGCCATATTATGTTCCATTATACGTCTATTGGCTGCATAGTAGTTCATTTGTGCTCCCTTATTAAGTCAGCGTAATAGAAGTTCACAATTACCTTGTTAAACAGCACTTGGCATAATTTTACCCACTAAACAGACCTTATTACGGTTAAAGTATTTGAAAACGTTTAAAGCTGTATACAGTCGTAGCAAATTCACCTTTATAGCACCTTTTGCGTATTAATGTTAGTTTTCTCGACCGTAATGCAGCTCTTAATCAGCCCTAAGTTATTTAATTATCACTGACAGCTATTATGCAGCTTTAGGACCGCGAGTGTGTCCTTATAACTGTCTTAATACGCGCAGAGCTCTATATAAATCTATATGTGAGTAGTTATACAGCCATCTGTGCTACTTGGGCAGTGACTGTAATGTTTTTATTTAACAATAGCCTCGCCACCTTCGCGTTCCTTTGCGCTTTTATTCCAAATAAAAAGAGATACCTGAGAGCACGATGCTGTAGGCGCCGTCCTCGTCACGGCCGTGGATGCCCGACACGGGCGGCCGGTGCACGCCGGACTCCGACAGCTACAACCCATGCAAACATAACGCATGACCAATACTGTTAACACTTTCGTTGCGCGGGAGCCTGCTAGGTGTGTCTATTTTGTACAGGATTTAGGAAGCTCGATACTCAGTGTTAATACAGGGTGGATTTTCCACATGGGCCAGTGAGAGCACCTGTCAGAGCGCATATTGCAACGCGAAGACGGCTGTTTCTAAAAGTAATCAAGTGTCTAAATGACCAAGTAGGTTAGGAGACTAGAAGACCCTCAGATCAAACATCTATTATATAGGTAGTCACCCTCACTAACCCATTTGGAAAATCCACCCTGTGTAGGTGCACCGATGGTCAAGCGTTTTTGAGTCATGTTGCTTCTGAGCAGGAGGTTGTGAATTCGAACCATGATACTATAACGTCCCCGGATTTCTATGAATTTAACAGCGAATATTATTTGAGACTGTTAATATCCACCAATCGTTATTACATAATACGTAATTAGTGTAATTACACAATCACGTAATATAAAATATCGTGAAGAAACCGCACTAATCCTAACAAGGCCTTAGGTATCTTTCTAAGCTGGTGGGAAACGAGCTATACGGCCACTGTGATACTAGTCAGTGGTACCAAGTTTAACTACAGCATAGTTGTCCCACCTGTATGCGGTACCTCCAGCACATGCCGACTTCAATGCCAGGAATGGGTCCGAAGTGATTAGCAGGCATTGAGCAAGTTTTCGTCTTTCCTGAAATGAAACATGGTGTTGAAATCATTATTATAAACAAAACAGGAACATGGTTGATAACAAGAAACCTTGAGTTTTCTGATGATGTTACGCGGTCAATTCCCATAACTTTTATTAGCAGAATTAGTATGATAAATTTCCCCATTAGTTTAATAGATTAATAAAATAAAGTCAGCAGAACGAATGGGAATAATTCCCATTAATTAACACTAAAAATACGCGGTTAAATAGTACTAATGGTAATAAATAAGATACTACTAAGAGTATGACGATAAAGCAGCACAGCTCGTTACCGACACACGCCATGCCGCGGCCCCAGTCCCTGGTGGTGTTGGAGGCGGGCGCCTTCTTGCGCTGCTTGCTGGCGCCCGGCGCCACCACCGCGGTGGCGTCGCGCTTGCAGCCCGGGCAGTACCAGTCGTCCTCCGGCAGCTCCGTCAGCGGCGGCTCCAGGCAGATCATGTGGAAACCCTTGTTGCACTCGTCGCATAACACGATCTGTCAACGTACACTCAAATACTCTCATAACCTTGCTCGTTTTTGTACATGATGTTTACTGTTAATTTTATTATTAAATTAAATTACTTAATTTCAAACGCAACATGTTACCAGACTAAAACCGGTTTTTCCTGGTAAAATCAAGAATTACGTGAATCAAGTATGGTACGTAAATCCAAAAGCTAAAGCCTTAAGATGGACTTCAGCTAATTTAAAGCCTTCACGAGGAAGGTAGGCAGCATGGACACACACACACTGGCCCTAAACCAGATGAAACTACATTCATCCACCTGCATAGAATATAACACCAAGGGATACTGAAAGAGAGTCTTACTTTATCAGGAAATTCTTTTCCTGAACACAGGTAGCACCCGCAATCCTTACAACGTGCATTTTCGTTATCGCGGCACGTCAAGCAGTTCAGAGGCAATGAACCTGGAAGTTTCATTGTAGATATGATATACCGGTTTAAACATTACTGTCAAACAAAGTTGTTTGTTACATATTCGGTGTAAACACAAGTGTAAACAAAATATAGTCACGTTTGTCAGGTTGAGTTGTCATCATCTCTTGGTACTCGTCAGTCCTCTCGACGAGGGGCACAATGTCCTCGATGGCAAAGATTGTGTCATGCACTCTAGCTCTGGTATCGTTTTGAGCCACTGCCTCAGGGCCAAGGTATAATGTGCCTATGAGCTCATGAGTCAGGCGTACTTTCTTTATTTCTTCTACTTTGAAGTCATACCTAGAAAACCAGTTATCTTTATTACTGAACTTATAAGGCATATAAAAAGCCCTACAACATTATTTAATCATTTAAAATATGAGTCATACAAAGTTGAAAGACAAGATTAGTGTTTCTTGTTGACAATGCCTTAAGTGCACAGATTTATATTACAGCAGACGTCGTTAATGCTGGTCTACTTCCAGGGGTCCACAGGAAAGACGGAAACCTACATCTCTGTATTATTAATAATATGAAACAATTATCCAGGTTAAGATCGATGATTGAACAAATTAAACATCAAAGAAATGAGTAGTGTTTTAAAAACTCATCTTACCAATATCCTTTTTCCAGTGGGCTTTCTGTATTGTGGTTTATCATAACTGTTTGCCCCACTTTCAAATCTTTAATTTCTATAGCTTTTCTTGCTCTAGGTCGTATCTCCTTCAATTTACAATAGTGGAATGTGTCAGAATCACTGTAACAGAGAGTATATTAAATTACAATTTACATTTTCAGATTTATATTTGACACCACCTTATTGAATCAAAACGGTGGTGCACAACAGCCATAAAACTTTTGAAAAATATAGTAAAATAAATCTCTATTTTATTCTTACTCATCATCTAGCTGCACTTTGTACAGCAAATGGCCACCCTTGTTCTGATCCTTTGGGCTTCCAATTTTAGTTATAACTACTTTCTTAGTAGCTTTCTTCTTTGGAGTTTTGGTAAAATAATCAGCAATGCCCTTCTTTTTTGGTTTAGCAGAGTTATTGGCCGTATCACTCGGTGGCTTGTTTTCTGAGTCACTTGGAGGCTTATTCTCGGAGTCACTTTCTTCTTCTGCATTTGCTATAGTGGGGCAACTCATGTCGTTGACTGATACCGGAGCATTGGGGTCATGCACTATCCTCATTATTTTACCTTCAAACCAGGCACCTTGCTCGCGATCTTTCATGTCAATAAGATCTCCAACTTGGTATATTATGCTTTCAGCATCTTTAAAGTAAAAGAAATTATTAATTGAGACCAAACTTTTTATTCATGCCAGTTCCTTCCCATAATAAAATATTTATAGATTGGTATTTTGCATGTAGTTAAACAAAAATTAGATGAGTTTTAGTGTGAGTCCAATTACCCCAGTTCTTAACAACTGACTTTACAACCAGTGAACGGTAAAAGTATGTAGTCAAAAGACCCCACATTATTTTGGCTGTACATACATAGGACAACATGCCATCGTAAACGGGGCACACAAGCTACGTCATCGAGGAGTTCCATTTTAATGTAACTGCACCCGAGGTTGGATGCACAAAATATTTTTATTGACCATCCACAATTTTAATATTTAAAGCCAGAGAAAGAAGCATAGGAATACCTGTAGGGGGAATATCAGAATCGGTTTGGTCAGTTTTTCATATTTATACTGAGGGTGCCATCTATACCTTATTTGGTTGTAGCCTAATACAGAGCTAGATAGCTGTGGCCTTAGTGAAGAGGGGTCCAAGTCCCATACAACTTGTATGAAACTTATACCGCTCAAGTACCTAGTACAATGGACAACAAAGATATGTTTGCACTTTTCTACCATATGCCATTGTAATAAGGTGCTACAATGTAAACATATCATTGATTATGACTGTACAAACAAGTCAGGATTGGGAAGTTAACATACTACTTAAAATCCTGAGTCTTTCTATGGATTTCCTTAAACTTTCGCTTTTTACGATAACATTTCTTTATATGTATTTAAATATGTAGTTTGTTAATAAGTAAACATTGGTATCAACATTCAAATTTCATGGCAAAGTATGGTTTGCAGAAAAAGGAAAACAAACAAATACATAGAAGTATACCTTCATTTTTATAAATAAACAGAAAATGCTAAAAATTAAAAAAAAAATTAATAGCAATCTATAAAAAAATTCATTCATGAATTTTACCGTTTATCTTTGACGTGTATGCGAATATACCCATTTTATAAATAACTAAATAACATACCTTTCCACACTCACTGAGGTTAGGGAAGGTAACTCAAGTTTAGAAAATATTACATACATTATTTAATAGCAGGTATATTGTATAGCTTCATTTTCTTCGGTTTATTTATCAACAAAGTTGGTACAATATACATTAACATCTACCTATAAAACTAAATAAATCTAAAAACTACAAACTAGGTAAGGTCACCGAGGTCCGACCCCTGCCGAAGGGTTCCCATAATGCTGGCTGCGTTCCCTCTTTGGACTGCTATACCTATCCGTTGTGCAAGGAACGAGCCAGCTCTACGGTCCCCGGTGACCTCAACTAGTTTTTTGATAACTCTATCACAAGTTTCCGGGCGCTTGAGCACCACGGCCCTAGAGTTTCGACAGCGAAAGCCACGAACATATTTGCAAGAGCGATATATTTGCGGTGTTTCGCCGCCTCAGCCACTGCAGCCGCCCCGCCTGCTCTCAGTGAAGTCGTGGAGACATGGGACGGCGCTAGAGTGTCCACACGTGTGGCATCCCAAATAAGGGGTCGTCCCAGTCTCCACGGTACTAGAGTCATGCCGTCAGGCCTTATTATTTAATTATACTTGCTGGTATTTCAACGTCTTTGTAGTTAGATAGTTTGTTCATAATTTGTATAGTGTTATTATTTCATTTTAGATAAACTTGTCTGCCCTTTTGGTGTAATTTAATTATTTTTTTTGCAAACAGAATGGTTTTTATTGTTTCTGCAAGGCTCAGTTTTGGATCTGAAATCAATTTTACATACTTAGGTATATTACTTATTAAGTGTGTATCCACAAACAGCAACTAAAAATTTAATTTCTAGTTGCAGAAAAAATTCTGTAGCTATTGCACTTGCTTCATTCGTTGATGACAAATTTGATTTGAACGTAATGTTTGTGACAGATAAGTGATAATATGAGGCAGCATTTATCCAATATGCCCCATCTAGTTTACACTGGTCGGGATCGAAATGGAATATTTGCACAGATTTCTCGCAATAATTTTGTAATGCTCCTTGCGTTACGAAAAATGTCTTTGAGTCCATCAAACTGTTTGTGGCAGTATTTATGCTACTCAATTAAAGTTAAGTACAATAAATAAATAAAAAACATTATTATTCATTCAATATATGAATGTATTTCTTTTTTTGCTATTCCTACCGGGTGCCAAGAAAATATAATGTTGAAACCAATGTTTATTAAAAAGAAAGTAATACATGCATATTTATTAGTAGTTCAAATACCACACTAACATTAGTCTTAAAAGGTCCTAACCCCCTATAATCAATCATATATGGGGTGAATCACAATCAAAATGCAAACACCCCCAAAATTGCCTTAGAAAGTAACCATAAACTTATACAAAGGAAAAAGTGACCTAAGCCGGTGCCCAGAGCTGGGATCAATCGGCAGAAGCCCTGCTTCTGCCGCGATAGCAGCAGACAGGAGGTGGAGGAGATCTTGAGTGAAAGAAGTGGTCAAAGGAACCTTTGGCCAAACCTTTATAAATTAGCTAAAGCCTCATGAATCCAGTATTATATAGTTCTGTAGAATAATGTTTAATATTAATAGCCTAACTCTTACCTATATAACTTAGCTCTTTGGCCTTGATGGCATCTTTAGATTCAGTTTTGTTTTCAGCCTCTGTTTTTACTTCGGCAGCTGAATCCGGTTGTGTGCACACCAGAAGTTGTATGACATCATTTAGTTTAATGTTGTAGTCGTGAAATGTGTAACCATCATCCAGCTGTAATATTAGCTTCATTTTAATAGGAGTATAGGTAACACAGACAAAACACAAACAGGGCTGTAGCCATTGTGTTGGCAGAGCGGGAAAAAAGACACAGGCGCAACCGAAGAAGGATCTTAACATTTTCTGTCAGAGGGGCCTCATATATTGAATTTGCCACAGGCCTCACTTGGTCTAGTTACACCACTAAACACAACTAATGGTAAAATGTGATGGTTGTATCTATTGATAACATTGCTGATAAATTCCTCAACTTCGCAATAAGCAGAATTACATTATCTTGCTGTGTTTCTGGTAGCAGACAGTAGCGATGCAGGATGTATACAATGGTTTCAAACCCAAATGTCCCTCTCCCAGTTTGAAATGCAATTTCATCACATAGTCGCATACGTAGAAATTAATAATCGCATAACATGCCTAATATCATAAGACTCATGATTCTTGTCACATAATTGATCCGAGAAGAATATTTGGAAGATACATACCAATTTGCCGCCGTATAGAAGTCGTTGCGACTTTGGATCTATGTTAAACGTATCGTTTATGATATGCCGAAATTGTTTTATTTTGGTTAATTTTGACTTAACCGCGACTACTGTGTCGGGTTTGCCAAAAATTCTTACACGAACGTGCATTATTTTTACAAGCTAAACTGCATGAAGAGTTATAATCACTGAAATGGCGCGAAAATGTATGTAACAACAGCAGAGCAGTTGAGATGCGGTAACAACGTCAAACAGTCAAACGTCAAGTGAAGTGAATTGAATAATAGAGTTGCCATTAACACAACATTTAAGAGCTCTATAGACGTAGCAATCATTAAAACTTGTTACTGCGCATGGGTGTATTGTACTCGTATTTGGAAGTTTTTTTAATACTCTGGCAAACAAAAAACTGCAGTAACAGTAGAAGAAATAAACTATTAATCATCCTTTTTTAGTGGTGAGGGTACTAGCGTAAGAAAAACAGTAGGTTTCTCCCTGTCAATGCTTGAAGTAAGACAGTCCTATGGCCAAACTATACAATTAAAATCGAGATCATCATCGTCATCAACATCATCAGTTCTAATTTATTCTTACATTTTACCATAAGGACTTACAGATACATAAATTGCTCATGAATCTCATGATAATGTACCTTATCACATGAAACAAATAATTTAATCATATTTAATATCATTGTGGCGCCATCAGTTTATCGCCTTTTGACGGACACTTTTGTAACATAGAGATTTATATCCTTCTTGTACCATCCATAGGCAAGTGGTTGACGCTCAAAGCAAGTATTTGTTTAACAAATAGATACTCTATGTTACAAAAGTGTCCGTCAAAAGGCGATAAACTGATGGCGCCACAATGATATTAAATTTGATTAAATTAATTTTGAAATTAAAAAAATGAAATCCAAAATAATTATTTGCGGAGATGAAAAACACTCTGAATATTAATTTTATTTAGAAAGTCATATAAGCAAACGTCGGACTATAGGGGGCAGTTTGAGGGCAAGGTAAGGTTTACAAAAAAATGTTAACTTACGAGTATTACCTAGTATTTACCTAGTATTTGTAACATAGTTAGTTAAATTAGTTACCCGTTATCATTTATTCATCTTTAATGTGTAAATACTCTTTTATCTACACTCATATTGTAAGTCCTCTAAAACGTGTTCGAAAACGGTAGGCAATGGCTAGCATTACCACGACCGATTTTACTATGATAAGCTTTTTATCTGTGGCAGTAACGTAATTTTAACTTTACATGCTCAACTATTGATGTAATATGAGTTTTGATAACATAATGTACACCTGCACCCTCCCGCGCATCCGCTGACAGCCCGACACGCGCTTCCCCGACCGCCGGCACAATCGAGTGGGCCATGGCGGTGCAATGGCGGCCATTCTATGGTGTCCGAATACGGCATTTAGAATAAATAATATGAGTGTAGATAAAGCAGTGTATGCAACTGTACGTAATTAGGCCTTAAAACACTCGTGTGATCTTATTATGATACTCACCTGCGGCTCGTTTCATAAAACCACACATGTTTTAAGGACCCTTATTGCGTAACAGTTACATATACTATGAAGTGATGACTGATAGCCCACTGAAGTGGCCACTTAAAAACAAATAAATAGCTGACATGCGTCATTATGACTGTTGTTCATACTTATATTTGTTGGTAGAGTGCAGTCTAATCGATAGAAAGATTTGCTTTATTTGTTAATTTGCATATGTATGTATTGCAATGGATACGATACTATGACAGCATTCCGAACTTAAGTCACAGAAAGGTCACATATATTGCTTAATATGTAAAGTTAATATGAAGCCCAAAAAATATAATGTTGATCGTCATCTATTTTCAAAAACACACAAATCAAGAAAAACTACTACTCTTGAGAAACTGGTCAATAAAGATATAAATTTTAGTATTGAAAATGATAAAATATATTGTAATTTGTGTCATTGTTACATAATTCCCAAAAAATGCTATATTGAAAGACATCTTGGTTCGCTCTCACACAGGCTGGTAAAAGATAAGCAAATGCAATTTAACGAAGATTTGACGAAATTCTTAGTTGAATGTAATATCCAATGGGCTCAGTTAGAGAACCCAAACTTTAGAGGATTTATAGAAAAATGTATCAATCAAGAATACGGTGAGAATATTACTTTGCCTCATGAAAGTTACTTACGTAAGAAATACCTCCCGAAAGTATACGAAGAAACAAAAGAAGAAATAAGGGAGGCATTAAAAAATTAATATATTTATTTAAGCATTGATGAGACCACGGATGCACAAGGAAAACCAGTCGCCAACGTAGTAATCAGAAGCCTTGATGATGCCGAAGCTAAAACGTGTCATGTCTTCAGCTCAAAAGTTCTTGAAAATACGAATAATATTACTATTTCAGAACTCGCTCAGAGCACGCTTGACGATCTTTGGGGTGCCGACCATGACAAAAATAAGAAAAAACTTTTATTTTTTGTCACTGATGCAGCACGCTACATGACTAAAGCAGGAAATTGATTATCTCAAATATACCCGAATATGACACACGTAACGTGCCTAGCTCATGCGTTGAACAGGGTTGCAGAAACAATTAGAACACTTTACCCCAATGTGAATAACTTGATAAATTGGGTAAAAAAAAATTCTTGAAATCTCCCCTAAGAAGAAACGTTTTTCGAGAAATGCTTCCGGGTGTACCGTTTCCCCCCCAACCTGTTATAACAAGATGGGGTACGTGGCTAGCTGCGGCATCTTACTATGCCAAGCATTATTTTGCTGTTAAATCTGTTGTAAATACACTAAATAGTCGTGAAGCCATTGCGATCAAAGAAGCAAAACGTATATTTGCTATAGCCAGCGTAGAAGAAGAAGTGAAATTTATTCATACACATTTTTCCGAGATAACAAATAGCATACAACTCTTGCAAAATCCGAATTTGCCGCTGCAGTCTTCTTTGAATGTAATAAATAAGACGATGAACAAATTGTCTAAAGTACGTCTGCACCCTAAAGGAAAGCAAATATATCTTAAATTACGAAGTGTCTTAAAATCTAATCCAGGGTATGAGACAGTAAGGATGATGAATAAACTAATTCAAAACCTAGAGGTTGAGACTACAAGTAAAGTCAATAAAACACTCTTCAGCATTTTGAGCAATGCAAATACTTGCCAATAACTTCAGCCGATGTCGAAAGATCGTTCTCCCATTTAAAATGGATATTTACAAGCCGACGAAGAACCTTGACTGCCAAGAATTTGGAAAAAATATTAATAATATATTCTCATAATATACCTACAAATGTACCATGAATGCAAATTAAATCAAATATAACACAGACTATTCAATCTTATTTTTATTTAAAATTTAAAGAATATAAAAAAAAAATACCTAACTAACGTACAGCCTTAGAGATGGGTTCATAGAACTTGACATGCCCAGTTAACTCATTTGTGTTTTGTTCCTTTCTCACAGCTGCAATTGTCTGAGTGACGGATAAAGCCAAACGAACTTTTTCGCCATTTTGACTTATGTGTAGTCCAAGTACGTTTATAAATAACGCAGTTAGTTGCTATGATATTTGGAATTTCACATTATAAATACTAGGTACCAAATACTAAGTACAAATACTCGAAAGTGAATTGATTGATTTGCGAACCTTACCTATCATTCTGACATGCCACGAAAATGCCCGCTGGAGTCCGACGTATGCATATAAGTATTAAATATCGGTAATTCATTTCAAATGCTGAACTATACCTAGCGCCACCCGGAGATATTTGGAACTATTGTTTAGTACTTACCGCTGGACACTTTTTCGACCGTTTTCCTATAAGAGAGTTCCATCCTTCCTATACCATCCATAAACTTGCCGATGAGGAGTTCCATGGCGGTGACAGTTGATGATTTCTACCTAACCAAATTAGGTTTTCCGAGAGCAATTGCCCGAATCTTCTAATAATGACTTGATGACAGTGCAACCAACTATGAAATACGCTTTTAACCAAAAAATATAGTTTCCAAATCGGACTAGTCTACTTCGAATAATCGGTGAACATACATAAAAAATAAAATAAAAAAAATAGCAAAAACAAAGATCCGACGAATTGATAAGCTCCTTCTTCGAAATCTTGAAGTCGGTTGAAAACTGTTGTGTACACTGTCTCTCCGTCCCCCTCCTTCACTTCCCTACGAGCCCTAACTCCTTACACCTTACACCTCCCAACCAGACAGATTGGGCCCTACAAATTGCAATGTCTAATACCAGTTTAAGATAGATACTTTTTAAAACTTTCGGAGCTATTTTTTACGAAAGTATTAGTTTTATCCAAAAATTGTTTTAGAAGACCCTTATTTTTTTAATGATCTATCCAACGATAGGTACCCCATTCGTTAAGGTTGGGTAAATAAATAATTCACCCCCCACGTCATGTCCCCATACCTCCCGTACCCTAAAAATATATATATATATTTTTTTAGATTTTGTTATACAACTTTGTCGACGTGATTAAAACACATACCCATACCTAATTTTAATTTTCTATTACTACCCACCACTGTCCGCGGTCCGTCTGTCCGTTCGCGGCTTTGCTCAGTGGTTAGTATTACTAGAAAACTGCAATTTCGTATGAGTATGTGTTTTAATCACGCCTACAAAGTTTTAAAACAAAATCTGAAAAGTATTATTTTTTAGGGTACGGCGTACACATTAAGTGGGGGATGATTTTTTTTAGTGGTGGAGTGGCGTATCGTTGGGTCTTTTAGGAAATAGAGGTCTTCTAGATTTTTTTTGGATAAAACTAATACTTTCGTAAAAAATAGCTCCGTAATCTAAAAAAAAGTGTACAGATATCTCATGTCATGAAATTAATCCCTCAATAAGTATCTCATGAAATATTAATCCCAGCAAAAAAGTTTACATAACCACTTTGTAGAAAATTTTATGTAGAAGAACATGTATGGGCCATCGTTTAAGAGTTATTTGCGAAAAACTAAAAAAAGGACCTTTACACCCCTTCTCCGTCCGTTTCATCCATACCCACCAGTACTTTTTTGCCTAAAACTATACCACAATTCGGCTAAACACGGATTATTCCCCCTATTCGGCAGTTAGTGGTTTTCGTTCAAAAAAAAAAAAAAATTCAAAATTCTTTATTTCATTAAAAACACTTCAAATATAATCTAAAGGATGGAGCCTCCCTTTAAGCAAAATAAATGCTTGTGTTGGGAGACACCGCTCTCCCCTAGGTCATTTTAGGTACAACAAGAGTGATACTAACTACATTATGGTCTTCAACTCTACAATCTACAAGTATCAATATCAAGAGATATTTTAAGATAAAGAATACATGCTTTTTCAACTAAAATTAACCGACTAAAGAAATAATACATTTTACGTTAATATAATAACTAAGTAAATCTAAGTAGGTACTTTATTTTTATTAACAAACTATGTTAGAGTACAATAATATCATATAATGACTGAATTCGTGCCGTGTGTGTGTGTGTGTGTGTGTGTGTGTGTGTGTGTGTGTGTGTGTGTGTGTGTGTGTGTGTGTGTGTGTGTGTGTGTGTGTGTGGTGTGTGTTTGCAAGATTATCGTATTACATTCTCTGTTTCATCATAGGTTTTTGTATTTAGCCAGTTTATTATAATCTTTTTACACTCGTGATTTGATTTAGAATGAATGTCTAGTAGTTTATTTATTTTATTATAAAGATGTGAAGATTTTACCTGGTATTGTGAGAAAGCGAATTTTGTTCTAGTATAAGGTAGCATAGCTATATTTGATATTAGCCTTTTTTTGTTATAATTAGGGTTATATGGCAATATTCTGTGTTTCTTTAAAATTGCAAGCAAGATATATAGTTTCCTAACAGACAACAGCCCACTAATTTGGTAAAGTAAGTCAGTAGAGAATGTAATTTTTTTGAAGTACATTACTTTAACTAACGCTCGTTGTGCTCGTTCTAGGACTATAAAACGGCTTTTTGCGGCACCTCCCCAGACCGGTATGCAGTACAATAAAACGGACTGCGCAAGAGATAAATATATTTCATTCAATACGTTACGATTCTTTGATTTAGATGTTCTGATTGTTTTTGGTACGATGTGTCTTAGTGTTCTAAATATCCAGATAAGCTTTCTAATTCTGTTTGCTACATGATCAATGTGTGAGTACCAATTCAGGTGCTCATCTAATTGCACTCCAAGGTACCTAATCTCTGCAACTTTTTCAATGGATGGGCATCCGCAAAGTGACCTATCACAAGATTGAGAATTGTGTATTTTTATATTCAAGTTCTCTGTGGGTTGTGTGCGGTGAGCAACTTCGAAAATATAAATTTCGTTATCTCCGTCTCTATCGCTCTTTTGTTCATTCGAAGTGTCGTTGCATTTATAATTTAATACCTTGAACGAATAAATTAAAAGACGGAGCATGGCTGTACAACAAACTGTGACGCAAGATGGCGGCTGGTTTGAATGTGTGTGTCGAGACGAGTGTTGCCATGTAATACAAATTTTCCCGATTAAGAATACAGTATTTTTGAATAAAAAAAATTAGATTATTAATATATATATTTCAATAGAATTAATAAGCACCTGTTTTAATAAATTTGATGAAATATATTTCTGAAGAGGCGACTAAAAGGTAAAATTTAAAAAAATCTAAATAAACTATTTATTAAAATTACACGACTACTGTTGAGTGTGGTGGCCTCTCTTGTCGTCCCCAATACTATTATTTTAAGCATACTTTATACCTTTTTAATCTGGAGGCACGGCAGTGCCCTCGCTAAGACGAAGACAACTAAAGGTGTAATTACGCATTCATTTATTACGTAACACGATTTAAGGAGGGAGGGGAACTGACCATGTCTTACTTCTACTGCAGAGAGGATTTTTTTTTTCTTACGTAGGGGCGGAAGGGTGTCTCTGGCAAAAAAAATCTTACGTAATCAATGAACAACGCCTTATTTTATACTAAACCTTGTTTGGAATATAACAAATACTTTTTGAAAACTGCATTAAAATCGGTTCAGCCAAGCGCGAGATAATCGCGAACAAACATACAGGTCAAATTGAGAACCTCCTTTTTTTGAAGTTGGTTAAAAATGCTCCTCGATCGATCAACACAATCGGTTTGACTTAAGAGCTGACCTCTCATTCTAACTATAGTCCCATCTCGTTCTAATCGCTTGACCAGTCGATTACTGAAGCCGCTCAGAGTGAGAGAGAGCGATAGTTAGAATGAGACGAAAGTTTGACAGATCAGTAGTGGTGACATAACTTCGCGCGTTCAATCTACGATTAGATATGGGCTTTTTGTTTTAAGAAGTTTTTGGAATAATTTTAAGAAATATAGTCTGGCAAACCATTTCTGTCAGTAGAAAAGCGCGGCAAATTTGAAAAATCGCGGGTTGGCAACACCTGTCTTTGAATAATTCGATTAAATTCGATAATTGTGCATAATTTGTGTTTTATCTGTGGCATGTAACTTTTTAAATTTAAAAAAGTTAATTTTGTTTACTTTCATTTTAAAGTTTCAGATTGCGTTTTATATTATTTACTTATTAATATAATATCTGCCACCACTGTTCAATAAATTAATGTACTTACTAAGATAGCTCAGCTGGGATATTACGAGTAATATAGGTAGTGTACCTTAAATACCTTATGCAGGCATTTTGCTTGATAAATGTGGCTTTGAGGTTATGCAGAGTTTTGTATTGAATTATCATTTGAAGTTCTTTCTTTCAGTGTAAATCGGATAATTAAAGTGAAAACTGGTGCCAAATGAAGTCCAAGAACGTTTGGTGCTCAATATTGTCGAAAGAAAGCGGTAAAAATCAGGTTTAACAAGCAGTATCTATCTACAAGCACCAAGCACTCCGCTACCTTCCGATATTTTAACAAGTCTTTGTAATGTTTTCCTTGATATACCTAAGCAATGTGTACAATAAATAAACATCAAAATCTCACGTGTTTTAATTATTAATTTAATGATACACTTCGTACAATAGGTAAGTACCTAAAAATCGTCCTAAAACAATGAAAGGAAATCATAATTAGGATTATTACTGAATAATATGCATTATGCAGCTAAGTAAACGTATTCCATTCTAAGCTGAAAAGTTGTATTTTCTAGTAGATATGCTCGTTTTCCTCAACTGGCATTATGATTTTAGCTATCAATGTTTGTTTCCTTGCTGGGTTTCAACACTTTTAACTATTGTACGAGTATTTGGACCGCATAATTTCCACCTCTGATCTTCTGTCCTTTTTAGATGACCAACATCTAAAAAGGACAGAAGATTTCAATTTCTTCGCACATTCTAATTCATACAAAAGTCATACATAATAATAGGTATATCATGTATCAGACTCAAATTATTTTGTACAATGCAGAGTAAAAAATCTCCACAAACTTTACTGACATACGGCTGACGTACCTACGGAAGAGTGTGGCCATTTTGTTCGATCTACTTTGCTGCTTTTCTATGGAGCAATGCTGCTTTTCCATTCGCCCTAGAGTGTTGCTATATTTTTGTTTGATGTACATTGCTACTGCGTTCGTTGGCTGGCCAGACTATATATAATTATGTTTAATTATAAATTTTATTCAAAAAATAATAAAGAATAATTTGCTCACAAAAGCATAAAAGTTATTAACTATTAGGTAACGTTTTAATATTCGTTGAAAACGTGCGTGAAATAAAACGTATAGTTAGTAGTGTGGACGTCAATGTCGTATTGACAACATATCGCGGCGATTATAGATCCCCTTACGTTCGGGAAGTTTCCCTATTCAACCACCTGGCAACACCGCTACCATGAAGTTAATAGTCGACTGAAGGACATAATATCCATGGTCATGAATAAATTAAAAAAAAAAAGAAGTTAATAGTTTACGAAATTACTGATTTTTAATGTGATTACGCAATGAATTGTTTACTTAACGGTGAAAAGTCATCCCATCCGTTTTTTTCTTTCGACCGGTGACATTTCTGCAGCATTTGACACAGAGTACCTTCTTATATACTGCATTTGACAACGCACGACGGCATGTTTTTATTATTTTTTAACTGCTCTTGACTGCATAGACGTTTGGACACGAATGGCGGGGGAGGGGATCGGCTCATTATTGCTGTGCGTATGTGTGTGTAGTGCGTAACGACGGGGACACTGGCTCTTTAAGGAATCACAAAATTTTGTTAGCCGCACTCCATCTGAGAATTATATAATCTATGTTTAATACCTACACTTTTTTGTAGCTTAGCCCCGTCTATAGGCGATAAGCTGGCGAAGTTTAAATAACTTGTTATTTTTTATAGCTCCTTAATTTATAGACTGCCTCCCATAGCCTCCGCATTATTTACGATACCAGTATGATGAATTGATGACTCTTCATTCTCTCAGATACCGACACGTGCATACCTACTATGCTAACTATTTACAAGTAGTTTGCACGTCAAGTTTAAGCGTCCCACTCAATAAAAAAATCCCGAACACTAGGCATGAATGTAAAAATTGGGTATAATTTCGTTTCCATTTTTTCGAGATAATTAAGACCCGTATTTGGCGTGTTTGGGCCCACATTTAAGTACTTAACTGCTTTGAATTATTTGAATGTTTCGTATGGCGTATGTATGTATTATTAATATTATTATTATATGTATGTGTATTATGCTTTATCTAAGTGTTAGGAAAATGCTCAAAACTACGTCAATTAAATGCGAACAAAACATTCTAAAATATTACTGCTAATTGGTGAAGTTGATCGCTCTCGTTATTTATTTTCATGATTTGGCTTTTGTTTGGAGCAGAAATGCACGCGTTAGGATTTTATTTTATTTTCCTTGCTTTGTGGGTACAGAATGTATTTAGCAATATGCCATCGCTTGTAAGTATAATAAAATTAGATACCGTAAATCCACCAATATACTAAAGTCCCAACTAAATATGATCTAAAACTATATAACACGAATACATTTAACGTGTAACTTGTACAATATCTGGTGTTTTTTTTAATGTTCTCTAATCCGTCTTTCTTTTAGCACCCGATCCTGGTGGCGCGTGCTTCCTCGGACTGGATGCCTAGCAGGGTCAACTCACTTTACTCCGACGTGGGGGCGTGGAGCGGGAAATTCGTAAGTTCATATTTACATAAGTAGCGACCACAGTTGTTTGGTGTTAAGTAACTGTTAACACACACACTTAAGCTGAATGCAGCTGAGATTCAGCTAAAGTACTTTCCTAAAGTGATGGGATTTAGATATCATAAACTCAAATATACTCATCACCACACCTTCTATTTAAAATTTCATTTCTGAAGTTCCTATTAATATCTTGGATATGGACTTTTTAGTTTCTTGGTCAAGTAAAAAACTTTCTGGCATGGCACGGTACCTATAGGTCTCAATCTATGATCCTTTATCAAAACAATACAGTATTACAAAATGTATAAATCTGTTTACTCCACAGAGGCCGGTTATGGACGAAATAGAATCCGACGAAGCTTTACGATTTTTCCAGTTCCTTAATTATTTAGACGGAGGCAGTTTTGGAATAGGTAATCATGTAATAATTATTAAGTTTTGAATCCATGTAAATAGAGTTTAATTGATGTATTTCTGGCTGCTAGGCCCCATCGACGAGTTCGTGTCGGGGATGCAGCGACTGGCGGACTACATGAAGCAGCAGAACAGCCGCGAGACGCAGGCGCGTGGCATGCGCGAGCTCGAGGCCATCAACGGCGAAAAGGGTACAACCTCCTACGTCCCACTCTTCCATTTTTCTCGCACATAAACATAACTTATTTGCAACCAAGACACTACTTTAATTAACCCAGTATATCGTCCTCAGATTATCAGTAGGACTTCAGCTTTAGATAAACTGACCTCGAGATGTTATGGCTAGATTCCTTCCATTTAGGATCCAATTCCATCCGTATCCGTATTACTCTAGTGGAATAAATAATCCACCACCTATTTTATAATAGTACTTATGTAGAATAAAATTGTGCAATGGATAATTAAATATACTTATCTATAAAATTTAAATGGCATAGCCATTTAGATAAGAGTGCGTTTATTATCGTCGATCGTAATTATAAACGTGTTCTGATTTTCCAAAGGAAATACCATCAAGACGGTGCTGGAGGTTAGCACCGTGATTATGCGCAAGAAGCGCAAGTTCTTCTGCACCGGCGAGGTCAAGGAGCCTATTGTCAACAACAAAATTATTTGCAAGGTAGGTATTTAACTACATATTTGGGGAACCTAATGCCCAAAGATTGGCATGTAAAGTAGAAAGGCGAAAAGGGATGCGTATATAGATGGCATTGCAATCTGTCCAAAAATGAGAAATCCTTATACTCCTTTTGCTGTCTATAACCTCATTAAACATAAGGAAGGCCTTATCACTGCGATTCGCGACCACGTCAGGTACATAGCCAAAATAATCGGAATAATAAATTAAGAGTTTGTACAGTCAGTTGGAAGTAGAAGTACCTAAGCGGCTGAGGAGTTAATTTTCACTCGCTCTTGTATCAAATTAACATAATTTTGAGCAGCTCACCAGTTTAGCTACTATTATATTACACAAAGTCAGTTTGCCGTCGGAAAATTATACCTGCCATCATTGCGGTCGTGTTTTCCACTTCCGCATTGGCTCATACAGTCATAAGTAGAAAACGTTGTCACTTTTCCTGACACTGCTTATATAGTCTGTAACTGTAACATACCCAAAGGCCATTGATGATGATGACAGAACGTACAACTCGCGTTTCTTTGAGAAACGAAGTTGTATCAAAGTAAGTTTATTAAGGTGCACACGGTACATAACCTACAGTTTTATACTCGATTATTTCCAATTGTTATACTACATCAATGAATAAATATTCAGGACAGAATTCTGCTGCCGATAGCCGGGAGTTCGTGCCGGGATGCCATCATGTACTGGCACCCTGACCTGACCGAGGAGCACTACTGCGTGGGCGCGCTGGAGGCGCAAAGCCCCGTGCACATACTGGATGCGGAGGGTAAACAAACACACATAGACATTCTAGACAGCAGCTCGGGATTAGAGGGCACTTGAGTCTGCGGAAAGAGAAAAGTGTCTTAGAATTATTTAGTTTAGCCATGGTTGTGAAATAATAGAAAAACCCAACCGTCCAGGTCTTATAAATAGTTTTGTGCTCTAAAAAAATATTAGCGAATTACACACGAGTACATAATTATCTTAACGCTTTTTGGAATAATATGTGTCCAACGTTCAACCTATAAGGGTAGGTATTTCATGTCCGGCAATATGGAATTACACTTTTTTATAAGGGTAGGTAAGTAACAGAAAGGTAAAAGGTGTTAAGTTACAGCTAAACATTTCCGATGAACAACAGACTACCTTCAAACGAGTAACTTATTCTATTCCTTTTCAGTATTAAGCCTATTGGGGTGTCTGAATACAAGTTGTTATACATTCTGGAGTTATCTTCAGTATTAAAGTTAGCGCCCATCCGGTTCTGTTCTCCGTTTTTAATAAATAAAAAACAAAAACCAAAGGCCTTCTTGTACATACAGTTGAGATGCGCGACTTGAGATGCGGGCGAAAAAAACATTAGTCACCTAATAGGGATTACCTGAACGAGAAAAACATACTTCCAACACAGTCTTCTTGCGTCATCATCGGTCTGTGATGTAAGCAATTTTCCTTCTTCAGGTGACATGTTCTGCAAAGGTGATGACTATTCCAAGAGAGAATATTTGCTTGCGTGCGACTTCTACGAAGACCAAGAGGCCCCAGTAGCGGACCTGCTGCAATACTACCCGGACCCGGACCCTGAAATCAACCCCAAATTGTTTTGGCCCAGCGCCAAGTGATTTCAACATAACGATACATATTAAGTACATAATTATTGTGTTATTAATTGATGTTTGGGACAATTTGAATTGCAATTAGAATTAAAAGTTTTGTTTTGACTTTTATTCTTGGTTACCTCCTGAAATATAAGTGAATGCCCTTCCATTGGAAAAATCTTTCCTAATATTTATCATTATGTGTTTAAGTACCTATTTAAGTACAAAAGTCCTTAAACATAACTTAACATAATGGTCTAAGAGCTGGCCACGTCAGATGTGACACAATAATGAGAGCAATGAAACCTGTCTAGTTAGACTGCTTTACCATCCTTATTGCTAGATCCGGGCATCTGGCAGCTTTTAATGGGTGGATGTCAGAGTGACACACCAATAAAGTTTATAAGTTGGAAAAAAGTAATACCAAAATAGGTAAAAAATGCCAAAGTTGTATAATTTATAGAGGACAGGGCCTATATTTTAACATTAGATTAAAAACCATTGTCTATTATTGCGGAAACAAAAATAGTAGGCGACTAACTAAAAATTGCATTTTACATCATTTGGCACTACTTTCCCCCAACAGAACCTTCTGGATATGATATAACCTAATTAATTACATAATTTCCCATAATATTACATTAAACCCAGAACTCTAGGATTTGTTTTCTTCAAGTTATTTGCATTCTTTGACCTCCACCACTTTACAGCTGCCAGATGTCCGGATATAGAAATAAGCATAGTATAGCAAACTAACAACATGGGTTTCGTTGCTCTCATTATTGTGTCATATCTGACGTGGCCAGCTCTCCGTCTATAAACATAACACAAGTATCCTAAACTAAATCTAAAAAAGGCCCCCGTGGCATGGTACCAAAGATGCTGGCTGCGTTACCCCGCTGAACCGCGAGACTAATACGTTGAGCGAGGTAACTGCCAGCTCTCCGGTCCCCCGTTGCGTCTCTGAGTCTTTTCGATAGATCACCGAAAAGACTCAAAGCGCAAGGGCCCCACGGACCTAGCGTTTCGACGCCGAATGGAACAAAAGCGTATTCGGCACCGAGACTACTGTACTTCGCCACCTCCGCCGCAGCTGCTGCTCTCACAGATGTTCCGTGAAGATGTGACGGGGCCAGCGTGTCTACACGGGTTGCATCCCACACTAGTACCCGCCCCATACTCCACGGAATCAAGGTCATCCCGTCGGGTCTCTTGCCGTCGCTTCTCAAAATACCGGTTGGCTCCAACAGAGCAGGCACATTAACCGAAGCAAGAGACCGACGGATAATTTATTTTTATTTATTTATACAATTTAATTACACAGCATCACAGTTATTACACTAAACTAAATGATATCATTAAAAGCAGCATGCCGAGAAAAGCGGCCGCACTCCTCTGGCAGGAGAGACCGTGATGCCCCAACTGGTCCACGTCAGTACCGCAGGGGCATCGATGAGGAGCACAAACTGGGATCCCCAACCGGAGGCAAATCGAGAGCCGGAGAGTGTTGGGCTCTAAAAAAGTTCCAATTTTGGGAGAAGGATGCGCATGAAGCCAGTACCCAGCCTCATTAGTACCAACTGCCAAAAGTCTGGCTCTATCCGCAGTACCGCACTGGCTGAAAAGGGAATCCAAAGTTAATTTGCACGCCGGATCGTCCCAATTCCTTTGCGACTCGGGGTACTCAGGAATGTCAGCTCAACCTCAACCTCCAAGCCAGAGATCTCACAGTTTACATGAAGGATTTTTCCTATGAGACCAGCCGAACTATGTACCGACGACAAAAAAGCTGGCAAAGCTACACCCGACACCCTACGTACACCTAAACCCCCGTGTCGGACGGGAAGGGACCCCTGAGTCCAAGATCTCTCGCTGAACCTAATATTAAGGACTGACTCTAAATTATTTTTTATTAGATCATCTACTCGCGATAAAAGTTCCTGATTCTTCCACAAAAGGCAGCAGCGAAGCACGTAAGTTAATTTCGGAATGAAAAAACAAAATTTAATAATGGATAGAGCATAATGGGGACTAATTTCAAGTAAACGGTGTGAATGATCCTGGAATTTTGCAATTGAACTTTGGATATATTCAGGAAAACTTTCCTCGAATATTGGGGATCCTAGAAGGCAAAGTGTACTTTTATCCAGTATCTTAATATTGGGCGCCAGATGATCAAATCTTTGTATTAGGCTATTGACATGGCTACCAGGATTTGGAAAAAATAGTTCGCACTTGTCAAAATTTAACTCTAGACCGATGGATTTGAATTTGTCAATTATTAACGATAAATCCGCCAGCACTGAGTCCATGTCCCCTCCTAAGGTCCCATCATCCAAATACATACATTGAATTGCGACGACAAACTTTTAATTATTTGGTTTATCCCCAAACTAAAAATTGCCGGCCCTAGGGGATCCCCCTGCTGGCAACCGACTTCGGACGATAATTCGTTGGAACGATACATGAGTTTCGTAGGGTCCGCATAACAATGTAGAATATAATTGACTCAGGGAGCGTACCTTTCGTGCCGATGACAGCAAATTGACGTCACGTTGCATATAGGTGATTCCAGTTAGTCTTATTGTAGTCATCAATCATTAATTATCAATCATTTATTCATGTGTGTTTCATACATCATAACATAATATTTTATTGTGTAATATCATAATATGATATCAGTGATAATTGAGCATAATTTAAAATTTAAGAAACTGGATCATGATGTATGAAACATGACGTAAAATGAAGAATTGATTGATAGTAATGAAAAATAAAATGGCATGTTTTCCGCACTGATACAGATGGAAATTGACATGGTATATCTGTCGAAATTAATATAAAATATATTTGAAAAAAATCGTTACAATCTATATAATAAAATGATTCATGATTAATTTGATAGATGAATGATTGATAATTTCAGAAAAATTAGTATCACCTATATGCAACCTGACGTCAATTTGATGTCATCGGCATGAAAGGTACGCTCCCTATATAATTGTATATTTCAGGAATGTAAGATTTAACTTCAGAGAGCAAGGTATCCCTGTTTAATGAATTGAAAGCATTCCCGACATCGATTTTCAGTAAAACCTCACACTGACCGCCCTCTAAAAAGGTCCGAAGCGCATGCACAGCAGCCTCGCAGCCTCCACTGACACCGAAACCCAATTGAACCGGTTCAAAAGTTTTTTGCAAGTTTGGCAGAACGTATCGGACTGCAATTTTAGAAGCCAAGCGGCGAAACGTTGAACCCACAGCAATTGGCCTTACACCTCCATCTTTCTTGGTCAGCGCAATTAAATTTGCCCCGTATATAATAGGTACAATATCCGGATGGATACCGCCTGTGTACATAAAGTTTATTAATCTAGTAATACATGCGATGAGTTGCACCCCAGCATCCCCCGCAGACGGGCATGACAAGTCCTTTAAATGTTGAGGAGCAAGGCCATCCAAGCCAGCCGCAGAACCAGTTTTGAATGAAAGGATGGCGTTGAGAACATCGACATCTTTGATTTGGAGGCATGACTCTGACGGTACCGGAGGATCAAAAAAGAAGGGGGTTGCAGGAGCGGAAGGGTGTTTAGCTTGAAGGGCCAATAGAGTGCCTGGGATATCCGGAGATAGCACGTCACTCGAAAAAAGAAGGCTAGCGGCACCTTTAAGATCTCCGTCGCTGATCTTTTCTTCAATAGATTTTTGGCGATTGAAAGTTGACGTACGGCCTTCCTGGGAGTCTATTCGACATGGCATAACGGACAGTAGGTAGCGAGACAACTATGAGATCACACTTTTGTGACAGTTGATTCACCTAACCACCTACGTCAAAATCAACAGGTCTCGCTAGAGGAATTTCTCTATTGGCATGGGCGCCATCTTATTGTTTTGACGTTGACGTCAGTAAATTATGGGAATCCCACGTAAGGCATTTATTTACCTCTAGTAGGTAAAGAGAGCCTTGAAGCATTTTATGAAAACTCATTTGAAAGCGACATCTCTGAATGTCTTCTGAAACTAAATACGTGTGTGAGTATGTGTGTAAATCATACGTGTATTTTCGTGCTACAATACTAGGCTAGAACTAGGACAGTCTACATAGACGGCTTACAAGCAATTTTTTAGATTTGACGATGCATTTTTGGGTGTAGCAAGTGTAGCAACTATGACGAAACCTGTGCTTTGGGTAAAAGATATGTGACAAATATTACATATTGGATAAAAATGACTGGTATGAATGATTTTAAGATTTCTTGTAACCAATAAATGTTTTTTGTCACAAGAAATAAAACAATACATTGACTTGTAAACCGACCACGTAGATTTAATATTATGTAGAAAAGGTTTAGTGTAAATAAATTATAATATCAAGAATACAACCTTGATATCTATCTCACGTGTTTATATCGAGACCCGAAAAAGTGAAAGTGCACAAAATTATAACGAGTGTATGGTTAAAAAAGTGGTATCTTGAGCGTTGCGGGGGGCACTAGAAGCAAACAAACTGCTGCCAAGAGTATTACAACATTTTTCACCACGCTACGGCAAAAAATACATAAAACAAAACAATAGGTAAATACATAAAACAAAACAAATTAATTCTGCCAAATATTTATGGTTCAAAATCATCGTTCTATAACGTAAAGTAATTACTGTTCTCCCTTGTGAAAAAAAACAATTTTACTGACGCTTTAAAAAAATCAAGATAGGCTGCTGGATAGGGTGGTGCTGATGGGGTGAAAAAGCATTCATACACAAGAAAATAGTTTTAATAAGAAAACCTAACTACTAATAATATAATTATTTAATTTTGCAATGTTTCTGTCTGTTTTAATACCTACTTATTTTTACAACTAAATTACAATAAACAATTTTCCCCCTAATATCAACATGTTGCACATCAATCGATAGGTGTTTAAAAATAACATTGAGGTTTTTTTGAACATTTTGTGATTTAGTGAATATTTTCAGAAATAATTGCCTCGAAAATCAGATAAGTCCATATAATATACTTAAAAAATTTTGAGAAGATTATCTTATTTTTCTATTACATACTTTCTACGAAAATTGTTTTGAACATTATCAGTTCAGCCATTTTTGAGTTATCTCCAAAAAACTTCTTCCATAGGTATCAGATACGACCTTCTGGTATTAGTTTGGTTCTTATTCCATTGAAGGTACGGAACCCTCTATTATGCGTGGTCCGACACGCACTTGGCCGGTTTTATGCTAGTCGCCTATGAACGACTCTTTTACTCGGTAATAATTTTCAACTGTGGCTAGGGCACCGAGTAAACAATAGTACTATACAGAGGTCCCTCTTTGACGTTACGAATCATGTTGTCCCTTCTTCACGCATGGCAAGTTCTCTTTCTCACTCAGGCAAACGTATCGGATACTAGTTGTCAAATTCAATGACAGAAATGCACATCCTTGGTTAGGGACAAGGTTTAAGAAAAAGATCCACTTCATATAAATCCGTGATACGAACACTGATTACACCTTGTTAGCCCGCCCCACTGTAAATTTATCAAACATCTTATCGGTTGGCTTCCATATAGCGATATAGAGCCCATCTTCGATATCATGAAAAAATTAATCTTACTAGGTCTTAAATGGGCGCTAGTATGTATAACACGCTGTAAATTGTTCTTGAATAAATATCATATCATATCATATGGCGTCAAGTTGAAAATACAAGAAAATAACGTTAATTAATCAGTGGTTTTACCGCTCCAAATTTGTACTCACGGTAAAGTCTACTTCAAATAACCTACATACCAAATTCCGGTGGGAGCATACAATAGGCATGGTGAATTTTTTTCATATATGGTATCAATCGATTCGTTTTGTTGTGAGGATCAAATGTCTATATGGGGCCGTGTCGTCAAATGGTTGCATTGCAACGGAAGACCAGTGCTGGCCCTGCCGGCATTTAACGCTGAATTGCGACGATTTCGTGGCAATTAATGTTTCGGGTTGTATATGTTATTGTTTATTATGTTTTTTTGTAATTGTCATTATTAAATCTTTCATTCATTCATACATTCATGTTTCTAAAAGAATGCTTTAAATGTTCATCCCTATATTTTTTTATTTAAAAAAAAAATGGTATTCAATATTTATATGACGTTCTAAATAAAACAATTTTTTTTTAACGTCCTAGAACGCAATTTTTTTTATGGAAGTTACAAAAACTATTTAAAACGGGGTATTTACCATGGGTATTTGTTTTGTCAAGGTTCCGATATATATTATATGTATCGACATGTTAGAAACTAACAAACGAGGATGGTGGCAGCATTTTTCCGCTGTATCGCAAAACTTATGAGTTGAGCGAGGAAGCTGCCAGCTCTTTGGTCACCAATTGAGTCGACGAGCCTCTTTTTGCGTTCTTTAAAAAGTTACTGAGCACTGGGTCCCCACGCGCCAAGGGTTTCGACTACGAAAGGTATAAAAATGTTTTATGGGTCTTCAGTTTTTCAGCTTCTTTGGCCACCGCTCCTGCTTGTTTATTGGTTCCGGTGAAGTGAGAAGCCGCCAGTGTGTCTACGCATATAGCACCCCACAGGCACGCATGTGGCATTTACTTAAGTACCGCAAGAACACCTGTGTGGAGCACAAACACGGACTCAAAGCCGGAATCAGATTTCAATCAATCAGGTGCCGGTCCAGATACTATACGGTTTAAGACATTTATTTCTCAAAGAGATTTACATAAATCACTTACTGAGAAAACAATATTTATCTTAAAGCTAAATGGGAGAGGGTAGAATGCAAAAACTGGTGGAAGAGTTAAGAACAAAAGCGCTCGGTAACACCAAGCGCAATGCAACAATGTAATGTTGTGCATAAGGACCAGTTAAACCGAACTACCCGGTGCGTTCACTGGTTAACTTACATATGATTTGTGTGTATTCATTAAGTGCATATTTTGTGGAAAAGCCTTAGAAGACGTTTTTATTTTAGTTTTTAACTTTTATATGTTATACATTTTTGTACATTTATATATTTTTTCTTTTTTTTAAGTATTTTAATTATTTAATGTTATTATTATTTGACTTATTTCTATCCAGTAATAATGTCAATATTTCTGTACCCATCCTTTTCTATGTATATGAATGAAGGATGAGCAAGATGAGTAGAGAAATAATGTCATTATTACTGACAGTGTCTGGAAAAGCTGTCCACCTGTCACCAAACCTCCTGTTTGGTGACGGGTAAGCCGGTAGCCAGTGCTGCGGCTTAGGAGTGAGTGACTCAGAAGAAATTTGGCACAATACGTCGTCCCAGCTGCAATGGCATTTTGGATGGGTAAAAACATCCTGACCCGCCAACCACTTCAACAAGCTTTTTTGGCCTCCTCTAAGCCCACAGTTCCATGGTTTGGGGGTGGGGGTCCTGTAAGATTTTAGTGACTTTACCTACGAGGCTGGCTGAGCTGTAGACGGAGGAGTGTCTTACAGTTGATGTTATGAAGTCGACTATTTCTTAAAATGGTCTTAAATCCTTATGCGCCCGCCGGTATGGTCTTAAATTTGGTATTTTCTTACTAAACGGGTCTTATATCTTCCGTAAAAATTTCGAGCAGTAAGCTCAAAAATAAATTAAGGCTCAATAAATTGCGATTTCAACTGGTCTTAAAACCTTATACGCCCACCGTAATGGCCTTAAATTTGGTAAGTATGTAGATTTTGTGGGTGGTTAAGTAAGTGGGCTTCGCCGTGTGTCAAAACTTAAGCGTAACGATAAATTAACGTATATTTTTTGTATTTTCAACTTCACGCCACACATACTAGCGCCCATTTACGACCTTTAAGACTTATGTTTTCAATATCTCCGTGATGGGCTCTACAACGCTGTCAACGCTATATGAAAGCCGACCGGTAATTTTAGATTTTTGATAAATTTACAGTATAGCCGGCACCAGTATCTATAATGTTTAAGTAGTGAAGTATCAGATGTCAAACAATCCTTTAAGGCACTGACTACCAGGCTACCGATAGTAATGATAGAGGCGACCTCTAGTAATTGCCCCCACGAAACTTTTGCGCGAAGTTGATTTCTGACTATTCAAACTAGGTAAGATTTTAAGACATTTTCACTGAGAGCACATTAATATTTATAATTTTTATGTTTTTTAATTGTAGGTATTTATTAAAAATGTATAACTGTTAAAATATACTATGATTGGCATTACCTATTTAACCTAAAGTTCAATTAACATGCCATAAAAGAAATGTCGATATCTGGCCGAGGAGCGAATGGATAAACATCAAAAAGTGCGATGAGTTGTAGGTGTTCTTCCACCCTGCTGTTGGGAATATCTCTACAGTACCCTGCATTCACTGTGCTCTGCATTATTTTGTGTAATTTTGGATGCTATGTTAGAGTAGATTTCCTCAGATTAAGCAAGCCACTAGCAATAAATCTCCTACAACGCCTTGACTGTATGCGGCTGTATAGCCATTCCCCATGTACATGTCTATGTGGGATACTACATGCGAAGACACACTGGCGGCTTCTCACCTCACCGGATCCAATAAACATACAGATGCGGTGGCGAAAGCAGCTGAAAAACTGAACACCCTTAAAAAAATCGATGTTTAAAGAAACAAGTATGTATAGTTTAAAGTGCCATGTGTAACCATATCAATTCATTATATAAGAAATATAATATGATATAATATTGGAATATAACTTACACGTAAGTCAGTCAGATACACAATTACATTTACTTGCAGTAAACGTCAACTTCTTTTTTGAAATGAAGACCCATTGGTTTTCATATCCCGAGTCTCCTAAATAGTAATTCAAAACTTGGGTCTAGTTAGTGGCAATTAGTTATAATCATGAGGATTATGACTAGTACTACTGTGCACTGTATTTATTTACCTGATATATTTATATTTCCATAACATCCTCAACTCTCAGGATTAGGAATACCTTTGTAATATAAGAGTCTAACATTAGATTAGAATCTATGAAGAATATGTGTAAAATTGTTTGAAGGGTCTAAAACCTTAGTTAAGTTAGGAGGCAGTAGTAGGAGCCAAGTTTGAACCCGCGATCCTTAGAGCGTAAGTCGGGCGTCTGGCCGCCAGGCTACCGGTTTGTTTTGATAATTACTATACTGTTGCTCCATTTTTCTACTATGTTTATCTGCGTGAAATATCAAATATCAAACAATCCTTTAAGGCACTGACTTCCAGGTTACCGATAGAAATAACGGCCTAGCCCAGTCGGTAGTGACCCTGCCTACGAAGCAGGAGGTCCCGGGTTCGAATCCTGGTCAGGGAATTTGTTTGTGTGTTTATCACAGATATTTGTTCCTGAGCTATGGATGTTTTCTATGTATTTAAGTATTTATCCATATTTATCTAATATATATATATACTCGTCGTCTAGTACCCATAACACAAGCTTTACTGAGCTTACTGTGGGCCTAGTTCGATTTGTCTAAGATTGTCCTATAATATTAATTTATTTCTCGAATTTAATTTCTTTTCTGATGTTTTTGAAATGCCTCAAACTTTCCATAGACGTTGACGTAACAAAGACTGCAGCACTATAAGTAGGTATTAAAACAGACCAAAACATTGCAAAATTAAATAATTATATTATTAGTAGTTAGGTTTCCTTATTAAAATTATTTTCTTGTGTATGAATGTTTTTTCACCACATCAGCACCACCGCCTATCTTGATTTTTTTAAATCGTCAGTAAAATTGTTTTTTTTTTTCACATGGGAGAACAGTAATTACTTTACGTTATAGAACGATGATTTTGAACCATAAATATTTGGTAGAATTAATTTGTTTTGTTTTATGTATTTACCTAAGCTTGTATTTTTTTGCCGTGGCGTGGTGAAAAATGTTGTAATACTCTCGGCAGCAGTTTGTTTGCTTCTAGTGCCCCCCGCGACGCTCAAGATACCACTTTATAGGGTTCCGTAGTCAACTAGGAACCCTTATAGTTTCGCCATGTCTGCCCGTCCGTCCGTCCGTCCGTCCGCGGATAATCTCAGTGACCGTTAGCACTAGAAAGCTGAAATTTGGTACTAATATGTATATCAATCACGCCGATAAAGTGGTAAAATAAAAAGTGGAAAAAAATTTTTTATTAGGGTATCTCCCCTATACGTAAAGTGGGGAGCGATTTTTTTTTTCATTTCAACCCTAACGTGTGATATATTGTTGGATAGGTATTTAAAAATGAATAGGGGTTTACTAAAATCATTTTTCGATAATGTAAATATTTTCGGAAATAATCGCTCCAGAAGTAAAAAAATATGCGTCCCCCCACTCTAACTTTTGAACCATAAGTTTTAAAAATATGAAAAAAATCTCAAAAATAGAACTTTATAAAAACTTTCTAGGAAAATTATTTTGAACTTGATAGGATGAATAGTTTTTGAAAAAAAATTACAAAATAATTTCTGAACTAAGTTTGTAATTTAACCGTATAAGCAGGTGTTTATTGTACCTGTAATTTCTATAAAATTACAATGAAATGACGTACTTTCAAATAAAGTAAAAACGGTGAAAATCGGTTAACGCAATAAAGAATTATTCCATAAAAATCATCTTCCATACTTTAAGCTCGCGCGCAATAGTTTACTTAATTTGCCGAGAGATGTCGCTGTACGTGGAACTCTCGTATCATATCCTACTGTGACGGACGGAAAACTACGGAACCCTACACTGAGCGTGGCCCGACACGCTCTTGGCCGGTTTTTTAACCATACACTCGTTATAATTTTGTAATCTTTCACTTTTTCGGGTCTCGATATAAACACGTGAGATAGATATCAAGGTTGTATTCTTGATATTATAATTTATTTACACTAAACCTTTTCTACATAATATTGGATCTACGTGGTCGGTTTACAAGTCAATGTATTGTTTTATTTCTTGTCACAAAAAACATTAATTGGTTACAAGAAATCTTAAAATCATTCATACCAGTCATTTTTATTCAATATGTAATATTTGTCACATATCTTTTACCCAAAGCACAGGTTTCGTCATAGTTGCTACACCCAAAAATGCATCGTCAAATCTAAAAAATTGCTTGTAAGCCGTCTATGTAGACTACCCTAGTTCTAGCCTAGTATTTTAGCACGAAAATACACGTATGATTTACACACATACTCACACACGTATTTAGTTTCAGAAGACATTCAGAGATGTCGCTTTCAAATGAGTTTTCATAAAATGCTTCAAGGCTCTCTTTACCTACTAGAGGTAAATAAATGCCTTACGTGGGATTCCCATAATTTACTGACGTCAACGTCAAAACAATAAGATGGCGCCCATGCCAATAGAGAAATTCCTCTAGCGAGACCTGTTGATTTTGACGTAGGTGGTTAGGTGAATCAACTGTCACAAAAGTGTGATATCATAGTTGTTTCGCATGCGACTGTCAGTTATGCCATGTCGAATAGACTCCCTGTACGGAGCGAAGAAAACAAAATTGTCAGGCAACCGCTTGAAAATTAGCATGCTTACTCTTCATCAATCATCATATACGGATACCGGACACAAATTGCCATCCGCCCAGGCCAGGCAGTAGAACCATCAAAGTTCATCAAACTCAAAACCTAAAGGGTACTTCCCGTAAACTTAGAAACTTGAAACTTGGCACGAAGAAACTTCATATAGCACAGACAAAGGAAAAATTACTAAAAGTAGACATTTTCAGAAAAACATACAATTTTTTATTTTTTTTTATTTTAAACTTACTACCTCGTAAACGCGTAGAGGTATTAAATTGAGATTAGTAATAATCATACTACAACTTTTGCTTGTTATAGGTTTGTACGGAACCCTCGGTGCGCGAGTCCAACTCGCACTTGGCCGGTTTGTTTTTTGTTTTGAAACCTATCGTGCGTGGTATCAAATGAAAGGGCTTTTTGAGCCGATTCTAAAAATAAATCACATCAGTACATTTAAGTCACTTGTTTTAAATTAAAATAAAAATAAGTTTCAAAACATATCTTGTTTGGGCCCCTCCAGATACGATACGGTTGAATATTTTTTTGTAAAATATACGTCAAATGATACCTAATATCCTTATATCTAACACTAAGAAAGCAATTTTAAAAATATTTTCATTTAGTATTTTATTTTTATTTTTCATTATTACAAAGTGTGATCTATCAATCTATTTAGACTTTTTTGACTTTTCACTTCACTTCACTTTATTCTATTCTATTTTATTTTATTTCATTTTACATGTTTCTCAATCGTATGGCTTTGTGTCGCGTTTTCGTGACGGCGAATTGTTATTCCACGACCGCTACGGAATGACAGCTCATCATCGTAGTTAGATTAAAGAAAGAGGCTAGCTGTCTATCATGAGCAGGTGCTATCTGCAAACCCGGCTAGGAGTAATGCCGGCTGTTGAATGATAAGATCACAATCATTACTAATATAGTAATATATGATCCATATCAACCGCTTTTTTTCAGCTTTATTGATTTGAGTTAGCCAAGAAATCATTAGATATACATAGTTATAGGATACAATGGACATAGTGGAATGTTACCAAAAACTGAAGTGATTGCCTGACTGCTTGTTTATGTCGGTACATACCTACCATGCAAGTCATTTGATAGCCTACTTTTAAAAAAAAACGGTGTTGAAAGCCTGGTCATCACTCATAATCATAATCAAGTTACTTGCCCGAAAAATTTATATGAACCGTTGTGGCACGTATACAGTTGGGGCCAAACGGCAGATAGCCGCAGATTCTGCTACGTGACCTAGGTTGAAGCGAGCATCTACATGGCTGACAACCAACCAATTGCTTCTGCCAATGGTTGGCAGAGCACGCCTAGCCACCAAGTGCGTTTAAAGGTCATGTAGAATTTGGCACCAACCACTGGCTACATGGTTTAAAATCTCAGTTTTCTGCCAAGGTCCCGTGGCAGAGGGCTATGGTTGTATGCCGTCTGACCCTAACTTACGCCAAACGCCACCGACTTTGCATAATAGCATTCTTAGTTCTAATTCGGATCTGAAAATTGTAGATGAGAAAAACAATTCAAGCTTTCAAGTGCTAGGCTCAATTGACATATAAGTAGCTATCAGTTTGGCGGTTGGGAATACGTTTAGTTATTTGTAACAACTAGTCTGCCCTAAGATTTAATATTTCCGGTTTATATGAAACTGACAACATAATCCACATTTCATGTAAAACTGGCGGCCAAGATTCACATGCTTGTCACAAGCATGTGAATCTTGGCCGCCAGTGGCAGCTTTCGCTGTAAAAAAGTAATTAGATCCCAGGAAAATCCAAGGTCTGATGTTTTTTTTATACCACAACGGTGACAAACATACACCGTATGCTACGGTAAGTAAAGTCTGGCCTCCGAACGAAGAGCCCATAACAATTTTTTTAGATTTCACTCAAACTTCACATTAAATGTTATTGGTAAAATCTCATTTCAGAGGTGGCCTAGATTTACAGTCTTACATATTTTTACACTTTTTGTTGTTTGTGTACAAATGCTAAACCGCGTTTAGGTAGCCTAATTTTAAATACTATTTATGAAAGGATGTACCCCCATTATTAGGATTGGAGGGTGAACTTTGCATTTTTTAAACGGTTTTATTTAGCTTGACCCCGTCATAGATTAATTTATGACCCCGTGTATTTATTATAGTTTATGTGCAATATTTGTGTTTCTAGGAATTCTCGGGAAATACCATTTTTTTAAACAGATCCGCCCCCGTCCCTTTATGGAGAGGCTCCATACAAAACTTCAGCTTTCTAGACGTGCTTTAGAGGTTTGGGTCAGTGAGAGAGTGAGTGGCCAAGTCGTCGTATTTTGAGTATCTATAAAATCTAAAGTATTGTATGGTTCGTGTAAATGTACTCACGACTAATGTGCCGGCTCTCTCCTCTGCGAACCTGGCTGACGTAGAGCCGTGTCAGCAAGATTTTTGAAAACTGGGTATACTCATTTTACCCTGAAAATTCGACCAGCTTTTCTTTTCTCTACTTTGACATCTTACAGAGCAACTTATAAGCGCCACGATAATACTTGCTTCTTCGATGAATGGTATATGGTATGCACCACTGGCACTGCACCCTGCGCCTGCGTCTGTATTGGAACTCGGTGTGCTGCGCGCGAGCTGTCCACGCGCACGCGCCCGTGTTGTCGTGCTCTGCTCGAGCAAAAGCAAACAGAACAGAACAGTCCGTCTCCGGCGGTCGGCCAGCGCGCATGCAACACCGCCGACTTCAGCGCGCGCCACCACACGTCGTTACAAAAACACAACCACGTTACAAAAAGGTCAGTTACGCGAATATCTAAAACATCACAATTACCTCTTATACTACACAGGTAGGTATTATATATATTATACGTAAATGTGTCTACAAACTGCTTTGCGACTACTGTTATACTCGTACGGTGAAGTGCAATCACTTGAAAATTATAAACCAGTTTATGTCAAGTGTTTTAACAATGACTTAGGTACTTGTATAGAATCATCCCTAATTGGTGTCAACATATAGATCGACAGTTACCGGTGCCCGTTTATCACCGTCCCCCCCCCGTTTATCAGTATACACCGTCTTTTTTCGGGTTTCGTTAATTTTAGAGGTACTATCGGGTTCAGAATTGCATGGCCAATTTATGAATGAATTCATTGATAAATTGACCATGCAATTTTGAACCTGATGGTACATACCTGAACTTAAAATAAGTAAATTTCTCAAAGATATTAGTATCCTAATTAGCTCCATTTCTGATATAATCGATAGTTATTTTTTATCTGATATCAATTGTATAAATCTGCATTGCATTATTCTTGTAGTTTGAGACACCGCTACAAAATGACGCACCTATCTGTTTAGTCAATAATTACCTATGCTTGAAATTAAAATATTAATATGTTGTTTTACTGAGTAAAATTTGAGCGAGTTGGCAATGGAATGTAACTTTCAATCATGATGTATATATAAGGTTCAATCCACCGTTCGTACCAGTGAATATCTCGAAACTTATAATGTACTTAGATATACAAAATATCATTTCTTATTTACTAGAAAGTCGCTTGTAAGTGAACATATCGTGAGGAAATCGGAAAAGTCAGATGGCAATAGCCAATAGCTTTCTGAAATAACAAATGTCTACGCCAAATCTTAGTATTAGGTTGCCGCGCGGACTTCGGGGTCCATTGAGCCTTGATAAAAATAGGAAGATGCTGACCTCACCTATATTTTTACACATTGTTGGTTTAAAAGGGAAGTTTTTAAGAATAAAGACACTTATGGCCCGTTTCACAATCTATAGTTAAAGCATATCTGTCAGATAAATGTTTGCTGTCCTTTTCTTTTATATGACTGGAGAAAAGGATAGCAATAATTTTAACTGGCAGATAAGTTTATCTGGAGATTGTGAAACAGGCCCTTAGTATTACAAATATTATTTGAAACGGGATATTTACCAGGTAAATATCCCGTTTCAAATAATATTTATAATATGAATGACCATGTGAGCTTGAAATCATATATTAAGGCCCTTAGTATTTTACATTCATGATTATTTTCCTAAACATACCCAGGGCCGGATTAAGCATTTCGGGGCCCCTAGGGGCCTGTTCTATGACAAGTAACGGTTAAAACTGCAGAATTTTAAAAGCTTTAAAAATGTATTAAATTAACTAATTTAGTACTTGAGAAATAAAATAAAAATCATGTTCACCAATTATTCGAAGACGGCTGGACCGATTTGGAAATTCTTTTTTTTGTTTGACAGAGTATACTTCACAGTTGGTCCCATTGTAACCAGGTCAGGATCTGATGATGGGATCCTGGAGAAATCGAGGGAACTCTTCAACTATTATAGGCACACCTATAGTGATTTGAGTATTTTTTACAGCAGCTCGACTAAATACTTGCTTTTGGAATGGTGGAGTCTAAGTGAAGTCGGTTCTTTTTTGCTTAAAATTATAGAAACTATAATGCATTTCCACCACCTTGATTTTATGACAGACATATTTTTGAAATCCATAACGATTTTACGAAAAACAATGAAGTTCTGCCAAACTGGATTTGTAACGGACTTGTACAACCCCGAATTAATCGAAAATGACTAGGTACCAGTACCAGTGCAACTGAAGTATTAAATAAATTCATTGCAAAAGTAGGAAAAACCACATAACAATGAAAAACTGAAATAAGTACCTTAAAAACAAATACCCAACAGTTTTAATTATTGTCGCTGATCAGTTGCCGACTGCAACACAGTCACGAGCGGTATTATTTTATCGAGGTACCTTTAAAATGTTATTTTATCGGTACCTACCCGTATCTTAGGAAACCTATTCAATTGATACCTTTGTTTTAGGTTACCGGTCTTTTGCGATTTTCGATTTGCGATTCAATGTTTTTAGGTAGGTACTTATTCGTTTTCATCAATTTAGGATAGGTGATTTTCATCTAACATTTTGTTTAGATGCCTTACGTGTACCTTACCTTCTTATACCTGTTGCTTCTATGTATTTCACTTTTTTAATGATTGTATAATAAACCAATGCTTGCTAATAAAAAGGATAATTAGTTATAAAAAATAAGTAGGTATACCTATTACTTTAATTCAGGACTCGGAAACCGGTATTTGCTCCATGGCTCCATACATACTAAAATACCGTTTTTTCCGTTCTTTCGTTTACTATTTCATATTTAATCTAAAAATCTTATAATATTGCGTTCTACATAAAAACCATATAATTAATAAATATATTGTGTAATTCCGGGTTTTTTTTGCGAAATCCGGTTCCGAGCCATAGACATAAACAAAAAGGAAGATGAGTGACGTTCATGGTAAACAAAACTGAAATGTGGTCCAGCACCTACACACTTGTAAAATGCTACACACCGCTATAATGTATGTGCATCATAGGCAAAAGAGATAAAACTATATAGTTCACACGGGTATGCAAGGGAGGCCTCCATATTTTGCACATTGCACAAAGTGTGACTGAGAGACTCTGCCACACGACTAATCAAATATAGGTTCCGGAACCTATATTTGATGACACACAATCGAGCGCCTGGTACCATATCTCCCTTTTTGTATAAATCAATGTTCCGAGCCCTGCTGTACTCAATAATGAATAATTGGTAATATTTTCCTTTAGCTATGTTTACCTAGCTACCGGGTGAAAAGTGTGTTTGATGATTCTTGCAGGCAGGCATTATTGGTAGCTTCGATAGGTAGGTACCTAGGTGTCCTAGGTATACTACAGGTGCACAGCCGGTGTACCCTACCTAGCTGTATCGTACTGTAATGAACTACATATGTAATAAAGAAATTAACTTAATACGTCAGCTTATGTATACAATACCTAACTTGCACCTACATAGCGGAAAGGCTTTAAGTTTCTTAAACTATTTAAAACCTGTTTTAAATTCTGCAGTATGTACTTACCTACCTTGTTTCCTTGTCGATAACCTTCGGTTGTATTATTTCACTGTCACTTACGTAGTGTAGTAGTGAGGTAAGGTGCTTAGGCGCAGATACTTTCACTGTTTAATGAAATTATAAATCTATTTTTAATAAACAAAACTCGAGAATTTAGTGTGCAAATAGTATTTATAGGGTAGGAAAATATTTTATGTAATAAGAAAAGAAATCTGTTTTGTGGTCTAACAAAACAGTTAAAAATGTATGATTATGATTTAGTATTTAGGTAGGTTATATATACCTATATCTAAATACTTTCGTTACACTAGTTGATTTTAAAATCTTAGAAAAATAAACTCGATATAACAGTTTTTAGTGCGGTCAGGTGTTCGAATGGGATGCCTAACAAGTGAAAAACCTCGCAACAATATACCTAAGTAGGTAGTACGAGTACGTCGACATACCTACTAACCCTCGTAAATGAATCGTCACGTTGTCACGTTAGTGGAACGATTTAACAATTTAAAACGAGACAAGACAATCACTACACCTATTCGATTGCATGATGATATATGTATATTGCAAGGTAAATAAAGTACTTACATAGTTACTTAGGTACATAGGTACCTAGTACTTACATAGGTACTTACATGGTTACATGAAATAATTAAATGTTGTAACTAATAGCTTTCAAACATTTACAAAAGTATAAATATAATATAATGAAACACATATAAATAGCTATGCTCTTTAATACTCATCTTGTTTGCTATCAACAGCACGCTATATTTAACACCATCTTTTGCCCGTGACTTCGTCTGGCAGTCCAAGTTATCTATATCCAAAATCTTATTTCGTCAATCGCCATGTAGGTACATACCCACTTAATTTAATCGCACTGTAAAATCAACGACACCGGTTACGAGTATTATTTTGTCCTAACTTTCAACTTCCTAGAATCAGTTTCTCATTCTTTACGTATACATAGCTGGGAGTACTACCTATTTACTTAGGTAATTGCAATAACCCTCTTGGATATCCAGACAGGTACCTAAAATAAAATCAAAATACATAGATGATCTACAGAGCTAAAATACGGAGCCAGTTTTAATTTTGATTGTATTTTTGAATTGCAGTGAAGAGCAAAAACAAACATTCCAATCACTATAAATAAACGATTAATCTTAAAATCCTACCGTTACACAAGAAACTATCAATTAACAGAAGTAAACTGTTGTCTTGGAGGTCATCGTGTTCAAGCCTGCTGGCCATCAGTCCACGCGATGTGCGGCTAAATAAATTATTCTAGGCTTCTATTTGGTTAAATATTTAGCGCAGATACACCTAGCATCACTATTCTAAAACGCCCGCCCCTTTGAAAATAGCTTCCTATTTATATCGGACAATCTTTGTTAGATGTTTAGGGCCATGCGCCCCACTGTACTCAAGTCTTAATTCTCATAATACCTAATGTTTAAGGCTATTGCTTACCTATATACACTGTAGTGTTAGATATTACCTTATTACATTAGTAGATATATTGAAAATAATTCGGTGAATTTTCCATACAACTTGGGAGTCTGATGGCCGGTTGGGAAGAGTAAGACTTCTACCGCAGATGCCGGTAGGCATCCCCTTAAGTAAGACGCATATAAAGGATATGGTCGGACAATTCACAGCCATCAGGTGAGTTTCAGTAGCTCAGTTGGTTAGAGCGACGGGCATGTATCTCGCAGTCGCGAGTTTGAGTCTCGCCTGAGGCAGTTAGTTTTTCTACTTCCCGTTTTTTCTAATACATTGATTCTTCCGATACCACGAATACCATAAAGTTCACTGTTCATTCAGTCCGACTACGGTAACTCTGGACTTGTGGCCAAATACGGAATAGCAAACGAAAACTTAACTTTTTTGGTAAATACATAGTATTTGACTCTCCACACTTCAGCTTCACTTGCAAGTCTGTGCAAAGTCAGCGTGCTCTGACTATAATGATGGGCAGCGCAGTGGACTGTGTGCGTTGAACCATGGACCGTGCGAACTGCGAACCTTGAGGGACTAGCATTAGCCATGCACAGCACAACACGAACAATAGCCAGGTCCCTAGGTAGCTAGGTACTCGTACTTGCTTCACGAACGTGACGTAAACTTGATGTGTAATTAGTTTCACGAGATAAATAAGGTTTGAAAATATTAGATGATAATCAGGGGTGTGTAACTATCGGTATAAGAACTATTCATAAATTTTTACTGCATATAACATTATTTGACATAATTTAGAAGTAGGTATATAACACGTAATATATATATAACACTTCAGACAATATAACATAACCTAGATATAATTAAGTAAATAAAACAACGAAACGAAGTCATTTTCCGTACCCGACTAACTATATTCCGCCTTTTAAATTTTGTTTTAAGAAAGCATAGTACAGATAGCGACACGGCTGTTTAAATTAATGATTTTGTTTGGCTGAATGAGTAAGTGCCTTGGCTCTTTCAATTTGTATGAATTTGAGAATTTTAAAAGGTTAACGCAGCGGACAAAAATGGAATTTCAAACATTTATTTTACTCCTATTACGGAGGTATTTTAATCCTAGGAGTATAATAATCATAGTTTTAAATTGAAAAGAACAAAATAAGGCACTTTCCGTGTTCGATTTATGAATAAAATGCGGCCCTTTCCGAGCCATCGTCATCATTATCATCATCAGCCCGTTTCCGAATCATCATCATCGTCATCATCATCATCATCATCAGCCCGTTGCAGTCCACTGCTGGACATAGGCCTCTCCCAAGGTACGCCACAGAGCCCGGTCTGCTGCTCTACGCATCCAGTCGCTTTCATTTATGTGTCGCGCAAATTAAGACGAACAATTTTACACCGTCATACAAAATTGTATGGGTGACTACGAAAACATCAACCAAGCAAGAAAGGCCAGTAATGTTGAGGGGTTATGTCTATACCAAAAGTTTAGCCATTAACTTTTTAGGCAATTTTGCCCAGTGTCTCCCACGTCACTCATACAGTTCGTATTGTGTTATATACATATATGGCAGAAAACACATTTCACCACAATTTTCGCGACTCATAATTTTAAAACTATAATGCCTAGCAATATATTTCCTGACAATAATTGTAGAGAATTTAATGGAAAATGTTTTGTTAATTGGCAGGTTTGTAGTAAGTTCTACCGTTTTAGTAAAAAGTGGAGGGGGGGACGGGACAATCACTTGAGAGCTGTTTTCTGACCCATGTAAGCTATGTGCATGCAAAGTTTCTTGCTTTCTTCCGGATGGGATCAGATTTTTAAATAATAAGTTATATCTTAACTACATCACGCATAGTAAATGTAATATCTAATCTCACTGATCTAGGCATTTGATGCTCACAACAAAGCGATTTTTTATTTTATTTTATTTATCTCTGGTCTGGCGCCCCGCAATAAGTACCAGCTTCTCCCACTTGACTTCACCCAACGTCGGGCAGTTCGTATTGTTGATGATCCCGATCTTACTGACCTGACGGCTTGCGGATCCCCTTACTCTCCGGAGACTGTTGGCTCTCTATGTGTGTTCTACCGTCTGTACAACGGCGAATGTTCTGAAGAACTTTTTGGACTGGTGCCATCGTCCGTCACGTTTCTACCATCGCACCTCTCGCCGAAGGAAAGAAGTTCATCATCACTTTATTTTTTTATTTATTTAATCTTTATTGCACAAAAAGAAAACTTATCGTACAAAAGGCGAACTTAATGCCATGAGGCATTCTCTACCAGTCAACCTTAACCACTTTCTAGATACTTGGTATACCAAAAATAAACGGGCATCTCGCTCATTTTTCCCTAATACGTGCCGAATGTGGTATGCCTCCCGAGATGTTTCCATTGCGCTTTGACATGGGGTTCTTCAAGAAGCGGGCGTACAGGGCTCTCAAAGGTCGGTAACGCATAGGCGGCTCCCTTGATGTTGCTTATGTTCATGGACGACGTTGACCGCTTCCCATCAGGAGTCTCGTCTCGTTGCTACTAGTTTTATAAAAAAAATAATTGATGATTTCAAATATTAACGAGTATTTCACATGTTTACTACATAATTATGTAGAAATCTGTGAAGGATGTAATGTGGTGTGTACCTTTCTGGTCTACCTTATTAACAAGGTCACTTTGAATTTATTTTCCTCAACTACACTAAAATCGCACTGTGGACTTATTTACTCTTATCGTCATCGCATCTCCTTCAGATCATGCTACAGCGACGCTCGCAAATGCTTAGATTTCATCACAAAACTTGCACAAAAACACCTCAATTTTACGTGTTTGCGTATCCTATCGCGTTGTAGGATGGTATTTTTTTTTCTATAGGAGAAGGAACATATTTTTAAAGATTATTTTACCTTCCACGTGCAGTTTCTAATTTGACGACGTGAATATTTTTTAAACTATGTCCAAGTTAAATTATTGTCTCATGTAGACGGAATAATGGACTGTCCTACAGTTTTTGTCATTCCGGCCACAGAATCATGAAAATAAATAGGTGCATAAGGCCAGAAAGTATATTTTTAATAGAGCGCCACAGTCTGAGAACTTTTTGAGGCTTCAAGTCTGAAGCACCATCTGAACGAGATCAATCCAAAGTTACCGTAGTAATAGCGTAATCATAGTAACGCTATCATTGCCATCAATTACTTGATGCGTCGTACTCTCTGCCCTACATTATACGGTAAGTTTGCACTCGTTCAGGTGGTGCTTCAAAATTGAAGCCTCAAAAAGTTCTTAGACTGAGCCGCTCTATTAAATATAGGTATACTCTCTGATAAGGCGCACGTGGATACCATCTAATTTATGTAGGAACGTTGTATTACTACGTAAACCTATAAGTAGGGCAGATCCCCGGTTCTGGCCACTTTAAGAGAGTTTGTCTATTCATACGTCCGTCATTTTGTGTCAATAAGGAATTATGGCGCTCTTCATGTACTGAGTAATTGAAAATATATTACTTTAGTTGTATAAATATCCGATTCCGATGTTTAAATTCTGTAATTAGATCTTTTTTATATAAAAATGTTATGTCAGAAAAGAGCCCGTAAGCCACTTACCCATATGACTCCTGACAATTGACAGCATAAATATACCATAAAACCATAATTTACTCTTATACCCATCAACTATATGGCCAAACCCGGCACTGGCCAGAACCGGAGCATCTGCCCTATATTTAACAGGTTTAACCCATAGACATATAAAATAAGGAGACGGAATCCCACGAAGATAAAACTGTGATTCCATAATAAGCCGCGATCTCGTGCACACACACTCACTTTTGACGTTTGAACCAATCACCGCTCGTCCACGAGTAGTATATGTGTGCGTGTCGCGCGTAAACACGAAGAAATCGGCTTATTATGGAATCACAGTTTTGTCTTTACGGCGCTACGTCTTCTTATTTTATATGTCTATGGTTTAACCTCATCGTGAATGTATGTACTCGTACTTAAGAGTAGAACAGAACAACCATCATTCATTAGCGACTAGCGTCGTTACCTTTTACCTACCTTCGCAAATAAAGCGAGTAGTGCCTTTCACTTAATAACGTTGACTCAAAGTGTACAAATACGAAGCACTTATATTTACATTAGTATTTCTCACAAAAAAAAATTTAATCGTACAAAATTCGTCAACCAGACGGAAAATCTACACTACAGTATGTACGTAATTATTATAAACTTCTTATTTTCGACTAAAGTTGCTTGATTTACGTGTGTAAACGTTTGTAATAAACGGTTAAGTAGGTAGGTAGTCGGTTTTTAGCTATTATTAGTAGCAATCTAATGTTACCTACTTACTGTGTGATACCGAATGAAAATAAATATAACCCATAGCATTTTTTTATAAGTATATTGGTTTAAACGTAGGTATCTATGTTGGTCAATATGCTGTAGTAGGATTATTACTAGATAGGTATGCTCACAGACAATGAATAAGAGTCATTTAGTACGGGAATTTCTGTACGAAGTGACGCGTTTTCATTGTTTCACTCTAGCTCATGTAATAATTAAAAATAGGTATTTAACTCGTAAACAAGTACTATACTCTAAGAATGGTTAGGTAGTGAAAAACACTGAAAAAAAGTTTTGGAAGATAAAGTAATGTATAGTCTCTGGTATTAGTGTTCCTAAATAGTACTTACCGCCGCGATGTCATAGACCGCGCTGTCGCTGTCCCAAAAAAACCGGTCAAGTGGGTGTCGGGCCACAATGGAGGGTTCCGTATCTACTAAATCATCTGCTTTCCCACTACTACTACCACAGGCAATAAATGCCTATCTATATCCAGTGACATGTAGCCATACGATAATTTTTTTTTTTTTTTTTTTATACCACGACGGTGGCAAACAAGCATACGGCCCGCCTGATGGTAAGCAGCTACCGTAACCTATGGACGCCTGCAACTCCAAAGGCGTCACATGCGCGTTGCCGACCCTTTACAAAAAGGAGGATTCACTGTGTTGACGACTAAAGGAACAAGAAGGTCCCTCATCGTCAACACACTGGGTCCTCTTTGAGCTCTTTGGCAACCTTACTCACCAGCAGGAACACAACACTATAAATAAATAAATCGAAAAAACTAATATTAAAAGGTCGTATCTCCCTCTGAAAGACATGACTGAGATAACTCGAAAATGTCTTAACCAATTAAGTATAATGATGTTTCTTCTCATATTTTGTCAAATATTTTGAATCTCCGATTCCAAAGTTAAACAATTATTTGGACTCTCAGTGTGAATATTTCTGAAAATATTCACTAAATAAAAAAAAATTCAAACAAACCTTTACGTTATTTTTAAAGCCGTATCGATTAATGTGCAACATATTAAAAATTATTTAAAACAAAATTTACAATTAGTTACATGTTTGAAGTGCCTGCCTTCAAAATTTTACTACAAAGCTTAGTAGCGGCATACAAAATACACCTTATGTCAAAATTTCATTAAGATACTTCTTATAATGTCCGAGAAAAATGGCTGTGACATACTGACGAACGGACGGACGGACGGACGAACAGACGGACATGACGAAACTATAAACGTTCCCTTTTGTGCCATTTTTGCCATGGAACCCCAAAAAAGGAGGAAATAATAGTCAGTTGTACGAATAACGAATTGACGATTTATCAAAACTGGTAGGAGAAGGAAGGAGGAACCATTATAGAACTGAAGAAGTGACGCCATTACTTGGTTAAAAGGATATGGTGGAAAAATTCAATCATCAGGTAAGTCTCAATAGCTGAGTTGGTTAGGTTTGAGCGACGGGTATGTATCCCGGAGTCGCGACTTCGAAGGCATAATATTCCTAGCATAGTATTCCTGAGACAGTGGAATTTTCTACTTTTCCATTATCGAAAGAGCGGAGCGTAAGCGAACTGAAGTTATTTCAAACAACTTCGGATACCTAGACGTCTGTGCATTTCGATGGCTTTTTGGTTTTGAATAGTTGTCGCGCGATAAAAGTAACGTTCTTCTGTTTTATATGAAATTTGTTGGGGTTGTAGTAGAGCTCAATACAATTTGAGAGTTCGTTCATGAGCATGATCGATCAAGGGGTTTATGGAGCTAGAAGGCTCGACAAAATCATCATTAGGGTCTTGTATTATATTATATTGGTCAACTCGTTTACAAGAAAATCGCGCGATCTCAGTTCGAGGCGGACTACTAGTTTTAACCAAAAAAGAACCGACTTAACTTAGCTTCCCCAAAAGAAAAAGCCCGAGCTACTGTAAAAAATTCTCAAATCCTCGAAAAATACTCGAATCGTACCTTTCAACATTCTGAGTTCACGGGAAGTACCCTGTTTTGATTGATTCTTGCGAGTTTCGAAAATTTGCGGCATAAACGGCTGTATCTTTTGATTGCGTTGGCTTAGAAGTTTGATTTTATTTACAGCTCCAAGGTACAGTAGCCCTGAGTATTTGATATAAATTTCAGCTTGATACCTCTACGCGTTCCTGAGAAAAAAGGTCTTGACAGACGGACGGACGGACGGGCGGACGGATGGACGGACGGACGGACGGACGGACAACAAAGTGATCATATAAGGGTTCCGTTTTTTCCTTTCGAATTAGGAACCCTAAAAATAAGAATAAAATAGGAAAAACAAAGATCCCAACGAATTGAGAACCTCCTCCTTCGAAATCAATAAATCCGCTCAATAATTTTGAAGCAATCATTTGGCGTCTATTTTTGCATATTTTTCCTGTTGTGGTGTGGTGAAATTGTATTGTACTCGGCATCAAAGTTTATTCAACCTCTCTTGCCTTGAAGCCCTCGTTCGCTCAGATTACATTTTTTGAACCACTCGCTGGCTCGGGTCTCAATAAAAGCACGAGAAGTTAAACATCAACTTTGTCCCCTTGTATAATAAATAACTACTGATCTTCTGGGTGAAGGAAAACATCGCGTATTCGCAAGGAAACTGGACCTAATCCCATTAAAGCCTACTGTCCCCTCTGGGTTGGAAGGTCAGCTGGCAGTCGTTTCGTAACAACGAATACCTACGCCAACTCATTGGAATAGGTTACCAAGCGGACCCCAAGCTCATTTTAGTCGTAATAAAGACCGGGACAAACGCTAGGACAATGATGGTAGAGGACGAGCAAGAGTTCGGTTCATATCATAACATAGTACCTACGCCCACGATCCTCAACAATGATTATTCTAAGACTCATAGCTTAAAGTACCTATGGTCCCAACCAATATGAAAGAAAGCATAACTTTTGGTACACATGTAGCTTATTCAAGTACGAAAAACCGGCCAAGAGCGTGTCGGGCCACGCTCAGTGTAGGGTTCCGTAGTTTTCCGTCCGTCACAGTAAGTGTCCCCACTTAAGAGTTAAAATAACACCGCCATGTAGGATATGATATGAGCGTTCCATGTACAGCGACATCTATCGGCAAATTAAGTAAACTATTGCGCGCGAGCTTAAAGTATGGAAGATGATTTTTATGGGATAATTCTTTATTGCGTGAACCGATTTTCACTGTTTTTACTTTATTTGAAAGCACGTCATTTCATTGTGATTTTGTAGAAATTACAGGTACAATAAACACCTGCTTATACGGTTAAATTACAAACTTAGCTCAGAAATTATTTTGTAATTTTTTTCAAAAACTATTCAATCGTTCAAAATAATTTTCCTAGAAAGTTTTTATAAAGTTCTACTTTTGAGATTTTTTTCATATTTTTAAAACTTATGGTTCAAAAGTTAGAGGGGAGGGCACATTTTTTTTTAACTTCTGAAGCGATTATTTCCGAAAATATTTACATTATCAAAAATTGATTTTAGTAAACCCCTATTCATTTTTAAATAGCTATCCAACAATATATCACACGTTAGGGTTGAAATGAAAAAAAAATCACTCCCCACGTATAGTGGAGGTACCCTAATAAAACAATGTTTTCCACTTTTTATTTTACCACTTTGTCGGCGTGATTGATATACCTAACTATTAAATAGTACCAAATTTCAGCTTTCTAGTGCTAACGGTCACTGAGTTTATCCGCGGACGGACGGACGGACGGGCAGACATGGCGAAACTATAAGGGTTCCTAGTTGACTACGGAACCCTAAAAATGAAGTGTTTTTTACCCACTCACCCCCTTCCTCTGACTAGTCCTGATATCCAGCATTTTTTTTAAACAGAAGCGGTTCAGGTTTTTACCTATATAGGTATACATGAATTATCGAGATCATGGAATTGCATTTGTAGTGGTTGTACCGTTTGCAACAAAAGGAGAATAATTTTCTCTTAATTTAATAAAATTACATACCCTTAAGAAATGGAATAAGTAGTAGTCCTCTGTTTTTTGCTTTTAGTCGCTATCATGTTCTTCATCTGAGCTGTCACAAGTATTGATAATAAGATTGTTTGAAATTCGATCCATTTCCCCTTCCTGACATCGATATTTATTTTCTTCACTTTCGATATGGCGACAAATATTTTCCCAGTCCTCAGCAGTAATAGATTCATTCGTTCAGTTGATAAACTCATAATGCCTTGCATGTTTAATGAAACGTTTCTTTTCGCTACATATCCTTTTACCATGGACCAAATATTTTCGATCGGATTGAATGTCGGGTGATACGGTGGCAATCGTAAAACGGAGTGGCCATGTTCTTTTAAAATTGCATCTATGTGGTACTCACGAAACCGCTCTTTATTTTGTTTAATGAAATCATACAAACTGGTTTTGTACATCAACGGGCTATACGAAATGTTGTGTTCTGTCAACCAATCCATCATTTCTTGTTTATGAGAATTTGACGTTGGAGCACGATTCAAAAGTTTGTTGTGATAGGACGCATTATCTACGATAAGTACGCTATTCGGTTTAAGGTTCGGTATTAATTTTTCTTTTAACCATTTTTCGTAGTTGACAAAGTTCATCTGGTCATAGTAATCTCCCGTTTTTTGGTTTGCCTAAAACATTAACAAAGCGTTGGGAATAAAACCATATTTTCCTCCTGCGTGCACTATTATTAACCGCTGGCCTGTACTGATTTGTTATTTTACACCAAATTCTGTTCCATCGGTCCAAGCCTCTCCGGACACACGTGAAGTGTGGATGTAGGTTTCATCAGTATAAACTAGTGGTCTATCTTCAGACCGATATTCCGCAATTTTGGTAAGGTAATTTATTCTTAGCAGTCGTATGTTGTGTCTTTCCATTAATATTTTTCGGTTGTCCTCGGTCTTTTTCCATTGAAATCCTAATTTTTGTATTTGTTTCCGTAAGGTGGAAATGCCAAATTTGTAATCTATATCGGATTTTAACACAGAGTGGAGTGCCTTTAAGGTTGGATATTGCTTATGGGACAGATGAAAATTGTATATAGTTCTCCGGATGACTTCCTGATCAAAATCGTCTACTGCTGATGACGGACAAGTACGTAACTTTTTATTTCTCGGGGAGGTGAATTTCTTTGTTGTTGCGAATTTCTCACTATTGCTCTCAAACACAATGTTATAAACAGTAGAGAGACAAACACCTGTAGCTTTTTCAACTAACTGGGCAGCGGTGTAAGGGTAATTTAAATTTTTCTTCAGTTCAAGTTCAAAATATTTATAACAGTTAAAAATAATCTGCTTACTTTTACTTTACTCTCAATCGGACCAAAATTACTCACTGCCATATTTTTTGAAAATTATGTAACTTACACTTAGTCGTACGGGCTGACACAAAATTATTCTGATAATTGTGAGAATACAATAAAATCAGACGTAAAAATATATGCACAACGTACGGTACATTCTCAGAAGACCTGAACATGTCTATAATCACACCGCTGGGCGCTCACAACTCAGTATTCCAAGCTGAGTGCATGGGCACCATCAATGCGGCTGCCGCCATCACTGTAAGGAAAGTAACAGGAGCCTCCATCCGTATACTCTCTGACAGTAGGGCAGTACTGATGGCTCTAGGAAGTCACATCGTTACATCTGGACTAATACATGAGTGTCATGAACGACTAATGGAGGTATGTCAAAATAACAATATTGTCCTTCAATGGATTAAAGGTCACAGCGGATCCCGGGGGAATGACGCAGCAGATGAGCTGGCCAGGCAGGGGTCAGGTGCTGGGTCGATTGGTCCGGAGCCCATTCTTCTGACGCCCTTCAGCAAAGTACGCTCGACGTTGCTGGAACGAACCGGGAGACTGCACATAGCACTTTGGCAAAATCAAGAGGGATGCAGACAGGCTAAACAAGCCATTCCTAGCATTAACAATAGACTCACCAAAACACTTCTCCGTCTCGGCAAAATCCGGTTAAGGATGGTAACTAGTGTGATAACAGGTCATGGACCATTTAACAAACATCTCTTTAACTTAGGTGTTACAGACAGTCCCCTGTGCCGTGGGTGCATGGAGACAGAAGAAACGGCCTCTCACGTGGTACTGGAGTGCAACGGAGTGGCCCCGTACAGGGCAAAACACCTCGGATCCCCGGGTGATCTCCCCGAGGTCCTACTCAACACCAAAGGTTTGATAGGATTCCTCGAGGAGCTGGGCTGGCTGGACTAGCCGTCCTTCCTTCACGCAAAATAGGCGCCAGACGTCGAGTTGCGGAAACCTGCTCATACTACAATACAATACAATGCACAAGGTAAATAATATTCACAATTTGACACTGACATTATTTTGGTATTTACTTCTTCAATATATAACAAACCTACGAGAAGCAATACGAGAAAATAAAAATTTAAATATAGAATGCCTACAATATACTACTACATATGCAATTCCATGCTCTCGTTAATTTATCTATACTAATATTAATATAGGTAAGGCTGTCCAATATAAGCTGTGACTTATAGATGTCAAACCACAAGGATTATCTAAAGAATCTGATCGTCATTTAACAAGAGTTTTTACATGTAGATTACTAGATGTATACCGACATTACTGCATTAAGCTGTCTCTAACATAGCAACTTATTTTATAAAGATAAGAAAAAATGTATTACATAAGAGTTTGTGCAACCAGTATTTTTATTTTTTTAGTATTTACGGAAACTTCCATTAAGTTCATACATCCGATAACCATAAAATTATTTAAGAAAAATACTTTGATAAGATTTATGATTTAGGCCATACCAATGTTATCTACACATACGAAATGGTTTTACTGTCTTGGAAAATTCCATTTTGTGAGGCAACAACATACCGTCAGTAGGTAATGTGTCTGCTAAAATTTCTACTGTTAACTGTCTTCAAAGAGGATAGAGTCGTCGAGATTATCCTTGACTGTCTGATTATGTGTGTAGTACGTACATGTCATATGTAGATATACATGGGATGGGTGAGAACGGTGTTGTACTGTAGGGTCTGTAGGTACAACATCACTCAACTACTTTTGAAAAATTCGACCTGGTTATGTCCCTAAAGTAGGGCAGATGCCTCGGTTTTAGCCATTTTCACCTTTAAATTGAGTTTAGATAAAATTACAAGTCTATAGAAAATACAAGAGTAAATCAAGGCAACACAGATGCCACTATATTCTGATTCATCTAGCATGTGTCAATTGTCAGGACATATGCTATGTCGAGTTACGAGATAATTGCTATCTATATGTTAGTTAGTTAGTTAGTTATCCTGGGCGTTTTACCGCTAGTCGACATCCACTAAAACAATAAGATTGGGAGCTGAATAATCCATCATTATTTAGGAAGTCCTTGTATAAGTTACATATTTATTTATTTATTTATTGTTCAACGTACATGTCAAAAGTACGAGTATTATCTAAGGATAAGGTTTCTTGACGCGCATTTTAGATATTGCGTTAGGTATGCCTAGTGGCCAAAACTGGCAACTTGATTTCGTGATTTCGCCTATTGTGGCCACGTCCATGGCCACAACAGGCAAACATACTAACCTAGTTTTGGCCACTGTGGTATCAGTCCTAAAATTTTTTTATGCCGTCTGCGTGGATTTTGTAATCCCTAAGGGGTAACTTCTGGAATAACAACGCAAACTATTTCAATGCCAAATATCATCTTAATACGTACAGCGGTTATTGGTTGTTATTTCCCCATGCGAACTGCCACCCCTTTTGCATCCTCTTAAGGGATGATTTCTGAGATAAAACTATTTTATATCGTTCTCAGAGCTCAAATTATCTCCATACCAAATTTTATCTAAATCAGTTCAGCTGTTAATAATTCCCTATACAATTTTTCAACTCCATAAGAATTAATTTTCCGGATGAATTAGATCTTATGTTTTTTCCCAGAACTACAATCTCTATACCAAAGATAAACAGACCGGAATTCGTTCAAGAGTGTGACGCGATTAAACAAACATCAATAGTTCGCGTATCAATAAGTATACTCGTACCTATTAAATTTTTGTTTAAATAGGTAGGTACTTACTTTAAAATATACTGAAACGTCTGAAACAGTGATTCTTCAAATGACAGATTTTACTGGTTAGGTAGCTTTAGTTAGTACTATTAGTTATTCTGTGCTTTAGTACCTTTTTTTGTTTAATTCAGGCTACTATCTATTAAGTAGGTCGCTACACTCGCTATAGCAATAAGACCGCCTATTGTTTACCTTTACTTTTATTACTTATAGCTAATAAGTATACTTATACAGTGGAATATCTATAACTCGAACCTTGTTAAGTCGAAATCCTCTGTAAGTCGAAAAAAATGCCGTTCCCTTCCGCTAAGCCCCGAAATACTCGGTATCTCGAATTTTTTAGACTTTGTAACTCGTACAAAATGTACCTTCCTTTGTAGGCATTTTAGTACATATGTATACTCGATAACTCGAATTTCATAAATCAGACTCTGTAAGTCGAAGTTAGTAAAACATAGTGACAACTTACTTGGAATTCCCTGAACTCGAAGCAATAAAATCGAAAAGCAATGTCCGGTGTGTTTATTCTATTGTTTCTGCCTAGTAGGTACATGTGTAATGAATGAATCTATTCATTAAACTTTCTAAGACAGCTGTGTACCATAACGTAATGAACAAACCTAATTTCGATCAGTACTTCTTTGGCCGCTAACTTGCGAGCTATGTACCTACCATAGAAGTTCAAACGATTTTTTTTTGACTCAACACCTCAAAAAACTCAAAAATCGCGCCTTCCTAAGTCGACATTTTAGCCATCAAATACTTCATATCTCGAACTTCTTGTTAAGTCGAAGACTCAATAAGTCGAAGTTTTTTGCATTTCCCTTGACATTCGAGATATCGAGATGCTACTGTATATCAATATTCTGTACTGTGTTTTTTCGAGGTGTTCAAAATAGAGTATTGAAAGGTACAGTGAGATTCAAAATTGCATTGACAATTTATGAATGAATTCGTTCATAATTTGTCCATGCAATTTTTTAATCTGGGTGTACCTGTACCGGACAATGCTGAAAACGGGTCGCCTGTAATATAAACTAAGTTTCTTCTCTTCTCTAACACTCACGAAGTACTTACTTAACCCATGTCGTATGGTATGATTGGATGCTACCCGTACCTACCTTGGATGACCGGCTGTTACCTCTATGTAGTAGTTAATGTGAATATTTTTACCAAAACCGTGTACCTACGTAGTCCCGTTTGCCTTTCACATTACATTTCGATGGCATGGGTCTACCTATATATTTTGACCATTTTACTCGAACGTAACTCAGTTAAATACGGAAGCACTAACATTAAGGCTCATTAAGCCGGTTTATTTCCTCTAGGCTGTCGAGTCCTCGCAGGAACGTGCTCTAAATGGCTGAGATAAGTGGAAGTTTCCTCAATTTTACCACTTTATGGCAATGTTTGACGCAACAATGACAAGAGAAGCAGTTCCGCGAATACTTACCTCTGTTTATTTACTACTGCGTACTCATTCTGTCTGCCTCTGTCTCTCCGCCCATGCCTGTTTTGCTTAAAAAAAAAACTACGCTGATAGAAGAAGAGTCGCAGGTAATTTCCAAAAGCTCTCTCTTTCAGTATAATTTTGAATCATTGATGAATAAGCCTAATCTTTACGTACGAAATACTTCATATACCTACCTACCATTTTTAATTTGATCCACATACTTAGTATGGGTTTCACTTAGTAGAAAAGTGAAAAAAATTGTACGCAAAGAGAAAAAGTTGTGAATTTTTGACCATAGATAGAGTGCCCCACGATGAATATTTTTTGTTGGAGGTCCGTAAAATTTTTGGACATTCACATCAAAACCAGGGATCCCGTGCAATATGTTATTACTCTCTAGTTGAGGCTGCTAGGGGTATCATTTCCGTATAAAATAGACATGCAGAATTCATTTTTAGATCGTCATATAACTAATAAATGGAAATATACATATTTTAATCATAAAAAGTATCATAAGGAAGCATAATTAATGAAATTTTTAAATATACCTATAAAATTTTAAGGCTTTTACTATACAAAAACTACGATAAAAACATCTTTCGCTCGTGGTGTACAGTCAAGGTGAAAAATAAATATACGCCCAAAGCTACAAAAAGATGTACACATCAACCCTATTGCTATAAAAATACGGTCTGTGTACATATTAGTGGAAATGAGTGGTGTATACTTATTAATGACCTTGACTGTACATATGTATACACCGTGGGCTGGAATAACCCGACAGATCTTAACCACGAATTTCTAAGACTAAAAGAAGGAAAAAATATTATGTGACTTTAGGTCAATATCGCCAAAAAATTTCGTTTTTTTTTTCCATTTTTTGAATATTTATTGCACATGAAAAGCAAATGTTATTAATAAAATTATCGCCTAAAACAAATTGGTACATTTTTTTTGTAAAAATTTAGTTTCTGCAAAGTTTTCCTTGTCACTTTGATATCTGTCAATAAGGACGTGTAAACTATGTCCAATAGTGGCAACAACGGCATTAGAAAGGCGTCTTGTGATGAGTTATAATAAAAAGTGTATTTTTTTAAATTGGTTTTAACTCTGAAACTAGGCGTAGTCCAGAAAAGTTAATAGGACAGTTTAGTATTTAAATATGATCAGGAATACACTGTTAAAATCTGTCTAGTTATATGGGTTTTTTCCATAGTAAGTATCGAAAATCAGCTCTGCTAATGCTAACACTTTATGCGGTTAATGCGGATGCCGCATGCGTTATTGTGTAAATATAATTCTACTATGGTGTCTATGGTGCACTAGCGTGGATTTTATTACTTTAATTTTAGTCCTTTGTACATACAGTCAGGTCAGGAAAGAAACTCTGTATATAAACTTGAACATGCATACATTGAATCGTTTTATGCCACACTAACGATACTTTCCTTTGCTGCAGAGTTAAATATGAAGAATGCACAAAAAGTGAATGTAAGCACCATCAGCAGCAGCAGCATCGGTGGGAGTGTCATGTCTATTGATCAAGATGGAAGGTAAGAGTATGCTAACTATGTCAATATTTAAGTAAATGTTACCGGAGGCCCGCAGAACGCACGCTCCGAGCGGACCGAGCGTGCAACAAACCCACGCTCTACTATTTAGACGGAGAGCCAGCAACGTCAGATATGACACAATATTGAGAGCAACGAAACCCCTCTAGTCAGTTTGCTATAGGCACTATGCTTATTTCTAGATCTGGACATCTGGCAGCTATAAAGTGGTGGAGGTCAAAGAATGAAAACCACTTCAAGAAAACAAACCCGAGTAGAGTTCTGGGTTTAATAATGAGAAATTATATAAATATGTAATTAGATTATATAATTGCCAAAAGTTTCTGTTTGGGGGAAAGTAGTGCCGAACAACGTAAAATTTCATTCATAGTTTGTCGCCTACTGTTTTTGTTTCCGTAAACGCAATGTTTTTATTCTAATGTTAAAATATAGGCCCTGTCCTTTATAACTGAGACAATAATTTTGCTACTCTGACCTCCACCATTAAAAGCTGCCAGATGCCCACATCTGATAATAAGGATAGTATATAGCAATCTAACCAGACGGGTTTGGTTGTTCTCATTATTGTGTCATATCTAACGTGGCCAGCTCTTAGTCCATACGTTCCACCAGTTTATGGTCATCAGCTTGCCGACAGACTTGCCGGAATTGCGGACACATGTGACGGATCTTATACGAGTAGCTTGCGATTACTTGTACTGGATTGATCTTTGCTGGTTGCAAAATATTAGGTACCTAAAATATGTACCTACTAGTACCGGTTTAGCTAAAATTTCTGTATTATTTTAATAGGTTGTAAATTTTAGTATAAGTATACAATACAGCTAAACGGCAGCTATATGTAGGGTAAGTTGTTGGACAATGGAACACTCATATTTCAAACCTTCCCATCTCTGTCGTTCAAAGTTACGAGTGTGATATTTGGTACGAAGATAAACAATTTTATTGACTACCACATTACATTCCAAGGTTCCTCTTAATTTGTTTAGTTTCTGCATACAGACCGTATGTGATAAGATAACATACATGATTTTTTTCAAAAATGAGATTTGTTTTATTGTGTCCTTGTATTCAATGAAACACGCGAATTTTGACAGTTATTTGTAATCGAACATTGAAACAGGTTTAATCCTCATTGAAACAGTATTGTGAACAAGTGATATTTATAGGTACGCGTTCAATAAGGATATGGAAGGATTAGAAATAGGGGGTTTGAGTTTATCTCCAAGTTGTTCAAATTGTTCAATATTTATGGCGAACGTATCATGACGAGAGCGCTTGAGAACTGGCAAGGCGGAATATCTGTAGGTGGCAGGACCGCCACGAACCTTAGGTATGCAGATGACACAGCCATAGTAGCATCACGCCATGTGGAGCCAGCATCCTTTCTTAGAACACTGGAAGCAGAGAATGCTAGAGTCGGTCTAAAGATCAATCATTTAAAAATTAAAATAATGATAGTGGACCGACGTCAGAAACTTCAAGATGCAGATGCACTTCAAAGCTACGGAAAAGTGGAAGAGTTATACCTGGGTCACCGATAGCAAATGACGGTAAATGCCTGAATGAGATCATCCGAAGAGCCGGGATAGCTAAAAGCGCTATGGCGAATCTTGATACGGTGTGGAAAAATTGCAGTATTTACCGTAGAACAAATGTGCGATTAGCCTGCGCACTTGTGTTCTCCATATTTTTGTACGGCGCTGAAACTTGGTGCATCAAGAGCCAATAACATAGCAGGGTAAACGCTTTCGAGATATGGTGCTGTAGGAAACTACCGGCATTACAAAGCGACTTGCGGATATCTGTCAAGATAGGACTCTTTGTTAGTTCGGACACATTATGCAGTCACCTACGCCAGCGGTTCTCAAACTTTTCTTGGTGACGAAACCCTTTTGGAAAGCGAAATATTTGACGGGGCCCAAAAAAAAAAAAGAATTATATGTGCTAGACAGATAGAAGAACTGTTTTTTGTCAATATTAAAAGTATTCTCGCGCACAGAGGCCTTGCGGAGCCCTAGGCACTGCCCGGAGAAACATATTATTCTTGGATACGTGGAGAGCTATTGTAGCAAAGATCCCATTCCAGTGCGCTGGAGTGACGCTATAAAGAGGGCTGCTAATGAAAGCATATGATATACTCAGTTGAATTTTATTTAAATTTAATAAGAACTGTTACCCTTTTGCGTAATTTGGAAATGAACGGTACATCTAACTGGAAAATTTGGAAAGGCCTTACAAGACAACCAATTTTACTCGTTAAACTGTAATATTTGCTCCATTGGCCATCTAGATAAAGAAATGAACTATTATATGCATCAATAGTGGATTTAAAAAAATACTAAGTGTTTTCGCCATAGCTTTCAAAGAAACTAGCTTGTTTGGGAATAAGGCCTCGTACCTACCTTGACGTTTGTTGATATGTGTAAGGACCTACCATATACTTATTAGTCTATGGGACCTACACTTTAAATCAATTAGGTTGGTACGAAAGAGGCCGACTGTGGCCGTCATCGGAAAGTCTTGCCAAGGAGGCTACAGCTGACAGCTTTTCCAATGCAATAGGAAATTACGCGTGACTCCGTAAAGTGAAATTTCGCTTAAATCATTACGATCCCCTGGCATCTAACGCACGCATATTCCTTCGCCGTCAGGTTTTCAAAAGGTTAACGTTGACACTAAATATCAGTATTCTCGAAAATAATAGGGTTATACATGAAAGTGAAAGTGTTTCATTGTACATAACATGCTATTGTTTCATTTGGTAATAAACCAGGTTTTTTTAATATGTTTTTTAACCTAAAGTGTACAATTGCTCGTTTCCCTCAGATCTAAATAACTTTTATGCGTAGAGAATGCAACATGATATTAAATAATATAAAATCGCTGTCTATTATATTCATAAAAATTTACCAAATATATAAAAAGAATACTTTTTAGTAGTTAAACCAAAAAACTGTATGTATAGTCGTCTGCTTTCCACGCAGCGTGTTCAAAAACTGGGCCGCGATTTCGCGAATTATTTTTTATACAAATCAGAACCTTCACGGTAATTTTTTTGGTGGTATAAGCGCCACTAGTGCCGTTCATCACCACGCTAGGAATATATACATAACACTACCACCATCTGCACTGGGCCAAGCTATTTGGTAATCGACGAAGGTCGTACGCGGGCTTGCCTCACACAGAACAATATGCGTAGGCGCGAGCATTGCTAAACTATTAAATAACCTTAAGGTTTTAGTTGCGAAACATAATTTGATCCATAATACATATATTAAATACGTATGTAAATAATGTTATGAACACCAATCTTGGTAAATCACGTTCATAGAGACGAAAAAAAATAGACACGGACGGACAGACGGACATAACGAATCTATAAGGGTTCCGTTTTCGTCATTTTGGCTACGGAACCCTAAAAAGCGACTGATTCGGTAGTATTTTAAGAACCGTCAGCCATTAGACTTAAACATTATTGTAAGAATAACTATGTAAATAAATCTAGCTTATTCTAAATTTATTAAATAAGGTGCATTGATGACACTCTCACTTTCTCGCACGCTAACGTTCAAACATTATAAAAGACAAATTAACGTCGGGATCACCTACAACACAAAGCAATGTTATTACCCAATAAAAACTCTCATGCATGGGCAATCTCAATGAATAGCTGCTACTTATTCGTCATCTGTTGCGATATGATACCTATTATTGTTACTTAGAGGATCTGTAACACACTTTCACTTTTAACTTCGGAATCCCCCAATTTGGCCCAACAGCGAGCCAGTCGACTTGGGGCCACTAAAGATAGCACTCCTCTGCAAAAATGGTAAGAGCTTTTCGGATACACGATACGTGTGATTATTTTGTATGCTCGCGCTTAGTTCTTTAATTTGATTGTATTTTATAGAAATCCGCGACCATTCTGTTAATCCTGTGCTGCGTAATGACTACAGCGAAAGGAGAGTTAGAAGAAACCAAAGACTTGGACATAGATAATCCGGAAGACTTGGAGAGACGACATCGCAGGCGTAAAAAACCTCCAAATACCGGACCTTGTGGAAATGGATACGGCAGAACTTTTGGATTTCAAGACTATACTTATATATCAGCCCCGGTCATGAACTACTTTTTTGGATGCGGAGTAGCCGCCGTGCCAGTAGCGCCTATAGCAGCTTACCCTCAGTTGCCAGCGGCTGCACCGTTCCCCGTGCAGATCGGAGTGAGTCAGTCGCAGCACCACCACGGGGGAAACCATGGGGGACACCACGGGGGCCACCATGGGGGACACCACGGCGGCCAAGGACATTTCGGGGGACATAATCAGGGAGCACAATTCAGCGGAAATTATCCTCCGGGTTACGGTCAAAACCAACCCTCTTATGGTCCAGGAGCATTTCAGCAGCCAAATAGACCGCTTCAGAACGTGGTGTCAGCTGCAGCTTCAGGCTTCGGCAATGTCCTGGCGGACTATATAAACCGCCCCAGAAGAACTCAGAAACAGATTAACAAACAAGTGAATCAGTTTCTGAAACCAATATATAAACTGTTTTGAAGATAAGTAATTTATATACGTGTAAATAAGTGTTCTAAGGGCCAGAGTGAAGTGATGTATATGTTAAAATGTTATTAATGTTGTTGTTTTAACCGACTGAGAGAGTATCTAAGAGTAAGTACACTACCTACAAGTACACTCGTAAAGTTGTTGATCAATCGTAATTATTAATTGAACATGGTATTACTTAGGAATATATTTTGTACCTACTTATATAAAAATCTACTCGATGAAGTAATTTCTCATCTCAAATTCCACAGATATTTTACCTAAATGAGACTCTTTTTTTTATTGTAAAAAAACATATTTACGAATAATACATACTTAATAGTGTCGAGTTTCCTTTTTTTAATTAAGAAGGCTTAAATACTTAGGTAAACAACATTTCATATTGACTAAAAACATGATATTTAAGTAGATGCATTTCGTATCTTTAAAAGTGACCGCCCATAGGCAGGGATCGTTACCGGTAAGTATTACTAAAAATCTAAATAGTGCCCGACTATCGCAATATTTACATGTAATTTAGGTAAGGGCAAAAATCAATTATCAAATTATCCGCAAAATATAATATGACAATTAAAGTGATCCCAACTAAAATTGGGATCAGGGACATAAATGTAGTAGACATCGGTAGAGCCATTTTTGAGAACTAATTAACAGAAATAAATATCTACCGAACTACTTAAGTAGTTTAATATTACATAATTATAGTTAATATAGTTATTACTTATTATACCCCATTGCGATTATGTTTTAATTTTAATGATAATCGATAAAACTGCCTTTCCGTACTTGTGAATACCCTGCACAATCAAATGGATGTAACCTACCTACCTTCTTATAAATACTACTTATTGACCGAGCGATAGCGAAGGTCTCCGTTTCAGCTTGGGCAAAAATGCTTTCGTATGTCCGGATGTTCTCCTCTACAGGTCGCATTTCTTAACGGATTCCCGTGAAATTTTGTGAGCGGATTCTATTACGTAGAATTTTTCAGACGTGGCGTTTTTTGGAAAATTTTCAACATGGTGGAAATGGCATAAAGTACTTACGCGCCATAATGATCCATAATGATCCATGACGCTTACAACCATGTTCAATTTGCTAAGATACCTACAAAGAACCATGATAATCTATGGCGATTAAGACCGTTGTGAGTTCGCTGAGATTGGTAGAGACATGGAACCTTTAAGCGTATCTTACTTTACGTTTTGGTTTAAATATATGATTATGTATTTAAGAGTAGGTATTCGTAAGTATTACGATTACTTACCTTACCTAGGTATTTAAATAAAGTTTTTGAATGTGAACTGGTCGTTTTTCTTCAAGCATGCTGAATAACTTACTTATTCGATTCCATGCAGGCACTCGAAATGTGAGGAGATACCTTCTATTCACTATGTAGTGCACGTACAATTTAAACGCTTTTTCCAATTGCATTACGACTCAAAGTTATGAGTTACTTATGTTATTTTATTTATATCTGTGACTAAAATATATTCAGATTTATAAGACACCCTTACATCTTATGACTAATGAGTAAGGTGCCAGTGACTACATGTGAAGGGTACACGGAAAGAAAATGTCTCGTCACTTTTTTGTAAAATGAGATTTTTACAGCAACATATAGAGCTTGCAATGACCTATTAGTAAAAAATTCTATTATAGCTGTAAATCTTAACGTATATCCACTTCTTAACTCATAAAAACCATCTAGTTACGAAAATAGTATGGTTAATTGAATCGTTCCAATAAGTTTTAAAAGCGTGATAACTCAAAATGTTGTCAAAGTGACTAGACATGTTGTTTCTGTGTACCCTTCATGTTGTGTTACCGATTTTTTTTATAAATCTATTTTCGTCTGGCTGGTTTTGCGAAGTGTCATCTTTAACTCCTTATGTCGCAGATGCACAATGTACTGAAACATATGTCCCTACCTATGTTTGTCTATTACATTGTTTGTAAGTGTTTTATTCAATTACTCACAGGATTCCGACTGAGGGGTATGGCGTATTTCAGTCAAGAGAAGCGATCATATCACTAGAAAAATCGCAACTAGATCTTGAGAATGCAAAATCGGAGCAGCACAAGGTTACCCATCCCACGTCGTAAGTTTTACTAATTTCTAATATCTAAAGTATTTAACTAAAGGGAAACAATGATGCAACATCGTTACATTACCTACCCACTCAAATAAATCTACATAGATACAATTTTTTTATGTTTCGGTACGTCAAAAATATTCATATGGAAGCCGAAGTCAATTTGACTTCTTTTGTCCGTCAGCTGTATTAAAATAGCTGAACTGGCTGAACATTAGGTAAGCCGGCGAAAACCGAGTTATATGGATGATGCATGGATGGATATCCACCGTTTAGACAATTTTAATCGATTCTAAACTAATTTTTACCATTGCGATTTTAAATATATGTTATTCTGAAGTAAATTTAAAGTCCACGAGTCCCAAAAAACGGAATTAGGTAATAGGACGTTCTGACATCCGAATAACACACAGTTGAACACGAGCGCACATGGGGGTTGAGACTTTTCGTGATACGATAACCAGTAGGCACGACACGCTAATGTTTTTATAGACATTAATTAAGGTAGATATACCGTAATATTCAAATATTTAAACACCACTGCCCAGCGGGATGATGGAAATCTATATACATATAATAAAGCTGAAGAGGGTCGAAAGTCTGTACATGGAAGATAATCGAAAAAAAGTTGGTTGGGGATACTTAGAATCGATAACAGAACACGTTCCAACAATTTTTAGAATTTTTGTCTGTTTATCTGTTTGTCTGTTTATCTGTTTATTTGACCGCGCATCACGTGAAAACAGCTGAACGGATTTTGATGAAATTTTGTATAGATATAGTTTGAGTCCTGGTAAAGGATAATATATAGTTTTAATCCCGAAAATCAACCCTGGTGGGGGTGAAAATGGGGTTGAAAGTTTGTATGGAGAATTTTTAACCGCTGAAACGATTTAGATAGAAATGAGTATGGAGATAATTTGAGTCTCGAGAAACGTCAAAGGATAGTTTTCAAACCCGTGTGGGGGTGAAAAGGGGGTTGGAAGGTGGTATGAGGAATTTTTTACCGCTGAACTGATTTAGATGAAAATTGGTATAGAAATAGTATGGGTCTCGAGAAATGACAAAGGATAGTTTCTTTTTCAAACCCCCCCCATCTTACTTTCGAACCGTAGGTCCAAAAAACTGAAAAAAAGAAAGGAAGTGACGCCTGTTACCCGTCGATGCTTTAAATTTACCTTTACCCGCTCTTAAGAAATATTTGAAAATGTCATGAATGTCAAAGGGTTATTGCAGGTTCGAGGACTATATATGACGTACAAAGATGCATGGCCCAGACCAAAAAACTACTACTTACAAAATCATCTAACATTTATAGGACACCGTTTAGGTAGGAAATAGTAGTTTATGTAACTGTTACGTAATAAGGGTCCTTAAAACATGAGTGTGGTTTTCATAATAAGATCACACGAGTGTTTTAAGGCCTAATTACGTACAGTTGCATACACTGATTTATCTACACTCATATTATTTATCCTAAATGCATTATTCGGAAACCATAGAATGGCTGCCATTGCACTTCCATGGCCAACTCGATTGTGCCGGCGGTCGCGCGGGCGCGTATCGGCGGCCGCGCGGGAGCGTGCAGGTGTACATTATGTTATCAAAACTCATAACACATCAATATTTGAGCATGTAAAGTTAAAATTACGTTACTGATACAGATAAAAAGCTTATCATAGTAAAGTCGGTTGTGGTAATGCTAGCATTGCCTACCGTTTTCGAACACGTTTTAGAGAACTTACAATATGAGTGTAGATAAATAAACATATCAAACGTTTTGTGAAGCAGTCAGATTAGGATTTATTTTTCTTTATAATTAAACAATAGGTACATTATCTGTCTCTCAAGCTGTTTTGATATGTCTTCTTGAAGAACTACGCCTTATTTTGTATCTTTAAGATCTAATAATGTATTACTGTTTTGAAAAAAATAAGTCCCGTCGAATTTCTTTTCGGTCATAATACTTCTTGGGCCAGAGGTGTAGGGTTAGAACCGGTGGTAGTTTTGGAACGAAGTTCCTTATCGGACGGTTCGCGGATCCGGCCTAGGCGAAAAAAGTCACGTGACAGTCACGAAAAAGCGTCACGTCACGAAAACGCGACACCCATACGATTGAGAAACATGTAAAATGGAATGGAATAAAAAACATATAAAATATAAAGTGAAGTGAAGTGTAGTGAAATTGAGAAGTGACAAAGTGATAAAAGTGATAAAAGTCGAGAACCTTAAAAGTCGAGAACCTTAAAAGTCGAGAATTTTAAAAATGTCGAAAATGTCAAAAATGTCAAAATTTCTGCAATTTCCAAGATTTCCAAAATTTCCAAAATTTCCAAAATTTCCAAAATTTCCAAAATTTCCAAATCATCCAGAATTTCCAAAATAAAATTAAAACCACAAAATTTACGAAAAAGTCAAAATTAAATAAAATTAAATAACATAACTTCGTTCCAATCGCACTCGATTCACATACTTTCCACGACACTCACGTATTTTATTTTTCTCTGACGTTCATTATTGCATTGTAATGTGCTTACATTGACGAATAAATATCTTGATCTACAACAATATCATAAATCCTCTATTCCGTGTTCAGAACCGTATGTAATTAATTACCAACATTATTGCAACCAGTAACGTAACATCAGTGTATTATCTGTGACAGTGTGGTAAAAACGTATGAAAATTCATTACCTACGGTAACGTAATGAAAATTCGCCCCCCCGACCGCCGGCGCAGTAATGTTGGTCATGGCGGTGTAATGGCGGTCATTCTAATGGTTTCAATGGATTTTTAATATGTGTGTAGGTAAAGCAGTGTATGCTTCTGTACATAATTAGGCCTTATTACGTAACAGTTATATCGCCATGTCCGTCCGTCTGTCCGCGGTCTAGCTCAGTTACCGTTCGCACTAGAAAGCTGAAATTTGGTGAGGCCTGATAAGAACTTTCAATAAAAACTATATTGAATAAAATCGGTCCGGCCGTTTTTGAATTATTAGTCAAAACCGCATAGTGAAAGGAAGTGCCGAATAGTAAAATGACGTAAGCGCCGCCAAATAAACGACCTTTTGAACGGATGTTTTGTAACATGGCAGCATCTACGAAACTCTACACGGAGCATCGCCCGACATGCTCTTGGCCGGTTTTTTTTTGCATTGTTATCCCGAAAATCACCCCTTAAGGATTACTAATTCCAATTCCAGAAAATCCCCAGCCAGGTTATACGTAGCCTATAAAAATTCAACGTCTAAAAGAGGGGAGGGGGGTAGCCACTACACTCGATTGAGTTAAATTTGCATGGGTCATGGAACTCCCTCCTCCAAGTGCACCTCAAATAGAAAAAAATCATTTCTGCATTTGTGACCCCCCCCCCCCCCCCCCCCCCAATTCAATTTCAACCGCGCCTGTTCTCACCTTTCATGCTTTGACTGATTTGACGGGAGGATCGATTTGGATGATATTTGCAGTAGACATAAACGTATAAAAACAAAAGTGGTCCTGTATCGTCCGATATACACCTACTAATACTCTCTATGTTGTTTAAATCATGCCAAAAAAAATTAATAAAAAAAAGGATTCATTTATGAGTGTAGTTTCATTTAGTGGTAATTGTAAAATATTTTATTAGGACTACTGTCCTCTAGCGTATCCATCTGTCAACTTTACTTCAAGTTCCGCCTCCAGGGTAGCGGGAGAGAAATTAGGGGTGAATTAGCCGCTTACTGACACAGACCGAATTCCACGCGGGCGGAGCCGCGGGCACAGCTAGTATAATATAAATGTGCAGTTACTTGGACACGATGCTGCACATCTTCCGAGGAAACGTCGGGTCGGGGCTGCTGGCCATGGGCGACGCGTACAAGAACGGTGGCATTGTCTTCGCGCCCATCATGACGGTCATCCTCGGTGTCATTTGCGTGCACGCACAACACCTGTTGGTGAGTTCAATAACAACGTAACTTGTACAGTTTGATTAGCGATAATGGAAAAGCTCATATTCGATTATGTTGCAACAATGTTTGTTTATAATTTATCAACATAGAAAATAAAAGTCCATCAAATTCTAATTTACCAAAAACATGCCATGTGAAAATTCGTTAATGTTGTAGTTATTCCTGATTTAGCGAAAATACATTTAAAAAAACCTTAGTTTTCTATAATGGAACATTTTCATAGGTGCATTGATTAACGGAATAAAGACGTCATTGGATAATAACAACAAGTCTATATGCTTCAATATGTCAATAATATAACGAGTGCAAGCTCTCTCCCTTCTTTATGTTCTCTACCAGACCGTTTTTAGGGTTCCTTAGCCAAAATGGCAAAACGTAACCCTTATAGTTTCGTCATGTCCGTCTGTCCGTCCGTCCGTATGTCACTGCTGTTTTACTCGGAAAGTATAAGACATATCTTAATAAAATTTTAACATAAGGTGTATTTTATATGCAGCTACTTAGTTTTGTAGTAAAATTGCTGAAAAAATGACACAATTTGCCAAAACATGGCGCTGCACATTCGTTTCCTATATCGCGGTGTTAAGATTTTTCCTATAAATGGGGTTGGGTATTCTTCACTTACATAGTTTTTTACCCGCCCCCATATGAAAAGGCGTAGCGGATGAAACTACTACTTGTTTAAAATTGTAGGTACATGTTGGTATTTATATTCGTTATTGCATCAAACTATAGTTGCAATCGTTTAAGGAGTGCTCATACGGAACACTCGGTGCGCGAGTCAGACTCGTACTTGCCCGATTTTTTTTTCTAGTACCTATGCCATAACATGATCAACCGTTTTGCTTGGTGTTAAGTTCGAGTTAGTTACTACCTAAATATTTTTTTACCTTATTTCTACCAACATTTTTTTTAGCTTAATTGCTCAGAAGAAATGCACCGACAAGCAAAACGAGAGAAGCCACCAAATTTTTCTGAAACAGTGTCCCTGGTGTTTGAGACCGGACCTCCGCGCCTTCGACCACTGGCCAGCACCATGAAGGTGGTGGTGGACACCTTCCTGTGCGTCACGCAGCTCGGCTTCTGCTGCGTCTACATCGTTTTCATCGCCAATAATATTAAAATTGTAAGTAACTGGACATATTTACACCTTGTTGTATTTATGAGATGTACGATTAGATTTAGTACGGTGTGTGATTAAGTATGTACATACAGACTGTTTTTTCAATAACTAGCCATATTGTGCGAGGTGATTTGGTAGCCCAACAACTTTTACTATGGGACCAACTCCGAAACCATATGCAAATATGAGTTAGGTGATTCTTCTAATGTAAGTGTCAAATTATTTTTGGAACATGTTTGGAGCATGAACAACACTAAGAATCAGTGAAAAAAGCAGCAATAGTCATCAAATTTTATGTTTTTAATTTTAGTTGGTATTTCCGCCCCTTTCATTAGGTGACATTTACGGTGTGTAAAAAAGAGACAGATATATTTCGTCTGATCTGTCATCAACTGCAACAGATAATCTGGTTGAGGCAATTGACATATGCCTTAAAAATGAATTTAAATTTAATTGGGAACGTTGCAGGAGTTCTATCTCACTCGCGCTTAAGATGAGAGAGTGAAATGCACTAGAAAAAAATTCAATGTGAATTGAAATGTTCGTCATGAAATACGGTGTCTCATTACAAAGGGTTGCCACATGTACGTATTTTGCATTTGCCGCGCGTTTCTACTGACAGAAATGGTTTGCCAGACTATATATATTTCCTTAGAGCTTTTAATTTCTGGCATATTAGCAATATCAAAAACGCAGACAATGACTAATATAGTATGATTATTTTTGTTGTCGGCTATTGGAAATAACTTTTGTTGTCACATTTATTTTTTATCTTATTTTCAACTTAAAAAATATATTTACGCTGAGAAGTAAGCCTATGTGGGATTTAAGGCTTTGTTCAATGGCTAAGGCCATTCAGTATAGAGGATTGTTTTGGGGTAGGTTCACTTAATTTGTTCCACGCGGATGAAGTCACAGGCATTTGCTAGTGGATAATAAAATCTTATTTATTATATTAACAATAGCATAATGTAATGAACAAGTAACAATGAATATATTACTGAGAGTTTCGTATTTGTATAGCCCATTCAGCTTTATTATAAATCGTTATTATTTAGCCGAAAAACATGATAATATTAAAATGAAATATTTGATAACCATGGCATCGCAAAGTAATTAACAGAGCTCGGATTTTTCACGGCAAAACAAAACACTAGCGTAATTTAGCCAGTGCTTGAAATATTATTTTATCGATATCGATAATTCAGAACTAGAAGAAATAAAAGTCACCAAATAAAATCAATATGTAATATAACTAATAAAAACATTTGTATAAAGTTACTATATATTAGAAACAGACGCAATTTCTTCTTCAAAATCTACGTCAGTACACACAGCAGCACAAGACCTTTTATTTGGGTAATAGTGATAGGAGTAGATGATCATTATCTTTTCAACATTCTCTGGGAGTAAACAGTTGCGTTTATCACTATAAATCCATTTATGTACACTAAATGTACGTTCAACTTCAGTTGACGTCAAGGGAGCAAATTTATAGAATTCATTATCAGTTCGGGTAATATTTTCAGATATGTCTCTTAAAATTTCGTAATCAGGATTTCGTTCGAGCACGGCTTCAAATTTACGTATCACTGGTAAAAGTTTACTCCAGTTTACGTAGCAACGAACAGTATCCAGAATGAGGAAGGATTCCGCAATGGATAAAGTCGAACATTGCAATTGTTCTATTGAAGAGGCTATTACTTCGTAGTTGTCGCGAATGAAATTTAACTCCGGTCGTAGTTTGCGTGTTTGAAAACATTTTTTTGCAGCTCTTATAGCTGCCGAGTCATTAGCAAGTATGGAGACGACATCACGTATTTGCTCATAGTATTGAGCGTAATATACCGCAGCAGATATCCAAGTTCCCCATCTGGTGATAATTGGCTCGGGAGGTAGGGGAATGGACGGATATTTTGCCTTAAAAAGGCGTACACGCTTTGGAGATTTTAGGAATATCTTTTTGACATTCGATATCAACCCATCCACACCTTTGAAATTATCTCGCACTTCTTCGGCAACCCGGTGCAGACCATGAGCTAAACACGTAATGTGTTTCATACGAGGAAACGTTGCTTTTAAAATACGACCGGCTTTAAGCATATATGCGGCACTATCTGTGCAAAGTAAAAGCAAATTGTTTACGTTATCATTGAAAGAATTTTGAAACAAAAATTTTAATTGGTTTATTATTAGGTTTGCTATTGTTTCCCCATTTACCTTCTCTAAAACCTTCGACCCCAAAAGATAAAATTGCTTAGAACAATTTTTTTGCAAAGACCGAATCACCACGTTTGTCACACATTTTCCCATGAAATCTGGTGTTTCGTCTATAGATATCCACAAATAATTGGTTTTGTTTACCTCTCTTATACCCTGTATAGTTTTTTTGTACACGAGATTTAAATAAATTTTTCGCAGGGTCGATTCGTCCGGTAAAGAAGTCATAGAGCAGTCGCAACATAAATACTTGTTAAAAAAATTACGAAAATTATTGTTGTTGACTGTTGCCCATGGTATGTTGCATGAAATAAGAAAAATAATTAAATCGAAATAAAATTGATGTTTCCTATTTGGTTGCCCCGAACGGTAATTGTGGCGGTTGCTTTTCACATGATTCTCAATATTGCATTTCTTCAGTTTTAGATGCATATCGCACATAGAGCAGTATATAGTGGAGGTCACTTCATTATAGACTAACTCAGGGTGATTTTCAATCCACGTTTTGATCCGATCTTGTACATTACTCATTTTTGTATTAATTGATACCTTGCAATATTAAGTTATTATACGTATATCCAACACGTCGGATTCAATGCGTTGCGAAATAAATAATACCTAGATGCAATTTACGTTTTATACGTAATGAAATGACAGTTAAAGTGTGAATGTCATATGTCATGTGAGATGAAATTTGCAGTCGTTTCTATCATTTTAAATGAGGTGGTATAGTTACTTCGTTCTAAGTTGTACATGCAGATCTACCTCTTTGTTGCTCGACTATGGCAAAGCTAAAATGAAAAGTTATTTTATTACTTATACAGGATGTCCGGTAATGAATGCACAACCTTCTAACCCCCAGTAGGTCACCTTAAACTGGTCAAAAATATTGATTTTGAGCTCTAGTAAGTCTCCTGTTTTTCGAAATTTTCGCACGTTTGTTAGTTTTTAAATTTTGACATTCACACTGATAGGTGTACCATCGAATAAAAAAAGAAAAAATGTACTGAGGCAATACCTGTCATATACTCTAGTAAGACTCGATAGGTGTCGATAAAATAATATTTCAAGCATTGGCTAAATTACGCTAGTGTTTTGTTTTGCCGTGAAAAATCCGAGCTCTGAGTCTAATACTGCAGGTAATGAGCGTAGCTTTGGTACGATTGTTGTCATTGCACGCTTCCATTACTTAATCAGACAAAAGTCATTCACAAAGAAACATACATTTTTTATTATTTCGTATTTATATTTCGTCAGTACCATAGGTAAACAACAAAAAATGCTCATTGACCAAGTTTAATGTCAAGTGCCACGTCCCCAAGACGTGGCTCTCAAAGATGATTAAATTGCAATTAAAATACTATAAATGGAAGTCAATGTAATATTTAGGTACTAAGTGTGTTTTGATGATGATGATGATGATTTGCTACAACAGTAAAGTAAGTATATTATATACGATATGTTAAGCATAGTTGCTAGTATATAGCAGATATTACGCACTACATCTTCATCGCATTTTATCGTAGAAGTTCATAGTTATCATTCTCTCTCCATTAGCTTCGTACAGCCACTTTGACATTTGACACTAAATAATAAAGTTCCATATTATAGGCCAAGCAAATAAGATCTATGAAAAGTGTTTTGAGGAATTAATTCCCAGCAGGCTGGAAATCGCTTTAATACCTTCATGTGGTCCTAAATGCATGTAATCCGAGTTTGCCCAATTCCACGAGGTGTGCATAACTTTTTAGCGATTTTTTTGTTCTTTGTCAGTTTGCTACTTGTAGCTCGAAAACGATACGTCCGACGGAAAATGTCATTCATTTCAATATTAAAGAGGGTTAAATTCTGCATCGAGTGAGTAACTTGACTTCTAATTCGGTTCAGCGGTACAGCCGAAATCAAAAGTTATAAACCGGGAAAATGTCTCATTTAATTGAAAAACTCATATTTTGACTTCCATACCACATATCTTTGAAACAGATGACTCCTGTTGAAAAACCTATATAATAAAAGTTGTAGAGAATATAATTTCACGTTATTTCGACATCTCAATTTTCAAAAACAGTAATATTGAAAGACTAAATTTGGCATGAATTCAAAATCAGTTTTTTATAAATTCTTCTGAGTTGCATATTTTCCATAAAATATGATGTGTGAGGCCTACATTTGATGCATTGTTACAACTAAGAATCTTTCAGTGCAAATTTCTTAAACGTACCCAATCAGAAAACTATTTATACACCGTGTTTTATTTTTTTCTAAATTCCAAGGGTACATTCCTGAGCTTAACTTAAGTAGGTATATTTCTTAAAGACGCCAGTGCCCTAATTTGCTCCAGTTCTATTGTAATTGATGTTTTTAGGGTTCCGTAGCCAAATGGCAAGAAACGGAACCCTTATGGATTCGTCATGTCTATCTGTCTGTCTGTCTGTCTGTCCGTCCGTATGTCACAGGCATTTTACTCAGAAACTATGCGACGTATCTGAATAAAATTTACACATAAGGTGTATTTTGTATGCAGCTACTTGTTATGTAGTTAAATTTGAAAAAAAAATTTTTTTAGGGGGGCGCTCCATACAGGTAACTAAATAAAAATAAAAAAAATTAACCAAATATCAACATGTGATACATCAATCGATAGGTATTTCAAAATAACATTGAGGTTTCTTTGACTATTTTGTGATTAAGTGAATATTTTCTGAAATAATCGCTTCGAAAGTCAGAAAAGTTGTGTAGCCCCCCCCCCCCGTAACTTTTGAACCGTAAGTTCAAAAAATATGAAAAAATTTGAAGAGATGCGCCTTATCATATCCTTTCTACGAAAATTGTTTTGAACATTATCGGTTCAGCCATTTTTGAGTTATCTCCAGAAAACTTCTTCCATAGGCATCAGATACGACCTTTTGGTATTAGTTTGGTTCTTATTCCATTGAAGGTACGGAACCCTCCTATGCGTGGTCCGACACGCACTTGGCCGGTTTTTTGTCTTTCCGATTGTGTAAACCTACATTTAATTATTCTTTTAGTCTGAGAACCCGCTACAAAATCATGTAACTGTGTGTTAAGTCACTACAATATGATTCCTTTGTATCTCGGATTATTAATGTTTGAAATTTCATTGTCATGTCATAATGTTCAATTATTTGGTTGAGTTAAAATACCTTATTTACATTAGGAGCCGATTGGGGAATCAATCAATAACTGCTGAACCTATTTAGATGAAACTTAGTATAGAGATAGTAATCCACTCCCCTTTTTATCTCTTAAGGGATGACTTCTAAGATAAACTATTCTATTTCCTTTTCCAGAACTTAAACTATCTCCATACCAAATTTTATCTATGGACTTAAATCAGTTCAGTGGATATTGATTCCCCATACAAATAACTTTTGCCCCCTTTTCACACCCTTCAGGGATAGTTTCTGGGATAAAAACTCCCCAGAACTCAAACTATTTTCATAGGTACCAAATTTCATCTGAATTGGTTTAACTATATTAATAACTCTTCATACTAACTTCTTACCCACTTTTCAGCCCCTTAAGAGTTGGTATTTTGGGATGAAAACTACTTTTTATGGACTCAAACTATCTCAATCTCTATACAAAGTTTCATCTAAGTAGGTTCAGCAGTTACTGATTGATTCCTCAATCGGTCCCTAAACCAAACAATTGAAAACTAGACATGTCAATGTAATACCATTTCAAAAATTAACAGCCTGAGATACACAGGAAGCATATTGTATTGGCTTAACACACAGGTGCATCATTTTTTAGCGGGTGCTCAGAGTAAAAAAATAATTTACACAATTAGAAAGACATAGATGAAATATCGATTACCTCAGAACTGGAGCGAATTATGACACTGGCGTCTTTGAGAAATAAACTTAACTTAAGCCCAGAACCCTTGAAATTACAGGAAATTAAAAAAAAACTGTGTATAAATAGTTTCCTGATTGGGTACGTTTTAGAAATTTGCACTTAAATGTTCTTAGTTGTAACAATGCATTAAATGTAGGCCTCACACATCATATTTATGGAAAATATGCAACTTAGTTAGAAGGATTTAGAAAAGAACCGATTTTGAATTCATGCCAAATTTAGCCTTTCAAAGTTACTGAATTTGAAAATTGATATGTCTATATATCGTGAAATTGTATTCTCTTCAACTTTAATACTATAGGTTTTTCAACAGGAGTCATCTGTTTCAAAGATATGTGGTATGCAAGTCAAAATATTAGTTTTTCAAATAAATGAGACATTTTCCCGATTTATAATTTTTGATTTTGGCTGTACCGCTGAACTGAATTATAAGTTAGGATGCTCATTCGAAGCAGAATTTAACCATCTTTAATTACATGATATTTTCCTTCGGACGTACCGTTTTCGAGCTAGAAGCAAAAAACTGACAAAGAACAAAAATTTCGCTAAAAAGTTATGCACACCTCCTGGGATTGGGCAAAGTCAGATCACATGCATTTAGGACCACGTGAAGATATTAAAACGATTTCAAGCCTGCTGGAAATTAATTCTTCAAAAAAATCTAATTTTCTTAGCCTAATTAATGGATATGAAAATGTCATTCAGTTAATACAATAATTGATTGACACTTGTGGTGCCGTCGTATTCAGATTGAGATCTGAGTTTTCCCGATGGAAATACATTATGCACTATATCTGTAGGCACCTAATGATCTTTCATTAAAATTAGTGTATACCTTCAAGCAACAATATAAAGGAGGTACAATATCAAACAAGATTTACTGAAAATATGGCTCGAAAAAATTTGTAACCGGCCAATCTTATACCATAATAAGACTCTCAGAGAAAGTACCGCACGAGCCGTTCTTGCGGTAATATTAGCATTCCGTGTATAGCACTAGCACTAATTAAAAAATACTTTAGAAAAACAAGTTCGGTAAATGCCACCGAACAATTAATACTAGGGATACACAAGAATGGCCCCGTATACATGGCCATTCTTTTTTAACAATATCTTTCTTAATTTAGTCTTTTTTAACAAGTGCTAGTGCTAAACACGAAATGCTAGGATTAAATTAATTTGTTAGAAGAAAAATATAATCAACAATTTCTAATTTTACAAGCATCACTCGAACAGTCGTATTAATTAAGTTAATAAGTCGAAAGTGTTCTGCAAGTTAGGAAAACTCGTCCTTTTTAACCGACTTCAAGATTTGAAAAGAGGAGGTTCTCAATTCGGCGTGTATGTTTTTTTTTTTTTTTTTTTTTTTTTTTTTTTTTTTTTTTTTTTTTTTTTTATGTTTGTTACTCCATAACTCCGTCATGTCTGAACCGATTTTGAAAATTCTTTTTTTGATTGTAAGTATATATATACAGATTGGTCCCGTTTTTGTCAAAACGCAGTTCTGATGATGGGATCCATGAGGAATCGAGGGAACTCCTCAAATCTTAAGGGCTTACACATAGTGACTTTTGTATTTTTATCAACAAATCAAGCATTTTCATTCAAAAGAGTGACATTTGATGAAGTGGAACTGCTGATGATGAACAGAACGGAACTCTTCAACGACGCATAGTTCATGTTTGGCGATTCTTCCTCTTCGCTATGTTTGTTAAGCAAGTTAGATTGTCAGGACCAATTTTCGTCAAGCTCAAGTTCTGATGATGAGTTCCACGAGGAATCGAGGGAATTCCTCAAATCTTAAAGGCATACATAAAGTGACTTTTGTATTTTTATCAACAAATCAAGCATTTTCATTCAAAAGAGTGACATTTGATGAAGTGGAACTGTTGATGATAATCAGAACGGAACTCTTCAACGACGCATAGTTCACGTTTGGCGATTGGTCCTCTCCGCTGCGTTTTTTAAGCAAGTTATTTCATTGTATGGAATCTAAGTGCACCATCTATCTACAATAATCCTTCACCGGCTACCCCCATTGAAGTCGGTTTTTTTTTCTTAAAAATTATTAGATCTGCGATCAATACGGTTTCCACCTGGATTTGTCGGTGCACATGATCCTCGTGCTGGTGCCGGTGCTGGCGTCGTGCATGGTGCGCAACCTGAAGTACCTGACGCCGTTCTCGACGGTGGCCAATGTGCTGATGGCGCTGGGCGTGGGCGCGGTCATCTACGAGGCCGCGCACGACCTGCCCCCCGTTAGCGAGCGGGATTACATCGCATCGTGGAGTCAGCTGCCCCTCTACTTCGGAACTGCCGTATACGCTTTCGAAGGAATTGGTTTGGTAAGCTGGGTTGCCTATTGTACGTTCTCTTGAAATAAGAACACTAGGTTTGTATGTTGCTAAATAAATATTGGAACGATGACGGCGACGAGCATTGAAATAATTAATTCTAGACTTGCTCAAAACAACAAGGGAATAATATATCCTATAATAATGTTTAAAATAAATTGTGGTTTAGGTACTCCCGCTAAAGAACGAAATGCGACGTCCTGAGCAATTTCAGAAGCCCTTGGGCGTGCTGAACGTTAGTATGGTGGTAGTGGGCGCCATTTTCGTGACCGTGGGATTTCTGGGCTACCTCAAGTGGGGCGATGAGGTCCAGGGGAGCCTCACGCTCAACATGACTCCAGGGAATATGTAAGTAGCTAAATCGTTGGTTAACGTTGTTACTATTTTGTTTGAATTACTTGGGATCGAAAACAAACATCGCGTGAATTTGTAAATTAGGTAGGTACCTACTTAACGTTAATTTTCCACTTTTTCCAATATTCAAAGGAAAATTTAGTAAAGAGTTAATCTTGAACTATTAGTACCTATGATAACGATACAACTCACGTATTTATAGGTTACAAAATACGTGACATGTTTAGAGTGCTCCGGGGATATAGCTCATCACTTGTTTCAATTACCTATGCTATATCCACTCCGCGTCGCAACAAACAAGTTAGACGTGCAACTTGTGTTTATACCTTTTATAACATTTATGAAGACTCACAATACCATTTTATGTGTTAAATGGAATTAAAATAATCATAGATCATTAAAAATCTAATAAAGGAACATGCTTGGCACAGCCCTGCGTCCTAAAGGAGATCGTAAATTCTGGGCCACCTGATATAAACCGTATACCGTTTGTACTTCAATGTAAAATAAATACTCATTTTATTACTAAAGTAGACATAATATTACAAAAGAATGAAACGGGAATTAGAAATACTAAATAAATAAACATTATGTTGATCTTTCCGCGATTAAAATACAGCAAGGCTAGTCGTTAACGTCCTTATGGCATTGACATAAAGTTTAACTTCACCTGCACTGAAATGGGTTTGTTTTTGGTTTGACACTGTCAATGTCTACCGTTACATAATCTGCGTTTTGATACTGTTCGGTAAGTGAGAACATTGTAATATTAAAATAATATCTAAGCCTACGAATACGGAAGTATAAATTATAAATCGACTGTATTAAAACGCCTAAAGATTGAAAATTCGTATTTTTGCATTTTTGATCGGAGTTTGAATATTAAAAGTGGTTTTCATAATGGCATAATATCATACTCCTTCGATAACGAAACGCATTTTTTTTTCAATTTTGCAATGTCAGATACTAGTGGTATCGCACTTAACGGTGGTAAACCTTATCCCTTCGCAATAGGTGTTAGGAATGTTCAGTTAATAGTATCAACGATGGTTTGTTTACCGAAATACAGGAACTATAAATACGATCAAAATATGACTTTTTAACTCCGTTGTTTTGTTTTGAACTCCGTTTTTGTACATTTTCTTTAAAAACCGGTACTTTTTTACATTAATATATAAATCATTGCATGCACGCTTTCAAATATTGTCCTTGTCAGATTCAAGTTTTAAATGCATGATTTTTCAATTTTCCCATTAGATTTCGTAATTTTTTTGCCACCGTCCTGATCTACAAATTATGACGATTTTTTAAAGGTAAGAATTATTCCTAAACGGTCCTAAATAATCTGGGCCAGATCACCTAACAAAAATGTACGATCTCCTTTGAATTTCAAACGTGATTTTTTATTTTTTTCTAAGATCAACTTTCTTATAGCAGGAACAGCCGATAAATGTATTTATAAGAAAAACGTACATTGTGTAAAGTATATAATAATTAATAAGCTTCACTAACTATGAATAAAAAAAAGATAAACGCAATACTTGTAGAAAATTAATTTTACTCCTTTACTAAATATTTGAATCATGAATTTTGACATCACGTAACGTACCTACGTGTAACATGACGTAGTGTAAGAAAGGCCAAACCTCTCACATTTGCATGCTGTATAACAGTATTACATGTCGACCTTGAAAATATATATATAGATCACATATAATAGTATGTATTAGGTACGCATGATCTGCAATGCAATAAATTTTCATTTTCATTTTCAACATGGAATGAAAGAAGAATTAAGCATTCACACGAGTGAACCGTCTGATCTCACCTTTTTACCTTAATAGACCATTATGTTATGTGTTCCGTTAGCCTGAGTACCGCCGTGCAAGGCCTGATCGCCCTGGCCATGCTGCTCACGTACCCGCTGCAGTTCTACGTGCCGGTCGACATCGCGTGGCCTAGTCTGCGCCGCAAGGTGGGCGCCTCCTCGCCTGTGGCCAAAGAGCTGGGCTTCCGGGCAGCGCTCGTCCTACTTACCTGTAAGTTACATTCATGCCTTTCTATTCGATATAGCAAAATTACTTTACTCAAATATGCGCCGAAATGTTCTCGGTACGTTAGTAACAATATGTAGGGTAGGAGCAATTGATATGTATGGAATATCATACCTAACTATATAGGTACTTTACAGAGATAGAGATCCCGAGTGCGACAAACTTTTACGTTTTTTAGGTATTATATAGGTCTTAAATATTTCCGCGCATTTTTGAGGAAATCACTATACCTATATGATTCGGAGTGAAAAAGGATTCCCGGCCTCGTATCTCTATACCTACTTGGCCGGTAATCCCTGTTTTCCCAGCCACTGCAAAAAAAATACTATGTACTTATACCTAAACATACTCGTAATTTCCTCCGTAAACACTGTTCCGATAACATTACTATCTACGTTTTACCTATATAGAGGCTAGTCAGCTTGTATGAGTATGTCCATTGGGTAGGTATTGACTGTTTCATACATGTTGCAGTTATTCTTGCGGAGACCATACCCCAGCTGGGCCTGTTCATCTCCCTGGTGGGCGCCGTCAGCAGCACGGCTCTGGCGCTCGTGTTGCCGCCGCTGATAGAGATCGTGATGACTTCACAGCGGCAAGGAGGAGTTCCACTCCTAGTGCTGCTCAAAGATATATTTATTATTTTACTTGGACTCTTTATTTTCACAACTGGCACATACGAAAGTTTAAGAGCTATTGTTAAAGCTTTTGAAGCGAAATGACGACTGCACACTGATGACTTTTTATCTATAGGTACATTACTTAGTTACACGACTATTTCTTACCCCTGCTACTGCTTATCTACTGCTACCATGCTATATTGTGCTTAACATATACTATGACTCTAATTAGCTCAATATTCTATACTAATCATCAAGAGTATTATCAAGACATGTTCGGACATGTTAGCTGTTAAGGGATACTATTATACCATTGTACATGTGTTTCTAATACTATATATGTTATTCTTGCGAATAGTGTACCTGTGTATAATAGTTTCATGATAAATAGTTAGATAGCAATTTATAAGATAAAGCTTGTCCCAGAAAAAAATGTCGTTTATTAGTTAGTATGAAATAATGTAAGCAATAAAAAGTTACCAAATTTTTGACAACAGTTTATTAGAAATGTAGTAAACAATACGTATTTTTGTTATGTTTTTGTTCTATTGTTTATTCATCCAGAAACTTCGTAATTTTCTTTTGATACCTGCCATCAGGTTTTGTACATCAGTGTCTGTGATTAGTTTTGAAGCTGCATTCCATTTTCGCTTGAAGTTTTCAACTGATGTGGCGTTAGTTTTATGTTTTAAGAGCTTCTGCTTCATACGAGCCCAATATTTTTCTATAGGTCGTAATTCAGGACAGTTAGGAGGATTTTGGTATTTTTCCACAAATTCGACATTATTGGCTTTGTACCATTTTATCACATTTCTAAAATAGTGGCACGTGGCCAGATCAGGCCAAACCAGAACTGGCTTCTTGTGTCGCTTAAAAAACGGCAATAATCGCTTTTCCATGCACTCTTTAAGGCATATATCGCCTTTCATAGTTCCTTTAGCAAAGTATGGAGTGCTGCGTTTGCCGCAAGAACAGATCGCTTGCCACACAAGAACCTTCTTCACAAATTTATCCGTTTTTAAGACATTGTACTCGCCATTGATAGTTTTTCTATCGGTCCCCGAATAAAAATGATGTCCCGGCAGTGATTTAAAATCAAGCTTGCAATATGTTTCGTCGTCCATCACAATACAGTATTTTTTTGTCGTTAATTTTGAATACAGTTTTCTGGATCTCGTTTTAGCGTCAGTTTCTTGTTTCGAATTTCTATTAGGCACTTTAGTTTGTTTGAAAGTCTTTATAGAATTATTTTTCTTTACTCGTTGCACAGTGGATTTAGACGTTTTAAACTTTTTAGCTAAATCTCTTACAGATGATGTAGGTTTTTTCAGCAAAGCAGCTATGATACTCTTCTCAATATTTTTCTTAACAAACCCGGTCTTCCGACCACTTCCAGGACGCCGTCGAATACCGCCAGTCTCTCTGAATTGTTTTAGGACCTTTGCACAGTTCTAACAGACGTGTTTAGCTCCATTGCCACTTTTTTCGTGAAAATGCCTTAATATTGGACATATTTGTACAATATTTTCTCATGAAGTTTTTCTTGTGGAGACGAGATCTTTGAAAATGTGACTGTGACAGATTTTTTTCTAATATTAAATAAAGAACCGAGATGCATTCAACATATAACCAGCCAGTTACAACCATTTTCATTGAAACCTGATATACCAACGCTGCGTAAACTAACGACATTTTTTACTGGGACAAGCTTTATTCAATTCGTGCATATTGAGGGTTATACTTAGGTATCTAAAGACACAAAAAAGAAACAGAAAGTTAGCTCTTTTTTGTTCCGGGGGCAATGATACATACTGAGCACTAATTATTGGTAAAGAGTGAAAGACCGTAATGTCTTGGCCAATATATCACCAACCAATGTCCTTAATTTTCGGGACTTGAACGGATATACAAGTTGAACCAACATACTTAACACAAGTTTATGTGCCACTAAATACATTAATTACAATTTATTTCTAAGAAGTGGCGTTGGACACAACTAGATTACGACAAGCGAACTTTCACCGATGATAAATGTTCAGTAACTAATTTAGAATAGATAGTAAAGTAACATTGATGGTATACTTAGAAGACACTTTGGCTGAGTAGTTGCAGTGCACGCCACCTTCCACATTCCTACGCGATTCGTGTAATCAAAACAGTGTGCGATTTGGGCATGTTGCTAGAAGAAACGATGTTTTATGTTCAGAGGTGACTGCCGTGTAAATGCACCGCACGGGCTAATACTTACGAATTCAATTGAAAACTATATAGAGGTATCAACGTGATTTACCTAAACAAGAGCGCCAGCCACCTAGCCACTGAATGGCATGCTCGACTGAACTCGACTTTCCAAACTAACGTGGTTTGCTCAGTCATATGAGTATTATGAATAATTAAATTATAAGAATACAAAGAAATTGATCGTAATCATATCTATGCCTATTATAAATACCTACTGCATTCCTGCAAAGTTTGATATTCATATTTTCTAAGATGCCATATTAACCGTACGACATTCGAAAATGTTCACACCAGCGAATATACTTTATGTTATGAGCAAGGATCGGACAAACACCCGTCATTTTGAAAATATAACCCTGTTCCGTACAGCAGAGACTACCTTATGTTAATTAAAAAAAATAGTATTTTATGGATTTATTGGATCATAATTTATATCCCGTGACAAATTAATTAATGATTGACATTCCGAAATTACTTTCGCCAATAAAATAGAATGACCAAATTTTTTTCTAAATTTTCACTTGTCTCATTTCACTCCCACTAAAGCTCTAGATTTAAAACTCCCGGGAATATTTTGTCAATAGGCCAAGCAAATAAGATCTATAAAAAGTGTTTTGAATAATTAATTCCCAGCAGGCTGGAAATCGCTTTAATACCTTCATGTGATCCTAAATACATGTAATCCGAGTTTGCCCAATCCCAAGAGGTGTGCATAACTTTTTAGCGAAATTTTTGCTCTTCGTCAAGTTTTTGCTTGTAGCTCGAAAACAGTACGTCCGACGGAAAATGTTATGTATATCAATATTAAAGAGGGTTAAATTATGCGTCGAATGAGTAACTAACATCTAAGTTTTCTGATAGAAAAGTTTTAGAAATATGCAATTCAATGTTTTTAGTTGTAACGATGCATTAAATGTACGCCTCACGCCTCATATTTTATGGAAAATATGCAACTCAGAAGGATTTAGAAAAAACTGATTTTGAATTCATGCCAAATTTAGTCTTTCAAAATGACTCTACTTGAAAATTGAGATGTCGATATAACGTGAAATTGTATTCTCTACAACTTTTATTCTATAGGTTTTTCAACAGGAGTCATCTGTTTCAAAGATATGTGGTGTGGAAGTCAAAATACGAGTTTTTCAATTAAATGAGACATTTTCCCGGTTTATAACTTTTGATTTCGGCTGTACCGCTGAACCGAATTAGAAGTTAAGTTACTCACGCGACGCATAATTTAACCCTCTTAATATTGATATACATAACATTTTCCGTCGGACGTACTGTTTTCGAGCTACAAGCAAAAACCTGACAAAGAGGAAAAATTTCGCTAAAAAGTTATGCACACCTCTTGGGACTGGGCAAACTCGGATTACATGTATTTAGGATCACATGAAGGTATTAAAGCGATTTCCAGCCTGCTGGGAATTAATTCTTCGAAAAAATCTAATTTTCTTGGCCTAAAAACAGTATGTATGTCCTCAACAATTTTAAATGATTCTTTTATGTGTAACTTCGTCGTTTCTTTTAGATCACAGATTATATAATAGTTCTTTAGAGCTATATCAAAATTTCAAGCAATTTTTAATAGGAATCCTGATTACGTCACCGTGAAAGAAATACATGAAAAAATTAACCCCGAGGCACAAGCATATTGGAAGAACAGTATACCAATGTCAACGATTACATATGCCCCTATGACGTCCGTAGACTGTGAACGGACTTTTTCAACGCATAAATGGGTCCTAAATTCACATCGTTATAGGCTCACAAGTGAAAATTTAGAAAAAATTTTGGTCATTCTATTTTATTGGCGAAAGTAATTTTCGGAATGTCAATCATTAATTAATTTGTCACTGGATATAAATTATGGTCCAATAAATCCATAAAATAATATTTTTTTAATTAACATAAGGAAGTCTCTGCTGTACGGAACAGGGTTATATTTTCGAAATGACGGGCGTTTGTCCGATCCTTGGTTATGAGTGTTATGATATGACTTTAATGCATCTCTTACGAAATTAAATTTTTAGGTCTCTTTATGTTAATTTCTTATTCATTTTTGGTAAATAAATTATGTAATGAGTATGGATGAGATGTTCAAAATTACTTTAGGTACTTACACGCACTTATTGTCTGAATGCAATGAAGTCACTCCACGCAAGTCAAGCAGCAAGCCTGCTTCTGCTGCGGACTACCACGGACATACAGACGCCACAGACCTGAACGGAATACCTACATTTCAGCCTTTAATGTACCCTTTTCTAATGTCCAAACTGTCGAATGTTAGATCTATTTACTTAAAATTCTTGAAAACTTATTTTCTTTAATGCAACTTTTTATGCTTATTTATAGAAGTAATTTACAGCACAAAGTAAATTTCCATGGAATGAACTATTTTTATTTTATTGTAATCATACCTGACTTGAAGTAGCTTTAGTAACGTTAAGTCTGTGATACAGTGAGAGTGAAACTAATGTGATCGATTACGAATACTGTAGGTATTTAATCTAAGACATTATGGGTTTAATAATTATTATTAAGTAAGTAGCTACAAGTTTTTAAATATATTTTTTAAATTAATTAGATAGCAATGAGTTGACACATAATAAACAAATATTCTTATAAGTATAACGTTTTTGAAGAATTTATTATATTGAATTATTAAATATTACATATAAGTACTTGTGTTTTTTTTTCATGTAAGTACATTATGTCCCTCTTTATAGTAATATAATTTTTCATGATTACTTATACATCTCGACGATAGAAGTAGGTGGCTATTTGTTTCATAATAATCCAAAAAAAAATCCTAAAACAGGCAGTAACCTGTAATACGCATCTTGTATGAAATAGATTTTTTAAAAGGCGTTTATAAATCAGCCCCCAGAATCTAATCGTAGGAACGTTAAGTCTTAAGGTTGTCTGGTAGATACCGCTTAATAGCGATAAGACCGCCGGTTGTTGCCATTATTTTAATTTGTTAAATCGTGTGATACTCCCTGGCACGACCACGGAGCCTTTTGTTATTTCTATTGCGGTACAAATTCATGAAAAAAAAAGTACTATTTTGTACTTTAAGTAAAAAAAAATTTTCCCTTACGGTTTCGGCACAGCAACACAGGGGTCGTGGTCGTGCCAGAAAGGTACTCCCTGGCACGACCACGCGATATTTTTGCTTAATTTATAAGTCAAAGTAACGAAAATTAAATGTACTCAATTAGTACTTACTCCAAAAGTTCATTTCTGGCACTGGTGGTGGAAAAAAAGCATTTGAAGTCCTAGGCATATAGAAGAAGGTGACAAGTTGAGATGACAAATTAAAGAAATTTGAACTTAAAATATAATAACAATAAGATTCAAATTTCTCCAATTTTATAACTTGAGTTACCAAATTTTTCCTGCCGCGTACCGAGTATACCTAAATAGTCGGTGGTGTACGTGACAATAAAAGTTAATTTTTCGGACCTTGGTGATAATGGGATCCTCTATTGCATAGTGAAACCTTAGGTCTCATACATTATTTTAGGATGGGGAACCACCAAAATTTATGGTGTGGTGGGGGTAAAAAGGAGGGAGGTAGAATTGTAAGCTTATGAAATACACATACAACATAAATTTAGGTGGCTCCCCGTCCTAAAATAATGTATGAGTCCTAAGGTTTCACTATGCAATAGGGGATCCTATTATCACCAAGGTTCGAAAAATTAACTTTTTTTGTCATGTACACCACCGACTATTTAGGTATACTCGGTACAGTCAAGTGTAAAAATATGGGTGTACTCATCTTACTCAAAAATATGTCCCATAGTATCTTATTCCGTTGTAATAAGTGCGTAGTACCATATTTATGAGACGATTTTTTCGATACGTATTTTTGCACTTGACTGTACACGGCTGGAAAAAATTGATAACTCAAGTTATAAAATTGATGAAATTTTAATCTTATTGTTATTTTATTTTAAGTTCAAAGTTCATAAATTTGTCATCTCGACTTGTCACCTTCTTCTGTATGCCTAGGACTTCAAATGCTTTTTTTCCACCACCAGTGCCAGAAATGAACTTTTGGAGTAAGTACTAATTGAGTACATTTAATTTTCGTTACCTTGACTTATAAATTAAGCAAAAATATCGCGTGGTCGTGCCAGGGAGTACCTTCCTGGCACGACCACGACCCCTATGTCGCTGTGCCGAAACCGTAAGGGTACAATTTTTTTTTACCTAAAGTACAAAATAGTACATTTTTTTTCATGAATTTGTACCGCAATAGAAATAACAAAAGGCTCCGTGGTCGTACCGGGTTAGTCCGCCTAGTTATACTACTAGTTATACGATATAACAAAAGTATGTTATTCAATCAAATACAAACACTGAAAACATTGAAAAAATAATCAACCCAGCAGGATTTGAACCCCGCATCGATACGCCTTACCGGGGCTCGATCGCTTTACCAATTAAGCTATGGGTTCAGTTGTAATGGTATGGTATGGTGTTGTATGGGTAGTGGGTAATTGGTAAAGCGATCGAGCCCCGGTAAGGCGTATCGATGCGGGGTTCAAATCCTGCTGGGTTGATTATTTTTTCAATGTTTTCAGTGTTTGTATTTGATTGAATAACATACTATTGTATGAGTGGAATGCCCCACTTTAAAAAAACATGTAAAATAATTACGATATAACAAAATGAACAAAAAAAATCCGAATAGTTATACTGAGCAGTATAACTAAACGGATTCGATTATTTTGGATCGAGTTCGTCCAATTAGTTATATTCTTAAATACACAAGCGTCTAATAAAATGTATCGATATTTTACGTTTTTACACATTTTTTTAACCCCCGACGCAAAAAGAGAGGGGTGTTATAAGTTTAACGTGTCTGTCTGTGGTACCGTAGCTCCCAAACGGATGAACCGATTTTCGTTTATTTTTTTACACATAGTCTATTGTCTATGACTCATAGGTAATTTTACCCCGAGTGTTCTTAGCCATGTTTCATGAAAATCTGTAATTATGTAAGTTCAAGTATTTTTATTTTCCAAGCGTCATCGCGTCGGGGGACCGCGAAGTGAGAAAAACAGGTGTAGTATTTTTCCAACAACAGCTACAAGATTTTTTGTGTCGGGGGAGTTTTTAAAATTTTTAATTTTACTTTTATTTTGTCCTTTTTAAAGTAGGTATTACCTACATTTTGGGAGACAGAGTTGACCTTACCACATTTTTAACTTTCAATATCATTGAAGTAACACGGTACCAAATTTCGAATCGATCGGACATAAGGAAGTTAGTCAGATCCCCTCATCAACTAGAAAAGAGCTGATGATCTTCAAAAGGCTGAACAGATTTTCATGAAACATGGCTAAGAACACAAGGGGTAAAATTATCTATGACGCAAAAAAAAACTAAACGAAAATCGGTTCATCCGTTTGGGAGCTACGATACCACAGACAGACACGTTAAACTTATAAGACCCCTTTCTTTTTGCGTCGGGGGTTAAAAAAATGTGTAATAAAAACGTAAAATATCGATACATTTTATTAGACGCTTGTGTATTTAAGAATATAACTAATTGGACGATCAAATAATCGAATCCGTTTAGTTATACTGCTCAGTATAACTATTCGGATTTTTTTTGTTCATTTTGTGATATCGTATAACTAGTAGTATAACTAGGCGGACTAACCCGTCGTACCAGGGAGTATCACACGTTAAATCTGTTTCTGTACTTCTCTTTCTTTGTGTGGTGCAATCACTACATAGTATAAAACAAAGTCGCTTTCCGCTGTTTGTCCCTATACAGAGTGGTTTGCCACGCTGGACCTTCCCGTAAATATAGCATCGTTTGAGTGATATAAAGTAGATTTGTAAATATTAAAGGTTAGAATCATGAATTAAGTAAAAAATAATAAATTCAAATTCACTACTTTTTCACTGTGGTGATGATGACCCTATTGCATCTGCATTTCACGGCTAGATTACGTCATCGCCATCGGGAAAACTCGGAGCTTAAGCGTGAGCGTCAGGATGGCGGGTGGACCTCGGGAATTTTATCGAATTGTTAATAAAAGTACTGTACCTTTGGTGTACCTCAGTGTACCTTTAGTAGAAATCAGTGTACCTCTTTCTAAAACGAGATTTCTTCAAAAAAAGGTCCACCCGCCATTCTGACGTCAGGATGGCGGGTGGACCTGGTAAATGATACATTAAACCACATATAATGTATGCGGTTATAGTGTACCTTCAGTGTACCTCTGTATAACTTTAAAAACAATCTGCATACCTCTCCTCAAAAGGAGCTGCGCTCAAAATAAGGTCCATCCGCCATCCTGACGTCAGGATAGCGGGTGGACCTGGTAAATCTTGCACTATATCACTCAAAAGGTATGTGATTAGTTTGCATCTTCAGTGTACCTTTAGTAAAAATCAGTGTACCTCTTGCTAAACCGAGATTTTTTCGGAAAAGGTCCACCCGCCTTAAACCTTATTTTAAGCGTAGCTCCTTTTCAGGAGATGTATGCAGATTGTTTTTAAAGTTATACAGAGGTACACTGAAGGTACACTATAACCACATACATTATATGTGGTTTAATGTATCATTTCATAGGTCCACCTGCCATTCTGACGGGTGGACCTTTTTCGAAAAAATCTCGTTTTAGCAAGAGGTACACTGAATATGCAATCTAGTTACACACCTTTTGAGTGATAAAGTGCAAGATTTACCAGGTCCATCCGCCATTCTGATGTCAGGATGGCGGGTGGACCTGGTAAATCTTACACTATATCACTCAAAAGGTGTATAATTAGTTTTCGCCTTCAGTGTACCTCAGTGTACCTTTATTAAAAATCAGTGTACCTCTTGCAAAAAATAGATTTTTTGTAATAAAGGTTTATGGCGGGTGGACCTTTATTTGAAAAAATCTTGTTTTTGCAAGTGGTCCTTTGACATCCCAAAGGACCTGGGACGACATTTCATGCAAAATTACTTACGACACTCTCCTAAGCCACAGCACAGGTTCCGAACGTGCCAGACTCCTGGCTGTGGGAACCAAAGAAGCCGGTGCCTGGCTGCAGGCTTTTTTGTCCGTGCACACTGGCACTTTTTTGCATCCCCACACTCTGCGCGTTGCGGCCTGTCTGCGGCTCGGCGTCCGGGTTTGCGCACCGCATAGGTGCCCCTGCGGCACAGACGTAGACGTCCTCGGACACCACGGGCTATCTTGCTAAAGAAGCGCAGGACGCTTCTCCAGGCATGCCGCGCTTAATGATGTCCTACGCCGGTCTCTTGCCAGCGTTAATGTTCCAGCTCTTTTGGAGCCCGCCGGTATTTTCAGGGACGATGGCAAGCATGGGATGTCGTTGGTTCCGTGGAGGATGGGTCGGGTGCTGGTGTGGGACGCCACATGTGTAGACACGCTAGCCCCCTCTCATCTCCACGGAACTTCCGCCAGAGCGGGCGCGGCTGCAGAGGCGGCGGAAAAATTAAAAATATACAAATATAGGGGCCTCGGCGTCGAATATAACTTCGTTCCGTTCGGCGTCGAGACCCTTGGCCCGTGGGGTCCCAGTGCACAGGGCCTCTTCAGAGATCTTTCGAAGAGGCTAATATATGCCACCTGTGACCGTAGAGCTGGCAGCTTCCTCGCCCAACGTATCGGTATTGCCATACAACGGGGAAATGCTGCCAGCATCTACGGTACCATGCCGCGGGGGGATTTTTTGTTTTAGTGTATATTTATTTAAGATAGTTTTCAATTTATATTTAAGTTTATTGTTTATTCATGTACTAGGTTTTAATCAGTAAGTTTTTTTTTTTTTTTTTTTTTTTTTTTTTTTTTTTTTTTTTTTTTTTTTTTTTTTTTTTTTTTTTTTATATATATATGGCTTTTATGACATTAGCCAGCGTCATGTCGATATGGCATAAATATAAAAAGATTGATGAAAGACTAGAGCCAGTAAGGTTTGTCTGTCTTTGGTTTGTAATAATTCCAGGGCGGAAGTAGGGAAAGGAATTTTAATTTTCAAGAGGTCAAAATATAATCTAGTATGATCGTAAAGAGGACATGCCAGTAGAATATGATTCAGATCCCCTTCTCCCAGCCCGCACTCGCACAAAGAGGAGTCCCGAGCATGGATTCTTTTCAAATGAACAGGGGAACAGCAGTGGCCTAGTCTCATTCGAATGATTGTGGAGCAGAACTGTTTTGGGATAAAAATCTTAGCAAACCAAGGCTTTCTTGTTACGTTAGGTTGAACTAGAAAATAGGGTTTAATTTTGCTCCGATTATAGGCAGTCCAGTTTGAGGACCAGGCCTGGGTTAGCCATCTGGACGCCAGTGTAAACAAATCGGAGCAGTAGTTCCTAAAGGGGGTTTTGTCACCACAGATCACTGCCTCTTTGGCAATCTGATCGGCCCGTTCGTTGCCCGAGACCCCTGAGTGGCCAGGGATCCAAACCAGGGCAACCTCGAAACCCTTTCTTTTGCATGTTAATAGGTTTTCTTTAATTTGGAATATGATTGGATTATGGGATTTTACTGAAAAAGGATTAGCCAACAAAGCTTGTAAACAGCTACGGGCATCCGAAAAGATGATAGTTTTCCTTAATTTGAAGAGTAAGATAAATTTTACGCTCTCTAAAATGCCAATACACTCTCCAGTAAAAACTGATGTTTCAGGGGGACACTTAATTTTTTGGACTATATTATATTGCGAATGGAAAACTCCTATTCCCACACAGCCAACCGGGGATAGTTTGGACGCATCACAGAAAATTGAATTCCAGTCATGCCATTCACGTGAGAGGATCTGACGAAGGTAATCATCAGCATGAGGGTCACCATGGCAGATATCAAAATTAAGGATGACACGAGGGTGGTAAATGATAGTCTCATAGTCAAATTCAAACAGAGGGAGTCGAAGGGAATGAAAAACAGGGTCTTTAAGAGATTGAAACTTTCTTAGACTATTAACAAGACAAGGTTGATTATCAAGATTTAAGGCGGTCGTTGCTTTAAGATCATATAAACGATGGATGATGGGGTGATACGAAAATTGTAGGCAGCGGAAAAAATACCTATCTGCCAGAAATTGGCGACGTAAATCCAGTGGAGGCTCTGCGCATTCCACCTGCATAGCTTTAATAGGGCTAGACCTCATTGCACCCAGAATAATTCTCATAGCCTTGGATTGGATTAGGTTCAACCTGTTCAATCCAGCTCTGTTTCCCGGCACTAATAAATGACATCCATAATCCAGTATACTGCGTACTGTGGCATTATAAATTAATCTAAGGGAAGTAGGGTGACCTCCCCACCAGACTCCCGCAAGGCATCTTAGTGTATTGAGCCCACGCTCACACTTTTTAACTAAATAATCAAAGTGCAGATTCCCGCTTAATTTCGAATCGAGATGAATCCCTAAGAATTTATAAGAGGAGCGAACAGGTATACTAGTTTCATTGATTGATATATCTAAAGCAGGCACGTTTCTTTTACGGGTAAAAACAACTGCGCAGCATTTGGATGGAGAAAGGGACAAACCATTTTTATAGAGATAGTTATTTAGCGATCGGAGGGAATTATTAACTGAGGCGCATGCAGATGTTATATTTTTGTTTGAAGAGTAAACTAATAGGTCATCAGCATATTGGAGGACTCGACAGTCAGACACAGAGTCTTCCAGGTCATGTGTATAAAGATTGAATAGTAAAGGACTTAAAACAGAACCCTGTGGAAGCCCCCGCCAAACCAGTCTCGTAGGTTTGATTTCGGGATCTTTACCCCGGAAGGAGATTTGTCTTTCGCAAAGGAGGTTACCCACGAGGCAGGCTAACCTTACTGGGATTCTTAGTTTATATAGTTTTTCTCTAAGGATTGGAATCTGAACATTATCATAGGCAGCTTCGACATCCAAGAAAGCGGCAACAACCGAGGCCTTATTTGAAAAGGCAAGCCTGATATCAGACGTAAAAATGGCCAGGTTATCAATTGTACTTTTTCCCTTCCTAAAACCGAACTGAGATTTTCCTAGTAGATCATGACTTTCAAGGAACCATTCTAGTCTATTTTTGATGAGGTGTTCTAAGGTCTTTGAAAGGACGGAAGATAGGGCTATAGGGCGATAAGAGGTTGGGTCATTAGGGTCCTTTCCTGGTTTAAGTATAGGCATAATAAGTTGAGATTTCCAGGATGAAGGCGGTTGGCCTGAAAACAATATACAGTTAATTAAGCCAAGGAAATATTTGAGAAAAGAATTGCCAGCTTTAGCTAGAAAGGAGTACGGGATGCCATCATGACCTGGGGCTGAGTCTTTTACCGCTCCGAGCACATTTTTGAGTTCTAAGAGAGAGAATGATTGATCTAGGGGATCAGGTGACTTATTATTCAACAGACTTATAGGGGAATCATATACACCCGGGACATATGGGGGAGCTATTTTAGTTAGGAACGATTCAGCCCATTTTAAAGTGATAGGGTAAGGGCAATTATGGGAATTATAAGATTTCCTAAATTTTCGGATGTTATCCCAAACAATAACATCAGGAGTGGAAGGACTTAATGAAGAGCAGAAAGATTTCCAACCTTCAGCCTTTTTGTTATTAAGCAGAGTCTTAGTGTCAGTCATAGTTTTGGACAAAATTTCAAAATTCTCGGACGACATATTCTCGGTATACGACCGTTCGGCTTTCTTTCTAGTCTTGACGGCTTTAGTGCAGTCATTATCCCACCACGGAGGTGATGGCAACTTCCCTACAGCAGTATTTTTAAGAGGGAAGACTTTATCGGCTGACGTCTTAATAACATGAACAAGGGCATCTGAGCAGATAACTATTGAGTTTGAGGAAATCGGTGGTAAATATGGAGTTTCGCGATCTAGATTTTTTTTGTAGCTATCCCAATCTGCGCCATTAATATTATACAATAAAAGCGGCCTTTTTACAGATGGTCTTTTATTAGAAACAAAAGTAAAACGAAGTAAAACTGGAAAATGATCGCTTCCATAAGTACTGTCCAAGACCTCCCAAGAGATTCGAGATGCAAGAGACGGAGAGCTAAGAGATAGGTCTACTGCACTCATTGCTTGGTTAGGTAGGGGGCGTCGAGTGGGAGAGCCTGAGTTCAGTAGACATAGGTTGCACTTGTCCAAAATTAATGATAAAAATTGCTCACTGAGGGCGTCGTTCTTATCACAGCCCCATAAAGCGTGGTGTATATTAAAGTCACCGAGTATAACGAGAGGTTGAGGGAGGGATTCTATTAAATCCTTAAGCGATTTAAGGTTATTATAAGAGGGAGAGGGAATATAAATGGATAAGAATGTTACATTTTCCACTCGGGCACAACATGCATTGAATTCAGGACTATTTTGGGATATAGGGATGGGCATGTAAGGAATGTGGTCTCTAATAAACAGGGCACATCCAGCTCGACCATCTTGTCGACAGTCCATTAGAGAGCAATAGCTGGGGATTTTAAAAGAGGAGTTATGTTTGAGCCATATCTCCGATATGGCAAGGATAACCGGGTTGAATTTATTAGTAAGGAACAGTACTTCTTGTTTTTTATTATGTATGCTGCGACAGTTCCATTGAAGAATTACCTGCTCCATTATTAGAAGATAACAAATTTGAAATAAGAGGTGCGACGTGGGATAGCAAAGAGGGCAGAGGACTGGTAGCGGAAAGTATTTTAATAAAGGAAGAGATCAGTTTTATTACCTCCGTAATTTTCATATTTTCATTAGTCGGGTCTTCTTGTGTGCAGATAACAGGCCTGGACTCAACAACCGGGTCTCTAATTAGGGCTTCATGGGCCTTTCGGTCGTAACCTTTCTCTAAGCGGGGGGCGACGCGGGGTTGTCGGGTTATAGTTTTTTTGTAAGAGATTATTTGAGGCGCTGCTACATTCGCATAAGATTTGTTGCTGACCTTCGCATGTAAATTGGCTGCATCAATGTATGATATATTCTCGTTCGTCATAGTCTTTTTAATGTTTGTTTGGCGAATATATTCGGGGCAAGACTTACTGTTGGCCATGTGACCTGTCCCTAAGCCCCGAGGGCAGTTAATGCAATAAGGTTCTATATCTTCATTGCACGAGTCACCTGAATGGGATTCGCCACATCGGAAGCACCGAGGAAGGGATCGACATTTCTCTTTTGTATGGCCAAAACGGCAGCAGTGGAAACACTGGATAGTAGGGTACTGATATTGTTCCACCGGTAAAGAGTTTAAACATAAGTAAACTCTCTTCGGTAGGGTTTGTCCATCAAAAGTGATAATTACCGTCTCAGACGGAAGCCAAGAGTAGGAACCGTCAGGCTTGGATTTTTTAAAATTAAGGCGTCTAATCTTGATAGGGACAGGGTCACCTGAGTTTATTGGGACCTTGATGTTTTCAAGGATCTCTTCCGGCGACCAGTCGTTAGGAACTCCGCGGACTAACCCTTGTCTTGTTACATTGAAAGAGGGCACAAATGCCTTATAATTATTATGAGTTAGAGTAGTGGACTCCAGGAATAAATTAGCATCCTCGGCTGAGTGAAAATTCAGAGAAACTCGGTTTCTACCGATCCTTTTGACTGAACCCTCCACGATATTTGGGAACTCCCTTTTTCGATTTTGTAGGAAGCGCCCGAAAGCTACTGGGTGGAGTGTGATTCCTGTATCTGGTGCGGGTTCGAATTTTTGTACATGGACCAAAAATGGACCTTGGTCATTATGAGAGTATTTGGGGCGGCCAATTGGGGTAAAAGTAGATGATGGTGTTTGTGAAGCGGTTTTGTTTCCTTGGGAATCATCAATCAAGTGTGCTGGGGGGGACGGAAGAGATTTTGATAAAGTCTGGACTAAGGATTTTTGGCCAGGTGGGATCAAAGTATCATCTGAACTACTTGACGAATTGTTTTAATCCATGCTCAAGTCATACGACCGATCAATGGGGCTGGGGGACCTAGACCTGTCTCTATCCATGTGGTTGTCGTTACGTTTAGCCTTTAACCGTTTATCTTTACGGATCTCCCTTTCCCTATCATTTATACGGGTCTTTAAGGAGATGGGAGTTTCAGACGTGCATTTTTTTTCAAAGTTTTCATGTTGATCTAAACTAAACCTAAATTGACTGAGTTTCCCATCTTCCAAATCAGTATCCTCACTCATGAGGACGTTGATTTGGTTGCCATGGGCAACCCTCTCAAATCTAAGATCGCTATTATATTTCTATGTTTTACTACTATATATACTTAATTAATACACCTTACCGAAAAGATGGAAAAGCAACTAAGTTAAAGGAATTTAGTTGGAACTTTCACGCAAATAAGTGATTATAGACAACCAAAATTCACATTAATTTGAAACTAGCGCCTATCCGCCATCGACACTCTACCGGCTCGTCAAGGGTATAGTTAAGTGAATCAATCAGTAAGTTTAATGACAATTTCATTTCATTTCAAACATCAGACTTCTTGTCATTTCCAACTACGCAAAGAGGTTCGCTATTTATTAAAAATGTTTTGGTTCTAAGTATTTGAAGTAATGCATCCACATATTGCACGTTTTAAACCAAATAAATAACATAACAGGTAAAACATATTGCATAAAAAATATACCTGCTCAACCAGGACAAAATTTCAATTTATTCTAAAATAATTTTGTGAAACGTGTTAACGAGCTAAAACCTTTTTATCAGTCAGATATATTTATGATGAGTTTACGATAATCATCTTTTAATTGTTTATGACAACTTGACGACTGATTACTTTTGAGTGGTTGTCCATGTCACCATTTGAACTAAATATTGTTTGTGGTTAGAAATTATATTCATTTAATTCGAATTAACATAAAAACTTTACCCGAAATTGAACAAGTGTAGCCAAAGTCAAGCCAAGTGTAACAAAGACAATCGCGTCCGAAAATGCTGCAATTATTTTTCAGCATTGCAAGCGGATCTATGAATGGATGTACGACGACATAATATCGTGTATCTAAATATTGTTTACAAGTAAGTTCATTGACCCAGTCACCTGTTTAAGGGTTAACACAAAGTAGTTTTTTGCGTGAATGTTTAAAAGGCTATAAGTTGGACACGGTTACACATATTTACATAGTTTCTATGGGGGAAATATGGTGCTAAGGCTAAACTACCTCCCATTTTCGCAAAGGTCCATCGGTCATCCAGGCTGTATATGTATGCTTAGATCTTTAAAACTGTTTAAAACTAAGCAACGGATTTTGATGCGGTTTTTTTGGCTCAACTGTACAATATGTGACATCGAGTTCAGGCTTTATATTTTTTTTGTAGCTTCTACTCGCCAAAAGACAACTCCTCACCAAATTTTAAGTTGCGGAAACGCTTGGTTTGCGAGATAAAAAATAATGAAAGTTCCATATAAAATCCCGATTTTACACCGCCATGACACAATATTTTGCGTTTCGTTAAACGTGTTGAGAAAAACTAAAACGTGATGATTTGTTTTATGTTCAGTTTTTACATAAATACAGTTTTTTCGACTTATTTGTGTACAATAATAGTTACATGATATTTATTCAATGATTCTTTTAATTTATAAGCATTATTTTGTGGAAATTTGTTGATTAATAATTATCATAAATGGTACGATTTTACTAAAACGCGTAAAACAAAACGCAAATAGAATTGGCGGGGGATACGACATGACACTTTGTAGGAACTTTTTTAGGTTACTTCAAGGTAGTTTCAGACAGACTCTAAGGCAGGCCGGTGTAGGTACGACAACGAGCGAAGCGAGGAGGAGTGTTAGGTAGAACTGCGACCCTACAGCGCCAGAACCTAACACTATCACACTCCCCCTCTCCTTTGCAAAATATTGTGTCATGGCGGTGTAAAATCGGGATTTTATATGGAACTTTGATTATTTTTTATCTCGCAAACCAAGCGTTTCCGCAACTTACAATTTGGTGAGGAGTTGTCTTTTGGCGAATAGAAGCTACAAAAAAAAATATGTAGCCTGAACTCGATGTCACATATTGTACAGTCCTTCCGTTTTTTTTATTAGGTAGAGTGATTCAAGAGGAAGGTTTATATGTATAATATATGCATTATATAGTAGAGAAACACTGATGATTTTAGAGGTTTCTAATGTGATAAATAAACCCATTGTTTGCGCTTACATTGCAAACGCTAGCTGAGTCCTAAGACAAAGATCAAAATAATGTACTACTGGTATTGTACATCTTAAAATGGTTACAAAAAAGTCCACGATGGTATATGTCTATCTCTTAGGGATAACCCACAGTAACCATTTTTTATCCCGTGCGAAGCCGGGGCGGGTCGCTAGTAAAGAATATTGTATTGTATTGTCTTGTATAAAAAGTAACTACCAAATGACACCTGCATAAACACTGGTATTTAAAGTTTTGGATACTGCTTATCGTTCCAGCTGGGAGAATATTAAGCAGGTTGGTACCTAGGTTAAAAAAAGGACAGAATTATGTGAAACTCTCGAATTTATTTACTTCAAAAAATATTATACCTAGTGTGTTAAATAGGTATAGAAAGTTACAACATCAAGAAGACAAAATTAGTTATTTTATGCAAATGCATGTTAGACGACTGGCATCCAACTTAAACACTAAGTGCATCGGAGAAACCCGATGTACAACGTAAAGTACCGAGCTACATATTGACTATTAAGAGCTGGCCACGTCAGATATTACACAATACTATCCTTATTGCTAGATCCGGGCATCTGGCAGCTTTTAATGGGTGGAGGTCAGAGTGACAGACTGGCAAAAAATTCCAGTTGGAAAAAAGTAATACCAAAATAGGTAAAATTGCCGAAGTTTTATTTATAGAGAATGGAGCCTATAATTATAAGCTTTTATTTAGTTTCACCTGTTTACCATTAGAACAAAAAATATTGCGTATTATTTCAGAAACAGAAACAATAGGCGATAAACTATGACACTATTATTACATTATATGTCGTTTTGGACTACTTTCCCCCATCAGAAACTTTTGGTAATGATAATCTAATTATTTCTATAATTTCTCACAATATTGCATCAAAACCAGAACTCTAGGACTTGTATTCTTAAAGTGGTTTGCATTCTGTGACCTCCACCACTTTACAGCTGCCAGATGTCTGGATCTAGAAATAAGTATAGTACTTATAGCAAACTAACGAAAGGGGTTTCGTCGCTCTCATTATTGTGTCATATCTGACGTGGCTCGCTCTCCGTCTAATAATAGTTATTCCTTCTTCAACAAACGTCTTCTAACACTTAAACAATATCATTGTAAGGCGGACATACAATGATAACTAACAGTACCTAAGGACCGTATCGTTTATTATGGAAACAAGTTTGTAATACTCTATGAAAAAAATACCAATTTTTTGTGACGTTTGTCATATCTCAATCTATAAGATATATAGTCATTTATCTGATCTTGAGATAAAAAATAATATAAATCTATATAATTTCCATGATGAAAGGTCAATCGAAAAAACAACGGCTTTGAATTATGACCAAATACTGCAAAGATTCGAGAATAAGCATGAGAAAAATTGCCGTAAAAGAAGGAGTGAGTCTGAAAGCCGTTTACACTACTATTAAACGGTTCGGCATGCATCATAGTTTAAAAGATTTGCCTGGTCACGGCAGAAAATGTGGCCCTTTACGTCCTGATGTGAACAGTTTGCCAAAATAAAGAGATTTCTATTCGGGATTGTGCGAAAAAATGCCATACCTCTATAGCAATGGTTCAGCGAGCTAAGGAGCGTAACTCGCTTGTAACATGCTTGTAACATATAAAAAACAAAAACAGCCAAAACGCAGCAAATCTCAGGAATCTATGGTCAAATCTCGAGCTCGGAATTGACGACCAAATTTTAAGTAAAAATTTTCAATGTATTATCATGGATGACGAAACCTATGTAAAACTTGACTACAAACCCCTGCCTGGAGTGCGATTTTTGAATCTCACCAAGTGACTAATTCTCACCGATGTGAGTGATTTACTTTCGGAAATCACTCACATCGGTGAGAATTAGTCACTTGGTGAGATTCAAAAATCGCACTCCTGGACCGCAGTTTTATCCGTGCCAAAAGGTAGAGGTCCCAAAAAATGATAAATCCATTTTCTGTGATAAATATGGAAAAAAGTTATGGTTTGGCAAGCTATTTGTCAATGTGGGATAAAAACGTCTTCGTTCTTCGTAAAGGGTAACCTATTCCGAGATTTACAAGAAAGAATGTCTTCAAAAGCGAGTAATGCCACTCGTTCGAAAGCACAGAGATTGAACATTATTCTGGCCCGATTTCGCTGCATGTCACTACGCTCGTCATGTACAAGACTGGTATCAAAAGAATGATGTTGAATTTGTTGCGAAAACTTTAAATCCTCCGCCGAATTGCCCTGAAATTAGACCCATTGAGAGATTTTGGGCTCTGATGAAGGCAAAGCTAAGAAAACAAACTAAGCCAACAGATAACATCGAGTAATTCAAAAAAGAATGGATCCGTACCCATAAAACTTTCGACACTCTTGCTGTCCAAAGGTTAATGAAGAACGTCAAAAGTAAAGTCAGAAAACTGGCAAAGGGAAATCAATAAGAATAAGTAGCTCTTTTTATTATGATTTAAGATACAAGAATCGAGTGTGTTTATTAGTTCTTTTTCTATAATTTAGTTTGCTGACACAAATTATACCATTTTATTTGTTTCCATAATAAACGATACGGTCCTTACAGTAGTTACAATTCGATGCATATGTCGTCTATCGTTTCCCTGACGCTACTTCGCACAAGACAATTTTTGACACATTTTGACCCCCTACCCTACGTAAGAAAAACCTGAACGATAATAATAATAAATCCTCCTCTCTTAACTAGAAGTAAGACATGGTCAATCCCCTCCCCTTAATCATCTTTTACGTAAGAAATGAACGGCGCCAAAACGGATACCCGTGACGTCTGCATGGATCCGTTATTAAGCGATATATTAGTTCAACCAACCCATTTTTAACAGACTTCAAAAAAGGACGTTCTCAGTTTGACTGACCCGTATGTCTGTAAGTATATATGTTTATCCGCGATTATCTCGCTATTATTTTGATGCCGTTTTCAGTTATTTGTTAAATGTGTTTGTTACGTAACGTAACGTACGTTTAAATCTATACGACTATACGGCCCATAAACACATTCCTATTACGCTGCATGCCGTTATGCACTCAGACGAGTTATACTTTCTCAAGTATCTTAATACATAATCCTATTTATAACTAATAAAAGTAATACTGATAATTTCGCTGGTATTTTTTTCTGAAAAATAGGATGTTTTTCAAACAAAGTGCACAATAAGCCTCAAAAATATCTAGTACCTCAATGACTACTTTCTTTATTTTTGATAGTATTACTGTAAACATGAAAAATCACTTCTGAATTGTGAGGACTCATCAGTTTGCAGTGAGCATTTAAGATCTCTAGTAGGAGGTAACGAAGACCTCCGACTATAAAATCGGAAACTATATTGTCTATCCACACTTTAAAAATAACTACTAATTGGGTACTTTCCTGGGTAAAAAAAATATAATTCTATTAAATTTAGTTTTTATTGTATTTGTGTTAATTTAATGTAATTTTTATGTGGCTTTAATTTAATTTATTATTTTGTATGTATTTCTATGGACTTCTGGTCTGAATTAAACGATTTTAATTTGAATTTAGTCCGTCAGTTAGATTATCAAAAAATATTGGACACGTATTTTTATTTTGTCAATCAAACAAAAACTGGTGAAGATATAGCCCGTTAAAGTTCCGCCTGACGTCACATTATACTAAAAAGAGTACTGAAGTGTGACGTCACACGGAACTTTAACGGGCTATATCTTCACCAATTCTTGTTTGATTGACAAAATAAAAAATACGTGTCTAATATTTTTTGATAATCTAATTGACGGACTAAATATTTTTTTTTTTACGAAAGTAGCCAATTGCTAGGCGTAGGTAGGCTTCACAATCTATAGGTATGCATACAGTCTCGTCTGCAAAAAAATATGGATACATCTAATGTGACAAAAACATGTACTTAGCCAAGACTTTGCGCCTTGATAATAGAAGCGTGGCTACATATGTTTGTCACATTAAATGTATCCATATTTACAGACGTGACTGAACCTACTTGAAAAAACAACACCTGTTTAAATGACAATTAAGCAATGTTTACAGTTTGTATGCTGCGTTGCCATGTTGTTAACACAATCGTTCATTGTATTGGTTATTGTTGTTCTTTATGATTAATATTTTAACCTGAAATCACGACTTACAGTACAGTACCCATTGTGTGACGTCTTGTTTTGCTACTAATGTGTTTGTAAATCCCGAGGATTTTGCAGTAACACGTCACGATAGTAAATAACAAGCAGCTATGATAATTGCATCAAGCAGGTCGAAAAGTGGTGTAAATTAATGGTGTCACAAAGTGTGACCAGTGGCGGTGCGTTTAAAAATATATTAGTCAAGCCGGGGCTAATTTGGTTAAACATTTCTTCATGAGCTGTAGGAAAACTGCTCAATTGACTGAAACTTAGGCAAGCTGACGGGAATCCAGATCTATGGACGCGGCGCCACTGGTACCTACCTACATCAAAATCTGTAAAAGTAAACAGTTAAGTGGCAGAATTATTCTAGAATTCTTCCGTAAATAATTCGCCCACATCTTCCGGTAATGATTAATTTATTCGTTATTTTATTAAAATGAACCTGCGCACGATTCTTGGGAAGTGGGTATTTTTGTTCGCGCAACAATCAACACCTAAATATAAATACACTTTTTGCGTGAAACTTTGTTTGCTGTTATTGTATTTAATGCATAACTGGCCAAGAATAAACTAAATAGTATCAAGTCGTCATGTTCGCCGAATCTGGGTTTTTCAGGGATTCAATTTTGAATTTCCAAGATGGCGCCAGTTATTCTAGTGATTTATGAATTATATAATCAAATCCACTCGCCACCCGTTTCTTAGTCTTGGCCTGAACCACAAAACAATTAATAGTGCTACAGTACGAAACGAGTGTGGATTCAGTAATTTTTCCGTGTATTCGTAGATCAATTTAATCATCCGACCACACCACAACTTAAGTTACAAAAGGCAATTGATACCTATACTTAAATGACACAAACTTTAAGTAGGCATAACGAATAAAATAAATAAGGGCGTAAACACGAGTTGTCGCCGAGCCTGACAAGGCTTGTAGGGGTCGAACAACAACCAACACCACTAATCACTTAACAATTTTTTTAAAACTTTGTAGATTAACATTTCCTATAAAATCGACACAATTTCAGTCTAATATAAATACTTCTAAAACAAATAGTCTTGAATAATAGTCTTTACTGGCTAGCCTTTCAGGTCATTCACATCGCACTTGGAATTTTCGACTTAAACGTAGTGGTTTTGTCACTAAATATTGAATATAGTAACAATCTCTGTCTCTCACACATTAGATGATGTGGCTAAATGCCTGCCAATCTAATAAATATTTGATTTCAATTATTAAAGCCTAAATTCACTGGAATCTACAGACTTTAGGTTTTTAATACATCCACCCCTTCGATCACCGGCCATAATGAACCTAAGGTTACATAGTTAATGCCTTTTCAGTCAAAGGTCCCTTTTTTAAAGGTACATTTTTGTTGTTAATTAAAATGCTTCCAGACAAGTCTTATAAGTACGCCTTACAGTTAATGAACGAACAAGTTCAAAAAAATAAATTAATAATAACAGGAAAAACCTTAACCCTCTTTAAAAATAAAAATAATAAAGTACAAAAGCCTCCCTTACAATCTATAATACTAGAGACCGACCTGCGAATTCACGCGACCAATTGTTTGTCTACATTAGAGATACATTCGCGCCCATTGCAATCCATTACGAATGGAATGGTATTAGTAAACCCAATTCTTTTTTACACCTGTTACATTGAGCTTATAAATTCTATCTGCCGCCATAGGCTATATGGTATTTCGCCTTCTAGTTGCGTTTGCACACGACATAAAATGGTGAAATACCGAAGATTTCTTATGGGATTCCTTAGGATCCTAGGATGGATTTGAGAAGTGGAGCCACCAAGATTTTTGATGTAATTTTTTAGGCGGCGGAGGCTCTCAACTTTATCTTGATATCTACATCAGTTAAGCTACTAGGCCAAGTTTGGTATCCTTTTCGTATACATCGGGGATGCTGAATTCATTTATGGTATCATTTTAACACCGTTCCGAAGCAAAAACATGTAAAATAGAAAAATAACTCATTTTGGCATTCCCTATTTCACAGGGAAACAATCCATAACTTATTAACAATTATGAATCTTGGAAAAATACAAGTTGCTTTATAGAGTCCTATTATTCAAACACTTCAATAAATGTAATGAAAAACTAAAACGTTATATATACGGGTGAACTAAAATAACTGTTGACGGTGCTAAAAATTGAAATGGAAAAAAATCTAATCTAAATGTTTTTTCAGATCGTGGTATGATAATCACAATGTCAAGTCAAGTCAAAATGATACCATAAATGAATTCGGTATCCCCGATTTAGACGAAAACGTTACCAAACTTGGCCTAGTAGCTTATCCGATGTAGATAAATCTTGGTGGCTCCACTTTTCAAATCCATCCTTGGGTCCTAAGGAGTAATCATGCCAAAGGAAATATTTTGTTCACGAAAAGCCGTATTTTTTCTGCTACAACGACCACTATTCAGAAAGGTTAATGAAATTATACTATTAATCAATAAATCTATACTTCCTTCCACGTAATACTAATATTTTTTAGTCTGGCCAGAAACTAAAATGTTGTTGTACCTATTCATACTTGTCGCCTGTGTTGATAGGTAAAGAATAGTATCCATCCCTTTTGTTCCTCTAACTGACGATTAGAAATGAATTAGATTTACAATCTGCTAGTATTTAGCTAATCTGCTAGTGACACTGAGTGGTTATAAGTACAGAAAAATTAACAATAACTAACAAATGAAAACTAATAAGGCAGTCCATTGTGTGATAATCTGACATACTATTTTAGAAACGCAAATAATAAATACAAATTGATTTTAACACTTTTCCAAGCATAGTACCATTTATCGACCACATACCTACTTGTCTTTTGAACTGCAATATAAGTGTAGGAGTGTATTAAGGTTCAAATTAGATTGAACTATTTCAAAAGTGACGCTTGTTGAAATTAATCACCAAAACATGATCAGTGGCGGTGCATCAACAAATATTCATATGCAAGCCGGAGCTAACTTTTCTCTATAAGCAATTGTTAAACTAAAAAATTTGGCAAGTTGTACAATTGAGTTCTGTGGACGCTCCGCCACCGGTGACTACTTGGAAGTTTTGAGAAAACTGTCCGGATTGGTGCGGCCCGGGACAGAGTTATCAGTGTGAAGGCGGGTTTGTTTATCTCCAGATGACGGCGACGTTGGGGTCGTCCTCGATGATCTGGTCGAGCGTGGGCAGGTCGATGCGCGCCAGGCAGCAGATCTCGTCGGCGCAATGGCGGCCGGTGAACAGGCGCCGCAGCCCGAGCGCCTCCGCGCGGCTGAACCCCGCGCCGCGGCTCGCCGTCCGCATGTACACTGGGAACCTACAATGACAATGAGCTGTCTGTCTTAACATAACATAATAAAACAAAAGTCAAAACGGCCTCCTAGCCCAGTCGGTAGTGACACTGCTTACGAAGCAGGAGGTCCCGGGTTCGAATCCTGGTCAGGGCATTTATTTGTGTGGTTATCACAGATATTTGTACCTGAGTTATGGATGTTTTCTATGTATTTAAGTATTTATCTATATATATCTATTATATATATCGTCGTCTAGTACCCACAACACAAGCCTTATTGAGCTTACTGTGGGACCAGGTCGGTTTGTGTAAGATTGTCCCATAATATATATTTATTTATTTATTTTATTATTTATAAAAATGCATATTCAAATGAAACGGAAATATTGCAAGTATTTAGCAATACCTAGTTAAAGATTTCTTAACTTCCAAAATAAATCAAAATGGTATCATTCAATCAAGATTCCTTAGTTTATTAAAAATAAAATGAAGGAAAACTATACACACTTTTATTAGTACCGTAACACTTCACGGTCAAAATAGCTACTTATTTTCCTAACATTCAATATGTCCGAGTTCGTAATCTGTGACGTCATCGGTTGCAATCATTTTCTATTATTAAATTTGGCCTCTAGGTATCTTATTTTACGCTTCTTTACCTTTATAGATATATTGAAGATGCAAGGTACCTATAACAAGTGTAATTTGCTGGATCCAGACTATCCAGAGCTCGTTCCATCTATTCTCTCAATTGTATTCAAAACTGCAACCCGAAGGCGACATAAATTTAGATGCAAAATTAACTATAGGAATCGTGCGTGAACCAAAGGGGGCAGCACAGAAGGTCCCAGATTATGGGCGCGAAGTCAATGACAAATTAGTTCACTGGGCGGCAGGCCCTTCAACGTGCAAGGGTACGTGAGTCAAATTTTGCGGGTAGCGCTGTCTACTGGCGTGGAGTAGTTCCAGATTTCGATTTAGACCACAACCCTCCAACACTGGCGGAGCTGGTAGCAGCATTTACTTAAAATGTTTATTACTTATTCAATTTTGGAACTTTGCTATACATAAGTATGTCAAAAAACTACTTGACCTCCTTTCCTCCTTCCTTCTTTTTTTTCCTTTGCTTGCTGTGCCTTTCTGGCTACTAGAGCTTGTCACCCGCGAAGGATGGTTTACAAGTCTTTATTTATTTTGTATCTGCAGTAGACATTACATACGAGCCGGCGCACGTCGAAGGACGCACTCGCGCCCGCCGCGTGCCGCTCGCACGAGAGCCAGCAGTTGTACCACACTACAGTAAGTATGGCGACGTACCTCTTCAGGCACTTAATGAGGCCGTGCAGCTGCGCGTACAGCACGAGCCGGCGCACGTCGAAGGTCGCGCGCGCGCTCGCCGCGTGCCGCTCGCACACCGCGCGCAGCGTCGTGCCCTGTTGCAGCGCGCACAGCATCTCCAGCACGTCGGATATCGTCGGCTGACAAATTATAACACCATATTTAATATTCAAGTAATTTTTATGACATGAGTTACTCGTACAATTTGGCGAAAAAATTGACATTTATCATACTTATCTTATATCTATTAAAATATAATACTATTACTATTCTATACCTACTATCGATTAATTTACCAAAAGCAGAGCTCATTGAAAAATATTCAAATGCTCGTCAATTAAGCCACAACATAGGTACACATTACAACGAAGTTCGTAAGTTAACCATATAAAAGTCAATGACATGGCTCGAAAAAAGACCAACCTTTTCTTTGCTATCAGATCCTTTGGTGATAAAAGCCAAACAAGATTTTTGCAATTCTTTATCGCTGAACAGACGACTAAGGTTCGGAGTAGCTCGGTACATGTTGCTAAATTTAATCACTGGTATCAATGTTACCTGTAATCATAAAGAATAAGTTAACTGAGTATACACGATGTGTATGTTACGCATGTAATTACTTATCAGTAGGAACCCTAAAAATTTACTAACTACTTTAAAATCCTAAAGAGATGCCTCGAATTCTAACAGGCACATTTACAAACTACTACAGCCAACGGATTTCCTCAGCTAACGGTTTCCCTTCCCAAACAATGACATTCATGAGTCGCTCGGCACATTTAGAACCGTTCCTAATAGTACATTACAGCAGAGGCTGGGAAAATGAAGATTTCCGGTCAAGTAGGTATAGACGACCGAGAGTAGCGAGATCGGATATGGATACGAGGCCGGGAATCCGTTTTTACGCCGAGGTATGTATAGTGCTTTTCTGAAACATTCGATGAAATAAAAAAGAAAAATAGAATAATATAGTTTCGGACATAAGGCCTGGAAAAACCTCTGTAGGTTCATGGGAGGAAATTCCTCTTAAACCGTACAGTGCCCTTAGGCTCCAGGGTGTGAGGATGAACACCCTTCCAGCAGCGAGCGGTGCGGTGATAAAAAGTTGCCGTGGGTATCATATTAAACAGTACACATAAGGAGGCAAAGTCTCTCCTCAAAGGTTCAATATCGCTCGTGAGTTTGGGATCGTTGACGATCCGCACAGCGCGCCTTTGCACCGAGTCAAAGGGCCCAAGCTGGTATCCAGGTGCTCCCGCCCAAAGGTGACAGCAGTACTCCATGTGGGGTCTGACTTGCGACTTGTATAGAAGCAGCATCTGCCCCGGAGTGAAGTACCTCCTCGCTCTATTGAGCACACCTCTATTCCCACTTCAGACACCTTCGTACGTAAGTAACCTATATATTATAATTCATTATTCTATGCACAAACTACATTAAGGACATTTCACTTACCTTTCACAGAAAGTATTACAAGCCTTTTCGGTATCAGAGCGTAGGACTATACATCTATAAACATATAAAAGCTTTTTCTTAAATATGCAACGAAATGTTGTTGTTACGTTTCTTATAGACTCAGAAGGATCGTTTTCGGGCGCAATAATTCGTGGGGACTGTAATGGGATTCAATTTGAAGAGATGCGCCTTATCATATACTTTCAACGAAAATTGTTTTGAACATTATCGGTTCAACCATTTTTGAGTTATCTCCAAAAAACTTCTTCCATAGGCATCAGATACGACCTTTTGGTATTAGTTGGGTTCTTATTCCATTGAAGGTACGGAACCCTCCTATGCGTGGTCCGACACGCACTTGGCCGGTTTTTTTCCTCGTGAAAGGTTGGTTATCGGATTAAATCCGCGGCAAGGGACACACTAGTTGAAAATAGGAATCGGAATCTCTGTAGTTACAAAATAAATTCGGAGGGTTATGATTCTTAGGCACTCTTCACACTTGAACTGAATTCATCAATTCATAGAGAATTGTCTAAGGTTGCGGAAATTTGTCTATGGCCTTCATACAAAACTTGCATATTTAAGAAAAAGCTTTTAGATGATTATAGATGCATAGTGTTACGCTCTGATACCGAAAAGGTTTGTAATACTTTCTTGTTAACTCCATCCATAAACAAAACCAATACTATGACACGGGACTTACCACTCCGTAATAGACTAGGTTTTGAATACAAGACTTCACCAAAGTCTTTTCCACGTTTGTATCGGCCGCTATCTTAGACACGTGGTTATAACCGGTAATGTAAGGTAAAATCTGTAAAATAAATAAATGAATCTATGAAATAAACGATTGAATGGGTAAAATGTTCTTCATTTGCGTTAAATGTGGTAAAAATAGGTCGTTTTCTGTAAAATAAATAAATGAATAAAATAATTGTACAACTGGCACAATTAATTATTAAAATAAAACCACCAGATATTTATTCGTATGCTCAAAATCTAGTAAGTGTATATTGAAGCGACCTGTCGTGTCGTGAGGTCCCAGTCTGCGTTGATGTCGACGTCGACGGGCACGTCGTTATCGAGGTGGAGGTCCTGCGCGCGGCGCGTGGGCGAGGCGCGCGCAGGCACGCGCGGCGCGCGGCGGCCCGGCGCGCCGCCCGGCCGGGGCGTGCCCACGCTCGCCACCAGCACCGGCACGTCGTGGTCGTGCACGGCCGCCGGGTCCGCGCGCACCTCCACCACCTTCAGGTGCATCACGGTGTCGCCTTCTGTAAACGTACACATTACTTTGACGTCGTGCAATTCGACAACTATTCTTTATTTTCATTAAATGTGGTAACAATAGGTCTATGGTTTAAAAAAATATCACACATTTAGCCGTGTTGCGGCATGCGAAATGTATTCCTTAAACTAAAACTGAAAAATAAAAAACAATACAATATACAAAATTACAAATAAAAACATTTATTCATTAGCCAATGTCCAAGATTACATACTTTCAGTAGTCAACTAGGAACCCTTATAGTTTCGCAATGTCCGTATGTCCGCACCCGGCTTTGCTCAGTGATGGTTAGTACTAGATAACTGAAATTTGGTATGAGTATGTGTTTTAATCACGCCGAAAAAGGTGTAAAACAAAATCTGAAAAAAACTGAGGGAACGGCAGTGTTAGCCAAGTCGAGCAAAACAAACAAGAAAGGAACAACCGTACCATTCTTTTCCCGAAGGCATTCAGGCCATTTTCGATCTCCCTCCAATTCTGTTGTCGATAAAGCTAGAAGTCTCAAATTTCAGTGAACAAGAGGCAAGAACACAAGGAACATATAATCTCAATACCATCGAGTTTCAACATAACTTTAAGGTATCTTAAGCAGCGACTGCAACGGACGGATCTCGTGATGAGCTCCTAAAACATCTAACAGTAGGAACGGCGGAAACAGAGGGGGGGTGCGAAAAAAAAATCGCCCCAGTCCAGGTTGGGTCAGTTCGAGTTGCACAGGGCGGTTCCTCATCACTTCAGGAGCTTAAATACCGCGAGCCATCCGGTTGCCTCGCGGTCACTCTAACCAGAGTCATTGCTCTGAATCTTCTTCTTATTCTTAATCGCTTAGTGTGGTTTGACATCCCGCACAGGTAGCCATTGCAAAACGTAGTTCATACTTTTATATTTAATAAGGTCTAATATTCGATGACGCTTACTGACATACTGTTCTTGCGCGCGCGCAAATGCTAACAGCTGATTCGCTGACAGCCGGTCAGCTGACCTGCACGATCGATGATTATAAAGACCGGTTAGATCAATACACTCCGATTTTAAAACTGTATTTACTTACTATACGTTAATATTTACGCACTATTAACTTCGTAGCCACTGATGGTAGGTCTTTAATTATACACCACCTGAGTGTGTACATAAACTTTTCAACAATTTTTGACGCAAATCACACGGACCGAACGAAAAGTACAATTTATTATTAAATTTTATATCTAAAAATTCAATAAATACAGTTAAATTTCACATTTTCTTGAATAAAATAGCTTTTATTTATTATTATAGAATATTTCTACGTAGAAAATTACTAATAATAACTAAATATTCAAGAGTATTTTAGAGTACAATGGAATGGAAATAATTTGCAAAAGTAGTTACTATTTTTCTTGATAAAATATCATTGTATGAGAATTTCTCACTTGTCTGTGATCATGGAGGTAATTATGTGTCGTATTGCAGTGACTTCCAATTAAATTGGTATAAATACTTGAAGCATGTTTGAAACAATACAAGAACATTTTGAAGAAGTTTTTCTAATCTGCCGAATGACAATAGTAATACAGGTATTCAGCCAAACCACACCTTATCAGTGTGTGACTATTAGTTATTAGTCTTGTAAAATTATTTGAGAAACAGAAAATTTTACACTGATAACTCGTAACTGATAATAATAATGCGCCCCATGACACGGGCAGGGGCAGCATCCGCTTAGTGTACCCCTCACTTTTCATTAAATTGTCTAAAGGGCCTCTGCGCGTTGGCTTCGGCTCCGCATATGCCTCCCAAAGGTCCAGAACACCATTGTTCCGTGGTCGGGAAAGACATAAAATAATAATAATAATAAAATGCTTTATTGTGCACCAAAAGAAAACACAAATAACAATATATAAAAGAAACAGGATTTATGAAACTTGTAAACTACTACTTTCGTGAAATAGGCTCCTGATCCTGATTACAAGTAATATGTTAGCCTATATACTTCCCACTGCTGGTCACAGGCCTCCTCTCATGGACGAGAGGGCTCGTGGTATAACTCCCACGCTGGCCCAAAGCGGGTTGGAGACTGCACCTACACCTTTGGATTTCTCCGCGGATGTATACAGATTACAAGTATAGTTTGTCCGGCGGCTTAAGGATAAATACGTCATACTTTAAGTACGGCGTCCTTATCCTTAAGCCGCCGGACAAGCTGAGTATATATATCTTTCTATAACCATAAAGTGAACTTACCCACCAGTGTCGACTTGCGGTGCGTGTTGAGATCATGCAGCAGGTGCGCCAGAAGCGTGGGCAGCCGGGTCGCCCCGCTCGACACGAAACGCGTCTCTTCTTCCATTATGGTCTACAAATAAAAGTCACTTATTAAGACTTAAGGTCTTATTTAAATCTACACCCATATCATAAATCCTCTATTCTGCGTTCGGAAACCGTATATAATGACCACCATTATTGCAACCAGTAATGTAACATCAGTGTATTATCTGTGACTCTAGTGTTGTGATAATGTATGATAATTCCTTACGATATCGATTATCGATAACGTAATGAAAATCTAGCCCTCCTCCCCGACTGCGGTTATTCGCCGCCTGCATAATCCAGTTGGCCATGGCGGTGCAATGGCGGTCATTGTAACGATTCCCGAACACGTGATGTGTCACGGATTTATAAAATGTGTGTAAATAAAGCAGTATATGTAACGGTACATGAAAGGGCTTTATGTAGCAGTCACATAAACTACTATTAATGTTCTCACCAAATGTTCTCCAAGTTTCTTTACAACCGGCTCATACTGCACAGTTTTGGACCAGCTATCACACACAAAGCACAGATTGAACAGATATGCGTTTCGTTCGTAGCGCGGGCTGTCTATCCGGATAGGGTAGCCCACTATCTTATGGCCCAGAGCATTTCTGAAATAAATCATAATTAGTATCAATAAGGATGAGCCAGTTCACTTAAACTAAATAATAATTCATCATCATCATCATCATATCAGCCGAAAGACGTCCACTGCTGGACATAGGCCTCCCCCAAAGAGTGCCACAATGACCGGTCCTTCGCCACACGCATCCAGCGGACTCCCGCGACCTTCACCAGGTCATCAGTCCACCTTGCGGGGGGTCTACCCACGCTGCGCCTTCCGGTTCGTGGTCGCCACTCGAGAACCTTTCCGCCCCAACGGCCATCGGTTCTACGAGCAATGTGCCCCGCCCACTGCCACTTTAGTTTAGCGATTCGGAGGGCTATATCGGTTACTTTGGTTCTGCTGCGGATGGCCTCATTTCTGATGCGATCACGCAGAGAGACTCCAACCATAGCCCTCTCCATTGCCCTTTGGGTGACTTTGAGCTTTCTTATGAGGCCCATTGTAAGCGACCACGTTTCAGTACCATATGTCATCACTGGCAACACACACTGGTCAAAGACTTTCGTCTTGAGACACTGCGGAATATTGGACAAAAAGATGTGCCGTAGCTTCCCGAACGCTGCCCAACCGAGTCGGATTCGTCGATTGACCTCTTTCTCGAAGTTGGATCTATTGTTGGATAAATAATAATTATTCTACTAATAACATCAACTGTTATTTCATTCCAACAGTACGAGTAGATGTTACTCAACAATGGCAAAATACATTTTATCTACACCAATATCATAAATCCTCTATTCCGCGTTCGGAAACCGTATGTAATTACCACCATTATTGCAACCAGTAACGTAACATCAGTGTATCTGTGACAGTGTGGTAAAAACATATGAAAATTCAATACCTACGGTAACGTAATGAAAATATGCCCTCCTCTCCAACCGCCGGCACGCGCCCGCCCGACCGCCGGCACAATCGAGTTGGTCATGGCGGTGCAATAGCGGTCATTCTAATGGTTTCCGAACACTTCATTTAGGATTTCTAATATGTGTGTAGATAAAGCAGTGTATGCAACTGTACGTAATTTGGCCTTAAAACGTAACAATTACATAAACTACTATTATGGTTAAAATATAAGATACTTAAAACATTATGTTGCCAATTGTCATTACTGTAATGTTATGCAAAACAATAAGTGTGAATAAATTGGACAACATATAGTTACATCATACAATAAAAGATTAAGTCAAGACGTTACACATTAAAATAAAAATATTCATAATCTATACATATAATGAACGGGTAAGGAGGATCTATTTTGGTTGCGTATTACGCAAAAACTACCGCACAGAAGAACGGAGCAACAATTACTGTAGTTTTCCGTCCAAATCGCATGGGGGCGAAGCCGCAGGAACACATAGTAAAGAAATAAAAATGTTGTAAGTAGAAATTGTATGCAGTGCCGAGGGGGCGCTTAAAGTAGTTCACCCAGGGCGCCAGGAGTGCCTGCCGGCCTGTATGAGTGAGTCAAAATATACGAGTATAGGTACATATTCTATGAAAGTGGCGATTTTAATGCAGTGTTTTAAAGTGGGTATTATGATTGCCAATAAACTTAATTAAAATCGAAGCTGGAGGTCCCGGGTTCGAATCCTGGTCAGGGCATTTATTTGTGTGTTTCTCACGGATATTTGTTATCTATTATATATATCGTCGCCCACCCACAATACAAGCCTTATTGAGCTTACTGTGGGACTAGGTTGATTTGTGTAAGATTGTCCCATAATATTTATATTAAAAAAAAAATATCTCGTATCACTCCCATAATCAAGATAAATTGAAAAATATAAAAATGTTCGTGTTAGAAATTAAAATTTGATTTCTTCTTCAGGTGGGCAGACAAGAGATTAGAAAGCAATAATAACCAATTTATTAGTAGGTTTAACATAGACTGTATATGATTGATTGCTGTATTAAATGAAACACATAACACTCATGACAACAATACATTCAAAGTTTTAGTGTGTTATTTATATTCTACCATTTGATATTCTAACTTATCTATCACAAACAAAATAAAGTCAATATTCGAAATATGGATGGTACAAGAAGGATATAAATCTCTATGTTACAAAAATGTCCGTCAAAAGGCGATAACTGATGGCGCCACAGTGATATTAAATTTGATTAAATTAATTTTGATATAAAAAAATCAAATCCATACATATTTACGAAATAATTATTTGCGGAGAAGAAAAACACTCTGAATATTAATTTTATTCAGAAAGTCATATAAGTATTAAATATCGGTAATTCATTTCAAATGCTGAACTATACCTAGCGCCTCCCGGAGATATTTGGAACTATTGTTTAGTGCTTACCGCTGGACACTTTTTCGACCGTTTTCCTATAAGAGAGATCGATCCTCCTTGTACCATCCATAATTCGAAACATGGCATGGCACTAACTGGTATGATACTTGTAATGTTGACTTAATGATTAAATTAAAAATCAATTTTAAATAAATTTCTGGCAGGAAAAGTCACACACCAAGGATTTTTTTTCCATACAATTTGTATGAAAATTAAAACTTTTATTTTTCACATGCTATTTTGGTCAATGGTAATGTACTAAAAAGCCACAAATTTAAGAAAACTTTTTCCATACATTTACTATGGCGGAATAGTGAAATTTTATTCACATTTTTCTATCTAGGCAAATAATCCTGTTACATACAATACTGTATGTATTTTACAGTAACAGCAACAAATTTCACTCTTTCTCCATAGTAAATGTATAAGCTGACAATGAAACCATGGCTGTTCTTTAAAAGTGTGTGATTGCGAAGCAATGAAGGTTTTCTTACATTATTTTATTTTTCTATTGGTGCCAAATATACTTTTTGGATCATGTTGTAACTATATCCGAGTACAATTTAGGGTAAGTATGCGGAAAAGCAAGTAGATGGGAAATAGTATCACTAAATTGCACCAGCAATAGAGACTTCTCATTTCGCTTGGCTATCTAAATATATAAAAGAAGAAACTGACTGACTGACTGATTGATTGACTGACTGACTGACATATCAACGCACAGCCCAAACCGCTGGTTCTAGAGATTCCAAATTTGGCACATAGGTTCCTTATAAGGTCTAGGGGTGCACTAAGAAAGGGTTTTGCAAAATTCACCCCCTAAGATGGTAAGATGGGGGTCCAAAGTTTGTATGGCGAATCAAGATTTGTTAGACTATTTAATTTGTTAGACTATTTCATTCGAATAAATGAGTAAATACGTGTTTTAGGTTTTTTGAAAATTCAACCCCTAAAAGGGGCAAATGTGGTCACAAAGTCTGAAAATCAACATAAGTATCGTATCCTTTTAGAGTACTTATAGTACGTGGGCGAAGCCGCGGGAAAAGGCTAGTAAAAATATAATATGCTGATATAATATATTCATTAGGGTGTGCTCTCAGTACTCTATTTTTCTTTATTGGTTCTCTCTATACAATATCAAAACTCAGAGTATTCCCTTGTATACATATTGGTAAACTTTTAATTCTTAAGACTTTTAGACATAAACACAAATCTAAATTAAAACTAACACCTTTTTGGTGGAACTTCCTGTAAATCAAAATAATCTTCTTTCGGTCTTTAAAACTGATGATGCAGTATGCATGTTAACAAAACTGGGAGTATTCCCCATTATACATATTGGTAAACTTTTAATTCCTAGACTTTTAGACATAATCACACAATTAAATTAAAACTAACAGCTTTGTTGTGTATAATAAATTCATGTTAGGTGTTGTGTGATGGCAAGTTTGTTACAAAATAACATTACTTACATTGTCATTGTGCATCTTTGAATCTGAGGCTTTGGGATGATATAGGCACTTATGGAATCAAATACCTCTTTTGATATATAATCTTCCGGGAACTGAAATAACAAGTCATTAATTAGAATAATTGTAAATCATAATAATTGTATATCCTAAATCACTATGTTGGCACTTAGTTCCAATTCAATAAAAATATTACATGTTAACCCCTTAATGGGCAAGATTGAAAAAGTCCTCAATTCAAGCCTCATTGCCATCACCTTTAGTCCTAAAAATTCGGTACAAGAAAAAAACAAAATAATGATGTTAGTAGGTGGTATTTCTTGAGTCCGTTGCCCTATAAAGGGTTAAAGGCAGTAAGTTAAACAGGAAACTAAATTACAAGTGGATATATGCTAAAATATTTCTCAATATCAAGACTAACCTGACAAGCAATTTTTGGGCCAGCTACTGGATGAAACTCGCCCAGAAAGATACATCGTATGGGGCCCTCGCGACCGCAACCTTCATAATACCGTGTTTCCATCATTTTCGACAGTTTTAATCGTGCTATAGGTAGCGGCCTTTACGGTCGGCAGTACAATCCAAGAGCAGAACTTGCTGTTTGTTAAGTAATTTGCTGGGTTGTGAATATAAGTAATGCAACGACGGCAATTAAGTATTTTTAACTATTGTCAATGCCCAGTACAGTTCCTATTCTGTTTCAACAGTAAGGCACCTTTTTATGACGTGTGTACTAGTATTAGTAAGTAACTAACTAACTCGGTAACTGGTAACCACAATTCCTAGAAATTTCACTTACACAGAATACTCAGAATAGGTAGACTATAGTTTTTAATATTTACGTCATATACATGCATACACATGACATGTCAATTCAAACATGTCATTGTCAAACTTTACGGGTATTAGACATTGCAATTTGTAGGGTCCAACCTATCAGATTGGTATGTGTAATGACACCAGTACGACTCCCGATCTAGGGCGATCGGCAGTGTCCCGACACCCAACCTCCCTACGAGCTCTGCCGATTGTGCAGTGAAATAGCAGTTAAGGCCCTGTTACACTTTACTTTTTTTAGTGTCCTAACCGGCATCCGAATTAGGGTCCTAACTAGTTTTCATAGCAAATTTACTTGCTAAATGGAAATGCGGTTACACTTGACTAAATTTAGAAACTAACTCATTTAGGAAGCTAAGCTAACTAGGACAAGTTTAACAGGGCTTTTAGGGCGGTTAGGGTCGTTAGGGAGCTGTTTAGGGAGGTCGTTAGTTTTTTTTACCTTTTTAGGGTTCCGTATCTAGAAAGGAAAAAACGGAACCCTTATAGGATCACTTTGTTGTCCGTCCGTCCGTCCGTCTGTCAAGACCCTTTTTCTCAGGAACGCGTGGAGGTATCAAGCTGAAATTTATATCAAATTTATATCATACTCTACTGTCCCTTAGAGCTGTGAAAAAATCAAACTTCTAAGCCAACGCAATCAAACTTAGAGAATTCAACCAACCGGAGTCGCCATTGACAGGCGTTCCCTCTGCCGAAAACATATGACCAGTGGTCATACACATGTATGGACTGACGTTTATCTGACGTAGCTATTTGTACGTTACGTACGAATAGCCATACATTTGACGTTCCCCTCCCCCGCAAAAATCGGCACACTTTTTTGTATAGAAAATGACAGACATGGCTACTCCAGCAATCAAACGATACAGCCGTTTATGCCGTAAATTTCCGCAAGTTTTCGAAACTCGCAAGGGAATCAAAACCTGCAGGGTACTTTCTGTGAACTCAGAATCTTGAAATTTGGTACGAAGCAACGTCTTATATAGCACAGATAATAGGAAAATTGCGAAAACCGTAAATTTTTAGTTACATCGTATGATAAAAATATTTTTAATAATTTTAAAGTTACTACGAGTCTGACTCGCACTTGGCCGGTTTTTTATTTATAATGTTAGCCATTGCTACACATTCCGTCTGGTTTTTACTTAGAGAATTCAACCCGGATGGAGTAGCCATGTCTGTCATTTCCGATACAAAAAAAGTGTTCGGCAGAAGGGAACGCCTGTCAATGGCGACACCGGTTGGTTAATTTCTCTAAGGGTTTTTAGGATTCTGTAGCCAAAATGGCAAAAATGGAACCCTTACAGTTTCGTCATTTCCGTCTGTCCGTCCGTCCGTATGTCACAGTCATTTTACTCGGATACTATAAGGAGTATCTCAATAAAATTTTGACATGAGGTGTATTTTGTATGCCGCTACTTAGTTATGTAGTGAAATAGCTGAAAAAAATATTTTCAGTGGGGGCGCTCCATACATGTAACTAAATATCAAAAAAAATTTTTACCAAATATCAACATGTTGCACATGAATCGATAGGTCTTTCAAAATAACATTGGGGTTTTTTTGAACATTATGTGAAATATTTTCAGAAATGATCGCTTCGAAAGTCAACAAAATAGAGCCCCCCCCCCCCCTGTAACTTTTGAACTGTAAGACCAAAAAATATTAAAAAATTCGAGAAGATGCGCGTAATGCGCGTTATAATATATTATACTTTCTACGAAAATTGTTTTGAACATTATCGGTTAAGCCATTTTTGAGTTATTTCCAAAAAAACTTCTTCAATAGGCATCAGATACGACCTTTGGCATTAGTTTGGTTCTTAATTCCATTGAAGCTACGGAACCCTCCATTATGCGTGGTCCGACACGCACTTGGCCGTTTTTCGAACGAGCGAAGTGAGTTCTTACAAACAACTTCTGGCTAGTGGGACGTTTCAGCATTTCGATGGCTTTTTGATTTTGAGAGTTTGTTCCGCGATAACTTTAGTAACGCTTTTCTGATCTTCATGAAATTTGTTGGGGTTATAGCAGAGATACATATAATTTGAGAGTTCGTATATGAGTAGGATCGACCAAGGGATCATGGAGCTAGGAGATGCGAAAATATCATCATATGGGTCTTGTTATATTGGTCGTCTCGTTTGCAAGGAAATCGCGAGTTCTGAGTTCGAGGCGGACTACTAGTTTTATTTAAAATGAAAGTTAAACTATAATCAAAATATTCGAACGAGCGGAGCGTAAGCAAAGCAAGTTCTTACAAACAATTTCTGGCTACTGGGACGTCTCGGCATTTCAATGGCTTTTTGATTTTGAAAGTTTGTTCCGCGATAACTTTAGTAACACTTTTCTGATTTTCATGAAATTTGTTGGAGTTGTAGCAGAGATACATATAATTTGAGAGTTCATATATGAACAGGATCGACCAAGGGGTCATGGAGCTAGAAGGCGCGAAAAAATCTTCAGAAGGGTCTTGTTATATTGTTCATCTCGTTTCCAAGGAAATGGCGAGTTCTGAGTTCCAGGCGGACTACTAGATGATCACACCGTTCCCACGACAAGCGATTTAAAAACTTTAATCTCATCTTAACTAGTAGTCCGCCTCGAACTCAGAACTCGCGATTTCCTTGCAAACGAGACGACCAATATAACAAGACCCTTCTGAAGATTTTTTTCGCCTTCTAGCTCCACAACCCCTTGAACGATCCTGCTCATATACGAACTCACAAATTATATGTATCTCTGCTACAACCCCAACAAATTTTATGAAGATCAGAAAAGCGTTACTAAAGTTATCGCGGAACAAACTCTCAAAATCAAGAAGCCATCGAAATGCCGAGACGTCCCAGTAGCCGAAGTTGTTTGTAAGAACTCACTTCGCTCGTTCGATTATAGTTCCTTCTCTAATCGGTTGATCAGTCGCTAGTGTGAACGCCGTATAAGATATAATTAAAAATATAAATTTTTTCGCGTCTTCTAGCTCTATGACCCCTTGGTCGATCCTGCTCATATACGAACTCTCAAATTGTATGTATCTCTGCTATAACCCCAACAAGTTTCATGAAGATCAGAAAAGCGTTACTAAAGTTATCGCGGAACAAACTCTCTAAATCAAAAAGCCATCGAAATGCTGAGACGTCCCACTAGCCAGAAGTTGTTTGTAAGAACTCACTTCGCTCGTTCGATTAAGTAATTATAATCCTCATAAAATATTTTTCTGTATTATTTTAATAACAGTAGGTAGTAGGTATTTTAAGTAGTAACATGTTTTAGGTAAGTAAATGCTGAGGTTTAAATATGTCACGACACGACTACATAATAAATATTCAAACTGCTGGTAGCGATATACAAGAATACAAGAACGTGTCTTATGGAATCTATAAAACCGGCCAAGTGCGTGTCGGACCACGCATAATGAAGGTTCCGTACCTACAACGGAATAAGAAAAAATAGTTATCAAAAGGTCGTATCTGCCTATGGATGAAATTTTTTGGAGATAACTCGAAAACGCTTTAACCTTTAAACTATATTCCCATAAGGGAGAGCACTATTTAAACCAGGCGTGGATCCAGGATTTCGTTCAGGGGGGTCTGCGGTCTCGCAAAAAAATATCGCGGTCCGCACCTAATGGCCCCCGTAGTATACGAAGTTTGCGTTTCAACAACAGGGGCAATTGAACAATCAAAACAAGTTAGGATCCTAATTATGCTAGGTTTTTGGATGAAGTTGTATCTAGCAGACAGAATATTATTACCCACAAAGATTGATTAAAAATTTAAAATTAAATGTTTTAGCACTTTGGTATCAGCTAGGTGAACCATTTTGCGTATACCTACCTAGGAGATATGTACCTAATTACGGCAGCTACGGAGCCCTACATAAAGCATGGGTGAAAAAAAAGGTTTTTTTCAACGGTCTATTAGGAGGTGGAGCAGCGGGCCCTTTCGGCACTTGCGCCATTCTGTGTGATGATGAGTGATGAGGCCCTCCCTTACCATTTGGCGCCTAAAGCGCCTGTTTCACTCGCTCTTATTCCAGTGTAGTTAGGGAATAATGATTACTACCTAGTTTTAGAACAAAATGCGTCTAATAGGTACCTAAAGTTCTACCAAAACCTATTGTGCTGATTAGACATAGCAACTCGGAAGTACCTATAAGTACTATAAACACATTGACCTAGTAGGCAGGTGACAGCGCTTTGCCCGTGAACCGGGAAGTGTGCTCAAGGTTAAAGCCGAGCCTGCGCACTCTGCACCCTGTACCGTGCGATGTGACTTTGGAGATTTCGTTCTCATAATGGAGTAGATTTTATTAATTACTAAGCTTATTGCTTAAAATGTTATAAACGAAAATTATTTTTTTAACCTCTTTATTTCTCCCCTACTTGCTTGGGTTTAAGATTATGATTTATGAAGCATATTTTACTATTCTTAGTCTCAACTCAATTGACTTAGACGCATGTTCCCGATTTTCAGTATAAAGCGAAAGTGCCCCGAAAGAAAGACTTAAGATTTTTATCCATATCCTTGGCAAACCATATTAAGTATAACCTACTTATAAAAGGTGCTACGATTTTTCAAGAATAAACTGTGCTCGATGCGCGCACTATACCTTAGATACTGTCCTGCACCCGTAAAGCCTGAAACAAATTTCATGACCGATCGCGTCCCCTGCGATAACTTGTGCAGCCATTTAATCACTAAAAACATGGTTATCGCGTCCCAGTTGAAAATTTGTCAGATAATATAGTTTATGTATGTATTTGCTCTTATATAGGTAAACATGAAAATCGTCAGCCGGCTGTATTGAGGTGGAGAGACCTAAAGACCGTATGCTCAAGTGACCAGCTGACGGTCTTTTCACTGCGATACAACCGGCTGATGTTTTTTTATATCTGACAAAGTTTCAGTCGGGACGCGATGACCTTTTTAGGGTTCCGTAGCCAAATGGCAAAAAACGGAACCCTTATGGATTCGTCATGTCTGTCTGTCTGTCTGTCCGTCCGTATGTCACAGCCATTTTACTCGGAAACAATACGCCGTATCTGAATAAAATTTACACATAAGGTGTATTTTGTATGCCGCTACTAAGTTATGTAGGTAGTTAAATTTGAAAAAAAAAAATATTTTTAAGGGGCGCGAAAATTTCAAAAAAATTTTTTTTAACCAAATATCAACATGTGATACATTTATTGATAGGTCTTTAAAAATAACATTGAGGTTTCTTTGACCATTTTGTGATTAAGTGAATATTTTCTGAAATAATCGCTTCGAAATTCAGAAAAATTGTGTTCCCCCCCTGTAACTTTTGAACCGTAAGTCCAAAAAATATGAAAAAATTTGAGGTGATGTGCCTTATCATGTACTTTCTACAAAAATTATTTTGAACATTATCGGTTCAGCCATTTTTGAGTTATCTCCAAAACACTTCTTCCATAGGCATCAGATACAACCTTTTGGTATTAGTTTGGTTCGTATTACATTGAAGGTACGGAATCCTCCTATGCGTGGTCCGACACGCACTTGGCCGGTTTTTATAGTAATCAAATGGCTTTCGTTTCTCAACCCACTAACGGAGCAGCAGCTGACCTTAATGAGGCTATATTATACATTTCCCTTAAACCAATTCACAAGTTAACGCCTAGGACGTGATGCCCAATGAAATTTGTTCCTGGCTTACGATCTATTAATTAAACAGAAGAAGTACGTACCACTTTGATTCCTCCAAGCAGTGAAAAAAGTTGGGAAATACTTGAAGATAAACGTATAAATAAGTATGGACGGAAAACTGACAAGAGTGGACGAAAACTAGCACAATCACCCTACTTACTCTTGATTTTAACTATGCCGTGACGTTTAACGTGTTTACCCCCTTACAATGTTAGCTCAAGAAGCCAGTGCCTTCCCCTGTAGCCTACACAGATTTTAGTTCCGAAACGCTGTTATCAAACGCCGGAATTTACTGGGACTTACATTACGCTCGTATACCACTCCAGTCCAATGGCATTGGCAAGGTGGAAGTGTTCTGTGCAAGGTATAACACATCATAACGTCACTTAAGTAAAATGTGGTAAACAAAACGTACAACAAAAACAGATTGATCTTCGAATAATTTAACAAAAAATAGTGATGAGCTGCTCTGTGTTGGTGGAGGCCACGAGCTCCTCAAGTTTAGAAGACGATCTCTACACGTAAGTATATTTTAGTCGCTAGCTAAGCCCGTTTGAAAGAATATAATTATTTTAGAGTAGGTATAAGTAGTGACGTAGGTAATGGTCCGGATCGATTACCTACTCAACATCAGCTGGACTTTTTCATGGCCTTGAGAAAGGCCTTGAATATAGTGTCAGTAATCTACAGGTTTATTTAAGCACTTACCAGTTAGTAAAGGGATTAAGTAGCTAATACACAAAATACAAAATCAAATTAAGTAAGGAAAAGTGGACAATTACACATACTTACATAAAAAGTTTTTAATTGTATGTTTAAAGGAGTAGATTACGGTATTCAGTAGGTAGAGTCTGTGTGGGAAGCGAAGGGTTGTAGAAATAGAATGTATGAGTTCTCATATAAAACACGACACTTCTCTTTCCGGACAGACCAGGCGCGGATCCAGGATTTCGTTCAGGGGGGGGGGGGCACTTTCCAGAATTTCGTTCAGGGGGGGCACTTTCCTTCACAAAAAATCTCGCGGTCCGCACCTATGGGCCCCGTAGTATACGAGGTTTGCGTTTCGGGGGGGGGGGGGGGGGGGGGGGCAATTGCCCCTGTTGACCCCCCCCCCTGTATCCGCGCCTGGTCGGACAGACTCTACCTAGGTATGTGCCTACAAAATAGGATGTAGGTATTATAGTATTCTTGTTATTGATGAAATGACCACTGCCGCAAGTTTCGGCTGTAGAGACTATATGTATCTCTACTGTCCTCGTATGTTGTAGGTTGTAGGTAGCCAATGATAAAATAGCACTACCATTGCCACCTGAAAATTGCATGAGCTTGTTTTGCGCTATCTTTGTCCAATTCATCGAGGTCGGCTCTGCATGAACTTATTTGGTGTATTCCCACCCTGTCCCCACTTCGGTCACTTGCAGTATGGCAATACGGGGACAAATGAGAATTAACCTACAATAAAAAAAACTATTTTGACTTGCTTTTTCTTTCTCACTTGCGGGCAGAGATGGAAATACAACACTTATTTTGCTTACAGGATACTCTATATACATTTTTTTGGCACACAAGGCCACTACAGCTTCAATAAGAGTTTCCCACAACAACCCTGAAGACTCAACCATTAAAGTCCGTGACCTTACTATATTGTCGAGATTCTATTTACTATTTTAACATAATGATGATGTTTCGGTTTTCCTAGAATCAATAATTGAGATCTTTATTCTGACGTGCCTCTAGATCGAGATGGGTACGGTATGGGTACCGTGGGTCAGTGTGGGTGCATTATATTAGCCGTGAGCGAGGCCGCGACCGCGAGCCGTGAGAGCCGTGACGTCATGTGATCGATGTGTCGTCCTTCAGCCCGTGATAGGCAGTAGCAAAGAGTAGTATAATTATAGGAACCTACACCTACAAGCGAACAAGTATTCCTTAAGTATAGTCATTTAATAGTAGTAGTAGTAGTAGACCATCGATATAAATTTAATGGTTATTAAGATAAGATAAAACCCTAATAACCCTATCACCTCCTAACCGTTTGCTGAAAACCGTAACCAAATCGGACAAGCCGTTTTGGAAATATATGGAAGGATTCGTTTGTGTGCAAAAACACACTAGGGCGGTTTGCACACTGCTGCTGTTTCCGCATGCAGCGCCGATGCACGAGCGAGATCGCGCTCTACATGTGTATACCGCTGTCACGCTTGCACACCGTCGCCGCATCCGGTTGCGGCGCCAGTATGATAATCGCCTAAGAAACAGCCTGTCAACCTACTTAAATGCACGTAAAGTACCGTCGGGGCAAATAAATGTGATTCAATTTAAGACACTTGTTACTTAAAGAAGAAACCGAGCAAGAAATATCTTCTATCATTTTCCGATGTTGCCCTCAATCAATGGTGACCCTGGTACAATCAACGATTTCAGAACCGTGCACAACAACACCCTTTTCACCCCAATCGTTACAATTTTGTTCTTCCCGAAATTATTATAATGTGTTATTGTCGTTTAACCTCTCGTGCTTATATTGCCACCCGAACCCGCGAAAGATTCCGAAATTGAGCCACGAGCGTAGCGAATGGTTCAAAAGGGGGAAACATGGGGGCTCCATACATATATGTAACTGAATTCCAAAAAAAAAATTTTACCAAATACATGCTCTTGCTGTGTTTAAGAAACAACTTAAAGAACATTATTTGTCTCTCCCATGATCCGTATATCCTGCAACTCCAATAACCGTTTTTAACAACCTGTGGCATGTAGTGTGTTTGGTCCTAGTTTATGTTTTCTTATTTTACTATATTTATTAAATATATATTTATGTATGTATGTACATATGAGCTATGTAAGTTTATTTACTGGGTGTTTCCTGTAATAGGGGCAATAAATTAAACCGTAGATTCTACTCCTCAAACTGGACAATATTAGTTCAGCGACTTTTAAAAATAACTTATAATTTGATTTTTATTTCACTTTAAAGTTTATAAGAACATGCAATGTATTGCGAAATTGATTATTTCTGTTGGGTGACAATTATATGTCGATGGTGACAAGAGTGACAAGCAATATCAATTAGACGGATTTTAACGTACATTGAAAATACTATTTAGTATGTATGAAAAAGAGACAATATGAAATTTTTTTTTTTAATTGTAGAACAAACGTTTCATTGTTTGAGGAGTAGAATCTACGTTTTAATTTATTGCTCTTATTACAGGAAACACCCTGTATATATTTTTCATTCTTTTATATGTGTAAGTTTATTAATGTTTGGTTTATTTGCTTTGCAACACCTACTTTTCTGTTAATTTACAAAGGTTTCCGCTTCCCAAAGGTTGTCTGGAAGAGAACGCTCTTTAGCGATAATACTGCCAAATGTTTTGCCTCTGCTTTTTTGTTTGTGACTTGTGTACCTATACTTTGTGTCTATTATTTGAGGTGTGCAATAAAGAGTATTTATGTTATGTTATGTTATCTACCTACATGTTGCACATCAATCCATAGGTTTTTAAAAATAAGATTAAAGGTTTCTTTGAACATTTTGTGATTAAGTAAATATTTTCAGAAGTAATTGCTTCGAATGTCAGAAAAATTGTGTCCCCTTTCTACTGAACCGCAGGTCCAAGAAATATGAAAATTGTTTGGAAGATGCACCTTATTACATACATAGGTACTTTCTACGAAAATTGTTTTGAACATTATTGGTGAAGCCATTTTTCAGTTATGTCCAAAAAACTTCTTCCTTAGCATCAGATACGACCTTTTCGTATTAATTTGGTTCTTAATCCATTGGAGGTACGATACCCTCCATTATGCGTGGTCCGACACGCACTTGGCCGGCTTTTTTTTTTAGTTTTTCGCTTATATCTCATAAACTAAGCACTTTTTGTGTACACCTTGTATGGCTAAGTTAAAGACAAATAAATTTCCTGAAAGTAAGCTGTCAAACCAGATGTTTAGAATATTTCGAAAACCTGCAAGTTTCCCTCGGCGACCAATCCGAGGCGAAATAGTAAGTCGTTTTCGCTAAAATCACTAAAAACTACTTCCCGCTACACAAATTTAGCTTATCCAAGGATCATTATTGCGACAGTTGCCTTCCCTATTCAATTATTTATCTCTAGGACCAGTTGTTATTGCAATGAACCAATTCAAAGTATTAAGCATTTAACAATAACATGTTTTTTTTTATTTTTACTTTCCCAAAAGGTTTTCAGAAAAGAAAATAAATTTTCCGATCAAAGTTATTTTAAGGGGAATAAAAAAGGGGGTCGATTTAATATCATAACCCTCCTGTTTTGGCGTCGCCGCAACGCGGTATAAGTAACTAATACATTTACTAAGTACTAGTTCATTACAACTTGGGACTCCGATGGCAGGTATGGCTTACACTTCTCAACCTGCCAACGGAGTCCCAAGACTTCTTCGGCAGATGTCGCTAGGCGTCCCCCTAAGACGCATAAAGGATACCTTAGTGGAGAAATTCGCAGCCATCAGGTAACTCAATGGCTCAGTTGGTCAGAACAATGGGCATGTATCCCGGAGTCGCGAGTTCGAGTGTCGCCTGAGGCAGTGGATTTTTCTACTTTTCCTTTATTTCTAAACATTATACTTGGATTTTTAAGATTCGCACTGTTACTTATAAAATATAATCATTGCTTTACATAGTGTAAAAAATGAGATTTAAAGGTTTTTACAATAAATAATTCTTATTCTTATAGGAGCTAGTCATGGTTCAATGCTTTCTTTTCAGCAAGACCTACTAGGTTCCGCACTAGGTTTTTAAGATTTATTGATAGATCTACTCCGCTGCGACTGCTCAAACCTCAACGTGCCCGACTCTACCCTACAATTGAAACCTGCCTGTTTCACGTACAACGTTCAACCACAGAATAACTAATAGTACTACCGTAGTTCAACTCCCATTCGTCCTATAGGTACCTACGTAGAAGTAGTTAGTATTAGTATTATGAATTATCTGAGCCACACACTGGGCCAAGATCGGCAAATTTAAGGGACGCAGCCATACGACAGGGCGAGATCGGAATATCGCTTAACGCATTGCCGCGTCCCTAAGATTGGCTGACGTTGGCCCAGTGTATTGTGGATCAGGTATTCGATTACAATCACTTACGAGAAATAATCATTTCGTAAGTACCTAGGTCTATCCGGAATAAGAAGTGTCGTAGAATGTACGAGTTCCCATATAAACCACGACACTTCTCTTTCCGGACACATTCTAATAGGTACGTACCACTGCAGGCTTATTTCAGAAAACATTTAAGATTCAACATGTCTGCGTCTTCTCTTTCCGGACACATTCTAATAGGTACGTACCACTGCAGGCTTATTTCAGAACACATTTAAGATTCAACATGTCTGCGTCAATTCAATGGTTTAAAGAACATTAAAACTAAAAATACTTTTTTTGATACAGATATATTCAATTGAGTTTTTTTGGTGAAAATTTTGTAAATATAATCTGGATCGCCAACACGAAGGATCACGAGTCACATAAATCCATAAAGAGATTTTCGTCACTTATTCGTTTACAATTCAAATCAGAAGTCCCAGTCTCCGATGCCCCGCGAATTCGATGTCGGACGGAAAAATGGTAGATATAAATACTGGTTACCGTCCTTGAGGAGACTACTGGCTCCTAGATGACCTAGTGGTTTTGTTATTAGGGTACTCCTTTTCTTTATACCTAATATAATTGACACTAGGCAATACGATTAGTCTATAATTCCGTTAAATATTAGATTAGAGCTAGATACTGGTCCTGACAGTGCGGCGTGGCTTTTGCAGGAGCTATGGATCAGTGTTACGGAAATGAATGACTGACTGACTCGACGATCGACGCAGAACCGAAACTACACAAGCTAGAAAGTTGAAAATTTCAGGTCTGGTTACATTTATAACGTGTACAAGTAATAAGAATCGATTTTGAAAAATTCAACCCTTAAGGGGGTAAAAAGGGGGTTGAAAGTTTGTATGGATGCCTTAAATATTAAGGTTCGAGATTTGAAACTTCGTCCATTTACTGATAATTAAAAAACAATAAAAGTGATTTCAGCGTTTTGTAAAATTCAACCTCAAACGGGGTTAAAAAAGGGTTGAAAGTTTGTATGGAGATTTTTTTTTTTTGTGACAGACTTGAATTTTCGTTTGCAGGCTAAGAACTTAAAAGCAAAAAAACTAATTTCAGCGTTTTTCAAAATTCCACCCCAGAGGAGTTGAAACGGGGTTGATAAGTTGGTATTAAAGCGAGGCCGTAACAACTGAAGCTAGAAAGTTGTAATGTGCAGGTCGGGTTACATTTATAATTTGTACAAATAATAAGAAGTGATTTCGAAAAATTCTACCCCTAAGGGGGTAAAAAGGGGATTTAAAGTTTGTATGGATGGGTTTTAAAATTTAAAGTTCGAGATTTGAAACTTTGTACGGTAACTGATAATGAAAAAATAATATAAGTAATTTCAGCGTTTTGTGAAATTCAACCTCTAACGGGGTAAAAAAGGGGTTGAAAGTTTGTATAGAGATTATCAATTATTTTGTGTCAGACTTGAATTTTCGTTTGCAAGCTAGAACTTAAAAAAAAACTAATTTCAGCGTTTTTCAAAATTACACCCCAGAGGAGTTGAAACGGGGTTGAAAAGTTTGTATTAAAGCGAGGCCGTAACAACTGAAGCTAGAAAGTTGTAATTTGCAGGTCGGGTTACATTTATAACGTGTACAAATAATAAGAAGCGATTTTGAAAAAGTCATCCCCTAAGGGGGTAAAAAGAGGGTTATAAGTTTGTATGTATAGGATTTTAAATTTTAAGTTAGAGACTTGAAACTTCGTACGTTCGCTGATATTTAAAAAATAATAAAAGTGGTTTCAGCGTTTTGGATAATTCCACCCATGAGGGGTTAAATAGGGGTGCAAAGTTTGTATGCGCGAAACTTCTTTCTTTGAGATAAGAGACTTCAAACTTTGTAGGAATATTACTTATTAGAGTACAAAAAAAGGACTTTCAGCGTTTAAGATAATTTCTTCCCTAAGGGGGTTAAAAAGGGGTGCAAAGTTTGTATTTGGGAAATGTTTTTTTTGAGCTAGAAACTTTTAACTATCTAGGAAGATTACTTATTCAAATACAATAAAAGTACTTTAAGCGTTTTGAATTATTTCACCCCTGAGGGGGTTAAAAAGGTGTGCAAAGTTTGTATTTGGGAAATAAATTTTTTTGAGCGACTTTTAACTTTGTGGGAAGATAACGTATTAAAATACAATAAAAGTTCTTTCAGCGGTATGGAAAATTCTACCCCTGAGAGGGTTAAATAGGGGTGCGAAGGTGCTATCATACGCGGACGAAGTCGCGGGGCGGAAAGCTAGTTTATCATAATACTGCATCAACACCAGAACTCTAGGATTTGTTTTCTTCAAGTTATTAGCATTCTTTGACCTCCACCACTTTACAGCTGCCAGATGTCCGGATCTAGAAATAAGCATAGTATAGCAAACTAACGAAAGGGGTTTCGCTGCTCTCATTATAGTGTCATATCTGACGTGGATAGCTCTCCGTCTAATACTTTTTGCAGTAGGGAATTGCGTTGCGAAACTGGCATTTTTGTACATGCAATGTTTTTTAATAGGATCTCTGTGAGGAGGGAGGGAGGAATGTTTGTGGATTGGCCACCAAGATCTTGCGATTTGACACCGCTTGACTTTTTTTTGTGGGGCTTTCTGAAATCGCAGGTCCAATCCACGGATGCCCTTTAAATCAATATAGTTAACCCAAGCCATCACTCAAATTCAGCCTGTTACAGTGCTGCAGAATTATTGAAACCTGTAACTTGTAGGATATGGGCTACTAGAAGAAGCCAAAGTTGACCTTTGAACGATGTCATATTTCACAAATAATGGCACGTATGGGCCTTTCAAATAAAACTAAAAAGTAATTAATATTTTACTGTTGTATTGCATTTTAAAATCGACCGGCCCTTATTGGAAAACCCTTTATGTCCGCGTATATCCCTAAAAATAAATGCAAAAACAACTCTGTCTGTTACCTCACCTCTTTACGCTAAAACCGCTTAACCTTACGCTTACTTAGACGAAATTTACTATGTTTAATGGAGGAAGGACATAAAGTATTTGGTACTTTTTATCACAGAAATCATCCCTTACGGGAGTGATAAAGCGGAATGAGCCTGTTGGATTTAAATGTGCTTCAATTGACTCATAAACCTTTTGCTTAAGTAGCTTTTTCTTGGGAAATCCAAGCCCATTAAATCCTACACCTTGGATTAAAAAGTAGTATCTACCGCTTGGCCATAGTTCATAGTATTGTCATAGTTAATAAGTAATCTAATAAGTCTACAGATATCACAGGTATTTCATGTAGGTACTTATTTATTTAATAACAAATGATCATTCATCAAGCTTGTTAGTTTTAGCCGCCAATTTTACATGAAATGTTTTTGTGAAATTTTACATGAAATTTTAACCTAATTAAACCTATAAATGAGCCCATAGCCGGTATAGTGTTCATAAAAATCTGCTATATGTTAAACATGCACAATCGACGTGTAATGATTATGATTGAAATGCTTTATTTTGTTACAGATTCAAAGAAGAACCGCTCTCACCGGAGTCGGAGAATTTGGCAAGTCAGTACCTGTATTCTTACCTATTCTTCTTCTTCCCTGTTCCATTATTGTTGAGAATCGCGACCGCATGTAGTTAGTTTGTCACTTGTCGCCATAGAATGCAGTCACAAAGCCATATCCATACTGCGTGCGTTGCTGTCGCGGTGCCGTCTGCCGAGCTTTTTACAGCGCCACTAGCTAGACCCCTCTCGTATGTGCTCCAACCGAGCACGTTTGCCCTACGGCTACCTAAGTTGAAAAGCAGTTGGGATAAGTTGAAAACCAGGTTAAGATAACAAAATCGTTTGTGACAACTTTATTGGGAACGTTATTTTTGTGTTCCCCGCCCCCCTGTCAGTGCCGTGCGCTAAATGAGACTGGACGTGTTCTATTCTATTGCCAATTTTTGACAATGTGTTTTTCGAGATCGAGTATTTTTTCTAAATCTTTCCCCATGATCTGTAACTTCTTATGCAGTACTGCTATAAACATTTAAGCCCGGCATATCTAGCACCAGAAATCGCTGAAATCGCAAGCTAACGGCTAGTTCTGATTTTTTATGAATAATAATTAATTTACGTTACACGTCCGCCTTTAATTGCTTCACCGACTACTATGTGTACAAAATTTCAACACAATCAGTCCAGTAAGTACTTTCAGAAAAAAATGGCTTTGTGACTGTCAGACATACATATATATACAGACGGGCACAGTCGTGCCGCATTCCTTTTTCTTACCATTTTTGTACGGAACCATAATAAAGTACATGAGCAGGGGGGTGTCACTACGCAGTTTAGGTATATTTGGCCGGCGCGCCTCCCGGGCAGGCGTGTGGCCGTGGGCTGCCGCTCGGCTCGCACGATAGTCGTGTCACGTGGCGTGGCGCTCGCGCAAAATTGAAAAAACACAATGGCTTTGAAACCTAAATCTCGATCTAATCCTAAAAAAGATATTGTTCTGCTTACGGAAGTCGGAATAAACGGAAGAACAAGGAAGCAGAATTGGGTACTTTCCTAGGTAAAAAAAATATAATTCTATTTAGTCCGTCAGTTAGATTATCAAAAAATATTAGACACGTATTTTTTTATTTTGTCAATCAAACAAAAATTGGTGAAGATATAGCCCGTTGAAGTTCCGCGTGACGTCACATTATACTAAAAATTGTACTGAAATGTGACGTCACGCGGAACTTTAACGAACTATATCTTCACCAATTTTTGTTTGATTGAGAAAATAAATAATACGTGTCCAATATTTTTTGATAATCTAACTGACGGACTAAATATATTTTTTTAGGAAAGTAGCCAATTCTTTTTTTAAATTCCGGATGATATTGAAAGGTCCCGAAGTCCTTACTTAGTAGGTATTAATAGTTAGAATAAACATCCTTAATTTATTGAATATTGGTTGCCCAGAAACAATATTAGGAACTGACCGACATATTTTCAAAGGAATACGGCTGTGGCATACCTACTTCCGGGAGAATCAGACATACTATCTCCGGATAAAAATTTCATGTTTACAGAATCGACGTTTATAATTCCTACATATTTATCTTAAAAATAATAAATCAGTAGGTATTTTAGGTACAAAAACTTGTCAAGTCACAACCCTCACAGCTCGGTCATAAAACTGCGGCGCGCAAAGAAGATTCACGGTTCGTGCGCGGTTATAAGTTTCAATTTTGCTTGCAGGCGGCGAGTATAGGTATAATTTTATACCTAAATCTGCCTTTTGTGAAGGAGTGAATTTTCTGTACGGTAGTACTATTAGTTATTCAGTGACATGAGTATACACCGTGGGCTGGAATAACCCGACAGATCTTAACCACGAATTTCTAAGACCAAAAGAAGGAGAAAATATTATGTGACTTAAGGTCAATTTCGCCAAAAAAAAAATTTTTTTTTGTTTTTTTTTTCATTTTTTGAATGTTTATTGCACATGAAAAGCAAATGTTATTAATAAAATTATCGCCTAAAACAAATTGGTACATTTTTTTTTGTAAAAATTTAGTTTCTGCAAAGTTTTCCTTGTCACTTTGATATCTGTCAATAAGGACGTGTAAACTATGTCCAATAGTGGCAACAAAGCCATTAGAAAGGCGTTTTGTGATGAGTTATAATAAAAAGTGTATTTTTTTAAATTGGTATTAACTCTGAAACTAGGCGTATTCCAGAAAAGTTTATAGGACATAACACAAATAAAAGTCCTCATTTCTACACTCAAAATAGTCAAAATACATTATTATTTCTAAAGAGAGCTTTAGAAATAATAATGTATTTTGATGTATTTTGATGAATGTATTTAGATTAGAGAATCTAACATAAGTACTTATAACCATTTACTTATAATTAATGATAAGTAGCACGATACTGCATTATAGGCTGTCACAAATGATTCACATAGGTATCTTTAACATTTATGAAGAGTTATTACCCCAACTGTAACAGCTGAAAAGTAGGCTCTCGCCTTTATAACATTATGCATCACGGAAGTAACATTGTAATGTTGCAAGCTTTAATACAGGTAAACATCAGTTCTGTAGTATACAGCTTAAGCAATAAATGGAACTGTAAGTTGTAATGAGGAACTGTAAGCTGCAATGATGATTTTTTGTGGGGATTAACTTAGCTGTATTCTGAATTGGACGCCATAAGTCAACCCTTAAAACGCTTGCATTTTAAGAAAGAACACGTGAACTATAGAATTATGTGAATTCAATTAACAATGATATAATAATGGCCCAGCATTCGTAGGCTAAAGAAGATATTACCAATTAAAGTAAAAAATACGTCCTATTCACCAATTACTTTCACTTCACTTATTGTGTATTTTTACCGTCACGTCAAAGAGTAGTCCCATTATTACGTAAGTATGACTTAATAAATTACTTAAAGTAAAAAAAATAGGTGAAAATAACTAGGAATATTTACCTGTAAGTTGAGATCGGGCGTATTTGCGACGTTTATATTTATTACAAATTAACATGAAATGAAAAACCTTTAGGTTGCGATTTTGCTACCTATTTTTAAGTAATTAATACTTTAAGTTGGTACCCGACCATAAAGTTTTAAATATATGTAAAGTATTAAGTATCCCATTAGGTTATATTACAATAACCTAATAGTTATGTTTACTCAAAAATTCAACCAAAAGGTCGGAGGTTGTAGGGGAGAATGTGACTTTCTGGTAGTGCCTCACTCGTGCCGACATTTTGCTTTGTTGATAATTACTAACAAGCGATATCGTAAACCGCATTGTTTTTAAATATTTAATATAATTATCATAAGTTAATCCACGGGTCCCTAACGCAGTTGGCCCCATATAAAATAGAATAGAATAGAATTTTTTTATTTGGTGGTACAGAAAATAATAGTAATATATAAACTTAATCTATTGACAACAACCAAAATTAACAATTGAATAGAGAGGTCGCAACTCAAGTTAATTCAAAACACAATAAATAAGGAAACTATAACACAACTAGAATACACTAAAAGCACGCGCGTAAATAAGTGAAGTTAATATCTAGAACTAACTATAGTATCATGTGTCTGTCGATTAATTACTAGACATTTGATCCTCACGAGAAAACGAATCAATTGATCATACATGAAAAAAAATCATCATGCCTATTGTGGTTAATACGTTGCACATTGTTTATCAACCCATTTTATGCTATTTTCAAGTTAATAATTTTCAACTCTATTCATATTATTTGACAATAAACTATCTTTTCCATTCGAATTTCATTCACAGGGAGGAAAAATCAAAGTTTTACGTACCGAATTTAATTTTCACTTCGTATTCACCATACTTGACCGTACAATGACAAAAACGCTCACGCGCAAACAACATAATCCTTTTGTGTATTTTGTGCAGGAAGAAGGGTAACAGGAACTCTATTAATCAGACATTGCGCTGTAAATATGCTGCCCCGTTAATCAGTCAATATTCAGCTCTAGGGATGACCCTATCATCAGCATTACTGATATTTAACGCTATTATAACGCAATAAAGTACAGTTGTCAGCTAACAGCTGTTTATGGTCTAAGAGCTGGCCACGTCAGATATGACACAATAGTTAGAGTAACAAAACCCGTCTGGTTAGATTGCTATACTATCCTTATTGCTATATAGATTACTATACTACCTTATTGGTCAGAGTGACAGACAGGCATAATTTTTGAATTGGAAAATAGTAATACCTAAATAGGTAAAAACTGCCGAAGTTGTCTCGGTTATAAAGGACAGGGTCTATATTTTAATATTAGAACAAAAAACATTGCGTATTATTTTGGAAACAGAAACAGCAAGCGACAAACTATGAATTACATTATACGTCGTTTTGGACTACTATCCCCCATCAGAAAGTTTTGGCAATGATATTATCTAATTATTTGTATAATTTCTCATAATACTGCACAAAACCAGATTTGTATTCTTAAAGTGGTTTGCATTCTTCGACCTCCACCACTTTACAGCTGCCAGATGTCCGGATCTAGAAATAAGCATAGTGACGCAAACTAACGAGTGGGGTTTCATCGCTCTAATTATTGTGTCATATCTGGCGTGGCTAGCTCTACGTCTATTAATTTGTGCCTAAAACAGAGTTATATCACCAGTTACAGCGCCTCTAACGCTCTTATTCAGAAGATTAGTACAGATTAGGACTCTATTAAGGACAATAATTCGGCTACTATACTTACAGCGGTTCTGTGCTTCTTGGGTAAAGTGTTAAAATAAAAATGTCGCATAGTAATTAATAATGTAACATACTACAACCAACCAACTCGAACCTACATAAGTTCACAAAAGAACACGTACTTTATACGACAAATAGTAAAACTAAAACATTTGGTTCAACTGTTCTAAAGTAATAAAAATATCTTAATTGAAGGCCATATTTACTACCGAAAAAGGAAGAGCTTCCATCTAGTATTAAATTCTAACACAATCTCGGCTATCGGCATATCTTATGAGACAGGCTAACCAATCCACTAATGGTACTACTACCTTTGCAAAACTTCCTCGTTCCCTGCAGAATAAATAGAGCTTTATTCGCTTTCCAACACGAATCGATTTGTAAAATCTTCTTCTCAAAACACGTTTGATTAGATATTGTGAAGTTGTTAACTAATTGTGTTCCCAGTGTACACGTCTTAAGGTGTATTTTACTATACCGGCGGACTTCTAACAGCTATATTCAGTTCAGTGACCTGCGTAAAGGTTTGCTTCCTGCGCTAATGCCTTCGCCATAGAAGCAGCACGGCTTTTTACGTGAGCGGTCACCGCGGGCCGCGCAGACGCATCCAGCGTGAAGGTGCACTCACGCACGCGTGTGTGCGGCTGCATGCTATCCGCACCGCATATATGTATTTGATGACGTGGATCAGCTTAGTTAGCTGGGACCAGGAGAGCGATATTTGAGACACGATCGCTCGAATCTGATATTTAAAATTCTGTATAAAACGATGAAATGGTGTTTTAAAATAGGAATAGGAATTTAAAATCATTATTATTTAAACTAATTTCAGGGAAACAACTTTGTGCGATTATTTCCTTGAATTTGAGAATTTGAGCGCTCGAGTCTCAATAATCGCCCCCCTGGCCTTCAAAACAGCCTAATATTTCCAGGTTGGATCCCCGGATAGGATCTATTTACGTAGACATAATATATTTAAATATACATAAAACTAATATAATTAAATCATCATAGCCACGTGACATCCATTATCCATCCCGACCTATAATTGAGAACATACGGGGAAAAATATTTAATTGAATTTGTTTAATAAACACGTTCAACAACACAAAGTTAATATAAAAAAAAATCCTAGATAGGCCCATGAAATGAAACAATCAAAATTGCTAAAATCACAAAGCGTGATGTAATTCTGGATTTTTGATATGTTGTTGGGGGTGTTGGAGGCTGACAACACCCGATGACCTTCAAATTGACTTTACTCAAACAGTGTTTCAGCTATAACTACTTGTTTTGAGTAAGTAAAAAAAATGTATGTTAGTATTCGTTATATTTGAAAGAACTTCGTTGCGTCCGATACACGATTGGTCGAAATCGGCTCGATAGAAAATAATTCCAAAGTTACATCTTAAAATTAGCTTTAAACATTTGTATGTCTTTAGTTTCTTGACTTATACGTCTGTAACTAAGGACAAAATTCCACCACACTAATTCTAAAAACTTCGTTGCCTTATATTTCTCAATTAATGCGTCGTTTTTTTTTTAATTAATTATTTTATAAAATTTGCAATGAGCTCCCATACTAATCGTAACACAGTGTTTCTCTTTCACTCGCGCTGAATAAGATAGGGAGGGAATTTAGCTGTTGTCAGCCCCTTAAGGCTATTTAGGCGGTTTTCACACTGCTGCGGTTTCCGCATGCGTCACCAATGTAAAAATCGTCTTATATCTTTTATTTGCTACAACTTTGTTACTTGTGCTGGCTGAGCAATACATTAAAAATTACACATTTTTTCCATTCTAAGTTTTATAAATAAGGTCCCTTTGGTATATAATTTGCAACAATTTGAGTCTAAATTCTATTGTCTACGTTAAATATGTTATGAGATACCGCTACTTATATTTTTTGAAAACTACATATTTTTACATTTAACTTGCGCGCGAACTTCCAAAAAACTAAAAAGCTGCAGAGGTATGATGAGGCTATTAGTTATTCTGTGCTGCAGATACCTCAGAGAGACCACAGAAAAATTAAATTTTAATGCCAGATATTCAAATGGTCCTATTTTATGAAATAGTGTTCCATCTTTTAACAAACATAGGTGATCAAGAAACACAATGTGATCCCGAATCTCGAAGTGAATGTCGGCATATAAATTATAAACTTATATAGGTGAAATATACAAAGAAAAAGTGACCTAGGCCTCCGGTGCCCAGGGATCGAACCAGCGTCTTCTGCCAAGTGGTAAAGGCGTCTGCCGCGAATGCAGAAGACGCTGGTTCGATCCCAGCCCTGGGCACCGGAGGCCTAGGTCACTTTTTTCTTTGTATATGACATCTATATAAGTTTATAATTTATATATAGTAGTGTGTCTACTTAAAATAAACAAATCAAAATATTTATTAAAATAATTTGATTTGTTCTTCAGTCGGCATATAAGTTGTGAATCTCTTGCGTGAAGTATATTAAACTAGATAAATAGTTGGAGATATGGAAATACTACACACAAATCGAATAAAACCGGGCTCTTTCTTTTGAAAATGCAGTACCAGTTTATTTGATTTAGTGATTGGTAGATAATATACAAAAATACTGATTAGAAATATTCAATTCAGTTCAAATACCTGCAACTGTTTCGAGGAACGAACGTAAACCTGGTGGCGAAGCAAAGAAGCTAGTAAACTATAAAGTATTTTATTTTATTTTATCAATGAATGAAGTGGACCTATCTCAGAAGCTATAAAAGATAGAGATTTGAATGCGGACTTAAATGAAGGATAATTAAATGCTCTTTAAAATCCAATAGCAACCTCTATCAATAAATGAACAGTTTATGAGATTATACAGGAAATATCTAAAAGTTTTTCACGAAAATCTCGGCTAGCTCAATATACTAAATACTGCCCCAACCGTCCCTAACAACATACTAAAAATCTCAACTACATTACAATTTGTAAATTGAATATCTAATTTCACTAATCAATAGTTAAATAATCAATAGTTTTCCAAAATTTTACTAAAGATTTTGCTGTTTAAAAAAGTAAAATTTTAGCAAATGCCCAATACCAAATACAGGATGTAACAAAAATACTGGGAATCCGTTTAAGGGCATAATATTTTTTTTTGTAACACTTCGTCTCGGTGTACGACATTTAATTAAAAACTTACTATGTTCTGTTACAATTACAACTAGTTATGTTAACACGTATCCATTCTTTTCCTAACACGCAATATGTTTTAATGGTCTCTGTAATGTATTAGAGCTAAATTTATTCAAATATAAATCGTCAACAGCAACACACAGAAAAAACAATAAACAAAACTCTTACATTATGTTATGACTAATCTACTCAAAAAGGCCCCCACGAGTTGTCCCCGGTGCAATTTTTTGTAAATTAACAATTGAGAGTTCAGTTCGCGATTCGCGATAGAACCGTTTAGGTATATATTCACTGTATGTAAGTATTTATATAAATTAACTGTCCGTACAATTTATAATGTGAGTCAAAAATATCAATTCGTATGAAGCTGTCACCTATTTAAACACCTCTCAATTTGGAGGTGTAATAGTAAAACTAGCTAAATGTAGTTGAGTTTCATCGGTGAGGGTTTCCGCGATCGAGTTTTTCACTAGAGGGCAGCACCGTGGCGACAGGTCTAGCTGTCACAATCCACCAACCATGTTTAACCATATATGTTTTGATTGGTGGATTTTGACAGCTACTGCCAAAAAGACCTGTCGGCACGGTGCTGCCATCTAGTGAAAATCTCAATCGCGGAAACCCTCATTGCATAAAAGCAGCAATTTATATGTAAGTTGTTCAAAAACTCTACGGAACAATCGTTGTTTAGTAAAAAATGTCGTGCCATTCCACGCGTTTTACAATTTTGGGGAACGAAATATCAGTAGATACTTTGTACATATGTACTAAAAACAGGTCAGGTCATGTAGAAATTTCCATACACAATGACCCGTTTTCATTGTTCTTGAGTGTATAACCATTGGCAGGGTAGACTAACTTTATCTAATTACAACTTATTCTTTTATATGTTGAATTTACATTTACCGAGGCAAAACTTTTCGTTCGTCTTTTCCCCTAGTAACAATATCAAAGCTCAGTTGTTCTTGACCGATTTCCTGCAAAATTTCAAATCAGTTACCATTATATAATCATTTGAAATTCAATGGTTTCCGTTTTTTCGATAGTTTTTTTGCTTTGTTCAGTTTCTGTCTGTTATTTAGGTAGATATTTAAAATTTGTCGGAGAACAATACCTATCGAGAATGATTGATTATTTATGTAGGTGTAAGTATCTTTATTATTATTTTACTTACTCCCTTTATTAATACGAAAAGTAATTCGAGTGATGCTGTGTTTTGTGACGGTTCATCGTGTCGTCCATTTTATTACGCAAAGAACCCCGTACCAAAAGTATGGAAAATGTGGTTTCAGTTAAATATTCTGAGATTTTGATATAATATAGATTTTAACGTCCTGAACAAAAGTCTCTATGGGGGCTACCACTGTTGCCGAGTCCCTTTCAGAGTTACGACTGGTTTTGTATCAGATAACAAATCATTAATTAGATGCAATTACCAACTATTTATTTAAACAATTGACATTAAATTGAACCTATATTGCGATATTTGCGATAAGCTGGCCATTTAAAGTCAATTTTTAAGTTTTTTGATGGTTTGATCCCAACCTTAATCATCTAAACGACTTTCTGAAAATAGCTCGTGCTATAATTACAGATATCATGTCAATATCTACATGGAGGATGCAACTGTTCCATTAGCCAGAGAGTTACTGAACAGGATTCATGATATGAATGTAATGCAAGCACGGGTGGAAGCTGACGTTAATCTAACTAGACGTAATGCTGATTGGAACCTTCTTAATGAAAATCATTTTCCGCAGTTTCCTAGGCTTGACATGGCGTATTTGAAGCGATTGACTATTGGTATTCACCAAATTAATTTTAGCCCTGCTTACATACAGGACAAAATGGATATGGATAAAAACAAAGTTTTTAGTGTTAGTTTTGTGCAATAAAGTTATATAAGTATAACGATGTATTTGAGTTCGATGAACTAAATGAGCACGGCCTGATACGTATGAGAATTATACGCTCGCGTTTTCGAAATGCAGTTAAACATCAATTATGGATAGCGTTCCAAAACGAAATTCCGGAAGAAGAGTCTATCTTGGCCTATTACTGTAAATGCAAAACCGGGGCCAGAACTATTGGTTGTTGTGCTCATGTTGCCAGTGTCGTATGGTACCTTGGTTATGCACGACATCAAGAAAACGTGAAATACCCAAGTACTGCATTATTAAACCACATACTTGACTGTGTGAACAGAAATGAACCCTTAATAAATCGAGTTTAAAAGCGTACATGTGTATCTATTAAAATATGTAAATATATGAGATTTAACGAATAACACTATTTTTCTTTCATTTTATCCGTTTGTTTTGTCTGCTACAGTCTACTGTAAAAATATGGGTGCATTAAAATGCACAAAAATATGTTCCTATGATCTGTATGTCTTTGTAATAAGAACTTCGTAAAATATTTATGAAACGATTTATTTTTCACTTGAAAAAGACGCTGGTGGTGTCATATTACTGATATTACTGTCACTGTGACAAGGTGCGAATTGGTACTAGAGTCAATTTCCTTGACGGTACAAAATCAGTCGTAACTCTGAAAGGGACTCGGCAACAGTGGTAGCCCCCATAGAGACTTTTGTTCAGGACGTTAAAATCTATATTATATCAAAATCTAAGAATATTTAACTGAAACCACATTTTCCATACTTTTGGTACGGGGTTCTTTATAAAAATACTAAAATTTATTAACTAATACCAAAAGGTCGTATCTGTTACCTATGGATGGAATAAGTTTTATGGAGATAACTCAAAAATGGTGAAACCGATAATGTTCAAAATAATTTTCGTAGAAAGTATGTAATAAGGTGCATCTTGTAAATTGTTTTGGTTTTTGGACTTACAGTTCAAAAGTTACAGGGGAGACACACAATTTTTCTGACTTTCGTAGCGATTATTTCTGAAAATATTCGCTTTTAAATTTATCACACAATTTTCAAAAAATCTTCGATGTTATTCTTAAATACCTCTTGATTGATGTGGAATAGGTTGATATTTGTTAAAAAATATATTTTGAACTTTAGTTACGTGTAATTTTGTAATTTAACTACACAACTAAATATCGGCACGCAAAGTACACCTTATGTCTAAATTTATTATGATACGTCTCATAGTTTCCTTGTAAAATGGCTGTGACATACGGACGGACGGACGGACAGACGCACATGACGATACTATCTGTTCTATTTTTGCCATTCTGGCTACGGAACCCTAATTTTAATGGCATATTTCAAAAGTTAACATGCCGAGACGAGTGCAAAACATGAAAATTGATATTCACCCCTCAAGATGAGTCGAATTAACCAAAAAACACATGTCTAAGTCTCACCAATCCTGAGAACCAGTAGGCATATCAAGGGTTAATCATCAGATCATTGTTGTCATCACCAGGAATCAGTTGCAAGTCAATAGTTGTGCTGAGCATAAATTATATAGCAACCATATTTAACTAATTGTTTCGTGTGTAATGCATATAATTACAGAATAGTTTCCATGAACTTCTGTGTCTTCATCATCAGCTCCACGTCATCAAATGGTGGTTTTCGTAAGCAACTGCACCAGTTACTATTAAAAATACTGAAATTGCTACAGCACGGCTAGCACGTCTTACGCACTGCTGGCGCGACAAGAGACAGATCTGCGCGACTTCATGCGTCGTTGTCGCTAGTTGGCAGCACAATTTGCACGTGAAAGCAGCGACAGACTCGCGATCAAATTCCACTGTCATAAAATGACAGTGACTTGCGACTTTGAACTAAAATCCTTAGCACAACTTTGAGTTCTCTTCGCGTCAGTTGCAGCCGCGGGTGCATGTTATGCTACCGGAAAGCGAGATTTTTGACAGGCGCGGGAAGGTTGTCCCTACTCGTGGCTTAAGTCACTCTTGCAAGACGTGCTAGCCGTGCACACGTGCCTATAATATTTGAAGAGTTCCCTCGATTGCTACAGGCTTCCATGATCAGGCACTGACCTGATCACAATGGGACCAATCTATATCCTTTCAATTAAAAAATATTTTTTCAAATCGGTTTATAAATGACGGAGTTCTGAGGTAACAAACAAAATAAAACAGATGAATTGAGAATCTTCTCCTTTTTTGAAATTTGAAGTCGGTTAATAATGGTGACATACGTACAGTCACCGGCAATAGTATCTTCCTACACGAAGGCCGCAAAAATATGTGACACGCTCTTATTTGTAGGGCCAAAAGAGCGTGTCACATGTTTTTGCGGCCTGCATGTAGGAAGATACTATTGCTGGTGACTGTACTAAACGTATCCGAAGCATTGAATCGAGACTCGTTTAAATAAAGAAATTTTACATGAGGAGTGTAAGTTAACATAATAAAGTTGGTGTTTTGACGCCGGGAGCGGGCCGCTAACGTCACGCACGACCACAACACTGGCCAATAAGAATTACAAATTGACTACATCTTAAAATTCAGAACATATTTTCAATGTCCACCCGATGTCAGAAATTATTATTGATTTCAGTTCCGTTACTTTATTTAATACTAGCTGACCCGGCGAACTTCGTACCACCAACTACCTACTTTTTAGGGTTCCGCCAACTACTAAATGTTTTGTAAGTCATTTATTATGCATATAAAGAGGCTTTAATAATAATAAATAGGCGTAGGGATGTGACGACCGCATCGCCCACTGGTTTTCACCAGTGCAATCAGTCAGCGCAGACGCAGTAGCGTCTCCACGTACCTGAGTGCCCCTGGCGGTAGTACTATTAGTTATTCTATGCCCCTGGTGTGCCCTGTGGGATGGGTGGGACAGGTCCCCTGCCTCTGGCCACAGAATAACTAATAGTACTACCTCTGGCTTGCCTTAGCCAGCTGTCCAGAGGGGTCGTTAGAGCTGCGTTCTCGAGGGTAGATGTGGAAACCTAAGTGTCAAGTTGGCTATATGTTTAAAGTCCAGTGACACCTCTCTACCCCCAACCCCCGCACCGGAGTTGCCCTTGAGCCATCTTTGATGTCGCTTTTTATGGGAGCCCATCTTGCGGAGGGCGAGTCATCGCCTGGCGGAAATAATATTGGATACCGTTTTATTAGGCAGGCGTCCGGTTCTTCATCCAATAGCCCAGTAATTAGTCCATACTCTTCACCCAATAGCCTAGTACATTTTAGACTCCATTAACTCTCAATAGTCCTTACACCATGGCGGGTGCTGTCTCTGCATGCTTCCCATAATACGGGTAGGGGCAGCATCCGCTTAGTGTACCCCTCACTTTTCATTAAATTGTCGAAAGGGCATCTGCGCGTTGGCTACGGCTCTGCATACGCCTCCCAAAGGTCCGGAACACTATTGTTCCGTGGTCGGGAAAAACTTAATAATAATCAGTAATGTAATTCAAATTATATTTATTTCTTACTTGAAATAATTTTAAACCTATCATTTTATTGAATTGTGACACCAAGTAAAATTCTCCCCGTCGGCAAAGTTTGTCGGGAAAGAGAAATGTCGTGGTATATATGCGAAATCATTCACGAATTTTTTTTCAGATGATGATTGATGATAGGTATGACGAATGACTACACCGTACTCGTAGCATATAATAACTAATAGTATCATTGTGTATTTTCAATTTTGCGCGAGCGCCACGTGACACGACTATCGTCAATCGTGCGAGCCGAGCGGCAGCCCACTGCCATACGCCTGCCCGGGAGGCGCGCCGGCCAAATGTACCTAAACTGCGTAATAGTGAAACCCCCCTGACCGTAGTCCGTAAGGGACGGAACGGCGAATCTGTGTCACGGCGTGGTTTACCAAGTTGTGAGTGCACCTAGCAACAGTTGTGATTGTACCTAGCGGCCGTTGTGAGTGGACCTAGCAACCGTTGTGAGTGGACCTAGGAACCGTTATGAGTGGACCTAGCAACCGTTGTGAGTGGATCTAGCAACCGTTGTGAGTGCGCTAGGTGCACGTAAATTTACTTTTCACCTTACTGGCTCGGAAAGCTCTTTTTTATTCTTTAAAAACAGATAGCAAAACTGCATTTTATTCACAAGAGTGCAAAGAATATTTGAAATTCGAACGTGATATTAGTCACTTTTTTAAACATAATAACATGTAAAGGCCACTCCATACAGGACAATCTTCGCCCATCTGATTAAATTGTCTGATCAAATCAGGTGCTGTGGACGCAAAAATTATTTTATATTTAATTGTATTCAATTAAAAACATTTAGTGTAAACAATTTTGTTTCATGATTTTACTATAAAACGCTTTAAATCTTTCAAGAAATATTATTTTGATCGATCCATTTTAATTGATGAACTACCTGTCTCAGAATAATTCGAAAATTGTGCATTGTTTTTGTTTTATCTGTGACAAGTTTTTAATTTTAAAAATTTAGTTTTGTTTACTTATATTTTTTAGTTTCAGATTGCGTTTTTTATTATTTATTAATGTAATATCTGCCATCACCTTTCAATAAATGTATTAAATCAACGCAAAGACCAGCTGAGATATTTATGTAGGTACTTACGACAGGTGTAATACATTTTTCGTGATATATGTTATGTGACTTTCAGGTTATGTAGAGTTTTGCATCGAATTATCATTTCAAGTTCTTTCTTTCAGTGTAAAATCGAATAATTGAAGCGAAAACTAGTGCTGCATATTGTCACAAAGCAAGAAAACACTACAATTTAACAGGTTTAAGCACCAAGCATCCCGCTACCTACAACAGATTTTTATCAAGCCTTTAAAATGTTTTCCTTTATGTACCTACCTAATCTATGTATAAAATAAATAAACACCAAAACCTTACGTGCGTTTATTGATTATTCAATTATACAATTCGTACATTAGATTAAAGAAGTGCCTACCTAAAATAGTCGTCAAACGAAATGATAAAAGGAAATCATAATAAATAAGTAGGAGTATACTGAGTGATACAATACGAGTATATGTCGATTAACATGACTCTCTTATGAACAGATAATGAAGCTAATCCTGTTCCATCCTAAACTGAAAAGTTGTATTTTCTGGTAGATATATGTAGTTACTCGTTTCCCTCCACTGGCCTTTATGATTTTAGCAATAATTGTAAGTATCAATGTTTCATTCCTTCCTGGATGTCAACTATTGTATTTTAACCGCATAATCTTCTGTCATATTTATGTTGTTATTTTAATTTCTTCGCACCTTCTTTTTTATTGTTAAGTCATAAATATATGAGAATTATCAATTATTTTATTATTCAATGCAAAATTACAATTTTCGAAATGACGTACAAAAGCGCGCGACAGGCGTCCAAAAAATACTAAGTTTTGTTTGATGTACTACATTACTGCTTTTCTATGGAGCAATGCTGCTGTTCGATTCGCTTAGTGTTGCTATATTTTTGTTTGATGTACATTGCTACTGCGTTCGTTGGTTGGCCAGACTTATTTATATTTTCCTCGCTTTAGTGAGGTGAAAAGATTTGTGTTACACACGGCTGCAAAGTTATTTTTACGTCTCGTGTGTTGCAACACTTGCTACGCTCAGGATTCTATTTTTTAACTACTCGCTTCGCTCAGGATTCTATTTTCGAACCACTCGCTTCGCTCGCGGTTCAACCATAGAATCCATTCGCTACCTCGCAGTTCTACCCTAGAATCCATTCGCTAGCTCGTGCTTCAATTCCACACTCGCGGTTAAAATTCAACTGCACCCTTGTATAACAAATCCCATCAAAAACATAAATGTGAAAGGCTGCCAAGTTCGATACTATGGGAATGCTTCGCCTATAAAAGAAGTGAGATCTGAATAAGTACCAAGTTCCATAAAAATACCTCAAATCATAAATAGTTATAGGAATGCACACTTGATTTCCAGCAGTTTTTAAGGTACATTTTGAATAAGTATCACGTTACATAGAAATACCTAAAATTATAATAGTCAGAGAAACGCACACCGGTTTTTTTAGCAGTTTCCTGATAACATTTATTATTTTCAGTACTTTTTAATGATGTTACTTGGCAAGTTTTCACACACCACACACCTTTTCAATGCAATGAATCGACACCTTTGGACTGCAATGTGTCAAGTATATAATTTTCTATTAAAACTTGCCAAGTTACATCATTAAAAAGTACTGCAAATAATAAATGTTATCAGGAAACTGCTAAAAAAACCGGTGTGCGTTTCTCTGACTATTATAATTTTAGGTATTTCTATGTAACGTGATACTTATTCAAAATGTACCTTAAAAACTGCTGGAAATCAAGTGTGCATTCCTATTATAACTATTTATGATTTGAGGTATTTTTATGGAACTTGGTACTTATTCAGATCTCATTTCTTTTATAGGCGAAGCATTCCCATAGTATCGAACTTGGCAGCCTTTCACATTTATGTTTTTGATGGGATTTCATTTATTTTTGTTAGGTGTAGGTTCTTTATTATTTTTTTATCACGGACGGCGCGAGCGCGGCGGACGAGTGTAGGCAGCGACGGAGGGTGCGCGAGGCGGGGAACGGAATTTTTATCTAGTATCACTATACATACATATATCGGGATTTCGGGATCGATCGGGCATCGCGAGTACCTATAATCTATGATAAATCCTATTTTACTATTTATTTATAGGTGATTTTTACAAATAAACTGGCTCCCTACACCTATAAAATGTACCTACTTACATATGTATGTATGTAATTACTAAACATCGGTATCAACGTTCAAATTTCGTGGCAATGTACGGTTGGCAGAAAAATAAATACAAACAAATCACTTAGTATTTTTAACCTTTATTTTGTATATGTAAATAAAAAAGCCCCTAAATAGTACATTTCCTAATTAGGGTGGTAAAACAAAGAAAGGCCGCGCAATCGCAATTGTTGCGGCCCAAGCTGCAAGCGAGGGACGTAATTATGCGATCGAGGGCTTTCTTTATTACCTCCCGTGTTGGAAAAATATGTGCACATTTGGCCAGAAAGCGGCTCTATCCGTACGCGTAGCGTGCGGAAAAAGCCACTTTATGTCCAGGTGTGGCATACAATATTTTACGAGTTAGAATAGATCACTAAAATTTGTTCCATAGATTTTGCTGTCAATCTTTGACGTCTGTAAGAATATATCCATTTTAAATGACTAAAAGATCTTTCCACGCTGACTGAGGTAATAGGAAGGTATGTCAAGCATTGAAAATTTTGCACACAGTTTTTATTTACACTTTCTGGTATTTCAGCCTCGTTGTTTTTAGATAGTTGGTTAATTATTTGTACAGTCTTATAACCAGGATTTTTCTTTAATACACTTTTTAATTTAAAATAAACTTTTCTGGCATTTTGATGTAACCTTAACGTTGATATTTTTTTTTGCAAACCATGAACAATGTTTAATGATTCTGCTAGACTCAGTTTTGGATCCTCCAATAATTTTATTGACTTAGCAATTATACTAAAGTGTGTATCGACGAATAGTAACTCAGTTTTTAAATTCCGGTTACGGAAAATTTTTTTTGCTTTAGAAATTGCACTCGCTTCACGCGGATTTAAGGCATCGATGACAGATTTGATTTTATCATAATGCATGTGATAATATGAGGCAGCATTTAACCATGTTCCCCATCTTGTTATCACGGGTCGGGGTGGTAGAGGAATATTTACACACATTTGATGAAATAAATTTGTCCTTGAAGGAGCGTTACGAAATATTTTTTTGATACAGTCAATCAAACTGTTTATGGTCGGGTAAAGACTTCTAATTATCTCTGCGACTCGATTACATCCATGTGCTATGCATGTTACATGAGTCATATTTTTATATTTCTGAACAAGGTTTTTAGCTGCTTTTACCATGTAGGAACCGGCATCCGTTATAAAAAATAATAATTTATCCATGTTTTTTTTGTATTCATCGCCCCAAAGATCTTCAAGGGTTTCCTCAACGAGTTTGGTTATTGTCGAATGGTTAGTCGCCTCCAATACCTTAGAAGCAAATAAATGTGGCTGGGTACTAGTTCCATCTAGAGCTCCGATCAAAATATTTGCCACTTTTTTTCCCACGGAATCTGATGTTTCATCAACACTGAGGTAAATCATTTTATTTTGTAATTTCTCTTTCAATTCATTTTTTTTCTTTTCATACAATTCAGGTAAGCATTTTACTCGTATTTTTGTTTCACTCGGCACAGTAATATCGTTTCCATATATATGATTTAAAAGGTTTTCTACAAAATTTCTAAATTTAGGATTGTCTAATTTTGACCACGGTATATTCGAACAAATCATAAACTCTGTTAAATCTTTATTAAATTTTTCTTGTGCATTATTTTTATGAATTTTGTTGTGTAAATCTGTTTTTAAATGGCGGTCGATACTAGATTTAGAGGGAAATAATTTCGAATTACACAATTTGCAATATACGATATCGTCTTTAATTTCGAAATCAGCATTATCTCGTATTATATCCTGTAAATGGCAGCGTGAATCAGATAATTTATCTTGATGAGATTTTGATTTCAAATGTTTCTCTATATTGTACCTTTTCTTTATTATATTCATTTCGCAAATAGTACAGCAAGCACCTTCGTTAGTGAATATAAAATCAGTATACTGCGTCAAATCCATTTTCTCAAGTCTGATAGGGAGTTGGGTAAAGATTTATCAATGCTAAATTGTAGTTGTAAGTGTTTTTAAGAACTATTATCGTTGAAGATTTTACCACATATTATTTTGCATGACAATTAAATTGACATTTGTTGCCTATTTGGCATTTAGAATTTTTTTTACAAATGGATAATGAAATGAGTATTGAGGTTCTATGACGTATTAAGAATATAAACCTCTTTAAATATATGTACAGTTTACCAAAGTACGATTAAGAATAAAAATAAATTAAATGTTATTTATTACTAATAAATAAAACAATGATACCTATGTATTTCTTTTTTTGCGACCCTTACCAAGTGCCACGAAATTTGAACGTTGATACCGATGTTTAGTAATTACATACATCAATAACGTACTTTATACTGTTTGTAAGTACGCTACCTACATAGATAATTAGTAACTTGGTAATACCTACCTACCAGTAGGTATTATAATTGGTGGCCTATTATGTAGCCCTAGAAGTGCACCATCCCATCTCATCCCGTGAGATGGGCAGTAGTATATATAATTCCATCTTATATATGATTTCCATGTTCTTGAATCTGCGATTTTATTAGTTGTAAAATTAGAAATTATTTAGACTATGCGAGAAAAAATAGTCTTTTCATTTTTGTTTGACTGATTTAGCGCACCTAGTGTACCTAGCAGTGTTGGCCGAACGTTAGTGTGATTGAAAATTAAAAATTGAAGATTGAAACACGTTAGTTAAAATTGAACACTAATAGTTTAGTGCAAATTGATTTCAATTAGAATTGAAATTAATTGTAACTAACGTGTTAATCCTTTGCGAATAACTAATAATTGAAGATATTTAATTTTTAGTCTTTCTCAAAAATTTAAACATTAATTTAATTTTTAGTGTAGATTGAATTGGTAATTGACATTAATAATTTACCTAACTAAACGCGAATTTAGGTTAAGCTACGAGGTTTTGATTACTTTTACCTTGACCTTGACCTTGACCTTGACTTTCACTTTCACTTTTACTTTCACTTTCTTTAACTTTCACTTTTACTTTCACTTTCACTTTCACTTTTACTTTGACTTTCACTTTGACTTTCACTTTCAATTTGACTTTCACTCTCACTTTGACTTTCACTTTGACATTCACTTTGACTTTCACTTTGACTTTGACTTTCACTTTCACTTTGATTTTCACTTTGACTTTCACTTTGACTTTCACTTTGACTTTGACTTTCACTTTGACTTTCACTTTGACTTTCACTTTGACTTTCACCTTCACTTTCACTTTGACTTTAACTTTCACTTTGACTTTCACTTTCACTTTGACTTTCACTTTCACTAGCTTCAGATTTTGATACCGGTACCATCTGCTCATCAGTACAAGTCGAATGAGCCCAAACAGCATGAGTCTATGATGCGCCAAACCAGAGATCCAGTAGGTAGCCCTAGGGTCCAGCATGAGCTCCATCTTGTGATATTGGTCCCGACTTCCGAACCCGAGATGCAGTTTTAAAATTAATTATTAGTGTAAGACAGGATTAATTTAGTTACACTAACGTTAATCTAATTAACTGTAATTCTTATTAAATTTTCGAGACGTTAGTGTAACTAATAGGTTAATTCTAATTGACGGTTAGTGTAATTAACGACGTCACAAAATCAATGCGAACTAACGTTAGTAAAAATTGATATTAGTGTAATTGATTAGTTACGGAATTAATCTTCAATCTTATTGATCAATTTTCAATTCTAATTGAAATTATCGGCCAACACTGGTACCTAGTGACCTGCTTTGCACTTCGTAAATCGTGGGTTCGGTTCCCGCAACAGACACACACAGAGTGGTGAACAATTTTATTGTTCTTGTCTTTAAGACAAACATGTATTGTCTTAAATTGGTATGTATCTAAATTTAAATAAGTCTTATCTCATTTCCACTCCATACCTACTTATAGTAGAACAAAATTACACATTCGTTGTTTTCGAAACTGACTCACACTTGGCCGTTTTCAGATTTTTACTTTATTTCGACCTAAAGACAAACCTTCGAGTCAAATTTCAGTTCGGTACGACCATTGGAAGATATACCCATTTAGTTCATTATGACTTCATAGTAGAACAAAGTTACACCTTCGCTATTTTTAAAACTGACTCATACTTGGCCGTTTTCAGATTTTTCCCTTTACTTTGACCTTAAGACCTATCTCCATGCCAAATTTCAAGTCAGTACGACCATTGGAAGTGGTCTAGGTTTTTGATGAGTCAGTGAGTGAGTCAGTGAGTGAGTGTATAGTAAAAATAGCGATTTTCTGACGTCAATATCTCAAGAACTGCTATAGGTAGAATAATGAAATTTTGTATTCTAGACAATTAAGGGGATGTCAACAGACACTCGTAATTTCATATGCGTAGATAAAATATGTTTTGAGTTATAGGGGGGTCGAAATTGGCCCGAAATGGTTCGTGTAATATAACCCACGGCCGGTGTGTCGCTTTTTTTTGCTCGAACTTGGCGGACACACCGTGTGTCTAGATAACTATTGAACCAGTCTGCCGAGCACTTCCGGCCATGCAGGAACTGGCAGACTGGGTTTTTCCATACCTACATATAAATTGCTATTTGTTGCCACTTGTGTCGTATTTGTGTCAAATGACGTAACTACCATCCATTTTTTACACCAAAAGTGGTACTTTTTGTGTTTTCGGCCAATTCTAACTTTTTTTAAATATTTTTTCTTAACTCAGCATCACTTTTATGAACATGTGCCTTGGGGCATATCTTTGTATCAGGTAACGTAGCAGATATTGCAGTTACCGCCCGTACTATTTTGAGTGGACAGACTCTGACTCAGTTAACACGCGTATACAACAGCACGCCTAGCATAACTTGACGTTTGACGCGACAGTTCATACTTCATGCGCGACTCCAAGTATGCAGTGACAGGCGACAACGTAAGATATGCTAGCCGCTTTTTTACGAGTATGAAGGAGGTAACTGTCGTAATGTACTGACGGGCTTATCTTTATTATTTAAGTTTCTGTATTATTCTAGTTAGTTATTTCTGGTATAATACGCTCGTATATGTTACTATTCCGAATTTTCTTTAATAATTGCACCTATTTATGGCACAAAATGGCGTTTCGAACCCATTTTATGATAATGATAACTCCGTAAATCTTAAATTGATTCTGGCGGTAACGAGGCGCAAATCGCAAGAGTTATAGCTACAAGCTTCTTAGGTCATGCAAGTTCTAGTCCTACCGCTCACACATGCGCAGTGCTTGGCTTAAAAGTCTTATTAGCGTCCTCTTCACTATAAGTTGGTATTATTTAGGTAACAATAACTTTCAGTGACCTATTCTATTTTTCACGAATTAATCTCACGGTTTCGTTGAAACTAGCCCAACTACAACAATGATAATTGTCGTAAAACTTAGGCAAATAATTTTTAAGTTAAACCTACCTTTAGTAAGTCGAATGAAAAACCCAAAAGAAAAATCAAGTGAACGTTCCGGGTGATCAAAATTGTGCGCTACGGGTCTCTCTGGTTGTATGTAGGCAGGCAGGCACAGGCTCATGATAATCCGCTTGAGCGGTTGTGTTTGGCGCGGTGGTGGCAAGGCAAGTTAGCGAGCTTGACGAAAGCTCAGTGCGCGGGTAGTGACTCGGGCCGGCGCACGGCGCTCGCGCAGCTCAGGGCGCCGCACCGTGACATGTGCCGACTATGGACTTGTGGAGCGGCCGCCCGCCCGCTTGCGCCGCATCCCCGCCCTTGACGATCGAGGGCGAAGGGTTCGCTCTCACTTTCTTTGATAAGGACGCCTCTACGCCCCCTCCGCCACCGAAACAAGGTGTGTTGTGTTTGTTATCATTTTTATGTTTCGATTTTGTCAATTAAATGTGAATTATGCGGTTTTTCGGTGTGTATTCGGTGTAGTAGTTGACACGGTACATATAAACATAAAAATAGGTACAGTAAGGATAAACACATAAGTAGGTAGGACCACAAAATAAATTTATATGTACTGTAAGGAAGAAAACACGCAGCCCTACATACTATAAAGTAACGGTTGACGGTACGAATCAATAAGATAAGCATATATTATTATATGCGATCTTATGGATTCGTAGTCGTACAAATTATGCAATTGCACCCCCTACATTATTAATTACGAGTATTCATCTAGAAAACTCATTGAGAATTTTTGGCATTAGCGAATTGAATATTAAACCTACTATTTATTGTTAGTTGTTATTTGAATGTTAGTTTTCACAAGAGCTGGGGGGCGATTTTTGAGACTCGAACGGTCGAATCTGACATTTAAAACTCTGAATTAAACAAAGAAACGTTTTAAAAATAACAGCTATAGTAATTTAAAGTCACGATAATTTATAGTATTCATTTCATGCGTTATGGCGATAAACTTTTGTGTGAGATTTTATTCCAGGTTAAGTTTTTCGAATTCGAGCCCCCGAAAGTCAAAAATCGGCCCCCTGGTCGATTTATCTAGGAAGGTAGGCACAGCGAAATGTCATCACGCTCTATTCTGGAGCAACCTAAGAAATAGGTGGTGTGATAGAACTCAATTCCCATCGGCTTGACAAATTTTCTACCATTTTTACTTCGGTTCATGGAGCAAAGCAACATTAGCTCTGGCTTCCCTACATATGTTTTGACCGCACCGCCACTGGTACCTACCCATGGTACGTCCCCAATCCAATTTAGACAAGACGGAATGTAAAGTGCTATGTTCCAGATTGTGAGTCAAGGATGGCTATGACAGAAATCTAGCTGTTTCTTAACTTGTCTAAGTAGATATCATATAAGTACTACGAGCTATTGCAGGAATGTAAAACAAATGTTTATAATAAATAGAGTTTAAAAAATAAGTCTAAATGAAAAGGTACCATTGGCCGTTAAATGTAGACTGTGACCACCAATACACCAATACACTGCATATATGTAATATTGGCAAGGGGTTGTATCTTTTGCTTTATTAGCTTACCTGTGATAACTCGGGGCACATTCTATGGATTTTATATCGATAAAAAAGATATCGATATATATTAATACGAGTACATGTGCTCATTGAAAATCCTCGATTACTAACTATAAAAGGGTTCGATATTATCAATATCATGTCTCTTAAGGTAATAAAATTATGCGGATGTCATTTCAATCCAAATAAGACATTTTCTGTCAATACCATCCACATGCTAAGAGTAATGTTTTAATGTTTATTTGGGCACATACGGTACATAATTCTTATAGCTACAAAAAAATTACGTAGACCGTGAAAAAATACAGTTGCCACCAATTACTAAATCTTGTAAGACAAATAATTAATTACATGATGACTTAATTCATAATTAACAACTAATACAGTCGGCTTAGAATAAGGGCTTAATTAACAATTATTTATAAAGTGTACAGGTATGTAAATAGACAAACATTACTATGGTAAGTCAGAACGGACTACTTCTAAAAAGGAAAATACTACACGTTTACATTTTACTAACGAAACGTTAAATAATTTTTGTGGAAAAACATAGTTGTATACTTGCAATTTACATGTTATAATTACAAAGGAACTTACATTTAACACTTACACATGCTACCATCCAAAAATACGTCCTTACTTAACATTAGGTTCATGCGAAAATAATGGTGAAAAATGTATGCGTGAGATTATTTTCGATCACTCGCTCTTGAATTCGGGCGATCAATAGTCAAAAATCGGCCCCCAAGTGCGAATCGAACTCACCCACCGAGGATTTCGTAGATTTTTTCATGGTCCTTTGGTAATTTGACAGCACTATACATATATTTGACAACCGCTTTTAGTTTTATTTTCAGGAATTAATTCCCAGCAGGCTGGAAATCATTTTATGGTTCTAAATGCATGTAATCCGAGTTTGCCCAATCACAGGACGTGTGCATAACTTTTGGGAGCCAAATAACCACGAAATGTATGCTCTTTTTTCAGTTTTTTGCTTTACTACCTGAAAAAACTTTATTTATTTATTTAGTTAAACGGTACATCGGATGGAATATGTCATTCCGTTCAATATCAAAGAAGGTTCAATTTTGCGTAGAATGACTAACTAAAACTTCTTATTCAGTGCAGTGGTATAGTCGAAATCAAATGTTAAATACATAGACTGTTAAACACATTACCCTCCTTTGCGTCGCGCAGTCGGGTAAAAACCATGAGATTTTTCAAGACCACATTGTGCTGACCAGGTGGTGGTGATAGCTACATGAGCTCGCACACCACCACCAGCAAAAATTTCGCCCCCTTTTCACACCCTTCAGGTATGATTTCTGGGATAAAAACTCCCCAGAACTCTAACTATTTTCATATCAAATTTCATCTAAATCAGTTTAGCTATTAAACATGTTCCATACTAATTACTGACCCATTTTTCAGTTTTATTTGTAAATACTTTTTCCGGACTCAAACTATCTCTTACCAAGTTTCATATAAATAGGTTCAGCAGTTATTGATTGATTCCCCAATGGGTCCCTAATGTAAATAGGGTATTAGGGTATTATAATTAACTCAACCACATAATTGAAAATGTATGACATGTCAATGTAATTTCGAACATTAACAGTCCGAGATACAAAGGAAGCATATTGTATTGACAAAAGGAAGCGGTGCATCATTTTGTAGCGGGTTCTCAGATTAAAATAATTATTTAATGTACGTTTACACAATCAGAAAGACGAAAAAGAAATATCGATTATCTCAGAACTGAAGCTAATTAGGACACTGACGTCCTTGAGGTATATTTCTCAAGTTATGCTTAAGAAATAAAATTAAAATTGTACCTTGAAATTAATGAAAAAAAAACCACGGAGTATAAATAGTTTTCTGAATGGGTACGTTTTAGAAATTTTAACTGAAATGTTCTTAGTTGTTACGATGCATTAAATGTTAAACCTCTAAAAATATTTATGGAAAGTATGCAACTTAGAAGGATATCGAAAAAAATAAATTAATTAATGCCAAATTTTCTCATTCAAAATGACTGAATTTGAAAATTGTGATGTCTATATAACGTGAAATTTTATGCTCTACGACTTTTATTATACTATAGGTAAATAGGTTTTGATACTTGTACTATATCTTTTGTTTTTATAGTTGTCATTAAAGCTTTTGCACTAAAATGGTCGGCTGTTTTGGTTTTACAGTCCTTCTTTGCTCTAAACTATCGAATTCTCTAAAATGCCTGTATTACATTCGTGCCTTTCAGGCCTTTCATATCTCACAATAAAGCAATAAGGTTCTAAAGTGTAAACATATCTTTGACGTCGACTGTATTATTTGAGGAGTTCCCGCAAATGCTTGACAAGTCACAAATCTTTAGGCATTAGAAGGATATGATGTACCTATTACTTAGCTATGTAGGTACGTGTAAATTTTAGTTTTACGGTTAATTACATACATCAAATATCATTTAGTTGTTGCTGAGTTAAGGTTGTGATTTAGAGTGCTAATGTTTTCTGGCTGGCTACAAGTATGCTTTATATTTTTTAAATGTTGGTTCATTGCGGTATTATTAAGAAATAATAAAAACATGTAAAAAATTCCACGCTGTACATTTATGCGATTTGATTTATCACGCGGAAGCAGTGCAAATGCGCACGATTGCCATCGTGCTGCCTGAGCAGATATTCGCGAAACATTTTGCGCGCCCTGTGAGCAAGTCCTTAGTTCAGTTTCTTCCTGAGATTCGACACAACTATAAGCAATCTAAGATCAGAGTTATACTGGTGCGCCTGCGACGATGCGCACAGTGAGCTGTGACTGCGAACAGGTCTTGCACAGACATGGTGGGAGATCACTGCTCCGGTCGAGATCTAGAGGGGGGAGGGTGTCGTTGACCGCTAACGTTATGCAATGCCTGTAAGCCTCCGATAAAGACGTCCGTGATATTGCACCTTTATTGTTTAACCTCTTAGAGTTCCCGACTCGTTGCCTGTTTTTGTTGTTTGCTTAGTCGTTCGTCTTTGCCGCCATATATTTACACGTGAAATACCTAAAATAACGACAATTAAATATATTTAAATACCAAATGTCTCAGAAACCGATGACAATCGCTTGCTGTTGAGGGATTTCAGTGTAACCGTTAATAAAAGTATCCAACGCATATGAAACTAGCGAATGTCAACCACATAACGGCAAACGGCAAAAAGTAGTAAAAACTGATATTTACCTTATCCCCCATACAATACAATTATTGCAAAAGTATTAGGTACACGCACCGCACACTTTGTTTCAAACTTAAATGGTAATAAGGGCGCGTGTAGACATTGTCTTATAATTTTCGAGTTAAATGGCTGTAACATACGGACGGACGGACGGAATTTTTGTACTGTATATATCACAATTAGGTATATACAATTACAGGAGTATAAAGTGCGGGGATATTTTTAACCAGTTTGTAGGGCAGGTACTAGATCCCGTGCCGCTACGCGAAAATGGTCTTGGAAGACCTTTCCCAACTTTTAATTTATAACTATATCCTTTTTTTTCTAAAATTATGCATCTAAATTTTTCAAAATAATTACAAAATAATTTTTGAACTAAGTTTGTTTTAACCGTATAAGCAGGTGTTTATTGTACCTGTAATTTCTACAAAATCACAATGAAATGACGTGCTTTCAAAAACTCTTAAGTTGGGACACTTACTGTGAAGGACGGAAAACTGCGGATCCCTACACTGAGCGTGGCCCGACACGCTCTTGGCCGGTTTTTATGGGTAAAATTACATTATTATTTTTAATTGTAATTTAAATGTAACTACGTAATTTCGTAATACAACGTTATCTGTTTACACTCTACTAAATGTTATGTTGACTTTAAGTTGATGCATGTGGTGTTCGCCTCTAATTAGCTGTGAAATAAGCTTAAGAACACAATTTGACCTATATTTATCAATGTGATATTGTAACCGCTGTCGGCAAACATAACAAGGAAAAAAACTAATGCACAACTTTCAAAAAAAAATAATGGCAATAATAATAAAGCAAAGGTCTTCTGAGGCACTGGATATAGTTATGATATACAGGAGAAAATCATTATCTTCACATACAAATGTACCTTCAGATCATGCTACATCCACGCTCCCAAGTGCTTTGATTTCATCACAAAACTTGCACAAAAAAACCTCAATTTTACGTTCTTGCGTATCCCGTCACCTTAACTGTTTAGCTTATATATCTTGATACCCAATACATAATAGCTAAGTTAAACATAATATATGTATGTACTACGTAGATACTCTTACCTGCAGACAAACTGCCTCAAATATAATTTCTGTACTGTAAATGGTATTAATAATGGTACTGTACTATATATTACGAGTAATATATAAATAAATAAAATTGAGGAATGCAACGAGTCCATTTCATAATAATATTGTATTGTTAATTTTAGCTAAACACACTTCAAATTCAAAATTTCAGTTAAATTGTAAAACTGGAAGAGTGGGTCAAATTTAACTTGCAATACATTTGCTATATTTGATTACAGACATCGGGACAGGTGAAAGTAAATAAAAGCTTGAAAAAATTTCTATTAATTGCGCGAATTCACCCAAAAATGTTGGGTGATGTTTCCTTTCATTTTGCTATCAAAATGCGTATCAAGAAACCGGCACGCGCTGTTTCAGGCTATTGCTACATTCAGCTTAATATATGTTTTGTAATTAAACAATCCAAATTGGGTAACATTTTTAAATAGTTATCGCTAAAAAGTCTATTCTACCAACTGACTTAATAAAAACAATTCAACATTTGCTATAACTAAAGTTTTTGCACCTCTTGTTACCAACACGTTATACCTATAGGTTTAAAGTTCAAAAGAGATTGAAATATGATAGAGGTCCTATGCAAATACTGAAAGCCTCTGGTAAACTTTGATGGTGTACTTGTATAATGATTTTGTTTATGATAGGTAAGGTATCCTGTGTATCCTGCTTTGAAACATTTGCAGACATGACGTCCACACCACGCCTCAAATCGAAAACCGCCGCATTTCTACTTTATTGACTTGTGATTATGACTATTATTTAGTGTTCGACATTAAGTTCAAGTTTTTCGCTTCACGTAGATTATTATTTTTGGAATTGATAACAATGATAACCTGTATAAACTGCCTTTACGAACGAGCGAGCGCAGCGAAGTAAATTTCTTACTGACAACTTCGGACACATCGGAACTGTCAGCTGGCTACTTGGACGTCCCTGCATTTTGATGGCGTTTTGATTTTGAATACGATTATAACAGTTGTTCCGTGATAACTTTAGAAATATTTTTCTGATCTCTATGATTTTTTTTGGGGTTGTTGCTGAGATAAATACAATTTGAGGGTTCTTATATGAGCAGGATCGATCAAGGGGTCGTCGAGCTGGGAGGCGCGACAGCAATCTTCATAAGGGTCTTATTAAATTGGTCGACTTGATTGCAAGTAAATCGCGAGTTCTGATTACGTGGCGGACGACTAGTACAATAATATAATAAATAATTATCATGGAAATTCAACTCACGATTCCAAACATACTCGTACATATCTAATGGGTAGGTAGCAGTGTCTTCGAAGCGTGAAAGTATACAGTTTTTATCAAAACACAAATGGTCCGATGAAATTCTTACGTAACATTTTTCCTAGTATCGCTTTGTCAGTGAGTATAGGTAAGAGGTAGAGGTAGTAGATAAGCGATCACCAACGAGCCGACACCATCCACTGATGCGTCGTTGTGTAGGTTGAAATTTTCCCAGCGAACCATAACTTCAGTGTGGAACTATATTAAAAAGTATAAGATAGTTACGTTAGTAAAAGACAAGACAGCTTTTACTGTAGTTGCGAGAGAGAGATAGAAATAACTGTTAGTGCAGGTTCAATGATCGACTCGCGCGCAGTTTGTTGAACTGCAATCATTTGCTTTGGGAAAAGTTAGGGTTGTTAATGTTATCTACCTTATATTTTTCTTATTAGGTATGTAGAAATTAGTTAGAATTGACCATAACTACGAATGCTAGATGGTCTGATTCCGAATATACATACATAAATATTTGTATATGTAAAACGGATTATCTAAATATTTAAAGTATTTGACATAGACATAAAAAATTAGGCGACAGAACGCCGTGAAGACGAAATTGTGATTCTATAATAAGCCGATATCTTCGTGTTTACGCGCGACACGCACACATATTATTATACAACTCGTGGACGAGCGGTGATTGGTTCTAACGTCGAATGTGAGTGTGTGTGAGTTGCGTGAGTGAGTGTAAATATGTGCACGAAACCGCGGCTTGTTATGGAATCACAATTTGATCTTCGTAATTTTACGTTTTACATATAAAACGAAAACTAGACATATCTATGGTATTTGATGACAGACATAATTAACTATTTAATTAAGACGTATTTGATGTTAATTTCAACTTGATACCTCCACGTGTTCCTGAGAAAAAGGTTCTTGACAGACTGACAGACGGACAACAAAGTGATCCTATAAGGATTTGGGTTTTCCTTTTGAGGTACGGGACCATAAAAATTAAACAAAGGTGGGTAGCTCAACAACGAAACGCAGCATCGGTATCTATTATTAAAAATATTGGTATAGTATGATTTTTTTTATATGTCGCTATTGTGGGTAGAACTCTTTAGTAAGATTCCGACATCTTAAAAAAATTACCGCTATACCTTCCACGACTTTATAGTTATCTCTAATAGTTTCCGGTAATTTAGGAGGAAAAATCACGTTCAACTATTTAATTTCAAATATAAAGGCGGCAAAGGGTGCGTAGGGTAATCGTCAAGGATCGGACAAACGCCCGTCATTTCGAAAATATAACCCTGTTCCGTACAGCAGAGACTTCCTTATGTTAATTAAAAAAATAGTATTTTATGGATTTATTGGACCATAATTTATATCCAGTGACAAATTAATTAATGATTGACATTCCGAAAATTACTTTCGCCAATAAAATAGAATGACCAAAATTTTTTCAAAATTTTCACTTGTGAGCCTATAACGATGTGATTTTAGGACCCATTTATGCGTTGAAAAAGTCCGTTCACAGTCTACGGACGGCATAGGGGCATATGTAATCGTTGACATTGGTATAGTGTTCTTCCAATATGCTTGTGCCTCGGGGTTAATTTTTTCATGTATTTCTTTCACGGTGACGTAATCAGGATTCCTATTAAAAATTGCTTGAAATTTTGTTAATATAATCACTCCGGACATTAAATCGATGTTCATTTATATTATTAATTTCCATTTCAGCCATGACCCACATTGTCGGTTGTCAATAACGACTACTTCTTATATAATAGAACACTCGCGGCCCGCAAGCAAAAGGTTCGCGGGCTGCCCGTTGCCGACCCCTGCTCTAAATGATGTTCAAGAATCAAAGCAGTTTTTAGAAGATATCTTTTATGGCCGATTCTTTACGAGTCCGGTAAAGTTTGTTTTCGATTTCGCTCAACTATTCGATACTATTTTACAGTAACTAATAAGACTACATTTAGTTTGTATACGTAACTGTATAAGTGGAAGACTTTTTTGATTTTACCTTTCATTTATAAATAATTCACCTTAATCTAACAGCTGTTTAGTGATTTTTGCTTGGAGAGGTGAAGACAGAAAGATTTTTATTGATTATAATGATGTTAAACATGATGATGTTTTCATACATTTTTTTAAAGCAAGAGTATGTTAACCTATTTAGAATTTAGGAAAGTGATTTTAGGAAAAATCGCCGAAGTTTAGGTGGTATTTATGGGAAAGTATTACAGTATTTCATAAAAATTAAAATGTAGAAATAAACTTCGCTTCATGCTTTAATCAGATAATTGGAGGGCATTAAAACAAATTGGAGGGCACAACAAATAATAATAAAAAATCAACCGACAAGATTGCACGAATCAACGTCCTCACTAAACAAGCTCTGCAAGAATTGAGTTTTCGGGTATTAAATAATAAAAAATGTGTGCCTAAAGTATTTTTTTGCAATAAGAATACTTCAAACTATCTTATCAAACAAAATTCATGTGCGCTATTTTTTGCGCTAATTATTAGCGATTTTCGTTTTCAAATCGTTACCGGACTCTTAATTATTATTTGGGGGTTCATTGTTATTGATTATGCAAGGGAGCAAAGTTATTTTTGTTTAACCTCTCGTGCTTATAATTCACACCCAAGCCAGCATAATATTCCAAAATTGAGCCAAGCATAGCGGGTGGTTCAAAAATTGGAATCATGAGCGTGGGAGAGGAAAATACAAGCTGTAAAAAATTACAAATCGAAACAACATTTTATTATTTGAAATCATCGCATAATAGTACATTATGATACAAGTGTGCTAAGTTGATCATTACATACGAAGCGATATTATGCGCACGAACGCAAGTGAGTGCGCATAAGGAAGCTGAGCTTATATGTAATGATCAAGCACACGCGTTTCATACGACGTTTTTCAACACACTTGCGAGGAAATAACAGAATAGTATAGTTAATAACTTTTGATAACTACATTAATTGTCAGAATGTTTTCAGGATAGAGGTACTTACGAACTTAAGATAATTAAATTTAACTAACCTTTTTTGTGATGTTATTGAGTATCTGGAACTCTTTTTCAAATCATTACATAAAATTAAAGACGAATTATTGTGCAATAAATTATAGAAGAATTATTGTGCAATAAATTATAGTATTTTTGTCTTACGTATTGATCACTAGATTTTTATGATGACATTTTACTAGTATGTACCTATCACAATTTTGAAATATATCCAGAGGTTAAATTAAATTAACGCTAAAGTTGTCTTCTTATTCATTGAAAATATAATTTGTTTAAATTAATAAAACACGACGAGAAAAATCTAACAAATAAACAATGATTTGAGGTTAACTTATAAATGGCGCGCAATTTTCTTTATCTACACTCATACTGTAAGTACTCTAAAATGCGTTCAAAAACCGTAGACAATGACAAGCATTACAACAAACGATTTAACTATGATAAGTTTCTTATCTGCGGCAGTAACGTAATTTTAACTTTGCATGCTCAAATATTGTTAAGCAATGAGTTTCAAATTTGGGACATCGAATTTGATAACATAATGTTACCGCCATGGCCAACTCGATTGGTCCCGCGCGAGCGCCGGCACAATCGAGTTGGCCATGACGGTACAATGGCGGTCATTCTATGGTTTCCGAACACTTAATTTAATATATATAATATGAGTGTAGATAAAGCAGTGTATGCAACTGTACGTAATTAGGCCTTAAAACACTCGTGTGATCTTATTATGAAATTCGCCTGCGGCTCATTTCATAAAACCACACTCATGTTTTAAGGACCCTTATTACGTAACAGTTACATAAACTACTATTTTTGGATGTGCGTGCAGCTTGAGGCAAAGGCGCGGACGTATAATGCCAAACAGCCAATATTAAAACAGACAATTCGTGTTTAAAACGTAATTTATTGTGTATTACGAGTAATATAATAAGTTGAAATGATTCTTATTCACAATCAGGATTGTATAATTTATATTCTATCGGAAATGTGTATATTTTTAATATTTTTACTTTTTTAGAATGTAAACTACTTAATAAAGAGTTAAAAAAAAGTAAAGGTAATACCCGACTAAATTACAACGATTCGTCTGCGTACGTACATCTTGGTACTAGAGTACAAACGTCACTTGATCGGATTATTAAATTATTCCACTAGTTGGATAATTATTGTGAAATGCACGCGTGTTTAATATCTAGGATTATGAGCATAAAAGCGGTGGAATAAGAACCTCGTTACGAGCAGGTGTGTTGAAAAAGTATTTATCCAACAAGCTAACGCATGAAAAACAAGTCAAAACTAGTTCCAAATTGATTTCCACTATAGAGGATAAAAGACACTTTTCCACACACTTCTGAAAAGATAAAGTGAGTCTTTACGAGCGTGTGTTAAAAAATATATTTTATCTACACTCATATTGTAAGTTCTCTGAAACGTGTTCGAAAACGGTAGGCAATGGCTAGCATTACCACGACTGATTTTACTATGATAAGCTTTTTATCTGTGACAGTAACGTAATGTTAACTTTACATGCTCAACTATTGATGTGTTATGAGTTTTGATAACATAATGTACACCTGCACGCGCCCGTGGGGCCGCCGACACGCGCCTCCCCGACCGCCGGCACAATCGAGTTGGCCATGGCGGTGCAATGGCGGCCATTCTATGGTTTCCGAATACGGCATTTTGGATAAATAATATGAGTGTAGATAAAGCAGTGTATGCAACTGTACGTAATTAGGCCTTATTACGTAACAGTTACATAAACTACTATAACATAAATAGTAAATAAATAACCATTCGCGCGCTGGGTGTCGCGTTTGCTAACGGCGAACTAAAAACGCACATGGGTACGAGGGCGAAAATGCACGAGTTTCGTTACGAGTTACGATGTGGTTCCGCACCAGCCGTATTCGCAAATTTGGCTTCCTGCTATTATTTCCTGTTTCTAAATATGAAAAAAAACGGCCAAGAGCGTGTCGGGCCACGCTCAGTGTAGGGTTCCGTAGTTTTCCGTCCGTCATAGTAAGTGTCCCCACTTAAGAGTTAAAATAACACCGCCATGTAGGATATGATTATACAAGCGTTCCACATACAGGGACATCTATCGGCAAATTAAGTAAACTATTACGCGCTAGCTTAAAGTATGGAAGATGATTTTTATGGGATAATTCTTTATTGCGTGAACCGATTTTCACCGTTTTTACTTTATTTGTAAGCACGTCATTTCATTGTGATTTTGTAGAAATTACAGGTACAATAAACACCTGCTTATACGGTTAAATTACAAACTTAGTTCAGAAATTATTTTGTAATTTATTTTCAAAAACTATTCAACCTATCAAGTTCAAAATAATTTTCCTACAAAGTTTTTATAAAGTTCTATTTTTGAGATTTTTTTCATATTTTTAAAACTTATGGTTCAAAAGTTAGAGGGGGGGGGGCACATTTTTTTTTACTTCTGGAGCGATTATTTCCGAAAATATTTACATTATCAAAAAATGATTTTAGTAAACCCCTATTCATTTTTAAATACCTATCCAACAATATATCACACGCTAGGGTTGAAACGAAAAAAAAAACACTCCCCACTTTACGTATAAGGGAGGTACCCTAATAAAACATTTTTTTTGTACTTTTTATTTTACCACTTTGTCGGCGTGATTGATATACATATTAGTACCAAATTTCAGCTTTCTAGTGCTAACGGTCACTGAGATTATCCGCGGACGGACGGACGGACGGACGGGCAGACATGGCGAAACTATAAGGGTTCCTAGTTGACTACGGAACCCTAAAAAAGATCTAATGCCAGAATCTTAACAGCAAAGATTCATATAAATATAGTAATATATTTTCAATTACTCAGTACATAAAACGTGTCATAATTCCTTGTTGACACAAAATTAGGGACGTCTGAATAGACAAGCTCTCCTTAAAGTGGCCAAAACCGGACCGGACTACGGAACCCTAAAAATGGCTAGACGGGGGAAGATTTCGTTGGAGTGAAGAAATGATTTTTTAAGTAGCGTGCACCTAAAAATTATAGAAAAAATAGTTTAGCTATATAGTTGACTTTGTTATCAGTTTCGTATAACAAAAGTATGCTAAAATCATTTTTAATGTTTTTTTACATAGTGTCATATTAAAATATTAAATGATAAAATAATATCTCTTAACTTTTTACAAATACATGCGTATATATTTTAGGTTTAAAATTTTAAAAAGAAAAAAATATCTAAGAAGCCCTTGTGTTTCTCCTCCCAAAAAGTATATATACATATATCATGATGACATGGATGGACAATATCCATACAAAATCGCGTTCTCTTATTTCAGGTTAAAGCAATAGCATCATCTATCGGTCACACCAGACACTAAATCCTAATTTCTAATACTTTGTTCGTCGCTTAACGCTGACAGAATAACTCGACTCCAGACTCGTAGATGGCGCTGTGGCACTTCGTACCGAAAACAGATGTATAGCCTGAAGGTTCGAGGAACGCGATTTTGTATAGTCATCAAGAATGATTAAGACATGGATTGACAATGCCTATACAAAATCGCGTTCAGGCTCTACGTCTGTTTTCGGTACACAGTGCCACAGCGCCATCTGTCGAGTCTTGAGTCGAGTTATTCTGTCAGCGTTAAGCGACGAACAAAGTATTAGAAACTAGGATTTAGTGTCTGATCTGGTGTGACCGATAGATGACGCTAGTGCTTTAACCTGAAAAGAGAACGCGATTTTGTATGGATATTGTCCATTATATGCTTTTAAGAGTAAGTAATAATACAATCAAAGTATGACAAACGCCGAAATCCGTCAGACAGTGAAATTTGGTGTGTATGTTGATTAGAGGTCCCGTTTTATTATCCACACCATTTGACATTTCAGTGATACACACCAAATTTCAAAACTGTCCGACGGATTTCAAGTTTTGTCGTATTTTGATTGTATTATAATATGGAGGAAAAAAAGTTATTACTAGTCCCGGTACCGAAATCTCTACAATAAGAATTACCTATGTATGTAAAGCCTGACCAGAAATATATGATTATTGTCAAGAGGGCGCTATTATTCACATTTATATGGCAACAGTTCAGTTCTCTATGGTATGGTGACATCTTGTTTTGTTTACCTGTCAGCTTTGATGTTAATTTGAAAATATTTCACAGCGAAAAAGTTACATTTCCCGAGCGTATTACTTACAGCAGTTTATTAATATTATATACACTATCTACCAATTTTCCGCTCTTGACTATGGATCATTTTGGGAATTTTCTGTCGTTTATTATTTAATATTCAACACTTTATTATTATTAAAGTAAACCACCTCAATGACAGTGACAGCTTATCACATGCACTCACACATGCATATCATTCTGTCATTAAAATGATTGCCAGTGTAAGAAATTAGTTCCAATGAAAATCCGCAACATGGCGCGCTTTAGTTGAGTATGATATCATTTTCGTATAAAGTAAGGACGCTATTCATTTATGATTTTTAAGTTTCACAATAGTTTCACAGTTCCACGTAGAAATACCATAAACGAAATTATTTAAAATTCTCGTTTCATTTTAGTACGAAAAACTGCGTATATTTTATTTATTTTATTATTTAATAAGACAAAAAGTCATCCTTATCCCCATTATAAAAAGTATTTATAAATGATATTGGTTTAAGTAATTTAGTTAAAAAATATATTGTTACTTGGGGTCCACACTCACTGAAAACTATTTTGGTGTTACGAGTATTTGGTATTCTTTTATTATGAAACAAAGATTTATAACATGATTTAATAAGGACTGCCTAACTAAATGCCATATTAAAACACCAGTAATAAAAAAATAGAAGTCGAAACAGGTCGTCCAGTGGGTGTTTCCCCCATTTCTCACAAAAGTAGGGACTTTTAAGCCCCAATTCGCAGTATTTCGTATTTTTTAGGGTTCCGTAATGGCAAAAAAAACGGAACTCTTATGGATTCGTCATGTCTGTCTGTCTGTCTGTCCGCCCGTATGTCACAGCCATTTTACTCAGAAACTATACGACGTATCTGAATAAAAGGACCCCGCAGCAAACATAGGGAAAAAATATTTTTAGGGGGGGGCGCTCCATACATGTAAATAATTACAATTTTTTTTTTAACCAAATATAAACATGTGACACACATTAATCGATAGGTCTTTAAAAATAACATTGAGGTTTCTTTGATCATTTTGTGATTAAGTGAATATTTTCTGAAATAATCGCTTCGAAAGTCAGAAAAATTGTGTCTCCCTCCCTGTAACTTTTGAACCGCAAGTCCAAAAAATATAAAAAAAATTTAGAACATGCGCCTTATTATATACTTTCTACGAAAATTGTTTTGAACATTATCGGTTCAGCCATTATTGAGTTATCTCCAAAAAACTTCTTCCATAGGAATCAGATACGACCTTTTGGTATTAGTTTGGTTCTAATTTCATTGAAGGTACGGAACCCTCCTATGCGTGGTCCGACATGCACTTAGCCGGTTTTTATAAAAACGGTTGAACTTACCACAAAACTTACAATTAAAAATATATTCTTCATGTAATTCTCTATCTCTTTGAAGTATGTTGCTAATACTTATAGTTTTCAATCTATGTGAGTCGCAAATAAACCCCCTCTTTTTTTAGGGGGCTCCCTTTCCTAAAATGGGCCTATGGGTCCTAAGGTATGCAAAAGAGAATCTCATCATCACTAAAATCCATATAATGTCCTTTGTTGTCGTGTACACCACCGACTATATCTGAATAGCGCCATACAGGGCATACAATACAATACATTACAAATACTCTTTATTTCACACCCCAATAAAATAGAACAGTACAGTACACAGATTAATAGTAGAGGCAGTCAACAGGCGGTATTATCGCTAGAGAGCGATCTCTTCCAGACAACCTTGGGGTAGCGGAAATTTAGTCGAAATAATCGTATGATTAGGTGTAAGGCAAAAGAAACAGTGAAAATCCAGTAAACAATAACAAATAACTTAAAATACAATAGCTGAATTAAACATATAAGTACATACACAAATAAAATAATCAATAAACATACATATACTACATACACAGAGTAAATAAAAATGAAACAATAAAAATGATCGAGCAGATCTTTGCATGTGTCCCTAGCTATAAAACTAAAAAAACTCAGAGTTCGGCCCATCGATTTGGACGGGTACAAGGTCGCAAAATTAATACTCACAACTCATTTAGGTACAACGAAACACAAATACTTTCCTTGTAAAAGTTTTACCAGACTTACCACTCCGCCCTCGTATGAACCTTAGCACAGAAAATTATAGTTTACTGGTGTGGGTTAACAATAAGTACGTAGGTACCATCAGGTTCAAAATTGCATGGTCAATTTATCAATGAATTCATTCATAAAATGGCCATGCAATTCTGAACCCGATAGTACATTCGCCATTAATTATATTGGAGCGGCCAAAGTACTCAAAAATATCTGAACATGCGCTTTAACACCTTGACAATAGAGGCGTTGGTTAGATATTTGTAACCACCCTGGCCGCTCCGATATATATCTGATGGATGCTATATGCTACGTACCTACGTATATGTAGGTAGGTACGGTAGGTATACAAAGTAAAGGGCATCCTACGCACTACCTACCTGGGGGCCGATTTTTTACTTTCGAGCGCACGACTCTTTCAGTTGAAAATGTATAAAACCGGCCAAGTGCGTGTAGGCCCACGCATAATGGAGGTGTCCGTACCTTCAATCGAATAAAACCAAACTATAACAAAAGTATAGTTTGTTTTTTTTTTCTACCTACGGAACCCTAAAAACGTTGAAATAGTATTTTTGTAATACGAGCTGTAGAAATTAAAAACGAGCGTTAGTGTCCGATAACGATTTGAAAACGAAAAGCGCTAATAATGAAACGCACATGGATTGTGTTTGATAAGATAGTGTAAGGCCTGTTATTGCAAAAAAATACTTTTGGTACACATTTTTTATTATTTAATACCCGAAAACTCAATTCTTGCAAAGCTTGTTTAATGAGGACGTAAATTCGTGCAATCTTGTCGCTTGATTTTATATTATTGTTTGTTATGCGCTCCAATATGTTTTATATTATATAATTAATTATTAAAGCATAAAGCCAAGTTTTTTTCTATACCACCTAAACCTCGGCAATTTTTCCTAAAATTGTTCTACGTAAACATACTCTTGCTTAAAAAATATGTACGTTATGAGCAAAACTGTTTCACTTATTCCTTAAACGAATCATTTTCCAACGTATTTATATATTTTACATACTAGTTAAACATCATTTTAATCAATAAAAATCTTACTCTTTACACTTCTCCAAGCAAAAATCACGAAACAGCTGTTAGATTAAGGTGAATTATTTATAAATAAAACATAAAATCAAAAAATGTTCCACATATACAGTTTAAAAATAAACTACCTTTCAATATATGTATACAAACTCAAAATAGTCTTATTAGCTACTGTAAAATAGTATCGAAGAGTTGAGCGAAATCGAAAAAAAACTTTACCGGACTCTTATTGGTTATTGACTATTCAATTCTATTAGTAGAAATTAAGTGATGAGTAGCACGAATAGGTATGCCGGATGACACGTCTTGTAAAATTTTAAGATCAATAGAATGCTGAACTGTAGAGTCGAATAGGTACACATATAAAAGCCATAAGTAGAGATTCATAATACAGATAGAATCATAAACCTATATAGAGTTATGTAGACCCATGTGTACTTACAGCCATATATAGAGTTATATGAAGTTGAAGAGTCGGAGCCATATTTAGAGCTATAAGTAGTGTCGTATGTAGAATCGAATGGTAGAGCCAAAATGTAATCTAATGTAGTGCATGTGGAGTCAAATGTTAGGAGCCAAAATGTGGAACCGTAATGTATAGCCATATGTAGAGCTATATGAAGAACCGTGTGTAAAGTCGAATAGGTAGAGCCATAAGTAGAGCTGTATGTATCCATAAGCCTAAACTAGACACCAACCAATCATCATCCTCCTAGCGTTTATTCCCGCTTGAATTAAACCTTGGCCCGCTCGGCAACCTAAACCCATGAATTGATATTGGCACTAGTCCAAATGCCTGCCTGAAACTAGGCCTTATAGGGATGAGATCCTGTTTCCTCACGATGTTTTCCTTCACTCACTGAAATGCGACTGGTATAAAAGATATTTTGTACCTAAGTTCCGGAAAAAAATCGGCGGTACGAGCCGGGGTTTGAACCCAAGACCTCGTCCTGATTGAAAATCTGACGTATTATCGCCAGGCTATCAACGCTTGGCTTTAGTGGTGTCAAAAATACGTAATACTAGTATTAGGTTCATCGGAAAAAATATTGTGAAACAATTTTATATGACATTATTTTCGATCACTCGCTCTTGAATTCGAGCGCTCGGATATCACAGTCAGCCCCTAGCTAGGCACTAACGCTACATTTTCCTGCGATTTTGTTCAAACAGATTGTAACATGAACCTACTAAGCGTGTGATGATATAAAAGCTATTTATGATTTCTTTTGTAAAAACAACAAAAGGCTCATTAAAGATATCTCTGTAACCCTCAGACCGAACTGAAACGCGGAGAGCAGTAGTCTGCATTTCTGGCTGCCGCTGACGTGTACGATTTTTATATATATATTATATACGTATTTTCTAAGAAAGTGGTATTCAAAATTAAATTGAGCTAAGTGAGCTGACTAACTAAATATTTGGTGATTCGTCAGGTAGGTTTCGTAAAAAAGCATAAGTTCAATACAAAGAGCAGACCTATAAAAAAGTAATTTCTTAATTAAGGCGTCTTTCACACTACTGCGGTTTCCGCATGCGACACCTCTGCGCGAGTGAGATAATGCTCTGCATGTGTATAGTGCTGTCACGCTTGTACACCGTCGCCGCATGCGGTTACGGTGCCAGTGTAATAATCGCCTGAGTAAAACGGCAAACAAATTGGTATTATTATTATTATTAAATATATACTTCCAATTCCAATTCGCCATACCTAATGTAGGGCAAGTGCCCCGGTTGTGACCTCTGTGCCGGTTTTGGCCATTTTCAACTTTATTATGGTATGGACAAATTTCGAGGTCTATGGTATATAGTTAATATAAGAGTAAATTATGGCAGTACAGATGACATAGTCATCTGTCATGTATCAGTTGTCATTCGATTATCAGGAGCTATGGAAAAAAGTGGCCTAAACTGGCTCCTGGGCCCCTTTCTGACATTTAATTAAAGAAAACAAAAAGATCTAATGTCAGAATCTTAACAGCAAAGATTCATATAAATATAGTAATATATTTTCAAATACTCAGTACATAAAAAGTGTCATAATTCCTTGTTGACACAAAATGAGGGACGTCTGAATAGACAAGCTCTCCTTAAAGTGGCCAAAACCGGGGCATCGGCCCTACCTAAATACTAGCGATCCATATTCTCTAATTCTCTGTACAAAAGTAGAAAAATCCACTGCCTCAGGCGAGACTCGAACTCGCGACTACAAGATACATGCCCATCGCTCTGACCAACTGAGCTACTGAGGCGTACCTGATGGCTGTATTCTAGAGTCGCGAGTTCTAGTCTCGGCTGAGGTAGTGGATATTTTCCTTTCTTTATAAACATTCTGGTATCGTTAGCAGACGTTCTGCTTAGTATAAGATATTTAAAAAAAAATATCTATATATACAATTTCCTCTAATCCACTTAATTTTCGTGACATAAGTAAGTGTAATGTAAGTAAGTGTGTTTTTGGACCTGGGTATGTCCTTAAACTATGTCCGGACACGGGTATGTCCTTAAACTAAGCCCGACTGGGGAAGTACCTACACCTTACAGAAAACCACAGTCAACCATAGCACTAGACCCTACCCTACTTATAGTGTTGTGTTCCTGCTGGTAACTAAGGTTACCAAAGAGCTCAAAGAGGACCCAGTGTGTTGACGAGGGACCCTCTTGTTCCTGTAGCCGTCAACACAGTGAATCCTCTTTTTGTAAAGGGTCAGCAACGCGCATGTGACACCTCTGGAATTGCAGGCGTCCATAGGCTACGGTAGCTGCTTACTATCAAGCGGGCCGTATGTTTGTTTGCCACCGTCGTGGAATAAAAATTTAAAAAAAGACTTTTTGGAATGAACCAAAAACAAATATTTGGAAATCCTTCCTCAGTGACAACTGTTACCAACTTTGGCGATTCCTCATCTAATGGAGCTTGAAGATAAGCTTCCGTTAAGTCCAACTCACAGAAAAAAATATTACCTTGTAATTTCAAAAAATTTGGTCAATTGTGGGTAGTGATCTATTTTCAAACGTTTGTTTATTGTTATGCAAAAATCACCACATATGCGAACCGAACCATCTGGTTTTAAGCAAGGCACAATAGGTGTACCCCAATCTGCATAACTTGTATATTATTTTTTGTGAAGAAATTAAAAATATTAATCTTTTGACCTTATTCACATTTTACCCTTTTCACCACTGAATATATTTGACCCTTTTAAACTTTTCGTGCTTTCCCCAATATACCCTTTCACTTGACATAACATTTATAAAAAAAGCTTAGTTCATAAAGCGTCGCCAGCGGTTAATTAATTGTACAAGATTGAATTTTCATACTTCATATAAAATGAGAAAAATATAAAGCCTGACCAGAAATATATGATTATTGTCAAGAGGGCGCTATTACTCTCATTTATATGGCAACAGTTCAGTAGTCATAGAGCTCTATGGTATGGTGACATCTTGATTTGTTTACCTGTCAGCTCTGATGTCAATTTGAAAATGTTTCACAGCGAAGTAGTTTCATTTCCCGAGCGTATTATTTACAGCAGTTTATTATTTACACTATCTACAATGTTTCGCTCTTGACTATGGACAATTTTGAGATTTTTTGTCGTTTATTATTTAATTTGCAACACTTTATTATTATTCAAGTAAACTGCCACAATGACAGTGACAGCCTATCATGCACTCACACCACACATGCATAATCATCCTTTCATTAAAATTATTGCCAGTGTAAGAAGTTAGTTCCAATGAAATTCCGCAACATGGCGCATGATCATATATTTCTGGTCAGGCTTTAAAATTTTACTGTTTTTAGTGTTTTCTATTGTTTACACAAGAGTAGGTACCTAGCTGGATACCAAATTTCAGCTTTCTAGCAGTTCACCTGGAAGTAGGCAAAGGTTTTGATCAGTCAGTCAGTCAGTGGTAAAAATAGTGATTTTCGGAGGTCAATATCTCGTGGACGGTCTTTAGCTGAAATTCAGGATTCAGTAATTAGAAGATAGCCTTGCAAGACTCACACTATTCGAAATGTGAAGGTCAAATAGGTTTCAAGTTATTGGGGGGTCAAAACTGGTCACCTTAAATTTCAAATGGTTAGTGTAAATATTAGAGCTGGAACGGGTATCCGGCCACTATTCAGTATCCGGCCTATCCGGCCACATATTTACTATCCGACCGAATACCGGATAGTTGCGTACTATCCGGTTGCATACTCGTACGCATAAAATTACTTTACTATGTAATTATTTACATAGTCAAGTATAAAAACGGGATGTATACATGGTAAACTACCAAATAATTTACTTATAATTTTTTTATAATAGTTTATTACATCACGTAATTCTTCCATTCAATAATTACCTTTGGCCTAATATCCGGGTAACCGACCTATGGGTCCGCCGGATATCCGCTATCCGGTATCCAGCCAAAAAACTATCCGTTGCATCTCTTGTGAATATACCCACGGCTGGTGTGTCGCCTCTTTGTTCTGCGAACTTGGCTGACACACTGCCGTGTGTCTAGATTTGACGCTGCACAGATAGGCAAGTTTTGATTTTCACGGTAGGCCCTCTAGACCTAAGTATCCTGGCCTAAACCAAACTTGTTGGCCTCTGCTCGGGTTTGGCCGATGTACTACATATGTTATGCAAATATTTGGTAGTCGGCAGGTACGCCGCCGACAGCGCCAGTGCGGGTAGCGGGAAGGCGGCAGCGTCGTGCAAGGTGTGCGGCGACAAGGCCTCGGGCTACCACTACGGAGTTACCTCCTGCGAGGGTTGCAAGGTAGGCTTGGCGGTTGTAAGCCGAGCGCAGACATGTCCAATTCCAAACTGGAAGTTCCTCTCCAGGAGCGCTCGGTCTGTCTACGCTCGGAAGAATTTATGGGGAATAGATATCAAAATAATGAAAAGTGTTTATTCAGTTTTTATATCAGTTATAATTTGATCAATTTGTCCACGCCTAACTGTCAAAATTACAGTAGGTCTAGACTCTAGGTAGGTAGTGTTTTATTGATTTTGGTTGACGTAATTGGACGTCACTCTTTTGTGAATCCATATAGCCATTTCGACTGTCACAAAATTGTAATATCATAATTCATAACATAACAGTAACATAATTGTCTCACTAGCGACTGTCAGTTTTGCTATATCGAATCATCCGAGTTAGTTGTTAGCAGGACCATGGCTTTTTTCGACACAAAAAACAGCAACACTGTTTCATATTTGCGTCAAAAAATTTAGGTATGGCTACAGGAACGAATATCGGAAATAGAAAGAGTATTAACTATGATTATGAAATTGGAATTTTAAATAAGTTAGAATGGAATTAGTTATCTAAGTATTTAGTTTTTTTCGAATATGTTTAAGCCATAAGAAAGGGTACCTTACCTGACTGCAGCGGCGGGTAGGCTCGACTGCTTTGGAAAGGTGAAGAATTGAGGAGGAATTATATGAGTAACTATTACCTTTTTCCCATGAATTCGTCGGCGTGTAATTAGTAATCCACCCCCCTTTTCATCCTTCAACGGTTGTATTTTGGGACTCAAACTATCTCGATACAGACATACACAATTTCGTATTTATGATATTAGTATATAATGTTGGTGTCATAGGAGGTTAGGAATTCACGTACATTCCAAGAGATCTCAATCGATTCGTTAATATCACTATTACAATTGTCTATATGCGTCTATATATTTCTTCTAATTCCTACCAAAATAATAACTGACCCGTTCGAGCTCTCTCCATATGTATTGATTTGAAGTTGTGTCATTATTATGAAAGTAGATCCGTCGCAATTACAATACATGAATAAATGAAATGTTTACTTTTGGACAGGGATTCTTCAGACGGAGCATTCAAAAGCAAATAGAATACCGCTGCCTGCGGGACGGCAAGTGCCTGGTGATCCGGCTGAACCGCAACCGCTGCCAGTACTGCCGCTTCAAGAAGTGCCTAGCTGTCGGCATGAGCCGAGACTGTAAGCACACACTGCTCTAAACGTATACTTGCAATGCACTCAGCGCTTTACGCACGCTAAATAATTACTTTAGGTACTTACCTAAAATCGCTATACAAAATATTTTTTAAGAAAAAAAACCGACTTCAATTGGGTAGGCCGGTGACAGATTATTGTAGATGGTGCACTCTCAGATTCTTTACAATGACAAGAAAAAGACAGCATCATTCGCCTAATTATGTAGAAAATGAGGTAAAACCATTCAATCAGTTATAAAGTTGCCATCCCCATTTGCTTGTATTACATTTCATTTATTGCATCCATGGTTAGTACAAAGGTGTTACATACTAGTAGTGAGTTTCACATGGACCCTGATAGGGTACAGCAATAGTCTTAAATCTCAGTTATGCTAGGTATGATTACAATACAATATAATAATTACTTGTGCAGTTCTATCTCATCAAATATCACTTCTTTAAATGTAAATGCTTGATTTGTTGACGAAAACACTAAAATCATTATATGTATGCCTTTAACATTTGAGGAGTTCCCTCGATTTCTCATGGATCCAATACCCATCATCAGAACTCGAGCTTAACAATTTTTTTTCTTGAAAATCTTACTTACTTAACAAAAATTCAACGAAGAGGACAAATCGCCAAACGGGAACTGTGCGTCGTTGAAGAGTTCCGTTCTGATCATCATCAGTAGTTCCACTTCATAAAATGTCACTTCTGAATGAAATTGCTTGATATGTGGATAAAAACACAAAAATCACAATATGTATGCTTTTAAGCATTATACATATCTAACATATCACTTACAGACTAGTGCAACACGTGATATATATTACAATACAATACTTATATAGTACAAAACAGCAAATGTTGAAATCCCATCATAATCTTAAAATCATTAAAAAAAAACATTTGAAAAATATGTAGTTGTTACTAATGTAAATTTAGTCAGAGTGCTGAATAAATCGAATTTGTAGGAAACTTCAATCAATATTGTAATGTAATGCCTCTGCTCTGACAAGAGGTAAATTAGCGACTTTAGCGAGTAAGTTCGTGCGCGCAGTCGGGCGCAAACAGGCGCGTCGCAGGCGGCACCACCAAACCCAATGAAACTAGCACCTCGGAGTTATGTATTTGACCTCGTAACACCTTGACGAGTTAACACATTTGAGGAGTTCCCTCGATTCTTCATGGATCCCATCATCATAACTGCGTTTTGACAAAAACGGGACCAATCTGTATGTATATACTTGCAATATTTTTTTTATCGATTAAGACATGACAGAGTTATGGAGTAACAAACATTAAAAAAATTAAAAACCAACATAAGTACAACCAAATCCAATCATCCATCCATCAATCCTCCTTTTGAAATGTTGAAGTCGGTTAATAATAGTAGATTGTACACCAAGGGGATAAAGCACTGTTTTATGTCACGGGCGCAATATTGAATCCTGAACGTAACGAAGGACTCCAGATTTTACTCCCGAGCGCAGCGAGGGGGTTATGAGTTAATTCCCGAGCGAAGCGAGGGAATTAAGACTGAGTCCTGAGTGCAGTGAGGGGTTCAAGCGCGCCCGTGACAAAAACAGCTTTATCCCCGAGGAGTATACTCTACTTTTCTCACCTCTTGCGAGACAATAAAATAGCTAAGGCTACTAGAAACGGATTTTTATTAAAGTAAATCAATTCAAAAGTAAAAACCGGCCAAGTGCGTGTCGGACCACACATAGGAGGGTTCCGTACCTTCAATGGAATAAGAACCAAACTAATACCAAAAGGTCGTATCTGGTGCCTATGTCTTTTTGGAGATAACTCAAAAATGGCTAAACCGATAATGTTCAAAATAATTTGCGTAGAAAGTATATGATAAGACGCATCTCCTCAATTTTTTTCATATTTTTTGGAGTTACGGTTCAAAAGTTACAGGGGGGGTGGGCACAATTTTTCTGACTTTCGAAGCGATTATTTCAGAAAATATTCACTAATCACAAAATGGTCAAAGAAACCTCAATGTTATTTTTAAAGACCTATCATTGATGTGTCACATGTTGATATTTAGTCAAAAAAAAATAGTTAAGTACATGTATGGAAGGCCCCCCCCCTCCTAATTTTTTTTTTAAATCTACATAGCTAAGTAGCGGCATACAAAATACACCTTATGTGTAAATTTTATTCAGATGCGTCCTATAGTTTCCGAGTAAAATGGCTGTGACATACGGATGGATAGACATACAGACAGGCATGACGAATCCATAAGGGTTCCGTTTTTTGTCATTTGGCTACGGAACCCTAAAAATTGATTCTTGATACATTAGTCCATTTTATTCGAAATCTTCAATTTTTATAGAACCTGCAGTTTTACTCCGTATACTGCAGCGTCTTATGACACTCGCGGCATTTGTTTTAGGTATTTAAAAAAGGTGGCCAGCACGATTTTCCGAATAAATTCGATTTTCAAATCAGTTCGACGCGGGGGCGCGGGCCCCGGGTGGCGTCGCGGGGCTGTGCACCATGCGGACTTTACCAAATTAGACTTTAAGCACATAACAATAAGAACTATGGGAAGGGAAATCACATTATTAACCAGCGGGTTATAATGAGATTTAGTACAACATTATAACCCGTCTAAAGCCAAGGGCTATAATGATTTGCTTTCGGTGAGGTTTGCATGATATATAATTTGGCATTGTCGAGCAGGTGGTGTGAAATAGTACATTACTTACCTAGGGCTGTAAAAAAAAGAAAGCCCGAAATCGCAGGTATTTGGGACCCGAGCCGCAGGCGAGGGTTGTAAATATGCGATAGAGGGCTTTCTTTTTTACTGCCCGTGGTGAGTACACAATTTTACGTCCCCACCTGGCCATAATGCGAGTTTTACCGTAAGCGTAGCGAGCGGTAAAACTCACATTATGGCCAGGTGTGACGTAAACAATATTAAGAGTCCGGTAACGATTTGAAAACGCAATTCGCTAATAATGAAATTACGCACATGAATCTCATTTGATAAGATAGGTTGAAGTCTTACTATTGCAAAAAAGTTCTCTGGGTCTATATACGAGTATATCTATATTTAATACCCTAAAACTGAATTCTTACAGAGCTTGTTTAGTGCGGACGTTGATGCGTGCAATCTTGTCGCTTGATTATTAGTTATTATATTCTATGGCCCCTAATATGTTTTATATTACCCTTGGAAGAATCATAAGTAAGGAAGCGTAATCAACGCTCAAAATCTGCTCCACTTTCCTGGTGCCAAAGTGGGCGGAGCTTGTGACAGCGGTGCCCTAATGTCATGTCAAACATTTTGAAATTGTCATGTCGTCAAAATATTAGCTTTTTCGGTCCATGAAATTTCGGTAATATATCGGTATTAAAATGCCAGCTTGTGCCGTGCATTGGTGCAGGAGCCACACAGGCGCCAAAGATGGTGATATTTCTTTTCATTGGTAAGTAAATCACGCATAGATATTCTCATACATTACGGACTTGGTCGATGTTATGCAATATAAATTTTGGAAAAGTAAACATAACTCATTTGAGGAAAAGTATAATGAATGTTCATTTATAAGTATTACCTAGTAGTAATAGCAGTTAGGTTTCCGTTGTTAACAAAGAATCTTTTCTGTTTGTTTTTTTTTTTTGATGTACAGTATGACATTTCTAGTACAACCGACTAATAGGTATGACTAGGTAGGACCGTATGACTCTTATTTTTCATTAATAATGAATGCTATAACTTCATAGCATAGTCTTTAATTATCAAATCTAGAGCAGAGCCCGACTGGGGAACTACCTCTACCTTACAGAAAACCACAGCCAATTAGCACTAGACCCTACTCATAGTGTTGTGTTCCTGCCGGTGAGTAAGGTTGCCAGAGAGCTCAGAGGATGCAGTGTGTTGACGACGGGGGATCCTCTTGTCCCTTTAGCTGTCAACACAGGGAATCCTCTTTTATATGAAAGCGTCGGCAACGCACATGAGACACTTCTGGAGTTACAGGCGTCCATAGGCTACGGTAACTACTTACCATTAGATGAACTGTATACCTGTGTGCTACCGTTGTAGTATAAAAAAATGGATACAAAATGTAAATTTATCTTTGTATTTCCCTAAGCCTGCTAAAATAAATAGTACACATAAACGAAATCATCCGTTATTTTTTTAGTTCTAAAAAACGAGGAAGCAATGAGAATTTTAACTATTTATATTGAAGGTATGCTATTATTTTCTAGTCTGGTCATAAATAAAGTTAAAAAATAATCGTTTTTTTTTGCCATAATCCACCTTAATTGCTTAACATTACGTTGCTAGAGACCACGAGGGTTTCCCTAATGTAACGGATTTATAAAATTGTAAAAAAGTTAAAAATCTTTACTATTTTATGTTGATTTATGCTTATTTTGTAGTATGTAAGTCCCCATATTGTAATTAAGCACTTTTATTAAATAAATGAAAGACGATGATAGGCTTTCATATTATTCCTTATTCCAAGAACGATAAAATTTACGTATATTACATAAGTAATGAAAAATGCACTAAAAAAATAATTGTTTATTGATTGCATTATTATTTATTACGTGAATCCATCCACGTCAAACTTAGGCGTATTTATTATACGTAAATTTGACATTTCAGTTATTTCATGAGTATCTCCTGTCCAATTAAACTTCATTGTCAAATTGATTTTGACCACTCACAACACGGCAACTTTTCTTATTGGTGAAATGGCATGAAACCTTTGCGGAATTAAGGTTAACACAAAAAATATGCTTAAAGAATGAGTACCTACTTGATTGGTTAATAAGACATAAGACATTTTAGTTTTGTAAACGTGAAAATGGGTCGTGTTTTCACATGAACTTTGCTTGCCTTTACTCGTCTTGATATTATATGTCGATGATATTACCTGATTAAAGCATAGTTTATTTATTTATTTGTTTATTTAACTACAGTTTTTTTCTGTTTTTATTTTTGTAAAATGCTTTACCTTAAATACCTTTCCAAAAATATCATCTAAACTTCGGCATATTTTCATAAAATTACTCTAACTAAACATACTCTCCCTTAAAAAATATATATGAAAATCCATACTAATATTATAAATGGGAAAGTGTGTGTGTTTGTTTGTTTGTCCGTCTTTCACGGCAAAACGGGGCGACGAATTGACGTGATTTTTTAAGTGGAGATAGTTGAAGGGATGGAGAGTGACATAGGCTACTTTTTGTCTCTTTCTAACCCCCCACTTCCCTAAAATGGGGGGGTGGAAGTTTGTATGGAGCATTACGGGGGGCAAAGGGGAACCGTGTTACCCCGAATTTAACGCGAGCGAAGCCGCGGGCAAAAGCTAGTATTAAATAAACTGTTCCACTTATTCCTCAGACGACTCATTTCGGATCATCATCAGAATGCGGGACATTACTCGTATAAAAAAAACCGGCCAAGTGCGAGTCGGACTCGCGCACCGAGGGTTCCGTACAAACCGCGTGACATAGAAGTTTGATTTTGTTACAGCTGAAAGGTATTATAGACCTGAGTATTTGATATGAATTTCAATTTAATACCTCTACGTGTTTACGAGGAAAAAGGTAGTAAGTTTAAAATTAAAAAAAATATTTTTTGTATTATTTTACTAAAAATGTCTACTTTTCGTAATTTTTCCTTTGTCTGTGCTATATGAAGTTTCTTCGTGCCAAGTTTCAAGTTTTTGAGTTTACAGGAAGCACCCTTTAGGTTTTGAGTTTATTGCGAGTACTCACTTTCAAAATATGCGACTAAAATTGCTATTTCTTTTGATTGCGTTGACATAAAAGTTTGGTTTTGCTACATCTTAAAGGTCCTATAGCCCTGAGTATATGACATGAATTTCAATTTAATACCTCCATGCGTTTACGAGGAAAAAGGTAGTAAGTTTAAAATTTAATTTTAAACTAATTTAATTTAAAAAAATATTTTTTTGTATGATTTTACTAAAAATGTCTACTTTTTGTAATTTTTCCATTGTCTATGCTATATGACGTTGCTTCGTCCCAAATTTCAAGTTTCTGAGTTCACGGGAAGTACCCCGAAAAACTCTAAATTTTGCAGCATAAACGACTGTATCTTTTGATTGCATTGGCTTTTAAGTTTGATTTTTTCACAGCTCCAAGGGACAATAGACCTGAGTATTTGATATAAATTTCAGCTTGATACCTCCACGCGTTCCTGAGAAAAATGGTCTTGACAGACAGACAGACAGACAGACAGACAGACAGACAGACAGACAGACAGACAGACAGACGGACAACAAAGTGATCCTATAAGGGTTCCGTTTTTTCCTTTCGAGGTACGGAACCCTAAAAATGATATTAACAAAGTGTTATATTTAATGGTCGTAATATCATCGATTATTGAATGTCCCGCATAAGAGAGGTATTTCTGTAAATTCGCCTTAATTATGCTATTGACATTTATTTGTTAAGTGTTAATTGTTTATGTGTTAATTGGCTTTACTTGTTAAGTTCGGTTTTTTAGGCAATAAATATAAAGTGTATCATAAGTGATCGACAAAATTTGACGAGTATTTACTATATATAATAAAATATACTTTTATCTACACTCATATTGTAAGTTCTCTAAAACGTGTTCGAAAACGGTATGCAATGGCTAGCATTAGCACGACCGATTTTACTATGAAAAGCTTTTTATCCGTGGCAGTAACGTAATTTTAACTTTTCATGCTCAATTATTGATGTGCTATGAGTTTTGATAACATAATGTACACCTGCACCCTCCCGCGCATCCGCCGACAGCCCGATTCGACACGCGCCTCCCCGACCGCCGGCACAATCGAGTTGGCCATGGCGGTGCAATGGCGGCCATTCTATGGTTTCCGAATACGGCATTTTGGATAAATAATATGAGTGTAGATAAAGCAGTGTATGCAACTGTACGTAATTAGGCCTTAAAACACTCGTGTGATCTTATTATGAAACTCACCTGCGGCTCGTTTCATAAAACCACACTCATGTTTTAAGGACCCTTATTACGTAACAGTTACATAAACTACTATTTTTCTATGCCAATCATACATTTTTAGTTATTTTCATCACGAAAACTTTCATTTCTTCAAAAAGTGTTTATTCATGTTTCTTTAAAGAATTGAGTAACTTTTGATATTGGAGCTGAGGTAAATTTTTTCGTGATAATGTTATAGTTGCCTACTTACTTTTACCTATTATTGTTGGGTTCATTCATTTCGTGTTAAGCAAAACGTCTGCTAACGTTTTACCACAATGTTTAGAAAAATAAAGAATAAATGTTTATAGATATAATCGATATGGTGGAAAAATTCGAAGCCATCAGACAAGTTTCAGTATAGCTTATGAAGCGGCAGCCCCAATAACATTACAAAACTGCATCATGTCATGACTTCAAAAAAAGTGGATAAGGGTGTCAGGAAACATAACAAATACTCTCGTCCAAAACTTGATGAAGGACATCAAAAAGAAAGTAAGATTGCAAGCTAAATAGGGGTCTTTCGGCACTATTTTTATTACTAATTCTAGGAAAATAGTTTTATTTAAGTTTATTTTCGTTTTATATCCAAACAATACTTAGTTTAAAATTTATATCACGTTTACCTTGTCCTCTTTCTTTTCGGTACGGACGGTCCTTAGTTTGTGCGATAGTCATGTATCACGGAGTCGCGATTTCGAGTCTCGGCTGAGGCCGTGGACTTTTCTACTTTTCCTTTATTTCTAAACATTGTTAGGCTGATGATGATGATTTATTAGTTCAATGAAGTTATTTGCTTTAACAGTGCAAGTTGTATTATTTTGTTATAAGTACTTATTAATAAATAATTTGTGATTAGATACTTCTATTATCTACTAATGGTGGTTCAAAATGATGTATTAGCGTCATATTTTGTAAAATTTGGTTATAAGTTAAATAAAACCCTTTTATTTATTAGCTTTTCCTCTCTTGGTTTAAGTACACGTCTATGGCATAATACTGATTCCCAGAAGATCCGTTGGCTGTCTAGCTGCCCAAATCAATAATTCATGTGTCCGAATTCTATTAATAGGTGACGTTATAAAAGTCAAAAATATTTATTACACACGTAATTTATCGGACATCACGTTAATTAATGTGGATGTAAAACCACATCAATTTTAATCGAAATACCAACATTTTAAGTAAGTTAACAACATATTTTATAAATAAAGAAAAAGATCAATACAAATTAGAAATAGGAAATAAAGTAAGTACCTACGCACTGCTCTCTACACCTAATCAAATGTTAACACCTTCACGTGAAGCTTATCATATCATTGATCATATTATACAGCAGGTACGCCATGTTGCAAATAAAATGCATCCCGTGTTTGCTTTCGTATGCACCGTATTTTCTCTCCCTTCTGATTTGAATTACCTACTGGGCTTCGGCCTATCCTCGCACCTATTTACCAATTGAAAAGAAGACCTCCAATACAACTGCATCTTGCAGTTTATCAGTTGCATCGATACGAATCGTTAGTGTCTAAAATTAACTTATACATAAAACGGCTGTGTCTAACGCCGCGGTATATCTAATTTAATTTAAACTATCAAAGTGACTGTTAAACGCTATCAACTTAATCAAACCAATCGTGAAATTTATTGACTCACTACTTATTTTTCTATTTAGTATTTACACGTGATTGACATAGTAAATATTTAACTACTACCAACCCACTTTCTATAATTTGTGTAGGTCTATTGGCTTTTTGGTATCTAATGAGAGCTCACTCCCCAGCTGTGAGGTACGGCAGAGTACCGAAAAGGCCCAGGGAAGTGGTAAGCACGGATAGCATGCCCGACCTGACCAGAAATATATCCTCGTCGGGGATCGTTCCTATCGCGGGACTAGAGGAGATGGACGGAGACAGCCTGCGGCACGGCGTGGCCAAGGAGCTGACCAAAATGGTGACGGCCGCGCACCGCACCAACAACTCCTACACTGAGGAGCTGCGCCGCTCGCTCACGCCGCGGGCCATCCTGCTGCACGTCGACGACTCCGACAACGAAGGCAAGTGCCTACTACTAGGTACTACAACGAAATAGATTTTTCAGAACTCAATCGTTATGCGAAACCGGTTTACATATTACGTGTAAATTTGATGCCCCCATTTTATTCAGAAAATCTTGCACCTTCCAATAATAACTATCTTGGGTCATGGTGCTTTAGACGATAACTCCTTCCTTTCCTGGCCCGGATAGTGAGAAGGAATTATGAAATTATATAACTGTTTTGAGGGCTCTGTAATCTAATATTAAAATATGGGTTCTTTAACTTCAGTGTCATTATTATTAATTTGAGGAAATACCAGTAGAGTAGACATTTCTTTTTACAGATGCCTAAAAAAGAGCAATAAATATCAAATTAATATATAAAAAATTATAAATAATATATAAAAAATTAGGCAAATCGAAATTACATTCGCCTCGGCAAGTTGAGTTGTGATTTGTGGGTGACGAGAGGTTTGACCCAAAACTAAGAAAATGTTTTAATAGTGCACTTTGCTCAATGTTTGAATGCTTAACATACTCGTATTTCAATGTGCCATTATATTTTGCCAATAGTGATTGTTGCTATTTACGTTTTGCATGTAAGACTAAGTTGATGTAGACTGGACAAACAATAAACTAATTTAGTGATGCAACGAATACTACTGTTACGAATACGAATAGTGATATGCAAACTAATCTTTGCCGTTGTCCCCATACAAGATCATAGGCCACCAACTATAAGTTTTTCACTTAAATTATACGAGTAACAGGAAATTCACATGAATACAGTTTTATTATTCGTTAAGGGTTCATTGGGTGGTAAATAACATGACGTATTTTTTTTTTCTTAGAGTTTTCGATTTATTTCTCGCAAATTAAGACGCGCAATATTACTCCCCCATACAAAACTAAAACGGCTCGTACTGTGCTCAACATTATTGAGGGTACTCTTATGGTGCGACCACATATGCATGCGAGTGACGAGGCGTATGGCGCGCATGTCTCGTCGGGGAGTTGTACGGGAAGACGAATGTGTGAACGAACATTCGTGTTAGCACTCATAACGAATAATTCGTCGAACTATTCGACGAGCACCGACGCGAGTACGAACACGCTGGCGTGAACGCCGTATTATTTACATATCGAGATGCGTTCCGTTTCACACAGAAGTAGATATTATTATGCCGATATTTTTACATACATTTTTTTTTGCAAATCTTTATACTTTATTATAAATTAAAACACTTATAAATTATTACGAATTCCTAATAAATATTCGCCGAATTCATAAAAACACTGATATTCGCAGAATGCGAATATTCGTATTCGTTGCATCACTATAAACTCTTTTAAAATATTAAGTTTATCCACATTATAATTTACATGTATGTATTTGATATTTTTAAGAAAACGTAACGCGTGGGTACATTTAAAAATATTGAAAAAAAAACATTTGATCATAATTTATCCTACACTACACTGTGCCATTGTGCCAGACCAAGATATTTAATGTCTGATGTGAAAACTTATTTATTTAAGGATCAAAACTTTGAAACGTTGTTCTCTACACGTTAGCTCCCCTAACGTGTTTCGGTCAATACACGGGCCACATCATTTGTCCTAAAATGTATTCAGCTTAATGAAAATACACCGAAGAATGTAGCATGATGTGTGGAATGTTTTGTGGGCAGGCAGCGGCGGCGAGGAGGCGGCGTCGTCGACGACGGACCGCGCCACGGACGCGCGCGCGGCGCTGTGGCAGCACGTGGCGCTGCGCATGACGCCCGCCGTGCAGCAGGTCGTGGAGTTCGCCAAGCGGCTGCCCGGCTTCCACACGCTGCCGCAGGACGACCAGCTCATCCTCATCAAGGTAACTGCTGCCAATGTAGCTTTGCGCCAAAGTCATTTTAGTTTGCTCATATTTAAAATTATACATTACGTATTGTCGATTGACCTCACGAGCCAGAGTTACTTTTGTATTTATAATATTAGGGATTTAAATAACTAATTTACAATCAACATATAGATAGTTAACACCTACTATACAAAATTACCAACATTATTACGAATATGTTTTTAGCTGGGGTTCTTTGAAGTGTGGCTGACGAGGGTGACCCGGCTGTCGACCCCCGATTGTATCGTGTTCGACGACGGCACCACTATTACACAGAGCCAACTGGAGATAGTGTATGACGTAAGTAAATCATTCATTCGTTTTAATTCATTGGTATAATACCTATGTTTTTTAAAACATTGAATGTAACCGTACCTAAGTGCTAAACAAACAATCGAGGACGTTGACATCTCGTCTCTTCATATACCTAACTTTACATCATCTTGTATACTCACGTTTATGAATACCAAAATACCTACAGCCATAGCAATTCATCTGAAAGTATTTTTTAACTTCTGCCATAGTGATTCCTACTCTTATTTCAAGTTAACCATAATACTTAGGTTCAGTTGTACCAGTACCCAACCATGACGTAGTATAACCTAGCTAACGTTTTAACGGTAGCAGACAGTTTGATGCAACCGACCCTGAAATTTAAATGCTGCAGGTGTCATTCGCAACGGGAGCGCTGCGCTACGTGCGCGACGTGTCGGCGGTGCAGCTCAGCGAAGAGGAGCTCGCGCTGTTCACGGGCGCGCTGCTGCTCAACCCCGCGCGCGCCGGCCTCAGCGAGCCCGAGCGCGTCAACTCGCTGCACCGCGCGCTCGCAGACGCCCTCCACCACACCGTCAGTATCCGTACCTTGCCACTTTAGTCAGCCAGGTGACAAGGAGCCAGTATGCTGCCAGCGTCGGACTGGCCGTAGCGTTAGCGTTGGTCATATGGCGAGGTGGTGTTTGCCGGTCCGCGCGGGCCCCGGTTTATAGGTTGCCACCCGTGCCCTTCTAGCCCAATCCGACCCTGGCTGCGTAGAACTTTGTGCGGATTTTGTTTTAATAAACAAAATCCAAACAAGTCCATAGAATAGTACCTGTGACAATATTCAGTGTAGTACAATATAGCTTATTATAAATAGTTACTTAGACAATTAATACTCCTTGAGCGCGTCATGTGTTTTAGAACAGGCTTGAATATGAGGCACCGCATGGTTGTTGCAGGTGGCAGGGTCGAGCGGGGGCAGTGCGCGCGCCGAGGCGCTGGGCGCGGCCACGCGCGACGTGCAGGTGCTGGGCCAGCGGCACCACGAGCTGCTGTCGTGGTGCCGCGCGCACTGGCCGCGCCTCGTGCTGCCCGCACTCTTCTCCGAGATCTTCGACATCCCCAAAGGCGAGGACGACGAGGCCGGCGACGCCGAGCGTGCTGAGGCCGCGGCTGCCGCTATCGCCGCCTCACCCGCAGGACAAGGCACAGCCTCGGTCACGCAATTACAGGGTTAAACTTTAAACGTAAACTTTAGTATACGTTACTTTGAAATGTATGATTTTTCAGCCGATATGTTCCCCTCACAACCCGTTGAACCAGTTCCCCTTGATTAATTTCGTCAAATAGAGTATAAAGGTAGCGTATTAGAGACTTGTACCTATTACTTATTCTGTGATTAGGATTATACCGAGCTAAAGAATATTGACAGCTTACATGTGTGTCTGTCTGTGTGTGTCTGTTATTGATAATGACAATTATAATGCTGATAATATTTTCAATCAACAGTATCCTGTATTTAACTTTGGCTTTGCGAAGTTTATGATATTGGTAAAAGCTGCTGATCTGATTATGCAGTCGAAACCAAGGTCTTTAAGAGAAGTTGATGGACGTGCAAGCAAAGGCCAGGAAGGAGGTCACCAGTCAGTAATAAAAGCGTTTATCAAAAATAGTACATTTTGATCCACGTGTGTAAAGTATTATTCTCGAGATTTTAAATATAATACGTAGGTATTCTGTTATAAATAACATTTCCACACGTGTATCAAACTACTTATGAAATTACAGAGTAAAAATGTCACAAATAATACAATCAAAATACGACAAAACTCGAAATCCGTCGGACAGTTTTGAAATTTGGTGTGTATGTTGATTACAGGTGATAAAGCTGTATTAGAGGTTGATTGGAGGTGATAAATAAGTGTGGATTAATTGTTCAGATCAAGTAGAATTAAGGGATATGTCACTTGTAGAAATCTACAGGGCTACAGGGTGTATTCAGTTTTCAGTTTTGAAACCATTACCCTACTCAATGTTTATGTCGCAGTCGGTTAAAATGTTAATATTGCTGTAGCTGACATACAAAACTATAAAAAAATTAACTTTGTATCTTTTCAAGTTTCATATCATGAGAATGTCGATACACTTCACTTCCTCAAGTGCTATCTTTACGGAGGTGCAGTTTTCAGCAAAAGTAGTAATGTTTCTATGTAGAATTTAATGATCTTTAATATTTTCCTAGATCATATTTTCATAGAGTGCGTAGATTCAGAGGGAAAAGTGAATTTCTTCAGGATGGAGGACATTTTCCTAGGTGCTGGCGGTTCCTCGAGGTCCTGAAATGTCAAATAGTGTGGACAATAAAACGGGACCTACATACACACCAAATTTCAAAACTGTCCAACGGATTTCGAGTTTTGTCGTATTTTGATTTATAAAGCAAATATTGGTAACCTCGAATATAGGTAGGTACCTACCTATCTATTTATATTCGGGATCAGTAGAAAAGTAAACTTATGTAAACAAACACATTCACCATCATTGCGTCGCAATCACGCACTTTTAAAGTAGAACGATAGTTTGGTTGTCAGTTTATACACATAAACTTGCTATTTACATTATTTTTTAGTAAAAATATCCGTTAATTATATGTATATATTTCAGTAAACACGTAACTACCTATAGTAACGCAGCCATATTTGTTTACCTTATTTTACTTTTCTATTGACGACGAATATACTAAGTTGCAAAAATTGCACATAAATTACATCTAGCGATGTTATGCACTTTAAAATGTATGGTATTAAGTGCGCACTAATTTGCAGAACCGAACTCCGCTCGCTAAATAGTTGTATAAAGGACCGCTTCCTCTTATCTCTAAAAGGACGTTTTTCATAGCAACTGTATTAAAATATTTCTTGCTACTTGTCTATGTTGCATTGTGCTTCGCCTACTATAACCTTAGATTGAGCTGCCTCCATAATATACGACTAAATGTCGAGGTATGTTTCTCTATAAATATACTCTCTCTCAAAGACCTTTTATAAATCTTGTGAACCGATTCAAAGAGGTGTGGATGATGGCTTTGTTTGTAGATGAGGGGCGATCCACCTCTCTTGGCTATACAAGTCAATTTAGGAAAGGTAACGCCAGATAATGGTCGTAATCGTAATGTGAGGGACCGAGTAAATGGAGAAATCTTTGCTATTCGTGCCTTTAATACCTACTCCTACCAAAAACTTAACGATTGATTGAAAGAATACTCTCATAGTAAGTAAGGATAAGTATCCTTCATAAATACTTATACTCCTATACTGGAGTACTCAGTAAGCTCTGATTGGTGCTGGAATAATAATAAACCTTTTGGTTATAATTCAGGGGCAAAAGTTCTTAAGCACTGATCATGACACATACACGCTCGTTAAAAATGGCTTATCTCTTTCGCTATTATATCGAATCCTATGGAACTGCTTGTACATAATTGTAAAGAAAACGCAGAATATTGAAATGATTGATACTTTTAAAATAAACAAAATATTAGAATAGGCGCCTAGTTGGCTTTAAAAACCTGAGGTGCGTCATAGTGAATATTTTAGGATTAGTATGATTTCGAATCCGATCTCAATCTTGAGACTGATCAACGCTGTGCGGGATACAGCTACATCTATGTTTATTTTCTACGACGAGGTACCACTACATGGCCTAATATTTATGTTTTAATAATCTAAAATGAACCGTTCAGTGTTTTTTAGAACTACATAAATCAACGAATACATATCCACAGTATTCACTAAGCAAATAACAAAGTTTCTTAATGTTTTTGACCTAATAAATAATAATACAATTTTAGAAAGCTATTTAATCAACTAAATAGTTAGTTTAGGTTCAGAATTTCAGATCATGCCTCCGGTCAGTTGTTTGAGTCAGGTCGTAGTGGTATCTCGGATAGGCATTTACTTATATAATAGTTACTATTAAAGATTCGTAAAAAGTAGGAATAATAAACTTACTGTATGCTGTAGTAAATATTTAAAGAATATGTATTTTGGATACCTAACATGGTTATTAGATCGCATTGTTCAATTTTATTATGCATGTACAGTCGCCATCAGATATATGCGGAGCGCCCAAGGTGGTCACTAATATCTGAACAACGCCTTTATCGTCAAGGCGATATGGTACATGTTCAGATATTTTGGAGTACCGTGGCGGCTCCGATATATTTGATGGATATATCTATACAGGGTGATTCATGAGACGTGAGCAGGAACAACCCTACACACTTAGTTAACGATAATGAATCGGCCGCCATCATGTTTAAATGAAACAATAACGCCTTTCAATTTTTTTTTACCTTTTTGTGTCGTAGAAAGTTTGTTCCCTGTAATCATGGTCACCCTACATAAACAAATCCATAAAGATCAAAACCTCTTTAACAATCATGACAGCACTTTGATTATGAAAAATAATTGTCAAATTAAGTGAGATACGATGTTTCCAAAGTAGCCAGACATCAATTTGACAGAATATTCTCTTGTTTTTCTGTGATATGTGTAACATCAGTACGCGACGGAGTATTCTAATTGAAGAGTGACCATGCGTGTCGTAACTAATTTTAAACTTTTTATTTTTACTTAAAAATTTTTTTTTGCTCTTATCACACTAATACTGATATCAAACAATAGCTTATTATTAACTGAATCCGTAGTGTTAAGCCTGCTCACGTCTCATGAATCATCCTGTATAGTAGTTATGAATCTAGATTAAGTATAAAAATATATGATATTAACTTAAGGCGATTAATAGACTCAAACTTATATTTAGATAAGTACTTTAGTAGGCACCTACCTATAAATTGTAGGTAAATACTTAAGTACTGTATGCCGGGTTATTAAGGTCACCCGCAAAACATGCCTTATTATGCCCTTTTTAGGGTTCCGTAGTCAACTAGGAACCCTTATAGTTTCGCCATGTCTGTCCGTCCGTCCGCGGATAATCTCAGTGACCGTTAGCACTAGACAGCTGAAATTTGGTACTAATATGTATATCAATCACGCCAACAAAGTGGTGAAATAAAAAGTGGAAAAAAATGTTTTATTAGGGTACCTCCCCTATACGTAAAGTGGGGAGTGATTTTTTTTTCATTTCAACCCTAACGTGTGATATATTGTTGGATAGGTATTTAAAAATGAATAGGGGTTTACGAAAATCATTTTTTGATAATGTAAATATTTTCGGATATAATCGCTCCAGAAGTACAAAAAATGTGTCCCCCCCACCCCCCTCTAACTTTTGAACCATAAGTTTTAAAAATATGAAAATAATATCAAAAGTAGAACTTTATAAAAACTTTCTAGGAAAATTATTTTGAACTTGATAGGTTGAATAGTTTTTGAAAATAAATTACAAAATAATTTCTGAACTAAGTTTGTAATTTAACCGTATAAGCAGGTGTTTATTGTACTTGTAATTTCTACAAAATCACAATGAAATGACGTGCTTTCAAATAAAGTAAAAACGGTGAAAATCGGTTCACGCAATAAAGAATTATCCCATAAAAATCATCTTCCATACTTTAAGCTCGCGCGCAATAGTTTACTTAATTTGCCGATAGATGTCGCTATACGTGGAACGCTCATATCATATCCTACATGGCGGTGTTATTTTAACTCTTAAGTGGGGACACTTACTGTGACGGACGGAAAACTACGGAACCCTACACTGAGCGTGGCCCGACACGCTCTTGGCCGGTTTTTTGTTCAACAATTCAGATGTTTATTTGTGTATTCACTATTGCAGGCAATAGCTAATCGCCTTAAATTTTCCGCCAAAATAGGTACTATGAGCATGTAATTGCCAACAGAATAAACTTCGCGTTAGTCGAAGTAAGGAAATGGGAGGAAAAGGCAATTGTTAAAAGTTTTGCCAGGCGCTAGCATAGGTTGTATAGGCCACTTGTTTTATTCTATGTGATTTGGCTTAAAAGGGCAAGAATCCACCATATAGGCAGCACCGACAAGTACAGTCGCCATCAGATATATCGGAGCGGCCAAGGTAGTCACAAATATCTGAACAACGCCTCTATTGTCAAGGTGATAAAGTGCATGTTCAGATAATTTTGAGTACCTTGGCCGCTCCGATATATTTGCTGGCGACTGTACATCCTATACTAGCGCCATCTGCAACTGCTTTCGACCGGCCGACCCAATTAAAGAAATATATTTTGGCTGGATTAAATACTACTTGTCTAACTGTGAAATTTAGAGAGTTTATTAACTAAGTATGTTATATATAAGAACATTGTTTAATAGTACATAATATTATATGCTTCAAGTTGGTTATGTCATATACACCTATTACTTTTAAATTAAACTTGATGTAGCCGCATTTCTTACAATTATTTCCTGATTATATATTGTCTAATACAAACCTCATACGGAAACATTTACGTACAAAATAAATAAGTATGATTATCTAGGTACTTACCTACCTAAGTTATAAATCTGTGTCAAAAAAACATGAAATAAAAACGCTCATATAGACGGAAATCTCACTCAAGCAAATAAGACGGAATAAAGAGAGCAAAGGAAGCCCTCGAGTTAGTTTGCATACCTAGCTACTATCCTTATTTCAAGAGATAGATTGCTTTATTATTCGAAAAGTATACATTAATTTACACAGTGCCCTGCAAAACTGTTTTCACAGTTTGTCTGCAGGTGAGATAGTTTATAACTAGTTATTCTGCTGTTATGCTAATGTTATTTATAAGATTCGGGCATCTGGCAGCTGTTCGTCTAATAGCGTTTGCAATGGAGTAAGTACCAAATTCAGGAAATTTCCAAATGTTATCTCGCATTTTAACTTAATGACCGCAAGCCAGCATCTGATTTCTATTAGGTATGTACCAATAGCGTAAAAGGCGAAACTTCGTACAGTGGTTAAGGGCGATGCATAATGACAATGAAGCCTCTTCAATGTCAGCAACCGCGCCGTTGGTGGGTTAAGAAGCGGCAGCCATCCAAACACTAAAATAAAAATAGTAATCGCGTCCCGATTGACAATTTGCCAGAAGATAGTTTATATGTATGTAATGTAATGCTCTTATAAACAAGAAATTTTGTCATTCGGCGGTAGATATCGAGATGATAAGACCGTAAGCGGAAGCCCTAAAGCCCGTTCACGTGACCAGCTGACGTTTTTCACCGTGATACAGCTGACCTGGCTGACGATCTTATATATTTGTTTGATATAAATATAAATAAATAAATAAATATTATAGGACAATCTTACACAAATCGACCTAGGCCCACAGTAAGCTCAATAAGGCTTGTGTTATGGGTACTAGACGACGATATAGTATATAACAATGATATTTACTATGGACGGGTTATACTCTTAACAAAATTAGCACAAAAAATACTTCCAAAATTATTTCATAACCTAGCAACGATTTTGTTATGTTTATCTATTTTGACAATCATTACATCTTTGTCACTCTCATTGTTCGAAAATTTCAGTTTGTCTCTTTCTCACGTGGGTGACGGGAGCTCATTGACACGTCCGCATCTCTCGCTTGCCGGTGTGCGACTAGCGACAATTGTTTGAATTCACTCATTTTAAGTGCTTCACTTTTGGAGCGTGCATAACCCATCTGTCATTATTATATATCATAGGTATATAATAGATAAATATGAATAAAAACTTAAATACATAGAAAACACCCATAACTCAGGAACAAATATCTGTGATAAACACACAAATAAATGCCCTGACCAGGATTCGAACCCGGGATCTCCTGCTTCGTAGACTGGGTCACTACCGACTGGGCTAGGAGGCCGTTATTTGCATGTATGATATGGTTGTTTGCATGTAAACCTATCATCTGACAAATTTCAATAGGGACGCGATGACCATATTTAAAGTGTTTGTCGGCTGCCGTTCCTGGACCCAGAACAACAGATTGAAGAAAACACAATAACAACCGTTAACAGTATGTCTTATAATTTTATCTATAGCACTGATGTGAGAATATCAACTTAAAACTCGACAAAAATCGATGATGAGTGCGTGAAACCCCTCAATTAGTTTTTGTTTTTCACTTGATTGACGTATGAATTATTACCGGTCAGTCACTAGCAACCACGGAAGGCTTGAGACCGGGCCGTAATGAGGCCGTAGTACGCACTCTCATATTATTCGGACTACAGTAGAGGTTCTTCAAAAAAGGAGTGTATAGGTTCCTAAAGGGTAGGCAACGCGCATGTGAATCCTCGGAGTTGCAGGCGTCCATAGGCTACGGTAACAATCAGGCGGGCCGTATGCTTGGGAAACAAGCATTTTTTTTTATTTATACCGTCGTGGTATAAATAAAAAAAATCCGACCTGTCTTAAAAAATTGGTATAGGTAAATAAAATAACATTTTGCTTTAATGCTTATTTGTATTGCCACTTTCTTAAATTACAAGGAAGAAACAAAAGTGTTAAACAAAATACTTAAAACTTACAATTTATGAAATTAAATAATTCATCTTTTATTTTCAATAACAATAACAAAGCAAATAGATAATTTTAGAATGTAAGCGACTGCCATCGCGGATTAAAAAGCATTTCGTAAATCTAAATATTTTATTTTATATTAAACGAATTATTACATTCCTAGAATCGTTCTATTGTATGAATATTTTTATTGTTGATCCAATCACTTTGTGGTGGTATTACTTAACAGCAAGTTATAATTTTATTAAAAATCTTGGGCATACGTAGAATAGGAGCACTAATATTAAATGTTGTCAAAGACAATATTATTTGAGGACTACATTCAGTTCATTCATCAAAATTCGTCGGGACAGTAATCGAAAGTAACGTTAAGGTACTTACTGGTCAGGCAGGGGACTTGTCGATTAGGACTAAACCGCGACCGTTTTAGTTGTTAGCAAGACAAGAGTCAAACGTTTTCTGTAAACAAACCGCGACGGCACAAAATTGCCATCAACTTTATAATAAATAATTTGCTGTGGGAGCACTTTCAGCGGTAAACTTGGCAGTATTCTGGTACTACGTTCTTTATGACGCTCGTGGCAGTGCTTAACGAGAGCCAATCTAATTTGACTCCAGAACTCATAGCAATGTTTTTAACTATACAGCAAGAGGTCAAACTACCAAATTCAAAACATCAAAAGTCATAAGTAGAAAACTACATAGTTGACTTAAGTATGCTATATATACACGGTGCCCGTGAGCATTGCGAGAGATTTTAACCACGCATTTCTGAGGTCAAAAGAATGAAAAAACATTACATATATGACTTTTGTTGTAAAACGCCAAAAAAAAATTTTTCTTTTTACTTTTTTTTTCACTTTTTTTTAATGCTGTTCTACATAAAAAGTAAATGTCATTAGAAAAAAGTAACGGAAAAAGTAAATTGCTACATTTTTTCTCGTAAAAACTAGTCCATGCAAAGTGTTTCTTAGGTCTTTGATATCAGTCAAAAGAGATGTCTAGACTAGTTATGCCCCATACCGGTGAGATCGCCATCAAAAAATCATTTTACACTGAGAAACAATTCAAAATGCAATTTTTTGTAAGTAGTATTTACTCTGAAACTATGGCGAATTTCGAAAAAGTTTAAAGGACATTTTGTTCTCTAAATATGATAATGAATACACTGTTAAAGTCTCTCGCAATGCTCACGGGCACCGTGTATATACGAGAAAGAAATACCATATGTTTATCTATTTTACATAGGTAAGGCCTTAGAAGGGTCTGTCTTATCTCCTCTACGGTACTTAATATTGGAATCTGATTTTCAGTGTGATGCAGATAATGTGTGAAATAATAAAAATGACCGTTACATGTTATGTATTTTTACAAATATACATATTTTAATATTAATCATAATTCATTATCAAAAACAACCTAATCGTTAATCGAACTATTTAATAGGTTTTACGAAATCTGCGTAGTATTATTATTAATACCAATTAACAATACGACGCAAATTATAATGTACAATTAGCAGAAATGCTAACATGAACCGAAGTTACGAGAAGAAAGTAAAGCGTAAAATATAGTGCATATAATATTCAAAGAAAAAGTCTAATCAACAAGAATCTTGAAATTGTACTTCCATATTTTACAAATATATTAAAAATTGCTGTCCATGCGTATATTATCTATGTTATAGTGTAAGAGTGGTACCTACAGTAAGTCAACTATCTAAAATGTACGTACGTATACGTAAGCGTACAGGCATCGCATCGAACAATACATTTACTTGAATAAATCACGTGTAAAAATACATTTCAGTATCAAACTAGATTAATTAACGCCAACGGCTATATGAAGGAGGCACTGATGATACACACTGAGGACAATTATACAATTTAAAAAATCTAGCTTCTTCTTCTTAAGTTCTTTTGGATCTTGGGGTTTTACAGATTTATATAATTAGAAAGTAGGAATTCGACCCTAAATTCCGACCATGAATCAAATCATCGTCGTCTTCGGAAAGTTACGATTTATATAATATATAATCGTATACTTCCTCTCTCGCTCATCAAAACTGATTTGAGTTTAGTTCAATGATGAATCCTTTTGAGCCGGAAACCCACCACAGCGCACATGTGCGCGCGACTACACGACGCACGTAGACTCAAATGCGCCTCACACTAGATGTAGATATCCACGTGAAGGAAATCTGGACTTCCAGCAGTTCCAGCTTTTACACTAAGGGCAAGAAACATCATCCAAAGAAAGGACAATATTTGCAAAATAGGCAAGATCCATTCACTAAAATCAAAATTATCAATTCGCTACTGATTTTAACACGAGTATCTGATTATCTACATGTGCGAACTGCCGCACTGCACCCTTCCCACCTCCCCTTTTTTCAAGTGGATAATTTGTTTATTACGACTGTTAGAATCCGGACCACGCTAAGTATACACCGAGTGGCGAACAAAAAAGTGGGCATACACCACCTTAAATATCGAATTTCTATGAAAATATATGACATTTAGCGGTTCTATTAGACTTCGTCGCTTCCAAGTCAGAGTTAGCTTAGTCTGTATCTACCGAATACCAAATTAGGGGCATTTCACGTGAAGCAGGCAGCTAAAAAAATTTCAGACTCTGGATTTCGTTTATAATCGAGTAAAAAGGACCTATATGTAAGCATACAATTTTGGCATAATTACTTTTTTTATATATTGCTTGGTTACAAATTTATAGGACTTTGAAAAATTTACAAAATCTGAGGAACGGATTTTTGACAAGGTATGAATGCAGTTCATAAATTGGATTTAATATTAACTAAATAGTGTTTATTAGAGAATATTAGTTGTTATTCTTAAAATTTAATAAAAAAATAAAATTAGTTTTTTTTTTCATTTAGTAAACCGGAAGTTAGTATTTGAAATCTTTTTTTTCCAACTTCTTATTATTATCTTTATTTTTGTTATTTTTACACATAATGTATCTTATAATATAGAAATGTTCCATACAAAATCTTATAATGGTATCTCGACTGGTTTAGAAGATTCACGAATTAGAGTACGAAGGTGCCGCGCGACGCTCAGTACTGAGTGGTTCCTTAGTGCGATAGTCTCTGTCGTTACTTACGGTTTATACAAAAAACTACTAAATATGGTCAAATTACCATATAAAAAATTAAACTATGTTATGTTTATGTTCATTTATTCTATGTAGTTATGATTTTTAAAGAACTAATTAATAAAATAAATTATAGAACGTGCCCAAGGAGAACTCGGAGGTATATTAACAGTGTATTCTTGATAATATTTAGAGATTAAAATGTAAATATTAAAAACATAAAGCTTTCCTTTATTTAGTTATCATACTTAAATATGTAGTTATCAAATATTAAATGATTAACCAATAAAAAAAAATATTTTGTGGTAAATGAGTGGTTATGTATAATGTTTCGGGTTCCACTTCACGTGTACTTCCTCAGAATACTTGTTCGTTTTACAATTATACCCTCGATTGAAAAGCGTGGACTATTCTAGACTGTACTCACGTTCTATAATTTATTTAATTCATAAGTACTTTAAAAATCATGACCACATAGAACAAATGAACATAAACATAACATAGTTTGTTTTTTTATATGGTAATTTGACCATATGTAGTAGTTAGTTGAATAAACCGTAAGTAACGACAAAGACTATCGCACTAAGGAACCACTCAGTACTGAGCGTCGCGCGGCACCTTCGTACTCTAATTCGTGAATCTTCTAAACCAATCGAGATACCATTATAAGATGTTGTATGGAACATTTCTATACTATAAGAGTAATTTTTGTGTAAAAAAAAATGCGAAGTTGGAAAAAAAAAGATTTCAAAGTGTAAACTCTATATAACGACACTCAAGGGACTGAGCATTTTTCGGCGTTATAGAGAGTGGTCGTTAAATAGGGGGAAACAAAAAGTAATTTTCTATTCTATAATAATATGTATTTACTAATATGTATGTATTACACATTTTTAGTTCGAAAGTCTGTAAGAAACTGCAATACAACTTGACAAAAGCCTAGTGACCGACCGACGTAAACATGTGCAAGTTCATCATACAAAAACAAAAGACAACATTTCTTAGAATCTCCGGTACGTCAGTCAAAGTAAACACGTGCAGGATAATAAAACAACAAAACAGTAAACAAAAAACGTACACAGCTGCAGTTTTTATCAATTTCGGCAACTTAGAAAGTATTGCTTAATGTTTTATAATACCATCTTGTGGTCGTTAAATAGAGTGATCGTGACGCTATGTAGAGTGTATTACTGTATACAAAACAAGGTAAACCAACCAAACTCAAGCAATTTCGACGTTTTAAGGAGTTTGTCGTTAAATCGAGTGACGTTATAAAGAGTTTACTGTACTAATAACTTCCGGTTTACCATATGAAAAGGAAAAAAAAAAATTTTTTTTATTATTTTCAAGTAAAACAATTAATATTCTTAAATAAACACTAGGTATTTAGTTATTATTAAATCTATTTTATGAACTACATTCATACCTTGTCAAAAACCAGTTCCTCAGATTTTGTCATTTTTTCAAAATCTTACGCTTTGGTTACTCACCACCTGGAACTATAAGAAATGAAAAAGGTGAAATAACTTCACCTAAGAAACATAAAAATCAAGATCAATTACATAATTAATTTAGCCTAGTCACTTCTCCCGTGATAAGGAAATATACATGATTATTGTATATTTTTGTATCCTTGCATGTTAAGGTTTAATACTACCTTTTAGTCATGTCATGTATTCACATGCGTAATAGAATACAAGTAGAACAAGTAAATGTTTTACACTCCTCTGCCCAGAAATGCTTGAACATATAATAGATAGTTATTGTTTTAGTATATTTCCAATAGAAGTTGTAAATATAAACTTTGTAAGGCATATGATATTCGACTATATTTCTTAGATTTACGAGGATGGGTGCGCCTTGGAAGAATAATAAGTAAGAAAGCGTAATCACCGCTCAAAACGTGCACCAAAACGGTGAGCTAATCACCGTGGTGCCCTAATGTCATGTCAAACGTTTTGAAACTGTCATGTTGTGAAAATATCAGTTTTATCTAGGCATGAAATTTCTAGACGGAGAGCTGACCACGTCAGATGACTCAATAATGAGAGCAACGAAACCACTCTAGTTAATAGTTAGCTATACTATGCTTAGTTCTAGATCCGGACATCTGGCAGCTTTTAAGTGGTGGAGGTCAAATAATGCTAATAACTTGAAGAAAACAAATCCTAGAGTTCTGATTTTGATGCAATATTATGGATAATTATGTAATTAATTAGATTATATCATAGCCAGAAGTTTCTGTTTGGGGAAAGTTGTGCCTAATGATGTATAATGCAATTTATAGTTAGTCGCTTACTGATTTTGCTTACACAATAATAAACAATGTTTTTTTTCTCATGTTAAAATGACACAACTTCGGCAGTTTTTGCCTATTTTGGTATTACTTTTTTCCAACTGAAAATCTGTTGATTTGTCACTCTGACCTCCACCTATTACAAGCTGCCAGATGCCCGGATCTAGCAATAAGAAAGGTAAAGCAATCTAACTAGACAGGTTTCAGACAGGTTGCTCTCATTATTGTACATGTCTTATCTGACGTGACCAGCACTTAGTCCATTGTATAATATATCGCTATTACAATACCGGCTTGGCCATGTTTGTGATGTTGTGCAGGAGCTACACAGGCGCCAAAAATGACAATATTTCTTATAATAGGTAAGTAATACGCATCAATATTAATACATTACTAACTTGTCAAACTTGTGCGTATTTATTATACGTTAACATGACATTTCAGTAATTTTAATTTGAGTATCTACTGCCCAAACCGATTTTGACCACTCACAACACTGCAACTTTTCTGATTGGTGAAATGGCATGAAACCTTTGCGGGATTAAGGTTAACACAATAAATATGCTTAAAGAATGGGTACTTGATTGGTTAACAAGATATAAGACCTTTTAGTTTTGTAAACGTGAAAATCGTGTTTTCACATGAACTTTGCTTGAATCCCCGTCTTTATATTATATATCGATGGAGTTTTGTGTATTCGGGTTGCGATTATGTTTACATAAGTTGATATACTGTTACTTATAGGTATAAATATCTTTAATATATAATATTCTGTGATAGTAGATATAATTAAAATAATTAATGCGATTAGTAACGTAATTTTGGACGGCATTTTATTCCGAGTGAATTGAACAAGAGCTAGTTAGTACTTAAGCGTAATGCTTCAAAGGTGTGAGTGTTATTTATGTACCTATTAATAATAATCTTCAAATAATACATACACATTACGATATGTGCTTGTCGCATTTATTTTCGGGCGTATTATAGTTTCAAATTAATTATTGAGTACGTAATCATATTATTTCTTTTAATCAACATTCCTTTTTCACATTTTATAAACAACGACAGATTTGACCTGTCCGGTATGTACAGCACCGGCCAATAATATATCACCTCCATCTATTTACGGTAGAACTTTATATATATATATACATATATATATATTGATATTTTTTTATAGAGATTTCTACTTCACTACCTCATTTGTAATCAATTAATCAATAGTAGTCGTTCGTTACAGCGATGAGAAAAATTGATCTCACGTAATGGTTTTTTTTCAGACATTTTTTTTAATACCGTAATTAGGGTTCCGTAGCCAAAATGGCAAAAACGGAACCCTTATAGTTTCGTCATGTCCGTCTGTCCGTCCGTATGTCACATCCATTTTACTCGGAAACTATAAAATTTTGACATAAGGTGTATTCTGTATGCCGCTATTTAGTTATGTAGTTAAATTGCAGAACACAATATTTTTAAGGATTCCATACATGGAACTAAATATCAAAAAAAAAAAATTACCAAATATCAACATGTTGTACAACAATCGCTATCGATTAACTACGAGAATACTAAAAATAACTACGAGATTTTTTTGAAAATTTTGTAATTAAATTAATATATTCAGAAATAATCGCTTCGAAAGTCAGATCTACAAAGTAACCTATATTGTTTACTCTATACATGTTCATACAAAAAAAATACAAATGTGATATATTATTGGCCGGTACTGTAGCCCATTTGCTTGCAACATATCATATCTCTATTAAAATAAATAATGCATTATATATGTACTTAAAACGCACAAGCATTTCTGGAGCAGATTGATATAGAACTGGCTCGGCGAGTAACTAAAACGACGCGTCGCTGGTTTCCGTGGTGCTTACTTTATTACCAGTGAAATATGCAGGCATGAGGAACGTGGACCATCTAGAGTGGGCGCGAGTCATATACCACATTCTTAAAGTACGGCCGGCACTCATACAATTTTTAAAGTACCTACGGCCAATATTTATCGTGTAAGTGATCAAAAATGTCTGTGTTCTGAAATGATGCAAAATGCACACACAAAATTTGATCAAACTGAATTTCAAATCCACGGGCTTAGTGAACACGTAAATTTTTATTGTATTCATAATAAGGTACTTACAAGTAGCAAAACGTCTAATATCTAAGTATCAGAACAGTTCTTTATGGCTGAAAATAAGTTCTGATCAGAATCTTTACAGAATCCCTTTACAGAATCTTTCAAAACGTTTTAGTGATAATGATAATTTAAGAGCGCATAACGTACGAGTACGTCTGATTGCAGTTAAATTTGAATCAACTTCATGAACCAATCAGGGTTAGGGGTGAAGTGTGTTCTACTCCCGGCCTAACTTCTTGACATATGGTTGTAGTTGACTAAGGGCTGGCGGCACTAAACCCTCAGTTGACGTCCTCGTTAAAATGTTGAACGTTGAGCAGTTCGTTAATGGCGCCTGGTACTACCGGCCCTAAGTGGATGGTCGAGATGCTGCTCGGTAGCGCATACGTCTGCGTCCGCACTGATGGATACCTCTGACTGACTAGTGATACAGGCTACACGCTGCTTTATAACACCTAATCATTCTAATCCAATTAATGTCCGACAACCGTCCGTTAGAAGTAGAGTTTTTTACATGGGATACTATACTTGAGATCTTGATTTTGTCATAATATATATAAGACAAATAATTTATTTCCTTACTGACGTTAGCAAGAGATTGTTAGCAATGTTGTACGAGATTGTAGCGAATCTTTCACTTATTTCACTCGTCAGTGGTTACCGTAATTTGCGACCGTTTTTATATATTCGTGGTGCGGCTTTTATAAGCAAGTAATGTAAGTATAGTATTTAGTAATACATCAACAATGTGTGAAGGATACGTTAAATACGTTTTTGCCTCTTAGAGTCTATAAAAATGTTTAGGTTTCGAAGAGAAACATTTGCAAATTGTAAAAAGAATGGGTAGATGTTGTAAACTTCATTGTAATCGCCCTAATTAAATGTATTGATAGCTAACAAGTCGTTGTATGGAAATAAATAGTCGATATGAGTGTGAAAATAGGAAGAGTTACAGACTAAAACAGAGAGCACTCTAATTATAGGTAAATCCGGGTCAGTGAGGGTGATTGAGACGAGTGAGCATCGGCGCGTGTGGCGAGGAGCGGGAGCGGTCTGCTTCCGTCAATAATACAGAGCGAGTGGAGGGCGCTCACTTCTTGGTGGGCGTGCCGCGCTGGGTGAGCCCCTCGAACCGCTTGAACGTGTAGTTGATGAATACCCAGTCTTTATACGCCACCTCGCCGTCTTGCGTGATGGGCGCCGCCGCTGTAATAAACCAAATCGTCTATCAGTACAATCATTTAAACGTTGACGCAACCTTCAAAGATCCGGTAGCTTGCGTTACCAGTACAGACATTCTAGAACCAAGTTATTTACGAAATGGAACAACTAACCTATTCTTATCAGGTGGTTAGTCAAAAAAATTTAATCATGTAGGTCCCGGTGATAAGCGTTTGAAACACTGACATTACCAATATTGTGTAACAAGTTTATAGGCATTTGTCTTCATTTGTTTTGTTTACTAATTATATGTACCTTATTTATTGAACCGTTAAGAATTATTAGTACATTTCCGGTAGTAATAAAAAGGATGATGTGTGTGCCTGTGTGTGTCGGATACGTACGTATCTCGAGCTTGACGTCGGGGAAGTCGTCGAAGTTGGAGGTGTCGTCGATGGAGCGCACCTCGACGGAGATGGCGGCGGGGCGCTCGCGCACGTGGCTCCAGTCCACGCCGCGGAAGAACGGCACCGACTTCACGTCCTCGATGCCGCGCCCGGACCCCAACCTGCAACCATCACACGCACTGCGCTCATTTCTACGAACACACTGTTCAATTAATAACCAAGTAGTCGATTAACACGAAATGGAACCTTACGAAAACTAACGTATCTCCAACGCACTGGCTTTGCCATCGTATACGACTTGGACCAATTATTTCTAATACCATAAAAATATGGTTAAATTTTCTTAGACTAGAATTAAAATTGTGAAAACCCCTTCATCTTTATTAGTAGGTTTTATAACTCGAAACATTATAACATCACAAATGTTAAAGTTTTTATTGCGAGGAAATAAATACAATTTCAACCAAATTAAATGTACCATAATAAAGAAAAACAAATACCGTCAAACGTGGCAACATTACCTTCTGTAAGTAACTTTACCGTAGTCTTACTTACCTTGAGAGACAAAATATGATATTTCTCAATATAAGTAACTCATAAAAACCTCCTGATGAAAGTGGTAGCTTTTAAAAACTATAACAAGCGCAGGCGCGGATACAGGGGGGGGCAACAGGGGCAATTGCCCCCCCCTGAAACGCAAATCTCGTATTACTACGGGCCCCATAGATTTTTTGTGAAGGAAAGTGCCCCCCCCCCCCCCCCCCCTCCCGAATGAAATCCTCGAAAGTGCCCCCCAGTAACATTAACAGTGATGGCAATATGGCCGTCAAAATCAAGTAAGGAATAGACTTGTTTTTGGTGTCACTGTAAAGTTTTCTTCTTACTGCTTAGACTATTAAATGCAGGTGAGTAAAATTTTGATATAGGGTAAATCGCCAGTTACTGGCCACTGTCCAATAACTGGCCACCTCATACTAAAAACGAACTCTGCGTACCTACAAACAAAATTCATTTTAGTATAACGTGGCCAGCTATTGAAACCCTTCAGTTTCTACTTCAGCTTTGTTTGTAGGTAAACAGAGTTCATTTTTAGTACGAGTATCAGGTGGCCAGTTATTGGATAGTGGCCAGTAACTGGCGATTTACCCTACTACGCAGAGAAAAACATTGCAGAGATGAATAGTACAGTGTTCAAAAGTACATAATTATATACATTTAAATAATACCACTTTAGGTATAATGTTACATGTGGTTACGTAAAGTTGCCACTGTCAACACTTTAGTTTCTTTACCTAGTTAGGGTTACACAATTACAAATATATTTTTTTGATGTGGGTAACGTTTATTGATGATCATTATTATTTTGTAAAGTTGGTCTACAGTCGACGTGAAAGATTCGTTTACATTTTAGAACCTTATTACTAATGAGTGAGTAAGGTGCAAATGTGTAAAGATACGAGTATCTTTGACGTCGACTGTACACGTGCATTTTCAATTCTCTTTGGAGTTCTTTGCTCTATATTGTTTAAACCATGTCCTCGGTATATGCTTATCGTATACAATTTAATACATTATAGATACCTGTTACCTTGTTAATTATATTTTAGTTTTTAAGATAAAATGTGGTAAAGTTGCCACGTTTGACGGTATTTGTCCAGAATTTTGCTAAGCATAAAAGGCAAAGATCGATTCGTCGTATAACGAACCGATTTTGTAAATATTCCATATACCATAGACAAAAAAAGGTATATATCTTTGCAGAGCGCTCCAATACAATAGAAAGTTGAAACCAATTATAATCTGTAGATCTTTAACCTGATTGTGTGACATATGTACTTCTCATAAGTAGTTTACCTCCGGTCCGGTTCAGAGCAGAAGCGTAGGATGGTCTCGCGGGCCTCCTCGCTGATGGGTATCTCGGGCGGGAAGGTGAGCGACTCGCGCCACGACATCACCTTGCGGTACGTGTCCTGCGGCGACTCGGAGCAGAACGGCGGGTACCCGATCAGCATCTCGTACCTGCGAAATAGCCAACTCACGTCACCTGCTGCACCAACTGGGCTGCTGTACAGTCAAAACCTAAGTCCCGATAGGATAATAAAAATAAAGCAATAACGCTGCACCGCGAATCCAACAACGAACGCGAGCGAGACGTCCAGCTTAATCAATATGCTGGTTTTGACCCTACTATAGCTATCTAACCGCCCTTGACATAGCTAATGACTATTTTCTCTAAGAAATAGTACGTAGATGTAAAATGTACATAGATCCCTTGTAATTAAAATTGAATATCCGCGCCAGTTTATCGTTTGCTTCGCCAGCAAAACTGATTATATATCTTTCGTTTGCAGTTTATAACTTCAATTGAAAAAAAATTCAAATTGCTTTAAACTGGGCCGTGTCCTCAGAACCTTGGGTAGACAAACTTACTTATTGTGAGTTTTGTGACATACTAAGTTGACATGTTTGAGGTTTTTTTAACTTGTATGCATTAAATATTCACATACAAAAATAACTAAAATATAATTTTGGATCAAAATATTCAAGATCCATTTGGTTGATTTTTATCTGAATGCAAAAATATTAAAATACCAAAAAGTTTACAATTCGCGTAAGTGTAAGTGATATACAACGAGACATTTGTTTATATTTTTTTCAAATAGATTTATGCATTTGCTTAGGCATCCCTATATATATATATATAAATGTGTACATTCGCACTGCAGTCATTATTCAGGAATAATGAATACATGGAAATAGTCAATACTACTTCCAAACAATCGACCATTATATCCACATTATTTTCAAATGGCAACAATTAGTGATCTCATCTAGCAGAGCTACACAATAACATTGTTGTGTTTATTATTTCCTACTGGACTCATCGTCGGGATCAACAAGTGACTGATGCGAAAGGCGCGTGCCTGGGTTCGTCAGGTCAAAATTTCACTCCATAAAGAATGTTCAATGATAAGGCTCGGATAACCTGCCTTGTCTACTCTCTGTTGGTGTATTAATATTAATCCACGTATTGCAAAAAAAAACTTTCACGCCATCAATCAACAATATCAACATGCCACTCGCATTGCTCGAACTAATTAGCTCAAAATGAAGTTAGCGTCACTTTAAGTCGTAAAGCATCATTTGCCGCCCGCTACATTGATAAGATGTAAGATTTTGTATCATAACATCGGACGATTGGTAGCATAGTAAGCCACATTTCTCATGTATATTCTCTCTGTCTACTGCTCTTACTTGCGGATATTATAATGAAAAACAAAGGTCTGCTTGATCCTCAAACTTAATTAGGCCTGAAAAGTGGTTGGGAATTCCATACCCAAATACTTTAATTACCTTATCATTGTATACCTTGCATTGCATTCTATTTCTAAATACTTATGTAATTCACGGTTTATTTTGTTTAAAACATCCTTATTTATCGATATTCCAGCTAAATTACCATAATACATATTAAAACCCAATAGCATGCTTTAATTAACAAAATAGTAACATTGTAATCAGCGCCACCGCGGACTGACACTCGGTCCAAGAAAAATCAGCCAAAGTTGGCACTTACAGCACTAGCAATCGACATATATCTCAGGAGAAAGTGTGTGCGTTGTGGACTCACATGATGACGCCGAGACTCCACCAGTCGGCCTGCGGGCCGTAGCCGGTCTGCAGGAACACCTCGGGCGCGATGTAGTCGGGCGTGCCCACGGTGGAGTAGGCCAGCGCCCGCCGGTTACGCTTCCACGACTCCGCGCGCCGCTTCGAGTCCATCGCCGACGACGATGTCGAAACTGAAAAAAAGTCTAACGTGACGCACCCACTAAATTATTAATGAATTTATTAACGACATGGTTTAAAGTAAATAAACGAACATGACCATTAAAATATAAGCTAAAAACATAAGAACAGTGAGTTGCATGCAACATGTTTAAGTGTTTAATGTTTATGCATTGATTGGCTGAAAGAGCGTATGGTAGAGACGGAAAAGAGATAAATAATTATGAAATAAAATATGAAAGACACATTTATATTATAGTGAGACGGATGTTGATTTGATTACTTACTGAAGTCAGAGGGCGTGGCGCGCGACAGGTCGCGGTAGAAGTCGGTGCGGTGGCTCTTCTTGAGGCCCGTGCACAGGCCGAAGTCGCTGAGCTTGATGTGCCCGCGCGCATCCAGCAGGAGGTTGTCCGGCTTTATGTCTCTGCGCATCATGTACAAAAATTATGTTTTAACACTTGCATTTATTGCTGACTTTACCGTTCTTTACACACTCCATAGCTACTTATTGAGACAAATCGAATGAACCCAAACTCAACAGATTGCGTCGTTATATTACAGAGTACATACAATTGGATATCGAGTCTAAGCGTAATTGGGGCTAGTTTGTTTAGATCAAATCTAGCGTACAATGAGAAGTGTAAATATTGAATAACCAAGCCGTCGCTAAAGTGCTTTATAAAATAACTAAGAATGGTGCTTTACGGTAAATACCTGTGTATAAAACCCAGTTTATGTATACTGTCGATCGCCAGAGCCGTCTCCGCGACATAAAACTGAGCACATTCTTCGCTAAGGGTGTCTTTCTTCATGAGTAGCGTCATCATGTCGCCGCCGGGCAGGAACTCCATGATGAGGTATAAATTCATGGGATCTTGAAAACTATAGTACATCTTCACTACCCACTGATGGTCCGCTTCTACTAGGATGTCGCGCTCAGCCCGCACGTGGGCAACCTGTCAAGATACGAGTTGAACATTCATTTTCTGCACAGGAGTTAGAATAGAAGTACAGACGGAGATGGCTCGGCAAGAAGATGCTCTTTCCTTTCTTTTTAAGAGTTATTACGTCAAAATGACAAAACCACTTTCGTCGCGACTTTGCGACTTCTTGACAGAAAAGGGTTTTTAGATTTGACACTTTTCGTTTAATTTACCAGTCCTACTGTCAAAGGAGTTCCTACCGCCCACTCATACCGAGCAAAAGCTCACGCAGTTAAAAATACGACCATAATAAGACGTGGACGGCGTCCTCTGTACCCCCTGATGTCCCCCTGACAATTAAAACCCTGTTATATTTTACTTTTTTAGTTTCCTAACTAACATTCTTATTAACTTCCTTTAATAGGAAACTTACTTGCTAAATGCGGTTACCCTTAACTAAATCATCAGTTAAAATTATAATCATATTATTATTATATTAATATTTTATAAGATAAATGTATCTTCATGTAAACTTACTTGTTGTTTTTCAAGCATATCTGCTTTTCTGAGTATTTTCATAGCGTAAACATGACCGGTGTCTTTCTTTTGAACAAGGCGCACCTCGCCAAACGCGCCCCGCCCGATTACCTGAAAACAGAGAAGTGTTGACTACCACCAGAAATGTTTGGCCTATATGGACTTTACCGCAAGTATGTTTGGATGTTTTTATAGGTATTACTCACTTTGTTGGCAAGCTTATGAACAAACGTAAACGCCGACAAATCGAATCCAGCAAAGCTTCTTACAAATACAACTTACCTTGAGCGGTTCAAAATCCTCTACACCCAGCCTCGATCGTTTGAGCCTCAAAAATTCCGTTTCTTTTTGAGCATGTTGCTGTCTTTTCTCTTGTTTTTGGCTCTCTGTCAAGTTTTCATCTTTGAGTGACTCTTCCAGTTTCTCCAGCCTAAAAGTATATCAAGATTATAATACATAAAGATCGGACGGAACTGAAGAGTTTCGGTCAAACTTATGAAAGTGTGATTTGATTACCTCTGTTTTCTCTCATAATGCTGAGTTATGAGATTAGTGTAGAAATTTTCTAAGGTGACCTTGGCCTTTGTGGCCTTGTCCAGCGTGTGGCCGCTGAAGCGGATGTTGTCCGTGGCCGTCATGTCCAGCACCCCTGAAACAGGACACGTCACAAATTAAAAGCTTCCTCTTAGAATGTTACAAACAATAATAAATGGGAACTTAATACTAAACAAATCATCTTGGTAAGTGTAACACAATTTTAGTGAATCATTTCATGAGGTACAGACGCTGACGCGATTCTGGTCTTAGTGCGAGTGAGAGCACTTACGTGTGAGAATAGACATATTGATCGATTCCCACCAGCTTACCTAATGTTCAGACAGATGAGCAGTTCATCACTTTTCCTACAGTAGGTATATGAAGCAACTCAATGAATGAGCACCGTCTTGCCCACTAATTTTTATTGTCGCGCCACCACAGGTGCTTTGTTCATCTTTTTACGTGAAATAAGGAAAGTATTATTACGAACATAGTAGAGTCCCTACTATGTACATAGATACATAGTAGAGTCCCTACTATGTACATAGATACATAGTATATCCTAAATTTATTCAGAAAACACAAAAGATACCTCTTATAGTGTTATTGGGAATTATTTTGCTTAATCTGGAAAATAATTTCCTAAAGTTGGTAAAACAAATACGAGTAGTAAGTAAGTCGTCTACAGTCTACTTTAGATAGTATAGGTATGTAATCTAAAAAGTTAGATACAATTATTTTATAATTAAGTACTTAAGTGTTTTTGATAATGAGTCCGTATTTATTGAAAGCTAATTTGTAGTAATTATGATTATTTGACTATATTTTAAATATATCCCTTTAAATCGCAGGCAAATGAGCAGAGCTTGTGCTTTATATGAACATCTTATTGTATGACGTCAGAAAACAAATCGGTACTTTTTTATTATATGACAAAATACTGTGGTAAAGCTATTAACAAAACATTTAGTGTTCCTAGATAAGTATGAAGCTAAGAAAATAAGGTTGTTTTCATTAGTACACTAATTAACTTGATATGAGGTGGCATGATCTAGCCTAGGTACGCGTAAGAAGACGGCAGCGTGACGACGCACTGCGCGGGCCGCGGAGGAACGCCGAGATTGCGTCACGCCACGACCTTGCTGCATCGTTAGCAATACTATACTAATTATTGCTAATGTTAGCGAACAACATAAAAATAATAACACTGCGATTATGTGGCCGTACTAATATTTGGAACACTAAGAAGTAATGACTGCTTTGTCAAATCATAGGTTATTTTATTAATTTATTTAGAAGTTAAGAGAAAACCATTACATCATTTTCTTTATTGATCAATGTCCTACAACGTGTTCTACATATGTATTTAAACGGCAATTAATTAATACGTATTTTATACAAAACAGGTTCTATTCTAAGTCAGATAATAAGAAACCCATTGAGTATTGAGGTCTAAATGTAAAACCAAGCCGGTGTCCATAGAACTCAATTCCCACTGGAGTTTACTAACAACGTGTCTTTGTGCTCCTTTGAATATTTGATGTCTATATATTTATAATAAATAGAATGACCTGGCCATCGCATGGCCAAATATACGTATAGCATAAGCCAGCCTATCAATGTGTCCATATTGCATTAGATAATGTGATATTATTGTCCTGTGCGATAGCCGAATCATTCTATTTATTATAAAAATGGCTTCCATTTCTTCTTTCACGTTCATACTCATGCACATTTCCATACCTATTCTCACACAGAATGTCGTGCGCATGTCCATATCCGAGGGTATTACCTGGCCTAGAGGGTACCTTACTTAGGTACCGAACCTATACCATCTAATTAGGTAGTGTAAATATTTTTTAACAATAAAGAACCGATTTCACTTAGCACCCACCTTTCCAACAGCAAATGCTAGAGCTGCTGTAAAAAATACTCAAATCACTATAGGTGTGCCTATAATAGTTGAAGAGTTCCCTCGATTTGTCCAGGATCCCATCATCAGATCCTGATCTGGTTACAATGGGACCAACTGTGAAGTATACTCTTTCAAACAAAAAAAGAATTTTCCAAATCGGTCCAGCCGTCTTCGAATAATCGGTGAACATACATAAACAAAAAAAAATTGCAAAAACAAATAATCCATGTCTGGTTACTTTGGAAACCGTATCTCACTTAATTTGGCGATTATCTTTTTCATGATCGAAGTGCTGTCATCATCGTTAGAGGTTTTGTCTTTATTGATTTGTTTATGTAGGGTGCCCATGATAACATTGATAACAGATAACAAAATTTCTACGTAACAAAAAGATAAAAAAAAATAGAAAGACATTATTGTTTCACTTGAACTTTGATGGCGACCGATTTAATGTCGATAAGTTAGTGTGTAGGGTTGTTCCTGTTCACGTCTCCTGAATCATCCTATTGGGAATATATATCATGTTATTAGGAATATATCTTCCTTATGTTATGGCCTCTTGTTCATAGAAATTTCAGACTTCTAGCTTTATCGACAACAGAATTAGAAGGAAGTCGAAAATTGCCTGAATGGCTTCGGGAAAAGGATGGTACGGCCGTGCCTTTGTTGCTTGTTTTGCTCGATTTGACGAGGGCACGGCAGTGCCCTTTGTATGAGGGCACTAACCGCCAAGCGGCCCTAGATATCGTCTTAATGCTCTCAAGTAAAGTTTTTCATCATTGGCTTACTGCCTGGCATACACCTGCCCTGCAGTGACCTGACGTATATTTTTTATGTATCGTCAGAATAATTGAAGCCATCAGCGTCTAAGACCACAATAAAGAACCGACCAACCGCAGTTGTATATTCAGCGTAATTTAATCTTCAACGTACAAAGCATGAGTTCGAGCATTTTGTGTGTGTCAGCATCACCCCGTGATAGAACACAGACGCCATAACGCTAGCTCTGTGCCTGTCACCCGTGTGACTACTTACACTACGAAACGTCGTGAGTTCCGGTCACGAATATCGTTTAACCCCTACCCAACTGCAATTCTAGACTATAGTAGGCTCTGGACATGGTCGTCTTTCTAATGGACATATCAAGGGATTTAATTCTATATAAAGGTGAGAGACAATGAGAGCAAATATAAACGACGAGGAAAAGTGAAGTTGTTAAAGCCATCGGACTATACTCGTAATGAATGTACTGTCCGCAGCATAATACTTAGTCGCTTCATCATTTTTTCACAAGAGTTTTGACTGATAAAATATAATACAAAGTTTTCATTAAAAAATGTAGACATGATTAGAAAACTTATTTCATAAAGATTATTACTCGTATTTCAACTTATGAACCGACTATGTAGTACTTACGTTTAGCCTCACAGTAAGTGGAGTCTGTCCGGAAAGAGAAGTGTCGTAGAATGTTTGAGCTCCCATATTGTAGGTATACCACAACACTTCTCTTTCCGCACAAACCCTAGTAGTATTCATTTCAACGTCATAACTGCCAGGCTTAAACAGTATTATTTCATTTATATTCATATATAAAATTACTTCATTTTGAACATGACCCTATCCTAATTAACTATAACAAAAAAAATCTTGCAAAAAATTTATAATCCAAACATACGACGTTATAAGTTAACATTTGGAAAAACTATGTTTTATAAATAAAAGACAAATACCTAAACGCAATTTTACTATGGAAAACCGGTTGAGCCATTATCATCAACTTACGGAAATAGTTTAATTTTACGTAGGCTATGATAAGACTACCTTTATTATGATTGAGTATTATGTGTTCTTAGCATGTTGCCCAAACAACATGCATGACACCATACTTTGAACGCGAGATTTTTTATCGTCATTATTTTTATCACCACGTCATAACAGCAGGGCGTAGCATTCATCCCGGCTTATGTCTCGTTTACATCATATTCTTGGAACTACGTTATCATGTTCGTAAGTTATTTGACGCTGGAGCGTTGCTGAAGGCCTTTATAGTTACTAATAAAATAAAAAACTACATTGCGTTTTATTTCCTTTCGTTATTATAACATCTCACAAGAGACGAGTTGTTTGCCGATATGACTTTCGATTACGATTATGATTTTACACTTATAGGCAAAATGGAAAAAATAAAATATAAAAAAAACATTAACTATTTGATACATCCATGCAAATTTTACAAAATTTGGTTAATTTTGAGAACCTTCAAGATACAGATTGAGATAATAGTTAAGTTAGTAAATGTAGTAATTTATTAAAATATAACATACAATTATAAAAGTACTCGAAAATTTTGAAAAGAAGAAACGAAAGATATATGTATCAATAAATATCGTGTATGTACAGTCGAGTTCATAAATATATGAGCATTCCCAAGGCTTCAAAAATAAATGTGCAGTCGCCATCAAATATATCGGAGACGCCAAGGTGGTAACAAATATCTGAACAACGCCTCAATAGGCATGGTGTTTTTTTTTTCATGTATGGTATCAATCGATTCGTTTTGTTGTGAGGATCAAATGTCTATATGGGGCCAATCGCGTTAAAGCAACACAAAAGTCAGAAATGAGACTTAAAGTACGAGATTTGCATTTGTTTCTCAAAACGCTCCTAACAAAATGACATGCAAAAGTGACGTCACGATCACATAGTCGCCCTGTTTAAAGTATGGGAAAAATATGAAATTACCATTTTTACAGTGAAATGTTGCGTTTATGTATATGATTGCCATACAATTTATTTCACAGTAAAACGGTAAAAATAGAATGGTATCATTGTTTTTTTTTAATTTCGCACTTTAAATAATCGTAAAATTTACAAAATTTGCAACTTGATGAACTCTTTGAGCCATTTCAATAGAATTTATAAATTTTCACTTTAGTTGGATATATTGATCATTTTGCATCCTATCAACTAAATTTTATTGCATAATTCAACATGTGTCATCATGCCTATTGTTAAGGCAGTAAAGTGCATGTTCAGATATATTTGAGTACCTTGGCCGCTCCGATATACAGGGTGTAATAAAAATACTGGTGATCCGTTTAAGGGCGTAATATGGTATCGTATTGCCACTAAGAAAAAATAGGAGAAACATTTTTTGGACGCGAAAAAAATTTTTTTTTTGTATGGGACCCATCGTCCCAGTCGGTCAACACTCCAATTTTAACAAAACCAATTCTTTTTCGCGGGAAATTTGTTACACCTTTTACTTGATAGCGACTGTTCACAGAAAAGTACATATACCTAATAAACCCAAACAAAGGAGAATGGGCAGATTGGGGCCACCCTCCAATAGCGTTAAGATGTATGTCGTTCGATAGGTCTTGTCAATAGGAATAACTTTTGCTTTGACAGCTTTGTTGTCACAGTTGTCCGTTCAGAGATATATGATATTTAAGATCCGATCAGGGGTTATAATTAAGGGCCGTCAGAGGGACACAACTGCCACGCATGGTCACCATCTGTTACGCCGATGACACGATGGTGGCCGTGAAGGGAAAGCGGCCCGAAGAAACTCTTCGGAGAGCGGCTGTAGCGACGGCAATGACTGTCGGTCGCATAGAGCTCCTCGGGTTGAAGGTGTCCCTCCCAAAAACGGAGGCGATCGTCTTCGGCAAATGGCGGTTGGGCCCTGACACAACCATTGCCGTCGGAGGGAAAGCTGTCCGGGTTAAGCCCCACATTAAATATCTGGGCCTTATCCTCGACAGAGGTTGGCAATTTCGTGAGCACTTCGCGAGGCTCGCCCCTCGGCTAGTGGGAGCTGCATCGGCTCTAGGGCGTTTGCTGCCCAACGTACGTGGACCCAACAGCTCCTGCAGGAAACTGTTTGCGGGTGTGCTCAGGAGCATGGCTCTGTATGGTGCACCAATATGGGTGGACCGGCTGACGGAGAGAACAAAACCTTTGCTCCGTCGGCCCCAAAGGATAGTGGCGCAGCGGGCAGCAAGGGCCTACTGCACCACAGCTTTTGCAGCGGTGTGCCTCCTCGCCGGTACCCCGCCGTGGGAGCTGGATGCTCAGGTGCTGGCGGAGAGGTACAGGGTGAGGCCTGAGGCTCGGAAAAGGGGTGAGCTCCCGGACCCAGAAGAAGTCGAGAGGGTGGTGCGACAGGCTCTGGATAGGCTCCGGGAGCGCTGGAAATCTGTGCTGGAGGATAGCCTCTATGGAACCCGCACCATAGGTGCTATTCTCCCACACTTTGAGGGCTGGTTGGGCCGGAAGCATGGGGCCCTCACTTATAGGATGACGCAGGTGATGACCGGACATGGGTGTTTCGGGCATTACCTGCACCAAATCGGGAGGGAGTTGGGGCTCCAGTGCCTGGATTGTGGAGCGGTGGACGACACGGCCCAGCACACTGCATTTTGTCATATGAATGCAGCAATCTCTGGTTGCGCTCTTGGAAGATTATCTGTCAGAGTATGTCGCTGATATCTGCCACGATAAAGGCCTCGCCTACACATAACACAGTTGTGGAAATCTTCCATAATAACTATTATCCGATCGTGATACAATTCTAAAGTCCAGTGTGATAGCCGATTCAATAAACAGAGCAGAGTTCGCTAGGATAGATCAGTGACCAAAACTAATACTAAGGTCAAAAACTTCGGAAGAAGCAAGTGATAAGATACGGCACAATAGCAGCGCCGCAAGCGCATCGGCGACCGATTATGGGGGTAGGAAGCATACTGGTCCTCCAAACTGGCGAGTTCGGGCTATATGCTTCCTACCCTCATAATCGGTCGAGCCAAGAAAATACTTAATTAATTATAACCCCTGATCGGATCTTAAATGTCATATATCTCTGAACGGACAACTGTGATAACAAAGCTGTCAAAGCAAAAGTTATTCCTATTGACAAGACCTATCGAACGACATACATCTTAACGCTATTGGAGGGTGGTCCCAGCTCCCATACATTTTTGCCCATTCTCCCTTGTTTATCAACAATATGTACACATATCACCTGCATAGTATATGTACTTTTCTATGTACATTTATTTTTGAAGCCTTGGGAATGCTCATATATTTATGAACTCGACTGTACACCACACCGGGCGTAAACATCCCGAACCGTAAAGCATCTGCTCTGTAATGATTGTAGCCTCGTGATTTATTTAGCGGGACGAGGCTATGAGCACTACCGCGCGCTGCTCTCTAAGGAATAGAGAAATAAGTAATAAAATAACCATTATCATAGCCAATGTACAGTCGCCATCAGCTATATCGGAGCGGCAAAGGTGGTCACAAATATCTGAACAATGCCTCTATTGTCAAGGCGATAAACTGCATGTTCAGATATTTTTGAGCACCTTGGCCACTCCGATATATTTGATGGCGACTGTACACATGTTACAACAATAGTCATGTCTTTTTAATATTTAAATGAATAATGAGGCAAATACTTCAGCTAAGGGTAATGGTATAAAGTATATACCTACCAGATAGCGTCGAAATCTATTTCAAATAGAGTGATTTAAGTTTAGACAAAGACATTATTGTGTGTGCCGGCAATACACTAAGCAATATGCCCTTGCGTAAGCCTGTGAGGGCGTAAGTTAACACTTTCCGTACCACACTTCGCTACGCGCTACGCTCGTAGCCGATCCTAGCGTTTTCCTCGTATGTAGTTGAAAGCACCTACAAACAGAGAGCCCGCTTAGCGGGTTCCTGGTTGCGAAAGTGTTAATACTTGTAAGCATATGTGAAGGCTAATTTGAGTATAGGAGAATTATAACATACCCGGAGGCTGGGGTGCTGGTGCCGGTGTATCTGGGGCCACCGTAGTGCCCGGGGTGCTTCTCCCCCAAGACACGGCTCTCTCTGTAGAACAATGTACAAACTATGTTTAACGCTTCATACATTGAATAATGAATAAATAAATTGAACGTGTGAATTGAAGTGTCCATAAGCAAAGCTAGTCTGGCAGTAAAGTAAAAAGTTGCTTTTATACTTTTCCATGAATGTTGTTCATAACATAAAATTGCAGGGGAGCCAAATGTATTAGGTTGTGTGCAACCACTTTTAACTTGCTATGGACGTGCACGGCCACGACATGCCGTTACTGCCGATGGTAAACTATAATCGTCGGCATACATCTCTATATATTTGACTATCCTGTAATATCATAACTACATAACGTGACGATATCGTGGAGGTAAAGTTACAAATCCCTTTTCTGGAGTAATAGTACCAACGTGAGAAAAAGGCAGTCTGATTAGTGTAAGTTCTAAGCAAGAAACTTGTTGACCAAATTGAGCTATATAGTTTGTAGTTTAAAATTTAGAAAATGTGGACTTCATATGTAGACTTTGTCTGCATTGCATTATAGGTATCTCAAAGTGCTTAATATGTTGACATAAAAAGACTCATGCAATAATAAATGTCATTAGTTATTATTATTAGCATCAGTGCATACTGCCTGGTACTGTTTAAATAACCACAATCATTAAATGTCAAATGTGTTGATTTATTGCTTTTAATGATAAGACTTTCTTCAATATGCAAGGCAATATATTTGGGCTAAATGAGTGCAACCAGTGATCGTCAGCCCATCTGTTTCTACACTACATCTACAAAAGTAATAGTATACTCTAGACAAGAAACCAATAAGGTCCGACCGAGAATGTTTTTTTTTGTTTTGGCCGAGCCTGAGATCTCTGCCCGATTTTAGGCTGAGTATGCCGAGACCGAGACTGAGATCTCTGTCGGACCTTAAAAACCAATGTATTGCTCGTCAAAAATAAACTAGGGGTTTGTCAACTTATTAAATCTGCTGAAATTGCCTGAATTCTGTTAATCCATTTTGTTTAACAAGATATATAAGGGCATTTTTATTTTACCTTGTATTTAAAAAGCACGGCTTACACTTGACATTGACCGTCAGTTTTGTGACGATTACTAACCGGCCGTTAATGGTACACAGTTAAGTGAAATTGCCCATGTGCTTAAGCCCATAAGTCTTTTTACTGCAAATGATAGTCGGTTGATTAATATCTGTTCAGGTATCAAATTTCAAACTGGGCATAGCACGTCTTTGAAAATTATTCTGCATTACAATCCGGTGTGCAAAGAGCAGGGATCGAATACCAGTATAATAATACTGGTATTCATACAAATTAACCGGTATTTGAATACTGGTAAAAAATATTCATCAACAGATGAAATACCAAAATTAATTTCAGTATCTCAATTGTTAATGAATATTTTTCGGATAATCTGATAACGTTTTACCTAAATCACATTTCAGAATATCATATAAACATTGCAAAACTCGGGTGCTATTTTGATTTTTAGTAATACCGGTAACAATTCCTCGCATAGAGCAAATACAGACCCACCGGCCCTCAGGTACAAGAGTTCAGGACACCCCTGCCTTACAACACTTGTGCCACTGACTGTGAATGGTAATGCTACCAAGTTTTGTTAATGTATCATACATACTTTAAATGGGTCTTATATGAATAATAAATATTAAACAAAGAACATATTAAGTCCCATTGCTTCCATAACCTTACATTTAATACATTATATTCAAAGCCCAGTCTCTCATTTACATGAAATCAAAATGAGAATTAATCCACAATATATTCTTAAATATGATATTTATTTGACCATAATATATTTAACCCTTTGTTTTTCCTAATTAGTACAGTAACAGTCACCATTTATCAGCTGTATATAAGTTACACATAACTACAGATGTTCCATGGCAACAAGTGTTTCAAAATCGAGTGCACTCTTAAATTTTAATAACTAGTGAAGTCTATAAATGTCTGTTCATTAAATGAATGATAAAGCTGTCCTAGTTACGATACTACATTTACTCCGCAATCCAGGATAGGTAGCATCACGTTTCCCTAATGGATCAGGTGAGTCTGGAGTACCCACTGAGAAGTAATCAGAGTACGAGAAGTACTTCGATCTGCTGCACAGTTTCATAACTAATTACCATCCTTTATGTACTCCGTATACATACCTTGAATAGGACTGTGGCACAAAAAAATTGTTACTTGGGCAGCAATCACTTCAATTCACTAATAAATAAACACTAACTTTTGAGAGGAAGTCTAAAATCGATAAATTAAAATACCAAAATAAATCTTTCCACTATGTCACAGAACGGATCAGCGTTTGTAACGCGTGTTCCACTAACCGCGGTCAACCGTCGGAACAAGTAAAAGCCTTTGTTAGATGAGTTACAAAAGCAAAATAACGGGATTTTTCATGAGAGAGACCTGACAGAAATTGCACAAAGAAAGATGTCAGAGAAGGCTACGATTTTTTTAAATCGAGCTCAAGTGCGGTGGCAATTACTGTACAGGTACAGCCCGTAGCTAATCTGTGGTGGTAATTGTCGTTCAGAAACTTTCTCTAGCCCCTAGTTTCCAATGCAAGATGGGTCTACATATGTAACTATTTGACGTGCATATCGCTGTGATTTGTTGAGGTGCGCAGTGACGAAAAACAGACTCTGCACGGGACGAGCAAAAGCTCTATCATTTTTAGGGTTCCGTAGCCAAATGGCAAACGGAACCCTTATGGATTCGTCATGTCTGTCCGTCCGTATGTCACAGCCCTTTTACTAGGAAACTAACGACGCATCTGAATAAAATTTACACATAAGGTTGTTAAGGTGTATTTTGTATGCCGCTACTTAGTTATGTAGTTAAATTTTAAAATAAAATACATGTAACTAGATTTCAAAAAATTTTTTTAAACCAAATGTCAACATGTGACTCATCAATCGATAGGTCTTTAAAAATAACATAGAGGTTTCTTTGACTATATTGTGATTAGATGTGAAAATGGGTGAATATTTTCTGAAATTATCGCTTCGAAAGTCAGAAAACTTGTTTCCCCCCCCCTGTAACTTTTGAACCGTAAGTCCAAAAAATATGAAAAAAATTGAGGAGATGCGCCTTATCATATACTTTCTATGAAAATTCTTTTGAACATTATCAGTTCAGCCATTTTTAAGTTATCTCAAAAAAACTTCTTCCATAGGCATCAGATACGACCATTTGGTATTAGTTTGGTTCTTATTCCATTGAAGGTACGGAACCCTCTTATGCGTGGTCCGACACGCACTTGGGCCACTTGGCCGGTTTTTCTGTAAAGTACATAAACACTAGTAGTCCGCCTCGAACTGAGAACTCGCGATTTACTTTCAAACGAGATGACCAATATAACAAGACCCTTCTGAAGATTTTTTTTTTGCCTTCTAGCTCCATGACCCCTAGGTCAATTCTGCTCATAGGTATACGAGCTCTCAAATTATACGTATCTCTGCTGCAACCCCAACAAATTTCAAGAAATTCGAAAATGATGATTGTTTGATGTTACGGTGTAGCTTTAAAAATAAAGGTAGCTTTATCGAACGAGCGGAGCGTAAGCGAAGCAAGCTCTTACAAACAACTCCTGGCTAGTGGGACGTCTCGGCATTTCGATGGCGTTTTGTTTTTGAGAATTTCTTCCACGATAACTTTAGTAACGCTTTTCTGATCTTCATGAAATTTGTTGCTGTAGCAGAGATACATATAATTTGAGAGTTCATATATGAGCAGGATCGACCAAGGGGTCATGAAGCTAGAAGGCGCGAAAAAATCACCATAAGGGTCTTGGTATATTGGTCGATTCGTTTGCAAGGAAATCGCGAGTTCTGAGTTCGAGGCGGACTACTAGTTTTATTGGTAACGTGGCCGAATCTCGCCTCCGAGTCCCACGCACACATCACGCACACGACCGGTTGACGTATTTTGACATAACATTAGGTTTTGATACCGTACGGTGGAGAACCGTGTGTGCCGGGCTCTAGTATTTGCCTACTAGTGCGCCTACGCGCCTACCATGCACCTTCAGGCGATCTGATCCGATGACCGTATACGGCGACCTGATATGCAAACCGGACGTTTGCTTTGACCCTTAGTTGCCCGACCGGATGATAGACGGAGAGCTAGCCACGTCATATATGACACAATAATGAGAGCGACGAAACCCCTCTAGTTTCTAGATCCGGACATCTGCAAAGCAGATTTAAAGTGGTGGAGGTCAAAGAATGCAAACCACTTTAAGAATACAAATCCTAGAGTTCTGGTTTTGATGCAGTATTATGAGAAATTATATAACTTGTTAGATTATGTAATTGCCAAAACTTTCTGATGGGAGAAAGGACGTCCAAAACGACGTTTAATGTAATTCGTGGCCTACTGTTTTTGTTTCCGTAATAATACGCAAGGTTTTTTCTTTTTAATCCTAAAATATAGGCACTTATTACCTATTTTGGTAGAACTATTTTCCAATTCAAAAATTTTGCTAGTCTGTCACTCTGACCTCCACCCATTAAAAGCTGCCAGATGCCGGGATCTAGCAATAAGGATAGTATTGCAATCTTAACAGACGGGTTTCGTTGCTCTCATTATTGTGTCATATTTTGTGGCCAGCTCTTAGTCCATGAGCTCCGCACACAGCCGGTTAATTTTACTTGTTTGCATTTGAACCTGCCGTATGCTTGACATTAGGTTTTGGAACCGGGCAGGTAGAAATGACCAGATGCGCCCAGAGAGTTTTATGGATGCGCCTTTAAGTAACCCGATTCGGTAACCTGAACCGCAAACCGGAAGTTTGCCTTGAGCCTAAACTCTTAAAAATGTTAACCGAAATAAAACGACGAGAATCAACTAATTTGTATATTTAATTTTTAGCCGTCGACAGTATCCCCAGCATTGTCTTTATCCTTGATCGAAACCTGGATTGCCTTGCGCATCACGTCGAAAGTAGACGGGTCCAGAAGCACCCATATCTCCACCTACAAGGAAGAAGTAAATTATTTTCATAAATTGGCAACAAGGCTTAGTGCAAGAAATGCGCAAGATTATACGGGCACTGGCAACAAGTCTAGTCTTGACACCATGTTTATTTTAAGTTCGTTAACTAGCAATTGAAATATCACAATACAGCAGTAAATTTCATAATTATAATTTTGAAGGTACTCGTAACAAGTAATTTGGAGGACTTCACAGCAGCGCTAAACGACCAGTTCAGGCCTTGTTAACGTAGTCACGCACTGCGCGTTGCGCAAAATGTCCGCGTGAAATACGGCTATGTGCTTACGGTCAGACGTACTTTATTGCTGCTGACTCGGTTACGCCAGAACGAAATGTCGGAGCGCAGTATCTCGCACTCATCTTGGCTCCGCTCGCCGCTGCCTCGCTAAGTTGTAGCCGAGCCCTTAATATTTCGATGCGTTGGCTATTCATAAAGGTATGGCATTGCAAGTTAGCATACAGTAAGGTATATAGGGGCCTCAACATGATGTAATGTCACGCCTCGATCACGAAATGCATGCTTGGAGCGTTCACGTCCGGCGATAGACCAATTTATGGCGGATGGCAGACGCAGACCGCCACACCATACGAATATCGAACGTACATACATGTTTCGTGAACAAGGCATAAGATGTGAGTCATTATTTACCTGGTCCTTCAGATAAATGCGGATTGGATATGATATCTTCATCAGCCGAAGCTGTCGGTGATCTGAAGTTTGCAGGTTGTACCTGACGAAAAGTACGAGTAGGTAAGTTTGTATTCATTAGTGTAAGTATTAAATCGCTTCCTCGAATCTTACAAGCCACACCCACCGGTTGGATACACGTTAATGTCTCCCGTGCGCGAAGAAAGAAAGAGATGCAGCGCTCTTAAGGATCAGACTTTTTGAACTGCCAAAACATGTTACAAGTATTCAAAAATATTTTTCCGTTTCCTATTTATTTCATTCCTATTTTACCGTTTAGCCAATAGAGCGTTCGTAAAAGAGCATAATTTTCCAATGGATCTCTTTAAAAGCTGTGTCACTAATAAACTTTCTTTATCTACACCAATATCATAGATCCTCTATTCCGCGTTCGGAAACTGTATGTAACTACCACCATTATTGCAACCAGTAACGTAACATCTCTGACAGTGTGGTAAAAACGTATGGAAATCCATTACCCACGGTATCGTTACCAAGATCCGCGCTCTCCCCGACCGCCGGCACGCGCCCGCGCGACCGCCGACACTATCGAGTCATGGCGGTGCAATGGCGGTCATTCTACTGGTTTCCGAACACTTCATTTAGGATTTATAATATGTATGTAGATAAAGCAGTGTATGCAACTGTACTTAATTAGGCCTTAAAACGTAACAGTTACATAAACTACTATTATCGTAGGTAAGAATAATTTAGGTACGTCATAAATTTCATAATAAGTACAGTTATGTTAATGTCATATAAGTCAAGTCAACTATTTTTTTATAGTGTGAACTACGTAAAGTCTGACCAGAAATATATGATTGTTGTCAAGAGGGCGCTGTTATTCTCATTTATATGGCAAAAGCTCAGTATAGTCATAGAGCGTATTATTCTCTATGGTATGGTGACATCTTGATTTGTTTACCTGTCAGCTCTGATGTTAATATGAAAATGTTTCACTGCTAAATAATTTCTTTTCCGAGCGATTTACAGCATGTATTACATACACTATTTACAATGTTGTCTCTTGATTTTGTTTATTATTTAATATTCAACACTTTACTATTATTCAAATAAAATGCGAAAATGCGACTGACAAAAGTAACAGCCTATCACATGCCCTCACCTACGCATATCATTCTGTCATTAAAATTATTGCCAGTTCAAGAAATTAGTTCCAATGAAATTCCGCAACATGACACATGATCATATATTTTTGGCCAGGCTTTATACAGGGTGATTCATGAGACGTGAGCAGGAACAACCCTACACACTTAGTTAACGATAATGAATCGGCCGCCATCATGTTTAAATGAAACAATAACGCCTTTCAATTTTTTTTTACCTTTTTGTGTCGTAGAAATTTTGTTCCCTGTAATCATGGTCACCCTACATAAACAAATCCATAAAGATCAAAACCTCTTTAACAATCATGACAGCACTTTGATTATGAAAAATAATTGTCAAATTAAGTGAGATACGATGTTTCCAAAGTAGCCAGACATCAATTTGACAGAATATTCTCTTGTTTTTCTGTGATATGTGTAACATCAGTACGCGACGGAGTATTCTAATTGAAGAGTGACCATGCGTGTCGTAACTAATTTTAAACTTTTTATTTTTACTTAAAATTTTTTTTTTGCTCTTATCACACTAATACTGATATCAAACAATAGCTTATTATTAACTGAATCCGTAGTGTTAAGCCTGCTCACGTCTCATGAATCATCCTGTATATGTACTCGTAGGATTTTAAACAAAAGATGACATTTATATTTATTTATACCTGTCCATCGTTCTTCAATAAATCCATCGCGGCCGGGTAGTTCGGGAATCTATTGAAAATACCATTCAAGTTGTAGTGAAGATTCATATCCGGTCCAATGTTAGCTTTAAGAAGTTGCTCCCAGATTCCACCTGTAATATTCAATACAATACATTTGCAGTCGTGGCCCACTAATTAAGAACAGTCACTTCATAACATAAATATGGCATAACACGCCTACATTCATCATTTATGTGCATTGTCATTTATGAGAATATGAGTTATTATTTAACTTGATTATTTTAAAAATCAATTTAAACACGTATTAGCTGCAAAAACTTTATATATAATTAAATAAAAACGATTGAACTTAACATGTCTAGACGTACAAAAATAATCTGGCACACTAATTAAGAACACAACCTAAAAGTACAGAATTCAATTAGAAAATTCTTCGGTTACATTAATATTTGGTAGGAAACCCGAAGTTCTGTTCCACCGCATGACATCTTTTTGACATAGACTCCACTAAGACTCTGCATCGCTCCGCAGGTATAGAATTCCAGGCTTCGAGTGATGCCTCATAAAGTTCGTTCAAATTTTTTATATTTTTATTGGCGAGACTTTTTTTCACATCGTTCCAGAGATTCTCTATTGGGTTAAGATCTGGACTGCAGGAGGGCCAAGTCATTACAGAAACATGATTACAGCGAAACCATTCTTTCACAGATTTTGCCGTATGCTTAGGATCGTTGTCTTGTTGAAATGTCCATACAACTGGTAAGTTTTCTTCAGCATATGGCAACATGGTGTTTTCGAGAATATTTCTGTACACATACTGGTCCATAATACCATCAATCCGGACCAATGGCCCCACACCATGCCACGAAAAACAACCCCACAGTTTAATGTTCCCGCCGCCATGTTTTACGGTTACGGTCGTATATTACTTGGGGTTGAACGCGGTATATGGTGGTCGACGAACGTAGACTTGACCGTCGGAGCCTATTCCATTAATTTTAGTTTCATCAGACCATAACACGTGCTTCCACTGCGATAAAGTCCAATTTTTGTGATTTTTCGCAAACTCAGTTCGTGCGTCTCTGTTATATTTGCTTACTAAAGGCTTCTTGCGAGCTATTCGGCCAAATAAATTTGCTTCAGTCGTTTTCTAATAGTACGAGCCGCCAGACCAGATTGTTCTCCAAAAATTTTACGTTTAATCTCAACAAAAGAAAGTTTAGGATTCGTTTTCGCCATCCTTACGATAAGAGCGTCCGTACGGGGGTCGTCTTTCGTGGCCGTTTCTTTCGTTGGACCTTCTGACATGTTTGATGAGCCTTAAAATATTTTATCGCGTTGAATACTCTAGTTTTAGAACATTTAAGGTGGTCAGCGACTTTCTGGTAGCTCCATTTCTGCTCTAAAGCCAACGAGATTATGATTTCTCTGATAGTGCCATCAGAACTCCGGTTTTTACCATTTTCACAAAAAAAATAAGTACGTTTTATTGACAGAAAATGCAGGGGCTGAAAATACGTCAGAGTGTGGGCTTTATTCAATTATTTTGGAAGATACGAGGATTCAAACACAGTGTTCCTAATTAGAGTGCCACTATTAATTACTAGATAAAATCACAAGTTTGTATTCGTATCAATTATATATCTTTGCGAACTAAAGTGCTTGTGTATAGTCAATTTACTGGTCTCTAGATACATAATAAATAATTTGTTAAAGGCGGTTTCCCTATTATTTCTATATTCTGCTAGTAATAGCTGACTTTTCTCTGTGTAGTAGTAAATAATCCATTTGATTTTAATTAGTGGACCACGACTGTAGGTACATTGTAGGTATATGAAGCATTTACGAAGCTGTCTATAAATTACCTAAGATTAGCAAAAGATCGTTTTATTCAAAAATATATAATTCCAAAAGGATCTTAACAACAATCGCGTATAAACGGATTTCAAAAACAAGTGTCAAATATTAAAATATAGTATATTTGCGTCTCTATCGCTCTAGTATATCAGAGCGATGGAGGTAAATAGATAACCGAACAATCAAAGTGGTTCCGGGCTCAAGAGCTCAAAGGCTGAAGCCTGTGATGCGTTTGCGTGCTCCATGATGAGCCAGATGTATGCAGTCCGCCGCAGTCCGTGCCACATTTAAAGAAACCGTCAGACGAGTTCAAACCATACAGTTCGATTCATAGAATTACGTAGAAAATTGTTTCGTTTCCAGTTATTTTCTACAGTACAAAACATATCAATACACCAGTGTGACTACGTTGGGCTACATCTTATCATACAGCTACAAGTTACAACTATACAAAAATAAATCGCGAACGGTCACGGACGGTTTAGATTCATGTCATGATCATCATATTGATCAACTTGAACCTTATGGCTTAGACAGAATAGTAGTTATTCGTGTGGATTATCTTGTTATATAAATTTCTTACCATTCTAAACTGCTAAATCGCTAAAAGTGCACGTCTCATTGTTCTAAAGACAAGCAAATTAAGCACTTAAGCACCTACTACTCGGACATTAGTACAACTATAGGTACTATTTATAAATTTAAATACCTTTATCGGCAGGTACGACTGGTCTATTGGACTGCCAAGGGTACTCGGCATGTGCTTGGAAGTAAATAGCGTACGTCGACAGCTAAAATTATAATAAATTTTAGTTAAATCCAATGGTGGTCAGATCAGACTGATACTAGCTCGTCTTAGCCTTACTTCAATTTATAGGCGCACTCTTCAAGTGAATATACCTTCTACACTTGACGTTGCAGAAACTTATAAGTACCTAAATACAGTTTGGCCTCATGTTATGGAATAATAGATAGAGACAATAACTATCAATAGGTACCATGAAACAGCCAGCTTCGTTTAAAATGTATACTTAGTCGTAATTCTTATCTAAATACATGAATTCAATAATGTAGGTATAGTTTACGTACGAAGTTACCTGGGTGTAATAGAGAGCAAGCCAGTATTTGCCACCATGAGCAATGAACTCCGTGTCGTTGGAGCGCAGCAGGTCTGGCGGCACCTCCGCGTAGGCCAACTCTGGAGATATGCGTAAATTGCACCCATACCTGTTCATATAGCATTTCAATTATCGCGCGACCTGCTTCAAACTGATTGTTAACGTCAGTAAGGTAATCGTCAGTAGGGCGAAAATCAGAAATGGAGGATGGGCGATCTCCTCAATCTAGTAAGGAATCTTAAACTGCACCTTCATTGTAAATACAAGAATGTATAGGCTACTCGGCCTATGTTTATCAAGGTAATTTAAGGGCTACTAAACTTTCATACTGCTCTACAGGACCTACTGTGTCAGCTATTTTACCTCTTTTTTTATTAGAAATTCGTGCGATTGCTGGGCAAACTATATTAATTTTTGTCTTAAACAAACAATGTTTGTCTTAAAAAAGCTGTGTCGTTTAAGTTTTATCCTATTATGGCTGGGAAAAAGATACACGGGCGAAATCGACAGTTATTATAATTTCTAATGTGCAACTGTTATTGCACGTGACTGTCAGGTTTACTTGTAATAAAAGATTCAATAATAATAACGATTGTTACCAGTCCGGGCATGCTTTAAGTATGTCGTACGGCGCCCTGTAATACTCCGCTCTTCTGACGACGGGGTTCCTGACGTTGAACCGCTCGTTGGGGTCCGACATGTTGATCTTCTTTATCCTAATGTCCCGCCGCTCGCATATGTAGTCGTAATGGAACTTTGGAACTACCTCTCCACGAGCACAGTATGTTTCTGAAAATTACATTTCATGAAAAACAATGCTGTCGCATCACCACTTTTGTAACTGGCAATAAAATATAGTGACACCCATAAACCCATACTTTCATAAGGTGTATAAAATCTCTTCATCTCCCCCTAAATACTTGAAAATGTTTCGTAATATCGTGATAGATACAAGCCTCCTTAATAAATAGTAAATGTATTAAGAGATATAAGGCAATATCTATGGAGTACAATTGCCAACACTGTTAACCGGCCATATGTAATCCCTATTGCAACGGCATAAGGTCTACCGATGCCCGATTAAGGGTGTTGCTGGTTGTACTGATTTATACTCGGACTTGTACTGAGATACGGTATCGGAAGCAGGGAACTAACTTTTGTAGGTGCCGTCCATGGACTTCACCGCTGCATATTTATCAATACAATATTTGTAGCCCATAACCGTCGGAAAGCGAAGATACGGTACTTTACAAGAAAATCTTCCCTCTTGATACATCGCGCCCTGGAAACACATATTTCAATAATTTAATATGTTAAATATTATTATATACAAGCGTATATTAAGTTTGCAACGGTTTTTAATCTATACAACGATATTTATAACACGAGAACAAAATACTGGTATAACACGATTAATTGAAACTTATGACTGCCAACAGTCGGCTGTGATGTGGCCGACATCGGAAAGCACGGGCTATGGACGCCAACGAGAGCTACAACGAGGCCGACAGGTTTGCTAATGCAATAGGGCCCTACACGGGATTCCACAAAGTTCAATTTCTCTTACCTAAATGCGATTGCGTGGCTTCATTCATCTTTGTTCAACGCTTGGCGTTGAGAAGGTTAATATTAACAAACCAAATTTATATGCCTCTAGAATTCAAAAATGATCGATAGATCCATCGTGGGAATGTTATTTTGAAGAAGCTGTCGTAGCCTTAGGTGTCATGGATGATGATATCCGAAAATTCACTATTTTCTCGTTTATTATTTAATATTGAACACTTTATTACTATTTAAGTAAACCGCCTCAATGACACTGACAACAGGGACAGCCTATCACATGCACTCACACATGTCATCCTGCCATTAAATTATTGCCAGTGTAAGAAATTAGTTCCAATGAAATTCCGCAACATGGTGCATGATCAATTGATCATATATTTCTGGTCAGGCTTTACATATGCTGGCTATGCTAGTTTTAGGGTATTTATGTACGAGCCAATAGTTGTCTCAAATAAAATTATTTCATTTCATTTTCATTTCTATGTACGAGTATACCTACCATTGTTCATTAATCATTACGTTAGGTCAGGGGTCGACAAACTTTTTTGACAAAGAGTCAGATGGCGGAAAATATGGATTTTTTGGAAGCTCATAGAGCCGCAGTTTTCTGTTTTTCACTGTAATATTTGATTTTAAAAAAATTTGGGGAACTTGAAGAGCCACACTGACCCTTCAAAGAGCCGCGTGCGGCTCGCGAGCCACGGTTTGCGTTAGGTAGTTGTAACAAGGACTGACTGGTTATGTTATGCTTCTATTTTCGGTACCAGGTGCCACAGCGCCATCTATTGATCGGATTGGAAGTAGAGTTATTTTGGGAACTCCAAATAAGATGTATGCAACGGAGACCTGTTGCGTTAGTGACGCGATAGATAAGGGCAACAAGTTTGCCTGAATTACTTTAACGCGATCTTGTATAGACATTGTAGTCCAGTTATTATATTATTATAACCATTAGAAAATACATTAAATAAATGGTCAATGGAACCTTGCATATGACGCTCCGCCTGCCCGGGGGCCGCGCCACGCCTCCGAAGCAGTAGCTCCTGGTGCCGTTGATCATGATCTCCGTGACGCCGATGTGCGAGATCAGCGTGATGCCGTTGATGCCGGCCAGCGCGAACCGCTGCATGCCCGCGCGCTTACGGACCTCCACATTGTTCTTCATACTCATGGTGTTCACGATCGCTTGCCACCCATACACGAATTCGTGCATGGGACCTAAACACAGGTGAAATGTACGCTTTGAAAACAGTAGGTAAACACAGATTTCGAATATAATAATTCATTTGAATTACCGCAAAACATATAAAAATACCATTTTAAAACAAATTCTTTTTTTTTTTCATATGCGAAATATATTTTCATCATATCATATATGTGGACCCACGTAGAGCATGCGTCCTGTATACCAGCACTTCAATACAAAGACAGTTCAAAGTCTGAAATGTCGATTAGTGGACGGTGTACGAGCCCAATTTCAAAGAAAAACTGCAAATACGATGTACAGTTTAGCCATTTGGCACACGCATACCTACTAGAGGTCAAGACAAATTCTTTGACCCGCAGTTCCGAGTCATTTTTTTGTATGGGATTTTTTTTTTCAGAAACGTATCGCGTGTGGTATCATATGAAAGGGCCTTTTAAGATGATTCTAAAAAACAAAAATAATTTTCAAACATAAATATACGGGTTTAAGGTTCAATTTGGATTGGACAATCCCAAAATTTGACTCACTTTTACCAGAACGTAACTATTTTGAAGATACTTGGGATTTTTTTAAAGATCTTCTGGATTGATGTGAGTGTGGCCTCGAAAATGGTCAACTGTACGTGATGGGTGTGCTACAGGTACCCACTTTTCAACGTCGGACTATAAGCGCGATCATGTAAAGTCACAGAAAATGAGATGAAACGTGTACCAATTCCAAAGCTGTCCCCATCGAGGAAATTGAACATTTCCCCAAAGGAGTCCGGCATTAGACCCGCGATGACCGTGCTGATCTGCATGCCCTCGTCGGGCAGCATCGGCACAATCTCGTCCGGGGACACGGTGAACGCGTGCGACAACGGGTTACTGCTGTTTTTTGATTTTTGTCCATGGCCCTGCAATACCAAACTATACTGTAAGATAGGTACAGATATCCCGGTCACGTTATTTTTAACCGACTTCAAGATTTGAAAAGAGGAGGTTCTCAATTCGGCGTGTATGTTTTTTTTTTTTTTTTTTTTTTTTTTTTATGTTTGTTACTCCATAACTCCGTCATGTCTGAACCGATTTTGAAAATTCTTTTTTTGATTGTAAGTATATATATACAGATTGGTCCCGTTTTTGTCAAAACGCAGTTCTGATGATGGGATTCATGAGGAATCGAGGGAACTCCTCAAATCTTAAAGGCATAGATATAGTGATTTTTATATTTTTATCAACAAAACCATCATTTTCATTCAAAACAGTGACATTTGATGAAGTAGAACTGCTAATGATGATCAGAACGGAACTCTTCAACGACGCATAGTTCACGTTTGGCGATTTGTCCTCTTCGCTGTGTTTGTTTAGCAATTTTAATTATCAGGACAAATTTTCGTCAAGCTCAAGTTCTGATGATGGGATCCATGAAGAATCGAGGGAACTCCTCAAATCTTAAGGGCTTACACATAGTGATTTTTGTATTTTTATCAACAAGTCAAGCATTTTCATTCAAAAGAGTGACATTTGATGAAGTGGAACTGCTGATGATGATCAGAACGGAACTCTTCAACGACGCATAGTTCACGTTTGGCGATTCATCCCCTTCGCTGTGTTTGTTAAGCAAGTTAGATTGTCAGGACCAATTTTCGTCAAGCTCAAGTTCTGATGATGAGTTCCATGAGGAATCGAGGGAATTCCTCAAATCTTAAAGGCATACATAAAGTGACTTTTGTATTTTTATCAACAAATCAAGCATTTTCATTCAAAAGAGTGACATTTGATGAAGTGGAACTGCTGATGATGATCAGAACGGAACTCTTCAACGACGCATAGTTCAGGTTTGGCGATTTGTCCTCTCCGCTGCGTTTGTTAAGCAAGTTATTTCATTGTATGGAATCTAAGTGCACCATCTACAATAATGCTTCACCGGCTACCCCCATGGAAGTCGGTTTTTTTTTCTTAAAAATTATATTATACACATTTGGCAAGCACAAATTCAAATGAATCCTACACCGTTAAGCAATTCATTTGTTTTATATAGTTTGGTGGAAAGGCGGCCATTCGGTTAAACACAGAAAGCGAGGTTGATATGACTCCATCTCAACTCTTTGTGTACGAGACAACGTCCTAAAAATTTATAATCTCTTATTATAATAACCGCATACATATGAATTAATGTGGGTAATTTATTGTAGTACTTAAGTCCAGTTGTCTGGTAATTGGTAACTCCTGCGTCCTTAATATGTGTATTGTATAGAGACAATTTATTTCTCACCTGATTTATCCAGATGGAAAATGCTATATAGAGAATAAGCCACATTCCTCGAAAGCCACCTGCCTGCTAGTCAGCAGCCTCCAGCTGGAACGATTAGCCCAATAAAATAATAATTGCTTCGATGGGGCCGGTAACGAGGAGCTTGTTAAAAGTAACGCAGCGAATTAATTGATTGTTAGAAATTCTTCTTGTTACTTGTTAAAGCTGAATCTTGTATATTGTAAGAAATTACAATTAGTCCGAGTCGAAGTCATAAAGTCATCGGGAAGAAGGCGTGAAACTATGCATGCACGTAGCTTATAACAATAAGAATTAAGAAGTGGTCGTCCAGTAGGTGTTAATTTGAAAACTAAAATGCCTAGCAATATTCTTCTTTAACACAATCACTTGACGACCTGTTTGTTCTACTATTTTTTTTCGTACCTATATAAGCTACGTGGATGCAAACTATACAAAGTTTCATGCTTTCTTCCGAATGGGACTAGATTTTGTAAATTATTTAGGAGCCAGAGCCGAGCTAAGATTAACTTAAGCGATAGTATAAGTGATTTTATTATGTTCAGTCTTAATGAATTCTAAGTGTGCAAATGTTCAAAACATTAACGTAACCGTCAAATTAATTATTTAACGGCCTCCTAGCCTAGTCGGTAGTGACTCTGCCTACGAAGCAGGAGGACCCGGGTTCGAATCCTGGTCAGGGCATTTATTTGAGTGTTTATCACAGATATTTGTTCCTGAGTTATGGATGTTTTCTATATATTTAAGTATTTATCCATATTTATCTATTATATATATCGTCGTCTAGTACCCATAACACAAGCCTTATTGAGCTTACCGTGGGCCTAGGTCGGTTTGTGTAAGATTGTCCTATAATATTTATTATGAATTACTATAAAGATTTAAAATTTACTTAAACCATGTATGCCATTCCAGGTAGAACATTTTGGCTTCTGGCTAGACAATTGTTCAGTGACACGAGTTGGTATTTTAATTTAAACATATACTCTTCCCAGATGACTAATATGTATACAAACCATGGTTGCTATACTTGCTATAAATAATATAAGAGGTCCAATTCTGCAGGATTTAGATTAAAAGTTACTTCAACTCGGCAAAACCATTGTATATTAATGTATATAAAAGCTACAAATATACAGTTATTAGCACTTTTAATTAATACAAAACTTGTGACTTACATGACCACATTACTGAAAGTCTTACTTAAAAATCTACACTAATGTAATACAGGTATTTCATAAAACACTTGATTTTTAAACGAAATATTTTTCAGTCACAACAATAATGAGGTAAAAAAGTACTGAAGTCTCTATGATCACACACAGTTAATAGGTACCACAAAGGTTTTTAATAGCTACACATCTGCCTGTTGTATGACTTTTTTTCAGTGCCAAATAAGCCATCACACAAGATAATGTTAAAGGTGCCCGATTATTTAAAATAAAATGAAGAGGAAGAGTAAAGCGTAGATTTAAGTTGTTCCGTAGGTGTTTTCACAAGATAAATTGTCAGTCCTACCCTTCAGCACTTCAATGTTAGGTGGTATCCATTCAATTAGAATATAGTAGACGTACAGTCTCAAACAAGATTAACCTAAAATATAGCTCTGAAAATTTGTAACCGGCCAGTCTTATCACTGACCGAGAAAGTGCAGTACGAGTCGTTCTTACAGCACTATTGTGGGGCCATTTATTGGGCTGATTGTGTATCCCGTTCTTTATTTATTACATATCGGTGGTGCTATCTTATGAAAATGTTCCATAATTTTACAAGGCTATACCACCAACACTCATGTATTTAAACTCGTTTAATCAGTGATGAGAGTCATGATTACTAATAAACAGACATACAGAGATCGGACGGATGGCCGTCTTTATATGACGTATTCAGAACACTATAATAAGTATGTCAATACAATGGCGTCAATCCGTCCGATCTTTGCTAATAATAAATGAGACTTGTTACTTGTTGGTTTTTAAGATATGGTCCTATATATGCTGGTAACTATGTCCACACGTTCTACCAAACTATCAGTTCATTGCGACAACCGACAGTCACCAAATCGTCAGGTGACTACAAAAAATCAGAAATTGCAAAAAAATAATTTAACTAAAATCAACCTTGTTTTGTTAGCAATACGGTTCATTAAATACTGGCTATAAACTTGTACAGTTAGTGACTTTTTGGTTGTCACCCGACGAAATATAAAACTACACTTCCATTAAAACGAATAAAAAATGGCATACCTTATACATCGATCGCTTACAATAAGTTGAGTACACAATGTTGTTAATGTCAGTAGACTGCAATGCAAACTGATCACTTCACATAGGATTTCCATACACGGTAACCCGTTCAGAAAAAGCATAACGGCGGGGTTTACTCCTTAACTTAATAAACATTCTAGAACTGAATTAAGGTGAAATTCATGCAATATGTAAACACATATTATAATAAGAAGAAACATTTCTGATACAAGAACAATTTTAAAATCTTTCTTAGTTCTATTTTAAGAGTCCGGTAACGATTTGAAAACGAAAATCGCTATTTATGAAATAACGCACATGAATTACATTAGATAATATAGTTTGAAGTCTTGTAATTGCAAAAAAATACTTTTGGTCCATATACATATATTGATGACTAGCTGTGCCCGCGGCTCCGCCCGCGTGGAATTCGGTCTGTGTCAGTAAGCGGCTAATTCACCCCTAATTTCTCTCCCGCTACCCTGGAGGTGGAACTTGAAGTAAAGTTGACAGATGGATACGCTAGAGGACAGTAGTCCTAATAAAATATTTTACAATTACCACTAAATGAAACTACACTCAAAAATCAATACTTTTTTTTAGAGGATTTATGATATTGGTGTAGATCAAGATTCTTCAATGTAAGCACATTACAATACACTAATGAACGTCAGAGAAAAATAAAATACGTGAGTGTCGTGGAACACTCCGTTGGAACGAAGTTATTTTTGAAATTTTTGAAACTTGTGAAATTTTTGAAACTTTTGAAATTTTTGAGTTTTTTGAATTTTTTGAATTTTTGAATTTTTAGAAATTTTTGAAATGTTGAAATTTTTGAAATTTTTGAATTTTTTGAAATTTATGAAATTTATGAAATTTTTGTAGTTTTGAAATTTAGAAATTTTGCCATTTCTGACATTTTTGAAATAAAAATAATATATATTATTTAATACCCGAAAACTCAATTCTTACAGAACTTGTTTAGTGAGGACGTTATGTTTCGTGAAAACTTGTGGTTTATTATTATTACTTGTTATGCCCCTTATATGTTTTATATTATCTGATCAAAGCATAAAGTCAAGTTTATTTCTACATTTTTATTTTTATGAAATATTTTAACACATTCCCAAAAATACCACCTTAACTTGGGATTTTTTCTTAAAATTGCTCTGGCTAAACATACCTTTCCTAAGACGACTCATTTATATTCCAACGTATATATATATAGTATTATATGTACTAGTTTAACATAATTTTAATCAATACAAACTAATAGTAGTATTGTTAGTTACACCAAAATAATATCAAAAAGTTGAGCGAGATTCGAAAAAAAACTTTACCGGACTCTTAAGTTGCTTCCTTGCAAGGTACAGTCGCCATCAAATATATCGAAGCGGACATGGTACTCAAAAATATCTGAACACACACTTTATCGCCTTGACAATAGAGACGTTGTTCGGTTGAGGCCTCTCCGATATATCTGATGGCGACTGTACAAAGAATGCACTCGATCAATACTCATATTAATTTTTAGGTAATCATTAAAAATAGAAAACAACGCAAAACCTACGTTAATTAAATCACACAAAGCAGGTCAATAATACTCTAAAGTAGGTAACTACATACTAATAATGAGAGCATAAGTACATAAATTTAAAAATCAACAAAACAATACTGTACAACAGAACTGAGAGTAGTTGAGATTCATCGATACTGAATTAAGTCTGAGGATTCATTCTTCTTTGTCTTCTACAGCGGATAGGAACAACTTTTGGCATCCATGTGTGAACTTAGCTGAAATAAAACAATACTTTGATCAAGGCAGATTTTTTAACTTAAACGTTTTATAATACCGATATTGCATAAAGGGAAGTGACGAGCGCACATATCAAGAGTATAGGGCAAACGCACCAGTATTTCTATAGAATTTAGTCTGCTAATTGAACGAATTACACGGTTAAATTAATTGTTTATTATAGTTTTAAAACAAAATATGTAAAAAAATAGCAATCCTCTTTAAAATAGCTATATTTAAGTTTAAACAAAAAATGGCTATTATTTCCGTTGTGACACTTGCAATAGGGTCGGCGGGAAGGGTATCTAACTCTAGTAGTTAGCACCTAGATGTCGCTTACGGCTGCTATAAAGTCGATGTAAAAATAAATGCAAAAAGATGATTGAAGGCATTGAGAATTTCGTCAACTTAGTAACTTGACCCATAGCTTAATTGGTAAAGCGATCGAGCCCCGGTAAGGCGTATCGATGCAAGTCTTGCTGGGTTGATTTTTTTTTTCAATGATTTCAATGTTTGTATTGGATTGAATAGGATTATAATAATAGTAAAATATTATTCATAGATCCCCATACAAATATCTCCCTGCATCCTTAAAAATACCACTTAACCCAACAAGATAGTGGCTGAATACTGGATCCCCAACACCCAGTGGTCGGCCGCGTAAAAAATAATATAAACTCCTAATAAGATCCCTTGTACAAAATGTTGTATGTACATATTCTACAATCCATTTTAAGCTTTTATTGAGTAACTAAAGGGTCCCAAATACAAAAACAAAACAACTGCTTCTTGGTTTTAGGAGTTGTAAATGCGGCTGACCACTGGGTTTTCCATACAATCAGGAAAAACCCAGTTGTCAGCCCCGGGAGGCTGACCATTGGATCCTTTGTAAAAAAGTGTTATCTAAGTAACAGGCTGCGAATGCTCCGAATCCCCTGGACCGCACGCCGCACCAACGTATCCATAATATCCCAGCTCAAACTGGGAAAGCAACCGAGACTATCCACCATTTGCCTCCAAAGAGTGCTGCAATAATGCGATCACATAGCTCGCAGAGACCCTGGCCACTTGAAGAGACTTGTGGTGATGGGAAAGGTGGACGGTAGACGACCTATATAGAGGACAAAGCCCAACGCGGTGGTGTGATCAAGTATCGGACCAAATAGACATCACTCTTAGCAACGCTTTCCGCAAAGCAACCGATAAGGAGAAGTGGAGAGCTGCCATTAAGAAAATTATTCAGCGGAGTCACGATCCTCAGCAGTGAGGGACCGACTCAGAAGAAGAAAGTAATAGTTAGCCCCCTCAAACAATACCTAAATCAGTGATATTTTTATTCAATTTTAATACAATTAAATATAGGTATTCATAAAGCTAATTTGTATAAAAGTCAATCGCGTTTAATAAAGAAGCATGTTTTTTCTTATGTGTAGTAAAAAATATGGCAGACTACTGCTCTCGTCTATCGACAGCACCTATTGGTACTAATTTATTGTTGCCCCTTAATCTGCTGCCGCTTCTGTAGCACGGCATATTAAACAACGAGGGATCAGAGCTGCTAGTTATATGATTATATGATTTATTTATTCAAATTATTGCTATATTTATGACCAATAAACGGTGCAACAGGCTGTCCACTGGTGCCGTTACCCTACCTAGATAGTTATTTATTATGCAATAAAAAAATATATTTTTAAAAGCACTGGTTGCCTGGCGGTAAGACGTCACTTTCAATCCGAAGGTTCAAACCCCGGCTCGCACCACTGAGTTTTTCGAAACTTATGGTACGAAATATCATTTGATATTTACCAGTCGCTTTTCGGTGAAGGAAAACATCGTGAGGAAACCGGATCTAATCCCAACAAGGCCTAGTTTCCCCTCCAGGTTGGAAGGTCAGATGGCAGTCGCTTTCGTAAAAACTAGTGCCTACGAAAATTCCTGGGATTAGGTTGCCAAGCGGACCCCAGGCTCAACAGATAAAAAAAAAAGCTGGGACATACACTAGGAAGAAAAAAAAATGTTTTTTTTAGATAAGTACTTATGATGTATGTACATATAAACTTATATAGATGTCATATACAAAGGAAAAAGTGACCTAGGCCTCCGGTGCCCAGGGCTGGGATCGAACCAGCCCACCCCCCTGCCACCCCTGCCCTGGGCACCGGAGGCCTAGGTCAATTTTTCCTTTGTATATGACATCTGTATACCTGAAGAACAAATCAAATTATTTTTAATGATTGCTGGTTCGATCCCAGCCCTGGGCACCGGAGGCCTAGGTCACGTTTTCCTTTGTATATGAGATCTATATAAGTTTATAATTTATATAGTAGTATACTTAAAATAAACAAATCAAAATATTTATTAAAAAATTTGATTTGTTCTTCAGTTATGTTATATTTTCCCAAACTCTCATACTATGGACCAGTAACTTTTTATTACTTAACCTTACAGTGATTAGAGACCACACGACTCAATGTATTTATTGGCATGGACCACCAACTACTTGGAAGTAAATAGTTCAGACATATAATTCAAGAAAATGTTGTACTGTTCATAAATTCGTGTATCAGTAGATTTTACCAGGGACCACCACTGGACCGTGGACCACCAGTTAGTCATTCCAACAAAGTGGACAATGTAGACTGTGGATGAGGTGGTAAGACTTTACGCGCCCAATTCGCGCAGGCGACTGCGCAGCGCCCTACAGCTGGCGCCGCCGCCCGCGCGCAGCTACGCCGCTTCGGACGACGGCTCACGAACGTGTAGTCCACGCGCACGCTGACCAGCGTCCGCCATCACCGCCACCGGCACCACCACCAGACCTGCGCAAAGTGACACGAACACCACCGGCAATACCGGCATCCATGTCGGCACCTTCACAACGAGTAGAGTATAGAGGTTATAGTAAAACTCACTAGCAATCGGAACGAGCCACTGCGGACGACGGCGCACGAAGGCGTAATAGACGGGCACGCCGGCCAGCGTCATGAGCGCGCCCGACACTACCGCCACCGGCTCAGCGCGCACCGGCACCACCAGCAGCACCGCGCACACCGACACGAACACCACCGGCATCCATGTCGGCACCTACAAGACAAACTGTGTTTCATTTCTGTAACGTACTTTACCAGAATATTATTGTGTGCCGAATCCAGGCAAGTCATCTCCAGTATAGGATAATAAGATTCGAATTTACTAAGTGCTGAAATAAAATATGCATAATACTAGCTTTTGCCGGCGGCTTCGCCCGCGTACTAAAAGTACTAAATAAGGTTCTCAGTTAGATTCGTATGTGTGTATGTATGTTTGTCCGCGATTATCTCGCGTTTGGCTGAACCGATTTCAATGCGATTATCAGAAAAGTATTTGTTACATTCTGAAGCTTTCGGTATACCACGTTTTGGTGAAGGCGGTTCCCTTATTCTTTAAAAAAAATGACTGCAATAATACCACAAATAACGTTTGTTTGACAACTTGCCGCTCTAAATGTAACGACAGTTTCCGTGGACTCATCATCACCTGCGTTTTTAAGCTTAAATTGCAAGAAATAATGATTTAAACTTACATGATTTTCACTCATTATTTTGACAAAAAACCGGACTTAATCGCGTAGTACTTACTTTTATTATTATCCTGACGTAAAGCAAGTGTACGCGATTAAGTCGCGTTTTTTTGTCAAAATAATGAGTTTAAAGAGGACATTTTTTAACAACGCGAGTGTATACACCTCTTGCGCAGAGAGAATAACTTTCACTGCATGTTTTTGGTGGTAGTAGTAGTAAGATATAATTAAATTTAAAAAGTATTACCTTAATCGGTCTAGGTAAGTCAGGTTTCTTATAACGCAGCCACAACACAGCACTGCAACTGAGGGTAGTGAAGAAGGATTCCACTATGGTGCAGTACGTTATCAGCGACGTCAGGTTGCTAGGAATTAGCATTATTAATGAAATTAACATCTGAAAGTAAAACAAATAAATTAAAGCCACTTATCCTTCTTTATAATGTTTACCAAGGCATACAGTGGGAAAGGGATACCTAAAGGTCTTTTTCAACCGACTTCAAGATTTCGAAGGAGGAGGTTATCAATTCGTCGGGATCTTTGTTTTTGCTATTTTTTTATTTTTTTTTATTTTATGTATGTTCACCGATTATTCGAAAACGGCTGGACTGATTTGGAAAATTATTTTTTTGTTTGAAAGAGTATACTTCACAGTTGGTCCCATTGTAACCAAGTCAGGATCTGATAATGGGATCCTGGAGAAATCGAGGGAACTCTTCAACTATTATAGGCACACCTATAGTGATTTGAGTATTTTTTACAGCATCCCGAGCATTTGCTTTTGGAAAGGTGGATGCTAAGTGAAGTCGGTTCTTTTTTGTTTAAAATTATTAATACAATTGCTCAAAAAATTTAGTTTGTGTAGCTGCAACTTGTGCGTAAAGTTTGATTTTATGCACTAGTGCTAAAAAGTAATCTGATCTGCAAATCGTGCGTAAAGTTTGATTTTACGCACGATTTGCAGATCATAATTTTAAATAAATGAGTATTATGCGAGACCCGCTTATAAATGACCCACCTGAACTACGCGCGACTGGCCATAAAGGAGTATTATGCGAGACCCAATAGTACTTGAACAACGCGCGATTGAACGAAGCTGTCTTTCGTACACTGACAGAATATAAATGTAATTTTATTTCATTGTAGTTTTTTCGCAATTGTATTAAAAAACGTTGTTCGACACACGTGCAGAAGTGTCATTTTCACTCGTCCCGAGTCTTGACCCTCGCCTCTCGGCTCGGGCCAAGCAACCTCGGTATGCTCGTGCAAAATGACATACTTCTCGCACTTATATCGAAAACTACTATTTTAGGCGGCAACTTGCCATCAAATACTCCGTTTTAAAATTAGTTAGGCATTGAGACTATTTTAGGACAAGTCGTCGCATTACATCAGGGTTCTATGTTTCACTTTTATCGAATTCAAATTAGAAAATTGTCAGAGTGACACTAACTCTAAATTTAACTACCCTGTAATATTGGGCCAGGGAAGTTTCTACTTGAGACCAGTGGCATTTCTATCCACACTTTCTTTACTCCTTCCTTACCAAAAAAATGAGCGATGGTAATGGAGACATGCACTTGACGTTGATGTGAGCCAACAGTTCGGGCATGTGGCCGTTCCTGGCGCCCGCGAAGCACATCCGCGAGGACGTCATGACGTGCACGGTCAGCCCGCCCACGATGGCGATGGCCACGAGCGTCGGCATCGCGAACCTCATCCAGCCCAGGGCGGCTACTGAAAAATCCTGCAAATATGACATGTTTTTGAACCTTTGAACACCATACGTCATTACGTGTAAACCAAACGAGCCGCCTCGCAAGGGAGCCAATATGAACCTTACTTGTAAGTATTAAGGTTACTTTGACAGCGTACACAAAGCCATAACACGACACCTTTAGGTGTTCTTCGAATTTAATAGGTTAATATGGCTAATTTTAGACATTTTTGTCTGACATTGAAGTTAATAATTTTTTATTCATCATGCAATTAAATAATTACGTAAATGGAGCGCCCTCTACAATTCGTTTTAATGGATTTTCAATTAATGATAAATGACCACAAATATACATTTCCATCAAAAACGTCTGATTATTTGAAATAGGAATGATGAATTTTTTTCATGTTTGGTATCAATCGATTTATTTTGGTGTCAGGATCAAATGTCTATATGGGGCCAATTGCGTCAAAGCAGCACAAAAGTCAGAAATGAGACTAGAAGTCTGAGATTTGCATTTGTTTCTCAAAACGCTCCTAACAAAATGACGTGCAAAAGTGAAGTCACGATCAAATAGTTGCCCTGTTTAAAGTATGGAAAAATTATGAAATTGTTATTTTTACAGTGAAATGTTGCGTTTACGTTTATGGTTGCCAAACAATTTATTTTACAGTAACATGTGAAAAATCGAATGGTATCATTGTTTTTTTTATTATTTCGCACTATAAAAAATCGTAAAATATCGAAATTTTGAAGCAAAATTTTATCTTTGAACCATATTTCTTGCATGTTCAGATATTTTTTGAGTACTTTGGCCGCTCCGATAAATTTGAAGGCGACTGTATATACAGGATGTTTTTTCAATAACCAGCCATCTTGTGCGAGGTGATCGACTTGGTAGGTCATAACTAAACAAGTTTTATACTCACAACGGCAATAGCTTCAGTTGCCCTGACTCCGGTAGGCCCCAACACGGTCAGATAGGCCACATTGGCCAGTAAATAGATGCCTGTCACTAGCGGTAGAGATACGTATATCGCACGAGGTAAGTTTACAAACGGATCCCTGAGTTCCTCCGTCATGAAGTTCAAGTAATTCCTTAAAAATTAAGCTTATGTAATTAAAAGACAATGAGCACAAGACAATATTTTAGCACACGGTTAACTACAACAGGCATACATAGAGAGACAATATAAACGTTGCTTAACAATTGTGTTAGATGTACAGCCTTGGCCAGAAGTGTTGAGCACCCTTGCGATTTTCATACAAAACTCGAAACTTTAGTCCAGCGTTTCTATCTTTTTTGAAGTTATTTTATCAATTAATTCAAACTGAACAGGCATGTTTTGTTGAAGTTAGTAGTAACTGCATAGAATATTTGCAATTTGTCGCACCGACCTAAAGTCGCATTTTTGTGACCTTAAGTTTTCATGTTTTATAGGTACCTTGAAATTGTTATTAAGTGAAGTTTTCTAGATATATAAATAAAATACAAAATTTTACGTCACTGTACATTGTTATTATTGGGAAATAATACTTAACATCAAAACTGTAAACAAAAAACCGCTATGCTCAACACTTTTGGCCGAGGCTGTATAAGACATTAAAGGAATCATTTTAAGTGAGAGTTTAAAAAAATTATATGTTCAAATTTTCACTGTTAATGTTTCACATAGAACACACATTAAAGTCCGTTTTGCGAAGAGTAAAATAGGGTACACTTGCTAGAGGGTGGCTTGTAAAAATAAAACCTTGTAATCTTACCATCCAGAATATGAAAATATGCCTGAATAGAAAGCAACGGACCAATCACTGACTGAGGTTTTTGTTCCTGCCCAACCATCTTCAAAGTTTTCTACCCGTCCTGAAAACATAGATTATAATAAATACATTATTCTGCGTTTATATCATCAATTATTAAATTATGCTATTACATTTACCTCGGCACATCCACACAATACCACCAATAATTATAATAAACAATGCAGATATTTTTGTAAACATGAATACATTTTGTACTCTTGTAGTGAACCGAACGTCATATGCATTTATAAATGTAAGGAAACCTGCAAACGGAATGTGATACAATTACAGTACAACAATAATTATATACATATTATCTAATAACAAAACCTTGTATACATATTGAGGTTGTTAATTAAGGAGTGGTCCTGAAATAAAGTAGCAGTGTACAATCTTGTGTATTTTTTAATTTAGTGCTAATTTTGAAGGAGTATATTTATTTTATTAATCCGTAGATACAATACTAATAAATAAAAATACAATCATAATAGAATATGTGAGCATATTTAAGTTTTCGCGTTTTTAATTCAACATACTTTGTAACCTTTTGAACAACATAATTTGACAATCTTCAATCGACATCCGCTACAAAGCCACAATTGTATTTCCATTTTCACAACCCGTTTTATGCTTTTCAGAATTTCATCTTACTAAGAAGCTACATTAATTAACTGTATTTTAGCTAGGATAGTCAGGAAGACTCTCTAATCCACGGACTTGATAAACTCTAATCTAACCTCTGACAAAGATTTTTCTATGGGAGATAATTTTCTATGAAAAAAGGCAAATACATTTAATTAAAAATTACTGTAACTACCTTAAAATGAAGCCAGATAAAAAAGTTTACTATTGAAGAAAGACAATTTATTAAGGTATAAAATAGCTCATCAAATCAAACTATAAGAAAAAACATGGTTTTGAGAAACACCTCAAAAATTCTGTCAGAAGACGCTGTTCAAAAAACTATGTGTATGATGGAATACAAAAGGCGAAAACTTCCAAACGCTGTTTTATTTAAGTATGATTGTATTTATGTTTTGTATGATTGTATCTAGAGATTATTTAAATATAAACACTGCTTCTAAATCGGCACAAAATAAAAAGATAAATCAAAAAAGGCACGGCTACTTTTTTTCCGGACTACTCCTTATTATGTATGTTATACTTACAAATAGTAACAGCAGCAATTAGTTTCTGACTTAATGGGTCAATTGGACAATTTGGAAATATGGGCTCCAATAAATTATTAGCGAAAGTTAATGCCATTATAGCATTTGTGCTTGGTCTAAAAACAAGAAATATGATAAAACATTAATACACAGTCAAGTAGATTAGTAGATTATTGAGTGTGAGATATAGCAATATGAGTAGAGGCACTAGTGGTCAGCCTATAACATTACCCTCTTGTTCATAGATGTCTTACAGGCCTCATATAGGGTAAATTGTTAGTAACTGGCCACTTTACTACCTTGCTTGCTTAGAATGTGTATTGTGATTACCTGTAAAGTGATATCGCTCATATTATTATTTTATGGGAAGAAGTGAATGTTGAATAATTATAGCAAGTGTTTACTAGACGATGATATTATTTATTTCCTGAAATATGTAATTGTTTTATTGGACATTACTTTTAACCTAGTAACTAGCCACTATTTACAATACTAGCCACTTTTTTTCAATTACTGGCCACTATGTTTTTAATGTTAATTAGAATAGATATCCGACAAAATAAAATATTAACATAGGTAATAAAAGCTTCTTAACGTAAAAAAAAAACTGGCCAAGTGCGAGTCGGACTCGCGCACCGAGGGTTCCGTACAAACCTGTAGGTATATAAGTAAAAGTTCACCCATTGCATTGACGTAGAAGTTTGATTTTGTTACAGCTGAAAGGTATTATAGACCTGAGTATTTGATATGAATTTCAATTTAATACCTCTATGCGTTTACGAGGAAAAAGGTAGTAAGTTTAAAATTTAAAAAAATATTTTTTGTATGATTTTACTAAAAATGTCTACTTTTCGTAATTTTTCCTTTGTCTGTGCTATATGAAGTTTCTTCTTGCCAAGTTTCAACTTTCTGAGTTTACGGGAAGTACCCTTTAGGTTTTGAGTTTCTTGCAAGTACTCAGTTTCAAAATATGCAACTTAAATTGCTATTTCTTTTGATTGCGTTGATATAAAAGTTTGGTTTTGCTACATCTGAAAGGTCTTATAGCCCTGAGTATTTGACATGAATTTCAATTTAATACCTCCACGCGTTTACGAGGAGAAAGGTAGTAAGTTTAAAATTTAAAAAAATATTTTTTTGTATGATTTTACAAAAAAAATCTACTTTTTGTAATTTTTCCGTTGTCTATGCTATATGACGTTGCTTCGTGCCAAATTTCAAGTTTCTGAGTTTACGGGAAGTACCCCGTAGGTTTTGCGAGTGCCGAAAAACTAATATTTGCAGCATAAACGACTGTATCTTTTGATTGCGTTGGCTTTTAAGTTTGATTTTTTCACAGCTCCAAGGGACAATAGACTTGAGTATTTGATATAAATTTCAGCTTGATACCTCTACGCGTTCCTGAGAAAAATGGTCTTGACAGACAGACAGACAGACGGACAACAAAGTGATCCTATAAGGGTTCTGTTTTTTCCTTTCGAGGTACGGAACCCTAAAAAACAATAAACTCTTAAGGAATTGATCCTTCATTTCTCATTATCCGAAGAGGAACTTGCCTGGTGAAGATGATAACAAATATGACATATATATGGACTCCAATCACAGGTATCCTATTTCCATGAAACAGGGGAACACATTCTTCATGGAAGTATTTACTGCATCGTAAATAAAGAAGCTCATTGATATGCCCGATAATATTAAGTTCACAAATTTCACATTTGTCTCCTTTGTGTACAACTTCTGAAGATACGGATGGTTCTCCAACATTTAATATCGAGTTTGACTTTTTTAATGCTTGTATTTTCATCTGAACCTCTTTTTTCGTATTTATTTTCACTTGCTTAGGTTTGGTTTCGATTACTTTACTAAGGACATCTATATTTACTTTTGGTTCTAGTTTTAGATTTTTTTTAATATTTACTTTCGTTTTCTTAGATTTGGATTCGATTATAGTACTTAGGACATCTGCATTTACTTTTGATTCTTCTTTCACAACTTTTTTGTATTTACTTTTACTTTCTTAGCTTTAGCTTCAATTGTAGTACTTAGGATATCTCCATTTACTTTTGGTTCTTCTATCACGACCTTTTTTGTATTTACTTTTTCTTTCTTAGCTTTAGCTTCAATTGTAGTACTTAGGATATCTACATTTACTTCTGGTTCTTCTTTCACGACTTTTTTTGTGTTTACTTTTACTTTCTTATCTTTAGCTTCAATTGTAGTATTTAGGATATCTACACTGACTTCTGGTTCTTCTTTCACGACTTTTTTTGTAAGTATTTACTTTTACTTTCTTAGCTTTAGCTTCAATTGTAGTACTTAGGATATCTACATTTACTTCTGGTTCTTGTTTCAAGTTTTTATTTAGATTTACTTTTCGTTTTTTAGATATCGTTTTCTCATTTCCTTTTATTGCCTTTTTTACTTCTCGTGCCCTTTTTCTGATTTCTATTTCCTTTTCTTTTTCTTCTAGTTTTTGCTTTTTCTCGGACATTAAATTGATAAAAGCATTAGAGGTCATAGCATATGGTTGTCGTTCAATTTGTCTTTTCCCTGTCCGTTCTATTTTACCTGGCCATTTTCTTAATGACAAATAATCAACTAATAAATCATTAGATACTATGTGCACATTCCTTTCCACTGCCGAGAAGTATGCTAAAGAACTTTCCATGTGATGTGACCCAGATTGACTTGTCTTTTTGTCCTGTACTTGATGTGAAATTTTAAGTCAGATGAATGCTTAAAAGTTTTATAGAAAAAAAAACATTTTCATACCAAAAAGGATGAAACGGAAAAGATCCACGATTGTTAGTTCGAGTCTCACCTGAGGCAGTGATTTTTTCCACTTTTTCTTTATTTCTAAGCATTGTGGTATCGTTAGCAGACATTTCTGCTTAAAAAAACTAAAAAAAATGTAAAAAAATTGAGTTACACGGCTTGAAAAAAAAGTGATCCACTATTGCCCATTCTCCCCTACGTCCTAGATGACTCGCTGAGATCATTTTTTATCATTTATTTCATAATTAATTTAAATCTAGTAATTTTAGTATCTGGCATAGGTGGCTAAGTATTTAAAATGGTGCCGAATTTAATTTCAGAAACTAGCCATCCAAATATGTTAAAGAATTTGAAGTTAGTAAGTAAATTAATAGTGAAATAATTATTCTCTTACCTTTTGTGATCACATTTACTACACTGACAAAACGTCATTAGTCAAATTTATAACAGAAATTCGTAATTTGAAATGCATGTACGCTAATAGAAAAAATAAGCAACTATACAGTTCGACTGCTCGTCAAAGTCAAACTCATTTTATTATGAACTCTTACGTTAATCGATGGATATAATACTTGAGATAACAGCTGTTATCAGATGGTTCACTTGAAGTGTGTGGATATATTATAGAATTCTTAATTTAATCATTTTAGTATAATATGGCCAGTTATTGGGGGGTGGCTAGTTACTAGCGGTTTACCCTACGTAGTTATGTTTTGTTTATTTCTAACTAACACAACTGTCAAAGTGGCAGATAAGGACAAACCATTATTAATTAAATGATGGATAATCGTTTGAGCTTCAAGATGGTTCCATCGTCTTTGGAATAGTTTTTTGTTTTTTGCTCCTTTACGTAGTTCAGTGAGCAATATAGCTTATTGTGCGGTGACCTAGCGAGCAAGTGTGCAGCTAATGAAAAATTAGTCCCAAAACGCGAGTAACCACCCTTTAGTTGAACAAACGGTTATCCGGGGTCCCGGCCACCCACGTGTTTGTAAGGAGGCTATCACTTTACAATCAACAAGGCCTTAACCGAACAACGTTGCTTTTATTTTATTTTACGAAAATGAATAATATCCTAAGTGTACCTTGACATTGGCAGAATTCACCTCGCTAAAATAGGCGAGGAGTAAAAGCCATTAATAAAAAGAAAAAAAAAATTAAATGAGGCTTGTAAGATGTTTCTGAATAAGGGGGGTTAGTGGTATTTTTGGCTAAAAAATACTATAAATAGCACCTGTTTTTTAATAATTGTGGAACATTACTTGTGGTAAGACAATTTATAGGAATTTTCCTGTTATAACCAAAAGCATATTTCTCTCCCTGCTGACTATGAGCCCTTACTGACCAATGTACAGTAATGCATAGGCATGAAGTATAAGTGCATTATTATGGTATTGTCAATAATTGCCTTGTTTTCCCTTGTGATATAAAATCAGGGCAGGTAACCAAAACAGCATCTAGTCTGTGCGGAACAAGAAGTCCCGTAGAATATCTAATCCTGTCCCATACAAAACACGAGACTTCTCTTTCTGCCCAAACTATAAAAAAAGATAACATTATCTATCAATACAATAAGCTATGGTGATGTAAGAAACTGACAGTCGATCAACTGTTTATGTCATTGTTTTTCTTTCAGAATAATAGCCAATAATTTACTCACACAAATACCAAATTAGCATCCCATAGGTAAAGGAATGCTGGCAGTGGTCCATAAGCTTCATTGATGTAGTGGTAATCACCTCCACTTTGAGCCAAAGTGGTACCTAATACAAAACAAGCATTATTATATCTTTATTTCATATTAATCACCTTTTGAAACCCCCTTGGCTATAAATTTAATGTGTTTGTCTGTGGCAGCCATATACAAGATATCTGTATACTCCGCTTAGTGCGTTATTTCTTTGATACCTAAGCTGCCAAAAAGAAGGGGTGCAGGAGGGAAACACGCAATGCTAGACAGGGAACATGCAATAGTTCCGTGGCGCGTTAGAGAGAGTCAGACATTAATGGTTGCCATGGAGACATACTAAGTTTACTGTCACTTCCAATAGTGTCTTACTATAGTGAAATTACTTCGAGCATGGCTACGGGGATCGCCCAGCTAGGCAGGGTCTTAATTAGTCTATGGGGGCAGCATAGGTGCAAAAATGAACCTATATTTTATTTTATTATTGCCTTTATTTGATTTTTTTCTGGATTAGTATTAGTAACTAATTAAATAAAACTTGTTGAGTCACTAAAAGATAAAATTACTTTACACTGCCTTAATATATAAACAAGATGATGATGATTTTAGCGACATAGGGCTCACAATATACAAACAACAAGGGAAAAAATGCTTACCTAACTCAGCATAGCACAAAGCACCCAGAGTCGCCAACAACCCACAAGCAGCCCACACAGTCAGCGCCCCCCACACTGAACCTGTGTTTTCCAAAACCTCCTTAGGGGATATAAATATTCCACTTCCAAATATGATACCCAATATGATAGCTACCCCCTCTAACAGCCCCAGCTGTTTTCGCATCTTAACTCTTTCTTCACTCATCTTGAATTAGTGTGCCTGCGACTTGCGACGAAGTCAAACTTAGTTAGTTTGTTATGAATTGTTATCTGGTCTATAATGCACGAGCACACTAATTTATTGTCCTTAACATTACAGCAATTGACCTTTCACATTTTTAATTACAATAATAAAGAAGCTACAGTGCCGGCGGCACTTTCAAAGGTAGTAAGTATGGTATGGTAGGTAGTATGTTTATGAAGGAATAATGCTGTGAGAAAAACCAGATCTGATGTAGTTAAAACTAAAATAATACGATTTACTTATAAATTGCACTACTAAATGAAGACTAAAACTATTAAACTAAGTAAAATCATCATTTCCTCATTTTCCTCACAAGAGTCAAAAAATGAGAACACATGGCGTTATAAAAATAAATTTATTTGTATATTGCCTTTCCTTCCGTACAGGGAATTTATGTCATTTGATACAAAAAGGGAAACTTTCCAAAACCACCAACCAAATAAAATGTAATCAGAAAAGAATTTGACAGCTGTCAATAACGTCAATTAATTTTCGTTTAAAACATCGAAGAACAAACTGCTACAGTTAAGGGGTCTACTGACGTAAGGTAAGCAACTGGTCAAACGATTAGAACATTATGAATTAATTGAGAGATCAGCTATCAAACGGGTACGGTTGTTCAATCGAGGAGCATTTAGACATCTGTAGAATACGGTCGACTTCGATCCCAACCAAGTTTCTATACGTTGCCGTCCAGGTAAGTGCAATGAAATCAATCGATGGATCAAAAACCGCAACGTATAAATCGCAGTTGCGAGGTCAGTAGAGCGCCTAAACAGTCCGCGCGGTTCGCGCCGTCCGCACGCTATTCGCCTCGTCACTCGCGCGCAAGTGTATATGCGCCATGAAACGTGGTCAGGCTATGAACTTCATAGCATGAAATACTGTAGTAAAAGACCTGTTCCTGTTACACTTGTCCTAGTTAGCTTCCTAAATGAGTTAGTTTCTAAATTTAGTCAAGCGTAACCGCATTTAGTAAGTAGTTTCCTAAAAAGTAACCTAGTTAGGAAGCTAGGATGGTCACTGACGAACTTATAGAGTTAGCATCCTAATTAGGACGGAAGAAAGTAAAGTGTAACAGCGTTTAGTCGCCAGTCGACCTAAATGTCGTAGATTTTTTATCCATTCTTTTCCTAAAACTTTATTCTGATTCTGTTTAGGTATTGTAAATTTAGGATCCTAGTTAGGATGCTAGTAAGCCAAGTGTAACTGGGAGATCTATTTAGGAAACTAATTAGGATGCTAGTTAGGATTCTAACAAAAGTAAAGTGTAACAGGTTTTTTAGGCTCATGTTGGAGAGAGTAACCTATTGATAAATATAAAATATTTTTAAATGAATTTGTTCATTCTTAGTTTCAAGAAGTATTCCATCTTGTAACATAAAAATATTGGACTTGAAAAAAAATATTTGCGTACCTATGCGTACAACCTTAAGTTCAGATGTTCCGTGGACTCTGTGGTTAGTTAAAAAAAATTAAGTGACACGTCCACCCACCCTGTCAAACTTACACGGTTCTTCGGCCACTAATTTCTGCATTATAATTTTTCATGTTTGATAATTAATAAAATGGTAAGATTTATAAGACGTTACCTCTGATGTAGATTAAGTGAAATAGGATAATATTCGGTGCAAACTCATAGACATCGTAATTAAACGATTTACATAGTGTGTCATCATCGCCAACGTTATACTTCGGCGTTTGTGCTGATTTTATTGATATTCTTTATTTTGCATTATATTGAAGTGTTATTAAGTAAAATGTTAATGTTTTTAAAGCCGTTGAGACTGGATATCAAAAGGAAGTTGACTGCGAGGTCGGACCGCGTCAAGTGCGTGGACCAGCACCCGACGGAGCCCTGGCTGCTATGCTCGCTCTACAACGGTGACGTGAACATATGGAACTATGAGACTCAGCTGCAGATCAAGAGATTCGAGGTAATTTGTTTAATGTGATCTATGGTTTGGCTAACTGTAGTGTTGCTTGCTATTATTTATTTATTCATTTGGGATTACCAACAGATAATACATCTTACATGCTCTTAAATCTATTTTACAATTGAGTTTGATGCTTATCTAATTATAGGTAACCACAACTTAAGCCATTATATTTTATGTATGAACATGCAGAACCTAAAATTTAAGTTTAGGTACATTTAAAATAAAATAAAAATTAAGACTAATGACAAGACCTTACATTATATTACTAATACTAGTGTCTAAAGGGAACACATTGCTTTTTTACAACTCGAGATTATTTTTAATCTTTAGAGATTTCTAATCTTGTAGCTCTATATTTATTTTTGTATATTCTGAAGCATTGTATGCATCAACAGTTGTGCCAAACAAAACTTCTGTTACAATCTAAAATGCTAAGTTTTTGAGATTCACAACTATTACTAGCAAACCTCAAAAACATGTCCTTACATCTGGTGAAATCCACCTTAGATTCTATTTCAGTGCTGTTTTAATAGATTGTTGTAATTATTGTATTAAACCCTATTTAGTTATTATCATAGTTGATTTACTGTCACCCTACATACTGTATAATTACTAATATGATAATAGAATACTAGTACCGAAGTTGTGAGCCTAGTTAGGGCATGTATTTTTTGTTTTATTGCATATCAGGCCTCTGGCATCTTCCTTTTATACTTTGTTATCATATTATATTAATTTGGCCCTATCGTTAAGCAATGTAATAGTAGTTAATTTCTATTATTGTAATTTTTTTGTTTAGTGAATCATTTATGACATTAAGCCATTTTGGGAGTGTCTTAATGTAGCACATTTTGACAGGCGGATTATTTTTGCTTGTGGTTCCCAATGCAGCATTAACCCCTCAATCCCACTGACTCAATATTGGGTTAACAAAGAGCCTCAAAATACAATCATATTATTTTAGTTACGAGGGACATCATGGGCACATCTAATCAGACAGCCAACATTTATAACCTTCTGAAACCATATAGGCCTCTGTAGCCCAGACAATAGTGACCCTGCTTAAGAAGCTGGGGGTCCTGATAGGCTGCAGACCATCCATCCACATGACAATTCCTAAATTATGGTTGTTTTCTCTTCTCTTCTGTTTGTATGTAGTTATTTATTTAAACTAGGAATAAATGTATACACGGTGCTCGTGAGGATTGCGAGAGACTTTAACAGTGCATTCCTGATCATAATTGGAGACTAAAATGTCGTATAAACTTTTCTGGAATTCGCCTAGTTTCAGAGTTACTATCAATTCAATAAAAAAATATTTTTTATTGTGACTCAGTGCAAAACGCTTTTTTGATGGCGATTTCACCCTTTATGGGGTCTAGTCTCGACATTCTTATTGACAGATATCAAAGTGCCAAGGAATACTTTACGTAAACTATTTTTTACGAAAAAAAATGTACTAATTTATTTTAATCGACAGTTTTACCAATAACATTTATGTTTTCATGTTCAAAATCATTAAAAAATCGAAAAAAAAAACAAAAATTTTTTTTTGGCGAAATTGACCTAAATTTATATAACATTTATTACTCCTTATGACCTCAGAAATTCGTGGTTAAAATCTCTCGCAATGCTCACGAGCACCGTGTATACAATACAATACAAATACTCTTTATTGAACACCTCAAAAAGAAAACCAGTACAGAAAATGCATAAAGTCAGAATAGGGGTAAACAACAGGCACATACACAGACATATACATAGACAGGTATATACTTACTCCATTGTACACAAATGTCTTAAAAATGTATTTAGTTGTTTTATATCTATTCGTAATAAAATAACGGGACTTAACCGCGTATATATTTCTAAAAATTACCTTCGACGTTTCGAGGACGACATTGTCCCCGTGGTCCCGAAGAAAGACTGGCTCCAGTTGACATCAACATCTAGCCGCGCGAGTTTTTCGAACTACCCGCACTTGGTCTTGATTATCAACTTGAACGTTTTGCACACTAGGGATGTCACTCGGTCGACATACAACACTCACAATGTCCGGCTTAAATAGATATGTGTAAAAACCGTGAAAGCTTAAATCAGTAGTTGTTTTATGTTTTGTATGTATGTATGTATCACTTTATTGCAATAAACAAATATAGGTATAACATAAAAACAACAGTAACATATATAAAAGATATGCAGATATGACATATTTTTCTGTCTCTGAAAAACACAACTGTCAAAGTGACAAATAAGGACAAACTGTTAGTAGTTAAATGAGGCTTGTTTGAGCTCAAGATAGCTGCGGCGTCCTTAGAATTGTTTTTTGCTCATTTACATAGTTCAGTGTGTAATATTGATAGCTTATGTGTGGTGACCTAACGAACAAGTCTGCAGCTAATGAAAAATTTGTTTAAAAACGCGCGTAACCACCCACGCGGGTTTGTAGGGAGGCTATCACCTTACAATCAGTAAGGCCTCCTTACAATCAGTAAGGCCTCAACCGAACAATGTTGCTTATTTTATTGAAAATGAATAAAATCAAAAGTATACACCTCAACATTGGCAGAATTCACATCGCTAAAACCGGCGAGGAGTAAAAGCCTTAAAAAAAATGAGGCTTGTAAGATGTTTAGGAATAAGAGGGTTAATATTTATTGTCACTTATAGTACCCATACTATCTTCTACTACTATCTATCTTTGCTTAATTTAGGACTAGATTGATCAGTCTGAGCTATCTGCAATTGGTATTATTATTTACTTAATGAAAATAATTGTATTGCTCCTTGACACAAAGAATACAAAACAGTTAAAGGAACACAACTAACACATGTTTCTGTGTAAAATACCTCAATAGGTGTGTCCACACCTGACGCACCGCCTTGCGCAAGGCAGCTCGGCTAGTGTCGACGTGCCTAGCCCGAGGAGTTGCAGCCGTGCGTGCGTTTGCCTCGGCCGAGGCACGTCCACACCTGACACCGCCTTGCGCGGCAATTACCTCGCGAGGCGGCGGCAAGTTATTAGCTTAAAGTTGGTTGAGTTTGAGGGTACAAACCGCTCTGAACAACCCCAAAGAATGTGAAACTAGTTATTAATTTACACACACAAGGTCAAAATTTGATGAGTTTTAATCAAATCTTTTGACTTTGGCAAATCAGAATGTATGATAGAAAAAAATATCTACCATAAAACACATATAATATAAAATACTCTAGTACAATACTTTTATCTAGAAATTAAAGGTTATTTGATGTTCTAACCTAGAAAGCTTTTTAATTCGAGGGTGGAAAGCATTTAAGCTCCATAAAGATTTGGGCACACCGCTGCTTAAAAAACGGTTAAGTACAGATTCGCAGCATAACGCAACGCAAAAGACACGTCACTGCATATACGCGGCGTTAAGCACCGATGTGGCCGCATCTTTAAGTTTAGTTTCTGACATATGAATAATTATTTAAGTGTCTGGGGGGCTGGGGGGTAGACACTAAACGATTCGTACGCGAGCTGGGCCGTCGACTCCGGCAAAAGGGGGAGGATCCCCGCTCCGAGTCGTTCTTGGTGCAAAGGCTGTCCATAGTTATCCAGCGTGGAAATGCAGCAAGCCTTATGGGCACCTTTGCTCCGGGAACGGCAGAGAGCGGGTTATTGGTTTAAATTATTTGTAAAATGTGTTATTTATTTTCTAAAGCTGTTTTATTATTTAAGTGTCTTTATTAATATGCAGTAATATTATTTTATAATATTGTTTGTTCAGCTGTTACATATAGATCGCTGTAAAATGTGCTAGTATAGTGGTAATTTTTTAAGATGTCGGAATCTTACAATAGAGCACCGACAAAGGTACTAAAGATTACCCACAATTGCGACACATTAAAAAAATCAACTATAAATATGTCTGTTGTTGGTAACAGGGTGTATAATAAAAATAATATAGTTTTTTTTAAATTTGTAGATTACTATTTCGTAAATTTAAATATTTTGTAATAAATTGATAAAGGATTTTTTGCAAAACTGATACTGATAAGGTTCTGACGTATAGGAGCAGTAAAAATAACTAAGTTTTCTTTTTAAGTAAAGATTGTTTTAAAGAGTTACTAGGTTCCAGTTAGTAGGCATAACATTAATAAGAATATCATCACATTCTTCCTTTACAGGTATGTATGGACTTGCCTGTGCGGTCAGCCAAATTTGTGCCCAGGAAGAACTGGGTAGTCACAGGCTCAGATGACATGCAGATAAGGGTGTTCAACTACAATACCCTAGAAAGAATACACTCATTTGAAGCCCATTCCGATTATGTTCGATGTATTGCTATCCACCCTACACAGCCTTACATTTTGACTTGCAGTGGTGAGTAATACTTTAACCATTGTCATTTTCACTATCTGTTGAGGCTATTGGTATTGTTCGTAATTTAGCCAGACAGTTGATAGCTAGACTGTAACATCGGTCATTCATAACACGGCTAATGGCCAGTGGCTCAACAATCGGGCTTCGTGACTGTACCTTCTATTTGAATATTTTTTTTATACATGTGTTGAAAGATTCCGAATAGGTACATGGTGTACTCGTACTTATACTTAATTTTATATGCAATGACTGAATGATTTTTATATTACATATTTACATTTATCTTATTTGCAGATGATTTATTGATAAAATTATGGAATTGGGACCGAAACTGGGCTTGTCAGCAAGTGTTTGAAGGGCACACTCACTATGTCATGCAGATCGTCATCAACCCTAAAGATAATAACACCTTCGCAAGTGCCAGTCTCGACACGACCGTGAAGGTAGGTTAAATCCCATTTGATCCCACATTCATTCTTACTAAATGCTCGGTATATTTCAAAGGTTTTGTTTGTTGTTTAGGTTTGGCAGCTGGGCTCTTCCATGTCAAACTTCACATTAGAAGGGCATGAGAAAGGGGTAAACTGTGTCGACTATTACCACGGAGGGGACAAACCCTACCTCATCAGCGGGGCAGACGATCGCCTCGTCAAAATATGGGACTACCAGAACAAAACATGTGTGCAGACCCTAGAAGGTAAGTATTTTATGAACTTTTACTTCAAAATCATATCAATATACTGACCAATTTATGAAATAATGGTTGTTATTTAGGTCACGCGCAAAATGTGTCGGCTGTTTCATTCCACCCGGAACTGCCTATCTTGCTGACTGGCTCCGAGGACGGCACGGTCCGGATATGGCACGCCGGAACTTACAGACTCGAATCCTCACTTAATTATGGGTTTGAAAGAGTTTGGACCATATCTTCAATGCATTCTTCGAATAATGTGGCTATTGGGTATGTGTAAATATAAATGTCACCTCAATCATAAGTTGATGTAAGGACTTTCATATATTAACTTAAACCGGTATTTCAGCTATGATGAAGGTACCATAATGATCAAAGTTGGTAGAGAAGAGCCAGCTATTTCCATGGATGTCAATGGAGGCAAAATAATCTGGGCGAAACATTCCGAAATGCAACAAGTTAACTTGAAAGCCCTACCTGAAGGTAACCTCGGCGTGTAATTACATAATATATCCGTTCCTTAAAGTCGACCATATAATTAATCAGCTTCCTTATCATCAGGTACTGAAATGAAAGACGGCGAACGAGTTCCAGTAGTTGCCAAAGACATGGGCTCCTGTGAAATCTATCCCCAAACCATTGCACATAACCCTAACGGCAGATTCGTCGTGGTGTGTGGTGACGGAGAATATATCATATACACGGCTATGGCCCTCAGGAACAAGGCCTTCGGAACCGCGCAGGAGTTCGTGTGGGCGTTCGACAGCTCGGAATACGCGACGCTGGAGAACTCCAGCACTATCAAAGTTTTTAAGAACTTCAAAGAAAGAAAAAGCTTCAAGCCTGAATACGGTGCTGAAGGTACGGATTCCACCCATTCTGAATCAAAATGAACACCACCTAGCATGTTTGCTGCTTCCTATGATATATTTGGTTTGTTTCGCAGGAATCTTCGGCGGGTATATGCTCGGAGTGAAGTCTATCAGCGGAATGGCATTCTCATTTTATGACTGGGAGCATCTAGAGTTGATAAGACGGTAAGAGCCTAAATATTATTTTAATTTGTGCGAAATTCAATACATATTAATATAAGCATTTTTGTAATTGGACCTGCGCGAGTTGATAAATTATATTGTTATTTTATTTTTGTTATTTGGGTATTTCACACTATGTAAAGGTTGTAAAAATCTCTAAAATTAAAGTAATGGATACCAGTTCTAGCCAAGTTCATCAGGGTGAATTACCATTTCGCGGTAACGGAGGCAGCCACACTACTCTTATCTATTTAAAAATAGACAAATATGAGCGAAATTCTCTACATCTTATTTACTGACAACGCCTTCCCACCATTACATACTTTTGAAGCATTTTTTTACCCCATATGAGTAAGAATGCAGTATCATGAGAATATTGATTGCTAAAATATAGTACATACGATATAAATTTAACACAACTCATAAAGAACCAGTAGACAACTATACATACTATAATAAGTAACACGTTTTATTTCCTATCGAGCTAAAGCGAATGATAAATTAAACTTACACATAAATGAGAATGTGGGGACAATGGCGATTATAACTGGGCGATACTCGTTTCGTCAAAGGGTCACAGATCTAACATAAACTACTAGGTATTTGATAGACATGTCAATTTCTGAGGAAGATCGCAGTTCTAACCTTAGAACCTAACCAACTTGTCTGTAGCCATCCAAATTTTTGTGGAAGCTTGCAGTTCTAACCTAACCTACCCTGCTATTCGCCATTTGACTATATCACTTACTTTTAAAATTGTATCGAATAAACAATTCACGAAAATTATAACTTTTACAACATAATTTGAATATAGTGATAATTTGGCCACTGTAGTTAGGTCTAATTTAATGTAAATGTAGCAGTTGGTACATTATATTATATATACATCTTACTTACATTATATATTGCACTCATTAGGTAATACGAAACAATGGTATGTCAAAGTATAATAATTATATCATTTGAAATTATCATACTCGTATGATATCATATCATAATTACATATGGGTGTTTTAAAATGCTAACATAATACCAGATGAAAGTACCCAAATTTTATAAAAATCATAATAACATTGTAGAAACAGCGGCTCCGCTCGCATGCACGATTGATGTAATATTATGATTTTATTATTAATTTAAATATCGCGTACGATCATACGGAGTGTGCCGTAGCAATTTCATTATTATTTCAATCAACTGAATGTAAATGTATTCAACAATCTCGCAAGGTAATTGCGATGTAGTGGTCTCGCTTCCACCCGCGAGCGAATTTCTCTTTCTGGCAGATTACAATATTCGCTAGTCCCCACATTCTTATGCGTGAACCACAATGTAAACCAAGTAAATAACAAGAAGATAAGGCTAAACGCTGAGAACTGGAACACTGTTAATGCTAAAGCCGTGTCCAAATTATACTTTCGACCGCGGCCATCCCACAAGCATGATGTATATTCGAGCTGCCTTACGTGGCACACATGTCCATATTACTGCGAACATATGTCTCGCGTGTAATCCAAACATGACTTAGGCCACTTGATCGTCTGTCTGTAAGTGTAAATGAGTCATCTCATCAGTTCATTGGCTGCAATCTGTAATAAGTCGACAGATGAAAATAGTAAATTGTGAAAATCTAGGCAAAATTAGTCCTAATTTCGTGCCTTTCTGTTGTATCACGTAAAATATCAAGTATTTACGCATAGGCACAGGACTAGAATTGTATGCATAATAGTGTGGAGTAATCTGACAGCTACTGGCATACAAAGCTGTTTAAAAATTTATGTAAAGTGCTGTCACATTACTGCACTCAATTAAGAATTCTACCTTAACGCGAGTATTGACGTGGCAAGGTTTATAACTTTGACTCGTAAATAAATAAAACTAAAAAAAACCTGCCTTAGCGAGTGCAGTCTCTTTAACCTATTGACAGCCACAGTCGGCTGTGGCCGACATCAAAAAGTTCTGCCATGGACGCCAACGACGGCTATAGCCGACAGGCTTTGTAATGCAATAGGGACCTACGCGGGCTTCCGCAAAGTTCAATTTCGCTTGACAAAACGCGATTACGTGGCGTCGGTGGCGCGTCATTTTTGTTCAATGCTTGGCGGTCAAAAGGTTAACCGATTGTTGGTCACTTGTATATCATGTACATTGTCAGTCAATAAGTAGCTTAGCTAGCCCGATGCTCACACCCGACACGATCTCGTACGAACCTGGGCTCTGCTGCTGCCTGGATGTCACCTCGGGAATGTCACTATGTGAACTTGTGTGTGCAGTATCGAGATCCAGCCGCGGCACGTGTACTGGTCGGAGAGCGGGTCGCTGGTGTGCCTGGCCACAGACGAGACGTACTACGTGCTGCGGCTCAACTCGGCCGTGGTGACGCGCGCGCGCGCCTCCAACACCGGCATCACCGACGACGGCATCGAGGACGCGTTCGAGGTGATCCACTGCACCTTACTGTTTAGGCTGGCCGCAGACAGAAGGCGGTCGACGAAGATCTGCGTTCGAGCTCCCATATAAGTCCAATGGAACGCGAACGCAGAACTCCAGTGACCGCCTGCCGTGTGTTTGGACTCTTAGCTTAGGGAGTCACGAGGTATTTCGGCGGGATTATAATTTTTACTTCCTTTTTAGCGATTTATCGTTTTAGGGAAAGCATTCCACCAGATATGAGCGAGGGAGGATGCGTTACTAGGAATGTGTTTGTTACGATCCAATAGAATTACTTCATTTAAAACCTGTCTTCGCACAGGTTGGATTAGTATATTTATTTGTTCGAAGGATTATTCTATCGTTGCATTAATGTAATTTCTTAGGGATCGCAACTTGGGGGTTTTAAATAAAAATGAAGTAATAAATTTTGAAATTAGTGGTCATTACATGTTATATACTATTGTTACGTGCGTATTGTAGGTGGTTGGTGACGTGAACGAGACAGTGAAGACCGGGCTATGGGTAGGCGACTGTTTCATCTACACCAACTCGCTCAACAGACTGAACTACTACGTCGGTGGCGAGATCGTAACGATATCGCACCTCGACCACACCATGTACATCCTCGGATACGTCGCTAAGGAGAACAGGTACATCTAACAACCACCGCACCAATTTCGTGGTTAATTGACCTTTTGTATTAGATTACCTACTTTCCCAAAATAAATAATAAGTCAACTGAGGCACATTTATTGCTAAGGTAAGGCTTAATACTTTAATACTTAATTCTGGATTATAGAAACAGGGCTATAGAGCACCATGTTAAGCTGTCGAACATGCAGCACGAATTATTCAAACTTATTTACAATAAATAACTATGTCCTAACTAAAGTATCTGGCTTTATATGTAAAGTATTTTCCAAACTGCCTTAATTGGCGTTAGCTCTATGTATGAAATGAATACAAAAAAACCGGCCAAGTGCGTGTCGGACTACGCATAGGAGGGTTCCGTACCTTCAATGTAATAAAAACCAAACTAATACCAAAAGGTCGTATCTGATGCCTATGGAAGAAGTATTTTGGAGATAACTCAAAAATGGCTGAACCGATAATGTACAAAATAATTTTCGTAGAAAGTATATGATAAGGCACATCGCCTCAAATTTTTTCATATTTTTTGGACTTACGGTTCAAAAGTTACCGGGGGGGCTACACAATTTTTATGACTTTCGAAGTGATTATTTCAGAAAATATTCACTTAATCACAAAATGGTCAAAGAAACCTCAATGTTATTTTTAAAGACCTATCGATTGATGTGTCAAATGTTGATATTTGGTTAAAAAACATTTTTTGAAATGTAGTTACATCTAAACATCGGTATCAACGTTCAAATTTCATGGCAAAGTACGGTTTGCAGAAAAACAAATACAAACAAATATATCTAGTATTTTGAACATTTCTTTTTTTTACTAAAAAAAAGACGCTAAATAGTAGTTTATACATCGTGACATACTTAATTATGTCACTATTGTATACAATACTTTTTCTACGAGTGCTCAAAATAGGCAAGCCAGTAGGAATTGTTCGAAGAATGTGTTACAACTTGCTGCCACTATATAATCGAGTAACTTCAATCTTTCATTTTAAAATAGTCGACGATGCTAAAATGTGCGCTCCATCGAAAATAAAAATGTGTTTGGTGGATTTTGCTGTTAACCTTTGATTAGATAAATAAACAAAATACCTTTCCTTTCCACACTCACTGAGGTTAGGGAAGGTTAGTCAAATAATAAAAATATTGCACACATTATACTATTACACTTAATGGTATTTCAACTTATTTTCTGTTAGACAGTTCTTTGATAATTTGTATGGTGTTATTAACACGGATTTTCTTTAAAATATTATTTAATTTTAGATAAAGTTGTCAGTCCTTTTGGTGTAATTTTAATATATTTTTTGCAACCAATGAATTGTTTTTATTGTATCTACAGAGCTCAGTTTGGGACCTTAAAACAATTATTCATACTTAGCAATTATACTAAAGTGTTTATCCACGAATAGTAACTCAACATTCAGTTTCCCGGTTGCGGAAAAAATTCTTTACTTTAGCTATATTGCACTTGATTCACGCGGATTTAAAGCGTCGATAACAACGATTTGAACATAATGTTTGTGAATAGTGATAATATGAGGCAGCATTTATCCATGTGCCCCATCTTTAACTACACTCGTCGGGGCGAAAGAGGAATGTTTTCACACGTTTCTCGAAATATTTTTTTGCTTGAAGTTCTGAAAGAGCGTTACGAAATTTTTTTTTGAGTCAATCAAACTCTTTATGGCAAAGATTTACGATTTTTTTTTGTTTATGGCAAAGATTTCGAAGTATTTCTGCGACTAAATTAAAGTTTAAGTTAGCTGCATCATAATTAAATTTAAATGAAAATAAATATTATTAAAAATTAAATATTCGAATGTATTTATTTTTCTGCTATCCCTACCGGGTGCCATGAAAATAGAACGTTGATACCGATGTTTAGTTACATCTATGGAGCGCCCCCATAAAAATATTTTTTTGTTTTTCAAATTTAACTCCATAACTAAGTAGCGGCATACAAAATACATCTTATGTGTAAATTTTATTCATATACGTCGTATAGTTTCCGAGTAAAATAGCTGTGACATACGGACGGACAGACAGACAGACAGACATGACGAATCCATAAGAGTTCGGTTTTTTGCCATTTGGCTACGGAACCCTGAAAAATGCCGAATGCGATGCAAGCATTACTAAAAACATCAAAAGCAGTGTTTTTAAAATCTGTTAAATAAAGGTGTTTTTAATTTTTTTTAAATTTCCTTTAAAACCTTTTAGCAACCAAGCAAAGTGTCGTTGATTGACGAATAGTATAGGGAAGAAAATCACCTTTGTAAATAAAACCTTGCCTCAATACTAAGTATTTGCGCATGTATGTGCAGGCTGTACTTAAACGACAAGGAGCTGAACGTGGTGTCGTACTCGCTGCTGCTGTCGGTGCTGGAGTACCAGACGGCGGTGATGCGCGGCGACTTCGAGACCGCCGACCGCGTGCTGCCCACCGTGCCGCACGACCACCGCACCAGGGTCGCGCACTTCCTCGAGAAACAGGTGTGCTTCTTATTGCCACTTGACACACGCTTCTTTCAAGTTTACCTATTCTAGTATTCTATCTCTGCGCGTATTTGTATCACTGTCCTGCATCTTGAACGTGGTTAGTACTGCTAAAAACAGTTGAGAGTAGTGACAAATCAGCGGTTTATATTGCTCGAATCAAAGGATAAAACACACATTTATTGTAAGTCTGACATACATAGATTACAAGGCTGATTTAAAGGAATCATTGGCTAAAATCCAACTACCAGTGTACCAAGAAGTTGACTGGCGCACTCAAAATAATGAAACAAATGTATGCAAAAAGTAGAGTTTTCATATTATTGCTTGTTTTCGTTTAGCGTTTCGTTTTCAACTGTTGCTGAATGTCTGTAAATACATTGTCAGAGTTGGTGGAAAAGATGTGCCAGGTTTAGCGATTCGACGTGAACAATGCTTTACTTTGTGTCCAGGGCTTCAAGCAGCAGGCGCTCGCGGTATCGACGGAGCCGGAGCACCAGTTCGAGCTGGCGCTCGCGCTCGGTGAGCTGGGGCGCGCGCGGCAGCTGGCCGAGGAGGCGGCGGCGGCCGAGGGCGCGCCGTCGCGCACGGCGGCGGCGCGGTGGGCGCGGCTCGGCGCCGCCGCCGCCGCGCACGCCGACCAGGACCTCACCAAGACTTGCTACCAGAAGGCGCAGGATTACAGCGCGCTTTTGCTCTTCGCCGCCAGTACTGGTATGTACGAGTTCTTTTACATTTATTATTGAGTTTAATTTATATTGCCGCCCATGCCTAGAAACACAAGCAAAAACTAATAACCTTTGACTTTACCACGAATTTTGGGTATTTTTCAATTTGTTTCTTGGGTATATTTTTATTCCTCTTTTTTATTGCAAACGACACGCGTTAAGTCAGATGTCTTACAGTCAAGATAAATATTATTTATAACTGCGCGTTGGTTACACAGACGAAACTATGATATACATATTACTTGCTTCATCATTTTTTTACACCACGACGGTGGCAAACAAGCATACGGCCCGCCTGATGATAAGCAGTTACCGTAGCCTATGGACGCATGCAACCCCAGAGGTTTCGCGTTACCTACCCTTTAAGAACCTATACAGTCCTTTTTTGAAGAACCTCATACTGTAGCCCGCTGGGAATACCTGATATGTTTGGAAACAAGTACACCAACTAGTAATACGCATGATGACACATGTTGAATTATGCAATAAAATTTCGTTGATAGGATGCAAAATGGTCAATATATCCAACTAAAAGTGAAAATTCTATCAAGCTGCAAAATTTCTAAATATTACGATTTTTTAAAATGCGAAATTAAAAAAAAAACAATGACACCATTCGATTTTTAACATTTTACTGTAAAATAAATTGTATAGCAACCATATATTAGTATTTTGTGCAACAGGTACATAATAAGGGTTCTTAAGATTCGAGGGTCGAAGTTACAAAATGAGGCGAAGCCGAATTTTGTAATAACAGACCCGAGAATTTTAAGACCTAATTATGTACCGTTGCACACGAAACTTTTTCTACGACAGTAGCAAAAACGTAATTAATAAATAATTTTAAAGATCTTAAGTATCACGAGTACATAAATCAATTTTGTTTTAAGATTTTTCTATCAACTAATAACTCTTACTTTTGTGCCGAAGTCTTCGGATATTCACTGTGAAGTTTTCTTGTCACTTATTTTATGAAAATTAACATAAACTTCTTGATATTAACATAATATACGAGTTTAAATACAAAAATTAAGCCGTACATTGTGTTGAAACTTTTTAAATATTAACTTTTTGACTAAATGTCATAGACAGACCACGAGTTGGTTTTCAATTGCAAAAAAATATGGCTTCGTTCAAGTAACTCTCAATGCAAAAGTTTACATTAAAGTACTATTATGCTTTTCATAAATATGAAAACTAAATTATTTAAGATATTAATACTTTAAAAAAGACATGATAATGTTTTTATCATAGTTTGTGCAAAAATAATTTCAAGTATATATCAATTTAAAAATATAATTTATATTGTAAACAAGAACGAACTGTTATTAGACATGGCACCTGGAAGTCAGTGTATTAAAAAAACAAAAACAGTTGCACAATATGTTTTGTGTGACTGCTAGCAGTTATAGAAAGTACCTATAGACAAATAGACTTTAGCGCCTTCACTTAAATGATGTAGTTTTAGATACCACTATCAGTCATTCAATTGGCATATAGAAGTGCCGGAGTAGAAAAATACATAAACGCAACATTTCACTGTAAAAATAGCAATTTCATTTCATATCCTTACTTTAAACAGGGCGACTATGTGATCGTGACGTCACTTTTGCACGTCATTTTGTTAGGAGCGTTTTGAGAAACAAATGCAAATCTCGGATTTTAAGTCTCATTTCTGACTTTTGTGTTGCTATAACGCAATTCACTCCATATAGACATTTGATCCTCACAACGAAACGAATCGATTGATACCATACATGAAAAAAATTCACCATGCCTTGTAAACGTTGTGTTTCGTTTAGCCGACGAGGCGCTGCTGGAGGAGGTGGCCACGCTGTCGGCGGCGAGCGGCGACGACAACATCGCGTTCGCGGCCAACTTCACGCTGAACCGGCTCGACGCCTGCCTGCAGCTGCTCATCGCGCGCCGCCGCCTGCCCGAGGCCGCCTTCTTCGCCAGGTCAGACGCGCGTACTCTACTACCCTACCCTACTCATCGCCGGTTTCCAATACACTCTATTCATGTTTCTGTACTGCACCTGTTTTTTTGTATAATTCGAATACGAACTCTACCGAATATTCGTAACATTGTGCAAAGCCGTGTGCGATACTATTCTTTGAAGGCCCAATTTTTATTTAACGCTTTGACCGTCAGGTAAGTTATAATGCCAACACATCATAAAAAGGTAAATCATTAAATGGACGTCAATTGACGTCGGTGGCCTGTGGCCCAACTTACCGATACCATCTTTGGCGGTTAAGTTTAAAATATACATACGAACCGAATTGGTTTAAATGATAGTAATCTCCACAAATATTAGTACGTTAGTAATTTTGCAGTATTGTTGCAGATCCTACATTCCATCAAAAATGTGCGAGGTGGTGAAGCTGTGGCGCGAGTCTGTCAGCGCCACCAACAAGCGCTCCGGTCAGTCGCTCGCCGACCCTGAGAACTACGAGAACTTGTTCCCGGAATTTGCGGTTAGTGAACCGTTTTCACATACAAAATTTACTGCCAAAGGTATTTTAAATGCAAGTTTTCCGAAAACGAAATAAGAGGCGGAAAGTTAAGAAAGCTGACCTCGCTATTATGTGGGAAACGTGCTGTTATTTACTTATTTTCATTCAATATTTTAAATACAGTAAAATGCTCTTAGATTGAAAGCAGTTCGTAGATATGTAAAATCAAATGCTTCGCTCAATAAATAATCAATCTAATATCATCTGCATATTAGGTAGTATATCGGTTGTCAACTTTATGAAAAATAATTCTCAGTACGTTAAAGAGGTTTTAATGATTAGGTAATAGTACATTATTGTCGAGGAGGTGAAGTAGCACATTGATGGCTGAGTGTTACGTTTAAACGGACGACTTTAGGAGTCCGTTTAATTTAATACGAAGCCAGCAATGGCCCTTCGCGCCGAGTCCAATATAGTGCTTTATTCAAAAATAATGCAAAACAGCCAACGTTGATGAACAACAAACAATATTGACATAAATAATATAACTTCTAGGTTAAAAGAATGACTACTACCGCGAGCATCGAATTTCGATTCGAATCCTATAATTATCTCTATCTCCATCGCTTCTCATTTTGAGTGAGAGAGACAGATTTATTCGAAACTACAATTTTCTATGTTCGCGGTACACGCTCAGCTTTGCCGCCTTTATATCTTTTTATTAAAAAGTTTGAAGTGTATTTTTCTTCTGAATTTACCGTAAGCTATTTGAGATAACTAAAAAGTCGCGGTACCAACATTATAAATAACAAATACCGATGTTCTGTTTTGGCTGTTTAGGACCTTTGCCTTTATTTTTGTATGGCTGTTGAACTTTTTAAAAAGTTTGTACCTCGACAAAAATGGAATTTGTATGCAAAATTTATGTCGCGAAATCGAGCCTGCAATTTCCGTAACTTTTTAATTTTTATTTGACCATAAACTAGGCACTTCGCCGCCTAGTTTTTAACCGTAAAAGTCAACCTTGCCGGACATTTTTGAATAAAAGTTATTAAAATGCGCGATCATTATAACATAACCGGAGTCTTAAAAATGTTTATCTACACTCGCATTGTAAGTCCTCTAAAACGTGTTCAAAAACGGTAGACAGTAACGTAATTTTAACTTTAAATGCTCAAACATTGATGTGTCATAAGAGTCATAACACATCAAAACTCATAAGTTTTGATAACATAATGTACACCTGCGCGGCCGCCGACACGCTCCCCGACCGCCGGCACTCTCCCTCCCGACCGCCGGCACAATCGAGTTGGCCATGGCGGTGCAATGGCGGCCATTCTATGGTTTCCGAACACGGCAAATAGTATAATAATATCATTATGTCCGATGATGATACTTTTTACTCCGCCAGCAATGATAGTTCGGCTTTTTTGTGTATTAGCTCATTCAACACTTCACACAGCTTAAATTCAATTTTAGCGCGCGAACTCAATTCTTCCTGTTTTAATGTTTGCCACATAAACGCTCAAAGTATACCGTCCCATTACAGTGACCTTGTTGATAAGTTCCAAACTGATCTTATCCATGCAATCCTGGTGTCAGAGAGTTGGCTAAAACCTTCTCTAAATTCAACTTCATATGCTCTGCCCGGATATGTCTTAATAAGGAATGATCGTACTGGGAAGGGTGGCGGAGGCGTGGCTATTTACCTCAGGAGCTCCATTCCGTACAAGTTATTGAATTCCACACAGTCTCAGTACTCTAGTTCTGCGGAATGGGTTTTCCTAGAGGTAAATGTTAAAGGAGTCAAGGCGGTTCTCGGCGTTGTTTATTGTCCTCCCTCAATTGACTATTTCTCGGACCTGGAACAAGTTCTGGAGTCAGTCAGTACGGACTACACACATCACCTGGTAATGGGAGATCTTAACACAGACCTTTGTAAAGACTCGCCCCGTAGCCGCAGGCTGACATCGTTACTTCAGTCTGTTAACATATCTCTCCTCCCTCTTGCTCCGACGCACCATACCGCCAGTGCGGACACGTATCTAGATGTCATTCTTTCATCATCCCCCGATCTTGTAGTAAAGCATGGTCAGCTTTTGGCCCCGTGTTTCTCCCACCATGACCTTATTTATGCTTGCTACAAACTTAAACCCCCAAAAAGCAGATCTGCTCTAGTAACCATGCGCAGCTTTGCTAAGGTGGACACTGACTCTCTTTTAAGCGACGCAGCGGCCATTTACTGGTCACCCGTGATCACTGCCTCCTCGGTAGATACCAAGGTATCTCTGTTTAATGCGTCTTTGTTAGGGCTTTTTGACAAACACGCACCCGTACGCACTGTTCGTGTCAAGCGTCCCCCGGCGCCCTGGATAACTGCGGGAGTGCGCATGGCCATGAGAAGAAGGGACCGAGCTTTCCGACTTTATAAGCGAGACCGCACCGACGAGAACTGGAAGCATTTCAAGATAGCACGAAATCGATGCAATCAGATGGTGCGCGCAGCTAAACGTCGATTCATTCATCAAAATGTTGCATCCTCTTCCATGGCCGACGTCTGGAAGTTCCTGAAGTCGTTGGGTCTGGGTAAACAAGTGAATGGATATGATAGCTCGTCCTTTTCACTAAATGATCTCAACAGATATTTTTCCTCTGCTCTTTCCGTCACTGATCAAGTAATAGTCATTACCCTCTGTATTATTTCGTCTCTACCCTCTTCCTTGACAGAATCTTTTTCTTACCACCCGGCATCTCAGACAGACGTAAAAAAGATTATTCAAGCCATTCAATCGAAAGCCGTCGGCTGCGACGATGTGAGTCGTTACATGATAGTCTCGGTCTTGGAGTGTGTGCTTCCTGTAATCACTCATATCGTCAACTTCTCTCTGATTAATGGCGAATTTCCTGCTCTTTGGAGAAAAGCTTATGTTATTCCTCTCCCAAAAATCAGTAATCCCTTGTCACCCAGTAATTTCCGGCCCATATCAATTTTACCTTTCCTGTCGAAGATTGCTGAAGCGGTGGCACACAAACAGTTCTCTCACTATATTCAGGTAAATAAATTGCTGAGCCCCGTTCAGTCCGGTTTTCGACCTGGTCATAGCACCTGTACTGCATTAATAAAAGTGACGGACGATATTAGGCGTGGCATGGAGAGTCAGATGGTCACAGTACTGGTATTCATTGACTTTTCTAACGCGTTTAATACAGAAGACCACGACATTCTCCTTGCCTTGCTTATGCATCTAAATGTATCGCAGTCAGCGCTCAACTGGTTCCATGCTTACCTTGAGGGCCGTCAGCAAGCGGTGCGTGTCGACCGGTCCCTATCGGACTGGTGCGACCTAGTCACTGGCGTACCTCAAGGAGGTATCCTTTCTCCTCTTCTCTTTTCCATCTTTATTAACTTTATAACTCCTGACTTTCGCTGCGCTCACCATCTGTATGCGGATGATCTACAACTTTACGACCAGTGCAAAGTGACAGACATATTAACCACCATTGACAAGTTGAACAGAGATCTCACGCACATACAACAGTGGTCCGAAAAGTTCGGCTTATTTGTTAACCCTACAAAGTGTCAGGCCATTGTCGTTGGAAGCTCCAAACAACTTGTCAAGCTTGACTTTAACACTATTGGGCCTGTGCATTTTAACGGAATTCCCATTCCTTTTAGTCAGAGTGTCAAAGACTTGGGCGTGCACTTGGACTGCACCTTGAGCTGGAGACCACAAATTGCTGAGATCAGTCGGAAGGTCACATGGTCACTTCACTCACTAAACAAGCTCAGGCACTTCTTGCCCATTAAAACTAAGGTCTTGTTAGTTAACGCGTTGATATTGCCAATTATAGACTATGGTGATGTGTGCTATCCCGATTTGAATGAAGAGCACCTTGACAAACTGGATCGACTCCTTAATAATTGCATCAGATTTATTTTCTGCCTCCGTAAATACGACCACGTGTCGGAGTTTCACGCGCAACTTGGTTGGTTTCCCATTTGGCAGCGGCGAAATATCCGCTTGCTATGTACTCTCTACTCAATACTCAATGATTCGCAAGCCCCTGAGTATCTTAAAACCTCCCTTCAGTTTTATGGTGTCTGTCGCGATCGTCAACTTCGCTCTTCGGGCAATCTGTCTCTCTCCATCCCTCTTCATCGGTCTGGTTTCATGTCCAATTCATTTGCCATTCGAGCAGCTCGTCTCTGGAACAGTCTTCCCCCTAAAATTAGAAAAGCACCGAGCAAGTACGCTTTAAAAAAATCTGTGCGTGATTTCTTTGCTGGTGGATCAAAGAAATTCTAAGTATCTTCTCTAACAAGATTCTTTGGATATGTATTTATATATGTATGGTCGTATGTATGTATGTATATATATGTATCTATGTATGTATGTATTGATTTATGTATTTTATGTATATTAGAATTAAGGATGTAGTTTCGCATCTTTTTAAAGTTTTATGCTTCTGTCATATAATTTGTTTTCTGTATAGTTACAAGCACCGCCTACAATCTTTCTGCTTGGCCCTAAGGTTGACTGGTAGAGAATGCCTCATGGCATTAAGTTCGCCTTTTGTACGATAAGTTTTCTTTTTGTGCAATAAAGATTAAATAAATAAATAAATATAAATAATATGAGTGTAGATAAAGCAGTGTATGCAACTGTACGTAATTAGGCCTTAAAACACTCGTGTGATCTTATTATGAAACTCACCTGCGGCTCGTTTTATAAAACCACACTCGTATTTTAAGGACCCTTATTTTATTACGTAACAGTTACATAAACTACTATAGTATAATTAGGCAGGATACATGTGCGTTTCGAAATTATTAAATTTCTAATCTACGTTAACAGGAATCATTAGAACTGGAGAGGTTTCAAAAGGAGTTCGGCTTTGAGGACAGTTCACAGCTAGCGTCGTACCCGTCGAACTGGAAGCATTGCAACATCGACCGCGAGCTGGCGGAGGAGAAGGCGGCGGCGGAGCGGAGCGGCCGGTGGCGGCGGCCGCGCCCCGACCACGACGAGCTGGCCAAGCCCGCGCAGGGGCCCAGCAGCGACAGGTTGGTGATACACCCTGTACACGGCGAGCTGGCCACGGCAGATATGACACAATAATGAGAGCGACGAAACGCCTCGTGTTAGTTTTCTATACTATGCTTATTTCTAGATCCGGACATCTGGCAGCTGTAAAGTGGTGGAGGTCGAAGAATGCAAACCACTTTAAGAATACATATCCTAGAGTTCTGGTTTTGATGCAGTATTATTAGAAATTATATAAATAATTAGATAATATCATTGCAAAAACTTTCTGATGGTGGAAAGTAGTCCAAAACGACGTATAATGTAATTCGCCTACTGTTTCTGTTTCCGAAATAATACGCAATGTTTTTTTGTTCTAATGGTAAAGTATAGACCCTGCCCTTTATACCTGAGACAACTTCGGCAGTTTTTACCTATTTTGGTATTACTATTTTCCAATTCAAAAATTTTGCTAGTCTGTCACTCTGACCTCCACCCATTAAAAGCTGCCAGATGCCTGGATCTAGCAATAAGGATAGTATAGCAATCTAACTAGACGGGTTTTGTTGTCCTCATTATTGTGTCATATCTGACGTGGCCAGCTCTTAGTCCACTGTTTACACATTTATTAGTGTTTCTTCTTCTTCTTCAACCCTGTATTTTTTTTAAATTACGTTTGTGAAAAACAAATTTATGCTAAAATAATATATAAATGTACAAGTCCTGACTGACTCACTTAAATCAACGCCCAGCCCGAACCGTTGGCCCTAGAGAGCTGAATTTTTCACAAATAGGTAGTTTTTATAACGTTAGTATCCACTAAGAAGGGGTTTTACAAAATTCATCCCCTATGGGGATGAAATGAGGGTCCAAAGTTTATATGGCGAAACCAGATCAGTTTCGACTATTTTATTCTAACTTCACACGAGTATTTCATATAATAAATTAGTAAATACGTGTTTCAGGATTTTTCAAAATTCACCCCCTAAGGGGATTAAATGGGGGTCCAAAGCTTGTATTTTATACAATAGACCGTACTGTAAAAATATCGACGACGCCGCAGTGTAGCGCAGTCCCACTTTATTTGGAAACCGATTGTAAAACATTAACATTCAATGACTCGTAACGTAACTCATATTTGCCATAATTAATATTCTGGTATGGCAAAATATTCACAACATTGTTAAATTTGAAATAATTCCGTGAATCCCACTTAATTACTTTGCTATACACATGCAAAGCGGGATCTCGCTCGCTCACCGGCACCGCATGCGGACACTGCAGGAGTAAGCCAAGCCGCCTTATAGTTTCGCCATGTGCGTCTGTCTGTCCGCGGTCTAGCTCGGTGACCGTTAGGACTAGAAAGCTGAAATTTGGTATCAGTAGGTGCATAAAAAACCGACCAAGTGCGTGTCGGACCACGCATAATGGAGGGTTCCGTACCTTCAGTGGAATAAGAACCAAACTAATACCACAAGGTCGTATCTGATGCTAATGGAAGAAGTTTTTTGGAGATAACTCAAATATGGCTGAATCGATAATGTTCAAAACAATTTTTGTAGAAAGTATATGTGATAGAGCGCATCTTCTTAATTTTTTTCATATTTTTAGGACTTAACGCTCAAAAGTTACAGGGGGGAGGGGACCGCGATCTTATTTTTAAAGACATCCACCTTATGTCTAAATTTTATTAAGGCGACGATATATGCAAACATGTCAAATCGAGGTGTTTTTGTGCAAGGTTTTTGAAGAAAACAAACCACGTTGGAGCATGAGTGTTACATTTTCTGTAGGGGCATATAGTTGTGTTCGCTGTACCGATACGTGCTTGGTCTTGTATAACATAATTAGGTATATATATCATCGTTAAGAAACTGTTTTGGAGAAAACTTGTCGCAAGTTTTATGTCGGTCAGAAATAATTCTATGTTGCGAAATTAAACATAACTACGTCTTAGCACATTACTAATGTTCGGCAGATACTATAGTCGTATTAAGCGGTTAATAAAGGTTTAAGACGCTAAACCTTGTAAGAGCCTGTAATAATCAGAACTATGCAATTGCTAATAAAACTTATAGGCGTTTATTCTATTGCAGCCAGAGACATGTTTCATGTGTCAAATTTGAGTAATATGATTAGTAATTTTGAGTGCGGAAATTCGTTCCACATAGCTTAGGTTATAGTACGCTTGCTTACTAAGTAGATATGTCCGAGTTCAAATCTAGGCTGGCTTTTTTGTTTATTTTTTTATCTCATTTCTCATTTATATTTTCAATCCTGATCCTAAGCGATTTATAGGTATTTTTGGACAAAAAAAAGTCAAATCATACTATAGTCAAGTTACTAGTTAGTTTAATCTTTTTATTTTGATTTTTTTACCCAATATATTTAAACTACCAACTTGTAAAAGAGACTAATTCATTATTCAATTTTTACAGTGGGTATGGGTACTTTTTACCATAGACGGCTTCGTCCATGTTTTTACCATAATTTGTATTACAAGAGCGCGTTTGTTCGAGCAGTTTCCATCCGAGGCGACGTTGCCAGCTTACTTTCATTTGCTCATTTCGCTTCTTGCTTTGCGCTGTTGCAAGCTAGATCTATATTATGATATGAATGACGGATTCATTGAATAGAATCAAATGCGCTTGAAGTTGGAACACATTCGTGCATTTGTCAATGATTTGTCCACATCATCGTGATAGGTTATATATCTCTCTCTTTACTATGGAATAAGAAAGAAACAATCGGCTCGGCTGTCCCGGTACTCTGCGATGTCTGGTCGCGCCATTAGGTTTATATGGCTTATTGTATGTTCGTTTTCGTACGATTTAAAAGATATAGTGAATTATTAATGTTATTATTAGGTAGGTAAGTAGATAGGGAATTAATTTAATCGTATAAGTATATATACCAATATAATTTCTCACAATCCCTAAAATGAAAAAACCAATAAGTACTCGTAAGGTACGATGGGGTAAGATCGGACCATTTTTGAACTAGTTGGTCAGCTTTCAGGGCTGACTTTTATGCTTTACCTTTGTAAGAATTTCTCGAATTATAAATCCTTGTTTCAAATCAGTATGAAGTGTACCTAAGCTGTTTGTCGTGTATAAAATTTCAAAATCTACTCCTTCTACTTAAGATTGGACTATTCAATAAAATGTACTCTTAGTAAGTTTTTAGGTGCTAGTTTTCTTCCACTTATCGATTTTGCCAGCTTTGTAATGCAATAATAAATTTTGAAGTGCCCGTTCTAGAGCTTATATGATCTTGTTTAGATTAATATTATACGAAAATAAATCATACTCGAAAGGTTTTTTATACTAAAACATTTTTTGTAAAAGTGGAGTATGTGTCAGTTTTAAGTCCATACTTATTGATATATTGATATTCAAGTTTTTCAAATTAAACCTTATAATTAATATATCAATTAAACAATAAATAATTATTATCAATGGCCAATTTGACCTCAAAAAGTTTTTTCCGTGTAGACGGAGAGCTGGCCACGTCAGATATGACACAATAGTCAGGTTTCATTGCTCTCATTATTGTGTCATATCTGACGTGGCCAGCTCTTAGTCCAATAAATTTGTAGCAGTTTAATCAGGTGGACGGCAACCCGGACGGGAAACTAGCATAACCACCCTATGCACGGTTTCTAATAATAGATATAATTATAAACCGCCTGTATTATGTTCATGTCAACCTTTCAGCATTTTCTCAAACTTTTCAAAAACGAGTGAGTTAAAAATATTGAGAGTGGAAAGACAAGATGTTTCAAACCTTTGAAGCAAGATGTTTCAAAATTTAAAAAAATTTAAGAAACTCTTTTGGCTATAATTCTTTTTTTTTTTCCCCACCCTACTTGAAGAGATATATTATATGGACGTATCCATACTAATATTATAGTGTGTCTGTCTGTTAACTCTTCACGCTTAAACCGCTCAACTAATTTAGATGAAATTTGGTATGTATAAGGGGGTGAAAACGGAATGGAAGTTTATATGGAATTTTTGCTCCCTGTTGACTTGAAATAGCATACATACTAGTTTTATATTTGCTCTTAGATTTTACTAACTAGTAACTTTTATTTTGCGTTTTATTATGTAATTCCATATCGCTCATGTTAATTTCGCGCAGACGAAGTCGCGGGTAAAAGCTAGTATTTTAATATTGTAATGGATTTTGATATGGTAAAACTTTTGAAATAGATGGCAATTAACCAAAAATGTACCCAAAAAACCGTGACGACCCTATACACGACACGATACAACTAATCCATACTAATATTATAAATGGGAAAGTGTACGTGTGTGTTTGTTTGTTTGTCCGTCTTTCACGGCAAAACGGGGCGACGAATTGAAGTGATTTTTTAAATGGAGATAGTTGAAGGGATGGAGAGTGACATAGGCTACTTTTTGTCTCTTTCTAACCCCCCACTTCCCTAAAATGGGGGGTGGAAGTTTGTATGGTTTGTTACCCCGAATTTAACGCGAGCGAAGCCGCGGGCAAAAGCAGGTATTATATGTTATTAACTTACTCGTGCTGACTTTTCATGTTTTTAATTATTTTGTGTAATTTCAATTTATAATTCTTATGTGAGACGACAAACGCTTTTATATTTGTAATTTTTTTTAGTAAAGAACACTTATGGTATATGTATAAATGAAAATGATTAAAACATGTTAAAAAATTAATCTCAAACTTTAGGTTGAATTAAGTTATTTGGCTATGGTTTTCTGTGAGGTACTTCCCCAGTCGAGCTCTGAGCCAGGTCCAGATTTGAGCGTGATAACATTCGCTGAACTGTGCCTTACCACAGTTAGCGAGATAACGTTCGGAGTGCCCATACCTCCCTTTTGGACGTAACATACCCGTGTCTAAACCTGTTCCTAGTAACCAACTAGGTACACATTTAAAAAATGTTCACAGCAACAATTAATAAGATCCAGTCTTAAATGCCACGCAAAAACAAATCAAACCATTTTTTGTGACAAACAATTGAATTTATAGAACGAAACTTTTTTGTCTATAAAGATCACATGTATACGTGACTTCGGCAGCAGATAGCATACATCCTCCATACGACCCTCTTGAATCTGATGTTTATTCAGTGTTGGGCGTAATTTATTAGATGGTACCTACTTTTGTAATGTATTAAATTGCTAATTAAATTACAAGAAAATCAATTATATTAAGTAATTGAAATTGCTTGTAATTGAGATTACATGTTAGTAGTATTCCCGATTACATATAATTTGTAATTGCAATTACTTTTATCTTAACTACTTTTACTTGTAACTTCGATAATTTGAAATAATATACAAGTTCAATTTATTTTTGGGTCAGTGGGGGCAGCTACCAGATCCCTCGCTGCAACGCGAAAATGGTATTAGAAGACCTTCCCTCAATTTCAAATTAATAACGTTACGGATTTTGGAAAAAACATACAGGATGCGAGAAAGAGGTCACATTTGGTGAACTTCTTTTTGATGCCAATCGATCCCATTCTTGTATGGGATCAAAAATAATTTGCGGCTAGAAAAGCCACAAATTGAGAAAAACTTTTCCCATACTTTATGAAAATTATTTATTTTTATTTTTCACATGCCGCTTTTTTATGCCAATCGATTCCATTCGTATCGTTTCTAATAGTTTCCTATTAGGGGTCAACTTACGGTAATGTACTAAAAAGCTACAAATTAAATATTTTCCATACATTTACTATAAATAATAAATAAATAAATAAATATTATATGACAATCTTACACAAATCGACCTATGCCCACAGTAAGCTCAATAAGGCTTGTGTTATGGGTACTAGACGACGATATATATAATAGATACATATGGATAAATACTTAAATACATAGCAAACATCCATAACTCAGGAACAAATATCTGCGATCAACACACAAATAAATGCCCTGACCAGGATTCGAACTCGGGACCTCCTGCTTCGTAGGCAGGGTCACCACCGACTGGGCTAGGAGATCGTCAAATAAAGAATAAGTGATTTTTAGGGTTCCGTAGCCAAATGTCTGTCTGTCTGTCTGTCCGTCCGTATGTCACAGCCATTTTACTCGGAAACTATACTACGTATCTGAATAAAATTTACACATAAGGTGTATTTCTGTATGCCGCTACTTGAAATTTGAAAAAAAATATATTTTAAGGGGGGGCGCTCGATACATGTAACTAAATTTCAAAAAATCTTTTTACCAAATATCAACATGTGACACATCAATCGATAGGTCTTTAAAAATAATATTGAGGTTTGTTTGATCTTTTTGTGATTAAGTGAATATTTTTTTGAAATAATCGCTTCGAAAGTCAGAAAAATTGTGTAGCCCCCCCTGTAACTTTTGAACCGTAAGTCCAAAAAATATGAAAAAAATTGAGGAGATGCGCCTTAGCATATACTTTCTACGAAAATTGTTTGGCCATTTTTGAGTTATTTCCAAAAAACTTCTTCCATAGGCATCAGATACGACCTTTTGGTATTAGTTTGGTTCTTATTCCATTGAAGGTACGGAACCCTCCTATGCGTGGTCCGATACGCACTTGGCCGGTTTTTTTAACCTTTCAGTTAACCAACAGTCGTTGTTATTAAGCATACCGGAAGAAACATTTAAGTAAAATGTGTAGGTACCTGAAAAAAGCGCCATCGCCATTATATCAAAATGCATCTAGGTAGAGGTACACAATAGTGTTGGAGGATGTGTGGTTTGTATTTGCAACTAAAGGCTAATTTTCCAGATAGGTAATTGAATTATCCGATGTTCTCCCGATGCGGTCTTACCCCAACGCACTTTACCGTCCTCATTGAAAGCGTTTTTGACCATCTCTAATTTCGTTATAGATACTAAAAACCTGGATTTTTCAGAGCAGAAGAGGACATAAAACAAATTAGTTACAAATAATATTATCTTCAGTTAAGTACATTTTATTTGACTTTTATTTTGAAAGACTTGACACGTACTTGACACATAGAAATATAACCGCCATGATGAATGCTTATTTTGGATATTTAGAATAAAACATTATAATTGTGCGATTATGATACTGTAGGTAATGGCGTGCGTTGGCCAAGTCGTTTTATATTATAGGTAACTTAAATTATTTCGTCATTGATTACCTACATACAATAGTAACTTTAATTAAGTAAGTACACATAAAATGAAATTATTATCAAAGCGCCATCTTACTGTAAAAGACCGCGATTGTTTGACTATTTAAACATGTCAACATTGAATTGTCATAGTTCATCTCAAGTATACTAGATGGCAGAAGCGGAAGCTACGATTATAAAAACGCAAAATGCAGTCGTCAACCGTGATACCTGTCACCTTAAGATACGTCTTATAGTTTCCGAGTAAAATAGCTGCGGCAGACTGACATGACAAAACTATAAGGGTTCTGTTGTTGCTATATACGCAAGCCACCCTGTATACGAAAACTCGTAATACACCAGAGTTCATCAACCTACAGGCCCCGAACCTACATTGGTAGAGCCGGAGATTACAGCTAAATTCCGTTCAATCCGGCCTGCGACAACGAATCGGAGGCCAGGCCCGGCCCTCGGATTAAATAGTTTAGAGACCCCTGCATTACACTAATGGGTGGATTACATTAATAACTAAATCCCAGCGCTGGATTGGTATTGTCACTAGCGCTATTTTCTGTGAGAAGGTTTCCACCTCCTGCTAAATTGTTAAGGCTTGACAATCAATCAGTTACAATAAATCCTATACTCAGTAAAGTGTTAATTGTTTCAGTATTTTAATTAAAACAACGGACAGTACGTCTAACCATAAGGATCCGCTCGACATAATGGATGAGATCGAGAAGGAGATCGACGGCATCGCGCTGGAAGACGACGAGGCTCTGGTGAGTGCCCCCCGACCGCTCGCAGCCGGCCCGCTCTTAAACCCTCTGCCCTGACGCAATGTCCACGTGGACACGATCATTTATTACTATGGATGTGTTATACTCTAACATAATGAGCATTTAAAAAAATCCTAATTTATTTAATAATAATAACCTAGCAATGATTCTGTCATGTTTATATAGTATATTGTCATCATTATATCCTTGACACTCTCGTTGTTAACAAATTACAATTAGTCTCTTTTTCATACGGGTGACGGGAGCTCATTAGCAGGTCCGCATCTCTCGCTTAACCCACCCCACGTGCAGAACCCATCTGTAATTATGATATATTATAGCGTGAACACGTACGAATAGATCTTATAGGTTCGGCGTTCGCTCAGCTCTTCGGCAAAAGGGGTTGTGATAGGACCCCCTTTTCTGTGCCACTTTCGCGTACGTTTGGTACTAGTGTGGTATTTTACCTGTAGAATAGTTGTATTTAGTTTTGATATATTCATATTCGTAAATATTATTAATATTACTCCGTCACAATATTGTTTCTTGCGATCGCGATCATAAATATTTTGAGTAACTTGTTCCTTTTATTTGCATTAAACATTATCAAACGGATGTAATGGTAGGAGGTAAATTGTGCAATTGTTTAATTTCCAACATTATTTTCGTTTACTTGTAGAATGCTTCAGTAAATCTTTTGTAACAACCATTTTATGTTTACTAAGTATATTAAAAGACTTGCCTAATTAAAAATTGTAATTAAATGTTTGTTTACGCGCTGCTTAAATTCCAGCCATATTATTGATTGTGAACTATGAAACTATATTAAACACCATCACTCCTCTTTGTAAAGGTGTCCTTATTTAATATAAAGTCATCATATCATTTTAGGAGCATACGTATAAAAATCTTATAAACTGCATTATAAGTAATTACATTTAATGTTCATTTGACGTCGGTATGCTCTTTTATAACGTGTATTTATTATAACTTATTTATATTGTATAAAAAATACACAGGATGTTTTCCCCATAACTATCCATATTGTGCGGGGTGATTTGGTAGGCCATACTGAATAAGTTTTTTTATACATAGGACCAACCATGATATCACAATTTGTTTTGGCTGTTTCATACATTCCTACCGATCAGACGTCGACATTAGTCCCATAGAAAAAGTTGTACAGTATGACCTACCTAATCACCTCTCACAATATGGCTATAGTTATTTACCATTTATCTCTCTTAGCTATAAATTTAAAGCCAGGATTCCTAGAAATTTAGCGGGTTCAACTTTCAAAATAAACACTATTAATTAATACCTTATATTATTTCTCCACTAAACGTTGTTCACGTAATTATACTGTTTAAAGTTGTAAATAATACACAACTTGACCAATGAATATTTTTAAAGTAAGCAGTTGGATTATATGCAAAATTTAATTATATTCTGTGTTTTTATAGAATAAAAATATACATCCCTTTAGAAACGTATGAATTTATGAATTTAAAAAGAGTGGTCCGAACTAATGCAGTGTTGGCTTTATACCTGTTTTTTTTTAATCAATAATCATCGAATTTAAATAGTTATGCAAACTGGAGTAATTAATACGTAAAAGGTACCGAAAATTTCGATAAAGATTCGCTATTTAAGATATTTGGCTTATTCGAGCATGACCTGCTCGCTTATTTGTGTAGCTGTCGTAATAATCTACCTATTTTTATACGTATGCTAAACGTATTTTAGTTAATAAAGAAAAATTTTACATATCCATATGACCCATGGTCGTAATCTTTGTAAACAAGATATATTAAATAACATACGTTAGACGTATCGCTTGAATAGCTCAGTAGGGTTAGAATCGTTGCTCTTTTATCAAACGACTTCAAGATTTCGAAGGAGGAGCTAAGAAGGTTCTCAATTCGTCGGGATCTTTTGTTTTGCTGGTTTTTTATTTACTCGTACTTATGTTCACACCCTATGTTATAAAAATCAATGATGTTCACCGATTATTCGACGACGGCGGCTATTTGAAAAATTAGTTTTTGTTTGACAGTTGGTCCTACAACCAGTAACCCTTTGATTACCATGTTATAGCTTCTATTTTTTTCCAGGAGTTGTCGTCGGATGAGTCCAGCTTCCTTCGGTTCGATACCTCCGATTAACATATAAGTGTATTTAAAGTTTTATTTTATATTATTATTACAATCATAAAGTATGTATTTCCTAAAGTGCTAATACATGTAAGATTAAAGTACCTATTATACAAATTTTCTTTTGCATGTTTATTTTATTAATTAATCCTTGTTACTTGCATACTACTGCTTAATAATTGTTTGATTCTCGCCAGTATTCGTTCTGGCGTCGTCCGTTAGAGATCGGAAACGCAATCTTTATTAAAAAGCTTATTTCGAATGATCATAACGCAATATTTAAAACAAACGGCAACAACTGGAGTCAGATATTAATAGCCCAAAAGCTAGCCCAGTAACTTGGGCAAATGTGTAAAGGACCCATTAGACTTTACAATCAAAATCAATCAGTTCTTTAAGCGACGAATGATGTCTACGACATGAAGTTATAACTTTGAACTGGAGGTTCCTCTTCGGCCACAAAGTGAGGCCGAAAGAGAAGGGGCTGCGTCTCGTTTTGACTAAGGAGGTAATGGCGTCATCAAACAAATTATTGTTTGGCATTAGCCAACAAGACAGCAAGTCAAAATGAAGGGTACACGCCGTGTACCCTTCATACTACACGGAAAGAACATGTCTAGTCACATTTACAACATTTTGAGTTATAGCGCTTTTAAAATTTGGAACGATTCAATTAACCATACTATTTTCGTAACTAGATAGTTTTTATGAGTTAAGAAGTAGATATACGTTAAAATTTACATCTGTAACAGAAGTTGTTACTAATAGTTCATTGCAAGCTCTACATTTTGATATAAAAATCTTATTTCACAAAAAAAGTGACTAGACGTATTCTTTCCGTGTACTTACCCTTCAAAAGTCGAAGGTGTATCAATTTTTGTAACGTGTGCGAGTGGGACCCCGCCCCCCGTATTATGCTCTATCGGACCGTTTTTTCTAAAGTGACCAGATAACCAGAATGATTATGATAATTGTTAATAGGGAGCTATTATTCGCATTTATATAGCAACACTGTTACTGCTACTATTACTGTTTAACTGTATTCATCAGAAAGTGACAGATGTCTATCTCGACCGCGAGATACTTAACTGTCTTTACACTCAAGTGCTAGGCCTACTGTGCAACCCAAACTGACCAAACTTGAACTGGAACGGAAATACGGGGGGATTTACAAATTTTTTTATCGCGAGGCGACCGATTGAAACAGCGGTTGCCTGAAAGAATGTACCCTGGTTATGTAACTAAATTTTAATGCCATCCCTCCTGGTTGGAATGGTTCCCTCGTTGCCACGCGATAAATTTTTTTTAACACCGCCCCCGTATTTCCGCTCCAGTCAAAGTTGGGTCAGTTTGGGTTGCACAGGGCGGTTCCTCATCACTTCAGGAGCTTAAATACCGCGAGCCATCGGTTGCCTCACGGTCACTGAAACTACGCGCCATTGCTTTAACTATAAAATGTACCTCCTCTCATTGAGTTAGGATATAGGTATAGTAGTCTAAAAAAATTACTAAATGACTAGTGAAAATTTGTAACTGGCCAACCGTAATAAGGCTTGACAGCCTTATTACGGTTGGCCTGTTACAAATTTTCACTGATGTCGTTCTTACAGCACTATTGTGGGGCCATTTTTTTTAGGCTGAATTTGTATCCTGTTCTTTATTAACTACCGGTGCCTCCACTTCATATAACTCCACGGTCTACGATATATCGAGGTATTCCGCGCGGGCGCGCGTATTATTTCCTTTAATTCGGGTTTACTTAATGTTTGCAAAGACAAATGAAAGACATCATTAAGAAAAATGATATATTTACCTAATCATATTACATTTTCTATATTATTTTATCTTACAAGCAACTATTTATGGTCAGTAGAGCATCGCCCGCACAAGGATTTAAGTAAAAGAGAAGACAATTATACCTATCTATCTACATCGTATAGTCATCGCCAGTATGAATCATGAAACACGAGCCTATTACTTTATTATACAGTTCATACTTAAACCTATTAAAATGAAATTAGTTCAACAATTTGTAAAAAATATAATTTTTATCAATCAGTAGTATCTACTCTTTGTGTGCCTATTGCTACGCTACTAGCTAATTACCGATCTGGCGAACAGTACAATATTTTGATTATACTTTAACCTAACTAAAATAATCTCTCTGCCATAGCCATTATAAACCATGACACAGAGCACACAAGAGATAAGATAGCAAGTTACATTTTATACCACCTGAATAAAATTGTAACCTATTTACGTTCGTATTATATAATTCAATAGCTGGTGTCTATGTTAGGTAGCCATTGATGCCGCTGCTGACTGATCACTTGAAAACCTTCTAATGGAACTTTACGTATTTCCATTTAACATAAAATATCCGGAACTCCCAGTAAAGCGAGAGAAGTAGACAAGCCACTAGGGGAAATTTGACTCGATAATAGATATGCAACGGATATCCGGCCACAATATTAAGGCCGTCAGACACTGTCAGTTATAATGTCATTACTGCTGTATCCGTGTCTCTATGTATATCAAGTATGAGAAGGATGAACAGACAAATAATCTCATTATTACTAACAGTGTCTGGTGTTCTTTACTATCCGGCCGAATAGCGAATAGTAAATATACTTAGTCGGTTCATAAGTTCTGTCACTAGGGTTTGGACTGGTAAAATAGGAACTGTTAGAGGTTGCTTACTATTTCAATATATGGTTAAAAAGCCTATTTAACACTGATTAATTTACGATATTATTTAAGGCAAACAGTTGTGGCAGTTTTACACAATTGCCTGTAACATTAGAAAAAGCGCAATAAAAAACCACGTCAAAAACACGCGCCCTGTTCGAGTTGATTTTGACCATAATTATTTTTATTTAGTTTTAAGAGGCTTCAATCTTGCATATTGCATTAGCTTGATCTTTTACCTTTATTTTAATATATAATTAACATGGGTCTGGCTGACAAGAAGGCTAGTATACACAATTTTGGAAGACTACCTTGATGTATGGCATCAAAATCATCGTGTTTTGCTCAAAACTGATAAATACGTTGAGGTTCAGGAGAAGAATAGCTGAAGCACAGACTTGTAAGTCAACTAAATATTGGTTTTTGAAATATGCCTTAATCATCTACTTTGATAAAAATAATAATTTGTAACTCTGGATAGCTATAACAATAATCTTAACCAACTTTTGTGAAGTACAATTTTCACACATCATCGGCGTGTTTTGGTCTGACAACAATCTTCAAGTTTACAAGGATCTATAAAATACGCGATCTTGATTATAAGTTAATCATATTATATTTTAATCTGTATGAAGTAAGCTTTCTAATCAGGTCTAATTTTTTTAAATAAAAGCTTTGTATTATATTTTATCACTTAAAACCCTTGTGACAGAACGTAAGGACCGACTAAGTAATACAGGTAAAGTAAGACTACATGTGCCATTACATTATGGTGGCAAATATCTAATTATTTTATCGAAGGTACGGGATCCCCTATTATGCGTGGTCCGACAATCACTTGGCCGGTTTTAATTTCCCCCTATCGGTGTGAATACATAGTATACCATCAAATACTTTAATAATCAATTATTTTCAATTAGTTTATTACGTCACGTGATTCTTCCATTGTCAAACTTTATTTTGTATTCCATTTATTAAAATTTTAGGTAGCTTACAATTTCTGGAACGAGTTGCAACCTGCACGGAGAATTAGCTTAACACTTTCATTGCCAGGTCAAAATCCAAGACCATCGCTGAATGCGAGCGTAAACAAAAATAGCTATATAAGACTCCCCGGTGGAGTACAAACGCGCACTCGACGAGTAAACAACGCTGCACGCCAAGAACTCCCCTGGGGAGTTCATTTATGCCATCGTCTCCTAATTTTGACCCCAATAAATTTCATGAAGATCAGAAAAGCGTTACTAAAGTTAACTCTCAACGTCAAAAAGCCATCGAAATGCCGAGACGTCCCAGTAGCCAGAAGTTCGCTTACGCTCAGCTCGTTCGATAATTGTCGTGTAATGAGTAGGTAATAAATAAAGTACCTAGAGGAGTCGGTTGGTATGGCCTTTAGTCATCTTTCATCTATAACTAGTATAGTATGAATTCCCCTCGGGAGTTGTGCTGTTACTGTAGGTAAAACTGTTGGCTGAATATACAGCCAACGGGGCCGCCGGATATCTGATATCCGGTCAAATAGGCGTGTCCACACCAGGCGCACAGCCTCGCGAGGAAATCGCCGCGCGAGGCGGCTCGGCTAGTGTGGACGTGCCTCGGCCGAGGCGGCGTGCATATTTGCCTCGGCCGCGGCAGATCGGCTCGGTGTCGGTATTTCGGCACGCTCAAAGGCGCCTCAGTCGTTTGCCTCGCGAGGGTCTGGACGTGTTTATTTGGTGCGCGTGGTTATTTTATTCCGTGCAAAACATTGAGCAACAGGAGATTAAAATAATCGAGCTGATTAGATGAACTTTTATTTGTTTACTTAAGTATTACCTTTACACAATCCTTTAGATGTTATAAGATGGCATCACACTTCACTTCTGGTACAATTTTTGATATTGATTGTTTTGATATACGAAATAAATATTGGAGACTGGTGTAAGAGGCCCCTGTTGTCAAGTATCGTAATGTTACAAGCACTTTCTCCCCAACGGTGATCGATTCTCTAAACTTTGTATCTTGCCTTTTTAGTTTTGTATTTAATTGTAGACACAACAAAAACTCTATTTGTTCTTTTTCAATGCGTCCAATATTAGTCTCTAATCCAGTTTCTGTTAATTCACTGTACAGCCGGTTTCCGTATTGGGATCTAGATTTATATAATGGGCTCTCCCAAAATCTCCTTTACTTTACTTTTGCCGTATCTTTTGTATAGCTTTAAAAAGCAAAATAAAAGTAACGAAAACCACGGCAGTAATCACATGTGATGCCACTTTGAACAGCTGACAGAGGGCCGCCATCTTGCCGAGCAATTTGGCTCGGGCTTTCCTCGCGAGGCAAACTTCCCTACTAAAAATGTACATGAGCACGCTGCCGCGCGAGGAATAGTCGTTTGCCTCGCGCGGCAATTTCCTCGCGAGGCTGTGCGCCTGGTGTGGACACGCCTAATAACTATCCGTTGCAACTCTACTCGACACAGTAATGGCTGTTGACATTCAATAGCATACCGTTGGGTACCGTGTATGATCATCATCGACGCGCCTCGCCGCGGCAAAATATATATATCTGAGAGCTCCTGGCATACAAAATGGTGCAAATGTAAGTGCTATCAAATAATAATACTTCACTCAAATAAATTCTACTTTAGGGTCTAGAAAAAAAGTGATAACACAGTGAGAAGTAAATTTTGTAATATGAATATTATGTCCATACATGTCAGAGTGCCTCAAACATTATTATTTATTATTGTAAATGTCAATTTATTATTTGTCTTGTTATTGTTAGCCCTTTGCTCAACGATCCGCTAGTTAGTATGACGAATTGGAAATAATTGATGACAATTTTTTTGTAAATTAATGTAACTTGATTGATCCGTCCGACCCTCCATGCAAAACCAATTTTTTTTCGAGTAAAAAAAATATTTTTCTTAGTTTTTCATAATTAGGATACGATAGCAATTATGCCGGGCCTAAAAGAATCACCAGCATTTTTGTTACACTCCTATATTTATTGGCTTTACGTGTTAATTTGTCCAGCGAGTATAAGCTAGAATGCGGGGTGAGACAGGGTGGTAATTACCTCACCTAAGCTGTTCAAGTTATGCGTCAACAAGCTGGTAGAGGGGCTTAGTGGCATGCATGCGGCATGCTGCATATATGTAGCACTTGTGTTAACAGCCTAAGTTATCGATGACATGGTGCTGCTGAGCCTGTCTGTCAGCGCGCTAGAGGAGCTGCTTGCCCAATGCGAATCCTACATCTACTGGAGTACAACAGGAAAAAGAGTGAGGTTCTGGTATTTAAGGCGGGCAAAATCAAGCCATACCATGTACCACCTATTGTGTTTTAAGTGGTTGATAAGGTCAAATACCTGAAACACATCCCCACGGATGACTTGGATGTCGAAAGGGAGCGCAGGGCGTTGGCGGTCCGGAGTAACATGGTTGCCCGCAGGTTTGCTTGTTGCTCAAGTGATGTAAAAATTACGCTATTTAAATCGTACTGTCAAACTTTGTACACGAGCAGCCTGTGGGTACGGTACACGAATCGGGCCTACAACGCCTTGCACGTTCAATACAACAATGCCTTTTGTGCTGATGGGACTGCCTAGCCGGTGCTCTGCATCGGGCATGTTTGTGGCAGCGCGCACGGATAGTTTTCAGGCTATAAATACGGAAAAATATAGCCTCATTACTAAGTCGTATGCGAAGTAGTCCCAACAGCATTCTAAGGCAAATTGCCGACGTGTTTGAGTGTCCAATCTTAAATTATTGGACTGGGCAAATAAAAAGTGTAGCTCAATTCGAAGTGTACATTTTTTATGTAAATTTTATAATTGTAATTAAATGACACTAGATAAAGAATGTTGTTTGTTTGTTACTAACACTCTACGGATACCTGTTTGTCCGAAATAAGAAATTTTATTTTTTATTTGTTTTAATTGCACTTTTGACTGAATTAATAATGACTAATAAAATTGAAAAAAAAATCTATGTTTATTTTCGTTGGACGCGATTGGAATGCTAATTACGGGCATAACTTGGACATAAGGTGTTACAAACTATAAATAACTTGCAAATTCCGTTCCGGGTAGGGTTGCCAGGTGTCCGGCTTATGTTTGACTTTTTACGGGTATGTCCGGCCAAATAATTCCTAGTCCGGCCTGTCCGGCTTTTGTTAGGCTTTTGTCTGACTTAGGCACTGGTCCCACCAAGAGCGAGTAAGCGATGAGCTATCGGCGATTTTCTCGCCCAAGAAACGAACAAAAGATCATAGCTCCCGTGTAAATAAAAGGGAGAGATATATATTTATAGTTCATCGCTGGCTGTTCACACTGCGATGAACTATCAATATATATCTCTCTCTTTTATTTACACGGGAGCGATTATCTTTTGTTCGTTTCTTGGGCGAGAAAATCGCCGATAGCTCATCGTTACTCGCCCGCGGTGGGACCAGTGCCTTACGCTACGCGCCAGTCACGCCAGTGGTACGATTCGAAAGACCAGCATGTCCGGCTTTTGGGATCAAATGTCCGGCTAAATTAAGCGCGGAGTCCGGCTTTTTCATTTTTGGGCCTGGTAACCCTAGTTCCGGGGCATATATTCGTATCGCTGCTGGGCGATATGTTCAGTTTGGTCCTGCGGCGGCATGTACGTCAATGTTTAAGATTCCCAGGACTTGACGGTACACCATACGTGTCACAAAAATAATATAAAATTGTTGGAAAAATTATCGATGTTACCATTATATTGCCATATGTATAATATAGGATACGTAACATATATTAATTGTGAATATGACATATGAAATTGATAAAAATCAGGTTATGTATGTTCTATGAAAAGATATAAATTAAAAATTAAATATTATAAGGGGGCGTCCATTAATCGCGTCATATTGTATAGGGGGGGGGAGAGGGTCAACACATATCACGTGTAATTTTTTTGTTCCTTGTGCTATACTGTATTATGGTCAATAAAATAAAAATTATCAACTTTTAAATGAATCAATCTGTCAAAAGCAGAGTCAAATTGCACTAGCACTATGATTGTAAATAATTTTTAATGGCATTTGACACATTATTTCGTGAAGTAGGTTTTTAGAGTTCCGTAGCCAAAGTGGCAAAAACGTAACCCTATAGTTTCGTTATGTCCGTCTGTCCGTCCGTCCGTATGTCACAGCCATTTTACTCGGAAACTATAAAACGTATCTTAATAAATAGTTAAATATAAGGTGTGTTTTTGTATGTCGTTACTTAGTTTTGTAGTAAAATGGCTGAAAAAGATATTTTAAGGATCCCATCCATACATATAATTATTTGTCAAAAAAATTTTTTTTTACCAAATATCGTCATGATGCACATCACTCGATAGGTCCTTCAAAATAACATTGAGGTCTGCTTGAAGTTTTTTTTATTAACTGAATATTTTAAGAAAAAATCACCCCGTAAGTCTAAAAAACTTGTGTCCCCCCTGTCACTTGAACCGGAGATAGAAAAATATGAAAAAAATTGAGAATATTATCGGTTTAGGAATTATTGAGTATATCCTAAAAACTCATTTCATACGCAGATACGACGTTTGATATTACTTTTTCGATAGTAGGTACGAAACCGCATGGTCCGACACGCACTTGGCCGGTTTTTTTCTATAAAGTTAATTTTATTTTATATGTATACATGTAGTTTCATTTTTTTACTCTTTACGTGTACGTACGTTACGTAAGTACCTAGTAGGTTACTAAGTTCTGTTACTAGAGTTTTCACTAAATAAATAGGAATAGGTAGCAACATTTTAATTATTCATGTATATAATTTAAAAGCCTATTTAATAGTCAATAGATTACAATATATTTAATTGAAAATTAGTGTCGCAGTTTTTCAGAATTTTTTATATGACTCGGAAAAAAGCGTGAAAAATATACGTCAAAATTACACTCCTTGTTCCTGTTGATTTTAAATCCTATTTATTTTTAATTACATTTAAGACGCATCAGTCTTGCACAACTCGGTAGCTATATTTTTTAGCTTCAATTTGGTATATGTATAGTTCACGTGGACTATCCGATAAAATCCATAACAGTCTAAATCTATGTCTTTTGTGCAAAACTTAAAAATAGGCAATTCCCAGTTGAAAGAATATCTGTGGGATAAAATCGCAAGAAAATTAAACGTTGGTCACGCAATTACCTCTATTAAACAGGTTTCTTACAAACAAGCAATGGAACCTTCTAAACAAAGGTGCAATATTTATTTGATGCACTTTTGTAAAGTGTAATTTTCTTAAATTTACCGCGTGATTGCGTCTTCAGGCAATCTTGTGCTTTACAAGGATGTTCAATAAATTTCCCATCTGATTTGTATATTATTATACCATATTATGTTCTTTAAGAATTATGCTATTAAATAACTACTTTAAATTTTATTTAATACTTTATTTTATATTTTATCAGTCAGAAATCTGGTAACAGAATTTAGTGACCAACTAGGTAGGTTCACGTGTTAGAAAACTGTACTTACTTTAGTTAGCAAAAAAATTTACGTCATATTGGACAGGGGGGGGGAGGGGTCCTGAAAATATCACCAAAGATCACCATGGGGGGGGGGGGGGGGGTCTAAAACAAGCCAAAAACGTATGACGCGATTAATGTTAATGGACGCCCCCTAAGTTTGCGTAACCATATATTTTCGGGGCTAAATACAATGTCATTCATAAGGTAACTGATGATTACTACGCATTTTTCAATTTTTGATGTTAAATTCCAACAACCTACCCGTCTGCCCGAGTTGAATTTTGGTATTATTCCGTAATTTAGATCTATCTTATATTGTCCCTTGAAGGTTATCATAGGAACTTCTCAATGAAGAGTTTGTGCCTATTAGAAAACCGTTGAGAAGGAACTGATAGACGTGCAAAATATGTGTAGCTCTAAAACTTACAGTTTGGAAAAGTTAATGAAACCTGCCGCAAGAAACATAAATGTAGCCTTCTCCAAGTGAAAAGAGCGAGAATAGGAGGAAAGGACTCCTTAACCTGTGTCCGCCGGGGACAGATTGGCATAATTTAATTCCCAGTCGTACACGCGGGCCCAGGTGGAAAGGAAATCATTCTCATCTGTGTCCGGTGAGCACAGATGGGTAAATTGTTTCTATTTGAATTTGATGTAGCTATTACATGTCACTATTACGAACTTACCTACTCTCAAAATCGCCACTATGCATATACCTAACTATAAGAAAATGGATAGAACGGAACCGAGGCGGACACGGATGGGAATGGTTTCCTTCCCCGCTGTCCCCACTATGCGAGGACGGATAGGAATTGAACTATTCCCATCTGTATCCGCCCCACGTGACTATACCAGGGACACACGGGAACACGCCCGTTTACTGTTTCGACCAAATCTAGTGAATAAACTTAGGCTTACAGCTCTTAGGCGACATTCTATCAATACTTACTCATTTTTGTTGCTAATTTTACAATAATGAAGCGAATTATGAGAGATAATATCTATTTTTATATATTATTCCTGAATAATCGTTTATCTATTTTAATCAAACTGCTGTATTGTTATTTTAATCGCCAAATCGTGATAGTTTTTTTAAATTATTTTAATGGTTTTGTTTAAATAAAGGATATCTAGATATTGTTTCTTGTTACAAAATAGTCATCACGAAATTATCCTATAGAAAATAGTCATATTAAAATTATCCTTTTCGCGAATCGCCTCTTTGACTCATTATAATATATTATATTTTACTACTAAATAACACTAATCATTTCCAGTTTTTTTATGTATAAATATAGCTTTTATGATGTTTGATTATAATGTAATTCAGAATTTCTTATTTATTTATTTGAACCAATCGTATTTGTAAGTTATGTGTGTGAAATATCTTTGTTAGCGTTTTGGGCAAGTGTAAGCATACAAAAGTTAATTATAAATAAATACGGACCCGTGGTCAGCAAATGTAGCCTCTCTTCATTACAAAATATATTCCAACTTGTACATTAAAATGAGGTCGTAAAAAACAAAATAATATCTTGAGTAATTATACTTTGCGGGGCAATTTCTTATTTAATTGACATGGTAGAAACCGATTGACTTAAGACGAAAATCAAGTAATTGTCCATGTGTCCTTATGTCACAGCCGTTTTACTCGGAAACTGTTAGACGTATATTCATATTATTTTAACAAAATTGGGTGCCGCTACTTAGTTTAGTAGTAAAATCGCAGAAAAATATTTAGGAGGGACATGTAACTAATTGTACATTTTTTTTACCAAATATAAACAATGTGTACATCATTCGATTGTTCTTTAAAATGAAGAAATTTGAGAGATACCTACAACATTGTATATTGTTTCAACGAAAGTTATTTTGAACATCGGTTATGGCGTTTCAGAGTTATCTCACAATTACTATAGGCAGATAAGACCTTTTGATATTTATTTTTTCGATAGTAGGTGGGTCAATCAACTATTCTAGGTCAGCAAAATTTCGCATACTTCGACTAATAGTGATAAAAATAAATTATGCGGATTATATTTAACAAGTTATACACTTTACAGTTTCAGTTATTACAGTTTAATACTTTATATCTTCGTTAAGGCCAGTGACCCAGTGGACATAGCTGTCCCTCACTTTTGTATGAAAATAATGGCTCTTCCGCTGGATCACCCATTTTTTTTATGAATAATGTGTTGTTATTGTATATTTTCCTGATCTGGTATGTGTGTACAGGATCTTAATTCATGCTGACAATGTTTAAACCCACAAAAGTTAAACTAATAATGATTAAGGTCAATTCTCGCAAAAAACAAGAAAAAGTTGATTGACCCAGGTACGGAATCCTCCATAATGGGTGGTCTGATACGCACTTGGTCGGTTTTTTCCATTTTGTTAGTTTTTTAAAGTCACTATAAAATATTCAAGAGAACTAACAGACCATAGCTACCTTACGCCCACTGTTACATAAAACGAGGGTTTCCGCGATTGAGATTTTCACTAGATGGCAGCACCGTGGCAAGAGGTCTAGCTGTCTCAATCTACCAATCATGTTTAACCATATATTTTATGATTGGTGGATTTTGACAGCTACTGCCAAAAAGACCTGTCGTCACGGTGCTGCCATCTAGTGAAAATCTCAATCGCGGAAACCCTCGTCCAGTTCGTAAATGAAAACCTAAAAGAATAAAATCTTCAACTTCACACCTACACGATTGAATTGATTGATTGATGATTGACCAATTTTAAAGTTCTGTCCTACATTTAACCCTTTTTCATATTGATAGGTACTTGTATTAAAAAATGAATCAGCACTCTTTGCGATATATATGATAATAATAATAAAAAATAAAGCTATTACCACTTTGGTAAAACGTAGAAAAAAAATACTAATTTTGTATAATAATTTTATAGTAGACGATATGGCTGATAATGCTGAAAAAAGATACATATTTTTTGTTGTAAACACAGATTTGTAATATGAATATGTTTTATAAATATCTCATTAAACATTTAAACAATAAAGAAAATCATGATATATAATTAATTGTAGAAAATAATTACAAAAACCCATTTTGATCAAGTGTAGAAACTACGATTGATATTTTTTGCATCTTACCTTACGCTAACGAACGTTGTATGCGACGTTCCGCAAAGTTAACAACTTCATAAGTACTTATAATTACGCAATTCATTGCAGTTGCCTGTACAACTCGAAGGAAGAAAATCTGTCTCATTTAACGCTTACGACCTTTGTTAACAGACGACAATACTAATATAGTTTTGTATGTACATTCCCTTAGATTTTATATACAAATAAAATAACATTTTAGATATATTATACTGTCTGACGTCTTGAATAATTCCAATATGTCATTCCTATCGTTACTATCACATACTGACACTAACAGACATATGTTAGCGCGAGTCGCGAGAAGAGTGAAAGAGTAGTCGGGTTGGACACCCGACACAACTTAACATGATTTCACAGCTTTGTCATTCAGATCGTGTCCTCTAATGAGCAGATCTTGCGACGAGGGTCTTTCTCGGGAGCCTGTCATTGCTGCAGTAGTGGGGGTTGACAGTGGTCGGCGGATAGACGAGCGCGGGAAGCGGTCGGGGTCCGCCGGCGCCGGTCACCGGTCACTTCAGGTAGCTGCGGTAGATGAGCGGCGAGTGCGCCGTGTCGCGCTCCTGCTCCAGCAGGAACACCATGTCGCGGTGGTTGATGCGCTTCAGCCGCGACCGCAGCGCCAGCTGGCTGCGGCCGCTCTGTGTAACAAACACACGTCACGTCAGATTATCTTCACTAAGACAATTTGATTATTATATCGACCAAAGGCACACTAGTAAAGGTTAAAGTTCGATGCCAAAGTTGATTTCAAAGTAAAGACTGTATTGACAAATATAAGGACAACTGCAACAAGCCGTCATTCTTGTTTTATTTGCTTTAAAAACATAAATTATTTATTATGTTGTAGATGATATGATGTTAAATCAATTACTAGAATTATTTTTTCGGATCACTTTTGATTTCATAAACTGAGAGGCCATACACAGGAGCAACGAAAAATACTCTTGGACAAATACATACGAGAAAACGGTATGTCCATGAGAAAGATCGCTAAAATCGTGAGGAAGGTGAGAAAGATCGAAAAAGTTTGGGTAAGACTTCTCTTTTAATGACAAGTCGAAAAATCGTCGAAAAACTGCCTCGAATAATCGCAATATCGACTCAAAGATACATCGAAAAATCAAAAACTCACTCAGTGCTTCAATAAGATATGTGGAAAAAGTAGAGAACTTCTGTAGGAATGGTTCAAAGGGCCAAGAATCGCAACGACTGGGTAGCCCTCGGAAGCAACGGAAGCCAAACCAACTCCAAAATAGGCTGCAAAAGTTAAACACCGTCTTCGAAATTTATATGACACAGTTTTACTTAAAAATGAACAGTGCATAATTCTAAGCGACGAAAACCCCTTCAAACTGGATTTTTTGTTTTACCGGGCCTGTAGTACTCTACTATTCGGAAAGGAGAACACCTGAATGAGAACAAAACGTCAATTTTTTTCGAAAAATTTGGATCTAAGACAATGTGTGGTAGGTAATATGCGAATGCAGTATGAAATCTACGGCGTTCGTCACTACTTCCACGATGACTGCCAATCTTTACATAAAGAAGTGTGGACAAAATGAATTTTGTCACTGTCACGGCGTCTAATCAGACGCCACAGGGGCTCTACTTTATTTTGGCCCGATTTGGCTAGTAGCCACTGTGCCCCCTGCATCAGAGAGTGGATGGAAACCCACGACGTGCGTCATGCTGCTAAGAATATGAATCCGCCAAATTACCCTTAGGTACGTCCCATCGAGGACGTGATGGGCAATCATGAAGAGAAAACTTCGGCAAAGCTTCTCGGAAGCGGATTCCGTAAAAAAATAAAAAAAAACTTGGCTCAAGCGTCGAAACTGGTCACAGTAAACGTTGTCCGAATCTGATGAGAAACGTCCGAAGCAAACGACGAAAAGTCGCCCGAAAGCAAAGGTTACAGGTGTCTTAGTCAACACTAAAACGTTTAAAAAGGCCTTCCAACCAAATGCCCAAAACATACTTACGCAAAATAATAAACTTTTAAAAAGTTATTACACATTTCACTTGTCCTTATAATTGTCAATACACTCTTTATCACCGCAATACTCCTCGTTACTATAGAGTTTTCCAATAAGGGCAGGTCTCTGTATGAAATAAGCTTTCTAATCATGTCTCCATTTTTTAAATAAAAGCTTTGTAGTATATTTTATTAGTCAAAACTCTTGTAACAGAACTTATGACCTGACTAGGCATAAAAGACAACGGCGACGAGGAATAGGAAAAACGTTGAAATCAGAAGCAAATTTTTGGATAGCGTTATTATAAAAGAATGGATTTATATCGTTATATACCCGTTGGTGATCACAAAAAATGAGACTAGGCAAGATGCAATATTTTAATTTTTGCTTTAATTTGAAAGAATTGCACGTAGAATAGACCACGAGAGTATTAAAAAATTAAAAAAACTATAATTTATAGTTAAAAAATGCTGTTACAAACTGACAATTTAAATTTTCGCGCCTTAACGGATCTACAGTTCCTGTGACGTCACTCATGTGTGTCAGTTGTCAGTGTCACTCGCCATAGTCGCAATATTTGTCCATCCTTGGTTCTATGGATGAAAGAAGGTAAGGATGACAATCTCTATGTTGCAAAAGTTTCCGTCAAAAGGCGTTAAATTCCGCGATATGAGATTGTCATCTTTTACTATACCATCCATAGTTGTCAAAACAGAAGTGACGTCACCAGACGATGATTGGTGGATAAAAATACGTTCCGTTTCACATTACTTTAAATCGTAATTATTGTTTGAAAGTAGTATAAATTTAAGTAGAAACGTTTTAATAGCTATTATTTTATGTGTTTTCAACATTTTGATTTCAAAATAATGGTAAATATTACAGCTGCATCTTCCTTATTCTTTCAGAGGCGAAAAAAAATAATCTCCTTTACCTTTTTTTCAGTTTTGGATGTTCTTAGGCAATTTACACATAATAGTTATTTACAAAACCATCAATGAACTGTTCGTCAAAGTTTAGATACTATGTCCCAACAAGATTATTGGACGGCATGTTTTTCCCTTTTGTGCACATATGACCTGGATCCCTTTTATCAACTGGGTAAAATTTTCAGCTCCCCAATTGTTTAAATACTAAATTACTATATGACTAAAAAATATTTTGCATCCAGCCACATTGTGAAAGAAATTTGGGGTTTCGGATTTTCACTCGTCTAAAATTTATGATTTTCGTCTGTGATTTCGAATCGTCCAGCGACACTGTAATATAAAATTAATTTTTGCTGATCTATGTATTCCGGTAAGCTTATCTGCTGGCATTCTAGACCTATCTTTTTAAACATCGACAAATGTAGGTACCGTCGGAAACCTGAAAATTTTCGTGGCTAATCGTTGGCTGGTGGAATCATCATCATTAACACTTTCGCAACCAAGAACCCGCCTGGTAGGCACTCGTAATGTTTGCTCAGATGCCGGCTAAGCCCGCTAGGGGGGCAGTAGCTATAAACCTACACGCCACGCCAAAGAGCCCGCCTGGCGGGCACACATTGCATCTTCGCCACCACAGGGCTGACACTAACAGAAAGGTTTTAATACTTCTGATTATTATGCATGTACATACCTATGTGATCGAAAAGTTGATTTTTAAATATACAGGCAGTGTGTTTATACTTCAATTAGAGTGGAAGTAACAAGTTCGTTTTGGCATTTAAATACGTTCTTTAAGGTTTTTCAGTATAATTAAAAGCCAGAATTATCTAAATATATATAGTAAAATTCCTGTGTAGTGGATCTTCTAATCTAAGCACGTCAACAACGAAACTAGTAATAATATCGATATCTTGTTTTGTAATCACTATTGTTTTTGGAGTTTTGGTTGGTGCGTCATTGCGGTGGCACGCCAAGTTGCTTCAATGCTTGGCGCTCAAAATGTTAATTTTATTCACGTATACGAAAGTTACTCGGCACAGCCCTGAGCGTCCGCCTAGTGCCCGCCTAGTAGGCACGCGGCGTGCGGCATTGCGTTGCACCGCGTTGCCCGCCTAGCGAGTTTTCTCGGTTTCTGGGGTATTGTTTAAAATTATGCCCGGTTGCGAAAGTGTTAAAGATGCAATTCTGTTTGTTCAGTCTTCCCTTGGTCACTATGTTTGCTAATCTCCCGCTACCACTTCTGTAAACTACAGTCAGGGATGTAAGAATTCTACAAATAGTAGATACGGGTACATTTTTCTTTACTAAAATGACCCGCTGTATAGTTTTTGTCCATGTTTAAGTTTGAAATATAATAAAGTACAAGACATTTTCGCATAGCTTCTTGTTTCGACACCATTTTTACAAATACAAAGGCTTGAAACAATTAAATAAACAAAATTAAAGAACCTCTAAGACATCCCCAATCCCCACAACTTAATTAACAAACTATTTTGTTTACGTAAATAGTTAAATTATTAAGTCTAAAGAAAATGATTCTCATTTTTTTTGTTATTACCCGTTAGCTGCTCTAAATGCAAATGTTTGAAAAAATTAAGACATAAAAAATGAACATGAGTGTAATAGTAGTTTATGTAACTGTTACGTAATAAGGGTCCTTAAAACATGAGTGTGGTTCATAATAAGATCACACGAGTGTTTTAAGGCCTAATTACGTACAGTTGCATACACTGCTTTATCTACACTCATATTATTTATTCTAAATGCCGTATTCGGAAACCATAGAATGGCCGCCATTGCACCGCCATGGCCAACTCGATTGTGCCGGCGGTCGGGGAGACGCGTGTCGGCGGCCCCACGGGCGCGTGCAGGTGTACATTATGTTATCAAAACTCATAACACATCAATAGTTGAGCATGTAAAGTTAAAATTACATTACTGCCACAGATAAGAAGCTGATCATAGTAAAGTCGGTCGTGGTAATGCTAGCCATTGCCTACCGTTTTCGAACACGTTTTAGAGAACTTACAATATGAGTGTAGATAAAAGAAATTACATTTGAATTTTTTTTACATATACCTAGCGGTAGAATTTGTGCCTTGTATAGAAGACAGCAGTGCCAGTGTATCGTTCTGTCATTGTCATATATACATGCCAACGACGGTCAAAAGGTTAAGGTGAAGTTAAGTTAAAGGGTGAGTAATATAGAAAATAATCACCAATCCCGAAGCGGAGTGCGCAGCGCCGTTGGGCACGAGGTCGGCGCCGCCGGGCCCGTCCAGTCGAGGCTTCTTGCGCGGCCCGATGGCTTGCAGCGCGGTCAAGTTCGCCTCCCGCTGCCGCAGCTCTTCCAGCTCCGCGCGTTGCATTTCTTTGGCCTAAAGTAATAAATACATATTATGATAATACAATTATTTGTGAACGACCATGAAGCCACGGAATAACCCCGCCTAAGCATGTGCTGACTGTGAGCAAGCGCTGGGTTTCCGTCGACCTCATCAGTGGGTTTCCGGACTGCGACAGAATGAATCAGTAATTTCCGTTTCAAATAATTCCAACACTAGCTGTTAACCTTACTCGCACAATAATAAAACAGTAATAATATGTTTTATCATTTAAAGTTCTCCATTAGCAATTCACCAAATGTCGCTTTATAATGCTCTCTGCATAAGTTATTACATATAAACAATACCATAGATATGCCTATAACGTTTGAAGAGTTGTCTCGATTTCGCAAGGATCTGATTATCAGATCATGGCTGGCAAGAGAGCAACTGTGAAGACTCTTTAAAACATAAAAAATATTCCGAACTGTCCCAGTTGTCTTTGAGTATTCGGTGAACGGCCGCAGTTTCTTGGAAGGTCAATCTTGGAAAATTGAAATTTAGTTAAAAATAGGATACAAATGATAACCTTGGCTTTGAGCTTGGCTTGCTCAGGGTCCTCGTTCTTGGACCTGGACTTGGCAGCCCGCAGCAGCATCTCTCTCTCGGAGTCTTCCCGCCGCTTCTTGTCCACGCGGTCTAGCTCCTCCAGGAACTTGAGCTGGCCTTTCACGTCCTGAGTAACTTCGTACCTGGAGTCGGTCTGATAAAGGCAACACAATATTGTTAATATCCTTTTGTAGATTTTGATTTGATATCAACAGAAAACCCTATTTGCTATGATAAATTTTACATAAAATGCATAGCATACCAGGGCTGCTACTTATGAATCCGGAATAAAAAAACTACTAACGTACATTTATTATTATATATGGTTTTATTGTATTTAAACATATTCACTGTGATGATTAATGCACTTTTGCATACATTAAACCCAATTTTTTATTCCGTCTTTTTCCATTCCGATTGGGGTAAGTATCTCCAAAACATGCAGTTTGAACCAATCTGGGTCTTCCTACTCTCGGGTCATTCTCGACCGAAACAATTCTTTGTTGACCACGATATTAATCCTTAACGCTTGGAAATAAATAAAACTCATTAGGTGTCATATAAGGGCTGTACGTCACCATATCGTCACCTCCTTATATTCCCCAGTTTTTAAACTACTGAAAGACACTTCTTTTGTACATGTGCGACGGATATTTGGATAAATAATGGTTAATTTACCAAGTGCGGTAGAGTGAAGAACCATACAACACTAAAGGGGTGCAGTTTAAAAATGGTTAAGATGATTATAATATTAATAATTTTTTTTTTATATGGGGTCGATTTGTCGATAAAATTTATCATACTGTACGTTCTACTATTTCACACTATGCGTTCCTTAAAACGCGGTTTAAAAGTCGCAGTGTGCATAGGCTCTAAAGATCATAAATGCAATGAAATGTATCATTTATCAATATACGCATGTTATTTAATTCAGTTTTATAATTGAAAGAAAAATTGAAAAATTCACCGCGTCCATCTTATCACCTTCCAATCATACAATTGAATATTCGCTTGCAGACGCTTCTGCTAAGTACAAAATTAATTTATCTATTTCGTTTATGGACATTATTAAAGAGTACATGCAATAATTGTAATGGTAGGTCAAATAAAATATTTATATTGTCCACAATTATAAAATAAAAACTTATAAATTACTAAAAACTAAACCTTATTGCAAGTGTAAAAAAAAAGAATACATGCTATACATAGACATATGATATTTTAGGTAAAGACGGGGCAAGGTTATAAGAATACCAAGACCAAACGAACTTCTAATAGATAGAACTTTTAATAGATATGACAGAGAAAATTTACTTACTTACTTACTTACCTATAATGTAGGCATTATAGGTACAGTCACGTCTGAAAATTTGGACACATTCAATGTGACAAAATATGTGATATGACAGTACGTATAATATACCATTGGTAAATATATCGCTATGCATTGTTTAAAGTGGCGTGGCGCAGTTCCAAGCACAGAATGTAATAACCATGGTATGCGTATTTTTATATACAAGGAAAACCATATTACATACAGTTTAGATCATGTTTCCCCGTATAGCCCTGTTAAAAATACTCGCTTCTGACTTTTGTGCCGCAATGAAACTTTTAAAACATTAACCTGTAGATATACATATTTTAAACTCGCAACGCGGAAGAATTGTTCGAAAATATGTGCACAAAACTCATTATACAGGTTGTCCTTAGTAGTTATTGGACAAAGCCGAAAAGTACATATGCATTAGAGTATTTTAAACTAGTATACAAAGTATCGTAACAGTCGGTGCAGTGGTTGCGAAGACATTAACCAATTACGTTTTCATACTTTGGACTAGCCTGTATGTTCATCATTTCTTATTTTGATGATGAAAAAAGTTGGAACGTAATTATTTTCAGAGTAACTACTTTGTTGCAGCACGTTCTTTTCATATTGCTGACAGTGACGCATTTCAGACAGTTAGAGCAGCATTTTGAGGTTAGTGCGGCAAAGGAATATGTAATCCACGACTTATCTCGACGCCCATATTGTACCACTTTTAATATCGCAATAACAAATACAAGAAGTTAGTAAACTATAGGAACTAATTCACAACACGCACACATTAACACAATAATATCGCAAACGCTGCAGTAGACTTATATGTAAATAAAACACAATTGTTAGTCTTAAGTTATACCACATGCCACAGGGCACGGCCGGCCTTAAGCCAAAGCAAGTCGAGCGGTCGCAATAGATGTGAAATGACAACAAACCGCGTTGCCAATTTAAAAAAATTGCTCATACTAAAATAAGGCCACCAAATGCCTAATCCCACTCTATTTTCATCAGATCTAGGGCCGTCACTGCAGACACGTTATCAATTTATCTCGAAATGGAATAAGAGGCGAGATTACGAATTACAGGAAATAAATGCCCGCACGCACAAAAAAAATTATATAGACCAAAAAAAATGTAAACGGCAATAGCAGTTTTATGTGGTCGTGTGTACTCAAGTTAAATGTACTTACTTTTATGACGAGATCGATCCTGTGTTGCGCGATGAGCGCGAGTTTCTCAATGAGGTTCTTGAGCCGCTCGTGCACGGCGTGTGTGAGCAGCGCGGCCACGTCGGGCGCCGGCTCATCCAACCCGTGCCGCGCCGCCGCCGCCTTCAGCCGCGCCGCCATCAGCCCCGTCGGCACCAGGTACTCATCCTTGCACGACCTTAGACATAAACACCAAGCAAATATAGCCGACTATATACTAGTAGTCCGCCTCGACTCTAGAACGTGAGATGTTCTTGCAAACGAGTCGACCAATATAATAAGACCCTTATGAAGATCGCTTCGCGCCTTTTAGCTCCATAACCCCTTGATCGATCCTGCTCATATACGAACTCTCAAATTATATTGATCACTGCTACAACCCCAACAAATTTTATAAAGGTCAGAAAAACGTTACTAAGGTTATCGCGGAACAACTATTCAAAATCAAAAAGCCAAAGCTACAGACGTCTAGGTAACCAGCTGACAGTTCCGTGGTGTTCAAAATTATCTGTAAGAATTTCACTTTGCTTACGCTACGGTCGTTCGATAAATAAACACATTCGTCACACATATTAATGCCCTTTCTATGGTTCAAACCCGGGGCCGTCATATTTATAGGCTAGCATTTACAGATTTTGCGTCAACGAAATAGCGTTACAACCGCTTTCAGCAAACTGGTCACATTATACAGGATCCCTGTAGGCCCGTATAAGCAATCTAGTTTGTTTTCTACGATCCCTGGATTTGTAAAGAATCTGGTACCTTATTTGTGTTCCGATCATCTCAGTGGAACCGAGTATTCTCTGGCTTTCCTCGGCCAAGTTGACGCCGCCCATGGCGGCTACGTCGTTGATGTCGTCGTCGCCGGCCATCTTGTCGTCCACGAACGGCTGCGAGTACTGCGAGGACGACTTCTTCTCCTTCTCCTTCAGCAGCGACTTCCCCGGCGTCAACACTGTAGACAGGGCCGCGGTCGCCCCGGCTGATCGATTCAAGTTTGCTTTACTATTAACAGTCATCGATTTGCCTCCCACTTTGCTCACGTTTAACTTCGTATGAACGGGTATGTTTTGTAACACTGCTATCGTATTTCCAGGTTTTACAGCAGGTTTAGGCTGCAATCAAAAATATCTCCATTAATTAAGTAATGATAACGATAGAACTATTAGTCCCTAACTCATAATACGAAGATAGACTGTCGAATTTGTCATGCTAAGCTACAAAAATATAAAATAAAAGAATACTTAAGAACGAATATATAATGTAATTATTATGTAATAGAAAAATAAACTTTATATTAAGGCTCCAATCATATGCAAAGTATATGCAAGCAAAGAAAACATTTCCTTGTGCCACATTATTTAAGGTATGTTCACGTTCAGTGTAAATTTATAACTTTCATAATTTTTAAATACGCACGAGGCTGGGGGTGGTTTAAAAATATAAAGGTTTAAGTGCGGGTAGTTTGCAAAGCTCACATAGATTGGATGGTGGTAGGTTTTCCCATGAAGTTCTAATTATAAAACTGGAGCTATCTCGGCAAAAAGTATCGTATAGTAATTTTGTTTTTCTAATGGACTTTTAGGCGGTATTGCCTGTAGCCAATGTCAAGTATTAAAAGGCGGGAAATTGGACGCCTGTAGGTCAATCAATCTTTGGGTACAGTATCTTCGATTGATATTTTATTTAGGCTCTGTTTCACAATCTCCAGTTAAAGCATATCTGTCAGATAAATGTTTGCCGTCCTTTTCTTTTATATGACTGGAGAAAAGGATAGCAATAATTTTAACTGGCATATAAGTTTATCTGGAGATTGTGAAACAGGCCCTTAATCAAATAAATTTACAGGCCGTTATAACGTACATTTAATAGTATTTTTCAACACACCTGCTCGTAACGAGGTTCTTATTCCACCGCGTTTATGCTCATAATCTACTAGATATTAAACACGCGTGCATTTCACAATAATTATCCAACTAGTAGAATAATTTAATAATCCGATCAAGTGACGTTTGTACTCTAGTACCAAGTTGTACAGTCGCCATCAGATATATCGGTGCGGCCAAGGTGGTCACAAATATCTGAACAACGCCTCTATTGTCAAGACGATAAAGCGCATGGTCAGATATTTTTGAGTACCCTGGCCGCTCCGATATATTTGATGGCGACTGTACGTACGCAGACGAATCGTTGTAATTTAGTCGGGTATTACCTTTACTTTTTTTTAACTCTTTATGAGTTTACATTCTAAAAAAGTAAAAAAAAGTTTATATTAAAAATATACACAGTTACGATAGAATCCTAATTATACAATCCTGATTGTCAATAAGAATAATTTCAACTTATTATATTACTCGTAATACACAATAAATTACGTTTTAAACACGAATTGTCTGTTTTAATATTGGCTGTTTGGCATTATACGTCTGCGCCTTTGCCTCAAGCTGCACGCACATCCAAAAAAGAAAATTGCGCGCCATTTATAAGTTAACCTCAAATCATTGTTTATTTGTTAGATTTTTCTCGTCGTGTTTTATTAATTTAAACAAATTATATTTTCAATGAATAAGAAGACAACTTTAGCGTTAAATTAACCTCTGGATATATTTCATAATTGTGATACATACTAGTAAAATGTCATCATAAAAATCTAGTGAGCAATACGTAAGAAAAAAATACTATAATTTATTGCACAATAAATGTGAAGTCTTTAATTTTATGAAATGATTTGAAAAAGAGTTCCTGATACTCAATAACATCACAAAAAAGGTTAGTTAAATTTAATTATCTTAGGTTCGTAAGTACCTCTATCCTGTAAACATTCTGATAATTAATGTATTTATCAAAAGTTATTAATTATACTATTCTGTTTCCTGGCAAGTGTGTTGAAAAACGTCGTATGAAACGCGTGTGCTTGATCATTACATAAGCTCAGCTTCCTTATGCGCACTCACATGCGTTCGTGCGCACAATATCGCTTCGTATGTAATGATCAACTTAGCACACTTGTATCATAATGTACTATTATGCAACAGTTGTATAAGAGGGGTCAAAAAAGGTAAGTGGCGTGGGTAACAATTTGAGCCGTAGGCGAAAATCTTTTAAGAAAAACGCCACGAAGTGGCCACGAACATGTTATACGGGAACAGGTGATGACGAATGTATAACAGATAAAAGTACGGGAGTAGAATTTTTTTTTTAAATAAAACTTGGAAAATATTTTTCTGTGGTGTTCTTTTTTTAGCTTATACATTAATTTATGGAAGCCAAAAAAGTGACATCCCCATTTTATTACAAATTACTGTAGTTTAGAGCATTACAAATGCGAGACTAGAACTCGCGCGTTTCTAATATGTGTAGTTTTTGAGAAATATTTTTTTTTAAATCTTGATTCTGACACCCGGATATTACGAAAAATAATTATGAATTGCAAATTAAGTAAAAAACTTTTCTGTTAACTAAAGTGTTGGATAAACCTTTCAAAAAAGTACATTTAGATGTAATTACAACCTTTCTAGGTACATTTGTTACAATGATATTAATTATTTTAATGATTTTGGTTTTTATTTTTTTTCTTCTATATTCCACCGTAGTAGATCGCGATATTTGTAAGACAGCTTCATTGATATGTCTTCTATCTACCCTATTTTTTACAAGATCTAATTCCCTGGAAGATTTAATCTACAGTCGATTAAAATTTGCAGTCAGGGCTGCCACTACCAGTATCCGGATTTACCTGGATATAAAATAAACACAGTATACAGGTTGTAACAAAAATACTGGTGATTCTTTTAAGGGCATAATTGGTATCGTATTCAAATTATGAAAAACTTTAAAAAAAAATTTTTCGCGTGGAAAAAAAAATCTTTTGTATGGAGGGTTGGCCGGCTCGGACAACGTGTCCCATACAAAAAAAAACATTTTTGTTTGTGTAAAAAAATTTCTACATTTTTTCTTAGTCGTAATACGATACCATTATGCCCTTAAACGGATCACCAGTATTTTTGTTAGATCCTGTATAGGGAATGCAATAACAGGTAAATTTTCAAAGCCGGGTATTCGATCGGTTATGGTCGAAAAATAACCGGTTAAAGCCGTATACTACAATTATGTGTTTTTTTTTTTTGGAAGAAACCTAAAATATCTATTATGCATCGCCAATTTAGCAAATATTTTTTCTAAAACATGAATTACTACAAAATTATCAACTTCCAGGCAACAATATTCTACTTCCAGGCTCTCTCCCCATCTTGCACCTCAGAATAGCTGTCGTCTGGACATAACTCTGATGATGGTGTTATGTTTTCATCCGATGGCGATATAAAAGCATCCTGTGGTGCTTTCAATAATGCTATTGCGGCAGATGGTAGGAGACGTTTTTTAATATTTTTTGTCGTTGCGACATCCGTTGTTCCGAAATTATTGGGTCTGATGAGACTAACGCTCTATGAAAGAAATCAGACATGGTTTTCGTTCGATCTGATTTGCGGGTATGGTGTTCTCTATCGTGACGCCAATATTTATTACAAGATTCTGATGATTTCTCGGAGAGCATTCCAATTGGAACAGACGAGTTTCGTATTATCGCAGCTCCATGGACCAAAAGTTTATGTATAGTCACTGCCGTAAGACACCATTCGAAATTTTTAACATATTTTTTAGCTAGTTCTTTGCATATGTACTCAAAACTATTATCAAAACCAAGAATTATAGATATCCCGGAAACAACGGCGTATAAAATTAAAAATACCGAAGTGTCAACCCTAGAGGCCGGGTAACCCGGATATAAAGTGTTTAGGTGATTACTTCAATGTTCCACGGAATTAGGTCTTGTAAAAAATAGAATCGATAGAAGACATAATAATGAAGCTCTCATACCAATATTGCGACCTACTACGGCGGGACATGGAAGGAAAAAAATAAAAACCAAAATTAATAAAACGATTAATATCTTTGTAACAAATGTATCTAGGAAGGCAGTGATTGCTCTTAAATGTATGTCTTTGAATGTTTTGTCGAACACCTTGGCGAAACAAACAGTTCATGCAATATCTTTTAAATTATTTCTATTTTTCATAATTTCCGAGCGTCAGAAACAAGATTTTCAAAAATTTATGTCTCAAAAACTACACATATTAGAAACATGGGAGTTTTAGTCTCGCATTCGTAATGCTCTAAACTATAGTAATTTGTAATAAAATAGGGATGTCACTTTTTTGGCTTCCATAAAACACTGTGCGATGGAATCGAATGATGTAATTTATCTCCAAAACGTTTCGTCAATTAATGTTTTGTGATTATTTACGAAGGACATATAATGAGGATAACATACCACAGGCAGTAGGTAATTAATTGGTGCGGAAAATTGTGGCTGAATATTGTCTATGGTTTACCGATTTTTTTATTAGCAGGCTGGAACTACGCTGAGATCTTGGCTTATTCTGCTAAGTGTCTTGCGCTAAGTGTATGTAATAATTGGAATCCAAAAGTTGGATGCGTTGTCACCGGATCCAACTAATACATCATAAAAACCTTTCACTGAAACCCCTGTCTAATAAGATAAGACGTTTTGGAGATAATTAACAGAGGTTGCTTGTATGTACGAGGCCCGAGGGCGCATTGAATTGAAATGAAGGGAGCCTAAGGCATAAAGTTATTTGAACTAATAAATAAAAAGAATAGCACGCATTAAGAAACTTTTCTAAACGTGACCTACCTTTCCTTTTTAATAAAAACATATGATATTATCGAACGAGCGGAGCGTAAGCGAAGTGAAGTTTTTACAAACAATTTCGACGTCTCGGCATTTCGAAGGCTTTTTGATTTTGAGAGTTTGTTCGAGCGGCCAAGGTGGTCACGCCTCTATTGTGGAGTGTATATGTTCAGATATTTTGGTCGGTAGATATTTAAGTCTGCCCGCTCCGATATATTTGATGGCGACTGTATATACAGGATGTTTTTCAATAACTAGCCATATTGTGCGAGGTGATTTGGTAGGCCATACTAAACAAGTTTTGCTATGGGATCAAATTTGAAAACACAATTTTTTTTGGCTGTTGCAATTTTGTTTGGTTTTCTATGGCGAGGTCAATTTTTTTTTTTGGGATTTCGGGATTGGAGCCATTCAAAACGTTTTTCAGTATGACTTACCAAATCACCTCTCACAATATGGCTAGTAATTGAAAAACCGGCCAAGAGCGTCTTGGACCACACATAATGGAGGGTTCCGTACGTTCCACGGAATAAGATTTTTTTTTATCAAAAGGTGTTATCTGCCTATGGAAGATGTTTTTTTGGAGTTAAGTCTAAAACGCTTAAAACGATAATGATTAATACAATTTTCGTTGAATGAATATGCAAAGATATTCTTCTTTTTTTTTTGGATCTCCGGTTCATAGGTTACAGCTAGGGGAGGGGCACAATTTTTTAGACTTCCGGGGTGATTATTTCTGAAAATATTTACTTTATCAAAAAATGTGCAAAGAAACATCAATGTTATTATTAAAGACTCATAGATTGATGTGCAACAAGTTGATATTTGGTAAACGATTTTTTTTAACTAGGTATTAGTTACTTTTTTTAACTATTAGTTACATGTATGGAGCACTCCATCCTCCCATAAAATATTTTTATCACCAATTTTACAACAAAACTACTTAGTTTTACTTAGCGGCATACAAACTACACCTTATGTTAAAGTTTTATTAAGATGTCTTATAATTTCCGAGTAAAACGGCTGTGACATACGTACGGACAGACGGACGGACGGACAGACAGACGGACATGACGAGACTATACGTTTTTGCCATTTTGGCTACGGAACCCTAAAAAATAACCTGTATGAACAACCTGTAGCTACGGTGCATGCAAGTTTCATGGTTTTTTCCGAATGGGACCAGATTTTGTAAATTTGTTAGGGGCTGGAGCGGTATCACTCCCACAGCCGAGACAAATCTAATGAGATCTCACCATTAGTATATGGATCTCACACACGTAACCCGTTAAGTAGCTGTAGGGAGTTCAAAAGAAATTGACATATGTATAATGTACCTTCTGTAAAACATAACCTACCTTCGGCAGCCAAGTAAAATAAATAAATATTATAGGACAGTCTTACACAAATCGACCTAGTCCCACAGTACCTAAGCTCAATAAGGCTTACGAGTAGAATAATGGAATAGAGTTCATTATATATTGTCTTTAAAGGTATAAGCAACACGTAGTTACTATTTTGGATCGATACATGATATACAACCATCTATGCATATATTTTAAGTATTATAACATAACATAACCATATACAAGATATCTCTATACTCTGCTAAGCGCGTTATTTCTTTGAAACCGAAGCTGCCAAAAAAAAGGGGTGCGGGAGGGGAACTCGCAATGCTAGACAGGGAACGCGCGATTCTTTCAGGAGGCCGTAAGAGAGAATCAGACATTAATGGTTGCCATGGAGACGTACTATGTTTACTGTCAATTCCAATATTAGTGTTTCACTATAGAGCGAAATTACTTCAAACGTGGCAGCAGGGATCGCCCGGCTATGCGGGGTCTTGGGTTAATTTTTTTTTTTTTTATACTACGACGGTGGCAAACAAGCATACGGCCTACCTGATGGTAAGCAGCTACCGTAACCTATGGACGCCTGTAACTCCACAGGAGTCACATGCGCGTTGCCGACCCTTTACAAAAAGGAGGATTCACTGTGTTGACGGCTAAAGGAACAAGAGGGTCCATCATCGTCAACACACTGGGTCCTCTTATTAGTTTATGATTATAACTTTCGAGCAACTAATTATGCCGATAACAGAAACATTAACCTCAATCCTAACATATTGCGGTACGTTTAATTGGTACGTAGTAACGCTGATGGAAAACGTTGCTTACAACAATTTTATGTGTCTGGCTATCGAATTAATATTCGATACCTATCAATCTCAATGGCAAGACATATTTAGACCATATGCACATTGATATAATGCCGCGTAAATGAGTTTGTAATGTTTATAATGTTATTAATGCCTACTAGATGTAACAAAACGCAACATCAAAATATTCTCTAAGTATGTATGTATTATTTAAAACTCATATTGTAAAAAAGAAAAACATTAACATGCACTACGCAGGTAATCGCCATTACATACTGCAAAACTGACATAGCTTAAGCTAGTTTATATTAAATATACTTTAAATTTATATTCACATGAATGAAAAGTATCGATAACAATAAAGACAAAATTGAAATTGATGGCCGCCTGACGCAGGGTAAGCCCAACATGAACTTTTGGCCAACTTTAACGAGTTTTTATGTTAAACAATGCCTTTTTAAATTGAATTCTGCCATCTCAACGTTTTAGAGTAGTTCATCCAAAATGTGTTTGATTTTGAATAATGTCGAAATAATAATCAACTCGTAACGGTTGTACAAAAGCTGTCGACTAGACGAGCAAACAAGACTACACGTAGACACCGATGCATGTAAGATCCGCTTGGGCAGCGAACAAACCTGCAGGTTGGGGGTCTGCACCGACACAACACTAATAGTCTTAGCTGTGGGCACGAGCGCCGGCGCCAGGCTCGCGGGCAGCACGGGCGGCAGCAGCGTCGTCAGCGTCGGGCTTGTGCCATCGTCATCCATGGGCTGATTTACCAACACAACTGGTCATTACGGTACACTGGACGTCTTGTCCTCGAATGAAGCCAGTCTGTTTATCCCATATTACCCTTCAATAATGCTTTCAAATATATCAGAAGACGAACAAAAAAGAAGGTGGGCGCCACCCACCTTTTCTCGAATATCAAGAGAACGTGCGGTCAAGAAAACTTACACATACCATTTTATGTTTTGCTGTCATTGTAACAATGCGCGATAATGTATTTCTTTAATTACTATTACACTATATTGACTGTACTTATTAGTCCAGTCAGCGTCATACGAGGGTTGCTACTTATATATCCGGAAACAAAAAAAACAAACAAACGTACACGGCTGAAAATGGTTTTATTGTTTTTCAAAGTATTCCCCTTGATGATCTATGCACTTTTGCATTCGCGTGAACCAATTTTTAAAGCACTTCTGCCACTCCGCCTGAGGTACCTCCATAACGTGTTGTTTGAATGCGTCGACAGCATCTTCAGCGGTCGAAACTCGTTGACCGCGTAATTTATTCTTTATATTTGGAAATAAATAAAAATCGTTGGGTGCCAAGTCAGGGCTGTACGGCGGATGACCCGTTAATTCCACATTTTGACCCTCCAAAAATAGAGTTGTTTCGCGTGACGTATGACAGCTGGCATTGTCATGATGAAGAATGATTCTTCGTCGCTGGTTAGTTTTACGAATTTGTTCAAATACTTCCGGTAAGCAAATGGTCGTGTACCACTCTGAATTAACCGTTCTACGGTTTTCTAGTGGCACTGTAGCTACATGGCCATTAATACCGAAGAAGCAGGCCACCATTTGTTTCAATGTACTTTTTGCACGAGTAACTTTCGTAGGGTTCGGCTCATTTTGAAACACCCATACCGTTGATTGTTGCTTCGTTTCGGGATCGTATGCATAGATCCAGGATTCGTCACCTGTATAGATGTTATAAACGGCTTTTGAGTCACCACGGTTATATTTTTTTAACATTTTATTGCACCATTCGACGCGAGCATCTTTTTGCTCTTTTGTTAAGTTGTGGGGTATCCAACGCGAACAAATTTTTTTTACAGCCAAATAATTATATAATATGCTATTAATGCTGGTCATAGAAATACCCAGAGTCGCTTCTATCTCGCAGTACGTAACATGTCGGTCGTCCATTATAAGTTTTCGCACAGCCTCGATATTTTGTTGTACAACGACCGATTTCGGGCGACCTGCCTTAACTTCGTCCGTAAGCATACTACGTCCACGATTGAACTCACTAAACCAGTGATACACAGTAGTTTTAGATGGGGCTTCATCACCAAAAGTTGAAGTTAGTTGATCTATGCACTGTTGTTGCGTTAAACCACGCCGAAAATCATAATAAATCATAGCACGAATATTTTCACGAGTGAGTTCCATTCTTGCTGCGAGATGACATTTAAAATCCGTCAAAAACAAAACACGAGCGTTAATAAGAAAGAAAAAATATACCGGCCAGTACTTAAAAAAGTTCAAATTGTACCATGGAGGTCAAATATGCTATTTAAGAAGATTGTAATCCCGGTTTCCGGATATATAAATAGCAGCCTATGTATAGTTGGTCGCATTCAAAATAGTCAAATAGTTCGGTACACCATACAAAATCTATGGTGTACGAACTATTTGACTAATTTGCATGCGACCAACTATATGACGCTGACTGTACAGTCAACGGCAATAGTATCTTCCTACGTGAAGGCCGCAAAAATATGTGACACGCTCTTATTTGTAGAGCCATATATAACAGCGTGTCATATATTTTTGCGGCCTACGTGTAGGAAGATACTATTGCCGGTGACTGTACAGTGTAATGTTGTATGACGATGATAACATTTCGATGTGCTTTATTATTCTAAATACGTATATAGGTCTTAATTTGATCACACACTGGCTGCTGATCGCTGAATTTCTATTAAGCCCGTTTTAAATTGATTGAGGTAGCTATTGTCATCATTGGCTGGACACGGACAGTCTATATTAATGTCTATATCATATTAACACTAAAACCTAACCTTCAGCTATATAAGTATGGACCTTTACTGGAGACGTTCTTTAACCGTAGGCAAAGAATACAGAAATAGTAATGTAAATAAGAGATGTCCTTACCAAGTGAACGTTAGATGTGGCCATGATTGTTTGATGCTGCGGCGCCGGGATCGTGCTGAACGCCACGTGCGGCGCGGGGGGGTTGATTCCTTCAATCACCAACTCTTTGGTCACCAGAGATTGCCGAAGAAGAGGCAAACTTTTCTATTAAAACATAAATACATGTTACTTATTTTAACTTTTCATCATTTCCCACTTACCTCCATTTTTAAATACTGACCTTTAAAAAGCCTATGAGACACGGTTGCGGACTTGCATTGAGCAACCTTTCGAGTCGATCACAAAATTCCTCTGGCTCCACTTGCGCGTCAATCAGCTCTTGGATGAGATTTCTCACATTTCTTTCAACGGACTTGGGCTCTTTGCTTGATAAGTCCAACAGATTAGCCAAAAAGTTTCTGCATTTTTCTTTTGTATTGTCGGAAGGTTTCTGCAAATAATTAATAGTTTCTATTATTGCCTGATAACAATAAGTAGTTACAACCCCAATGAACGTACCTCCGAGTATTTTCCCTAGGTCATAACGCATAGCAAAGATAACAGGTCAACCAAGAAAATGATGCCTGCTAAGGTAAATGCACTTTATATAATTACATGAAGATGGTTAGGATTATTAGATGCAACTTAATCAAGGGCGCATTAAGGACCATCTTGTTACTCTAAATTCGAAGCGCCTACCTCAACAGACTTCCCTGGTTGATGTATTATAATTAGATAATTATTTTAACACCAAATTCTCGGAAATTACACTTTAAGGTCAAATATAGTTGACAAACTAATTTGTGTTAGTAATTGGTAAATAAAGTAATCTAATAAGGCTAAACGATCAGTTATTTAACGCTACGAGGACATATACGTTAATCACTACCAGCCCGGTTTCAACTTTAGTGCTAATCAATTTAGTTAAGTATAAAGATACACAAACAAACCAGACCACTGACCTGCGTAGTCACAGTAGGCGCCTGGGGCGGCGGCGCGAGCGCGGGCGCGGCCACGGGCTGCGGCGCCGCCACTGCGCCGGCGGCCATATGACCCTGGATCTGCGCGGCCGCCATACTTGTCGATACCGTCTGTACGCCGGGGTGCTGCAATCAATACATGTCCTCAGTACCTTTCTACACTCTGCTGCTGGCCATGCTAAATCGTATTCATCGTGAAAAAGCTTCATCATTCTCAAGCGAAGTATAGAGCCAACGAGAGGAAAAGTCAAAATCCTGAATAATCTTTTGAGCATATTCCAACACTGTTTCACTTAAAAAATGAACAAAATGCACAGGTAACTGGGCGAATCAACATTTTGATCGACATATGTATATCTGTCCTCAACTTTTGAATTTCGTTGTAAAATTTCACCTTTACATAATGACTTCTGTGTTTCAGTTTATAGTGTATTTTAAAACATTTGAGGTCCAACAGTCAAACCTAATAAACAGAGACTATGTATATTAGAAGCCCGTTTTATTGTTAACTCAAGAGGCGTTTTGAATAACGCAAGAGACATTTAAAACTGTTGATCAAAAAGTTGATTGGCCCAACTAATAAATCTTAACATATTAAAATATAATTACATGATGATATTAGCTGTATTTCCATTAGCTTACCTTGTTAATTACCTTAGAACATGCACCTTCACCAGGTTTGTACATGCACAAAGGATGAGTTAAAACTGGACAAACGGATAAAGTGCCAACATTGTTTGGAATAGACTTTTGCTTTTACAAGTGAGTAAGTGCAAGCGCTTGTCCAATTTCAAAGTAGAGTGAGTTGCGGAGTAGGTGTGCCTACTTACTGCCGGCACGGTCGAGAGCCGGATGGTCTGCGTGGGCGGCGCCAGCGAGCTGGCCGCGGGCGCGGGGCCCACCCTCAGCAACTGGTATTGCCCATTCTCAGTCTTTAACAACAAATGACCCTGCTGCCCAGGTTGTAGACTCTGCAGAGTTTGCAGCGTAATCTAAAAATGAACGCCTTGTTTCAATTTATGGCTCACTTTGCGGTTCTGAACCTGAAGCTCTTGTATTTGAAAACAATAATATGGCAGAATCCATAAACATGATACTGAAGCAGGTCATTTGTTAGATAGGTACACATTTTAGTGGATATTTCTGATGAATTGTGCACATAAAGTGTAGTATAAGTCGAAACACAGAATACTTAATTTTGTTAATAAATGAACTGAGGTAAATATATTATTCTTTACAATACAACAGATATAATTTGTTTGTATTTGTTTCTTTGTAGGAGCATGGCCTAATCGACACTGTTGTTCTTTTTTATTATTATTTTATACACATAAAGTGGGTTACAGCAGTTAAAGCAGAATATACTAGCAAATGAGGTAGAGATATCATAATGTTGAACAGAACTCTTAATAAAAATATTGGGGTGTGCTAAGCAAAAAATATAAATACTTATTATTTATTTTTTAAATGTGGTTGCTAATGTACAATCACCATTAGTTAAAATATCAAGATAATGGAGCCACTAAAATATATATACAGGACTCCATTATGAAGAAGTTAGGGTACATGACCAGACGAGCATGGCATATAGTACAGACATGTACATTAAATTGTGACTATAACTTGGTTAAGATGGTTGACCATGATTTTTTTTACACTTGTGTGCCTCCCACTTAAAAATGTGATATAATTTTAATTGAATAATAATTTACTAAAAACAATGAGATTAAAATATCCCCTCCACAAACTGTTAAATTATTATTAAATTAACGGATAAATGTTAGATTCTGTTATTATACCTATTTGCTGTGTTTTTTGGTCATATTTGATATATTTTAACTCAACCATACAATAGGACGTCTAGACATGATTCAAGACTCAACATTCAAGATTCTTGATGATTCAAGTGACAATAACAATTTGAAAGTGCAATCCAATATATTAATATTACTCAGTTTCACACTAAAGTCAGGAATAAAGTATGGTTTAAGATAACTAGGATATTGGTATGTAATTTGATACTTACACTAAATGTAGAAATATATTCATGAAACTAGTTCAGCCTTCAAACTCTAGTATATAATTAATAGATGCCTGCCTTATTTAAGTTGTTAATTACAAAATTAATAACCATATTTCCTATTAGTAATCTGAGTAATATATATCACAATATTTACTAATGATTAAAACTTTATGAATTATCGGTGCATCTGTTCAAATGCATGTATATTTTGTTTTAGATCACAATGTGTAGTATTTCTATTTTATTTTAATAGCATAGGAGAAATAATGTATAATTATAAAATAATAATGAAATTGAAAAACCAGAACGGGACAAAAAACATGGAAGAAGCGAGATGGCGCCTTACCAAATTTTAAGAACTTCCTTGATACGTCTCTCGAATACGACGTATCATAAGAAAAAACTATTCAAATCTAGAACAAGAGCATAAAAACTACCGCTGGCGCTGCGTATTTATTTGACAAATTGATGTTCATAAATTTCCTCATTTCACAGGTCATTTTCGGCAACTCTGGGTCTGTTTCGCGAAACTGTAGCCCAAATTATTTGACGTAAGTTCAAGTAGCCTAAAATTATGTCTGTTATGTTGGTATGCTCTTATATCGGTGTTTTTTTACTCGAAGCGAAATTAAAAGTGCTGTGAACCTCAGTCTATCCCTAGGCCCATACAAGTGACTCATGAAGGTACTCCCTGGGACCATTTCCTATTAAATGGTCATATTATAATTATTGTTCCCGGTATGGATGGTAGAAGGTAGATCACGGGATCCTAAATAAAACTCAGAGCAAGTAGTATCTCTAGAGTTGAACATAAAGTTCTATATTTATGTTGTATGCTTAGGTATGTACATTTCCCCTCTGTCAAAAGGATCTAGTTCAAAAATTTATTACACGCATTTCGTTAATCATACTCAGAGGATGAAGAGCTCCGTGAAAATGGGAGTAAAAAATATTCTACCCGTCTAGTTTACAAAAAGATATAATATAATTTCACATGTAAGTATAGTTTTACTTTATTTATCATTACTTTCATGATAAACGTTTAAATCCAAATGGGAGAGCAATATTCGTTTACAGATTGGATTTAAAGACAATCGTTGTTTATTCTGACAGGCAGTAACTATTTTTTCACACCACCTGCTCGACAATGCCAAATTATATATCATGCAAACCTCACCGAAAGCAAATCATTATAGCCCTTGGCTTTAGCCGGGTTATAATGTTGTACTAAATCTCATTATAACCCGCTGGTTAATAATGTGATTTCACTTCCCATAGTTCTTATTGTTATGTGCTTAAAGTCTAATTTGGTAAAGTCCGCACGGTGCACAGCCCCGCGACGCCAGCCGGGGCCCGCGCCGCCGCGTCGAACTGATTTGAAAATCGAATTTATTCGGCAAATCGTGCTGGCCACCTTTTTTAAATACCTAAAACAAATGCCGCGAGTGTCATAAGACGCTGCAGTATACGGAGTAAAACTGCAGGTTCTATAAAAATTGAAGATAAAATTTGAATAAAATGGACTAATGTATCAAGAATCAATTTTTAGGGTTCCGTAGCCAAATGGCAAAAAACGGAACCCTTATGGATTCGTCATGTCTGTCTGTATGTCTGTCCATCCGTATGTCACAGCCATTTTACTCGGAAACTATACGACGTATCTGAATAAAATTTACACTTAGTTATGTAGATTTGAAAAAAAAAAATTAGGGGGGGGGGCGCTCCATACATGTAACTATTTTTTTTTTAACTAAATATCAACATGTGACACATCAATGATAGGTCTTTAAAAATAACATTGAGGTTTCTTTGACCATTTTGTGATTAAGTGAATATTTTCTGAAATAATCGCTTCGAAAGTCAGAAAAATTGTGCCCCCCCCCCTGTAACTTTTGAACCGTAAGTCCAAAAATATGAAAAAAAATTGAGGAGATGCGTCTTACCATATACTTTCTACGCAAATTCTTTTGAACATTATCGGTTTAGCTATTTTTGAGTTATCTCCAAAAAACCATAGGCACCAGATACGACCTTTTGGTATTAGTTTGGTTCCATTGAAGGTACGGAACCCTCCTATGTGTGGTCCGACACGCACTTGGCCGGTTTTTACTTTTGATTTACTTTAATAAAAATCCGTTTCTAGTAGCCTTAGCTATTTTATTGTCTCGCAAGAGGTGAGAAAAGTAGAGTATACTCCTCGGGAATAAAGCTGTTTTTGTCACGGGCGCGCTTGAACCCCTCACTGCACTCAGGACTCAGTCTTAATTCCCTCGCTTCGCTCGGGAATTAACTCATAAACCCCTCGCTGCGCTCGGGATTAAAATCTGGAGTCCTTCGATATTGAATCCTGAACGTAAGTTCAGGATTCAATATTGCGCCCGTGACATAAAACAATGCTTTATCCCCTTGGTGTACAATCTACTATTACGTTTGACACTTACCCATATTTACAGGACTGCATCCGATAACGAACCATATGTTCACATTTTTAAAGTCGCCTACCTATTGCTCTATTTAGTGTTTTAAGGGTGCATGGAAATGCTGTTTTAAAGCCCTGTTACACTTTGCTTTTTTTAGTGTCCTAACTAGCATAATAATTAAGACCCTAACTTTTTTCAATAGTAAATTTACTTGCTAAATGCGGTTAGACTTGACTAAATTTAGAAACTAAATCTTTTAGGAAGCTAACACATCTAGTAAATAATAAGTTCATTGAAATGGAATTATTATTACTATTATTAGGAAGTATGTATTTTAAATTTCATTGAAGTAAAGCAATATCACACTGGCGCCGCAACTGTATGCGGCAATGGAGTGCAAGCGTGACAGCGCTATACACATGCAGAGTGCTATCTCCCAATTTACAGTCTTTCATAATTTTTATAAAAAAAAGGGTAAGCTTCTAATCAAGAATATGTTGTTCATTTAATTGTTTACAATAGATGTCTGTAAAGTATGTTGCTACTGCACTGTAATTGTACAGTGTTTAATTTATATGTCGCGCAAATTAAGACGATGACTAGGAAAACATCAACATAACAAGAAAGGCATTAAATGTTAAAATATTGTCTATGGATGGGCTATGTCCATAAAAGAGCACCAAAAGTTGGTCTTTAACCATTACCTATACTTCTAAATCAATTTTGGATTACCCAGTGTCTCATACGGTTCATAGTTTATTATATGGCAGAAAACACATTTCACCGCAATTTTCGCGACGCATAATTTGAAAAGTATAAGGCCTAGCAATATACTTCTTTGACAATTATTGTAGAGAATTTACTAGCAAATGTTTCGCTAATGTCAGTTTTGTTGCAAGTTTTACTGTTTTCATAAAGTGTCAAAAACTGCAAACCGGGACACAAAAGTGGGGGAGCCGGGGGAAATAATTCCTTGATGACCTGTTTCTACTTCTATTTTTTTTCGTACCGATATAAGCCACATGGTATGTGGATGCAAATTTAATGCTTTCTTCCAAATTGGACCAGATTTTAAAAATTTGTTTGGGGCCAGAGCCGAACTATACAAAACAATTTTTTACTAAAAACTGTGCAAAACATACCAATGTATTATTTTGTGTAATAACAGGGTCAAAAATATACCAGTGCAGGAGATTAATGAAATATAAATATAGACTTGACTCATGGTGGCAAAAGGTACAATATAATTTTCTAGATGACAACAAATGTGACCTTGTTGAACTACTCATCATCAATATATAATCAAGGAATAAAGACAGTTTATTTGTTCTCGCTCTATTTATACACGGTGGGGCCTGTAACTAAAGCAAAAAATTAAAATGTACATTCTTCTCCTCAAACTATGCAACGTTTGTTTGACGACTTTGAAAAAAACTTGCGGTTTGAATTTTATTACATTTTAAAGTTAATTCGAACACGCAATGTACTATGAAATTGATTATGTCTGTAGAGTGACTAGACTGACAGGCGATGTCAATTAGACGGAGTTTTAAGTTCTTTGAAAATACTATTTACTTTGTTTGAAAAAAGAACAATCTAAAAACTTTATGATTTTAAAAAGTTGCTACACAAAAGTTGTCTAGTTTGAGGACTAGAATCTACGTTTTAATTTTTTGCTTTAGTTACAGGCCCCACCCTGTATATATGTCAGTACACAAATGCTCCAGTCAGACAGAAATATATCAAAAATATAAATGTATATGCAAGTATAGCAATGTTACTTGTCTGGTTGATAATTAAGTAGGTACCTATTTTATTTGGATGACGAAGTTTTACATCTGATGGCATCAAGCTTTTAAAAAATAATTTTAACTCACAACAACTTTTTGTGCTGAAATGAGGGTGTTCTATTTAGTGTGCCTCGCACGGTTGTCAATATAGGTGAATAATAAAGGCAAAGTTCATTAATTATTTAACTTCTTTGATTTGATGCATTTGCCCAGTTTGTGTTTATGATTCCAACACTATACCCGTCATTTCCTTTCACGGTCAGACAACCTTGCTAATGTTTAGCTGATCCAGTCAATAAAATTTGAAATGAATTAAATGACAATTTGATTAGGCTATCATTTTAACAACTGAAGATCATGTCATAAAAATACAATAAATATTTTGGTTCAAAACAATTAAATAAGTAAATTTGTAATTTTGATTCAGACACAACTTTTTTTACTCAAGCCATCAATTGGGTTTATAAGCTACCACTCCTTTCAGCTTACATTGTAATACCTGACTTTTAGTGTTAGCACAATCACACATTTTTACAATATCATATTTTCTTCATACCTAAATCCAATCAATGTTAAAATAGATACTACTGGTTTATCTGAGCATACTTGAGACAACAGATTGTGAATGATCTAGAGCAGAAAAAACTAATATCCAAAATAAGGATCTTATGCCTATTTATATTGTGCCATGGTTTACTTAACTTGTATGCATAATTATTTAGTTCCCACTAGGCCGGTATTTACACCTATTGCAATGATTTTCAAATAAAATGTAATCATCAAGTGTGAATAGGGTTGGTTATCCAGATGAGCCCTGTTAACCCACTCACCATCCCTAGCAAGAACTGAGTGACTAATAGAAGTATATTTTTTTTACATGGAAGTGGCTAGTCATGACATTATTTATAGAACCTTGTGATATATAATTTATGTACAAAAGCATGTGTTCCATTGCATGATGAATATAGTAAATGCAGTTAGATTAGAGGAAAATAACATGAGATTTAGTTGTGGCAATGTTGTATGGTAATATTGGTGAGAGTGCTAGTCAGCATTTAAAAAAGCAGTATATTATAGAAGTGAAATTACCCCTGGTGTGGCCGCTCTTGCTCCTACTACTTGAGGTGTTCCAATAACTACTCTTGGTGACACTGTGGCAACTGATTTCTGAGCTGCAACTGACGGTGTTCCTGGTCTCATATTTAATATTTGCACATTAGGAATTATTGCAGGTTGCCCTGAGCCTAAATTTTGAGTTGTTACTACAACATTTTGCCCTCCTGGCTTATTTAAAGTCATTACGCTTGGTATTGAGTTAGGCATGCTCGAATTCACTGTCATAGGCACTGTGACCATTCCTGGCTGCATGCCGACTTGACCAGCAGTCGTGCCTTGCTTGATGACAAGGGGTGGCTGCATAGTAATAGTTTTGTTCACGGTCTGCGGGATGACGGCGCAGGGGGCTCCAGTGTGGATTATTTGATTCTGAGACGCTGCAAGACCATTCGGCACGGCTTGAGAAGGAAATGACACTCTGTTTACACTATTAGACAAAGTTTGTGTTGTTTGAGGTGAGTATATCACTTTGATGGATTCGCTGTGATTAGTTACCGATTGTTGCGAAACGAAGCCCTGACCGGATGCCTGCACATTATTATAAGTCACACCAACACCAGCTGGGCGCACCGATTGAAAATTACCAGTCGTTATTTCACCAACGTTCACTTGGTCCGTATTGTATTTTTGCACACCAATAATAGAACTCGGATTTGATGTAATATTGGTAAGCTGACTAGGAATTACATTAACTATATTGTTCTGTGACGACACTGATGAAACGGACGTTACCAATTGATTTTCCAGGGAACCTACGATAGCATTCACCGCGTTCTCGTCAACGTCTGTAGACAAAGCTTGCTCTAAAAACTCGGCTGACGCCATTTTATATAAATCGGCTGACATGGAACAGTCATGTCACAAATCGGTTGAAACGGAACATAAGATTACCGGTTTTTTAATGTGCACAACACATCACGCTATGCCATGCCGCAAAACTTCGGCCCACCTTCGCCCAAACTGCGTGGCCGGGGATACACACTTCGTGTATTTCTAGAAAAGGGAGGTGTTAAGAGTATCGTGAATTATTTAGTCACATATGACGAATATCCCCATTTTTGAACCGAATTTATAGTCATTTGCTATTTTTCGTATGAAATATATTATTGCTTTAAATCTTATGCGCCCACCAGAATGGTCTTAAATTTTATATTTGTTTTATTGAATGATTTTTATAACTACTGTGAAAATTTGGAGTGGTAAGCTCAATGATAAAATAATTAACGTAAACTTTTTTGTATTTTCAACTGGTCTTAAAATCTTGTGCGCCCACCGGAATGGTCTTAAATATGATATTGTTAAGGATTATAGTTTCTCATTATTTCGCCTGGCAACATTTTTGTTTCAAAAGTTTAAAAAAAATGTTTAACTGTCACGTGATTGAATTCCTGCAGGGGGGTAACATTACGCACCAATAAACTAAACACTAGAAAAAGAGGGGTTGGCATATATAGTACGCGTGAAAAAAAAGCAATGACATATTTTCTATCCCTCATTGCATATACGGTTTTTGTTGGGGTCAAAGCAAACGTCTGGTTTGCATGTCAGGATGCCGTATACGGTCAGCTAATCATGTCGCCTGATGGTGCATTTCTCATACTAAATACCAAAGCCCAACACACACGGTTCGCCACCGTACGATTTCAAAACCTAATGTCACGTCAAAATCACGCACGCACGCGTCCGGTTGAGGTCGACCGGACGCGTGCGTGCGTGTCGGGTTCGGTCGGGTCATCGAATCAGGCAGCGGTGCCGTCCACCTGACGCTAAAAGCAAATAATCTCTAGAGTTGAAACACGCGCCCCCAAAAAGGACTGAATACATGCAACGCGACTGATTTTAAAACACGTTTCAAGATGGCTGATAGCATAGCAAACCTACATAATTTAGTCGGTTTCGTTGTTACCCTTCAAACAGCGGTGGAGGGTTATACACATTTATATTGTACTTAGGGCTTTTTGGAAGTCAGCAATAATCACAATGTGAGACTATGATAAGGACCAACAATAATAGCACCTTTTCTGTCATATCTATTGAAACTGTAATAAGACCATCCCGTTCAATCTTGGTATTATTATTACCATGGTAGATCTAGGTATAGTATGTGTATGATCGGAGGTTTGCTTGGTGCTTTTTATGGATGGTACAAGGAAGATGGGTCTCTCTTATAGGAAAACGGTCGAAAAAGTGTCCAGCGAAAAAGTAAACAATAGTTCCAAATATCTCCGGATGACGCTACTAGGTATAGTTGAGCATTTGAAATAAATTACCTATATTTAATACTTATATGACATTAAAAATAAAATTTATATTCCGAGTGTTTTTCTTCTCCGCAAATAATTATTTTGTATATATGTATGGATAACATTTTTTTAATATCAAAATCAATTTAATCAAATTTAATATCATTGTAGCGCCATCAGTTTATCGCCTTCTGCCGGACACTTTTGTAACAAACATTTTTATCCTCCTTGTACCATCTATAGTGCTTTTGCTGGCTGCCATCCAACTGTCAATGTCCCTGCGCTGGCTTAGAGTGGCCAGTGAGTTTAAAATTACTTTATCTACACTCATTCTGTAAGTACTCTAAAATGCGTTCAAAAACCGTAGACAATGACAAGCATTACAACAAACGATTTAACTATGATAAGTTTCTTATCTGCGGCAGTAACGTAATTTTAACTTTGCATGCTCAAATATTGTTAAGCAATGAGTTTCAAATTTGGAACATCGAATTTGATAACATAATGTTACCGCCATGGCCAACTCGATTGGTCCCGCGCGAGCGCCGACACAATCGAGTTGGCCAATGCCGACACAATCGAGATGGCCACGGCGGTGGAATGGCGGCCATTCTATGATTTCCGGATACGGCATTTATAATAAATAATATGAGTGTAGATAAAGCAGTGTATGCAACTGTACGTAATTAGGCCTTAAAACGTAACAGTTACATAAACTACTATTACCCATCAAGTTGGGTGTTGGGTAGTTATATTATTACGTAATATTGAAATTTAAGACTAGCAGTGTGAGTAAAATTATTTAATTTCACGAAAACTCTGACAGTAAATTTAATAACCAAGCGTCAAGTTAGATACAGTCGACGTCAAAGATATTTTTACACTTTTGAACCTTATTACAAAGGCGTAAGATGCAAAAGTGTAAACATATCTTTGATGTCGACTGAGACTATGTACTATATGTACGTGTCTGATAAAAAATTACGTGAATTTATTTTGCATCTTACGGCTCCAAATTTTGACACACGTTGTAAGGCATTTAAAATTACCTACATACCAAATTTAAGACCACTCAAGTGGGCGCATTGGAGTAAAAGACCAGTTGAAATTCCAAAGTGGCATCTCCAACATTAGAAACGCTAAATTTGTAATTAGAAAAGCTAAAATTGTATGGTGAGAAGTAGTTTTATTTATTTTCGCGAAAATTTGTTAATGTTTTGTCTTCAATTGCTCCGAAGTAGTGTCTGACCGAAGTTTCGGTTTCGGTTTCGGCCAAAAAACGATCGAATCTCTCAGCAGCGCCGAAACTTTCAACATTGTACCTAATCTGTCCATAAGTTCTGTCACAACGTTTTTAACTGATAAAATCGCCAAGTAACGGCATAATCAACAATTTGGATTTAATTTTATTAGGCTGGTTTTGCCTTTAACCCAGTGAAATTATATCAAAAAGGTAAACACAATTTGGAAGATTATGTTCTACTGATTAGAGATGCGAACACGGAGGCGAATAGTCAGTAAGTAATATGCGAATGTTCAATAGTTACAAAACAGCTTCAAAAAACTCAATCCCTGCCAGCATTTCTATCTTTCCGTAGTTCAAATATACAGTAAATTATATGTCTATATTATTGATTTTTCATTTTTGCGTCCTTTTATTCCTATGAAATCTCTATGCTAGATAATATTTAGTATTTAGCATTTATTTAGCGAAAAACAATGTGTTGAAAGTCCTGGCCACGCAATTCCTGGCACGCATCATGAAAATTAGAGCTACATAAAAAAAATCCAATTGAATGGAAAAAAGGGATCGAAATATCGCCTTATTACATGGAGTTACGTAAAACTGCAAAAATAATATTTATTAAAATACATTGTATGCAGAATTAGGAACCGGTACATATTCTTATTATATCACTCACACATGAACCTGAAATATGTAGGATTTTAACACGTCTAATCAAAGTTTCGGTTTCAGCCGAAACTAGAGCCAGGGCCGAATCTTCTGTTTCGGTTTCGCCAAAAAAAATTGATTCGGAAGTTAAAATCCACCGGTGTCTAAAATACACTAAAATTAAAATGCAGTACATTAACGCCATAGAAAAGGTTTTTGCCTAAGAAAAGATTTTTGACTACATACAAGAATTCCTTGCATTCTTGTCGATAAAAAAAATACAATATTTTTTAGCTAATCAGCTAAAAATTAACTTCACTTAGGGCCCGTTGCACCAAACCGTCAGTCAACATCATCGTAAAAAATATATTGTATGAAAAATTTGACAGTTTTCTGTGGGATGACAGCTCCGTCGCCATATTTAACGATGATCAACTGATCATTTATTAATTATGCCACCGAGTAAATAATAGTACTATACAGAGGTCCTACTTTGCCGTTACGAATAATGTTGTCCCTTCTTAACGCATGACAAGTTCTCTTTCTTACTTAGGCAAACGTATCGGATACGTCGTGTCAAATTCAATTTTTTTGACAGAGATGCACACCCATGGTCTAATACCGGTTTTAAGCCTATAAACCAATGACTATAAACAGACCACAGACTGACTTTGACGTTTTCGTTTAATTATCATTTTGGTACTCTGTGCTCGATTGGTCATTATTTTGGTCATCATCATATTCTTTTGGTATTATTCGTCCAAATTGTGAATAATCCAAGCAGGCAGTTATTTGTTTAGACGAAGAGAATGATAATTAAATTAGAATCCTATTTAATTACTAATTAAGGGAATGAAATGAAGCCTTTTTTGGCTTTGAAATGATGCTACATCAATAAACGCGTAAAAGGTACAATATAATTTTCATTACATATTTTTTTGTGTTTTTTATTTATTGCTGTATTATATTTTTTTAATGTCCGTGCCTTAGCTTGATTATAAGTGACACCAATGGTTAAGTGTAACCTGAAACACTATTTTTCTTTTCTTCTTAAGAGGGGCGTTACTGTAGTTATATATTTATTTAACAAAAATGTACATCATTACTAATAAAAGTAATAATTTTCCTTACAGGGTCCTGCCAGGGAAGCAGACATGGAAAGATTTCCTTTGAAGTCAACTACACCAAAAATGAGCACAACATATCAGTCTGTCTACAAGAAGGTATTCTATTGATTTGAATTAATATTTTAAGACATGCATAATAAAATAATATGACCAGTTGTAGCAATTACGCCTATTCGTTGAATAGAAGCATATCAGCCTCATTAGATCCCTTTGACGAATGCTATACTTTTTGCAGTAAGGAAAACAGTAGTATGATGACAGAGAAAAGGCCTATAAACTTTGCAATAAACTTGTTTATTTATTTGTTGAGTAGGGGTAAAAGGAGTAGTAGCTCAATGTATCAATTTTTGTCTTTAGTAAAATGGAAATTATTGTGGAAAAAAGGTTTGTTTTATGAAACAGTGCTGTTTGTGATTAAGTAAATATTTTCTGAAATAATCTCTTCGGAAGTCAGAAAAATTGTGTCCCCCCCCCTGTAACTTTTGAACCATGAGTCCAAAAAATATGAAAAAATTGGAGGAGATGCGCCTTATCATATACTTTCTACGAAAATTGTTTTGAACATTGGGGCATTTCACGCGAAGCGGGCGGCTAAAAAAATGTCAGACTGGATTTCGTTTATAATCGAGTAAATAGTACCTTTATGTGAGCAAAAAATATTGGCATAATTACTTTTTTTTATGTTGCTTGATTACAAATTTATAGTACTTTGAAAAATTTACAAAATTTGAGGAACGGATTTTTGAAAAGGTATGAATGCAGTTCATCAAATGGATTTAATAATAACTAAATAGTGTTTATTTGACAATATTATTTGTCTTGAAAATTAATAAAAAATTAAATGTGTTTTTTTTTTCATATAGTAAACCGGAAGTTAGTATTTGAAATCTTTTTTTATCCAACTTCGCATTTTTTTATTTTTTTTATTTTTACACAAGAATGTATCTTATAGTATAGAAATGTTCCATACAAAATCTTATAATGGTATCTCGATTGGTTTAGAAGATTCACGAATAAGAGTACGAAGGTGCCGCGCGACGCTCAGTACTGAGTGGTTCCTTAGTGCGATAGTCTTTGTCGTTACTTACGGTTTATACAAAAAAACTACTAAACATGGTCCAATTACCATATAAAAAAAAACAAACTATGTTACGTTTACGTTCATTTATTCTATGTACTTATGATTTTTAAGGTAGGTACTAATGAATAAAATAAATTATAGAACGTGCCCACGATGTACTATGAAGATTTAACAGTGAATTCTTGTTAATATTTAGAGATTAAAATGTAAATATTCAACAACATAATGCCTTACCTTCCTTTATGTAGTTATCATATCATACTTAAATGTATTTATCATTATTTAAGTATTAAGGAATAAAAAAATAATTTAATTTACAATTTTTCGTGTAAAGTTGCTAGGTACGTTTTTGTAATAAGGCGGTCTAATTAGATGTTTATAAGTAGCATCTTTAATTAAAACTGTAGTTTTTTGTTGTTCCAAGTAAGAGGTTTGGCCACAAAGATTTCTTTTATAACTGCAATTTAACAACGCTGTCAACATTACAAAGACTACGAAATGCACACTTTTCTACATCTTACCCGACATTTTAGGACATCAGTGTAAACAGGGATTCCAATGTGCGATCCGCCTAAATCCAGTATTTGCTTAAACTAAAAATCCTATATTGGAAACCCTAATTGTAAAACGAACAAGTTTTGCCCGCGAACTGTAGATACAATGATAAAATAGCGGAATTAATGACTGCTTCCTACGAGTTTTACTATTTTCTAGTTCTATTCAAACTGCCGACCTATAATTATATTATATGTTTTCCGATCGATTAATACTTTAATAATGATAACTACATTTAAGTATGATAACTACATAAAGGAAGGCATTATGTTTTTTAATATTTACATTTTAATCTCTAAATATTAACAAGAATATACTGTTAAATCCGTCGTCGTACGTCGAGTACGTCGCGGGCACGTTCTATAATTTATTTTCTTCATTAGTACTTTAAAAATCATAAGTACATAGAATAAATGAACATAAACATAAAATAGTTTGTTTTTTATATGGTAATTGGACCATGTTTAGTAGTTTTTTTGTATAAACCGTAATAGTCGGTGGTGCACACGATAACAAAGGGCATTATACGGATTTTAGTGATGATGGGATCTCCTTTTGCATAGTGAGACTTTAGGACCCATAGGCCATTTTAGGAAGCAGAGCCACCTAAATTTATGGCGCGTTGGGGGTAAAAAGGGGGGGTTAAAATTTTCGCGACACATTGATTGAAAACTATAAGTCTTAGCAACATACTTCAAAGGCAAGAATTGTAGAGAATTTCATGAAGAATATTTCCTTTGAAAGTTTGGTGGTAACTTCAACCGTTTTTGTAAAAAAATATGAACGTTCCTACTTTTGTGGGAAGTGGGGAAAATAATTGCTATATTTGTAACACATTAATAGTGCAGAGTTCAGATTTGGCTTGAAAGTCTCGTATCCAGGCCATAAATAAAATAAGTAAAATAATTATTTTCTGTATTGACTAGATACTATTAAAATATTATTATTGGTATGGTATTTATGGTATACCATGTATATTTGAGTTAGGTAAACACCCCGTTTCTAATAATAGTTAAATTAGTATGTTATACGTCGTATCTTAAACGGTTTATTTGAAAATAATGATGCAAGTAATGTACTCGAGGCTAAAATAATCGATAGGTCCTAGGTACCATTCATCACACCACTAGCGTAGCGTACCTAACCTAAGTTCATATATAATATAATGATATTAGGCGTTGATAAAAGATTCAAGCGCCCCACGATTTTACTTTTTTTTGCCTTTTCAATGCTCTACCTACATTGATGAGAAGAGTGGTGTGATGCCTGGTACCTAGAACCTACCGAATTATTTTTATAGCTTTTTGTACATTATCTATTGCATTGTTTATTTTCAATGAAAGCTTTTGAATTTACATAAACAATGCTTATTTTCTTTTCAAGTGGTTATGTTACTAAAACTGTCTAAACTCCGCTTACTTTATGATCCGCAATGCACTGTGTTCTACGAGTAAATCCCTTTCATTTTATACTTAATTGAGGGGGTTGTTAAGAAATATGTAATACGCGGCATTCTGCCGCGGCGGCCATCTTGGATTTACAATGATAGTAATGATACTGAATCTATTAAATTGTAATTGTCATCAGAACTTAAGGTGTGCACTAGATATCGAATCAATTTGTCAACAGGACGAAGGTTACATTTCAACCACAAAATTATGAAGATGTGGGATGAGGCACCTGCCTCATCCCACATCTTCATAATTTCAATAGCTTCATAATATCTACAGCTACCTAGCTGTAGATATGCAGACTTGCATTTAGTTATGTAAATATTAGTTATAATAAATTAACTAATTTTCAAATAAGACAAAATTATTATTTTTATTTTAAAGCACACTATTCGCCAACCAACTGTCCTCAGTTGAAGATGTATACCTATCGGGTGTTCCAGAAAGTATAAGCACGAGTTATCATTGATATAAGACGGTTTTTATTTTTGTTTTGACAAATATGCTTTTATCAATATTGGATTTTAATTTATTGTTAAATTTGCATTCTGTAGCGGCAGGCATCTTGGATTTACAATGATACTTAATCTATTAAAATGCAATTGTCATCAGAACTTAAGGTGTGCACCAGATATCGGATCAAGTTTGTGTAATGTCTAAGTATAACACAAAATTGTTATTTTTATTTTAGAGCGCACTATTCGCCAACAGACTGTTCTCAGTTGAAGATGTATACCTACCACTTAAGTTTTCTCTCTAAAAAAATTAACGGACCCTTATTGATAATCCCCAATGATGTACCTTTCACTTGAAAACGTCACTAGATAACAAAGGACCGGAGAACTCCTCTATTTGATAACTCTTTTCGATAGGGTAACCCTATTATTTGGTTACAAAATTATATGGTTACCCTATATTAAATGTTATGTCCCTGTCTAATGTCTTAGCAATAGAGATGAAATTAGCTTGATAGGTAAACGTCATTTTGGATTTTAATTTCGGTAAGCGCTACATTATCATTATTAGCAGCAGCAGTAGCAGCCAGTATCAGTCCACTGCTGGACATAGGCCTCTTCCATGGTACGCCACTGTGCTCGATCTTCTGCTCTCCTCCTCCAATCCGTACCCGACAAGCGCTTACCTTTGGGTAACGCAATGATGTGCTTACTAAATTGATAGTTTTTAAAAACAACCCTACCAAATACTCACTCTATCTAATACCTCTTTATTGGTAACCGGTTCCGGTATCTTCTAAACGATCTCTTTATTTCACTTACGGATTATAACAAGCATACTAAGGCAAGGTAAATAATAGCGTTTAAAATGGTTGACGTCCATTTAGTTGTGAAAGATATAATTAGGTAAGCATTAGAGCTCAACCCACATCGTTATTCCTACACAATTAGATTGTGGTTGATAACAGGCCTATTAATATTATTTTTTTCGTTAAAGATATTATAACCAATATAGGATTTATATACTTTTTATAAAGGGGAATAACAGGGCTTTATCATGAAAATATATTTTTCATGTTACGACCAAGAATAAAAAAAAATAGGCATTTATTCAAAAAAATATCAATTTATCATATTTTTTATGTTTTCTCAGTTTTCTTATATGGAAAGGTATAAATAAAATACCAAAAATGAATTCGGCATCCTTGCTTTACACGAAAATGATATCAAACTTGAGTATATAGCTCTATTTTATTTTTAATTAATTATGGGGGGCACCCCCCACTTCGTCAAAAATTTGCATCAGAAATTTGATTGGCTCCCCTTCTTAAATTAATCTTAGAGCCTAAAGGATTAGCTCTGCAAATGGAAATCTCATCATCATCATTTTCCGTATAAATAAGTGTACACCACCGATTACAAGTAACGACAAAGACTATCGCACTAAGGAACCACTCAGTACTGAGCGTCGCGCGGCACCTTCGTACTCTTATTCGTGAATTTTCTAAACTAATCGAGATACCATTATAAGATTTTGTATGGAACATTTCTATACTATAAGATACATTTTTGTGTAAAAATAAAAAAAATAAAAAATGCGAAGTTGGATAAAAAAAGATTTCAAATACTAACTTCCGGTTTACTATATGAAAAAAAAAGCATATTTTATTTTTTTATTAATTTTCAAGACAAATATTAATATTGTCAAATAAACACTATTTAGTTATTATTAAATCCATTTGATGAACTGAGGAGTGTCTTTTCAAAAGGACTTATTTCCATTTTGAACTTTTTTTTAACTATGAATGTAGTTTTGCTTAAAATAGATAATTAAATATATTCTTCGAGTTAGAAGTTCTAATAAGTCTCTTTTTGTCCTCTAAAAAAAGATTCAAATTTCAAAGTCCGGATCAAAAGGGCCTATTTCTTTCTTATAGTATGAGAAAGAAATAGACAGATATGACAACTCGGCCTCTTTCAGTAAATAAAAAAAGCATGTAGAAAATTAAAAAAAAAACAGATTGGAGACGATTGGATAAGGTTACCGTAGCTGGCTTGGTGTAGAACCATATTAGTAATATAGTATATAGTATCAGTATATGAAAATCGAGACGAAGTCTGCGATTGTTGCGTTGCGAAGATGATGCAGACGAAGTTCACGTTTAGTAACTAAATTTATTCTGCCTTAACTTATTTTTAGTAGTCAAGTTTGATTTCACAATAAAAAAGTTATCCTTTTTAAAAGAGTTTATCTCTATAATGTCCAAATCAAAAAGGTTTATTTCTCACAAGGCCGCAACAAAACGGCTTAATTTCAAAAGTTCGCATCAAAAGGGCTTAATTCTGAAAATGTATGGTAAATTAACATAATAATTTAGTTAGATAAAACAAAATATGTGGTGCCATAACATTTATGTCAACTTACTTAAATACAATATCGAAAATAAAGTAATAATATCGAAATGGAAACCGTGGATTTATGATTTCCTCAATTTCCCAAAAAAAGTTCAAAGTGGAAATAAGCCCTTTTGAAAAGACACTCCTCAACTGCATTCATACCTTGTCAAAAATCCGTTCCTCAGAATTTGTAAATTTTTCAAAGTACTATTTGTAATCAAGCAATATAAAAAAATAGTAATTATGCCTATATTTTTTGCTCACATATAGGTACTATTTACTCGATTATAAACGAAATCCAGAGTCTGACATTTTTTTAGCTGCCCGCTTCGCGTGAAATGCCCCCATTATCGGTTCAGCCATTTTTGAGTTATCTCCAAAAAACTTCTTCCATAGGCATCAGATACGACCTTTTGGTATTAGTTTCGTTCTTATTCCATTGAAGGTACAGAACCCTCCTATGCGTGGTCCGATGGATATTCGGATGTATGGTCCGTGGGCCGATATGTCCGTGGTCCGATATGTCCGTGGTCGAACTGTATAAGTTCTTTACGTTTTAGCCAAAAAGCTTGGGAGCCCGTGTACTTCGTTACGCCAGTACCAGAGCGCCAGTGCTTTGCGGTTTCGCAGATGCTTGCTTTTGGGCGCACTAAGAGTGCATACATTAATAAAATTATTGGTGTCACATCACACATCACATAGTTAATAACCTATTACAAGAGGCCTCTACGTGTAAACTTCGGCCACAAGTACACCTTTTAAATTTCCGGGACCCCATAGTCTTGAGATCCTGTACATTACATACCTACAAATAATATAATTTTAAAGAATAAAGAACTAACTTCACTACACTAGGCTACCTTTCCAAGAGCAAATGTCTAAGGTACTGTAAAAAATACTTAACTCAGATGTGCCTATAACATTTGAAGAGTTCCCTCAATTTCTCCAGGATCCCATCATCAGATCCTATCTTGACGTCAACGGGACCAACTGTCAAGTATACCCTTTCAAACAAAAAAAGAATTTTCCATTTTTCTTCTTCGAAAAATCGGTGAACATACATATAAAAAAATTGCAAAAACAAAGATCCCTACGAATTGAAACCTCCTCCTTCGCAATATTGAAATCAGTTGAAAAATAATAGTTTATCTAAGATTTCATATACCGTTATAAGACCTATCCTTATAAGTGGCTGTACGGCCTGGTTCCTAACAGTGAAAGGAGAAAGTTCTCCGTAAGATCCTGGGACCTACGTATCAAGCGAAAATGACGGCACCTGGAGGATCCGAAGGAATGCCGAGATCGAAGAGTTAGTGGCCGGACCTATAGGTTTTTCTGACTTTTTTGACTTCGGTATTCGGTCACCTACAGACAATGGGTAAGGATCGGGCTGTCAAGAGAGCGTTTTTGGGACGACCGACTGGTCGCCGTCCGGTGGGTCGGCCCAGGTATTGTTGAGGAGACAGTGTGGCGTCGGATCTGCTTCAGCTTCGCGTCAATAACTGGCAAGAAGTTGCGCAGGATCGGGACAGGTGGCGTGCTCTCATTTCGGAGGCCGAGATTCTCTTTGGATCGTTGAGCCAAAATAGTTAGTTACTTGTCTAAGATTTCCAACAATATGATATAATTAGGTACTTGACATTAAAATTAATAAAAGTAACATTTTATTTTGTCTGTTTATAAAACCACGGAGCTCGGCATGAAAAAACAGTCGAATTGATAGTAATAGTAGTTTATGTAACTGTTACGTAATAAGGCCTAATTACGTACAGTTGCATACACTGCTTTATCTACACTCATATAAATGAAGTGTTCGGAAAATGGTTTCCGAACACTGAACACTGTTTCAGAATGACCGCCATTGCACCGTCATGGCCAACTCGATTGTGCCGGCGGTCGGGCGGGCGCGTGCCGTTGGTCAGGAAGGAGCACAGGATTTACATTATGTTATCAAATTCGATGTTCGGAATTTGAAACTCATAACGTAGCAATATATGAGCATGTAAAGTTAAAATTACGTTACTGCCACAGATAAAAAGCTTATCATAGTAAAATCGGTTGTGGTAATGCTAGCCATTGCCTACCGTTTTTGAACACGTTTTAGAGGACTTATTACAATGTGAGTGTACAAGGGCTGCTATTTATATATCCGGAAACCGGGATTACAATCTTCTTAAATAGCATATTTGACCTCCATGGTAAAATTTGAACTTATTTAAGTACTGGCCGGTATATTTTTTCTTTCTTATTAACGCTCGTGTTTTGTTTTTGGCGGGTTTTAAATGTCATCTCGCAGCAAGAATGGAACTCACTCGTGAAAATATTCGTGCTATGATTTATTATGATTTTCGGCGTGGTTTAACGCAACAACAGTGCATAGATCAACTAACTTCAACTTTTGGTGATGAAGCCCCATCTAAAACTACTGTGTATCACTGGTTTAGTGAGTTCAATCGTGGATGTAGTATGCTTACGGACGAAGTTAAGGTAGGTCGCCCGAAATCGGTCGTTGTACAACAAAATATCGAGGCTGTGCGAAAACTTATAATGGACGACCGACATGTTACGTACCGCGAGATAGAGGCGACTCTGGGTATTTCTATGACCAGCATTAATAGCATATTACATAATTATTTGGCTGTAAAAAAAATTTGTTCGCGTTGGATACCCCACAACTTAACAAAAGAGCAAAAAGATGCTCGCGTCGAATGGTGCAATAAAATGTTAAAAAAATATAACCGTGGTGACTCAAAAGCCGTTTATAACATCTACACAGGTGACGAATCCAGGATCTATGCATACGATCCCGAAACGAAGCAACAATCAACGGTATGGGTGTTTCAAAATGAGCCGAACCCTACGAAAGTTACTCGTGCAAAAAGTACATTGAAACAAATGGTGGCCTGCTTCTTCGGTATTAATGGCCATGTAGCTACAGTGCCACTAGAAAACCGTAGAACGGTTAATTCAGAGTGATACACGACCATTTGCTTACCGGAAGTATTTGAACAAATTCGTAAAACTAACCAGCGACGAAGAATCATTCTTCATCATGACAATGCCAGCTGTCATACGTCACGCGAAACAACTCTATTTTTGGAGGGTCAAAATGTGGAATTAACGGGTCATCCGCCGTACAGCCCTGACTTGGCACCACACAATTTTTATTTATTTCCAAATATAAAGAATAAATTACGCGGTCAACGATTTTCGACCGCTGAAGATGCTGTCGACGCATTCAAACAACACGTTATGGAGGTACCTCAGGCGGAGTGGCAGAAGTGCTTTAAAAATTGGTTCACGCGAATGCAAAAGTGCATAGATCATCAAGGGGAATACTTTGAAAAACAATAAAACCATTTTCAGCCGTGTACGTTTGTTTGTTTTTTTGTTTCCGGATATATAAGTAGCAACCCTCGTAGATAAAGTTCATTTTGATTCCCCGGGTAAAATAATTTCACTTTAAAATCGGTCAGTTATCCATTTATCAACCGATCGAAGATTTCGGAGGAGGAGGTTCTCAATACGCCACTATTTTTGTTTTTGTAATTTTTTTATGTGTGTGTTCATTGATTATGCGAAAAGGGCTGGTACAATTTCTAAAATTATTTTTTTTGTTTGAAAGAGTGTACTTGACAGTTAATCCTATTATCTGATGATGGGATCCTGGAGAAATCGAGGGAACTCTTCAAATATTATAGGCAACACCTTTAGTGATTTGAGTATTTTTTACAGTAGCTCGGGCACTTGCTTATGAACACCTTACGAATAATTTAAAAGAAAAAAGAAAAATTTAAAATTATTCATAACCACAGGAATAGGTGTGCAGTGTGGGGCGGCATCGGTGTCATATTGCTGATTGCCGCGCGGCGCCGGGAGGGGTTATTGATTTTCCCTATCCCCGCTTTTCATTCAAGGAAACAGCCGCCGCGCATCATAACAGTTAGGACAATATTATTGTGTTATTCAGAAACTAATATAACTGATTGTGAAAGGGCCTGACTTAGGAAAATTGAAGTAAGTGATGAGATTAGCGGCTATTAGCTGGAATTCATGTATGTCGTGGTTAAATTGAACTTCATTTGTGTTGTTTAGCTGATACGTAATTGTGGTTAAATTGCATTTTAGTACTGATTTACCTAGAATTCTTAATGTTTATATCGACACGGATTGCATAAGAGTCCAGGAAAGGTTTATTCGATGTCGCTCAACATTTTGATACCATTTTACAGTAACTAATAAAATAAGACTACTATTCGGTTGTATGTTAAAAGATAGTTTCTTTTAAACTGCATAAGGGGAACACTTATTTGATTTTAATCTAAAAGCTAATAACAATTCACATGACTTTCTTTATTTTTTTTTTCTTTGCAGTACACAGATTTGTTATTAATTTATATTAGGTACAGGATAAAACTTAAATAAACTATGTAAATAAACTAAAATTAACTTACTTAAAAATACTAAAAACTAAAAATCTATCTCTAAAATGGGCCCCTGTGGCATCGTGCCGAGGACGCTGGCAGCATTTCCTCGCTGAACCGCAATACTAAGGCGTTGGGCGAGGAAGCTGCCAGCTCTTTTATCCCCGGTTTTGTCGACCAACCGTTTAGCCAACTCTCTGTAAAAATTTTGTGCTGCTGGGCCCCACGGACCAAGAGTCTCGACTCCAAAAGCAACAAAGTTGTAGTTGGCGTCGAGACTCCTGTATTTGTGCCGTTTGAGGGCTTCAGCCGCCTCCGCCGCCGCGCCTACTTTCTTTGTAGTACCGTGGAGATGGGACGCCGCCAGCGTGTCCACGCAGGTAGCATCCCACACAAGCACTCGTCCCATCCTCCACGGTATCAGTGACATGCCGTCGGGTCTCTTGCCATACAATTCACATTAATCTAGAGCAATTTTAAGAAAAATTGCCGAAGTTTATTTTTGGGAATTTAAGTATTTCATAAAAAATTCAATGTAGACATAAACTTGGCTTAATTTTTTAATCAGATAATATAAAACATATTGGAGGGCATGACAACTAATAATAAAAAATCAAGCAACAAGTTTGCACGAATCAACGTTCTCGCTAAACAAGCTCTGCCAGAATAGAGTTTTCGGGTATTAAATAATAATAATAATAATAATAATAATAAAAAACAACAACCGCTGACAATGACAGACGTCTTGTAATCAAATTTTGCTAAAAATATATTTTTATACGTGTTATTTTGCCTAAACTTGGTGAAATTTGGTTTCAAGTGACCCCTAAAATAATCCCAAGATGTGGAATACCAACATACCAGAGCTTAAATGCAATTACGGATCACGAACGTACAAAACATAGCACATTGACAGCTTGTGCTCAAACTCATAGGCGAAACACGTATATGTTTGCATAGAATGATAACGAGAAGTCGGACTAAAGCGGAATCCACCAACGCACGCCCACCATCCTCGCCCGCCTCGTCAGTCTCCTCGCCATCGTCGTCGGGCGATAAGTTCGCTACTGCGCCCGACACCAGCGAGTCGAGCGACGAGTGCGGGCCGCCGCCGCCGCCGCCACGACCACCTGCGCGACGGGGACGGCCACCGCTGCCGGCACGCTTGGGGCTTGCGGGACATCCTGCCCCGCCCAGGGCCCCCGCTGCCGGTGGTATAGTGCGTCGCATGCAATGGACTTCATCCATTAATGAGAACGTCATGCGCGCCTATTATGGGGCTACAGAGGGGGGAACTAATCTGTGCGCGTATCGTGACCGGATACTTCCTCTGTTTCAGCTCCTTGAACCAACCATCAACGTGACTGCGCAACGACTATCGGATCGGGTCCGAGTCATCCAGCGGGATAAACGGTTGGATGACTCGACACTTGATCGGCTCCGCCTGGAGGCTCTCTCTGCTCGCGCGGCCTCCATCTCGACGCGGGATCCGCCCGCCACGTCGCCGGATCCGATGCCCGCACCCGACCTGGCATCGGGGGCGCCGCGGGTTGATCCCAGTGTCGATGAGGAGGAGATCGTGAATCAGAGTGTGAGTAGTACAGCCAATGAGCAACTGAGGAGGACTTTGGAAGAGATAATTACGCAGTATCGCTCCACAAACATCCCTAGGCCACGATTACCACGCTTGCCTATGAATAGACGCAATCTAGCGCTAATGGGAGCCCTAAATGATTTGCTAGATCCATTCCTGCGGACTAGTAAAGACTTAGATGATACGCACTCGATCATGTACTGCGGGGCCATCGCGGCGTGCCGTGTTGCTCGAGTCAAGTTTCCGGACGCTGAACGTGCACCTAGGACCGCCGGGGGTGTCCCCGCTTGGCAGGTGCGGATCGAGCGTCGTATCAACTCATTTAGGACTCTCATTGCAAAGCTGATCTGCTTCAGGGGGGGCAATAACCGCCCCCGAGTAATGCGCTTTGTGCACCAGGCGTTCGCGGGGACGGATATCGAGCCCCGCGACTACATGGCCAATGTCATAGAGCGCATCGACTTTCTGAAGCAGAAAGTTTATGCATGGGCAAGCCGTATTCGCCGTTACAGAGAGCGTGTGGGCCGATTCAAGCAGAATCGTCTTTTCCAAAGTGACCAAAGGAAGGTATACCGAAGGTGGGAGGAAACCGACCCCCGTGTGTCCGACATGCGACTGCCGGATGCTACTGCCATGACTGATTTCTGGCGTAGCATCTGGTCGGCGCCCGTTGAACACACGGAGGGCGAGTGGATGAGTGTTGTTGAACGTGGGTGCGAGTCCATCGAACCAATGGGGGCTATCACCATCAGCCCCGACGACGTAAGTTGTGCAATCCGTACGGCCCAGAACTGGAAAAGTCCTGGCCCGGATGGGTTGCACAACTTCTGGCTAAAATGGTTTCGATGCTCGCACTCGCGGCTGGCAACACAATTTCAACAAGCCCTTGAACTTGGCTCCCTCCCGCCTTCCTTAACAACTGGTGTAACCTTCCTGCTCTATAAGTCCGGTAGTACCACGGAAGCGAAGAACTACCGACCCATCACGTGCTTGCCTACGCTCTACAAGCTTCTTACATCCATTTTGAGAGCAAAAATAAACGCGCACATGGTCGCAAACAACATTTTGGTCTCCGCTCAAAATGGATGTAGGGTTGGGTCCCGTGGTACTAAAGAGCTCCTCCTCATAGACATGACCATTTGCCAACGAGTCCGGCGGAACAGGGGGGCCCTCTCGGCCGCTTGGATTGACTACAAGAAGGCCTATGATTCGGTGCCTCATTCATGGCTGAGGAGGATCTTGGAGCTGTATAAAATTGATGCAGCTTTAGGATCCTTCCTTGGCGCGTGTATGAGGCAGTGGACCACAGTCCTTCGTCAACCAGGAGGCGGGGATGACTCCCCTGGCCCGCAGGACTTTATAAGGATCGAGCGAGGAATATTTCAGGGCGACAGTCTGAGTCCCCTGTGGTTCTGCCTAGCTCTAAATCCGCTCAGCAATCTGCTGAAGGATTCGGGGCTAGGTTGCCGGCTTCGGAGAGAGGGTGAAGTCATATCTCACCTTCTGTACATGGACGATCTCAAATTATTTGCACCAAATAACCAAGACTTGTTGGAACTACTGAAGACCACTGAAGTGTTCAGTAGTTCCATCAAGATAGAGTTTGGTGTTGATAAATGTGCGGTTATGCATGTACAGCGGGGGAAAGTAGTAAATTCAACAAATCTACAGCTTTCTGAGACAATGACGTTCAGATCTATCTCTGAATCAGAAACCTACAAATACCTTGGTATGTCACAGTCTTTGGGCATTGAGGATGTGGGTATTAAACAGGCGTTGAAGGAGAGCTTCTTCGGTCGGCTGACAAAAGTACTTAATAGTCTTCTGTCAGGTGGCAACAAGGTGCGCGCCTTCAATGCCTGGGTAATGCCCCTACTCACATACTCCTTTGGCATACTAAGGTGGACACAGACCGAGCTGGATGCCCTGGATCGGAGAGTCCGTCTATTGCTCACCACACACCGTATGCTTCACCCACGCTCGTCTGTTATGAGATTGTACATCCCACGGAAGTGTGGAGGTCGGGGCTTTTTAAACGCCAAAAATCTCCACAACCGTGAGGTGTACAATCTCAGGAATTATTTCCTTAACAACGAGTGTGGGATGCATCGTGATGTGGTGGCAGTAGATAAGGGTCTCACGCCGCTCTCCTTGGCAAACGAGAACTGGCGCAAACCTGTGGTGCTAAGCACCGAGGATCGCAGGGCGGTATGGAAGAGCAAGGAGCTACACGGGCGGTTCTACAGGGCCCTCACGGGACCCGACGTAGACCTGCTCGCGTCGGTGAACTGGTTACGATTCGGGGACCTCTTCGGAGAAACCGAAGGTTTTGCCTGTGCAATTGCGGACGAAGTTATCATGACGAATAACTACCGGAAATATATCCTGAAGGACGGTACGGTCGACATTTGTCGGGCATGCCGCCGTCCCGGAGAGTCACTCAGGCATATCATCTCCGGTTGTTCTCATCTTGCTAACGGCGAGTACTTGCACAGACATAACCTCGTAGCCAGGATTATACACCAGCAGCTTGCTCTCCTATATGGTCTTGTGGACCACGAAGTGCCGTACTACAAGTACACACCTGCACCAGTTCTCGAAAATGGTCGTGCCACGCTCTATTGGGATCGATCTATTATCACGGACAGGACTATTGTAGCCAATAAGCCTGATATCGTGGTAATAGATCGACCGCAACGCCGGGCCATGCTCGTCGACATCACCGTCCCATGTGACGAGAACCTCGTGAAGGCCGAGAAGGACAAGTCCAGCAAGTACCTAGACTTGGCTCACGAGGTAACCGCCATGTGGGAGGTTGATTCGGCGATCATTGTACCGATAGTTGTTTCTGCGAACGGTCTCATAGCGAAGAGTCTAGACCAACATCTAGAGAGACTTTCGCTACGGGGTTGTGGTTGGATCAAGGGTCAGATTCAGAAGGCGGTTATCCTGGACACGGCGCGCATAGTCCGAAGGTTCCTCTCTCTGCGGCCCTGACCACCGGCAGCCTGGGCCTTGCTCCGTTGCCGGGGGCACCCTAGGTTAGGTTTTTTATAATGTTTTTATTGTTTTTGTATGTTTTAGATGTATTTTTATATTTTACTTTTGTAAAAATATTATAAAATGACCTAGCCTAAGAAAAAAGAATAATAAAGAGAATAATAATAATAATAATAATGGTGTAACCTTCCTGCTCTATAAGTCCGGTAGTACCACGGAAGCGAAGAACTACCGACCCATCACGTGCTTGCCTACACTTTACAAGCTCCTTACATCCATTTTGAGAGCAAAAATAAACGCGCACATGGTCTCAAACAATATTTTGGTCTCCGCTCAAAATGGATGTAGGGTTGGGTCCCGCGGTACTAAAGAGCTCCTCCTCATAGACATGACCATTTGCCAACGAGTCCGGCGGAATAGGGGGGCCCTCTCGGCCGCTTGGATTGACTACAAGAAGGCCTACGATTCGGTGCCTCATTCATGGCTGAAGAGGATCTTAGAGCTGTATAAAATTGATGCAGCTTTAAGATCCTTCCTTGGCGCGTGTGTGAGGCAGTGGACCACAGTCCTTCGTCAACCAGGAGGCGGGGATGACCCCCCTGGCCCGCAGGACTTTATAAGGATCGAGCGAGGAATATTTCAAGGCGACAGTCTGAGTCCCCTGTGGTTCTGCCTAGCTCTAAATCCGCTCAGCAATCTGCTGAAGGATTCGGGGCTAGGTTGCCGGCTTCGGAGAGAGGGTGAAGTCATATCTCACCTTCTGTACATGGACGATCTCAAATTATTTGCACCAAATAACCAAGACTTGTTGGAACTACTGAAGACCACTGAAGTGTTCAGTGGTTCCATCAAGATGGAGTTTGGTGTTGATAAATGTGCGGTTATGCATGTACAGCGGGGGAAAGTAGTAAATTCAACAAATCTACAGCTTTCTGAGACAATGACGTTCAGATCTATCTCTGAATCAGAAACCTACAAATACCTTGGTATGTCACAGTCTTTGGGCATTGAGGATGTGGGTATTAAACAGTCGTTGAAGGAACGCTTCTTCGGTCGGCTGACAAAAGTACTTAATAGTCTTCTGTCAGGTGGCAACAAGGTGCGCGCCTTCAATGCCTGGGTAATGCCCCTACTCACATACTCCTTTGGCATACTAAGGTGGACACAGACCGAGCTGGATGCCCTGGATCGGAGAGTCCGTCTATTGCTCACCACACACCGTATGCTTCACCCACGCTCGTCTGTTATGAGATTGTACATCCCACGGAAGTGTGGAGGTCGCGGCTTTTTAAACGCCAAAAATCTCCACAACCGTGAGGTGTACAATCTCAGGAACTATTTCCTTAACAACGAGTGTGGGATGCATCGTGATGTGGTGGCAGTAGATAAGGGTCTCACGCCGCTCTCCTTGGCAAACGAGAACTGGCGCAAACCTGTGGTGCTAAGCACCGAGGATCGCAGGGCGGTATGGGAGAGCAAGGGGCTACACGGGCGGTTCTACAGGGCCCTCACGGGACCCGACGTAGACCTGCTCGCGTCGGTGAACTGGTTACGATTCGGGGACCTCTTCGGAGAAACCGAAGGTTTTGCCTGTGCAATTGCGGACGAAGTTATCATGACGAATAACTACCGGAAATATATCCTGAAGGACGGTACGGTCGACATTTGTCGGGCATGCCGCCGTCCCGGAGAGTCACTCAGGCATATCATCTCCGGTTGTTCTCATCTTGCTAACGGCGAGTACTTGCACAGACATAACCTCGTAGCCAGGATTATACACCAGCAGCTTGCTCTCCTATACGGTCTTGTGGACTACGAAGTGCCGTACTACAAGTACACACCTGCGCCAGTTCTCGAAAATGGTCGTGCCACGCTCTACTGGGATCGATCTATTATCACGGACAGGACTATTGTAGCCAATAAGCCTGATATCGTGGTAATAGATCGACCGCAACGCCGGGTCATGCTCGTCGACATCACCGTCCCATGTGACGAGAACCTCGTGAAGGCCGAGAAGGACAAGTCCAGCAAGTACCTAGACTTGGCTCACGAGGTAACCGCCATGTGGGAGGTTGATTCGGCGATCATTGTGCCGATAGTTGTTTCTGCGAACGGTCTCATAGCGAAGAATCTCGACCAACACCTAGAGAGACTTTCGCTACGGGGTTGTGGTTGGATCAAGGGTCAGATCCAGAAGGCGGTTATCCTGGACACGGCGCGCATAGTCCGAAGGTTCCTCTCTCTGCGGCCCTGACCACCGGCAGCCTGGGCCTTGCTCCGTTGCCGGCGGCACCCTAGGATAGGTTTTTTATAATGTTTTTATTATTTTTGTATGTTTTAGATGTATTTTTATATTTTACTTTTAGTTATATAAATATTGTAAAAAACCTAATCCTAAGAAGAAAAATGAATAAAGAGAATAATAATAATAGTAGTTTATGTAACTGTTACGTAATAAGGGTCCTTAAAACATGAGTGTGGTTTTATGAAATGAGCCGCAGGCGAATTTCATAATAAGATCACACGAGTGTTTTAAGGCCTAATTACGTACAGTTGCATACACTGCTTTATCTACACTCATATTATTTATTATAAATGCCGTATTCGGAAATCATAGAATGGCCGCCATTGCACCGCCGCGGCCATCTCGATTGTGTCGGCGTGGCCAACTCGATTGTGTCGGGGCTCGCGCGGGACCAATCGAGTTGGCCATGGCGGTAACATTATGTTATCAAATTCGATGTTCCAAATTTGAAACTCAGTGCTTAACAATATTTGAGCATGCAAAGTTAAAATTACGTTACTGCCGCAGATAAGAAACTTATCATAGTTAAATCGTTTGTTGTAATGCTTGTCATTGTCTACAGTTTTTGAACGCATTTTAGAGCACTTACAGTATGAGTGTAGATAAATACTCTTTATTGCACACCTCATACAGTTACAAGCACAAATTTTACAATTAGATAAATTTAGGTAGAGGTAACAACAGGCGGTCTTATCGCTAATGAGCGATTTTTTCCAGACAACCTTTGGGTAGTGGAGACTAGAGAAAAACAATAAGCAGTAGGTGGTGCATAGACACAAAAGAGACGAAATAGATAACACAGCACATTCATATGAATATACATACTTAAATAAATACAAAATAAACATACATATACGTACATATATACATATATAATACACACAGTAAGAAACAACAGTGTCAACTTAAAAACCTAAGGAAGAGATAAATAGTATTCCTTAAGTTGCGATTTAAAGCTACCGATAGATTGCGCGCGTTTTATGTTGAATAATAATAAATGTGTATATTTATATTTTTTTGCAACAACATGACTTTAAACTATGGGAACTCCACGGACTCTAAAATAGTGTTTTTAATACAAAAACGAGCCGTACGAACATTAGCTGGGGCACACCGAAGGCACCCATGTCGAGAATGATTCAGTTAATTTTTAAGAAAAAATAACGACTTTAATGGGGAAAGCCGGTGAAGGATTATTGTAGATGGTGCACTCTTAGATTCCATACAATAATTAACTTGCTCAACAAACACAGCGAAGAAGACAAATCGCTAAACGTGAAGTATGCGTCGTTGAAGAGTTCCGTTCTGATTATCATCAGCGGTTCCGCTACATCAAATATCACTCTTTTGAATGAAAATGCTTGATTTGTTGATAAAAATACAAAAATCACTATATGTATGCCTTTAAGATTTGGGGCGTTCCCTCGTTTCCTCATGGATCCCATCATCAGAACTTGAGCTTGACGAAAATTTGCCCTGACAATCTAACTTGCTTAACAAACACAGCGAAGAGGACAAATCGCCAAACGTGAACTATGCGTCGTTGAAGAGTTCCGTTCTGGTCATCATCAGCAGTTCCACTTTATCAAATGTCACTTTTTTGAATGAAAATGATTGATTTGTGGATAAAAATCACTTATGTATGTCTTTAATATTTAAGGAGTTCCCTCGATTCCTCATGGATCCCATCATCAGAACTTGAGCTTGACGAAAATTTGCCCTGACAATCTAACTTGCTTAACAAACACAGCGAAGAGGACAAATCGCCAAACGTGAACTATGCGTCGTTGAAGAGTTCCGTTCTGGTCATCATCAGCAGTTCCACTTTATCAAATGTCACTTTTTTGAATGAAAATGATTGATTTGTGGATAAAAATCACTTATGTATGTCTTTAATATTTAAGGAGTTCCCTCGATTCCTCATGGATCCCATCATCAGAACTGCGTTTTGACAAAAACGGGACCAATTTGTATATATATACTTTCATAAAACATTTCGGGGCATTTTTAAACTATTACCAACTCCTATTTTATCTGATTTCATTAATTTAATTATAGAAAACACGGAATTCAAATAATTATAGCAAAAATAAAATAAAACAATAAGTTTTCAGTATTCTACGAAATTTTCCTGCTCAATTAAATTGTGCAATTCCGCGACCGAAAGGCAGTAGTGCGTGTCACACGAATGGAGGCCCTACGGATAAACCTATTTACTCGGTTTTCAAACGCTCGTTTACAATCTGCGCAAATAATTCTATAGTGAGCACGTTGGGCTTACAGTAGTATATATTCTGGCAGGGGTCGAGCAGCAGGAATGGGGTCGGAGTGGGGGCGGGCGGGGTGGACGAGCTGGTAGAGATCGCGGCGACGCGGCCAGCCCACGGCGACAGCGCGCCCACCAGCCACGGCACCTTCCAGCTCTACGAGCACGGCCCCCGGCCGAACAACCAGGACAATACCACCAACTGTGAGTACATCACTTCTTCATTCGGCTTATGAACGAGTACGTTTCATGTTCTTATACATGCTTGCTGGTCAATCCCTGGCATCGATTACAGGATAGTAAGAAAGTAATACCTAGTTTATAGTACTGTGCCTGGACATAAACCTTCATTTTTAATTCCGTGTAGTTCTGATGGCTGGCATAATTTGACGTTTCAGGGATAGTAAACATTTATTTACTGTAGGTACATATTATTGTCAATTATTTTTATATACATATATTAAAAAGAACCTAAGAATATAGCTACCGAATATAGCAATAATAATAAGAATATAGCTAGCTTGCACAAGCAAGACTGATGCATCTTAAAAATAATTAAAAATAAATAGGATTTAAAATCAACACGAACAAGGAGTGTAATTTTGACGTATTTTATTCCCTCATTTTTATAAAGAATTCTGAAAAACTGTGACAATAATTTTCATTTATATATCTTGTACTCTTTTGACTATTAAATAAGCTTTTAAATTATATATATAAATAATTAAAATATTGCTAGCTATTCCTATTTATTTTGTGAAAACTCTAGTAACAGAATTTAGTAACCAACTAGGTATAACAAATATGATAATGAAATAACAAAAATAACACGGACAAAGGAGAGCAAACACATTCGCACGTTCAAACTGTTGATAGCTTCTGCTGATATGAGGCAGAACGTAAACCATTGTGCAATTTGTTTGAAATGAAGGGTAGATGTAAGGAGACTGTCACGGGCCGGCCACGACAACGTGCGGCGGCAGCAGCGTCGAGCGGCGGCCCTATGGCAATCTATGTTGGAGTGGAACACAGCGACCCGACCATGGGCCCATTTCTCGAACGGTATTAGACGAATATTATTAGTGTGTTGTCATGGAAACCCATACGATTTGACCGGGGCCTATTTCTCGAACGGTATTAGACTAATATTGTGTCGCTTAACTTCAAACTCAGGTAAATCCATTCGACCCTCTCAGCAAATATCTACCCTACTAACCTTTTGTTAATACCAAAATCGCATAATCTGACAGATGGATTTACCCGAGTTTGAAGTTAAGCGACTCTATTGGTCGAAAAATGGGCCCCAGTTCGTGGACTAATAATATTAGTCTAATACCTTTCGAGAAATAGGCCCCTTTCTTGTCCCCTATGGCCGTCGCGAGCCGCTGCTTCCGTCGCACGAACCGCGGATTACGTTGAAAAGTTTGATTAAACTCAATCAATTATATTGTTTGTTTGATAAAATACAGCTGATAACTGGATTAAGTATAATATGTATTAGCGCAACATTATTGTACAAGTAAACTGTTTTCTGTTGTAGCTTGCATTGCCCAATATTTTGGCGATTCGACTGGTAAGCACTGGATTTATCATTAGAGTTAAATGCTGCTATCCCATCAAAAACATTACATGTACTCGTACAAAAATGCCAGTCTCGCAACGCAGTTCTCCTACTGCAAAAAGTATTGAGATCTAATGTAAAACCAAGCCGGTGTGCCGGAGTTTACTAACAACATGTCATTGTGATTATTTAAATATTAATGTCTATATTTGTATAATAAATAGAATGACCTGGCCATCGCACGGCTAAACATATGTATATAGCACAAGCCGGCCTATCAATGTGGACATATTATATTATATAATGTAATATTAATAGATATCCTGTGCAATTGCCAAGTCATTCTATTTATTATAAAGATATGGACATTAATATTCAAAGGATCACAATGACATGTTGTCTTATTAGTAAACACCGGCTTGGTTTTACATTAGATCTCAATACTTTTTGCAGTAGGAGAACTGCTTTGCGAGACTGGTATTTTTGTACTGTAATGTGTTTTATGGGATCTTATTCCTTTTTGTAAGAACCTAACCTATTCATTAATTTATGAACTCCAAAACAGCTAAAATTTTTGCAAAAGAAAAAATTACTTTTGTTATCGCATATATTTATATGGGACTAGCTTTTTCCCGCGGCTTCGCCCGCGTACTAAAAGTACTAAAAAAGGAGGTTCTCAGTTAGACTCGTATGTTTGTATGTAGGAATGTATGTTTGTCCGCGATCATCTCGCGTTTCGCTGAACTGATTTAGAAGCGGTTTTCGGAAAAGTATTCGTTACATTCTGGAGGTTTCGGTATACCACGTTTTGTAGACGGCGATTCCCTCATTTATTATTTTAAAGAAATTATTGCAATAATTGTTTAATTGTTACGCCACCAACGACTTACTACTGAGAGATTATGATTAATACAGATTTCTACTCTTGAATAGAAGCTTTTCCCCGCGACTTCATTTGCGTGGAATTAGTAATCCACCCTCCTTTTTACCCGCTTAAGGAATGACTTCTGGGAGAACAACTATTATATATCCCCCCTTCCCCAGAACGCAAAATATCTCCATACCAAATCATCTAAATAGGTTCCACGGTTATTAATTTCCCATAAAAACCTTCAAGCCCCGTTTCACCCCCTAGAGGGTTGATTTTCGAGATAAAAACTATCCTATATTGTTTACCGCGACTCAATCTATATAATATGTACCAAGTTTCATTTCAATCGTCTGTTCAGCGGTTAATAATTCGCCATACAAACTACCAACATGTTTTCTACCCCTCTAAGATTGATTTTCGGCTTAAAAAATATTTTATCCACAACAAAATTATCTAAATCGGTTCGCGGTAAAAAAATCTCCATACAAACCTCCAACCCCCATTTCACCCCCTTAAAGATTGATTTTCGAGATAAAAACTGTCCCATGTCGTTTCCCAGTACACAAACTATCTCTATACCAAGTTTCATCTAAATTGGTTCAACGTTTAAATATTCCCCATACAAACTATCAACCCCCATTTCACCCTCTTAAGTGTTGATTTCGTAATCAGCGACCCGATAAACCATAGAAACAATACCTATGTTGATATTTAAATTTTGTCACCACATTTCCCCCTTATGGGTTGAATTCTCAAAAAAGCTGAAACACTTGTTTTCTCATTTATCGTTAGGAATACTCCTGTAAAGTTTCGAATAAAATAGTTGAACTAATCTCGTTTCCCATACAAACTTTGAACCCCATTTCCCCCCTTAGGAGGTAAATTTTTAAAAATTATTTCTAAGTGCATCCCTATGCCTTATAAGGAGCCTACATACCACATTTGGAATCTCTAGAACCAGCGGTTTGGGCTGTGCGTTGATATGTTAGTCAGTTTCTTCTATTATATATTTAGAAGAAGATTGCAATTTGGCACAAATACTTTCAAGAATTTTCATGTCCACAATATTAAATTTCAAAATCGATGCCATTTTCTTAATTAACGTCCCAAAAAATCACAAAAACGACACCCATATGGATATTTAGACATTTCAACCCCATTGTACCCTAACAGGGGAGATGGTATTTCACGTCCGCCACGTCGGATTTTAAAATCGTTGTTGTTTTCGTAATCAACGACCCGATAAACCATAGAAACAATACCCATGTTGATTTTCAGACTTTTTGACCACATTTCCCCCTTTTAGGGGTTGAATTCTCAAAAAACCTGCAACACGTATTTACTCATTTATTGTTAGGAATACTTCTGTGAAGTTTCGAATAAAATAGACAAACTAATCTTGTTTCCCCATACAAACTTTGGACCCCCATTTCACCCCCTTAGGGTATGAATTTTGAAAAATCCTTTTTTAGCGCACCCCTAGACCTTATAAGGAACCTACGTGCCAAATTTGGAATCTCTAGAACCAGCGGTTTGGACTGTGCGTTGATAGATCACTATGTCAGTCAGTCACCTTTGTGTTATATATACACTCGCGTGCAAATAATTCGGGTCAGTACGAAAAACTATAATATCTCCTAAAATAATAAAGCTAGGAGCCTGAATTAAATTGTATATTATAGATAAATGCATAGTTAATAAAACAACGTCAAGAGTTAGAGATGATATTCACTTGTTTATTTAATTAACATAGTAAACACGATATCAATTAATTATAGGTAAAAAGCAACCGTGGTACCTCACACACAAAACTAAAAGCAAAAAAAAAGTAAAACATATCAATACTTCGTATTGCCTCCTCGGGCTCTTCTTACAGCTTCTAAACGATTGGGCATACTGTTTATTAAGTTTCTTATGCGTTCTTGCGGGATATTAGCCCATTCTTCCACTAACGCCTGTTTCAGGTCTCTAAGTGTAGCTGGGGCGGGGTTTCGATTTATTACACGCCTTCCGAGCTCGTCCCATACGTGCTCAATCGGATTTAGGTCCGGACTTCTCGAGGGCCAGTTCATAGTGTTGATGCCAACCTCCTCAAAATAATCTTCCACAATCTGTGCGGTGTGTGGCCTGGCGTTGTCATGCATGAACATTGAGTTTTCACCCATATTAATTAAATATGGGCCTACATGCTCATTAAGAATCTCTTCCACATACCTGTCACTAGTTAACGTTCCATTTTTTATCAAAACTAATTGCGTGCGACTCTCTGAAGAGATTCCAGCCCAAACCATAACAGACCCACCGCCGAAAGCAACTTTTTCTTCAAAACAGGCTGGAATAAAGCGTTCACCTGGCCGTCTGTAAACTCTTCGCCGCCCGTCATGTGCATAGAGCATAAATTTGGATTCATAATTCTTGCCCATTCTTCGGCACCCCATCGCCTATATTCGCGTGCGTAAAGTTTCCTTGCAGTTCGATGCCCTCTGTCAAGTTTTGGGCCATTTGCCGGTCTACGTGGGGTCATATTAGCTTCACGAAGCCGCCGCCTTACAGTCCACTCGCTGATGTCATCTCTTCGGGTCTCCCGAAGTTGGTTTTTGACTTCAACTGCAGTGAGATGTCGATTTCGGAGCATTGTTGTTACAATAAATCGATCTTCTCTAGCCGTAGTACATCTCGGCCTGCCGGTTCCTGGTCTTCGAAGGTTCCTGCCAGTTTGTAGGAAACATTGGAGGACCCTTTGCACCGTAGATAGTGACACGCCTGTTCTTCTTGCTGTATATCTCTGACTTCTGCCTTCTTGTAACAAAGTGACGATACGTGTACAATCATCTTGTGTTAGCGACATGATAGTAATTCAGTAATGACCATCAAAGTCAACAAAAACTGCCTTTTATCATTTTGCTTTGACTGATTGAAAACAAAAGTGAGAAAACAATCAAAAGTGAAATAAGCTCAATTGGAATTTGGTAGCAAATTAGACTTTTTTTTAAATAAAACTTTTTCCAGAATTCTTGTAGAATATTGAAGGTTCAATTTAATTCGACATTAAATTATCTTTAATACACAGTTAGTTTCCTACACATACCGCTATTAATTTGCAAAATATAAGGGTTTTTGTCACAGACCCGTATTATTTGCTCGCGAGTGTATATAGATTACAATGTTAACTGTGTGGTTTGTAAAACTAGACAACCCGACTGATATTGCGGTATGTTTAAATTTTCAGTGGTTTTATAGCCTAAACCCTGGAAGTATTAAAAATCTTGAGCTTGTGGGACTCCTAGAAGTACGTTAGATATATGATGATCGTGATCAGTGAGTCAGTGACAAAATTAAGGAATTTTGACTTGCAATAATTTTAAAAGTATATGTTGAAATTCAATGATATTGGGAATATGTCTTCCTTGTGTTATGGCCTCTTGATCACAGACATTTCAGCCTTCTAGCTTTATCGACGACATAACATAACTAAAGGGGGGTCGAAAATGGCCTGAATGGCTTCGGGAAAAGGATGGTACGCCTGTGCCTTTGGTTTGCTCGACTTGGCGGGGGCACTGCCGTGCCCCCAGATATATGGCCCTGTAACTAAACAAATCGCGACTACGGTAGTTATGGACGGAGAGCTGGCCACGTCAGATACGACACAATAACGAGAGCAACGAAACCCCTCTAGTTAGTTTGCTATACTATTATTATTTCTAGATCCGGACATCTGGCAGCTGTAAAGTGGTGGAGGTCAAAGAATGCAAATAACTTGAAGAAAACAAATCCTAGAGTTCTGGGTGTGATGCAATATTATGGGGAATTACATAATTTTTTTCACTTCTCTTATTCAAAAAAATGTCTTTTCTACCTCGTTTAGAGGGAGCAAAAACGACTTTTGCTCCCTCTACATTTTTTTTAAAACTTTTATTTCTGCCCTGACAACAGGGAGCAAACTTCAATTTTGCTCCCTGCTGTTAAGTTCCTTACTTGACAAAACCGCATAAACAAGAAACTTTAAAAGACGTCACAATCAATTCATCAGCCAGCCAGAGACACCATAGAAAAAAAAAATTATACAATTTTTAGTAGCGTGTTTAAGGAGACAGTTTCAGTAAGCGTTCAAAAACCATCCATTATTTCTGCATAAAACGTTTATGGCTTCATTAGTCGTCTCCTTCAACGCGCTACTGAATAACATGTGATATACTTATTACATCAAACTGAAGTTTAAAACGTGATTTTAATAATACACCTTATATTAATAAGTGTGAATAGGTCAACATTTTTCATTAATTAGTATTTATGATTATATTTTAAATAATATTTACACTCATAAAATGTATTCACACGCACTCAAAAACACCATACATTATGAAGCGCGCGAATACGCGTACTTTTTTAAATTAAAAAAATACGTTCTGGAGAAAATATTGATATTGAATCTGTATTTTCGAGATATTTTCCTTGACTAATAATAACCGAATTATTCACAATGAATTCAACGAGTTCTTCCAGCGAAAACGAAATCTTAACACCTGAATCTGTGAACATAGAAGCGAACAACGTAATTAACAATTTACTACCTACGAAGTCCAGAGGAAAATATATAAAAGCTTACGAACATTTTGCTATTTGGAAAAATGGTAAAGGTGCGAAGTCTTTCTCTGAGACAGTGTTTTTAGCATACTTTCAAGAATTGGCTAAAACTAGGCAGCCTACTACTCTTTGGAGTATTTACTCCATGTTAAAAGCGACCGTAAGTAACAACAATGACGTACAGATTAATACATATGCAAGATTAATGGCATTCCTGAAGAGGCAGTCTGAAGGTCATAAAGCAAAACAATCAAAGTATTGTCTGCCGAAAATATTAATACTTTTTTGAATGAGGCTCCTGACTACAACTTTCTCGCCGTAAAAGTAAGTAAATATATAAATTAATAAACACTTTAAATTGATTGTTTTTCTGTCTACTAGCTATGAAAAGAAAACATGCTTTTATTTATATGGACATTGTTTTTTTTTCAGGTGGCGTTAATTTTCGGGGTCACTGGCGCTTGTCGCGGACAGGAGTTATTAAATATCACAATAGACGACGTACAAAAACACTCCGAATCATTAATACTAGTTAATTTAACAGATACGAAAACCAAACTAGACAGATCTTTTGTGGTTCGAGACGATTACGTGAAAGTACTAGAAAAATATCAGTCTTCACGGCCTTCTGGTATGAGTAATAAAAGATTTTTCGTTGCCTACCACAACGGTAAATGCACCAAGCAGGTTATTGGGAAAAATAAGATAAGTCAGATGCCAAAAGAAATCGCACGTTACTTAAACCGCTCAAGTCCGGAGCAATATACAGGACATTGCTTCAGAAGAACCTCTGCGACTATTTTGGCTGATTCTGGAGCCAATTTAACTAGTATTAAACGCCTAGGGGGCTGGAAATCGTCGACAGTGGCAGAAGGCTATATTGACGAGTCTGTAGAAAATAAAGCCGCATTGAGCCGACGCATAGCACAAACCATCCGCCGCCACCGTCCACTGTCACCGCAGCCCGGAACGTCTGCTCAGGCACGTACTGAACAGATAACCCAAAGGATGATGACTGATCAAGATACTGCTGTGGAGCCGAGCCCGACTTTTACAACACAAGATAATCAAACACATAATGAACCTGTTAATCCTGAAAACATTCATACTATCAGCCAAACTTTTACAGAATCCTCGGTGCAAAATACTCAAATAAATAGAACGAATGTCTCAGTGCCAAACAAACACGTAACATTAACATTTGAAAATTGTACAAATTTTACTATTAATTTTTAATTATATTTCTTTATTGTATGTGTATTTTAGTTAGGCTTCATAAAAGTATGATTGGTGAAGTGCTGAAGTTTTATTTACTTACAAGACGATTATTTTTTCTCATAAGAGAAGTGAAAAGCAGAGTGTATTACTCGGTAGCAAAATTATTTCTATCTCGGGCTTGGCGCTTTGAATCCCTCACTACGCTCAGGATTCCACGTTAGAATCCCTCACTACGTTCGGGATTCTATTCTGGAATCCTTCGCTTCGTTCGGGATTCAAAGCGCTAACCCTCGGTGAAATATAGCATTTTGCTCCCTTGTAATACAATCTACTATTAACGGCCTCCTAGCCCAGTCGGTAGTGACACTGCTTACGAAGCAGGAGGTCCCGGGTTCGAATCCTGGTCAGGGCATTTATTTGTGTGGTTATCACAGATATTCGTACCTGAGTTATGGATGTTTCCTATGTATTTAAGTAATTATCTATATCTATCTATTATATATAATATCGTCGTCTAGTACCCACAACACAAGCCTTATTGAGCTTACTGTGGGACTAGGTCGGTTTGTGTAAGATTGTCCTATAATATTTATTTATTATATATTTATTTATTTAAAAAAAAAAAACAAAAAAGAGATTATATCATTATCCAGAAGTTTGTGTTGGGGGAAAGTAGTGCCAAATGATGTATAATGCAATTTTTAGTTAGTCGCCTACTGTTTTTGTTTCCGCAATAATAGACGATGGTTTTTAATCTAATGTTAAAATATAGGCCCTGTCCGCTATAAATAACACCACTTTGGCAGTTTTTACCTATTTTGGTATTACTTTTTTCCAACTTAAAAACTTTGTTGGTCTGTCACTCTCACCTCCACCCATTAAAAGCTGCCAGATGCCCGGATCTAGCAATAAGGATGGTAAAGCAGTCTAACTAGACAGGTTTCATTGGTCTCATTATTGTATCAATCATATCTGATGTGGCCAGCTCTTAGGCCATTATAGCGTTCCGTTGCTAAAGTAGCAAAATGTGAATTCTAATGCTTTCGTCATGTTTGTTCGTCCGTTTGTATGTCACAAAAATTCAAAATTTGCCAAATTTAATACTTTGTTAATGGTACTAAACAACTGAAGCCGGTTTAATTAAAATATATTTTTCTAAAATTTCATTACAAAATTCAAGTTTAATAGTACATTATTGTCGAGGAGGTGAAGTAGCACATTGATGGCTGAGTATTACGTTTAAACGGACGACTTTAGGTTTCCGTTTAATTTAATACGAAGCCAGCAATGGCCCTTCGCGCCGAGTCCAATATAGTGCTTTATTCGAAAATAATGCAAAACAGCCAACGTTGATGAACAACAAACAATATTGACATAAATAATATATTCAGGATAACTTCTAAGTTAAAAGAATGATTACTACCGCGAGCATCGAATTTCGATTCGAATCCTATAATTATCTCTATCTCCATCGCTTCTCATTTTGAGTGAGAGAGACAGATTTATTCGAAACTACTATATTCTATGTTCGCGGTACACGCTCAGCTTTGCCGTCTTCATATCTTTTTATTAAAAAGTTTGAAGTGTATTTTTTCTTCTGAATTTACCGTAAGCTATTTGAGATAACTAAAAAGTCGCGGTACCATCATTATAAATAACAAATACCGATGTTGTGTTTTGGCTGTTGAACTTTTTTAAAAGTTTGTACCTCGATAAAAATGGAATTTGCATGCAACATTTATGTCGCGAAATCGAGCCCGCAATTTCCGTAACTTTTTAATCTTTATTTGACCATAAACTAGGCACTTCGCCGCCTAGTTTTTAACCGTAAAAGTCAACCTTGCCGGACATTTTTGAATAAAAATTATTATTTATTGGTTAATTCATCCTCCTGTCGTAAATTTTGTTGTATGCTTTCCATTACACATTAGTAGTGTCTTTTGTGTTTTGACACATTCTTGATGTGAGTTCTAAATATAGAGCAATTATTTTTTAATTAAGAAATATTTTTATCGCATGTCGTTCTAGTCGGTTTCATGAAAGACTCCCTTGGTTACACAGCCCAATACTGTTCAAGGGTGGACTTTGTTGTATTTATCAAGTGTTTAGGCTCGATTTAGAATGCATCGGTTTCAGGAAGCTGATAGCCTCTTTATTAATCCCAGTAATTCCCAGATTTTTTATCCTAATATTCGTATAGTATAAACTTAATACTATAAAGGATCAGAATCGGATACCAAATTCATATAAGTCCCATATGCATTTGGCTGATTGAATTAAACAAAATTGTTAAAAAAAAAACATTACTTGACTCTTAATCTTTACAATCGGTATCGACGTTTTGACTTGATAAGATAACTAGTTAGTGAATAAATCGGCTTATGTACTGAACGCCCGTGTTTGCAACGTGTTACGTTACGGAGTAGTCTAAATGGAATCTATACAGTTCCCTAACGAGGATACCGAGCCGCTGGTTAGGGAAAGGATTCGAGAATGTAGGTAATGCTTAATTATACTTAGCATATTTTATTAAAACAGATAGGGTAAATCGCCAGTTACTGGCCACTATCCAATAGCTGGCCACCTGATACTCGTACTAAAAATGAACTCTGTTTACCTACAAACAAAGCTGAAGTAGAAACTGAAGGGTTTCAATAGCTGGCCACGTTATACTAAAATGAATTTTGTTTGTAGGTACGCAGAGTTCGTTTTTAGTATGAGGTGGCCAGTTATTGGACAGTGGCCAGTAACTGGCGATTTACCCTATCATTAAACTACTATAAACAATAAAACTAGACCTAATTAAAATTAAATGCAAAAAACTACAAAATAAACTATTTAATAAATAGAAAATTTGCTCCGAATCGCCGTCTATTGGCAGCGTGCCCAGACGGCTGGCAGCATTGCCCCTTTGGATCGTAATGCTGATCCGCTGTGCTAGATATGATCCAGCCCTCTGGTCACGCGTCAACTCGACTAACCTGAGGTTACTTTCTTCACATGTTTATTTTGTTATGTATTCATATAAATATCACATAATATATTACAGCTTCTAGAGCTTTTAAGGAGCCGCGCAAAGAACCGTTTAAATCATCAATACAAATAAAAGGCTTCACTGTACTTAGTACTAGTATGGGTTACAGCAATACAAGTACGTTAGACTCGTACCCACTACGCCATTTCTCGGGCCCTATTCTCGTGTCGTATATTTATCCCTCCTCTCCCTGGCTCTCCGTGTACTCTCTTAGTGCCCTAACATTTATTACACCACCCTGTCCTACAAATAGGGCTTGTAATTTTTTTATCTACACCCATATCATAACTTCACTATAATATGATTAGAAACGATAAGCTAACGGCCTATATAAGTATTAAAAAACCTGTATCTGTGGTGAAACGTAAAATTTTCATTACAATACATTCAAATCTCGAACGTCTTCTGCATTGAGGTAGAATATTATAAGAAATCAGTGGTTGTCTGTTATACCGATTCCAGAAGATGTTCGAAATTTGAATGTAATTAAAGTATTGTTACTTATGACAATCTAGTTCAGGGGTCGGCAAACCGCGGCTCGCGAGTCGCATGCGGCTCTTTGGAGGATCAGTTGTGGCTCTTCAAGTCCCACAAAAAAAAAGGCTCTTTGTCAAACAAGTTTGCCGACCCCTGATCTAGTTGGTCATGTCATGATTTGAAATTGAAATTTAGTTGGCCATGGAATTGCAATGGCGAACATTCACACGTTATCGAGGAGTCATAACATAAGATGTGTGTAGATAATAGTATTTTACGTCACACCTGGCCATAATGTGAGTTTTACCGCTCGCTACGCTTACGGTAAAACTCGCATTATGGCCAGGTGGGGACGTAAAATTGTGTACTCACCACGGGCAGTAAAAAAGAAAGCCCTCTATCGCATATTTACAACCCTCGCCTGCGGCTCGGGTCCCAAATACCTGCGATTTCGGGCTTTCTTTTTTTTACAGCCCTAGGTAAGTAATGTACTATTATGCAACAGTTGTATAAGAGATATCAAAAAAGGCGAGGGGCGTGAGTAACGATGTGAGCCGAAAGGCGAACATCGTAAAGGTAGACGCCACGAGCATTTTCTGACTCAGTTGTATAACGTTGCATACAATACTTTTTCTACGACTACATACTCATTTTGCTTAAAATGTATGTACAATTGAAGAAACAATAAATTTTCGCTCACCTCTGGGTATTTAACAATAATTTAAGTTTCACTATTTAAAGCACTGTGTGTGTAGGGAGAAGTCGGAAACTATGAGAGATAGCGACATCTGTTCTTAAGGAACCATGGCTTCGATTTTAGATTTAATAATAATGACATTCAATTTTTTTTTATCTCTCATACTTAACCGGGAATCGAACCTGGTCGAAGTCTCTGTAAATACTACACCCGATTACACAAAGAATATTGACCAGGTTCGATTCCCGGTTATGTATAAGAGTTAAAAAAAATGTTTGAGTGTCATTAGTATTAAATCTAAAATAGACGCCAGGGTTCCTAAGAACAGATTTCGCTATCTCCTATAGTTTCTGACTTCTCCATACTGACCCATTTGGATTGATCGCCCTGTTTATAAAGTAGGTAAAATACCAAGAAAATTTAATTAAAAGAAGTATTTATTATAGTAAACTAATATTTTCGAGAAATAAGGCCCAGACTATATAGTACATACACCACTATCACCGTATGTGTATGGCAACACTCAAGTCACCAGAATTAAAAAATTGGTTTGACGTTTGAATGACGTTTATGTACGACGTTTGCGTTGCGAATTGCGATTACGAGTATTACGACTGTCACTTGCTTTTGTATGTATTTTAAAACAAAATGATTGTCACTTGTTTTTATTATGTATTACATATAAATTGAATATAATTGTGTGTTTAGCTAAAACCTCCGAGCCTTTGCAAGCTCAAAGTTTTTGTGTTTGTAACGCTGTTTATTATTCGGCAGCTCTCCCGAAGTTCTTAGTTGTTAACGCTCGATAATTTGTTCCAGGGGACGCAGTTATATTTTCTGGAATGCAGGGTGAGTAGTGTTTCAAAAAGTTATCTACTTTGATGCCAATTAGTTCTTGAATACTATGCTAATTTTAGTGTCAAAATTTGTTGTACATTATTGTATTACGATTAAAACAGATTAATCGCGTGTTTAGTACTGATTTCAACCTTCCGACGTTTTGAGCTCTTTACAGCGCTGCTGGTCACATTACTCATGAACCAGCTACTTACCTATGAAGGTTTCAGATTACTAGATCGAAATTGTACCTGTACATGTCATATGGATTCTTCATTTCTAAACAATCTTTATTTTTACACATTTTTTTCTTGGTTTGCTTTTGTTTTTTGTTTTCTTTGTCTGTATTTGTGTTGTTGTTCGTTAGTTATAAGTTAGCTGTAAGTTAGGTCCCCACCAAAAATCAGCGCTGTGGATTGCTGTGGCATTATTGACGGGGGTCCCTTTTATTGTCCATAATTATTGTGACTTTTAATTTGTTCATTTAGTTGGTGTGACGTTAATAAATGTATCTCCTTTCTTTCTATTGCAATTTTAGGGGTGTGGTGTATGCTTAAAACTTCAGTTAAGCCATAGAGCAGCTCAGTAGGGTATCAATATGGAAGATAAAACATAACCTTTAAAATTGCTCGCTGTGCGCACTCGAGCTGAATAAGATGCGTTTTGCAAGCACCTCCCCAAGCGCATATACAATAGCTCAAAACACCTTGACAGAGCTTCGTATGTCTGTAATAAAAATTTGCTATCTGCTACCAATCGCAGGTTTTAGAAAATGAATGTTAGTTACAGATTCTATTGGCTGTGTTAGAAATATGGGGACCCCATTGCAACAACATCTATACCAAGATATTTTACTGTAGTTACTCTACTTATTACACATTAATTATGCATTGCATTGATTATTCTTAAAGCCTGTTTTACGGAATGATGAAATGGATTCACTCTATTTAAGAGTTTAATCTACAAGATTTAACAGAAAACTTTTAATTGTTTGATTACTAGGCGACGACGACATCCCTGGCATCGGCCAGTATGATGACTTCCACACAATTGATTGGCAGCGCGACATCGCTCGGGATCGCATGCGCCACAGATACATAGTCAAGAAAAGACAAGACTCAATATGGGATTTAATAAAAGTAATTATATCAATTTTCTATTATATTTTGACAATATTTGTACAGTTTAGATTGTTATTAAATCAAATACAAACATTGAAAAAATAATCAACCCAGCAGGACTTGAACCTGCATCGATACGCCTTGCCGGGGCTCGATCGCTTTACCAATTAATCTATGGGTCAAGTTATTAAGTTGACGAAATTTTCAATGCCTTCAATCATCTTTTTGCATTTATTTTATATAGTTTCTAAGCAAAAGGTTACTAATTGACTATAAGGCGAAGCTAATCTGCCATTAAGGTGTAATTTAAATTGTTAACCTAGGATGATTCTTTAATTTAGGCTGATACCGTCAAAAATATTTACTTTAGTTCGGTATTTGTGGACGAGTTTAGTAAAAGTGCCCTCTTATACTTACTAATAGATAGCATATATTGTGTAGTTTTAAGAAGTACTAATATTTTCCCATCCAAAAAGTTGAACCTTTTCCCCTGGACTAACATATTTAATGAACAAAATGATGTAGAAGGTGTGTTTAAACTGTGCAAGCGTAATAATGTGATGTGCAGGGTGCACACGACGCGTGGTCTGGCTGGGTGTGCGTGCTGTTGGTGGGCGTGTGCACGGGCGTGGTAGCGGGCGTCATCGACATCGGCGCCTCCTGGATGACGGACCTCAAGTTCGGCATCTGTCCGCAGGCTTTCTGGTTCAACCAGGAACAGTGTTGTTGGTCTGACAATGAGACCACTTTTGACCATGGAAATTGTTCTCAGGTATGTATTATCGAACGAGCGTAGCGCAAGCGAAGCGAAGTTCTTACAAACAACTTCAGACAACGGTCACTTGGCTAATACGCTAATATAACGATACATACACCGTGGGCCCATATAACTAGACAGATTTTAACAGTGTATTCCTGATCATATTTAGATACTAAAATGTCCTATGAACTTTTCTGGAATACGCCTAGTTTCAGAGTTAATACCAATTTTAAAAAAATACACTGTTTAGTATAACTCATCACAAAACGCCTTTCTAATGGCGTTGTTGCCACTATTGAACATAGTTTACACGTCCTTATTGACAGATATTAAAGTGACAAGGAAAACTTTGCAGAAACTAAATTTTTACAAAAAAAAATGTACCAATTTCTTTTAGGCGATAATTTTATTAATAACATTTGCTTTTCATGTGAAATAAACATTCATAAAATGGAAAAAAAAAACGAAGAAAGATTTTTTTTTGGCGAAATTGACCTAAAGTCACATAATATTTTTTCCTTCGTTTGGTCTCAGAAATTCGTGGTTAAGATCTGTCGGGTTATTCCAGCCCACGGTGTATAATTTAAGAGTTCGTATATGAGCAGGATCGATCAACAAACTCTCAAATTATATGGGTCTCTGCTACAACCCCAAGATATTTCATAAAGATCAGAAAAACCTTAGTAAAGTTATCGCAGAACAAACGCTCAAAATCAAAAAGCCATTGAAATGCCGAAACGTCCCATTAGCCAGGTGACAGTTGTGTCCGAAGTTGTTTGCAAGAACTTCGCTTCGCTTACGCTCCGCTCGTTCGATGAAAGTTAATTGGCAACTTAGTTTAATTCTTTTATTTTATACATTTAAATTACATGTATGAAGTTTGAGAGTAGAGGAATATTAATACATTATTTTACACATTAACCAGTTCTATAAGGAATAACCTCACTTTGACAGTTGTGTTTGTTAGAAACAGACAAAAAGTAAAATAACTAATTGATCACTGAGAGACGTTGATGAATAAGCGGGTAACAAAATCTGTGTTATACAAGTATTGATTGAATGATAAAATCAACATAGTGTTGCAATATTTGGATTACTCTGACGAATCGCAGTGTAGGTATAATAAGAGATTACTTTCAGTGGGTGACATGGCCCGAGCTGCTGGGGGGCTCCCGCGAAGGCCCGGGCGCGTACATCGTCAGCTATCTGTTCTACATAGTGTGGTGTCTCATATTTGCGGCGCTATCCGCGTCGCTGGTGCGCATGTTCGCACCGTATGCCTGCGGCTCCGGTAGGTGTTCTGTCATATTTATGTGGGATCAAATTAAGGGCACTCATCGACTTAATGCGTTGGTGAAATGCGTTAATATTAATAAAATGTATTGAACAATCACTCTCAAAAAGTTATCTGGGCCATGTTTAATACAAATTATTTAAAATTCGACCAAAATATAAAGCAAAATGTAGGTGGTTCGTAAATGAAGCCCATACTGTTAATGGATTTTTATTATAATCCAGTAACTTTAATCATAATCAACAACAATCAATTACGAATTTTATTCCGTAATTTATGGTGGGAGCCTATTCCTGTTAAAAATCTTGTCTGTGTTGATGAGATATGTAGTTTGAAAGCATGCGTATTTGATGGAAAAAATATATAAAGGTGATTTTATAATTTAGGTCAATCTTTGCAACTTCTTGTAATTGTTTATCTTAATATGTGTATATCATATTATTCATATTAATATATGCATATTATTTCGTTCGTCAATTTCATTGTGGCCTATATGATATTGATGTATTACTAATCAAGTCATCATTATTGTGGTATTCACTGAATGCGTGCCTTACTTACAAGTAATTACTATACATCTGTTTTTAAACACATAATTTAAACAAGGTATTTTTTTTCTAGGTATACCTGAAATTAAAACAATTCTCAGCGGTTTCATCATCAGAGGCTATCTAGGCAAGTGGACGCTCATCATAAAGGTCGTGGGCCTGATACTGTCAGTGTCGTCTGGGCTCAGTCTCGGAAAGGAAGGGCCTATGGTACACATTGCCAGTTGCTTGGGTAAGTTGTACCAAATTATTATTTGGTAACATGACCTTTTTGTTGTTTGTTGGTCTAGTTATTACTTTTCTGTTTAAGTTAAATTATCTGTCTGCATGGTAACCAGGTTGGCAAACAATTTAACTGTGTTTAATGTCTTAGGTAACATATTGTCATATTTATTCCCTAAATACGGGCGCAACGAGGCTAAGAAGCGAGAGATACTGTCGGCCGCCGCTGCTGCCGGCGTGTCCGTCGCCTTCGGGGCGCCCATCGGTGGCGTGCTCTTCAGTTTAGAAGAGGTAACCGTAATCTATATATTGCTTCAACTTACTATATGAAAAGTACTAGTTAGCTTAGTATTAAGTGCTGCTTCTTTACAATTATTTTCCAGGTATCATATTATTTCCCCTTGAAAACGCTGTGGCGCTCGTTTTTCTGCGCCCTGATAGCGGCGTTCATCCTGCGCTCCATCAACCCCTTTGGCAACGAGCACTCGGTTCTATTCTTTGTGGAGTACAATAAACCATGGATATTCTTCGAGCTGATACCGTTTGTTGGACTGGGTATTATAGGAGTAAGTTACTGGTACATATTATTAATTTAACAGTTTTGTATGTTACCATGGATAAAAGGAAAAAAGTAATTAACATAAGTCACACTTAAATCGTACATAAGTATACTAAGTAACGGGTGATAACAAAAAAATGAGACTTCTTTCAGAGGCGAAAAAAAAAATCTTGTCTACCTTTTTTTGAGTTTTGGATGTTCTTAGGCAATTCACACATAATAGTTATTTACAAAACCATAAATGGACATAAGAATAGGGCCCGTGGTCAGCTGTTCGTCAAAGTTCAGACACAATGTCCGAACAAGATCGTTGGACGGCATGTTTTTCACTTTTGTGCACATATGACCTTGATCCCTTTTATCAACTGGGTAAAATTTTCAGCTCTCCGATTGTTTAAATACTAAATTACGACATGACTAAAAATATTTTGCATCCAGCCACATGGTGAAAAAAAATTGAGGTATCGGATTTTCACTCGACGTCTAAAATTAATGATTTTCATGTGTGATTTCGCATCGTCCAGCGACACTGTGATATAAAATTTATTTTTGCTGATCTATGTATTCTAGTAATCTTATCTGCTAGCGGCATTCTAGACCTATCTATTTAAACATCAACAAATGTAGGTACCGTTGGAAAACTTGAAATTTTTCGTGGCAACTCGTTGGCTGGTGGAATCATCATCATTAAAGATGCCATTCTGTTTGTTCAGTCTTACCTTGGTCACTATGTTTGCTGATCTCCCGCTACCATTTCTGTAAACTACAGTCAGGGATGTAAGAATTCTACAAATAGTAGATACGGGTACATTTTCCTTTACTAAAATGACATACACAGTGGTTTTTGTCCATGTTTAAGTTTGAAATATAAAAAAGTACAAGGGATTTTCGCATAGCTTCTTGTTTCGACACCATTTTTTACAAATACAAGTGCTTGAAAAAATAAAATAAACAAAATTAAAGAAAAGAAGAAGAAGAAGAGAAGTCGATGTAAAAATAAATGCAAAAAGATGATTGAAGGCATTGAGAATTTCGTCAACTCAGTAACTGAACCCATAGCTTAATTGGTAAAGCGATCGAGCCCCGGTAAGGCGTATCGATGCGAGGTTCAAATCCTGCTGGGTTGATTATTTTTTCAATGTTTTCAGTGTTTGTATTTGATTGAATAACATACTATTGTATGAGTGGAATGCCCCACTTTAAAAAAACATGTAAAATAATTAAAAATTAAAGAACCTCTAAGACATCGCCACAACTTCATGAACAAACTATTTTGTTTACGTAAATAGTTTAATTTTTATGTCTAAAGAAAATGAGTCTCATTTTTTTGTTATCACCCGTTACAAGTTTAATCGTACATTACAACAGAGGCCGGGAATCCGTTTTCACGCCGAAGTAAGAAAAAATATAAAAAATAGTTTCGGACATAAGGCTACTACTAATAATGTACTCTTTAACTTGTATTGTTATTCTCTTGTTCCCCTCCCGCACCCCTTCTCTTTGGCAGCTTAGGTTTCAAAGAAATAACGCGCTAAGCGGAGTATAGAGGTATCTTGCATATGGTAATAGCCCTTGCCGCGGACATAGTCTGATAACCAACCTTACACGAGAAAGAAATTAAAATATCAAAATACGTAAAACCTGCCGTCATCTAAACTTTCACGGTTTTTACACATATCTATTTGTACTAACGGGACTATCATATATTTAATTATTAATTTGGACGTTGAAAATATTAAAAAGTTATTTTGCAGGCCTTTTCAATATTAAATCGAATCCCATTATAGTCCTCTATTGTTGCTTGAGTTATTGCGCCCGAAAAATGATACTTCAGAGTCTATTATAAGGAACGTAACAACAACATTGCATTGAATGTTTGAGAAAAAGCATATTACTATAGTAATTACTTGAACCTAACTAGTGTTTTACTTTTGGATACAAAACTGTAGCGTATGTAATATAATAATAGTTGATGCGCGTTGCAGGGTTGTATCGCGACGATATTCATAAAAGCGAATCTGTACTGGTGCCGCTACCGCAAGTACTCGAAGCTGGGCCAGTACCCGGTGACGGAGGTGCTGGTGGTGACGCTGGTGACGGCCGTCATCGCGTACCCCAACCGCTACACGCGCATGAACACCAGCCAGCTCATCTACCTGCTCTTCAACCAATGCGGCATCTCCAACTCCGACCCGCTGTGGTCAGTTTACACTTTCATTTTTATCTTAACCTATTGACCGCCACACAAAAAGTTGTACCATGGACGCCAACAACGGCTACAGCCGACAGGCTTTGTAATGCAATAGGGACCTACGCGGGCTTCCGCAAAGTTCAATTTCGCTTGACAAAACGCGATTACGTGGCGTCGACGGCGCGTCATTTTTGTTAAATGCTTGGCGGTGAAAAGGTTAACATAATTTGTTTATTGTATCCTACTTATGTATAAATCCTACTTATATCAGTTAGATATAAATAAAATACGCATTAATCGATTTAACTCGTAGCGACTACAATCGCAACTTCACGGATGTGAACTCGGCCATCGAGAAGGCGGCGGCGGGCCCGGGCGTGTACCAGGCCATCTGGCTGTTGTTCCTGGCGCTGGTGGTGAAGCTGGTGATGACGGTGTTCACCTTCGGCATCAAGGTGCCCTGCGGCCTCTTCATCCCCAGCCTCGCGCTCGGCGCCATCGCTGGCCGGATCGTCGGCATTGGTAACTCAAACAACTGTCAATAGTCGGCATTGGTGACTCGAACACTAAATTAACAGTTTTTATAAATTGTAAAAATATAAACAATAGTTTTTAGTTTGTGAGAGTTTGTGAGTTTTCATTACATTTGCGAATAAAAACGTTTTGATTAGTAACATTGTACCTATGTGTAACAGGCGTGGAGCAACTGGCGGACAGGTACTCTAAGATCTGGTTGTTCTCGGGCGAGTGCTCGACGGGCGACGACTGCATCACGCCGGGGCTGTACGCCATGGTCGGCGCCGCCGCCGTGCTCGGCGGTGTCACTCGGATGACGGGTACCTAACATTTTAACGACTCATTTAATGTTCATATTACACAGATATGCAATTTATTTGTTCTGGATTTTTTAAATAGAAGTTAGCCTTTTGAAGGCCAAGAACAGTAGCCACAGTAACATAAGTAGCCAAGAAGTAGAAGTATATAGTACTTTGATACGTTGTCAAGGAAACCTTCGCACTTTAAGTTGTTTATATTGACTGACTTGAGCCCGAGATCTAGGCGTGTGGCTGACGTTTTTGTATATGACGTATGGCGTTTAAACGGTTTCAGGAAGTTTCAATTTATGAAAATTAAGCATTAAACAATCTTTCTTAAAGCGCTGGTAGCCTGGCGGTAAGACGTCCGACTTTCAATCCGGAGGTCTCGGATCCAAACCCCGGTTCGTACCACTGAGGTACAATCGCTTATCGGTGAAGGGAAACATTTTAAGGAATCCAGACCTAATCCCGATAAGGCCTAGTTTCCACTTTCCCCTCTGGGTTGGAAGGTCACATGGCAGTCGCTTTCGTAAAAACTAGTACCTACGGCAATTCATGGGATTAGGTTGCCAAGCGGACTCCAAGTCGGGACAGCAGCCTAGGAGGAAAAGATAGCATTAAAACAATCTTCAAATGTGTTTCTAATTTTTGAAATGTTACAGCTGTCGCACATTTTACGATCTTGCACGGCACGCATTAATATACAGGGCGTCCCAAAGTTATGGGACATGAAGGGGAAGTACCTTAAATATCGTAGATAGTGAATTTTGCTCAAAGAAGACTTTATGTTATTTTTAAAAGTTAGTAATTCTGCATTCATAGATTTTCTAAAAATTACTTGCTTCGGCTGGGAATCGAACCGACTTAAATGTGAAAAAAAAAATCACCCTACTTTTATGATGCCAATCGAAAGAATAGCTAAAAAATAATAACTCTGCCTAAGTAACATAGTATTTTAAAAGAAAGTAACAACATAAAATGATTGAGTCAAATTTCAAGAAAGTTATTTATTGCCGACGACGTTCGAAAAGTAGCGATATTATCATTCCAAAGATAGCATTGATTATTCGTAAATAAGTACCCACTTCATAAAATAGGTACTAACATAGTTTTCCTTATTATAAGTGCACGTGTAGATGAAATGATAAAACTTGTATTTCAATACGTCCTCTGTAAGCTAGACAGAAGGCAAATTAAAAACAAAAATAAATAATTTATAATTTGAAAATGGAACAGTTTATGACAGCGTTTGTTTGAATGCATACTTTTTAAGATATTTTAAAAAGAAGTGATATTTTTAAATGTTGTTCTTAAATTTGAAAATGGAACAGTATGTGCGAGCGTTTGTTTTTCGGATATTGATCTGTTTAGTCTCAATTCACTTACACAAGTGTTATTGTGTTAATTTATTGCGAACATGGCATATCAAGTAAGTTTTGATCTAATGGAAGCATATTTTTTGAACGATAAAGATATCTCTAGAAGTTTGCGGTGGTATGGCGTAAAATATCCTGATAGACAAATACCGTCTCGTAAAGTTTTGAAAAGGCTTGTGAACAATTTGAAAACTCTGGGACGTTTCGATAAACGCCCAAGAGAACCACAGCAAGAAAACCATACGATCAACGACGAAGAACTTGGTATTTTAATTTACTTTTCGGCTTTTCCGAAAACATCGGTGAGAGAAGGAGAACATGAAATTGGAGTTTCAAAAAGTAAAATACACCGTGTATTAAAAAAACACGGTTTTAAGAGTTATGTTGAAGGACGATTGGTTCAAAAATTACTTCCGGGCGATACAGAAAGGAGAAAAAATTTCTGTCTTGATATCCAGGCACGATTGCTCGAAGATCCAAATTTTTTGGATAATATTATTTGGACAGACGAATCTAACTTTAGCAATAACGGTATGTATAACCGCAACAATAATCGTATTTGGTCTGAAGAAAATCCCCTACGAGTCACTGAAACTAATAACCAAGTGCGTTTTTCACTCAACTGTTGGTGCGGACTTTTAAAAAACCGGGTTTTCTTAATCCATTTTTACCAAGGAACCTTGAACACAGAAAAGTATTTAGGAATACTTCAAATTTTAAGGGATAAGATAAGAAACCTTTCCGCGGCGGAGCAAGAAAACTTAATTTTCCAACAAGATGGAGCTCCGGCTCATAATAGTCGGAGAGCAGCAGATTTTCTAAATGAATGTTTTCCTACATGGATTGGTACAAATGGACCGATTAGATGGCCGGCCAGATCCCCGGACCTCACACCATTAGATTTCTTCTTTTGGGGATACGTGAAAGATATGCTATACAAAAAGCGATACGAGAACGTAGGCGAGTTGCAAACAGAATTGTGCCATATCACATCGAGTGTTCACCATAAAATGATTAGAAAATCAACAGGCAGCGGGCTCATTAAAAGATTGGCGATTTGCGTAAGACAAGAGGGATCACATTTTGAGCATTTAATTAATTAATTTACAAAAAAATACCTACTTAATTGACTACGGCAGTTTCATGTATGTTTTTTATTTGATTAAAATGATTAATTTCACGTTGTTCCTTTCTTTTAAAATACTATGTTACTTAGGCAGAGTTATTATTTTTTAGCTATTCTTTCGATTGGCATCATAAAAGTAGGGTGATTTTTTTTTTCACATTTAAGTTGGTTCGATTCCCAGCCGAAGCAAGTAATTTTTAGAAAATCTATGAATGCAGAATTACTAACTTTTAAAAATAACAAAGTCTTCTTTGAGCAAAATTCACTATCTACGATATTTAAGGTACTTCCCCTTCATGTCCCATAACTTTGGGACGCCCGGTATGCGTATGAGTTGAATTCAACTTATTGATTAAGTGTTGAATTGATGACTCATTTAAAACGTAATATTAGATTGGATGATGAATTGGACAAACATAAAGACGGTATGTTTGTATAAGTGGTAACCATGATTGTGTGGCCAGTGTCGCTGGTGGTGATAATGTTCGAGCTGACGGGCGGCGTGCGGTACATCGTGCCGCTGATGGCGGCGGCCATGGCGTCCAAGTGGGTGGGCGACGCGCTCGGCAAACAGGGCATCTACGACGCGCACATCGCGCTCAACGGCTACCCCTTCCTCGACAGCAAGGACGAGTTCCAGCACACGTCGCTTGCCGCGGACGTCATGCAGCCCAAGTAAGGGCGCTTACATATTATTATTAATTTAAAAAATACTTTAAATATTTTATTACGATATATAGATAATTTTTTAGCCCACAAGCGGCTCCCACGCAATCGAAACCGGGGTCGCGGCAAACCTCGACGGTAATGGCGGAGTAACCTTGACGCCTTTGATAGAGCCTAGTGGGAAATGGGTCAGGATACGTGGAATCCTTTGTCCAGCAGTGGGATACTCTATACCATATAAATAAATAAAAACAGAGGACATATAGGTAGGGTCTGCCGCGATAGCAGAAGACGCTGGTTTACTGGAGGCTTCAGTCACCTTGGTTTTATGTTTGGCACGTTTTTGACCCATGTTTTGTGTTTTGTTCTATTATCAACCTTGTGAAATACACTTGTGTATATCGGTGCCGCAGGCGCAACGAGTCGCTGTCGGTGATCACGCAGGACTCTATGACGGTGGACGACGTGGAGGCGCTGCTGAAGGAGACGGAGCACAACGGCTACCCCGTGGTCGTCTCCAAGGAGTCCCAATACCTCGTCGGCTTCGTGCTGCGCAGGGATCTCAACCTGGCCATGGGTACCTATGCCATGTTTTCTGTTCATTTTATGTTTAATAAAAATCGGAATTCAAACCATTCCAGCAAGTCAAAGAATGCAAACCACTTCTATAATACAAATCCTAGAGTTCTGTGATTGATGCAGTATTTGTCATTTCATTTCATTTTATTTTTATTATGAGAAATTATATAAATAATTAGATTATATAATTGTCAAAAGTTTTTGTACGGAGAAAATAATGCAAAACGATGCATAATGAAATTCATTGTTTGTCGCCTTCTGTTTTGGTTTCCGCAATAATACGCAATTATTTTTATTCTATAGTTAAAATATACGGCCTCCCTATATAAATGATACAGTTTTGTCCTATTTTGGTATTACTTTGTTCAAACTGATTTTTTTCTAGTCTGTCACTCTGACCTCAACCCATGAAAAGCTGCCAGATGCCTGGATATAGCAATGAGGATAGTATAGCAATCTAACTAGACGGGTTTGGTTGTTCTCATTATTGTGTCATATCTGGCGTGGCCAGGTCTTAGTGTAAGATATCTATACATTTCTGACTAGTTGGACCGCGATTACAGAGACACGCTCCAATTATTGGCGCTACCTTAAACACCGAACGTTTCGTGGGTGTGGCCAACCTGCACTAGTTATATGTGATTGATCGTACAGCTAACGGGCGGCGCATGATGGAGGGCGTCACGGGGCAGTCTCCGGTGATATTCGCGGGCAACAACCCGCCGCCGGCGGGCGCCGGCGCGCCGCCGCCGCTCAGCCTGCACCGCATCCTGGATATGGCGCCCATCACCGTCACCGACCAGACGCCCATGGAGACCGTCGTCGACATGTTCCGCAAGCTCGGCCTCCGCCAGACGCTCGTCACGCATAATGGGTCAGTACGCGCTCATTCAAGTTTTATTTTACGAGGATTTAATAGCCACTTAAAATCTCAATCTCTCAATCAAATCTCATTGGAATGGTGTAAACACGATGGTACAGTGATAACTTATATACAGTGATAAAAAGCTAGAGACAGCAAAAAATCATCGAATTGCTGGCACTAAACAGCACCTAAAAAATATGATTTTAAAAGCTCACGCCCCTAATGTTAGTAGGAATGTTGACAATCCGGTACAAATCGTTTCAGGACTAATCCTATAGTATAACTTGTTATTGTTCACAGGCGATTGCTGGGCGTCATAACCAAGAAGGATGTCCTACGACACGTCAAACAGATGGACAACGAAGATCCTAATTCTGTTTTATTTGATTAATTAAACATGATTAACAAAACCGACAACGTCACGTGTCACAATGTTTTGAAATTGTCATGTTGTGAAAATATCAGTTTTATCTAAGCATGAAATTTCGATAGTAATATGACCACGTATTTGGTGCAGGAGCCACAAACGCGCCAAAAATGACAATATTTCTTATAATCGGTAATTAATTTACGCATAAATATTCATGTATTGCTAACTTGTCAAACTTAATTGTCAAATCGATTTTGATCACGCACAACACGGCAACTTTTCTTATTGGTGAAATGGCATGAAACCTTTGTGGAATTAAGGTTAACACAAAAAATGCTTAAAGAATGGGTACTTGACAAGATTAGACAGACATTTTAGTTTTGTAAACGTGAAAATGGGTCGTATTTTTACATGAGCTTTTCTTGAATTAACCCGTCTTTATATTAAATGTCGATGAATCGACACGTGTCAATAATCTCAATTTGAATAAAATAAATGTTGTTTAAAGGTAACTTCCATTTCGACTAAGTAACTGGCTCAATCAACATTATAGAATTTAAAATTGAATTTATAAAATCATGTCATCTCCTCAGTCTTAAAGCCTATAACGACAGCGAACAGCTGATTCACACATCCCAGATGCGCGTAGCCAACGCGCCAATCGTTAACGCTCCATAGCGTGTCGTAGTCACCTCTCTCTATCATTTCCATATTAGTGCGACAGTGACAGGTGCGTTTCGTTCGCTGCGAAGTGTTAACGATTGGCACGTTGGCTACGCACCCAGTTCAGTTCAGACGGCTAACAGATGTCAAAGAGTATAAATATTTTGGATCCAAAAATTTCATTTTCTTTCATGACGGACATAATCCAATCTATATCTGTTAGTTTCGTGCATCCAAGTAGACATCACATTCCTTTTTTTACAGTTTTATTTTAAAGGAATGCTTTAATTTGGTGATCGTTGGCGTTGTTGATGAACATACAATATTTTAATCGCTTTTATTTTTTATGGGCAAGCTGTATAGGCAGTCTATATACTGGCAGTCTGTAATATAAAGTACATCTTTTTATTCTATTATAATGACTATTGTTGTCTGTAGTTTATAGGAGTAGTAAATTTCAATATATTCATATTTTAAATTTAAGATTTTATTGAATATAACAATTAATGTTTTGTACATGTAGTGTAATTGAAGTGTGTATATAATTTGCTGATCTAATTAACTTATGAATATAGAAATAATATTTATGTTTTAGTCCAATTGTCATATTCATATGTATTGCATACAAACGCTATACTTATTTTATCAAGATGAGATTCATCTGTGCGCTTTATGGTGTGTGATGCATATAGTATTTTATAGAGTTTATCGCGAAATCATGTTAACTTATTTAGTTGCCCAATTGATTTCAATAACAAAATAAGGAGATTTGAATAGTTTTTTACTTTTTATAGCTCAAACATATTTTTCCTTTTTATAAAATAAGTTCTTTTAAAGTACAGTTTGTACATGTTTAATAAAACCTAATATTGGACTGCAGTACGCTGCATGCTCGTCAGATATGACACTCGCTCGTCAGATAGTCAGTTTCCTATACTATGCTTATTTCTAGTTATGGACACCTGGCAGCTATAAAGTAGTGGAGGTCAAAGAATGCAAACTACTTCAAGAAAACATATCCTACAGTTCTGGGTTTGATGCAATATAATAAGAAATTATATAAAAAAATAGATTATACCGTTGCTCAAAGTTTCTGTTGGAAATTAGTGCCAAACGATGTATAATGTGATTCATAGTTTGTCGCCTATTGTTTTTGTTTCCGTAATAATACGCAATGTTTTTTGTTCTTATGTTAAAATATATAGGCTCTGTCCTTTATAATTGAGACAATTTCGGCAGTTATTACCTATTTTGGTATTACTATTTTCCAATTCAAAAATTTTGCTAGTCTCACTGTGAACTCCACCCATTACAAGATGCCAGATGCCCGGATCTAGCAATAAGGATAGTGTAGCAATCTAACCAAACGGGTTTTGTTGCTCTCATTATTGTGTCATATCTGACGTAGCCAGCTATACAAATCAATGAGGGCTATCGTTTTTTTACTCGCCAGTTGGCGCCACTGTAGACTGAGGTCCTGAAATACAGCTCTAATTTTTATTAAGTACGTTTGTGAAAACCAAATTTACGCTTAAATAATATTTAATACAATAGACCGTACTGTAAAAATATCGACGAGGCCGCAGTGTTGCGCAGTTCCGCTTTATTTGGAAGAATAGGAGGATTTTCTTAGTGCCGCTTTTAAAACATTCACATTTAATGACTCGTAACTCATTTTTGCCATAATTAATATTCTGGTATGGAAAAATATTCACAATTAAATTAGAAATAATTCCGCGAACCCCATTTAATTACTATGGAATTTGACATTTCGAAGACCTCAGTCTACACAAGCGCCCCTAGCGGAAATTTCATACGCGATAGTCCTCATTGCAGGGATGTTTACAAAAACAACACACCTAACTTAATTTTTTGTTTTTATGTTCGTCTCCAAAGGGGCTACGAAAGGTGAAAAATGTTTGACCAAAAACTATTCCGTGTGTCGAAAACTGCCATTAAAATGTCCTGCATAGTACTTGGGCAGATGTCCCGGTTGTGGCCACTGTGGCCCGGTTGTGGCCAACGAAAAATTTTTATAAAAAAATATTTTTACAACAAAATAATTTAAATTGTTGTTGATGTTCAAACAAAATGTTTTACGAAAAGTAAAGAGCCTCAAAACAAATAAAGAGATATTCCTAACTTTGTGGCCATATATCTTTATCGTCCATGAAAATCAAGCTTTAATAATTATTATTTAAGGAGAAATTTAGTTTTATTGATCTCCTGTAAAATCATGCCCAATGTAGTTATGTTGTTTTTCTACACATCCCTTCAATTGTTTAATATTTATTATGAAAAGTGTTTGTTAGGTATGTTGTGTATTTAAAGTATTTAATTTATATTTTTTGTAGATATTTGGATAGACATTACGTCCAAAACATGTACCTAATAAGCCTACTTTGTGCAGTATTTCTAACTTATTTCTGTATTTGCTGTACAAAAAACCGGCATCGTTACATTTGACACTAGCAGGTTCGGACCTGTCAAACATGTTTTAAATATGACGTATTAATCGCATTGCATGAATGTATTGAACTTGTAGTTCTAAGTAAGTTATTATGTCAATGTTATCGAAATTAATAGAAAAAAAACACAACACAAATACTATCGTACGTAACCAGGTTGTTGATATTTATAGGCTCTTTTTAGTGTAAAAGCGGGGTCATAATCAGACATAGAACTTTTGGTGCCAGGAATGAAAATGTCAAAGGGACTTCCCAACGATATTAATTTATCGATAAGTCCTTATGATTTTGCAATGATGAATTTGCAAGTTACATATATTATTATACAACATACAGCAAGAAGTAAGTATAAATAGATTTCGAAAATATTTTTTGTTTTGTTTAAGTAGTTAAAAAAGAATCTAATGAGTGCTAAAATAAAATATAAATATTATAGGACAATCTTACACAAATCGACCTAGGCCCACAGTAAGCTCAATAAGGCTTGTGTTATGGGTACTAGACGACGATATATATAATAGATAAATATGAATAAATACTTAAATACATAGAAAACACCCATAACTCAGGAACAAATATCTGTGATAAACACACAAATAAATGCCCTGACCAGGATTCGAACCCGGGACCTCCTGCTTCGTAGGCAGTGTCACTACCGACTGGGCTAGGAGGCCGTTAAACGTATAACGTATTATCATTAGTATCATTACATAACCTCGATAGGTCGTTATCAGTCATAAAGTTCTAAACAGAGGAGGCGGCTTCGCTTCATCTTTCCAAACTAAATCTGCCAAAATCTAAGGAGTGCGAGGTAGCACATATATAAAATCTGTGCACGCAAATGCAAACTCTCATAACCACGCACCCACACTAAAAAAAGTACCACGCAGCCTTCAAAACACTAAATAGAGCAATAGGTAGTCGACTTTACATTTGTGGCCATATGGTTCATTTTTGGATGCAGTCCTTTAAATATGGATAAGTGTCTAACGTTAAAATGGTTACTGCCAGAATGAGCTTCTCAGAATAAAAAAGCATTTGTTTTTAAATCGATTTTGTAAAGGAAGATTACTTAATAATAATGATAAATAAAGTAAAACTATACTTACAATAAAATTGTATTTACACGTAAAATTATATTATATCTTTGCATAGACTAGACGTGGTTGAATATATTTTACTCCCAAAAACACCACATTTAAGCATTTTCGCGGAGCTCTTTATCCACTGAGACCGATGACCGAAATGCGAGTAATTGATTTTTGACCTAGTTTTTATGAACGGGTTTGACTTTTCTGCCTATCCTTTTGACAGAGGGTAAATGTACCTAAGCGTACTCCATAAATATAGAACTTTATGTTATCAGCATGTTAATATTTACTTTACCCGTTAAACTTAATATTTGTTATGAAATGTCAAGTCGAAAGTAATCGATAAATTTGATATTGTTAAGGAAATTAATTGTTAATTGTCATTTTTGCAACAAAATCTTCTATGTCTGGTGATAATATATATGTTTATTTCGTGGGTAGGGTAGGTTCGCTAAAACCGGCGACCTCAGCATTTGGTCAAACCTTTGCCGAACCTAATAATTGTACAGTGAGAAATTATTACAATTTGGGAAGAAATCAAAACTTAAGTTGAGTTTTTATCCAAGATATGGCACCGAACTTGTAAAATTATTTTGTCATACCAACCAGCTAATTTGAAATATTATTGCCCTTATGGAACTATGTGTGCTCTTTTTTCTTTTCGATGTTATTTTATACAGCCTCCTAGCCTAGTCGGTAGTGACCCTGCCTATGAAGCAGGGTCCCGGGTTCGAATCCTGGTCAGGGCATTTATTTGTGTGTTACACACAGATATTTGTTTCTGGTTTATGGATGTTTTATATTTATTTAAGTATTTGTCTATTATATATATCGTCGTCTAGTACCCACAACACAAGCCTTATTGAGCTTACTGTGGGGTTAGGTCGATTTGTGTAATATTGTCCCATAATATTTATTTATTTTTATTTACATAAACTTTGAGGTATTTGTGTATAAAAATTGACTAATGAAATACAAACTACATAAGTTTGTCAATTTTTACACGTGATTGCTGACTAGGCCTGGTTGCCATATACTCGTAAAATTGAAATTGTTAGTTCAGTTTTCTGCCACGACACTTCTTTTTTCGAACTGACTTTTACGACTTCGACGAGTATTAGACTAGAGTAAAACTAAACTTAAAATTACCGCTCCTGTAGTAGCCACATCAGCCGACTCACTTATCTAAGTAAAAACAAAGCAAAGGAGTACATTTTTAGATTGATTTTACTCTACTACGAATTTCTAACTGTTCTACGTACTAAGGGCTTTCAGCTAATAATCCCAATAAATGCAGTACTTGTATGTACAATTATACATGCACCGTTAAAACCCTTTTACCGCCAAACATCGGTCGGAAAAATCGTGCCTTCAGCGCCAACCCGCGAGGCAACTTGCTTATATTTTGGACGTGATATCACGCGCTGGTGGTGAGGGTACGACTTTCCGTGCGTTTGATGTCTTTGGCGGTGAAAGGGTTAAACAAAATAACACCGGTGTAAGTTTAACGCGGTGTTTTATTACATACCACACTAATTTAAAACTGCTAACTTACATGTTATTTATAAGTGTGTTCAGTGTTATTCTTATTAAGTATATTACGAATGAATTATCAATCAATGTATTTTTATATAAAAAAGGACTGACAGTAAAATTAAAATATGTTAGTTGTAAATAAACATTTCTAACTTGTAAATTATTTGTGCGATGCATTCATGTGCAAAGCCATTTATATATATATATATATTGGAGTTTACATCATTGTTGGAAAATATGTTGAACGTGATTATTGTACGTCTACCTTATACGAATCTAATTCATGTTTCGCAAAGAAATGAATTGTAACATTATCGATATATTACCTAGCTGATACTTTGTTGACGCAGAGGACGTGTGTTTGCATGCTGCATGTCATGTTGTAACAGTCAATCTCACTAAATACATGTTTTGTTGGTGTCTAAAATGTATTGTAGTATTTGATTTGAGTTAATGATAATATATTTAGAAATGAGTAAAAAATAAAAGCCATGTCTTATTTCAATTGGCCCTTGGCAAGTTCAACCCTTTGACCGCCAAGCATCGGACTGAAAAATCATGCCCTCAGCGCGAGCGCACAAGGCAAACAGGTTATATTTTGGACGTGATATCAGGTCGACGACGGCGATTTATTGCCTTTTTTTTTACGTTGCGTCACGAAATTTTGTCCGTAAACCTCATTCGGATTCAGCACCCCAAAATACATAAAGAATGAAAGAAATCAGAACTACCTCAAATCTTTCTCACTAGGGGCCCTTTAGAGTACAATTTAACTGAACTATTAGATTTGCATTTGTTTCTCAAAACGCTCCTAACAAGATGATGTGCAAAAGTGACGTCACGATAAATAATAAAATGGCTATTGTTACAGTGAATAAAGAATAAGTAATAGTGGAAAGGTTACACAATTGAATGAGGGTAAGTAGGGTTCCGTAGTTGCCGGTTCGCCACACGACGTGCGCCCCCGCACGTCGTGTGGCGAACCGGCACTTTAAGCCACCGGCACCGGAACAGGCACCGGGAACTTTAAGACTTTCGGAGCAATTCATTTTAAGGTCCCTATTCATTTCAAAATACCTATCAAACGAAACCCTAATCAATAGGGTTTAAGCAAAAATAAATCACCGTCACTTTATGAGTACAGGAGGTACTTATCCGTATTTTATTTTGTAGTTAATGTTTTACCACTCTGTCGGCGTGATTAATACCAAATTTTATCACTGGACTAAGCCGCAGATAGACGGACGTTGCCAAACCATAAAGGTTATTATGTAAATATTGTTACACAATATACATTCAGTGTACGAATGCACATTAAAACACTGTTCTATTAAAAACTAAAATGTTTGAACACTGGTGTCAGATCAACCTGCTGTATTGGTAGCAAAGTTACATTATATATTTCACAAATTATGAGATTTATGTACATATTTCATATCGTATAATCACTTATCCAAATTATAGTGAATAAACGACTAAAATTTGATCAAATAGATTGGGCTGTCAGTTGTTCACGTCGATTGAAAAGAAAACATTTTTAATTGCTAATAAATGACCTTTCTACGTTAACAAGTCACAGGAAGGTAATTTGTCTCTAAAATATTGCACGCAATTTTTATTGACGTCCTCCGGCACATTCACCTCTTTGCCTTCAATCAGCTGCTGCACGACTTTTACAGTACTTAACCGAGGTTTTTCTTCTGGACACTTTTAGTTTAAAGTAAACTTCCTTGCCTGCGGAATGGAATCTCAATTATGCCATGTAATTAGATTTTCAACTATAGTTGATTATTTCTGAAAATATTCACTTAATCACAATGTTCAAAGAAACCTCGATGTTATTTTTAAAGGCCTGTCGATTGATGTGCAACATGATAATATTTGATATTAAAAAAAAATACTTGTGTGGAGCACCCCTCCTAAAATACCTTTTCTGCAATTAAACTACGTAACTAAATAGCGGTATGGCATACAAAATCCACCTTATGACTAAATTTTATCAAGATAAGTCTTATAGTTTCCGAGTAAAATGGCTGTGACATACGTACGAACGGACGTACAGACAGACATGACGAAACACTCAGGGTTCTGTTTTTGCCATTTTGGCTACGGAACCCTAAAAAGGCATCTTACAGCATTATATTATAAAAAATGTAAGGAAATTGTGAAATGAAACGGTACTTACACAATTGTTTCTTTATTAATTAAATACAATAATACATGTACAATTGGTTACAATAGTCAGATATATTCTATCATAATGCATAACAATTAACTGTAAAATCACCATAGCGAAAAGTTCCCCCTAAAAATATTAACATAAAAGTCGTCGCTTATGATGTTTGAGAAAATATTAACCATTTAACCACCATTGTGTAATGTATTATATTAGACAAATGTTAGCCCAGGCAATTATGAAAGAGTATGTGAGTGACCAACATTTAACCTTTTCGACGCTTTGACAAATCGCAATGCACTTATTTCCAACACACCAAGAGAGAAACCGGACATTACTCTTACTCTACGTATTTCCCAAACCACAGTTGACCCTTATTACCGAGCAAAACAGTCGTTCATAACATAGTGACTAGTAAAAAGTAGTAAAAACGGTCCGATAGAGAGCATCATGGGCGGTGTCTCACTCGCATTTTTTACAAAATTGTCACATTTGACATTTTGATTTTCTGATGACGTCATTACCTCCTTAGTCACAATGAGACACAGTCCTCTAGATAACCCTCTCTTTCAGCCTCTCTTTGTGACCGAGACTTGACTGCTTTTTGAATCCTACTCTACTTCATGATTTCCAATAATTAATTTAGAGTCAAACGTATCGTTGGTGTGGAAAAGGTTAATTGTCCATTAGCTGTGTTTGAAATTTAATTTTTCCAACATATTCTAAGGTCAAACAAATGACTCGTTATCTTATGGCGGTTAAAGGCGATTAATGATTATGTATGCAACATAAATATCACAATAATTTTATGTCTAACGCAAAGAGAAAAGCCTTTTAGGAATCATGAAGGATGTCTGTCACACATCAATGAATATTTGGAGTAGTACGTAATAGTAAAAAAAGACTTCTCCATTCGAACGTGTACGTGTTGACTTCGGTTAAGGACTTACTTGTACGTGCTTATTATACCGGCGCGTTTCTTATATTTCGAGTGGCGAGATGAACGCGAATGTCAGACCTTGCCTATCACAGGAAATTATTATGTGGAGTTAAATCATATTTTCAGCACACCCGCTAGGAAAACCGCTCTTGATCCCTTGAAACCAGTGTAAAATGTGCATAACCGCATTGTATCTAGGAGTGTAAGAAGTAATTCTCTGCAAGTTTTGACATCGTTTTTGTACGTTGTCTGGTAGAATGGACTGTAGATCAATTAAAATAATTTTAATATATATTTTATAGCATTCATTTTACTTAGATTTTGAATTTAGTTTCAGCTTATAGTTTCCTTACGGTCGTGTGTTGAAAAATGTATTATACTCGCCCTCAACCCAAAAGACGACTAGGGCAATAAAACCCTTGAGCTCGCGTTATCAGTTTCCCATTGTATTGCACGGAGCGAGCGGAGACCATTAGTGCAGGTAGTAAACCCACATAAAGGAATGTCGATAACTAAACCCATATAAAGGAATGTCGATAACTTGAGTGAGTGAATAGGTACATTTATTGTGCATGCAATTCAATATTATTATAATAAAAGTGGAAATACGGTATAACATTATAATTTTAATGGTTTTTATCAATGTAGAATTGTAGACTACCTATTAGTATAAAAAAATTAAGTAAGTAGACTACCTATTACTATAATTTTTTAACACTATTCCGTTTATAGTTAACAGCATAATTACTTATAGTAAAATGATAATAAAATATGTGATTTCTTAACTACCCATCACTATGAACTGGTTAAATACCATGTAGGTAGGTACCTCATTAGTTTATTAAATTAGTAAACAATTACCTTATTTACACAGACAAAAATCATTAAATAATTGGGCAATTACAGTGAAACTAAAATAAAATAGAATTACATCGACGTTTAAAACACTTCGTTATCGACACATTGGCATCACTACGACCGCCGAGCTTTATTAGTATTACCCCTGCCTCGAGTTTTATGGCCTCAGTCGTCTTTTGGGTTGAGGGCGAGTATACACTCGGCAGCAAAGTTTGTTCGCCTTTCGTGTCTTCAGACCCTTGCAACGCTCAAGACACCATTTTTCGGACTTCCACTACTACCACTTCATATGCTCGTAGTTCAATTTTGGAATCATTTGCTTGCTCTGGTGTCAATATAAGAACGAAAGGTGAACAACATTGCTCTATTGTATAATAAAAAAACTTTCCATCAGCGAGGTAAGAAGGAATAACGGAATTTATCGCCGTTCGATAATTTAATTTAACGATAAACACGCCACCCCGGTGGAGTACTTCATAATGGTTTAACATTAGACAGATCGAATTGGTATGTTAGGTATTATTCTTATGAACGGCCCAGCTTCATCATTCTTGATGGCATTTAATTCCTTGTTACTACCTATTCAATTATTTCTCTTACATATATAAAACAATCTCTAAATGGTTAATTTCATTATTATTGTACAACAGTGAACAGTTTGTAGAAATTCACACACAATTTTCTTACTCAGATGGAGTTACTAAAAAGATAAATAATCGGTAAGCAACACATTTTCTGATTACGTGAAACCAGTATTCATCCATAAAGGAAAAAAACTCGCTTAACACTCTAACCGCCACATGGTACGCCGACCGCCCGCAAAACTTCGAGCGCAGCATGTATGATGGCAGTGAGAGTGTATCACAAAGAGCCTATTCAGTGATTGATTACATATATATCAAGCTAGTATGAACTGAGACAAACATTGTGATTTATTGAAAATAAGAAGTAAATTACGTATAGGCTCTACGACGTAGTCTCATATTGCAATGAATAAATGAATTTGTATTTTTTAAATAAGTTGAAAGCAGATCAGTCAGTTACCACCCATTCAATCAGTATACTGTTTTCGTAACTGTTTACGGTGCATACTAATTTTATTACGAAGACGAAATTGCGTCGTTTTGCAATTTAAGGGTGCTGCACAATCGTGGTGTTTTCAACAGCATATATGGATTGTCCGCCTTTGGCAAGGTGACATATTTTGTACGCACCTTTTGGTAGGTACCATTTGCAATGTAGTCTACATTGTAGATGAAGTATTATATTTAAAGTTTATGTGGATTTATCGACAACAGAACCGATAACAAATTTTCCGGTATCTTACCTATATATCAAGCATTGGTCATTTCAAAACATCTAACATTCCAGGTTATTTGTACTTACTTAAAATAAAAAATAAGCACTGCTAATAGATCAAAGAGTAGGCCGTAGGCAACCCTACCTCATTGTGTAGCAGAATGAGGGTTTCCGTGATCGAGATTTTCACTAGACGGCAGCACCGTGACATCATCAGCTATCAAAAAGTGCATTATAATAACAGTTACACCTCTCGCCACCTATTGAAACATTTGATCGCGGAAACTCCTTATTCGGCTTATGTAGGGCAATGCTTGGTAAAATGTTATGTATTTTAGTACCTGGTAGCCTGAGCCAAAGTACAGTCAACAAAATGTGACTCTATTTTTTGACAAAAACTACTTAATTGACTAGCAATTCGATAGTGCCAAAAAAATGTGGTAGAAACACGCAAGCCTGACCTTTTAGGATTTTTTTTTCTTTAAAAGTTGATGCGTTCTTTCTAATGGCGGAAGGTTTATCTTCTACTAGGCTAATTATTTCCATATTTTTTAATATGTTGCCAGTTTTGGGTAATGCAACCTCTTATTTTCTGGCACTTGTTGATAAACAGTGTGTTATGTACTTACAGTCGCCATCAGATATATCGGAGAGGCTAAGGTGGTCACAAATATCTGAACAACGCCTCTATTGTCAAGGTGATACAGTGCATGTTCAGAATTTTTTTGTTTACCATGGCCGTTCCGATACATTTTATGGCGACTGTACCGCATAAAACTGCTTTTAAACCATCCCGGGACTCATTTGCACGTCGTACTTGCATTAGTCGATTTTCACCCTAAAACATAAAACTTGGCTGAATAACAAATGCTCCTGGTTAAGGTCGGCTACCATTTTTTTATTACGTTGATAAGTACTTTCGAATGGGATAAGTGTCAATTTGCTACTCAATATGGTAGATTTTATAATAGCTCAGGCTACCAAGTACTAAAATACATAACTTTTCACCGTGCATTCTGCTACTCGCGCTACTCGATGAGGTAGGGTTGCCTATGCCCTACTCTTGATCTATAACTGGTAGGGTAGATATCCTGCAGAATTCTATGGAAAACAAGTATAAGCTATTGCAGAAGAAATTGAATAGTCTGAAAAGAGCACCCGCCGATATTACTCTAAATATATAAATTATAGTTAAACGCACTTATTGAAAAAAAAAACGCGTGAGAACAAATCGACAGTATTAAGTACTTTAGGAGCATTACAGACTTAAGAAATAAACTAAAAAATGAACACACTCGAAATGTCAGTTGATCATGCATTAACACTTTCATTCTAAGCCCTCACATAAAGAGGATAAACATTGTTATTCCGTGTTGGGAACTTAATGGCGCTTCCAATAAAGCCTTTAGTGAAATTAAACTAATGTATGTCGAGTCAGTGACATTTTATGTTCTAAATTAAGGAGAGTGGGAACAATTTGGTATTGTAATTAGCTAAACGATTTATCATAGGTGTTGATTAGCTGTCATATTGGTGCTGGTGCTGAGATATACTTAGTCGCTTTGGTATGGGTGCACGGGGTGCAGGCTAGCCGAAGTCGTGCCGCTGCAGCGCCACCGACACCTTGTAGAGGCTCTCCATCATGAAGGAGAGGTTCTGCGACAGCTCGCTCACGGGCCGCGTGATCGCCACCATGTCTGCAAATTAACACATGTTCTCGGTTATGGGTTAACACGTTACGGTTGGTTGGTACCCATTACTTAATACATTTTGTTAAAATGCGTCTGCACTAAACGTACTTATTGGAAAACGACTCTCGGCAGTCACGTTGGATAATATTTTGTTCTCAAACATGCAATGAAATATTGATGTTATGTTCCTTATAACAGGCCGCGATGTATCACGTGAAATTCGGGTGCGGTTGGAGAAGAGTGGAATTTCACATAAATTTGAATGGCCTAGGCCGGCAAGTGCCTCTTTTTTAATTTCCATTTTACATATATTTGTACAGGATCATGGCGTTCAGCCATTTAAGACTATAAGCGATATTTACTATTTGGTTCGTTTCACATTCTGCCACTACGCCTATAAAAAAATCAATAAACGATACATTTTCGTCATATTTTGCATTTTCGTTTACATGAAAATAACAAATAACACATTATTAACAAATTCCTATAATTTTTAAATTGTAAAGATGGAGGCAGATTTTACGAACAGCCGATTTTTTTTTTCTTTTATCGTGAAGGGTTGAATATCAGAAGAGCTATATTACACACGAGCTGAAATTAAGAATTCGAATCTCTATAGTTATGAAATAAATTTGGAGGGTTCTGATTCTTATGAATATTTCATATAATAATGCATAAACAGAGGCCGTAGACAATATTTGTAACGATCTGAAACTATTCAGTCACTATACACAATTTTTTTCTTAATTTTGGCTCGTGTTGAATTGCCTTCAACGATATCTCTCGAACAACGCAAAAGCTGTGAAAAAAAAATTGTTGGCAAATTGGCCTATATGACCAATAAGGTCAAGCGATATGTCACTGGATGGCTTATTCTAAGTTCTAAAACTTTACTATGCAGGTTTTTTGATACTAAGCTCTTGTATCGCTCTACAGATTATGAAGGTTTTATAACTGTCGATGATTATGTGTCATGTTTTAGTTTTTTATGAGTTTTCACGTTTTTTTGTGTCATTCTGGTTTTGTGTCATACAAAGAGTTGTAGAATATGAAAAAACCTTTCCAATGGCTTGTCATTATTGGTTTCTAGGCCAGAGTCCATACAAATCTACCCATCCTCCTTTAAAAAATATTCTCAATATTTTATTATGGTGCGTATGTTGTTGTGAATTATAATGTCGATTAGTTTTATTCTATAATAATTGGCTATAGGTAAAATAAAAGGGAATTAGGTTCAGACGTTGTTCAAATACAAGTACACATTACAATACAAGTGAACATTATACTTAAAAGCCGTTCAGTGACAATGAAACAAAGTCAGTATTTAGCAATCCAGTCCAGACTTCATAATGTAATGTTTTTACGCATGTGTTTGATTACGTGGTAAGTCTAGTTAATATTTTTTTTGTAGTTTGTTGATAGGATAATTAATTAATAACAAGATGAACATATACTTAGTCGTAATAGTGGGAACGTTGGTTTAACATGTTTTCTAGATATTAATACAAATTTTGGTTGAAAGTTTGTGGCTTATTGAACTTATTGTAAAACCTAAGTACGAAGGTGTTTGAAGTGCATACAAAATACAATATATTAGTAACAAGAGTTTACGAGTACAGTATTGCCTTACCTATGTCCGAAAAAAAATAATGATAATTTTCATATTTATTTTATTGCATGTTTGAGAAAAGCACTATATAGTTCGGCGTGAAAAGGGGTTGGTTGCCAGTCTTGTAATGTAACTATCCTATATGTACGCAGCCAGCAACCCCTTACTTCCCGGCCTCTGTAGTTATGTACTATTTTGTATTTCGCAGAATATCTGCTAACGATACCACAAGTGTGTCTCGCCAGAGGTAGTGGATTTTTATACTTTTCCTTTATTTCTAAAATATTAGTTGAATAAGTTCGAGAATTAACTTGTTTTTTCGGGTTACCCTCATCTGACAGAAAAAATATTGGTCAGAAATACACTTGGCATAACATGTTTCGCAGAAACACTTTCGGTCGAATGGTAATTTTGCATAAAGGTATATTTGGCATAACTATTACTACGCATACGACACTTTTTGCAGCATATTGCTTTGCAGAACACTACTTTGGCCGATTTTGGTTTAGCATCATTTTATGTACCATAATAATCCTATAGCATATTATTACAATAGCATAATTATTTTCTGCTAGCAGAAAAGTGGGTTAGGTAAATTTTACGTATTAGAATTTAAGTCCCACCAAATTTCGATTTATTTAGGTTAGGTTAGAACTGCGACCCCCGCGGAAACAATCTGTTGCCAAAAAAGTGGGTTAGGTTAGGTTAGAACTGTGACCCCCACAGGAACAAACTGCTGCCAGAAAATTAGGTTAGGTTAGGTTAGAATTGCGACCCCCGCGGAAACAAACTATTGCCAGAAAAGTGGGTTAGGTTAGGTAAAAGTAATTGTGGCGGCCGCAACGGGCCATTGCTCTCAGGGTGGCTCGAGCATACCGCGATAACTCGCACCTAACAGCCTGGCCGGGAGCCCGCCTTGGGAAGACACAACAATTACCACAGACACAATTGGCAGAAAACAATTTCATTTACCGGAGTACCGACACAAATATGGTCATTATTATAGCGCCTGCACGTTCTTATGAGCAATACATCCAATCCCGCTTATGGCTTGTAATGATAAGACAATGAAGACTATCTTGTAATAATAAAAAATCGGCTTTACAGCTTTATCATATACTAGACATAGAGTAAAACGTGATTATGGTTATTTTTCTGTTGTATATATTTCTTCCGATTTTTATTGATTGTTAGGTTAAGTTCTATGTTAGGTTAAGATTATTGTAATATTCAACACAATGTATATTGTACGGAATAAAAAAATAAGCAAATAATTCCGCCTAAATATTATGCAAACAAATAATTCTGCGAAAGTACTATTCGTTTAGAAGACAGTTATGCTCATCAGCATTATGCCAATATAAGATTCGACATTATAAAAATCTGCGAAATGATTTATGCCAAAGCATACTCTGCATAAGGTGTTTCTGCCAAACATTACTTCTGCCAAGTATCATTATGCAAAACAAATATATGTCAAAAAAGTTTCTGCAAGACAATAGTGAACCGGAGGCAGTTCATAGTGAGTACATGAAAAAACAGGTTCACTATTGTCTTGCAGAAACTTTTTTGACATATATTTGTTTTGCATAATGATGTGATGTGATGTGATGTGAATTGTTATGAACATCCTTAGTACAGGTTTTGTATATGCATGCAGTGCCTTAATATAAGTGCAATATTCGTGGTTACCTGGATGTTTAAGCGCTAGATGCTTGCAGTACACGTGCAGCAGGCTGGTGGCGTCGTCCTCGGGCAACTCGCCGCGCTCCAGGATGCATTCCGCGTTGCGCTCGCGAGCCACCGCCAGCGCGGCGCCCCATCTGCCAACATGACACGTTTAACTCATCGGCCGAGGCTTAAGGAAGCGTCTCCAAAAAGACGGCAGATAAACAGGCCGGGTTCTCAAAGATAGGGCTTCCTCTAATTTACGTCGCCTACGTAGGGCGAACAGTTCAAAAACCCCGAATCTCCTGGTAAAATTCCTTTTTTCCTTGGACATCTGTTACTGTAATTTTTAAATAAATAATTAAAGAATAAAATTTGGCCGCCTTTAAAAACCTCGCCTCACGCTTACCTGTAAATTAGTAGGCTAATTTATAATAATTTTATAATAGATAGGGCAGATGCCCCAGTTTTGGCCACTTTAAGGAGAGTTTGTCTATTCAAACATCCGTCATTTTGTGTCAATAACGAATTATGACACTTTTTATGCACCGAGTCATTAAAAATATATTACTTTATTTATATGAATCGCCGCTGTTAAGATTTTGACATAATATCTAATAAGATATTATATAAAGAAATAAATATATTTCTTTAATAAAATGTCAGAAAGGGGCCCAGGAGCCAGTTTTGGCCATTTTTTTCCTTGGCTCCTGACAACTTAATGACAACTAATACATGACAGTTGACAGTGCCATCTGTGCTGCCATAATTGAGTCTTATACTACCTAACCATAAACCATAGACTTGTAAACTTGTCTATATCTTAATAAAGTTAGAACTGGCCAAAACTGGCACAGTCGCCACAACCAGGGCATCTGCCCTAAGTGTATTTCCGTTTTACTTGGTACAGTCACCAGCTTCAACAACGAAGGCCACAAACATATTTGACACAATCTTATTTGTAGGGTCATAAGAACATATCATATATTTTTGCGTCATTTCATTGTACAAGATACAACTGCAGGTGACTGTATAGAGGTGTAGGTGGTACCTCTGGCGCTGCATGAGGTGCAAGAGCCTGGCGTCGTCGTGCGCGGGCGCGTGCTCGGGCCACGCGTCGAGCGCGCCGCCGCCGGCGCCGCCGCTGCCCGCCGCCAGCGCCGCACGCACCGCCATCACTGCACTGCTCATCTCCACGCCCTGACACAAATCATCCATATATACTACAACATTTGAATCCTCGATACCCTCAACTGACCTTTCGTAGATTAACGAGTTAACGCTCACCAAAGGTCAGCCCGTTGCTGTTTATACAGTCAACCATTTTGATTATCATGTAATTTTAAATTCTGTCGCAATAAGAACAGGTAATTTGGCAAGTAAACTACCTATATTTGTGGATATTAAGTGTTTTTTTAAACGCATTAGAATTTTGAACATTATTAACATCATTTGCACTATCGTGATCATAAACATGATGCAATCATTAGTTTTAAATTTGGTAATGACTGCGGGCACGAGAATGAAGGGTTCGAAACGCTTGAAGAATGACAAAGATTGAGGGTCGGTTGCACCAAATCGTCTGTCACCGTTAAAACGTTCGCAAAATTTTATTGTATCGAGATTTTCATAGTATATTGATGAACTCGTCAAACGTGGTTGGTGCAACTGGCCCTAAGTAAGGTAGATAACGGCCAACGGGGTAACAGATGTAAATATGAAGTAGTACCCGGTTGTCGAGTGAGGCGTGGTACACGGCGACGACCATCTTGTTGTTGGTCTCCAGCAGCAGCAGCAGCTGGAAGATCAGCTTGTACATGCAGCGCACCACCTCCTCGTGTGGACTGCCACGCCACACCTCCATTGCCTGCACAATCATTCATCATTCACATTATATTGCATCGCACTGCCATGTTAAAAAAATATCACCCTTAGACTGTCCTACAAGACATGCCCGGCAAAATGCTCGGACGATGGCATGTTAAAGACCTAAAATGTATCACCAAAATTCTAAAATAAACACTCGACCGTTTTTCTTATTTGTCTCAAACTTGGTTACTTTTCTCCTAATGTTTCCCCTACTTCACTACAAAGTATAAAACAATGTCGTTTTCCGCTGCCTGTCCCTATGTAAGCTTAGATATTTAAAACTCCGCAACGGATTTTGATGCGGTTTTCTTTGATAGATAGAGTGATTCAAGAGGAAGGTTTATCACTACATAGTATAAAACCAAGTCGCGTTCCGCTGTCTGTCCCTATGTATGCTTAGATATATAAAACTCCGTAACGAATTTTGATGCGGTTTTCTTTAATAGATAGAGTGATTCAAGGGAAAGGATTATATGTAAAACTAGCTTTTTCCCGCGGCTTCGCCCGCGTACTAAAAGTACTAAAAAAGGAGGTTCTTAGTTAGACTCGTATGTTTGTATGTACTACGTATGTAGGAATGTATGTTTGTCTGCGATCATCTCGCGATTCGCTGAACTGATTTAGATGCGGTTTTCGGAAAAGTATTCGTTACATTCTGGAAGTTTCGGTATACCACGTTTTGGTGAAGCCGGTTCCCTCATTTTTTATTTTAAAGAAATTATTGCAATAATTGTTAAATTGTTACGCCACCAACGACTTACTACTGAGAGATTATGATTAATACAGATTTCTACTCTAGAATAGAAGCTTTTCCACGCGACTTTATTTGCAATTAGTAATCCACCCTCCTTTTTACCCGCTTAAGGAATGACTTCTGGGATAACAACTATTATATATCCTTCCCCAGAACTCAAACTATCTCCATACCAAATCATCTAAATAGGTTCAGCGGTTATTAATTTCCCATACAAACTTTCAACCCCGTTGATTTTCGAGATAAAAACTATCCTATATTGTTTCCCGCGACTCAATCTATATAATATGTACCAAGTTTCATTTCAATCGTGTGTTCAGCGGTTAATAATACGCCATACAAACTACCAACATCTTTTCTACCCCTCTAAGATTGATTTTCGGGATTAATAATATTCTACATTGTTTCGTGGGACTTAAACTATATCCACAACAAAGTTGATCTAAATCGGTTCGCGGTAAAAAATTCTCCATACAAACCTTCAACCCCCATGTCACCCCCTTAAGGATTGATTTCGTAATCAGCGACCCGATAAACCATATAAACAATACCCATGTTGATATTTAAATACTAATCTTGTTTCCTATACAAACTTCGGACCCCATTTCCCCCTCTTACTCTGAGGGGGTGAATTTTTGAAAAATCCTTTCTAAGTGCATCCCTAGGCCTTATAAGGCCGTGCCACATTTGGAATCTCTAGAACCAGCGGTTGGGGCTGTGCGTTGATATGTCAGTCAGTTCCTTCTTTTATATATTTAAAGAATATTGCAAATTGGCAGATATACTTTCAAGAATTTTAAATTTCGAAATCGATGCTATTTTCGTAATTAACGTCCAAAAAAACACAAAAACGACACCCATATTAATATTTAGACATTTCAACCCCATTGTACCCCAACAGTGGAGATGGTATTTCACGTCCGCCACGTTGGATTTTAAAACCGTTGTTGTTTTCGTAATCAACGACCCGGTAAACCATAGAAACTATACCCATGTTGACTTTTTGACTACATTTCCCCCTTTTAGGGGTTGAATTTTCAAAAAACCTGAAACACGTATTTACTCCTTTATCGTTAGAAATGCTCCTGTGAAGTTTCGAATAAAACAGTCTAACTAATCTTGCTTCGCCATACAAACTTTGGACCCCCATTTCATCCCCTTAGGGAAATCCTTTCTTAGTGCACCCCTAGACCTTATAAGGAAACTATATGCCAAATTTGAAATCTAGACCCAGCGGTTTGGGCTGTGCGTTGATATGTCAACCAGTCAGTCAGTCAGTCAGTCAGTTTCTTCTTTTATATATATATATATATATATATATGTAAGTAGATACATGCATAATATAGCAGAGAAACACTGATTATTTTATAGGTTTCTAATGTGATGTCGTCAATAAACACATTTTTTTGCGTTTACATTTGCGGTTAAACAATGTTAACCAACATTTTGTAAGCTGATGTATGAATGAACATGATGAAATCGTCTTTCTGTATAATAAACACTGTATATATCATCCTCATCTTCTAAATTTGATCACTCATATTCATGTTTATTTTTAACGGAAAAATCCTTTAACAATATTTTAAATAATGTTATGTATATTCATATATATGTATAGCTGAGGGCTAACCTCGTGCCTGGCTTATTGCTGGTGCCTTTTTTTACCTTCAATAAAATAATTAATATTCTATAAATCATAAAAATTACAAATTATAAAGTCATTGCACTGTAAGTATAGAATCTTCACAGTAGTTATAGTTTTGACAATTCGAAAAAACACGCTGATGAGAGTCAACGTCACTAAAAAAACATAACGGAAAACTTCAAAGTGTTATGTGTTATATTATAATAGTGTGTTTGATCGGTAATAATGAAAGACTTGTTTACCTCTAAAGCGTGTTCCCGCCTATCAAAGTAGGTCTCGAGATGCTCGTTGATCTCGAGCGCGGCGAAGCGCACGGCGTCGCGCACGCGCGCGCAGTCGGCGGCGGCGGGCGCGGCCCACAGCAGCGGCGGCTCCTCGGCCGCCAGCCGCTCCAGCACGGCGCCCAGCTCGCCGCCGCCCACCGCGCCCAGCGCGCCACCGCACTCGCCGCACAGCGACACCGTCTTCATCGTCACCTCCTGTGAACATACTCACATAAACACATTGTAAGATCTTACATATTTTTCCCCAATGTGCTTGGAAATGTTCACCTTACTGTAGCAAAATTAGTACGTGAAGTTCATCCTTATTTACTAATACAAATTTAAACAAGTAAAAATCATTATTGTCCTATTTTAGCGGACGACAAGTTGTACTAAAATCCATTACTGTATTGTCTTTTACCTTTTAAACATTTCATTCGACTAAGAAATATCATTTCAAACAGCCAATTACTTAAGCCACATCTACACCGTCTGAACCGCAATCCCTTCAAACTATAGGATAGAGCGAGATAGTGATATCAAAAACCTTGGTTGTCTCGTTCTGTGTCATAGCTTGCAGGACCACCGCGTCTGATCGTGCGAATACGGCTTAAAAAGAATCATAGACAAATTAAGGTTAAGTATTGACAGTATAAGTAGTGCTCAATAAAATATGATAAAGGCTAATTCATGATATTTAATGGTAATTTATTAAATTTACTTTATTTCCTCGCACATTTGGAGAAAAGCACTATATAGTTACGTTACTTTATTAAAATGTACGTTATTAAAATGATTTTATATTTTAAAAGATCAGGCGCTTTGTTTTTTCATACATCTACAATCTTTTGATGTTGCTGCCACTGACAAGGCCCCGTACAGGGGCTTGCAGCACCGCATTATCGTGTAGCCCTAACCCTCCCCGGCTTCGAGGAATAAAGGAAATCTAGGAGACTTATCGTACTAGAATCCGGTTTTTTTTTTCGAAAAAAAATTATATTTAAATACGCCACCATTTTTTTTGCATTGCAGCATCGGCATTTCGTGTTCCCCCCAATAAAGACGCGACTAATTATATATATCTCATCTAGGAGACTTATCGAACTAGGTTCAGTGTCATGGGCTCTCTAACTATTTATTATTGTCAATGAAATATTTTTCGTGAATACTGACAAAAAATTAGACGTTAAGATTCCGTTTTAGAACGCACGTGCGTCACTGTCGGTTTTTCAATTTTCAAACGTTATGAATGTTATAATCAAAACTGCTAATTGTTATTGTTTAATCACAAATGTGAACTCTTAATAATGTTAATTAATCGTTTGTTGGTGTGCTTGCTGTGTCTTTAAATTGAACATTCAAACAGAACAGGTTAAAACAGGTTGGCAAAGACAGTTTTTATGTTTACTCAATTTCTAATCTAAATGAAACGTAGGGTAAATCGCCAGTAACTGGCCACCATTCAGTTACTGGCCACCATACTAAAATAAATTCTGTGTATAGGTGAATAGAACTCATTTTTGTAAGAGGCGGCCAGTTATTGAACTAGTGGCTAGTAGGCAAATCTCCAGTAACTGGCCATTTTCCTCATACTAAAATGAGTTGTCTTCACCTTTAAATATAATTAATTTTTAGTATAGGTGGCCAGTAACTAAAATGTGGCCAATTATTGAATTTTTTACTTAATTTATACCTTGTACTAAAATGAACTTTATTCACCTATAAATAGAAATCATAAGGTGGCCAGTTACTAAAAGGTGGCCAGTTACTGGTGATTTACCCTATATAAAGCCTAACAGCCTTATTCATAAAAAGTTTAAAACCTCCTTCAAACTACTTCCTCCTTCCTTATCAAGTGTCACTAAGGCACCCGAAACGTGATACTTTCGACTCTATTTTCACGAACGCAACGAGAACGTTTCCGTGCATGTTTGAGAAAAACATATATGCATATAACTAGAGGCAGCAAACGTACTCGTTAACAATAAAACAGTAGCTTGTGTCGGACGAGGTACAACAAAATTTAAAAGTGAATATATTCCCCGTAAAACCAAAACATTAAATATAAACTTTAATCCTTGCTATCACTGCATACATTTTAGTTCCACTTCAGTTGTGCACTTAAATTGATGCTCGAGTCCGTGGAGGATTAATATAGAGTTGCTGTAACCCACTTTTTAGTTTTATTACAGCAGAATATGTACAACTTTATACAGATATCATACAGATGAAAACATACAGTAATAAGTACGCGTATCTAATAGAAAATTAAGAATAAAATACAGAACACAAAAAAAATTGTCGAGAAAATTCGATTCACGTGAACATTGTGCAAAATCGGTTTGTGAGTCTGTGGAATTTACAGCAAAAGTCCTTCAACGGTACTCAAAATAAAACTGTTAGAATGAAGTATCGGGGCGCTCACCTTGAGCACGGTGTGCAGTCGGTGCACTAGCGCCATGGGCTGCATGTGTTGTGCATGGCGCAGCAGCGCCGCCACGGAGGCGCGCCACGCGTCGCGCACCGCGCCGCCGCCGCCGCCGCTGCCCGCGCTCGCGCTCGCGCCCGGCACCGGCGTCACGTCGCCGCGGTCGCCTAATACAATACTTCACCATTAGAAAAAAAATTACAAGATTCTGTTGTGTGAAATCAGTAACTGAAGAAGAAATTGCATAGCAGATGTGAAGAAGCTATCAATACGAGTAATACTATAGACGGGTAGCTGGCCATGTCAGATGTGACACAATAATGAGAGCAATGAAACCCCTCTAGTTAGTTTCCTATACTATGCCTATTTCTAGATCCGGACATCTGGCAGCTGTAAGGTGGTGGAGGTCAAAGAATGCAAATAACTTGAAGAAAACAATGCCTAGAGCTCTGGGTTGAATGCAATATTATGGGAAAATATGTAATTAATTAGATTATATCATAGCCAAAAGTTTCTTTTGGGGAAAAGTTGTGCCAAATGATGTATAATGCAATTTATAGTTAGTCGCCTACTGTTTTTGTTTCCGTAATAATACGCAATGTTTTTTGTTTTTATGTTAAAATATAGGCCCTGTCCTTTATAACTGAAACAACTTCGGCAGTTATTACCTATTTTGGTGTTACTTTTTTCCAACTGAAAAACTTTGTTGGTCTCTCACTGTGACCTCCACCCATTCAAAGCTGCCAGATCCCCGGATCCAGCAATAAGGATGGTAAAGCAATCTAACTAGACAGGTCTCATTGCTCTCATTATTGTGTCATATCTGACGTGGCCAGCTCTTAGTCCACTAGCAATACTCCTTAAAGTACCCGAAGGAAAAAAGTCGTGATGCATTTCAAGAAAAGTGTCTTATTGAAATAAATGCTGAACGATTGCGAGGAAAGCCAGATAAGAGCTTTTACAGCTGTATTATAACCATGCTGTATTTAACATTATCCGATCCGATATCGGATATCGAATCGGACCACGAAGAAGAAATATTTAAAATGTGTGTACATATTTCCATATTGATTTATTAGGTACAGGATAAAACTTAAATAAACTATGTAAATAAACTAAAATTAACTTACTTAAAAATACTAAAAACTAAAAATCTATCTCTAAAATGGGCCCCTGTGGCATCGTGCCGAGGATGCTGGCAGCATTTCCTCGCTGCCAGCATCCTCGGCACGATGCCACAGGGGCCCATTTTAGAGATAGATTTTTAGTTTTTAGTATTTTTAAGTAAGTTAATTTTAGTTTATTTACATTTCCATATTTATTCTTAAAATACCAAATATCCATTGGTCAAAATAAAGCACTAACGCAAAAAGGGCGGACTTAATGCCTCAGGGTACTCTCTAGCAACTTTTTTTTTCTTGGGCCATCCGACATCCGATATCGGATCAGTCAATGTGAAAACCCTCTAAGAAACACGGCGTATCGCAATCTATACCGAACGGAAACCTCTCAAATGTCAATATTAGTGCTGTAACACTCTTGTCGTTCGAAATCTAGTGCTCACCGTCGGGCTCGCCGCTGGAGGCACTGGAGAAGGAGTGCGTGCGCGGGCGCAGCGCCAGCTCGCTGCCGCCCGCGTCGCCGTCGCCGCCGCGCCCCGATGCCCCCTCCTCCCAACCCCCCTCTTCGTCCGAGGAATCCTCGTGCGCGCTCTGACAATATTATATTTACGTAATATTATTTATTTAATAATTAATATTGCTTTTTCTACTCCTATACTTTTCTGTCATTTATACAATCGTCAACACCTATATAAAATTATTCCTAATATACTTGAAGAAAAGTCTGTCTAGTCTATTCCCCAAAATAGCACTTGTTCTATAAAAGCACCAAATTAGTATCGCGTACAAACACGACTTTAAGACAAAATAAATTATAGCCAACCTAAGCTACCTAAATAAACGCAGCGTTTTTAGAAAAAAAAAACTTTAAAAAACAAATTACAAAGTTAAAGTTTCCCGCCCGTTGTAACGGGCCTTCCATACCCGTTCAAATAATTATAATTGTTAAATTATATTTTAGGTTTACTTTATATTTTAAGGACCACAAACTGGTTGGTTATATAGTGTAGATCTGCCTTTATACTTCTACTGTTGTGTATGGCTTAGAAGAATAAATACTCTCAGAATTTTAAATTTAAAACCACTGACATTGGAATTTGTTTGAAATATCTGTCAATATCGTCAATAAGGCAGTCAAAGATCACGTTGGAACGAAAAAGATATTCTATTATATGCAATAATATGTACTGTGGTGCAAGAATGTGCAGCTTAGGAAAACCGAATGTGAAACCACTAGGAGCATGTGCAGTAGGGATTACAGGCAGACTTCAGCCACAAGAAAGTTAAGTACTTCTAGTCGTATATGTCTTCTCACTGAAACTTTATATTATTCACATTATAGTATTTAACATTAAATACTATAATGTCCCGCCTTACCAAAGTTATTTTATTTGATGTGTTTGTGTGTATCTATTGTTAAAGGCCCTCCCCGTGTCCCTAACTTCATTCCTTACGGACCTTTGAGTGCTAGAGTGGAATTTCTGCGAAACCGGTATTTCTGACTTTGTAACTAGGCAAGACAACTATATATAGACAGCGGTAGTATAAGGATGATTCTTAGATGTGACCTATATATACTTATTTAATAATAACAGATTTCACAGTGGCAAGGTAGGTATTCATCTAATGGGCCCATCAATTCTAGGTTTTATGACATACAAATAGCTAAAAAGACTGAGTAAAGACAATTCTACACACTGACCATACCCTCCCTACTTTAAGCTCATTGTTCTATACTTACTCGGACTAACTGACATCGTACAAAGACAATCCTCATGAAAATATTCCCATATAGGTCTAGGGATACTTAATGGCCGTTTGGTCATACAATCTTTAAAAAACAGGAGGTCGATGAGGGAGCATGATGGAGGACGGGAGGAGCACGGACGAGCTTTCTTTACTGTGTCGAGCCTGGTTACTTTAAAACACAACGTAGAGGAATAGACGATCACTGGCCAATTCACGAAGACTCACTATAAGGACATAAGGTAACTGGCGATAATGTAGATTCAGCTGGACTAGGGCTCCAGTTCCCAGAGCTCGTGACACCGTTCAGGGAGGAAAACCGCAAACATAGAAAATCTCTTTATCGATCTCTGTCTCTATTTCTTTATTAGAGTGAAAACGAACGCAGATAAACTAAATTTGAATTAAGAGGTTCCCTGTAACACACCTATAATATATTCTTCTTTTAATACAATTTTCTTAGTATTTTACCTAGTTTATAAGTAGAATGTATGATTAAATAACGACTGCGTATGTTTGTGTTAATATGCTTGAAATATAGTTTTTAAAGGGTGAAGTTTTATTACGGCAAAAGTTAACTATTTTCTGGTTTTCATTATGCTCGCACACTCGCTGTTTGTGTACATACTTCATAATTGTTGTGTATTTATGTTGTTTAATATTGACTTTACAATTTTTGCATGGCATTGGCACCTAAGCTAACAAAGGGAGTAGAGAAACAAAAAATGTATGCCAAAATTACGGCATACGGCAGCGGTCCCATTGCCGTACCTCCATACACTTTTTGGGCAGTTTTCCGTCAGTTTTTTGAATTGAAATTGAAATTATTTATTTCAGGCACAAGTCCCATACAATGTTAGTTACAATTACGACTTAACCTATGTTAGTATTACGGATATTCATAAATTATAATTATAAAATATAATAAAACATAAAAAACCAATTGCAAAATTAAATTATTATTATTGTTTTGACGAGGCATTGGGTTCATGCAGTTTATCCCAACGCCTCATCAGTGGGCAGTCTATTCTAGTGACTAATGCGTTTAGGATGTTTAGGTTTTTGGATACGGCAATAATTTTAAGATTTTTCATAGAGGTACGGCAAATTACTACACGAAACATGGCAACCCCAAAATGCCACAGGAACAACACTGGCCAGGCGATTTATTGGATGGGCAATTATTGAGCAGCGACAGATTGCCGAAATTAATGGAGCAATTAATTGAGCAATTTCTAGAAAATGCGGCTATTATTTCTCTAATTGCTCCAGTCAATTCCGTATAGCTCCAATTCGCTGACTAGAATTGCCGTATATCCAGACGATTGGAAAGGTGTTCTTACACGGGCGGTAAAAATTGCCGAATTGCCAGAAATTTTGCCCTCACGGCCATTTCAAGCAGTTTGAATATTGCTCAATATGTAGCTAAGTTCTAGTTAGCGATTTGGAGCAACACGGAATTCGAAAAATCATTGCCGAAATAACTGGTGCTATGTCTATAAGTTGCTCAATTAATTGCTCCATTAATTTCTGCCATCTGTCGCCGGGCAATAATTGCCCCAACAATCGCCCGTGGAAGAGCACCTGAAAAATAATGGCGCCATGCTGGAGCAATGGTTGCTCCGCATTGAGCAGCATAAAGCTTGCAATGGCCGTCACGTCAAATTGCCCCTAATTTCCGGTAATTCGACAATTTTTATCGCCCGTGTGAGAGCACAGAATAGTGTTAGTCGTGGCGTTCCGCGATAACTTTAGTAAACATTTTCTCTGATCATTGTGTAATTTGTTGGGGTTGTAGCAGAGAGATAATATTTATATATATAATTTGAGAGTTCGTATCTGAGCAGGAACGATCAAGTTGTGGAGGTAGGCGATAAAATATCTTCATAAGGGTCTTGTTATATTGATAAACTCGTTTGCAAGTAAATAGCTAGTTCTTAGTTCGATACGGACTACTTGTTATCAAGTAGATAAGATAGCAAAAGTATTAAGCGATACAACGTAAAGGTTACCAGCTTGGGCGGCGCCGCGCTGGGGTGGCCGGCGACTCGAGGCGGCTGCGGCGGGCTGCGCTCGGCCGCGCCGCCCTCGTCGCGCTCCTCGCTCAGCAACCGCCGTCGCACACCCCAGTTGAAGTTGTCCGAACTCTCACCCTGCAGGGCGAACAACGCCGTCTTAGATGAGGTTACAATGATACAGTTAAACATTCATATTCATAGTAATCAATCATAGTCCAGTCGGGTAAAAAGGTTTACATTTTTTAACAAACTAAAAGCGTAATAAAGACAGGGAAGTGGTTGAAAAAGTATGTAAAGCTTGTACCGAAAGTTTTTTTACAAGAACACATTAAGATTAAAAACCGGCCAAGAGCGTGTCGGGCCACGCTCACTGTAGGGTTCCGTAGTTTTCCGTCCGTCACAGTAAGTGTCCCCACTTAAGAGTTAATAACACCGCCATGTAGGATATGATATGAGAGTTCCATGTACAGCGACATCTATCGGCAAATTGAGTAAACTATTGCGCGCGAACATAAAGTATGGAAGATGATTTTTATGGGATAATTCTTTATTGCGTGAACCGATTTTCACCGTTTTTACTTTATTTGAAAGCACGTCATTTCATTGTAATTTTGTAGAAATTACAGGTACAATAAACACCTGCTTATACGGTTAAATTACAAACTTAGCTCAGAAATTATTTTGTATTTTTTTTTCAAAAACTATTCATCCTATCAAGTTCAAAATAATTTTCCAAGAAAGTTTTTATAAAGTTCTACTTTTGAGATTTTTTTCATATTTTTAAAACTTATGGTTCAAAAGTTAGAGGGGGGGGGACGCATATTTTTTTACTTCTGGAGCGATTATTTCCGAAAATATTTACATTATCGAAAAATGATTTTAGAAAACCCCAATTCATTTTTAAATACCTATCCAATAATATATCACACGTTAGGGTTGAAATGAAAAAAAAAAATCACTCCCCACTTTACGTACAGGGGAGGTACCCTAATAAATAAAAAAAATTCACTTTTTATTTTACCACTTTGTCGGCGTGATTGATATACATATTAGTACCAAATTTCAGCTTTCTAGTGCTAACGGTCACTGAGATTATCCGCGGACGGACGGACGGACGGACGGACGGGCAGACATGGCGAAACTATAAGGGTTCCTAGTTGACTACGGAACCCTAAAAAAAACTGAAACGAACCAAATTATTTCATCATTATCATTCATCATGTAACTAAGTTATTTATACAACCCTTGCCTAATGATTTAGGTATATCAAAATAATATATTTTTATATGTACATATTACACATACCCATCTTAATGCTAAAATGAAGAAAATATTTTTTGCATTAAAATTAGTCAAATCTTATTACCAGAGACTATACATTTATATAGACAGGCACAGTCTAAGAACTTTTAGAGGCTCCAAGTCTGAAGCGCCATCTGAACGAGACCAACCCAAAGCTGCCTTATAGTTTAGGGCAGAGTACTCCCTGCCTCTTAGCGCCATCTAGTAATGAATAGCGTTGCTATTATTAAGGTATTACTACGGAAACTTTTGGTTGGTCTCGTTTAGATGGCGCTTCAGACTTGAAGTTTCAAAAAGTTCTTAGACTGTGGCTGTCTATATAAATGTGTCTCTGATATTACAAAGCAATAACAAGGATCAAGGATTCAAAGAAGAGGACAAAATCATTGCCTATATCTAAAATTGGTGACTGAATATTATTTTAGTATTACATAAAAATTGACATAAAATAAATGCCACTGTTTTCATACAAAACGAGATCGCATGATTAAAAAATATTCAAACCCTTATAATAATGTTAAACTTTTACTAAGTGTTTTATATTTAGCGGAATTTAGTGTCATTTTTGAATTTACGGCACTAATGACCGGTGTAATAAAACCATTGGCGAGATGTGCAAATATATCTCAACATAGGCTCGCAAAATTTTACGCACGCGGATCGACATTGTAATTCCAAGGTCACTTCAAGGTCATTTGGTCTCACGCTTGCAGCAAATTGAGTTTTTCTCACTGTTTTTAGATATCAAAGAACCCTCGTTCCTGCTGCTGAGGTGAAAAAAAATTTCGGTACAGACTTTACTAGGGAGGCATACGATAAAAGGGATAAAAAAGATGTTTTGGTAGCTATTTGGTAAAGTAACCTCGATGCTTTCGCTCTCGTATTCGAGGAAGTCGAAGTCCTTGAAGACGCCGAAGTGGTCGGTGGGCGGCGCGCCGCCGGAGGGCTCGTTGCCCGGCGTGCCCGACACCTCCTCCAGCGACGACGCCATGGACGACTCGCGCTCCAGCAGCTCCGAGCTTTGGCTAAATATCACCTGTAAACATTACATACATCTTATTATATGCTTTCATACTTTGTTTAAAACCTATGCCTTTTGTCAAGTCTCAACTCGAAACCTATTAATGACAAGCGTACATACCTAGTAAAGGGCATTATAATATTAAAAAGGTACAACAATACTACGGTTGATCGGTTGTATCTAGCGCATTGTTCTTAAATGATTGGAATATTAAACTGCTGCCGTGACTGACTATGGTTCAAGCTGTGTTAGTGATCATTTGCATTGATATTTTTTTGCAGTCCGGCTAGTGGCATAAAAATAACTTGGGATCAATCTTTGTATATTTGATATTGTATGAATATTGAATTACTTATTGACATTAGCGTGATGCTTCCTTGCAAGTGAACACAGTACAATTACATATTTATTCCTATGTGTATATTTTGATTAGGTGATTAACTTAATACTTCTTGGTATAACTGGTAATGCTTCTTGACTTCCTGATTACTTCATAAATAAATAGAAAAATCAGGTAGAACACTATTGAAATGATTAAAAACTAAAAAAGATATGAACACCATTCCTTTATGATCTGATCACTGTAGTACGCGTGCTTGGTGGTGTCGGTGCTCAAGCGTGGTAGACGCTGCAAGGTGTACTTCACGTATAGAGTATGTGTAAAAACGAATTAGTCTAGTTCAAAGACTTGCAGCGTCAATGCAAACTCAAAGTTCAAATCCCCGGGTATAATTATCTGGTCAGAAGAGGCTATTCTTGAGCTACCAGCGTACAGGTAGCAGATAAATCGTCATAGTATATTAGTAGTGTTTTTTTACAAGATACTTGACAACAAACCTCACACACATTTTTTGACCCTTCTTATGCAACTGTTGCATAATAGTAGTTTATCTACACCAATATCATAAATCCTCTATTCCGCGTTCGGAAACCGCATGTAATTGTCATCATTACTGCAACCAGTAACGTAATATCAGTGACAGTGTGGTTAAAACGTATGAAAATTCATTACCTACGGTAATATGCCCTCCTCTCAGCCTGCCGGCACGCGCCCGCGCGACCTCCGGCACAATTGAGTTGGCCATGGCGGTGCAATGTCGGTCATTCTAATGGTTTCCGAACACTTCATTTAGGATTTATAATATGTGTGTAGATAAAGCAGTGTATGCAACTGTACGTAATTAGACCTTAAAACACTCGTGTGATCTTATTATGAAACTCGCCTGCGGCTCGTTTCATAAAACCACACTCGCATTTTAAGGACCCTTATTACGTACAGTTGCATACTCTGCTTTATCTACACACACCTTTAAAATGACCGCCACTGCACCGCCATGGTCAACTGGATTGTGCTGGCGGTCGGGGAGGAGGGCTGGATTTTCATTACGTTACCAAAATCGATGTTCCAAATTTGAAACTCATAACTTAACAATATTTGAGTATTTAATGATAAAATTACGTTACTGCTACAGATAAAAAACTTATCATAATAATATCGGTGTTGTAATATTGGCCATTGCTTACGGTTTTTGAACACATTTTGGAGAATTTACAATGTGAGTGTAGATCAAATACTATAACGAAACAACCTTATAATATGAAGTAATTACCCAAATAAAATATTGAGTTTTACATAACGACCATAAAATAATCAAATATATTGGGTTAATTCTGTTTCTTTTTTGCGAAAACCAGGTCCGAGCCCTGCAAGATACTCTCCTAAACTCCTGACACGCTCAGCGAGGCTGGCACTTTACCGTTTATCGACAAAATATAACATCCGCCCCCTTGCGATTTCTAGCTAATTTGCAAGAGTCACAGGGGTGAATGCTAAAATCCGCTAGAAGCGGTGTCGTGCTACTAGTTAGTGCTGTGATATTAGTAGAAAATAAATTATGTGTCCGCTACACTCGATTTTTTTTAAATATAATTACGTTTGCTAAGATATTCGTTCATGGATTATTGTGATATGTGAGGAGCGATGTCGATTACCTTGGTAACTAATCAAGGTTTTGTGGGAAATGAATAATAAACGGTAGTAGCAAATCAATGATTACAAAATATGTTAAAATGATAACAAAAAGCGTACAGCAAAGTAACACCTAATCAATTACAAAAATGGTCAAGTGTAAGTTGATGATTCAGTCTTTTTTTTCCTACGTTATAACATGTAGTATTCATTCGAGCACCCAAAATAGCAGTGTAAGTGTATGCGTGAAAGCAGTTGCCACATTTACAGTATATTTGCCAGTTACCTTCGAACATAAAGTGGTAAGTAAATCGTCCTATATGCAGCGATGGATAAAAATTATACTCATTATTGTTCGCTCATTTCTGTAACTCCGTCATTTCGCCGAGCACGTATCAAACTATATCATTGATAGATTCACGGCGGCTCACTTTGGTTACAATTAATACAGTACTTTTACACTGGGTAAAGTAATAGATACTTACAGACGGACTCTTGGGTAGGCCGACTCTCTGGCCGCAAGTCGTCAGAAGGTTTACTAGACACTCTCGGACTCGACTCTGTGGACAAATCGTGATTATCAATATAAACGGCAACCTATTGAAATTTTCGAGCCTCGATAGCCAATAAAAACGCACGAAGAAATCTTGCCTTTGAAACTACTAATTTTAATGAGTTTTGTCGTAGCAGTGGACGCAGTTCGCAAATAGGGAAAGCATAAAGTTCTATAGAAATGGAGTATGCTTAGGTACATTTCCCCTATTGTCAAAATGATAGGCAGAAAAGTTTTTATCTACACCAATGTCATAAATCCTCTATTCCACGTTCGGAAACCGTATGTAAGTAATTACCACCATTATTGCAACCAGTAACGTAACATCAGTGTATTATCTGTGACAGTGTGGTAAAAACCTATAAAAAATTCATTACCTACGGTAACGTAATGAAAATCTGCCCTCCTCTCCGACCGCCGGCACGCGCCCACCCGTCCGCCGGCACAATCCAGTTGGTCATGGCGGTGCAATAGCGGTCATTCTAGTGGTTTCCGAACACTTCATTTAGGATTTATAATGTGTGTAGATAAAGCAGTGTATGCAACTGTGCGTAATTAGGCCTTAAAAACTCGTGTGATCGTATTATGTAACAGTTACGTTACGTTAAGGACCCTTATTACGTAACAGTTACATAAACTACTATTATGAACGGATGTGCCGTTCATAAAAACTAGTTCAAAAATGGATTACACGCATTTCGGTCATCGTTTTCAGTGAATAAGGAGCTCCGTGAAAATGCCATTATGTGCTGTTTTTGGGTGTAAAACATATTCTACCTTGTCTAGTTTACGAAAAGATGACGTTTGTTATTTATCCATATAAAAAAATAAGGACTACTGTTTTCTATATTTTGTTTGAAAATAAAAGCAATAATTTTTAAGAAAAAAAAACCGACTTCAATGGGGGTAGCCGGTGAAGGATTATTGTAGATAGATGGTGCACTTAGATTCCATACAATGAAATAACTTGCTTAAAAAACGCAGCGGAGAGGACCAATCGCCAAACGTGAACTATGCGTCGTTGAAGAGTTCCGTTCTGATTATCATCAACAGTTCCACTTCATCAAATGTCACTCTTTTGAATGAAAATGCTTGATTTGTTGATAAAAATACAAAAGTCACTTTATGTATGCCTTTAAGATTTGAGGAATTCCCTCGATTCCTCGTGGAACTCATCATCAGAACTTGAGCTTGACGAAAATTGGTCCTGACAATCTAACTTGCTTAACAAACATAGCGAAGAGGAAGAATCGCCAAACATGAACTATGCGTCGTTGAAGAGTTCCGTTCTGTTCATCATCAGCAGTTCCACTTCATCAAATGTCACTCTTTTGAATGAAAATGCTTGATTTGTTGATAAAAATACAAAAGTCACTATGTGTAAGCCCTTAAGATTTGAGGAGTTCCCTCGATTCTTCATGGATCCCATCATCAGAACTTGAGCTGGACGAACATTTGTTCTGACAATTAAACTTGCTAAACAAACACAGCGAAGAGGACGAATCGCCAAACGTGAACTATGCGTCGTTGAAGAGTTCCGTTCTGATCATCATCAGCAGTTCTACTTCATCCAATGTCACTGTTTTGAATGAAAATGATGGTTTTGTTGATAAAAATATAAAAATCACTATATGTATGCCTTTAAGATTTGAGGAGTTCCCTCGATTCCTCATGGATCCCATCATCAGAACTGCGTTTTGACAAAAACGGGACCAATCTGTATATATATACTTACAATCAAAAAAAGAATTTTCAAAATCGGTTCAGACATGACGGAGTTATGGAGTAACAAACATAAAAAATAAAAAAAAAAAAAAAAACATACACGCCGAATTGAGAACCTCCTCTTTTCAAATCTTGAAGTCGGTTAAAAATTATACTTAGCTGGTTTTGTTTGACATTTGCAAAGACTCATCCTATTATGAACCATATGTTCATAATTGTAAAATCAACTACTTATTGTTATATTAAGTGTTTTGAAGGCTGCGCGGTGATTGATTCAGTGTGGGTGCGTGGTTATGAGAAAGAGTTTTGTATTTGTGTGCACAGATTTTATATGTTTGCTACCTCGTCCCTCTCAGATTTTGGCAGACTTTTTTGTTTGGGAAGATGAGGCGAAGCCGCCTCCTCTGTTTAGAACCTTATGGGGGAAAGGCTACTGTCAATGGTTTGGCAGTATAGGATGTATTTACCAATAGTATTGTTCTATGTGATTTTGCGTAAAGGCCTAGAGCATCCATGTCAAAAAAACAAGTATTTGACACTATTGGTCGGACTGTTAGGTACAACCTATGCATGCGCCATCTGTAAATACTTACGACTGGCCAACTCCATCAGTTAGTCATACACTGCAAGAATAAGGCCGAATGTAGAGAAAAAGTAAGTGAAGTGACCTGCGACATCCAAGGTCTCTTCCAGCCGGAGGCGAGCGCGTCAGCCGGCGACAGCGACAGCGAGCGGCGCGGCGACGCCACGCTGGCGGGCTGAGCGGCGCCCGGCGCCGGCTCCGGGCCCACCACCGTCGACGCCGAGCCCGACGCCGACGTCGACGAACCTGCCACAAACCACAGTAACGCACTTACACCACATATCAACATGTTTATCTACACTCATATTGTAAGTTCTCTAAAACGTGTTCGAAAACGGTAGGCAATGGCTAGCATTACCACGACCGATTTTACTATGATAAGCTTTTTATCCGTAGCAGTAACGTAATTTTAACTTTTCATGCTCAATTATTGACGTGCTATGAGTTTTTATAACATAATGTACACCTGCACCCTCCCGGGGATCCGCCGACAGCCCGACACGCGCCCGCGCGACCGCCGGCACAATCGAGTTGGCCATGGTGGCGGTGCAATGGCGGCCATTGTGGCGGTGCAATGGCGGCCATTCTATGGTTTCCGAATAAGGCATTTAGAAGAAATAAAGGTATGCAAGTGTACGTAATTAGGCCTTAAAACACTCGTGTGATCTTATTATGAAATTCGCCTGCGGCTCATTTCATAAAACCACACTCATGTTTTATATTACGTAACAGCTACATAAACTACTATTACGTTACGTCTCTTTAACCGACAACACAGTGAATCTTTTTTCTAAAGGGTCGGCAATTGCCAACGCGCATGTTGGCTGGGAGTGAAAATTCCGAAAATTCACAAAAATGTATATAATTCGATATAAAACGGAAAGTTGGTACACATACAAAAAAACCGGCCAAGTTCGAGTCGGACTCGCGCACGAACGGTTCCGTACCGTATTATATATAAAAACGGCAAAAAAATCAGGTCTGTTGTGGCTCCCATACAACAGACCTGATTTTTTTATCCGTTTTTATATATAATACCCTTAAATATTAATTTATTGTTTTTTAGTATAAATTTGTTGTTATAGCGGCAACAGAAATCCATCATCTATGAAAATTTCAACTGTCTAACTATTATGGTTCATGAGATACAGCCTGGTGAAAGACAGACGGACAGCGGAGTCTTAGTAATAGGGTCCGTTTTTACTCTTTGGGTACGGAATCCTAAAAAATGAGCACAAGAAACGTGCGGCTGGCGCAGAATATAGATCGGAACCAAATCGGTCGGAATATAGATCGGAAATGCACTGTTGCACCCCTGCCGTCCGCACCTCTCTCAGCTCTCACATGTCTATTAACCGGTTGTCTACTTGCGTTGCGAACAACGCATGTGATACATCTAGAGTTCCAGGCGTCCATAGGTTACGGTACCTGCTTACCATCCGGCGGACCGTATGCTTTTTTGCCATCGTCGTGGTATAAAAAAAGTGTAATGTTCCGTTTACCTTTGTCGGTCGTGACGGTAGACGCGTTGGACAGCGAGCTGGGCCCGGTGGCGGGCTGGCTGCCCGCTTTAGGCAGGTACTTGCGCCCGATCACCGGCGTCTGACTCAGGTCGAACGTGAAGTCCATTGTTCGACCAGGGAGTTCCTGTACATTTAATTTACATAAGAATATAACACTTAAAAACAGCTCACACACCATATACGCGGCAGTGGTGTCAAGCGGTGATAATCGAACCGCTTGGGCTAATTAGTGTACCTAACGTGTAATCGAGAGCCTTAGGCTCCTGAGATCAACCCAGTGCGTCTAAGTAAGTATTGAAAATTACTTATAATATAATCCAAAAACATTACACATCTTTTAATTATTGGATATTAAAGAAGTTGTACAAATGCATCATTTGACCGATGAATAAAATAATAATACCTTTTTCCCGTGAAGCTCTGTGTCAAGAATTGAAGATGCGTGGCTGTCCCAATATGGAGGCACTACTAACGTTGAGCATCTGGTCACCACAAGCTTCAGGATTTTCATTGCTTCTTTGTAGTTAGTCCCGTCCTTTTAAAAAATCATAAATTGAAATAACATAGTAATTTTTAAATTCGTTTTACCGGGTGTGGCCTGTAATAAGAGCAAAAAATTAAAACGTAAATTCTACTCCTCAAACTAGACAACGTTTGTTCAACAACTTTTAAAAATAACTTGTAGTTTGAATTTTATTACAGTTTAAAGTTTAATCGAACACGCAATGTATTACGACATTGATTAATATCTGTAGGGTGACAAGACTGACAGGTGATGTCATTTAAGCGGAACTTGATGTACATTGAAAATACTATTTAGTTTGTTTGAAAAAGAGACAATCTAAAATCTACATAACTTTCAAAAGTCGTTGAACAGACATTGTCTAGTTTGAGGAGTAGAATCTACGTTTTATTTTTTTGCTCCTATTTCAGGCCACACCCAGTACCTATAGATACAGTTACAGTTATAGTTACAGTTATAGTTACAGTTATAGATACAGTTATAAAAAATACAAATTATTAGAAGACCCAGTCGGTCGGTAGTATCGGTCGCGTGCGGTTAGTTGCGTGCGGTGTGTGGGGCGTATACCAAGGCATCAAGCCCTGGATGAGAGCTGGTTCGTCGCGCTATGGTCTCGGTGAACGTACCATTACCATGCATTTTGGAGCCTCCTGAACCGGACGGTCTTAAACTGGTCCCGTGGGCAAAAGGCCGGAGCCTGCTATGGCATGCTACATGCGTATGTACTTTTGCTCCCACTCATGTCAGTCACACAAGCAAGAAGGCAGGTGCGACGGCACACCTGCTGTTAAATTTAAACACGGCAAATACGCCAACCTTGGACCAGTTTATGACTTTGTTCCGATTGCAGTCGAAACCGCTGAAGCCATGGTGTGCCGAGGCCAAGAGGCTGGTTAAGGAGATCGGGCGCCGGTTAAGGGACAGGGGCTGCGACCCACAGGCTGGCTTTTATCTGGTCTAACAGATATCTTTAGCCATTCAGCGTGGCAATGTAGCTGGCGTATTTAGCACGTTGGGGCCAGGTAGAGATCAGTTCGGGGCTTCATATTTATATGGTAGTTAGAGTAGGTAATTCTTGACGAGGCTTGTCGTGGATCCTAATTTTGGCTGTAGATATGATATGAGGTGTGTGACATAACTTTGGAATAAATGACTAAGAGTGGAATTATCAGTAAATTTGTTTTCTGGTGGCCAAAGATCCAAAGCGTATTAATAGCATTGTAACGTATAATAAATGGTAGTGTTGTATGTGTGTCTGGTTGTATACTGACGTCGATGAACTTGGCGACGACGCGCAGCAGGTCGGCGTTGACGGGCTGCGCGGCGGGCGCGTTTAGCTCCACGTAGTACAGCATGCAGTGCAGCACCGCCAGGATCGGCAGCTGCAGGCTCGCCGAGCCCTGCGATACAAACATCAGTCGAGCAAAGCGGCACACGAGCTGTCATAAGAGCACATCACAACACGCGAGTGCTGGCTTTGTAGACGGTTGTATATTTTAGAAAAAGGTAATTAAAAAAATTAAAAACCCCCTGACACAAAAAATTTACTCTAAAACCTGACAATAGTTATTTGTTATACAAGGGTGCAAAGTTGTATTTTAAAGTCGAGTGTGGAATTGAAGCACGAGCTAGCGAATGGATTCTAGGGTTGAACTGCGAGGTAGCGAATGGATTCTATGGTTGAACCGCGAGCGAAGCGAGTGGTTCGAAAATAGAATCCTGAGCGAAGCGAGTAGTTCAAAAATAGAATCCTGAGCGTAGCAAGTGTTGCAACACACGAGTCGTAAAAATAACTTTGCAGCCGTGTGTAACACAAATCTTTTCACCTCACTAAAGCGAGGAAAATATAGTCTGGCCAGTTAACGAACGCAGTAGCAATGTACATCAAACAAAAATATAGCAAAAATAAGCGAATCGAACAGCAGCATTGCTCCATAGAAAAGCAGCAATGTACATTAAACAAAACTTAGTATTTTTGGACGCCATTCGCGCGCTTTAGTACGTCATTTCGAAAATTGAAATTCTGCATTGAATAATGAAATAATTGATAATTCTGATATATTTATGACTTTACAATGAAAAAGAAGGTGCGAAGAAATTAGAATAACAACATAAAAATGACAGAAGATTATGTGGTCAAAATACAATAGTTGCCATCCAGAGGGGAATGAAACATTGATACTTACAATGATTGCTAAAATCATAAGGCCAGTCATGGGAAACGAGTAACTACCTATATCTACCAGAAAATACAACTTTTCAGTTTAGAATGGAACAGGATTAGCTTCATTATCTGTATTAATAAGAGAGTCATGTTAATTTACATATATTATATCACTCAGTATACTCCTACTTATGTATTATGATTTCCTTTTATCATTTCGTTTGACAACTATTTTAGGTATGCATTTATTTAATCTAATGTACGAATTGTATAATTGAATAAACAATAAACGCACGTGAGGTTTTGGTGTTTATTTATTTTATACATAGCTTAGGTAGGTACATAAAGGAAAACATTTCAAAGGCTTGATAAAAGTCTGTTGTAGGTAGCGGGATGCTTGGTGCTTAAACCTGTTAAATTGTAGTGTTTTCTTGCTTCGTGACAATATGCAGCACTTGCTCCTAGGCAACAAACGATCTTGGACTTCATTTAGCACTAGTTTTCGCTTCAATTATTCGATTTTACACTGAAAGAAAGAACTTGAAATGATAATTCGATAGAAAACTCTACATAATCTCAAAGTCGCATATATCACGAAAAATGTATTACACCTGTCGTAAGTACCTACATAAATATCACAGATGGTCTTTGCGTTGATTTAATACATTTATTGAAAGCTGATGGCAGATATTACATTAATAAATAATAAAAAACCCAATCTGAAACTTAAAAATATAAGTAAACAAAACTAACTTTATCTACACTCACACTGTAAGTCCTCTAAAACGTGTTCAAAAACGGTAGGCAATGACTAGCATTACCACAACCGATTTTACTATGATAAGCTTTTTATCTGTGGCAGTAACGTAATTTTAACTTTACATGCTCAAATATTGATGTGCTATGAGTTTTGATAACATAATGTAAATCCTGTGCTCCTTCCTGACCAACGGCCCGCGCCCGCGCGGCCGCCGACACGCGCCTCCCCGACCGCCGGCACAATCGAGTTGGCCATGGCGGTGCAATGGCGGTCATTCTATGGTTTCCGAGCACTTAATTTAATATGTAACTTTTTAATTTTAAAATAGTAGTTTATGTAACTGTACGTAATTAGGCCTTATTACGTAACAGTTACATAAACTACTATTTTAAAATTAAAAAGTTACATGTCACAGATAAAACAAAAATAATGCATAATTTTCCAATTATACTGAGATAGGTATTTCATCAATTAAAGTGGATCGATCAAAATAATATTTCTTGAATTAAAGCGTTTTATAGTAAAATCATGAAACAAAATTGTTTACACTAAATGTTTTTAATTGAATAAAATTAAATATAAAATATTTTTTGCGTCCACAGCACCTGATTTGATCAGACAATTTAATCAGATGGGCGAAGATTGTCCTGTCTGGAGTGGCCTTTACATTGTAACGGTTTACCGTTATAACTAATGAACTTATACAGTTAAATAAAACTACAAACTAAACTAAACTACAAATTACTATAATAGACTAAATTAATACATATAGATATAAAAAATAAAATAATCTTAACCACTAATAAATAACGCAAAATAAATCTCGAACAAACAGAATTGACGACTGCATTTGTTATTAGTTAAAACTAGATGCGAATACAAAGGACTACGTCACCCGCTTGCGATAAGCGGCGCGCACTGGCCAGCTAATGGGACACATACGCGCCTGCGACATTGCTACCACGGCTACGACAGCGAGAGGTCTAACCAGCTAAATACTTAGATCCGATTTTAAAGTTTAACACGAAATGGTGTGACAAATTTTTAACATGGTGTTAAATAAATCTAAACTCAATGTGTGATATTAAGTTCCAGTATTTCCCCAAATAGGGTGAGTGTTTGAATATTTTGTATCACTTAGAATAAGGTAGTTAACGTAAATAGTTATTAAACATTTACTTTATGCAATCATTTTACATGTAGTTCTTACTGTACATTTTTCACTATCTGCTTATTAACAGTATTTTCCCTATCGAAATAACGCTGGAATTACCTAGCGTCTAAAACCTTCTAGAAACATGAGACTACCCACTTTATGAAAATCTTGTACGTTCTAGCTAAAATTATACTTAATTTTAATTAATTTCTTTGTGATTACATACCTAATTGTAGTTAATACGCATTAATAATGTTTTTAGTTGTTTCCTAGTTAGTACAAGTACATTTAGTATATTTAACTTCACTTTCTTCTTTGTTTAAAAAAAATAGTGATTTTGCCTGTGACTGTCACATCATCGATCACCATTTTAATGCTTGGGGTTCACTAAACCAGCCTATTTTCATACTAGCACATTAATTTGGCCTAAAAATCCGGATGTCGCAGTCACTTGTTCGAAATTAGACTTTTCTTGAAATGGCCATTTGTCCGGAATTCCAGGGACCAAGTCTGGGGTTGAAATTGGAACCCACCAACCTGGATGCGCATGCTCCCCTACGTTCCCGAAGGTTCCTGTGCTGAGGACCTGGAACCACAGCTGGACTCGGCCACCTCCAAGTGCGACGATCCGCGGCGTAGTGCAGGGAAGTGACCCCTAACAAGGACTTGTTTCGCGCTTTCCATTGTCTAAATGCCAGCTCAGGAAAGGACTCACGACCTTGTTTTCTTTTAATTATTTTAATATATTTTGTCAAACTTAATCCGGTTAGTTTTCTTACTCATCTCTGCGTTCTACCCTACTTCATGCGACGCTAAACGTCACAACATGTTATTATGTTTAAAAAAGTGACTAATATCACGTCCGAATTTCAAATATTCTTTGCACTCTTGTGAATAAAATGCAGTTTTGCTATCTGTTTTTAAAGAATAAAAAAGAGCTTTCCGAGCCAGTGAGGTGAAAATAATATTTTAAACCTATTATTTGTGTCAGGGGGTTTTTTTAATTTTTATGTTTCCTTTTATTTTGTCCTTTTTAAAGTAGGTATTACCTACATCTTGAGAGACAGAGTTGACCTTACCATATTTTAAGCTTTCAATATCATTGAAGTAACACGGTAATAAATTTCGAATCGATAGGACATAAGGAAGTTAGTCAGATCCCCTCATTAAATCGAAAAGAGCTGATAATCTTCAAACGGCGGGACAATATTATCTATGAGACAAAAAAAACTAAACAAAAATCGGTTCATCCGTTTGGGAGCTACGATAACACTGACAGATACACAGACAGACAACTTATAACACCCCTCTTTTTTTGCGTCGGGGGTTAAAAACTGGACACGCGAAACAACGTCAAAGGTAATTTCTATAATTAAATGCAGTGGCAAAGTAAAGACTGACAAGTCTGTTTATCACGCGGCGAGGACTTAGCTTGTTAGCTAACACCTTGAGTAGCTCGCTAAACACATTGCCGCAAAAGGTCTAGTGCGTAGTGGGATATTACACTATTGAGTAATCACGTTCCTGTTTAAATAACTATCCACTCACATCCTTCTGACAGCTCTAATTTCCAGCCGTCACCCTTATGACAAAAGTTTTTTTTTAAATACATATTTGTGATAAGCTATTATTGCTAACTGTACTCCTCTTTATACAATCCCTAACTACTCACCAAGACGAATGCAACGAGCCCAATCACGACGGAATAATGTTGAGTAGTTGAGGAGTTCCTATGGCCACCTTCCAACTCCATCACCAGATCAGCTCCATCATAATATTGCATTGTCACGCGATATACATATGTGTGCAATATTTCAGCTTAATCGGAAACCGGGAAGTGGGTCAAATTTAACTTACAGGATTTGATTACAGACAACGGGACAGGTGAAACTAATTAAAAGCTCATAAAAAGGAAGCGAGTGGCTATAGCGACTCTGACTCGGTTTAACCAGTGACTAACCTTCTCCAGCACCTCAACGAGGAAGGCGAGCATCTGTAGCGAGAGGTGCGAGTAGGTGTCCCACAAGTACTTGACGACGCACTTGGTCCACTGGAAGCTCTCCTTGCTGAACGTCCGCCGCGAGTACAGCGTCATCACCGTGCCGAGGTTCTCCAGCTTCTTGCTCTTCTCCGCTGTGAACTGACAAGCAACACACAAAACATTTTTAATTACACGGCGTTACTTACTGGATACTGTTGAAGTCTTCTTTTTTTTAATGAAACTAGTAGCAAGCGACCAGACGAGCCTGATGGGAAGCGGTCAACGTCGCCCATGAACATAAGCAACATCAAGGGAGCCGTTTATGCGCTGCCGACCTTCTCCGATTCTAATTAGAAATTTAATGGAATGTTCTCATATTAAGTTAGTTCAAGCCCCGGCTCGTACCGCTGAGTTTTTTGGAACTTATGTACGAAATATGATTTGATATTTACCAGTCGCTTTTCGGTGAAGGAAAACATCGAGAAAACCGGATCTCATCCCAACAAGGCCTAATATTCCCTCTAGGTTGGAAAGTCAGATGGCAGCCGCTGTCTTAAAAACTAGTGGCCTACGCCAATTCCTGGGATTAGGTTCCGAGAGGACCACAGGCCCAATAGAGGAAAAAGGTGGGCTAAACGGAAATGGACCCGGGGTATGTCCTTAAACTACGTTCGGACTTGGGTATGTCCTTAAACTACGCCAAAAAGAGAGGCACTGCGAATGGCATCTCGCTAAGTATGATAGGGCACGTTCAGCGAATGTCATCTTGCTAAAATCTGGAGCAGAGCCCGACTGGGGAAGTACCTCCTAGAAACCTGCAGAAAGTACCTTACAGAAAACCACAGCCCATAAAGCTCTATAAATGGAGTACGCTTCGCCTCATCTTTCCAAACAAAAAAGTCTGCCAAAATCTGAGGGGGGCGAGGTAGCACGCATGTGAAGTTTTCAAGTCAAAGGTACATCATTGTCGGTTGTTAATACAGTTTATTTCTAAATGATTTTTTATGGCAGCAACGCTTTATTGACAACCGACAAAGATGTACCTTTCGACTTGAAAACACCAAACATATTTGACATATTCTTTTTATACTTCACAACACTAAATGGAGCAATAGATAGTCGACTGTACAAATGTTAACATATGGTTCATTATTGGATGCAGTCTTTGGAAATGTCAAACAAAAAAGCCAAGGATCATTTTTGATTGTATTTTCAAACAAAATATAGAAGACAGCAATCCTTAAGCGCGTTAAATATGGAGAAGTGTCAAACGTCAAATAGTTACTGCCCGTCAGAAAGAAAACGATTGTCTTTGAATCGATTCTGTAAACGAAGCTTGATTTTCGATTTAGGTTAAATCTTTTATTACGAAAGTAATGATAAATAAAGTAAAACTGTACTTACATCTGAAATGGTATTTCATCTTTTTGTAAACTAGACGAAATATAACATTTTTTTACATCCAAAAACAGCGCATAAGGGCATTTTCACGGAGCTTGTTATCCATTGACAGCGATGACGAAAATGCGTGACATCGATTATTGAAATAGTTTTTATAGATGTACTAGATTTTTCGCCAATACTTTTGACAGAGGGGAAATGATACTCAGGGCCTCTCCTGGTTTAGAACTCTCTGCCACAGCCAAATAGCACTAGATCTTACTCATAGTGTTATGTTCCTGCTGGTGAGTAAGGTTGCCAAAGAGCTCAAAGAGGACCCAGTGTGTTGACGATGGGGGACCTTCTTGTTCCTTTAGCCATGAACACAGTGAATCCTCCTTTTTGTAAAGGGTCGGCACCGCGCATGTGACTTCTTTGGAGTTGCAGGCGTCCATAGGTTACGGTAGCTGCTTACCATCAGGCGGGCCGTATGCTTGTTTACCACCGTCGTGGTATATAAAAAAAAAGGAAGAAAAATAATAACACACTACAATTTGTTTATAAACGCGAAAGTAACTGTCTGTCTGGTACAGTCGCCATCAGATATATCGGAGTGGCCAAGGTTCAGATATTTTTGAGTACCTTGGCTGCTCCTATATATTTGATAGCGACTGTACCTCTTCACGTTTTACCAATGACGCAAGGATTAAGGATTGATTAAGGAGTGTATTTACTTGCTCTATTAGAGTGTTTGCTGTAACATTTTATTTAGGCAAAGCTAGTTTAACATCCCAATCCGCAATTAGGAACATGCATGATTTTTTTGGAAGACGTGATTTGATTCTATTTTCCTGTAGATTCAAATGTCTCTAATAAACCTACTATCTATGATAGCCCTGAAACGTCAAAAATGTGAAAATACGTTAGGCGTCTGCGCCGCGCGTTAAAACGCCCCATACAAAAAGTGTGAGGATTGTGACGTCACCGACCAACAAAGTTGCAGAAAACTGTTTGGAAGGAACAAGTTTTTGGAAGATTTTTGTAATTTTAGACACAATTTTAGACAAAATGCATTTTTTTTCTTGTTAGAACATAAGTAATCGAACTGAAGTTTCGAAAATACATTTGAGGTATAAAAAAAAATGCCTAAAATTTTAAGTTTTTAAACCGCAATATCTTTAAAATACTGTTAAAAATGATTACGGATTTCCACTTATTTATATTAATTTGGGGTTGTTGAACGTGTTTATGGAACAAATTCAATTAAATATTTTTTATGCATGTTCTCTATTGCAATACGGGCACACCACGTACTCGCACGTACCTGTGCGATGTGGCAGGCGGCGCGCACGCACAGCTCGTTGGCGTCCTCGTAGTGCAGCAGCATGTACGGCAGCAGCGCCACCACGGTCATGGGGAAAGCTAACGACTGCGTGGGGTCGATGACCGGCAGCTCCAGCAGCGGGATCATGTCCGCCAGCACGCCCACCACCGGCTCGTACGTGTTTGGGTGTGTGCAGCCCTGAAACGATTACATACTTTAAGCTCGTTAGGCTCTGTATATTCTTGGAAAGGGCCTTCATGCATATCGAATACATTGTAAGATTAAAACTATTTTCAGAGTGACGAAGTTTAACTACGTGCTGTAATAATAGCTATGCGCGCGTGTTCGGTCACAGGCACCATATGAAAAGAATCAAGAAAAAGATTCCCAGCAGTTGATCTTAAAATCTGCACATTTATTCACTATTGGTGAGAATACTCGTTAGGTATTCAAACTTCCCCGAAAGCGGAATATTTGGTAGACAGGATTTGTAAATGGGACGGATGCAGACCTTGAGCAGCAGCGAGTGCAGCGAGGGCGAGGTGTGGGCCTGCGTGCGGTCGAGGCGGTCGCGCGCATCGGGCCGGTCGAGCGGCAGGCGCGCCATCACCCGCGCCAGCAGCCGCACGCCCAGCAGGAACTCGTGCTCGTAGTCCGACTCCAGCAGCGACGCGCCCACCCAGAACAGCGTCGCCAAGATCGTCAGTTTGTCGTCCTGGACAATACATTCAACGATACTATAAACAAATAATACTATCTTCAAGTTGATCCGAATATTATGTGGCCGTGATTCCAGTCATAAGTACCTATATAACATAATAAAAACGAACGTTACAGAGTTTAGATACATATAAAGGACCGTTTATACAAAAATAAATCGCAAAACGGTGTAAATTAAGTTATACCTGAGTTGCACTGTCGCCTAGTAGTTTGAGTGACTGTGCCGATCTGGAGCGGCACAGGTTGGAGCAAATGCCTTTCGCTGCTTCGCTGCATGGCCTAGTCCGAGGCTCTGTAAGCAGATGCAATCATTGTCAAAAGATGAAAGTTACAAATCAATCATCTGTCTAAAGTTGTCCTTGTTTATATATAGGGTACAGTCGGGTACGTACCGTGTGGCTGCTTGTCGGCGCTGGAGGGCGGCGCGTTCTTGCGCACGCAGTAGGACACAGAGTAACTGGTGCTACGCGTGTGGTTGCTCACGCAGCCCACGCATACGCCGGGGGACCGCTTGCCTGCGAACAAACATATTTTATTTTCGAATTGGTTTAATTAGCAGTCGTACGCAAATATTGGGTCTGCGTTATCTCTATTGCTATTTAAATTACAGTAATATTATCACCGCCGTAAATAACCCATACAGTAAACATCGCTGAAGATGATTTTGAAGGGACCCAGCCAAAAACGCGTCGTCTTAAAGCGGGAAAGCGTATACTGCTGGACCTCAAGTTACAATGACTGATATAAAGTGGCGTATAATGCAAGAAATTGTATTAAACGTGATTGTATTGAGCGGGTTAGAATCACAAATAACAAAATACAGTAGACTGTATTTTGTTATTTGCAGCGTACTATTCTGCTTCACATTATATAAAGAAAAAAAAAATCTATATATAGCCTTAAGAAAAACAAACTTTTGCGCCCTCGTCTATAATTTATTATTTGTCTGACGTACCAGCCGAGAACGCTCCACCGTTCGCCGGTTGGCCACCATCCTTGTTGTTGAGGTTAGGCGTGGACTTGAATATGTCGCGCATGTAGTCGAGCGGCCTGAAGTTGGACTCCAGCGAGTCGACGGCGGCCTCCAGCGTGAGCAGCAGCTCGGTCACGTAGCCCTGCATGTCCTCGCCCTGCTCCGCCACCGTCTCCACCAGGCGGGACAGGATGTCCGACACCATGCGCCCGGTCATGGCCACCCCGATGAAACGGAATACCTGTACCAACATTACTTTATGTATTACTAAACCGCGATGAGAATGGGATTAGACTTGACAGATTTGCCATACAATTACGTCAAAATTGATATGGATTGCCAGGTATCTCAATCCCATTCTAATCGCGGTTTAATAATATGTACATACATTGACTGCTATAATAAAGACAGCATTTGCACGGCTCTCTTCGGCATAATGAGTTTAATATTAGGACCCCTATTCCTGTGCTACTTCTGTGAGCTGATTATTATTGATGTAATAAATGAGTTCAATGCTTGTGTAGCATTGGATATTAGTATCGGGTACTAAAGAATTGCAATGGGGTTGGCCAGGCGAAAATGTTTACATATGGCGCCAGCATAGCTTGTCCTTGTCAAACCTACCAACAGTGTCAAATTGTTGTTTTCTTGTTGTTTTTTGACCTGGATGGATGGATACTATGCCCTTTATGTCAAATCCCATAGAACAAAACTAGTGACAGGTACAAGCTATGCTGGCGCCATCTGGCCAAACGTTGACAGTTGCCATCATCATTGGCTGTACGCTGATCCTTGTCATTTCTGTTTATAGTATTTATTTATCATATGGCATTACAAGTCACCGGATTAATTTAAAAGTACATACAAGATTTAAACTAGAAATTGAGGTTAGAATTCTTTAAATACTCGACAGCTATTTCGCTAAGATAAGAGAGGTCTTAAATTGGTCAGTTGAACGTGAGATTTGTAGTATACCTATTAAAAATGTCGGAAACCTCCATGATAAATTTTGACGCTATACTCTATTCCGAAAAAACAATACACTCGCAAAAGTATAACTTGCTAATGTTTAAGTTATCTTTTATAGCATGTCAGGTCAGTGTTCTAACAAGCGTACGTAATTAATTGCCTGCAGTCTACGGAAGCACGTACCACATACTCGTATGCTTCACTAACCATTTTTCATATTTTTCATTTTTTCATTTAAAATTCCGCCGGGATTTCGAGAAACGAGTTTGATAAAACCTATACTGCAAACTCCGGTGATAATTTAGCAGGCAAGTGTAAGTTTTTTCTTCTATTTCTGTTAAGATAAACCGCTCGTACAAGCGAGGAATGTAGGTCAGCGTAAGATAGCACAGGACGTACAGTACAGATCGAGTCACGAAAGGTGGCGTGGATGAAGTGACTGAGACTAATGTCACCTAGCATTGAGAGAGTGCTCCCTATATCCAGAATGTTCCTGGAGTTACAAAAACAAGTACTTTCCTTAAAGTAGCCTAAGCACCCTTTTATTTTAATAAATTATTATTATATTAATATATATTCCGGCTATCACTTATACGCGCCATAATCTCATTTCTGTGTAAACTGTTTTTTTCTCACAATGTACAGTCACCGTCTTGAATTAGTTGACCACTTAAGGTAAAATATCGTATAGCAAACCGAAGTTACCTAGAGCTACTAGTAAGTTGACTGATTTGTTGACATTGGCAACTGCATAGTTACGTTTATTGGTATCTAGTGGCAACCGTTCCAGTTACGGGCTCCGTAATTTTGCTACAGTTGTATGTCAAATAACCCTGAGGCTAGGCGGAAAATTAAAATAGTTTTACCACCTTCTAAACTAGAAATTGTAAAAACTGGTCCCCTCTACCGTTGCGTTCAAATACTTACTTACTACTTACTTATTTGGCGCAACGACCCAAAATGAGTCCTGGCCTCTGACACAAGAGCACGCCATTCAAATAATGCACAGAATCCCAAAAACAGTTAAACAAGAAAACAGCGAGAATTCATTTAAAAATAAACTAAAGAAAATGCTCATTGAAAAAAAATACTATACAGTCGAAGAATTCTTATCCACCTAAAAGATTTAATATATTTGATAATGACTAATATTTATACAATGAAATAATTTGTAGTGCTTTGAATATAAAATGCTGACATCTTATTAATTATATAAAGTACTAGCTTTTGCCCGCGGCTTCGCTCGCGTTAAATAAAATTAACACGGTTCCCCTTTCCTGATTGCCCCCCAGAATGCTCCATACAAACTTCCACCCCCCATTTCAGGGAAGTGGGGGATTAGAAAGAGACAAAACGTAGCCTATGTCACTCTCCATCCCTTCAACTATCTCAACTTAAAAAATCACGTCAATTCGTCGCCCCGTTTTGCCGTGAAAGTCGGACAAACAAACAAACAAACACACACATACACTTTCCCATTTATAATATTAGTATGGATGTTGCTATTTTGCATGTTTCTATCTGGCGATACCTATTGTTTTACTTCAAATTTTAGCTCTGTGCTGCATGCTACTTATAGAGAAATATTATAGCTATTAAGTCCAATATTGTACGCCCTAACAGGGAATCATGTACTGACTAAGTAAATGTAATACCACAACTATGTATACTGATGAACATGATAACAATGGAATAAAATGAATGAATGAATGAATGAACCCTCGCCATCATTGAAAGACTACGATAGGCTTGTTTCTCAAACCACCTACTCTCTAGAAAACGATTTCTTACTATGAAATATAAACAAAGAAATTACAATAAATCCACCTCCTTTTTAGAACGACATTACCAAGCCAAACAATATAACGAATATATATACTGGTTCATTTAATTAATTTAGCCTATTCACTTTACTTATGCTTTCGGGCAAATGAACAATTTTTAAGAAAAAAAAACCGACTTCAATGGGGGAAGCTAGTGAAGGATTATTGTAAATGGTGTACTCTTAGATTCCATACAATAAAATAACTTGCTTAACCAAACACAGCGAAGAAGACAAATCGCCAAACTTGAACTATGCGTCGTTCAGTTCAAGAGTTCCGTTCTGAAATCATCACAATTCCACTTGATCAATGTACTATATAATTTATCACTATATTATGTATGCTTTTAACATTTCAGGAGTTCCCTCTATTCCTAATAGACAATCCCCATTATCTGAACTCAAGCTTGACAAAAATTTGTCTTGAAAATCTAACTTGCTTAACCAGCGAAGAGGACAAATCGCCAAAAGTAAACTATGCGTCGTTGAAGAGTTCCGTTCTGATCGTCATCAGCAGTTCCACTTAATCAAATGTCACTTTTTGAATGAAAATGATTGATTTGGTGATAAAAATATAAAGATCACTATATGTATGCCTTTAAGATTTGAGGAGCTCCTTCGATTCCTCATGGATCCTATGATCAGAACTGCGTTTTGACAAAAACGGGACGAATCTCATATACTTACAATAAAAAAAAGGATTTCAAAATCGGTTCAGTTCAGACATGACGAAGTTACACATGAGGAGTTAGTTAGTAACAAACATAAAAAAAAACACATACACCCCGAATTGAGAAACTCCTCTTTTGATATCTTGAAGTCGGTTAAAAAATGACAATAATTGAAGAAAGTATTTAATTAAATTTACGGAGGCGTTTACGGGAGAGAGGGTTGGATCCTCGCTTCGGTTCCTTCCCGATGCAGAGGTTCGCGGTTCAATGAGGAAATGCTGCGAGCGTGATGGGCACCTTTGCATCCTGAAAGTCGCGGGGCGACGTTGTCGGATTTTTTTAAAATTTTGCAACTGTGTTCAGCTAAGTTTTATTTAGGAGTAGATTTATTTTTTTGGGATTATTTTATTTTGACATTTTTGTGACTTAGCTTTATGTTAGATTTGTCTTTTGTGCCTTTTTAATTTTAAGTTTTGACATGTGGTTTTAATGATTTAAATTTGTACCGTATGATGTAAAATCATTGTATTTATGTAGAATAAAGTTTCAGTAATTATTAAATAATTATTTAAATTTTATATATTTCATAAAATTTATATTTAACGGACTGAACTAATATTACTTCGTGGCTGTGCTACCTATAAACATATAGTTTGCAGTAGTCCAAATCCAAGTAGTCGACTAAACTAGACCTGATATGTCCCAATGCTAAGCCACAACTTTTTTCTTCATTCATATCAACATTCTCAACCAATCTCACAAGAATCAGAATCAAGAATCAATCGTTTTATTCGTGATATATAAGTACAAAAAAAGCATATCTTCCAAAATGCTGAATCTCGATATGGTCCTCCGCTCTAGCACGAGGTCAAGGTAGGTAGTAAACGACTTTGACATCAAGAGCAAATAATTCCTCATCTCCAAATTGCCTGAATACTGAGGAATTATTACTTTTTTACATTTCTATTACTCGCCATTTTCTTCCCGTAAAATAAAAAGCATTCCCTCACCATTCGCTACTACAGTTAACAAACGTTCAATATTTTAATATTTTCTTTTGTGACATCGGCATTTCATATGTCACTGTCGATAGGTTTGAGAAATAATATCTGTGGTGTCTCTAATGAGTATTTTATTTCAAAAAAACTCCAAATGATCCTGCGCCATATTTGCGGAATTTCATTGGAACTAATTTCTTACACTGGCAATACTTTTAATGACAGAATGATATGCATGTGTGAGTGCATGTGATAGGCTGTCACTGTTGTCAAGTGTCATTGAGGCGGTTTACTTGAATAAAAATAAAGTGTTGAATATTAAATAATAAACGACAAAAAAATCCCAAAATTATCCATATTCAAGAGCGAAACATTGTAAATAGTGTATATAATCAACTGCTGTAAATAATACGCTCAGGAAATGAAACTATTTCGCTGTGAAACATTTTCAAATTAACATCAGAGCTGACAGGTAAACAAATAAAGATGTCACTAAACCATAGAGATACGCTCTATGACTGTTGCCATATATAGGTAAATGAGAATAATAGCGCCCTCTTGACAATAATCATATATTTATGGTCAGGCTTTACTTATGGCAAATTAACCTTCAACCTATCAACCTCTATGGGTAAAACTTTATTTCCGATTCTTAGTTTCAGTGTTGGTAGTTTTGTCGTTTTGTTTACGATTGGTCGATTTGAGTTCGTATTCAATCGTGTAATCTCGTAAACGTATAAAACTGCAAAATTGTGAAGTTTCAAAGTGGCATCACTTGGAAATTACTTCACATATAAACACAAATTTTAAACTGAAATTTTTTGCCCTTATTGCATGTTGAGAGTTCAAAAGACATTTTAAGGAAAAGGGTTCCATATTGAAGTCCATGACTGTATTTCGCCGTTTAGCGGTTTTGTATGTGCGTGTACCTGCAGCGAGCGGCCCGCGTAGTGGCGCGAGGGGCAGGAGAGGCCTAGCTGCAGCGCGGTCTGTGCCCAGCGCTCCGACACCAGCGCTAGCGGCAGCGACTCGCGGAACACACGCAGCACGTGCCGCACCAGCGTCGCCATTTGCTGGCAGCTGCGCAGGCTCCATACTAACCACGTAAACGAAAACTATTATTGATTTCATATACGGACTTTACTAAGCAAGTTCATTAAATTACTTTGGTAAATCATGAATGCACGGCAAAGCCAACCTAATCTTGATCGCACGATAAAACGATCCATACCTTTTGCGGCAACTCAGTTACCACCAAATATATGTCGCCTTATAATATAAGCAGTATTTATCTAATAAAGCTGTTAAACTTCCAGAAACATTATTTCTTAGTCTTTACAACTCTATTACTACATTATGTTTGATTCTGAAATAAAGTCATAATAATGTAACGAGACAACCTTTGGCAGTGATGTCTTCGTACTGCCACAGCGGCATGTGCGTGGGCCGGTTGGCGAGGAAGTGCACGAGCGACTTGATGACGTCGGCCACGGGCAGCTCCGCGGGTTCAGGCTCCGTCGCCTCGCCTTCCGCCTCGCCCTCACTCTCCGTCACGATCACTGGCAGCGACGGGTAGTGATCGCCTTCACCTGCGACCGACAACAGTTTCATCCTCTATCCTCTACCTGCTTATACTCTATCCTCTACATACTCAAAGCCATTTTTTATTACATTATAGTAACTTCGTAGTGCAGGGTAAGAAAATAGAAAGAACAACGAAAACAGAAAGTCACGCGCCACGGTGTGGCTAAAATAAATTAAGCAAAAAATGAACGTTTCTAGTTTTATTATTCAAAGCGCTGTCACGAAACGTCCTTAGTAAATTCAATAATGGTAACTACTTGCTCGTCCATAAAAGTGTCCACGATTTAAAACGGTTTGTGGTAAACGTATCCGCTTAATGTGTACGTCGGCGAAGGTAAAATACTGCTTTATTTTCACTTCATTCGTCGATAAAGAAAGAGGTTAAGTCAATACGACCGAGCTATATTCGATTTAAAACACATCTAAAGCGACACGTCTTAGAAATGTTTGTGAGAAAAACAAAGACCACTGAAACACGTAATTCATTCGACTCATGCTTGTTTCGCACACAATTCGCAGACGCTTTAAAATTGCGTCCGACTTTTGTTATTTTTCAAGTACAAAGCAGTGTGTCAAAATTTCCAAATACCTTCAGGTGTGACTTGTGGGTCCGAGTTAAATGATAATGGTTGGTGCGGCCGAGGCGAGTGTCTGTTGCATTGTAAATAGCTGTCGAACACGGCATCCGGTTCTAAATAACAATAAATAGTATAATGAAAATAAAAGTAAAAAGTGTTTATGTGCCGAGGATACTTCCTAGCAAAAGAAAGCTGTTTGGGTGTTATCGCCATGCTGATTTTACCTGTAAAGTTGTGAGGTACTAAGGGTAGGGCGGGCGGTATGCCGAGACCGAGCTGCGCCGAGCGGCTGGCCAGCAAGACCCTCGCTACGGTCAAGTGGTCGTGGTGCGCCGCCACGGCCACTAGCAAATTCAAGAGCAGCTGCCGGCAATGTTGATGAACAATCCATCTGCAAATATTGTCCATAATATTGTCCATAATATTGTATCTTACGAGTGCACTTCACGAGTTCTAATGACATACACAAGTGACGAGAAGGGGCCGGTAGATAGAAAAAAACTAATAAGTACAATTAATGGACTTAAAATGTCACTCATGTCAAAATGAAAAAGGTTTCATTTCGACATTATACACTAAATAATAAAGTTCCATGAATAGATATGAAAATGTCACTAATTTAACACAAAAATGTATTGATACTTCGGTTGCCGTAGTATTCTGATTGAGATCCAAGTTTTTCTTTCCCAATGGAAAGAAATCATGCACTAATCTGTACGTATGATTTTTTGTTAGCAGTAGTCCAGTAATGAACTGAAGTATAGATTAGAAGATATTTGTGCACACAAGTGCGAGACGGTAACTGTGCGTTGTACCTGGTGTGGTCCATGCCGAGGAAGACTATGTGCAGCATGAGCGGCACGTGGATGGACCAGTCCAGCTCGACGCCGTCCAGCACCACGTCGCACAACAGCATCACCGCCACGTTGCATCTACACAGCCACTTTAACATCTTCACTTTGTTAGACAAGTTTTGTGCTCACCCTGAATTGGTGGGGTGGTGTCGACACGTGACGTTGGGTGACGTGAGAGCAGTCAAGATCTATCTGACTAACCGCTTTTATTGTTTCCCAACAATTAATCGTTTCCCAACGACTTAGTGCATTTCCAGTAATAAGCTTTAATTCAATTTTGCAAAATTGATAGCGTTAGCCGTACTCCTTCACACTTACACTTCATGTAAAACAAAACCTAGTAAGTAATAATAATAAGCCTTGTATTGAAAGATGTTTCATACATAAATGTCTCAACAGTGTGTACGAGCTAAGCAGCATTTGTTTAAAAGTAGAATGCTGAATAACTACGAGGGTTGCTGCTTATATATCCGGAAACAAAAAAACAAACGTACACGGCTGAAAATGGTTTTATTGTTTTTCAAAGTATTACCCTTGATGATCTATGCACTTTTGCATTCGCGTGAACCAATTTTTAAAGCACTTCTGCCACTCCGCCTGAGGTACCTCCATAACGTGTTGTTTGAATGCGTCGACAGCATCTTCAGCGGTCGAAAATCGTTGACCGCGTAATTTATTCTTTATATTTGGAAATAAATAAAAATCGTTGGGTGCCAAGTCAGGGCTGTACGGCGGATTACCCGTTAATTCCACATTTTGACCCTCCAAAAATAGAGTTGTTTCGCGTGACGTATGACAGCTGGCATTGTCATGATGAAGAATGATTCTTCGTCGCTGGTTAGTTTTACGAATTTGTTCAAATACTTCCGGTAAGCAAATGGTCGTGTACCACTCTGAATTAACCGTTCTACGGTTTTCTAGTGGCACTGTAGCTACATGGCCATTAATACCGAAGAAGCAGGCCACCATTTGTTTCAATGTACTTTTTGCACGAGTAACTTTCGTAGGGTTCGGCTCATTTTGAAACACCCATACCGTTGATTGTTGCTTCGTTTCGGGATCGTATGCATAGATCCAGGATTCGTCACCTGTATAGATGTTATAAACGGCTTTTGAGTCACCACGGTTATATTTTTTTAACATTTTATTGCACCATTCGACGCGAGCATCTTTTTGCTCTTTTGTTAAGTTGTGGGGTATCCAACGCGAACAAATTTTTTTTACAGCCAAATAATTATGTAATATGCTATTAATGCTGGTCATAGAAATACCCAGAGTCGCCTCTATCTCGCGGTACGTAACATGTCGGTCGTCCATTATAAGTTTTCGCACAGCCTCGATATTTTGTTGTACAACGACCGATTTCGGGCGACCTGCCTTAACTTCGTCCGTAAGCATACTACGTCCACGATTGAACTCACTAAACCAGTGATACACAGTAGTTTTAGATGGGGCTTCATCACCAAAAGTTGAAGTTAGTTGATCTATGCACTGTTGTTGCGTTAAACCACGCCGAAAATCATAATAAATCATAGCACGAATATTTTCACGAGTGAGTTCCATTCTTGCTGCGAGATGACATTTAAAACCCGTCAAAAACAAAACACGAGCGTTAATAAGAAAGAAAAAATATACCGGCCAGTACTTAAAAAAGTTCAAATTTTACCATGGAGGTCAAATATGCTATTTAAGAAGATTGTAATCCCGGTTTCCGGATATATAAATAGCAGCCTATGTACTACACGGCGTACAACTTCAATACTTCTGTGAACGATGTTCCTACTACGACTGTAATTTTATAATCGTAATACTAATAAGTACATACCTAATTTTCTCATAGAAAAAACTTAATTCTTTGTTCAAGTTTAAATTGATATAAAAATATTCAAATTAATATATGACCGGATAAACTGTTTTCATCAGATACTTATGAGAGTTATGAGTTATTTTATTAGTAACAAACTTTAGACATAAAAGCAACGAGTTTTCCTTTAAGTTTAAACTCTATTGTCGACCTGTCTATGCGATGTGTGATAAAAACAGGTAACTGCGGTGAACGAATATGATAAATGTACATAAATGTATGCCAATAATGAAGATTTCGTAAACTCGAGTTGGTATGTATTCTTATAAAAATGGAGTAATATCACGAGACTGTTTAGTAAAAGAACAAGATTGACAGAGAAATATTAGCATACTCGTATCACAGAATAACTAATAGTACTACCGTACAGAAAATTCACTCCTTCACAAAAGGCAGATTTAGGTATAAAATTATACCTATACTCGCCGCCTGCGAGCAAAATTGAAACTTATAACAGCGCATGAACCGTGAATCTTCTTTGCGCGCCGCAGTTTTATGACCGAGCTGTGAGGGTTGTGACTTGACAAGTTTTTGTACGTAAAATACCTACTGATTTATTCTTTTTAAGATAAATATGTAGGAATTATAAACGTCGATTCTGTAAACATGAAATTTTTATCCGGAGATAGTATGTCTGATTCTCCCGGAAGTAGGTATGCCACAGCCGTATTCCTTTGAAAATATGTCGGTCAGTTCCTAATATTGTTTCTGGGCAACCAATATTCAATAAATTAAGGATGTTTATTTTAACTATTAATACCTACTAAGTAAGGACTTCGGGACCTTTCAATATCATCCGGAATTTAAAAAAAGAATTGGCTACTTTCCTAAAAAAATATATTTAGTCCGTCAGTTAGATTATCAAAAAATATTGGACACGTATTTTTTATTTTCTCCATCAAACAAAAATTGGTGAAGATATAGTCCGTTAAAGTTCCGCGTGACGTCACATTTCAGCACAATTTTTAGTATAATGTGACGTCACGCGGAACTTCAACGGGCTATATCTTCACCAATTTTTGTTTCATTGACAAAATAAAAAAATACGTGTCTAATATTTTTTGATAATCTAACTGACGGACTAAATAGAATTATATTTTTTTTACCTAGGAAAGTACCCAATTCTGCTTCCTTGTTCTTCCGTTTATCCGTAAACAGAACTATATCTTTTTTAGGATTAGATCGAGATTTAGGTTTCAAAGCCATTGGGTTTTTTCAATTTTGCGCGAGCGCCACGCCACGTGACACGACTATCGTGCGAGCCGAGCGGCAGCCCACGGCCACACGCCTGCCCGGGAGGCGCGCCGGCCAAATATACCTAAACTGCGTAGTGACACCCCCCTGCTCGTATACAATACAATGGAAAATATGTCAATTTTCTACCATCATTTGTGTTTGTATTTTATGCTTTTGTTGCCACTAAATAATGAAGTACTCTTAGTGACATTAAAAATATGAGAATTTTATCTCTTCCGCTATATTTAATGGACTCAGAGCTCGGATTTTTCACGGCAAAACAAAACACTAGCGTAATTTAGCCAGTGCTTGAAATATTATTTTATCGATATCGATAATTCAGAACTAGAAGAAATAAAAGTCACCAAATAAAATTAATATGTAATAAAACTAATAAAAACATTTGTATAAAGTTACTATATATTAGAAACAGACGCAATTTCTTCTTCAAAATCTACGTCAGTACACACAGCAGCACAAGACATTTTATTTGGGTAATAGTGATAGGAGTAGATGATCATTATCTTTTCAACATTCTCTGGGAGTAAACAGTTGCGTTTATCACTATAAATCCATTTATGTACACTAAATGTACGTTCAACTTCAGTTGACGTCAAGGGAGCAAATTTATAGAATTCATTATCAGTTCGGGTAATATTTTCAGATATGTCTCTTAAAATTTCGTAATCAGGATTTCGTTCGAGCACGGCTTCAAATTTACGTATCACTGGTAAAAGTTTACTCCAGTTTACGTAGCAACGAACAGTATCCAGAATGAGGAAGGATTCCGCAATGGATAAAGTCGAACATTGCAATTGTTCTATTGAAGAGGCTATTACTTCGTAGTTGTCGCGAATGAAATTTAACTCCGGTCGTAGTTTGCGTGTTTGAAAACATTTTTTTGCAGCTCTTATAGCTGCCGAGTCATTAGCAAGTATGGAGACGACATCACGTATTTGCTCATAGTATTGAGCGTAATATACCGCAGCAGATATCCAAGTTCCCCATCTGGTGATAATTGGCTCGGGAGGTAGGGGAATGGACGGATATTTTGCCTTAAAAAGGCGTACACGCTCTGGAGATTTTAGGAATATCTTTTTGACATTCGATATCAACCCATCCACACCTTTGAAATTATCTCGCACTTCTTCGGCAACCCGGTGCAGACCATGAGCTAAACACGTAATGTGTTTCATACGAGGAAACGTTGCTTTTAAAAAACTTTTTACAAAAAAAAGATAAACCGACTTCAAAAAGGATAAAATAAATTATTATATTATTTATATGCGTTACAAACTGATATGTTTGAAGTCGGTGCCAAGCCAAAAAGTTACAATACCGGTCAAATCAGCTTCAAGTCTGAAAATCACAAAACAGTTAATACGAACGAGGCGTATGTGTTCAGTGAATTGTTCTTCATACTATAGAACTAATTCTGGTATTGACTGTACGTAGGTTTTCATTTTCATTCTAGTACAGAAAGAAAATATAATCATGCGTCTTATGATGTTTGTTAATAAACTTGTTTACTAGTTGTCGGACTAACCATATCTTGAACGGAGGAATTATTTATTCTACTTCATCTAAGGTGTTTTATCGAAGTGTAAAAGAATTCAATGGCTAGATTGATTTTTCTATAGTCAGACACACTGGGTGTGTGGGTCACACCTTTTCAGTAGAAAAAGGCACGATATTTAAATTTTCTATTGTTGACCATACGTGTTTTTTTATTTTTATTTGCCGCCTTTTTCTGATTATTGACAAAGTAGACGTGTATCAGAGAATATATACATAGGTACCACATTTCATCAAAATTGTATTAGTAGTTTAGACGTGAAAATGTAACAGATAGATTCACATTCACCTTTTCAATATAAGTAGGTATCGATATGTTTTGTGATTTTCAGACTTGAAGCTGATTTGACCGGTATTGTAACTTTTTGGCTTGGCACCGACTTCAAACATATCAGTTTGTAACGCATATAAATAATATAATAATTTATTTTATCCTTTTTGAAGTCGGTTTATCTTTTTTTTGTAAAAAGTTTTTATTTTTCCATTTTTAGTGGTTATATAATTATCATAATCGGACAACGGATCTCGCAATAATCGGTGAAGATATATAAGAAAAAGTTCATATTACGTAACTCAATGTAAGGAAAGTTCCACTTATCATATGTGGTCTTCATCATTAGGTCCACTCCATCAAATTAGTGGTTTTCGAGAGGAAATGCTTGAGTTGCTTAAAAAAACAACCAAATCACAATACATGTGCCTTTAAAAATTGAGGAGTTCCCTTAATTCGTCATGGATCCCATCATCAGAACAGCACCAGATTAATGTGGAACCATCTCAGAGGTAGTTACTTTCAGACAAAAAAAGAATTCCTGAAATCGGATCACGGGTCTCGGAGTAATCGCTGAACATCCAACATTTAAAAAAATCATCATCATTAACATCAAAACAATTATCATCATGACGTTCACATCATCAAATTGGTGGTTTCCGAGAGAAAACCCTCGAGTTGCTTAAGAAAACACCCAAATCACCATACATATGCCTTTATAAATTGAGGAGTTCCCTCAATTCCTCATAGATCCCATCATCAGAACAGCACCAGATTAATTTGGGACCACCTTGGAAGTACATCCTTTCAAACATAAAAAGAATTATTCAAATCGGACCACGGGTCTCGGAGTAATCGCTGAACATCCTACATTTAAAAAAATCATCATCATCATCATCAAATTGGTGGTTTTCGAGAGAAAACTCTCGAGTTGCTTAAGAAAACACCCAAATCACCATACATGTGCCGTTAAAAATTGAGGAGTTCCCTCAATTCCTCATGGATTCCATCATCAGAACAGCACCAGATTAATTTGGGACTACCTTGGAAGTACATCCTTTCAAACATAAAAAGAATTATTCAAATCGGACCACGGGTCTCGGAATAATCGCTGAACATCCTAAATAAAAAAAAATCATCATCATTATCATAAAAACAATCATCATTATCTGGTCCACATCATCAAATTGGTGGTTTCCGAGAGAAAACCCTCGAGTTGCTTAAGAAAACACCCAAATCGCCATACATATGCCTTTAAAAATTGAGGAGTTCCCTCAATTCCTCATAGATTCCATCATCAGAACAGCACCAGATTAATATGGGACCACCTTGGAAGTAGACCCTTTCAAACAAAAAAAGAACTATTCAAATCGGACCACGCGTCTCAGAGTAATCGGTGAACATACATAAAAAAAAAAAGCCCAAACCGAATACAGAACCTCCTCCTTCTATGAAATTGAAGTCGGTTAAAAATACGACCGGCTTTAAGCATATATGCGGCACTATCTGTGCAAAGTAAAAGCAAATTGTTTACGTTATCATTGAAAGAATTTTGAAACAAAAATTTTAATTGGTTTATTATTAGGTTTGCTATTGTTTCCCCATTTACCTTCTCTAAAACCTTCGACCCCAAAAGATAAAATTGCTTAGAACAATTTTTTTGCAAAGACCGAATCACCACGTTTGTCACACATTTTCCCATAAAATCTGGTGTTTCGTCTATAGATATCCACAAATAATTGGTTTTGTTTACCTCTCTTATACCCTGTATAGTTTTTTTGTACACGAGATTTAAATAAATTTTTCGCAGGGTCGATTCGTCCGGTAAAGAAGTCATAGAGCAGTCGCAACATAAATACTTGTTAAAAAAATGACGAAAATTATTGTTGTTGACTGTTGCCCATGGTATGTTGCATGAAATAAGAAAAATAATTAAATCGAAATAAAATTGATGTTTCCTATTTGGTTGCCCCGAACGGTAATTGTGGCGGTTGCTTTTCACATGATTCTCAATATTGCATTTCTTCAGTTTTAGATGCATATCGCACATAGAGCAGTATATAGTGGAGGTCACTTCATTATAGACTAACTCAGGGTGATTTTCAATCCACGTTTTGATCCGATCTTGTACATTACTCATTTTTGTATTAATTGATACCTTGCAATATTAAGTTATTATACGTATATCCAACACGTCGGATTCAATGCGTTGCGAAATAAATAATACCTAGATGCAATTTACGTTTTATACGTAATGAAATGACAGTTAAAGTGTAAATGTCATATGTCATGTGAGATGAAATTTGCAGTCGTTTCTATCATTTTAAATGAGGTGGTATAGTTACTTCGTTCTAAGTTGTACATGCAGACCTACCTCTTTGTTGCTCGACTATGACAAAGCTAAAATGAAAAGTTATTTTATTACTTATACAGGATGTCCGGTAATTAACGCACAACCTTCTAACCCCCAGTAGGTCACCTTAGACTGGTCAAAAATATTGATTTTGAGCTCTAGTAAGTCTCCTGTTTTTCGAAATTTTCGCACGTTTGTTAGTTTTTAAATTTTGACATTCACACTGATAGGTGTACCATCGAATAAAAAAAGAAAAAATGTACTGAGGCAATACCTGTCATATACTCTAGTAAGACTCGATAGGTGTCGATAAAATAATATTTCAAGCACTGGCTAAATTACGCTAGTGTTTTGTTTTGCCGTGAAAAATCCGAGCTCTGGTAATACTACTCGTAGATAAGCCTAGGAATTGGGTCGTCATTAGCTACGAGTACAACAGTTTCTCGTATCTCGATTTGCAAACTATAGTGGGTATTAATTGCCTACTCCGCGAATTTCCGGAGGTATTTGACAGAGGTGGGTTGTTTGTCTTTCATAATGATACATGGCTGACGTTCACGGTCCCTTGCGTCTTGTATGTGCACAACTTAGGACGAAATCAATGTTTATTTGTGATAGCTAGGCTATCAAGGAATATTTTTTTATTAAATTAGATTAAATGGTGAATTTAAAATGTATCAAAATGACGAATTAAATGTGATAAACTGAACCTTTTAGCTTCATAATATTCGGGTGGGCACGGTTAAATATCTCTCCGATTGATAATTTCATTAAAAGAAATAGTAAGTGTGCATTACCTTAACAGAACGATGGCATGCAAAATACACACTAACATCTTTTTTTTTCTCATATTTAACTTTTTATTGCCTATGTATACAGCAGAATCGATTCTACGAACTAATTGGTACCGAGACTTGTTCGGATAATAATAGTTCGGATTATCGAAATGTGGGTTTTTAGGTTCATACAAAAACAACACTTTTTTTACATAATATCAGTAGGTACTGTAAATTACAACCTCAGATTCGGCGAGCATCAAATTCGCGCCAACGTTCGTATTTTTGAATGTTCGAATAAACAAAGTCAGTCAGATAACTGAGGGTTCGGATAATTAAAGTTCGGATAATCGAGGGTTTACTGTATAATTAACGAAACATAAAGGAGTGTTTTTAAGAATCCGCACAGTAAACGCTGCTAGTGAAATACTATTCCTTCACAAAAGTTCGCTCGACATTTATTCAAATCGTGAATAGTTTTGAGAAACCACTTAAATATAAATGTGCAATAATCATTTGTTACCTGTGAAACCCCGAGATGGGCTGGCTGCTATCGGGCAGGTATTCAGTGAGGCGCGCGAAGAAGCCGCCGTACTCCGGCATGGGCAACGGCCGCGGCTGCGGCACATCCATGCGCGGCTCCTGCGGCGTGGTCGGCGTGCTGCCCGCCGGCGTGCCGCCCATGCCCAGTTGTTCGGGGCACAGGCCCGTCTGGAACATGCCCGCTCTTAGTATCTGACACTGAAACCCACTTTTGCTTATATACATACTGCAGGATTTTAAATTGTTGATATATTATATCAACAACACAATATACAGTGTGTTACGGCATCCAGGTTTTTATGAAAACTGAGATTAGTATAACCTTTTGGCAATTATTTGTAAGAATTAGTTAATCTTAATTATTTAAATTAAATGCAAATTTTATTTTCCTACGTTTGCATTTTTAATGTAGTAGGCGTAATTCTTAATTGTCGTCCTTAGCGTTCCATTCATGCATGGAGTTTACTTTTTGACCACAACTGGAACGGTCTGGTTGTGTATTGGCCGTCCAGGAACTCTGAATTTTTGGGGGTGCTGTGAAGAACGACTTGTTAGCTACGGATAGTAGAACTGCGGACTTCATGAAAAGAAGGATTTTCAATGAATACCTTATTTACTTACCAACGATATGATTTGTTCGTTCCTGAGGACACGTTGAACACAGGATTTAGGTTTGAAATTAAATTTTAACTATTTGGCTGGCAGTAAAGAGTTAAAAAACTTGTGTCTAATTTGCCGTAGTTGCCTTAATTGTAACATTTATGGTGGAAGAGAGGTATCTTTTTGAATTAGTTAAATTAGGGAACAGGCAGCGCCTTGGGGGCTCTACCTTGATGACGTCGGGTGACTTGTAAACAACGAGCTGTCAATTTTTATTAGATAAATACATCTCATTTCACTTTTGTGTCTATTGCTGGTATTAATATTTTGTTAGATAATTTACAAACTTTAAATTTCAGTTTTATAGTAAAATTAAACTTATGGTTCTGGTAAGAAAGTACGTCTCCTTACGTCGATATTAATAAAACCCTTCATGCCGGTAACAGACTGTATATTTAACAATAACTCTTTCAGGATGCTGATGGGGCTGCCGCGCTACTGCAGCGCGGGGATGCTACACGCACAGACGAGTTTTATTCAATAATGCGTAAATTTTATGAACAATTTTAACTGGTATGTGTGAAATTTTATAATGTAATGTATGTATGATACGAGCAAAAGCTTAAAATATTTTTTTACTTATAGTTTGACTTTAAAACTAGTAGTCCGCCTCGAACTGAGATCTCGCGATTTACTTGCAAACGAGTTGACGAATATAACAAAATTCTTATGGAAATATTTTTTTCGGGCCTTCTAGCTCTATAATCTCTTGACCGATCCTACTCATATACGACCTCTCAAATTATATTTATCTCTGCTACAATCCCAACAAATTTCACAAATATCAGAAAAACGTTACTAAAGTTATAGCGGAAAAACTGTTCAAAATCAAAAAGCCATCGAAATGCACAGACGTCTAGGTAGCGAGCTGACAGTTGCTTTGTGTCCGAAGTTGCATGTAAGAAATTTATTTCGCTTACGCTCCGCTCGTTCGATAAATATTATTTTTTAAAGTTTAGTCAAATATATCATTCGTGATTGTAGTTACCTACAAACTTTTATCCCCGACTATAGGTAGATCCATCTTTAACAGACATCTACTACTACAACAATACATGCGGCTTTTTATCACAAAGTTTTACCGCGCTGGTCTCTATCATCAGACCAACGCGATGTCGTTACAATATTGTATTGTCACCGACCTGTTATAAGTATAATAAAATCTCAGCTCAATTGGATACCAACGAATGGTCGAAAAATTGAAAACTGAGTAACAGTTGTGTTGATGGTTACCGGAGTGGCATCACCATCAGAGGGCGAAGGCTCAGCCTCGGCGGGCGGCGTGGCGCAGGGCGGCGCTGACGCGCGCTTCTCTGCCGCGCGGCTGTCACGGCTCCCGGGCTCGCCAGCTTTGCCACCGCTGCAAAAACTTATTATGTGATATGCACAGTAAATAATATGCAATGTGGTCTACTCGTTTCTAAAGTGCGTAATTAAGCTTGATTTTTGTGCTAGGGTTTAGTTCGGCAAAACCCTTTTATGGTAGGTTTTATTTTTCTATAAAATGACAATCAAAGCTAACTGACTACACACGGTAATTCATAGTGAAGTGAATTTCGATATATATTGATTATTTTGTACAAAGAGAGTACGAAGAGTATGTAGGTACCTACCTAATACCTTCTACAATCTGTATAACTATTAAGGTTCATGCATTACATGTTAATCCGTTTGCAGATAGATGCACGGAAGGCCGGGAAAAAGGATATCGAAGGCTTAGTAATAGACTACCGTTGTCACCATTTGGGTACGTTACCATGAATTGATTAAGTAGATAGACTTGTCCTTGTCTAAAGAAATTTAATAATGAAATAAATTAGTGGGAGGTAAATATTATATAAGTATAAAATATCTTCCCTGGTATAAACTTTCATAGAAGGAAGTTCAATTTCAAGGCTGGTCTTAAAATCTCATTATATCGACACTAAGTTGGATGGGCAGTGGCGCGCAATGCGCAGCGTTTTCGGTGTGTTTATTAACTTGCCAATCGCGGGGCCAATCACTTACGCGGCGGACACACCCGTTCATATGATTTATCGCTGTCCCCGATGTGACTTTTCTCTTATATACAGGCCGATTGTAACTAATGTCTACTTATCTCGATTTTAATCATTGTATTAGCATGAATTATGGCTAAGCACCGGAAGCAGAATAAAATTAAGCAGCATAATTTATTTAAAGTTCGTTCGAAAAGAGAAGTGTCGTGTTTCATATGGGAGTTCATACATTCTACGATACTTCTATTTCCGAGCAGATTGTACTGTATTTGTGTTTCGAACGGGAGTGAAATGGGAGCACTGCGTACCGATTAGTAAACGATGGGGGCGCAAAATCTGAACTCTGATGAATTAATTAAAATATATGCACAATTGTACACAATGTGTGTAACTTTAAGAAATATCGGGTCAATCATAAGATTGTCCTGAATTGTTTTCTGATTCAAAAAAAAAAAATAACAAAACAATGATTAATTAGGATTTTAAATCAAGACGTATTTTACTACTAATTCATTAAGTTATATTCATAAACCATTTAAAAGAACACGAGGTCATTACAATATCCTAAACCTCTATTTTTAAGGGGAATGTTGCAGTTGGGTCCTCCGTGGTTTAATACGGTGGAGTATGCATTTGCATTGAGATTGAAGTTTTGTGACGAATGAAAGAATTCTGGTTGCTTACATTAGAATCAACTGATAACTAATTTTTGAGGGTCTCTTTTATCAACCGCACAATTTCGATGTTAATTCTGGTAACGTCGCTATTGAATATTTAAAATCCCTCTGTATGATAATCCGTAAAGCACCCGACGTACGTTTGTTTATAATGTCAGTAATCCTGAAAATCAAATGATAATGATGGCAGTAAACGTTACTGGAAACATCCTGTGCATAACACAGAAAGTCAGTATTCAATCATTTAAGTTTTCGCATCAAGTTACTTCCTATAACAGTCAGTTCGATGGTAATCTTTCATAGAAACAGTACGTACGGACTACGTGTATTTTTTTAAAGAATACTCGTAACAAAAGCTACGTATGTACAAAAAATATTCATCAGTTTTCTGAGGTCACTATTTGGAAAAGTACCCGTCATTCCGCCAGGCAGAAGATAAATACACGGAGAACATGCCTCGATGAATATTGACCAATTTAAAATCAATTGGAAATCGTTATGTAATTAACAACAATACCCTCAATAATGCACGGAATATTGTCGTTGTAACAAGTTTTGTCTGTTTCTGACACATACAAACATTAAAGTGACAGAACAAGACAAGCGAAATTGAATATCCTTCAAGGGTCATATACAGCAAGCCTACAAATTAATATACTACGAAAATAATACACCGTTATCGCGGGAGCAAAAACAAATCAGTTGAAGAACAAATATAACAGAATGTCTGTTTATTATAATCAGAATATTCTGCCTACACATCTTAAGCCTCTAAGAAGTTCTTTATATTTAGCACAAACTAGTCTTGCTGCTTTTATACTTCAGTTGCAGTGCGTTCTAATTGAATGTAGTTTCATTGAAGATTTTTTAACGATAAAAATTACGAGTAACGTTGAACTTTGAGAAAAAGCTTTGTTCGCGAGTAAAAAATAATCCTTTATCTACAAGTCCACACAAATCGATCACGAATGAAAAATATGTTTACTAACAGGTGCCTAGTTAGGATTGCGTTACAAATTTTTTTGGGTACGTATTATATTTAAGTCAAGTACGAAGGTTAGATTTAAGAAAAAAACATAAATATTTTTTTTAACTCATGGGTACAAACCATAGACTAATTAATCCAGCTCCCGCGTAGCCGGGCGACCTCCGCTGTCACGCTTGAAGTAATTTCACTCTATAGCGAGATACTAATTATTGAAAGCGACAGTAAACTTAGTATGTCTGCATGACAACCATTAATGTTGCAAATTGTGGGGTCAACTCGCAATTTCGCAACATTATGCTGAGTCTGAGCCTTTTCTTTATCGCGCTCATTGCTGAACACATTGTGAACTTCTGTAGTTACCTATACTCGACTAGTGTTTACCTTTAGGTATGCATTTTTCAACCTCTGTTTTTTATGTTCTGTAGTGTGTGCTTTATTGAATAAATTTATATCTATCTATCTATCTAATGTCTGACTCTCTATTACGCCCCACGGAACAATCGTGCATTCCCTGTCTAGCATTGCGTGTTCCCCTCCCGCACCCCTTCTTTTTGGCAGCTTAGGTTTCAAAGAAGTAACGCGCTAAGCAGAGTATAGAGATAGCTTGTATATGGTACAAACGTTTTTCGATACTAGTGTCACTTCTGTTATTTCTTATTCTGTCAAATCGTTTTTGCTCCCGCGATAACGACGTATGTAATATAATAAATAATGAAATCTTAAGTATTTTGACACACTTTAACTTTGCTAAAAAGTACCATGAAATATAACAATAGATAATACATAGTTTTGTATATGTATAATAATATAGTCATATTTACATGAAAGGTTATTTAAGAAGCATTATTTAAGAAAGTTCTTCTATATCTTTCTATATTTGCTCAACAAACAACTTGAAGCATGCATTTACTCTTCTAAACATATACCTACATATATGTGTATGTAACAATTTCAAACAGTTTAAGAACATTTCGCAAAACCGAAGGTTAAATTAGTGGTTTGGGTTTTACAAATTGGTGATACATTTTATTACAAATATATGTAAGCATTATTTTATAAACTGTAAAAGTTTCTATGTAAAATCGATTTGAATTACGTAGGAGAACGCAAATACTGCGTTTCTACCCAATACACGGATTTAAATAATACTAATGTAATAACACGAATTAATAAGTCCTCTTACGTCGCCTTAGCGGGGTCTTCGCCGCTGTGCCTCTTTGTGTGAATAGTCCCCTTTTCTACAGGCGCTAGCTCGCCAGTCCGCCCTGTTGCGTCCTGTAAATAAAGTACCCCATACATAATTACAAGTCGTTATGAATACGTACATACACGTCATATCTCACGAGTGTGACAAAAACCTGAGAGCCAGTGCCGGGGCCGTCGCTGTGTCCAGAAGTCGCCTTCCTCATGGAGGTGAGCCGGTAGAAGGGCGGTGTCTCTGTGCGCTCTATCAGGCAGTTCAGCGTCTCCACGGTCTGCAGTTCCGTCATCATCTCGTCTAGTAGCCGTTCAGGCCGCGAGCGAGCAAGATACAATACTACGCGTTTAGCCTGTTAAAACATAATACAATATACTGTCAATACTTGTATAAATACTACATTTTATTACCGACCATATTTTATTTTTTAACATTACTTACATAAGGCAACAGTTCGTTAGGTGCCATTCCCGACACTATAATGAGGTAACGTATTATCACTTTGAGATTGTTGGGCCAACAGGCGCAGAGTGTTGACCACAGCTCCTCGATTTCTTTAGGATGTTGATCCGAGAACTAGGCAAAAAATGCATTATTAAAACGTGAGCTTCTAAGTACTAGGTACCAAACGGATGACAACCGATCAAACAGTAAAACTAATACAATTTGTGATTACGTAACGGAAATCCTAAGTGTTTAATTTTAGCGAACATCCGCTATCACGCAAATTATACGATCATGACTCGCATTCAATGAGACTAATTAAACCTTATCAAGCAGGTCTTGTATATCAACCACAACAAAGGTGAGAACCACGCGAGTGTCAACAACGGGGATTATTAATGGATTTCACCCTCAGCATTCAAGAGCAGCAAGGGACAACCGTTTACATCGATTTTTAGGGATCCGTGCTCCAATTAAATAGAAGCTCTTATTAAACTGTAATCGTATTATATAACAACATTATTTAGAAACTGAGCCAAAAAATTAATTGCTTACCTTCGCTGTGATGTAAAACAAATTATTGAGAACCATTTCCGTCGCCTCCGCGGAGCCCAGGCCCTCGCGCCGCCCACTGCGCCCGGCTTCCGACGTGTAATACTGAACACACATTTTATCTACACCCATACTGTAAGTACTCTAAAATGCGTTCAAAAACCGTAGACAATGACAAGCATTACAACAAACGATTTAACTATGATAAGTTTCTTATCTGCGGCAGTAACGTAATTTTAACTATGCATGCTCAAATATTGTTAAGCAATGAGTTTCAAATTTGGAACATCGAATTTGATAACATAATGTTACCGCCATGGCCAACTCGATTGGTCCCGCGCGAGCGCCGGCACAATCGAGTAGGCCATGACGGTACAATGGCGGTCATTCTATGGTTTCCGAACAATTAATTTAATATATATAATATGAGTGTAGATAAAGCAGTGTATGCAACTGTACGTAATTAGGCCTTAAAACACTCGTGTGATCTTATTATGAAATTCGCCTGCGGCTCATTTCATAAAACCACACTCATGTTTTAAGGACCCTTATTACGTAACAGTTACATAAACTACTATTTTTAAACGATAATGGGGCGTTCTTACAAAATACGATTCATCAATTAAAATCAACTTGACAAAACCACTAACTTTTCGGGATAGATCTGTCTAGTTTAGGGCCATTAGCAGGTTACATTCCCCCGTTTTCGTATCTAAGTAGGGTGATTGTGCTAGTTTCCCGTCCCGTTTCAGTTTACCGTCCACTTGATTAAACTGCTACAAATATAAGGGGAAAATGTTATAAGGTCTATTCTGTCTTTGTCAATATATAGTTTATTATTTAATAGTATTTTTTAAAATTTTAAGCTTTTATTTTGGGAAAAATAATAACATAAATGCATAAATAAGTATGGACGGAAAACTGTCAGTTGGACGAAAACTAGGACAATCACCCTATCTATTCTTCGTATTTATACTGTTATTACATTGTATAGCGTTAATGATAAGGTCTTTAACGAAGGAAACATAGAATATGCGAGATGCAAAACAAAAACTTTTCAAATACGCCTTTGACTAAGAGTCGCTTTTGACGCACATACTAAGTAAGCCGATTAGAAACATTTCAGCCTTGCTCTTATAACCATGACTCAATATTTTCGCTGGTCGTTGCTAAAACTGATTCAATTGCAACGCAAGTGGTAAAAACGATAATATCAAAGCGATTTAAAGCGGTTAATAACAATAATAACAAAAAAAATACCTCCGAGTATTCAAAAAAGCCGTAATTTTTATTTAGCTTTCATTAACAGTTGAACATCACTAAATAGCACTTTCCTAGAGCAAAAAGTTAGTGTACCTATTGTGATTGAAGAGTTCCCTAGATTTTTCCGGGATCCCCATTATCATGATTTGATTGACAATGGGACCAATGGTGAAAAAAAAATCCAAAGCAGCCCACGAGTTTTTTCGAAAATAAGGCATACAAAGTAGGTATGTAAAGCCTGACCAGAAATATATGATCATGCGCCATGTTGCGGAATTTCATTGAGACTAATTTCTTGCAGTGGCAATCATTTTACTGACAGAATGATATGCATGTGTCATTGTGTGTGTGTGTGTGTTTTGTCAGTGTCAGTGCCGTGGTTTATTTGAATAATAGTAAAGTGTTGAATATTAAATAATAAACGACAAAAGTTATTTATTATTCATAGTCAAGAGCGAAACATTGTAAATAGTATATGTAATAAACAGCTGTAAATAATACGCTCGGGAAATGAAACTCTTTCGCAGTGAAACATTTTCAAATTAACATCATAGCTGACAGGTAAACTGTTGCCATATAAATGAGAATAATAGCGCCCTCTTGACAATAATAATATATTTTGGTCAGGCTTTACATTAAAAAAAAGTCCCGCCAAATTGTAAACCAACATCTTTTTGAAATCGATTAAAAATGGTAAACGTAATATAGGTACCTACCTGAATATAAGACAGAGGGTTGGCCGGCGGTACGTTGGGGTCGACCAGCTCGATGTTCACGAGCCACGGCAGCAGGTACTGCAGCAGCAGCTGCCGCACCTCAGTGCGGGCCGTTTGGAACCGTTCCGTTATTTCTGCAAAACCCGTATAATCAAACATCTTTATTTTAACCCCCAACGCGAAAAGAGGGGTGTTATAAGTTTGACGGCTATGTACCTCGGTCTGTGGCTCCGTAGCTCTTAAATAAACGGGTGAACAAAACTGCGTTTCTGCGTGGGGGGTTGGTTTCAAATGTTTAATTTAAAATAGTTATTGTGGTTTTATTTATGTATAAAAACAATGGAATAATTTGAACGAAATCACAGCGGCAGCTGCTCTTCTCGCAGCAGTTAGCACCACCGGTCGCGTGCAGCGAGCACGCGGCCTTATTTCCTTGCTACGGACTACGGTGCACTACGCGCTACGCTTATAGCCGATCATAGTTTTCTCGTTATGTAGAGGAAAACCTATACAAACCACTTAGCGGGTTCTCGACACTCAATCTTGATAGGACAGTTATGCCAAAATAAATTATAGGCACCCTCAAACCAAAAATTGCCAAGATCAATGTAATTTTGTATTGTTAAAGTTAAGATATAAAATAAAACGGAATGGAAGGTCCTTTTACAGGCCTATGAGTGGTTAGAGGTTATACAGAGGTTAGCTTAGGTTAGGTTAGCTACCAATGAGTGGTAGTTAAAAAAAACTACTTTTAAGATATTGGTTACTCATAGAAGAAACAAATGAAACTTGTTATGATCATTGCTAGACATTGCTGGGTATAATACGAGGACCCAAAAATACTGTGCTGAAATTCATGTTTGTTTTAAGTTGAAACACCTAAGAGTAAGTAGGCAGGCCTTCAGTTGATAAAGTCTGAGTTTTTCTGACACGTTTGTTTTGAACAAGACTTAAATAATTATGTGTGTTGATGCTCAGTGTGACATGGGTCTTTATATTGCTCTTTAAGATTCGGCGTAGTATTACATTAAAATTTCATTAATTTCATTGAAAATTCATATATTGTGCATATGATAATAAAACAATTAAAATAAAAAAGCCACTGAAGTGTACCCTATATACAAAGCAATCAAAATACTCTGGCAACATGTCTATCTAAATCTGGACGATGTCCTCCGACACAGCGTCCTCGTTATTAATGTGTCAGCCACTCGGGAGCACGAGCTTTCACATGACGACACAAGCACGACAGCGCTGGGCGTGACATGGTTGGTGTTATGATTATGCTACTTATGATTCTTTAAGTATACGAACAATAACACAAATTAACTTTGATTATGTGTGTTACGCTCTTTAACATTTAATTATGCGAGCGAGTTCGTGTAAGCATTACGTTTCCGGTACAATTTTAATACGTCAATAGCATATTCGTGAATAGAGCTTAGAATAAGCTTGCGGGCCTCAGGGATTATAAAACCTGCAAAATGGGAGCACCTTGGGGCCGGGAGTGTATTTGCGGTTGTAACCTTTTTAACTTTGACACCGCAAGGACTAGAACTTTTTTAATCTCTTGAAAAATGCGTGTCCTTTCCTGCAGTCACCAAGGCCCACCTATGTAAGATTACTATTTATGTTGTATAGGTATACATATACCGGGTGGTTCAATTCTAAGAACTATGTTGGAAGGATTGTTATTTATAAATGTTTTAAAATCGATTTAATAATAATAGCACTCGCAATTAAAACAGAAAAATAAATTAGAATAATGTTTTTTATGTTGCACAGCGAACTCTAGTGCTCCTATGTAATGTTTACATTTTCAAAGAACACATATTATTAATTTCATTCGGTGTATTTGACGACATCCTTGTGGTGTCTACGTCGTTATTCCTTTAACAGGTTCATACCTTTTGTTCTGAGTAAACTTCTAATCACAATTTCATATCTTGTGAAAATGAACATGTAAGACACGATGTTGAGTTGTTGAGTGTTTCCACCACATTTTCACTTTTGTCTACAAAATCGAAACAGAGAAGGGTGAAATGGGTAATTTCACCCGAGTTAAACACTCTACTTTTCATTTCGACTGCGGGGAAAGTAAAATACTAACCGCACATTTTATAAGACAGGTAGGGCAAATGCCCCGGTTGTGGCCACTGTGCCGGTTTTGGCCATTTTCAACTTTATTAAGGTATAGAGAAATTTACAGGTCTATTGTTTATAGTAATATAAGTGTAAGTTATGGCAGTACCGATGGCACTGTCATCTGTCATGTAATTGTTTTCGTTCAGTTGTCAGGAGCCATGGAAAAAATTGGCTAAAACTGGTTCTTGGGCCCCTTTCTGACATATAATTACAGAAAAAAAAATTCTAATGTCACAATCTTAACAGCGGATATTCATGTAAATATAGTAATATATTTTCAATGACTCAGTAAGTACATACAGAGTGTCATAATTCTTTATTTACACAAAACCGAACCGGACGGAAACCGGGGCACCTGCCCTATATAACGAATAATGAATAAAAAAATCAAGTAAAGTATGAACAATTTGAAAAAGACAAATTCAATGTTTTGCCCCTGGTTGGGGAGGATGTCATCCGGAGGCACCGGCACAATCCAAAATAGTACATTTCGATACAAGCTTGGAAAGAATGACATTACGTTCGTGTATCAAACGACGTTTTTAGGGTTCCGTAGCCAAATGGCAAAAAACGGAACCCTTATGGATTCGTCATGTCTGTCTGTCTGTCTGTCTGTCCGTCCGTATGTCACAGGCATTTTACTCGGAAACTATACGACGTATCTGAATAAAATCTACACATAAGGTGTATTTTGTATGCAGCTATTTAGTTATGTAGTTAAATTTGAAAAAAAAAATTTTTAGGGAGGCGCGCCATACAGGTAACTAAATTAAAAAAAAATTTTAACCAAATGTGACACATGAATCGATAGGTCAAAATAACATTGAGGTTTCTTTGACTATTTTGTGATTAAGTGAATATTTTCTGAAATAATCGCTTCGAAAGTCAAAAAAGTTGTGTAGCCCTCCCCGTAACTTTTGAACCGTAAGTTCAAAAAATATGAAAAAATTTGAAGAGATGCGCCTTATCATATACTTTCAACGAAAATTGTTTTGAACATTATCGGTTCAGCCATTTTTGAGTTATCTCCAAAAAACTTCTTCCATAGGCATCAGATACGACCTTTTGGTATTAGTTTGGTTCTTTTTCCATTGAAGGTACGGAACCCTCCTATGCGTGGTCCGACACGCACTTGACCGCTTTTTTAATAAGTAGGTGCGAAACAATTGCAAAAATATAAGTATTGGTAAATGTGAGGTTACTTTAATACTACACCTACAGTCACGGATTTCTACTTTCGTTACTCTATAGTAGGTTTTCTATGTTCCGGGTCTATTATCATTAAATTAACGACAACATTTTCATGCATGTTTGAGAACAGATAATTTCGAATGGGATGTAATTCTGACGATTGAAATAAAATCAACGAAAGACTCAAAGATCAAAAATCAAAGAAAGGCCAAGCAAATAAGATCTATAAAAAGTGTTTTGAGGAATTAATTCCCAGCAGGCTGGAAATCGTTTTAATACCTTCATGTGGTCCTAAATGCATGTAATCCGAGTTTGCCCAATCCCAAGAGGTTATTATTATAGTATAGCTTTATTTTTTCTATCCTCGTTGTAACATAGTTTTTACAAAAAAATCTTAAGTTATAAAACTAAATCTAAGTTTAATAGCCAATCCCTGGCGTCCGCCTTATTAAGCTCGTAAAGGTCTTTAATTTTTCCGGCGTACCGTCGCCGAGGACACTCTTCCACGATATGCGCAATTGTTTGGTCTGGCGCACCGCAGTCGCAGCTCGGCGAGTTCTTGTAGCCCCACTTGTGCAGATTGTGGTTACAGCGGCCAACACCTGTCCTGATCCGGTTGAGAGTGACAAAGATCTTCCGTTGTTCATTGAAACCAGGTGGTTCCTTAGTTGGATCCGGTGCAGTATCGTCTAAGACCTGCATCTGTGCGTAATGTGCGTGCCATTGCTTTTGCCACTCTGTGGTGATGCTGTACGGTTCGGGACCTTGGATTTGGCGGTCAGACCAAAATGGTCTGCGAGATCGAAGCCGCATACTGGGGAGACTATCCAGGGTCCTCCTTATAGGGAGCGACGGTTTTTGTGCTTTTTCCCACTCTCGAGAGGCAGCATAAGCTCTTCTCATTTCTGGTGGCGCAATGTGGGATAATATTGGCAGCCATTGTGAAGGCGTGGGCAGCAGGTTAGCAGTTATTGATTATTGTTCGCATAGCTCTATTAAGGTGTACGTCAACTTTACTTGTGTGTGCGCTGTTGTACCACACCGGGGCACCGTATTCCGCTGCAGAATAGACAAGAGCTAAGCTGGAGGTACGCAGGACACCGCCTCGTGCTCCCCACGACGTTCCCGCAAGCTTATTGATTAAATTTACCCTAGTTCTGACTTTCTGGCCTAAGTTATCCAGGTGGGGTTTGTAGGTGACCGGTCCAAAATAACTCCTAGGTATTTTGGGGTAAAGTTATGTTGAAGTTTTTTACCGCAGAAACTAACATGTATTTCTTTGTTTGCCAGGCCGTTCGATAAATAAAATACAGCTACCTCGGTTTTAGTTGGATTAGGGCAGAGTCTCCATTTGGTGTAATATTCGTTCAGAACTTGCAGATCGCGCGTGAGCGTCAGTTCGCCAGTTTCAAAGTCCCTGGTCTGGGTTGTCAGAGCGAGGTCATCCGCGTAGATAAATTTATCGCATTCCGTCAGTGGCATATCTCGAGTGTAGATGTTAAAAAGCAGGGGAGCCAAGACCGAGCCTTGAGGAACTCCATTTTTTAATAATTTATAGCGGCTTTCCTTTTCACCCAGATGGACTTTTATTTCTCGTGGTCCAAGCATAGTTTTCAGAACGCGCAGGATTTTTGTTGATTTTATAACCAGGCTGGCTTTATACAAGAGACCACCTATCCATACAGTATCGTATGCTGCCCGCAGGTCTACGAATGCAGCCAAAGTCTTCTGCCCTCGCTGGAAGCTGGCTTCTGTGACTGGTGAGTGCGAGAACTTGATCCGTACAGTTGCGCCCAGCGCGGAAGCCCGCCTGTTCGATAGGGATTTCTTTATCAACGGTGTCTTTAAGGCGATTGTACAACAGGCGTTCAAGCAGTTTGTACGTGACACTCAGAAGAGATATGGGCCTAAAATTTGATACGTCGTCTGAAGACTTTGCTGGCTTAAGAATTGCGATCACTTTCGACTTCATGAAAATAGGCGGTAGAGTGCTGGTGTTCAAGATGTCATTTAAAAATTCAGCAAGCCAGCGAGTAGCGCGTTTGCCCAGGTGAGAAAGAAATTCAGGGTATATTTTATCGACGCCGGCTGCTTTTCCACACTTTAATTGTTTTAGGGCCATAGATACTTCATCCGGGGAGAAAGGGGCATCAAAACAATCACATCGCTGTTGTTCTTGGGCTATGGCTTGGCTTTTGCGTTGAATGACTTTGGCAAAAGCTTTATCAACAGGTGCAATCCTTGTGATACGTTTCATCCGTTCCGCTATATCATTCGGGCTGACCGAAAAATCTCGCTTCTGTGGTTCTGCAGCGCCTCCGAGTTTGCGCAGCAACGACCAACTTTTTCGGCTCGAGTGAGTGAAGTCCATGTTTTCGACTTTGGTCAGCCATTTCTGTCGGCGGCACTCGTCTAGCTTTGCGATCAGGTCGTTTGCTGTGCCAGAATCATGTGTGGTCAGAAATCTCCGGTACGCTTTTTCGGTTTCAGGAGTCCATCCGGGGATGTATTCCTTGCGAAAGCCTCTGGGAACACATTTCTTTGCCGTGCTTAGCACTATTCCACAGAATCGCTCCCAAGAGGTGTGCATAACTTTTTAGCGAAGATTTTGCTCTTTGTCAGGTTTTTGCTTGTAGCTCGAAAACGGTACGTCCGACGGAAAATGTCATGTATATCAATATTAAAGAGGGTTAAATTCTGCCTTGCATGAGTATCTTTACTTCTAATTCGGTTCAGCGGTACAGCCGAAATCAAAAGTTATAAACCGGGAAAATGTCTCATTTAATTGAAAAACTCATATTTTGTCTTCCATACCACATATCTTTGAAACAGATGACTCCTGGTGAAAAACCTATAGAATAAAAGTTAAAGAGAATATAATTTTACGTTATATAGTCATTTCAATTTTCAAATTCAGTCATTTTGACAGACTAAATTTGGAATGAATTCAAAGGCGGTTTTTTACTAATTTCTTCTAAGTTGCATATTTTCCATAAATATGAGGTGTGAGGCGTACATTTAATGCATTGTTACAACTAAGAACATTTAGGTGCAAATTTCTAAAACGTACCCAGTCAGAAAACTATTTATACACCGTGTTTTTTTTTTTATTTCCGGTAAATTCAAGGGTATCTGAGCTTAACTTAGGTTTATTTCTCAAAGACTCCAGTGTCCTAATTAGCTCCAGTTCTGAGGTAATCGATAGTTCTTTTTCGTCTTTCTGATTGTGTAAATTTTTCTTTTAGTCTGAGAACCCGCTATAAAGTCATGTAACTGTATGTTAAGACAATACAATATTAATTTTGTACTAAGCAGAAACGTCTGCAATCAAAATTTCAATTTTATAATTGAAAGAAAAATGGAAAAATTCGGACTGGTGTTCCGAAAGGTAGCAAGTTCGAATCTTGCTCGTTGCGGTGATTTTTTCATTTTTCTTTCAATTATACAATTTTCAATACAATAACAATATACTTGTGTAACGTATAACGTTACAATGTTCCCTTTGTATCTATAGGATTGTTAAATTTCGAAATTTCATTGACATGTCATAATGTTCAATTGTTTAGTTAAGTTAATATACCTACAGATTGGGGAATCAATCAACAACTAATGAACCTATTTGACTTAACACACAGGTGAATCATTTTGTAGTGGGTTCTCAGATTTAAAAAAAATTAAATGTAGGTTTACACAATTAGAAGGCATTAATAAAATATCGATTACCTCAGAACTGGAGCTAATTAGGACACTGGTGTCTTTGAGAAATAAACCTAAGTTAAGCTCAGGAATATACCCTTGTAATTACCGGAAATATAAAAAAAGCACGGTGTATAAATAGTTTTCTGATTGGGTACGTTTTAGAAATTTGCACCTAAATGTTCTTAGTTGTAACAATGCATTAAATGTACGCCTCACATCTCATATTTATGGAAAATATGCAACTTAGAAGGAAGTAGTAAAAAACCGCTTTTGAATTCATGCCAAATTTAGTCTTTCAAAATGACTGAATTTGAAAATTGAAATGTCTATATAACGTGAAATTATACTGTCTTCAACTTTTATTCTATAGGTTTTTCACCAGGAGTCATCTGTTTCAAAGATATGTGGTATGGAAGTCAAAATATGAGTTTTTCAATTAAATGAGACATTTTCCCCGTTTATAACTTTTGATTTCGGCTGTACCGCTGAACCGAATTAGAAGTAAAGATACTCATTCGAGGCAGAATTTAACCCTCTTTAATATTGATATATATGACATTTTCCGTCGGACGTACCGTTTTCGAGCTACAAGCAAAAACCTGACAAAGAGCAAAATTTTCGCTAAAAAGTTATGCACACCTCTTGGGATTGGGCAAACTCGGATTACATGCATTTAGGAAGGTATTAAAACGATTTCCAGCCTGCTGGGAATTAATTCTTCAAAAAAATCTTATTTTCTTGGCCTATCAGTAGGTAGGTAAGTAAAGTTTCCATCCAAAACATAATTGTGAATAAATGTAAAGTTCGTAAAGGTTTCGCAAATAAAATAAATGAGATAGTTCGTTTTTCTTTAGATTAGAAAAAAGTTGAAATAACGATGTACATGGTCCTGGTCCTTTATCAGGCACGATACATGTCACAACTGTCAAAGTGCCTGCACGGTCATTAAAAATTACTTAAATGTGTTTGTGTTTATAGTAAAGCCATGCCAACGTAAATATTTGTAAATGTTATATTGAGTAATATTAATTATTTAACAACATTTTAATAGTAGTTATTTGCACGAAATATTGTATTTTTATGATTATTAATGTTCTTGTGAATATTGCACAGTAAAAAACCTAGAGAAGAAGAGGGTCGAAACGGATGGTTTGATCTTTAAAAATTTGCTTGCTCTATTATTGTGCGTTTGGATTGGAGGGTAATGGAGCAATCAAAGGCAGGCCCGAGTGGCATACAACAACAAAACCTCGTAGTCCACTAAATCTTTTATTAAATAACGTTTAGAAAAACTTTTATTTATTAAGAAATGCATATTATGATAGTAAATTTAATAATTTTCGTGAATACTGTTAAAATCTAGACGTTAAGTTTCCGTTTTAAAACCTACGTGCGTCACTGCCAGTTTTTCAATTTTCAAGTGTCTCTAACGTGATAATCAAAACGAAATTGAGTTTATATTGTTGTGTTGGATTATTTAATCTGCAAATTGTTAGTATTTATTCACAAGTGTGAACTCTTAATCATGTTAATAATCGTTTGTTGGTGTGCTCGCAGTGTGTTTAAATTGAACATTCAAACAGAACAGGTTGGCAACTACTGTTTCTATGTTTACTCAATTTTTAATCTCGAAAAATAAAACGCAGTATAACTGGAAACAAGTTCATTCAAAGCTCCTTAGATCACTTTTTCTGTCATACATAACGTTTTCTTGCTTAAAATGATTTGTTATGTTATTTGCTACTTAATAGTGCGACTTGGCAAGTTTTTTCTCTTTCAAATAGGTACCTCTACTTGATTGATCTGAAAGTAGAAATTAATATTCATTTATCCGTTAGTACCTACTTTAACTTCGAAGCATGTATGTGAGTCAGTCAGTCGGTCAGACAGTCAGTGGTAAAAATAGTGATTATTGGAGATCAATGTCTCGTGAGCGGTTACCGGTTTTTAGCTGAAATTCAGGATTCAGTAACAAGCGGATAGCCTTACAAGACTCACAAAATTGGAAGAGTGAAAGTCAAATAGGCTTTGTTATTGGGGGGTCAAAAGAGACCCCAAATGGTTCGTGTAAATATACCCCCGGCTGGTATGTCGCCTCTTTGCTCTGCGAACTTGGCTGACACACTGCTGTGTATCTAGATTCAAGCTACTTTTCGCTGTGGTATTATCATAGCTTTATTTCATAGCTGTTTACTTTATGGAAGTAAACTACATATCATAATACGCGTAATAGCCCACCTAATGAAGGAAAACTAAGAGGAAATAATTCGTGTATAGCCAAATTTTGGTGTAGTTGTAGGCAAAGGTATCTTACACAACATACTAAAAGTACCGGTGGATGGGGGTGCCGCTAGCGGAAAGGGGGGGGTGTAAAGGTCCCTAATTTTGGTTTTTCGTAAATAACTCGGTAACGGTGGCTCATACGAAAAAATGTTCTATTGCTTAATTCATCCACATATAATTTTCTATAAAAAAGACTATTTGCAATTTTTTGCTAGGATCAATGTTTAATGAGATATCGAGGAAATACGATAAACACTTTTTTAAACTTTCGGAGCTAATATTTACGAAAGTATTAGTTTTATCCAAAAGTGGTTTCAGAATACCCTTATTGTTTTAAAAAGACCTATCTAATGACACCCTACACATTAGGGTTGGAGTAAAAAAAATATTTACCCCCCACTCCATGTGTACGGGAGGTACCCGAAAGAATAATATTTTTTCACATTTTGTTTTAAAACTTTATCTGCGTAATTAAAACACATACTTATACGAAATTTCATTTCTCTAGTACTAGCCATCACTGAGCAGGGTGAGGAGGGGTCCTACCCTTGGAGTTTCGGCATGTCCGTCTGTCCCCGTCTGTCCGTCCACGGCTTTGCTCAGTGATGTTTAGTACTAGACGTCTAGACGGACAGATGGGGTCAGACGGACATGGCGAAACTATAAGGGTAGGAAGTGAGGTAGCAGGGTGAGCAGCCTGCTCAGTGATGGTTAGTACTAGAAAAAAAAAAATCGTGTGAGTATGTACTTTATTCACGCCGGCAAAGTTTTAAAACAAAATGTGAAAAAATATTATTTTTTCGGGTACCTCCCGTACACATGGAGTGGGGGGGTAAATATTATTTTTACTCCAACCCTAATGTGTGGGGTATCGTTGGATAGGTCTTTTTAAAACAATAAGGGTATTCTGAAACAATTTTTGGACAAAACTAATACTTTCGTAAATATTAGCTCCGAGAGTTTAAAAAAGTGTTTATCGTATTTCCTCGATATCGCATTAAACATTGATCCTAGCAAAAAATTGCAAAGAATCTTTTTTATAGAAAATTAGATGTGGATGAATTGAGCAATAGAACATTTTTTCGTATGAGCTACCGTTACCGAGTTATTTACGAAAAACCAAAATAAGAGTCCTTTACACCCCCCCCTTTCCGCTAGCGGCGCACCCATCCACCGGTACTTTTAGTATGTTGTGTAAGATACCTTTGCCTACAACTACACCAAAATTCAGCTATACACGAATTACTTCCCCTATCAGGCAGTTAAGCGTCTTCGTTTGGTGAGCTATAAGTTTACCAGATGAGAAAATTTCGAGGCCAGCCGTTCGTCTGGTTCAAAAATTGCGTTTATTCTCCCCCGACAGAACTGACGAAACACATAATTAGGGTGAGAGGCTGTTTATTACACAGAAATACGTAATTAGGGTGAGAAGCTGTTTATTGTGAATTGGATGACTAGATAAGTACTGACGAGGACTACTTATTTAAAACGTTAAAATAAATGAGCACATATAAATTATGTATTTCATAAAATATAATATAGAAACCGCACATTTTTTTTACACCGCCGTGAAACTTTTTTTTTATATACAGTCAGTATTTTATTTAACGTTTTATTTGGATTCACTATAACGGGTGATAACAAAAAAATTAGACTCATTTTCTTTAGACATAAAAATTAAACTATTTACGTAAACAAAATAGTTTGTTCATGAAGTTGTGGCGATGTCTTAGAGGTTCTTTAATTTTGTTTATTTTATTTTTTCAAGCACTTGTATTTGTAAAAAATGGTGTCGAAACAAGAAGCTATGCGAAAATCCCTTGTACTTTTTTATATTTCAAACTTAAACATGGACAAAAACCACTGTGTATGTCATTTTAGTAAAGGAAAATGTACCCGTATTTACTATTTGTAGAATTCTTACATCCCTGACTGTAGTTTACAGAAATGGTAGCGGGAGATCAGCAAACATAATGACCAAGGTAAGACTGAACAAACAGAATGGCATCTTTAATGATGATGATTCCACCAGCCAACGAGTTGCCACGAAAAATTTCAAGTTTTCCAACGGTACCTACATTTGTTGATGTTTAAATATATAGGTCTAGAATGCCGCTAGCAGATAAGATTACTAGAATACATAGATCAGCAAAAATAAATTTTATATCACAGTGTCGCTGGACGATGCGAAATCACACATGAAAATCATTAATTTTAGACGTCGAGTGAAAATCCGATACCTCAATTTTTTTTCACAATGTGGCTGGATGCAAAATATTTTTAGTCATGTCGTAATTTCGTATTTAAACAATCGGAGAGCTGAAAATTTTACCCAGTTGATAAAAGGGATCAAGGTCATATGTGCACAAAAGTGAAAAACATGCCGTCCAACGATCTTGTTCGGACATTGTGTCTGAACTTTGACGAACAGCTGACCACGGGCCCTATTCTTATGTCCATTTATGGTTTTGTAAATAACTATTATGTGTGAATTGCCTAAGAACATCCAAAACTCAAAAAAGGTAGGGTAGAGAAGATTTTTTTTTTCGCCTCTGAAAGAATTCTCATTTTTTTGTTATCACCCGTTAGTTACCAAATTAGTATTAATGTTATTACGGTTACTACGAGTAGTAACCCACTCATTACCTCCGGCATCTACCTTCTTACTTCTCGGAACGTCTAGCAAGCTAGTTAATAACATTATATTTTAAGGCAAACAATAAACAAATACGAGATGGCACTATTAAATTCATTCAATTGGGACAACAATCATAGATATCAATATTATGGTAATTGCTTTTCAGCACGGTGTACGGATAATTTATGCATTAAGGTGCTTTGTACTACAGCTATAAAAGTGTGCATTGTGTGGATTTTCTCAATATGTATGTACAATCAGCAGCAAAAGTTGCTAAGCAGCTCCAGTGTTCAAAATGAGCTTGACACGACTTCATTGTTATCTAAACTACAAGCGTAGAAAACAAGTAATTTCCGAAAGAGTGGCAGGTGATGTAAACACGACCGAAGGGAGGACTTAATTTTTTAACCTTAATTTGTACCGGACCACTGGCATACCGGACAAACGGAGCGCTGGCATTCGCGTTGTGCGCCAATGGACCTATTTAATTGGGTACTTTCCTGGGTAAAAAAAAATAATTATACTAAAAATTGTACTGAAATGTGACGTCACGCGAAACTTTAACGGGCTATATCTTCACCAATTTTTGTTTTATTGACAAAATAAAAAATACGTGTCCAATATTTTTTGATAATCTAACTGACGGACTAAAAATATTTTGTTAGGAAAATAGCCAATTACACTTGACCCCATAACAATTATTTCAAAATATGTTTTCTACTTTATCTCATATCTATGTGTTTATTTGTTTAAAATTAAGGCACAAAAGAAAAACGTTTTAGGTTACGTTGCTAGCCAATCCTATTTGGACTCCATATGAGGGTAATTAAAAATCTACTTTTTTTAAATAATCACTTTCTACGCATATGTGAAGCCATATAAAAGAGCACTCTTTGAGCATATAGTTATATAAGTATGCACTGTAAATTACTTTTTCTGACTAATAATGGGGTAGAAACGGAAGAACCGACTTTTGAATCTATTCGCAGGAGGGTTTTACTAAATATCCATATGCGTTTGTTTGTTCAGACATGAAGATACGGTGATGAACAGGTCTATACCCGTAGCACCCCCATAGACCACCTTTTTTGTTGGAGAACAGCAGAATTCATAACCTTATATGAAAGGTTTCGCCGATTTGTAAAGCATAGATCATATAGAACTGGCACGCGTTTATCATGAAATAAAATAAAAATATGGTTTGAAAAATAAAAAACTGACAATTACAACTATTGAGTTGTGTATTGACATTGGTCAATACGTTGATGACTCAATGCTAGAAATTCGGTTGAGGGATTCCGATTTCTGCCGCCAATATGGCCGCTGTCGCTTGAGAATAGTTTTTGTTTTTTGTTCATATTCGTTGTTAAGTTCGTAATATATAGCTTATAGTGTGGTGGACAAGTGTGCAGCTAATGAAGAATTAGTTTCTAAACGCGTGTAACCACTGTTTGGGTCAGACATCGGTTATCCCGGCTAGGCCGCCGGTGTTGTTTGTAGGAAGCAGCTATATCTCTACAAAAAGCAAGGTCTTTACCGTACAACATGCTATAATCTACTGAAGTCTGGCGGAAGCCCTAGACGCTGCCATTTCTCTTATAAAAGAATTCGGTTGATCTGACTTGCATTTGTAAATTATTGGTGATGGAAGTTGAACGGCGAAAATGTATTGTGAACAAATATGGAAAATCCCACTTGGTCTGGGTCAATAATTGCTAAATCATTAAATTTCCCGAAAACTACTGTTAGTAGGGTAGGGAGATAAAAAAATACAAGAATTCTATGGCCTTCGATAGGTAGCCTCAAATCAACCGATGGTCTGGTACAACGGATAAAACTTTAGAGAAGAAAGTTTTAAGGTCACAGAATCCCGGGCTGTCGGATTATTATTTAGCTCGAAAATGTACTATTAGACGGATTCGCCTTCGAGCAGGGTACAAGACCAACATAGCAATTAAGCAGCCAAATCGAACCTTCAAACAGAATAAAACAGCTAAAACACGAACTCGTCTGTTGTATGACCAAATTCTGACTAAATTCAAAGACTGCCTCTTGTTGGATGATGAGACATACGTAAAGCTCGACTTTAACCAAAGGTACCAGGTTCAAAGTTTTACAAGGCCGACGCTAGAGGGAATGTTGACGAAAAATATAAGTTTACAAACTAGAAAATTTTGCATAAAAACATAGGATTTGGCATATATGTAGTTGCGTCTTAAGACTAAGTTTTCGTCACTGCGGCAACAATAATATCAGATGTTTATGTGAAGGAGTGTCTGCAGAATCGAATTTTGCCTATCATTCGAAGCCACAATGGTCCTGTCAAATTTTGGCCCGATTTGGCTAAATAGCTGCCGTTATTAAAAAAAAAAGGTTTTGAAGTGGTATGCTGAAAATCACATTAATTTCATACCACGTGAGATGAATCCCCCGCCCCCCCCAATTGTCCCCAGTTTCGGCTAATTGAAAACTACTGGGCAATAATGAAAGGAACATTTAATAAAACTGGCATAATAGTCCAAGACATCCACTCGTTGCGGTCCACATGGAATGACCGCCAAAAAAGGTGGACGAAAGTCTAGTTCAGAGGATGATGAATACTATTTCCAGAAAGGTCCGTAATTTTGTGCATAAACGTAGTTAATGATTGCAATTTATCAATTCACGCTTTCAATTAATAAATTATCTTTTATATTGTTTAATATAATTATTTATTTGTTATACAAGGGTGCAAAGTTGTATTTTAACCGCGAGTGTAGAATTGAAGCACGAGCTAGCGAATGGATTCTAGGGTTGAACTGCGAGGTAGCGAATGGATTCTATGGTTGAACCGCGAGCGAAGCGAGTGGTTCGAAAATAGAATCCTGAGCGAAGCGAGTAGTTCAAAAATAGAATCCTGAGCGTAGCAAGTGTTGCAAACACACGAGACGTAAAAATAACTTTGCAGCCGTGTGTAACACAAATCTTTTCACCTCACTAAAGCGAGGAAAATATAGTCTAGCCATCCAACGAACGCAGTAGCAATGTACATCAAACAAAACTTAGTATTTTTTGGTCGCCTGTCGCGCGCTTTTGTACGTCATTTCGTTTTGTATGTAATTCTGCATTGAATAATAAAATAATTGATAACTCTGATATATTTATGACTTTACAATGAAAAAGAAGGTGCGAAGATATTAAAATAACAACATAAAAATGACAGAAGGAAGATTATGCAGTCAAAATACAATAGTTGACATTCAGGAAGGAATGAAACATTGATACTTACAATGATTGCTAAAATCATAAGGCCAGTCGAGGGAAACGAATAACTACCTATATCTACCAGAAAATACAACTTTTCAGTTTAGAATGGAACAGAATTAGTACGAATTGAATAATCAATAAACGCACGTGAGGTTTTGGTGTTTATTTATTTTATACATAGCTTAGGTAGGTACATAAAGGAAAACATTTCAAAGGCTTGATAAAAGTCTGTTGTAGCTAGCGGGATGCTTGGTGCTTAAACCTGTTAAACTGTAGTGTTTTCTTGCTTTGTGACAATATGCAGCACTTGCTCCTATGCAACAAACGATCTTGGACTTCATTTAGCACTAGTTTTCGCTTCAATTGTTCGATTTTACACTGAAAGAAAGAACTTGAAATGATAATTCGATACAAAACTCTACATAACGTCAAAGTCACATGTATCACGAAAAATGTATTACACCTGTCGTGAGTACCTACATAAATATCACAGCTGGTCTTTGCGTTGATTTAATACATTTATTGAAAGGTGGTGGCAGATATTACATTAATAAATAATAAAAAACGCATTCTGAACCTTAAAAATATAAGTAAACAAAACTAACTTTTTAAAATTAAAAAGTTACATGTCACAGATAAAACAAAAACAATGCACAATTTTCGAATTATTCTGAAACAGGTAGTTCATCAATTAAAATGGATCGATCAAAATAATATTTCTTGAAAGATTTAAAGCGTTTTATAGTAAAATCATGAAACAAAATTGTTTACACTAAATGTTTTTAATTGAATACAATTAAATAAAATAAAAAATGCGTCCACAGCACCTGATTTGATCAGACAATTAAATCAGATGGGCGAAGATTGTCCTGTCTGGAGTGGCCTTTACATGTTATTATGTTTAAAAAAGTGACTAATATCACGTTCGAATTTCAAATATTCTTTGCACTCTTGTGAATAAAATGCAGTTTTGCTATCTGTTTTTAAAGAATAAAAAAGAGCTTTCCGAGCCAGTGAGGTGAAAACATTGTTTTTCTTTTAATTTAAAAATTATATGCCTTCCATCGCGTTCCAATTCTATATGAACTATGCTTTACACGTTGCCTTGACAACGCTCCTGTAACAAGAGCCGTGCACCTTTACCTACGGTACCTACAGCAAACGACGGTGGACAGTACATCTCTCATCGTTATGCTCCTGCATATCCGTTTTCATCTTGATATATGCCAGTTTTAGAAGGAGACTTTTCACCTTATTTCACAATGACCGGCGGAAGTTACCCCCGGAAAATATGACAATAACGAGAGCAATGAAAGCTTTCTAATTAGTTTGCTATACTACTTACCCTTATTGCTAGAACCGAGCGTCTGGAGTTTGTTGCTGTATTATGGGTAATTACTGATTATGTCATTAATTATATTATATCACTGCCCGGCGTCGCTATTGGGAAAAGTGTGACGTGTAACGTTATTTATAGTTTGTCGCCTATTGTGTTTGTTTCCTGAATTAGACCTACTCGTAAGCATTATTTCTTGTTCTAATGTTAAAATATACGGCCTGTCTGTAAAAATGTGTGAACTTCGACAGTACGTAAATACGTTTGTACTACTTTTTTCCAACTGAAAGTTTTGTGTAGGTTTGTCACTCTGAACTCCACCGACGAATAGTTACCAGATGCCCGGATCTAGTAAAAAGGATAGTACAAGAAACTAACTGAAAAAAATTTGTTACTCTCGTTATTGTGTCACATTTTCCGCACTTAGTCTATTTGTACAATAATTGGCTGCACGGATCGACGAACAAAGATCGTCTGAGACGGGTTGTAAACTGTAGCAGAAAGGTGGGCCAACTTTATTATTTTGAAGGCTTCATTGCAATATTATACAGATGAAGGTCAGAAGGGCTGAGAATATGTTTCAAACGATCATGATAAAAGCAAAACTTTCGATTCTTTCCAAGTTTTCGAACTAGTCAGCAAAAGTCATATAAATATTTGTTGAAGGATTTGAACACAAGGTTTAGTAACGATTTAAGGGATTTAAGATGAAAAGGCACAGAAAGAAAGTGGGCTTTAAATACTAGCGCTACTCAAGGACAATGTAAACGGGTCACTTTGTATTGAAATTTCATACTATGTGACACGTAGTCCTTAAGTTTATTTAAAAAGCATAAATACTCACACAACTGGACATGTGTTAGGTGCTAGCTACTCATATCAAGGTATACGGATAATAATATTATACTTATTCGCTTTTGCATTCAATGTTAATCATATAATAATTTAAGCAATATGGTAGATGTTTTTTGATACAAGTTATTTGTAACATTTTCTTCACCACACCTCATAATAGCATTGTACAGTCAGGCTAAGCGGGCACAGTGTCCAAAATGACCTTCACACGCTATTAATATACTCTCAACAATAAAATAAAATAAATAATAAATTTATATTTAGTTATACGTAATGTAACTTCGGATATTAGTTATCTGTTTGCTACCCGTTCCCCGCACTATTGTTTTTATCTGTTTGGCCTGATGGTTGATTGGTAGAGAATGAATGGCCTCTGGCATTAAGTCCGCCTATTGTACTTTGTATTATTGTGCAATAAAGTTTAAATAAATAAATAAAATAGTGCCAAGATCATTTGGAACACCTTTTTAGGGTTCTGCACCTCGAAAGGAAAAACGGAACCCTTATAGGATCACTTTATTGTCCGTCCGTCAATCAAGACCCTTTTTCTCAGGAACGCATCGAGGTATCAAGCTGAAATTTATATCAAATACTCAGGTCTACTGTCCCTTGGAGTTGTGAAACAATCAAACTTCTAAACCGACGCAATCAAAAGATACAGCCGTTTATGCCGCAAATTTCCGAAAATTTTCGAAACTCGCAAGGGAATCAAAACCTATAGGGTACTTCCCGTGAACTCAGAATCTTGAAATTTGGTACAAAGCAACGTCTTATAGCACAGATAAAGGAAAAATGCGAAAACCGTAATTTTTTAGTCACATCATATAATTATAGTAGTTTATGTAACTGTTACGTAATAAGGCCTAATTACGTACAGTTGCATACACTGCTTTATCTACACTCATATTATATATATTAAATTAAGTGCTCGGAAACCATAGAATGACCGCCATTGCACCGCCATGGCCAACTCGATTGTGCCGGCGGTCGGGGAGGCGCGTGTCGGCGGCCGCGCGGGCGCGTGCCGTTGGTCAGGAAGGAGCACAGGATTTACATTATGTTATCAAAACTCATAGCACATCAATATTTGAGCATGTAAAGTTAAAATTACGTTACTGCCACAGATAATAGTAGTTTATGTAACTGTTACGTTTTAAGGCCTAATTACGTACAGTTACATACACTGCTTTATCTACACTCATATTATATATATTAAATTAAGTGCTCGGAAACCATAGAATGACCGCCATTGCACCGCCATGGCCAACTTGATTGTGCCGGCGGTCGGGGAGGCGCGTGTCGGCGGCCGCGCGGGCGCGTGCCGTTGGTCAGGAAGGAGCACAGGATTTACATTATGTTATCAAAACTCATAGCACATCAATATTTGAGCATGTAAAGTTAGAATTACGTTACTGCCACAGATAAAAAGCTTATCATAGTAAAATCGGTTGTGGTAATGCTAGCCATTGCCTACCGTTTTTGAACACGTTTTAGAGGACTTACAGTGTGAGTGTAGATAAAAAGCTTATCATAGTAAAATCGGTTGTGGTAATGCTAGCCATTGCCTACCGTTTTTGAACACGTTTTAGAGGACTTACAGTGTGAGTGTAGATAAAAATATTTTTAATAATTTTAAAGTTACTACCCCTATATATACCTACAGGTTTGTACGGAATTCTCGGTGCGCGAGTCCGACTCGCACTTGGCCTGATGGTAAGCAGTTACCGTACCCTATGGACGCCTGCAACCCCAGAGGATTCACATGCGCGGTGCCTACCATTTACGAACATTTTCACTCCTTTTTTAAAGAACCTCATACTGTAGCCCACTGGGAAAACCTCGGCAGGGAGATCATTCCCCAGCCGCAGCGTTCGTGGGAGGAAATTCCTCTTAAACCGTACAGTGCGCGACACATTAGGCTCCAGGGTGTGAAGATGAGCACCCTGCCGGCGGCGAGCGGTGCGGTGATAAAATTCTGCCATGGGCATCATACCTTACCCGCTTAGCTACTTCTACTGCTGACTGTATCATGAAGGCGTAAGGGGAGTAGTAAGTAATACCTAAATATTCGTTGTACACTATTATCACTCATTGGGAACCCCTTCCTTTCGTGCCTTTGTCTTAATGTTGTCTTACAAAGAACTAACTAATCGTATTATAATACTGTACATCACTACATAGTATAAAACAAAGTACCTTTCCGCTGTTTGTCCCTATGTATGCTTAGATCTATAGATAAAACTAAGCAAAGGATTATGATGCGGTTTTTTTTAATAGACAGTGATTAAAGAGGAAGGTTTATATGTATAATACATGCATAATATCGTAGAGAAACACCCATTTTTTGCGCTTACATTGCAAACGCTGGCTGAGTCCTAAGAGATAGATCAAAATAATGTACAACTTAAAAAGGTCTACAAAAAAGTCCACGATGGTATATGTCTTTCTCTTAGGGATAACCCACAACAACCTTTTTTTATCCCGCGCGAAGCCAGGGCGGGTCGCTAGTTAAAAAATAAACAGGTGTGCGTGCCAGAGCAACTGAATAACATATAGTTAGTTAGATATAGTAGTTATCTACAATATATATTGGATAAAATTTAACCCTCAAGCATCCGTTTCAGGTTAGAAATTACGTTGAATATTCCATAGCTCGTAAATTACAAAAGGATCTCAATAAAATATTCGTAGAAATTTAACAGAATACTATAATTACAATTGCATATAGCTAGCTTTTGCTAGTCTATTAAGATATAAGAGAAGTGTAGAGTCCAGTCAGCTATCCATTTATGAAGTGTCCATGAAGTTGTGCAGCTCATATTGTAGGATGTGTGTGTTACCTGAGAACATGGGCATGGTGAGCTCGGGGTGCAGCTGAGCCAGCTGCCGCGACAGGTACAGCTGCGAGCGGCAATAGGTGGTGCACAGCAGCGCATCCAGGGTCCCGCGTCCCTTTTCCGAACCTATGGACACACATTCATGTTATTTACGTCACACCTGGCCATAATGTGAGTTTTATCGCACGCTACGCGTACGGTAAAACTCGCATTATGGCCAGGCGGAGACGTAAAATTGTGTACTTACCACGGGCAGTAAAAAAGAAAGCCCTCTATCGCATATTTACAACCCTCGCCTGCGGCACGGGTTACAAATACCTGCGATTTTGGGCTTTCTTTCTTTTACAGCCCTTGGTAAGTAATGTACTATTATAGTTCGCTTTAGGATTTTAAGTATATGTAGGTAAACTCCGCAGCAGTTATATCAACGCAGGTCAGGTGTTTATAAAGATACACGCGTTTAAATCGTTAGAAATACGTGAAGAGCCTGGTAACGATTTCAAAACGAAAATCGCTATTAATGAAATAACGCACATGAATTACATTTGATAAGATAGAATTCTTGTTGTTGTAAAAAAATACTTTTGGTACACATTTATTATTATTTAATACCCGAATACTCAATATTTGCAGAGCTTGTATAGTGAGGACGTTGATTCGTGCAAACTTGTCGCTTGATTTTTTATTATAATTTGTCATGCCATCTAAAATACTTATGTTTTTGTTATCGGATTAAAAAATAAAACCAACTTTATTTCTACATTTAATTTTTTATGAAATACTTTAGTACATTTCCAAAAATACCACATAAACCTCGGCAATTTTACTTAAAATTGCTCTAGGTAGACATAGTCTTGCTTAAACTAAACTAACTAAAAATTGTTCCACTTACGAGTATTCCTTAAATGACTCATTTTCCAACGTAATTATATTTTGTACATACAATACTAGTTTAACATCATTTTAATCAATAACTATTTAGTCCGCCTCGAACTGAGAACTCGCGATTTTCTTGCAAAGGAGTATAACCAGACCCTGATGATGATTTTTTCGAGCCTTCTAGCTCCATAACCCCTTGATCGATCATGCTCATGAACGAACTCTCAAATTGAATTGAGCTCTACTACAACCCCAACAAATTTCATATATTTAAGTCAGAAAAACGTTACTAAAGTTATCGCGCGGCAACTATTCATAATAAAAAAGCCATCGAAATGCACAGACGTCTAGGTAGCCGAAGTTGTTTGAAAGAACTTCACTTCGCTTATGCTCCGCTCGTTCGAGTATCTTACTCTTTTCACCTCTCGAAGCAAATTAGATTAAGGCCATTTACTCGTATTTATAAATGAAGCAGTTTAAAAAGAAACTACTTATATTTCAATATATGTTTACAAACTTTATAGTTTAGTAGTCTTATTTATTAATTACTGTAAAATATCATCGAAAAGTTGACCGAAATCGAAAGTAAAACTTTATCGGACTCTGACCACCGTACTTGACCATTTATTAGACTCGGTTCAAAAATAATTGTCTGGCGAAAAGGTTTTAATAAAAACCGGCCAAGAGCGTGTCGGGCCACGCTCAGTGTAGGGTTCCGTAGTTTTCCGTCCGTCACAGTAAGCGTCCCCACTTAAGAGTTAATAACACCGCCATGTAGGATATGATATGAGAGTTCCACGTACAGCGACATCTATCGGCAAATTAAGTAAACTATTGCGCGCGAGCTTAAAGTATGGAAGATGATTTTTATGGAATAATTCTTTATTGCGTGAACCGATTTTCACCGTTTTTACTTTATTTGAAAGCACGTCATTTCATTGTAATTTTGTAGAAATTACAGGTACAATAAACACCTGCTTATACGGTTAAATTACAAACTTAGTTCAGAAATTATTTTGTAATTTTTTTTCAAAAACTATTCATCCTATCAAGTTCAAAATAATTTTCCTAGAAAGTTTTTATAAAGTTCTACTTTTGAGATTTTTTTCATATTTTTAAAACTTATGGTTCAAAAGTTAGAGGGGGGGGGGGACGCATATTTTTTTACTTCTGGAGCGATTATTTCCGAAAATATTTACATTATCGAAAAATGATTTTAGCAAACCCCTATTCATTTTTAAATACCTATCCAAGAATATATCACACGTTAGGGTTGAAATGAAAAAAAAAATCACTCCCCACTTTACGTATAGGGGAGGTACCCTAATAAATAAAAAAAATCCACTTTTTATTTTACCACTTTGTCGGCGTGATTGATATACATATTAGTACCAAATTTCAGCTTCACTGAGATTATCCGCGGACGGACGGACGGACGGACGGGCAGACATGGCGAAACTATAAGGGTTCCTAGTTGACTACGGAACCCTAATAAAACGTTCCAATATTTACGAATTTCTGATAAAGGTGTAATATCAGGTAAGTTGTCGGCATTTTTAGAGCTTAAAGTTCGGTTAAAGCATTGGGCATGGGAAAGGCACTGTAAGGCAGCGGCGCCCACTGAACACGAGGCGACAGTCGCCGCCGGAGAGGCGCGGCGCGAACACGCCGCGCCATGTCCGACCTCTCGCTGAGGTTCGGGAGCGCAGACTTCCCCAACTACTCTACTCACGCGGATACTAACTATTCTTCCTACACAAATATTAATGACACATTCGATTTGATTGCGGGACAAGTTGCATTCGCATTGAATGTTTACTACACACCCTTACTAGTCGCTTTAGGGACGATTGGAAACTTAGTATCAGTATTTGTTTTCTATAGTAGTAAACTGAGATTGCAGTCCACTAGCCAATATTTGTCAGCTCTGGCTATCTCTGACACGGTGTTTTTATTCCAACTGATGATGCCATGGTCGGGTGCCGTAAAACTTACCGGCCTGTTTTACACCGAAGGTTTCTGTCAGACGTTTGTTTATTTTTCTTACGTGACATGTTGCCTAAGTGCATGGCTAGTGGTAGCGTTCACAGTGGAGCGGTTCGTTGCGGTGCTGTACCCACTGCGCCGCAACGCCATCTGCACCGTGACGCGCGCTCGCCACATCATCACCACGATAGCGGTGGCGGCGCTCCTCTACAACGTACCTGTCCTCAGGTTCGCAGCGCCGGCTAACAACGACTGCAGTATAGATTTACAATACCTCGATCACGCAGCCAGATTTAATTTGGTGGATACAGCTGTATCGTTCACAGTACCACTCGGAGTGATAATTGTTTTGAACGTTTGGATAATGGTTGGGGTGTACCGCTTAGAGCGCACCCGGCACCACCTCATGAAAGCCGAGCAGCCTGGGCCCGCGCCGGGCCAGCGCACTCGACCTTCACGGCTGCAGCACTGCCCGCGCTCCCAGCAACGAGTCACAAGGATGTTGCTAATTGTATCTTCAGTTTTCGTCGTTCTCAATATGCCCGCCTATACCATGCGCGTCGTCGCTTATGCTTACAACATGGTGAGTATCTAATTGTAAAAGAATTAAATTTTTTGTGTCAGTGCATCATATAAGTACGTCAAACCGCAATGCAAGAAATATATTGTTGGCAAAGCGATTGCTCTTTTCTTAGATTAGTAAACTGCCCTTTGAGGCCTACTTGCAAATAAACGTTTGAATTTTGTTTGTTTGAGCTTTTAGGATGTACAGCGAGCTGCAAAATTTCATGGACACATAAATTGTCTCGCAGCCATTATTTAGGCATTATTTCGATATATAATCACTTGGCGAGCGTCTTCATCACTCGATGTCATCATATTATTTATTATTAAATTGATTCCTTTTTTATGAGTATGCCGAATTCGGCTCCATCGGATACCAACAAGTGATCGAAAACATGGTTTGAATGTGAAGTCGAGACATGGGTTCTATAAATATGCTTACATCGTATACCTACATACGAACGTTTCAAGTCGAATAAAATCTTGTAAAACGCACAGATTGACGCCATGTTACGAGGTGTCCTTACTACATATATGGAAGAGGGACTAGGTTATTTATTATACACATATTTTGTGTTATACTTATAATACTTGGCGAGTGTAGTGCATAGTGGCGGTGTGTAGTAAATTATAATGTGTGTAGTAAATTGAAGAAAAAAATTTTTTTTTCTACTCCAGTACTTTTATATGTCATTTATACATTCATGATGAATAACGGCCACGTCTGATAAGACACAATAATGAGAGCAACAAAACCCATTTGGTAAGATTGCTATACTATCCTTATTGCTATACTATCCGGGCATCTGGCAGATTTTAATGGGTGGAGGTCAGAGTGACAGACTAGCAAATTTTTTGAATTGTCTATAATCTATTCCCCAAAAACGCATTACACGACGTAACGTTTTGGCAGTAAAAATGTATTCCGTGTAAACAACACTTTAACAACTAAACCTGTAAAAAAACAAAATATGAAACAAACCAGAGACATTGTTGTAGTTTTTACGTTCCCCGCTTGTTTGTTGGGGCAAATATCTTTAGTTATATCTGTCGCTCTTTTTTTATTAGACTGAAAGAGACGCAGATAAACGATTTAATTTTAATGTTCGCTATTGCCCCGTGATAATTTTTCTTTTGGTTACACGTTTTTTGTATTTAACCTATTTTATACGTATTAAGAATAATTGATTAAATTAAATACCGACTGTGTGTGTTTGTGTTAGTATTCTTTAAATACAGTGTATTAAAGTGTAAAACTTAATTTATTTTTGATTATGTTGACAAAATAACTGCAATACCCTTGAAGTGTTCAATTTCGCATTTTGTGTAAAAGTAAGTGTAGTCGTAGAAAAACGATTGTATGCAACGTCGTATAAATAAGTAGGTCAAAGAATGTTCGTCAGGTAAAGTTTTTTTTCGATTTTGCTCAACTTTTTGATACTATTTTGCAGTAATTAACAAAAATTCTATTAGTTTTTATACATATTCTCAAAGACCGTTTTCGTTAAATCTGCATAAATTGAACAGTTTTTTGATTATATGTTTCATTTGTGCATAATATACCGTAATCTAATAGCTGTTTCGTGATGTTTGCTTGGAAAGGTGAAAAAAAGATGATTATTATTGGTTAAAATTATGTTACACTACGTAATACACACATATACGTTGGAAAATGAGTCGTCTAAGGAATAAATTGAAAAGTTGTTTTTTATTTTCATATATTTTTTTCAGCAAGAGTATGTTTGTTTAGCTAGAGCAATTTTAAGGAAAATTTCCGAAGTTTACGTGATATTTTTAGGAATAAACTGAAGTATTTCATTAAAATTAAAATACAAAAAATAAGTTGACTCTATGTTTTAATTATATAATATAAAACATATTACGGGGCATCAAACAAAAATCAAGCGAAAAGTTCGCAAAAATCGACGTCCTCACTAAACAAGCTCTGCAAGAATTGAGTTTTCAGGTATTAAATAATAACATATATGGACCAAAAGTATTTTTATCTACACTCACACTGTAAGTCCTCTAAAACGTGTTCAAAAACGGTAGGCAATGGCTAGCATTACCACAACCGATTTTACTATGATAAGCTTTTTATCTGTGGCAGTAACGTAATTTTAACTTTATATGCTCAAATATTGATGTGCTATGAGTTTTGATAACATAATGTAAATCCTGTGCTCCTTCCTGACCAACGGCACGCGCCCGCGCGGCCGCCGACACGCGCCTCCCCGACCGCCGGCATAATCGAGTTGGCCATGGCGGTGCAATGGCGGTCATTCTATGGTTTCCGAGCACTTAATTTAATATATATAATATGAGTGTAGATAAAGCAGTGTATGCAACTGTACGTAATTAGGCCTTAAAACACTCGTGTGATATTATTATGAAACTCGCCTGCGGCTCGTTCCATAAAACCACACTTGTATTTTAAGGACCCTTATTACGTAACAGTTACATAATAGTAGTTTATGTAACTGTTACGTAATAAGGGTCACCCGTGTGATCTTATTATGAAATTCGCCTGCGGCTCATTTCATAAAACCACACTCATGTTTTAAGGCCTAATTACGTACAGTTGCATACACTGCTTTATCTACACTCATATTATTTATTCTAAATGCCTTATTTGGAAACCATAGAATGGCCGCCATTGCACCGCCATCATGGCCAACTCTCGTGTGCCGGCGCACACTGGAACCCGCCCATATATAGCTGTACTCAAAACTACAATAAGTAAAATTAAGCAAAAAAAAGTACTATTTCACATTCGTAATGTCAAGTAGTGTTTATAATAATTATTGTTTACATTATATTACAATATAAAATATTCCTATGATGACGATGACGTTACATATTCATCGATAAACATGTCAACAGCTTCCGGGTGAAATATTTTTGTATTAATAATTGGCAGAGGTCGTGTGCAGGTGATGATGGGAACTGAAGAAACCAAGAGTCTCTGTCATGTTGTCGATTCTAGAAGTTTTACGACTAAATCTCTCTCGATAGTTTTTAAAGTCCTTATTCATCGCTTCCTGGGCCTCTTCACTTAATTGCCTATAGGGATCAAGTGCTCAGATATTATTGCTTCTCCTTGAATAAGGACTTTATGAACAGTAGGTGTCATGCGACACCACGGGTACAGTTTTACATATAACTTTGCTTTGTAAGTATGTTTTGAATTTACACGTATCGATCTTGTAGCCACTGGAAATTGTTTGTAAAATTATGTAAAAGCGACGTATGAGTCCTTCATCTATTTTAGTAATTTCGGCTGATATTTCGTAGTTTTGGAAAAAAATTCGAGCCACATTACCATTATTAGTATTGCCAAAACATGGTTTTGGTTGAATTTTTATTTATTAAAGTTTTTCTTTAAACTCTTTGTGGATCCCTTTTTTGTTTTAATCAACTTTTGATTTATGCATTTTGTTAACACTCCAAGATCGTATCTCTAATTTATATGCAATGTGTAACAAAGCTTCGGAAAGTCGAATCCAAGCATGTAAAACCGATATAGCAAATGATAAATATTCTGATCTAACAGGTTTCTGTAGTACTTTGTCTAAGTAATTAAATTTACTGGAAGTAACTTCGCATAAAAAACATTTCAAAGTAGATTTAGTATCTGATAACGCGTTATAGACCTTTTGTATTTACTTTTAAATATCGTGTTGCACAATTCTCGGCGTTGAATAAAAAAATTATCACTTTTTTCATCTGAAACAGTCGAAATGTATAGAAATAACCTTAAGGTAAAAATGGTAAAATATTACGCACTAAACCATTGTTTTAGTGAGAAAAAGTTACATTTTCGCTAAAGTAAAAACGCCTGATCAAATAGTCAGAGCAAAAAATTTGGTCTGTATTCGGAAACTGGACAACATCTTTTACTTTCGAATAAATAATCCTAATAATGATCACTTTTTTAGCTATCATGCCTAAAAATTATCAAAAGATGGTGTCCATTATCGGAAATATGACCATTTTTATTAAATTACAATATAAGTTACTATTTGTCGGACTATCACAAACAAATAAGTGCTTTTAGGACTTAAAATACGTAAAACATAATCTACATACCTTGATCAAGATAAGACAATTCGGATTTTGAGTTATACCAACTACAATTACTTGAAATAACTCTATTTTGTTAATCAATACTAATTACCACTGACGTGACATACAAAATCCTAGACCTTTGACATAATGCAACTACGTAATGATAACTGATAATGAAGGTATTTTTCTGCAATGAGGTGCAATATTTCCCTGTTTATGCATATATTTCAATTTGAGTACAAAATACCCACAATTGCAAAGTTGAGTTTTGAGCACTGCGATGTATGGGCGGGTTCCAGTGTGCGGCGGTCGCGCGGGCGCGTATCGGGCTGTCGGCGTCGACGTCGGGAGGGTGTAGGTGTACATTATGTTATCAAAACTCATAGCACATCAATAATTGAGCATGAAAAGTTAAAATTACGTTACTGCTACGGATAAAAAGCTTATCATAGTAAAATCGGTCGTGGTAATGCTAGCCATTGCCTACCGTTTTCGAACACGTTTTAGAGAACTTACAATATGAGTGTAGATATAGTACATTGTTGTAGAGGCTTGAAAGTAAGCTATAGGTGGATCGAGTTAGTTCGAGGGCCGAGCCGCCAGGGGAGGCCCTCGAAGATACGAGTCCACCTATAGCGCTTTCGGCCGAGATATTACATAGTGCTTTTCACGACTACTGTGAGGAAATAAAAAAAACATTTGTCATATTAATATAAATGCTTTAATAGAATATCCAATTCAGTATTCCATTCCCGCCTTTTTACTTTTTTTTTCACTTTCAAGAAGCGTTTTTCTGTTGTTTGCTTCAAACCGACTCATTACTTAGAGGCGGTTTTGGTAGAAAACCACAAACGGCTAAAAAAGTAAAAACGCCTGAAGGGTGAATAAATGGTTTTGCCGTTTCTTTTTTTTTAAACAGGTAGTTGGCCCGATAAACAACCTTATTTTATTTTTGAAACATAAAGTTGTGCCAAAAAAAGACCTTTTAATGTTTTTAATGAATGCAATGACGCCAATGACATAACTGGACAATTTACTTTCCGACTAATGACATTTCATCGCTACAATAACATTTCTGTAGTGGTGGTTTAGGTTCTACAGGAAATACTTACTTTCCAGCTTGGATTTTGACCATCTTTTGTCACATTTCCGAACAGTAGCGTGAAAAACTACTATTTTGCAATACCAAGACTTCGAATTATCTTATCAATCTTATCATATTCAATTCATGTATACGTTATTTCATTATTAGCGATTTTCGTTTTTAAATCGTTACCGTACTTTTAACAATTTTCGTCTCCGGCTGCGCCTACGGCTCAAATAACCCACGCCACTCACCTTTTTTGACCCCTCTTATACAACTATTGCATAAAAAACTATTTTTTTTATTTAGTTACATTTTTCCAATAACATAACTAGTGTTGCTCGTATATAATAGTTGTTGCGACCTGATTATATTGTAGGTACCTTTGTACTATTGTAATTTGGCTAACAGTAAAATTTACACAGTCAGCTAAAGTAGGTATGTACTCAATCAAAGTAATAAACAGGTTGTTAGAATCTGTAACCGAAGTAAGAAGCTGAAACAGAAACAAATAAAAGCTTCGTGTAATAACATCTTGCCTCGTTGAAGGTATTTCCGACACGGCATCGGCATCAATGTCACGGACTGCAGAGAAGCAATATTGTACATTTATAATTAAATCGGAATTGCTCTGCAGATAACACCTACGCAATCATTCTTTTTTACGTAGGATGTGTTAATAACTTAAATATTATTATGCATACAAAAAATCTAATAACCCGTTTATGTAAAAAAAAATACAGGAAACTAATAACCAATGATCGGATTTTAGGGTGCAACATGGAATTAATTACCTAAAAAAATATGCTAATATGGATAATTCTCAGGATTTTAAGACTCACGATGTTTACTTTAATTAGGTACATAAAATATATTTCAATAAAATTTTAACGTTTAAAACAACTTTTTTCACTTAATAAGTGTATGTATTCCGCCGTGTTACACCATAAATTCCGATCACTGCTAATAACTGAAAAAAAAAACAAGTACAGTATGCCAGTAATATTGAAAAACCACACTAATAAATTGCCGCAGAGCGATTTTAATAAGAAAAGGCAGGTTCAAATCTTGCTAATAAGGATCTAGGTAAGAATAGTTGCTATGCAACTTAGACCGTTATACATTAACCCTAATCGGTCATCGAAAATGAATGATGATGATGAACTCGTCGAATTACTGGACAGCCAAACAAGGCATAAATAAAGAAAAATCCTGGATAACCAGCCTCAGAGACGAAAACGGGAAAAAATGCAGCAGCAAAATGTAGGGATCAAGTTACAGAGATTTGCACCAAATACTATAAAAAACTATATTCCTCCGACTCTTCACATTCATTATTCACCAATAGCTACTCTTGTCCTGTTACCGTTACCCCCATCACTGACAATGAAGTCAATGTGGCTCTCAAAAGCATGAAGTACCAAAAGAGCCCTGGGGATGATGGTGTTACAACGGAAGCACTTAAATCCGGAAAAACTACCTGGTTGCCTTATTTCACTAACTTTTTCAATTCCATTCTGTACAGCGGTAAAATCCCCCCTACATTATGCCACTCAAATATAGTACTCCTACACAAAAAAGGCGATAAGACAGATATAAACAATTACAGACCCATCAGTCTTACATCTCATATCTACAAATTGTTTATAAAGGTAATAGAAAACAGAATCGCCCCACTCCTGGATAGACATCAGCCACCCGAGCAAGCTGGTTTTCGCCCGAGTTTCTCCACTACAGACCACCTCCATACATTAAATCAATTAATGGAAAAATCCAACGAGTTCAACGTACCTCTATACCGTACCTCTATATCGTCGAAAATGCCTGGAAGAACTTCTGGTCCATGAAGACGCTATTGAAGGGCGACCTTCCGCTGTGTCTCAAACGTAAACTCATTGACATGTGTATCCTGCCCATCCTAACCTACGGTGCGTAAACCTGGTCATTAACTGAGGCCCTAAAATCTAAACTCAAGGTTTGCCAGCGAGCAATGGAGCGTAGTATATTAGGTGTTCGTAGAACTGATCGAATCAGAAACACGGAACTACGCTCCAGAACTCGAGTTGTAGATGTAGGTGCCAAGACCGCTAAGTTGAAGTGGGACTGGGCTGGACATGTCTGCCGCATGCACCCGGACAGTTACCCAGTGGGACCCACGATACACCATTGATGACGCGCGCCGAGGTGCAGGCAGACCGAAGAGGAGATGGCGGGACGACCTGGACGCTTTTGACACAGAATGGTGGCAAACTTCAAACGACCGGATTGAGTGGAGAAAAAAAGGGGAGGCCTTTGCCCAGCAGTGGGACACTAACACAGGCTAATAAAAAAAATAAAAAAATGATGATTGTATCCTGTTGTCCCTCATAAGGGACATATTTAGGGCTCTCAGAAGGGATTTCCATTGGTCACGGGCCTGTGCGGCCTCCTCCAGGTCCGTCCAACCAAGGCCAGTTGATGCAGTCTCCTTTCCAACTGTGCGTCTCCAGTTGGTACGAGGGCGACCTTTACCCCTTTTTCCAGGGACTTGCCAAATCAGCCCTTGCCTGGGTAGGTGTTTATTTGGCTTTCGTAAAACATGTCCTATCCAGTGCCACTTCCGCCAAAGTATCTCCTTAGCTAAAGATTTTTGGCCGTTCATCATACTTGGTGTTTAGGCGCATAGCTTTCGTTTTAGCACAGTTGATACGCAATCCTTCTCTTGCTGCCTGGTAGCCCTGCGCATCACGTCGTCCAAGAAAATCAGAAACAGCAATGGCAAGCAATGGAAGCAGACCTGATTAACTCCAGTAGTGATGGGTATCGGATCTGACATTTGACCCTTGTGTATTACTCGGCCAGTGGATCCCTCATAAAAGCACTTAATTATTTCTATGACCTTGACTGGCATTCCGCTTTGCTTCAGTATTCGCCATATGCTTGTCCATTTCACCATGTCCAAAGCCTTTTCGAAGTCCACGAGTAGAACATGGAGCTGGCTTTTCATCTCATGACTTTGTTTTAAGATCATGCGCAGGACGTTAATCTGATCCGTACACGATCGTCCCGCTCTGATTATCCCTGAGCCTGCAATCGACAGCGCCGACATTCTGTTCAGCAGATCCTTACACAGAACCTTGGAGCAGACGGGCAGCAAGTTTATTCCGCGTCAGTTGGAGCACCGGGACAGGTCTCCTTTCCTCAGCTTGATAATTATACCCTCTTTCCAACATTTGGGTACTTGACCCGTTTCCCAGATGTTTGTGAATAGGGGATGCAACACACTACTTAGCCATTGCGCTCGGGTTGGTTTTCGGTGGTTCAACCGGGATGCAGTCATTTCCTGGAGCCTTTCCACTCTTCAAGCTTTTTATAGCACGGGAGATTTCATTGATGTCTTGAGGGTAGATTTTTATATAAACTATGTGTAAACTGGTTTTCCCTCTTCATCGAAAAAATAATTATTATTAAAAAAATAACCAGTATTTTAAATCTGTATCAAACAGAATACTCTCTTATGCGTCGCGCAGTCGGGTATATAAGACGAGAAAGTTCCCAGTTCGTTATAATCTAAAAGGAAGTTCAGAACTAAAACTTTTCATTTTATTTAATGTGTCAAAGGGTTGGCAGTCATTACACTTTCCTTATTAAAACGATAACGAAGGATCAAACTTAGCGACTGAAATTTAGCGTGAGAAGTAGTTACCCTGCTTTACTTAGAATACAGAATATATTCATAAATATTCCATCTGGTCATAAAACAAAATCAAAACTGGATAAATATGTACCTAAGTGATAGTTTAATATCCGTGTTCTGTTTCTTTTCAACCGACTTCAAGATTTCGAAGGAGGAGGTTATCAATTCGTCGGGATCTTTGTTTTTGCTATTTTATTTTTATTTTTTATTTTTATGTATGTTCACCGATTATTCGAAGACGGCTGGACCGATTTGGAAAATTCTTTTTTTGTTTGAAAGAGTATACTTTACAGGTGGTCCCATTGTAACCAGGTCAGGATCTGATGATGGGATCCTGGAGAAATCGAAGGAACTCTTCAACTATTATAGGCACAACTATAGTGATTTGAGTATTTTTTTCAGCAGCTCGAGCATTTGGTGTTGGAAAGGTGGATGCTAAGTGAAGTCGGTTCTTTTTTGTTTAAAATTATTTGCGACTCAAGTTTTAAAAAACCGGCCAAGAGCGTGTCGGGCCACGCTCAGTGTAGGGTTCCGTAGTTTTCCGTCCGTCACAGAAAGTGTCCCCACTTAAGAGTTAAAATAACACCGCCATGTAGGATATGATATGAGCGTTCCACCTACAGCGACATCTATCGGCAAATTAAGTAAACTATTGCGCGCGAGCCTAAAGTATGGAAGATGATTTTTATGGGATAATTCTTTATTGCGTGAACCGATTTTCACCGTTTTTACTTTATTTGAAAGCACGTCATTTTATTGTGATTTTGTAGAAATTACAAGTACAATAAACACCTGCTTATACGGTTAAATTACAAACTTAGTACAGAAATTATTTTGTAATTTTTTTTCAAAAACTATTAAACCTATCAAGTTCAAAATAATTTTCCTAGAAAGTTTTTATAAAGTTCTACTTTTGAGATTTTTTTCATATTTTTAAAACTTATGGTTCAAAAGTTAGAGGGGGGGGGGACACATTTTTTTTTACTTCTGGAGCGATTAAATCCGAAAATATTTACATTATCAAAAAATGATTTGAGTACACCCCTATTCATTTTTAAATACCTATCCAACAATATATCACACGTTAGGGTTGAAATGAAAAAAAAAAATCACTCCCCACTTTACGTATAGGGGAGGTACCCTAATAAATAAAAAAAATCCACTTTTTATTTTACCACATTGTCGGCGTGATTGATATACATATTAGTACCAAATTTCAGCTTTCTAGTGCTAACGGTCACTGAGATTATCCGCGGACGGACGGACGGACGGACGGACGGGCAGACATGGCGAAACTATAAGGGTTCCTAGTTGACCCTAAAAACGCACCCTAAACGGAACCCTAAAAACACACTGTTTGATTTCTATTCACGATTGATAACATCTTGATTGTTTATTGCCACTTCGCACTATTTTTCCCCAACAGAAACACGTGGCAATGGTATATTTTAATTAATTACCTACATAATTACCAATAATACTGCACCAAACCCTGAGCTCTAGGAATTGTATTCTTTAAGTGGGTTGCATACTCTGACCTCCACCGATGAACATCTGCCAAATGCCCGGATCTTGGACTAAGCATAGGGTCGCAAGTAGCAATCTAACTGGAGGGATTAATTTGCTCTCGTTATTTTGTCATATTTTCCTAGGCTAACTTTCCGTCTATGTGTAACAAGGTGAAAAAGTCTGTACTTACATACATTTCTTGACATCGACTTTACACTAATATCAATACTATTATTAGTAAGCATAGAGGATTTTTTTGTATGTTGGATTGTTTACACAAAATATCGAAAGAGAGAAAACTTTCTAATATATTTTTTCCTTAATGGCATTCTACTTATAAAAAGCAAAGCTGCGGTATACAAATTTTGTTACAACTTTTTGTTTTTTAAGCTACGCTTTTGGCAATAACATTTCGACGATACAATATTTCGGTATAAGTATAAAAACTCAACTTAAAGCAGAGCTTTTAATGTGGAATTTTACATTTTTAATATCAAAAATAAATTTTGCATGTCTGTTTTAATACGAAAATCATACCACATAAACCCTATCAGGCTTAACCGGAGAGGTTAGTACTCTCCGGTTAAGCCGGCTACGGTATTGCGCGTAAAGGGCTTTAGATGTAAAGGACTAAACATTTTACGGACCTCCAAAACTAAAAATATTAATCGTGCGGCACTCTATCAATGGTCCAAAATTCACAACTTTCTCTCGATGCGCACAATTTTTTTCACTTCTGTACTGAGTGAAAACCATACTATTTACAGGAGAGCCAAAACCGTTAACTGTCCCGTACTGGTCATAAAATAACTTTAAATGCAGTTTTATTATAAAATTTACCCCCTTTTTTTGCATATTATTACTTTTATTTATATATTTATTTAAACTTTATTGCAATAGAAATATATATATATATATATTTATATTGCAATATTATATATATATATATATATATATATATATGCATAAATATATACTTTTCGTCTAAAGTAATAGCCGTCATCGGATTAAAAAAACCGACTTGAACCGTATTAGTTTTTCCAAAACATAAAAAGAATGTTCACGGTAGCTTTTTATCACCGCATCGCTCGCCGTCCGCAGGATGTTCATTCTCACACCTTGGAACCTGGCTGCGGAATGAACTCCCTGCCGAGGTTTTCCCAGCGGGCAACAGTACGAGGTTCTTCAAAAAAGGAGTGTATAGGTTATTAAATTAAAGGGTAGGCAACGCGCATATGAATCCTCTGGGGTTGCAGGCGTCCAAAGGCTACGGTAACTGCTTACCATCAGGCGGGTCGTATGCTTGTTTGCCACCTTCGTGGTATAAAAAAATACAACCGAAGTGGTATAGTCAGCAGAAATACAAAATTACAAAAGTAACTAGACATATAAATATACATACTCGTATATTACTAAACAGCGCGTCAAACAATTGTTGGACTAAAACAAACAACCTAACGAAGAAAAACTTAGAGGCAATAATCCGTATGTATCCGTATTTTGGTATAGTTGTAGATAAAGGTGTCTTACACATGATACTAAAAGTACTGGTGGGTGGGGGGGTAAAGCGGAAGGTGGGGAGGGGGGTAAAGGTTTTTTTCAGTTTTTCGTAAATAACTCACAAACTCATTCAAAAAATGTTCTTTTACTTAAATCATCCTCGATCGACACCTCAATCGTTAAGGTTGGATCGAAAAAAAAAATCACCGCCCCACTTCATGTGTACCTTAATTTTTTTTTTCAGATATTGTTTTTTAACTTTGTCGAAATTTCAATTTTCTAGTACTAACCACCACAAATTCCGTAAATGCAAAAAACATTTTTTTACCACGACGGTGGCAATCAAGCATACAGCCCGCCTGATGGCAAGCAGTTACCGTACCCTATGGACGCCTGCAACCCTAGAGGATTCACATCCGCGTTGCCTACTCTTTAAGAACCTATGCAACAAATGCAAATAAAGGCCCACGACGAATGCGAAAATTTTAATAGTAATTCGTCATCTACGTCGTAGCATTGTCCATACTGTTAGGTACCATCGGGTCCATCATTGCATACCCAATTTATTAATGAATTCATTCATAAATTAGGTATGCAATTATGAACCCAGTACCTAACTAAAAAATCAGACCCCAATAGTCAGTTCAGAGCAGGGGCCGGAAAACCCCTCTTCAGGCTTAAGCCTATCGATTCGGTAACCCAATCAATTTGGTAACCTCATGGTATGATGGGCATAAGGTTACCCAATTGTAACGGTAAACTTATTGAATTGGTAACCATAACCTTTAATCGAGTTCAGCTCAATACCCTATCGCGATAGGGTATTTGTTAAGGGTTTTCATTCGGTTATGATGATAACCTTATCATCAGTTGTTTGTTGCTTTGCTACATTTAAACTAGCTCGCTACTGGTATAGAGCTCTGATCGTAGTCGAATTTGGGACATTTATAAATATAATATCATTCTATGAATGTTTGGAATACAAAAAATGTCATCTAAAAAGGACATATCAGAAAAAAACGTAAAAATTATATTTTTTTATGAAATACGTATTTACATTTGTAGAGCAAATGAGTTGTCGCATAGGCGACAAAAGATAAAGGTCAAAAGACTTCGGACTACGGTGGCATGGTGCAAAATTATCAGAATGGTACGTAAAAACGAGAGAGGAGTTGAAACTTCGTGGTCGGAATATTGAGTAAAATTTTGTGAAATTCAATTAACCGACAGGAGTTGTTATTCGACATACCAGACAATCCAATTAAGCAGCAAACTTTACTAATATAAACACTTTAGCGCCATTACTATAAATTCATTTTTAAGAACACTTTAAGCGGGTACGAATATTATTCAGAGCAATGACGCGTAGTTTCAGCGACCGCCAGGCAACCGGATGGCTCGCGGTATTTAAGCTCCTGAAGTGACGAGGGACCGCCCTGTGCAACCCGAACTGACCCAACTTGGACTGCAGCGGAAATAGAGGGAGGGTGCAAAAATTGTTTTTTATCGCGAGGCAACCGATTGAAACAGCGGTTGCCTGAAAGAAGGTTACATAACAACATTTTAATGCCATCCCTCCTGGTTGCACTGGTTTCTCTGTACGAGAGCAAAAAAAAAATTAAAATTGTCAGGCAACCGCTTGAAAATTATCATGCTTGCTCTTCATCACATACAGACACCGGAAACAAATTGCCATCCACCCAGGCCGGGCAGTTATCGAACCATCAGAATTGGAAGCTGAACGCAAGGTGAATTTTTCTATCGGTGGAGGAGAACTTACTTAAAAACGCACTTATAATCATCGAAATCGGTTGCCTCGCGATAATTGCACAGGGCGGTTCGTCATCACTTCAGTAGCTTAAATACCGCGAGCCATACGGTTGCCTCGCGGTCACTGAAACTACGCATCATTGGTTTAACTATATGTGTGTAGGCTTAAGTGTATGAGTAAATTTAAGTCAAAAAATGAATCGCACGAAGAGGTGTTTTCTAAATTTGCTTACTATTTCTACGATAACTTAACCGACATGAAAGTCATCAGATCGCCACGTAACCTGGCTCAAACGACGCATATAAAAACCGGCCAAGAGCGTGTCGGGCCACGCTCAGTGTAGGGTTCCGTAGTTTTCCGTCCGTTACAGAAAGTGTCCCCACTTAAGAGTTAAAATAACACCGCCATGTAGGATATGATATGAGCGTTCCAAGTACAGCGACATCTATCGGCAAATTAAGTAAACTATTGCGCGCGAGCTTAAAGTATGGAAGATGATTTTTATGGGATAATTCTTTATTGCGTGTACCGATTTTCACCGTTTTTACTTTATTTGAAAGCGCGTCATTTCATTGTGATTTAGTAGAAATTACAGGTACAATAAACACTTGCTTATACGGTTAAATTATTTTGTATTTTTTTTTCAAAAACTATTCAACCTATCAAGTTCCAAATAATTTTCCTAGAAAGTTTTTATAAAGTTCTGCTTTTGAGATTTTTTTCATATTTTTAAAATTTATGGTTCAAAAGTTAGAGGAGGGGGGGACACATTTTTTTTTACTTCTGGAGCGATTATTTCCGAAAATATTTACATTATCAAAAAATGATTTTAGTAAACCCCTATTCATTTTTAAATACCTATCCAACAATATATCATACGTTAGGGTTGAAATGAAAAAAAAAACACTCCCCATTTTACGTATAAGGGAGGTAACCCTAATAAAACATTTTTTTCCACTTTTTATTTTACCACTTTGTCGACGTGATTGATATACATATTAGTACCAAATTTCAGCTTTCTAGTACTAACGGTCACTGAGATTATCCGCGGATGGACGGACGGGCAGACATGGCGAAACTATAAGGGTTCCTAGTTGACTACGGAACCCTAAAAAGCCGATACCAACGCCGATATAAAACTCAATTCTTCCCAAAATGTCACTTAAGGTGTTTTCCACTGTAATATGTATTAAAAAAGCCTTTAGTTCAACAAGGTCCAAACAAATTTTGGTTAAATGAAAAAGAATTATCGATGTTTTTTTTATTTGATAAAATTTTATGTTAAAGGAGAAGGTTAGGTTGGTTTAAGTTATGACGATTTAATTTTTTTATTAGATAGATAGATAGATATAATTTTATTCAATAAAGCACACACTACAGAACATAAAAAAACAGAGGTTGAAAAATGCATACCTAAAGGTAAACACTAGAACAAAACAACACATACAATAAAATACATTACAAGATAGAAGATTTTTTATAAAATAGAATAGAATAGAAGATTTTTTATATCTTTAGTTTTAAAAGGCCCGAACCTAAATATTCCACTAATTAAGAATATCGCCCTACTGCGAAGTTACAACAATTTTTGAAACCTGTTATACATCTAAAATGGTTATTTATTTTGCGAGCCTTAATACCCTGATAGTGTTTTATAAGGTCAACAGTAATAGTTTATAAAATATGATTTTTTTGGGAGCTACGGTTTTTATTATTATTTTTATATAAGAAGATTGAATGAGTTTTACATATTATCTTGATGATGTAGGAAAATATTTTATTTCAAATAAAGATAAGCCTTATATGGCTCACCTACCTTAGGTACATATTTTTACGGCATTCATATTTATTTTAAATATTTACGAACACGGTACAAAATTTTGAGTCGGTAAAAACAAATTCGGGAAGTTTCTAAATAATTATTGTGAAAATTTAATTCGCCGTTTCTTCAAGTTTCCTCATCCAAAACCATTTACATATTATTTCCTCGCATAAATTATGAATCTCAAAACTTTTATTTATAAACTTCCTTGTAGATTGTAATGGTTAAATAAAATAATAATGGTTATACCTTCTCGAAACCTCGAAAGTATAGTTATCTATAAAGTAAAAAACGATATCCAAACGAGTTGCGTGGCTGCTCCAATTTAATTTAAAACGGAATGTAGGTTTACAATATTGTTGAATTTGACAACCAAAACAAGCGACGCTACCTGCAAAACCTGTTTGTACTGATAGCTTAAATAGGCCTGCGGCCGAGCCTTGGTGCCCGTAACGACTGCAGTCATTTAATAATAAGCCTAATTTAAGTGTGCGTAAAGATAACATTCATTTGAGCTGGTCCAATACCCTATCATAAGGTAACCAAATTGATAGGGTGTTGAAAGTGGTTAGTGGTACCTTAAGTTAACATGATCGATACGGTTACCATATCAATAAGGTTACCTTCTCATGAGGATACCAATATAATAGGGTTTTTAAACCACCTCTAAAAAAACCCTATGAAAAACCCCTGTTATAGTATCCAGTCCCGATCCCTGGTTCAGAGGTTTACTGTTAACAAAGTTTGAATCCTTAAGTGTATTCGTGAAAACGAAAGGATACCAAAGCTACAGCGAATAGCTTTTTTAAAGGTTTCTCTAGCGAATGAACAGAAGTTACTTTACGACTTAAATTTATGGCGATCTGCTATGACTAACCGGTTTGTCCCGCCCTCACCTTATTTCATAATACAGTTCTGTGTTTAATTTGGTATGTAAATACTAAATGCCTGTACTTAGTAAATACCAGATGTTAAATATAATAATTCCAATGATCATCACGTTCATCACAAGTGAGATAGCAGTCTTTGAGTGAGTTCCTATTATGACCTCTCTTTATTCCTCTAGTTCATCCCTATCGTGTAGCCAATCCTATAAAATATGTTTTTCTACTCCCATACTTTTATCTGTAATTTATCTCGCCAATTTCGAGATCTCGCGAGATTGGGAGTTTCGTGTGTTTATTCATGCAAATAATCAGAATATTTTAATCAAATAGGAAAAAAGTAATAAAAATGAAGATATTATGAAATCAACATTTATTTTTACGAAGTTTTTCAATATTTTTTTATGTATGTAACATTATTTGACGTAACTATCAATCTTTTTTTTTAATAAACTTTTAACACTTATACTACTTAGAGTACTAACGTACCTAATAAAATGAAATAAACAATCAGTCCTCTCTTCCTATATCTAACAAAAGTCTTTTAATAATAAAACAGTTCATTTAACTTCATTTACTTATAACAAAACAACAACAAAAAACTAATGATACTCATTAAAACTTTCCGTACCACCTAGTGCTACGCTCGTAGCCACGTATTTATCGTATGTAGCGCGTAGTAGCTACGAAGAGAGAACCCGGCAGTCGGGTTCCTGGTCGTGAAAGTGTTAACTATTAATTATGTTGTCTATGTTGAGTTAACTATTAATATGAGATATTAGTATTAAATAAAGAAAACACCTACTGTATAAGATGTCATAATCAATATATCTGCGACACAGAAATAAACTACTTTTAAAAGACGCACATTACGTACATTTCGACAATAGTCTAAACAATACTGCCATAAGAGTTTATAATTTACTGTCAAATGAAATAAAAAATATAGAAGACTTCAAAACGTTTGATAAGACAGTTAAGGAATATTTTCTTAAACGTCCATTTTACTCGATAAATGAATATTATGATAGGGTCTTTGACCAATGTACCTGACATTGAGTCCTTCGAGCTTTGACCTCTGAAATTCTGAAATTTAATTTATTTTATTACACAATTATTTATTATTTTTATTTGTTACTGATAAATGTATCGTGCTTGACATATTGTTTAAATTATTATTATTTTATTTGCTTTTATTTTTGCCACATTGATTTATAATGGTAATGTATGATTATATGTATATTAATTATCCTATTTCACTTGCCTTATGTAAGTTACTGCCTAATTGTTTAAAAATTGTATTTGATGCATTGTTATGTATTATAATGCAAATAAATGATTGACTATTGACTATTGATGTTTTTATGCTCGAGTGCAATCTCGCCAATCTCGCGAGCTATCGCCCATTTTTCGGCCGAGATCAATCTCGTTAAAAAAGGCCGAGATCGAGATTGCATTCCCTAAGCACTTGGCTTCATGTGAAAAAATTAAGATAAAATATATTTATTGTTCAATTTAGTCACATTACAATGCACTTATGAACGTCAAGAGAGAAAAAACGACTACCGGTTCTAACCCTACACCTGTGACCCGATAAATATTTTAACCGGCAATAATCTGGGCGGGACTTATTTTTTAAAATAGTAATTAATAAATCCAATCCTAAAATACACAATAAAATAAAATAAAATGTTTATTCACGAAACGGCTTACAATTTTTCTACAACAGTTCTTCTGCCAAACCATAGTGTGGTTTGTTGGTTAGTGGGGTGGTGTAATGCGTAGTTCGTCCAGAAAACATATCAAGACAGTTGAAAAATCAATCATCTATTTTCTATCTTAATAATCAGGTAGGGAATATTCTATTATTGAGCTGCTGTCATTGTCACTTAATGCCAAACTTCATATTTAGGGCGAAGTTGATTGGTAGACATAGTCTATACTATATACTAGTAGTTAAAGCAATGACGCGTAGTTTTAGTGACCGCTAGGCAACCGGATGGCTTGTGGTATTTAAGCTCCTGAAGTGATGAGGAACCGCCCTGTGCAACCCGAAATGACCTAACTTGGACTGGAGCGAAAAAAGAGGGGGGCTGCAAAATTTTTTTTTTATTGCGAGGCAACCGATTGAAACAGCGGTTGCCTGAAAGAATGTACCCTGGTTATATAACAAAATTTTAATGCCATCCCTCCTGGTTGGACTGGTTCCCTGTACAAGAGCGAAGAAAAAAAAAATCGTCAGGCAACCGCTTGAAAATTAGCATGCTTATTCTTCATCACATACAGACACCGGAAACAAATTGCCATCCGCCCAGCCCGGGCAGTTATCGAACCATCAGAGTTGGAAACCGGACGCAAGGTGAATTATTCTATCGGTGGAGGTGAACTTAGGAAAAACGCACTTACAATAATTGAAATCGGATGGCATTTGTTTTATGAGTTTTGTATGATGTGGAAAACGATATGCCTAAATGCCATCCCTCTCCTATGAAATTTCATCCCCATGTGGCAATTGATCGCGACACATTTTATTGCGCGTATTCAAGTTTGACGAATTTCTCGTTTGTAGGGGTGGTCATACACATCACACAAAATTCAAAAACCAATTGCCATCCAATTTCGATGACTGTAATTGACAACATTAAATTTTTTTGAGTGCTACTTTTTATTGTATGGCCCGAAAGAACTCACAATTTTAAGAGACCCGTATTTTTTTTATTTTTGCGAAAATCCATGTTTTTTAGTAGAAAAATCCATTTATATTATTACTTGGGCAGAAAGGGCGTATGTTACAGTCGTCGAAGTATCGGCTAAATGACGTCACATGTTGTGTTTCATACACTGAAAAAAACGTTGAAATAGTTACATTGATTGACATTTACGTAAAAACCATAGCGTGACCATAGTGCGCTTAAATAGTTTGACATTTGAAGCACAAGATAAACGTCAAAACTTAAAATATCAAACCGCTAACTTCGAAAGATATCTTAAGGAATGTTGAAAATGCCTTGCACTAAATATTACCTAATGAAAACTTACAATAGCAACACATCTTTATAGCCCAGTTATTTACTGTTCTACCATCAGCTGAGGGAAGTACTATCTGAGACTATATAAGAAGAGAGGCCCATCTTGTTGTTTTTCTTGCGCCGATGTGTGTCATTATGTTGGTTTGTTTATTATATTGTGTGAGAATGTATATTTTATATTAGGCCACGTTTCCACCACAGATGTGCTAGGTATATGAAGGTATGCCTAATAATGAATAACTGAACGAAATTAAAATAGTTTTATTATAATACACCTTTTATTTCTCCCCTGATTAACACATGGTGAATTTTACTTCTCCAGTAGTAACATTCTAAGTACAGGAATGATATTTAACTTATTATTGACAAGTCATCAGAAAGTACTTAAGGACCTACTTAGGATACAGGTTTAAAAATGACAAGTGTTCACACTAATAAAATAAGTACTTTATTTCCTATAAAATGTAATTTATTTACCACAATCCAAAACAACTTCGGTTCGTGACATTTTAATTGTTTTAATTTCTCAGTTTTATCTGTAAAGGGACATTTCAACTTGAAAGCCAAATCGTCACAGATTCCGTTTGGACAAGCACAAACAGTCATCCATTTTATGATTGTTGGCTTCTTGGAGAAACTCTTGAAGATTTGGGACGTCAGCATCACTTCTATACTGTTTTCGTTTACAAATAGTAAATGAACATGAGGCTGCACTTAATAAAGGCCTTTGTCAGTTTGTACATAAGAACTCCGCGAAGGTAACGAAGCTTCGGTACCTCTTGTGCCAGGCAAATTATATTTATCCGAGCTTTGCAAAAACTCACACGCGGCAAGTTCCTGCTGTCAGCTTTGACAAATCTTTCTGAGTTTCTCGTGTCCGCTTCGTGGTAGAGGTATTGGTCAATACCCAACCGGGGTATTTTCCGAGGACTCCCTGAATTCCATCGTCAGGTCGTCGTAGAAGAAAGCAGTCCGGAATCCGTGAAAAAGCGAAAATCGTAGTCGTCGTTGAAGAATGCAATCAGGGGTCTGTTAGAAAGCGAGTTGTGGTCGTCGTAGAAGAAAGCAGTCCAGAGTCCGTGACAAATCGCAACACGTAGATAATTAAATTAATCCAAGGAAACGTAAATTACAAGCGAATATTCGAATTGAATGAATTAACTGTCAGCTGTCCTGTCAGGCTGTCACTGACAGTAGTGTTGTAATTGTCAAAGTTGTCAAACGGAAACCCGGAAGATTTTCATAGTGGTAGTATTGAATCAGCCGTGTGACGTCATTTTCCGGTTTACATATTTTGGTGTTTTTCCATAAATTACTGAAAAAAAAATCCACAAAAAATGATTTTTGTGTTCTACAAATGTATTTCTCGAAATGGTTTTCGATTTATAATATTTGGAAATTTTGAAATAATGTCAATTGCGTTTTTCCTAAGTTCTCTTCCCCCGATAGAAAAATTCACCTTTCGACCGGCTTCCAACTCTGATGGTTCGATAACTACCCGGCCTGGGCGGATGGCAGTTTGTTTCCGGTGTCTGTATGTGATGAAGAACAAGCATGCTAATTTTCAAGCGGTTGCCTGACAATTTTTTACAGGGAACCAGTCCAACCAGGAGGGATGACATTAAAATTTTGTTATATAACTAGCGTACATTCTTACAAGCAACCGCAGTTTCAATCGGTTGCCTCGCGATAAAAAAATTTTTTTTTGCACCCCCCTCTGTTTTCGTTCCATTCCAACTTTGGTCAGTTCGGGTTGCACAGGGCGGGTCCTGATCACTTCAGGAGCTTAAATACCGCGAGCCATCCGGTTGCTTAGCGGTCACTGAAACTACGCGTCATTGCTCTGAATATACATAGTACTTAGTAGATAGCCTGGGGGTAGATTATCCTATACTTTTTACTTAAGCCGAGGGCATCACGTGGTATGCTGGCCTTATAGATTAATTAGATTGCCACATAATCATATTCTTTTAGACCAATGATATTTACTATGGATGGGTTATACACAAACAAACTGAACAGAAAAAATACTTCCAAAGTTATTTCATAACCTAGCAACGATTCTGTTGTTTATATATTTTGACAATCATTACATCTTTGTCACTCTCATTGTTAGAAACTTACAGTTTGTCCCTTTCTCACGCGGGAGACGGGAGCTCATTAGCACGTGCGCATCTGACGCTGGCTGGTGCGCGACTAGCGACAATTGTTTGAAATCACTCATTTTAAGTGCTTCGCTTTTGGAGCGTGCATAACCCATCTGTCATTATTATATATTATGAATATTATGATAGACATCAAAATTTATTTAAAGACTTACTACCCCACAAATTTAAAATATGTACCTAGGTATAACGTATGCGGAATGAAATCAGGACAACATTCAATTTCTTATAAAATAAATACCTATAACATAGTTATTTTTATAATCTTTCATGGTTTTTAATAATGTATTTAATCACATTAAACGCCAGAGTAAGTTTACTCCAATGCGAGGTTTCAAACCAGTGTTGCCAGAGCACTACCAGCTAAAAGTACGGTCGTGTGTCAAAAAAGGTACGATTTTGACCTAAAAGGTACGATTTTTATTTAGTTTTACAAAATCGCCACATATAAGATCAGGGTCGTGTTTTATTGATGTACGGGTTATAATTTAGCTATTTGTCTCTCATTCTGACAAGCATATGCGTTAGAATTAGCTTTACATTGAAATTGTAAAGGTAACTTCTGAGCACCACGATCAGTCGTATATCGAAATTTTCGTTTTCTCCCTGTCTATCGCACTTGCTTATACGAGCAAAAGAGATGCAAATAGCGAGGTTTCGAAGTTGGCAGTAGGCCTCAGGTAACGATATTAGTCGAGTGCTGATGCCTAGAATAGATACTCTCATGAGAAACTCGGGCCAATGTGAATGGAGGTAAGTAACGGCCAACCCGCACGAGGAAACAGATTAGTGACTTCACATTTTGGTGACGATTCCTGCTACTTTCATCCTATATTTCTGTGACACAGTCTAGTGGCAGTTGATTTGACACGTGACGTTATAGTGGTATAAAATAATTATGATTGAATACAGTGACCATATTTAGGTAGATAGACCATGATGACAGTATTAACTAGATAACACGCTCGATATTCACTACGATGCACATTCTAGATCGTTAATTTTAGGATTTACGGTTCATGAACTAGGATCAATACGTCTGATTGGCGCTGCAAAGTATAATTTTAGTATGCTTTTGCCGGGTACGCTATAAAGTACGATTTTTAGTACGGTTTTCGCCGGGTAGGCCAAATAGTACGGTTTTAGTACGGTTTTCCGCAGGGTACGTTAAAGGTACGCAGAGGTCCAAAATAGTACGTAAAATCGTACCAAAAGGTACGGTCTGGCAACACTGTTTCAAACGAAAGTACTTTATGTCTATCGCTGTCGACAACAACAATGTACAGATTTTTTAAGATCTAAATTTATCTTCCATCGGATAACTTTTTAAGGAAGCTTCATATACTTGACATTTTTCACATTCTTGACCGTAAGATTATTGGTGTTCTCAAAATAATAGTTACCTTGCCACGAATTTCCATTTTAAACAACATAATATTAGTCATTAAAAAAATCCAAGAATGAAAAAACACCTGTTTTTACATTTTTTTACCAAACGACGTGGCCGTATTTTCGGTTATTTTTTTTAATTTTTGGAGACATTGGGCGTAACTTTTCTTAATTGTTAACTGATACCTATGTCTTTAAGATATTTTAAAACACTTTTACTGCCACATTTGAATGCCTTCCTGAGTTCTCTATAACATTTTGTGACTCAGCGGGCTGTCATTTTCTTTAATCGATCTCTCTCAGCAAACTGGCTAATGCTGGAATGTTTCCCTGAACCAGGCTTTCTTGTGGCAATTTTTGTAAAGAAAAAGGACGCAAAAATATTATAAATAGCTCTTTAGCTCTATCCCATTTCCACAAAATTTTCCACGGTCTTCGCTTTCAGTTATATCTCTTCGATTAACCATAATTTTAAGATAAAGAATCCAATGCCCATTAGAAGGTACGGGATTAATTACCAGATGTTTAAGCTTTCAATTGGCATTTATATACAATTTGAGTTTATTTCTTAACTTACTTTTTACGTCTTCAAAACTTTGCCCAGATTTCATTCCGCATACGTTACAGGAAAAAACGATTTATTCAGTAACTTTAAGTATTTGTTGCTTTCTCAAACAGAAATTAATCTAATTAGTCCGTAAAGGAATTTAGAAATATAGCGACTCAGAGTAGGTAGAGAGTGCTGATAGATAATGTTATCAAAGATTTGGGTAAGTATTATGAGCTCGATGGTAAACCAAGACGCACCCGAGGGAAGTTGTTAATTATTTTATCCTAATGGGCGGAGATAAAAGCAAGTGCCTCATTCGGGAAATACTAACAAGATAACTATGAATAGAAAGATAATTAGATAGCTTGTTTTAAGGGCCGACATAAGTAATCTTTACTTGATGAAACCAATATATAATTTATTTTATTTAACAAAATCACTCTTTCACGATGCCCAGGCATATCGCGCCACAGCGTGCATTCAGAATTAACATGATACCACGATGAAGACCTTTGACAGGAGATATTGCAGCTTATTTTTTACTTTAGCTGATATCTTTAGCACATATCAGAGATATATATCACGCCACACGTTACATATAAATATTGTAATTGTTCTTAGGAAATATATTGGTCCAAAAAATTGACTTTACGAATTACTGTTGAAAATTACCTGGTACACCTATACCGCAACCACTAGTGTACACGTTTCACTAATGTAATGTCTATGTATTTCTGTTGACGTTAGATAACGTTAAGTAGAAATTGGCGTAAACCGATTTAAAACAGACGACTGTATACCTACTCGTGGGAAAGCCTAATCCTTAAATCATTTCCAGTGAACGATTAACGATTTATCGGATTTAACCCTGCGGTCCGATGACCGAATTGTATAATGAATAGATTCTGGGATAGCTAACGGCATAAGGAGGCGCCGTGAACAGCGAAGATCATCTGGCGGATACTACGCTCCCAAAAACTGGCTAGACGAAAATTTTAAGAAAAGATGGTACATGCCGTGTTATTTTAATTATTATGATTAAAATCTTGGTGGTCACATTAAATTTAGGACTTATACCTTTTCATACCGTACACTGTACACATTAAAAAATATTTTGCATATTGAGGTTACTTTACTGTTAATAAAGTTAGTCCAATCGCGTGAATTAGACCGAGTTTACAATATGTCTAGATTGACAATTAAATTTCAATATATTTTACGTATTTATTGTCCCGACATTCGTCATCACATTCATCGCTTTTCAATAAAAATATGTCTTACATCTTTTTAACGGGATAGGTACACACGTCAATCAAATTCCTATTTCAATAAAGATTTTACAAATATAAACGTGAGGAATGACAATACCGGCCTCTAGTCCTTCCAAAATGTCTGCGGCCCTTTTTAAATAAGCTTTCATCCCTCTTTTCCCGTTCCCCCTAAGAGACACTCCTAGGGACGTGTTTTAGTTTACCGTACCGATCTGTTAGTTAAGGTACGAGTATAGTATAAATACAAGTAAGTTTTTTTTCTGTCATTTCTACTTTCATCACATTACTTCGGTGTTATACAAAAGATAAGGCGCTAGGTTTTAGGCGTAATATACAAGCTTATCATGGTGCTGCCTCTGATATGGTTAATCACGAGGGATTTTTTTTTTTTATGAAATAGGAGGCAAACGAGCAGACGAATCGCCTGATGGTAAGCAATTAACGCCGCCCATGGACGCCCGCAACACCAGAGGGGTCACAAGCGCGTTGCCGGCCTTTAAGATGGGAATACGCTCTTTTCTTGAAGGTTTGAAGGTCGTATCGATCCGGAAATACCGCAGACGACAGTTCATTCCACAGTTTTGTTGTGCGAGGCAGGAAGTTTCTCGAGAAACGCACAGTTGAGGACTGTCAACCATATAAGTGGTGATAATGGTAATGCTGTCGCGTAGGACGATGGCGGAAAGAGGCGGCAGGGATTAATCCGAACAATTCCTCGGAGCACTCTCCGTGATAGAGGCGATAGAAGATGCAGAGCGAGGCTACATCTCTACGCAGCGCCAAGGAGTCAAGCCGATCCGTAAAATCCCGGCAGCCGACAATTCGAGTCGCTCTTCGTTGGATGCGGTCCAGAGGGAGAAGTTGGTACTGGGGCGCTCCCGCCCACAGATGAGAACAGTATTCCATATGTGGGCGTACCTGTGCCTTGTAAAGCTGGAGACGGTGGGCCGGAGTGAAATACTGTCTCGATCTGTTGAGCACACCGAGCTTTTTTGAGGCCAACTTGGCCTTACCCTCTAAATGGCCGCGGAACTGGACTTCACTCGATATGTCGACGCCAAGGATTCGGACACTGGCAGTGGCAGTTAAGGAAGTGCTCTCAAAACGAGGTGAAGCGACAAACGCAAGCTTTTTTGCGGTAAACGCCCAAACCTGTGTCTTGGTAGGGTTAAAATGGACTAAATTTAGTCGACCCCATTCTGAAACTACTTTAAGGGAAGTCTCAACTTCAGACACAAGTTTGTCCCGGCTCTCAACGACATTCTCCCGAGAAATGTTGGTTCGGCCGGTGTAGTAGGCATCACCCGTCCTATCGTCTGCAAAACAATGAATGCCGCTAATCTGCAGCATGTCATTGATATGCAGAAGGAACAGCGTGGGTGATAGCACGCAGCCTTGGGGGACACCAGCATTCACAGACATGGAGTCAGAGCATTCACCGTCAACTACGACCTTGATGCGTCTGTCTGCAAGAAAGCTACTGACCCATTCACACAATTTCTCGGGAAGTCCATAAGATGGAAGTTTCGTTAGAAGTGCTTTGTGCCAAACCCGATCAAAGGCCTTCGCAATATCCAAACTAACTGCCAATGCTTCACCCTTTGTCTCGATCGCCTGCGTCCAACGATGTGTCAGGTGAACTAGAAGATCACCAGCCGAGCGGCCCCCACGGAAACCGTATTGTCGGTCGCTGAGCAACTGGTGGTCCTCTAGGTACCGAAGGAGCTGGCAGTTGATAGTGGATTCCATTATCTTCGAGAACAGGGAGGTAATAGCTATTGGCCTGTAGTTGGATGGATTTGAGCGGTCACCTTTTTTTGGGATCGGGTGCACCAAAGCTGACTTCCACGAGATCGGGACTATGCCAGAAGAGTAAGAGAGCCGAAAAAGGCGCGTTAAAACCGGGGCCAACTCAGGAGCGCACAACTTCAGCACAATCGCAGGGATTCCATCGGGCCCACTCGACTTATGAATGTCGAGGGAAAGAAGTGCTTTACGCAGTGAGCTTTGGCGGAACTGTATATCCGGCATACTGCTCTCACACTGCGGTATGGTCGGCGGTGCGTGTCCCCCGTCGTCCAAAGTCGAGTTGGACGCAAAGAGTTTGCCTAGAAGATTGGCTTTCTCTTTTGCATCGTGGGCCAACGAGTCATTTCCCATGTTCAGAGGCGGAAAAGATTGCTTGCAGAAATTCCCTTGGATAGCTTTGGCAAGAGACCAGAACGCACGAGTTCCCGAGGGGAGGCGCTCTAATTTCTCACCAATTCTACCAATGTGCAACGACTTTGCCTTGGCAATTACTCTTTTGAGGGACCGGGAGGCAAAGTTGAACTCCTTTTTTAATGTGCTGGTTTTTTCATCCTTAGTCGCCGCTGCATTTACCCAGGCTTGGTAACATTCTTGCTTACGGCGAAATGCCTTTTTGCAGGATCGACCAAACCAAGGTTGGGATTTGCCACCAATAGGGACCGCAGAGGATGGAATGAAGAGCTCCATTCCCTGCAGCACAACGTCAGCAACAGAATCAGCGACGACATCAGGATCATCCGGCGTGAAGCAAACCTGCCGCCAAGGGTACGAAGCAAAGAAGGACCGCATCCCGTCCCAATCTGCTGACTTGTAGTGCCAAACACGGCGGCTACAGGCAACTCGCCGACGCGGCGGGCACATGAGTGGCACCGTACTCCGGATCAGGCAGTGATCCGAAGAGCCGAGTGGGGCTACGTCGGATATTTGGTATTCGGCCGGATGAGAAGTCAGCAGAAGGTCCAACAGGGATGGTTCCTGGGTCTCCACATCTGGGATTCGCGTAGGCGCTGTAATCAGTTGTGTCAAGCCATTTGCCAGAGCAAAGTCGTGAACAGATCTCCCCGCATGATCGGTTTTGCTGGAGCCAAGCCATTCGGCGTGGTGGGCGTGAAAGTCACCAAGTATCACAATCTCGGCGGAGGGAATCTGCTGCTGCACGGAGTCTGCAGCCATTTGGATCTGTTCAATGAGTCGGTCAGTTTCGGCATTACCGCTATGGGACCTATACAGACACGAGTAAACGCGAGGATGGTCATCGCTGTCTACACGCAGCCATAAAATGGAGAGGTCCATACCTTCAAGATTGCTGAGGTGGCGAGAACTGATATCATCTCTAACGTACACGCATACCCCGGCCCTGGGTATAAAGGAGTGTTCTAGTCCGTATCCATGGTAAGAGAGGTAAGATGTGTCCGCTGGAGACCACCACCAGGAACACAACACTACATACCTAAAAAGTAGCAGTGTTATTATGGCTGTGGTCTTCTGTAAGGGGGAGGTACTTCACCAGTCGGGCCGCTCCAGATTCAAGCGTGATGACATATCGCTGTGCCCTACCTCTCATTGTTGGACGTAGTTTAAGGACATACCCAGGTCCGGACGTAGTTTAAGGACATACCCCTGTCCGGACGTAGTTTAAGGACATACCCGGATCCAACCGGGTTGTAGCACCGCATTATGGTATAGCCCTACCCCTCCTCTGCTTCGAGGAACAAAGGAAACCTGGGAGTCTTATCATACTAGAAACCAGATTCAAAAAACAAAAATACTCAATACGCCGCCAGGTTTTTTGCATTGCAGCATCGCCACTTCGTATTTCCCCATTAAAGACGTAACTAATTATATATATTTATTATCTAGGAGTCTTATCGAACTAGGTTTAGTGCCGTGGGCTCTTATATTATAACTGCTTGATCATGTTTAGAGCCAGGTTACGAAAAAGTCACCAGTTAACTGTGTCAGGGACGGTAAAAACATCAGGATACTGCCATCTTTAAGGAGCGAGCAGGGTTACTGATAATATTAACTGTAAAATCGCCGGAGGCTCTAAGGTATATATCCAATTTTACGATTACGACGCATGGGTTAGACAGCTGCTAGGAGTCGGATAAATATGAAATCTTTTACGCAATAAAGCTGAAATGCTACTGTTAATATTACTCATGTTGGTTAACCATTGAAACATATAATCCCGAAACGTCTGTAAACAAAATATCGAAATTATCAATGTGACAAATAAGGACAAACGATTTATGACTGAAATTATGCTGATAGTGATAAGAGTTTATGAATTGTATCATATACGTCATGAAGTCATGATCATGATTCATGCATGACTCATGCATGAGATACTGCACACGGATGATACTGTTATGTAGTGTATATATAGAAACAAAGCCGCCTAGAAATTTTATGGCGGTCTAGTTATACACTATCAGTAAGAATGTCAATAATAATATTGACATTCCTTAGTACCATACTATTTTAATAATATATCATTTAAAGATTTCATTCGTTTCACTTACACTCTCAATAATAAAATTGTCATTAACTAAGCCGTCATTCATAGTGATAGCTCGGCGAATAAGTAATTGAAAAAAAAAGTTAAAATATTTTATCGAAATAAATACTTTTATATTAAATTTACAGATTATCAGTGACTCCCACACTAGGCTCGTTGTACCTAGTCGGTTACTAAGTTCTGTTACCAGGTTTCTGACTGATAAAATATAAAATAAAAATTGAAATAAAAATTTTAAGCAATGATTTAATAGCTTAATTTCTAATGAACATAATATGGTATAAAAAAATACAAATCAGATGGGAAATTTATTGGAAATCCTTCTAAAGCTCAAGATCGCCTGAAGACGCAAACACGCGGTAAATTTATGAAAATTACACTTTACAAAAGTGAATCAAATAAATATTGCTCCTTTGTTTAGGAGGTTCCATTGCTTGTTTGTAAGAAACCTGTTTATTAGAGGTAATTTCGTGACCACCATTTAGTTTTATTGCGATTTTATCGTACAGATATTCCCATTTGAAACATTGCCTATTTTTAAGTTTTGCACAAAAGACATAGATTTAGACTGCTATGGAACAAGCAAGCTTGCAACGTGTAGTCTAGTATTTTATCGAGCAGACCCACGTGAACAATACATATATCAAATTCAAGCTAAATAATATATCTACCGAATTGTGCAAGACTGATGCGTCTTAAACATGACTAAAAATAAATAGGATTTTAAATCAACATGAACAAGGAGTGTAATTTTGACGTACATTTTTTACGCCTTTTTCAGAGTGTTATAAAGAATTCTGAAAAACTGCGACAATAATTTTCATTTCAATATATTGTAATCTATTGACTATTAAATAAGCTTTTAAATTATATACATGAATAATTAAAATGTTACTACCTATTCCTATTTATTTAGTGAAAACTCTAGTAACAAAACTTAGTAATCGACTAGGTAAGTTTTAATAAACTTTTATTTAGTTTCACCTGTCCCGTTGTCTGTCAGGATTTGATATCTTGCGAGTTAAATTTGACCCACATCCCGATTTCCGCCTGAGCTGAAAAGTTGCATACTTACGTATCGCGTGACGTGACAATGCAATATTATGATAACACTAGAGCTGGTCTGATGATGGGGACCGAAGATGCCATAAACTTATATGAACTCAGTGAAAAAACTATGGAAGCTCACTGTGTTTGAATACCTAGTAAGAATATTAGTCTCGTTGAGAAGTAGATAACTTTTGCGGCGTTAAAAGCTTGTATTTTAATATTACATGTTTGACAAAAACCCATTTTTTCAGGTTACCCATCAAATCAGGTATGGCTGATTTTTTTAACATGTTAATAGTGAATAGATACTTATGTTAGGCAAGAGTTGTGTCCGGGTCCGTGGAACACTCGGTTGGAAAAACTTATTTAATTTTTAAATTTTTATAATATTAGTCATTTTTGACGTTTCGACTTTTTTGATCTTTTTACTTTTTTTCGCCTTTTTGACTTTTCACTTTGTCACTTCTCACTTTTCACTTCACTTCACTTTATTTCATTTAACATGTTTCCCAAACCTATGGCTTTGTGTCGCGTTTTCGTGACGGTCACGTGACTTTTTTTTCGCCTAGCCCCCATTAACATGTTTTTCAATCGTATGGCTTTGTGTTGCGTTTTCGTGACGGTCATGTGACTTTTTTTCGCCTAGCCCCCCCCCCATCCGCAAACCGTCCGATAAGGAACTTCATTCCAAAAAAAAAAACATGCCTGCTTTGATGTAAGGCAATAACCATTTCCATGAGCTATATGTATAAAAAACATCGAAACATTTAAAACCTATTACAAAAAATAAAACATGACTCGTTATATCTTTACAAATGTAGGCAGGTATAGTCATAGGTACAATATACACTCTGAATCATTAAAAAAAATATCAAAGCTCTTTTCGCGAAATAATTACAATTCTCTTTATTAAGCCAATAACGAGCGAGGTATACGCAAATATTCCCACCAACCAGAATTCCACCGCACAATAGGAACCGACGGAACGGTTCTACGGGGATTAATTTCTCATCAATGACCAGGTGATGTGTGATGTATCGATTCATTCATCGTCTACAACAAAGAACAATGTTACCTTTTTGGAGAGCTCTCGCATTAGGCGTTTTAATCGCGCGACCGCAGAGCAGAGCCGCAGCAGTGGATGCTACGAGTATTACATTCATGCGGTTTTAACGGATTTATTTAGTCCCAACTAAACACTACACCTTCTACTATGCCTTATTTGTAAATTATGTGGTTCAGCCGGTTAATATTTCAGGTTAATAGGCACCACAACAACGGGACCTGTTTTCAGATTTGTATAACCATTGTGTTGCTGTTGTTTGACGCATGTTGGGAATGCTTAATTGTCATCGAATAAGTTGAAATTAACCGTCTAAAATTAAAATCTGAAATATTCGTTTATTTATTTAGACTGCACTAAATTCCACGAGGTATTATCAACCAGTCAACATTGGAGCAGAAATGATCATCAATTGGAATACGATTTTTTATATTCTGTCAGTTTTCAGGGTTCCGTAGCCATAATGGCAAAAAAGGAAGTTTACTCGGTTTACACAGCCATTTTACTCGGAAACTATGAGACGTATCTTAATACAATTTAGACATAAGTTGTACTTTGTATGCTGCTATTTAGTTATATTGCAGGAAAAATATTTTTAGGGGAAGCGCTTCATACACATTTAACAATTTTTTTTATTAAATAAATATCATGTTGCGCATCAATCGATTGGTCTTTTAAAATAACATCGACGTTACATTGAAAATTTTGAGATTAAATGAATATTTTCAGAAATAATTGCTTCGAAAGGCAGAAAAATTGTGCTCCCTGTAACTTTTAAATATGAAAAAAATTGAGAGGCTGCGCTTTGTCACGTACTTTCTATTACGAACATTTTTTTGAACATTATCGGTTCGGCCATTTTTGAGTTTTCTCCAATAAACTTCTTTCATAGGCACCTGACGACCTTCACGACCTTTTGGCATTAGTTTGCTTCTTATTCCATTGAAGGTACGGAACCCTTCACTATGCGTGGTTCGACACGCACATGGCCGGTTTCTATGTTTTATAAAACTACTTAGTATGTCATAAAAGTCAAAATGTTCAGAAAAGACTATAATTTAACTGTTTTTCATGTATGTTGTATAGTTAAATTATTGTCATTATTGGAATAAAAAACCTAAATAGTCAAATAAATTGAAATGTGGTGACTGTTCGAGTCGTCGGAGCCCAGTCCTTATAATACTTCACTTTCTCCGTAAAATAAGTTTTATATTGTGTTGTGACCACGTCTCAAATTTACATTAACGCCTTTCAGACCGCAATAGGGTAGTAATATAATTATTTATTTGTACTCGTTCAGTTATGTTGTGTTTGTACGCAGACCGCAACTGCCCCAGACGACTACAGCGGCCGCTGCGCGTTGCTGACGCAGCTGGTGCAGATGTTCTTCAACACCAACTTTGGCATCAACTTCATCCTATATTGCCTGAGCGGGCAGAACTTCAGACGGGCGCTCCGTCAAACCATTCCTTGGCTGAGGAACAGAGCCCGCCGCGGCGTGGCTGTCCGCCGCGCAGCTTCCTTCCACCCAGCTAGAGCCAGCAGTGTCTCAAGTAAGTTCTACTTTATTAAATATTTTACTATATCTTGTAGGAGACGTAATAGTAGAGTAAATAAGGTTTAATCCGAATCAGTGGATTATAGGTAACCAGTTTGGTTTATGGTATACAATTCAAAGCATGGTTAGACATAACCAATAACATAGTTAAATACAAGTAATAATATTTCGTATTCCATTTTTTGTGGAATAAATATATTGCACTGCTGTAGTCCCTTTCCCGTAGCATTGTGCGTCGGGCAGATGAGAGTTTTACATTTCATGCTAAGACTGACAAAATAATCATCAGCCAGTATACTTTTTAACAACAATAAATTTTATACCTCCGAATCGCTTAATGCAGTGGGCGGGTCACATTGCACGTAGAACCGATGGTCGTTGGGGCGGAAAGGTCCCTTATTTTGGGTTTTCGTAAATAACTCGGTAATAGACGGAGAGCTGGCCACGTCAGATATGACACAATAATGAGAGCAAAGAAACCCCTCTAGTTAGTTTGCTATACTATGCTTCTTTCTAGATCCGGATATCTGGCAGCTGTAAAGTGGTGGAGGTCAAAGAATGCAAATAACTTGAAGAAAACAAATCCTAGAGTTCTGGGTTTGATGCAATATTATGGAAAATTATGTTATTAATTAGATTATATCATATCCAGAAGTTTCTGTTGGGGAAAGTAGTGCCAAATGATGTATAATGCAATTTTTAGTTAGTTGCCTACTGTTTTTGTTTCCGCAATAAAAGACAATGGTTTTGAATCTAATGTTAAAATATAGACCCTGTCCGCTATAATTGACACAACTTTGGCAGTTTTTATCAATTTTGGTATTACTTTTTTCCAACTTAAAAACTTTGTTGGTCTGTCACTCCGTCCTCCACCCATTAAAAGCTGCCAGATGCCCGAATCTAGCAATAAGGATGGTAAAGCAGTCTAACTAGACTGGTTTCATTGCTCTCATTATTGTGTCATATCTGACGTGGCCAGCTCTTAGACCATAACGGTGGCTCATACTAAAAAATGTTCTATTGCTTATTTCATCCACATATAATTTTCTATAAAAAAGTTTCTTTGCACTTTTTTGCGGGGATCAACGTTTAATGAGATATCGCGGAAATACGATAAACACTTTTTAAAATTTTCGGAGCTAATATTTACGAAAGTATTAGTTTCATCCAAAACTTGTTTTAGAATACCCTTATTTTTTTTATTAGACCTATCCAACGATACTCCACACATTAGGTTTGGAGTAAAAAAAAAAATTACCCCCCACTTCATGTGTATGGGAGGTACTCGAAAAAATAATATTTTTTCAGATTTTGTTTTAAAACTTTTCCGGCGTGAATAAAACACATACTCATACGATTTTTTTATTTTCTAGTACTAACCATCACTGAGCAGGCTGCTCACGCTGCTACCTCACTTCCTATCCTTAGAGTTTCCCAATATCCGTCTGACCCCATCTGTCCGTCTAGACGTCTAGTACTAACCATCACTGAGCAAATCCGTGGACGGACAAACGGGGACAGACGGACATGCCGAAACTATAAGGGTAGGCACCCTGCTCACCCTGCTCAGTGATAGCTAGCTAGACAACTGAAATTTCGTATGTGTTTTAATTACGCAGACAAAGTTTTAAAACAAAATGTGAAAAAATATTATTTTTTCGGGTACCGTCGTGTTGCGTATCTTCGCCTGTGCTACCTATGTTCGCCTATTTTTACATAAATTGACTTTAACAAAATGTTTTTAGTGCAAGCCTTACACAAAACTACTAAATACAAAGTATTTCTTACGGGTGTCAACATTCTTCGAACGATCTGTGGCTAACTTCATATAGTTGACATTCAGTGAGGTTTTTGCGCGACACCGACCACACGTTTTTTTAAGCCTGTGTTTTAACTTCAGTTTTAAACAGTGATACAGGCGAGGTAATGTTAAACTTTTTACATGATTATATCCTGTAACTATTTCTTTTTAATATGTAACTATTATTTAATGGCTAGCTTACGTTTAGAAGTCACAATTGGATAAAACATTGGTGAGGGTATTTGGCGGCCATCTTATTACCGAACTTCGCCTACCCCTAGGGTTGTCAAATTTGTTTCCAAATGTACATATTTTCTTATGTTTGGTTTTTCGGAAATGGGATTAGCGATTTGGAGGAAAGTTAGTAAGATAAAGATATATGTAGATGTACCCAGTAGTACTAGTAGATACGTGGTATGAACAAGGAACCCTTAGAAGGCAATCATTGTACGGTTGTACGGTCTCACTTTGAAAAGGTAATTATGTGTAGAAGCCAAAGGTTGATTTGATCTCAATTACGAAAATACTGATAAGCGAAAAGAGATACGTTTTTTGTTTATATAATAAACATTTTATTTTATTTATAAACCATTACTCTCCTTTATTTGACATGTTGGTTAATTTTTGGCAGCCCTAACATCATTTTAGAAAATGTATGTAAACAACTTCAGACTGTTGCCAATCTTCGCCTACTACACATGTTTTTTTAAATGTGCCTAGTCTGGTGTAGTTAAGGTTCATATTATATTAACACGTTCCAGGTAGATAAGACTTGATAGGTGTAAGTCCCAGAAAAGTTTATAATTAACGGTAAGGCATGCGATAGGCGAAGATTGGAGAAAACACCCAAACTTCGCCTATTGCCTTCGGGGCCATTTATTGCCAAGTTACCCAATGAAATTCAAAGCTTTAATGGTATATACTGATAGTCAGGAGTACTAAAATACGTTTTTTGGCCATAAAAGACTAAAATGCTTTCAAATTTGAAAGATTTTTTGGGAAATGTGTCAAAATCCAGGCGAAGATACGGAACTCGACGGTACCTCCCGTACACATGGAGTGGGTGGGTAAATTTTTTTGTTACTCCAACCCTAATGTGTGGGATATCGTTGAATAGGTCTTTTAAAACAATTTTTGGATGAAACTAATACTTTCGTAAATATTAGCTCCGAAAGTTTAAAAAAGTGTTTATCGTATTTCCGCGATATCTCATTAAACCAATGTTTAATCCCAGCAAAAAAGTGCAAAGAATCTTTTTTATAGAATATTATATGTGGATGAATTAAGCAATAAACATTTTTTAGTATGAGCCACCGTTACTGAGTTATTTACGAAAACCCAAAATAAGGGACCTTTACACCCCTCCCACCCGCTAGCGGCGCCCCCATCCATCGATACTTTTAGTATGTTGTGTAAGATACGTTTGCCTACAACTACACCAAAATTTGGCTATACACGAATTATTTCCTCTAAGTTTTCCTTCATTGGGTGGGCTATTTAGTACAATTGCGTCTACCTTTGTTCGATTACGGTTTCCTTGCACACTTTATCGATAATCGAAAAAATATGTTATATTGATTAAATTCTTCACTAACACACGCACACTGCTGCGGGAAATGGATAATAATAGTCCATTAGGGGAAAAAAAACTACAGATATATTCATCCGAAAAGAAATTATGGTTGGATTCTGTACCATGCAAACAATAATTAAATGTGAGTCTATATCAAAAGGTACCATTTGGGGGCGCTTACGCGTAATCATTCGTGTACCTAAGCGGCTTCCGCCTGATGCTACCTTTTCCAAAAAAGTGACACAAATAATTATTTTCTTAAAATTTGCCTGAAAAGAAACGATTTTTGCCTTTGTGACCCCTAACTTTAACATTGGTATCGCAATGATACTTAAAACTGTGTACCCACAAAGTGGACCGAGAAAACTTGGATCAACACATATACAGTTAGGTGCATAACTGAACCAATGTGCATCACTTTGACATGTTTCTTTCATTATTTCAGAAGAGGCTAGTTATTAAGTTACTATTTTATTATTAATTGGTAACAACGCTAATAAACTTACTGACCTATTATGTTATTGTAGATAAAAATAAACATTTTCTCTATTAGATAATATTTGGTACTGACTCAGTTTTGCACCGACATCGTTAAATGAAGATAAGTCTTATCAATTATGAAAAAAATAAAAACTTTCAGGTTATATTTGTTCGTCTCGGTGTCAGCTATGTATCCATATGAAAGCCAATTTCGATTCATTGCATTCACAATCTTGATTTTTTTATTCGTCCATGATTTTGAACCAAAAACCGTTAAACTACATTTTTTTTATTTAACCCGATATTGATATTTTTCTTTTACACAACCAGGTAAGACAATTAGTTGAAATAGTACATTATATGCTCTTTAAAATGAGGTGTATGACTTTTATATCACTCACGTATTTTTATGGTTATCTCAGAATGAAGTCCGCTACAAAAATTAACTAACGAGAAAGTTGTTCGGCCATTTGCCTTGACTCAGTTTTGCACCTGACAATACATTGCCAGTAACTAATTACAAAAATAAGCCTGATTTAAATGTTTGATAACTAAAATAATGGTCGTGGAATTCCTTACTTTAAATGAGTTACTGAATTGGGAATGCCTAAGAAAAAATGAAATAATGGGAAAAATAAATTAGGTGAAATTTCACAGTTTTCGGTATGAAATTGAGAAAAATGTATAAGTCGGAAGAAAATAATTTGTGAAGCAGTTTTGTAGCGGTACCCAAGGATTAATATTTTACGTTTAGAACTTTTATGTAACTTTGATTGTTATCAAATTATTTACATTTTACTAAGGTACTAATTTTGACTCAGTTATGCACCTAACTGTAGGTACTTTATTTAATGAAACCTAGTAAAATCTAATCATCATGTTCTTACCCGAGGACGCGCGAGAGTGAGTTTCATGGCCAAGGCGTTACGCCCGCCCTTAGATTGTTAATTTAATCAAAAGTTTATTCAATGTTCAAAACATTACAATCAAAAACAGAAAAAGATATGATAGATGGTTTTTTGCTGTTGTAGTTTCTTTTAACAAATTTCGCCTTCTTAATGTTATATTAACTTATTTAAGTAATTGTGTATTTAATTCTTTTGACAGAAATATACGTTACTTCATATGTTGATTTTGGAGGTATGTCAATTTGCCAAGCTTAAATCAATCAATGTGAACGAGAATGCAGTAACTTTATGTCGCTAGTAAAGGGCTTTTATGACTTATGTTTTCAATTGTATGTCTGACACACGACGTTTTACTTCCGACGAAATAAATGCATTATTAAAGAAACTGAAAATTTTTTTAAAATATATATACTCAAATCACTACACAGGTCTGCTTATATTTTTAAAGAGTTCCCTTGATTTCATCAGGATACAAATGAGATCCTGACCCGATGACACTAAAAAAATACACTTTGAAACAATAAAAGAATTTTCCAAATCGGTCCAGCCGTCTTCGAATAATTGGTGACCATACATACATAAAGATTATATTTACTGGTGAACATACATAAATTTCTCATGTGTGAAATGCTTTTTTTGTCTAAAAACGCAGCCATATTTATTTACCTTACTTACCCTTACCTTAATTTATTTTTAAGAATAAAGAATAAAAACATTTATTTGTGACGCTTAATACAAGAACATTGACTGACACTAACAATGAAACAAAAAGCCGGCCAAGAGCGTGTCGGGCCACGCTCAGTGTAGGGTTCCGAAGTTTTCCGTCCGTTACAGAAAGTGTCCCCACTTAAGGCGACGATATATGCAAACACGTCAAATCGAGGTGTTTTCGTGCAAGGTTTTTGAAGAAAACAAACCACGTTGGAGCATGTATGTTACATTTTCTGTAGGGGCATATAGTTGGGTTCGGTCTACCGATACGTGCTTGGTCTTGTATAACATAATTAGGTATATATATCATCGTTATGAAACTGTTTTGGAGAAAACTTGTCGCAAGTTTTATTTCGGTCAGAAATAATTCTATGTTGCGAAATTAAACATAATTACTTCTTAGCACATTACTAATGTTCTACCGATAACTATAGTCGTATTAAGCGCTTAATAAAGGTTTTAGACGCAAAACCTTGTAGAGCCTGTAATAATCAGAACTATGCAATTGCTGCAATAAAACTTATAGGCGTTTATTCTATTGCAGCCAGAGACATGTTTCATGTGTCAAATTTGAGTAATATGATTAGTAATTTTGAGTGCGGAAATTCGTTCCACATAGCTTAGGTTATAGTACGCTTGCTTACTAAGTAGATATGTCCGAGTTCAAATCTAGGCTGATGTTAACTTTTTTGTTTATTTTTTTATCTCATTTCTCATTTATATTTTCAATCCTGATCCTAAGCGATTTATAGGTATTTTTGGACAAAAAAAAAGTCAAATCATACTATAGTCAAGTTAGTAGTTAGTTTAATCTTTTTATTTTGACTTTTTTACCCAATATATTTAAACTACCAACTTATTAAAGAGACTAATTCATTATTCAATTTTTACAGTGGGTATGGGTACTTTTTACCATAGACGGCTTCGTCCATGTTTTTACCATAATTTATATTACAAGAGTGCGTTTGTTCGAGCAGTTTCCATCCGAGGCGACGTTGCCAGCTTACTCTCATTTGCTCATTTCGCTTCTTGCTTTGCGCTGTTGCAAGCTAAATCTATATTATGATATGAATGACGGATACATTGAATACAATCAAATGCGCTTGAAGTTGAAACACATTCGTGCATTTGTCAGTGATTTGTCCACATCATCGTGTTAGGTTGTATATCTCTCTCTTTACTATGGAATAAGAAAGAAACAATCGGCTCGGCTGTCCCGGCACTCTGCGATGTCTGGTCGCGCCATTAGGTTTATATGGTTTATTGCATGTTCGTTTTCGTACGATTTAAAAGATATGGTGAATTATTAATATTATTATTAGGTAGGTAAGTAGATATGGAATTAACTTAATCGTATAAGTATATATACCAATATAATTTCTCACCATCCCTAAAATGAAAAAAACAATAAGTAAGGTACGATGGGGTAAGACCGGACCATTTTTGAACTAGTTGGTCAGCTTTCAGGGCTGACTTTTATGCTTTACCTTTGTAAAAATTTCTCGAAATATTAATCCTTGTTTCAAATCAGTATGAAGTGTACCTAAGCTGTTTTTCCTGTATAAATTTTCAAAATCTACTCCTTGTACTTAAGATTGGACTATTGAATAAAATGTACTCTTAGTAAGTTTTTAGGTGCTAGTTTTCTTCCACTTATCGATTTTGCCAGCTTTGTAATGCAATAATAAATTTTGAAGTGCCCTTACTTATCGTTCTAGAGCTTATATGGTCTTGTTTAGATTAATATTATACGAGAATAAATCATACTCGAAAGGTTTTTTTATAATAAAACATTTTTTGTAAAAGTGGAGTATGTGTCAGTTTTCCGTCCATACTTATTGATATATTGATATTCAAGTTTTTGAAATAAAAGCTTATAATTAAAATATCAATTAAAGAATAAATAATTATTATCAATGGCAAATTTGACCTCAAAAAGTTTTTTCCATGTAGACGGAGAGCTGGCCACGTCAGATATGACACAATAGTCAGGTTTTATTGCTCTCATTATTGTGTCATATCTGACGTGGCCAGCTCTTAGTCCAATAAATTTGTAGCAGTTTAATCAGGTGGACGGCAACCCGGACGGGAAACTAGCATAACCACCCTATGCACGGTTTCAAATAATAGATATAATTATAAACCGCCTTTATTATGTTAATTCATAATATAATAATTCAAAAACGAGTGAGTTAAAAATATTGAGAGTGGAAAGACAAGATGTTTCAAACCTTTGAAGCAAGATTTTTGCAAAATTTAAAAATTTTAAAAAACGCTTTTGGCTATAATTCTTTTTTTTTCCCCAGCCTACTTGAAGAGATATTATATGGACGTATCCATACTAATATTATAGTGTGTCTGTCTGTTAACTCTTCACGCTTAAACCGCTCAACTGATTTAGATGAAATTTGGTATGTATAAGGGGTTGAAAACGGAATGGAAGTTTATACGGAATTGTTGCTCCCTGTTGACTTGAAATAGCATACGTGCTAGTTTTATATTTGCTCTTAGATTTGACTAACTAGTAACTTTTATTTTGCGTTTTATTATGTAATTCCATATGGCTCATGTTAATTTCGCGCAGACAAAGTCGCGGGTAAAAGCTAGTATTTTAATATTGTAATGGATTTTGATATGAGAAAACTTTTGAAATAGATGGCAATTAACCAAAACTAACCCAAAAATGTACCCAAAAAACCGTGACGACCCTATACACGACACGATACAACTAATCCATACTAATATTATAAATGGGAAAGTGTATGTGTGTGTTTGTTTCTTTGTTTGTCCGTCTTTCACGGCAAAACGGGGCGACGAATTGAAGTGATTTTTTAAATGGAGATAGTTGAAGGGATGGAGAGTGACATAGGCTACTTTTTGTCTCTTTCTAACCCCCCACTTCCCTAAAATGGGGGGTGAAAGTTTGTATGGTTTGTTACCCCGAATTTAACGCGAGCGAAGCCGCGGGCAAAAGCTATTATATGTTGTTAACTTACTCGTGCTGACTTTTCGTGTTTTTAATTCTTTTGTGTAATTCCAATTTATAATTCTTATGTGAGACGACAAACGCTTTTATATTTGTCAATATTTTTAGTAAAAAACACTTATGGTATATAAATGAAAATGGTTAAAACATGTTAAAAAATTAATCTTAAGCTTTAGGTTGAATTAAGTTATTTGCTTTTTAGCTATGGTTTTCTGTAAGGTACTTCCCCAGTCGAGCTCTGAGCCAGGTCCAGATTTGAGCGTGATAACATTCGCTGAACTGTGCCTTACCACAGCGAGATAACATTCGGAGTGCCCATACCTCCCTTTTGGACATAACATACCCGTGTCTAAACCTGTTCCTAGTAACCAACTAGGTACCAATTTAAAAAATGTTCACAGCAACAATTAATTGGATCCAGTCTTAAATGCCACGCAAAAACAAATCAAACCATTTTTTGTGACAAACAATTGAATTTATAGAACGAAACTTTTTTGCCTATAAAGATCACATGTATGCGCGACTTCGGCAGCAGATAGCATACATCCTCCATACTACCCTCTTGAACCTGATGTTTATTCAGTGTTGGGCGTAATTTATTAGATGGTACCTACTTTTGTAATGAATTAAATTGCTAATTAAATTACATGAAAATCAATTATATTAAGTAATTGAAATTGCTTCTAATTGAGATTACATGTCAGTAGTATTCCCGATTACATATAATTTGTAATTGCAATTACTTTTATCTTAACTACTTTTACTTGTAACTTCGATAATTTGAAATAATATACAAGTTCAATTTCTTTTTGGGTCAGTGGGGGCAGCTACCAGATCCCTCGCTGCAACGCGAAAATGGTCTTAGAAGACCTTCCCTCAATTTCAAATTAATCAATCTTCATTAATTTGAAATTGAGGGAAGGTCTTCTACGGATTTTGGAAAAAAACATACAGGATGCGAGATGAGGTCACATTTGGTAAACTTCTTTTTGATGCCAATCGATCCCATTCTTGTATGGGATCAAAAATAATTTGCGGCTAGAAAAGCCACAAATTGAGAAAAACTTTTCCCATACTTTATGAAAATTGTTTTTTTTATTTTTCACATGCTGCTTTTTTATGCCAATCGATTCCATTCCTATCATTTCTAATAGTTTCCTATTATTAAGTATTGTACTAAAAAGCCTCAAATTAAATATTTTCCATACATTTACTATAAATAATAAATAAATATTATACGACAATCTTACACAAATTGACCTAGGCCCACAGTAAGCTCAATAAGGCTTGTGTTATGGGTACTAGACGACGATATATATAATAGATAAATATGGATAAATACTTAAATACAAAGAAAACATCCATAACTCCGGAACAAATATCTGCGATCAACACACAAATAAATGCCCTGACCAGGATTCGAACCCGGGACCTCCTGCTTCGTAGGCAGGATCACTACCGACAGGGCTAGGAGATCGTCAAATAAAGAATAAGTGATTTTTAGGGTTCCGTAGCCAAATGGCAAAAAACGGAACCCTTATGGATTCGTCACGTCTGTCTGTATGTCTGCCCGTCCGTATGTCACAGCCATTTTACTCGGAAACTATACGACGTATCTGAATAAAATTTACACATAAGGTGTATTCTGTATGCCGCTACTTAGTTATGTATTTAAATTTAAAAAAAAAAATATTTTAAGGGGGGGCGCTCCATACATGTATCTAAATTTCAAAAAAATTGTTTTTACCATATATCAACATGTGATACATCAATCGATAGGTCTTTAAAAATAATATTGAAGTTTTTTTGATCATTTTGTGATTAAGTAAATATTTTTTGATATAATCGCTTCGAAAGTCAGAAAAATTTTGTAGCCCCCCCTGTAACTTTTGAACCGTAAGTCCAAAAAATATGAAAAAATTTGAAGAGATGCGCCTTATTATATACTTGCTACGAAAATTGTTATGAACATTATCAATTTAGCCATTTTTGAGTTATTTCCAAAAAACTTCTTCCATAGGCATCAGATACGACCTTTTGCTATTAGTTTGGTTCTTATTCCATTGAAGGTACGGAACCCTCCTATGCGTGGTCCGACACGCACTTGGCCGGTTTTTTAAACTTTTCACTTAACCAACAGTCGTTTTTATTAAGCATACACCTACCGGAAGAAACATTTAAGTAAAATGTTAATGTACCTGAAAAAAGCGGCATCGCCATTATATCAAAATGCCTAGGTACAGGTACACAATAGTGTTGGAGGATGTGTGGTTTGTATTTGCAACTAAAGGATAATTTTCCAGATAGGTAATTGAATTATCCGATGTTCTCCCGATGCGGTCTTATCCCAACGCACTTTACCGTCCTCATTGAAAGCGATTTTGACCATCTCTAATTTCGTTATAGATACTAAAAACCTGGATTTTTCAGAGCAGAAGAGGACATAAAACAAATTAGTTACAAATAATATTATCTTCAGTCAAGTACATTTTATTTGAACTTTTATTTTGAAAGACTTGACACGTACTTGACACATAGAAATATAACCGCCATGATGAATGCTTATTTTGGATATTTAGAATAAAACATTATAATTGTGCGATTATGATACTGTAGGTAATGGCGTGCGTTGGTCAAGTAGTTTTATATTATAGGTAACTTTAATTATTTCGTCATTGATTACCTACATACAATAGTAACTTTAATTAAGTAAGTACACATAAAATGGAATCATTATCAAAGCGCCATCTTACTGTAAAAGACCGCGATTGCTTGACTATTTAAACATGTCAACATTGAATTGTCATAGTTCATCTCAAGTATATTAGATGGCAGAAGCGGAAGCTGCGATTATAAAAACGCAAAATGCAGTCGTCAACCGCGATACCCGTCACCTTAAGAGTTAAAATAACACCGCCATGTAGGATATGATATGAGCGTTCCACGTACAGCGACATCTATCGGCAAATTAAGTAAACTATTGCGCGCGAGCTTAAAGTATGGAAGATGATTTTTATGGGATAATTCTTTATTGCGTGAACCGATTTTCACCGTTTTTACTTTATTTGAAAGCACGTCATTTCATTGTGATTTTGTAGAAATTACAAGTACAATAAACACGTGCTTATACGGTTAAATTACAAACTTAGTTCGGAATTATTTTGTAATTTTTTTTCAAAAACTATTAAACCTATCAAGTTCAAAATAATTTTCCTAGAAAGTTTTTATAAAGTTCTACTTTTGAGATTATTTTCATATTTTTAAAACTTATGGTTCAAAAGTTAGAGGGGTAATTTTAATTAATTATCACTACAAATGATAATAGGTTCCCACTTAAGAACAATGGGAGTTGTAATCTCATATTAGTACAGGAAAGCCGTGAGAGGTCTGGATAGTTCATCTATTATATTCTATATAAGATCGAACTTGCGGAGAACAAGCATGGCAAGCTTGGCTGGAATTAAATATACGTTTAAAACTTAATATTTAATTCCAGCCAAATTAAAGAAAAATAACACCTATACTGAAAATTTATTATTTACGTCTGTAGATAGTCAGTGTCATCTCACAACAATATATCCGATTATTTAGCTGTAGTTACGAGTATGAGCATATTTTATTCGTACGTATTATTTCATAATATTGTAAATGTAGTCACTTCTCGCAGAATATCCTGAACACCAAAAAATTAAAGATTTAAAATTGTTATTTATAAAATTATAATTGTTAATAAATATTCAGTTTTATTTATTCATGTTTTACGTAAAGACGTTTAAAGTCTTAAGACTCTCATTATGGTAAAGGAAAAATATCGACGAACAGCTGGTATTTCAATAGTAGTTTATGTAACTGTTACGTAATAAGGGTCCTTAAAACATGAGTGTGGTTTTATGAAATGAGCCGCAGGCGAATTTCATAATAAGATCACACGAGTGTTTTAAAGCCTAATTACGTACAGTTGCATACACTGCTTTATCTACACTCATATTATTTATTATAAATGCCGTATTCGGAAATCATAGAATGGCCGCCTTTGCACCGCCGTGGCCATCTCGATTGTGTCGGCGTGGCCAACTCGATTGTGTCGGCGCTCGCGCGGGACCAATCGAGTTGGCCATGGCGGTAACATTATGTTATCAAATTCGATGTTCCACATTTGAAACTCATTGCTTAACAATATTTGAGCATGCAAAGTTAAAATTACGTTACTGCCGCAGATAAGAAACTTATCATAGTTAAATCGTTTGTTGTAATGCTTGTCATTGTCTACGGTTTTTGAACGCATTTTAGAGTACTTACAGTATGAGTGTAGATAAAATAATTTTTACCCATCCCTAAGATTGACAAGCTACCAAATTGCACCTCCGATAACGGGGTCTATAATGATGAGTTATAAGTTCATACCCCGTATTCGAACCCGCAAAATCGTGGCACTTTCACGTCAGGGTTGGCGGTCATGATTATATATTATTAAATCAAATTTATGTCACACACGTCATGTATCACTAAATAAAATCAAGTAAAAGCCGATTAAGTAAAAGGACGTGTCGGAACTTAGTTTGACACTTATTTAATAAAGAGCAACAAGCTTTTTAAAATTGCTTAACAATCAGGCACTAACTGTAGCCATCGAGGACAAGAAGTAATGATTACAAAGAAGAAGTTTAAGATGGATAATTGCTTTTATACAGTAATAAATTGTGTTTTCGTTTATTACATTTATAAGTATGTAGGCATTTAATAATAAAAGAAAATAGTTTTTTTAAGCCAAGGTACGATAATTATTCCTGTTTCGCACCCGGGTTCAGTTTGCCGTCCACCTGACTAAACTTGTACAAATATATGGGAACAACTTGACTTGAATATAAATAAGTATGGATGGAAAACTGACACATACCCAACTTTCGCAAAGAATATTTTCCTTAAAAAGCCCGCAAGTATGATTTATTGTATCATAGTATGAACTTATACTAGATTATATAAGCTATATAATGGTATAAAGAGTGTGTACGATAAAATCCGGACATGCATGATCTGGTATTTTTTTTTCGGTACAACATATTCAAGCATTTCTTTTATTTTAATAATCTGGAATTATATTAAGATATACTAAAAATAGAATCATATTACATAATTAAATAAGGTCGACGTGGACAAGTCCGTCAATAGGGCAAGCCCGTCTAGGTGCCATATCTCCGGTGTTTGTATGAGTATTGTTGCTTAGCATATGATCGGTAAAGCGCTAATTCATTCTGGTCCCATATCTCTAAAGCAGATGTCACTAGGACGTAAATTATTACCGGCAATTGAATTTTTAAAAAATGCGTGTTGATCTCGAATTGCGAGTGCGACGAGGCTCAGGGAAAAATAAGAAAAAAATTGAAATAGTAGGAACATTTGGCAATGAAATGTGTTACTAAGTAATTTATTAACCACTGTGCTTATTTCACGTATTTAAATTACAAAAAACATTATAATTAATACAATTTCAGCTCTCGAAATATTTCATCTTAAAATTGTGCGTTTTGGAAAGTCCGTCTATAACGGTTCAAGGCAACTCCGTCATATGCTAGTTCTGTATTTAATCGGCTATTGTCAACTGTTTTCGTAAAATAGACTTTATTATACGTAGATGTCAAATCGAGAACAGGGCATATTTGGGACTTTTAAAATGGTTTACGCTCACATTTCTTAGACATATTCACACATTTCATAGTCTTGCCTTTCAAAAAAGGAAATTTCGATACATTTGAATTGCAACTTTATATCCCTGAACAGAAAATACAGTTTTCAATGGCATAAAGTAAAGATACAATGTCACTAACGTTCGAATTGTCTTTAAAATAGCGTGGCAATGACTACTAGACGGACTTACCTTACACCGCACGGGAAGACCGTCTACTCGCCGAGTTTTAAAAAAACATCTTTTTTATCAAAACTTTGGTCATTTTACCAATTCGTTTTAAGGACATTGTAAAATTTATCATCTGTTTCGCCTAGGCCGTTTATCCTGGATTAAACTATAACTTTGTTTCACCTGATTGAACCTAACTTTAAATAAAGTATGCCGACTTGCCCACATCGACCTTATATTGAAATATAATACTTCAAAATATTGTTTTTGCATCACAAAGCTGGCAAAATCGATAATCGATAATGATAACCTATACATAATGTAACTTTAGGAGTGATAAGTTATATAAAAACTAACCGCGACTGGATTAGCATAGGAATCAAAGGAACAGCGAAAGGACGGGTGTTTATATTACAAACCATGAAAAGAAGTAATAAGAACCGGCAAACTTATATAAAGTTTGTCAAATGACGGGGTTGGTGTCAGATGTTTACACATTCATAGAATTTGTAATAACTTCTGTTACGGTTCTCTTCATCCTCGACAGCGACTCTCATAAGAATGAAACTACAAACGCGCTAACTTCATCGGAATATCATTTATAAGCACTATAAGCAGGTAGGTATTTTGACTACAATAGTACTTAACCAAACTTTATTTTATTGGTAGGTCAATTAGCACTGACCTACCAATAAAATAATACAATACGAACAGGTATAAATATCTCTACACCTCTAGGGTAACGCTTCAGGGTCCAATACTTAAACGGATAGAGGGGTCGCAAAACACGATTTACTTCCCGATCGTTAATCTTGCGTTGACGGCACATAAAATAAAACGTCCTCTTTACACACCCGCTGCCGACAGCGTCTAAAAAGGTCGTTTTATTCGTATCTATAATACCTTAAACAAAAGTCGAAAGCTTATCTATTATACCCAATTGTAAAATAAGCATCAACCTTAACAAAGGAATGAAATCGCGAAATGGAAAATACGTGTCAATGAGGAGTTGCGTTGTGGTAACTGCAGACGATTTCCACCTAACCAAATTGAGCTTTCCGGGAGAAAATGCCCTAGCCATTACAGAAATACCGAAATCAATATAGGTGTACTTATAATATTTAGATTTCCTTCGATTTCTCTGTTGGATCATTATCAGATCTTGACCTGATGACAAATAGGACCAATCCTTTCAATCAAAATATTAATTTACAAATAAGGTCCAGCAAAATCAAGATTGTGACGAATTGAAAACCTCATTTGAAATCTTAGTCTGTTAAAAATTATAAAGTTGAGTAATTGGCCACATCTTTCTTCACAGAAAAAAAGTCATTTCATTTGATATCAGTTTACTAACAAGACTTTAGCTTTCGTTTTATTGGGAGTTGGGAGCTTAATAATCCAGCAGTTATGTTGAAGGTAAGGGCAGCTGGAAAGTAATCCGAACTCAATGGAACTTTAACGGATAATTTGGGAGTATACTACGAAGACTTATAAGTTTTCGACCTCGAGGACCTTGTGCTTTTTATCTGACTTTTTATCTCATAAACTTAGTACCTACATTTTGTGTACACGCTGCATGACAAAGATACAGTGGAAAAAAGATAGACAAAGTTTTATCACATGTAGAATGTCATAACTATTATTTTTAATCATTCCTGTGTTTATGTGATAAATCAAAACACTATTTAAAATAATCGTTATCTTAAATATTAGTGCCTAGCCAACTCATGAGATTAGGTTGCCAAGCGGACCCCAATTGAGTCATGTCAAAAGCCGTGACAAACGCTAGGAAGAGGAATCAGCAATATTGACTTCTTAGAAAACCATTAACGTATGAACCCCTGAGATGGGCAAAATGTAATCAACTAACGATTAAAATGTCGATTAATTTAATTAGTCTAGTAAAATGATGAGTGAACAAATTTTACTATGGGGTCAACTTTGGAGTCGAAAATGATGATAAAGATACGGATGAAGATGGAATATGAAAAAGGAAAATGTAAGTGGAAATGGAAAATGGAACAGGAAAAATGTAAGTAAAAAAGGAAAATGAAAATGAAAAACGGTATACAGAAAATAAAAAATAATGAAAATGAAACTTGATTCTCTCGATTCTCGATTGCGGTTTCGAGATCTCGCGAGATTTTTTTTGACGATTAATTTAATTGTTATTCGATTCGAACAACCGGGCGACATTTTTTTTAATACGATTAATTAGTTAATTAAAGAAAATATCGATAAATACCCATTTCTGATGACCCCCTATGGATATAAATAATATTTTTTTCACCGCCATGACAAATGTCAATGCACTCATTCATACGCCATATCAATAATAAGTTTAGAGCAAAACTTATGGTATCTTATGACGGATATATCCTTCGTTGGCGTCAGACAGGTTAAGCCGTCAAATGTTGATCATTTAAAATTCAGGAGTTCTCAGAATAGCTAAATAAAATTGGTTTCGCCGCCATATTGGAACGTTAATATTTGGCCTGAAAATCTGGTTTGACACAGCTAACTTCCAGGAAATGTATTGCTCTTTAACTTATCGTGAAATGTGTACACAAAAAGTGCTTAGTTTATGAGATATAAGCGAAATATTGAAAAGAGTCAGACAATTTTGTTTTATTACTTATCGGACTGAAATCTGCGGTTGAAATGTATTAATGAATATATGTACACACATATATTCAATCAAAATGGTAACAGAACTTTTATATAGAATTAAAGCTGGGAGAACCCCCTTTAGTTTTGGTGTGGCCTACTTTACAATCTAACTGTGTAGACGTCTGTGATGAAATTAAATTATGCAAATAAATTTATATTATTTTTGGGTTGTTAGCTTATCTTCGTGTAGTGCGATAGCCCACCCAATAAAGGAAAACTAAGAGGAAATAATTCGTGTATAGCCAAATTTTGGTGTAGTTGTAGGCAAAGGTATCTTACACAACATACTAAAAGTACCGGTGGATGGGGGTGCCGCTAGCGGAAAGGGGGGGTTGTAAAGGTCCCTAATTTTGGTTTTTCGTAAATAACTCGGTAACGGTGGCTCAGACGAAAAAATGTTCTATTGTTTAATTCATCCACATCAAATTTTCTATAAAAAAGATAATTTGCTATTTTTTGCTAGGATCAATGTTTAATGAGATATCGAGGAAATACGATAAACACTTTTTTAAACTTTCGGAGCTAATATTTACGAAAGTATTAGTTTTATCCAAAAGTGGTTTCAGAATACCCTTATTGTTTTAAAAAGACCTATCTAATGATACCCCACACATTAGGGTTGGAGTAAAAAAAATATTTACCCCCCACTCCATGTGTACGGGAGGTACCCGAAAGAATAATATTTTTTCACATTTTGTTTTAAAACTTTGTCTGCGTAATTAAAACACATACTTATACGAAATTTAATTTCTCTAGTACTAGCCATCACTGAGCAGGGTGAGGAGGGGTCCTACCCTTGGAGTTTCGGCATGTCCGTCTGTCCCCGTCTGTCCGTCCACGGCTTTGCTCAGTGATGTTTAGTACTAGACGTCTAGACGGACAGATGGGGTCAGACGGACTTGGCGAAACTATAAGGGTAGGAAGTGAGGTAGCAGGGTGGGCAGCCTGCTCAGTGATGGTTAGTACTAGAAAATAAAAAAATCGTGTGAGTATGTACTTTATTCACGCCGGCAAAGTTTTAAAACAAAATGTGAAAAAATATTATTTTTTCGGGTACCTCCCGTACACATGGAGTGGGGGGGTAAATAGTATTTTTACTCCAACCCTAATGTGTGGGGTATCGTTGGATAGGTCTTTTTAAAACAATAAGGGTATTTTGAAACAATTTTTGGATAAAACTAATACTTTCGTAAATATTAGCTCCGAAAGTTTAAAAAAGTGTTTCTCGTATTTCCTCGATATCTCATTAAACATTGATCCTAGCAAAAAATTGCAAAGAATCTTTTTTATAGAAAATTAGATGTGGATGAATTGAGCAATAGAACATTTTTTCGTATGAGCTACCGTTACCGAGTTATTTACGAAAAACCAAAATAAGGGACCTTTACACCCCCCTCTCCCCGCTAGCGGCGCCCCCATCCACCGGTACTTTTAGTATGTTGTGTAAGATACCTTTGCCTACAACTACACCAAAATTCAGCTATACACGAATTACTTCCCCTATCAGGCAGTTAAGCGTCTTCGTTTGGTGAGCTACGAAGAGAGTTTACTTACACTGATTCTAATCGAAGCTGACACAAATTATTAATTGCGGTTTAGTTGTGTAAATCGCGATAAGGTCGTAGGATAATCAAAATTATGTTAAGAGTCTTGTAATTGCAATAAAAAACATAGATTTTTTACTTCATTGCTTATTAATTATTTATTTAGAAGCTCAAAGTTTTTAAAAGATTTTTAAGTAAATAAACATTTTGTATATTGATGTATCTTTAACAAAATACAAATTTCACTACATTATTTATTCGTACAAAAAAGTAATAAGACTACTAAAGTGTATTTGTTTTTTTTTGACACGGTGTACATACACATATTAATATCATACACATTTATTTATTTAAACTTTATTGCACAAAAGAAGCCTTATCGTACAAAAGGCGGACTTAATGCCATAAGGCATTCTCTACCAATCAACCTTAAGGCGAAACAGAGACATTGTGGGTGGTGCTACAAACGGGCAAGTTAAAAAAAACATGTTCTAATTTAAATACCTACAGCTAAAAATAGAGGAATGCACAAATACGAATTTAGGTACATAATACGAGTATAGAATACAATGCTAAGGATATTAATAGTATGAAAGGTTATCTGGAAGAGATCCCTTAAAGGGATAAGTTCGCCTTTGTACACACTCACTATATTTTTGTTGGCCATGTATTTGTTTTGTGCAATAAAGTGTTTTACTACTACTACTACTACTACTACTACTACTACAATGAATCATCGTCATCATCATCATATCAGACGAAAGACGGCCACTGCTGAACATAGGCCTCCCCCAAAGAGTGCCACAATGACCGGTCCTGCGCCACCCGCATCCAGCGGACTCCCGCAATACAATGTATACATACATACCGGGTGTTGCCTGTAGCACGAGCAATAAATTAAAACATAGATTCTACTCCTCAAACTAGACAATGTTTGTTCAACGACTTTTGAAAGTTATGTAGATTTAAGATTGTCTCTTTTTCAAACAAACTATATAGTATTTTCAATGTACGTCAAAATCCTTCTAATTGACATTGCTTGTCAGTCTTGTCACCTTACAGACATAATCAATTTCGCAATACATTGCGTGTTCGAATAAACTTTAAAGTGTACTAAAAATTAAACCACAAGTTATTTTTCAAATTCGCTGAACAAAGGTTGTTTACTTTGAGGAGTAGAATCTACATTTTAATTTATTGCTCATGTTACAGGCAACACCCGGTATAAATATAATATATCCATACATATACCTTATTACATATAACTTACTAAAACGTTTAAATCGGAATCACTAATACATATTAGTTTTAGATCATACCCATAAAATTGACGAAAAAGAAAACATTTTACTCGACTTGGAAAAGTATTCTTACAGCAAACAAAGTACCTGGTATTTCCTGTAACACGAGCAAAATATTTAAACGTAGATTCAGACAATAAAACGTTTGTTCAACAACTTTAAAAAAATATGTATTCTGTAGATTGTCTCCTTTTCATATAACCTAAATAGTATTTTCGATGTACGTTAAAATCCGTCCAACAGACATTGCTTGTCAGTGTGTTATCCTACAGACATTATCAATTTCGTAATACATTGCGTATTCAAATAAACTTTAAACTGTACTATAAATCAGACCACAAGTTATTTTTAAAAGTCCCTGAACAAACGTTGTCTACTTGGAGGAGTAAAATATACGTTTTAATTATTTGCTCGTGTCACAGGAAACACCCGGTATATAATGTGCCATACATAGTATTAAAACGAAATCCGAAAGATATAATAAATAATTAAAGCCAATGTAGTAATGTACAATACAATGTACTTGCCAAAGATAATGTCATTCATAATTATAATATAAATAGCATATGATTTTAATAAATATATTATTTAAATATCATCAAGCTAAAACTAGGTACAGATTTCAAAGAATAAAGAGAGCCTTCACAGTTTGTGTTTATTAATCGAAGCTAAACGTTCAGTATGCCAACAGCATCGTACGTGAGCAACTTCACCGAGGCGACGAGCAACTACAACGTGTCCTCGGTGACGCCGGGCGTGCGCCGGCGCCGCCGCGACACCTTCATCACGCGCTGGACCTTCGATAACAGCCGCCGCCGCGCCCCGCCTCCCGACCTCGAAATGAAAGTCTTCACGCCCAACTATACCAACACTTAATAAATTATATCCAAATAAAGGTTGAACACGCCAAAATTTGAGCATGTAAAAATAGCTATAGTTATTCGAAAAATGGAGATCTTCACACTTTTTAAACAACAGTTTTCTCACAAGGAACTGGGCTATAAAATGATGATAGTTTTATTTTCTTTTATTTATTCATTGGCAAAATGTCGAGCGTACAACATCAAAAACGTGAACGCATTCTGCACGAACATGTAAAAAATCCCATGTTAAGCTACAAAGATATCGCGAAAAGGCTGAAATATCCACAATCTACGGTTGGTCACGTATTAAAAACATTCCGTGAACGCTTGACAATAGATAGAAAGCCAGGAAGTGGTGGGTTGCAGGGAGTCAAGAATAAGAAAAAGGAACAGAGTACTTTAAAGATTTTTGCCTCAAATCATACGATTTCATCTCGTGATGTTGCTAAAAAAGTGAAAATTTCTCAGTCTTTTGTCCAAAAAGTGAAACAGAGCAGGACTGAGGAGTTATAAAGCCCAGGCCGCACCATATCTAGACTCAAAATAGAACTTATCCGCAAAGAAACGGTCGCGAAAACTCTATGAATATTTTCTTACAAAATTTGAATGCGCGGTGATGGAACTGATGGACGACGAGACGTATATAAAAGCGGATTTTAAACAAATACCTGGTCAAGAGTTTTATACTAGCAAATCACGAACAGATACTCCTGAAGATTGTGAATTAATAAAACGAGGGAAATTTCCAAATAAATACCTTCTTTGGCAGGCAATATGCAGCTGTGGTAAAATAAGTCGCACGTATGTCACCACCGGGACAATAAACGGCGATATTTATCGGAAATATTGTTTACAGAAGCGTTTGCTGCCTTTTATAAGACAGCATGCCTCACCACCGCTGTTTTGGCCAGGTCTAGCCAGTTGCTAATACGCAAAATCAGTTATGGAATGGTACAACGCTAACAGGATCATCACCCAAAATATGCAATCCGCCAAATAGTCCAGAACTGCGGCCTGTTGAAGAGTACTGGAGTATTATGAAAGTAATTCTAAAAAAGAAAGGCGGAGAAGTAAAATCGGTCCCTCAGCTACAAAAAATACGGACCTGGACGACAAAAATCTTTCCTAAAGAGAGGGTGCAAAGTCTTATGAGCCGTGTGCGTAGAAAATTCGATCTATGGCTTACTGTGTAAACATTAATTAGAATTAAAAATGTGATTTTAGAGTTCATTAGATTTGTCATTTAATGTGGTATTCATAATGTAGTTATTTATTTTCAAACTGGTTTAAAAACAAATTTTGCGTGCCTAAGTTTTGGCGTGTTCAACCTTTAAGGTTGTAGAGTTCGACACCCTTAATAATACTAATAATTTGCACCATTTGTCACCATTGCGCTTCAAACTAAGAGGCGCCAACTATTGAGGCAGTGTAGAGCACCGGGATATTTACCGTAACCATGTAAACGTACCTTATCCGTACCGTACCATGGGTACAAGTTTTATTCAGTATGAGGTACTAGTAGTTACATTTACGGTAATTCTGTAAATATTATGTTAAATGATTACTAATTTAGGCGAAAAATCGGCAATTTTAATTGAAATTAACTAATTTATAAGTCTCCACCTGACACAACTGTGAGTACCAATTTTTTTCAAAATATGTTCAAATTTCGTGATTGAACAATCAGTTCTACATCAGCGTAAGACTTTAATAATAATCCGACTATAATCCCTTTCCCATAGCACTGTGCGTGTGACAGATGTAAATTTTACATTTCTTGCAAACACTGTTAAACTAATCATCGAAATCAAATCATTTATTTCAAGTAGCCTGTAAGCACTTTTGACAAATCAATAAAAATATAACAAAATAGGCAGGTAAATACAATGTGAAATATAAAATAAAAAATAACAAATTGCGTACTCTTTAGTACAATTGCGTCTTCCTTTTTTCGATTACGATTTCCTTGCACACTTTATCGATAATAATAAAAAAAAATTGATTAGCCCCTTTACCAAATTTGTCAAATGACATCTATCACACGGACAATGGTATGATTGCTATGGGAAACGGAATATAACACCCACATCTAATTGGAGTAAAAAAAGTGACGCTTAAAACAAAAAGCATAGGTAGTTTCCAGGACTTACATATTCTCCAAAGTTTATAATGATAAGAGATTGTTGTAAGTAATAATATTTTTCACATGATAATCTTGTAATTTTTCCGTGTATACTTATTTGATCTAGAAATAAAGAACGTAAATTATTTTAGGTGTTGTATGGTTAAACATTTCAAAATTAAAATTTGTTTAAATTATATTTACAAATTAGTACTTCTGTGCATTTCGGAACGTTTCGTTCTGACTCTGTTTCAGGGGTCGAATCGAAAGTTCAGAATACGAATTAAAATTAAATAAAATTTGATTGAATGACGTTTAAAATATTTCTGCTCTCTCTCTCTATTTACTAATGACGTGAAAAAGACAACACGAATAGCTTCCGAGTATTTCGAATTTGCATTAGACCGCGCGCGCAGATTGACATTGTAATTCCAAGGTCAACAAGGTCATTTTGTCTCACGCTCGCGGCAAAATTGAGTTTTGCTCACTGTTTTTAGGTATCAAAGAACCCTCGTTCCTGCTGCTGAGGTGAAAAATATTTTTGAGTCCTTGTTCTTTACAAAAATTGCCACAAGAAAGCCTGGTTCAGGGAAACATTCCAGCATTAGCCAGTTTGCTGAGAGAGATCGATTAAAGAAAAAGACAGCCCGCTGAGTCACAAAATGTTATAGAGAACTCAGGAAGGCATTCAAATGTGGCAGTAAAACTGTTTTAAAATATCTTAAAGACATAGGTATCAGTTAACAATTAAGAAAAGTTACGCCCAATGTCTCCAAAAATTAAAAAAAATAACCGAAAATACGGCGACGTCGTTTGGTAATAAAATAAAATGTAAAAACAGGTGTTTTTTTCATTCTTGGATTTTTTTAATGACTAATATTATGTTGTTTAAAATGGAAATTCGTGGCAAGGTAACTATTATTTTGAGAACACCATAATCTTACGGTCAGAATGTGAAAAATGTCAAGTATACAAAGCTTCCTTAAAAAGTTATCCGATGGAAGATAAATTTAGATCTTAAAAAATCTGTACATTGTTGTTGTCGACAGCGATGGACATAAAGTACCACAACTTTCGTTTGAAACCTCGCATTGGAGTAAACTTACTCTGGCGTTTAATGTGATTAAATACATTATTAAAAACCATGAAAGATTATAAAAATAACTATGTTATATTTATTTTATAAGAAATTGAATGATGTACAGATTTCATTCCGCATACGTTATCAAGCGCAGTAGCGTCACCGGATATAGTGAATATATCTCGTCTTAATAATGATCTAGGATATAACGTAGGTAAAGTTTTCGAATAAAGCTCAGTAAGCCATCGTGAAGTTAAATTTTCTCTATTTAATTATGTACAGTTGCCATGAAATATATCGGAGCAGCCAGGATATTCGAAAATATCTGAACATGAAATTTATCGCCTTGACAATAGAGGCGTGGTTCAGATATTTATGACCACCTTGGCCGCTCCGATATATCTGATGGCGACTGTAATTAATGGAATAACAGCGATAACTTAAAACTGATTAGATACCAATATTTTAAAATATAATATACATTATTAGAATCGAAATGGGTATATATGAAAATAAATGTCGCCATAGTATTTTTCGAATGTGAGTAATATGAATAATTGGTGAGTTTTTACTAGGTAATCAGTGATTACCCCATACATCGGGGTTTTTGGTGCGGGACGATTTGAGAAAGAGTAATCTGAGAAAATATCATATTATGCCTAATGAATAACTACCTCTTTGTGCATACACACTGATACGAGCTTTTTTTCTTGGAGGCATGTTTGTATTGACTATTATATAGTATTATAAAAATGCGATTGCATATGAGAACTAGATTTTCAACACACCTGCTCGTAACGAGGTTTTTATTCCACCGCTTTTATGCTCATAATCCTAGATATTAAACACGCGTGCATTTCACAATAATTATCCAACTAGTGGAATAATTTAATAATCCGATCAAGTGACGTTTGTACTCCAGTACCAAGTTGTACGTACGCAGACGAATCGTTGTAATTTAGTCAGGTATTACCTTTACTTTTTTTTCAACTCTTTATGAGTTTACATTCTAAAAAAGTAAATATATTTAAAATATACACATTTACGATAGAATACAAATTATACAATCCTGATTGTGAATAAGAATCATTTCAACTTATTATATTACACGTAATACACAATAAATTACGTTTTAAACACGAATTGTCTGTTTTAATATTGGCTGTTTGGCATTATACGTCCGCGCCTTTGCCTCAAGCTGCACGCACATGCAAAAAAGAAAATTGCGCGCCATTTATAAGTTAACCTCAAATCATTGTTTATTTGTTAGATTTTTCTCGTCGTGTTTCATTAATTTAAACAAATTATATTTTCAATGAATAAGAAGATAACTTTAGCGTTAATTTAACCTCTGGATATATTTCAAAATTGTGATACATACTAGTAAAATGTCATCATAAAAATCTAGTGAGCAATACGTAAGAAATCATTCAATTCAAACGTCATTCAATTAATAATTAATTTATGAAACAAATACTTGAAAAAATCATAGGTATAATCGATCATATAATCTATTATACAGGGTGGAAAGATAAATCGGGCCCTGGAGGAAAACTACCTCAATTAGCTCAGATAGCTCAATTCACTGAAAGGAAACATTCTTTAATTTCTTTAAAGAGACATAACTGCATTTACAAATTTTTGGAAAAGAGTACAGTTTTCAAAAAAAGTATTTATTTTGTAATTTTTGCCATAAATAATTTTTATGACAATTGATGCCAATCGATCCTGTTTCCAACGAGGATAAAAACTTCTAAATACCAACCAAGTTTAGGGCACAAGAGAACAAATAAATAATAATAATAATATTTTTCATACAATTGAAAATTATACTTAATTAGTATGGAATAAAGTGAAAATTAAGAAAAAAACCGTGAATGCAGTTTTAGTTTTTAGGAAAAATAAAAGAATGTTTCCTTTGAGCGAATTGAGCTATCTCAAGGTTTTAAGGTAGTTTCCCTCCAGGGCCCGACTTATCTTTCCACCCTGTATATATATATATTGTATATAATACCTATGATTTCCCAAATATATTTTTCCAATTAATTATTCATTAGGTAGAAACCTGCCAGAGTACATTCTGTTTTTAAGTCAATACCTACTCTTTGGCTAATGTTAAACATTCCTGCAACAAAAACCCCGATGTATGGAATCACGCAACTTATATGTCATATCTTATTTATTACTTAGTCATGGACAAGTAAGTACTTCACTACACATAGTATGTAGTTATTACATGTATAATATTATTTAATGTATAATGTAATGATTTGTTGGAAACAACGCAAATATTTATTATTCAATGAGCCAGTGGAGTACCTAATTGTTACGTATCAATTGAATTAATTTAAGAAATTCTTATAAGCATAAGTGTATTTTATGTATAAGGTTAAACAACCACTATTCCCAAGAAAATAAATTAAGTAAATGTACATAGTGATTCAAAATAAACTATAGAATTCAGTATTTTATATAAACTACATAAATACACGTGTAAATTATTTTTTATTTAATTTAACTCAACTGATTACAAGATAAAGCCAGGAGGGTTTCACTGTGTCTCTCTCCATTGTACCCGTTTTTTTCTCAATGCCCTTACCGCACCGTGAGGGCTAATGAGGGAAGGGTTGGCACATCGCTTATCTATCACCTTATGGGTGCGTTCGAGAATATGTGAAGTTTTCAAGTCACCTTATGGGTGCGTTCGAGAATATGTGAAGTTTTCAAGTCATAGGTACATCATTGTAATAGAGTTTATTTCTAAATTTTTTTTTATGGCAGATAACGTCTCATTGATAACCAGACATAGAAGTTTTAGTGGCAGGAATGAAAATGTCATAGGGACTTCCCAACGATATTAATTTATCGATAAATCGTTATGACAGTTATGATGTACATATAATATGAATTTGCAAGTAGTATAATATAATATACTATTATTATATAATACACAGCATTAACTTATTACAAATCGATTATAAAAATGGTTGTCATTCCTTTTGTTTTAGTTGTTAAAATGATTTCTTGGTTTAACTACAATAATAATCCGCGGAGTGGTAAAGCAGTATTATTGTAATTAATAATATATAAGGTTGTCTGGAAGAGATCGCTCTCTAGCGATAAGACCGCCTGTTGACTGCCTCTACTTTTAATCTGTGTACTGTACTGTTATATGTTATTGAGGTGTGCAATAAAGAATATTTGTATTGTAATAATATATACTTCCGCAAAGTAACGCATATTTCCATAAATGATTTCCTCTTTTTTTAAATTTCTAATAAGTGTTAAAATAACAGATCACTATTACATAACGTCGATAGGTAGCTATCAGCATTACAGGTTAATTTATACTTTACCCGGTAAACTTAGTATGTGCTATGAAATGTCACGTCGAAAGTTGTCGATGAAGGAAGTCCCTAGTTAACTGACATTTTTGCCACAAAAACTTCTATGTCTGTTGATAACTGACAATGATGTGTACCTTTGATTGAAAACATCACATATTATCACTTAGCTAGTATTTATAACATGTCTCAAATCGGTAGGATATTTGAAGCACGTTGAAAAGAAAACCCTATTTTTTATGCATGCATGACGGCTAACGTTTTTATCTCTGTAGCTAAATGTCACATTCAGGAAAGAGAATCTTCTGTACTTGTACGGTCAGCTGCAGAGAAATAGACCCCCCCATGCAGGGGGGGGGTCCTTTTCTCTGCAGCTGACTGTACCGTTACTCATTCTGTGATAAAGAAAGAGATAATGAAAGCATGGATTTATATGAAGTGGATCTAATTCTTACACTTTTTCCCTAACCACAGTTAATAGTAGATTGTACACCAAGGGGATAAAGCACTGTTTTATGTCACGGGCGCGAAATTGAATCCTGTACGTAACGAAGGACTCCAGATTTTACTCCCGAGCGCAGTGAGGGGGTTATGAGTTAATTCCCGAGCGAAGCCAGGGAATTAAAACTGAGTCCTGAGTGCAGTGAGGGGTTCAAGCGCGCCCGTGACAAAAACAGCTTTATCCCCGAGGAGTTTACTCTACTTTTCTCACTCTTGCGAGACAATAAAATAGCTAAGGCTACTAGAAACGGATTTTTATTAAAGTAAATCAAAAGTAAAAACCGGCCAAGTGCGTGTCGGACCACGCATAGTAGGGTTCCGTACCTTCAATGGAATAAGAACCAAACTAATACCAAAAGGTCGTATCTGATGCCTTAGGAAGAAGTTTTTTGGAGATAACTCAAAAACGGTTGAACCGATAAATCCGATAATGTTCAAAACAATTGGCTACTTTCCTAAAAAAATATATTTTTCACTTCTCATGCTCAAAAAGTGTGTCATATTATGCTTACCAAGGCGGACTAAAGTAGTACATTTAGCCTCTAGGGCTAGTATGTATACATATTTATGATTTACAAAACATTTTAAATGGACCAATCAAAACACTTCACCATATTAAATCCACCAATCACAACACACATATCGAAGTTAATCGGAACGCTAGATACTTTTTTGGTGCGTATACTGTGTAAATAATTAAAGTCCTTAAAAAAATATTGTATTTAATATCAACCAATCAGAATACAGCAATGTTAAAATCGACCAATGAGAAAACGCAATTTATTTCTCAAAACGTGAGGTGTTTTTTAGTTCCTACTTCACAATCATTAAAAAAGATTGTAATTTTTTGGAAGCGCTTTAAAGCGTGTTTAAACTGTTTAAACGGCTATTACTATTAGACATGGCAATTTGTAGGGCCCAATCGGTTGTATCCAACTCATGTCGGCCCCAACGCACGTTATTACACTTTCCCTACAAATCGCCCCTACCGACCCTACCTCACCAACAAATCGTCCCTACCGACCTCAACGTTTACAGAGATGCCTTCAAAACATTAAAAAAATGTATTTCGTGAAGCACGGTGATAGTATGAGTAACAGTACACATTAAATAAAATCTGAAACTGTTTTTTTTATTACAGATATTTAAATGACCGCTCGAGCTGCCTGAATCTAAATTCATCTGCCCAACCCCTCTATGATTAAAATACAAAACTAGATAAATGTATTAATTACCAGTGAGTCTACACAATTTAACTTTTATTTTAAATAAAAAACCAGACGGAATGTGCAGAAAATGGTTAACATTATAAATAAAAAAGGTAAAATAACTCTAACGATCTCCATAAACAGCTGCGGGTATCGGGGCACTGCCGATCGCCCTAGATCGGGACTCCTACTCCCTAGGTACCATTACACCTACCAACCCGACAGGTTGGACCCTACAAATTGCAATGTCTAATAGCTTGAGGGCTTCCGCGATTGAAATTTCCACTAGATGGCAGCACCGTGACGACAGGTCTTTTTGGCAGTAGCTGTCTAAATCCACCAATCAAAAAATATATGGTTATACATGATTGGTGGATTGTGACAGCTAGACCTGTCGCCACGGTGCTGCCGTCTAGTAAAAAACTCGATCGCGGAAACCCTCATTATACCGTCGTCTGTGGCATTTATTCGCGGTGTTTATATTTTGTATCTATGTCAAAGAAGTTAAAAAAATTAAAAGACCGTCAAGTTAAACCATAATTTAACCTTAGTTTAGTTATTGTGCGTAAATAATAAGTATTTTTATCTTATTTTCTCGCAATCTAAGTGAAAAATAGTATGCATTACTCTGATCTAAAAGCCATATTACCACTCGAACAATTTTCCCTCACTTCGTTCGGGAAAATAACCACCTCGTGGTAATATGGCCTACTTTAGACCCTTGTCAAACAATCTACTATAGTCCGTCAGTTAGATTATCAAAAAATATTGGACACGTATTTTTTATTTCGTCAATCTAACAAAAATTGGTGAAGATATAGCCGATAAGGAGGGGCACTACTCCATACACATGTATGTAATTAGTCTAAAACAAGCCAAACCCGTATGACGCGATTAATGGACGCCCCCTTATGTGTAAATTTTATTCAGATACGTCGTATAGTTTCCGAGTAAAATGGCTGTGACATACGGACGGACAGACAGACAGACATGATGAATCCATAAGGGTTCCGTTTTTTGTCATTTGGCTACGGAACCCTAAAAATTGATTCTTGATACATTTTATTCGAATTTTATCTTCTATTTTTATAGAACTTGCAATTTTTAACCGACTTCAAGATTTGAAAAGAGGAGGTTCTCAATTCGGCGTGTATGTTTTTTTATATTTTTTATGTTTGTTACTCCATAACTCCGTCATGTCTGAACCGATTTTGAAAATTCTTTTTTTGATTGTAAGTATATATATACAGATTGGTCCCGTTTTTGTCAAAACGCAGTTCTGATGATGGGATCCATGAGGAATCGAGGGAACTCCTCAAATCTTAAAGGCATACATATAGTGATTTTTATATTTTTATCAACAAAACCATCATTTTCATTCAAAACAGTGACATTTGATGAAGTAGAACTGCTGATGATGATCAGAACGGAACTCTTCAACGACGCATAGTTCACGTTTGGCGATTTGTCCTCTTCGCTGTGTTTGTTTAGCAAGTTTAATTGTCAGGAAAAATTTTCGTCAAGCTCAAGTTCTGATGATGGGGTCCATGAAGAATCGAGGGAACTCCTCAAATCTTAAGGGCTTACACATAGTGATTTTTGTATTTTTATCAACAAGTATTTTCATTCAAAAGAGTGACATTTGATGAAGTGGAACTGCTGATGATGATCAGAACGGAACTCTTCAACGACGCATAGTTCAGGTTTGGCGATTTGTCCTCTCCGCTGCGTTTGTTAAGCAAGTTATTTCATTGTATGGAGTCTAAGTGCACCATCTACAATAATGCTTCACCGGCTATCCCCATGGAAGTCGGTTTTTTTTTCTTAAAAATTATACTCCGTATACTGCAGCGTCTTATGACAATCGCGGCATTTGTTTAGGTATTTAAAATTGAGTTGGCCAGCACGATTTTCCGAATACAATCAATTTTCAAATCAGTTCGACGCGGCGGCGCGGGCTCGTGCACCGTGCGGACTTTACGAAATTAGACTTTAAGCACATGACAATAAGAACTATGGGAAGTGAAATCACATTATTCATACAACATTATAACCCGGGTAAAGACAAGGGCTATAATGATTTGCTTTCGGTCAGGTTTGCATGATATATAATTTGGCATTTTCGAGCAGGTGGTGTAAAAACCTTATTATTACCTAGTAAAACAGTTGTTCATGGGTGACTGGTAAAAAGTAGTAAAAACGGTCCGATAGAGAGCATAATGTAGGGGGCGGTGTTTCACTCGCACTCGTTACAATATTGTCACACTTCCTGCCTCGCACAACAAAACAGTGGAATGAACTGTCGTCTGCGGTATTTCCGGACCGATACGACCTTCAAACCTTCAAGAAAAGAGCGCATTCCCATCTTAAAGGCCGGCAACGTGCTTGTGACCCCTCTGGTGTTGCGGGCGTCTATGGGCGGCGTTAATTGCTTACCATCAGGCGATTCGTCTGCTCGTTTGCCTCCTATTTCATAAAAAAAAAAAAAAAAACACTTGACACATATTGACATTTTGATTGTCTGATGATGTCATTACCTCTTTAGTCAAAACGAGACACTGTCCCCTAGATAACCTTCGCTTTCGGCCACACTTTGTGACCAAATAATTAGATCCACTTCATATAAATCTATGGATGAGAGACGATCAATAACAAAGTTTACTATCATTTTAATATTTCATAGACATCTAGTATATTAATTATTAGTTAGCACTTTATGATACGCATTTATTTTACACCACAACAGTGGCAAACAAGCATACGACGCGCCTGATGGTAAGCAGCTACCGTAACCTATTGACATAGACATAGACATCATTTATTGGTAATAACTCATTACAGGTCACGCTTAACAACTAAAATCTGTCACATTATATAACATAATTTAACATCATCATATCATCAATATCATCATTAAATAACAATTTTACACTATTTTATTTATACAATATTACATACTTTAAATTATTTACATTCTATAAAATCCTTATAGCTATAAAAACATTGCTTTATGAGCCATCTTTTTAGTTTAAATTTAAATGCTGCAAGGCTAACAGCTTCTGTAATACAATTAGGCAGTTTTTTATACACTGGAGCGCCCGTAACATGTATTGTCTTTCCAGTTTTTACGAGTCTATGTGGAATCGTATTTAGTTTGTGTGCATTTCGAGTGACCCGGGTTTTTCCATCTCCTCGTCTCCCATATAGTTCTAAGTGCTCCCTTGCGTAGACTGCCGCTTGGAATATTAAAAGCGATGGTAGCGTGAGAATACCTAGCTTTACGAAATATTTTTTTTTTTTTTTTTTTTTATACTACGACGGTGGCAAACAAGCATACGGCCTACCTGATGGTAAGCAGCTACCGTAACCTATGGACGCCTGTAACTCCACAGGAGTCACATGCGCGTTGCCGACCCTTTACAAAAAGGAGGATTCACTGTGTTGACGGCTAAAGGAACAAGAGGGACCATCATCGTCAACACACTGGGTCCTCTTTGAGCTCTTTGGCAACCTTACTCACCAACAGGAACACAACACTATGAGTAGGGTCTAGTGCTATTTGGCTGTTGTTTTCTGTAAGGTGGAGGTACTTCCCCAGTCGGGCTCTGCTCCAGATTTGAGCGAGATGACATTCACTGAACGTGCCCTACCACACTAAGCGAGATGCCATTCGCAGTGCCCATACCTCTCTTTTTGGCATAGTTTAAGGACATACCCAAGTCCGGACGTAGTTTAAGGACATACCCCGGGTCATAATAGCTTGTATGGTAGCAAAGTAGCATGTACGGACTGCCTGGCACTGTAAGGTTTGGCGTAACCTTGACAATGCAAAACAAGTCTTACTTAACTTGCTACATACTGCATCTATCTGGAGTTCCCATGTAAGGCCTTGGTCAAGCTGGAAACCCAGGAAAGTGGTAGAAGGCACTTGGCTGATGATGGTGCCTTGGTGGTGTACATTCAGCGAGCGACGTTTTCTGCCTGACAGGTCAAATTGTACGAACTGCGTTTTGGTCAGATTGAGTAGCAGTCCGTTCAATCGGCACCATTCTAATATCTGCCGTGCTATTATATTCAATTTCATTTCCAGGTCGTCCAGGTTTTCAGCAGTAACCACAGCGGCCACATCGTCTGCATACATAAAAACTTCACCACTGTCTACAACGTTGGGTAGGTCGTTGAGTAAGAGGGAAAACGCTAGGTTGGACAAAGACGAGCCCTGCGGTACACCTATTTCCGTGGACAGGCCGTCTGATTTCAGGTTTCCTCCTTGGCCTACTACGTATTGCTGTCTGTCTCGCAAGAATTCCACCACAAAATTAAGCGCTGGTCCTCGTATGCCGTAATGATGTAATTTGCTTGTCAAAGCTGCGTGATTCACCACATCGAAGGCTTTAGAGAGGTCGCAGAAAAGAACTGCGACCTCTCTCTTAGCCTCGCGTGCGATGAGGATACGATTTATCACTTCACGGGCCATCATTGTGGTAGATCTTCCCGCACGATACGCATATTGCTTATCAGACAACTGACCTGACGTGTCTAGGAAAGCGGTCATACGGGACGCTATGCCGTTCTCCAGAACTTTAGCGACTGCTGGTATAATGCAAATAGGCCTTAATAGGAAATATTGACGCCTGTAACTCCAGAGCTGTCACATACGCGTTGCCCACCCTTTATAGAAAGGAGGATATTATATACTGCGTTGACGTTTCTTCATATCATTAGTAATGATATGAAGAAACGTCAACGCAGTAAGTATATAATATCCTCATTACTGAGCCGTTTGAACTTTATTTATAAAAACAACCGTTAGGGTACGTGATAAACAAGACAAACAAAAAACGTATCACCTAATAACGAGAACAATTATTGTATACACAATAGAAACCGTCAAACCTAGTCATTATTAGACATATTTCGACAGTTGAATTGAGTTCGCAACGTCATCTATACATATAATAAAGCTGAAGAGGGTCGAAAGTCTGTACATGGAAGATAATCGAAAAAAAGTTGTCTGGGGATACTTAGAATCGATAACAGAACACGTACCAACAATTTTTAGAATTTTTGTCTGTTTATCTGTTTGTCTGTTTATCTGTTTATCTGTTTGTCTGTTTATTTGACCGCGCATCACGTGAAAACGGCTGAACGGATTTTGATGAAATTTTGGATAGATATAGTTTGAGTCCTGGGAAAGGATAATATATAGTTTTAATCCCGAAAATCAACCCTGGTGGGGGTGAAAATGGGGTTGAAAATTTGTATGGAGAATTTTTAACCGCTGAAACGATTTAGATAGAAATGAGTATGGAGATTATTTGAGTCTCGAGAAACGTCATAGGATAGTTTTCAAGCCCTTGTGGGGGTGAAAAGGGGGTTGGCCACCTTCCAACCCCCTTTGAAGATTTTTTTTACCGCTGAACTGATTTAGATGAAAATTGGTATAGAGATAGTATGGGTCTCGAGAAATGACAAAGGATAGTTTCTTCTTCAACCCCCCCCCCCCATCTTACTTTAGAACCGTAGGTCCAAAAAATTTGAAAAAAATAATGGAAGTGACGCCTGAAAGGTACTTTCAATAAAAACTATCTATACATATAATAAAGCTGAAGAAGGTCGAAAGTCTGTTCATGGAATATATTCGAAAAAAAGTTGGCTGGAGATACTTAGAATCGATAACAGAACACGTTCCAAGTATTTTTAATTAGTTAACGGCTGAACGGATAATGATGAAATTTTGTGTAGAGATAGTTTGAGTCCCGGGAAAGGATAATGAACAGTTTTCATCTCGAAAATCAACCCTGGAAGGGGTGGAAAGGGGGTTGAAAGTTTGTATGTTGAAAGTTGGTATTGAAATAATTTGTAATTTCTTGGTCAAGGTGTTCATATTTATAACATGTTACCCGTCGATGCTTTAAATTTACCTTTACCCGCTCTTAAGAAATATTTGAAAATGTCATGAATGTCAAAGGGTTATTGCAGCAAACCAAAAAACTACTACAAAATCATCTAACATTTATAGGACACCGTTTAGGTAGGAAAACATATCAAACGTTTTGTGAAGCAGTCAGATTAGGATTTATTTTTCTTTATAATTAAACAATAGGTACATTACAAATAATGTACCTATTGTTTATTATAAAGAAAATAAATCCTAATTCCTATCCTAATCCTAAGGATGACATGAGAGACAGATCTCTCAAGCAGTTTTGATATGTCTTCTTGAAGAACTACGCATTATTTTGTATCTTTATGATCTAATAATGTATTACTGTTTTGAAAAAATAAGTCCCGTAGAATTTCTTTTCGGTCATAAATTCATAATACTTCTTGGCCAGAGGTACACCTACAGGTTTAGAACCGGTGGAGTTTTGGAACGAAGTTCCTTATCGGACGGTTCGCGGATGGGGGCCTAGGCGAAAAAAAGTCACGTGACCGTTACGAAAAAGCGTCACGTCACGAAAACGCGACACCCATACGATTGAGAAAAAGTAAAGTGAAGTGAAGTGTAGTGAAACTGAGAAGTGGCAAAGTGATAAAAGTGAAAAAAGTCGAGAACCTCAAAAGTCGAGAATTTTAAAAATGTCGAAAATGTCAAAAATTTCGAAAATGTTAAAAATTTAAAATTTAAAATTCCAAATTTTCCAAATTTTCACAAAATTTCCAAAATTTTCAAAATTTCCAAAATTTCCACTATTTCCAAAATTTCCAAATTTTCCACTATTTCCAAAATTTCCAAAATTAAAAAAAAATGCAAAAAAAATTAAAACCACAAAACTTACGAAAAAGTAAAAAATTGAATAAAATTAAGTAACATAACTTCGTTCCAATCGCACTTGATTCACACACTTTCCACGACACTCGCGTATTTTATTTTTCTCTGACGTTCATTAGTGCATTGTAATGTGCTTACATTGACGAATAAATATCTTGATCTACACCAATATCATACATCCTCTATTCCGCGTTCGGAACCGTATGTAATTAAATACCAACATTATTGCAACCAATAACGTAACATCAGTGTATTATCTGTGACAGTGTGGTAAAAACGTATGAAAATTCATTACCTACGGTAACGTAATGAAAATCCGCCCCCCCGACCGCCGGCGCAATAATATTGGTCATGGCGGTGTAATGGTGGTCATTCTAATGGTTTCAATGGATTTTTAATATGTGTGTAGGTAAAGCAGTGTATGCTTCTGTACATAATTAGGCCTTATTACGTAACAGTTACATCGCCATGTCCGTCCGTCTGTCCGCGGTCTAGCTCAGTTACCGTTCGCACTAGAAAGCTGAAATTTGGTGAGGCCTGATAAGAACTTTCAATAAAAACTATATTTAATAAAATCGGTTCAGCCGTTTTTGAATTATTAGTCAAAAACGCATAGTGAAAGGAAGTGCCGAATAGTAAACTGACGTAAGCGCCGCCAAATAAACGACCTTTAGAACGGATGTTTTGTAACAGGGCAGCATCTACGAAACTCTACACTGAGCATCGCCCGACATGCTCTTGGCCGGTTTTTTTTTCATTGTTATCCCGGAAATCACCCAATTAAGGATGACTAATTCCAATTCTAGAAAATCCCCAGCCAGGTTATACGTAGCCTATAAAAATTCAACGTTTAAAAGGGGGGGGGGGTAGCCACTACACTCGATTTAGTTAAATTTGCATGGGTCATGGACCCCCCCCCCCCTCCAAGTGCACCTAAAATAGAAAAAAATCATTTCTGCATTTGTGACACCCCCCCCCCCCCCTCACCCCCCAACTGATTTGACGGGAGGATCGATCTGGATGATATTTGCCGTGGACATGAACGTATAAATACAAAAGTGGTCCTGTATCGTCCGATATACACCTACTACTCTCTATGTCGTTTAAATCATGCCAAAAACAAATATAATAAAAAAAAGTATACATTTATGAGTGTAGTTTCATTTAGTGGTAATTGTAAAATATTTTATTAGGACTACTGTCCTCTAGCGTATCCATCTGTCAACTTTACTTCAAATTCCGCCTCCAGGGTAGCGGGAGAGAAATTAGGGGTGAATTAGCCGCTTACTGACACAGACCGAATTCCACGCGGGCGGAGCCGCGGGCACAGCTAGTCCTAATATAAAGGTTGAATTTATATAATCTAGATTTAAATAAATTTGTACATTCAAATGTTTCTAGTCATTGTGAAATTTTATTGTAGCGAGTAATTTAGGTATTTATTCAATAAGTTGGGATGTTTTGTTTTAATACCACGACGGTGGCAAACAAGTTTATTTTACTTAATGACGTATCGAAGTTGTACAGTACCTCTACCACGAGTCATGCAAATAAGCCCAATTCGAGATTCGTTCACGAATTCGTCAATTATATGTATGGAGAATTTGTGCAGAGCCTCTAGCGGTCACTTATAGAACTAAAAATTACTGCCATACCATAAGTTGAATTATCGTTTATGCAATTCGCTCACGAAAGTTCGATTGCTTGTTTCGTTTGTGTAGATTTCAATACGTTACAAAGTGACGTGACGTGACAAACGTCACATCCTTCACACCAACCGAAACAGATTGTAGGTAAGCCAAAAAGGTTTTACTTCCTAAGTACATTTTATCTGAAGGTTTAGAACTGTAGACAATTATATGAGCAGTGAACAATAATAAACATAGAAACCGTACTTAGCTCTAAAAAATTACCCTACTTTTTGTGGGTGTTTAATATGCTTGCTTGTAAACCAGGAATAATTTCCGTTGGTCATCGTGTCCCAAGCGGTAAATTTTAAGTGGTTCAGGGCGGTAAATAATCAAGCTTCGTGATGGTCAGCTGCCGTTCCTTGAGTGGGTTGAGGAACGGCAGCCATTTTCTCACATAAAATATATATAAAATAAAATGCCTATCGCGTCCCAGTTGAAATAGGTGATAGTTTATATACAAATAAAATAAACATCATCAGCCGGCTGCATAGCACTGAAAAGACCGTAAACTAGTCACATGAATATATGGTATTTAGGGTATCAGCAGACGTTATTTCTACCTCAATACAGCCGGCTGACGATTTTCCTGATAATAAGAGCCTCATATACTGACGATCCGCAACCCACCAACGGAGCGACAGCTGACCTACGCGAGTCATCATTATACTTCGTCCTTAATCACTTCAAAAATTATCACCGCCTGGGACGCCTTGCGATTGGTCATGAAATTTGTTCCTGGCTTACGATTCATGCCATCGGAGCCGGGAAATACTAGTTATGACAGTAAGCCTTTTTTTACCTTATTTAAATGCGCGTGACTTTTAACGCATAAAATGTTATCAACCGACTTCAAGATTTCGAAGGAGGAGGTTCTCAATTCGTCAGGATCTTTATTTTTACTATTTTTTCATAACGTTCACCGATTGCAACTTTTTTTTAAACAGGGAAATTACGTATTTCGTCATACATATTCAAAGCTAGGAAAAGGGGTGAAAACTGTCAGTACTTCATCCATCCATCCATATATTTATTTCGTCGTAGGATATAGGATTACCTAAGAAAACCAAATTGATGAAATGTCAAATGTACAAATAACACTACTAGTTTAAAACGTCCTAGAACTACGACCATATGTAGTGTTAGGTGATTCTTAATTTATTTGGTTATTTTGTCAGCATGACAGTTCGACTTTTAGTGATCACATAAAGCTCTATAAATGGAGTACGCTTCGCCTCATCTTTCCAAACAAAAAAGTCTGCCAAAATCTGAGGGGGGCGAGGTAGCACGCATGTGAAGTTTTCAAGTCAAAGGTACATCATTGTCGGTTGTTAATACAGTTTATTTCTAAATGAATTTTTATGGCAGCAACGCTTTATTGACAACTGACAAAGATGTACCTTTGACTTGAAAACACCAAACATATTTGACATATTCTTTTTATATTTCATAACAATAAATGGAGCAATAGATAGTCGACAGTACAAATGTTAACATATGGTTCATTATTGGATGCAGTCTTTGGAAATGTCAAACAAAAAAGCCAAGGATCATTTTTGATTGTATTTTCAAACAAAATATAGAAGACAGCAATCCTTAAGCGCGTTAAATATGGAGAAGTGTCAAACGTCAAATAGTTACTGCCCGTCAGAAAGAAAACGATTGTCTTTGAATCGATTCTGTAAACGAAGCTTGATTTTCGATTTAGGTTAAATCTTTTATTACGAAAGTAATGATAAATAAAGTAAAACTGTACTTACATCTGAAATGGTATTTCATCTTTTTGTAAACTAGACGAAATATAACATTTTTTACATTTAAAAACAGCGCATAAGGGCATTTTCACGGAGCTTGTTATCCATTGACAGCGATGACGAAAATGGCGTGACATCGATTATTGAAATAGTTTTTATAGATGTACTAGATTTTCCGCCAATACTTTTGACAGAGGGGAAATGATACTCAGGGCCTCTCCTGGTTTAGAACTCTCTGAGTGATCAAGATCATAGTGGATCATAGGTTTATTTCTTATTATTTAGGTCTATTGTATAATCACAAAAGGATAAGTACCCTTTCAGGATGTTGTTGATTCTCTAAAGTATAGGCAGTTCGCTATTGTTACACATCCCACCTGCGTCGACGCCGACACGTTGGCCAAGTCCTTTAATTTATTTACCAGCGAACAAGCCGGAGCGGCGCCCGACATCCGAAATCACTACAAGACTATTACATATAGTTGTCGTTCGTCTAACTATTGTTGGTGTCGAGGCAATCGATCCGTGGAGCAAGGGGCACGGAGCCTCACGACCTAACAAACGCACAAGGGAAGCTAAAGATGCTCCAGCAAGCCGCCGGTTTTCATACATAACACAACGCAGGATTGCGGCTTTGCCGCTTCTTGTATAATGATAGTTTTATTTCTATTTATAAGTTACACGTACGAGTAATTGTTAGTAGTACTTATAAGTTTCTAGTTTGTGACAATGTTACTTTAAAAGGCTATTTCGCAATAAATAAATCTTTAATATAATTATGTACATTATCATTTCAAAGTGCCCTGTATAAATCTAGATGTCTTTTAAGTAAGCACTATTTTATAGTACTTGGATGCAATAATTCGAAGATGCCGGCCTGAAACGCAGTTGTTACTTCTTGAATATAAAATAATACACCTTCCTGGGATAAATAGTTTGCCTTGCCGGTGATAAGTTAGCTGCTACAGCAATCAATCAGAAATGAATGATGCACAAGAACCTGTAAAAGATGTTTCAATATTATTTGTTATTTTTCACAGTTTCATTGTAATTATTATGATTGAAAATGAAAGTGTTTATAACTATCATATCAAATTTCAACTACTTACCATTCATTTTAGGTTAGAGTTGGTATTTTTGTGTCGATTTAAAATCAGATTAATTGACTATTAATACATAAATCTCACAAATATTCAGCAGTTCTTGGGTCTAGATTTCTTTTTTAAAATTATTCTTATTGAAGTGTTGATGTGGATATTTCTATTTCTCATATCGGCTTGAAATTTACCGTTTCGTTTTCCAGTTCCAGTTATCATACTATGCAGTCTTCTTAACAAATTATGCTTAATATAAGGCTTTGTCGATATTATTTCATCAATTAATAATATATAAATATAACACAATAAATACGAATGGTTTTCACTTTCACCATGTTTTGACATCTCACCCTACAATTTGATAGTGAAAGAGTTTTCTACAGTCGATACGGTATTTTTCGGTGACGTATGTCAAATTAGTGTCTTATGGTAGCGTTTTAATAAAACCTATCGATAACAAACTGCACTAACTACATCCGTCTCGTTCTACCTATGAGACGGATGTATGTCAGCATAGAGATTTCGAATTTCTTGCTGTCGATACCGAAGGAAAACTATTCGAAGCCCGTTGATTCGTTAACGACTGCAGAAAGGTTTCAGAATTTTCTGTAATGACTCGTGGTAGAGGTACAGTACACAGTAAATGAAAGCGGAACCTATATAGCCCTTTTATTTCCACTTACATTTTCATTCATGTTATTTAGGGTTAACGAAATAGATATACATATATTGTATACTAGAGACACGTTAGAATATGGTAATTTCCGGTAATGGAACCGAAAAATAACCCTTATAACTAATAACTGACTCTGACTTTGTGTCTTCCGTTTCATTTAATACTGCCTTGGAGCGAATGAGATGTTTCTGAAGTGAAGAGAAATCTGAAGTTAATTTGAAAATCCATTTAATTTTATAAAGTTGGTCACGACAGCCATAAATAACACTAGCTTTACTTGTGAAGTTAACAAGTAATCAATGCCTACTCGTAATTAAGAAGGTCAAAATCTAACTTCATGATATACCCTGGAACACCACAAGTTTAGACCATATACAGACACGTCCTTTAACAACCTATATACGTACATTCATTAGTAAGTAAGTCCATATTAGACAGATGGTTAATTCGCAAGGGGCAATGAACGTGAAAGGGTGATTCTAATTAATAACATTAACCCTGAATAAAACCCTGTACTGTACCCGACGGAGAAGTTTTGTTTAAAATAATACTTATTAAATTAACAATGTTCTAAAGGAAAACGTATCGGAATAATAGGTAGTCGGTACGACCACATATTTATCTGATTGTATAGTTACTATAAACCGTTCTTTCTGTGCATAATTTCAGAATATTTACAATACTGTATAATAGTTATGAGTGCCACCACATTAGATGTTTTCGTGAGTCGATATTCTATTATATTTCAATGTCACTAGCATCTCAGACGCTGATATTGATAGAACAAATATTGTTTGAAACGATCAAAGATATTTAAAGAGCCTGTTAAATTGAAATTCAATGAATTTTCTATTGGCTTTGTTAGACCGCCGTACTTGTTTGTGTAAACTCTTCTCTATACCAGGGCAATCTACAATACAACCAAAGTAAGGTAGAACATATGTACTAAATGTTATATTCTGGTATTTTTGCAGGTACGTATGTATAGACCACCTTCTGTTAGTGTATGAATTTGTGGATCTACATGTACATATAGAAATAAGTAATTACGTTTTTAACTGAACATGGTCATTTACATTATAAATATTAAAATACAACGCTTAAAGTCTCGATTAGAGTAGACACTTATCTTGACACACTATGAAATTTCGAATAAGTCGGTATTATACTAAAAGTACGGTAAATTACGCCAAATGCTTTGAAAAAGGTGATAATTCTGTACAAATCTCGTGCAAGATGGCGATAGTGAATATGTCAAGAGTTTGACTTGCAGTAACCACGGTAATTCAACCGTTGTATTTTAAATTTAATGTCACTACTCACAATAAAATTTTGTGTGTTTATAAATATTACAAAATTTGTTTATGTTACCTAATAGTTTATATTAGTTTACGAAGGTACATACCTACTTACTTTTTCTACCCGTGACTTCAGCCACGTAGAAGTCGACCTGCCAAAACACCTCCACTCACATAACAATCCAGCAGTTATGTAGAACGAAGTTAAGGGTAGCTGGAAAGTAATCCACACTCAATGGAACTTAAACGGGTAGTTTGGGGGTATGCCACGAAGACATACGTTTTCGGCTTCGAGGACCTTGTGGTATCCAAATACAACAAGGTCCAAAGCTACCGAGGAGGAACAAAAACTATTTTTTATTTTTCAGTTTTTCGCTTATCTTATATCTCACAAACTAAGCATTTATTGTGTACACTTTGTATGGCAAAATTGAAGAGTAACAAATTTTCTGAAAGTTAGCTGTCATACCAGATTTTCAGGCGAAATATTAACGAAGATACTGCCAATTTATTGTTGTGATTCCAATATGGCGTTGGCACCATATTTTTTTTTGCAATTCTGAAAAGTTATGACTTTGATTTTTTTACAATAAACTTAAACTAAGGTAACAACAGGCGGTCTTATCGCTAAAATGCGATCTCTCCCAGACAACCTTTGGGTAGTAGGAAATGAAGAATTAATTTAAGATAACATGTACTGCAAATAATTTAAAGTAAGAGAGCAAATTACACACCAACACACAAACTCCTAAAAATCTCTAAATAAATATTAAAAACGACCTAAAAATACATAACTAAAAAATAAAAATATCATACTTATACATATGTACATATATATTATATAAATTATAACATAATACATACGCATAATAAATTGGCAAATTAAAGTAGAGACAAATAATAAAGTTTCAACTGATTTCCTACATTGAGAGAACGCAATATGCCTAGTAACATATCGAAGTCAACCGTGTTAAAAGCATTTCTGAAATCTAAAAGTGATAATACCGTGAACTTGCGGTTATCCATGCCTGCCCGGATGTCATCGGTAATTTTTACAAGGGCGGTGGTTGTGGTACGCCTCGCACGGAAACCAGACTGAAAAGGGTTCATGAGCTCATGTCTGTTGTCAGATCAGATTTTAGTCCCTCCACCAAGTTCCACAGGGTCCTCGAGGTCGCAAACTTAGGAGAGTCTTCCTAGTATTCCCCCAAACAACCCGTTAAAGTTCCGTTGAGTTTGGATTACTTTCCTGGTGAAATGTACATAACTAGACTACAAGCCTAGTTCCTCAAAAAAGCTACAACTGGATTATAATAAAAAAAAACCAACCAAGTGCGAGTCAGACTCCCGCACGAAGGGTTCCGTACCATTGTCTATAAAAACGGCAAAAAATCATGTATGTTGTATAGGGGCCCTCATAAATATTTAATTTATTCTGTTTTTTTATCATCTGTGAATATTTCAACTGTATCACGGTTTATGAGATACAGCCTGGTGAGAGACGGACAGCGGAGTCTTAGTAATAGGGTCCCGCTTTGCACGGTCATTGCAAAGAAGAATTTCGTTTCCGTTTTAGGTATAAGTATAGGGTTTGTGGTTATTAATATAGGTAAGTTCCTTCAAAACTATTGACCCATTTTTGTTTTGAAATATTAACGTTTTGATAATTTAGTTCACCCATTGCTATTTACTCAATTAGAATATCGATGCTATAATTTTCCGTGAATCTCTTGTCAAAGTTTTACTTATCTTATGCAGGCCAGATATTGTGTTTTTACTATAATTCATTCTCCTTGCTATTGCTTGGAAAGGTGAAAAAAGTAAGATTTTTATTGATTGAAATGATGTTAAACTAGTACGTAAAACATATAAATACGTTGGAAAATTAGTCGTTTTAGGACAAGTGGAACAGTTTTTTTCAATTTCATATATATTTTTTAAGCAAGAGTATGTTTAGCTAGAACAATTTTAAGATAAATTGCCGAAGTTAGATGATATTTTTGGATTTGTGTAAAATATTTCATAATAATAAAACTGTAGAAATAAAATTGACTCTATGCTATGTAAAGAGTACAAAATAAAAATATAAAAAACCAAGCGGTAAGTTTGCACGAAACAACGTCCTCACTAAACAGGCTCTGTAAGAATTCAGTTTTCGGGTATTAAATTATAATATATATGAAGCAAAAGTACTTTTATGCGATGATTAGACTTCAAACTATCTTATCGAATGCAATAGGCAAGATGCAAATTTTTTATTTTTGCTTTAATTTGAAAGAATTGCACGTAGAATAGACCCCGAGTGTATTAAAAAATGAAAATACTATAATTTATAGTAAAAAAATGCTGTTACAAACTAACAATTTAAATTTTCGCGCGTAAACGGATCTACAGTTCCTGTGACGTCACTCATGTGTCAGTGTCACTTGCCATAGTCGTGATATTTGTGCATCCTTGGTTGTATGGATGATAGAAGGCAAGGATGACAATCTCTATGTTGTCAAAAGCAATGTCAAAAGGCGTTAAATTCCGCCATATGAGATTGTCATCTTTTACTATACCATCCATAGTTGTCAAAACAGAAGTGACGTAACCAGACGATGATTGTTGGATTACAATACGTTCCGTTTCACATTACTTAAAATTGTAATTATTGTTTAAAATTAGTATAAATTAAAGTAAAAACGTTCTTATAGCTATTATTTTATGTTTTTTCATCGCTTCGATTAAAAATAATGGTAAATATTAAAGCTGCATCTTCCTTATTCATTTGACTTATTTCATTATTAGCGATTTTCGTTTTGAAAGCGTTACCGGACTCTTAAAAGTTATGTTTTTAAAGAAAAAAGATCGACTTTACTTAGGCTACACCTTGCCAAGAGCAAATGCCCGAGCTACCTTCTGTAAAATAAACTCAAATCACGTTAGGTAGGTAGCTTCTAATATCTGAAGAGTTCCCTCGATTTCTCCAGAATCTCATCATCAGACCTTGACCTAATCACAAAGGGACCAACTTATATATATAATCTTTCGAATAAAAAAAGTTTTTCCAATCAGTCCAGCCGTCTTCGAAAAATCGGTGAAAATACTTACATTTAAACACCTGAAAAAAGCATCAAAGATCCCGACGAATTGAGAACCTCCTCTTTTGAAAGCTTGCCGAAGTCGGTTGATAATGATCTCACGGCGTCTAATAGTTCATGATTCCCAGTTGAAACCAGGAGAGCTCTTGACTTTTATTTTATATTTGAAGCTAATCGTAGGTACAGGCTCCTGCAATTCTCATAAAACAACATTTTTTTTTTGGACAGTCATAAGAGTGCGTCAGTTATTTTATGCCCTTCGTTGTGCAAGGTATTATTGCAGGCGACTGTACTGCTCTCGAACTTGGAATAGTTTGCAGAATCTGGTAAACCCTAACCTAGTTATAGTGACGAGGGATATTATATGTATGTATAGTGATATGATAAATAATGTGATTGACACCGTACTCCATACTCCAACCTTTCTATGACTAAGTTTACACTCTATAGACCGTCAGGAAACTTCTAAATAAATACCTATTCAGGTAACTTAAGTTACTTAAACATATATTTAGCAAGTACTTGTAGCCAGTTATTTGCGAAATTGTTGCTGATTGCCAGTCAACCTTCTTATAAACTGCTCAGCCCGTATAGTCAAGTGTAAAAATATGGGTGTACTCATATTACTCAAATATATGTCCCATAGTATCTTATTCCGTTGTAATAAGTGCGTAGTACCATATTTATAAGACGATTTTTTCCATACGTATTTTTGCACTTGACTGTACACAAAAATGTGTCTAATTTAGACGTTATAACTAAATAGTTCTTAAATAGTTCTTAAATAATATTGTTTGTAGGTACGAGTATCCTGGTGTAATAAGTTTCCATACCCATGCCCCGTGGACTCTTCCCGAACGGGCTCCGAACTGGGACAAACCTAGGGAAACCTTAACGGATGGAAGCCCTGTAACTGGACAACAAAATGTAAGTGTAACTCTTCACTCATATATTTAATCTATATCAAAATCTTTTATGAGCTTCACTTTACAGAAGAACGAGTACAAATCTACGCAATATAAAATTGGTTAAAATGATTTGCATAAAAAGGTTGATCTGCTGGCTGTATTTAATTGTGTTTGCAATGTCATCGTTTGTACCAAACATCAAATAAATCGTCCACGAGAGGCGGCAGGTAATCAATTTTGAACAAGAAACAAACAAGTATAAAAGCTTGTTGAATGGACAGAAGTTTCGCAAAGTGTTGCTCTAAGTTAACGATTTGAAGCACGTAGAATTGCAAAGTTTTGTGATTTCCAATTATAAGGAAGTACTTCGTGGTTGTTTTACGGAATATTTTTCTAACTCTTTTCTACCTTAGGCCGCAAAACTTTAGTAAATATTTCCTTTAATGCGAATATCCACCAATGTATGGGGCATTTCACGCGAAGCGGGCAGTTAAAAAAATGACTGATTCTGGATTTCGTTTATAATTGAGTAAATTGGACATGTATATGAGCAAAATTTTTTGGCATGATTACTTTATTTATTTATTGCTTGCTTATAAATTTTTAGGACTCTGAATGAGTTGAAGTCAACAACTTTGAAAAATGAAAAAATCTGAGGAACGGATTTCTGAGAAGGTATGAATGTAATTCATAAATGGATAAAATAATTAGTAAATAATGTTTATTTGAGAATACTAGTGGTTTTTTTGGAAATGAATAAAATAGTAAGGAAATGTAAAAAAAAAATTATCTCGAAATTATCTCGATTGGTTCCGCGCGCCGCTCAGTACTGAGTGATTCTTTAGGCGGCTTTCACACTGGCGCCGCGTCCCGCTCCGGTGAACGAGACAGCGCTATACACATGCAGAGCGTTATCTCGCTCACACGCCGTCGCTGCATGCGGAAACCGCATCAGTGTGATAACCGAATTAGTGCGATCTTTGTCGTTATAGCCTAAAAGCTGGCCACGACAGAAATGACACAATAATGAGAGTAACGAAACCCCTCTAGTCAGTTTGCTATACTATGGTTATTTCTACAACATAATGATAGCAACGAAACTCGTCTAACTAGTTTGCTAAATTATCCTTATTGCTAGATCGCTATCCTTATTGCTAACGAGCTAGTCAAATGGAATAAAGTAAAGCCAAAATAGGTAAACACTGCCGAAGTTGTCTCATTTATAGAGCACACGGTCTTTATTTTAATGTTAGAATAAAAAAAAAGTGTATAATTGCGGAAACCAAAACAGCAGGCGACAAACTGTGAATTTTATTATACGTCAGTTATCCCACCAGAAACTCCTGGCAATGATATGTATGATCTAATTAATAACATAATTTTGCAACATACTGCATTAAACCCAGAACTCTACGATTTGTTTTGTTCAATTGGTTTGAATTCTTTTACCTCCACCAATGAACATCTGCCACATGGCCGGATCTAGAAATAACGCTTGTATAGCAAATTACTTAAAGCGTTTTCGTTGCTCTCATTATTATCACATAGCATATCTGACGTAGCCAGCTATCCGTCTATTATGGTTTATACAAATCCATACTAATATTATAAATGCAAAAGTGTGACTGTCTGTCTGTTACCTATTCACGCTTAAACTGTTAAACCGATTTCGATGAAATTTGGTATGGAGATTGTTTGAATCCCAGGGAAGAACATAGGATAGATTTTATCCGAGAAATCAATCCTTAAGGGGGTGAAGAGGGGAGTGGAAGTTTGTATGGAATTGTTGCTCACTGTAGAATTAAAATAGCATAAAATCTAGTTTTTGCTATAGGATTTTACTAAGGCATTTTATTAATTCCTTATGGCGAATGTTAATCCTACGCAGACGAAGTTGCGGGCGAAAGCATGTAACTAATAAATTACCATATTAAAAAACAAAATATTTGTTTCTCTTCATTTATTATAGTCTTAGGGCTTACGGCCATATTTACATCGAAAGCTATATTTTATGCAGAAAGAAAGCCGCTTTATAGTACTACCAATATGAATGATTTCATCCACTGAAAGCCAAGATGGCGGACCTTTGCCAAAACGGTGGCTGCATAATATTAAAAAAATATAGACTCAAAGCGGATGCTCCGATTTTAGTGATTGGGGTGTCAATCAATTTGAATTGAAACCTCTAATCAAAAGAAAAAAATAGCATTTAATAAATTAAAGATGGCGGCCGAATATCAAGAAAATTGTGTAAATCCAATTTTTTTTTCGTTCTAGTAAAAATAACAACTAAATATCCTATAATATAGTCACATATTTTGTTTAAAATAAAACATGATAATATTATCTACACAATAAAAAAATGTTTGACAATTGTTTGACAAGTGGAATAGTTTTTTAACTACACGCATTACAAAAAGCGAGGGAAAGCCGGCCTGGCAACAGTGAAGCGATCTGCCCGCCAACCAAATGATTGAGCTCTGGCTTTCGCTTGTAGCGAGGTAGCAAGTGTTTTAATTGTTTTAAATTAACTCGGTACGTAGCTATAATATTTCTTTATTTAAAATTTATTGCACAGTAACAAATATACTGTTACAAAAGGCGCAGTTAATGCCGTAAGTCATTCTCTACCACTGGTAGACTGGCTGGCTGACTGGTAGACTACCAGTCAACCTTTAGGCCAAAAAGCGAAATAACATGGGTGCGGGTGCGACGTATGTCAAGAACATGGAAATAAACCAGACAGAGTTTGCTAAAACTTCAATATATATAGACTTATAAATAAGTAAAAGAAGATAAGTTGTTATAAAAAAAATGTTGTTATAAATAAATTTCAGGACTGACCATTGAACTTGGCACCCATTTAGATCTCACTTCTTTTGTCGTTGAAGCTTGGAAGAATAATAAGTAAGGAAGCGTAATCAACACTCAAAATGTGCTCCACTTTCCTGGTGCCAAAGTGGGCGGAGCTTATGACAGCGGTGCCCTAATGTCATGTCAAACATTTTGAAATTGTCATGTCGTCAAAATATTAGTTTTTTCGGTCCATGAAATTTCGGTAATATATCGGTAATAAAATGCCGGCTTGTGCCGTGAATTGGTGCAGGAGCCACACAGGCGCCAAAGATGGTGATATTTCTTTTCATCGGTAAGTAAATCACGCATAGATATTCTCATACATTAACGGACTTGGTCGATGTTATGCAATATAAGTTTTGGAAAAGTAAACATAACTCATTTGAGGAAAAGTATAATGAATATTCATTTATAAGTATTACCGAGTAGTAATAAATCAACAAAACAAAACCCTTCGAATTAGTACCTACTATACTTACTCTGGTAAAATCATACCATTCTGGCCGTGCCATTTCTAGTACAACTGGCTAATAGGTATGACTCTTATTTTTCATTAATAATGAATGCTATAACTTCATAGCATAGTCTTTAATTATCAAATCTAGAGCAGAGCCCGACTGGGGAACTACCTCTACCTTACAGAAAACCACAGCCAATTAGAACTAAACCCTACTCATAGTGTTGTGTTCCTGCCGGTGAGTAAGGTTGCCAGAGAGCTCAGAGGATGCAGTGTGTTGACGACGGGGGATCCTCTTGTCCCTTTAGCTGTCAACACAGTGATTCCTCTTTTATATAAAAGCGTCGGCAACGCACATGAGACACCTCTGGAGTTACAGGCATCCATAGGCTATGGTAGCTGCTTACCATCACGTGAGCCGTATGCCTGTTTGCTCCTGTTGTAGTATAAAAAAATGGATACAAAATGTAAATTTATCTTTGTATCTCCCTAAGCCTATTAAAATAAATAGTACACATAAACGAACTCATCCGTTATTTATTTAGTTCTAAAAAACGAGGAAGCAAAGAGAATTTTGACTATTTATATTGAAGGTATGCTATTATTTTCTAGTCTGGTCATAAATAAAGTTAAAAAATAATCGTTTTTCTTTTGCCATAATCAACCTTAATTGCTTAACATTATGTTGCTTGAGACCAAGAGGGTCTCCCTATGAAACGATGATGAATTATAATTTATAAAATTGTAAAAAAATTATGTTAATTTATGCTTATTTTGTAGTATGTAAGTCCCTATATTGTAATTAAGCACTTTAATTACAATATAGTACAAGTCTCTGTTTGGCCCAATGGTTGACTGGTACAGAATGCCATTTGGCATTAAGTCCGCCATTTGTACATTTTCACTTGTTGTGCAATAAAGTTTAAATAAATAAATAATTAAATAAAAGAAAGATGAATAGAAGGCTTTCATATTCCTTATTCCAAGAACGATTAAATTTACGTATATTACATAAGTAATGAAAAATGCACTAAAAATAAATTGTTAATTGATTGCATTAAGTATTATTTATTACGTGAACCTATCCACGTCAAACTAAGGCGTATTTATTATACGTTAACTTGACATTCTCCGTCATTTGATTTGAGTGTCTCCTGTCCAATTAAACTTCATTGTCAAATTGATTTTGACCACTCACAACACGGCAACTTTTCTTATTGGTGAAATGGCATGAAACCTTTGCAGAATTAAGGTTAACACAAAAAAATATGCTTAAAGAATGCGTACTTGATTGGTTAACAAGACATAAGACATTTTAATTTTGTAAACATGAAAATGGGTCGTGTTTTCACATGAACTTTGCTTGCCTTTACTCGTCTTGATATTATATGTCGATGCGTTGAAGTCAACAACCAAGGCATATATAATATATTGAACTTGGCTCTCATTTCACATTTATGTTTTTGATGAGATTATTACCTACCCAATGTCAAACATTTATATTTAAAACACAACACGATCGAGTAAACTATTGGAGTACAAAAAGTAAGTGTTAGCAGCTAAAATTCGTAATGGAACATGATTACGGCTGTTGGAAAGTCGCTGTAATGGAAACAAATTCGGAACATATGCGAACCGAAATGCGTCGCAACTCGTCCGTTATGTTATATCTAAATATATAAAAGAAGAAACTGACTGACTGACTGACTGACATATCAACGCACAGCCCAAACCGCTGGTTCTAGAGATTCCAAATTTGGCACGTAGATTCCTTATAAGTTCTAGGGGTGCACTAAGAAAGGATTTTTCAAAATTCACCCCCTAAGGGGGTGAAATGGGGTCCAAAGTTTGTATGGCGAATCAAGATTTGTTAGATTATTTTATTCGAAACTTCACAGGATTATTCCTAACGATAAATGAGTAAACACGTGTTTCAGGTTTTTTGAAAATTCAACCCCTAAAAGTTCACAAAGTCTGAAAATCAACATGGGTATCGTATCCTTTTTGAGTACTTATAGTACGCGGGCGAAGCCGCGGGAAAAGGCTAGTGTTATATAAAAAGTCGGACGTCAACAAGTTAAATGCTCATAAATATAAATTAAATTCAAAAATACTCTTAAATTAGTGCCTGCATTGTGGTATGGCGGAAATTTAAGCATGTCCCTCGACATTTACAGGGTTATTCGGTTGCTCTAAATTTGTACAACTCAAACATTTGCTTTGTAGACTGGAATTCCTTAAACAAGTCGAGTAGCAGTGTAGCGTAAGTATACACAGTAGGTAAATTTAAGACTTGTCCCAGCGGTGCGTGTTGTTAAGACAATAGAATAGTAACTTGGTCGATTGATGACTAGGGAATGTAATCCCACGAGATCTTAAAACCGAGACCTGACCTTGGCTCTTCGAAACATATCGAGCGTGGTACTCGATTGTCAATAGACGTTTATGGAGTAGGCAAATAGTTTAAAATGTCTATAGTTAGTTCTACATCTCTTTTGAACATGATTTAGTGCAAACTCTTATAAAATTGAAAATAATATTTCGAGCATTCGTAGCCTCGTATAAATAAGCGTCGCCCTTTTTTGCCCGAAAATTCCGATGTCACTTCGTATAAGTACTTATATTTGTAATTTCTCTCGTTCTTCTCCAGCTATAATCGGTGTTCAAAAGTATTCGCTATTAGTTTATTATTCTGAATAATTTACCACATTAGATATTTGTGTTAATAATACTATGCTTACAGGTATAGCTTCAGTGCTCATACGGAAAAATATGTTAAAAAAAACTCTAAAAAGATGTTCAAACCTGCATAAAATGAATGGGCCGTACTAAGATAATTTAAATAGCTAATTACCATACCGATACCTAATATGGACTGAAGATAAACACAAATAACACAAAACACATGATTGTTAGTAAAATCCCAGTTCCAGAAACACTAAGACCACTATCCTTAGAAGTAAAGTCAACCAATTTGATTCCTAGGCCACTATAGAACCTTGCCGTAATGACTGTTGCCCTTTGATACCTACGTATAAACGTCAGTAACGTAACCTATTCGCTACAAAACTAGCTATTGTGACAAGGTTCTAGAGTGACCTAGGAATCAAATTGGTTGACCGTACCTGGGTTGTTGGTTAAATGAAGACTGGGAGTCAGAAAAGGAAATCCGGACAAGAATTGAGATAGCCAGAAACACCTTCCAGAAAATGAGGAAACTTCTAACTAACAGAAAAATGTAATATCATTCCCAAAATTCTGATTGGGGATAGTAGTCCAAAACGACTTATCATGTATTTCATAGTTTGTCGCCTACTGTTACTGTTTCTGAAATAATACGCGATGTTTTTTGTTCTAATGTTAAAATATAGGCCTCGTCCTCTGTAAATAAGACAATTTCGGCAGTTTTTATTAATTTTGGTATGAATATTTCTCAATTCAAAAATTTTGCTAGTCTGTCACTCAGACCTCCACCCATTAAAAGCTGCCAGATGCCTTGATCTAGCAATAAGGATAGTATTGCAATCTTACTAGACGGGTTTCGTTGCTCTCATTATTGTGTCACATCCGACGTGGCCAGCTCTTAGTCCATACTCTGCTAGCTCGATAAGTGCTCGGCCGGGGCGGATGGCAATTTGTATCCAGTGTATGTATGTGATGTAGAACAAGCATGCTAATTTTCAAGCGGTTGCCTAAAAAAAAATTTCGTCGTACAGGGCGCCAGTCGCACCTGGAGGGATGGCATTAAAATTGTATTAAATATATAACCAGTTGGTTGTCTCGCGATATTTTTTTATTTTCGCACCCCCCCTCTATTTCCGATCCAGTCCAAGTTGGATCAGTTCGGGTTGCACAGGGCGGTTCGTCATCACTTCAGGAGCTTAAATACAGCGAGCCATCCGGTTGCCTCGCGGTCACTTTGATTACGCGTCATTGCTCTGAATATAAGCTTTTGGACAAACATCACCATGTACCCCCTTATTCATAAACGTCTCTAAGGCACTGGTCCCACCGCGAGCGAGTAAGCTATGAGCTATCGGCTATTTTCTAGCCCAAGAAACGAACAAAAGATAATCGCTTCCGTATAAATAAAAGAGAGAGATATATATTTATAATTCATCGCTGGCTGTTCACACTGCGGTGAACTATAAATATAATTCTCTCTCTTTTATTTACACGGGAACGATTATCTTTTGTTCGTTTCTTGGGCTAGAAAATAGCCGATAGCTCATAGTTACTCGCCCGCGGTGGGACCAGTGCCTCAGGCCTCAATACATTTGTTCTTATCTGTCAGTTTGAGTATTGGTTAAAAACAGACAAAATATAAATTAACTAATTGAAGCCTGAGAGACGTTTATGAATAAGGGGGGTAGAATCTGCGCCGTCGGTCAATAAGGCTCTAAGAACATTTACCTAATTACGGGACAGCTCCACATCAAAGTACGCCCTACGTTAGCGGGAATGTTATTCACAACACGTTTATCCGTGAAAACGACATTTAGATGTAAAGCATTTGTATCTCGATATTTCAACTATACATTTCGAATAATGACCTCGTTGAAGTTGTAACAGATTGTGACGGGTAGGCTAGGGGATGTTCATAAAAAAAAACCGGCCAAGAGCGTGTCGGGCCACGCTCAGTGTAGGGTTCCGTAGTTTTCCGTCCGTCACAGAAAGTGTCCCCACTTAAGAGTTAAAATAACACCGCCATGTAGGATATGATATGAGCGTTCCACCTACAGCGACATCTATCGGCAAATTAAGTAAACTATTGCGCGCGAGCTTAAAGTATGGAAGATGATTTTTATGGGATAATTCTTTATTGCGTGAACCGATTTTCACCGTTTTTACTTTATTTGAAAGCAAGTCATTTCATTGTGATTTTGTAGAAATTACAAGTACAATAAACACCTGCTTATACGGTTAAATTACAAACTTAGTTCAGAAATTATTTTGTAAATTTTTTTCAAAAACTATTAAACCTATCAAGTTCAAAATAATTTTCCTAGAAAGTTTTTATAAAGTTCTACTTTTGAGATTTTTTTCATAATTTTAAAACTTATGGTTCAAAAGTTAGAGGGGGGGACACATTTTTTTTACTTCTGGAGCGATTATTTCAGAAAATATTTACATTATCAAAAAATGATTTTAGTAAACCCCTCTTCATTTTTAAATACCTATCCAACAATATATCATACGTTAGGGTTGAAATGAAAAAAAAAATCACTCCCCACTTTACGTATAGGGGAGGTACCCCAATAAAACATTTTTTTCCACTTTTTATTTTACCACTTTGTCGGCGTGATTGATATACATATTAGTACCAAATTTCAGCTTTCTAGTGCTAACGGTCACTGAGATTATCCGCGGACGGACGGACGGACGGACGGACGGACGGGCAGACATGGCGAAACTATAAGGGTTCCTAGCTGACTACGGAACCCTAAAAAGGAGTCCCCATTTCTATAAAACTTCTGCCTCTGATGATTGAAATGTACCTATTTTGTCTCTATCTAACAAACACAAACGGCAAAATTCACTAAGTCAACGATCGTAATTAAGTAGCGGTGTTGTTAGGGTTGCCAGGTGTCCGGCTAATAGCCGGACATGTTTGGCTTTTTACGGATGTGTCCGGCCAAATAATGCCTCGTCCGGCCTCCGGCTTTTGTTAGGCTTTTGTCTGACTTACGCTACGCGCTAGTCAGGCCAGTGGCACGATTCGGAAGACCAGCGTAGCGTATGCAACACCGCAAATGACGCGCCGTCCGGCTTTTGGGATCAAATGTCCGGCTAAATTAAGCGCGGAGTCCGGCTTTTTCATTTTTAGGCCTGGTAACCCTAGGTGTTGTCCTCGCGCTGAAAGTCAGACTTACCATTGTCCGGGTCAGCTGCAGGCAGCGGTCCCACGCTGCCGAAGAAGCGCTTGTCCAACAGCTGCAGCAGCTGCAGCGCGCTCTCGTGCACCGGCGCGCGCGGGCAGCCCGTGCACATCAGCGTCACGTTGATGATCGCCGTGTAGTGGTCGCACGGGTACTCCCTACACGACATGTATCAATCAGTTGTAGCAGTATATCTAAAAATTTGAGGCAACCACAATGTCTATGATTTGGGTAGGGGTAAATTTTAATACGTATTTTTCGTTACTAAGGTAGAGAAGGAAATAACATAAATTGATGTACTACCAGCGACCCGCCCCGGCTTCGCACGGGAAAAAAAAAATGTTTTTTGTGGGTTATCTCTAAGAAATAGACATATACCATCGCAGACTTTTTTGTAGACCTATTTAAGGTAGTAAATTTTCTAATCTATCTCGTATGGTTCAGCCAGCATTTGCAATGTAAGCGCAAAAAAAATGTTTTTTTTATGACAGCACATTAGAAACATCTAAAATTAACCGTGTTTCTCTTCTATATTATGCATGTATTATACATATAAACCTTCCTCTTGAATCACTCTATCTAGTAAAAAAGCCGTATCAAAATCCGTTGCGTAGTTTTAAAGATCAAAACATACATAGGGACAGGCAGCAGAAAGCGATTTTGTTTTATACTACTCGTATGTAGTGATAGTGAAGAAACATCTGCTAGCGAAATATCAAGTTTATAATTGAAAGAAAAATGCTAAAATTCACCGCGTCGAGAAATATTCGAACTTGCAATCTTTCGGAACACCGGTTTCGGAACACTTTCCGATCGCTTTAACCAACTAAGCTACCGACGCTTACGCGGCCCTCGGTGAATATTTCCATCTGTTCCTTTTACATTTTTTCTGTCAATTATACAATTAAAAACAGAAAATAACGTCTTTTTACCAAATATGTAAATAAATATTAGTCAAATTAAATTAAATAATAAAATTAAGTAGGGCAGATGCCCCGGTTTTGGCCACTTTAAGGAGAGTTTGTCTATTCACACATCCCTCATTTTGTGTCAATAAGGAATTGGTTACTTTCCTAAAAAAATATATTTAGTCCGTCAGTTAGATTATCAAAAACTATTGGTATAATGTGACGTCACGCGAAACTTTAACGGGCTGTATCTTAACCAATTTTTGTTTGATTGACAAAATAAAAAATACGTGTCCAATATTTTTTGATAATCTAACTGACGGACTAAATAGAATTATAATGTTTTTACCCAGGAAAGTACCCAATTATAACACTTTTTATGTACTGAGTCATTGAAAATATATTACTATATTTTAAGTTAAGATTCTGACATTAGATCTTTTTTTTTTAATTAAATGTCAGTAATGCGCCCAGGAGCCAGTTTTGGCCACTTTTTTCCATTGCTCCTGATAACCGAATGACAACTGATACATGACAGATGACAGTGTCATCAATAATGTAATGCCATAATTTACTCTTATATTAACTATAGACCTGTAAATTTGTCTATATCCTAATAAAGTTGAAAATGACCAAAACCGGCACAGTGGCCACAACCGGGGCATCTGCCCTACATGCATAAGGAATAATTGAGTTACAATTCCACCTAATGAATTTGCACATTACTCGTTAAAAATCGGCAGTCAAATTAAAAGTTATTTACGCTCGTCCACGTGTCGAACAAATCGCTTATCCATCCCCAACGTGGCAATCAAAAAGAAAGTGCCTTACTCAAAGTACGCTCAGTTAAATTATCGAGCTCAATCTCGGGATCCTTTTCCTAGATTTAGTTCGAAGACACAGGATATTAAAATAAAAATCACAAGGAACAGGAAATTAATATAATACTCGGCTTAATTCTATAAGAAGAATGAATACCTACTACTATGAAGAGCTCAGTAGGGCAATAATACAGCCCAGTTAACGCAATAAACGGAACGCTTAAGAAAACATATATTATTGTGTTTTATAACAATATGTGATCAGGGATACTATTAATACAGTCTAGAGTAATTTTCTATGCGAGGAAAAATATGAATGAAACGAAATGTTTTCACTGCTCTTGAGTGCTATTTTACGACTGTTAACTACTGTTCGCGACGTAGCTGTTAAACGCATATTGCACCCTGTGATTGAAAAAGGTAACGAGTAAGTATAGACGACGGCTGCCGGATAACAATACTTGAGCCGAGCAGATGAAATACAGCATTTACTTATTTAAATCATAAGTCTAGTATTTTACTACTATTAGTATGTTTTTTTCTAATAAGCTTTTTATTCCGTGGGATAGAGTTCCTAGTCTTGCCATGTTAAGTAGAATAGGCGATTGCGCAGTGAAACGTCGTGTCGTATCTAGGTACTTGTATTTGAGCTTCGCCAACATCAATAATAATAACATTAATTAGGTAAGTGCCAATTAACCGCCCTAAGGTACCCATTACCGCCTAACTTATTATTTTGCCATTCTTAACTAATACTTGAAATAGCCTGGAATTTCATGTCCCATGAAATGTTCCGTTTATTAATACAACAAATTGATATAAATCTAAAAAGATTTGTCACCTTCTCAGCGCTCTTTCGTTACAAACGAACTCAAAAAAGCAATTTCTATGGTTTACTATCTGGCAATGAAATGACATACTATTTTATCTACACTCATACTGTAAGTACTCTAAAATGCGTTCAAAAACCGTAGACAATGACAAGCATTACAACAAACGATTTAACTATGATAAGTTTCTTATCTGCGGCAGTAACGTAATTTTAACTATGCATGCTCAAATATTGTTAAGCAATGAGTTTCAAATTTGGAACATCGAATTTGATAACATAATGTTACCGCCATGGCCAACTCGATTGGTCCCGCGCAAGCGCCGGCACAATCGAGTAGGCCATGACGGTAAAATGGCGGTCATTCTATGGTTTCCGAACAATTAATTTAATATATATAATATGAGTGTAGATAAAGCAGTGTATGCAACTGTACGTAATTAGGCCTTAAAACACTCGTGTGATCTTATTATGAAATTCGCCTGCGGCTCATTTCATAAAACCACACTCATGTTTTAAGGACCCTTATTACGTAACAGTTACATAAACTACTATTTTTAACTTTCTTGCTTTTAACATACTAAACAAGTAGGAAGGAGTAGCATTCACGTACCTATCCTATACCTACAGTTAAAATATATATATGGATGGACGTATCTTTAAATCGCTTGTGTGGAAATATGTGAGGATAAGGACGACAAGCTGTAATATGAAAGGTAACCAGTTGGTATAATCGAATTAGTGACAATGTGCCAACACATGTCGCTACTGAAAAGGAAAAAAACGTGTAGCGATTGGCTACATTTGAAGGAACGTCTTGTTACTCTCGCTCGGCATACTTTTCACACAAGCGTTACAAGTGATATTAGGTTGGCGTAGTGGCAAAGCAATTAAGGTTATTGTTAATAATACAGACAACTAAGGTCAATATCCGTAAGCCCCTTCGAAATCATCAGGGCCGTCTCAAGAATTCGAACCAAAAATATTGGCACTACTTGAATAAGAAAATTTATGTTTTAGAAAAAATAATAATTTAATCATAACATAAGTTATTCAATCATGAAATGTAACCTAGACTAATTATAGTGCAAAAACGGGTCAAACGCGTGTCAGACCTGCATTTCGTTCTACGAGTATTACTACTATGGCATATTTTCAATTGAATTTAGGCTAAGTGCCCTAGCAGCACAAGCTAAATTATACAAAAAATATTTAACAATGTTTGTATAATTTATAATATTTAATATTAGTAAAAATTCAATAATTTATTTCAAGCCCATAAGCATGTTACTAATACAATAGTACCTACAGTTAGGTGCATAACTGAGTCAAAATTAGTACCTTAGTAAAATGTAAATAATTTGATAACAATCAAAGTTACATAAAAGTTCTAAACGTAAAATATTAATCCTTGGGTACCGCTACAAAACTGCTTCACAAATTATTTTCTTCCGACTTATGCATTTTTCTCAATTTCATACCGAAAACTGTAAAATTTCACCTAATTTATTTTTCCCATTATTTTATTTTTTCTTAGGCATTCCCAATTCAGTAACTCATTTAAAGTAAGGAATTCCACGACCATTATTTTAGTTATCAAACATTTAAATCAGGCTTATTTTTGTAATTAGTTACTGGCAATGTATTGTCAGGTGCAAAACTGAGTCAAGGCAAATGGCCGAACAACTTTCTCGTTAGTTAATTTTTGTAGCGGACTTCATTCTGAGATAACCATAAAAATACGTGAGTGATATAAAAGTCATACACCTCATTTTAAAGAGCATATAATGTACTATTTCAACTAATTGTCTTACCTGGTTGTGTAAAAGAAAAATATCAATATCGGGTTAAATAAAAAAAATGTAGTTTAACGGTTTTTGGTTCAAAATCATGGACGAATAAAAAAATCAAGATTGTGAATGCAATGAATCGAAATTGGCTTTCATATGGATACATAGCTGACACCGAGACGAACAAATATAACCTGAAAGTTTTTATTTTTTTCATAATTGATAAGACTTATCTTCATTTAACGATGTCGGTGCAAAACTGAGTCAGTACCAAATATTATCTAATAGAGAAAATGTTTATTTTTATCTACAATAACATAATAGGTCAGTAAGTTTATTAGCGTTGTTACCAATTAATAATAAAATAGTAACTTAATAACTAGCCTCTTCTGAAATAATGAAAGAAACATGTCAAAGTGATGCACATTGGTTCAGTTATGCACCTAACTGTATTTCTAGTTGTTAGTGCTATTATTTAATTCAAAGTAAAATGTACTTACCAATAACATACGCTACGAATAAATTGAATTAAAATATTTAACAAAATTACAATTGCCGTTCTAGAGAAACGATTAATGCGAGAGTCCCGTGTCGTGTCGTGTCCATGTTTTATTCTTTTTTTACGGTTCCGCGGCAGGGTTCTGCCTTTCACCGGCTTAGCTCAGTGACCGTTAGGACAAATAAAGCTGAAATTTGGTATGGCTATGGGCATATGTATATAAAACATTCCGAGTATTTTTTTAAATTCAAATATGTATGGGGTGTTGTTGGATACAGGGACCGTTTTCGTAACGTTATAAGCGGTATGGTAGCGCTATAGAATATAGATACCTTTGTTATAAAGGTAGAACTATACCGGTTGAAATATAACGGTACGCTACTGGTATAAAATTACGATATCACTATTTTTCGATACGGTATACCTTTATTATTACGATATCCAACCGTTGTTATTTCAGAATCGAAATTTTAGATCGTAACGGCGCGCACGGCGATAAAGGAACTGAGCGGGGGAGCCGGCAGGTAGCGCACACATCAAGCTCAAACGATACCTTTATGAAAATTGTTGAGGTATCGATAAACATAACGGTACCGTTATATTTCAGTACAGAAAATATTCGACTGCACTTACCGAAATCATGTCATACCGAAACAAACGGTATGACGTCATATCGTTATAAAACGGTACCTATATTTTTCTGATATGCAGTCCCTGGTTGGAATGATATAACTAGACCTTTTAAAAACGTTTTGGTGAGTAATACGCCGCGAGTAATTACTGCGATTATCAATAAATAGAATGATTGCAATGATCAGTTAAGTCGTTTTTGAATTATCGCTAAAACCCTTAGATGGTTCCCTAGTTAAAATACGTGCTAAGTGCCGTAAAAATACTATCTTTTCCTTGTTTTGTTCATTCCCTTTTTATTAGGAGATTAGAGACTAAAAGTACATAAATTTACTTTAAATTGCATTTAAAGGACCAATTCAAAACAAATATTTGTAACTATGCCAACATGTCCGTTGAAAAGTTCCATTGAACTATTGAGAAAATTTATTTTTTTCGAAAATATTTTGAATCTCTCCGTTGCGTTAAAATCAATTTAAAGGATGTATTATAACATTTATCGAGATAGATAATTATCCTTGAAATACCAACATTACAATTAGTGACACAATTTTCCAAATGTTGGCGCTGGACCCTGTACGTTCGTTTTCTACTTCGCGGTGTTACATTTTTTCCTGGATTAAGGGGGTCCCGACCCCATATTCTTAATACACGAGTATACAGTATGATTCATGAGACGTGAGCAGGCTTAACACTACGAATTCAGTTAATAATAAGGTATTGTTTGGTATCAGTATTAGTGTGATAAGAGCAAAAAAAAATTTTAAGTAAAAATAAAAAGTTTAAAATTAGTTACGACACGCATGGTCACTCTTCAATTAGAATACTCCGTCGCGTACTGATATACATATCACAGAAAAACAAGAGAATATTCTATCAAATTGATGTCTCGTTACTTTGGAAACATCGTATCTCACTCACGGATCAGAAAACAATCCGGATAGTACTTTTACTATATTTCCGTAACCACAGTTGAACCTTATTACCGAGCAAAACAGTCGTTCATAGGTCACTAGTAAAAAGTAATAAAAACGGTCCGATAGAGAGCATAATGTAGGGGGCGGTGTCTCACTCGCACAATGCTGCCAACTTATGAAACTTACCAATGTGATTTTATTTATATACATTTATTTTAGTAACACACTAGAAGTTAATTCCTACTTATAGTAATTTATTGCAAGTTTTGAATTAATACTTTGTTCCCTTTTAGCTGCTTTGAATTTTTTTACGACGTAAATATTATTCATTCATTAAATTAAAGAATTGCAATTAATATTGCAGACAGTAGTAAGTTTTGTAATATTTAAAATACGGTCTGGTATCCCCATCCCATCAGTCCCATCACTGACATAATATGTCACTGATATTATTTCAAATGACGCCGCTCAGCTCAACAACATTTCGTAACAACATTTCTAAGTAAAAATGGTCAAGATATGTTGTGTAAAAGGGTGCAGGGATGAGACTTTACAATAAAGTAGACTTTCCTTTCACCGGTAAACCACAATCATTCAATTTTACGATTTAACAACAAGTTAAGGTTGCCTAACAATAGGGTGACTATGATGTCGGTTTTGTTGTTTTTACAGAAATGTACATAAGTACATGGTCTGTTCCTAAGTATTACTTACACAGGACGGGAGTGGCCCGCGGGTCTTTTTAGGCCCTTTCGGAAGGGTCCTAAAATGGCACAAGGCCATACAAAAAAATTTAGTAGTGGCAGTATAATAAATAAATAAATAAATATTAAATAAATATTATGGGACAATCTTACACAAATCAACCTAGTCCCACAGTAAGCTCAATAAGGCTTGTGTTGTGGGTACTAGACGACGATATATGTAATAGATATATACATATAAAAATACTTAAATACATAGAAAACATCCATAACTCAGGAACAAATATCCGTGATAAACACACAAATAAATGCCCTGACCAGGATTCGAACCCGGGACCTCCTTTGTCATAGGCAGGGTCACTACCGACTAGGCTAGGAGGCCGTTAAAATATACTTTATTGTACAACATTTGTACAACAAAGAAAAATACAACAGGAAGAATATACAATATTTGTACATGGAAGAAATCTCTTGCAGTCAACCATTGAGCAGTTTGATGTATTGATGTTTTCTTTATTTACCTTTAAGTATATTAAAGTCGGAGAACTGTCCACATCAGACATGACGCAATAGTGATAGCCACGAACCCCCTGTACTTATTTAGTTTTAGTTTGCTACACTAACTATCCCCTATTTTAAAACGCGGACATCTGGCAATTGTTCATCGGTGTTATACAAACGAGTTGTAAGAAATAAATATCTTACAGTTCTAGGTTTGATGCAGTGCAGTATCATGTAATTAATATTATTGTGTCATTTTCAGGAGTTTCTGTTGGGGGAAAATAGTGCAAAATGACGTTACGTTAATGTATTGCTTGTCGCCTACCTACTGTTTTTTTTCCGTAGCGATACGCAATGTTTTTACTTTTTTGTTATTATATTAGCGATAGGCTTCGACAGTTTTTGCCTATTAACTGAAATGTTTTGCTGGTCTGTCACTCTGACGTCCTCCGATAAATAGCTGCCAGATGCCCGGATCCAGCAATAAGTTTAAAATAGCAAAATAGTAAACTAATTAGAGGGATTCTCTGCTCTCATTATTGCGTCAACGTATCTGAAGTGGCCAGCTCCTTAAGTCAGTAAAATATATAAGTTCCCATATGAACCATGAGACTTCTCTTTCTGGACAATACTTACTAGACGACAAGCATATTTTATTTTATATTTATCTTCATACTATCCCAATCCCACATACATCATAGTACATATGATATGGTCACTCTACTTAGAATGAGATGCAGCCCCCCACATTACCCTCTCTTTCGGCCTCACTTTGTGACTCAAGTATGACCTCCAGATTGTATTTAACTTCATGATCTCACTTAATTTGACAATTATTTCTCATAATCAAAGTGCTGTCATGATTGTTTGAAAAGAGGTTTTGATCTTTATGGATTTATTTATGTAGGGTGACCATGATTACAGGGAACAACATTTCTACGACACAAACGGTAAAAAAAAATTGAAAGGCGTTATTGTTTCATTTAAACATGATGGCGGCCGATTCATTATCGTTAATTAAGTGTGTAGGGTTGTTCCTGCTCACGTCTCATGAATCATCTTGTATATAGTTTTTTTTACCAGCCCCTGCCCCCATACGAAGAGACTGAATAGACTTATGATTTGTTAAAAAAATTGTACCTGTTGGTATTTATATTCGTTATTGCATCGAGCTATAGTTGCAAGCGTTTATGAAACGTTCGTACAGAACCCTCGGTGCGCGAGACAGACTCACACTTGCTCGATTTTTTCAAAGTGCTCCTTGAGTGTATTGCTTTAATCAGTTTCAGCTCATCATGGAACACCCAGACGGTCTATTGGTGTTTGGAATCTCGATCGTAAGCATAAATCCAAGATTCATCATCACTGACAAGGTCATAAACGTTTGTTGAATCTTCTCGGTCGAATCATTGCAGAGTTTAGCGGCACCATCTAACACGAGCCGTTTTTTGGTTAGCAGTAAGCAAATGTGGTATCCAGCGAGATATAAATTTTCTTACACCTAGCTCGTTATGCAAAGTTTTTTGAATGGTTGTCCCTGAAATACCTACAGAAGCTTCTATTACACGGTGTGTCTCATGGCGATCTTCGATGATCAGTCGCCGTGCAGCCTCAATGTGTTCCTGGTTCATAGCGGTTTTCGGACGACCTTCACGACCAGTGAATCGAGACGATCAGTGAGTAATAGATCTTACGCACTGACATTCTAAATACCAACGTTCCACAGTCCAAAGGCACAGTGCTTTGTCACTAAAACAGTAGCCAGCTCTTCAAAGCACTGACGTTGTGTTAAACCTCTTTTAGTTACAGAAAATTACCGCACAAAAAATTTCCTTTGAAAAAAATTTTGATTCGAGGCTGTACTAAAACGGTTCGGTCCATCATGACTCATTTATTTGTTTTCAATCGACTTCAAGATTTCGAAGGAGGAGGTTATCAATTCGTTTGGATCTTTGTTTTCTTTTTTTTATGTATGTTCACTGATTATTCGAAGACTGCTGGACCGATTTGGAAAATTCTTTTTTTGTTTGAAAGTGTATACTTCACAGTTGGTCTCATTGTCATCAGGTCAGGATCTGATGATGGGATCCTGAAGAAATCGAGGGAACTCTTCAACTATTATATACATGCACATCTATAGTGATTTGAGTATTTTTTACAGCAGCTCGAGCATTTGCTTTTGGAAAGGTGTAGACTAAGTGAAGTCGGTTGGTTTTTGTTTAAAATTATTTAATTCGAATATGAAGTAGCTTGACATGATGCCAGATTTTCTTTAATAATTTGAGGGAGTTTTGCTAGCAACACATCTTAAAAGGCACCCGTCGTAATATGTTTTTCTAATATTTAGCAAAATGCTATATTTGAAGCCAGCCTTTGAACTTGTAAATAAAGCTACATCATTATACGACTCATCAACGTCTTTTAAATATGTCGCCAATTACGAGTGCGACAAGTGAGAGTTGATTCGCGTGCAGAGGGTTCCGTACGATATTATCTAAACTCGGTAAGTTGTTTTAATTCTGACCCAAAGGCCGTGACAGGATAGCTAAGTGATTCTGCCCCCTCAAGTTTGGTATTTTAATTTTTATGAATGGTGTGTCTCCTTATTGGTAATTAAGGTGCAAAGTTTGAGGACCGTAAGATTTATAGTTAAAAAAAAAAACAAAATATAATTTTTCTTTGATATTTTTCTTCTAGACAACCGATTTAGGGTGCTTCACAAATATTGTACATTTACTTAAGATGATTATACTCGTATATTCATTCATTATGTAATAGAAAAAAAAATGCTGACGTAACTTTTCATATTAATTTTAATTTACTTCCACCTTAGAGACCGCTACATTTTTCTCACCAGTGATCCACCCACCAGCGACCTATATAATATAATATGCTCTTTTTTTAGGGTTCCGTAGTCAACTAGGAACCCTTATAGTTTCGCCATGTCTGCCCGTCCGTCCGTCCGTCCGCAGATAATCTCAGTGACCGTTAGCACTAGAAAGCTGAAATTTGGTACTAATATGAATATATATCACGCCGACAAAGAGGTAAAATAAAAAGTGGAAAAAAATGTTTTATTAGGGTACCTCCCCTATACGTAAAGTGGGGAGTGATTTTTCTTTTCATTTCAACCCTAACGTGTGATATATTGTAGGATAGGTATTTAAAAATGAATAGGGGTTTCCTAAAATAATTTTTTGATAATGTAAATATTTTCGGAAATAATCGCTCCAGAAGTAAAAAAAAATGTGTCCCCCCCCCTCTAACATTTGAACCATAAGTTTTAAAAATATGAAAAAAATCTCAAAAGTGGAACTTTATAAAAACTTTCTAGGAAAATTATTTAGAACTTGAAAGGTTGAATAGTTTTTGAAAAAAAATCCATACTAATATTATAAATGGGAAAGTGTGTGTGTTTGTTTGTTTGTCCGTCTTTCACGGCAAAACGGGGCGACGAATTGACGTGATTGTTTAAATGGAGATAGTTGAAGGGATGGAGAGTGACATAGGCTACTTTTAGTCTCTTTCTAACCCCCCACTTCCCTAAAATGGGGGGTGGAAGTTTGTATGGAGCATTACGGAGGGCAAAGGGGAACCGTGTTACCCCGAATTTAACGCGAGCGAAGCCGCGGGCAAAAGCTAGTTACAAAATAATTTCTGAACTAAGTTTGTAATTTAACCGTATAAGCTGGTGTTTATTGTACATGTAATTTCTACAAAATCACAATGAAATGACGTGCTTTCAAATAAAGTAAAAACGGTGAAAATCGGTTCACGCAATAAAGAATTATCCCATAAAAATCATCTTCCATATTTTAAGCTCGCGCGCAATAGTTTACTTAATTTGCCGATAGATGTCGCTGTACGTGGAACGCTCATATCATATCCTACATGGCGGTGTTATTTTAACTCTTAAGTGGGGACACTTACTGTGACGGACGGAAAACTACGGAACCCTACACTGAGCGTGGGCCGACACGCTCTTGGTCGGTTTTTTTTTTTAATTATAGCGGTGGGAGAACATGGAGAATCTTTACATAAATAATTTTAAACAAAAAAGAACCGACTTTACTTAGCATCCACCTTTCCAAAAGCAAATGCTGCTGTAAAAAATACTCAAATCACTATAGGTGTGCCTATAATAGTTGAAGAGTTCCCTCGATTTCTCCAGGATCCCGTCATCAGATCCTGACCTGGTTACTATGGGACAGCTGTGAAGACTCTTTCACACGCAAAGTGACAAATGTAGAGGTTCTATAGCTATCATCATCATCATCATACTATCCAGGCCGATTTCGGCCATGGCGACTGGTTCGCGCTGGCTAGTGAGAGCGACGTTCGTGGGCTCTCAGGTGACTGACGTAGCCTATTTTTGCAGTAAATGTACGGCCACATTTACTGCAGGTTAACACCCCTCCGACGAAATGATAGGTTATGGCCGCAGGTGGTCGGGCCTTCAACTCGTCACGCTTCGCGTCGAGTTCTATTTGTCTCTGATCTTCGAAGGCTTGCACTTTTTTCCTCACTGTATGCCTCCACTTTGGCCGGTTTTGCGCCAAAGTCTCCCAGTGCAATGGCTCAATGTCACATCTCCGCATGTGGCGCTTCAGCACATCTTTGTAGCGCAAAAGTTGGCCGCCCTGTTTCCGCTTACCACTTTGCAGCTCAGAGTAGAAGATGCGCTTAGCCACTTTGCCATTGGACATTCGGGAGACATGACCACACCATCGCAGCTGTCGCCGCATTAGATAGACTTCAATGCCGCTGACATTAGCACGGCGTAGAACCTCTGTGTTTCTTACACGATCCGACCAAGATATATTCATAATGTCGCGCAGGCATTTCAGGTGAAACCTGTCCAATATGCGAAAGTGCTTTCGGTAGAGGCACCATGTTTCAGAGGCATACAGGAGATTGGGCAAGACTATTGCCATATACACAGAGACCTTGGTCTGGAGCTTAATCATGTGAACGGAACACCTTGACGCGTAGTTTGCCGAAGGCAGCGGCAGCCGCTCCGACTCTGCAATTAATTTCGTCGTCAAGGTGGCACTTGGACGATATCGTGCTCCCCAGATACTTGAACCTGTCTACTTGCTTAAGAGAGTCGTCGCCGATTCTGATATCTATAGCTCTATAGGATATATAGCTCATTTATCATAAGTGTAAACTAAGACTAAACTAAATTCAAATTAATTAACTAAAACGGTTGTAATAGTAGTGTTCAATACAAGTGCGAGAAGTATGTCATTTTGCACGAGTATCGAGGTTACTTGACCCGAGCCGATAGGCGAGGGTCAAGACTCGGGACGAGTGAAAATGACACTTCCGCACGTGTGTCGAACAACGTTTTTTAATACAATTGCGAAAAAACTACAATGAAATAAAATTACATTTATATTCTGTCAGTGTACGAAAGACAGCTTCATTCAATCGCGCGTTGTTCAAGTAATACTATTGGGTCTCGCATAATACTCCTTTATGCCCAATCGCGCGTAGTTCAGGTGGGTCATTTATAAGCGGGTCTTACATAATACTCATTTATTTAAAATTCTGATCTGCAAATCGTGCGTAAAATCAAACTTTACGCACGATTTGCAGATCGGATTACTTTTTAGCACTAGTGCATAAAATCAAACTTTACGCACGATTTGCAGCTACATAAACTAAACTTTTTGAGCAATTGTATTAAACATTATTATATACAGCTACTTTTTTTGACAAGGCTTTCTGCGTCCCTTATTTGCAATCTCGCTGCGCTCCCTAGGGTAGCACGTTTACTGGGTGGGAACTTAGTTCCCTTAATGTCCTTAGTGCCCTAGAGACTAGAAGAGCGCAAGGAGCGTAAAAAGGCAAGACCAGCGTGTCTCCCTTCGTGTGGAATCTGTCTTATTCTACATTCGTTTATATCTGATTGTTTGTGTAACTTCTGTTACACAAACCCTTCCCTCCCCTCCCTCCCTCCCCCCCTCCCTCCCTTCCCTTCCCTTACCTTCTGGGAGCGTCTTATGATTATATGATATGATTTTTTTATTGGTGTTATATTTTAGCTGTTCATATTTGGCTATTTAAACAGAAAAGAGGTAAGGTGGAGTCTTGTAATTGCAATTAAAAATCTTAAAGTGTTTACTTAATCGCTTATTAATTCTTTATTAATAAGCTTAAAGTTTTTTTCTTATTGTTAGTAAGTAAATTTAACGTACATTTATACAACCATAATTACAAAGGAAAGTAATAAAGAATAAAAACCTATTTCATAAATTCTTGACGCAGGCAGCAATAGTTGCAATTAACCGTCCTGGCGAGTAATTGCAACTAATGATGTTTTTTTTTTATGTATGGCATCAATCGATTCGTTTTGCTGTGAGGATCTAATGTCTATGTGGGGCTAGGAGTGTATAGGTTCTTAAAGGGTAGGCAATGCGCATGTGAATCCTCTGGAGTTGCAGGCGTCCATAGATTACGGTAACTGCCCACCAGGCGGGCCGTATGCTTGTTCCTAACAAAATGACGAGCAAAAGTGACGTCACGATCAAAATAAATGGTCGCCATGTTTAAAGTATTGACAATAATAGACCGTCAGAAAATATCATTTCATTACGTATGACAGTTATCGATAAATAAAATGTTTCTAACACTAGCTACATTGCGACAGTCTTTTGTTTTGCCGCGAAAAATCCGGGCTCTGGTTGCGTTTATGTATACCTATGGTTGCCACACAATTATTTTTTTCCGCAAAATGTAAAAAATCGATTGGTATCATTGTTTTTTTTTTAATTTCGTAGTAAAAAATCGTAATATTATGAAATATTTAAGCCTTTGAACAGTTTCAATAGAATTTTTGAATATTCACTTTATTCTGATAAAGATGATCGGAAATTGATGATTTTACATCCTATCAACTAAATTTTATTGCATAATTCAACATGCATGTGTCATCATCGCTATTGCTTGTTTTACTTTTTAGGGTAGGTACGGAACCCTAAAAAGTAAAACAAGCAATAGCGATGATGACACATGCATGATGATGATGACAAGGAAAAAACGGAACCCTTCCTTATAGGATCACACGTCTAATTTCAAGGGGTAGAAACATACATAAGGTACAAGTATAAGGTACAAAAATAAAAATGTGACAATATGAGTGAATAATGTATGATGACATGAATGATTTTACAATAATGTAATTAAGATTATTTTATCTATATTTTATATTTTTTTAAACTGACAAATGTAAATTATTTACCTAATTGTAGCTTACTCGTAGTTATAAAACTATAATGGCCTGTTTCACAATCTCCAGTTAAAGCATATCTGTCAGATAAATGTTTGCTGTCCTTTTCTTTTATATGACTGGAGAAAAGGATAGCAATAATTTTAACTGGCAGATAAGTTTATCTGAAGATTGTGAAACAGGCCCTAAGACTTGTAAAAATATTTTTACCAATTTTAACTAAACATTTTTTAACGAGACGTATGCACCCGTGGACCGCAGGAACGTGCCTGGTAAGCAATATTTCTACACTAATAGTCAAGATACTGTGGATTGTACCCAGGGAACCATACGAAAGGCTAAATTTTAAATCAAAACTTACATTTGGCAAGCAGTTGATTTTATTAGGGCCAGTAGGGTAGAATATACACCGTGGGCCCATAAAACTAGACAGATTTTAACAGTGTATTCCTGATCATATTTAGATACTAAAATGTCCTATAAACTTTTCTGGAATACGCCTAGTTTCAGAGTTAATAATAATGGACATAGTTTACACGTCCTTATTGACAGATATCACAGTGACAAGAAAAACTTTGCAGTAACTAAATATTTTCAAAAAAATGTACCAATTTGTTTTAGGCGATAATTTTATTAACAACATTTGCTTTTCATGTGCAATAAACATTCAAAAAATGGAAAAAAGAACGAAAAAAAAATTTTTTTTTGGCGAAATTGACCTAAAGTCACATAATATTTTTTCCTTCTTTTGGTCTTAGAAATTCGTGGTTAAGATCTGTCGGGTTATTCCAGCCCACGGTGTATATAAAAAAAAATGGTAGGAGAATGTACCCCATACTCGACGTATCGAAATGTGCTGGTCACAACGTTATAAAGAATATAAAAAGCGAACAGATAAGCCCAAATTACTACTTGCTTTCATACATCGTTGGACTAAAATATTAAAAACTGTAGCAGCAAGCCAGGAACAGTCCTTATGCGGTTAGCGGAAATAAATCTACGTAAATAGGCTTTGATGGCGTCAATGGTACTAATTTACTTTAAAATATACATTTTATATTCCTTGTCTATGTTCCGACCCCGATTATACTGGATTTACTTTGTTTCGCTTTATTTTGTCTCTTTGTTTATGGGCCAGTCCAGTATTTATGTCATCGACAGTAATTGTTTGGCCCAGCAGTATTCGACAGCCATACTTTTAAAATTGCAGAGGGTATAAGATATGATGAACGATAAGCGGCGAGCTACTGTCCGCGGCAATAAACTCGAGTACTACTAGGGTTAATCTTAATTGTGGCTGCGTAAATTAATACACGATAGCTTCCTTAGCTTACCCTGGTACCGTTAATCCCCAAAGTGATTATTTTAACGATAAGGTATCGGTTACTCTTGTTATCCAACAAACACATTTTAGCATCCAATTTGATCGATTTTACATACCTATATTAACACTCGATACAAATTGTGAAGCAGAAAGAAGTTACTTTTTTAATTACGAGTACGTAATTCTAGTTAAAAAATACTCCTTTCATTTAAAACAATTATATATTTTTTCCTAAAAATATCCTATATTTTCCGTTCAACCCTAATGACATAAATTAAAAATATGAGTTTAGCTTACACACCTAATAAATTGTCCATTTCCCAAGCTTATGTTTTGATTTACGAGCTACTGTTTAATTCATGCAGAATTTCGAGCTACGCTATGTAAATTTAACAGGAGAATACAGTCCAACTTGTGAACTTAATACAACACTTTAAAACAATCCTTGAAATCTTGCATTACAAAGACAACAACAATCTATCGCGTATTCTTCAAATGTGTCTTTTTAGCGTACATATCACATGTGCGTAGCACCGGCGTTGTTACTCGTATTTCATTTATTTATTTTATTTACAATAAAGTCTATTTCACGATGTTTTAGACGGAGAGCTAGCCACGTCAGATATGACACAATAATGAGAGCAACGAAACCCCTCGAGTTTGCTATACCAGGCTTATTTCTAGATCTGGACTTCTGGCAGCTATAAAGTGGTCAAAGAATGCAAACCCCTTCAAGAAAACAAATCCTAGAGTTCGGGATTTGATGCAATATTATGAGAAATTATATAATGAATTAGATATGTTTTTTGTCCTAATGTTAAAATAAAGGCCCTTTATAACTGAGACAACTTCGGCAGTTTTTACCTATTTTGCTATTTTCCAATTCAATAATTTTGCTAGTCTGACACTCCATCCATTAAAAGCTGCCAGATGTCCAATAAGGATAGTATAGCAATCTAACCAGATAGGTTTTGTTGCTCTCATTATTGTGTAATATCAGAAGTAGCCAGTTCTTAGTCCATGTAAATATATGATTGTGATTTAAAACGAAATTATCGCTTATTAATAATAGTGGACTTGGAAACACAAGTTTCAAAATTATTAAAAATCGATGAAGTGGTTAGTCTTTCAAAAATCAGACGTCGATGATACAGTGTGTGACACGGCTTGTGTTAAGAAAAGCAAATATTAAATGTAATATTATTAGGACGTCATTAAATTCTAGACATAACAAAGACAATATTGTTCTATTATAGTAATAAAACCGAATTACATCGCCTTCAATAGGAAGATTCAATGGGTCACTTTTACTTAAGAGCGCGGACGGTAAAATAAAATAGAAAGACCTTGGTTGAGATTAAATTAAATTAGTCCCTTGTTGGATCGCTTACTTGCTGGCTTAAATGTTTGTATATTCTCAATATTTGAATTTGGAGTGGTCTGTTTAGGTTTTCTCTTTTGGATGATTGAAAAAGCGAGAAACGTTAGCTTGTGGGTGAATATAAGAAGTAAATTAAACACAAAAAAAATCATTATTTTCATCTCTTTCCTCAGCTAAATTTATTTTTATAACGTTAACGTTTACATTCCGTATTCTTATTGAGCGCAAGCAAACTGTAAATAATGGTACATGAACTTCGTCAGGACAGTCCCTAGCGAAATACGTAGCAAGAAGAATAGGATAATATTTGCAACCCTAAAGATATCATTCAATTGTGAATGTATTTGATATAAAAAATATATAAAACTTTTTCCTACTCCTGGGGCCCATTTCTCGAAAGCTTGTAACTTATAATACAAGCGGAAGTCCCTTTCTAGCAAAAGATGTCGAAAAGTGACATCCGCTTGTATTCCATGTTACAAGCTTTTGAGAAACGGGGCCCCTGTACTTTAATGTCATTTATACATTCGTCAACACCTATATAACACACGTAATATGCCTAAACAGAAATCTATCTTGTCTAAGTATTCCCTTAAATAGCACTTGTTCTATAAAATTAACAAAATAGTATCGCATGCAGACACGGTTTTAGGACAAAATAAATTATTGCCAACCTAAGAAACATAAATAAACGCAGCGTTCTGATGTTTTGAAGGAATTTAAGTAAGTACCTAAAGCCTGTTTTTGGTAGGTATTTCTAGTTTTTTATGTTCATGTTTTATTACATCATAAGACTTTATTTAGAATAATTTATTTTATTATCTAAGCAATAGCGATATTAGATACATTTGCACATCTCGCCAATGCCACTGTGAAAGTTAAACAAAATTATAAGGGTTTGAATACCCACTGGTCACTGATGTGATGTCACTATACAACACAACAAGTGAAATTGTACTTGTGTGCGGTGAATAAGTATATCCTTAACTAAGTATTTAACGAAATCTGTTAGCCGTTTCTTTCAGTGATTGTTGATGTATATTTCGTTATCGAAAGGTAACCAATGTTCGTTTATGAACATCATATCGACAAATGCCCTGCTACCCCAGATATTTAGTGACACGTCTACGTTTCCTTTATTTGATAGGAATCGCGAAGAAATTTTCTTTCAGTAATGGTATAATATGGGTTAAAAGGTTGTGTTGGAAATAAGTTATACTCATGTTTGGTCACCAAGTATCAAGTTTTTGACAGCAATTTGGCGGCGATTTATTTCCGGGGTTAGCTTTAGTTATTTTTTGCGAATTCGTATAGAAAATTTATCTATAGTACTTATCACATTCGTGATTCAAGCAATTTTTATGGTGGAGTGTATAAATAAATTATGATAAAAATATTCAACAAAATGCCTTCTGAATTTATCAGTTCTGTTACGAATCCGCCCTTATAAATAAAATACGAAATGGTTAGCTAAATGGTAGAAAGAAAATTGAACTATTGTTACTTGTATAGAACCAATACCTAGGATAAGGGTTTGGCAGGTAAGTCTCCAGTCAGTTCCCAGTCGCCTGCAAACACACGATAATCTTAACTCTCTAAAGATTCGTCGGATCGATACATCCAAATCAAATCCCAGGTGCTTCGTTGTTAGCGAAATGAGGCCCCTTTTTATAGCTACCGCCCAACGGACGAGGGATGACATTCCTTAATTATTTGAGTTTGTTCAGTAAGGAAAATGGTGTGGTTTAAGAGTTCAAACATTCTTCGAAGCTTCTTTTTACGTCAAACTTTTTTGCTTCCTATGCATTAAAATAAGCACTAAGTATAAAAGAAATAGCTGGATTATTTTTAGCGGCCAGCAAGTTCTGTTCGACTAATAGTTTATCTTCGGAAGCAAGTGTTTTCTCTCGGAATAAGTACATGCTGGCAACTATCACCTCTTTTACAACACGTAATTTCCAATATACATATTTCAACGGGTACATAATTTGATATATAGAGTCCAATACGGTTAGAACACATAAGTTCTAAATACCAAATATATAATATTATAATCGTTAGGACTAATACCCATCAGAATTCATATTGTACGTTTGCTAGAAACGTTGAAATACCTACATGCGACTGTAATGCATACGTTTTAAATGAAGACGATATTAAAAAGTAGAATCCCTTTATTACGACTCTACGTATAATGACCAACCGCTTATTATAAGTTCTACACGGGCCTTGTTCGCCGCGGGTCTGACATCTGCCTTAAGAACGTCGCTAATCTTGCTCTCTAAGTACTATTAGTTCATAACTACGAGTCCCTACATAACTTAAGGTAGTAAACCTATTTACGGCATTAACGGCTATTTAAGCCGCCGACCTTCGAGCACCAATGTACCTACAGCTCAATCAAGATTTACTGAAAATATGAGTCGTGAAAATTTGCAATAGGCCAGTCTTATACCGTAATAATACTGTCAAAGAAAGTACCGCACGAGTCGTTCTTACTATTGTGGGCCATTTTTTTGGGCCGATTGTGTATCACTAGTATTATTTGATCGGTGCCCCCGGCGCAAAACATGGGGTGTTATCGGAGGGTGTATGTGAGTATTAATACGAGTGTCAGTGTGTGACTGCATAGCTTCGAGGCCAATAAACTGACTTTGATTTTCTTATAACTTGAACCACAGTAAATCTCAGTTATAATAAAAAAAGCCGTCGAAAAATTAACAGCTTTTTGTCTATGTACGGTGAAGACAAAAATGACACAACCTTTCTTTCTACATATTTTAGCAGTATGAGTACTTACTTACAACTGACTCCCACAAGAAACAACAAAACAGCACCCATATTAAATTATATCCTATTATAAATAGTATAGTATTTTACTTGCTAAATATTCAATTCACACTTGTATGGCCTGCGAATAGCAAGCATGATATTTAATTATTTTATATTTTTTACGTAGAACACAATATTGAATTTAGGTAATGAAAAGAAGTGGCAGAATATTGGCAGGCAAATGTTTAACTTTAAGAAATTTGATCCCTTTACACGACATAGAAGAAGAAGATAATGACTTCATATTATAAGATTTTTAGAATAAATATGAAATAGTAAACGAAAGAACAAAAGGAACGAGAAGAAAACAGGTATTTTAGTAATTAGCAAATACCGGTTTCCGAGCCCAGCTGATCCCACTATGCAATGTAAATTTAATCACCTGTGGTTAGCCAAATTCAGCAGGTAAAACATTTTAAAGTAGCCAATTTAAAATATAAATGGCAGGCCAAGATATAACAAAAAAAAACAAGTTGAACAAAACAGATCGAAACGTAACGTTTAAAAATATGTAAAGGCACTCTACAGTTTAGAACTTTTGTCCTTTTTCAGACAAAAGTTTTATGAGTCGGTGAAATGTCATTCAAATTCGGGTGAATTAATGTTGACGTCCCTTTGTTTAAGTAGCAGCCCAGTGCTAGAGCACTCTGGAGTGACGGCAAATCTTGCGCGCTTAAAGGTTCATAGACTTATAGTTCAAAATCTGTAAGAATGAACTTTTGACACTTCAGTATTGACGTCATTAGTGATGAGGCTAAGACGTATCGTTTGTCAAATTTAGCGATTATTTATGAATTGTTCGAATCGATTTTACTGCAACCGATTTTTTCTTGTTATACCTATGCCTATATATTTTTTATCACAAATCTTCTCAAATTATAACAATAAGAATAAGAGAATAAGAATAATGTTTATTGACTTAAACCTAATACAAGTGTGAGTAATAAGTGGAGGTTAACACTCAAGGAAATATATTTTATCCATTGTAGTATGTTTGCGTTACCTTGCACTACTAGCGAAATATTGAAATACATAAACCCTTTAAAGAATACAAAAGCAGTAGGTTTTGACGGCATTTCCACACATGTACTGAAACTGTGTTCAAAAGCCATAGCACCAATTCTAACTCATTTAATAAACGAGTCTTTCAGCCAGGGAAAGTTTCCTTCCAGGCTTAAAATATCAATCGTAAAACCGCTTTTTAAAAAAGAGGATAAAGAAGCCGTAGGTAACTACCGTCCTATTACTCTTATATCCATATTTGCAAAAGTGTTTGAAAAAGCTATGCATCATAGAATGTCACAATTTCTAGACAAACATAAAATAATAGCTAACGAACAAAATGGGTTCCAAAAGGGAAAGTCAATTTCACACGCATGTTACTCTCTCATTGAATCTATTACTCAAAGAATCGACGAAAAAACTCCCGTTACAGGAGTATTCTTTGATATGAGTAAAGCTTTCGATTATGTTAATCATGACATATTACTAGCGAAATTAGAAAGGTACGGATTTAGAGGAATATCAATCGCATGGCTTCAAAGTTACCTTCATGACAGAAAACAGTACGTAGAAATAAATAGAATAGATGACAAAAATGAAGTAATCACATATCGTTCTACAGAAAAACATAACTGCACGGGAGTACCCCAGAGCAGTGTTTTAGGTCCATTTTTATTTATTCTTTACATTAATGTAATGACTTACCAAAGATTACTAGCTATAATATGATTATATTCGCTGATGACATTTCTGTATTGATACCAGATGATAAGCACGATAAAAATATGTATTTGACTAATATTCATACAACTATTGACTCTATATGTAATTGGTTAGAATTAAATAACTTGACAATTAACATAAGTAAAACTAAATTTATACAATTTTGTAACATTAAAACAAATACAGAAAATTTGGATATCATTTGTAGAGGCCATACATTAGAAGAAGACAACGAAACACGATTTCTTGGATTGATAATAGATCGACATTGTAAATGGAGATCTCATGTAGACAATGTATGCAGCCGACTAGACAGATTTTCACACGCGCTACGGAGACTACAACGCGTATCTGACGAAAAAACTGTCATTATACGTAGTCTTGCCATAAATTCTGTCCCACATGAAATTACATTTATTTTGAAAATAAAAGAAGGCTTATAAATAAATCAGGGTTATTTTTATTAATTATATTATAAAGATTCTATAAAATAAAATATTTATTCAAAATGTCCACCTTTTACTTTCACACACTTCCTTAAACGGTCCGGCCACTGGTCTATGACGGCACGGTCGGTATCGATGGGTATTGAAGCTGCTGCCCGCACTAAATCTACCTTCAGAGACTCGACATTACGATGAGGTTTAGAGCAGGCTCTCTCCTCCAAAATATTCCACAGACCATAGTCCAAGGGGTTGAGATCGGGGCTTCCTGAGGGCCAATCTTCAGCCGCAATAAACTCGGGTAAATGCGTCGTTAACCATCGTTGTGTTGTCTTAGCTTTATGTGCAGGGGCAGAGTCTTGTTGAAATATCCAGTGCTTACCGGCAAATAAAGTATCATTTAGCGGCTTAACAACTCTCTTCAAAATGTCGTTTTGATAGTTCGTAGCACGTATTTTTACCCCTTGTTCACAAAAATGAAGCTCTGTGACGCCTTCATAGGATACTCCCCACCAAACCATGACATATGCAGGATGGTGGCCCCTTTCTACCCTTGGAACTTTTTCAGAAGCTTCTTGGGAACTGTGAGCATATATTTTATCATTTTGGCGGTTGAATTTTTGCTCCACGGTAAAGATTTTTTCGTCTGTGAACAGAATATTACGATATCCGCCCTTTGCGTGCCGCTGCCACAACACTTTAGCTCTCTTCGCTCTTATTTTCCGTAGGGCCGCTGTCAATCGCTGTCCTGTGCTCCGACGATAAGCCCCAAGATTAAGGTCTTGTTTTATGATACGGGACATAGTTCTAGGGGGAATTTTCGTTTCCCTAGCCATGATTTTCTGCTTGCGTAGCGGATTTCTCCGAATTCGCTCAGCTACCGCTTTAATCACTGCCGGTGTCCTTGTTTGACGTGGTCGACCGCTCCTGGGCCGGTCGTCGACTAAACCCATGTCGTTGTATCGCTTGATAGTACGATAAATAAATTTCTTCGTTATATTCAAAGGTTTCAGCAGGTTGAAAATGTCACTCACTTGCTTGTTGCACTTGTATAACGCTATCACTGCGACACGATTCTCTTTGATGCCCCACTCCATCTTTAGGGAAACGATACCTGGATCTAAATGTATTTTTTCTGACAGCCAAAAGTCTATTTAAGCATAACCAAGAAACAAAAGTACATCAAACATTCCATTATTAAATTTAAAATGATGAAAAAGTTGGGACAGAATTTATGGCTAGACTACGTAGCCTATCATGGGTATGTCGCCTCACTGCTGAGGTTTGGTCTGATCATTTGGGGTAACTCACCAGACATAAAGAGAGTGTTTATTAGCCAGAAAGATTGTATCAGAGCTATTTGCGGAAAAGGACCCTTAGAACCTTGTAGACCTCTCTTCAAAAAACTAAAACTGCTTACCTTGACTAGCTTATACATCTTAGAAATATGCATGTTTGTAAAGGCAAACATAAAGCAATTCACCAAAGTTACTGTAAATCCAAACCTACGTCCTAGAGATCCCACCAGGTTGGTAGGACTAAAATGCAACAGTGCATTATTTGAAAATAATTGTTATATAATGTCAACCAAAATTTATAATCATCTACCGCCAGATATTAGGGAAATTAGTGACATTAAGCAATTTAAACGGACACTGTATTTGTGGCTCTTAGACAAAATTTATTATAACCTTAAGGCTTTTTTTGACTATAGTAATTTTAATATTGTATTTTATTTAAAAAAAAAGACATCCTGTTAGCTTTAATAATCGCCTGTACATATACATAGATTTAGATATACATAGATATAATTTAAATTAAGGCCTCATTGCATGCTAATTATAGCTAAATGTGTGATTGTTTATATTATTTTAAGATCTATTGTTAACCACATTTAATGCAAATAAAGAACTATACTATACTATACTATAATATTTGCACAGTACGGCAATAGCTTAAGAGAGACTTATGTATTAGGTTTGAAACAGTTTCACCGGAACTGAGCTTCTGTCTCCCGAACTAAGCAGATGCCTGTGACTCGGAAGTCAGTGATTCCACCGAGAATATGAGTTGAGATGAGTTGTATGCAGTTATGCCTAATATACAATAATAAATTAAAAAAGGAAACTTAACTATAACAAAGCAAAAAATAAAATTATTTAGGAAATGATCATTTAATAATTGTTATCTACTAATTATGTATGGCATTATAATAATTCCATAATTAATGCAATATGATAAGAAAGTCTTATATTGTCTATTGATTAAATAATCGATTTTACCAACTTACGGAAACGTTATATGAATCGGAACAGCAGACATGGTCACAACACTAAATTTAAAAAAAAGGAGGCGTTGACCGTAACTGTTTGGATGCTAAATTGTTATCGTAAAATATTCAAGAACTAAGATATTAAAAAAATTAACATTAATTAAGTTATGTTTATAAAAAGTGAAATATTGTGTTTACGTATATGACAAGCTGTAAAATCGTTATGGCATTTTGTTTATAATTTCAAAGTGTCTTGCGCGTTTACGTTCTACGGGCGTTGCGATGTGTCAAAAGTTCATTCTTACAGATTTTGAACTATAGGGCCGGTTGCACCAAACCGTCTGTTAACGTCAACGTCATCGTCAAACAATCTTGTTTGAAAAGTTTGACAGTTTTCTATGGGATGACAGCTCCGTCGCCATATTTAACCTTGATCAGTTCGTTAGTTATGCGTGGTGCAACCCACCCTTACACAGGTGAAGCAGTTTTGAAACAGCAAAACATTTCAGACTGTTACAATTAACAATTTTAAAATCAGACCTTGCTTTGACATAAATGACATAATATTGACATAATATGTCATTTTATATACCTATAAGGTAGTATTAAAAGTTAGAAACTTTTAAGTACACCCTTTATGTACTAACGTTTGCTCGTACTTTGGTTAAGTTCCAATACATGAATCCGGGCCATGAACAAAAATATGTGAATAACTTATCCCTTTGGAGACGTGTATATATTTTAAGATCTTAACTGGCTGTATCCTATAACCTAATTGTCTTTATCTACACTCACACTGTAAGTCCTCTAAAACGTGTTCAAAAACGGTAAGCAATGGCTAGCATTACCACAACCCATTTTACTATGATAAGCTTTTTATCTGTGACAGTAACGTAATTTTAACTTTACATGCTCAAACATTGATGAGTTTTGATAACATAATGTACACCTGCACGCGCCCGCGCGGCCGCCGGCACGCTCCCCCCCGACCGCCGGCACGCTCCCCCCCGACCGCCGGCACTCTCACTCCCGACCGCCGGCACAATCGAGTTGGCCATGGCGGTGCAATGGCGGCCATTCTATGGTTTCCGAACACGGCAATTAGTATAAATAATATGAGTGTAGATAAAGCAGTGTATGCAACTGTACGTAATTAGGCCTTAAAACACTCGTGTGATCTTATTAAAACCACACTCGTATTTTAAGGACCCTTATTACGTAACAGTTACATAAACTACTATTAAAAAACAAAAACTCGTCACAAAATTATTATACTTTTTTTGTATGATGACGCTAATTTGATATACACAAGTAAGTTGTGATAGGACTGTTACGATTTAATGATTGCTATATAATAAAGTTTTTGTTTTTACATTTAAACATACTACTAGTGACAGCTATCGGAATATTTTGAAGTATAGAGGATACGACAAAAACATTCAGTGCAACGATAACCCAACAGATGTCGCTAAAAACCTAAAACAATTGAATACGTAGATGAAGTTGATTAGATGGTTCGGAACACTGAAAGTAGATGTCACTTTATAATGAACTTTCCACAAGGTTCAGCTTATCATTTAGATACAAATGATTTTATATGATAGTATGTATAGACGCTTTAAGAATAGCTTTTTGTTCGTTTTCGTAGTTCGGTGTGTAATATTGATAGCTTATTGTGCGGTGATCTAACGAACAAGTGTGCAGCTAATGAATAATTAATCATAAAACGCGTATAACCATTGTTTGGTTAAACTACCTGTAGTCGCCGGGGTCGGGCCTCGTGCTGTTGGTAGAGAGCAGCTATCACTGCACAAATACCAAGGCCTCTACAGAATAACGTTGCCTATAATTTATTTGATTTCCAATTTCCCGCCTTTTAATACTTGACATTGGCTATACGCAATACCACCAAAAGTCCATTAATAGAAAAAAAAACTTTCCACAATGAGTTAATGTGTTAAGTGTGCTTAACAATGAGTACAGGGAGAAAAGGCGAAAAAGAGCAGTCATCGAGTAGTTTTCAATGTGGGTATACAGTACTTGAAGGTCTAGTCGAGAAGAGGGCGGTAATCTAGAAGAACTAATAATATGCTATGAATACATGCCTGGCACTGAATATGGTAGCAAGCGCCATGAAGCAGCCGTCCGCCACGCGAGGCGGTCCCGTGAAGCACTTATCTACAGTCCAGTCGAGGAGGGGGCCGATATCGGGGTTGCAGTCTAGAAGGAGTACTATTGTCTCGCGGGCCAGTTCATAGATCTAAACAAATTATTTATGACATCATACATTTTGGGCGCGACTTGACAGACATTAAATAATGGGCAGTATAAATATTTGCTTATGTTTGAATCTTTGAACCAGGGATCGGGAACCGATCTTTGTTCCATACAAAAATACCGGTATTAAAACGTTCTTTTACGTTCTTTGGTTAATTATTCCTTTTTTAATTGGACAATGTAATCATATGAAGTCATTACCTACTTATATGATTGAGTTCTACATAAAGAGCATACATTAATTCAAAATATTGGGCTAGTTTGGGGTTTTTGAAAAGAACTGTTCCCGATCCCTGCTTTGAACATTATGGGAGCGGCATTAAGTTTTTATTAATAAAAAAAGGGTATGATTTAACACGAAATAAAATGTAACGTCGATGACCTAATTGATAAGATTGAATAATACTGTAATAATAGATCTGCCACCAAAATTGTATCACCAAATAATATAAAAACTATAACCAAAAAAATTACTTAAAATTTCCGGCACATTTTATGTATCACCAAAATAATACATCTGATTTAATTTTGTACGATTCCAACTTGCGACCTTTCGGAACACCGGTCCGATCGCTCTGACCAACTGAGCCATCGACGCTTACTCAACCTCGGTGAATCTTTTCATCAGTTCCTTCATTGCTTACGTCAGAGGGAGACGTGTAGCGACATCTACCGTGTATATATACACTCGTTAACTAACACGCTAACTCGCTTGGCTTCGCACACTGTTAGCTCGCAATTCACCTAACACACTCCTCCTTGCTTCGCTCGTCGTCGCACCTATCTCGAACCGACAAAAAAAAATTTTTTTTGGATTTTGTCATGCGTTTTTTCTCTTTATTTATTTTCGTTCTTGCTAGGCTTTTTACACTATTTGTATAAAAGTAAAATATAATAATACAACCAAAACATAAAAATACATCCAAAACATATAAAAACAATAAAAGCATTATAAAAACCTAACCTACCCTAGGTTAGACCTACCGCGGCGACGGCAACGGAGCAAGGCCCAGGCTGCCGGTGGTTAGGGCCGCTGAGTGAGGAACCTTCGGACTATGCGCGCCGTGTCCGAGATTCTTCTGAATTTGACCCCCGATCCAACCACAACTCCGTAGCGAAAGTCTCTTAAGATGTTGGCGAGATTCTTCGCTATAAGATCGGTACAATGATCGCCAAATCAACCTCCCACATTAAAAAAAAATTGTCCTTCTCGGCCTTCACGAGGTACTCGTAATAGGGACGATGATGTCGACTAGCATGGCCCGGCGTTTATTTATTTATCGTATGGCTACTACGTCACTGGATATAAATAGGCATTTCTTCTCTGGGGTAGAAGTAGAGGGAAAGCAGATGATGAAGAAAATCCAGCGTTTCAGTCGATATATTACCACGATATCAGGCTTATTGCCTACAATGGTCCCGTCCATGATAATAGATCCATCCCAATAGAGCGTGGCACGACCATTTTCGGGAACTGGCGCAGGTGTGTACTTGTAGTACGGCACTGCGCGGTCCACAAGACCATACATAACAGCAAGCTGCTGATGTATAATACTGGCTACGAGATTATGTCTGTGCAAGTGCTCGCCGAAAGCAAGATGAGGACAACCGGAGATGACATGCCTGAGTGACTCTTCGGGACGGCGGCATGCTCGACATATGTCGACCGTACCGTCCTTCAGGATATACCGATAGTTATTCGTCATGATTACTTCGTCCGTAGTTGCACAAGCAAAACCCTCGGTTTCTCCGAAGTGGTCCCCGAATCGTAACCAGTTTACCGACGCGAGCAGATCTACATCGGGTCCCGTGAGGACCCTGTAGAACCGCTCGTGTAACTCCTTACTCTTCCATACTGCCTTGCGGTTCTCGGTGCTTAGCACCACCAGCTTGCGCCACTTCTCGTTCGCCTAGAATAGCGGCGTGAGGCGCTTAGCTACTGCCACTACCTCACGATGCATCCCACACTCGTTGTTAAGGAAATAATTCCTGAGATTGTACACCTCACGCCCGTGGAGACATTTGTTGTATAAAAACCCGCGACCTCCACACTTCCGTGGGATGTACAATCTCATATCATAACTGACGAGCGTGGGTGTAGCATACGATGAGTGGTGAGTGATACGGACCGTCCGATCCAGGATATCCAGCTCGGTCTGAGTCTACCTTAGTATGCCAAAGGAGTATGTAAGTAGAGGCATCACCGAGGCTTTGAAGGCGCGTTCCTTGTTGCCACCTGACAAAAGAATATTAACAGATTCAATGCCGAGAACCCGACTATCGGGTATTTTATGATTTCGTTCCCAGGCCGGACGACCCTATAGTCGGGATCGTGGTACTACAGCTTTATATGACGAATTTTTTGTGGCCTGGCGCGGATGTCTTGTTTGGCTGGGTGGCAATGAATGTGTTAAAGTACTTTTGTCGGCAGACCGAAAAAAAAATTATTCGGTGGTAGATCTACTATTTTGGTAATACAAATTTGGTGATCAAAGTTTTATATTGCATACAAATAACCATTTATTTGGTGTTTCAAAGTGATCGTTATGATTAAAATGGATCGACATATAATATCAAGACAAGTAAAGTCAAGCAAAGCTCATGTGAAAACACGACCCATTTTCACGTTTACAAAACTAAAAACTCTTATCACTGATTTAAACTTTCACGGTTTTTACACATATCTATTTGTAATAACGGGACTTAACCGCGTATATATTTCTAAAAATTACCTTCGACGTTTCGAGGACGACATTGTCCCCGTGGTCCCGAAGAAAGACTGGCTCCAGTTGACATCAACATCTTCTAGCCGCGCGAGTTTTTCGAACTACCCGCACTTGGTCTTGATTATCAACTTGAACGTTTTGCACACTAGGGATGTCACTCGGTCGACATACAACACTCACAATGTCCGGCTTTCGAACCGGCGGTATTCGTTGACGCTTACATTTACTAATGACAGGATTCCATGTAGATGAGATCCTAAAACCATCGTCCCGATTGAAATTGCAGTGTTTTTTGATTTCAATGGCTTCACGAACTTTTCTACTGTAAAACCGACGATCCGTAGAAAGGATTTTAGGATTATGAAGCTCAATCCAATGGTCCGGTCCTGACTCCAGTAAATGCTCAGCAACGGCAGACTTGTTCACCTGATGATTTTTGACAGCTGCTATATGTTCCTTGACTCTTTCCGCTATTGTTCTCTTCATTTGTCCGATGTAGGAACTACCACAACTGCAATCGATCTTATAAACGCCAGGTGACTGAAAAGGGATAACGTCCTTCGGTGACCTTAGATTTTCCCCGATTTTCGACAACGGTGTGTACACGGTCCTTATAGAGTACTTCTCAAGTACTGTTCCAATCTTATCCGTTATCCCTTTTACATAAGGCAAAAATGCTGGTTGTCTTGACACATTCGGACGCTTCACTCTTGCCTTTCGTCTGGGTTGCCACTTTTTCACCTTATACCCATTCCACCTAAGTACCTCCTGAATATGCGACATCTCGCTCTCCAAATATTCAGGGTCACACAGATCATGTGCTCTGTTCGATCAGATTGTAGATGACGGGGATGGTGGTGAGAAAGAGCGTTTAAATACCTGTCTGTGTGCGTCGGCTTTCTGTATATGGTATGTTTTAGGGTTCCACCTGTATGACCAATCACTTTGACGTCCAGAAAGGGTAAACTGCGCTGTGCTTCCAACTCATACGTAAAATTAATCTTAGGATGAATTGAATTTAGATGTTGGAGTAGTTGCTCTACTTCCTGCCTCCCACCCTTCATAATACAAAAGACATCATCTACATACCGCTTCCACAACTTCACTGCCCATTGCTGCAGGTCTATACTGGCTTCGATATGTTCCATCCAGATATTTGCCAAAACCGGTGCTACAGGGCTTCCCATGGCAACCCCATCGATCTGGAGGTAATGTCTTCCACAATATAAAAAGTAACTACCCTCTAAGCAGTTTTTTAGCAACACCATAATTGACTCCGACATGCCACTATCGCTAAGCTTCTTTCTGACAACCTCAAGACATTCTTACACTGGAACATTGGTAAACAGCGACTCCACGTCGAAGCTCACCATTACGTCCTCCGGTTCCAAAATTACTTCCTTGAGAATGTCTTTAAAGTGACGAGAGTCCTTCACATAAGACGACGTTTTACCCACAAGAGGCTGCAGTACTGACGCAACATGCTTTGCGAGGTCGTAAGTAGGGGAAGAGATTTGACTCACGATTGGCCGCAAAGGCACATTAGTTTTATGTACTTTAGGCAGTCCATATAATTTAGGTGGTAGTACGATCTTTGGTCTATACAAACAATTGAAAACGTCCTCCTCGAATGACTCCCTGTAGTCCCTGATTACAGCCCTAATGCGACGAGTGACCCTAGCAGTAGGATTGTACGACACAGGTTTGTATACGAGCCTGTCATCCAGTAGATGTCGAATCTTGCTGTCATAGTCAGTTGAGTCCATCACTACGGTGGCGTTTCCCTTGTCCGCCTTAAGAACCAGGATATCCTCATTCTTCTTCAGATCCTTAAGGGCCGATCGCTCCTCCGCAGTGGTATTACTCCTTGGCAATTTGGCTTTTCTAAGAATAACGGCAACATCCTGTCTTAACGCTTCCGCGTCACACGACGGCACCTTATTACCCGTTATAGTTTCCTCGACACCACATATTACAGCCTCATACGGAACCCGCTTAGGCGTAATTGCGAAATTCAACCCTTTTTCCAGTACGCTAACAGTTGCATCATCCAAAGTAGCACTTGATAAGTTTACAACTGTGGTTGTATTTCTGTTGCACTGATTTTGATTCGTACTCACGTTTCTTCCATATCGACAAAACAGTCTGTCATATTTCTTATCATGCCCCGCACTACTCGACTCAAAAATACGATCAGCCTGTTCATAGGTTATCCGATCGAGTAAATCAAAATCATCTCGGGTCAACACTTCACTACACAAACAATGCACCTCGTACAACTCACACTGCACTTTGTCCAAGTCCGAATAATTATTTCTTATAAGCTGTTTTAACAGACGGATGCTCGCAGTCCTTAGAATATTTGCCGAAAATGGTATGTCCTTACGCGGTTTTATTACGTAGGTAAAATGTGTGGTGTGTGTCGAAGGTAATTTTTAGAAATATATACGCGGTTAAGTCCCGTTATTACAAATAAAAACTCTTATGTCTTGTTAATCAATCAAGTACCCATTCTTTAAGCATATTTTTTTTGTGTTAACCTTAATTCCGCACAGGATTCATGCGATTTCACCAACATTAAAGTTGCCGTGTTGTGAGTGGTCGAAATCAATTTGACAATAAAGTTTGAATGGGCAGCAAATTTGTAATATATACACACAAGTCAGTAATACGTTAATATTTATGTGTAAATTACTTACTGGTTATTAGAAATATTGCCATTTTTGGCGCCTGTCGTGCTCCTGCACCAATACATGGCGCAAACCGGCATTATAATATTTAGTTATGTTCATTAGTAAATTTGGCACCACAGGTTTGGTCCAGATTTTGAGCTATTTCAAGGGTCACAGATATATTTGTTTTAGGCAGATATTATAATTAGGGGATACAAGTAAGTAGGGGATACAAGGCAAATCTAAATGTTGGTGGCACAATATACAGTTGCCTTAAAAAAAGGTAAATCGATTAAATATCAGTGTATTTTAATACATGCATTAAGATACCTTATCGTTAGTTGAAGAGAGCATCTCGCTCAGCCAGGGGTAGAGGGAGCCGTCCTCAGCCAGCGCGCTCGGGGCGAAACATGAGCCGCAGCAAACCAATGCACTCATGGCCTGCATAAAAGAACTAGTGTTAAGTTTGCCAGGATAGATAAAAACAACATTTCAATAAATATCCTGCGAAGTAATATGCGAAAAGTAAATAGGTATGACGAGTTTTGCCAGCCATCAAATATTTTTTTCATTTTAAAATACTGACATTTTTCGTTACTCTGTTGTCTATTAACTGTTATGTTGTTTACGTAAAGCGTGTCAGCAAATATGTTCCCCATAAATGATGAAAGCATTGTCCATTCGTAGCAAAGAAACCGGCATTAAAAAAAACATTTAATTCAGACAAACCCACCCGTCAGTTAGTCAGGGTAAATTAATCAGGGTAAAACACCCTTTGCATGTTAGAAATAGCTGTTAAACATTGGATACCAACCTGATTAACTTCCTGACGAGTAACGACTCGCGTCCTATGCGTAGTACATAAAACTCCAATTATGCTATCTAAATTTGACAGTTGAGTTCAACCGAGCTTGACATATTCAAGCTCGGTTATCAGAGGGTAAAGCAAGAATATTGTATATATACCTTTAAGGCAGATAGGTTGAGTCGCTCATCGTTTTCTTGAGTAGGTGGCTGAGAAACGAGAGCACCCAAATGCTTGGCGAGGGGCCCGCACCATCCGGAGAACAGAGAAAATAGACTGCGACACAGGTCCTTCTTCATCAAGGAGCCGTACATGTCCACTGCGAAACATAAAACGAAATTACATTTATATCCTATATAAATAAAACTAAGCAAACCATTATTAAATACTCTTTCCAAACAAAAAGGTACTAAAGATTTTCAAAGGCATTTGCAGAATTGATGCAGTATGCAGGATTAATGCCTGATTAGTGTATTAATGGTGTTGCACCGATTCCTTACCGCCAAGTCACGGTATAACAGCTAGCTAACCAATGGATAAACGCTGGAGAAACTAAACACAATTCTGCAGCTATCGTTATTGTGTATTCCCATTTGTCTCTGGGTTATTTATTAGTGAAAACAATCCCAACGCGGATAAATGGGAATGCCACTATTTCCAGTTTTCCCGGGGGAATGAATGGGATTACTTTAGTCACAATAGTCTTACATGGGAAGCTTTTGATGAGTTCTGTGACGAAGTCTGCGAAAGTAAGCCGTTGCTCCCGCGCCGCCGGGGCATCCTTCTCGGCCTCCACCTCCAAGCACTGTCGCACACCGTCCAGGTACTCGGTCAGCGACGAGTGTAAACTGCCTCCTTCTAACGCGAATGGACTGAAATAAATGTTATCTTATAAAGTTTGAACAGTTACAGCTTAAATTAAACGGTGGTATCATACCGGTCTCAAATAGTATTTTATTACCAGTGATCGTAGATTTACCAGCATTTATGGTGCAGTACTAGGGTTATTATTTTGAGGCTATTAAATTTTAAACCAAGAATGAAATAAAATTAAAGCTATTTAGAAGATTTAGAAAAACGCCATTGCACCGGGGTTTGCTGATAATTTATTACTAAGTAATAATACTAATAACATTTTTTTTTGGGCCAATAAATCCATTTTGTGATGCCAAATAAATTAAGTCAATGATTATAGGTAGAAGATGTTGAAATAACTTTAGTGGTACATACAATGCCAGCAAACACATCAGATTTTTTCACGCTAGAATAGTTCCTTGGACCATCGCCTCGTATAAAGTAAAGTAAACTTTTTTGGCTGAGATTATTTTAGTTGCAAGTTTTATTAGAGCTCACGGGCAGCTAACTGCTATAATATCTCAATCTGCCTGTCCGCTGAGTACCTACCTACTTACTTGACAAGTTGATTTATGTTCGGATGAAGTATGAGACCACCTGTTAGCGAAGGTCGCATGTTCTCCTGCTTGCGGTCCACGGCTTCCCTCAAGAGAGGCACCAGCACTTTCATCAAGTCCCTGTTTATAATATAAGGGAGAGATCACCTGTTAGCGAAGGTCTTGCGCTGCGCAATGAGCAGCAACATCTTGTTGAGGTTGAGTCGCAGCGCGTCGCGCCGCCGCCGCCGCCGCATGTTCTCCTGCTTGCGGTCCACGGCTTCCCTCAAGAGAGGCACCAGCACTTCCATCAAGTCCCTGTTTATAATATAAGGGAGAGATCACCTGTTAGCGAAGGTCTTGCGCTGCGCAATGAGCAGCAACATCTTGTTGAGGTTGAGTCGCAGCGCGTCACGCCACCGCCGCCGCCGCATGTTCTCCTGCTTGCGGTCCACGGCTTCCCTCAAGAGAGGCACCAGCACTTCCATCAAGTCCCTGTTTATAATATAAGGGAGAGATCACCTGTTAGCGAAGGTCTTGCGCTGCGCAATGAGCAGCAACATCTTGTTGAGGTTGAGTCGCAGCGCGTCGCGCCGCCGCCGCCGCCGCATGTTCTCCTGCTTGCGGTCCACGGCTTCCCTCAGGAGAGGCACCAGCTCTTCCATCAAATCCCTGTTAATTAAGTGATTTTATAGATGTTTTCAGGCCATGCTTGTTTATGTTAAAGTAAAACTTTAAATTTTTATTTATTAAACCTAATGAAAACATACAAAAACAACATTAAAGAAACCTACCATTAAACATATACTTCACATTAAACTACTTACAGCTATACTAACTAATGTGCCAGAATTGTAGCCTAAATAAACTAGGGTCAATAGCTGTTACAAAAATATTAGATACGATAGAGTCACCGGCAATAGTATCTTCCTACACGAAAGATCTCTTTTTTGTAGGGCCATAGGAGCGTGTCACTTATTTTTGCGGCCTTCGTGTAGGAAGATACTATTACCGGTACAGTCGTACACAATACAAATTTATTAAAAACGTATTATGTATATTTACTCATAAATATGTTGATTCCCTTTGACCTGATCAATTGAGTGCGTGTGACAATACCCATGTAGAGAAAGTATAAAAATGCAGTTTAAAACGCCAGGCTTTAATGAAATTAGGGCAGGCAGGCATTAGGGCATCGAGTATTAATGCTTTCAGGAAACCTTTTTTACTGCTGACCCCGCGGAATCAAATATCAAATGTATGATTTACAATTAAAATCTTTGTATGATGTAGATGTTGAATGTTGAGATGTGCTCGACATTGAATGATGTAAATGAGATGTTATTTTGTGCGTGCTTGCATTTTGTGTGAGGGTTTGGTATTTTTACAGCCTCTTAGGAAGCCAAACATGGTCTGGCACTAAAGATGTGCCGTTCTCGAGAACGTACCCGAACGAGAGAATGTTGCGAGAAAGTTCTCGAGAACGTTCTCTGTAAAGAGAATTTCCGAGAAAGTACATCAAATCGGCACAAATTCAGGTTTTTAATTTTTTGTAAATCTTTCTTAAGGTGTTTGAAAGATATTCACGATCATTGTAAACCGAAAAAAATATTCTAAGTGCAAAAATCTCTGCGATCTCGGGAAATTTCCGAGAACGTTCTCGGGAACGTTCTCACGAGAACTTTCTCACATATTGCTTTGTACTTTTATTGGAAGAGTACCCATTTATTTCTTAATGTTTTTGTCTTTTCTTGTCTTCATAATTTTAACATAAGTATGTTTAATTGATACTGGTATAGCTCGACTAAGTTTTATGTGACTATTAATTTAAAAATAAATATGCAATGTCTCAAAAATACCTAAAAAGGTACCTTTTTTCGCTCGAATCCTATCGTTGGATAGCTCTTTAAATAATAATAACGGTCTTCTAAAACAATTTTTGGAAAAAACGAATACTTTCGTAAATAATACTAATAATAAAAAAAACCGGCCAAGAGCGTGTCGGGCCACGCTCAATGTAGGGTTCCGTAGTTTTCCGTCCGTCACAGTAAGTGTCCCCACTTAAGAGTTAAAATAACACCGCCATGTAGGATATGATATGAGCGTTCCACGTACAGCGACATCTATCGGCAAATTAAGTAAACTATTGCGCGCGAGCTTAAAGTATGGAAGATGATTTTTATGGGATAATTCTTTATTGCGTGAACCGATTTTCACCGTTTTTACTTTCTTTTGAGATTTTTTCCATATTTTTAAAACTTATGGTTCAAAAGTTAGAGGGGGGGGACACATTTTTTTTTACTTCTGGAGCGATTATATCCGAAAATATTTACATTATCAAAAAATTATTTTAGTAAACCCCTATTCATTTTTAAATACTATCCAACAATATATCACAAGTTAGGGTTGAAATGAAAAAAAAATCACTCCCCACTTTACGTAGGTATAGGGGAGGTACCCTAATAAAACATTTTTTTTCCACTTTTTATTTTACCACTTTGTCGGCGTGATTGATATACATATTAGTACCAAATATCAGCTTTCTAGTGCTAACGGTCACTGAGATTATCCGCGGACGGACGGACGGGCAGACATGGCGAAACTATAAGGGTTCCTAGTTGACTACGGAACCCTAAAAACCACCCATGGAAATGTAAGCAACAATCAGTTCACGTCTAATAAAAGTAGAAAGAAATATGAGAGAAAGTACTCGAAAATGTTCTCGGGAGAACCGTTCTCGAGAGTGTTCTCGAATGTTTCCAAAGTGAGTAGAGAATTTTGTACTTACAATCTTTTTTATGGTTCCGTAGTCAACTAGGAACCCTTATATGCATTAATCACGCCGATAAAGTGGTAGAATAAAAACTGGAAAAATATTTTTTATTATGGTACCTCCCATATGAAGTGGGGGGTTGTTTTTTTTTTCGCTCCAAGCCTATGTTGTTCGATATCATTGTATAGTTCTTTCAAAAATAATTGAGGTCCTCCAAAACCTTTTTTGGATAAAACTAATAGTTTCGTAAATAATAGCGCCGAAAGTTCAATAAAGGGCGTCTAACTTTTGAAACGTGGGTCCAAAAAATTTTGAAAAAATCGTGAAAGTGAGCCCTGATAAGTACTTTCAATGAAAACTCTATTGAAGGAAGTCGGTTGAGCCGTTATTGAATTGTAACTCAAAAACGCATAGTAAAAGGATTCTAGTGTCGCGTAGTAAAATGACGTAAGCGCCGCAACATATCTCTAAATAGACGACCTTTTGCCCGGCATGCTCTTGGCCGGTTTTTTCGGTTTAAAATGTATGTAAATATTTTTCAAACCCCTTCAAAAAGATACACAAAAATTAAAAAATCTGGATATGCGCAGATTTTATATACTTTCTCAGTAATTCTCGAGAGCGAGAACGTTCTCGCCGGCACAACTCTATCTGGCACCATAGTATTTTAAAATAAAACCCCTCTCCGTCTCTGTCAGGCGCCGATGTTCATTATAGAACAGTTCAGGGGAGGTAGGAGGTAGGCGTCTCTCTTACATGACTTACTTGAGCGCGTCGGGGTTGATGTTGCCGCAGGCCGCAATGGCGGCGTCGCGCACTTCGGGCACCTCGCAGCGCGCCAGCGGCACCGCTAGCTTGTGCAGCGCGGCCGGCGACGCCGCGCCGCGCGCCTCGCCGCCGCTGCGCTCGCTCAGCGAGTCCGGCGACGAACTGCCGCACACACACCAAGTTTAAAAACGTACAAACAATATTACACCCTACTCCTACACCTCTAGCTATAACTAATAAAGTAGATAATATTATACAATCTATTTTGAGGTCTCATTTTGAAGCAAGTTTCAGTGTTTAGAAAAACTAGTTATCTATAAATTATAGTATGTAAAATACTTACATATTTAATACAAGCAAATCAAATAAATGTTTCGTTAAAATGTATCTCATTACAATGTGTGGCCTAATTTCTACGACCATCGTAATTGTAATATCGTAGATACATGTAAAGTGATACTATGAATAAAAAACTTCTAATAATAATCACTAAAAAGCTCAGTAAACACAAAGTAGTTCAGGTATTTAAAAGAAGCACGAACAAATAAACTAATGACTTATGATATTAACAAGCTTTGCAAATGAATAGTTTTAACAGACACAAATGAACATTAAAAAAATATTAAACCATGAATGAGTTCCTTTACTACATCCAACTGCATAGTTAAAAACTAAATGTTATGTTTCCGGTAATAATATGACATGTCAACTACAAACGAAACAGTTTCTGTTAAAATCGTTGCAAAAGCCTAGCTAGCTTACAAGTATTTTTAATCACATAAATACGCAAACAATAATACACAATATTGTATAAGCAGCTTTGTCTTCTGAAGTACAAGGTGCTATACGGCCCCATCGCTTTTTATGACACAACGCCGAACAATGAATTTCTCCAACACTAGCTTTCCGCCCGCGTATAATACGGCTCCTCATATAGAGTTTCATTCTATGATGCTTGGTATTATAACTTTTTTTTGTTCATTCCCGAGCCTGTAAAAGTCTGACACAAAAAAAGTAAATCTATACAAACTTTCAACCTCAAAAAACGCTGATATTACTTTTATTATTTTTTAATTAACAGTAAACGTACGAAGTTTCGAGTCGACAACTTAAAAACCCTACACATACAGTACCGGTCAAAAGTTTAAGTTCACTCTGTAAATTCGGTTAAATGAAGCTATAACACAATGTACTAATAAAAGTATTTAATAATCTTTTACTACATAATAAATTAAAGGTAATTCTCTAATTTAAAACCACAATTAAATAAAAAAGATCAGTTTTTGCCAACTTTAGACTCTTCAAAATATCCGCCTTTTGCTTTCAATGCTGCCATACACACTTTCGGCATTCGCGTAATTAGTTTTTGCAGTGTTGATGTCGAAATTTTATTCCAACAAATGTATAGGTATTCCCAAAGCTGTTCTTTATTAGTTGGCCGCATTTTTCTCACACTCCTGTCCAATTCATCCCATAACAACTCAATCGGATTGAGGTCGGGCGATTGAGGAGGCCAATCCATATATTTTAATTCTTTTTGGTTCTCTTTGGATGAAATGTAGTTTTTGCACAACTTCGACGTATGCTTGGGATCGTTGTCTTGTTGGAAAACAAAACCTCTGCCTACAATCCGTTTTCCAGATGGAAAAGCGTGACGTTGCAAAATGTTATGATACATTTTCTTATCCATTATGCCATTGACTCTCACGAGATCACCAACTTTATCACCCGCAAAGCATCCCCAGACCATAACTGATCCTCCACCGTGCTTCACTGTTGGCATCACGCATTGCTTTATCATTCGTTCGCCTACTTGTCGTCGAACATATTGACGACGTCTCCCTCCAAAAATTTCAAACTTCGATTCGTCAGAAAATAAAACTTTAGACCACTGTTCAGACGTCCAGTTTTTGTGTTTCTGGGCCCATTTCAACCTCTTAACTTTATTCTGACTACGTAACAAGGGTTTTTTGGCAGCAATACGACCTTTTAGACCATAGTTTCGCAGACGCCGTTGCACTGTCGAAACCGATACTCGCTGTTCTCGGGTGGCGTTGAGTTCTTCGCAAATTTCTGGAGCAGTTAGAGTACGTTGGCGTTTGCTCTTCACGCAAATAAATTGGTCTTCGCTTTTAGACGTGACTTTTGGCCTACCTGATCGAGATCGACTGCAATTAAGACCGGTTTTTTGTTTTCGTTTCAAAGTACTCACGACAGCGGTTTGAGAAACCTTCATTTTTTCAGCGATTTTCCGCGTCGTGTAGCCCTCATTTGACAGAGTTACAATAACAGCACGAGTTTCGACACTAAAATCGGCTTTGCGACCCATTTTAAATGATTTCTAACTTCACGAAATCTCATAGGAAATACGGAACAAAAATATTAAATGGATCAAATTTTCCGAATAACATAAAACGATTCCTCCAAGAGGTATTTTTATTGTTATTTGGTAGTCGTGGAAACAATTAAACGTTTGAAATTCAAAACATATTCTATATTTGAACATAATTAAATATGATAACCTTATTTCGCAGAGTGAACTTAAACTTTTGACCGGTACTGTACATAAATTTTGAACCCCCTTTTTAACCCCTCTTAGGAGTTTAATTTTTCAAAATAGCTTCTTATTACTTGTACACAGTATGGTCTAAGAGCTGGCCACGTCAGATATGACACAATAATGAGAGCAATGAAACCTGTCTTGTCAGACTGCTTTACCATCCTTATTGCTAGATCCGGGCATCTGGCAGCTTTTAATGGGTGGAGGTCAGAGTGACAGACCAACAAAGTTTTTCAGTTGGAAAAAAGTAATACCAAAATAGGTAAAAACTGCCAAAGTTGTGTCATTTATAGAGGACAGGGCCTATATTTTATCATTAGATTAAAAACCATTGTCTATTATTGCGGAAACAAAAACAGTAGACGACTAACTGAAAATTGCATTATACATCATTTGGCACTACTTGCCCCCAACAGAAACATCTGGATATGATATAATCTAATTAATTACATAATTTCCCATAATATTGCATCAAACCCAGAACTCTAGGATTTGTTTTCTTCGAGTTATTTGCATTCTTTTACATCCACCACTTTACAGCTGCCAGATGTCCGGATCTAGAAATAAGCACAGTATAGCAAACTAACTAGAGGGGTTTCGTTGCTCTCATTATTGTGTCATATCTGACGTGGCTAGCTCTCCGTCTATTATAAATCTAATCACAACAACAACAACTTTTTAGCTTCAGTAGTTTCGGCCTCGCTTTAATACAAACTTTTCAACCCCGTTTCAACTCCTCTAGGGTGGAATTTAGGAAAACGCTGTATATAGTTTTTTGCTTTTAAGTGAGTAGTTTACAGACGAACTTTCAAGTCTGTCACAAAAAAATGTAAATCTCTACACAAACTTTCAACCCCTTTTTAACCCCGTTAGGAGTTGAATTTCAAAAAAGACTAAAATTACTTTTTTTTTATTATTAGTAACAAACACACGAAGTTTTAAGTTTTTAACTTGACATTTTAAATCCTACCCATACAAAGTTTTAACACCCGTTTAACCTTAGGGTTTGAATGTTTCAAAATAGCTTTTTATTACTTGTACACATTATAAATATAACCTCCAGTAGTTTCGTTTCCGCGTGGATCAATCGGACAGAACATAGGCATTTATATGTATAGCTTAATATTAAGTAATACCTATGTGTAATTCAGACGCGAGATATAATAATGAAAAGGTAGTCATAAACCTTTTTATTTAGAAAAAAAATATTCTTGTTTTTTTTCTAAAATTCATACGATTATGTCAATAAGAACGAACCTGTCTTTAAACATTATAATATCTAAGAACTTAAGTTTCTACTGAAGTAGATAATAGTGTGATGTGATGAGGTACCATGGCCCACACTGTTAACTGCCCATCGGTGGACTTTATGCCTTTTGTAATAAGGTCCACCGATGTACAGTTAAAGAGTGTTGCTCTTTGTACGACAGGTCCTTTCACAAAAGCTGCACAAAGCAAAACCAGCATTGATTGTGTGCCGTCCTGTCAAATGTAACTTGACAGCGCACCTACATAGGGATAACCTCAAGAGACGGTACTTCAGCCCTGGTGAATCGACCTGTATCAAGTTCCCAAGGTTAACATCCTCGATAGCGACATGTAACGGACCAGCAGTCTCCGCCGCGCGCGCGCGCTACGCTACCGGGTACCGTGACAAAAAGCAACTGAGTAGTAACACTAATCGGCATTCAGGTGAACATATCAAAACTTGTCATTTACAAACAAACATAAAACAAAGCCCGCTACGTTAAGACCATTCAGTATGAGTGTGACATGTACGCGTCGTATAGGTATGTATGTACCTACTGACTGGCGGACATATAGATTATGGTAATACAAGCACACGTTTTGTTCCAAAAACGTAATATTAAACCTTTTTTAATAGGTTATTATTGTAGATGATACATGTGCGCTAGCTGTGCACAAAACCTTTTGCGTGAAATGAGCGATGACAGCTGACTACAGCGACTAAATAGGTCACTGTCATACAAATTCCCATACGAATAAAAATTGCAGTCGGTTCCATCTTGCCCATTAAAACGCTGAATGTATGATAATAAATGATAACTAATTCACTTCTGTCGTGAACAAAAAAAATTTGCAGCACGTGATATAATTACAGTTAGATATAATACAGCGGTGACAAACATAATATTTTCAATGGTTTACTACTGTAACTGAGAAACGTATATATTTAACATAAAAACGTACAAACTCGATGAATATTTGAAGGTATCAGAATGTTTCGGTGTATATCATGAACTGATTGGAAAAAATACAAACGGTGTCATGACGTGCCCAATTCTCCCGCGAAGGTGCGAGATGTGTGGTGTTGCATATAGCAGGAGGTGGAAGGGTCAAGATGTAACCGACGCTCGCAAGACATAATGAAGGAACGAATGCGACGTGCACATAGCGAGCGACAAATGTCCACCTCGTCCGCTTGTGATGTTTGTGTCCGCGCGCATAGCTTAAGGGCAGCGTGAAGAAGCCGCCCGGCGCGTTGAGGCTCTCGCTCGAGGAGCTGAGCGCCGCGCCCCCGAGCCAAGCCTCCGCGTCAGTGCTACTGAACAGAGGATTATGTTGCGCCGCAAACTTCCGCCTTACTGCTCCCAACACCGCCACGCCGCCGCGCACGACACACCATGGCTACCCCACTAACTACTATAATGACACGGGATATGCATTGTTTGTTTTATCAGTAGGAATCTAAGCTACCACTGCTGCTAATTAACCCAAGATGTATAAGATCACAAAGTAGGCGACATATAGATAAATGCCAGCGACAATAAAAGTTTATACTTATATCAAATGATTATTTAATTTGCATAAATGTTTGTAATGGAACAAGACATAATAATATCTACATCAAAAGAGTGAATATAGACTGAAATGGTCGACGTCAAAAATATGATAACACTTTTGCTTCTTACTGTTTTGCAACAAAGAGAAAAATGTATTACGTGTTTCGTTTGACTTTGACTGTACAACCGAGTTGATTTGAAAGTTAAGAGTATTAGACTGAGAGCTAGCCACGTCAGATATGACACAATAAAGCGAGCAAAGAAACCCCTGTAGTCAGTTTACTATACTTTGCTTATTTTTGAGGTCAAAATAATAATAATGAGGTCAAAATGAGGTAATAATAATTATCTAGTTTCCGCACTCAACTCAAGTGGTTTCCTATCCGCTATCGTCGCAACCTTCACATTCTCAGGCTCCTCTATAGTGTACTTTTTAATCCGACGACTCCCCCCTATCTTAAAAAGAGTTTTAAAAATTTTCTCCTTTCTATCCCTTCCTCCTCCTCCCAATTTTATAATTCTTCGTTTACTTTTCAGGCAGTTCGTCTGTGAAACTTCCTTCCCGCAGAATTAAGGCATGCTAAATCACTGGCTGCATTCAAAGCCCATCTCAAGGATTACTACTTGTATCTTCCTTAGTTTTACTGATAGTCGTTAATAGGTCTCGACAGGATTATTATTTTAGCTGATACATATTTATATATGTAGTTTGTATGAATGTATGTATTATATATATATATATATATATGTAAGTATTTGTATGTATGTCTGATTAGTTTCAATGTTCGTGTTTTCAAAATAAGGTTTTTGCACCTCCTATTGACTTTTTCTGCATCATCTACCCAAAGGTTGTCTGGAAGAGATCGCTCATTAGCGATAAGACCGCCTGATGTTTGCCTCTTTTTATCATGTTTTGTTTGAGGTGTGCAATAAAGCATTCATTCATTCATTCAAACCACTTCCATCAATATAAAGAAAACAAATCCTGGAGTTCTGGGTTTGATGCAATATTGTAAGAAATTATATAAATAATTAGATTATATCATTGCCAAAAGTTTATGTTGGATGAAAGTAATGCCAAACGATGTATAATGTAATTCATAATTTATCATATATTTTTTGTTTTCATAATAATACTCAATGTTTTTTGTTCTAATATTAAAATATAGGCCCTGTCCCTTATAAGTGAGACAACTTCGGAAGTTTTTACTTATTTTGATATTACTACTTTCCAATTCAAAAACCTTGCTAGCCTGTCACTCTGACCTTCACCCATCAAAAGCTGCCAGATGCCCGGATCTACCAAATAGGATAGTATACAATCTAACCAGACGGGTTTTGTTGCTCACATTATTGTGTCATATCTGACGTAGCCAGCTCTTAGTTAGTCCATACGTTCGAATCTACACGTTCCGCTCTTAGTCTGGCCAAATAATACACTTTATTTTGTCAATTTTATTCTATTAAAAAAATATATATCAAGAATACTTACAAAAATATATTATTCAAGTTTGGCAAATTCACGTGGAGTACCATGTCAGCCTAATAACAACAGACGCATACCTCCAGCAAAATTGAAAAAATAAGCAACTTTTTTCAAATTTGGCATATTTTTGGCGTTTTCCAGTCACTGTGTCTCCGATATTATTTTATTAACTGATAAAGATTAGTCAGCTTGATAGCATTGACACGTCCCTTAAGACAGCTCCACAGACAAAACATCATAAATAGAAAGTTAAAAAGTTAGTAAGAAGAGGTTGGGTGATTTTACACAAAATTACTCGCAATTATTTTCTTAGAGTTTTTACAGTAGAATATTTATTAATATTTTTAATAAACTAATAAGCGATTCATTTTCTACAACAAAATTGCCGTGTCTAAATTGAATAATAATTATGCCTTAACTGTCAAATTAGACGCCATAACAAAATAGCGGCAAAATAAATATGTATACCTCCAAGTTGGCCACCCTATATTATCAGTTCTCTTTTGTTTACTTTAGCAAAATTGGCATTGCTGCATTGGGATATCATAATAAAAACAACAAAATAAATCCTATTTTCGCTTACAACAAACTTTTATTGTCGCTAGTGTATTCAAAATCAGAATTATATTTTAAGTTATTTATTACTTATTACTGAAACTGCTGAGTTCGTGCCCCAGCATAAAACATAAATAAAGTTCATGCGCTTCATACACATAATATGTTCAAAATATATCTCCTTTTCGTAATATACAGTCGTGGTCATTAAAAACGGAGCACCATGTCATCAAAATGCGCAACCATCGAACGTTTACATCGCTCAAACCTTCATAGCAAACCTTGATTTGCTTTCTTTAATTTTGCAATCAAATATTCGATGGAAGGGGAAATTCGCACGGTAGTCAATTAACTCATATGTATATCACTAAACTGTTTAAAAAGTTATATATGCAAATAAATATCAATATGTTCTTATTATGATATTACTATCAATTACAAATAAAACAACCTAAAATATAATCTGAACAACAACTAATTTATAATTGAAATAAATGGCATATTTTGTTTAGTGTTTCTATATATAAAACAAAACCTATCAAGTAGTGATATATGGACGGAATATTACTAATCTACGTTTTATGCTCACACAACAATTCAATGGTTTCAGGACAAGTGGATTTCAATCGTCGTATAAAAATGCTAAGTAACCACGAAAAGAAATGTTTGACGAACATGTGTAGATAGCTATGACATGCTCGATGTGGCCTCTGCGAACCTATTCCTATATGGCGACATAGCATCATTAAACAGAAAGTTAAGAAGTGTCGGGCACCTGAGACTGAGGTCAGGGCTGGCGCAACGCACCACGGGGCTGGGCACGGCCGGCACCACCAAGTACGCCATCGTCATGTAGTACTTCCACACCTGGACACAGACAATCATTATTATTATATTACCAGACATACAAGTTTTGTGGCAAAAATATCAATTAATTGGGAACTTTCGAAGTGACATTTCATAGCAGATTAATTTCACCGGGTAAAGTATAAATTAACTTGGATGCTGACAACTATTTGTAACGCACAGCTACATTAGGTACTGATTGCAAAAAAAGTGAATGAAATGAATGTAAATGTATTTAAAAGCATATATTTAGAAAATAAGGCAGAAAAAACAGTATAGTAATATCGAACCTTTATTTATCAAACTCAAACATTTATCAGTAAGTAGGCCACAAGGGCACTTTTACACGTCAGATAGCTCAAAGTAATCAAAGTAAAAAAGAAAAAACAAACTACACCGGTTCTAACCCTACACCTCTGACCCAAGAAGAATTATGACCGGCAAGAAACACGGCGGGACTTGTATCATTCAGATACCTCTTCATTTCAATAAAAAATGGAAAAATAAAAACTTTTTACAAAAGATAAACCGACTTCAAAAAGGATAAAATAAATTATTATATTATTTATATGCGTTACAAACTGATATGTTTGAAGTCGGTGCCAAGCCAAAAAGTTACAATACCGGTCAAATCAGCTTCAAGTCTGAAAATCACAACAACAGTTAATACGAACGAGGCGTATGTGTTCAGTGAATTGTTCTTCATATTAAAGAACTAATTCTGGTATTGACTGTACGTAGGTTTTCATTATAGTACAGAAAGAAAGTATAATCATGCGTCTTCTGATGTTTGTTAATAAACTTGTTTACTAGTTGTCGGACTAACCATATCTTGAACGGAGCCCGTGCTTCGGTTTGAATTATTTATTCTACTTAATCTAAGGTGTTTTATCGAAGTGTAAAAGAATTCAATGGCTAGATTGATCTTTCTATAGTCAGACACACTGGGTGTGTGGGACTCACCTTTTCAGTAGAAAAAGGCACGATATTTAAATTTTCTATGGTTGACCATGCGTGTTTTTTATTTTTATTTGCCGCCTTTTCTGATTATTGACAAAGTAGACGTATATCAGAGAATATATACATAGGTACCACATTTCATCAAAATTGGATTAGTAGTTTAGACGTGAAAATGTAACACATAGATTCACATTCACCTTTGCAATATAAGTGGGTATCGATATGTTTTGTGATTTTCAGACTTGAAGCTGATTTGACCGGTATTGTAACTTTTTGGCTTGGCACCGACTTCAAACATATCAGTTTGTAACGCATATAAATAATATAATAATTTATTTTATCCTTTTTGAAGTCGGTTTATCATTTTTTGTAAAAAGTTTTTATTTTTCCATTTTTAGTGGTTATATAATTATCATAATCGGACAACGGATCTCGCAATAATCGGTGAAGATATATAAGAAAAAGTTCATAATACGCAACTCAATGTAAGGAAAGTTCCACTTATCGTATGTGGTCCACTCCATCAAATTAGTGGTTTTCGAAGGGAAATGCTTGAGTTGCTTGAAAAAACAACCAAATCACCATACATGTGCCTTTAAAAATTGAGGAGTTCCCTGAATTCGTCATGGATCCCATCGTCAGAACAGCACCAGATTAATGTGGAACCATCTCAGAGGTAGTTACTTTCAGACAAAAAAAGAATTCCTGAAATCGGATCACGGGTCTCGGAGTAATCGCTGAACATCCCACATTTAAAAAAATCATCATCATTATCATCAAAACAATCATCATCATGACGTTCAACAACATACATTATCAAATCAACAAACAAACATCATCAAATTGGTGGTTTCCGAGAGAAAACTCTCGAGTTGCTTAAGAAAACACCCAAATCACCATACATGTGCCTTTAAAAATTGAGGAGTTCCCTCAATTCCTCATGGATTCCATCATCAGAACAGCACCAGATTAATTTGGGACCACCTTGGAAGTACATCCTTTCAAACATAAAAATAATTATTCAAATCGGACCACGGGTCTCGGAGTAGTCGCTGAACATCCCACATTTAAAAAAAATCATCATCATTATCATCAAAACAATCATCATCATGACGTTCACAGCATCAAATTGGTGGTTTCCGAGAGAAAACCCTCGAGTTGCTTAAGAAAACACCCAAATCACCATACATATGCCTTTAAAAATTGAGGAGTTCCCTCAATTCCTCATAGATTCCATCATCAGAACAGCACCAGATTAATATGGGACCACCTTGGAAGTAGACCCTTTCAAACAAAACAAGAACTATTCAAATCGGACCACGCGTCTCGGAGTAATCGGTGAACATACATAAAAAAAAGCCCAAACCGAATACAGAACCTCCTCCTTCTATGAAATTGAAGTCGGTTAAAAATAGGTAATGATTGTAAAAAAAACGAATGAAATGAATGAGTAAAGCGAATATAAATTTAATCAAAAGCATATATTTAAAAAATAAGGCAGAACAAACAGTATAGGATTATCGAACCTTTATTTATCATTCAGATACCTCTTTATTTGAATATAATTTTAAACAAAAAAGAACCGACTTCACATAGCATCCACCTTTCCAGAAGCAAATGCACGAGCTGCTGTAAAACATACTCAAATCACTATAGGTGTGCCTATAATAGTTGAAGAGTTCCCCCGATTTCTCCAGGATCCCAGCATCAGATCCTGACCTGGTTACAATGGCACCAACTGTGAAGTATACTCTTTCAAACATAAAAATAATTTTCGAAATCGGTCCAGCCGTCTTCGAATAATCGGTAAACATACATAAAAAAAAAATTGCAAAAACAAAGATCCCGATGAATTGATAACCTCCTCCTTCGAAATCTTGAAGTCGGTTGAAAATAAATTGAAACAGAAAAAGTTGCGAATATCATTGCGAATATAAAATTATATAAAGGTTGAACACGCCAAAACTGGGGCATGTACAATCGACTATTGCTGTGCAAATAATAGAGATATACAAACTTTTATGGCACCTACTTGGTCACAAGACACTGGCCTATAATGTTATCAAGTTTTTTTAAATTATGTTTATTCGTTGTCAAAATGTCGAGCAAACAACATCAACAACGCGAGCGAATTTTGCACGAATACGTAGAAAATTCATTACTGAGCTACAGAGATATCGCGAAACGACTGAAATGTCCTCAATCTACGGTTTGTCGCGTATTAAAAAAGTTCCGTGAGCACCTAACAATAGATCGGAAGCCAGGAAGTGGAGGCTTGCAGGGTGTCAAGAATAAAAAAAAGGACGAGAAGATGGTGAACATGTTTGCCTCAAATCCTAAGATTTCGTCTCGCGATGTTGCTAAAAAAGTTAAAATGTCTCAGTCCTATGTTCAAAAAGTGAAACGTAGGGCTGGCCTAAGGAGTTATAAGGCCCAGGCAGCACCAGATCGAGACTCGAAACAGAACTCATCCGCGAAGAAACGGTCTCGAAAACTTTATGAGAATTTCATAACCAAATTTGCATGCGTCGTCATGGACGACGAAACATACATAAAAGGTGACTTTAAACAAATTCCTGGGCCTAAGTAGAGTAGACGCCCCTGAAGAGTGTAAATTAAAAAAACGTTCGAAATTTCCAAAAAAGTACCTGCTTTGGCAAGCAATATGTAGCTGTGGGAAAAGAAGTCGGCCGTTTATTACTACCGGGACAATAAACGGCGATATTTATAGAAAAGAGTGTTTGCAGAAACGTTTGCTACCTTTCATAAGAAAGCATGACTCACCACCTTTGTTTTGGCCAGATTTAGCCAGTTGCCACTACTCAAAACCAGTGATGGAATGGTATGCTGCAAATGGGATCGTGGTGGTACCAAAAGTGTGCAACCCCCCAAATAGTCCGGAACTGCGGCCCGTTGAAGAGTACTGGAGTATTATGAAGGGAATTTTAAAAAAGAAAGGCGGCGGAGTAAAATCGGTCCCTGAACTACAAAAGATGTGGACATGGGCGTCAAGACAGTGTTCTATTAACATGGTGCAAAGTCTTATGAGCCGTGTACGTAGGAAAGTTAGAAAAATGGCTTACTGTGTAGACCAAATCTAAAATATGGAATGTTATTTTAAACAGCGTTAAATATGCTATTAAATGTGTAAAACATAATATACTTTTTCACTTTTATTATAATTTTGTACTACATTTTGTGTGCCCCAGTTTTGGCGTGTTCAACCTTTAATACAAGAGGTTTTTTTTTAAATATATGAGATATATCATATCATCCTAAAAAATCTTTAAGTATATCTAAAAGGAAATTTGTGTGAAACTTAGTGTCAATCTTGCAGTTCACTGTTGAACTTGGTATCGGTATTTCAAAATCCCGCTGTCATTACACAACATGTTGTTGTGGGTGTGACCTCAACTAACGTGGCGGTACCTATCTATACCACTCAATGTTACGTTATGTAGTGGTAATATGTTATATTTTAGCACTTAATAGAAATGTTAAATTTTAATAACATAACGGATAACAACCGTTTTCTTAATCGATATATATGAATTTTATGCTATAATGCATAAAAATGTATGTATCTTGCAAATTCATACTATATGTAGGTACATCATACAAAACCGTCATAAAGCTTTATCGATAAGTTAATATAGTTGGGAAGTCCCTGGGACATTTTAATTCTTGCCACTAAAAGTTATTATAGTTATAGTCTGTATATTAGAGTCTGTATATTGCTCAAACCATACAACTGGTTACTAGCCCGAATACTTGACATTGATAAGGGTAGACGATTAAGGGAGTGAGGGTGGAGCTGGCAAGGGCGCTCGGTGTAAAACTTGGTATTCACGCCCCCTGCCCGCTGCTCCCTTGGTCCTCTTAGTCGTCTAGCTTTCATAATGTCAAGTATTCGGACTAATAACCCGTCGTATGGAGTTAGTACTCTACGCTTACTACCATTACTATGATTCAGAATCAACAACTACAGGAATCCCACTGGTTCATTCGACAGAAATTAATAAGTAAAGGTTGATTTCTTCACAGATGGAGAATATTCTGGCTTTTCCCTTCAAGGCAGTTGTCATATAATGGAACGTCGGAATAGTCAGTTAATTTGGTTTAATTTAGGCTGAAGCGAACCTGCATATATCCGTCCCTCTCCTTTTCTGGTTTTCTCGGTAGCGCGGGGCTCCTTGATAAAAGAGACGCGCGGTTGTCGTTCACGGGCCTGCATTGAAATAAGATCAGGTTGTGATTAAATCATTTCATAATTGAAACGTAAATATTTCAATATTTTATTTTAATATATAGTGGCCTTCAGATGGTATACATTTTGTAATAAAGATATACATGTTATTTTCATACTGTGTTAAATTTAAGTTTAATATCAATTTGCTACGCTCTTTTATACACTTTTACTTACATTGTTTGGAAATATATATATACTGGGTGATTTTTCAATAACTAGCCATATTGTGCGAGGTGATTTATTTTGGTAGGCCATACTAAATTACTTTTACTATGGGACCAACCCGAAAAATCACTAAAAAAATTTGGCTGTTTCATGCATTTCGGCCGATCAGACGTCGACGTTTTCTATGGGGAGGCCATTTTTTTTTGCATTTTGGCCTAAATCCCATAGAAAAAGTTGTTCAGTATGACTTACCTAGTCGCCTAACACACAATGGCTAGTTATTGAAAAAAAAATAGCCTGTATATTATTCAAAGCCAAATTATCATAAACGTTTTGAAAGGAAAAAAGTGTCAATTTACGCTGGCTCTATGATCGTGTATAGCGCTTGTATGCGGGCGTGCAGTATGGGCCACGCTTGCAGGACGGTAGCGACGCAGCGCGACGGCACGCGGCTGCGCTCCAGCAGACCGAACAGGACCACCTACAACACACAGACACGTAAATACATGTTGTATTTGGCAACGACAAGGTAGAAAGAGGTTGATGGAAAGACATACTTATACATTTTAATTAATGCTAGAAGGCATCGGAAGTATGGCTGAGTATTTCATCATTTATACCTAATCACTGACTTTAAGGCGACGATATATGCAAACACGTCAAATCGAGGTGTTTTTGTGCAAGGTTTTTGAAGAAAACAAACCACGTTGGAGCATGAGTGTTACATTTTCTGTAGGGGCATATAGTTGTGTTCGCTGTACCGATACGTGCTTGGTCTTGTATAACATAATTAGGTATATATATCATCGTTAAGAAACTGTTTTGGAGAAAACTTGTCGCAAGTTTTATGTCGGTCAGAAATAATTCTATGTTGCGAAATTAAACATAACTACGTCTTAGCACATTACTAATGTTCGGCAGATACTATAGTCGTATTAAGCGCTTAATAAAGGTTTAAGACGCTAAACCTTGTAAGAGCCTGTAATAATCAGAACTATGCAATTGCTAATAAAACTTATAGGCGTTTATTCTATTGCAGCCAGAGACATGTTTCATGTGTCAAATTTGAGTAATATGATTAGTAATTTTGAGTGCGGAAATTCGTTCCACATAGCTTAGGTTATAGTACGCTTGCTTACTAAGTAGATATGTCCGAGTTCAAATCTAGGCTGATGTTAACTTTTTTGTTTATTTTTTTATCTCATTTCTCATTTATATTTTCAATCCTGATCCTAAGCGATTTATAGGTATTTTTGGACAAAAAAAAGTCAAATCATACTATAGTCAAGTTACTAGTTAGTTTAATCTTTTTATTTTGACTTTTTTACCCAATATATTTAAACTACCAACTTATAAAAGAGACTAATTCATTATTCAATTTTTACAGTGGATATGGGTACTTTTTACCATAGACGGCTTCGTCCATGTTTTTACCATAATTTGTATTACAAGAGCGCGTTTGTTCGAGCAGTTTCCATCCGAGGCGACGTTGCCAGCTTACTTTCATTTGCTCATTTCGCTTCTTGCTTTGCGCTGTTGCAAGCTAGATCTATATTATGATATGAATGACGGATTCATTGAATAGAATCAAATGCGCTTGAAGTTGGAACACATTCGTGCATTTGTCAATGATTTGTCCACATCATCGTGATAGGTTATATATCTCTCTCTTTACTATGGAATAAGAAAGAAACAATCGGCTCGGCTGTCCCGGTACTCTGCGATGTCTGGTCGCGCCATTAGGTTTATATGGCTTATTGTATGTTCGTTTTCGTACGATTTAAAAGATATAGTGAATTATTAATGTTATTATTAGGTAGGTAAGTAGATAGGGAATTAATTTAATCGTATAAGTATATATACCAATATAATTTCTCACAATCCCTAAAATGAAAAAACCAATAAGTACTCGTAAGGTACGATGGGGTAAGATCGGACCATTTTTGAACTAGTTGGTCAGCTTTCAGGGCTGACTTTTATGCTTTACCTTTGTAAAAATTTCTCGAATTATTAATCCTTGTTTCAAATCAGTATGAAGTGTACCTAAGCTGTTTGTCGTGTATAAAATTTCAAAATCTACTCCTTCTACTTAAGATTGGACTATTCAATAAAATGTACTCTTAGTAAGTTTTTAGGTGCTAGTTTTCTTCCACTTATCGATTTTGCCAGCTTTGTAATGCAATAATAAATTTTGAAGTGCCCGTTCTAGAGCTTATATGATCTTGTTTAGATTAATATTATACGAAAATAAATCATACTCGAAAGGTTTTTTATACTAAAACATTTTTTGTAAAAGTGGAGTATGTGTCAGTTTTAAGTCCATACTTATTGATATATTGATATTCAAGTTTTTCAAATTAAACCTTATAATTAATATATCAATTAAAGAATAAATAATTATTATCAATGGCCAATTTGACCTCAAAAAGTTTTTTCCATGTAGACGGAGAGCTGGCCACGTCAGATATGACACAATAGTCAGGTTTCATTGCTCTCATTATTGTGTCATATCTGACGTGGCCAGCTCTTAGTCCAATAAATTTGTAGCAGTTTAATCAGGTGGACGGCAACCCGGACGGGAAACTAGCATAACCACCCTATGCACGGTTTCTAATAATAGATTAATTATAAACCGCCTGTATTATGTTCATGTCAACCTTTCAGCATTTTCTCAAACTTTTCAAAAACGAGTGAGTTAAAAATATTGAGAGTGGAAAGACAAGATGTTTCAAACCTTTGAAGCAAGATGTTTCAAAATTTAAAAAAATTTAGAAAACTCTTTTGGCTATAATTCTTTTTTTTTCCCCACCCTACTTGAAGAGATATATTATATGGACGTATCCATACTAATATTATAGTGTGTCTGTCTGTTAACTCTTCACGCTTAAACCGCTCAACTAATTTAGATGAAATTTGGTATGTATAAGGGGGTGAAAACGGAATGGAAGTTTATATGGAATTTTTGCTCCCTGTTGACTTGAAATAGCATACGTACTAGTTTTATATTTGCTCTTAGATTTTACTAACTAGTAACTTTTATTTTGCGTTTTATTATGTAATTCCATATCGCTCATGTTAATTTCGCGCAGACGAAGTCGCGGGTAAAAGCTAGTATTTTAATATTGTAATGGATTTTGATATGGTAAAACTTTTGAAATAGATGGCAATTAACCAAAACTAACCCAAAAATGTACCCAAAAAACCGTGACGACCCTATACACGACACGATACAACTAATCCATACTAATATTATAAATGGGAAAGTGTACGTGTGTGTTTGTTTGTTTGTCCGTCTTTCACGGCAAAACGGGGCGACGAATTGAAGTGATTTTTTAAATGGAGATAGTTGAAGGGATGGAGAGTGACATAGGCTACTTTTTGTCTCTTTCTAACCCCCCACTTCCCTAAAATGGGGGGTGGAAGTTTGTATGGTTTGTTACCCCGAATTTAACGCGAGCGATGCCGCGGGCAAAAGCAGGTATTATATGTTATTAACTTACTCGTGCTGACTTTTCATGTTTTTAATTATTTTGTGTAATTTCAATTTATAATTCTTATGTGAGACGACAAACGCTTTTATATTTGTATTTTTTTTTAGTAAAGAACACTTATGGTATATGTATAAATGAAAATGATTAAAACATGTTAAAAAATTAATCTTAAACTTTAGGTTGAATTAAGTTATTTGGCTATGGTTTTCTGTGAGGTACTTCCCCAGTCGAGCTCTGAGCCAGGTCCAGATTTGAGCGTGATAACATTCGCTGAACTGTGCCTTACCACAGTTAGCGAGATAACGTTCGGAGTGCCCATACCTCCCTTTTGGACGTAACATACCCGTGTCTAAACCTGTTCCTAGTAACCAACTAGGTACACATTTAAAAAATGTTCACAGCAACAATTAATAAGATCCAGTCTTATATGCCACGCAAAAACAAATCAAACCATTTTTTGTGACAAACAATTGAATTTATAGAACGAAACTTTTTTGTCTATAAAGATCACATGTATACGTGACTTCGGCAGCAGATAGCATACATCCTCCATACGACCCTCTTGAATCTGATGTTTATTCAGTGTTGGGCGTAATTTATTAGATGGTACCTACTTTTGTAATGTATTAAATTGCTAATTAAATTACAAGAAAATCAATTATATTAAGTAATTGAAATTGCTTGTAATTGAGATTACATGTTAGTAGTATTCCCGATTACATATAATTTGTAATTGCAATTACTTTTATCTTAACTACTTTTACTTGTAACTTCGATAATTTGAAATAATATACAAGTTCAATTTATTTTTGGGTCAGTGGGGGCAGCTACCAGATCCCTCGCTGCAACGCGAAAATGGTATTAGAAGACCTTCCCTCAATTTCAAATTAATAACGTTACGGATTTTGGAAAAAACATACAGGATGCGAGAAAGAGGTCACATTTGGTGAACTTCTTTTTGATGCCAATCGATCCCATTCTTGTATGGGATCAAAAATAATTTGCGGCTAGAAAAGCCACAAATTGAGAAAAACTTTTCCCATACTTTATGAAAATTATTTATTTTTATTTTTCACATGCTGCTTTTTTATGCCAATCGATTCCATTCGTATCGTTTCTAATAGTTTCCTATTAGGGGTCAACTTACGGTAATGTACTAAAAAGCTACAAATTAAATATTTTCCATACATTTACTATAAATAATAAATAAATAAATAAATATTATACGACAATCTTACACAAATCGACCTATGCCCACAGTAAGCTCAATAAGGCTTGTGTTATGGGTACTAGACGACGATATATATAATAGATAAATATGGATAAATACTTAAATACATAGCAAACATCCATAACTCAGGAACAAATATCTGCGATCAACACACAAATAAATGCCCTGACCAGGATTCGAACTCGGGACCTCCTGCTTCGTAGGCAGGGTCACCACCGACTGGGCTAGGAGATCGTCAAATAAAGAATAAGTGATTTTTAGGGTTCCGTAGCCAAATGTCTGTCTGTCTGTCTGTCCGTCCGTATGTCACAGCCATTTTACTCGGAAACTATACTACGTATCTGAATAAAATTTACACATAAGGTGTATTTCTGTATGCCGCTACTTGAAATTTGAAAAAAAAAATATTTTAAGGGGGGGGCGCTCGATACATGTAACTAAATTTCAAAAAATCTTTTTACCAAATATCAACATGTGACACATCAATCGATAGGTCTTTAAAAATAATTTTGAGGTTTGTTTGATCTTTTTGTGATTAAGTGAATATTTTTTGAAATAATCGCCTCGAAAGTCAGAAAAATTGTGTAGCCCCCCCTGTAACTTATGAAACCGTAAGTCCAAAAAATATGAAAAAAATTGAGGAGATGCGCCTTAGCATATACTTTCTACGAAAATTGTTTGGCCATTTTTGAGTTATTTCCAAAAAACTTCTTCCATAGGCATCAGATACGACCTTTTGGTATTAGTTTGGTTCTTATTCCATTGAAGGTACGGAACCCTCCTATGCGTGGTCCGATACGCACTTGGCCGGTTTTTTTAACCTTTCAGTTAACCAACAGTCGTTGTTATTAAGCATACCGGAAGAAACATTTAAGTAAAATGTGTAGGTACCTGAAAAAAGCGCCATCGCCATTATATCAAAATGCAACTAGGTAGAGGTACACAATAGTGTTGGAGGATGTGTGGTTTGTATTTGCAACTAAAGGCTAATTTTCCAGATAGGTAATTGAATTATCCGATGTTCTCCCGATGCGGTCTTACCCCAACGCACTTTACCGTCCTCATTGAAAGCGTTTTTGACCATCTCTAATTTCGTTATAGATACTACTCGTAAAAACCTGGATTTTTCAGAGCAGAAGAGGACATAACACAAATTAGTTACAAATAATATTATCTTCAGTTAAGTACATTTTATTTGACTTTTATTTTGAAAGACTTGACACGTACTTGACACATAGAAATATAACCGCCATGATGAATGCTTATTTTGGATATTTAGAATAAAACATTATAATTGTGCGATTATGATACTGTAGGTAATGGCGTGCGTTGGCCAAGTCGTTTTATATTATAGGTAACTTAAATTATTTCGTCATTGATTACCTACATACAATAGTAACTTTAATTAAGTAAGTACACATAAAATGAAATTATTATCAAAGCGCCATCTTACTGTAAAAGACCGCGATTGTTTGACTATTTAAACATGTCAACATTGAATTGTCATAGTTCATCTCAAGTATACTAGATGGCAGAAGCGGAAGCTGCGATTATAAAAACGCAAAATGCAGTCGTCAACCGTGATACCTGTCACCTTAAATACTTTTTCTACTCCGGTAATCTGTCAATTATATGGTCCCGCAAACGAATATAAAAGCATGTCTTATGCAATTTCAAAAAAGTCTATCTAATCTATTCTTCATAAAGACCCTAGGGTTATTATGTGATATAATGCAACTGCTAACAGAGGTGCCCTGTGAACCCAACAAATATTATTTTTTTCTACTCCCGTTTATCTATCATTTATACATTCGTCATCATCTATATATTCGAAGAAACACATAGATAATATACTCGAAGAAAAGTCTATCTAGTCTATTCCCCAAAAAAACAACTTAAATAAAAGCGCCAAAATAGAATCGCGTGCAGTCACGACTTTAGAAAAAAATAAATTACTGCCAACCTAAGAAACCTAAATAAACGTAGCGTTTTTAGAAAAAAAAACTTTAAAAAAGAAAAAATGAAAAGAACCACAGACATACTTTGTAGTTTTTACGTTTGCCATTCGTTTGTGGTGGCAAACTGCAAACTTTGAAAATAATATATTTTTACTAATCTCTGTCGCTCTTTGATAATTGATTTAATAACGACGGTGTGTGTTTGTGTTAGTATTCTTGAAATACAGTGTTTTAAAAGGTGAAACTTAAATTATTGTTGATTATGTTGACAAAATAACTGCAATATCCATGAAGTGTTCAATTTCGCACTTTTTGTAAAACTATGTGTAGTCGTAGAAAAAGTATTGTATGCAACGTCGTATATTTAAGTAGGTCAAAAAAGGTGAGTGGCGTGGGTAACAATTTGAGCCGTAGGCGCAGCCTCTTATACAACTGTTGCATAAAATACTATTAATTGCTAAGCCATTTACGGTAATTACGGTTCAAGCAATTTTTTATGTTTAATACGTACTCTATGACATGTCCAATGTACTTATAAAGTAAACCTCAATTAACGCCCGTGACAGTGCTGACAACATTGGCCAAAACTGTTCATATAAAATAAACATATCACAAACGGGCATATTACAAAGCATGTAATACAAAGGAGTGTTAAACGTATACATTATATATTAATGGAATATAGTCAGTCTATGCTAAGTTTAAACAGTGACAAGTATGGGAGCGTGGAAACTTGGCGCAGATAGATTCTAGTGATCAAGGATATTTACCTCCCATGGATCGGCTCCGTTTGAAGCACTGCCACTCCAACTGTTTTTAGTTGATGTATCGTCATGTTGAATACCTATAAAATAAATACAATTGTAACGTAATTTAATTAAGATGCATTTGGACTATCGCTAATATGTGAAACGCGCAAGTAGAGGTCTTTCTTATAGAGTTATGCAAATTTAATTACACGATGTTTTTCTTCACCGAAGAGTGCTCATTCAACTCAAGAATCTAATACAAAAGTTTCGAGATACTGAGACTAGTCGAGGATCAAAATAGTAGTCCTCATGTTTGGGCGCCACCAAGAATACTTCGAAGAAATATAATGCGTCTGTTTTTTGGAGGTGCACCTGAACGTTCTCAATGTTTTTTTACCTGATTTGATATACCAAGTGCACCCTGTGTTCTCTGCTGCCGGCACCAATGCTGTTACCTACATACAAGCGTGTATCGTATTGTAAATGTTAGCGCACCCGCGGTCCACACGGCGTGGCTGCGCTCGGCCACGCACACGAGGTCGGGCTGGCCGGCCGCCAGCAGCGCCTGCTTCTCGGCGGGCGGCAGCAGCGGCACGCAGCGCTCGGCCAGCGCCGGCACGTGCGCGTCCGCCGCGTCGATCAGCGCGCACTCCTCCACCGTCAGCCCGAGCTTCTCCAGCAGAGACTTCGTTTCTCTATGGATATTTGTAATAACGATTATTTATTTTTAAACTTTTCAACGCCAAAGACGCTTAAGAGCGCCTTGAGCTGTTGTGTCTACAGCGCCAAGAACACCTATCCGTTATGGCGTCCTTGTCAAAATAACCTTCATACTTTCAAGTAGGATTTATATTGTCTTGCCTGTGTCCGTGATCTTGGCGTATGAGTCATGTCATGTCGTTCAAAAGGTTAATTATGTGGACCAGTTTTGCGAAAGGGCCCCCAATTTGTCGATTTACAAGGATACTCTATTATTTTTTTTAATAGATAGCGTATATTGTGTAGTATTACGAAATACTAATACTCAACATCATGTTTCAATCTCTCACCATTTCCATCAATCACACAAAAATTGCTTGCACACAAAATTACCCATCTGTTTCATCAGAGATTGAATAATTGTTTTCACGAGCAGTGTCCTCACCTCAGTATGTGCACGGCCAACCGGCGCGGGTAGGCCTTGCATTGGCACAGCATGACGAGCGCGAGCGCCTCGGCGCCGCGCACCACGGCGGCGAGCGGCTCCAGCTTGGGCGCGGCCGGCGCCGGCGTCGGCGCGGGTTCGCCGTTCTTCCAGCTCGTGATCAGCTGCAGCAGCATGCGCAGACCGTTCTCTACCAGTTGCGGCGACGTGTCCTGAACAGACCAATTAGTTACATTACATTTGTTTTTTATTATTTTAGGTTTGTTACCTAATCCTACCTATCATGCGGTTATACTAGACCGAAATCAGAAGGACATGGTCTTTAAACGAATTGCCTTAGTTCATGGTTCATTTTTGAATTAGAATTAATTTGCAGTAAATCAACACAATGATATTATCGGTAAACGCATTTTCCGTAGCACCAGGATAAAATTATTAATTTTACATAATGTTGAGTATATTGATATTATTATGATACCTGAACTTCTTTAGCAAGGAACTGCGTGAAGCCCGCCAGAACGTCCTGCCGCCACTCGGGGAAGTCCACGATCAAGGTCTGCAGACTCTGGAAGGAGAGCCCCCGCAGCTCTTCGTCCATGTGCACGGTCAGGCGGCACAGCAAGTCCACCAGCTCGCTCGAACTCATGCCTTCGGGAATCAATCTGGAATCATTGTACACGGTTATAAGGAAACCACTGTTAAAATTCAACTAAGTGTAAAATATGTTCCTGATTTTCTTTACGTGGCAATTGCTGGTAGATCAAGAGTAGGCCGTAGACAACCCTACCTCATCGAGAAGCAGAATTCGGCTTATGTAGAGCAATGCACGGTAAAATGTTATGTATTTTAACCTCGTAGCCTGAGCCGAAGTTAGAGCATTTTGTATAGTCAGCAAAATATGACTCTAGTTTTTGACATAACCTACTTCAACGATTAGCAAATGGGCACGTGGACTATAGTGCTCATCGAGAAACGCCAAAAAAAATGGTGGTAGCCAGACGCAGATTTGACATTTTTGGTTAATTGGTTAATTATAGAGGAATATAGGAGGAATATAAGGTAGAATCATGAAGTTGCCAGTTTTGGGTAGTGCAACCTCTTATTTTTTGGCACTTGCTGATAAACAGTGTCTTATGTACTGCGTAAAACTGCATTTAAACCATCCAGTGAATTCATTTGCACGTCGTACATGCATTAGTGGATTTTCAACTTTAAACATGAAACTTGGCTGAATAACAATATGGACTACGTCAGATATGACACAATAATGAGAGCAAGAAAACCCGTCTGGTTAGATTGCTATACATACTATCCTCATTGCTAGACCCCCACTCTCTAACTTTGGAACCATAAGTTTTAAGAATATGAAAAAAATCTCAAAAGTAGAACTTTACCGTATAAGCAGGTTTTTATTGTACCTGTAATTTCTACAAAATCACAGTGAAATGACGTGCTTTCAAATAAAGTAAAAACGGTGAAAATCGGTTCACGCAATAAAGAATTATCCCATAAAAATCATGTTCCATACTTTAATCTCGCGCGCAATAGTTTACTTAATTTACCGATAGATGTCGCTGTACGTGGAACGCTCATATCATATCATACATAGCGGTGTTATTTTAACTCTTAAGTGGGGACACTTACTGTGACGGACGCAAAACTACGGAACCCTACACTGAGCGTGGCCCGACACGCTCTTGGCGGGTTTTTTTATCTCTCTGACGTTCATAAGTGCATTGTAATGTGCCTAAACTGAAGAATAATTACACTTATCATTAATAACATACCTTGGGATAGCAGCGACACAGGTTCTGAACAAGTCAATCCGAGGTTTTCTTTCACCCGTATTTATCTCCTGCTCCTTCGTCACGTTTTGAGTATTAGTTAACATTAGCGGTCTTCCATAGTGAGCATCCAGAGCTCTTAGGATCTCCACTAAGACCCGCCTGACGTACGGGAAGTACGCGCTCATACCAATGGACCGCGCGGTTTCGTCAGTCAACATTTTATTGAGGAACGTCTTTTTGACGCGCAGGGTATTTCCCGAAGGCAGAGTGCCGGAGGTCCGAGGCATGGGCGGTTCACCTTCCTTTTGCTGCAAGCTATCTGCTACGACCAGAAACGCTCGAAGACCGATAGACATTCTCTCTGGCGTCATAATAATTTTAATTGGCCTACCAACCATCAGTAGATCAAAGACGATCTCTCTCATAGCGAAATCTAGTCTCTCTTGGGCTATGAATTGTATAATCTTGACGAAGATATTTAAAGGAGTGTCGCGTGGTACTACACCCTTCGAGCCTTTGGGGAACAGTGAGTTGACTATACTTTGAAGTCGTGATTGCGTCGCGGAGTTGCTTTCGCACTTTATCCTTATCATGTAAACCCATAGTAACCGATATAAAGATTCTGAAAATAAAAATATCATGGTCAATCACGCCTTCATTATTAAGCCGCAATAAATACAAAAATGTTAAGAGAAGGTTAATATTACTTACCTAAGGCCACTCTGCACATCTTCGGATCCCTGTTCTTCAAATGCGAGAGACACATGGCGAGGAAGCAGTGCCAGTTGGCGAGGAAGAACTGCTTCTGCGAGACGCAGAGCAGGCAAGTGACGAGCGGGAATAGCGCCAGCCGGTGCTTGGACTTGGTGCTGGCGTCCAACGTGTGGCTGTACAGCATCTCTACGAAGTTCTTCAGGCAAGGCACGTTTACTTCGTTCTTCACCGTCTATGTAAACAAATAAATGGCAGGGTCACATGCTACAAATGTAGGGCTTATTTTCTACCTGATTTGTATAGCTTATTATGATAATAAAGCACATATTGTATGTGGTTCCATCGTGATATAGAGTTCAAGTTAAAAAAAGAATGAATGTAGGGCAGATGCCCCCGCCCCATTGTGGCCACAGCCGGTTTGGCCATTTTTAACTTTATTAAGGTATATATATATTTACAAGTCTATGGCTTATAGTAAATATAAGAGTACATAAATAATGGCAGTACAGATGGCACTGTCATCAGTTGTTATCCAGTTGTCAGGAGCCATGGAAACAAATGGCCAAAACTGGCATTTCATTAAAGAAGTAAATAAGATCTAATGTCAGAAGCTTAAAAACGGGGAATCATATAAATATAGTAGGAGGGGAAAGGTATACAATATCCCCTTAGGCGAGAATGAACGTTATATCTATGTTTTTCCGTGCAGTGCAAAAGTGAAGACGTTTACTACTTTCTGGTTTATTTTTCTAACTATTGGCACACTCAATATATTAAGGATTCATAGTTAAATTTTCGTTTTTTTGAGACCTATAAAATGATCATCTTATACACCCCGGTGTTTAAGATGATGCCTGTGCTATGGGTAAGATGATTCCACTACTTACGTTGAGTAACCTTTTGTATTTTCACAGATAAGGTCTGTAACATTAAAAATCTGCTAAGATTGTGTAAAGTTGTTATTTGGAGTAATGGAGCGAATAATTCTTTATATTTATTTACGCGGCACTGGCTTTCACTAAAAACCTGTAAGAATTATTGTTTGACCTTAAGAACAGGAAAAATATTATTTATGAACCTGAAACAATAATTATTAGGTACGTTTAGGTACGTAGTTGTTAGGTATCCTGTACAACACTGAAAGTGTAAGATGAACCTGGGGATCATCTTATACATAAGGCAGGGAATCATCTTTCCCCAAGTTAATTTTTTTCATGAAATTCAATGTTTGCTAACCATAACCTTTACTATAAGGACATCGCTATCTTTACGTCGCCAAATAGAAATAATAATGTAACAGAAAGCCACAAAAATACCACTTTAATAAAAGTAACACAAGCTCAAAGGCAGCCTTATCTTAAATCAACCGGTCCGAATTTTATTTTTTACGTAATATCCGACTCAGCGCTCACATCGCGCGGGGATGTGAAGTGCTACGCAATGGCATAGAATTCTTCTAGATGGCGCTTGTTGTGTGCTCGCAATCGTAGAGGATCAACTTGCACAACTTTCCTCTATATTTTCAATAGTGTACGTACATAGTGTCATTCTTCCTTATTGACACAAAATGATAGACGTCTGGATAGACAAAGTCTCCTTAAAGTTGCCAAAGGGGGCGTCTGCCCTATCGACAGTAACTAATACAAAAACAAATAACACATATGTTGTCAACTTGACAGCATCCATCATAAACAGAAGATATTAGACCAACAGACTCAAACTAAATTTACCATTGTGATGTGAAAATGTTGTATTCAAGATTTAGCGAAAATCAAAACAGGTCTTTAATTTGGAACAAATCAGATTTAACCTGACGTCACTTCAGCAAAAGGAGTCGCTGCTACGTCTAATACTATGCCACTTCTTGCATTCTGATAGTGATTCTAGGTATTATACGAGTCCAGTGGCATTAAACTATTGTTTAACGCTGCATAAACCAACGTAACCTATATTTTTCAAAATGTATTATCATGGCTATGAACAATAGCAAAGTATTGTCTATTAAAATTACGCAAAGTATGCTAGGCTAGGATATACTTACGGCAGCCACCGGAACTAGGATCTCCACGAACAAGCCGGCCAGAGCATGCCGGATGTCCTTATCCTTGACCTCGAGGAAGTACTGCGCGCACTCCTGCAGGAACTGAAACGACGCCTCGAACTCCTCGATGGGCACCATCTTCACGCGGAAGAACTTCATGCCCATCAAAAGAGATATAATACTTTGTGTTGTATGTGGCGATGGCTCGCGACTCTTCAAATCCTAAAACATAAATTGAATATTATATACATACCCAGTTCCGTTTTAAAAAAAACGTTTTTTTATTTTTTATTCACTAAAAAGTAGTGGTTCAGCCAGTGGAAAGTTCGATTTCTCGCACTAGTGCTTTTTATTTCTCCATTCTTCACTCGTTCCGTGTCTTGCTGTCTCGGAACTCGTGAAGTAATGACATGCTTTTCGCCCTTACATCAAAATGTACTGTTTTTAATATTACCTTAAGTTCCGCAGTGAACCGCTTTTTGACTGAAGCAAAACGAGCTTGCGCTAGAACCCCGATCACCTCCGCGTAGAGATCTGCTATTATGTGCACATTAGCTGCGTTGGGGTTTGATTGCAACCTGCAAAATAATAAAGATTTTAAATACTACTAAGGATGACTGTAATACAAATAAATCGTTTCGAAAATGCTATACAGCGCGAGCTATACTTTGAGCATGACTCGCAAAAGGTATGAAAATGTAGGATCTAATAAACGACTTCAATTGAAAGCAGGAGGTTACCTGCCAACCTCGTGCGCACACTAATTTAGCTACTTCAACGGATGCATTTACGTGGTAGTAATTGATAAAAAATAAACTAATGTAACTGATGCATACCCTTCCTTATAATTAAAACGCTTAAAGGCTACGTTTTCAATATATTGGACCAAATCTTCATGGCCCGGGTGAAAGGGCAGCTGCTTGAGGACCTCGATGAGGGCCAGGCAGAAGAGGAACTCGACGGCGAGGTCGCGCCTCTCCGCCTGCAGCTCCTCGCAACTGCGCTCCACCGCCTCGGTGCCCGCTCCACTGCCCGAGACGATGTAGATAATACTACAAAACGAAAACAACTCATTTTAATAAACCACAGACTTTTGCGATAAACTCACTAGATTAAATAAAGCTTTTTAATGTAAAAGGGTAATATTGCGCATTTTTAGGGTTCCGTACCTCGAAAGGAAAAAACGGAACCCTTATAGGATCACTTTGTTGTCCGTCTGTCTGTCTGTCTGTCTGTCTGTCAAGACCATTTTTCTCAGGAACGCGTGGAGGTATCAAGCTGAAATTTATATCAAATACTCAGGTCTACTGTCCCTTGGAGCTGTGAAAAAATCAGACTTCTAAGCCAACGCAATCAAAAGATACAGCCGTTTATACCGCAAATTTTCGCTCGCAAGATAATCAAAACCTACAGGGTACTTCCCGGGAACTCAGAATCTTGAAATTTGGTACGAAGCAACGTCTTATAGCACAGATAAAGGAAAAATTGCGAAAACCGTATTTTTTTAGTTACATCACATAATAAAGATATTTTAAAGTTACTACCCCTATATACCTACAGGTTTGTACGGAACCCTCGGTGCGCGAGTCCGACTCGCACTTGTCCGGTTTTTATATCAGTAATATGGAAAGTGGGCAGACATTCTCTGTGACTTCTAAAAAGCATATAAACCTTTTATTTCGTAGATCCTGATGCGGTTTCTTAGCTTGCTCGCTAAGCTGCGGCGAGTCAGCCATCTGTCTTTCCAGCCAGCCGAACAAGGCGCGCAGTAGAGACGGCAAGCAATGTTCGGCGACGGTTCCAAACGCACAGAGTATTTGATCCAGCTGTGGATCTTCACCACGCTGCAGTGTTTTGTTCAATGGTTTCTCCTGAAAGAAGATAATGAGAATTAGCAATAGGCTTGTATCGTAAAAATATTCAATTACTTCGTCAGTTTATGAAAACCTATTGGACACGTATTTTTTTACTCACAAATATTAAAAAACAATTATAGCCCGATTAATTTCCGCGTAACGTCACGTCGTGCTACATTTTTTTTTCGTATGGTGTGATGTCACGAGTTTCCCTGAACTTTGACGCGCCTAATCTTTGTAATTTTTTGCTTGATTGGCAAAACTAAAAATACGTGTCTAATATTTTTTGACAATCTTTCTAGGATAAAACTCCGTCAACTTGTTTGTGTTATCTTATGATCACAATAAAATAAAAGTATATGCTCACTAGCGGTTCAGCCATCACGGCTTCCATCTTTCTTTCTGCTTGCACTGTGAACTCTGTGAATAGTAGCCTCATAACAAACTCTCCAGGTCTGAGATCTGAGTCTGGAGGTAACATCATTGGGCCCTTATGAGAGCCCCAAGGGAGCATGGAACCTGAAGTGAACACAAAAGTAATATATGACAGTCTACATTAAAAGGGTACTTACCATTTGGCGGGGGGCATTTACCTCGTACGTTGTACAGATTCAATATTTTATTCTAGCAACAAAAGCATAATCGCCGGCCACCAAACGGTACCTTTTGATGTAGACTGCCACATATATTAATGTATGTACACCATTACGTGAGACAAAGTATATACTAAATGCTTGCAACAGCAGCATTACATTTTATATGTTAATTTTAATATAGACTGTAGACTGTCGGTAGTTTTTTATGATGTCCTGTATAGCGGAAGTTGTCAGTTGAAGTGCAGCATTTTATTCATCATCATAGCTATTTAAGAAATGTGTTCAACAGACATAGTAATTTAATACATTTTATGAATTATAGCAATAATATATAAAAATACAATTACCATTTACAAATAAGTTCGTTGCATTTCGTAAGTTTGCTTACCATAACAAACATTAAAAATAGTTATGATTTCGATTTACCTCTGGTGGAGACCAATGAAGAGACCGTGTTGCCAACACTGCGCCAGTCGCTGGGCACGGGCGCCGGCGGCTTGTCGGCCGCCGCCTGGTGCTCGGGCAGCAAGCCGTCGCAGCTGCGGCTCATCACGTGCTCCGCGAGCTCCGGCCGCGGCGTCTCCGACAGCACGCTGCCCTCCGACTCCGCTTCACTTGACACCATCGACGAAGGCGCTTCCTCCGTCCCCGATGCTTTTGTAGGCGAAGGGCAAACGTTGAATGACATTAACATTTCCGTTAATTTATTAATTGCTCCTTTTACATCGGAAGCATATATGTTGGCATGACATGACATGACCTAACATTCCTGATTTTATTACACTTGTATTTTGAATTTATTGATGCATGACACTGACTGAATTGAGTATAAAATATGTAATGGTGAGTTTACGGAATATTACCACTATAAATATTAAGGAAGTTTAATAATTTTCCTTATTTGACATAACATTATTAGTATTAATATGGCATAATAACAAATATTTATTGAATCATACCTGACATTTCTTCAGCATGGCCGTCTGAAGGGACCGTACTTAGAGAATCTGATTCCTCTGACGTCATCATAATGACGAAGGCCCCTTAGCTTTTTCTTGAATATTGCACTACAAGATAAAGAAAAATATGTTTATATAAGATTGTAGCAAGTCTATTTTGGGGAGACAAACTTCAATAATTTATTTTGACATAGAATGGCAAAAGCAATCCATAGTGATCCAGAAAGTTCTAAGAATGCCAATTTAAAATATACATGGCAACACATATGTGTTTTTCAGTAATGTAGTAATTACTTGATGTAATTTTGCAGTGTTTGTAATATGTTATATCATAGCAACATTCATAAATAAATATCAGTACTGAGACCAAAGTTGTATTCCAGTTTTGGTTAAGTTCTGAGCAACATATTATTTTAAATATTTATTCACAAACTATGAGTCTATGTAGGAAAATAATGTATGAAGAATTGACAATGTAGGTATTGTGCAAGAAAAACCATCCGTATTAATCCATACTAATGTTATAAATCTGAAAGTGTGTTGGTCTGTTACCTCTCCACACTTAAACCACAGTATCGATTTTGATGAAATTTGATATGAATATACATTAAGTCCTGGGGAAGGTAAATAGGATAGTTTCTATGAAGGAAATAATTCTTCAAAGGGATCCTTTAAAATAACCAATCTGCGTTTTATCAATTTCTTATGGCAAGTGTTTATTATATGCAGACAAAGTTACAAGAAGCTAATATAGTTAAAACGTATGCGATCAAACACAATCTAGTCATCCTGTTACGATTATATTTGAATCAAAATTTTAGTTTAGCCTTAGCTTATTTTTATGTTTAGATTGGTAAAGACATTACATGTACAAAAATGCCAGTCTCGCAAATATTGAGATCTAATGTAAAACCAAGCCGGTATTCATAGAACTCATCCCCAACAAAAATGGAGTTTACTAACAACGTAATCCTTTGAATTTTAGATGTTCTATATTCAAATAATAAATAGTATGACCTGGCCATCGCACGGCTAATTATATGTATACACAAGCAGCACAAGCCGGCCTATCCATATGTACATATTGCATTACATACTGTAATATTATTAGATGATTTATTGTTCTGTACGATTTCCAAGTCATTATATTTATAATAAAAATATAGACAACTAATATTCAAAAACATTAACATTAGATCTCAATACTTTTTGCAGTATGAGAACTGTGTTGCAAAACTTGCATTAATTTTGTACATGTAATGTTTTGAATGGGATCTCATTCCTTTTTGCCCATGCACATTCCCATACCTATTCATACCCAGAAACTCAATAAAAAGTATATGTTGAAATTCAATGATATTGGGAACATATCTTTTCCTTGTGTTATGGCCTCTTGTTCACAAAAATGTCACACTTCTAGTTTTATCAAGAACAGAATTAGAGGGGGGTCGAAAATGGGCTGAATGGCTTTGGAAAAAGTATGTTACGGCCGTGCCTTTGTTTTTTGTTTTGCTCGTATTTAGCGGGGGCACTACTGTTGTATATGTGTGTTCACGCACACACCCATCGGGCTAACCTACGAATAAAAGGCAGTTCGCTAATAGCAAGCAGTAGTTTCACTCGTCTCACCCCTGTATCCATCAACTACCATGCCCCCAGATTTAATTTTTAAATTTAAAGCTATGTAGGCATATTGTTGTACCATTTTTTTAATTATTTAAGTAGCAGTTCATGATTATTTTTAAACTCAGCCTAATAAGGGTAAGTTCCAGGGTAGGGTAGGTTCCAGAGAAATCATAACAATTTTAGTTTTTAAAATATAGTTTAACAAATACATATTTTTTTTTTATCAAATATATTAACATGAAACACATTGCACAGCATGTGATAGTATAGCAGACAGATCAGAAGCAGCAGCAGTATCACAAATTGTCATACACAGTTAAACAATGATAATAAATGCTAAACACAATCAAATACCTAACTATTCACCATTGGTGATAATTTGGCACAAGTAACAAATCATCATACAATAAAATTCAATCCCTTTGCTTACTAGTCTTTCATAATAAGATACAATTAATTGGGAGACCGCTTACAATTATCTAAGCTTTTGATCCCTGTGAGGACGAATAAATCCACCTCTACTACTCCATAGTTAACAAGTGACTCAGTGACAATTAGCTTATAATGATGACAAAATGTTGGAACATAACTTAAAAATCCTGTATTTGTCATCACATCATGTTTGCTTGAATTTGTATAAAATGTTTTTGTTATATTATAAAGCTGACCTGATCCTATGTATCTTACAGAAGGTTTCTCTCTGTATCTTATTATACAGAAGATTTCACTTTAAATAACATTTGAATAAGAACATAAAGCCATTACCTATTTATGTTGTGACATGATTCAGTATATACTTCTCCATTAGTGAACAAAATATAAATGCAAACATTAATGTATCAAACATAATAAAACAGTTAATCAGTGGAGGCATAGCGATAATTGTGATATATAGAAATGCAATAACGATCACATTACATTTCTGCAGAACAGAGTACACTACCATAGACTTATTCTATCGTTATAATTTAGGATTCAGTTTCTTTTTAACTATTCACTTTTAACGGAAAAGTGATACATAATATCAGGGAGATTTGTAAGTATTGCGATGTGCGCGTAAAACAAAACAACAGTAACAGTTAAAAGCTTAGGGCAAGTACAAACTTAGTAGTAGCAATCACTCACCTGCTCACGATTTATGAATCAGCAGTAAAAATGACGAGTAATTGTGGCTAAGATACTTCGTCTCCATATCTAATTCAATTAGCAATTGAATAAATTAAATAAAAGTAAAATGCACTAAGATATCACACATTCTAATAAATGAACGAAGGTAACAAAATTATGCAGATGCACTGACAGTTCAACGGCTTGACAAATACGTTTTTTTTAATATTTATGAACTGGATGCGTTAATTTTTGCCAAAAGTTCGGTAAAGTGTCCCAGATGATAATGCAAAAATATGGAGAAGCACGCCTATATGTATCTCAGAGAAATAAACCAATGGAGTGGTAATTGTCAGGCGTCCCCCTCTGCCAAAAGTACAAGACCACTGGTCGTAGTGGTTATATAAAACTAGTTGTCGCGCGTCAAACGCCATTCAATGAATGTCAGTCAGCGCGGAACGATCTGAGGTAAAAATGCCGAATTGCTACGTGTTTTCATGTAAGAAAAGATCTGAATTATCTAGTTTACAGAAGCATAACGTTTCTTTTCATCTGTAAGTATAATTACGTCTAAATATCATCAAATAGTGCACGATATTAGCAAAAAACAAAAAAATATTGTCAATCAAAAAGTGTTGCCACTTAATGGAGTACCATTGTAGTATACATCTGCTTTAGGGTAATTTTTAAACTTGACTCTTCATAGTACATTGTACCATCGGGTTCATAATTGCATACCCAATTTATCAATGAATTCATTCAAACATTGGGTATGCAATTATGAACACGATTACATCGAGGGAGGTAAGTGAAATATTGCAAACAAGAGTAATCGACTCCAGTGCGGCAGAAATACGTCCACCATTATGTCATTCATTGTCATTGTTATGACAGGTTAGGCAATACACTTAAAAGATACTCCGTGGGTTAGGCAGAGACCCTTTCGGCATACAGCCATAATTATAAAGCATTGCTCTGTTAAAACAGCAGTGTGTCTGTGCGTGTGTGTTGTTATTAAATTGTTTCTAAACATATTTTAATCGACTTTTAAATTATTCAAATTACATATTATTTTTTAATCATTAACAAAAATGAAAAGATTAACGTCAGTACTTCAAAGGTAAAACTCATTCACACGCATAGCTTTTTAAATTATATATGTCGTCGAGGACCGCTGAGGGTAGGGCAGTAAGGTGGTTTGGAACTCAAAAAACTGACACTATCAGGATAACCTAGCCTATAGCACATTACGCACGGACGCACTGTAATGAAATAAAACATAAACACTGGTTTAACAACTGTATTGAATTCAAATCTTTTTAAAACCGTATTATGGGAAGGGCAATAAACTACTACTGGTTCGGAAAGGAGCACCAACTGAGAAGACCCAGCGTAAGAAACAGCGTATATGTGCTTGTAGTACGGCACAATAGCTGAAATTTGTCTATGGTCTCAAAAATACATCTACCATAAATAAATTTCCGTTTTAATTTCAGCTAGTGTGATGAATTCCGCTCTAATGTGTGGCGCCCTTTAAGTGAAATATACTTGTAGATGCTTGAAATAACGATATTCCTCTTTAGAAATTAATTCGTTCCTTTATTTTCACCATACATTTTATGTAGTATTTTAATTTTGTATGGATTATACTTTATTTATTATAAGGTACGTTATACACACTTATCCCCTTAAATAGGCACTTTTAATTTCTGACTCTGGTATCACTGTACCTAACAGGTAAGTTTTAGTGATGGGACAGCACAAAAACAAATGTCGATATTAACATTAGCAGTATGTTATACTTCTTATTTATAATAGAAAATGAAGAAGAGATAATAGAAATAGAAACACAAATTGGAAACAGATGCCCATAACAATTAAAATATCAACTGCGAAGGACTCTGGAACATCACGATGTCGCTAGTGACTGATTCATCAGAGGAACGTCTAGTGTAATTGGAAGCACATTGAAACGGTAATTTAAACACCTGGGTTCGAATCCCGTGATGTTCAAGAGTTCTTTGCAGTTCATTGTTTCATTGTAATAGTTATTTGTTTCCAATTTGTAGTATTTTCCACTAAATATAAAAGCAAATACACATCAAAATATTAAATTGATAATATAAAAGTTATTCTAAATCAGCTTGCAAGATTTGTCGCGAACAAATAGACAAACTAACTTACGAAGAATACTAACATTGTAAGTAATATGCTGGTAGAAAAACTTGATATTTAATCACAACTTAACATTATAATTTTATTTTATTTTATTTGACCGTCTGTATTTTTTAAAGTTAAAATTTTATGGAAGATGTTTATGGCCCATATTAAGTCTTGTTTAAACACGGATACGTCAGTATTTTTAAAAATATAAATAGCATAAGCAAAATTTATATTTTTATCAAATTTAAAATGTCAGATTTGTATGCAGTTGTATGGCAAAAATAATCTTGTTCTTAATTATCTGGCCACGACTGTAAATTTAGAAACTAAATCATTTAGGAAGCCAACTACGACAAGTGTAACAGGGCTTTTAACATTACAACCGGTATTAGACATTGCAATTTGTAGGGTCCAATCTGTTATATTCAATTCAAAGAATATAATACTCAATAGAATGCAATACTCACAGAGACGCCTTCAAAACATCAAAACATTGTATTGGTGAAGCACGGTGATAGTACTCATAACGGTACAAATTAAATAAAAAAATAAACCTTTTTTTAATTATAGATATTTAAATGATCGCTCGAGCTGCCTGAATCTAAAATCATCTGCCCAACTCTTGACATCATCTGACCAGAAATATATTATTTCTTACACTGGCAATAATTTTAATGACAGGATGATTATGCATGATAGGCTGTCACTATCATTGTGGCAGTTTACTTGAATAATAATAAAGTGTTGAATATTAAATAATAATCGACAAAAAAACCCAAAATTATCCATAGTCAAGAGCGAAACATTGTAAATAGTGTATAGTCTGGCCAGCCAACGAGCGCAGTAGCAATGTACAGCGAACAAAACTATGACAACACTAAGAATCAGTGAAAAAAGCAGCAATGATCATCAAATTTTATGTTTTTAATTTTAGTTGGTATTTCCGCCCCTTTCATTAGGTGGCATTTACGGTGTGTAAAAAGGAGACGGATATATTTTGTCTGATCTGTCATCAACTGCAACAGATAATCTGGTTGAGGCAATTGAAATATGCCTTAACAATTAATTTAAATTTAATTGGGAACGTTGCAGGAGTTCTATCTCACTCGCGCTTAAGATGAGAGAATGAAATGCACTAGAAACAAATTCAATGTGAATTGAAATGTTCGTCATGAAATACGGTGTCTCATCACAAAGGGTTGCCACATGTACGTATTTTGAATTTGCCGTGCGTTTCTACTGACAGAAATGGTTTGCCAGACTATAGACCATATTCTTAATTCTGTTAGGCGTAATCCCTGTTTCGTAATGTCCTGTGATATAAATATCAATATTTTAAACGCAGCATTAGATGAAGAACAAGTATCAAATTACCTTGAACTGCTGGCTTACCATGGCTTACTTCCATCTATTAACAAACCCACCCATAGTAAAACCTGTATAGATCACATATTCATCGATAGTCACTCTGAAGCTGAATCAATTGTTTGTACCTCCGATCTTACCGACCATGATCTAATCATGATAAGTATTAAAACAGAACGTCCAAAAAACACAACTTTAAAAAGATCAAAGCTAAAACTTGATTACGAAGGGCTTTACAAAGACCTTGTATCTGTAAACTGGTCCCTAATTGTGAATACTAACTCTGTAGATGACGCTGTGTCATCATTTACCTCTGCAGTAACTAATGCGATTTTAAATAATTCTAAAATCATCCAAATACGTCGCTCCAAATTTTGTATCCAACCGTGGATGACTCCTGGGCTTGTTAGGTGCTCAAAACAGAGAGACAAACTTCATCTTATTTCCAAACGTTTCCCGAATGACGAAACAAAAAAAATAATTTATCTAAGATACCGCAACTTTTTCAATGACCTTCTCAGAAAATTAAAAGCTGATTACGAGAAAAAAGAACTTGCTGCTCATCATAAGTCTCCCAAACAGTTGTGGCAAACCATTAATAAAATCACTCACCGTAATCGTTCTGCACCTGCTGCGCAAGATTTGACTAAACTGAAAAACAATGAAAAGGATTCCCTAAACGCATGTAACGAGTATTTTTCTTCAGTGGGTAATAATCTTGCAAATACAATACTTGACCAGGAAAAAGAAACACAAGACTCTCGCATCTAAGCTTCAAATAAATTGGTCCACTTCGAACTCTATTTTCATGTCTCCCACAGATAAGCAAGAAGTTCTTAGCCTTATTCAAAATTTAGATCCCGATAGTTCCCCAGGGCTTGACAATTTAAACAACAAGATTCTGAAAGCTATTGCTCCGGTTATCGCTGAACCACTTGTTGCAATATTTAACCAAAGCATTGAGAGTGGCGTTTTCCCCAAGGCTTGGAAAGTAGCAGCAGTTGTACCAATTCATAAAGGAAGCGCAAGAAATATTCCTAGTAATTATCGGCCAATATCACTCTTGAGATCTCTTTCAAAGCTTTTAGAACGAATAGTTAGTAAAAGATTAGTGGCGTATATCGAATCTAAGTCCCTCCTAACAAATTGCCAATTTGGTTTCCGTAAAGGACTATCTACGTAAGATTCAGTATCAATGCTCACAAAAACGATTTCGAAGCATCTGGATGAGGGTCGAGCCTGTGTCGGAATCTTTCTGGACCTAGCTAAGGCATTCGACACAGTGTCCGTTCCCATCCTGCTGAAGAAGCTGGAAGCATATGGAAGCCGTGGTAATACGCTAAATTGGTTTAGCAGTTATCTGACAGATAGAAGCCAGTGCATTAAAATAGGCGAATATCTTAGTGACGTAAAATCAATTTCGTTCGGCGTACCTCAAGGCAGCATTTTAGGTCCCACTCTTTTTCTCCTATACATAAATGACATCTCGCTTATTCCAATAAAAAATGCTGACATCTTGTGTTACGCTGACGACACTGCTATAGTCTTTCACGGTGACTCTTGGGAGGACGTCTTCGACACTGCCGAGCATGGTATCACGCTGGTATCAAAGTGGCTGAAGCAGAATATTCTTACCTTGAACACCACAAAAAATAAATTCCTTTGTTTTTACAAGACTTCTTCTTCATCTCCAAGACTTCAACGTAATCTTAAAGTTCATAGTACTAATTGTTTTTCAGTTTCGAATACTAACCTAGTGCAAAATTGCAATTGCGACCTCATGTCAAGAGCTAGCTCAATCAAGTACCTCGGAATAATAATAGATGAAAAATTTACCTTTAATGAGCACGTAGTCTCTGTTTCAGGAAGAGTCAGAAAACTGATATATACTATGAAAATGCTTCGCGAGTCTGCCAGCGTTAGCTTGCTAAAAACAGTTTATTTGGCCCTAGGCCAGTCAATAATAAATTACTGCATTCTTTCCTGGGGAGGTACTACACCAACTAACCTTTTAAAACTTGAACGGGCACAAAGAGCAGTTCTAAAAGTACTTTTGAGAAAGCCCGTTAGATACCCCACACAAGAATTATATAAGGACGCTCAGGTACTTAGTGTTCGAAAGCTGTACTTAACAAGGGTGGCATTACATGTGCACAAATCAGTACTAAATCTTCCCGAATATAACACCTTGCTAACAAATCGAATCTTCAGAATTCCTATCTCCGCTGTCAACACCTCCTTTTCTTGCCGTTTTGCAATTTTCTTACATCCCCGTATTTACAACCGTTTGATTAGCCTATACAAATTTCAGAAACACTCAGTCTTTGAAACAAAAAAGATACTATATAAAAACATGATGCTCCTATCCTATAGAGAGACAGAGAACCTCATGAAGATACCTTTTTAATATGTTCATGCATACTCATATTTAATTACGAACACATAAATATACACAAGCACACACATACATACACACACACACACACATACACACACACACACACACACACACACACACACTTTATATGTATCATAAAACTAGTCGCCTTTGTTATGCTAAGATTATAATATAATCTAATATAGTCTGGCCAGCCAACGAACGCAGTAGCAATGTACAGCGAACAAAAGTATGACAACACTAAGAATCATTGAAAAAAGCAGCAATGATCATCAAATTTTATGTTTTTAATTTTAGTTGGTATTTCCGCTCCTTTCATTAGGTTACATTTACGGTGTGTGAAAAGGAGACGGATATATTTCGTCTGATCTGTCATGAACTGCAACAGATAATCTGGTTGAGGCAATTGACATATGCCTTAAAAATGAATTTAAATTTAATTGGGAACGTTGCACAAGTTCTATCTCACTCGCGCTTAAGATGAGAGAGTGAAAAATGCACTAGAAACAAATTCAATGTGAATTGAAATGTTCGTCATGAAATACGGTGTCTCATCACAAAGGGTTGCCACATGTACGTGTTTTGAATTTGCCGCGCGTTTCTACTGACAGAAATGGTTTGCCAGACTATAGTATTATTATCCTTTTTAGAAGTCAAAATTTTATGTTTGTTTTTCGACTCTTTTCTTTTCATTTATCTCCAATGTCTTGTATTTTTCTTTCTTCAATATTATGTTCTACCTAATGCTAATACAATCCTAGTTTTTAAAATTAGTAGTAATTCTTATAATGAACGTAACATTGTAACCCAAATAGGGAAATGTATGTAATCAATACTGTCTAGATTATAAAGTTATTTCTCCTCCACGGGACAGGCTTTGCCTAGTGTGGAGGTCAGTAAAACTGTACCCCTCTGTATCTTTTTGGAAATAAACAATTTTTTTATTATTATTATTTTATATATAATAAACTGCTGTAAATGATACGATCGAAAAATGAAACTATTTAGCTATGAAACATTTTCAAATTAACATCAGAGCTGACAGGCAAAAACACATCAAGATGTCACTATACCATATAGAGAATAATACGCTCTATGATTATACTGAACTGTTGCCATATAAATGAGAGTAGGTAATAGCGCCCTCTTGACAATAATCATATATTTCTGGGTGATTTCTGGTCAGGTTTTAGATAAATACATTTATTACCGGCGAATCTACACAATTTAACTTTTATTTTAATTAAAAAACCAGACGGAAACGCCCTCTGCTATTTCACTGCGCAATCGGCAGAGCCACAAAACAGAGGGCAGAGCGTGTAGGGAGGTTGGGTGTCGGGGCACTGTCGATCGCCCTAGATCGGTGTTTATGATCGGGACTTTACTCCCTAGGTGTCACAGATTACTTTACATACAGATTGGACCATACAAATTGCAATGTCTAATACCCGTTTACGAGTACGTGTAAAAAATACAAGGATGAATGCCTCATTGTTCGGTGATTTGGTGCCGCAACCAAAGCAAATTGGTACATAAATAAAAAAAATGCTAACATATCATATCACAATTAAGTTAATTAAATATGATTTACTTACCTCATTTCAAAATCTTTACCAAGAGCAATAGTGAAGTGACTCCCTTTATCGATATTAAATGTTTGCCGTCCCAATCCTAAAATGTTATGATGGATTTTGGATTGCGTATTAATGGTATTAGCTAGATGTAAGTTTCTATAATGAGGATAAATACGAAAAGGTCTACGAAGATAGCAGCAGAATCGCAAAAAAATAAAATATCTTGTTCTTTACCTTACAATAAAATTAGCTAACAATATAGTAAGTACATAAAAGAGAAGTGAAATTATATCGAAAACCAGAGAGCTTTTACTAGACCTATTTATCCGTTTTCTGGACTACATTAATAAGGTGCCCTGTCGGTGTCGGAATATTATTATAAGATAAAATAGGTTTCGAGTTGTTACGTTACATTTTCATATTCATGTATCGAACTATACATTATAATCACCATTCCCTCCTCACCTCACCTTATCCGGCGATTCCGTCAATTATTCCTTCCCGCATTATGGAAGGCTCGGGGTATGACTTGCAAAGCCAAATTTCGTCTTGAAGAATTCGTCGCCGGAGTCATTTGCGCGTGAAAATATAAAGTGGACAAGCAGTTGCGCAGATGCACTCTCTCGCCTTTTCCTCCCTGTTTCCAGTGGATCGAATGGCCGATACAGTGATGTGCCTTAGAGGGCGAGCGTCTGGGTACGTGCAGGGACGCTCGGACAATCACTACACCTTTTATCTTGAGGCGGTCAATGTTTTGTTTGATTTCTTGTAATCAAAAATCTTTTAATTATTTGTTACAAGAAATCAAACAAATTGACTTTTAAACCGCCCAAGTAGAACCTTAATTTTTTTTTTGGGTAAATTATTTTATGCAAATCCAATTTTTGAAATATTATTATATTGATTTTAGATTATTTCTAGTCTAGATATTTAAATTGCCCTAATTTTTTTTTTCTCTTAAATTTACTAATTTAACTATTTACTAATTTACTTTGGTATATGTGACATCCGACTGCTATTTATTGATGGACAATAAACATGACTGTGTTTTGAACAAGTTTCAACCTGTAAGTATGCTGTACGTTTCCGTAAACGAAGTTCCCATTATTTATTATAATATCTTTTGTTAATGTAGGATTCGGTGTGTGATTTATTGCATTCCTGTTTATACCAGTTAGATAGGTGGGGCGGTGCGATGTTTAAAGACTCCTTTGGTGCTCTAATTTAAAGTCGCAATTTCTATTATTCGTTTTTTCTTTATGCTGTCGGCTTGAGAACTTTACCTTTTTTGCTAGATGTCCTTTGAAGAAGGTAATAATTTACTTTTTATTCGTTTCTGAGAAGATATAAATTAATCAGGTTTGAAGTCACACGCGATTTTCATAGAAAGTAAATGCACAAAAGATCTGTCGTTTAAATTCTTTATAATTCTTTTGATAATTTAATCTTTTGTTAGAAAACATTCCACTGCAAACAAAAATTTACCTGTCCCCGAAATACTATTTAAACTCGTCGCTACCTACCTAGGTGGTCGTCTGTCCCCACCAGCCGTGACCTTTTTTTCAACACAAATTCATACAAAAAGGCTGAGGCTGTGGGTAACTTTATATAGTACCTTCGGATCTCCAGTTTAGTTAAGAGCTCTCAGTTTCTACGCTTTGAAGTTTTAACGAAGACTATTCATAATGGATGTAAGTATTTAAATAGTATTACTCTATAATTATTGCATTAATTTTTTTTATCTGTTGTGTGTATGTTTTAAGTCTGTAATATTAATTATGAATTTTGTTTCAGTTTTCCGACAACACTTTCAAAAACTTTTACGTTGATGAAACTGAAGATGAAGCAAGTGATGAAGAGGGGTCGCTGGCTTTCAAAGTGAAGCAAGCTATTGCGAAGAAGCGTCAATCAAATAATATTGATGGCTTTTTTGAAAGGCCTAAGAAGAAGACAAAAGTGTACAAGAAATCTTCAACGGTCTCCAAAAAAGAAGAAGACGATGTTTCATATCTCACTTCAGGTCAGGACGATGGGGCATATGCATCACACCTCATCAAGATCGAAGTATACGACATGAACAAAATACGAAACGTTGGACCTCTGGACCACTGGAAACACTGTGACTATCGTGTTAAATATTATTCTAACGAAGGTGACTCACATGAATAAAGTGCTCGGGATGTTATATTAAATATAACAAAGGAACTATCATCTAAAACAAAATGTGTAAAATATTTTATAGAGACTGATAAGGGTGCCAAAAAATAGTTTTAATCAGTGCTTTATTTATAACTAGAATAACTTACTTTATTTTCTCACTTATAAAAAATGTTTACTTTCTTTCTTGTTTTATTGTATATTAATGTTATTTATTACTCATTTATTGAACATATTTAATATTAGATGTAGTTTTAACTGCTTATTTTGTGTTTCTTTCTCCGTCACTGCATTTGTCTTAGGTAGTAGGAATATTTTGTAATTATAATTGTAAGAAATAAAATAAAACCCAATTTATTTTCATAACACATTGTTTTAATTCACAAAAATGGATTTAAACATATTCCTTAAAACTAAATCATTACACAAAGAATTATCAGAAAACAAACTTAAAAACTCAGACATTTTTTTCCCTTGAAGCTTAAAATAAAGATAAACTAAACAGTATTCTCCACAAACTGAAGTAAAATAATTTTGAAGTGATTGATGGTTATAAAACCACCTCTTAGAGTTTCTATTTAAAAATAACCTACCGGTTTTCGACCAAAAGAGTCAAAGTATTCGCCATATCCATTCACATCAATGTGCATTGCAATCCAATGAGAACCGGGCTTTGAATCAGGATCCAGATTGCTTATAATAAAATTAGGTAGATTAACCCAAACAGGAATCCGGTTTGCAGCAAAAACATTTGACTTAAACCTCGGGTTTATTTTATTCATACAAAATTGTATTTCATTCGAATCCATAATAATAATTAATCTAAAAAAGTAAACACTGGTGGTTTTACAGACAATGTTCAAGTGGTAATGATAAAATTAAGTGAATGTATTGTATTTATTTAATTACTAACTATTATAATCTACAGTGATATCATGATTTTTATTTATTTCAATTATGTTATCAAATTCAGCATGCACAATACAGTTGATAGTAGTACTTAAAGCTGAATCAAAACGAACTTCGATTCGAACACTTCCGTGTCTTACAAGATTCCAGTGTGAAGTTGAACTTGCAGATAAATCAGGAGTCAAATCGAAACATAATAAAGAATAACCACCCACATAGTTTGATCTGCTTATAGCATTACCTTCATTATGGAAATGAATACCAGTTCCAGAAAACAAAGTATGATATGCAGTTGCTATTAAACCCGGAGAGTTAAATGAGGGTTGCAAAGTTTTAGAAGGAATTTCATGACCATCTACGTACAAACTAAATGAATTCATATGAAAATGTTGAAAATTGAAGGGATTTAATGGTAATTAAACCCAGAGTTTGAAACGAATCCAATAATACATCTTTTAGGGACTTGCCCGAGAAATATATTATCCAACGTTTTACCTTGTATACCTGCGGGTAATGTCAGAACCTTAACTTCTGCCCTTGTTATCGGATATTTCGCAGTTCTTGATGCTAATACTTTTTGATGACCTAACAATACACTAGGATTTATTCTTGGTCTTCTGATAATGAGACTGGCATCTGTTATTTGTACTTTAAATTTACCATCCTTATGACAAATTAAATTAAATGTTTCTTTCGAACGGACTAATTTAACTCTCATTTCTACACCATTAATTAGAAATTTCTCTTGGTTAAACATATCACCATGTAAATGACCAATCATTTCAACTTCCTTGCTTTCCTTAACAAAGTCCATTCTTTCGTGAAACCCTTTATTAGTCGAGTCAACGGCGTCCATATAGTAAATAGTTTAGTTAGGGGGTATCTTCATACCACAATCCACAAGTCAGATGAGATGTTTTGGCTGCTGAACCATAATTAAGCAGATTTTCCATGTACGCTCGGTAAGCATAAGTGTTGTTTTGAGGTGATATAAGCTTCTGATTTAAATAAATGTCTAGTTGGCTAAACAGGGAATGTAACCAATTGTTTACCGGGGCAACATTTGCATCAGCTTTTATTTTTGTACCATCTTGATTCAATATTTTGGCATTTATATGCAACAAAGTGTGTGATACATCAATGTAGTCATCACTTGACCCAGGAACTTGAAACTCAATGGGACCATCGTCACTTAGAGATGAAATTGGTTTGTAATGAATCCACTGACCACTTTCAATGCTTGTTTGAGTTGATGGTAAAGAAAATAAGTCTAACTCAGATTTGGCACACTCACAAGAATGACTATATAAGAATGACATTTTTTAGTTTGAAAATATATCTTCAATATTGTGTTTCCTATATTTATTACCTCCTCTTCGGTATACGACATGAACAAAATACGAAACGTTGGACCTCTGGACCACTGGAAACACTGTGACTATCGTGTTAAATATTATTCTAACGAAGGTGACTCACATGAACTTGTATTCTCCATTGTATCTAAGATAAGGAGTTTACCAATGCACTTAAAACTGCACCTAAAATTATCGGTAAAAATGCACCCCCTTTCTGAATAATAACGGTTTTTCTAAGCTTATTTTTGTCTTTTGAAACTAGTTTTCGTAATGTTTCCTTATATTTTTTTAATATGGATTTTTCTTTGTTATCTAAAGGAATTTTACCCTTTAGAACGTTATAGATACATTCACAAATGATGTTGATCTCATCTTCATCGCACTATTTAAGCAAAGCAGTGCGATATTTTGGTTTAAGTAAATGCAGGGCTTCCAGTAAATGTTTATAGGTTGTCGCAGATAGCTTAAAATTACTGTTGGTTTTGTGTAACTAGATCTAAGTCAATCATTTTCTCTATTTATACCCATTTGTTTATGATTTGTAATTTAATAAAGTGTATAAATATCGTGTCTAATGTCTAGTTCTTAAGTACTGATTTATGTCTTAATTTTATTGATATCATGTCATAATACGCAAAATGTCTAGATTATAAGAATTTTGTACTAACTTATGAAGAAATGTCCCATATAAATATCAATTTTAACCCTCCTACCAACATGTAATACTGTAAGCTTATTCGTGAATAAATATCTAATTTACACGGCACATACCAGCCACTAGTACGAGCACGCTAGAAAACCCATAAAAGAGGTCAGCACTCGTACTCGTTGCTCATTCACTTCTCACCGCTCACTTCTACAACTACTCCCAGCGGGGAAACACCTGCAACTACACTGCTCAAATATTTTACAATTCTAAATAAGTGTTTTTATTCATCTCCCTACATGACCTGGTAAATGGTACAACGGGTCAGCGCTGCTTGGTTCGACGTGGTAATCCGGTCTGCACACAACATAGGTGCTTACTCGAGAATGCATCATTTAGAACTGACTGAAACCTGATGATCCTTGTTATATTTAAATCCTTTCTTTGGGATATACACTGTGCAATGACCATCAAATGGAAATATTTTAGTTTTAAAACGACACATGTCATCTGTGTTTTGTTTTAGATCAATCATAAGATAGCCGTGAGCGTTTTTAGTAGCATCCTTGTAAGCTTCGTCAACGAACTTTGAGTTTTCTGGGCATACTTGACGAGACAAATAACGTATTTGTGTTTTATCTCTAGGATTCTTAAAAAACACTAAATAACTTGTATTCAAAGACATATCACGTTGACCTTTACCCTGATGAAATATGTTTTTAGTAATATAAAATAGGCTTAAATGTCTGTGGTGACTACCTTTTGTAAAAATATCAACCAGTCGCCCATTTGATTCCCGCATTAAATCATCTATTATAAGTAATTTGGGCTTCAGTCCATCAAACATGGACATATCAGGTATTCCTTGACTATAAATCACATTTTCTAGATTATATAGGGGTTGCATTTCATCATAACACCAAATCACTTCATCAAACTCAACATTACATAATTCTTTCGAATGTTCAAGAAAACTTGTAACAAATTTAGTTTTTCCACAACCACTCGGACCAGCTACAATAGTAGTGAAGGGATGGTAAAAATTAATCATTTTGAATTAACGTGAGGAGTGTGTTGTTATGAAAAGGAATTAATTTCAAATGACAATTTTTTTTAAAGTTTCTCCTTTTATCAAGAACATTTATTAAAAATAACACATAACAAAACAAAAATTGACACAAGATAATTTTAACTTCTAAACTAAATCATACAATTTACAAAAATTATACACATTGCACAAAAAATAAATACATTTCATTGAATATTCTGTGTAAATGAAATAAATTTTAAAGTACACCATGAGGAATTTTATAATGATCCCACGCAAGAGTATCAGTAGAAATTTCTAACAAATATCGTTTCGTGTCATTACGGGAAAGCGTTATTTTGGTAATTTTCTGTGTAAATAAAATGTGTTTTATTGATTTGGAACGTAACATTGTATCATATTTAATTTTTTTCTTAAATAATCGTTTTTTAAAACTATCAAGATCATATGTTTCCGTTACGCATTTATTGACACCTTTAGCTTTAGCTTTAATTTCTTTATTTTGTACATCTATGGCGTACATTTTTGAACGCAAACCAACAAATTCCTTAAATATTTTTGTTTACCAGAGGGAAACCATACACGTTGTCCTCTGGGTATTCAGAAGTATCAAAATATAAATTAAGATCTGATTTTATGTCATCATAAAAGTCCTCTGTGAATATTTGATATAGTAAACTATCAGTATCTGTGTAAAGCAATTTCAAATTATTTTGATATTTGATTTTCATATAGTCGTAATGAAATTGATACATTAAAGTTTTAGAAAGATCTAAAATGCAAAAACCTAGTTAAATTGGTTTGTTGTATAAATCTTTAGTTTTTTCAATTGAACAGCTACTAAATCATGTGAAAAAACCGATAAACTATGAAATTCAGGTTCCGCAATTAAAGATTGAACTCCTTGAGATTTCCCAGGATTTTCCCAGTGATTTAATAATTTGATGTTTACTCGTTTCATTACATTCTCCATAGTTTTACCAAACACTGAATTGTTCATGAGTTTGAAAAAATCTTTTTCGAATTCAGAAGATGCTTGGGATCGCATGTAGGTATTTTTTTTTATACCACGACGGTGGCAAACAAGCATACGGCCCGCCTGATGGTAAGCAGTTACAGTAGCCTATGGACGCCTGCAACCCCAGAGGGCTCACATGCGCGTTGCCTTCCCTTTAAGAACCTATACACTCCTTTTTTGAAGAACCTCATACTGTAGCCCGCTGGGAAAACCTCGGCAGGGAGTTCATTCCACAGTCGTAGCGTTCGTGGGAGGAAATTCCTCTTAAACCGTACAGTGCGCGACCCGTTAGGCTCCAGGGTGTGAGGATGAACACCCTGCTGGCGGCGAGCGGTATTTAAATCTATGGAACTTTTTAACCATGGGGATTGCTCAAATTTTTATATTCTATGGATTTTAAGCAATTTTAATCCGTTTTATAAACTTTGTTTAAGATTTCTGTAATGAATGACATAGTTTGTTTTCTTGTTTAGATTTGGTTTTAATTTTTTTGCTTTAGAATTACCTAAACATACATTTTCGGGACAGAATGGTAGATCTGAATGATAATCATGTAATTCTTTAGGGTACTCAATGTCTACTTCTAAGATAAAGCCATGATCAGAGCTCGGAATAGGTAGTGCCTATTTTCCTAAACTTCGCAGGAGGACCTAACTAAGAGTGGTTACAACCACCAAAAAATATTATTTATTTTTATTGAACGCGGGATTTCCCGGGATTAATAAGAGTACATAAAATAATCTACAATAATTCACACTTGGGGTCAATTTTTTAGTAAAATTCAATAGTTTAATGCCGAAAAATGCGTGTTGTGGCATATGACGCACTGTGTAGAATATCGATCAAAAATGCAATGTGTATGTGTGTAACGAGGTAATGGAAATAAAAACTCATTATCATACGTTTAAAACATTTATTGTATGACTTTATTTCAATTATGTACTCTTATTAATCCCGGGAAATCCCGCGTTCAATAAAAATAAATAATATTTTTTGGTGGTTGTAACCACTCTTAGTTAGGTCCTCCTGCGAAGTTTAGGTAAATAGGCACTACCTATTCCGAGCTCTGGCCATGATCAGCATCATCTGCAATATTAAAATTCGTCTCTACATTCACCCATTCAAATTTACCTGTACGAAGAGGTTGAGACATAGCCCAACCATACAAGTTATTTGCATCTAAATATACGAGAAAAAAAGACGGTTGGTTTGATTCATAGTTTGACATATATTTATTGTTAGCTTTTGCATGTCTGTGACTGCATTGGGATATTGGAATATTTTTTGCTATGAAAGCAATTTTATCAATATCCGTCAAAAGTTCAAGTTTTATTTTTGTAACTTTTAACATGGCATCCCAACTCAATCCTGGGGCAGTGTAATAATGAGCTGGATCCAAACCGTAGGTCTTAACACATACATTTCTAAAATTTTCAAACACATCAGTTAGTAGCAAAACATCTGTTTTCAGATATAAATCTGAATAGTCCCCCATATTTTGACAATCAAAGTGATTCCACACACCCACAGCATGTTCATAATCTTCATCTGAAATGTGGCTATTAGTCAGAGAACTATAAAATAAATCCTTACGAGGAAGGGCGGTAAGGTTTAAACTATCAAATGATGTCATGTATTCATATGGGTAAACACCCTTACGTCTTCTTCACTTGGAAAATGTAATTTTAGTTCTTTGTATTGGTTTGTTGTTAAGTTTTTAGCTAATTTTTCAAGACTACTAGACATGAATTTGAGGGAATCAACGAATCTTAATTTCACTGTACGGTTATTCACTTCTAACATTGTTGAAAAGGAAATATATTTTTCTTTGTTCTGTGGGATTAGTTCTATATCACTATCTTCAAAATTAAGCCCATGTACTATAAAGTGACTGTCATAATTGCTTTAGTTATGAAAAAACACAGGTACAAAGTTCTGGGGTGCAAAGTGAATGTGCACCGCCTTCGTAAACACCGGTATGCCAATTATAGAAAACGCAGGAATCCTCGTTTAAACATGTACTACAAATGAAACAGACTTTGCTGTTTGCAATGTGTTCTTTATTTAAAGTTGTTAAGGGTAAAGGGGGCTTGGAAAATGTATTCTTTTTACAAATACTCTCCAAATCATGTTTAATTCATTTCATAAATTTTTGACCACAGTTCTCCCCTTTGTATGTTCTATAAATTGATAACTTGTCATCATATGCACATTTAATATAGTTTCCAAAACTATAAACTTGATGTTTCTGAATGTTAATGGTTGAGGAACGCTTGTCTATACGTCTGCGTTTACGTTTGATTTTATCATCCACATAATCATCATCATCTTCATAATCTTTATCACTGTCAGGTGTTGGAGAGTGACTATCACCTTTAGTGGTTTGTTCATTAGATTGTTCTGACTGAATAGGACTTAAAAATGCCTCAAAATCTGCATACACAACAAAAGGAACTCGTAATTTACGCTCGTAATTATTGAAATTAAGTTGACTTGAAGAAGTCATTTTGTCAAACCAATCTTTCCTTTTATCCTCTTCAGCGGTTAAATTGATACATATATGAAAACAATCGTTCTTTTGATGCTCTACTAAATTCTGATTAGATGAAAAATTTGACAAACAACCATCACATATATTAACAGCATGTTGTGATTTATTTATTTGAACGGATACTAATCGAAATAAATTGTTGATTAGACAATAATGTCCTCTATTCCCCTTTGTTATATATAACAAATTAAAATGTTTTGTTTTTTTACATTTTGTAATGTGTAAAGGACCAACAATATCATGACTTTTATTTTGTGAATTATACTCCAAACCAAACAGGTTAATAGGTTATTAACTTTTCAAATTTCTGAATATCAGTAAACTTGATAGGAAAAGGAATGTCACCAAACTTCAATTTCTCCTTGTATTGATTTCGATTTTTTTTTATTTTATTTAAATAAAGTACATTAATAAAATAAACAATAAACTTAAATATAAATTAAAAACTATCTTAAATAAATACATATACACTAAAACAAAAAATCCCCCCGCGGCATGGTACCGTAGATGCTGGCAGCATTTCCTCGTTGTATGGCAATACCGATACGTTGGGCGAGGAAGCTGCCAGCTCTACGGTCACCGGTGGCATCTATAAGCCTTTTTGAAATATCTCTGAAGAGGCCCTGTGCACTGGGACCCCACGGGCCAAGGGTCTCGACGCCGAACGGAACGAAGTTATATTCGACGCCGAGGCCCCTATATTTGTTTATTTTTAATTTTTCCGCTGCCTCTGCAGCCGCGCCGGCTCTGGCGGAAGTTCCGTGGAGATGAGAGGGGGCCAGCGTGTCTACACAAGTGGCGTCCCACACTAGCACCCGACCCATCCTCCACGGAACCAACGACATCCCATCCGGCCTCTTGCCATCGTCCCTGATAATACCGGCGGGCTCCAAAAGAGCTGGAACATTAACGCTGGCAAGAGACCGGCGTAGGATATCATTAAGCGCGGCATGCCTGGAGAAGCGTCCTGCGCTTCTTTGGCAAGACAGCCCGTGGTGTCCGAGGACGTCTACGTCTGTGCCGCAGGGGCACCTATGCGGTGCGCAAACCCGGACGCCGAGCCGCAGACAGGCCGCAACGCGCAGAGTGTGGGGATCCAAAAAAGTGCCAGTGTGCACGGACGGAAAAGCCTGCAGCCAGGCACCGGCTTCTTTGGTTCCCACAGCCAGGAGTCTGGCACGTTCGGAACCTGTGCTGTGGCTTAGGAGTGTGTCGTAAGTTATTTTGCATGAAATGTCGTCCCAGGTCCTTTGGGATGTCAAATTATCGGGAAAATTCTTACTCGAGCAGGCAATGGACCAGGCATTTTTGGCCTCCGTCAAGCCGGCAATCTCATAGTTTGAAGGGCAGACCCTTAGGATTTTTCCTACGAGACTTGCCGAGCTATGAACAGAAGACAAAAACGCCGGTACAGAAACACTTGAAATTTTGCGTATCCCTATCCCACCATAGCGGATAGGAAGGGAAGCTTGGGTCCAGGACTCTTCGCTTAGCTGTAAATTCAAAATAGATTCTACATTAGCCTTAATCAAGTCGTCCATAGGTATTAATAAATTTTGAAATTTTGAAAACGGACAGCAGCGAAGGATATATGTTAATTTTGGTACAAAAAGGCAGAATTTTAGAATAGTTAAAGCAAAATGGGGACTAATTTCCAGTAGACGACTTTCGAAATTTTTGAATTTTGTAACAGAATCTGAAATGTGATTCGAAAAGGATTCTTCAAAGATGGGGGACCCTAGGAGGCACAGAGAGGTTTTGTTTACAATTTTTATGTTAGGCGTCAAATAATAGAATTTTCGTTTTACATCAGTAAAGTTCAAAGACGTGTTATGAATATATAGTTCACATTTTGCATAGTTTAGGTCTAAACCAATTGAACGAAATTTAGATTGGATGGTCGAGAGATCTGACAGCACGGATTCCAGGTCACCTCCCAGGGTTCCATCGTCTAAATACCACGCATTAAAATTAGACTTTAAATTTTGAATGATTGGGTTAATTGCCAAACTAAATATTGCCGGCCCGAGAGGATCACCTTGCTGACAGCCTACTTCCGAAGATAGAACATTTTCGCGGTAAACTAGATTGGTAGGGTCAGCGTAGCAATGTAAGAGGTAGTTATAAATTTCTGGCGTGTTGCTTTTAATTTCTGTAAGCAAGGTATCCCTATTGACTGAATTGAAAGCGTTCCGAACGTCAATTTTGACCAGCACATCACACGGTGAATTTAAGAGGTAAGTACGTAAGGCATGGACGGCTGCCTCACAACCTCCTTTAATGCCGAAACCGAGCTGGACAGGTTCGAAAAGGGGTTTTAATTTGGGAAGTATATACCTAACTGCAATTTTGGAAGCGAGACGTCTGAGTGTAGAACCAACGGCTATGGGTCTCACCCCTCCGTCCTTTTTGGTAAGGGCGATGAGGTTAGCCCCGTATAAAATGGGAACTATTTCAGAATTGACGTTGCCAGTATACATAAAGTTGATTAATTTCGTAATTGAGTCGACAAGGCGCTCACCTGCATCGCCCGCAGTGTGAGATGTGAGGTCCTTCAAATGTTGGGGTGAGAGTCCATCCAAGCCTGCAGCAGAACCGATTTTGAATGATGAAATGCCTTCCATAACGTCTCTATTTTTTATTTGTAGGCAGGCCTGGTTTGCCGTTGGTAGGTCCAAAACGTGCGGGATAGAGGGACCTGGGGGATGTTTAGATTGTAAGGCCAAAAGAGTGTCGGGGGTCTCCGGCGATAACACGTCGCTTGAAAACAGAAGGCGGGCAGCGCCCTTAAGATCACCGTCACTAATTTTGCTCTCGATATGTTTCGGACGGTTAAAAATCAAGTTCGTCTTATTTTTATATACGGGTGGCGGAGGATTATTAATGCAGTTGTTTTTTATTTTTTGTGTCAAGGATATGCTTGGATCGTCGTCTCGTGCGTGGAAGGTATGGTAAGGGAAAAGTAGGAGTTGATGCCAGTCTGCGGTAGTATTATTTTCGGTGCATTTGTCTATTAGATGGGAAAGTTGAGAGGCGACAGATATTCTGGCCCCACGGGGTATTCTTTTGACAACGGTAACATTACTTTTCAGATGGCTAAGGTGGACGTGGAATGGAGTGGTAATTTGAGATGCTATGGAAGAGGGTAGGCTTATTAGATTAGTATTGATGGGTGTAGCATTCTGGCTAAGGAAAGGTCTATGGGCTTTGGCAATGTGTATATTGAGTCCTTTTTTACTTTTAAAAGATCTGTTGCATAACTGGCATCCGTTGTTGTTTGACGTGCTATTGCCGGGTTGCGTCGCGGGCTGCATTCACTCTTAATACAATAGGTACTATAATAGAAATAAAAAGTAAGCTTACGTCTAATATACTCTAACAAATTAAATTAAATAAAAATATCACTTCATAGAAATATCACTGCACTAATTGGCGTGGGCCTCACGGGGTACGTACGAGGCGACTTTGATTTTCCAGCTCAATACTTCAGAACCTCCTAACTAAAGCAATAGTCGGTATCTGATTCCCTTTTGGTTGTTGCCGTTGAACGAGGAGGCGATATATTATTTGCTTACGCTTTTCACGAGCACTGCACCGGTTTATTTAAATAGATGTTGTCTGTTTTTTGTTCAAATAATGTATGTAAATAATGTATTGCTTGATTGACAAACAGCTGTCATGTCACCCGTAATTTGCAGAGGCGCATTTTGAATTCTCGGGCTGCAGTCCCCGCGTGGAGGTTTCGTTGGTCGTTGTCTATTACGAAAGAATATCAAATCTGCGAGGATGTGATTGATGTGATGATGTTAAACTGGATAAAAATATTATTTCAGGGAAGATCGTTTCACGGTCGTGTTTATCCGTTGCTAGGAAGTTTTTTTTTTTGACATAACAGTTCACCATATTAGCGTGATTATTTTTCTTAGGTAGATATAAACCCGAAAGCAATGCCCAACGGAAACATTCATGATCATTGTTTTTGATGTTTATTACTGCTCTTTTGTTTGTTATATCACGTGGTAATTCAATATATGAAGAACCATGCAATGGTTTATATTTATTAACATTAACGGCTATGTGGTTTATGTTTACCAAACTCCATCCACTATCTTTTCTTTCAAACTTTGTGAATCTCTCTGTTATTTCGTTTACGAGGGATATGAAAAATCTTTATCACTGCTCACATTAAAAAGTTGATTGTTTAATTGAAAATCAAATGTATTTCTTAACTGTTTGGTATCCTGACAAAAATTTGCATTTAAAATAAAATTAACTTTTAAAGCACAATGATCTACAACTGATCGATTTAATAAAGTAAAAATAGTATCTTTATTTTTTTCTAAAAACGATTCGGGGGTTACAAAAGGTTGGTTATCATTTTTATTACTTGATATTCTGTAAGTAGCAACCCTGTTTCGGAATGCATTTTCAATTAGCTGAACGTTGATTAATTCGCTGTCTGAACTAAGAACATTGTTTTTGTGGTTATTGCTTTTCAAATGGTTTGCTAAATATCTTTTTATCACATACACATGGCACACAGAACATTCAATTTTATCATTATTTTTTGTGCTTACGTCAATACAGCAAGCTTGTGTTGTAGAAGTTGATGCTGAATCACTGCTAGTTGAAGGTTGATTCTTCTTTGTTGATGCCTTAGACACAGGATCCGTAGTTGCAATTTCTATTCCACCTCCAACTTGTTGGGATCTAAAGAAATAAAATACAATATCACAAATAATATAATTACATCATTACTTATAATATGATTACCAGAAACAAAGATTAATAATAACTACAAAATACTAACTTGTCTATTTCTTACAATGCAAACAATACGCTTGCATTGGTAGGACTCCGTCTACTACATCAGTAGTTGATATATGAATACCCTGTGTTTGATTCCTATGACCCTCACATGGGGTATAATATGGTTTAATATCTTGATCTTCGAAAATTGAATCAGGTAATAAGCCATCAATAAACCACAATCGGATAAATCCATGAAATTTCTCCATAATTAACTTTTTGCTAAAACTTGCTATCTCGCTACGTTCTAATTTAGGCTCAAGATAAAATGCCATGTTGCAAAACTGAATCACACAACACCACAGGTACAAAACACTGAAACTTCAATTTGTTATAGATAATTTTAAAACTGGGGACCGACTTTTATACCACTATCCCCTCCGTATCCGTAAGTCAGGTAAGGAAATATGTAATAACAGGTTTTAACTTAGATCACCCACCCCAACAAGATGCAGGGTAGAAAAAAAAGAATAACGAATTAAATATTTAAACAGATTGATTAACTTACATTTCATATTTTTGTTGACTTAGAGATTCACACAAATTATATATTTCTTGGTCTTCAAAATATTCCTTCTCCGCGTCTTCACATAATTGAAGAAGTTCAACATCACAATTATCATTTCCAATTTGCATGCTATACATATAGATTAAAAATCAGGATAGTATAAGTTTTTTATACTTTGAAATTTAAAGTGTTCCTTCAAATTCTATCTCTGATTAGTCAATTGTAATTGTAAATTTTAGAAACGAAGTGAGCTGCAAATCACGTGTTCAAAAATAATTGAACACGTGATTTGCAGCTCACTTCGTTTCTAAAATTTACCCCCCAGCCTCAGCCTTTTTATATGAATTCGTGTTGAAAAAAAGGTCACGGCTGGTGGGGACAGAGGACCACCTAGGTAGGTAGCGACGAGTTTAAACAGGATTTCGGGGACAGGTAAATTTTTGTTTGCAGCGGAATGTTTTCTAACAAAAGATTAAATTATCAAAAGAATTCTAAAGAATTTAAACGACAGATCTTTTGTGCATTTACTTTCTATGAAAATCGCGTGTGACTTCAAACCCGATTGATTTATATCTTTCTCAGAAACGAATAAAAAGTAAATTATTACCTTCTTCAAAGGACATCTAGCAAAACAGGTAAAGTTCTCAAGCCGACAGCATAAAGAAAAAACTAATAATAGAAATTGCGACTTTAAATTAGAGCACCAAAGGAGTCTTTAAACATCGCACCGCCCCACCTATCTAACTGGTATAAACAGGAATGCAATAAATCACACACCGAATCCTACATTACCAAAGATATTATAATAAATAATGGGAACTTCGTTTACGGAAACGTACAGCATACTTACAGGTTGAAACTTGTTCAAAACACAGTCATGTTATTGTCCACCAATAAATAGCAGTCGGTTGTCACATATACCAAAGTAAATTAGTAAATAGTTAAATTAGTAAATTTAAGAGTTAAAAAAAAAATTAAGACAACACAAATATCTAGACTAGAAATAATCTAAAATCAATACAATAATATTTCTAAAATTGGATTTGCATAAAATAATTTACCCAAAAAAAAATTAAGACAACACAAATATCTAGACTATAAATAATCTAAAATCAATAGAATAATATTTCAAAAATTGGATCTGCATAAAATAATTTACCCAAAAAAACATTAAGACAACACAAATATCTAGAATATAAATAATCTAAAATCAATAGAATAATATTAAAAAAATTGGATCTGCATAAAATAATTTACCCAAAAAAACATTAAGACAACACAAATATCTAGACTGGAAATAATCTAGAATCAATAAAATAATATTTCAAAAATTGGATTTGCATAAAATAATAAATTTTAGGCAAAAACTGAAAACGAATAGATACTAAATAACTAAAATTGAAGGGGTTGAAACATATACCAGAAGTTTCATATTGTGCTGTAACACATATAGATACGTTGAAATTTGCATATATATTCGCGAAATGTCAATTAATTACTTTAGGTATGAATTTGATACCTACTCCAGTCCAGACTAATAAAGAGTAATGTAATTGTGTCAGTTCGCGGGGTTTGTTAGATCATTAAAAATCCCGTTAAGTTATAGGTAGTAAAATATTAATAATAATAATTATATCACCATGTGAGATTGAAATAGTTCAGGTAAATTACCTACTCAAAATGTAACGTAAAAGAATATTGATATTGGCTTCTTCAAAACGAGTTTACAGGTTTGAAAGAGACAGCGACGTGTGAGTGCTAATAGAACGTAACAGCCCATATAAAAAATACCTATTGAAATACCTAAACTTTGGAAACTTTAGGTACTATACCTAGTCTTTCATAAGGAGTAACCAATGAAGCAATTATAAAACCAATGGCAAATACGTAAAGAACAAATTACAACGTAGGAGTATGCCCCTGCCGAGCTCGGTAACAATGCGATGTCGCCGAGTCGAGCTAACAATAGAGACAATAGGAAAAGGTGAGCAAGGGTTCTATTGTGGTGTCGAAGAGCGTGTATTGTTTAATTAGCGGAGTGCCTAAGTGCTGAAGGAGGCTCCAGGCACTGTTGAGACCTAGTGCAATCGATCTAAATGGGGGGCTAAACGTACTAAAACATACCTAGCAATGCACCGAGGAGAAGTTTCATAAGTTGCGAAACTTCTATGGAGAATATTCTCTGGAACTTAAATTTAATGAACAATCTTATCGTGTCAGAACCGAGGTAGACACACGCCATTTTAAATATTATGCCTGCCTGGTTTACTAATATGTGGCGTGTAATATTATATATTACACAAAATGTTAAAGTTCTCATGGGAACATTCTCACAGAGAACTTTCTAAGTTTCTTTCATGTAATTTCTCGGAAATTTCCGAGAACATTTCTGCAATTTCTGCAATTTGCACATTCAAAAAAGTTTGGTATGTTACATACCAAACTTTTTTTTTTTTAGGTTTCATAGCCCTGAAAAACCACCATAATCCCGAAAAACCATTGTTTTGGTAGTGGGAAAACGATGGGGTAGAAACGGTGAATCTATACTACTCATGCTGCAAACAACTTCTTCGATAGGAAGATACGACCTTATGTTTTTTGTCTGTTTCTATTCCATTGAAGGTACGGAATCCTCTATTATGGGTGGTCCGACATGCACTTGCCGGTTTTTAAACTTTCCCCCTACCCATACTAGGTAGTGCAAGGTAGGAACGACCCCTAAATTTTGATAGACCTCGGCAGATCCTCATTCCTAGTTAAGAAGAACACACGCGAATGAAGAACTTCCTTCTCTTTGGGAGTCGGTTAATAATTCAGATCAATGCCTAGTTAATTGACTATAATATAGGTACAGTACAGGTTAGCTGTTTTTTGTGGAAGATGGACAATTAAATTTATTTTTATAATCTAGACTGCAATTATTATTAATTAGTGTGTGTAAATAGGCTTAATTTATGGACAATTCTCTAGAACTAGACCCTTTATCATTAGTTTTGAGTGTTTTTAAACGTTTAATTAGTTGAAATCAGGGAAGTGCATCTATAATTGGTTACTTAATGTTCGTAATGATGGTTCATTACGAATGGCTACCTGTTACGTGTAATTAATAAGATCTTGATGACACAAGGCTTAATAAGTGGGCGACGTTGCACCGAAACCCAAATATCGAAGCAGTTACTGATGTTAGCGCCAGTTCGGAATTAAACCTTGCGGGAAGTGGATGTGCGCCGGCCCCGCTCGAGACGACCAGTGCGTGTAACAGAGGTACTGTCGGGAAGCCGCATAAGGGGCTCACTAACTATACCGTTTATTGATGGACAGGAAATTGGGTAATTTGTCCTTTTATTATTACGACATCGGCGTTACTAGGGCTTTCTTACACCAGTGTTGAGCAATACTCACAAAGTTATTTAAATTAGATACCTAGTTATTTTATCATTAGAGGAACTTGTTTTGGCTGATGCTAATGTTGTTCTCGTTTGAATTTATAAGAAACTTGCTTTTTTAGAGGAATTTCGGCTGGTTTATAGCCATTGACCGCGAGGGAAAGCCGTTATTTAGGTATATGTACCTGTAGTGGCTGTAGTAAATATATCTACTTGTCCTTAGGTAGGTAGCTACAAATGTGTAGTGGTAAAATTATTAGTAGAGATAAACTTTTTTTATTATATTTACCCTTCCGATCCTTTTACTAATAAATCCACCTATAGTAAGCTAAAGCTAAAGCTAATTTGGTTTATGTATTATTTTATGTACGTACTAGCCTTTTCCCGCGGCTTAGCCCGCGTACTATAAGTACTCAAAAAGGATACGATACCCATGTTGATTTTCAGACTTTGTGACCACATTTGCCCCTTTTAGGGGTTGAATTTTCAAAAAACCTGAAACACGTGTTTACTCATTTATCGTTAGGAATACTCCTGTGAAGTTTCGAATAAAATAGTCTAACAAATCTTGATTCGCCATACAAACTTTGGACCCCCATTTTACCCCTTTAGGGGGTGAATTTTGCAAAATCCTTTCTTAGTGCATCCCTAGACCTTATAAGAAACCTACGTGCCAAATTTGGAATCTCTAGAACCAGCGGTTTGGGCTGTGCGTTGATATGTCAGTCAGTCAGTCAATCAGTCAGTCAATCAGTCAGTCAGTTTCTTCTTTTATATATGGATTACGCAAATTCGACCATGTTTCTAGTTTTCGTTCTCAACTCAAATGGCTCCCTATCCGTCACCGCCGTAACTCTCACATACTTTCTTTACTCTTTTCTATACTTTTTAACCCTGCAACTCCCCGCTACCTCAAAGAGCGTTTCTCTTATCTTAATTCTATTAGATCCTCTCAAAAATTGCTCCTAAAAGTGCCATCTTCATCTTCCAAATTTTATAATTGCTCATTTACGTTCCAGGCCGTTCGTTTGTGGAATTCTCTCCCTCTCAAACATAAAACGCGCGCAATCTATTGGTAGCTTTAAATCGCAACTTAAGAAATACTATTTATCTCTTCCTTAGGTTTTTAAGTTGACACTGTTGTTTCTTACTGTGTGTATTATATATGTATATATGTACGTATATGTATGTTTATTTTGTATTTATTTAAGTATGTATATTCATATGAATGTGCTGTGTTATCTATTTCGTCTCTTTTGTTTCTATGCACCACCTACTGCTTATTGTTTTTCTCTAGTCTCCACTACCCAAAGGTTGTCTGGAAGAAATCGCTCATTAGCGATAAGACCGCCTGTTGTTACCTCTACCTAAATTTATCTAATTGTAAAATTTGTGCTTGTAACTGTATGAGGTGTGCAATAAAGAGTATTTATTATTATTATTATTACTTATTTGGACACCCCGTTACTGTCTATGGAAAAGACCTAATAATTATCACTCTCTTGATGTGGTTGTAATTACTGACATAACAAAACTAAAATCACACTAGTTAGTAGTTTAAAATATAGATAGTAACCGCCAAATCAAGAGTGTTGGCAGATTAAACACGAATCATTAACCAACTAAAATAGTTTCAGGATCGGGGAGGATGGCGACAAAGAAAGCTCCTGAGCCGAAGTCTTCGACGAGCACTGCTGACGCTACAGAGTCCACTCCACTCGTCTCGAAAAATGTGAGTCTTTGTTATTTAGACTATTTATTTATATTTAGTTGCGTTTGCACACGACATAAAAAGGTCAAATACGGCTTTTCGAGAACCAAAGATTTCCTATGGCATGATTATTCCTTAGGATCCATGGATGGATTTGAGAAGTGGAGCCACCAAGATTTTTGATGTAAATTTTTAGGGGGGGTAAATAATAAACATTCTTGAAAAACATAGGAGGTGATTTAGAGAGCCTTATTATTTGTTCATTAAAAAAATGTAATTTTACATTTAACGAATTATCGAAAATTATTTTTTAATACCTAACAAACTTTCTTTCTCAGTTCTCAGTTTGACCAGTACTGTTTGTCCGCGATTATCTCGCGTTTGGCTGAACCGATATATGTAGATGCGGTTTACAGAAAAGTATTTATATGCCAAACTGCGAGACGTGGCTCTCACACTTGTCTCGCTAGGTGATAGAGTGAAATCCATCTGTCCACACGTGTCCACACCTAACTGTCAATTTGTCAGTAGGTCTCACTAGAGCGCTTTGTCTATGGCTATGGCCACCGTTTTAGATGTCACTCTTGAGTGATTCCCATGTGATTCCACCCCAAATTTCAACTGTCACAAAAGTGTGATCTCATAGTTGTCTCGCTACCTACTGTCAGTTATGCCATGTCGAATAGAGGCCCTGGAGGTTTCAGTATACGACGTTTTGGCGAAGGCGGTTCCCTTAATTTTTTTAAAGAAATGATTAGGTACAATAATTGTTGAGTTATTACGCCGGCAGCGACTTACTACTACTAAGAGTTTATTATTAATGCAGATTATCTACGCTTAAATAGAAGCTTTTCCTCGCGAGTTCGCCTGCGTGAAATTAGTAATCCAACCCCCTTTTTACCCGAACTCTCTCTACAAACCTCTAACCCCTATTACACCCCCTTAACCTTAAGGGTTAATTTTCAGGATAAAAATATTGTATGTTCGATTACGGGACTGAAACTATCTCTATACCAAGTTTAATCTAAATTGGTTCAACGTTTAAAAATTCCCCATACAAACTTTGATTTTGGAAATAAAAACTGTTCTAATTCTATCCCGATACTCAAACTATAACTATACTAAGTTTCAGCTAAATCGGTGCAGTGGTTAAAAAATCCCCATTCAAATCTCCAACCCCCATGTCACCCATTAACGTTAAGGGTTGATTTTCGCGATTACAACTATTTTATGTTCCTTCCCGGGACTTAAACTATCTGTATACCAATTTTCATCTATAAATCGGTTTAGGTGTTAATAATTTCACATACAAACTTACAACCCCCTTTTCACCCCCTTAAGGGTTGATTTTCGGGATGAAACCTACCCTATGTCCTTTCCCGGGATTCAAACTATACCTCTCTAAATTTGAGAAGATACATCTTTGCATATTCTTTCAATGAAAATTGTTGAAGCGTTTACGAGTTATAATTTTATAAAAAACCCTTTCCACAGGCAGCTATGACCTTTCGATAATTATTTTTTCTTATTCTATTGAAATTATGCGTGATCCGATACGAAATGGGCCGGTTTTTAAAGTAGGTTTTCTAGCTGGCTCAAGGTTTTCTGATCTTAGAAATGTTTTATCAAAATCAGTTCTGATGTTCGGGAGTTTTCATATTTCATTAAATTTATCATAGTTATATTTGAACAACTGTGCACAGTGAGCTGAAGAAAAGATTAATCTTCATGTTTATACCTAGGCGTAAATGCATGAAATAAATAACCGTAATTTTTTTAATGATCAGTTTTAATTTCTGCAACTTATACCTTGGTACCTGTGCTGTGCAGTAGTAACTGTTCTGCACTTTTTGGTGAGCCAGACTATTTAAATGAAATGAAATATACGTTTATTTCAGGTCCGGGAGCCCATAAGAATTGTTAGTTACATTACATTACATGTCAGTCATCTTTTTACCTGTTAAATTCTTAAAGGGTCTACGAGTAAAGTAGGTATAGTAGTAGGTAATGTGTGTGGTTGAATTTACATTACTATTGATAATATCATACCTAGATTATTTTTATAACAAAATTCAATCACTCCGAATAACCGAATAAAATACATCTAGACACACGACAGTGTGTCCGCCAAGTTCGAGCAAAAAAAAGCGACACACCGGCCGTGGGTTATATTACACGAACCATTTCGGGCCAATTTCGACCACCCTATAACTCAAAACATATTTTATCTACGCATATGAAATTTCGAGTGTCTGTTGACATCCCCTTAATTGTCTAGAATACAAAATTTCATTATTTTACCTATAGCAGTTCTTGAGATATTGACGTCAGAAAATCGCTATTTTTACTATACACTCACTCACTGACTCACTGACTCATCAAAAACCAAGACCACTTCCAATGGTCGTACTGACTTGAAATTTGGCATGGAGATAGGTCTTAAGGTCAAAGTAAAGGGAAAAATCTGAAAACGGCCAAGTGTGAGTCAGTTTTAAAAATAGCGAAGGTGTAACTTTGTTCTACTATGAAGTCATAATGAACTAAATGGGTCTATCTTCCAATGGTCGTACCGACCTGTTTGGCTCGAAGGTTTGTCTTTAGGTCGAAATAAAGTAAAAATCTGAAAATTGCGAAGTGTGAGTCAGTTTCGAAAACAACGAATGTGTAATTTTGTTCTACTATAAGTAGGTATGGAGTGGAAATGAGATAAGACTTATTTAAATTTAGGTACATACCAATTTAAGACAATACATGTTTGTCTTAAAGACAAGAACAATAAAATTGTTCACCACTCTGTGTGTGTCTGTTGCGGGAACCGAACCCACGATTTACGAAGTGCAAAGCAGGTCACTAGGTACACTAGGTGCGCTAAATCAGTCAAACAAAAATGAAAAGACTATTTTTTCTCGCATAGTCTAAATAATTTCTAATTTTACAACTAATAAAATCGCAGATTCAAGAACATGGAAATCATATATACTCTAAGATGGAATTATATATACTACTGCCCATCTCACCCTCCGATACGCCACGGGATGAGATGGGATGGTGCACTTCTAGGGCTACATAATAGGCCATTAATTATAATACCTACTGATAGGTAGGTATTACCAAGTTATTAATTATCTATGTAGGTAGCGTACTTACAAAAAGAATAAAGTACGTTATTGATGTATGTAATTATATGTAAGTAGGTACATTTTATAGGTGTAGGGAGCCAGTTTATTTGTAAAAATCACCTATTAATAAATAGTAAAATAGAATTAGACGCTTAGTATAAAGGGTTATAGTATAAAGTACATACCTAAGTGGAATGAGACATTTCCTAAAGCAAAAGTGATAAAAAAATAATAAAGAACCTACACCTAACAAAAATAAATGAAATCCCATCAAAAACATAAATGTGAAAGGCTGCCAAGTTCGATACTATGGGAACGCTTCGCCTATAAAAGAAGTGAGATCTGAATAAGTACCAAGTTCCATAAAAATACCTCAAATCATAAATAGTTATAGGAATGCACACTTGATTTCCAGCAGTTTTTAAGGTACATTTTGAATAAGTATCACGTTACATAGAAATACCTAAAATTATAATAGTCAGAGAAACGCACACCGGTTTTTTTAGCAGTTTCCTGATAACATTTATTATTTTCAGTACTTTTTAATGATGTAACTTGGCAAGTTTTAATAGAAAATTATATACTTGACACATTGCAGTCCAAAGGTGTCGATTCATTGCATTGAAAAGGTGTGTGGTGTGTGAAAACTTGCCAAGTAACATCATTAAAAAGTACTGAAAGTAATAAATGTTATCAGTTTTAAAAATAGCGAAGGTGTAACTTTGTTCTACTATGAAGTCATAATGAACTAAATGGGTCTATCTTCCAATGGTCATACTGACCTGTTTGGCTCGAAGGTTTGTCTTTAGGTCGAAATAAAGTAAAAATCTGAAAATTGCGAAGTGTGAGTCAGTTTCGAAAACAACGAATGTGTAATTTTGTTCTACTATAAGTAGGTATGGAGTGGAAATGAGATAAGACTTATTTAAATTTAGGTACATACCAATTTAAGACAATACATGTTTGTCTTAAAGACAAGAACAATAAAATTGTTCACCACTCTGTGTGTGTCTGTTGCGGGAACCGAACCCACGATTTACGAAGTGCAAAGCAGGTCACTAGGTACACTAGGTGCGCTAAATCAGTCAAACAAAAATGAAAAGACTATTTTTTCTCGCATAGTCTAAATAATTTCTAATTTTACAACTAATAAAATCGCAGATTCAAGAACATGGAAATCATATATACTCTAAGATGGAATTATATATACTACTGCCCATCTCACCCTCCGATACGCCACGGGATGAGATGGGATGGTGCACTTCTAGGGCTACATAATAGGCCAACAATTATAATACCTACTGATAGGTAGGTATTACCAAGTTATTAATTATCTATGTAGGTAGCGTACTTACAAACAGAATAAAGTACGTTATTGATGTATGTAATTATATGTAAGTAGGTACATTTTATAGGTGTAGGGAGCCAGTTTATTTGTAAAAATCACCTATTAATAAATAGTAAAATAGAATTAGACGCTTAGTATAAAGGGTTATAGTATAAAGTACATACCTAAGTGGAATGAGACATTTCCTAAAGCAAAAGTGATAAAAAAATAATAAAGAACCTACACCTAACAAAAATAAATGAAATCCCATCAAAAACATAAATGTGAAAGGCTGCCAAGTTCGATACTATGGGAATGCTTCGCCTATAAAAGAAGTGAGATCTGAATAAGTACCAAGTTCCATAAAAATACCTCAAATCATAAATAGTTATAGGAATGCACACTTGATTTCCAGCAGTTTTTAAGGTACATTTTGAATAAGTATCACGTTACATAGAAATACCTAAAATTATAATAGTCAGAGAAACGCACACCGGTTTTTTTAGCAGTTTCCTGATAACATTTATTATTTTCAGTACTTTTTAATGATGTAACTTGGCAAGTTTTAATAGAAAATTATATACTTGACACATTGCAGTCCAAAGGTGTCGATTCATTGCATTGAAAAGGTGTGTGGTGTGTGAAAACTTGCCAAGTAACATCATTAAAAAGTACTGAAAGTAATAAATGTTATCAGGAAACTGCTAAAAAAACCGGTGTGCGTTTCTCTGACTATTATAATTTTAGGTATTTCTATGTAACGTGATACTTATTCAAAATGTACCTTAAAAACTGCTGGAAATCAAGTGTGCATTCCTATAACTATTTATGATTTGAGGTATTTTTATGGAACTTGGTACTTATTCAGATCTCACTTCTTTTATAGGCGAAGCATTCCCATAGTATCGAACTTGGCAGCCTTTCACATTTATGTTTTTGATGGGATTAGAATTACAGAAACACACACACGTTACCTACTACTATACCTACTTTAGACCCTTTAAGAATTTAACAGGTAAAAAAATTTTTGGAATACCGGGAGTTCTACTAAGTAGTCGAAGGTTTCTCCAGCAGTCTCCAGGGGTAGTAGGGAACTGCACTGGCGGACCCTTCCATGTGTATGTTAGTTCGTGACCAAAAATTTATTGATATTCCATGGATGGGTGACTGACTCCTTGGGGCGTAAAAATTGGTTTCGGTTTACAGGGAAATCTGCTAATCCTATTATATTTCCCTATCGAAAAACGTGGAGCTAAACATTTGACAAACTATGTAGGTACTAGTTGCTAACAAATAGTTAGTGTTAAAAAATGAATATGATGTACTTAAAAACAAACCGTATCCCACGGCAATTCCATGAAATAGGTAAATAAGCATTAGGTAACTATACATAATATACATTATACTTATACACTACACTACACTCATGTCCTTGAGTACCTAGGAATTAGTACTTACCTACAACTTATTGTTACTAAGCTTCGTAAGTACGAGATCTGATGTAATATATTTAATATAATACGGGTCACAGTAGTGGTGGCGGATAAGGGTTTCAGGTGTGCCCTTACACGTTAACCACAGAAATCTCGAGGATTCTACTGCAACATAGCTATGTAGGTAGATATTCATGTAGGTAGATGTTCGTTTTTATGCGTATTTTTTAAATGTTAAAGTATGTACTTATGTACATAAATTGATGTCACTTTGTCAGGCGTACACAATATTTGCGTTACGAAATACTTAAGTAGTTTATTAGATTTGATCGGTAGGTATCAAGTCGCTTTAATGCGTTCACCTGACCGCGGAAATATGACCCTGACCTGCCGAATCGATGACATTCTGCTTCTTAATTTACCTATGTTATTTGAGGTATCAGAATCGTTATCTACATCAAGTTTTTTTAACTGACTTGTGATAACTAAGATGATTCGGATTCAGACTTTGGTTTGTGCATGTCGGCGAAACGATTAATTGCTTATAACTTACTAGCTTTTGCCCGCGGCTTCGCTCGCGTTAAATTCGGGGTAACACCCATATAAAATTTCACCCCCTCTTTTAAGGGGTTGGGTGCAGATTTCCAAAAAAAAATGATGCACGATTTTTTTGTTAGTCACAAATAGTCCGCATACCAATTCATAGCTTTCTACCTTGAAAATTGCGGAATGCTCCATACAAACTTCCACCCCCCATTTTAGGGAAGTGGGGGGTTAGAAAGAGACAAAAAGTAGCTTATGTCACTCTCCATCCCTTCAACTATCTCCACTTAAAAGATCACGTCAATTCGTCGCCCCGTTTTGCCGTGAAAGACGAACAAACAAACAAACAAACACACACATACACTTTCCCATTTATAATATTAGTATGGATAAATAGTAGATTGTTTGACAAGGGTCTAAAGTAGGCCATATTACCACGAGGTGGTTATTTTCCCGAACGAAGTGAGGGAAAATTGTTCGAGTGGTAATATGGCTTTTAGACCAGAGTAATGCATACTATTTTTCACTTCGATTGCGAGAAAATAAGATAAAAATACTTATTATTTACGCACAATAACTGAACTAAGATTAAATTATGGTTTAACTTGGCGGTCTTTTAATTTTTTTAACTTCTTTGAGATAGATACAAAATATAAACACCGCGAATAAATGCCACAGACGACGGTATAATTAGCTCTTTAAAGTAGCTATTAGACATTGCAATTTGTAGGGTCCAACCTGTCGGGTTGGTAGGTGTAATGGTACTTAGGAAGTAGGAGTCCCGATCTAGGGCGATCGGCAGTGCCCCGACACCCGCAACTGTTTATGGAGGTCGTTAGAGTTATTTTACCTTTTTTATTTATAATGTTAGCCATTCTCTACACATTCCGTCTGGTTTTTTATTTAAAATAAAAGTTAAATTGTGTAGATTCGCTGGTAATTAATATATTTATCTAGTTTTGTATTTAAATCATAGAAGGGTTGGGCAGATGAATTTAAATTCAGGCAGCTCGAGCGGTCATTTAAATATCTACAATAAAAAAAACAGTTTCAGATTTTATTTAATGTGTACTGTTATGAGTACTATCACCGTGCTTCACCAAATACATTTTTTAGATGTTTTGAAGGCATCTCTGTAAACGTTGAGCTAGGGTCGGTAGGGGCGATTTGTAGGGAAAGTGTAATAACGTGCGTTGGGGCCGACAGGAGTTGGACACAACCGATTGGGCCCTACAAATTGCCATGTCTAATAGCCGTTTAAACAGTTTAAACATGCTTTAAAGCGCTTCCAAAAAATTACAATATTTTTTAATGATTATGAAGTAGGAACTAAAAAACACCTCACGTTTTGAGAAATAAATTGCGTTTCCCCATTGGTCGATTTTAACATTACTGTATTCTGATTGGTTGATATTAAATACAATGTTTTTTTAAGGACTTTAATTATTTACACAGTATACGCACCAAAAAAGTATCTAGCGTTCCGATTAACTTCGATATGTGTGTTGTGATTGGTGGATTTAATATGGTGAAGTGTTCCGATTGGTCAATTTAAAATGTTTTGTAAATCACAAATATGTATACATACTAGCCCTAGGGGCTAAATGTACTACTTTAGTCCGCCTTGGTAAGCATAATATGACACACTTTTTGAGCATGAGAAGTGAAAAGTATATTTTTCACAGGGACCAGAGGACCCACCAACGGGCCGCGAAGACGGCGGAGGCCTATCCATGAAGCAAACGGTCCTTCTAATAGCCGGGGAGATGGCGGGCAGCGGAGTGCTGGCTCTACCAAGAGCGCTCGCTAGAACTGGTATACGTTGTATTTGTTGAGCTAGGTAACACTGAGACTGAGATTCATTTAACGGATCTTCAGGAGCAACGAAATCAAGTCACTTTGTCCGGTTTTCTTTACCTGAATGTACGTACTGTCTGTGCCGGCCGTGTCTAAGTCGATACTTAGACAGAGACACGGTGACGATAGACTATGTATACTTAGAGTATGGCATGAACAGACAGAGCAGTGCGAGCAGTGCAAGCAGTGCGGCTTCGGCACGGTACAGTGTGCACACTCGAAAATGTTAATTTATTGGTATAAATACTTTTTTTTAAATACTTCTCTGTTATCTGCAAGCGCCGTTATTTTGATAACACATTTTCATTCATCGATGTTGTAATTATCTCGCACCGCGAACAATGATTCTATTTAACTTAGCAAGATGTATGTTATCTTTGTTTTTCAGGAGCGCATGATAGGCAATGTTTACCTTATGCGCTGCTTTCCATTTAATGTGAAAATTATATATGTATGTGTATGAAACACAGATGAGTTATTAATTTTCACATGTTCAGCCATATTCTCCACTCTTAAATGCGTTTAAACGTAGTTACTTAATTCGTTTGTTGCTACTTAAATGCGAATTCTTGAGAACCAATGCATGTGGGGCGGCCTCGGCCACCTTGAACTTTGTTCATGCCGCCTGTCCCGTCATGCAGCACTCAACGACATTCTGAGGGGAGCGCTCGTTAGCGCCAACGTTCCCGCCGCTTTAGAACGCCAGATCGTGCGGGATGTCGTTGACCCCCTGGAGGATGGGCCGTGCGCTGGTGTGGGACGCCACCTGCGCCGACGCGTTGGTGGCGTCCTATCTTTAAGCGACAAGCAGGTGGGCCAGGGCGGCGGCGGATACCCGAGAAAATATAAAAATTTATCAACATAGCTGTTTCGTAGCTTTTGGCGTCGAGACACTTGGTCCGTGGGAGCGGGGGCACGAGGGCTCTACAAGAGGCTCAACTAGCGCCTCAAGAGGCTACAGGTGAGCCACGTGCAGGCGGCTTTCTTGCGCAAACACTTGCTTCGCAATTCAGCGCGGGAATTCCTTGCCGAGAGGGCCAAATTTGGAGTTTAATTTTTAAGCAGTTTATAAAAAATGGTACATTCGATCTACTTTGGATGTATAGTTAGATGCAAAATATTAGGAAGGTACTTATTAAGTTATCTTGTGTTTAGGATGGTTCGGTGTCCCGGTTATCATCCTAATGTGCGTGATCGCGGCGTTCAGCGGCAAGAGGCTGGGCGACTGCTGGACCATGATCGAGGCGCGCGACCCCAAGATGAGGAGCAGGCAGCGAAACCCATACGCAATCATCGCCGAACAGTCATTAGGAAAAACTTGGAGGTATTTTTATAACACATTCCTACTGAATAAAAATTATTAATTACCTAATTCATTCGTATATATTGATTGGCTTTTTATTAGTGTAATTTGACAGATTTTTTCTTAATTATTATAAATTGCCCTGTGTCTAATGACGATGGTATTAATCTAATGGCGACCCGCTTAATAATTGTTTCCGTCGTGAGTCTATACAAAAGGAACAGTTGCAGTATATGAGCGGTTTCATATGCACCACTTACACTATTAGCGCAGTTCTACAAGACTGAACTGCACTGCGCTGACCGCCCAATATAGCGCTGAGCTGAGATCTCAAATAGTTGCTAGGATAGTGGTCTGGTACGGGCGAATATTTTTTTGAGAATAGTACCACTGTGTTCGGCTAACGTCCTCAATTTAGAAATGTATGCTAAATGGATCTGGCGGAGGATCCCATCTGCTCAGACTTGCTTACGCTGCGTGGGTACCTACGGATTGTATACCTACCTATATAATTTAAACAACTTGGGGACAATTTGCACAGGGACATGGTATTTATTTAGGTAAGAGATATAATTTAATATTAAAATGGCTTAGTTATTTGCTTATCTGGTCCTAGGCTATGAACAATGAAATTAAGCTTAGCAATTTAATATTATTCATACAAATATATTACACAATTTTAATGAAGTTCTAAAAGTTATAGTTTGGTATATTTAGTAGATATAAAGCGCAGACTGGATCACGGGAATTGACCTTTGGGCCTTCATTCTGCTGTATTTTGGAGGATATGAGATAACCTGGAGTTTACTGTATGGTCTATTGTCGTTCAAGCTTTTACTAGGACCTTAAATTTTAAATAAAAAAAACTTTGATCATAAAAAATAAACTTCACCATACTAAGAGCTAGATAAAGGTTCAACGAGCGTAGCCGATGTAACCGGTTTCAAACTCGGAACAGATTTGGTTACAACCGAGATAGGTTTATTTTAGTAGCATACCTCTATTTAAGAACTTGCCCATTTTAGAGATAGTTTTTTTGTTTTTAGTATTTTTAAGTAAGTTAATTTTAGGTTATTTACATAGTTTATTTAAGTTTTCTCATGTACCTATTATGTTCTAATGAAGAACTTATGAGTTAACCTATATATTACTTTGCTCCTTTAGGAATCAAGTACCTATACCTAATACCGTTTAATCACGCGAAATAAATATAAATTAGGGTTTTTAAACATCAAGCTGAAAAACACACGCTCGTGTTTTAATGGCCTTCATTATGAATGCTACATAACATCTACAGTCACATCTACTTAATACTAGTTAAAAATCTACTTAATTAAGAATCACCACCACTCTTTAACTCAGTCTAGGTTTTCGATAAAATGATTAATTAGCAATAAAACACTCACTTCTATTGTTGGTTGTAGGCTATGATTAAAGTAAAAAGAAGTTGTAGGTAGGTATACATATCGTATAGTCTGTTCTTACTGCTTACATTGCATACTTCGTTATTTTCTCGGAGAGGGAGTCTCCGGAAGGCCACATTCCGGCTGCATCATTAGATCAGCTCAGCACCGTATGAGTACCTATATAATTGCATTGATATATACAAAATTTGATACGGAAGCACACCAGATTTTGGGTCAATCAGACATTGAAAAAGGATCAAAAACTTACAAGATTTGTATCAGCAACTACTACTAGGACACATGATGAAGCTAAATAAATGTAAATAAAACTTTAAAGTAATAACTACGGTGCCAGTGGTTTCAGAGACACACATATTAAACTGTAAGCACCCAAACATAGGTACCTATAATAGGGATATATGACACATGTTGAATTATGCAATCAAATTTAGTTGATAGGATGCAGAATTACCAATACCTATATCCAAATAAAGTGAAAATAAAAATATCTATTGAAATGGTTCAAAATTATCATGCTTCAAAATTTTAATTTTTTTTTTAAGTTCGAAATTTAAAAAAACCTATTATTCCATTCGATTTTTAACATTTTACTGTTAAATAAATTGTACGGTCTAATTTCTGACTTTTGTGTTGCTTTAACGCAATTGGCCGCATATAGACATTTAATCCTCACGACAAAACGAATCGATTGATGCCATACATGAAAAAAATTCACCATGCCTATTAACTGCGGTAACTTTGCGTAGCGTGGTGGTGTCTTGTGCCATAATGGTGACGCTGTTCGGCGCTTCGGTGGTGTACCTACTGCTGGCGGCGCAAATCATCGAGCACGTGTTCCTGTCGCTGCTGCCCACCATGACCATCTGTGTGTGGTACCTCATCGTGGCCGGCGCGATGACGCCGCTGCTGCTCTTCGCCACACCCAAGGACTTTTAGTACGTACGCTAACAATTTTATGTGGGCAACATAGGTTGCCCAAAGTACATATGTGTGCAATCCACTTTCATAAAAAAATAGTACCCAAAATCTGTTCAGTAAACCTATACCTACTTAAAGAGTAGACGAATAATTTAAAAAACTTTTTACAAAAAAAAGATAAACCGACTTCAAAAAGGATAAAATAAATTATTATATTATTTATATGCGTTACAAACTGATATGTTTGAAGTCGGCGCCAAGCCAAAAAGTTACAATACCGGTCAAATCAGCTTCAAGTCTGAAAATCACAAAACAGTTAATACGAACGAGGCGTATGTGTTCAGTGAATTATTCTTCATACTATAGAACTTATTCTGGTATTGACTGTACGTAGGTTTTCATTCTAGTACAGAAAGAAAATATAATCATGCGTCTTATGATGTTTGTTAATAAACTTGTTTACTAGTTGTCGGACTAACCATATCTTGAACGGAGCTCGTGCTTCGGTTTGAATTATTTATTCTACTTCATCTAAGGTGTTTTATCGAAGTGTAAAAGAATTCAATGGCTAGATTGATTTTTCTATAGTCAGACACACTGGGTGTGTGGGTCACACATTTTCAGTAGAAAAAGGACGATATTTAAATTTTCTATGGTTGACCATACGTGTTTTTTATTTTTATTTGCCGCCTTTTTCTGATTATTGACAAAGTAGACGTCTATCAGAGAATATATACATAGGTACCACATTTCATCAAAATTGTATTAGTAGTTTAGACGTGAAAATGTAACAGATAAATTCACATTCACCTTTTCAATATAAGTAGGTATCGATATGTTTTGTGATTTTCAGACTTGAAGCTGATTTGACCGGTATTGTAACTTTTTGGCTTGCCACCGACTTCAAACACATCAGTTTGTAACGCATATAAATAATATAATAATTTATTTTATCCTTTTTGAAGTCGGTTTATCTTTTTTTTGTAAAAAGTTTTTATTTTTCCATTTTTAGTGGTTATATAATTATCATAATCGGACAACGGATCTCGCAATAATCGGTGAAGATATATAAGAAAAAGTTCATAATACGTAACTCAATGTAAGGAAAGTTCCACTTATCATATGTGGACTTCATCATTAGGTCCACTCCATCAAATTGGTGGTTTCCGAGAGAAAACCCTCGAGTTGCTTAAGAAAACACCCAAATCACCATACATATGCCTTTAAAAATTGAGGAGTTCCCTTAATTCGTCATGGATCCCATCATCAGAACAGCACCAGATTAATGTGGAACCATCTCAGAGGTAGTTACTTTCAAACAAAAAAAGAATTCCTGAAATCAGATCACGGGTTTCGGAGTAATCGCTGAACATCCCACATTTAAAAAAATCATCATCATTATCATCAAAACAATTATCACAATGACGTTCACATCATTAAATTGGTGGTTTCCGAGAGAAAACCCTCGAGTTGCTTAAGAAAACACCCAAATCACCATACATATGCCTTTAAAAATTGAGGAGTTCCCTCAATTCCTCATAGATTCCATCATCAGAACAGCACCAGATTAATTTGGGACCACCTTGGAAGTACATCCTTTCAAACATAAAAAGAATTATTCAAATCGGACCACGGGTCTCGGAGTAATCGCTGAACATCCTACATTTAAAAAAATCATCATCATTATCATCAAAACAATCATCATTATCAGGTCCACTTCATCAAATTGGTGGTTTTCGAGAGAAAACTCTCGAGTTGCTTAAGAAAACACCCAAATCACCATACATGTGCCTTTAAAAATTGAGGAGTTCCCTCAATTCCTCATGGATTCCATCATCAGAACAGCACCAGATTAATTTGGGACTACCTTGGAAGTACATCCTTTCAAACATAAAAAGAATTATTCAAATCGGACCACGGGTCTCGGAGTAATCGCTGAACATCCTAAATTAAAAAAAATCATCATCATTATCATAAAAACAATCATCATTATCTGGTCCACATCATCAAATTGGTGGTTTCCGAGAGAAAACCCTCGAGTTGCTTAAGAAAACACCCAAATCGCCATACATATGCCTTTAAAAATTGAGGAGTTCCCTCAATTCCTCATAGATTCCATCATCAGAACAGCACCAGATTAATATGGAACCACCTTGGAAGTAGACCCTTTCAAACAAAAAAAGAACTATTCAAATCGGACCACGCGTCTCAGAGTAATCGGTGAACATACATAAAAAAAAAAAGCCCAAACCGAATACAGAACCTCCTCCTTCTATGAAATTGAAGTCGGTTAATAAAATGTTTGAAATAACAGATAACTGGCACTGCCTCGACTGGAACTGATGACTGCGATAGAGCAGTCGTGGTTTTATAAATACTTATTTGAGATACTCGTACCTACTGTTGGCATACATATGTAAGTGCTACTATTGTATTGTTACAGTTTTACGGGTGTGATTGCCTTCGGGTCTACAGTGTTGGCGTGCGTGCTCTACTTCATCCAGATGATGAACGACGTGAGGCCGTTCGTGTTCCGCTATGGCCTGCACGGCTTCCAAGAGTTCTTCCTGGCTCTGGGAACTATCATGTTCGCTTTCGGAGGAGCCTCTACTTTCCCCACTATACAAAATGACATGGCTGATCGATCCAAGTTCAGTAAGACTCTCCAGTACAGTTTCGGAGGTGAGTTAATGCTATTAAAAGTAATCATCTTAGCGGTAATCTCATTAATGTCAACGCACTCCTGGAGGAGGTCAGCAGCACTCGTGTCGGATGCCATATTGACGATACGTGTCTTAATAATATCAGTTACGCGGATGACATGGTGCTGCTGAGTGCCTCTCCCTGTGGATTGTCAAAATTATTAAACATCTGCGAAAACTACGCACTCAGCCACGGTTTGACATACAATGTCAAAAAAAGCGAATGCATGGTCTTTCAAGCCAAAGGGAAAAAGCTACTGTCTGTACCACCAATTAGACTATATGGAACTCCACTGAAAAGGGTCGATCGATTTAAATACCTTGGGCATGTGGTAACCTCTGACTTGAAAGATGATGATGACATTGAAAGAGAGCGGAGAGCGTTGTCTGTTAGAGCGAACATTGTGGCCCGCAGATTTGCTAGTTGCTTCCCAGAGGTAAAATTAACTCTCTTTAGGGCATTTTGCACTACCTTCTACACTGCAAGTCTATGGGCTCACTATACGCAAAAACAGTACAACGCTCTTCGTATACAATACAACAATGCTTTCAGGGTGCTGATGGGGTTACCCCGTTTCTGTAGTGCCTCAGGGATGTTTGCGGAGGCCAGGGTGGATTGTTTTTACACCACCATGAGAAAATGCTGTACATCCCTGATGCTCAGGGTTCGGGCTAGCTCCAACAGCATCTTGAGGGCGTTGGCGGAGAGATTCGACTGTCAGTACCTGAACCATTGTCATATGATTCATGTGCTGACATCGAATCCCTTCATGACATGAATATTAGGACATGTTTGATTTAATTTTTAATGTATTTTTAATGTGCTTATAATTTTTTTTTTTGACGTCTTTAATTGTAATTAAGTTATTATTTTATTTGTGTTATTTTGTTTTATTATTATAATGTGTTTAATGACCCACGTTGGTTGACAAATAAAGAAATTGAATTGAATTAAATTAGAACTGATAGTATTACAAAGCCGCAATGCTAAATTAAGGAATAAGTAGTATGTAGATACTCGTAATATCTATTATTTTAGAAGAATGGTACGTAATTTAAATATCTTTTGTTAATGTGACACTAAATAACATGCAATTGCAAATGCAATTTTTAGTGCATTGCACTACCATGTGTGAATTGAATAGTAGGTAGAACCTTCAGTAACATTCGAACATCTTAAAAAACTAAATAACTTTTAGTGGTATAGTAGGATACAAATTATTCAATGGTTTATCCAGAAATACGTTTCCAAAATGGAAATACAATATGTTCATGCAATACTGCTTTTGACGGCCTCGTAGCCCAGTTGGTAGTGACCCTGCCTACGAAGCAGGAGGTCCTGGGTTCGAATCCTGGTCAGGGCATTCGTTTGTGTTTACTCGTATCACAGATATTTGTTCCTGAGTTATGGATGTTTCTATGTATTAAGTATTTATCCATATTTATCTATTATATATATCGTCGTCTAGTACCCATAACACAAGCCTTATTGAGCTTACTGTGGACCTAGGTCGATTTGTGTAAGATTGTCCTATAATATTTACTCTCGTGTCGAAGAACTATAACGTATAGCTATACCTGGTACCCATCAAGACGAGTAAAGTCAAACAAAGCTCTTGTGAAAACACGACCCCTTCACACTACTGCGGTTTCCGCATGCGGCGACGGTGTGCGACGACTATATACGTCTATAGCGCTGTCACGCTTGCACACCGTCGCTGCAACCAGTAGTGTGATAATCGCCTTACAAAGCTAAAAGGTCTTATAGTGGAGTACGGGAACGCCTTTTTAACCTATGAAAATGACATAAATCACAAGTCCAATTTTATTTTGTGACCTGTTAGAATCCGTTATGTACTAATAATAAAAATGATTTTCTGACAATTGTTAGCATTGCGCTAGATATAGTACAGTCAAGTGTAAAAATATGGGTGTACTCATCTTACTCAAAAATATGTCCCAGTTTCTTTATTCCGTTGTAATAAGTGCGTAGTACCATATTTATGAGACGATTTTTCGGTACGTATTTTTGCACTTCACTGTACATGTATTTGTTTGCTAGACATAGACAAGATTATGTAAGTTTTATTTTTCTCCACCAGGCTATCGCTTTTTACTATTGCAACATAAATTCACATTTTATAACGGTTTTGTCAAGAGCATATGTCGTCTTAGCCATTTGTAATTCGTTTAGAATTCAAGGTCACTTATATTTTGACAAATTGTTTTCGATTATGCTCACATAATCTATTGACCAAACCTTGACCAAACTGTTATAAAATGACAGATGATTTTGAAATAGTTGAAGGCAATAGTATAGTAAAGGAAAATATGTCTTGTATAATCTTTTCTTATTGTTATTAACAAATATGTACTCGTATATAATACCTAGCGCGACGTCAAAATCTGTTAGAAAATATTTTTTACTATAAGTAATCATATCATATTCTCAAACTAAAAAGGAAAATCGCACTTGTGAGTTATCGAAGCTCAAAACTGTTCGCGTACTGTACTATTATGGCTTGTTAACCAATCAAATACCCATTCTTTAAGCATATTTTTTTGTTAACCTGAATTCCGCAAAGGTTTCATGCATTTTAGTTGTCATTTTAAAGTTGTCGTTTTGTGCGTGGTCATAATCAAAATTGACAATAAAGCTTAATTGGGCAGTAGTTAGATACTCAGATTTAAACAATTTATACAAGTTTGACGAGTCAGTAATAAATTAATATTAAGGCGTAAATTACTATTTTTATAAATACCTACTTATTGTAATTTTTGGCGCCTGTGTGGCTCCTTTTCAATACATAGCGAAAGCCGGTATTATAAATAAGCTATATTATCAAAATGTCATGCCAAGATTAAACTGATATTTTCACAACATGACATTTTCAAAACGTTTGACATGAGGCACCACGATGATAGCTCCCTCCCTCTTTGGCACCACTGTTTTGGTGCAGGTTTTGTGCGGTGATTACGCTTCCTTATAGACTGAGAGCTGGCCACGTCAGATATGAGTGATATGGAACAATAATGAGAGTAACGAAACCCCTCTGTTTAGTTTTGCAATACTATGCTTGTTTCTAGATCCGGACATCTGGCAGCTGTAAAGTGGTGGAGGTCAAATAATGCAAATAACTTAAAGAAAACAAATCTTAGAGTTCAGAGTTTGATGCAATATGATGGGAAATTATGTAATTAATTAGATTATATCATAGCCAAAAGTTTCTGTTGAGGGAAAGTAGTGCCAAGTGATGTATAATGCAATTTGTAGTTATTCGCCTACTGTTTTTGTTTCCGCAACAATACACAAAGATTTTTTCTTCTAATATTAAAATATAGACCCTGCCCTATATAAATGACACAAATTTGGCAGTTTTTACCTATTTTGGTATTACTTTTTTCCAACTGAAAATTTTTGTTGGTCTGTCACTCTGAACTCCACTCATTAAATGCTGCCAGATGTCTGGATCTAGCAATAAGGATGGTAGAACAATATAACTTAGTCAGGTTTCATTGCTCTCATTATTTTGTCATATCTGACGTGGCCAGCTTCATTCCATTACTTATTATTCCTCCAAGCTACTCGTAGTACCAATATAAGTATGATCTGTCATGCCCAGCTATCTTGCTGCTGTACCTGCCCATCGCCACCGCCGGGTACGCGGTGTACGGCGAGGCCGTGTCGCCCAACATCGCCACGTCGCTGTCGGCGACGCCGCTCACGCTCGTTGCCAACGTGCTGATGGCCGTTCATCTCGTATTCGCGTTCATTATCATCATCAACCCCGTCTGCCAGGAGGTCGAAGAGCTGTATGAAACGCCTAGAGGTAAGATTAGTACTTGCCTGCTTATTTCAATTATAGGTTCCTCCCCAAAGACATTTAAGTACGTCATACATATTTTGTGGAAGTTGAAACAATGTTGAGTAGAAGTATCATTTATTTCAATAGCAACTTGTCCGCTTAAAATAATTGCCGATGTTTGCAGGTAGGCGCGTAAAGTCGCAAACTAAAATATTTTAAGTGTCTAAAGTTAGAAGACATGAAAACTGATAATTTATGTAATTTAGTTTAGTGAATTGATGGAGGATTCCTCTGTTTTTTTTTCAAGTGTACCTGTGGTTCGTCTGTAATTGCGAGTCGAATGTCGTATCGTATAGCCTTATCTTGTCACAAACCATCGTTTTGCGTTCAGATTCCGTCGGCTGGCGCATGATAGTGCGGCTGTCGATCATGGGCGCGATCCTGTTCATCGGCGAGAGCATCCCGCGGTTCTACACCATCCTGGCACTAGTGGGCGGCACGAGCGTGGCGCTGCTGACCTTCATCCTGCCCGCCTACTGCTACCTCAAACTCGTGGAGCAGGCGCCAGCGGACCAGGCCGCGTAAGTTTTTACCCGGAAAAATATTTCCATAAGAATAAAAGGCATTTCGAATTTGTTGTATTTGTAGGCCATTATCATAAGTATACCGAGTTCCGTCATTTTATTTATGAATCAACAGCGATCTATGGTGCTTATATTCAGCAGTGCTTACCTACGTGCTTGTGGCTAATAAATTTAGGTAGATGGTGGACACGTTATTTTAATTCTACCTACACGTAAAAATCAAACTTCCGATTGTGAGAAATGAATATTTAAGGCTAGGGTCTCATGTTACTCGGTTCTAATGTTAATCGGTTTGATACGTTGGCGTAAGTAAATATATGTGTTCTGGTGAAATCAAATGTTGACTTTTGCGTTGCAGCAGCCAGCCAGGTTGGATGAAGATGGCGTGCTGGCAGGTGATCGGCGTAGGCGCGGTGGGCGGTGTCATCGCCACTTACAGCGCTGTCAGCGCTATCTTCAGCACTGCACAGGCTACGCCGTGCTACCTGCGATAATCGCATCCGTATTTCTGTCCTAACCCTTTGAACACTAACGTCACCCTTCCCGAGGCCACGGAACATACTCTCCAAATGTGCACCCTCGATGCTCGACGAATTTATTGTACGTAGACACCGGCAGATACCGCCATAAATTGGACGAGCGTGTTCCATAACCAGCAAGAAAAATAGCTGAGCAGGCAAGGTATGAAAATGATATAGTCACCACTTACTTTACTTTGGAGAATATTCTGATAAGATCACCTCTCCCTCTTAGCTACTTCTGCTGCTAACTGGTGAGATGTAATTTGTATAATTTCATGACACTAATCATATGTATTATCTAATTGCTAATAATAAATGTGTGAATTTACACAAATTACAAATTAATGAAAATATCAAGCGGGCCTATAATTATTATTCTTATGGCAAAGTTATACAAGTACAATTTGCGGATGTCTTAAATGTAGCGTTAGAAGGGTTAAAGTGTTGCGACTTTTTTTTAAATCATAAAGTTGTAGATACCATAAGCGTACAGTTTTTTAAAGACGTGTTTTTGGATACTTACGTACGTCTTCACAAATAATAATAAAATACCAGCGGTAACAAAAACTGCTGCAATCAATCAAAGGGTTTCCATAATCAATTATCAGTGTAGAGGTTTTTATCCACAGCCATTTTAATTGTTTTGTTTACACATTTTTGTATTGAGCAGTTTGTTAAGTATGTAAGGGCCGTATGAGGTATTGAATTTCTACTTAAGTTATTAAATGAGTAAAGCATGTATGTACCTAAAGTGAGTCTACGTTAATTTTCGTACTGACAAGCAAGCGAGCACCATACCTACTTGACTTAGTACTTGGCATGCAAACTTAGCGACAACTGACTCTAAGTAACCTAGTTCGTTGTAAGTATTATAATAGAGTGATATGTATTTTACTAACCAACATTAAATACTTTTTCTCGGAAACTTTGTTTCTTTATCTAATTTAGGTTACAAAAATATTAATTACAATGTAGGTTAGTATTTATTGATTTCCATATAATATATACGAATCATAAATACAATATAATACATATACTTGCAACAAAGGCGCTTTCTAATAAGTAAAAAAAAAAACTAGTAAAAAGGTTTTAAGGGCCTGTTTCACAATATCCAAGTGAAGTCCTGAATAAGCTACTTGCCACTTATCTGACGAATAAAGTAATCGTTGGCGTTTCACAATCTTCAAATAAACTTAACTGGTATATATATAAAGTGCTAAGTTTTGCAGGTAGTTTTATCTGGCAGTTAATTTATTTGTTAATTTACGGTTAGGTATTTTGTAATTTAGAATCGGAAAGTAGAAAAAAAAAACATTTTTATTTTTTCGAATATTTCTAGTTCCTCCTATGGAAACTCCAAATAACCATACATAATTAAGAAATTCAGCCTCTATAAAATGAGGTATCAACTGTTTGAATCATGAACATAGTTTTGTAGTTATGGCCTTATGGCAGAGTAACAGTCGTCTTTAACATTGAACTAACAGACACTTTCTATGGCTGTTTTTAATGGTACACTTTTGCACCGAACTATAAGTCACCTAAAAGTAACTTGAAAAATATGCCCCATTCAAACAATTGACAACATTTCATTTTTTTGAGTGCTACTTTTTATTGTCTGGCCCGAAAGAACACACAATTTTAAGAGACCCGTATATTTTTGTTTTTGCGAAAATCCCATTGATTTATACAAAAAGGGAGATATGGTACCAGGCGCTCGATTCTTTGCCATCAAATATAGGTTCCGGAACCTATATTGAATTAGTCGTGTGGCAGAGTCTCTCAGTCACACTTTGTGCAATGCGCAAAATATGGAGGTCTCCCTTGCATACCCGTGTTAACTATATAGGTTTATCTCTTTTGCCCATGATACACATACATTATAGCGGTGTGTAGCATTTTATAAGTGTGTAGGTGCTGGACTACATTTCAATTTTGTTTACTATGAACGTCACTCATCTTCCTTTTTGTTTATGTCTATGGAAAATCCATATCTTTTGGAATTGTTGAAAATGCCTTGCATTAAATATTACCTAATGAAAACTTGCAAAAGCAACACATCTTTATAGCCCGGTTATTTACTATTCTCGAGGGAAACAAAGCCGAGTGGTGTTTCGCAGCGGGTTTACATCGTTTACCAACCAGGATACTTTTAATTTGCGAAGATCACTTGAATGTGAGTACAATGCGTGTCTATTTTAATGAATTCTTAGAATCTACAAGAGTTTTTAGCTATATTATTAATCGTGTGTCCGTTTCTTTCAGTTGGAAGAAGATATGGAAAACTTTTTGTATTGGAAAACAATGAAAGTGAAAGCACGTCTAAAACCTCGACTACCAATGTTTAAGCGTTGCAGGATGTGACAAAACAAAACAAACAAACAAAAATTTTAGGACAACAAACAAATATTTTAGGACATTTTAGGACTCAGGACTTCAAAAGAAAAGACATGATTGTACCGAAACTATTGCTTTAACTTTAAGAAGTGTCACTCGGGGACGCCGGGGCCCAAGTGGCACCATCAGCTGAGGGAAGCTGACCGTACAGCTGCAAAAAAGACCCCCCCCTGCATACAAAGTTTGTATGCAGGGGGGCCTTTGTGTGAGAATGTATATTTTATATTAGGTCATGTTTCCACCACAGATGTGCTAGGTATATGATGGTATCCGCCTACTGAATAACTGAACGAAATTAAAATAATTTTATCATAATATACCTTTTTTTTCTCCCCTGATTAAGACCTGGTGAATTTTACATCTCCAGTAGTAGCATTCTAAGTACAGGAAAGATATTTAACTTATTATCGACAAGTCATCAGAAAGTACTTAAGGATCTACTTAGGATACAGGTTTAAAAATGATAAATATTCATACTAATAAAATAAGTACTTTATTTCCTATAAATTGTATTTTATTTACCACAATCAGAAACAACTTTTGCTCGTGACATTGTAATTGATATAATTTCTCAGTTTAATCTGTAAAGGGACATTTCAACTTGACAACTAAATCGTCACAGATTACGTTTGGAGAAGCACCTTTTTAGGGTTCCGTACCTCGAAAGGAAAAAACGGAACCCTTATAGGATCACTTTGTTGTCCGTCTGTCTGTCTGTCTGTCTGTCTGTCTGTCTGTCTGTCTGTCAAGACCATTTTTCTCAGGAACGCGTGGAGGTATCAAGCTGAAATTTATATCAAATACTCAGGTCTATTGTCCCTTGAAGCTGTGAAAAAATCAAACTTAAAAGCCAACGCAATCAAAAGATACAGTCGTCTATGCTGCAAATTTTAGAGTTTTTCGGCACTTGCAAAACCTACGGGGTACTTCCCGTGAACTCATAAACTTGAAATTTGGCACGAAGCAACGTCATATACCATAGACAATGGAAAAATTACAAAAAGTAGACATTTTTAGTAAAATCATACAAAAAATATTTTTTTTAATTTTAAACTTACTACCTTTTTCCTCGTAAACGCGTGGAGGTATTAAATTGAAATTCATGTCAAATACTCAGCGCTATAAGACCTTTCAAATGTAGCAAAACCAAACTTTTATGTGAACGCAATCAAAAGAAATAGCAATTTAAGTCGCATATTTTGAAACTGTGTACTCGCAAGAAACTCAAAACCTAAAGGGTACTTCCCGTAAACTCAGAAACTTGAAACTTGGCACGAAGAAACTTCATATAGCACAGACAAAGGAAAAATTACGAAAAGTAGAAATTTTTAGTAAAATCATACAAAAAATATTTTTTTAAATTTTAAACTAACTACCTTTTTCCTCGTAAACGCGTGGAGGTATTAAATTGAAATTCATGTCAAATACTCAGGGCTATAGGACCTTTCCGATGTAGCAAAACCAAATATTTATGTGAACGCAATCAAAAGAAATAGCAATTTAAGTCGCATATTTTGAAACTGAGTACTCGCAAGAAACTCAAAACCTAAAGGGTACTTCCCGTAAACTCAGAAACTTGAAACTTGGCACGAAGAAACTTCATATAGCACAGACAAAGGAAAAATTACGAAAAGTAGACATTTTTAGTAAAATCATACAAAAAATATTTTTTGAAATTTTAAACTTACTACCTTTTTCCTCGTAAACGCGTAGAGGTATTAAATTGAAATAAGTAATAAACATACTACAACTTTTGCTTGTTATAGGTTTGTACGGAACCCTCGGTGCGCGAGTCCGACTCGCACTTGGCCGGTTTTTTTTTCTATTGTCACACCCAAATCATGTTCAATTACTTTAATAACCACCCCTTCAAGCCTTTCACCTCTCTTGATGGCGGTTGTTTTGAGAACTTTATACCCCCATTATTGTATGAACTAGAGCTCCATCTGTCTTGCATTTTGTTGCCTCATAAAGCATTGATGCGGTGAATCTTGACTGGCTCAATTAGTGCCACACCTTGCTGTTGACTTGATCTTTGGTGCTGTTTTCAACAAGTGTTATAACCTCAGCTGTTATCTTTGAACTCTTGAATGTAAAGTGAATCTGATTCTGACATGAAGTTCAACATAATGTCAAAAATGCAAGTTGTGCACAGTTGGTTCATAAATATTATATAACTAAACAGTCATCCATTTTATTATTGTTGGCTTCTTGGAGAAACTCTTGAAGATTTGGGACGTCAGCATCACATCTATACTGTTTTCGTTTACAAATAGTAAAGGAACAGGCTGCACTTAATAAAGGCCTCTGCCAGTTTGGACATAAGAACTCCGCGAAGATAACGAAGCTTTGGTACCTCGTGTGCCAGGCAATTTATATTTATCCGAGCTTTGCAAAAACTCACACGCGGCGAGCTCCTGCTGTCAGCTTTGACAAATCTTTCTGAGTTTCTCGTGTCCGCTTCGTTGTAGGGGTATTGGTCAATACCCCAACCGGGGTATTTTCCGAGGATTCCCTGAATTCCATCGTGAGGTCGTCGTAGAAGAATGCAATCCGGGGTCTGTTAGAAAGCGAGTTGTGGTCGTCGTAGAAGAAAGCAGTCCAGGGTCCGTGAGAAATCACAACGCGCAGATAATTAAAATAATCCAAGGAAACGTAAATTACAAGCAAATATTCGAATCGAATGAATGAACTGTCAGCTGTCCTGTCGTCTCTGTCAGTAGTGTGTGTCAAAGTTGTCAAACAGAAACCCGGAAGATAACGTTTTTTCATAATGGTAGTATTGAATCAGCGGTGTGACGTCATTTCCCGGTTTACATATTTTGGTGATTTTTCCAAAAAAATACTGTTAAAAAAAATCTAAAAAAATGGTTTTTGTGTTCTACAAGTGTATTTCTCGAAATGGTTTTCGATTTATAAAATTTGGAAATTTTGAAATATTGTCAATTGCATGATGATTTTATAGAGGCAGAATTTCTTAATTATTTATGGTTCTCTATTCGGAGTTTCCATAGGAGGAAATAAAAATATTCGAAAAAATAAAAATGTGTTTTTAGGTTTTTACCTACTTTTCGATTCTAAATTACAAAAAAACCGTAAATGCTAAGTACATCATATGTTACGCTAATTTGTAAAAAAATTCTATTATGTGCCCCTCCCCTTGATCGACATCAACTTCTCCACATTCTACTAAGATGCTATTATTGGGACAGTTTTGCACCTAAGTGTATATATCAGTGCTGTCTATGTTTGCCATGACGTCCATGACCCATAACCTACTTTAGACTAAATTAATTTAATGGCTTCTTGGGGTTTTATATACTTATTTATTTTATACAATTTAAAAATAACAGCGCATACACCTTATTATAAAAGTAACTAAGGATGAAGTAAATGGGGTCACTCATTGTACTATTATATGCCAATTACCGTAAAGTAATCTACCTTTGTCGGCATGTAGAAATCGATCAGACACTTCTTCAATAAAAAGATTCTATTATTTCCCAGTTTATATTTTACGACAAAATGACTGGGCTATTTTAGGCCCAAGGAAGAAAAAACTGTATAAGTTATCTAAAAAATTGAATTCTCCATATAGTGTTAAACACAAATTGACTTTAATGAAAACACAAAATTAGAGGTACTTTGTCTCGTATATGTAATTGAAGATTTACTGCAATGCGGCAGCACCAGAGATAATTTCAATGAGTTCCCTGGTGATGACGGACTGGCGCGTCCTGTTGAAGAGCAGAGTGAGCTTCCTGATCATCTCGCTGGCGTTCTTGGTGGCGTTGTCCATGGCCGACATGCGCGCCGACTGCTCGGACGCCGCGCTCTCCTTCAGCGCGTAGTACAGCAGCGCCGCCAGCGTCCACTCCGTGTAGCACTCCAGCTGATCGGCGTCGACGTCGTCGAACGCGTTTATGTTAGGCGCAGACTACACAACGAAACCAACAAATCAACATGTCTTCCGCACATGAACATAGTAGAGGTAGGAAGGTATAATATAACGTGTTTGTTTTTGATTTGCTTTAATTGCAACGGTACATTCCTAAGCTTAAATCTAAATATATAAAAGAAGAAACTGACTGACTGACTGACTGACTGACTGACTGACTGACTGACTGACTGACATATCAACGCATAGCCCAAACCGCTGGGTCTACAGATTTGAAATTTGGCACATAGGTTCCTTATAAGATCTAGGGGAGCACTAAGAAAGGATTTTTCAAAATTCACCCCCTAAGGGGGTAAAATGGGGGTCCAAAGTTTGTATGGCGAGACAAGATTTGTTAGACTATTTTATTCGAAACTTCACAGGAGTATTCCTAACGATAAATGAGTAAACACGTGTTTCAGGTTTTTTGAAATTCAACCCCCAAAAGGGGCAAATGTGGTCACTAAGTCTGAAAATCAACATGGGTAATATCGTATCCTTTTTGAGTTCTTATAGTACGCGGGCGAAGCCGCGGGAAAAGGCTAGTTAAGTATATTTGTCAAAGAAGTGTCCTAATTAGCTACAGTTCTGAAGTAATCGATAGTTAAATTTATCTTTATGATTGTGTAAACCTTCGTTTAAATTATTTTTGTACTTTGAGACACCGTAATAAATGATGCGCCTGTGTGTAATACGTAATATTAAATAATGTTCGATATTACATTGATATGTTATAATTTTCAATTGTTTGTTTGAGTTAATCATAATACCCTAATAACTTAGTTATATCAGTAACCGATATAACAACAAAATATTTAAAAAAAAAAGTATTTTACCATATGCTCAAATTAAAGCAAATAAAAAAAACACGTTGTATAGCAAATACGAGTACATTCATGACTCATAATCAAAACAACCAAGTTGTTATACGTAGATGTATTGAATAATAGCGGGACCTACTCCCTAATGTTACACGCTAATTTCAAACGCAAAAACCGTCGAATTAAAAAAGCACATTTTGAAGATAGATCTACAAGGACTCTACAAAGCCATAGGTTCATATGAAATAACACTAATTTTTTCTATAGTTTCCAGGAGTGCGATTTTTGAATCTCACCAAGTGACTAATTCTCACCGATGTGAGTGATTTCCGATAGTAAATCACTCACATCGGTGAGAATTAGTCATTTGGTGAGATTCAAAAATCGCACTCCTGTAATCCAGTTTCCTGTAATTGTAAAGACGACTAAGTATGTTGGTTTAAAAAATTTGGATGCGAAGTGCACGTTTTGTTTTTCAAATTTTTTTACAATCATTATTGTAAAAAAATTTGAAAAAAAATTAAAAAAATGACGCATTCGTCATTTGTCAAGTTTTGAACTTGAAATGAAACACGGTTAGCTAAAAAGTATAAGTATCTACTTACATCGTTACTATCACGAAGTTCTCATCGTATATACTTATCACGAAGTTCTGTTGATAATTTCGGTGTCCCTACTGTCTACAATACATTGGATACTATTATCTCTTCTGTGACATAGGTCCACTTTACCTTAAGCCCTTCTACTCGTATGAACATAGGTAGGTTACTAAGCAGCCTTAACAACTATGACTACTATGAGACATTTTTAATAGAAAGGTGCTCCTACAACTGTGATCCAAAACATCTTAAGATAGAGTGATTGCTTGTGGAAGATTAAAAGGCTCAGTCGGAAAGGAATACCTAGAGGCCGGTATTTTGCATATATGTCAATGAGGGCAACTACCAGATCCAGTGATTATATTAATTATTCATTAATTAGAAAATAAGGGAAGGACTTTTGAGACAAATTTCGCATAGCATCACTGGATCTGGTGGTTGCCCTCACTCCTCAGTGGCATTTTGGATAATCTAGTTTGTGTTTCATACAAATACAGTTTTATTTTCTCATTTTCAGCGTTTAAAATGAGTCATCAGCAGCTTACCTCAACTGAGTCTTTGTTGAAGAAAGGTATAACACTCAGTTCATATTTGACAGCGCTGTAGAATTTATTGTAGTAAATATCACCAATGTCATACACGAATCCTGAATCGGATAACGCAGCGGCCATCCGAGCCGCATCAGCAAACACAGGAGTTTGGCGGCCAATCTAAAACAACAAAACCTCTTAAAAACTTTTCCAAGTTAGTTTAGTAATCAATCATAATGCTATTCTAATAAAAGTAACCCTACTTTTCAACGTAAATATATATTTTTTCCAGTATTTGAACGTTTATCTCATGATCGAACTTATAATCGTTATCACGTGTGATCTTGTACTTCCAATATTCCGATAAAATTGGTATTAGAGTAATAAGGCAGATTAAGTACATACCTATTGCTCTTGATCTCGGGTCGGTCCGTAGCTACGGAAATCTCTCTAAACATTAGTAAAGAGGATTCAAATGTACTGACCCCACCATCGATCTACTGAGAAAACTATAGGTACCTACCTACCTAGTGGCAAGAATAAGGTCTCTTCGAGCTGATACTGATGATTTCCAGGAAAATATCTTGTTGCGTTAAAATTCAACCATGTAGGTATTTACAAATAGCAAACAACACGAAGCCAGATAATGACGCCATTAACATGTGTCGTTGTTATTTGCTCCCTGTGCCAGTGGCTTCTTAGCATGAGCTCTCGATTGCATCATCTTTTAAGGTTTCGCCATGCATGATTATTATGAGTAGGCATAAATAAACTAATTAAGTATACATATACATATGTTTACACGTATACGAACTGAGTGATAATATTTCAACTCTTTATAAGCTGGGCACAAGGGAACCCATATAAAATGCACCTCCAGCCATGAAGGATCCATTAAAAGCAGCTTAACACTGAAGTACAGTCGACCGACTGTACTTGTTTTCAGCGATCTTGGCGCACGACTACTCAAGATGGCTTCATTATTAGCGTCCAAAGGGTTAAGATATGTCATACGTCTTTGATGGAAACGATCATATTGGAGCTAAACTGTCGCCGAAGCATGCTGCGTGATTTTTCCCCCACGGCGAATATCTTGTGAGTGGCGCCCTCTGCATTACTCGCCACCAAATCGCGGCGGATGCGCCGGGCTACGCCGCTGTGGACCCCACCGCATAGCCCTGTGAAATGACACGTTACGCTATGAACCGGCTACAGGTGGCAGCACTACGCTACACCTAATAGAATTAGTTGAACCGCGGACGGTGCTAAGACTGCTTAAAGTATTGCTTCTAAATTTGTTCTCACTATGACTCATTATTTGCTCACATTTAAGTAGCTTTCTATAATGCAGCTGCCACAAAACCAAAAAATAGAAGTACGTTAATATCCAGATACATCATCTGGACGCTAACTACTTAAGAGTCCGGTAAAGTTTTTTTTCGATTTCGCTCAACTTTTCGATACTATTTTACAGTAACTAATAAGACTACTATTATTAGGTTGTATACATATATTGAAAGATAATTTATTTTTAAACTGCATAAGTAAGTGAAACTTTTTTATTTTATGTTTCATTTATAAAAAATCCATCTTAATCTAAAAACTGTTTCGCAGTTTTTGCTTGGACCACTCCACGAAAAGAGTAAGATTTTTATCATTAAATAAAATGATGTTAAACTAGTATGTAATATAAATAAATACCTTGGAAAATGAGTCGTTTAAGGAACCAGTTTTTGTCATTTTCATACATATTTTTTAAGCAAGAGTTTGTTTACCTAGATCACTTTTAAGAAAAGTTTCCGTAGTGGTGGTATTTTTGGGAAGGTATTAATTCATAAAACTATAAATGTAGAAATAAATTTGGCTTTATGCTTTAATCTATTATCTGATAAAAGCATAAAGCCAAATTTATTTCTGCAAAACATATTGGAGGCATATATACAGGCAATAAAAAATCAAGCTACCAGTTGGCACGAATCAACGTCCTCAGTAAAAAAAGCTCTGCAAGAACCGAGTTTTCGCGTATTAAATAATAATAAATGTGTACCAAAAGCATCTTTTTGCAACAATAAGAATTAGATAATTCTAATCGAATGCAATTAATGTGAATGGATAGGTATTAATTCATAAAATTATAAATGTAGAAATAAATTTGGCTTTATGCTTTAATCTATTATCTGATAAAAGCATAAAGCCAAATTTGTTTCTGCAAAACATATTGGAGGCATATATAAAGGCAATAAAAAATCAAGCTACCAGTTGGCACGAATCAACGTCCTCAGTAAACAAAGCTCTGCAAGAATCGAGTTTTCGCGTATTAAATAATAATAAATGTGTACCAAAAGCATCTTTTTGCAACAATAAGAATTAGATAATTCTGATCAAATGCAATTCATGTGCATTATTTCATTATTAGCGAATTTCATTTTCAAATCGTTACCGGTCTTTCAATTACTTTTGTTTTTGAATTTAATTCAATTTAATATTGATATTCTGTAAAAACCATTTCTTTGATAGTCAGGAAATAAACATGTAAGGAGCATGATGAACGTGTGATTAAGTACAATTTATTATATTGGCTAAAGTGTAAATACCTATTCAATATTGGCATTGACACATATTGCGCATACGCAAACAAAATGGGGTCAATACCGAAAGATTATTATTATTGATCATAAAAATATAAACTCACGTTCTAACTATATGTGCATTAAATAGGTACCTAGATAACTTAATGACAAAAATTGTGTGATATAGATTTTCCAATCCATTTTTGGTGATAGGCAAAAAATTACATTACTAGGTATTTCATGTACCTACATATATATACATTGGTAAAATAATTTTCTTTAGTTTACTTTTCAAGACAGTTTGGAAATTTACCTACTTACTAACTTAAATAAAATAAACTGGCGAATCATAAAACCTAACCATATTTAAAACTAAAAATAAAATATGTAGCTTAGACCATAAATGGCCCAAAAATTGAAAGAAAGTCCGTGATTGTAGTTACACCCAGGTGCAAAATTGCATGGACACTATAACGTATACAATTTTGCAGCTAGTACAAACGTATACAAACATCACGCAGCTGAGGAGGATGGCTGTAGAATGATGTGAAAAAATACTGACGAAGTCTACACTTGATTCTAAAAACACACACACACGCGCACACACACACACCCACACACACACACACACACACACACACACACACACACACACACACACACACACACGCGAGATTACACTTGACAACCGTTATTACACAAAAGAACATCTTAGAGCCTAAAAAGCGGACTTAATGCTACAAGAAGACATTCATGAATGTTTTTCTATGTATTTACGTATGTAAGTTATTTATGTATATCGTCACCTATATATCGTTTTTTTTTGAAATTAGAAAAATGTTGACAGAACGATGTACAGGGTTCTTTATTAGGCACGATACATGTCACAACTGTCGAAGTTCCTACGCCGCGCCGTCATTAAACATACTTAAATATATTTGTATTCAGTGTTGGCCGAACGTTAGTGTAATTGAAAATTAAAAATTGAAGATTGAAACACGTTAGTTAAAATTGAACACTAATAGTTTAGTGCAAATTGATTTCAATTAGAATTGAAATTAATTGTAACTAACGTGTTAATCCTTTGCGAATAACTAATATTGAAGATATTTAATTTTTAGTCTTTCTCAAAAATTGAAACATTAATTTAATTTTTAGTGTAGATTGAATTGGTAATTGACATTAATAATTTACCTAACTAAATAAACGCGAATTTAGGTTAAGCTACGAGGTTTTGATTTTTGTTTCAATTTTGACTCTGGACTCGGGGGCTTGTATTAATAAGCAATGGGACCGGTATCCTAAGATGGAAGTCATGCTGGACCCTGGGGATCCCTACTGGATCTCGGGTTTGGTGCATCATAGACTCATGCTGTTTGGACTCATTCGACTTGTACTGATGAGCAGATGGTACCGGTATCAAAATCTGGAGCTCATGCTGGACCCTGGGGATCCCTACTGGATCTCGGGTTGGACGCATCATAGACTCATGCTGTTTGGGCTCATTCGACTTGTACTGATGAGCAGATGGTACCGGTATCAAAATCTGGAGCTCATGCTGGACCCTGGGGATCCTTACTGGATCTCGGGTTTGGCGCATCATAGACTCATGCTATTTGGGCTCATTCGACCTGTACTGATGAGCAGATGGTACCGGTATAGCTCCTTTTTACTTTTACTTTTACTTTTACCTTGACCTTGACCTTGACTTTGACTGACCTTGACTTTGACTTTGACTTCCACTTTGACTTTCACTTTGAGTTTCACTTTCACTTTCACTTTGACTTTCACTTTCACTTTTACTAAGAAAGTAAAAGTAAAAAGGAGCTCCAGATTTTGATACCGGTACCATCTGCTCATCAGTACAAGTCGAATGAGCCCAAACAGCATGAGTCTATGATGCGCCAAACCCGAGATCCAGTAGGGATCCCCAGGGTCCAGCATGAGCTCCAGATTTTGATACCGGTACCATCTGCTCATCAGTACAAGTCGAATGAGCCCAAACAGCATGAGTCTATGATGCGCCAAACCCGAGATCCAGTAGGGATCCCCAGGGTCCAGCATCAGCTCCATCTTGTGATATTGGTCCCGACTTCCGAACCCGAGATGCAGTTTTAAAATTAATTATTAGTGTAAGACAGAATTAATTTAGTTACACTAACGTTAATCTAATTAACTGTAATTCTTATTAAATTTTCGAGACGTTAGTGTAACTAATAGGTTAATTATAATTGACGGTTAGTGTAATTGACGACGTCACAAAATCAATGCGAACTAACGTTAGTAAAAATTGATGTTAGTGTAATTGATTAGTTACGGAATTAGTCTTCAATCTTATTGATCAATTTTCAATTCTAATTGAAATTAACGGCCAACACTGTTTGTATTTAATACTGTGTACCTATTTAAGTATTTGTTTACATTGCCCACTTCAAGTCACGCAGTTTGCTGTACCACACACCCTGCCAACTGCCACCTGCGTTGTTGAGTGGAGATCATTTCGTCATCACAACTAGATTTACTTGTCTTATAAATTTTTATTGCTTTATTATTTGTAAGATGTATTGTTTGAATAAATGTTTTATATTATGTATATAATGTATAGAATAGAATTACAAAAACAGGTATACACTGTTATTTGGCCACCTGGTATTTCGTAACGTTGTTATTTAATTGGCATTATTATTGTAATGTATAACTATTATTGTAATTATAATGTATAACTGTTATTGTAATTTGTTGCAAATATTACATTACGCGTATTAAATAAAAATTCACAGTAAAAGCAAAAAAAATGCCTAGGAATTAGTTAGCCAAGTAAAGAGCTGAAGAGTATAACCTCGGTCAGAAGTAACAGCAATGTACACTTTCTTGAGTTTCTTGTCGGCCGGATCCGGCGCCGCCGGGGCCGCCGGGGCGGCCGGCGCCACCGCGGCCTCTGCTGCTGCCTTCTTATCGTCGACCGGCCCCGCCACCAATTTACTCGATTCATAGAATTTTCGTGGGGCGTAACCGAATGGCCTAGCAGCTCTCAATTCCCTTTCTGCCCTAGTAAACCTATAAGTTACATTCTCATTAAATAAAGAGTCAAATAAAAAAAATGCTAAGTCACTTTTTTGACGTCTATAAAAATATTTTCACTTTACTTGCTCGCAGAGACCATTTTCATTGTTTTAGTAATTTTTTGAATATTCTTTATAGACTTTAGTCGTAATGACACTTGCTTTAATTGCACCATTTTGTTATTTTACTGGTAAATTACTATTTCACCTAACGATTTACTCATAAATAATGTGAAATTAGTTTTTCTTAGACCCTGTACCTGTACCCAACACAGAAATGGTAGGTGTCGGTATGACGTTTCCACAGTGACAGTAAGCTCAATATTTACTTATCGAAGTTAAAAAAGTTTTTATAGGTAAATCAATAATTAATCAAATGAAGGCCAAAGGCACCGATGACATAATAGAGTTTGTCCGGAAAGAAAAGTGTCGCGGTTTTTATATGGGAGCTCATACAGGCGCCATCAAATATATCGGAGCGGCCAGGGTACTCAAAAATATCTGAACATGCACTTTATCGCCTTGACAATAGAGGCGTTGTTCAGATATTTGTGACCACCTTGGCCACTCCGATCTGATGGCGATTGTACATTATACGACACTTCTGTTTCCAGACAGACTCTACTACGGATACACAATCAGCACACGAAATGGCCCCACAATAGTACCGCAAGAACGACTCGTGCATCAGTGCAACCCTCATTCTTAAATTAGAACATTATCGTTTGTCAGAAAATGCCTTGAACCTCATGTCTTCATCAGTTGTTGTAAATAAAACCCAGTCTAAAGGGACTTATTGTTAGTCTTAGAAAATTAGGAGTGCCACAGGGTTCTATTTTGGGCCCATTCCTGTTTTTGGTTTATATAAATGATTTACCTTGTGTAGTACAAAACCTTGGTGATATCGTTATGTTTGCCGATGATACATCTTTAATTTTCAAAGTTAATAGTCTTTAGTTTTAAAGTTAGAAATAAAAACAAGCTTGCTATCAGAAGTAGTCGTATCCGTAAAGCATATAAGACATTTTTTGGTCAAAGTATTCACATTTATAACAAGTTACCCGTCGATGCTTTAAATTTATCAGAAATATTTGAAAAAAACTTTAATGTCAAATGGTTATTGCAGGGTCGAGGACTATATGACGGCCAAAGATGCATGGCCCAAACCAGAAACTACTACAAAATCATCTAACATTTAGAAGACCCAGTTCAGATAGGAAAGCATATCAAACGTTTTGTGAAGCAATCAGATTTGGATTTTATTAGTATTATTTCATTTTATTTTAATTAAACAATAGGTACACTGTCTGTCTCTCTAACTGTTTTGATGTCTTCTTATAGAACTACGCATTATTGTGTATCTTTAAGATCAAATGTATTACTGTTTTGAAAAAATTTGCCCCGCCGAGTTTCTTGCCGGTCATAATACTTCTCGGGTCAGAGGTGTAGGGTTAGAACCGGTGGTAGTTTTTTTTCTGACGTTCATAAGTGCATTGTGATGTGCCTAAATTGGAGAATAAATATCTTTTATAAGACTAGCCGGTTACAATTTTTCAGGATCGATATTTTCAGTAAATCTTGTTTGATTCTATACATCCTTTATATTGTTGCTCAAAGGCCAAATGAAGGAAAATTATAGAGAGAGAGAGCCGGCTACGTCAGATATGACACATTTCGTTGCTCTCATTATAGCAACGAAAATTCTCTATATTAGTTAGTTTGCTATACTGTCCATAAATCCAATCCGAAAACATCTGGCAGCTGTTCATTGGTAGAGGTAAAAAAAAACAAAAACCACTTGAAAAATACAGATCCTAGAGTTCTGGGTCCAATTCAACTGTGGGAAATTATGTAATTAATTTGATTATATCACTGCCAGGAGGAAACTAGTGACAAATGACGTATAATGAAATACACAGTTTATCGTTTAATGTTTTTTGTTTCCGCAATGATACACAGTATATTTTTTTGTGCTAATGTTAAAATATAGACCCTGTCCTTTATAAATGAGTCAATTTCGGCAGCTTTTACCTATTTACATGTTACTTTTTCCAATTGAAAATTTTTGAAGGTCTGTCACTCTGAGCTCCACTGATAAATAGCTGCCTGGATCAAGAATTAAGGATAGTTTAGCAAACTAAGGGGACGGCTTTCGTTGCTCTCATTATTGCATCTCAAATCTGATATGGCCGGCTCTTAATATGTTACATGCCTATTATGTCATGTCATTGAATGCAAGTTGCCGCCGACGATCTTAATTTAAGCCTTTATAAGGCAGAGGGAATATATTTCCCACCATTATTTGGACTTTATTTCAAAGTGATAGGGTTCAATTTCGCCTAATTTATGACACCCTTTTGCCTTATAAAGGGTTAAGGGGCAAGCGCAAGCGCATACTTAGTCTGGTTTACAACATTATAAAATAACCTGCCTGCTAATTAGTATCGACCTACACTACTTGTACATGCTTGAGCTTGATCGGGACTGAATTATTACATCGGACCATTTTAGTCATATAATAAATTTACCACGTTTAACAAAGGTGCCTGGGTCTTCATCATCTGAAACTTTTCACCAAGTTGGTGTGTGAAATGAAATGCTCTGGTTACTAAAGAAAGCACTACAGATACAGATACAGATCTTTATTGGTAAAAACACATTTTACATGTCAATTTCAATATTTACAACACAATATTCTATTACATTATAATAAATAATATTATATTGTTAAAATTATTTTGTATTTGTTACATTATTAATACAGTGTCTGGGTCAACGCTTTCCCCGTATTTATAAATTCGTCCATGCTGTAGTATGCCTTTTCAGTGAGCAGCAGTTTAAGTTTACTTTTGAATATAGTATCACTGTTTGTCACTTCAATCAATAATGTGCTTAACAATTTTGACTTCTCTTAAATCCTCATAGAACCCATTATCAGGTAGAACCACAATTCCATGGAATTTCGTTGAACAAAACAATCAAAAAATATTATGATCTTCAATCTCAATGATGTGAGAAGTCTCATAATTATCGAACTTTGTAAGAGAAGTTCCACAAGCCGTCTATGGTCTTCATTTTTCGATCCAGTTCATTAAATTGGTGGTAATCAAAAGCAAATCCTTGAATTTCTCAAGAAAACACCAAAATAACAATCACATCCCGTGCCTTTCAATAGTTTCCTGTTCCTTATGGATTCTATCATCAGAATTGAACCAAAATCCAACAGGACCACCTCGGAAGCATATATAGGAGACCAACCAAAGCCACACTAAGTAGTAATTGATAGCGTTAATTACTATTAGTTATTACGAGTATGGTATTAACTTTGGGTTGATCTCACTCAGATGGCATTTCAGACTTAGAGTTTCAAAAAGTTGTTTAACTGTGGCTGTCTATATATTATTGTGTGTAGTCTCTGATAGAAGTAAACAATTTATTCAAATAAGGGATATACGTACACTTAGTTATTAAGGTTGGTGTCTATGAAACCTAGCGATGCTCGGGACTCGTTGCCACATTTCTTCTTTGTATTGCGATACTTAGCATCTGAGCGAAATATTCACCCGCTTCATCCCGCTCACAGAATGCCAGAACCCAGACAAGTTTATGGGAAATTTCGTTTACAAATTGTATGGTGTCTGACGACCATGGCCCAAAAGTTTCAACTGCTAGTGCCGCAAATGTGTAATGTTTAAAAATGCATATTTGCGGAATATGGTGAGTTGGCCGTCTTCTGCGGCCGTCCCCGGTTTTCGGGCCGAGCGCTGGACGTGGGCCGGAGCCAAGGTATCCAAGTTGAATAAAAACCCAAATGTATTATTTTATTAATAACCGTGGTATAGTGTACCTAATGTTTGTTATTTATTAGCATTCTTATATTAGGTATATATACCTATATGGAAAACAATATTATAATAAAGTAACGCAATTCTAGACGTTTGTTGCATCGACCAGTAGCTTAATCTGAGGCGTAGATATGCCGAGGCCAACGAGCTCGGTCTGCGTCCATTCGGACGCGGTACGTTTTTTTATATTTAAGATAACCTTTAGCGACCATTGCGGTTTTATGTAACTGGTATAAGTAATGACTATTTTGATCATATTCATAAGGGTCCGTTTATAATTTTATTTAATCATCAGTTATATAATTTGGTGCAGGTTCGTCTGAAAATATAGATACCTACATTTTATGTGACAAAATGTAGCCAAGAGCCACGACTCTAATTATTACCAAGGCGTAAAGTCATGGATACATGTTTTTGTCACATTTAATGTATCCATATTTTCAGACGTGACCGTACTTAAGTACTCAAAAAAGGAAGTAATATGTAACGAGGATGTCACTGCAAGATTTCGTATGCTGTACAGTCAGCATCAAATAGTTAGTAGCAGTGAAGTCGCCAAATATATCGTAACACATCCTTACTGCCATACAAATAAAGATCTGTACCGATATATTTGGCGCCTTCACTGCTACTAACTATTTGATGCTGACTGTACACTAGGGCGATGTATGTTATTCATAACTGATGTTATTATACTTATTATATGAAAGACGCACGTCAATGTACCTTATTCACGTTTATCGCGATGACGTCACGGTGAATACGACATAAAAGCTGTGCACGAGTGGTAGCGGGTTGTTTGCGAAGCAGCTCTCGCGAGAAGACTTGCTCTTTGTTCTAAAATTGTTGTAATATTGTTCAAAAATGGAAATCTCTAAAACTACCCAAATTCAAGATAATCTGTCATCGTCGCCACCAGACAAGGTACGTGGCTATAGTGCTCAATCAGCATTGCATCAGTTTTTGTTAAAGAATCTTACAATATAAAATCTTTGGCAATTTAATTGACTTTCTAAGTCCCCGTGTACTTTTAGGTTTACCTATTTATTCCTCACTCGTATAATCTAAATCAGGAGCGAAAGGTACTTTTTTATAGTTTTGATTAGTTTCTACCTTATACATAATAAACACGATGCATAGTAATAACAGCAATATTTTTTTTTTATAATCTAATATGCCAGTGAAATTGTTCATGTTATTGAATTTATTTATAAGACTCCGAGCATAAATTCACCTGCAGTAATGATAAAACCGGCCAAGAGCGTGTCGGGCCACGCTCAGTGTAGGGTTCCGTAGTTTTCCGTCCGTCACAGTAAGCGTCCCCACTTAAGAGTTAATAACACCGCCATGTAGGATATGATATGAGAGTTCCACGTACAGCGACATCTATCGGCAAATTAAGTAAACTATTGCGCGCGAGCTTAAAGTATGGAAGATGATTTTTATGGAATAATTCTTTATTGCGTGAACCGATTTTCACCGTTTTTACTTTATTTGAAAGCACGTCATTTCATTGTAATTTTGTAGAAATTACAGGTACAATAAACACCTGCTTATACGGTTAAATTACAAACTTAGTTCAGAAATTATTTTGTAATTTTTTTTCAAAAACTATTCATCCTATCAAGTTCAAAATAATTTTCCTAGAAAGTTTTTATAAAGTTCTACTTTTGAGATTTTTTTCATATTTTTAAAACTTATGGTTCAAAAGTTAGAGGGGGGGGGACGCATATTTTTTTACTTCTGGAGCGATTATTTCCGAAAATATTTACATTATCGAAAAATGATTTTAGCAAACCCCTATTGATTTTTAAATACCTATCCAACAATATATCACACGTTAGGGTTGAAATGAAAAAAAAAATCACTCCCCACTTTACGTATAGGGGAAGTACCCTAATAAATAAAAAAAATCCACTTTTTATTTTACCACTTTGTCGGCGTGATTGATATACATATTAGTACCAAATTTCAGCTTTCTAGTGCTAACGGTCACTGAGATTATCCGCGGACGGACGGACGGACGGACGGGCAGACATGGCGAAACTATAAGGGTTCCTAGTTGACTACGGAACCCTAAAAAAGTGAAGCATACTTACGTAACCACCTAAATGGGTATTCGTTTTTTATCTTCTTACTTAACGGTGTCTCAATTTTACTAATCCATGCTACAATTACCCTCAAATTTCGCTACAGCTACAAGCCATAAAAACCCAGATATATTTTATTTAATTATTTCAATGAGGGTTTCCGCGATCGAGTTTTTCACTAGATGGCAGCACCGTGGCGACAGGTCTAGCTGTCACAATCCAACAATCATGTTTAACCATATATTTTTTGATTGGTGGATTTTGACAGCTACTGCCAAAAAGACCTGTCGTCACGGTGTTGCCATCTAGTGAAAATCTCAATCGCGGAAACCCTCATTGATTAATATCAGACGCGTAATAAAAAAAAGTTAATAAATTATAAACCGAAAACTTTCCTATATTCAATTCCTTTTGTTTCTATTGGAATGTCTCTCCCCAAAACGAAACTTTAGAACATAGACATATATTACTTTTGATATTTGCTTTTAATTCAAGATAATTAGATAAAAAATGGCAAAATGAAACGGTAACTTTTATGTAATAGGATTATCATAGACCGCGGTGAAAGCTATAGTTTTTTCAGATTACGCAGAATTTTCAAAATGGCATAGAAACGTCAAATAGAAGAGCTAAAGCTAAAAAAAGTACCTTGTTTTGTAGATAAAAACACATTCCTTAATTCATGTTCAGGTATTATGGCGCTAAAGTTAGTAATTTTCCTAACTCGTTTTAAAAAGAGAACTTAACGTCAAATGCTTGTTGTGAAATCAACATTTTTGATGATAGATTACTCTTAAACTATAAATAATATGACTTGGTTTTATATGGAAGGTTGATACAGAATTTATTAAAAATCATTTCATCCCTACAAGTTTTTTCTGCATCTTGAATAATTTTCTTAGAAAAATCAGGTTTCTTCTCTCTATATAGATATATATCCTAATAAACAAAAGTTGCCCTTTAGATATGCCAATTTTTCCATACATTCGAATCTAGAATGAACTATTTAGAAAAAATCGCGGTCATATCGTCTCTTTATGAAAATTCGTCTGCAGTAGCTAATTGACAATCCAAAATAGGTACGCAAATGTCAATGTGATCTGTGTTATAAATATATAGGTAAATAATTGTACATTATAACTTAGTCAAAATGAAATTTTCATAAGTCAATTGAATTAACCTTGGGTATTAAATATTATATATAGTATTGTATTATATACCCATGTTCACGCAATAGCTAATGACTACTAATGAGGTATTTTTTCAGATATCAGCGCAAATAATATGCGCTGTTATATTTTTTTATTTAAACTTTATTGCACAATAGGCATTCTCTAAACAGAAATGGTTGTAGATGCAGGCAATCAAAAAAACAGAAAAAGGGTCACTTAAGCAATCATTATAGTAATGGTGGCCGAAACGTAATATATATAAGCTAATATATTTACATATAGTTACATACTCGTACATACATTATAATATAATAAACTTACAGAAACTATTATACTATTTACTTCTTAATAACTAGTTTATACTTCTCGATTTTTAGTCTTTAGCCCTAAAAGCTGCGCACATTCACTTTTACATGTTTTTTGCATATCAGACCTTCCCAAGTAGCATGAAACTGCATTACAGGATTACACAAATAGTTCACATCGATGAATTTAGCATTTATGAAGAGTTATTAGAGTACACCCCAACTGTAACAGCTGAAAATTACGCTCTCGCCTGTATAATAAGAATAACGGTGTAATGTAATGACATGAACATTGTAATGCTGCAAGCGTTAATACAGGTAAACAGTTCTGTACTATACAGCTTTTATTACAAGTGTAAAATAAATAAATAAATATTTTTATACATAGCCTCAACCCTTTTATACTCTAAATTTCAAGTTAATATTGATATTTTGAGGGTGCGTGAAAATTTTTGAAAGGTTCGGCAACGCGCATGTGACACATGTGTGTGGTAGCTGCTTACCACCAGGCGGACCGTATGCTTGTTTGCCACCGTCGTAGTATAAAAAAATATATACTTTTTGACAATAAACTCTCTTTCCCATTCGAATTTCATTTACGGGGAGAGAAAACTCAAGGTTTTACTTAGCGAATTTAACTTTCACTTCTTATTCACCATACTTGACCATATAGTGGTAATTTTTTAAGATGTCGGAATCTTACTAAGGAATTCTACCGACAATACCGACATCTTAAAAAATTCGTACTATACCACTAATCACAAAAATGTTCAAACGCAAACAACAAATCAAAGTTATTAAGGAGCGGGGTGATAATTATTTACAATTGGCCCACTTGTGTAATTTCAAATGCTTAAAAGAGTTACATAAATCCTTTTGTGTACTTTGTGCTGAATAAAGGGCAACAGGAACTCTAATAATCAGCCATCGCGCTAATAGGTAAGATATGCCAGAATGTTTACCAGAAAATATCCGGCATGAATATAATAAAAATAAATTTAAAAAAGCGCTTAAACTGTACCTACTACAAACACTTAAGTGACATCTGCGCTAATGTAAATGTCACTTCAGTGTTTAGCGAAACTTAAGTTAGTAGATTAGTTAAACATATATTATTTAAATTAGGTATTACATAGATACTCATACTTGCAGTGAAACTGTGTAAACAGTTTTGCAAGAAACTGCCTTAAATTTAATTTCTGTACTGTGTTTTGAATAATAATAAACAATAAGTAATGCCGATTTAATCAGTCCCTATTCTGCTATAGTGGCGACTGTTACTTTTAATAGTGCTGATATAACGCTATTATAACACAATAAGGTACCTACAGTTATTTAGCTAACAGCTGTTTAATTTCTGTCCAGAACAGAGTTATATCAGCAGTTACAGCGCCTCCAACGCTCTTATTCAGCAGGTTTGTACAGCTTAGGATTCTGTTGTGGACAATAATTTGGCTACTATACAGCGGTTCTGTGCTACTTTGTGTTACCAGTATACATATTATAATACACTTAATTAGATCGATCAATATACATACAGTCATTGAAGGGACCCAGCCAAAAACGCTTCCCAAGCGGGAAAGCGTATTATGCGGGACTACCCTGCTGGACCTCAAGTTGCACTGACTGATATGAAATGGCAGAAATCGTATGAAACCTAATTGTATTAAGGGTTCTACTATGTACCTACATATGGGCTTCTAATGAAACAACATACAAAAAAGTGCACCTTCATCAATGTAATGTAAAACCTTTTTTCACTCCTCTATAATCAAAAGTTGTATTCCTATTTATTTTGGTATACAGACAGGGTGGTCCTCGCACTCAGGGCTGTCAAAATGCCTCATGTATGTTAGCCGATTTTTCGTGGTTTTCGAGTTATGAATTTTTCACAATTTTTTTCTTAGAAATTCTGGGGTTGGCCGTTTACATTATTTTAGTTTGAAATAAGCTTTTTGTATTTTTTCAACCGACTTTACGATGTCGAAGGAGGAGGTTCTCAATTCGTCGGGATCTTTGTTGCTATTTTTTTAATGTATGTTCACCGATTATTCAAAGACGGCTGGACCGATTTGGAAAATTCTTTTTTTGTTTCAAAGAGTATATATACTTCACAGTTGGTCCCATTGTCATCAGGTCAGGATCTGATGATGGGATCCTGGTAAAATTGTGAGAACTCTTCCAATATTATACTTGTAGGCACACCTATAGTGATTTGAGTATTGATGACAGTAGCTCGAGCATTAGCTTTTGGAAAGATAGTAATATATTATACTCATGAATTGTACTTTCACTCAAAAAATTATCATTTTCCTGAGGTAGAATCAAGTTGCAACTTGACTTGCAAGATACAATGACCAAAGTGAATGTTATTCATTCAAGCAAGTCAGACTTAAATTTTGTACCCAGTCAAAATAATTCCAAAAATCCAGTCCAAAAATCCAAGGTAAATTTCAAAGCTTCGCCAGATCCAAAGCTTTCGAAACAGTAAAAAAATATATTCTTAATTGGGTCATAGGTAATTTGCAAGAGTAGAGTCGCCGTGCAAATGTACTGAGGTCGAAGGTTTCCAAATCGGTAACTCAGTAAGATGTAAGGATAATGTTACAAAATGAAAAACCCACCAAGTGCGAGTCGGACACACGCCTTGAGGGTTACGTACATAACACAATTACCATTTCTGTAACGAAAATAAAATTTGGATTGAGGGACAAACAGACGGACAACAAAGTGATCCTATAAGGGTTTCGGTTTTCCCTTATCAAGTTACGGAAAAATAATGTAAAAATCGAACCCCAGAATTTCTTAGAAAAGACTAAATTATACAGGGTGAGATTGGGGTCGTGTAGAAAGCGATCAAGGCATGATACATAATCGAAAGATGAACCTAATGATGTTAATATTTTTTTTGTTACCAATACCAATATTGGTAAGTAATTATTTTTTATAATAATATTAATAGATACTATTTGGTCACCCCAGTACTCAATGTGACGTCTAGTAGTTTTCTATACAGCGTACAATCGTACTTATGTCAAAACAAATTTTTCCTTAGTTTAAGATTAATTTATTTGAAAAATAAAGGCTATTAAATCAATTCTGTTTTGATTAAATACATACGTACTACCATATGAAAATGGTGATCCGTTACAGAGTCAGAAAAGGTGGTTTAGGATCACGAACCAGATTTCACCCTGTATAACATACCAACAACACAAACATTGAGCTCTTATTGAATTAAATGTGGGACTAGGTCACTCCTTTGTGTAAGTTTATAGTCTCTCAATGTTTTATTTTTTATTTCGACTAAATCAGAACTACGAGGGTTGCTACTTATATATCCGGAAACAAAAAAACAAACAAACGTACACGGCTGAAAATGGTTTTATTGTTTTTCAAAGTATTCCCCTTGATGATCTATGCACTTTTGCATTCGCGTGAACCAATTTTTAAAGCACTTCTGCCACTCCGCCTGAGGTACCTCCATAACGTGTTGTTTGAATGCGTCGACAGCATCTTCAGCGGTCGAAAATCGTTGACCGCGTAATTTATTCTTTATATTTGGAAATAAATAAAAATCGTTGGGTGCCAAGTCAGGGCTGTACGGCGGATGACCCGTTAATTCCACATTTTGACCCTCCAAAAATAGAGTTGTTTCGCGTGACGTATGACAGCTGGCATTGTCATGATGAAGAATGATTCTTCGTCGCTGGTTAGTTTTACGAATTTGTTCAAATACTTCCGGTAAGCAAATGGTCGTGTACCACTCTGAATTAACCGTTCTACGGTTTTCTAGTGGCACTGTAGCTACATGGCCATTAATACCGAAGAAGCAGGCCACCATTTGTTTCAATGTACTTTTTGCACGAGTAACTTTCGTAGGGTTCGGCTCATTTTGAAACACCCATACCGTTGATTGTTGCTTCGTTTCGGGATCGTATGCATAGATCCAGGATTCGTCACCTGTATAGATGTTATAAACGGCTTTTGAGTCACCACGGTTATATTTTTTTAACATTTTATTGCACCATTCGACGCGAGCATCTTTTTGCTCTTTTGTTAAGTTGTGGGGTATCCAACGCGAACAAATTTTTTTTACAGCCAAATAATTATGTAATATGCTATTAATGCTGGTCATAGAAATACCCAGAGTCGCCTCTATCTCGCGGTACGTAACATGTCGGTCGTCCATTATAAGTTTTCGCACAGCCTCGATATTTTGTTGTACAACGACCGATTTCGGGCGACCTGCCTTAACTTCGTCCGTAAGCATACTACGTCCACGATTGAACTCACTAAACCAGTGATACACAGTAGTTTTAGATGGGGCTTCATCACCAAAAGTTGAAGTTAGTTGATCTATGCACTGTTGTTGCGTTAAACCACGCCGAAAATCATAATAAATCATAGCACGAATATTTTCACGAGTGAGTTCCATTCTTGCTGCGAGATGACATTTAAAACCCGTCAAAAACAAAACACGAGCGTTAATAAGAAAGAAAAAATATACCGGCCAGTACTTAAAAAAGTTCAAATTTTACCATGGAGGTCAAATATGCTATTTAAGAAGATTGTAATCCCGGTTTCCAGATATATAAATAGCAGCCTATGTATGATGAATGATGATATTTACTTTATTCAGGGGGGCGATTTTTGAGATTCGAGCGCTCGAATATGACATTTAAAACTCTGAATAAAACGAAGAAATGATGTTTTAAAAATAACAGCGGTAGTAATTTAAAATCATGATTATTTATACTATTAATTTCATGCGTAAATAATGGCGACAAATATTTGTGTGATTTTTCATTCGATCTTAAATTCTTTGTTTTCGAGCGCTCGATGGTCAAAAATCGGCCCCCAGGAGCCAATACTTATTCTAACAATCATATTCGGTATTCATATTTTTTTCTAACCTATGAAATTTCTTTTTAAGTGTAATTAGCACCCGTGCGATAAATATTTACAGTATATTTGACCTTAATAACTTTTAATCGTTATTATAAACATAACAAATTGTTGCAAATCATTATGTTATGAACTTATGAGGTACTTTGTTTTTGTACACTTATCAGCCTGGGTACTACTTGTTACCATAACATAAACATTAAACAAAAACCTTGATTTCTTTTGATATGTTGATAATATTTATCAAGAGTGTAAGTACATAGGTACGTAAGCTAACTTAGTTAAATTCACTTCTATTATGTGCTTGCCAGATAGTGACAGTACCTATACTTAACTAATAAGTAATACGAGTATATAAGAGTAGATACATTTACTAGTATCTTAGCAGGGCTCTGAATCAAACAGAGAGTGATCGGGGTTGAAGGTTATCATGTTACTAATTCTTGATGTAACCTGAATTCATTGCTTTATAGGATGATACGTTATCAGTAAGAAGTTCGTCATTTACGATTGATAGCCTCAGATCTATCATAAATAACAGACGCATAAAAAAATGATTTTCCTCGTTCTTTTGTGTACTTTGTGCTTCAATACCTACATTTTGGTACACAATTTTGAAGTAAATTTTGCAATAAAAGATATTGACTCGACGAGTAAGTTAATTACCACGTACGTGTTTCTCATCAGAGTTTCAAATTGGTACTTTAAAAAATGCAAACCACTCATGATGCATTATAGTTAGCTTTAATTTTGCAATGTCAACAGGAAATATTTGAATACAATTAACACGCAATAAAGTGAATGAACCATTTTGATAATTATGTTTCGACACACTAGTTCATGTTTACACTTTTTGTTTCAGCCAAAATTGATGCACGGTGGAAACTACATAAAAGAGGGGCGTGATTCTGCCAAGTCTACTTGGTTATTATTTTCTGCCGAATCACCGGACCAAGCCGGTTGCTTGGCCAAGTTTTTAAGCATCTTTTGTTCTCATGGAGTGAACCTTAGCCACATCGAGTCCAGGTCATCGGCCAGGCGCCCGGGATACGAATTCATGGTGGAGTGCGAGCACGGCACCGGCGATTTCGGAGCTGCCTTAGAAGAACTTAAATCGAACGTCGGCCACCTCAACATCATTTCCAGAAACTACAAAGACAATAGATGTAAGTTAGACTAAAATAAATAAAATAATCAAAAACTGCATCAAAACCAGATAAAAATTTGTAGACATTTGTTTTAATCGACATACTTATAGGTATATGTTTTTTTTTCTTAAATCACTGGCATAACACTCTGTCATGGAAAAACATTTCTCACTGTATACATATAGGTTGAATGTTTATCGCGTCGTACAATGCATCATAGATGCAGATATAGTGATGTGTATGGGCCGAGGTTGTTGTGTAAATTTTTTTATTTGATTATATAGATAATCATTTCGTCAATTTGATATGTAGGTAATTTGATTATGTGCTTTAATGTTTTGTAAGTAATCAAATTACATATCAAATTGACGTGTATTTTTTGTTACAGCTGCCGTGCCATGGTTCCCCCGACGTATACGTGACTTGGACAGATTCGCCAATCAGATTCTATCATATGGGGCGGAGTTGGACTCGGATCATCCCGGCTTTACGGACCCCGAGTACCGCGCGCGACGCAAGTACTTCGCAGACATCGCCTACACCTACCGGCACGGGCAGCCGCTCCCACACGTGGACTACAGCCCACAGGAGGTCGCCACTTGGGGCGCAGTGTTTAGGAAGCTCACTGAGCTCTACCCCACCCATGCTTGCAAGGAGCACAACCACGTGTTTCCTTTGCTGATTGAGAACTGCGGATACAGAGAAGATAATATTCCTCAATTGGAGGATGTGTCTAATTTCCTAAAAGGTATAGTTATAGTTATTTAGAAAACAAAGCGATAACGTACCCCTTTCCTATAACAACACAAATAATAGAATATGTATCTCGATTTCGAGTCCGTATCAATATAGCATTGTACCTGTACTTGCAGACTGCACGGGCTTCACCCTCCGACCAGTGGCAGGGCTACTGTCCTCGCGCGACTTCCTCGCGGGGCTGGCATTCCGCGTGTTCCACAGCACGCAGTACATCCGCCACCACTCGCGGCCGCTGTACACGCCGGAGCCCGACGTCTGCCACGAGCTGCTGGGCCACGCGCCGCTCTTCGCCGATCCAGCCTTCGCTCAGTTCTCGCAGGAAATTGGCTTAGCCTCACTCGGAGCGCCAGATGACTATATCGAGCGATTAGCCACCGTTAGTAAACAGTTTATTTCTAATCATCGACTATAATGCTTGAATTGAGACTTTGTAGATCGAGCTAAGTAGCGCATACTTTTCAAAAAAGCTTTTATGGTGCATATTTTAGTATCGTCGACGATGCTGCAATGAATTTTCATACAATATTATAGCACCTGCTCGCTCTTACGAGTATAAGGCATTCGTCGAACTTAATTCTTGCCGGCTTGCGTATTTTGAGCACTCGTAGAAACATGATTAAGCTTTTCAATCTCGTAACTTTTCAAACACGTTACTCGACTGAAAAGCTCTTCACGATTGTATAAAATACTAAATAACTTTGATTTTCATTTATTTTTTGCAGCTAACATTAAATAATGAAATGGTTTGATATTTTCCGTAACTGGAAACGCATTTCCATTTCCAGTGCTTCTGGTTTACCGTCGAGTTCGGTCTGTGCCGACAAGAAGGCAAGCTGAAGGCGTTCGGGGCAGGGCTGTTGTCGTCGTTCGGCGAGTTGCAGTACTGCCTGTCAGGCAAGCCGCAGCTGCGCGACTTCGACCCAGAAATCACTGGCGAGGAAAAGTATCCCATCACGGAATATCAACCCATCTACTTCGTAGCCAACAGCTTCGAGGATGCCAAGGAAAAGATGATGTAAGTTACATTTTTTACTATTTAACTAGTACCTATTTGTCTTTTTAATACAAATCAGGCATTTTCGGATTAACTAATTTAACTATTTCTACCTTACTAGGAGTAGAACAAAAGATTCATAGTTTTTTACATTTTTCTGCAAACCGTGCCCTTTTTTAACCGACTTCGAGATTTCAAAATGAGGAAGTTTTCACTTCGGTTGTATTTTTTTTATGTTTGTCATTCCGTAACTCTGTCATGTCTGAACCGATTTTGAAAATTATTTTTTTGATTGTACGTATATACAGCCTTGGCCAGAAGTGTTGAGCATAGCTCTTTTTTGTTTACAATTTTCATGTTAAGTATTAATTCCCTATCATAACAATGTACGATGACGTAAAATGTTATATTTTATTAATATATCTAGAAAACTTGACTTAATATCACTTTCAAAGTACCTATAATATATGAAAAGTGGAGGTACCAAAAATGCGAATTTAGGGCGGTGCGAAAAATTGCAAATATTCTATGCAGTTACTACTCACTTCAACGAAACATGCCTGTTCAGTTTGAATTAATTGATAAAATAACTTTAAAAAAGATAGAATCGCCGCCGGTCTAAACTTTCGAGTTTTGTATGAAAATCGCAAGGGTGCTCAACACTTCTGGCCAAGGCTGTATATGCAGATTGGTTCTGTTCTGCGTTTTTCTCGAAACGCAGTTCTGGTAATGGGATCCATGAGGAATCGAGGGAACTCCTCAACTCTTAAAGGCATACATATAGTGATTTTAGTATTTTCATCGACAAATCAGGGATTTACTTTGAAAGAAGTGATATTTGATGAAGTGGAACTGCTGGTGATGATCAGACCGGAACTCTTCAACGACGCTTAGTACACGCATATTTGTTCTCTTAGCTGTTTGATAAGGAAGTTATTTCATTGTATTAAGAGTGCATCATCTACTATAATCTTTGACTGGTGGGTAGCACGGGGGTCGGTTTTTTTTCTTAAAAAATATATTGTTTATTTTATTTTTAATATCAGAGTACATAGTAAAAACGAATAATTGAGTTTAAGATCTATGAGAAATCCACTGAAACGAGAAATAGTTACTCTCGGAAAGAATAATTGTAGGTATGTAATATTATAAACGTGATGTTTCTGGTTACAGTAAATACGCGTCTACGATTCCGCGTGACTTCGGAGTGCGATATAATCCTTACACGCAGAGCATAGACATTCTCGACTCCGTGCGCCAGATGAAGGACTTGCTTCGAGGCATACACCAGGATATGGAGATGTTGCTTAATACAATGGACAAGTTATAAGTGCTCTCTTCATAGTTGTTTAAGTTTAGTGATTAGCGTTAAGTGTATTTAAGTGCGGATAATTTTGCTTGGCGGCATGCTTAGTTGTGTGCTTTAAAAAGCAAAAGCGCCTCCATGATATTAATTACTTGTATGTATAAACACCCTAGTTATACATTCATTTTGATTATACACGCTAGATATACATACCAGTTGTGATAGATTGGAAATGTAATCGGAATGCTAGACAGTTCAGAGTTTTAGACGCATAAAAAATAAACTGTAATTTTGCATGTGAAATTATGGTATTGCGAGTGTCTTTGTAAGGAACTATTAAATGTAATTTAATAATAATTAAAATATTTTCTACTCTTTGAGATCTTTTAACAATCATTCCAGTATATTTACCTCTAATAATAATATAATTGTTTTACCTCTGATTATTCTGTTTGTAACTTGTATTTTTTGTGTTTCTTTATTTTGAGGTGTGCAATAAAGAGTATTTATGTTATGTTTATGTTACATTTCCCTCCTCCTTGTTAAAATGTTACATTTATGTAACTACTTATGATACATAATACTAATATAGAAGAGGTATAAACAATGTATGAATAAAAAAATGGCGTCTGGCTCTGCGGTTTGATAGCCATGCAGGTGTGAGCACACTGCAGAGACGTCTGATCATGCATAAAAGTTTGTATTGGTTGGGATTGATCAGAGATCTACAGCTGTACAGTATATGTACCTAGAGTCAACAGCAGGACCCCTATTTGACATGCCAAACTGTGCCACGTGGGTGTCCATGCGATGGTGTGAGATCACTACATACTTGTTTGACACATGAACTAGAATGTGCCAAAGTGGTTTTACTAGCTCTCTGGGTTCGACTATCGGATTGGGCTCCAGGAGTAGCTAAAATGGTGAGGTACTCAATTAGTAGTTTATCTACTCTACAGACATTATAAATCCTCAATGACGTGTTCAGTAACCATTACAATGACCGCCATTGCACCGCCGTGACCACATGGATTGTTGTGGTCACAGGACGTCCTCCTCCACGACCACCCGCACAATTCAGGACCAACTATGTATTATGAATTTGCATACATTATTCTAATGTTCGAAATTTGAATGTAATTAAAGTATCGGTCATCGCTACTTTAAAGTCATCTTTACGAAGCACCACAGACACAGGTTTCTTAATATAGGCCATTAGCGTATAGTTGATATTATGATATGTATGTAGATAAAATCATTTTGGACACCTCACCCGCCTATGTACCATCACCCACACTGTTAACTGTCAATAGGTGGATCTTATGCTATTTGTAATAAGGTCCACCGATGTACAGTTAAGAGTGTTGTTGTTTGTACCTACTATACTTATGTTGTTGATTGTACTGAAGATTGTATAGAACAATATTTAAGCCATTTATAGGTTAAGCTATTTTAGTTTGTTTAGTACTTACTGTACGAATTTCCAAATTTAAAGTAAATCGTAAATGGTTCAACAATGAAAGTGACCGTGACCGTACGTCGGGCTACCAGAGACTGGCACTGAAGTGGCATTTTATACAAATGGACATTTAAAAATAAAAAAATTTTTATCAACATAATTATATTCAATAAATTTGTACAAGATTAACTTAAAGTACCTAGTACTTATCAAGCATTAAATCATACAGTGACGAGATGTTAAATCGCGCTCACATAACAAACTAAAGACGACAGTTATACATTGAAATGTTTTTGATAAATGACTAAGTATCGTTAGCTATTTACATAATTTAAATATTAGGTAATAAGGAAATAATGGACTATAATATTCGATGGACACGTACATCTTACAATAATAGATATAATTGACAACTAGAACTAGAATTGCGGACTAATCGTTTAGTGGACTTACTTGGCTATAATTAAGAAACTTGGTATAATTAAGAAACCAGAAGAACCTCATCGTTGGCACTTGTTTGTTATTGAGCAAGATTAATAAATACACTTACTTGCCAGAGGACCTACCGCGAACTTCCAAATTTAAATATTTGTTACTAGCTTTTGCCCGCGGCTTCGCTCGCGTTAAATTCGGGGTAACACGGTTCCCCTTTGCCCTCCGTAATGCTCCATACAAACTTCCACCCCCCATTTTAGGGAAGTGGGGGGTTAGAAAGAGACAAAAAGTAGCATATGTCACTCTCCATCCCTTCAACTATCTCCACTTAAAAAATCACGTCAATTCGTCGCCCCGTTTTGCCGTGAAAGACGGACAAACAAACAAACACACACACTTTCCCATTTATAATATTAGTATAGATCTGCGTCTCTTTCGCTCGTATAGGCCAGAGTGGCATGTACCGAAATTTCGATTTTGGACGTTCGCGGTAGGCCCTCTGCTCTGCTGCACTCGATTTTATGTGGACCTCGTGAAGGCGACGCGCTGCAAATGGCGCTTTTTCGTAGCGGAAGGTTGTGAGGCTTCGTACACTTTTATCTCTGTGCCTTGTAAAACAAAAACTAACAGCTATTTTAAAAATAAAACTTGTTGCTACTGTGTCGTCCACTTATCTAGCTATAACAGCAACGTATTTATGTTTTGATAAAACGAATGCTCCCAACAAGTGTGGGTTGGCACACTATATGTTTCTACCCGGGATTCATTATTTTCTTAGCTATTTCACCTGTTCCAGTCACCTTCTAGACATATCTTTAGACTTGTTTGGGGTGCATTCGTACAGTATAAAATTACATACATTTTAGTGTACGAAGGGACCCCAACTAAACCAATAAAAAAAGCTCTTTAATGTAGGTAATCTGAAAATATTTTTATATAATCTTAAGTACGCAAAACAAGAAACCTTTTCGCTATTCCAAATGATATCCGGACCTGTCAAGCCTCAAATGCACCCACGCACCGAGCACAAATACTACTGAATGAGTTTCTAGCCTCCATCCAAATTGCCGATATATTCACAGACAACTTGACTTGTTTAAAGCGTAAAATCAATAGTCACCTGAATAGCTACTACTGTAAATTATAATTTATAATCTTTATGATATTATTAACATTTAACTAAATGTATTTAAACCGCATATTAAAGTGTGGCAACTGTGAGCTTAAATTTGTTTTTTGATTTGTCGCAAACTAATAATATAAAATATAATATAATAGTTCCATATAAGCGTGTTGGCATTAGCTGTTAGCTTGTATGTGGAATATTTATGAATAATAATTAAGAATAAAGAATAAGTATTTATTCGAAAAACGGTACTAACGTATTTTCTGTAAATATATTATAACGTTCTATCTTCAGCGGTCCTTCTAGCCTATTCCCAGCCGGAGATAGGAAAGCGTGACGCGAGTTTGTGAAGACCCTCTGCACCTCTGGGGTGCATTAGGACGACAACAACAACAACAACATATTAAAAATTATTGGAGACAGAAGCATTCAAAGGAGTACCTAAAATTACTGTCGGGTAGCCAAATACATATTAACTCTATATGGCGAAGTCTGCTATCGCACTGCCATCACTTTTGAGGGTAGCGGCATATGAGCAGCAGTCTCGCATACGAATATTAACGCTTCATCATGTTTGATAGTCGAGAAGAGACCACTGTACGAAGGCTCCCAGTGTATGAATTCTAACCATCTTCCTTATTCACCACACATTCTTATATGTAGCAATAAATGAGTAAATAAAAAGTAAATACTTTATATTCGGCGTTGGTAGAAAAATAAAGTAAGGTAAACAAATATGGCTGCATTTCTAGGCAAAGAAGCATTTGACACATGACAGAATATTATTAAAGAAATTCGTTTTCACTGCGATATAAGTAATTAAAGAATATTTTTACTAAAAAATAATAAAAATAAGTTTATGTGTATAAGCTGACAATTAAACCATGGTTGTAGCTTAAATGCGTTTGTTAACATTATTTAACTTTTATATTGACCCCGAATATATATATTTTCTTCTACAAAATGATGCACTGTGTTGGTACAGTCAGCAGCAGATGTAGCTGAACAGTGGAGGTGTTCAAAATTACCTTCACGCGCTCTTATTTTCTTACCAATAAAGTCGTGTCAAGCTCATTTTAAACACATATGGAAATTATTTCTTATTATCGACTGAAAAACGAATAAAGTATGTAGCATAAATAGGTATGTACGCCGTGTTTATACACATACATATGTATTTAACTAAAGTTCAGACCAGGTCAAAACGTTTCTTAGGCAACCTGGAGTTTAATTTGGCTTAAAAATTTTCATGAGCTGGAGGAAAACTGCTCAGGTGACTGAAAATTAGGCAAGCTGACGGGAATCGTGTTCTATGGCGCCGCCACTGATACCTAGTTATTACACTGTAACATTGTAAATACCGCTAGATTACAATCTATTTCGCGAGATTGTGATCTGTATACGTATACTGTTTACAATTAAACGGATTATTTTTGGGCATTACATTTTAACAGTTGGACGGTCTGTGTCCATAGACTCAGTTATCCTAAAAAAACAATGTGTTTATTTTCCATTACATTGGTTTGACATCTAACTTTTGTCCTTAACTCATTTCATTTCGTATCCGTTTATATTTTTTTATTGCTCAAAACATTACTTTAAATACAGTACAAATCCTAATGAGAAAAACCACCGTATATCATAACTTAAAACTAAAAACTCCTTTACCAAAATAATTTTGCCCTAATGGGAATTTGTCCCAACTTTCAACGGCCATGTACGAGTATAACTAGAGGTTGATTTCTGGGTCCGGTATTTTCATTAGTATGATCCGGTACCACCTTTTCTGACTCGGTAACTGATCTACATTATTGTATGGCAGTATTTTCAAACAGAATCCATTAAATTTTTCTTATTTTTCAAGTGAAATTAATCTTAAATTAAATAAATCATGGGCAGCCTATGACTTTTGACATACTCTGTATGGGAAACAACAAGACGTAGGGTGACCGAATTGTATGCAAAAATGTATTTTTCTACTTAACATCTGCAACACGATTATCAATATAGATAGGTGATAAAAAATTATTACCACCACTTGATCCGGTCAAATTACGTATTTTGAAAAACAAACTAATAAAGTTGTGAAACTATTATAGAACTTTAGGTATGGTGTTTCCCCGAAATGTGTTCCGGTTGAGTTTTTAATATTTCAGAAAAATATTACTGTTAGGAAAAAAATATCTATAGCAAAAATTATCCTTATTAAATTATTAACAAAAAAGTTTCCATGCATTTTTGAAGTGAAAACTTCTTTAGCGGCGCTGTGCACTTTTTGTGATGGGGGAAAAATGTTAAACTCGCGTCAGGGTCACGTGACCGACAGATTCGACAGGGTCACGTGACCGACAGGTTCGACAGGTTCAGTGTTGCCAATTTAGCACTTTTGGGGCTAAATTTAGCACTATTTAGACTGACTTAGCCCTAATTTTTAGGGTTCCGTAGTCAACTAGGAACCCTTATAGTTTCGCCATGTCTGCCCGTCCGTCCGTCCGTCCGTCCGCGGATAATCTCAGTGACCGTTAGCACTAGAAAGCTGAAATTTGGTACTAATATGTATATCAATCACGCCGACAAAGTGGTAAAATAAAAAGTGGAAATTATTTTTTTATTAGGGTACCTCCCCTATACGTAAATTGGGGAGTGATTTTTTTTTTCATTTCAACCCTAACGTGTGATATATTATTGGATAGGTATTTAAAAATGAATAGGGGTTTCCTAAAATCATTTTTCGATAATGTAAATATTTTCGGAAATAATCGCTCCAGAAGTAAAAAAATATGCGTCCTCCCCCCTCTAACTTTTGAACCATAAGTTTTAAAAATATGAAAAAAATCTCAAAAGTAGAACTTTATAAAAACTTTCTAGGAAAATTATTTTGAACTTGATAGGATGAATAGTTTTTGAAAAAAAAATTCAAAATAATTTCTGAACTAAGTTTGTAATTTAACCGTATAAGCAGGTTTTTATTGTACCTGTAATTTCTACAAAATTACAATGAAATGACGTGCTTTCAAATAAAGTAAAAACGGTGAAAATCGGTTCACGCAATAAAGAATTATCCCATAAAAATCATCTTCCATACTTTAAGCTCGCGCGCTAGTTTACTTAATTTGCCGATAGATGTCGCTGTACGTGGAACGCTCATATCATATCCTACATGGCGGTGTTATTTTAACTCTTAAGTGGGGACACTTACTGTGACGGACGGAAAACTACGGAACCCTACAGTGAGCGTGGCCCGACACGCTCTTGGCCGGTTTTTTATTCATAATTTCATTCGCCCAAGACATAATGAATGGACTTAGTATCCTTAACAGTACCAGGGTCACATAAGACGTTAGTAGTCGATTTGTAATACGATCGCCACAGTGCTAAGCAGGATTGACCTGCCCAGCTAGGTTCGCAAATGTGATGAATACAGTACAGACTAGGGTCGCATGGCACAATAAGAGTTCATTTGGATAATTTGATAATTTTTGCATCCTATCAACTAATAGTAGGAGAGCCCATGACACTGAACCTAGTTCGATAAGTCTCCTATATGAGACATGGATATATATAATTAGACACGTCTTTAATGGGGGAACACGAAATGCTGATGCTGCAATGCAAGAAAAATGGTGGCGTATTTTATTTTATTTTTTTGAAAAAAATTAATAACCCGGTTTCTAGTACGATAAGTCTCCTAGATTTCCTTTGTTCCTCGAAGCAGGGGAGGGGTAGGGCTACACGATAATGCGGTGCTGCAAGCCCCCGTGCGTGGCCTTGTCAGTGGCAGTAGCATCAAAAAATTGTAGATGTATGAAAAAACAAAGCGCCTGATCTTTTAAAATATAAAATCATTTTAATAACGTAACATCTTGTTGCAGTTCAGGCGCTAAGTTTAGGTTACATAACATCTTGTTTTTGTTATAAAAAGATCAGGCGTTATGTTAATTATGGTTTTATAAAAAAAAAAGCTTCCCAGATAATGATGCTCAAAATGCGGATAGACGCTCGTTCGATAAGTTATAGCCTGATGGGCTCTCTCGTGCTCACTTCAACTATTTATTTATCGAGTCTAGTATAGTCGATAGCAGTTAGATCTCGAGAAAGTAGGAAATCTCGGTTCTTATTTATTTTGGCGTAACATTGTAATTTGGAGCAAGCGATCGGTTCGCGACGCGTAAAATCGACTGAGTTTGGCAGTGGATTTGATCGCATCGCGAAAAGATACGTAGTACGTGCTAATTGAACAGTAAGGCCGTGGCTGGTTGACGCCGGTTGCGGCCAAGTGCGTGTCGGACCACGCGTAATGGCGGGTTCCGTACCTTCAACAGGTTAAGGAAAAATAATCAAATGGTTGTATCTGCCTTTGGAAGAGGGTTTTAGGAGATAACTCGAGCATGATTTAACCGTTAATGTTCAAAACCATTTTTGAAAGAATATGCAAAGATTCCTTAATTTTTTTTTTCATATTTTTGGAACTCTGGTTCAAAAGTTACAGCCCCCCCTATACAATGTTTTAGACGGAATGATTATTTCTGAAAATATTTACTTTATTATAAAATATGTTTAAAAAAGCTCAATGTTATTTCTGAAGACCTATCGATTGATGTGCAACATGTTGATTTTTGGTAAAAAAAATGTTTTTGGCAATTAGTTACATGCATAAGTACATGTACTTAAATATTTTTTCACCAATTTTATTACAATTTTTATTAAGATACGTTCAGCAGTTTCCGAGTAAAATGGCTGAATAAATAATTGTCTTAGTTCTGAAGTGTTAAATTTTTAATTAATTAATATAAATTGCCATGTTTGTGTACGATAGCGCAATAAATGAATATTGTATTTTACCACATAAATTATAGTACTAGTATTATAGTAGTAGTAGTTTTATACTGATAATTAAAGCAATTCGTGCAAATTTATTTCCTAACCATTCCAAAATATCAAAGTTTTCACTTCTGCCGGCACTCCCGGAGTGCACCCCGTTGTTTTTTCAATAGGCTTTACCGTATTCACGTAATACCTAGGTGAACTTCGACAAAACTCAGCTATGGTAAGTCGATAACAATTTGGCGATATGGTAAGACAAGAGGCGAAATTTGACTATACCCATAACTTTATTAGTTTGCTTGTCTACCCCATACATTGAAAAATAACTTGACCTCAGAAGTTCAGTGTTATATGCCTTGATCTCTTGCTCCACGACCCCGAATCACGCTGTATTTTCAAAATTAAAGCACCGAAGACTCAATTTTCAGAGTCTAGATGACGACGACGTTGAGCGAAGCGAGGAGTGTGTCAGGTGAACTGCGACCAAACAACGCTACGCCAGAACCGACTTTTTTTAACTGCATTTTAGTGTCTCACTGACACCTGTGTTTGATTGCTAGTTAAATGTTTGGACACTTAAATACCTACTGTAAGACCGATCAATCAGCGGGCGAGAAGCTTTACGTTTCAGAATACGACGGTTTCACGTTGATTATAGTCTCCCGTAAAGAAAGTAATGCGTTAACTTGTAAACAATATATTACAATTTACAATATTTCGATAGTTTACAATCTCGCGGGATAGATTATAATCTAATGGTATTTTCAATTTTACGGTGACATGCACAACAATCCAAGCCCGAGACAAAAATAAAATATTAGTCAAATATATAAGGACCGTAGAGTTTAAAGACAAATATTTTAAATGCAGGAATTTATATTATCGTTTTAAACATATTTTACTTAATTGGATAAAAGTTAGATTTTGGCACAATGTTTTACGAAATTTTATAAGAGGTGAAAAAGTACTTACAACCCTAATTCTAGTAAGTATTTAAATTATTTTAAGGTAAAGTTAACGTGTAAAAGAAATTATATTCTATATTTCTAGCAGCTATTAATTCGAAGGCAAACACTAGATGTTTTGATAGCAAACGTAAGTATCACAGTTACTAAAAATAAATAAATAAATAAGTAGGTATAACTTTTTACAATAATTTAGAAATAGTTATTTTGATTAGGCGTTATCTTTTATACATTTACTTAAATATTATTAATTAGTTAATCTAACTCTAATCTCAGGGAAATAGCCATCTATTAACCAAAATTATAAATTTTGATTTAAATGGAATTACTCGTTTGTAGACACATATTGATTTCCACTTTATTAAACTTCACTCTGCATGCAGTGGATCGAAGAGTCTTCCGAGAGTTCATCCATCGAGGAATCCGTAAACGAAGTGCCGTCTGAAACAACCAAGAAATAAATACATTTTATTGTTTATTACTTGTTAAATTAAATAAAAACAAGCACATTCACTTGTATAATTTTACCTATCGGGACAAAAGGGGGCTTGTTCTGGAAGGAGTAGGTGAGGTGCAGATTGATCGGCCGGCCAAACCCCACTGGGTCCGTGTCCCGCGACATCACTGCGGACAAAATACACCAACCTGAGAACCAATTATTTACCTAGCCAATAATTAATACGTCTATATATTTACAAAATCGCAGTGCGTACGTTTCGCTAAGGCTACACAAATAAAATTCGCTCTGAGTACATAATTTCATCCGCTAGGTCTTAGAGACTAAACCCTCACTCATAGCCGAGAAAGTGCGCCGCGCTACAAGTTTGCCTACTGGAATCTGTCAGGCGAGCAATAATACTAACGCTGATTTTGTTTTCCTTTTCCTGTATGCTGGTGTTTCTTCTGGCGCGCGCGACTGTTCTGGAACCAGACTTGCGTGACGCGCTTGCTGAGCCCGGTCACCTGTGCGATGCGCTCCAGGTCTTGCCCGTCGGGGTTCGAATCCAGTTGGAAGTTCGCTTGGAGAACCTGAAGTTGCTCCTCGGTGAAAGTAGTTCGTACCCGCTTAGCTTTGCTTTTGTGATAACCCTCAGAGTCGCAACCATCTAAAAATAAGTTAATAAAATAGTTATTTTAATGGTTTGCCAATGCAAGACATTTCAATATCGCTCTTTTATTTTTATTTATCTTGTGAAGTTTTAAAAACCGCTTGACTGAATACTAGTAGAGTGCTCATAATTTTCTTAACGATTTCGTTACTCATAATAGCAGAAAGTTATCTATCCGTTCCGTTGGCCTATCTATTAAAATGGTAACGAAGACAATCATCATTCATAATGAAGCTTATTCTGTTATAATTTATTTAACAGTCAATGTAGGTATTACCGTCAGAGGAGATGGAGCCGCCGTCGAGCGTCTCGAGATAGTGCGGTTTGCACAGCACGCGGTCCTCGTGCAGCGCGAACTGCTCGCCGGTGGAGAGCTGCCGGCCGCACGCGTCGCACGCGAAGCACGCCAGGTGGTACACCTGCTCGCGCGCCTTGCGCACCCAGTCCGACGATGAGATGCCTCGACAGCACTTGGAGCATTTCGCACCGAAACTCCTACGCAAACAGACCAGAACCTCAAAACATGCTACATTATTTTAACTATTTCAGTAGATGAACAAGACTTTACTAAAAGTTTTTTTTGTACCGGAATGAAAATGTACTTAAATTGCTTGCACAAGGTTATTAAACAGTTTTTTTTGTTAAATTTTCCACTAAAGTTTTTAGTGTAAGTATGTCTCTTAATTTATTTAAAGTACAGTTTCAGAATAAAAAACTTGCTTCCAAAGTAAATTTTTTTGGTAGAACATTATTTATAAATAAATAAAATAAACAATAATTTATTACATACTCTTAAATGTAGAGATGTAGAGTTTCAATTTCACTGTTCCTGATGATTAAACCTACTTAGTTGTAGTACTTGTAATTGACTAAGAGCTGGCTACGTCAGATATGGATATGACACAATAATGATAGCAACAAAAGCCGTCCGGTTAGATTGCTATACTATCCTTATTGCGAGATCCGGGCATCTTGCAGCTTTTAATGGGTGGAAGTTAGCGAAGTTGTCTGTTATTAATGACAGGTTCTATACATACGAGTATATTAACATTAGAACAAAAAACATTACCTATTATTACGGAAACAAAAAGAGTAGGCTACAAACTATATATGAAATACATCATACGTCGGTGTCACTACTTTCCCCCAAAAGGAACTTTTAGTAATGAAATAATCTAACTATTTATATAATTTCTCATAATATTGCATTAAACCCAGACCTCTAGGGTTTGTTGGCTTGAAGTGGTGTGCATTCTTTGACCTCCCGCACATTACAGCTGCCAGATATCCAGATCTAGAAATAAGCATAGTATAGAAAACTGACTAGAGAGGTTGTTTTGCTCTCATTATTGTGTCATATCTGACGTGGCTAGCTCTGCATTTAAATATTATCAAGTACACTTTCATGAATAATAAGAATCAGTGAATTACCTTCGGGAACAGAATGAAAAATATCGTCATCCTGACCCATAATGTTAACAACATAACAATCGCATAGGCTAGGATATGCAAATGAAATAAATTTTCGAAATATGTTACCACATTTTTTGAAATATATTAAATATAGCAAGGCAGTGAAACATGTATTGGATTCCTATTCGACATGCCAAACTTTGACACGTGGATATTCGTGCGAGATTAAGTACCTACTACTTAATTTACACATGAACTAGAGTGATTCAAAGTGGTTGAGACCACTTAGTGAGCTAACGACTTTCAGTTTTTGGTTGTCGAATTAAGCTTGATTCTGTAGGTGTATATATGTACGTAGTTTGCGCGGATAGAGAAGGGTAGTGGTTTATAAATATGGGAAGTAACTAATGAATTCTAGTTTCTACGATACTTCTCTTTCCGCACAGATTCTAGTTGAGTGATTATTATTGATTACCTATAGCTATAAAGAGTAGGCTACAAAGACTCGGAAAAGATTTCATACAGTGTTATAAAAACGTATCAGTGAAAAATCCTGTAACAAAACTCATATACATTAATATAATTAGATTATTGGCCCCAAGTACTCCACTCCATCAAAATTTAGAAACGGTAGTAACAAATGTTAAAAATGGATTAGTCGCTTCTACACCAATAGTTGCGTTTCCACACGACATAAGACACAGACAGTTTATAATGATTTTAATGTTTTATAGTGTCAACTTTAACTTAGTTTACTAGGCCACATTTGGTATCGTTTTCGCTTAAACTGGTAATGCCAAATTAATTTCTGGTATAATTTTGACACCGTTCCGAAGCAAAAACATGTAAAAAGAATAACTGAAAATTTTAATTCTATATTTCACAAGGAAGAAATCCATAACTTATAAACAGTTATGATGAATCTTGAAAAAATTAAATGTGCTGTAGACAGCCCTATCGTTCATTAAAAAAAATTCAAAGTAAAAAGTTATACAGGACGAAATAATAATTATCGTTCATATTGAGCGAGGTGATTAAATAGGCTATACTGAACAACTTTTACTATGGGGCCAACTATGAAATCGTGAAAAAAATTGACTCCCCCATAGAAAACAGGCAAAAAACATGACGAGATTTCGGAGTTGGTTGCATAGCAAAAGTTGTTCAGTATGACCTAGGTACCTAATCACCTCACGTAATATGAACGGTAGTGGTCTAAGAGCTGGCCACGTCAGATATGACACAATAATGAGAGCAATGAAACCCATCTAGTAAGATTGAAAATACCATCCTTATTGCCAGATTCGGGCATCTGGCAGCTTTTAATGGGTGGATGTCAGAGTGACAGACTAGCAATGTTTTTGAATTGGAAAAAAGTAATACCAAAATAGGTAAAAACGGCCGAAGATATCTTATTTATAGAGGACGGGGCCTATATTTTAACATTAGAACAGAAAACATTGCGTAATATTTCGGAAACAGAAACAGTAAATATTCGACAAACTACGAATTACATTATACGTCGTTTTGGACTACTTCCCCCATGAGAAACTTTTGGCAATGATATGATCTAATTATTTATATAATATTATTTTAGTATTTCAGTCTTTATATACGGGTGTACTAAAAAAAACGGTTGACGGTGCTAAAAATAGAAATGGAAAAATCGAATCAAAGTGTGTTTTGCGATCGTGTAATGATAAGGTTGAATAAGGATAAGAATTCGTTTATTGTGGTAAAAAAATACAAGTAATGGTGGTGCCATTCCATTTCAGGCCATTTCGCGCCATTATATCAACGGATATTTCACTTAGTTATGTGTCGTGTGTAAACGCAACTTTATCATTCTACGGTCGGAAAATACATTTTATTCAGATTGTTTTTTATTTAAATTTTTAGCACCGTCAACAGTTTTTTTAGTACACCCGTGTATATACATATATATATAACGTTTTAGTTTGACAGTAGGTACATTTTTTTGCACGAATGCATACTTTATTTCTCTTTATATATAACTTTATTTAGATAGAGTGCAAAGTCGCGTGCTTTAAGAATATTTATTAAGTTAGCCAGTTTTTATTATCGGTTTGTTATCAGCATCAAGTGGTTTAAAGCCGCTTTTGCATTAGGAAAATGCAAAATATCCTTAGAAAGAGCATCACAGGCCTGTGCCCGCGCGTCGCCGCTATCGCTGCTTATTAACATTTTGTCGCCGTCTGATTCAATTAACAGTGGACCTTGCATAATAATTAACCAAGTGACAGATTAACAAGTTTTAACACTCTACCGTAATGAAGATGTTGCGTACCTCCGCAATGACCGATAAATACTCGAGGCGTTGACTATTCATGATTCATGAAGGAGGTCCAAGTGATTTCCGTTATTTTGTCCGTCATCCAGATAGCGTATCCGGTCTCTCAAATGTACCATAGAAGTATACAAGTTTGCCCGCTTTTTCGATCATCCCTTTCGATTTATCTTTTTTCCCAGGTTAATCGTCCATATTGTTTAACATTATCTGTACCACTCACACGTTGACAAACATTTATTCGTTTGGTTGAGCAAAAAACAGTAAAAGTTAAAGTTATTTAGAAAAAACCGGCCAAGAGCGTGTCGGGCCACGCTCAGTGTAGGGTTCCGTAGTTTTCCGTCCGTCACAGTAAGTGTCCCCACTTAAGAGTTAATAACACCGCCATGTAGGATATGATATGAGAGTTCCACGTACAGCGACATCTATCGGCAAATTAAGTAAACTATTGCGCGCGAGCTTAAAGTATGGAAGATGATTTTTATGGAATAATTCTTTATTGCGTGAACCGATTTTCACCGTTTTTACTTTATTTGAAAGCACGTCATTTCATTGTAATTTTGTAGAAATTACAGGTACAATAAACACCTGCTTATACGGTTAAATTGCAAACTTAGTTCAGAAATTATTTTGTAATTTTTTTTTCAAAAACTATTCATCCTATCAAGTTCAAAATAATTTTCCTAGAAATTTTTTATAAAGTTCTACTTTTGAGATTTTTTTTCATATTTTTAAAACTTATGGTTCAAAAGTTAGAGGGGGGGGGACGCATATTTTTTTACTTCTGGAGCGATTATTTCCGAAAATATTTACATTATCGAAAAATGATTTTAGTAAACCCCTATTCATTTTTAAATACCTATCCAACAATATATCACACGTTAGGGTTGAAATGAAAAAAAAAATCACTCCCCACTTTACGTATAGGGGAGGTACCCTAATAAATAAAAAAAATCCACTTTTTATTTTACCACTTTGTCGGCGTGATTGATATACATATTAGTACCAAATTTCAGCATTCTAGTGCTAACGGTCACTGAGATTATCCGCGGACGGACGGACGGACGGACGGACGGGCAGACATGGCGAAACTATAAGGGTTCCTAGTTAACTACGGAACCCTAAAAAGTATTAAACGGGCGGGCCAAAAACATGAAATTTTTCAAAATTGCCCACTTTTACGTATAAAATTATTAACTTTATGGTGGTCATTAACTATTCAATAATATAATCTACAAATAGGCAATCGTATCGCATTATTAAGTTCATTAATTGTGGTATTTCACCCCCAAACTTAATATCATAAAGTTATTGTGAATCCTTTCATACAAAATACTAAATATGGTCGGGTTGTCAACTACTATTGCTTGTACCCGACTACGCCAAAACAAAGTGTAGTATTTGTAAAATTTTGTGGTGATTAAATTGTGCCAAGATTAAGGTAAAGGATAAATTGCTTAATAATACGCTTATCAATACACACACACACACTCACACACACACACACACACACACACACTGGTTTCTTAATATCTTGTATTATGCAAAGGGTCATAAATTAAATGGAGATACATGTATAATTATTATAATTAACGAAAATACAATTCTTTTTCCTTATATTTTAAGAAACATACTAGGCGAAAATCGAATATTGTGAAAAAACCGACCAAGTGCGAGTCGGACTCGCGCACCGAGGGTTCCGTACAAACCTGTTGGTATATATGTAAAAGTTCACCCATTGCGTTGACATAGAAGTTTGAATTTGTTACAGCTTAAATAATAATAAAAAATAATAGACCTGAGTATTTGATATGAATTTCAATTTAATACCTCTACGGACAATATACTCTTAATACTTCATGAGGAAAGGGGTAGTAACTTTAAAATTATTAAAAATATTTTTATCATACGATGTAACTAAAAATTTAAAGTTTCCCAATGTTTCCTTCATCTGTGCTATAAGATGTTGCTTCGTACCAAATCTCAAGATTCTGAGTTCACGGGAAGTACCCTGTAGGTTTTGATTCCTTTGCGAGTTTCGAAAATTTGCGGCATAAATGGCTGTAACTTTTGATTCCGTTGGCTTAAACTTCTGATTTTATTACAGCTCCAAGGGACAATTTCAGCTTGATACCTCCATGCGTTCCTGAAAAAAAGGGTCTTGACAGACGGACAACAAAGTGATCCTATAAGGGTTCCCTTTCGAGGTACTGGTCTAAGAGCTGGCCACGTCAGATATGACACAATAATGAGAGCAATGAAACCTGTCTTGTTAGACTGCTTTACCATCCTTATTGCTAGATCTGGGCATCTGGCAGCTTTTAATGGGTGGAGGTCAGAGTGACAGACAAACAAAGTTTTTAAGTTGGAAAAAAGTAATACCAAAATAGGTAAAAACTGCCAAAGTTGTGTCATTTATAGAGGACAGGGCCTATATTTTAACATTGGATTAAAAACCATTGTCTATTATTGCGGAAACAAAAACAGTAGGCGACTAACTAAAAATTGCATTATACATCATTTGGCAGTACTTGCCCCCAACAGAAACTTCTGGATATGATATAATCTAATTAATTACATAATTTCCCATAATATTGCACCAAAACCAGAACTCTAGGATTTGTTTCCTTCGAGTTATTCGCATTCTTTTACATCCACCACTTTACAGCTGCCAGATGTCCGAATCTAGAAATAAGCATAGTATAGCAAAATAACTAGAGGGGTTTCGTTGCTCTCATTATTGTGTCATATCTGACGTGGCCAGCTCTCCGTCTATACTTACTAAAAATAAAGGTATTATTGTAAATATTTTTTAGATTTGCATTCCTCCCGCATTTTACAATGACAATAACATTTCAAATATGGAAAATGCCTCCCCTGATTTGAATTAAAATATACTATTACTAAAATATCGTACTAACCCTAGTACGGTAGTACTATTAGTTATTCTGTGATAGCTGTAGGACTTTACTAGACCGGTATACAACCGAAGTGTTTGAGGTCTTTTTGGCCCACCAAAAAACACATCCCCAATCACAGGCGGCTCACGCGTGACTGAACTGAAGTTAGATAAGCGACAATCCATTTGTCAGTGTTGCGAATGTGAATAGTTACTAGGTAGTTTTTTAATATTTCGCTTCTTTTGAAATGTGACGCGTTGGGCAGTCAAAGGCAAAGTTGTACAGTTTCACGGTATAGATTCGTTATAGTTTACGGTATAGTTTGCTGTTGCTCGGGTTGATACTTTTGGACACAATACGACTGTATTAAGGTGAGTTTGTTGTGTCTTCGAATTGTACCAAAAGCATTCGGTCTCGCGGTCGGGCGTGCACCGCGTGCGCCGTCGGTGAGGCGCGGGCTGAACGGTCCGCGCAGGCCGCGCTGCTCCGGCTCGGCCGCCGCGGGCGCCGCAGCCATAAATCCTCACTCGTTGATTGCTTTCCGTGGCGTGCGCTCGTCTCCCCGCGCTTGCCTCACATTTTAATATCCATTCAAACCGACCATTCATTGGACGACATGATTTAAATTATTTGTTTTAGATACAACCTCAATCGGAGATTCATTGGCATATTATAAGAGCGTTTGTTTTAACAATTTCGAGGCACTCAGGTTCTTGCTCTAGGCAACACGCTGATGATGACAGGTAAATTTAATGTATTCAGGCATAAACAAGCAACTTTTGATAATTGGGCAGGATTCCTTATACAAATAGGTACCAATAATATATACAATGGCGTTTGGACATAACCATTTCTATCGGTACGAGTAGGGTAAAGTTTAACTAAAGTGTGGCTAATAATGAAGAGGGAGAAGAACATTCTATATCCTGTATATTAGCTTAAGTAAGGTTAAGAGATAATATTCAAGTATACATAATAAGCAGCTAATCGGTTTTACTGCTTTCAGAAACACATCAAACATAAAGGTAGGTAGGTAGAGACATTTTAATTTCATCTAAACATCTTAGCACATAAGTCCTGTTATTTGACTCGCGTAACAGCGCCATGTTAAACATAACTTCGGAGCTTACTCCATGAATAATAAAAAATAATTGCTTAAAATGTGCAACTTTAACCCTTTCATATGATAGCCTATTTGTTCCAGTAACTAGACTTTGAACGGTTGTAGTCCTTTTTTACCTTTTTGGTATGGAACCATTAAACCATGGTCGAGAAATTCATCCTGAAAAGACTGTCCTCGGATTATAATTTGAATGATGATACCCACCAGGGTCGGTTTTTCCGTTTTAAATTTTTAAACTTTTATATTTGATCATAGAGTGTCTTGAGCTTAAAAATTGATTTAGATTCGACTTTACAGTTTGTAAAGCAAAGACAGTTATTAAACTAGCTTGGAGCTCAACCTTGGGAAATCAACAACTGGCCGCTTTGCTAATATAATAATAATAATAAAGTAGGGATGTGACGACCCCAACGCCCACTCGTTTTCACCAGCGCAATCAGTCAACGCAGGGCAGCTTGTGGCGAGCTGTTGGAGAGTAGCGACTCCTCGTACCTGAGTGCCCCTGGGGTGCCCTGTCGGATGGGTGGGATGGGCCCCCTGCCTCTGGCTTGCCTTAGCCGGTTGTCCAGAGTGGGGTCGTTAGAGTTGAGTTCTCGAGGGTAGATGTGGAAACCTAAGTGGCGAGTTGGCTATACGTGTAAAATCCAGTGAAACCTCTCTACCCCCAGCCCCCGCACCGGTGTGGCCATCTTTGATGTCGCTTTTTATGGGGGCCCATCTTGCGGAGGGCGAGTCACCGTCTGCCGGAAATAAAATTGGATACCGTTTTATTAGGCAGGCGTCCGGTTCTTCATCCAATAGCCCAGTAGTTAGTCCATACTCTTCACCCAATAACCTGGTTCATTTTAGACTCCATTAACTCTCAATAGTCCTTACACCATGGCGGGTGCTGTCTCTGCGTGCGTCCCATGACACGGGCAGGGGCAGCATCCGCTTAGTGTATCCCTCACTTTTCATTAAATTGTCGAAAGGGCCTCTGCGCGTTGGCTTCGGCTCCGCATATGCCTCTCAAAGGTCCGGAACACCATTGTTCCGTGGTCGGGAAAGACATACAAATAGGTAATAATTATTCTTTGTGAAAAGAGGAAAATATACAGCGATACAGTGATAAAAACTAGGTAACAACAGGCGCTAAAAAGCGATCTCTACCTAACAACCTTTGGGTAGCAGGAAACTATGAACTCGAAACAAGTGGAGTAATATAGTTGCTCAATCAAAACATTTTAAAGGAATGGTATAAACTGTCTCAAATACTAAATAAAATATTATTATATCATAGCTACTCGTTATCATGACAACAAACAATGACATGGCAATAAAAACTATCTAGGTACTTACTACTTAAATTCTAGATAAATTTTCATTCGATCCCACGTTGTTGTCATAAGTAAGTATTAAGATCAAGAGTAGGCCGTAGGCAACCGTACCTCATCGAGTAGCAGAATTCGGCTTATGTAGGGCAATGCACGAAGAATAGTTATGCATTTTAGTCCTTTAGAATAGTTATGCATTTTAGTCAGTTTGTATAGTTATAGTGGCCGTTGTAGCAGAAGAAATACGGCATTTAGTGAACAAAAGATTTCTTCGGCTTGATTATTCCTAAGGATCCAAGGAATGATTTGAGAAGTGGAGCCACCCAGATTTTTAATGTAATATTTTAGGGGGGGAGGCTACCAATTTTATCTTGATATCTACATCAGTTCAGCTACTAGGCCAAGTTTGGTATCGTTTTTCGTATAAATCGGGGATGCCGAATCAAAACATCGTTCCATAACAAAAACATGTAAATTAAAAAAAATTGCTTAGTTTGGAATTCCCTATTTCACAAGGTCAAAATCCATAAATTATGAACAATTAAGAATCATGAAAAGATTAAAGGTGCTTTAGAGAGTTCCTCGATTGACAAAAAAACATTTTCATTATTTTTTTCTTTTTATGTTTTAGCACCGTCAACAGTTTTTTTAGTACACCCGTATATATGTATAACGTTTTAGTTTGACATACATTTTTTTTAATGAACGAATAATAGGAATTTCGAAAGCACCTTTTACTTTTTCAAGATTAATAATTGTTTATAAGGTATGGATTTCTTCCTTGGGAAATAGGGAATATCAAAATTAGTTATTCTACTATACATAAGTTAAGATTTATACTTTTTTTAGAAGTGCAATATTTATGTTCGTTCTTTTTCTTTCTCTTTTGTCCTCTGCGCCCTTTTTTCTTTTAGTGCTTTTATTCCAACCTTTCGTTTTAGATATGTTTTAAATAGATACTTACTGTAAGAACCATTTTTAGGGTTCCGTAGTCAACTAGGAACCCTTATAGTTTCGCCATGTCTGCCCGTCCGTCTGTCCGTCCGCGGATAATCTCAGTGACCGTTAGCAATAGAAAGCTGAAATTTGGTACTAATATCAATCACGCCGACAAAGTGGTAAAATAAAAAGTGGAAAAAAATGTTTTATCAGGGTACCTCCCCTATACGTAAAGTGGGGAGTGATTTTTTTTTCGTTTCAACCCTAACGTGTGATATATTGTTGGATAGGTATTTACAAATGAATAGGGGTTTACTAAAGTCATTTTTTGATAATGTAAATATTTTCGGAAATAATCGCTCCAGAAGTAAAAAAAATGTGCCCCCCCCCCCCCTCTAACTTTTGAACCATAAGTTTTAAAAATATGAAAAAAATCTCAAAAATAGAACTTTATAAAAAATTTCTAGGAAAATTATTTTGAACTTGATAGGTTGAATAGTTTTTGAAAAAAAATTATAACATAATTTCTGAACTAAGTTTGTAATTTAGCCGTATAAGCAGGTACATTGTACCTGTAATTTCTACAAAATCACAATGAAATGACGTGCTTTCAAATAAAATAAAAACGGTGAAAATCGGTTCACGCAATAAAGAATTATCCCATAAAAATCATCTTCCATACTTTAAGCTCGCGCGCAATAGTTTACTTAATTTGCCGATAGATGTCGCTGTACGTGGAACGCTCATATCATATCCTACATGGCGGTGTTATTTTAACTCTTAAGTGGGGACACTTACTGTGACGGACGGAACTACGGAACCCTACACTGAGCGTGGCCCGACACGGTCTTGGCCGGTTTTTTTCTACTCGTCGACTGTAACGCTTGAATTGAGATTGTGTAGACCGAACTACTAGCGCATACTTTTCGATAGTACTTTTATGGTCGCATATTTAAGCATCGCCAGCGATAGTACAAAGGATATTCATATAAAATTGTACCGGGGGGGACCGGCACAATCTGCCGGGAGATTGAAGTTACTCAATTGTATAGTACTTAGGCCAGTCAGCAAGCTTCGTGGCCTAAACATACTAAGTACTTGACTGAAAAACTCCTAATTATGTCACGATTGTATAAAATACTATTATGTAACTGAGGAATTTGTCCTGCACGGGACAGGCATTGCCTAGTGTGAAGGTCAGTAAAAACAGTAACCGTATAAAATTTTCTGAAATAAATGATTTTAATTAGATAATTTTATTTTTAATTTTACTTGTTTTTTTTTTCGAAATGGTGTTAAAATTATACGTTTGGCCTAGTAGCTCAACTGATGTGGATATCCAGATAAAGTTGAGAGCCTCCCCCCCTCCCTAAAAATTGACATCAGAAATCTTGGTGGCTCCTCTTCTCAAATCCATCCTTGGATCCTAAGGAATACTCATGCCATTGGAAATCTTCGGTTCACGAAAAGCTGTATTTGAACTTTTTATTTCGTATTGTGTCGTGGAAACGCAACTATTAGCACAAATATCATTATAATAAAATCTATCTCATCAAGTAGCAAATAGTACCTTATGCCCTTTGAAAGTACTGACCAACCTGGTAATAACAAAAAAATGGTAGCCGACCTTAAACCTGCACCTTTTGTTATTCAGCCAAGTTTTATGTTATAAGGTGAAAATCGACTAATGCAAGTACGACGTCCAAATGAGTTCACAGGATGGTTTAAATGTAGTTTTACGCGCCACATAAGACACTGCGTAAGTGCCAAAATAATCAAACTAGTAAGTAGAAGATAAAACTTATGCACTTCAAAAGAACGCATCAACATTTAAAGAAAAAAAAATCTTAAAATGTCAGGTTTGCGTGTTGCTACCACAATTTTTTCGGCACTTCACGATGAGCACTATCGAATGGGCCACTGTGCCCACTTGCTAGTCAATGAAGTACATTTTGTCAAATGTAGGGTCATATTTTGATAAGTGGACAAAATGCTTCAACTTTGGCTCAGGCTACCAGGAACTAAAATGCATACTTAACATTTTATCGTGCATTGTCCTACATAAGCCGAATTCTGCTACTCGATGAGGTAGAGTTGCCTATGGCCTACTCTTGATCTGTATGCTATGGTATAAGAAGAGTAAGAATTATAGAATAAATAATTGAGTGAGTGAATAGGTAAACATAACTAATTGCGATTTTCTGATTTTTACAGATTGCTTAGCAACTGGGGTTCATGGTTTCAAGTGTGATTGTTTAATATTCCGTGAATCGATCTAAGGTTCGTGTTTATTTATGCGTCTAGAGATTAATTAAACCCGCTGAAGACATGGTGCATTTACATAAGACATGGCGCGCGCATTTGCAACTACCGCGGTGTGGGCGAGGGACATCGCGTGAGAGCGAAATCCATTGCCTGCAAAAACTGATATGGGACTTTCGGATAATACCTTGAAATCATTATTAAACGAGATACGACGCACTCCGACGGTTTATACGAGTGAACAAAACAGTGCAATTAAGAGGGTTAACAGTTTAAGAGTAAACAGATGCCTTCGCGCCTCCGGTCCGAGTGTTTCTTGAACTAGCGACAGTCAAACATCCTGTTAAAAACAAAAGGGTGTCGTAGGCGGACTGCTGACGCGTGGTAGCGGCTACCAAACAAAAAGGTGCGCTAAATAAACAATGAACAGATAATATATCAACAAAAGCAATTACGCGCGTAGCCGCCGGCGACCGTCGATTTACGTTCTGGCAACACCACTCGTTATGCGTGTTCCATAATATACAAATATTGTTATTGTGACATGGCTCACGTTTAACGAACCCTTAACCGGTTGCCATTTAGAGTTCTTATACATATAAACTTATCACCTACCTTATAGACTGGCGCTAATTAAACCCGCAAGGCGCAAATCTAATGTTGTTTCTATTGTGTCTTGTGCATGCAGTATCCAGCATCAACGACCTAAACAATAATATTTTTAGTAAAGTTTTTACCTAAATACAAATAATCCAATCATTGGGGAATCATCTCCATACATTGCCTTACAAAAGGTGGAGTAGAAAATGGTTATTGGTAGGCTATAGGGTGATAATTAAAATACTAGATTTGAGACCTTGAGGGGGGGGGGGGGGGGAGGGCGCTTTATACTTCTCGTAGACATTTTTGTAATAAAGTCAACTGTTCAAGCATTATGTAAAAAATGCTAAAGCCTATACGATATTTTAATAATAACTTGACAGTTATATGAAGTTTAAAATAAAAAAATTTTCAAGCACTTTCTTAATATTTTTTTTGTATGAAAGCATTTATGTTTTTTGTCAAATCTAAATTAATTGTACCCGAATTAATCGATAGCTATACCTGACAACGCCTAGTAGTATTTTATGATGAGTAATAGAACATTGATTTTGTGTGTGAGACTTACTACTTTCACCCCCTCTATAAGCGCTCTAGAGGTGAATTCAACTTTTGAATATCTTTTAAAAGATTCATTAGAAGATGACAAAACTGTGGTAGAGTCTTCATTTCCTTATCTCGAAGCACAAAACTTTGAAGCTAATAAATAAAATTCTTATGATATAAGAAAATATACACTTTTTCACCCCCTGTATCTTTATATCTGTAAGATTCACAGATGTATTGTGTATGGAAATATTGTAGACAATTTTATCTTCTTCATACGTTCCATAGACATTTTAGGCATACTGATAACCGTTTAAGCGCCAAGGTTCAAAAACGGACTTATGGCAGGTTTAAACCAAGATGGCGGCCAACGCTCCCCCCCCCCCCTCAAGGTCTTAAATCTAGTATTTTAATAACCACCATATACAATCTCTGAATTTGAAACGGCTAGGCGCCGTTGACCATACTCTAAGGGCATGCGTAGTACGTGCTTGCACCTCCTATCCGAATCTCTTACGTGAGTGATTCTGGTATAGCGAGAGAGATGGTGCTGCCATCTATGAATCTTGAAGCAAATCAAATTATTATGTTCAATATTTTTTGATTTGCAATTTTTAAGTAGTTACACTACTATATATAAACTGAAAATAGATGTCATATACTTCAGAAAAAGTGACCAAACCCTCCGGTGTCCGAGGCCAGATTTGAACTGGCGTCTTCAGCTTTCGCGGCTGACGTCCTGACCACTAGACCACCCGGTCACGGCGGAACTTGACAAATTTTCTCATGTATATGCAATCTCTGAATTTGAAACGGCTAGGCGCCGTTGACCATACTCTAAGGGCATGCGTAGTACGTGCTTGCACCTCCTATCCGAATCTCTTACGTGATTCTGGTATAGCGAGAGAGATGGTGCTGCCATCTATGAATCTTGAAGCAAATCAAATTATTATGTTCAATATTTTTTGATTTGCAATTTTTAAGTAGTTACACTACTATATATAACCAAACCACCATATAGCCTACCAATAACCATTGAAACATTTTCTACTCCACCTTTTGTAAGGCAAATGCTCCAATGATTGCGCTAAAATATGTATACGTTTCCAAGTCATATCACCACACTTCAGTCCGGCTGTTGTGTTTTTTACGCATTTTTATTTAATTTTACAATATAGGTTTCCCCGACGGAGCAGTATGTCATTCTATTTCTTCCTATTATAAAAGTCTATCTAGATCAATAGTGTTTGTAATTATATTTCTTATTTTCGCGCAAGAAGTACTAGTTAAGAATGTACCTACTTATATATAAATATTGAAATTTTTTGTACCGTACAAAGTTTTAAGTAGGTATTTTGTTTATCTGGTTTTATGTGGCTAGTATTGCAACTCAGCGAGGAATGCGTGCTGCATCCATGGCACATGGCACAGATACCGCTTTAAGATAGACGGAGAGCTAACCCCGAAAAATCGTATACAATAAAAAGAAAGAGACCGATGAAATTTCTCATTTAGTGTCGTCATGCTTTACTCTCTTATGTTATGAGGCTGCGTTTCCACCAGAGATTAGTGAGGAATGCCAATCTGACTGATTTTCAGCACAGAATTTTGAATAAATCAGGAAAGTACTTTGGGGTATGGAATCACTAAACCCGCGGGATATTTTTTTTTTGTTCTATTTTCGATGTAGCTTACTAATTAACAGTTTTCGTACCAATACGCTTCGAAACTGGATACTGAGACACTGAAGATTCGTATAAATATGCTAATTTTCGTAGTTTTCCAGAGAAAAAGGATGACAGAGAATACTTGATCAAAAGTGTGGCAAAAAAATGATATCCATATATGTGTCTAAATTGTCTATGTGAGCGTAAAAACAGTAATGCCAAGTAACAGGTTAATTGTCTATCGGTATTTGACTTTCTTATCGATACGTTTATATTCATATTTTACACTAAAGGGCATATTAAAATACGAGAAAAGCTAAATATAGACATTTATTCAGGTTTATTTTATATTTCACACGATTGAAATATGAGCTGCTACGAATCAGGTTTAGGGGCACCACACATTAGAGCTGAATTCAACATTCCATGGACAGAAGCCGAAATTTTTCTATGATGGCTGAAATTTTTATATGGTGGCCATAGACAAATTTCTGTTCAAAATACTGTGTTTATTGAACCAGAATACGAATTAAACACCATTTATATGTAGTACATATATCACTTTCAAACAAAGTTTCATCATCGTTTGTGAAAGTAGGAAAATAACACTATTTTTAAATTTCTGATGTGTGCTGATGGAAAACGAAGCATCAAAATACCGGCCAAGAGCGTGTCGGGCCACGCTCAGTGTAGGGTTCCGTAGTTTTCCGTCCGTCACACTAAGAGTTAAAATAACACCGCCATGTAGGATATGATATGAGCGTGCCACGTACAGCGACATCTATCGGCAAATTAAGTAAACTATTGCGCGCGAGCTTGAAGTATGGAAGATGTTTTTATGGGATAATTCTTTATTGCGTGAACCGATTTTCACCGTTTTTACTTTATTTGAAAGCACGTTATTTCATTGTGATTTTGTAGAAATTACAGGTACAATAAACACCTTCTTATACGGTTAAATTACAAACTTAGTTCAGAAATTTTTATTTAATTTTTTTCAAAAACTATTTAACCTATCAAGTTCAAAATAATTTTCCTAGAAAGTTTTTATAAAGTTCTACTTTTGAGATTTTTTTGATATTTTTAAAACTTATGGTTCAAAAGTTCGAGGGGGGGACACATTTTTTTTACTTCTGGAGCGATTATTTCCGAAAATATTTACATTATCAAAAAATGATTTTAGTAAACCCCTATTCATTTTTAAATACCTATCCAACAATATATCACACGTTAGGGTTAAAATGAAAAAAAAAATCACTCCCGACTTTACGTATAGGAGAGGTACGCTAATAAAACATTGTTTTCCACTTTTTATTTTACCACTTTGTCGGCGTGATTGATATACATATTAGTACCAAAATTCAGCTTTCTAGTGCTAACGGTCACTGAGATTATCCGCGGACGGACGGACAGACGGACAGACATGGCGAAACTATAAGGGTTCCTAGTTGACTACGGAACCCTAAAAAGAAAACAAAGACCACGGTTCTTGTTATTGAATAGCTCATAATAGTCATAATACACCCTCATTTTTTTTAAATTACAACCCGTGATCATGCGGCAACACTTAATAATTCCATTTCAAACGTTTTCATATGGAATGACTCCCATAGTTGACACCCTAACAATTTGTAACCTATAGGAGGGGGGGACACAACTTTTCTGACTTTCGAAGCGATTATTTCAGAAAATATTCACTTAATCACAAAATGGCCAAAGAAACCTCAATGTTATTTTTAAAGACCTATCGATTGATGTTTCACACGGGTCAACGGGTGTACTAAATAAACTGTTGACGGTGCTAAAAAATAATATTTTTTATTTTACTTTTTTTTTGCTTCGGAATAGTGTCAAAATTATACCAAAATTTATACAAAAATTATACCAAACTTGGCCTAGTAGCTTAACTGATATATATATCAAGATAAAGTTGAGAGCCTCCCCCCTAAAAATTTACAGTAAAAATGTTGGTGGCTCCACCTCTCAAATTCATCATTGGGTCGTCCTAAGAAATAATCAGGCTGAAGGAAATCCTGTGTTCACGAAAAGCCGTATTTGACCTTTTTATGTGGTGTGCAAACGCATGTAATATTATCAACATGGGTTTTTTTTCTTCATATATGTGGATTGTGGACTTCCTCGTCCTATTTGTGCGATACCCGAGACAAGGACATATTCACAAATCGGGGGCAGAGCGGTCAAAATCAGTAGTCAGTGGGTAGATAGGTATACTCGTATGTAATAGCAAAATCGGTGCGATACGAAATCAGTTTTTCTTAGCGGCCGTCCGTCCGTCCGTCCTAAAGAAGAGATTAATAAACGTTACTTAAATATTCCGTGGTGCGTCCGTATGTCACAGCCATTTTATAAATAAACTACTAAAACATATTTATGTGTTCATTATAATTTTCTTGCTAATATTAACATGTTGCACATCTATCGATAGGGCTTTAAAAATAACTTTGAGGTTTCTTAAAGCACGTGTGTCTAAAACATGTGTTCCTACCCCTATAACTTTTGAATCGTAAGTCCAAAAATACGGGAAAAGTTAAGAAGATACGTACACTTACTTTCTATGAAAATTATTTTATTAGTATAGCCGTTATACTTTCTATGGAACCCTCCATTAAGTATGGTATGTGTGGTCCGACACGCACTCTGCTGGTTTTCTTATTTCATTACAACAGATCAAATGTAAGTAACAGATTTTACGTCACACCTGGCCATAATGTGAGTTTTACCGCTCGCTACGCTTACGGTAAAACTCGCACTATGGCCAGGTGGGGACGTAAAATTGTGTACTCACCACGGGCAGTAAAAAAGAAAGCCCTCTATCGCATATTTACAATCCTCGCCTGCGGCTCGGGTCCCAAATACCTGCGATTTCGGGCTTTCTTTTTTTTACAGCCCTAGGTAAGTAATGTACTATTATTCACACAGGTGCACCATGCAGCCATACCCGTTAATAGCTCGTAGGTAGTGGATTGAAGTTCAAGCAGTTAAAGTAATCTATAGGTAAAAGGGCGTAGTAAACAATTTTTATAACTATCTTTAATTGGAGATATTTTACTCATAAAGAGTTTTTAAAAGGTATATTCCTACGCCGAACGTCAAACCGTAGTGGCATCATCGATCAATACTTAATGTCAAGGATGTGAATTGATAGTTGATACTCGAATGTTCTCCCGCTTTGTGAAACGGACACTTTGTTCGTTCGTGGCGTTCGACATGCCGTGACCTTGTAATCAAACTTGGATTCTTATTATAATAATGCTTTGAGTACCTACCCTATGATCACGAACCGTTCATATATTTAGATAGGTATTGTGTAGACACTGGACACATCACGACTATTCCGAAAACTCAGTAGAGGCAACAGTGAACGTGTATGTAGGAGCGGGGTAGCTACAGTTTCGAAAGAATCACATTTAAGTGCCCACATTATAATAATTAATATCAAACATATATTTTATCGTAGATCTACTTTCGTTTCGGATACCACCAAGAACGAACGTTTTCGTTCCGAGTACCATTGAGTTGGCCGCTAGCTGTCTCGATTAAAATATATGGTTTCACGTCGCATCCAGTTATCACAATCATAATAAATGACAAATGAAAACGCCAGTGTTGCAAGTCACGGAGCAGACTCGCCGGTGTATTTTTTACGCTGGCAACGTTCCCCGTCACCGCTTTGTTGTGCTACACTCATCCGACGGATTTTCAATAAAACCACTCTTCGGTACGTTGGCCTCTTTTTTTCTATTTAGTCGATATGTTCTCATACTTCTCACGCACCTGTTGCGAGAGGACGCTTTATTTCCAATTTAAAGTGATGTTTATGTAAATGTTTTAGAAGGCTTCCTAAAGGGAAGGAAAGGGATTGATGGTGCTATCGCCCCTATTTGGTCCCATTCCTGTACTTAGTATCTATAAAATATAGTAAGATATTGTAAGTGTCAGAATGTTACAAAAGAGCTGTACCTACTATTCGGGCATCTTCCAAAATTCTGCTTTACCATTAACGTGTGCACTTAATATTTACATAGGTATTCTTGATGGGTATAACATATGAGTATGAATTTATTACAACAGCATTTAAGCAACTGACAGGTCTGTATTTGGTTCCTCCGCCCTTAAAAGGCGACCCTTTTACTGATAAATAGGCTGGTATCAGTATCGGACAGACTACGTCAATAAAGCGAGTGGGTATCAATTCAGAACTTTCCGCTATAATATCACAAAAAGAGCGACGTGTGCCTAGAGCCTGTCAATAGTGCATCATCACGCTCGCCACACAGCGCGCAAGCAGGTCAGAGGTCGGCTACACACCGGACCGCCTACCCTGAGAGCATACCTCCGCACATACCTCGTGTAACCCAACCACTCTGACAATAGCCATCTCGCCGATGCAATTCTTAGCATACCGCGGTGATTTTGTTTCTGGTCGGCTATTTCGGCATCACGGATGACTTGGAAAATGATGACTTTGGTTATTTCTAATACGTCGAAGGTTAATTGGACGTAGGCAGCGTATTGTAAAGGATTAACGTTTGACCGTCTAAACGATTGTAACGTTGACTTGTGTTTTACGGAACTGTTGGTCAGATATTTAATACCAAATTCCAATCCATAAAGAATTTCTGCTTTTACCTGAACTTTATTCAAGTACCTACCTAGATAGTAGAGTATTGTGCAGTTCTCGAGAACTTTATCCATTTAGGTAGATTAATAAGTACATTAAATATTCCCGAGCGAGAACCTTTTCCATACAAAACGGGGAACGTTTTGGAGAATGGCACAACTCTGCTAGAAAGTGAGCAGTAGAAAGTGTTATCTATACCTTATAAATAGTACTTACTGCTTGCTTTCTAGGTACCTATCTATCTACTTGCATACCTATTATTACCCAACAGAAAAACTGGGCTGTGTAGCCATTAACATTTCTTCAATAAATACATACTCGTATTTATTAAGGACCGTACCAGAAAGAAAGTAGACATCTTTTCTACTGAATAAGTTTGTCCACGTCAAAGAAAATAACCCGATTTATTAAATTATATGTCCTTTACTTAGCTATTGATAAAATAAAATTACATTTAATATTCCATCATATTTGTTAAAATAAGGAGGATTATGTTAGAAGTTAGAAAATGTATTTTGGACGAATGATGCAAAATTTTAATTTGCACTGTAAGAAACTGGGGTGACTGTAAGAAAGCTTGCTAAAAAGTACAAATGTGGGCTAATGAGCCCTACATAGAAATATAAATTAATAAATAAGTTTCGTATTACTGAGACCTTACAAGATCTCACTCGGCCTCGGCCTCGGGGCCTACTTTATTTTGGTCTGACTTGGTATCATGCAATTACTCGAAATTGACACAGGAATGGTGCGAGACCCACAAGATTTATGCAGTCGAAAAAGACATGAACCCTTCTAACTGCCCTGAAGTCCGCCCTATCGGAAAGTACGGGCCATTATGAAACGGCAGCCCCAAAAAATGTCAAAGCTGCAACATCAGTTGATGACTCCAAAAAAATGTGGAACAGCGTGTCAGAAAACATAACAAATACCGAGAGTATTTGTTATGTTTTCCGAAACTTGATGAAAGACATCAAAAAGAAAGTAAGATTGCAAGCTAAATAGGGTTCTTTCGGCAGTTTTTTTTTAATTAGTTCTAGGAAAAGAGTTATATTTTAGTTTATTTTTTGTTTCATATCCAAACATTACTTACAAACATTACTTTAGTTTTAAGTTTGTTTTTTAATTTTAAAGAAATCTTTTATTATTAGTACTTAATAGCCAGCATAATTTTAGTATAATATTTTAAGATTTATAATTTTAGGTTAATATTTAGATATAGTTATTATTAATATAGTTGATCTCACTGCAATTTATTGTAGCCAGTGTTATATACTCCATAATTGTCGTATATATCAGTTGTTATTTCCAATTAGTATAATATTAGTATAAGTTTTAATATATATGATGTGCATGCACTTTAATAAAAAAAAATAATAATAAACATTGCTTAGTTTAAAATTTATAAGTATGACTTTTACCGTGTCTACGTTCTTTTTGGTACTGTCCTTAGTGAATATACAGAGTGTAACAAAAATACTGGTGATCCGTTTAAGGGCATACCTAATTGGTATCGCATTGCGATTAAGAAAAAATGTTTGGACGCGAAAAAAAATGTTTTTGTATGGGACACGTCGTCCCAACCGGCCGACCCTCCATACAAATACTATTTTCACCTCAGCAGCAGGAACGAGGGTTCTTTGATACCTAAAAACAGTAAGCAAAACTCAATTTTGCTGCGAGCGTGAGACAAAATGACCTTGTTGACCTTGGAATTACGATGTCAATCCGCGCGCGAGGTCTAATACAAATTCGAAATACTCGGAAGCTATTCGTGTTGTCTTTTTCACGTCATTAGCAAATAGAGAGAGACAGAAATATTTTAAACGTCATTCAATCAAATTTTATTTTATTTTAATTCGTATTCTGAACTTTCGATTCGACCCCTGAAACAGAGTCAGAACGAAACGTTCCGAAATGCGCAGAAGTACTAATTTGTAAATATAATTTAAACAAATTTTAATTTTGAAATTTTTACAATTTACGTTCTTTATTTCAAGACAAATAAGTATAAACGGAAAAATTACAAGATTATCATGTGAAAAATATTATTACTTACAACAATCTCTCGTATTGTGATCAAACAGTAGTTACCGAACGCAGATAAAAAAAAGTTGAGAAAAGTCAAAATGGCGATGGCGGTATAGATATTTTAAAAATATTCAATTTATTTTGATTATTTTTTGTGTTATTAACTTATAATTGAGGTTTTTGAACTCAAATGTAAGAATATTATAATAAATACAAGTGAAAAAAGTGACAAAGAAGGATTAAGCATCACCCAGGTTGTATTTTTCCATGTCTTCTCACTGCTGAGGTGAAAAATAGTATGTTCAACATGAGAATAAAGTTATTTACATCTTGTCCCTCTCTACGCTCGTGATTCTAGTATAGAATCTTTCGCTTGCTCAGGACTCAAAATTAGCACTCGAAGTAAATATGAACTTTCTTCTCTTGTTGTACAAATAACAATTTTTTTTCGCGTGAAAATTTTTTTTTCTTAGTTTTGCATAATAGGAATACTAAACCGATTATGCTCTTAAACGGATCACCAGCATTATTGTTACACCGTGTATACTTAAAAGGGGTAAGTAATTAAATGGTCATGAAGGTGCCCCGTTTTAATGTCTGCTAGAGTGGTAAGAATCCTGTTAGATATTTATTAGGTACCCATAAGTAAACAAATGTTACTCTTATAGTATATACTTAGTCGGTTCATAAGTTCTGTCACTAGGGTTTGGACTGGTAAAATACGAACTGTTAGAGGTTGCTTACTATTTCAATATATGATTAAAAAGCCTATTTAATACTGATTAATTTACGATATTATTTAAGGCAAATAGTTGTGGCAGTTTTACACAATTCCCTGTAACATTCGAAAAAGCGGAATAAAAAACCACGTCAAAAACACGCGCCCTGTTCGAGTTGATTTTGACCATCATTATTTTTATTCAATTTTAAGAGGCTTCAGTCTTACATACTGCATTAGCTTGATCTTTAACCTTCATTTTAATATATAATTAACATGGGTCTGACTGACAAGAAGGCTAGTATACGCAATTTTGGAAGACTACCTTGATGTATGGCATCAAAATCATCGTGTTTTGCTCAAAACTGAAAAATACGTTGAGGTTCAGGAGAAGAATAGCTGAAGCACAGACTTGTAAGTCAACTAAATATTGGTTTTTAAATATGCCTTAATCATCTACTTTCATAAAAATAACAATTTGTAACTCTGGACAACTATAAAAATGATCTAAACCAATTTTTGTGAAGTACAATTTTCATAAATCATCGGCGTGTTTTGGACTGACAACAATCTTCAAGTTTACAAGGATGTATAAAATACGCGATCTTGATTATAAGTTAATCATATTATATTTTAATCTGTATGAAATATGCTTTCTAATCAGGTCTAATTTTTTTAAATAAAAGCTTTTTATTATATTTTATCACTTAAAACCCTTGTGACAGAACTTATGGACCGACTAGGTAATTGTACTAGCCTTTTCCCACGGCTTCGCCCGCTTACTATGAGTACTCAAAAAAGATACGATACCCATGTTGATTTTCAGACTTTGTGACCACATTTGCCCCTTTTAGGGGTTGAATTTTCAAAAAACCTGAAACACGTGTTTACTAATTTATCGTTAGGAATACTCCTGTGAAGTTTCGAATAAAATAATCTAACAAATCTTGATTCGCCATACAAACTTTGGACCCCCATTTTACCCCCTTAGGGGGTGAATATTTGAAAAATCCTTTCTTAGTGCACCCCTAGACCTTATAAGGAACCTACGTGCCAAATTTGGAATCTCTAGAACCAGCGGTTTGGGCTGTGCGTTGATATGTCAGTCAGTCAGTCAGTTTCTTGTTTTATATATTTAGATAAGTTAACTAATAAGTCTAGTTTGGTGTGACATTTTTTTAATACGAGTAATATATATTTACTTATCCTAACATTATTTTTATTTAGGCGGGGATATCTCTTTAAACATCAGTTGCGTCCTTCAATTTGACCGAGTATTTTTTTTAAATATATATACTAAATATATGCTTAACAACTTTTACAACCTTTTTGGGTACGAATTCCGGAAAAAATAAACCTTATTGTGTTCTGTCAGGTCACAAGCTTTAATCCAGCAGTTATGTAACTGTTGTACCACAGAATAACTATTTAATAGTACTACCGGTTGTACTACTTACTGCTCGCCTATACTTAATAATTTAAAAGCTAAATGTCGTGAGTTATTCTTCGGCTTTTTCATAATCTGTAGATTCGGTACTGTGCTTACCTAACTTCATAAAAGTTGTAACCAAAAAAGTGGTGAACCGTTCAGGCGCGGATACAGGGGGGGGCAACAGGGGCAATTGCCCCCCCCCTGGAACGCAAACCTCGTATACTACAGGGCCCATAGGCGCGGACCGCGAGATTTTTTGTAAAGGAAGTGCCCCCCCCTGAACTAAATTCTGGAAAGTACCCCCCCCCCCTAAACGAAATTCTGGATCCGCGCCTGGATCCGTTAAAGGGCATAATTGGTATCGTATTGCGACTACAAAAATCTAGGAGAAAAATTTTATGGACGTCAAAACTATTTGTTTTATCGCAGCCGCCCAATCCTCCATACAAAAGCAATTTTTTCCGCGTGTATTTTTTTTTTAGTTTTTCATAATTAGAAAACGATGCCAATTATGCCCTACGTATCACCACTTTTTTGTTACACCTTGTATAAGCATACAGATTACTAGATTATATACTCAAGAGCCTCTCCAACCTCAGAGGTAAATCTTATAATTAACAGGAATTAAATTAGTGGAATTAGAATAATGTTTTAAAGGAAATATTAATACTCACCATTAGCATTTATAAATTAGTGCAAGTAGTTATCATTAGGCTCATAAATTCAACAAATTTATACATTTAAGTATCTTTAACACAGCAGCAGCAAATAATAAGTAGAGGCCAGTACGAGTAGGTAGGACTAATCAAACATAAAATAAATAAGTATTAACATGTATGTTACAAAATATATGTTATAAATATTATTCATAAAGAAGTTTCAGTTGAGTTGAGTTCACATTGCTTACTGAAGTAACATTTCCGCTTCCATTATTGTATACAAATCGTTAGTAATTAGTAAATCTGTCAGCACGCAGAACCCTCCATCTACGTATATCAGCGGCACAGGCAGGAGGTGTGCCTGCATTCAGCAAGAAGAAATCCGCTAGGGGCTCTCTTAGACGGAGAGCTAGCCACGTCAGATATGACACAATAATGAGAGCAACGAAACCCCTCTAATCAGTTGCTATACTACGCTTAATTCTACATTTGGATATCTGGTAGCTGTAAGGTGGTGGAGGTCAAATAATGCAAACTACTTCAAGTAAACGAATCCTACAATTCTGGGTTTGATGCAACATTATGAGAAATTTGAGAAATCATATAAATAATTAGATTATATCTTTGCCAAAAGTTTCTGTTGGGGGAAGTAGTGCCAAACCAAACGACGTATAATGTAATTCATTGTTTGTCGCCTACTGTTTTTGTTTCCATAATAATATGCAATGTTTTTTGTTCTAATGTTAAAATATAGGACCTGTCCTTTATAACTGAGACAACTTCGGTAGTTTTTACCTATTTTGACATTACTATTTTCCAAATCAAAAATTTTGATAGTCTGTCACTCTGACCTCCGCCCATTAAAAGCTGCCAGATGCCTGGATCTAGGAATAAGGATAGTATAGCAATCTAACCAGACGGGTTTTGTTGCTCTTATTATTGTGTCATATCTGACGTGACCAGTTCTTAGTCCATCTGGCGTAATCCTGCTTACAGTAGACCCTGGCGGTCTCGTAGAAAGCATGAAGTGGCATTGCGGTCGAGCTGCACTGCGCACACGCAGCAGCGCAAGCAGGTGTGCCACGCGCCGCCGCCCTCCTCCAGCAGAATGAGATCCGCAATGGGCTCCCCGCACGGTACTCACTTTGCGTAATCCTGCTTACAGTAGACCTGTCGGTCCCGCAGAAAGCAGGAAGGGTGGCGGTCGAGCTGCACGGCGCACACGCAACAGCGCAGGCAGGAGGTGTGCCACGCGCCGCCGCCCACCTCTAGCAGGAAGCGGTCTGCGATGGGCTCCCCGCACGCGCAGCATGTGCGGTGCTCCGTCTGAAAACAAATTAATAAACTATATAAACATGACATTTATATCATCTGGTTTATTTCCTAGGTACCCATACTATATTGTTTCCCTTGTGTGAATTCCCTTACGCTAGCACTGGCGGCGTACGAGAGAAATTTGTCTAATTAATGACAGTATATAAGTTTTCTAGTTTCTGTGTTAAAATAAGACATAGGTAATATGTTATAATGAGTTCTATTGTATTATGATTCTTTAGAGTGACTGTATGTGATTTAGGCCAAGCAAATAAATACTCGTAAGATGTATAAAAAGTGTTTTGAGGAATGAATTCCCAGCAGGCTGAAAATAGTTTTACTACCTTCATTGTGTCCTAAATGCACGTAATCCGAGTTTGCCCAATCCCAGAGATGTGCATAACTTTTGCTATTTGTCAGTTTTTTGCTTCAAGCTCTAAAAAGGTACGTTAAACGGAAAATGTCGTATATATCAATATTAAAGATGGTTAAATACTGCGTCGAATGAGCATCTTAACTTCTAATTCGGTTCAGCGGTACAGCCAAAATCAAAAGTAAACCGGGAAAATGTCTCATTTAATTGAAAAACTCATATTTTGACTTCCATACAACATATCTTTGAAACAGATGACTCCTGTTGGAAACCTATAGAATAAAAGTTGTAGAGAATAAAATTTCACGTTATATTAACAACATTTCAATTTTCAAATACAGTAATTTTGAAAGACTAAATTTGATAACTGAATTCAAAATCAGTTTTTTATAAACCCTTCTGAGTGGCATATTACGGTACGTCGTTATCGAGTCAGAAGCAAAAAAACCGACTAAGAGCAAAAGTTTCGCTAAAAAGTTATGCACACGTGGGATTGGGAAAACTGAGATTAGGTACATGCATTTAGGACCACATGAGGTATTAGAACGATTTCCAGCCTGCTGGTAATAAATTTTTGAAAAAATCTAATTTGCTTAGCCTAATTCTTTCGACTGATTAGTTAATTACGAATAAAATATGTAAATGATTTCTGAATCACGCCGTCAAAGTTTTTGTTTTGATTTTACAGTAAGGTGCGGGTGCTTTTTTTCGGGTCATCCTATACCTAAATAGTGTGTGACGTCGTTGTATACAAGAAGGTAGGTATTTAAAAAACAATTTGGGTATGTGGGGAAAATTTAAAAGTTGAAACTGTATTATTGCTTAACATAAAATATATTATATGACATGAATGACAACTATCCTATCAAATATATATTATAAAACTAAAGGTACAATATTCGTCAACGTAAGGTTTCATATATCATATCAGCACTAGCGCTACCACAGGTATTCCAAAACCAATTTTTGATAATATTTATAAGTAATTAGGATATTCGAAAAAAAACATTTTGTCATTTTAGGGTTCCGTACCCATCGGAAATTTTTCCTCGTAATTTAAATTTACGCAATATAAATCTAGCTGTCTAGGCGTCGCAAAACTTGACCTCTCATTGCACATTTTTAACTTTTTAAACAGGTGCCATCAAAAACATCCGACTTAAATTTTATTTGCGGGTTGAAAATATTGCAAGATGACTAATTTTAACTAGGTATTTAAGAAAATTTTACTTCGTACCCTCATTTTATCGAAAAATTGGCAGAATAAAGTGACCAAAAAATAATATTGCAATATTTTTGATTCTTTGTAACGGTCTATTATTGGCAACGACATTCGTACCTTACAAAAACAAGTACCTACCATAAAAAATACAGACAACAATTGGTCTATTTTTAAATCTTACGGCACAGATTTCTGAGAGCATATGTATTTTCCTGTTTAGGTTGCAATAAATGGTAACTTAAATTACAACAATTACACATGATAACCCACTAAGGGCAGCTAAAATTAGTTTAGCGACACAATAATTATCGAGACGCCGGCGACAACATGTGCGCGCCCGCAGACAAAGCCGCGGCGCAAACAGTATTTATTTGATTGTCCCGGCGCGGAGTGGGGGTGTAATCCTATTAAACTGTTGTATAAATATTACACCCTTTAGATGTAGTTGCATTGTAATCAAACGGGAAACTATGCAAGTAAATATACACTCGGGATTTAAATAATTGTTTGTCAGAATGAAATAAAACGAATAAACATACTGCAGTGCCAATCGATGAAGTTTATTTGTTGTTTGGTGGTATCTCATACCTACTAATTTATTTATCGTATGGCTTTACAAGCCACTGGACTAAATTTAAGGTAATAACAAGAATTTAACCCTTTGAACGTCATACTTCATATTGGGTTAGCTGGCTACATCAGATATGACACAATAATGAGAGCAACAAAACCCGTCTAGTTAGATTGCTATATTATCCTTATTGCCAGATCCGGGCATCTGGTAGCTTTTGATGGATTTAGGTCAGAGTGACATACTAGCAAAATTATTGAATTGGAAAACAGCAATACAAAAATAAGTAAAAACTGCCGAAAATGAACCTTTAATCATTATTAATTAAAGAGAAATATAGTTTTATCGATATCCTGTAACATCATGCTCAATGTATTAAAGGCAGATCGAATAAGATCCATAAAAAGCGTTTTGAGGAATTAATTTCCAGCAGGCTAAAATCATTTAAAACCGACTTCAAGATTTCGAAGGAGGAGGTTATCAATTCGTCGGGATTTTTGTTTTTTTGTTATTGCTATTTTTTAGATGTATGTTCGCCGATTATTCGAAGACGGCTGGACCGCTTCGGAAAATCTTTTTTTGTTTGAAAGAGTATACTTGACAGTTGGTCCCATTGTAACCAGGTCAGGATCTGATGATGGGATCCTGGAGAAATCGAGGGAACTCTTTAACTATTATAGGTACACCTATAGTGATTTGAGTATTTTTTACAGCAGCTCGAGCATTTGCTGTTGGAAAGGTGGATGCTAAGTGAAGTCGGTTCTTTTTTGTTTAAAATTATAATACCTTCATTTGGTCATAAATGAGTGTAATCCGAGTTTGCCCAATCCCAGGAGGCGTGCATAACTTTTGGCAGCAAAATGATTGCGAAATGTTTGCTCTTTTTTCAGTTATTTGCTTGTAGCTCAAAAACGGAAGGTCCATCAGAATAAGTCAACCCATTCAATGTTAAACATGGTTAAATTCGGCTGCATTTATTGAATATATATGCTTGGCTTTATGAGGAATTTTGAGTATATCTCGTGGCGGATTTTGTCCAAGGAGGCTTTAGATGAACATGGGTCTGCCATGCCAGGAATAGTTGACATGCTGAAATGATGTCCCCAGGATCAACAGAGGTGCAAAAATTTCCCAAAAATAAGGCACACCTCCGGCAATTAGGCAAACTCGGATTACACGCATTTAGGACCAAATGAAGATTTTTAAACGATTTCCAGCTTGCTGAAAATTTATTCTTCAAAAAAGTCTAATTTGATTGGCCTATTTATGTTATTTTTGTAAACATCCCTTCAATTGTTCTCTAAGTATTGTAAGTCCATCTTTTTATACCAGCATCAGCATAAAATAGTAGTCACTGATGCCTGTATACACGCGGTGCACAGATTTATCGTTAATACATCCTCTTGAAATTTTGCAATAAACCACTCTGAACAGTGTCATATTTTTTGCCCCATCGTTACAACAAACCCTAAAATGCCGCAGTTATTGACTCTCGAAATGCGCACCCGGCCACCGATCAAATAATAACAAACAATACACGAACAACATTAACGTTTAGCGACGCTCCGACACCCCAAAACAAATTCACAGCATTTTGTAAGCAATAAATATGTTGCGGCTGCGGCCGCGCTGCGCCCGACCGGGCCCGGCCGCCGCTCGCTGCGTCTTGTCACCCCGCACTAGCACATTATATAGAGGCTCCTCGGTGCTGTTCCCGCACGAATAAAAACTAGTTGCCACCTATCAAAATCTTAGTAACAAATTTCTTAAGGGTTCTATTCATAGTGGCACATAATAGATACCCGGTGTGGTCGCATTGTGAGGACCTCTCCAGCTTGATGTCTGCCATTTGACATTCGCTGTTGGACCCGACCCGAGTGAGCGGCTACTCGTGTATAATGACGTTGTTTGAGTATATTTAACGCACCATTTATTTAGTAAGCAAACCCTTTTAGCTTACTTAATATTTCGGTTAAAATTATGCAAATGAGTTCGCTTCCTTTTTGTATATTTACAAAGCTGAGGATATTCGTTTTGCATGTAGCGGGCTCCGTGACGCATAAATGAATGCTTTAGCAGATTTACTACAATAATTGCCTAGGTACTTGCTATTGTAAAAACGTTTGACGTTAGACTAAGTACACTCCACCGTGTGCCCGAATTGTTTGTGTTCTTATGCATAAGCCTTTTTTTAGATTCGCAGCAATATCTGGTTTACAAACAAAATCCTTTCATTAATATTTTATGTTACACCTACCTACCTATACTTTCCTTGTAAATTATAAATGTAAAAATAGGATATAAAGAGATTTTTTTGTGGTAAAAGTGAAATGATTCATGGCTTCGCATCGTATTTTTTTGCAGCAGACATTGATATCTAATAAAGGTTGACAAAAGAGTCAACAACGGCTCCGCTCAATAGCCGGGCGAACACTCGTGTGGTGCACCGTTTTCAACGTATTGTGCGATCATTTTGCTAGGCGTGATGTGTCTCCTAAATTGATCTGTAACCGGATAAATCGTACGATATTCGAATATTGATAGTTACATTTATGAGTACTTATTTATTGTAAAAACTAATAAGTTTATTGAACCTATTACTTTATTTCTTTCGGCGTTTACATTACCTATTTCAAAAGATTGTATCTTATTTGTTTCACCATGGCAAAGACATCGACGAGCTCTTGCGCTTAGCTTTAAGCTCGAGCCAGTTGTCGTGAGTTTTATTTAACTTAGATTACCATTTTGTTTCAAGTACCCTTACACTTATCTAACAGGTATTTACCAGAGGAGGCACTTTTTATAGGCGTTGAGATACATTCTTAGGTCCAAACCTATAAAATGGGTTCTATAATTTTCGCCTAAAATTGAGTAAAAACCAAGTTTTCATAACTGTCCTACACTTTATATATATACCTACTTTTAAGTTCCTACTAAACATTACATCTCCACTATTTTTTATCTAGCGAAGCTATGTTATGAAATCTTTTTGTATTTTATGATTAAGATCGTGTTAAGCTCCTAATAGCTTTTCTATAAACCTACTAATATGCGCAATAATTGGTTAGAATGACGCCTACGAATAATGAATGCGTGACAAAAGAGAGTTCATACGGCAGTGTATAAAGTATAATAGCAGATCGGATACGGGTCGGGTGTGGAGGCCGGGTGCTGCTGCCCGCGGGCGGGAGCGGGCTCGGCCGCCGTATTGTGTCGCAAACTGTCGCGCCCGACCATTAGCAGCCACGGCAGCCCAAAGCTGGCATCATCGCGCGGCGCCTGCCTACTCTATTGTCATGGGCTTACCTTTGCAAATCCGATTTATATTTGAATATAATTGACTTTCGACCGCATCAGGTACCGAGAGCATGTATCTCATCATTGTGTAAGGCTGATCTCTATGGCGTTTTTATCGGCTGAACATGATAAATGTATTGGAAAGATTAAGTTTAGTAGTGGGTGCGCTTTACTTTTGGGCCTAAAGGGGCGCGAGAGCTATTCAAAGACATTTGAGAATGCGGTTCCGGACTAAGGAAGGAGTTTTCACTGCAGTATTGTAAGTACATATCTAAGTACGAACGTGTTTTTAATATACAATATTTGAATCTAGATATATTTATAAATACAGCTGCAAAAGTCTTCAAGCATTATTCAAAGGTAAGTTTTTGACGTGAAATCATTCTTGTTTGCACAATAGCCCGCAAATGAGATCGAATTTTCGTGTAGCATTACCATAACATTGCTGTTTACCCGTATTCGACGGTCGGGTCGAGGAGGATTTTTTAGGCGCCGTTTCGCATTGAGGGAGAAAACGATTTCTGAGGCGTGAGCGAGCAGTCGGCCGGAAAACTGACACAATTTATTCAAAATATTTGTCTCAACAACTCTGGATCCTTAAATTGCTTCCTATAGGCGCTTGTTTATAAGAAGATGAATGTGTGTTGTTGTAATGTCGGAGTATGAACCGTATGAACTCTCTTTTGTCACGCATGCATTATTCGTAGGTAAGCGAGAATTATGATATTATAATTTTCAGTCTAAGTATAGTTGGTACGCCGGCTTAGGTTAGGCCGCCGGAGAAGCTTTACCTATGTTTTGATTTTGATTTACCTCCATGTATTCCACCACCGTGCCGACAAAATACCTAAGCGAGGATAATCTTTATAAATTATAACATAAGTGTCAAAAGGAATGTACGACTATAAAATGTACATTTCTAAAAAATATATTGTTTTAAGTATTAGAAATAACTCTCTCATGTGCATGCCTAGTGGAGGTAGAGGGCATTTTTTATTAAATTAAAACGTGTCTGTCGTTGACATGTAGGCGCTGCACGCTGCAGGCAGGCCGAGGACACAATGCAGAGAATGGCCCAGCGGGCTGCCGGGATAATACCCAGTTTCACACCATTCGCAGCGCTCTACAGTTTTTATGTTGACGCGGGTCACAAGGAACATCCGTCACCCGATAAGACAGCAGCCTTATTCAAATATATGCAAATGTTACGCTATCGAATAGTAGCTTCTTTTATATTAAATTGTGGTAGTTTTCTTAAAATGTAAAACATCCCACTGTCCTTAATGTGACATTTTAAAGTGTTCGAATAGCGAGACAGGTAAAAAAGATTATTTTTGTTTACAACAAACGGGATTCGCATTTTGCCTTTAATGTCACTTCACGGTTAGAAAACTTTACACGTCTTAAAAAACCCGACAGTACGGATACGGATGTAAGACTTAGCAAAACGACTGCATTTGTACATTGGTGGGTATTTATTTAAAAAACCGGCCAAAAGCGTGTCGGGCCACGCTCAGTGTAGGGTTCCGTAGTTTTCCGTCCGTCACAGTAAGTGTCCCCACTTAAGAGTTAAAATAACACCGCCATGTAGGATATGATATGAGCGTTCCACGTACAGCGACATCTATCGGCAAATTAAGTAAACTATTGCGCGCGAGCTTAAAGTATGGAAGATGATTTTTATGGGATAATTCTTTATTGCGTAAACCGATTTTCACTGTTTTTACTTTATTTGAAAGCACGTCATTTCATTGTGATTTTGTAGAAACTACAGGTACAATAAACATCTGCTTATACGGTTAAATTACAAACTTAGTTCAGAAATTATTTTGTATTTTTTTTTCAAAAACTATTCAACCTATCAAGTTCAAAATAATCTTCCTAGAATGTTTTTATAAAGTTCTACTTTTGAGATATTTTTCATATTTTTAAAACTTATGGTTCAAAAGTTAGAGGGGGGACGACACATTTTTTTTTACTTCTAGAGCGATTATTTCCGAAAATATTGACATTATCAAAAAATTATTTTAGTAAACCCCTATTCATTTTTAAATACTTATCCAACAATATGTCACACTTTAGGGTTGAAATGAAAAAAAAAAAATCACTCCCCACTTTACGTATAGGGGAGGTACCCTAACAAAACATTTTTTCCCACTTTTTATTTTACCACTTTGTCGGCGTGATTGATATACCTATTAGTACCAAATTTCAGCTTTCTAGTGCTAACGGTCACTGAGATTATCTGCGGACGGACGGACGGACGGACGGGCAGACATGGCGAAACTATAAGGGTTCCTAGTTGACTACGGAACCCTAAAAAGGCATATTCACTCTTGTATAGTATGTACATATGTGAGAAAAAAACATGCATTTGTTCAGAGAGTTAAGAACCAAATAGAAGATTAAAATATAAAATTGAAGGTACGGAAAACCCTGTATTATGAAGCAGTAAATTATATATAGCACCTCCCATTTCATATAAATGCAGAGGTCAGGGATAGTACTAGTACAAGTACAACATATGCCAAGAAATTGAAAACATTACTCGCAGAAAAAACATATTATTCTGTCACAAATTTTCTCACTGATAGTTTTAAATAGTAATGATGTTCCGCATATCAACAAAAAAACTGAATGCACATAAAAGCTTTAATGTGAATTGGTTTTTTGTTTGCTGTGAAATTCAGTATAATAGTTAGGGTATGGTTATTTGATGTTGTGCCTTTAAATACCGCTCTCCACTATCAAGGCATAAAACCGACTTACATTAATCTCATCCGAAATATCTACTCTTCAAGTACCGCCAGCGTTAAAATCTAGTCTCCTAGACCATCCTTAACGATAGCGAAAGGCGTTAAACATGGCGCTCCTTTGTCCCCCAAGCGGTTCAAATGTACCCTTGTACAAGTATTCCGAAAGTTGGCCGCTGTATGAGAAGACATCGACGTTGGTGGAAAGCGATTGAAAAATCTGCGATTCACCGACGACATCGTCCTTTTCTCATCATCATCAGCTACAGAGCTCTGTATCATGCTGCAAGAACTGTCAGATTAATGATGGATATGTCAAAGACCAACCTCATGACCAACAGCATCAAACGGAGAATGGAAATGGAAGGCGGAAGAATGCAACATGTCGATGAGTACATATACCCAGGTGACGCACAAACTTGGTCTTTGACAAAAATTCAGAAATCTAACCTCATGGTTTGCTAGAGAACGTAGTAGGGTAATTCCACGAGACTGTAACGTCAATTACCAAATTATTCAATTATTCTTTCGTGTGTTCTTTGATTAGTTCAGCAAATCTAAGTGTTCATATATCTTCCCTATGCCTATATATGGAAACTTCATCATCATCATCATATCAGCCGAAAGACGTCCACTGCTGAACATAGGCCTCCCCCAAAGAGTGCCACAATGACCGGTCCTGCGCCACCCGCATCCAGCGGACTCCCGCGACCTTTACCAGGTCATCAGTCCACCTTGTGGGGGGTCTACCGACGCTGCGCCTTCCGGTTCGTGGTCGCCACTCAAGAACCTTTCCGCCCCAACGGCCATCGGTTCTACGTGCAATGTGCCCCGCCACTGCCACTTCAGTTTAGCAATTCGGAGGGCTACATCGGTTACTTTGGTTCTGCTGCGGATGACCTCATTTCTCATGCGATCACGCAGAGAGACTCCAAGCATAGCCCTCTCCATTGCCCTTTGGGTGACTTTGAGCCTTCTTATGAGGCCCATAGTAAGCGACCACGTTTCAGTACCATATGTCATCACTGGCAACACACACTGGTCAATGACTTTCGTCTTTAGACACTGCGGAATATTGGACGAAAAGATGTGCCGTAGCTTCCCGAACGCTGCCCAACCGAGTCGGATTAGTCGATTAACCTCTTTTTCGAAGTTGGATCTACCTAACTGGACAGTCTGTCCTAGGTATAAATAATCATCCACAACTTCGAGTGTAAAGTCTCCGATTGTAACGGGAGTTGGTGCTACATGGGTATTTGACATGATCTTCGTCTTATCCATGTTCATCTTTAGACCAACTCGCTCGGAGGCTTTACTGAGGTCATCGAGCATTGTACTCAAATCCTCCATGGTCTCAGCCAAGATTTAAGAGATTTAAGAGCCATTCTAATCTCGTACAGGCTGATGTCCGGGATATCTTCGGTATAATGTCGGGTCAGTCTAGCTCTAGGGTCTTCCGCCAGACTAACTTCAGGTCTCCTAGTTGATGTGTATAGCTGTCCATAAAAGCCCTCTATCTCACCCAGAAGCTTGGGTCTAGAGGAAACGATTCTACCATCCTCAGTTTTTAATTTGGCGAGCTGGCTCTGCCCAATAGACAGATCTCTTGCGAAAACTTTAGAACCCTTATTCTGCTTGATGGCCTCTTCAATACGATGTGTATTGAATTGGCGCAAATCACGGGTAAGGGACTTAGAGATCCGTTTATTGAGCTGCCGGTATAGTGACGCATCGGCTGAAGATTGTAGAACCATTTCTCTCCTTTCCTCAATGAGTCTCTGTGTGGAGTCAGAAAGCCTTTTGGTTCTGTTGCTCCGCTGGGCCTTAAAGAACTTAGACCCAGTGCTATGGACAGCTTCCACAAACCCGTCGTTGAATTCGTCCACATCGCCGCCTAGACAATCGAAACGGTTTTGGAGTTCCAGCTGAAAGCTCTCGGAGTTCTGGATTTGAACTGCTGCCGGACGGAGCGTAGACTTCATCAGTCGAGAGCGCTCTAACTTAACACATATATTCAATGTGCCATTCACCAGACGGTGATCACTTCCGGTTTTAACCGTATTGATCACAGAGACATCATTGAATATATGCTTCTTCGTCGACATGATGAAGTCAATCTCGTTTTTAGTTGCACCGTCGGGACTCATCCAGGTCCACTTCCTGTGCTCACGTTTCTTGAAGAAGGAGTTCATCATGTAGAGTCCCTCCTTCTCCAAGAATCCAGCCAGTAGTTGGCCCCGGTGGTTCCGACTTCCAACTCCAAATCGCCCCACTCTCAGCTCCTCACCATCTCTTTTGCCCAGTTTCGCGTTGAAGTCCCCCATAACAACGGTGAAGTAGGTTTTGGAGCTATGCATGGCTTTCGATATATCCTCATACATAGCCTCCACCTCGTCATCGGAGTGTGCCGAAGTTAGCGCATACACCTGTATGACCTTCAACGAGTACCTCTTGGATACTCTGAGTATAAGGTACGCCACCCTAGTCGACACACTCTCGATCTTCACCACGTTGTTTACGAGGGACTTATGGACGATGAACTCGACACCTCCCTGGGACTGTTGGTCGCCCTCCCGGAAATAAAGCAAGTTGCCGGACTTTAGGGTTATCGTTTCCTCCCCCTCTCTTCGGACTTCAGATAACCCTATTACATCCCAACGCAACTTGCTCAATCCTTCCTCCAGTTCCACTATCTTTTCGTCGGGCGCAGTGTACGCGTGTTTTATGTTGCCAGGGCCAGGAATCGTCGGTGGTGGTAGCCGGATCTTTGCCGGAGCTTGTTAGCACCCCTGACCCCGCTAGTACCCTGGCCGCTACCATAACCAGGGCACCGGGGGTCGCCGGACACTCGGGGCCGTGGTTTCTGTGTGTATTCCATTGGGGGGGTGAATGCTATAATCGCCACGCTTGGCATGCGGGTTGGCGATCGCAGTATCTCCACCGTACTCCAAGGATGCTGCTGCCCATCCCCCGGTGGTCTTGGCCGTAGTTTTAGGACATACCCGGGTCCCGGGGATGGAAACTTAATTTTGCTTAATTAATAAAACAACGCACGAAAGAATTGGTAACTGACGTTACAGTCTCGTGGAATTACCTAGGTATTTATATGTATGAAGTATGCCGAAAGACTTATGGGCTAAAAAACCACCAGGTGGATCCCACAAGGCAGAACTTGGCATCATTAAGCCGAACTTGATGCCTTTCGCACTGACTGGTGGGAGACTGCACAACATCGGGATACGTGGAAAAAGGAGAGGGAGGCCTTTGCCCAGCAGTTACATACATTCTTATCTCTTAAATAAATATTAAATAAAAAAAAACATATACCTACTAGCCATTTTGATTAAGATACTTGGGTAACGATCTTATTCACTAATTATAAGTCTTTCACAGTGTAAGTAGTGCATAAAATATCCTGTTCCTTTTGAACTAATTGGCAGTCATTATGTGAAACAAAAGCAAGCAGTAGGTGACAAACTATGAATTACATTATACGTCGTTTGACACTACTTTCTGCCAACAGAAACTTTCGGCAATGATATAATCGAATTTTTTATATACTTTTTCATAATAGTGCATTAACCCTTTAGTGGGTAACGGCAAAATATTTGCCGTCATACAAATCAGACATAAAATGTTTTTCCTTAATAAACGCGTTGTTTATTAATATCAATTTTAGTTCGCATTGGATAAAATACCCGTACCAATATACCTACGAAAAAAAGGGAAGCTGATAAAAGTAAATCCATCTCTTGTAAAATGTAACTTCTTTGGCAAGATCTTAGATATTTTGATATTGCCTCCATTTGAACAAAAATATCTATGAATAAAATTGCTTACGCTTGATATTGTTGATAATCATATCATAATTCTCATATTCCAAACGTCAAATGAATGCTTTTAAAAATTAAAATAACTAATTTTATATATTTTTAATGGCTTATAATTTTCCGGGTATCTAAAACATGAATCGGTAACTTTTCTAAGGCATATTATAATATAAATTGGCCGTGAATTAATATTTTAGCGACAATATTTTTTTATAAGCCTCAAACATGTGGCACCATATTATTGAAAAACGGCAACAATATATAGCTGACCAAAAAAATTACCGGGAACTTGAAATAATAGGTTGGCAACAAAAATATTAACTTGGCATCTATTATTCAAAGCAGACTTGGTTTAAATAGTTGTTGCCAGCTATTTGTTTCTACCTAATAAACCATTTTTTGGGTATCAATTGCTGGTATCATTTTAATTACGGGAGCACTAAAATTTCAGGAAACTGGAATATTATTAAGGTTTAAAAGGAAGCATGTACTACTCTGTCTTGTCACAATGTCTATTTGCTCCGAAATTGCTAGATCGATTGAGCAGAAATTTTTTAGGTTGCTTGTCCCCTGGTGCTTTAAGGGGGTAATTAAGAAAATTAAATAACATGTTTTGCAAACCATAGGGTCATTGTTAGTTACCATCAGGCGGGCCTTATGCTTGTTTGCCACCGTCCTGGTATAAAAAAAATTGTCTGCGCGAGCGGTATGCATGTTGGTTAGGTAATGGTCGTTTTCCACATGAATCTTCCATGGCAATAAATATTTAAAAAAAAAACTGAGTAATTTGTATTTTTAAATAAGCCTAGGAGGCAATAGCCTTTGTTAAGGAACCAGGGCGACGTATTGCCGAAAGGGGGTCTGATGTACGCGCGGGTTCTTACCTGGCGCAAAGGTTGTCCATCGCTATCCAACGTGGCAACGCCGCCAGTGTGATGGGCACCTTCGCGCCTGGTACAGCTCGAGGGGGGCTCTTTGAGTAGTTTTTAGTTTAGTTTAGTTTTTAGTAGTGTTTTATACTTAAATTTGATTTACGTGTACTTTTATTCCGCAAGTTAATAAAGCTTTTGTATAGCCTAGGAAGATTTAGGTGCGAAGACACAAGAAACTTAACTGTGATTAAAAGTTAAAGTTCAGTGCATTTGTCATAAAAAATTGCTAACAAAAATATATAATAAAAATATTGATCTGTATGGAACCCGTAGCATGCAATTTTCCCTCTCTTTATTACTTTATTTTGAACGTATACATTGAGCACTTGAGCTTTAGGTAATACCTACTTCCAAAAGGTAGGCACATGACTACTATCTAGGTATACCTAATCAAATAATTTCATAGAATATTTTAGTCATTTATTTTTTAGTAGAAACACATACATTACACAACTTGATTTTTTTTTAATGTCAATAAACAACAGGTAATGATTATTATAAACTGCAATATGTTTTTTCTCTTCCTTTAAAACTTAAGAATGTGTTCTGTGTAGAAGTAAGGTAGGCGACCTCTTTTTTTTACAATATAAAATTAACGATTCATTTCGCCTAGATGTATCTTTTTTTTCAGCCCTATGAGGGAAAACTACGACAATCGCACGATTTTTCTAATCTAAAAAAAAAGGAAGTATAGGTAGGTATTTAGGTAATACCTACACAAAAGGCACCATTCATTATGCTCTATTAACTAGGTTGGTATTTTGGTAATACTATACAAAAGGCACCTTTAATTTTTTCTAAATCATATGTGGCATATGAATTTTGGTTCTAGATATCTGACTATAGATACTTACCTACCAATATTCATAGACCCTAGTAACTTTTTAAGAATCCATTTTATCTTATAATTACAGCTCGTGTAAAGTTGCCCGTTGTACTAATATTGAATATGTAATTCACTTTAATTGCTTCCTAAATATTTTAAAAGTACCATATTTTTAATTTAATAGGTAATCGTTTTCGATTAAAAAGAGGCTTCTTAAAATGCTTCCCAGTTATAAATTCAGTTTTCAATATAATTGTTTGATACCTACCTATAGTTAAACAATGGCTATTAAGACATTAAAAAACAGCCCATATTGAGATAAGGTACGGCCCCAAATTAGTCGCCAACCTATTAATTTTGGTACCCATTTTTATCTTTTATAGCTACCCAAATTCAATTATTTAGCAGCCTGGTTAAATACATGCCTTTTTTAATTTCCCTACAAAATTTCAGTCGCACTATGAAAATTGGTACTTTATGATTTTTAGGACATTTATTGACCGACAATGGTAAACATATTGCCGTCTTGTAACTTGGAAATGACAACAGATGGAAAAAATAATTGTCGCTTAAAATTTTTGCTTTAAAAAAAATACCAGGTTAAACCCAGAACTCTAGGATTTGTCTTCTGGAAGTTTGACAAATAGCACTATTTGACTTCCACCACTTTACAACTGCCAGATGTTCAGATCTTGAAATAAGCATAGTATAGCAACCTGACGAGAGGGGTTTCCTTGCTTTCATTATTGTGTCATATCTGACGTGACTAGCTCTCCGTCTATATTTTGTAGTTTTACCACCGTCGTGCAATTAACGATATTATGATTAAGCCTAGTTTGTGCAAAAAAATATTGACTCAACTCCAACAACTCTGCGCTGATGTCATCGCACAACAACTACTATAAGTACCTAAATGTATGTTTATTGCAAGAATGTGTATAGGTGGGTAGAAAGGGTGTTATTAAATCGAGAGATCCAGCACGCAATATGTTATTGTGTAACACTAAAGTTACGGGCCTTTAATGTAATTATAACAATTTTAAAAGTAATTAGTATTATAATTACTAACAAATTTATTATTATTATTCGATGGGTGCATATTGCAGCTTAAATAAGCTACCATACAACACGTGAACATGCTAAGTATTATCATTATGTAAAAAAAAATATTCGCATCGCGAATATTTCAAAAATACACGATATACGAGTATCATTTCAAAAATATTCGCATACTAGTAGGGTTTTCTCTCAGTACAAAAGTGGAAAAAATTGTGCGCATTGAGAAAAAGTTGTAAATTTTTGACCATGGATGAGCGCCCTACGATGAATATGTTTTAGTATTGGAGGTCCGTAAAATTGTTGGACCTTCACGTCAAAATCAGGGGTCCCGTGCAATATGATATTATTCTCTGGTTAAGGCCACTACGGATTGTGTGGTATCATTTCCGTATAAAACAGATATGCAGAATTATTTTTTGATATTAAAAAAGTAAAAATCTATATTTAAAAAAAGGTTCTGCGAAGAGGAAAAACACTCAAAAAAATATTATTTTTTAAAACGTTGTATAAGTAATAAATGTCATTTATTTTTAAATTAAAAAAATATCGTAAGGAAGCATATTTAATGCAGTTTTTAAATACATACAATTTAATCGCTTTTAATATACAAAAGCTATGCGAGAAAAAAATATTCGCGTCGTGGTGTATATGTTTTCTCCATAATAAGCATGGAAAATCAATAAGAAACATGAACATCCGTAGCGAATTGACCTTAAAATGTATGTATTGCTTATTATTAGTCAGTTTTGCTCAGAATACCTTCTACAAAATAAAAAATAACGAATAAAACACATATTTCCTTACTAACTTAAGTATTAATCGTTATAATTGGAACAAATGTGTTTTTTTTTTTCATTTCTGCATTTTGTAGAAGGTATTCTGAGGAAAGGTGACAAATAATAAACAATACATACATTTTAAGGTCAATACGCTACGGATGTTCACGTTTCACATTGATTTTCGATACTTACTATGGAGAAAACATATACACCACGACGCAAATGACTTTTTTCGCGTAGTTTTTGTATTGTGAAGGCCTTTAAATGGTATACATATATTCTAAAACTGCATTAAATATTCCTCCTTATAATATTTTTTTATTTAAAAATAAATGTTATTTGTTACTTATACAATGCTTTAAAAAATAATGTTTTATTGAGTGTTTTTCCCCTTCGCAGAACTTTTTTTAAATATAGATTTTTACTTTTTTAATATCTAAAATGAATTCTGCACATCCGTTTTATACGGACATGATACCAAACAACCCCTAGCAGCCTTAACCAGAGAGTAATAACATATTGCACGGGACCCCTGATTTTGACTTGTAGGTCCAAAAATTTAACAGACCTCCAATACTAAAAAATATTCGTCGTGGGGCACTCTATCCATGGTCAAAAATTAAAAACTTTGTCTCGATGCGTACAATTTTTTCAATTTCAAGCTCGGCTTCTATACACAGTTATCGTTAAAATTCTTCTTTAAATGTCAAAAATTCTTTCAGTTAATAAAACCGCTTATTTATTAGCCACTTATGTAACTTGTTAGGAATATACTTTCGGGATTTTCTGTTATTTCTATTGAGAATTTTGTTACATACATATTTTAATTTATGTGCAGTAACGATTCAGAATGTGCATTAAGCAAAGCGAGTTTGGGCACATAATATCTAGACACGCGGCAGCGTGTCAAGCCAAGTTCAAGCAAAGGAACTGGTTAGCCAGCGCCAAGTGTATATTACACGAACCACTTGGTGCCACTTTTGACCCTTCTATAACTCAAAACCTATTTAACGTAAACACATAAAACTACGTGTGTTTAATTATATTCATAAGGACATCTAGAAGCCCAAATTTCATGAAGCTAGCTCAAACGGATATGAAGGACAAAAAGTTGTAAATTTTAGCACTGACTGACTGACTGACATATAGTACCTAACCCACTTCCAGATGACCTAGAAGGATGAAATTTGTAATCCAGCTCGGTAATTGTGTGTAAGCGTAGGAAAAAATCTAAAAATTAAAAAAATTAAAAAAAATTGGGGGGGTCCTCATAATTTTTTTTTTATCGTTTTAATTGTATCGTTGGATATTTGAAACTATCCCAATATATAAAACATTAAATCTCAATACCTGCCTAGTTTTCTTTACAAAAAGTAATGATACCCCACCAAAAACATAAATGTAAAAAAGGAGAGCCAAGTTCAATACAAAAATTATGCTTGGCTGTGGGCTTCGCCGCAAAAAGAATGGATATCTAAATGAGTGCCAAGTTCTATGCAAAATCCAAATATGTATTTATAGGAACATAATAACATTATGAACAAGTATTAAACTCTATTTCTTTGCTTTATTGGAAATCTATAACAATTGCTGTTATTTAAAAATGTGAGATCTTAAAGTAGGTTAGTTTTGACTTGGCCAGTTTTCATTACATCAGTCATTTTATAAAGTTATTCAACATATATATATATATATTATATATAATTGTTATAGGAATCCAATAAAGCAAAGAAATAGAGTTTAATACTTGTTCATAATGTTATTTTGTTCCTATAAATACATATTTGGATTTTGGATAGAACTTGGCACTCATTTAGATATCCATTCTTTTTGCGGCGAAGCCCACAGCCAAGCATAATTTTTGTATTGAACTTGGCTCTCCTTTTTTACATTTATGTTTTTGTTGGGATTAAAATTACTGACATTTTTTAACCGTGTGATAACTACCGAGGTATCTCGTCTACTTCTACTCGTAACACATAGTGACGTGACGACAAAGTAAGAAGATTTTAGGCAGGGGTACACACAGAAAATAAATTAAGCTAGAAGCCACAAATGCTCTTACTCCACGTGTTACTTATGTGTCCAACGATCGCCTATCCCAGGGCTCGACAAACTGCGGCTCGCGAGCCGCATGCGGCTCTTTGAATGGTCAGTTGTGGCTCTTTAAGTTCCCCTAAAATTATTTAAATCAAATACCTATTACAGTAAGTAATAAAAAAAATATAACAGGTAACCGCGGCTCTATGAAGTTCAAAAAATTCCATATTTTTCCGTCATCAGTCCGTCTGTCTATTGTCAAATAAATTTGCCGTCCCCTGGCCTATCCAAATCATGAATACGTGATGTTCTAACTGTCAGGCGTCTACTATACAATATGATATTTTAGAGCGTTTTCGCACTGTCCGATCTGATATAGGATGTCGGATGGCACAAAGAAAAAAGAAGCTTCTAGAGAGTACCATATGACATTAAGAATTCTTCTTGAGACCTCTTCAATTTTAAATTTGTCTTCTTCAAGGTCCTATCCGACATCCGCTATCGGATCGGATTATGTGATAGCGCACTTACGCTGACGAAAATGTAATTATTCATACAAAAATGTTGACCAAGTACATGGTAAATTTTCTTTATCATTTAGCTATAAAAATACCTATCGACTAAGTATGAGGAAATTGGCACGCAACGTTTTATACTATTGGCGGTGCTTCTAAGTAGCTTAATGTAGGACATGTTGTGAGTGGTGATACATCGTTAATTGTACTTAGAGTACATACAAACGTGTTTGTAAGTAGTGCATCCTACAATCCTACTAAATACTACCTACTGGGAGATTCAACACTTCATTAAGTTTGGTGAAGTCTAAAGGTGGGTCACTCCACTAATAGAGTAAAGTACTATAACACTTAAAATTTCAATGTCTTTGTTCCTTTATAAGTATACCTACCTAAGTGGTCATGCTTTTTTAGTAAGTCCGAGTAGTCGTATCTCTACTCTGCTGCCCACAAAAGTTTAATGTATGTATTTATATGATAATTGTACCTCAACATGTAGCCGTAGTATATGAATCCCTATAGTGCTGGAGCCGGCCATACTGTAAATTTATCAAAAAACTTACCGGTTTTCTTCCATATAGCATTGATTTCAACTGATCTTAAAATCTAATGCACTCACCGGAGTGGTCTTAAAGTTGGTATGTAGGTTAGTTATGGGCTAAACCGTATGTAAGAATTGGAGCGGTAGGCTCGTTGATAAATTAACGTATTTTTTTTCATTTTTAACATGACGCCATACATACGTGTGGCCATTTAAGACTTATGTTTTCATGATCTCTGAGATGGGCTCTGAAAGAAAACCGATAAGTTTTTTTGATAAATTTACAGTACGGCCGGCCCCAGCACAGCAGCACATGACAGTAAGCGGCCGCGCTAGTAGTGCACACAGGAGGGTTCAGCCGGCCGCGCCGACTGCAGGGCGGGGCTGGGCGTGGCGCCCGTTACCTTCCGAGTCGCGTGACGTCACCGCCGCGTGCCTGTGTGCCGTGTGGTCCGTGCGCCTGTGCCTGCCGTGCCCGTGTAAGAGACCGCAAGTTCGAACGTTTGCTTGTAGGTACTAGAATGTCCAGTCCACTATCAATAAACAAGTTTTCAGGACATCATTTCAAAAACTGAAGCCACGTTTATAGTAGGTAGTCAGCAGCTGAAGTAGCTAATAGGGTAAGGTGTTCAAAATTATCTTGGCCCGACTTTATGTTAAGAGAATAAAAGCGTGTGAAGGTCATTTTGAAAACCTCACCCACTTAGCTACCTACGCGAGACGCGAAAAGTACAGTCGACTACAAAAAACATATCTATTATTTTACCTTATTGTGTTGTAAAAACATCCAAAAGTGGATTTTGTTTTCGACTTTACCTATAGGTACAGTACCTGGGCATTTTTATGAATCGATTTAAGAAAGTTCAAGTAGATAACGCTCGTATTCCGAAAAATATTTGGTTATTTATACTTAGAATCGCGAGTACTAATTTATTCTATGTACTTGTACACAAAATTCACGATCGTGAGTTTTCTTTTAATATATTATGTAAGTAGTGAAAACATTTTTGTGCAATCTCAAAAATGGCGTGATACTAGGTAGATCATATTTAAAACAGTAAACTTCAATCTTTATTATTAAGCTTAATTTTCATGATTTTTAGGGTTACGAATCGCGAAAGGATAAAACGGAACCCTTATGGTAATCTGTCTGTCCGTCCATCTTTCAAGCTACTGGCTTGACTGTGTCACTGCTGTAATGTACACATACATATATGTAAGTTGGTAAGCGATACACGGAAGAGTGACGTAAAAATACGGCCTATAGGGAGCACTATTAGGGGGTATCTACATTTTTTTTATATACCACGACGGTGGCAAACAAGCATACGGCCCGCCTGATGGTAAGCAGTTACCGTAGCCTATGGACGCCTGCAACCCCAGGGGACTCACATGCGCGTTGCCTACCCTTTAAGAACCTATACACTCCTTTTTTGAAGAACCTCATACTGTAGCCCGCTGGGAAAACCTCGGCAGGGAGTTCATTCCACAGTCGCAGCGTTCGTGGGAGGAAATTCCTCTTAAACCGTACAGTGCGCGACCCATTAGGCTCCAGGGTGTGAGGAAGAACACCCTGCCGGCGGCGAGCGGTGCGGTGATAAAAAGCTGCCGTGGGCATCATATCAAACAGTTCTTCAGCATAAATAAAATAGCAAACATTATCTGACATAAATAACGAAAGGGCTTATTGCAAGAATCTGAACTATATGTTTTTAGGGTTCCGTACCTCAAAAGAAAAAAAACGGAACACTTATAGGATCACTGTTGTCCTTCTGTTGTCCCTATGTCTGTCTGTCTATCTTTCGGTCTGTCAAGACAATTTTTCCCAGGAACGCGTGAAGTTATCAAGTTGAAATTGACATCAAATACGAAAGTCTGTGGTCCCTTGAACGTGTAAAAAAATCAAGCTTCTAAATCAATTCAGTCTTAAGATATGGCCATTTAAACATTAACATCACAGGGGACCCAAAACCTATAGGGTACATCATCATGAACTTTCATTTTGATTCAGATTAGAATCAGCATAAATAAGGAAAGGTCCTAAAATTCTTAATTTGTTGTTCCATCACAAAAAAAATTGCTATTACATACTTACAAAACCTATAGGGTATTTCGCATAGTCAGTCATGAAATTTGGCAAGACAAGTACAAGTAAAGGAAATAGCCTGAAAATAGTTAATTTGTTATTCCATCCCCAGAAAAAAAAATGCGGTTGTTCCATCACAAAAAAAATTGCTATTACATACTTACAAAACCTATAGGGTATTTCGCATAGTCAGTCATCAAATTTGGCAAGACAAGTACAAGTAAAGGAAATAGCCTGAAAATAGTTAATTTGTTATTCCATCCCCAGAATAAAAATGCGCTTACAATCTTACAAAACCTATACATAGATACTTCCCATAGACCTATAATCATGAAAATTGTCAAAAAGGTACGTCATACAGCATAGGTAAAGAAAAAAGTCCAAAAATTGTTTATTTATTGTTTTATAACCACAGAAAAAAAATTTACCCCCCATCCAATTTTTCTTATCGTTACGTGCATACCTATATCAATTTTCACTTCATTACTTGGCCGGTTTTTAATAGTATTTTAAGAACATAAGAACTATATTGACCGATATCTCTAAAACTCAGCTGTTCGAAAAAATAAGGAAAACGTTTTTTTTAGATATGGATTACATGAAAACCTATAAAAAGTTTATAATAAAGCGTAAGTTGGAATTAAGAAAAAATAACATTGTAAAATATGAGTGATGTCGTTACGAAACCCTTGGGGTGCAAGTCCGACTCGCACTAGGCCGATTTCTTGGTATGTTAAACTAAAGCAAATTTATGAAAAATTGCCGAAATTTTGCTGTCATTCAAGAGAATGTATATATAGAAGTATTTAATAAACATAAATAAAATGTAGGTACGTATATTTAATCTTTAATTCATCTTATTAAGCGTATAAAAAATAATAATCAAAAATCTGCGGACAAATCTGCACAAATTAACCTCCTCACAAAACAAGCTCTATATAGAATTGTGCTTTTGGGTACCTATTAAATAATCATGTGTATTAATTTTTAGCGCGTTATTTAATTATTTACGATTTTGGTAATATTCCTTTTGGCTCTTAAAATAAGTTTGTACTCATATCAACTTCCAAAATTACAAATCAGTAGGTCAATTTTATTGCAAATAGAGTTAACTACACCGCCTACACGCCATGTGAGATTAACTAGATGCCTGAGAACATTAGCGCAATAATTGGAGCATTTGCCTTACAAAAGGTGGAGTAGAAAATGTTTTAATGGTTATTGGTAGGCTATAGGGTGGTTATTAAGGGGGGGGGGGGGGGGTGCGTTGGCCGCCATCTTGGTTTAAACGTGCCATAAGTCCGTTTCAAGCACTTTCTTAAAAAAATAAATGTTTTTTGTCGAATCTAAATTCATTATACCCGAATGGATCGATTGCTATACTTGACAACGCCTAGTAGTATTTTATGATGAGTAATAGAACATTGATTTTGTGTGTGAGACTTACTACTTTCACCCCCTCTATAAGCGCTCCAGGGGTGAATTCAACTTTTAAATATCTTTTAAAAGAATCATTAGAATATGACAACACTGTGGTAGAGACTTCATTTCCTTATCTCGAAGCACAAAACTTTGAAGCTAATAAATAAAATTCTTATGATATAAGAAAATATACACTTTTTCACCCCCTGTATCTTTATATCTGTAAGACTTACAGATGTATTGTGTATGGAAATATTGTAGACAATTTTATCTTCTTCATACGTTCCATAGAAATTTTAGGCATACTGATAACCGTTTAAGCGCCAAGGTTCAAAAACTGACTTTTGGCACCTTTAAACCAAGATGGCGGCCGCGCCCCCCCCCCCCCCCTCAAGGTCTCAAATCTAGTATTTTAATTACCACCCTATAGCCTACCAATAACCATTAAAATATTTTCTACTCCACCTTTTGTAAGGCAATGTATGGAGATGATTCCCCAATGATTGGATTATTATAATATATCATGATAAAGATACGCTGTTAAACTGTTGAAATTAATTTTAACAAGTACAAAAAAAGAACAATTACCTAACCTATTACGTCATCTATGTATGTATCAATAAACGTGATAGAGAGAAACATTTCAATTTGAATCTTTCAAACAATAATTATATGGGAAGGGGGAACATTGTCTATCTTGACTATTTTGAATCGGCTCTTGTCATGTTCCATAAGCAACTAGGATCGATTCCATAACCGATTGAAGCCTATCATGACATATTAAGCAATAAACAGTTCATAAACACGAGAGAGCGGCGCGGCGGCGGGCACAGCGCAAGCGTGGAGCGCTAATTACAAACAATTAGGCGGCCCGGTGCCGCCCCCCGTCGCGGTTATCATTCTATTTATTGCATATTGAAAAAAAAGCTGGCCTTTTTCATAGTCCATTACGACTTTCGGGACGACTGACTTCATCTACAAATTTACCCGTGAAAGGATCTAAGTCGATAATACTTACAAGTAGGTAACTAATGATTCTGTTGTTTATAATTATAATAATGGGCTTGCTATTGCAAAAAATGGCAACGGTACATTTAGAAAACTTACACTAAATACTTAGTACCTATCTTTTTATACATTGGGTCATTTCTATAAATGCATAAGTATAGGATGATGCCATGATGATGCATACAGTTTGATATGGTAAACGAAACGGTTTCAAACGAAAAAAGTACCTATCTAAGTACCTACATATTTGATCCCTTGAAGGAGTAGCTTTTGCTTTCTAGACTTCGAATAAAAATAGTTAAATATGTAGGCCTTGTAAAAAAACTGACAAATGAATAATTTAAATAGTACCATTGGTATTTATATGTATTTTTATAGGCTAGGTCGGACTGGCTAGTTGGTCTGGGTTTCCGCAGCCGCTGTGGGACCGATGCTAGCCGGCATCAACAGGCCGACACAACACAACTGTCCAATAACTCAAATGTTAATAGGGGCGGCCCTCTTGCATCAACTATTAAATACTATTCAGGTTTTACGATAATGCCCGACAAACTCATATTGACGTATAAATTTTGAGTTTTACCTTATAAAAATAGCCGCAGGCGCCAGTTGTTTCTCAATAGAAATATTATTAATAAGCGTTGCCCGTTCTGTTTTTCTGTTTTAATTGCGTCCAGTCGGATCGTCAGAGCTTCGATGCCGAATAAGCGCTTCAAAGTAGTAAATTAGTTCGCCGGCGAGCCGCTTTAATATTCATAGGGTCCAGGGAACATTTATAAACTAATTAAAAGTTGTGGTCATAACCGTAAGGAAGAGGGTATTAGAAAATGAATGGGGTTAACTCCCCGCAACGCTATACCGAATTTAGCAATGTTTTATTCCGGTACCTATTATCAACTGGTGCGTTGGTGGACAGAAAGTCTTAATAACTCATGGATTTTAGGGTTGCTATCATAACGAACTCATCATATTACTATTTAACGGAATGTACCGTAAATGCTTTTATCTAAAATTTTATGTTTATCTAGTTACCTTTTATAAGTGACGGGTGAGTATCTATGTAGTTATTTAAGTACCTTATATTTAAAAGAGCAAATTTTTTTTCAATTTCAAAGATCATATGTATCCGTTTAATAAACAATAACTCATAAAAAACACATTTTACAACCTCTTACCAAATTTAACTTTATGTAGGTATGTACTTGCTAAACGGAACATCATTAAAAGGTATCTAAATGTTGTTCTATATGTACCAACCGTTAATTCAAATTACTAGAACATATCCTCGATGTACCTAATAGATAACTTTAGTAATTCAGATATGAATGCATCAATTGAAGCTATTTGCGAGAGTGAATATCGATGTGTGAAGCCTTGTGGCGCGGCTAGCGAAGCGCGCGGCGGGGCGCCCGCGTCCGCGCCGCTCGTGCCGCGCACCCACGCACCTGCTGCACGGTCATTCATACTGCCTTCTTTTGTCTACAAAAACACGCTAAACTTCCTCGCCTGACATACATAACTATTTTATTTTATATCCCAATGTTCCTCAAATAATAATTATTACTATTATGTCGTAGTGCGAGTTTATATACGGTCACGGTTCGGCAAAGTTTTTAGCAGGAGAAACCAAATTACTTAGAGTAACTTAACCTGTTTATTTTATAAAACTATAACAAAGGTTTATTTTAGATTACGTAGATATCTACTGAATGTTTGCTTATAAAATAACACCGACCAAAGAAAGACATCGCAAGCGGCCTTTACCAAACGAACTGACAGAAATTGACACAAGTGAATCCTGCGCACTGCAAACAAGCGCGTCTGTTCATATAGTGGTCCTCTTGTACTAATTTTAATCGTATGACCTGAATCATACGGTTGTTAATTGATTGACGGAGGATCGCGTATAAGACATTTATGTATGACTTTACGACAGGCTTAGTATTAAGACGTCAGGTCAGGCTGCGGTTACGCATATAAAGACTTGAGTTTGTGTTTCACACGCGTTGTCTTCTGTGCGGCGACATGACACCGATCATACATACATAACCTACATTTTATTCCACGGATAAAATTGTAACACTAAATCTAAACGTAGGCAGCTGAATGATGGTAACCGGAATCCATTAATAAATAGATATGCAATCTTCCAGTAACCACACAATGGTAAAGTCAAGGCACTCAGAGTGACCAATTGATAAATTATAACCTGAAGAACATCTATAATCCTAACGAAATGAGCACTTAAAGGGATTACAAGGCGAAGCACCCTGACCAATAACATTAACTTCTTTACCGGGGCCAAAGAGGCTCCAACGCGTTTAAAATGTTGCGCGAGCGCGTGATGTATTGCTGCTCTATTGTGCTCGATAGCCGAAGGCATTTGTAAGCACGCGCTTAATACAGAATGTACACAACGTTTTTATTCATTTATAATGAAAAATGTAATATATAGGAACGTTAATAAGGAATTTATTCAAGTCTGTTCCAATTTTTTTTATGACAAGAATTTAGCTGCTAGGTAACTGTTTCAATTTATCTTTGTTAACGGTATGAAGTTAAGAAGATGTAAACCTGTCAATATTTAAAAGTACATAGATATCAAAGCAATGCTATGAAACAATAAGAAAGGAAAGTTATAAGTAAATTTACAGAAAACGCATATTATTACTTATCGTATCATCTTAGTACAGTCGGCATCAGATATATCGGAGCGGCCAAGATGGGCACAAATATCGGGCCAATGGGCCGACGCCTCTATTGTTAAGGCGGTAGAGTGTATGTCCCGATATTTCTAAGTACCTCCGATATATTTTAGGGCGTCTATATTGATGGTACTACAGTGGTCAGACATTTTTTAACTAAGTAAATACGTCGTTTAATGTAGGTCACAAGAAGATGTCGTTTTATAAGATTGTTACGTTTTATAGAAAATAGTTTATATCCATTAGGTAATTGTAGTTACCCTAGTACCTAAATTGTAGAACAACAAAACCTAAGGTATTTTGAATATTAAAAAAACCGGCCAAGTGTCCGTCGGACTTGCACCCTGACGGTTCGTAACCCTGACGGTGGACGTAAGTAGGTACACCACTCAATTTTAACAATCACCGAACATTGCTGTCACGAAAATAAAAATTGAATTAAGGGACAAACTTTTGACTTTGCCATTGAAATTTGCCATTGAGTAATTGTTGTCTCCGTACATCGACATAAGTCGCGATTAGTTTACCAACTATAAATATGTGAAGTACGTAGTTAAAAAAATAACGATTTTCGGACCCTTTACTTGCAATTTCATGATTCTCAGTTTTGTTTCGCCTGCGAAGTGTTAGTAAAGGCTCAAATTACTATATTTTTGGATTGCGTTTAAGTTATCGCATAGCCTTGATTTTTTTACTTATTTTTTAACGGTAGACATAAATGAGTATTTGATTATAATTTCTACTTGATAACTCCACCTGAGAAAAAGGGTCTTGACAGACAGACAGTCAGACGTACGGACAACAAAGTGATCCTATGAGGGTTCCGTGTTTCGCTTTTAGGTACGGAACCCTAAAAATATTACAGACAAATTATTACCTAATTTAAGATGCCTACGCACGGCTTGTAACATCTATCTGCATCTGCCTATTTACGAATTAGTACTTATTATGATTTAGAAAACAGGCGATTAAAACCAAATAAAGGCTATTCTTTAGCACGTAAAGAATTGTTGCCACTGTTGGACGTAGACATGGATAGGGCAGGAATCACCGACTAAGAAAATATTTCCTCTTTTTACTTACAACAGATTCCGAATAGCAAGTAACTCCCAAAAATATATTTTTTGGTACACACTATTATTGCATAAATTATGGAAGTATATTAAATAATGCTCAGTCAGACACCAGAAACGGGTTGATATACGGGGTCAAGCTAATTAAAAGTATGTAATTATTATATCTCTTTATTTAGGCAGTGGTAATTACAAGTTAGAAGTCTAATTCGTGACAATTAAGATTAATGAAATATTTGTATTATTATACTGGCCTGCTTGGGGTGAAGATGCTTTGTTGAAGCAGCCAGTACCTACTTGCGTCGGCACATGTACGGGTGACAAGGCGTGGAGCGAGGGCGTGTGGCGTGCTGACCCTAAATCATCACCACAAAGCGTCTTCTCATTATTGTTGCTTAAATACTCAGAATGGCTTCACCACACCTTATTAATCATAAACTGAATCTGTACATAATTCAAACTGCCTGCTGTAAATCGGAGTAATCCTTACGCCCGGTCTTAGCGTATATTTTTTCTGAACTTAATCTCCTCATGAATTACGTGGCCTTACTTTTGATATCGAAATAATGCCTAACGTAAATACATACTAACGTATGTGCCTATTCTAACATTTGTAATCAAATTAAATAGGCTGAATAAATATATTGTTGTTTTTATCTTTTTAGGGTTCCGTAGTCAACTAGGAACCCTTATAGTTTCGCCATGTCTGCCCGTCCGTCCGTCCGTCCGTCCGCGGATAATCTCAGTGACCGTTAGCACTAGAAAGCTGAATTTTGATACTAATATGTATATCAATCACGCCGACAAAGTGGTAAAATAAAAAGTGGATTATTTATTTTTATTAGGGTACCTCCCCTATACGTAAAGTGGGGAGTGATTTTTTTTTTCATTTCAACCCTAACGTGTGATATATTGTTGGATAGGTATTTAAAAATGAATAGGGGTTTACTAAAATCATTTTTCGATAATGTAAATATTTTCGGAAATAATCGCTCCAGAAGTAAAAAAATATGCGTCCCCCCCCCCTCTAACTTTTGAACCATAAGTTTTAAAAATATGAAAAAAATCTCAAAAGTAGAACTTTATAAAAACTTTCTAGGAAAATTATTTTAAACTTGATAGGATGAATAGTTTTTGAAAAAAAATTACAAAATAATTTCTGAACTAAGTTTGTAATTTAACCGTATAAGCAGGTGTTTATTGTACCTGTAATTTGTACAAATTACAATGAAATGACGTGCTTTCAAATAAAGTAAAAACGGTGAAAATCGGTTCACGCAATAAATAATTATTCCATAAAAATCATCTTCCATACTTTAAGCTCGCGCGCAATAGTTTACTTAATTTGCCGATAGATGTCGCTGTACGTGGAACTCTCATATCATATCCTACATGGCGGTGTTATTAACTCTTAAGTGGGGACACTTACTGTGACGGACGGAAAACTACGGAACCCTACACTGAGCGTGGCCCGACACGCTCTTGGCCGGTTTTTTATATTGGATCCGTCTAGTGCAGATGGTGGACCATCACCAATGAAAACAAAACGTTTTTTAAAAACAAGATTCGAGATCACAAGCTCCGAATAAAGCATTGATCTTCACAAATCGAGGGCTCGATTAATATTACGTAGCTCGAAACTCTACCGTCAAACCGCATCTGTTTGATGAAATATTAATAGGGTTGGATTCCTGGAGTCTATACGCGAGCCATAGAGCATAGAGCACATAGTGACCGCGGCTATATTAATCATCGCAGCCCATATTGTTGCATTGTATACTGATCGATCAGGATTCGCTCCTTTTACGACCGTGTCGGATATGTACAATAACCCATCGTATACTTGATTCGTACGTACGTCGTACTGTAGGTACGTCAGTTGAAGTAAGTAGTTATGTGCAAATAGCTAAATCTTTTGATAAAATATATAATGCCGAAAATGTAGCTACATAGACTAACTAATTATACTAAGTACTTAATTGCGATTTGCTGGTATCTAGTTAATAGCGACGATTTGCTACACCTCTCTTTTGTCAGTGCTTTATTCTACCATGAAGATAAATTACAAATCAAACAGGAATTTTCACTTGTCCATTCCAATCATTCAAAAACAATCCGTGGCGGTGTTATTTTATTGGAGTAAACAATTCAAATTAGTAAGTGCATAGTATGCATTAATCGTAAAACCAGTTATGCATACTAACCGGCCGTCCAGTAAGGAGAGGATAGGAGAGGGTCTAGCTGTGAGAAGAGCGTATATGGGGCACCCGGGTGGAAAACGTCGTGTGGAAAGTGACAAAGCCCTTAAAGATCTGTCCGCCCTCAGAGTACCAGACTGAAGTGAAGTGGCGCAGAATAGGGCAGAGTGGCGTTCTCTTGTCTTGTCATAGGCCAAGATCCGTTTTGGGTCACTAAGCCGGTGAAGTAAGTAAATATAACTTAAAAAATTGTTACGGAAAATGCCTTAATTTATCACTTGTAACTTGTTTTAGTTATCTGCGCGTTCTAATTATTATCTTAGCGTATTTATTATGTGTGTGATTACTGATTATACTTTGTGTTCATAAAAATATACCTACATTTACATAAAACTACTTCAATAATTCTTCAGAAATTTTACACTGCTATACTTTAAGTATTCTAGATAATTGTCGTTTCTAATCCACCTGTTTTAAATAATAGTTTAAGTTGGACGAATGTGCATGCTAAAGCTCTCAGCAGAAGAACCTATGTAATTACAGGTCTGCCACTCAGTCTGGCAGGGCTGTGGCAATACATACTTAGGACTTATCCACTATAAGTAACTTACTGTTTTTAGCTTTCAATATGCTATCCATTGATGAGTGTACAATGTGTACATGCAGTATTGTAAATGTTTGTAATATTTACTACTTACAAATATCCCAACTAATATCATTATTTCAAGTGCATTACATATTATACACATAAGTAAATCATGAGTCTCAAGAGGAGTCGTCTCAGACATACACGCACGTATGCGCGCACAGTGACTAATGCGTCGGCGCAGCTCTGTTCTCGAGTCCGATTATAAACAGAGGTGTAAAATGTTTACCAGGCTAGAGGTGCCGGCCATCTGTCACTGTCTAAACATCGCTCTCAGCGAGAACAACAGAAACGCAGGGTTTTGTGTTCGGTGTGGATTCATCTCACAGCGGCTACTTCGCGCTCGGTAACGGGTTAATCTTTGCTTTGCTGGTTATTAGTAAAACGATTAAGCTTTCAAAAGATTATTAACTCGGTCATATTAACATATCACGCAAGCAATATTTCAGGTCGTGTGGATTTGATGTATTGACAGAGGCTGTGCTGTAAAATCTATATAATTGTACACAACATTTACGAATTGGCTCTGTTCATCGTCTGTCTCTAAATATTGCTAATATTTATTACATTTTAGCCATTTAAGAGTATATAGATCTAAGATGTATAATGTAAACCGTAAAATATTAAAAGCCTACAAAAACTGCAACTCATTTATTATATAGGTACGTAGTCCTATACGAATCAAGTCCGGGTGAGTTCTTACTTCTTTTTCTGACCGTGTAACAATGACCTTTAAGAGGACAGTTGATTAGTGAGATGCTCGACCTCGTATCAACACGTCGTCCAGGGAAAAGATGGGGTTATCAAAAAATGAACCACCAAAATGGAACACAGAATCTTAATTGAGTTCCGTACATTTATGTCACATTAGAAGTTAAGTTTAATAAAGGTGAGTAAACTGGTGAGTCACTGAGAATATGTAGTAAAGTGTACACTTACAACATAAAAAAAGTACCGAATTGTTTTAAGTAAGATTATTATTCTGTAAATGGAGTTTAAATAATACTTGAGTACATAATTCAAACTGATATGATTAACCAGTAGATCATAGTTCTAGTTCTAGAAAATGTATTATGCATACGTAATTTTAATATTAAATTTAACTAAATACCTAATGTCAAGTTCTCCGACTTTAAAAAAAGTTCATTTGTTAAAATTACTATCTGTCAATATCTCTGGTGGGCTTCGAGTAAATAAGAATCTACGTATTTTGTTGACTATCTAGGAAATCGTAGTAGAGCAGTGAGACCATAGGCTATAGCGAGACTGCTAGCCTAATATTTTCGGGTTTTTATCGTCTGTCACCATAGCGGTCACGTTCTAACATGTATGTAAGTGCGAAAGTGACGCATGACGTGATATGCGATAAAACGGTAACATTGATATTCGTTCTGGTGAGTGGCGTATGTTTGTGGTTACGCCAGTTTGGCTGTGGCGTCGCGCTGAGCGCGGAACCCAGCGCGGCCGCGGACGAGAACGGCGCGTCATCGCGCACAAGCCTGAGCCCAAACCGCGCCCTGACGTGCGCTCAATTCAATACCTGCATCTTGCCCTTGTTTATTCTATAAACAGACCAATCTTCCTCTACACACCAACTCCCCTGTCACTTTGAAGCCTTTTAACATTCTTTATCTTTGGAAATCTTTTACATTGAAGACTTTCGGTAGCGGGTCTTTGACATCGTGCAGGATTTTATTTGAGTCGACAGTGAATCGAAAATATTTAAAGATTTTATCTGGCAATATGTTTAGAAGACATGTTTCTAAATATATAGGTGTGAAAGATGCGCCTTGGCTGTTAAATCATCTAATGATCGATTCCGCGGGAAGAAGACATTCGCCAGTCGGCTTTTGACGACTGGTGATACATTCCGATCATTAATATCGGTATTGAGCTGGTGGCAGCGCTGCGGGGCTCCGAGACTCGCTTTAAATAACATATTAGTCTCCAAAGCGACCGCCGCCATATTTCTCTTATATCGAATAAGTTTTTCGGTAAATCGGAACGTAACGAATTGCCGCCGACGACAGCCGACGGCGGCGACGATTTATCGCGTGCACCCGATTCTACAGTAATCGGATTTGATGGAACGACCGGCCAGCCCAGTCTGGATTACCCACATACGCTACGTAACCGTGATCACGAGTAACGTAACGTATTGTTTTAAACATAGTAGGTATATGAAGAAATAAGAAAGTAATATAAGTACCTACCCAACGTATACGGAAATCGCTGATGGTTTTTTGTGATAAACAAACTATCGGATAACCGATAACAGATTCAGAATAAAATTCCGTTAAATTTGTAGCTCACGTCGTCAGCGCCATAAATAAATTGTTTGACACTTCATTCATCATAATTCTCTCTGTGCTTCCGACGCTACGCTATAATGGAAAACACGTAGGTAGGTAAAATAAGTATAGATACATGTGAGTCATTCCATATGAAAACAGCTGAAGGGGTGTGCTGACTAATTTTGAATTTACTTGAAAAAAATCAGGAATGTACTTTGAGGCATGAAATCACTAAATCCTTGAGATTTTTTTTTCTGTTTTTTTTTCGATTGGCACTCTTTGGAAGTTTGAAAAGTTGTCATTTTCTTACTCTCATAAACTAGGTTCGAACTCTGCTTATGGGCTTTTGCTAACAATTATGTTTATTTTAAATTGTAGCTTACTAACCACCGATTCCACAATGAGTTATAATATCTAATCAGTATGCTTCAGAACTGGGTTCTGAGGCACTGAAAATTTGTATAAATATGCTATTTTTTGGAGTTTCCAGACTAGAATTCTGACTTTCCTATAAGATTAAGATACTGAGCTTTTTTTCTGGTCTTTAGAACATGACAATTTAAGCAACTGATGTGAGTTTAAATTATCAAAATGTATTTTTGCTTTAGAAAAAACATATTGAAATTTCAAAAAAATCAAAACGGGTCCACTTTAACCGCTATAAAATCAAGGTTTCAGTGTGAATAAAAATTTGAGTTTACCATCAAATGATACATCGTAAGCTCACCTTTACATAGCAAGTAGACTTTATAGTGCTTGGTAAGAAGATATGATTTTTTGAAAATCGTAAATATTGCAGAACAGTATTAGTACGACAAAGTCGTTTTTTATGGTTATATGCCAATAAATAATGGTTTTCTTATCATAAAGGAGTTTTATTAAGTTCTGTCATAAAAGGAAGGGTTAAATTTTGTTATAATACATACACATTAAACGAACCAATCCTTTAATAAAACAAATTCATTACTTTAGTGACGGAGCCGCATCGCAGTATAAAAATAAAAAGAATATGGCGAATTCGTGTTACCATGATGAAGATTTTGGACTGCAAGCAGACTGGAACTTCTTTGCTACAGCACATAGGAAAAGCCCGTGTGATGGCGCAGGAGGCACCATCAAAAGAATCCGAAAAGACAGTTTGCAAAGAACAGCGGAAAGTCACATGTTAACCCCTCAAGCGATGTTCGACTTTTGTACGGAGCGGATACCTGGCATTACATTCTTTTTCGTGCCAAAAGCAGATGTCGAAGCTTCAGAATTAAGCTTAACAGAGAGGTTCGAGAATTTACTCACGATTAAAAATACTAGATCATACCATCATTTCGAACGTCTGTCGTTCGACACTTTAAAAGCTCGTAAATATTCAACATCACAAACTTTTGAAGTTGTGACAGTTAGGAGGCAGTTATCGAAACGTAGAAGTAAGGATTAAATTAATTTTGTAATTTTCTATTTAAGTATCTCTTTATTATAGTTATGCTTTTAATTTAGTTAAGAAATAAATAATATTTAGGTGCAGTTTTATGTGTTTAAGACACTTTTATTAACTATCTGAAATTTGCATATTTGACGATTTTCAAAAAATCGTATCTCATAACGTAGCAAAAATAACACCATAAAATCAAGTTGCGATGTTAATTTCAGCATATGATGTATCATTTTGTGGTAAATTCAAATTTTTATTTATACTGAAACCAGGATTTTTTAGCATCCAAAGTGAACACGTTTCTATTTTTCAAAAAAATCAGTACGTGTTTTCTGATACTATATAATACATTTTGCCATTTAAAATCAATGTTAATAGTGAGAATTTAACTGTTACTGAAGCTGTGATATAAAAAAAAATCCTAGGTCTAATACAAAAGTCAGGATTTTTATCCGAATACCACGAAAATTAGCCAATTTTTTAAGATTTTTAGTGACACGGTATTTTATGCTGAAGTATTTGGAGGAAAAGTTATAATGCATATCGGATAGTATGTTTATTAAAGGCGTATATTCAATTAACACCATTTTTGTACATAATTTCTGAAGAAAGTTTCATCATAATTTGTGGGAGTATGAAAATGACACCATTTTGTACTTTGGATGGGTGCCGATAAAAAGATAAGTATTTAAAAAAAAACGACAACGGTTTTTGTGCTTAAATGTGTCATGGTACGTCCTCATTTTTTTTCATTGAAATCTGTGACCACGCGGCAACAAAAATAATTAATTTCAGCTGTTTTCATATGGAATGACTCATGTTCAAACCTTCAAACTGCTAAGATTTTTGATTTTGCCGTGGTCAACACACCATGCCGTGGACATGAGTCACATAAATTTTTTGTTGTAACGTCCAAGACAAAAACGCGACGATCTATTTTTTTATTTATTGACAATTATCTGCGTACCTACCTAATGTATGCTATATGTAGACAGGGTGTAACAAAAATACAGGTTAAGAATACGATTGAGAAAAAAAAAAATGAAGGACGCATTTTTTCCCCCGTCCCGTCGTCCGTTTTGGCCCGTCGTCCTAGCCGGACAACCCACCATACAAAACCATTTTTTTTCGGGTTAATTTTTTTTCTTAGTTTTTCGTATATTGTAGAATACGATACTAATTATGCCCTTAAACCGATCACCAGCATTTTTGTTATACCTTGAATGTATCAGATAGTTTATTATAGCAATAAGGCTATAAAGGCTTGCTATAAGGTTACAAAAGGCTTTCTTTGTTTACAAACAAGGATATGGTGTGGCTTTAAATTAAATAAGTAGTGAGTACCTAGAGTAGCGAGGTTTGAGATGTCTTTTGAAATATTATTGTAAATAGTCGCGCTTACATTCCTTACGGAGATCTAGAGTATAAAAACTGTTACATACATTTGTGTGTTACTGACAAACTGTCACTTATCCAAGTTCGACTGTATTACCAGGGTTACCCGTACCATGCGCTACGCATAATTTGAAAGCTAACTATACGGAAATTAATTAAGAATATTTTATAGATTTGCAGTTTTGTTGTAACTACAACCGTTTTAAAAAAAATCTATAAAACAGGGACTCAAAAGTTAGACTGAGGGGGAGAAACAATTACTTGACGACCACTTTTTTTCGTAGGGGAAGCCCGGGCAAACCGCATATGTTAAGGGAAATATTAAAAAAGATACACTTATTGTTAATCAACATAACTTTTTATATTTTTAATTTGTGATTTGGAAAATGCCATCACAAATGTTTATACTTCAACAGCTTCTTATTATTATAATTTTTCGAACAAATAGTTCCAGTTATCTGTTTTGACAAACATGAATTAGGCATCGTAATCATCACAGAATCACAGAAATAGCTGAATAAGAAGTGCAACCCCCATGGGCCCATGTTTTGCACTGGTTATACTGAATCCAGTATTCAGTGTGCGGGTCAATGTATTTTTCACGCACACCAAACAAAAACAACTTAAATTATCTTTCGTTTTTCTTTGTTTTAAGGAAGTTTTTGTTAGTTAGTTTTGCTGGGGCCTGGCAATTGTAAATCTTCATTCTTATTGTTAGTAGCTTTTCGTATTTTTTTATGCATGCAAGTATAGCTATCCGTTTTGCCCATATCCGTCTTGTCCAAAGTACTAAATATTTAAAACTGTCCAGACCAAAAACGCGTTCAACAGGTGGGTAAAAAGTTATTTATTATTATCATTAAAGCACTTTATTCCAAACGTTGTGCAGTTTCGGTCGTACATTAAATTTTTACTTATTAAATATTTGATTTTAGTCCTTATTTAAAGTTAGGAAGGAAGATATATTAATTATATGATTAGTTGTGTTAGCGTACTAAAGTTAGTGTTAAAATGTGTTGCCGATGCCTATGTGAGTAAAAAGTTAAAGTTACAATTTAAACCTACGTTAACAAAACGTATTCAAAAATATACGAAAAGTAATATAAAAAGTTGATTGACTTTACTTTTCCAAAAATTAAGGGAAAACGGTCAAAAACTTTTTTTTGTCACAACAAGTACACGCGTTGTTCGCTTTGATGAACTTTCTAAACTAATAGGGCGAATTGAGAAAGAGAGTGAAACGGTTAGGCTGCAGATCAATAAAGCAAAGACGAAAGTAATGACCGTGGATAGAGCAGGCCGACTCAGTCCTTCTAGAGTTCTTAAGGGATTAGAGGTGGTCAGCAAATTCGTGTACCTCGGATCGATGCTGAGCAGTCAGGGGGTAGCGAGAGGGAAATACGGATAAGGAAAGAGGGAAATGTAGATGGCCAAAGATGTAAGGACCAAGCTCACTAGAATGTGGCAAAATCGGAACGTCTCAACAAAAACCAAGATGAAACTCGTGCGTGCACTAATATTCTCCATTTTCCTCTACGGATCTGAAACCTGGACCATTCGTGTATCCGAGCGGAAGAAAATTGACGCATTCGAGATTTAGTGCTAGAGGCGTATGTAGCGAAAACCATAGGTTGCCAGGAGAACCAATAATAAGTCAATCCTAAACCAGCTGACGATTAAAACGAGGCTGACGACAATATGATTTCAGAGAATTCTGTCCTATTTTGGTCATATAGGACGTAGAGATCCCGATGATCTCGAGAAAGTAGTCATGGTTGGTAAAGTCGAGGGCTGAGCCGAGGACAGAACCGCATGGAAGTCCATAATCAAGAACGTAGCGGAAACCTCTCATAACGGACACGACCTACAACGGCTACAGCAATGAAGAATAACGACTAAGAAGAGAGAACTGTCATGGCGTTCTCGTATCGATCCTTTACCGACTTAAGTAAACCTATTACCTACCTACCGTACCGCTACCAATTGTGTAGCTTTCATAAAATCTGATATTCTTCTTACTTACTATATGAATGCTTCTTACCCGGGGTTCCCTACGTTAGGTGCCATTTGAGTCTCTGGTATTACAATTTATTTTTTCTGTGGTCTCTCGTCAATGTATCTGCAGTTTTTTGGGAGTTCGCGCAAGTTGATTGTAATATATTTTAGTTTCTCAAAGATATAAGTAGCCGTGTTTTGTAATATATTTAAGGTAGACAATCGAATTTAGACTCAAATTGTTGCGAATTAAAAGGCTTTCAAAATCGACAAAGCAACCTGATTAATAAAACTTATAATTTGTAAAATATAAAGCAAAATATTTAAAAAATCTGTAGTTTTAAATGCTCAGCTATTGCTCAGCCAGCACAAGTAACTAGTTGTAGCAAATAAAGATGTAAATAGCCTTAACTAGTCCCAATAATATCAAAAATCCAGAACTACGAGTACATCACGCTTTGTTATTTTAGCAATTTTGATTGTTTTCACGGGCACGGGGATTGATTAAATTGTTAAATTTTTAAGTGCTTGGAGCCGCAGTATACTAGCTTTTCATTATAAAGACGCTCAAAATGTTTGGGTTAGTATCATATGGTCAAAAACGCATGTCGTCTATGGCGTCAACTCACCTAAAAATCATTTGGGCAAATTTGCAGATAGTCTAAAACGTAAGCGGTCCATGAAGCAACTCGTCACAAAATGTTTTTTTTCTTACAGACCTTTTTTGCGACATTTTTTTTATACATGCCTAATTTAATTTTCGAAACTACATTTTTAAAATTATCGATACAACTATCTTAAATCGGTATAGTGGGGGACGGTCTAGAGCGCAAAATGTCTTCAGCATTTTCGTCGGTTATCTTTACGTTAGCGATGTCGACGGAGCCCCGCTGTCGCGGGGCTCCTATTTCTGTGCGGTTTGGCCTTCGGCCATTAGAAGATAGCTAACGAACCCAACCTACCTATGACTGGTCATTTTGCGTTCTAAACCGTTCGCGATGTAGACTAAAAGCGATATAAATTTCTAGACCGTCCGCGACTATACCGATTTAAGATAGTTGTTTCGATAATTTTAAAAATGTAGTTTCGAAAATTAAATTAGGCATGTATAAAAAAAAATGTCGCAGAAAAGGTCTGTAAGAAAAAAATCATTTTGTGACGAGTTGCTTCATGGACCGCTAACATTTTAGACTATCTGCAAATTTGCCCAAATGATTTTTAGGTGAGTTGACGCCGTAGACGACCTGCGTTTTTGACCATATGATACTAACCCAAATGTTTGATGTAGAAATAGAACGTACAGTTTTTTCTTTAGTCCTGAAACATCAAATGGTGTAAAAATGAAAACGGGACCTCTAATTAATATACATACTCGTACCAAATTTCAGGACTATCCGAGAGATTTCGAGACTTGTCGAATTTTGACTTTATTTATAATAGGAGAGGTTATTTTCTGATAACAAACTAAGGCAGTTTATTCAAATAAGCAAAAAAACCTGAAAAAAATCTCGAAAGCTTTAAAACTGTGTCACAGTTGTGTGTACCTACAATACACAAAAGAAACGTAAAAAGGCAGTTTCTCGTCAACCCAGTATATAGTCCAAATATTTAGGTGGTTGGTAATGTTAATGGCGCCACTACTAAACAGTAGGTATTTACTACAGGCGGTAAACCTACAGGATCGTATTGGATCCCTACATGAAACGCCGGCGCCGCGCAATTGACTGGTGTGCTGCAATGGCCGCAATAGGCCTACATACTTACATTTATCACCATTACACAGGTCATACCATACCTGCCTATATTTACATCTACGAGAATGTATGGCGAATTAATCATACAATATATTTCTACTATTTAAATGGAAGTTTGCAGTTCAGAATGTTTTTTGTCACATGTTTGCTGCCGCTGTAAAATTTATATTAGTGTTAGGCAAGTACGTAACAAAAATATGCAGGTAGAATTATTAGTAAGTATAATAAACAAATAAGTAGCGGCTAGCTATGTATACCAACTTAATTTTTTATATGATATTCAAATTGATATTGCAAAAAATATACTAGTACCTATTAATAGAGTGTAGAAGATTATGTTAGGTTAGTTAATCTGTGGTAATATTATTACAAAGAAGAAAAAAAGAAAAGACAAATAAAACATATAGTTAAATAAAACTTCGCATTGCTAGCTGGAAACATAATATATCCTTTCTGCAATTTTAACCCTATTTGACTTTCATACCTACTCAAAAAATATCTTGAGTGGTGAGCTGTTCCTAGATCAAGCTAATTGTCACGCTACAGACTCTACCATCTTCGCTAAAAGCAAAATACAGTAGAGATGGTATCGATAGGCAAAAGGTTATTCTGGTACTGCCGCTCTTAAACCTGAAAGCTAGTGTGGGAATGAGAATATCTTCTGTGGCTGCCGATGCCCAATCATCCGCAAATTAGACGGGTGCGGGTACATAGGTGTTATACAGAGAGCTGCGAAATTGCGTGTTACACGAGATCTACATATTATTAATAAATTCATTCAAAAAATATCCATGAAATTATGCAGCTGGTAATTATGCTTTCTAGGTACTTTTTGTTGTTCCCTATAAATCATCAAAGACACTGACATTATTTGTATGGGAACTGGGTAAAGTCTAGTGTGTAACAAATTATTTGCCATTTGTGGCATTCCATGCCTGAAGGGCCCTTATGCTCGATTTTGAGTCAAGCATGGATCCTAAATACCGTAAAGAAAAAATACCCGGACCAAAAATGAGCATAAATAATGGCCATTTAGGTATGGAACGCCACCTTTTACCTGTTATTTAAAATTAATATAAAACCGTCAATCGAAATACATACATTTTTGCTGAAGGGCTGTAGGAATCCAAAGATAAGTTACACTAAAAAATCATGTATGTGTAGGTATAAGTTTTAAAACTTTATTAAGTTGTGGTTACTATCCTGTTAGGTAACCGAAACAACTTTAAGGAGGAAAAAGAGGAATGGTAAATACCTATACAGGGTAATTTTTAATAGGTACCTATTTATAATGGATTAGAATAGGTAAGTAAAAGCTATGTCAAATGCCAGCTTGATTTCAGATGGAACATGATGAGATTTCATAAGTAAGTACATTTTTTTAATCGGTACTTAGGAATATACAAAACTCTGTATATAGATAAAAAACTAGAGTCCTACCTTCATTTCCACCTTTACACCCAACACTTCGTTGATTTTCTCCAAATGTTCACACATAAAAACAAAACAAAAACAAATATCAACAGTGAATTTGGCAGGCTTCATTCATCTTTCAAGTCATTTCATACGCACAAGGGTATCGCGAGCACTGAAGTATGTATGGTAGAGCACCCTGGAGTATGGATGTGTGGTGGCGGGTCGGGAACGCGACCGCGCCTCGCGATTGTTTCATGTCAACTAAGTCTGCCGCGATGGCAAGGCGGGCCCTGCGACGACTCCCTCGCCGGCACCCGACCCCATTGGCTCGCTAGCCGCGCCGGGCGTGGTTTAAACACATTTTATTCACTAGACACGGTAGTCTTCGCCTCTTCTATGTAAACGTGTTCGATTACAGTATAAAAAGTAAAGCTCGAGCTAAATTATTCCTACGTGTACGTTTAAAAGCTCCTTCAATACGGTTTTTTGCGGTACATCTTCAGTTTGACGCATGATGTAGTAAAATAATTGGTAAATAATAAAAACTTAAGATTCGCAGGGGTGTTTTATAACAAATATTAGAAAATAATGCCTGTTTAGATTTAGGAATTGCTTCAGTAGAGCTAGACTGATCTTTTGCTGCCTTAAGCTCGTAGGGTGATTATTCTTGTTTCCCGTGCAGTGCCAGAATACTTTCCACCTGATTAAACTGCTACAAATATATGGTTTTTTTTAAGGACAACAAAATTTATATTTATAGTTTATTCTCTAGTAGACTTTATCTATTTTATGCTTTAATTTTGAATTTAAATATATAAATAAGTATGGACGGAAAACTGACAAGTGTGAACGAAAACTAGCACAATTACCCTAAACATTTATATAGTAATTAATTTAACTAATAATGCAGGTGGGATGGCTGCATTGTCTAGTAGAGCAGCTTGCGGCGAGCTGTTAGGGAATAGTAACTCCAGGTGACAGTGCTCCTGGAGGAGCCCTGACGACAGAGTGACGCAGAACAGTGAACCGCAGCGGTGGAAGAGGCATCCCAAGTAACACATCAAAGCAGTATAACGGCCGTCTTACAGCATATCTGTATGCTTTTAGCATTTTGAGTTCGTTTTAAGTAGCACTAGCTTTTGCCCGCGGCTTCGCTCGCGTTAAATTCGGGGTAACACGATTCCCCTATGCTCCCCGGAATGCTGCATACAAACTTCCACCCCCCATTTTAGGGAAGTGGGGGGTTAGAAAGAGACAAAAAGTAGCCTATATTACTCTCCATCCCTTCAACTATCTCCACTTAAAAAAATCACGTCAATTCGTCGCCCCGTTTTGCCGTGAAAGACGGACAAACAAACAAACAAACACATACACTTTCCCATTTATAATATTAGTATGGATTATATACGTTTATAGTGCTGATATAGGTCTTAAATGGGCACAAATTACCCAGCTTGAGATCCTATACAGGTCATTTAATAGCATTACAGGCGCATTATGTCTGCGCTATTAGCATTATCGTTGTCATGGAAAGTGCCAATCGCATTAAAGAAGCATGAGTACGCTCTATTAAGTTGCCAACCGCATTAAAGAAGCATTAATACGGCCAAAAACTTGCTAATCGCAGTAAAGAAGCATTAGTACTCTCGATTAACTTGCCAATCGCAATACAAAAGCATTATACTAGCATAAGAGTGTAGTAAAATAAACCTTACGTCAATGCAAAACCGTCTCTATTACCGACGGAACAAATGTTATAATACAATGAACGTTGTGATTTAACTACTTTGTCTCGCAATATAAAATGGACGAAGACGGTACAAAAAACTGAATGAGTGACACGTCATATTTGTTTGCATCGTAACAAAATTTATAAAAGTTTTTGACTTTTTTACGTTATTTATTATATCTTTCAAATATTACTGCGCAATGTAGTTTACTGTAAATGTGTATATAAGTTTCATTGAAATTTTTCACGCGCCTTTGATTTATTGTGGTTTTGCTATAAAATATTATAAAAAGATATGCGTGAAATAAACAAAACAATTGTGTAATCCTCGTATAGAACGAGTTTTGCATTATTAACATAATAGTGTTGGTTGAACAGTCTTAAATTAAGTTATTTCATTATTATATAGGCATTTTCCTTGTATAAATAGGTCCGCATGATTTTATTTTTAGGTTATAAATTATTTACAAAATGGCGTTGGTCTATATAGACGGAGAGCTAGCCACATCAGATATGACACAATAATAAGAGCAACCAAACCCCTCTAGTCAGTTTGGTATACTATGCTTATTTCTAGATCTGGACATCTGGCAGCTTTAAAGTGGTGGAGGTCAAAGAATGCAAACCATTTCAAGAAAACAAATCCTAGAGATCTGGGTTTGATGCAATATTATGAGAAACTATACAAATACTATACAATATTAAGAGAAATTATACAAAAGTTTATTTAGGGGAAAGTAGTGACAAACAATGTATGATATAGTTCATAGTTTGTCGCCTACTGTTTTTGTTTCCGTAATAATACACAATATTTTTTGGTCTAACGTTTTTTATCGATTTTTGACCAGTTTTGAGTCGATATTCCAACATATTCACTACAGATAGAATTATAAGGTAAACGACTATCTTGAATCTTTTATCTCCATTCTGTAGAGCCGGATCTTGAAATAAATGAGCCGTTATTTTTTTATGATATTTTAAAATATGGTCTAACAAACCTACTAGCAAACCAAAACGCAACTGTACAGCTGAATGCTGTACATTTTGGTTCGCTGCACTTAAACTAATGGCTAAACAAAAGCATTTACATATGCCATTATACAACCGTTATACAGCGTAAAGCATCATATAATGCTATTGTAGAACCTAAAGCACTAAAAACAGCTGAAAGCTGTATACCGGATTTACGTGGCATTATAATGGCTAATATTCATGCTCATAACAGCATTAAGCATTTATTTATGCTATTGTAGAACCTAAGGCACTAAACCACACCGAAGCATTAGTATAGCATTCAGCTGTACAGTTGCATTTTGGTTCGCTGCACTAAAACTAAAGGCTTTAAAAAAGCATTTATATATGCCATTATACAACCGTTATACAGCTTAAAGCATTATATAATGCTATTGTAGAACCTAAAGCAATTAGTGCTTTTAAACAGCTGAAATCTGTACAGTTGCGTTGTGGTTTGCTGCACTAAAGCTAAAGGCTTTACAAAAGCATTTAGATATGCCATTATATAACCGTTATACAGCTCAAAGCATCATATAATGCGACAAGTTGCTCGGTGAACGTATATAAGAGTTTATACGGTCCTTAAGTTCGAAATAAGTTAACTATTCATATGTTATAATGCTTCCTGTGTTACTTGGGATCCGATCTGATCTATAGCCTCCGATTTTCCCCAGGCGGCTGTCCAGGATGGAACCGCGAGAGGAGAGGTGAGGAATGTGAGGATAGATGAAGTACGTAACTTAGCTACGTATAGTGGAGAGTTGGCGATAATGAAAAATCTAGAACATCTCTATACCCTCAACCATCTCTATACGTGAATTGTTCTTGAATTATATTTGATATCTTCGTTATAATGCAAAGGATACCGAAAACTTTCCGTCTTCCAGAGATTAAATTGAATGCCGAATTAGATAAAACCTCCGGTTTTCATCTTTATCGTTGTATTTAATTGATATTTTTCACCCAACCAGCTTAAGTACACTTTTAATTGTATCGTTCACAATAGTCCTGTCTCCTCTATCTCTGTGTTGGTCCCATGGCATTTACTGCGCCAGCACCAGCATCCTTCGGCTGGGTTTGGCTCCAGCCACGCTCACCTTCCAAATTTCTCTGACATTATTGTCCCTTAGATAGATATTCTTATCAGATATATATAGGTACCTTTCAATCTTATAAGCATTTTCTTTCGCTTGGTCTTTGGCTTAGGAATCAATTGTCTAATAAGTCACACATCATATATATGTTCCTACAACTGCATGCTACACGCAGACGCATGCACTTTGCATCCAATAGGCACCGTCTAATAATTAGATAATGGACTGAGAGCTGGCTACGTCAGATGACAAAATACTGAGAGCAACAAAACTCGTCTAGTTAGAACCCGTCTACTTCAAAAATAGCCTAAATAGTGCGTTACTGTTAACAAAGCCGCATTAGCGATTTGCCATCAGGTAGGTGTACATAGGTAAGTTAGGCAAATTAATAGTGCTGTTTCAAATTCATAGTTTGTGCCTACTTTTTTATGAAATGATTTACCGTTTTCTTTGAATTTTCGTCGTTTATGGGACATCAATGAAACCCCGTGTTATCAAATCTCTTGCAATAAGTAATTGTTGACATCAGCGTATCTGTTTAATTTTTTAAGAAGTCATACCAAATGTCGGCTTGAGCAAATAAATTAAGTTAATCGCAACAGATACGGCGGCATAGATAGGTACATAAGTAGGTATAAAACATAGAAAATTAACTGACTCTCAAACTTATAAGCAATTTCGAATGCAAATATTATTGATTGCGCACATTTTTCACTATAATTTCGGAGTCAAGTCCCCTGCCCACGGCAATCTTTACTAGCTATATCTGCAGATAAACGGTTACCCACCATTAAATTAAATACCAATGAGAACACCTCGGGAGAAACGTGCCTACTGTACATACTTTAACTTCACATGCAAACTGACTAGAGGGGTTTCGTTGTTCTCATTATTGTGTCATATCAGTAGGCCTAGCACATGAGTGTATCGACAGTATCTGGCGGTCGAGATAGACATCTATCACTGTCTAACTGTATTCATCAAAAAGTGACAGATGTCTATCTCGACCGCGAGATACTGTCGCTACACTCATGTGCTAGGCCTACTGACGTGGCTAGCTCTCCATCTGTTATGTTTATGTCTATAAAAATTGCGCCCTGAGCTTGACAGATGAAGTACGGCTCTGGGGCCGTATACTAACTTTAAAACACGTATAAACACGATCCAACTTCAATATAACTCCAATGAATTAAGAACGCAATACCAGCTACGGCATAAACACCTGAATCAGAAATATCAGAATTTGCTTGAGAAATATGCCAACGCCACTCCAATACAACTTCGATATTGGTTGATTGTTTGTTGTGTGTTGGAGTTATGTTTGAGATAGGTTGTGTTGTTATTGTATTGTTAATGTATTTTAAAATTAGAATCCGGCACCTGTACGACGCTATATAAACTTTAATATATTGTATGTGCGGAAACATGGCACATATACTCGTATATCCCACTTTTGAAACAATTTTTTTATACAAAAGCACGCAACCATGATTTATTAATACTCGTAAACGCGCAATAATAATCTTAGTTAGAATATAATCGTACAAGCTGTAGAATGAAATGTATGTAGGTACTCGTAATATACATTTAAGTCTCTTGGAAGACTGAGCATCCAAGATATAAGTACCAACTTAAGCACTGAGTTAATACCTACGAGTATTTATGATTTTAATATTTTTGTAATTGTGAGACTGAAACTTGACTCCACAGTCAAACTTAAGTAATTGATAGTTTTGTGGAGCTTCAATATGTAACATACCTATATATATTTCTAACGACTGTTCCTAATAATTAATTAAATAAATAAAAAATAAGTAGGTATAAATTGATAATATTAGCTTTTTGACTTTTATAGGTTACAGAGTTACCATGAATTTTGAAATGGTATTTTATAAACTGTTCTGTAGAGTTCGAACTTGGCTAACTATATTAGGTACCGCTCTCAGTCGTCTGCCAGAGACCTCCATCTAAATTGTTAGTTTGGTTGTTTACAATTTGACTTAAACACATATATTAATTCAAAGATAATACTCACAATTACGTACTTTTATTCGTCTATACTTTTATGGATGTCACCAAAGTAAAGGAAAAAATAACATTGTCTTCGGTTGCCGCGATAGTTATTCATGAAATAAAACAATTAAAAACGGATTTTATCGCGTGTACTGAGCTTAAATTACATCCCGACGTTTCAAACACTTTACAGCGTTCGTGGTCAACGGGTCGACTGAGAAAAAATATACAATTACCTCCGTTCAAAAACTATCACAATACTACCCACATATTAAATATTAAACAAATTTAGTGTTTGCACATGCCAGAGGGGCCTTTATAAAAAACAAATGCTAATAATGTCAAATACCTAATTTACAATGTCAAATAATTTTAAGTTACAAAAAATAAACATTGTTAATACGGTCAAATATTTTTTTTTCAAATAATTTACAAATTAAATTAGTATTAAATTATTATTAGTGTCCACACCATACCATTATACCATTATGGTCTCACAGTCCTTGTCTAGCTTGCTCCTTAACCAAATGAATAACTGAACCCCAAGCTGGTGGTACCGAAAAACCATCCTCTCTGTTGAAATTTGGATATTTTTAAATCTCGATCGCCTCTCGCAACATCCGGGGAATGTATCGTTTCTCCTTGACGAGGATTTGCGGTTTGTCAAATTTAACTGAGTGATTGGGCCTATCCATGACATGCTCACAGACTGCTGACCTTGGTCGACGGTGCTTTACATCAGCTATATGTTCCTTTACTCGAGTAGAGATGCTCCGCTTAGTCTGGCCTACATATGATAGACCACATTCACATTCCAGCCTGTAGACCCCTGCACTCTGTAGAGGAATAGCCGACTTCACTGACCTCAATAATAAAATATGTAATAATATGTGGGTAGGTTTGCATATTGTGATAGTTTTTGAACGGAGGTAATTGTATATTTTTTCTCAGTCGACCCGTTGACCACGAACGCTGTAAAGTGCTCGAAACGTCGGGATGTAATTTAAGCTCAGTACACGCGATAAAATCCGTTTTTAATTGTTTTATTTCATAAAGGAAAAAATCCTTTATAACCAATATTTTCTCCTGGCTTCTAATTTACTTTGATAGCCGTGTAAGACAAATGAGTAAGTTTTTTTTCTCTGTAACTTACCTACGTTTAGTTTGAAGTTCGAATAGGTAAGTTGGTATTCAATTTATACTCGTAGTGGAGATATGTCGACAGAGTTCGCGTGCCGCGTGCCGCGGCTGCACTCGCTGGAGTAAGTAGGTAATGAGTGGGATTAGCAGGGAGCGCGCAATCAGCGCCCTTGTTGCGGACTCGATGACACTCCAACGGTTTTACTACTGTAATTTGTGCGACTCGTGATTTGCCAGGCTCAAAAGATATCAGCTAATGACATAATTTGTACTTTGTAGTCATTTGCACATACTTACAGTATAGGTACTACTAGTCACAACCTCTAATAACAAAACACAGGCGACGATAAGTATAAATTAGTACCTAATAATTTCATGACCAATCCCGTTCCAAGCGATAACTTGTGAAGTAGTTAAGGGCAATGTATAAAATAAAGACTCTTTAAGGTCAGCTGCCGCTCCGTTGGTGAGTTGATGAACGGCAGCCAGATAATCACTTTTACACATTCACCGCTATACTACGCGCGTAGCGCTACGCCGTAGCCGATATCATGGGTTTCCCACTATAGTGAAAATGCTTCCTAGAGACGTGACGATAACGTGTCGTGATTAGCGGTGAATGGGATAAAAAATGGCCATCGAATATTGTTCAGGTGGTTTGTCTCTATATCAAAATGTCTCTATCAGCATTCACAATTGATTCCTGAACTCAATTTTGTGTTTGGTCTGGTGGTAGGTATATGTATCTACACTGGGCAGTAACCATTTCTAGGTTATACTTATCCTCCCTCTCCTCGAAGAGTTTTCCAAGTTATCTATTAATACCTTTACTAATAGATATGTGTAAAAACCGTGAAACTTTAAATCCGAGTTTTCTAAGTAATTTAACGATTTTAAAAGTAAGATATATATAACTAATACTATTAGGTATTACTGTAGAACCACAGGCCCTGATATTGTTATGGCGAGTCTAACTGCAAGAGTTAAATGTTATACCTATTAGGTAAATCTTAAAAGTTTCTCCCCTTGAAAGTTTAAATATGTCTACCTAAGTAGGGCAACCATGCAATGAATTTCAAATAATAAAAAAACGTAATTTACAGTAAAAAAGTTGTAACAAATATTTGTACGCAAGAATCCTTTGAATTTTAAATTCACTTGTAGTGGCAGGCATCCCGCGTCCTCTCCCCGCTTTCGGGGAGGAATAATTTCGCTTACGTATCACGAAACCCTCCCTGCAACGTACGCTCACAACCACTCGATTGAGGACCCCTAAATCCATTTAATGTGATTTAAAAGCTAGACCGTACCTAGGCATTTTATGAAATCACGTTGGTTCCATTTTATCTGGAAATAATTTCTAAATCTTTAATTGGTATTGGTGTCGCGGCCCGATCGTAAGATTCTCGAACTCATGAAATTCCTAGGCATTTCATGGAATGCACAATATGATGCATAAAATTTTGTCAGCCATAGCCATAGGTAACTTGAAATCCGCATTCTAGGCACATCATGAAATAGCAGCATTTCTACCTAAGCAGTGACTGAATCATCAACGAAGACGGCTTCCGCATCTCTTTCGCCCGTATAAATAAGCAAGTGCGAAAGAGCGGGAGATAACGAAATTTTGGTCTACGACGTTCGAGGCAGGACCGGGTTTTTAATCCCAGCTAATAATTTAATAATTGCATAAAAAATAGTAGTTTATGTAACTGCTACATATAACAAAGGGCATTCAAATACGAGTGTGGTTTTATATAGAGTAAAACGAACGACGCAAGTTTTCTCATAATATTACACGAGTGTTTTAATGCCTATTTAACTATGTACAGTTACGTACATTACTTTTTCAACTCCTGTACTTTTATCTCTTATATACTAGGTACATAGGTGTCAAACACGCTCAAAAGCGTATTACTTATATTGACAGTGTATTTATACGTTCACAATTACTTAAATAAATATGTGATTCAAACTACAGTTTCTATATATTCTTCGTATAGTCATTATCACTTTCTATCGGGTCGGAATTATCTCTTTATTTCGGGAAAGTTCAGGCGCTCTACACACTTCATCTCAATTCAGTACTGAATTCATCAATTCATAGACAAAATCAGACGGAAATGCTTAAATTTGTCTGTTATTGCGGAAATTTGTCTATGTTAGCTAAATTTTTGTATGGAGGTCATAGACAAATTTTCGAAACCGTAGACAAATTTAAACATTTCAGTCTGATTTTGTCTATGAATTGATGAATTCAGTTTAAGTTTGTGGAGCGCCTAACGGAACGGAAGCGGACGCCGCCGGGCGGGCGCGGGCGCAGGCGGCGGGCGGGGTGTGCAATTACTCGCTTTTCAGTTTGCGCGAGATATCCGAGAGCCGCTTCCGGGACGCGAACACACTTTTTAAATTAATTTCAAAAGCCTCTACTCTCATTCAGAATATCTGATGTAAACGGAAATGAACTCCAATTGGCCGGAAAGATCGAATCGTTCTATTAAAAGTAACCTATATTAATTTGCAATTCCAACTTCAAGGAACGGACGGGGCACTACTTTCTTCCTTGTTTTTGCTTACGTATACTTACTTTATCGAGGTAGTCATAGAGCAGTACAATACAATTAATAAAGAACTTTTCAACACACCTGCTCGTAACGAGGTTCTTATTCCACCGCTTTTATGCTCAAATTAAAAAAAAAAACAAAAATTCTTTATTTCATAGTAATATGCTCATAATCCTAGATATTAAACACGTGTGCATTTCACAATAATTATCCAACTAGTGCAATAATTTTATAATCCGATCAAGTGACATTTGTACTCTAGTACAGTCGCCATCAGATATATCGGAGCAGCCAAGGTGGTCACAAATATCTGAACAACGCGTCTATTGTCAAGGCGATAAAGTGCATGTTCAGATATTTATGAGTACCTTGGCCGCTCCGATATATTTGATGGCGACTGTATCAAGTTGTATGTACGCAAACGACGAGTTGTAATTTAGCCGGGTATTACCTTTACTTTTTTTTAACTCTTTAGGAGTTTGCATTCCAAAAAAGTAAATATATTAAAAATATACGCATTTACGATAGAATACAATCCTAATTGTGAAAAAGAATCATTTCAACTTATTATATTACTCTTAATACACAATAAATTATGTTTTAAACACGAATTTTCTGTTTTAATATTGGCTGTTTGGCATAACCGCGTCCGCGCCTTTGCCTCAAGCTGCACGCACATCCAAAAAAGGCAAATTGCGCAAATCATTGTTTATTTGTTAGATTTTTCTCGTTGTGTTTAATTAATTTAAACAAAGTATATTTTAAGTGAATAAGAAGTTCAAAACAGTCATACATACTTGTAAAATGTTGTCATAACAATCTAGTGAGGAATACGTTAGAAAAAAATACTATAATTTATTGGACAATAAATGTGAAGTGTTTAATGTTATGAAATAACATCACACAAAAAAAGGTTAGTTAAATTTAATTATCTTAGGTGCGTAAGTACCTCTATCCTGTAAAAATTCTGACAATTGATGTTTTTATCAAAAGTTATTAATTACACTATTCTGTTATTTCCTCTCAAGTGTGTTGAAAAACGTCGTATGAAACGCGTGTGCATGATCATTACATAAGCTTAGCTTCCTTATGATCACTCACATGCGTTCGTGCGCACAATATCGCTTCGTATGTAATGATCAACTTAGCACACTTGTATCATAATGTACTATTATCAGTGATGTAAAAAGACAGGTTAGGAAATACAAAATTCTGATGATTTAATTAAATCTGTTAAAAATATGATGTAACCAGTAACAAAAGTGCATTAAACTTGGTGTCCTCAGGCTAGCCTTGCTTTCAACGTCCTTGGAAAAACAGGCCCAATAAGCACTCTGCTGGGTCAACCAATATTTCTAACCAAGGGGCAAATCCTCTTTGAAACATACGATTTACCACAATGATGGCAAACAAGCAAACGGCTCGCCTGATTTTAAGTAGCTACCATAGCCTATGGACGCCTGCGAGTGGACTCCAGAGGTGTTACATGCGCATTACCGACACCTTAATACAAAGGAGGATTCACTGTGTTGACGGCTGATATGACAAGAGGGTCCCTCGTTGTCAACACACTGCATCCTCTTTGAGCTCTCTGGCAACCTTACTCACCGGGAGGAACACAACACTATGAGTGGGGTCTAGTGCTACTTGGATGTGGTTTTCTGTAAGGTGATAGTGTTAAAAACCTAAAAATTTAAACTCTGTAGGAAAATTATAATTGTGTAGGTACAATTGTGTTCGTTATTATTAACAATAAATATGGAATACAATAGCTAGGCGCATTTACAATAGTTCGCTCAATTTTAGAAATGAGACTCACCTGTCGCAGTGCTGATACAATCTTTGATCATTATCTACCCCGCAACAAGAGACAGTCAATTAGTAATAACTGATTGAATAATTTTGTGATAGTGGGATATTTGATTGAATAGAGTCGTAGTACCATAAAATCGGGAAATACGAGTCGAGCTCCGTACCATTCTATAATATTATCACTGTTTTTCTTTTATGCTGGATCACACTTGACAAGTTTTTATTTTTTATGATTATACAGTATATTTTACATTATTAAATAATACTTACACCAAATTTGAGATTTGAATATTTATCAGGTATATGACGAAATCTTTTTTATTATAGCCCTAAATCTGAAGTATAGTTTTATTTTTTGTTGCTTCAACAGCAATAGAAGAAGTTGAATCTTGGAATAGAGCTATTAGAGCTCTGGGTCTGTGACACACAGACCATGTCACGCTTCGGATGGGGAACCCTAAAATCGAAGTGCATAAACCATTTAACAGTAACGTTTTTGTGGGTTACATACAATTAGAATGTATTAGAATATTTCAATAGATTAAGAGCTATCGGGTATTCATTCATTGATACCCCGACAGTACAAAGGACAGGGGCCTATATTTTAACCTTAGAACAAAAAACATTGCGTATTATTACGGAAACAAAAACAGTAGGCGACAAACTATGAAATACATTGTACCTCGTTTGGCACTTCTTTTACCCAACAGCAACTTTTGGCATTGATATAATCTAATCTTCTATACACGGTGAGTCTGAGTAACCCGAAAGATTTTAACCATAAATTCCTGATCATAATTGGAAACTAAAATGTCGTATAAACTTTTCTGGAATTGGCCTAGTTTAAGAGTTACTACCAACTAAATAGAAATGGCGATTTCACCCTTTATGGGGTCTAGTCTAGACGTTCTTATTGACAGATATCAAAGTACCAAGGATTACTTTACGTAAACTATTTTTTACGAAAAAAATAGTACTAATTTTTTTAATCGACAGTTTTAACAATAACATTTATGTTTTTATGTCCAAAAGCTTTTAAAAAATCGAAAAAAAAGAAAAATATTTTTTTTTGGCGAAATTTGATGTTAATTCATATAACATTTATTACTCCTTATGACCTCAGGAATTTATGGTTAAAACCTTTCGGGTTACTCAGATTCACCGTGTATATATACCTACTTATATATAAATGCCTTTGTCCTGACTGACTCAACAACGTAGAGCCGAAACTGCTAGAAATACAAACTTGAATTTTTGGAAATTCTACCTAAGGAGATAAAGGGAGATAAAAAGGGGGTGAAAACTTTGTATGGGTAGGATTTCAAAAATTAAGTTAGATACTTGAATCTTCGTACGTTTGCTGCTAATTAAAAATATAAAAAGTGATTTCAGCGTTTTTTAAATTCTACTCCTAACGGGGTTAAAAAGGGATTGAAAATTTGTATAGAGATTACAAGATCTGTTTTGTGACAGACTAGAAAGTTTGGTTGTAGGCTACTCTATAAAGAACAAAGAAACAAATTTCAGCGTTTGCAAAATTCCACTTGTCTCTAAGATCTACTAGCCCTAGTCTAGCTTAACCTAAATTATCGCCAGTTACCTTGTATCCCTATAGCTAATCTTCGTGAATCGGCCAGTGATCGTCTATTCCTCTACGTTGTGTTCTAAAGTAACCAGGGTCAACACAGTAAAGAAAGCTCGTCCGTGCTCCGCCCGTCCCTCAACATGCTTCCTCATCGACTTCCTGTTTTTTGAAGAATTTATGACCAAACGGCCATTAAGTATCCCTATACCTATATGGGAATATTTTCATGAAGATTGTCTTTGTACGATGTCAGTTAGTCCGAGTAAATATATAACAATGAGCTTAAGGTAGGGAGGGTACGGTCAGAGTGTCCTTTTAGCTATTTGTATGTCATAAAACCTAGAATTAATGGGCCCATTAGATGAATACGTTGTCGCTGTGAAATGCTGTTATTATTAAATAAGTATATATAGGTCACATCTAAGTATCAACCTTATACTACCGCTGTTTATATATAGTTGTCTTGCCTAGTTACAAAGTCTGAAATACCGGATTCGCAGAAAGTCCACTCTCGCACTCAAAGGTCAGTAGGAAATGAAGTTAGGGACACAGGGAGGGACTTTAACATTAGATACACACAAACACATCAAATAAAATAACTTTGGTAAGGCGGGACATTATGACATTACATAGTATTTAAAACATAAGGTTTTAGTGAGAAGGCATATACGACTAGAAATACTTAACTTATAAAAGCTGGAGTAATCCTTTATGCCCAATATGTCAATTTTCGTTACGTTATGATACGCATTAGCTCTGCGCTTTTACACATTTAAATACACTTATTAAAATACATTTCATTTTAACGCGATCTTTGACTGCATTCGTGATGTTGACAGTTATTTCAAACAAATTCCAATGTCAGTGATTTTAAATTTGAAATTCTGAGAGTATTCATTCTTCTAAGGCATAGACAACAGTAGAAGTATAAAGGCTGATATACACTATATAACCAAGCAGTTTGGGTTCCTAAAAATATAAAGTAAACCTAAAATTTAATTTAACAATTATAATTATTTGAACGGGTGCTGACGGCGGCCCGTTACACACTACAGGGGAAACGGGGATGAAAAGTTTGTATTAAAGCGAGACCGGAACTGCTGAAACTAGAAAGTCGTAATTTGCAGTTCAGATTACATTTATAATGTGTACATGTAATACGAAGCGATTTTAAAAAATTCAACCCCAAAGGGGGTAGAATGAGGTTAAAAGTTTGTATGGGTAAGATTTTAAAATTTAAGTTAGAGACTTGAAACTTCGTAAGTTTACTGCTAATTTATCTCTACTGGGGGTTGAAAGATGGTATAGAGATTATTTTTTATGATTGACCCCGAAAGTTTATGTTTTTGTGAGTTCTCATACTGAAAAACATATTTTAAGAAGCTATCAACAACACACAATAACAATACATAACAATAGGGAATGAAACTCCGTTTGGGAACCGTAGGTATTATACGCGGACGAAGTCGTGGGCGGAATGCTAGTTATTTATTTATAATTTCTCTTAATATTGCATCAACCCAGAACTCTAAGATTTCTTGAAGTGGTTTGCATTCTTTGCCCTCCACCACTTTACAGCTGCCCGATGTCAAGATCTTAGAAATAAGCATAGTAAGTATAGCAATCTGATTAGAGCAGTTTTGTTGCTCTCATTAGGGTGCCTTTCCACCAGAGCTATGCTATTGAGAATGTGTAAGCTACGCGTTTCCATAGGTTGGTGTTACGCGTTGATTGGTAGATTCAAACGCATCCATAGCATAGCTGCATAGCATAGCTCTTGGTGGAAAGGCACACTTATTGTGTCATATCTCATGTGGCTAGCTCTGCGTTTATTGTAAACTCCCGGCTATAGTTATCTTAATACTTTCGAAGCACATCGCCTGTGTTATTGACTATTGTGCTTATGCTATTTAAACAAAAGTAGTATTTAAAATCTCAAGAAAAAGCATCCGAAATAAATTCAATTAACAATCACTACTGTTTTGCTGCATTGTGGATGTTTGTCTGTATCTATAGTTTACCCGTGTCGTTGTATCAAGAAGGGGTGTATCGCCCGGGGGAGAGAATTAACAATCAGCACGGGGTTTGTCCGCGTCCGTTGATTTGAGACACGCTGCGTGAATCCCGATTATTGACTCAAACAGACGTACCTACCGTCAAGTTAGCTCGAAAGAATATTCCCGGTTACTCAATAGGTATATGCACTTCCAAATACGTCTATTAAAAATGTCTCCTGATGACGGGAAGTTAAACATACTAAACAGTATTAGGTACATACAATTCAATATAATTGGGGTTTGCGACGCCGTTAAGAGGAGGTGTTTGAGAAAGTAGATAGTAGGATACGCTGAAGAAAATGGAACGCATAGGACGCAAGGGACAGTTATTGAGTAGGCCTAAACAAGAGAACGCACTGCCTCTTTGAGCTACACCAACATGAGGACAGAGCACCTAAAATATCCGTATTTATCGAATATTTTTATCCCATTATATCGATAATATTTTTTCCTGGGCCATAAATACTTTATCTACAGCTGTTTACTTTCGCTACTGTGTATCGACTGGCGCAATGAATCCAATGTTCCGTTGCTTAAGTAAATAGTTACCATTTCCTACTGCAGTAATAAGTAAAAACTGATTAAGTAAAAAGAACGGCGTCGACAATCGACATTTGGTGCGTCAAATTGCAGCGTTTGATCAGCCCTTTGTGCGTCTTAAGACTATTAGGACAACGAGATTACGCGGGCAGCGCTCGCGCAGCCGACCGTACAATGCGATTACCGCTCCCGCGCTCGGCCCGCTCGCGCCCCTATTTTTATACCTACACACCCCTATTTTTCTCTGACTTAACTAAATTTTGATTTTGAATATTGATGTTCGCGGTTAAAAACATTTGATATGTAGATATGTGGCTGTATGAAAAGAATACCTTCCGTAGTGGTAACGATCAGGCATAGGTAGGTATTAGATATGATACATCTTAGATCCTTGTTAATCGTGGGTACTTTCGGTGGTCACAATAGATATTTTAATCGTCAATTTAGGCACATTACTGGCATTACAAACGTGAGAAAAAACCACTACCTATCTACTACCGTTCTTACTCTACACCTCTGACCTGAGAAGTGCCTAAGAAGGATTATATTATGGCCGGCAAAAAACTCGGCGGGACTTACTTTTTCAAAATAGTAATACAATTATATCATAATTAATAATAATAATAATAATACATGATAATGCATAGGTATTTCAGAAAACATACCAAAACAGTTTCAAAGAGACAGTATAGTCATAAGTCATAAGACGGTTATGACACTGAGCTGCTGTTTCCGCATGCGCCGAAGGATTGCGAGCGAGATAGCGCTCTGCATGTATGTATCGCTGTCTCGTTCTCGTCATAGGTATGTAATTTATTTTTTCTTACAATTTGTTTATAGATACAGCGGACATTAGACGAGGCGGAAAACGTATAGTCCTAAGAAAGCTATCTGAATTTAAAACCTTGGCGGTACGAGTACGAGTACCTTTAAATTAGTTTTTAAAGAAGTCGCATCTTTATGTATGTGTCGCAGGGAAATGATTAAAACAGAGATTTGAACAAATCTCTAAGGGATATGATCAAATTACGCAGGATGTTAAAATGGAGACTCCATATCATCATTTCCCTAGAAAAATTCAGTAATTTCACCAAATTACTGACTCTGTTTAGTGGGAAGACAAAATCGGCCAAAAAACGCGACACGCTTTTTCATTTCACTAGATTTGTTTAGGAATTTGACAAAATCCCTAACCGCTACAGTAAGTTGATGAAACGAACTCAAAAAGTCGACAAGTTTTATCATGTCGCTAAACAAGTTTAGTGAAATGTTAAAGTCTCAACTGGAAGATGGTATATGGTGATTTGATTAAATCTCTGAACTGGTTTAGTGAAATGACGAAAGGAAGTACCGAATACAATATTTTACTTTACAGTTAAGCGATTTTATCAAATCTCTGACTAGATAAAGTGAAACAGATATTAAATCAGAGATTTTAACAAATCTCTAAGGGATATGATCAAATCACGCAGGATGTTAAAATGGAAAATCCATATCATCATTTCCCTAGAAAAATTCAGTCATTTCACCAAATCCCTAACTCTGTTCAGTGGAAAGACAAAATCGGCCGGTGCAGTATTTGTGAACATCCAGTGCATGCAACATGTGGAAGTACTGTTGGAGAGAAAGGTTCAAGCTTAGTTGTTAAATGCCAATGTTGTCAAAAAGAAAGCAATATTAGAGCTGAGAGGGAAAATGCAGCAAAATTTTTGAACATATACTAAAGAAAGATTGAGACTTAAAGATATAGACTAGATTACGTGAAATTGTTACATAAAATGTCAAAAGTAGGTATCAAAGTTGTTTATGCCATCAAAAACAAAACTTGTAAAAAAAACAAGTCTCGCAACTCAGTTCTTCTACCGTAAAAAGTTGTGAGATCCATCTAATACCAAATCGGTTGATTTATTCAGTCCCTACGTAAGGGACCTTCTTTTTTTTTTTTTTTATACTACGACGGTGGCAAACAAGCATACGGCCTGCCTGATGGTAAGCAGCTACCGTAACCTATGGACGCCTGTAACTCCACAGGAGTCACATGCGCGTTGCCGACCCTTTACGAAAAGGAGGATTCACTGTGTTGACGGCTAAAGGAACAAGAGGGTCCCTCATCGTCAACACACTGGGTCCTCTTTGAGCTCTTTGGCAACCTTACTCACCAGCAGGAACACAACACTATGAGTAGGGTCTAGTGCTATTTGGCTGTGGTTTTCTGTAAGGTGGAGGTACTTCCCCAGTCGGGCTCTGCTCCAGATTTGAGCGAGATGACATTCACTGAACGTGCCCTACCACACTTAGCGAGATGCCATTCGCAGTGCCCATACCTCTCTTTTTGGCGTAGTTTAAGGACATACCCAGGTCCGGACGTAGTTTAAGGACATACCCAGGGTCCTTCTTAGCTAATCTAACAACATCTTATAGTGACCGTGAGCATGCACTGGATTTTCACAAATAACGCACCTTCCAATTATGTCTTTCCACTAAACAGAGTCAGTGATTTGGTGAAATGACTAATTTTTTCTAGGGAAATGATGATATGGATTCTCTATCTTAACATCCTGCGTGATTTGATCATATCCCTTAGAGATTTGTTAAAATCTCTGATTTAATATCTGTTTCACTTTATCTAGTCAGAGATTTGATAAAATCGCTTAACTGTAAAGTAAAATATTGTATTCGGTACTTCCTTTCGTCATTTCACTAAACCAGTTCAGAGATTTAATCAAATCACCATATACCATCTTCCAGTTGAGACTTTATAAACTTACTAGACTTTATACACTAAACTTGTTCAGCGAAATGATAAAACTAGTCGACTTTTTGAGTTCGTTTCATCGACTTACTGTAGCGGTTAGGGATTTTGTCAAATTCCTAAACAAATCTAGTGAAATGAAAAAGCGTGTCGCGTTTTTTGGCTGATTTTGTCTTCTCACTAAACAGAGTCAGTGATTTGGTGAAATTACTGAATTTTTCTAGGGAAATGATGATATGGAGTCTCCATTTTAACATCCTGCGTAATTTGATCATATCCCTTAGAGATTTGTTCAAATCTCTGTTTTAATCATTTTCCTGCGACATATGCACTGTTTAATATTAAGTAAAACTACACTAACAAACGAATGCTCTTACTAAGTGTTTACTCCCTGGAGACTTGTTAGTGTATAAAACAGTTTACACCAATTGTCGTGTTTATTGTCCCTGATACGGCGTCCCAGGAGATTGCAGGCAGCCCTGGGGCTCGGCACTAGCCGGTAGGCGGGGTAAGGAATACTTAGGAATGAGTTGCAGAACACGCGATCCGATAGGTATTAGGTACCTAGGTAACCATACATATAGTTACTACAAGAAAAACCGGCCAAGAGCGTGTCGGGCCACGCTCAGTGTAGGGTTCCGTAGTTTTCTGTCCGTCACAGTAAGTGTCCCCACTTAAGAGTTTTTGAAAGCACGTCATTTCATTGTGATTTTGTAGAAATTACAGGTACAATAAACACCTGCTTATACGGTTGAAACAAACTTAGTTCAGAAATTATTTTGTAATTTTTTTTCAAAAACTATTCAACCTATCAAGTTCAAAATAATTTTCCTAGAAATTTTTTATAAAGTTCTATTTTTGAGATTTTTTTCATATTTTTAAAACTTATGGTTCAAAAGTTAGAGGGGGGGGACACATTTTTTTTAACTTCTGGAGCGATTATTTCCGAAAATATTTACATTATCAAAAAATGATTTTAGTAAACCCCTATTCATTTTTAAATACCTATCCAACAATATATCACACGTTAGGGTTGAAATGAAAAAAATTCACTCCCCACTTTACGTATAGGGGAGGTACCCTAATAAAACATTTTTTTCCACTTTTTATTTTACCACTTTGTCGGCGTGATTGATATTAGTACCAAATTTCAGCTTTCTAGTGCTAACGGTCACTGAGATTATCCGCGGACGGACGGACGGACGGACGGACGGGCAGACATGGCGAAACTATAAGGGTTCCTAGTTGACTACGGAACCCTAAAAAGATGTTTTTATGTAATAAAGATGAAGTAATTAATTTGTGATGTGACGTATTTAGGTTTAGGCACAGAATAATTTAATAGCAGTAGTATACATATACGTCCAGTAGGTTATTTGCCTTGAAAACACTGTTTGGCAGCACTTTGATTCTTTGACACACTACTCGTCTCCATACGATTTTGTCTTTCGACTTGCTAGGGTTGTCAAGTATGTTCATGGCCTAAATAAACGAGTGCGATTTAACGACATAAAATAAAAGTATCGGATACTGGGCAAGGCTTTATCCGCCATGTTGTGGAATTCCATTGGTATTTGTACAGTCGTGCACTCAGTCGCAGACATAGCCTAATTATAAAGGTCATTTAAATTTTTGACAGCTCGTCCGAAAAGACCTCACCTACGTCACATAATGATGCCATTCGTTGACATCTTCAATCCAGTCAGGGAGTTTAATTAATACACTATTCATATTCAAAAATATTAGCGTGCTGTTACTAAGTTTATTTTGTGTTTTTTAATTATTTTATACCTAAAATAAGCTTCTTATAATTTTAGGTAATTTAATATAATACTTTTAGTTGGCAATTCATTTACGGCATGTAATTTAATGAGGACTTTTTTTTAACATTGTGGCAATACAACTATTTGGCGAGTATTACACTGACAGACGGCCATATTGTATTATCTCTGTTTCTTTTAAACTTATTACGCCGTTTCATTTTTGTCTGAGATTCCCAAATATTTGACAGATATATAATGTGTATAATAATAGTTGCTCGTAATAAATATTGGTGTAGTGTAACTGCGTGTAAAACTTCATACCAACGCACTGAATGTGGAATTACGCTAAAATATTTTATAAGTTACGTTATAATTGTAATGGAATTACATTGTAATCTTTAGTAACATGTTTATGAGTTAAATTTCTTTTTCAATGGACTAAGCCGTTTATTTGTATAACGGGGAAACTATAAGTTGTAGTGTACTTACATAGAATAATGATAATTATTTTTTTTGGATTTACCCATTAATGAAGAATATCCCATAGGCGCACCGCACCACACATTAGAGCGAAATTTAGCTATTCATAGACAAAAGCGGAAATTTGTCTATGATAGGCTGAATTTTTGTATGGAGGCCATAGACAAATTTCCGCTACCATAGCCCAATTTCCGCTTTTGTTTACGAATAGCTAAATTCCGCTCTAATGTGTGGTGCCCCTTAAAAACTATAACAGTTTATGGCCGGCTATGAATTCCGTCATAGGGACACCATAAGTAGATAATATTCAATACTGTGCGGAAAATTGTCTATGGTTTGTGGAAACTGCGGATCTTCCGCATCATCCAAATCGACGCGGAGCTCATGCGGATGCAGATGTGGAACAAGTCGGAACAGGAACGACTCTAATTTCACCATTACCCAATCGGAATATTGTTACATTTTCGTGATTCATCGATCGAGCTTTATGTCCTTGACGGATAGCGACAAGAAAATGACGAGTTTGTTTTGTTTTGATTTTAGTGTTGAAATGCTATTGTAGGGCAAAGGGCTTTGTATGATGTGAGTAGTACAAAACTTTAATATTTGTTTTTTTTTGTCTTACATCCGCATCCGTATTCCAGGGATGTGAGCCTTTTAATATCCGCATCCGCGGATGTCAAAAAAACAGTATCCGTAATATCCCTGATACAGAGCTCCTTCTTTGACGTTACGAATCATGTTGTCCCTTCTTAACGCATGACAAGTTCTCTTTCTCACTTAGGGAAACGTATCGGATACTAAATGTCAAACTCAATTTTTTTGACAGAGATGCACACTTGCACACAGTATGGTGTCGTTTAGATATACCCAATGATTTGTTTTTTAATGGCACGGCATTTAATTTGCATTCTTATTATAATGTCTAGTATAATTACTAACAATAGAGATAATTTTCTATTAAATAATTTTCCCTATTTTAAAAGTTTGAGAACCGCATCGTTCCCTGATGACGTCAGTGTGGTCACTGACGTCACGAGGTGTCACAAATTTAACTGACCTGTATAATTAGGCTATGGTCGCAGAAGGCGTTAAGTGCTGAAGGTGATCAAAATTAACTGAAGCCGGTCTTTTTTAAATTCTCTCCCGCATAACTGCTGATTATAAGTCTGCAATAATGTCTAAAAAACACAATTAATAATTTAAACTGATACAGTAAATAACTTAACTAATATGCAGAAACAATTAAATGTTATATAGATAATAAATAACAACGCCTTCTTATTTTATAAATATGAAACTAACTCTACTCAACTAACTGTTTGTCTGGCACCTCTTTTAGTGCTTAATGAAATAAGTTTGAGCTCCACAAAATAGTACAGGATAGTTTATATCACGGATATCATTTCTTAATTTACTATGGACTACTATTCTACGCAGACAAAGTCGGAGGCAGCAGCTATTTAAAGATAACTTAACTATGTAAATAATAAAAAAGTGAATATTTCCGATGTAAAGACACGTGCACGTATGTGATTTGCCAATTAGTCACTATAAGCACATTGTTAAAATCACAAAAATCATTGCGTAACTTCTGTAATCACTAATCAGTGACTCGCGTGCGAATGATTTTCGTGAGAACGATGCGGCGGCGGCGGCCGTCGAGCGCCGCTTCGCCGCCTCCCAATACCCATATTTACCAACACGCATTTACTACTGCAACCCTTCAAAATAGGCCTCACCTCTTAACAAACAATAGTACGATATTGCAGATGCCGGGAAAAGCCAAGTCGGATGAGCGTTTTTTTTGTTGCATATTATTATTAATGATTTTCTGCAAATTTGCGGGGAATTTAAGTAAAATAATTAAATATTTAGGGTAGCTGTATTAGTATTCCTCCTTCATTCTTTAAATCATTTAAAGTATTAAGCTCGACTAATACTCTACTCACATCTGTGTAAATATTTTTAAAAAATGTTGAGAAGATGAATGATACAGCCACGGTTTTGATCTCCCTTTTTCGCTTGTCCCGCAGCATGAAAGGACTGCCGTATCGAACGACGCATGTAGTGATTGGCGTAATGGAGTTTAGTACAGCTCCCCATCCACTAGACTAGAACCTTCGAGCAACAATTTGATCGGTGACTAGAATTGTTTTTTTTTTAGTTTGTCAATAATGAAGATCTTTCTGTACCTACTAATTTTCTTTCCGTATGGCGAAGACTTTTACTTTTATCCAAAATAGACGAGCGCAGCGGAATCGATTTCGCGGAACCGCGCGGCACGTTCCGCCGCGAAATTTGAGCGGACCGAGAGCGAAACGCATTATCGAGTTCTCTTCCAACCATCGCTGTAGGGTTGCTACTTATATATCCGGAAACAAAAAAACAAACAAACGTACACGGCTGAAAATGGTTTTATTGTTTTTCAAAGTATTCCCCTTGATGATCTATGCACTTTTGCATTCGCGTGAACCAATTTTTAAAGCACTTCTGCCACTCCGCCTGAGGTACCTCCATAACGTGTTGTTTGAATGCGTCGACAGCATCTTCAGCGGTCGAAAATCGTTGACCGCGTAATTTATTCTTTATATTTGGAAATAAATAAAAATCGTTGGGTGCCAAGTCAGGGCTGTACGGCGAATGACCCGTTAATTCCACATTTTGACCCTCCAAAAATAGAGTTGTTTCGCGTGACGTATGACAGCTGGCATTGTCATGATGAAGAATGATTCTTCGTCGCTGGTTAGTTTTACGAATTTGTTCAAATACTTCCGGTAAGCAAATGGTCGTGTACCACTCTGAATTAACCGTTCTACGGTTTTCTAGTGGCACTGTAGCTACATGGCCATTAATACCGAAGAAGCAGGCCACCATTTGTTTCAATGTACTTTTTGCACGAGTAACTTTCGTAGGGTTCGGCTCATTTTGAAACACCCATACCGTTGATTGTTGCTTCGTTTCGGGATCGTATGCATAGATCCAGGATTCGTCACCTGTATAGATGTTATAAACGGCTTTTGAGTCACCACGGTTATATTTTTTTAACATTTTATTGCACCATTCGACGCGAGCATCTTTTTGCTCTTTTGTTAAGTTGTGGGGTATCCAACGCGAACAAATTTTTTTTACAGCCAAATAATTATGTAATATGCTATTAATGCTGGTCATAGAAATACCCAGAGTCGCCTCTATCTCGCGGTACGTAACATGTCGGTCGTCCATTATAAGTTTTCGCACAGCCTCGATATTTTGTTGTACAACGACCGATTTCGGGCGACCTGCCTTAACTTCGTCCGTAAGCATACTACGTCCACGATTAAACTCACTAAACCAGTGATACACAGTAGTTTTAGATGGGGCTTCATCACCAAAAGTTGAAGTAAGTTGATCTATGCACTGTTGTTGCGTTAAACCACGCCGAAAATCATAATAAACCATAGCACGAATATTTTCACGAGTGAGTTCCATTCTTGCTGCGAGATGACATTTAAAACCCGTCAAAAACAAAACACGAGCGTTAATAAGAAAGAAAAAATATACCGGCCAGTACTTAAAAAAGTTCAAATTTTACCATGGAGGTCAAATATGCTATTTAAGAAGATTGTAATCCCGGTTTCCGGATATATAAATAGCAGCCCTTGTAGTCGGGTAAGTAACTAAGTAGGCAGGTAGTAAATACTAAATAAAGAAAAAACAGTAATTTGGTTTGTTTATAATAGCCATTCATGGCTGCAACTGGCTTGGGCTAGGCTATACCTATTACCTACGCCATTGCAAACTATGGCTATGCATTGTAGGCAATTACAATTTTTTTGTACGTAATTATTAATTAAACGAAATAAGTACCTGCAGAGAATTACGTAATTTTGTAATTCATGCGTTACAATTACATGGGTTTATGAAACGGATTGTATCCGTGCGGTGTCCTTAGGGTTTTTATCTAAAAATAAATAAGTATAAGCGATTCGATCAATTATGCCCGTCACGTCTCCAAAGTCTCTGATACTGGAATAAATAGCGGGAAAATGTTCCAGTATCGTAAAATCCCGGAGAGACAGGGACGAGGCGGGACGGCCGAGGGGCGAGATTAGATTACCTGGCCCCGTGGGCTGCAAACACTTCGTTACCAGGACAAGACGCGTAACGAACTCACAGTGTAAAGAGGTCGACTCGACACACTGGTCTGCTCTCATAACGGATCTGCTAAATCCTAAGTTGCCTAAACAAACTTCTGTGAAGACCTGTTAAATCAATTTAGAGTTTATAATAAACATCTCAATTTTACTGCTGTCTCTTTTAGTGCCTCCGCATTTATGTAGAATTTTCCGACCGCGGAACGATGGTGTTCCAGACATATGGGAGGTGTACACGGAGCCGAAGCCAACGCGCAGAGGCCCTTTCGACAATTTAAAAAAACGTAAGGGGTACACTTAGCGGGTGCCTGCCCGTGTTATGGGATTTAAAAAATATATTTATTTTGTTCTTAAAGTTTTTACAGCAGCTGTGCCAGTATCTCATTTTAAGTAATTTTGATACCTGTATCAAGAGATACTGCTCTTTCACAGATTGTAGGTTACAATGATAATGTAATATAATTATTAAAAAGCAGTTTCATGACATACAAAATTAAAACAATAGAATAAATTAAATTAAATTGACTACTTAATTCTAATATTCAAATTTGCATGCTAAATAAAACTAAACAAATCATTTCAATTTACAGGACATTATTATATGAAGCAAAATTTCTTTCATCACAGTTGTCCAGGGACTTATCTAATAGTAAATACCTTACGATTAGGTTTTAGATAAGTACTATTTTCTCTGTCATTATAACTTTTTCAATTAATTCGTTCAATTACTTTGCTTTTACATTCAAATTTCGTACAGGAATACTTAAATATCGTTATCTTTATTTCAGATTCTAAGGATTGTGAGATTGTTGCCTCCTACCATATGCAGTTTTGACTATCCCAGTGCTTATGACCTCTGTCTTTTTTCTACATGAGATTTTTGTGGTTGGTTTATAGATGGTGTTTTTATGTGTTTTAAGGATTAGATGTAATTAATGTAGTGTTTTCTTATAGAGAGTTGATCGCAGGTGATATATATTTATATCACCTTATCCAAAGATTTTTTTTAAATCCAGGCAAGTTTACGAGTTCTTGTCATGATACTCTCCGTGTATGCATGCCATTTTAAGCGTTGGTCAACCGTAACACCCAGGTATTTTGTACATTCTACTTTCGTTATGGTTGGGCATGAGCAGGTTTCATGTGTTAGATTTTGGAAAGTGTGAATCCTGATCGAAAAATGGTTATCTGGTTGTGTTTGAGTATAATTTGTAAATGTTATGTAATTAGTCTTTGACGTGTTAAGAGTACTCACTCTTAACACGTCAACCTACTCAGGTTGTTATGTAGCCATCCTGCAATTTATTCAGTCCAAGTTCTGTGGATTTACGTACCTCCTCCCATGAATTCCCTGAAAATACTATGGCAGAGTCATCAGCATATGTAAATATACTGCCTGTCTCAATATGCATGTCACACAACTGGTTAATATAAACTAAGAAGAGGGTAGGGCCCAAAACACTACCTTGTGGCACACCGTATGTAATTAAACATTCTAAGGTAGTTCCCCAGTTTGAATCTTTGCTTTCTATTTTTAAGATATCTGATCAGAAGAGACAGAGCAGTATCTCTTATACCAGCTCTCTCCAATGTGCTCGTAAGAATGGGAACAGAGACAGGGTCAAACGCGTTTTGACATCTAGAAATACTATTAAGCATGTTTTGTTTTTATATACGTTATCAACAATTAATGAAGAATGCACGCAGAAACAGCAACCAGCAAGAACTATATTGAGCGTTAATGGAATCTAAAATATACAAGGCTATTGGGTTAAATTAATAATTACAGACATTAATAATTACAGACCCATAAGCCTTGTCTCACACCTCTATAAAGCCTTCATTAAGGTCATAGAGGGTCCCATTGCCGGTAAATTGGACTCTAACCAACCCCCCGAACAAGCAGGATTTCGGCCTGGACTTTCGACTACGGATCATTTACAAACCATAAACCAATTAATCGAAAAATATAATGAATTTGACCTTCCACTTTATCTGGCGTTTGTAGATTATTCTAAAGCCTTCGACAGTCTCACCCATACATCAATATTTACCGCACTCCACAATCAAGGCATAGAACCGACTTACATTCATCTCATCCGAAATATCTACTCTTCAAGCACCGCCAGCATTAAAATGCAGTCTCCCGGACCATCCTTTACGATAGCCAAAGGCGTTAAACAGGGCGATCCGTTGTCCCCAAAGCTGTTCAACAGTACCCTATAACAAGTATTCCGAAAGTTGGCCGCTGTATGGGAAGACAGGGGCATCGACGTCGGTGGAAAGCGATTGACAAATCTGCGATTCGCCGATGACATCGTCATTTTCTCATCATCAGTTACAGGGCTCGGTAGCATGCTACAAGAACTTAGCAGAGCAAGCCTTGAGGTCGGATTAATGGTGAATATGTCAAAGACCAAGCTCATGACAAACAGCATCAAGCGGAAAATAGAAATGGATGGCGGACGAATACAATATGTCGATGAGTACACATACCTGGGCCAATTAGTCTCCTTCCAGGCTCGACAGGTCAGAAGTCGCAAGACGTACCGAAAATGCCTGGAGGAGCTACTGGTCCATGAAGGAGTACATGAAGGGAAACCTTCCCTTAACATTAAAACGCAAGCTCATGGACATGTGCATTCTTCCGATCCTGACTTATGGCGCACAAACTTGGTCTCTGACAAAAATTCTGAAGTCTAACCTCAAGGTTTGCCAAAGAGCTATGGAACGTAGTATTTTGGGCGTGAAAATAAGCGATCGCATTAGAAATAATATACTACGTTCCAAAACAAAGATAGCTGATGTAGCCCAAACAGCGGGAAAACTAAAATAGGACTGGGCTGGACACGTCTGCCGTATAAATAAAATAAAATAAAATAAAAAGCATTTATTTCGGACAAAGAAATCCATATAGTGTTAGTATTACAATAGAACTTAAATAACTATGTTAGTAACTAAACTTAAGTGTTGGGAGATCCAGTGCCTGTTTAGGGCGCCATCCCATCTCTCTGCCACGACGGCCAGGAGACTGTTGTGGCTGGCGCGCACTCTGCGGAGCGTCGCGGCGCAGCGCTTACGCAGCGTGGCATGAAAGCCGTCCACATGTGCATCGGCAAACATGCCCGACGCACTGCGGTACCGAGGCAGCCTCAACAGTACCCTGAACGCGTCATTGTATTGTACACGCATAGCATACATGGTACGCTGCGTGTACCTCGTCCACAGGCAACAGGCGTACAGCGAAGTACAGTACGCTCGAAAGATTGTTACTTTAACCTGCGCTGTACACCTGCTAAACCTCCGGGCTATCATGTTGGCTCTCACGGCCAGTGCCCTACGCTCGCGTTCTATATCCGCGTCGTCACGCAGGTCATCGGTGACCAAGTGCCCAAGATATTTAAACGTGTAAACCCTTTTTAGTTGTACGCCATTCAGACGAATGGGTGGGACATGAGATGGGCACTTGTTCCCCGCCTTAAATACCATGTACTCACTTTTGAGCACATTGTATCTCAGACCGTGACTTAAAGCATAAGATTCACTCTTTTCAATCAGTACACGCAAACCACCAACTGAGGAGGTATGTCGGAAGACTTATGGGCTAAAACAACAACCAAGTGGGTCCCACAACACAGAACGCGGCGTCCGGGCAGACCAAGGAAACGTTGGAGAGCCGAACTTGATGCCTTTCATGCTGACTGGTGAGAGACTGCACAAGACCGGGATACGTGGAAAAAGGAGAGGGAGGCCTTTGCCCAGCAGTGGGACACTCTTGGCTCTTAATAATAATTGGGTTAAAAGGATGGACCAACAAGCTGGGTTATTGGAAAATAAAGTTTCATCATCGTTTTTTAATATAGAATAGAACCCCGAACAAAGGCTGGTAAAATAATAATAATTGCAAAAGCGACTGTTTGAATAAAGGCAGATAATGTATGTGTGGGCGAAAATTCAATAAATACATTTTGAAACATAATGGTCTAAGAGCTGGCCACGTCAGATATGACACAATAATGAGAGCAATGAAACCTGTCTAGTTAGACTGCTTTACCATCCTTATTGCTAGATCCGGGCATCTGGCAGCTTTTAATGGGTGGAGGTCGGAGTGACAGATCATCAAAGTTTTTAAGTTGGAAAAAAGTAATACCAAAATAGATAACAACTGCCAAAGTTGTGTCATTTATAGAGGACAGGGCCTATATTTTAACATTAGATTAAAAACCATTGTCTTTTATTGCGGAAACAAAAGCAGTAGACGATTAACTAAAAGTTGCATTATACATCATTTGTCACTACTTTCCCCCAACAGGAACTTCTGGATATGATATAATCTAATTAATTACATAATTTTCCATAATATTGCATCAAGCCCAGAACTCTAGGATTTGTTTTCTTCAAGTTATTTGCATTCTTTGACCTCCACCACTTTACAGCTGCCAGATGTCCGGATCTAGAAATAAGCATAGTATAGCAAACTAACTAGAGGGGTTTCGTTGCTCTCATTATTGTGTCATATCTGACGTGGCCAGCTCTCCGTCTATAACGGTGGCCCCTTGGTACGGCTAAACTGAATAAATTTGAATAACGTGGAGTGTAATGAGGCGCCACCGGCACCGCTGGCTGATGAGCGGGAATCGAACCCCGACCAACAATTGTCATTCATTCAATTGTAAATGTATTTCTCTAATCCTTTGACATATTCTTTGTAGTGTAAATTTTTGGGTGGCTTCATTAGCGAATTGGGAAAAAATATATGTAGTTTCAAAAATATTGTAGGTATATAATATGTAGTAGTATGAAATCAGTATTTAACCATTTTTAAAAACTCGAATGAAACATGACAGCGTAGGTATATTACGAGTATTAGTAAATGTTTATACATCCACTTTAGTTACAAAACTTTACTGAAATGCAATCTTAGGGAAGGTGGTCAGGAAGCTGTCTGCAATCTCCGAAATAATTTGCAGGGTTGTCAGCGTTAGCCCGAAGCGTGTTTACACACGGCGCGATTTATTCCCCGGCGTCGTAAATAATGCTCGCCAGCGCCGACAGATATATGGAGCCCCATATTTATTGCTATTTGTTCCAACGGTACCGACAGCAGCATATGAATATTGATCTAGATCTTTCTGATTTGGTTGGCTGTTGGCTTCGGTTTATCTCATGCCTCATGTTAAAAGCCAAATACTTATTTATACTTATTGGGTCAAATCTAAGCCCTTTTAGTATTTTTATTTAAGATGTTACCCAGTGAACCAATTTAGACGAAATAATCTATAATAAAAAGATCGTTTATGTTCTAGGAAAGGTTATTTTTATTGGGGTAAAATGGGGGTAGATTACTAATTCCATGCAGACGATAATGAAAAATGTCTGCGTTCATTTAAACCAGTCGTTACTAACCTTTCAGTGATTAGGGGACCACTCGACAAAATGAGTACCTTCTTATTTCGTAATAAGAAGGTACTAAGTTATTCGCGCACAGGGTTTTCAACCGACTTCAAGATTTCGAAGGAGGAGGTTCTCAATTCGTCGGGATCTTAGTTTTTCCTATTGTTTTTTATGTATGTTCACCGAATTGTCGAAGACCGCTGAACCGACTTGGAAAATTCTTTTTTTGTTTGAAAGAGTATTTGTTCACAGTTGGTCCCATTGTAACCAGGTCAGGATCTGATGATGGGATCCTGGAGAAATCGAGGGAGCTTTTCAACTATAATAGGTACACCTATAGTGATTTTTTACAGCAGCTCGAGCATTTGCTTTAGGAAATGTGGTGGCTAAACGAAGTCGGTTCTTTTTTGTTTAAAATTATTTGTTCATAAGTTCGTGGACTACTTCAGGTGCTTCCAGGACCCACTAGTGGTCCACGGATCAACCCTTAATAACCAGTGATTAAAACCCTTAATGCGCATGATACTGTCATCATCATCATCAATGAATGAATACCCGATAGCTCTTATAACAGATGTTTACTATTTTTGTTTTAACTAATCACAGAATATCAACTAGCTGTTTAGGCAGACCCTTTGGGACTCCCTGAAAGAATCCCGTCCGACATAGAATCGTCCTTCCGATCGTCTGACATAGAACGTGGGAATTCCTAATTTAAAATAACACCGTGCCAGACAGTGTTCGAGAAGAGAGGTTGTAAAGGTAGTAAACCTTTACATATCTCGCCTCCTCGGGTGTAAGGCGTAATATTTGTGTACATTTTGTTTTAGGGGGAATCAACTTTTTAATGTTATTTACTCGGAACCCGTTGTCAGAGGGACATCTTATACTGTTTCATATAAAATGTTTGGTTGTGCACGGGACTTATCATATGGACGGAGAGAATGTTACTCTCATTATTGTGGCATATTTTATCTGACGTAGCCAGCTCTGAGTCCAATAGCAACAAGGGGCAATAAAAAGTTGATTGTCTCTCAAATATGCAGCAAGTTTATAATAAATACAAACTGAGGAACAATATATACGACAGATATAAAATCTCATAAAATAAAACGTAACTTACATGGTCCTAATAACTCTCTCGTTGGTATGGATTATTATTTAATTTTGACTTAGTTAAATATTAAAGATGAAAGTCTTAAGAAAAAACAAACACTACCTGTCGTATAAAAGAAGCTTAGTTTAGTAGATTGTACAACAAGGGCATAAGCCGATCCATTTTTACCCGAGGCAATTTATTGGTCCGGGCGCAGCGAGGACCAATATAGTTGAGGGTAAATATGGACATTTATGCCTGAGTCATACACTCTGCTTTTCACTTCGATTGCGAGGAAAACTTCGGTTGTGAGCGAATAAAACAAAGACATTACATATATGAAAGCACTTCGATTGCGAGGAAAACTTCGGTTGTGAGCGAATAAAACAAAGACATTACATATATGAAAGAGTATTTAATTAAAATTTAACGTAAAATTGGTACAATTAGAAATATTAAAAGAAATCGTCTTTCCTGGCATATTGACAGTGTTTATTTGAGAGGATGCTACATTACGATTATGGAATGAGGATGTTCCCGATCCCGATCTAACGGGATTTTCATCAGCGGCGGGTTGTGGTTGAAAATATCCATCATTGTTAACACCCGATGGACCCGGCTGCGGCTCATTCTGAATTAAACGAATATCTTCTGTAATACAGTCTGTTATCTTTGCTTTATTTTTCACAGACTCCTCAATGTAGCCTTCGGCTACCTGGTCCGACTTCCATCCGCCGTGGCGTTTTATAGTTGTTAGGTTTGCTCCCGAGTCTGCTAACAGAGTGGCTGAAGTTCGTCTAAAACAGTGGCCAGTGTAATGCTCTTGATTATCTAATTTTAGGAACAGAGCAATTTTTTTAGGCATTGATGCAAACGATGGTCCTTGAAATGATGAATGAAAATAATTTAAATACTTAACATTTTTATTACCTTTGTGGCCAAATATCTGTCATCGCGAGCGGTATTTAAAAATGTTTCCACTTCCATCGCCGTGAAGACCTTGGATTTTTTGCTTTTGTGCCCAACAGAAAGCCTTTTTAGGAAACTCGCAAGCTTCGTATAGTCCTTTAGGTTCACATCATTTTTCATCAGCACGGTAGCTCTCAACATAGAAAATAAACTCCATAGTGTAGACGGCTGTAATTTTTTTGACAATTCGTCAAAATACGTAAGAAATACACTCTCCGTTAACGTATTTACCTGCTTTTCAGATCTCCAACGCATGAAATTTTCATATTCGTTAATATAAAGGTGCTTTGATTTCGGCGGCAATATTTGTTCTACTACTTTTTGTGCACTCTGCTCGATTAACGTATTAGGCGACAGTGCAATTTCATCGTCACTCGATGTCATTATTTATGTTCAATCGTTTAATAATTCTAGGAAATACTATTTTTCACTTCAATTTCAACAACAAAATCGTCATAAAGTGAAAGAACTTAAATAAGTATAACCAATTCCCGCCGATTAATTTTTTAATGTTTTTTTTTTTAATTTTTCAACATGTGAATTTAGACTTGGATACTTGTTTTCTGCCAAGTCATAAAATCATTTCGGGGCATTTGTAAACTATTATCAACTCCTATTTTATTTGATTTCATTTATTCAATTATAGAAAACACGCAATTTCAATAATTATAGCAAGAATATAATAAAAGAACAAGTTTCAGTATTCTACGAAATTTTACTGTTCAATTAAATTGTGCAATATATTTTGACTCTGTTTGGCTGTTGAGCCACATTCTTAGTCTTAGAAGAAAATTTTACTTTATGCCCTAGAGGTTAAAATGCGATTTTATGTCGTCCACGCACGACTTAAAGTAGAACTTTACGAGCATGAGAAGTGAAAAACTTATTTCCCGTGGATACTTTAGTTGGTGTCGGTACCCGCGCCAGGCGAGCCTACACACATCGTTTCTGAATGAGCGTGTTTTTTCCGCGCGGCAGCAGCGTCAGAGCGCATTAAACCACTTCATTGTATTACTTAGATATTTAGTAGTTATGTAACAAATAAATTGCGATTTTATAATGAAAGCAGGTTTTTTTCTCCATATTCGACAACATTTTAAGCTGTTATCAACGCCCGGCGGGCTGAGTTACGACCGGCCGGCCACGGCCGAGACGAGCCCAGTTTTTGCCATGTTCTCATAATCAAATTTTGATTTACTACCGGGCCAGTTATTAAAATCCTTTAACTTGTGCCCGGGCTCGGACACACGAGCAGGCGGCTATTTTTGGACATTCAATATCATTGTCACATTGTACATAAAAAGATATTGAATACTCGTATTCTTTCAAGAAAACTAAGTTCAGTGAAGATTCCCATCGACGTTCGTAATGTTCAGGTAGGACATTTCCTACAGTTCAAGAAGTTAAGGCCATTAGCTTCGGATTCTTATAAATTAATAATTGTAGCGCATCTTCACGCTAGGATATTTATTTTTCGAGCTTATATGTCATCAAACACTTAAGAGCCATGCTCTTGTCGGTGCAACTCAAAGTGGGCTCTCCATTTGCTTCGGTCCCAGGCCTCCTCTTCGCCTTATATGTAGGTTACTTATATTACTTTTTAGCATAACTTTTTGTCGAGAACCCTAATGATCACTACCTATGAGTACCTAGGCTAATACCCGAGCACACTTTACAGATTTTATTCGTAACTAGTCCAACTGTACCTACTAATGTAATTCGAATTACCTATTATTGTAGTAGGTACAATACCTTATAGTCAATATTGCTAAAAAGTTGATCCAAAAACGCCAATCAATAAGAAGTTCATCTTTTTTACAAGCTTTTATATAGTTTCACCTGCCCCGCTGTCTCTAATCAAGTCTTGCAAGTTAAGAGTCCGGTAAAGTTTTTTTTAGATTTCGCCCAACTTTTTGATACTATCTAACAGTAATTAGACTACTATTGGTTTGTATACATACATTGGAAGATCGTTTCTTTTTAAACTGTATAAGTGGAACCCTTTTTCAGTTTCATTTATAAATAATTCACCTTAATCTTACAGCTGTTTCGTGATTTTTGCTTCTTCAAGCAAAAATCACGAAACAGCTGTAAGATTAAGGTGAATTATTTATAAATGAAACTGAAAAAGGGTGAAAAGAGTACGATTTTTATTGATTAAAATGATGTTAAACTAGTATGTAAAATACATAAATACGTTGGAAAAAGAGTCTTTTTTTAAGCAATAGTATGTATACCTAGAACAATTTTAAAATAATTTGCCGAAGTTTAGATGGTGTTTTTGGGAATGAATTAAAGTATTTCATAAAAATTTAAATATAGAAATAAACTTACCTTTATGCTTTAATTAGATAATATAAAAAATATTAGAGGGCATCAAAAATAATAATAAAAAATCAAGCGACAACTTTGCACGAATCAACGTCCTCACTAAACATGCTCTGCAAGAATTAAGTTTTAGGGTATTATAATAAATGTGGACCAAAAGTACTTTTGGTTAGTGGAAGTTTTTTGCAATAACAAGAATTCAAGCTATCTTATTAAATGAATCCATGTGCGTTATTTCATTATTAGTGATTTTCGTTTTCAAATCGTTACCGGACTCTTAAATTATCGTCGCCAATAGTTTGGCCAGGGACTGTTTTACTTCAAGCCATCTTTGAGCATAGATATAGAGAATCATACTACCTCTTTCTTACGCTAGTACCCTCGCTACTAAAAAAGGGATGAATATAGCTTGTTACTTCTACTGTTACTGCACTTTTTGGCCATTGTACCTACCCAATTACCCAAACTACAAACTTTGCTTAATTTGGGACTAGGTTGATTTGTGTGAGATTGTCCCCAAATATTTATTTATTTATAAATTAAACACACTTCCCCTTTTCCTATTGAGCTGAAATTTTGCACCCATAAGTATATATATACATATCGCGTGACAATGCAATATTATGATGACATGGAGCTGGTCTTATGATGCAGACCGAAGGTGGTCATAAGAACTTTGTGATAACTGTGATAAGACAATAGATGCTCATTGTGTTTGGGTTTCTAAGAATCACCGCGTAACGCATCGCGCATCGAGTAATCGTAGATAACTTTTGCAAGAAAAGTACAGTCGCCGTTAAAAGTTTTTACCTACAAAATATTTTTTTGATGAAAACAATCGATAATCGTATTAAAAACCATCGGTGACATGTTACGAGATCAATAGAGGCCTTTACAGCTTTTCAGGTACACAGGCGGGAAAAGTGGGAAAACGGTATAGTTTAATGTGGGTAATCAACAGAAGCACTGAGTGTTCGTAAAACACCTAAATGCAAGAATCCATCGCATAAATCGAAATGTCATTGTAAATCTTTGCACGAGTTTTCGTGAAGAGCCGCCTTGGTGTCCGGCGGATAAATCGCGTTTACCGGCGTGTCAGATCGCGATCGAGCTAAATCATGCTTATTGGTAACGAAGCGTGGCGGCGCGTGCGCTGTCCCTGCGCCCGCGCTGCTCCGAAGAAGGCTACGTAGCTCGTCCTGCGTTACCAAGCGCCCACAATCGTTCGTCACACGTGGACCTGAGTACCTACCGCGAACATCGAACATCAACATTTCCTTATATGCCTCCTATCGCTCAAAATCAAGAACTTTTGATGGGAAGACAGTCAAATTTCGAATTTTGACGTTCGCGGTACTTATGCCCGACCCTAAATTCTAAATTTCGAAATAATTCGTCTATCCTTGGAACTGTCACTTGAAGATATTTTACATGACTTTCAATTTCGGAGAATTGCTGTAAATGTTGAGGACATACTTATTTAAATACTGGAATCGCGGACACGAACGCGATTGGAAATAAGCGTCGAAATCGAGTGCTGCAGGAGGGTTTTTTGGTTTCTCGACCTTATTTATTTCTCAAGGCACGGAAATTCTCAGCCAGGACTTCTCGAGTTTCTCGAGTATCTCGAGAAATTATAAAAGTTTCATAACACACCATGTTATATTAAATTTTTTGCTACATTACAAACCAGAGTCATTGTAAACGTAGGTGAGATCCATAATCAAATTAAAGAAATGGTAAATTTAAGTTACCATAAATTGTAGTTTATAATCAACAACAAACAAAAAAATATACCGGTCTGGTTTAAGTATATAAAATAAAAAGGAGAGGTAGTACCTAACTTTTTTATAATTAAAAAGTACTTACCCTAACTATGCTTAACAATAAAATATAATTTGCATTAGAGTCCGGTAACGATTTCAAAACGACAATCGCTAATAATGAAATTACGCACATGAATCATATTTGATAAGATGGTTTGAAGTCTTCTTATTGCAAAAAAGTTCTTTAGGTCTATATATATTAATATTTAATACTCTAAAACTGAATTCTTACAGAGCTTGTTTATTAGTGAGGAAGTTGATTCGTGCAATCTTGTCGCTTGATTATTAGTTTTTTTTTTGCCCCTAATATGTTTTATATTATCTGATTAGAGCATGAAATACAGTTTAAATATGTGTTTTTATTTTTGTGAAATGCTTTAATACCTTCCCGAAAATATCACCTAAACTTCGGCATTTTTTTATAAAATTGCTCTAGCTAAACATACTCTCCCTTAAAAATTATATATGAAAATGAAAAAACCTGTTCCACTTATTCCTCAGACGACTTATTTTCCAACATATTTATGTATTTTACGTACTAGTTTTACTTAATTTAAATCAATAAAAATCTTACTGTTTTAACCTCTCCAAACAAAAATTGCGAAATTGGTGTTAGATTAGGTTTAAATTGGTGTTAGAATAACTTATAAATGAGACAATAAAAAATAATAAAGCGTTCCACTTACACAACTTAAAAAGAAACGTACTTTCCAAATATGTATACACACTGATAGAAGTTTCGTTAGTTACTGAAAAATAGTATCAAAAAGTTAAGCGAAATCGAAATAGTAGTTTTCGATACAAGTGCGAGAAGTATGTTGGCCCGAGCCGAAAGGCGAGGGTCAAGACTCGGGACGAGTGAAAATGACATTTCTGCACGTGTGTCAAACAACGTTATTTAATACAATTGCGAAAAAACTACAATGAAATAATAGTAGATTGTTTGACAAGAGTCTAAAGTAGGCCATATTACCACCAGGTGGTTATTTTCCCGACCGAAGTGAGGGAAAAAATATGGCTTTTAAACCAGAGTAATGCATACAATGTTTCACTTCGATTGCGAGAAAATATAATAAAAATATTTATTATTTACGCACAATAACTAAACTAAGGTGAAATGCTGGTATAACTTGACGGGCTTTTAATTTTTTTAACTTCTTTGACATAGATACAAAATATCAATACCGCGAATAAATGCCACAGACGACGGTATAATTAGCCCTTTTTAAAACGGCTATTACACATGGCAATTTGTAGGGCCCAACCTGTCGTGTCCAACTCCTGTCGGCGTTGGGCCCGTTATTACACTTTCCCTACAAATCGTCCCTACAAACCCTACCTCACCAACAAATCGTCCCTACCAACGTTTACAGAGATGCCTTCAAAACATCTAAAAAATGTATTGGTGAAGCACGGTGATAGTACTCATAACAGTTTACATTAAATAAGAGAAGAAACTGTTTTTATTATTATAGATATTTAAATGACCGCTCGAGCTGCCTGAATCTAACTTCATCTGCCCAACCCGTCTATTATTTAAATACAAAACTAGATAAATATATTAATTACCAGCGAATCTACACATTTTAACTTTTATTTTAAATAAAAAACCAGACGGAATGTGTAGCAAATGGCTAACATTATAAAAAAAAAGGTAAAATAACTCTAACGACCTCCATAAACAGCTGCGGGTGTCGGGGCACTGCCGATCGCCCCGATCGCCCTAGATCGGGACTCCTACTCCCTAGGTGCCGTTACACCTACCAACCCGACAGGTTGGGCCCTACAAATTGCAATGTCTAATAGCCGTTTAAACAGTTTAAACACACTTTAAAGCGTTTCCCAAAAAATTAAATCTTTTTTAATGATTGTGAAGTAGGAACTAAAAAACACCTCATGTTTTGAGAAATAAATTGCGTTTCCTGATTGGTCGATTTTAACATACTGTATTCTGATTGGTTGATATTAAATACAATGTTTTTTTAAGGACTTAAATTATTTACATAGTATACGCACCAAAAAAGTATCTAGCGTTCCGATTAACTCCGATATGTGTTGTGATTGGTGGATTTAATATAGTGAAGTGTTCTGATTGGTCAATTCAAAATGCAATATATCTACAAATCGTGCGTAAAATCAAACTTTACGCACGATTTGCAGTTACATAAAGTCAACTTTTTGAGCAATTGTATTAAAAAAAATTACAGACTCTTAATTCGCAATACTAACAAGTTTTTAGAACGATCGTTGATACCAATTAGACGGAGAGCTGGCCACGGCAGGAATGACACAATAATGAGAGCAACGAAATTGATATAGTTAGACTGCTATACTATTGTTATTACCTAATCTGGCAATCTGGCAGCTTTAAGCCGGGGGGGTTCAAGAGTAGCAGACCAGAAAAGTTGTTTAAAAATCTTGGGAACGACGCAATACTGAGAGTTCTTGCTTTAGTACGATATCGTGGTATTTGATGTATATAATTGGAATATAACGTGGAAGATGTCTCAATGGGGGGGAAAAGAGGCAGGTTGAAGTTAAATGCATTTATACCGGACGCCTGCGGTTTATTTTCTTCTGATCTGTGAAAACTGTTTGTAATTAATCAGGCGCTCGAATAAAACTTATTAGTTGACAGCTTTCCATGCCAAGACGATATTACCGATAGTTATTTCTAAATAGGAAATCGACTTTAACAGCCAGGATTCAGGTTTAAATTGTTATGGGACATATTAGGTTTTGTTCTAATAATGAACTTAGCTTGCAAAGCCACATCATAATACAGCTACTCGTCACTAGATTGCGCTAATATCTACTAAACATACACAGGGTATGACATTTGAATTCCAACTGCTGACCCAGCACGGGTGAGCAGTAGATAATTAACCAGTATAAGTGTGCCGCATTGTTACGAATCTCGCGGTCCTTTTACACTGACAGTTAGAGAAGTTGGCTCGCCAAGGGGCGCACAACCATTAGGAAATTACGGATATATGGCTGCCTAATTTGTCGATAAATATATTAACCCTTAGCAATATTTTGACCATTGAATACTTAGAGAATTCAACCACCCGGAGTCGCCATTGACAGGCGTTCCCTTCTGCCGAAAACATATGACCAGTGGTCATACACATGTATGGACTGACGTTTATCTAACGTAGCTACGTACGAATAGCCATACATTTGACGTTCCCCTCCACCGCAAAAATCGGCAGACTTTTTTGTATAGAAAATGACAGACATGGCTAGCCATCAGCAATAAAAGAAAAGTAATTTCTTATTCAACCGACTTCAAGATTTCGAAGGAGGAGGTTATCAATTCGTCGGGATCTTTGTTTTTGCTATTTTTTTTTATTTTTTTTTTTTTATGTATGTTCACCGATTATTCGAAGACGGCTGGACCGATTTGGAAAATTCTTTTTTTGTTTGACAGCGTATACTTCACAGTTGGTCCCATTGTAACCATGTCAGGATCTGATGATGGGATCCTGGAGAAATCGAGGGAACTCTTCAACTATTATAGGCACACCTATGGTGATTTGAGTATTTTTTTTACAGCAGATCGAGCATTTGGTGTTGGAAAGGTGGATGCTTAGTGAAGTCGGTTCTTTTTTGTTTAAAATTATTTTATTATTATATTATCTTTATTTATCCTTCTTCTTAGGCTAGGTTTTTTTACAATATCAATATAAAACTAATGTTGGAAATGTCATTGTGATAGTTGCCTTCCCCATTCATCAACCGACTTCAAGATTTCGAAGGAGGAGGTTATCAATTCGTCGGAATCTTTGTTTTTGCTATTTTTTTTTTTTGTTATGTATGTTCACCGATTATTCGAAGACGGCTGGACCGATTTGGAAAATTCTTTTTTTGTTTGAAAGCGTATACTTCACAGTTGGTCCCATTGTAACCATGTCAGGATCTGATGATGGGATCCTGGAGAAATCGAGGGAACTCTTCAACTATTATAGGCACACCTATGGTGATTTGAGTATTTTTTACAGCAGATCGAACATTTGGTGTTGGAAATCGAGGGAACTCTTCAACTATTATAGGCACACCTATGGTGATTTGAGTATTTTTTACAGCAGATCGAACATTTGGTGTTGGAAAGGTGGATGCTTAGTGAAGTCGGTTCTTTTTTGTTTAAAATTATTTTAATTACATTAAGTAAGATTTAAACAAGGGTGTACTGAACCAAGTGACAGCTTACGTTTACGGGGTTGTCAAAATCCCCTTCGTTTATTTGCTGCATAACCACGGGTAAGATAAAATATTTATGTTGTTTATAGTAGTAGTTTAGTTAAAATAACGGTTAGATTGGGCAAATTAAGTAATAAATCTTACATTTATGTATTTTTGTATTAAAATTTCTGATGTATCAGGTAGATTAGGGCAGGTCCAGCAATCAAACTAATCGCGTACTTGTCAACCCTAGATAATCGACAAGAAAAATTGTATGTAGAATGTAGACGTCATGTGCCACCGTTCATATGTCAAAGGTCTGTCAAACACTGATTTTGTAGGGAAGATTGAAGAGAAATGGCATGAAACCTTTAAGGAATGAAGATTAACAAATAAATTACGCTTCGAAAATGTGTATTTTATTTGGTAACAAGACATGAGACATTTTATTTTTGTAAACCTGAAAATGGGTTCAGTTTTTAAATGAACATTGTTTAACTTTACTCGTTTTAATATTATATGTCGATGCTTATCCTTAATCATGAACTTTTATCGATATAAATATCGACTTTGCGCAGCATTTGAGTAGCGAGTATTTAAAGTGACAGAATGATAGAAAGTTCTAGATAAATAAATAGTACTGTTCATAGATTATATAATTCTTCAGATGGAGTACTGCTAACAACATTTTGTGGTTCCATAATGAGCCAGTGTCCTCGTGGTTACGCACTACACACACATACTCACAACAATAATGAGCCGCTCCCCCGACAGTCGTGTCCAAACGTCTATGCAGTCAAGTGCTGTTAAAAAATAATTAAAATATGCCGTCGTGCGTTGTCAAATGCTGCAGAAATGCCACCGGTTAAAAGAATAAAACGGATGGGGTAACTTTTTACCGTTAAGTAAACAATTCATTGCGTAATCATATTAAAAATCAGTAAATTCGTAAACTATTAACTTCACGGACTAAGTGATGCAGTCAAGTGCTGTTAAAAAAGAATTAAAATATGCCGTCGTGCGTTGTCAAATGCTGCAGAAATGCCACCGGTCAAAAGAATAAAACGGATGGGGTAACTTTTTACCGTTAAGTAAACAATTCATTGCGTAATCATATTAAAAATCAGTAAATTCGTAAACTATTAACTTCACGGTAGTGGTGTTGCCAGGTGGTTGAATAGGGAAACTTCCCGAACGTAAGGGGGTCTATAATCGCCGCGATATGTTGTCAATACGATATTGACGTCACCACTACTAACTAGACGTTTTATATTCGTTGAAAACGTGCGTGAAACGTTTTCAACGAATATTATAACGTTACCTAATAGTTAATAACTTTTATGCTTTTGTGACCAAATTATTCTTTATTATTTTTTGAATACAATTTGTAAATAACAAAATTATATATATCTTAAAATTATTCCAAAAACTTCGTAATACAAAAAGCCCATATCTAATCGTTCATTATACGCGCGAAGTTATGTCACCACCATCTGCCAAACTTTCGTCTCATTCTATCGCTCCCTCTCACTCTGAGCGGCTGACTAGTCGCGTCAGTAATCGACTGGTCAAGCGCTTAGAACGAGATTGAAGTATAGTTGGAATGAGAGGTCAGCTCTTAAGTCAAACCGATTGTGTTGATAGATCGAGGAGCATTTTTAACCAACTTCAAAAAAAGGAGGTTCTCAGTTTGCCCCGTATGTTTGTATGTATGTATGTATGTTTGTTCTCGATTATCTTGCGTTTGGTTGAACCGATTTAGATGCAGTTTTCAAAAAGTTTTTGTTACATTCTAAACATTAGTATAAAATAAGGCGTCGTTCATTGATTACGTAAGACATTTTTTGCCAGAGACCCCCTTCCGCTACGTAAGAAAAAAAAAATCCTCTCTGCAGTAGGAGTAAGACATGGTCAATTCCCCTCCCCCCTAAATCGTGTTACGTAATAAATGAATACGTTATAACACTTTTAGTTGTCTTCGTCTTAGCGAGGGCACTGCCGTGCCTCCAGATTAAAAAGGTATAAAGTATGCTGAAAATAATAGTATTGGGGCGACAAGAGAGGCCACTACACTCAACAGTATTCGTGTAATGTTAATAAATAGTAAATTTGGATTTTTTTTTTATTTTACCTTTTAGTCGCCTCTTCAGAAATATATTTCATCAAATTTATTAAAAACAGGTGCTTATTCATTCTATTTAACCATATATATTAATAATCAAATTTTTTAAATTCAAATATACTGTATTAATAATTGAGAAAATTTGTATTACATGGCAACACTCGTCTGGACACATACATTCAAACCAGCCGCCATCTTGGGTCACAGTTTGTTGTACAGGCATGCTCCATCCTTTTAATTTATTCATCCAAGGTACTATTATTTACTTGGTGGTACTACCAATGCGCAACATAGATTACCTCACTAAGATTCCGCATTATATCGTTAATGAAGGCTGACAGTCGTTATCTATATGCTGTTTTATTTATTAAATATTGAGCCGCCTGTCGCACCAGTGGATTGTAGGTTATGTACAATATTTGAAGCTACAAAACCTAACGCCTACTCAATGAACTCGATTCATTTCTCATTTTGTAAGAAAGAATGGCGCCATTCGTATGCGGGAACACTCATACTTTGGCCATATATCGATTTTAAAAATACGTTGACACATTATTTTTGTATGGAAGATTCCCTGTCATACGCTTAGAATACTCTCGAAGAATGGTAACAATAACACTGTTAGTTTCCTTGAAAGGAGAGGTTTTGTGTTTTTGATAACTACGGACTCTGCATAGGTTTAAAAACTTCCTGCCCGTGAGTACCAAAAAGCTGCTTGTGCAGGCCTTAATTTTTCCTATTATAGACTAAGCTGATGTGTGCACTACCAACATTTCCCAGGCTTCCCTAAACAGACTCGATCGTATATTAAATAATAGAAAACGCTTTATTTTCGGCATGCGTAAATTAGATTACGTCTCAGGTTATCGTTACCAACTGTACATTAGTTTTGGGATATCCCTTAGGATTTAGGATTTTTATTGTATAAGTTTCAAACGGCTGTACTTACTTGTGTTTAGTCACTACACAATATAATCAAAGACTAAATATTTTCATTATTCCTTATTGATAATATAAAAAAAATAGCCATTATAAAAATCGTTTTCCTACCTGCACTCAATTTTCTATTCTTTAAAACAATAGATTATTTTTAATTAGTAGGTACAGTCGCCATCAAATATATTGGAGCGGCCAAGGTACTCAAAAATATCTGAACTTACACTTTATCGCCTTGACAATAGAGGCGTTGTTCAGATATTTGTGACCACCTTGGCCGCTTCGATATATCTGATGGCGACTGTACTTAAATTATTAACGCTAATATATGTAGTGATCACGCGAGTCGTTTTGTATGCTCAATCTAATGTGCAACATAAGTTGTGCCGTTATTCCCACCAATAGTTGTGTGCACCTTGGCGAGCCAACTGCTCAAACTACCAGTGTAACATGACCGCGAGATTCGTAGCAATGTAGCACACTAATACTGGTTTATTTTCTACTGCTCACCCGTGCTAGGTCAGCAGTTGGAATTCAAATGTCATACCCTGTCTATATTTAGTAGATATTAGCGCAATCTATTGACGAGTAACTGTATTATGATGTGGCTCTGTAAGCTAAGTTCATTATCAGAACAAAACCTAATATCAAATATGTCACATATTTTTTTATAACAATTTAAACCGAGAATCCTGGCTGTTAAAGTCGATTTCCTATTTAGAAATAACTATCGGTAATATCGTCTTGGCATGGAAAGCTGTCAACTAATAAGTTTTATTCGAGCGCCTGATTAATTACAAACATTTTTCACAGATCAGAAGAAAATAAACCGCAGGCGTCCGGTATAAATGCATTTAACTTCAACCTGCCTCTTTTCCCCCCCACTGAGACATCTTCCACGTTATGTTCCAATTATATACATCAAATGCCACGATATCGTACTAAAGCAAGAACTCTCAGTATTGCGTCGTTCCCTAAATTTTTAAATAACTTTGAAACGTTTAGCGTCGCATGAAGTAGGGTAGACCGCAGAGAAGATGTAAGAAAACTAACCGGATTAAGTTTGACAAAATGTATTAAAATAATTAAAAGAAAACAAAGTCGTGAGTCCTTTCCTGAGCTGGCATTTAGACAATAGAAAGCGCGAAACAAGTCCTTGTTAGGGGTCACTTCACTGCACTACGCCGCGGATCGTCGCACTTGGAGGTGGCCGAGTCCAGCTGTGGTTCCAGGTCCTCAGCACAGGAACCTTCGGGAACGTAGGGGAGCATGCGCATCCAGGTTGGTGAGTTCCAATTTCAACCCCAGACTTGGTCCCTGGAATTCCGGACAAATGGCCATTTCAAGAAAAGTCCAATTTCGAATAAGTGACTGCGACATCCGGATTTTTAGGCCAAATTAATGTGCTAGTATGAAAGTAGGCTGGTTTAGTGAACCCCAAGCATTAAAATGGTGATCAATGATGTGGCAGTCACAGACAAAATCACTATTTTTTTTAAACAAAGAAGAAAGTGAAGTGAAATATACTAAATGTACTTGTACTACTAGGAAACAACTAAAACATTATTAATGCGTATTAACTACAATTAGGCATGTAATCACAAAGAAATTAATTAAAATTAAGTATAATTGTAGCTAGAACGTACAAGATTTTCATGAAGTGGGTAGTCTCATGTTTCTAGAAGGTTTTAGACGCTAGGTAATTCCAGCGTTATTTCGATAGGGAAAATACTGTTAATAAGCAGATAGTGAAAAATGTACAGTAAGAACTACATGTAAAATGATTACATAAAGTAAATGTTTTATAACTATTTACGTTACCTACCTTATTCTAAGTAATACAAAATATTCAAACACTCACCCTATTTGGGGAAATACTGGAACTTAACCTCACACATTGAGTTTAGATTTATTTAACACCATGTTAAAAATTTGTCACACCATTTCGTGTTAAACTTTAAAATCGGATCTAAGTATTTAGCTGGTTAGACCTCTCGCTGTCGTAGCCGTGGTAGGAATGTCGCGGACGCGTATGTGTCCCATTAGCTGGCCAGTGCACGCCGCTTATCGCGAGCAGGTGACGTAGTCCTTTGTATTCGCATCTAGTTTTAACTAATAACAAATGCAGTCGTCAATTCTGTTTGTTCGAGATTTATTTAGCGTTATTTATTAGTGGTTAAGATTATTTTATTTTTTAAATCTATATGTATTAATTTAGTCTATTATAGTAATTTGTAGTTTAGTTTAGTTTGTAGTTTTATTTTACTGTATAAGTTCATTAGTTATAACGGTAAACCGTTACATACCCCTCTTTTTAGGTTAGGATTTTTACTAGGAAAATCCGCAATTTCTGTTGTCTACTTAATAGATACACTACTTATCATTCAGGCTTCGATCTCAACATACACCTCCTCTTCATACATACATCACGCAGACAGATAGGCAATAACACTTCTAAATATGTTTTTGCGTCCTAGCAGATTGAGTATTATACATTAGTTTATATAAATACTCTCATGTATTTATTAATGGTTCTTAAATAAGTTTATTTACTAGCCTCAGTGATATTAATAATGATGCTGACTATTCCATATTTTTTTATACGCAACGAATTCACTAACCGGTAGCGGTTACTGAATGAGAAAATCTATTGCAATTTAGAGTATAGAAGAGTACAGTTAGAGTAGAATGTGTCAGCACTTTAGGTCCGTTTCATGAGGCTTATGAATAAAATAATAGATAGGGAACTTAAGAAATAATAGATAGGGAACTAAATAATCCTATTAAACTTTGTAGTTTGTGATTTTAAAATCCTTAATGTGCCAGTGTCCTATATTATTGCCTTGCATATCTTCAAGTTCGTAAACTAAATTGGACTTTTTGGCAACTATTTTGCACTACACGTATTTCGGTGCTAGTTTCTTGGAAAATTGGTTGTTTTTGTCACTAAGGTAAAATGTCTTTTTCCAAATAGTATCACCTACTTTAAAATCATAATCTTTGCGGCGCAGGTTATAGTGTTCACTATTCCTAGAATGGGCTTTAACTAGAGAGGATTGAACCTTATCAAATGTTTTCCTCAAGTAACCGAGATTTTCGGCATATTCGTCTCTAGGGGTAAATATTATGTCGTCACCTAGTTCTTGGTCGATATAGTGTAAGCCGCTGATGACTAACTCCCGTCCATATACGAGAAATGCGGGACTGTATTTTGTCACCTCATTAGTAGATGTGTTCATGGCGAATTGAATTTTAGATAGGTTGTTATCCCAGGTCCTATGATCGTTTTCAATGTATGATGACACTGCTGTAATGATGACTTTGTTGTAACGCTCTACGGTGTTCACCTGTGGAGTATATTTGGGCGTAAACCTTACGTTAGGTACATTGTAGTCATTAAACAACTTCTTAAAATGTTACTAGTGAATTGTTTTCCATTGTCCATTAGGACAGTACTGGGTACACCATGAGCTAGAAATACCTTTTCCTCGATTAACTTAGCTATTATATCGGAGGTAGCGCGACGAATAGGAAATAATAGACAATACTTCGAGAAACAGCATGTGACTACAAATATAAAGGTGTTCTGTTTTCTCGAAGGGGGTAGAGGACCTATAAGATCCATGCTCAACATTTGGAATGGACGTGAGCAGTCTTTAGGACGGCCCATAATGCCAAGGGTAGCATGGGTAGCATGCTTGTGAGCACAGCAGGTATCACAACTTGATACGAATTCAGTTACGTCGTGATGCATGTCAGGCCAGAAGTAATTTAGGGAAAGCCGTTTATGCGTTTTATAAATGCCAAAATGACCAGCAGTAGGTTCAGAATGGTTTTTAACAATAATATCGCGTCTAAATTCGAGAGGAATGACTTCTTTCCACTCAAACTCACGAGTTAAAGGGTTTAAGCTTTTTTTAAATCTAAATAGTTTACCATTAGTTACTTTGTAGTTTAAAAATGAAGTAGGAGTGTTTTGGCAACCATTGTAAATATTTAGATACCATGGGTCACTCGTAGAATAAAACATGTCACTACTAGTTGGCATCTCATCAATCTCGGCAATAACAACAGAGCGGGAGAGACTGTCTGGTACTACGTTTTCCGTGCCACGACGATGCTTGATCTCAAAATTGAATGAGGACATGCGAACTCCCCAACGAGCTAAACGACCCGTAGGATTGTTTAGGTTTAGAAACCACTTAAGTGACGAGTGATCGCTATACACCACGAACTTTTTGCCGTTTTCTAAGTAACACCTCCAGTGTTCAATCGCTGTAAGTACTGCGAGAGCCTCTCGTTCTGTAGCGCTGTAATTACGCTCTTGGCTAGAGAGAGACTTACTCATATAGGCTATTACCTTCTCTTGATCGTCAATAATTTGTGTCAGGACAGCGCCAACATCGTAATCACTGGCATCTGTGTGTACTTGAAAAGGTTGTGTATAGTCCGGGTACGATAATATAGGAGAAGATATAAGAGCTTCCTTTAGCGTACGGAAGGCGTTTTCAGCATCGGTAGACCAATTAAAAGGTGGTGAGTTTTTAGCTTGGGAAGTTAGTTTATTGAGGGGTGAAGCTATAGAACTGAAATTTGGAATGAATCGGCGATACCACGATGCCGTTCCAAGAAATCGACGAACTTCCTTGCGGTTAGTAGGCGTTGGGTAATTAATAATTGCCTCTGTCTTTTCAGGGTTTGGTTGTAGTCCATTTCTATCTACCACATAGCCTAAATAACACAATTTAGTTCTAAAGAATTGGCATTTTTGGTATCCAATGGTTAGATTTGCCATTTTAAGTTTATCTAGAACACGAACTAATAGGGAGATATGTTCTTCAAAGGTCGATGAGACAATGATAATGTCATCTATGTAGACAAAAACTTTATGCTCAAAATCAGGCCCATAGAACAACATATCAACCAGCCGTTGTTGCGTCGCCGGTGCATTAGTTAAGCCAAAGGGCATAGAAACAAACTGAAATGTACCACGGGAGGGGATATAAAAGGGAGTTTTACACCAATCCTCGTTCTTAATAGGAATTTGCCAAAAGCTTTTTGACAAGTCTAAGCTAGAGAGATACTTCGCATCACGCAGATTATCGAGTATTTCTGAAATATACGGAATACTGTAAGCATCTTTGATAGTAACCGCGTTCAATTTACGGCTATCTAAGCAAAATCTCATTTCGCCATTTTTTTTAGGTGTCAAAAGTACGGGAGACGACCAGGGGCTCTCGCAAGGCTCTACCACGTTTTCACGTAACATATCATCAAGCTGAGTGTTTAGTATTTTCTGCTTCTCAGGAGACATTCTGTAGTATCTCTGGCGAATAGGAACAGCATCACCAGTATCTATATTGTGCGTAATTAGAGAAGTACGCCCTAGACCACGCTCTTCATATGAAATATCGCGAAATTGAGCTGTAATATGATCAGCCGTAACCTTTTGTTCGGTCGAAAGATGGTCATAATCACACAAGTGTGTAGGTTTAGGGTGGTCTAGTGATAGAGAGTCTAATTGATCAACATCCCCAGGCAGGATGACTGAGTCTAGATTTTTAGGGAACAAATTGAAAAGCCTCCAAAAGTCCATGCCTAGAATCAAACAGTTTTCAACTTCTGGTACTACGTAAGCTTTCAAGATGTGGGTTTGATCTAGGAACGAGACAGGCAGATTGATCATACCTATATTGTTTAGTCTATGCCTGCCAGCTCCGCACAAATTTAATGTTTCAGTACCGTCGAGCCTAAAACCTGCATCCAATAAAACTTTATGATAGTTTTTGCCTAGAATAGTATAACCACTACCCGTATCTAACAAACCATGAATAGTATTGCCATTGATCTGAACTGGGACATAGGGTTTGTTATGTAAATTATCAGTATTATATAGTGAATCGTGGATTGCAGTGACTGTATAGCAAGAGAAGAATTTGGAAATAAAGTTAAGCCAATTTTTCCATTCTGGCTTATTAAAGTTTCCGCTAGATTTGTTGGTAGAATCATTTTCACTACAATCCACTGTATTTAGTTTTTTGTGTTATTGGGATTACAAGATGTACAGTCAGGGTATCGTACACCTTTGTTACCACATTTAAAACAGATAGGGAAGTGTGGTTGCTTGCATTCCTTTAGAGAATGTGTATCAGTGCGACACCTAGGACAGTACTTACGAAAGTTACTAGTAGTATTGACAGTGTTCGAACAGCTTGCTGCCGCTTGTACAGTATTAGTAGTACTAGGTTTTTCCTCTGTAGATTTTGATTTGTTGTAGTTGTAGGAACCCGAGTAGTTAGAATATTTGTTTTCGTTATAATAGTTTCTTTGTTTTTCATTTGTGTTGGTATTTTGGTAGTTTTTATTTGTGTAGTAGTTATTATTTTTATGATTTTTAGTGTAGGCAAACTCTGGAGCCAGAGTTTCTGAAGTCAGCCTAGGCGGTTCATGAAACAAGGATAAGCGTGACTGTATGTCCTCGTAGTTTGAGCACAGGTTTTTTAGAGATTTTAGGTCCTTGATCTCAGGAGACGCCGCTAAGGTGCTTGCATAACACGGTCGGATGTTGTGTAAGATGATTTCAAGTTTTTCATCCTCAGATAACGGTTTAACCAATCGCGAAAACATACCGTGCATGATAGCTAGATAAATAGATATGTTCTCTTGTTCCCCTTGCGTACGAGATTTTATTTCGTTAGTCAGGCGATAATCGTAATTTTTTTGACTGAAGTCTTTTTTTAATAGAGCGACAACATCGTCTCAACTTTGGAAACTTTCCTTATTACAACGGAACCAATGTAACGCGTCTTCAGTAAAAATCTCGTATGCAAACTTCAATATACGATCCTTTGATATGTTTCTCACTTCTACAAATTCCTCAACTCTTTGAATGAAAGAAAACACGCAGGCTTTTCCAGAGTACTTTAGCTTTGCTAAGTCAGAGGTTAGATTCCGATCGCAATGAACCACCGTAGCTTCAGGTTCCAAAACTGAGACTGCATTTGCATTTGAAGTTGATGCCGGTCTCAATGCTATAATTTCTTTTTATAGGTTGTTAAAGGTAGTGCAATAAGTTTTGTGCTGGTCAGCCAACGCGGCACTGACGTTAGAGATACGTCTCACCCTGTGAAATATGTGATGTAGCAGATTTTCTCTACGTAAGAACAGGGTCTTATCAAATTTAGTTTTTAGAGATGTTAACATCGTTTGAGATTTTGTTAGGCTGTCTTTAACAGCATCGAGGTCAACCGCAGGCTCTAAGTGGGATTCCAAAGTGTCCTCAGGGGGTATGGATAATTTTACAATCTGGCTTCGAAGCTCTGGCACAGAGCCAGTTGAACCACCTCTGAGAATCACCTCATATTCGAGTTCGGCTTTTTGGAGTGACAAATATTTAATAGGGTACGACATGTTTAAACTCATTAGGGAAAGGTGTGTGTTTGATTACAATTGATTGTAAAGCAGTTAGGTTTAGTTGCTAAGGAAGTGGAATGTAGAATATAATAAAATGTTATATTTAAATTAAATTAGCATAGGCTAAGGGTAAAAATGTTTTATACACAACGGAAATATGTTATAAAAAACACTGAGAGGTAGACAACCACGTACCTAGCAACTGCTCAAATCAGACTTAAAAAACTAGATGAATTACAAGTGCTAATATTAGAAAGCCGCCAACACCAAAGAAAACCAAGAAAGAAAAGGCCAAGGACTTGCTTCAATAATACACAGCTCAGAAAATACCTAGTATGGGCGCCAATGAAACGTTTAGCGTCGCATGAAGTAGGGTAGACCGCAGAGAAGATGTAAGAAAACTAACCGGATTAAGTTTGACAAAATGTATTAAAATAATTACAAGAAAACAAAGTCGTGAGTCCTTTCCTGAGCTGGCATTTAGACAATAGAAAGCGCGAAACAAGTCCTTGTTAGGGGTCACTTCCCTGCACTACGCCGCGGATCGTCGCACTTGGAGGTGGCCGAGTCCAGCTGTGGTTTCAGGTCCTCAGCACAGGAACCTTCGGGAACGTAGGGGAGCATGCGCATCCAGGTTGGTGAGTTCCAATTTCAACCCCAGACTTGGTCCCTGGAATTCCGGACAAATGGCCATTTCAAGAAAAGTCCAATTTCGAATAAGTGACTGCGACATCCGGATTTTTAGGCCAAATTAATGTGCTAGTATGAAAGTAGGCTGGTTTAGTGAACCCCAAGCATTAAAATGGTGATCAATGATGTGGCAGTCACAGACAAAATCACTATTTTTTTTAAACAAAGAAGAAAGTGAAGTGAAATATACTAAATGTACTTGTACTAACTAGGAAACAACTAAAACATTATTAATGCGTATTAACTACAATTAGGCATGTAATCACAAAGAAATTAATTAAAATTAAGTATAATTGTAGCTAGAACGTACAAGATTTTCATGAAGTCGGTAGTCTCATGTTTCTAGAAGGTTTTAGACGCTAGGTAATTCCAGCGTTATTTCGATAGGGAAAATACTGTTAATAAGCAGATAGTGAAAAATGTACAGTAAGAACTACATGTAAAATGATTACATAAAGTAAATGTTTTATAACTATTTACGTTACCTACCTTATTCTAAGTAATACAAAATATTCAAACACTCACCCTATTTGGGGAAATACTGGAACTTAACCTCACACATTGAGTTTAGATTTATTTAACACCATGTTAAAAATTTGTCACACCATTTCGTGTTAAACTTTAAATCGGATCTAAGTATTTAGCTGGTTAGACCTCTCGCTGTCGTAGCCGTGGTAGGAATGTCGCGGACGCGTATGTGTCCCATTAGCTGGCCAGTGCACGCCGCTTATCGTGAGCGGGTGACGTAGTCCTTTGTATTCGCATCTAGTTTTAACTAATAACAAATGCAGTCATCAATTCTGTTTGTTCGAGATTTATTTAGCGTTATTTATTAGTGGTTAAGATTATTTTATTTTTTAAATCTATATGTATTAATTTAGTCTATTATAGTAATTTGTAGTTTAGTTTAGTTTGTAGTTTTATTTTACTGTATAAGTTCATTAGTTATAACGGTAAACCGTTACAACTTTTCTGGTCTGCTACTCTTGAACCCCCCGGCTTAAAGCTGCCAGATTGCCAGATTAGGTAATAACAATAGTATAGCAGTCTAACTATATCAATTTCGTTGCTCTCATTATTGTGTCATTCCTGCCGTGGCCAGCTCTTAGTCCAAATTGCTCCAAGTACAACAATAAATAATCTATAACTATATGAAAATCAACTTAAATGAATAGTAATTCACATTAAAGTCTTTCTATTATACAAACATTGTTTTTTTATGCAAGTTTGTTAGTATGTAAATATAGCAATTAAAACGTAATCAGTAGCTCGCGAAATAATCAACATAAAGATCAAATGCGAATCATTTTTAGTGCTCCGAAATCAACTGGAACTATAGTTTCGCCATGTCCGTCTGTCTGTCCGTCGATCCGTGTCCACGGTCTAGCTCAGTGACCGTTAGTTTAGTATTGATGGAAAACTGAAATTATGGTACTTCACTTACACATTAAGTGGGGGGCGAATTTTTTTTTTCGCTCCAACCCTTGATGTGGGGTGTCGTTGGAAAGGTATTTCAAAAATAATAGGGATATTGTAAAACAAGTTTTGGATAAATTTAATAGTTTCATAAATAATAGCTCCAAAGTTGTACCTTTTGAAACGTGGATCCAAAAACTTTGGAAAAATGCATAAAAGGGAGGCCTATACTTTCAATGAAAACTATAGTAAACAAAATTGAGTTATAACTCAAAAACGATTAGCAAAAATGACGTAAATGCCGCATAGTAAAATGGCGTAAGTGCTGCAAATATCATATAAAAAACAACCTTTTGAGTGGGTGTATTGTGACGGGCCGGTAACTACGGAACAGAATCCTACATTGAGCATGCTCTTGGCCGGTTTTTTCCTAATAAAATAGTCGAGTTATACAGGTGTTTTTTTACTTATGACAAGAGATTTGTTTCTCGAGTTCTCGAGGGCCTTGAGGCATTGAGTTTTTTTTCTCGTCTCGACGAAGGACAAATTTCTCGAGATTTCTCGCCTCGAGAATCCTCGAGCAGAAGCCCTAGGCAGGAGGAGCAGTGCCATCCTACTTGCACGTACCTCTACACACAAAGTTAAGTTTATCTTAAACTCAATCGTAGGTCTCAAGGCGAGAACCTTGAATTTACATACTGATTAGTTCAGAGCTTTTAGCACAAGTTTGTACATTTTTAGGGTTCCGTAGTCAACTAGGAACCCTTATAGTTTCGCCATGTCTGCCCGTCCGTCCGTTCGTCCGTCCGCGGATAATCTCGGTGACCGTTAGCACTAGAAAGCTTAAATTTGGTACTAATATGTATATCAATCACGCCGACAAAGTGGTAAAATAAAAAGTCGAAAAAATTTTTTTATTAGGGTATCTCCCCTATACGTAAAGTGGGGAGTGATTTTTTTTTTTATTTCAACCCTAACGTGTGATATATTGTTGGATAGGTATTTAAAAATGAATAGGGGTTTCCTAAAATCATTTTTCGATAATGTAAATATTTTCGGAAATAATCGCTCCAGAAGTAAAAAAATATGCGTCCCCCCCCCCTCTAACTTTTGAACCATAAGTTTTAAAAATATTAAAAAAATCTCAAAAGTAGAACTTTATAAAAACTTTCTAGGAAAATTATTTTGAACTTGATAGGATGAATAGTTTTTGAAAAAAAATACAAACTAATTTCTGAACTAAGTTTGTAATTTAACCGTATAAGCAGGTGTTTATTGTACCTGTAATTTCTACAAAATTACAATGAAATGACGTGCTTTCAAATAAAGTAATAACGGTTAAAATCGGTTCACGCAATAAAGAATTATCCCATAAAAATCATCTTCCATACTTTAAGCTCGCGCGCAATAGTTTACTTAATTTGCCGATAGATGTCGCTGTACGTGAAACTCTCATATTATATCCTACATGGCGGTGTTATTAAGGCTCCTTATTCCCTAAAAGGTCGAAAAACTCTATTAATGAAAAAAGCCGCATAAAATGCTATTTATAAGATAGTTTGAAGTATTAGTAATACAAAAAAATAATTTTGATCCATGTTTATTATTATTAAGTACCCAAAAATACGATTCTTATAAAAGTGTCATGTGAAGTGTGATTTAAGTGTCATTTTTAAAAATTCATAGTAATTTGAAATTTACTGCTATAGTAATGTTTTTTTTTATCGTGATAGAAATATAGTTTAACTTTGCAATGGTAATATTTTTAGGGCAAAATATTCATAGGGTTTTCGTAGAAAAAATGAAATGTAACCGTGTTTTCATCAAAAAACTGGCATATAATCAGAAGGTATTTTGTCGATTATCCAAGATGAATCTTCGATTTTTATTTCCATGGCCGTCTCATACATGATATACTCAATTGAATTTAATTCAAATTGAATAAGATTTTTTACCCTTTTTTGCGTAATCTGAAAATGAACGGTACACCTAACTGGAAAATCCGGAAAGGCCTTCCAAGACAACCAATTTTTTTCATATTTCACTCGTTAAAATGTAATATTTGCTCCGATGGCCGTCTAGATAAAGAAATGAACTATTATGTGCATCAATAGTTGATTTAAAAAACTTAGTATTTTCGCCATAGCCTTCGAAGAAAATGAAGCATTTCGAAAAAATTCGCGCGTTTTGGGAATAAGGCCTCTTAACTCTTAAGTGGGGACACTTACTGTGACTGACGGAAAACTACGGAACCCTACACTGAGCGTGGCCCGACACGCTCTTGGCCGGTTTTAATTACTTACTCGTACTAACTGCTGCATGCTGCTGTAAGTTTTATGGTATAATTTCTAGAATGACGATTTCCTTAATAATTAATATACCTATAACTACAGAGGATACCGAAGTCCGTAGGTACAACACAGCTATCACACAAACGGCGCAATCAGGGGATAAATTTTGTTAGTCGTTGCCCCGAAAGCCAGGGGCGAGGGGCTGAACAGCCCCATTATTGAATTAAGACTGTGTAATCACCGCGTAGTACGCACGAAACGACGGACGGTATACTACACAAGGTAGGCATCGTTCTCTTTAGGTACCTACGCCTTTACAATGCGGGAAAGGTCTAAACCTTCTCAGAAATAGCACCACATAAGCATTCTAACCATACCTACACAATGAAGGTCTTTTCAGGCCTGGTGTATCATGGTAACATAAGATGTTGGTGGGTTATTACAGTGCTTCTCTTGATATATTCCGTCTATGTAGACATGTGAAAGTCGTTCGAGAGCGAATTGGTTAACTATCACTATCAAGAAATAATTTTGAATAAACAACAGTATGTAAACAACAGTAATAAAATTAATGAAAAAAAGAAAAGTCAATAACATAGTTTAATTAATTAAAAATTACAAGTTAATGTTTATTCCATTTGAAGAGTTAAGTCAATATTATAATTTTTTTACATACAAGCTCAATTATAGATTTAATTTCACGTTTAAAAATGTAACATTATAATAACAATTGCCAATCAATATTTTATACAATTTCGTTTTAAACTCAAATCTCAACTGGTATTGTTTTGGGGTTTCTTTCCTTATGACCAACTGAAGCTGCCTAACTAGAGAAGTATCCCCCTCAGGTTTAATTACAGAAAAACACAGCTACATATCCACAAGGCCGTTTTTTCAACACTAAGCCATATTGTGGCGATTTAAATACAACTTTTAGTGTCGGACCAACATCGATGCTGCGAAAAAAATTTGGTTGTTGCTTTATATCGTCGGGTGACAACCAAAACTCGCTAACTACTACCATAATTTCATAGCCATAATGTGCCGTACTAACAATAAAGCAAGGTTGATTTTTGTTTAATTTTTTTTTGCAATTAGTGAGTTGAGGTTGTCACCTGACGATATGTACGAGTAGGTACAGTCTGGCCAGCCAACGAACGCAGTTGTACATCAAACCAAAATATAGCAACACTCTTGGGCTAATGGAATAGCAACATTGCTCCATAGTAAAGCAGCAATGTACATCAAACAAAATTTGTTGTTTCTTTTACCGTTCGTACGTCATTTCGAAAATTGTAACTGCATTGATTAAAATCATAAATATATAAAATTGATAATTCTGATATGATGAAAACGAAATGCGAAGAAATTAAAATAACCAACATAAATAGGGCATAGCTAGAACGTGGAGGTGGAGATTATGCGGTCTAAGCAGAAACCCAGGAAACAAAGAAACGTTGATACCTAAGTACATTAATTGCTTTTTAGCAATTAATGTAAGTATCATCGTTTTATTTCAAAATTTGTATTTCCTGGTGGATTAAGTTAGGTTCTCGTTTTTTCTATAAGGCCAGTAGAGAAAAACGAGAACCTAACTTAATCTACCAGGAAAAACAACTTTACAGTTTAGAATGGAACGAGATTAGCTGCAAGTTTTGTACGAATAAGAGAGTAATGTATATTACACAGTAATACTCCTATATTTATTATGATTTCCTTTTATCATTCGTTTTAAGACTATTTTGTTTAGGTATTTAATCTATTGTGTGAAGTGTAAATGTTTTTGATTAATTAATAAATGCATGTGAGATTTTGGTTGTTATTTATTTTATATATAAGTACGTTAGGTGCCATTAGGTTCATAATTGCATACCCAATATACCAATGAATTCATTAATAAATTGAATATATGCATATGAATCCGATGGTACATAAAGGGAAACATTAAAAAGGCTTGTTAAAAGTCTGTAGGTAGCGGGGTGCTTGGTACTTACTTAACCTGTTAAATATTTACTACTTACTTGCTTTGTGACAATATTGAGCACAGTTTCTATGCAACAAACGTTCTTGGATTTCATTTAGCACCAGTTTTCGCTTTAATTACTCGATTTAACACTGAAAGAAACAACTTTAAATGATTATTCAATACAAAACTCTACATACCTTCAAAGTCACATTTAGCACGGAAAATTTATTAAACCTGTACCATACCTAGTTACATTAATATCTTAGCGGGGCTTTGTATGTTTTGAATTAGTACATTTATTGAATGTTCATGGCAGATATTTCATTAATAAAAAAACGCAATGTGAAACTTAAAAATGTAAGAAAGTAAACAAACCTAAAACTTTTTAACATAATAAGTTAATTTTTTCTAATGATTTTAGGGCGGTGTTACCCGTAGCTAATGTCCACTAATAAGAAGTTACATCGGTTTCGAACAGGCTTCGAATTATTCAAAGACAGGTGTTGCCAAACCGCGATTTTACAAATTTGCGCTTTTCGATTGACAGAAATGGTTTGTCAAACTATATTTGTTCTTTTTAATAATTAGGTAGTTGTGTATATTTGTGCATTAATGCAGGGTCTGCATTTTGTCAATCCTTACATACAGAAGAGTACGGAAACCTACTTCTGCCAGTTCTGCCATCGCTGACGCTGAATCTAACTGTACCTATGTACAGTTAGATTCAAAATTGCATGGACACATTATTAATTCATTCATTCATGAATGGTCCATGCAATTTTGAATCTGGGTGTACCTACATGTAAAATACAGCCAGAGAACCACACGCCTAAAAATATATGTGGCCTCTCGTTCCAAGAGGATGAATCAAGGTTTTAGGAAACCCGACCTGATTCCGGTGCAGGGGCAGAGTCAAGTGACGCGTGCAACATATTATTATAATAACAAGTGGATGTCGAGTGGCACAAGGGCGGGAATTATTTAGCGACTGCGGCCGGCAATATAATGATCCCCTGCCGCGACGCACTGCACCGTTTGGGACGTTTGGGTTCACTAAATAGTTCATAATTAATACATTTTACTTATAACATTTAATATTAGTGTACGCGATCAATTAAAATTAAGAAGGTAATGTCTATGATATGTATAATAATGGCAGATGGGTTATGTACGCTCCAAAAGTGAAGCACTTAAAATGAGTGAATTCAAACAATTGTCGCTGGTCGCGCACTGGCCAGCGTGAGATGCGGACGTGCCAATGAGCTCCCGTCACCCGCGTGAGAAAGAGACAAACTGTCATTTTTAACAATGGGAGTGACAAAGATGTTATGATTGTCAGAATAGATAAACATAACAGAATCATTGCTAGGTTATGAAATAACTTTGGAAGTATTTTTTCTGCTCATTTTGTTAGAGTATAACCCATCCATAGTAAATGTCATTGGGTATAATGTGCATTGAGTAACACCTATACTACTCTTTGATTCAGTCATAGCTGTTAACCGCCAAACATCGCGCACAAAATTTGTTCTAAGTGTCACATCTAGTAGAAATAGTAGAATACTTACATAATGAATCAATGGAAATTTATTGATTTTTCATAAACTTTAACATTTTATCCCGTTTTACTTACAGCTAGATAGGTAGGTAGATTATTGAACCAAGAGACGATCAAGCAAGCACGTAGGTATTGTATAGGTTCTTACTTATATACTTCTTGATATTTACGATTCATCGTTTGACCTTTCGCAGCAGTTTTTTCTTCCCTTAATTTAGCGGGCTTATAAAACTCAAACGCATTGATAGTTCGGTACTTAGTGTCAAATTGCTTCAAGCAGGATTGTCTATAGCGTGATGATAGCGTGCATAACTAACGCCTGCTTGACTAGCCCGCGTGCTTGACCATCACAAGATCACACTGTGCACCATAAATACCACAATGCCTATCCTACTACTCATACCTTTTTCGGTTATAACTTTTAGGAATAAACAATAATATAGATACGTATTATTTTTATCGATTAGGGACAATTCTCTTCTAACTTTAAAAGTAATTTTTATAAAGAGACAGGGGTAGCTGATACTCATAGGAACAATGCATTCAATGGTTCTTTATATGCTCACTCCTAAATCCAACTAGGCGTGTGTAATGCATTTAAAAACATAGGCGCTAAAGCTTACTCGGAAAGGAAGCTCCCAATATTGTGACCTATCGAATGATGACTGACACGTGCGGCTATTCTGTGCGACGTCCGACGCGCGCTCTGACGCGTGCCGAACTAAATTACATCCCACCTAATTGTTAAGTACGTATAATCAGCTTATGTTACAAAATATATTTTATCACACATAGTCTTTTCCGGACATTGGAGTTGCGCATTGGTCTGAAAAAAATAACTTACCTAGGTATCCGTGAGAGTAATCATCACACGGGAAAAGTGATGATTGATAGAGTCGTAGATAACGTAGCACGCACAATCGATGACATTTTCAGGAGGGTAAGTATTTATCTTTTATCTAAATATATAAAAGAAGAAACTGACTGACTGACTGACTGACTGACTGACATATCAACGCACAGCCCAAACTGCTGGTTCTAGAGATTCCAAATTTGGCACGTAGGTTCCTTATAAGGTCTAGGGGTGCACTAAGAAAGGATTTTTTTAAATTCACCCCCTAAGGGGGTAAAATGGAGGTTCAAAGTTTGTTTGGCGAATCAAGATTTGTTAGATTATTTTATTCGAAACTTCACAGGAGTATTCCTAACGATAAATGAGTAAACACGTGTTTCAGGTTTTTTGAAAATTCAACCCCTAAAAGGGGCAAATGTGGTCACAAAGTCTGAAAATCAACATGGGTATCGTATTCTTTTTGAGTACTTATAGTACGCGGGCGAAGCCGCGGGAAAAGGCTAGTTAGTGATAAAGTGTTATCAATCGACTTCAATATTTCGAAGGACGAGGTTGTCAATTCGTCGGGATCTTTGTTTTTGCTATTTTTTTTAAATATAGGCCGTTAGGTAATCGTTTCTGAACATACAATACGGAATCTTGAAGCAAATCAAATTATTTTGTTCAATATTTTTTGATTTGCAATTTTTTAAGTAGTTACAGTGTCTGGTGTCCGGTATCTGGCCTCGGACACCGGAGGGTTTGGTCACTTTTTCTGAAGTATATGACATCTATTTTCAATACAATACGGAAGTTATGTAATGGGTTGAGATAAAATGTTATTATCTACCAGAGAAATGAGATGACAAAGAATGCTTGTCTACGATCCAAAGTGTGATCCATGAAATCCATCATGAAAAAATTAAATCCATGTATGTGTCTAAATTGTCTATGTGAGCGTAAAAATAGTGATGCCAAATACAATAGGTTAATTATCTATCGGTATTTGACTTTCTTATCGATACGTTATAAAGGCCTCTACAGACGTAAGCGACTAGTCAAAGTAGTGACGTGACTTCTGTTGACATCCCCACTACCAAATTGACGTTTAGTTTCACGCACGTTTTCGACCAATAACTGATAATTAAATATATAATTTAATTTTCTAACAACGAGAGTGACAAGAATAATATGATTATCAATATTGATAAACATACCAGTATCATTGCTAGGTTATGAAAGTATTTTTCTGCTCATTTTGTTAGAGTATAACCTATCCATAGTAAATATCATTGGATGGGATATGAACCTATACCTATAGATAGATGATAGATGGACGGCTTTGTTGAGTTTGTTGAGAGACCACCACGGCCCGCGCAAGTCACTTCGCCGTACTATACACAACTATGACTGACAGGATAAAAGCGCCCATAACAAATACGACTGAATAAACGCTAATTTACTCTTGTTCTAGTTGTGCTAATACTTCTGTTTATAACTTGGTAAAGTATCATAGATTTTGTAGAACGTGGTTTGCTTTTTAAACAGTTATTATTTTCAACCGACTTCAAGAGGAGGTTATCAAGTCGTCGGGATCTTTGTATTTAAATTCCCCAAAACATGCTCAGAAGCAAGTAAAAACAATTTAATAACTACAGTCGTGGCCAGATAATTTATTTTTGCCATACAACTGCATACAAATATGACATTTTAAATTTGATAAAAATATAAAGTTTGCTTACGCTATTTATATTTTTAAAAATACTGACGTATCCGTGTTTAAACAAGACTTAATGTGGGCCATAAACATCTTCCATAAAATTTGATCTTTAAAAAATACAGACGGTCAAAGCAATACTTTTTGTAATTAGGAACGATTTTCATACATCGTTCCTAATTATAGTATGAACTTATAAAAAGTGTTGATTTGACCGTCTGTATTTTTTAAAGTTCAAATTTTATGGAAGATGTGTAAAGTTCAAATTTTGTGGCAGTTGTATGGCAAAAATAATCTTGTCCTTAATTATCTGGCCACGACTGTATGTACTCGAGCTTTCTAGTTTTAAGGGATGGTTTTGGTTGGTTTACATACTGTATAGACATGTTTCGCCAAGATATTTTATAAATTTTATATTTTTACATCAAATTACTACTGACCACTCCACAGATTTCTTCAAAATATTTGTTTTCAGCAAGTAACTTCTTACGTTCCAATGTTTTGATTGTATTGATATTTTGCAGAACTTATAGTTTATCCGTTTCTTTACACACTTGTCCTGTTTATGAGGTTCAGCTATTAATAAATTCTCGTATTTAAAGAAAGTTATCGGCAAATGTTCTAACATTACTAACTAGTACTTAAAGTATCAAAATATTAATAGAGCACCAACTTACAAAATTGATGACGACTTGTAAACATTGCAGTTTTTCGTTATACAACATACAACACGCTTCAAGTCAACTTTGCATATTGTCGTAATTATTTACGAGCTTAAATAATAGTTTACGGACCTCACTCGGTATAGTTATTTTTAATATTATTTAAAATAAACTCCTTATAAACCGTGAACAATTTGAATGAATGACATAAATTGACAACAAAGTCTTAGCTTTTTTTAAATCATAGACAATTGGTGATACAACATAGATATAAAATGGCGCTTGCCGCTAAAAGATAAACGAAGTGCGCAAAAGAGAAACCAACACGTATATGAACATTCCACGAGTGCAAAAGAGACACACGATCATTTTGAAGGACTGACAGCTTTTGAATTTGGGTAGTTAGCTTACGTACCCACGTCGTGACAGCTCATATTTTAGCGTGGAAAATATAAAACAATCGTGAATAAAATAACTTGGGATGAAAAAGGAGAAACATGGTGTCGTGTTGTGTTTCAGATTGGACTATTACTCATAGGAAAAACCCAAGTAATTACTCATTTCACAGGTTTACATGATATTCCGATCGATGTCTTTGAAACAATATTTTATCAAAATAGCAAAATAAATCGTGTTACCAGATACAATTAATTATTAGCGTTTCTTATACTGTGTGCCAATATTTTATCATAATAGTTAATGTTCATGATTATTTTGTGTAAAAACCGAGACATTTATTCGACGCTAGGGATTGACAAAACGTTTTAGGGACTTATATCGATAACTGTTCAATATGAAAATTATAATTATTGCTTCAAAAAAATCCAATGAATAAATTAATCTTATATTCACATTACGTCATTACGTAAGAAGATTAAATTAGGTTCTTATTATATCCAATTTTAAACGGGTTTTTTTATTATTAAAGATTTTTCACCTTGCAGTACTTGTATTATTTCATTCAAATATGGCGCTCAACAGATTTAGCGGAATTCGCTTCCATAATCAAAAAGCAGCCGAAAACGGAAATCGGGCTGAAATTGTACATGGGCTCCATACAAAAATTCAGCTCCCGTAAAGAAATTTCCGACTTTTATGCTGATTTTTATTTATGATAGCTGGGCTGGATTTCGCTCAAGTGTGTGCCGCGCCTACAACCGACTAGTCAAACGATTAGAACGAGATAGAAATACATATAGTTGGAATGAGAGGTCAGCTGTCAAAATGGTCGTGCGATCAATCGAATGCGCATTCGACTGGCGACTTGAAATTCCGTTTTCTGTTTTATGAAATAGGTATTTGAAATTATTTTAGGAAATAATTTTGTTTATTTACATTTTTTTTATACTAAAGAATATAATTTGCTTAGAACAAACATATTAGTAATTAACTATTAGTTAATGTAATAATATTAGCCGAAAATGTGCGTGATATGAAACGTCAAGTTGGTAGTGGGGATGTCAATTGACGTCACAGTTGACTACTTTGACTAGTCGCTTACGTCTGTAGAGGCCTTTAGAACGTATCGATAAGAAAGTCAAATACCGATAGATAATTAACCTGTTGTATTTGGCATCACTATTTTACGCTCACATAGACAATTTAGACACAGACATGGATTTCATTTTTTTTGCCACACTTTTGATCATTGACAAGCATTCTTTGTCATCCCATTTCTCTGTGATACAACAAGGAAATATCTGTCAACGATATTTGGCTAGCCAAACTCTAGCCCTCTAGTCAAAAAGTTTGTAAAGGAATCTACCTGGTCGACATCTGGGCCCTATCACGAAGGTTACATTACAATTTACAGGTGACAATTAACAACTATGTATATTTAAGCGCCATTTTAGATCTTTGGGGAAAGGCAGTCAGAGGACTGTACATACACTGTTTCAGTACATTGTTAAGGACTTTGTGTTTAGGACTATTCATCTTTTGGCTCTTTTTCTCGGTGTATGGAATCTGGAACAGTGCCCTCTACAAAAAGTTTTCACAGGCCTACCCTATTATGTCATAAATAATTCGCTTTTCTACTTGGTATGTGTTCGTTAACTAACTACCTGCGCTCAGAGACAAGTTTTTAGTATTTTTACGTAGCCTCTACCAAGGTTTTCTTCCGGCTACCTGGAATATTACCAAACGAAAATACAATCAACCAAAAATTGGCACAACGTACCCAGTTTACCCTACCTACGTAGGGTCGACGGTACGCGGTAGCCTCGTATAAAGCTAGTTACAGTTACCAAGCGGTAGCGGGGGCGTGGTGATCGGATTGACGGCTCCTGCACAGCTATTTGCATAGCTAACGAGGCTCCCTTCTCCCGCCCCCTGCAACCTGCCCTCCTCTGGCCGGCGGATTTTGCTGGATTCTCTTTGTTATTAGATATAGGAGGTTGTACCTACAGCTATTTTCATGGAGCTAGATTTTCGTATTATTGTTATCTCGTGATACGGGTAATTTAGCCTACGAGGACGCTTCATACATAGAGCCAAATTGTTCGTCAGTCGACGCATTACTGGTAGGCTCAGTACAGTAGGTAGGTAAGGTACGCACTTACGTATTTAGTTATGACTGTATGAATAAATATATTCCTGTTTTAAGTGTATGTAGCAAGCGCGGATCCCCCATTTTGATAATTTATCCTGAAAGTATAGGCCATTTTAAGGAATTTGTTTTTTTTTTCAAATAACGGCTTAATTTATTATAAATAAAACAAAAAAAAATCATATACGACGTCTTGTAAGTAATTTTTACAGACTGAATAGGATTGACGAAGTCAAAAATTCGTATAAAAAACCCTTGCTTGTCGTCAACTGTGTCGCTATCACGTCAAGATTGGTAGTACTTATTGCTACGTCATTTTCCATCTTGTATAGACCGCGAAAAATATAAATATTCAAATTGTATTTGTAAAGCGTTAAAAGATGGTTAAAAGGCCAATACCTATGGCTCTTGCTTCTGTAAAAGCCGACTCAAGAAATATACCAAAGCTAAACAATATCAGTACCTATCATTTCTTATTTCGGTGAATGATAACATCGCGAGGGAAAATGCACATACAACCGCAAAGAAATTCAAAAGTGTATAGTCGTATGATAAGATTGATAAGATTATAACTACACTCCGCTTTGGGCCAACGAGGGGACTATATAGCCCAATCCCTCTATTTGAATCACTGACACCTACAATACCTATCTTTAAACTCAATAGATCCAGTAATAGTTTCGCAGGTAACTCGCTGTAGACAGACGGACAGACAAACAGATGGGACGGGCAGACAAAATGGCGCACGAGTGATCTTATTAATAATGTTTTTTTTTATTTGAGTAGGTAACGGAAACCTATAAACTACAGTTATAATTTATACAAAGGTTCCTAATCTACCTAATCATACCGTTTTGTACTGAAACATAAGAAAAAATAAAAACTCTTGAGGTTGTCCATCCATATTGTTCTTCTTTTTCCTCTGCCCCTTTTCCCTTCGTTTTACATTCTACTATTATTTTAACAATATTATATTTCTCGTTTCTGTACGAGTATAGGGTGATTGTGCTAGTTTCCCGTCTAGGTCCAGTTTACCGTCCACTTGATTAAACTGCTGCAAATAAATGGGAAAAACTTTTTAAGGTGGACAAATTTCATATTTATAGTGTATTCTTTAGTAGAGTTTTTAATTTTAAAAATTTTAGTTTTGGAGAACTTGAATATAGACTTCTTTGTATGGACGGAAGACTGACAAGAGTGGACGATAAGTAGCACAATTACCCTACTTACATGCTGTCCAATGTAAGCGGTTTTCGTTTTCATTAGTGTGAGTACTAACTCTCGTTTCTTTTTCATTTACGAGGAATGAAAAAGAAACGAGAGTTAGTACTCACACTAAGTAAGTACTTCTAGGTTTGAAACTTTGTCTCTCCAAGTTAATTTAAGCATTCGCCCGTATAACTACAACTCGCATCAAGAGTATCAAGCATAGTTTTGTAAAGAGTCCAGCCCTCAGCTATGAAATACTATTATCTCTTCTGTGTCTCAGCTCCATAGAGAAGTAATGATATACATAAAATTTTCCCATTCGCCATTTTAATTTTAGTTTTTTGTCTTTATTTAAGAAGAATGACTTCATTTTCATAAAGGTACTCCGGGCAATTTCTAATCTAGTTTTAATTTCCTTGAGATTATCTCTGGTTTACCCAGCAGCCCAGGTATTTACTCGTATATTTTTCTATTCGTTCTATGTAGTCGCCGTTGATTTTATTTGGTGTACATGTTTTTTCTTTTTTGGTAACTACCATGAATTTTGTTTTCGCAATATTCATCTTCAATCCCTATTTAATTCCTTTACCTTGATATTAACCCTTACAGCACCGGCTGATACGATCGTGCGTTCAACTTTAAAAAAATCTAGTTTGAAAAATAATCAAGTTTGCCGCTTCAGTACGGCATCGATCGATCGTGCGTTCGATTATTATTTATTCATTTTAAACCCGCGTGCGTTTAGTTAGGGGGCTAGTCGTCGGCGCGGTGAGCGTCAAGCAGGTACGTGTACGAGACGGACGACCAGGTCAGAAGTAAGTATTCACGAAATTTGTGATATTTAAATGTGTTAAATTCGTTTTTTATTAAATTAAACGTTCTTCTGTCGTATAATGTAGAAAAATTTTAACCAGAAATTTTAGTCATTTTTTTGACCCTAAAGTTACAGTTAGGTGCATAACTGAACCAATGTGCATCACTTTGACATGTTTGTTTCATTATTTCAGAAGAGGCTAGTTATTAAGTTACTATTTTATTATTAATTGGTAACAACGCTAATAAACTTACTGACCTATTATGTTATTGTAGATAAAAATAAACATTTTCTCTATTAGATAATATTTGGTACTGACTCAGTTTTGCACCGACATCGTTAAATGAAGATAAGTCTTATCAATTATGAAAAAAATAAAAACTTTCAGGTTATATTTGTTCGTCTCGGTGTCAGCTATGTATCCATATGAAAGCCAATTTCGATTCATTGCATTCACAATCTTGATTTTTTTATTCGTCCATGATTTTGAACCAAAAACCGTTAAACTACATTTTTTTTATTTAACCCGATATTGATATTTTTCTTTTACACAACCAGGTAAGACAATTAGTTGAAATAGTACATTATATGCTCTTTAAAATGAGGTGTATGACTTTTATATCACTCACGTATTTTTATGGTTATCTCAGAATGAAGTCCGCTACAAAAATTAACTAACGAGAAAGTTGTTCGGCCATTTGCCTTGACTCAGTTTTGCACCTGACAATACATTGCCAGTAACTAATTACAAAAATAAGCCTGATTTAAATGTTTGATAACTAAAATAATGGTCGTGGAATTCCTTACTTTAAATGAGTTACTGAATTGGGAATGCCTAAGAAAAAATGAAATAATGGGAAAAATAAATTAGGTGAAATTTCACAGTTTTCCGTATGAAATTGAGAAAAATGTATAAGTCGGAAGAAAATAATTTGTGAAGCAGTTTTGTAGCGGTACCCAAGGATTAATATTTTACGTTTAGAACTTTTATGTAACTTTGATTGTTATCAAATTATTTACATTTTACTAAGGTACTAATTTTGACTCAGTTATGCACCTAACTGTATAACGCACGATCGTGCGGGTCAGGACGCAAGTCGACAAATTTAAATAGTGTTGACCATAGACATATAAATTAAGAAGACGTAATCCCACGAAGATAAAACTGTGATTCCATAATGAGCCGCGATTTCGTGCAAACACACTCACTTTTGACGTTTGAACCAATCGCCGCTCGTCCACGAGTTGTAGATGTGTGCGTGTCGCGCGTAAACACGAAGAAATCGGGCTTATTATGGAATCACAGTTTTGTCTTCACGGCGTTACGTCTTCTTATTTTATACGTCTATGGTGTTGACTATGATAAATTGAAAATATGATCAATCAAAAGCGTTTTTTTTTTAATAATTTCATGTAAAACATGTAAGAAATCTAAAATTTTATTAATAAATGTTTATTAACTCCTTTGAACTCTGTAATTTACCCTTATATTTAAAAAAAAAATAACGACTTTACTAGGGGTCGCAATGAAATGAAACGATCGTGCGGGTGGGTTTTCACAAAAATTTTAGGGGGGAGATTTTTTTTTTGTCTTTTTATGGGCCTTAAATGCACCGAAAAATGCAACTTCAAACCAAAAATCCAAAAAAAAAATTCTCGTGCTGTACTGTAAGGGTTAATACGGTTTAGTAGGTACTCAATATCTTTCTTCGACTCTGCTAAGATTGATGTGTCGTTGGCGTATGTTATGTTATTGCTTTTTTTTTTTTATTCTACGCTTACTTATATTATTTATGATTATACCAGTAGGCATCCAAATTCATGAAGATGGCTTTAAGCGAACAAATATTCCCGCTGAAAAACTTAGGGTTACAATGATAAAAAAAAAGTGATGTGATGTGGCCAGTCACAGATACGTATTTAGAAACTTGCCAATAGATGGCAGTAGTTGGACCCAAGAGTAACGCAACACAATATGTCGCTTTTAGTTTTGAAACTTATTACTTATTAAGTAATCACAGTCTTTAAAAAAAATTATTTGATCGATTATTATCTAAAATTCAATCACTTGACCACAAAATGAAATCACTTTTATCTATAGTCTGGCAAACCATTTCTGTCAGTAGAAACGCGCGGCAAATTCAAAATACGTACATGTGGCAACCCTTTGTGATGAGACACCGTATTTCATTTGAACACACACATTGAATTTGTTTCTAGTGCATTTCACTGTCTCATCTTAAGCGCGAGTGAGATAGAACTCCTGCAAAATTTAAATTCATTTTTAAGCCAAATGTCAATTGCCTCCACCAGATTATCTGTTGCAGTTGATGACATATCAGACGAAATATATCAGTCTCCTTTTTACACACCGTAAATGGCACCTAATGAAAGGGGCGGAAATACCACCTAAAATTAAAAACATAAAATTTGATGATCATTGCTGCTTTTTTCACTGATTCTTAGTGTTGTCATACTTTTGTTCGCTGTACATTGCTACTGCGTTCGTTGGCTGGCCAGACTATATATATATATAATACAATAACTTACATATTGATTTATTATATGTCATAACTACTGAACGCACCGTTAGACAATGAACGCAACTGTGCGTTGTACGATACAATGCATCATCCGCTTGAGTGTGTTGCTTTTCGTTGGGTTGTGTCCATGTTGTGTCAAGTGTCATTGTAGTGTTAATTTTTTAATGTGTGTGCCAGACAGAAGTTTGTAACGTTCGTTGTTCGTTCAGTGTTCATAAATTGCACACGCCCTAGTAGAAAAATATACATTAAATACTAAATATGTTTATAAATTAAGATATTTATCGGTCTTTTTTAGTTTTGTTCTGTTGCTGAAGTATTATCAAACGAAGAATGTCTGTAAGTGCCAGCGCCGAAAACCTGTCGACAGATGCCCAAGTAAGCAAGCATTATGTATTATTGTAATACTAACGTAACTATTATTAATTTCGAAGTGTTACATGGTAATAACTTAAGAATGGATATAATTTGAGTTAATGGGATACAGTATCCCGTTAATTTTCTGAAGTCTTTTGTGAGTCATAGCTTGGGGGACCTAATACGGAAGCAGTGACCTATTAGCGCCTATATCCGCGAGTTCAGCCCAATCAGCCCCTCGGTGCGTTATGCAGGTAGGCGGTTGGATTACCATGTTGATACGGTGTTATTTGTTCCTACAAAACATTTGTTTGCACTAGAATCAGTTCACAGTTTGGTAATTAACACCTCTATGTAATACACTTTGTTTTAGTACTTGAGTTAAAATGGTTTCGTAAAATATGTAAGCAAATTAAACGTTAAGAGTTCTATCCAATAAATCTAAAACCCAAAATTATATCTAGTCAAAAAAAATTAACAAAAGATTGCCTCTGTAATTCATTATTTAGTTTTTTTTTCGTGACTAATAATTAAACATTTTAGCTTTACTATAATCAGATGTAATTGGAAGCATTAAGTATACCTAATCTATTAGTAAACTTTACATATATGGCAATAACACAGCTGTAAACCAGTTGCATATGATGACCTGGTTTTAGTTTTAAAACAGTTTGTTAAATGAACCCACTAGACAATATTGTTGAATATTGGTATCATTATTCTGCAACAACGCCTCACTCTGTATATATTAGTTTATTTAACCAGTCTTTAAAAGATTCTTGTATTGCCTCAGAGTTGTCAGATGAATAATATAGGGAAGCGCCGTCGGATCCAGATCCAAATCTAGATAAAGGCCCAAGTGCATCGGCTGCATGTGCACATTCCACTGCATTGTAAAATAATAATTATCATAAGATATGCCACACCGCTTGTGTGACGTGAGCGTGTGTTGTGAAATGTCTTATAAGAATTCTTATTTTACAATTCAGTGGAACATGCATGTACATGCACAGGCAACCTGTGTGGCTCGGCCTTAATTCCATACATTTTGAATCAGGATTGCAAACGCTATATTTACTGTTTTGTAAACTGGATATTGGGCTAAACTAGATTTGGTCAGCTAAACAAGCTTATACTAGGACAGCAGCCTTAGTTCAGACATTTATCTATTCGCTTATTAGTCCTATTGATTCAATTGATTGACCTATACATGGACATCATGAGTATACCCCGTTATCGGAGGTGCAATTTGGTAGCTCGACATTCGTAAGGATGGGTAAAAATATTTATGATGTCGATATCGATATTCTTCCTTTTTCTTGGCAATTAGTTTTATATACCACTAGCTTTTGCCCGCGGCTTCGTTCGCGTTAAATTCGGGGTAACATTATATGTCTTTCCCAAAGTCTCATATAAAATTTCACCCCCTCTTTTAAGGGGTTGGGTGCAGATTTCCAAAAAAAAATTATGCATTTTTTTGTCAGTCACAAATAGTCCGCATACCAATTTTTAGCTTTCTACCTTGAAAATTGCAGAATGCTTCATACAAACTTCCACCCCCCATTTTAGGGAAGTGGGGGGTTAGAAAGAGACAAAAAGTAGCCTATGTCACTCTCCATCCCTTACTATCTTCACTTAAAAAATCACGTCAATTCGTCGCCCCGTTTTGCCGTGAAAGACGGACAAACAAACAAACACACACATACACTTTCCCATTTATAATATTAGTATGGATTTTCAGGCTAAAATTTTACATGTTTTTTTTTGTCACCCATGATAATCATTGTCATCAGAAGTAGAAACCATTATCAATAACAATAACGATACCAATAACGATATGGTTGCTATTTTAATTTTCTAATGTTTCGAGTTGCAGGGTCGTACCTGAGCGCTCTTGAGATAAACCTCACCCATAGGTACAATACTGGCCACCTATACTGAAAATAAATTGTTATCTCACAATAATATTCCGGTTTATTTAGCTGTATTTACGAGCATATTTCATTCGTATATAATATTTCATTATATTGAAAATGCAGTCACTTCCCGCAGAATACCCTGAACTCCAAAAAAAATCTGATTGAAAATTGTTATTTATAAAAATGAAAAATGTTTTTTTAATTAGTCAAGTTTTACAAAATAAACACTTTTAATTAAAGTCTTAGACTCTCATTATGGTACAGGAAAAATTTCGACAAACAGCTAGTATTTCAAAATAATTTTACCCATCCCTAAGAATGTCAAGCTACCAAATTGCACCTCCGATAACGGGGTCTAATCATGAGAGACTGAACACTAGTGTAAATCCAAACACTAGGTAATTAATGTAATTAGTACTTAGCAACTTGTATTGGTAATTGAACTTTGCACTTTAAATATTTTGTAGCAACAATTAAACACCTTCGCTGAGGCAGTTAACATGGAGTTAGCCATACTTGTAAGGGAGTTGATCGACCTGATGCCGCAGCATACATGTTAATCAGTTTGGTCTTAGGCAATAACAAAACTAGGCGAAACATTAGTGTGCTAAGCTAGACACAACTACTTGTTCTCAATATGCTTGAGAAAAACTAAGACAGCCTAAGACTAAACTAGTCGGCTCGTAACATATGCATTTTTCAGCCTAAATTAACATCTGTTTTGTTAATAAATGTATGATTACTTTTGTATTTATTTAGTAAAAATAAGTTTTAACTGTTCATCTACTCTTTATCTTAACACTTTGCATAACTATAATTCGATCTGCATGAAGTATCATCATTTTATGGCAACTGGCAAAGTAGGGCTGAATTAATAATTAAGTATTGCCTTCAATTTTAAAGACTTCTCTTAATGTTCTGTTATGTTGCAGCATAATATTATGCCATAGACATACATGTTGAAATTAAGTTGAAAAATATAAATTATTAACAAAAATACAATTCAATAGGTGAGCTGTTCTCATGCAATTTAGTTCATCATCTATGTAATTAATTACAGTTAACAATATTTTAAAATGAATAACCACTAGTTTGAGTTTATTTTTTCTTTGTTATGAATTTGACGAAAAAAGCTTATTTATTACTCACAACTCACAAGTCTTACAAAAAACTTAGTTCCATGCAATTTATTTTTTAATACCATGACGGTGGCAAACAAGCATACGGCCCGCCTGATGGTAAGCAGCTACCGTAACCTATGGACGCCTGCAACTCCAAAGGAGTTACATGCCGACCCTTTACGAAAAGGAGGATTCACTGTTAACAATTGAATTGTGTTGTTAGTACAATAGAGAATGCACCAAAACATGCTGCCTTCATTGTCTGGAATCAAATTTTTAACCTTTGCAATATAAATTGGCAGTCATGTTACACTACAAAACTAACTTACAAGGTATGCTAAAGGCTAGAGCCGGCTTTCCAAATCGAATAGGCCCTTACATTAAATGGACTCTACATTTTGTTTGTGAATACCTCATATAATGAAGCATATTTATGCTGAGTATGAACATCCTAACTGTGACAGTTTTTGACATGATTAGCTTGTTAACTTTACAACTCACTTTAAGATTTCGAAGGAAGAGATTATCAATTCATCGGGATCTTTTTTTTTTGTGCTATTTTATTTTTGTTTTTTTATGTATTGTCACCTATTATTCGAAGACAGCTTGACCGATTTGGAAAATTCTTTGTTTGAAAGCGTATACTTCACAGTTGGTCCCATTGTAACCAGATCAGGATCTGATGATGGGATCCTGGAGAAATCGAGGGAACTCTTTAACTATTATAGGCACACCTATAGTGATTTGAGTATTTTTTACAGCAGCTCGAGCATTTGCTTTTAGAAAGGTGGATGCTAAGTGAAGTCGGTTCTTTTTTGTTTAAAATTATAAAAATATAAAATGTATAATACTTCTCAAGAAGCAGCAACTTGCAGCTGTAACAAAAAATAAAATTTGTCTTGTAAGTAAACCAAAAGTATTTGTTTGTGTAAATGTGAGTCTGATTATAAAGAAACATAAATGTGTACTGTCATTCTCGTAGCGTTTGTTCCGACTTTTTTGCTACGGCTCCATTAGGCCTGGGGCCTGGGGTCTGCTTGGCAACCTTATCCCAGAAACTAGCGTAGTCATTAGTTTTTAAGAAAGAGACTGCTATCTGACCTTTCAACCCAGAAGGAAAACTAGGCCTTATTGGGTACAGTTTCCTTACAATGTTTTTCTTCTGATAAATTCTTCTGATGATGATATTTCGTAGGTAAAAATTTTGTTATGGAATCATAATAGGATTACAGTTAAAAGATTTCCCATTTACGCACTTCAAAATCGATATGGAGTGACGTTACGTCAATATTATGGCAGTACAGTAATACATTGTTGTACAGAAACGTTAGAAGCCAATAAAGATGGCTTCATACGCACACAGTGGAGTTCATCCCCAACCATCGTGGAATACGAACAAGAGTTGCAGAGCCAAAGTTGCTCAAATAAGACAAATTTAATAGGCGGCATAATACTTAGTATATTAACTGATTTCAGAGCTGCGATGGAGGGTCAATGTGTCTGGAGCTGGCCCTTGAAGGCGAGCGGCTGTGCAAAGCCGGGGATTGTCGCGCGGGCGTGGCTTTCTTCCAGGCCGCCATTCAGGCCGGCACCGACGACCTGCGCACTCTCAGCGCCATCTACAGCCAGCTTGGGAATGCTTACTTCTACCTTGGCGACTACAACAAGGCGATGCAGTACCATAAACATGACTTGACTTTAGCTAGGTAAGTTTATTTATACAAAATCAATTACCATCAACCGGAAACAACGGATTGCCGGCTATATTCGCTTCCCAAGGCTACAGGACGCCACTTTATAATAAATAGATATAAATTGGCACATGGTGTTCAAAACAATAATTAATGCTCTAGACACTATATGTAACTCCATTTAACACTGTGAGTCTTAGAGAACTCTGGGAATGATACTCACCATCCGAAAACACAACACTACGAGTATATTAACTGCTTAGTTACTAGCAGTGCTCAGTTCAATGGCTGTGGTCTTCTTTAAGCTGAAGCTACTTGCCCAGTTGGGCTTCTCGAGATCCTTACCAACATATGAGGCGCTAGTGTGATGGCAATGTTTTCGAGTGTATGTTGTGTAGTTTTCTCTGTCCATTTCTGCGACTTGTGGGGTGTTATTAAATTATTATATTTAAGGAATTTGAATTGAAGCATATGTATAAATTGTTTTTAGGGTTCCGTAGCCAAATGGCAAAAAAACGGAACCCTTATGGATTCGTCATGTCTGTCTGTCTGTCTGTCCGTCCGTATGTCACAGGCATTTTACTCGGAAACTATACGACGTATCTGAATGAAATTTACACATAAGGTGTATTTTGTATGCAGCTACTTAGTTATGTAGTTAAATTTAAAAAATATATATAGGTAACTAAATCCATACACTTAAAACTAAATTTAAAAAAATTTTTTTTACCAAATATCAACATGTGACACATCAATCGGTAGGTCTTTCAAAATAACATTGAGGTTTCTTTGACTATTTTGTGATTAAGTGAATATTTTCTGAAATAATCGCTTCGAAAGTCAGAAAAGTTGTGTAGTCAAAAAATATGAAAAAAATTGAAGAGATGCGCCTTATCATATACTTTCTACGAAAATTGTTTTGAACATTATCGGTTCAGCCATTTTTGAGTTATCTCCAAATAACTTCTTCCATAGTCATCAGATACGACCTTTTGGTATTAGTTTGGTTCTTATTCCATTGAAGGTACGGAACCCGGTTTTTTTTTTAAATAATTACTTGTCCAACTTACAGGACGATGAATGACAAACTAGGCGAAGCCAAAGCATCGGGAAATCTAGGAAACACTTTGAAAGTGATGGGGAAATTCTCGGAAGCCATCAAATGCTGCAAACGACACTTAGAGATATCTCGTTCCCTCGGAGACCGGCTAAGCGAAGGCCGCGCACTGTATAACCTGGGCAATGTGTTCCACGCGCAGGGCAAGCAACTGGGACGCGCCGGCCAGAACGACCCCGGACACTTCCCGCAAGAAGTGAGAGACTGTCTCATGCAGGCTGTATCTTATTATGAGTAAGTACCTACTGAAATTTGTTGTTTCATTATCCGTCTGTCAAAACGGGTTTGAATTAGAAAGAGAGGGTGTTTAAAACCAATATCAAGTTGAAGAGTTGACGTTGATTTTAGCGAGAGCCTGTGTGATGCCAAGCCTTAGTTTGTTGTAATAATTTACAGAGATAATCTCGAGCTGATGAGAAGCCTAGGTGACAGGCAAGCGATGGGTCGCGCTTGCGGCAATCTCGGCAACACTTGCTACCTCTTAGGAGATTTTGCAAGAGCGATCCGCTACCACACCGAACGACTCCAAATCGCACAAGAATTTGGCGATCAACCGGCTGAGCGACGAGCTAACAGCAACCTTGGGAACTCACATATATTCCTTGGTGAATTTGAGAATGCTGCTGAACATTACAAGTAAGTACATCAGATAAATGTTATTGTCACTACACAACACCAGACAAATGTGAACCAGAACCTTTACTTCATGCTCACTTTTCTGTCCCTGGCTGTCTTGTTTCGGTTTTATATAATTCATGTCAAAATAGATACACAAGTAAAATCATTACTTCATTAGAATATCGTAAAATACGAAATGAGCAGCAAAAACTCAGATTTTTCATATATAGGCTCAATTTTACTGGTAAAATGGCTGGTATAATTCTACACTATGAACAGTATTACTGAATAGCATAACCTAACAACATTTAATGCTGAATAAATGTTTGTATGTACAGTCGAGGTCAAAAATACCTTTACAGTTGAGTGGTACAAAAATAAATTTACATTTAAATAAGTTTACACACTACATGACAAAAACATGCTTACAACACACATGACAGATTCATCTTTTCACTTGATGCACCAAAGTTCAGTTTACAATCTGTCTTCCATAGAAACATTGTCACAAATTGTGACATAATAGGTTTACATTGCATGTTACAGAATTAGATTTCCTGTTGATGTGCCGTAATAGTAGTTTATGTAACTGTTACGTAATAAGGGTCCTTAAAACATGAGTGTGGTTTTATGAAACGAGCCGCAGGTGAGTTTCATAATAAGATCACACGAGTGTTTTAAGGCCTAATTACGTACAGTTGCATACACTGCTTTATCTACACTCATATTATTTATTCTAAATGCCGTATTCGGAAACCATAGAATGGCCGCCATTGCACCGCCATGGCCAACTCGATTGTGCCGGCGGTCGGGGAGGCGCGTGTCGACGGCCGCGCGGGAACGTGCAGGTGTACATTATGTCATCAAAACTCATAATCATAACACATCAATAGTTGAGCATGTAAAGTTAAAATTACGTTACTGCCACAGATAAAAAGCTTTTCATAGTAAAATCGGTCGTGGTAATGCTAGCCATTGCCTACCATTTTCGAACACGTTTTAGAGAACTTACAATATGAGTGTAGATAAATATGTTTACAGATTTGATGGGCCCGTTCTTAATTTGAATAATTACCAATTTTCTATTCACAATAGCCGATGTAGTGAAATTAAGAACGTTCAATAGAATTCTAAGGGCCTGTTTCACAATCTCCAGATAAACTTAACTGCCAGTTAAAATTATTGCTATCCTTTACTCCAGTCATATAAAAGGAGAGGACAGCAAACATTTATCTGACAGATATGCTTTAACTGGAGATTGTGAAACAGTCCATAAATATATTAACTACTAGCGACCCGCCCCGGCTTCGCACGGGATAAAAAATGGTTATTGTGGGTTATCCCTAAGAGATAGATATATATACCATCGCGGACTTTTTTGTAGTACATTATTTAGTAATACTGTGGTACATTATTTTGATCTATCTCTTAGGAGCGTTTCTCTTCTCTCAGCCAGCGTTTGCAATGTAAGCGCAAAAAATGGGTTTATTTACGACATCACATTAGAAACCTTTTAATGGCCTCCTAGCCTAGTCGGTAGTGACACTGCCTACGAAGCAGGAGGTCCCGGGTTCGAAGCCTGGTCAGAGCATTTATTTGTGTGTTTATCACAGATATTTGTTCCTGAGTTATGGATGTTTTCTATGTATTTAAGTATTTATCCATATTTATCTAATATATATATCGTCGTCTAGTACTCATAACACAAGCCTTATTGAGCTTACCGTGGGCCTAGGTCGATTTGTGTAAGATTATCCTATAAGATTTATTTATTTATTTAAACCTCTAAAATCTTTAGTGTTTCTCTACTATATTATGCATGTATTATACATATAAACCTTCCTCTTCAATCACTATCTATTAAAAAAATAAACGCCACCGCATCAAAATCCGTTGCTTAGTTTTAAAGATCTAAGCATACATAGGGACAAACAGCGGAAAGCGACTTTGTTTTATACTATGTAGTGATGTCGTTCGTATGGTCAGCGTTAAAATCCATGAGATTTTCTTCGGCCTCAGCTGTTTGATCCCAAGCATCAGTAGGCTTTCCCAAATGAAATAAGCACGCTCTTGTTGTTGGAGAAATATATAAATGTAACTTCATTAAGATTTTTGCCTTCATAAGTGTAGGAACATCATAAATTTCAGTGTTTGGACACCCGCCGAATATACAAGAACTCCACTCGGGTGTTTTACGAAGTAACATCACTGAGTCAGGAATTTCAGCACTCAGAAATATTTTTTGTCACAGAATTTATTATTCTTACAATCCCAAATTGAAACTGACTGACGTGCAAAATAGTTCATTGACATATAAAAAGATCGAATGGAGCTGTCAGTCAGACGCTAACCACCATAAATTTAATGCAACACAAGCACCAATAAAAATAAACGAGAATGCTTTTATATTGTTTTTTTAACATGATCGCAATACATCTTAGTCCGGACCACTTTAGGGGTTCAATAGCATGATAGGCACGACATCTCATGACCACTTTATGGGTCTTTGGCGTTCAAAGGGTTAAAAGGAACTCTTACATGATTTGAGATGTGTTAGAATATGATACTAAGGATTTTTTGTCGACATACTATATAATGTATGTAAAAACACTAAACCAAACAAATACAGCTAATAAAATAGTACTATTTTTAACTCCCTTAATAAACAGTAAATAATAAAGCCGAAAGTTAGTAAAGTTTAGTTAGCGTTAATAAATAATGAAGCTCTCTTTATAAAGCCGAAATTTATATTTATGACGGTTTCATGTCATTATTAAAATTAAAAACGGGCTAATCAAATCTGTAAAGATATTTATGTAATAATAGGTGTACGTAATCGAAAAGTAAGCTTGATTGTAAAGTTTCTAATGTCACTGAAAATGTAAACGTATTTACGGCACATTGGCAGTAAATCTTATTCTGTAACATGCAATGTAAATCTGTTATGACACAATTTTTGTAAATGTTTTTATGGAAGACAGATTGTAAACTGAAATTTGGAGCATTAACTGAAAAGCAGAATCTGTCATGTGAGTTGTAAGCATGTTTTTGTCATGCAATGTGTAAACATATTTAAATGTAAAGGTATTTTTGTAACACTCAACTGTAAAGGTATTTTTGACCTCGACTGTACATACGAGGGCTGCCTTTGAAGTTCTGTCGTTTGCAAATCAACCGTGATTATTTGAAAAAAACTAGTATCATCTTATAATATTTGAGTTTTGAATTCGAAAACAAAAGAATGACTCAAGATCGGCCGAACCGTTTTAGTATAGCGTCGGTTCAAAGTTGACAAGTCAGTTGTGAAAATGGAAATTTCGCAGGAAAATTTGCAACTTGAAAAAGGATTTAACGCGTCTTCAGTGCTTTGAAGAGTTGGACTTAGGTTTTTAATAATAAATCACCATTCATCCGGACTGTGGAACGTTGGTATTGAGAATTTCAACGTGGTTGTTCTAGTCTTAGTGATATGCATCGTGAAGGCCGACCAAAACAGCCGTAACCCAGGAGAACATTGATGCTGTACGGCAACTGATCGTCGAAGATCACCATGCGATATACCGTGAGATAGAAGCTTCATTAAGCATTTCAAGGACCAGTGTTTAAAATATTTTGTATAGGCGTAAAAAAAATGATCTCACGCTGGATATACCACATTTACTTAGTGAAGACCAAAAAAACGGCTCGCGTTAGATAATGTCGCAAAACTCTGCGGCAGTTAAACCCAGGAAACTCTAAACACGTTTATGACATTATCAGTGGTGACGAATCTTCGATATATGCCTACGATCCGGATTCTAAACAGCAGTCGACTGTTTGGGTGTTCCAAGATGAGCCAAAACCGACCAAAGTAATACGCTCATGAAGCATTTCGAAAAAAATTGTCGCCACGTTTGTAGCGAAAAGTGGCCACGTTTGATTGATTAGAAGATCGTAAAACAGTTAATGCTGACTAGTATACCACTGTTTGTTTACCAGAAGTTATCGGCGAGTGCTGAAAAAATAACCCAAGACGTCGGATAGTACTGCACCACGATAACGCGAGCTCGCACACCGCCCGGCAGACTACGTTTTTAAAAGAGCAAAACGTCGAAGATCTGGAACACCCGCCGTACAGTCCAGACTGAAGCCGTAATGATTTCGTCACTTTTCCAAAAATCAAGTTGGTACCGGACGCCTGAAGAAGCGGTTGAGGCATACAAAACGGTCATTTTAGAGACCTCTGACTGCGGACTGGAATAAGTGTTTCCATAAGTGGTCCCATAGAATGAAAAAGTGTAATAAATATCACGGTGATTAGGTGATTACTTTGAAAAACAATAAATACCATTTAACATTTAAATTGTCTTTAGTTAGTTCTTCGAAACGACACAACTGAAAAGGCACCTCTCGTACTTTTAAATGTACATGAGTACTGGCCGTAAACATGGACGCAAATGGAATAAGCGTTACTTAATAACTAAATTAGTACCGGAGCGCACATATGTAAATGCTAAAGGAGTATTTGGCCGCTATGTTTTTGTACTATTTCTATTTCCAGAGATGCATCACAAAACTAGGGCCCCCTTTGCAATAATCTAACAAGTCCTGTGTGGTAACCTCGCGTAGTCTTATGAGTATATATGCTCAATCCTGTAGTTGAGGAGTTGAGGTGATCTATGCTTAATAGCGAACTTACCTTTGGAGTATCCGCGCTGTTTGACGTGGACCTTATTACTGAACAATAAACTCTCGACCATGAGTCCTGTCCTGTCCTGTCCTTAGCAGTGCAACGCTATTTGGCCTAATTATATGCACACGCGACGTAATAATATTGAAATCGTTAATATTTACGAATAATTATAAACAGTGACAGGCAGTTGGGTAAAACTGACGTGACATTTTTCTTACATGCCGTACTCGTATTTATGGTACTGACGCGACTTTGTAAAAAGGTTAATTTAATACCACGCCAATTTAATATATAGTCAACATTTTTACGATGCTACTTACTGCACTTACTCAAAGCAGATATTACATGAATATTTCACACATTTTAAAATTAAATAAGTATACCTAATTATGTTTTTCATTATAATTTGGACTTGGTTACGTTATTGAGTTAAAAGTTAGCTGCATACATGAAACAAATGTCAGATGCTGATGCTAAATACTAAATTGTTATTGTTGATCATACTTTGTTCATTAATCGGGCAACAATAATTCTGCTTGCGAATTCTTTATTAGCTACTGCGTAATAAATACTTCTAACGGCCTCTTAGCCCAGTCTTAACTCAGGAGGTCCCGGGTTCGAATCCTGGTCAGGGCATTTATTTGTATGTTTATCACAGATATTTGTACCTGAGTTATGGATGTTTTCTATATATTTAAGTATTTATCTATATCTATCTATTATATACATCGTCGTCTTGTACCCACAACACAAGCCTTATTGAGCTTACTGTGACTAGGTCGGTTTGTAAGATTGTCCTACAATATTTATTTATTTTATACTTTGTAATTATACCCATTACTTACTGATACAAAGTACTCACAATTTTACCAAATAATGACATTTATGCTCTCTATGTCAGGTCACAAGTTGGTATTGCGGCTACTAGAGTTTGTCCGGAAAGAAAAGTATCATGGTTTATATGGTCATGATACTCATGATCTTTCCGGACCGGACAATAGGTAGTACCATGTAAAAAAACTACCATCTTGTAGCCAAAGCTCTAATAAATTAAAAAAAAAATTAAACATCTTGACAGGTACATTATAGGGGATGATTATTTTAAAAATTAATTATATATTTTTTTGTTCGGTAAATTAAAACAAAAAAATTATATACAAAGGTTCCATAATTACAGTTAAAAGTTAATTGTTTTAATGTAATGTATTATCTCTTAAAATATCCGTGACTAATTTGTTAGCACCTTATATAATTTAGATGTCAAGAGTTTGTACGGTTAGAAAAGTCTCGTGGTTTATACGGGAACTCATATACATATTTTACAGGACTTCTCTTTCCGCGCAGACTAATCGATTTTTTAAATATCAATATTATTAAAAAATTTGAGTGTAATGAAAATGTATTGTTTATTATTCGGTTAGTTTATAAATAACCATTACTTTTATTGAAATAAAAGCCTATATATCTAATTTAGAGCATAACAAGGATTGTGAAGTAGATTAGTGTACGTCAGTGGTTATTTTTGAATACTGGGCTATGCTAAAAGACACATTATTGTAATTATATCGTGTTCTATATATTTTTTTTAATTTGCATACCTATGTATGTTAGCTGTAATTCTTATAATGTTGGCTCTTGCGAATTTATATTTATAAAGAATGCGGTAAATTTAGTTTACACAATACATGTAGTTGTGAACGAGCTTAAAAAAATAAAACAATCTGGTAATGTGAGTAAGTTACATGTGCAACCAAGGATCGAATACAGGTATTATGTTCACAGAAATTAACTGGTATTCAGTTTCGGTATCTCGGTTTTTAATGAATATTTATCAATATTTTACGGATAATCAGATAATTTATTGCCCTTGCCTAAATTACATTTAAGAATATCATGTAAATATTGCGAAAGTCGGGCGCTATTTTTATTTTTAGTAATACCGGCAATATATAAACAAAGGCGAGCTTATCCCTAAAAGTTGTAAAGAAGTACGATTTGACAGGCGCACTTTGGCTTTGGCCGAGGAGCTAGGTGACGCCGCCGTGGAGGCGCAAGCGTGCTACTCGCTGGGCAACACGTACACGCTGCTGCGCGAGTACCGCACCGCCGAGGAGTACCACGCGCGCCACCTCGCCTCGGCGCGGAGGCTGCAGGACCGCGTGGGCGAGGGCCGCGCCTGCTGGTCGCTCGGGAATGCTCACGCTGCGCTGGGGAACCACGAGAAAGCGCTTTATTATGCCAACGAGCACTATAATATCTCCAAAGAGGTATGTTAAACAGCACGTCACATTAAACTTCACTAAATTACAAAGTAGTCTTCCAATACTTGTTACGGCTGTTATGCGTGATCAATGATCATACAGACAAGTTATCCATATCACCAAAAGTCGGGTGAAGTGTTTCGAGAGCTTTGAGCATTTTGACTGTGGAAATAGTAAGTATATTTAGTCAACAATAGGTTTCATTCACAGTACAATACAATATTCTTTCTTGTTCACCAATAGTAAATAATTCACAAACGGAGAAACTAGTATGGGATATTAGAGTGGTAGACAAAAGGCGGTCTTATCGCTAAAAAGCGATCTTTCAAAAGAATCAACAAAATTGAATACGAGTAGGTAAAACTGGATTTAGTATTGAATCGGTAAATAAATAGTTAACATACATACACTACATAAATCAATAGTTACATAAACATACATACTTATAATTCTTATAAAAGTACAGCGACGAGTATTCAGTTATTTTACACGACCATTTACCATCATCATTCTCCTAACAGTTGTCGAGCTTTTGCCACGGCCCAATTGAGCTTGGGGTCCGCTTGGCAACCTAATCCCATGAATTGGCGTAAGCACTATTTTTTACGAAAGCGACTGTTCTGACCTTCCAATCCAGAGGGGAAACTAGGCCTTGTAGTGGTAGCCGTACGATTAAAATAACCGCAAATCGATCTACAGTTTAGCCGTTTGGCACACGCATACTAGAGGTCAAAACAATTTTTTTGACCCGCAGTTCTTAAAAAAAAATCTCTTAGGAGGGGAGTGCCGAGACATTTTTTTATTTGTATGAAAAAAAAATTTTTTTTTTTCAGAAACTATCGTGTGTGGTATCTTATGAAAGGGAACTTTGAGGCGATTCTAAAAATATATCACATCATTACATTTCAGCCGTTTTTTTTTAATTGACACAAAAATAATTTTCGAAACATACCAAGTTTGGGCTCCTCCAGACACGATATGGCTGATTTTTTTTAAATACAATATACCACAAATAATACATAATATCCTCATATCTAACCTCAAAAAAGCAATTTTGAAAATAATTTCATTAAGTATTTTTTATTAATTTTTCAATATTACAAAGTAACACAGTTCTACTTCAATACCTATTTGGCGTGACTTATGGAAATGTAGTACAGATACGGTACATATTAATCATAAAATGATAAGTAGTATCCATATATCCAACGGAAAATACCTCTGTAACCATTAAACTGCGTCTTTTCATCAGTTGGTATAGTTTTTGTGGTAGATACTGACTTAAAACGTGGCTGAAAGATGAATTAAAGATGTTTATTGTTTATTAAAGAATTAAAGATGTATATTATATCCTAAGGGATTTTTTTTAAAGAACTGCGGGTCAAAAAATGTGTTTTGACCTCTAGTATGCGTGTGCCAAACGGCTAAACTGTACATCAATTTGCGGTGTTTCCTTGAAATTGGGCTTGTACGGCTACCACTATTGTTAGGATTAGGTCCGGTTATCTCACGATGTTTTCCTTCACCCAAAAGCAACTGGTAAATATCAAATGATATTTTCTACATAAGTTCCTAGAAACTAAGTGGTACGAGCCGGGGTTTGAACCCGAGACTTTCGGATTGAAAGTCAGACGTCTTACCGTCACGCTACCAGCGCTTCCACGCTTCATATTTACCGTGGTTGCCTGTACAAAGAAGCTTATTAAGTTCTTATTAATTGTGTATTTACACAGAACTAAAATCTACTACAGTAGCACCTGCTACAATTCTTACCTACTTTCTCTACAATTCTTTACTTATCTACCTTATTTCGAAAAATTACACAAATATTGAATTCTGTGAAAATTTTAAATCTTAAATGCAACTCTAAAACGTAGTGAGCACGAGGCAAAATTATGTAACAGCGTTTTTGTAATGTTTTGTAGTTGGGCGATGTCCTCGGAATGGCGACAGCGCAAATGAATATCAGCGATCTCCGCAAAGTGCTGGGGCTGCCGGTCGACTCGGAGCCCGCGCCGCCCGGCGTCCCGGACGACGGCAGCGCTCCTCGCACGCCCTTCAACGCTCTGCGCGTCCGCAGACAGAGCATGGAGCAACTCTCCCTCATACCTGTGAGTACTATCAATGTGAGGCAGATATACCTCTAGTTCCTAACAAGGGAGCCACGGTTAAATATATGGCATCGTCAACTTTAAACCGCAATCGTGACTTTCATACGAAAACAAGTCCTAATAACTGGTACTTTTAGTGCCTATCATTGGGTAGTTTACCCTATCTCGTCCTAACAAATCGTCAGGTACCACCACCAAAATATTACTAATTGCAAAAAAGTATTAAACGAAAGTCAACGTTGTTTTGTTACAAGTGCAGTTCATTTCATTATAGCTATGAACTACCTTTTTTTTTTACTTCTTGGTCGTAGTTGGTGAGTTTTGTTTGTCACCCAACGATATAGATGTAAAACTTGCAGGTAGTGTAGGGTAAATGTCCTAGTTATCGACCTGCTAATGCCGAATGTTCGACGTTTTTGCTGTTTAGAGAAGACATGTACAGTCAACCCAAAACTATGTATGCACTTTTGCTTCTTACAGCATTGTGATAAGGTTCAAAATTGTAAACGTATTTTTGGCGTAGACTACCTACTCAACCTACTGGGACAGTGACACGAAATCGGACTTCTACCTTACCAACTACGCATTATTGTGTATCTTTAAGATATAATATTACTGTATTACTGTTTTGAAAAAATAAGTCCATCCGAGTTTCTTGCCGGTCATAATACTTCTCGGGTCAGAGGTGTAGGGTTAGAACCGGTGGTAGTTTTTTTTTCTCTCTGACGTTCATAAGTGCATTGTAATGTGCCTAAATTGAAGAATAAATATCTTTTATCTTTTTCTACCAATAAAATAATCAGTAATGATAACTCCTTGGCCAGATTTGGCCACGGCTACTGTCAACTCCGTTGCCATCGCTGGTGAGCTTGTATGTAATAGACTTGTATTAGGCGCTAATTAGAATAAGTACATAACATTTTGCCACTTTTTAGATAACCCCCGACGGCAAAAAGACCGAGGAGGAAGAAAAGGATAAAAAGCCGGAAGTGGTGCGGACAGAGTCCGAGGATAACCCCGTGGAGTCGTTCTTCGAGCTGTTGACCCGGTGCCAGTCGGAGCGCATGGACGAGCAGAGAGCGACGCTCAACGGCAACAAGGAGAACAGGCCCAAGGCGAAGAGCTCCAGCAACAAGCTGCAGCGGTCTGCTAGTAGTGGCAACCCTAACAACGGGTAAGTTTTGTTCTTGGCCTTACTTCTAGACTTTGAAAACAGTGCTGGGTAACTAAAGAAACGATTTATAGTAAAACTAGTACTTGGCCTCGAACTCAGACGATTTATATAAAAAAACGAGTTGACCAGTATAGTTGACCTATAACGGGCCTGGTCACATTTGAATTAAAAAACAATTGCCTCACCTACGCTTTTATCAAATTGACAAGAGTAAAATGCAAGAACTCCATTCACTATGCTCGCTCGTCCGACTATAAGTATTGATATGTTGCGTCAGGTTTCACAGCTCCGGAAGAAACGGTAGATTGGCGTCAAAACAACAAATCAAAAGTTTTCCTCAATAAAATACAATATTGTCAATCATGTACACCAGGGCTAGGAGGACCTCGAATCTCGATGTCTCCATCTATCTATATGGGGATTTTGAGAAAAATATAACCCAAGCAAATATTTTATTTCGGTTATTTCTGCTCAGAATCAGGAGGCTGCTATCGATCACAATAATAATAAAAAGTTTCCCAATATTTTTTGTCAGTTTAGTGACGCGTTTATACATACATTCTGTATTAACCGTCAAAAAACTGACAAATAATATTGCTTGGATTATTGGCGATTTATTTCAAACGTGGGTAAGTTTTGTTTTTGAAAACCCCCATATATCTCCATTGCTTGCCATTTTAAGTGACAGAGACAGATATAGTCGAAACTTATTGGGGTACCCAGCTATGCAGCATTTATAATTTTTAAATTAAAAAGTTAAAAGTGTGTTTTTTTTTTAATTACCGCAAACTGTTAAGGAATACTAAAAAGTCTCGTTGCCAACAATATAGTCTACAATCGGATAAGTCAAACCTTAATTATTTTAATCTTCTTTTTTTGTCGTAGTTGCTTAAAAAAATAACCTCGCGTGTAGTATAAAAATAGCTTTATAAATAATTTATCTATTGAAAAGAGTTATACAAAGGCTCAGTTTATCATGATCTTGACAGTTTGTATGATTATTATCTGATCACACTTAGGATATCGTGGCGGATAATGTTATCGTTTCAAAACACCGTTTTCCTGTAATAGTACTTGTTAAGAAAAAAAAGTAACTACCTAGGTTACTACGCATCGTCTGTTAATAGCAAATGTCAGTGTATTTTCCGTATCAAAAAATCTGTAAAAAACAAGTGACGCTCGCTTATCAGTACTATACCACAATTTTAGATAAGTAGCAAGTGTTTACGTCACAGCATAAGAACCTTGCGTTTTAAGTAGAGCGCTAGACGCGCAAAGTCAACACGGTGTCTGAAGCCGCGAACTATAGCTGATCTATGCACAATGGCTCTCGCGCGCAGTTTCAATGTCACTTGAGCGGCAAATCGCGTGCTTGTTATACTGGTACCATTGTTTCACGCCATACACCTGCAAAACATGGACAGCCATGAATCCGAGAAATTATTAAAGTACGTACGTATTTAATTAAGGTTTTTTCGCGCTTATATATGTATAAGTGCATATATTATTTTTAAAGTTAATACAATGCGTTTGTTGGGTAATCATGTTTTTTAAAATGTTAGCTATGATATATTTATTAAAGATTAAAGTATTGTTGTACGAGTGATTGTAATGCTAGAACTGAGTTTCGGGTTTAAATAACTATGAAATGTTGTCAGGAATTTTGCTATGAGTATATACTGTGTAGTTAAATTATCTCAGTATTAGACACAGAGTATTTTTTTTTCTCATCCGAAAGATCCCAACATGCATATTTGTGTACATATGGGTTAATATCCTAGCATTTACCCATACCAGGGGAATTTTCTATTGTAAGTGGCGGCTTTTCATATATCTTTCTACCGTTTAGTAGGTTTTTTTTAAATACAGACATAATATTTCGCTCTAGTACCATTCACTCTAATGTGATATGATCTATGTGAAATAGTGCACAAAACTGGTCAATCTGGTCACCATACCAGCATGCTGGGCAATCTGGACACCATAATCCAAAATCATATCTAAATCTAATAAAATCTTCGGTGAAGGAAAACATTGTGAGGAAACCGGATCTAATCCTAACAAGGCCTAGTTTCCCCTCTGGGTTGAAAGGTCAGATGCCAGTCGCTTTCGTAAAAACTAGTGCCTACGCCAATTCCTGGGATTGGTTGCCGAGCGTACCCCAGGCTCAATAAAGCAAAAAGCTGGAACAAACGCTAGGACGAAGAAAAAATAATAGTATTTTATACAATCGTGACATAGCGAAGAGCTTTTGCAGTCGAATACCGCCGGCAATATAATATATGCGACCATAATAGCTCCAATGAAAATGATGCGCTAGTAGTTCGGTCTGCAGTCTCAATTCAAGCGTTAAAGTAGACGATTAGAATACAAATCTTATAAAAACTTTAGGGTCAATTTGCTTATATGATTCGTTTGTTATTCCAGGCCCACAGAAGCAATGCTGGATATGATAACGGATAAGCAGTCGCAGCGCATGGAGTCCCAGCGCGCCGAATTGCACCCAGCGCCCAAGAAACTGAGCATAGAGAACAAAGGCGCCTCCCTGCCGGGCTTGCGGCCGCAGCAAACCACCAGCACCAAGCCCGAGGACGACTTCCTGGACATGTTGGCTCGCGTACAGGTATATAACAACTCTGTTTACTACTCTTTGATCATCCTGAAATAAAACGAGCCGCAGGCGAGTTTCATCTAGACACGCGGCAGCGTGTCAAGCCAAGTTCAACTGTTTTAAGACCTAATTACGTACAGTTGCATACACTACTTTATCTACGTCGTTGCACAAAACAGTATGTCGACGTTCGCTAAATGGAAGAACGAAAGCCACGTGAAGGTCAGCTACAAAAAAATGGTCATCGTGTTCCAGTAAAAAAATAGTCACATGAACTGTCGTCTGCGGTATTTCCGGACCGATACGACCTTCAAACCTTCAAGAAAAGAGCGTATTCCCGGCCGGCAACGTGCTTGTGACCCCTCTGGTGTTGCGGGCGTCCATGGGCGGCGTTAATTGCTTACCATCAGGCGATTCGTCTGCTCGTTTGCCTCCTATTTCATAAAAAAAAAATGATAATTTATATTCTGCATGAAAAATCGTCAAACTGCTGTATCCAGGTAGAAAGACCGTGATGACCTGAAGACCGTATGTTTCCGTGACCAGCTGACGGTCTTTTCTTTGTGATACGGCTCCGGTTGACGATTTTTAGGGTTCCCTAGCCAACGAAACCCTTAAAGTTTCGTTTTCTCGGAAACTATAAGCCGTATGTCTAAATAAAATTTTACCATAAGGTGTATTTTATATACTTAGTTTTGTAGCAAAAATGCAGAAATAAAATACGGCATCTGCTTACCATCAGGCGGGCCGTATGCTTGTTTGCCACACAGCACAACCTAGCCCCAAACTAATCAAAGTCGGACACGCGATGACTAGCGAAACTTGCGCCTGGCAGGGGTCTACTAGAAATGTATTTGTTTTTACACGGAAACAGAAGACAGGCAACTTGATTTTCTGCGTTTGTAATTTGTACATGGTGCTAATGCTAAGGTAAATTACGAGTATGTCTAGACTAGGGTCCGGCTCGAAATGAGGCGAAAGAAGTTAAAACCTGGCACTGTCCAGATTATTTTGGGTTGCAAATGATGGAACCAAACAAAAGTTAAGACTTTTCAACCGACTTCAAGATTTCGAAGGAGGAGGTTATCAATTCGTCGGGATCTTTGTTTTTGCTATTTTTTTTTTTATGTATGTTCACCGATTATTCGAAGACGGGTAGACCGATTTGGAAAATTCTTTTTTTGTTTGAAAGCGTATACTTCACAGTTGGTCCCATTGTAACCATGTCAGGATCTGATGATGGGATCCTGGAGGAATCGAGGGAACTCTTCAACTATTATAGGCACACCTATGGTGATTTGAGTATTTTTTACAGCAGATCGAGCATTTGGTGTTGGAAAGGTGGATGCTTAGTGAAGTCGGTTCTTTTCAACCGACTTCAAGATTTCGAAGGAGGAGGTTATCAATTCGTCGGGATCTTTGTTTTTGCTATTTTTTTTTTTTTATGTATGTTCACCGATTATTCGAAGACGGCTGGACCGATTTGGAAAATTCTTTTTTTGTTTGAAAGAGTATACTTCACAGTTGGTCCCATTGTAACCAGGTCAGGATCTGATGATGGGATCCTGGAGAAATCGAGGGAACTCTTCAACTATTATAGGCACACCTGTAGTGATTTGAGTATTTTTTACAGCAGCTCGAGCATTTGGTGTTGGAAAGGTGGATTGCTTAGTGAAGTCGGTTCTTTTTTGTTTAAAATTATTATCTATAGTGTGTGTATTTAACATAATATATATATATATATATATATATATATATATATATACGAAGAGATTTTAATACGATTGCGCGCCATAGCTTTGCGCGAATATCCTGATTTGTGTGAGTGTATTGTTCAGGGCTCCCGCCTGGAGGACCAGCGCTCGGAGCTGCCGCCGCCCAGGCCCGAGGAGCGCGCGAAGACCGTGCCCGACGACGACTTCTTCGCGCTGCTCATGCGCGCGCAGGCCGGAAGAATGGAGGACCAAAGAGCGACGGTGATATATCTCTCATAATCTTATTCATGAATACTACTGTAAAACTTCTTTTAAAACAAGTATTTAAAAAAAACATTTTTGAGTCAAGCTTGTATTACTAACAGTACTCTTCTTTGTACAATCCCTAACTACTCACCACGAATGCAACGAGCCAAAACACGACGGGATAATGTTGAGTAGTTATGGGATTCCTATGGCCACCTTCCTGCTCCATCATCAGATCAGCTCCATGTCCTCAAAATATTGCATTGTCACGAGACTCACGAGATATATACAGAATGGTTTTTCTTTTTGGGTCAGTGAGGGCAGCTACCAGATCCCGTGCTGCTACTCGAAACTGGTCTTAAAAGAAGGTCTTGTTGTTGTTGTTGTTGTTCAATGTTGTTACTGTAATGTCTTCATACAGTATTATGATCCTTAAACGTAACAGGACTGATGGGCGTGATAGAAAAATGCGCAATACATTTTCATTTTTCTCCTTAGTAAAGGTATGGAAAAAGTTATCTTTAATTTGTGGATTTTTAGTACATTACCATAAGTGACCCTTAGGAAACTAACTATTAATACTGGATAGGAATTGAATCGATTGGCATAAAAAAAATAACATGTGAAAAATAAAAGTTTTCATTTACATACAAATTGTACGACAAAAGTTTTCCTCGATTTTCAACCAGAAATTTTTGTTTAGTCTCACAAGTTTTCGATCTAGAATAGGGGAATGGGATCAATTAAAATTAAAAAAATGTTTGTTAAAAATTAAGCAGGGAAAAAATTCTGGTTACTGCCCTTACTGATCCAACAAGAAAATCCACCCTGCATATGCAAAAATTTCAGCTCAGTCGGAAACCGTCAACTGGACCAAATTTAACTTGCAAGATTTACGATTTATTTTAATATTACAGGATGTTGGACAGGTGAAACTAAATAAAAGCTTGTAAAAAGTGCAGTTAAATTTCGTTTGCCTTTAAAATGAAATTATGTACACAAAACCTAATCAACCGACTTCAAGATTTCGAAGGAGGAGGTTATTTCTCTTCGTTCGTATCTTGGACGAAGACGGCTGGACCGATTTGGAAAATATTTTTTTTGTTTGAAAGAGTATACTTCACAGTTGGTCCCATTGTAACCAGGTCAGGATCTGATGATGGGATCCTGGAGAAATCGAGGGAACTCTTCAACTATTATAGGCACACCTATAGTGATTTGACTATTTTTAACAGCAGCTCGAGCATTTGCTTGTGGAAAGGTGGAGGCTCAGTGAAGTCGGTTATTTTTTGTTTAAAATTATTTAATGAACATACCGTGTTTTCTGTAATACGAGCAATAAATTAAAACGTAGATTCTACTCCTCAAACAATAAACTTTTGTTCAAACTTTAAAAAATTATGTTTTTTTTAGATTGTCTCTTTTTGATACAAACTATATATAGTGATTGTTTGTGTTGTGTTTTACACTATTGTGTTTTTAAGGTACGTTAAAGTCCGTCAAATTGACATTGCTTGTCAGTTTTGTCCCCCTACCTACACACATAACATAATAAATTTTGCAATACATTGCGTGTTCGAATAAACTTAAGTGTTTTTCAAATTCGCTGAACAAACATGTCTCATTTGAGGAGTAGAATCAACGTTTTAATTTATTGCTCGTATTACAGGAAACCCGGTATATTTTCACCTAACGCAGAGGTTATTAAAACTTTATTAGGTTTGCATTTAATTTTATTAGTAAGATGAATGAAGCTTATTTTTAAAAAGTTCCCTTTATGATTTAAGGTACAGTCGAGTTCATAAATATATGAGCAAATCCGAGGCTTCAAAAATAAATGAGCATAGAGAGGTACATGCATCTGAACAGATTTACCTGTCAAAAATATGTGTACATAGCACCTGTCATATTAATCTGAGCAAGTCGCACAATAATATGTGAACAACTAAAAATTTATAAATATCTGTACTAGTATTTTTCAAAATTATTTGACCAAGTGAAAATACACAAATACCTACGCAAAACTTTTTTCAAATATTTATAAGCATATATTGGTGCATAAATATGTGTACAGTTGAGTTCGTTAATATCAACACGTCCAATCGAACAAAAATATGTGTACAATATGACAATCTCCGAAAAGAGTGTGCACTTTTCATCGTGACATGTATTTTTGTCTCTTTCACGGATTAGACAGATATTCCCAACCAAACATAATATCAACAAAAACCTTGTCAAAATACGCAGGTAAGGAATAAGTAGCTTAATTTCGGCTTATGACGTCAGATACTCAGTGGCGTGATTAATAGTAGCTAGAGTAGGAAGTGCGAGGTCTTGGGTTCAAATCTGCTGCAATTACAGGGCATTTTTTTTGCTTATTCTATAAAACAAAAAAGACAGAAGTAAAATCGCTAAGAGATCTAATTTACTAACACCTATATATATGTCCCGTCGGGCTACTGCTTAAGTGAACCGAACCCGACCAACTTTCTTTTTATTTTAAACTTAGCGGTATGTACCCCGATGCAACATTATATTTAGGTGTTACCAAATTTGACTTGACGATTTTATTTATTGCTTTTAAACGTTTACTTTTTTGCGTTGGGTTTTTTTTTAATTTTTAATATAGGTTTTATTGTAAATTTTTTAAACTTAGTAAGGACCATAACTTTTAAACTTTCTCGTAAAAATTAGGAACGGTACAACCGATTTAGTGAACGTGATTCTTGATTTATGAACTTGTGTATGAAATATTATCAACCGACTTCAAGATTTCGAAGGAGGAGGTTATCAATTCGTCGGGATCTTTGTTTTTGCTATTTTTTTTTTTTTTTTTTTATGTATGTTCACCTATTGTTCGAAGACGGCTGGACCGATTTGGACCTTCACAGTTGGTCCCATTGTAACCATGTCAGGATCTGATGATGGGATCCTGGAGAAACCGAGGGAACTCTTCAACTATTATAGGCACACCTATGGTGATTTGAGTATTTTTTTTTTACAGCAGATCGAACATTTGGTGTTGGAAAGGTGGATGCTTAGTGAAGTCGGTTCTTTTTTGTTTAAAATTATTTTATATTTACCATCCCTTTTCGGTGAAGGAAAACATCGTGAGGAAACCGGACCTAGTCATAATAAGGCTTAGTTCCCCTCTGGGTTGGAAGGTTAGAGGGTGGTCACTTCCAGAAAAACTATTTGAGGACCTTGGGTGCTCCCATATATCTGATGGCGACTGTACACGACCTTAAACCCATATACCTAGTATACTTTATTACCAACACAAAGTCGAGGCTACATATTTCTGATATATGTATTATTTACATATTTTCAGACGTGACACGACACCTTGAGTTTTTGGCGTTGAATGGTATAAGAATGCATTTAAATAAGTTAAATAAAACGATAAGTATTTTTGAAATTTTTAATATAAATGTGTACATCTTCTAACTAAACTATATCTTTGAATATCTTCTAACTAAACTATATCTTCTATATCAAATAAAACTTACTAAGTATATTAGTTTTATTATTAACTTAATACTTAGTATAACCACCCTCAGCGTCCCGAACTGCCTGCAGTCTGTCTTTCATCGAACGTATCATATTTTGACAAGCTTCGGTCGCCCTGTACGTGTCCCAAATTTCCCTGACGTGTGCTCGTAGGCCGTTTAGAGTTCGAGCCTTCGTAGCATCCCAGTCTTGCACCATCAAACCCCATACATTCTCGATGGGGTTCAAATCTGGGCTTTTCGGTGGCATCTTAATTAATTTCAACTCTCCCAGGGCTTCTTTTTCACCAAGCCTAGAATTGTGGATGCTGCAATTGTCTTGCATAAATTCGACTTTGTGGTTGTCGGGATACACAATTTTCGCAGTGGGCAAGAACGAATATCTTAGTAATTCAAGATAACTTCGAGCATTAAGACGGCCACTTATTTCGCATAATTCTATTGGCCCACTCGAATTCATCCAGCCCCAGAACCCTAGCGAAATTCGTCCGCTACGGCGGTCTGGACGTACGTTTTCTTCGTCATATCTTGTTTTAGGAGTCCGCCAGAGAGATTGTCGCCCATCCGCAGAAGACACGAATACCTTTTCGTCCATGAAGGCCACCCCTTCAAAATTGTAATTCAGATAGCGATTGGCAAACAGCAATCGCAACGTTTTGTGCCTATCTGTTAGTAGAGGTTTCCTCGCAGGTACGCAGTTCTTTAAACCAGCCTCATGCAGTCTGCGACGAACAGTTAAGTTCGAAACCTGTAGGGCAGTCGCTAGAACTGTTGTATTAACGAAGCGTTGTCGTCTTACGCTGTCCACCAACTCCCTATCCTGGGCATGAGTGGTTTTTCGCGGCCGCCCTTTAGACGCATGAGTTTTAACGTCACCTTCTTGAACCCACCGGCTTATCCACAGGTAAACCGTGTTCCTCTGTAACAAAAAGTATATATGGTATGTAATACTAGACATCGAAAATTCGAAATACATGTACTAAAAGTCAAAAGAAAGAATAATTGCAGGCGGTTGGAGACGCTGAAGGTGGGGAAATACCGGGTGTTAATTTCATATAATAAATACCGGGTTTTATTTTATTTATTTATTTATTTTATTCTGAGAACCGACAGCTAACAATTCAGACTAATAATATATGCTAATTATTGGACACAAGTAACAGAAAGCCAATTATAATTATTATTATTGTATAAAATACCTATAGTTTAAAAAAACAAGCTACGTTGGAAGCTTCCAAAAACATTTGTTAGACTTACCATAACGCCCAATTTTTCAGCAATATCTGTTACGTTACTACCGTCCTCATACATCGTAATTATTTTGTGTTTGGTGTGATCGGAAATTCTGTACATCTTGATACGGGAATGTACTATAATTTAATATTCAATGCAATGCAATGAATATTAATTTGTAATGTGATTCCTGAATCACAATCGACAATTGAAGATTGACTTCAATAACTGCTTATCATTTAAACATTTGTAAGTGGCCAGTCATTTGAGTCATCATAGTTGATAACAACCTCTTTCAAGTCGCTTATAAATCATGAGTCATCAAGCATGACTCTTCTATGACATCGTACTTAAGGTGAAAGAGACAAATATATGATTTGACAGTACGGTACTCTTTTCGATGATTGTCACACTGTTAAGGGGCGGATATATGACAACATCGTTTTAGACCTCACTTAGAACAAGGAATTTGTATAGTTAATGCTACGTATTCGCAATAATATGAATGTCTACGTATTCATAAAGAAGCCGTGCAGAGGCTCCAATTAATATTTTATTTTTTATTAGCTTTGATTATCTATAAACCGACTCCAAAAGTACCAAAAAATCAAAAAATGGCGTTCCGTTAGAACACGTCGCAATACAATTTTGTCTTCGACAGTGGTTCAATGGTTATGTTATTTTGAAAGCCAGATAACTAGACTAGTGCATAAGGGTATATTCATATTTTTCATCATATAGACAACAAAGAAATTGAAACGCAAATATAAACTTTTGAAAAATTTCCATACATTCGCCATATCAGTCAAATTGTCTTTGTGACTCAGATGCCCGACGGGCCTCGTCGCAGGCGGACGTCTTGTTGGATGAGCAGCCATGACGTTTCATTTTGGCATTTATTTTGACAGAAAATCGTATACGTACACGAAAAAGGATACCAGTAGCCAGATTGTATTCAAAATATATAGGAAAAATTACAAGGGACCGTGAGTCCCACAAAATTAGATTTTTTATATTTACACGTCGTAATACTACAAAAATACAACTAAAGATTGAATAAAAGATTCTTTTCTACCGAATTCTCGTAATTAATTGCCTCAAAACCTGTTCAAAATTGAAAGAGTTTTTGGATTCCTTTTTAATTACTGGACTTTATTTTAATTACGCTGGTCATAATATTACGACATTTTAACATGATTCATAACGTCAAAATACTTGAATGACAATATTATTATAATAACTCCAATCCAATCTCTATTTTTTTAATATTAAAAGACTTGATTATTTTAATATTAAATTATACTTATACAAAAGATATAATCAAATATTGAATGCAATATAATCTGGCGAGGAGAGCAACCAAGTCAGTTTTTTGTGGTCATGAAGAACGTTGAACGACTCCGTCTGCAGACTATTGGTACAAATTGATACGCGCATTAATCTTTTGTCGTATATACGTAATGGTACCCCAGAGCTACAAAGGGGCATTGAGAGCTCATGATACGCCTCTTGATTCGAGCTACGCTACTAACGTCACTTCAACACATCATCGGAACAGCATCCAACTCCTACCTAATAGAGCCCCGCCATTGAAAGCACGGGAGGATCCAACCTACATACGTTCGCCTCTTGGCGATTTCCAGGCAGATTGTGTGTAGATTTATCTATCGTTACACAAATGTACCCTGATCAAATAAATTACTTCCTTATATTATTAACAATGTTGTTTACTGACTTAAACTTGCACAATTTTCACTCCTCATCCTCCCAGCGTTTTGCCCCGGCTTTGTGCCACGGCTCAATTAAACCTGTAGGCCTTATTGGAAATAGATATGGTTTCCTCACGATGTTTTCCTTCATCAAAAAGCGACTGGTAAAAATATCAGATGATATTTCGAGCATGTGATATAATTTTCATAACTAGTACAGTCACCATCAGATATATCGGAGCAGCCAAGGTACTCAAACAATCTGATGGTGACTGTACACCAGGAGGTCGGGGTTTGAACCCGAGACCTCCGGATTGAAAGTCGGACGTGTTACCAGGTTACCAGCTCATTTAACTCATTGTTTACATTTAAACGGGGCTTTTGAGTTATACCTACCTAGGTGATACCAAGAACATAACATAATGTAGCGTTCAAATAAGAACAATGTGTTATTTCATCAATGTTCTGTGAATTTACATACTGGACGAAGCATGTACAGAACCATAACTTTAAAACTAAATATTACCCAAATATGGTAACTACAAGTATTGGAGCCATGGGTGTTTATCTAATTTCCTTCTGATCGCCTTCCATATTTGTAGTGTTGTAGGAAGCGTTCTATTCATGAACACATTTTCTCATAAAGTTCTTGAAGACTAATCCAGCGAAACAATCCTTGAGGTACGTAATTATACCTACATAGCTAATTTAGATCCATTTCAGTAGCCGGTTTGGATTTAAGACTAATATCATATTTTTAATTTAAGACAATAATCTTACAGCTCCTGGCCTACATTGTAAATCATTTTGTATGGAGAAAACTGTCAGATTATTGTATTGAATTAATAATACGATATTAGTACAAAATTTTGTCCCTAATTTATTTTTAAGCCTAACGTTTCTAAATTATTAGAGTACTATTCAAAATATACTAACCGAACAAAAAATTAACTTTTTTAAACAAAAACATTAGACCTTTTCTGAGGCTGGTTTGGATTCTAGGACAATTTTTAAGAAATGGTTTGATTATTCCGAAAATATCGACATACTATTAATTCCATACAAAAAAATTTTTTTACGGTAATACTTAACATACTTTGATATTCATATTTAAAGTCTTAAATTGTAAGTCTTAATGATTTGTATTAAGTCGTTAAATTGATAAAATGATCGTAAAAGTACTGCGGTGTTGGGAGTCTTGAAGCACATTTTATTATATTTTAAGCTTTATTGCACAAAACTGTTTTTACTGGGTAAAACAAATATCGTCTAGGGTGGTGGGTAAAATTTACAACATATTTATTCTTTAATCATTAAAATTGCTCAGTGATTTGCGTGATTGAAGAACTCAAAATTTTTAATGACTAAGGTATGTGGAATACCGTTTTAAAAGTCTTCATTACTGCGGACGTTAAGAGACAGAAATGCATCCATGCACCGTCTGCACATTTTAGATGACGTCGGTTAGCACGATTGGCCGTTAGGTCAAGCAAAGCTGTTCAAGCCTTCTAGCTGCCAGATTAAACAATGGCAACCTCCCAAAAAGCGGATGGAATAGCGGCTTCTGTTCTGAAAACCAATCTGTGCTACATTCGGCCTACATTTCGCTGCTAGGTTTGATAAATACAATTTTATAAAATCGACTCATAAGCGGGTAAATAGGGGGATGAAAATTTGTATGAAAGTAAAAATAGAAACAATACATTTCATAATTATTTTACATGTTTTTAAAGTTGGGCATTGCACTCATGTTATTCAATCAAATACAAACATTGAAAACATTGAAAAAATAATCAACCCAGCAAGACTTGAACTTACATCGATACGCCTTACCGGGGCTCGATCGCTTTCGAAAGCGATCGAGCGGGGGCGAAAGCGATCGAGAGAAAAGTGATTGAATAACAACAATACATTTGTTTTCATATTTTTTATATATTCATAACCCTTTAACTTCCACGTGATTCAATCATATGTAAATCGCATTTGCCGCTCTATACTTTTTTTTACGAAAAAAACATGAAGAAGTTGAACATTGAAGTAGATTCTACGCTATCTCGGCCCTGATAAAAGGCGGCACATTTATAAAATCTGCGTGTTGTATATAAAGCGAAAAACAATAATGATATTTGAACAATTAATATTTTTTCTTACGACATAGTTATACATACATATCAGGTCTGCAAAAAATAACTCTTACCTACTGCAATACTTTCATTGTTTTTTTAAACATACACCAATTTTAGGCTTTCGAAGTGTAATATGGTATGTGTATCGTACACGATCCTATAATTGTATGATTTCTACAATAATGGTATGTGTCGCCTCAAGCGTGTAATTATATATTCTGTTCTACAAGCTCCATTTTAGTTGCTTCAGAAAATCTAAATAAGTCAAAAGAGTACATTCTGAAATTTTTACTTTATATTGCGTATTAAATATCAGAATCATCACAGCGATATCTGATGCCTTTTCTAAGTTCGTTAATTTCGTCTCAAAATCACTTTCTGCTTGTCTGATTTTTCTTAATACTTATTAATAGTTATTAATCATAATTATAAGAACCTGACGTGATTTCTTTTAATGGTTTCGTCAGGGATTTCAATGAAAACAATGAAAAAATTGTAATATATTTCCAAATGTCATTCAAATAACAAAATTATATACGTGTATATAAATCCATATATTTTTGTGCATATAAAAAAATAAATCTTAAATGAATTCTTCGCACTTATAAGAAAATGATGTCAAGTTGGACCTAGTAACTAATTGTAGGCAAAAATATGTATAGAGCAGACTGGACCTCGGAAGCCGACCATTCCCCGCCACCTTTTTTGGTAGACACTGATTGATCTATTTACAAGGGAGCTTGATCAGCTTAATTTGACACGACTGACAATCATGCAAAGCGGCGTTGCCTGAGACTGAACTGCAGATGATTTGCATGAATCAGTCACCAAATTTAAGGCCATTTATAGGATTTGTACTGCACTGGTGGCTATATTCATCATCATCATCATCAGCCTGTATCAGTCCACTGCTGGACATAGGCCTCGCCCTAGGCACGCCACTGAGCTCGCTCTTCAGCTCTCATCTTCCAATCTGTACCCGCCACCTTACGGATATCGTCGCTCCACCTTGCTGCAGGGCAACAAGCACTGCGTGTGCTGTCATACGGCTATATTAACCTAACCTAAACTAAATAGGTAACAATAGGTACTAGCTCAAAAACATATCTTACCTTAAGGTCAAAAACGATGTCAACAAAAAAAGCGTACGATGACTTATGACTTTTAAATGAAATTTTCTAGTATGATTGAGCTATTTTATTATAATTTTAAAAGGGATTAAGAATTTGATTATATCATGTCAGTTGAAAAACGGACGTATAAACCAAGGCGGTCACGGTTCTTTTGTTTAATAGGTCCTATATACAGTAAAAATTTGGTACAGCAGGCTCAAAAATTAATTTAGAGCTAAAGTTCGTGATTTCAACTGGTCTTAAAGTCCAAACTGGCCAAAATAATGGTTTTAAATTAGAAATGTAGGTTATTTGAAGTGCCCGATACCATGCGTTTTAAGTCTAAAGATTTGTACAACACCAAGTATGAGTATATTAATACTATAAAACTTTCGTGAGACTTTGTATAAGTATAATAGCCTTTTCCCGCGGCTTCGCCCGCGTACTATAAGTACTCTAAAAGGATACGATACCCATGTTGATTTTCAGACTTTGTGACCACATTTGCCACTTTTAGGGGTTGAATTTTCAAAAAACCTGAAACACGTGTTTACTCATTTATCGTTAAGAATACTCCTGTGAAGTTTCGAATAAAATAATCTAAGAAATCTTGATTCGCCATACAAACTTTGGACCCCCATTTTACCCCCTTAGGGGGAGAATTTTGATAAATCCTTTCTTAGTGCACCCCTAGACTTTATAAGGAACCTACGTGCCAAATTTGGAATCTCTAGAACCAGCGGTTTGGGCTGTGCGTTGATATGTCAGTCAGTCAGTCAGTCAGTCAGTCAATCAGTCAGTCAGTCAGTCAGTCGGTCAGTTTCTTCTTTTATATACTTAGACTAGCCTTTTCCCGCGGCATCGCCCGCGTGCTATAAGTACTCAAAAAGGATACGATACCCGATGTTGATTTCCAGACTTTGTGACCACATTTTCCACTTTTAGGGGTTGAATTTTCAAAAAACCTGAAACACGTATTTACTCATTTATCGATAGGAATACTTCTGTGAAGCTTCGAATAAAATAATCTAACAAATCTTGATTCGCCATACAAACTTTGGACCCCCATTTTACCCCCTTAGGGGGTGAATTTTGATAAATCCTTTCTTAGTGCACCCCAAGACCTTATAAGGAACCGACGTTCCAAATTTGGAATCTCTAGAACCAGCGGTTTGGGCTGTGCGTTGATATGTCAGTCAGTCAGTCAGTCAGTCAGTCAGTCAGTCAATCAGTCAGTCAGTCAGTCGGTCAGTTTCTTCTTTTATATATTTAGATTATTATAAACTGAAAAAATAATAATTATAAACTGTAGATATGGAAGAGCGGTGCCTCCTAGCACAGGTTATTTTGTAAATAACTTACAAGGAGACGTCGGTCAATATAAGATAAATGTACTTCATGTTAAAGAAATAAAGATTTTTTTTTGATGTGCCAAAGTTTGGAGCGAATGGGATCAAAATATATTTACGAATTTTTTTTCAGTCTGTTACTGAACATATTCTCAGAGTGCATCAGTCTTGATATTATCTATTTGGAGTTATAAGCAGGACATTATTGTAGGCATTACGCCAGTGACTTCAGTAATATTATATTCGATTTAGTATAGTATACTTTTACGGCATATCAAACGTTATGTCATGGTAATTAAATATGTATGAGTCTGCAAGTGTGTTTGGGCCATTTAAATATATTTGTGTAAGGGATTTAAAGTCATTAGCTATATTTCATATAAAAACAATTCTTTCTTAAAAATGGTCTTAAAATCCTAAGCACTTACCGGGTCTTAAATTTGGTATGTAGCTTATTTGAAGTGCACCCCGTGTCGCAAATATTTGGAGCGGTAGACTTGAAGATAAATTACGTAATGTAGTTTTAGTGTATTTTCAAATTGACGCAATATATGGGTGAATCAACTTTTAGAAAAGTATTTTTTTTTTCAAAACTAATAGTTTGTTTACAATGCGGCTACATGTTTATTAAGTCAGACAATTAAACCAATACTTTACAAAATATATATTTAACAGTTTAACAAAATATGTATTTTTATTTATGTGTCGTATCGTAACGTAACGTAGCAAAGCACTTTATCCCTATATAACGCTTCATAATTAGTATCATCCTAGGTTTTTCTAACATAAAAGGTAATAAATTAAGTGTCCTTCACCCACATACCTAGCGACCATTTAGGGCCTTCAATAAATTTATAAGTAGTATGGCCGGCTCCAGTACTAAAACTAAATTCACACGAAGGTATGCAGAACATTAGTTAGTAAATAAAACCAATAAATTCAATCGTAGAATAACATTTAGATTTATTTGCATGGAAAATTGACTAAGCTAGGTATAGATATATCTACCTATACCTAGCTTAGTCACCTATTTACAATTCATCGAAACTCTTAAGAAGCTATTCAGACATATTTCCGTTCACTTCTACCTATAAGCGACTTCTAGTCTACAACGGGCCAACCGCGAGTTCGAAAATCGACGTTTCGTTATCTCCGTTTCTATCGCTCTTGCATATTCGAAAGAGAGTGATGCAAATAGTCGATTCGACGACCGAAGTGGTTCACGGTTATATGCCAAGTCTATAATATGTATTTGTTCGACTAGCTAACTTTCCAAAACGTGTATCTCGATAACGTATTACCAAAGTCATTTAATCATTTAAAATCAACCATAATACGTCATATGTGACATAAGCAGGATAGAAAAGGAAAGCAAGATAAAATATGTTATTTCTCTGTCTGCTTACAAAGGAAAACATTACAGTTTAAATTTCTCAAAGGAGGTGTGATTAGTATGAAACTAATAATGGCAACCTGTAAAAAAGTATAAGCGGTCAACGACCTGTCCCCCGAAAGTGTGGTAGCGTGCGTGAAGTCTGGTTGTGTGTGAATCAGGGTATTTTGACAGAATCTGAAAATTCTCCCACATATACCCGACCCTTAAGCCAGTTAAATCTTATATTTGCTTAGAAATTTATGAACTTCTACGTGTTCACATACAATTGTATAACGTTAGTACACATATTTATGCACCAATATATGCTTATAAATATTTGAAAAAAGTTTTGCGTAGGTATTTGTGTATTTTCACTTGGTCAAATAATTTTGAAAAATACTAGTACAGATATTTATAAATTTTTAGTTGTTCACATATTATTGTGCGACTTGCTCAGATTAATATGACAGGTGCTATGTACACATATTTTTGACAGGTAAATCTGTTCAGATGCATATGTACCTCTCTATGCTCATTTATTTTTGAAGCCTCGGATTTGCTCATATATTTATGAACTCGACTGTACTACATCCTGCAAGAAATCGAGATTCATTGAAACTGTAAACAAACAATATGTATTAACTTTTTATATTGTAGATTCCGTTGCAATCATCGACTGACAATCGTCGCAACAAGGGGGGGTCGAGCGTCAAGAAATAAACGCGTGGCATTCACCGAGCCACCCTCTCCACACGAAAACCGTTATCCTTTAGATCGATCGACTTTATTTCCTTTATCTGTACGTCTTCATTGTAAGAGGGAATCAAAAAGTTAGATATAAATGTTTTCTGAAGAAGTATAAAACTCCACTGAAACGACGTGTATACCAATTCCATCGCTATACTCAATCATACTTTGTAATAAGTGTTAGATGTTTAAGCATATGTAATAAACAATGAATGTTCACCCCACAATGAATACTTCCCGAGGCTTTAGTATGTGAAATAAAGGCAGCAACGGGCTTACAATTACAGAATACAAATCTTTATGTACATTGTTGTTGTAATTAAACTATTGGTCACGTGTCCGATTGGTGGCGAGAAAGGAGAAAAGTCGCTGGCAATTCTGAACGCAAGGAATATTTTCATCGGGGGAAACCCGCAAGAAAATAATTACTTTTCGCTCCTAGTTGGCGATGGCGGTGGGACAACTGCTGTTTAGTTCTATTAGTATGTAGAATAATAACCTGCAATTCTCGCGGTGGTATTTAATTAAAATATAAATGTGGGAGAAAGTCCCAGCTACTTTACTCCTTGAATTTAAAACGAATATAAATATAAGATTATTATATCTTAAAACTATTTAATGTTTTCGTTGGTCGCATATAGCATTGTCAATGCGAAATCGTATAATATTGTTTCATATTTTACTATGATTGCGCTGATCCATTCGTCAAGCATCAAATGATTAACGCATGTCAAATATGATTACTAAGTTAAAATATTTTAACTTTTTGAATTTTTTTTATATACTCCACTTTTAGAAATAAATTATGTGTATTTATTAATTTATAAATGTAAGCAAAGTTTTACTTCATTCCCATTTTAGGGAATGTGATTGTTTTTCTACACTTCGACGATTAGTTTTGTGCATTTTAACGCGCTCGGTGCTACTGACTCAAGTATTGTGTCCAATTGCACTCGTATACTCCAAATACAATTTCTAATTCGTCGTTTATTGTTTTGACTAGATTTACTTTTACTGCAGCGTTCATCTGCCTATTAACTAATATGTCTACTTCAAAACACGTCAACTGTAGTCCAAAAGCCTCCCGTTTACTGTAATCAGGTTCGTTAGTCGTTAATACAGTACCTTTAACTACTTACGGTACGAAAAATATGTAACAAGGAACCATTTCCACTTCTGATACGTGAAAAATCTAAGAACCTTAAGGAATAAAACATGTGTGTCGTCGAAATGTGGCTATTAGACGCGGAATCAATTACCTGTCCTACTCGTAGGTAGATCACAACAATTTCTATTACTATAAGTTTACGGTTTAACCCTTTACCAGGCCCCTAAGAACTAGCGTGTCTTCATACGTACTGTATATACTGTTACAACCGTATTCAACGCCTTGTAAAAAATGTATTTACGAAAGTCGGAGATGTTCCTTTAAACCAATAATAAAAATGTGGGTTACGGTTATCCCATCGCCGGTCTAAGTAATTAACTGTCATACTCGATTTTGTCTTATTATATTCTTGATCAGTCGAAGGGATATATTCCTCCCACATCTTATATCGGTTATCATAGTCAAGGTTTAACTCCAAATCTACTACGAAACATTATATCAATCACTTAAAACATTATTTTATGATCTTCATTCACCGCACGCTTCAAAATCCAATAATGTATCTTTGGCAGCCATTTAAATCCACTTGACCAGTGATGTTAGTGGTTGTTTACAAATCCGAACACTATACTAACTACAAGAAGAAATTCTTCAGGGAAAGTCTTTAAAAGGAGATTTCATAGCTAGGTACATGAATTCGCTCTGGGTTGAACACAAAAACAGTTTTATTACTTACGTGACTTTTTATGACATGACAAGACAATTTACTGGGTCATGGGAAGAATAGCTCCCGCACAGTTAAACTCTAATAAGGCCATGGGATAATGTCAACCCACATCCTAATTCTGGTCATACACAATAATGCATGAATATTTAGCAATGTTTACGATTACATTACCTTTCAACACTCAAAATCTTCAAAATATCAAAAAATTGTTCGATCTATGTACTTCTGTTTCATAGAAATTAAGGAAAGTGTTTGAATTTCTCCGTAGTTTATTGAAATTAGAGTTCAAGTGAATTTAAACGGCTGCCAAAGATATATTACGCGATTTAGAAGCGTGTTGTGAATGAAGATATTAAAATACTATTTTCAGGGATTGACAAAATATTTTGTAGGAGGTTTGGAGTTAAAACCTGACTACGGTCTGACCGATATAAGCTGTGGGTGAAATATATCCCTTCACCTGGTAAAGGGTTAAGTGCCTAGCTCTGCTTGTTAGTACAGTCGCCATCAGATATATCGGAGCGGCCAAGGTGGTCACAAATATCTGAACGACACCTCTATTGTTATGGCGATAAAGTGCATGTTTCGATATTTTTGAGTACCTTGGCGGCTCCGATATATTTCATGGCGACTGTACACGCGCATCGAACTCGTTAACATGTTCTAGTAATCAAAACAGCCCATTTAAATACTAAGCTCAGTAACTTGCTTGTAGGCTTACACCAAAAAATGTTTACATAATTTGCAATGCAATGCCAGTTTAACGTAAATCTCGGATATACCCGAATATCTACCTCTAGCAATGGCACTCACATCCTACATACATTCCAATTTGACATTATACTTCTATGCTTAGCTAATGATACTAAAGGCTCCGTCAGACTGGCGGCTTTGTTAGCGAGGTAGAAGCGGAGCACGAAGAGAGCGCATCGCGCGCGCGATCCGCGCGTGGACATAGCGCCGCGCCCGTTAGACAGAGACAGCCATATCTAACTGCCCCTTGAAAGAACAATGTGCGCGAGTTGTGATCGCGGCACTAGCGGGCCGCGAGCGTGATGTGAGCGCGACGTGCGCGGCTCTCATCGCGCTCCGCTTCCGCCCCGTTAATAGAACGCGACAGTCTGACGGAGCCTTAAATGTTAAATGAAACCCCAAATGCACATGCTAAACATACTCATCTTGTGCCTACTAAACGGTAACCCTGTATTACTTAAGGTATATTTTGTCTTAATGATAATGATTCAATTAATAATTGTTAATTAGCTTACTCGATACGTTCACTTCAATAATATAAATCTACTGTCGAAAAATTGACATTACTACAGCAAACTTTGGCTATAACAAGTGTCCATGAATTATTACAGTCTTAGACCGATTCTTAAGGCTTCGTCACACTCTAGAACGATGCCGGCGGGGCATGAGCATGGCGCGACAACGTTGTGCCTAATGTCATCGCTCGTCTGTGACAAAGCCTTTAGTCTTATCGAATCCACAATCATTTCAAATATATGTGAATAGAATCAATTTTCAAATTGTACTGTGTTTCATATTTTCAAATATCTAAATAAAAAAACTGGTACGTTGTTCCGGGATGATATTATTTAGATATAGTAAATTCGCTTGAATTTGATTAGGGAATCTCGGTTCTGATTTTGTATGGCGAGAACCGGGATTTCCCGGTTCTGGTACTGGATTTGTATAGAAAACGAGTACCGGGAGAAAACCCAAAATTTAATGCTTTAAATATTGTTAACGGTTATTAAATTTAGTGAATAATAATTGAAGGAATTGATTAAAATTACGATGTTTAGAAATAAATTTAAATCCTTGTCCACAAAATATTTCCCAGTTCGCTTGTCCTGGCGAATTATAAACGTAGAAAACTTACTGTGGGTAAATGGTATCAAATACATGGTGGCATAATTGTAATGTTAATGACGAATGTTGTAGCACCTTTGAGTGAATTTATGATTATGATTATAAAATGCAGTTCTATTGAGTAGTTACTTCTAGAAGTAGCTACGTTATAGTATAAAATAAATTGCATATTTTTTCTAATATATGATATGATGAATATAATTAACCTGGATATTTCAAGAGTAGTGACCAGGGAACTCTTTTACTGGTGGTTATTTTACAAGCTGCTCATATAAATGAAATTTAACATCCTGGATCCATGGATATGTGATTTAAAAAAAGTAACGCACGCACGTCACGGCACCGTCCAAGTAATACTAATAAAAGTTATACATAATGAAAGTAATATCCTGCAACCAAACCTGTTGAACCTGTTGCGCAAGCTGCTTACCATCAGGTAGGCCGTATGCTTGTTTGCCACCGTCGTAGTATAAAAAAAAAAAAAAAAAAAAAAAAGTACCTATGTCGAATAAGTCGGTAATGCTTGATTATAACTCCTCTATTTTCTTTTTCCGTTGTTACGTATCGGAAACATTCAGGTTTTCATGGAAACTACGCTCAAAAATGATGACTATGAACATTATAATAAAAATAAATAAAAGCTTTTAAAAATACATACACAAGTGACATAAGGTTAACAAATGGAGAATCTTACTGAGGTGTAATTACTAATTATGTTTGTTTTTTTTATATTTAAGAACATTATAATGTATGAAATGTTAATAAAATAATAGTTGGGGGTACATTTTATTCGTGTCTAACTGAAACGTGCAGTAAAGCAGTGCTTGTTTTGTGTGCGCACCATGATAACGAACCTAAGATTAAGCATTTAACTTAAGTCTTTGTGAAATAATTGTTGATGAAACCATTTGTTTGGTAAACATGGCAAAAATACACTAACTGCACTGTGTAATTCATATGTACTTTTTAGGATTTTTTACACACTGCCTACGTAAAAGAAACTGTTTTACTTTTACTGGATGGATGTATGGCTTAGAAGTTAAGACTGAGTTAATATCACATCTAATGTATTTCTTTGTTCTAATAAGTATACTACATAATTATTCAAAAACAAAAAGTTTAAGTAAATATTCCTTACGAGTGTAACACGGGGCAGTCAGTATAGGAAATTGTCTAATAGGGCTATTTAAATATCTCCTAGGTTTTAGTACAGACTGCGTACTAAATAGTGTTCCCTTCAGTCCCCGCCTCGGTCACATGGAGGACTGACAATTTCTCAGTATGGCCGCTAGGGACATATGGGACTGGTGTTCACAGTTATTTTTATTATGAAAGGTATTTTGATATTGCTGAGATTTAAGGACAAGTTATGCTTACGTACTTAGTATTAAAGTCAACAACATGTTATTACACATTGACCAAATCATAATTAACTAGGTAATAATAAGTAATAAAGACAACCAATTTATTATTGATTTTTGTACATCTAATGAAAGATATAAAACTATTCTATGATTTCTGTTTTTCCAATAGTAACCGCACCACGCGACCGAGACGGCGACAGACATAACATAACTTATTTTATTAGCGGACCCGACCCTACCAACTTTCAAGTGAAAATATTTCTCTTATTTATTCCCGCCTTAGTCGGATAGGGCGGTGACCAATTAGAATACAGCATTCAATTCGGTTTAATAGTTAATATGTTTAATTTCTATATATTTTAAATATCCAGGGTCAGATTATTTTAATTCGTATATGTAAATGATGCCAAATTTTAGACAGCGAAATTTTATTGATATGGGAATTTACTGTCGGCAAATATGAAATACATTTGAATGCTAAAATACTTTTGTGTCTACTTAATGATACCTGAGAAAATGTTAAAAATATAGGTCAAATGCCAAATAAAGCATTAAAATAAAAAAAGTTTAAAATTTCCTTTTGTGTTATTTACTGTGTACCTAAAGAGAGTTTTTAAATATTTTGTCTATAAACATAATAGACGGAGAGCTAGCCACGTCAGATACGACACAATAATGAGAGCAACGTTACCAATTAACCACTCTAGTCAGTTTGCTACACTATGCTATTTCTAGATCTGGAACCTGTAAAGTGGTGGAGGCTAAAGAATGCAAACCGCTTCAAGAAAACGAATCCTAGAAGAGATTTGATGTAATATTTTGAGAAATTATATAAATAATTAGATTATATCATTGCCAAAAGTTTCTGTTGGGGGAAAGGGAAAAGACTAACGACGTATAATGTAATTTATAGTTTGTCGCCTGCTGTTTTTGTTTCCGCGATAATGCACAATGTTTTTTGGTCTCATGGTAAAATATAGGCCATGTCCTTTATAACTGAGACAACTTCAGCAGGTTTTACCTATTTTGGCATTACTATTTTCCAATTCTAAAATTTTGCTAGTCTGTCACTTTGACCTCCACCCATTAAAAGCTGCCAGATGCCAGCAATAACGATAATATAGCAATCTGACCAGACGGGTTTAATTGTTCTTATTATTGTGTCACATATGCCGTGGCTAGCTCTTAGTCCATAAGGGAACATTGAAGTCCTTCTCATGAAGTTGCATAAGTCTGGGGGCGATTTTTGAGTTGCGAGAACTCGAATATGACATTTAAAACTCTGAATAAGACGAATAAATGATATTTTTAAGTAACAGCGATAGTAATTAAAAATCATGATTTTTTGTACTATTACTTTCATGCCTAAATAATGGCGACAAACTTGTGTGTGATTATATTCGAGGTTAGATTCGAGCGCACGATTGTCAAAAATCGCCCCCCTGTTCTGGCATGTACTCGTAGGCCCGTGAAATTAAACAACCAAAATTGCTAAAATCACAAAGCGTCATGTAGTTCTGGATTTTTGATATGTTTTTGGGACTAGTTAAGGTGACGGGTATCACGGTTGACGACTGCATTTTGCGTTTTTATATCGCAGCTTCCGCTTCTGCCATCTAGTATACTTGAGATGAACTATGACAATTCAATGTTGACATGTTTAAATAGTCGAACAATCGCGGTCTTTTACAGTAAGATGGCGCTTTGATAATAATTTCATTTTATGTGTAGGTACTTACTTAATTAAAGTTACTATTGTATGTAGGTAATCAATGACGAAATAATTAAAGTTACCTATAATATAAAACGACTTGGCCAACGTACGCCATTACCTACAGTATCATAATCGCACAATTAGGTATAATGTTTTATTCTAAATATCCAAAATAAGCATTCACCATGGCGGTTATATTTCTGTGTCAAGTACGTGTCAAGTCTTTCAAAATAAAAGTTCAAATAAAATGTACTTAACTGAAGACAATATTATTTGTAACTAATTTGTTTTATGTCCTCTTCTGCTCTGAAAAATCCAGGTTTTTAGTATCTATAACGAAATTAGAGATGGTCAAAAACGCTTTCAATGAGGACGGTAAAGTGCGTTGGGATAAGACCGCATCGGGAGAACATCGGATAATTCAATTACCTATCTGGAAAATTAGCCTTTAGTTGCAAATACAAACCACACATCCTCCAACACTATTGTGTACCTGTACCTAGTTGCATTTTGATATAATGGCAATGGCGCTCTTTTCAGGTACCTACACATTTTACTTAATAAATAAATATTATGGGACAATTTAACACAAATCAACCTAGTCCCACAGTAAGCTCAATAAGGCTTGTGTTGTGGGTACTAGACGACGATATATATAATAGATAGATATAGATAAATACTTAAATACATAGAAAACATCCATAACTCAGGAACAAATACTTACTTAAATGTTTCTTCCGGTATGCTTAATAACAACGACTGTTGGTTGAGTGAAAGGTTAAAAAAACCGGCCAAGTGCGTGTCGGACCACGCATAGGAGGGTTCCGTACCTTCAATGGAATAAGAACCAAACTAATACCAAAAGGTCGTATGTGATGCCTATGGAAGAAGTTTTTTGGAAATAACTCAAAAATGGCTAAACCAATAATGTTCAAAACAATTTTCGTAGAAAGTATATGATAAGGCGCATCTCCTCAAATTTTTTCATATTTTTTGGACTTACGGTTCAAAAGTTACAGGGGGGCTACACAATTTTTCTGACTTTCGAAGCGATTATTTCAAAAAATATTCACTTAATCATAAAATGATCAAAGAAACCTCAATATTATTTTTAAAGACCTATCGATTGATGTGTCACATGTTGATATTTGGTAAAAACAATTTTTTTGAAATTTAGTTACAAAAATATTTTAAGGGGGGGGGGCCCCCTTAAAATATATTTTTTTTTTCAAATATAAATACATAACTAAGTAGCGGCATACATAATACACCTTATGTGTAAATTTTATTCAGATACGTCGTATAGTTTCCGAGTAAAATGGCTGTGACATACGGACGGACAGACAGACAGACAGACATGATGAATCCATAAGGGTTCCGTTTTTTGCCATTTGGCTACGGAACCCTAAAAATCACTTATTCTTTATTTGACGATCTCCTAGCCCAGTCGGTAGTGACCCTGCCTACGAAGCAGGAGGTCCCGGGTTCGAATCCTGGTCAGGGCATTTATTTGTGTGTTGATCGCAGATGTTCCTGAGTTATGGATGTTTTCTATGTATTTAAGTATTTATCCATATTTATCTATTATATATATCGTCGTCTAGTACCCATAACACAAGCCTTATTAAGCTTACTGTGGGCCTAGGTCGATTTGTGTAAGATTGTCGTATAATATTTATTTATTTATTTATTATTTATAGTAAATGTATGGAAATTATTAAATATTACCGTAAGTTGACCCCTAATAGGAAACTATTAGAAACGATAGGAATGGAATCGATTGGCATAAAAAAGCAGCATGTGAAAAATAAAAATAAAAAATTTCATAAAGTATGGGAAAAGTTTTTCTCAATTTGTGGCTTTTCTAGCCGCAAATTATTTTTGATCCCAAACAAGAATGGGATCGATTGGCATCAAAAAGAAGTTTACCAAATGTGACCTCTTTCTCACATCCTGTATGTTTTTTCAAAAATCCGTAAACGCCAATCTTCATTAATTTGAAATTGAGGGAAGGTCTTCTAAGACCATTTTCGCGTTGCAGCGAGGGATCTGGTAGCTGCCCCCACTGACCCAAAGAAATTGAACTTGTATATTATTTCAAATTATCGAAGTTACAAGTAATAGTACATTATGATACAAGTGTGCTAAGTTGATCATTACATACGAAGCGATATTGTGCGCACGAACGCATGTGAGTGCGCATAAGGAAGCTGAGCTTATGTAATGATCAAGCACACGCGTTTCATACGACGTTTTTCAACACACTTGCGAGGAAATAACAGAATAGTTATAATTAATAACTTTTGATAAATACATTAATTGTCAGAATGTTTACAGGATAGAGGTACTTACGAACCTAAGATAATTAAATTTAACTAACCTTTTTTGTGATGTTATTGAGTATCTGGAACTCTTTTTCAAATAATTTCAAGACTTCACATTTATTGTGCAATAAATTATAATATTTTTTTCTCACGTATTGCTCACTAGATTTTTATGATGACATTTTACTAGTATGTATCACAATTTTGAAATATATCCAGAGGTTAAATTAACACTAAAGTTGTCTTCTTATTCATTGAAAATATAATTTGTTTAAATTAATAAAACACGACGAGAAAAATGTAACAAATAAACAATGATTTGAGGTTAACTTATAAATGGCGCGCAATTTTCTTTTTTGGATGTGCGTGCAACTTGAGGCAAAGGCGCGGACGTATAATGCCAAACAGCCAATATTAAAACAGACAATTCCTGTTTAAAACGTAATTTATTGTGTATTACGAGTAATATAAGTAATAAGTTGAAATGATTCTTATTCACAATCAGGATTGTATAATTTGTATTCTATCGTAAATGTGTATATTTTTAATATACTTTATCTACACTCATATTGTAAGTTCTCTAAAACGTGTTCGAAAACGGTAGGCAATAGCTAGCATTACCACGACCGATTTTATTATGATAAGCTTTTTATCTGTGGCAGTAACGTAATTTTAACTTTACATGCTCAACTATTGATGTGATATGAGTTTTGATAACATAATGTACACCTGCACCCTCCCACGCATCCGCCGACAGCCCGACACGCGCCTCCCCGACCGCCGGCACAATCGAGTTGGCCATGGCGGTGCAATGGCGACTATTCTATGGTTTCCGAATACGGCATTTAGAATAAATAATATGAGTGTAGATAAAGCAGTGTATGCAACTGTACGTAATTAGGCCTTAAAACACTCGTGTGATCTTATTATGAAACTCACCTGCGGCTCGTTTCATAAAACCACACTCATGTTTTAAGGACCCTTATTACGTAACAGTTACATAAACTACTATACTTTTTTAGAATGTAAACTCATAAAGAGTTAAAAAAAAGTAAAGGTAATACCCGACTAAATTACAAAGATTCGTCTGCGTACGTACAACTTGGTACTAGAGTAGAAACGTCACTTGATCGGATTATTAAATTATTCCACTAGTTGGATAATTATTGTGAAATGCACGCGTGTTTAATATCTAGGGTTATGAGCATAAAAGCGGTGGAATGAGAACCTCGTTACGAGCAGGTGTGTTGAAAAAGTAGTTAAGAGGCCTTATTCCCAAAACGAGCGAAATTCACGAAATGCTTCATTTTCGTCGAAGGCTACGGCGAAAATACTTCCTTTTTAGGGTTCCGTAGTCAACTAGGAACCCTTATAGTTTCGCCATGTCTGCCCGTCCGTCCGTCCGTCCGTCCGCGGATAATCTCAGTGACCGTTAGCACTAGAAAGCTGAAATTTGGTACTAATATGTATATCAATCACGCCGACAAAGTGGTAAAATAAAAAGTGGAATTTTTTATTTTATTAGGGTACCTCCCCTATACGTAAAGTGGGGAGTGATTTTTTTTTTTCATTTCAACCCTAACGTGTGATATATTGTTGGATAGGTATTTAAAAATGAACAGGGGTTTACTATAGTAGATTGTTTGACAAGGGTCTAAAGTAGGCCATATTACCACGAGGTGGTTATTTTCCCGAACGAAGTGAGGGAAAATTGTTCGAGTGGTAATATAGCTTTTAGACCAGAGTAATGCATACTATTTTTCACTTCGATTGCGAGAAAATAAGATAAAAATACTTATTATTTACGCACAATAACTAAAGTAAGGTGAAATTATGGTTTAACTTGACGGTCTTTTAATTTTTTAACTTCTTTGACATAGATACAAAATATAAACACCGCAAATAAATGCCACAGACGACGGTATAATTATAGTCTGGCAAACAATTTATGTCAGAAGAAACGCGCGGCAAATTCAAAATACGTACATGTGGCAACCCTTTGTGACGAGACACCGTATTTCATGACGAACATTTAAATTCACATTTAATTTGTTTCTAGTGCATTTCACTCTCTCATCTTAAGCGCGAGTGAGATAGAACTCCTGCAACGTTCCCAATTAAATTTAAATTCACTTTTAAAGCATATGTCAATTGCCTCAACCAGATTATCTGTTGCAGTTGATGACAGATCAGACGAAATATATCCGTCTCCTTTTTACACACCGTAAATGTCACCAAATGAAAGGGGCGGAAATACCAACTACAAATTAAAAACATAAAATTTGATGATCATTGCTGCTTTTTTCACTGATTCTTAGTGTTGTCATACTTTTGTTCGCTGTATTGCTGCTACTACTGCGGCTGTTGCTACTGCGTTCGTTGGTTGGCCAGAGTATAGCTCTTTAAACAGTTTAAACACGCTTTAAAGCGCTTCCATAAAATAAATAAAAATATTTTTAATGATTGTGAAGTAGGGACTAAAAAACACCTCATGTTTTGAGAAATAGATTGCGTTTCCTGATTGGTCGATTTTAACATTGCTGTATTCTGATTGGTTAATATTAAATACAATGTTTTTTTAAGGACTTTAATTATTTACACAGTATACGCACCAAAAAGTATCTAGCGTTCCGATTAACTTCGATATGTGTTGTGATTGGTGGATTTAATATGGTGAAGTGTTCCGATTGGTCAATTCAAAATGTTTTGTAAATCATAAATATGTATACATTGTAGCCCTAGAGGCTAAATGTACTACTTTAGTCCGCCTTAGTAAGCATAATATGACACACTTTTTGAGCATGAGAAGTGAAAAAATCATTTTTCGATAATGTAAATATTTTCGGAAATAATCGCTCCAGAAGTAAAAAAATATGCGTCCCCCCCCCTCTAACTTTTGAACCATAAGTTTTAAAAATATGAAAAAAATCTCAAAAGTAGAACTTTATAAAAACTTTCTAGGAAAATTATTTTGAACTTGATAGGATAAATAGTTTTTGAAAAAAAATTACAAAATAATTTCTGAACTAATTTTGTAATTTAACCGTATAAGCAGGTGTTTATTGTACCTGTAATTTCTACAAAATTACAATGAAATGACGTGCTTTCAAATAAAGTAAAAACGGTGAAAATCGGTTCACGCAATAAAGAATTATTCCATAAAAATCATCTTCCATACTTTAAGCTCGCGCGCAATAGTTTACTTATTTTGCCGATAGATGTCGCTGTACGTGGAACTCTCATATCATATCCTACATGGCGGTGTTATTAACTCTTAAGTGGGGACACTTACTGTGACGGACAGAAAACTACGGAACCCTACACTGAGCGTGGCCCGACACGCTCTTGGCCGGTTTTTTTGAATCAACTATTGATGCATATAAAAGTTTATTTCTTTATCTAGACGGCCATCGGAGCAAATATTACAATTTAACAAGTGAAATATGAAAAAAATGGGTAGTCTTTGAAGGCCTTTCCGGATTTTCCAGTTAGATGTACCGTTCATTTTCAAATTACGCAAAGAAGGGTTACAATTCTTTTTAATTTGAATAAAATTCAATTGAGTATATCATGCCTGAGACGGCCATGGAAATAAAAATCGAAGATTCATCTTGGATAATAGACAAAATACCTTCGGATTATATGCCAGTTTTTTAATAATAACACGGTTACATTTCATTTTTTCCACGAAAACCCTATAAATATTTGCCATAAAAATATTACCATAGCAAAGTTAAACTATATTTCTATCACGATAAAAAAAATAATGACTAGTGATACATTTTAATTTAGTATGAATTTTTAAAAATGACCTATAAATCACCCTTCACATGACACTTTCTGTAAGAATGGTATTTTTGGGAACTTAATAATAATAAATATGGTTAAAAAGTATTTTTTTGTATTACTAATACTTCAAACTATCTTATAAATAGCATTTTATGTTGCTTTTTACATTAATAGAGTTTTTCGACCTTTTAGGGAATAAGGAGCCTTAAGATAAAAGTAATTGCAATTACAAATTATATGTAATCGGGAATACTACTGACATGTAATCTCAATTACAAGCAATTTCAATTACTTAATATAATTGATTTTCATGTAATTTAATTAGCAATTTAATTCATTACAAAAGTAGGTACCATCTCATAAATTACGCCCAACACTGAATAAACATCAGGTTCAAGAGGGTGGTATGGAGGATGTATGCTATCTGCTGCCGAAGTCACGCATACATGTGATCTTTATAGACAAAAAAGTTTCGTTCTATAAATTCAATTGTTTGTCACAAAAAATGGTTTGATTTGTTTTTGCGTGGCATTTAAGACTGGATCCAATTAATTGTTGCTGTGAACATTTTTTAAATTGGTACCTAGTTGGTTACTAGGAACAGGTTTAGACACGGGTATGTTTATTGAAACAAATATTCCTTTAACATAGTTTATTAATATCTGTCTAATGTCAGAATTACATTTCAAATAAAAGTCAATACAAACATCACCCTGATGGCCAGTTCCAACACTCCCCCTACATCAGGGCAGGCTTAGACACCATACCCAACAAGGTTCGTGCTTTGAGAAAGCTTTCCTTGGGCAAGGCTTTAGTTAACGTATCCGCTACCTGTACCTTTGATGGTACGTAGAGGACATTGGCCTTCTTCTCATTATACAATTCTTGTACGAACTTATACCGTGTGTCTATGTGCTTTGTCTTAAAATGAAACACAGGGTTCTTGACAAGCTTGATAGCACTTTGGTTATCCACAAACATCATTGGTATAACGTCATATCCTCGTACTTCTTTATACAGGCGGTTGAGCCATATCACCGTCTGAGCTGCAAGGCTGGCTGCAACAAATTCGCTTTCGGTCGTCGAAAGGCTCACACATCTTTGTGTTTTAGAAGACCACGACACTGCTCCCCCTGCGGCCAGACATACGTAGCTAGAAGTCGACCTTCTTGTGTCTTTGTCGCCGGCGTAGTCTGCATCGCTATATGCTACGAAGGAATGTTCTTCGGCGGCTGTCGAATACTTGTATAAAATACCAAGGCATTTCGTTCCCTTCAAGTATCTCAAGACTCGTTTACCGATGGCATAATGCTGTTTGTCGGGTTTTTCGACATGTTTTGATAACATATTTACAGCAAAACTTATGTCCGGTCTGCTCACAACCGATAAATATAACAGTTTTCCGACCAATTCTCTGTAATGAAAATTATTGACACTGCTGTCAATGTCTAAGTTAAAATTTTCTGTTATTTGACTTTTGTCAGTCGGAATGAGCACTGAGTTCGCATCGCACATGTCATAATGTTTTAATAGTACATTATGTTATGTTATGATACAAGTGTGCTAAGTTGATCATTACATACGAAGCGATATTGTGCGCACGAACGTATGTGAGTGCGCATAAGGAAGCTGAGCTTATGTAATGATCAAGCACACGCGTTGTATACGACGTTTTTCAACACACTTGCGAGAAAATAACAGAATAGTATAATTAATAACTTTTGATAAATACATTAATTGCCAGAATGTTTACAAGATAGAGGTAAGGTGACTGTGGGCAAGACCGGCATACTTTATTTTTTGTTTACTTTGGAGTGATCTACCTCCTTTAATTATTCACCTACGTTACCGCTTGTAATCGCATACGATGAAGAATTTCATAGATAACAGTTATGCTATAGTGACAGATCATTTTAATCACAAATTAAACAAAAACAATAGTATTTTTTAAAATTCGGCGAGTAGACGGACTTCCCGTGTAGTTTAAGGTAAGTCCGTCTAGTCATGATAGCAGCCATACTATGGGTGCTTATATGTTCGTATTCGAATCATCAAAAAGTATGTATCAAGACAATGAAAAGTGTACTTTTAACCTGTTAATATAGGGTTTAGATTCGAAATAAATTTATTTTTTCTTATTCAAAGGCAAGTCCGGCATATATTACGTAAATGGGGTGGTAAACCTTTTTTGACAAATAGTTATATTATACGTACTTACTTATTTTTTGGGTTTTGCAAATAAAAAATCACTACTAATTTGAAAATGTGTTTTAATAGTTTTTCAAAATTTACTGAAATCAAATATTATATTTAATTACTTATCATTTTTAGGGTTCCGTAGTCAACTAGGAACCCTTATAGTTTCGCCATGTCTGCCCGTCCGTCCGTCCGTCCGCGGATAATCTCAGTGACCGTTAGCACTAGAAAGCTGAAATTTGGTACTAATATGTGTATCAATCACGCCGACAAAGTGGTAAAATAACAAATGGAAAAAAAAAGTATTAGGGTACCTCCCCTATACGTAAAGTGGGGAGTGATATTTTATTCATTTCAACCCTAACGTGTGATATATTGTTGGATAGGTATTTAAAAATGAATAGGGGTTTACAAAAATCATTTTTCGATACTGTAAATATTTTCGGAAATAATCGCTCCAGAAGTAAAAAAATATGCGTCCCCCCCCTCTAGCTTTTGAACCATAAGTTTTAAAAATATGAAAAAAAACTCAAAAGTAGAACTTTATAAAAACTTTCTAGGAAAATTATTTTGAACTTGATAGGATGAATAGTTTTTGAAAAAAAATTACAAACTAATTTCTGAACTAAGTTTGTAATTTAACCGTATAAGCAGGTGTTTATTGTACCTGTAATTTCTACACAATTACAATGAAATAACGTGCTTTCAAATAAAGTAAAAACGGTGTAAATCGGTTCACGCAATAAAGAAATATCCCATAAAAATCATCTTCCATACTTTAAGCTCGCGCGCAATAGTTTGCTTAATTTGCCGATAGATGTCGCTGTACGTGGAACTCTCATATCATATCCTACATGGCGGTGTTATTAACTCTTAAGTGGGGACACTTACTGTGACGGACGGAAAACTACGGAACCCTACACTGAGCGTGGCCCGACACGCTCTTGGCCGGTTTTTATAATCATTAGTGCAGTGAATAACATTTATTTCCTATAGTGATCTTATGGTATAACGGTTATTTCATCTAAAGTTTTAGATGCATAATCCTTTGATGATATAATAATTATATTAGATCTTCTTCTTCTCTTATGTTTAGGGATTAAAATGGATAATAAACACAAACATCATGCGCAATGTCGAAAGGATTCCATAGTAACCTTATGAAATCGTAATAATATTTAAGCCATAAAAACAGTTGGTAACCTCTGATTCAAGGAAAGTCCGGCATATGACGGACTTGCCTTGTACATAACAGACGGACTTTTAAACTTAACGAAATTTTAATGCGATAAATTATGGAACCTGTAATTACAAAACTAAGCCAATTTCTGATAATTTAAACACAGAATAAAGATAACCGGTTCTTATATTACTTACGTAGTAACTTTCTGGTGCAAAATCTTGTCAGCAACTATTTTTTACTATTTTATTTGCAGGGACCGTCGCACTAGCACTCCGAGTTTCATACACGTAATGACTTGTTTATGTGGATTGCTCTGAAGTCGGTTGTTACAGCGCCATCTGTATTAGAGTTGGGGAACTAGCGCGAACAACTGCTTTATCGACTGGACGCTAATGCGGGAAACGCTTTCAAATTCAAAAGTTATAACGTGTTAACGGACTTGCCTTGTAGACGGTCTTGCCCACAGTGACCTTACTTACGAACCTAAGAGAATTAAATTTAACTAACCTTTTTTGTGATGTTATTGAGTATCTGAAACTCTTTTTCAAATCATTTCATAAAATTAAAGACTTCACATTTATTGTGCAATAAATTATAGTAGGGTAATTGTGCTAGTTTTCGTCCACTTATCGATTTTGCCAGCTTTGTGATGCAAAAAGAATATCTTAAAGTACCCTTACTTAAATGTATTATATTTCATTTTATAGCTTATATAGTCTAGTTTATGTTAATATTACGCGATAATTATCCATACTTGCGAGATTTTGTATAAAAAATATTATTTGAAAAAGTGGGGTATTCGTTAGTTTTCGTCCATAAATGTCAGTTTTCCGTCCTAGGCTCTGCTAGTTTTCGTCCACTGAGTAGGGCGATTATTTCTGAAAATATTCACTAAATCAAAAAATGATAAAACAAACCTCAATGTTATTTTTAAAGTCCTATCGATTGATGTGCAACATGATGATTTTTGATAAAAAAAAATTGTTACATGTATGGAATACCCCTTGTGGCTCCCCCCTAAAAAAATACTTTTCAGCAATTTTACTACAATACTAAGTAGGGGTATACAAAATACACCTTCTGTTATAATTTCATCAATATTAGTTATAGTCTCCAAATACAAAATGGCCATGGCATACGGACGAACTACGGACATGACGAAACTATAAGGTTTCCGTTTTTGCTATTTTGGCTACGGAATCCTAAAAACGAACGATAGTAAGGATTAACACCGTGTTTCTTTATTTCCGTTAATATTAGTATACAGTTAGGTACGATTAAGGAAACGAAATGGCGTAGTTAAATTTGTTTTTTCCGTACAAGTATGTATTGTTAAATCGATCACGGTATTATATTTAACTCAACCAAACAATCGAATATTATAACTAAGGCATTTTATCACCAAACAATGATATTGTAGGCCTTTAATGTTAACCACTGTGAGTGCTTGTACTATTAAGCCTTGGCCAAACAGCAAGCGTGGCGCAGCGCCGCGGTCGCGCGGTGCGACCGCGACACATGTTAACAGGTTAGCGACGTCAAACAGACTGCTTCCCGCCGGCGCCGCGCCCCGCTTCTGTCGTGCCCCGCGCGTCCACGCGGCGCGTGCGCAGCGCTACGCGGCGGGATGCGGCGGCACGCTGCGCCGCGCTGGGTCACATCAGTCAGACGTTAGGCAGCGCGGTGCGTCGTGCGAGCGTAGCAATATACTGTGATTGCAAGAGTGAACAGCAAGCGTGGCGCAGCGCCGCGTCCGCGCCGCGTGACGCCGACGCGATGACTGTTCAAACAGGGCGCGCGCGGATCGCGCCGGCCTCGCGCTCTCAACACGCCCTCATCGCGCGCGCGAACGCGGCGGGGCCGCGCGCGATGCGGGCGTGACTCGTGCCCGATACAGCATGCGCGCGCGGAGGGTCGCTCATTCCTTCCGAAGCCAAGATTATTTTTTCGAAGAGAAGATTTTTTTTCTATATCCATAATCACAATCACAGTATATTGCTACGCTCGCACGACGCACCGCGCTGCCTAACGTCCGACTGATGTGACCCAGCGCGGCGCAGCGTGCCGCCGCGTCCCGCCACGCAGCGCTGCGCCCGCGCCGCGTGGACGACAAGGGCCGCGCGGCGCGGGCGCGACAGAAGCGGGGCGCGGCGCTGCGCCACGCTTGCTGTTTGACCAAGGCTTAATGCAATTGACACGACTAGCGTAGTCAACCGCGCATTGGATCGTTCATTATTGGGTCGTTCCTTATAGAATTCAACCCGGAGTAGCCATGTCTGCCGTTTTCTTTACAAAGCAAGTCTGCCGATTTTTGCGGGGGAGGGGAACGTCAAGTGTATTCTGTGGCTATTCGTACGTAACGTACAAATAGGTGTATGCATGACCACTGGTCATATGTTTTCGGCAGAGGGGAACGCCTGTCAATGGCGACTCCGGTTGGTTGAATTCTCTAAGGGTTGTTTGTGCATTACCCGGAATCGTGCCGCCGAAGGTTTCCGATTGGTTCCGATCAGATCCGAAGGTTATGCGACTATTTAAAAAAGTAGCTTTTTTCATAGTAATCAGCTCAAAACACGAGACTTCCTTTTTTCGGATGTATTTGTTCAAATATTTAACAGCGCATGTTTTTGTTTGTTCGTTTTCGTGTGGTTTTAATTGCCGGTAAATAGATGAAGGTGATGTGATATAGTGCTTAGTGAAAATAACGGATAATATTCATTGTGAAAGATGTACGGGCGTGTGTGCGTGTGTGTGTACGGACGATGGCAATGACACGATCACAAAGCTTTCTTTTGAAGTGAAATAAGCAGAGCACGCCATAGTATGGAGGTTATAATTGTTATTCTACTACCATTTGGTCATTCTAATGTTAATTATAGTTTTGTCTACTCACAAATAACTCGTATATTAACGATAACAATGCAACAGAAGAGCTAGTTTTAGTCTTTGCTCAAGTCATTTAAATGTTTTATTTATTACATTTGTTTACGTAACATTATATGAGGAATGGACAGAAACTAAAGTGTGTAGGTAATCAAATCTAATATTACCATACTACTATATACTATAATATTACGTATTAATTAAGTATTTTGAAGTAAAATAACCATTAGAAATATTTACCTAGCTGTCTGGGTTTCCGGGATCAGGTGGTCGCAAAACTGAAATTTATACCAAATTGCTCTGCTAGTTTTGGTCCACAAAGTTTATATATTAATTATATTCTAAAACATTAATCTCCACTTAAAATACTGTACAATTAACTTTAAAATAGATAATTCGTGCCAAACATATTTAGTGCACTGCCTAAATCATTAATAAAACTCATCATAAACTTTTCCCGCCACAAGTTTTTTTCTTCATTGCGATGACATTTGCTAGGGCCGAATTCGAGGCGGCTATTAATGTTTTATTTTTAAAGGCACTATTTGTCAAATTACTTTTTTATGATAGTAGAATCGTTTCTTAGATATTATGGATCGCAACAAGACCAAACTTCCGCAGGAAAAAAATTTTTTTTTTGTTTTTTTTTCGATTTTTTAATGATTTTGAACATGAAAACATAAATGTTATTGGTAAAACTGTCGATTAAAATAAGTTAGTACATTTTTTTTCGTAAAAATAGTTTACGTAAAGTATTCCTTGGCACTTTGATATCTGTCAATAAGAATGTCTAGACCACGGATTAGAAGACGTCTAGACTAGACCCCATAAAGGGTGAAATCGCCATCAAAAAAGCGTTTTGCACTGAGTCACAATAAAAAATATTTTTTTATTTAATTGATAGTAACTCTGAAACTAGGCGAATTCCAGAAAAGTTTATACGACATTTTAGTCTCCAATTATGATCAGGAATGCACTGTTAAAGTCTCTCGCAATCCTCACGAGCACCGTGTATTTACTTTTTTTTTACTTTTTTAGAATGTAAACTCATAAAGAGTTAAAAAAAAGTAAAGGTAATACCCGACTAAATTACAACGATTCGTCTGCGTACGTACAACTTGGTACTAGAGTACAAACGTCACTTGATCGGATTATTAAATTATTCCACTAGTTGGATAATTATTGTGAAATGCACGCCTGTTTAATATCTAGGCTTATGAGCATAAAAGCGGTGGAATAAGAACCTCGTTACGAGCAGGTGTGTTGAAAAATAGTTTTTATGTATGCTTCTTGGTTGACCCGTCGTTAAGGCGATTTATTTCTAGACCAAGATAGCAGCCAATGTCGGAAGTTCGAACTTGAAATTCTGTGGTCAGGGCGTTCAGGAACTCTTCCATACACGTCTTGTCTGCAGATAGGACTAGTCCATCGTCAACGTAAATCATGACGATGAATTGCCGATCTTGGCTTATAAACAGGCATGGATCCGAGTCACTTTGCTGTAGTTCATATTTCAGCAAGAAGGAACAGAACTTCTTGTTCCAGCAACGTGGTGCTTGTTTTAAGCCGTATAGGCTTTTAAGGAGCTTGCATACGCGGCCTGATCCATCATCGAATCCCACAGGTTGCTTCATATATATTATCTCGTCGATGTCGCCGTATAAACAGGCGGTCTTTATATCAAACTGGGTTATGTGCATTTTTCTAAGAACAGCTTCGCTCAACATAGCTCGAATTGTATCCCAGCGAACCACAGGACTGAAAGTTTCGTTATAATCAATACCTTGCTCTTGGCTGAACCCTCTGATGACAAGTCGAGCTTTAAATCGTTCAATAGAACCATCAACTTCCGTCTTGATTTTGTAAACCCATATGTTACTGAGGGCTTCTCTGTCTTGAGGTAGAGCTACAAGAGTCCACGTGTTATTTTCATTAAGAGAGTTCATTTCCTCTTCCATGGCATTATGCCATTCTTTATGGTTCTTCGACTCTATTGCTTGCTTGTAAGTCTGAGGTTCATCTTCTGAAAGGCAGACACAGCAGATCGATCGAGAACTTTTAAGCAATTGTCTATCTCTTAGATTGTAGCGACTTGCTTGTTCTTCATTAGCGTCATCATTAGCGTCAAGAGTTTCAATTTCATTGGTGTCGGATATATCGAGTAGTTGAGGTTCATCTGGAACATTCTTACTAATAGAATCATTTTCTGTTTCAGGAATTTCAAATGTTTCTTGATCTTCTTGCTCGCCCGTGACATATGGAAGCTTGCAGAACTCAGAAGAAACTGTTTCTGACCTGAACAGTACATCTCTCGATATGATAACATCATTCTTTTCAGGTATCCAGATACGAAAACCATCTTTGTCTCCACAATATCGTACCAAATATCCTTTTATAGCCTTCTTATCAAGCTTCTTACGTTTCTGCTTAGGAATATGCACAAAACATTCTGTGCCGAAAATACGTAGATGGTCAATACAAGGTGTCTTGTTATACTTTAGCCCATAAGGTGTCTTCCCTTTAATTTGTGTTGGTCCAGTCCTGTTAATTACGTAACTCGCAGTATTTATGGCTTCGGCCCACAACTTCTTGGGTAGATTTTTATTGTACAGCATGCTTCTTGCAGCCTCCACAAGAATTCTGTTCTCTCTTTCTGCCGCACCATTCTGCTCTGCCTTGTACGGCATACTCATACGATGATGTTAGCCAACTGCCTCTGTGACACGATGTACTTCGGCATTGTTGAATTCTTTTCCGCCATCTGTGAGTAATTCTTTAACAACGTGACCAGCCGTTTTAATTTCAGCAAGAAAATTGGTTAGTACACTGGCTACTTCGGATTTTTTCTTTAGGAAGTATACTTTTCTGAACTTCGTGAAGTCATCTTTAAATACAACGAAGTATCGTTTTCTGCCAAGTGACATTTCTGACATAGGTCCACAAACGTCAGCGTTAATTTGATCGCCTGGTTTGGTACCACGATGTTGCCTTGTACCGAATGACAGTCTAGTCATTTTTCCATATACACAACCATCACAGTCAGCTTGCTCTGGTGAAAATTGTATACCGTTGCGTGTAAGGACATCCTTTACATGCCTTTTGTTTTGGTGACAAAGCCTTTCATGCCAAATTTGTAGGCTTGTTGCTTCTTTGACGACACAAGCATTTGCGGTTATTACTCGCATAAGAAGTTTATATAAATTACCATCTCTTATACTGACAGCTTTGATTTGGCCGCTCTTGAGTTTGAACACGCGCTTGTTTTTGTCGGCCCACTCTGTATAGCCATGGTCTAAGGCTGAACCAGCTGAGAATAATTTTTGTCCTGATTGCGGAACATACCAGACATTATTCAGATGAGCACGATTCCAAGTCAATTACTCCTTGTCCGTAAGAGTACAGTCACGTCTAAAAATATAGATACATTTAATGTGACAAAAATATGTAGCCACGTCTCTCTTACCAAGGCGTAAAGTCTTGGATACATGTTTTTGTCACATTAAATGTATCCATATTTTCAGACGTGACCGTACATGACTCGATCATCTCCGAGGCGCAAGGCTCTTGGGTTATTGAAAGGTGTGTAGCTTCTAAACCAATTGGCGCTTGACGTGACATGATGAGATGAGCCCGAATCAACCATCCAGTCTGAGTTTGAATCGTTAAGACAAGATAGGAAAGCATCACCATCACCCTGGGTGGACTCGGTACTCGTAAGCTTCTGTTTGTTGTTTCGCTTCTTAGCTTTCTTGAGTAAGAAACATTGTGAGCGCGTATGCCCATTTTAACAACTGACAATACAACAAGTCGAGTCTTCTCTCATTCTTCTGCTGATAGACGGAGTGAAGTATATCCCACATTTCCTTACCGGATTTTACAGTAAGAATATGGCGTTTAGGCTCGGCGGACACACTACATCCTATGATGCATTGAAGTAACGCATCACGTTCTTCGTACTGGGTATGTTTCTTCTGATAGCTTGTAGTTTCGCTAGCCGGCGCGTCTGTACTAGGCGGAACAGGAAAAGTCTCGACGCCTTTTACTATACCTTGCAGTTTATGCATAGTTAGTTGTAGGTTTAAATCGAACTTCCATTCTAGCCAATTGTCCAGGCCACGTAGCTTTTCAATGTTGAAGCGATCTAATTTATGACCACTCATTTTTACGAAACACAATAAACTCAAAAGGTAAACAAACTAATCCCAAAAATATACGGAGAAACTAGCTATTAAAGGTATATTTGTATATTTTCTCCATAACCTATTGAAACAAACATTCCTTTAACATAGTTTATTAATATCTATATCTGTCTAACGTCAGAATTACATTTCAAATAAAAGTCAATACAAACATCACCCTGATGGCCAGTTCCAACAATGTTACGTGCAAAATGGAGGTATGGGCACTCCGAATGTTATCTCGCTAACTGTGGTAAGGCACAGTTCAGCGAATGTGATCACGCTCAAATCTGGACCTGGCTCAGAGCTCGACTGGGGAAGTACCTTACAGAAAACCATAGCCAAAAAGCAAATAACTTCATTCAACCTAAAGTTTAAGATTAATTTTTTAACATGTTTTAATCATTTTCATTTATATACCATAAGTGTTCTTTACTAAAAAAATTTACAATTATAAAAGCGTTTGTAGTCTCACATAAGAATTATAAATTGAAATTACACAAAAGAATTAAAAACACGAAAAGTCAGAACGAGTAAGTTAATAACATATAATACTAGCTTTTGCCCGCGGCTTCGCTCGCGTTGAATTCGGGGTAACAAACCATACAAACTTCCATCCCCCATTTTAGGGAAGTGGGGGGTTAGAAAGAGACAAAAAGTAGCCTATGTCACTCTCCATCCCTTCAACTATCTCCATTTAAAAAATCACTTCAATTCGTCGCCCCGTTTTGCCGTGAAAGACGGACAAACAAACAAACACACACATACACTTTCCCATTTATAATATTAGTATGGATTAGTTGTATCGTGTCGTGTATAGGGTCTTCACGGTTTTTTGGGTACATTTTTGGGTTAGTTTTGGTTAATTGCCATCTATTTCAAAAGTGTTATCATATCAAAATCCATTACAATATTAAAATACTAGCTTTTACCCGCGACTTCGTCTGCGCGAAATTAACATGAGCCATATGGAATTACATAATAAAACGCAAAATAAAAGTTACTAGTTAGTAAAATCTAAGAGCAAATATAAAACTAGCACGTATGCTATTTCAAGTCAACAGGGAGCAACAATTCCATATAAACTTCCATTCCGTTTTCACCCCCTTATACATACCAAATTTCATCTAAATCAGTTGAGCGGTTTAAGCGTGAAGAGTTAACAGACAGACACACTATAATATTAGTATGGATACGTCTATATAATATATCTCTTCAAGTAGGCTGGGGAAAAAAAAGAGTTATAGCCAAAAGCGTTTTTTAAAATTTAAATGAAACATCTTGCTTCAAAGGTTTGAAACATCTTGTCTTTCCACTCTCAATATTTTTAACTCACTCGTTTTTGAAAAGTTTAAGAAAATGCTGAAAGGTTGACATTAACATAATACGAGTAAAGGCGGTTTATAATTATATCTATTATTTGAAACCGTGCATTGGGTGGTTATGCTAGTTTCCCGTCCGGGTTGCCGTCCACCTGATTAAACTGCTACAAAGAAAATTATTATTATCAATGGCAAATTTGACCTCAAAAAGTTTTTTCCATGTAGACGGAGAGCTGGCCACGTCAGATATGACACGATAATGAGAGCAATGAAACCTGACTATTGTGTCATATCTGACGTGGCCAGCTCTCCGTCTACATGGAAAAAACTTTTTGAGGTCAAATTTGCCATTGATAATAATTATTTTCTTTAATTGATATTTTAATTATAAGCTTTTATTTGAAAAACTTGAATATCAATATATCAACAAGTATGGACGGAAAACTGACACATACTCCACTTTTACAAAAAATGTTTTATTATAAAAAACCTTCGAGTATGATTTATTCTCGTATAATATTAATCTAAACAAGACCATATAAGCTCTAGAATGATAAGTAAGGGCACTTCAAAATTTATTATTGCATTACAAAGCTGACAAAATCGATAAGTGGAAGAAAACTAGCACCTAAAATAGTATTTTGTGCAACAGGTACATAATAAGGGGAAGGACTGTACAATATGTGACATCGAGTTCAGGCTTCATATTTTTTTTGTAACTTCTACTCGCCAAAAGACAACTTCTCACCAAATTTTAAGTAGCGGAAACGCTTGGTTTGCGAGATAAAAAATAATCAAAGCTCCATATAAAATCCCGTTTTTACACCGCCATGACACAATATTTTGCAGAGGAGAGGGGGGGAGTGTGATAGTGTTAGGTTCTGGCGCTTCGCCGGCCGCTGCCGCGGCACGCTCGCTTCGCTCGCTCGGCTCGCGCGCTGTAGGGTCGCAGTTCTACCTAACACTCCTCCTCGCTTCGCTCGTCGTCGTACCTACACCGACCTGCCTTAGAGTCTGTCTGAAACTACTTTGAACTAACCTAAAAAGATCCTACAAAGTGTCACGTCGTATCCCCCGCCCGCAGACCCCGCCAATTCTATTTGCGTTTTGTTTTACGCGTTTTAGTAAAATCGTACCATTTTTGATAATTATTAATCAACAAATTTCCACAAAATAATGCTTATAAATTAAAAGAATCATTGAATAAATATCATGTAACTATTATTGTACACAAATAAGTCGAAAAAACTGTATTTATGTAAAAACTGAACATAAAACAAATCATCACGTTTTAGTTTTTCTCAGCACGTTTAACGAAACGCAAAATATTGTGTCATGGCGGTGTAAAATCGGGATTTTATATGGAACTTTGATTATTTCCATTATTTTTTATCTTGCAAACCAAGCGTTTCCGCAACTTAAAATTTGGTGAGGAGTTGTCTTTTGGCGAGTAGAAGCTACAAAAAAAATATGAAGCCTGAACTCGATGTCACATATTGTACAGTTGAGCCTAATAAGGGTTCTTAAGATTCGAGGGTGGAAGTTACAAAATGAGGCGAAGCCGAATGTTGTAATAACAGACCCGAGAATTTTAAGACCTAATTATGTACCGTTGCACACGAAACTTTTTCTACGACAGTAGCAAAAACGTAATTAATAAATAATTTTAAAGTTCTTAAGTATCACGAGTACATAAATCAATTTTGTTTTAAGATTTTTCTATCAACTAATAACTTACTTTTGTGCCGAAGTCTTCGGATATTCACTGTGAAGTTTTCTTGTCACTTATTTTATGAAAATTAACATAAACTTCTTGATATTAACATAATATACGAGTTTAAATACAAAAATTAAGCCGTACATTGTGTTGAAACTTTTTAAATATTAACTTTTTGACTAAATGTCATAGACAGACCACGAGTTGGTTTTCAATTGCAAAAAAATATGGCTTCGTTCAAGTAACTCTCAATGCAAAAGCTTACATTAAAGTACTATTATGCTTTTCATAAATATGAAAACTAAATTATTTAAGATATTAATACTTTAAAAAAGACATGATAATGTTTTTATCATAGTTTGTGCAAAAATAATTTCAAGTATAAAAATATAATTTATATTGTAAACAAGAACGAACCCTTTTTAGACATGGCACCTGGAAGTCAGTGTATTAAAAAAACAAAAACAGTTGCACAATATGTTTTGTGTGACTGCTAGCAGTTATAGAAAGTACCTATAGACAAATAGACTTTAGCGCCTTCACTTAAATGATGTAGTTTTAGATACCACTATAAGTCATTTAATTGGCATATAGAAGAAAAACTTACTAAGAGTACATTTTATTGAATGGTCCAATCTTAAGTAGAAGGAGTAGATTTTGAAAATGTATACAGGAAAGACAGCATAGGAACACTTCATACTGATTTGAAACAAGGATTATTATTTCGAGAAATTTTTACAAAGGTAAAGCATAAAAATCACCCCTGCAAGCTGACCAACTAGTTCAAAAATGGTCCGGTCTTACCCCATCGTACCTTATTTATTGGTTTTTTTAGGGTTCCGTAGCAAAATGGCAAAAAACGGAACCCTTATGGGTTCGTCATGTCTGTCTGTCTGTCCGTCCGTATGTCACAGCCATTTTACTCGGAAACTATACGACGTATCTGAATAAAATTTACACATAAGGTGTATTTTGTATGCCGCTACTTAGTTATGGAGTTAAATTTGAAAAAAAAAAAATTTTTAGGGGAGCGCTCCATAGATGTAACTAAATTTAAAAAAATGTTTTTTAACCAAATATCAACATGTAACACATCAATCGATAGGTCTTTAAAAATAATATTGAGGTTTCTTTGACCATTTTGTGATTAAGTAAATATTTTCTGAAATAATCGCTTCGAAAGTCAGAAAAATTGTGTAGCCCCCCCGGTAACTTTTGAACCGTAAGTCCAAAAAATATGAAAAAATTTGAGGCGATGTGCCTTATCATATACTTTTTAAGAAAATTATTTTGAATATTATCGGTTCAGCCATTTTTGAGTTATCTCTAAAAAACTTCTTCCATAGGCATCAGATACGACCTTTTGGTATTAGTTTGGTTTTTATTACATTGAAGGAACCCTCCTATGCGTGGTCCGACACGCACTTGGCCGGTTTTTCATTTTAGGGATTGTGAGAAATTATATTGGTATACAGGGTGGAAAGATAAATCGAGCCCTGGAGGAAAACTACCTTAAAACGTTGAGATAGCTCAATTCACTGAAAGGAAACATTCTTTAATTTCTTTAAAGGGACATAACTGCATTTACAAATTTTTAGAAAAGAGTACAGTTTTCAAAAAAGTATTTATTTTGTAATTTTTGCCATAAATATTTTTTATGACAATTGATGCCAATCGATCCTGTTTCCAACGAGGATAAACACTTCTAAATACCAACCAAGTTTAGGGCACAAGAGAACACATAAATAATAATAATAATATTTTTCATACAATCTGTATGGAATAAAGTGAAAATTAAGAAAAAAACTGTGAATGCAGTTTTAGTTTTTGCGAAAAATAAAAGAATGTTTCCTTTGAGCGAATTGAGCTATCTCAAGGTTTTAAGGTAGTTTCCCTCCAGGGCCCGACTTATCTTTCCACCCTGTATATACTTATACGATTAAATTAATTCCATATCTACTTACCTACTTAATAATAATATTAATAATTCACCATATCTTTTAAATCGTACGAAAACGAACATACAATAAACCATATAAACCTAATGGCGCGACCAGACATCGCCGAGTGCCGGGACAGTCGAGCCGATTGTTTCTTTCTTATTCCATAGTAAAGAGAGAGATATACAACCTAACACGATGATGTGGACAAATGCACGAATATGTTTCAACTTCAAGCGCATTTGATTGTATTCAATCTATCCGTCATCAGTCATCATATCATAATATAGATCTAGCTTGCAACAGCGCAAAGCAAGAAGCGAAATGAGCAAATGAGAGTAAGCTGGCAACGTCGCCTCGGATGGAAACTGCTCGAACAAACGCGCTCTTGTAATACAAATTATGGTAAAAACATGGACGAAGCCGTCTATGGTAAAAAGTACCCATACCCACTGTAAAAATTGAATAATGAATTAGTCTCTTTTATAAGTTGGTAGTTTAAATATATTGGGTAAAAAAGTCAAAATAAAAAGATTAAACTAACTACTAACTTGACTACCTATAGTATTGATTAGACTTTTTTTTTGTCCAAAAATACCTATAAATCGCTTAGGATCAGGATTGAAAATATAAATGAGAAATGAGATAAAAGAATAAACAAAAAAGTTAACATCAGCCTAGATTTGAACTCGGGCATATCTAGGTACTTAGTAAGCAAGCGTACTATAACCTATGTGGAACGAATTTCCGCACTCAAAATTACTAATCATATTACTCAAATTGACACATGAAACATGTCTCTGGCTGCAATAGAATAAACGCCTATAAGTTTTATTGCAGCAATTGCATAGTTCTGATTATTACAGGCTCTACAAGGTTTTGCGTCTAAAACCTTTATTAAGCGCTTAATACGACTATAGTTATCGGTACAACATTAGTGATGTGCTAAGAAGTAATTATGTTTAATTTCGCAACATAGAATTATTTCTGACCGACATAAAACTTGCGACAAGTTTTCTCCAAAACAGTTTCTTAACGATGATATATATACCTAATTATGTTATACAAGACCAAGCACGTATCGGTAGGTACACCGAACCCAACTATATGCCCCTACAGAAAATGTAACATTCATGCTCCAACGTGGTTTGTTTTCTTCAAAAACCTTGCACAAAAACACCTCGATTTGACGTGTTTGCATATATCGTCGCCTACTTACATCTTTATTTACTACAACTAAATCCTGACCAGAAATATCTGATCATTGTCAAGAGGGCGCTTTTATTCTCATTTATATAAATTATATGGCAACAGTTCAGTATAGTCATTGAGTGTATTATTATCTATGGTATGTAGACATCTTGATTTGTTTACCTGTTTTAGCTCTGCTGTTAATTTGAAAATATTTCACAGCGAAATGGTTGCATTTCCCGAGCGTGTAATTTACAGCAGTTTATTATGTACACTATTTACAATGTTTCGCTCGACTGCTGACTATGAATAATTTTGGGATTTTTTTGTCGTTTATTATATAATATTCAACACAGTGACAGAATATCATATGCCCTGACACCTGCATATCATCTTGTCATTAAAATTATTGCCAGTGTAAGAAAACTAAGAAATTAGTTCCAATGAAATTCCGCAACATGGCGCATGGTCATATATTTTATGTGATTTTGTAACGTTGTTCTTTTGTGAAAAGTCACAGTGACAGCTTTTGAAGGCGAGTCACGGTGACGAGGCGAGTTACGTTATTTATCCCCCATGTCTAATATATTTCTGGTCAGGCTTAATATATTATATAGTCTGGCAAGCCAAAAGTGCAGTAACAGTAGAAGTAATTAGCTTTACCCATCCCTTTTTTAGTGGTGAGGGTACTAAGTAGCGTATGAAAAAGACAGTATGATTATCTCTGTCTACGCTTGAAGTAGTGCAGTTCCTGGCCAAACTATAGTTACTTGTGCTGACTGAGCGATACATTAAAAACTGTTTTTTTTTAAATTTATTTTTTATGTTACAAATTATAAGTTTTATTAATAAAGTTGCTTTGGCGATTTTGAAGGCCCTTTAATTTGTAACAATTTGAGTCTAAATCCGATTGTCAATCTGAAATATTTTGCAAGATACGGCTACTAGCATCTATGACAAACTAAAAAATATTAAAGTCAACTTCCAAAAAACTGCAGATAAGTTGACGAGACTACAGAAAAAATAAATTTTGATGCCATTATCAAATGCCCTATTTTATGAAATAGTATGAAATAGTGCCCTAACCGTCCCTAACAACAGAGTAACAAATCTCAACTACATCAGGCATTGTAAATTTAATTTCACTGATTTCTTATTTCTTTATTTAATTACAAACAAGCTTACAGTTTACACCAAGTCGCTTATAAGTAGAATTAGTTAAACTTAAAACTTAAATTAAATAATTTGACATAAAATTAAAATGTCTACAAAATTTACATTGTGATGCGAGTTTGTCCGGGAAGAGAGGTGTCGTGGTTAATATCTTAGAGAATTCAACCAACCGGAGCGGCCATGTCTGTCTTTTTCTATACAAAAAAGTCTGCCGATTTTAGCGGGGGAGGCGAACGTCAAATGTATGGCTATTCGTACGTAACGTATAAATATCACGTCAGATAAACGTCAGTCCATACAATAAATATGACCACTGGTCATATGTTTTCGGCAAAGGGCATCGCCTGTCAATGGCCGCTCCGGTTGGTTGAATTCTCTAAGGTTAATATGGTTAGCTTTCTACGGCACTTCTGTTTCCGGACCGACTTATTTTCCATTATAGGAACCTCAGAGAAATAAACCAATGGAGTGGTAATTGTCAGGCGTCCCCCTCTGCCAAAAGTACAAGACCACTGGTCGTAGCGGTTATATAAAACTAGTTGTCGCGCGTCAAACGTCATTTAATGAATGTCAGTCAGCGCGGAACGATCTGAGGTAAAAATGCCGAATTGCTGCGTGTTTTCATGTAAGAAAAGATCTGAATTATTTAGTTTACAGAAGGATAACGTTTCTTTTCATCTGTAAGTATAATTACGTCTAAATATCATCAAATACTTAGTGCACGAAATTAGCAAAAAACTAAAAAATATTTTCAATCAAAAAGTGTTGCCACTTAATGGTACTTCATCTGCTTTAGGGTAATTTTTAAACTTGACTCTTCATAGTACATTGTACCATCGGGTTCATAATTGCATACCCAATTTATCAATGAATTAATTCATAAATTGGGTATGCAATTGTGAACACGATTACATCGAGGGAGGTAAGTGAAATATTGCAAACAAGAGTAATCGACTCCAGTGCGGCAGAAATACGTCCGCATTGTTATGACAGGTTAGGCAATACAATTAAAAGATACTCCGTGGGTTAGGCAGAGACCCATTCGGCATACAGCCATAAATGCCATAATGGTAAAACATTGCTCTGTTAAAAAAGCAGTGTGTCTACAGAGACACACTGCTTTTTTAACAGAGCAATACTGCACACACAGGTGTGTGTTGTTATTAAATTGTTTCTAAACATATTTTAATCGACTTTTAAATTATTCAAACTACATATTGAAAAAATGAAAAGATTAACGTCAGTACTTCAAAGGTAAAACTCATTCACACGCATAGCTTTTTAAATTATATATGTCGTCGAGGACCGCCGAGGGCAGGGCAGTAAGGTGGTTTGGAACTCAAAAGACACTATAAGGATAACCTAGCCTATAGCACATTACGCACGGACGCACGTTAATGAAATAAAACATAAACACTGGTTTAACAACTGTATTGAATTGAATTCAAATCTTTTTAAAACCGTATTATGAAGGAGGGCAATAAACTACTACTGGTTCGGAAAGGAGCCCCAACTGAAAAGAACCTGCGTAAGAAACTCAGCGTATGTGTGCTTGTAGTACGGCACAATAGCTGAAATTTGTCATTGGTCTCAAAAATACAGCTACCATAAACAAATTTCCGTTTTAATAGACAAATTTCAGCTAGTGTGATGAATTCCGCTCTAATGTGTGGCGCCCCTTAAGTGAAATATACTTGTAGATGCTTGAAATAACGATATTCCAGTTTAGAAATTATAGTCTGGCCAGCCAACGAACGCAGTAGCAATGTACAGCGAACAAAAGTATGACAACACTAAGAATCAGTGAAAAAAGCAGCAATGATCATCAAATTTTATGTTTTTAATTTTAGTTGTTATTTCCGCCCCTTTCATTAGGTGACATTTACGGTGTGTAAAAAGGAGACGGATATATTTCGTCTGATCTGTCGTCAACTGCAACAGATAATATCTAGTTAAGGCAATTGACATATGCCTTAAAAATGAATTTAAATTTAATTGGGAACGTTGCAAGAGTTCTATCTCACTCGCGCTTAAGATGAGAGAATGAAATGCACTAGAAACAAATTCAATGTGAATTAAAATGTTCGTCATGAAATACGGTGTCTCATCACAAAGGGTTGCCACATGTACGTATTTTGAATTTGCCGCGCGTTTCTACTGACAGAAATGGTTTGCCAGACTATAATTCGTTCCTTTATTTTCAAAATACATTTTATGTAGCATTTTAATTTTGTATGGATTATACACGGAGTATATGGAGACGGTATCAGCCGTAGTTTGTTCCAAAACCAGCGTAGCCGGCATTTACACGCACACCTTCTCATTAAAGTACGCACGAGGTAATACACACAAAGAAATGTCAGTCTCTCATTCGCTGTGTTGATGTGTGCGTACACTCGAAAATACGTAACCACTACCATTGCCTCGTAGGCTCCGCCTACATTAGGGATGTGGCCTTTCGATATATATATTTTATCGATATCGATTATCGATAATTAACTCCATAATACCGCGCCACACCTCATATTAATAAAACAATGTCGATTTTTATTAATAGCTGGATAACAATCTACCCTAATAAGGGTTCATCCATTAATTACGTCAGATGTTAAGGGGGACGGAGGGATCAACAAAGTGTGACGAGTTCTTATAAGGGATAGGGGGGAGTTTTATTTCTTGTGACATCACAAATACAAATATCGTGTACATACAGTTAGGTGCAAAACTGTCCCAATAGTAGCATCTTAGTAGAATGTGGAGAAGTGGATGTCGATCGAGGAGAGGGGCACATGATTAATACATACCAGTACTATTTAAAATTTCCTACAAATCAGCCTTACATAAAATAAGGTATCAACTGTTTAAATCACAAACATAGTTTTGTAGTTATGGCAGAGTAAATGTCGTCTTGAACATTGAACTAACAAACACTTCCTATGGCTGTTTTTAATGGTACACTTTTGCTCCGAACTATAAGCCACCTAAAAGTAATTTGAAAAATATGCCCCATTAAAGCAATTGCATGATGATTTTATAGAGGCAGAATTTCTTAATTATGTATGGTTCCCTATTTGGAGTTTCCATAAGAGGAACTAGAAATATTCGAAAAAATAAAAATGTGTTTTTTTCTACTTTTCGATTCTAAATTACAAAATAACCGTAAATTCTATGTATATCATATGTAAGGCTGATTTGTAGGAAATTTTAAATAATACTGGTATGTATTAATCATGTGCCCCTCTCCTCGATCGACATCCACTTCTCCACATTCTACTAAGATGCTACTATTGGGACAGTTTTGCACCTAACTGTATATACATATAGTACAGTGTACACTTTTTTTGAAGGAAAGGAACCATTTATGTCTTCTAGTCTGACATTCAAACACTTCGGATTATTATTTTTCTTGCTTTGATTTCATTTAATATATTACTTAAAATGGGAAAATAAAGAAATTGTAATTTTAAACATTATTGTTGAAATTTGTTTGACGTAATTTGTGGATGTACCCTTATCTATCTAATTTATGTGTCTGCTAAAATACTAAAAATAATCGTGACTCAAACTATCTTCATACCGAATTTCATCTTAATCGGTTCAGCAGTTTAAGTGTGAAAAGGTAACAGACAGAGACACTTTCGCATTAATAATATTAGTATGGTTAGAAGTACCATTATAAAGTTATCGTATCTATAAAATAAGTTGATCATTGGATTAATTAATCCAGTCAATCACATTATTTTGTTTTCGAAAGAAATAAAATTAGTTTCTACTATAGGACAGAAAGTTACACCTTAAACAATGTGTTCGAAATTATAGATAATAAATAACGGGCCGCACTCTCGTGGCGGCAAGCGCGCGGCAGCCATGTTGCCCAGCAACGTGGCTGCCGATCGTGTGACGAGACTGACGAGCGACGTTCGTATTTCCAAATACATTGCGCGTCACTCGCGTAATCCTGCGACCGCCAGCAATAGCCGGCGAGCAATTGATATGAATACTGTTGTACCAGCAGATAATAGGTGAATGTCGTAATAAAAGCCTACAATTTTTGGAAAAAATGTGAAATACTCGGTTTTTATACTTACCGGTGGAAAGTAACTACTCCAGGGGCCTCTTTTAATTCGTTGCTTCATTTTTACATGTTTTTTGGCACTAAATTCGTCACACGTGGTCGAACGACGACTGAACCGCGCGGCATGAGGTTTTGACAAGTTTATGCGCATCTGATCATAAACTATGTAACGCGCGCCCGGCCCAATACCGCGTCCATTAGTATTTACCTAGTCCGTGGGATTATACTTTATTTATTATAAGGTACGTTATACATACTTATCCCCTATCACTGTACCTAACAGGTAAGTTTTAGTGATGGGACAGCACAAAAATAAATGTCGATATTAACATTAGCAGTATGTTATACTTTTTATTTATAATAGAAAATGAAGATAGAAATAGAAACACAAATTGGAAACAGATGCCCATTACAATCAAAATATCAACTGCGAAGGACTCTGGAACATCACGATGTCGCTAGTGATTGATTCATCATTGTTCTTTACAGTGAAAAATTCACTGAGGTGGATAGAGGAACGTCTAGTGTAATTGGAAGCACATTGGAACGGTAATATAAACACGTGGGAATCCCGTGATATTCCACAGTTCTTTGCAGTTCATTGTTTCATTAAGATAGTTATTTGTTTCCAATTTGTAGTATTTTCCACTAAATATACAAGCAAATACACATCAAAATATTAAATTGATAATATAAAAGTTATTCTAAATCAGCTTACAAGATTTGTCCTGAACAAATAGACAAACTAACTTACGTAGAATACTAATATGCTGGTAGATTGTAAGTAATATGCTGGTAGAAAAACTTGATATTTAATCACAACTTAATATTATAATTTTATCAATAGCTAAACCTTATACTTGGTAAAGAAACAAAAATATATAACTAACCTACGATCAATGTTTCTCTGCGTCCGTAGGAAACACCTTAGACAACCCTACACGTGATCCCTGGGCTTACTGTCCTACCTGGACCTCGCAGCACTTACTGGATTTTCTTTATCATCTGCTTTCCCACTACCCTAGGGAAGAAATGCCTATCTATATCGAGTGACATGTAGGCATACGATAAATAAATCTACGATAAAATGTGACATTTTCAAGTCAAAAGTACATTAATTACATTATTATCGGTTGTCAGTAAGGCGTTACCATAAAAAAATCATTTAGAAATGAACTCTATTAACAACCGACAATGATATACTTTGACTTGAAAACGTCACAAATATCGATACTTAGGTATATTATTGTCGACGCGTTCCTCGCACTATATACGTTTACTTAAAGATGACATTATCTCGTTCACGGACAGGTTGTCTGTGTATGGGTTTGTACTTGTGTGAGTATATTTTATGCTAGGGTTTGATAATTTTATCGTGTGCGTGTGTAGCGAATGCATACTAATGCATTTTCCATTGACGTCGCTACACACGCACACGATTAAATTACTACAAATACTGTTAACACTAGTTAACAGTATTTGTGTGCGTTTCCTCGTCCCCCGCGACGAAATTGGCAGACTTTTTCTGATAGAAATTAGTGCGCGTCTCGCATCCGGTTGGTTTAATTCAGAGAGTTCTAAACCAGGAGAGGCCCTGAGTATCATTTCCCCTCTGTCAAAAGTATTGGCGGAAAATCTAGTACATCTATAAAAACTATTTCAATAATCGATGTCACGCCATTTTCGTCATCGCTGTCAATGGATAACAAGCTCCGTGAAAATGCCCTTATGCGCTGTTTTTGGATGTAAAAATATGTCATATTTCGTCTAGTTTTCAAAAAGATGAAATACCATTTCAGATGTAAGTACAGTTTTACTTTATTTATCATTACTTTCGTAATAAAAGATTTAACCTAAATCGAAAATCAAGCTTCGTTTACAGAATCGATTCAAAGACAATCGTTTTCTTTCTGACGGGCAGTAACTATTTGACGTTTGACACTTCTCCATATTTAACGCGCTTAAGGATTGCTGTCTTCTATATTTTGTTTGAAAATACAATCAAAAATGATCCTTGGCTTTTTTGTTTGACATTAACAAAGACTGCATCCAATAATGAACCATATGTTAACATTAGTACAGTCGACTATCTATTGCTCCATTTAGTGTTATGAAGTATAAAAAGAATATGTCAAATATGTTTGGTGTTTTCAAGTCAAAGGTACATCTTTGTCGGTTGTCAATATAGCGTCGCTGCCATAAAAAAACATTTAGAAATAAACTGTATTAACAACCGACAATGATGTACCTTTGACTTGAAAACTTCACATGCGTGCTACCTCACCCCCCTCAGATTTTGGCAGACTTTTTTGTTTGGAAAGATGAGGCGAAGCGTACTCCATTTATAGAGCTTTATGGTTTAATTATCAAAGCTAGTCTCATAACCTTACGTCAGGTCAAATTACCTCAACCGGACGTGTGCATGCTGTGTGTGGACCGGTTACCGGATGATTGCGAATATTTCGACATTGCTAAGTTATAAGAAAAAAATATTTTTAAAACACCCAAAAAAATTCGAATCATTGGAATTTTTTAATAAAAATTTTCTTCTAACTTAGCAATGTCGAAAAAAAAGAAAAATACGTTATGAATTTTAGAACGCCTCTCTGTTATCACTATCACGACGTAATGTTTTGACGTTGACATTTGACCATCGCTTGTCAAATGTCAATTGAATTAGTTTCTTATTTCTTGTGTGGTTGGTTTCTGTTAATGGAAAGTGCGTGCTTAGTGTTTTTATGGTTTTAGCTTAAAAGTTTGGATTCACAGATTTTTCACAAAAATTTTTTAGACATTTAAATGTTATTTACTTTCGGTAGAACGTCTACGTTTAGTTTTACACGTTGTTGTCGAACTTTGTGCTGGTAACAGTGAAGCAAAGTTTCGAAGGCATAAAAATCTACTTAGTTCGTGAAGCTTCCATGCTCCTTCAAACAGAATGGACGATATTCTTAACCAACCTAGTTCATCGAAAAGCAGGCAGTAAGTATACATAGACAGTAAGAATTTAATTTAACGTAGAATATGTTTTGCTCATAACCATAACATATACCTTATTGGAGTAAATTTGTCGTCAGTTTTTAGGCCTTTGTTTTTCTGATTATTTTACTGTTTTCAGTCCGTTCTTACTTTTATTTAGTAGGGCTAGTAGGCAGTTTAGTATTTGTGAGACCTTGCAATGGCAAGGAAATGGTTGGAAATGTCCAAGTAATTTTTATACAAATGCATAAAGTTAATATATAGTAGAATCCGTTTATAATGACAAAAAAGGGAAGTGCAAAACCGGTCATACTAAGCGGACGTCATATAAAACATAGTCTCAGAAACAAAACAATTTTTATTATCCTATGGTAATTTTAAAAACTCACTGACAATGCGTAATGTTAATACATTCGATTTGTCAATAATAGTCACAACAAAATGTAATCACACGTCACACACCTGCCTAACATTGTCGCAGGAGAAGGAGTGAAAAGGATCATGAATATAGTACAGATGCAGAAATATGTCACTGTAACCAGGCATAATTCTCATCATTTCTTAAAAATAGGTCATAGTAACCGACATGTCAATATATTCGAAATAATTATAAAGAAATTTCTATGAAAATTAATAACAAACTTTGTACCGCAATTAAGTCATATTCAGTGGTTGGTAAGCTGAGTAATATATAAATTTTCACGCTACTGTCCGGAAATGTGACAAAAGATGGTCAAAATCCAAGCTGGACAGTAAGCATTTGCTGTAGCACCTGAACCACCACCACAGCAATGTTATTGTAGCGATGAAATGTCATTAGTTGGAAAGTAAATTGACCAGTTATGTCATTGCATTCATTAAAAATTTAAAACATTAAAAGGTCTTTTTGGCACAACTTTATGTTTCAAAAGGTAAAATAAGGTTGTTTATAGGGCCAACTACCTGTTGTTAACCATTTATTCACCCTTAAGACGTTTTTACTTTTTTAGCCGCTTGTGGTTTTCTATCAAAAACACCTCTAAGCAATGAGTCGGTTTGAAGCAAACAACAGATAAACGCTTCTTGAAAGTGAAAAAAAAAGTAAAAAGGCGGGAATGGAATACTGAATTGGATATTCTATTAAAGCATTTATATTATTATGACAAATGTTTTTTTTATTTCCTTACAGTAGTGAAAAGCACTATGTAATATCTCGGCCGAAAGCGCTATAGGTGGACTCGTATCTTCGAACTAACTCGATCCACCTATACGAGGGCGGTTTGATAACTCGGTGACTTTAAGTAAAACAAAAATCATTTTAACATATAAACTTTTTAATTACGATTCTGAACTCCTTGGTAGCTGGCAGTTTTTTTTTTTTTAAAAAAGGTGGGAAAATAAAAAAGTTATTGAGGCATATGTCAAATACGGTCGGAAAATTGTTGGAAAATGGAGAAAAGCGAATTTCGTGTGTTAATTAAACATTATTTGTTACGTGGAAAAACTATTAAAGAGACTGAAAATTGTTTAAAAAAATATTATGGGGAATCTGCTCCTTCTCATGGAATGGTACATAAGTGGTTTACAGAATTTCGTTCTGGGCGTACCACTACCAATGACGCAGAACGCTCTGGTAGGCCAATTGAAGTCACCACTGATGATGTCGTGAATAAAGTTCACGATATTGTTTTGGATGACCGTCGAGTTAAGATTCGTGAGATAGCTGAGACTGTACACATTTCATCTGAACGAGTTTTTCATATCTTGCATAATATTTTGAATATGAAAAAGCTTTCCGCAAGATGGGTGCCGCGTTTGCTGACAGCCGATCAAAAACGACTTCGTGAAACAACTTCCGAGCAATGCTTAGCCAAATTCAAGCGTAATCCCAATGAATTTTTACGTCGTTTTGTGACGGTAGATGAAACGTGGATCCACCATTCACGAAAAATCAGTCAAAACAGTGGACTTCTGCTAACGAACGGGCCCCAAAGAAAGCGAAAACCGTTAATTCGGCAGGAAAGGTAATGGCCACTGTTTTTTGGGACAGCCAAGGGGTTATTTATATAGATTATTTGGAGAAAGGTAAAACAATAAATGGCCCTTATTATGCTACATTGTTGGAAAAATTCAACGCAGAAGTAGTGAAAAAACGGCCACATCTGGCAAAGAAGAAAATCCTTTTTCACCACGACAATGCCCCTGCACACTCGTCGGCAGTCGCAACAGCCAAATTAGTAGAATTGCGTTATGAAATACTGCCCCACCCACCTTATTCTCCAGATTTGGCCCCATGTGATTTTTTTTTATTCCCAAACATGAAGAAATGGCTCGGTGGGAGAAGATTTTCATCAAATGAGGAAGTCATAGCTGAAACTGAAGCATATTTTTCAGGGTTTGATAAAAAATATTTTTTGGAGGGGTTGAAAAAGCTGGAACATCGTTGGATGAAGTGTATGGAGTTGAAAGGAGATTATGTAGAGAAATAAAATTATAAAAGGTCAAAAAGATTTTTTTTTCTGCAAAAAGTCACTGACTTATCAAACCACCCTCGTAGCTTACTTTCAAGCCTCTACAACAATGTACTAAAACCTATGATATATAATAATGACAGATGGGTTATGCACGCTCCAAAAGTGAAGCACTTAAAATGAGTGATTTCAAACAATTGTCGCTAGTCCTGCCACCCACCTGAGAAAGAGACAAACTGTAATTTTCTAACAATGAGAGTGACAAAGATGTAACGATTGTCAAAATAGATAAACACAACAGAATCGTTGCTAGGTTATGAAATAACTTTGGAAGTATTTTTTCTTCTCATTTTGTTAGAGTATAAACCCATCCATAGTAAATATCATTGACTAAAACTTCATTCAATGCAATTTTTACGGTTCCGTACCTCGAAAGGAAAAAATGAAACCCTAGTATCACTTTGTTGTCCGTCCGTCTGTCTGTCAAGACTCTTTTTCTCAGGAACGCGTGGTGGTATCAAGCTGAAATTTATATCAAATACTCAGGTCTACTGTCCCTTGGAGCTGTGAAAAAATCAAACTTCTAAGCCAACGCAATCAAAAACTACAGCCGTTTATGCCACAAATTTCCGCAAATTTTCGAAACTCGCAAGGGAATCAAAACCTACAGGGTACTTCCCGTGAACTCAGAATCTTGAAATTTGGTACGAAGCAACGTCTTATAGCACAGATAAAGGAAAAATTGCGAAAACCGTAAATTTTTAGTTACATCATATAATAAAATATTTTTAATAATTTTAAAGTTACTACCCCTCTATATTAAAGGTTTAAAACCAGTTCACATTCTTAGCATTAGGTTGGATTATCATTAATAACATGATTATTATCATTTATGATTGATCAGAAACTAACATGCGATATGGGAAGATGCAGCTGTAATATTTACCATTATTTTGTAATCAAAATATTAAAAATAACAAAATAATAGCTGTTAAAACGTTTTCACTTTAATGTATACTAATTTCAAACAAAAATTACGATTTGAAGTAATGCGAAACGGAACATATTTTAATCCACCAATCTTCGTCTGGCGACGTCACTCCTGTATTGACAACTATGGATGGTATAGTAAAAGATGACAATCTCATGTGGCATGGCGGAATTTAACGCCTTTTGACGGACACTTTTACAACATAGAGATTGCCATCCTTACCTTCTACCATCCATAGAACCACGGATGAATATAAATATCACGACTATGGCGAGTGACACTGTCACACATGAGTGACGTCACAGGAACTGTAGATCCGTTTAGGAGCGAAAATTAAAAATTGTCACTTTGTAACAGCAATTTTTTACTATAAATTATAGTATTTTAATTTTTTTATACACTCATGGTCTATTATACGTGCAATTCTTTCAATTTAAAGCAAAAATGAAAATATTGCATCTTGCCTATTGCCATTTTGTTTTTTAGTACAGATTACTCAATATATAATAAAATTGTATGTTCAAGTTCAATGCCATATCAATGACAATGATTATGAATTTTTTACACTAATACCTTTGTTAATTAAACATTTATTTCAATGTCATTCATAGATAGGAACACCAGAATACAACCTAACACGATGATGTGGACAAATGCACGAATATGTTTCAACTTCAAGCGCATTTGATTGTATTCAATCTATCCGTCATCAGTCATCATATCATAATATAGATCTAGCTTGCAACAGCGCAAAGCAAGAAGCGAAATGAGCAAATGAGAGTAAGCTGGCAACGTCGCCTCGGATGGAAACTGCTCGAACAAACGCGCTCTTGTAATACAAATTATGGTAAAAACATGGACGAAGCCGTCTATGGTAAAAAGTACCCATACCCACTGTAAAAATTGAATAATGAATTAGTCTCTTTTATAAGTTGGTAGTTTAAATATATTGGGTAAAAAAGTCAAAATAAAAAGATTAAACTAACTACTAACTTGACTACCTATAGTATTGATTAGACTTTTTTTTTGTCCAAAAATACCTATAAATGGCTTAGGATCAGGATTGAAAATATAAATGAGAAATGAGATAAAAGAATAAACAAAAAAGTTAACATCAGCCTAGATTTGAACTCGGGCATATCTAGGTACTTAGTAAGCAAGCGTACTATAACCTATGTGGAACGAATTTCCGCACTCAAAATTACTAATCATATTACTCAAATTGACACATGAAACATGTCTCTGGCTGCAATAGAATAAACGCCTATAAGTTTTATTGCAGCAATTGCATAGTTCTGATTATTACAGGCTCTACAAGGTTTTGCATCTAAAACCTTTATTAAGCGCTTAATACGACTATAGTTATCGGTACAACATTAGTGATGTGCTAAGAAGTAATTATGTTTAATTTCGCAACATAGAATTATTTCTGACCGACATAAAACTTGCGACAAGTTTTCTCCAAAACAGTTTCTTAACGATGATATATATACCTAATTATGTTATACAAGACCAAGCACGTATCGGTAGGTACACCCAACCCAACTATATGCCCCTACAGAAAATGTAACATTCATGCTCCAACGTGGTTTGTTTTCTTCAAAAACCTTGCACAAAAACACCTCGATTTGACGTGTTTGCATATATCGTCGCCTACTTACATCTTTATTTACTACAATTAAATCCTGACCAGAAATATATGATCATTGTCAAGAGGGCGCTTTTATTCTCATTTATATGAATTATATGGCAACAGTTCAGTATAGTCATAGAGTGTATTATTATCTATGGTATGTTGACATCTTGATTTGTGTACCTGTTTTAGCTCTGCTGTTAATTTGAAAATATTTCACAGCGAAATGGTTGCATTTCCCGAGCGTGTAATTTACAGCAGTTTATTATGTACACTATTTACAATGTTTCGCTCGACTGCTGACTATGAATAATTTTGGGATTTTTTTGTCGTTTATTATATAATATTCAACACAGTGACAGAATATCATATGCCCTGACACCTGCATATCATCTTGTCATTAAAATTATTGCCAGTGTAAGAAAACTAAGAAATTAGTTCCAATGAAATTCCGCAACATGGCGCATGGTCATATATTTTATGTGATTTTGTAACGTTGTTCTTTTGTGAAAAGTCACAGTGACAGCTTTTGAAGGCGAGTCACGGTGACGAGGCGAGTTACGTTATTTATCCCCCATGTCTAATATATTTCTGGTCAGGCTTAATATATTATATAGTCTGGCAAGCCAAAAGTGCAGTAACAGTAGAAGTAATTAGCTTTACCCATCCCTTTTTTAGTGGTGAGGGTACTAAGTAGCGTATGAAAAAGACAGTATGATTATCTCTGTCTACGCTTGAAGTAGAACAGTTCCTGGCCAAACTATAGTTACTTGTGCTGACTGAGCGATACATTAAAAACTGTTTTTTTTTGAATTTCTTTTTTATGTTACAAATTATAAGTTTTATTAATAAAGTTGCTTTGGCGATTTTGAAGGCCCTTTAATTTGTAACAATTTGAGTCTAAATCCGATTGTCTATCTGAAATATTTTGCAAGATACGGCTACTAGCATCTATGACAAACTAAAAAATATTAAAGTCAACTTCCAAAAAACTGCAGATAAGTTGACGAGACTACAGAAAAAATAAATTTTGATGCCATTATCAAATGCCCTATTTTATGAAATAGTGTTCCATCTTTTTACAAACAAAGGAACATCAAACTCAAGAAACACAATGCGATTCCGAATCTCGAAGTGATTGCGACGTATAAGTTGTGACTCTGTTACGTGAAGTATTTTAAACGAGGTAAATTAGCTTACTTGTTGCAGCCAATACATCAAATAGTGCCCTAACCGTCCCTAATAACAGAGTAACAAATCTCAACTACATCAGGCATTGTAAATTTAATTTCACTGATTTCTTATTTCTTTATTTAATTACAAACAAGCTTACAGTTTACACCAAGTCGCTTATAAGTAGAATTAGTTAAACTTAAAACTTAAATTAAATAATTTGACATAAAATTAAAATGTCTACAAAATTTACATTGTGATGCGAGTTTGTCCGGAAAGAGAGGTGTCGTGGTTAATATCTTAGAGAATTCAACCAACCGGAGCGGCCATGTCTGTCATTTTCTATACAAAAAAGTCTGCCGATTTTAGCGGGGGAGGCGAACGTCAAATGTATGGCTATTCGTACGTAACGTATAAATATCACGTCAGATAAACGTCAGTCCATACAATAAATATGACCACTGGTCATATGTTTTCGGCAAAGGGCATCGCCTGTCAATGGCCGCTCCGGTTGGTTGAATTCTCTAAGGTTAATATGGTTAGCTTTCTACGGCACTTCTGTTTCCGGACCGACTTATTTTCCATTATAGGAACCTCAGAGAAATAAACCAATGGAGTGGTAATTGTCAGGCGTCCCCCTCTGCCAAAAGTACAAGACCACTGGTCGTAGCGGTTATATAAAACTAGTTGTCGCGCGTCAAACGTCATTTAATGAATGTCAGTCAGCGCGGAACGATCTGAGGTAAAAATGCCGAATTGCTGCGTGTTTTCATGTAAGAAAAGATCTGAATTATTTAGTTTACAGAAGGATAACGTTTCTTTTCATCTGTAAGTATAATTACGTCTAAATATCATCAAATACTTAGTGCACGAAATTAGCAAAAAACTAAAAAATATTTTCAATCAATAAGTGTTGCCACTTAATGGTACTTCATCTGCTTTAGGGTAATTTTTAAACTTGACTCTTCATAGTACATTGTACCATCGGGTTCATAATTGCATACCCAATTTATCAATGAATTAATTCATAAATTGGGTATGCAATTATGAACACGATTACATCGAGGGAGGTAAGTGAAATATTGCAAACAAGAGTAATCGACTCCAGTGCGGCAGAAATACGTCCGCATTGTTATGACAGGTTAGGCAATACAATTAAAAGATACTCCGTGGGTTAGGCAGAGACCCATTCGGCATACAGCCATAAATGCCATAATGGTAAAACATTGCTCTGTTAAAAAAGCAGTGTGTCTACAGAGACACACTGCTTTTTTAACAGAGCAATACTGCACACACAGGTGTGTGTTGTTATTAAATTGTTTCTAAACATATTTTAATCGACTTTTAAATTATTCAAACTACATATTGAAAAAATGAAAAGATTAACGTCAGTACTTCAAAGGTAAAACTCATTCACACGCATAGCTTTTTAAATTATATATGTCGTCGAGGACCGCCGAGGGCAGGGCAGTAAGGTGGTTTGGAACTCAAAAGACACTATAAGGATAACCTAGCCTATAGCACATTACGCACGGACGCACGTTAATGAAATAAAACATAAACACTGGTTTAACAACTGTATTGAATTGAATTCAAATCTTTTTAAAACCGTATTATGAAGGAGGGCAATAAACTACTACTGGTTCGGAAAGGAGCCCCAACTGAAAAGAACCTGCGTAAGAAACTCAGCGTATGTGTGCTTGTAGTACGGCACAATAGCTGAAATTTGTCATTGGTCTCAAAAATACAGCTACCATAAACAAATTTCCGTTTTAATAGACAAATTTCAGCTAGTGTGATGAATTCCGCTCTAATGTGTGGCGCCCCTTAAGTGAAATATACTTGTAGATGCTTGAAATAACGATATTCCAGTTTAGAAATTATAGTCTGGCCAGCCAACGAACGCAGTAGCAATGTACAGCGAACAAAAGTATGACAACACTAAGAATCAGTGAAAAAAGCAGCAATGATCATCAAATTTTATGTTTTTAATTTTAGTTGTTATTTCCGCCCCTTTCATTAGGTGACATTTACGGTGTGTAAAAAGGAGACGGATATATTTCGTCTGATCTGTCGTCAACTGCAACAGATAATATCTAGTTAAGGCAATTGACATATGCCTTAAAAATGAATTTAAATTTAATTGGGAACGTTGCAAGAGTTCTATCTCACTCGCGCTTAAGATGAGAGAATGAAATGCACTAGAAACAAATTCAATGTGAATTAAAATGTTCGTCATGAAATACGGTGTCTCATCACAAAGGGTTGCCACATGTACGTATTTTGAATTTGCCGCGCGTTTCTACTGACAGAAATGGTTTGCCAGACTATAATTCGTTCCTTTATTTTCAAAATACATTTTATGTAGCATTTTAATTTTGTATGGATTATACACGGAGTATATGGAGACGGTATCAGCCGTAGTTTGTTCCAAAACCAGCGTAGCCGGCATTTACACGCACACCTTCTCATTAAAGTACGCACGAGGTAACACACAAAGAAATATCAGTCTCTCATTCGCTGTGTTGATGTGTGCGTACACTCGAAAATACGTAACCACTACCATTGCCTCGTAGGCTCCGCCTACATTAGGGATGTGGCCTGTCGATATTTATATTTTATCGATATCGATTATCGATAATTAACTCCATAATACCGCGCCACATTTCATATTAATAAAACAATGTCGATTTTTATTAATAGCTGGATAACAATCTACCCTAATAAGGGTTCATCCATTAATTACGTCAGATGTTAAGGGGGACGGAGGGATCAACAAAGTGTGACGAGTTCTTATAAGGGATAGGGGGGAGTTTTATTTCTTGTGACATCACAAATACAAATATCGTGTACATACAGTTAGGTGCAAAACTGTCCCAATAGTAGCATCTTAGTAGAATGTGGAGAAGTGGATGTCGATCGAGGAGAGGGGCACATGATTAATACATACCAGTACTATTTAAAATTTCCTACAAATCAGCCTTACATATGATATACTTAGAATTTACGGTTATTTTGTAATTTAGAATCGAAAAGTAGTACAGTAGTGAAAAGCACTATGTAATATCTCGGCCGAAAGCGCTATAGGTGGACTCGTATCTTCGAACTAACTCGATCCACCTATAGCTTACTTTCAAGCCTCTACAACAATGTACTAAAACCTATGATATATAATAATGACAGATGGGTTATGCACGCTCCAAAAGTGAAGCACTTAAAATGAGTGATTTCAAACAATTGTCGCTAGTCCCGCCACCCACCTGAGAAAGAGACAAACTGTAATTTTCTAACAATGAGAGTGACAAAGATGTAACGATTGTCAAAATAGATAAACACAACAGAATCGTTGCTAGGTTATGAAATAACTTTGGAAGTATTTTTTCTTCTCATTTTGTTAGAGTATAACCCATCCATAGTAAATATCATTGACTAAAACTTCATTCAATGCAATTTTTACGGTTCCGTACCTCGAAAGGAAAAAATGAAACCCTAGCATCACTTTGTTGTCCGTCCGTCTGTCTGTCAAGACTCTTTTTCTCAGGAACGCGTGGTGGTATCAAGCTGAAATTTATATCAAATACTCAGGTCTACTGTCCCTTGGAGCTGTGAAAAAAACAAACTTCTAAGCCAACGCAATCAAAAACTACAGCCGTTTATGCCACAAATTTCCGCAAATTTTCGAAACTCGCAAGGGAATCAAAACCTACAGGGTACTTCCCGTGAACTCAGAATCTTGAAATTTGGTACGAAGCAACGTCTTATAGCACAGATAAAGGAAAAATTGCGAAAACCGTAAATTTTTAGTTACATCATATAATAAAATATTTTTAATAATTTTAAAGTTACTACCCCTCTATATTAAAGGTTTAAAACCAGTTCACATTCTTAGCATTAGGTTGGATTATCATTAATAACATGATTATTATCATTAATGATTGATCAGAAACTAACATGCGTTATGGGAAGATGCAGCTGTAATATTTACTATTATTTTGTAATCAAAATATTAAAAATAACAAAATAATAGCTGTTAAAACGTTTTCACTTTAATGTATACTAATTTCAAACAAAAATTACGATTTGAAGTAATGCGAAACGGAACATATTTTAATCCACCAATCTTCGTCTGGCGACGTCACTCCTGTATTGACAACTATGGATGGTATAGTAAAAGATGACAATCTCATGTGGCATGGCGGAATTTAACGCCTTTTGACGGACACTTTTACAACATAGAGATTGCCATCCTTACCTTCTACCATCCATAGAACCACGGATGAATATAAATATCACGACTATGGCGAGTGACACTGTCACACATGAGTGACGTCACAGGAACTGTAGATCCGTTTAGGAGCGAAAATTAAAAATTGTCACTTTGTAACAGCAATTTTTTACTATAAATTATAGTATTTTAATTTTTTTATACACTCATGGTCTATTATACGTGCAATTCTTTCAATTTAAAGCAAAAATGAAAATATTGCATCTTGCCTATTGCCATTTTGTTTTTTAGTACAGATTACTCAATATATAATAAAATTGTATGTTCAAGTTCAATGCCATATCAATGACAATGATTATGAATTTTTTACACTAATACCTTTGTTAATTAAACATTTATTTCAATGTCATTCATAGATAGGAACACCAGAATAGTATTATTTGTTTTATTTTTATATTAAGAGTATTCAGAAAAGTATTATTATATTTATACATACATTTTTTAATAGTATTTTGTGCAACAGGTACATAATAAGGGTTCTTAAGATTCGAGGGTCGAAGTTACAAAATGAGGCGAAGCCGAATTTTGTAATAACAGACCCGAGAATTTTAAGACCTAATTATGTACCGTTGCACACGAAACTTTTTCTACGACAGTAGCAAAAACGTAATTAATAAATAATTTTAAAGTTCTTAAGTATCACGAGTACATAAATCAACTTTGTTTTAAGATTTTTCTATCAACTAATAACTTACTTTTGTGCCGAAGTCTTCGGATATTCACTGTGAAGTTTTTTTGTCACTTATTTTATGAAAATTAACATAAACTTCTTGATATTAACATAATATACGAGTTTAAATACAAAAATTAAGCCGTACATTGTGTTGAAACTTTTTAAATATTAACTTTTTGACTAAATATCATAGACAGACCACGAGTTGGTTTTCAATTGCAAAAAAATATGGCTTCGTTCAAGTAACTCTCAATGCAAAAGCTTACATTAAAGTACTATTATGCTTTTCATAAATATGAAAACTAAATTATTTAAGATATTAATACTTTAAAAAAGACATGATAATGTTTTTATCATAGTTTGTGCAAAAATAATTTCAAGTATAAAAATATAATTTATATTGTAAACAAGAACGAACCCTTTTTAGACATGGCACCTGGAAGTCAGTGTATTAAAAAAACAAAAACAGTTGCACAATATGTTTTGTGTGACTGCTAGCAGTTATAGAAAGTACCTATAGACAAATAGACTTTAGCGCCTTCACTTCAATGATGTAGTTTTAGATACCACTATCAGTCATTTAATTGGCATATAGAAGTGCTGGAGTAGAAAAATACTATATTTCTATCAACAAAACTTGAAGCACAATGTTGAAATAATTTTAGTATGTTTTTTATACTTAGGTAATATACCTAAGTATAAAAAAACATACTAAACATACTATAATATTATAGTAATGGATTTTCTAATCAATAAGCTAGAAAATAGGTTACGGCACAGTAGTTTCATCTATCACAGTTTTTGTAAAAAAAATACATTTATAAACAATAATATGGTTTCCATATCCTTTGAAACCTAAGCTGCCAAAAACAAGGGGTACGGGAGGGGAACACGCAATGCTAGACAGGGAACGCGCCATTGTTCCGTGGGGCGTAAGAGAGAGTCAGACATTAATGGTTGCCATGGAGACGTACTAAGTTTACCGTCACTTACAATAAATTAGTATCACTATAGGGTGAAATTACATCGAGCGTGGCAGCGGGGGTCGCCCGGCTATGCTATGATCTTGGGTTATTAGTCTATGATGGTTTCCAAAAAATATGAACAACAATCTTGGGGCCTTTCTTTATGGTCTAAGAGCTGGCCACGTCAGATATGACACAATAATGAGAGCAACGAAACCCGTCTGGTTCGATTGTTATACTATCCTTATTGCAAGATCCGGGCATCTGGCAGCTTTTAATGGGTGGAGGTCAGAGTAACATACTGGCAATTTTTTTGAATTGGAAAATAGTAATACCAAAATAGGTAAAAACTGCCGAAGTTGTCTCAAATATAAAGGATAGTGCCTATATTTTAATATTAGAACAAAAATCATTGCGTATTATTTCGGAAAAAGAAACAGTAAGCGTTATACGTCGAATGAATTACATTATACGTCGTTTTGGACTACTTTCCCCCATCAGAAAGTTTTGGCTATGATTTTATCTAATTATTCATATAATTTCTCATAATACTGCATTAAAACCAGAACTCTAGGAGTTGTTTTCTTCTAGTTATTTTTTGACTTCCACCACTTTACAGCTGCCAGATGTCCGGATCTAGAAATAGCATAGTATAGCAAACTAACGAGAGGGGTTTCGTCGCTCTCATTATTGTGTCATATCTGACGTGGCTAGCTCTCCGTCTATTAGGGACGAGTGTGATACAAAACACAAGTAAAACACTAGTGCTTGATAGAAAAAACAGGCAAACATACTTCTAAACTGCACTATTTTAATTTATAACTATCTTTGTACTTACATCAGCTATATCTATAGGAGTTATATTATATCTAATTATTCGTTGTTACATTTTGATGGAACTTGGTAAACAATTTAGAAAACAATTTTAAAAATAGCAATTCATTGACAAGGATGTCCACACGTACTGCTGGCCACTGAAATCACCACCACCATATGTTAACACAACAGCCAATTCTACCATAAATTTGAATCAATTTTAATAATACTTCAAACTATCACCATTACTTCAGACATTATAACAGTTTTTGTAAGTAAGTAAGTAAGTAAGTAAATATTCTGAATAATAAAAATATTTTTTACATTAAACTTAAAATAAGGTAACAACAGGCGGCCTTATCGCTAAAAAGCCATCTCTCCCAGACAACCTTTGGGTAGCAGGAAATGAATAATTAATTTAAAATAACAGGTAGTGCAAAGAATTTCAAGTAAAGAGAGCAAGTTACACAGCAACACACAAACTCCTACAAATTTCTAAAAAAAATATTAAAAACTAACTAAAAATACATAAATAAAACATAAAAATATCATACTTATACATACATACAGGGTGACTGGTAATTCGTCGTGTTCCTTCAAGGGGGTTATTCTACAGCTTATTTGGAGTGATTTAAGTCCAGTCAATCAGGGGTCAAAACTCACTGGTTTTCAAGTTATTCAAGATTTTAGATTTTTTAAATAAAATACCCGCTTTTTGATCTAAAACTAGTATTTTTTTTTAAACTACGTATTTTTCAAATAAAAAAAAGATTTTCCGAATAGCCCATGAATCGCTGATTACGTAAAATAATAAAAAAGTACAATACATATCAAAATTTTGCAAATAAAAGCATTTGAAGTCAGAAGATTTTGTATTTTTTTAAAAATCTTGTTACATTTTAAGGCATAACTGAAAAAAAGTAATAACACTTCGCGTACAAATTACAGAATTTATTTCCTCCGTTCATAAGCTTTCTAAAAATGTACAATTTATGACATTTTATGCTCATTTTTTACAATTAATAATAATAATACCAGAGCAGGTACAGGACTTAGCGTACTTGACTTTACTTGTTTGTGTCGTTTTAAACTCGCCGAAGGCATAGTTTGTCTCCAGTTTCTTTTTTGACTTTTAAATACCAAAACACTGCATAACACATGAAGTTATCATTTTAAACTGGAGCATAAGAGAGGGTTATATTATATAGGGGACGGTGCCTTGCTTTGATAATTAAACCAACCGGATGCGAGACGCGCACTAATTTCTATCAGAAAAAGTCTGCCAATTTCGGCGCGGGGGACGAGGAAACGCACACAAATACTGTTAACACTAATGCATTTTCCATTGACGTCGCTACACACGCACACAATAAAATTATCAAACACTAGCATAAAATATACTCACTCAAGTACAAACACATACACAGACAACCTGTCCGTGAACGAGATAATGTCATCTTTAAGTAAACGTACACAGTGCGAGGAACGCGTCGATAATAATATACTAAAATATCGATATTTGTGACGTTTTCAAGTCAAAGGTACATCATTGTCGGTTGTTAATAGAGTTAATTTCTAAATGATTTTTTTATGGTAACGCCTTATTGACAACCGATAATGATGTACCTTTGACTTGAAAAGGTCACATTTTATCGTAGATTTATTTATCGTATGCCTACATGTCACTGGATATAGATAGGCATTTCTTCCCTAGGGTAGTGGGAAAGCAGATGATGAAGAAAATCCAGTGAGTGCTGCGAGATCCAGGTAGGACAGTATAGCTGCCAAGTTTGTAACTCTTTTAGCACCACCCAGGGATCACGTTTAGGGTTGTCTAAGGTGTTTCCTACGGACGCAGAGAAACATTGATCGTAGGTTAGTTATATATTTTTGTTTCTTTACCAAGTATAAGGTTTAGCTATTCATAAAATTATAATGTTAAGTTGGGATTAAATATCAAGTTTTTCTACCAGAATATTACTTACAATGTTAGTATTCTACGTAAGTTACTTTGTCTATTTGTTCAGGACAAATCTTGCAAGCTGATTTAGAATAACATGTATATTATCAATTTAATATTTTGATGTGTATTTGCTTTTATATTTAGTGGAAAATACTACAAATTGGAAACAAATAACTATTACAATGAAACAATTAACTGCAAAGAACTCTGGAACATCACGGGATTCGAACCCACGTGTTTAGATTACCGTTCCAATGTGCTTCCAATTACACTAGACGTTCCTCTATCCACCTCAGTGAATTTTTCACTGTAATGAAATGAACAATGATGATACAGTCACTAGCGACATCGTGATGTTCCAGAGTCCTTCGCAGTTGATATTTTGATTGTAATGGGCATCTGTTTCCAATTTGTGTTTCTATTTCTATTATCTCTTCTTCATTTTCTATTATAAATAAAAAGTATAACATACTGCTAATGTTAAAATCGACATTTATTTTTGTGCTGTCCCATCACTAAAACTTACCTGTTAGGTACAGTGATACCAGAGTCAGAAATTAAAAGTGCCTATTTAAGGGGATAAGTGTGTATAACGTACCTTATAATAAATAAAGTATAATCCATACAAAATTAAAATGCTACATAAAATGTATGGTGAAAATAAAGGAACGAATTAATTTCTAAACAGGAATATCGTTATTTCAAGCATCTACAAGTATATTTCACTTAAGGGGCGCCACACATTAGAGCGGAATTCAGTGCGAAATTCATTACACTAGCTGAAATTTGTCTATTAAAACGGAAATTTGTTTATGGTGGTGGCTGTATTTTTGAGACCATAGACAAATTTCAGCTATTGTGCCGTACAGTACAGCACACATACGCTGAGTTTCTTACGCTGGTTCTTCTCATTTGGGGCTCCTTTCCGAACCAGTAGTAGTTTATTGCCCTTCCCATAATACGGTTTTAAAAAGATTTGAATTCAATACAGTTGTTAAACCAATGTTTATGTTTTATTTCATTACCGTGCGTTCGTGTGTAATGTGCTATAGACTACGTTATCCTCATAGTGTCCGTTTTTTGAGTACCAAACCACCTTACTGGACTGCCCTCGGCGGTCCTCGACGACATATATAATTTAAAAAGCTATGCGTGTGAATGAGTACTGACATTAATCTTTTCATTTTTTCAATATGTAATTTGAATAATTTAAAAGTCGATTAAAATATGTTTAGAAACAATTTAATAACAACACACACACAGAGACACACTGTTTTTTTAACAGAGCAATGCTTTACAATTATGGCTGTATGCCGAATGGGTCTCTGCCTAACCCACGGAGTATCTTTAAAGTGTATTGCCTAACCTGTCATAACAATGACAATGAATGACATAATGGCGGACGTATTTCTACCGCACTGGAGTCGATTACTCTTGTTTGAAATATTTCACTTACCTCCCTCGATGTAATCATGTTCATAATTGCACACCCATGCAATTTATGAATGAATTCATTGATAAATTGAGTATGCAATTATGAACCCGATGGTACAATGTAATATGAAGAGTCAAGTTTAAAAATTACCCTAAAGCAGATGAAGTACCATTAAGTGGCAACACTTTTTGATTGACAATATTTTTTAGTTTATTTGCTAATTTCGTGCACTATTGGATGATATTTAGACGTAATTATACTTACAGATGAAAAGAAACGTTATCCTTCTGTAAACTAAATAATTCAGATCCTTTCTTACATGAAAACACGCAGCAATTCGGCATTTTTACCTCAGATCGTTCCGCGCTGACTGACATTCATTGAATGGCGTTTGACGCGCGACAACTAGTTTTATATAACCGCTACGACCAGTGGTCTTGTACTTTTGGCAGAGGGGGACGCCTGACAATTACCACTCCATTGGTTTATTTCTCTGAGGTGCCTTGTTTTGACTAAGGAGGTAATGTCCTCATCAGAGAATCAAAATGTCAATATGTAATGTGTCAATTTTGTAACGAGTGCGAGTGAGACACCGCCCCCTAATTATGCTCTCTATCAGACAGTTTTTACTACTTAAAATATAAATAGTCACCTGTGAACGACTGTCTTGCTCGATAATAAGGTTCATCTGTGGTTAGGGAAATAGAGTAAAAGTACTGTCTGGTTTCTCTCCTGCTGGTTCGTGGCATAATGCTAGGAGCCTAGACAAGGAATATGTCTCCTTACTCTTTTTTCTTCTCTTTTCGCTACTTCTCTCCTTTTTGGATTTGTGGTGCTTATTATTTGTATTATTCATTTTATTTTAAAATTCTATGTGAATGAATTACGTAGAAGAACTTTTTTTCGTATCGGACTAACGTTTCTGAGCTATTTACGAAAAATCAAAAACCTTTACCCCTCCCGTTAGCGCCACCCCCATCCACCGGTACTTTTAGTATGTTGTGGCTAGTTGTGGAAGACACCTTTACCTACAACTTCACCAAATTTCGGCTATACACGGATTATATCCCCTGTCAGGCAGTTAGTCGCTTTCGTTCGGTGAGCTAACATACCTTACAACACAATAACATGCACAAAGTATGTAGGTCTTGTCTTCATTGCATGCTTTGTTATATGGCTTAGTGACTGGTGGTGCTGCATCAGTTTAGTGGTGTATATCATTATTTTAATATGCGGTTACATATTCTTAGCTATGGCTTGAAACCGTTTAGTATGGTATAGGTAGAATGTATTTTAGGGGATGATTGTGAATTATTCATATTAAATAGCATTACATTTGATTAGATTGAAAATGTAATCTAGTTAAAACTACAGCAAGGAAAACCGCGCCTTTGTGAGGTGACATGGCAAGTACGTATACAGTCAGCTGCAGAGAATAAGGCCCACGCATGTATACGAACTTTGCCTATGCAGCGTGGGCCTTTTTCTCTGCAGCTGACCGTACCTACAGATAAAACTTAAAGTACAGGCAACCAATTTGATTCCCACGCCATTATAGAACCCAGGCATAATAGCTCGTTTAGAAGAGCATAGTTACGATTATACGTCCATTCTGTCAAAGTTCTGCGTTGACCCAGGAATAAAACTGTTTGACTGTACATATCTATAATACTTACCTTCAGAACTTGGTCTGAGTAGTTTAAGATCACTTATTTCCAACGTTCCACGACTTTGCTCGAACTTTTTATATGGACAAATACAAATACTGGACTAAGCCCTATCAGTCAGTAGAGTAGGTAGGGTAGTAGTGTAGGCACTCTTGAAACTTTGTTATGCGCACCGCACCCTCATCCAAAACTTGAGACTGAAGAGTAGATGTAATTTCTTGGAACATGGACAGTATCATACTTATTACAAATAACATATAATAAAGATAGAGATAGTGTCTTCGATATGCATTTATTTTTTTAATTTAAACTAATAACCACTTGATCCAGGCATTCGGCAAATTACATTAGTAATTCCATAAATACAAAAGCTACTTGATTTTAATTAGTTAGTTTAAAAATGCGTATGTTTGCTTATAAATATTTTTACGTTCAGTTACGTGTAGGTTACCAATCGAGTTGGACGTTGGACGCTTGTTCCTCGTAGATAACCAGTAGACTAAGAGCTGGCTCTGTCAAACATAATAACGAGAGCAACTAAGCCCCTCTAATCGGTTTGCTATATTATCCTTATTACTAGTTCCGGGCACCTAGCAGATGTTTACCTGTGGAGGTCGGAGAATGTAAACCTTTTGAAGAATACAATCCCTAAAGTTCTGGGTCTGATGCAGTTTTATGTGTATTACATAATTATATATAATTAATCATTGCCAGGTGTTTCTATAGGAGGAAAGTATTGCAAAGTTACGTTTTCTTCATTTACTAGAGATATTTCGGTCTAGAGACTTTCATTACTCTCGTCATTGTGTCATATATCATATGTCACTTAATTGGCTACAAGAAAATAATGAATGGTTATCTATCTAGGTAGGTACGAGGAATTAAAAATCCTTTTATTTATTATTTTATTCGTTGTAAAATGCCATTAAACGTGGTTATCTACGAGAAACTATGCGAAGTTTGATTGTCCTCCTATATTTTTTTCTTTTGTACCTAAAACTACTAAACTACAAGCACTACAACCTACGTGGCGGCAGCAACAAATACCTAGGTATAATGATCTAGTCATGAAAAGGTTTCCTGTCCTTGGTACCTAAATAAACCTTAAATATAATCCTGTTCCACGTATTTGGGATTATTTATTAGAAGTATGAAGTCTGTTACTACATAGGTATGCAGGATTTGATTCTCGCGCATTCACAATTGCTTGGAACAACACCTATTTAATTCTGGATTAGGTAATATCTGGGTTCCTATTAGATTTTGACTATAGAGATCGTTACAGTTAGTTTCTATTTATATGTAAGTAATATAGTACTGTAACTACTGTATAAGTACCTAAATAAATGTGGTATTTCAGCTACATTAGCGTTTAAAATTATTAATTTCAATGAACTACACTAACCTTGGAAAATTAACATGTTTTACACGCATAGCTATTTATATTCATACTTTGTGACGTTTCCCCGGTTGATGGACGGAAAAAAATGTTGTGCTCTTGCGAACAACCTTTATGTAGTTGTTTTAATTGAACAACTTTAATACTTAAAATAAAATAAATCGTATCGTAGGCAAAAAATCTTGGCCTAGCATAACCAGTCTCTCAGTCTGTGTCAGAAATCATATCAATAAGCCTGTATCTGTTTCTAATTATATCTTAATGTAATAAAATTAAGTACCTATTAAATATAATTAATGGCATAGGTAAGTAGTGGGGATAGTAAGTAGTGTAGAAATTCGCGAATGCGAATATTCGTATCCGCATTTCGTTTGAGCGCCAATAGTTCGAGTTAAACACTCTACTTTTCATTTTGACTATGAGGAGGAAAGTAAAACACTACACGCACATTTTATAAAGCATATATACAAAGAATAATCAATTAATATTTAATGTGAAATTTGAACAAGTTGAATATTACTAATTAAATGTACCGGTGGTCGAGGTCATCCGGAGGGCACGAGCTCAATCCACAAAATGGCATAACTCATTATCTTCGACTCTGTGGCTAATCGTAACAATTAAAAAAAATACTTCGCACCCTAGGGATGAAAAAGCAATTTTTTTAACCGGCTATCTACCCAGGAAAATAAAACTTTCCGAACAGGAGAGATGAAAACAATATTAAATATTCCGTGCAAAATATCATAGAAAGTTATACTTATTGTTACAGTCACGGACTTAAATTGTACGGTTCAAGCTTTTTTTTCTTGTTTATATCTTGTTCATTCCATAGAGTAAGTATACTCTATGGAATGTCCAGTGTAAAGTGAACCCTAAATGGCTCAACAATGAATGTCCGACCGCACCTACTAAGTAAATTAGAATAAAAACACAAATTAAACTGTAACAACTAGGTATCATGTCCCATGGATTGCAATAAATAAATGAAATGAAATGAAACATAATTTTGAACAATAAACACCCACCCACTTCACTAAACATCCACCTTTCCAAAAGCAAATGCTCGAGCTGCTGTAAAAAATACTCAAATCACTATATAGGTAGGTGTGCCTATAATAGTTGAAGAGTTCCCTCGATTTCTCCAGGATCCCATCATCAGATCCTGACCTGGTTACAATGGGACCAACTGTGAAGTATACTCTTTCAAACGAAAAAAGAATTTTTCAAATCGGTCCAGCCGTCTTGGAATAATCGGTGAACATACATAAAAAAATAAATAAAAAAATAGCAAAAACAAAGATCCCGACGAATTGATAACCTCCTCCTTCGAAATCTTGAAGTCGGTTGATAAAAGTACAACGCCTGAATAATTCAACTACCATATCTCCCCTTATGCCTCGGTTATTCAACCCATATTCGTATTCGCATTCGCGAATATGAGCGGCAAATATTCGCATTTGTATTCACGAATGTTCAAAAAAACAATATTCGTTATATCTCTTGTAAGTAGTTTAAAAATAGATATTATAAATTTCATTAACTTTGTGCGTGTGACAGATGTTAATTTTAAATTCAGGAAACCAAAGGTTATTTTTAAAGCTCTATCGATTAATATGCAACATGTTGATATACTTATGCGAAAACATGTTTTTGACACAGAGTTACATGTACGAAGTGCCCCCCCTTAAAACCATTTTTCCAGTAATTTAACTTGAATTCTAAGTAGCGGCATACAAAACACATCTCTCAATAAAATTTCATCAATATAGGTATAACTGTAAATTAATAAATAAATATTATGGGACAATCTTACACGACTCAACCTAGTCCCACAGTAAGCTCAATAAGGCTTGTGTTGTGAGTTACAGGCGACGATATATAGGTATAATACTATACTATAGGAACATAGAAAACAATGCCCTGACCAGGATTCGAACCCGGGACGTCCTACTTATACTACCGTCTAGGCTAGGAGGCTGGTATATTATAGTTTACGAATGAAATGGCTGTGACATACGGACGGATGGACGGACAGACGGACATTACTAAACAAGGGTAAATCGCCAGTAACTGGTCACCTTTAAATAACTGGCCCGACTTTATAGTATAAGAGCCCACGATATTAAATCTAGTTCTATAAGTCTCCTAGATGATTATACATATAATTAGTTACGAATTCACTGTGGCACACGAAATGGTGGTGCTGCAATGCAAAAAAAGTGGAAGCGTATTTTTTTTTAACCGGTTTCTAGTATGATCAGTCTCCTAGATTTCCTTTGTTCCTCGAAGCAGGGGAGGGGTAGGGCTAATACAATAATGCAGTGTTGCAAGACCAAGTGCTTGGTCTTATCTGTGGCAGTAGCATCGTAAGATTAGAAAACTTTCAAACTTTTCATACAAGATTTTTTTTTAACGATGACGTTGACGTTAACAGACGGTTTGGTGCAACCGGCCCTAAAGTATTGCCCGGTGTTGCAAATATATTTATGTTTATGTAGCCTGTGTTTTGAGTTTATGTAGCCTGTTTTGTATATTTTCCTACCGTAATATTTAAGTTATCCCATGTGATTTAGTAACTAATCCCCTTATTCATAAACGGCCACTAAAGTTAAGAGATCGTTGATAATCGCTTGTCCCTTTCCCTCATATAGGTTGTACGGAAAGGGACAAACGAGTATCAGAGGCCTCTAAACTTTAGTAGACGTTTATGAATAAGGGGGTAAGTATGTAGTGTATACTATCAATATCATATCATGTTTTCTATCTGTGAGTTCCTGTAATTGGCTCTGTATTTCTACTTAAGATGTTTATTGTATTTGTATATACGAGTATGTTAGCGGTTGGTATTTCTTAAATATAATTTTTAAGAAAAAAAAACCGACTTCAATGGGGGTAGCCGGTGAAGGATTATTGTAGATGGTGCACTTAGATTCCATACAATGAAATAACTTGCTTAAAAAACGCAGCGGAGAGGACAAATCGCCAAACGTGAACGTGACGTCGTTGAAGAGTTCCGTTCTGATTATCATCAGCAGTTCCATTTCATCAAATGTCACTCTTTTGAATGAAAATGCTTGATTTGTTGATAAAAATACAAAAGTCACTTTATGTATGCCTTTAAGATTTGAGGAATTCCCTCGATACCTCGTGGAACTCATCATCAGAACTTGAGCTTGACGAAAATTGGTCCTGACAATCTAACTTGCTTAACAAACATAGCGAAGAGGAAGAATCGCCAAACATGAACTATGCGTCGTTGAAGAGTTCCGTTCTGTTCATCATCAGCAGTTCCACTTCATCAAATGTCACTCTTGTGAATGAAAATGCTTGATTTGTTGATAAAAATACAAAAATCACTATGTGTAAGCCCTTAAGATTTGAGGAGTTCCCTCGATTCTTCATGGATCCCATCATCAGAACTTGAGCTTGACGAACATTTGTTCTGACAATTAAACTTGCTAAACAAACACAGCGAAGAGGACGAATCGCCAAACGTGAACTATGCGTCGTTGAAGAGTTCCGTTCTGATCATCATCAGCAGTTCTACTTCATCAAATGTCACTGTGTTGAATGAAAATGATGGTTTTGTTGATAAAAATATAAAAATCACTATATGTATGCCTTTAAGATTTGAGGAGTTCCCTCGATTCCTCATGGATCCCATCATCAGAACTGCGTTTTGACAAAAACGGGACCAATCTGTATATATATACTTACAATCAAAAAAAGAATTTTCAAAATCGGTTCAGACATGACGGAGTTATGGAGTAACAAACATAAAAAATAAAAAACAAAAAAAAAAACATACACGCCGAATTGAGAACCTCCTCTTTTCAAATCTTGAAGTCGGTTAAAAAATAAATAAAATATATCGTACCTATAGGAGAGGAGGCCTGTACCCAACAGTGGGACGTATATAGGCTAACATGTTATTAATATACATACATAATATATTGTACAAACATTTTATTGCAGTGGCAACATTGTCGTAGTGTTTTTGGCCTTGAATTATGGTTTCGAGAATAAGTAGTCGGTCACCGGCAATAGTATCTTCCTACATGAAGGCCGCAAAAATATGTGACATGCTCTTATTTGTAGGTCCATAAGAGCGTGTCACTTATATTTGCGACCTCCGTGTAGGAAGATACTATTGCCGGTGACTGTACTCATTCATGGGGTGCTATATGAAGAGTGAAAACTAAATTTAAAAAATATTTTAGTGGAATCCGTAAACAAATGCGAAATTTGACCAGCAACACATATTATATTATTAAAACACATCCTAGATTCGATGACGAAATACACCTATTTAGGACTCGTGAAGATCATATACCGTGCATAAATAAATGTGGCATAAGCCTTATCCCAACATTGTCCAACAATCTGCAAAATTATGCTTTGAAAATTCCATGAACGGTCACATACAAAGGTTAACGAGCTTAATCGTCCGCTAACGAACTTTAGCCGAAGTGAACTGCATCAGCTTGATGGGGTTACACGCGGCATTGGCATTGAATGGATTAAATATGAAACCTATGGTTTTATATGAAAGCTCACGATAATACCTAATCACTATGATAGGTACTATATTGACCTCTTTAGGTATTACATTAAAAAAAGTCGTGACTCCTGAAAAAAACGTAATATTTTGTAGTAGCATATTTTCAAATCATACTCGTAGTTACCAAGAATTTCAAGCTTGAATAATATGAAAAGTTCGAAATTCAGCTTGATGTGTAAATGAAAAAGTAAATTACACTAACGTTTATGGACGCATATTAGATAATATTTTTTGCGCATTAACTTTTAGTAATATTTTTTAAGGAAATAAACGAGTTTATTTTGTCATTTGATTTACTCTATCCAATCGTGTAATATATTTTTCCTTTTGAAACACTCTTATAAGATCAGCAATATTTGATTTAGGTATATTATTATTTTACACTATTTTCGAATCCTCCGAGGATGTTAAGTTAATATCATTAATATGTATCGCGATATTTGATAATAATACTTACGTACCTACAATAATAAATGTTTGAATCAAAAATAGGCGGCTGTTTTATTCCAGAAGAATAGCGACTTTACTACTTATAATATCGAATTGATGGAACCGGTTAGGCGAGTAGTGCCTTCTCGAAATGATGTGACGTGTGTTTGCCATACCCTATACATACACCGTGGGCGCGTATAACCCGACAGATCTTAACCACGAATTTCTGAGACCAAAAGAAGGAAAAAATATTATGTGACTAGGTCAATTTCGCCAAAAAAAAAATGTTTTTTTTTTTCCGTGTTTTTTTTCTTCTATTTTTTGAATGTTTATTGCACACGAAAAGTAAATGTTATTAACAAAATTATCGCCTAAAACAAATTGCTACATATTTTTTTGAAAAATTTAGTTTCTACATAGTTTTCCTTGTCACTTTGATATCTGTCAATAAGGACGTGTAAACTATGCCCAATAGTGGCAACAACGCCATCAATAAGGCGTTTTGTGCTGAGTTATAATAAAAGTGTATTTTTTTAAAATTGGTATTAACTTTGAAACTAAGCGTATTCCAGAAAAGTTTGTAGGACATTTTAGTATCTGAATATGATCAGGAATCAGGAATACACTGTTAATATTTTTCTAGTTTTAAACGCCCGCGGTGTATATATACCCTACGAGGTTTTGTGGAAGGTTCTACGAAAAAATTATATGGTTATATGGTTACACACCACAGGCCAAAGCTATAACTGTCCTGGCTGTGAACTTCGCACCACTCGTAAGCTACTCCTCTCTGTGCCCGATCATAATTCCACTTCCATGTCCAATTCGTTTACCATAATACATGCCATCCGCCTTTGGAATGCTCTTCCCCTCAGCATACGTCAAGCTCAAACAAAATTCACGTTCAAGCGCAAGCTCCGAAAGTATCTTCTTGATAACTCTTCATAGTAAATTCAGTAGCAGGTAATTTATTTATATATATATTTATTTATGCATATATATTTATTTATTTGTATTTATTACGTATATGTTATACTATCTTTGTATATTTTATATCTTAATAATATATATTTATTTAAATGCTTATTTATATTAGATAACGTTCTTGCTATTTTTAGTTATTAGTTCTGTGTTCTTTACATACCCTGCACCAATGATGCTTCTCTGTTTGGCCTAAAGGTTGACTGGTAGAGAATGCCTTACGGCATTAAGTCCGCCTTTTGTAACTGTATATTTTATACTGTGCAATAAAGTTTAAATAAATAAATAAAATAAATAACTGTAACAGCGACCTTAGTAATTTACATTAAAAAAAATGACACAAATATAGCCGCGGTTCAATTTTACATCTCGTGTCAATATAGATTTTGGGACATTTCGTGTCAATATAATTATATATAATTATAGGTAGGTATCTACTACAAAGTTTTTTTTATGTTGTTGCATTACAAATATTACTTTTTATTTTTAGCGGTTCGCAAGATGACGGTAATGTCTCCAGCGATCTATAAACGGCTAATTAAAGTGCGTTACGTTACGTCATAATTCATAATTCTAACCGATTTTAAAAACATTCCAGTGGCAAGTATTGTGAACCGTCATACTCGTAAATCGGCGATGTCACGTGCTGTTACTAAAATCTCGTGAATACCAACGTTTATTGATTAAAAATTTATTGCGTAATTCTCTGCGTAATGTTTGGTCACAAATATTAATCTATTACACAAAGTTTAATTATTACTAGATAGGGTAAAGCGGTTAACACATTTGAGTGTACTATCTACCTATGATTTCGAGATTATCATCAACCTCCCAGCTTTTGCCACAACAATTTATTCTCGGGTTCGCTTGGAAAGGTGATCCTATAATATGGCCTTTTTTTCAATATTGAGTCTTAGGTGTCTTAGAAAAAAGTACAATTATATAAATAATAATTTGTAATATATAAAAACATGACAATTTATATTATATTAAAAATGTAACACTTCAGAACCATAAATTGATAGTTATACATATAAACCTACATTAGTAAACAATTCTACGATATCATTTATATAAAAATAATAATTTAGTTTATAGGAAATACAGAAACAAATCTCATTTTATTTTTAGAGACTGATACTAGAACTTGATACTAACTATTTCCTGTTTTTTAGGGTTCCGTACCTCGAAAGGAAAAAACGGAACCCTTATAGGATCACTTTGTTGTCCGTCTGTCTGTCTGTCTGTCTGTCTGTCTGTCAAGACCATTTTTCTCAGGAACGCGTGAAGGTATCAAGCTGAAATTTATATCAAATACTCAAGCCTATAGTCCCTTGGAGCTGTGAAAAAATCAAACTTAAAAGCCAACGCAATCAAAAGATACAGTCGTTTATGCTGCAATTTTAGAGTTTTTCGGCACTCCCAAAACCTACGGGGTACTTCCCGTGAACTCAGAAACTTGAAATTTGGCACGAAGCAACGTCATATAGCATAGACAAGGGAAAAATTACAAAAAGTAGACATTTTTAGTAAAATCATACAAAAAATACTTTTTTAAATTTTAAACTTACTACCTTTTTCCTCGTAAACGCGTGGAGGTATTAAATTGAAATTCATGTCAAATACTCAGGGCTATAGGACCTTTCAGATGTCGAAAAAACTTAACTTTTATGTCAACGCAATCAACAGAAATAGCAATGTAAGTCGCATATTTTGAAACTGAGTACTCGCAAGAAACTCAAAACCTAAAGGGTACTTCCCGTAAACTCAGAAACTTGAAACTTGGCACGAAGAAACTTTATATAGCACAGACAAAAGCAAAATTACGAAAAGTAGACATTTTTAGTAAAATCGTACAAAAAATATTTTTTTAAATTTTAAACTTACTACCTTTTTCCTCGTAAACGCGTAGAGGTATTAAATTTAAATTCATATGAAATACTCAGGTCTATAATACCTTTAAGCTGTAACAAAATCAATTTTCTATGTCAATGCATTGAGTGAACTTTTACTTATATACCTACAGGTTTGTACGGAAACCTCGGTGCGCGAGTCCGACTCGCACTTGGCCGGTTTTTTTTGTTTTCAAGTCGAAAATGCTGAACAAGTCCAGATCCAGATACAAAATGGTAGATAGAGATGTAGACTTAATGCAAAATGATGATTTCGCAACAGAATCTGAGATAGTTATTTTATTAAACCTCCTTTGCCTGTCGTGTAAGGTTTTTGTAGTAGGTCTACTCATATTATAAAGGTACTTATTGCTCAGCTTCTATACTCAACGTGCCCCGGCCTACACTACTATAATTATATTTAAATAAATCTAAAGCCTGACCAGAAATATATTACCATGCGCCATGTTGCGGAATTTTATTGGAACAAACTTCTTACACTGGCAATAATTTTAATGACAGAATGATATGTGTGTGTGAGTGCATGTGATAAGATGTCACTGTTGTCAAGTGTCATTGAGGCGGTTTACTTGATTAATAATAGTGTTGAACATTAAATAATAAGCGACAAAAATTTCCCAAAATTATCCATATTCAAGAGCGAAACATTGTATTTAGTGTCTATAATAAACTGCTGTAAATAATACTCTCGGAAAATGAAACTATTTCGCTGTGAAACATTTTCAAATTAACATCAGAGCTGACAGGTAAACAAATCAAGATGTCACTATATCATAGAGAATTAATACGCTCTATGACTGTTGCCATATAAATGAGAATAATAGCGCCCTCTTGACGATAATCATATATGTATATTATCATATTTTATGTACCGATTTTAAAACTCCGCGAATCTACACACGACCGCCAAGAGGGTCAGAGCGACGAAAATACACGTAACCTACGGCTAACAACTACACTCGCGTGCAAATAATTCGGGTCAGTACGAAAAACTATAATATCTCCTAATATAATAAAGCTAGGAGCCTGAATTAAATTGTATATTATAGATAAATGCATCTATACATATAATAAAGCTGAAGAGGGTCGAAAGTCTGTACATGGAAGATAGTCGAAAAAAAGTTGGCTGGGGATACTTAGAATCGATAACAGAACACGTTCCAACAATTTTCAGAATTTTTGTCTGTTTGTCTGTTTATCTGTTTGTCTGTTTATTTGACCGCGCATCACGTGAAAACGGCTAAACGGATTTTTATGAAATTTTGTATAGATATAGTATGAGTCCTGGGAAAGGATAATATATAGTTTTAATCCTGAAAATCAACCCTGGTGGGGGTGAAAATGGGGTTGAAAGTTTGTATGGAGAATTTTTAACCGCTGAAACGATTTAGATAGAAATGAGTATGGAGATAATTTGAGTCTCGAGAAACGTCATAGGATAGTTTTCAAACCCTTGTGGGGGTGAAAAGGGGGTTAGAAGGTGGTATGAGGAATTTTTACCGCTGAACTGATTTAGATGAAAATTGGTATAGAGATAGTATGGGTCCCGAGAAATGACAAAGGATAGTTTCATCTTCAAACCCCCCTCCCCCCATCTTACTTTAGAACCGTAGGTCCAAAAAATTAAAAAAAAAATGGAAGTGAAGCCTGAAAGGTACTTTTTATAAAAACTATCTATACATGTAATAAAGCTGAAGAGGGTCGAAAGTCTGTTCATGGAATATATTCGAAAAAAGTTGGCTGAAGATACTTAGAATCGATAACAGAACACGTTCCAAGAATTTTTTATTAGTTAACGGCTGAACGGATTTTGATGAAATTTTGTGTAGAGATAGTTTGAGTCCCGGGAAAGGACAAAGAATAGTTTTCATCCCGAAAATCAACCCTGGAAGGGATGAAAAGGGGGTTGAAAGTTTGTATGTTGAAAGTTGGTATTAAAATAATTTGTAATTTTTTGGTCAAGGTGTTCATATTTATAACATGTTACCCGTCGATGCTTTAAATTTACCTTTACCGGCTCTTAATAAATATTTGAAAATGTCATGAATGTCATAGGGTTATTGCAGGTTCGAGGGCTATATATGACGGACAAAGATGCATGGCCCAAACCAAAAAACTACTACAAAATCATCTAACTTTTATAGGACACCGTTTAGGTAGGAAAACATATTAAACGTTTTGTGAAGCAGTCAGATTAGGATTTATTTTTCTTTGTAATTAAACAATAGGTACATTATCTGTCTCTCAAGCTGATAATGCGTAGTTCTTCAAGAAGACATATCAATGTCTTCTTGAAGAACTACGCATTATTTTGTATAATTAAGATCTAATACTCTTTTGAAAAAAATAAGTCCAGTCGAATTTCTTTTCGGTGATAATACTTCTTGGGCCAGAGGTGTAGCGTTAGAATCGGTGGTAGTTTTGGAACGAAGTTCCTTATCGGACGGTTCGCGGATGGGGGCCTATGCGAAAAAAAGTCACGTGACGAAAAAGCGTCACGTCACGAAAACGCGACACCCATACGATTGAGAAACATGTAAAATGGAATGAAATAAAAAATATATAAAATAGAATAAAGTGAAGTGAAGTGTAGTGAAAAGTGAAAAAAGTCGAGAACCTTAAAGAATAACCTTAGTCGAGAATTTTAAAAATGTCGAAAATGTCAAAAATTTCCAAAATGTCAAAAATTTCCTAAATGTCAAAAATTTCCAAAATTTTCAAAATTTCCAAAATTTCCAAAATTCCCAAAATTCCCAAATTTTCTAAAATTTCCAAAATCCAAAATTGGCAAAATTTCCAAACATTCCAAAACTTTTCAAAATTTCCAAACTTTCTAACATTTCCAAGATTTCCAAAACTTCTAAAATTTCTAAAATTAAAAAAAAAAACTAAATTTACGATAAAGTCAAAAATGAAATAAAATTAAATAACATAACTTCGTTCCAATCGCACTCGATTCACACACTTTCCTCGACACTCACCTATTTTATTTTTCTCTGACGTTCATTAGTGCATTGTAGTGTGCTTACATTGACGAATAAATATCTTGATCTACACCAATATCATAAATCCTCTATTCCGCTTTCGGAACTGTATGTAATTAATTACCAACATTATTGCAACCAGTAACGTAACATCAGTGTATTATCTTTGACAGTGTGGTAAAAACGTATGAAAATTAATTACCTACGGTAACGTAATGAAAATCCGCCCCCCCCGACCGCCGGCGCAATGTTGGTCATGGCGGTGTAATGAATGAATGAATGAATGAACGAATGAAAGTTTTATTCATGACAATTACAAAAAACATAATAAACAATAACATATACAATCCGAAACATTAATTGCCACGAAATGGTCGCAACTCAGCGTTAAATGCCGGCAGGGCCAGCGCTGGTCTTCCGTTGCAACCATTTGACGACACGGCGCATTGACGCATTGGCTTGAGTAATGGCGGTCATTCTAATGGTTTCAATGGATTTTTAATATGTGTGTAGGTAAAGCAGTGTATGCTTCTGTACATAATTAGGCCTTATTACGTAACAGTTACATCGCCATGTCCGTCCGTCTGTCCGCGGTCTAGCTCAGTTACCGTTCGCACTAGAAAGCTGAAATTTGGTGAGGCCTGATAAGAACTTTCAATAAAAACTGTATTGAATAAAATCGGTTCAGCCGTTTTTGAATTATTAGTCAAAAACTCATAGTGAAAGGAAGTGCCGAATAGTAAAATGACGTAAGCGCCTCCAAATAAACGACCTTTTGAACGGATGTTTTGTAACAGGGCAGCATCTACGAAACTCTACACTGAGCATCGCCGGACATGCTCTTGGCCGGTTTTTTTTGCATCGTTTTTCCGGAAATCACCCCTTAAGGATTACTAATTCCAATTCAAGAAAATCCCCAGCCAGGTTATACGTAACCTATAAAAATTCAACGTCTAAAAGGGGGGGTAGCCACTACTTTCGATTGAGTTAAAATTGCATGGGTCATGGACCCCCCCCCCCCTCCAAGTGCACCTAAAATAGAAAAAAACATTTCAGCATTTGTGATCCCCCCCACTTCCAACCACGCCTGTTCTTACCTTTCATGCTTTGACTGATTTGACGGGAGGATCGATTTGGATGATATTTGCCGTGGACATGAACGTATAAATACAAAAGTGGTCCTGTATCGTCCGATATACACCTACTACTCTCTAAGTCGTTTAAATCATGCGAAAAAAAATAGTATAATAAAAAAAAGTATTAATTTTTGAGTGTAGTTTCATTTAGTGGTAATTGTAAAATATTTTTTCCCCTAGCGTATCCATCTGTCAACTTTACTTCAAGTTCCGCCTCCAGGGTAGCGGGAGAGAAATTAGGGGTGAATTAGCCGCTTACTGACACAGACCGAATTCCACGCGGGCGGAGCCGCGGGCACAGCTAGTAGTTAATAAAACAACGTCAAGAGTTACACATGATATTCACTTGTTTATTTAATTAACATAGTAAACACGATATCAATTAATTATAGGTAAAAAACAACCGTGGTACCTCACACACAAAACTAAAAACAGAAAAAAAGTAAAACATATCAATAAACGATTGGGCATACTGTTTATTAAGTTTCTTATGCATTCTTGCGGGATATTAGCCCATTCTTCCACTAACGCCTGTTTCAGGTCTCTAAGTGTAGCTGGGGCGGGGTTTCGATTTCTTACACGCCTTCCGAGCTCATCCCATACGTGCTCAATCGGATTTAGGTCCGGGCTTCTCGAGGGCCAGTTCATAGTGTTGATGCCAACCTCCTCAAAATAATCTTCCACAATCTGTGCGGTGTGTGGCCTGGCGTTGTCATGCATGAACATTGAGTTTTCACCCATATTAATTAAATATGGGCCTACATGCTCATTAAGAATCTCTTCCACATACCTGGCACTAGTTAACGTTCCATTTTCTATCAAAACTAATTGCGTGCGACTCTCTGAAGAGATTCCAGCCCAAACCATAACAGACCAACCGCCGAAAGCAACTTTTTCTTCAAAACAGGCTGGAATAAAACGTTCACCTGGCCGTCTGTAAACTCTTCGCCGCCCGTCATGTGCATAGAGCATACAGTAGCGATCATAAGTATTTTGACAAATAAAAATCATGTAGTATTTTTATGAAGTAAGTTACTATTTAATAATAAGTAAGTGATTACATTTTCTGACTCTATCCTTCTTACGTTTCCACTTAAATTACTAAAAATAAACTACAAACTTAAAAGAAAATCTTCAAAAACACACTTCTTGTCGCTCAAAAGTATTTTGACAATTAAATCAAGTTATTTTACCGGACTTGTAAGAAGGTAACATTGAACTTTTGGTTAATACTTGGTTGCATATCCTTTGGACTTTTCAACAGCAGCACATCGAGCCGGCATAGAGTCCACTAACTTATGTATACGTTCATATGGTATATTTGCCCACTCTGACTTCAGTGCTTGAAAAAAAGCTTCCTTGTTGGAATAATTTCTTCGTCTCACTCTGCGATCCAGCTCTTCCCATAATTGCTCGATTGGATTAAGATCAGCACTTTGACTCGGCCACTTAAAAACCTTGACTTTTTTACGTTTTAAGAATGCCTTGATATGGTTAGATTTATGCTTAGGGTCGTTATCGTGCTGAAATACCCAGCGAGGTGGCATATTTTCTTTGGCATAAGGAACCATGTGTGTATTAAGTATATTTTCATACACAAATCGATCCATAATACCATCTACTCGAACGAGAGGTCCGACTCCGTGGCGAGAAAAACATCCCCAAACCATTACGTTACCACCACCATGCTTGACTGTGGGTACTTGGTATCGCACATCGTGTCTTTTATTATGTGGACGACGTACATACTTTATTCCATCCGACGACATTAAATTAAACTTGCTTTCATCACTCCACAAAATTTTGGACCACTCAGCACTTGTCCACGATTTGTGCCTAAGTGCAAACGCTAACCGCTCCTTCTTATTTTTTGCCGATATATGTGGCTTTTTAGATGGACGTCGACCATGAAGTCCTTGCTCCGTTATGCGTCGTTTGACAGTAGAAACATGGATGTTTACGTTGTAGCTTTCTTTCAGTTCATCCTTAATTGTCACTGCAGTTTTCCGTGGATCTTCTACAGACAGTTTTTTGATTACGCGATCAGTTTTTAACGTGGTTTTTCGAGGACGACCGCTTCTAGGCTTATTGCTGAAGCTATTTCGAGCCTTGAATTGTTTATTCCAGATACTAACCAGTTGCCGTGATATATGAAAAGTTCGCGAAACGTCAGCCTGCGACCTGCCCTTCTTGAGTGCAGCTGCAACGGCTTGTTTTAAATCGCTTGAATATTCTTTATATTTGGGCATGTTGTATAAAGTCTAGGCCTAAATATATTTATAAAATATTTATATTCTTTAAGCCTATTCTCAATAAAACTGAAAAAGAAAACGATGTCAAAATAATTTTGAACCAGTACACTCTACGTTTTTGTGGCCAGGATCATAATATAATTCTAGGAAACTAATCTTTTTGTGTGTTTCAAGGAGGTCGTAAGCCATTAATAACCATAGCAAAAACTAAGTTGGTAAAACTAATCTACCTTGTATAATATTCAAACTTTTGTTATTGTCAAAATACTTTTGATCGCTACTGTAAATCTGGATTCGTCAGAAAACATAATTCTTGCCCATTCTTCGGCACTCCATCCCTTGTATTCGCGTGCGTAAAGTTTCCTTGCAGTTCGATGCCCTCTGTCAAGTTTTGGGCCATTTGCCGGTCTATGTGGGGTCAAATTAGCTTCACGAAGCCGCCGCCTTACAGTCCACTCGCTGATGTCATCTCTTCGGGTCTCCCGAAGTTGGTTTTTGACTTCAACTGCAGTGAGATGCCGATTTCGGAGCATTGTTGTTACAATAAATCGATCTTCTCTAGCCGTAGTACATCTCGGCCTGCCGGTTCCTGGTCTTCGAAGGTTCCTGCCAGTTTGTAGGAAACGTTGGAGGACCCTCTGCACCGTAGATAGTGACACGCCTGTTCTTCTTGCTGTATATCTCTGACTTCTGCCTTCTTGTAACAAAGTGACGATACGTGTACATTCATCTTGTGTTAGCGACATGATAGTAATTCAATAATGACCATCAAAGTCAACAAAAACTGCCTTTTATCATTTTGCTTTGACAGATTGAAAACAAAAGTGAGAAAACAATCAAAAGTGAAATAAGCAATTTGAATTTGGTACCAAATTCGACTTTTTTTTAAATAAAACTTTTTCCAGAATTCTTGTAGAACATTGAAGGTTCAATTTAATTCGATATTAAATTCTCTTTAATACACAGTTAGTTTCCTGCACATACCGCTATTAATTTGCAAAATATAAGGGTTTTTGTCACTGACCCGTATTATTTGCTCGCGAGTGTATTATGGTAAACGAACACGCAACTACTTAACACCGCGTATATTTAACACTATTCATTTTGAAACCGAGTGTAGCAGTAATCCTAATCTTTAAATCCAAACTCAAAAAGTTGCTATTAAATACTTGAACTCAAGATTAAATAAATACTGATTATTAAATATATAAGTTAAATAACTAAATAAATACCCAGCTTGGGTCAGTTGTGCTTACTTACTAATTTAAGATAAGGATTAGGTACTTAGGTCATAGGATAAGAAACCTGGTTCAAAAACTGGAAGTGAGTGTTACCATCGCCGATAAAATTTAATGTTTGGCGAAACTGATATTTTTGTAAATTGTACCATACTTTTACTTTTTTAAATTAAAAAAAAATATATCTGGTCAAGCTTTATAAGGTTTCTTTCTAGTCGATAATGAAACTAGAAAAGTAAATAAAATCAGTTTAGAAAACGCTATGATATTTAGCTAACCTTACTGCGTACATCTACATACGTACCTATGTATAAGTAGGTTTACGAGACCCAGCGTATGCGGGTCGAGTTCCGAGCAATAATATGCATCAGGTCGGATCCTTGAATTTATAACTGGCTAAGAAGCATCTCGACAGATCGCACTCTACAGTTGCATTATGCATAGTTTGACCGCGTTATCTATTCACGTCACCATCAATTTAGGCGAATGTAAACACTTCGTTTTGGTAGCTTTCGAGAATATTGAAATTAGGAAGGCCTTTAGGTAGGCAACACATATAGCTCATTGAAATGGTAGTTGTTAAGGGGTATTTATTGCCTTACATCAAATCCGGCATGGATGATTTTTTAAATATGTTAATAGTATGAAACATTCATGTTACACAAGACTTTCCGACCTCAGAATCACACCGGGTCAATGTCAAATTCTTAAAAAAAAAACACTAAAATGATCATATTATTTTTGGTTTCTAACAAAGGACGTATGTTACGGCTAAAGTTTCCAAAGACACTTTATATTAGACTATATATTTCCAATATAATGAGCCTAATTTAATTAAGCTTACAAACACCTCACAGTTCCCGAGAAACAACTCATCAAAGTTGTACGTATTGTTCGATGAGTATTTTGAATGAGTTGTCTTTAAGATAAGATTAAACCCGGTCAACATACTGTTACTAGCACTGCATTTTAGTATATTATTAGTAACAGTATTAGGTCTGCAAAACTGCCTGCAAATAGTCTTAAAAGGGACAATTTCTCTAGTAATGTCGTTATCAAAAATTTTCCACCATATTTGGAACAGTCCTAATTGGACTGTAAGGCAAAATGTACCATTTCACCATTGAAATGGTACATTTTGCCTTACAGTCCAATCGTCCAGCGTTATTGATCCATATCAATAACGCTGAAGGCAATTTGGTGTCTTTAACAGCGTCAACTAATTCAATTATTAATACCTAACTTCATACCTACCTATTTTAAATATAATAAATAAATGTATTCGCTAAAATTTTATGCTCTGGCTTTGGGATTGTGGCCTTAGGTATTCTTCATTACGAGTATATTATATTTATATTTTTTTTTAATACTACGACGGTGGCAAACAAGCATACGGCCTGCCTGATGGTAAGCAGCTACCGTAACCTATGGACGCCTGTAACTCCACAGGAGTCACATGCGCGTTGCCGACCCTTTACAAAAAGGAGGATTCACTGTGTTGACGGCTAAAGGAACAAGAGGGTCCCTCATCGTCAACACACTGGGTTCTCTTTGAGCTCTTTGGCAACCTTACTCACCAGCAGGAACACAACACTATGAGGGTCTAGTGCTATTTGGCTGTGGTTTTCTGTAAGGTGGAGGTACTTCCCCAGTCGGGCTCTGCTCCAGATTTGAGCGAGATGACATTCACTGAACGTGCCCTGCCACACTAAGCGAGATGCCATTCGCAGTGCCCATACCTCTCTTAGTGCATAGTTTAAGGACATACCCAAGTCCGGACGTAGTTTAAGGACATACCCCGGGTCCAATATATATGGCTATTTATTAATTTATCATTGAGTCCTACACTATATAGGTACCCATTTTTTATGTATATTTATTTTATTTGCGTGTATGTCAGCATTAGGTAAGATACCTGAAAGGTACTTTATGTACACCACTGTAATTATCTTCTTATTATCAAGATAAAGATCCCTACTCTTTAAAATCTGATAAAAGTACCTAGTCTGTTATGATCAAAATCTACTGGCTTCGCACAGGAATGTTCACAAACTCAGCTGTACTTACACATTAGTAAGTAGGGCAGTGTTGGGACATCCTGGGCTGTCGAAGACAGCCGATGTGATTTGAGTGTGCCGTTTGTTCGCAGATAGCGCCCGGGACCGCCGCCGCGCGCCGCGCCAATCATGACGCGCTTTAGCCACGACAGGTACGGCCAACGAATGGAATCCTGGTTCACCCTGGAACTTATCCAAATATTGTTCCATGCTGGCTCAGTTATCCATTTTGCTGAATGTACCTACCTTCTGATACACTTCGCGGTAGCTAGGAACCTGTGTATATATGTAGTATTTGTATAGCTTTGGTTAATATACATTTACATTATGTGTAGATGAAATATGTAGCATACAGCATGACTATTAGAATAAGATGTACATTAACAATTAACGAACTCGTTATTCGCCTGTCCAGTAAACGCTAAGATTGTTTCTAGTGAGTAAATAGGGTAGAAGGGGAACCGAGGCACCAAGTATTTAGATTTCAAATTTATGTCCATGATCACATTTTTCTTAAAATCCGGGATAGTAGTTTCGATTCAGCAGAGTTTTATTCAGGTTCATAGTGTTATTCAGTCAACGGCCTACATAGCCTAGGCCCTAGTCTGTACACAGCACACGAAGCTGGAGGTCCCGGGTTCGAATACTGGTAAGGGTGAATTTATTTGAGTGTTTATCACAAATATGTGTTTCTGAGTTATGGATGATTTCTATGTGTAAAGTAGGTACTCGTTTTTTGTTCGTCTAAGTATGTATACCGCCGACTAGCACCCATAGTACAAGCCTTGCTTAGTTTGGGATTAGGTTGATTTGTTTAAGATTGTCCTATTTACTCGGAGGAATACAATCACATTTGTATTTTGCTGGAAATATGATATTTAAGTGTCATCAGTGCTGACCTTGGGGGTGGGCGAAGGGGGCGGTGGCCCGGGGGCGCCGCCGGGGCCAGAGGGGCGCCCAGGTTCTTATAGGGCGACTTTTCTTAATAAGTACTCTGAATATTGCCTGGGGTGGTATTTTACAGCGCAAACCTGGCACTATAGGAATATAGCCTAATTTTAGTGTGCCTACAAATTTTAAAATAGACCTCATCAAGTAGCACATTGTGCCTCATGCCATTCGAAAGCACATATCATCCCGTTAATACAAAAAAATTGGTAGCCGGCCTTAAACCTGGAGCTTTCGTTATTCAGCTAAGTTACGTGCTTGAAAATGGCAGCTGGAAGCTGACAGAACGAATTTGATTTCAATTATCTACATATTCCCTATAAATATTCTTATAAAACTTAGGGATTCGTGATCTCATCTTTACTGTCTTCAAATTAGATAGGAGTCTTTTTTGTACACTACTTCCTGGTCGGGGCCAGACTCCATATTAAAATCGGCAATATCCTTTAAAAATGGCACTAACTTCCGCTTTTGATATTTAAAACAATTATATGAAAGTTAAACAAAATTATAAGGGTTTGAATATTTTTTTATCATGCGATCTCGTGTTGTATGAAAATATTATGTAAAGTTAAAATAATATTCTGTCACCAATTTTAGGTCTTCGCAAAGATTTTGGCCTTGTCTCTGGATTCTGGAACCTTGTTAATGCTTTGTATTATGTTTTGACAAATTTTCATGCAAATACAAAATAGCTACCAGCCGCAAATCGACTGCGAGTTTCGCAAAAAATATTTTCTACATTGTTGCATTAGGGTGGGTATGTGTATACATATGTATATTCTTTGATATTAATCATTAGGCAAGGGTTGTATAAGTAACACAGTTACAGATTAAATCATTTGGTTGGTGATTTTAAGATCTTTTATCTTAATATGTTCTTGTAAAAAAAACTTTTCGGTACAGGCTTAAGGCCGAATTCTACTACTCGACGAGGTAGGGTTGCCACCGACCTACTCCTAATCTATGCCTGTCGGGCACGGGCCGGCGTCCCGCGGGGCTGTCGATCGCACATCGCAGCGATGCCGCGCCCGCTGGCGTGCTCCAACTGCCCCAGACAAGCTAATCATTTCTATAATCAAAATCATTTGCCCGACTGACGATCAAGAAAGTGTCATGTATTTTTTCAGGTGTAAGTATACCAAGAGTAATAAAATAAGAGTATGCCTTTCCTTTATTGATGAGAGTTGTATCAGCACTATCAGCTTTGAGAGTTGTTCTGGTCCAATTCCAATTCTATACTGACTTATATTTTATGAATATGTTAGGAAGGGACGCAAGCGGCCGAACGCCATGAGTTCGCAGCCGAAGTAAGATTTAGGCACATCAGACATCACACACATGAACTGAATTCAGTATAAACTCGTATAGGTAGATTCCAATCATTCATGTGCTAAAATTATGTATGGGTTATAGTTTCGTTCTTAAGTTATTATAAAATTAAATTTTACATTTCTCGACTTATTTATGGTTCAAATAAAAAGAATTTCCGGTGATTAAACAAGAGTTACCCATACAGTATACCTATGTATATAGCTCTTTAGGCATTGTCATTCGATGGAAGTTTATCCAATTAAAGTTGTTTGAATGGCTACACTTTGAATACTCATGTAATATCTTAAAATTAAACCATTTAGTTATGTACTTACAAAATCCCATACCTCCTTTTAAGACTCCTTCCTTGGTAGTGTTCCAATTATTCCGATGTTAGTATGTAATACAGGGTTCTAATTTTACCTACATTGGCTTAGTCGATTCGTTTCCAACAAATACCAATCATCCAAACGCGAATGTCCCCGACCATACGGACTATATAGATGTGTGTTTAAATGTAATTGGTACATTTCCTGTCCAGGTACAATACATATAACATAATGATTAAGTATAGTTTTTGGTATTTATGATAATTTTGATACGAGATATAATATGAATTAAAAAAATTAAACTGTGCCCTTTTGAAAGTATGTGCCATTTTGTATATTATATGCACGTGCATAATATAGACTCTTATACCATCGAAATATCAAAATTTTCATTGCAACAAGCACGTGTGATGTAGGTAAATTGGTGTAATAATAGAACATATCAAGAAACGAATAACTAGATGTAGAGTGTCCTCTTGTAACCGCGCATAATAACTATGTAGGTACTATGGATATGTGGCCAGATATATATGACACAACAATGAGAGCAACGAAACCTGTCTGGTTAGATTGCTATACTATGGAACCTGGCAGCTTTTAATGAGTGGAGGTCAGAGTGACAGACTAGCAAAATTTTTAAATTGGAAAATATTAATACCAAAATAGATAAGAACTGCCGAAGTTGTCTCAGTTATAAAGGCCAGGGCCTATGTTTTAACATTAGAACAAAAAATATTGCGTATTATTACGGAAACAAAAACAGTTGGCCACAAAATATGAATTAAATTATACGACATTTGGTACTACTTTCCCCCAACAGAAGGCGACAAAATATTAATTAAATTATACGACATTTGGTACTACTTTCTCCCAACAGAAACTTTTGGCAATGATATAATCTAATTATTTATCCAATTTCTTATAATATGGCATCAAACCCAGATCTCTAGGATTCTTGTTTTCTTGAAGCGGTTTGCATTCTTTGACCACCAGTTTATACCTGCCAGATATGAAGATCTAGAAATAAGCATAGTATAGCAAATTAACTCAGGGGTTTCATTGCTCTCATTATTTTGTTATATCTGACGTGGCTAGCTCTCCGTCTACTGGCAGTGGCGTAACTATAGGTCGGCAGGGCTGGCAAAATGCCACGGGCCCCCTGCCTGAGGGGGCCCCCGGTCCGAGAGGCCACGACCACAAAATAAATAATAGTATTTCATACAGGATGGCCAAGCTGTGCCACGACCCGAATGGAATTACCTCACCCCGCGGCGGCCGATTGGTAGGGAACTAGTGGGTTAATGAGTCAGCGAAGATTGGCAGAGCGTCTATAAAAAGCATAACGTCAGTGTATTGGCAAAACTCATTTAAACTACTCGACTCTTAGTCTATAATATAGTCTATATAACTACATAAATATTAATAATGCTGGCTCCATATCATTGCTTTTTAACGCTCTAAAATCTGTGGTCTAAGGCTTCACGTCGCGTAATTATATATAAGTTAGTTTCTGAACGTTGACTATAAACTAGCTGTTCTAGGGGGTTACCTCAAACAACAGAATTTGAATTTGAAGATTCGTCTATTTGCCTTTCTCTTGTGCTTTCGCAAATTCGAGCGATGAAGAGGGAGATAGACTAAACTTCCTTTTTCGACTTAGCCCTGTCAAAAAATAATACTATTTTTTTTATCACGACGGTGGCAAACAAGCATACGGCCCATATAATGGTAAGCAGATATATAATATAAGCAGATATACGTTGTCATGAGTCATGATGGAGTTAGACCGACGCGCCGGCACGTCGTTTTTCTTAATGTCATTTAGAATTTTGGAAGCTAGCTCCATCTAGTGACGAGTAGAAAACTTAGAACTTCATTAAGCACAATTAATTAACATACAAAGTCGATATATTTTAGTTCCTGCATGCATTGGAGCTAAAGTATATATTACGAAAAATAGTTTATAAAAATACCTTTGACATGTAATATACGCCTCCCGTATACACATTACCTTGGCTCTAAACCGAGCGATATTCATATCAAGCTTAATTTAAATTAATTAATTCTAGCCCTGTAAGTATTCAAACATAGGGTGTTTTACACAGAATTGAACCATTTCTCATATGCTTTCAGATAAACCATGCTATAACGGATTACATATCGTATCTTTAAAAAAAATGCTCTTTATATGTTCGCTCTTTTTTGTTAAATATCTCGGTCCCTGCACGATATCCAACAATGGTGCCATATAATAAAATAATCTGGTGATCACGAGCTTCAAAACGAGATACGTCTCAGCAGTATACATCCATGGTACACTCCCCATACAAAAATGCCCATTCTCCTTTGAAAAAAAAAATATTTTTAGGGGGGCGCTCCATAGATGTAACTAAATTTCAAAAAATGTTTTTTAACCAAATATCAACATGTGACACATCAATAGGTCTTTAACATTGAGGTTTCTTTGACCATTTTGTGATTAAGTGAATATTTTCTGAAATAATCGCGTCGAAAGTCAGAAAAATTGTGTAGCCCCCCCGGTAATTTTTGAACCGTAAGTCCAAAAAATATGAAAAAATTTGAGGCGATGTGCCTTATCATATACTTTCTACGAAAATTATTTTGAACATTATCGGTTCAGCCATTTTTGAGTTATCTCCAAAAAACTTCTTCCATAGGCATCAGATACGACCTTTTGGTATTAGTTTGGTTTTTATTACATTGAAGGTACGGAACCCTCCTATGCGTGGTCCGACACGCACTTGGCCAGTTTTTTAAAGTACATTAAATGGCTGCCGCTCCTCAACCCACCAACGGAGCGTCAGCTGACCTTCATGAGGCTTCATTATACATTGCCCCTAAACACTTCACAAGTTATCGCCTGGGACGCGATTGGTCATGAAATTTGTTCCTGGCTTACGGTCCATAAATGTCAATCCATCAATCCAATTTGGAGATAAAAGAAAACATTAGGTAGGTCTGTCTGTTGCATCTATACATGTACAGTCGCTGTCAAGTATATCAGAGCGGCCAAGGTACTCAAAAATATTTGAACATGCACTTTATCGGGTAAGGGTATTTTTACTTTATTTTATTTTGTTAGAAAGCACAGTTAAAAAATGGTGTCATTTGGTAATTAATGTTTGCACGTATTTTATTTTATTTTATTTTTAGCTTTATCTTTACTGCCTCCGGATTTAAGTTGAGGTTTTCTTAAAATGTATGGATATCGTCATTGCTCTGATATATCTGATCGCGACTGCAAATATACATAGGTACACTGTGCAGAACAAGACGGCATACCCTACCTAATATATCTACACCGCCTCGGTTTCGTCTTGGGTAAAAATAGAGCTAACACGGGACGACGATTGACTACTAGCCGTAGCTGCAGTGAGTTAAAATCATAAAATGCTTGTGTGCATCTACCTATATCGTTGCATACATTCATACGTTTCATTAGATCTCATTGCTTTGGTCTACCTCGCTGCTTAAAACTCGTGTAAAGACTAAATAGTAAAATAAACCATGATATCTTTGCAACATTCCTTGTACAACCAAATATACATTTATGTGTACAAGCAATACAATGTAATGCACGTCACAATTGAATAGGTACCTTAAATTTAATAGTGTATGGGGATGGAGGGCGAGAGGACATTGGAATAAGACTGTCAGTCGCAGATACAACCTTTGTGTACGGCAGGTGAGCAGTTTTATTTATTAGCCTTCTAGTTACTATGGACTAAGAGCTGGCCACGTCAGATATGACACAATAATGAGAGCAACATAACCCGTCTGGTTAGATTGCTATCCTTCTTATTGCTAGGTCCGGGCATCTGGCAGCTTTTAATGGGTGGAAGTCAGAGTGACAGATTAGCTAAATTTTTGAATTGGAAAATTGTTACACCGAAATAGGTCAAAACTACCGAAGTATATTTTTACATTAGACCAAAAAACATTGCGTAGGTATTATTACAAAAACAAAAACAGTAGGCGACAAACTATATAGTAAGATATTACTATCTTACTACGAATATGAGGATATATGCCGTATAATACGTATTATGTATTATACGGCATATGACTATATCCCTAGGGATATAACTATACCTCCGCCGCACTCCTACCTACAATTTATTTCACTAAACTTAATCCAGTAATATAACTATATCACTAAACTAAAGACGTATTATAGTTATATTCCTAGTAAGATAGTAATGTATCGCTTTCGTATAACTATGTTACGACATATAATTATATCCCTAGGGTTATAGCTATATAACGGCTTTATCTATCTTACTGGGACAGTTATAATCGATTTTTTTATTTAAAAAAATATAATAGTGCGTTAAACCCAGAAATCTAGGTTTTGTTTTCTGGAAGTGGTTTGCATTATTTGACCTCCACCACTTCCAGTCCAGATCTAGAAATAAGCATAGTATAGCAAATGGTCTGGAGGGGTTTCGTTGCTTTCATTATTCTGTCATTTCTCTCCTCCTTGCCTTAGCTTCTTGTTCCTTTAGCCGTCAACACAGTGAATCTTCCTTTTTGTAAATGGTCGGCATCGCGCATGTGACACCTCTGGAGTTGCAGGCGTCCATAGGCTACGGTAGCTGCTCACCATCAGGCGGGCAGTATGCTTGTTTGCCACCGTCGTAGTATTAAAAAAAAAAAACGTTTCCAGCTCTCCGTCTTCTTGCGAAATATTTCGAAATAAACTAATTAAAACCTAAGAACCTTGATATAATTATAGGCTCCTTTTTAAGGAAACTTTGTAAAAAATAAATTGGTTATGGGTCAATCATAAACTTCCTTCGGCTTCGGTTTGCTTCAGGCGCATTTCATCAGTAAATGTAAAGTCGGTAATCGCCTCCGTTAGCTAAGGGTTAAGTTTGTTGATATAGAGGTTAACTGAAGCGGGAGTTGTCGGTATACATATATTATCGAACGTTGCGGTTTTCCGAACTAGCGTAACTTCGAACCTACCTACTTATGTGCATGTAATTAGGGTTCCGTACAAAAAAGGTAAAAAAGGAAACATTACGATACGACTTTGTCTGTCTGTATGTCTGTCACAAAGCCAATTTGCTTCGAAACTACTGGACTGATTGAGCTGAAATTTTGTACACATGTGTAAGTCGGCGACCCAAGTGCGAACGTGTAATGTAAATTAATGAATGTGAAACAAAATTGTTTTGTGGGGTCAAATTTAAAATAAATTGAACCATTCGTCATTTCATTTGACTAAACAGTCAAATGAAATGACGAATCTACATAGTTCAGTTTTAGGGCCAATTTTGTCATTTTACTAAACATTTTACTCTACGCCTACTCAGGGGTTTGGTCAACATTATGAAATGTAGAAGCCATTTGGACAAATTCCTACCTAGGTCCGATTTAATTTACTTGTTTTTTCAAAATTTTATTATCATCAAATTAGATGGCAGTAAAATAAACGATAATGTGAACTTGGCGCAAAGCTCCGTCATACACTGGGATGTCGACCAATTTGTTTCATAGTTAGGACATTTAAAAATTTTACAATTCAAATATATATACGTATGTGTATACCGGGTGTGGCCTGTAATAAGAGCAAACAATTAAAACGTAGATTCTACTCCTCAAACTAAACAACGTTTGTTCTACAACTTTTAAAAATAACTTGTAGTTTGAATTTTATTACAGTTTAAAGTTTATTCGAACACGCAATGTACTACGACATTGATTAATATCTGTAGGGTGACAAGACTGACAGGCGATGTCATTTAGGCGGAACTTGATGTACATTGAAAATACTATTTATCTATACTCATATTGTAAGTTCTCTAAAACGTGTTCGAAAACGGTAGGCAATGGCTAGCATTACCACGACCGATTTTACTATGATAAGCTTTTTATCTGTGGCAGTAACGTAATTTTAACTTTACATGCTCAACTATTGATGTGTTATGAGTTTTGATAACATAATGTACACCTGCACGCTCTCGCGCGGCCGCCGACACGCGCCTCCCCGACCGCCGACACAATCGAGTTGGCAATGGCGGCCATTCTATGGTTTCCGAATACGGCATTTAGAATAAATAATATGAGTGTAGATAAAGCAGTGTATGCAACTGTACGTAATTAGGCCTTAAAACACTCGTGTGATCTTATTATGAAACTCACCTGCGGCTCGTTTCATAAAACCACACTCATGTTTTAAGGACCCTTATTACGTAACAGTTACATAAACTACTATAGTGTGTTTGAAAAAGAGACAATCTAAAATCTACATAACTTTCAAAAGTAGTTGAACAAACATTGTCTAGTTTGAGAGAATCTACGTTTTAATTTTTTGCTCTTATTACAGGCCACACCCGGTATACAATTTGTGAGGTGTACTGCTATCTCGCCGAAATATTTTTCGCCTAATTTGACTTCCCAACCAATTTACTGCAGTACTTTTACTTGGTAAAATAATGCTTAGCATATCGTCAGTTGAATATAAACTTTGCATACTTTTTATTTGATCACAATAATATTAAGCAGAGATTTTGGTTTTTAACTGATACGATATACTTTTTCTTGGCTCTGATACGTGACATAATTTTGGTAAAAAAAGTATGTTAGGTTAGAACTGTGACCCCCAACCAACCCGAATTACTGCCAAAAAAGTAGTTTAGCTTAGGTTAGAACTGTATGTGGCTTGGGCGGCGGCTTGCGCGCTGGCGGGAACCTTACCTCAGGAGCTAGATGCTGAGGTTCTCGCCGACGCGCAAAGTCGACGAAATACGAGCAAAGAGACAGGAGGATACCCTGCCCCTGATGAAGTGGTGGCCGCCCGCAAGGCAGTGCAAAATAGTATGAGAGGCAGATAGAAGAACTTCCTGGGGGACTCCCCTTATGGAACCCGCACCATAGGGGCACTCCTCCCGTCGTTCGACAGCTGGATTAATAAACAGCATGGTAGGGTGGGATATAGGCTAACGCATGACTGGAGGGGGGGAGAGTCAGTTGTGCGTTTGCTAACTCACCCCAGCCCTTGGTGACGGCATACGGCCGGGACTGTCGGGGGGTGGGGGGTGATCTCATTGCAGCCCCCCTTTACGAGATAGACGGAAACGCCGCAGGGTTTTTAGTGGGTATTCCCCTCCCCATACCCCCAAGTTATGGGCCTTTCCCGAGCCCCGTGTACGCGTAAATGCATTTCCCCACGTCAAAAAAAGGAACTGTGACCCTCAAACAACCCAAACGGCTGCTTAAGAAAGTGGGTTAGGTTAGGTTAGAACTGTGAACCTCAACCTACCCGGCCTGTTGATCAAATAGTGTGTTAGGTAAGAACTACTATCTAATCTGGCATAATATGTTATGCCACCCGACCGAGAACACTTTTGTCGCGGCCAAGACCGAGACCGATAATTTATAAATTGAAAAATAAAACACGTAATTAGAAAAAGAAAACATGTTTATACCCATACAAAAAATCTATTTTTTTATCGTGGCATTAATTTGAACTATTGGCGTTTTTTACGTATGTACTTGACTATAGAATAAATTCGTACACACAATGTAAGATATCACAATAACCACTTAAGTCTTATACTCCCATTAAGTTTAAATAAATCTCCACAAACAATTACCACAGCATCTGGCGTCTTCAGCCGCGAAACCTGAAGACGCCAGTTCAAATCTGGCCTCGGACACCGGAGGGTTTGGTCACTTTTTCTGAAGTATATGACATCTATATTTAGTTTATTTATAGTAGTGTAACTACTTAAAAATTGCAAATCAAAAAATATTGAACAAATAATTTGATTTGCTTCAAGATTCAAGTAATTAACTGTCAAAAATTTTAATCCTGCAAAAGCGGCGTTCAGGGCCTGTTTCACAATGTCCAAGTAAAGTCCTGAATAAGCTACTTGCCACTTATCTGACGAATAAAGTCATCGTTGGCGTTTCACAATCTTCAAATAAGCTTAACTGGTAGATAAAGTGCTAAGTTTTGTATGTATTTTTATTTGGCAGTTAATTTATTTGTTAATTAGCTATCCAATACTTTACTTGGATATTGTGAAACAGGCGCTAAGTCTAATAATTGGCCAAATAATAAAATAAGATAAAATAAAATAAATAAATTGGCTTAGAATGTGGGTCGGTATGACACAGTGGACTCCAATCGTAATCGTATAAAGGGTCTCAACAACTCTCTCGTTTCATGGTCTATCTCAGCCCTTTATGGCCGAGAACCGAGACCGAGATCTCGGCTTCGAGTTTTGGCTGAGAATGCCGAGGCCGAGACCGAGACCGAGATCTCGGTCGGACCTTAAATATTATGATTGTAAGACAAGATTAGGGTACCCATGTTAGTATTATGCATCATAATATTTTGAGAAAAATTATTTATGCCAATCAATATTGACCAAACTTAATATTTTGTCAAATAATAATATTCTAAATAATCATTAGCGACATGTTATATATGCGAAACACTGATGGTTTGCCATGTGATGATTCTGGCAAATAAATGGGAAAAATAGTTTGGGAAGTGATAATTTGCCATGAAATTTTGGGCCACATACTAGTAAACCATTTTATGGCAATTATGACATTAAGGAAGAACTGGTTTATAAATTTGCATACACTTTTAGTTAATACGTTAGATTGTTAATTTTTTTTGTGTGGATAACTTAAATACTTATCTAAATTTTTTCCTAATACAATCATTCGCTCGGTCATTTTACAGTTTTGTATTCTTCTATTTGCATTTATGTATTATTAGGCAGATTAGCTGGTGTCGAGTGTCAGTGTCGGTTTTCGAAATTGATTGCCGCCCGGTCACTCCTTGAGATCGTGTCCCAATCGTTTACCGAGCACTGACGAGCGTTCGACTCGAGTAATCCAGTTTGACTGAAGCTACGTAACAAACCAGGTTTACCCCTAATAAGTAGTAACTCAATGTTTGAAATAAGCGGTCGTGCCTCCATACTGATCTCCCTATATATCTGTGTGGTGACTTCGGGTTGTCTTTTATGCTTCACTTGTAGGTTTTTTTGTTGAGGTGTTTGGGGCATGCGTGGGCTCATTTTTTTTTGTCACTAAGGGCACAGTTAAAAAAGGTGTCATTTATTTTGGTAATTAAACTAATTATTCATTGCACGTAGGTATTTTTATTAGAATTTTATTCCCTCCGGATTTTGGTTTGAAGTTTTCATAAAACCCTTGCACATATGGTCATTGTGAAAAAAATATTCATTTTTTTCATTTTATTGAGTATAACTTTATTTCAAGCCAATAATTATTTATGTTTTTAGTTAATGTTTTAATAATAATTTTAAACAAAAAAGAACCGAGTTCACTTAGCATCCACCTTTCCAACAGCAAATGCTCGAGCTGCTGTAAAAAATACTCAAATCACTACAGGTGTGCCTATAATAGTTGAAGAGTTCCCTCGATTTCTCCAGGATCCCATAATCAGATCCTGACCTGGTTACAATAGGACCAACTGTGAAGTATAATACTTTGTTATTATTACAATTATATTATACTTTTCTCAAACATGCAATGAAATATTGATGTTATGTTCCGGCTACACGATAATGGAATTTCACACAAATTTGGAGGTCTAGGCCGGCAAGTGCCTCTTTTTTAATTTTTTTTTATACCACGACGGTGGCAAACAAGCATACGGCCCGCCTGATGGTAAGCAGTTACCGTAGCCTATGGACGCCTGCAACCCCAGAGGATTCGCATGCGCGTTGCCTACCCCTTAAGAACCTATACACTCCTTTTTTGAAGAACCTCATACTGTAGCCCGGTGGGAAAACCTCGGCAGGGAGTTCATTCCACAGTCGCAGCGCTCGTGGGAGGAAATTCCTCTTAAACCGTACAGTGCGCGACCCCTTAGGCTCCAGGGTGTGAGGATGAACACCCTGCCGGCGGCGAGCAGTGCGGTGATAAAAAGCTGCCGTGGGCATCATATCAAACAGTTCTTCAGAGCACAACCCATTGTACATGCGATAGAACACACATAAGGAGGCAAAGTCTCTCCTTAGACTCAAAGGTTCAATGTCGCTCGTGAGCTTGGGATCGTCGACGATCCGCACAGCGCGCTTTTGCACCGAGTCAAAGGGACCAAGCTGGTATCCAGGATCTCCCGCCCAAAGGTGATAGCAGTACTCCATATGGGGTCTGACTTGCGACTTGTATAGAAGCAGTCTCTGCCCTGGAGTAAAGTATCTCCTCGCTCTATTGAGCACACCAAGCTTTTTGGATGCCAGCTTGGCCTTCCCTTCAAGGTGACTACGGAATTGGACGTCACTGGAAATGTCGACACCGAGGATCCCAATACTCCCTGACATTGTGAGGGTTGTGCCTTGGAACTGAGGGGCCACAGTAAATAGGTTTTTCTTAGCGGTAAACGCGCAGACTTGTGTCTTTGTGGGGTTAAATCGGACTAAGTTGTCCTGACCCCACACCGAGACTCCAGAAAGAGTATTCTCGATATCGGACACAAGTTTTTCACGACTCTCTACCACAACGGATCAAGGGATATTGGCACGGCCCGTGTAGGAAGCATCCCCAGTACTGTCGTCTGCATAACAACGAATGTCGCCAATAGACAACATATCATTGATATGCAGCAAAAACAGCGTTGGGGATAGCACGGAGCCTTGCGGGACACCAGCGTTTATGTCCATGCTTTCGGAGCAACTTCCGTCGACTACGGCTCGTATGCTTCTGCCGGACAAAAAGCTGGCAACCCACCTGCACAATCCCTCGGGCAGGCCGTAAGCAGGCAACTTCGACAGAAGACCTGGATGCCAGACCCGATCGAACGCCTTAGCTATATCAAGGCTGACTGCCAATGCCTCTCCCTGACTCTCAATGGCTGAAGCCCAGCGGTGAGTGAGATACACTAGGTCACCAGTGGAGCGACCGTGGCGAAAGCCATACTGGCGATCACTGATCAGGTCGTGCTCTTCTAGGTATCCCAGGAGCTTCGCATTGATTATGCGCTCCATAACCTTGGAGAGAAGGGAGGTTATAGCGATAGGCCTGTAATTCGACGGGTCCGAACTATCGCCCTTTTTAGGCACAGGGTGCATGAGGGCAGTCTTCCATGAAGACGGCACTTGCCGTTTGTGGTAAGAGAGTGTGAAAAGGCGCGTTAGCACGGGACACAACTCAGGAGCACACCGTTTGAGCACAACTGCTGGTATGCCGTCTGGCCCGCTCGACTTGTGAACGTTTAATGATAGCAGCTCCCGCCAGACATCACTTAGCTTGATGCAAATTTCCGGCATCCAGGATGCGCACTGCGGGATGGTAGGCGGTACGGTGCTTCCATCATCGTTCAGGGTCGAGTTCGAGGCGAAGAGAGTACCAAGAAGATCGGCTTTCTCTTTTGCGCTATGGGCCAGATTACCATCAGCATTACGCAGTGGTGGTAAAGACGACCGACAAAAGTTTCCCTCGGCAGCTTTGGCAAGTGACCAGAAGGCACGACTCCCGGTGGGGTAGCCTGCTAGCTTCTCACCAATTCTGCCGACGAAGTCGAATTTGGCTCTGACAACGGCTGTTTTACTGGTCCTCGAGGCAGCGTTTAATTTGCGTTTCACATCCGATACGTTGGGATCCTTATTAGTAACGGCCTTGGTCCAAGCCCTGTAAGCAGCCTGCTTGCGAATTGTAGCTTCTCTACAGGGCCGATTAAACCAAGGTCGTTTCTTTGCTCCTGCAGCAATTACCGAGTTGGGAATGAAGCAATCCATTCCCACCAGTATAGTCTCGGCGACTTTAGCTGTACAGGAGTCAGGATCTAATTTCCATTCCACATATATTTGTGACACAGGATCATGGCGTCAGCCATTTAAGGATATAAGCGATATTTACTTTTTGGTTCGTTTGACATTCTGCCACTACTTACGCCTATTAAAAAAAACATCAAACAATATGATATATTTTGCACTTTCGTTTATATATAAAATCGACATGAAAATAACGAATTGAATTATTATTAAATTCCTATAATTTTAAATTGTAAAGATGGAGGCAGATTAAAAACGGGTATTTGACGTTGCAATTTGTAGGGCCCAATCTGTTGTGTACCCTGCCTCTCCCTAACCCTCCTTCAGCTCCCTAAGGGCCCTAATTCTTATTACACATCCCAACCTGACAGATTGGGCCCTACAAATTGTTATGTCTAATACCGTTTATAAGAACACCTGATTGTTTTTTTTTTTTCGTGAAAGGTTGGTTATCAAGCTAAAATATTAGCAGCAAGGGCTATTACACATGAGCTGAAATTAAGAATTGGAATCTATAGTTACGAAATAAATTCGGAGGGTTCTGATTCTTATGAATATTTTCTATAATATTGCATAAACAGAGACCATAGACAATATTTGTAACGTTCTGAATTTATTCAGTCACTATGTACATTTTTCTTCTTAATTATAACTCGTGTAGAATGGCCTTAAGTGCAACCTCTCGAACAGCGCAGATACTGTAAAAAAATAGTATTTTAGTGGGAAAATTTTAAAAACATTCTCAATATTTTATTATGTTGCGTATATTATTGTGAATTATAATGTCGATTTGTTTTATTCTATAATAATTTGGCTATAGGTACCATCAGGTTCAAAATTGCATGGTCAATTTATCAATGAATTCATTCATAAAATGGCCATGCAATTCTGAACCCGATAGTACAATAAAAGTGAATTACGTCTAGATTACTCTAGGTGTTGTTAAAATGCAAGTGAAAATTATACTTAAATGGCCGACGTACGTAATAGTTATACATTTTTAAAAGCCGTTCAGTGACAATGAAATGCGGTCAGAATTTATCAATCCAGACTTCATAACGTAATGTTTTTACGCATATTTTTGATTACGTGGTAAGTCTATTTAATGTTATTGTTGTAGTTTGTTGATACGATAACTCATTAACAAGATGAACATATACTTAGTCGTAATAGTGGGAAAGTTGGTTTAACATGTTATCTAGAAATTAATGCAAATTTTGGTTGTACGTTTGTGGCTTATTGAACTTATTGTATCATTTTAGATAAAAACCTAAGTACGAAGGTGTTGAAGTACATATAACATATATTATATTATTTATACAAGTTTATTAGTCGAGTATTGCCTTACCTATATCCAAAAAAATGTTTGATAAGTTTCTTATTTATTTCATTGCATGTTTGGGAAAAGCACTATACATACCTCGGCGTGAAAAGGGGTTGCCAGCTTCGTGACTATCCGGCCTCGCTACGCTCGGCCGTCTATATGTACTTGGCCGGCAACCCCCTACTTCCCGGCCTCTGTAGTAATGTACTATTAAAAAAACCCACAAAGTATTGAATTCAACCAAGTAACCTCTGAAAAATAATATTACTAATAATATTTTCTCCAATAATCGAAGCAACGAACGAATAACCTCAAAAACAAATGACATTACGATTCCTATCTAGATTGACACACGTTTGTTTACATGATAACTTGATAAGACAAGTCAGGATGATGATTCTGTCTGTATGGTATGTATGTACATACCATACAGTACATGCTAGGTACCAATATTTCTATGAACATTTAGAAATGGATCCGGATTCCGGAGGCAGGAGGCAGGCAGGAAGTAAATGAATTCGGATGCAATAGTAGTTTATGTAACTGTTACGTAATAAGGGTCCTTAAAACATGAGTGTGGTTTTATGAAATGAGCCGCAGGCGAATTTCATAATAAGATCACACGAGTGTTTTAAGGCCTAATTACGTACAGTTGCATACACTGCTTTATCTACACTCATATTATATATATTAAATTAATTGTTCGGAAACCATAGAATGACCGCCATTGTACCGTCGTGGCCTACTCGATTGTGCCGGCGCTCGCGCGGGACCAATCGAGTTGGCCATGGCGGTAACATTATGTTATCAAATTCGATGTTCCAAATTTGAAACTCATTGCTTAACAATATTTGAGCATGCATAGTTAAAATTACGTTACTGCCGCAGATAAGAAACTTATCATAGTTAAATCGTTTGTTGTAATGCTTGTCATTGTCTACGGTTTTTGAACGCATTTTAGAGTACTTACAGTATGAGTGTAGATAAAATAATTTGAGATACTGTTTGGCATCATTACGCAACCGTGCCCAATAGAAAACAAAAACTTTTATTTTGTTTATACATGAGTGACCCTCACGCCATAATATAGTTGGTCTCGGGTAATGCTAGATTGGTGTGTTGCCGAGGTTTGACTTAGCACACAATTTCTAGTTCAACCAAACCAAAATCCATACACCACTAGTATAGTTCTGTTAGGAATCACAGCTCAGTTGGCTCCAGTGTCCGAAGTTAATGACGACTTACAAACTAAACTAGATAGTAAGTACCTACTTAAATTCTTACCTATATATTACAATCAGACACGTCTAACGGCGTGGCGTAGGACCCAACTTTTTTCTATATTGATTATTACTATTAATGGGTATGTACATGTACCTACCAAATTTTTTTTATCTAATATTTTATTGTACAATATTGAGACTAAGTAATAAACAAACAACGTTTTGACACTTTTGACCTTTATACCGACCGAAATAAAAAATGCAGTTTTACGAATGGCACTTTCAGAAATTGACGAATACGATTATACGAATAGAAGCTACGAGTATGACTGAGGTAACTTTACTAGCCAACAACTACACGTACAACTTAGTAACTTTTTTTTTCCATAAAGTATACGTAGATCATTGATTTATTTAATGACATTACAATTTTAATTACATCAATAACGTAGATACGTGTAAGTGCTTATATGCATATGTTTAGGATTTCAGACAAGAATAATAACTAAATTCCTTTATGGTTAACATGTTTTTATGCCGAAGATTTTTTCGTTTGCTTTTTTGTTTTCTCAAAACATGTGACGTTTCGGAAGCTGGTGACAGAGAGTATGTATTCAATACAGGGGCACAGTCCAAAAACTTTTTTAGGTTCCAAGTCTGAAGCGCCATCTGAACGAGAGCAAACCAAAGTTATCGCATAATGTATACTATATCAAATTGATAGCGTTACTAGATAGCGCTGTACGCATAGACATAGGAGACGTAAGCTCAGGAAGACTAACTGTGCTGAAGACTAGCTGTCTCGTGCACACATACTCACTTTTGACGTTTGAACCAATCACCGAGCACACATATACAACTCGTCCATGAGTTGTATATGTGTGCGTGTCGCGCGTAAACACGAAGAAATCGGTTTGTTATGGAATCACAGTTTTGTCTTCACAGCGCTAAGTCTCCTTATTTTATATGTCTATGGCTGTACCTGTACGGTTCCCCTTCTAGAGACGGCTACTTTAGGATACAGAGTTTTGAATGACATGGCAAAAAATTACCCATTGGAAGATATTTAAAGATTACCAATTTATCAGTGTGCATTATATTGACGGAGAAAATAATATTACTGAAATAAGAATCAAATTATTGTCATATCCTTTAAAGTTGTATATTCCAACCTTCCAACACGGCACGGTAGTTTAGTTTCATTTTCAAAGGATTTAACTGCACCTGTGCTGCACTGTTATGCAATAACAACAGTCTATATTTCCTGTACGACCAGCGATAAGGTATTGAGTGATTTGAAAAGTACAAATTCTACAAAGTACCTATATGTGAGAGCACAGTCATTCAAGAGTAAAGGAAGGACTGGCGTGACTAACCGATGTAACAGCGTGATGAATGTGATGATTACAGTATCTGCCTCTGTTAAAAAATGACCGTTCTGCTGACACGCCTGCTGTAAGACTATTTTAAAGGTCTTAAGCCATCGTATCAAATGTTCATTATTTTTAAACAAATCAATTTCAGCGTAGGAAATCCTTATCAAATAGTCGCGTTTTATATCATCCATTTAGTAACATGAATGACCTTCACGGGCTGCCTATTAGTCAGAATTATTGATAAATGCGTAGGTGGTGTTATGATTATTATAAACGCCACATTTTCGATAACAGACGTGAAGTTTGCATTGCGCCGCCACCGGTGCATTTTCCGTTGCATAATGTGACGTTATACCTACTAATACTACTACTGATCGGCGATAGCGGCGCCGGCACGTGTAAGAAGCCCGACGATGCAGATTATTGCTATCTCGCTGGCTACTTACTGCACTACTGCATCTTACACCGCTGCAGCAGCAGTAAAATCTATCATATTAAGAATTCATATAGATATTTACATAATTACATGAAAATACACTTCATGCCAGTATTAGCTACCCTTTTGAGTCCGTCCACATGCCCGCGGTGCGGTGCTGCCACTGTGAAACGGTGCGGCGCCGTGCCGCAGGAATTTGCGACGCAGGCAGCGCAGCGGCACAATGGGCCTTGGAAAATTTACCCCCAGAGTTTTTAGTAACTTCAAAACTATAATGCCATTGACACATGATGCCATTTAAAGAGGATAATACCATGCAACGTTTTAACGCCGGCCCGATCCCCTGGGGTCCCCGAATACCCGATAAACTTGGGGTTTACCGGGTATTCTGGACCCTGTTTGTTTTTCTCCAAATGGTCTTTCGAACCGGATCGAAGGACCAAAATGAACCGTCTGGTTCGAGGAGTCGGAGGATGTTTCTCGTGTCACTGTCTATCGTCGACTGTCGGTTGTCCGGTCTATTGCTTCGTCCTGTCTAATTTTGAATTTATTTTTATTCGTTCCAGAAGAGTTTGTCAGTGAGCCAGTCGGTCAGTCGATGTCTCGTCGGAAGAACGTCGGTTTGTGAGAAAATGCTTTGAATCTCATGTCTTCATATCTTAGCAACAGAACACAAACAGCTGTTGTAAATAAAACCCAGTCTAAAGGGACTTTAGTAAAATTAGGAGTGCCACAGGGTTCTACTTTTGTTTTTGGTTTATATGAATGTGTAGTACAAAACCTTTGTGATATAGATCTGTTTGCCGGTGATACATCTTTAATTTTCAAAGTTAACCAGCAATCTACCTTTTTTACTGTAATCAATAACACACTTCTGAACTGGTTTACTATTAACAATTTGCTACTTAATGCTAGGAAAAGTACACTAAGATTCTCGTGAACGGTAAATGTTCAGAGATAGTAGATAAAGCACTGTTCCTTGCTTCGACGTTGGACAAAATTCTTCAATGGAGTCCTCATATAAGAAAACTCTCTCTTCGATTAAGTTCGGCCGCTCATGCCGTTAGGAGAATTAGACAATTAACGAATATTGACACGGCTCGCTTAGTTTATCACAGTTATTTTCATAGTGTAATGTCAATGGTATTCTGGTTTGGGGCAAAGCAGCTGACATACAGACTATATTTGTTTTACAAAAAAGAGCCATTAGCTTTCTGTATAACTTAAAGGCATGTGCATCAGTTAGATAACTATTTAAAGAAATTAATATTTTAACTGTTGCGTCCCAATATATCAATGACAATATTATTTTTGTTGTAATGAATATACATACATTTAAAAAAAATCTGACATCTACAGCTATAACACTAGAAATAAAAACAAGCTTGCTATCAGAAGTAGTCTTATCCGCAAAGCATATAAGTAATTTTTTGTTCAAGGTATTCACATTTATAACAAGTTACCCGTCTATGCTTTAAATTTATCATTTCCCGCTCTTAAGAAATATTTGAAAAAAACTTTAATGTTTAAGTCTTGGACTATATATATATGACGGACAAAGATGCATGGGCCAAACCAGAAACTACTATAAAATCATTTTAACATTTAGAGGTCACAGTTCAGATAGGAAAGCATATCAAACGGTTTGTGAAGCAGTCAGATTTGGATTTATTATTTATTTATTTTTTCTATTTAATTAAACAATACGTAAATTATCTGTCTCTTAAGCTGTTTTGATATGTCTTCTTATAGAACTACGCATTATTGTGTATCTTTGAGATATCATGTATTACGGTTTTGAAAAAATAAGTCCCGCCGAGTTTCTTGTCGGTCATAATACTTCTCGGGTCAGAGGTGTAGGGTTAGAACCGGTGGTAGTTTTTTTCTCTTTCTGACGTTCATAAGTGCATTGTAATGTGCCGCAATTGATGAATAAATATCTTCTTTTAATCTCGAATGTCTATATAAAATACGACTACGATCTTTTTCCCCGACCTATATAATAAACCTAAATCAATATGAATACGAAGGAAAATAAAAATAATGAATATAAGGCACTGTTTCGTGGTGCTACGCCAAGAGTGTGGCCCATAATTTCCGAAAATATTTTTTTCTTGGTGGCTAATTTTCCGTTTCCATATTTTGTGTGGCACATAATTTCCCAAAATCATTCTTTCTTGGTGGCAATTACTCCGTTCCCATATTTTCGCAATGGTTTTTTTCCCCAATCACCTATTTTTAATATTTTTAAAGTCATCTTTTCCTTATATTTTCGTTCTTCTAAATATCTAGGATAATATTTTCCAGGCTTTCCTCATGGATCAACTAGTAGGTAGGTAGGTTAGGTTCGTTAGGTAGTTTCAGATGCCCGAAGGGCAAACCGCCCAGAAATAGTACCTCCGCGAAGCGGGGCTCCGTCTAGTTCAGTTGTAAAGGAAATGTTTTTTTGAAAAGAAACAATGCGGTGCAACCATGGTAAAAATAAATTACCCGAAGACCCACTGGCGAACACTGTTTAGAACAAGAGAAAATATGGAGATAGAGAATATTTAGTTAGTGAAAAAAACCTACTGGTTATTTGCACCAACGGGGCTTAAAAAGAAAAGTAATAAATGAGGAAAGGGAAAATTAAGTTTATGAAAAAATGCCCAAGGTAAAATAAGATAAAGCAAAAACAATCTATTGGTTTATGGGAACGGAAAATTTGCCACCAAGAAAAAATGATTTTCGCAAATTATGGGGCACACTCTACACCAATACGTCTTTATTTTGTTTGACTGAATTTTTTTGGAATATTGTGTACGTCATAAATAAATATCTTGACTCTTGAATCTTAATGTATATAAGTACTGACACAGTTATCGTATTACTTGTAATACAGGCTACGAAAGAAGTCAAACCCTATGTTATCCCCACAACCGAGGTGAACCTAATGAATGACACATCATACGACGTATCACGTAATCCGTCTAACGTTATAGGCTGTAGGGTGCGGCAAACAAGTGGACATACATACATAGACAAATATAAAGTAGCTAGGACCCTACGAGAAACAACGAAGACATACTAACAGGAAACTGAACCCTACTGAAATTTAAACTGTAACATGTACCTAAGTCTTATAGTTCTACACACCACATCCTTTTTTTTAACATACAAAAATACGTAATACAATCACGTTCTGTATTTTTTTTACGTACTTTTGATATAAATAAAGTACCTATATCGTTTCTTTTTTTAAGTTATTATTATTTTGTAGCACAATGTTTGAAAAATATTAAATTTAGATGGAAATTCGGGTGAACAGGGTGTACTTTCATTTTTTTTAATGGTAGAATTAGCCAAGCCCTTGCTTAGAGGGATGCCATTCTAAATGCATCCACAACATCGTCTACTATATCCCGCCATTCCCGACCTGGTTTAAACTTCAAGGTGAAATAGTTTTATGCAAGATTATACTATATGTGTATATCCTATTTTTTTAGTAGACGATGTTGTGTTAGACACGATGTTCTACCGAGAACTTTCTCCCATATTTCTTTCTACTTTTATTAGACGTGAACTCATTGTTGCTTAAAGCTTTTCAACCGACTTCAAGATTTCGATGGAGGAGGTTATCAATTTCGTCGGGATCTTTGTTTTTGCTATTTTTTTATGTATGTTCACCGATTATTCGAAGACGGCTGGACCGATTTGGAAAAATTCTTTTTTTGTTTGAAAGAGTATATTTCACAGTTGGTCCCATTGTAACCAGATCAGGATCTGATGATGGGATCCTGAAGAAATCGAGGGAACTCTTCAACTATTATAGTGCACATCTATAGTGATTTGAGTATTTTTTACAGCAGCTCGAGCATTTGCTTTTGGAAAGGTGGAGGTTAAGTGAAGTCTGTTCTTTTTTGTTTAACATTATTTGTATTCTAATGTCTTAATAATTCTAAAATATGTGTTTTATTGATACTGATACAGCAATTTCTCAAGTCTAAAAACAAAATTATATTCATAAAAAAAGCATAGTTCTCTTTGCTCCGGAGAACTTTCTCGGAAACGTTCTCGGCAAAATTTATGTCACTACAAATTCAAAAATAAACATGTAGGTAATTGATAATGATAGCGAAATATAAAGTATGGCCTAGAAAGAAAGCAAGATTTGAATTTAAGAGACTTACAACACCCAATGACTTTCAAATTGACTGACTTTACTTAAACTGTCTTTGCTATAACTACTTGTTTTGAGAAAGTAAAAAAAAATTTGCTAATATTCATTATTCATTATATTTGGAGGAATTTGTTAATTCCGATACACGATTGGACGAGATCGGCTCGATAGAAAATAATTTCAAAGTTACATCTTAAAATTAGCTGTAAACAGTTGTATGCCTTTAGTTTCTTGACTTATACGTTTGTAATTAAGGATAAAATTCCACCACACTAATATTAAAAACATTATTATTTTGAATTTCTCAAATAATACTTAGTTTTTTTTAATTCATCGTTTTGTAAATTTTGCAATGAGCTCCCATACTAATCGTAACAGTTTTTCTGTTTCACTAGCGCTGAAAAAGATAGGGATGGAAATTAGCTGTTGTCAGCCCCTTAATGAAAAACGCGTTTTTTTTTTCGTTATAATATTATTTTCACACCACCTGCTCGACAATACCAAATTATATATCATGCAAACCTCACCGAAAGCAAATCATTATAGCCCTTGGCTTTAGCCGGGTTATAATGTTGTACTAAATCTCATTATAACCCGCTGGTTAATAATGTGATTTCGCTTCCCATAGTTCTTATTGTTATGTACTTAAAGTCTAATTTGGTAAAGTCCGCACGGTGCACAGCCCCGCGACGCCAGCCGGGGCCCGCGCCGCCGCGTCGAACTGATTTGAAAATCGAATTTATTCGGAAAATCGTGCTGGCCACCTTTTTTAAATACCTAAAACAAATGCCGCGAGTGTCATAAGACGCTGCAGTATACGGAGTAAAACTGCAGGTTCTATAAAAATTGAATATAAAATTCGAATAAAATGGACTAATGTATCAAGAATCAATTTTTAGGGTTCCGTAGCCAAATGACAAAAAACGGAACCCTTATGGATTCGTCATGTCTGTCTGTATGTCTGTCCGTCCGTATGTCACAGCCATTTTACTCGGAAACTATACGACGTATCTGAATAAAATTTACACATAAGGTGTATTTTGTATGCCGCTACTTAGTTATGTAGATTTAAAAAAAAATTAGGGGGGGGGCGCTCCATACATGTACTTAACTATTTTTTTTGACTGAATATCAACATGTGACACATCAATGATAGGTCTTTAAAAATAACATTGAGGTTTCTTTGACCATTTTGTGATTAGGTGAATATTTTCTGAAATAATCGCTTCGAAAGTCAGAAAAATTGTGTACAGAAGGGTTTCTGTGACTTTTGAACCGTAACTCCAAAAAATATGAAAATTTTGAGGAGATACGTCTTATCATATACTTTGTACGCAAATTGTTTTGAACATTATCGGTTTAGCCATTTTTGAGCTATCTCCAAAAAAAACATAGGCACCAGATACGACCTTTTGGTATTAGTTTGGTTGTTATTCCATTGAAGGTACGGAACCCTCCTATGTGTGGTCCGACACGCACTTGGCCGGTTTTTACTTTTAAATTGATTTACTTTAATAAAAATCCGTTTCTAGTAGCCTTAGCTATTTTATTGTCTCGCAAGAGGTGAGAAAAGTAGAGTATACTCCTCGGGGATAAAGCTGTTTTTGTCACGGGCGCGCTTGAACCCCTCACTGCACTCAGGACTCAGTCTTAATTCCCTCGCTTCGCTCGGGAATTAACTCATAACCCCCTCCCTGCGCTCGGGAGTAAAATCTGGAGTCCTTCGTTACGTTCAGGATTCAATATTGCGCCCGTGACATAAAACAGTGCTTTATCCCCTTGGTGTACAATCTACTATTGTTTATAAAATCATAAAATACACTAAATAGGGTTATATATGTGTGCAATGTGTGTAAAATACACTAAATAGGGCGATATATGTGTGGAATAACACGTCGGGCAAATGGCCTCCACGGCTTTGCTGACACATACGCATTCTTTTGTCAAAATTTTCCGTGACCATTTTGGATAAATTCAGCTGAATTTTACCGATTCAGCGTCGAATATACTCCTTCAAAGAATGGGTGGTTTTTTAGGGTTCCGTAGTCAACTAGGAACCCTTATAGTTTCGCCATGTCTGCCCGTCCGTCCGTCCGTCCGTCCGTCCGCGGATAATCTCAGTGACCGTTAGCACTAGAAAGCTGAAATTTGGTACTAATATGTATATCAATCACGCCGACAAAGTGGTAAAATAAAAAGTGGAAATTATTTTTTTATTAGGGTACCTCCCCTATACGTAAAGTGGGGAGTGATTTCTTTTTTCATTTCAACCCTAACGTGTGATATATTATTGGATAGGTATTTAAAAATGAATAGGGGTTTCCTAAAATCATTTTTAGATAATGTAAATATTTTCGGAAATAATCGCTCCAGAAGTAAAAAAATATGCGTCCCCCCCCCCTCTAACTTTTGAACCATAAGTTTTAAAAATATGAAAAAAATCTCAAAAGTAGAACTTTATAAAAACTTTCTAGGAAAATTATTTTGAACTTGATAGGATGAATAGTTTTTGAAAAAAAAATACAAAATAATTTCTGAACTAAGTTTGTAATTTAACCGTATAAGCAGGTGTTTATTGTACCTGTAATTTCTACAAAATTACAATGAAATGACGTGCTTTCAAATAAAGTAAAAACGGTGAAAATCGGTTCACGCAATAAAGAATTATCCCATAAAAATCATCTTCCATACTTTATGCTCGCGCGCTAGTTTACTTAATTTGCCGATAGATGTCGCTGTACGTGGAACGCTCATATCATATCCTACATGGCGGTGTTATTTTAACTCTTAAGTGGGGACACTTACTGTGACGGACGGAAAACTACGGAACCCTACAGTGAGCGTGGCCCGACACGCTCTTGGCCGGTTTTTTTTATACTTTCGGAACTATTATTTACGAAAGTATTTGATTTATCCAAAAATTGTTTTAGAAGACCGTTATTATTTTTTTAAACTATCCACCGACATCCCACACGATATCATTGGAGCGAAATAAGGGTACCCTTTTAGTTTTCCAATACTAATTCCATCACTGAGCAAAGCCGGGGTCGGACAGATGGACATGGCGAAACTACTATAAGGGTGCCTAGTTGACTACGGAACTCTAAAAACGACCTTTTGAGTGAGTGAATTGTGACGGGCCGGCAACTACGGAACCCTATATTGAGCATGGCCCGACATGCTCTTGGCCGGTTTATTTTTGCATAAAATAAACGCGATTTCATTCCATTACATTTTTGGTTCTAAATAATAATAATTTCAAAGTAAAATATTAAAAAAAAATATAAATAATTAAGATATTTTTAAATATAAATAAATTTCGTTTTTTATGGCAACGTTTTCGTTTCAATTACATACTACAATTACATATTTTTGTGACATTACATATTAATTTTTAAATTAATAGTCACATAAAACTTAGTCGAGAACATTTCCGAGAACGTTCTCCGGAGCAAATATAATTTTTTATAATGGTAATACTCTCATTTGGAAACAAAATTACTGTACCAGTATCAATAAAACATATACTATGTTAAAATTATGAAGACATGAAAAGACAATTCCAATAAAGTACAAAGCAATATGCGTTCTCGGAAATTTCCCGAGATAGCAGACATTTTTGCACTTAGAATTTTTTTTCAAACACCATTAGGAAGATTTACAAAATATAAAAATATGAATTTGTGCAGATTTGATGTACTTTTGGAAATTCTCGTTTCAGAGAACGCTCTCGAGAGCTTTCTCGCAACATTCTCTCGTTCAAGAACGTTCTCGAGAAAGGCTCATCTTTAAGTAAGAGTAATGTCCGGTTTCTCTATTGGTCCGTGAATATACCTAAATACTGACAGGTAGGTGTAAGAAAAAGGTAAAGTTCGTTGAAGACTATGGGTGGGTTGCACAACGCATAACTAACGAACAGATCAACGTTAAATATGGCTACCGAGCTGTCATCCCATAGAAAGCTGCCCAACTTTGAATACAAGATTTTTTTTAACGATGACGTTGACTTTAACAGGCGGTTTGGTGCAACCGGCCTAAGACAGAGAAGCTTAAGGGTTGAGCGTAGAGGGCAGGGTAAAGGCGCTACGGGGCGCGAGTCTCGTTGCCCGAGGTGGCGCGCGTGTTTCGGTCCTGCGGTGTTAGTTGGGCGGACTCGCCGTGCCGTGCGGTTGTGTGCCGCGGGCGCCTCTCGCGGTAGCGGCATGTCTCATGCGCACGACTTTCCGCGAGTGCACGACTTCTACATGCAGCTGCATGATCTGCACCACCCTAACTATCAGTATGAGCTACCCATGTGAGTAGCCTCTTCTACTATCCCTTCTGCACCTATCTGCCCATACATAATTACTGATATTCTTTGCACGAACCCATAGTAAATAAATAGTGTCAATTTTTCCTGAAAGCGATGGTTATTAAATTTTTCTTGTAAGTGTCCATGTCATAATATTACAACTTAATTTTCAATTAATTTTATTCGTTCTATAATATGTATGTACAGTCACCGGCAATAGTATCTTCCTACACGAAGGCCGCATAAATATGTGACGCGCTCTTATGGTCCTACAAATAAGAGCGTGTGACATATTTTTGCGGCCTTCGTATAGGAAGATACTATTGCGGTGACTGTACACATGTCGCACCGATAATATACGCTAATTACTAACACTAAGCAAAACCTGTAAGTTTTTATACTTTTTATAGTTCGGTACCCGAAAGATGACAATTGGAACCTTGTCACTTAACCGTCCGTCTGTCTGTTCATCTGTCACGGGCTGTTTGTATAACAAGAACCTTTACAGGGAGATACTTGGATACCTAAGTAGTGGACATGTTTACATAGTGTATTTTTATATTTCACGTTTTTCGAATTCTGTTCATCTTCATATGAGTGCCAGAAAATTTAATACTCGTAGAGTAAAATGTGTTAAAAGTACAAGTTTTATTGCTACATTTTTACAAAATGCGATAGTTTTATGTATATGCAATTGTATGTGTTGTACGACTTGTACGTTGGTATTTTAAGTACTTGTCAAACCTCGTGCAGGCACTATTTATGTATATCTTAAAAACCGAGGGTATCGTAATACTTAAGTGATATGTGCCTGAGGATGTCGAAAAGGGCCTAGGATGTGTATTTACTAGCGTTATAGTAAGGTGACTCAATCAAAGCATTTCTTGTGGGCTATTATTCTTATAAATAATTGTAGAGTCCATTATAAAAATATCTTCTGCTAGGTATTGCATTTAAAAACACTATCAATGGTTGCAGTAAAAAAAATCTGATATTTGAAGTTTTTATTAGTGGTGGGGTAGCTATGTATATATGTATATGCAAAGGCATTAAACCACATTAACTTAGATTTTACTTTTAATATGTACCTATTTAAATACATATTTACTTAAATTCCTACTTTATCATTGCCTTGCTATTATAACCGGCTGTTTTTTTTTTCTTTTGAGTATAGGTACCCTATTACTGATGTGATTAGTACAAACCGCTTTTATTATTCGTATTACATTAACTTATACAAAAAACCGGTCAAGTACGAGTCGAACTCGCGCCCTAATGGTTCTGTACATCACACAATTTTAACAGTAACCGAACATTGCTGCAACAAACTTTGTCTTAGCTGTAAAAAAAATTGTTATCACCATACATCGACATAGGTTGCGATTAGTTTAGAAGCTACAACCGCTCTTCAACTCCCTGGCCAGGCCGATTCTAGAGTATGGGTCGACAATATGGAATCCTAATTATAAATGCTATATTAACATTATTAAAAAATCCGGAAAAAATCATCAAACACTAAGGTACAAGACTTTTGGGTCAACCCGATCGCTCAACCTCAATAACATGGTTTCGCTCGAAAGCCGACGCACATTTAGAGATCTGTTATTTTTGTATAGAATAAAATTGACTCCCCTTATTTATTAAATAGACTTATGGCCTGTTTCACAACCTCCAGTTAAAGCATATCTGTCAGATAAATGTTTGCTGTCCTTTTCTTTTATATGACTGGAGAAAAGGATAGCAATAATTTTAACTGGCAGATAAGTTTATCTGGAGATTGTGAAACAGGCCCTTAGAGTTAAAACTCCCCGCTTGCACACACGACGCGGTAATATAATTGTCACCACTTGTGACGGAAACGCGTTATCCCTTGCAGTAGTTGCAACCGGTGGGGATAAACGCATTTTATCCACATGGGGGGAAAGTACTTTGGTATACAGTTCAGCTCAAGTTTTGATTTGTTTTTTCACGTTATCTGGCAGGATGGACTAAGAGATGATTTTGAATTATATAATTTTAAAAGCATTTATTTCAGACTTCGATTTTTTTATAGCTTATATATTTCCTGTAGTGGATAGTGGTGAAAATTTTTTTTTATATTCGGCAGCAAAGTTTGTTCAATCTCTCTTGCCTTGAGGCCCTCATACGCTTAAGATTCCATTTTTTTTACCATTCGTCACGCTCGTGGTTCAATTTTGGAATCTAGCTCCTTTGTAATTAGAACAAGTAAATTACACAACCATGTTTTGTCACAAATTGATTTATTTAATGTTCCGTTAGTCAAATTAGAACGTGAAGCTTTTCTTGTAAAAAAAACGTTCTGTAACTTAGTAATTTTATCTATTTTCATACCTGTACATTTTATAAATAATTAATAATCAAGCCCTTATTCTAAGCCGACTGTAGTTGTTAATTTTGAATTAAGTTATCCCGTAATTGTTTGTCTTAAATGATTTAGTAATTGCTGGCAAATGTATTGGTTTATGGCCTACGTAAGTTTACTGTAGCTATAAGAACTATGTACCGTTTGTGCCCAAATAAACATTAAAATGCATATAAGTTACTATTAATTTTGTTTGTGAACGGAAAAACATATTTAGATTTTTCCTTTACTTAGGCTGTAAGAACTAGCTTGATGAAAGGTCTATGGGAAGTACCTTATAGGTTTTGTGAGTTTTCAATCAATCAAAATATTTTTTTGGTATAGAACAACTAATTACCGGTTTTCGGACTTTTGCCTTTACTTGTGCTGTAAGACATCATCTTGCCAAATTATGTGTAATTATTCCTAGTAGCGCCAAATGATAATAATTACAATGTAAATACTGAAACAATAATAAAAACTGGTGCCAGTGTTAACATTGTAACATTGTATACCTTATGTTTAACCACTTTTAAATTTTATAATGCATATACTTTCAAGGAATCTGATATGTGCATATTATTTGTCGTCGCTGCTGTTTACGAAATCAAACATGGTTCAAGAAAAGGTGTAGTTCGTTTAACTTTCAAATTCAGTCTTGATTATGGGAGGCAATATAATAACCGCTCTTTCTCGAACGATAAATCATATCTTATGATGATGTAGCTACAAGTGTGTACCATACATGAAAAGTATGTTATACTTATAAATTATTTGACATAGGAAACCCATTTAATCAAGCACGTACGTAAGCATTCGTGATTAGGTAACCTTAGCATTATTGAAATATTCCGCCCTACAAGCTAAGTACAAGTGATGAGTGAGTGTCAGCTTCTTTCAATTGCCACACGCGCGCGGTGCTACTGGCGTATGGTCGCCAACAGTGTAGTCTCGGCAGCCACACATGCTTCCCGCTCTTCCCACAATGCATTTAACTGAAGTACGCAATTATATTAAAAAGTGCTTGTTTCGATTGTGTTATGAATTATTCTGTGCCGTCGGATGCCGTCTCCAGACTAGATATAGCGGGCTGGTACTTAGGATACGCCGATTTAGCAGCACCTTCATTTCAATTGTAAGTTTTTGCAATTAAATTTGTTTATAAATACCTATAAAGTCATTTTTTGGTTCTTGATATATTTTGTGAAAATGCATTACCAAGTGGTGTTCATTAATTATTATCATATGTGGTGTATGTAGTCGATCGTTGACACGTAACATATTGGCCTCATTTATTAGAGCCTGTGAAGCGGAGGAATATCACCCTAGTCGTGCCCGACAGAATTAGTTAAACCGGATTTGTAGAATCTGCTCGCAAATAACATAATATTGGACTTTGAAAAATATTACTTTTCACAAACTTTTGTACTCGTAATGTAAGTTTCATATATGAAACAACCTCAAGTCCACATTGTTCAGAACTCTTAAGTCTAAAATTAGTAAGTAGTTAAAACTTAATAGTAGATTGTGTGACAAGGGTCTAAAACATAAACACTACAAAATATAAACACCGCGAATAAATGCCACAGACGACGGTAAAATCGGGTCTTTAAACAGTTTAAACACGCTTTAAAGCACTTCTAAAAAATTAAAATCTTCTTTAAAATTGCTGTATTCTGATTGGTTGATATTAAATACAATGATTTTTTTAAGGACTTACATTATTTACACAGTATACGCACCAAAAAAGTATCTAGCGTTCCGATTAACTTCGATATGTGTTGTGATTGGTGGATTTAATATGGTGAAGTGTTCCGATTGGTCAATTTGAAATGTTTTGTAAATCATAAATATGTATACATATTAGCCCTAGAGGCTAAATGTCCTACTTTAGTCCGCCTTGGTAAGCATAATATGACAAACTTTTTGAGCATGAGAAGTGAAAAATACATTGTAATAGATTCCATGTATATTGTATACTTATGGTTATGTACTTAAAAAAGTGAACAGTACAATAACATAATTTGATCTGTACCATGCTGCAAGCACTCGTAGTTATTGACTGTGCAATGAAAAGCACATTTAGTAAAAAAAGGTTGTATCATTGAATTAAATAAAACATGTAAATAAACTGTACTTATTTGAAAATTAAAAAGTTTTGGTACATTTATACTTATTCGATAATTGTAAAATTTTCTAATCTATTTTTTATAAAAGCTCCCGTTAAAAAGTGAGTGCGTTGAATTATGTATATCCCAAAAAATATTTAAGTATATAGAAATCAACCCGTGACCCTAATACTGGTTCATTCCTCGAGCAAAGAATAAGCATCGCTATTCAACGAGGCAATGTCGCCACTCGCCAGGCTTATGGGCACCCTTCCGCAGGGAACAGACCTGGGGGACTTAACATAAGACTTTTTAGGTAGGTATTATTTTTTATTTTTCTCTATTTCTATTAATATTAAGTTTTTAATTTTGTTTATATTTTATAGTAGTATATTTTTAAGGATAGTAATGTTATTTAAATTTAATTTGTTAATTGCTAATGGAATTAAAGGAACATTAACGTGTACATTAAATAAAATATGTAGTTAATAAAATGCTGAGTATTTGTCAAAAAGGATTAGATCAAATTCTGTCAATAAATATCATTAAGACGTGCTACTAATTCATCTACCTCGCAGATTTACACTATCTATGTAAAGATATAACAAGCAACCATTAATTTTTTTTAAGTTCTCTTTTTAAAGAGTCCGGTAACGATTTCACAACGAAAATCGCTAATAATTAAATAACACACATGGATTGCATTCGATAAGATAGTTTGAATTGTTCGGTACATATACATATACCCGAAAACTCAATTCTTACAGAGCGTGTTTAGTGGATTCGTGGTTTATTATTATTATTTTTGATGCCCTCCGGTGTATTTTATATTATCTGATTATAGCATAAAGCCAAGTATATATCTACATTTTTATTTTTATGAATTACTTTTTACATTCCCATAAATACCACCAAAACTTCGGCAATTTTTCTTAAAACTGCTCTAGCTAAACATGCTTTTGCTTAAAAAATGTATATGAAAATTTAAAAAAACTGTTCCACTTATTCCTCAGAATCCTTAGATGGCTTATTTTTCAATGTATTTATATTTATTTTACATACTTACTAGTTTAAAATCTATAAAAAACATTCTTTTTTCACCTCTCCAAGCAAATATCGTGAAACACGTGATTAAGGTGAATTGTTTATAAATGAAACATAAAATCAAAAAAGTGTGCCACTTATGCAATTTAAAAAGAAACCATTTTTTGAAATATGTGTACAAACTAATAATACTTAGTGTTAGTTTCTTCAAAATGATGTCGAAAAGTTGAGCGAAACGAAAAAAATGTAAATACTTAACTATCTTTCAAGATATGGGTGGCTTGATTGTATTCGTTTAATTGTTTAGGAAATATACGTTAGATCCGGACCTCTACAATTTGGCAGTGCCTCCGCCCGCCCCTGTGCTCACAGATCGAATTAACAAGATAACTTGTAATAAAGTTCGATGCAAAGATTAATTAACGTTGCCCAACAGAACTTCGACTTTTTTTTTGTTATTGCTAAAGAAAAAAAATGTTTTAATTGGTTGCGGTTCGTTGCGTAATACAATGCGCGCGACAAATTGTCATTAAGAAGACAGAAGACCACGATGGTGGAATTACGATGCTAAATTGATGATGTGGCGAGTTTGAGTCATTCTTGATGGATTTTACATAAATAACCCACTGTTGTTAAACTAGGAAAACATGCAATAATTTAGCTGATTGGGGAGAACCTTTGTAATGATTTGGACCGAATTATGAAGTAATATCTCAAAATAAGCATTCAATGTCAAATAAACTATTGTGTAAATGAACCACTTGGAAGATATTTTAATATAGGGTCTGTGCGGGAAGCGGGAAGAGAGGCTTGTGGTTTACATGGGAACAACCTGATGAGTTCTACTACACTTCTCTTTCCGCACAGACTACATTTTCACCCCTCTTATGTCCACTCCTCACTGGCCCCTGAATTAGCTATGAAACCCGTGTGCATTATATCTTTCTTAACATTTCTAATAATATCGCTACCTTCGGCGTTAATCATTTATAAACGTCCATCAAATAAAAAAAAACAGTTGATAATCTTATGTCCCTTTCTGCTATTCTGGCATTTGCGCTTGTTAGAAAGACACGAAATTTTACAGAGTTTAGCCAAGTTTTATAAGTAAGTCTAGCTCTAAATAAAATACCTAACAGGAGAGCGTGAAAGAAACTTACCATACCTTAGACTATTCTATATTGAATTGAAACTATGTTACAGTTAAAGGTATTTAAAATTTAATTGGTGTCTCAATTTTGCTATTATATTCGTACTTGGTCGGTATATGTGTAGAAATTACATGTGTAATGTGTTATGGCGAGCCATATCTCATCTTCCTCCCGTTCGGAAATACTATCTTTGATTGTGGTCTGATAATACAACTGCATTGGCGCTGAGTGATGATGGGCTCGATCCATATGAATGAGTATGAGACGTGCGAAATCGGCAGTTATGAAGTCACAAATTTGTCTTAACAACCCTACCTCTGCTAAATTATACCTACTTCTATTAATGTTATTATGTACGAGTATATACCTATGTTCATGACCGTAACTGAACCCACGAGTGCATTGCGTGTGGAAGATCTTACGTTAATGCTTCAAAAATATTTAGGTACTAAAACCTTTTTTGATCTTGTAACTATAAGTATATGTATATATAAGTAACCCTAGTTTCGTAAATTGTATGCTTGCTAGCTATTATTACTCGCACGCATCTAAGGCTTCTTTGCAATTCAAACTTTTAACTTACCTACAAGAGTATACACGAGGTTCGTAAATTGGTAAATTAATTAGTGTTATTGTATTAGTTGTGGCAGCCAACTAATGACGCAGGTATCGATTCGCCAGCAGCAGCTAGCGAAGCCGTACTGCTGCGGCTTTCTGACAGACCTTGCAAATATACTTAATATCATTGAAACGTTCACCTCGATGTTTAATGCTGTGCCAACTTCAAGTCTAAAGGACCCGGTAGAGCTTCAATCATAGAAATTACCCCTTTACCTACAGATGTTAATATATTTTACCGTAATTCTGGATCTGGCGGTTCAACCTAATAAATTTAAGGGTTAAAATCTAAATAAAGGGTTTTCCATTTAGGGCATTTGGCGATTTGGACCGTTAGTGGCGGCCATGTTGTTTTGGTGGGAACTATCAAAATTGTTTTTAATTATTTAACAACTGACGCAAATTACCATGGCAGGTTCCACGATTGAGCAACACGTTTAAATGATAAAACTTTAACATCAAAATCAATGTTCGTTTGTGCCAACATTGCGGGCGTCGTGTACAATTTACGGTGGGCGCGCCTGCCCTACGTGAATTGGCCACCAATATTGTGCGATTTAACCCCGCTTGATTTTATTGTGGGGTTTTCTGAAATCGCCGGTCTACTCAAACACGCCTCAATCCACGGATGCCCTTAAAATCAAACCCAAGCTCTACGTTTGAGCCGTTTTTGAGTTATCTCAAACCCTTAGTAAAAAGGATGTAAATGAAGTAAGGGCCGCAAAATATCCCTTAATAAACGACCTTTTGAACGGATGTATTGTAACAGGTCGGCAACTACGGAACCTTACACTGAGTAATGGTCTGACATGCTCTTGGCCGAAATTTTTACTCTTATAAATAACTTATTAATTGCTATTGATACATTTGAAACAAGATTAATTAGTAAGTAAGCAGCACGGTTTTTGAACCTCTTATACCCCTAAAGTTAATATAATAACTGTAAACTGAATAGGTAACAGTTAAGCACATTTTGATATAATCGGATGTTAATACGTGGAAACAGTTCAACTGTTTAATTTAACAATGTTAAATATTAAAGGTTGTTTGGCCTTGCATCAAATAATGTAAGTTAATAGTGATGAAATATTAACTTTAGAAACAATGTATTTTTCTCGAAAGTTCACCGAGTCATTGTCATGTTTTTGAAAAACAATGTTTTATGTGTTTGACCTTTTTTTTCTACAAAAGACGTATGTTACGGAAAAGTCACTAGGACACGTTTAAGTGGATTATGATTTTAATTTGTTTTACAATTTCTACTTATACCTCTTAATTGTTGACTAATCATTATAAAGTGCTCATACTGTTTGAGTACATATAAATGGTTTTTTGAATGGGTAGTTCGAGGGTTTCGTTCCCGGGTGTACCCGGGACGGAAATTTCCGGGAATTTGAAACGTTCACTACCCGGAAAAAAGCACTAAAGTAGCGGGAATTTTATAAAGTAACGAATTTCAATTCAAAAATTTTGTTTGTTTTCAACAGTAGAGAAATTATAATTATTTTAAAATTGAAAAGTGCTTTATTAACATACATGTTTGGTGTAACTAAATAAATAAATATTGAATGGGATTTTTATTGCAAAATACGCCATTCCCGGGTGCCCGAAAATTCTCGGGAACGATAGAAAAAAATCCTGGGTTCCCAGGAACGCAATAAGTCCGGGAATTACGAAAGTTAATGTGTGATATACGGCGACTGATGATGTAGTAGGGATACTTAAGACAAAACCTAGATTGGACCTGATTACCAATTTAACTTAACACACCATTCGTAAGTATTCGTCTCAGTTAGAGACTACGGCACAACATAATATAGATTTTATTTAGTGCAACGAATGTTTTTCTTATAATTATATCAAGTTATTGTATGCGTATCCACGCATATATAATAGTGTAGTGAGCAGGTTTTTTTACTAATCGTTGAGAAACTGCTACCTAGTAGAGGATAGAGACGGATTTTTTCTCTAAATTCTATCATAGTCTTCTTTTTACTTCTGCAATAAGGTCATTCGTTACTCAATTTATCATAGACATCGGCGTACCCTGCTTAATCGGTAATGTGACCTTTCGGGTCTCTTTTATACAGAAAAATTGGCCCGCGCGGCAGATATTCAAACGCTATTAGTGTTATGATCATGTCAACTGGAACGAGGTATTCCAATCTGTTTAATGCTAATACACGGTTGGTATGCTGCAAGGAAAAGGAAATATTTACGTTCCCAGCAATCATATTAAGTGTTGTCTTAGGCATATAAAATAAGAAGACGTTACGACGTGAAAAATTACTTGGAGTTACCTATAGGTAATTTTTACTGATTAGTTCAGATTGGGCGTAAGTATTTAAAAAAAATTGTTACAAATGGACCTTTAGTTTGTCAATCAATATTATCAATAAGGCTTGTGTTGTGGGTACTAGACGACCGACGATATATATATATATATATATATATATATATATATATATAATAGCCAGATATATAATTAAATACATAGAAAACATCCATAACTCAGGTACAAATAAACACAAATTAATGCCCTTACCAGGATTCGAACCCGGGACCTCTGCTTCGTAGGATCGTAGGCAGTGTCACTACCGACTGGGCTATTAAATATATGCACCAAAATTTTCAAAAACAAATTAAACTGGCATATTTTAGAGGCCCATGGATAATTTTGAATATAAACCTAACATATCATAATACACGATTTTATGCGCAGTAGATTTCATGGTACTATGTGTAAAATAAACGACGAATAAATAATTTTACTAAAGTTAGTTAGGCCGCCATCATAGATGGTTGTAAAACTTAAGATTACTTTTAAGTCAGGCATTTTGTTGACGAGTGAAAATATATTATATCCGAAATGCATACACGGTGCTCGCGAGGAAACCGCATAATTTTAACAACGTTATCCCGACCTTATTTAGAGACTAGAATGTCAAATAAACTTTTCTGAAATTCATCTTGTTTCGGAGTTATAACCAATTAAAAAAATAAAATATTTTGATTATAACTCAGGACTGAACGCTTTCTTAATGGTAATTTTACCACTATAGAACTCATTATAGGCATCCCTGTTACAGACATCAAAGTGACAGGAAACACTTTGCTTTAACTTTGATTTTAAGAAAAAAAAAGTAGTTTTATTTGTTTTTAGGCATAGTTTTGTCATTAACATTTATTTTTAATTTAAGAATACGTTCAGAAATCAAGAAAAAAAAACAAAAATTTTTTTTTGTCGGAATTGTCCAAAAGTTGTATGATATTTTACTTCTTTTGGCCTCAGGAGTACGCTGTTAAAATTATGCGGTTTCCTCGCGAGCAACTTGTATATAAGTAATAAATTAAAAGGTCAACAGTGGTAAAAATTGTCAATTACAACTACACGGCACGTCGTGTTGACGTCGAATCTACGTCAAAAAAATATTTTGATGGTTGTAATGACTAAAGTTACGTAAAATAAACGTAGCCGGCACGTGCCTTTTGTTCCCCGTTTAGATTGAATCTACGTCGATTGAGGTAGGTAACTTATTTTTGTCACCGTGAAATTTGCGACCTAAATTAGGTGTTTTTTGAGTGTTTACTAAAAATGTTTGCTGGGTTATTCTATGATATTAATTAAGAAGTAATAAATGTATTTTAAAATTTTTATTGGTTCCCTATTATTTAGATAGCCCTACTTTAATCAGATCTAGACTACATTAAATTGCGGGCTCACTTGGGTTTACGATACCTTTTTCAACCGACTACAAGATTTCGAAGAAGGCGGTTATCAATTCCTCAATCTTTATAAACTTATATAGATGTCATATACAAAGGAAAAAGTGACCTAGACCTCCGGTGCCAAGGGCTGGGATCGAACCAGCGTCTTCTGCATTCGCGGCAGACGCCTTTAATATTTATTAAAAATAATTTGTTTTGTTCTTCAGTCGTCAATCTTTGTTTTTTTTGCATCATCATCAATATCATCAATATTAAGAGGGCTTGGCCCTCTGTCGTTGCAGCATTCTCCATTCCAGCCTATCTTGGGCTTTCGTCTTCACTTCCTGGTATGTGTGGCTACAGCACCATTCTTTAATCTGTGTTATGTATGATATTCTGGGTCTTCCTCTTCCTCTTCTTTCCTCAATTTTGCCCTCCAGGATGGTTTAATTCAATCCGTCGTGCCTGAGTATGTGACCTATACATTTCGCTCTACGTTTTTCAATGACGTACATTAATTGTCTTCTCTCTTTTGCCTTCTCTAATACTTCATGGTTGGTACGCTTTTCTGTCCAGCTGATCTTGAACATCCTGCGCCAGCACCACATTTCGAATGCTTCTAGACGTCGGCGATCTTGTGTTGTGATGTTCTAGCTTTCACATCCATAGAGGGCAATGCTCCATACGTAGGTTTTAATTAGGTTTTTCCTTACGTTCATGTTGATTTTGCTGTTGTAGATATGTCTATTTGAGGTGAATGCTTTCTTTGCCATTACTATCCTTGTTCTTATCTCTTTCTCGCTTCTGCCTTTCTCTTCGATGATGCTTCCCAAGTAAGTGAATGAGTTTACTTGTTGTAGTGTTTCGGAGTTGAGTCTAATGTTAACTTTGGGAGAATTTGTTTTGTTTGTCACCAGGACTTTTGTTTTCTTGACGTTTATTTTCAGGTTGTATTTTCGGAAAATTTCGTCCATTTTTTGCATACTGGTCTGGAGCGTCTCCTCTGTGTCCGCCACCAAGGCAATGTCATCGGCAAATCTGATCCAATGTATGGTTTTTCCATTGAAGCTTATTCCCTTAGTGCAGTCTTTGATTTCCTGCATGGCTTCTTCTATATACAGGTTAAATAGTAATGGTGACAGGCTGCATCCCTGTCTTACCCCCTTCTTTATTTTTGCAGTTTTTGTTTCACTCTCCATAGTCACTTCTGTCAGTTGGTTCTTGTACAGTTCCAAAATTACTCTCCTGTCCTTCCAGTCTATGCGTTTGCGTTTCAGGAGGTCAAAGAGTTGGTTCCATTCGACATTGTCGAATGCCTTTTCTAGGTCTACGAAGCTGATGTATGTGTTTTTGTTAAGGTCGAGGCGTCTTTCGATAATATTGCGTAAAGCCAGAATAGCTTCACGAGTTCCTTTATTCTTCCTGAAACCAAATTGGTATTCGCTTAGGTTCTCTTCCGCTTTTGGATATTTGTATAATTTTTAGGAGAATTTTAGAAGCATGTGACAGCAGACTAATCGTTCGGTAGTTTCCACATTCTATTGCGTTACCCTTTTTGGGAATGGTAATTATTCTATTTGTAGAGAATTCTTCTGGCACGTGCCCTGTGTTGTACATAGTTGTGATTAGATGGAAGAGATATTTTTTAGTATTAGGGCCGCAGCATTTCAGCAGTTCCGCTGGCACATTATCTTTTCCGGGTGCTTTCTTATCTGCTAATGCTTCTAGTGCACCCTCAAATTCTCTCCAGAGTATGTTTGTTTCTTTTTTTTGCATTTTTTTAAAATGTATGTTCACCGATTATTCGAAGACGGCTGGACCGATTTCGAGAATTGTTTTTTTTGTTTGAAAGAGTATACTTCACAGTTGGTCCCATTGTAACCAGGTCAGGACTCTAACAGGAGGGAACTCTTTAACTATTATAGGCACACCTATAGTGATTTGAGTATTTTTTACAGCAGCTCGAGCATTTGCTTTTGGAAAGGTGGAGGCTAAGTGAAGTCGGTTCTTTTTTGTTTAAAATTATTATATGTTAACTAGATTACAGACTCGACTTTTTCTCCTCAAAAGCTTGACGGGTCTTGTTCAAATTCAATCAGCAGCAAAAATAGGTACGAGTTCTAGGTGTTCAAAATGTTTACAATTTAAATTTCAATGGATTAAATATGACAAAATTTCAAGTCCCTATGTTGTTATTATGCGTAGGTAGAAACGTTCACCAATGAAACGGAATTCTCAGATTGTTTAAACTTGTTCCTTAGTAAAATTTCTTTTACATTTGGAATACTTATTCTCTGTAGGTTAAATTGAACCAAAATGTAAAAAAAACTGTACTTACTGATTTAAAGTAACACGATTTTCACTCATTATTTTCATGGAAACGGGACTTCATCGCGTACACTTTTATTATTTTCCCGATAAAAAAACTGTCACTATATGTTGTATATTGTAGTGGGCGTCGTCCTGTATTCTCCGCCCATCGCGAGCCACTCCCCGCCGCCAACGCCGCCCAGCCAACCAAGCTGTTACGTATAAACTAAAATTGTATGTAATGACACCAATACACTAGGTATTAATTGTCATAATACTCATAATATTCGTGATTTATCTCTTTTTTTTTACTACTTATGCAATAAGAAAGAGGGTAATCCCCCTCCATTTGACCTTAATTAACTATATGGGCCTGTTAACTATGATGATAAAATCTAGGCGTTTAAAAATATTGTTTCACAGAATCAGGTTTTCCGCATATCGTCCCCCTTTGATTCGTTTTACCTGAGTGTAACGTAGAGTGACCTAAGTTAAGCGCATTATGTAGCAGTTTTGTAGTGGAAAGTTTGGTCCGGTGCCGAAACAAACACGTAAAGCCCTTTTTTAACCGATTTCAAAATTTCAAAAGGAGGAGGTTCAATTCGGTTGTAGTATGTATTTTTTTGGATGTTTGTTACTCCGTCATGTCTGAACCGATTTTGAAATTTCTTTTTTTTTATTGTAAGTATACGAGTATACATACATACAGATTGGTCCCTTTTTTCTCAAAACGCAGTTCTAATGATGGGATCCATGAGGAATCGAGGGAACCTCTCAAATCATAAAGGCTTATACACACGGTGCCCGCGAGGAAACGGAAAGATTTTATCTGTATATTCCTGATCTTATTTAGAGATGAATGTCATATAAACTTTTTTGAAATGGGCCTATTTAGTTTCAGAGTAATAGCAATGTATAAAAAATATTTTTTTTTATTGTGTACATACAGTGCAAAATGCCTTTATGGTGGTAATTTATCAACAAATCAAGCATTTTTATTTAAAAAAGTGACATTTGATGAAGTAGAACTGCTGATGATCAGAACTGAACTCTTCAACAACGCATAGTTCACGTTTGGCGATTTGTCCTCTTCGCTGTGTTTGTTAAGCAAGTTATTTAATTGTATGGAATCTACAATAGAGTGCACCGTCTACAATAATCTATCACAGGCCTTCTCCCATTGAAGTCTGTTTTTCTTAAAAAATATTGACAATCTGTTTAAATGTGAGGATTGAAAACGGGGCATTTCGTATCTGGGGCCACGGCAGTGCCAAGTCGAGCAAAAGCAAAACAAACAACAATAGTTCAGTCATTATAGATTTTGACCCGTGAATAATCAGTTCTTGGATTTTTTCTCGTAGGTCCGTCGGGGGGTCACTGGTAGTGTAAATTCAAAAAGTAGACTGAATCAGGCTCCTGTGTATATTCGAAAAACGGTTTTTCTTGAATAACTCGGCCATTTTTAATTTTACAGTAAAACCGTGAGGACAAAAAATGTAGGAAATTTGATTCTCTACAAGTTTGGGCCTCACAATTTTTCTTCTAGGATCGATATTTTGGAAATTAAACCTGAAAAACGCGACAAATTCAAAATAAGTTTAGTCCTCTTCATTTATGCCGTAAAACGTGGAACATAGGAGATAATGATAATATTTTGAATTTGTTGCGTTTTTCAGATTTAATTTCCAAAATATCGATCCTAGAAGAAAAATTGTGAGGACCAAACTTGTAGAGAATCAAATTTCCTGAAATTTTTGTCCTCACGGTTTTACTGTAAAATCAAAAATGGCTGAGTTATTCAAGAAATACCGTTTTTCGAATATACACAGGAGCCTGATTCAGTCTACTTTTTGAATTTAGATTATTCACGGGTAGGGTCGGTTTTTGGATATAATGACTGGACTACAAAGGCACGGCCGTACCATCCTTTTCCCGAAGCCATTCAGCCCATTTTCTACCTCCCTCTAATTCTGTTGTCGATAAAGCTACACAAGGAATATATATTCCCAATATCATTGATTTTTCCACATTTACTTTTAGAAATATTTTAAGACAAAATTCCTTAATGTTGTCACTGACTCACTGATTTACGTACCTACTTCTAGGAGTCCCGCAATCTCCAAATTTTAAACAGTTCTAGGGTTTACGCTATAGACACTGAAAATTAAAACATACCGCAATATCAGTCGGGTTGCCTAGTTTTGCACAGTTATTGTAATCCCATAAAAATATATGCGATAACAAAGTTGTTTTTCTGTTGCAAAAATTTTAGCTTTTTTACACTACATAATTATATAGTATAGGTACTTACAAAAAGGAATGATATCCCATCAAAAACATTACATGTACAAAAATGCCAGTCTCGCAACCCAGTTCTCCTACTGCAAAAAGTATTGAGATCTAATTGAAAACCAAGTTGGTGTTCCGGATATTGATTTGGTGTGGTCATTGTTATACTTTAAATATGGGATGTCTATATTTTTGTAATAAATATAATGACTTGGCAATCGCACATGACAAAAAAATCATCTAATAACACTATATAATATAACATGTACGTACACATTGATAGGCCGGCTTGTGCTGTACGTATGTTTAGCCGTGCGATGGCCAGGTCATTCTATTTTAGAGCCTAGGTAAAATTTGATTCCTGGGCGCCGGCGAATTGGCTAAAACCCTTTTTTGTCTTTCATCCGCAATCAGCATTAGAAATGCTCACTTAAGTACTTATTATTTATTTTATTTACAAGAACGGTTAAAAACCAATTACACTTGTAATATTACATTTCACAAATTACATATCACATTAGGTAAATAATTCAAATTCATTCACTCATTCACACAGCATCACAGTAAGAAAGGCATCTGGGCGTAAGTTGAGCCCAACTGTCAGTAAAAATGTCTACCTGCGTATCAGTACGCAGGAGCCCGTTAAGTAATGTGATCATGTCGCATAGTGGTGAATGGCGGCGGGCAGAAGTCGCGCGCGGTCCAGAGCCGTCGGAAAGCTGCAGGTATGGGCGCCTGCGGGATTTGTTAGGAGGAACAATGATGCTGTTGAGAACATTGTGCAGTTCTATGCTGTTGATTTTATTTCGCAGCACCTTGCACGCTGCCATCAACCGATCACTATTTCTGCGTACCTCAAGTGAGTTAAAGTCCAGGACACCAAGAAAAACTGTGATGGGTACATATATGGGTAATATCCATATAATTTCTTATATAAGAATCGTAAGAACACTTTTTGTACCTTTTCCAGCATCAGTTTATACTTGGCCTCGCTAGGGCTCCAAACACAAGCACTGGTCTCTAATTTGCTCCGAACTAGAGCCGTAAACAGTAGTTTTATGACGCCCGGGTTACTGAAATCCTTGACGTTTCTCATTACAAAACCCAGTCTACGATATGACTCTTTAGCCAGGTTGCAAATATGGTCGTGAAAGGTTAGCTCACGATCAAACTTCACTCCAAGATCTTTGACTATATACACACGACTTAGGGGTTGTTCCTGGAGAGACGATGGATCGTGTAGTTATAGTTAACCGGACTCTGTTGGCGTGTAAATGTCATTACTTGACACTGTGTATTGAAGTGAAGTTTGTTCGCGATGCTCCAACTGTATATCCGATCTAAATCGTTTTGAAGTCCTAAGCAGTCAGTTTCAAGCTCAATGCTCATTACCAGTTTCAGGTCGTCTGCGTATAGTAGGGAATTTGCATATCGAAGGCCTTTCACGAGGTCATTAACCATGATGTCTTATTCATATAAAAAGGCAATGGTAACGTAAACCTCCGCGCGGTTTAGTGACCAGCCCCACCGCGACCGTCGACAATCGAAATTCGTACTTGCTGAATACAAGCGAAACAGACGGAGATAACGTAATTTCGATTTTAGATCAGATGATCACGATCTTCACATATGCAGGAGCGACTACAGAGAGAGATAGAAATACCTGATAAGCAATACACACAATAGTTTCCAATACCCTGCTGCAACATAACAGCGTGGCTTTGATTCCACAAGACCGTGTTTGTGATGTGCACTCACTGCATTCGATTGCAACGATGTGCAGGGCGTGCGGGGCGGGGGTCACGTGCCGGAGGGTTGCGGGGGGTAGTCGCAAGGTCGCGCTGCTTCCGCGTGCGCACGATAGGGTAAAGCGCGAACACATATGTATAACCTTAGCAAAATATTATGCATCTCGGGCGTAACTATTTTGTAATACACATTGCATTCATTCGTATTTTTTATCGCTGCTTTGTACATACATAAACACTACTCATGTACTCACTCATAGAGACCTAGGTACTTATTTAGGATGCTCTATGTATATCAATATAGTGTAACCGACGGTCCACTTCAGCATAGGTACATTCGCGTCACCAACGTTAGGTATATTTTTGGGTTGCAAGCTGTCCGGCCTGCAGTCGGCTGTATCAGTCTCAACTCTCAAGTAAAAGCATGACATTGCATATTGTCTGAAAGAGTTTTTTATTGGTGCTATAACCATAATACGTATTTTTTATAGAGTTAGTTTGCCTACCCTGCAAAAGATTTTGTAATTTGAATAGTTAAAAGAATTCGAAGTGTAAATAAATACTAATTTATAGTGCGAATATTTCCAAACATTAGAAAAACAAGGAATAACTGTTATAAATCCGCCAGGCGAACCACGTCAGCGCAAGCGCGACGTTGCGTAATATATGTAATAATCGTAGCCCTGCACTTGAACTACAACTGCACTACACATTTAACTAGTACATTGTAACGTCCGCATCGATTAAACTGTACACATGTATGTGACTTGATATTACGGAGGTTACCTCTACCTTCTTAGCTATTATAATTCAGTCGGGAAAACCACTTCGGCGCATGCTGCGTTTTCCTTAGCGCTACGTTACGAAATAATCATAACCCTGCACTTTAACTACAATTTTAGTACATAGCACATTGTAAGGTCCGCATCGGTTAAACTGTAGCTACCCGTGTGACTTGATATAATAGAGTTACCTCTACTAAGTTACCTACCTTTCTATAATTTGCCAGGTAAACCACGTCAGCACATAGCTGCGATTACCTTAGTAGCACGGCGTTGCGTAACAATACTAAACGTAGCCCTGCACTTGAACTACAACTACATTACAGTCAGTACATTGTATCGTCCGCTGTACTGTATAAATATAAGTGACTTGATATTGTAGTAACACGAATGCGAATATTCATATTCGCTGAATATCAGCATTTTTACGAAAATTCATATTCGAAATAAGATAAGAATATTCATATTTTTAGGGTTCCGTAGTCAACTAGGAACCATTACCCTTTCGCCATGTCCGTCTGTCCGTCCATCCGTCTGTCCGCGGTCTAGCTCAGTGATCGTAAGCCAGAGAACTGAAAATTGGTATAAGTATGTGTATGAATTGCGCCGAAAAAGTGGTAAATAAAATAAAACTTGAAAAAATATTCCTCCCGTACACATTATGTGGGGGTAATTTTTTTTCGCTCCAACCCTATCGTGTCTTTTAAAACAATTTTTGGATAGATCTAATAGTTTCATAAATAACAGCTCCGAAAGCTTAAAAAAATGCGTCACGATTTAAACGTAAAAAATACAAAATAATAATTTAATACAACTCAAAGCTTATCTAGGTTAGAGCTGCTAACATTACTAACAATGAATGTAACGTTTCCATATTAACGGAATTAGATGTAACATACCTGGAAATATTTGAAATGTATGATTTGAGAGAACAAAACCAGTCTGGCCTGAAAACTAGGGATCAATGTGGGTTGAAAAAAAAACGCTAATTTTCGCCCCACTGAAGGATTAAATTGGAACTGTTAAATACATCAATGTCCAAATTTCTTGATAGAATATTTAGATTATGAGTATGACTAGCACGACACAAAAAACTATATTTTGTCTGTAATTGAAATAGGGGGAAAGTGACGTTTAGATCGTGGGGAAAGTGACTATAGGTGTATTAAATGGAAGTTTTGAAATCAGTTCAGGGCAATCAATATACCCGCCGATGATGCTTATATCAGCAATTTAACGCAGTCTATGTAATGGAATGAGATGGTACTTGCATATGCTTAAATGATTAGAGGAGTCATAGGACCGTTTTAGTTCAAAGCACAGGTGTTACGAACTTTTTAGGGTTCCGTAGTCAACTAGGAACCCTTATAGTTTCGCCATGTCTGCCCGTCCGTCCGTCCGTCCGTCCGTCCGCGGATAATCTCAGTGACCGTTAGCACTAGAAAACTGAAATTTGGTACTAATATGTATATCAATCACGCCGACAAAGTGGTAAATAAAAAGTGGAAAAAAATGTTTAATTAGGGTACCTCCCCTATACGTAAAGTGGGGAGTGATTTTTTTTTTCATTTCAACCCTAACGTGTGATATATTGTTGGATAGGTATTTAAAAATTAATAGGGGTTTACTAAAATCATTTTTTGATAATGTAAATATTTTCGGATATAATCGCTCCAGAAGCAAAAAAAAATGTGTCCCCCCCCCCTCTAACTTTTGAACCATAAGTTTTAAAATTATGAAAAAAATCTCAAAAGTAGAACTTTATAAAAACTTTCTAGGAAAATTATTTTGAACTTGATAGGTTGAATAGTTTTTGAAAAAAAATTACAAAATAATTTCTGAACTAAGTTTGTAATTTAACCATATAAGCAGGTGTTTATTGTACCTGTAATTTCTACAAAATCACTATGACGTGCTTTCAAATAAAGTAAAAACGGTGAAAATCGGTTCACGCAATAAAGAATTATCTCATAAAAATCATCTTCCATACTTAAAGCTCGCGCGCAATAGTTTACTTAATTTGCCGATAGATGTCGCTGTACGTGGAACGCTCATATCATATCCTACATGGTGGTGTTATTTTAACTCTTAAGTGGGGACACTTACTGTGACGGACGGAAAACTACGGAACCCTACACTGAGCGTGGCCCGACACGCTCTTGGCCGGTTTTTCTGGACTCTTTTAACTCGGTCAATGTAAGTGGCATAACAATGATTCTGAATTTGGGACGCATATTCCAGTTTACTTCTAACTAATGAGTAGTAGAGAATTTTGAGCGTATTTGCTTGAATAAAGTAGGCAGAGTTATGCAATATACTTAAGCCCTAAAGTCTAAATATTACTTATAATAAAATGTATTCGTGTTTACTGTAGGTCGATGCGATTTACCATTGCACGCCGACTTATCTCTACGCAGCTCCCTCGTCACCTAGGTACACACATACTTGTATGTGTGCGTGCGAGCGTATTCTTAATATTGAATCTGCAAGTGACGCTGTTACAAAACGCAAGGCACTGATCTCTCTATACCTACCTACCTATACTTCGCTAGGATAATTCCCTTCTTAAAGGCCGGCAACGCGCTTGTGACCCCTCTGGTGTTGCGGGCGTCCATGGGCGGCGTTAATTGCTTACCATCAGGCGATTCGTCTGCTCGTTTGCCTCCTATTTCATATTTTCATATAATAAAAAAATACGACATTACTACTGTACAGTACATAAGTACATAGAACCTCGATTCTTCGAACTAGTGAAATGAGACCGAGACTAGTTCCGATAAACGAAATGCAGGATTTTCGGTACGAATTCTAACAAAACCAACATCTTTTTATAAAAACACTCCGAATATTAATTTGACGTGAAGCAAACATCAAATTGGCGCCAAAGTTCGTATAATTGAGCGTTCGGATAAAATAAGTAAACGTTCGGTTAATTGAGGGTTCGGATGATTGAGTATCGGATAATGGAGATTCTGCCGGTCGGTACGTCTTGTTAGAGTTATAAAACACTCCACATTCGTAGAAATCGTAGAATAAGCATAGGTAAAATGCGGTTTATTCATGTGCTAGTTAGTACTTTTAGTTTAGTTTTAAGACATTAAATTAGGTACATTTTCATAAATATGTTAGTTCAGTAAAAGGTATGTTCGAATGGGAAAATAAAGGCTGGAGTTTGGGCAGTTTGCACGTTGTTTGCTTACCTAAATATTACGAATCTACCCTTATGTAAAGTAGCGTCCGTGACCTTGACAGTAAGTAATGACTACTAATGATAAACAAAATGTATCCTAAGAAATCCCAAGTAATCAACTACACTACAAATAATGCCAACCTTGTATCTACGTGCTAGTAACAACATACCTACCGTTTCTGTTTGGAATTTTTCTCGCAACGTCAGTGTAACTGATTATTACGTACCTATTCGCAACTAAGCATGCACCAGCTGTAGCTATGTACTCGTACGTGGGTACTTCTATGCGTAGATAATATTTCTAAAATGTTGATGATGAAAACAAGTTAACCATTTAACCATTTCATTTCACATTTTATAACGGTTTTGTCAAGAGCATATGTTGTCTTAGCCATTGGCAATTCGTACAAAATCCAAGGTCACTTATATTTTTACAAATTATTTTCGATTATGCTCACATAATCTATTGACCGAACTGTTATAAAATGACAGATGATGTTGATATTTTTGAATGTATGGCTAAGAAACATATCTTGGTGTTATTAACAAATATCTATATAATTCCTAGCGCAACGTCAGAAACTGTTAGAAAATATTTTTCACTATAAGTAATCAGATTATATTCTCTAACTTCTGAGTTGTCTGTAGTATAAATACGGGCAGAGACTAGTATAGTTACTGGTACGGGATACCTAAAGCAGTTTCCCACAAGCACTGTTTTGAATGTAAAACAGACCTCCACTCCACAACCAACTTCGGCATCTAGTCTACGCTATGCTTCTCTATTGCCGCACTTTAACACCAAAATATTTCATTTATAATATAGCCCACGCCTTACGAAGAAAAACTTACAGGGAATAATCCGTGTATATCCGTATTTTGGTAAAAATAGTTTTTGTAAAGTGTTTGGTAAAGGTGTCTTGAACAACATACTAAAAGTGCTGGTGGGTGGGGGTGAAGCGGCGTGTACGGAGAGCGGGCAGTGTAAAGGTCCCTTTTTTCAGTATTTCGTAAATAACTCACAAACGGACATTCAAAAAAATGTCCTTCTAATTAATCATCCACATAAAATTTTCTACAAAAAAGATTCTTTATATTTACACTTTTTTATGTATAGATATCGAGGGAATAAGATAGACACCAATTTCATTTTTCTTGTACTAACCACCACTGAGCAGGGTTCCTACCATTATAGTTTTGCCATGTCCGGCTGTCCGCCTGTCCGTCTGTCCGTCCGCGGCTTTGCTCAGTGATGGTTAGTACTAGAAAACAGAAATTTGGTATGAGTATGTAATCACGCCGACAAAATAGTAAAACAAAATCTGAAATAAATATTATCTTTTAGGGTACCCTCCCGTACACATGAAATGAGGGTGTTTTTATTGCTCCAAACTTAACTAGTGGGGTATCGTTGCATAGGTCTTTTAAAAAAAGAGTTTTAGAATTGATTTTTCGTAAATAATAGCTCCGTTATTTAAAAAAAAGTGTAGTTTTAATTCCCTCGATGTGTCATAAAACATTAACCCCAGCAAAAAAGTGGACAGAACCTTTTTTGTATGTAGTTTTTTTTTGTATGTAGATATTTTTATGTAAATTAATTAAGTAGAAAAACATTTTAAAAACTAAAAAAAAACCGGCCAAGAGCGTGTCGGGCCACGCTCAGTGTAGGGTTCCGTAGTTTTCCGTCCGTCACAGTAAGTGTCCCCACTTAAGAGTTAAAATAACACCGCCATGTAGGATATGATATGAGCGTTCCACGTACAGCGACATCTATCGGCAAATCTATGTCAAGCTTAATGACACGATGCGATGCATCTCGGGAACAATGAAGTCCACTCCTACACACTGGCTGCCAACACTCTGCCACATAGCCCCACCCCACCTACGAAGGAAGTGTGCACTAAAAAGAGAAGCTGCAAAGATAGAGTCCACTGCCTCATTGCCACTTCACAAAGAGTTTTGTTTTCCTCCACCAGAGCGTTTGAAGTCCCGCAACCCCCCCTTATGCTACTGCTCAGCGCCTCCATGATTTCAGCGTTTCCGAGGCATGGAAAGATGAATGGGCTGCCGCCAATGTAGACTCCCACTTGGGAATAATCGATCCGACTTGCCGGCTTGCCGGATTCGACCTCCCTCGAAAACTATGGTGCCGTCTTAACAGACTCAGAACGGGCCATGGCCGCTGCAAATACTTTTTAAATAAGTGGGGTTGGAATGACTCGGCCATGTGTGAGTGCGGTGAAGGAGTCCAAACCATGGACCATATAATTGAACGCTGCCCCATGCACTCATACTCGGGACCGCCAGAAGATCTGCACCTCTCGTCCGATGCAGCTGCGTGGCTCAACTGTCTTAATGTTGACATTTGACTTGATGTACCATAGTATTATAAAATAAAATCGATTGCCTTATTATGTAAAAGTATGCCATACGATTAAATAAATATCGGCAAATTAAGTAAACTATTGCGCGCGAGCTTAAAGTATGGAAGATGATTTTTATGGGATAATTCTTTATTGCGTGAACCGATTTTCACCGTTTTTACTTTATTTGAAAGCACGTCATTTCATTGTGATTTTGTAGAAATTACAGGTACAATAAACACCTGCTTATACGGTTAAATTACAAACTTAGTTCAGAAATTATTTTGTAATTTTTTTTCAAAAACTATTAAACCTGTCAAGTTCAAAATAATTTTCCTAGAAAGTTTTTATAAAGTTCTACTTTAGACATTTTTTTCATATGTTTAAAACTTATGGTTCAAAAGTTAGAGGGGGGGGGGACACATTTTTTTTAACTTCTGGAGCGATTATTTGCGAAAATATTTACATTATCAAAAAATGATTTTAGTAAACCCGTATTCATTTTTAAATACCTATCTAACAATATATCACACGTTAGGGTTAAAATGAAAAAAAAAATCACTCCCCACTTTACGTATAGGGGAGGTACCCTAATTAAACATTTTTTTCCACTTTTTATTTCACCACTTTGTCGGTGTGATTGATATACATATTAGTACCAAATTTCAGCTTTCTAGTGCTAACGGTCACTGAGATTATCCGCGGACGGACGGACGGACGGACGGACGGGCAGACATGGCAAAACTATAAGGGTTCCTAGTTGACTACGGAACCCTAAAAAGGGACCTTTACCCCCCCCCCCCCCCCCCCCCCTCTCCGCCAGCTTCACCCCCACCCACCAGTACTTTTAGTATGTTGTTGAAAACACCTTTATCTTTAACTATAACATAATTCGGCTATACTCGTACACGGCTTATTCCTCATATTCGGCAGGTAGTGGTTTTCGTACGGTAGGCTTATTAGCCATAGCATACTCTATTGAGTAAATATGCATAAAAAGTGTATAGATAAAGCTACACCTTTGCCAAGTGAAGTTAGTTAGAATATTAGAAATACAAGATATGTATCTAGAAATTATAATCGGTCAGGCGAGGCGAACCACGTCAGCGTATGGCTGCGTGTGCTTCTCCAATGCAATGTATATAGGCGGCGCGGCGTACAGTGTTAACCGGCGAATTAAGGGCCTCCGCTCTCATGTGCGGCTGTGTCTGCGCTGCACGGAGCGGTTGCTCTCCAGCGGGTACAAATCGGGTAAATTAGTAGGTACGTGCAGCGCTAACTGGCAACAGAGTTTTCCTAAGATATTAGCGGGGATACTAAGGTGTAATGTAATCCCATCTCCGCTTCGGTCGCGCGCAGTAAGGCGATGGCGCGGATGGCGCGGACAAATTGATGTTATTATTGATTACTATAAAAAAAGCTATACCCATCTGTGTCCGCCGGATAGGTAGTAAGAAATCCGGAAAGAATACACAAGATTGAATTCTTAAACTTTGTTCTGTGTCAACAGTGCGCCTAACGCGAGCGCGGCACCGCCGTATGAGCTGACGGCGAGCGCGGGCAGCTGCGCCGACGCCGGCGGCGCGCTGCTCCCCGCGCAGCCGCACCAGCCGCACTCCTCGCAGCCGCGTCATGAACCGGGCAAGAGAAAAGACAAACGCTTGTGAGTTATACCTACATCCAGCAACCTACCAACAACTATACATATATACAGAGCAACCAAAAGCAACTTACTAACTCGGAAACATTTAACGACTTTTGGAAGACACCTCATAACAGGTGCTGGCGGTTCCTCGAGGTCCTCAAATGTTTTGGTGTGGTCAATAAAACGGGACCTCTAATCAACATACACACCAAATTTCAAAACTGTCCGGCGGATTTCGAGTTTCGTTGTATTTTGATTGTGTTATCAGCTGATTTAGTTTTTTTCTTCTGGACTGGCATTTTTTCATTCTTAAGTACGAGTTGTGAGTATGAAAATACAGTTATTATTTAATTTTTCTTTTGAGAAAATTTAGAAACTTGTTAATCGAGCTTAACCCCCTCAGGACCTTCACAAGAATAATTTATAATAAATAAATAAAATAAAAAAACTGTATTTAATTCCGTAAATTATTTATTATTCATTTATTAATGGCAGCTGTAACTTCATTGTAACTACGACCAGAGGCTATTTATTTAATAGAGGGGATTAGTCTAAGAACTTTTTGAGGCTCCAAGTCTAAAGCGCCATCTGAACGAGAGCAACTCAAATTTACCGAAAGTGTAGAGGGACCGTAGTAACGCTCTCATGTCAATGCTCTCATTCAGATGACGCTTCAGACTTGGAGCCTCAAAAAGTTCTTAGACTGTGGGCCTCTATTAAAGAGATACTCTCTGCTAGACAAAGTTCCACGGCGAACTGATCTAATATAGAGTGTCCTTAATAGAATTGTATGTACCTATCCATTTTCTTATAATTAAGTATTGAGTAAGAATATTTACCTTAAAGTATCCCGTTAACTATTCAGCATAGTAGAATGGCAGAAGTAATTTAAAGGATAACGGTGTGTCTTTCAGTGGCGGCGACCGTTTCGAAATGTCCAGCTGCGAGCCGAACATGCATGTCTCCGCCATATCTCCATCGTCGAGCTCCCATCGCAAACGCAAGGGATCCTCCTAGTAAGTTGTATTAAATCATGTATTAGGTACAGGACAAGACATGGACAAATATTTAATGTGCGTTTTAGTGTAGGTACCGAAAAATTTAAAATTACAGAAAGATTAAGTGGTTCCTTTTCAGTTTCACCGTCGCTATTACGTGGGGCACTAGGAAAGTTTTGAGATACTTCAAATTTAAAAAAGGAACGGCACTGGTTTATACTTTTTTTTAAAGATTATTTGTTCAGCATTCAAACATAGACAACCATTTGATGAATCATTTCCAAATTACAAAAATACGGTTATTTTTTAATTCAATTCCGCGGTAATTTTTCGTCAACCATGGATTTTTCGCGAGAACATTTCCGTGCGATGATTTTGTACCACTATAAATTTGGGTTGAATGAAAGTGAGTGCAGAGAGCGTTTAGTTTCAGCATTTGGGGACTGTGCACCGTCGCGTGCAACAGTTTTCAGATGGTTTACCCAATTCAAACGTGGAGACTTCTCCTTGAATGACGATGAAAGAAGTGGTCGTCCAGCTACTTCAGTTACAGAAGAAAACATCTTAGCTGTAAAAAAAATTATAAAGGAAGATCCAAAAGTGACTTATAAACAAATAGAAGAGGTTCTGAAGATTTCATCGCCGGCCATTAATTATATTTTACACAACCGGCTTGGTGTCAGGAAACTATGTTCACGATGGGTGCCTCACGCATTGAATGAAGAACAAAAAGGAACTCGCGTCACCTGGTGCAAATATATGCTCAAAAAATTTAACCAGGGTGAGGGACGGACCATCTTTAATATTATTACTGGAGATGAGACTTGGATTTACCAATACGATCCACCAACTAAGCGGCAATCGACAGTTTGGGTGTTTCTTGACGATGAACCTCCAACAAAGGTAAAACGCGGGCGAAGTGTCGGAAAAAAAATGGTGGCCACATTTTTTTCCGCAAGTGGTCATGTAGCTACAATTTCTTTGGATGACCAAAAGACTGTGAATGCTCAGTGGTATACTGAAGTGTGCTTACCGGCTGTGTTTAAAAATTTGACTGAAAAACGACCTAAATCTGGTTTGAGGGGGCTATTTCTGCATCATGACAATGCGTCGCCACACAAGGCCATTCTTACCAAAGACTTTTTGAAGCGTACGGATATCGAAGAGTTGTGTCATCCTCCATATAGCCCCAATTTAGCTCCTTGCAATTTCTTTCTCTTCCCGAAAATCAAACTCGGACTTCGTGACACGCGATTCAATAGTCCTGAGGATGCTCGGAATGCCTACTTGCAGGCCGTAGAAGACCTTCCTAAAGAAGAGTACCGGGAATGCTACAAATAATGGTTTAGGCGGATGAACCGTTGCATAGAAGCTAACGGAGAGTATTTTGAGAAACTGTAATAAAAAATATATCAATAGCTTTAGTAGTTTTTTTGTATCTCAAAACTTTCGTAGTGACCTAAGGTACCATATTCTACGATTCTACCACGCTAGTTTGGACTGTTCATGAAGATCTGTAAAACAAATGGAATTTAACTACTTATAGATACTATCTATCTATTTAAAGAGAACCAGTAAATTCGAAATCTGACCGTAGGGAGAGGCTCGTAACTTGTCAATAGCAACAACGTTAAGAAACGGTCTCGTATAAGCATAAATAAGAATCGAAGATTAGACATAGGGACTTAGGCCCACCTTACCTTTAATTTAATGCAACGTGGGGGTAAGAGAAATATAGTGGACGAGAAAGCCAACGGCTTTTATGACTCGAATTACACACAATGTATTTCATCCGGTTTCAAAGAATTTATATGGTCTTAATACAAAAAAATGCCGAATAAGGTATTTAATAAAAAGTCCTTATAGAATACCTAACGAAGAAAAACTTAGCGGGAATAATCCGTGTATATCCGTATTTTGGTATACTCGTGGTTCTAGGTAAAGGTGTCTTAAATATTTTTTTAGATTTCGTTTTGCAACTTTGTCGACGTGATTAAAACACATACTCATACGAAATTTCGATTTTATAGTACTAACCACCACTGGTTCCTATCATTATAGTTTCGCTATGCCCGCCTGTCTGTCTTAAAGATTTTTTTTTGGATAAAACTAATACTTTTGTAAATAATAGCTCAGTAATTTATAAAAGAGTCTTTTTAATTCCCTCGATATCTCATGAAACATTAATCCCAGCGAAAAATTGTACAGATATTTTTTTGTAGAAAATTATATGAGTTACTTACTATCCTAAGTATTAGCTATAAGGGGCAGTATTTATAAATTAGAGGCATTTAGAAGTAATCTATAACGAAAATTTTGTTTTAATAAAATAATATTGTATTGTAAAAGTAAGTTCACGTTTCACGCAAAATAGGCACGCTGGATGTCGACTTGCGTTTGAGAAAGTAGGTACGTATACGTAAATATAATAAATTATTAGTATCGTTAATGCATTAACGCCGTACAATGTATCTCAAAAGTACCTATAGACTTTTGCATTGAATACCCCGGCATCGCAAATAAGTGAGTAGGTACAATATAAGCAATTAGAGCCGAGCCTCGGTAGCGGCTGTGACCAGCGTCAGCGCCGCGTTGCCGGGCGACCACTGCGGCCCCGCGCCCACCTGTGACCCGACCCCTCGCCTCGCGACCAGCATCTATAACAAACATTTTATCAAAATGCCACCTTTCAAACTTTTTAAAAGGGTTAGATTGTTATTGTTACTGGTTTGATTGTGCCGACCAAAACAAAACTTCTATACGGATTCAGTTAAATTAACTTCATGAATCGACTTTAACAAATTGTTACTTATATTACTTTTTATAGTTTGATTGAGTTATGCGAGGACATTCTCGGGTCATAACTACAGCTAGCCCACCCAATGAAGGAAAACTTAGAGGGAATAATTCGTGTATAACCAAATTTTGGTGTAGTAGGCAAAGGTATCTTACACAACATACTAAAAGTACCGGTGGATGGGGGCGCCGCTAGCGGCGAGGGGGTGATGTAAAGGTCCCTTACTTTGGTTTTTCGTAAATAACTCGGTAACGGTGGCTCATACGAAAAAATATTCTATTGCTTAATTCATTAACATATAATTTCCTATAAAAAAGATTCTTTGTACTTTTTTGCTGGGATCAATGTTTAATGAGATATCGAGGAAATACGATTAACACTTTTTTAAACTTTCGGAGCTAATATTTACGAAAGTAGTTATTCGTTTTATCCAAAAATTGTTTTAGAATACCCTTTTTTTTTAAAAAGACCTATCCAACGATATCCCACACATTAGGGTTGGAGTAAATAAAATATTTACCCCCCCACTCCATGTGTACGGGAGTACCCGAAAAAAAATATTTTTTCACATTTTGTTTTAAAACTTTGTCTGCGTAATTAAAACACATACTCATACGAAAATTCACTTGTCTAGTACGAGCCATCACTGAGCAGGGTGAACAGGGTGCCTACCCTTATAGTTTCGGCATGTCCGTCTGTCCCCGTCTGTCCGTCCACGGCTTTGCTCAGTGATGGTTAGTACTAGACGTCTAGACGGACAGATGGGGTCAGACGGACATGGCGAAACTATAAGGGTAGGAAGTGAGTTAGCAAGGTGAGCAGCCTGCTCAGTGATGGTTAAGCAATAGAAAATAAAAAAATCGTATGAGTATGTGTTTTATTCACGCCGGCAAAGTTATAAAACAAAATCTGAAAAAATATTATTTTTCAGTACACATGAAGTGGGGGGGTAATTTTTTTTTTACTCCAACCCTAATGTGTGGAGTATCGTTGGTGAATAGACATAAATATAATTAATGTCTATTCCTCTTATTTTCACTTAAGTATTTCTTTACTTTCTTTATTGAAGAAATAACGTAAATATTACATATAGGTGACTTATTGCTTAGTTTTAAATTTAAATGAAAATAACCTTTATCTACACTCGCATTGTAAGTCCTCTAAAACGTGTTCAAAAACGGTAGGCAATGGCTAGCATTACCACAACCGATTTTACTATGATAAGCTTTTTATCTGTGACAGTGACGTAATTTTAATTTTACATGCTCAAACATTGATGTGTTATGAGTTTTGATAACATAATGTACACTTGCACGAGCCCGCGCGGCCGCCGGCACGCTCCCTCCCGACCGCCGGCACAATCGAGTTGGCCATGGCGGTGCAATGGCGGCCATTCTATGGTTTCCGAACACGGCAATTAGTATAAATAATATGAGTGTAGATAAAGCAGTGTATGCAACTGTACGTAATTAGGCCTTAAAACACTCGTGTGATCTTATTATGAGACTCACCTGCGGCTCGTTTCATAAAACCACACTCGTATTTTAAGGACCCTTATTACGTAACAGTTACATAATAGTAGTTTATGTAACTGTTACGTAACTTATTACGTACAGTTGCATACACTGCTTTATCTACACCAGGGGTTTTCAAAGTGGGGGGCGCGCCCCCCTAGGGGGGCGCGACCACATTCTAAAGGGGGCGCGGCGCCTCGGGAAATTTGATCAGGGCTAGCTAGACCATTTACTTCCGTTTCCTTGCATCGAAGCGAGGGGGGCGTGGGAATTTCATTTTAGGCATCAGGGGGGCGTGACTAAAAAAAAGTTTGGGAACCCCTGATCTACACTCATATAAATGAAGTGTTCGGAAACCATAGAATGAACGCCATTGCACCGTCATGGCCAACTCGATTGTGCCGGCGGTCGCGCGGGCGCGTGCCGTTGGTCAGGAAGGAGCACAGGATTTACATTATGTTATCAAATTCGATGTTCGGAATTTGAAACTCATAACGTATCAATATATGAGCATGTAAAGTTAAAATTACGTTACTGCCACAGATAAAAAGCTTATCATAGTAAAATCGGTTGTGGTAATACTAGGCATCGCCTACCATTTTTGAACACGTTTTAGAGGACTTACAATGTGAGTGTAGATAAACTACTATTATACTTTGGTAAATACGCTAAGCTAATTATAGATTACTGCTTGCTTTCTATCCATGTCGTATGTCGGTGTCAACATTCGCCAATGCCTCACGACATCTGCTAATAGAGCAATTTAAGTTTTGTCCGTAAGGGGCAAGGGCATCCGCGTTCATTAGTGCTGGTAATTGATGCGTTTGGGGTGTTCCTCGATAGGGTTCTAACGAATATTGCCGAACGTGATTATTCGTTGGCTTTCAGATAGGTATTCGCATTATTATTCGCACGATTCATTGCGAATATTTTAGTGCATTTTCGTAAGAAAAACACTTGACTAAGAAACCAGTAATTATCTTTTCAACTATTTTGAAGAAAAACGTTTTTCGTTAAATATGTATAGCGTACCATGAAATCACGAGTTAAAAAAAAATCCTGTGCGCGTGTTGTTACCATACCAAAAGCGATTACATTACCTTCGGTTTGAAAGGATCACAACTTCCCATATTCTATGGCTAAATATCGAAACGACTGAAAGGTACTGTAAGGTCTCGTATAGCGACAGGTACAGTAGCCAGTTCGTTTAGCGCCACCCGGGGGACACGTGTAGGGCGTTAGTGGCAATCTCCTACGGACGTGAGCAACATCCAGCCCCTACAGCGAAACCACCTGGCTTTTTACTGTCTAGAAAAGAATAATGTCCGCTGAATAGGCTACGAACCGGCTGCGGACGCTCACGAGCCTTCCTGCATAAGTGCGGCTGGGTGGAGTCTCCAAAGTGCAAGTGCGGTGCAGCGGAGCAGGACGACGCGCACATCGTCCGGGACTGTCCACTCCTTAAATACGACGGCGATCCAGCAGACTTGTTTACCCTCGACAACGACGTAATCCAATGGATACAGAATTTAAACATTACACTCTAAACGAGTGACAAAATGCCATACGATTAAGTAAATAAATAGCTAAATATCTCAAATTAGTATAATCGTAATCGCGAATATGAGCAGGTAATATTCGTATTCGCGAATATTCAATATCCTATATTGGTGACATCTCTAGTACTCAATTATCTTGTTGGTGATCGCGGTTATTCCGTTAAAGTGAATAGTTAAGGAGGTGCTCATTTACATTACTACGATATCTATGTAATCTGACCTCACCAGAGGGGAACTTATTGGGATCAGTCCGACTTTATTTGTTTTATTTTCTTTCACGGAAGAATCACTGGTAAATATCAAATGATATTGTGTAAAAATATGGCAGACGGTTGGAATCTAAATGTAATTAAATTAAAGTGAAGCCGAAACGAAATACTTACAAGTATTATCGCTGGTTTCATTAATATAGGACGAACAGTCACCTTATTGGGTTTATTAACAGATCAGCATTTTAAATTCAAATTAGATCTAAATCTGTATCCGAAGTTCCGAACACATTTGTATTTTATTTAAATACGCGACGGCCCGGATTCTGCATACGCTTAGTTAGACGAATACAAACTTTAAAAAAATACATTTTTAAGTCATGACATGAGCAATCACAGTATGTGATTTAGTTATTCTCGTTTATGATATCTTTGATTTAGCTCTAGAGGTACCACGGTACCACAAATATCACACGGGGAATTGTCAATATTTTATGACTAATACTTGCTAAGAATAGAGTAGACTGATTCGTCTATTTTTTAAATTAATATGTAAAAGTTATTCGTTAAAAATAGGTACTTTTTAATCGATATACCCCGGGGTGGATTTTTATTCCTCTTAATTTATAAACATTTCTCATATGAACACATTAAATTTACATTTTCTCAGGAACAGTTACAAATATAGTAACTTAATTCTTAACTAAAGTAAGAGCTGCACAAAAGAAAATAAAAATAAGCACTGTTAACTACCCACCCCGCGACTCTCCAGACGTAAAGGTGCCCATCACGCTCGCCGCGTTGCCACGTTGAACGGCGATAGTCAATCTTTGCATCAGGAAAGATCCGAAGCGAGGGACCAGACCTCTTGCAAGCGCCTCCCGACTTCCCTTAAGAATACTTTCACTTCGGCACATCACCAACCGGTGGTTTCCACAGCCAGGGGAACAAATAAATAATTGGTAATTATTGCGCTGCGTAGGTACTTTACCCGCTTCCGAATCGTTGCCAACCTAGCCGCTGCCCCCGCTGACCTCATAGTGCGGCTGTGGGACGTCGCGTCCCACAATAGGCACTTGCCCTTTTCCTACGGGATCAGAGTGAATGCGTCTGGCCTGTTACCATCCGACCTATTAAGGCCCGGCGGTACCAGCATGCACGGATGATGGAACATTCGCAGTGACCAGCGCCCTTCGCACGATGTCGTTAAGAGCGTGATGGTGTGGAAACCTCCCTGCACACCGATAACAGCACAAGGCGTGATAGCCGTTACTCTACACCGTAACGCCGCAGATGCATACACGGGGTTCACAGCCCAGCCAGAGGGAGAGCAACTGCCACTCGCATCGAGTTGTTGTCGAGAAGGGTACCTAAATGTGGAGATGGGAGCGCAAGAAGCCACGCCCCCGATTCAGGCCTTAAAACTGTTATTTGTCATTTAAAAGCTTAGCTGGTTTCTAAATAATCTAAAAAAAGTCTTAATATATAAATAACAGGTATATCCCGATTCGATTTTGTACATACGGGCATCGCTCGGATATAACTCATTTAGTTTACTCATTGCCATGGTGAGATTTTTAGCTAACCGGTATAGCTATACTCATTATTTTTATTTTAGTAGGCTCTATGTTGTTTTTGTATGGCTTAAAGTAACTTTCCGTTGAGTAAAAGTAGCCCGGGTTTATGGTACAGTCGACTACAAAAAGATATAAGGTGCGTTGAGTTAAGATTGAACGGGTTTTAGATGAAATAAGTAATGTTTTCTTGAAAGCTCGACGACATCGACAAACACATAACGACCATACAAACGACATAAGGACCAGGTACAGTAGACTATAAAGAGATGTATCCACGTCTTCACCTTATTGTATTGTAATAAGGTTCAAAAGTGGATACATCTCTTTATAGTCGACTGTACATGAAACTTTGTTTTTAGTAAAGAAATACTTTGTAATACTTTAAGTATTAAAAATTGTGAATAAATTTACACTTGTGGCTAAAAAGTACTTGGGGCAAAATGAATTGGTGATGGGGTTAGATCGATATAGTTTTTAAAATCGTTTGTACGTATCGTAGGTATATCTGGCCGGCTAGCATATCTTACGTTGTCACCTGTCACTCCATACTTCGAGTCGCGCTTGAAGTATGAACTGTCGCGTCACACGTCAAGTTATGCTAGGCGTGCTGATGCATACAATCCAACGGTACAGCAACGTATATAGCAATTTAAAACTATACTTCAAATAGAAAAAAAAACCGTTATTTTTCGCTAAAATTCGATTTTCCAAATAGTGATATTTCTATCATACTCCATTTTGAGGTGATGTAGACTAGGGTTCTCAAAGTTCTCTCATGCTCGAATCATATATATAAAAAAATAAATAAAAGTTCCGAATAAAGTCCCGTTCAGTTAAAATAATAGGCTATAGAGGTAATATAACTAATTTCTGCAGTACTGCATCTACTCGTATATTGAAAGCAATAAGTATTGCCTCCACATTTTGAGAACCACTTGCTATCACTATGAGATTTGAAAGCGGGGTTAGATGAAAAAATAAATTTTGCCGTGTTATAAATAGTAGCCTGGTCAAGAAAAACATTCAACAAATAATAAATAGTAGATTGTACAACAAGTGCATAAAAGACACCATTTTACGCGAGGTGCATTTTATCCATCCGAGCGAGCTTGCGAGCGGTTTTATGAACGGGTTTTACACTCTACTTTTCACTTCAATTACGAGGAAATTATTTATCGGTAATCGTAAAACAATTTTAAGTTGTAACCAAAATAATACAAAGAAAATAAATATGGTTCCCACCAATTAATTTTCTAATGTTTTTTTAAACATGTGAATTTAGACATAGATACTTGTTCTCTGCCAAGTCATAAAAAACATTTGGTGGCATTTATAAACTATTATCAACTCCTATTTTAACTATACTCAAATAATAACGAGTAATACGTGTAAATAACGAGGTGAAGTGAAGTGACGTGTTGGGTGGTTGTGTTGCAGCGGAGCCGGCAGCGCGTGCGACGAGGACGACGCGGACGACACGCGCTCCACCCTCACGCTGCCCGACAAGAAGTTAGTCCTACACAACTATTATCAACCGACTTCAAGATTTCGAAGGAGGAGGTTATCAATTCGTCGGGATCTTTGTTTTTTTGCTATTTTTTTTCTAAATGTATGTTCACCGATTATTCGAAGACGGATGGACCGATTTGGAAAATTCTCTTTTTGGTTTGAAATAGTTCACAGTTGGTCCCATTGTAACCAGGTCAGGATCTGATGATGGGATCCTGAAAAAATCTAGGGGAACTCTTCAACTATTATAGCCACACCTATAGTGGTTTGAGTATTTTTTACAGCAGCTCGACCATTTGCTGTTGGAAAGGTGGATGCTAAGTAAAGTCGTTTCTGTTCAGTGAGTAGGTAACAGATATTTAGGTGTAATTTCGCATTTTAATAGTGATATATAAAATCAGATATTCATTTAAGCTTTTTAGGGTTTCGTAGCCAACATTTCCGCATGTCACAGCCATACTCGGAACTATAAGACGTATCTTAATCAAATTTTAACATAAGGTGTATTTTGTGTGCTGCTACTTAGTTAAGTAGTAAAATTGCGGAAAAAATATGTTCCATGCATGTTGTCATAATTGTCAATTTTTGACGTGACAACGTCTTATAATTCGATGGAGCCGGCTGCACGCACGAAAAAACATGACTCATGCGGCGTTACCTCGCTCGGAGGCGTTCCATTTAAGGCTTGAAGTGCAAGCGAGAGCGCGGAACGAGCGACAAAGAGGCACAATCGGCCTTCGCGTTCGGCAGCGTTCGACATCTGTCTCTCTCCTACTTGAGTGAGCGATGCGTCCGCGTGGACAGCTGCTATACAATAATACATTTACATGTTTTCGTCAAGTATGAAGTGCAGTGAAATTAAAATTTTCTTTTGAAAAATGCAACCATTCCATCAGTATTTTCTTATGACGTTGTCACGTTCAACTACCGTCCGTATCGTCTATCGTTTACCAAATGTGAACATGTTGCACAATAATCGATAGGTCTTTAAAAATAACATTGAGGGTTGTTTGAATTTTTTTTGATTTAGTGAATATTTTCAGAAATAACTGCAACTTTTGAACCGGAGATGCAAAAAATATGAAAAAAATTGAGATGATACATCATTGTACATTTTTTAGACGAAAATTATTTTGAACGTTATCGGTTAAGACGTTTTTGAGTTATATCCGAAAAAACTTGTTTCATAGGCAGATATGACCTTTTGATATTAGTTTTTTCGATAGTAGCATATTAGGTACGGAACCATTCATTATGCGTGGTCCCACACGCACTTGGCCGTTATTTTTTTGTTTAAATTTCATTCAGCATTTTTTATGGGTTAAATTGATGATTAATTAAGAAGAGTATAACTAAGTAAGGAAAATAATACGTGATTATTTTTCCAAGAAGTACAATTTTTACATAGTGATCGTGAACCATTCTTTTATACGACATTTCTGACGATCAACGTTAGAATTTTGAGCAGACGGGATACGCAAACACGTAAAATATAGGTGTTTTTGTGCAAGTTTTGCGATGGAATCAAAGCACTTGGGAGTGTAGATGTGGCACGATCTGAAAGGAAATATAGTAAGGTTTTATGTGAAGAGAATGGTTTTCTTTTGTTTTCTAGGGGATATTTGTAAAAACTACGCGAAAATGGTCTTAGAACCTCCTGACTCTATTATTTATTATTCATATTAATTTTTTCCGAAAATTATATGGTCACTCTACTCATTACATTGATTTTATATTGCATCTTACATCTTACATAATTATCTGAAACTTGAAACGTTCTGTTTCCTAAACGGAAATATGTGTTCTTCATTACTTACTTCAGAAGTTTCACAACTTTTTGGGAACATTCCCCAATTCGTACAGTTCTACTTAAGGGGCTCCAAACGTTTTTTATCGAATTTTGACCAGTTTTGAGTCCATATTCCAACATTTGCACTACGGATAGATTTATAAGGCAAACGGCTATCGTTTTTTGAATATTTTATCTCCATTCTGTGTAGCCGGATTTTGAAATAAAAGAGAAATTATTTTTTTACGAAATTTTAAAATATGGTCTAAAAACACTTTTACCGATATTCGAATGCTGTAAAGAATCTTACATATACGAAATCTACATATTAGGGTTCCTCTTTTAATTTTAAACTTATTAACACTAAAGTTATGACCAGAAAACAACATTTTTTGCTTAAAATTGACTTTGACGTCAAATATCTGACAGTGAATATCGAAGACAATGAATATTGAAGTAAACGTAGGATACTACATTGTTGAAGGCTGTTACTGATAATATGATAAGCTATAAAAATTATTAGAAAACTAAGGGATTCAGATCGAAGGTCATTGGCGCCAGGCAGCCCCTTAACACTATATTTTATAGTCAGTAACGCACAGATAGGTAATTATCACGAACGAAAACTAGTCTGGGTTACTCGGGTAACTCGGGTTGGTTGCTAACACATAAGTACATACATATTTTGCAATAGACCTATGATTCGAACACGTTAAAATTATTATTTAACTTATTTCAATCAGACAAAACCACTCCGAGATAGAAAAACGACGCCGTGACAAGATGAACACATACATAACGGAGCTGAGCGCGATGATCCCCATGTGCGGTGCGATGGCGCGCAAGCTCGACAAGCTGACGGTGCTGCGCATGGCCGTGCAGCACCTGCGCTCCGTGCGCGGCGCGCTGTCCGCCTGCCCGCTCACCGCGCGCCCGCGCCCCGCCTTCCTCTCCGAGCGCGAGCTCAACGAGCTCGTCTTGCAAGCGGCGCACGACTGCTTCCTACTTGTGGTGGGCTGTGACCGAGGCAGACTCCTATACGTGTCCGCTTCCGTCAAGAAGATGCTCCATTACGATCAAGTGAGTCCCATTATACTTCGAATACTTTCACATTATACCGCGTCTACCCCCGTGGGAAAATTCAATGAGTTCACGTAGCGCGCTGTCTGGGCTGCACGAGCCCCGCCTTCCTCTCCGACTGCGAACTCAACGAACTCGTCTTGTAAGCGGCGCACGACTGCTTCCTGCTTGTGGTAGAGTGTGGTCGAGGCTGACTCCTGTACGTGTCTGCTTCCGTCAAGAGGATGATCCATTACGATCAAGTGAGTCCCGTTAGATACTTCCAATATTTTCAAATTTTACCACGTCTACCCTGAGCGCAAACTCCACCAGATCATACTACGATATAAAATAAGAATGTTTATCTTTGTTTTAGTCGGAGCTACTGGGACAGAGTCTGTTCGACATCCTGCACCCAAAAGACGTGGCGAAAGTGAAGGAGCAACTGTCTTCCTCCTACCTCAGTCCCCGGGAAAGACTAATCGATGCAAAGAGTAAGTTACTAAGCTATTTTTGAGCGCTTTTTACATTGTCAATAGAGGTAGAGTCTGGACAGAAAGAGAAATGTCGTGGCAGATCATGAAACCTACGACACTTCTCTTTCCGCACAGACTATAAAATTAAGGCACATATCACGCCTTTAGTCCCGTATAATTTTAGTAACCACTTTGATTACTTTCTCAAAAACCTGCCCTTCAACTCGAGCCAACTCTAACTTGAATGAACTGCGTTCAAAAACTTGTTTACAAGATATTGAAATGCTTAAAAACCTAGGTTATCATTGATAACTTTATCAACTTATCAGCCATCACTGACATCAAAAACGTTTGATGCCATAGACATGTTTGACATGAGAAGGCAGATATCTAGTTTGTAACGCTCTCTAGTGCAGGGTATCATTTAGAAAAGATGGCAAATGAAAATTAACCAAGGTTTTATGCATACAAATTAGGCCAATGAGATTATATGTATAAGCATTGTGAGGGTTGTTAGCGTGGTTGATCACAGGCACTGTGTCTATTTGTCCAGCGATGCTGCCAGTGAAGGCAGACCTCGTGGCTGGCGCGTCGCGCCTGTGCCCGGGCGCGCGGCGCTCCTTCCTGTGCCGTATCAAGTGCAAGCTCGACAGCGAGCCGCCGCCGCAGCCCGCGCTGGTCAAGGAGGAGGCCGATCCCGCCAAGATGAGGAAGAAGGTCAACGAGAAGAAGTTTTGCGTCGTTCAGTGCACAGGTTTATACGTTCAGCTCTAGGTATTTCTTCAAATTGTGTGCAGCAGGATGCTAAGCGTACAAGAGGAAGTGCACCTACCTACCTATTATCAATATTTTTTTTCATATAACTTGATAGGTTATATTCGAATATAATACGTATATTTGCAATCCTGGAATGCGACTAATGTATGACTTTTTTCATGCATGGTATCAATAGATTCGTTTTGTTGAGAGGATCAAATGTCTATTGGGTATATGGGGCCAATTGCATTAAAGTAACACAAAAGTAAAAACTGAGGATGGTAGAATCGTTTTATCCAGACCCGAGCTTCTGGGGGAGATAGAGGACTTTTATGGACAGCTATACACATCAACTAGCAGACCTGAAGTTGATCTGGCGGAAGACCCTAGAGCTAGACTGACCCGACATTATACCGAAGACATCCCGGACATCACAGCCTGTACGAGATTAGAATGGCTCTTAAACAGCTCAAAAACAATAAGGCACCTGGTGAAGACGGAATTACAGCAGAACTTCTGAAGGCGGGTGGTAAACCGGTCCTTATGGCCCTTCAGAAGTTGTTCGACTCGGTTTTACTAGAAGGGAGAACGCCTAAGGCATGGAACAGAGGTGTGGTGGTATTGTTCTTCAAAAAGGGTGATAACGCGTAACTGAAGAACTACCGACCCAATTCACTTCTGAGCCATGCCTATAAGCTGTTTTCAAGAGTCATTACGAACCGTCTCGCACGCAGGCTAGATGACTTCCAGCCTCCCGAACAAGCCGGTTTCCGAAGAGGCTTTAGTACCGTAGACCACATCCATACGCTCCGTCAGGTTATACAGAAGACTGAGGAGTATAACCTGCCCCTCTGCTTAGCGTTCGTGGACTACGAGAAAGCCTTCGACTCGATCGAAACCTGGGCTGTACTACAATCTCTCCAGAGGTGCCAAGTGGACTACCGCTATATCGAAGTGCTGAAGTGTTTGTACGAGAACGCCACTATGTCAGTCCGACTCCAGGACCGGAACTCGAAGCCTATTCCGTTGCAGCGGGGAGTCAGGCAAGGAGATGTTATTTCTCCTAAACGGTTTACCGCTGCACTGGAGGATGTTTTCAAGACTCTGGACTGGAGAAGGCTAGGCATCAACATAAACGGCGAGTACATCACTCACCTTCGGTTTGCTGACGCCATAGTAGTCTTGGCTGAGACCATGGAGGATTTGAGTACGATGCTCGATGACCTCAGTAAAGCCTCCGAGCGAGTTGGTCTAAAGATGAACATGGATAAGACGAAGATCATGTCAAATACCCATGTAGCACCAACTCCCGTTACAATCGGAGACTTTACACTCGAAGTTGTGGACGATTATATATACTTAGGACATACTGTCCAGTTAGGTAGATCTAACTTCGAGAAAGAGGTCAATCGACAAATCCGACTCGGTTGGGCAGCGTTCGGGAAGCTACGGCACATCTTTTTGTCCAATATTCCGCAGTGTCTCAAGACGAAAGTCTTTGACCAGTGTGTGTTGCCAGTGATGACATATGGTACTGAAACGTGGTCGCTTACAATGGGCCTCATAAGAAAGCTCAAAGTCACCCAAAGGGCAATGGAGAGGGCTATGGTTGAAGTCTCTCTGCGTGATCGCATCAGAAATGAGGCCATCCGCAGCAGAACCAAAGTAACCGTTATAGCCCTCCGAATCGCTAAACTAAAGTGGCAGTGGCCGGGGCACATTGCTCGTACAACCGATGGCCGTTGGGGCGGAAAGGTTCTCGAGTGGCGACCACGAACCGGAAGGCGCAGCGTGGGTAGACCCCCCGCAAGGTGGACTGATAACCTGGTGAAGGTCGCGGGAGTCCGCTGGATGCGGGTGGCGCAGGACCATTGTGGCACTCTTTGGGGGAGGCCTATGTTCAGCAGGGGACGTCTTTCGGCTGATATGATGATGATGATGATGAACACAAAAGTCAGAAATGGGACTTAAAGTCTGAGATTTGCACTTGTCTCTTAAAACGCTCCTAACAAAATGATGTGCCGTCACGTTACGGAAAAATTATGAAATTGCTGTTTTGACAGTGAAATGTATATATGGTTGCCATAAAATGTAGCTTACAGTAAAATGTTAAAAAGTAAATGGTATCATTGTTTTTTTTTATTTTCATACTTTAAATAAATCTTACTTAATATTTTTATATTTTGAACCATTTCAATAGATTTTTTTAATTTTCTCTTTTTTGGATATATTGACCATTTTTTAGGGTTCCGTAGTCAACTAGGAACCCTTATAGTTTCGCCATGTCTGCCCGTCCGTCCGTCCGTCCGTCCGTCCGCGGGTAATCTCAGTGACCGTTAGCACTAGAAAGCTGAAATTTGGTACTAATATGTATATCAATCACGCCGACAAAGTGGTAAAATAAAAATTGGAATTTTTTTTTTTATTAGGGTACCTCCCCTATACGTAAAGTGGGGAGTGATTTTTTTTTTCATTTCAACCCTAACGTGTGATATATTGTTGGATAGGTATTTAAAAATGAATAGGGGTTTACTAAAATCATTTTTCGATAATGTAAATATTTTCGGAAATAATCGCTCCAGAAGTAAAAAAATATGCGTCCCCCCCCCCTCTAACTTTTGAACCATAAGTTTTAAAAATATGAAAAAAATCTCAAAAGTAGAACTTTATAAAAACTTTCTAGGAAAATTATTTTGAACTTGATAGGTTGAATAGTTTTTGAAAAAAAATTACAAAATAATTTCTGAACTAAGTTTGTAATTTAACCGTATAAGCAGGTGTTTATTGTACCTGTAATTTCTACAAAATTACAATGAAATGACGTGCTTTCAAATAAAGTAAAAACGGTGAAAATCGGTTCACGCAATAAAGAATTATTCAATAAAAATCATCTTCCATACTTTAAGCTCGCGCGCAATAGTTTACTTAATTTGCCGATAGATGTCGCTGTACGTGGAACTCTCGTATCATATGCTACATGGCGGTGTTATTAACTCTTAAGTGGGGACACTTACTGTGACGGACGGAAAACTACGGAACCCTACACTGAGCGTGGCCCGACACGCTCTTGGCCGGTTTTTTTTCATTTTGCATCCTATCAACAAAATTTTATTATATAATTCAACATATGTCATCGTTCCTATTGTCTTGTTTTGCTTTTGGAACGTACGCGGTACATAACCTGTCTATTTATTATGATCATAGTCAACTATTGGAACGTACAATTAAATATCGGGCTTTCAAATTAGTGAAGACATATTTATTTATTTATTTAATCTTTATTGCACAATACAAGAAAGTACAAATGGCGTACATATTGTGCTGGTATGATTGACTTAACGTTAAAAATGCTGCGACGATCCCAAATAAATGTGATGAGGGCAAGTCAATGATGGTGATAATTACTTGTCATGCTCGTATCTGTATTGCAGGCTACCTGAAGCTGGCAGCACCCGTGGAGGTGTGCGTGGGCGGCGGCGAGAACGGCGAGGACGGCGAGGGTAGCCTGACGTGCCTGGTGGCGGTGGGGCGCGCGCTGCCCGGCCCCGCGCCCCCCGCCGGCCCCGCGCCCCCCGCCGGCCCCGCGCCCCCCGCCAGCGCCGCGCCGCCCACGCGCCGCCCGCAGTTCGTGTCCAGGCACGCCACCGATGGGAAATTCGTCTTCGTCGACCAGAGGTATCTGAACCTAGCACAAACATTCTATGGGCATTTTTATGAATGACTTCATTTAGTCTTGTGTATCGCAAATGCTTCACCTAAACCGATTATATTGTGTAGTTAGAATATAAAAACTAAGCTAGTACAGCCAGCAACGAAAGTTGCCGAACGAAATAAGATTACAAAAGTAACTAGACACATAAATATTCTGTAAAATCAGTTACGGAAGTAGCTAAGCGGGAGAGGCGTTTAATAATTGTAACACTAGATGTGATCATTTTGAATACCTTGGCACCAAGCTACTTTTGCTGTTGGATGGACAGCTGGGGATGTGGAGGAGTACTTTCGAAACGCCAATTTATTTGCATGATACGCATTCGGCCCATGGCCGGTCGCGATAGCGCAAGTCAGTTGGCTCAACAATTTTCCTATTATTATATTGCTTCTATTATGTTCGCGTCATAGGCAAATTTATTCGACGCATACACAGTACATGCCACCTTGTGACGACGAAACCACGGATAAGAAAACTGGTGACGCAGCGGCCGAGTGTTATATTACACGAACCATTTAGCCACTTTTGACCCCTACTTAACTCAAAATCTATAAAACATAAACATATGAAGTTTGGTTCATTTATTAAGACCCTTAAGGTTAACTAAAATCCCAAATTTCATGAATATAGTTCAATTGGTTATTGAGATACAAATATTTAAAAATCCGGGATCTCACTGACTAACTGAACTAACATCAAAAACCTAACTCACTTCCAGAGGACCTAGCAAGTTGAAATTTGGCATCCAGCTGGTAATTCTGTGGTTACAATCATACATTTGTTGTTACAAAAAACATGTCAAGAATAAGTAAATGTACATAAATTATAAAAAACAAAATATCAACTTAAAATTACCTTACACAAACATACACTTACAAACTACCGCATAACAAGGAACAAAAACCACAAAAACCAATAACAAAAACCTAAGCTAAATTAAAAAAAATCATAGAATTAATCAAATAAACCACCCCGCATCATTCCCGGCGCAAAAGTGCCCATCACGCTTGCCGCATTTCCGCGTTGAATCGCGATGGACAGCCTCTGCGCCAGGAACGATCCGGAGCGGGGATCGAGGCCTCTCTCCTGGAGGCGGCGCCCCAATTCCCCAAGAAAGACCGTGTTTGATGTAATTCAAGTTCAAGATTTGTCTTGGCTAGTTTTTATCAACCACCCAGTAAAAACAGGGGCTACTCTAACTTGACAAAGATAAGTCGATTAGACAAATATACCTACTTATTATAATACAGCCTTTATGTGAAATTAGCCAAGTCAAATCTTGAACTTGAATTATACATCTCAAGTGAAATAATAACAATGTATACATTTATTTTACGATGTTGCATGTGTCGTAACTGGAATTTTAGGATTTTCTACTCAGAACTTATAAATTATTTTGTCGGCGACGAACTTGCCTCTCACATCACATCACATTTATGTTTTTGATTTAATTCCTTTGAATGGCCACGACTCGCGATAACTGTTCGACGAAGTAATCAATTAAGCTGTACGAATCGTGATGTATATCGGTGATTGACGGCGAAGGGGTTAAGTTCGGGTTGTGTACAGGGTGACGCTGGCGTTGGGGTTCCTGCCGCAGGAGCTGCTGGACACGAGCCTGTATGAGTACGTGGGCGCGGGCGCGCTGGGCGCCGTGGCACGCGCGCACAAGGCGGCGCTGGTGAGCCGCGAGCCGGTGCTGACGCCGCCCTTCACCTTCCGCCGCAAGGACGGCTCGCTGGCGCGCGTGCAGATGCACTTCAAGCCCTTCAAGTAATATACTCATTAATGCGACATTGATTATAACTATACCATGTAATTATGTTTTTCTACTCCTGTCCTTTTATCTTTCATTAATACATTCGTCAACACCTAAATAAGGACATACATAATAGATACTCGAAGAAAAGTCTATGCTCTATTCCCGAAAAAGCACTCGGCAAAAGCAAATCGAATGACATTTGTTTTTTAAGTTTTGTATGATGTGGCAAACGATATGCCCAAATGCCATCCCTCTCCTATGAAATTTCATCCCTTTTGTCTAACAATTATATTTCTTCGCTCGTACAGGGCGCCAGTCCAATCAGGAGGGCTGGCATTAAAATTGTGTTATATAACCAGCGTACATTCTTTCTGGTAACCGCTGTTTCAATCGGTCGCTTCGCAATAAAAAAAAATTGCACCCCCCCTCTATTTCTGCCCCAGTCCAAGTTGGGTCAGTTCGGGTTACACAGGGCGGCTCCTCATCACTTCGGGCGCTTAAATACCGCGAGCCATCCGGTTGCCTTGCGGTCACTGAAACTACGCGTCATTGCTCTGAATATATATGAGCAGGCTCGATCAAGGGGCAGTGGAGCTACTAGGCGGAAAAAAAACCTTCAGAACGGTCTTGTTATATTTACCACACATAGTGAGATGACATTCGCAGTACCCATACCTCTCTTATGGACGTAGTTTAAGGACATACCCGTGCCCGGACGTAGTTTAAGGACATACCTTAAATATTTATTTATTTTGTTACACAATAGGGATGATGGATGATACATGTTGAATTATGCAATAAAATTTAAAAAAAATCTATTGAAATGGTTTAAAGATATCATGCTTCAAAATTTCAAAATTTTTCAATTTTTTTAAGTACTAAAAAGAAAAACAATGATACCAATCGATTTTAACATTTTACTGTTAAATAAATTGTATGGTAACCATATACATACATAAACGTAACATTTCACTGTAAAAATAGCAATTTCATATTTTTTCCATACTTTAAACAGGGCGACTATATGATCGCGACTTCAGTTTTGCACGTCATTTTGTTAGGAGCGTTTCGTCTAATTTCTGACTTTTGTGTTGCTTTAACGCAATTGGCCGCATATAGACATTTGATCCTCACAACAAAACGAAGCGATTGATACCATACATGACAAAATTCACCATGCCTATTATTTATTTTTTACTCATCACCTGACAATTTGTTCAAATTATTATTTAATATTTGCTTTTATTTTGTCACAATGATTATTAATTATAATGATTGTTCTATAATAATTATCCTATTTGACTTGCCTTATGCAAGTTACTGCCTAAAATTGTATTTGCACGCATTGTTATGTGTTTTAATGCAAATAATGATTAACTATGACTCCACTAACGTTATGCCTCAATGCTGTCAATTCCGTTTCTATTCCCGAAACCTCAGAAACCTGTACTTTCTATCGTCAATAGTGCCTAGTGTATCTTGACCTTCATGTTGTAGCATTTAAGCTTATTCGCCAGCCTTGCTTACACTGATCATATTTTAACTAAGCACTCTGTTCGTATTTTGTTAGTAGCCTCCTCGGAATGATCGGGCTGCGCTCGGCTCGGGCTCGGCTGTCTTCGGCAATACTTGTCACAGTGCAACTACTTTTACTGTGTCACATTGGGCATGCTGATTGGGTATCTTGTGTTATAAGAAATCAGTGTTTGGAAAGTCAGAAATATGGAGCAAGAATATACATATTAGTGTTTTAAACAATTAAAAATCCTCCGTTTCAGGTCCGCTTTGACAGGACGATAACTGGCACAGGTTCTATTTTTTATGAAAGCGACTGGCCTTCTAAACCACAGGGAAGTTCCCTCACGATGTTTTCCTTTACCTAAAAACGACTGATCAAATAATAACTAGACCCGGGGCTAAGCTAACGTGGCAATCGTTAACGCTCCGTGGCGTAGCGTAGGTACTCATCTCTCTCTATCACTCTTCCATATTAGTGCGTCAGTGACAGTTGCGTTTCATTCGCTATGGAGCGTAAACGACTGGCACGTTGGTTAGGCCTTCAGGTGCATTCATTCAAACGAATTTGCAACTCCGGTTTGAAAATCGCACGCCGTACCTCTAGCCTACCAATCCTTTACTAATTTAACATTACAGTAAAATTCCACATGTTTGCAGGAACCCCTGGACTAAAGACGTAGAGTACCTGGTGGCCAACAACACCATTCTCAGCGAGACCGAGTCCGCGCTGGTGCCAGATTCCGAGCTTGGTTCTTACGATGTCTATAAACTTAGTACGTATACGGGTGCTCTGTTGATTTATTTGCTTGTATTGCCCACGCGCATGCATATATTTAAATTTACGAGTTACGAGTAATCATTATTTATAAAATATTGGCTATGTTTGGCGTCGTTTTTCTGCCTTTCAATCTACTATGTGAAAATTCCTAAGGAAAAGTTTTTAGTAAGTACATTAATTTGAATTCGCACATAGCCAAATAGTATTAAAATGTAAACAGGCCGAGTCGTATTTATCTGCTTGTTATGTTGTGCGTAGAGGCGAACGTCGGAAACGCCGGGGCTTCGAACAAGGAAGGCGCGAGTGACTTTCAGAGTGGGGTTTCAGAACTGGACCTGGAAATGCAGCGGCTGATAGATTCGCAGGTGGACTCGCACAAGATCGGCAGCGCCATCGCGACGGAGGCGCTGCGCCGCTCGCCGCCCGGCTTCTCGCCCGAACTGCCGCCCGACGTGCTCCAGGACGCTGTCTTCTTGCAACAGGTACATTTACATTCATTACATTTCACACTGAGCAAGATGAAATTGTTATTTGATAGAAATTTGTTACAATTAATACAGTAGGTAATATTAGATTTAAAACGTTCTTCACGTTCTTGGTATATTCGGCGTCAATAGAGAAATAAAATATGGTAAACAAATTCTAGGCAAAAAACATTTGACTGGTGAGTGATGACAAAATATTATCAAAGAAATTCGTTTTCACTGAAATATAAGTCATTTACGGATATTTTTACAAAAAAAATATAAATTACATGTTTGTGTATACGTTGACAAAGAAATCATAGTTGTTCTTCAAAAGTGCGTGATTAGTAGTGAAGCATTAATGAAAATGAGTTTGTTTACATTATTTTACTTTTCTATTGACCCCGAATATAGGTAGGGAATTGTAACATAAAAAAATTACCCTAAAAATTATTCTACGAAACTCATAAACTAAATTAAGTACCCACTCGTTTTTCAACACGCCTATCTAAATACTTATATAAAAGAAAGTGGTGTTAGTAAGACCGTTTATAACTCGAGAACGGCTAAACCGATTTAGATGATTTCGGATTAGTTTGAATGGTCACAGCCCTGGTTAACAGAATAAGTATTAAAAAGTTACAAAACCCTTGATTTCAAAGAACAAATATGACCTTAATTAAAAGCCGGCCATGTCGGCCATTTTGTTTATTGACATTGATATGACAAGCCTGTTCGAGCTCAATATTTAAAAGTGGGTAGCAGCTCAATATTTAAATGAGGGTAGTTATAAAATTGAATTGAAGCATTCGTAACATTGGCACGACGAGTCTGTTCAAGATCAATACATAAACGCCGGTAGCCGAGTTTGTATTACCATTTTCAAATTTTTTTATTTTATTTTTGTGTTTGACTGTTTGTTGTCATTGTCTGTCATAATTTAATGGTGAATTGTAATAATGTTTACAAGTCGTCATCTTTGTGTTGTGCCTTCGCAATCAAAGGAAAGTCTATTGCAATATTTTGAAAATCGACTATCTCAACTCTAGATAAAGCGTCAGCAACGACGTTGTCCTTTCACTGTATACAGCCTTGGCCAGAAGTATTGAGCATAGCAGTTTTTTGTTTACAGTTTTGATGTTAAGTATTATTTCCCAATAATAACAATGTACGGTGACGTAAAATGTTATATTTCATTTATATATCTAGAAAACTTCACTTAATAACAATTTCAAGGTAAATATAAAACATGAAAACTTAAGGTCACAAAAATGCGACTTTAGGTCGGTGGGATAAATTGCAAATATTCTATGCAGTTACTACTAACTTCAACAAAACATGCCTGTTCAGTTTGAATTAAAAATATAGAAACGCTGGACTAAAGCTTCGAGTTTTGTATGAAAATCGCAAGGGTGCTCAACACTTCTGGCCAAAGCTGTATGTCTTATGTCCGTAGACAATCTTTTATATTATATATATAAAAGAAAGTCGTGTTAGTTACACTATTTATAACACAAGAACGGCTGAACCAATTTGGCTGAAAACTGGTGGGGCGGTAGCTTAGAACAAGAAGACGGACATAGGATACTTTTTATCCCATTCCCGCGGAACGTGACATAAAACGTGGTATAACAAAATAACTCAAGAACCATTTATAACGCAAGAACGGCTGAACCGATTTTCATGATCTTTGATTTTTAACCGACATCAAGATTTCAAAAGAGGATGTTCTCAATTCGGCGTGTATGTTTTTTTTTTAGTTTATATATATATTACAGATTGGTCCCGTTTTTGTCAATACGCAGTTCAGATGATGGGATCCATGACGAATCGAGGGAACTCCTCAAACTTTAAAGGCATACATATACATATTTTTATCAAGAAATCCATCATTTTCATTCAAAACAGTGAATCATTTCTAGAATTATTTATTTATTTTCTAAAGCTGTTTTATTATTAATTGTACCATCTTTTATAATTTCATATTTATGTATTAAAATATAATAGGGTAGAAACTAGAAGCCGATAAAAAAAATTTACCCCTACTTCATGTGAACCTTACCCAAAAAAAATGTTAACTTCAGTTTTTATTTCACCATTTTTTCAAGAAGATCATTTGAAGAAGTAGATCTGCTGATGATGATCAGAATGGAACTCTTCAACGATGCATAGTTCACGTTTGGCGATTTGTCCTCTTCGCTGTGTTTGTTAAGCAAGTTTGATTGTCAGGACAAATTTTCGTCAACCTCAAGTTCTGATGATGGGATCCATGAGGAATCGAAGGAACTCCTCAAATCTTAAGGGCATACACATAGTGATTTTTGTATTTTTTTCAACAAATCAAGATTTTCATTCAAAAGAGTGACATTTGATAAAGTGGAACTGCTGATGATGATCAGAACGGAACTCTTCAACGACGCATAGTTCACGTTTGGCGATTTGTCCTCTTCGCTGTGTTTGTTAAGCAAGTTATTTAATTGTATGGAGTCTAAGAGTACACCATCTACATAATAATCTTTCACCAGCTTTCCCCATTGAAGTCGGGTTTTTTTTCTTAAAAAATATTTGGATGTACATATCTCCACCCCGAATAACAGAATAACTATTAAAATATTAGAGAAACTAAAAAGAAAATGGAACATAATCTATGGAAGTAGGGTTACCAGGCCCAAAAATGAAAAAGCCGCTTAATTTAGCCGGACATTTGATCCCAAAAGCCGGACATGCCTTTTTTGCATACGCTACGCTGGTCTTTCGAATCGTGCCACTGGCGTGACTGGCGCGTAGCGTAAGTCAGACAGAAGCCTAACAAAAGCCGGACAGGCCGGACGAGGAATTATTTGGCCGGATACACTGGTAAAAAGCCAAACATGTCCGGCTAACACCTGGCAACCCTATATGGAAGTTAAGAAAGTGTAAGTCCGTTAATAGGAGTGGATGACAGCAGAAGACAATGGGAGGAGGTGGAGACGATGAGACTGACGTAGTGTAAGAGTCAGTGGGAATGGAGTCGATGGGATGGGAGTGAAGTAGGAGTCGGTGGGAGAAGGGTGGTGGAAGAGGGTGAGAGAAGGGTGGACAAGAGTGGGAGATGGTTGGACGACAGTGGGAGAGTGGTGCGAGACGGTAGGACTGGCGTAGGAGTGAACTTGAGGTCGACGGGAGTCTGTGGAAGTTGGCGGTACGAAGTTCGCCGGGTCAGCTAGTTGTTCATAAAGCGTGATATTTCACGCAAGTGAAAGTTGAATCGCATTTTACTTCCACGGGAGTTTAGCTTTTTTTAATTATGCCAGCAACTTTTACGATTGGTTCGTTATTAGTAATATATTAGTTTAAAATCTCTTTTGCTTTTGAAATACCTGCAAAGTAGAGTTCAACCACATAACAATGTTACGATACTTATTAAACGCCAAAGCTAGTATTTTTCATTATGAAGGTCTTGTTAACTATTTCAGCCAACCCTGGTGGACAACATTTTCGGCGTGGATATGGGCAACTTCAACCAAGTGCGCAACAATGTGTCGCTGAGCGCTGCGGGCGACGAGAGCCCGCCCGTGAGCGGCGCCGACCTGACCGGCTCGCCGCCGTCCGTCTCGCCGCCGCTGCCATCGCTCGGCCTCGACGGGAACGGCGAGGCCGCCATGGCCGTCATAATGAGCTTGCTCGAGGCCGACGCCGGCCTCGGTGGACCCGTCAACTTTTCTGGGCTGCCGTGGCCTTTGCCCTAACTAGTAAATTTGCCGTATGATTTGTATGTAAGAACGGTCACCATTGTTTTCGTAACTTAACGTTACAATTTATATCGTCTTTGAATTTCTTTCTAATAGATTGCGGTGCACGACCTATTACCAAATTTCGCCGCAACGAAAACAATGTTGATCAAACATGATATGATTGAGAAATCATACTCGTATTTTACGAGAGCTATCGTTAGCCAATTTTGTAACCTTGCCATACCGGACTTAATATTAATTTTAATGGTACATTTGTCTTAATTATATTATGGGACAAAAATTGGACTTGTATAAAAAGAATATAGAACTAAGAGGACGCTGACAACTTGACGAAAACAATATATATTTTTTGAGGCCTTCTAAGTACATTTTAAATAAATAAGAGTCGTTTATCTATAATATCGCCTAGCAAGCTTAGTCAGCCAGACGAGCGCTATCAGTCATATCACTATATAATATATACACATTAGCTGTGTGTGCCAAGTGGTCAAAGGCTACATTGGATATTTTATAATTTAAATACCTAACAAATTTTAATTGAGTTAATATGTTATTTGATTTTATAATTTGTATCTTGGTCGAATATGGCCACGTGGAGGATTGACGCCAGATTAACGCACTGTATAACAGTTGGAGTTACAAGTCACTATTTAATTCATATTGTCTTTATTTAGGTAACTTATTGTAGGCGTGAAAAAACCCACGAACGAATATGTAGAATAATACTTGTGATTAATTTTAGAAAACTTTGAAATATGGCCTTATTGCCGACAGTGTATGGGATATGGCCAGGTGATAGCTATATTAATGGTATGAATGAACTGAACACGGAGGTAATGTGTATTTCTAGCGGAATTTAGTGTTTAGTTTAGGGGAATATGTAAAATAATGTTATTAAAGCAACACTTATTTATTTATTAAAACCAAAAAAGGGTTAAAAAAATCAAATCTTAAATACAAAAATAACATATTCTACAAGAGTAATAAGGTATCTAATTAATCCTTTCTAATTGGAGACCACATTATCGTAATATTTTCTTCCTACTCAACAATTTGAGAAATCAATTTTCCTTTTTCATTTAAAATGCTATATTGTCGAAGGGTTCGTCTGGGAAACTTATAGATATAGTCATGGTGGGCAGCAGGGAAAACCTTCATTTCACAATTTTTAACACATTCAGCGCCGAGAACCCGACCGTCGGGTTCATTTTTAGGGATTTAGGGAGCTTTGCACTGGAAGTGTTAATATTGGCTAAATAATGCTGATTACGAGCGCTTCCCGCGTACCTCGAATATCCCACTGTATCGCACTTGCTAATTCGAGCGAAAGAGACGCAGATACCGAAATTTCAATTTTTCGACGTAAAGCGGTAGGCCCTCATGTCAGATTCTGTTCAATTGAACTTCGAATTTGTTTTGATATTAACGTGACGTAGCGCCCTAATACGCAAGTAAAATATATAAAATAAAAACAAGAAAACTAAATAAAATTGTTAAAATTTTACTGCCATATTGACCTCAATGTCAATATGGCAACCAAGTGTACATATAAGCATTCTCATATTTTACTTCAAGGGTACAAAACCAAATATATTAAAAAGTAAAGCTCAAAAATAATCATACGTTTAAAGTAAAAGCCAATTATACCAAAAAAATAAAAGTTACAGATAACGCCATAGTCACGAGTATAGACGATATTTGACCCAGGTACGTAACGTAAGACTCACGGCGTTTTAAATAACTTATTGTAAGCAGTATAAAAATGCGAGCATAAGGTTTCATGTCATGGATTGATTAAAAATGAGCTGACCTATAGGGGAATCACATACAGCCCGAGCGCCTGAACTTACAAATATCACGTCACTTCTATGTGCAAAGATAGACAGAGGCAAATAGGAGTGCAGGATAGGAAGCCGCTGGATGGCACTAGGTACAAGGAGATTATACGTCACAGTTGGGCATACAACTTGTTTTTTGCTTTCTAAAGAATACATATAGCACAACCGAGATTGATTAAGTCGAAATGATAGCAACGACGTAAACCAATTGGGTTCCTTTAGTTTTTTGAAGTGTAAGTCAAACTATGTGACTGCTATATAAGTTTGCGCCTTTGCCTCTAGTTAGACAAATGACGTTGTTGAAAAAAAGTAATGACAAGTTCGCGTTTGAGAAAGCCATAAAGCTCTATAAATGGAGTACGCTTCGCCTCATCTTTCCAACCAAAAAAGTCTGCCAAAATCTGAGGGGGGCGAGGTAGCATGCATGTGAAGTTTTCAAGTCAAAGGTACATCATTGTCGGTTGTTAATACAGTTTATTTCTAAATGAATTTTTATGGGAGCAACGCTTTATTGACAACCGACAAAGATGTACCTTTGACTTGAAAACACCAAACATATTTGACATATTCTTTTTATACTTCATAACACTAAATGGAGCAATAGATAGTCGACTGTACAAAAGTTAACATATGGTTCATTATCGGATGCAGTCTTTGGAAATGTCAAACAAAAAAGCCAAGGATCATTTTTGATTGTATTTTCAAACAAAATATAGAAGACAGCAATCCTTAAGCGCGTTAAATATGGAGAAGTGTCAAACGTCAAATAGTTACTGCCCGTCAGAAAGAAAACGATTGTCTTTGAATCGATTCTGTAAACGAAGCTTGATTTTCGATTTAGGTTAAATCTTTTATTACGAAAGTAATGATAAATAAAGTAAAACTGTACTTACATCTGAAATGGTATATTTCATCTTTTTGTAAACTAGACGAAATATAACATTTTTTTACATCCAAAAACAGCGCATAAGGGCATTTTCACGGAGCTTGTTATCCATTGACAGCGATGACGAAAATGGCGTGACATCGATTATTGAAATAGTTTTTATAGATGTACTAGATTTTCCGCCAATACTTTTGACAGAGGGGAAATGATACTCAGGGCCTCTCCTGGTTTAGAACTCTCTGGAGAAAGCGCAAAGGCGCAAACCAAAGAGCAAATTACAATGCGCAAATTTATACACGAGACAAACTGTGAAATGTCACATTGAAGATAAAAAAAAAACGAATTACAATTTTAACATCTGAATTCAATCTAAATACTATTGTAAAAAACATGATATCAGCCACTTCAAAAAACTTAGGAACCCAATTGAATAATAATATAAAAGCAGACAACATGTTAGTTATTGTATTGTGTCTAAGTATATATACGAATAATCGTCATTGATTAAATCCTCGGTATGCAGGGTCAGGTTAGGTTAGGTTAGGTTAGGTTAGGTTAGGTTAGGTTAGGTCAGGTTAGGTTAGTACATAAAAATAGTACATTAAGCAATTTACATACTAAGGGCGCCATCAATGGTGAAGATTTTCATTTATCGCCTTCGGGATGTTGACGCACTTGCCGGCCGGAATTGATGAATCGAGGCGGAGTAAAATGAATAAGATCGTAATGTTTATTTTTTTAGTTATTTACATTAGGTAGGATAAATGTGATATATGATAATAGAAATTATTATCAATGTTATTTATGATTATGACCATGAATATACCTAAAATATTTATACAGGGTGGCCTTTGCAAACAATATCTACTATATTTTTACAGTATGCTTTAGTTGCGTTGTTTTTTTTTTTAATGTTGTGTTTGATTTTGTTTGTATTTGTAATATACTTTGAATAGGGTCTACGATATCAGACCAGTTGCCATAAACCAGCAAGCTCTACCAAACTGAAGACCTACATATATTTGTATTGTCAAGTCAATACGTATTACGTGGAGGCTGTCATTTTTTGACTTGTATTGGAAAAATTCATAACGCGGGCCAAGATGAAATATCTTATTTACTTCATCATTATATAAAATTATAGACCAAGAGTAGACCGTAGGCAACCTTACCTCATCGAGTAGGAGAAATCGGCGTATGTAGGGCAATGCACGGTTATATATTTTTGCAAAAGTTCAAGTCAAGTAGAAAATTGAACCTTATGTCATTCGATAGGTACTAATTAACCTGGTAATAACAAAAAATGGTAGCCGACCTTAAACCTGGAGCTTTTGTTGTTTAGCTAAGTTTTAAGGTGAAAATCGACCAATGCAAGTGCGACGTGCAAATGAGTTCACGGGATGGTTTAATACGGGAACGCCTTTTTAGCCTATAAAAATTACATAAGTCACAAGTCCGATTTTATTTTGTGACCTGTTAGAATACGTTAAGTACTAATAATAAAAAATATTTTCTAACAATTGTTAGCATTGCGCTAGGTATAATACATGTATTTGTTTGCTACACATAGAAAATATTATGTAAGTTTTATTTTTCTCCACCAGGCTATCGCATTTTACTATTGCAACATAACTTCACATTTTATAACGGTTTTGTCCAGAGAATATGTCGTCTTAGCCATTTGTAATTCGTTTAGAATTCAAGGTCACTTATATTTTGACAAATTGTTTTCTATTATGCTCACATAATCTATTGACCAAACTGTTATAAAATGACAGATGATGTTGAAATAGTTGAATGTAATAGTATGGTTAAAGAAAATATATCTTGTATAATCTTTTCTTGTTGTTATTAACAAATATCTATAGTACCTAGCGCGACGTCGAAAACTGTTAGAAAATATTTTTTATTATAAGTAATCATATCATATTCTCTAACTATAAAATAAAATCGCACTTGTGAGTTATCGAAGCTCAAAACTGTTCGCGTACTGTACTATAAGTGCAGTGTTACGCGGTATACAAGATACTGTTTACCAACAAGTGCCAAAAATCTCCGATTGCAGTATTTCCATGTATTATTTATGACTTATAAATTATTTTTTCATGCTGTAAACATGTGCATCCTACACCTACATATAAGCATACATTTTGTGCAATGTTATGTTATGATATTAAGATTACTTTACCAACCATTCGCTATTCTACCTGTTTGACGGATTTAATATTCAATATTGAACATGATCTAGTCTGGCTCAAATTGCTCCGATTCCATCTCGGAGGAGACACTGATCATGTACAGTCAACCAATTTGATTCCTAGGCCACTCTAGAACCTTGTCGCAATCGCCAGTTTGGTAGCGAATAGGTTACGTTTATACGTATCCACGGGCAACTGTCATTACGACAAGGTTCTACAAGGCCTAGGAATCAAATTGGTTGACCGTACTTTACTTACCTACTTGCTCATTTGCCTAAACCAGTCTTTATAAAACCTATAAATGCATTGTATAAGTTTCTAATTAATGATAATGACATTAAATCGTATTTTTTGATAATATTTACGTAATAATTTGAATCCAAATTATATATCTAGTCTAGCCTTATAGACGGAGAGCTAGTCAGATATGACACAATAATGAGAGCAAGGAAACCCCTCTCAGTTTGCTAGACTATGCTCATTTCTAGATCTGGACGTATGGCAGCTGTAAAGTGGTGGAGATGAAAGAATGCAAACCACTTCAAGAAAACAAATCCTAGAGATCTGGGTTTGATGCCACATTATGAGAAACTATGTAAATAATTAGATATATTATTACCAAAAGTTTATGTTGGCGGATAGTGGTGCCAAACGACGTACATATATGTAATTCATAGTTTTAGTTTCCGTAATAATACGCAATATTTTTTGTTCTAATGTTAAAATATATGCCCTTCCTTTATAAATGAGACAACTTCGGCAGTTTTTTCCTATTTTGGTATTAGTTACTATTTTCCAATTGAAAATTTTTGCTAGGAAGTCACTCTGATCTCCACCCATTAACATGATGCCCGGATCTAGCAATAACGATTGTATAGCAATCTCACCGGAGGTTTTATTGATCTCGTTATTGTGTCATATGTCATATCTGACGTGGCCAGCTCTTAGTCCATTAGATATTTCTCTTCAGTGCTTGTGTCTGTTAGGCGGCACAGCCCCGTGAGGTGTCATATAAAATGCAAACATTTTACTGTAGTCCCTCAAAAGATCATTGCTCATGTATATGCTAGCATCAAATTTACAGAGTCATAAAAGACCCTATTGACTTTAGCAAAAGAGCCTACAACCATCGCCCCCACACAACCACCGGGCAGGGCACACGGCTTGCATCGTGGCGCCCCTCCACACCAAAGGGCCAAAAATATAGGTTATATTTTTTAAATTGTTATTTTCTCGCGAAGTGATTATTTTAACTTGATGAGATTTTTTAGTGTCCCATGCTATCGGAATGGCCATTTTCTCCCTTATTTGGATATTTTCAGTTCAGTGTCGTGTCAATAATACATATTAAATTACTGTTTGGCACTTAAGATCTGGAGCGTAATTAGTTTATCCCATAGATATCTACTATGGATAAAAGTATTTATTAATAGTAGTTTATGTAACTGTTACGTAATAAGGGTCCTTAAAACATGAGTGTGGTTTTATGAAATGAGCCGCAGGCGAATTTCATAATAAGATCACACGAGTGTTTTAAGGCCTAATTACGTACAGTTGCATACACTGCTTTATCTACACTCATATTATTTATTCTAAATGCCTTATTCGGAAACCATAGAATGGCCGCCATTGCACCGCCGTGGCCAACTCGATTGTGCCGGCGGTCGCGCGGGCGCGTGTCGGGCTGTCGGCGGATCCCCGGGAGGGTGCAGGTGTACATTATGTTATCAAAACTCATAGCACATCAATAATTGAGCATGAAAAGTTAAAATTACGTTACTGCTACGGATAAAAAGCTTATCATAGTAAAATCGGTCGTGGTAATGCTAGCCATTGCCTACCGTTTTCGAACACGTTTTAGAGAACTTACAATATGAGTGTAGATAAAATATATTGTGTGTCTAAAATTATTAGATATTAGTCTATTTCGACTGAAATAAATTGACGTTAAATGTTGAACTTTTTTTGAGGAGTGGTGTATCGACCGATGGTTAGGGACTCAAAGGACCCCTTTAGCCCCTGCGAATGTAAATGTCAGAGTACATTAACTTAGATTATTTGTTAGTTAAATTTTAATTGGTTCAGTTTGTTCTTAGTATATTTTATTGTTACATTTAAATTGTTTTCCTATCGCGAGTTATATTTTTACTATTTTATTAGTTATAAGATTGCAATGCGAATTGATGTTTAATCATGAATGTTTTATTGGGGTAACTAGATGCAAAAAAAGATACAATTTTTAATAAAGTTATATTGCAACTACTTGTTATTTATTCACTCCTATAAACTATCTTTCGATGTGAAAGTATCGATCTTGTTGTATCATTCATCCCTTATTAGTTCTTGTGTTTTTTAGGAAAAAGGCAAGGCCTATGACGGTAGACCGGTATGACCGGTGCGCTAAAATTTCAACACAGGTAAAAGAGACAGTTTCCATGAGCCAATTCTTCGCAGCTTTAAAGTATTCTTAACTAACGTATGCGGAATGAAATCTGGACAAAGTTTTGAAGACGTAAAAATTAAGTAAAGAAATAAACTCATATTTTATATAAATGCCAATTGAAAGCTTATACATCTGTTAATTAATCCCGTACTTTTAATGGGCATTGGATTCTTTATCTTAAAATTATGGTTAATCGAGGAGAACAACGTCGCGAAGCAGTATGTAATTTCTACAGTATTCATTCCCTATGGCTGAAAGCGAAGACCGTGGAAAATTTTGTGGAAATGGGATAGAGCTAAAGAGCTATTTATAATATTTTCGCGTCCTTTTTCTTTACAAAAATTGCCACAAGAAAGCCTGGTTCAGGGAAACATTCCAGCATTAGCCAGTTTGCTGAGAGAGATCGATTAAAGAAAATGACAGCCCGCTGAGTCACAAAATCTTATAGAGAACTCTGGAAGGCATTCAAATGTGGCAGTAAAACTGTTTTAAAACATCTTGAAGACATAGGTATCAGTTAACAATTAAGAAAAGTTACGACAACGTCTCCAAAACTTAAAAAAAAAACTGAAAATACGGCCACGTCGTTTGGTCAAAAAATTTAAACAGGTGTTTTTTTCATTTTTGGCTTTTTTAAATGACTAATATTATGTTGTTTAAAATGGAAATTCTATTATTTTGAGAACATCTTACGGTCACGAATGTGAAAAATGTCAAGAATACGAAGTTTCCTTAAAAAGTTACCCGATGGAAGATAAATTTAGATCTTAAAAAATCTGTACGTTGTTGTTGTCGACAGCGATGGACATAAAGTACCACAACTTTCGTTTGAAACCTCACATTGGAGTAAACTTACTCTGGCGTTTAATGTGATTAAATACATTATTGAAAACCATGAAAGATTATAAAAATAACTATGTTAAGTATATTTATTTTATAAGAAATTGAATGTTATCCAGATTTCATTCCGCATACGTTATGGATGGTAGCGGTAAGGATGAAATCTCATATGGGGAAACATTCGCAATGTATCCAGATATACCTAAGCTGTAGTGGCGGCGCTAATATAGCTAGAAAGTATAAAATGGACTTGGCGTTCATTGACGGAGTGAATTGCGCTGCGTTGAAAAATTTCGAAGGAGGAGCTTAATTTGTCGGGTCTTTGTTTTTGCTATTTTTTTAACGTATGTTCATCGATTATTCAAAGACGCCTGGACCGAAATAGAAAATTATTTTTTTGTTTGAAAAAGTATATTTCACTGTTGGTCCCATTGTGACCACGTCAGATCTGATCATGGGAACCTGGGGAATGAAGGGAACTCTTCAAATATTATAGGCACACATATAGTGATTTAAATATTTTTTACAGGAGCTCGGGCATTTCCTTATAGAATGGTGGAGACTAAGTGAAGTCGATTGTTTTTTTTTTTAATTATTAAATTATTTAGTTAGTGCCGTAGTTACCTATAAATGTTGAATTGTGATATACATTTCGATAGGCCACTTTTATATCACGACGGTGGCAAAAAAGCATACGGCCCGCCTGATGGTAAGCAGCTACCGTAACCTATGGACGCCTGCAACTCCAAAGGAGTCACATGCGCGTTGCCGACTTATGCGGCTTATGCGTTGTTGACTTATTTATTTCCTTTTAACATTTGTTGTAATTTCTGTTTTTATTTTTGTTATTGTATATGTTATATATCTAGTATATAATTATATTATTAGAGGTATTAAATTTAAACTTTCGTGAGACATGTTAACACTATTATCATTTCATGCGGCTGTATTATCCTATTATTATTTTAAATTTCTTTTGTAAAGCTAAGTGTCGTTGGCGTATGTGTCGCCACTGTTACCTAGTTTTAAGTTAGGGTAAGCAGGTTCCCACTGAACACCAGCGCCATGGCTTGCCGCGGCATCATGTTGAGTGGGTATCCTTTATTAATTTCTTGATATGTAATTTGTAATAGCTATATTTTGTTAAAGTAATTTTGTGGCGTTAAATAAAAGTATTTTCTTTTTTTTTTTTTCTTAATCTCCATATCCTAAGCTCAAACAGAAAAAGTTTCAGTACGTATTTAAACTTTATAGTGTATAAACAAAACAATAAATTTGAATATTATACTGTTCAAAATATTTACTAACCCACTTTCAATAGTCACTGAGTGCTAATAGGCCAAGCAAATAAGATCTATAAAGTGTTTTGAAGAATTAATTCCCAGCAGGCTGGAAATCGCTTTAATACCTTCATGTGATCCTAAATACATGTAATCCGAGTTTGCCCAATCCCAAGAGGTATGCATAACTTTTTAGCGAAATTTTTGCTCTTCGTCAAATTTTTGCTTGTAGCTCGAAAACAGTAAGTCCGACGGAAAATGTTATGTTTATCAATATTAAAGAGGGTTAAATTATGCGTCGAATGAGTAACTGAACTTCTAATTCGGTTCAGCGGTACAGCCGAAATCAAAAGTTATAAACCGGGAAAATGTCTCTTTTAATTGAAAAACTCGTATTTTGACTTCCATACCACATATCTTTGAAACAGATGAGTCCTGTTGAAAAACCTATAGAATAAAATTTGTAGAGAATACAATTTCACGTTATATCGACATCTCAATTCTCAAGTAGAGTCATTTTGAAAGACTAAATTTGGCATGAATTCAAAATCAGTTTTTTCTAAATCCTTCGGAGTTGCATATTTTCCATTAAATATGAGGTGTGAGGCGTACATTTAATGCATTGTTACAACTAAAAACATTTAATTGCATATTTCTAAAACGTATCTTATCAGCAAACTATTTATACACCGTGTTTTATTTTCATTTCCGGTGATTCCAATGAGCTTAACTTAAGTATATTTCTTAAAGACGCTAGTGTCCTAATTTGCTCCAAATCTGAGGTAATCGATAGTTCTTTTTCGTCTTTCTGTTGTGTATATTTTTATTTTAGTCTGAGAACCCGCTATAAAGTCATGTAACTGTGTGTTAAGTCTGCACGTCTGCAATCGAAATTTCAATTTTATAATTGAACGAAAAAATTGAAAAATTACGGACCGGGGTTCCGAAAGGTCGCGACTTTGAATCTTGCTGGTCGCGGTGAATTTTTCCATTTTTCTTTTAATTATAAAATTCTCAATACAATATGTTTCCTTTGTATCTCGGATTGTTAATGTTCGAAATTTCATTGACATGTCATAATGCTCAATTGTTTGGTTGAGTATACAGATTGGGAAATCAATCAATAACTACTGAACCTATTTGACTTAACACACAGGTGCATCATTTTGTAGTGGGTTCTCATAGTAAAAAAATAATGAAATGTAGGTTTACACAATTAGAAGGCATTTATAAAATATCGATTACCTCAGAAATGGAACTAAGTAGGACACTGGCGTCTTCGAGAAATAAACCTAAGTTAAGCTCAGAAATATATACCCTTGAAATTACCGAAAATAAAATAAAACACGGTGTATAAATAGTTTTCTGATTGGGTACGTTTTAGAAATTTGCAATTCAATGTTTTTAGTTGTAACGATGCATTAAATGTACGCCTCACACCTCATATTTTATGGAAAATATGCAACTCAGAAGGATTTAGAAAAAACTGATTTTGAATTCATGCCAAATTTAGTCTTTCAAAATGACTCTACTTGAAAATTGAGATGTCGGTATAACGTGAAATTGTATTCTCTACAACTTTTATTCTATAGGTTTTTCAACAGGAGTCATCTGTTTCAAAGATATGTGGTATGGAAGTCAAAATACGAGTTTTTCAATTAAATGAGAAATTTTCCCGGTTTATAACTTTTGATTTCGGCTGTACCGCTGAACCGAATTACAAGTTAAGTCACTCACTCGACGCAGAATTTAACCCTCTTTAATATTGGTATACATAACATTTTCCGTCGGACGTACTGTTTTCGAGCTACAAGCAAAAACCTGACAAAGAGCAAAAATTTCGCTATAAAGTTATGCACACCTCTTGGGATTGGGCAAACTCGGATTACATGCATTTAGGACCACATGAAGGTATTAAAGCGATTTCCAGCCTGCTGGGAATTAATTCTTCGAAAAAATCTAATTTTCTTGGCCTATAAATGGTTTTCTGCCTTTCATGCTTTTAACTAAAAATAACCAAATAGCGGACGAGTACTTCAGTATTATTTATATTGTAATTATAATTAATATTTTATGTAACAAACATTGACATTAAAATTGTACCTATTACTGTTGTGTTGTTATTACGTATAATTCCAGTGTGGTACAATTTTAGTGTCATCGTTTGTAAAATAAAATATTTTTTTATCACACTAAAACAATACTAATATTAGATTTTTTGGTATATCACCTTATTATTGATAAATACATTAAGGGGCTGTTTCACAATATCCAAGTAAAGTCCTGAATATTAAGCTACTTGCCACTAATCTGACGAATAAAGTCATCGTTGGCGTTTCACAATCTTCAAATAAGCTTAACTGGTAGATAAAGTGCTAAGATTTGTAGGTAGTTTTATCTGGCAGTTCATTTATTTGTTAATTAGCTATACAATACTAGGACATAGTGGAACAGGCCCTTATTGTCAGAATTTTTACAGGATAGAGGTTACATACTTACGAACCTAAGATACATTAATTGAACTAGGATTTTTTGTGATGTTATTGACTATCTGGAACTCTTTTTCCAAACAATTCATAAAATTAAACACTTCACATAATAAATCAATGATTTTTTCTTACGTATTGCTCACTAGATTTTAATGACATCATTTTACTAGTAGTATTTACAACAATTTTGAAATATATCCAGACGTTAAATTAACGCAAAAGTTGTCTTCTGATTTACTTAAAATATAATTTGTTTAAATTAATAAAACACGACGAGAAAATCTAACTAATAAATAATGATTTGAGGCTTGGATGAATATTATGTAAATCTATGATTTGAGGTTAACTTTTAACATAGCGCACAAGTTTCTTTTTTGGATGTGCGTGCAGCTTGAGGCAAAGGCGCGGGACCTATTATGACTTATGACAGACAGCCAATATTAAATAATTGCACTAGTTCGATAATTATTGTGAACAGCACGCGTGTTTAATATCTAGGATTATGAGCCTAAAAGCGGTGGAATAAGAACCTCGTTACAAGTGTGTTAAAAAAAATATTTATTTTAAGCTAATCTTTAACATTATGCTTTAGGCTCCGAATTTTACAATCGCCCCTTACATATACGCAAAGGATTGACAATATCCATACAAGATCGCATTCTCGTTCCTACCTACTTCATACTTGTTAGAAATGGCCGCTATGGTCACAGACGATAAAAACCTGGCCATACTCATGCAGGTTCATGGCTCATTCTACTTTTTTGTAACCATTAATCTATTGCCAAAAAAAAGTATGATAAACATTGAATTTCGGAAACACGGAATTAAAACGGACGTTTAACATTTTGGAAGAACGAAATTTTGTGTGGACATTGTCAATTTTCTTGCTAGTATGTATTATCCTTGGTACCTACAGAACAGTACATAAAGGGGCTCCTACACTTGCAAAAGCGCTTCGTCTCCGCTGGTTCGGCCACCTCGAGAGGATGGGAGAAGATCGCTCTGTAAAAAGAGCATATTTAGGTTGACCGACTAGGCGGCGTCCTGTCGGTCGTTCTAAGTATCGCTGGGCAGACAGAGGAGGAGCGGATCGTCAGGAGCTCGGCGCCGGTGAAAGCTGGCGTGAAATAGCGCAGGACCGAGCAAAGTGGCGTGCTCTTCTGTCGGAGGTCTGGCCCCGTAGCCAAGATGACAATCGTTTGCAGAAAACGAAACGAATCGCTACATGCTCTCGCTCACTCTTCATTACTGCGATAGAGAGACGGATAGCGTTTCGATTCGTTTTCTGCAAACGATTGTCATCTTGGCTAAGCCCCCTGGACTCATATTGGGGCGTTGCGCCACAAGTAGTACACTTGCAAGTTTACTTGCGGCAAGTAGGGACGCAGCTATAGTTCAGAATGAGACTATTTCATTTTAACATATAGCTGAGTCTCTACTTCCCGCAAGTAAACTTGCAAGTGTAAACCGGCCTTAAGAACAAACAGCAATTGCACGATAAAAACCGGCCAAGAGCGTGTCGGGCCACGCTCAGTGTAGGGTTCCGTAGTTTTCCGTCCGTCACAGTAAGTGTCCCCACTTAAGAGTTAATAACACCGCCATGTAGGATATGATATGAGAGTTCCACGTACAGCGACATCTATCGGCAAATTAAGTAAACTATTGCGCGCGAGCTTAAAGTATGGAAGATGATTTTTATGGGATAATTCTTTATTGCGTGAACCGATTTTCACCGTTTTTACTTTATTTAAAAACACGTCATTTCATTGTAATTTTGTAGAAATTACAGGTACAATAAACACCTGCTTATACGGTTAAATTACAAACTTAATTCAGAAATTATTTTGTATTTTTTTTTAAAACTATTCATCCTATCAAGTTCGAAATAATTTTCCTAGAAAGTTTTTATAAAGTTCTACTTTTGAGATTTTTTTCATATTTTTAAAACTTATGGTTCAAAAGTTAGAGGGGGGGGGGACGCATATTTTTTTACTTCTGGAGCGATTATTTCCGAAAATATTTACATTATCGAAAAATGATTTTAGAAAACCCCTATTCATTTTTAAATACCTATCCAACGATGTATCACACGTGAGGGTTGAAATGAAAAAAAAAATCACTCCCCACTTTACGTATAGGGGAGGTACCCTAATAAAAAAAAATTTTCCACTTTTTATTTTACCACTTTGTCGGCGTGATTGATATACATATTAGTACCAAATTTCAGCTTTCTAGTGCTAACGGTCACTGAGATTATCCGCGGACGGACGGACGGACGGACGGGCAGACATGGCGAAACTATAAGGGTTCCTAGTTGACTACGGAACCCTAAAAAGGTTTTACTCAGCCAGTATAACTATGCCTTTATTCTTGATTGGTGATTGATTACTTTATATTATATTATCTTTCTTTGGACATGTATAGCAACATTCGCAAAAGGCATACGCGTTTTATCCAGTTGGAAAATTTTGAAATAAAAAAATCAGGTTCAGTTAAGTTTTCTATTTTCAAAGTAAAATCGCAAAATAATTCAAACAAGTAACAATATCAAGTTCTTAGTGGTTAAAGAGTTTTTATTTTTGTGGAACTATGCATTTCCCTATTGAATCTATGGTATTGAAGGTTGCCTAATTATTACGATATTTTGCCAAAGCTACGAGGCCACCGTTTGAATATTGACCTGTATACTACATATTCACACGTCGCAGTTATTAATCAACGCCCATCGAAAAAGCGTGTGGTGTTAAATGCCATTGTTGCGGTATTGAATGTGGCAAAGTTATGAGTTAATCCATAACGTCGCCATACTTGTTGGTGTGTCGCGGTGACGCAGGCGGCGCGTCGAGCTGCGGGTTCGCGCGCGTTATTGGCGGCACTGTGCTCGGGTCAACTCTGCAACAAACCGGGTGCGTTGTGTAAAAACATACCGATGGATCTATTTCACTTTTTCCGTGAGGTTATATACTCTCACCAGAAAAGTGGTAGTACTGGGACATTAAGATCACTTATCACGTGGAGATGACGTTAATTAGTGGGAATGATATATAAAAGAGCATGGATATGGATATCAAAGTAAAAGTTACCTGTACGGGTCTTGCCTGGCTTCTGTGTAATCGCCGCGGTTCTTGCGCCTAAGCTCGTCATAAGTGAGCCCAGGGCGCTTCGTGCCTGGCTCCATTGAGGGGAACCCACCACCTAAAATGACCAATTTTCACGGTTTTTGTTTATCCTTTTTTAACTTTTCTGGAAAAGAAAATACCTATTTAATCGGTGTGTCCCCATCTGTCTCTGCCCCACGCAACAGGGGCGGCAGAGATGGGAAGGACTCCTGCCCATCTGTCCCACGTGCCCTCCAGAGACAGATGGGTATAGTTTTATTCCCATCCGTCCCCGCAGGCACAGGTGGGAAAGAAATCATTCCCATCTGTCCCCGGTGAGCACAGATAGTTAGGAATCGTTCCCATTTGAATTTGATGTAACTATTTTACATCATTATCACATAGCTAAAGATACTTACTATCAAATAGTTCAAATACGATACTATATATGTATATTGGCCTTCTAGTCGAACGAATTTATCCATATCTATCTATTATATATATCGTCGCCTAGTACCCACAACAAGCCTTATTGAGCTTGCTGTGGGACTAGGTTGATTTGTGTAAGATTGTCGCATAATATTTATTTAACTTTTATGTATAAAACAAAGTCGTGTCGGTTACACCATTTATAACTCTAGAACGGCTGGCCCGATTTTAATAATGGTTTTTATTTATTTTTATTTACCTCTGCCCCGATCAGCAGAAAAACTATTAAAATACTGGAGAAAAAAAAATGTAGTTGGCGGTACGAAATTCGCCGGGTCAGCTAGTTTATAATAAAATACATAGAACGGAACCGTGGCAGGCACAAATGGGATTAGTTTCCTTCCAATAGGGAACAGAAGGGAAGGATGGGAATCGAACTACTGCCATCTTTTCCCGGCCGGCACAAATGGGAAGGATACATCCCCATCCTTCATGAATAAAAAAAAATCGTCGCAAAAACAACGTCTGCGATTGGCTGTAATCAGGCTTGCCCAGAAAGAAACACACTTATACCTAGATCGATTTTCCACCTTCTCTATTATTGCTCCAACCGATAACAAAAATAAATGAATAATACCTTACTGGGGCATGTACAAAACGCGCCTAGCCTAGCAGTAAGAGGTTCCCTCCAGGACCCATAGGTTTTTACCACACTGTACCTATAAGCTGACCTTCGTTATCGTGGCGATAGGAATCGTCGTTGAAGACCGGGCGGTCGGTGTCCAGGTCTAGGGAGCTGCCGGGGCCCGCGTCCGAGTATATGTCGTTCGGCCCGGCGCCGAACAGGCTTGGAGTGTTTTGAATGTTCCCCGCTCTGAAATCATGTCACAAATATTTACGTTCAAGCCTCTGCTTTAAAACACCTGGCCTGGAGCTCCTGGAGCTACAAGATACAAACGTGTAGTATTATTTTCGTATTGAGAGTTCTTTTCAAATACTTACAGGATATCTTTTTACAACTATAACAAAATACTGCCACTATAGCCTACAGTACAGTGCAAGTTCAAGTACAGTAGTTTAAAGGTAGCATTGGGTGGCAGGCGCTTACGGTTTATTGGTTTATACGGTTTATGTCACTTTTTTATTATTGGACATACCCTTACAGCTGCTGAACAAGTGTCAATGGAATTTCCTGCAATCAGCTAGTATCCTACAGTACAGGGCATGCCAGAGTCCTAGATTACCCGCCCTTGATCGTGTACTTATAAGTATAGGTTGATACTTATAGAATCGACTCCCGGTCTCCTGACTGGGTTGACAACTTAATTAACTACAGGGATTTCCGGTAGAATATTCTCACCCTCCTCCTGGCTTTCCGTCCCTTTTGTCACGGAGCAGTTGTCCAATGTAGCTCCCTGGTAATGCCATCAATTTTTCAGCACATGCCTCTTGGTAAGACAGCTTCCCAACAAAGTAACCAACCAACACCGCAAATGATATTTTCGGAATTGCACCAAATCGGGGATTTGGTTTGAAATATCCTGAAATGCGAAATAATTTCAATTAGCTTTGTTGCCAAACCCGAAGGGGAATAAGACCATTACGGACCAGTACTATTTTGTTAGTACTGTCGGCAGCAGCAGTAGCTGAACGGTAGAGGTGTTCAAAATAACCTCCACGCGCTACTGTTGACTATACCTACACCTATTTTGAGTTTATTGGCCTTTACTATGCATAAACTTAAGTTCCGTACATAAAATGCCTTTATTTAAATACTTATAGTACATTACTAATGAATAACAATAAATTGAAATAGTGTTTAGCTGCGCACGCGGCTTTGCCAGTTATTTAACCATGAAAAGGCACCAAAGCAACAGAGGTCCTGTTGCATTTATAACATTAATATGGATTTCACCAGCTAAAATATAAATCAGATATCACTACTATAATAAAGATCGAGGAATTATTAAACATCCTGGAAATCATACTTATTTTAAGCTCAGCCCCACAAAAACAATTCAAAAAATGTGTTTATAATAATTTTAACATGTAGCTATAAAGTTCAAAAATTCACATTACACACTTATATTAAATTGCTACATTAATTATCAGCGGTTCTCAAACATTTTTGGTGACGGAATCCTTTTGGAATGCGAACATTTGACGGAGCCCCAAAATTTAAAATTATATATAACGTGTTACACCTAAGACTAATAACCTGAAAACTGTTTGTTCAGAATCGAGAGTGGAGTCGATTGCAGTATATCTTAACACGGGTATACTTTTTCTTTAACTGTCCAATTTTTTACATGTCGAGTCTAAAAATTTCGAATACTACAGTTTACCATTCTATCGAGAGGTTAGGAGATAGAGGTTGAATATTTAATAATGGCTGGCAGCTTAAACAAATTTGTTTTTTCACTTTACGTAGTGTCATGTAGGTTGTCATTTTCAAGTATGTCATCTTTTGGATTTATGTAATGTAATGTCATATAAATTGACAAAGTAGGTTGATAGGTTGACATGACACGATACATGTAGACGTGACAAAAACGCAACAAATGTTGAGTTAACAATTGAATAGAATTGCAAGGAAAACTAAACATACGAATAACTTTCAAAATAATTTAGTGATTGAAAAATAAATACCCTAGATTAATTAGCAATAATAAAAATCATTTGGGGTGTCTGGGGTTTTTAGTGGCTCAAGTAACACGTTGTATATATGTGCTAGACGGATAGAAGGGCTGGTTTTTGTTTTTTTTTTTCTCAATATTAAAACTATTCTTGCGGAGCTGCTAGAGGCTTTGCCCTAGCACACTTTGAGAATGGCTGAATTATAGTATCTATGTATGTATGAAAAATGTTCTCTTTTTTTACAACAATACAAATGCAGTTTCCTAGCCTAATCGGTAGTGTCCGCAGGGACAGTATGTTGGTAAGGGCATTTATTTGTGTGATTAAGAATTGCACCATGCAGTAACATCTTATTGACATGTAAAACAAGTTGCTTGAACCTTTTGCTTTAAAAATGTCAAATATATGGACCTGTAACATTACGATGGAGTCCAAACTCATTAAGCTGGATTTCTCACTCACTCTTGTTATCTGATATTGATGTTAAATTATAGCATTTACTCCTAAAGTTCTCTCAATGAATTGAAACATGAAAGTGTATTTCGCAGGGCAAGATAGCATATAGCATATTGGCTATTTTAAATTTGATATTGTTACAGGATATAACTTTGAATAGTTTTTATTATTATTCACAGCAATAGATTATTGTCAGTAAAACACATTGGTATAGCAAAACAGTATTTTACAATCAGATATTACATAAGCATATGTGGCACTCCAGTGGGCATTTTGCGGGCACTTCATTTGGTAAGGTTTACAATGTAATGTTTACAAAATATAGAGTTTTTTCACACTATGTAGACAATTAAAGATTGGTACATGACAACAGGTATGTTTCAAATACTAAATACGTGTACTTATATATTTTTTGTATCCTTACTTGATCCTTACCAAATGTCGTGCCCGCAAAATGTCCGCTGGAGTGCGACATATGTACATAAAATAAGATAATTTGTTGAAACAGTAGTAATTATTAATCACGATAATAAATAGACTCTGCGCAAAAGAAAGTATTATTGATAGTTGATATTTTGTTGAATAAAGAAGCATTAATACGAAATTACAAAGGTACTGTAAAATAATTTTAAATAATTACTTATCTATAGGTCATACTTAAAGTACAGCTTCTTTATCCATAACAATTATATTTTATTTCAGAATCAAAAATTATATATTTGAGTTAGTGAACTTATTAACTTAAAACTGGATGCTGATAAATAATCATGTGTTAACCCACATGACCACCATTTTGAGAAAATGGTGCTTGTGCTTATGAGATTTTTTAAGGTTGGGCCTTGTTTGTTCTAAAAACTAGAAATAAATTAAAGTAACTGTTGTTAATCACCTAAAACATGTTTCAAAGTACTTAAATATGGTATACTTTTCTAAAAAGACATAAGTTAACATCAATAATTGCCATTTTGCTTATTGCTAAATAATATAGAACATTAATATTCTCTAAATATGTGTCATAGCACTTAACACTGTTTTGTTTAATTTTAGAATGTTGCTTTTATAGCAAAAATTAAATGTGTCAAAGCATGTAACACTTTTTCGATTCATAACATACAGCATTAAACTATATTTTGCAAAAATCAATCATGTTGCCTTGTCATAAATAATGTTGCTTTTTCATTTTGCAATAATAACTTAAGTACACTATTTTCTTATTTTAACCATCCAAACCTATGAATGACGAACAACAGTACCCTAAACATGCATTTCATTTTTTTTAATGATTATTTAATGATTTTAATTTAAGTGATTATCGCAATAGTGTGTTAAGACACATGTAACTTTCTTGACAGTATAAAAGAATGTTACACGTTTTCAAAACAAGTTATGGGACTCGAAGCATTATTGCAAAATCCAGATCACATTAAAATTCAAATCATCTTTTTTTGTGTTGTGGGTTGTCACACTATTGCTTGTCAGTATCCAACTATGTTAAACTACTTAATATAAAAAAAACTAAAACTAATAGGTACATTAAAGATTTAATTTGACCCACTGCCCCAACCTCCTCCCCCGATTCATCTATCTTGTAACATGCAGATCTATGAAGCGGCCGAGGAGGCCAAGTCCAGCCTGTCCGCAATCATCTGCAGGATACTGTTACTGCTAAAGCCACCAGAAAAAATACACAATCTTATGAATTAATACTTCAATATATAAATACATACTCTTTACTTCATAAATAATCTTGGATTACGTCATCACAACTTGTCATTAATCTTCATGCACTGACCTTTCTGAATAGCGATGTAAGTGGTGACGCCGAGTGAAGTGCCGAGGGGCAGCGACCGCTGGTAAAAACTCTCTCGGTTGCACTGCCCCAAGACTCGAAGCTCATCCGCGGAGAATTTGTACGAGCCCTTCAAACGTACGAAATAATGAAAATAAAGTCTTCGCACGAAACTTTCTCTACGAAGCCATTTCAATAAAATGTTATGAAATTAACCTTTCCATACCTGTGAAGGCGAATTTTGCCGCTGCCCCGGCGCCCCAGGATTGAGCTGTTGTCCTGATCCATCAGGTTGGTACCCGAATACATTTGGGTCATTCATCGCATTACTATATTATTCACCACTAATCAATCTTATACAGTCATCAATCAACTTTATTTTCTTAAAACCGCGCTGCGCTGTTTCTGTTACCTTTTACTGCTTTTAGACTTTGAGGCTGGTTGAGTTGACACTGTTGACAATGACACGACACTTGACAATTCCAGACAATGACGTTTTTTTTTTTCATTTTTGTGCAGTGGACGAGGCAAAAACCATGGGCCTTGCTGCCTTCATATATCTATAGGTATCAATGATAAGTATTTTAAAACTAATAATCCGGCTCGAACTGATAATTAGCGATTTACTAGCAAACGAATTGACGAATATAACAAGACCCTTATGAAGATCGTTTTTCGCCTTCTAACTCCATAACCCCTTGATCGATACTGCTCATATACGAGCTATAGATGCTGAGTTATGGATGTTATCTATTATAGATATTGTCGTCTAGTACCCAAAACAAGCCTTATTGAATGCTTATTGAGCTTACTGTCGGACTAGGTAGGTTTGTGTAACATTGTCCTATAATACTTATTTATTGTTTATACGAACTTTCAAATTATATGTATCTCTGTTACAACCCCAACAAATTTCATAAAGATCAAAAAAACATTACGAAAGTTATCGCGGAACACACGCTCAAAATCAAGAAGCCATCGAAATGTCGACACATTGCAGTAGCCAGTGACAGTTGTGTCCGAAGTTGTTTGTAAAACCGGCAGTAGACATTGATATTTGTAGGGCCCAATCTGTTTTGTACCCTGCCTCTCCCTAACTCCTCCTTCAGCTCCCTAAGGGCCCTAACTATTATTACACCTCCCAACCTGACAGATTGGGCCCTACAAATTGCAATGTCTAATACCGGTTTAAGACCTTCGCCTCGCGCTCAGCTTACTCAGCTTGTTCGATTATGACATTTATAACCGATAGGTATATCAAGAACTAGCTTTCCGCCCGCGACTTCGTCCGCGTATAATACGGTTCCTCATACAGAGTTTCATATCCAATTTTATCTTCTTAACTAACTTTTGTTAATCCCCGAACCATCTTCTTAATCTATTTATACTTATTGCTATTTTGGCGAAAAAACGTGTAACGTAGACATAGTTTCAGTTACAAATAATTGTTAATATGCAAATAATAACGTAAATGTACCCTATTATTTGCGTAACTTCTTTGTGTACTATATTGTGGTGGTTTTATTTGGCGATACGATGACCGAACTATTGTAATGGAACGGAAATAGGTACAATAATTCCTAGTAAATCTCAAACCAAAAAAATAGTAAATCTCTATACTAACTTTCAACCCCTTTTTAGCCCCGTTCTAGGTTGAATTTTGAAAAACGCTGAAATTGCGTTTTTTTTATTATTATTAGTAAACTTACGAAGTTTCAAATCTCTAACTCCGGTTGGTCACCGCCCATGTCACCGCCTAGACATCTTCCCTACCTTGTCTCTGGCAGAAATCCCGGAAAGCGGTAGTTGATGCCGAACCTCATGCATCCGAGTATAATTTCTGTTAGAGGTTGAATTTTAAAAAACGCTGAATTTATTTAATCGCTATAATTATTAGTAAACGTACGAAGTTTCAAATCTCTAACTCAAAATTTTAAACCCCACCGATACAAACTTTTACCCCCTTAGGGGTTTGAATTTTTCAAAATCGCTTCTTATTAGTTGTACAAATTGTAAATTTAACTCGTCCTGCAAATTATAACTTTCTAGCTTCAGTTTTTACGGCCTCCCTTTATTACAGACTTTTCAACCTCGTTTCAACCCCTCTGGGGTGTAATTTTGAAAAACGCTGAAATTAGTTTCTTTGCCTTGAAGTAAGTAGCTTACAAACGAACTTTAAAGTCTGTCACAAAAAAAAAAATCTCTACACAAACTTTCAACCCCTTGTTTACCCTGTTAGAGGCATCTTTTTTTTTTTTTAATACCACGACGGTGGCAAACAAGCATACGGTCCGCCTGATGGTAAGCAGTTACCGTAGCCTAATGGACGCCTGCAACCCCAGAGGATTTACATGCGCGTTGCCTACCCTTTAGGGACCTATACACTCCTTTTTTGAAGAACCTCATACTGTAGCCCACTGGGAAAACCTCGGCAGGGAGTTCATTCCACAGCCGCAGCGTTCGTGGGAGGAAATTCCTCTTAAATCGTACTGTGCGCGACCCATTGGGCTTCAGGGTGTGGGGATGAACACCCTGCCGGCGGCGAGCGGTGCGGTGATAAAAAGCTGCCGTGGGCATCATATCAAACAGTTCTTCAGAGCACAACCCATTGTACAAGCGATAGAACACGCATAAGGAGGCAAAGTCCCTCCTAAGACTCAAAGGTTCAATATCGCTCGTGAGTTTGGGATCGTCGACGATCCGCACAGCGCGCCTTTGCACCGAGTCAAAGGGCCCAAGCTGGTATCCGGGTGCTCCCGCCCAAAGGTGACAACAGTACTCCATGTGGGGTCTGACTTGCGACTTGTATAGGAGCAGTCTCTGCCCCGGAGTGAAGTATCGCCTCGCTCTATTGAGCACACCGAGCTTTTTGGATGCCAGCTTGGCCTTCGCTTCAAGGTGACTACGGAATTGGACGTCACTGGAAATGTCGACACCGAGGATCCCAATACTCTCTGACATTGTAAGGGTTGTGCCTTGGAACTGAGGGGCCACAGTAAATGGGGTTTTCTTAGCTGTGAACGCGCAAACTTGTGTCTTTGTGGGGTTGAATCGGACTAAGTTGTCCTGACCCCACACGTTACCGAGACTCCAGAAAGAGTATTCTCGATATCGGACACAAGTTTTTCACGACTCTCTACCACAACGGATCGAGGGATATTGGCACGGCCCGTGTAACAAGCATCCCCAGTACTGTCGTCCGCATAACAATGAATGTCGCCGATAACAGCAAAAACAGCGTTGGGGATAGCACGGAGCCTTGCGGGACACCAGCGTTAATGCCCATGCTTTCGGAGCAACTTCCGTCGACTACGGCTCGTATGCTTCTGCCGGACAAAAAGCTGGCAACCCATCTGCACAATCCCTCGGGCAGGTCGTAAGCTGGCAACTTCGACAGAAGACCTCGATGCCAGACCCGATCGAACGCCTTAGCTATATCAAGGCTGACTGCCAAGGCCTCTCCCTGACTCTCTATGGCTGAAGCCCAGCGGTGAGTGAGATACACTAGAAGGTCACCAGACGAGCGACCGTGGCGAAAGCCATACTGGCGATCACTGACCAGGTCGTACTCTTCTAGGTATCCCAGGAGCTTTGCATTGATTATGCGCTCCATAACCTTAGAGAGAAGGGAGGTTATAGCGATAGGCCTGTAATTCGACGGGTCCGAACTGTCGCCCTTTTTAGGCACAGGGTGCACGAGGGCAGTCTTCCATGAAGACGGCACTTGCCGTTTGTGGTAAGAGAGTGTGAAAAGGCGCGTTAGCACGGGACACAACTCAGGAGCACACCGTTTGAGCACAACTGCTGGTATGCCGTCTGGCCCGCTCGACTTGTGAACGTTTAATGATAGCAGCTCCCGTCGGACATCACTTTGCTTGATGGTAATTTCCGGCATCGAGGACGCGCACCATGGGATGGAAGGCGGTACGATGCTGCCATCATCATTCAGGGTCGAGTTCGAGGCGAAAAGAGTACCAAGAAGATCGGCTTTGTCTTTTGCACTATGGGCCAGATTACCATCAGCAGTTCGCAGTGGTGGTAAAGACGACCGACAAAAGTTTTCCTCGGCAGCTTTAGCGAGTGACCAGAAGGCACGACTCCCGGTGGGGTAGCCCGCTAGCTACCCCACCAATTCTGCCGACGAAATCGAATTTGGCTCTGGCAATGGTTGTTTTACTGGACCTCGAGGCAGCGTTTAATTTGCGTTTCACATCAGATACGTTGGGATCCTTATCAGTAACGGCCTTGGTCCAAGTCCTGTAAGCAGCTTGCTTGCGAATTGTAGCTTCTCTACAGGACCGATTAAACCAAGGTCGTTTCTTTGCTCCTGCAGCTATTACCGAGTTGGGAATGAAGCAATCCATTCCCGCCAGTATAGTCTCGGTGACTTCGGCTGTACAGGAGTCAGGATCATCTGATGTGAAGCAGAGCTGCCTCCACGGGTATGACGCGTAGAATTCACGCAATCCATCCCAATCTGCTGACGTATACTGCCACACGCGTCGCGAGCTAGTTGGCCGCGGTGGATCAGGCCGCGCGCAAGGTGCCAGCGTCCGGACGAGGCAGTGATCGGACGAGCCGAGAGGTGCATTCACTGAGACGGAATATCCGTCCGGACGTGTGGTCAGCAGGAGGTCCAGTAAAGAGCTTGTATGGTCCTCGATGTCTGGTATTCTCGTGGGAGAACGTACCAATTGCGAGAGACCATAGGCCAGAGAAAATTCGTAAGCAGACCTCCCCGCATAATCGGTGGACCGAGAGTCTAGCCACTCAATGTGGTGGGCATTAAAATCCCCCAAAATCACCAATTCAGCGGATGGGTACTGCTCGAGAACTCTGTCGGTCGTCACTTGTAGGTGCTCGAAAAGCCGTTTTGTGTCCGTGTCACCGCTGTGAGACCTGTAAAGGCACGCGTAGACGCGGGTGTGGCCGCCGAAGTCCACACGCACCCACAGCACTGACAGGTCCCTGTCTTCATAAGCATGGAGGCGGCGACAACAGACATCCTGCCGAGCGTACATACATACTCCGGCACGCCTCACAAACCTGTGTTCGAGCATATAACCGGGGTATAACAGGTATGATGTATCGGCCGGGCAGGATATCTGTGTCTCCGTCAGGAACAGAAGGGTCGGCTGCGCAGACTCGAGGTGGTGGTGTACTGCGTTTAGATTTGAATGCAGTCCCCTGATGTTGCAGTAGTCCACTTTTGTGGAAGGGGACTCCGCTGAAGAACTGTTCCTTTTCTTTTGTTTTCTCGCCATGTTGTTTTAGAAGTGTGTATAGGAAATAAAGGAGGATTCACTGTGTCGACAGCAGAAAGGACAAGAAGACGAAACAAACCGACCGAGGAACGATGTGGGAGGTGCAGTTTGCAGGCGCGGCGTACGGAAGGGCCCCCGGTCCCCCCCTGTTGCATCTATTGATAATGGCGGCAATTGTTTCGGGAAAGTGTTTCGCGACTTGAAAGCAGATGTCAGCGGTCAGATGATCAGAGCCCGGTGCTCTCTTATGACTGATTGTATTTAGAGTTTCCAGAATCTCTATCTCAGTGAATAGGGGTTCTTCCAGGGTGTTAGGGGGTACCGACATTTGTTTCCTAATATAGCTCTGCTCGGTTGTGTCGGAACTCTCGTCGTCGTCAGGATAAAAGGTTTTTAGAAGTGCCTCTGCTGTTTCGGTACTGATCTTGGTGTACGTTCCATCTGGAACCTCTAATGTAGCTGGGGGTTGAGTTATTGGTCGTGTTCCGATAATCCGGTTGGTCACCGCCCAGACATCTTCCCTACCTTGTCGCTGGAAGAAATCCCGGAAAGCGGTAGTTGATGCCGAACCGCATGCATCCGAGTATAATTTCTGTTAGAGGTTGAATTTTAAAAAACGCTGTATTTACTTTTATTGTTTTATAATTATTAGTAAACGTACGAAGTTTCAAATCTCTAACTCAAAATTTTAAACCCCATCCATACAAACTTTCAACCCCCTTTTTATCGCCTTAGGGAATGAATTTTGAAAAACCCCTTCTTAGTGGATACTAACGTTATAAAAACTGCCTATTGTGAAAAATTCAGCTCTCTAGATCCAACGGTTCGGGCTGGGCGTTGATCTAGACACGCGGGAGCGTGTCAAGCTAAGTTCAAGCAAAGGAACTGGCTAGCCAGCGCCAAGTGTATATTACACGAACCACTTGGTGCCACTTTTGACCCTTCTATAACTCAAAACCTCTTTAACGTAAACACATAAAACTACGTGTGTTTAATTATATCCATAAGGACATCTAGAAGCCCAAATTTCATGAAGCTAGCTCAAACGGTTATAAAGATATGAAGGTTAAAAAGTCGTAAATTTTAGCACTGACTGACTGACTGACATATAGTACCTAAATCTAACCTACTTCCAGGTTAGATTTGACTTGGCCAGTTTTTATCAGAATTAAAATATATATATATATATATATATATATATATATATGTTGAATAACTTTATAAAATGACTGATGTAATGAAAACTGGCCAAGTCAAATGTATCTCACATTTTTAAATAACAGCAATTGTTATAAGTATCAAATAAAGCAAAGAAATAGAGTTTAATACTTGTTCATAACGTTATTTTGTTCCTATAAATACATATTTGGATTTTGCATAGAACTTGGCACTCATTTAGATATCCATTCTTTTTGCGGCGAAGCCCACAGCCAAGCATAATTTTTGTATTGAACTTGGCTCTCCTTTTTTACATTTATGTTTTTGGTGGGATTTAAGTGAGTCAAGTCAGTCAGTCAGTCAGTCAGTCAGTCAGTCAGTCAGGACTTTTACGTTTATATATATAGATTTTCTCAACCCCTTGATCGATCCTGCTTTTATACGAACTGTCAAATTATATAATGTGGGTTTCCTTATTAGGGGTGATAACTAAATCCTACTTATATATTTCACAAAGTAATTTAATACTCGAGGTACACTGAACACATATGTATACCGGTACATAATTTTTGTTTAATTTTTCTTCGCCATCGTACAGCGCGCCAGTCGCACTTGGGGGGATGGCAGCTAGGGAATGGTCCCGGGAATTCACAACTCAGTGAGAACCGGTACCGACAAATGAAAATCCCGGTTCTCGGTTCTTTTCGGTACTGGGGAGGAAGGATTTTTTTTTACACGTACTAGTGTCAAATTTTCCAGTGATATTATTGTTATTACCTTTGAAATTGTATGGATCATTGTTTGTTGCAATTATTTGTGAAACATCAATGCGATTGACTAACTATATTGTTTTAAAGCCGAAATCCTGACTATCATTTTCACACATTTCCTTCAGTTTTTATCTCATCACATTACTCTTCGTTCGGTTGCTTCTTATATATCAACGTGTATAGTGTTAGTGTCACGTCACGTGTATAGTGTTAGTGTCACGTCACATGTAACGTGACGGTATCTCTATATACTTGTGTAGAAATAGTTATGTCGATGTCTTTAAAGAACCAAAAAATAGTCAAAAGTCAGTTGTTTTTAAAGTCATTTGGTATTTATCAAAAACTTTTCATTTTAACTCGATTAACTCAAGACCAGGCTTAAACTGATTACATGAATCAAGGCAGCTTTCGAATGTCAAAAATAGATTACGATTTCGAAAAAGCCTTGATACGCTAAGGTGGGCTTGTATCTGGGGCCGTCTGCATGATATTGGTATTCCCTAAAAACAAAACCAACCTCATAAACGCAATCTAAGAAATATTCTTGTAGCGTAACCTCTTTGGTCCTTTTTGGGAAGTCACGAACGATATCTCACGCAAGCTTCAAGTCTACATGAACCGCTTCCTCCACCGGATTTTCGGTACTACTATCTACTGGTCCGTGAAAAAATACAACGCTGTTGACATTCTTCAATAAGAACCCGATCTATCAATAGTAACTAAGGGATAAATTCGCCTTTAAACTTTCTTTCTTATTTGTTATATACTGACTTTCTACTTTCCCTATTTTTACTTACTTACGAATATAACAGGTTGTAAGTATAGTATTTTTATTCTTAAGGCTCCTTATTCCCTAAAAGGTCGAAAAAGTCTATTAATGAAAAAAGTATTAGTAATACAAAAAAATACTTTTAAACCATATTTATTATTATTAAGTACCCAAAAATACGATTCTTACAGAAAGTGTCCTGTGAAGTGTGATTTATAGGTCATTTTGAAAAATTCATACTAAATTCAAATTTACCACTATAGAAAAAAATATAAAAATTAATTTGGTCAAAATTTTTATTATCGTGATAGAAATATACTTGAACTTTGCTATGGTAATATTTTTCAGGGCAAAATATTTATAGTGTTTTCGTGGAAAAAATGAAATTATAGTATTTCATTTTCATCACTGGTGTTCATCAAAAAACTGGCATATAATCAGAAGGCATTTTGTCTATTATCCAAGACGAATGTTCGATTTTTATTTCCATGCCCGTCTCAGACATGATATACTCAATTGAATTTTAATCAAATTTAATAAAAATTGTTACCTTTTCTTAAGCGTAATTTTGAAATGAACGGTACATCTAACTGGAAAATCCGGAAAGGCCTTCCTAGACAACCAATTTATTTCATATTTTACTCGTTAAAATGTAATATTTGCTCCAATGACCGTCTAGATAAAGAAATAAACAAAATATTATATGCATCAATAGTTGATTAAAAAAAACTAAGTATTTTCGCCTTAGTCTTTCGAAGATAACGAAGTATTTGGTGAAATTCGCGCGTTTTGGGAATAAGGCCTCTTAAAATCATTGAAAATGCGACCAAAAGAAAATCGCTAACTTTAAAAGAGCGGTTTGAATAGCAACCCGTAAAGAAAAAAAACATACGCGAGGGATGGCGGTAGTGTTCATTATATTATAGCGAAAATTTGCAAAATCTCGAACAAAATAACTCAGTACCGAAAGAACCGGGAATTCCCGGTTCCGAGCCAGTACCGGAAATCTCAGTACCGGTTCTGAAAAAGGCACCGGTACCGCAATCCCTAATGGCAGCGTACACACTTTCAGGCAACCCTCCTCTATTACCGCCCCAGTCCAAGTTGGGTCAGTTCGGGTTGCACAGGGCGGTTCCTTGTCACTCCAGAGGAGCTTAAATACAGTGAGCCATCCGGTTGCCTTCGGTCACTTTGACTACGCGTCATTGCTTTAACTAACAGTAAATAATAATATTGGCAATCTTAATATTAATTCATATGAACTAACCTAGGATAATGTATTATCTTGGTTTTGTATTAATGCGGATGTAAACTGATTTTAGGTTCACTTGCAGTGTCAGACAAAAAATAAAAAACTTCTTAACTCGAATCAATTTATTAAGTGTGACCCGGCGGACAGGCGAGCTATTTATTTAGCTTTGTTTACGCTGTCGATGGTGTTGTCGCATGGTGTTGCCGAGGTAGCTGTTGTTGGGCAGTTGCATCAGCCTTTCCTCGCACAGCGGGATGTACGAGTAGCGCCCGTAGAAATGCCCGAATATAAACGCAATCAATACCTTAGGTAACGCTCCGAGATGTGGGTTTCTCTTCATCAACCCTAAAATAAGAAAACATTCAAGGAAGCAAGAAAGAATTGAAAGGAACATTATCGCGCCATAAAGTAATAAAACTAATAATTGGCAAGACTGACGCATACTGCCATAATTATTGATACAAAAGTTTGATCAGGTACAAGCAGCAACAGAAAATGACGAGAATAAAATAAAGTACGATCAACCAATTTGATTCCTAGGCCACTGTAGAACCTTGTCGTAATGATAGTTACCCGTAGATACGTATAAACGTAACCTATTCGCTACCAAACTAGCTATTGCGACAAAGTTCTAGAGTGGCCTAGGAATCAAATGGTTGATTCTACCTACATTAGTGCAAAATTCTCACGTTTTTGATATAAAGTCGTGACCAGGTCTTGCTGTAGAACACTACACTATGTTCTTGTATCAAATAATAAATATATTACAATATATAATATATATAAATATATGTACCTACACCGTGTCCAAAAAGTTCGAATACACTTTGGAGGTCTTATAACTTTTTTGTACGAATAGTTATTGTAGTGAAATCTGTATTTTATTAAAGCTATACTAATATACAAAATATGCTGCAAATATTTTGGACTAACTCCACCTCTTACCTATTTTACTAGCTGACTACATTTTTCAACTCAATCTCACGCGCCACGCACCGCTTTCAAGGTTATTTCGTCCCAAATATGCTCGATATCTTTTTTTTCACTGTCCATATTTGCTATTTTATAATAATGTGACCTACAAGTGCCTACAAGGCATGTAAAAACATACCAAATCAATGTAATAAACGCAAATCTGGAGAATGGAGTGGCCGTTTACTTTCGGCAATATAATCATCGAAATTAGCTTTTCTCAAAGCTTGAACAACGTTTGGACTGTTTTGAGCACAATTTTGTGAGAAAATAATTTAATTTTTATTCCTAAACACAGTTTTCAAATTTTCAGGAGCGTTTTTCGACGAAAACCTCTGATTTATAATTTTCATTATTAATGTGCGACTTTATCGGTAAATATAACGAAATTTGGCCCCACATATTTAACTGAACCCCACACTACCACCAATAGTTCCCTCTGGAGTCTGGGAACATTAACCTCATGGTTTAGGCTGTTTTTTATACTTGCTGCTCACAAACGACCGTTTTGAGCATTGTAAGGCTATTTTAATTCAATGAGTTTCTCGTCAGAAAATCAACTCCTTCCTGCGTGCCAGGGATGTATTGAGTTGGATTATGTACTCTAATTTTCTCGATTGCTACGGAAAAACGATGAACTTCACGTTTATTGTAGCTATGATATCCAGGATCCACCTCCAAAATACCACGTAAGGATCTCCTCAAAATTTTCAGATCGGCAGTTGATTTTTGGATAAAGCGGCTTTTGTCCTCTAAACTTGCACTCTCACGATATTTAGTATTTTAATGGTTCTAGCTGCGTAGCTGACCAGATCTTTTCCTGTCTTCTAAAGAGGAGCTATTTTAAGACCTTCTCATTGTTGTGTAAACGAGATTGCGTTTGATTCCAAAAAGTTTTACAAACACCTTTGCAGTCGCCATTACGAAATTTTGTACTAAATTGTTAATCGAAAGTACTTCATTGAAGAGTGAAGATAAATTTCAAGTCCTTGGCGTTTTTTACCATTACATTATGTTCAAGTTAAGTTATTCTTTAGATTAATATAATAAATGGATGGCCTGCAGCCTGTATGCCTTCAGGGTCAACGCAAAAATATGTGTATTCGAACTTATTGGACAGGGTGTAGGTAATAATACTTAGTACTAGTTGCACTACTAGTAGTAAGCCGAAGAAACTTGTGCTGCTTACTGTTCTAAATTTGTATGCTCTTATTATTCGTTCTTACTTCAATGAAAGTTTCCTATGGCGTTCCTGCTAATTCTTAGGTAGGTGTATATATACCAAACAACCAAATTTTTTTTGTACAGGGGTTAAAAGCACGACGTTCCTTAATTTTTGCCTGTATAACATACACATATGAATAATCTCTCATGATTTAAGGTTGTCCAGCGTTGTCGCTGTTGCACAGCGATACGCTCGGCGCGGGATCATAACAGCCTTCACCTCATCGGCTCGCCGTCGAGTAGGTGTTGCCCATACACAAACACGGAAATGCAGCAGCCTAGTACTGTACCGCCGCTTATAAGGGGGTTTTTATAGGATATTTTGCATCGCCGATAGCAGTCTGCGCGAATTCGTCATTCTTACCAGCTGCGAGGCAACGACCCGACGTAAGCGGGGAGACTCTCCGAGTTCCGACGTAAGCACGATTACGGTGTGTCGACGACGCGCTGCTCAGCTTGTACCGAGGCGAGGCGATGCTGTTCCGATGTCGGTAAGTGTGCGTTACAGTATTGGGCTACCATATAAATAAAACCGAACACCTCGAGTTGAGTCCGTGCCTAATATACCATGCCGAGCCTATTGATGTGCGACAACGACAACCTTTAAGTATTCCGAACGGGAACATTCTTTAAGTTAAGAATAATACGAGAGCAGTGTCAGGCAAGGCAAGCGACATTAGTCGAACCACACACACGCCTACTAACCATAGGGCCTACCGTGAACGCCGAAAATCAAATTTTCGATATACCTACATAATATAGAGATAGTTAATGCAATGACGGTTGATAGTTACAGTGTCTGAGAGGCAACCGGATGGCTCGCGGTATTTAAGCTCCCTACGTGTTGTGGAACCACCCTGTGCAACCCGAACTGACCCACGTTGGACTTAGGGAATTGAGAGAGGCGGGAGGAGGACGAAAAACCAAGTCCAACGTGGGTCAGTTCGCTTAAATACCGCGAGCCATCCGGTTGCCTCGCGGACACTGAAACTACGCGTCATTGCTCTGAATAAGAGACAGACAACGAAATTTCAATTATGGACTTTCACGGTAGGCTCGCAGTGCCGCGTCGACAAAGAATTTTTCGGCTTGGCTGATAATAGTGAAAATAAATAGACCAGTGTTATTGCTCCCGAGTCTCGTGTGGAATGATCCAATTATTTAAAAAGGACGAAATAAAAAAAAAAATTCGTCCACTCACCATATTTGATTGCAGCGTACGTAGTCGTAGCGAAAATTGTGCTGAAAGGAAGACACCGATGATAGAAGCTCTCTTTATCGCATTCTTCTAGAGCTTTGATTTCATCGCGAGTGAATTCGTAGTAGCGCTGAAATTAATGTAAATACCTATATCATTTTTAAAATATCTAAGTACCTAGTCGTATTTGAATTCATTTATATAAGAAGCTCATACTGTCAAAATTTGTAAATTTGTTCTTTATTAACAGAATTATATCCCTGGTTATGCTCTTTAACCCCCCTATATAATATCCCTCATTAAGCGCATATTTTTCTTTGAAATCTTTTAGTTCTTACGTCTCCCTTGAAGTCCCTTGTCAAAGTACGCATCTTGCTCTCTTCGAAATTGCTCTCCATATTAACATAATTCAGATTCTTACCAAGGGGTGTGTAACGTTCTTCACGACCGGATCACATAATTCCGGAAACACGTAGTTATCATCGCACTCCACTCTTCCTCTCAAACTGGCATCATTTTTTTCACTCTTATCACTCATTACGAAAATCTCATTTTTATTAAAATAACAAATCAAGAATATGGTTCATTCTAAACAACTTGCGAATTTACCTATATCATTATGTTAGTGGTAGGCAGGGAATAATGGGTTTACCGATAATTTCGCTGAATTTTATTGTATTGATCTAAAGTGACATTTTAAAAATCATTGCGTCTAAATATGTTTTTATAATTTTTTAGGCCTGACTTAATGAATAGCGGTAAACAGTAAGTAGGTTTCTATATATTATATTAAGTAGGTTTCTATAGAGTGTGTGGTCTGTCAAGGGCGGGGGGGAGGGGGGTGGGGTGGGGGGCTACCTCTCTGGACCTGTTTAACCTGTACGTGAATCGAGGAGCTGAGGAGCACCAACATCGGCCTTTGATAATTAAACCAACCGGATGCGAGACGCGCACTAATTTCTATCAGAAAAAGTCTGCCAATTTCGGCGCGGGGGGCGAGGAAACGCACACAAATACTGTTAACACTAATGCATTTTCCATTGACGTCGCTACACACGCACACGATAAAATTATCAAACACTAGCATAAAATATACTCACACAAGTATAAACACAGACACAGACAACACGTCCGTGAACGAGATAATGTCATCTTTAAGTAAACGTACACAGTGCGAGGAACGCGTCGATAATAATATACTTAAGTATCGATATTTGTGACGTTTTCATGTCAAAGGTACATCATTGTCGGTTGTTAATAGAGTTAATTTCTAAATGATTTTTTTTATGGTAACGCCTTATTGACAACCGATAATGATGTACCTTTGACTTGAAAATGATTATTTATCGTATGCCTACATGTCACTGGATATAGATAGGCATTTCTTCCCTAGGGTAGTGGGAAAGCAGATGGTGAAGAAAATCCAGTGAGTGCTGCGAGGTCCAGGTAGGACAGTAGAGCTGCCAAGTTTGTAACTCTTTTAGCACCACCCAGGGATTACGTGTAGGTAGGGTTGTCTAAGGTGTTACCTACGGACGCAGAGAAACATTGATCGTAGGTTAGTTATATATTCTTGTTTCTTTACCAAGTATAAGGTTTAGGTATTGATAAAATTATAATGTTAAGTTGTGATTAAATATCAAGTTTTTCTACCAGCATATTACTTACAATGTTAGTATTCTACGTAAGTTAGTTTGTCTATTTGTTCAAGACAAATCTTGCAAGCTGATTTAGAATAACTTTTATATTATCAATTTAATATTTTGATGTGTATTTGCTTTTATATTTAGTGGAAAATACTACAAATTGGAAACAAATAACTATTACAATGAAACAATGAACTGCAAAGAACTCTGGAACATCACGGGATTCGAACCCACGTGTTTAGATTACCGTTCCAATGTGCTTCCAATTACACTAGACGTTCCTCTATCCACCTCAGTGAATTTTTCACTGTAATGAACAATGATGAATCAGTCACTAGCGACATCGTGATGTTCCAGAGTCCTTTGCAGTTGACATTTTGATTGTAATGGGCATCTGTTTCCAATTTGTGTTTCTATTTCTATTATCTCTTCTTCATTTTCTATTATAAATAAAAAGTATAACATACTGCTAATGTTAATATCGACATTTATTTTTGTGCTGTCCCATCACTAAAATTTACCTGTTAGGTACAGTGATACCAGAGTCAGAAATTAAAAGTGCCTATTTAAAGGGGATAAGTGTGTATACCGTACCTTATAATAAGTATAATCCATACAAAATTAAAATGCTACATAAAATGTATGGTGAAAATAAAGGAACGAATTAATTTCTAAACAGGAATATCGTTATTTCAAGCATCTACAAGTATATTTCACTTTAGGGGCGCCACACATTAGAGCGGAATTCAGTGCGGAATTCAGCACACTAGCTTAAATTTGTCTATTAAAACGGATATTTGTTTATGGTAGCTGTATTTTTGAGACCATAGACAAATTTCAGCTATTGTGCCGTACTACCAGCACACATACGCCGAGTTTCTTACGCTGGTTCTTCTCAGTTGGGGCTCCTTTCCGAACCAGTAGTAGTTTATTGCCCTTCCCATAATACGGTTTTAAAAAGATTTGATTTCAATACAGTTGTTAAACCAGTGTTTATGTTTTATTTAGACTAGACAACTATCCAACTACAATAGCACTAGACCCTACTCATAGTGTTGTGTTCCTGCTGGTGAGTAAGGTTGCCAAAGAGCTCAAAGAAGACCCAGTGTATTGACGATGAGGGACTTTCTTGTTCCTTTAGTCGTCAACACAGTGAATCCTCCTTTTTGTAAAGGGTCGGCAACGCGCATGTGACTCCTTTGGAGTTGCAGGCGTCCATAGGTTACGGTAGCTGCTTACCATCAGGCGGGCCGTATGCTTGTTTGCCACCGTCGTGGTATAAAAAAAAAAAAAAAAAAATTTCATTACCGTGCGTCCGCGCGTAACGTGCTATAGGCTAGTTTATCCTGATAGTGTCAGTTTTTTGAGTTCCAAACCACCTTACAGCCCTGCCCTCGGCAGTCCTCGACGACATATAATTTAAAAAGCTATGCGTGTGAATAAGTTTTACCTTTGAAGTACTGACATTAATCTTTTCATTTTTGTTAATGATTAAAAATAATATGTAATTTGAATAATTTAAAAGTCGAATAAAATATGTTTAGAAACAATTTAATAACAACACACACACACAGACACACTGCTTTTTTAACAGAGCAATGCTTTACAATTATGGCTGTATGCCGAATGGGTCTCTGCCTAACCCACGGAGTATCTTTTAAGTGTATTACCTAACCTGTCATAACAATGACAATGAATGACATAATGGCGGACGTATTTCTGCCGCACTGGAGTCGATTACTCTTGTTTGCAATATTTCACTTACCTCGATGTAATCGTGTTCATAATTGCATACCCAATTTATGAATGAATTCATTGATAAATTGGGTAAGTATGCAATTATGAACCCGATGGTACAATGGACTATAAAGAGTCAAATTTAAAAATTACCCTAAAGCAGATGTAGGTACCATTAAGTGGCAACACTTTTTGATTGACAATATTTTTTAGTTTTTTGCTAATTTCGTGCACTATTTGATGATATTTAGACGTAATTATACTTACAGATGAAAAGAAACGTTATCCTTATGTAAACTAGATAATTCAGATCTCTTCTTACATGAAAACACGTAGCAATTCGGCATTTTTACCTCAGTTCGTTCCGGGCTGAATGACATTCATTGAATGGCGTTTGACGCGCGACAACTAGTTTTATATAACCGCTACGACCAGTGGACTTGTACTTTTGGCAGAGGGGGACGCCTGACAATTACCACTCCATTGGTTTATTTCTCTGAGACATCGGCTGTCATGTAGGAAATGTTTGTGTTGTGTCAATAACCTTAGTTATGCGGACGATATGGTGCTATTCAGCCCCTCGATCAAGGGGTTGAGGAAGCTTCTTTCGGTCAGCGAGCATAATGGTAATGCACATGGACAGAAATATAATGTTTCCAAAACTGAGATGATGGTATTCGCGTCGGGTGTAGGGCCGGATAGCGTACTCGAGGTACACTTAAATGGGTCGAACTAATATGTTTTTAATAAAAATAATGTTTTTAAGCAGTGTTTGGGACACTGGTTGTCGGAACGGCTGCAGGATAACGGGGAAATTGAGCGCGAGCGGAGGGCCCTCGCCGTCAGAGGCAAAATGCTCGCTCGTCGGTTTGCCACTTTGGACACAACTACTGTCACCTGGCTAATACTGGAACGTCTCGACATTTGTATGGCTTTTTGATTTTGAGCGTTTGTTCCGCGATTACATTAGTAATGTTTTTCTGAACTTAAGGAATACATTTAATTTGATAGTTTTTATATGAGCAGGATCGATCAAGGGGTTATGGAGCTAGAGGGCGAAAAAGGATCTTCATAAGGCTCTTGTTATATTGGTCAATTCGTTTGCAAGTAAATCGCGAGTTCTCAGTTCGAGGCGGACTACTCTAGTTTTAAATTAATTCTAAGATGAGTGGCGCCCCTCTACAGTGTCAATATAGTTTAAACTTTTTTTTTATAACACGACGGTGCCAAACAAGCATACGGCCCGCCTGATATCGTAGCCTACAACCCCAGAGGAGGCATATGCGCGTTGTCTACCCTTTTTGTGTACACTATGGGTAATAACTGCCTGAAATAATACCTTCGAAGACGGCTGCACCGATTTGGAAAATTATTTTTTTGTTTGAAAGAGTAAACTTCACAGTTGGTCCCATTGTAACAGAAATCGAGGGAACTCTTCAACTATTATTAGTGATTTAAGTTTTTTTTACAGCAGCTCGAGCATTTGCTTTGGAGGCTATGCTAGTGAAGTCGGTTCTTTTTTGCTTAAAATTATTGTTTATTTATTTCTATATACACGGTGTACATGAGGAAACCGAATAATTTTAACAGCGTATTCCTGATCTTAATTGGAGACTAAAATTTCGTATAAACTAATCTGGATTTCGCCAAAACAAAATTTTTTTTTGCTTTTTTTTTCGATTTTTTAAATGCCCTTGAACATAAAAACATAAATGTTATTGGTAAAGATGTCGATTAAAATAAATTAGTGTATTCTTTGTCGAAAAAAATCGTTTACGTAAAGTATTCCTAGGCACTTTGATATCTGTCAATAAAAATGTCTAGACTAGACCCCATAAAGGGTGAAATCGCCATCAAAAAAGCGTTTTGCACTGAGTCACATTAAAAAATGTTTTTTTTTATTTATAGTAACTATGAAACTAGGCGAATTCCAGAAAAGTATATACGACATTTTAGCCTCCAATTATGATCAGGAATACGCTGTTAAAATTGTTCGGTTCCTCATGTTACACTGTGTATTCAAATTTGGAGTACCCGCTACTTTAGAGTTTGTTCCTGTCCCTAAAAGTTCTACGTCTGTTTATTGCACAGATTCACAGCAGATTGCACACCTCCTAATTTTTACTTTAGCATTGTCTGTAATAGTATACAGCCTATTTGAGAATATGTCTGATCAATCATGGCTGGTCGTAGAACATGCTAGTAGCTAAAATAAAAATGAGTCTTAGAAGAATGTCTTTACAGTGTCAAATTTAAAGTCACCGTTTTTTTTAGTTATTTTGCACCTATTATTGGTGGGCGTCGATGCGATGGCGCGTTGGCTGCTGCTAGCGCTGGCGAGCGCGCTGTGCGCCGACGCCGGCCGGCCGCAGCGCTACGCGGACTACGCGGCCGCCCGCATGCCGCAGTACGACACCCAATACGACACCCGCACCGCCTCGGTGCCCGCTGACGATTATCAAGACCGCGCAGACGTTGCAGCCCCCATAGATTACAATTCTTATGATCAAGAATCTAATGGTAAATATTATACTCGCTTCTTCGTCGTGAAATCATTAGTTCTTACGTGCAGTAAGTAAAGAACATTTATTACAAACTAAACATTTGTTACAAACTAAACCAGGCTATAATACACGGCTCAACTGCAGTTTAGCTGGGCGGAGTTCAGGGCTCCTATTTTTTTATAGATAATACTCACCATAAGGAGTCTCCTCACCAAGGCTTTTGTTGCGGAGCCCCATAGTTTTGAGAAAAAAAAAAAAAGTTTCCATACAAATTTCCTTAACTCTGTTTTCGGCTCAACTGTACAATATGTGACATCGAGTTCAGGCTTCATATTTTTTTGTAGCTTCTACTCGCCAAAAGACAACTCCTCACCAAATTTTAAGTTGCGGAAACGCTTGGTTTGCGAGATAAAAAATAATCAAAGTTCCATATAAAATCCCAATTTTACACCGCCATGACACAATAATTTGCGTTTCGTTAAACGTGTTGAGAAAAACTAAAACGTGATGATTTGTTTATGTTCAGTTTCTACGTAAATACAGTTTTTTCGACTTATTTGTGTACAATAATAGTTACATGATATTTATTCAACGATTCTTTTAATTTATAAGCATTATTTTGTGGAAATTTGTTGATTAATAATTATCAAAAATGGTACGATTTTACTAAAACGCGTTAAACAAAACGCAAATAGAATTGGCGGGGTCTGTGGGCGGGGGATACGACATGACATGACACTTTGTAGGAAATTTTTAGGTTAGTTCAAAGTAGTTTCAGACAGACTCTAAGGCAGGTCGGTGTAGGTACGACGAGCGAGATTCTACCTAACACTCCTCGTGTTAGGTAGAACTGCGACCCGACAGCGCGCGAGCCGAGCGAGCGAAGCGAGCGTGCCGCGGCAGCGGCCGGCGAAGCGCCAGAACCTAACACTATCACACCCCCCCCTCTCCTCTGCAAAATATTGTGTCATGGCGGTGTAAAATCGGGATTTTATATGGAACTTTGATTATTTTTTATCTCGCAAACCAAGCGTTTCCGCAACTTAAAATTTGGTGAGGAGTTGTCTTTTGGCGAGTAGAAGCTACAAAAAAAAATATGAAGCCTGAACTCGATGTCACATATTGTACAGTCCTTCCCTGTTTTCTTCAGGTTAGGTTAGTGTATGGCGGAAGCAAAAGGGAGCCTTGATAGAGTTTATCAAAAGGGAGGACGGAGGGGGGGGGGGGGGGGGGGAGGCAAAAAGATAGATGTACGAACCCCTCATTTTAAATCGTAAAAGTACTGTTTTTCAATATAAATTTAACTAAAATACAGCATATTGTTATTACCTTTGTAGCTGAATCCGCCATAGAGCCGAATTAAGGTAATTTGTATGGGAAATTACACATTTTAACATTTTCTTTCTCAAAAACTGTGGGGCTCCGCATCAAATACCTAGATGAGGAGACTCCTTATGGTATAAACAAATTTGAGTCCTGAACTCCGCGCCAGTTTAAGTGCAGTCCTTCCGCAAACATATACTAAACGTAACCTAACAATTAATAATGAGTTGAATAATTTAGTAAGTAGCTACGCATAATTCTTTCAAAGCATTTGGTTATTTCGAAATGTATTTCTAACGAGATGTAAAACTTTCAAAACATCTTTATTTCAGTGGAAAAACTAAATAATACCGTCAAATTTACCCTGTACAGTCACCGGCAATAGTATCCTTCCTACATGAAGGCTGCAAAAATATGTGACACGGTCGTAATATGGCCCTACAAATAAAAGCGTGTCACATATTTTTGCGGCCTTCATGTAGGAAGATACTATTGCCGGTGACTGAACTTCCCTTCCGTTTCAGATAAAAGAAACCCAAAGACTCTCCTTGATGAAGACTTGTATCAAATGCCTCTTCGTAAAAATGTAAGAAAAGAACCTACGAGTAGAGCTATAGACGATACCGATACAGACTACAATATACCAAAAAATAAAAAGGGTAACAAAAGGCCGAAACATGTTCTTGAACCGAATGAATCAGTTGATCGAATACCCAAATTAAGTCGTAGTTTAAACAAAAACCAACAGAGAGCTCAAGATGATGAAGACAATGAAGCACCTTTAGAACACATTGATGAAGAGAAGGACTCTGGCTCGGACGGCGAAAAAGGCAAATTTGTCCGTAGGGACATAAGGCAAAAGTTTCAAAGAAAATCCAGGAATCCGAAATTGAAAGATCCTGATTATGATGACCGGAGTGAGAGTAGACAGGGTAGTTATGGGAAAAAAGTTGACGGCCCACTATACACTGATCCGGAGCTGTCGCAACATGCACCGAATTTGGAACCAGATGACGTCAGCGCCGCAGAGAGGCGCCGGCCGCCCGGTTATAGAACGGCGGGCGATGAAACCGACGATTCAGAAACGGCTTCCTCTCAACGACACAGGGCGCCCATGCCAAAGACGAGAAAGCAAAATCAGGAATATGTTGACTACAACGATATGAGCAGGATCGAAAAAATTAAAAATCTCCCGACTCAAAGCACTCAAGGTAGCGTATAATATAGAAGTATTTTTCTTAGTAATTTAATTTATATTTCTTACAAACTTCTATCGTCATTAAGTTCCCATGTATAATTTGAACATTGAAGTGTAGCTATTAGGAGTTTATGTTTGCAAAATCGCATTGAACCCTATTATTCGTAGTTCGACACGCATTTGGCTGGTTTTTTAATAAATAGATAGTCTATGCATGACGATTAATTTAGTTAAAGCAATGACGCGTAGCTTTAGTGACCGCTAGGCAACCGGATGGCTTGCGGTATTTAAGCTCCTGAAGTGATGAGGAACCGCCCTGTGCAACCCGAAATGACCCAACTTGGACTGGAGCGAAGATAGAGGGGGGGTGCAAAATTTTTTTGTTATGGCGAGGCAACCGATTTAAATAGCAGTTGCCTGAAAGAATGTACGCTGGTTATATAACAAAATTTTAATGCCATCCCTCCTAGTTGTACTGGTTCCCTGTACGAGAGCAAAGAAAAAAAAATAAAAAATAAATGGCAGGCAACCGCTTGAAAATTTGCATGCTTCTTCTTCATCACATACAGACACTGGAAACAAATTGCCATCCGCCCAGCCCGGGCAGTTATCGAACCATCAAAGTTGGAAGCCGGACGCAAGGTCAATTTTTCTATCGGTGGAGGAGACTTAGGAAAAACGCACTTACAATCGTTGAAATCGGATGGCATTTGTTTTATGAGTTTTGTATGATGTGGAAAACGATATGCCTAAATGCCATCCCTCTCCTATGAAATTTCATCCCCCTGTGGCAATTGATTGCGACACACTTTATTGCGCGTATTCAAATTTGACGAATTTCTCGTTTGTAGGGGTGGCCACAGAGAGATGAGATTTCATACGAGAGGGATGGCATTTAGGCATATCGTTTGCCACATCATACAAAATTTAAAAAACAAATGCAATAGAAACCGATAGAAAAATTCACCTTTCGTCCGGCTTCCAACTCGATTCGTTCCAATGGTTCGATAACTGCCCGGCCTGGGCGGATGGCAATTTGTTTACGGTGTCTGTATGTGATGAAGAACAAGCATGCTAATTTTCAAGCGGTTGCCTGACAATTTTTTTTTGATTTTTTTTCTTCGCTCTCGTACAGGGAACCAGTCCAACCAGGAGGGATGGCATTAAAATTTTGTTATATAACCAATTCGTTCCAATGGTTCGATAACTGCCCGGCCTGGGCGGATGGCAATTTGTTTCCGGTGTCTGTATGTGATGAAGAACAAGCATGCTAATTTTCAAGCGGTTGCCTGACAATTTTTTTTGATTTTTTTTCTTCGCTCTCGTACAGGGAACCAGTCCAACCAGGAGGGATGGCATAAAATGTTTGTTATATAACCAATTCGTTCCAATGGTTCGATAACTGCCCGGCCTGGGCGGATGGCAATTTGTTTCCGGTGTCTGTATGTGATGAAGAACAAGCATGCTAATTTTCAAGCGGTTGCCTGACAATTTTTTTTGAATTTTTTCTTCGCTCTCGTACAGGGAACCAGTCCAACCAGGAGGGATGGAATTAAAATTTTGTTATATAACCAATTCCTCATCCATCACTTCAGGAGCTTAAATACCGCGAGCCATCCGGTTGCCTAGCTGTCACTGAAACTACGCGTCATTGCTCTGAATAATTAAGGTGCGCTGGGGTAATTTTGAACGGGATTTATTAGAGATAAGTAGTGTTTTCTTGAAAGCTCCATTGCAACAACGACATAAGGACCAGGTACATGAAACTATGTTTTTAGTAGAGTACATATTTCTTTTTTATTAAATTAAAAAAAAACCCTTTTAGCAATACCTTTAAGTATTAAAAGACTTTGAATAAAGTTACACTTGTGACTTAAAAAAAACCTGTGTCAAGATGAAATGGGATAAGATTGTTTTTAAAATCATTTATACGTGTCGTATGTATATTGGATGCATACAGTCCCACGGTATGGCAACGTATGTACATATGTATCTATTTGAAACTTTACCCCAAAAACGAAAAAAAAAAACATTATTTACCGCTAAAATTCGACTTTCCAAAATGTGATTTCAGTCTATTCAGTCTTTCCACTTTGAGGTGATGTGGACTAGAGTTCTCGAACTACTGCGATGGTCGGAACATTTACATAAATAGTTTTAAACAAAAAAGAAGCGACTTCACTTAGCCTCCACCTTTCCAAAAGGAAATGCTCGTGCTGCTGTAAAAAATAATCAGATCACTATAATAGTTGAAGAGTTTCCTCGATTTTTCCAGGATCCCATCATCAGATCCTGGCCTAGTTACAATGGGACCAACTGTGAAGTATACTCTTTCAAACAAAAGAATAATTTTCCAAATCAGTCTAGCCGTCCTCGAACAATCGGTGAACATACATAAAAAAAAAAAAAAAAAAAACAAGCAAAACCAAATATCCAGAAAAAATTATAACCTCCTTCGAAATCTTGAAGTCGGTTGAAAACATAATAAGGTTCACAATAAAGTCCCGTTTAGTTAAAGTAATATACTGTAGAGATAGTATAACCAACCTCGATGGTACTACGTCTGCAAGTAGTACCTAGGTATATTGAAAACAACAAGTTATGCCTCTACATTTTGAAAACCACTTGCTATCACCATCAGATTTGAAAGCGGGTTAAGATGAAGAAATAAATATTGTCGTCTTACCCCAGGAAAAGTAGCCTAGAAGTACTCAAACTAAAAACTCAACAAATAATAAAGATAATTTAAATCCTGATTGAGAGGTGATTAAAATAACAATAACGAACAATCGTATCAATCCAGAATGTATACACGGTGCCCGCGAGGAAACGGAAATATTTTAACAGTATATTCTTTAGAGACAAAGATGTCATATAATCTTTTTTGAAATTCGCCTGGTTTCAGAGTTAATACCAATTCATAAAAAATACACTTTTTATTATAACTCAGCACAAAACGCCTTTCTGATGGCGTTGTTGCCACTATTGGGCATAGTTCATACGTCTTTATTGACAGATATCAAAGTGACAAGGAAAACTATGCAGAAACTAAATAATATACCAATTTGTTTTACAAGATAATTTTATTAATAACATTTACTTTTCATGTGCAAGAAACATTAAAAAAATAGAAAAAAAATAGATAAAAAAAATGGATTTTTGGCGCAATTGACCTAAAGTCACATAATATTTTTTCCTTCTTTTGGTCTCAGGAATGCGTGGTTAATTTTTTTTCGTTTCCTCGCGGGCACCTTGTATAGCTGTACTGCAAAAGAAGTTACAGAACATGGGGTAAGATTTAAAAAAAGGATTTGATGTCGAAAAACACACGTTGTCGAAAATTGCCAATAACACATACCCACTCTCACTTAGCACTTAGCGGACAGCACTGACTGAGTGGCGGGGGACAACATGGCGTTCAAAATAAAGTGGCCAGGAACAAAACATGTGGTAGAAGTAGGGAATAACAAACGGTTTTTTATCTTACTCCCGGTTTCCAATTTATCCCAACGCACCTTACTAGTTAGTTAAAATTTACATTAAAATTCATATTAAGGCGTCATGATCATGAGATGACGAAAGGTTTTTTGAGAGTATTTTCGCGTAGCGGCAGGGACTGCCCTACGGAATCTTTAAAAATATCGTTTTCAGAAATAAATGCAAATGAGACTTTAAGTCTCATTTCTGACTTTTGTGTTACTTTAACGCAATTGGCCCCATATAGACATTAGATCATAACGAATAGATTGATATCCTACATGAAAAAAATTCATCATGCCTATTATGCTATTATACAGAACAAAACTATTCAGCTAGCATAAAACGAAACGTAACGTCTTCAGATCATGCAACATTCACTACTTCCAAGTGGTGTCATCACAAAACTTGCATAAAACACCTCGTTTTTACGTGTTTTCGTATACTTACGCTTTAATATAATAAAACATTAAAGATAATGGGAAATATTTAAGTCACTTAGGGTGGGTTGCACCACGCATAACTTACGAACTGATCAACGTTAAATGTGACGTTCCGCAGGTAAAGGTACCTTATGGCGGTTGGCGTTTACGCTATTGCTTACGACGTTCCAATACCAATGCGATGCTTCTGAACGTAAGCGCCAACCGTCATAAGGTACTTTTATCCGCGGAACGTCACAAATACGGCGACGGAGCTGTCATCCCATAGAAAACTGTCAAATATATCATACAAGATTTTTTTAACGATCACGTTGACGTTTACAGACGGTTTGGTGCAACCGGCCCTTAGTCACTCACAAAACTGAGGTTAGGTTAGGTTTAGTTTTTTTTTGTAATATTTTGTCTACTTTAGTAATAAATGAGTATTTATTTTACATAGAAGTACAAACCGTATACGGTTTATATCAGAAGGTGGCCCAGAATTGACGATCTGCTTTACGCACGAAGATTTAAACTATTAAGCAATATAATAATAGGAACCTAAGGAAAATACGAACTACATTTGATTGCAAAGCCGGTTCAAAACATTTTAGTTTAAATTACGCTCTCATTTAATTAAAGAGATTAAGTTTTCTTTTCACTTATATTTAGTTACGTGCCTACTTTTTTTAGTCGGTGTAATTTTCACTTCGACATTTCTAGTCTCGTTTAACATTCATTGTTGATATTTATTTGAAAAAAAAAGGATCGCCCTAACGGTCGGCTTGTGTGTGCTCAGCGAGAACGGGCGCATCGAGACGCCGCTGGTCGTTCCAGGACGGGTTCCGCCGCCGCTACATGCCACCTGCCGTGGAAGACGCGGAAGATTATGACGAGGTCTTGACCCCCACGCAACCCAGCAACGCTTCAGCTGCTCTTACTACTGATAACATGACAAGAACCGTCGGCAATGACACTTCTGGTCCCCTCTCAATAGATGTAATCGAAAAAATTAAGGCATTTGTAAACCAGTCTAAGCAGTTATCATTAGCTGAAAAGTCACATCTTTCTATACTAAAAAAAGCTCAACGTAGAGACAGTGTTAAGGACGAAATGTTAAAGGACAAGCCCCCAGTGTTACTCCAGGTAACTCAGAGGTTGCAAACGGTTGTGATGGTAGAGCCACCGCTGGCTACGCAGGAGCCGTGGTTACGAGCGAGGGATATCGCAGAGGACTCTCCCGAGCGCATAGCAAGAGTGAAGCGCTTTATGAGAAACAAGCTAGTTGCGAGTGCGAGGAATATAAGCGAGCTGATGGAGAACTGGGACGATACAGTTTGCGATTACGTTGATATCTCAATGTTGGATAACAATGGAGCGGTTTGGATGCACACCCACGGCTTTTTGATGTCTTTGCTGCAGCCCATATGTTGCACATTGTCTGGGTATTTAATATTCCACTTGTTCTAGTTTGATCTGATGCCCCACCAATAGTTATTATTATTAATTATTATACCTACTGGTAAAAAGCTACCCGGTGGCCTTTTTCTGCTAAACAATAAGTACCTACTTTACGAGAAATATCGAACGTCTGTTTGCATAATTGTATAAATATATATCTATCGTTTTATCCCTACACTTACATTTTTGAACTCTTAACCCATTGTATCTTCTAATCAGTTAATTTTTAACCTAAAAATTCACTGTCACTTATGTAACTTTGTAATTGTCTCTGAATTTATGTGCACTATTGTTGTTTAATTAAATAGTTTTTATTTCACTAAACTTGTAGAGGGCTTATTTTAATATACACCCATTTTACAGACCCGCGTTTGTACTTGCTACGCGCTACGGCGTAGCACAATCTCATCACTCGTCAGTTGCGTATATTGACGAATATTTATGAACAGAAGAACAAATCAATTTATTTTAATAAATAGTTTCATTTGTTTATGTTAAGTAGACCACTATATAGATTTCATATACAAAGTAAAAAATGACCTAGGCCTCTGGTGCCCAGGACTGGGATCGAACCAGCGTCTTCTGCATTTGCGGCAGATTAAAATAGGCATATCGATAAGCCCAACCATGCTATATGTGCTGAACATAGTAGGGTAGCGGTGCCTAGTGGGGAAGTGTAAGTTTTTCGAGACAATAGCTGAAAGCGGCTGGTACATCAATGTGAAATTACGTGTAAGCCTGACATGTGACTTTCAGTCTTATATAAACTGCTAAAACATTTGTGTATAACTTTATGTAAGTATTACTATGAAATAAAACAATTAAAAACGGATTTTATCGCGTAACGGTTATTGTGGATGAGTTTGCACAGTAATTTCCTGCTTGCTTGGCGAAGTATGCGTTCACTGCCCATAATGTCATTCTTTGGAGCTATCTTCACGCATGTAGGAATAAGATCTTCGTCCCGACATCTCTTAAGGAAATTTAAAGAACAACGAGAGCGCGCGAGCTTATTCACCAGGTCTTCACATCGCCGAATTCTGGTTGCAACTTCCAGTCCGTACTGGTGTACATAATATTGTCTTCGGTTGCCGCGATAGTTATTCATGAAATAAAACAATTAAAAACAGATTTTATCGCGTTTTTTAATTGTTTTATTTCATGAATAACTATCGCGGCAACCGAAGACAATATTAAGTATTACTAATTGTACATGCAGTCACCGGGAATAGTATCTTCCTACATGAAGGCCGCCAAGGTATGTGACACACTCTTATGGCCCTACACAAAAGAGCGTGTCATATATTTTTGCGGCCATCATGTAGGAAGATACTATCGCCGGTGACTGTACCTACAAATTTAATTCACACCGATTTACGTTGTTATTTAAGATGTGGGGGGTTGACTGTTTCTTTTCAGGATAGATTGCAGTGGTAGGGCGTCCATAGGACACGATTTCCACCGGCTTGCCTACTTTTCCTTTAGATTAAATTAGCTACGGCTTCCGTACAAATGTTCAGAATGCGCCTCTATCGGCTGATAGTATTGTGTATGTGCTCCTTGCGACATGTTCTTGATTGGCACACACGGTCTGTGTAGATGCGGAGACGAGCGTGGCCACGAAATCCAGCGTAGCGGAGCGCGAGCTGCAGGCGCTGCTGGGGCGCAAGGAGGCGCCCCCCGCCCCGGCTTCCGCCCCGCTGCCCGCGCTGCGTCCCAACTCCGTCGATCCAGCACTTGAGGCTCAGTGGACCCAGTTCATCATCAACAATCGCACCCCCAGACCTCTGCTTTCGAAGTACGTTTATGTTTTAACTTTAGTACTCTGTTTACAAATATATAAAGAGACCAATTTTATTATCTACTTGTTGCTATCTTTATTGTTCACTTCAAAATTCAGTGCAGGGCAGTATTCAAAATAGACAATATACAAGACTGCTTCGTTCAAAGAACAACAGCTTGCGCTCTTGTGTGCTTCTGGAGGTCATTGTGAACACTTCGATTGCTTACAGGTATCAACGTATACTGGTGAGCTGTTTAACCCTTTGAATTACAAATATGTATACCGTATGTGGCCTGTAACCCGAGCAAAAAATTAAATCGTAGATCTACTCCTCAAACTATAAAACTTTTGTACAACAACTTAAAAAAAATATGGAGTCTTTAGATTGTCTCTTTTTCATACAAACTATAGTAGTTTATGTAACTGTTACGTTTTAAGGCCTAATTACGTACAGTTGCATACACTGCTTTATCTACACTCATATTATATATATTAAATTAAGTGCTCGGAAACCAAAGAATGACCGCCATTGCACCGCCATGGCCAACTCGATTGTGCCGGCGTGTCGGCGGCCGCGCGGGCGCGTGCCGTTGGTCAGGAAGGAGCACATCAATATTTGAGCATGTAAAGTTAAAATTACGTTACTGCCACAGATAAAAAGCTTATCATAGTAAAATCGGTTGTGGTAATGCTAGCCATTGCCTACCGTTTTTGCACACGTTTTAGAGGACTTACAGTGTGAGTGTAGATAAAATAGTATTATCTTCTTCTTCTATATATATAAATGCCTTTGTCCTGACTGACTGACTGACTGATCTACGATCTGATCCACGCAGAGCCGAAACTACTGAAACTAGAAAGTTGAAAATTTCAGGTCTGGTTACATTTGTAATGTGTACAAGTAATAAGAAGCGATTTTGAAAAATTCTACCCCTAAGGGAGTAAAAAGGGGGTTGAAAGTTTGTATGGATGGGGTTTAAAATTTAAAGTTAGAGATTTGAAACTTTGTAAGGTTACTGATAATAAAAAAACAATAAAAGTGATTTCAGCGTTTTGTGAAATTCTACCTCTAACGGGGTAAAAAAGGGGTTGAAAGTTTGTATGGAGATTACTATTTATTTTGTGACAGACTTGAAATTTCGTTTGCAGGCTACTAACTTAAAAACAAAAAAACTACTTTCAGCGTTTTACAAAATTCCACCCCAGAGGAGTTGAAACGGGGTTGAAAAGTTTGTATTACAGCGAGGCCGTAACAACTGAAGCTAGAAAGTTGTAATTTGCAGGTCGGGTTACATGTATAATTTGTACAAATAATAAGAAGCGATTTTGAAAAAATTCAATCCCTAAGGGGGTAAAAAGGGGGTTACAAGTTTGTTTGTATAAGATTTAAAATTTGAAGTTAGAGACTTGAAACTTCGTACGTTCACTGATATTTAAAAAATAATAAAAGTTGTTCAGCGTTTTGGATAATTCCACCCTGAAGGGGTTAAATAGGGGTGCAAAATTTGTATGCGGGAAACTTATTTCTTTGAGATAGAGACTTCAAACTTTGTAAAAACATTACTTATTAAAATACAAAAAAGTACTTTCAGGGTTAAGGATAATTTCAGCCCTGAGGGGGTTAAAAAGGGGTGCAAAGTTTGTATTGGGGAAATGTTTTTTTTTATCTAGAAACTTTTAACTTTGTAGAAAGATTACTTATTCAAATACAATAAAAATACTTTTAGCGTTTCGGGTTATTTCACCCCTGAGGGGGTTAAAAAAGTGTGCAAAGTTTTTATGGGGGAAATTTTTTTTTTTTTAGTTAGAGACTTTTAACTTTGTAGAAAGAGTACCGTAATTCGGGGTGAGTAGGTTTCGCGGGGGGAGTTGGCTTGCGAATCCAGAATTTCTTTTTTGAGTAGTTACTTTAATTTTTGAGCTTATGTTGCTCTCAAAGTAATTTGATTATATTTTTAGACATATTTTTTCTTCTTTTCGCAACACTAAGCTCCCAAATCATACAATTTTGAAACACAAATTCACTCTCAAAGTTGATGCTCGAAATCGGCGGATTTTTAGTTGATTTTAACTTTGATTTTAAGTGATGTTTACCAAAGTAAGTGTTCATATACTATTCGGATATCGTTTATATACTTACATGGCTTATTGGAAACAGAAAAACATATGTTATATTTTCTTTATTTATAATGGTTTTAACATAGAAAACAATTCAACCGCATTTGATGATTTTTATGGGGTGAGTAGGTTTGTACTGTGGGGTGAGTTGGCTCGACAACGGGGACAGTTGGCTCACGAATGGGGAGAGTTGGTGTTACGAACGGGGTGTACCGGCTTGGTAGAGGGGGGAGATGGCGTTCGTAGTTCAGGGTTGTCGATTTACATAAGTAGTCAAAAGTGTCTTACATTATAATGAAATGGTAAATATTATTTCAAAAATCATTGAAGTAGCAAAGAAATTAAATAAATTGCAAATTAAATCAATACGTTATATTAAAATTTGCAATTTATTTATTTCATACAGTAATACAGGCTATTACCTACTGAGTGGTTCATCATCATCATCATCATCATATCAGCCATAAGACGTCCACTGTTGAACATAGACCTTCCATTTAGCTTTTTTCCATATATATCGGTTGGAAGCGACCTACATTAATCGACTTTAATTCAACTCGTGAGTTTATTTATTTTTATTTTTATTTTATTATTAATATTTGAAAAGCCGGCCATAAACACCTCCGATCCTTGTCACACTATTAGTCCACCTTCCCTCACCGCACTCGCCATATTTTAGTTCGCTGCTGCGCCACGATGTCGCTAGTCGTATTAAAGAAGATTTGAACGGGCATATATTTTCTAAGTAGTGTGTAGTTAACCTTCTTCCTTAAATTCTTAGGTTGACAGTAGGTATCTAGACAGTCTTGTTTTTATTTGTTGCGGGTGACAAAATAGGGAGTAGAAGACGAATGTCGATTGTCGAATAATATTTATCGGAGTTTTCTATGTTTGGCTAATGCTGTATACGCTACTGTTTGGTATTAAATAATAGAAATAGCATAATTGTAATAAGTAATACTCGTGCACGTAATAGCTATGTCTTTTATTTGTCGACTGTAAAATGTTTTTGTTGGTTATACCTATGCGTAACATTTATATTGATACAAACAATATATTTGTAAGTTTTATTTGATTTATAATGATCAAATTTTAGAGATGATTCTTAAAACATAAAATTGAGCTTGGTATACCCAATATTTCAAGAAACGGTCATAAGTAACACTAAGCCACCTGAATTTAAAGTCGATATTTGGCTAGTACGAGTAGGTACCAAGGCAAATATCAGTCATGCCAACGTTTCATTTCAAACAAAACAGAAAGATCGCACTGCCGTTTGCAATAGGATGCCAATGGACTGATAGTGTCACATACAGGTCAAGTAAATTACAAGAGTAAATAGGGTAAAGTCCCCATTGGCCGGCCCGCCCATTAGCAAACTCTTTCGAAATGTTATACTTTATCTATTCTTTGATTACATATTATCAAAAAACATCGTTAAAACCTTGATGAAATTGCCGATCATTTGTCAAATATTCAGTTTAAAACAGTTCCGCGTTCAATCACGCGGAGTTGTCTCGTGCGCCATATTTTTTTCGTACTAGGAGAACTGATCGTTTGTCCTTTCACCGATCAACGGAGCGACAGATTGACGTGATTTTTTAAGTGGAGATAGTTGAAGGGCTGGAGAGTGACATAGGCTACTTTTTGTCTCATTCTTACCCCCCACTTCCCTAAAAGGATGATGATGATTCCGCAATATCCAAGGTAGGAAGCTAAAAATTGGTATGCGGACTATTTGTGACTAACAAAAAAAATCGGTTGTGTTCGTTGGTTATTTTTTTGAAAACTGCCCCCAACCCTTAAAGGGGGGGTGAAATTATAACGCGAGCGAAGCCGCGGGCAAAACCTAGCACGTCATAAAAATAAGGGTCACTACTTATCAAAAACATTAAGCCGGTTCAAATAGGAGCCTAAATAAAACATAAATTTGCTACATTAATAAAAAAAATCTCTTAACAAGTCGAGCTATTGTCTTAATCCAAAAGTGGCAACCCTAGCAATTTTTCCAACTCACCCCTTTGGTAAGCCATCTCACCCCAACTACGGGGTGAGCTGGTTTTGCCTACTATTATGCATTTTTCGTAGAAACTATGCAATGTAGCAACAAACTATCATTGACAAAATAAAATTCATACCTCCGGAACACTTTTTTTGTATATAAATCAATGTGCCACATATTAAAATAAACTTTTATCTAGGTTTGAACTTCGATTTCGCGCCAACTCACCCCGAATTACGGTACTTATTAAAATACAATAAAAGTACTTTCAGCGTTTTGGCAAATTCTACTCCTGAGAGGGTTAAATAGGGGTGCTAACTTTGTATGGCGGAAAGGAGATCGTCAATTTTTGTTAGGTGATTTGCCCCAGCTCATTAAGGTGCGTATAATTATGAAGTAGGTATCAAAACATTCGCCTTAATTTCTAGATCAGGACGGTTATAAAATAATCATGAAATCTAACGGGAAAATTGAGAAATCGGTGATGAAAAAACATAAATGTGATAAGGACAATATTTAAAAGCGAACATGTTTATGATTTACAGTATAACACAAAATAACTACCGATTTTTTAAAGAATATCTACAAAATCTGACATGATAATGAAACGGAAATCATAATAAAATACTAAAAAGTCATATTTTGACCCTGCCGCTGATTTCTTGTATTTGGGTAAACAAAGATAATGCCTGTCAAACCATCGTTGCTACTATTAACTAAACAATCTTAGAACTTATTACAAAGTGATAAGGTTTAGCTCTGTTAGTGCGCTACTACTAGTATCCATGAAGTTATAATTTTAAACTGGAGTATACTCTTGGGCCACAAAGTGAGGCCGAAAGAGAGTAATGCTGCGTATCGTTTTGACTTAGGGAGTTATGTCGTCATTAGACAATAATGCCAGCATGACAACAAGTCAAAATGTCAATGTGTGTCAATTTCGTAACGAGTGCTAGTGAGGCACCGCCCCCATAATAAAAAAAATAGAAATCGAAATAGAAAACATTTATTCGCGACAACAACACATAAACATATTTAATCTAAGGATAATTATCCCCTCTTCCGGACCATTTTTTTTTCTAATTACCTATGAACGACTGTTTTGCACGGTAATAAGGTTCATCTGTGGTTAGGGAAAAAGTGCAACAATTACATACACTTTTTATAAATCCATACGAGTATCAGACATTACTAAATTGAAAAAAAAAATGCGTTTCGTTATCGAAAGAGCATGATATAATGCCGTCATAAAGCCATAAGTCAAAATGAGACGCAGCTCCATTACTTTCGGCCCCACTTTGTGGCCGAAGAGTATACTCCAGTTTAAAATTATAACTTCATGCGGCAGACTTGGATGACGGTGACGTCATACATTGACAGTGTCCAACTAGAATAATAAACTAGATTAGCAAAGTAAACGTAACTCCTTTCTAAAAATGTCTGTTTAGGTAAAGTTAACCTTATGTCAATGCTGTAAAGACGTTAACAACTTATGAAGCACTATTTGGATCGCGGAAGGATCAACGAAATTACTTTTTATTTTGTATTTCTAATTCCCGTTTCATTTTCATGAAGATTTTGGCTAGTTTCGTAATAAAATGGGTATTTGCTTAAAATTGCAGAATAAACCTTATACGAGACCATTATCGCTAGTGGGCCTGGAATTGACGGTCTCCTTTCTTTTTTAAACTAGAGACTTTAAACTCTGTGGGAATATTACTTATTAATACACAATAAAACTCCTTTCAGTGTTTTGGATAATTCCACCCCTGAGGGGGTTAAATAGGGGTGCTAAGTTTGCACGAGGGAAATTACTTTTTTGAGCTAGAGATTTTTAACTCTGTAGGAAGATTACTTATTAAAATACAATAAAAGTACTATAAAATATAACGGTTACACTCACGACACTTTAGTTACTAAGAGTGCTTGAAGATGGAGACCTAAGCTCTCCGAAACATGTCGCGCGAAGTGACTAAAGTGACGTGAGTGTAACCGTTAGATTTTATAGTGCTAGTATGTCTCACGAAAGTTTAAATTTAACAATAAAAGTACTTTCAGCGTTTTGGCAAATTCTACTCCTGAGAGGGTTAAATAGGGGTGCTAACTTTGTATGGCGGAAATTTCTTTTTTAAACTAGAGATTTTAAACTCTGTGGGAACATTACTTATTAATACACAATAAAACTATTTTCAGTGTTTTGGAAAATTCCACCCCTGAGGGAGTTAAATAGGGGTGCTAAGTTTGCATGAGGGAAATGACTTTTTTGAGCTAGAGACTTTTAAATTTGTGGGAAGATAACTTATTAAAATACAATAAAAGTCCTCTCAGCGTTATGGAAAATCCTACCCCTGAAGGAGTTAAATAGGGGTGCGAAGGTGCTATTATACGCGGACGAAGTCGCGGGGCGGAAAGCTAGTGTATATATATACGTTAACATCCGTCCAATTGACATTGCTTGTCTGTCTTATCACCCTACAGACATAATCAATTTCGCAATACATTGCGTAAATATTCGAATAAACTTTAAAGGCTACTAAAAATCAAACCACAAGTTAATTTTTAAAGTCGCTGAACAAACGTTGTCTAGTTTGAGGAGTAGAATCTACCTTTTAATTTTTTGCTCGGGTTACAGGCCACATAATGTATACAAAAACGTCAGTCACACGCCAAGATCACCGACGCAAGCGACCCAATATAAACTTTACTACTTGAAAATAAGAAAGCTACAACAGCATATCTAGTACATACGCCGTGATCCTTATAGGTATTTTTGGCTTTGAGGTAGTACTATTAGTTATTCTGTGGTAGAATCTTGATTTTGTACATGGTACGACACACTGGCTCCGCCTCGACGCGCGGAGGGTAGGTACATACATATATGTAGGTACAAAAACTTGTCAAGTGACAACCCGTGCCGACACTCACAGCTCCGTCATCGCGCAAAGAAGATTCACGGTTCGTGCGCGGTTATAAGTTTCAATTTTGCTTGCAGGCGGCGAGTATCGGTATAAATTTATACCTAAATTTGACTTTTGTAAAGGAGTGAATTTTCTGTACGGTAGTACTATTAGTTATTCTGTGGCTGAGGGCACGAAAAGTTGTGACACTTTTAACCCTTCTTGTTCTTGGAATTAAAAATGTTAATTACCTATACAGTGACACGTACCAATCAATATATGCTTTTCTCCAAGCATTATTTTTCTCAAAAGGTTCAGAAGTTCTATGCTTTCCGCTATTAATTGTTATACAGGTGGATTTTGGATCAGTGACGACAGCTACAGATACTTTCCAGTAGTAGCTCGCTATATGTAAAAAAAATAATCTTTGATAGCTTTTCTAGTGCCCTTGGTAAGTTGGTCTCTTTTCATTTATTGGCATTAAAAAAATAACTATCGTTTTTGTCGCAAATTATTCATTTTCTTTAAAATCTATGAATGTCAAATAAGATCCAGATCTAGTATGCGAAAATAGTAGATCTCGTAGCTACTCTCACTGACTCACTTCAAAGTCCACCCTGTATACTGAAAAACCAGACCCGGAAAATAATAGACCTAGTTGATACGAATGCCATCTAGCGGCGAGTAAGTGAAGTAGGTGTGGTCAGAAAGAGGGCGCTAGCTCGAGATTGATTGCGTGCCTCGCCGCCGGGTGCCGACAGTGGCGACGGCGGCGGAGGCGCGAGACTCGAGGGCCGTCGAGTCGAGCGCGAGTGTATTTATTCGCCGCGCGAGCCGCGGGCCGGAGGTCGGTCGTGGTCGACAGTAGCGCGGGACCGGCGCGTCTCCCCGTCCAGTGTTGTTGTATCGAGTCTCGAGTCGGTGTTCAAGTGACTATTATGAGCGACAGGGACAGGTCATCACCCTCCCTCACGGACACTCCGCTGAAGACGTACATCGGCAGACACGACGACGACTACCCCCTCATAAACGGAAACGGTGAGTGAATATGATAGTTTCAACCCTCGAGCTTGAGTGCGAGAATGACAGATATAGTAGAGCGCGTGGTATGGGCGCGCATCACGCGCTCGCACGCGCTCCCCACTCCGGCGCGCGCGTGCGGCCGGCGCGCATCGTGCTCGCTGCAGCTTCAGGGCACTGGGTCACCGGGCCCCGATTACGTCCCGTCAAGGTCGGCAACCGATCCCAACTAATCCCCACAAGACGATTTACTTTGCCGCATTGAAGCTGCCGCAGGTTCGATCGACCCGCGACCAGCCCCTTTCGGAATCTATGTAGATATAAATGGTGTCTATACTTAGCAGACATATACACCACCGATCGTCTTGCGGATGAATGAAAGTATTACGATATCGTAGAGTTTTACCAAATACCTAATACTTAGAGTTAAACTTTTTGATGTCGTATGAAGTTTTGGTAATGAATTAGGGACTCGTCGCATTGTTTTGAGCGAAAGTAGGGGTGGGTAGGTATGTTCGTGCAATAATATGTGGTGTTGTACTGCGGAGACGGAGAGGAAGCGAGAGGGGTGCCGTGGTGCGGTCTCCAGCTGCCGCGGGTTGGTGCGGATCGATACAGGGTGACCTTAGGTCTTAAAGCCGAATCACTTTCAGACTCGCGATTTTCTACCGAATGATAACGTCGCTGTACAGTCGCCATCAAATATATCGGAGCGGCCAGGGTACTCAAAAATATCTGAACATGTACTTTATCCCGTTGACAATAGAGACGTTGTTCAGATATTTATGACCACCTTGGCCGCTCCGATATATTTGATGGCGACTGTACATCGCACCTCTTCCGCTACTTGACGCAAGATAGTACCTACATAAGTATTTTGCTTCAAGGGTTGTGGTATTATACCTATTACGTACTTAGTGTTCTCTACTTATTTTATTATATATTATTTTAAGAAACGATAACAATTTTTGTCAACGTAATATCAAAATTGTCAGTATGTAAAGGTACGCTCTGCTTTACCATCTCTTTTAATTTAAATGCATGTCTACATGTCAAAAAAATTTTGTCGTAAACAGCAACAAGAACATTTCATTTAAGAATTAGTTGCATATGGTAGATATATGTATCACAATATAGAGCTAGAATGGATTGTGCACAGAGTGCACGCTGTGTTTATGTCGTTGTAATATAAATAAATAGAGGCTGGGTATTATTACCGTAACAAACTAGTTAGAGTATTTTGTAGCGCCATTATGCCCGTACGTCGCCAACCTTGTAAATAAATGGTTGCAGCCGCTTGAATGGCGGGCCACTTGTGTCCGCGCGAGCGCAGGAGTTGCTGTGCTACTTTTCTTGTTTTCCTGAAAGTAGCTACCCAATGTTAACACGTATACCTATTTTACAAAGCGAAAATTAGGTTAATGTTTTAATGACAATCATTCTATTTCTAAGAAAAAGGCCATAAATATAATGAATACTTTTGAAATTCAGCTCGAGCACTGCCGATGATAACTGACAGACTATATTTAACTCGCCGTTGCGGCTAGGAATGTTCCGATGTGTTTCACTTTCTGACCGGACGGACAGTCCAAGGAAAGCTCTGTTGACGCATTGCGTATCACTGTTCGGCCGAGACTCGCGACGCAGAGGTAAAGGCCTTGGCCATTCTGTCAAATACCTCATATTGAAAATTCCTAATACCTATGCGACCCAACCAGGGCTACATGTCTTTACAAAATAGTACATATTGAATGCTTTGAGTTGTAAATAAAACATCATCAAAACGTCGCTGTTTAGAAAGATTTGACATATTGTGGCGTTACGCCGAATATATTAATGTGCTGCTAAGCCCACGTGGATAAGTTATAAATGTCGGTTTCTAAAGTCGGGTATTAGTGTCATAAGCTCGGCTCTGTGTGTGCAGCGAACAACAATTCATTCAAAGTGCAATTAATAACGTTCAGCTGTTATATTAGCACACTTATATTACGGCTCGAGCTTAAATCACTGGGGAGGAACTAGCTTAGTCTGTTTACCGAATACGGTTCACTCTTCCCGATGAAATATTGTATATTAGCCAAAAAACTTCATATTTTATATTAGCCAAAGCTAAAATAAATCATTTGCTGAATGCTTTAAAATATCTACAAATATAGGTAAATTAACAGGTTTAATGTAGGTGTAATAATCATAAACGACACTTATGTACCTCATGCATTGCTCTTGAAAGAGAGTTTCCAGTCTTAAAACAAGTAATAAAAGTTTAAAAACTGTAACCCGACTACGGCAACTATTGTCCGGGCCACAATAACAAATCGATTGACACCTTATTTATCAAATTCGGACGAATACTTTAGGCGCCATGGACGGACATATGTAAATACAAACATACAGCCAAATTTAAACCTATTTAAAGAACTTTATTTCCCATAAAAATTATAAAAAAATGTCTCTCATGAGAAAGGTTACAAGTTAAAACTAAAGCGAAAACATGTAACAAACCTAAATCTTACTAATACAACCAAAACATGCAATTTATAAAAATCATAGGGGGTAGAAATTCGTTATAAAAGAATTGATTGCAGACAACTTCATGGTCCATAAAAATTAGAAATTAAAAATCTAAAATTTAAAACTAAATAATATACGAAAACATTATATCAGACATATTTAATTTAATGATATTATTCGAACCAATAGAAATTGCAACTTACAATAAAAATATGTTATTTAAGGTACTCAGAAGGAACTTTGCTTTCTTATGCACAAAACCCCCTCGTTGATCAAGATAGCACACTTGTATCATAATTCATAATGTGCTGTCCTGACACTTAAAGTGGTTTGATCTTTAATTAGTTATTGTAAAGAGATTATGATTGTAAAGAATTAACTCTTACTTAACTAAAAAAAATTGTGATTTCCTTAAATACGTACGTGCGATAGTGATCAATCCATCAAACGTGTGAAGGGTTGGTCCTGCTCACCCGTCTCCTGAATAAATCTGTATAAATGCATTTTACAAAACTTCTAATCGAAGAATTTATCGTGTATGCTCTTACAAAATGTTAATACAGGGAAATCGAGCAAACTATTTACTGTTGCTTGTTTTAATAATGGCCTGTATAGTCAATGCAATAATAATAATAATGCTGTTTGCACTCGTTAAATAAAACACATGACATACGAACTCACTAGCTATATGAGCTCTTTTACAGGTGTGCTTTAGTAGTTGTTGAAAGAGTAATTCACCTCTATTTATGTCACTGAACGAGCACCGAACGTGAATTTATAAAATAAATACACGTAGAAAACAATGCACGTGAATAAATCGTCCCGGAGATGAGCGGGTGGAGAGGCAGTCAAAAAACAATGTTCTCATGCAATGTTTGTCAGTCTTTCATTATAATAATGTTCAATCTAATTTCAATATTAATAACGATTACTTTGAGATGATAATCGTTGTGTTATTTAGATATCACTATCGTAGCTGTCTTATCAGTCGCGTCTTATTGGTTAAAGGCGCTACCGGCGGTTAGTTACGAGCCCGATATGATGATTATAATAATCTTTTCGTGACACTATTACTATTACCAACTGATTTAATATGACCAAAATGCTTAATAAAACCTAATTAAAAAGACTTCGTAACCTACATATGTATTTTTAAATCTAGTTTAGATTCTTATTAGTAAGGGTCAACCGTTAATTCATTATACATCTCGTGACAACCAAGACTTTTAAGGACCTTTATTAACGCACCGATGGTTAGTTACAAAAGAAAATAAAGCTTTATTAGGTATCCTATAAATTCGGGGTCCATAGTAAAGTAAAATAATGTACCTAAACAAACCTATTTACCTTCATTGCTTCGAAATCACGAACTTTTAAAGAACAACCAAGGCTTTATTGTCAATGTAAACACAAATAAAACTAGTTATTTAGGCGTTTTTAGTAAAAATATCCGTTAAGTAGGTACTTACATTTCAGTAAAAAGTAAAAATAATATTTTGTCATTGTATCAACTGCTTTTTTCTCATCCTCGTTAACTTTAGGAAAACACGTAAAAACTTTATTTTTTTTACTTTGTTGTACTGAACAAGGGTCATGTCATAACATAACATAAATATATAATTAGCTATTGTCAATTTGCGTAAGGAGGTGTGCTTTAGTGTAAAAGGTGTTGGCATTATTGAGCAGTGAGGGCAATGGAGTCGCCTAGGTCACATTTTATGATTGCATGACTAATTAGTAATGATTAAATTATTTTAATACTATAAGTTAATTAATTACATTTTTTTTATAATTGTACTTTCAAAAAACTTGTTGTCAAAAAATAAATTGACATTTATATCTTTTATTTTTCACGTATAAAATCCTATTAGTATAATCGTAGGGTATACTCCCACTCAAATGCTCCTGTGATTTTGTTTCGATGATTTTGCTGGTATGGATTAGGAGATACATGAGTTTAAAAATGTTAAGAAAATACATTTTTGACATTATGTCTGTGACAGTTCAAGATAGAGGGCTGAAAGTTGGAGTGATTACTATTTATGAGGCGGCAAACAATTGACATTTACCAATCAACTATTCCTCACAGGGGCCACACGTCTTTCCATAGCCTGCTAAACTAATCTTGCGTCTTGTTTTTACCTTATATTGGAACGATTTTGATTTATATAAACAAAAAAACGATGTTGGGTAGTTATTATTTTTGGGATATTGATTTTAGGGGGAAGGTACAGTACAAAATGCTACGCCGCTCTGGTTACCTTTCACGTGTAAAATATAATTGATATTAAGTTACACGTAGTTAGACGTAGAGCCCTTTAGTGAGATTCAATATGATCTGACAATATAATTTAATTTAATCTTTAACTCCACAGTTAGCCCTAACAATGCTAAATAAGTTGCATAATTTACTGCAATGTGATAACGTAAAGGTGAAGATTTTATGGTATTATAACTGAGGTCAGCCGAGAAAATGGTATCTGTCAAGGTTAATGCACTTTTTATAGCAGATAGGTTTAGATTCAATTTAGTTCTCATCGACAAAAGTTCGCCTTAGATGCAATGTCTGCACACTTGCTACTATTTTTAACCGACTTCAATTTCATAGAAGGAGGAGGTTCTGTATTCGGTTTGGGCTTTTTTTAAATGTATGTTCACCGATTACTCCGAGACGCGTGGTCCGATTTGAACAATTCTTTTTTGTTTGAAAGGATATACTTTCAAGGTGGTCCCATACTAATTTGGTGCTGTTCTGATGATGGGATCTATGAGGAATTGAGGGAACTCCTCAATTTTTAAAGGCACATGTATGGTGATTTGGGTGTTTTCTTAAGCAACTCGAGAGTTTTCTCTCGAAAACCACCAATTTGATGAAGTGGACCTGATAATGATGATTGTTTTGATGACAATGATAATGATTTTTTTTAATGTAGGATGTTCAGCGATTACTCCGAGACCCGTGGTCCGATTTGAATAATTATTTTTATGTTTGAAAGGATGTACTTCCAAGGTGGTCCCAAATTAATCTGGTGCTGTTCTGATGATGGAATCCACGAGGAATTGAGGGAACTCCTCAATCTTTAAAGGCACATGTATGGCGATTTGAGTATTTTCTTAAGCAACTCAAGCATTTCCTCTCGAAAACCACCAATTTGATGGAACGGACCTAATGATAAAGACCACATATGACATGTGGAACTTTCCTTAGTTTAAGCGGGTGTATTATGAATAGACCCCGGACTCTTGTGGCAATGACGTCACAATAGGGTGATTTGGGGAGTATACGGGACGGTGCTATGAAACACGGTTAAAAACTCGGTTGTTAATCGAATACATTTTAATTAGATATTTTCAACAAAATTATCTAGTAAGTTGATCAATATTATTTTTAGTGCAAACCATACAATTGTACTTTAAACTGGCTTGGTGACAGTTGTGACGAACAAGGAGCGAGTGGCTGACAAAACCAATGCCAGTTTAACGTACAAATGCATGGTTTGCAAGTAATATAGCAAACGATAATATTGATCAACTTACTAAGTAATATTGTTAAAAATGTCTAATTTAATGTATTCGGTTAACAACCGAGTTTTTAACCGTGTTTCATAGCACCGTCCCGTTTACTCCCCAAATCACCCTATTGTGACGTCATTGCCACAAGAGTCCGGGGTCTAATTATGAACTTTTTCTTATACGTCTATACCGATTATTCCGAGACCCTTTGTCCGATTTGAGTAATATTTTTATTGTTTATAAAGAGTTACCTCGAAAGTAGCGGACTAATTTGGTTGGACCTGATGATGGGAATCCATGAGGGATTGAGTGAACTCTTCAATTTTAAAAGGCTCATGTATGGTGATTTGAGTGTATTTTTAAGCAACTCGAGTGTTTCCTCTCGAGAACTACCAATTAGATGGAGAGGACCCGATAATGAAAACCGCAGATGACATGTGGAGTCCCTTCCATAAATACCTATTTGAATTGGGTAAACATTGTGTGAAAGAAGGAAGCAAATTTAGTTTATGTCGAAAGAGCTGATTGAGATCCCGAGAAAGCGTAAGCAAAAGATTCTACTAATTTATAAGCATGAGCGTAGCGAGGGCGTTTAAGGCACGAGGTGCAGAGTTAATAACGTCAATCTCGTGTGGCACATACAACTCTTCACCTCAGCCTTCACACCGACTACATCTGCATCGCTGACCGACTGCACCGCGCACCCTCGGGTTTTGATTTCCACCTCAATCAGACTAGTGATACCTATTACGAATATTTTATTTTATATGCGTCCTAAACGCGGGGGGTGGTACAGTCGACTACAAAGAGATGTATCCACTTTTGGACCATATTACAACGCAATAAGGTGAAAAAGTGGATACATCTCTTTGTATTTGACTGTACATTATTAACCGACTTCAATTTCATAGAAGGAGGAGGTCTGTATTCGGTTTGGGCTTTTTTTATGTATGTTCACCGATTACTCCGAGACGCGTAGTCCGTTTTGATGCGATCCATGAGGAATTGAGGGGTCTCCTCAATTTTTAAAGGCACATGTATGGTGATTTGGTTGTTTTTTTAAGCAACTCAAGCATTTCCTCTCAAAAACCACTAATTTGATGGAGTGGACCTTATGATGAAGACCACATATGATATGTGGAACTTTCCTTACATTGAGTAGGTATTATGAACTTTTTGTTATATATCTTAACCGATTATTGCGAGATCCGTTGTCCGATTATGATATTTATATAACCACTAAAAATGGAAAAATAAAAACTTTTTACAAAAAAAAGATAAACCAACTTCAAAAAGTATAAAATAAATTATTATATTATTTATATGCGTTACAATCTGATATGTTTGAAGTCGGTGCCAAGCCAAAAAGTTACAATACCGGTCAAATCAGCTTCAAGTCTGAAAATCACAAAACATATCGATACCTACTTACATTGCAAAGGTGAATGTGAATCTATCTGTTACATTTTCACGTCTAAACCACTAATCCAATTTTGATGAAATGTGGTACCCATGTCTATATACTCTCATACACGTCTACTTTGTCAATAATCAGAAAAAGACGGCAAATTAAAAAAAAATCATGTATGGTTGACCTTCCATCCAGAATTTGAAATATCGCGCCTTTTTTTACTGAAAAGGTGGGCCCCACACACCCGGTGTGTCTGAGCATAGAAAGATCAATCTAGCCATTGAATTCCTTTACACTTCGATATTACACCTTAAATGAAGTAGGATAAATAATTCAAACCGAAGCACGGGCTCCGTTCGAGATATGGTTAGTCCGAAAACTAGTAAAAAAGTTTATTAAGAAACATCATAAGACGCATGATTATTCTTTCTTTCTGTACTTGAATGAGAACCTACGTGCAGTCAATACCGTATTAGAATAGTTCTATAGTATGAAGAACAATTCACTGACCAAATACGCCTCGCACATATTAACTGTTTTGTGATTTTCAGACTTGAAGCTGATTTGACCGGTATTGTAACTTTTTGGCTTGGCACCGACTTCAAACATATCAGTTTGTAACGCATATAAATAATATAATAATTTATTTTATACTTTTTGAAGTCGGTTTATCCTTTTTCTGTAAAAAGTTTTAATTCTACCTAGAAACCCTCATCAACAGACGCAATTTAGCTGGTTGGGATTTGGTTTACGCATTTCTGCTTTCTTCCCCCTAATATTCAAATCAGCTTTTTACATGCCAATAAACAAAGAAAATGTTTTGTGTATAAAGTGGTAATGTAGTGGAGTACGGGAACGGTAAAATTGCCCTGAAAAAAAACATAACCCACAAGTCCGATTTTTTTTGGTATCAGCAAGAGTACACTGAGCACTAATGGCGAAAACTTTTTTCTAACTGTTTTTGAGGTCTCTGTAGGTATTAAAAATTAATTTGTTAGCGACATTTATAAGTTTAATAAAAGCTAATTCGAGTGGTATTTCTTTTCATTAGATTATCGTATTTAACTATATGAATGTCCCCTGACATTTACTAACAGATTTATCGATAGCCGTTTTTAAAACAAATAAAAAATATATGCTTCCTCCAAAAGATAATTAAAGTGTTATATGGCAACTGAAATATGTTATAAACTATCGAAGGCAAGTAATGGGTTTGATTTATAACACATTATTCAATCGCTTAAATTTTAATGAACAATTGAATTTTAAAAGCGTTCTAATAGGCATAAAATAAATCTCGAAATTTTCAAGTCAACGCGTTGTGTTCATTATCATTTTACCAAAACTTGCAACAAAATTATAACAAATCCATCAAGCGCTCCCTGTTTTTTTTACTTATCAGTTCTTAACTTAATTCAAACGCGCGGAGATTATGGCAGCCGTCATGGCGCTAGCGGCGGGACCAATCATTACGCGCACGCGACGTTGCCTGTTCGGCGTGCGCCGTTGCCCGGCCGCTGCGCTGTTTCCATGGTAAACCAGTAGGTACGCGAATATTGTATCTGGACGTTTGGTTTAGTTTAGGGTTCTTTATTTGTATTGATCATACATTGTCACAGACATAGACTAATAACTCAAGACCACGCTTAGCCGGGCGACCCCCGCTGCCACGCTCGAAGTAATTTCACCCTATAGTGAAACACTAATTTATTGTCAGTGACAGTAAACTTAGTACGTCTCCATGGCAACCATTAATGTCTGACTCGCTTTTACGCCCCACGGAACAATGGCGCGTTCCCTGTCTAGCATTGCGTGTTTCCCTCCCGCACCCCTTCTATTTGGCAGCTTAGGTTTCAAAGAAATAACGTGCTAAGCGGTAGTAAATAATAGTACTGCCCAGAATGCGAACAGTTTTGAGCGTTGATAACGATTTATTTTTTAGTTGGAGAGTATAATATAAAGGTATTACAACAGGCCAGTGAGTTATTTCATTTTTATACGTAAAAAGGCGTTCCCGTATGTACCTATTAGTCATATTGTCACTTCTTCTTTCATGACACGTTCTATTTTTCTCTTATGCATGTACTCGAGTATGATGTCAAACTGGTTGAGTAACACATTGCTGGCTTAGGTATAAAATGTAAAAAACTACTATTTTTGAAGTTGCGATATTTCAATCCCTCTGAGTTATAAGTGACTTTGAAACTATATATTTACATTTATAATGATTTGGTGAAACTAAATAAGAATGGGAAGAAAAAAACAGTCAATACACCTAATAGCAGAATAAAACATTCCCACCTGCTCCCATATGGCTTTTTATGTGCGAGGAGTTAGAAAGATTTTTGCCCCTTCCTATATTCATATGGTGGGAAATATTCCCATCGGTTCCCAGCAGGCACAGATGGAAATAGGTGTATTTTCATCCGTTCCTGGCGGGTACAGACGTCGAACGAGAGGAGTCATTCACATGTGCGCTGGCCTTGATGAAGGTCATGCGCGGTGGGGACAGATAATAAATCTAATACGGGAATAAAAAAATCCCACCTGCCCCCAAATGACTATCCATGTGGGAGTAGATGGAAAGTTTATAATGCCTCCTACTATTTTTACATGAAGGGAACTATTCCCATCGGTCCCTAGCGGGCACATGTGGGAATAGCTACCTATGTTCTCATCCGTTCCCGGCGGGTACTGACGTCGAACGAGAGGAGTTGTTCCCATCTCATCTATGCCCGCCTTGGTCATGCGAGGCCGGGGCAGATGGGAATACATCTAATAGCGGAATAAAACATTTTCACCTGCTCCCATATGGCTTATTATGGCTTTTTAGATGGAAAGTTTTTTTTACCCTTTCCTATATACATATGGAGGGAAATATTTCCATCGGTTCCCAGCGGGCACAGATGGACACATGATTATGTAACATTTTAAACAAAGATATTAGTTAAAACCATGGCGCGTAGTTATGGTGTCGTAGAGGCAACCAGATGGCTTGCGGTATTTGAGCTCCCGAAGTGTTGTGGAACCGCCCTGTGCAACCCGAACTAACCCAACTTGTACTTTGTTCCCCCACCCCCTTCTTATATTTTCCCGGTTTCCAACACTGACGGATTGATCGACTCACCAGGCCAGGGTGAATGGCAATTTGCATGCTCGGTCTTCATCACACGAATACACTGGAAATTAAAAAAAGTCAAAGTGGGTTAGTTCGGGTTGCACAGTCCCACAACACGTTGGAAACTCAAATACTGCAAGCCACCCGGTTGCCTCGCGAACACTGCAACTACGCGTCATTGCTCTGAATATATCAGTAAACGAATAACAGCCATCTATATTAATTAGTATGATTTAATGAACTTACTGCGTTAACGGCTTCCTAGCCTAGTCGGTAGTAACACTGCCTATGAAGCAGGAGGTCCCGGATTCGAACCCTGAATAAGGTATTTATTTGCGTGTTTATCACGTTCCTGAGTTATGGATGCTTTCTATGTATTTAAGTATTTATCTATTATATAACGTGTTATACCCAAGACTAGAAACCTAAAAACTGTTTGTTCAGAATCTAGAGTGGAATCGATTGCAGTATATCCTTACATGGGTATAATAAAGTATACAGTGATACAGTGATAAAAGCTAGGTAACAACAGGCGGTCTTATCGCTAAAAAGCGATCTCTACCAGACAACCTTTGGGTAGCAGGAAACTGTGAACTGTAAACAATGATCGGGTAGTGCCGATATGATTCTAGTAATTAAATAGTAAGCACTTACTTTAATTACTTATACCTAAATACACTACTATGGGTATACTTTTTCTTCAATTTTCCAATTTTATACGCGTTGAGTCTAAAAGTTTCTAATACTACAGTTTACTATTTTATCGAGAGGTTAGGAGATAGAGGTTGACTATTTAATAAAGGCTGGCAGCTTTGACAAACTTGTTTTTTCACTGTACATAGTGTCATATGGGTTGTAATTGTCAAAGTATATCATCTTATGTCATGTCATAGAAATTGACAAAGTAGGTTGATAGGTTGACATGACATGACACATGTAGAGATGTGACAACAACGCAACAAATATGTAGTTAACAATTGAATAGAATTGCAAGGAAAACGAAACATACGAATATCTTTCAAAATAAGTAACCGGTGGAAAAACAAATACTCGAGATTAATTAGCAATAATAAAAATCCGGCCAAGAGCGTGTCGGGCCACGCTCAGGGGTTCCGTAGTTTTCCGTCCGTCACAGTAAGTGTCCCCACTTAAGAGTTAAAATAACACAGCCATGTAGGATATGATATGATCGTTCAAAGTACAGCGACATCTATCGGCAAATTAAGTAAACTATTGCGCGCGAGCTTAAAGTATGGAAGATGATTTTTATGGGATAATTCTTATTACGTGACCCGATTTTCACCGTTTTTACTTTATTTGAAAGCACGTTATTTCATTGTGATTTTGTAGAAATTACAGGTACAATAAACACCTGCTTATACGGTTAAATTACAAACTTAGTTCAGAAATTATTTTGTAATTTTTTTTCAAAAACTATTTCAAACATTATCAAGTTCAAAATAATTTTTCTTGAAAGTTTTTATAAAGTTCAACTTTTGAGATTTTTTTCATATTTTTAAAACTTATGCTTCAAAAGTTAGAGGGGGCGGGACACATTTTTTTTTACTTCTGGAGCGATTATATCCGAAAATATTTACATTATCAAAAAATGATTTTAGTAAACCTCTATTCATTTTTAAATACCTATCCAACAATATATCACTCGTTAGGGTTGAAATGAAAAAAAAAAATCACTCCCCACTTTACGTATAGGGGAGGTACCCTAATAAAACATTTTTTTCCACTTTTTATTTTACGACTTTGTCGGCGTGATTGAGATACATATTAGTACCAAATTTCAGCTTTCTAGTGCTAACGGTCACTGAGATTATCCGCGGACGAACGGACGGACGGACAGACATGGCGAAACTATAAAGGTTCCTAGTTGACTACGGAACCCTATAAATCATTTGGGGGGTCTGGGGTTTTTAGTGGCTCAAGTAACATGTTGTATATACTCGTATCGTCGCCTAGTAACTACAACTACAACATAAGTCTTATTGAGTAAGCTGTGGGACTAGGTTGATTTGTGTAAGGTTGTCCCATAATATTTATTATTGACTGCTAGAACAAGTTTTGTGACATCTAAACTAAGAGTGTATTTCCATTTATCCACACCACATGTGACGAACCGATAGGAATAAAGGTATCAAGAAACGATAAGTCTTTCATTTTGATTTATTTTACTAGTCAATACACTACTGGAATACATTATGTAACATCTAAACAAAGACATTAGTTAATATAAAGGAAAAAACTGATTGATTGACTGACTGACTGACTGACTGACTGACTGACATATCAACGCACAGCCCAAACCGCTGGTTTTAGAGATTCCAAATTTGGCACGTAGGTTCCTTATAAGGTCTAGGGATATACTAAGAAAGGATTTTTCAAAATTCACTCCCTAAGGGGGTAAAATGGGGGTCCAAAGTTTGTATGGCGAATCAAGATTTATTAGACTATTTTATTCGAAACTTCACAGGAATATTCCTAACGATAAATGAGTAAACACGTGTTTCAGGTTTTTTGAAAATTCAACCCCCAAAAGGAGCAAATGTGGTCACAAAGTCTGAAAATCAACATGGGTGTCGCATCCTTTTTGAGTACTTACAGTTCGCGGGCGAAGCCGCGGGAAAAGGCTAGTTACTTTTCATATTTATTTGTTTGATTTAGTCAATTTACAACTGGTACAAGTTATGTAATAAAGTAGTAAGTGTGAAGATCATTTTGAATCCCTTTTCCGTTTACCTATTTCTGCTGCGGACTGTACAAATTATGTAACATCTTAAGTAACGGCATCAATAAACGATAACAGTCTTTCATATTTATTTATTTGTACGTAAAGAATGTACGCTGATTATACAACAAAAATTTATTGCCATCCCTCCTGGTTGGACTGGTTCCCTGTACGAGACGAAAAAAAAATAAAAAATAAATTGTCAGGCAACCGCTTGAAAATTAGCATGCTTATTCTTCATCACATACAGACACCGGAAACTGCCATCCACCCAGGCCAGGCAGGTATCGAACCATCAGAGTTGGAAGTCGGACGCAAGGTGTATTTTTCAATCGGTGGAGGAGAACTTAGGAAAAACGTACTTACAATCATTGAAATCGGATGGCATTCGTATTATGAGTTTTGTATGATGTGGAAAACGATATGCCCAAATGCCATCCCTCTCCTATGAAACTTCATCCCTCTCCAACCAGGAGGGATGGCAGTAAAATTTTGTTTTATAACATTCTTTCAGGCAACCGCTATTTCAATCGGTTGCCTAGCGATAAAAAAAATTTTTTTGCACTCTTCCTCCATTTCCGCTCCAGTCCAAGTTGGGTCAGTTCGGGTTGCACGGGGCGGTTCCTCATCACTTCAGGAGCTTAAATACCGCGAGCCATCCGGTTGCCTCACGGTCACTGAAATTACGCGTCATTGCTCTGAATATACTGTAATGAAAGAAATTTTGCTTTATATAATAATTTCCTGTAAATTCTAATGATTTGTTTAGTTTTATTTACCATGCAAATTTGAATGTTAGAATTAGTCAATTTAATTTAGTTTTTTCTATTGTTTTAATTTTGCAAGTTACTGTTTTATATTACATTATCATTGTAACCTACCATCTGTGGAAGAGCAGTATCTCTTGATGCAAGTATCAAAAATATTTATATTAACGATATACTAGCTCAGCTACTGTAAGTTATACAATGAATTATCTTATTTATTATTTTTAACTAAACGAACCACTCGAAGTTATGTAATATCTAAAGGAAGACATTAGTTAATGAACGATAACAACTTTGCATATTTATTTGTTTGACCAAGTCATTTACAACTGGCGTAGTCAGTAGCAGAAGTAGCTTAGTGGGTGAGGTGTTCAAAATTACGTTCACTCACTCTTATTCTCTTAACAATAAAATAGTGTCAAGAAATTTTTGAACACCTCCCCGCTAAGCTACTTCTGCTGCTGACTGTACAAATTAAGGAACATCTTAAGTAACGGCATCAATTAACGATTACAGTCTTTCATATTTATTTAGTTGAACTGGTCAATCCACTGGAATAAGTTATTTAATTTAATCATCTAACCAAAGTCATTCATTAATAAACGATAACAGCCTTTCAATGTAACTTTTCCCATCTGTGCCCACCGGGGACCGAAGGGAACAGTTTGTTTTTCATCTGTGCCTAACCGACGTGACCACAGGCGGAGATAGGTGAGAATATACTTAACAAAAACATCAATAAACGATAAGACTTTAAGAATTGTCGATCCACTACTGGGATAAGTAATGTAATATTCATATCGCATATGAAAGCTATTTGTATCCACAACACCACAGACAGCTATTTGAATTCGGCACAAAACATAATAACATGCTCATAAATATACATGTCCATGTAAAATTCAATAATTGACCACAAAATGCACTTATCTTCGACATTTTGTCGTTTGAGAGGATCATCGCCATCGCGGTTGAGCGGTGAGAGTTAAGCACAAACAAAGACAGTGACACGGTGCGTCGTGATTGGTGGACCCGCTCGCGCTGCCTGCGCACAAGACTCCCGCGCCAATCTCCATGCGTTCAAATTACGAATTGAACTGATAAGTTCATAAAACTTACAGCGATTGATAAATTCGTTATTTCTTTTTAATAAACATTACTATAATAATAATAAACTAAACACGCTGACTTGAAAATTTCGGAGATTTCTTTTATGGTCAAGACAACGCTTTTAAAATTCAAATGCTGTAATAAAATCAATCTATTGATGAATCTATTATAATTTATACATGATAGTTACTTTACATAGCTTTCAATATAATGCAGTCATCATAAAACACTTGAAAAATGTTTTTGTGGAAATATTTTTTTTTTAAATGTTTTATATTATACTGAATTAAGCTGTTGAAAAATACGTTATTAAATGACAGCCGATGTTCAAACAGTCAAATACTATTATATCATGAAGAAAAATGCCATTTGTATAATCTTACCTTGAATTGAGAAGGCCTGTTAACAAATACCTACTTTATACCTAAATCTACACCAAAATCCGATATATTTTTTTATAAGGAGTAGTTCTCAGAGTATTCTAACCGACTACAAAAAATTGGCCACTTGTGAGTTATCGAAACTGATTTTGTTCGTGTACCCTACGAATGTACTTTTATGAATCGTCGATGTCTATGTCTACGTGTAGCTGCGAGTAAAGCATGTGTAGTTGACACCGGCCGGCTGGCAGTGGACCGTCTCCCCCATCGAGTGAAGCCGTTGGCAATGCGATGCTTGGCATACAGTAGCCTGCAATGCTCAATTTAACATCAAACGAAGAATGGGCCATTCAATAACTGCGCGCTGCCCCGTTCAGAGCTTAAGCTATTCAATGTTTGTAAGCGTTCAATATCATGTACATTGAACGTCTTTTTACTTATATTACCATTTACCAGTTTACCTAAATATTTTTTTAGGCAAAATAACCAAACATGACTTCATTCCACAATGCAGGTTTCGTTAAAAAGGATACAAAAAGTGCATCCGCAACAAACTTCGTCCAATCTAAACCAGTAATAATATGCCACAGGCTTCGTCAAAAGTGTACAAAATAAAATCAGCATCAACCTTTGTTAAAAACCTAAGTAATCTAACCCTTTAAGTACGCCTTCACGTTAATCCCCGAGACAACGTACCCGGAGCAAACGTTCCATAAATGCTGGCCGCATTACCGCGCTGCACTGCCAACGATATTTGCTGGACCAGGTATGAGCCGGACCGGGGACCACAACCCCGGTCCCTCAACCGGTGCCCCAGATCTTTGATAAACTTTTCCCCTCCGAACACCAGGGGCCACCAGTTTCCACCGCAACCTGAACAAAGTCATGTATTTGGTCATTCTAGTTCGAGTATTTGGAAAGCTTGAGTTTACTAATGTTTGTTTGTTTGTTTGTGTAAGTACCTCGTATTAGTATCTCCAAAAAAGTAGATTCTTTGTGCAAGACATGGTCGCATGTTGGTGTAGACTGTAGGTTTTTCTTGTGAGTCATATAGTTCAAAAATCTTTGCAGTAATAATTAGTTTTCGTTACTCTAGTTATTTACTACATACCTACATATGATTATTAACATATGTATTAACATTACTTATGTAGGCAATTCGCAAACACTTTTATGTACAGAATTTAATAAGCTTCAATGTTGCCCAAGATCATAGTTCCATAGAGTGCGAAGTTCAAGAGTTAAAGGCGAATTTCTTCAGGATAAAACACGTTTTTCATGATGGCGGCGTTTCCTCGAGGTTCTAGAACGTCAAATGGTCTTGAATTGAGAGCGGGACCTCTAATTAATATACCTAGTCGGTTACTAAATTCTGTTACTAGAGTTTTCACTAAATAAATAGGAATAGGTAGCATCATTTTAATTATTCATGTACATAATTTAAAAGCTTATTTAATAGTCAATAGATTACAATCTATTGAAATGAAAATTATTGTCGCAGTTTTTCAGAATTCTTTTATTAACTCGGATAAAGGCGTGAAAAATATACGTCAAAATTACACTCCTTTTTTTCATGTTGATGATCCTATTTATTTTTAATCACGTTTAAGACGCATCAGTCTTGCACAATTCGTTAGCTATATTCTTTAGCTTCAATGTGGTATATGTATAGTTCACGTGGGTCTATCCGATAAAATACTAGACCATACGTTGCAAGTCTGCTTGTTCCATAGCAGTCTAAATCTATGTCTTTTGTGCAAATAGAGAACATGCATGAAAAATATTTAATTGAATCTGTTGCATAAACACGTTCAACAACCCCAAACTAATATAAATAAGTGGAAATCCGTAATAATTTTTAACAGTTTTTTAAAGATATTGCGGTTTGAAAACGTAAAATTTTAGGCATTTTTTTTATACATCAAATGTATTTTCGAAACTTCAGTTCGATTACTTATGTCCTAACAAGAAAAAAAAATGTATGACAACTATATAGCTAAACGCAGTTTTTCGTGCCTAAAATTACAAAAATCTTACAAAAACTTGTTCCTTCCAAACAGTTTTCTGCAACTTTGTGAACGGTGACGTCACAATCCGCACACTTTTTGTATGGGGCGTTTTGACGCGCGGCGCAGACGCATGACATATTTTCACATTTTAGACGTCTCAGGGCTATCATAGATAGTAGGTTTATTAGAGACATTTGAATCTACAGGGAAATAGAATCGAATGACGTCTTCCAAAAAAATCATGCATATTCCTAATTTAAAAAATAGGCAATGTTTCAACTGGGAATATCTGTGGGATAATATCGCAAGAAAATTAAATGGTGGTCACGCAATTACCTCTAATAAACAGGTTTCTTACAAACAAGCAATGGAACCTTCTAAACAAAGGTGCAATATTTATTTGATGCACTTTTGTAAAGTGTAATTTTCTTAAATTTATCGCGTGTTTGCGTCTTCGAGCAATCTTGTGCTTTACAACGATTTTCAATAAATATCCCATCTGATTTGTATATTATTATACCATATTATGTTCGTTAGAAATTAGGCTATTAAATAATTACTTTAAATTTTTATTTAAAATTCTATTTTATATTTTATCAGTCAGAAATCTGGTAACAGAACTTAGTAACCAACTAGGTACGTACCAAATTTCAGGACTATCCGAGAGATTTCGAGATTTGTCGTATTTTGACTGTATTATTATTATAAAACGGTGATGCTGATGAGACTTGACCTAAAATTACTTTCCTGTACAAATGGGAGAGCCTAAAAATTGCACTGAGTAGACAGAAACACCTGCGTTGGGGCTCGTATAATATTTGCGGCGGAGGTCTAAAGCTCATGAGCCACTTGTGACAATTATTAGCATTCGCAATAAACCCTACAGAAATGGGCCCCTGCAGACTAGACCAAAGGCCGGATAAGTTAAATCTGGCTGCTCGTACACAGGCCGGTCACCACCGGTTACACGCCACCTCGTACGTCCAATCAGATTACCATCCAGATGAAACCGGGCCATTCCTCCATTGACTTAGAAGAATTTCATCTATACATCTAGACACACGGCAGTGTGTCCGCCAAGTTCGAGCAAAAAAAAGCGACACACCGGCCGTGGGTTATATTACACGAACCATTTCGGGCCAATTTCGACCACCCTATAACTCAAAACATATTTAATCTACGCATATGAAATTTCGAGTGTCTGTTGACATCCCCTTAATTGTCTAGAATACAAAATTTCATTATTCTACCTATAGCAGTTCTTGAGATATTGACGTCAGAAAATCGCTATTTTTACTATACACTCACTGACTCATCAAAAACCTAGACCACTTCCAATGGTCGTACTGACTAGAAATTTGGCATGGAGATAGGTCTTAAGGTTAACATCTCCATCATAAAAATTCGTGCAGGCTCCTGTGAATTTACCTACATACGATGTAGCTATAAGTATATAGTTTAGTATATATTTAATATTGCGATGCCCTTGCAGGGTTCATGTGTACCACTTCAACAATTGTAACATCATATCTACCATGTGTGCAATAAATAAATGAATATGAATATGAATAAGGTCAAAAGTAGAGGGAAAAATCTGAAAACGGCCAAGTGTGAGTCAGTTTTAAAAATAGCGAAGGTGTAACTTTGTTCTACTATGAAGTCATAATGAACTAAATGGGTCTATCCAATGGGTGTTCCAATGGTCGTACCGACATGAAGTTTGTCTTTAGGTCGAAATAAAGTAAAAATCTGAAAACGGCCAAGTGTGAGTCAGTTTCGAAAACAACGAATGTGTAATTTTGTTCTACTATAAGTAGGTATGGAGTGGAAATGAGATAAGACTTATTTAAATTTAGATACATGCCAATTTAAGACAATACATGTTTGTCTTAAAGACAAGAACAATAAAATTGTTCACCACTCTGTGTGTGTCTGTTGCGGGAACCGAACCCACGATTTACGAAGTGCAAAGCAGGTCACTAGGTACACTAGGTGCGCTAAATCAGTCAAACAAAAATGAAAAGACTATTTTTTCTCGCATAGTGTAAATAATTTCTAATTTTACAACTAATAAAATCGCAGATTCAAGAACATGGAAATCATATATACTCTAAGATGGAATTATATATACTACTGCCCATCTCACCCTCCGATACGCCACGGGATGAGATGGGATGGTGCACTTCTAGGGCTACATAATAGGCCACCAATTATAATACCTACTGGTAGGTAGGTATTACCAAGTTATTAATTATCTATGTAGGTAGCGTACTTACAAACAGAATAAAGTACGTTATTGATGTATGTAATTATATGTAAGTAGGTACATTTTGTAGGTGTAGGGAGCCAGTTTATTTGTAAAAATCACCTATAAATAAATAGTAAAATAGGATTTATCATAGATTATAGGTACTCGCGCTGCCCGATCGATCCCGAAATCCCGATATATGTATGTATAGTGATACTAGATAAAAATTCCGTTCCCCGCCTCGCGCACCCTCCGTCGCTGCCTACACTACACTCGTTAGCCGCGCTCGCGCCGTCCGCCAGCTCATGCCATCCGTTCGCCCGCTCATGCCGCCGGGGGGATGCGTACGCGCGGGAGGCGGGGAGTCGACGAACCAAAGCGTTCGGCAGCCGCGCGTCATACGCGAGACATTTCCTAAAGCAAAAGTGATAAAAAAATAATAAAGAACCTACATCTAACAAAAATAAATGAAATCCCATCAAAAACATAAATGTGAAAGGCTGCCAAGTTCGATACTATGGGAATGCTTCGCCTATAAAAGAAGTGAGATCTGAATAAGTACCAAGTTCCATAAAAATACCTCAAATCATAAATAGTTATAGGAATGCACACTTGATTTCCAGCAGTTTTTAAGGTACATTTTGAATAAGTATCACATTACATAGAAATACCTAAAATTATAATAGTCAGAGAAACGCACACCGGTTTTTTTAGCAGTTTCCTGATAACATTTATTATTTTCAGTACTTTTTAATGATGTAACTTGGCAAGTTTTAATAGAAAATTATATACTTGACACATTGCAGTCCAAAGGTGTCGATTCATTGCATTGAAAAGGTGTGTGGTGTGTGAAAACTTGCCAAGTAACATCATTAAAAAGTACTGAAAATAATAAATGTTATCAGGAAACTGCTAAAAAAACCGGTGTGCGTTTCTCTGACTATTATAATTTTAGGTATTTCTATGTAACGTGATACTTATTCAGAATGTACCTTAAAAACTGCTGGAAATCAAGTGTGCATTCCTATAACTATTTATGATTTGAGGTATTTTTATGGAACTTGGTACTTATTCAGATCTCACTTCTTTTATAGGCGAAGCATTCCCATAGTATCGAACTTGGCAGCCTTTCACATTTATGTTTTTGATGGGATTTAAGTTACTGTTACAGCCTTTGCCAGAAGTGTTGAGCATAGCAGTTTTTTGTTTACAGTTTTGATGTTAAGTATTATTTCCCAACAATAACAATGTACGGTGACGTAAAATGTTATATTTTATTTATATACCTAGAAAACTTCACTTAATAACAATTTCAAGGTACCTATAAAACATGAAAACTTAACTTAACTGTTCGGTGCGACAAATTGCAAATATTCTATGCAGTTACTACAAACTTCAACAAAATATGCCTGTTCAGTTTGAATTAATTGATAAAATAACTTCAACGCTGGACTAAAGTTTCGAGTTTTGTATGAAAGGGGCTGTTCATTAATTACGTCATTTCAAATGGGGGGGGGGGGGGGGGTCTGGACATCGGATGATGGTAGCATGACGTAGGAGGGGGCGGTCATCCCGAAGATCACATCATCTCTCGCATCTTTAAAAAGTGCTTCAATGTGTAATAAAAGGAATGAAATTCGTGTTTCTAATTGACTTTCTATAAACTTTTAATGCTATAAAATATTATCTACTAAATAGTATTTTATTTTACAATTAAGCTGAAAACTCATTTTTTAAAATGACGTCACTTTGTTTGGCAGGGGAATGGTTGGATGATTTTAGGAGGAGGGGGGTAAAAAATCATCAAAAATTGATGACGTAATTTATGAACAGCCCCAAAATCGCAAGGGTGCTCAACACTTCTGGCCAAGGTTGTATGTCATACGGTTAGCTGAAAACGAATATTTACGCATTTAAACTTTCTTCACTGTCAGAATATGAGGAACGCAGAAAATATTAGTTTAGTATGTATTATACTTATATAATACATACATGACATGACGGTAATACATATTAAAACGCAAGTGCTTGTACACACGCCTAGTAGAGTGCCTAACACTTGCCGGTTAGGCTTTATTATGTGACAAAGTGACAAGTAATAGTGGTTTGTAATTTGATTCTCGGTACCGTGTTGCATGTTAACAGCGGGCTGAATGTCCACACCAGTAGGAAACCTTTATCTGGGAATGCCTATTTCAGAAACAGAATAGGAAACGAATACTTTTTGAATATTGGAGATATCTCAATTGCAAATATATATATATATAATATATGTATACAGGGTGGAATTTTGTAATGCCACCTGAAGGGGAAGTACTCTTAATACTGTAGATAGAAAATTTTACTCAAAGAAAACATTCCTTTATTTTTTAAAAGAAAGAAAACTGCATTCAAAGATTTTTAAAAATTCGCTTGTCGCACCCGGTAATCGAACCGACTAAAATCTTAAAAGTTGCACCCTGTACTTTTATTGCATCGATCGTTAGGGTCAATTATAAGGATGAAATCTCTCTAACAAACTTCATAAATTAAATGAAAGGAAAACAATGAAATCTTAAATTATTTTAATTATTTACGAAAAATGGTAAACTAACTAATTAATTGTTCGAAATGGGCTCCTCCTTTTTGGTTACACAAATTTATTCTTCTAAGGAATTCATTTCTAGTAACCTTTAATAACGTGTTGTGGTGAATGTTATAAATCGTATTCTGAACTTCAACTCTCAACTCGTTTACATTCTCATAAGATTTAATGTAAATTTGATGAATGACGTCACACACGGAGTTATGTCGCATCTAAGAAAGGAGTCTGCATTACAAACACGTGCAAATTGCAATCGTCTTATCTAAAAAGTAATACGTCATTTTAATGGATAAATGACGTCAATGATAATTATTAATTAATAACATAAGTAAACAGATGGATCTTTGAATAAAAGTGCTTTAACTTGATCCATTGAATTAATAATTTAAGATTTCATTGTTTTCCTTTCATTTAATTTATAAAGTTTGTAAGATAGATTTCATCCTTATAATTGACCCTAACGATCGATGCAATAAAAGTACAGGATGCAACTTTTAGAGATTTTAGTCAGTTCGATTACCGGGTGCGGCAAGCGAATTTTTAAAAATCTTTGAATGCAGTTTTCTTTCTTTAAAAAAATAAAGGAATGTTTTCTTTGAGTAAAATTTTCTATCTACAATATTAAGAGTACTTCCCCTTCAGGTGGCATTACAAAATTCCACCCTGTATATACATTAGCAATTTATTTTAGTGACAATGGTACAATTAACAATAATATAGGTATAGAAAATAAATAACACATTTTACAAATAATTTAAACGAAGAACCCACTCCCGGCGCAAAGGTGCCCATAAGGCTTGTTGCTTTTCCACGCTGGATTACTATGGACAGCCTTTGGATCAAGAACGACTTGGAGCCGGTATCCTCCCCCTTTTGCCGGAGTCGACGGCCCAGCTCATGTACGAATCGCTTAGTGTCTACCCCCAGCAGCCCGCGGTTTCAACTGCGACAGGAACGAAGCTATAACTGGATCCTAATGGGGCATATTTGTCGCTTTAGGGCCACTTGTGTCTCGGCTGTCACTCCGGCCGTGCGAGAGGTACGGCTTATGTGGGAGGCGGCTAATGTGCTGACACAAGTGTATATATATACATATATACCATCCTCCTAGCATTTGTCCCGGATTTTTGCCACGGCTCCATCGATCCTGGGGTCCGCTCGGCAACCTAATCCCAGGAATAGTGTGATGATATTTCGTACATAAGGTTCGAAAAACTCAATGGTACGAGCTTTGAACCCGAGACCCCCGTATTGAAAGTCTGACGTCTTACCGCCAGGCTATTTACACTGCAGAGAAGTTAACTGTTTGAAATTCCACCATGCTCTATTTTATTGCCCATCGCACTTGCACGTTATTGCATGCGATTTGGCGCCAGTCCATCCGGCAGCAAGTTCTGTCACATTTTGATTTATTGACCTCATGTATGATGTACGCAATACGCATGTTCTTAATAAAAACAAGCTGATACTGGTAAAGGGCGATGATAACCAATAAAACAGCGAATTTAGTGCTCTGAGATTTCGAGAGAGGATTCAAATTGCAATCTTATACTGGATTCTGGACTTACTCTACAATACTCTACTATACACGGTGCCCGTGAGCATTGCGAGAGACTTTAACAGTGTATTCATTATCATATTTAGAGAACAAAATGTCCTTTAAACTTTTTCGAAATTCGCCATAGTTTCAGAGTAAATACTACTTACAAAAAATTGCATTTTGAATTGTTTCTCAGTGTAAAATGATTTTTTGATGGCGATCTCACCGGTATGGGGCATAGTCTAGACATCTCTTATTGACTGATATCAAAGACCTAAGAAACACTTTGCATGGACTAGTTTTTACGAGAAAAAATGTAGCAATTTACTTTTTCCGTTACTTTTTTCTAATGACATTTACTTTTTATGTAGAACAGCATTCAAAAAAAGTGAAAAAAAAAGTAAAAAAAAAAATTTTTTTTTGGCGTTTTACAACAAAAGTCATATAATGTTTTTTCATTCTTTTGACCTCAGAAATGCGTGGTTAAGATCTAATGTTTGCGATAAATATTGGACGAAGGAAGCCTAAGGGCGATATTACAGACAGTATTATCGCGTCTTTAGCCTCCTTTTCAATGGGATTCGTGTGGTGGAGCAACTTACTCAACTAGACAAGGTGCCTTAACATGTGTTGTAACTGTGAATTCGTGAGTGGCTCACAGCTATAGTTCACAAAACATTGTTTCCGTTTATTGAGCTCGTATTTAGTATAGATATGTACAGTCAAGTGCAAAAATACGTATCGAAATAATCGTCTCATAAATATGGTACTACGCACTTATTACAGCGGAATAAGATACTATGGGACATATTTTTGAGTAAGATGAGTACACCCATATTTTTACACTTGACTGTACCTATAAAAACCTCGAGTTCTATAAAATGTACGATCGTACCGTCAACTGCTAAAAATCTTGCCTACGATGTTCAACTTTGTCTGGCTTAAAAAAATGGTTTTCTTCACCAAACAGCTATTTATATCTTATTCCTGAGATGGGAGAAAAGCGGCCATCTCAGGAATAAGATATAAATAGCTGTTTGATGAAGAAAACTATGTTTTTCAAGCCAGGCAAAGTTGAGCATCGTAGGCTAAGTTGTAGCAGTTGACGGTACCTAGTTTACTTTAAACTGGTTGAGTAGGGGCAATGCGCTGGCAAACGTAGTTAACAGCTTTCTTATCTTGTTAGTGCGGCGGATCGATGCTCGCGCGTCGGCAGCGCCGCGCCGGCGGCGGCGGTGGCGGTGGCCTGTATGCTTCGCTAATGTTACGACTAGGTAATCAGATGAACTTGATATATGACCATATTCAGAACTTGGAGCTATTGTATCCCTGTGCTCGCTTTTTAGTAGTTAAGGATCTTAGATTTCCGATGTACCGCTGTTATAAAGACTGCAAAGACTACGAGATTACCACACGTTTTAAGTGCTCTTGTCTCGTTAAATTCTGCACCAATTTATACACCAAGGACCGCTGAACTCGATTGATATGACCTCCGATATTTCTTTTTTGTATGAGCAACTGAAATAAGCTCTTGTAAAAAAAAAACTAATACATGGGTGATGGTAACGTGATCCTCGTGATCATTTAATACTCCCTCTAGTAGGCCAGTGATCTGTGTTCGCTGCTTAATTTTGGAATGGTTCACTCGTTATCTGGCGAACGATCGCTTCATTCACATAGTGCTTGTCAGCAATCAACTTGTAACATTATCCTTTCCTTTGCACTCACACGCGGCCTGTTGACAGCTATCCGCTAATTACTTTAAGCGACACTAATTACTTAACAGGAATACGTTTTTGGGGTTCGTCATGTCAGTCTGTCTGTCTGTCCGTCCGTATGTCACAGCCATTTTACTCGGAAAATATACGACGTATCTGAATAAAATTTACACATAAGGTGTATTTTGTATGCCACTACTTAGTTATGTAGTTAAATTTGAAAAAAAAATTAGGGGGGGCGCTCCATACACGTAACTAAATAAAAGAATTTTTTTTTACCAAATATCAACATGTGACACATCAATCGATAGGTCTTTAAAAATAACATTGAGTTTTTTTTGACCATTTTGTGATTAAATGAATATTTTCTGAAATAATCGCTTCGAAAGTCAGAAAAATTGTGTTCCCCCCTGTAAATTTTGAACCGTAAGTCCAAAAAATTTGAGGAGATGCGATCATAACGGCCTCCTAGCCCAGTCGGTAGTGACCTTGCCTACGAAGCAGGAGGTCCCGGGTTCGAATCCTGGTCAGGGCATTTATTTGTGTGTTTATCACAGATATTTGTTCCTGAGCTATGGGTGTTTTCTATGTATTTAAGTATTTATCCATATTTATCTATTATATACATCGTCGTCTAGTACCCATAACACAAGCCTTATTGAGCTTACTGTGGGTCTAGGTCGATTTGTGTAAGATTGTCCTATAATTTTTATTTATTTATCATATACTTTCTACGAAAATTGTTTTAACCATTATCGGTTCAGCCGAGTTATCTCCAAAAAACTTCTTCCATAGGCATCAGATACGACCTTTTGGTATTAGTTTGGTTCTTATTTCATTGAAGGTACGGTACCCTCCTATGCGTACTCCATTTACCATTTTGCCGTCTTCTCACTTTGCCGTAGATTTTTAAAGGAACAGAATTAGGCTGTGTAAGTGAGAGCAGCAGTAAAATGAGGCCGCCTGAATCGTGAGAGTCGCCGGTTGCGCCTGCATTATGCATGGACTCCTTAGGATCCGTCACCGACGGGACAAACGGCCATACTTGTTTTTACCTGCCTATGTATTTATCAACGCAGTGTAATTAGATTAAATATATGCTGGTAATAAATTCACATTAAAAATGTTTTCCAATAAACAATAATTAATATGTTCAGAATCGTAGCTGCCGACATGTTCACCGAAACTTCATCAGTCATCACCGAGTGGATATCAGCCAGCACGGGCACAGACTACAGACCAAAACTAATTAAGAAACAACTTGGGAGAAATCCGACGTAAATAAACATGATATAGCACTAGGATCATTATCCCTTGACGATATAAGTTCGAGATCAGATATAAATATCGAACATATGCAGAATTGATTCACGCCGTCTTTCAGCGCCTTTGAATGCCTAGTAAATATCTGACGATAATGAAAATATTTTCCACGCAATTTAAATATCAGTTTATGAGGATATAGGTGCCTATATGTATGAAAAAGTTATAATTGTATATTCGTGCAAAATACATAGGGTCAGGGAGGGTACAGTCGCTCGGTGGGAACAGTGGCTCGAATGTGCTGTGCGAGAAACGGAAAGAGCTTTATGTCTGTCCTCTACATCAATCGGAACCGTTCCGTACCCGACCATGTACGAACTAGTTAGTGAGGCGCTCCGGCGCCATGCGAATGTGTTATGGTGCGTTTTTGTGTTTAATGCTATCAAAATTACATTTCCAGAAGTTTCACTCCTCTTTTTTCTTAACTCGTACGAGATTTTCAATTACTTATGTTATTATCGAAGAGTGTGTCTAATCTACTTAGTATTGGCTGATAATTCAAGGCCCTAGGTGTTTGTATGTGTTTTTAATTTGAACTAAAATACAAAATGACGCCAAGGTCCACAGTCGTTCGTTTTGGAAAAGTACACGGTGGCTCGCGAACCACTGTGCACCTTACAGAATTGGGCTAAAATTTACTTGAATATGAATAAGAATAAAAATTCTGTGATTATTAAAAATAATTCTTGCTCTCTTTTTTTTTAATAAAATGAAAGTGAATAAATCATGCGACATTTAGGTAGGTACCTATTTTAAATCAAGAATGAAATCAGGAACGATTATTCCGGGGGTTGTGCTTACCAATTCTAATTACCGTTTTATTCAACAAAAATGTTATTTCTTATATAATTTAGGTTCGATTCCTACGTACCTAGCCATTGTGTACTGTTAGAACCACTGTGTACAGGGCGTAGTACACAGTGGCTCGAGTCACTGTGTACTAGCGGGTCCTAGTCACTGTGTACAGCAACCTGTACACCGTGGCTCGATTCCCAATTTCTAAATAAGAATGGATATATATTTTTTGGTGAAAGTAACAGCAAATATATTTGCTACATATGAAAGTTTAATAATGCACACTGCTCTGTGCTTGCAACAATTAGTTCAGGAATTTATATTTTTCATGCAACAGCCTGTTGAAAAAATCCTAGCGACTGTTCCCTCCCTGACCCTACCCAAAAAAATATTTTTCACCTCACTAGCTCGGAAAGCCCTTGTCTATTCTTTAAAAACTGATAGCAAAACTGCATTTTATTCACACGAGTGCAAAACATATTTGAAATCCTAACGTGTTATTAGTTACTTTTTTAAACATAATTACATGTAAAGGCCACTCTAGACAGGACAATGTTCGCCCATCTGATTAAATTGTCTGATCAAGTCAGGTGCTGTGGACGCAAATATAATTTAATATTTAATTTTATTAAATTAAAACAATTTTATTACATGATTTTACCATAAACGCTTTAAATCTTACAAGAAATTTTATTTTGATCGATCTATTTTAATTTATTTTACATATTCCAGTTGTTTTTCTTGTACCTATGTACTATTTTCTTCGCTTTAGTGGGGTGAAGAGTTTTGTGTTACACCCGACTGCAAAGTTATTTTTACGTCTCGTGTGTTGCTACGTTCAGGATTCTATTTTTGAACTACTCGCTTCGCTCAGGATTCTATTTTCGAACCGTTTTTTATGGTTTAACCATAGGATCCATTTGCTGGATCGTAGTTCAACCCTAGAAACCATTCGCTAGCTCGTGCTTCAATTCCACACTCGCGGTTAAAATAAAACTTTGTACCCTTGTATAATAACTATTATCTCCAGGTACCTATACTCATCCTACGATTATTTATTTTATAACTTATCGTTTGAGATACCAAATGTTAATTGTGAGGATTACATTTAAAATTGTTCGTCTAAAACGGAAATTCATTCCTGAATTCCCGAAGCATAATGTATTAATAAACAGTAATATGCTAACAAACCAGCCGTGGTTTACGATTTATATGTTTCAATACTTATATGTAAGAGTCGGAATACAATTAATGATAAAAATAAATCAAAAATTGGATAATGGGTTTTTGTTGGAGTATATTTTGTTTTAATCATTTGTTATAGGTTATTTACTCATACACTTAGGGACATGTCAGCTATAGTTACGAACACTGTTTTATTATGAGATCGGAGGTCGTTTTATGAGTAATTGCTTTTACTAAATAATAGTATTTAAGTGTGAGAAAATTAGATAGTTATATGAATTAAATTACCTACTAACATTCACGTACTCAGTGTACATAGATGCACTAATACGTGGTTCTAGAGTTTGTAAGTAGGCACTTTTGTCGTATATATGCAGTTTCTGTTAAATTTAATAATAAACAGCTTTACTAAGTGCACAGTCACCATTCATATGACATGTCTTTTACAGTTTATTCTGTTAAATTATGGAATTCGTTGCCATCATCTTTCCGGCAGTGTAAATCGGTTGCATCGCTAAAGGCTAATTTAAACAAGTTGTGGCTTTCAAACGAATCCTAACAGTAAGATATATGCGGTAATAATTTTTATATTATTTATTTTATTTTATGTAGGTAGTATGTATTTATAGTATGTATGTATGTATGTATAGTATATATTTTGTATTTATGTAAGAAGTTTATTTATATTTATGTATGATACCGAACTGAGTATCTACCTAATTATTTAGATTATAAATTATAATACAACTCATCTTACTGTATCGTACAGTACCTAAGTCTGCCTAGCACTTCCAACTTTCTCTCTCAATTGCTCAAAGGTTAACTGGAAGAAATCCCTTAAAGGGATAAGTTCGCCTTTGTACGTATATATTGTGTTATATGTATTTCGTTGTGTTTTCTTGTACAATAAAGTGTTTTACTACTACTACTTCTACTAAGTGCCTTATTTGTGAAACCCGGTCGTGTCAACAATGAACAGACCTCCAGTATAATACGAGTAGTTATACAGGTACTTATGTACTCTTAAACACCGTCACAACAGTGCCGCGCAGCACTAGCTCGCGGTGTCCGGTGGCCCACTGCGGAAACGTTTAAGATAACAAACACCCTTCGACCTGTGCGAAAGCTGAACGGTTTATTACAACACTTGTAACACCACGATGGAATAAAATGTCACGTCCGCGATTAAAGCTCCTGAGATCCGGTCTCAACTTACGTGACTAGATGTTCGTTTTCCGCGATCTCGAATTTCGTAGCTGTTATAAAGTCTCTAATCCAGCTCGAGGCAGCACGTGTCGCGCTCGCGCAGCGCCGCGCTGGCGCGACTGACGCTAATGACCGTGTCCTGAAGGACTTCCGCTAATCACATCGCGCGCAATTGAAACGAATTTCAACCATTAACATTATCATTTTTATTGTATGTACCCAATTTGAATTTCTTTTAGTTTAATCAAAAATGTAAGTAGGAATAATCTTACACAATCTACCAGCTTTGACGCAGTTAGGGTTGTTGTGTGTAGTTACCTATGCCTACCTGGCTACCTGCTGTTTAAGTATACATACCCTATTTTACCGTGACTAAAACATACATGTATATTATATTGCCATGCCATGCTGAGTCGGGACCATTTCGTGGCAACCATATAATTAGTCCTTAGATTAAATATGTTTGTATGCATGTTGTTGTTGTCGCGAATAAATGTTTTCTATTTCTATTTCTATATTCTCGAATATTCTACAAATTTCCACAGTAAGCAACGTTTTTGTTTATTCATTACAGTCAGGTAGGTATTTTTTTTTTTTACGGCAGGACTTATTTTTAAGCACTTTCATATAGCTGCTGGCAGGTAAAATATAGTACCTAACTTGATAAAATCTAGGTAGTTATAGCTACCCAAAGTACCCAATAACATATTACCTAAATAAGTGAGTACTTATATGGTAAATAATTGCTTATTATTGATTGCTATTTGCGGTGTCTGTGATGTAAGAAACTCAATTATTCAGATTTTATACTACCTACCTACTTTAAATAAAAATAAACTGTATTAATAAAACCTGGATTTCCGTTCGAGTCGCGGGGTGGCGTGGACGTTTTGCATGGGAATAGCTTTTTTTTTGTTTTTTGCTCATTTTAGTAGTTCAGTGTGTAATATTGATAGTTTATTGTGCGGTGATCTAAAAACAAGTGTGCAGCTAATGAAGAATTGGTCCCAAAACGCGTGTAACCACTCTTTAGTTGGACGGACGGTTGTCCTAGCAACACAACAGCTATCACCTTAGAAAGAGCAACGTTACCTGTATTTTATTTAAATAAATAATTCTGTGATTAACGTCGTCATTGACCATTGCTGTGTACAAAGGGAGAAAACCATTTTATAAAAAAACAAAAAAAAAACGTAGCTGATATTAAACTTAAACCTTGCCTTAATAGTAGGTACACAAACTAAAAACCAATCAAATAATGTGCAGCTGTGATCCATCACTTCTCGTGTTCTCTCTATATCTTTTCTACGCGCAGGATCGTTACGTACGCTGTCTATGAATGCGTTTTCAGTTTCTCCGGACATTCTAACACTGAGACGGCAACTCACTGTTCATGTGTGTTTTTAGCGCCTAGCCTAGCTACAAGGCTTATGATTATCGCAGATATCTAGCTCTATTCTGTGCTAGGAGCTCTGGCGTGTCTAGTAAAATATATAATTCATCATTAACCTACTACACGGAACGATAATCATAAAATTACGACAAGGTCGTGGTCTGTCAACAAGTGACCTAGTGGTCCCCATTGAGATGATTGCCGCACCGGGAATGTAGGTTCACAATGACCCTCTATCAAACGGCGGCGATGACTGGCCTTCATTTGGGAACTCATTAATTTTGACTTCATATGCTGCTTTATTTGCTGGTTTACCTGTAAGTACATTAAATATACCTACCTACAGAAATACCTAAAAATAAAATTAATTTGGTACCTACTTATTTGTTGTTTTTAATTTAAGTTCATCCTTAAAAAGTACATATTAATCAGTTATATTTAATACCTATATCAATTTGTAACTATTGATGTGCACTGATACAATTACAATTATAAACAAAAACCTATTTTAACGGTCGCGAGTTATATAAAATATCCAGATTCGTACTAAATTAGGTGCGTAACAATTTTAACTAGTATAGTTAAATAAATTACCTAGTTACCTACATAACTCAAGTGCCTAAATCTCTGTTTTCTACAACCTTAATTTCGTAGCATTATTGATCGGAAAGAGATTGTATTATAAAGTAAGTATTATTGTAAACCTCCATTATTCATGGAGGTGTGTCTGTTTATTATAGAGTAAGGTTCAATGAGAACGTTACATTCAGACAGAATCCCTACTTAATGAATACAAAGGTTAAATTGAATGAATGCGTTTAATTTGTTGGAATGGTGGTGTGGTGGTAGACCGGCGGGCCTCGGCGGTGGTAGATGTTCGTCTTCCGCCGCATACGAAGCGCGCGACATTATCGACACAGGGAGGGGCCGGCTTGGCACCGGTTCAACGCTAGTTAGCTCGTCGATAAATCTCTCATGCGACTAACTCGCCGGGATGAATGTACAATGCACTGCCACCCGTCAATATTTTATCCAACTGCGCTATTGACATTTCACGCGTCGGTACTCCGGTAGGCTACTACCGTTTAATTGGGAAGTACTTACGTGTATTCCCGGTAATTTTCAAGCACCGGATTTTAGGTGTACTCGTTCTTACGTTTTACTTTAAAAAAATCACTAAGCATGGGACTTTTAATAGTTTTAATATTATTTCGGATATGTAAAATTTACAGTTACGTTTATCTAGGCAAGGAAAACGTGAGTTAGCAAATATTTGTAAAAGTGTGGTATTATTTGGTCTACGTGTTTCGGTTATTAGTATACATCACGACTTCTTATTTATTTTGTTAGGTAAAAAAAATGATGCTTCCTTGATCCCATTTCGGCTCTTGTATTGTTAAACTAAACAGTTAGAAATATCATTATGGTGTCAATGTTCCACTCACACACACATACTCTTACACGGGTGATTTGTTTAAAGTGTAATATAACATTCAATTCATATTCGTCGAACTTAATGTTCCTTACCATTTCGATGCACTACGAGTATCAATTCTCAGTTAAGTTTAGCTCATAGTTTAATAATTAAGCACCAGTTTCATATCCAAACTCGAACGTTCTAACTATGTATAATTTGAGGGAGTTCTTTTACGTATTCTAAAAATTATATCTATAACGTGCCTTAATTTCAGAAAACGCTGTTGAACTTTTAAATAAATCAAATAAATTAAAATTTATTAGAATAGTTGTGCTGAACTCAAAGTTGTTTTTGACCCAGCGACCAATTGTTTGAAGTAATTGCTTGAAAATGTTTATCGATTACATACTCGTAAATCTTACACATTACCACCGCCAGCATTTCACAGCAACAAGGACGTGTACTGTGTGTGTGTGACTGATAATGTTTGCTTTGACAGCGTGGAAGTAAGTAGATAAGTTTAAGACGTGTCATGATTTCGAAAGATAGCGCCTCGATAGCGCCAGCAAAGCGCCATGGTAATGCAACGCAATTGTTATTTTACGCACTCATACGAATGGAATTTTTGGCTAGAAAGAATTTTGTACGCCAAGGGGCTAATCTTAAAATAACCGATTGCAGGTGTAACACAATTTATTGAGTGACGTAGGTTTAATCCGACTATGCAGTAAGTAAGCGTGTAGATCTGCATGCATACATAGTTGCATCAGTACTTTTATATCTAGGGTAGACTGCTGCTACTATGACCGAGATAGGAGGAAATTAAGACGTCTCGATTATTAGGTAAGTCGGTGAACTTGTTTTTTTTTATACCACGACGGTGGCAAACAAGCATACGGCCCGCCTGATGCTAAGCAGCTACCGCAACCTATGGACGCCTGCAACCCCAAAGGAGTCACATGCGCCTTGCCGACCCTTTACAAAAAGGAGGATTCACTGTGCTGACAGCCAAAGGAACAAGAAGGTCCCTCATCGTCAACACACTGGGTCCTCTTTGAGCTTTTTGGCTCTTTTGGTTCTTACAAAACAGGGGGTCGAATTAAAAATATTTATTTTTCGAGCAACTACAACGTTTGAAGAATATGTTTTAAGATTTCCTACCTTTGACTGTTAGAGACTGCAATGTGCTTTGTATATTATATACAACATGTTACATGGTGGACTGAAAGCCTTGAAAACTTTGTTAAGAATCGAGAGTGGAATTTATTGCAGTATATCTTAACATGAGTTTTTTTCTTTTTTTGACCTACAGTTTACCAAGAGGTTAGGAGATAGAGGTTGAATATTTACTAAGGGCCGGTATCTTGACAAAGGAGATCGTCAATTCTGGGCCACCTGATATAAACCGTATACAGTTTGTACTTCAATGTAAAATAAATACTCATCTTATTACTGAAGTAGACAAAATATTGCAAAAAAATGAAACGGGAATTAGAAATAAATAAACATTATGTTGATTTTTCCGCGATTAAATTACAGCAAGACAAGTCGTTAACGTCCTTATGGCATTGACATAAAGTTTAACTTCACCCTGGTCTGAAACGGGATTGTTTTTTGGTTTGACACTGTCAATGTATACCGTTACATAATCTGCGTTTTGAATATTAAAAGTGGGTTTCATAATGGCATAATATCATGCTCCTTCGATAACGAAACGCATCTTTTTTTCAATTTTGCAATGTCAGATACACTAGTATCTACTGATTTAGACTTAAAGGTCCAAAAATTTAACGTACCTCCAAAACTAAAAATATTCATCGTGGGGCACTCTCTCTATGTTTATAAATTCACAACTTTTTCTCGATGCGCACAGTTTTTTCAATGTCAAGCTCTGCTAGAGAAGGAATTGACTAGTTCAATATGTAACTAGATGTTTTTATGGTTTAATTCGTCAATATACGTTGTTAAATCTTCAACCGACTCTCCTTCATCGGTAATTGACATAAGCAAATTTTTGCCAAATTCTGAAATTTTGGCCAACGGCGTGGATTTTGAAATCCGCGGCGGCGGCGGCGGTGTGGGTCCCACGGCGCGGCTACGCCACGCCGGCGCGGCGCACACGTCTAGATTTTATAAAGTTAAAAGTAAAACCGTTCATAACGAAACTTTCGCATAGTAGGTACGCCTAAACACGTACCTACAAAATGTTGATCATGCCTATACTTACAACCTTTACCGTTTAAATGAAGAGCTTCATTTTGATTTTGAACAAACTTTATTGCTTAAGGGCTGGTCACAATTTGTTAAAAAAAAAATTAAACAAAGCGGTAAAATGGTGATAGTTCCACAGTACTCACGTACAGTACCTAGCACTCTTATGTCATGAAGTTGACACAGTAGTTTATTAGTTTGACAGAACATGCCACAAAACACATGAAATGAATGTAGAGCTAACAATCGAATAGATTTGCAAGGAAAACTAAAATTGCGAATATCTTTCCAAATAATTTAGTACTACACAAGCCTTATTGAGCTTACTGTGGGGCTAGGTCGGATTGTGTAAGACTGTCCTATAATATTTATTTATTTATTTAATTTACTATTTAAATAATAAATACTCCAGATCCGTTAGTAATAATAAAAATCAGTTAAGGTGTGGGGTTTTTAGTCGCTCAAGTAACACGTTGTATATATAATTATCTCGATTGGGAAACTCAATAGAGTTAATAATCGTCGTAATCGTTAAATAACAATCGTCGATATTTTTTTACAAAATACGAGTATCTATAAAACTCAAACTCAAACTCAAATATTTATTCAGTAAGTAGGCCACAAGGGCACTTTTACACGTCAAAGTAAAAGAGAGAAAAAAAAATCAAACTACACCGGTTCTAACCCTACACCTCTGACCCGAGAAGAATTATGTCCGGCAAGAAACTCGGCGGGACTTATTTTTTCAAAACAACGGTACACTAAAACTAAACAATACATATAAGTGCGTTGTTCTATAAGAAAACATATCAAATCAAGTTAGATTAACCAACAATAGGAAGAAAAATACCAAAGAAAAAAGATGAGTCCAAATCTGACTATTTGAAAATGAATTACATACAAGTTTGATATACTTTCTTACCTGAACTGTGTCTTCTACATAAATTTCCAAATTATAATAATCCATCATCAACAGATAGAAACAAATTTTGAATTTAAATAAAAAAAATTAAGTGATTCTAGTATACAATAAACATACTATTTCCAATTATCCTTAGAGATGTATAAGGTCTCCAAGTGTCTTGATCTATATATTCTATATAATAAAAAAATATGGATAATCAAGCACCGGATGTTGTGTCTAAAGCCAATTAAACTAAAATTAAATATGATTAATAAAAAGATACGTAATTGTGTGGCCCCAGTTAGCCTAAACAGACCGGTCTCCACAAACAGCACCCGTTCACGAGTATGACGCATATCTCAGCCATCTATATATGTATTTAGAAAGTTTTCCTATAATGTTTATATTTATATATCTATCAACAATGACAATTTTTAATTTGCACCGGGACTTAAACAATTTAGTTATCTTTAGAGCAAGTTCCTGTTGAAAAAAAAATGTTTTAAACCAACTGTTCAAATAGTGTATTTCACCAAACAACAGCATACAGTAGGAAGCTGAAACACAGTTCATGGTTTGTCCAATGGGGCTTCAAAAAAAGTGAATAAAGGCCATTAGTGTGTGTATATTTAACTCTTATAAGTCGGTATTGGTAAATTTGTTTAGTAAAATTTTGGTCTACAAAGCAAATAGCATAGCTATTTGCATAAAAAAAACAGCTAAGAACATTTATTTTTTGAGCAATTATTGTCAGTGGAAGGTTCCTTAGTTGCACATCGGTTATAAAAATATGGCGTAGGAACTACTTAAACGCGTGGTGAAAATAGGATACTTCTGCCAAATCAAAGCAAACAAAAGTATTTTTGTGGCACTAACCCATATCCTAGAACTAAGATAGTATACTTTTTCCATTTTAGGGTATATCGGAGTTTTGGGCTAATTTTAACATTTCTGTTTCTCGGTACAATAATACTTAGGTAAATATAAGTATGAGGGTTAAAACGAGACTTAAACTAAGTAAATACATGTAGATCAATTGTCAGATTCTACATAGAAATGTTGTTAGTGTAATATTTTTTCCGTATAATTTATTGATGTTACCATCTTAGCTACTACCATCAGAGGTAATGACGGTTTCAGTAAATCATTTAAATTCATTTTTTACAGCCATGACTGTAGTAGTAGGAAAAAAATATATGTTACTTTCTTTAATATTTGATTAATAAAATGCTGATATTATTGCCTTAATGAGCTTACTATGGGACTAGGTTGATTTGTGTAAGATTGTCCCATAACATTTATTTATTTATTTTATGTGTTTTCTCAAAGAGCGAAAGAGTAAAGATCTCAGGCTATTGCGGTGGCTGCCAAGTGACGCCGCCCGCGCGATGCTAACTCGATTAGCGACCGTCAATGGTGATCTTAACACGTTGAAGGCACGAACTCTGACGTCGAAACGTTCATTTTGTTTCCCTTGGAGATTATTTTCACTGACGTTTCTTACGCTTACCTACATAATTTATTTACCTACCTGTAAAGAGCGTCAAACTATTATTCACTGTTTATAACTAAGATGCAACACACACTTAGCGGAAATCAGCCAACAAAAGACAATATTCAGCCGGCAGGCGCCGAATTTCCTACATACGAATTTCTAGCAACCATACAACGTGACGTGAACTTGACCTGCTTTAGGCTCCCGAAGTCTATCCGGGTTGACTTGAAATGCTAGAAAATAGTTACTCCGCCTAATAAGGCCGACATTTCCCGCTGCAGTCTGCTATTGCAGACTGTATTGCAGTGGGAAATGTCGTTTATCGAGGACATTAATGACTAATTCCACATTTAAAATTACCAAGGACAGTGCTGCTGGCAGCACTACCGCGCTTCATTGCTATCAGTTTATCTATCCCTATCAAATACATAAACTTTAGCAATCCGTGGCGATGCAGCTGGCAAAAAGGCGGGCAGCAATGCACTTTTGCTCTGGCTCTGTTACACTTTGTCGCGCTGACTTAGGCGGCCTTTAATTTCACCTTTCACTTTTACCTAATACTCGTAGGTACCTAGTTTAGTGTAAAATTTTAATTAATTATTATAACATAACAAGAATTTTAAATCTAGGCTCAGAATCCCTGCATGTGCAAAGTGCAACGACCGTGGCAACGACCTGAGGGCCGATTTTCGACAATCGAGCGCCCGAATTCAAACAATTTAACCTCGAATATAATCGCACACAAAAGTTTGTCGCCGTTATTTACGCATGAAATTAATAGTATAAATCATGATTTTAAATTACTATGGCTGCTTTTTTTTCTTCGTTTTATTCAGAGTTTTAAATGTCATATTCGAGCACTCGAATCTCTAATTCGCCCCCCTGATTTGTATTATTTTGACATATTTTTTCTGTCAGGTTATGGATGGTATAGGAAGGATGGAACTCTCTTCTAGGAAAACGGTCGAAAAAGTGTCCAGCGGTAACACTAAACAATAGTTCCAAATATCTCCGGGTGGCGCTAGGTATATATAGTTCAGCATTTGAAATGAATTACCGATATGTAATACTTATATGACTTTCTAAATAAAATTAATATTCAGAGTGTTTTTCATCTCGGCAAATAATTATTTTGGATTAAATTTTTTTAAATTTCAATATCAATTTAGTCCAATTTAATATCATTGTGGCGCCATCAGTTTATCGCCTTTCGACGGACACTTTTGTAACAGAGATTTATATCCTTCTTGTACCATCCATATGTCAGGTATTAAATCACTTACTTTTATAATTGTTATCACAAAATACAATAATAAATGATATAGGAATATAAAAGCGCGATGTGACATAGTAGTGTATCGTCGTAAAGTGGCTCTACTAAATTCAGTCCACGTGCGAGTTCGAAGCGCCGAGCGAGGCGATCGATGCCGCGCTGGCCTGCTGAGTGCTGGCTGGCTGCGGGTGCGGGATGCGATGCACAACATATACAGTAAATAGTTGCGTCTTTTACAATGGAACACAGATATTGTTTACCTGCCTTGCTTGTTTGTGGGAAAGGCCTGTGAATAGTCATCATAGATGGCGCTGCGTAAGATGGTTATTTTTAATATGGAATTTGAACAGCGGGTTAAATGAATTCTAGATGGCTCTGCGTACGATAGTCCTTTTTTTGTATGAGATTTGAAATATACCATAGACAAACAAAGTGACAGTTGCCTTCCCCATTCCATAATAAGTTTCGTGGTTCAAATAGTCGGGTCTTAAGCGGTGCGCGGGTCTTAAGGAAGTCAAAGTTTGTTAGCATTTCGAGTGTCATATCATAATATACAATACTCGTAAAGTGTAACAAAAATGCTGGTGATCCGTTTAAGATCATAATTGGTATCGTATTGTAATTACGATAAACTAAGAAAAAAAAATTCATGCGAAAAATATTTGTTTTGATATGGATGTTGGGCTGGGTACATACCATGCTGACCAAGCAAACAATTTTTTTTGCATATTTTTTTTACAAATTTTCTTAGTCGCAATACGAAACCAATAATGCCCTATAACCATAAAGTTATAAATTTATGCCTACAACGGATCACAAGAATTTTGTTACAACCTGTATATAGGTAGGTATAACATTTTGGTATAGTCTTAAAATGAGTCGCCTTAATTGGATGGTGGGAGGGGTGTTGGGGGTTGAGGGGGAGGGAACCTCTACAGTCATCCCCACTCTGAGGAATTGTCTTGGTTTCAGAAATATTTATGGTTAAAGTTTAAGGTTATAAATGTTATAATACTACCAAATATCGGTTCACACCGAACGAGAGCTTCTTTCCCTTATACGAGTAGTATAATAAAAATAGTCTGTTCTGGCGCTCGCGCTGTTTGTACGCACGCGCAGTTCACCTAACCTGGGCTTCGCCCGTCGTCGAACCTATCTTGACTCTGTCAAATGACAGTTTTCCCGGAATGTATACTATATTGTCATCGATTTTTTTATATTTTATTGTATGTAGCTATGCGATTTAGCGAAATAAAAGAGCTATTTACTTATTGTACACATATTTATTGCAATTTATACATTCTTACTTTCAATAACCACACGTTTAGTTTCACGTAATATTCAACGTATAAAATATTGTAGTTTGTCTGGAAAGGGAAGTGTCGAGGTTTATAAACTTCAAAGTTTATACATTCTACGACCATAGATATAAAATGGCGCTTGCCGCTAAAAGATAAACGAAGTGCGCAAAAGAGAAACCAACACGTATATGAACATTCCACGAGTGCAAAAGGGACACACGATCATTTTGAAGGAATGACAGCTTTTGAATTTGGGTAGTTAGCTTACGTACCCACGTCGTGACAGCTCATATTTTAGCTTGGAAAATATAAAACAATCGTGAATAAAATAACTTGGGATGAAAAAGGAGAAACATGGTGTCGTGTTGTGTTCCAGATTGAACTATTACTCATAGGAAAAACCCAAGTAATTACTCATTTCACAGGTTTACATGATATTCCGATCGATGTCTTTGAAACAATATTTTATCAAAATAGCAAAATAAATCGTGTAAGTATTTACTAGATACAATTAATTATTAGTGTTTCTTATACTGTGTGCCAATATTTTATCATAATAGTTAATATTCATGATTATTTTGTGTAAAAACCGAAACATTTATTCGACGCTAGGGATTGACAAAACGTTTTAGGGACTTATATCGATAACTGTTCAGTATGAAAATTATAATTATTGCTTCAAAAAAATCCAATGAATAAATTAATCTTATATTCACATTACGTCATTACGTAAGAAGATTAAATTAGGTTCTTATTATATCCAGTTTTAAACGGGTTTTTTTATTATTAAAGATTTTTTTACCTTGCAGTACTTGTATTATTTCATTCAAATATGGCGCTCAACACATTCAAAAAACAGCCGAAAACGTAAATCGGGCTGAATATTGTACATGGGCTCCATAAAAAAATTCAGCTCCCATAAAGAAATTTCCGACTTTTATGCTGCGGCCGATTTTTATTTATATAGCTGGATTCCGCTCAAGTGTTTGCCGCGCCTGCAAGCGACTAGTTAAACGATTAGAACGAGATAGAAATATAGTTGGAAAGAGAGGTCAGCTGTCAAAATGGTCGTGCGATCAATCGAATGCGCATTCGACTGGCGACTTGAAATTCCGTTTTCTGTTTTATGAAATATTTGAAATTATTTTAGGAAATAATTTTGTTTATTTACATTTTTTTTTATACTAAAGAATATAATTTGCTTAGAAAAAACATATGAGTTATTAACTATTAGGTAATGTAATAATATTAGTCGAAAATGTACGTGAAATGAAATGTCAAGTTGGTAGTGGGAATGTCAATTGACGTCACAGTTGACTACTTTGAGTAGTCGCTTACGTCTGTAGAGGCCTTTCGAACGTATCGATAAGAAAGTCAAATACCGATAGATAATTAACCTGTTGTTTTTGGCATCACTATTTTACGCTCACATAGATAATTTAGACACATACATGGATTTCATTTTTATGCCACACTTTTGATCGTTGACAAGCATTCTTTGTCATCCCATTTCTCTGTCTACGACACTTCTCTCTCAAAAATGTATATATATTTTGTATCCCATTTCCTCGGGGTAAAATTGCTATAAATGATTTTGAAACGACCCAAAGAAGTCCCCAAAAGCACGAGTTGTCCTAAAAGAAGGCTACTCGTTTTCGACACGAAACGACATAACTACATAAAAAAAAAATCATGCCTATTGTTACCAAAATTCATTCGTTTAAAGAACTAACCTGAATAAACAGCTTATATTTTGTAATAAATTAGGTATGTACTAAGTACATAAGGATAAAATGCAGCTTTACGCGCTAGTTTTAAATGATTAAGAGGTCCTTTCCGAGAGAGTGACGTAAAAAAGAAATTTACTTGAAAAAATCTTGTGTGTGTGGGTTAAAAACTCGCGTCGCTAGCTTATGTGTAACAACAAGGATAAATTTAAATGATTGTATCCTGTAAAATGTATAGGTACCATATAAGTACGCTATTGAGTCTCGTGTCGTTTTCCTGAGTTTTGTACAAAATTTGATTTATAAGTAATTTCTTGATAAATGACTGATCGTGAGCGGCGAATTAGCGGACAAACATCTGCGCGGGCGCCGTCACGTCAATCATCGCCAGCATTATAACTTGAGAGGACTAATGGAAACACTTATCTAAAAACTGCCACTCGGCAAGTCGAAAATTTTTCTTATGTTTATCATAAATACGGCCTTCTAGCCTAGACGGTAGTGACCCTGCCTATGAGGCAGGAGGTCCCGGGTTCGAATTCGGGTCAGGGCATTTATTTGTGTGGTTATCACAAATATTTGTTCCTCAGTTATGGATGTTTCTTATGTATTTATTGAGTATTTATCTATATCTATCTATTATGTTATTATATTATCGTCGTCTAGTACCCACAACACAATAGACGGAGAGCTACCCACGTCAGATATGACACAATAATGAGAGCAACGAAACCCCTCTAGTCAGTTTGCTACATGGATGTACTTATAGGGGATCCGACATATATAAATTAAAACACAAAAATATATTCGCCTCGTTTTAACTCAGTGCCATATTCATAAGCAAAAAGAGATGACGAGTATATACGTAAAAACCCAATGCGGCCGAAAATCCGCCATATTAAGATCTTAGGACGTCAAAGCCTATACACTATAACCGCCATTTTGATAGCTCCGATACTTCAAAATCGACACTCGTCTTTCGTTGATGTGGCGCTCCGGTGGTTTGCTATACTATCTTTATTTCTAGATCCGGACATCTGGCAGCTGTAAAGTGGTGGAGGTCAAAGAATGCAAACCACTTCAAGAAAACTCATCTTTGAGATCTGGGTTTGATGCAATATTATGAGAAATTATTTAAATAATTAGATTATATCATTGCCAAACTTTTCTCTTGGGGGAAAGTAATGCCAAACGACGTATAATGTAATTCATAGTTTTTCGCCTACTGTTTTTATTTCCGTAATAATACGCAATGTGTTTTGTTCTAATATTAAAATATAGGCCCTGTCCTTTATAACTGAAACAACTTCGGAAGTTTTTACTTATTTTAGTATTGCTATTTTCCAATTTTTTTTTTTTTCTACTCTGTCACTCTGGCCTCCACCCATTAAAAGCTGCCAGATGCCCGGATCTAGCAATAAGGATAGTATAGCAATCTAAGCAGACGGGTTTTGTTGCTCTCATTATTGTGTCATATCTGACGTGGCCAGCTCTTAGTCCACAAGCCTTAATTGAGCTTACTGTGGGACTAGGTCGATTTGTGTCAGATGTCCCATAATATTTATTTATTAAATATAAACAGTATGAGCAAATGATATGGACTCTAAGACTATTATTAACGAATAACCCACTTATGCACCAGCAACAGAAGCGTAAATTTGGTAAACATATTTCGACATTAAACCTGCCACTAATGACAAAAGATCGACCATTATTACCCCTCATAGACTATAACACACATGGGAACTGAAAGGCACATTATGTTATCCGGACTGTATTGTTAGTTTTGACTGTAGAGAACATTTGACGGCTGATTTTAAAAAGTAAACATATTTTTGGACAATGGGATGGATATATGGCACATATAGTAAACATGCATTTAGATAATAATGTAGCAATACAAGTTAAGTAACTGTTTTCTTAACGTAAAGATGCATTATTGTAAATATTAGTTACCTAAATGCCCTGAATTTGTTAGACGTGAACTGGTTCGGAGAACAACGGCTGAAGTTTAAGACGCGTGTCCAATTTAACTAGTTTCTATGAAGAAAGACTTATATATTTATGATGGGCTAGTTAACGAAGCCTGTGCCGTTGGCGAATACAAGTATTAGAAAGGGACTTCCACTTCTTTTTTACAAGCTCTTTAGGAGGATTACAAGTATTGTTAGACAACAACAGTCGTGCAGACACAGGTACTACAGCTACACTTGCTTTGCTTCTGTAGTTACTAGACAATTTCTATGTGGGAGAATGACGTAGGGCGAGTTCTGTCTTTTGAGCTCTAGAATTTAGTACAGTACGCGAACAGTTTTGAGCTTCGATAACTCACAAGTGCGATTTTATTTTTTAGTTAGAGAATATGATATGATTACTTATAGTAAAAAATATTTCTACTATATAGATATTTGCTAATAACAACAAGAAGAGATTATACAAGATATATTTTCTTTTACCATACTATTACATTCAACTATTTCAACATCATCTGTAATTTTATAACAGTTTGGTCAATAGATTATGTGAGCATAATCGAAAACAATTTGTCAAAATATAAGTGACCTTGAATTCTAAACGAATTACAAATAGCTAAGACGACGTATGCTCTTGACAAAACCGTTATAAAATGTGAAGTTATGTTGCAATAGTAAAAAGCGATAGCCTGGTGGAGAAAAATAAAACTTACATGATCTTTTCTATGTGTAGCAAACAAATACATGTATCATACCTAGCGCAATGCTAACAATTGTCAGAAAATATTTTTTATTATTAGTATTTAAAGTATTCTAAGAGGTCACAAAATAAAATCAGACTTGTGAATTATGTCATTTTTATAGGTTAAAAAGGCGTTCCCGTACTCCACTAATTAAAAGAAATTTGGGCTTAAAATAATCGTACACAAAAGTTTTCCGCCATTATTTATGCATCCAGTTAATAAGTAGTATAAATAACAACGAAATTACTATAGCTTAATATTTCTTAAATATCATTTCATCTTTTTTAGTAAGTCGAGAGCTCGAAACCTCAGCTCGGAACTTAAAAATTGCCGCTCTGTACTAGTCATTGGTGATTAGTAAACATCGGTATCAACGTTCAAATTTCGTGGCACTTGGTAAGGGTCGCAAAAAAAGAAATACATAGGTATCATTGTTTTATTTATTAGTAATAAATAACATTTAATTTATTTTTATTCTTAATCGTACTTTGGTAAACTGTACATATATTTAAAGAGGTTTATATTCTTAATACGTCATAGAACCTCAATACTCATTTCATTATCCATTTGTAAAAAAAAATCTAAATGCCAAATAGGCAACAAATGTCATTAATTGTCATGCAAAATAATATGTGGTAAAATCTTCAACGATAATAGTTCTTAAAAACACTTACAACTACAATTTAGCATTGATAAATCTTTACCCAACTCCCTATCAGACTTGAGAAAATGGATTTGACGCAGTATACTGATTTTATATTCACTAACGAAGGTGCTTGCTGTACTATTTGCGAAATGAATATAAAAAAGAAAAGGTACAATATAGAGAAACATTTGAAATCAAAATCTCATCAAGATAAATTATCTGATTCACGCTGCCATTTACAGGATATAATACGAGATAATGCTGATTTCGAAATTAAAGACGATATCGTATATTGCAAATTGTGTAATTCGAAATTATTTCCCTCTAAATCTAGTATCGACCGCCATTTAAAAACAGATTTACACAACAAAATTCATAAAAATAATGCACAAGAAAAATTTAATAAAGATTTAACAGAGTTTATGATTTGTTCGAATATACCGTGGTCAAAATTAGACAATCCTAAATTTAGAAATTTTGTAGAAAACCTTTTAAATCATAAATATGGAAAAGATATTACTGTGCCGAGTGAAACAAAAATACGAGTAAAATGCTTACCTGAATTGTATGAAAAGAAAAAAAATGAATTGAAAGAGAAATTACAAAATAAAATGATTTACCTCAGTGTTGATGAAACATCAGATTCCGTGGGAAAAAAAGTGGCAAATATTTTGATCGGAGCTCTAGATGGAACTAGTACCCAGCCACATTTATTTGCTTCTAAGGTATTGGAGGCGACTAACCATTCGACAATAACCAAACTCGTTGAGGAAACCCTTGAAGATCTTTGGGGCGATGAATACAAAAAAAACATGGATAAATTATTATTTTTTATAACGGATGCCGGTTCCTACATGGTAAAAGCAGCTAAAAACCTTGTTCAGAAATATAAAAATATGACTCATGTAACATGCATAGCACATGGATGTAATCGAGTCGCAGAGATAATTAGAAGTCTTTACCCGACCATAAACAGTTTGATTGACTGTATCAAAAAAATATTTCGTAACGCTCCTTCAAGGACAAATTTATTTCATCAAATGTGTGTAAATATTCCTCTACCACCCCGACCCGTGATAACAAGATGGGGAACATGGTTAAATGCTGCCTCATATTATCACATGCATTGTGATAAAATCAAATCTGTCATCGATGCCTTAAATCCGCGTGAAGCGAGTGCAATTTCTAAAGCAAAAAAAAATTTCCGTAACCGGAATTTAAAAACTGAGTTACTATTCGTCGATACACACTTTAGTATAATTGCTAAGTCAAGAAAATTATTGGAGGATCCAAAACTGAGTCTAGCAGAATCATTAAACATTGTTCATGGTTTGCAAAAAAAAATATCAACGTTAAGGTTACATCAAAATGCCAGAAAATTTTATTTTAAATTAAAAAGTGTATTAAAGAAAAATCCTGGTTATAAGACTGTACAAATAATTAACCAACTATCTAAAAACAACGAGGCTGAAATACCAGAAAGTGTAAATAAAAACTGTGTGCAAAATTTTCAATGCTTGACATACCTTCCTATTACCTCAGTCAGCGTGGAAAGATCTTTTAGTCATTTAAAATGGATATATTCTTACAGACGTCAAAGATTGACAGCAAAATCTATGGAACAAATTTTAGTGATCTATTCTAACTCGTAAAATATTGTATGCCACACCTGGACATAAAGTGGCTTTTTCCGCACGCTACGCGTACGGATAGAGCCGCTTTCTGGCCAAATGTGCACATATTTTTCCAACACGGGAGGTAATAAAGAAAGCCCTCGATCGCATAATTACGTCCCTCGCTTGCAGCTTGGGCCGCAACAATTGCGATTGCGCGGCCTTTCTTTGTTTTACCACCCTAATTAGGAAATGTACTATTTAGGGGCTTTTTTATTTACATATACAAAATAAAGGTTAAAAATACTAAGTGATTTGTTTGTATTTATTTTTCTGCCAACCGTACATTGCCACGAAATTTGAACGTTGATACCGATGTTTAGTGATTAGTGGTAATAGCGTTTTAGACGAGATGCGTCTAAGGGTCTAAGCGATCGGAATCATTAGTTAATGGTCCTATCGTTGTATATATACAGGTGTAACAAAAATAGTGGTGATCCGTTTAAGCGTTTAATCGTATTGCGACTAAGAAAAAGTAGGAGAAATATTTTTTTTTGTATGGGCCGCGTCATCCCCAGCCGGCCACCCTCCATACAATAGTAGATTGTACAACAAGTGCATAAAACGTACGATTTTACGCGAGGCGTTTATCCATCCGAGCGAGCTTGCGAGCGAGGGTTGATATAAAGTCGAGTGTAAAATGGGTTTTATGGACGAGGTTTACACTCTAATTTTCACTACAATTGCGAGGAAATTATTTATCGGTACTCGTAAAACACTTTCAAGTTGTAACAAAAATATTACAATGAAAACAAAATATGGTTCCCACCAATTAATTTTTTAATGCTTTTTTTTTAACATGTGAATTTAGACATAGATACTTGTTTCTGCCAAGTCATAAAAACATTTCGGGGCATTTCTAAACTATTATCAACTCCTATTTTATTTGATTTCATTTATTTAATTATAGAAAACACGCAATTCAAATAATTATAACAAGAATATAATAAAAGAACAAGTTTCAGTATTCTAAGAAATTTTACTGCTCTCTGGCTCTGTTTGGCTGTTGAGCCACATTCTTAGTCTTAGAAGAAAATTTTACTTTATGCCCTAGAGCCTCAAATGCGATTTTATGTCGTCCACGCACGACTTAAAGTCGATCTTTACGAGCATGAGAAGTGAAAAATCAATTTTTTTTATCGCGTTAATTTTTTTTTAATTTTTTCGTAATTACAATACGATACCAATTATGCTCTTAAACGGATCACCACCATTTTTGTTACACCTTGTATACTGTTATCATTACGATTTACGACTATTAATACCAATAGACTGTAATTAGATAGTATAATCGTTACTACATAATATATTTAAAACATTATTCTGCTGGGTGAATCGACGCGAAGACGTGCGAGTGGCGGCGCTACGACTAGACCGGTGGACTGGTACCAAGCGTTCAGTTTTGTGTCGCATGTGGAAGCAACTCTTTGTCATAGCGTTATTTTCTCTCCGTCAGCTATTTCGAAATGTCGATGAATATTTTACTGCTGCTATTTATATAAGTGGGCAGCAGTTTCGTCCTCAGTTTTCGCTGATATACTCGTGTGAACGCCATTCAGAAAATATTTCAATGTTTATTTTTTAGAGGTCGGTAAGCGGTAAGCGCTACCGGACATGTGGAGGATAGCTATCGTCTGTCTCAGTGCGGCACGTACTCGCCCATACGTTCTACGTTGCGTAATGACTACTAAGTTAATAAACGAGAAGCTCAAACGTAGCCATAACAGCCAGTAAGATAGACAATACGATGGGTCAGGAAGCGTTGGCGGTGGCGAGATTGTCTCAACGTGGTGGGAAACGGGACAAGACCGGCGGGACACGTCAGACACTGGAAGGTAAAATAGGAGGCATTTGCTCTGCAGTGGCGTAAAACCATAGGCCGTAGTTTCTCTCTCCTCTGGAGGCTTCTAACAGGGCCGGATTGCTTTACGTTGTTGCATAAATCATTAGATTAGTCGTCAAGCTTTTTACAAAAATACGACGTAGAACGCGTATGGATGTGCGACAGTGATGACGCTGATATAATGACAAGGTTAGAAAACAATAGCAGTTTAAAAAGTCGATGCTGTCTGGTAAACGCGAGCTTACATTTGACAAGAAAATTATATATCTGAATCAGTCCGTTGTGCTCATTTGTGTTCAGTAACTGGAGATTACACTGTAACTAGGTAAGTTATAGTATAAATTTTGCAACAGGATCGGGTTCAAGTTCGTACTGACATATATAGATCGGTTCATAAGTTCTGTCACTAGGGTTTTACCTGGTTAAACAGGAACTGTTAGCGATTGCTTTCTATTTCAATATATGGTTAAAGAGTCTACTTAACAGTGATAAATTGACGATATTTAATTCAAATAGTTGTTGCAGTTTTACACAATTCCTTATAACATTTGCAAAAGCTCATGAAAAAACCACATCAAAAACACGCGCCCAGTTCTAACTATTTTTATTAAATTTTAAGAGGCTTGTGTCTCGCATACTGCATTAGCTTGATCTTTTACTTTCATTTTAATACATATTTAACGTGAGTCTGACTGCAGTCAGTATACAAAATTTTGGAGACCACCTTGATGTATGGCAGCAAAATCGTCGCGGTTTGCTAAAGATTGAAAAATACGTTAAGGTTCAGAAGAAGTATAGCTGAAGCACAGACTTTTAAGTCAACTAAATATGGATTTCAAAATATGTCTTAATCTTTTACTTTCATAAAAATAGTAATTTGTAACTCATGGACAACTACAACAATGATCTTCGACAACTTTTGTGAAGTATTATTTTGATAAATCATCGGCGTGTTTGGGCCTGACAAAAATCTTCAAGTTTACAACAAGGATCTATAAAATATTTTTTTATAAAAGCTTTGTATCATATTTTATCAGTTGAAACTCTTGTGACTTAACTTATGACCTGACCAGGATTGTAATTCACAACAGGGTCAATACACTTAATGTGTATTTTGTTATTATACCTAATAAAATAAAAACTTGATAAACTACCGTATCTTATTGATAGTCTGGTCTGGATACAGATTACGATGACAATAGGTATAGTAGGAGTAGATCTACTCAGCCAATTCCTTAAATTACCGTGTGCGCCCGTCGATAAGGTGCGGATGCCGTGCTGACGATGCCGCAAGTCCGTCGAAATATTTAAAATAAAATATCCGTCGCAAACGTGTGAACGTTGTTTCGGTTAATTCCCTACATAATAGAAAGAACTGCCTTTCTTAAAGTATATTACGCAATTTTCTAATAAATCAATCTCTTTGTTACTTATACAAGTTAAGATATTCAGACATTATAGACCTATCCTACATCGGTTAGTTGTTGTTATGTCAGGCGTAAGAATGTACTTATCTCGGACCGACCTCAGGTCCCTGGATAAATTGTAGATAGGATAGGTACCTAGTTGGTTACTAAGTTCTGTTACTCGTACCAGATATCTGACTGATAAAATTTAAAATAAAGTTTTAAATAAAAATTTAAAGTAATTATTTATTAGCCTAATTTCTAATGAACATAATATGGTATAATAATATACAAATCAGATGGGAAATTTATTGAAATTCTTTGTAAAGCACAGGATTGCCTGAAGACGCAAACACGCGGTAAATTTAAGAAAATTACACTACAAAAGTGCATCAAATAAATATTGCACCTTTGTTTTGAAGGTTCCATTGCTTGTTTGTAAGAAACCTGTATATTAGAGGTAATTGTGTGACCACCATTTAATTTTCTTGCGATTTTATCACACAGATATTCCTATTTGAAACATTGCCTATTTTTAAGTTTTGCACAAAATACATAGATTTAGACTGCTATGGAACAAGCAGACTTGCAACGTATAGTCTAGTATTTTATCAGATAGACCCACGTGAACTATACATATACCAAATTGAAGCTAAAGAATATAGCTACCGAATTGTGCAAGACTGATGCGTCTTAAACGTGATTTAAAATAAATAGGATTTAAAATCAACATGAACAAGGAGTATAATTTTGACGTATATTTTACACGCCTTTTTCCGAGTGTTATAAAGAATTCTGAAAAACTGCGACAATAATTTTCAGTTCAATATATTATAATCTATTAACTATTAAATAAGCTTTTAAATTATGTTCATAAATAATTAAAATGTTACTACCTATTACTATTTATTTAGTGAAAACTCTAGTAACAGAACTTAGTAACCGACTAGGTATACGTATAAAAGAGACAATCTAGTACACCCACAATGGCTAGAACTAAGCTTTAGGTATGTTTTATTTCGGGAAAAATTTCAAACAGCGTCGATATGCTCAAGGATGTTCTTTCTTACGCATCTTGTACGTAATTGTACGTAAGTATTTACAAAATTTGTTAAAATAAAAAGTCACACTACCTAATACTAGTTTGGTAATTTGATGCAAAATACTCTTCTGCACGTGTGAATTTGTGTAGTAATTTTAAACAAAAAATAACCGACTTCACTTTGCCTTCACCTTTCCAAAAGCAAATGCCCGAGCTACTGTCAAAAATACTCAAATCACTATGCCTATAATATTTGAAGAGTTCCCTCGATTTCTCCGGGAACCCATCATCAGATCCTGACCTGATGACAATGGGACCAACTGTGAAGTTTACTCTTTCAAACAAAAAAATAATTTTTCAAATCGGTCCAGCTGTCTTCGAATAATCGGTGTACATATATAAAAAACAAATAATACAAACAATGATCCCGACGAATTGAGAACCCCTCCTTCGAAATCTTGAAGTCTGTTGAAAATCACATGATTATAATTGAGATTGCAACAAACCAATAATAAATGTCACCATCAGAGCTAAACTAAATCTCTCAGACAAAAGATATCTGAATAGAAATTTGTTTATAATCCCTGACCTCGTTTCAGGACGTTAAGAGTTTTCGGCGGCCGCCGAGTCTCCGGGAAATATCGACGCGGCAGGGTCGACGAACCGCTTGCCGTAGGCCGTTGCGTTACGTTACGTACAAGGTGCGGGAGTCTTCGAGACGATCGTAAAGTGGGGGGAGTGGGCGCGAAGGGGTAGCTACCTCCCGGTAGATATTACCGCACAGACTCGACAGCCTTAAACAAAATCGAACCAAACCTACATAGACTCCAGTTTTTTTCAATAAAACTTTATATAATTTATTTGACTGTATTTTAAAACGCGCTTACGATTTGTTTTTCCGATAACCTTATCATTAGTTCAGGTGTAAATTAGTGCTAGATGCTAGATAGGTAATATTGGTAGTAATTTTAAGTATTTTTATTTACCGAGCAATAAATAAATATAATAAGTTGAGTAAAAATCTTAAGATGTGTTAGCTGTACTTGCATATAGCTATGAACGGTTCGTATAAACATACCAAAAACATTCTGTAAAAAACTAGCCAAGTCTCGATGGAGCTGCTTGTTTATCTCTAAAAAGTAATGAAATCTAGACAAAGTCGTGCCAAGTCTAAGGTTCCTTACTGCGATTTCTTTATTATTATAGTTAATGTTGTGTGACTTGGCCGTTGAAGGGTACACAAGGGTACAAAACCAGGTGCTCCATGACACAATTGCACCAATCTGTCGCCAGAACCGCTACCCATTGACGATGTAAAATTGCCACTTGGGAAACGATGATAACCAGTCAATTGTATGGTTATTGAATCAAAGTCCCTTTAAAAAAGTTAACGAATGTTTCCTTTCAGTGAATTGAGCTATCTTAACGTTTTAAGGTAGTTTTCCTCCAGGGCCCGACTTATCTTTCCATTTGGATCTATGGACAACATTTTTTTGGCGTGGTCCCGTAGAAAAAGTTGTTCAGTATGACCTACCTAATCATCTCGTATATGGCTAATTGCATAAAACAGCCTGTATAAGGAAGCAAAGTGTTTTTTAACCTCTTCTGCTTATATTGAGCCCTGAGCCAGCGAAAGATTCCAAAATTGAGCCACGAGCGTAGCGAGTGAAATCCATACTAATATTATAAATGGGAAAGTGTGTGTGTTTGTTTGTTTGTCCGTCTTTCACGGCAAAACGGGGCGACGAATTGACGTGATTTTTTAAGTGGAGATGGTTGAAGGGATGGAGAGTGACATAGGCTACTTTTTGTCTCTTTCTAATGGGGGGTGGAAGTTTGTATGGAGCATTACGGGGGGCAAAGGGGAACCGTGTTACCCCGAATTTAACGCGAGCGAAGCCGCGGGAAAAAGCTAGTATAATAATAAACTTAAATTTATTTACACATTACAAGCTTTGGCCAGAAAACTGGATAATTGGATTTTTCCAAGTGATACCAGTACATATGGAAGACAATACGTTTTAAAGTAATTATGGGAATGGGACTCGATTTTGTTTCAGATCTGGGGGGCGATTTTTGAGATTCGAGCACTCGATTCTGACATTTTGACAACTCTGAATAAAATAATGAAATTATATTTAAAAATAACAGCGATAAGAATTTAAAATCACGATTATTTAAACTATTAATTTTATGCAAAAATAATGGCGTCAAACTCTTCTGCGATTCGAACTCTTCTGATTATTTTCGTGCTTAAGGCACTGGTCCCACCGCGGGCGAGTAACTATGAGCTATCGGCTATTTTCTAGCCCAAGAAACGAACAAAAGATAATCGCTCCCGTGTAAATAAAAGAGAGAGGTGTATATTTATAGTTCATCGCAGTGTGAACAGCCAGCTATGAACTATAAATTTATATCTCTCTCCAGTGCCTAATTTCTTCTAATTCGAGCGCTCGAAAGTCAAAAATCGGCCCCCCGATGTGTAAATTAGATAAGTCAATGGGAACATTAAAAACTTAGATATCGAAATCTATTGGACCAGGGACCTAGTTTAGCTGGCTTGTATGAAACGTCTAACGTGTTAGCAGATGATATTAAAAGTATCAACTCGAATCGATCGATTAATCAGAATGTGATTAATCGATTTAGTTTTTGTAGCTAATTTCAACGGCCTTTTAGGGTAGCGTGTTGTTAAAAAAAAATTAAACGTATACCTGTAACTAGTTGTTACCAAATAATACCTGTGTACGAATAATACAACAGAATTAAAATTTTTTTGTCGAAATAACACTTGTTTATCGTTTCTAAATAAGTGTAAACAGTGCATATTTTAAACAAACACCCGCCAGACTAACAGTCAGGTTCAATTTGAATATTTAACAGAATTAGTTAGAGCAGACAAAGCGCGGATTACGCGCCCGCGGGGGCGCGGGGGCCGGGGGCCACCCGCAGTAGCGTTCTTTGCTTCGTGTTTAAATACAATCATATTATAACTAAGTATCTATTTTATTCACACACCAGTTGTTTCTAAAGTTTTCTCCAAAGTTTGTAAACAATACCGATGTGATTTTGTGTAATATATTGTCAGGGCCGTAGCCAGACTTGAATTTGAGGTAGGGTATTGGTAATTAATTACCTACAGATAGGGCGCTTTATACTTTACTGTCATAGTCGATGGTATTTCATGGTAAGGCATTGGGTAGGGGATCGGCCCCATAAAAATCCCTAACTACGGCTCTGTATATCGAGTAGCTTAGTTTCCTCTAGGTATTTGATGAAGTGCAGTCAACGCCAAACATATGTATACATTTTAAAACCTTATTACAAAAGAGTAAGGTGCAAAAGTGTACACATATTTTTGGCGTTGACTGTACCTAAGGACGTACCTACTTAGAAATATAAGGTGACCGCGGTTTAGGCATGAATCGTTTTTTAATGTTTTAAGGATAAATTTATACTTAGGTAGGCTATGGAACTTGCCCATGATCGTGAATGAAACCAAGTTTCACCAGCACACTTTACCACGTTTTCCTTAAGTGCTTGTGTGTCATACTATCATGTCCCAGATGCTAACATCTGGGACATGATAGTATGACACACAAGGCGACTGGTTTATTAAGGAAAATGAAATTATAAATAGTATGCACGGTAGAGGTAGGTTAACTACTATTAATTAACCTAACTACTATTAGTATCAATCGGGCGCAATAATTCAAGGGGACTGAACTAATGGGATTCAATACAACTTTTGGCCAACCTAAGGTTGTCTGGGAGAGATCGCTTTTTAGCGATAAGACCGCCTGTTGTTACCTTATTTCAAGTTTATTGTAAAAATATTTTTATTATTCTTGTATTTTTGGTGCAATAATAGTAGTTTATGTAACTGTTACGTAATAAGGGTCCTTAAAACATGAGTGTGGTTTTATGAAATGAGCCGCAGGCGAATTTCATAATAAGATCACACGAGTGTTTTAAGGCCTAATTACGTACAGTTGCATACACTGCTTTATCTTCACTCATATTATATATATTAAATTAATTGTTCGGAAACCATAGAATGACCGCCATTGTACCGTCATGGCCTACTCGATTGTGCCGGCGCTCGCGCGGGACCAATCGAGTTGGCTATGGCGGTAACATTATGTTATCAAATTCGATGTTCCAAATTTGAAACTCATTGCTTAACAATATTTGAGCATGCATAGTTAAAATTACGTTACTGCCGCAGATAAGAAACTTATCATAGTTAAATCGTTTGTTGTAATGCTTGTCATTGTCTACGGTTTTTGAACGCATTTTAGAGTACTTACAGTATGAGTGTAGATAAAGAATATTTACTTACTTACTTACTTACTTTTCAGGCCTACGGCTGCAAAGCAGGGATTGTTCAACCGGTTTTATTAAATACCTGTAAACAAACTGTCACACTAATAGCGGTTTAAATTTTATACCTGTATTCAAATTAGAGGTATTATTTTAATATTGCTTTCATCATTATGACAATTCAAGTCCTAATTTCAGTATTCTTTACCGGTATTCAATATCTATATTCAATTAATGACCATTTTATAGTGCGAGTGAGACATCTGTATCTAAGTTACGGTCTCTATCGGGCCTAATTTATACCTAACCGACTAGTTCGGCGACAGACGACATAACTGCTAAGGCGTTCCTATTACAAATTTTCTAGAAATAAACCAACTAAATAAAGTAGTAGTACACAGTGACATATTTCACAAATTAATTTCTGACTTTTCGAGTCTTATGCCTTTTAGGTGCTTGTCTTTCGACTTCTTATACCGCTAATAAAATCGATTACAGGTAAACATGTCATTTGCAAAACCGATAATGCTTTTGAATACCGGTAATACTTTACCGCTATTCATGGTTTTAGCAATATAAATAGTTAAATTCAAGTATATTTAACCGGTTAAACCCAAATTACAACCGGTTTTGAGAATACCGGTAACGATCCCTGCTGCAAAGTAACTTTTTAATTGTTTCAACGCCCAACGACATGGCGGCAGGTTTTACGAACAGCAAATTTTGATTTTTTTATTTCTTTCTCTTGAAAGGTTGGTTATTTTATCAGACTATGTCCGTGGCAAGGGCACACACGAGCTGAAATTAGGAATCGGAATCTCTGTAGTTTCGAAATAAATTCGGGGAGGTTGTGATTCTTATTAATATTTTTATATAAAAATTTATAACGCGAGACCGTAACGATATTTGTAACGCTCTGAATTGATTCAGTGACCATACAATTTTCCTTCTTAATTTCAGCTCATGTAGCATGGCACTAAAATAAATCTTTCGAACTGTGTATTTATAATGTTTAGTTGTTTCATTCTATAATAATTTTACTACAATAAAAGTGAAATCGGTAAATATTGTTCAAATGCAAGTGATGATCATTATAAATGGTCGATAAACGTACTAAAATTTTGCAAACTCAGTGTACCGTATGATATATGTAAGGTACATACCAAATGACACTTGCTGTGACACTTTCGAATATATTTTTTTTAATTTGTAAATAATATAGTTATTAAGATATTCATCAAAAAATACGATAAATGAAATCTTTTCATATCAAGTGTCACCAAGGCACCCGAAACGTGATACTTCCGACTCTTCCGAGTCTATTTTCGCGAACGTAACGACAACATTTCCGCGCATGTTTGAGAAAATTATTATAAACCAGAGAGGGCTAGCTAGATATTCTGAGATCAATATTTCATTGCATGTTTTTTTTCGTTTCAGGTGAGCGTCATGTCATGAATGATATCTTACCTTACTGATTTCCAAGAGCGGAGGTAAGTATTTCTAGTAGCGCACTATTAGATAGTATCATTAGTATTACATATAGCAGAGCTTGAAATTGAAAAAATTGTGAGCATATAGAAAAAGTTGTGAATATTTGACCATTGATAGAGTGCCCCACGATGAATAGTTTTAGTGTTGGAGGTCAGTAAAATGTTTGGACCTTCACGTCTAAATCAGGAGTCCCGTGCAATATGTTAGTACTCCCTGGTCAAGGCTGCTAGGGGTTGTGTGGTAATTTTAAACAATTCCGTATGAAATAGACATGCAGAATTCATTTTTGATATTAGAAATGTAAAATTCCGTATTTACAAAAAAAAGTTCTGCGGAGAGAAAAATCGCTCAGAAAAATATTTATTATTTTTTTAGAACTCTGAAGGTATAACAGTTGCAACAATGCAGGTTTTAAATATATAAAATTTTAAGGCTTGTACTCAACAAAACTACGTGATAAATATCTTTCCCATCGTTTCCCATAGTTTCCCATAGTAAGTGTCGAAACTCAATGTGAACGTGAACTTCCGTAGTGTATTGACCTTGTGTGTATTATTTATTATTAGTAAATTTTGCTCATAATAACTTCTACAAAAAGAAAAATAGGAAAAAAAAAACATTTTTCTTTTCTAACTTAAATATAAATGGATTCTTTTTTTCCATTTCTACGGAATTTGTACGAAAATGATACCACACAACGCCTAGCAGCCTTAACCAGAGAGTACTAACATATTGCACGGGACCCCGGTTTAGACGTAAAGGTACTATAATTTTACGGACCTCCAAAACTAAAAATATTCATCGTGGGGCACTCTATCTACGTTCTAAAATTCACAACTTTTACTCGATGCGCACAACTTTTTTCACTTTTGTACTGAGTGATAACCATACTAATAACACGGATCCCAAGTGTCCTTACTACTTAATCAATATATTGAATTCAATAAATATTAACTTGAGCTGCTTAATCGCTAATTAAATTAATTGGATATCAGATATGAGTGACATCTCTTTTCCAGATTATTGTAAATATGTGTGCGATTATTTTGATAAAGGTACCATTGGACGTTGTAGGTTGCATTCAAGCAATAAAAGCGTAAGCACCAAATGGTACCTTCCCAAAATAATGGCACGTATAGTCTTTATTACGTCGAGCTTTGAATGAATATGATCAGTATTACAATAAATTAGCAAGAGTCACAGGTCACAGTGCAGTGGAGCATATCTACTATTATCTAATACTGACTATGTCATGTCAGTATTAAAAGCTTAAAATAATATAAGACTTTGGTGAATTTATTTTACTATTGGTGAATATATTTATACCCAATCAGCATGCCAAATGTGGCACAGAAACTCGTTGCACTGCGACAAGTATTGCCGAAGAGAGCCGAGCCCGAGCCGAGCGCAACCAGATCGTTCCGAGGAGGCTTACTAACAAAAGACTAACAGAGCGCTTCGTTAAAATATGACCATGACCAATGTAAGCAAGGCTATTGAATAAGCTTAAATGCTACAACGTGATGGTCAAGATACATTAGGCACAATTGACGATAGATAGTACATGTTTCGTGAATACAAAGGGAATTTACAGCATTGAGCACAACCTTAGTGGAGTAATTGTTGCTCTTTTTTTAATTACGAAAGTTAGAAAATAATTAAAACCTCTTAGTAAATGATATTATCTTTCATGTTCCAAGTTATTAAAAAAGATAAAACTAAGGACAGTGCTATTATTCCGTTTAGCTCACCAAACGAAGACGCTTAACTGCCTGATAGGGGAAGTAATTCGTGTATAGCTGAATTTTGGTGTAGTTGTAGGCAAAGGTATCTTACACAACATACTAAAAGTACCGGTGGATGGGGGCGCCGCTAGCGGGGAGAGGGGGGTGTAAAGGTCCCTTATTTTGGTTTTTCGTAAATAACTCGGTAACGGTAGCTCATACGAAAAAATGTTCTATTGCTCAATTCATCCACATCTAATTTTCTATAAAAAAGATTCTTTGCAATTTTTTGCTAGGATCAATGTTTAATGCGATATCGAGGAAATACGATAAACACTTTTTTAAACTCTCGGAGCTAATATTTACGAAAGTATTAGTTTTGTCCAAAAATTGTTTCAGAATACCCTTATTGTTTTAAAAAGACCTATCCAACGATACCCCACACATTAGGGTTGGAGTAAAAATAATATTTACCCCCCCACTCCATGTGTACGGGAGGTACCCGAAAAAATAATATTTTTTCACATTTTGTTTTAAAACTTTGCCGGCGTGAATAAAGTACATACTCACACGATTTTTTTATTTTCTAGTACTAACCATCACTGAGCAGGCTGCTCACCCTGCTACCTCACTTCCTACCCTTATAGTTTCGCCATGTCCGTCTGACCCCATCTGTCCGTCTAGACGTCTAGTACTAAACATCACTGAGCAAAGCCGTGGACGGACAGACGGGGACAGACGGACATGCCGAAACTCCAAGGGTAGGACCCCTCCTCACCCTGCTCAGTGATGGCTAGTACTAGAGAAATGAAATTTCGTATAAGTATGTGTTTTAATTACGCAGACAAAGTTTTAAAACAAAATGTGAAAAAATATTATTCTTTCGGGTACCTCCCGTACACATGGAGTGGGGGGTAAATATTTTTTTTACTCCAACCCTAATGTGTAGGGTGTCATTAGATAGGTCTTTTTAAAACAATAAGGGTATTCTGAAACCACTTTTGGATAAAACTAATACTTTCGTAAATATTAGCTCCGAAAGTTTAAAAAAGTGTTTATCGTATTTCCTCGATATCTCATTAAACATTGATCCTAGCAAAAAATTGCAAATAGTCTTTTTTATAGAAAATTTTATGTGGATGAATTAAGCAATAGAACATTTTTTCGTATGAGCCACCGTTACCGAGTTATTTACGAAAAACCAAAATTAGGGACCTTTACACCCCCCCCCTTTCCGCTAGCGGCACCCCCATCCACCGGTACTTTTAGTATGTTGTGTAAGATACCTTTGCCTACAACTACACCAAAATTTGGCTATACACGAATTATTTCCTCTTAGTTTTCCTTCATTAGGTGGGCTAGTTCGTCAGATGAACGACACGTGATATTTTTCATTTAATCTGTAGGTATACAATACAACCTTAACGATGTTAAATAATTCGCGCTGGCCGGTTACAAATTTTCATGAGCGATATTTTTGGAAAATCTTGTTTGAGTCTGGACTTCTATTATATTGTACAGTCACCGGCAATAGTATCTTCCTATATGAAGGCCGCAAAAATATGTGACACGCTCTTATTTGCAGGGTCATAAGAGCGTGTCACATATTTTTACGGCCTTCGCGTAGGAAGATACTATTGCCGGTGACTGTACATCAATGACTGTTCCTGAAAAAAAACTGGTTTTACCTGACTATAATGTATGCTTTGTTAGTATTACTTGTTTATATTTTTTGTGGTACTAACCTATTTTATACAACTAATGGTGGAAGTCAGGTGGATGAAGTAACAGTGGAGAGGTGCGAGGTTGGGTTACCGTTGCTAACACACCTAACAATTAGTTGTATTTGCTTCCAGGACGATATACGTATACATAAAAATCTAGGTACTAGTCACATGACGGGAGGGCACTTGATCTATTCCTCATATTCAGTTACTAGCCACTGCCACACATGGCACGTCAAACTATTATGAGGCAATTTTGTATCACGCCGTTGCTTCTTTGGTAGTTAGTACACTCATTGATAAACATACTCAAACTCCACACAAATGTGTGCTCTACTCTACTACTGTGATTATGAATTTGATGTACCTACATATAACAAGCCAATCATTCGTACTTAGCAGATAATAGTGTAAATAATGTATACAATATATTCAACAATTATGAAATATTGCCCAGCGCGAATGTTGAGTTACACGCGGTGAGTTTGCCTGCGTCATCAGCGACCGCGACCTCCGACACTCACCATGTGTTCGTCTTATACATCTTTGTTTTGCTTACATTCTCTAAAGTACTAATATATGTTAACTAGAAATCATTTTATAACTGTTTAAGCCTGTTGTACACGATAAAATATTGCTATGCGTGATCAATTTTTTTATTGCCTAGTTACCTATTCGTACTTACCTACTAATTTTAAAGAAGCTTTTTCAAGTCCATCGTGATATTATAATTAAATTAAAATACTATACTATACAGTAAGTATAGATATCTATTACATACAAGGTGCCCGCGAGGAAAGGGAAAAAAATAACCACGCATTCCTGAGACCAAAAGAAGGAAAAAATATTATGTGACTTAAGGTCAATTTCGCAAAAAAAAATTTTTTTTTCTATTTTTTTAATGTTTCTTGCACATGAAAAGTAAATGTTATTAAAAAAAATCGTCTAAAAGAAATTAGTACATTTGTTTTTGGAAAAATTTAGTTGCTGCATAGTTTTCCTTGTCACTTTGATATCTGTCAATGAAGACGTGTAAACTATGCCCAATAGTGGCAACAACGCCATCAGAAAGGCGTTTTGTGCTGAGTTATAATAAAAAGTGTATTTTTTATAAATTGTTATTAACTCTGAAACTAAGCGAATTTCAAAAAAGTTTATATGACATTTTTGTCTCTAAATAGGATCTAGAATATACTGTTAAAATCTTTCCCTTTCCTCGTGGGCACCGTGTATAATGGTCTAAGAGCTGGCCACGTCAGATACAACACAATAATGAGAGCAGTGAAACCCATCTAGTAAGATTGCAATACTATCCTTATTGCTAGATCCGGGCATCTGGCAGCTTTTAATGGGTGGAGGTCAGAGTGACAGACTAGCAAATTTTTTGAATTGGAAAAAAGTAATACCAAAATTGGTAAAAATGGCCGAAGTTATGTGATTTATGGAGGACGGGGCCTATATTTTAACATTAGAACAAAAAACATTGGGTAATATATCGGAAACAGAAACTTTAGGCGACAAACTATGAATTACATTATGCGTCGTTTTGGACTACTTTCCCCCATCGGATACTTTTTGGAAATGGTATATTATTTATAAAAAAAATCATAATACTGTATGAAAACCAGAACTCTAGGATTTGTATTATTAAAGTGGTTTACATTTTTTGACCTCCACCACTTTACAGCTGCCAGATGTTTGGATCTAGAAATAAGCATAGTATAGCAAACTAACGAGAGCGGTTTCGTCGCTCTCATTATTGGGTCATATCTGACGTGGCTAGCTCTCTGTATACGAGTATAATGAACATAAGTCGGGTGTTATTCGACACTCTTTAGAAAATATAATAATTAGAACATGATAAAAATTGGTTAACAGAGGTCAAAGATGTCGCAAGACTTACCGATAATGCATGGTCCAGGAGTACATGAAGAGAAATCTTTACTTAGCATTAAAACGCAAGCTCATGGACATGTGCATTCTTCCGATTCTGAGTTATGGCGCACAAACTTGGTCTTTGACAAAGATTAAGGAGTCGTCGAAACGTTAGGCGAAATTCTGGGCGTGAAAATAAGCGATCGCATTAGAAATACAATACTACGTTCCAAAACAAAGATAGCTGATGTAGCCCAAACAGCGGGAAAACTAAAATGGGACGGCTGGACACGTCTGCCGTATATTGGAAGACTTATGGGCTTAAACAACCACCAAGTGGGTCCCACCCACAAGACAGAACCCGGTGTCAGGGAAAACCAAGGAAACGTTGGAGATCCGAACTTGATGCCGTTCGTGCTGACTGGTGGGAGACTGCACAAGACCGGTATACGTGCAAAAAGGAGAGGGAGGCCTTTGCCCAGCAGTGGGACACTCTTGGCTCTTAAATAAATAAAGTGAAATTAAATTGAAGAATGTATAATGGTGCTCACGGTGATCGAGCGTGTTAAAGCCGACAACAAATTCAATAGCTCAAATGACGCATTAATTCCTGTGGATTGTTATAGTAAAAATCATACAACCAAATTGTGAACCTCCATATGAAAGAAGTCTAAAAATAAATATCCCACAACAGCGTCAAATCCTAGTACACTCATGAAATTCACAAAATGCTAAAGCAGACGCCCCGGTAGTGGCCAATGTGCCGGTTTTGGCCATTACCAACTTTATTAGGGCATAGACAAATTTACCAGTTTATGATTTATAAATAATATAAGAAATAAATTATGGCAGCACAGATGGCACTGTCATCTGTCATGTATCAGTTGACATTCAGTTGTCAGGAGCCATGGAAAAAGGTGGCCAAAACTGGCTCCTGGACCCCTTTCTCACATTTCATTAAAGAAAAATGTAAGATCTAATGTCAGAATCTTAAAAACGGAGATTCATATAAATATAGTAATGTATTTTCAATGACTCAGTACATAAAGAGTGTCATAATTCCTTATTGACACAAAGTGATGGACGTCTGATTAGACGAACTCTCCTTAAAGTGGCCAAAACCGGGACATCTGCCCTATATGTACACGCAAAATGTTATGATACATTTAATGATTCAATTAGGTACATATCATCCAATAAGAAAGTTGCGGTAACTACCTACAACTCAATTACCAATAACTTCATTATAATTGAGTGTCAACGCACTGGAATGGAAACAATGTTTCCTTATAAGGGTTTATGGTGTTACATAAACCGCAGGCGTTGAAGTTGTATCAAGTTCGTCGCTACTTTAATCTTGTTGAACTCACGTGCCATAAGCGCTGGATGTTCGCGGCATTACCTACCTACTGAATTATAGATTAGGCGCCACTCGAATATGCAATACTATACCAGGAGTGCGATTTTTGAATCTCACCAAGTGACTAATTCTCACCGATGTGAGTGATTTCCGATAGTAAATCACTCACATCGGTGAGAATTAGTCACTTGGTGAGATTCAAAAATCGCACTCCAGCGCTTATTGCACCCGAGTGCGTCATCAGTCATCACATTGTCCTTGTAAGAAAGCTGTTACTCAAATAATCGATATGAAATTTAATTTCCTGTAGAACATTCTTCTACTTCAACATTCTGTGAATTAAATGGCAAACAGAGCGCGTATCATGGTTGTCATTTTAACGCCTATCACGTCATGCGTCACTTTCGCACTTACGTACTTGTTAGAACGTGACAGACATGGTGACAAGCGATAAAAATCGGACCATAAATATTAGGCTAGCAGGTATATTAAAAAAAATATACTGTATAAACGTTGTGCTGACGATGGTCTGGATTCTGGATTTTCATTTTCATACATGTCCTCCTCCCGGGTTCAATCCACCGGGAGATTGAGGTTACTAAATTGTATTGTACGAGTATATAACTCAATTCTTACCGGCTTGCCTATTTTGAGCACTCGTAGAAAAAGTATTGTATACACACACGGTACTTGACTGAAAAGCTCTTCATAATGTCACGATTCAATAAAATATTGTTATTTCGAGAGTAGTTTGACAGGTTTTGTTGAACTAACGTCACACGAGAAAGTATCTACGTACGTGTCCCTACTGTTGCCGTCATACCGAAAAAAGACGCATCAGTTACTGCACCTACCATATAAATACAGAAGTAAATAATGGGTTAGAGGCACCTCCACCAATACCACACTTTTACCGAGAGGCAACGTTTGGTCATGGCATGGGACGAGGGCTCTTTATTTACGTCTATATCTAAGGTAGCCGTAGCTGCCCCTGCAGAAGCAATTGTCCCGACTGATAATATTATATTTACAATTTATTTCAGCAATAAATATCATAACACAACAATAAAAAAACATCTAGTTTGCATAAAACATAAAATTTGACGGTTTACAATTTTTTCATGTCTTGAGGCTTTAATCAGCCAATCAACCCTTGTTACTCGTACCTGCAGAAAATTAAAAACATTCCAAAAATTTAAATAACACGCGTTAATTTGTCATCAATTTTGAAGATGGCGAAAGAAAACCCATATCGATTTCTTACACCTCCATAGACGATGTACATATTTACCTACCTACCTACTCGTTCCATTTTTTTCTTGTTGTACGGTATTTCGAGACTTAACTACTATCTATGGTTTAGTATATCAAAATAGACAAATTATAAGTCTAAATGTATTTATAAATATGTAGGCCATCAAAAAATATTGTAAAATTTTTGGATTCCGTAAGTAGTCAACTACTTAGGAACCCTTATAGTTTCGCCATGTCCATCCGTCCGCGGCTATGCTCAGTGCAGGTTAGTATAAGTACATACTAGAGAACTGGAAGTTGGCACGCCGACAAAGTAGTAAAACAAAATCTAAAAAAATATGGTTTTTTCGGGTGTACACATGAAGTGGGAGTGAATTTTTTTTCGCTCTAACCCTAGCGTGTGGGTTGCCGTTGGATACGTCAAAAAAGAATAAAGGTTTCCAAAAACATTTTTTGGATAAAACCAATACTTTCGTATATAGGGTGGGGCCTGTAACTAAAGCAAAAAATTAAAACGTAGATTCTAGTCCTCAAACTAGACAACTTTTGTGTAGCAACTTTTTAAAATCATAAAGTTTTTAGATTGTTATTTTTTCAAACAATATAAATAGTATTTTCAATGTACTTAAAACTCCGTCTAATTGACATCGCCTGTCAGTCTGGTCACTCTACAGACATAATCAATTTCATAGTACATTGCGTGTTCGAATAAACATTAAAATGTAATAAAATTCAAACCGCAAGTTTTTTTTCAAAGTCGTCAAACAAACGTTGCGTAGTTTGAGGAGAAGAATGTACATTTTAATTTTTTGCTTTAGTTACAGGCCCCACCGTGTATAATAACTCGTAAAGTTTATAAAGTGCGTCCTTCTCCCCTCCGACCCTTTAACTTTGGAATTGAAAAATTCATGAAAGTGAGGCCTAATAAGTATTTTCAATGAAAACTATAATGAATAAAACAAGTTTAGCCGTTTTTGAGCTATAACTCAAAAACACGTAGTAAAAAGACGTAAGTACCGCATAGTAAAATGACGTAAGTGTCGCAAAATTTTGAATGGATGTATTGTAACATGCCGGCAACTAAGAAACCCTACACTGACCATGGCCCGAGATGCTCTTGGCCGGTTTTTATTATTGTTATTGATGAATAACTCATGGTTCTCGTCAATAACAAGCATAGTTTTTTTAAATACATAATTTATGAGATAAGAAAATTAATTAACTTACATAATTAGTTCTAATTGTACCTACCACTTATAACGAACGTATACATGTTCGACGGGTACGCACATTCGCGATGTTATAATAGTGCCCTTAAATGGTTTGTTGACCTATAATTGGCAACCCTATCTTTGTACATGTATGTGTGTGTGCAGTTTGAAAATAAATCAAAGGAGAGAACGAAAGCGAGGTGCGGGCGGCACGGCGACGGCTACCCGGAAGCGATCGCTCTATTATTACCCGGGAATGAGCAACTTTAGAAGACGAGCTTACGGCCACATTCAGGTTCGTCTTGGTGCGACTGCGACTCGTGACCATCTGTATGTGGACACCCTTCCAACACACTTATTATATTCGGCGTGACACCGTAATTAACAATTCTCATTAGATGTACTTAACATCTAAAATAATTATCGCTCACATCAAACAATTCGACACCACAATTTACATGTATTTATTGGTAGTCCAATACTGTACACCAAAGAATGTTTGATTGTATTACGTTTTATTCATACCTACATAAACATTAAACGTATACCATGGCAGTAAATAAGCGGGTGGAATAATTGTGTTGGTGATGCGTCTTCGTAAAATCAATCAGTTAAGACACAATTTGGACGGCGTCCAAAACGGAGCATGAACAAAAAATAATGTGCAGTTTGGGACGTGCCGGCAGCCGTGGTTGTGCGCGTTGGGATTCCTGCCATGGCTTCTCAGGGCGTCTGCGCTTCGTGCGGGCCATAATTTACTATAACATGATAATTAATTAACTATTTCAGAAAGAAATCCGCGACCTACTAATATAGCTAAGCTGTTAGTTTCTACGAAGGGTGGCATCTTAAATGAGGAGATTCAGGAGATATGGAAGATTGTAATTATAATAAGGGCTAATAAAAAGCTCGGAAACAGTCAGCCATAGTCTAAAAACCGAGTGGCGATTGTACATCGACAAACGTGTCAAGATCGGCAAAATGTTTTACCACCCTTTGCTACCCTTTATTGCGTGTTTTGTAAGAGCCTTAAACTATTAAATAATAATTTCGATTGCTTCTACACTTGATGTTGGGTACAAGTGGTGTAACTAAAGGAATAACTCGTGAAGACATTTTACGAGCCATACACGTTTATGAAACGGGACGCATCTAATCAACGCATGGCGGATGCCCAAGTGAGTATATCTACAGAGACAGATTAAGATAAAGGGATTTTTGAATGCAGAATGAGAGATCAATCCAGATTACCTTCACTATCTCACTCTCAAATTATTATTCAAAATGTATTAGTTCGCAATCCTGGTATTTTAGTTCGGATAAAGATGTATGCAGCGCATGTCCTGTATTTTTTACATCAAATGCATCGTCGCGTATCATTGTTTTCCCAAATGTTACTTATTAGTAGTGTTCGCACGGATCGGCGACGCCGAGCAGCCACGGCCAGCGACGGCGGGTTTATAAATACGATGCGACAAGAAAAGCGAGCCGCGGGAGCCCTGCGCCTGCGTTCCCCGACACAGTTGTGGCGAAGCCGCACCCAGAGACCGCTTCCACTAGTTCCACTACTAGCCCTCTAATTACTTAAGGTGACGGGATACGCAAAACAAATACGTAATATTTAGGTGTTTTTGTGCAAGTTTAGTGATGAAATTAAAGCACTTGGGAGCGTGGATGTGGCATGATCTGAAGGGACATATAGCCAGGTTTAATGTTAGTTTAATAGTTTTTTGCTGTACATCATAATTAGTTATATACGATACATGGGCAGGGAGGGGATATTCTTAACCAGTTCGTAGGGCAGCTACTAGTACGGGATCTAGATCCTGTGCCGCTACGCAATAATAAATTTATTATTATTGCCATTGTAATTTTTTTCAAAAATCGTACATCTAGCGGAAATTAGATATTAAATACATGTCAAATGTTTTAATTTGTGTCTTTCCGAGTGCCCTGACCCGGTTAGTTCCTAATCCCTGATTGAAACTGGATCGATTGGCTTTTTTTTAAAGTGCGATTTTCTTTCTGACTGTACAAATAAAATTAAAAAAAATGACAATGATAATAAATTAATAAGTTATTCGAGACCTGTCTTCGAATTAACTTCTAAGACTATTTTCGCGTAGTGGAACAGGGTCTAGTAGCCGCCCTACAAACTGGTTAAAAATATCCCCCCGCTTTATACCCCTGTACCTATAAGTATACCTAATTACGATATACAGTAAAAAACCATGAAAACATTAAACCTACGTACCTATGTATATGTCCCTTCAGATCATGCTACAACGACGCTCCCAAATACTTTGATTTCATCACAAAATTTGCACAAAAACACCAAATTTTTTCGTTTAATTGTGTAATAATTAAATATATTAATTATGCACAACCATCTGTGTAACAACGCAGATAATTTAGTTTTTGACACCAAACTTGCACCTCAAATGCCTATACGTACGTCGTAAAAGTTTACATGATGCTTGTTTAATGAAACGAGTGGATAATCTGGTTATAAAAGATACAATCATACAAATAAATATGTATATATAAAACCCACGCTAAAATGAGCTTTTGCATTTTATATAATTTTGATTACCTACCATCAATATGAGTTTCAGTTCCCTGAAGTAGAAACCTAAAATCGTGAACTCCCATAAACCGCAGTTAATAAAGGATGGCCCACGCTGTAGCGTTCCGCGTCCTACACGATACTTCCGACACTTCTTTTTGTATAGACAACACCACGTGATCTCCGAGGATCATCAAATGCTTTACAAAATGAAGTGTGAACCATCCTTAAGGCATTGAACATTTAAAAATTGTATTACTTCTTTCTATTTATTTGGTCGTTCCCTCGTAGCTAGAGATCGAGATGAATCAGATGAAAGCACGTCCCTAACTCACTTTGTGTTGAACATTTCTCGTCTTTCTAGAACACGTACTCGTCCCTGTATGTACGTAGCAGCGAGTATGTAATAACGGTTTTATCATCAATTCGACTAAGGTCATTTGATGGTACGTTGATTCTTTCCGAAAAACACCAGGATTGTGTCCTCTTTAATAAAATTATTAATATTATTTTTACATTTGTTGCTAGATATATTTAGCCGTAGTTCAAATACACGTCGCTGTACTCAGCCTTGGCCGCTATTGACTGGACCGATCTTCTAACAGCCACGGATGTGGACTGTGCTGCTGACCTTTTGTATGCCAAGATTTACTCGTGCATTAACCAGTTTGTACCTCTAAAAAATACGTCTAGGAGCCATTCCAAATACGCCTATCCCAAATGGTACACGGGGGAGATCATACGCTACATCAAACTTAAATACTTCCATTTGAAGCGTTTCAGGCGTGAGGGTAAAGATTTCAACAGGCATATGTTTAAATTTTACAGGGCGCATGTGAAATACCTAATTAATAAAGAATATAAGTTGTACATGCAAAATCTTCAAAATAGTATTGCACACTGCCCGGCAAAGTTCTGGGAATATGTCAAAGACAAAAAAAGGGAACGACAGAATCCCGATGAGTTTTTTCACCTTGATGGCGAGGTAGTGAGTGGGCAGGGGGCTGCTGATGCCTTTGCTAGGTATTTCAGCTCAGTGTTTCAGCAGAATAAGCCACACCTAGACGCTGCAGCTGCGGCGAGTGTTGCCTACTCCTCGGGTGACTCAAGGTCGGTCGCCATTCCTTTTATTTGTGAGGTCGACTATGAGAAGGCTGTTAGGAGCCTTAAACCTCGATCGTCTGGTGGGCCGGATGGCATTCCGGTATTTTTAGCCAAAGATTGTGCCTCTGCCTTAATGACTCCCTTGTTGCATATATACAACCTTTCGCTTAATCATTACACCTATCCAAAGCGATGGAAAACCTCTAGAGTGACACCGGTTCCTAAAGGTGGTCCCGACACGGATATAAACTTTTTTAGGCCGATAGCCGTCCTTCCCGTGTTTGATAAAGTCTTTGAGATGATAATTATTATTATTATTATTTTTCTAACAAAAGTATGGTACAATTTACATAAATATCAGTTTCGCCAAACATTAAAGTTTATCGGCGATGGTAACACTCACTTTCAGCTTAAGTACCAGGTTTTCTTATCCTATGACCTAAGTACCTAATCCTTATTTTAAATTAGTAAGTAAGTACAACTGACCCAAGATGGGTATTTATTTAACTTATATATTTAATAATCAGTATTTATTCAATCTTGAGCTTAAGTATTTAACAGCAACTTTTTGAGTTTAGATTTAAAGATATTTTTACTGCTACACTCGGTTTCTAAATTAATAGTGTTAAATATCCTCGGTGTTAGGTAGCTGCGTGTCCGTTTACCATAATAGTTGTTAGCCGTAGGTTCCGTGTATTTTCGTCGCTCTGACCCTCTTGGCGGTCGTGTGTAGGTTCGCGGAGTTTTAAAATCAGTACATTTATATTGTTCAGTTGCTATTAAATACCTAACTTTTTCATGCACTGGTAAGACGATCAGTATCTTGAATAACGACGTGTAGTCATTGTTACAGTTTTTTTTAGTTTTAATATCTATAAATTTTTTTAATAGTTTCAATTGTAAGTTCAATACATTATCTAAATAGGTTTTAAAAGTACGTCCGTAAGCTATTAGCCCGTATCCAATCACCGCGTCTGCCAGCGCATGGTATAACATAAGTAATATTTTTTTATTTACTATATTTTTTTAACTAATTATTTTACACAATATGGATCTGAGCCTATTACAAACTGCATCTATATGTATTTTCCAATTCAAGTGGTTATCTATGGTTAAGCCTAGGTATTTAAAATTGTTTACTACTTCTATTACGTTACATTTACAAGCATATTTTTCGGTATGTAAACAATCATATGAATGACCTATAATTTTAATGGGCGCACAATTTATTAGCAAAAATTTTGTTTTTTCAGTATTCAATATTATGCCGTTGTCATGTGACCATTTAAGTATATTTTCAAAATCTTGTATACATCTTATTACGTTATTAATATCTTTATCAGCGTATATTAGGCATGTGTCATCTGCATACATGTATGTGGAACAGTTTCGTACAACATTAGTGACGCTGTTTACATACATAATGTACCCGATCGCCACATAAGTCTGCAGATAGCTGATCGTTTGCATCCCAGTCAGTACGGCTTCCGAAAGTCCCGATCTACTACTACTAATCTCATAGCCCTCGCTGACTATGTATGTAAAGAGATGGATGAGGGTCGCCAGGTCGATGCTGCCTATTTTGATTTCAGGAAGGCATTCGACCTGGTTGACAATGACATTCTGTTAGGTAAACTAGCGTCAGCAGGCCTCACGCCAAAACTATTAAAAATCTTCGCTAGTTACATGTCCAGCCGGCAGCAGTATGTCAGGGTAGGAGGTTTCGAGTCCGACGAGTACTACACTCTGTCTGGAGTAAGTCAGGGCAGTACTCTGGGGCCAACACTGTTTCTCATTATGATAAATGATCTGCCTGAGGCGATTTATTCTGCTAAATGTCTGCTCTTTGCTGATGATCTGAAACTCTTCCGAGGCATGAGTAGTGAGGCTGATAGTACAGCGTTGCAGGTTGGTATTGATGCCGCAGCTGAGTGGAGTGTGACAAATCGGCTACCTTTTAACGTAAAAAAGTGCAAGGTGATCACATTCTCACGCAAACGGTCCCGATTCCAAACTGAATACAGTTTAGCTGACGCTCCTCTGGAGAGAGTTAGCGAAATCCGAGACCTTGGCGTAACATTAGATGTAAAATGGGATTTCCATTCGCACGTTATATCTATTCGCAAGCATTCCAGTAAGATCTTAGGATTTGTTATGCGTGTATCTAAGCAATTTCAGGTTAGAGTAGCTAAGATTCTTTACAATGCATATGTACGCAGCAAGTTGGAGTATGGCGCTGTTGTCTGGGATCCATATGAGGCCAAATATTCCTTAATGGTGGAAAGAATACAACGCAAGTTTGCTCGTTGGTTGTATAAAAAAGCCTATGGATACTATCCTTACCTCTACCCCTCAGTCTTTGTCTCAGGGATGGTCGGACTTGACACGCTCGAGTTTAGAAGGAAACTATTGACATTGGTACGGTCACGTCTGAAAATATGGATACATTTAATGTGACATAAACATGTATCCAAAACTTTACGCCTTGGTAATAGTCGTGGTTACATATTTTTGTCATATTTAATGTATCCATATTTTCAGACGTGACTGTACACTATCTCTCAGTTGTTCATCACCGAGTTGATAGTCCGGAGGTGTTGGAGAGGATTGAGTTGTTCGTTCCCCTTAGAATACCTCGGGATGCACACGGGGCGGTGGCACCGCGCCGCCGGCCATGCCTGTTGCTGCAGCCGTACGCTCGTACTTGCTACGCGAAGCACGCGCCCACCGTGCGTGCTTTATCGTATCTGGATTTAATGTTTACTCGGTACGTAGAAGCTGACATGTTCGCTGACCCTTTGACACGCTTGTGTAACACTGTAAGACTATTTCTTAATTGTAATTATCTTAAATAATTGACTGACATTCTTATTAATTTTGACATATACTTATATGGTATTTTATTTTTTCTTAATGTAATAAGTACTTATGTAAATTGTATTAGTTTCTGTTTCCTATTTTGACGACAATCTGTTTCCTAGCATGTAAGCGAATTGGTGTATAATGTAAGCTTGCATTGTTTTTTATGAATAAATGAATAAATGAATACACAATATATGAAAGACTAGTTGATTCTGGACTTAATACGGTTCTAGTTCACAAATATAGCCACCTAATATACAGACCGAGAGGATAACTAATTTCGCATGGCCAAGCATTGCATACATTGGGCACGGAACTCTAAAAGGAAGTATTTAACTTAATTAATAGGTATTGAAAGTTATTTAAAACTTAAATTTTCAACCATTGCTTTGGAGAAATTTGACATATTCTTTTACTTGCAAAAAAGTGTTTGTTAAAACCTATAATAATGCAATTCATTCTATAATTATTATAATGAAACATGAAATAGAAACATACGCATTTGTATACTAGCTAATTAGGTGACTATACTGTAACGTACGTATGTCATGCATGTTGTCTCAATTAACTCTACCGCATTTGTAACAATTGTAACTCTACACTATTTGCCTGTGGGTTTAGTAATTGGGTACCTACCGTCATCCCATCCATGACACATGTGAAAATAAATGGACTAAGAGCTGGCCACGTCAGATATGACACAATAATGAGAGCAACAAAACCCGTCTGGTTAGATTGCTATCCTATCCATATTGATAGATCCGGGCATCTATCCGAGTTATTTCCGAGTTATGGGAAGTTGAGTGAAAACTGACAAAACTTATCGAAAATCAGTTTTTAACATAAACAGATAAACCATGCTATAATGAGTCTATGATTTTGAGCCCAACGCTAAAATGACCAATTTAAGCACCTTTTTAGAGCCTCAAAGTTTAGTGCCTAGGGTACCACTTTGTCGATACTTAGAAGAAAACGACGATATCATACTTTTAACCAAGAAAGTATTAATATAGAGCCATAAAGGGCGATCGATGAGTCAACCGTCATCGACCAATCGATTGATCGATCATCGATAATTGATAGATCTATCGCTTAGCGTTTGATAACGTTTAGTTATCGACTGATCATTTTTTATGCTCCAACACTTCCAACAGTCATTTATGATAAAACTGAATGTATGGAACTGATATTTGCTGTGTTAGTGACGCGATATATGTTGCTATAGGAACGAGATTTTGCATAGACATCGTCAGTCCAGGTATTATACGGTCCATCATACAAATCAATTCAAACCCTTGGGCTTATTACAAGTAATATTTTATTTTAATTCAAAATGTATCGTTGTAAATGTATTTAAACATAATAACACTCTATCTGTATTCGAGTAACATTTAAAATTAGATTTTTTACAATTCAATTTTTTTCGAAACTCTGGTTCATGTAAGCGACTAGTGGTAAGTACCTATATTTTAAGTCAAATTATAATCACTCTCAACAACATAAAAAACGCACAAACGAACTATAAAGTAATAATCCGCAGTTAATTAATTATTCATAACAAAGTTTTGTAACATACCTGAAAAGACAATAATGCATTCATTAAAAACAATATTTCACTAACGAGTCACTAAACTTTAGGAAATCGGCAGAGTGTTACCCTACCTATAATTTATTAAAAAAAATCATTAACCTTCATCATTCTAAAAATTGGGTTAAGTTTTAATCCATGATGATAGTGTTTGTTCCGTTATCTTACGATATTTAATCGAACACACATGAAATTTGCAAATTTTTGTCATATATTTTGTCACGATCACTTTTTTGATATAGGGAAAATTATGACTAATTAAAAGGATTTAATTAAACGTTTATGTCTGTTCTGGATTAAGAATACATTAACGTAACTTTTATGAAAATATTTAAGTTTCGTGTTAGATGCACAGAAAAAACTTCGAAACTCACATTGAAATTTTATCCTTCCATTTTGATGTTCAGGCTTTCATGAAGTGTGACCTGTAAGAATTTCTGGTATAATTATAGTCAATTTAGTAAGATTGAAGTACGTAGATTAGTTTAGTACTATTCACTACATTACTTCAAAGTACAAGTGTGTTATTTGCTGTCACAAACTTTAACCACGTTATTCTCAGTTGACGCTTTTTTACTAGGGCAAATTTAAAGGTTAATAAAAAAATAACCATTACACATAGAGCCTTATTTTTTTTTACTAATAAGTAGCGTATTTTATGTAGTTTTAGGAAGTACTAATAACTCAAAATCGATAAAGTGGCAAGGGGCCACTTTATCGATTTCGAAATAGACGCACATTATAACATTAGAACAAGAAACATTGCGTATTATTCGTCGTTTGGCACTACATACTTGATAGACTATCAGAACTTGTGGTAATGATATAATCTAATTATTTATATATTTTCTCATAATATTGCAACAAACCCAGAACTCTAGGATTGATTTTATTGAAGCGGTTCTGCATTCTTTGACCTCCACCACGTAACACGTTACAGGTGCCAGAAGTCATCTAGAAATATGCATTGTTTAGCAAACTGACTAGAGGGATTTCGTTGCACTCATTATTGTGTCATATCTGACACAATAATGAGTGCAACGAACTGTGGCTAGCTCTCCGTCTATAACGCATTGAACGGAAAAACAAGTGCTGATATTAAAAAAAAACTTCACGACCACTTGCACAGGTACAGTCAGCAGCAGAAGTAGATTAGAACACTCTCGTGCCAAGATCATTTTGTTTGAACACCTTCAAATAGGCGTAGGTTTACTGAGCTGAGCGGACTAATTTAGTGCTATTATTTGAGCTTACAATTTTATTGCCCGAATACAATATTTAGACTGTACAACGTACGACGTAAGCGCCAGCCTCCAAATGGTACCTTTACCAAAATAATGACACATTTATTTGGCGCGAATGCAGAAGATGGGTATCGGAGGCATTGGTCACATTTGTCTTTGTATATGACATCATTAACATCTAGGTATATGAGTTTGCTCATTTAATTATTTACATAATGTATGGCAGACAGGTAGATGAACCCTAAACGTAAATAATAAAGGACAGTGATCCGATTCAATACTAGTACATGATTAAATAGATGGAAACTAAAAGTTCTGGGAGTTAGGTTGCTATAGCTCTGTAGTTAACACTCTCTCTTAACGACTCTTCTCAGAAAAGGATGAAAAACGGATTTGTTTCAGATGTTGAGGTTAGAATAAATTTGTCTAATAAAGATATGAGGAAAGTGTAAAATGACGTAGCTGTTACCTACATTATATAGAAACAATATAATATATGTATCTTTATAGTGACAATAGGCTAGAAACCATTCATTTAGAAAGGGTGACATGTATCTCAACATATTGAGGAAAAATCAAGGAAAAATATAACAATATAATTTAACTACCTACAAACTTAATACAAATCTTTGTTTACAAAAATTCTTTACCTGGGGTATACAAAGGTGTAATTATATAGACAGCTATTTATGTATAGGTATTTCTTAGTGATTATTGTTACCAGGAATGGAAAATTCACTCAGGTTGCATAATAACGCTTTTAAAGAACGAAGAGTACTTATTTCCTAAGGTCTCATTCCATGTAACGAAAATGCGCATCAGATTATCGATAGGTATACTTACTTACTAATTGTTTTTACGATATTTACGATTTATTTACGAAAGTTACTGCCATCTGAACTTGCAGCCCAAATCGGAAACTAGGCCTTATTAGGATGAGGTCTGGTTTGCTCACAAAGTTTTGCGGCACTTTTGTAATTATGTTATATTAATCCTAGAGAGAAAATGAAGCCTCGTGATCGTCTGGTACCTTCCCGTTACTGAGTTGACATTTACAACTCTTGATATGATACTTTCCTCTTTTACCGCTTTACGAGTTATCGCCTGAAACAAGTTACCTAGTTTCATTTAGCTCTGGTCATTATTTTATTTTGTCTATAGCAGAGTGAAATCAGTCTTAGAGCTTTAATATAAACGACGACGTTTTCGTACCCTCTTCTGGTAAACTTGCATCTAAGAGTTTATGGTTACAAGCAAGGAATGCAGCTCAGTTATTTTTTAGCATGGAAATAGTAACCGGCTTGTATTCCTTACTTACAAGAAATATTTAAACTAAACCTTTGCAGCACGAAAATCCTCTTTTTCGATTTATTTCAATTACCTACGCGATGTAACAACTTACCCCCACGCGGACTGTAACATAATAACAAAAGCGTTTATTACGGCTTTATGCCAGTAACACTACTCAGTGCCAACAAAATACGAGAATGCGTTGTTTTGTCAAACATTTTGTGATCATAAATCGATGTTTACGAAACGATTAAAATAGCTCGTACGATATTAAGGACAGGTTCCACCACGCACAATTACTTAATCAATTGATAAACATCAAATATGAAGACGCAGCTGTCATCTCACAGAAAACTCTCAAATGATATCTTAATGATAAAAAGGACTTTAACGGGCGCTTTGGTGAAAGCGGCCTTAAATTAATTTATTTTTATTTTCATTTTTATGATCTCACAAGATCGAGTCATTGTAGTACATAAGATTTTGTATTATGTTAATATTAATATGCTTTTTTTGTTTACTCTGGATAGATAAAAGAACCTGACCACAGATTATATAATAGTTTAAGAACTACAGATATGAATCACTCAAAGAAAAAGCAAATACCTACGGTTTACGTACCTACGCAATAATACAATGGAGCAGCCTTCAACGCGCGGCACCCCGCACCTCCCGCGCACCCGCACAATCGCTAGGGTTGCTTATGCTTGGAAATGTTTTATAGTTACGGAAATAGGTATTTTGCATTGTTTAAGTGGTTCGCATGGTGCATAACAATTATAGTTACATGAGTAATATTGATTGATATTTTGTTGCCGCGATTTATAGATGCCTGTGTACCTTTAAAACGTGGTAGTAAAAATTTGTAAATCACTAATAACGTTGCAAAACAAATACCTAAAATAACATAGGTTAGATACACACTGATAACCTAATAACTAATAACCCAGTCGCAACAAAATTTAAAGTCAGGTACGTAGGCCGTAGGTACCTAGTACATACTTAAATAAAAATGCAATCTACGTCAATTTACGCAGCAACGCTTTGTAAAAGTATCACTTACTTACAATTTTGAAGAAAGGGAATAAGTAGATGTACCTACCAACCTATCTATTTTGAAAATAATAACATGTCTATTATTATTATAACATAAGTTTGTATACCTACTTACCTTTCCACATCCGTCGGCAGAGCGAAAAACGATAAGTTTTTATTAGCTTTGCTATTTTTACATCCATTCCATCCACATCGCAATAAATAAAAAAAATTCGTGATGACATTGCTCAGAGTTCCGAGTAGCGTCGCGCGCGTTACGACGTGCGTTCAGTGAGCGCGTTGGTAAAGGCGGAATCAGACGGTTCATTTTTCGTTCATTTTTATGTTTCATTCCGCACCTTTCACCCGAAGTGACACGTCTGATCATAAGGTGAACCAAAAGTGCCGAACAATCACCCGAGGTTCACTCGGATGAATGTTCATCCGAGTGAACCGTCTGATTTCGCCTTAACCCACTGACTTTAGCTCCGCTGGCGGAAGCGCAAAACGCTCGCGCGGGCATGATTCATAGGCCTGAACTGACCAAATTCGAGTCGAACTCGCGCCCTGGGGGTTCCGTACATCACACAATCCACTTTTAACCATCACCGAAAATTCCTGAACGAAAAGAAAAATTCACAATACTTACCGTGTTTATTTCGAATAGTTATTGTTTCGTGTTAGTTTTGACCCTTTAAAAATATTGTTGCAAGAATTCTCATTTCTTCGGATGTTGCACAGTTTTACTGTTAATTTCATGGATTTATTATAGCGGTAGAAAACAATTTAAGTAAGCAATAGGTCAAAGCTCCTTTTAATTAGTTTGATATTGTAATATCATTCTTCTTCATTATTTTAACGTTCATTAAAATATGATTATGATATTTGTTTTTATTATGATTATAGGTAAGTTAAGTAAGTTACTGTTTTATTACCAACTCGCGGGTGTTGTCTATACGTTTATTAAGTTAACGTCACGAATACGATCCCCGATGCAAACATTTTGCCTAGTAGATATACAAAACAACAAACTAAACTGTTACATGTCACATTTATTTTAATAACTATTACACGTTTACATATTATGATTAATTCACGGGTTCAAAAATAATATTAAAACAAAAAACATTATTTAAATGCGAACGTCTTTCGTTATTGAAAAAAGGATTCTTTAAAATCATGTTTCATAATAATCCTTTCTGATTTAGACACACGGCAGTGTGTCAACCAAGTTCGCAGAGCAAAGAGGCGTCACGCCAGGCGTGGGGTGGGTATATTTTGATTTACCACTGACTGACTGACTCACTCATGAAAACCTTTGACTAAGACTGCCAAGTGTCCTAGAATATTGAAATTTGGCATCTAGCTAGGCAATAGTGTGTAAACAATAAGAAAAGTCTAAAAACAGTACATTTTTATCTCACTGTTGTATACTATTATTTAACAGCTGGCGTCGCCTTTGGAACTTCGCATGAACATCGCATTTTTTTCTAATTGTAATGTAAAGTGATAGGGTAAATTGGGGAAAGCGTGCAAAGGTTAAGGGTAAAATTTGTAACGGTGAACATGTTGAACGGGTAAAATATGTAGTGGTTAAGATGGTAAATGGGGAAATGGTGAAAAGATTAAAAGGGTAAACTGACAAAAAAATATGATATCCCATCCAAAACTTAAATGTGAATAAATGTGAGTTTTTACCGATACACGTACGTACGTCGAAGTTAAGCTAGGTACTATTGGATAAATAAATGATTATTTATACTTTCAGATCAATCAAATATAAGTATAAGTGAAAAACTTAAGTAAGTCACCTGTTGTATGTAGTTGTGTACAGTTTGCAAAAAAACGCATAAGCATAATAAATTATACAAACATTTAATATGAGTAGTACACACATATGTTTGAAAAAGAAAAAACTTGCCAAGTTGCACTATTAGTAAATAACACAACAAAACATTTTAAGTAATTGAATAGCTTTATGTATGACAGAAAAAGTGAGCTAAAGAGCTTTTAAAGAACTTGCTTTCCAGTTAGAACTCTTGTTTTTTTTGCAAAACCGTTTACGAACTTGGCATTTATTTACATTTGTGTTTTGGATGGAATCCTTATTACCTGATCCCCTAATGATCCGTCTTATTTTTAATCGTTTCTTATTACATTCTGAGCTCCTCATTATTTTATATTCCACTCAAATGTTAACAAATGTTTTATTTTTAGAGTTTAATTTACCTATTTTGAATACTTTATCTGTTCAGTCACCATCAGATATATCGGAGCGTCCATGGTGATCACAAATATCTGAACACTGCCTCTATTGTTACGGTGATAATAAAGTGTACATTAAGATATTTTTTAAGTACCTTGGCCGCTCCAATATTTTGATGACGGCTGTACTAGCATACTCAAACTTAAACTTCTAGTTACGTTCAGATACATGTGTGTATGGTGATAGTGTAAGTAAAAAGATGTCCCGCTGATTCTTTGGTATTTTTTTATATTATACACCAAACCCAAAACTTTTGCTGCTGTTTTGAATGTAAATTTTGTGGTAAATTAATATTTTATATATATATTGGCCAAAATTAAAGGATACCAAGTACTAATGCTGTACAAATAGGTAGGTACGTACTTTAGGTAGGACACCATCAAAAATAGGGTTCGTGTAAAATTGAAAATGCCCGGTCAGGTCATTTTGAATACCTCGCCCGTTTAGTTACTTCTGCTGCTGACTGTACTACTTAATAATATCTAAGCATCCAGCATTGATTGCGTTCTGTCAGACCGCCGCCGTCAATAAATAGTTTACGGTGCTCTCCGCCCTCCCTCCCTTTCGTGCCCCTTGCACCGCGCTTCGTGACCTTGGCCTGAACTAACTATTGGTAGGTACCTATCTATTTTAAGAACAATTCACCGTTACGGCGCGGCGTTCTGATGTTCATGATTTTTATGAAAACGAGGTTTTGTCAAAAAAAAAATATCTATTTTTCTGCCGATGATTAGGAATTTAAACATAGAAAAGATTAAAAAAAAACTGTGGCCTAATTAGTTTTAACCTAGGAACCTTATCGTTTTCCTTAAAGTATCAGTACTTATCAATTAAAAAAGATTATATTATTTGCCTTCTAAGCTGACGGGATATGCAAGCATACACATAAAATTGAGGTGTTTTGTGATGAAATCAAAGCACTTGGGAGCGTGAATGTGGCATAGTCTGAAGGGACATATATAGTCAGGTTTCATGTTGGATAATAGTTATCTCCTGTATGTCATAATTAGGTATATACAGGAGTATAAAGAGAGGGAATAATTATAATCAGTTTGTAGGGCAGCTAACAGACCCCGTGCCGCTACGCGAAAATGGTCTTAGAAGAAATTTCCTAACTTTTTAATTTATTATTATTACCATTCCTAATTTTTCGAAAATGGTGCTTCTAATTGCGGCCTGTTTACATAGAATGAGGAAAAACAGATAGTCAATGGGACTGATCAGTTATACGTTATAGATTCGTTGCCAACTCTTATTGGGACGCGAACATTTAGAAACGCATTGCATCGCTTTGACAAGTGCTTGAATTGTGCTAAAATTAATTCATTGACACATTGTGTCTTCAAAGTGAGAGGTAATATGCACGTAATAATTTCATTGATTAACATAATGCGTAATACTGACGGTCAATAAACTAGTAGCTCCATGATGGCAGCTGTTATCGTGTGCATAGCGTGACATAAGCTGTAAGTATAAAATTTCAGTTGCGATCATTTTTCATTCATAATATTATGATAATTTCAACCGCGCTATCCAAGCGATATTATGATGTCATTTGCGTCATTCACAATAATGACTACATTTATGATAAAAGAATGGGGAATTTTCTATACATGTGGTAACCCTAATCCTACCTGTCAAAATATATCTATATCTTACCGGGTATACGCTGACCCTCTGTCTAGAGTATGTCTATGGCGATTACAAATTCTAAGTATACCTACCTAGTTGAATAAAATCATTTCCCTGTAAACGTAAAACGTGATAGTTCTAATATTTAGTGATAGGAACATTTTATTTTTATTTTATGATACCTAACCTAACCTAACACACTATATGAGTCAAGTCAAATGTCAACATTTAAACAGTTGAGCCACGCAGTTGCATCAGACGAGATGTACATCAGATCTTCTGCAGATCCTGCAGTGCAGGGGCAACGTCCAATTATATGCTCCATATTTGGACTTCTTCAAATTACAAACATGAAACGTCTATTCGAAGATTTGAACATAAGAGGAGCTTCAACTAAGGTCTTACGCCTATACACCTTATTATTTTACTTTATTTCCACAAAGTGTTACGTAAAACGCATTATGATTTGGAACAGTGCTGGCAAAGAGGCCTATTCATTCACAAACGCACGCTACTTGCTCCAACTAATCGGCATCGACAAGCGACACAGGCTAGCTAATTACAACGCCGACGCGGCTGTCGCCAGGGAATGAAGTTGTAGTTGTGAATGTGGGTACACGTGTTGTTTACTGAACGCCCTGAACAGTTTGTGCAAGTAGGAGAGTAGTACTTGCATTTCACGAAAATGGCGACCCTATGTAGCGGGGGTTGAAACCGAAGAGAATGTACGCATATAGTTAAAGTTGTCAATTTTGTCCATATTTATTTACAGTGCCCCACAATGACTATTTTTAGATGTGGCGATCAGTATTTTTTTTGACCACACTAGGGGTCCCGTTCAATGTGTCAATACTCTCTTGTTAAGGCTGCTACGGGTAGTGTGGCGTCATGTTGGTATAAATCAGACATGAAGAATATATTATTATTATTATTATACTTATTATTCTTTTTTCTTAGTCATTTTATAATATTTTTACAAAAGTAAAATATAAAAATACATCTAAAAGACACAAAAACAATAAAAACATTATAAAAAACCTAACCTTGGGGTGCCGCCGGCAACGAAGCAGGGCCCAGGCTGCCGGTGGTTAGGGCCGCAGAGTGAGGAACCTTCGGACTATGCGCGCCGTGTCCAGGATTACCGCCTTCTGAATCTGACCTTTGGTCCAACCACAACTCCGTAGCGAAAGTATCTCTAGATGTTGGTCGAGACGTTTCTATTATTATTATTTTTGTTATTAAAAATGTAAGATTCCATAAAAATAAAAAATATATAAGAAACAATAAATATATATATGTATATATTATATAATAAAAGTAATGAAAAATGGGTTTGTTCGCGAACTACACAAAAACTACTCCACAGAATTTCATGAAATATTGTGTAGCAACAGTTTACAACGCGGAGCTTTTAGGATAGTTTTCACGCACGCGGGCGAAGCTAGTGTATACGCTTAAAATACAAAAAGCTCCTGAAAAAATTAATTGCTTTCGTTAAGTATCTTAAATTGATAACAATCAATTCGAAATTTCATCTTTCAAAAGGCGACATTCCGATTTTTCTCATTAATTGGTCGTCGTTCATGGGCGACGTTGACCCCTTCCCATCAGGCGGCTCGTCTTCTGGTTTGCTACTAAAGCTTGAACACAGTAAAACATGGGCACATAAAGTAACAAAAATAAAAATGTTATTGAACATATTTCAAGGAAATTTTTATTGCATTTATTTACTAGACTAATAACCATTTTTACAAATATATACAATTATTAAATTTGCTTTCTATATGCCATACTGCGTGCTTTGCGTCGAATCCGGCTCATTAAGTCTTGCACAGCACTATCAGGATATCTTTTGCAAGCCCATTTCCATTTGTTTTGCAATTCAGCTGCCGATTTAACTTCTCCGCCTCCTTTTTTTAGAATCCCTTTCATAATTGACCAATATTCTTCAATCGGCCTCAGTTCAGGACAATTTGGAGGATTGCACTCTTTAGGTACCACTGCGACATCGTTATGTTTATACCACTCAACTACTGCTTTAGAGTAGTGACAGCTCGCAAGGTCTGGCCAAAATAATGGCTGTGAGCTATGACTGCGTAAAAAGGGCAGTAGACGCTTTTGCAAACATTCTTTTTTGTAGATTTCACCGTTTACTGTGCCTGTTGTTACGAATGAACGACTTCTTTTACCACAACTACAAATAGCTTGCCATAAAAGAAATTTTTTTGGAAACTTCGATCTCTTTTTTATCTTGCAATCTTCTGGGGCATCCTTACGATTCTTAGAAGTATAAAATTCTTGCCCCGGTATCTGCTTGAAGTCTGCTTTGATGTACGTTTCATCATCCAATACAACGCATCCAAATTTTGTCAAGTAATTGTCGTACAACTTTCGTGATCTCTGTTTTGCAGACAGATTTTGCTTAGCGTCGCGATTGGGTGCAGCTTGTGCTTTGAACGACTTTAATCCAGCTCTTGACTTAGTTTTCTGTACATATGACTGCGACATTTTGACCTTTTTTGCGACATCACGGGACGATAACTTCGGATTCGCTGTAAAAAGTCGCAAGACATGGGCTTCTTTTTTTTTATCCTTTGCGCCTTGCTTACCTGCACTTCCCGGCTTGCGATCTACTGTCAATCGTTCTCGGAACCTTTTTAAAACTAAACATACGGAAGATTGCGGTAATTTTAAAAGTTTTGCTAATGCCCTATAACTTAAATGAGGATTTTCAGGAAGATTGCGGTAATTTTAAAAGTTTTGCTAATGCCCTATAACTTAAATGAGGATTTTCAGTATGTTTGCGCAAAATAATTTCACGTTTCTTGTGTTCAGAGCTCGCCATCGTGAAAACAAATGATCAAAGTGGAATGCTGTCATAATAGTTTTTATTCAGGATATCAAATAGTTTTTATTTATAATACTAAGAAGTTTCCATATTGTATAAATAAAAATATATAAGCATTTACTTGTGCCCACATTTTACTGTGTTCAAGCTTTAATGTCATTTAAAAAAACGTCGCAGATGCTCAATAGTACCAATTATTTATGATTTTTTGAAATAATCCTGCCATCTGCAATTTATTCTAAAATCGATTATTCATCAGACATCGTGCACCACAAAGTCGGACGGAGACTCGGAGAAAATCGTTGGCTGGCGCGGTGCCGCCGCAGCGCAGCCGCATGCGATACGCGCACCGGAGCGGAATGCGGCGGCAGTGTGAGATCCGATTGCTTATATACCAAGGGTAAGATCGATCTTATAACACACTCATAACATAACTGACTTTACATCCCCAATGCTTTAGACTAACTCGAGTCGAGGGGTTATGATCTACAGGAGACGCCGGACTCCTTATTCCACTATCCACCTCATGGTTCCATAATCAGATCAGCTTGATGGTAACAAATTATTTATTATACTTATTGTCATATTGAATAGGTAGGTACTTACTTACTTACTTATTGCAACGTTAAATATCTATAGGACTCCAATTAGAAGTAGGTTAAACCGAATTATAATATTTTATTACATTGTTAGTTAACAGGAATCATCTCCATACATTGCCTTACAAAAGGTGGTAGAAAATGTTTTAAGGGAATTGGTAGGCTACACAGGCTGGTTATTAAAAATCTAGACTTCAGACCTTGTGAGGGGGGGGGGGGGGCATTGGCTGCCATCTTGGTATAAAGGTGCCAATATTTAGTTTTTTAACCTTGACGCTTAAACGGTTGCCATTATGACTAAAGTGTCCGTGGAACGGATGAAGAAGTTAAAATTGTCTACAATTTTTCCGTACACAATAGACGTAACCGAGACGTAAACGTGAACGTAAACCGAGTGATAGAAGGTATTCAGATTTTTTTGTATCTGTCCGTAAAATTAATACTGTAATTTCCTGCTATAATCATCTTCTCGTGTGCACTGATAGCCTGCCTGATGCATTCGACAGTAATTTTCTGAAGACATTTTGGTGAATTATAAACTTACGGTTACTAATTGTATACCAAATCCTTTAATCGTCAAACATTCGCATTGTTCGCAATGCCCACCCCAAGGCCCGATTCGACATGGCATAACTGACAGTCATTCGACATGGCATAACTGACAGTCACTTGCGAGACAACTATTTATGATATTACACTTTTGTGACAGTTGAAATTTGGGGTGGAATCACTCAAGAGATATATCTCAAATGGTGGCCATAGCCATAGACAAGCCTCCTCTAGCGAGACCTACTGACAGCTTGACAGTTAGGTGTGGACACGTGTGGACAGATGGATATCACTCTATCCACTAGCGATACAAGTGTGACATCCACGTCTCACAGTTTGTAAATGTAATGTAATGTAAAAACTCTTTATTGTACAAAACCCAGTCAAAACAATACAATAATAGGAAAACGTAAGTACAAAGGCGAACTTATCCCTTTAAGGGATCTCTTCCAGTTAACCTTTGAGTAGATGAGAAAAGAAGTGAAAAGAGGTAGACAAATGCGGCAACATGTACAACAAGGTACGAGAAAGGTAGATACTATAGATACATATAAATATACAAAAGTTATAGGAAAAGTATATATATATATATATATATATATATATATATATTAAACCAGAGAGGAGTGAGGAGACAAACATAATAAAAACACAGAAAAGGAACATCTAAGACATATACAGAATAATACAATAGCAACATATCAATCAGAGTCAGGTAACCATAACTTCTTTAGCTTCTCCTTGAACGACGCGACCGACTGCGACTGTCTGAGCAAAACAGGTAACCTGTTCCAGAGTTTGACTGATCCCACAACAAACGACTTGCTGTAGCCACGATTTTTGTGAGGCGGGATGGCGAGTGACAGGTTCTCACTCGACCGCAGACGGTGGCCACTGCCTTCAGACAAAAATTTAAATTTCTCCGAAAGGTACCGCGGAGGAGAAGGGGTAAAAAGTATATTAAATAGAAGGGAAAGAGTGTGTAAATCTCTGCGACGTCGGATGGGAAGCCATTTCAATTGATTACGGTAATAGGTCACATGATCATATTTCTTCAACCCGAAAATAAATCTTATGCAGGCATTCTGTAAGCGCTCGATCTTGTCCAGCAGATCCTCATTGACATCACAAAACACCGTGTCACCGTAGTCGAGCAGCGGGAGTAGAAGCGAACGAGCCAGCATTGATTTTGTATGGAGAGGGAGAAAGTTCTGAAGCCGCCTTAAAGAGTGAAGGGAAGCAAAAACCTTTTTACTAACCTGCGCAATATGTGGCGCCCAAGAAAGAGTCTGGTCTATTGTGATACCTAGATCTTTAACTGTGGTGGTGAAAGGAATAGGGTTTCCGTCAAAGAAAATTCTAGGCAAAACCAGATCTGGCAATCTTGAGATATAGTAAGGACTTCCAATTACGATTGCCTGCGATTTATTGGCGTTTACTTTAAGACCAAAAGAAGATGCCCACGAACAGATGGAATCTAAGTCCTTGTTGATGAGACTTACCAAAGATTCGAAATCTTCCAAGTTAGCCGCTGAATAAATTTGCAAATCATCAGCGTAAAGGTGGTAAGATGAGTTCAATGACTTTGTAATATTGTTAATAAAAATGGAGAAAAGCAATGGAGAGAGCACACCTCCTTGGGGGACACCAGCGGAAAGTTCACACCAATCAGAGACTTTGTCATCAACTCGCACCCGCTGATGCCTCCCAAAGAGATAGCTGTGGAACCAGGATAAAGCAGTGGGTGACACATTGAGTAACTTAAGGAAAGCAAGCAGGATGTCGAAGTCAACAGTATTAAATGCGCTACTGAAGTCTAATAGAACTAAAATTGTGATTTTCTGATTATCTATATTAAAACGAATGTCATCGCCGTCATCGGTGACTCTAATCAGAGCAGTCACTGTGCTATGCCCAGGGCGGAACCCGGATTGAAACGGATTGAGAAGGTTGTGTCTGTTCAGATGAGAAGAGAGATGTCTGTTAACAAAACTTTCAACAACCTTGGAAAGTACTGGAAGGATAGAGATAGGACGATATTCAGATATGGATGAAGGATTAGTTACTTTGGGAAGAGGTATGACGTTAGCTAATTTCCAAACAGAGGGAAAATCACCGGAAGAGAAGGAAAAATTGATAATGTGTGCTAGGAGCTATGGGTTCCACCACAAGCATAAGTATGTCCAAGCTAAGATTATCGTCACCCACGGCCTTCGTTTTGATATTCCTAAGAAGTCCAAGAATGTTTTGAGAAGAGATATTAGTAAATTCGAAAAGGGGACCTTTTTGGTATGGAGTGTTGGCCAGGAGAGCTAAGGATCTTTGCTTTACTAAGGGATCAAGGCGGATGGGAGAAGCACTGAAGTGGTGATTCATTGTATTTAAGTCTAAAGAACCAGTTGCACTTATCTTTGTTTTACCAATACCAAGCGAATTCAAGAAGCTCCATAATTTCGAGGGTGGACATTCATCAATTGAACGGTATATGTATTGGCGCCTTGCGTCTCTGCAAGCTTTATTACAGCGGTTCCGTAACATAATGTAAGCTTGACGATTTACTTCCGAAGGATCGTGTCTTAACTTTATGCGAGCTCGATTCCTTTTAGCCATCAGTTCCCTTATGGTTGAAGTAAGCCATGGGGCAGGAAAATGTTTAACACGCGTGGGCTTAAGAGGAGCGTGCCTGTCGAAAATAGCAAGCAATACGTTATTGAATGTCCTTAGTTTTTGGTCTACGTCCGTCGAGTCGAGCACGTCCGTCCAGCACACGTCGTTGCAATCCGAAATAAGTGCTTGTAGATCTATATCGTTAAGATTTCTGCGCATAATCACTTTATGACGCCGCTTCGGAGGTCGAATTTTGAATGAAGCAAAAATGAGATCATGATTCGAAAATGCAGCTGCGCTAAATTGACCATGGGTGGAAACAAGATCAGGTGACGATGTGATTATTAAGTCCAGGAGGGAGGGAGGTCCATTATGCGGAAAATGGGTGGGGTTAAGTGGCAGAATGTTCATATTTAGAGAAGTAGCCAGGGTCTGGAGCTTCGCAGATCGATAATCATTGTTAATAAGGCAAGTGTTGAAATCTCCCATGATAATAATATGTTCAAATTGTGGGGAGAGGTCAATTAAAGTATTTTCTAATATATCGAAATAGTCAACAGTTGAAGATGGGCTATAAAACACACCTAGGAGGACTTTGCTGTGATGTAAGGTAACATTGAGAAATAAATACTCAGGAGAATTGGAATATACTGTGGGAGATTGCGCAACTACCTGACAAGCAATATCGCTTTTGTCATTACGGATCATGCGGAAACCAGTTAAAGGATAGTGGGTAGATGGGAGTGACGGTTTTAACCACGTCTCTGAGATTAAAATGGCGTGAATATTCTTGATGTTAAAAGTCGCAAGTAAATCAGGAAAGTGGGCAGGTACGCTTTGTGCGTTAATGTGTACGATGTTAAAGTTCTTACTAACGGCTTGAAAAGTGCAGTGCAACCGTTCAGATAAATCAGGCATGTCGGAAGCATCGCTCAAAGAGTCGTAAAGACTAGAGGAGGATAAAGAGAAAAACTCACTGTCCATTCAGTGTCCGCGAGGCATCTGGTTGCCTCGCGGACACTGCAACCATTTACTAATATAGATAATTTTGATTGTATAATAAAGTCATCTCATATAACCCTTATTCGAGTCTTATTGTATTCGAGTATACATACAAATAATGAGAAATTTCCTGTTTAAATTTATAGGCAGTACAATTTTTTTTTTTCAAGATTTTCGACCTGTGTTCGAGAGGGGGGGGGGGGGGGGGTGTTAATGGTAAATTTTCGCCTCTTTTCCAAAATAACTTCTAAATTATATAATATAAGCCCTTTTATTTGATATGTAACACGACATAGTTTGCAAAACCGTTACCGACTTACATATGTGTACCAAATCTCATTCAACCGGTCCAGTAGTTTCGGAGTAAATTAGCTGTGACAGACAGACGACACTAGAGTGACCCAATAAGGGTTCTGTTTTTTTTTGAGGTACGGAACCCTAGAAACGACTATCGAAGTATACTATCTACTATAAGTATATCGACTATTTTCTCGCTCAAGAAAAACATAATGTGTAAGTAGATCCGTGCGAATATAAGCGGCGGATATATTAATCATATATCGCTACTGTAAACATACATTGCCGCCGAGAAATTATTCTAAAGGGAAACACTCGCCTGTAAAGAAAAACTCTCACTGCCTGCTTCTCTCTTCTCATGCTCACTGCCGCTCGAAATATATTTTATTTATAAGACGTAATACGTAGGTACTAAGTACTTAAATGTGAAAAACCTACCTGCGGAATTTGAATAGATCATATCTTCTTGGAAATACGGTAAATAAATAAAAAATAACCTATGTTTATAAATAATAATAGGTACCTACATATTCATTTCTTTCGTCCCTACGGTGGAACACATAAACAAACAAGAAAAAAAGAAATAGGCTTAAGTTCTGGTATAAATAGAATAAATAGGTTAAGGGCCTGTTCCACAATCTCCAGATAAACTTATCTGCCAGTTAAAATTATTGCTATCCTTTACTCCAGTCGTATAAAAGAAAGGGACAGCAAACATTTATCTGACAGATATGCTTTAACGGGAGATTGTGAAACAGGCCATAAGAATAATAACATTGGATAATAAGGATAACGAAACCTATCAGTTCGTTCTACGCAGTAAAAACAAACCGTACTTATTTGACAGACGGTTACTTATAAATAACCATTGTAGTGTGATAATCTATTGAAACGTTTATAAAATAGGGGTCGTATAGTTATCAGTATCACACACGGAAGACGAGTCTCCTCCGAGTGACTTTAGCAATAATAGTGTCACATTGAGAGTGCACTCCGAGAACACCGGGAGCGCCGCTAGCGTCGCCAGCGCTTCACAAACTCACAAACAGAAATAAAAGAGCCGCGAACACAAATAAATAACTATAAAACACAAATAGCCCGCATAAATAGAGAATGTGAATAACTGACACACTTTGTTCTAGTGTGAGTTTTGGCGTGGATTAATTTTATTGTGGCCCGCGCAAACGCGTCAAGAGTTCGACGTGCGAGCGAGATGATTGCTTTCCCGCCTTAACTAGCGATCTTACGAATGTGAATTACGACGTACTTTGGGTATCTATGTGATTTTAATCACAGTTTATCATTTGACCCTGACTTCAGGTTATATACATATATGCTAATAAATAATTGGGTTCAAATATGATTTTATATGATATTATACTAGTAGGTAAACATAATATAATAATTGTTTTTTTAACTCCGCAAACATGGAACTTAAGATCGAAAATGCTTTATACACATTTTTTAAAGAGCTCAAAGAGGACCCAGTGTGTTGACGATGAGGGACCTTCTTGTTCCTTTAGTCGTCAACACAGTGAATCCTCCTTTTTGTAAAGGGTCGGCAACGCGCATGACTCCTTTGGAGTTGCAGGCGTCCATAGGTTACGGTAGCTGCTTACCATCAGGCGGGCCGTATGCTTGTTTGCCACCGTCGTGGTATAAAAAAAAAAAAAAAGGTAGTGGTAATACATATGTATAACATACAGTAGGTACTTAATAGGTACTATTCATTATATGGACTGGAACATACGTTTAGCATTTTAAAAGAGATACGACAAGTTTAAATCCAACTGGGGGTTACGCAGGTTCGCTACTTATTTTTAATGATTTTTATAGTGTGCCATCAGGAAACTAATAGAGCCAGAAATAGGGGAGGTAAAATATAATGGAAAATATGTACATATCATTTATTCTGTTCGCTGGCGACATTGCAGCACTAGCACATACATATTAGGATCATGATGAGGAATATGTAATTATTGAAATTCACACAATTTTTGAACAGTTTGGACTTACAACAAATAATACCAAAAAAGATCTAGCTAGTAGCGTCAAAAAAGATTTCAAAAAATCCGCAGAAACGCTCCCAAGCCGAATTATATTATTATCAGATTATTTAGAACAGGTCAAATTATTTACCTAAACATTAAAACAGCATAATTAAATAAAGGATGGCTCTAGGTGTACAAAAGATATATTATTATTACCAGAATAGCGATGGTCTAGAAATCAGGGACCGTTTTCGTTACGGTATAAGGCGGTACGGTAGCGCTGTAGAACATCGATAACTTTATGTTATAAAGGTAGAACTATACCGGTTGAAATAAAACGGTACGCTACCGGTATAAAATTACGATATCGCTAATTTTCGATACGGTATTTATACCTTTATTATAACGATATCCAACCGTTATTATTTCGGTATCGACATTTTAGATCCTAGCTTTTGTTGTGAGTTTCGCGGAGCACGCCGCGATAAAGGAACAGAGCGGGGAGCGAAACAGGGAGCCGGCAGGTATATCATACAAAGCATCAAGCTTTATGAAAACAGTTGAGGTATCTAAAAAATATCAGTACCGTTATATTTCAGTACTTACAGAAAAACTTCGGGTGCGCTACCGAAATCATACCGAAACTAACGGTATGACGTCATATCGTTTTAAAACGGTACCTGTATTTTTCTGATATGCGGCCCGTGCTAAAAAGCTTTTAACACAAAAATACCTATACAAAGGCTGAATATCAGGCAATATTCGTAAAAGGCTCATAAAAGTGTATACAGCCCTTTACGATTGCGAAACGTGGACGATGAGGCCAGGTGATACTCGTAGACAGAGGTTGGAGGCATTTGAGATGACGTGCTGGCGTATGGAAAAGATCAGTGGAAATAGGAGAAAATCAATGAAGAAGTTTTATGTAAGTAAAAGAAAAGTCGTCCTTCCATCTCATTGGTGGTTTGCCACGACCGCGTGTGTTAGCGGGTTTCCAATTGAGGGTGCGTCTCGCCCAGCGGGTATTGTCCATTCTGGTAATGTGCCCTGCCCTCTCCACTTCCTATGACCGATCTCATCCACCACGTCTTTGAGTTTTGTGACTCGTCTAATCCACTCGTTTCTTTCTGGGTGCATTACCGTTATTCCGAGCATTGCTTTAAGGCAGACAAAAATGTCTACGAGAAGTATAAAGACAATGAGTATGAGTAATATTTTCCTTCCTGTAACTTTGTATCTATAAGACGTACAGAATAAATAGAAATACAAAAAAAAATTGAGTCTTTATAATTCTCGTAGACATTTTTGTCATAAAGTGAACTGTTCAAGCATTATGTAAAAAATGCTAAAGCCTATACGATATTTTAATAATAAGTTGACAGTTATATGAAGTTCAAAAATATAAAAATATTTTCAAGCACTTTCTTAAAAAAAAATCTTTTCTTCTTTGAAAGCGTATATGTTTTTTGTCAAATCTAAATTCATTATACCAGAATTGATCGATAGCTATACTTGACAACGCCTAGTAGTATTTTATGATGAGTAATAGAACATTGATTTTGTGTGTGAGACTTACTACTTTCACCCCCTCTATAAGCGCTCCAGGGGTGAATTCAACTTTTGAATATTTTTTAAAAGAATCATTAGAAGATGACAATACTGTGGTAGAGACTTCATTTCCTTATCTCGAAGCACAAAACTTTGAAGCTAATAAATAAAATTCTTATGATACTTATAAGAAAATATACACTTTTTCACCTCCTGTATCTTTATATCTGTAAGATTTGCCGATGTATTGTGTATGGAAATATTGTAGACGATTTTATCTTCTTCATACGTTCCATAGACATTTTAGGCATACTGATAAACGTTTAAGCGTCAAGGTTCAATCAAAAACGGTCTTTTGGCCTATATTTTAAATTTAGAACAAGAATAATTTGACGACAAAGTATGAATTACGTTATTTGTCGTTTGGTACTACTTTCCCCTAGAATAAACTTTTGGCAATGATATAATCTAATAATTTCTATAGTTTCTCATAATATTGCATCAAACCCAGAACTCCAGGATTTGTTTTCTTGAAGTGGTTTGCATTCTTTGTTCTCCACCACTATACAGCTGCCAGATGTTCAGATCTAGAAATAAGCATAGTATAGCAATCTGACTACAGGGGATTCTTTGCTCGCATTATTGTGTCATATCTGACGTGACTAGCTCTCCGTCTATATGTGGGATTTAAGGCATTGTCCAGTGGCTAAGGAAGGCTGCATATTTTGCTTAGATTTTGAAAAGTGTATTTTAAAAAAAATTTTATTTCAGATATACGAGGGGCGGCTGATAAGTCCTAAGCCTATGGTATTTCGAGGTCGTATATGCGTTTATAGTACTGGCCACTAGAAAGGCCATTTAAAAACAAATTATTAAAAACAAACTCATGTCATATTTGTTTGAATTTTTCTTGAGATATTCAACGGCAAAGTTCACCGAATCTGTAACGGTTCTCCGACAGGCGATTCGACGATGGGCTGTTCGTCGACAGAACTTTTCATCATTTTTTTTTTCGTCGACAGAACTTTTCTCCGACGCACGTTTCGCCGACAGAACTATTCATCTTTTGATTTTTCGTCGAAAGCACTTTTCTCCGACGAACGTTTCGCCGACAGTACATTTTAACGATTCATCGACAGATTATTTCTTCGACGAACGTTTCGACCACAGATAATTTCAACTAACGCGCATCACATATTTGAAAGGAATTTTGCGCGAAATATCATAGACATCATAGAAAAAGTGGGAAATTTGTGTATCGTAGTGGAATTTTTGTATGGGACCACAGACAATTTGCAGCCGGATATCCATCTTCTGGCAGATTTTTCTCTATGGTAGCTGGATTCCGAAGTGTGTGGAGCAACAAAAACTGTGTTCAAAACGTCTGGCCACAGAATAATATAATAGTATTTCATACAGAAGGTCGTCTTCCCTACAAAATCAGCGTTTGACATGACTGAACTTTGACAGATGAACGGTGACAAATGACGTCTCCATACAAGGGATTTAGACAACCCCGAAAACGTATCCGATACGCTTTACGTTCCAAGGCAAGTAGCTGTCACATCGTGGAGAGGACACCCTTGGTATCGGATACGTTTTCGGAGTTGTCAAAATCCCTTGTATGGTGACGTCATTTGTCACCGTTCATCTGTCAAAGTTCAGTCATGTCAAATGCTGATTTTGTAGGGAAGACGACCTTCTGTATGAAATACTATTATATTATTCTGTGGCCAGACGTTTTGAACACAGTTTTTGTTGCTCCACACACTTTGGAATCCAGCTACCATAGAGAAAAATCTGCCAGAAGGCGGATATCCGGCTGCAAATTGTCTGTGGTCCCATACAAAAATTCCACTACGATACACAAATTTCCCACTTTTTCTATGATGTCTATGATATTTCGCGCAAAATTCCTTTCAAATATGTGATGCGCGTTAGTTGAAATTATCTGTGGTCGAAACGTTTGTCGAAGAAATAATCTGTCGATGAATCGTTAAAATGTACTGTCGGCGAAACGTTCGTCGGAGAAAAGTGCTTTCGACGAAAAATCAAAAGATGAATAGTTCTGTCGGCGAAACGTTCGTCGGAGAAAAGTGCTTTTGACGAAAAATCAAAAGATGAATAGTTCTGTCGGCGAAACGTGCGTCGGAGAAAAGTTCTGTCGACGAAAAAAAAATGATGAAAAGTTCTGTCGACGAACAGCCCGTCGTCGAATCGCCTGTCGGAGAACCGTTACAGATTCAAGTTCGAATAAGTTCATCATGTCTGAATTATCAACAAATATAACGAAAATTGAGCACCGTGCTGTAATTAAGTTCCTTACAAAAAGAGCTAAATCACCGCAATGTATTTTTGAAGAAATGGCTAGTATTTGTGGTGCCTCTGGGCCTTCTTATGCTACGGTCAAAAAGTGGAGTCGCTTATTTAAACGAATCTGTAACGGTTCTCCGACAGGCGATTCGACGACGGGCTGTTCGTCGACAGAACTTTTCATCATTTTTTTTTTTCGCCGACAGAACTTTTCTCCGACGCACGTTTCGCCGACAGAACTATTCATCTTTTGATTTCTCGTCAAAAGCACTTTTCTCCGACGAACGTTTCGCCGACAGAACTATTCATCTTTTGATTTTTCGTCGAAAGCACTTTTCTCCGACGAACGTTTCGCCGACAGTACATTTTAACGATTCATCGACAGATTATTTCTTCGACGAACGTTTCGACCACAGATAATTTCAACTAACGCGCATCACATATTTGAAAGGAATTTTGCGCGAAATATCATAGACATCATAGAAAAAGTGGAAAATTTGTGTATCGTAGTGGAATTTTTGTATGGGACCACAGACAATTTGCCCATCGTCGAATCGCCTGTCGGACAACCGTTACAGATTCTATTTAAACTGGGTAGGGAGTCGATTGAAGACGATCCCCATTCAGGGAGGCCAATATCGGTGGTGACTGAAGAAAATGTAAGAAAAGTCAGAAAATTGGTATTAGAAGACCGGAGAGTTAAGGTTTGGAAAATAGCTGATACTGTAGGCATTAGTAAAGAACGGGTTGGGGAGATTTTACATGAACATTTGAACATCACTAAGGTCAGTGCTCGCTGGGTACCGAAAATGCTGACGGCGTTCGATAAAGAACGTCGTGTTGAAACTTCCCAGGCGTTTTTAGATCTGTGCGGAGATGGTATAGATGAAGTTTGCTCCCGAATAGTAACTGTTGATGAAACATGGATCAGGCAGTATGATCCGGAGTGTAAGTCTGAATCCATGCAGTGGATTGAAAAGGGTGAAAGACCACCGAAGAAGTTTAAAGTGCAAAAATCGGCATCTAAGTTAATGACCACTGTGTTTTGGGACTGTGATGGCATTCTCTTAATAGATTATTTGGCCAAAGGTTCTACAATAAATGCACTTTATTATGCCAATCTATTGAGACAGGTGCGAGAAGCGGTAGTTGAGAAAAGGAGGGGCAAATTAAGGAAAGGCATTTTGTTTTTGCAAGACAATGCATCCGTTCACACCGCCCGGATTGCGAGGCAGGCTCTGAAGGAAATCGGCTTCGATGAAATCGACCACCCACCCTACAGTCCAGACCTAGCCCCTAGCGATTATTTTCTGTTCAGTAATTTAAAGAGAGAGTTACGGGGAAAGCGATTTGGCAGTGATGAAGAGATGAAGGCGGCTGTACAGGAGCATTTTGAAGGCCAATCTAAACAATATTTTTTTAACGGCCTAAAAGCATTGTTTATAAAATGTAAAAAATGCATTGATTTAGAGGGAGATTATATTGAAAAATAAACGTAAGTAATTTTTTATATATTATTTTTTTCTACCATAGGCTTAGGACTTATCAGACGCCCCTCGTATTTGTGTTTCGGCGGGTACAGATGGGAATACACCGTGAAACGTTATGAGAATTACAGTGATTGGTTGCGCAGGCGGCGGGCGCGTGGCGCGGCGGCAGCGCGCGCACGGCCTCACGCGCGCGCGCGGCCCTCGCGGTTCGCGCGAGCTGCCAGCTGCCACTGATAACTATTTTTACGACCACCATTACAATTATTCACAGATCCGCTACAAACATACATTTTCGTCATAGTTGACCGTTCATTGATCATTCCATCATTTTTATTTAGCCGGCTCGGTGATGAAACAATGTTTTATTCTTTACAAACATTGTGTTAAATCAGTCATTAAAATGACGCTACTGTAGGCACGAGGGTGCGATTTAAATGATCGTTTTTATTTAGGTAGACATAAAAATAACATTTAAGAGTACTAGAGTTTACGTCGAACTTTTGTTTACACTTTTGCTCATTATTACCAAGATGAAAGGCAAGTGGAAGGCGATTTAGGTAGGTACATGAAATTAGGAATGGAGATAGTTTGAGTCCTGGGGAAGGACATGTTAACGTGTGTTACGTTCATGCGGCAAATCATGGCAAATGGTACCTAATTGTTAAGGGGTGTAGATGTGCCAGAGGTATGTTAATAGTGAGTGAAATACTGACCCCAGCCCAGCCCTGGGCACCGGAGGCCTAGGTCACTTTTACATTTTATCTAAAACGTTTAATGTACATGAAATACTGATATAAGAATGACACCGGCGCAATTTCAATTTCTTAAAAATAAAAAAAAATCTGTTTTAACATTTTATGATATTTTATCCCACATGGACGTATGTTACGGCTAAAGTTTCTAACATCACTTTAAAGTAGACTTTTTCCAAGGTAACGAGCCTAATTAGGTTTACAAAGACGTCATAGTTATTAAGAAATAAATATTCAAACTTGAACGTTATTTTAGATATTATAGCAAATACCTAGTCGGCTCAATACAAGTATATTGCAAATTTAAAATGTCCTCAGGAACTTTTGCCGTAGCATACGTCCCTTGTGGGAAAAATGTTAGAAACCAAAAATAAATGTTGTGTTTTTTAAGAATTTAAAAATGACGCGATGTGATTTTGAGGTCAGACTCGTTTCTAACATAAGTTAAGTACATCAGTATTAACATAACCAGTAATGCCTGGTTTAATGCAAGGCAAAATGTACTACATATTTCAATACGAGTAGATCACTATTTTAGATTCAGGTACGTAGGTACACCGTTGTCTTTTTAGGCCAAATAGCCAATATGTATGTTCTGAAACAAGCTGGATTATCCCGGATTCCGGCTGTCTTCCTGACGGGAATGCTCGTCAACAAACTAAAAGTACAAGTGGGTGTCGCTCGTGACCTGCCTAAAATGTGAATCATGTGATTTGGCACCAATGTTGGCTCCAATAGTAACGTCAACATTACCAGTTATTTCTGACTCGCATTGTACGCTTGGCAACAAACGGACCGGTTTGTTTTTCTCCTGTTAGGTACATACACGTACATTCAGCAAGGCTCTACTTGACGTGGGATGCGCTAGAGCCGGACGCACATCGGACGGCATCACGGTATTCTGGACTGCACTTGCCTAAATTGACGGCAATCTGCAGGCCTGATTTTAACCCGTTTTAGGATTCCGTTGACAAAATGGCAAAAACTGAACCCTTATAGTTTCGTCATGTCTGTCTGTTTGTCCGGCCGACCGTATGTCACAGCCACTTTACTCGGAAACTATAAGACGGGTCTTAATAACATTTTAACCTAAGGTGTATTTGAAAAAATATGTTTTAGGGAGCACCTCCATACTGATTGTAATTTTTTTTTTTCAAGTATCAATTTGTTGCACATCAATCGTTAGGTCTTTAAAAATAATATTGAGGTCTGCTTAAACACCCAGAAAGTCAAAAAAATTGTGTCGCCCCTTGTAACTTTCAAAAGTTACTTGGTTACTAGTAACTTGGTTTGAATCTCGAGATTCAAAAAATATATTTTTTTTGAGAAGATATACATACCTATATCATTATACACGGTGAATCTGAGTAACCCGAAAGATTTTAACCATACATTCCTGTATCATAAGAAGTATGTAATAAATGTTATATGAATGTAGGTCAATTTCGCTAAAAAAAAAACTTTTTTTTTTGCTTTTTTTCGATTTTTTTAATGCTTTTGAACATAAAAGCATAAATGTTATGGGTACAACATTTTTTTTCGTAAAAAATAGTTTACGTAAACTATTCCTTGTCTAGACTAGACCTCATAAAGGGTGACATCGCCATCAAAAAAGCGTTTTGCACTGAGTCACAATAAAAAAATGTTTTTTTATTTAATTGATAGTACGAGATCTCTGAAACTGGGCCAATTCCAGAAAAGTTTATACGACATTTTAGTCTCCAATTATGATCAGGAATTTATGGTTAAAATGTGTCGGGTTACTCAGATTCACCGTGTATATTCTTACAACGCAAATTGTTTTCAATGTAATTGGTTAAGGCGTTATAGAGTTATCTCCAAAAACATATTTCATAGGCAGATACGACCTTTTGATATTAGTTTTTTCGATAGTAGGCACGGAACCCTGCATTATGCGTGGTCCGAACCGCATTTGGCCGGTTTTTTTATATACACGCTTGCATTAAGCGCCCTTCTAGTATTTGTACCATTATTTTGGTATAGTAGGCATTAAAACCGTATACAATATTTTGATGTTTGACATACTTTTTTATACAATGACATTTCGTAATAGCGAAATAACGATCTTTTAAAGAAATTTGCAAATTATTGCGCTGTAGTAAAATTAATAAATGCATAAAATTGATTCTTGATCACTCCTCTACACCAGACTAATATAAAAGTAACTGCCAGAAAAATATTTATGGTACACACTTTTATTGTTGGCTGTACCTAGTAGAGATGTGTAGCTCGCGAGCGAGTGATTCAAAAGATATACAGGGTGGAAAGATTAGTCGGGCCCTGGAGGAAAACTACCTTAAAACGTTGAGATAGCTCAATTCACTGAAAGGAAACATTCTTTAATTTCTTTAAAGGGACATAACTGCATTTACAATTTTTTGGAAAAGACTACAGTTTTCAAAAAAAGTATTTATTTTGTAATTTTTGCCATTAATAATTTTTATGACAATTGATGCCAATCGATCGTTTCCAACGAGGATAAAAACTTCTAAATACCAACCAAGTTTAGGGCACAAGAGTACCCATAAATAATAATAATAATATTTTTCATACAATTAGTATGGAAAAAAGTGAAAATTAAGAAAAAAACTGTGAATGCAGTTTTAGTTTTTAGGAAAAATAAAAGAATGTTTCCTTTGAGCGAATTGAGCTATCTCAAGGTTTTAAGGTAGTTTCTCTCCAGGGCCCGACTTATCTTTCCACCCTGTATATCTTTTCATTTAACTCACTCATTCTCTCGCTCACTTGTGAATCAAACAACTCACTATATCAGTAACTCATCCCGATCTCGAGTACACTACGAACGAACTGACAGCCGAGCGAGATACGAGCGAGTCGGCTCGGCCGATGTGCAGGTTGTACTGTTCGCACTTATAAACCGAATGTATATATTTGTCCCTCTTTGTCGCGTGCAGTGTAGCGATAGGGGCCACTTCAGTGTGTGAGTCGCTCTTTTGTATTTGTGATGGTGATATATTGTAGCGCTTCGTTTCACCACTGTTGCTGTGTTTAGTTTTACCGCTGTTTATATTAGAACTAAACTATTCCTAAATAGATACTGTTTCTATAAATGAAAAAATACGAGTATATTCTGTTTAATACTTATGTCTCAACTCACGATTTACGCAGTACGAAAAATCATGTGTTAAATTCTATTTTTTTTTTTATATCCTTGTGTGATGCTTTTCTTGTAATTAAATGATAATCGGAATTAAACTAGAAATTTTTAATTTATTTGAAGTGAATTCAACTTTCGTAACATCTATATTCTATACTATATTGAACAGTCCGATAGTAAGATTGGCCAATTCTCTAAAATTTTATCCGTTTTTTCCTAAATTGACAGATCAATTCGCGAACGAGGGATCGAAAGAACCGTTTAGATATATATAGATCAACTGAGCGAAGTGAGCGAAATGAGCGAGATGAGTGATACATATCTGCGCGAGCGAAAGATATGAATCAATCTTTTCACTTCAGTGAAGCGTTTTGCGCATCTCTAGTACCTCGTGCTCTTTGACGTCCATTAATTGCTCCTCAAAACTTTTCTAATGAGCCCTTACCATATCGAGGATATGGTAGCGTTTATTCTTCGAGGAGTTCCTTAGAACACCTTTGGACTGAGTCATCAGGTCAGCTCCGTGTTAACATATTATCAATATTTTACGCACATTTACGGAATACTAAGATAAAGAAAAGAGACTGCTAATCGAAATGTTAGCAAACTTTTCAACTAACCTAACCCTAAGGCTCGGTTGCACCAAACCGTCTGTCATCGTTAAAACGTTCGCAAAATTTAATTGTATGGAAATTTTCATTGTACCCTGGCGTGTGACGCTGATGAGTCCGTCAAAAGTAGTTGGTGCAACTGGCCCTAGATAGCATACTCGTAGGTACAATTTAGTGACGCGGGGCGCTAGGGGCCGGGATCGCGCCGCGTCGGATCGAGTCTCAATGGCTCTCAGCCAGGCTTGCGCTCAGGCACTCCTCGCCCTACGTTGCTAATTTTTAACCGACTTCAATTTCATAGAAGGAGGAGGTTCTGTATTCGGTTTGGGCTTTTTTTTAAATGTATGTTCACCGATTACTCCGAGACGCGTGGTCCCATTTGAATAATTCTTTTTTGTTTGATAGGATATACTTCCAAGGTGGTCCCATATTAATCTGGTGCTGTTCTGATGATGGATCTATGAGGAATTGAGGGAACTCCTCAATTTTTAAAGGCACATGTATGGTGATTTGGGTGTTTTCTTAAGCAACTCGAGAGTTTTCTCTCGAAAACCACCAATTTGATGAAGTAGACCTGGTAATGATGATTGTTTTGATGATAATGATGATGATTTTTTTTAATGTAGGATGTTCAGCGATTACTCCGAGACCCGTGGTCCGATTTGAATAATTATTTTTATGTTTGAAAGGATGTACTTCCAAGGTGGTCCCAAATTAATCTGGTGCTGTTCTGATGATGGAATCCATGAGGAATTGAGGGAACTCCTTAATCTTTAGAGGCACATGTATGGCGATTTGAGTGTTTTCTTAAGCAACAAGCATTTCCTCTCGAAAACCACCAATTTGATGGAACGGACCTAATGATAAAGACCACATATGACACGTGGAACTTTCCTTACATTGAGTAGGTATTATGAACTTTTCCTTATATATCTTCACCGATTATTGCGAGATCCGTTGTCCGATTATGATAATTATATAACCACTAAAAATGGAAAAATAAAAACTTTACAAAAAAGAATAAACCGACTTCAAAAAGGATAAAATAAATTATTATATTATTTATATGCGTTACAAACTGATATGTTTGAAGTCGGTGCCAAGCCAAAAAGTTACAATACCGGTCAAATCAGCTTCAAGTCTGAAAATCACAAAACATATCGATACCTACTTATCTTAATAGATTGTTATTAAATCAAATACAAACACTGAAAACATTGAAAAAATAATCAACCCAACAGGACTTGAACCTGTATCGATACGCCTTGCCGGGGCTCGATCGCTTTACCAATTAAGCTATGGGTCAAGTTACTGAGTTGACGAAATTTTCAATACCTTCAATCATCTTTTTGCATTTATTTTGATCTACTTCGGCTTTACAGCAGCCGTAAGCGACATCTAGGTACTAACTACTAGAGTTAGATACCCTTCCCGCCGACACTATCGCAAGTGTCACAACGGAAATATAGAGGGCGCTGCTATCAACTCATAATTATTTTTGCATGTTTTTAAAGTGGGGCATTCCACTCATACAATAGATTGTTATTAAATCAAATACAAACCATGAAAACATTGAAAAAATAATCCACCCAACAGGACTTCAACCTGTATCGATACGCCTTGCCGGGGCTCGATCGCTTTACCAATTAAGCTATGGGTCAAGTTACTGAGTTGACGAAATTTTCAATGCCGTCAATCATCTTTTTGCATTTATTTTGATCTACTTCGGCTTTACAGCAGCCGTAAGCGACATCTAGGCACTAACTACTAGAGTTAGATCGATTATGAGTTGATAGCAGCGCCCTCTATATTTCCGTTGTGACACTTGCGATAGTTTCGGCGGGTAGGGTATCTAACTCTAGTGGTTAGTACCTAGATGTCGCTTACGGCTGCTGTAAAGCCGAAGTAGATCAAAATAAATGCAAAAAGATGATTGAAGGCATTGAAAATTTCGTCAACTCAGTAACTTGACCCATAGCTTAATTGGTAAAGCGATCGAGCCCCGGCAAGGCGTATCGATACAGGTTCAAGTCCTGTTGCGTTGATTATTTTTTCAATGTTTTCAGTGTTTGTATTTGATTTAATAACAATCTATTGTATGAGTGGAATGCCCCACTTTAAAAACATGCAAAAATAATTATGACCTACTTATCTTGCAAAGGTGAATGTGAATCTATCTGTTACATTTTCACGTCTAAACCACTAATCCAATTTTGATGAAATGTGGTACCCATGTCTATATACTCTGATTCACGTCTACTTTCTCAATAATCAGAAAAAGACGGCAAATATAAAAAAAAACACGTATGGTTGACCTTCCATAGAAAATTTGAAATATCGCGCCTTTTTCTACCGAAAAGGTGGGTCCCACACACCCAGTGTGTCTGAGTATAGAAAGATCAATCTAGGCATTGAATTCCTTTAAACTTCGATATTACACCTTAAATGAAGTAGGATAAATAATTCAAACCGAAGCACGGGCTCCGTTCGAGATATGGTTAGTCCGAAAACTAGTAAAAAAGTTTATTAAGAAACATCATAAGACGCATGATTATACTTTCTTTCTATACTTGAATGAAAACCTACGTGCAGTCAATACCGTATTAGAATAGTTTTATAGTATGAAGAACAATTCACTGAACAAATACGCCTCGTTCATATTAACTGTTTTGTGATTTTCAGACTTGAAGCTGATTTAACCGCTATTGTAACTTTTTGGCTTGGCACCGACTTCAAACATATCATTTTGTAACGCATATAAATAATATAATAATTTATTTTATCCTTTTTGAAGGCGGTTTATTTTTTTTTGTAAAAAGTTTTTATTACACATTCTTTTTGTCTCATTAACGCCATTCACAATAACGCCGAATGTCTATGAAAAAGTTGACAGTGTGAAACACTATATATCTCGCTACTACGAGTATACTTGAATAAGTTCCACTCGTTAGGCTTTTTGTAGCACAGATTTGATACTTGCAATTTCGCTAAGCTAGGATGCGCTTAGACATTTACTGCATACAGTAAAAATATTCAACTATGACCCCATGTGTCAAAGTTCAAATTAGAACGATATTTTTTTATGTAATGCGTTAAGGGGATAAGACACCTTTGACTATATTAAACTTTATTCATTATATTTTTGAATGGTGACATTTTAAATTATTAAAATAAATTAATTTGTTGTATGTATGTTAAATTTAATTCAATGTGTATGTGTTCATTCAATTTGTGCTTTAGCATAATTGTTAATTATTTTCTTGCAATGATTTCAATGTACATATTTTTATTTAAGTTTAAGATAATATTTTGACTAGTATATAAGCGTATTGGTGTAAACTGTCATGCTTATGTATGTAAAATAAATACAATACAAAAAAAATACAACATTCGTTTAATGCTGTTTTTTAAACATAATCTACAAATTAATGTTCGTTATTCATGTATCTTATACTCCACGATAGATATTTTATTTACCTACTTATCTAAATATATAAAAGAAGAAACTGACTGACTGACTGACTGACTGATTGACTGACTGACTGACTGACTGACTGACATATCAACGCACAGCTCAAACCGCTGGTTCTAGAGATTCCAAATTTGGCACGTAGGTTCCTTATAAGGTCTAGGGGTGCACTAAGAAAGGATTTTTTAAAATTCACCCCCTAAGGGGGTAAAATGGGGGTCTAAAGTTTGTATGGCGAATCAAGATTTGTTTGATTATTTTATTCGAAACTTCACAGGAGTATTCCTAACGATAAATGCGTAAACACGTGTTTCAGGTTTTTTGAAAATTCAAGCCCTAAAAGGGGAAAATGTGGTCACAAAGTCTGAAAATCAACATGGGATCGTATCCTTTTTGAGTACAAAGCCGCGGGAAAAGGCTAGTATCCAATAAAACTAGGTCAAATTAGATACAATGTATCTCGAAGACCATGAATATTCCGCATCTCCGAATTTCGTGCTAAGCTCGGTTGGCTACCTATACGCCAGCGCAGGGACGTGCAAATTCTGTCTTCTTTTTAAGTTTTTAACACCCTATTTAATCCGACCTCCCCACAATACGTCTCTGAAAGATTTAGGTATTTGGGTGTTGGTTGTTAAAGAGGACTAGGTTGTATTCCAGGTCTTTCTCAGTACGTACTGTGCAGTTGTGGAATGAGTTGCCGTTGTCCTTTAAACAATCCCAGTTGGTTCGGCACTGAAGGGAAAGTTACATAAATTGTGGCTCCCCAAATGATTTGTGTTCTAGTTGAGTTGGTACCTAATATTATATATATATTTAATGAATATGTGTGTATATATGATTATATATTATATGTGTATTTATTATACCTTAGGTTAAGTAGATTTTTTTTTAGATATTTGTTTCAGTAAGTACACTAAGTACATAGTGCATGTTTGTCTATCTTATACTTTTCTCTCAATTGCTCAAAGGTTAACTGGAAGAGATCCTTTAAAGGGATAAGTTCGCCTTTGTACTTTGTTGAATTTTCTTTCATCATGTTTGTATTGTTACTTTTTTATGTAAATAAAGTGTTTACATACATATAAACATACAAGATTTATAATTTTAAATACTTTTAGTTTAGTTTAAGAACGTTAAAAATAGTGGCATTATCCATTTCTCAAGTCGTTATATTGATTATAAAGGCACTTATATGAAACCTGCTTATATGTACCTACTATAAATAGGTATTTACATAAAAACAAGGTTAAAGTTTCGTACCAATATTATGTAATGAAAGTATTGCTATGTATAATATGCTACCTTGGTTTAATTCCCCAGCGTAACGTAATTTTTAAACCATTCGGCTGTAAATATACGCATCACAGAGCTTTCCACGAATTATTATTTACATGCTAAAATACACTGTATCAATTTTTTGCTGTTGTTACAGGCCCCCCGGTATACTGAAATTTTAATTTGCTTACTTTTAGCAGAAAATACATATTTTACAACAGAATCAGGGTCAATTATTAGACGAGGTGTAACAAACATTCTGGTGATCCGTCTAAGAGCATAATTGGTATCGAATAATCATGACGAAAAACTGAGAAAAAAAATATACCTACGAATTCATCAATTTACAACTAACATAATGTTATGGTTTTGAGAAAAAAAAATCCACCCTAAAAGAAAATCTTAATATGATAATGTTATCTAGACGTCCTTAAACTTTGAGCGTACGAATAGAACTCCCGCCAATATAAGCAAGTTCGCTGCGATCGATACCGCCTTCCGCTTAGTGACACGACCCTGTTTTGGAACTCCAACGTACCGAATAGAAGCTGAAAGGGTGAGAATTCACTTCTGTTCGCTCTATGACCATCACAGATTTTATACACAACAATAGAATGTCGGGCCATGCGCAATGTAGGGTTCCGTAGTTACTGTCCCATCACAAAACACCCAAAAACGGTCGTTTTATATAGGTTATTTTGCTGCACTTACGTCCTTGTATGCGTTTTTGAATTATAACTCAAAAACGGCTCAACCGATTTTATTAAATAAAGTTTTAATTAGACATATTACCTTACTTGGGCAAATATCATGCAAATATACTCGGTACGTTGTACGTTGCGACTTCAGCGATGCCGGCGTCGAGGCGTCTCGCGCGGTAGACGCGGCGGCGTCGCTCAGGCTGCGGCAGCGCTTTCTCCCTGCACCCCAACGCGCCCAGAATGCCCCTCCCCCTATAAATAGACGCCAACAATTACTACTGTTTAATTTTTTTACTACAGCGTGTGTAAGATCAGCTCAAAGACGCTACACATAATGTTGTGTGCAGACCGGATTACCACGTTGAACCAAGCAGCGCTGACCCGCTGTACCATTTACCAGGTCATGTAGGTGAATGAATAAAAACACTATTTAAAATTGTAAAGACATCTGAGCAGTGTAGTTGCAGGTGTTTCCCCGCTGGGAGTTGTTGTAGAAGTGAACGAGTACGAGTACGAGTGCTCGTCTATTTTATAGGATTTCTAGCGTGCTCGTACTAGTGGCTGGTATGTGCCGTGTGAGTCATATATTTATTCACGAATAAGCTTACAGTATTACATGTTTGTAGGAGGGTTAAAATTGATATTTATATGGGACATTTCTTCATAAATTAGTACAAAAGGCTTTTAATCTATACATTTCGGGTGTTACGACATAACATTAGTAAAATTAGACATAGATCAGTACTTAAGAACTAGACATGTAAACACAATATTTATACACTTTATTAAATTACAAAAATAAACAAATTGGTATAAATCGAGAAAATGATTATCTTAGATCTAGTTACACAAAAACAACAGTAATTTTAAGCTATCTGCGACACATAATTTTCTCAACGGGTTACAAACGGTTAAAAAAATTATATTAATCGTTTTTTTATTGATTTGAAACGAACTTGATATACGATTTGCAGTTGATCTCAACAAGACAGAGTGTATCCCGCGTGCACCAATGCATTGATAAACTTCTAATAGGCCTACAATACAGTAATCTGGACTACCGAATAAGATCAGGGGGGCGATTTTTGAGATTCGAGCGCTCAAATATGAGATTTAAAACTCTGAATAAAACGAAGAAATTAGATTTTTAAAATAACAGCGATAGTAATTTAAAATCATGATTGAATAGTATGAACTATTAATTTCGTGCGTAAATAACGGCGACAAACTTTTGTGTGCGTTTATATTCGAGGTTAAATTCTTTGATTTCGAGCGCTCGATTGTCAAAAATCGACTCCCTGATCTGAAGCACACTCACTGTCCATTTATATCCATTCTAATATTATAAATGCAAATGTGTATTGTGTAAGCTAGACACACATATATCTGTTAACTATTCAAGTTTAAATATAGTCTTGAGAAGGACATAGGATAGTTTTTATTCCGGCAAACATCCCTTAAGGGGATGAAAAGGGGGGGGGGGGGGGGTTGGAAGTGTGTATGGGGAATCTGACTGACGGAAGTTTGTATGGGGAAACTGATTTAGATGAAGTTTGGTATGGAGATACTTTATTTTGTCTCGCTTGCGTCCGTGATCTTGGCGTGTATATGTATAATTTATTTTGTATATGACGTATGGCCGAAGAAAAAGCAAAGTGGGGAAGGCTAAGCAGAAAAGCCGACCCTGCCACTAGACCTGGGAAACGCTAAGCCCAAGAAGATGACGTTTGGCGTTGAAAGGGTTAAACGTTCCAACCTGCGATCAGTTATAGGTAACTTAACTCGTTATAACTCAGTTATAACTCGCATTATAGGTATTAGTTACAACCTTCTCACTTGCAGGTAAAGTCTTTCGCAAAACTACCGACTTTCGAATGAATGAAAACTCGTTGTCGATGCCCAAAGTAAAGAAAAGTTTATAGTAAAAATAAGCATGAAAAAAATGAGGTGTCTTGTTTTGTTGCGTTATTAATGTTTAAATTTATACTGATCGCTACAATGAAGTACTAAAATGACTAGCTAATGCATTACTTTCCATAAAGTGTCTTGCCGGATTGGTAGAAGTTTATTGATTCGTGTTCGTATTAGGTACAATTTGGGAAAGAACCACTGATTTTTCATAATTACAATGCTACAAATAGTAGTTTATGTAACTGTTACGTAATAAGGGTCCTTAAAACATGAGTGTGGTTTTATGAAATGAGCGGCAGGCGAATTTCATAATAAGTCACACGAGTGTTTTAAGGCCTAATTACGTACAGTTGCATACACTGCTTTATCTACACTCATATTATTTATTCTAAATGCCTTATTTGGAAACCATAGAATGGCCGCCATTGCACCGCCACCATGGCCAACTCGATTGTGCCGGCGGTCGCGCGGGCGCGTGTCGGGCTGTCGGCGGATCCCCCGGAAGGGTGCAGGTGTACATTATGTTATCAAAACTCATAGCACATCAATAATTGAGCATGAAAAGTTAAAATTACGTTACTGCTACGGATAAAAAGCTTATCATAGTAAAATCGGTCGTGGTAATGCTAGCCATTGCCTACCGTTTCCGAACACGTTTTAGAGAACTTACAATATGAGTGTAGATAAAAGAATGAACGTGGTCTATCGCTTCAACTTTGGACCGTTTGACATCAGAAAAGAAAAATAAAACGTTAGTAAGTACCGACCGGTTTTTTAAGGGTTCAGCTAGCATTAGAACGTAACCCTTGTAGCCTATTTTAAAGATCATCTGTTTACAATTTTTAAACAGAATATTTTATTGAAACGACAAATCACAATGATCGACAATTAAAGTTCGTGAACTTTACTGAAACGCAATGGATTAATCCAAGGGGTCATATTATATGTCACGATAACATAAGATAATTTCGTGGTCGCCACCACTTTAAAATCTTCCATGCTACTGTAGCCCCAAAGAATATAATAGCGCGCCGATAATATTGTTGATACCGTGACATCAGTTGAGTCATTTGATGTAACATTTGTGAATTTATGCAGTCATTATTTACATAAAGGAATAGAGTGCAAAACTATACCGGTACATACTAGTTATAGGTAAGGAGTACAATTAGTCTATATTTTAATTACATATATAATTACATTTGTGATTTGTATTATAAAATTTTATTAAAACACCAGAACTAATTCTACGGTAGTCTATATATATATATATATATATAGCGTCACGCCGAGCTTGAGAATCCGATGGATAACAATCCAAAAGATTCTCACAAGTGAGTGACAACTAGCAGCATGCTCGCCGATAATGCTATCGCGACGGCATCACACAGATGATCCGAATTTCCGGGAGAACTGATTTTACGGAATGCTGCTCATGTGAGAGTATCCAAATTCACTTGCCGATTCTTATCAATATGTCGATAATAGGTAAGGTGTGACTATGTGACGACTCTATATCAGTTTATTTATATACAAACTCCACAGTTAATTGACAGAAAATGGTACTTTTACACGCTTTTAAATAGGTGCTCTTTAATAAGCTTTTATCTCTAACACTACCAATATTTAAATTAAAGAAACAAAGTGTTCCATACGATACTCTGTACGTAAACAAAAGGTTATAATGTGTATTTATAATAATTAACAAGCGATGCAAATGGGGAGAGGATTCCGAATATTATGTTCTATTATTATAAGTCTGTGTCTGCTAAAAATGCATCTGCGAAATATTCACTTACCCCCTTATTCATAAACGTCTCTCAAGTCTCAATAAGTTTATTTCTGTTTTGTCTGTCTCTAACAAGCACAACTATCAAAGTGACAGATAAGGACAAAACATAAATTAACTAATTGAGACTTGAGAGACGTTTATGAATAACGAGGGTTTACTCATTAGTGTACGACATTAGTGACGAGCAGGGCTTCACCGGGGATGTTTTTGTACGTAAATACCTGGAGCTCGGTATTCTATACGAAAATTCCCAGAGTCGGAAGCCCTATGACGATATATCTGATGGCGACTGTACACTGTACAGTGTTGCGTCAATATTGGAATTTAAGCAGCGTTCACGGAGGCTACTCTCATACTTTTGCATGTTCATTCACTGCTATGCTACGGTCGTAGCGCTACGCCGTAGCCGATAGCATGGGTTTCCCGCAATGTAGAAAAAACGACAGCGTGTCGTGATTATTGCTACAAGGGTTAAAATGGATACACATTTTTTTAAGAAGTTCTCTGCCGACATTTCTTTATTAGTAGGTACACTATTAACTTATAGTTAGTTGTCAGATACTTATTAGTTGTCAATACGTGTTCGATAATCGGTCTGAACTTTAAAATACAGGTTTCCTTTACTGAATAGACCTCGTACTCGTTAAAAAGCTGTTAGCTTTCCTCTAGCACGCGCCTTGGAACAACTGAAGGCCTAGCCAACGTGCCAATCGTTTACACTCCGTAGCGAACGAAACGCAACTGTCACTGTCACACTAATATGGAAGAGTGATAGCCCCCTGCTAATATTAATTATCTCTTTCAGTAGCAAATCTTTATTCTTACACAAAGCGAAGCGGGTTCTTTTACCGAGTCTTACAACCAAATTATTCTTGTTTTTTTTTTAACCTACGCAGCATTTTCGCTACAAAGCGGGAAATCAATTTTATTGGCTACGGTGTAGCGCTACGACCGTAGCATAGCAATGAAAGAGAACTACGCACGGTGCTACGTTCGTTTTTGCCATAATAACTATTAAGGAAACACTCTTTTCGGCATCAAATAATACTTATTGTTATTGATTGTACAGTACATATATGGAAAATGACTTTTTTGTATGTTTTGGTATGACTGTAAATAATTACCTAACGATTAATTAATTTAGCAAGTTATTGGAAAGACAAAGTGAAATAGTGTTCTTGAATTCGACGTTAGGGGCGACTAGCAATGTAATCTTTGTGTAAGCCGAAGAAACCCCAATGCGGGCGCCGATACGAAATATGCGCGCTGAGTCGCAGACAGAAGAATGAAAGGGAACTGAAACCTACCTGAAATAGGTACGAGTATATAGGTCGCATTAAAATAGGCAGCCTTCATATTTTCACGTTTTCATCACGCTGCTTATGAACTGAATTTTCGTACCTGTGGGTATGACAATAATAACTATTTTCAATTTGAATCTTATTCTAGTTCAAGTTTAGTATCAATAGGTATATGTCGTACCTATTCTTAGCCATTCGGTTGGCGATGGCATAAACTTATCGATTCCTTTTTTAGGAACGTAGCAAAGATAGCATAAACGGAACCCTTATAGTTTCGTCATGTCCGTCTGTCCGTCTGTCCGTCCGTCCGTCCGTCCGTATGTCACAGCCATTTTACTCGGACACTATAAGACATACTAATGAAATTTAAACAAAGTGTATTTTGTACGCCGCTACTTAGTTTCGTAGTAAAATTAAGCCATCAAAAACAAAACTTGTAAAAAAAAACAAGTCTAGCAACTCAGTTCTTCTACCGTAAAATGTTGTGAGATCTATATAATACCAAGTCGGTTGATTTATTCAGTCCCTACGTAAGGGACCTTCTGTCTTAAGTTATTACGTATTTAGCTAATCTAACAACATCTTATAGTGACCACATTAATATTAAAAATCTTTTATGTTTAAATAAAATAGATTGACTTGGCCATCGCATGAAAACACAATGTAACTCAAAAGCAATAACTTGGGTTTTTTTACAAGTTTTGTTTTTGATGGCTACAATGCTTGCTTGTTTACTAGAAATACAGGCTTCTAGTTTAATCAACAACGAAGTTATAGGGGGTCGAAAATGGCCTGAACTGCTTCGAGAAAAGGATGGTACGGCCGTGCCGCTCTTTTTTGCTCGACTTGGCGGGGGCACTGCGGTGCCCCCAGATAAAAAAATATATTTTAAGAGCGGCACCCCACCCTATATACTAAATGTTAAATATTTTTTTACTATATACTAACGTGTTGCACATCAATTAATAGGTCTTTAAAAATATCATTGAAGTTTGTTTGAACACTTTTTGATTTAGTGAATATTTTGAGAAATAATCACCCCGAAAGTAAAAAAAAATGGTGTCGGAGATCCAAAAAAAAAAGGAGAATACACATCCTTGTATATTATTTCAACAAAAACCGGCCAAGAGCGTGTCGGGCCACGCTCAGTGTAGGGTTCCGTAGTTTTCTGTCCGTCACAGTAAGTGTCCCCACTTAAGAGCTTTTGAAAGCACGTCATTTCATTGTGATTTAGTAGAAATTACAGGTACAATAAACACCTGCTTATACGGTTAAAACAAACTTAGTCCAGAAATTATTATGTAATTTTTTTTCAAAAACTATTCAACCTATCAAGTTCAAAATAATTTTCCTAGAAAGTTTTTATAAAGTTCTACTTTTGAGATTTTTTTCATATTTTTAAAACTTATGGTTCAAAAGTTAGAGGGGGGGGACACATTTTTTTTTTACTTCTGGAGCGATTATTTCCGAAAATATTTACATTATCAAAAATGATTTTAGTAAACCCCTATTCATTTTTAAATACCTTACCAACAATATATCACACGTTAGGGTTGAAATGAAAAAAAAAAATCACTCCCCACTTTACGTATAGGGGAGGTACGCTAATAAAACATTTTTTTCCACTTTTTATTTTACCACTTTGTCGGCGTGATTGATATACATATTAGTAATAAATTTCAGCTTTCTAGTGCTAACGGTCACTGAGATTATCCGCGGACGGACGGACGGACGGGCAGACATGGCGAAACTATAAGGGTTCCTAGTTGGTCTGACACGCACTTGGCCGGTTTTCTTGAATTTTAACGACAAAATTTGACTCACGTCTACCCATATACGTTGTAGCTTGCCATCTAGTGGACTAATTTTGCGACTTAAATGTGAGATTTGCACTTCGCACCAATAAACAGAAGCGCCCTGATGTGCTGCCATCTTCAGTTACGCACGTTCCTTATGAGATAATGGCCTGATCGTAGGCATATTAAATAAGGAGACGTAATCCCACGAAGATAAAATTGTGATTCCATACCTTATTAGGCTTACCGCAGTCTCGTGCACACACACTCACTTTTGACGTTTGAACCAATCACCGCTCGTCCACGAGTTGTTTTCGTAAAAACGAAGAAATCGGCTTATTATGGACTCACAGTTTTGTCTTCATGGCGTTACGTCTTCTTATTTTTTGTCTATGGGCCCAATGAACTCTCAATAACAATTGGCATAAACGACCAAATCAACGCACAGTTAGCGCTACAACCGTTTAAAAAAAATCGGTCAAGTTCGAGTCGGACTCCGAGGGTTTTGTAGGTTAATTATGTGTATCTATACAACATCGTATGTTCATCAAACTGAGAATCGCCTTTATTTTGAAGTCGATTAAAAATGTACCGACCCTAATCCTAAGAGTGCGAAGCAGAAAAATATGCGAGGCATCTACTTATTCGCGAATTAGGCCATGATACATACGAGTATGACTTGCTTTTTCAGTAAAATATGTTTTTCTCCATCGATATCATGTGAATCGATTTTTCAATATTGTTTTATTATTTGAAATAAGGTACTTGAGCATGTTTTTGTGGAATTGATAGCGTAAATAGTTTCTAAGATATTTAGTGACAGACTGACAGACAGACCAACAGACAACCCAGACCTCGTGGACCGGTATGTTCTTAAACTACGTCCAAAGGAGATGTAAGTATATGGGCACTGCGAATGTCATCTTGCTAAGTGTGGTTTGGCACAGCTCAGCGAATGTTACCTCGCTAAAACCTGGAGAAAAGCCCAAATAGTACTAGACCCTACTCATAGTGTTGTGTTCCTGCTGGTGAGTAAGGTGGCCAGAGAGCTCACATAGAATGCAGTGTGTTAAAGACGGAGGACCTTCTTGAACAAAGTCGCGCCATAAAGACGGGTGTCATAAGTTTGAGTATGTCTGTATGTAGCACCGTAGCATTGAACGGTGGAACCGATTCAGATGCGGTTTTTTTTATCTTAGATATGTTTTATCAAAATCGGTACAGCTGTTTCGGGAGTTTTCCAAAATTTTAAATCTACCTATATAGTTCACAACATTAATTATTTTTAAAACATCTGTTTGGATACCTATCTCACCATAAAAAGTATAATATGAAAGTGCAAGCCGTACCTAGTAGTTGTGTGATTGCACAATGCCTGATTATGTACAGTTACAGAAACTGCTTTATCTATAGACATAATATTATAAATCCTCAATGACGTGTTCGGGAGCATTAGAATAACCGCGTTTGCACCGCCACGCCATGGCCAACTGTATTGTGCGGAGGTGGTCGGGGAGGACGTCACAACGTCATGTTACAATTCATAACCAACTGTTATTCATTTGCATACATTATTGAAATGTTCTAAACTTGAATGTAATCAAAGTATCGGTCATCGATACTGTAAAGTAAACTTTACGATGCACCACAGATACAGGGTTTTTAATATAGGCTATCAAACAATACAACTTTTGTTCAACAACTTAAAAAAAAAAATACATTGTCTCTTTTTTAAACAAATTAAATAGTATTTTCAATGTACGTTAAATCCTTCTATTGACATTACTTGTCAGTCTTGTCACCCTACAGACAATACATAATCAAATTTGCAATACATTGCGTGTTCGAATAAACTTTAAAGTGATTTTTCAAAGTCGCTGAACAAACGTTCAATCTACATTCAGGAGTAGAATCTACATTTTAATTTTTTGCTCATGTTACTGGCAACACCCGCGGTATACGAAGCAGCTCACTTGACATAAGCCCGGGCATGGTTTCAGTGTCGCATGTCTTTATCGCTGACTCGGGTGCACTATTGTTCGTAACAAATACACAACTTATTACTCATCAGCTAATAAATACCTTCACAGTGTGAGGTCTGGGTCTGGAAATATATACTAAGAGCTAGGCCCCGGAAATGGAATACGATTAAAAGAACAACGACACTTCACAGTTAGTTTTGCTCATATACAAGATATCTCTATACTCCGCTTAGCGCGTTATTTATTTGAAACCTAAGCTGCCAAGATCTGCGCATTGCTAGGCAGGGAACGCGCGATTGTATGGGACGCGTGGGGTGTAAGAGAGAGTCAGACATTAATTGTTGCCATGGAGACGTACTAAGTTTACTGTCACTTCCAATAATTAGTGTCTTATTATAGAGTGAAATTACTTCGAGTCTGGCAGCGGGGGTCGCCCGGCTATGTGGGGTCTTGGGTTAATTAGTCTGGTTTTGCTATACTATTCTTCTTGCTAGATCCGGGCGTCTGGTAGTTGTTCATGGGTGTAGGTCGGAGGAGCAGATTAATATCATTTTTGGGGAATAGCTTTCCGTCTAACAGCTTTGGTAAATTTTCTTTACATTAAGAATTTTAATAAGGTTTTTCTCTGAATAATCAAGGATTAGCAAAAATACGCAAGTTATTATAACGGGTTGACACTAATCGACTAGCACGTTATTGTACCACGGAATAGCAAAGTAGATATTATTCTTGTTGAACGAATGATTTAATAAATTAAAACCAGATTTAATCACTATTCACTATATATATAAATATTATATTATAAAACAAATCGTTTTTTCTGTCTGTCACTATGTATGCTTAGATCTTTAAAACTACGCAACGGATTTTGAGGCGTTTTTTTAAAATAGATAGAGTGATTCAAGGGGAAGGTTTATATGTTTAATACAAGCATAATATAGTAGAGAAACACTGATACTTTTAGAGGTTTCTAATGTGATGTCGTAAATAAACACATTTTTTGCGCTAACATTGCAAACAGCGCTAAAATAGATCAAAATAATTTACTACAGTATTGTACATCTTAACCTTTAACTGACGATGTGCACGTCTCACAGACGTACTGAATTTTCTTTCGAGAATATTTTTTTAAAGGTATATTGTGAAAAGCTCTCGTTTCTTGTACCCTCCTCTTTTGTTATTATCTAGCATCCCTTCGATGCCGGCCGTCAAACTTGTGCACATTATGCCCTAAACCGAGTCATTGCCGTCTCACGGACGTCACTACGATGTTCGTGTACTAAAAATTTGTTAAATACATACAAATATTTCGGTCGAATGTTTCTGTTAAAACGCATCCCACAGTGTCATTATTTCTGTCATCATCCTCTAATTGAACTGATCTAGCATCCCTGAGATGCTGGGAGTGAAACTAACGCACATACATTCGTAACAATCATCGACGTCTTACAGACGCCACCACGGTGTTAACGTATTTCACGTCTCTTGGTGACGAGCTAAAAAGTAGAAAATTCTTTCCAATAACAGTCTTAACGGCTTTTGTTTTACTAATTAGCCTCACAGCTCGTGTCCACGTGCCGACAATGTAACTTTGGGACCTTAACCTCCCAATATCACTTATAGTATCTGCTGACAATTTACTCTCAGTAGTGCACAAAAAACACGATATATATTTAGCGTGTAACAGTTTATTTTATTTTATTTTGATGATTAATTATTGCACTCGAGCACTCAAATGATCATTTCTTAACATATAAGATTTTGTGTTTCTTAATCATTGAGTATTAAAGAAAAAAAGTCACTGGAACATTATACCCAATTTGTTTTGGTGTTTTTTCTTAAGTGTCGAATGGACTCTAAAATTTGTATGCTTTTTTTATGAATATCTATTATTCAAATACATAAAATGATTAATTATTTGATATAAAACTTGTGTATCTGATGAATGCAAATGAAAATTTTTATGATACATTTTACTTTTGACGTCTGTTAGACACCACCTCAGCGTGAGTGTTACTCTGAACCCACGTCGTTAGTTAAAGGTTAAAAAGGTCTACAAAAAAGTCCCGTGCGAAGCCGGGACGGGTCGCTAGTTATATATAAAAATAAGCATGTTTAGTGCAGACTAAACAATAATAATATATATACTAACAACTAAGTAAAATAAGGTATTATTGTATTATACATATGACGAAGATGCTTATGGGCCTAAAGCTTGAAATAAATGATTGGATTAAATTGTATTGAATAATTCTACATTGTCGTCTAATACCCATTGCACAAGCTTTTCATTGATTGGAGCTAGGTTGATTTGTGTAAGATTGTCCCCAAACATTTATTTCAGTATATCAAGTTCCGCAGGCTTGCTCCTTTGATGAAACATATTGTTAGTAACTAAAGGGTGTTTTTTTAGAGGTATAGAACTTAGAAATGGAATAAAACAAAGATGTTCTTTTTAAATTGACATGAAATTAACTTTACTCGATAGACAATTTTCTGGCATTATAATTTAAATATGACTTCTGGCATATGACCGCCACGGCTGGCTCGAACGTAGTCTAATCTGGAGGTCCAAGTTTCGATTACTTTTTCCAACATTTGTGGCCGTATATCGGCAAGAACGCGGCGAATGTTGTCCTCCAAGTGGTCAATGGTTTCGGGCTTATCGGCTTAGACTAGCGATTTCACATATCCCCACAGAAAATAATCAAGTGGCGTTAAATCGCACGATCTTGGAGGCCAATTCACGGGTGCGAAACGTGAAACTATGCGATCACCAAACGTTTCCTTCAATAAATTAATTGTAGCACGAGCTGTGTGGCATGTTGCCCCGTCTTGTTGAAACCACAGCTCCTGCACATCATGATTGTTCAATTGGTAAACGAAAAAGTCAGTAATCATGGCCCCTATAGCAGTCATTTGGAAGCGTTGTTCAGGCGTTAGTTTATTCATGTTGAAATGCCAAACCAAACTAAAGATAAATCACTTGACAGCTGACAAAATGGCCGCCAGTTAAAAAAGTGTTGCCAACTTAAAGTTCTATACCTCCAAAAAAAACACCCTTTATATTGCTAGTGTAGGCGTACTTGGACGTTATGTCCAAACTAAATGGGTTGTCATACGAGTATACTCATAAGTGAAAATACGCTATTATCAACCACTAGCTTCATTCGCGTATAACGATCGACGATCAAATGGAAACTCCCGCGGGGCAGAGTGCACTGCACTCCGGATTGATTCCTTGAAATGTAATGTACAATAAAATTATACTTAGGCACGTAGATAACGTACTACTACCTATATGTGTTATGTACATACCTATAAATCACAGCGGTGCTGCCGAGGCGATATTGGAAGTCGCTAAGTTATGGGCCACCAGGCACCATTCAGCGACTATGTGACTGTACACGCGTAGTTTTCCTCTGATAAATTGTTACCTATGGTATACTCGTAGATATTTAACAAATTACTTCCTTTACCGTTACGCAAAGTATGTATAAATAGGTACCTACCTATCTAGGATCTACTACCCACGTAGTCCTAGTGGACATTTTTGTTCTCGGCAATATTTTACAATTATTATCGGTACACTAACTTTATCGTAAACATAACATTTTGTTGAAGTCTATTATTTTCAAATAATTCATTAAGTTAATATTCACAAAATAAATTTACTCAATAGATAATTTATATCTTTTATACATTTATAGAAATGTAAACTTGCATTAGTGATTAGTACATAGTTTAAAGTATGTTTTAAGTCAAACCTAAATACAAAGAAAGAAAAATATTTTTTTAAGGAATGCTTATTAACAACCTGTCTCCAATAAACCACAAAAAAGTACCGAGATTCAAACCCAAAACCATTTGCTTCCTAGACGGGTAACTACTTACTAGACTACCAACTAGGTCAAACTTAGTTACTTTTGATTAATCGGGTAAGGCGAATTTTTATGTTTATATACGTTTCTTTTTTAGTGAGTATATTATATTCTAAGTTGCGCGGGCGTTCCTATTATGGCCATTTATTATCGTGCTGATAATAACAAAATAGAGCGCTCCTGTCTCTCTAGAAATAAGCACTGGTACACTTTACTTTTTTCAGAGTCCTAACCAGCATCCTAACTTTACTTAGTAAGTAGTTTTACTTGCTAAATGCTGTTACACTGGACTAAATCAAGTGACTAAACCATTAAGGAAGCTGTTTAGGACAAGCGTAACAGGGCTTTAACCCGTGATAGCAGAAAGTGACATAAATGCTTCATCTTGTCGTTATTGAAAGCAAATAACGCAAGCATGATACACGCAGACGAGTCAATAAAAATCAATTCAATTAAGGTATCTGGTTAGTAGGTCTCGGTTAGTACCTACTACTCGTATTACAGCGCATTTACACGCGTAACCCTTCTTTTTATCAAGAAATCAGTGACTGAACAGATAATAAAATACACCCACACGAAACAAGTTTGTTGGCTAATGAGAAAAACGCTTTTATGTACAGTCAGCAGAAGAAGTAGCTAAGCGGGCAAGGTGTTCAGAATGACCATCACACGCGCTTATTCTCATAACAATAAAGTCGTGTCAAGCTCACTTTGAACACCTCACACTCTTAGCTACTTCTGCTGCTGACTGTACCTATATACAAGTATGTACATAGTAGCCGTAGTATATAGGTCATTTAAAGGTGTGCCTACATCATATTCTTCATAGTCGTTTCTTATCATTTTTACTCCTCACCTACATTTTGGATCTCGATAATGTATTTTTGGATAATGTCGGTGATATATATTATTTAACGTGATTGCTTTAGATAAGATAAAATACTGGCTTTTTGTCCGATGTTCTGAATCGTCGCAGTATTCTTGAAATTTGCCAAACTTGTGTGTAGATAATTAAAGAAAAATGAGCTTAGAATTAGAACGTTAGGGAAATGATTTTCTTTACAATAGTTTGAAAATGAGGCTATAGTGTATGTCCGGAATAATATATAAGTGGTACTTACTAATAAAGAACTAACCCTAAAGCGAAGAGGCTAAAGAAAAAAAAATTCATAGACAGCGGACAGCATTCTGGCACGTCTGTGTACTTCTATTCGCCGATGTGCTTTTATCGCAGTTTCTACCTTTGGGGCCAATCGGCCCCAATGACCCCCCCCCCCCCCCCCCGCACCTATCCCCGCCTGCGTCCGATCCAAATGGCGCCCCCAACCCTAAATCCATTTGTAAGTCAGTAGGGTAAGATCGGCCTGCAAAATAATACAGGGTCCTGAAATTTCATTCCCTTGTGTCTGGGTTTGTTTTGATTATATTTTCGCAATATTGCTAAGAAAAATTCCGATACTTACTCATCATAATATACCTACAAAGTCGGTATCATGAACTTGTAATAAGTAAAAAGATATTCACAAAATGGGAAAGTGGCCGTTCTTACTTGGCCTTAAAATGAATGTGGCCGTAGGTGACCTGATCCTTTAATTTCAGTGCATTCTTCAATAATCCCAGGGCAGTGTGTCGAACGACAAAAAGTGACAAAATTAAACTATAGCCCTTAGTAACCAACCTTTTGACCGCCGTTGGCATCCCAACTAGCAAAATCAATACTTATAGTATTCTTCAAGCCTACTTGTTTTATACTTATAATATACCTGTGCTTTGCTACATACCTGGATTTAGGCGCAGTTATAGGAGCATTGTTTACTTGTAACGATCTTATAATCAACTCCCAGAATGTCAATAAGCCCTATAATACACTTTCAGAAGCACAATTACTTCTATAATGCTCTGAGAAACCACATTTTTAAACACAAATTCTCCTATAAGTATCTGACATAAGTATCTTACTAGAGTAATACTGTTTAAAATGAGCTATTAACGTTCTTAGTTAGAAATACGTTTTATAAACATTTTGCGTTGTACCGGCCGGTGGATCTCGTAGTTTTGTGACGTGATAATAATAAAGAAATACTTAAAAACTTTATGAACTTGTAATAATGTTTTTTATTGTAGAACATAATATAAGTATTCTAAAATATAGTGTGTACAGTGGGTGAAATCGCCGGGGAATTAATTTTTATTGTAAACGTCTACCAAAATATGTTGAATTTCACAATGCCCTTTGAAAAAAGCATACAGAGAATTGTATGTTAAAATAATATTTCGACAATTATTGAAAACATTCGCCATGTTTTAAAAATTGTTTGCATTAAGTATCTTATGGGAACTTTAAAGGTAAATTTTCACTTATAGCAGTTTCAACCCAGATAACTTGCCTCCATATTACAATATATTAAGGTTCCTCGCGAAACCTACTCATACCTACTAAAATCTATAAATCGCAACATTTTTTTAATCTTTTTAGTTTTTAACGCGATGGTGATATTTTTAGACGTTGACTGTTTTTAAGTCAAGATGACTTTATAAATCTCGACGAATGTGAATGGTCAATTGGTCAAAATCAAAATGGTCAATAATACACTTCATCCTATCAGAGAAGTGTTATACCTAGTTGTGAACGATCCACTGATTCAACAATTGTGGTGTCAAGTCTGTTCTTATATGCTAGTGTACAATCACTACTTGGAAGATGAGTTTTACTCCTGCCATTAAAATAAAATTCGTGCATTGTTAGGTAAAACGTTATTTAATATTTTGTTTAAAATAGTAGAAAATTCATTCAGGGCTATGTGAAGAACATTAAATAGTACGGTCCAGTGTTTTATTTTCACGTAATTTACTATTTTTTAATACTTCTTGCATTTTTCAATGTCACAGTTGAACGCTTCTGCAATTTTTTCACTATCGGAGTCAATAAATAATTCCGTCACGGAACCCTCGTTGACGTCATCTGTATTTGCACTTGACGTAGCAGGTTTTCTTTCTAATGTCAATGAATAGACTAATAATGATGCAAGCTTATAGTAACCTAAGCTTAGTGTATTACTATATCTTGTTCTCTTCCAAAATACTACTACAGGATCAGATATCATTCAGGACTATTTAATCTTTCTGTAGACTATTATAGGATACTTATACTTATTAGAGTCTTATTAAGATAATCCTTTAACGTACTATAAGACTGTGAAACAAAAACCAATGATCTTGAGAGAATTTGCGCTTGTGAAATGTTACTATAAGTAAAATTATCCTGTAACCGTTTTGTGTGCTTGTCTTGTAGCAAACTATAGGACTGTGAAATAAAAACAAATGATCTTAAGAGTATTTGCGCTTGCGAAATATTACTATTAGTAATAGTATCTTATAACCGTTTTGTGCGCTTGACTTGTAGCAAACTATAGGACTTTGAAATAAAAACAAATGATCTTAAGAGTATTTGCGCTTGTGACATGTTACTATTAGTAAAAGTATCTTATAACCGTTTTGTGCGCTTGTCTTGTAGCAAACTATAGGACTGTGAAATAAGAACAAATGGTCTTGAGAGTATTTACGCTTGTGAAATGTTACTAATAGTAACATTATCCTGTAACCGTTTTGTGTGCTTGTCTTTTAGCAAACTATAGGACTAAAATATAAAAATGTATGCTCTTGAGTATGTTACAGCTTGTCGCATGCTATTATAAATAAAATACTCTACGACAAGCCCTTTATAAGATCGTTATTAGTAGATAATTACTAATAATATTGAATTATAAGATCACTTTGCTAGTTGGGATGTATACAAGACAACTATGGAACGATAAACTGGCGCCGCTGCCTTGTATACGAGACACAAATTCAACCGCTTGGTATATGTGAAAAAAATATCATACGTAATTTCTTTTTCACTCGTGTTAATGTTTTAAATTTTTTATTTTTTCAAACATTTCCATTTAAAGCAGCTACATACTTGTATATAAATCCATTCTTTTATAATAGGGCTGTCAAAATATTTGCTCCAAATTTCAACGTTTTTGATGACGACTTGACGATTGAACGACTGTGTTGATGATGATGCTGATGTCGTACCTGAATGAGTTGAGCGCGTGTTTTTGCCGATCAACTGTAATATTATTATTCTTCATCAATTGAAAAATTCAATGTGTCAATAGTAGTTTATGTAACTGTTACGTTTTAAGGCCTAATTACGTACAGTTGCATACACTGCTTTATCTACACTCATATTATTTATCCAAAATGCCGTATTCGGAAACCATAGAATGGCCGCCATTGCACCGCCATGACCAACTCGATTGTGTCGAGGAGGCGCGTGTCGGGCTGTCGGCGGATGCGCGGGAGGGTGCAGGTGTACATTATATTATCAAAACTCATAGCACATCAGTATTTGAGCATGAAAAGTTAAAATTACGTTACTGCCACAGATAAAAAGCTTATCATAGTAAAATCGGTCGTGGTAATGCTAGCCATTGCCTACCGTTTTCGAACACGTTTTAGAGAACTTACAATATGAGTGTAGATAAAAACAGTTACGCGTATAAAGTAACGTATCGGCAAGCGCTTACGCCGTTGACGTAGAGACCGTTTATTATTATTATTATATTCCGCGCGGAAATAGTCCTTGTCGGTCTGCACTACAGACAAGTCATGTGAACAGTAAATTTTGTTTGAGTCTGTTGGTTTATATTCTAAGTTTATGTTAAGAATATAAATAAATATACTGCCGTACTATTTGTACTTAAATACTTACATGAAAGTAAAGTAATATTAGGGACTTGGATACTTTTTCGTGGAGAATGTAAATGTCTCTTTTTTTCATAATTGCTGAAAATTTAAACAAAAGTGGGCATGTGCTAACGACACGTACGGTACGACCCATGATTCCGTCAAGTCAAATAGTTCTCTTATTCAGCTATCACGGTACCTATACCTAACCTCAGCCAGACGTTGCCTACTTCTACTAAATAGCGTTTAAATGTTACTAAGTTGTTGCTTACATTATATTATATATCTTCCCTTAATTTGAAAATAATCCGAGAATTCATGTAACACCTTTTTAACCGACGAAAAAAACGGAGGAGGTTCTCAAGTCGACGCGTATATTTTTTTTTTTTTTTTTATGTATGATCACGCATAACTTTTTACAGAGTGGTTCGATTTTGATAATTATTTTTTTATTGGAAAGGGTATACCCCGAAATTGGTCCCATATAAATTTGAAACGAAAATTCCAACCTTTAGGGTAGGAAAATAGGGGATGATTGATTTTTCACTCACCGATTGTAACGTATGACCACGCATAACTTTTTACAGAGTAGTTCGATTTTGATAATAATTTTTTTATTGGAAAGGGTATATCCCGAAATAGGTCCCATATAAATTTGAAAAAGGAAATTCTAACCTTAAGGGTAGGAAAAAAGGGGATGATTGATTTTTCACTCACCGATTGTAACGTATGGCCACGCATAACTTTTTACAGAGTAGTCCGATTATTTGGATAAAAATCTTACCCTAAGGGTGGGCAAATAGGGGTAATTTATTGTTCACTCGCAGATTTTAAAGCAGAGTTTTTACAAAAAAAAACCTCACGAGTTTTGACAATGAGTTTTAGACCTGCCAGTCTCTTCTTTCTATTTGCTTCCATCCTTTTTTTTTCTCATTATTAGATTCTTCTAAATATCTTTTTCTCATTCGAGCAGAATTTTTTGTAGGCCTACCCATGTTGGTATATAAAGCCTGTTCTTTTTTAAGTATTTATATTACAGAACAAAATAATAGTTAAAGAAGCTTATTAATATAACAGTTAATAGCTAAAGCAAGGTAGGTAGCTATTTTAAAAGTAATAAAAAATTAAGCATGTAATAATTTTTATAAATTATAGCCACAGAAAATTATGAAATAAAAACTTTTTAACAAAAAAATTGAACCGCCGAAAAGAAAAAAAAAAGCCAATAAAAAACCGTTAAAACGAAACGAATCGACCAACAAAAAAAAACAATAGCGCACTGAAAAGAAAAAAATAATAATTTGGTCTTCAATAACGCAAGTGCATACCTACCCTACAATTACAATTATAATCTATTTCTATACACTTTCTATATACCTAAAACAATCGCTAGGCTTATATCAATTTAATTACATCTAGAAAGTATGAACTATATACATACTTCTGAAATCAATCACACAAATCTGCGTATTTATATATTTACAATCAGTTATTTTTGGAGTCGGTGCCAGCCTCAAACAAACTTGAGCACCTTTAACCACATAATGTGTTGCGTTCAACTCTTCACTAAGGTGCTCAAGATTGTTTGAGGCTGCCACCGACTCCAAAAATAACTGATTGTAAATATATAAATACGCAGATTTGTGTGATTGATTTCAGAAGTATGCATATAGTTCATACTTTCTAGATGTAATTAAATTGATATAAGCCTAGCGATTGTTTTAGGTATATAGAAAGTGTATAGAAATAGATTATAATTGTAATTGTAGGGTAGGTATGCACTTGCGTTATTGAAGACCAAATTATTATTTTTTTCTTTTCAGTGCGCTATTGTTTTTTTTTGTTGGTCGATTCGTTTCGTTTTAACGGTTTTTTATTGGCTTTTTTTTTTCTTTTCGGCGGTTCAATTTTTTTGTTAAAAAGTTTTTATTAGTAAACAAATACTTAATGCGAATTTTACGTATTTATTTAAACTACTCGTACCTTCCTACTTACCAGACAAAAAAAATGAAGTAGCTTCAATCATCATGATACGAGTGAATCAAGCGCTATACCGGTTGTCACTGCCCGTGCCTGGCTATTATCATAATTATGTCACTAACACGTAATAACCTAGTGAATACCATACTAGCGAGTGTCATGTCACAGACTTCTTGTAAACAATAGCCTACAGAGCCATCTATGTTTAGTCGCGCAAGATTCTGCGACTATCTGCCTTATCACGTGCTTCCGCTGGTTCTGTTTTGCCACAACGAAATGCTTGTCCAATGACGTACCGCTCTGCTTTACCGACCGGACAGTATTCACCCAATAGCAGGAAACTAGACTGTGGTCTCAGTGAGCACATGTGACCGGCCCTCAGTTTATTATTATTTAAAGTTTTAGTTTCTAAACTTGATTTAACTAAAAGTTTTAATGTATTTATTCCTTATAGTTTGTGTTTTGTTTCATTTTTAAATTATATAAAATAATTTAACTTAAGTTGCCATGAGTCGGAATGGTAAGTCAATAAGGGAGAATATGATTTTACTTTCTTACTGTAGGAGCCAATAGCGCCACCTAGCGGTAGACGGATGCTCTACGACGACCGTGAACCAAGTCTGCGCTTTGCGATGACTTGATTTTTTTAAAATCACGTATAGATGGCGCTGCAAGTACGATGAGAGTTTCAAAAATTAAGACCAAATAAATGAACCAAATAAAGGTCTTAACCTCTGCGTTAACGTAGAGATGGCGCTGTAAGTACGACGAGACTTTCAAAATTAAGACCAATTAAAGGTCTTAACTAGAATCTACTTATAACTACTTATAAGTCAACTAAATATATGTTTAGAAATATGTCTTAATCTTCTACTTTCATAAAAATAACAACTTGTAACTCCTGGACGACTACAACAATGATTTTCGGCGTGTTTGGGTCTGACAGCAATCTTCAAGTTCACAAGGATTTATAAAATTCGCGATCTTGATTTAATCATAGAATAGATAAGTTAATCATATAATATTTTAATGTGTATAATGTGTATAATAAGCTTTCTAATCATGTCTATATTTTTTAATAAAAACTTCGTATTATATTTTATCGCTCAAAACTCTTGTCTCGTCAGAATTTATGAACAGACTAAGTAGATATTTTGAAAGATGTTTTTTTAAATAACTGATTTAAGTAAGTGATTTACTTTCGGAAATCACTCACATCGGTGAGAATTAGTCACTTCAAAAATGCACCTTAATCTCATAGATGTTTTGCGATTTTTGCTTGGAGTGTTGATAGTAGTAAAATATTTATTGATTAGTGATTTTAAATTTTTGGAACAGTTTTTTTCATTTTCTTAGATATTTTTTAAGTAAGAGTTTTTTTTTGTTTTTTCATAATCTACAATCTTTTGATGCTGCTGCCACTGACAAGGCCACGCACGGGGGCTTGCAGCACCGCATTATCGTGTAGCCCTTCCCCTCCCATGCTTTGAGGAACGAAGAAATCTAGTTATCGCACTAGAAACTTTTTTCAAAAAAAAAAATTAAAATACGCCACCACTTTTTTTGCATTGCAGCATCGGCATTTCGTATTCCCCCATTAAAGGCGCGACTAATTATATATATCTCATCTAGGAGACTTATCGAACTAGGTTCAGTGTCGTGGGCTCTAGTCCTATACAGCTATAGCTTCCACAATATCTGACATATCACAATTACACACGTACAGTCAAGTGAAATATTACATTGCACATAGAGGGACTCAAAAATATGTTGCACGTTCTTATGGCCTTACAAATAAAATTGTGCCAAATATTTTTGCGTGCTTCTTTGTGCGAGATATTATCACATCACAGGTAATTAACCGTACCTACATTAAATTGACTAACTTCATTGAGGTTTTAATTTTGATTAATACCTAAGCATGTTTATTTTCGGATCATCGAGTATCTATTTTTTATTATTTTCTATTATTTTATTCAAATATAATTTATCATTTTTTACAGATTTTCTGAGTCACGGAGCGAGTTTCAACAAAAAATACGGTTAGTGAGATTTTTATAGCAACTAATGACATGAGAGTAATTTGCGATGGCAATTGATTATAGTACCATATAAGCTTCTAATGTTGTTTTGTTATGGATGTATTTTACTAAAATTAAGCGTGTGAAACGATGATTCTGGAACGGCTAGCAGAGCAGAATGGATGTTATGCACCCACCTATGTTACGCATGTTAGGTTACCATGTAGGATGTAGGTAGGGTAAGATGGTACTGAAAGATCTATTCAGCTTAAACATACTTAGCCGCTTCATAGGTTCTGTCACTATGGTTTTGACTGGTAAAATAGAAACTGTTAGAGATTGCTTACTATTTCAATATATGGTTAATATGATAAATTTACGATATTTTTTAATGCAAATAGTTGTGACAGTTTTACACAATTATTTCGAAAAAGGGCAATAAAAAACCACATCAAAAACACGCGCCATGTTCGACTAAATTTTTACCCTAAGTAATTATTTTTATTCAATTTTAAGAGGCTTCAGTCTTGCATACTGCATTAGCTTGACCTTTTACCTTCATTTTAATATATAATTAACATGGGTCTGACTGATAAGAAGGCTGGTATACACAATTTTGGAAGACTACCTTGATGTATGGCATCAAAATCATCGTGTTTTGCTCAAAACTGAAAAATAAGTTAAGGTTCAGGAGGATAATAGCTAAAGGACAGACTTGTAAGTCAACTAAATATAGGTTTCGACTTCACTCTGTCAATATAACTGTTAAATTCATTTCATATTCTCTAGCTACACTATCGCCACTCTGGAGAAATTTGAAACTGTTATTTACAGCTTACATCTAGAATATGCCTTAATCTTCTATTTTCAAAAAAATAACAATTTGTAACTCCTGGACAACTACAACAATGATCTTCACCAACTTTTGTGAAGTATCATTTTCATAAATCATCGGCGTGTTTGGGTCTGACAACAATTTTCAAGTTCACAAGGATTTAGGATACGCGATCTTGATTTTAAGTTAATCATATAATATTTTCATCTGTATTAAATAAGCTTCGTAATCAATAGTCATGTCAATTTTTAACACAAACTTTGTATTATATTTTATCACTCAAAACTCATGCGACAGAACTTATGAACCGACTAAGTATATCAAAAGACATCCCAATCTGTCTTTTGATATACTTAGTCGGTTTAAGTGGCTGTAGTGTGAAAGAAGTTACTTTGGCCTAAGTGCCTTATCTTATATCCCAAATAGACTTATGATTTCGGAGTAAGGCCTTATTATTTGTCATTTTTAAAGCCTAAAGCATGTCGCTCCATATAGAATAAAACATCATGAAATTGGTCTTACATCACACCTTACCTGGCAACGTCAGAATCGTCAGATATTAGTAGTAACGCACTTCCATAGGTAAACCTTATATGGGAATGTTCAGTTAATAGTAGCTACTATTGTTTGACAGCCATATCTTTGTTAATGCTATGTTTACTCAAATACAATAAAGTGCACGCGATCAGACTATGACTTTTTAATATTTAATCACGATTTCCGTTTCAATTTCATGTCAGATTTTGTACATGTACATTTTACTTATACACCCCGTTACTTTTTTTCGTTATTATATAAAGATTTAAGTTTTTTTTTACTGAACATAATAACATAGGTACAGTCGGGTTCATAATTGCATACCCAACTTATGAATGAATTCATTGATGAATTGGGTATGCAATTATGAACCCGATAGTACATATCAAAACACTGAGATCGTAAGCTGCTGGGTGTACGTGTATAAATCATATGGGTGTATGTTTTAATATTGTCCTTGTCAGATTCGTGTATTAAGTGCATGATATTCGATATTTCTCAATTTTCCCGTTAGATTTTATAATTATTGTACCACCGTCCTGATCTAGAGATATATATGGTCCTGATTGATCTTGGCCAAATCGCCTAACAAATTTGATGATCGCCTTTGAAGTTTAGGCAAAACTGGGAACAGGCGGTCCACTATATTAACCATACCTACATCGAATTAGACTGAAGTTTAGACAGAACGTGACTAAGTGTAGGTTGTACCAAACCGTCTTTCGGCAAAAATACATTCGTAAAATTTTGTTGTATGAATTTTATTTGTTAATACCGATCACTTGTTAACGGGTGTTGTCAACTGGTTAAGAGCTAGAATCGATCTTCGTAAAGGTCTTGTTGTATTGATCAATTTGTTTTCAAGTAAATTGCGAGTTCACAGTTCGAGGCGGACTACTACATAGTTTAATATATATTCATAATTTTAATTGTTCGGTAAATTGACTTCCTACCCAACACTACTTACCAATCTTCTCAAAACATCCAAAAAAACCTTTGTTTGATCGACCTTCAAAGACGATCGATCTTCAACTCGATTAAACGTACCAAAAGATGCCAACTCTGCAATATACGATACGTTGACTAAGGTACGATGCCTACGGTCAGAAGCAAGTTACAAACGATCGAAGCTAGAGGGCCTTGTTCTACGACTAAATTGTAGTGCTTGTTCGTAATGTTAAACATGTTCAAGTTACTCGTAAATAATCCATTAACCTGTAGCTATTGACTTTGTTTTTAAATATTCCAGTGTGTACATTCTCATTACATCAAGTCAACCCGTTATATTTAATTACAATAATCTCGCTGATGGTTATTCGTGGTTCAATAAACATTATTATCGCAATACAAAATTTCTGTAAGTAGGTTTGGATAAATAATTATCTTAGTAAATTTGTACATAAAAACCAATACTTACCTGACTTACTGACTATTGTCATTTGCCACCCTATTTCACATAGCTAAAGACCGCACCACTGTTCCCAAAACCTAAGACAGAGAGTACAGAAACAAACGCGTTACCATCAAGTAACTTGCAAATGAGCCATAAGAGCCCTCATGTGATGACTACGAGTATACGAATTTTTAACCACCTTCTAAAATATATCATAATCCAGAAAAGCTAAAATATACAAAATTTGTTCAGAACCCTGACCAGAAATATGATCATGCGCCATGTTGCAGAATTTAAATGGAACTAATTTCTTACACTGGCAATAATTATATTATAACTAGCTTTTGCCCGCGGCTTCGCTCGCGTTAAATTCGGGGTAACATACAATACAAACTTCCACCCCCCATTTTAGGGAAGTGGGAGGTTAGAAAGAGACAAAAAGTAGCCTATGTCACTCTCCATCCCTTCAACTATCTCCACTTAAAAAATCACGTCAATTCGTCGCCCCGTTTTGCCGTGAAAGACGGACAAACAAACAAACAAAGACACCTTCCCATTTATAATATTAGTATGGATGGATATGGATGACAGGATGATATGCATGTGTGCCCTCACACATGTGATACGCTGTCACTGTTGTGTTGCGGTTTATTTGAATAATAGTAAAGTGTCGAATATTAAATAATAAACGACAAAAAAATTCCAAAATTATTCATAGTCAAGAGGGAAACATTGTAAATAGTGTATATAATAAACTGCTGTACATAATACGCTCGGAAAATGAAACTATTTCGCTGTGAAACATTTTCAAATTAAAATCAGAGCTGACAGGTAAACAAATAAAGATGTCACCATACCATCTGTTAATGAGAATAATAGCACCCTCTTGACAATCATCATATACATACATATTTCTGGTCAGGCTTTACCTAATGGAGATTATATCTTGAGAATATTTCTCTGAATCTGTCAAATTACCTAATGTTTCTATTCAACACAAGAGTTTTTTGATTAATAACTAGTAAATCAAAGGTGTTTCTAAATGTCATTAGATTTAAGTTGTAATTCCAACGCTAGCAAATATCTGTAGCCAAAGGTATTTTAATATAGTTTTAAGTTTTATTTGAAACACCCTTAAATCATTTATAATACCAACACGAGAGCAAATAAAGTTATTCTATTCTATTTTTACTTTGTAGTGACAAACAAAAGTGAGTCGTATTGTAGTTTCGTGGTTAAAAACAAGAATAAATATTTGCGTGTTAACAATTTAACGGGTTTAAAAAATACGTAACTATAATGTATTATTTATTAGGTACCTGCCTGCGTAATTACCCAGCTAACCAGCTGCGTATTAAAATGTAAACAATGTTTTTTTTGTGCAAACTTTGGTTTCCATTATTGCAAAAACAATATAGACCAAGAGTAGGCTGTAGGCAACCCTATTTCATCGAGTAGCAGAATTACGCTTATTTAGGGTAATGCACGGTAAAATGTTTAGTACCTGGTAGCCTGAGCTAAAGTTGGAGCATTTTGTACAGTCAGCAAAAACAAGGATGATATAGATATGGATGGACAATATCCATACAAAATCGCGTTCCCTTATTTCAGGTTAAAGCACTAGCGTCATCTATCGGTCACCACGGACACTAAATCCTAGTTTCTAATACTTAGTTCGGCACTTAACGCTGACAGAATAACTCGACTCCAGACTCGACAGATGGCGCTGTGGCACTTAGTGCCGAAAACAAACGTATACCCTGAAGGTTCGAGGAACGCGATTTGGTTTGGTATAGACATCAAGGATGATTAAGACATGGATTAAAGATGCCTGAACAAAATCGCGTTCAGGCTATACGTCTGTTTTCGTTACTAAGTGCTACAGCGCCATCTGTCGAGTATGGAGTCGAGTTATTCTGTCAGCGTTAAGCGCCTAACTAAGTATTAGAAACTAGGATTTAGTGTCCGTGGTGACCGATAGATGGCGCTAGTGCTTTAACCTGAAATAAGGGAACGCGATTTTGTATGGATATTCTCCATCCATGTCTATATCATCCTTGGCAAAAAATTACCCTCTTTTTTGACAATAAACTACTTCAACGCCTTGTAAGTAGGCGACACTGCTCATCGAGAGGTGCCAAAAAATGGTGGTAGCCACACGTAAACTTGAGAGTTTAAGATTTTTTCTTTGATAGTTGATGCGTTCTTTCGAATTGCACAAGTTTTATCTTCTACTAGATTAATTATTACAATTGGGCAATGTAACCTCGTACTTTTTGATACTTGTTGATAAACAGTGCAATAAAACTGCATTTAAACCATCCCGTGAATAAATTTGAACGTCATACTTGCATTAGTCGATTTTCACCTCAAAACATAAAACTTGGCTGAACAACAAAAGCTAAGGTCGGCTACCATTTTTGTTATTACCAGGTTGATTAGTCCTTTCGAATATAACACGATTCAATTTTCTACTCGAAGAGGTAGATTTTATAATGGTGTTTATGCTGATTGTACGGAATACATAAGCTGAATTCTGCTTCTCGATGAGGTAGGGCTGCCTACGGCCTACTCTTGACCTAATACACTCCTTTTACTGGGCAGTTGTATAAAAAGTTTGGAAGGACGCTTGGGGGTGTGGTAATGTAACATGAATCGCGCTGAGCAACGTGCGTCGGGCGGGCGTCGGCATTGTGCAGGCTTCTCTGGTCCTTTATCGGGTTATTTCGCAATAAAAATACAAAAATAGAAAACTTACACAAACACAGTGAAGTCAACTTAGATTAGGAACTTGCAAGGATGTTCTTGCTGCAAAATTTGTTTTTGTTTAAAACGTCGGGAAAAGAAAATGTTTAATAATTTTGACTAATGATCGAGTGCGTTCAGTGAAAGTTGATAGAACCTGCACAAAACCAAACTTAAAGTAGTACAAAATAAAAACACCTTTTGTGTGTAATGAAATGAGTTAAGAAATATTCTTAACTTATTACACATTCACAGCTAAAAACAATACTTAGTGTCCTCATTATTTATATTAGGTCTAGTCATTGGTAATCATGGCAAGCGTAGCCGACAATTTACACACGAGAGGAAGACTGAACAAAAATATATAATAAAAATAGATTTTAGACAGCGATTAGAACTTATGATCTGAAATCACAGCTCATTGTTACTGTTTTGGTGGTATTATTTAAGGCGACGATATATGCAAACACGTCAAATCGAGGTGTTTTCGTGCAAGGTTTTTGAAGAAAACAAACCACGTTGGAGCATGTATGTTACATTTTCTGTAGGGGCATATAGTTGGGTTCGGTCTACCGATACGTGCTTGGTCTTGTATAACATAATTAGGTATATATATCATCGTTATGAAACTGGTTTGGAGAAAACTTGTCGCAAGTTTTATTTCGGTCAGAAATAATTCTATGTTGCGAAATTAAACATAATTACTTCTTAGCACATTACTAATGTTCTACCGATAACTATAGTCGTATTAAGCGCTTAATAAAGGTTTTAGACGCAAAACCTTGTAGAGCCTGTAATAATCAGAACTATGCAATTGCTGCAATAAAACTTATAGGCGTTTATTCTATTGCAGCCAGAGACATGTTTCATGTGTCAAATTTGAGTAATATGATTAGTAATTTTGAGTGCGGAAATTCGTTCCACATAGCTTAGGTTATAGTACGCTTGCTTACTAAGTAGATATGTCCGAGTTCAAATCTAGGCTGATGTTAACTTTTTTGTTTATTTTTTTATCTCATTTCTCATTTATATTTTCAATCCTGATCCTAAGCGATTTATAGGTATTTTTGGACAAAAAAAAGGCAAATCATACTATAGTCAAGTTAGTAGTTAGTTTAATCTTTTTATTTTGACTTTTTTACCCAATATATTTAAACTACCAACTTATTAAAGAGACTAATTCATTATTCAATTTTTACAGTGGGTATGGGTACTTTTTACCATAGACGGCTTCGTCCATGTTTTTACCATAATTTATATTACAAGAGTGCGTTTGTTCGAGCAGTTTCCATCCGAGGCGACGTTGCCAGCTTACTCTCATTTGCTCATTTCGCTTCTTGCTTTGCGCTGTTGCAAGCTAGATCTATATTATGATATGAATGACGGATACATTGAATACAATCAAATGCGCTTGAAGTTGAAACACATTCGTGCATTTGTCAGTGATTTGTCCACATCATCGTGTTAGGTTGTATATCTCTCTCTTTACTATGGAATAAGAAAGAAACAATCGGCTCGGCTGTCCCGGCACTCTGCGATGTCTGGTCGCGCCATTAGGTTTATATGGTTTATTGCATGTTCGTTTTCGTACGATTTAAAAGATATGGTGAATTATTAATATTATTATTAGATAGGTAAGTAGATATGGAATTAATTTAATCGTATAAGTATATATACCAATATAATTTCTCACAATCCCTAAAATGAAAAAAACAATAAGTAAGGTACGATGGGGTAAGACCGGACCATTTTTGAACTAGTTGGTCAGCTTTCAGGGCTGACTTTTATGCTTTACCTTTGTAAAAATTTCTCTAAATATTAATCCTTGTTTCAAATCAGTATGAAGTGTACCTAAGCTGTTTTTCCTGTATAAATTTTCAAAATCTACTCCTTCTACTTAAGATTGGACTATTGAATAAAATGTACTCTTAGTAAGTTTTTAGGTGCTAGTTTTCTTCCACTTATCGATTTTGCCAGCTTTGTAATGCAATAATAAATTTTGAAGTGCCCTTACTTATCGTTCTAGAGCTTATATGGTCTTGTTTAGATTAATATTATACGAGAATAAATCATACTCGAAAGGTTTTTTTATAATAAAACATTTTTTGTAAAAGTGGAGTATGTGTCAGTTTTCCGTCCATACTTATTGATATATTGATATTCAAGTTTTTGAAATAAAAGCTTATAATTAAAATATCAATTAAAGAATAAATAATTATTATCAATGGCAAATTTGACCTCAAAAAGTTTTTTCCATGTAGACGGAGAGCTGGCCACGTCAGATATGACACAATAGTCAGGTTTTATTGCTCTCATTATTGTGTCATATCTGACGTGGCCAGCTCTTAGTCCAATAAATTTGTAGCAGTTTAATCAGGTGGACGGCAACCCGGACGGGAAACTAGCATAACCACCCTATATACGGTTTCAAATAATACACTCGCGATCAAAAAAATCGACTCAAGCAACATTTTTTACTTTTGGTCGTATTTCCGGAAAGCGGGAAATATTTTAATAAAACTTTGAATGCAATTTTATTACGAATTTATTCAGCTACAAAAAACAGTAAAAGACATCGATCTCAGTTGCGTAGTTTTTAGGTTATCGCAGTTTTTGTACAAAATGGCATTTTACATGGTTATGATATGCACGAGTTGTGCCCTCTTGAGACCAATAAAAACCGGTGTAACCGGTTATTTCTTATCATTCGCTTATCAGAAGTTGACCAGTGCACATCTCCTCGCAATCTTACACCGGAATCACCTTCGAAAAATGGATACCACCGAAGCTGAAGCCACCGAAGTCGTCACCTTGGTGAATCGAGGATTCTCGCAGCGTTCTGTTGCTGAGCAGCTGAATTTAAGCCAGTCTGCTGTCTCCAGAGTTTATCGTCGGTTTTGTCGGTTTGGAACCTTGAAACGGAAACAAGGATCTGGCCGTCAGCGGTGCACATCGGAGAGGGATCACCGCATTCATCGCCACCTCCAGTCTTCGTAATCGCCACCGTACCGCTGTTGCCATCCAGCAAGACCTGATGCGGAACCGGGTTGTGCCTGTTAGCACCTCAACAGTTCGGCGGAGACTCAAGGAAGCCAACCTTACCCCAAGAAGACCTGCTACTGGGCCCAAACTGACTCAGAGGCATCGGGACGCTCGGAAGGAATTCGTGGCGACCTACGAAAATTGGACCTACGACCAATGGAGCCGCGTACTCTTCAGCGACGAGTGCAGAGTGTGTCTCCATGGCAGCGACAGAACAGGACGGGTGTACCGAAGACCTGGAGAGAGGTTCGCCCAGTGTTGCTTCGCTGAAACAGTCGCCTACGGTGGAGGTTCCGTCATGATGTGGGCGGGGATTTCCATGGAGGGGCGGACCGAGCTGGTTTTTGTTGATGGCGGGGGTCGAGGCGGTGGTTTGAATGCAGACAGGTACATCACCGACATCCTGCAAGACCATGTCGTCCCCTACGCCGGGTACTTTGACGAGGGGTTCCATTTCATGCAAGACAACGCCCCTTGTCATACCGCCCGCGTCACAAAGGAGTACCTTGACGCAGTTGGCATCCCGACTCTGAAGTGGCCACCTCTGAGCCCTGATTTAAATCCTATCGAGCACTTATGGGATTACCTGACACGCAAGGTTCGAGCTCGCAATCCTGCTCCGGAGACAATTTTGGCCCTGAAAGAAGCTTTGGTCGAAGAGTGGGAAGCATGCCCCCAGGATACCATCAGGAAGCTGATAAGGTCAATGAAGAGACGCATGGCATGTGTGAAAAAGGTTTTTGGTGGTAACACCAGGTATTAAAGATAAAAATAAATTGTTATTCGTTCATGAAAATGTTTTTTCTTTCGTTGTTAAGGTCATTTTTGCACCCAAATTTTACACCTCCTTGGTATGCTAGCTTGTTTTTCATGAACTGAAATTTTTCGCCTGAAAAACATGCTCGTATTGAAAGCTGACACTGTTAGCTCTAAAATGGTACCGTTGCTTTTTTGATCTCATGATTGGTTCCTGAGATATTAAACGATGAAATTAAAAATTAGTTTGAGTCGATTTTTTTGATCGCGAGTGTAGATATAATTATAAACCGCCTTTATTATGTTAATTCATAATAATTCAAAAACGAGTGAGTTAAAAATATTGAGAGTGGAAAGACAAGATGTTTCAAACCTTTGAAGCAAGATGTTTCAAAATTTAAAAATTTTAAAAAACGCTTTTGGCTATAATTCTTTTTTTTTCCCCAGCCTACTTGAAGAGATATAATACGTATCCATACTAATATTATAGTGTGTCTGTCTGTTAACTCTTCACGCTTAAACCGCTCAACTGATTTAGATGAAATTTGGTATGTATAAGGGGATGAAAACGGAATGGAAGTTTATACGGAATTGTTGCTCCCTGTTGACTTGAAATAGCATACGTGCTAGTTTTATATTTGCTCTTAGATTTTACTAACTAGTAACTTTTATTTTGCGTTTTATTATGTAATTCCATATGGCTCATGTTAATTTCGCGCAGACGAAGTCGCGGGTAAAAGTAGTAGCTAGTATTTTAATATTGTAATGGATTTTGATATGATAAAACTTTTGAAATAGATGGCAATTAACCAAAACTAACCCAAAAATGTACCCAAAAAACCGTGACGACCCTATACACGACACGATACAACTAATCCATACTAATATTATAAATGGGAAAGTGTATGTGTGTGTTCGTTTCTTTGTTTGTCCGTCTTTCACGGCAAAACGCGGCGACGAATTGAAGTGAATTTTTAAATGGAGATAGTTGAAGGGATGGAGAGTGACATAGGCTACTTTTTGTCTCTTTTTAACCCCCCACTTCCCTAAAATGGGGGGTGAAAGTTTGTATGGTTTGTTACCCCGAATTTAACGCGAGCGAAGCCGCGGGCAAAAGCTTTTATATGTTATTAACTTACTCGTGCTGACTTTTCGTGTTTTTAAATCTTTTGTGTAATTTCAATTTATAATTCTTATGTGAGACAACAAACGCTTTTATATTTGTCAATATTTTTAGTAAAAAACACTTATGGTATATAAATGAAAATGGTTAAAACATGTTAAAAAATTAATCTTAAACTTTAGGTTGAATTAAGTTATTTGCTTTTTAGCTATGGTTTTCTGTAAGGTACTTCCCCAGTCGAGCTCTGAGCCAGGTCCAGATTTGAGCGTGATAACATTCGCTGAACTGTGCCTTACCACAGTTAGCGAGATAACATTCGGAGTGCCCATACCTCCCTTTTGGACATAACATACCCGTGTCTAAACCTATTCCTAGTAACCAACTAGGTACCAATTTAAAAAATGTTCACAGCAACAATTAATTGGATCCAGTCTTAAATGCCACGCAAAAACAAATCAAACCATTTTTTGTGACAAACAATTGAATTTATAGAACGAAACTTTTTTGTCTATAAAGATCACATGTATGCGCGACTTCGGCAGCAGATAGCATACATCCTCCATACTACCCTCTTGAACCTGATGTTTATTCAGTGTTGGGCGTAATTTACTAGATGGTACCTACTTTTGTAATGAATTAAATTGCTAATTAAATTACATGAAAAGCAATTATATTAAGTAATTGAAATTGCTTGTAATTGAGATTACATGTCAGTAGTATTCCCGATTACATATAATTTGTAATTGCAATTACTTTTATCTTAACTACTTTTACTTGTAACTTCGATAATTTGAAATAATATACAAGTTCAATTTATTTTTGGGTCAGTGGGGGCAGCTACCAGATCCCTCGCTGCAACGCGAAAATGGTCTTAGAAGACCTTCCCTCAATTTCAAATTAATCAATCTTCATTAATTTGAAATTGAGGGAAGGTCTTCTACGGATTTTGGAAAAAAACATACAGGATGCGAGATGCGGTCACATTTGGTAAACTTCTTTTTGATGCCAATAGATCCCATTCTTGTATGGGATCAAAAATAATTTGCGGCTAGAAAAGCCAATTGAGAAAATTTTTTCCCATACTTTATGAAAATTGTTTTTTTTATTTTTCACATGCTGCTTTTTTATGCCAATCGATTCTATTCCTATCGTTTCTAATAGTTTCCTATTATTAGGTATTGTACTAAAAAGCCACAAATTAAATATTTTCCATACATTTACTATAAATAATAAATAAATATTATACGACAATCTTACACAAATCGACCTAGGCCCACAGTAAGCTCAATAAGGCTTGTGTTATGGGTACTAGACGACGATATATATAATAGATAAATATGGATAAATACTTAAATACAAAGAAAACATCCATAACTCAGGAACAAATATCTGCGATCAACACACAAATAAATGCCCTGACCAGGATTCGAACCCGGGACCTCCTGCTTCGTAGGCAGGGTCACTACCGACAGGGCTAGGAGATCGTCAAATAAAGAATAAGTGATTTTTAGGGTTCCGTAGCCAAATGGCAAAAAACGGAACCCTTATGGATTCGTCACGTCTGTCTGTATGTCTGCCCGTCCGTATGTCACAGCCATTTTACTCGGAAACTATACGACGTATCTGAATAAAATTTACACATAAGGTGTATTCTGTATGCCGCTACTTAGTTATGTATTTAAATTAAAAAAAAAAAAATTTTAAGGGGGGGCTCCATACATGTATCTAAATTTCAAAAAAATTGTTTTTACCATATATCAACATGTGATACATCAATCGATAGGTCTTTAAAAATAATATTGAAGTTTTTTTGATCATTTTGTGATTAAGTAAATATTTTTTGATATAATCGCTTCGAAAGTCAGAAAAATTTTGTAGCCCCCCCTGTAACTTTTGAACCGTAAGTCCAAAAAATATGAATTTTTTTTATTATATACTTGCTACGAAAATTGTTTTGAACATTATCGGTTTAGCCATTTTTGAGCCATTTCCAAAAAACTTCTTCCATAGGCATCAGATACGACCTTTTGCTATTAGTTTGGTTCTTATTCCATTGAAGGTACGGAACCCTCTTATGCGTGGTCCGACTCGCACTTGGCCGGTTTTTTAAACTTTTCACTTAAACAACAGTCGTTTTTATTAAGCATACCTACCGGAAGAAACATTTAAGTAAAATGTGAATGTACCTGAAAAAAGCGGCATCGCCATTATATCAAAATGCAACTAGGTACAGGTACACAATAGTGTTGGAGGATGTGTGGTTTGTATTTGCAACTAAAGGATAATTTTCCAGATAGGTCATTGAATTATCCGATGTTCTCCCGATGCGGTCTTATCCCAACGCACTTTACCGTCCTCATTGAAAGCGATTTTGACCATCTCTAATTTCGTTATAGATACTAAAAACCTGGATTTTTCAGAGCAGAAGAGGACATAAAACAAATTAGTTACAAATAATATTATCTTCAGTTAAGTACATTTTATTTGAACTTTTATTTTGAAAGACTTGACACGTACTTGACACATAGAAATATAACCGCCATGATGAATGCTTATTTTGGATATTTAGAATAAAACATTATAATTGTGCGATTATGATACTGTAGGTAATGGCGTGCGTTGGTCAAGTAGTTTTATATTATAGGTAACTTTAATTATTTCGTCATTGATTACCTACATACAATAGTAACTTTAATTAAGTAAGTACACATAAAATGGAATCATTACCAAAGCGCCATCTTACTGTAAAAGACCGCGATTGCTTGACTATTTAAACATGTCAACATTGAATTGTCATAGTTCATCTCAAGTATACTAGATGGCAGAAGCGGAAGCTGCGATTATAAAAACGCAAAATGCAGTCGTCAACCGCGATACCCGTCATTACAAAAGTAGGTACCATCTAATAAATTACGCCCAACACTGAATAAACATCAGGTTCAAGAGGGTAGTATGGAGGATGTATGCTATCTGCTGCCGAAGTCGCGCATACATGTGATCTTTATAGACAAAAAAGTTTCGTTCTATAAATTCAATTGTTTGTCACAAAAAATGGTTTGATTTGTTTTTGCGTGGCATTTAAGACTGGATCCAATTAATTGTTGCTGTGAACATTTTTTAAATTGGTACCTAGTTGGTTACTAGGAACAGGTTTAGACACGGGTATGTTATGTCCAAAAGGGAGGTATGGGCACTCCGAATGTTATCTCGCTAACTGTGGTAAGGCACAGTTCAGCGAATGTTATCACGCTCAAATCTGGACCTGGCTCAGAGCTCGACTGGGGAAGTACCTTACAGAAAACCATAGCTAAAAAGCAAATAACTTAATTCAACCTAAAGTTTAAGATTAATTTTTTAACATGTTTTAACCATTTTCATTTATATACCATAAGTGTTTTTTACTAAAAAAATTGACAAATATAAAAGCGTTTGACGTCTCACATAAGAATTATAAATTGAAATTACACAAAAGAATTAAAAACACGAAAAGTCAGCACGAGTAAGTTAACGTCTTATAGCACAGATAAAGGAAAAATTGCGAAAACCCTAAATTTTTCGTTACATCATATTATAAAAATATTTTTAATAATTTTAAAGTTACTACCCCTATATACCTACAGGTTTGTACGGAACCCTCGGTGCGCGAGTCCGACTCGCACTTGGCCGGTTTTTTTGGAATAGGTTTGGTATGGACCAATCCTTTCCATTTGCCTTAGTTTAGGCTGATTTGGGAATAGTACCCTACAGGCACTGTCAGTGACTCAATTATGTTCATACCCGTCAGATTCTGTTATAGCGAAGTGATTACTTAAGGCGACGATATATGCAAACACGTCAAATCGAGGTGTTTTCGTGCAAGGTTTTTGAAGAAAACAAACCACGTTGGAGCATGTATGTTACATTTTCTGTAGGGGCATATAGTTGGGTTCGGTCTACCGATACGTGCTTGGTCTTGTATAACATAATTAGGTATATATATCATCGTTATGAAACTGGTTTGGAGAAAACTTGTCGCAAGTTTTATTTCGGTCAGAAATAATTCTATGTTGCGAAATTAAACATAATTACTTCTTAGCACATTACTAATGTTCTACCGATAACTATAGTCGTATTAAGCGCTTAATAAAGGTTTTAGACGCAAAACCTTGTAGAGCCTGTAATAATCAGAACTATGCAATTGCTGCAATAAAACTTATAGGCGTTTATTCTATTGCAGCCAGAGACATGTTTCATGTGTCAAATTTGAGTAATATGATTAGTAATTTTGAGTGCGGAAATTCGTTCCACATAGCTTAGGTTATAGTACGCTTGCTTACTAAGTAGATATGTCCGAGTTCAAATCTAGGCTGATGTTAACTTTTTTGTTTATTTTTTTATCTCATTTCTCATTTATATTTTCAATCCTGATCCTAAGCGATTTATAGGTATTTTTGGACAAAAAAAAGGCAAATCATACTATAGTCAAGTTAGTAGTTAGTTTAATCTTTTTATTTTGACTTTTTTACCCAATATATTTAAACTACCAACTTATTAAAGAGACTAATTCATTATTCAATTTTTACAGTGGGTATGGGTACTTTTTACCATAGACGGCTTCGTCCATGTTTTTACCATAATTTATATTACAAGAGTGCGTTTGTTCGAGCAGTTTCCATCCGAGGCGACGTTGCCAGCTTACTCTCATTTGCTCATTTCGCTTCTTGCTTTGCGCTGTTGCAAGCTAGATCTATATTATGATATGAATGACGGATACATTGAATACAATCAAATGCGCTTGAAGTTGAAACACATTCGTGCATTTGTCAGTGATTTGTCCACATCATCGTGTTAGGTTGTATATCTCTCTCTTTACTATGGAATAAGAAAGAAACAATCGGCTCGGCTGTCCCGGCACTCTGCGATGTCTGGTCGCGCCATTAGGTTTATATGGTTTATTGCATGTTCGTTTTCGTACGATTTAAAAGATATGGTGAATTATTAATATTATTATTAGGTAGGTAAGTAGATATGGAATTAATTTAATCGTATAAGTATATATACCAATATAATTTCTCACAATCCCTAAAATGAAAAAAACAATAAGTAAGGTACGATGGGGTAAGACCGGACCATTTTTGAACTAGTTGGTCAGCTTTCAGGGCTGACTTTTATGCTTTACCTTTGTAAAAATTTCTCTAAATATTAATCCTTGTTTCAAATCAGTATGAAGTGTACCTAAGCTGTTTTTCCTGTATAAATTTTCAAAATCTACTCCTTCTACTTAAGATTGGACTATTGAATAAAATGTACTCTTAGTAAGTTTTTAGGTGCTAGTTTTCTTCCACTTATCGATTTTGCCAGCTTTGTAATGCAATAATAAATTTTGAAGTGCCCTTACTTATCGTTCTAGAGCTTATATGGTCTTGTTTAGATTAATATTATACGAGAATAAATCATACTCGAAAGGTTTTTTTATAATAAAACATTTTTTGTAAAAGTGGAGTATGTGTCAGTTTTCCGTCCATACTTATTGATATATTGATATTCAAGTTTTTGAAATAAAAGCTTATAATTAAAATATCAATTAAAGAATAAATAATTATTATCAATGGCAAATTTGACCTCAAAAAGTTTTTTCCATGTAGACGGAGAGCTGGCCACGTCAGATATGACACAATAGTCAGGTTTTATTGCTCTCATTATTGTGTCATATCTGACGTGGCCAGCTCTTAGTCCAATAAATTTGTAGCAGTTTAATCAGGTGGACGGCAACCCGGACGGGAAACTAGCATAACCACCCTATATACGGTTTCAAATAATAGATATAATTATAAACCGCCTTTATTATGTTAATTCATAATAATTCAAAAACGAGTGAGTTAAAAATATTGAGAGTGGAAAGACAAGATGTTTCAAACCTTTGAAGCAAGATGTTTCAAAATTTAAAAATTTTAAAAAACGCTTTTGGCTATAATTCTTTTTTTTTCCCCAGCCTACTTGAAGAGATATAATACGTATCCATACTAATATTATAGTGTGTCTGTCTGTTAACTCTTCACGCTTAAACCGCTCAACTGATTTAGATGAAATTTGGTATGTATAAGGGGATGAAAACGGAATGGAAGTTTATACGGAATTGTTGCTCCCTGTTGACTTGAAATAGCATACGTGCTAGTTTTATATTTGCTCTTAGATTTTACTAACTAGTAACTTTTATTTTGCGTTTTATTATGTAATTCCATATGGCTCATGTTAATTTCGCGCAGACGAAGTCGCGGGTAAAAGTAGTAGCTAGTATTTTAATATTGTAATGGATTTTGATATGATAAAACTTTTGAAATAGATGGCAATTAACCAAAACTAACCCAAAAATGTACCCAAAAAACCGTGACGACCCTATACACGACACGATACAACTAATCCATACTAATATTATAAATGGGAAAGTGTATGTGTGTGTTCGTTTCTTTGTTTGTCCGTCTTTCACGGCAAAACGGGGCGACGAATTGAAGTGAATTTTTAAATGGAGATAGTTGAAGGGATGGAGAGTGACATAGGCTACTTTTTGTCTCTTTTTAACCCCCCACTTCCCTAAAATGGGGGGTGAAAGTTTGTATGGTTTGTTACCCCGAATTTAACGCGAGCGAAGCCGCGGGCAAAAGCTTTTATATGTTATTAACTTACTCGTGCTGACTTTTCGTGTTTTTAAATCTTTTGTGTAATTTCAATTTATAATTCTTATGTGAGACAACAAACGCTTTTATATTTGTCAATATTTTTAGTAAAAAACACTTATGGTATATAAATGAAAATGGTTAAAACATGTTAAAAAATTAATCTTAAACTTTAGGTTGAATTAAGTTATTTGCTTTTTAGCTATGGTTTTCTGTAAGGTACTTCCCCAGTCGAGCTCTGAGCCAGGTCCAGATTTGAGCGTGATAACATTCGCTGAACTGTGCCTTACCACAGTTAGCGAGATAACATTCGGAGTGCCCATACCTCCCTTTTGGACATAACATACCCGTGTCTAAACCTATTCCTAGTAACCAACTAGGTACCAATTTAAAAAATGTTCACAGCAACAATTAATTGGATCCAGTCTTAAATGCCACGCAAAAACAAATCAAACCATTTTTTGTGACAAACAATTGAATTTATAGAACGAAACTTTTTTGTCTATAAAGATCACATGTATGCGCGACTTCGGCAGCAGATAGCATACATCCTCCATACTACCCTCTTGAACCTGATGTTTATTCAGTGTTGGGCGTAATTTACTAGATGGTACCTACTTTTGTAATGAATTAAATTGCTAATTAAATTACATGAAAAGCAATTATATTAAGTAATTGAAATTGCTTGTAATTGAGATTACATGTCAGTAGTATTCCCGATTACATATAATTTGTAATTGCAATTACTTTTATCTTAACTACTTTTACTTGTAACTTCGATAATTTGAAATAATATACAAGTTCAATTTATTTTTGGGTCAGTGGGGGCAGCTACCAGATCCCTCGCTGCAACGCGAAAATGGTCTTAGAAGACCTTCCCTCAATTTCAAATTAATCAATCTTCATTAATTTGAAATTGAGGGAAGGTCTTCTACGGATTTTGGAAAAAAACATACAGGATGCGAGATGCGGTCACATTTGGTAAACTTCTTTTTGATGCCAATAGATCCCATTCTTGTATGGGATCAAAAATAATTTGCGGCTAGAAAAGCCAATTGAGAAAATTTTTTCCCATACTTTATGAAAATTGTTTTTTTTATTTTTCACATGCTGCTTTTTTATGCCAATCGATTCTATTCCTATCGTTTCTAATAGTTTCCTATTATTAGGTATTGTACTAAAAAGCCACAAATTAAATATTTTCCATACATTTACTATAAATAATAAATAAATATTATACGACAATCTTACACAAATCGACCTAGGCCCACAGTAAGCTCAATAAGGCTTGTGTTATGGGTACTAGACGACGATATATATAATAGATAAATATGGATAAATACTTAAATACAAAGAAAACATCCATAACTCAGGAACAAATATCTGCGATCAACACACAAATAAATGCCCTGACCAGGATTCGAACCCGGGACCTCCTGCTTCGTAGGCAGGGTCACTACCGACAGGGCTAGGAGATCGTCAAATAAAGAATAAGTGATTTTTAGGGTTCCGTAGCCAAATGGCAAAAAACGGAACCCTTATGGATTCGTCACGTCTGTCTGTATGTCTGCCCGTCCGTATGTCACAGCCATTTTACTCGGAAACTATACGACGTATCTGAATAAAATTTACACATAAGGTGTATTCTGTATGCCGCTACTTAGTTATGTATTTAAATTAAAAAAAAAAAAAATTTTAAGGGGGGGCGCTCCATACATGTATCTAAATTGCAAAAAAATTGTTTTTACCATATATCAACATGTGATACATCAATCGATAGGTCTTTAAAAATAATATTGAAGTTTTTTTGATCATTTTGTGATTAAGTAAATATTTTTTGATATAATCGCTTCGAAAGTCAGAAAAATTTTGTAGCCCCCCCTGTAACTTTTGAACCGTAAGTCCAAAAAATATGAAATTTTTTTATTATATACTTGCTACGAAAATTGTTTTGAACATTATCGGTTTAGCCATTTTTGAGCCATTTCCAAAAAACTTCTTCCATAGGCATCAGATACGACCTTTTGCTATTAGTTTGGTTCTTATTCCATTGAAGGTACGGAACCCTCTTATGCGTGGTCCGACTCGCACTTGGCCGGTTTTTTAAACTTTTCACTTAAACAACAGTCGTTTTTATTAAGCATACCTACCGGAAGAAACATTTAAGTAAAATGTGAATGTACCTGAAAAAAGCGGCATCGCCATTATATCAAAATGCAACTAGGTACAGGTACACAATAGTGTTGGAGGATGTGTGGTTTGTATTTGCAACTAAAGGATAATTTTCCAGATAGGTCATTGAATTATCCGATGTTCTCCCGATGCGGTCTTATCCCAACGCACTTTACCGTCCTCATTGAAAGCGATTTTGACCATCTCTAATTTCGTTATAGATACTAAAAACCTGGATTTTTCAGAGCAGAAGAGGACATAAAACAAATTAGTTACAAATAATATTATCTTCAGTTAAGTACATTTTATTTGAACTTTTATTTTGAAAGACTTGACACGTACTTGACACATAGAAATATAACCGCCATGATGAATGCTTATTTTGGATATTTAGAATAAAACATTATAATTGTGCGATTATGATACTGTAGGTAATGGCGTGCGTTGGTCAAGTAGTTTTATATTATAGGTAACTTTAACTGTTTCGTCATTGATTACCTACATACAATAGTAACTTTAATTAAGTAAGTACACATAAAATGGAATCATTATCAAAGCGCCATCTTACTGTAAAAGACCGCGATTGCTTGACTATTTAAACATGTCAACATTGAATTGTCATAGTTCATCTCAAGTATACTAGATGGCAGAAGCGGAAGCTGCGATTATAAAAACGCAAAATGCAGTCGTCAACCGCGATACCCGTCACCTTAAAGGTTTATTTCAAAGAACGAAAGTATTTATTTCAAAACTTGCGGATTAATTGGTAATATATATTAAAGTTAGCGGTAAAAACTTTAGTACACATAATATTATTAATATTAATATAATTATAATTATAAAATAAAAAACTATATAATTTAAGGTGCGTTGTCAAACTTTAAGATTTGCGGTCGGTTTACGTGCAGTTCAAGTAATGTTTAATTGCTATTTTTAGTTTTCATGTTTTGGTTTTTCTTAGGATTTTGGTTGATTTTATTAATTTGGACTACGCACTTAAACTCAAACGTATAAACTTCCATTCCGTTTTCATCCCCTTATACATACCAAATTTCATCTAAATCAGTTGAGCGGTTTAAGCGTGAAGAGTTAACAGACAGACACACTATAATATTAGTATGGATACGTATTATATCTCTTCAAGTAGGCTGGGGAAAAAAAAAGAATTATAGCCAAAAGCGTTTTTTAAAATTTTTAAATTTTGAAACATCTTGCTTCAAAGGTTTGAAACATCTTGTCTTTCCACTCTCAATATTTTTAACTCACTCGTTTTTGAATTATTATGAATTAACATAATAAAGGCGGTTTATAATTATATCTATTATTTGAAACCGTATATAGGGTGGTTATGCTAGTTTCCCGTCCGGGTTGCCGTCCACCTGATTAAACTGCTACAAATTTATTGGACTAAGAGCTGGCCACGTCAGATATGTCACAATAATGAGAGCAATAAAACCTGACTATTGTGTCATATCTGACGTGGCCAGCTCTCCGTCTACATGGAAAAAACTTTTTGAGGTCAAATTTGCCATTGATAATAATTATTTATTCTTTAATTGATATTTTAATTATAAGCTTTTATTTCAAAAACTTGAATATCAATATATCAATAAGTATGGACGGAAAACTGACACATACTCCACTTTTACAAAAAATGTTTTATTATAAAAAAACCTTTCGAGTATGATTTATTCTCGTATAATATTAATCTAAACAAGACCATATAAGCTCTAGAACGATAAGTAAGGGCACTTCAAAATTTATTATTGCATTACAAAGCTGGCAAAATCGATAAGTGGAAGAAAACTAGCACCTAAAAACTTACTAAGAGTACATTTTATTCAATAGTCCAATCTTAAGTAGAAGGAGTAGATTTTGAAAATTTATACAGGAAAAACAGCTTAGGTACACTTCATACTGATTTGAAACAAGGATTAATATTTAGAGAAATTTTTACAAAGGTAAAGCATAAAAGTCAGCCCTGAAAGCTGACCAACTAGTTCAAAAATGGTCCGGTCTTACCCCATCGTACCTTACTTATTGTTTTTTTCATTTTAGGGATTGTGAGAAATTATATTGGTATATATACTTATACGATTAAATTAATTCCATATCTACTTACCTACCTAATAATAATATTAATAATTCACCATATCTTTTAAATCGTACGAAACCGAACATGCAATAAACCATATAAACCTAATGGCGCGACCAGACATCGCAGAGTGCCGGGACAGCCGAGCCGATTGTTTCTTTCTTATTCCATAGTAAAGAGAGAGATGTACAACCTAACACGATGATGTGGACAAATCACTGACAAATGCACGAATGTGTTTCAACTTCAAGCGCATTTGATTGTATTCAATGTATCCGTCATTCATATCATAATATAGATCTAGCTTGCAACAGCGCAAAGCAAGAAGCGAAATGAGCAAATGAGAGTAAGCTGGCAACGTCGCCTCGGATGGAAACTGCTCGAACAAACGCACTCTTGTAATATAAATTATGGTAAAAACATGGACGAAGCCGTCTATGGTAAAAAGTACCCATACCCACTGTAAAAATTGAATAATGAATTAGTCTCTTTAATAAGTTGGTAGTTTAAATATATTGGGTAAAAAAGTCAAAATAAAAAGATTAAACTAACTACTAACTTGACTATAGTATGATTTGCCTTTTTTTTGTCCAAAAATACCTATAAATCGCTTAGGATCAGGATTGAAAATATAAATGAGAAATGAGATAAAAAAATAAACAAAAAAGTTAACATCAGCCTAGATTTGAACTCGGACATATCTACTTAGTAAGCAAGCGTACTATAACCTAAGCTATGTGGAACGAATTTCCGCACTCAAAATTACTAATCATATTACTCAAATTTGACACATGAAACATGTCTCTGGCTGCAATAGAATAAACGCCTATAAGTTTTATTGCAGCAATTGCATAGTTCTGATTATTACAGGCTCTACAAGGTTTTGCGTCTAAAACCTTTATTAAGCGCTTAATACGACTATAGTTATCGGTAGAACATTAGTAATGTGCTAAGAAGTAATTATGTTTAATTTCGCAACATAGAATTATTTCTGACCGAAATAAAACTTGCGACAAGTTTTCTCCAAACCAGTTTCATACCGATGATATATATACCTAATTATGTTATACAAGACCAAGCACGTATCGGTAGACCGAACCCAACTATATGCCCCTACAGAAAATGTAACATACATGCTCCAACGTGGTTTGTTTTCTTCAAAAACCTTGCACGAAAACACCTCGATTTGACGTGTTTGCATATATCGTCGCCTTAAGTAATCACTTCGCTATAACAGAATCTGACGGGTATGAACATAATTGAGTCACTGACAGTGCCTGTAGGGTACTATTCCCAAATCAGCCTAAACTAAGGCAAATGGAAAGGATTGGTCCATACCAAACCTATTCCAAAAAAACCGGCCAAGTGCGAGTCGGACTCGCGCACCGAGGGTTCCGTACAAACCTGTAGGTATATAGGGGTAGTAACTTTAAAATTATTAAAAATATTTTTATAATATGATGTAACGAAAAATTTAGGGTTTTCGCAATTTTTCCTTTATCTGTGCTATAAGACGTTGCTTCGTACCAAATTTCAAGATTCTGAGTTCACGGGAAGTACCCTGTAGGTTTTGAATCCCTTGCGAGTTTCGAAAATTTGCGGTATAAACGGCTGTACGAGTATGTTTTGATTGCGTTGGTTATGCAGAAGTATGATTTTTTCACAGCTCCAAGGGACAGTAGACCTGAGTATTTGATATAAATTTCAGCTTGACACCTCCACGCGTTCCTGAGAAAAAGGGTCTTGACAGACGGACGGACGGAAAGACGGACAACAAAGTGATCATATAAATAAAATAAAATAAAATATCTCGTTCAAGTTATATTAGCAGCTAATCAATCATCGAATAACAGGGACTTATGCCACTAAAATGTACGGCAATAATGTTGGCAAAAGTGTCAAGTGTCATGCCCTGCTAGCATGACTTACATTGTCGCGCGACTCTCCATACTTCAGTCAACTGTCGCCTGTTGCGAGAGTTGCAGAGAGGGATAAGACGATTGAGATTATGATGGAATACTGCCTTTTCGGCACTAGTAAAAACTACTAATCTTGAACGACTCACGAGGAATCTGGTTAATTCCACAGTAAGAGGTAACGTGAGTAGTAATCATAACGCATAATTAATCATACAAAGATGTCTCTAAATAAGCGTTTTAGGTTAATTGACCCAACAAGTTACTAAGTAACCTTTTAAGTCTTGAGCCATATTTACAACTAAACTAGAAACTAATTTAAGTCGGTATTTTAACAAAGGTTTAGTGAGTCTTAAATTACTACTCTAGTCCAGGACTACCTTGTGGAAGAACAACGCAACCTTATCGTGATGTTCGTTAGAATTGTCTCCATGTTATAGTTGATTGTTGAAATTAAAGTAGGTACTTACTGTCAGCGACAGAACTTTGTACCTTTTGACATTGGAAATGTCTTTTCGTTCGTTCCAGTATAGGCCCCGATTTCACGAAAAAGTGCGATCCCCTTATAACTCGGAAAGTTGTAAAGATATGATATTCAAAAATGGCTCGAAAGACTCATATTTACGAGAGCTGTAAGATGCAAAAAGATTTTTTCGAGAAAATCAAAAAAGAACAAAGTTATGGCCGGAATAGTGAAAAAAAAATCAATTTTTTCCAAATTTTTGATTTTGGCGTTCGATATTTTGGAAACGAAGAATGATATCAAAAATTTGAGAAGAACTCCTCTGGACAATTTAGTCAGCTACAATTTAAGCCTAAAAAAAAGACGATCGGGTTAAGGGTCTGCCGGTAGCCTAACCTTTTTGAAAAAAGTCAGAACGACATTTTTCACATTAATTTTTTTTTAACTGACTTCAAGATTTCAAAAGAGGAAGTTCTCAATTCGGCGTGTATGTTTTTTTTATTTTGTTTTTTTTTTTTATGTTTGTTACTCCATAACTCCTTCATGGGGAATCGAGGGAACTCCTCAAATGTTAATGGCATACATGTAGTGATTTTTATCAAGAAATCAATCATTTTCATTCAAAACAGTGACATTTGATTAAGCGGAACTGCTGATGATGATCAGAAGGGAACTCTTCAACGACGCATAGTTCACGTTTGGCGATTCCTCCTCTTATCGAACATACATCGGTGTTTGTTAAGCAACTAATTTGTCAGGACAAATTTCTGATGATGGGATCCATGAGGAATCGAGGGAACTCCTCAAATCTTAAAGGCAAACACATAGTGATTTTTGTATTTTTATCAAAAAATCAAGCATTTTCATTCAAAAGAGTGACATTTGATGAAGTGGAACTGCTGATGATGATCAGAACGGAACTCTTCAACGGCGCATAATTCACGTTTGGCGATTTCTCCTCTACGATGTGTTTGTTAAGCAAGTTAGATTGTCAGGACAAATTTTCGTCAAGCTCAAGTTCTGATGATGGGATACATGAGGAATCGAGGGAACTACTCAAATCTTAAAGGCATACACATAGTGATTTTTGTATTTTTATCAACAAATCAAGCATTTTCATTCAAAAGAGTGACATTTGATGAAGTGGAACTGCTGATGATGATCAGAGCCGAACTCTTCAATGGCGCATAGTTCACGTTTGGCGATTTGTCCTCTTCGCTATGTTTGTTAAGCAAGTTAGATTCTCAGAACAAATTTTCGTCAAGCTAAGTTCTGATGATGGGATCCAGGAGGAATCGAGTAAACTTCTCAAATCTTAAAGGCATACATAAAGTGATTATTGTATTTAAATCAACAAATCAAGCATTTTCATTGAAAACAGTGACATATTGATGAAGTGGAACTGCGGCTGATGCCATAAACATGTGAAATGTAAAATGAGAAAGGAATTCTTCAACGACTCATATTCACGTTTGACGATTTGTCCTCTTCGCTGTGTTTGTTAAGCAAGTTATTTAATTGTATAGAGAGTGCACCATCTACAATAATCCTTCACCGGCTTCCCCCATGGAAGAAGTCTGTTTTTTCTGCTTAAAAATTATTTAGCTATGTGGCTACCATTTCTCGAGTTGACTACGGATTTGTAATATATTAATTTTCTTGTACTTTGAACATTATTATATCCTGCTTATTAATCTATAAATGAAATATGTATACTTAGGCGCCACGGCGATAATTATTCAAACTTCGATATGCGTGTGGAAATTTTTCAATTTGTTTGTTCACAGCAGAGTTGGGCACACTTGATTAAAATCGGTGATCGATTACTAATCATCGCTGATTGAATAATCGCTGATTAAATCATAACATAAAACAATCAAGTCATTTCGCCATGAGTAAATCATTAACGACGGGCGCTGATTGATACTAAATTAACGCTAATCAACTAACTTGTTCAATGTGATTGATGAATGTATGATTAGAGTGTTCTTAAGCTGATTTATATTATTATTTACATAAGGCGTTTGTTCTGAATTTCACATATTTAACCACATACATATGTAGAAATTTTCATTATCCTAAATGAAAATGAAAATGAAAATGTGAATGCGAATGCGAATGCGAGTGCGAGTGCGAGTGCGAGTGCGAGTGCGAGTGCGAATGAGAATGAGAATGAGAATGAAAATGAAAAGCGCATGTGGAAACCGCAGCTGTGTGATAGCTGCCTTAACTGTAGCCGAAAACCGAAATAAAACCGAACAGGCCGTTTCAAAGTTAAATGGGAGCATTCATTTGTACACTCATACCAAAAACTAACAAAAAAATTGTCGATATTTTGGCCACTGGCATTTACGCTTTTATTGCTCAATATTGAATCTGCACTATACAACTTAAGACGTAAGCGCCAACCGCCAAATAATACCTTTAGAAATATTGTCACAAATAGCCATTTATCCTAAATGTATATTATACTCACCTAGGTACCGCCTCTGTTTCGTCAGGGAAAAAAGTGAAGGAGCTAGTAGTTACGAAAAATCTAATCAAAATCTAATCAATATTTAATCATCTAATCAACTAAATCGTTAGTTTAACTAAGCATACTGTCTTACTAATGTAATCACTTCAGCTAATCATGAGTGAAACTAAAAATCGACATGATTTACTCATGTCGGTGGTCAATCAGATTAGAAAGCTCATGATTGAATTCGTAATCATGTGTTCATATGATTATGAGTAACGTTCTCATTATTAACTTTAGTTTCAATCACGTAAATTTTTGCCCAACTCTAGTTCACAGGCGTTATGTTGAGGATACTTATGTTAATCTAAGAATAAAATAATTATCATTCAACGTCGTAGTTTTATTTTATAACTTTTTTTTATCCCGACTTTCTCGTCGCTCAGCGAAAATATTTTTTCGACTTCCGTAGATTCATTTCCAATGTGCTCGATAGTCGTGTGAGGCACGAAATCTGTGAATTTTTTTACAAAAACCATATTTATTTATAATGTTGGCCAATGGTTGGCCAATATAAAGAAGCATACTACTATAATACTTGATACTACATAAAGTATGGATGGTATATGGAGGATGTCAATCTTTATGTTACAAAAGTGTCCGTCAAAAGGCGTTAAACTGATGGCGCCACAATAGCATGAGCATACATTTCTAGCCCGGTCGGCAGTGACTCTGCTTACGAAGCAGCCTTGGTTCGAATCCCGGTCAGGGCGTAATTAATTTTTTTAACGGATATTTGTTATTATGTATATTATATTATGATTTTTGATATTATAAAATTAAAAATCCATTCATTCTTACTAAATAATTCTTTGCGGAGAAGAAAAATACTGAATATACATTTTATTTAGGACGTCATATAAGCATTGATTTATACAAAAAGGGAAATATGGTACCAGGCGATCGATTCTGTGCCATCAAATATATATTGAATTAGTCGTGTGGCAGAGTCTCTCCGTCACACTTTGTGCAATGCGTAAAATATGGAGGTGTCCCTTGCATACCCGTGTTAACTATAAAGGTTTATCTCTTTTGCCCGTGTGCACATACATTATAGCGGTGTGTAGCATTTTACAAGTGTGTACCTAGGTGCAAGAGCACATTTCAGTTTTGTTTACTATGAACGTTACTCATCTTCCTTTTTGTTTATGTCTATGCATATAAGTATTAAATATCGATAATCTCAAATGAAAAAAATATCATAGGGAAGCGTATTAAATGCAGTTTTTGAATATTTACATTTTTAGGTACTCTATATAAAGTTCATTTCATACGCATTTCATTTCAACTATACCTAGCGCCATCCGGAGAGATTTGGAACTATTGTTTACTGCTTACAGCTGGACACTTTTTCGTCCGTTCCGCTATATGAGATACCAATCCTTTTACCTCTGTTATCCGTGACATAAAGGATGACGAATCCTGAGAAGTTTACTTGACAGTGACCTGTCGTATTTTTTTGTCTTTGAATTCTAGTTTCGAGTCAAGACGGACTTACCTTATATTATAATTACACTGCACGAAAGACCGGCTACTCGTCGACAAAACCCTTTTTTAGGGTTCCGTAGTCAACTAGGAACCCTTATAGTTTCGCCATGTCTGCCCGTCCGTCCGTCCGTCCGTCCGCGGATAATCTCAGTAACCGTTAGCACTAGAAAGCTGAAATTTATTACTAATATGTATATCAATCACGCCGACAAGGTGGTAAAATAAAAAGTGGATTTTTTTTATTTATTAGGGTACCTCCCCTATACGTAAAGTGGGGAGTGATTTTTTTTTTCATTTCAACCCTAACGAGTGATATATTGTTGGATAGGTATTTAAAAATGAATAGGGGTTTCCTAAAATAATTTTTCGATAATGTAAATATTTTCGGAAATAATCGCTCCAGAAGTAAAAAAATATGCGTCCCCCCCCCTCTAACTTTTGAACCATAAGTTTGAAAAATATGAAAAAAATCTCAAAAGTAGAACTTTATAAAAACTTTCTAGGAAAATTATTTTGAACTTGATAGGATGAATGGTTTTTGAAAAAAAAAAATACAAAATAATTTCCGAACTAGTTTGTAATTTAACCGTATAAGCAGGTGTTTATTGTACCTGTAATTTCTACAAAATTACAATGAAATGATGTGCTTTCAAATAAAGTAAAAACGGTGAAAATCGGTTCACGCAATAAAGAATTATCCCATAAAAATCATCTTCCATACTTTAAGCTCCCGCGCAACAGTTTACTTAATTTGCCGATAGATGTCGCTGTACGTGGAACTCTCATATCATATCCTACATGGCGGTGTTATTAACTCTTAAGTGGGGACACTTACTGTGACGGACGGAAAACTACGGAACCCTACACTGAGCGTGGCCCGACACGCTCTTGGCCGGTTTTATAAAATTTCTTCTTATTTTAATTGTAAAATATAATATATATATTCATCATCGGTTCGGCCTAGGCCAGGTGGTTTATGCTTGATCTAACAATAACGTCAATAACCTTGTAGCTCATGGAAATGGTAGTTATTAAAATGTGTTGCTAGTTTACATAAAATCAGGGGTTTTAGATGTTGTTATGTTAATAGTGGTGAAATACAAACGAACACGATACGAAGTTAGACAAGAGTTTCCGACCTCGAAATCACACCGGGTCTATGACGAATTCTTAAAAAACACAAAAAGAATGTTTTATTTTTGGTTTCTAACATTTTTCTAACAAAAGACGTATGTTAGGGTAAAAATTCCTAAGGGTACTTTATAGTAGACTATATTTGCAATACGAGGAGCCTAATTAAATTTACAAAAGCCTCATAGGTCTGGAGAAACCACTCTTCATATATTTTTCAATATGTATCTTGAATGGATTGTATGTGAGATACGATTAAACCCAGTTAACGAACAGTTACCAGCACTGACTTTTACTATGTTGTTAGTTGAAAGAACCAGGATCCCAAAACTGCCTATATAATTATAGTCCCCGAGTAATGACGTCATAAAACATATTTCTCCCTTATTTGGAACAGTCCAAATTGGACCCAAATGAAAGTGCATTAAATAGTACATATATTTTGCACAGTTTCTATCCAAGCTCCGAGGAATTTTAGGTAAGCGAAGCCAAATCCGAAGGTATTTAGTGACGAATAATGTCCCAGCAGTGGGACATTACGGGCTAATAATAAAAATAATGTTTTCATTATTAGGTGCCTGTAATTATGTAGTTGTTATATATTAACGCACAATAGCAGAAAGGGTCAGGGAACATATCATATCCGTCAAAAATCGGCAAATAAACAAGTCTGCAGTAGCCGAACATTTGTTAGAATCTGGACCAAACTACTGGATTGAGCTCCATAATCCAAAAGTCCTCTCTACAGAACGTCTTCGTTATAGTAGGCAACTGAAGGCAACTTCGAGGCTATTGAAATTAGGAAGAATAAGAATTTCAATCAGAACGAGGGACAGGGGATCTCGTCTTCGTGGAATCCAGTGATCAGCAAAAGTAAGCGTGAAAATACTTGCACTTCCAAACCATCGGATGTCGTGAGTGTTGTGTGTAGGCAAAGTGACAACCCTAGCGTGAATGTGCATAATCGAGACCAACTGCGGGTAGTTCGAAAAACCCGCGCAGCTAGGAGATGCTGATACAATTCCGTGCCAGTCTGCCTGCGACCACGAGCGTTACGGCACGCTCGAAACGTCAGGAAAATTATAAAAGTAAGTGTACGCGAGTAAAAATTGTGTAAGTGTAAATCAGTAGCAGTACATTGTTATATGTAATTTGATTTTTATGTCTTGGGGAGTACATTTTCAAAAACAAGATAAACTCCTTGTTCCTCGAAGGATGTCCCACATAATGCTATTCACAATTTGTGTCAGATTTGGATTTCCAAATATGGGGGAAATAATTTTGATGACATCATTACTAGAGAAATTGTCCTGCCCAAGTTTATTTGCAGGCAGTTTTAGGGACCTAGAACTTTAACGAATAAATAACATAGTGTATGTTAACCGGTTTTTTTATTTTTATTTAATCTTATCTCACATACAACCCATTCAACACACATATCGAAAAAATACGTGCAACTTTGAAAAGTTGTTTCTCGAGAACTATGAGGTCTCTTGAAACCTAATTAGGCTGATTATAAGTATATTCCAAATATAGTCATGTGTTCTTAGAAATTTTTGCAGTCAAAAAGTGTTCTTAGAATTTTTTGCCGCTACGTACTTCCTTAATGACAATGAGAAAAAATGTTAGATACCAAAAATAAAACGAATATGTTAGTGTTTTTTTAAGAATTTGAAATTAACCCGGTGTAGTTCTGAGGGCGGAAACTCTTGTCTACCATAAGTATTTCTTCACTATTAACATGTACAAAAATCTGCCATACCTGATTTGATGCAGATGATAATGGCAGAATGTACCATTTCAATGTATTAGTTTAATTCGATCAAACTTAACTTTAAATAAAGTATGCTGGACTTGCCCACATTGACTAGTTATGCAGACGGGGAAAACAAAAACACATCAGTGTACAAACTTCATGGCCGATGAAATGAATTATTTCAGAATATTTCAAATAAGTTCTTTAACTGCGTATATATACATTAGTGACTCTGTTTACCAGCTCGAAGTCATGCTTGACGTTGTCTGCTTAGAGAGTTCGTATTACAGCAACTTAGCTACAGGTCTTACAGAAGAAGAAGGTAAGAACCTAAGCTAAGTTCACTTATGGTTTTATAATGCATAAGTTTAACGCGTCATTACTGGAAGCTGTGTAGAAAACAACCACTTTGTTTTGATGATGAAATTACGCAGCAGGGGGGGCACGTACTTACTTTGACCAGGGTGTGTCGGTCCCGGGGTACTGGGAGCCGGGTGGAGGACTGGTGGAGGCGCAGAGGTGTGCGGGGCGCGGCACGTGGCGGCTGGGCGGCGCACGTTGCGGCCGAGCGTGCCGCGGCGCACGTGGCTATTAGCGTGCCCGGTGCTCGGCCTCCGTCTCCTTCAATCCTGCCGCGCGCTTCTTCGGGAACGGACGCGTTACATATCGTATTTAACGGGACGTCGCGAGGATTGAGTGCATCAGAGGACACAGGGCCGGCGCGTGCTCACGATGCTGGCCCGTGCGACGGCCGCTAGACCGCCACGGGTACATCGACATGGGCACCGACACGGCCGGCCGGGGCTGGTGCGCGCACTCGCTGCCGCATCTCGAGCGCTGTTTCGTATCGCCCCCGTCCCCGTCGCCGATGGATCCGCCGGCGCCGGCTGCGGCACCGCTGATAGTGCCGCAGCATTTTTATCGTCGCATGTCCGTCATTCAACCGTTGCAAGGTACGCACCTTCGGCGTTGTTTTTAATTTCCTTACTAAGGCATTTCTCTATAAAATGCAAATTTTTAAATTGTGCAGTCTATGCCTGTCGTTTTTTTTATTTACAACCGAAAGTTTTGTCTGTACGGTTTTTAAAAGGTAACCCCAGGGTTAACACACTAGCTGGTGCTCTTATTATTGAAACCGTGGCTTTTGATTTTTAACCCCGGGTGTTTAAACCTGATGCCAAATTTCGGTATTTTATTTTTTGAAATTCACCCCTACAGGTCAGTCATAAACTGTCTCAGGTTGAGCTAGTACATATTATAATATAGTAGTGACATTTTACATATTTATTCAAAAAAATCCAAAATTGTTTGTGTTAGAGTATACATTGCCAAGTAATTATAATTTTTAATTAATTATTTATAACGTTGTAACCGGTCAACTAAATAAAACATGCCGTACCTAGTCTACAGGTGTTTATCTACTTTTATCGATTACGATTTTCAAAATCTATGAAAATTTTACATTGTTGTCAGGACAGTTTCCTAACTAGAGACGTACACCAGCCTACCGCTCTATTAACTGAGCTATGAGATTATGAAATCGCGGTTTATTGTATGTCGATTATTTCCAATTCATGCCAATCGTAATTTTACACACTAAAGACGGCGTCTAGCAACGTTAGTCTAATGATCTTACGGTAGATGGCTCTGGCCGCTTTAAGACATGTACGTACGAGTACATTAAGCAATTGTTGACGGAGGATGAAGGCGGAGATAGTACAAAATATTAATTGGGTATATGCAATGTAACTTCGAGCGCCGAATTGTATGTATATAAATACTAAGGTGTGGAAGAAATAGTACCCTCCATGCGGCCATGTAGCTCCAGGTCATAAACTACTACTATACAAAATTTCATGAAATTCTGTGCAGTTTTTGTGAATTATCGTTTGCGAACTGATTCATAGGCAAAATTCTCCTTACGCGTTTATTATATGTATATTTAGAAGATTAATTACATGTGTATATGTATAGACGACGGTGTGATTTCACCTTAAACATCACTACATAGTATAAAACAATGTCACTTTCCGCTGTCTGTCCCTATATGCTTAGATCTTCAAAGCTACGCAACGGATTTTGATGCGGTTTTTAGGGTTCCGTAGTCAACTAGGAACCCTTATAGTTTCGCCATGTCTGCCCGTCCGTCCGTCCGTCCGTCCGCGGATAATCTCAGTGACCGTTAGCACTAGAAAGCTGAAATTTGGTACTAATATGTATATCAATCACGCCGACAAAGTGGTAAAATAAAAAGTGGAAATTTTTTTTTTATTAGGGTACCTCCTCTATATGTAAAGTGGGGAGTGATTTTTTTTTTCATTTCAACCCTAACGTGTGATATATTGTTGGATAGGTATTTAAAAATGAATAGGGGTTTACTAAAATCATTTTTCGATAATGTAAATACTTTTGGAAATAATCGCTCCAGAAGTAAAAAAATATGCGTCCCCCCCCCCTCTAACTTTTGAACCATAAGTTTTAAAAATATGAAAAAAATTTCAAAAGTAGAACTTTATAAAATCTTTCTAGGAAAATTATTTTGAACTTAATAGGATGAATAGTTTTTGAAAAAAAATTACAAAATAATTTCTGAACTAAGTTTGTAATTTAACCATATAAGCAGGTGTTTATTGTACCTGTAATTTCTACAAAATTACAATGAAATGACGTGCTTTCAAATAAAGTAAGAACGGTGAAAATCGGTTCACGCAATAAAGAATTATCCCATAAAAGTCATCTTCCATACTTTAAGCTCGCGCGCAATAGTTTACTTAATTTGCCGATAGATGTCGCTGTACGTGGAACTCTCAAATCATATCCTACATGGCGGTGTTATTAACTCTTAAGTGGGGACACTTACTGTGACGGACGGAAAACTACGGAACCCTACACTGAGCGTGGCCCGACACGCTCTTGGCCGGTTTTTTAATAGATAGAGTGATTCAAGAGGAAGGTTTATATGTATAATACATATAAACCCCAGCCACACCACCACCTTACAGAAAACCACAGCCAAATAGCACTAGACCCTACTCATAGCGTTGTGTTCCTGCTGGTGAGTAAGGTTGCCAAAGAGCTCAAAGAGGATCCAGTGTGTTGACGATGAGGGACCCTCTTATTCCTTTAGCCGTCAATACACTGAATCTTCCTTTTTGTAAAGGGTCGGCAACGCGCATTTGACACCTCTGGAGTTGCATGCGTCCATAGGCTACGGTAGCTGCTTACCATCAGGCGGGTCGTATGCTTGTTTGCCACCGCCGTGGTATAAAAAAACATGCATAATAAGTATAAAACACTAATATATTTTGAGGTTTCTAATGTGATGAAAATAAACACATTTTTTGCGCTTAGATTGCAAACGCTGCCTGAACTCTACTACAGTATTGTATACTACAGTATTAAAATAACATACTACAGTATTGTACACTTTAAAAGGACCCTTTTTCTCAGGAACGCGTGGAGGTATCAAGCTGAAATTTATATCAAATATATTCAAAAAAGTCCCGTGCGAAGCCGGGGCGGGTCGCTAGTATCTAAATAATAAAATGGAGTTTAACTCAATGTTCAAAATAGGCATGCTTAGCTGGGGTAACTAGAAATAAGTTGCGGCGTAAAAAAGCCAGTAGAATATGTACTAATAAAAAAAAAAGATAAAATCAAGGAATCACTTTAACTACTTACAACAATAGTACATTTCGATACTAGGTCGAAAAGGATGCCTTTAATGACATTCCGTCCGAGTATCGAACGACGTTTTTTAATACAGTTGCAAAAAATATATAATAATAATAAAGCCATTTACTCCAACATATTTATAAACATTACATTTCTAATTACTTATACTATAATATGTCTCTAAGTTCGGTGTGCCGTAAGGCACATGCCTCCTCCAACTGTCTTCATTGTACTCTGTCTGCTGCAACCATCAAAATCAATAAAAATTACAAAAATATAAACAAAATGGTATATTTGAGGTTACTTTATTACTACACGAGTTACGAATTTTTGCATGAACGTAACCAAATTTTTTTTTTGCTTGTACGTAACCAAATTTTTTTTTTGCATTAAATAGATGTACCAATAAAAGTATACAAAAAAACATTACGATACTAAACTGAAATAAATGAGAACATCATATTTTATAGCCAGTTACCTACTTACTTGTAAACAAGAGGCGGCCTGTTGCTATTTGTGGTTCTTAGGTTAAAATCTCTGGATGCGTTAAGTATTTTACATCACATAACAAGTAATTTATCACTCGTTGAATCCAAAACTGAATTGACATCACATGATCGAGCTTCTCACAAGTTATTTTATTTAAAATATTTACTCAAAGCAATGCAACGTAACGCGATAACACATTAAGTTCAGAAAACATTTCCTTCGATCAGCCACATCTTTGATCAAAGAATTGGCATTACTGGTTAAAATTTGCTATGCACCACTAATCACCTTGTTTTGACTGTATTAGAGTATCGGCAGATTTTGGTTAACTACCGTAAGTTAAAATAGTATACCCTCCATGTTTTTAGTTCGTTTGCTGATTTCATGTAATATAAATAATTATTTTTAGGGATTTATAAGTTCTTATGTAAGTAAATTGTAATGTTCTTAGTGAGAATAAAAAAATATTGAAATATCATAAAATAACGCTCTCAACTGTAAGATTAAATATTATTTTTATTCCAAAATCAAGTAAAAGCAGTGATTATTTCAATTAAAACCACTATAACATAATATTAAACATGCATGAAACTTTTTTAAATTTAAAAATAAATTGCGGTACGAACGTTCCGAATTGTTGAACAACTTATGCTAGATAAAACAAAAAGAAAGATTTTCAAATTATAAATAATATTGTATTTTCATCATATCTCAAATAAAATTAATTCAAACCCAGGATATTTTACTTTATTTTTAACCGACTTCAAGATTTGAAAAGAGGAGGTTCTCAATTCGGCGTGTATGTTTTTTTTTTTTTTTTTTTTTTTATGTTTGTTACTCCATAACTCCGTCATGTCTGAACCGATTTTGAAAATTCTTTTTTTTTATTGTAAGTATATATATACAGATTGGTCCCGTTTTTGTCAAAACGCAGTTCTGATGATGGGATCCATGAGGAATCGAGGGAACTCCTCAAATCTTAAAGGCATACATATAGTGATTTTTATATTTTTATCAACAAAACCATCATTTTCATTCAAAACAGTGACATTTGATGAAGTAGAACTGCTGATGATGATCAGAACGGAACTCTTCAACGACGCATAGTTCACGTTTGGCGATTCGTCCTCTTCGCTGTGTTTGTTTAGCAAGTTTAATTGTCAGAACAAATGTTCGTCAAGCTCAAGTTCTGATGATGGGATCCATGAAGAATCGAGGGAACTCCTCAAATCTACAGGGCTTACACATAGTGATTTTTGTATTTTTATCAACAAATCAAGCATTTTCATTCAAAAGAGTGACATTTGATGAAGTGGAACTGCTGATGATGAACAGAACGGAACTCTTCAACGACGCATAGTTCATGTTTGGCGATTCTTCCTCTTCGCTATGTTTGTTAAGCAAGTTAGATTGTCAGGACCAATTTTCGGCAAGCTCAAGTTCTGATGATGAGTTCCACGAGGAATCGAGGGAATTCCTCAAATCTTAAAGGCATACATAAAGTGACTTTTGTATTTTTATCAACAAATCAAGCATTTTCATTCAAAAGAGTGACATTTGATGAAGTAGAACTGCTGATGATAATCAGAACGGAACTCCTCAACGACGCATAGTTCACGTTTGGCGATTTGTCCTCTCCGCTGCGTTTTTTAAGCAAGTTATTTCATTGTATGGAATCTAAGTGCACCATCTACAATAATCCTTCACCGGCTACCCCCATTGAAGTCGGTTTTTTTTCTTAAAAATTATTAATTGAATTTTTGTAAAATAAATACAAATACCGCGATAAATTTTTTTTAAACATTGCTTTGAACCGGATCCCTGGCATATTGGACAACGCAAAGCGGGTATGAGCGCTGTGAAATGTGAGTCCAAATTTCACTACAAGATAAAATTAGTGACAATATTGTTGCTTAAAACTGCGGAAAATACATAATTTAACCTGATTTAATACAAATAGCAATTATTTCAAAACACGTTAACTGTATCTAAGATGTATGCATTTTTTTAGTGTTCCGTACCTGGAAAGGAAAAAACGGAACCCTTATAGGATCACTTTGTTGTCCGTCCGTCCGTCCGGCTGTCAAGACCCTTTTTCTCAGAAACGCGTGGAGGTATCAAGCTGAAATTTATATCAAATACTCAAGTCTACTGTCCCTTGGAGATGTGAAAAAATCAAACTTCTAAGCCAACGCAATCAAAAGATACAGCCGTTTATGCCACAAATTTCTGCAAATTTTCGAAACTCCCAAGGGAATCAAAACCTACACTACTTTCCGTGAATTCAGAATCTTGAAATTTGGTACGAAGCAACGTCTTATAGCACAGATAAAGGAAAAATTGCGAAAACCGTAAATTTTTAGTTATATCATATAATAAAAATATTTTCAATAATTTTAAACTTACTACCCCTTTCCTCATGAACGCGTAGAGGTATTAAATTGAAATTCATATCAAGTACTCAGGTTTATAATACCTTTAAGCAGTAAAGGTTTGTACGGAACCCTCGGTGCGCGAGTCTGACTCGCACTTGGCCGGTTTTTTTAAATTCAGGTACCAAAGCAGAGGCCTCAGATTTTTTTGGGAATCAACAACTCGGGTTGGACTCGATATGTTGAAAATCGCTCTCTTTTCATAATTCTTAGCCGTGATTGGCTGGAAAAGTTAAAGGCTATTAAATTCGTGTTTTGTACACTTTTTTACTGTGCAATAAAGATTGTATTAATTTATTAATACCACATACATTTTTAAAAGATAGGAAATTGCCTTAAAATATCATACATATATTCCGCGCCTGGCCTGATAGTCAGCTGCTAGACAGCTGCGTGACAGCGTAGTCTCGGCACATAGCATCCAGCACTCTGTATTAGTATAATTATTAATCAACAACTACGTTTTTTGGGCTCTTAATAATGCAGTCTTATGAGCAGAAACGCTTTGATAATTGTTTTCAGCAACATCATGGTGTGGGTGCTGATGTTTCTATGATCGTCGTTTTTTTCTTTTAAATTGTTGGCTCAATACGAAGCTCAGGTTGTCGTTGTTATTAATTTTTATTATTTCTTCCTGCCCCCTACCCCTAAAACCTTTTCTTCCTGCGCGCAAATTTTGAATACTATGACTGACGAGTATGCGAACCCCCAAAATCTTTTAAGGATATGTGTTTATTAAAATATAGTTTCTCATTTGCCAACAACAAGTTTATGCAATCTGCACAGTTTCATTTTCATTGAACTTTTTTAGCCACAAAACCTGCAATGTATCCCGTTTCAGGTAAATAAAAGACGTTCGCAATCGAGCATACTCGAAAACATCGAACAGTTTTCAACCTCCGTGTCAACCTTGCTTCTGTACCGAGGTGTTGTTCCCTGTACCCTCTATTTGGCATAACTTATTTGTCCGAAACGTATTTCGCAAAACGGTTTTCGTCGAATAATAATGTAGTAGAAACCTTATTTGATATAATTCTAATATAAAGATATTCCGTAAATGATTTAGCTTACCATTGTTGTAGCCGAATGTTATTACAAATAAACTTGGTTAGCATAAGTGTGTTTGCCATATTTCTCAATATCCGAAAGTTTTTTGCATAAGTTTTTATACTAAATAAAAACTTTAAAGTGGAACTCAACTGAAACATACTAAAACGAATGTAAAGAGGTTAGGTTAGAACTGCGACGTTACTAGAAAAGCCATGCATGTATCATATCATATGTCATATGTTCCGTGCAAAACTGTCTTCAATAATTTTTTGCTGCAATTAATGTACACCTGAAAGTATACAATTTAGACCTCTAAGTTTAATATTATGTGTTTCAATGACGTTAGAATCATGCAATTCGCCCCTAAGACAATTATACCAAATCAATTCTGCAATATAATTTTCGCCGAATAAATTCTATGCACAGAAATTTATGCCTAAAAACGATTCGGAATATTTACTTTATGTACAAGTTATTTTCGGACCAATAACAATCTGCCAAAGCCAACTATTCTAAACTTGAGTATGCCAAAACAGTTTATGGGTAAAGCTAATTATGATCATATCGATTATGCACAATATTATTATTACCACAAAAATTATGCCAGAACAGGGTTAACCAACTTATTGATTGCCGATGAGCAGTTTAAAATCAGGATGTCTTCTAAGGGAATGCAGTTACCAATTCCTTTTGTAACTTAATGCAGTAAGGGTTTTTTTTGTAAATACCCATAAATTGTCTAGCGTTTGGGTTGTTATTGCACCGACCGTAGCTTCGAATAACTCTAAAGAATAAATCTAAATGATCTTGTGTGAAATTATACGGTAAAATAAATTTTGCGTTTTTTTTCGCTTTTCAACTAGTTTCGTAAAAAGTATTTTAAAACTTTAGATACACACCAATACACTAAGAACCAATGGACTTCCGGTTGCGGTCATAATATGTTTTCAATTTTATAGTGTCCTCCAAGTTACATCCTAGAAGTTTGGCAGTGGCTAAATTGGATGAAAAACCATCAAATGTTAAGCTGACCACTTCAGTACCTGCATTGTGATATCTTCCTAAACACATTTTTATAATATTTTCCCTTTGGTTAGTTGCCGCCAGACGGCAAATTAAATAAATCGTTCAGAGATACCAACATCAATACATATGCTTGCGTTGCAATATCTTCCGTTCCGCCAAATGTGACAAATCCGTCGAAGTCGTCACCGTTAAATTGCCTCTGCTGGGTATTTCGTCCACCATCAATCATGCAAGCTTTTTTTCACTATCTACGATCTATGCTTTGAGGGCTCTAAAAGTTTCTGCAGTAAATCCCGACCTACCCTCGACAGTCTGGTACCATTTTCCTATGGTAGGATGCGGCAGGCATAAGTTTAGTTGTGATCTCACGTATTTGTTCCCTGCTGGTGGTGCTGCTGGTGAATAATAATTTAAAGTTGGAGCAATTTTTTATTTATTGTAGGTCTAAATATTGATAAGGCCCTATTCTGTGCTTTAATTTTTAACCTTTAAAGTGGCTGTTTACCGACCTAAACGACTGCAAACATAATAACTAATGTAGTTCCTCTATTATGGATTTCTAGTTCTGATTTTTAGGCTACATTATTAGTCCCCGAAACACAAACCCGTTAACTTGGCAACCCAATCATGACCAAAGTGTCTCTCGCAATGGAGTCCGACTAGGCTTAGTTTTCACCGATGTGATACTTTTAGCAGTGACGATGAGGATATCAGAAGAACATTAACAAACACTCTTAAATTTCTTTCGTTCTTTCGTAATACCTATTCGATAGGTGTATTTTATTGAAAAAAAATTCTTACACATACGCGGAAATGTTTTTGTTACGTTAGTATTTTCATAGGCTCGGAAGCATCACATAGTTTCGGGTGCTTTAGTATAACTTGATATGAAAATACGTTGCAGTCCTAGGCCTAGTGCGAGGCCGGCGCCGGCCGCGACACCGTACATTACATACTCGTACAGTACCGAAAGCACTAACCTTTTAGGCTTTAAGTAGTAGTTTTAGGTCTTATTTCCACGCATTTTTTGAGAAAAGCACTATACATACATGCCTCGGCGGCGTGAGAACGCATGGGCGGTCACTTATTCCATATCCGGCCTCGCTACGCTCGGGCGTCTGTACTTACTTGGCCGGAAATCTTCTCAGCCTCTGCTGTAATGTACTATTGGTTGTATTGCTTGTATTTGGCTGGTATAGATACTTTTCGAATTTTTATTTCAACAACCCTTTTTCGGCAGTCAGGCAAAAAGGGACACAAGCCATTGATTTATTGTGTGTTCTACTCTATGTTACTCAATGACACCAGCGCGTAAAAAATCTGACATATATGGGCTTAACGCAGTGTCAGTAATAGTAGCACAAAATTGATTCAATCGTTTTCAGTCTACTAGTTGCAGCGTAGCTGAAGAGCAAAATTAATATGATAAAGTCTGGGTTGGGTGCCACATGAGCTCGCTGAAAGAAATCTAATGAATCGTGTACCTGTTGTTGATCGTATGGCTACATGTCACTGGATATAGATAGGCATTTCTTCCCCACTAACGCCAGACCACACACATCTACGGCCAAAAAAATTCAGAGAGCCATTTTATAGCCCTGACGTTGCACCCTCAGGTTTCTATCTGTTTCGGTCTCTTAAGAATTCCGTAGGTAGTGTTAACATCACGAGAGGATTGTCAAAACTACTACGAGTAGTCGCAGTTTTATGAGCAGAAATCTCAATATTTCTACAGCAATTTTATACACACTACTTACCTACAAAATGACAACTAGAACAAAATAGGCCATATGTACGAGTATAATAACATTAATAACTAAAAGAAAATAAAGCGTGTTAAAAATGTCTCAATTTTATAATGTAAATAGAATACGAAAAAGCTTTTTCCCCGCCCTAAGCAAATTTTACCTGATTTTAATCATTGTCTAAAATAGTCAAGTTAAAATGTGAGTCACTCAATTTCCTACCAGGCTCTCGCTAGCGGTTGTCACTCACTGTTGATATTGATGGGAAAATCGCCTTGGACACATAGAGGGGCCGATGTAATTGTGTTCGTTGCGATTTATTACTTAACCTTGAAAAGTGACGACGCTTTGTTACCATCGCGAGTATATATCTCGTACGTAAATCATGCGGCACTTGTAGCGCTATGCCTTGTTGCATCAGAATCAGAATCAGAATTTTTATTCATAAAACACATTATTTTACATGTCAGTTTTCAATAAAGTATGTCAAGATATAATTTTTATCCTATGATAAGAAAGTATTTACATTAATGAAAAATTTACATTAAAGTACTTACATTTAAAAAATCATCATCTAATAATAATCATCTGTTTGCGTTTATCTGTATATGATTGTAAAAATTATCTTGCTGCAGTGGCATCAGTCATTTGCAATTATGGCCGTTTACGACAGTAAAACGAATGTTGGTAGGTATGTTAACTCTCAATAATGTTTGTGGGGCATTTTTTTGTAATGTCTGTTTACCTATTTTATGGACAATTTCACAATTATTGAAGAAATATCACTTATAATTAGATCAGGTATGGTGTTCTACTATTATTTGACTTAAATGTATGACGTATGACTGCTCCGTGACTACTACATTTGAGCGCACGCAGAGTCGTAACTAAACTGGATATTTAAAATGTATGCAAAAGAAATTCAAGATTAAAACAAATTTCAACTACGTAGTCTAAATTCGTGGTATCAAAGAGTTTAAATTTCGTATGGCTCTGTCGTCAGACGGTTGTGTATACCAGGTGTGTAGGCCTGGGCAATGTAAACACGGGTGTTATTTTACCTCGCGCCACAATGGGCCGATAACGCGGCCGATAACAATCCGCGCTGCCAACCCTGACATTGGCACCGTCGCGTCACGGCTCTCCTCTCCGCAATAATGCGTCCTGCGTTCTCTTGCACAAAACAAAACGAATTATAAAACCAACAGTGCAATCTTATCCTAGATTACTTTATGGCAGTTCTAGGTAACACTTCTCAGAAGGCCAGAAATATGACCTTTCTACGACTGAACGCAGTATTCTGTTTTCACTTAGGGCCTGCGGCAGTTATCGTTTGATGTAATTAATAAAGTAAAAATGTTCAGATGTGATTGATTGTGACGACAGCTGTTTCGGACGCCGAGATTTAGGGTGGGATTACAGGTGACCACGCTACTTTTCACAAAAATAGTCTTGGTCGCCATGTCACTAGCTGAGATTAAAACAAGACGAATTGACCTATAAGCAAATCCGATCAAGTCTGCAACAATTTGTGAAAGAACGATATTCCGCTCCGTATGGATAAACCAAGCTTCTATGAGCTTGGCCCCAGACTCGACAAACATGAGGGGTATATAATTATTTAGGCTCCAAATACGAAATAAAACTCCTGTCAATTAATAAACATTCACCGACACTTCACAGAAAAGCGCAAAATCGAATTTCTTTCAGATTTTGAGGTTAGAATGTCCATATTTACAGTTAAGATAATATATATATTAAAATGGTAGAACCAAATAAGTATGGATAGAACTGTCGACCTGATTCAAAAGTAGTATGTCATTATGGAACTTGTATGTAATTACGGCATTTTGGCTTTGCAAAAGCACGGATTGACGGATCTAATGACAGCAGTATCTAAGCATGTACGATTGTACGTAGCGTTGTACCTAGCTGTTTTGGACTAAGAGCTAGCCACGTCAGATGTGACACAATAATGAAAGCAACGAAACCTTTCTAGTTAGATTGCTTTACCATCCTTATTAATAGATCCTTAATAGGTCCATCTGGCAGTTTTTAATGCGTGGAGTAAGTGGAGTTCAGAGTGACAGACCTACAAAAAATTTTAGTTGGAAAAAGGTAATACCAAAATAGGTAAAAACTGCCGAAGTTGTGTCGTTTATAGAGGACAGGGCCTTTATTTTAACATGAGAACAAAAACATTGCGTATTATTTAATTGCGGAAAGAAAAACAGTACCTAGGCCACAAAACATAAATTGGATTATACGTCATTTGGCACTAATTTCCCCCAACAGATAGTTCTGGCCATAATATAATCTAATTAATTATATAATTTCTCATGCATCAAACCCAGAACTCTAGGATTTGTTTTCCTAAAGTGGCATTCTTTGACCTCCACCACTTTACAGCTGCCAGATGTCCGGATCTAGAAACAAGCGTAGTATAAGCAAACTAACTAGAGGGGCTTTGTTGCCCTCATTATTGTGTCATATCTCACGTGGCCAGCTCTCCGTCTATTTATAGTTACGCTGTATAGATATCGATAAAATAGTAATATTATAAAGGACGTCACGGGTTCATAATATTGTGGCATTGTCACAAAATATATATATAAAACAATACTATTTACCTTAACAACTACATAGATCTCATGTTTATTGCCACCAGTGATAGCTAATAATCATTTCTAGAAAGAGTGCGATATATGTACGATTTCCTTGTTGTAATTATGGAACGATCTTAGACGACTGCAGTCATCATCGCGGTGAAGTGAATATCGTTCTGTGAAATGAACACACATAAAAATATCGATAGTAAATATGTAACTCAGTACAACACTGCTATTTAAAAACTGATTAATATTAATAGATTGTTACTTTTGTGAATAATTAAATTAAATGTATTATTTTAGTCTTTCATGATTAAATCAGGAAATAAATAATCCTTCACTTACCATCCAATATCTAAGAAAATAAAATCCAGCCACGAAACATCAGTTTTTTGTCTATCTAACTGGTTAGTTGTCGCTGTTCGTATTTATTTTTGTTATTAACATTTCTAGATTTTCATTTAAACACCCGTTTATTTGTCATGAATGTCATGATATGTTATAATTGACTGCTCATGTGGCAAGACAGAATAAAGCAAACGCTTTATTGGTAACGGGTGACGTGTAACAGAAAAACACATTATCCTATAAATACTGATACCTACATTTAAATGAGAAAATAAATAATCTTAAGCATCTTTTGATACATACTTAGTAGATATTATTTAATACGGGCATATTCTCATCTCATCATCTATAAGTTAAAAGTAGATATTTGTATACAAATGTTTAGATAAGGAGGGTATTGTACTTTCTGTAATAATTATGTCACCCGCTTATGAGTATCGGAGTAAGTAGTAAGGTCATGTTTTGCTTGAATGTAAAATTGTAAACATTAGTTACATAAACGAGACTCGGCGGTCGATAGTGAAAATTGCGGAATGCACAAGGTTAATTCTCTCTTTGAGTAGGATCGGCTTAGCTGACTATCTCGCGAGTTTCGGTGCAGAGGTGAAAGTGTTGGTGTTTTTGAGAAAGGAAAAGTAGCTTATTTTTTGTGGCCTTGTGAGCTGCGCGGGCGCCGTGTCCCCTCCCCCAGCCCCCTCGCTGCTGCTGATGAAAGTGAAACTTCAGTCCGCAGTTTTGGACTGCAACGCCTCTGATCGCATTCCAATGACAAGCTCGAAGTAATTACGGTTCGTACAAAATTACAAAACTAGTAAATTCTAGGTTTCAGATGGCTCTAAAAGAAACTGGTGTCTGCTTACGATAACGGTCGCGTAGGCACGCGAGCAGTTAAGTGCAAATGGACAACTCCGGACTTCTGAAATACGGGGTACAAACTTTAAAAAAATGTTCATTAACGGGGAAGGCCGGTGAATACTTATTGTATAGGGCGCTGTTCCAGATTCCATACAATGAGAGAAAGAGACAGTAGATGAATGTTCCTTAACTATATGTGTACGAAAACCATATACATAGTATACAGTCAAAAAACTTTCCCTATAGCGTTAATCTACAGCATTTTTATTTTAGTATATTTCAGAAACCGGTAGATTTCTATGTCGCAGCAATACGTGACAAAATATTGATCATTTTCGCGAAATTAAATAAAATTTAGCTTTTCTAAGGGCCAATGTTGGCGATGTCACTTTGACAGTTTCCCCATAGCCCCAAAATAAAGTATTTCTGATTAGTATTAGTAGCCTCTTGGCTACTAATACTAATCCTAATTGGCTAAATTCTTATTTACAACCATTTTTAACCGACTTCAAGATTTGAAAAGAGGAGGTTCTCAATTCGGCGTGTATGTTTTTTTTTTTTTTTTTTTGTTTTTTTTTTTATGTTTGTTACTCCATAACTCCGTCATGTCTGAACCGATTTTGAAAATTTTTTTTTTGATTGTAAGTATATATATACAGATTGGTCCCGTTTTTGTCAAAACGCAGTTCTGATGATGGGATCCATGAGGAATCGAGGGAACTCTTCAAATCTTAAAGGCATACATATAGTGATTTTTGTATTTTTATCAACAAAACCATCATTTTCATTCAAAACAGTGACATTTGATGAAGTAGAACTGCTGATGATGATCAGAACGGAACTCTTCAACGACGCATAGTTCACGTTTGGCGATTCGTCCTCTTCGCTGTGTTTGTTTAGCAAGTTTAATTGTCAGAACAAATGTTCGTCAAGCTCAAGTTCTGATGATGGGATCCATGAAGAATCGAGGGAACTCCTCAAATCTTAAGGGCTTACACATAGTGATTTTTGTATTTTTATCAACAAATCAAGCATTTTCATTCAAAAGAGTGACATTTGATGAAGTGGAACTGCTGATGATGAACAGAACGGAACTCTTCAACGACGCATAGTTCATGTTTGGCGATTCTTCCTCTTCGCTATGTTTGTTAAGCAAGTTAGATTGTCAGGACCAATTTCCGTCAAGCTCAAGTTCTGATGATGAGTTCCACGAGGAATCGAGGGAATTCCTCAAATCTTAAAGGCATACATAAAGTGACTTTTGTATTTTTATCAACAAATCAAGCATTTTCATTCAAAAGAGTGACATTTGATGAAGTGGAACTGCTGATGATAATCAGAACGGAACTTTTCAACGACGCATAGTTCACGTTTGGCGATTTGTCCTCTCCGCTGCGTTTTTTAAGCAAGTTATTTCATTGTATGGAATCTAAGTGCACCATCTACAATAATCCTTCACCGGCTACCCCCATTGAAGTCGGTTTTTTTTTCTTAAAAATTATCTTGATTATTTGTCTGTATTAAGTAATCTATCTTCTTTATTAACCATTTTTTTTTATTTGTGATTTCTTGTTGTGTATCATTTAATGTTTAGTTACAATTCCTATAATATACTTTACGTTTTATTTGTGATTTCTTGTTGTGTATCATTTAATGTTTAGTTACAATTCCTATAATATACTTTATCTACACTCATATTGTAAGTTCTCTAAAACGTGTTCGAAAACGGTAGGCAATGGATAGCATTACCACGACCGATTTTACTATGATAAGCTTTTTATCTGTGGCAGTAACGTAATTTTAACTTTTCATGCTCAAATATTGATGTGCTATGAGTTTTGATACCATAATGTACACCTGCACCCTCCCGCGCATCCGCCGACAGCCCGACACGCGCCTCCCCGACACAATCGAGTTGGTCATGGCGGTGCAATGGCGGCCATTCTATGGTTTCCGAATACGGCATTTTGGATAAATAATATAAGTGTAGATAAAACAGTGTATGCAACTGTACGTAATTAGGCCTTAAAACACTCGTGTGATCTTATTATGAAACTCGCCTACGGCTCGTTTCATAAAACCACACTCATGTTTTAAGGACCCTTATTACGTAACAGTTACATAAACTACTATTACGTAGTCGCCTTTAAGTTTTCTATGTTTACATACTTATCAACGTCTCCTTGATAATGAAAGGATTTACCTACCCATTTCCATGTTTTACAAATCGGATTATTACTTACCTACTATAATGATATTTCACTGTAATAATTGAGAGAGTTAGGCTCGACGTCTTGTGAGAAGGTGGCTCCTGCACGTAGTGGTAAAGGTCAGCACGAGACAATGGCCGCGGTAATCAGCGCTTTACGGTCCGCTGCACGCTGCCGATGGCGCGTCTGCCCGTGCACCGGCATCGCCTGCATGCGCACAGCCTGCACATTCCCCTATCACATCAACCATCATAAACAAACATACCTACGCAATAAACCCGATTACCCCTCAGCTACTTAATCGCCAATTACATGGCAATATTTACATCATTAGTAGGTTATCAGATTTATTTAGCACAATCTAAGTAACTGCCTTTAAAATATATTCGTACAATCACTGACTATCTACGTTAACTTCGTTACCTGCTTTTGAATTGTATACCCTGCTTCTATAACATAAGTTACACAATCAAACTAGTTGTCATATGTCGATACACTACTTACTTACGCTTAGCGGGCTGAAGTGTGGAGTTCAAGTTCGGGTTCCATTTTAGAGCAGTGATAGCCCGGCGGGTTATCGAGTCGGCGCGGGCGCGAAGCGCCAACTCTAAAGTTTTTTTTATTTAACTATGTTTAACTGAAACACCAGCAATTAGCTCTAGCCTTATTAATCATTTTGACACAAGGCACAAAGTGACATAATTAGACGTGAAGACATGGTATGTACTGCTTTTGCGATGTGGCAATGTCACGGCCAAACTGTATTTATTTATGAATTTCGATTTTAAGAGCTTAGGATTATTATTTTCCCGTCGCCATTTTGAAGCTGGTATAAATGGAATAGATGCATAGAAGTATCCATACAAGTTATTTATGATTTATTTATTTATGAGTTATTTTTTTATTAAGTTCATCATGAACTGAAATTTATTTGATATAGCTAAAGTGAGCTCATGAATGTAGGTCATGGTCACCATTTATATTAGCTTAATCACATTTTGTATTATTTTTAATATTAAAAGGAAAACAAAGATAAATGAAGATACAAGTCTGTAGCTATATAGCAAGTGCGAGTTATTGTGAAATTCCTGAAAAGCTTGTGAGTCAGCGTCGGCGCACATCTGGTCGAAGGAAAACACCATTGTCCCCGCTATCGCCGCGCGCGCACTCCTCGCAGCTGCTTGGCTACGTTGGCTAGCCGCACTGACTCGAAGCTGCTATAAGAACTACATGTAATTGTGCTGCTTATGGTTATGAATCCATAACCCATCTACTTATTTATGGTATAGCTTACACGTAACTCCAAAAAGTAAATAAACAAAATGTCATATATTCATTTGCATATAATTAAAGATATCACAATAAAAATATCCTGTTTCCTATATTGGCTACTTGGGTTAATATAATAATTTCAGTGCATACTCGTGCACTAGAAAATACTACGTACTTGTGTAAAAACGCGCAACTTATTTTACATTCACTAAGATTTATATACTTAACACTTACAAATAAAAATCGGCATAAATATACAAGTTATTCTTCTCGGCTGTACTTTAAAATATAATTTCTTAAGAAATTTATTTTGAGAGTAATACATTTCTTTTTAATCCTACGTGGATTCTCAATTCAGCTGAAACCTGGTTTGTAGCAATGTAAGCAAATTAAATAGTGCAAAGAAATTTTCATCCGATAAAATTATTGTAGGTACATGCGATAGCTTAACATAATTATAACAGTTATCTTATCATACATTCATCTTAATGATAAAATACAGTTTTTTTGTAAGTATACAAAACTAGAATTCGAAACGCTACGTTTTAAACTTCGATTTATTTCCAGTCCATGATCCTAATAATATTGAAGTCATAATGCAGATATATGTATAGTAGGTGTACGTATGACCATATTTTATGAACTATTGTTTTATTCATGAATATTTTTTTAACTTTGTGTATAAATCCATAACTAGGAAGGAAATCAAAATGAATGAAAGAAAAGTAAACCTCCAGTCCAGTTGGTTATATGTAGGTTTTTCCTGGGGTGGCGAGGAATGTTAGCATAGCCACGGTCTACTACATACGAAAGACATGAACGCGCGCGAGTTATTTCCTGCTTCTATTTATTCTAAAACCTAAGTGTGTAGTATAGAAACTAATCTTGCAAGATATCTAAATCAATATCGCATTGAATTTAACAAAACGATTTTTGCATTCTTATATACATCAGCATATCAGCAATTACGAATTAAAACTCTACGCTCATGTAATAATAACTGAAACAGGTGGCAAGTGTCGGAAGAGCCAGGCTTTGTTTACAAGCGGCGTACGACACGTGCACTCGTGTGTACACATAACATGCGCGCGACCAGTAATCAGTTATCGCGTGGAGAGTGATCGCGCATCGTATTATGTCACTGTAATTAAAAACTATGCCGCGTGCAGAGGAAGTGGAGGAAACGGGTGGAGGTCTGACAAGTGAGAGGCAAGAGTGGACAGGGGGGAGGTTAGAGGTGGGAGTGAGAGGGCGCGGGAGGGAGGCGGCACGCGTGCGACCGCGCGTCGGCCTGTCGCGCGCCGCACACCGCCGCGATCGCACGCCCCGCGCGTCCCCGTAGCGTCCGCGTCGCGATGAGTGAACACTGAGCGAGTGCGTCGCGGAGCGCCTCGACTCGTTCTCATGGAGTACCAGCACCCGCAAGCCCTTCAGCCGCTCGGGCCGCCGGCGCCGCCACCACAGCTGCTGGCGCCCGCACCGCACCCGCCGCTGCCCACGCTACCACAGCTGCAGCACGGCCACGCGCACGCCCAGGACGACGACCGTTGGAGCCAATACCACATTTGGAGACAGCACGTTTTCGTCAACGGTCAGTGGCTCGCACCCTCGTCGCTTATGTCCCGCGCTTCTCGCGACCAGGAAGCACGCAGCACTTTCTCCGGCCGCTCCTGGCCCGCGGCGCCCGCGGCCGTGGATGCGGATGCGAGAGAGCCGCGAAAAAAGAGAAAGTGCCCGAGCGCAACCCGCTGTCGGATGGAACTTTTCGGTTCATCGAGAGTTCTTTGTTTCGGCGATTTGTGCCTTTCACTCGCTATGATGCATACACGATCCATACGAACTTAGCTCGTCAACCCGAAATGTTAAGTTCAGACATGACAGTGACATTGTGTTGGCTCGTGATCTAATCAGGTCATCCTATTAGCTGGTAAACTCGTATCACAATCTTGTTATAGGTACATACCATTCACCCTATTCACTATTAGTGGCAATATACCATTCTCTTAATATCGAACATAAACCTTAGCTTGTACCTATTATATGTTATCACAATTCCGGTGTTGGTTGTTAAGACGCGGCGTATTATGCATGTAAATATGTATAAGCATATTTTATGAATACGGTGGGCTTCGTTTCTGGTGAGTGAAGACGCCCGGCAGCAAACCCGATTAGCGCGGAAGCCGTAGCGGAAGCGAAGAGTGCGCCGCTGTCTCGCTCGCCATGCCGCGGCCCGAGCCTGGCTTCTTTGCCAATGTGAGAATGATTAAGGTTGATCACGAGAAAGATTATTCTCCGATGGGAGGTAAAATGCAATTTTCTCTGATTGAATTAGACTTTTCTCGCGCTCTTGAGAGATCAGCGGACCAGACTCTAGCACTAACAAACCAACGAAATAAGAAAACCAAGAATGGTCAAATTTAGCTGAACTGAATAACAAATCAAATTATTGTTAGGACCTAGGTCACTTTTTCCTTTATATATGACAAGCTTAAAATTTAGCTCAATTGCGATCGAGTCGTTTTCGCAAAGACAACGAAATCTTTTGTCGACTAGCTTTAGATAATTTATATGTGGCACTGTAAATTCTAATATTACTACCCACTAAAAAACTTTCCCAAAAAGCTAACTACCTCATTTGAAACATGAAAACTTTCCTGGGTGTGTTTCTGTTAAAACAGTAACATTTTATAACTGCCGTTTAGATTATAATCATGTAAGTAGTATGGTTGATACAAGTGTTTCAAGGAACTTGCTTAAATTTTGATGGTATTGATAACGAGTTATAGATACTTTTCTACTTCGTAGGTACAAATATGTACTTACACAAACATGGAATTAACATCATTGGTTGAGTATAAGCATAAATACCCGTAATAATATGTGGCCATTTGGTCTTAACCTTGGCCTAGTCGTAATTTGTGATTTTGTTTATATTTAAAACAGATTAGCGATTTTGTTTTTGAAACAGATTCAGTAAAAAATTTGCTATTTGGCCAACGTTTTTTAAGAAAACTTATATGATATTGTTATAGACTTTTTTTATTGTGATCGTGCAGGTTTATGTCAGGCATTATATCTAAATCATTATCCATCCCATTTTTTTGGTAATTTGGTGGCTCGTCTTTCGGCATCTTATGTATATACTTGTTATAATTTGGACCAGGAACCAATTCTACGTTTTGGGTTTTCCTAGCGTTTCCTTTAAAAATCTCAGTGTGGATTATGAAATCTTCTCTACATATTGAGTGGGAAATGTTACTGCACCCTCCAGGTGGTTTTCATTCTCTGATTTCGATCTATGAACTGCTATCAGATGTAGCTGCGGTTTCACGGCTCTCAAAATAGTATACGTATCATTTTCCGGGGCTAGTTCACAATCTAAATATTACCAAAAGGGGCACTCTGACTTCAAATTCGGTCTTGGTCAATGATATTTACCACGGATGGGCTACCCTCTAACAAAATGAGCAGAAAAATACTTCCAGGGTTATTTCATAACCTAGCAACGATTCTGTTATGTTTATCTATTTTGAAAATCATTACATCTTTGTCACTCTCATTGTTAGAAAATTACAGTTTGTCTCTTTCTCACGCGGGTGACGGGAGCTCATTGGCACGTCCGCATCTCACGCTGGCCGGTGCGCGACTAGCGACAGTTGTTTGAATTCACTCATATTAAGTGCTTCACTTTTGGAGCGTGCATAACCCATCTGTCATTATTATATATCATAGGTCTTGGTTCGATATCACTCGCAGCACATTACTCTCGCCTAGTACAATAATAATAATTACCAGTGAAATAAGACCAAATTAAGTCAAGTACCAGATCACTGGTATACTTATAGGACTAACTAAACAAAAAAATTCGTTACAAATAAAATGACCACGTATATACAAATACTTGGAAATAGGTTGCACACAAAAAAAATGTAGTTCGAATCACGATTTACAAGAGAGCAAAATCACATATGTATATAGGGCGAGGGCGTACATAAAATTGCATCTAAAGTTCTAAAATTGAACATGCCATTTTTTCAGACATGCGCGGAAATGTTGTCGTTACGTTAGTGATAGGCTCGGAAGCATCATGTTTCGGGTGCTTTAGTGTCACTTGCTATGAGAAGTGTTTTATACTATACCGTCCATACCTACTTGGCCGGTAATTCCAGTTTTGCCGGCCTCTGCTGTAATTTATTATTTATGAGGAAAGAAAAAAGGCCTATAAGTGGTGTGAAATTTTGTTTTTCTCAAACATGCAATGAAATATTGTCGTTACATTCCTTCTAATACAGCCCCGGAAATATCCGAGTCGATATGGGATTTCATACAACTTTTCAGGCCTAAGTCTGCCAAGAATCTTTAGCGCCAAATATTATTAAAAATTTACGAATAGCTGAAATTTATTTTTTAATTGCTTGTCGTGATATGATGGTTATCGTATCTAAAATGTGAGAGTAATTAATAATACAAGTTTACGAGGAGACTAATGCCTTGTGAACGGAACTTGTATTTTTATAAGTTTAAATATTTATTTGACTGTATATTTGAGAAAACGCTTTACATAATTTGGCGTGAAAACGGATTCCCGATCTCGTATTCCTTAACTTGTAATGTACTATTTAAACCCACGTTTTCAAAGCCTAATGTACTTCATCAAGAGGATTCTAACAAGGTCATACTCAAATGAGTTTGCCAACGCGCACTACAGCCAATTTAAAGATTTCAAAGGAATTCAATTCGCCGACATTTTTTTTTATGTAAATACCTATAGGCACTTTAGGTACAGTAAAACCACCCAAATATATAGGTAGTCCAGTACTGCAACTAATGCAACCATGCTCCACAAGTTCAAGACGTATTTCGAAAGGAAAAAAACGGAACACTTTTAGGATCACACTTTATTGTCCGTCTGTCTGTCGGTCAAGACCCTTTTTCTCAGGAACGTGTAGAGGTATCAAGTTGAAATTGATATCACGGTCCTTTGAAACTGTAAAAAAAAGCTCTTAATTCAACGCAATTCGGCCATTTGAGCCTTATTTTCTAACACTTCGCAGGGGACTCAAAACGTATAGGCTACCTCCCATGGATGTCATGAAGTTTGGCAAGAAATCCGTAAATTATTTTTTCCATCACGAAAAAAGAATTGCGATTACGACTCGCACTTCCGTCCGGTTTTTGTTTTTCTATAAATTTGTTTATTCATTTACAGACTGTGTCCTACATCTGTCTTTGTTTTTGGGACTTACGAGCTTTTGAGGTGGATTTGTGTTGATATTTTATTTTTATTTTTAATAGGTCCAAATCGCACTTTACTAAAATTTTGACCTTACCAAATTAACTACAGTCACAAAATGGAGATAAAGGTTTTTAAGAAACCTTTTATGGGCATTTATTTCCCTACTATTGTACTGAATATTATTGTATATGTTACTGTGAAAGCCCGAAGTGGGTTAAACCGTAGGATTCACTAGTAACACCTAGGTTTTACCATCTGGTATCGGCAAATTGGTTTTACACTTCGGGCTTTTACAGTAACACATACAACATTTAGAGTAGAACCCTGTCCGGTTGATCTGAAATTTGAGGTACCTATTTACAAAGGTCCTGTCCACTTGTCAAACTAATATATATAACGATAAAGTGGCAATCAAGTGGCAAAAGTAAATGCACTCATCGATTCAAGCGCTGGTAGCATGGCGGTAAGACGTCCGATTTTCAATCCGGGTTTCGGTTTCAAACCGGGGCTCGTACTACAGTTTTTCGGTACTTATGTACCAAATATCATTTGATATTTACCAGTCGCTTTTCGGTGAAGGAATACATCGTGAAAAAACCGGACCTAATCCGAATAAGGCCTAGTTTCCCCTCTGGTTTACAAGTTCAGATGGTAGTCGCTTTCGTAAAAACAAGTTCCTACGCCAATTAATGGGATGAAGTTGCCAAGCGGACCCCAGGTTCAATATGAGCCATGCTAAAAAGCTGGGACAAACGCTAGGAGTATGATGAAATGCTGTCATCGAGTTAGGGCTTTCTTGTATTTTTAGCAAATTTTATTTTATTTTATAAGTACAAGCTTTTAACGCCAACTGTAGTTTTCTCAACAAAAGTTGCGTATATATGCAGGTATGCAAAATTTTTGCTGAATCAGACATCAGGAACCAGTTCAAATCTGGCTTACAATATTGTACCTAAACAACAATGTATTAGAAAAATACAGCTTGTAAAAAAAAGTGAGTGTCGGAGCACTCATAATGGAGGGTTCCGTACCTTCAATGGAATAAGAACCAAACTAATACCAAAAGGTCGTATCTGATGCCTATGGAAGAAGTTTTTTGGATATAACTCAAAAATGAGTGAACCAATAATATTGGGAACATGAATTTATAATTCGCCATTTTGCATCTTACAACTTAAGATACATTAACCAAATAAAAAAAAACGAGGTATATAAACGAGGTAATACTCACTGATAATTAAATATGACGTTGAGTTATTACCTAACATCAAATCAATAACGTGATTTTTTTTCGTTTGAAGGTTGGATTTCTGTCTGTGTAGGATCAGAAAATAATAAGAAATGGGCGTCTGTATTAATGCGCAATCTCACGTGTTTACTTATCAGGTAGGTACATAAAATTACCGCTATTAAGTTGAAGATATAACGCCAAATGCAGTTAGGGAGGGTCAAGACAACGAATATTAGAGTAGAGTATTGAACACACCAAATATCATATCGAGCAGGGTGGACGCAGAGGAGATCGTCAATTCTGGGCCACCTGATATAAACCGTATACAGTTTGTACTACAATGTAAAATAAATAATCATTTTATTACTAAAGTAGACAAAATATTACAAAAAAATGAAACGGGAATTAGAAATACTAAATAAATAAACATTATGTAGATGTTTTTTGCGATTAAAATACAGCAAGACAAGTCGTTAACGTCCTTATGGCATTGATATAAAGTTTAACTTCACCTGGACTGAAACGGGTTTGTTTTTTGGTTTGACACTGTCAATATCTACCATTACATAATCTGCGTTTTGATACTGTTCGGTAAGTTACAACATTGTAATATTAAAATAATATCTAAGCCCACGAATACGGAAGTTTAAATTAGAAATCGACTGTATTAAAACGCCTAAAGATTGAAAATGCGTATTTTTGCATTTTTGATCGGAGTTTGAATATTAAAAGTGGTTTTCATAATGGCATAATATCATGCTCCTTCGATAACGAAACGCATCTTTTTTTCAATTTTGCAATGTCAGATACTAGTGCTATCGCACTTAAGGGTGGTAAACCTTATCCCTTCGCAATAGGTGTTAGGAATGTCCAGTTAATAGTATCAACGATGGTTTGACAGCCGTCTTTGTTTACCGAAATACAGGAACTATAAATACGATCAAAATATGACTTTTTATTATTTCATCATGATTCCCGTTTTGTTTTTAAGTCCGCTTTTGTACATTTTCTTTAAAAAACCAGTACTTTTTTTACATTAATGTATAAATCATAGGCATGCACGCTTTCAAAAATTGTCCTCGTCATATTCAAGTTTTAAATGCATGATTTTTAAATTTTCCCATTCGATTTCGCAATTTTTTTACCACCGTCCTGATCTAGAAATTATGACGATTTTGTAAAGGTTAGAGTCATTCCTAAACGCTCCTAAATAATCTGGGCCAGATCACCTAACAAAAATTGACGATCTCCTTTTTACTCAATTCAAACCCAGAATTGACGATCTCCTTTATTTCCCAAACCAAGTAAATGATAAATACTAAAAAAGTTGGCATACTACAAATTATATTACACTCAAGGACAATAATAGGGCCGTTCTCCTTTTTCACCGACAAAGAGCTGAAATTTTCAATTTTCCGAGATAGAAAATAATAAATGTAAACAAAAAATACCACAACAAGAGTTTCTAAGGTGACTAATAAAAGTTATAAATGTTTTATTTCGCTTTGTTATCGACTTTTTTTGAAAACTTTGTTACAGATTGGTAATTTTAAGCGGAGACAGCGTAAAGTTTGACCACTCTGTCATTTTATGAACAATCGTCGATAACGTCGGAGCAAAACCAAATTGGTTAAAAAACACATATAACAAAATGTCTGTTAATATAAACAAAATATTCTGCCTACAGTCTACACGTCCTAAACCCATAACAAAATGTCTGTTAATATAAACAAAATATTCTGCCTACAGTCTACACGTCCTAAACCCCTAATAAATACTTACATCTTACATCTAGCACGAAGTTTTTACTACAAATGGTCAAACAAGCTTGTCTTTCGCCTTTTTTTAATTTCCTTTGAAGTGTGTCTTTCTTAGTTGAAATGTCGTTTCACATACGATTTTTTTATGGATACTACATTGAGATTTAAAAAAAAACTTTTATCGCGAGTATAAATAATAATTTATCCACAACTCCACACCAATGTATAACGAATGACGAACGTCTAGAAGTAGGAAAAGTGACTGAAGAGGTTTCCGTTAAGATTGAATGGTTAATATTAAATAATCAAGTCAATTACGGATTAATTATCAAGGTTACGCAATTTAAAAAACAATGTTGAACTCGTAGGTTTAAATGGTTTTCGATATTAGTTCACTCTGTACGTAATCTTTGAGTACTGTCGAATCATTTTTACTGCCGCGATTACGACTTTGACTTATACTCGCAAGAGGAAATGACAGATTGTTTAGTATTAATTAGGTAAAACAAATTTTAGACTAGTATTTTCTCTAAAAAAAAATCATAGATATTTGTAAATTTACAAGCCCCATACATGTCGAGATTAATAAAAAATCATGGTAGGTAAAAAGGTGAATGACACAAAAACGTGTGATAGAAATATCCATGAAAGGTGACCTGTTCTCATTGTCATTGAGTGTACATTACTCGGAGTACAGTATATTATATGTATAGTTAGCTCTTTAGCATCACATCCGCAAACCGATAGTTCCTCGACAATAATCGAGACTTATTCATTCATTACTTAACAAACACAGCAGTGCTGATAACATACAGGCCAATGTTTTTTTAGGTGATCAAGCATTATCATTTACTTAAAGGTCAGTAATTCTCTAAATAACATGAACTTAAATTTATGAATAGTTATATAATTGTAGTAGTAGTAGTAGTACAACACTTTATTGTACAAGAAAACAACGAAATACATATAACACAACATATACGTACAAAGGCGAACTAATTGTAATGTTAGATTGCATTCATTTGGCTGAATGCATCATTTTATCAAGTGAGGTGCATGTTTCTATATGTAAATATTTTCGTTACGTATAACGAATATAAATCACAAAAATAAACTACTTTTTTATATCCAGCGGTCAGAGGTTATCATGAACAAGTTTTCGCAACACAACCGGTTCTGTTGTGTTTTTTGTGAATGCGGATATAAAATGTATTAGTACCTAACGAATACGCCGTTATTCTTTCTATATTTTATAATTACACTCTCATCTCTATTATTTATAACATGAGGCACGATCAGCAAAATATTATGATGTATATTTATTTACGTACAGAGGGGTACTCATGCCGTTACGAGAATTAGACAATTAACGAATATTTGCATAGCTCGCTTAGTTTTTCAGTTATTTTCATAGTGTAATGTTATATGGTATTCCGGTTTGGGGCAAAGCAGCTGACATACAGACTATATATTTGTTTTACAAAAAAGAGCCATTCGCTTTCTGTACCTATAACTTAAACGCAGGTTCATCAGTTAGATAACTATTTAAAGAAATTAATATTTTAACTGTTGCGTCCCAATATATCAATCAATATATATATTTAAAAAAAATCTGACGTCCACAGCTATAACACTAGAAATAAAATCAAGTTTGCCATCAGAAGTAGTCGTATCCGCAAAGCATATGTATTTTTGGTCAAGGTATTCACATTTATAACAAGTTACCCGTCGATGCTTTAAATTTATCATTTCCCGCTCTTAAGAAATATTTGAAAAAAAAAACTTTTATGTCAAAGGGTTATTACAGGGTCGAGGACTATATGACGGACAAAGATGCATGGCCCAAACCAGAAACTACTACAAAATCATCTAACATTTAGAGGACACAGTTCAGATAGGAAAGCATATCAAACGATTTGTGAAGCAATCAGATTTGGATTTTATTATTATTGTTTTATTTTATTTTAAATAAACAATAGGTACATTGTCTGTCTCTCAAGCTGTTTTGGTATATCTTCTTATAGAACTGCCCATGATTGTGTCTTTAAAATCTAATGTATTACTGTTTTGATAAAATAAGTCCCGCCGAGTTTCTTGCCGGTCATAATACTTCTCGGGTCAGAGGTGTAGGGTTAGAACCGGTGGTAGTTTTTTTTTCTCTGACGATCATAAGTGCATTGCAATGTGCCTCAATTGAAGAATAAATATATTTTATCTTTTGCTAAACTAATAGTTTTACTGACTCTTTCTAGTCGTATTTAAAAGAACTTATGAAAAAATGTCTGTCTCCAAAATCTACATGTGTCATTAATCTGCATCCCCTAATTAAGTATAATATTTGCCCCTAACAATTATTTTTGTTACCTAATTCATTATATCGGACTCCAAATTTGTATCCTTGAATGATTATAATTTTATATGAAAAATAATACTCGTGTCACTATTTTCTGTCACCTGAATAATACAATCTCTGTCCTCAAAATAATGGTGCAGTTACCCGAATAGTAGATTTGTCACAAAATAAATAGGTTGTCTTTGTTTCCTAATGATATGAATATTACTAACCCAACAAGGTGTTAAATTAGTTACAAAACCGAATCATAGCACCCCACTGCCCTTGTTTGGTCCTATGCCTAGAGTGCTTTTACAAATCTGTAGGCGAAAAGGTAGCTCATCTCGTAGCGCCGGAGCTATCAGTTTTTAAGCAAAAATTATATTTACTAAAATAATAAAGAGTACATTTTATGCTGACAAAAATATTATTATTGCAGAGGCTTCGGTATCCTAAAACTCATCGGAGCTAGGGCGCATACTATGTATATAAAACTTTTGTAGCAAATTAGATGGGCTTTAATTTCATACTACTACTATTTACTAACTACTGTCGGCTAATGATGGAAACCTATATGTATATAGCTACAATATTATTATTAGCTGGTTCTTCCCCGAAATAAATAAATATCCCACAATTTGGACTGTCTGAAATAAGGGGAAATTAATTTTAATTACATCATTACTCGCGAGATTGTCTCTTTCAAGACTATTTGCAGGCAGGGCTGGAGACCCGGTACTTGTACAATCTAACACCATACTAAAATTCAGTGCTGATAATGTTAACCGGGTTTAATCTTATCTCATATACAACCCATTCAATGTAGTATTCAAATAATTTTTAAGAAAAAAAAACCGACTTCCATGGGGGTAGCCGGTGAAGCATTATTGTAGATGGTGCACTTAGATTCCATACAATGAAATAACTTGCTTAACCAACGCAGCGGAGAGGACAAATCGCCAAACCTGAACTATGCGTCGTTGAAGAGTAAAAATACAAAAGTCACTTTATGTATGCCTTTAAGATTTGAGGAATTCCCTCGATTCCTCATGGAACTCATCATCAGAACTTGAGCTTGACGAAAATTGGTCCTGACAATCTAACTTGCTTAACAAACACAGCTAAGGGGACGAATCGCCAAACGTGAACTATGCGTCGTTGAAGAGTTCCGTTCTGATCATCATCAGCAGTTCCACTTCATCAAATGTCACACTTTTGAATGAAAATGCTTGACTTGTTGATAAAAATACAAAAATCACTATGTGTACGCCCTTAAGATTTGAGGAGTTCCCTCGATTCTTCATGGATCCCATCATCAGAACTTGAGCTTGACGAAAATTTGTCCTGACAATTAAACTTGCTAAACAAACACAGCGAAGAGGACAAATCGCCAAACGTGAACTATGCGTCGTTGAAGAGTTCCGTTCTGATCAGCAGTTCTACTTCATCAAATGTCACTGTTTTGAATGAAAATGATGGATTTGTTGATAAAAATATAAAAATCACTATATGTATGCCTTTAAGATTTGAGGAGTTCCCTCGATTCCTCATGGATCCCATCATCAGAACTGCGTTTTGACAAAAACGGGACCAATCTGTATATATATACTTACAATCAGAAAAATAATTTTCAAAATCGGTTCAGACATGACTGAGTTATGGAGTAACAAACATAAAAAAAAAAAAAAAACATACACGCCGAATTGAGAACCTCCTCTTTTGAAATCTGGAAGTCGGTTAAAAAATAAGAGCAACTTACAATAGTTGTTTACTATGAGGTCCGTGTTAACTTAATTAGGCTCATTATGTTGCAAATATAATGTACTTTTACGACTATAGGGACTTTTGCCGTAACATACGCCTTTTACGGAAAAAGAAATTTTAGAAATTAATAGTATAAGATTTTTTATGTGTTATTCAATATATTTGAAAATGATCCGGTGTAATTTGTAGATCGATCACTAATGTCTAACATAAGTATTTATTACTTTAAACATAAAAAGTCTGTCATGCGTGATTTGCTATAATAAGTTATAAGGCAGAATGTACCATTACAATGAATCATAACATACTAAGTTTCTCTCTCTGCGACAACTGCGACTTAAATCTCGTGTCACAAATGATTTTCTGTTTTGATATGAGCACGTGACATTACCATATCGACAAAGCAACAATTGCTTTCTTTGTCGAAAGACGAGCCTAGGCTAGGCTATAACGGCGGATAGCCCGTCTGTTACATAATTACCTACATATACTACCTATCTTCCTTTATTGGTCGACACATCCCAACTATAGGCCTGTATTTTGATAGTTTTATTGTACTTACTTCATTCGTTCGACTCGTTCGTAGTCGTACATATACAGGATGAAATCGGGGTCGTGTAGGAAGCGATCAAAGCTAGATACAATGTTCATGTTAATCATAATTATTTTATTACTTCACTATAAGTAATATTGATAAACATTTTTTCAGATGTTAATTAGAAAAATAAATTTTGGCTTACAACTGGGTCTACTCAATGTGACGTCTTGCCTTTTTGCATACAGCTTATGTCAAAACTAATAGGGTGACCATGATTTATTTAGATTAAGATAAATTTTACCTGAAAATAAAAGCCATTTTCATTCTGTTTTGACCAAATACTAACATATGATAACAGTTACAGACTCAGAAAAAGTGGTTCACGTCACGACCCGGATTTCACATGTATATAGCACCTAATGAATAGATATGGGGACTACAAGTGGAGGAAGGGGACACTTGTAATGTTTTCTACCTGAAAATGGACTGGGGTAAATCTGCAGGGTTAATTTACTTAATATAATTCTTAATTTACTATATACATCGACGTGTGTGGTTCAGTACAAGTTTTTGTCTATTGTCATTCCGAGGTATGTACTTAACAGTATTTACTTTTTATATAGGCGGGCATGCAGGTAGCCAGGTAAGTATTATTATGAAAGCAATTAAAAGTATGTGTGTAAACGGTAGCACGTGTTTCGTTAAGAGCTAGATATGTACGGTGAGTGAATGATCTTCATCCTATGATATATAATAATGACAGATGGTTTATGCACGCTCCAAAAGTGAAGCACTTAATATGAGTGAATTCAAACAACTGTCGGTAGTCGCGCACCGGCCAGCGTGAGATGCGGACGTGCGAATGAGCTCCCGTCACCCGCGTGAGAAAGAGACTAACTGTAACTTTCTAACAATGAGAGTGACAAAGATGTAATGATTGTCAAAATAGATAAACATAACAGAATCGTTGCTAGGTTATGAAATAACTCTGGAAGTATTTTTTCTGCTCATTTTGTTAGAGTATAACCCATCCATAGTAAATATCATTGTCTTCATCTTAGTTTCATCTATGATATAGCGGTGTGTACTATTATTTTATTCTGTGAATCAGCCTTGAACATTAAACAGCTAGATTTTTAATGCGTGCCGGAAAATGCATTGCATTGTGCACTGAACTTGACATTGGTTGTTTGTTGACATTATTATTACTTGTGTATTACATGTGTGGCACGTGTGGGGCGGTTATGTCACAGTGATATTAGTCAATGGCGAGAAGCGCGCTATTCGCGCATTTCGCGCCCCGCCCGCTTTGAAAGCGTGTCCCCCGTCTCAAACTAATTCCTTACGTCAATCGTCCGTAATATAAACGAATTTTCACTGGTAATTGAACTCCTGCACTCATAATTAGACTTACAAGAATACCAATGATAAATAAATTTAGAATTAGCCTTAGAATATTATTACACAGGTACATATATCGTGGTCCCCAAACCAGATAAATAAAGCCAAGAGGTGATAAATATAGATAGAAATTTCCCTTGTTTAATATTATTTAGTCGGTTAAGGTTGAGGTTCTGATTAAATTCATAACTATTTAATCAGATTTATCAAATACCGTAGTATTTACACTTACCTACCTACACCGTAGTGTAGGTAGGTACATTATAGTAATTCTATAAGAGTATCTATTAGAGAGCGAACTTATCATTGTAAGGACCAGTTGAGTCTGTCAACTGGTAGAATCTGTACTGTACTGTACCTATTGACCTGTTTCATAAAAATTTAAATAGCCGTATAAAGACAATCCTGCAAAATTGGGAGGAAAGTAATGACAGTTTTACCTTAGGTTTCGTGAAATACCTGGATGTAAAAGAAGATTTAAACTTATAAACACCCATGATTTAACCTTTTAACCGCTGTACTTTAAAAAATCAACTATCAATTTTGAACTCGGTCATCATAATTTACGAATGTGTAATTTACGTGGTCTCATATTCTCATATATCAGACTATGACGGTTAAAGGGTTAAATATATCATGACCTTTACTATAAAAAACCTTTTTTTTTAAATAAAGGTAATGATATATATAAAACGTACGTAACGAAATATTGATTAGGTAGACTTGTACGATACGTACTGCCTACCGACCGTCACTGCGGCTGCCGTTACATATATAGTCGTAAGAACTATTATATAATCTGTGTCTATAGGTATATCGTCTACGTACATAGCCTGCAAGCCTCTTCGTTAACCCTAATATAAAATATAGCAAGTAAATGAAGATGTATTCGCGTTATTTCATAACTTTAATAATTAATATTTAAATTTATCTCACACTTAGATTTTTCCTTTAATCTTTTTATTCTACGAGGCAATCAAGATGTGCCATTAATTTCTGAATGGCTGACCTGCTTTCAGAATAGTTAGCACTCACGCAGGGGATTTGGACCTTTCACTACTTAGTAACAGTAGTGTTCTCGCGAAAGGCTGTTGCTTGGTTCGCAAACTTTTTTTATCAAATCGAGCATACCCGCACGCACTTTCACTCGGAATATTTGGGCAAAAGTGGCGACCTTTTTGCAACTTTCTCCTCGTCCCTCCCGCACGCCTCTGGGCTTCCCCCGCTGCGTGCTTTCTTCCGTGTACGGTGCGCGTGGGCACAGCGCGACCACTTTTACTTTTGACTCAACAATGAAATCTTGAGACGAGAAATACGAGTACATACTCTCGCATGGTTACCCCGTACTTTGCTAATTACGCCCAACTCGTTTTAAACTACGTATAATGATCGGAACTCTTATTCCAGCAGTTTTTTCTCATCATTGTAACGATTAAGCAGAATAACTTTTTTTATGTTAAAAACACTTGCTACGAAATGGTGAAGTGCGTAACTAAACTGGTGAGATATTTGTTATTCTTACAATGAACAATGAATGTTTTAACCACGATACTGATATTATTAGTACTACCTACGTAGAGTAGATCAATGTACTATTTAACTAGGTCAACCTGTTTTAATAGAAACATAATCTAGTAAGTGCGTATTTATCAAAAGAATCCTTAAATTTACTTTACTATTTGCACTTTGCTTAGATACTTAATTATTACACATCTTTTTGTATTACATACCAACAAACTTTTATCGTTAACTGTAACTATAAGGTAAAGCGCCTATACGAGTAACAGTCGTTATCTGTGCAATATCATATGTAAGTAAGCGAAGGGTAAAGAGATTTAGATCCAAAAATCTTTGGTGTTCTTTTGCGTAAACATAACGTGACAGTTCTTTTACGTATACAAAACATAAATCATAGGGTCTTTCTTAATCCGTAGGTTATTAACTTGCTACAAATCGGATCTAGTTGACCCAAAATAACCTTAATTTTGTAACTATTGAAAATGTCGCGACAGAACACGTTTTTTCTCCGATTTGACAATGTTCAAGCAGCCTTTTCAATCCTAAGGAATAATCATGCTATAGGTAGGAAATCTTCGGTTCACGAAAAACCGTATTTGACCTTTTTATGTGGTGTAGAAACGCAACTATAAAGTTTTCGACTAAATCTACAATTGACGTATTGTACCTAATAGCTTTGTAGTTTTCTGTAGAGTAGCTTCGGCGGGCTGGGACCGGCTTGCGCCGCGGCGCGGGCGCAATCGTAGGCTGCGAACGAGAGTAAAAGCGATCTTCCGGCACGCTTCCGCGTTGCCCCCGCCCCGCAGCCCGCCGCCCGCCGCTCAAGCCGCGCATAGCACCTTCCGACTTTTACTTTCCACCGACGTAGTGCACATTATTCCGATAGCGACACCACTTTCAATCTTTACGGCATAAATAAATATTCAACACCACGTAAATACTTTGTAGCCGCTTGTGGGGATATAGAATAGCAGAAATATTTATGTGCTGTAAGATAATAAAACAGACGTCTAAGAGACTTGCAAAATATAAACTTTCTACAACATAAGTTTAGTTTATTGTAATTAGTTTAGTGTAAAGTATTTTCCTAAAATAACGAAGAAAAAGGTGAAACAATGTTTTCGACTTTAAACTACATAATAGCCTGCCTTGAACTGAGAAGTCCAAATTTATTTAAAAAATAATCATTTCTATACTTTTCCGCGAAGAATAAATTCATCCTTACCTGTTATCATGTAAACAAACACTTGTCAGGGACTTTATATCATACTTTTGTCTGTGTTTATCACTAAATTATTGTTATATATGTATTTCCTTAAAGAAAATCACAGAGTATTGAATTCGGCCACTTTACCTACTTAACCACTGAAAAATATGATTTCGAACGAACAAACTTTCGTTAAATGATAAGACAAGTAGGAAATAATTCACTTTAGTACAACATTACTAGGATACCTTTAGGAATTGATATTTTATCGCTTTTGATTTACTGGTTTGCCAGATTTTATTTAACTTTGAATGCGACTATCTAACACAAACGCTTTAATTGAGCCATTATCTAGTCTAGAGCATTGATGAACTGATTATTTATATAAATGCAATAGAGCCCCCCATCCTGGGTTTGTATTCGATACATTAGAGCCGTCTACTTTGCATACTTGTTCGAAACCTTCCGGTATAAAAGTTTCTACAAATGTTAATAAGGTGATATGAGATGACTTTATTATACAATCAGATTTTATATCCAGTTATTACAAAAACGTAATGATTGTCCATTATTATTTAGAGCAATGTCGCGAAGTTGTAGTGTCCGCGAGGCAACCGGATGGCTCGCGATATTTGAGCTCCCGATGTATTGTGGACCCACCCTGTGCAACCCGAACTCACCCAAGTTGGACTTTGTTTTTCACCCTCCCCTCCCCTCATTGATTATATACGAGTTTGCAAAACTTTTTTCCTTATTTTTGTAATTAACCTTCCATAATTGGCCCTTATGTTTAAAATTCATTATTTTACGTTATGCGCGTTATGCGTCCATCTTTGGGTCACCGACTTACATATGTTTACCAAATTTGATTTCAATCGGTCCAGTAGCTTCGGAGTTAATTGGCTGTGACAGACGGACAGACAAACGAGTGATCCTATAAGGGTTCCGTAAGTACAGTCGCCATCAAATATATCGGAACGGCCGAGGTAGTCAATTACTTTTTAGTTGCGTACATATTATTAAGAGGCCTGCTCAGATTAATATGACGGGTGATATGTGTACATAAATAATTTGATGAACAAATTTGTTCAGACGTTATATGTATTTTTCTATGTACATTATTTTTAAAGCCTTGGGAATGCTCACATATTTATGTTCTCGACTGAACCTACTCATAAGAATGTATCAAATTCAAATTATTTATTTGTAAAACATAGGTAACATCAGGGGCCCCTTTCTCAAAAGCTTGTAACTTGTAATACAAGCGGATGTCACTTTTCGACATCTTTTGCTAAAATGGGACTTTGGGGACCCGGAGTATGTCCTAAAACTACGGCCAAGACCACCGGGGGATGGGCAGCAGCATCCTCGGAGTGCGGTGGAGATACTGCGATCGCCAACCCGCATGCCAAGCGTGGCGATTACGGCATTCACCCCCCATGAACAGTACACAAAAACCACGGCCCCGAGTGTCCGGCGACCCCCGGTGCCCTGGTTATGGTAGCGGCCAGGGTACTAGCGGGGTCAGGGGTGCTAAGAATCTCCGGCAAAGATCCGGCTACCACCACCGACGACTTCTGGCCCTGGCAACCTATAACACACGTACACTGCGGACCGACGAAAAGATAGTGGAACTGGAGGAAGGATTGAGCAAGTTGCGTTGGGATGTTATAGGGTTATCTGAAGTCCGAAGAGAGGGGGAGGAAACGATAATCCTAAAGTACGGCAACTTGCTTTATTTCCGGGAGGGCGACCAACAGTCCCAGGGAGGTGTCGGGTTCATCGTCCATAAGTCCCTCGTGAACAACGTGGTGAAGATCGAGAGTGTGTCGACTAGGGTGGCGTACCTTATACTCAGAGTATCCAAGAGGTACTCGTTGAAGGTCATACAGGTGTATGCGCCGACTTCGGCACACTCCGATGACGAGGTGGAGGCTATGTATGAGGATATATCGAAAGCCATGCATAGCTCCAAAACCTACTTCACCGTTGTTATTGGGGACTTCAACGCGAAACTGGGCAAGAGAGATGGTGAAGAGCTGATAGTGGGGCAATTTGGATTTGGAAGTCGGAACCACCGAGGCCAACTACTGGCTGGCTTCTTGGAGAAGGAGGGACTCTACATGATGAACTCCTTCTTCAAGAAACGTGAGCACAGGAAGTGGACCTGGATGAGTCCCGACGGTGCAACTAAAAACGAGATTGACTTCATCATGTCGACGAAGAAGCATATATTCAATGATGTCTCTGTGATCAATACGGTTAAAACCGGAAGTGATCACCGTCTGGTGAGAGGCACATTGAATATATGTGTTAAGCTAGAGCGCTCTCGACTGATGAAGTCTACGCTCCGTCCAGCAGTACTTCAAATCCAAAACCCTGAGAGCTTCCAGCTGGAACTCCAAAACCGTTTCGATTGTCTAAGCGGCGATGTGGACGAATTCAACGACGGGTTTGTGGAAGCTGTCCATAGTACTGGATCTAAGTTTTTTAAGGCCCAGCGGAGCAACAGAACCAAAAGGCTCTCTGACTCCACTCAGAAACTCATCGAGGAAAGGAGAGAAATGGTTCTGCAATCCTCAGAAGATGCGTCATTATACCGGCAGATCAATAAACGGATCTCTAAGTCCCTTACCCGTGATTTGCGCCAATTCAATACAAATCGTATTAAAGAGGCAATTGAGCAGAATAAGGGCTCTAAAGTTTTCGCAAGAGATTTGTCTATTGGGCAGAGCCAGCTCGCCAAAATAAAAACTGAGGATGGTAGAATCGTCTCATCCAGACCAGAGCTTCTGGGGGAGATAGAGGACTTTTATGGACAGCTATACACATCAACTAGCAGACCTGAAGTTGATCTGGCGGAAGACCCTAGAGCTAGACTGACTCGACATTATACCGAAGACATCCCGGACATCAGCCTGTACGAGATTAGAATGGCTCTTAAACAGCTCAAAAACAATAAGGCATCTGGTGAAGACGGAATTACAGCCGAACTTCTGAAGGCGGGTGGTAAACCGGTCCTTATGGCCCTTCAGAAGTTGTTCGACTCCGTTTTACTAGAAGGGAGAACGCCTAAGGCATGGAACAGAGGTGTGGTGGTATTGTTCTTCAAAAAGGGTGATAACGCGTTACTGAAGAACTACCGACCCATTTCACTTCTGAGCCATGTCTAGAAACTGTTTTCAAGAGTCATAACGAACCGTCTCGCACGCAGGCTAGATGACTTCCAGCCTCCCGAACAAGCCGGTTTCCGAAGAGGCTTTAGTACCGTAGACCACATCCATACGCTCCGTCAGGTTATACAGAAGACTGAGGAGTATAACCTGCCTCTCTGCTTAGCGTTCGTGGACTACGAGAAAGCCTTCGACTCGATCGAAACCTGGGCTGTACTACAATCTCTCCAGAGGTGCCAAGTGGACTATCGCTATATCGAAGTGCTGAAGTGTTTGTACGAGAACGCCACTATGTCAGTCCGACTCCAGGACCAGAACTCGAAGCCTATTCCGTTGCAGCGGGGAGTCAGGCAAGGAGATGTTATTTCTCCTAAACTGTTTACCGCTGCACTGGAGGATGTTTTCAAGACTCTGGACTGGAGAAGGCTAGGCATCAACATAAACGGCGAGTACATCACTCACCTTCGGTTTGCTGACGATATAGTAGTCTTGGCTGAGACCATGGAGAATTTGAGTACGATGCTCGATGACCTCAGTAAAGCCTCCGAGCGAGTTGGTCTAAAGATGAACATGGATAAGACGAAGATCATGTCAAATACCCATGTAGCACCAACTCCCGTTACAATCGGAGACTTTACACTCGAAGTTGTGGACGATTATATATACTTAGGACTTACTGTCCAGTTAGGTAGATCCAACTTCGAGAAAGAGGTCAATCGACGAATCCGACTCGGTTGGGCAGCGTTCGGGAAGCTACGGCACATCTTTTTGTCCAATATTCCGCAGTGTCTCAAGACGAAAGTCTTTGACCAGTGTGTGTTGCCAGTGATGACATATGGTACTGAAACGTGGTCGCTTACAATGGGCCTCATAAGAAAGCTCAAAGTCACCCAAAGGGCAATGGAGAGGGCTATGATTGGAGTTTCTCTGCGTGATCGCATCAGAAATGAGGCCATCCGCAGCAGAACCAAAGTAACCGATATAGCCCTCCGAATCGCTAAACTGAAGTGGCAGTGGGAGGGGCACATTGCTCGTAGAACCGATGGCCGTTGGGGCGGAAAGGTTCTCGAGTGGCGACCACGAACCGGAAGGCGCAGCGTGGGTAGACCCCCCGCAAGGTGGACTGATGACCTGGTGAAGGTCGCGGGAGTCCGCTGGATGCGGGTGGCGCAGGACCGGTCATTGTGGCACTCTTTGGGGGAGGCCTATGTCCAGCAGTGGACGTCTTTCGGCTGATATGATGATGATGATGATGATGATGATTTTTTTAGAATACGTCATTCGACTCTATTTCCCTGTAGATTCAAATGTCTCTAATAAACCTACTATCTACGAAAGCCCTGAAACGTCAAAAATGAACGAAAATACGTTAGGCGGCTGCGTCACGCGTCAAAACGCCCCATACAAAAAATGTGAGGTTTGTGACGTCACCGACCTCAAAGTTGCAGAAAACTGTTTGGAAAGACTAACCCCCTCATTCATAAACGGCCACTAAAGTTAAGAGATCGCTGATAATCCTAAAATTACAAAAATCTTCCAAAAACTTACCCCCTTATTCACATAAACGTCTACTAAAGTTAAGAGGCCTCTGATAATCGTTTGTCCCTTTCCGTCCAACCTATATGAGGGAAAGGGACAAACGATTATCAGAGGCCTCTTAACTTTAGTAGACGTTTATGTGAATAAGGGGGTAAGTTTTTGGAAGATTTTTGTAATTTTAGGAACGAAAAAATGCGTTTAGCATACAGTTTAGCATAACATAAGTTATCGAACTGAGGTTTCGAAAATACATTTGAGGTATAAAAAAAAATGCCTAAATTATACGTTTTTAATCCGCAATATCTTTAAAAAGCTGTTAAAAATTATTACGGATTTCCACTTATTTATATTAATTTGGGGTTGTTGAACTTGTTTATTGAACAAATTCAATTAAATATTTTTCACGTATGTTCTCCATTACGACATTAACTCCCTTATTCATAAACGGCCACTAAAGTTAGGAGATCGCTGATAATAGTTTGTCCCTTTCCCTCATATAGGTTGGACGGAAAGGGACAAACGATTATCAGAGACCTCTTAACTTTAGTAGACGTTTATGAATAAGGGGGTAAATTTTCCTTGTTTTCTAAGTCGGGGCTAGACATGCTTATTTTAATGTTTGAAAAGGGTTCCAACTACGCGAATTAATTATAGCTAAAATAGCGACACAGATATGATGTCATTTTGCACACACCTTCGAGTTAAATCTTCGAGTTGGTATTTCTTATTCAAATACATCATCAAGAATTCAAACGTACAGTTTGGGAGACGTTGATGCCACACAGTGCCGGAGCTGAACAAATATATATGCACGCACAACGAAATACTGGTTTACTGTGTGCGTATCTCAGCAGCTGGACGTTTGTCTGATTAGGCCTATAAAATTATAATCTGCAGGTATTTTATATAAATACGCAAGTAAAGCCTGACCAGAAATATTAGACGGAGAGCTAGCCACGTCAGATATGACACAATAATGAGAGCGACGAAACCCCTCTCGTTAGTTTGCCATACTATGCTTATTTCTAGATCCGGACATCTGGCAGCTGGAAAGTGGTGGAGGTCAAAGAATGCAAACCACTTTAAGAATACAAATCCTAGAGTTCTGGTTTTGATGCAGAATTATGAAAAATTATATAAATAATTAGATAATATCATTTCCAAAAGTTTCTGATGGAGGAAAGTAGTCCAAAACTACGTATAATGTAATTCATAGTTTGTCGCCTACTGTTTCTGTTTCCGAATAATATTTTTCAAAAACTTTGCTATTCTGTCACTCTGACATCCACCCATAAAAAGCTGCCAGATGCCCGGATCTAGCAATAAGTATTGCAATCTTACTAGATGGGTTTAATTGCTCTCATTATTGTGTCATATATGACGTGGCCAGCTCTTAGACCATATGTGATCATGCGCCATGTTGCGGAATTTCATTGGAACTAATTTCTTACCCTGGCAATAATTTTAATGACAGGATGATATGCATATGTGCGTGCGTGTGATAGGTTGTCATTGTTGTCAGTGTCATTGAGGCGGTTTACTTGAATAGTAATAACAAGGATGATATAGACATGGATGGCAATATCCATACAAAATCGCGTTCCTTTTATTTCAGGTTAAAGCACAAGCGTCATCTATTGGTTACACCAGACACTAAATCCTAGTTTCTAATACTTTGTTCGTCGCTTAACGCTGACAGAATAACTCGACTCCGACTCGACAGATGGCGCTGTGGCACTTCGTACCGAAAACAGACGTATAGCCTGAAGGTTCGAGGAACGCGATTTTGTATAGGCATCAAGGATGATTAAGACATGGATTGACAATGCCTATACAAAATCGCGTTCAGGCTATACGTCTGTTTTCGGTACACAGTGCCACAGCGCCATATGTCGAGTTATTCTGTCAGCGTTAAGCGACGAACAAAATATTAGAAACTAGGATTTAGTGTCTGGTGTGACCGATAGATGACGCTAGTGCTTTAACCTGAAAAGAGAACGCGATTTTGTATGGGTATTGTCCATCCATGTCTATATCATCCTTGGTAATAAAGAGTAAGTATTGAATATTTAATAATAAAAAACAGAAAATTCCCAAAATTATCTATAGTCAAGAGCGAAACATTGTAAATAGTGTTCATAATATTAACTGCTGTAATTAATACGCTAAAGAATTGAAACTATTTCGTTGTGAAACATTTTCAAATTAACATCAGAGTTGACAGGTAAACAAATCAAAATGTCACCATACCATAGAGAATAATACGCTCTATGACTATACTGAACTGTTGCCATATAAATGAGAATATATAGCGGCCTCTTGACAATAATCAAATATTTCTGATGAGGCATACGAAACGTGAATTCCTCGTCCCGTGCCAGTGTTCCTCAGTCAAGATGCAGTGTACCAACGGCAGATCGGTATGAGGAAAGTATAAGTTAGGATGTAGGTACTTGTTGAAAACTTAAACAACAACAAAATGTATCTACCTTCCTAATTTTAATACCTACTCTTGGTCTAACTGTTTAAATATCAATATAGACGTGCGCCTAGTAGCCACCAGCGATATTGTAAGTAGCTATATAGTCACTACATTGGCACCCTTAAGTAACAGTTCAGGACGGCTTAACTTGTTTATCCACCAAGCTAAATAATGACGCATAAGAGTTTCAATTATGTATTTGGTCTTTTGACACCCTATTCCTTAACCTTAAAATGGTTTTAATAATTATTTAATGTTAAGATTTATAGATATACTGATAGATTCATCATGCATTGACAAACTTCATTTGTTAGTAATCAATAATTGATTGCTAAATTCATACGAGTGATAACTCGGGGCACCAATACTAAAGCAATGTAGCAAAATAATTTATCGACAAAAAAATATGTCGATATTTACTGTCAACATAAATAAATATTATTTATTTTCTTCATAACAATTGAAGCGGAATATTACCTCATGTATTATTCTTACTCTAGCATATGAATGGCACTGACAAAATATTGCCTTATTTTGATTGAAATGACATCCGCATAATTTTATTATCTTAAAAGACTCGATATCTGCAGACATGATATCGATAATATCGAACCTTTCGGTAAATAAAATAAATAAAAAGATATTTATTCACTTACACAAACGACATAAATTACAATAACTAATGCAATAAATTACATAAATTGTCTAGTGAAATGGATGGAGACTCAGCGACTTACTTTTATAATCATATTAAAATACCCTAACCTAATATTTAAAATGAATAAAGATAATAATAATGTAACACCACAGTATTACAAAAACTTTATAAAATATTCAAGCAGGTCAATTTTGTGATAAGGCCAACCCGTAAAATATCGTCAGTCCACTGACACCTGAGCCGCGACGCGCGCGGAGGCTTCTACTTTCTCGTTCACTTTCGCTCAATTCACACGTTTACGAAAATGATCGCGCGCCGCCGGAAAACGCTTGCTTTCTCCGTTGCGCAAGAGCAACGGCTACTTCCCGCTCCCCCCAGCGCACCCCGCTTCCCTCGCACTCCTCACCTATATTTCCCGAGTAGGAAGTGTGGCGGTTATGCAACGGCTTTCCACCTGCACACTGCAACATTCCAATCGCGATACATACCGCAGCTACTGACGCGTCGCCGTCATATCATCAGCCCCACACGAAGCTGCACACAGTGATGTAGCTAGCATTTGATTGTGTACATATCTTGGAAGAACAGTAAGTAAGGAAGCGTTATCACCGCTCAAAACCGGCACCAAAACCGTGGTGCCAAAAGGGGTGAAGCTAATCATCCCTAATGTCATGTCAAAAGTTCTGAAAGTTTCATGTTGTGAAAATATTCGTTTTGTCTAGGCAAGAATTTTCGATGATATATATCTGTTATAATGCTGGCTTACACCATGTATTAGTGCAAGAGACCCACAGGCGCCAAAAATGACAATATTTCTTATAATCGGTATGTTCTAATTTACTTATAAAGGATGGTTCACGCTGTAATGTTCCGCGTCCTATACGATACTTCCGACACTTCATTTTGTATTGAAAGCGTCACGTGATCCTCGGAGATAACGTGATGTTCTCAATACAAAATGTTATCTATACAAAATGAAGTGTCGGAAGTGTCGTGCAGGACGGCGAACGTTACAGCGTGAGCCATCCTTAAATATTAACAAAATATTATTATATTACTAACTTGTTAAACTAAGGCGTATTTGTTACACGTAAACTTGACATTTCAGTTATTTTAATTTCAGTATCTTCTGCCTTTAGGTTTTAGGTATTGGGCCAAACCTGCCAAAATGTTTAGTTTAATCACGTTCGTCTGTTCGTTCTGCACATATAATATACATATTGTCATTCATAAACTCCACATTAATGAAATTTGAATTAGGTATGATGTCTTTGTGAGCCACCAAATATGCGTACTACTCAATACATATTACATTCTTCTAAAAATCCTTAAAATATCTTAGGAGTGCAGTGAATGTACTGCAGCTTTTTTAAAACTTAGTAACCGTGTTAAAAATTAAAAAATATGTACTAACTAGTATCAGATCTTGTATGTTTTGATGTTTTGCTTATTTATAAAAAACTGGCGTCTTTCATCTGTTTGAATCTTTTTTTAAATTAGATATTGGGGCCTTAACATTAAATTTGTATATATTATGTGATTAAAATAATGTTAGTATGATGGTATGATGATTAAAGCAGAACGTAGATATTTGGGAGGCGGTCGCGTCACTTTCTAGCGCTGAGTCTCAGGAAAGTGAGAGTGCTCACGTCACCCTCGTCATCGGTGGCGGCGCGAGGGGGGCGGTCCATGCTTGTTAGCCGTTCTGGCAACACTTTCTCTACCACTAAATTTTCAAACCGGAAGGTCGTACAGTATTCAGATTAAGTATAAATTATTGAGGTAGGTGTTAGTACAACCTGGTTCCCCAAGAAGTGACCAGAGATTAGATTAATATTAAGAAGTCTTACCCTATATAGAAGGCATATATTATTTATTGCATAATCGATGTCAATTAAGCTAAGTATAATACCTTCTATTATAGGCTGCAAGTTGCATGTAACAAATTCCTTCAACAGTTAGGCGGTTTTCACACTGCTGCGGTTTCCGCATGTGGCGACGGTGTGCGAACCAGACAGTGATATGCATGTCTATAGCGCTGTCACGCTCACACACCGTTGCCGCATTCGGTTGCTGCGCCAGTGTGATAATCGCCTTATTGTAACAGACAAAAGCAAATGCTCGAGCTGTAAAAAATACTCAAATTACTATAGGTTGCCTATAATACTTGAAGAGTTCCCTTGATTTCTTCAGGATACCATCATCAGATCCTGACCTGATGACAATGGGACCAACTGTATACTCTTTAAAACAAAAAGAGAAATTCAAATCGGTCTAGCTGTCTTCGAATAATCGGTAAACATACATTAAAAAAAATTGTAAAAGGGTAAAAATGTGTAATAGTCTTAATGCTCTTAGGGGATTGTTACCCGAAAACTGATTCATTTATTCGCAGTGCTATTTACCTCATGACTTTCACCAAACTGGCGACAAAAGTGAGAAATTCGACCGACGAAAGTAAATGTTCGGCACACACGTTCGTTAGGGCCACGGAATCGTTATTATCAACTAGATATATCTAAATGTAATTGTTTACGTACGCCTAACCTTGGAATCTCAATAAATGATCGAATCCCTTTTCAACCGACTTCAAGATTTCGAAGGACGGAAGGAAGATTTTTTTATGTATGTTCACCGATTATTAGAAGACGGCGGGAACTATTTGGAAAATTCTTTTTTTGTACGATTTTATACTTCACAGGTGTTTGTGACCTGGTCAGGATCTGATGATGGGTTCTGGGATGGAGAAATCGAGGAAACTCTTCAAATATCATAAGCACACCTATAAGTACAGTGACATAAATATTTTTTACGGAAAGGTAGAGTCTAAGTGAAGTCGGTTCTTTTTTGTTTAAAATTATTCTTAGACAAATCATTATCAAAATATGTAGGTAAAGGGATATACATACATTTGATGTTTTGATTTGAATGTCGTTATGACTTAGCCAGTAATAAAGGTAGTGAAGCTAGTGCAGCAGTAGAGTCGTATTGTGCAACAAGAGAGAGGGGTATGTGGTGCATTGTGCGCGCGAGTGAAGCGTGCCGGGCGCTGGCGCACGTAACTCTGACAAGTGGGTTAGCTTACACTTCCCGTTTCCGCACTCCCCTCCCCTCTGCCGTTCCGCTGCGGCGGTGCGGTTTTTCTCGAGGAAACTCGCGCGCACGCCGCCCGATCGCGTGTCTAGCAACTCCCACGATCGTTATTGTGTCACTAGTTTCTGTTGACGTATCAATACAAACATCGTTGTTTATGTTTGTAGCAGACACTTGGAAACGATGATCGACGCATAATCTGGCGCAGCTATTCAGCTAAAACAACAGGAAAATGATTCTCAGCTAAATTACATAAATGTTCAAGTTTTAAACATAATTCTGAGCTATTATCATTCTGTTTATAAGTACATATATTGTCATATAAGTATATATATATATATATATATATATATATATATATATATATATATATATATATATACTATACCGGCTGCCTCTGACCATGGAGCTTTAAATGCGAGGGCTTTAAATGTGAATTGCGCTCTTGAAACTGAGTTACTTTTAGTCCAAAACTATTTTAATAAAGGTTATTGAACGATTATATTATTTTCATAACAAATATGTACATAGTTACTATTTTAATGTACGTCATCCAATAAAGCAATCGACATCGTCTGACAGTGTCTGTAACACTTCAAAAACTGATGATTTTGCAGTAGGTACATTGCTTGCTCAATAAGTTTTGAACTGTATTTTATTAAAAATTCAGTTATTTTCAAAAATTGTAGTTCAATTGTATTTCAGTTGGGCAAAATCCACCCATACATTTAAAGCCATGGTCGGAGGGACGTTGTGTATAAGAACAATTAAGAATATCCATAAACACATTTTGTGTGTTTTTTGGGGTTCCGTACCTCGAAAGGAAAAAACGGAACCCTTATAGTTGGGTCATCAGCATCACATTAGGTAAAAACCGAACACGTATCTTCAATTTTAGATTTTCTTCAAGTTTTCATCAGTAGGTATGTAGAGATAATGAATGACCCGTAGATTTTGTTGTGCTTAGCAACATTAACAGCAATATCCACAATTGATTATGATTATAGCAACATTGACGCGTGCCGGCAAAAATAAAAAGGTTATATGATTAGTAGGCAGATAGGTAGATTAGGTAGAGACGACACGCTATGTTAATGCGGCGGCTCGCCTTGGGCCGCGCTGCGCTGCCGGCGCCGCTCCGTACGTTCTGCCTCGAACCTTTGCATCACTTTCGTATGAGGCTGTACTCTACTACCTGACCAATGACCAATAAATGCACCGTGGCTTGCTCGTAACACTATCATTTTATGACTGTCGCCGAGTAACATTTACATGTATACCGCAAGATCTCTGAACAACCTTTCAAACCGAAGATAATAAAATCTATATACACATTTTATATTACTACTTATATTATATGTAGGTCTACACTACCTACACTACACGGTTATCTCTTAAATCTGAACTAAAATCAATCAATCCATACTTGGTGTGTAAAGGTGCGACCACACCGCTGCTTAAAATACGGCGACGTTACGGAATCGCAGTGACGCATCGTATCCGCACCGTTTTTATCGCATGCCCTCCACACCGCTGCTCAAAATACGCAGACGCAACGTGTACGTGACGTGCCCCATACGAAATATTTTGACACGAACCTTCCAAACCGTATTTTGAGCAGCGGTGTGGAGGGCATGCGATAAAAACGGTACGGATACGATGCGTCACTGCGATTCCGTAGCGTCACCGTATTTTGAGCAGCGGTGTGGAGGGCATGCGATAAAAAAACCGGCCAAGAGCGTGTCGGGCCACGCTCAGTGTAGGGTTCCGTAGTTTTCCGTCCGTCACAGTAAGTGTCCCCACTTAAGAGTTAATAACACCGCCATGTAGGATATGATATGAGAGTTCCACGTACAGCGACATATATCGGCAAATTAAGTAAACTATTGCGCGCGAGCTTAAAGTATGGAAGATGATTTTTATGGAATAATTCTTTATTGCGTGAACCGATTTTCACCGTTTTTACTTTATTTGAAAGCACGTCATTTCATTGTAATTTTGTACAAATTACAGGTACAATAAACACCTGCTTATACGGTTAAATTACAAACTTAGTTCAGAAATTATTTTGTAATTTTTTTTCAAAAACTATTCATCCTATCAAGTTCAAAATAATTTTCCTAGAAAGTTTTTATGAAGTTCTACTTTTGAGATTTTTTTCATATTTTTAAAACTTATGGTTCAAAAGTTAGAGGGGGGGGACGCATATTTTTTTACTTCTGGAGCGATTATTTCCGAAAATATTTACATTATCGAAAAATGATTTTAGTAAACCCCTATTCATTTTTAAATACCTATCCAACAATATATCACACGTTAGGGTTGAAATGAAAAAAAAAAACACTCCCCACTTTACGTATAGGTGAGGCACCCTAATAATAAAAAAATTCCACTTTTTATTTTACCACTTTGTCGGCGTGATTGATATACATATTAGTACCAAATTTCAGCTTTCTAGTGCTAACGGTCACTGAGATTATCCGCGGACGGACGGACGGACGGACGGGCAGACATGGCGAAACTATAAGGGTTCCTAGTTGACTACGGAACCCTAAAAACGGTATGGATACAATGCGTCACTGCGATTCCGTAACGTTACCGTATTTTAAGCAGCGGTGTGGTCGCACCTTACTTGATAAAAGGATTTTCCTCGCGTCCTAGAGATCGCATTAATGTTATTAGGTATATTGGCTATGATTTTGTACAGTTAAATCACATCACTGGGTATTTACCCCGAGAAAAATAACATTATTTATACTGTACATTTTCTGCCAGGTGGACCAGAAAATCCGTTCGAAAATACCAAAAGCGCCCTGAAAGAGTTCCTATAGAGGTTTACCGATAGGTGATTATAGGTGACAAACTTGACTTAGAGTGAACGTCGATAACTCCTAATAAAGTAACAAAAATACCTCAGCACTGAACTGATGGTGCTCGCGGCATGCTCGTCGTGTTTAGATATTTATGATGTCCCCTGCAGCGCAGGATGTGGTTGCACCATAGAGTACTTCTAATTTAGGACAAGATTGTTCGGGCTTTAGCATAGCAGAACTCTTATGACCTTCTGGAGTTAAAGTAACCCTACTGTGAGACTAGGTCCGTATGAATAAATACAATGTAATGATTATTAAAAGTGTAGCTACACGTGAAGGTACAGACGTTTACAATTAGTGTAAGTTAGGTGGGATTGAGTGAAGTACAGGCGAGGTGTTCGCCGCGCGTGAGCCGTCACGTGTGCGGCCCGGCCGCGCCCGCACCCCGCGCGCGCCGCAAGCCGCGCTCCGCAGCCTGATCAGCACGTGCCCTGCCATGTGACCACCACCCTCAACAGCCCTCTCCGTTTCATTCCTATACACGTGTTGTTATTTGATTGTTTATTTTCAATCTATTGTTCCAATTTTTGCGAAATCCAATTAGTTAGCCTTTCGCCTGGAAACGTCATTCCCAACTTGTTATAGGGATATTATATTAGGTACCGGTACCTAGGTATTGCTTTGCACGTAAACCTAATTGGCCTAAAGAGGTCGAAAAGCGGATAATTCACTTTAAATGATTCTTATTTCAATCGTGCCTAACAAACCGTGATTGCCTTGACGATCGAAATGACAGATGACGTCATTATGACGTCATTAATTCATTCTCATCATTTCTACAAGTACGAGCGGTGAAGGCAATAGCTGCGTATTGCATTATAATCGTTTTTACGGAAGCCAACTAGATGCGATGTGCTGTCATGTGTAGTGTGTTTCGGAGGCGGCGGACGCGATGCCGTATCGACCGCGACTTAAGGCCAATCGAGCTCAGTTTTGTGGAGATCAACATATTTGTACTGGCGATCAAGATTTACGTACTTAACTACCTTTTTCTTTTTACAATTACCATTAAATATTCACCCAGTGATACCTTCTTCTTGATTTATCTCTCAATGTCGTAGAAAATGACACATACTACTTTTAACACTGTAGTTATCAATTGGTTTATGTACGATACGTATCATGCAGGGATCGGGAACCGTTTGACAATGTGACAATGTGATAATATGGAGTCATTACATACTAATATAATAGAGTTCTACATAAACAGCATAAATTAATTCAAAGTATTTAAGGCTATTTTGGAGTTTTTGCAAAGAACGGTTCCCGATCCCTGGTATCATGTATTTAATTACTAACTAATCTCACATAGTATGGTTTCTATTTACTAGCAATTTTAGAATTGTTTCTATGTTCTATGTTAAAATATTTAATCTATAAAATTTTGGCCGGTGCGATTATTATTTAAATTTTTTCGCTCAAATTTGGTGCACTGCGATTATAATTTCCAATGTAAATAAGGTCCAACTTTGTAACATTACTTATATATAATATGTTTGTCTATTTGTGATATTATTCTGATATTTTATGCACGTTGTTAAAAATGCTAGGTAACAACCTACGCCGGCGTCGATCGCTCAATCTTTACCGCCACCTTAGTGTGTTACATATTGAATGAATTCTTCCGAAACTAAAAGCAAGGTAGATTTGCCTGTTATAACGGCGCAGTCGGGTCGTATTGGAGCCGGCCAGGTCGTTTCTTAGCGTGTACGGTAGCGGGCGGTACGGAGGGAGGGTTGCGACGCGGGCTCATATGTGACCGGCCTACGTCTTGTTTGTTACAGGCAAATCGGTGAACAATAAAGACACGCTCGAAGACAAGAAAGATGACAACGAATTATGGGAGGCGCAGGCCGCCTTCCTGGGGCCCAACTTGTGGGACAAGACGCTGCCCTATGATCCCGATCTCAAGGTACAGGAAGTCAGTAATCGCAACTTTATTACCTACTGCGTGTTGCGTGTTGTGTGCGTCTCTCACCAGCTTCCTGGTCGCTGCCACTCGCACTAGGTAATAGAGAAGCTTCCCGCTCTGACCCTCCCCACCCTTCCACCTCACGCTTTACCTTTTGCACCCATCCCTCGTGTTTACCTTTATATTTTTTATTAATCTAGGTTAAGTGTATAGCGTTCAATACTGCTAGCGAATTGCTTCCACGCGAATGTTTAATTAAAATTGTGTTATTGCAAGACGTTATATCGTTGCGAGCGTTATCCTGTGCGTAGATACGTGCGCGCCGCGCCACTCGTGGCACGTTGCGTGACGTGTCTGCTATGTGCTGTTCCAGTACGTGGACCTAGACGAGTTCCTGTCGGAGAATGGCATGCAAGGAGAGGCGCTGGGCGGCGCGCACCTCGGCGGCTCGGCCTTCGGCGCGGGCGCGGGCCTGGCGCTGGGGCTACAGGCGCCCGTCACCAAGCGCGAGCGCTCGCCATCGCCCTCCGACTGCATGAGTCCGGACACCATCAACCCGCCACTCTCACCCGCCGATTCTAGTAAGTTTCATTTGATATAATTATCACTTGTCTAATTCCTTAGCTTCACGTTCTCGTAATGAAAACGGCGTTTGAAATTCTCTTATCAAAAATAGAATTTTAATGGATATAGATTGAATAAAATATACAATTTCTCCAGAACGTGACAAATGAATTCAAAGTACGTAAATAATGAATTTAAAATCGATATAGAATTCTAAATATTCCTAATAATAATGACGTGGCGCTTAACTTGGAAACTTAATGTTCCAGCATTTTCAATGGCTTCGTCGGGTCGAGATTTCGACCCTCGGACGCGGGCCTTCTCCGACGAAGAGTTGAAGCCGCAGCCCATGATCAAGAAGTCCCGGAAACAGGTAAATGAAGTTAGTGCGCTGATCATTCCTAGCCGCATGCTGCCTCAGGGGAGCGGCGAACACACTAACACGCACACTTAACAGATACTCATAGGTACACGCATGGTCATAAACATGTACACAATATAATGTTTGATTATAAAGGAAAATAAGAAAAATACATTGCCTCAGGCGAGGCAGTGGTTTTTTTCTCCTTTTCATTTATTTCTAAACATGGTTGTGTCGTTAGCACATAGAAGTTTTGCTTGGTAAAAATTGACACACATTACGAATATTTTTATCATAGGCATACAATCTAAATGTGTGTACGTTTATGATCATGTATGTACATACATATGTACAATACACTGGATCCTCGTAGCAAAATTAATAAAAATATCTACCTTAATACTTATCAGTCATAGCCATGTCACTGCTATTGCTATATTTAAAAATAACTAGCTCAATTGTAATCTTTGTCTCGTTATGGTAAACATATAATTTATTTTATTAGCAAAAACTAACTACGTATAAATTTTGTATTAGCTAAAAACTAAAGTTAGTTAGTTAAACTAGTGGTAGTTACCGTGGTAGTCACCAAAAGAAAATAGTTTAAATCTAAATCTAAAATTAAATACCTAGGTACGAAAACATAAAATGAAGGTATAAAAAACTATTTTTTGAGATATTTAGATAAATTAACAAATTCATGTACCTACTCTAAATAATCTTAGTTTTATAGTTGTAACATAATCGTCTTAATTTTCTTCCGTATCTACTTAGAAACTCAAAATCAATCACTAGGTACGTACATTAATAAATGTCATCTATATAAGAGTTAAATAATTTTACGTAAAAAATACCTACTTAAATATTTGTAGTGCCAACATTTCTCACTGGGTCAAAATGCCAAGCAGAGAGCATTATTGAGCTCTGTTTTAATACAATTGTTGATATATTTCTTAGCGTTACCATAGTATTTCATAAATTAATCCAGTTGCCTTTCTCTGGTCATAATTACGCGTAAGTGTCGTAGCAATTACCCACAAAAAATGCGAGGAACCAAACAAACCACACCAAAATGTCAGACATTCTAGAATTTACTTTCTAATCTTCTTAAGCCAAGAAATCGTGGTTCATTCGACTTTTGGATTTTAATACGACGTAATCAGCTATTGTCACATTTTTTTATACCACGACGGTGGCAAACAAACATATTTAAATTAAATACGCGATTCTCAAAAGCTACGAATGAATTTGATTCACTTGGCTAACACTGATAATTATAGACACTTATACAGGGTGAAGAGTACACTTATGGTACTCTTATAAACAGCATGCTCTTCCATCAAATGCACTAACGCTTTACCAAGCAGTATTTAGACTAATAAATTTGCATGATTGAGTAGTGTCGGTTCGAATTAAGCTGGATTATTCGTGGGATTGTTCTGTTGAATAAATATATCTATTCAAGTACCACTATTAATAATGATATTAATGAAACAACTACTATCCGTTTCTGGAACTAGCACTGCTGAACAAAACCGCTTACTCTCATTTGACTACTGTTGGTTGGGACCCGAAACTCTTATGGTATTATATAATATAATTGCTGTGACTGTATTTTTTTTTGTATAGATTAAGAAGAAAGATGCTTCTTTTTCTAATTCAAAGTGTAAATTTTACAGGACCATATACGTGAGCCTATCTTACCATGTTCGGGAGAGGTAATGGTAGATTTACCATTTAAGATACCGTGATTTTGCTCAATTATCCAGCAGGGCTTGACTAGAAATTACATGGAATAACTAATAGGGGCGGGTATCATTTAGACTAATGGGTTTATGGTACGATCGTCCACGATTTTCATAAAATTTAAAACAAGTAACTAATGCAATTACCCAATATGAAAAAATAGATTCCAAGATGCCAAGTATAAAGCGAATAGTATAAATCTGGCTGTGTTTCTCTACAGCTCCAAAATTTCACATCGACTTTCAATACATCGCAAAAGGTTTCTGTTTTCAGTTTTTCAAATGGGAGTAAAGAATTTCCACCCGCAGCCGGCGTTTACTCACGGTCGTCACAGCTAAACTTCGCTAGTTCAGTGCAGACGATTACCTAGTATTACAGCCACGGGGGTTTTACATTACTACCAAATTCTACCAACTACGGGGGTACTACCAAATTCAAAATTGCATGGGCAATTTATGAATGATTTCATTCATAATGTGTCCATGCAATTTTTAATCTTAGTGTACCTACATGTAGAATTTTTGTTGAGTCAACTAATTTTAATACGGTTAAGTGTCTTTAATAGAATATAACAGTATTTGAATAGTAAACTTAATCCTTTTTTATATAACCTATACATGTAGAGAAATATTAAAAAACTACATCTACACCCTGTCCAATAAGTTCGAATACACATATTTTTGCGTTGACCCTGAAGGCATACAGGCTGCAGGCCATCCATTTATTATATTAATCTAAAGAATAAGTTAACTTGAACATAATGTAATAGTAAAAAACGCCAAGGACTTGAAATTTGTCTTCACTTCAATGAAGTACTTTCGATTAACAATTTAGTACAAAATTTCGTAATGGCGACTGCAGAGGTGTTTTTTCAAGGCGGTAAAACTTTTTGGAATCAAACGCAATCTCGTTTACACAACAATGAGAAGGTCTTAAAATAGCTCCTCTTTAGAAGACAGGAAAAAATCTGGTCAGCTACGCAGCTAGAACCATTAAAATACTAAATATCGTGAGAGTGCGAGTTTAGAGAACAAAAGCCGCTTTATCCAAAAATCAACTGCCGATCTGAAAATGTTGAGGAGATCCTTACGTCGTATTTTGGAGGTGGATCCTGGATATCATAGCTACAATAAACGTGAAGTTCATCGTTTTTCCGTAGCAATCGAGAAAATTAGAGTACATAATCCAACTCAATACATTCCTGGCACGCAGGAAGGAGTTGATTTTCTGACGAGAAACTCATTGAATTAAAATAGCCTTATAATGCTCAAAACGGTCGTTTGTGAGCAGCGAGTATAAAAAACAGCCTAAACCATGAGGTTAATGTTCCCAGACTCCAGAGGGAACTATTGGTGGTAGTGTAGGGTTCACTTAAATATGTGGGGCCAAATTTCGTTATATTTACCGATAAAGTCGCACATTAATAATGAAAATTATAAATCAGAGGTTTTCGTCGAAAAACGCTCCTGAAAATTTGAAAACTGTGTTGAGGAATAAAAATTAAATTATTTTCTCACAAAATTGTGCTCAAAACAGTGCAAACGTTGTTCAAGCTTTGAGAAAAGCTAATTTCGATGATTATATTGCCGAAAGTAAACGGCCACTCCATTCTCCAGATTTGCGTTTATTACATTGATTTGGTATGTTTTTACATGCCTTGTAGGCACTTGTAGGTCACATTATTATAAAATAGCAAATATGGACAGTGAAAAAAAAGATATCGAGCATATTTGGGACGAAATAACCTTGAAAGCGGTGCGTGCCGCGTGAGATTGAGTTGAAAAATGTAGTTAGCTGACTAAAATAGGTAAGAGGTGGAGTTAGTCCAAAATATTTGCAGCATATTTTGTATATTAGTATAGCTTTAATAAAATACAGATTTCACTACAATAACTATTCGTACAAAAAAGTTATAAGACCTCCAAAGTGTATTCGAACTTTTTGGACACGGTGTAATCAAAATGGAAGCTATTATACAAAATTCCATTGTTTTAATGATAATCCATTTACTTATAGATACTGAATCATAATTATAACCAAAAATGTTAGGCACTGTAGAAACATTCAGTATAGCCTGCCGTTTGGCTTGCTTGCATTCTTATAGATTACGTCTTGGAGTATACCAAATCAAGTCGTAAATATCCTATCTCACCGTAACCATATTCATAGGTGTACAGTGAGAAAGTGAAATTGGGAATTGTAGGGAATTCCAAAGTATGCTTATACTGATACAGCGTTTAGTACCTATATTTAAGACCAAGGTATATTTCAAATAAAATGACAGGCTATTTGCTAATTAAAGCACCTCGTGGCTCAAAGTTACTCTGCGTCCGTAGGAAACACCTTAGACAACCCTACACGTGATCCCTGGGTGGTGCTAAAAGAGTAACAAACTTGGCAGCTGCACTGTCCCATCTGGACCTCGCAGCACTCACTGGATTTTCTTTATCATCTACTTTCCTACTACTACTATCCCAGGAAAGAAATGCCTATATATACCCAGTGACATGTAGCCGTACGATAAATAAATAAGCACCTCGTGGCTACAGTACTAACCGGTGTTACCTAGTATTTGTGTGTAGACGTAGGGGGTGCGTCCAGATTTCCTAAATATACCGCAATGCGGTTCGCGCGCTATAAGCATTTCAGGCGGCTTAGCATAACATGCGTTGTCGCCTCTTCGTGAACTATGCATTCGGGCAATTTGGGCGCACCTTAGGGCTATATTCACTTGGGTGAGGGACTTGGAAATCCAATGGTAGCTTGTTACGTTAAAAGTGCGTTTATGCGCTGCCGACATTAACTACGTACCAATTGCAAGTTGATACTGACACCTTTGCGCCCGAGTAAATATATGTATACCTACAATGATTTTTAATGTTCGTATATGGGGTCAACAATTGGATAATAAAGCCAGAATTTAATGCACATGATTAACTTCCATACCAAGCTTATATTTCAGAATATGGGTTTACAAAAGTGAAATGGGATGTGATCCATTAGAGGTACACTGAAAATTATCTTACTTTACGTTGGTATTCATAGAAAAAGTTGTACTACCTACATAGAAAATTGGAAAGATTATGCTGCAACATTATTGGGATACTACTTTATCTTTAATTTAGTATGAAGTTTATTTGTACGATACACGAGTAATTATTTGGTAACCGTACAAGGGCACGAAACAGCTTAGAACATTGCACCTCCATAAATAATTTCGTGCGTTACATTTGTAGGTGACTTAACGACAACGTTTCATGGATTAACGTAACAATGGTAACCGAAAACTGTCTTTATTATCCAATAGTGTTTCATTTTTATATATGATATTATTATTTTATAATTATCTATGAAAAATTATGAAGTATGTGTACCTACATATTTTATTTATTCTTTTCTTTGGAACAAACAATAAATATAGAACTTATCGATTTGATTTCTATTTATATTTCACAAAACAAGACCCTGCAGGATGGCGCGGTTTCAATGTCAGGTTACTGGGTGGGCGATCAGGGTAGACACACCAGGCGCGCCATTCCGCACGGAGTCACGGCGACGACGGCTGAATGTCAGTCGGTTCTGTATGGTTGTTGTATTCCACGGGTGAAGGGTTGTATGAGTGTGTGGCGCGGTGTGCTAACCCTATATCGACGTCGTCGGCAGTTCGTGCCCGATGACCTGAAAGACGACAAGTACTGGGCGCGCCGGCGGAAGAACAACATGGCGGCCAAACGCTCCCGCGACGCGCGCCGCATGAAGGAGAACCAAATCGCACTAAGAGCCGGATACCTGGAGAAGGAGGTTAGTATCTTCTCTGACGCACCAGGACTTCTTGTGATTATGTGTGCGATAGCTTACAGAAAGGCCAGTTGGATGCCGTCTGGTAATACAATTGTCGGCCACACTCGCTTTCATTTTAACTGAACGGTCATATATAAATGTGCCTTGGAGCCATTTAATTCAAGTAAGCAATAGTTTCTAGCTGATTAAATATCATATCACACATCAATGGTACCTACCTAATTAATGTTCAAATTATTAATAAAAACAATATCAAAAGTAAACTGGTCTGTAAATGTCATATCACGGCATTTGTGCCATCTTATTCAAAATGCTTAGAAAATATACGTACATACTCGTAGGGTCAGGGAGGGTACAGTCGCTCGGTGGGAACAGTGGCTCGAATGTGCTGTGCGAGAAACGGAAAGAGCTTTATGTCTGTCCTCTACATCAATCGGAACCGTTCCGTACCCGACCATGTACGAACTAGTTAGTGAGGCGCTCCGGCGCCATGCGAATGTGTTATAGTGCGTTTTTGTGTTTAATGCTATCAAAATTACATTTCCAGATAAGTTTCACTCCTCTTTTTTCTTAACTCGTACGAGATTTTCAATTACTTATGTTATTATCGAAGAGTATGTCTAATCTACTTAGTATTGGCTGATAATTCAAGGCCCTAGGTGTTTGTATGTGTTTTTAATTTGAACTAAAATACAAAATGACGCCAAGGTCCACAGTCGTTCGTTTTGGAAAAGTACACGGTGGTTCGCGAACCACTGTGCACGTTACAGAGTTGTGCTAAAATTTACTTGAATATGAATAAGAATAAAAATTCTGTGATTATTAAAAATAATTCTTGCACTCTTTTTTTTTTAATAAAATGAAAGTGAATAAATCATGCGACATTTAGGTAGGTACCTATTATAAATCAAGAATGAAATCAGGAACGATTATTTCGGGGGTTGTGCTTACCAATTCTAATTACCGTTTTATTCAACAAAAATGTTATTTGTTATATAATTTAGGTTCGATTCCTCCGTACCTAGCCATTGTGTACTGTTAGAACCACTGTGTACAGGGCGTAGTACACAGTGACTCGAGCCACTGTGTACTGTTAGAACCACTGTGTACTAGCGGGTCCTAGTCACTGTGTACAGCAACCGGTACACCGTGGCTCGATTCCCAATTTCTAAAAAAGAATGGATATATCTTTTTTGGTGAAAGTAACAGCAAATATATTTGCTACATATGAAAGTTTAATAATGCACGGTGCTCTGTGCTTGCAACAATTAGTTCAGGAATTTATATTTTTCATGCAACAGCCTGTTGAAAAAATCCTAGCGACTGTTCCCTCCCTGACTTACATTTAGAAGTTTGCCCGTACCCATAGAATCTATTCGTTTATTTCATTTGAGAATAAACATCGCCAATATATTATCTTCCAGAACATGGGGCTGCGACAAGAAGTAGAGCTGTTGAAGAAAGAAAACCACATCCTGCGCGAGAAGCTATCGAAGTACGCGGACGTATAGGCAGACGCAGCTTCTCGCCTGCACCTTCCCGCATAGCACAAACACGCCACTCGACATGTATGTACCATTTTTCAATTGACAATATTTCAAAATTTCCAAATTTTATAAATCGAAAACCATTTCGAGAAATACACTTGTAGAACACAAAAACCATTTTTTTTGAATTTTTTTTTCAGTAATTTTTGGAAAAAATCACCAAAATATGTAAACCGGAAAATGACGTCACACGGCTGATTCAATACTACCACTATGAAAAAACGTTATCTTCCGGGTTTCCGTTTGGCAACTTTGACAATTACAACACTACTGACAGTGACAGGACAGCTGACAGTTAATTCTTTCAATTCGAATATTTGCTTGTAATTAACGTTTCCTTGGATTAATTTAATTATATACGTGTTGCGATTTGTCACGGACTCTGGACTGCTTTCTTCTACGACGACAACAACTCGCTTTCTAACAGACCCCGGATTGCATTCTTCAACGACGACTACGATTTTCGCTTTTTCACGGATCCCGGACTGCTTTCTTCTACGACGACCTGACGATGGAATTCAGGGAATCCTCGGAAAATACCCCGGTTGGGTATTGACCATTACCCATTAGCTCTAATAACGAAGCGGACACGAGAAACTCAGAAAGATTTGTCAAAGCTGACAGCAAGAGCTTACCGCGTGTGAGTTTTTGCAAAGCTCGGATAAATATAATTTGCCTGGCACAAGAGGTACCGAAGCTTCGTTATCTTCGCGGAGTTCTTATGTACAAACTGGCAAAGGCCTTTATTAAGTGCAGCCTCATGTTCCTTTACTATTTGTAAACGAAAACAGTATAGAAGTGATGCTGACGTCCCAAATCTTCAAGAGTTTCTCCAAGAAGCCAACAATCATAAAATGTATGACTGTTTGTGCTTCTCCAAACGGAATCTGTGACGATTTGGCTTTCAAGTTGAAATGTGCCTTTACAGATAAAACTGAGAAATTATATCAATTAAAATATCACGAGCCAAAGTTGTTTTGGATTGTGGTAAATAAATTACATTTTATAGGAAATAAATTACTTATTTTATTAGTATGAACACTTGTCATTTTTAAACCTGTATCCTAATTAAGTAGGTCCTTAGGTACTTTCTGATGACTTGTCAATAATAAGTTAACTATCGTTCCTGTACTTAGAATGTTACTACTGGAGAAGTAAAATTCACCATGTGTTAATCAGGGGAGAAATAAAAGGTATAAGTATTATAATGAAATTATTTTAATTTCGTTCAGTTATTCATTAGGCGGATACCTTCATATACCTAGCACATCTGTGGTGGAAACGTGGCCTAATATAAAATATACATTCTCACACAATATAATAAACAAACCAACATAATGACACACATCGGCGCAAGAAAAACAACAAGATGGGCCTCTCCTCAGGTCCATCTGTATATAGTCTCAGATAGTACTTCCCTCAGCTGATGGTAGAACAGTAAATAACTGGGCTATAAAGATGTGTTGCTATTGTAAGTTTTCATTAGGTAATATTTAATGCAAGGCATTTTCAACAATCCTTAAGATATCTTTCGAAATTAGCGGTTTGATATTTTAAGTTTTGACGTTTATCTTGTGCTTCAAATGTCAAACTGTTTAAGCGCACTATGGTCACGCTATGGTTTTTACGTAAATGTCAATCAATGTAACTATTTCAACGTTTTTTTCAGTGTATGAAACACAACATGTGACGTCATTTAGCCGATATTTCGACGGCTGTTACATACGCCCTTTCTGCCCAAGTAATAATATAAACGGATTTTTCCACTAAAAAACATGGATTTTCGCAAAAATAAAAAAATACGGGTCTCTTAAAATTGTGAGTTATTTCGGGCCATACAATAAAAAGTAGCACTCAAAAAAATGAAATGTTGTCAATTCACAGATAATTCCTATTAGTGATGATTTGTTAGTATAGTGGCCTAAAAAATCGTAGCATAAACACCTAACAACATCGAGTGTGTGCTCGGCAAAGGGCCCCAAAGTGAATTAAATCTTGGTATAGAATTAGGAGACTAAAGGCACTGGATTAAACGCTTAAGTATTAGTTTTATCTAAAAAAGTTTTAGTAGATCCTTATTCAACGATACCCTACACATTAGGGTTGTACATTTTTTTAGATAAAACTAATACTTTTGTAAATACGAGCTACGCAAGTTTCAAAAAGGGTTTTTAGGGTTCCGTAGCTAAAATGGCAAAAACGGAACCCTTATAGTTTCGTCATGTCCCTCTGTCCGTCCGTCCGTCCGTCCGTAAGTACGTCCGTCCGTCTAATTGTTTTTACCAAATACCAACATGTGGCATATTAATCGATAGGTATTTAAAAATAACATTGAGGTTCCTTTGAACATTTTGTGATTGAGTGAATATTTTCAGAAATAATCGCTTCGAAAGTCGAAAATAGCGTCCCCCCTGTAACTTTTGTACCATAAGTCCAAAAATTATGAAAAAATTTGCGAAATGTGCGTTATCATATACTTTCTACGAAAATTGTTTTAAACATTATCGGTCCAGCCATTTATGAGTTATTTCAATAAACTTCATCCATAGGCATCAGATAAGTCCTCTTGGCATTAGGTAGGTTCTTATTCCATTGAAGCTACGGCGCGAAGCACTATTATGCGTGGTCCGACACGCACTTGGCCGTTTTTTTTGTTACCTCGATATCTCATTAAACATTGATCCCAGAAAAAAATGTAGATCTTCTATATCTTTACCTACAACTATACCAAAATTCGGCTATACTTACACGGATTATTCCCCCTATCAGTTATTGGACGTCGTTCGGTGGTATAATAAGGAAAACACGAAGTTTGAAACATTAAATTATGTTTGACTGTAGGTAAAACGTGAGTGACATAAATTAAAACACCTACTTTACCTAATTATTCTAAATCTGTTTGATGGTTGTTGATAATTGGGGCGAAATACCGGATTCACAAAGTTATTTTAAATAAGGGTAAAATTTTCAAAAATACTGTAAGTACATTTCGTGTTAGTATCCTATTTACTGCGAAATTTAATGAAAAAAGTTACTTTGCCTTGATTCTGAACTTCTGAACTCCCCACGAAGTTTGAAGTCTTTCACTTAAGAAAACGTTAGTACCTGATGCAAAGGTTCTACCCCTTTTTTAACCTCCTTAGAAGATGAATTTTTCGAAAACGCTGAAATTACTTTTCTTGTATTCGAACATAATGCCTTTCTACAAAGATGAAATTTCTCACCCCAATTATCATTAATTCCCGGTACTAAAATTCAACCATTTTTAAACCCCCTTAGAGGACTATTTTCCAATTCTTTTATTTTATTTTACTAAACTCATTTCTAATAAGTTTCAAGTCTTACTTGAGAAAACGTTAGTTCCCGAGACAAACTTTAAACCCCTTTTTAACCCCTTTAGGAGATGAATAAAAAAAGCCGACATTATTTTCTGTTATTCTTATCAAATGCCATTTCACAAAATTACCAGTCTCTCACTTAAAACAAATGTTGTTCCCGGTACAAACTTTCAACCCCGTTTTAACCGCTTTAGGGATAGAATATTCGAATAATCTGAAATTACTTTTCGTGGTTTGTAATTGAATGCCACCCTGAAAAGTTTTTCTTCTTTCAATAAAAAAAAAATCAACCACATTTTAACCCCCTTAGAAGACGAATTTACAAAAAAGCTAAAAATACTTCTTGTATTCTGATATAATGCCTTTCTACAAGGTTTGAAGTCACTCACTTTTGAAAACGTTACTCTCGATTAAAACTTTCAACCCCTTTTTCACCCCCTTATAAGATCAATTTCTTAAAACGCTGAAATGACTTGCCTTAAATTTTTACTAAATTTCTTTCTACAAAGTTTCAAGTCTTGCAGCGTAAGTTTTACTTACGTAAGTAGGGTATTATTCTAACAAATAACTTCGTTTCACTTACCTACGTAGATAAGCAAAACTTACCACTCTAACAGGAGTAAATCTGGGCAAAGAATAAGTAATAGTACAAGAACAGAATATTCTCCTTCCTGAATTTGACATTTAGCTAAAGAGATGAAATGCTTACAGATTCAACTTAATTTCCTAGTAACAGCGACCTAAATTTAACCTAATAAATTGACCTAAAGTCATATAATGCTTTTTCTTTCTTTGGTCGCAGAAATACGTGGTTATGTTTTGTCTGTTTACTCGTATTCCTGTCGTGCATAAACACTTAAACATTTGTATTCATATAATTGATTAAAACTAAAAAAATAACCGTTCACTTTATACTCCATCTTTCTAAAAGCAAATGCCCGAGCGCCTGTAAAAAGTGCTCAAACCAGTTTAGGTGTGCGTGCCTACAATATGAGTAGGTATTTGAAGAAAGCCTTCGATCTCTCTAGGACACCATCATCTGATCCCGATCTAATTATAATGGGATCAACTGTCAAGTATAACCCTTTCAAACAAAAAAGATTTTTCCAAATTTGTCCAAGCGTCTTCGAATAATTAGTGACCCTACATAAAAAAAAAACAAAACGAAGAAATTGCAACAAAAACAAAGATCCCAACGATTTGATGTCCTCCTCCTTCGCAATCTTGAAGGCGATGGAGAATGAGACAACTGTTAATAGAATGTTTGCTCTTGCAGGTCGCAGGCGCACCCTCGGCGCGCGCCGCCGGCCGCCGGCCGCCGGCCGCGGACACTCTTGCTTCTCGCGACGCCTCCTCAGTTCCCGCCTCTGCTGACTGCCAATCTCACTTCAAACTTCTGATGATTCTCTTTCTCACGCGTCCACCCTGCCGTTATGTCACTCAAAAACCTGCCTGGTTTACCAGATCAAGTGTGTAACTCTTAGTTTTTATTGTATATCAATATTTCCCACCAAACTGCTGATTTGGTACGTGTACAGTGAACAATGTACATTAAGTTCGCCAAAATATTAGACCATTCTCATATAAAATATCACAATGACTTTTAGACACGTATTTTAAAAAGTATTTTCTTTCGTGTCCGTGGAATCAATGACATAGCGAATCGGCAGTCCAGCTTATGTCCTCTAACAGGTTCTACTGAACTATCTTACAAAATGTTAAAATTACGTAGGATTAATCGATATTGCAGTTACCGTAAGTTTACCTAGTTAGTTTAATAGATAAAATGTTAACCAAAGTCCCATTCGAGCTCCGCTCCGATCTATCGTCGTCTCTAATTCCTTCAATTCGGACTCTGTCCGTCACTCAACAGGGTTAGCCAACGACGTACGGACCAAAATTTTATGGCAAATTGTTATTTTTGAAGGGTGTTTGTTGTAAGTATGGTGCCGAGTGTGCACCGCGTCATGTTTTTCGACCCGAATGTGGATTATTGTAATAAGTTAATGTTGTTGAATATTTATATTGCGCCGGCGGGGACCGCGCGGCGCCCGCGCCGGACTGCTCGTGCACCGCTGCGGGCCGCCGCGCGCTTGATTGCTCAAGTGGCTCGCGTACGCATGCGCAAATGTAGAGGCTGCGTCTGTATATAGGTAGTTTTAATGGGGCCCAGAGACGGCCCCGGGCCGCGGCCCGGACCTCGGATCCCCCGAATCTGTATTATAAATGTTACCGAAAGCTCCCCGTCCGTCCCTCGGTTCCGGCACGAAGGCAGGCTGTCCACGCGCCGCGTCCGGGGCCGCCGCCCGCGCTCTCGCGCCGCAGGTGTCTCAACGGCTCGCTTCGTAGGCCCGCTCCCAGAGATTTACTCCCACGGTAGCGCTCGGGCGCCCAACGCCTCTTCTAGCGCATCACATGCGTACCCTTTGTCGTTTACGTAGTGAGCGAATACTATAGTTTCGTTTCAAATTTACTTAGTGAATAGTTTTAAGTAGTTGGTAGATTCCGTAGCGTAGTTGTTATTAGTCTATTTTTGTTATGGCTGTAGTTGTTAACGTTTTTGAAAGTTTATATTTTTTTAGTTGTAAACGGACTTGCGTTCTGGTACCGTATGGATAGGACCCGTGAGTAGAGTCGGCGCGGGCGGGCGCGGCGGCGGCGGCGCGCCGGCGCCGGGTGTCTGCTGTGCGCGCGCCGCCGCCGCCGCGCGCCGGCCTCCGCGGCCCAGCTGCGCCTCCCAATGCACTGAAAGCGTCCTTTGATGCTCCCCCGCACTCTATTTGACTCGTGCTAATGTTAATATATATTTTTGTAGGTTTTTGTCGTTGATAAATGAGTCAATTGAATGTTTATTGAATTGAAGAAAATAATGTTTATAAACTAAGACTAAGAAGTTGTTGCATTTGAAAGTATTTTATGGATACAAAGCGAGAACAATAAAATGTTTTTTCTATAAAAGTTTACAAGTGAGGGATTCTATAAAGGTGTGACGGTTGAACTTTTGAAATGCACTGTTTCATATCAAATGATAATTATTATAATATGTAACGAACCTAATGTTAATTGGCCGCCCAGTGCGGCATTTGATACTCCATCTTGTTTGTTATATAATATACATTAACATACGCAAAATATGTAATGGTTTTGTAAATCCATACATAATAATATTATAAAATATGTTTCTTCGAAAATTGTAACATGGGTATAGTTGATATGATAGTTTTAAGTCTGGTTCACACGACACCGCCTCACGCCGGTGGCATCGCTTGCGCAGCTGTATACCGCGGCGAGAGCTGAGTCGTGTGGAGCGGCCGCGAGGCGTCGTGATAACAAGGAGTTGTATGTACGAACATTACAGTTAGCTATACTTTAAACCTAAGCTAAGAGAAGCGTAGTGTACGTGAAGTGATCGGGCGGGGCGGCCGCGCGCTGCCCCGGCGCCGCTTTCCTTGCCCTTCCCTTCCCCGTCCTCGCCCTCGCCGCGCCTCTCCCTCGCCCACCCGTCTGACCGTACATCCTCCACGGCTACCCTCCCGAACAGGTCCGCTCGCTGCACTGTATCCGGCCCTACTCGCACCACTTCCCGTTTACTCTATTTATTTGATAAACCTGCTGTAAAAGAACCTCGATTGAGGCTACTTTATTTTTAAAAGTAGATGTCTGTTACCTTTGCAACAACATAAAACCATATCGATTTACTTGTACAAGTAGTATTTTGTTTGACCGTAATTTATATGGTTCTATGGATTGAAATAAACGTTAATTGTTGTATTTATGTTCGTTTTTCTTTAAATCGGCGTCCGCATGTGCGCGCCGGCGCGGTGCCCGGCCGCGTGCAGAGAGCGCGCGTTTCGCCCACTACGTTAATTTATTGATTATGTTAATCGTTGAAAATACAAGTTATGTACCGAGCTCAAAGCCTCGAATCTAGTGATTTGATCTGCTGACGGTATATTTCCTAAATCGGTGTTTTATGTAATAAATCGTGATATAAGTACCTTGCACAAACCGTGAGTTTTCATTATCCTCTTTCAACCGTACTTCTGCTTGTCTTAGTCTGCATTTCGTAGCATTATCGCGTTTGTATGGTTTACCGCTGTGTTTGAACATCCGCCACGTCAACAGCATGGAAGTGACTCATGGTTTCTAGTTTTATTACATTAACGTATATAGATACGGCAACCTTCTCATTGTTCTAAGTAGTACGTCCGATGTAAAACAGGTACTAATTAACAAAAATATGCGTTTCTTGCGAAAAATCGGGAACGGTCACTTCGTAGAGACGTAACAACAACGTGTCGTGATAAGCGCTGAATGGGTTAAGTATATATAATTCCAATTTTTTTTCAATTATGAACACTTCACCTTAGAACTGAATCATGTATATAAAAAATGTTAAGATGGTATGTTTGGATCATAGTTGGGAGTTTTTGGCCTAACAGTTGGGTGGTTTTACGGCATCGAAACGCTTCGTAGTGCACAGGTAAGCTACGAGTACCACCACGCCGCACTACAGTCCCATGACTAATTAGTGTCAATCGGTGTCGATGTATATGATATGACTGTGGCAATTAACACCTTCTAATAACAACGATTCCAGAGCCAAGCCGATGACATACAGACTGACATGTTTCTAGTCGACTATGTAGTCCTAAAAACAAATAGTACCTGTATTGATAGAAAGTATGAAAAAAAACCTGAATAGAAAATATGTAATATTTTATTTTTACAAAAGTCACAAGCTCACTTTAGCAATGATTTCAAAGTATGTCTACTCTTTATACAGCTGATACAAACTCACGATTTGAACGCCAAGTGGTACAATAAATACATATTAACAAAAAAACATCTAACCCTTAGTCCGCCAAGCATCAGATGGAAAAATCGTGCACAGCGCGCGCGAGCGCGAAAGGCAACTCGCTTGTATTTTCGACGTAATATCACAGGCTGGCGTTGAGGGCGCGACTTTCCGTGCGCGTGATTCGACGTCTTTGGCGGTCAAAGGGTTAACAAATTTATTAAATATCATATTATCTACAATTATATTTATAAAATAGGTTCCTATAATACAATAGTAACAATTGAATCACTGAATACAGCTGAATATAGAACACAGAATAAATAGTAAAGTAATAATAGGTAGCTACAGCTGCTATTTGTTGAATGACTTTCTACATTTATTTCTCTATTTCAGTAATGACATATACATTATAATATGATAATGACATATACATTATAATATACTTATTTAGGTATACATTTTAAATTTGACGGTTTTATGGGGATGTTTAAAAAGGCGACTCGTCATTAAAAACCTATGAATAAATTGTTACTTCATTGTTTTCAATCCACGTACAGTCAGAAGGAGAAACATCTAAGCGGGCGAGGTGTTCAAAATGTGCTGGACACAACTTTATTGTTAACAGAATGAAATTTAGAGCACATAGCAAATTTAGAGTAAGAAATATCTTACTCTAGTTAAGCTATTTCTGCTGCTGACTGAAGTTAATAAAAAAAGTGTAGGGTATTTAAGTATTTTCTTTAAAGTATATAAGAAAAAACAATATAAAGTTTATTTAAGCCGTGTGGCGATACGCCATGAGAGCCTCGTGTACCTAAAGATAACCTATTTATGTCAAATTTTAAATATTATTAATTCAAAATACCTGGTCGACGAAATACTGCCGACTTATTTTCTTATGTTTATGGTTAGGTAGGACAACAAATGTAGGTATCATCTTTTGTTTTCATTTGTTTCGGCTTGCCAATATCAATGCTAATAAAGTAAAATCAGTTATTGTAAACACTGGCGGGTGCTAAGCAAAAGATATTCCCTCTAATATCATACTTATTTGTAACTTCGTCATTAGCATGATTTTGTTAAGATGGGGGTTTTTGTTGATCAGTTTAAGTTAATGTAAACATCCATTTATACAAAAAAATCTCTGCAACATCTACAAAACGGCGTAAAATGTAAAACATACCTATACCTACATTTAGAAAAAATCTGTACCTACACAAAATGTACGATGAAGTACCAAAAACTACTGCATAGAAAAAGGAACAATAGCATTTAAAATTATAGATGTACAATCAACATATTACGGGTAAAATCTGTGAAATGCTTCAGTAGGTACCTAGACTGACAGAAGGGGCGGCACAGCCGGACGACATGTGGCAGCGGCGGCGTAGCATGCCCCAAGTGCCATGCGATACCTTTCCTATTGCAACGATAAACTTCATCTCAATTCTCATTTAGACCGCCGTTGTAGTGCTTGTCATATACTCGTAAATTCGGTGTCAATATTAAATTAAAATAATGTAAACAAACGCATTTTACTTCATTGCTTTTCGCAACCACGCACTTTTAAAGAACAACCATATAGTTTCATTGTAGGCACACATAAACTTGATATTTATATTATTTTTTAGTAAACATAAGAGTTAATTACTTATATTTCGGTGGAAACGTATTTATTTAAAAATATTTATCATGTGTCAAAAGCTTTTTTTGCCCACGGACCAAGAGGGAAAGCGGACATTTCACTATTTCCCTAACCTCAGTTGAACTTTTCAAAACAGTCGTTCAAACTAGTAAAATGTAGTAAAAACCGGCCAAGAGCGTGTCGGGCCACGCTCAGTGTAGGGTTCCGTAGTTTTCCGTCCGTCACAGTAAGTGTCCCCACTTAAGAGTTAATAACACCGCCATGTAGGATATGATATGAGAGTTCCACGTATAGCGACATCTATCGGCAAATTAAGTAAACTATTGCGCGCGAGCTTAAAGTATGGAAGATGATTTTTATGGAATAATTCTTTATTGCGTGAACCGATTTTCACCGATTTTACTTTATTTGAAAGCACGTAATTTCATTGTAATTTTGTAGAAATTACAGGTACCTACAATAAACACCTGCTTATACGGTTAAATTACAAACTTAGTTCAGACATTATTTTGTAATTTTTTTTCAAAAACTATTCATCCTATCAAGTTCAAAATAATTTTCCTAGAAAGTTTTTATAAAGTTCTACTTTTGAGATTTTTTCATATTTTTAAAACTTATGGTTCAAAAGTTAGAGGGGGGGGGGGGACGCATATTTTTTTACTTCTGGAGCGATTATTTCCGAAAATATTTACATTATCGAAAAATGATTTTAGTAAACCCCTATTCATTTTTAAATACCTATCCAACAATATATCACACATTAGGGTTGAAATGAAAAAAAAAATCACTCCCCACTTTACGTATAGGGGAGGTACCCTAATAAAAAAAAAATCCACTTTTTATTTTACCACTTTGTCGGCGTGATTGATATACATATTAGTACCAAATTTCAGCTTTCTAGTGCTAACGGTCACTGAGATTATCCGCGGACGGACGGACGGACGGACGGGCAGACATGGCGAAACTATAAGGGTTCCTAGTTGACTACGGAACCCTAAAAACGGTCCCATGGAGAGCATTATGTAGGTGGCGGTATCTCACTCGCACTCGTTACAAGATGGTCACATTTGACATTTTGATTGTCTGATGACGTCATTACCACCTTAGTCAAAACGAGACACAGTCCTCTAGATAACCCTCTCTTTCGGCCTCACTTTGTGACCGAAGAGTATAATCTTCTTAAGATGATACCTTCATGTTTTTGCCTAGAAACCCAGTTGTCAGACAGCCATATTTGTTTACCTTAAATCTTAAATGTTTATATAATTATAAATATAATATTAAATGTTGCCGAATATAAATCTTAAATGTTTTCAGGAAACAATTTTTTTTGTAGGTAGTTTTACAATTGTAATTTTTTTTAATATATGAGTAAGTACCTACGTAATTGCTTCTACTGTCTTTTTAGGGTTCCGTAGCCAAATGGCAAAAAACGGAACCCTTATGGATTCGTCATGTCTGTCTGTCTGTCTGTCTGTCTGTCTGTCCGTCCGTATGTCACAGCCATTTTACTCGGAAACTATACGACGTATCTGAATAAAATTTACACATAAGGTGTATTTTGTATGCCGCTACTTAGTTATGGAGTTAAATTTAAAAATAAAAATATTTTTAGGGGGGCGCTCCATAGATGTACCTAACTAAATTTCAAAAAATGTTTTTTAACCAAATATCAACATGTGACACATCAATCGATAGGACTTTAAAAATAATATTGAGGTTTCTTTGACCATTTTGTGATTAAGTAAAGAAAGAAAGAAAATACATTTATTAGGACAAAACAAGGAATGTGAATATTTTCTGAAATAATCGTTTCGAAAGTCAGAAAAATTGTGTAGCCCCCCCCCCCGGTCACTTTTGAACCGTAAGTCCAAAAATATGAAAAAATTTGAGGCGATGTGCCTTATCATATACTTTCGAAAATTATTTTGAGCATTATCGGTTCAGCCATTTTTGAGTTATCTCCAACAAACTTCTTCCATAGGCATCAGATACGACCTTTTGGTATTGGTTTGGTTTTTATTACATTGAAGGTACGGAACCCTCCTATGCGTGGTCCGACACGCACTTGGCCGGTTTTTATTTATTTCCTTTGTAATCTTTGGAGAAGTTCTCATATTATCTTCAGTAGGTACGAATAAAACAGTAATGTGAAATGAGAGCCAAGTTCATCACCTACAAAATAATTGATATCTCTACGGGGCCAAGTTCTGTGTAGAAAATCCTTAAATTCCCGTTACAATAACATGCAACAGGTTCACTATTGTCTTGCAGAAACTTTTTTGACATATATTTGTTTTGCATAATGATACTTGGCAGAAGTAACGTTTGGCAGAAACACCTTACGCAGAGTATTCTTTGTCATAAATCATTTTGCAGATTTTTATAGTGTCGAATCTTATATTGGCATAATGTTGATGAGCATAACTGTTTTATAAACGAATAGTACTTTCGCAGAATTTTTTGTTTGCATAATATTTAGGCGGCATAAAGTTGTGAAGCCGATTTTTTTCTTTGATTACAAGATAATCTTCATTGTCTTATCATATTTTACAAGACATATGCGGGATTGTATGCTCATAAAAACGTGCAGGCGCTGTAATAATGAGCATATTTGTGTCGGTACTCCGGTAAATGAAATTGTTATCTGCTAATAGTGTCTGTGGTATTTTGTTGTCTTCCCAAGCCGGGCTCCCGGCCCGGCTGCTACGTGCGAGTTATCGCGATATGCTCGAGCCACCCTGAGAGCAATGGCCCGTTGCGGCCGCCACAAATACTTTTACCCAACCTAACCTATTTAACCCACTTTACTATCAACAGTTTGTTTCTGCGGGGGTCGCAGTTCTAACCTAACCTAACCCAATTTTCTGGCTACATTTTGTTCCTGCGGGGGTCACAGTTCTAACCTAAACTAACCCAATTTTCTGGCAACAGTTTGTTCCTGTGGGGTTCACAGTTCTAACCTAACCTAACCCACTTTTCTGGCAACAGATTGTTTCCGCGGGGGTCGCAGTTCTAACCTAACCTAACCCAACCCACTTTTCTGGCGACAGTTGTTTCCGCGGGGGTCGCAACTCTAACCTAACCTAATCCATTTTTCTGGCAACAGTTTGTTTGCGCGGGGGTCGCAGTTCTAACCTAACCTAAATAAATCTAAATTTGGTGGGACTTGTATTCTACTACGTAAAATTTACCTAACCCACTTTTCTGCTAGCAGAAAATAATTATGCTATTGTAATAGTATGCTATATGATTATTATGGTATATAAAATGATGCTAAACCAAAATCGGCCAAAGTAGTGTTCTGCAAAACAATATGCTGCAAAACGTGTCGTATGCGTAGTAGTAGTTATGCCAACTATACCTTTATGCAAAATTACCATTCGACCGAAAGTGTTTCTGCGAAACATGTTATGCCAAGTGTATTTCTGACCAATATTTTTCTGCCAGATGAGGGTAACCCCATGCAACATCGTAAAATAGACATTTGTAATGGGATTTTCTCTCATTTCACATTTGTTTTTGATTATTTTTTGCAGTTACAAATTCGGTAGGCGCTTAGTGTGTACCTAAATAAAAACAGTTTTTTGGAAAATATTACAAATCCTAATAAATCACTATTTGTTGATCTGAAGTTCGTAACGATACAATTACCAAGCTGAATGCCAAATTTAAACTTTCTAGGACATCTGGAAGTGGGTTAGGTTTTTGATGTTAGGTCAGTGAGTCATTGAGAAAAATCCCGATTTTTAGATGTTATTATCTCAAATAACGATTGAGCTATATTAATGAAAATTTGGGATTATAATAAGTCTTAAGGGTCTTTATAAATGTACTAAATTTCATATGTTTATGTTTGATAGATTTTGAGTTACGTAGGGGTCAAAAGTGGCTCCAAATGGTTAGTACAATATACTTAATACACGGCCGCTGCGTCGCCAGTTCTCTTCTTTAGAACTTGACTTGACACGCTGCCGTATGTCTAGATAATACGGTGAATCACAGTAATTATTGCAATACTTATATATTATAACGATCTTAATACTACGGTATGTACAATAAAAGCTAGCTGTCAGCGGTGTCAATATTTGCACATTATACTCTAGCAAATGCAAGTAAAGGCACTTTCTAGTCGGCCTTTGCGGGCGGGGTTTGGAAGGAGATCACTATGGCACGGAGCGCCGTGTAGGTGCCGACCACAAGGCCAATGATGCCGAAGATAAACAGCAGAGCATCTTTGATGCGCCGCAGAAGGCCGCCGCCCGCGGCGCCGGCGTCCGCCCACGACACGCACAGCTCCATGATGGCCGGGAAGCAGATGCCCAGCGCCGACAGACACAGCGCGCCGAACAGCGAGATGAACAGGCCGAGCCGAGGAATCGACGCCGCGAACACGACTGTAAAAACAACATAAGTAATACCTAATGCGGATACTGTATATAGCTGTTTTGTTATAGGTATCTAATATTATTTATTGCATACATCGTAAATATATCACTACACTGTGAAATTAAGTCTTTTACTGCTAAACTACGCTTCAGCGCTACTTCATACCATGTAGTCTTCCTGATAATGTAACAGACATGACTCGTAGAGGCAGAACGACACAGTGTCAAAAAAGCGCTGAATGGGTTGAATAGGTACTTTAGTCAAGTTTTATATGGGATATTGTGTCATACATAATTTACATAAATAACAGAGACATAGAGGTATACAATCAACGAACTGATTGCAGAAACCCTACTCTGCAATTCAAAATTTACATCAAGTAACAAGCAGAAACTGAACGAAGACCATGATGCCAGAATATTTAGCCGCCTAATGCTACAAGGAAAAATCAGACAAGCAAATAAATGGATAACAGGAAGATCAGGAGGCGGAATTTTAGATCCGAATGAAAAAATTGGAAACAAAACAGTACACCAAATATTCAAAGAAAAACATCCAGACCAAACAATCCCAGAATTATCTGACTTTTTAGATCACCCTGAACTTCCTATTATAGTGAATGTTGATATTACTTCAAACCACATAGAAAAAGTTGCTAGAAAATTGTCTGGTGGAGCAGGTCCGAGCGGCACAGATTCCGAACAATGGAAATCACTTCTTCTTCGTTTTGGTAACCACAGTTCCGACCTACCGGAAGAAATCGCATCACTAACCAGGAAACTTAGCAGTGAAGTCGTTGAGAAGAGGCATTGCTCTAAACAAATGTCCAGGCGTCCGTCCAATTGGGATCGGCAAAATATTACAACGCATAATCGCAAAGGCAATGGCCACCGCAACAGGATCTGATGTTCAACAAGCATGCGGCTCAGATCAGCTCTGTGCCGGCATGAAATCAGGAATTGAAGGTGGAATTCACGCTATGACCCAATGCTTTAGTGAAGGCGAAGACGACCAAGGCCTGCTTTTAATAGATGCAGCAAATGCCTTCAACGCATTAAGCCGCCCAATCGCCCTTTGGAATGCTAGAGTCTACTGGCCCCGTTGTGCAATATTTCTTTTTAATACATATAGAGGATACACTGTCATCTGCCTATCAGGATCTAATGACTTTATCCTTAGCAAGAAAGGAACAACACAAGGTGTTCCGTTAGCCATGCTAATGTATGCAGTCAGGATTTTGCCACTTATTCAAAGCTGCAAAGATCGAGGCAAATATATCCAAAATTGGTATGCTGATGACTCAGCCTGCTTTGGTAAACTTAAAAATATAAGAGATTGGCTGGAAAAACTCATGACACAAGGGCCGAAATACGGCTACTTCGCAGAACCCACAAAAAGCTATGTAATAATTAAAAATTAATCTAACGAAGAAGCTAAGAGATTATTCGAAAATATGGGTGTCAAGATAGTAACCTATCACCGTTTTCTAGGCAGTGTCATCGGGAATGAAAACGAACAAAAAGAATATATCAAAGAAAAAGTAACTGAATGGACCAATTGCATACGGCTACTGTCAAAAGCTAGCAAAAAACACCCGCAATTAGTTTATACAGCTTTCACAAAATCACTTCAATGTGAGGAGATATTTCCAAACAGTAATGGATAAAACCGGCGAAGAATTTCACACTTTAAACGAGACGATAATGTCAACGTTAATACCTTCCATTCTTGACGGAGAAATCACTTCTGTAGAACAGGATCTATTCAACCTGCCAGTGAAGCTGGGCGGTCTTGGCATTAACAACACTGAATATTATAAATCATCCGTTGAATCAAATAAATTACTAATTCACGCAATAAAAAATACAGAAAACCTGGACCTAATAGCCCATCATACTCATGCAGCAGAAACCATGAGGGTAGCCAAATTGACGAGACATTTGAACGAGAGTGATAGATGTAAAGATGTTTTATCCAAATTACCGAGTAAGATGCAAAGATGTGTCCAAAGAGTAGTTGAATCGAACTCTTCACAGTGGCTGTCAATCATCCCTACCACCGCAAACAATACCGACCTTACTGCCACCCAATTTAAAGACGCCCTTGCCTTGCGCTACGCTCACGAACCCGGCAATCTTCCTCAGGTTTGCGACGGATGCGGCGAAAATAATGTTGACCTAAATCATGCCCTAAACTGCAAAAAAGGCGGCTTGATTAAACAAGGCCATGAACAACATAGAGACGATTGCAAGAATTGGGTCGAACTAGCTTGGGGTAAAGGCACAGTTCAACCAATAATGCGTGATGCAAGTGCTACACAGCCAGCCCTTATAGGAGACTTATTACTAAATAGCGTATGGGAACCTGCAAGGAAAGCGTTCTTCGACGTTCGCATTGTAAATGCTGACGCTTCCTCTTACAGCAACCTTACATGGCAAAAAACAGCACAAAAACACAGCCGAGAAAAACATCTAAAATATGACCGAGCCACGGAAGACTTAAGAACCTCTTTTACACCTTTAGTAATCTCATGTGATGGAGCCTTAGGGACTGAGTATATGAGTTTTTTGAAAAAAAAAACAGCATCCAAACTATCATCCAAATGGGAAAAACCATACTCTCAAATAATATTCTGGCTTTAACTTTTAAGTTAAAGTACAAATATCGGTCATTCGAGCAGTCTCCATGAGGGTGAGAGGCACTAGAAGACGCATCAAGGTCTTCGAATGGGAAGACGGCGCCGGAATTCTATACTAAGCAAGATCTTACATCAATTACCCCCCCTTTCCCCGTTAATACCGTCATCGTCCATTTTTGTATATATTTTTTGTGTTGTATTTGTATTTTATTCTAATAAATAAATTTTTCCAATTTGCTATAGGTAGGTTATGAAATTAAAAAGTTTTAAGAAAAAAAAACAATCAAAACTTTTAAAAAGACCTTGTAAAAACCAAGCCACAAACACAACCATGTGGTTGTGTATCGATAATCGACTCGTAAACCCCGTGTTTTAATTTTTTTTTATTGTATTTCGTTCCTTAACCTAATTAAAACGTCAATATATATTTTTTTCTACAATTGTTAGTACTTTTATTTGACAAACAATGAAGTCCACTCTTAACATTTTTGCAAAATATATCAATTTTGAATGTTCAAAATATAAAATATCAACGAAATCCAATAAAAAAAATTTAAAACACGGGGTTGACGAGTCGATTAACTTCTGAAAATAAAATTTTATTATATATTTAACTATATATTTTTTTTACATTATATATACATAATTGTATATTTTTACTAAGTGATATAAGTCTAAAATAGGCCTGCTAAAACTATGTGGTGACGTTTTTCAAAATATCCATTTCAGAACAAATACGAATTTTTATATTTGGTGGCGGCAGTACTTGCACTCGTTAGTTATTATTATATTTGGAATTTGTAAAGCTATTATATCAACGCATTATTACCGACACCCGCCATCTTGAAATTCGAAAAAAAATGTTACTTGTGCGATCCACCCTAGTAAACAATTGCTACTGAAAGTCGGTCGATGTAAAAATTGCTTTACGAGCTTACTTATGTAACCTGTAGGTAGGTACCTTAACGGTTTGAGATAATATAAGAAGAAGAATACACATATGTATTATAAATCCTAAATGAAGTGTTCAGAAACCATTAGAATGACCGACATTGCACCGCCATGGCCAACTCGATTGTGCCGGCGGTCGGGCGGGCGCGTGCCGGCAGGCTGAGAGGAGGGCATATTACCGTAGATAATGAATTTTCATACGTTTTAACCACACTGTCACTTATATTACGTTACTGGTTGCAGTAATGATGGTAATTACATGCGGTTTTGCGAACGCGGAATAGAGGATTTATGATATTGGTGTAGATAAAGTAACATTACATGAAATAAGTTTCCACAAATACAACTTACACGTTAGTAGGCACAGAGCGATCCTAAGCGCGTATTCCGAGGCGACGAGTTTGAACTGCGTCGCGTGTGACTGCACCAGCCGCGGCCGCAAGTAGCCGCTCCACACCACGTCCACGGGCACGTAGCACTGCAGCCCGTAGCTAATAAAAATGGCCACCGAGAACATCGCTTTCACGCTCGTTGCCAACCTGCAAATACAGTTTGTGTTAGCATGCTTCACGACGACGACGGTTCTTTTCAATGACGCAGTACGGGTTTGTCTACGGGTTCAATGGTGGGTTTGCCTTGTCCTTTTCTTTCTATTAAAAAATGTACCTATCTGAGATTCATTATTTGTATATTGTTTATTTTAGATGTAAAATCCATATGATGATAGCAAAGATTAGCTGTTAGTAATTACACATCTTTGTGATTTGATACAAATATTAACCTTTTGGCCGCCGGATCTAGTCCGCAAAGATGCTCACTCACACGCCAAAGCATAAGTAAACAAGTTAAGCAACTAATAGGGATTGCAAGTAGTGATATCGATATTTATAATCGACGGTAAAAATCTTCTGAATTTTGGCTTTGTTCTTAACCAACTTTAATTTCTTTCGAAAATGCTAAAAATAAACATATTTTTTTACACACGTTAATGTTAAAAATAAAGAGCTTTATTATAAAAAACAACTACTAAACAATATCGGTTCATGACGTAATACTCGTATCACCGCACTAGGCTGTACGACAAGTCTTCTGTACAAGACAACGGCGCACATGGCTTGTCTGGAGTGCAGACCGACAAGGACTATTTTCGCGTGGAATAAGTAATAGTAGTCTCTAGGTCAACGGCGGCGTAAGCGCTTGTTGGTACATAAACTTTATGAGCGTAATGATAGAGCCGCGCATCGTGTTCAATAATATAAATGTACCGGAACTGTTTTGAAGAAAATGACAAGTGGGTTGAATTTTTCAATGAATGAAAAATAATAGGTAATTTTAGAGTTGATCGGCCAAAACACGCGCACAACTCATTCAGGTACGACATCATCGTCATCATCACAAATAGCATGTTCCTTAGATGAGCTTTTTAGTTTCCGTACCATATCTTCCCATACTACGACAATTTTTGTAATAATTTTAAATACATATTATAATTCTCATAGATATTCGTCTGCCTGTAAGTACCACTTCTGTACGAAGCGGTCAATGCAGTATCTTCTCAAAATGAATCATTTGTCCTGCAAATATACCACAATGGCAGATTTACTTGTCTGACTCTATACTATTTACAGCTGCTGCAAAAGCTCCTTAAACTTCAGCTATAGTTATGCCTGTCTCCGTCTATCGTTTTACATATTCTAGTTACTCGTTACCACCAATTGGCAATTAACAAGCGTTCAAATGCTTAAATAAAACCATATTTGCGATTTGATATTTATTTTGAATATTCTCATATCGAGTTAACATTTCAATCCCTAACTGACTTGTATAAAAGAGAACGGCGCGCCGCGCTGTCTAGAGACAGCAAAGTTACTGTACCCGTGGTGTCGCATGACACCTCCTGTTCATAAAATCCTTATTCATGGAGAATCAATAATATCTGAGCACCTGATCCCAATAGGAAATTTAAGTGAAGAGGCCCAGGAATCGAGGAATAAGGATTTTAAAAATTATCCAGAGAGATTTAGTCGTAAAACTTCTAGAATCGACAACATGACAGATGTTTTAAATAGGCTCTTGGTTTCTTCTGATCCCATCATCACCTGCATACGACCTCTGCCAATTATTAATACAAAAATATTTCACCCGGAAGCTGTCGACATGTTTATCGATGAATATGTAACGTCATCGTCATCATAGGAATATTTTATTTTTTAATATAATGTAATATAATGTAAATAATAATAATTATAAGCACTACTTGACATTACGAATGTGAAATAGTATTTTTTTTGCTTAATTTTACTTAATGTAGTTTTGAGCACAGCAATGTATGGGCGGGTTCCAGTGTGCGGCGATGAGGAATAGAAGAAAACGTTGAAATTTGGAACATTTTTTTGATAGCCTAATTATAAAAAAAAATGGATTTATATAGCTGTTTTTTTTAAAGCAGCTATATAAATCCATTTTTTTTGCTTTTGCAAATGTTTGAAATAATAAAGACCTAAAACATTTACTTGAGTGTAAAAGAAATTGCATTTGGAATTTATTCACATACTAGCTGTGCCCGCGGCTCCGCCCGCGTGGAATTCGGTCTGTGTCAGTAAGCGGCTAATTCACCCCTAATTTCTCTCCCGCTTCCCTGGAGGCGGAACTTGAAGTAAAGTTGACAGATTGATACGCTAGAGGACAGTAATCCTAATAAAATATTTTACAATTACCACTAAATGAAACTCCCACAAAAATTAATACTTTTTTTTTAATTTTTTTTTTTGGCATGATTTAAACGACATAGAGTAGTAGGTGTATATCGGACGATACAGGACCACTTTTGTATTTATACGTTCATGTCCACGGCAAATGTCATCCAAATCGATCCTCCCGTCAAATCAGTCTAAGCATGAAAGGTAAGAACAGGCGCGGTTGAAATTGGGGTAGGGGGGGGGGGTCACAAATGCAGAAATGTTTTTTTTTCTATTTGTGGTGCACTTGGAGGGGGGGGGGGTCCATGACCCATGCAAATTAAACTCAATCGAGTGTAGTGGCTACCCCCCCCCCCTTTAGACGTTGAATTTTTATAGGCTACGTATAACCTGGCTGGGGATTTTCTTGAATTGGAATTAGTAATCATTAAGGGGTGATTTTCGGGATAACAATGCAAAAAACACCGGCCAAGAGCATGTCGGGCGATACTCAGTGTAGAGTTTCGTAGATGCCGCCCTGTTACAAAGCATCCGTTCAAAAGGTCGTTTATTAAGGGATATTCGGCGGCGCTTACGTCATTTTACTATTCGGCACTTCCTTTCAATATGCGTTTTTGACTGATAATTCAAAAACGGCTGAACCGATTTTATTCAATATAGTTTATATTGAACTTTCTTATCAGGCCTCACCAAATTTTAGCTTTCTAGTGCGAACGGTAACTGAGCTAGACCGCGGACAGACATGGCGAAACTATAAGGGTTCCTAGTTGACTACGGAACCCTAAAAAGAGATAAATAGTAGTTTATGTAACTGTTACGTAATAAGGCCTAATTATGTACAGAAGCATACACCGCTTTACCTACACTCATATCCATTGAAAACATTAGAATGACCGCCAGCCATTACACCGCCATGACCAACCTTATTGCGCCGGCGGTCGGGGGGCGGATATTCATTACGTTACCGTAGGTAATTAATTTTCATACGTTTTTACCACACTGTCACAGATAATAGTATGTTACGTTACTGGTTGCAATAATGGTAGTGATTACATACGGTTCCGATAGAGGATTTATGATATTGGTATAGATCAAGATATTTATTCTTCAATGTAAGCACATTACTCGTACAATGCACTAATGAACGTCAGAGAAAAATAAAATACACGAGTGTCGAGAAACCAGCGATTGGAACGAAGTTGTTATTTTATTTTACATTATTATCGACTTTTTCGTAAATTTTGTGGTTTTAATTATTTTGAAATTTTGGAAAGTTTTGAAATTGTGGAAATTTATTTATTTATGAAATTTTAAATTTTTTGAATTTTTTGAACTTTTGTAAATTTTGTAAATTTTGTAAATTTTGGAAATAATGGAAATTTGGAAATTTTTGAAGTTTTTGAAAATTTTGTAATTCAGAAATTTTGCCATTTTCGAAATTTTTTACTTTTAGGTTCTCGACTTTTATCACTTTGTCACTTCTCACTTTCACTTTTCACTACACTTCACTTCACTTCACTTTATTCTATTTTATATATTTTTTATTTCATTCCATTTTACATGTTCCTCAATCGTATGGGTGTCGCGTTTTCGTGACGTGACGCTTTTTCGTGACGGTCACGTGACTTTTTTTCGCCTAGCCCCCCATCCGCGAACCGTCCGATAAGGAACTTCGTTCCAAAACTACCACCGGTTCTAACCCTACACCTGAGCCCAAGAAGTATTATGACCGAAAAGAAACTCGACGGGACTTATTTTTTTCAAAACAGTAATACATTATTAGATCTCAAAGATACAAAATAGTGCGTAGTTCTTCAAGAAGGCATATCAAAATATCTTGAGAGACAGATAATGCACCCATTGTTTAATTATAAATAAAAATAAATCCTAATCTGACTGCTTCACAAAACGTTTGATATGTTTTCCTACCTAAACGGTGTCCTATAAATGTTAGATGATTTTGTAGTAGTTTTTTGGTTTGGGCCATGCAACTTTGTCCGTCATATATAGTCCTCGAACCTGCAATAACCCTTTGACATTCATGACATTTTCAAATATTTCTTAAGAGCGGGTAAAGGTAAATTTAAAGCATCGACGGGTAGCATGTTATAAATATGCAGTAGCAACAACATTCTGAGGATGATTGTCGGTAGATTTGATTGCCCGATAGTCTACGGGTTGATCAAACTGGTAAAGTCCAATTTAGAATATAAGTTTTAGATGTTTTATGTTTTATTTTAAGTATGTTAATATGATTACTTACTAACAACTTAGAATGTATACTAACAAAATGGACCATATTGTCGGAAATAAATATTTTTGAATTTGAATTTGAATTTGAAATATGAACACCTTGACCAAAAAATTACAAATTATTTCAATACCAAATTTCATCTAAATAAGTACAGAGGTTATTTTTTGTTTCTTCCCCATGTAAACTTCCACCCCTTTTGCATCCGCTTAAGGGATCATTTCCGAGATAAAACTATTTTATTTCCTTTTCCAGAGCTCAAATTATCTCCATACCAAATTTTATCTAAATCGATTCTGCGGTTAATAATTCCCTATACAAATTTCCAACTCCCTTTTCACCCCTTTAGGGTTGATTTTCGGGTTGAAACTATCCTTTGTCCTTTCTCGAGACCCATACTATCTCTATACCAATTTTCATCTAAATCAGTTCAGCGGTAAAAAAAATCTCATACCAACTTCCAACCCCCTTTTCACTTGTGGGGACAAGGGTTTGAAAACTATCCTATGACGTTTCTCGAGACTCAAATTATCTCCATACTCATTTCTATCTAAATCGTTTCAGCGGTTAAAAATTCTCCATACAAACTTTCAACCCCATTTTCACCCCCACCAGGGTTGATTTTCGGGATTAAAACTATATATTATCCTTTCCCGGGACTCAAACTATCTCTATACAAAATTTCATCAAAATCCGTTCAGCCGTTTTCACGTGATGCGCGGTCAAATAAACAGACAAACGGATAAACAGATAAACAGACAAACAGATAAACAGACAAAAATTCTAAAAATTGTTGGAACGTATTCTGTTATCGATTCTAAGTATCCCCAGCCAACTTTTTTTCGATTATCTTCCATGTACAGACTTTCGACCCTCTTCAGCTTTATTATATGTATAGATAAATATATAAGATACTCGTACCGAGCGGTTGAATTTGTCTTTTATACAAGACAGCGGCGCCAGTATATCGTCTATCGTTGTCTTGTATACATGCCAACGGCAGTCAAAAGGTTAAGGCAAACTTATATAAATTTAATATAGGGAACAATACACATGAGCTTTCTTCTCGTAAGGTTATACAAAACCTCTGAATAACAGCGCAGAGCTAAGCATGCTATGGTCTCTTAGAACTTTGACAGGAGCGTTGATATTTTTATAATTTCTGCGCTATCTACAAACACGGGAGCTACTTGTGATTTTGGTTTTTCTAAAGTACGCTAGATAGCGCTGTGCGGCATGTGACGGCTGTGTTGCTGTTTGAAAAACATAGAAGTTTTAAATATTCTGGGTTTAAGTTTTGTTAAATTAGTTGATTATTGAAACATGCTTTTTTTATGCATTTTATTATTTAATTACGGTTAAATAGTGCAATAGTTTGTTTCTTCAAGATTTACATAGATTTTTAAAACACTAGTAGAAAGTAGTAGATATTGTGGCAACATTTATGCTAAATAACAAAAATCGGGATCATGATGGCGGCGAAGTCAAATTTTCTTTCTTTCTTTTAGCGCAAGCTTTGAAGATAGTGACAGTTGTCTAAAATAATTAAATAGTTTATGGGTGCAGGGTAATTATTATATGAATTATCATATAAAAATGTCGCCTCCAAAGTGCTGCATGCCCTTGTGCAATAATCAACGAGGACAGGGCTAGTATAATATTATTTTTCTATAATCAATCTGCCAAGAGCGTGCACCGGATCAACTTAACGAAAAATGATGCTTGTTTCAGGAATTCAAATGCATGCATTCCCAAATCCCACCAATCTCAGGAACCCTTCAGAACTTGAAAGGTTCCGAACGTGGGTACTAAGGATCGGTGGAAATACAGTGGGCAAGGCGGACACGGCGATCTACAATAATGCGCGGGTATGCCATCGCCATTTTGAGGCCAAATATATTTACCCCAATGGGCGCCTCAACCGCTTGGCTATATCAACGCTTCATTTACTAGGTTAGTTTTAACGCTATAATGTAATCAGCTTAATTAGAATCACCATCATCATAATTCTTCTAGCGTTCGTCTTGTTGCGGTTTTTTTTGCTACGGCTCTGAGCCTGGGTACCGTCGGCAACCAAAACCTATGAACTAGCGCGACTGCTAGTTTTTACCCAGAAGGAGGTCCGATTTCCTCACGATATTTTCCTCCAGAAAAAAGCGACGGATAAATCAAATTACATTTTGTACAAAAATTCATAAAAACGCAGTCGAGTCGGGGTTTGAACCCGAAAGCTCTGGATTGAAAGTCAGACGTCTTACCGTCAGGCTACCAGCACTTCAGTGTTCGCTATAAGGATGTGCATGACTAAATTAGAGAAATTAGAATTGTTCCCATTAGTGTCAAAGCTATTGAGGCTATGGGATCAGGTATCATTGTGTTTATACTATACTTCGTTTTTTTTTGAGATTAGAAATTGAGTAAACATAGAAACAGTAGTTGCCAACCCGTTCTAAGTGTTCAATTTAAACACACTGCAAACACACCAACAAACGATTAGTTAACATGATTAAGAGTTCACATTTGTGAATAAATAATAACAATTTGCAGATTAAATAATCCAACACAACAATAAAAACACAATTTCGTTTTGATTATCACGTAAGAGATACTTACGTGAAAATTTAAAAACAGACAGTGAAGCATGTACGTTCTAAAACGGAAACTTAACGTCTAGTTCTTTATCAGTATTCACGAAAATTATTTAATTGACAATCATAATATGCACTTATTAATAAAATTTCGTAAACAAAAGTTCTTCTAAATGATATTTAATCGTTTTATTATATAATACTAAATAATAAAACAATTGTCTTAGGTGATGGTAAAAGATTTGTTGGACTACGAGGTGGCTTTTGTTGTTGTATGCCACTCGGACCTGCCTCTGATTGCTCCATAACCCTCCAACCAATCGCACAATAATAGAACAAGCAAATACCTTTCCTTCAATAAGAATCACAATAAGCTTTAACATTAAAAACTATCCAGATATGTCTGAGAGATACGAATGACAGATGACGCGAGAAAATATTTAAAAATCTAACCATCCGTCTCGAACCTCTTCTTCTATAGGGTTTTTTATTGTGCAACATTTACAAGAACATTAAAAGTGTTAAAAATAAAATAATTCCAACAAATAATTACTATCAAAATATTGTTAAATACTCAACATAACATGGCTTTACTATAAATACAAATATATTTATGGCCTATTTCACAATCTCCAGTTAAAGCATATATGTCAGATAAATATTTGCTGTCCTTTTCTTTTGTATGACTGGCGAAAAGTATAGCAATAATTTTCACTGGCAGATAAGTTTATCTGGAGATTGTGAAACAGGCCCTTAGTATGTTTAATGACGGCGTAGGCACTCTGATAGATGTGACATGTATCTTGCCTGATAAAGAAACCTGTACATCGTTCTGTCAACTTTTTTCTAATCTCAAATAAAATTAACAATAGGAATAAGTAAACTGTTTGAACCAAGGTTGATAAAGGTGGGAGTTCAGCACAAAATAAAGTATAGTCTCTGTATGTATGTACTTTTTAGGGTTCCTATAGGAACTACTACAGGAACCCTTATAGTTTCGCCATGTCCCTCTGTCCGCGTTAGTACGAAAATCAAAAAAGTCAAAAAAGTAAAAGTAAAAAAAAGTCAAAAAAGTCAAAAAAAGTCAAAAAAATCAAAAAAGTCAAAAAAGTCAAAAAAGTCAAAAAAGTCAAAAAAATCAAAAAAGTCAAAAAAAGTCAAAAAAATCAAAAAAGTCAAAAGTCAAAAAAGTCAAAAAAAGTCAAAAGTCAAAAAAGTCAAAAAAGTCAAAAAAGTCAAAAAAGTCAAAAAAAGTCAAAAAAGTCAAAAAAGTCAAAAAAGACAAAAAAGTCATAAAAGGCAAAAAAGTCAAAAAAATGTCAAAAAAGCCAAACAAGTCAAAAAAGTAAAAAGTCAGAAAAGTCAAAAAGGTAAAAAAGGTAAAAAAAGTCAAAAAAGTCAAAAAAGTCAAAAAAGTCAAAAAAGTCAAAAAAGTCAAAAAAGTCAAAAAAATCAAAAAAGTCAAAAAAGTAAAAAAAGTCAAAAGTCAAAAAAGTCAAAAAAGTCAAAAAAGTCAAAAAAGTCAAAAAAGTCAAAAAAGTCGAAAAAGTCGAAAAAGTCGTATACAGGTCACGATATAAAATCGGAATTGCGAGTTATTTCATTTTTATAGGTTAAAAAGGCGTTCCCGTACTGAACTTTTAAGTCCTGTTACTCGTGTGTTCTGAGTATGTTCTATAAATATCTTGCAGATGTGCCACTGCCAATGGAAGTGGCCGTAGCAGGAGTCAGTAACGTTGTTCCCGTGTCTACTGTATCTTCTGCAAAGCCTACGCCTGTTCAAGGTAAGACATGAAATGAAATTTTTATTTAAAAATAAACAAGATTTAAAATTAAGCCTAAATCTAAACTATATCACAATATATAAAGTCTCCATGCTTATAGAAAAAGTAGCTTGTTAAAAGTTGGATTGTTTTAAAAGTTCATCCTCCATAAACTCTTCGATGGAATAGTAAGCTTTTTTTAATAGAAGAGACTTCAGCTTAGTTTTGAAAAGGTGTGTTTCTTCAACACAATTTCATTTGGAATTTGGTAGCATCATAATTTAATTTAAAAATATAAGTAACTGTCAAATTATACCTATTTATAATAATATTGTTTCAGGTTTTTGGAATCCGAAGCTCCAGTATCTACGGGTTAGCGGGGAAATAACTCCAATACTAATGAGGTATTGTTGCGTAAACATTTTAATTTTATTATCGCATTTAGATATACATATATTAGGATCAACACACACGACCACAGTCAGATTTGTATAGGTAACGAGTGCTGATAACAGATCTTGATATTATGGTGATTATATGTGTCATTTTCAACTAAAAGGTACATCATTGTTGGTAGTCAATAAGGCGTTACTGCCATAAAAATTCATTCATTCGTATAAAATGACCTGTTGTGTGACTTTTGCTATAAGTAAAGCAGCTTTTTGGCAATCTATCCTCAAGACTAACCTTTTTCAAAAGCGATTGCCATCTGGACTTTAAACTAGTTTAAACTCAGAGCTTAACTAGACCTTATTGTGAGAAGTTTGGTTTCCTAACGATGTTTATTTTTACTGAATTTTTATTTATTTATACTACGACGGTGGCAAACAAGCATACGGCCTGCCTGATGGTAAGCAGCTACCGTTACCTATGGACGCCTGTAACTCCACAGGAGTCACATGCGCGTTGCCGACCCTTTACAAAAAGGAGGATTCACTGTGTTGACGGCTAAAGGAACAAGAGGGTTCCTCATCGTCAACACACGGGGTCCTCTTTGAGCTCTTTGGCAACCTTACTCACCAGCAGGAACTCAACATTATGAGTAGGGTCTAGTGCTATTTGGCTGTGGTTTTCTGTAAGGTGGAGGTACTTCCCCAGTCGGGCTCTGCTCCAGATTTGAGCGAGATGACATTCACTGAACGTGCCCTACCACACTAAGCGAGATGCCATTCGCAGTGCCCATACCTCTCTTTTTCCTAATTCCTTTAATTTTTTTTAAAATTCCTAGTAACTAGCGAATTATCCGGAATACGCTGCCGCTGGTTTAATTTTAATACTGCATTTACATTCAGCCGAATTGAGCAAGCAAGTGGGCAGGGAAGTGGGAAGGACGAGTGTGTAAACATGATACTTCTCATGCCACTGCTATTGCCACTCGCGCTGCCCGGCGCTCCCCTAAATGGCGGTTTTTTTGTGCGAAGTCAAAGGACCGGCAGCGCGAGCGGCAGTACGTGTTTACAATTACATTCTCCTCCGTCGCTCAGTACTCGTCGAGCACCTGGAGGATCGCAAAAGACACAACGCGGCCGCTGTAATTATTTCAACGTCTGCCATTGCCGAGACCTGAAAGCGAAGTGAGTGGTAGGGCAGTATGTAAACACTCACTCCTCTCGATCCTGCTGCAGCAGTATTTAGGGAATTAATGCCGGCAGCGCGAGGGGCAGCGACAGGGGCTGAATGTAAATGTCGGATAACGAAGCGCTTTGTTGGTTCTTTGTGACTATCAATTCCATTAGTATGATCGAATGTCTACGGCAAAAGCCGGCTTGAGCGACGCCTTTTACTGTGCCTCTTTTTGTGTACTGACTTTAATGATTAATCTCATAAAATAACACTATGGTCGTGCACACATAGTTTGGTACAAAAATCGACTAGATTTGTTAGATCGTAACTGTATGTACAATAATTCTCTACTTTATGTTCTAGGTATACCTAAGTCGGCCTATGAACCCACCAGAATACGGTGATGTAGCAACATAAAAGGCTGGAGCCCTATCACTTCAAGAAGAATGTATATTGTACACTTACTTTCTGTAAATTACGGTATATATGTATGATTGTACCTTCCTACGCATCGTTATTATTGTCAACACCAATAAGACTTAAACTTTCACGGCTTTTACGTATTATGATTATTAACTAAAATGGAACTAAATTGCGTGTATTAACTTAAAGTTACCTCCGATGTTTCGAGATCAATTATTGTTTCTGTGGTACCGGAAAAAATACCATAAATAGGTATATCAGATTTGCGTAATTAAATTTTTGTCGCCACAATTAGGTAACATACTAGTAAAATAAAATTTCCCTGTACCTAGATTTATGTCAATTGTTAATTGTGACTGAAGGTACATTTCCACCAAGTATTGTGGAATAGGTCACGTCAAATAATAGAAGAAAAAAAATTCCTCCTAATAATTTTCTTTCTGTCTGTATGTCTGCTTACTAGTAAAGTGATATATTGTTAGTATAAGAAAGCTCAAATGACCCCGCAGCAAACATAGGGAAAAAGTGGTTTCAGTCAAATCTCACGAAATTTTAGTACAATGTAGATTCGAGTCTCTTGATTATTTTTTTATAAGGGCACAACTCACTCAGAAGTATACTTTCAGAAATAATCAATAAGTATTGTTTCATACAAAACATATGTAACATACCTACCAATTATTCGTAAAATCTTTCTCTTTGCTTTTGCATAATATAAATACTAACAAAATGCGATTTCAACGTGACAGAAACGTTATTAAGATCATATTTAACGCCAGTAAGTATCATTGTGGGTCATTTCAAAGTATCGATTTTAAGAAACACGTCATAGAAAAATAATAATATAAACTTGATTATTTCTGACAGTGTAGTTACTGAGTTAAGCCCTTATAAAAAAATAATAAGGAGACCTGAATCTACATCATACTAAAATTTCATGCGATTTGACTGAAACCACTTTTTCCCTATGTTTGCTGCGGGGTCCTTTGGTATGAGTGTATGTATTATTAATCACACCGACAAAGTTGTAAAACAAAGTGGTTTTGTTTGGGTACCTCCCGTACACATAAACTGGGGGTGAATTTATTCAGTTCAACAAGTATTGTGTGAGATCTTTCAAAAAGAATATTGTCTAAGATAGGTTCATTTTATAACTGCTATCAGGAAATGCCTAATTTCTAGGCACCACCGCACCATGTCTGTCATTACATTAAGGTTAATATTTAAATTAGCTTTTCAAATTAATATATTTAGGTATAATATAGTATTTACGAAACTTATGGCCCAACAGACTCTTGGCCGGTTTTTAGGTTTTTGTCAGATATTAAGTTATATGTGGGTATAATAATTGTGCATAGTATGTACCTAATGAAATATAATGATATGTACAATAAATATTGTATGCATTTGACATAAACTTAGTTTTATTTACAGGACGTCCAAACTTAGATTTCCCGCCGAACGGCTGTCAGGAAGGGGCGAGGGGGACGAGGTCTACCCCTCCCCTCCTCTCCCACCCCCCATACCCTGTAAACCCCTTCCCCCGTTCCCCTGTAACGTGATCAAATGTAGCACTATGAAACTAGATGGTGGCACTAGCTGCTGCAAGTACGAGCCGTAGTTGCCTATCTATCTCAGTTATATACATATTCATCTATGGAGCTAAGTATGTCGATGCTTATGTCAACTTACCTAAATCAACTGACATAAATTAACCATAGATCTAAAATGACGCTTGACGTTTAGATATACACATATATAACACGTATATGAACATTCCACGAGTGCAAAAGAGACGCACGATTATTTTTAAAGCGTGACAATTTTAGAATTTAGGTTTTAAGTTAGCTTATATACCGTCTTGACAGTTCATATTTAAGCGTAGAAAATATAAAACAATCGTGAATAAAATAAATTGGGATGAAAAAGGAGAAATATGGTGTCGTGTTGTGTTCCAGATTGGACTATTACTAATAGGAAAAACCCAGGTAATTACTCATTTCACAGGTTAACATGATATTCCGATCGATGTCTTTGAAATAATATTTTATAAAATTAGCATAATAAATCGTGTAAGTATGTATTAGATACAATGGAATATTAGTAATTATTTTGCCGTGTGGTAATAATTAATTAATTTTATATATAACACGTATATGAACATTCCACGAGTGCAAAAGAGACGCACGATTATTTTTAAAGCGTGACAATTTTAGAATTTAGGTTTTAAGTTAGCTTATATACCGTCTTGACAGTTCATATTTAAGCGTAGAAAATATAAAACAATCGTGAATAAAATAAATTGGGATGAAAAAGGAGAAATATGGTGTCGTGTTGTGTTCCAGATTGGACTATTACTAATAGGAAAAACCCAGGTAATTACTCATTTCACAGGTTAACATGATATTCCGATCGATGTCTTTGAAATAATATTTTATAAAATTAGCATAATAAACCGTGTAAGTATGTATTAGATACAATGGAATATTAGTAATTCTTTTGCCGTGTGGTAATAATTAATTAATTTTTCATAATAGTTAATATTCAAGATTATTTTGTGTAAAAATCTAAACTGTTGTTCTACGTTAGGGATTGACAAAAAAATTTAATGACTTCTATCGATAAGAGTTCGATGTAAAAATTATAATTATTGCTACAAATAAATTACAAGGAATCAATTAATCTAGGGCTGCCACAGTAGATCAAATCTGGTCGACGCGGCACATCGATAGCCCAATTAAGAATAATAATAATAAAAATTAATCTAATATTCACATTACATCATTACGTAAGAAGATTAAATAAGGTTCTTATTTTATCCGTTTTTATAATTAAAGATTGTTTCATTTTTACCTTGCAGTACTCGTATTATTTCATTCAAATACGGCGCTCAACACATTTAGCAGAATTCCTTACCATAGTAAAAAGCAGCCGAAAAACGGAAATCCGGCTAAATATTGTATATGGCCTCCATACAAAAAGCTCCTGTAAAGAAATTTCAGACTTCCGGCTGATTTTTCTTTATGGTAGCTGGATTCCGCTCAAGTGTGTGCTGCGTCTACAACTTCGACTTTAGCCCCACTCGCATTCGTACGAATAACTAAACTCGCAAATGCAAGACTACACTTGCATGCGATTTGCAAAAAATAAACTATCAGTACCTATATGAACACTCCACAAGTGCGAGAGTGAAAGATGACAAATCTAATGCTCTCTACAAACGTAACCGACTTAAGAACGAGATGCAAGTTAGAATATAGTTAGAATGAAAAGTCAGGTGTCAAAATGATTGTGTTGATGTTGTGTTGTCAATCTAATGCGCATTCAACCGGCGACCATGGATCCGGCGGCGCCTTGATATCGGCGATGCGTTTTACGAAATAATGAAATTATTTTAGGAAATAAATAATTTTGTTTATTTTTTTATTTTATTTTTTATACCACGACGGTGGCAAACAAGCATACGGCCCGTCTGATGGTAAGCAGTTACCGTAGCCTATAGACGCCTGCAACCCCAGAGGATTCACATGTGCGTTGCCTACCCTTTAAGAACCTATACACTCCTTTTTTGAAGAACCTCATACTGTAGCCCGCTGGGAAAACCTCGGCAGGGAGTTCATTCCACAGTCGCAGCGTTCGTGGGAGGAAATTCCTCTTAAACCGTACAGTGCGCGACCCATTAGGCTCCAGGGTATGAGAATGAACACCCTGCTGGCGGCGAGCGGTGCGGTGATAAAAAGCTGCCGTGGGCATCATATCAAATAGTTCTTCAGAGCACAACCCATTGTACAAGCGATAGAACAGACATAAGGAGGCAAAGTCTCTCCTTAGACTCAATGGTTCAATATCGCTCGTGAGTTTGGGATCGTCGATGATCCGCACAGCGCGCCTTTGCACCGAGTCAAAGGGCCCAAGCTGGTATCCAGGTGCTCCCGCCCAAAGGTGACAGCAGTACTTCATGTGGGGTCTGACTTGCGACTTGTATAGAAGCAGTCTCTGCCCCGGAGTGAAGTATCTCCTCGCTCTATTGAGCACACCGAGCTTTTTAGATGCCAGCTTGGCCTTCCCTTCAAGGTGACTACGGAATTGGACGTCGCTGGAAATGTCAAATCTAGGATCCCAATACTCCCTGACATTGTAAGGGTTGTGCCTTGGAACTGAGGGGCCACAGTAAATGGGGTTTTCTTAGCGGTAAACGCGCAAACTTGTGTCTTTGTGGGGTTGAATCGGACTAAGTTGTCCTGACCCCACACAGAGACTCCAGAAAGAGTGTTCTCGATATCGGACACAAGTGTTTCACGACTCTCTACCACAACGGATCGAGGGATATTGGCACGGCTCGCGTAACAGGCATCCCCAGTACTGTCGTCCGCATAACAATGAATGTTGCCGATAGACAACATATCATTGATATGCAGCAAAAACAGCGTTGGGGATAGCACGGAGCCTTGCGGGACACCAGCGTTTATGTCCATGCTTTCGGAGCAACTCCCGTCGACTACAGCTCGTATGCTTCTGCCAGACAAAAAGCTGGCGACCCATCTGCACAATCCCTCGGGCAGGCCGTAAGCTGGCAACTTCGATAGAAGTCCTCGATGCCAGACCCGATCGAACGCCTTAGCTATATCAAGGCTGACTGCCAATGCCTCTCCCTGACTCTCAATGGCTAAAGCCCAGCAGTGAGTGAGATACACTAGAAGATCACCAGTTGAGCGACCGTGACGAAAGCCATACTGGCGATCACTGATCAGATCGTGCTCAAATTAAACACTGCCTCGAGGTCCAGTAAAAGAGCCATTGCCAGAGCCAAATTCGACTTCGTCGGCAGAATTGGTGAGAAGCTAGTGGGCTACCCCACCGGGAGTCGTGCCTTCTGGTCACTTGCCAAAGCTGCCGAGGGAAACTTTTGTCGGTCGTCCTTACCACCACTGCGTAATGCTGATGGTAATCTGGTCCATAGTGCAAAAGAGAAAGCCGATCTTCTGGGTATTCTCTTTGCCTCGAACTAGTCGAACTCGACCCTGAACGATGATGGCAGCACCGTACCGCCTGACATCCCGCGGTGCGCAGCCTCGATGCCGGAAATTATCATCAAACAATGTAATGTTGCTATCATTAAACGTTCACAAGTCGAGCGGACCAGACGGCATACCAGCAGTTGTGCTCAAACGGTGTGCTCCTGAGTTGTGTCCCGTGCTAACGCGCCTTTTCACACTCTCTTACCACAAATGGCAAGTGCAGTCTTCATGGAAGACTGCCCTCGTGCACCCTGTGCCTAAAAAGGGCGATAGTTCGGACCCGTCGAATTACAGGCCTATCGCTATAACCTCCCTTCTCTCCAAGGTTATGGAGCGCATATTCAATGCAAAGCTCCTGGGATACCTAGAGCGAGTTTATTGACAAACATTATTCAAAAAATACTCATCACATCATCATCATATCAGCCGAAAGACGTCCACTGCTGGACATAGGCCTCCCCCAAATAGTGCCACAATGACCGGTCCTGCGCCACCCGCATCCAGCGGACTCCCGCGACCTTCACCAGGTCATCCGTCCACCTTGCGGGGGGTCTACCCACGCTGCGCCTTCAAGTCGAGGCGGATTCGTCGATTGACCTCTTTCTCGAAGTTGGATCTACCTAACTGGACAGTATGTCCTAAGTATATATAATCGTCCACAACTTCGAGTGTAAAGTCTCCGATTATAACGGGAGTTGGTGCTACATGGGTATTTGACATGATATAGCGATAGTCCACTTGGCACCTCTGGCGAGATTGTAGTACAGCCCAGGTTTCGATCGAGTCGAAGGCTTTCTCGTAGTCTACGAACGCTAAGCAGAGGGGCAGGTTAGCACCCCTGACCCCGCTAGTACCCTGGCCGCTACCATAACCAGGGCACCGGGGGTCGCCGGACACTCGGGGCAGTGGTTTTTTGGTTCTTATCATGGGGGGTGAATGCCGTAATCGCCACGCTTGGCATGCGGGTTGGCGATCGCAGTATCTCCACCGCACTCCGAGGATGCTGCTGCCCATCCCCCGGTGGTCTTGGCCGTAGTTTTAGGACATACTCCGGGTCCCGGGTCCAAAAAATACTAAAGAATATAATTTGCATATAAAAACATATTAGTATTAACTATTAGGTAATGTGTTTATATTAGTTGAAAACGCGCGCGAAATTAAACGTCAAGTTGGGAGTGGGGATGTCAACTGTGATATCACCATCGTGTTGACACCATATCGCAGCGAGTGTAGACAGCATTAGGCGTTCTACACACATATAGCGGAATTCAGCGCTGAATTAAGTTATTCATAGACAAAAATCACACACAAATCTCCACTACAATAAACAATTTCCCTGAAATTATTTCCACCTGATTTGGTACATGAATAGCTGAATTCAGAGCTGAATTCCGTTATGTTTGCGGAGTGCCTAAAAGCGAGATAACTTTTGCATTTCTGTAAGATCACATAAGAAACACATTAGAGCGGCATTCAGCTATTCATATTCAAAAAAGCCTCCATACAAAAGTTCAGCCTCCATAGACAAATTTCGGCTTTTGTCTATGACAAGTTGAATCCCGCTCTAATGTGTGGTGTCCCTAATTCCAATTCGTAACAGCTCATATTTGAATCTTGTTAAATATAAAATAATCCTGAATAAATACCTATATTTAAGTTTTCTCGAATTTTAATATGCATTTTAGTGTAAAATATGAATATAATATAACGTTATAACGTATCGATAAGAAAGTCAAATACCGATAGATAATTAACCTGTCGTAATTAGCATCACTATATTTACGCTCACAAAGACAATTTAGACATATGCATGGATTTCTTTTTTTTGCCACTCTTTTGGTAGTTGACAAGCATTCTTTGTCATCCCATTTCTCTGAAATTAACTGAAATGAATACGACACATTAGTTTTTAACTATAATTAAGATATCTTATGAGAGTTTGCGATTAGTTATTGAAGCAATAGGTAGCTTACAAAGATTTGTCGATCTTTATCAAAATACACAAAAAAATACATATCTACGTTTCTGTTCCATGTTGGCTAAACATGAACGACTAATATGTTCTGTTATGCAAAGTTAAACACGCTCAGGACGACTTCGACACTTTCCTAAACTTGGCACTTTTTTATCTTATTTCCCGAATTATCTTAGTAAAGTTTGTTGTTGTTCTCATCGGCAGATACAAAACCAACATTAATGTAACTACAACAACACCGACAATAATTAACTTACCGATTACCGAGTGTCCATTGTGTTAGCTAATGTACCAATGATGACTGCTTTAAAGAAAAGAGTGACAGTCATTTAGAAATTCGTGTGGTAAGTCTTAATTAATCTGTATAATTTGTTTAGATATGTTGAACAATTTAGATACTAGTTAAAAATCGACAATTATAGGATACCAAATATTCGGATTAAAGTCTACGTAAAAAAACTAAATTTAAGTAAGTAAATATGCACATTAAGGTATAAAAAGGGTTTATGTAGCACAATAATGCCAGCGCTAATCGAATAAACACGACTACAAATACAGCACCGTCCCTATTAAGCGTCATTGTGTTATTTATTTCAAAGAGACGCCTTATATCTGCCTAATTTGGTGGACTCATGTCGGTTATCTAACTTTAGCAATTCTAATGATATTGACGTCCTATAGTCCTACAAATACATTTTCCTACATCAACTAGTATTAATAGGTACTGTGTAAACGCGAATAAATGATAAACTTAATTTATTTTAGAAATGCCACTAATCTCTCCTTGCTTACCTCATTATGCATTATAAAGAAGATATTATAAGGAATTTTATTAAGTGCTAGTATTGTACAGGTAGAGAGTACACATATGTAGGCAGCCACAGTCTAAGAACTATTTAAGGCTCCAAGTCTGAAGCGCCATCTGAACGAGACCAACACAACGTTTCCGTAGTAATACCGTAATAATAGTAACGCTATCAATTACTAGATGGCGCTGAGGGGCAGAAAGTACTCTGCCCTACATTATACGGCAGCTTTGGTTGGTCTCTTTCAGATGGCGCTTCAGAATTGAAGCCTCAAAAAGTTTTTAGACTGTGGCTCTCTATATATGTATAGTAGTCTCTGGTACAGGTGTACTTACCATGAGTGCGCTGGTAGATCGAACGTGACGGAGTCGCTGCAGTTATCAACGCAGAACACGTAACCGATGGCGCCGACGGCGATGTAAAGTAGCACGATAAACGTCATGCCCACGTTGAGCACTCCGAGCGGCTTCCCGAAAGACTTCGGCGTCTTCATGTTGTTCTCCAGCGCAATCACCTGCCGACCAACACAGAGGTTTTATCACCTTTACACGAACTGCCACGACCTTGCTGCGGTATGTCATAGTCGGCATTCGATTTAACGAAGCAGGCATGGGCAATTAATTTTATGAATTACTAAGTAGCTACTACGTGTACATTAAAATCATGAGCATTTTAGGCAACAAATGTTCCATGTCTTCAATAAAAGGTCTAGGGGCTGTTGAATTCTCTGTACTACTTAAAGTTTTACAGTGTTTCTTTTTATGCTGATACTCGTAATAGATTTTGGCTGATTCAAAGACATGGTATATCGGGCAAGTGCGATTCTGACTCGAGTACGAACATTCCATAAACGCTTGCAACTATAGTAATACTATCGTATATAGTATTACTAGTAACTATATGTAATTTATAATTTAGTTTTTGTAGCTTTAATATAAGCGTTAGGACCCCCGATCAGAGTAGGGAGAGGATCCCCGATCCGAGTCGTTTCTGGTGCAAAAGCAATGCCGCGAGCATTATGGGCACGTTTTGCACCGGAATCTTCAAGGAACGGGATTGACTAGTTACTGTATGTAATTAATTTTAATGTCAGATTTAAGGGACTGTAAAATGTATAAAATAATTAACCATTAAACTGACATTTGTAAATTATGTATATAAATTAGGACAATTATTCTGTAAATAAGCGTATTGTTAATACTATGTTTAATTTATTATACTTAAATAATTAAATAAATTATATACTTACCTAAATACAATATCATGTATATAAATTAATCATCATCTTACATTTATATTTCACGCATTGTTCACTAAACTTATACCTAATATACGATTATTGAAAAGAGTAGATAATGTGCCACGCTTGAACACTGTGCAATTATTGTTACGCCATAAACATAATTATAAAAACAATTGCCGAGCAAAAATGCAGCAGAACAAAAGACTATCGCACAGCTAGTAATATATATATATATATATATATATATATATATATATATATATATATATATGTGTGTGTGTGTGTGAATAAATAATACTTACAACTCCTACAGCAGTAAGCGCGAACAAAATGGTCCCGAAAAACAAAGGGAATGTATCAAAAGAGCCCCAAAGATCTAGAGGACTCTGTGATTTTTTATCCGCACCCAGCAAGAAGTACACCACGAATCCGAGCCCAACGAAAGTGATAAGGTTTGCTAGGGTAGAGAAAGGCGCCAGGATCTTCAGGTTGGGGATACAGTTGAATGCGATCAGCGGACCCAGGATAATCACCATGTAGATTATCAAATCCATTTTGTAGTATTCGTCGACCATCTGAAATTAATAAGAAATGTCATTGATCATATTTATGCCAGTAGTTGGACTGTTGATGAATATGGACGCATTAATGATGCAAAGGGCACGGGCTGACCTAAGCGGCGGCAAGAAGGCGCCCACTTAACTGCCTGCAATGCGATGACCTCGCTTTAAATGGCTGCTTATGGAGCATATTCATTCCCCCGTATAATAGGCACGAACAGGAAATACATCTTCGGAGATTTAATTTGGATCTGACATATTGGAATTGTTTGGAGTTCAATGAATATAAATGGCATTCTCATATAAAATGTTCTTTAAACAAATTAGATGATTAAAACATTTTATCGTCATGCCACAGCAACAACAACAGTACCTACTTAACCAAACTGTGGGTACTATTACCATACCTACTAAATAACGTTCTTCAATAAATAAAAATTACTTGATTTGCCAACTGATATTTTATGGTCGGAGTTCTGTGAACATAGGCTTTGTAATAGTGAGAAGTTCATGTAAACGAAAATCAATGGTAAAGTGTGTGTACAACTGTATATACATAGAAAAAAAAATTGTAAATACCGCTTTAATATTTTCCGCAATGAAGACAATATAGACGCAGCAGATACCAAGCTGGTAGACCACGAGGAATATGTCGACGCAGATCGTGGACGGGCGCGCGAAGACGCGCAGCGCGGGCGGCCCGCGCGTCAGCGCCGCCGACATCGACTCCGGGTACGTCAGGAGCGGCACCCGCAATCGCTTGCACAGGTCGTACTGGGAACGCACCTGCACACACAGAACTTTAGTAAATAGGTATTTTTACTAATCTACTGTAGCGGTTTAAAATAATGGTTTTACTATTTGACTATTTTTGGTTAAACTTTTATTAATTAGGAGTTTTTTTTTTCAATAATGCCTTGATATGATACATAATTATTTATATAAGACGGTACTTTAGTTTACACACCGCAGAGCATGTTGTACGACGAATAAAGTCAATAATATTTGCGCCGGCTTAAAATATAGATAACTAACGAAAATTAAATAGCATTAACTAACCACATAAAACTAAGCAAGTCATATATTTATTTTATTAAGCTCAGATATTTGCAGGTATATGTAATTAATGTTTTTCTAAATATTATCTGTTTGAAAATTACCTTTGTCCATCCAGACCATCCTCCAGGACCAAGAGGACAATGTCGCTCTCGATAACTCTGATATCATTTTCATATACTTACTATTTATACGCGGTTAAGTCCTGTTTTGTTTATAACAATGAGAAAAAATCTTGAAAGTTTAAATCGGTGCTGTAAAGCCCCGTATAATGTCATTAGCTAATCAGCTGATAAAAATACAAACCAGAACATGCAAGCAGTAGGTGCAGAGTGCGCCGACGATGATCGTGAAAATGATGCCTGTGACCAGCCCGGCGCGGGCGAATGCTTGCGGCATGGCCAGGATGCCGGTGCCCAAGCTGCATTTCAGCAGGTGAACCAGCGTCTCGAAATCACTGCAGTGAGTAAATTAATTATCATCGTTAGATATAGTAGAAATTAGTATCTCGCAACATTACCAACGACTAAATAATATCTATCTAATTAATACATCTACCTTTTTTCTGAACGATCACGTTTTGGGTGAAATTTTTGTTTTCTACATATAAAGACTTGAGACTCCAGAAAAATGTAATACCGCCAATATCGCTATCAACCACAAAAACCCTACGAAATCGGATACACTGCTTTATCTACACACATATTATAAGTATAAATCCTATATGACGTGTTCGGAAACCATTAGAAAAACCGCCATTGTGCGAACGGTCGGGGAGGAGGGCTGGATTTTCATTACGTTACCATAATCGAAATGGTTATAAATTTTCATACATTTTTACAACACTGGCACAGACAAAACTGATGTTATATTACGGGTTGCAATAATGGTGATAATTACACACGGTTTCCGAACGTAGAATAGATAATTTATGATGTGGGTGTAGATAAACCTACTTTGTGGGCCTGTTGACTTCTCGATGTTCATGCGGATCATAGTCCTCGTCGTCAGCTAAACTGGCGGGAACACCATCTCTGAAAATAGGAACCCAAGTCAGACCAGATGGGTTACTTGAACGATGAACGATAAACAATCATAGTACCCACTGAAAGTGCAAATTGTTTATTGGTCAAAAAAATATAGTTAAAGTAGCGCGCGTCAATAGCGCGTAGTTACAGTGTCCGAGAGGCAACCGGATGGCTCGCGGTTTTAAGCTCCCTACGTGTGGGAACCGCCCTGTGCAACCGTTGGACTTCGTTTCTCACCCCCCCCCCCTCCCTTGCTCGAAACCTTCCGGTACAAAATTGTAGCTTCGGAAATCCCCAATTTCTACAAATTTTAATAAGGTGATATGAGATGACTTTATTATACAATCAGATATTATATCCAGTTATTACGAAAACGAACGTGATAATTGTAGATTATTAATTAGAGTAATGTTGCGTAGTTGCGAGGCAACTGGAAGGCTCGCGGTATTTGAGCTCCCGACGTGTGTGGAACCACCCTGTGCAACCCTGACTTTATTTTTCACCCCTCCCGCCTTAAAATCCCGTGTCTATGTCAGTAGGTATGTGATGAAGAACGAGCATGCAAGTTACCATTCACCCCGGCCGGTCAGTTATCGACCGGTCAGAGGTAGGAGCCGCAAAAAAAATGAGGGTGGGGAGGGTGAAAAACAAAGTCCACGTTGGGTCAGTTCGGGTTGCTCAGAGCGGTTCCACAACACGTCAGAACCTCAAATACCGAGAGCCACCCGGTTGCCTCTCGGACACTGTAACTACGCGCCTTTGCTTTAAGTATAGGTATGAAAGATTACTTGTATTTCGTCTCATATTGGGTTTGTAACAAAAGTTGACTTAGGTACTTATCATAATTGTAATAAACTGTTACTGTACAACGCAGTGGAACGTGCACACGCAGCCGATATGGCTCGGCCTTCAATACCATAGAATTCTTAAAGGCTTTTCTGTAATCTATAAGGCAAAGTGTATTATAATGTTTACAATATTTGCAGCCCTATACTTTCGAAGTTAAGGACCCCTCCTTAACTCCGGGTTGATTTTCGCCTACTTTCTTAAATAAATATAAAAAAATATTGTTAAGCTCATTATAGACTGTAACAGTCACAGCCCTTTCATTTGATATAATACGACATAGTTTGCAAAACTTTTTTTTATAATTTTGTAATTTTCTGTCGAAAAGTGACCCCTATGTTTAACATTTAAAATAATTTACGTTATACGTATACGGCTTTGGGTCACCGACTTACAATCGGTCCAGTAGTTTCGGAGTAAATTGGCTGTGACAGACAGAGAGACAGACACTAGAGTGATCCTATAAGGGCTCCGTTTTTTCCTTTTGAGGTACCGAACCCTAAAAAACAGTTTTTATTTCCTACCTAGTGGTTCTAGAAGGAACCTTACATTTTGCGGACGAAAAAATATCTATATGGAGAACGTTTTAAACTATATGGAAAAAGCTTTCAATAGTCAAACATCCGTGTTGTTTGCTATTATGAAATCTGACGTGGTTAAACAGAACAACGTGCAGAGAAGGTCAGACGAACTATTTGCAGATCGCCTTCGCTATTTGTAGCAAATGCCGCGTCTGGATTGTTAGCTAGGCCTGGACCGTTTTAACAAAACCGATCACGTTATTTATTTTTCTAAAATGTCATGTTCTTTCTTTACAGATTTGCGATACATAAGTATTTCAATTTTAATAGGATAAAATAGCTTCCCTAAATACTTCAGGGCCTAAAGCCTAAATACTTAATGGGAAAGGGATAGAATCACCAGAAGTTTAATTTTAAGAAATGCATGAAGCCTGTAACAAGCTCATGGCAAAGAAAAGTTCACTGACAGATGAAAGTTGTTGTTCGTATTACGATCACCCGGGCGTATTCTGAAATATCAAATACTAGCATTTGCCTGCGACTTCGTACGCGCAGTTTATTTATACTATAATTAATGATTGTGTCAGGAAATTGTATTGTATTAAGGCTAAGGGTCTGTTTAAGACACGCCTATCGGCATAATTATTGATACAATTAGAAACCATTTTTAACTATGTACCTGTGTAGGGAGGATATGTCTGAATATCTACAATACCTTCACATTATTTGTGCCAATTTAAATACATATTTATATATATAATATACCTATTGGTTTATTTGAGAAATTTTCACAGCGACTTACCTAAAGAGAAGTGAGGGGTGCTCGTCCAATGACATGTTAGTACCCGGTGCAAACATTCTACCCCTTTTTAACCCCCTTAAAAGATGAATTTTCGAAAACGCTGAAATTACTTTTCTTGTATTCTTACCACATGCCTGTATACAACGTTATACGTGTCGCACTTAAAAAAAATCGTTTCCCATACTAATTCCTAACCCCCTTTTTACCCCCTTAAAAGATAAAAGTTAAAAACACTGCAATTACTTTCTTAAATTCGTACTAATTGCCTGTCTACAAAGTCTCAAGTGTGGCACTTAAAACAATATTTGTTTCCCATACTAAGTTTCAACCCTCTTTTACCCCTTTAGAACATGAATTTTGAAAAAGGCTGAAATGTCTATTCTTGTATTATTACCAAATGCTATTTTACACCATTTCAAGTCTCTACCTAAATTGAGACAAAAGGCTCAAGTCCCGTAACCCACCTGCTCTCGGTATGATGGACTCTGACAACGAGTGGAACATACACGACTCATGGATGACCGAGTGGAACGACCATCAACTAAAGGGCGAACTACTTTTTACACACGACCCAAAGGCGCGCCCACCTGGCTTTGATCAGCCACGCAAGGTCTGGCTCTGACTTTTTTATGATCTCTGTTTTACTTATTTAATTGTTTTCTATTATTAAGTGATTTGTCATTGTGTCGTGCTCCGTGACATAACTCACGTGTTGCCCCGGCGGAAGACCAACGCTGGCTTCCCAGGCTAGCACCATGCTGAATCATTTCGTGGCAACTAAGCTCATGCCTTCATTATAATTAGTTATTATGCTTATATTAAGTATGTTTGTTTGCATGTTGTTGTTGTTGTCTCGAATAAATGTTTTCTATTTCTATTTTTAGGGGTTGAATTTTTAAAAATGCTGAAGTTATTTTTCATGTAGTTATTCTAACATGATGCGTTTTGACAAAGTTTCAAGTATTTTATCAGAAAACAAAACCTTCAAACCCCTTTTTACTTGTAGTAACGCCTTAGAGCATGAATTTCTAAAAACGCTGTAACTACTTCTCTTGTATTTAAGCATAATGCCTCAATCACTAGCTTCAATAATCATTAATACCCGATACTATAATACAACCCTTTTTAACCCCCATAGAAGAGGAATTTACGAAAACGCTGAAATTTTATTTTTCACTGAATTCCTTTTTACAAAGTTTCAAGTCTTTCCCTTGTGAAAACGTTAGTTCCCGGTACAAACTTTCAACCCCGTTTTAACTGATTTAGGGATTGAATTTTCGCAAACCTTGAAATTACTTTTCGTGATTTCTAATATGTCACCCTGAAAAGTTTCACTTCTTTCAAAATAAAACCCCTTTTTAACCCCCTTAGAATTTAAACCTTCAACTCTCGGCAGCTTGCAAAACTAGACACACCAGTGAATTTTGACAATATTCCTATTCCATTTAGCCAACCTAGGTGTAGGTACATTTGGACAGCACTCTAAGTTGGAGACCTCAAGTTGCTGAAATAAGCCGGAAAGTAACGGGTACCCTTCACTCATTAAACAAGCTAAAGCATTTTTTACCAGTTAAAACCAAGATTTTATTGATTATTACCCATTGTTGATTATTGTGATATGTGCTATCCCAACTTAAGCAAAGAGCTGCTTGGCAAGTTGGACCGACTACTGCATACGTTTCATCTTCTGTCTCCGGAAATATGACCATGTGTCTTCTCTTCGTAAGCAACTTGGCTGGTTCGCCATACGTCAACGGCGTGATGTCCGCATGCTTTGTACGTTATTCTCCATTCTTAATAATCCGCAGGCCCTTGAATATCTCAAATCCTTCTTTCACTTTCTTTATACTTCCCGTGACCATTGCGCTCCGCGAGTAATTTAACCCTCTCTATCCCGCTTCATCGTACAGGTTTCATCTCTAATTCGTTTTCTATTCAGGTGGCTCGTCTTTGGAACGGTCTTCCCACTGAAATTAGGAAAGCTCCGTCGAGCTACGTTTATAAAAGGTCTGTGCGAGCTTTCTATGCTGGTAGCTCAAAGTAAAATTTCTGTATCTTCTCCAAAAGTGCTTTTCTTGGCGAGATAAAATTAAATATATATATTTGTGTGTATGTATATTATTATATGTGTAGTAGTTTTATATGTATTTTATGCATTCTAGCTTATATATTTTATATGTATGAATAGGGTAATAGAATAACTTTTCGTTATTATTTAATTTCATCAGATACACCGCCTACAATCTTTTCTGTTTTTCCCTAAAGGTTGACTGGTAGAGAATGCCTTATGGCATTAAGTCCGCCTTTTGTACGTTAAATTTTCTTATGTGCAATAAAGATTAAATCATATCAATAAAATAAACAAATAAAGTCGCTGAATAAACATTGTCTAATTTGTAGGAGTATATATAATATTTTTTTCTTGAAACTCTGCTTACAGTATCAAAAGGTAATAAGACAGATTTTTTTTAATACAAAGTACAATATCTTTGTTAATTAAGGATTAGAAACCTTGCTACTTGGAACTTAAATAATAACACTATACTGACTGTGTAACAATATACTGACGATAATCAGTACAGTTCAAGCTAATAATTAAAGCATTTGGAGAAAATTAATTAACTTTGAATTTTTTCCATAAGTGATATCACTTATGGAAAAAATTCAAAGTTGGCACATTAATATGAATATCTTAAAACCATCATTAAATTGCATAGACAGACCTTGTTATTTTGTCGGACACCCCTAAAGCTATCTATAGTGCCATAAACTGCCTACGGTTAATAGCATGTCAGATTTTGATGTAACATTCCACACTGTGCGGCGGTTAGTGTATAGCTTTGCTTATTGCTTCCAGCTAAATGCAGTTTGAAATTTCGGATCTAATTAAACGACTGCATCGCGCTCGCATAACTTCGTGTTCATTTTAGAGACTCGTGTTTATTCAAGTTCACTCTGATATTTTAATTGCAATTAGTGTGGAAAATTGCGTGAGCTAGTAGCTATTTACTCACGTTTTACATAGTAGTATAAAAAATATCTTCTCGTTTTTAACCCAGCAAGCTAGGATTGCATAACCGGCATTATGTAGTACATGAAGATACGAAACTATATCGGTATCACATTATATCGATTCGTTTAGGTTAGGTTCGATAATGCAATTTTTTTTTTGGTAGTGTGTGTGTGTGTGTGTGTGTGTGTGTGTGTGTGTATTTTTGGGTGTGTATTTTTTTGGATGTGCTGCCGCTTCCTTGGGTTCCCTGCTGACACAAGCCGCTTCTGAGGTGTCACCATCATCATCGCACGTAACCGAAATATTGCCGGCAGACTACCTACCGTTATAAATAAGTTCATTATAAATAGTGATACCTTTATGTTATGAAGGTATTACCTACCTATATGTTACCTACCTGGTATTGCGTACCATTATATTTTAACCGGTATTTAGTTCTACCTTTATTTCTAGTATTACTATCGATATCTAATATAGCTCTTCCATACCGTTTAGGTATACCGTAACGTACACGGGCCATGCTTGCTAATATTTTGATTTGAATAGCAAAACCCGTCACATCTGCCACAGTTTAACTACTTACATACATTATATACGTAACATTACATTTTGAAAACTCATATCATTGGTTTACAAATCATACGTACCTAGCTAAGATGAGAGAGAGAATGTCATATCCACATTTACTGCGGCAGTAGCTATAACGTTTACAGCTCAAAAATGTTAATAAAGATGACATTTTACGAGCTTGTCATTCATTAAAAAGTTAAACCTCTTACTTTTCACACACGGCTAGGTCCCACCACGCATAGAAGACGTAAATACCTACACCGGAAATTCACTTTTGATTTGGAATTTACAGAGTGAGAATGCGTGAGTAGGCAATTGTGTAGATACAAACCAGCAATCAGAATTACTTACCTGCCCTTAAATAAACTAGAGATGTACTGCTAACTAAAACTATTAAACTTACTTGGCTGGCTCGGCTACCTGTTGCAAATGTACGGTTTCTGTATTCTCCTCCATTACGCACGCAGCGCCTGCAACCGATATATCGGAATTAAAAATAAATAGGAGTAGGTAACTGGTCTGGTACGTGCGCTTAACGACAAATACGTCGAATGAGTGGTCGGATAGTCGAGGCGGTAGCACGGTACGATAATGGGTTCAGGATGTCCCCCATCGAGCACTAGCCGCCGTCAGATGAGCTACTTGTCGTCATTGGTGAGTACACTATATATAGGCTCATTGATGAGCGTGGTGCGAGGACCGGTCGGAGTAGGAGAGCATTGACGCAATCCTCTTAATTGATCCGTTCTGTGCACTGACCGAAAGTTATGTAACAGGATCAGTATCAACTCTTCTTATTCCGATTTGCTGAAGCCACTAGATTAAGACATTATACCGTTGAAACTTAGTGGAAGTATCGCCTAATAGTTTTTGCCTGTATCAATGCCATGTATAAGTCAAGCCATGAGTCTTCAGTAAACGTGAATATAGTATAACAGAATATGCTGTCAAAATTCACATTTACTCCCACATTACTCCACATGCATAAATTCTCAGTGGAAATGTATTGTTTTTGTAAGACGGTGCCTCTGAGCTACCGCAAACACGTACGTGCTCTCCACGGCGGTTCTGCGATCAAGTGCAATCATTATTAATATCATTGGTCTTGCTAATATATTGATACTAGCTTATTCACTAACGTACAAGTAATATATGATCCAATTTATACAGTTTCAGCAAGCAATGTTCGCAGCAGCAGTGTATGTGACCGCATGCATATAAAAATAAAAATGTTACAATTATCTTGAAATCTTTCCTTGAATGAATTTTACATTAATAATACGTTGGAAAGAACAAAAATGGGTCAATTTGTCTGCAAAATGTATAAAAAGTTCTATTTGGTTGTATGGGCTGGTCTGACTTGTTCTATAGCATTACGTAGTTAATGCGGAAGATTACTTTAATTTACATACATACATACATAGATAAGTATGTGACATAGTAACTACGAATTGAACTTGCAAGTACTTAGGTAAATTTTATTTTGGTAGACACTTTTATTGCTGAATTAGGAAAGTATACCAAATTTCATCTCAATCAGACACCGGAAAGTGGTTGAAGTTTTACTTAAGATTTGAGGTAAAATATATGGGGGGAAAAGCTAAAAAAAATATGTAATAAAGTGTGTAAAAAGATCATGTCCTACTTTTTCTTAGACTAACGATGAGGATGAGTATTCTAGGTACGATGACGTTAAACCGACTTTTATAAATCTGAATTATCTTTGGTACGCTTATAGCGTAGTGTTCGGCTCGCTATGATCAAATGGTATTGTAATAATGTAGGTACGCGACGATTGAAGTCAATGAAACGCATACAAGACTAATCAAACGTATTTGAGAAGGCGTTCCGTTGATCAGCGAAGTGGTATTCCTTATTTAGTTTATACCTACCTAGTTTTGTAGGGTTCTGGAGCCTAAATGGCCAAGACGCAACCATGGCAATAATTTGGCACTACTTTTCCCCAACAGAAACGTATTATTTCATAATTTCTCATAATAAGTATTGCATCAAACATAGAACTCCAAGATTTGTTTTCTTCAAGTTATTTGCATTCTTTGACCTCCACCACTTTACAGCTGCTAGATGTCCGTATCTAGAACCAATCATAGTATAGCCAACTAACTATAGGGGTTTAGTTGCTCTCGTTATTGTGTCATATCTGACGTGGCCAGCTCTCCGTCTACTGTGTTTTGGTAGAAAACACTTCTCACCATTTACCATTTTCGCGACTCATAATTTGAAAACTGTAAGGCCTCGCAATATACTTCTTTGACAATTATTGTAGAGAATTTAATGGAGAATGTTAAGTTAATTTCCAGTTTTGTAAGTTTTACCGTCCCACCGTTCCTATTTAAATTTTTTTTCGTACCTTTATGAGCTACACGGATGCAAACATTCATGCTTTCTTCCGAACGGGATCAGATTTTGTAAATTTGTTAGGGGCCAGAGTCGAACTATTTTCAATGTCAGTATACCTACTCGAATGTTAAAAAAAACCCTGTAGGTAAGTACTTATATCGAGCCAATCAATTTAAAATTGTAACTACATACGAGTTTAACTCACTGGCTCCATAATTATTGTCAGACCAATATGTGTCACTAAACTATTTAAAATGACTCCATTCCTTGCGTAACATCGTTCATGTGTCAGCTATTTGCGATTGGCGGGCGGCCGATTACTAAGAAGTCGCGTGTGTATATGCTGACCACTCTTATTTCTAGTAACCGGCAACGGACACAGGTGTCTAGTACCTGTGCGATTGTTCCCAGCTCGGTTGACTTCGACGGTTGATGAATGAGTGACATTTCCTGAACGCTTAGGTATAGGTCATTGCAATTTCTAAATGAGCAGACATTTTGATGATATGAAAAACCGGCCAAGAGCGTGTCGGGCCACGCTCAGTGTAGGGTTCCGTAGTTTTCCGTCCGTCACAGTAAGTGTCCCAACTTAAGAGTTAAAATAACACCGCCATGTAGGATATGATATGAGCGTTCCACGTACAGCGACATCTATTGGCAAATTAAGTTAACTATTGCGCGCGAGCTTAAAGTATGGAAGATGATTTTTTATGGGATAATTCTTTATTGCGTGAACCGATTTTCGCCATGCTTAGAAAAAATGGAAAAGTAGAAAAATCCACTGCCTCAGGCGAGACCTGACCTCCTGACCTGACCTGGTCTCGCCTGAGGCAGTGGATTTTTCTACTTTTCCATTTTTTCTAAGCATTGTGGTATCGTTAGCAGACGTTCTGCTTAATACAAAAATTAATTGCCGATTTTCACCGTTTTTACTTTATTTGAAAGCACGTCATTTCATTGTGATTTTGTAGAAATTACTGGTACAATAAACAACACTTATACGGTTAAATTACAAACTTAGTTCAGAAATTATTTTGTATTTTTTTTTTCAAAAAATATTCAACCTATCAAGTTCAAAATAATTTTCCTAGAATTTTTTTATAAAGTTCTACTTTTGAGATTTTTTTTATATTTTTAAAACTTATGGTTCAAAAGTTAGAGGGGGGGGGGACACTTTTTTTTACTTCTTGAGCGATTATTTCCGAAAATATTTACATTGTCAAAAAATGATTTTAGTAAACCCCTCTTCTTTCTCCGTGCCTCTTCCCAGTTCATTTGGGGTCGGCCCTCTGAATATGTTTTCGCCATTTAGCTCTGTCATCAATGTCATCAATCATCATACTCGTAGTTAGCTGGTATTGGGTCGTCCTTTTGGTTGTTTACCAATGTCGATTTCAAGAGCGACTTTTACTGGATGATCTTTTTCTCGACGCATCATGTCCGTACCAACGGAGCTGGCTTTCATGGAGTTTATCCGGAATGGACGCCACTTTAAAACTGCCTCTAACATGTTCATTCTTAATTTTATCTAGCTTAGTGACGCAGGCAGGCAGGCGCCATCTTAGCATTTTCATCTCAGCGGCATGAAGTTAGGCTTCGTGCTGACAGCTTGTTGTCCAACACTCTGCGCCGTAGAGCAAAACGGGTCTGACACAAGTTTTATACACTTTCCCTTTGGTTCTTATGGGCATTCTACGATCGCAAAGCACGCCTGACAAGAACCGCCATTTTAACCAGCCGGCATTCACTCTGTGCAACAAACACATCAGCGTCACAGGTTGCAGTTCCATGTAGAATGGAGCCAAGATATTTAAATTTGGTTACTTCAGGCACAGGACTATTCCCAATATAAAGTGTTTCCACACAGGGTTGGCTAAATATAAATTTCATATACTCCGACTTCATCCTGCTGATTTTTAGGCCGTTACTCTCAAGTGTGTGGCACCATTTATATAGAGTTTGTTGCAACTTTCCAAGTGATTCTGCCACTAACACGATATCATCGGCGTAAAGGAGACACCAAGGTACCTCGTCCTGGATATTTTTGGTGAGGTAGTCCATTACTGTAATAAAAATTAAGGGACTAAGAGCTGAGCCCTGCTGGACTCCTATTTTCACGGAGACGGGTTTGCTAGTTCCTGCCGGACTGCGGATTGAGGTGTTCACGTCGGTGTACATGTCCTGCAGAAGTTTTATATACGGCTCCGGTACGCTCTGACTTCTAAGAGCTTGCCATACTAGTCGGCGTGGTACTCTGTCGAAAGCCTTTTCTAAGTCCAGGAATGCCATTATTTTTCCTAAGGGCTCTGTATTTTTCAGTTAATATCCTTAACGTTTGTATAGCATCCGTAGTACCTTTTCCCTTTGTGAAACCAAATTGATTTGGTGTAATAGTGATGATACTTCTGAGTTTATGATCCAGAACCTTTTCCCAAATTTTTAATGTGTGTGTTGCGAGAGTTATTCCTCTGTAGTTGGAACATTCTTGAACGTCACCTTTGTTTTTTAGGGTTCCGTAGTCAACTAGGAACCCTTATAGTTTCGCCATGTCTGCCCGTCCGTCCGTCCGTCCGTCCGCGGATAATCTCAGTGACCGTTAGCACTAGAAAGCTGAAATTTGGTACTAATATGTATATCAATCACGCCGATAAAGTGGTAGAATAAAAAGTGGATTTTTTTTATTTATTAGGGTACCTCCCCTATACGTAAAGTGGGGAGTGGATTTTTTTTTTTCATTTAAACCCTAACGTGTGATATATTGTTGGATAGGTATTTAAAAATGGTATATAATCATTTTTTGATAATGTAAATATTTTCGAAAATAATCGCTCCAGAAGTAAAAAAATATGCGTCCCCCCCCCCTCTAACTTTTGAACCATAAGTTTTAAAAATATGAAAAAAATCTCAAAAGTAGAACTTTATAAAAACTTTCTAGGAAAATTATTTTGAACTTGATAGGATGAATAGTTTTTGAAAAAAAAAATACAAAATAATTTCTGAACTAAGTTTGTAATTTAACCGTATAAGCAGGTGTTTATTGTACCTGTAATTTCTACAAAATTACAATGAAATGACGTGCTTTCAAATAAAGTAAAAACGTTGAAAATCGGTTCACGCAATAAAGAATTATTCCATAAAAATCATCTTCCATACTTTAAGCTCGCGCGCAATAGTTTACTTAATTTGCCGATAGATGTCGCTGTACGTGGAACTCTCATATCATATCCTACATGGCGGTGTTATTAACTCTTAAGTGAGGACACTTACTGTGACGGACGGAAAACTACGGAACTCTACACTGAGCGTGGCCCGAGACGCTCTTGGCCGGTTTTTTTATAAATAGGCACAATAAAACTATGTATCCAGGAGTCGGGAATTTTGTTAGTTATGGTGATATCGTTAAAAAGTTTTGTAAGCCAGACTACTCCAATGTCACCTAAGCTTTTCCAAACATCGGCAGGTATACCATCTGGCCCGGGGGACTTCTTACTTTTCATAGATAAAACAGCTTTCTTGATTTCTGTCTCTGTATACTCCTCAACAGGCTCTTCAGTCGGAGGTAAAGGTAAAAAGTCTTCACTGGGAAATTCCTCATTTAAAAGGATATTAAAGTAGGAATGCCACCTACTATTTATCTCTTCCTTCGTCACTAAGAGGTTGCTTTGGTTATCCTTTATATATTTAATGCTTTTGAAATCTTGGGATGAGGCTAGACGGCGTTTTGCGATTTTGTATATTTCATAGTCATGATTTGCATTTTCAAGGTGCTCGTATAACATCTGATTTGCAGATGCTTTGGCTCGAGCGACTACACGTTTCGCTACTCGTTTTGCTTGATTGTAATGTTGCTTATCATCCTCAGATCTTGTGCATTGCCATTTCTTGAAAATGAGTCTTTTATCTGTTATTGCTTCCTTGACGCTATCATCCCACCAGTCTGTGTCTTGTTTGTCCTTGTACCTGCCTTTCGCTATACCAAGCATGTTTGAAGCTTTTGTCTTACATGTACTTTCAAAACTGTCCCATCTCTCTTTTACTGTTTTGTGTGGATTATCGAGGTCTTCTTGCAGGTATTGTGAGAGACAGCTAGTTAACTCCGCAGCTTTAGGTGTGCGAAGTTTGCACCATTTGACTCTTGGAGTACGATCTTGTTGTATGCGATGCGGTTTCTGGAGTTTATAGCAACCCACTAAAATTCTATGTTGACTGGTGAGTGCCTCCCCTGGGATAACTTTACAGTCTCTAAAGAATTTAAGGTTTTCCCTGTTAGCCAGTATGTAGTCAATTTGTGTAGTGTGGTTGCCAGATTTATAAGTTACGAGGTGTTCTGCCTTTTTGGCGAAATAGGTGTTTATGATTGCCATGTTTTGGGAGCTAGCAAATTTCAGTATCGACAGACCGCGTCGATTTATTGAGCCAAATCCAAAACCACCATGGTGTTCCGGATAGTCAGTGTTTGTAGCCCCTAAATGTCCATTTAGATCGGCTCCTAGAATTGTCTGCTCTTTCTGGGGAATCTCTTGCATTAAACTATCAAGGTCATCCCAGAATCTTTCGTGTTCGTCTTCAGAGCATCCATCTTGAGGGGCATATGCTGATACTAAATTCAACGGTGGCTGTTCATCCATTGCTAGTTTTATGGCCATGATACGGTCCGAGCGCCGGTCTACTTTAATCACCCTGGGCTTAAAAAGTTTGTCAACTGCGATGGCTACTCCGTTTTTCTTGTTTGAACTTCCATTGTAAAAGAGCTTATATTCACCCCCGATGTCTTTTGCCTTGGCTCCTTTCCACCTTGTCTCCTGCAGGCAACAGATGTTTATGTTTCTCCTCTTCAATGTTTCTGCAAGTTCGGTAGATCTTCCTGTTAGTGTTCCGATATTCCAAGTAGTCATTCGCAGGGATTCAAATGCTGAAGGCGGTTTATAGTTGCCTTTGTCAGAGCCGTCGCTTTGGGGGAACGCCCTAGCATTTTTCTTCTTAATCGCATTGGGTTTCGTATTTCGTGGATCGTCGCTTGAGGGGGACGCCCTAGTATTTAGATTGCTCATATTATTTGTACTTTCCATATTCAGAGGATTGGTTTGGCTTAAGGTTTTACAGCCGGCTGCCGCCTGACGCTAAGACAGTCTATCCCTTCCAGGATGTGAGCGCCACCGTTGACCTTTCTTGTAAGGTTCATCCGCTGCCATCTCTTCTACTGCCTGCTGCCTCGGCTGTAGCACCATGTTGACCTTCACCACGATCATTTCGTGGCAGCTCAGCCATGGGGGTTTGCTTACGGAGTTTACCTTCTCCGGCCTTGTGGTCCGCGGGAGGTATTTAATTTCCTACCTACCCCCTGAGTTAGATAATCCAACTCAGTGAGCATCCCCCGATCCGCCACCTGGGGACGCGTTCTCTAGGGATTCAGGCTACCCCGAGAAACTAATTTACTAAAAAAAGATTTTAGTAAACCCCTATTCATTTTTAAATCTATTCTATCCAACAATATATCACACGTTAGGGTTGAAATGAAAAAAAAATCACTCCCCACTTTACGTATAGGGGAGGTACCCTAATAAAACAATTTTTTCCACTTTTTATTTTACCACTTTGTCGGCGTGATTGATATACATATTAATACCAAATTTCAGCTTTCTAGTGCTAACGGTCACTGAGATTATCCGCGGACGGACGGACGGGCAGACATGGCGAAACTATAAGGGTTCCTAGTTGAATACGGAACCCTAAAAAGCTGCATCTAGTCTAGGAACTACACGTATCCTTATCAGTTAGGTCAATAATCGGAATTTTCGCGACTTACGTACCGTAACAACAAGATAACTTTACTGATTTTAGCGAGGAAGATGTCAATCGTTAATATTAATACATATTTACATTTGACTCGCTTAATTTCAAACTCGGTAAAATCCACTCTACCGACTTTGAAGATAATGTAAATAAAATGATCTTAATTCAATGATATATAATGCAGTTTTTTTTTTATAGCTACTTCATTGAAGAAACCCATCCTGTTAAGCAAATTCAGCAATAAAACCATCCATTATTTAAAAAAAACTTATATTTATATTGAATTCACCTTCATTTGATATAATAAAATGCAATTTATGTAGCTTTGAAAGTTTTTTGATTTAATGCCCCGGTATACGTAAATACGTCAAATAGAGGTGTTTTTGTGCAAGTTTTTGAAGAAAACAAACCACGTCGGAGCGTGAATGTTGCATTTTCTGTAGGGACAAGAGTTGGGTTTTATGTCAAGATACTGAAATGGCGCTATGTTAGTCATCACACTCATCACTAAACTCGACAGTCAATTAAACCGCCTTCTGTTTTTTTTTTTTAATTTCAAATGTAACTAATTTTTATCTTCCCATTTCTCTGATTTAACCACGCAGCGTTAAGAAACTGTTTTGGAGAAAACTTGTGCAAGTTTTATGTCGGTCAGAAATAATTATATATTGCTAAATTAAACACAATTACTTCTTAGCACCCCAAGTAACAAAAGCTTCTATAACTAAGGCCTTTTATCACCAAACTGTTATATAGTAGGCCTATAATGGTAACCATTGTGACTGCTTGTACCATAAAGGTTTTTAATAGAGCGTTTTGGTTCTATAAATTAAAGAGCATTTCAGTTCTATAATTTAGCTCTTAGAACGCTTAAAGACTATAAAAAAGAAACTTTAAAGTGTTGCACTGTAATAGATTTTCAAAGAGCGATTACTATTTAATACTATAGACACTTTTCTGACACTTTTATGTACCTATTATGCACTAATAATGCGTCGAATTAACTTTTATAGTACTAGTATTGTAGCAGTATCGTAAACACTATTACATGACAAATCTGCACTATAAAAGGACTTTGCACGACCATTACGTAATGTTTTAGCTTTTTATTAATTTAAATTTAATTCAAACAGTAAAAATATGAAGGCGCATTGTCGAATTTATAATCAGCATAATGATTTTATCAATACAATTATTTTCGCAAGTGAAAGTACCGGCAGAGCTAAGGTTCACGAAGGTTTTTTAGTATGTACATTTATAAGTCGCTTTAAGGGACAATGGCGAATGACTTACATATTTTTGTTTAATTTCTTGTGAAACCTCACGACGATGACAGCACATAACACGATTCTTTTGGTGATAAAAACATTCTCTGGATTCGGTTACGGTGCAAAATAGCACTATAAACATGTTTTGGTGACTTTTATAGTTCCAAATTGTGACATAAACGTTACAGACATCTCAATCATAGAGCTGATTTATCACCGTGAGAGCCTTTATGCAATGTTTATAGAATAAATCAGTGATAAAACTAGCGCCTATTTGGGGTTAGGTAAAGGTTTACAACACCATTATAGTGCTAATCATAAATACTAATTAGCACGTTCTAAAATGTTCTCAGAACTTTTATAGTACCAAATTTTGTTACTTGGGACATTATCTATCATGTATACTTATAGATAACTATATTCGGTTTAAGCGCTTAACAAAGATTTTAGACGCAAAACCTTGTTGAGCCAGAAATAATCATAACTATACGAAGATATAAGCGATTGCTGCAATAACAATTATAGGCGTTATTCTTTTGCAGCCAGATACATGTTTCATGTTTTCAACCGACTTCAAGATTTCGAAGGAAGAGGTTATCAATTCGTCGGGATCTTTGGTTTTTGCTACTTTTTATTTATTTATGTTCAAGGATGTACTACAGTACGTGAACTGTTTTGAGCTTCGATAACTCACAAGTGCGATTTTCTTTTTTAGTTAGAAAGTATAATATGATTACTTATAGTAAAAAATATTTACTAACAGTTTTTGACGTCGCGCTAGGTATTATATAAATATTTGTTAATAACACCAAGAACAGATTATACAAGATATCATTTTCCTTACCATACTATTGCATTCAACTATTTCAACATCATCTGTCATTTTATATCAGTTTGGTCAATAGATTATGTGAGAGTAATCGAAAATAATTTGTCAAAATATAAGAGACCTTGAATTCTAAACGAATTACAAATTGCTAAGACGACATATGCTCTTGACCAAACCGTTATAAAATGTGAAGTTATGTTGCAATAATAAAATGCGATAGCCTGGTGGAGAAAAATAAAACTTACATAATCTTTTCTTTGTGTAGCAAACAAATACATGTATTATACCTAGCGCAATGCTAACAATTGTTATAAAATATTTTTCATGAATAGTACTTAACGTACTCTAACAGGTCACAAAATAAAATCGAACTTATGATTTATGTCATTTTTATATTTAATTGCATTAAAGAATAGCAAAAACAAAGGTTCCGACGAATTGAAAACCGCCTCCTCCAAAATCTTTGATACTGACAGTTGAAGAAGTAGGTAGAAGGGCTCTAGATGCTTTGAGCAACACTGTAAAAGAGGTACAGATTCAAACAAGATTTAATGCAAATATGGCTCGTGAAAATTTGTAACTAGCCAGTCTTATACCATTTTTTTGGGCCGATTGTGTATCCACAGTATTATTTTATCGGTGTCTAGATGTTTAAAATTGTAACGTTTTCAAGTCAAAGATACACATCGTTGTCGGTTGTCAATAAGGCCATAGTGCCATAAGAATTAATTTAGAAATAAACTCTATTGACAACCGACAATTATGTATCTTTGTAATTATCACAATTATTTATGTACTTACAGCTTTATTAAAAGAGTAAGAGAGTACTTACCTGCTTAAGTACTACTGTCGCTAATGTGAACGAATTCATAACTTTATATTTTAGATCCTGTGTCATTAGAGTGTATGTTCTAAATGGGTCAGTAGTACCACCTAAAATTCTTTTAGGAGGCCTTTTCTAACTTTGTAAGTAGCTATTAACTTACACTAATTTTGAAAAAAAAAATAGAGTAAGCGTGCAAATTTTCGTTAAAAAAAATATTTGTCAATCCCATTTGTTGAAGGGATCAAAAGTTTTTAACGCCCAACCTAGGTTATAGGGCGACAAAAATGAATAGATTTCCATTTAGGAATAGGCCCTTGTTATTTTTGTCTTATAATAAAGACCCTTGTTATTAATGTCTTATAATAAAGACCCTTGTTATTAATGTCTTATAGTTCTTATACAATTATTGAGCGCCTGTGAAGCTAGGGTTAGTTGATAGTTGGACGGTTCGGCGCTAGGAGCGCTCTGCGCGGCACCTGCGCGCTGCCTGTCCGCGGCCGGCTCCGGCAACCCACCCTCGCCCCTCGTTCGATGACCGGGTTATAACTCGACTACATTAAATATTGAATATCAGTAACAGTATTTTTTCAAATGCATAAAGTAAACATTGATGTAAGCTCTTAATATTATTTACGGATTTTGGTATCCCAGTGAAACTATTTTTGCTTGCTGGCGATGTCTAAAACTGTTACGTTGTGTTTGGGTTGTATAATAACTAAAGACTACTTGTCAATATTTTTTTTAATGGGTTATGGAATAAGTATTTATGATAAAGTAGTAGGTTATTAAAAGTAAAATATGAATAGGAACGGTATCACTTACCAGATTAATTAATACCTACTGACAGCACAATTTGTTTTGGTTGAGGGTTGTGTAAAAGATAATAGTTAGCTTAGTTATGTAACTTTTACTTCGATTCATGAAATACGTTTTATGTTATAAAAGTGTTCAAAATAAGCAGCAAACGTTTTACACTTGTATTTACATGAGCACTCATCGGGAAGAACGCTTATTAGTTACGTACACCTACCTCGACCGTCGAGCGGCGAGAGACTCAGTGCCGCGAGCGTGTAGCGAGCGATACAGCGAGCGGCGCGGCGGCGGGGCCGTCCAACAGCGAGCACGGCCTTATCGACTTAGAGTGTCCCGTGACACCTACAATTGTATTTGTCGTTTTGTTGGTGGGCTAGATGTTCTTTTTAGGGTTCCGTAGTCAATTAGGAAAGGAACCCTTATAGTTTCGCCATGTCCGTCTGTCCGCGGCTTTGCTCAGTGATCGTTAGTACTAGAAAACTGAAATTTTGTATGAGTATGTGTTTTAATCACACCGAACCACAGAACTACAGTAACCCATCCCCGCCCTAATTGTAAGTTAAACCCGAGCGAATTAGCCAATTAAATACAATCGCACTATAGTAAATAAATAATATTATGAGGCAACCCTACCTCATCGAGTAGTAGAATTCGGCTTATGTAGGGAAATGCATGGTGCAAAGTATTGTATTTTAATACTTGGTAGCCTGATCTAAACTTGGAGCACTTTGTACAGTCAGCAAAAAATTTTTATAAAACCTCAACGAGTAGCAAATTGAACCTTATTCGAAAGTACCAATAAACCTGGTAATAGCATAAAATGGTAGCCGGCCTTAAACCTGGAGCTTCTGTTATATATGTTTTAAGATGAAAATCGACTAATGTAAGTACGACGAGCAAATGAGTTCACGGGATGGTTTAAATGTAGTTTTACGCGGTACATCAGACACTGTTTAACAACAAGTGCCAAAAAATAAGAGGTTGCATTAGGTACACAAAACTGGCAACTTCATGACTACGTTATCAAAAATTGGAAAGAATTCCTAAAATGTCAGGTTTACTTTCATAATTTTTTTGGCATTTCTAAATTAGCACTATCGAAAGGGTCACGTGCCACTAGCTAGTCGATGAAGTAGTTATTTGTCAAAAACTAGGGTCATATTTTTGCTGACTGTACAAAATCCTCTGCTAGTAAATACATAACATTTTACTAGGCATTGCCCTACATAAGCCGCATTCTGCTACTCGATGAAGTAGGGTTGTACGGGCTACTCTTGATCTAATGGTAATAGTAGGAGCTCAAGATAAGGCTTGTGCACAACTTGTGTAGACTATAAAAACCCATGAAGTTGTAATAATAAACTGGTCACAAAGTGAGGCCGAAAGAGAGGGTGATATAGGGGCTTGCGTCTCGTTTCGACTAAGGAGGTAATAACGTCATGAGACCATAATGCAACCATGAAGTTAAATACAATCTGGGGGTCATACTTCGACCACAAAGTGAGGCCGAAAGAGAGGGTAATGTAGGGGGCTGCATCTCATTCTAAGTAGAGTGACCATATGTACTATGATGTATGTGGGATTGGGATAGTATGAAAATAAATATAAAATTAAATATGCTTGTCGTCTAGTAAGTATTGTCCAGAAAGAGAAGTCTCATAGTTCATATGGGAACTTATACATTCTACTGACTTAAGGAGCTGGCCACTTCAGATACGTTGACGCAATAATGAGAGCAGAGAACCCCTCTAATTAGTTTACTATTTTAAACTTATTGCTAGATCCAGGCATCTGGCAGCTATTTATCGGAGGACGTCATAGTGACAGACCAGCAAAATATTTCAGTTAATAGGTAAAAACTGTCGAAGCCTATCGCTAATATAATAACAAAAAAGTAAAAACATTGCGTATCGCTACGGAAAACAGTAGATAGGCGACAAACAATACATTAACGTAACGTCATTTTGCACTATTTTACCCCAACAGAAACTCCTGAAAATGATATAATCTTATTAATTACATGATACTGCACTGCAACAAACCTAGAACTGTAAGATATTTATTTCTTACAACTCGTTTGCATAACACCGATGAACAATTGCCAGATGTCTGCGTCTTAAAATAGGGGATAGTTAGTGTAGCAAACTAAAACTAAGTAAGTACAGGGGGTTCGTGGCTCTCACTATTGCATCATATCTGATGTGGACAGTTCTCTGACTTTAATATACTTAAAGTTAAAAAAAGAAAACATCAATAACATCAAACTGCTCAATGGTTGACTGGAAGAGATCTCTTCCATGTACCATCAGGTTCAAAATTGCGTGGTCAATTTATCAATGAATTCATTCATAAATTGGCCATGCAATTCTGAACCCGATAGTACAAATATTGTATATTCTTCCTGTTGTATTTTTCTTTGTTGTACAAATGCCTTTCGAAAAAATTCGAAAGGGCCTAAAAAGACCCGCGGGCCACTCCTGTCCTGTGTAAGTAATACTTAGGAACAGACCATGTACTTAAGTACATTTCTGTAAAAACAACAAAACCGACCCGCAGCCTGCCGACATCATAGTCACCCTATTGTTTGACAATCTTAACTTGTTGTTAAATCGTAAAATTGAATGATTGTGGATTACCGGTGAAAGAAAAGCCTACTTTATTGTAAAGTCTCACCCCTGCACCCTTTTACGCAACATATCTTGACCATTTTTAGGGTTCCGTAGTAAACTAGGAACGCTTATAGTTTCGCCATGTCTGCCCGTCCGTCCGTCCGTCCGTCCGCGGATAATCTCAGTGACCGTTAGCGCTAGAAAGCTGAAATTTGGTACTAATATGTATATCAATCACGCCGACAAAGTGGTAAAATAAAAACTGGAAAAAAATGTTTTATTAGGGTACCTCCCCTATACGTAAAGTGGGGAGTGATTTTTTTTTTAATTTCAACCCTAACGTGTGATGTATTGTTGGATAGGTATTTAAAAATGAATAGGGGTTTACTAAAATCATTTTTTGATAATGTAAATATTTTAGTAAATAATCGCTCCAGAAGTAAAAAAAAATGTGTCCCCCCCCTCTAACTTTTGAACCATAAGTTTTAAAAATATGAAAAAAATCTCAAAAGTAGAACTTTATAAAAACTTTCTAGGAAAATTATTTTGAACTCGATAGGTTGAATAGTTTTTGAAAAAAAATTACAAAATAATTTCTGAACAAAGTTTGTAATTTGACCATATAAGCAGGTGTTTATTGTACCTGTAATTTCTACAAAATCACAATGAAATGACGTGCTTTCAAATAAAGTAAAAACGGTGAAAATCGGTTCACGCAATAAAGAATTATCCCATAAAAATCATCTTCCATACTTTAAGCTCGCGCGCAATAGTTTACTTAATTTGCCGATAGATGTCGCTGTACGTGGAACGCTCATATCATATCCTACGTGGCGGTGTTATTTTAACCCTTAAGTGGGGACACTTACTGTGACGGACGGAAAACTACGGAACCCTACACTGAGCGTGGCCCGACACGCTCTTGGCCGGTTTTTTACTTAAAAATGTTGTTACGAAATGTTGTTGAGCTGAGCGGCGTCATTTGAAATAATATCAGTGACATATTATGTCAGTGATGGGACTGATGGGATGGGGATACCAGACCGTTTTTAGGGTTCCGTAGTCAACTAGGAACCCTTATAGTTTCGCCATGTCTGCCCGTCCGTCCGTCCGTCCGTCCGCGGATAATCTCAGTGACCGTTAGCACTAGAAAGCTGAAATTTGGTACTAATATGTATATCAATCACGCCGACAAAGTGGTAAAATAAAAATTGGATTTTTTTTTTATTAGGGTACCTCCCCTATACGTAAAGTGGGGAGTGATTTTTTTTTTCATTTCAACCCTAACGTGTGATATATTATTGGATAGGTATTTAAAAATGAATAGGGGTTTATAAAATAATTTTTCGATAATGTAAATATTTTCGGAAATAATCGCTCCAGAAGTAAAAAAATATGCGTCCCCCCCCCTCTAACTTTTGAACCATAAGTTTTAAAAATATGAAAAAAATCTCAAAAGTAGAACTTTATAAAAACTTTCTAGGAAAATTATTTTGAACTTGATAGGATGAATAGTTTTTGAAAAAAAAATACAAAATAATTTCTGAACTAAGTTTGTAATTTAACCGTATAAGCAGGTGTTTATTGTACCTGTAATTTCTACAAAATGACAATGAAATGACGTGCTTTCAAATAAAGTAAAAACGGTGAAAATCGGTTCACGCAATAAAGAATTATCCCATAAAAATCATCTTCCATACTTTATGCTCGCGCGCAATAGTTTACTTAATTTGCCGATAGATGTCGCTGTACGTGGAACTCTCATATCATATCCTACATGGCGGTGTTATTAACTCTTAAGTGGGGACACTTACTGTGACGGACGGAAAACTACGGAACCCTACAGTGAGCGTGGCCCGACACGCTCTTGGCCGGTTTTTTTTTAAATATTACAAAACTTACTACTGTCTGCAATATTAATTGCAATTCTTTAATTTAATGAATAAATAATATTTACGTCGTAAAAAAAATCAAAGCAGCTAAAAGGGAACAAAGTATTCATTCAAATCTTGCAATAAATTATTATAAGTAGGAAGTAACTTCTAGTGTGTTACTAAAATAAATGTAGATAAATAAAACCACATTGGTACGTTTCATAAGTTGGCAGCATTGTGCGAGTGAGACACCGCCCCCTACATTACGATCTCTATCGGACCGTTTTTATTACTTTTTACTAGTGACCTATGAACGATTGTTTTGCTCGGTAATAAGGTTCAACTGTGGTTAGGGAAATATAGTAAAAGTACTATCCGGATTGTCTTCTGATCTTAAAATATACTTTATAGTACAACATTTGTACAACAAAGAAAAATACAACAGGAAGAATATACAATATTTGTACATCTCGAGAGATCTCTTCCAGTCAACCATTGAGCAGTTTGATGTATTGATGTTATCTTTATTTACCTTTAAGTATATTAAAGTCGGAAAACTGTCCACATTAGATATGACGCAATAGTGAGAGCCACGAACCCCCTGTACTTACTTAGTTTTAGTTTGCTACACTAACCCGTATTTTAAGACGCGTACATCTGGCAATTGCTCATCGGTGTTATGCAAACGAGTTGTAAGAAATAAATTTCTTACAGTTCTAGGTTTGATGCAGTATCATGTAATTAATACGATTATATCATTTTCAGGAGTTTGTTGGGGGAAAATAGTGCAAAATGACGTTACGTTAATGTATTGTTTGTCGCCTACCTACTGTTTTCCGTAGCGATACGCAATGTTTTTACTTTTTTGTTAGTATATTAGCGATAGGCTTCGACAGTTTTTACCTATTAACTGAAATATTTTGCTGGTCTGTCACTCTGACGTCCTCCGATAAATAGCTGCCAGATGCCTGGATCTAGCAATAAGTTTAAAATAGTAAAGTAATTAGAGGGGTTCTCTGCTCTCATTATTGTGTCAACGTATCTGAAGTGGCCAGCTCCTTGAATCAGTAGAATGTATAAGTTCCCATATGAACTATGAGACTTCTCTTTCTGGTCAATATTTACTGGACGACAAGCATATTTTATATTTATCTTCATACTATCCCAATCCCACATACATCATAGTACATATGGTCACCCTACTTAGAATGAGATGCAGCTCCCTACATTACCTTCTCTTTCGGCCTCACTTTGTGGTCGAAGTATGATCTCCAGATTGTATTTAACTTCATGATGGTGGCTCTATTATGGTGACATCTTGATTTGCACAGAGTACCTTTGATTTGTTTACCTGTCAGCTCTGATGTTAATTTGAAAATGTATCACTGCTAAATAGTTTCATTTCCCGAGTGTATTATTTACAGTCGTTTATTATATACACTATTTGCTATGTTTCGCTCTTGACTATGGATAATTTTGGGATTTTTTTGGTCGTTTATTATTTAATATTCAACACTTTATTATTATCCAAGTAAACTGACACAATGATAGTGACAGCCTATCATGCACTCACATATGCATAATCATCCTGTCATTAAAATTATTGCCAGTGTAACAAACTAGTTCCCTTGAAATTCCGCAACATGGCGCATGATCATATATTTCTGGTCAGGATTTATATCAATTATGTAACAAATGCAAGTAAGACACCGCCCCCTATGTTATGCTTATGCTCTCGATCGGAGCATTTTTTCTAGTCACCTGTGAACGACTGTTTTGCACGGTAATAAAAGGTTCAACTGTGGTTAAAGAAATAGTATAAAACAGCTATCCGGTTTCTGCACTGATCCGTGCGTAAAGTTGAGTAAGAAATATAGATAACCTCATAAATAAATCCTCTGTCGACGTTGACATTGACATCACTTAAGTATGGCATAGGCATGATAGCAAGCTTGTATAGGATTCATAATTCTTGTTATTTTCTTTTAAATTTACCATTTAAGCAAATAAAATAAGTTAAGCTTTTCCGTCAAAGTTAGGAAAGACAAACTTGCAACATGTTCATTTACGAGTTTATGGGTGGTGTGATGGATGCTATTTCTGGAGACGATGTTGCAGATGAAGGTAACCCACATGCTTTTAATTAGAGTTTATTTACGTAGCATTTACTGCAATTGTACTATACGTTCAGGTGTTTGCAGATCCAGAACTCTATGATCCCCATAAACATCGCAAAGTTGAAAAACCCACCTCGTAAGTGTCTAATAATAACAACACGTATTACATTGAAAATTCTCCAGAACGTTTTGGATGTCTGTCCTCACGCAAGCCTACCAAAAGAGCGGGATGTATAGGGCCGTGATTCCTGAAGGAGAAACAATTAAACAACAGGTATACGAGTACACCAAACTTAAAAAAACCATAACCAAAATACTATTATTGAGGGGTAAAAATATTAGAACAAATCGCGAACAAGTAACAGGAGGAGGATTGTTGTGGGATAGGGGAAGGGAACCTCTACATTTATTATATTACCTTCCCGCGGAGTTGCTTTTTAGTCCGGGTCAACTTTACATGCACGTAGCTTGTAAAATTACAGTAATAAACAAAATACGCACCCTCTGGACAACCGGATTACATTTTTTTTCTTAGTGATGTAAGAGCTACGAGCGGGAAAAGTTTCATGCTTTTCTACATATGGGCCTCCCCTCATGATGCTCGTTGATTAATATATTTATATTTAAAGTTAATTGAAACTGCAATGGAATAAATGTAATAGAAAACCAATTATTATTTTACAAACACGCTGTTGGTAGTTGTAAATTCCTAATAAAGTAATTATATTTTTACAGATATTCGGAAACCATGATACACATGTTAAAAGGCAGCATAGGTGCTGGAATTCTTGCCATGCCCGAAGGCTTCAAACGCGTGGGCCTTATCGCAGGCGTCGTTGGTTTAATCTTCATTGGCGCATTTGCTACATATTGCATCCACATGCTCGTTTGTATTATGTTATTGTTACTTTTTTTTAATTTCTTTTAAGAAACTAGATAAGTGTAATGTGCGCTGTAAGTGTATTGAAATACTCACCAAACTTCGAAAAGGGGCATCTTTTACGTATTCTTTTTGTTTGTCGGACAGGCCAAACCTGTTGGTACAAATGTATCAGTACAAAGTAAGATCCGCTGCTGAAAGAAAACATGAAACGGCAGAAATCGTTAATATAAGCAATGAGTGAGAGAATGAGCTCAATATTATCAAATCCTTTTAAAAGTACACCATAACTTTGGCGTAAGATCTGAGTGATATGATATGACTAGACCCCGGAGTTTTGTCGCAATGACGTCACAATAGGGTGATTTGGGGAGTAAACGGGACGGTGTTATGAAATACGTCTAAATACTCGGTTGTTAACAGAATATTATCTTTTAGTGCAAACCATACAATACGTTAAACTGGCTTGACAGTTGTGACGAACAAAGAGTGAGTGACCGACAAAACCAATGCCAGTATATCGTACAAATGCATGGTTTGCAAGTAATATAGCAAACGATAATATTGATCAACTTACTAAGTAATATTGTTAAAAATGTCTAATTAAAATGTATTCGGTTAACAACCGAGTTTTTAACCGCATTTCATAACGCCGTCCCGTTTACTCCCCAAATCACCCTATTGTGACGTCATGGCGACAAAAGTCCGGGGTCTAGATATGACTGTGAGGGCCTACTGGTTTCATTAGGATTGGGACTGTACCTACTATTATTAATGTCATTATGTATGTATATTTAAAAACTCATAATTATTTATACTCATAAAAACTTATAATTAAATTTTTAGGCGTAATTTAACAAAATTTATCGAGTATATATTGTTAGTTGTCGATGTTTGTTGAATTAGCTAAAAACCGTTTCAAATGTTTCAATAAAACACACGATATCACCAATATTTTAGGTGCTTCCACGGACCTAGAAAATATACGGGCGAAAGCACATATTATAAGCCGAGGGTCTCGTGCTAACACACTCACTTGTCTGGTTTGAACCAGTCACCGCTCGTCCACGAGTAGAATATCTGTGCGTGTCGCGCGTATTTAAATATGAGAAAATCGGCTAGTGATGGAATCGCAGTTTTGTCATCACGGAATTACGCTCCTATATTTTCTAGGGCCGTGGGTGCTTATAAAAATACAACTAATGTACATGACACATACATTACATTTATTTTGTCTACTTTATTGTAGATCGCAGCGCAATACGAGCTGTGTAAACGAGAAAAGAAAGGGTACATGTCGTATTCGCGTTCTATTAGAACTGCGGTGTTGTCGGGGCCTCCCTCTCTCCGATGGATGTCTAGATATTTGGGCAAGTTTGTGAACTGTGTTCTAATCGTGTGGCAACTAGGACTATGTTGCGTCTACAGCGTTTTCGTGGCAGAGAACACAAAACAGGTTACCTTGGTTATAATATTATTTGGCATATTAATAATTTACGATAAAAACTACAATTAAAAAATTTCAATTAACAGGTTTGTGATTTCTATGGATTGGAATATTCAATAAGGCTGCATATATTAATGGGATTCATTCCACTTCTGATCCTCAACATGATGAAGAGTCTCAAATTGCTATCACCAATATCGTTTATATCAAATATTATAACACTTCTTGGGCTCATTCTAGTGTTCTACTACTTGTTGGAGGACGACCTGAAACTTAGCAACGAGATGTTGCGACTAAAGAGTCTGAAAGACTTTCCCGTATTTGTGGGCATGACACTGTTTGCTCTTGAGGCGGTCGGAGTGGTGGGTCTCTTTAACCTTTGTCCCTTGATCCTACTAGAGCTTTAGTATACCCATCAAAAACATAAATGTGAATGAATGCCAAGTTTTTATACGGTTTCGCTAATAAAATCAATAAGATCTAACTGGAAACCAAGTTCTTTAAAAGCTGCTTAGATCACTGTTTCTGTCATACATAACGTTTTTCAATTACTTAATAGTACATTATGATACAAGTGTGCTAAGTTGATCATTACATACGAAGCGATATTGTGCGCACGAACGCATGTGAGTGCGCATAAGGAAGCTGAGCTTATGTAATGATCAAGCACACGCGTTTCATACGACGTTTTTCAACACACTTGCGAGGAAATAACTGAATAGTATTATTAATAACTTTTGATAAATACATTATTTGTACTTACGAACCTAAGATAATTAAATTTAACTAACCTTTTTTGTGATGTTATTGAGAATCTGGAACTCTTTTTCAAATCATTTCATAAAATTAAAGACTTTACATTTATTGTGCAATAAATTATAGTATTTTTTTCTTACGTATTGCTCACTAGATTTTTATGATGACATTTTACTAGAATGTATCACAATTTTGAAATATATCCAGAGGTTAAATTAACGCTAAAGTTGTCTTCTTATTCATTGAAAATATAATTTGATTAAATTAATAAAACACGACGAGAAAAATCTAATAAATAAACAATGATTTGAGGTTAACTTATAAATGGCACGCAATTTTCTTTTTCGGATGTGCGTGCAGCTTGAGGCAAAGGCGCGGACGTATAATGCCAAACAGCCAATATTAAAACAGACAGTGTTTAAAACGTAATTTATTGCGTATTACGACTAATATAATAACTTTTTATTCACAATCAGGATTGTATAATTTGTATTCTATCGTAAATGTGTATATTTTTATATATTTACTTTTTTAGAATGTAAACTCATAGAGTTAAAAAAAAGTAAAGGTAATACCCGACTAAATTACAACGATTCGTCTGCGTACGTACAACTTGGTACTAGAGTACAAACGTCACTTGATCGGATTATTAAATTATTCCACTAGTTGGATAATTATTGTGAAATGCACGCGTGTTTAATATCTAGTATTATGAGCATAAAAGCGGTGGAATAAGAACCTCGTTACGAGCAGGTGTGTTGAAAAATGATTTGTTGTGTTATTTGCTGCCTAATAGTGACTAACTTGGCAAGTTTTGTTTTCTATTCCAATTTACTCATTGGTCTAAACGTAGAATCACTTGTTTATCAAATATTACCTTAACTTCGACGTTCTTATTTGAATAGTTGGATGAGTAAAAACTTGCCAAGTTGCACTATTGTCTATTAGGTATCAACACATTAGAGATTTTTAGCTGAAATTCGGGATCCAGTAATTACAAGACTCACAGAATGGAAGTGTGAAAGTCACATAGGTTTCAAGTTATTGGGGGGTCAAAAGTGGCCCCAAATGGTTCGTCTAAAGATATCAGCGGCTGGTGTGTCGCCTCTTTGCTCTGCAAACTTGGCTGATACACTGCCGTGTGTCTACAAAGCGTTCCATGTGGGCTCCTAAAACTAGCGGCATATAAAACCAAACGCAGTTGCAAAGTGCTGGAATGCCAGGCGTCCATAGGCTACGGTAACTGCATACCACCAAGCGGGCCGAATGCATGTGAGCCACGGCCACGGTCGTAAATTATATATTAAAAAAAAACGCTAACTTGAAAAAGTATGAAAGCCTAGTTACGTCATTGCTGGCATCAGTTTTATGGGTAAACGCTATTTTGCTATTCTTTATATGGTTACATTAACAAATTATTAATCATTTGATTTTTTTCAGATTTTAGCATTAGAATATAATTTGGAAGAACCTAAGAAATTTGTTGGATATTTTGGCCTATTTAACATCGGCATGGCAATAATATTAACTTTGTACTGCATAGTTGGAACTTTCGGGTATATGAAATACGGAGACGATATTAACGCATCGCTCACACTTAACCTACCGCGGCACGAAAAGTACGATAAATCGATTATTCTCAAATGTTGCAAATTATGTGCTTAATGGTTTATTACTTATTGCTACTTATGAAAATTGCAGAAAAGCACAAGTGGCCAAGTTAATGATTGCATTAGCCATAGCGCTATCACATCCTTTGCAAAACTTTGTAGCTTATGTTCTGATTTGGAATTCATTGAGGAAAAAATATGAAGGCTCGAAAGTATTTATGATCGACTACGGTTTGCGTGCAGTATTAGTCATAATACCTGGTAAGTCCTTTTTAATGAGTTATCAGGTACATTTCGTGTTATTAGTTAGTTTTACTACGCCCGCCTGTCTGTGTGTCACCGACTTAGCTCTGTTGCCGTTAGTACTAATCACGTTGAAAACGAGGTATAATAAAAACTAGAAAAATCTGTCTATTTACCTATTTTCTTTAGTATTTTTCAAAATGTTGTACCTTGTATTTTCCGACATATGGAGGGGCGAGGAGGGGATATTGGACGGAGAGCTAGCCATGTCAGATATGAATATGACACAATAATGAGAGCAATGAAACTTCTTTAGTCAGTTTGCTATACCTATATTACGCTTAGTTCTAGAACTGGATATCTGGAAGCTGTAGAGGTCAAAGAATGCAAACAAGTTCAAGAAAACAAATCCTATACATCTGGGTTTGATGCAATATTATGAGAAATTATATAAATAGTTGCCAAAAGTTTCTGTCTGGGGAAAATAGTGCCAAACGACGTATAATGTAATTAATAGTTTGTCGCATATAGGTCCAGTCCTTTATAACTTCATCAGTGTTTACCTATTTTGGTATTAATATTTTCCAACTCAAAAGTTTTGCTAGTATGTCATTCTGACCTCCACCCAAAAGCTGTCACGGATAAACACTTATTTTCGTTAAGAATACGATTGTTTTTTAATATTTTTTATTTATTTCATACTTTTTCGTGTTAGGTTCTTCGTTTATTTTACAACAACACTTACTTTAAAAAAAAAACATAAAATTAATATGCTGATCCTTCTTAATTGTAACCTCCTATGATCATTCATTTCGGAGTTATGAACTTATGACAGTTATGACCACTCAAAAAAAAAGTGTTTCAATGACGACCATCTGACTCATCAAACTATCAACAAACCTTTTCTAGAATATAACGCGTTTAGTCAAATGCGAGATAATCGCGAACAAACATAAGTACAGTCAACAAATTTGATTGCCTAGGCCACTCTAGAACCTTGTCATAATAGCTAATTTGGTAGCAAATAGGTTACGTTCTTAAGTTTATAAGTATCCACGGTCAACTGTCATTACGACAAGGTTCTACAGTGGCCTAGGAATCAAATTGTTTGACCGTACATCTATACATATAATAAAGCTGAAGAGGGTCGAAAGTCTGTACATGGAAGATAATCGAAAAAAAGTTGGCTGGGGATACTTAGAATCGATAACAGAACACGTTCCAACAATTTTTAGAATTTTTGTCTGTTTATCTGTTTGTCTGTTTATCTGTTTATCTGTTTATCTGTTTGTCTGTTTATTTGACCGCGCATCACGTGAAAACGGCTAAACGGGTTTCGATGAAATTTTGTATAGTGATAGTTTGAGTCCCGGGAAAGGATAATATATAGGTAGTTTTAATCCCAAAAATCAACCCTGGTGGGGGTGAAAATGGGGTTGAAAGTTTGTATGGAGAATTTTTAACCGCTGAAACGATTTAGATAGAAATGAGTATGGAGATAATTTGAGTCTCGAGAAACGTCATAGGATAGTTTTCAAACCCTTGTAGGGGTGACAAGGGGGTTGGAAGTTGGTATGAGGATTTTTTTACCGCTGAAGAAATTTAGATGAAAATTGGTATAGAGATAGTATGGGTCTCGAGAAAGCACAAAGGATAGTTTCATCTTGAAAAAAGCCCCCCCCCCATCTTACTTTAGAACAGTACGTCCAAAAAATAAAAATAAAATAATGGAAGTGAAGCCTGAAAGGTACTTTCAATAAAAACTATCTATCACGTGAAAACGGTTGAACGGATTTTGATGAAATTTTGTGTAGAGATTGAGTCCCGGGAAAGGACAAAGAATAGTTTTCATCCCGAAAATCAACCCTGGAGGGGGTGAAAAGGGGGTTGAAAGTTTGTATGGAGATTTTTAATAGAAATTAGTATGCAGATAATTTGAGTCCCGAGAAACGACAGAATAGTTTTCATCCCGAAAATAAACCCTTTCAGCCCGAAAAGGGGGTTGGAAGTTGGTATGACGATTTTTTTACCGCTGAACTGATAAAGATGAAATTTGGTATAGTATGGGTCTCAAGAAAGGACAAATGATAGTTTTCACTCCGAAAATCAACCCTAAAGGGGTGAAAAGAGAGTTGGAAATTTGTATAGGGAAATACTAACCGCAGAATCGATTTAGATAAAATTTGGTATGGAGATAATTAATTAAAAAAGGAAATAAAATAGTTTTATCTCGGAAATTATCCTTTAAGCGGATACAAAAGGGGTGAAAGTTTACATGGGGAAGAAACAACCAATAACCGCTGTACGTATTTAGATGAAATTTGGTATTTATATAATTTGTATACTTCTCCCCCCCCCGACCGCCGGCACGCATGGTTTCAGTGGATTTTTAATATGTGTGAAGGGAAAGCAGTGTATACTTCTGTACATAATTGGGCCTTATTACGTAACAGTTACATAAACTACTATTTATCTCTTTTTAGGGTTCCGTAGTCAACTAGGAACCCTTATAGTTTCGCCATGTCCGTCCGTTTGTACACGGTCTAACTCAGTTACTGTTCGCACTAGAAAGCTGAAATTTGGTAAGGCCTGATAAGAACAAAAGGGGTGAAAGTTTACATGGGGAAGAAACAACCAATAACCGCTGTACGTATTTAGATGAAATTTGGTATTTAAATAATTTGTAATTTTTTGGTCAAGGTGTTCATATTTATAAAATGTTACCCGTCGATGCTTTAAATTCACCTTTACACGCTCTTAAGAACTATTTGAAAATGTCATGATTGTCAAAGGGTTATTGCAGGTTCGAGTATTATATATGACGGACAAAGATGCATGGCCCAAACCAAAAAACTACTACAACATTTATAGGACACCGTTTAGGTAGGAAAACATATCAAACGTTTTGTGAAGCAGTCAGATTAGGATTTATTTTTCTTTATAATTAAACAATAGGTACATTATCTGTCTCTCAAGCTGTTTTGATATGTCGCATTATTTTGTGTCTTTAAGATCTAATAATGTATTACTGTTTTGAAAAAAAATAAGTCCCGTCGAGTATCTTTTCGGTCATAATACTTCTTGGGCCAGAGGTGTAGGGTTAGAACCGGTGGTAGTTTTGGAACGAAGTTCCTTATTGGACGGTTCGCGGATGGGGGGCTAGGTGAAAAAAAGTCACGTGACCGACACGAAAAAGCGTTACGTCACGAAAACGCGACACCCATCCGATTGAGAAACATATAAAATGGAATGAAATAAAAGAGAACCTAAAAGTAAAAAAAAATTAAAATTTCAAAAATTTTAAAAATTTCTAAAATATCAAAGATTTCAAAAATTTCAAGAAAATCAAAAATTTCAAAAAAATACAAAGAAAATTAAAACCATACAATTTACGAAAAAGTAAAAAATAAAATAACATAACTTCGTTCCAACAGAGTGTTCCACGACACTCCCGTATTTTATTTTTCTCTGACGTTCATTAACAGTGCATTGTAATGTAACCAGTAACGTAACATTAGTGTATTATCTGTGACAGTGTATTATCTGGTAACGTAATGAAAATCCCCCCCTCCCCCCCCCCGACCGCCGGCACGCATAGTTTCAGTGGATTTTTAATATGTGTGTAGGTAAAGCAGTGTATGCTTCTGTACATAATTAGGCCTTATTACGTAACACTTACATAAACTACTATTTATCTCTTTTTAGGGTTCCGTAGTCAACTAGGAACCCTTATAGTTTCGCCATGTCCGTCCGTCTGTCCACGGTCTAGCTCAGTTACTGTTCGCACTAGAAAGCTGAAATTTGGTGAGTCCTGATAAGAACTTTCAATAAAAACTATATTGAATAAAATCGGTTCAGCCGTTTTTGAATTATCAGTCAAAATCGCATAGTGAAAGTAAATAAAGAAAGATAGTACACTGACGTAAGTGCCGCCAAATATCCATTAATAAACGACCGTTTGAACGGATGTTTCGTAACAGGGCGGCATCTACGAAACTCTACACTGACTGAGCATCGCCCGACATGCTCTTGGCCGGTTTTGTTTGCATTGTTATCCCGGAAATCACCCCTTAAGAATTACTAATTCCTCAAATAGAAAAAAATCATTTCTGCAGTTGTGACACCATTCCAACCGCGCCTGTTCTTACCTTTCATTCTTAGACTGATTTGACGGGAGGATCGATTTGGATGATATTTGCCGTGGACATGAACGATAAATACAAAAGTGGTCCTGTATCGTCCGATATACTCGTACACCTACTATTCTATGTCGTTTAAATCATGCCAATAAAAATTAATAGGATAAAAAAAGTATTCATTTTTGAGTGTAGTTTCATTTAGTGGTAATTGTAAAATATATTACTAGGACTACTGTCCTCTAGCGTATCCATCTGTCAACTTTACTTCAAGTTCCGCCTCCAGGGTAGCGGGAGAGAAATTAGGGGTGAATTAGCCGCTTACTGACACAGACCGAATTCCACGCGGGCGGAGCCGCGGGCACAGCTAGTACAAACATAAAACATACATACAAACATACGGGTCCAACTGAGAACCTCTTTTTTGAAGCCGGTTAAAAAGGGTTTGCAAACTATGTCATTGTCATGTGATTTATCTAATGAAAACCCTTTCATTGTTCAAACCAGTTCATGTGCAATAAATGAAAGGCGTAGTTGTAAATCCATACATAGCTTTCACTATTTGTTTATTTTACTCAATGATATTGTAACTTTATATACATACTTTAATCTTTCAGTCAAGTTTTATATTTTCAACTGTTTTCGTTTAAGAGCATTTAATCTACAACAAATCGAATAAAACTAAATAAAACAACTTAAAATGACCTTACCTTACGCAGAACCAGCCAATCTGATTATGATAAAACATATCTAAGAATCATTGCTAACATACAAGCTTTCAAATAAAAGAAACTGCATTCAAATCCGTCCACCCGTTTAAGAGCTTCGATGCCACAGATATACACTATCAGACACACACAGCTGTCAAACTTATATTTAGCAATCCGCTTTTTGCATCGGGGGTTAAAAATAATCTGTTCAATTTCTTTGCAGTTGCGGTGGCCGTAGCGGTACCGGAGCTTGGACCCGTCATATCACTGGTTGGGGCACTGTGCCTGTCGCTGCTAGCCATCGTCTTCCCTGCACTCATCGATTTCTGCCTATGGTACCCTGACAATTACGGAATGCTGAAGTATAGGCTCATCCGTGACATAATAATCATATTGCTAGGGTTTTGTGCTTTAGTGGCTGGAGTGTATACTAGTATATTAGAAATGTTTTAAATAATAAATTATTAATTGTTACCTTGTTGTGAAATAAAATTTTACAGTTGACGTCACGTCGACTATACTTACCCATTATTCCTTTGTGGTGTATAAGGTGAAAAACTTAAGTAAGTCACCTGTTGTATGTGTGAGTAATGTGTGCGAATAGACATTCCATTTTTAAAATTTGTAATATATCGTATGGTTTGCAAACTCATTATTTGCTTATCTTTCAAGTTTGATTATTCCTGTCCACTATGATTATATTGTCATGATAAGATATAAATAGTTGTCAATGTCGAGTTCCACTTCGTATTTTTTTGCGTCGTTCATGTTCCCCAACGATTCCCCAACTGTGTATAAGACACAACTATACGATCTTGTACTCAAAAATAAGCAAAAACTCGTAGAATACAAAATTGATACAATTTTAAGTCAACACGGACATACGGCACTTCATACCACCATATCATCCCCAATTCAACCCATTTCAAAACATTTGGGGAATAGTCAAAGAATTTGTAGCCAAAAAAATGTTTCAATTAATATGGAGTATATTAAAAGTTTAGAAAAGGAAAAAATTAGTATAATAACTCAGGAAGAATGGGAAAATGTATGCTTACATACAATGAAGGAGGAGCAAAAGTATCAATGTCAAGAATTACAAATGGATGCAATATCGGAGAGTTTCATTATAAGTGTTTCCTCGGAAGATAATGACAGTGACATTGTTACTGTACAGTCCACTGATGAAAATGAGGATGACGAAATGCCGAGTGATTGAGATAAATAAATTTTCAGTATGTTATTAATATGTACTACTCATATTAAATGTTTATATAATTTATTTTATTATGCTTATGCGTTTTTTGCAAACTGTACACAACTACATACAACAGGTGACTTACTTAAGTTTTTCACCATACGTAATGTATTTTGGTATGACAAATAAAATTTATGACGAAGCACATATGCAAGGCGAATGAAAAAGAGGGGAGAGACATAACGAGCCAGGTTGGTGCTTTGAGCGGCGACATTGGCGGAGACCCGTAGACGGGGTGCATACGCATCAAGGTAGCAACGCTCCCGCCAAACGGGCACTTTCACTCTTGAATCAATTAGCTGTATGTCATCCCAATGTAGATTGTCTCTATTGACTCACCAAGCTCCTTTGTTAAAGTTATAAATTTATTATTTAATATACCAATAACAATAACCAATATGCAAGAATTAAAAAATATGTCGCTATTTAGGAGTCTTATTATGGAGTTATTAGTACTTCCTAAAACTACATAAAATACGCTATATATTAGTTAAAAAATGAAATATCTGTATGTAATGGTAATATTTTTATTTACCTTTAAATTTGCCCTAGTGAAAAAGCGACAACTAAGAATAACATGGTTAACCTATAACAATTGCTGTTATTTAAAAATGTGAGATCTTAAAGTAGGTTAGATTTGACTTGGCCAGTTTTCATTACATCAGCCATTTTATAAAGTTATATATATATATATATATTTTAATTCTGATAAAAACTGGCCAAGTCAAATCTAACCTACTTTAAGATCTCACATTTTTGAATAACAGCAATTGTTATAGGTATCCAATAAAGCAAAGAAATAGAGTTTAATACTTGTTCATAATGTTATTTTGTTCCTATAAATACATATTTGGATTTTGCATAGAAGTTGGCACTCATTTCGATCTCCATTCTTTTTGCGGCGAAGCCCACAGCCTAGCATAATTTTTGTATTGAACTTGGCTCTCCTTTTTTACATTTATGTTTTTGGTGGGATCATTCAATAACGGAACAAACGCTATTATCATGTATTTAAAACACACAAAAACTCAAACTGAACCCATTTTTTTGAATTATAAAGTTTAGTAATTTTCTTAAATAAATTATAGGTAGGCTAGCACTTTGATGATGTACTAAAGTTTAGTATCTCGTTAGTGGAATATTGTTTTTTAATGCATTATTGTCATTTCAGGCATGTTACACATGGACTAAGCTGGCGACGTCAGATATGACACAATAATGAAAGCAACAAAACCCGTCTAGTTAGATTGCTATACTATCCTTATTACTAGATCCGGGCATCTGGCAGCTCTTAATGGGCTCTCCGTCTAAAAACTTGTTACGAATAATTAATCGCAGATTATCTAAATATATAAAAGAAGAAACTGACTGACTGACTGACTGACTGACATATCAACGCACAGCCCAAACCGCTGCTTCTAGAGATTCCAAATTTGGCACGTAGATTCCTTATAAGGTCTAGGGGTGCACTAAGAAAGGATTTTTCAAAGTTCACCCCCTAAGGGGGTAAAATGGGGGTACAAAGTTTGTATGGCGAAACAAGATTTGTTAGACTATTTTATTCGAAACTTCACAGGAGTATTCCTAACGATAATTGAGTAAACACGTGTTTCGGGTTTTTTGAAAAAAAAAACCCCTAAAAGGGGACAATGTGGTCATAAAGTCTGAAAATCAACATGGGTACCGTTTCTATGGTTTATCGGGTCGATGACAACGATTTTAAAATCCAACATGGCGATCGTGAAATACCACCATCACCTGTTGGGGTGCGATGGGTTTGAAATGTCTAAGTATCAATATGGGTGTCGTTTTTTTTTTTTAAGGTATGGATATAGTTGGAGTCCCTGGAAACAATATATGATAGCTTTTATCCCAAAAAAGAATCCTAGAGGGAAAAAAGGGGTTGGTAGTTTGTGTGGCGAATTATTAACCGCTGAACCGACGATTGTGATGAAACGTGGTACATAGATTTAATATTATAAATGCGAAAGTGTGTCTGTCTCCCTGTCTGTAACCTTTTCACGCTTAAGCCGCTGAACCGATTTAGATGAAACTTGGTATAGAGATAGTTTGAATCCCGGGAAGAAATATTAAATCTGACGTCGCCGAGGCAATACTGAAAACAAATATAGCAGAGTGTACAGATATCTTTAAATTTTCATATGTTACTCCATACTTAGTTATTAAAACATTTAAATCCCTAAATTTAAAGAAAACTGAAGATCTTTGGGGCCTATCTGTTAAAGTTCTACATTCCATTGTTGAGTCGATTGCACCACATTTAGCTGATATATTTAACAAATGTATTGATACAGGAATATTTCCAGACATAATGAAGCACAGCACAGTCATCCCCTTGTTCAAATCAGGATCGAGAACAGAACCAAGCAATTTCAGACCAATTTCAATACTGCCGGCACTGAGCAAAGTTTTCGAGAAACTAATTCTAAATCAACTTGTGTCACATTTTAACCGAAACGAATTGTTCGCCAGAAATCAATTTGGTTTTACCAGAGGTCGCTCGACTACTGACGCAGGTGCTGTTCTTCTTAAGCACATCTTTGCCGCTTGGTAAAAAAAACAAGATGCTGTTGGAATATTCTGTGACCTATCGAAGGCATTTGATTGCGTTGATCACGAAAATCTGAAGAGAAAACTAAGCCATTACGGGATCAAAGATGGTGCCCTTAACCTCGTCTCATCATACCTATCGGATAGAACACAACGAGTGGTTATTAATGGAACTCAATCTTCTGGGTCCCCTGTGGCACTCGGAGTGCCTCAAGGCTCAATACTTGGTCCCTTCCTGTTTTTGGTGTATATTAATGACCTACCTAAAATTGTGCAAGATAAACATGATATAGTGTTATTTGCTGATGACACATCTCTGATATTTAAAGTGGACAGAAAAGAAAACAGCTTCGGTAGTATTAACAGTGCACTCTCCACAGTAGTAAATTGGTTTACGGCTAATAACCTACTTTTGAACGCCAAGAAAACGAAGTGCATCAAATTTACACTTCCCAACGTCAAGCAGATTAACAGCAGCAAGATTATAATAAATGATGAAACAATGGAATTCGAAAATCAAACTGTTTTCTTAGGAGTCGCTTTAGACTCGAAATTACAATGGCATCCACATATAGCCACCCTAGCTGGGAAACTTAGCTCTGCAGCCTATGCCGTGAGGCGAATCAGCCATCTAACAAACAGTGAAACTGCCAGGCTGGTATACTTCAGTTACTTTCACAGTGTTATGTCGTATGGAATTCTATTGTGGGGTAAAGCGGCTGATATTGGGACCATATTTGTGCTACAAAAACGAGCTGTACGTGGCATTTATAAAATGCGCGGTCGAGCATCCGTAAGAGGAAAATTTGAAGAGGCAAATATTATTACCGTAGCATCTCAATACGTACTTGAAAACATTATGTATGTGCAGAAAAACATCCATGAATTCAAGCTCAACGGTGATATCCATAACTATAACACTAGAAATAAAGATAAGATTGCTGAGCCTGGCCACCGCCTCGGTAAGGTTCGTACGTCATTTGCTGAGAACTGTACACGTTTTTATAACACAGTCCCCGCTGATGTAGTGAATTTGCCACTAAATAAATTCTCATGTTAAGCGCTATTTGTTGAGGAGAGAGTACTATACTTTAAAGGAATTCATTGAGGTTAACGATGCCTTTAAGCCTGTAGCTTGATATGGTTAGTACAATACAAATTGAGAAATTATTAGGTACATTACTCTATGAAGCAGCTTTACTAGTGTCCTGTATTACCTGTTTTACGTTTTTATTTTATTTTATTTTATTTAGTATTTGGACACTTAGAGACGTTATACATATCTAAGTCTTGCATTCGCAAATATTTATATGTATAGATATATATTTAATGATCCTGACGCTTAGAGACATGTACATCTCTATTTCACTTTTATATTGTAATTTAGTTCACGCATGTAAAATACGAGCACAGAATATTGTTTCTCACCAGACTAAACGTGGCTAGTTTTTATTAATTAATAAAGCCCGCCAGCTTGAACATGTCATGCTCGCTTAAAAGACTCTGCTTATGGTGGCGTCGTTGATCGGGTCGCCACTTTCCCGAAGAAAGGTTGAGGGAGGCGATGGCTGAGATATGCGTCATACTCGTGAACGGGTGCTGTTTGTGGAGACCGGTCTGTTTAGGCTAACTGGGGCCACACAAACGTAACTTTTTATTAATCATATTTAATTTTAGTTTAAGCGGCTTTAGACACAACATTCGGTGCTTGATTATCCATATTTTTTTATTATATAGAATATATAGATCAAGACACTTGGATACCTTATACATCTCTAAGGATAATTGGAAATAGTATGTTTATTGTATACTAGAATCACTTACTTTTTTTTTATTTAAATTCAAAATTTGTTTCTAACTATTGATGGATTATTATAATTTGGAAATTTATGTAGAAGACACAGTTCAGGTAAGAAAGTATATCAAACTTGTATGTAATTCATTTTCAAATAGTCAGATTTGGACTCATCTTTTTTCTTTCGTATTTTTCCTAAACTATACCTATTGTTGGTTAATCTAACTTGGTTTGATATGTTTTCTTATAGAACAACGCACTTTTGATGTACTGTTGTTTTGAAAAAATAAGTCCCGCCGAGTTTCTTGCCGGACATAATTCTTCTCGGGTCAGAGGTGTAGGGTTAGAACCGGTGTAGTTTGATTTTTTTTCTCTTTTACTTTGACGTGTAAAAGTGTCCTTGTGGCCTACTAACTGAATAAATGTTTGAGTTTGAGTTTGAGTAATGGTTTTTATCGCGAAATTCAACTCTGAAGGTTAAGGGGTGAAATGGGGATTGGAGGTTTGTATGGGGAATTTTTAACAGCTGAACCGATTTTAATGAATCTTAGTATAGAGATATTTTTTAAGTCCCGTGCAAGGATTAGGATAGTTTTTTCCTAAAATCAACACTTGAGCCTTGAAACGTTGAGCCGATTTAGATGAAACTTGGTATAGATATATTTTGTGTCCCAGGAAGGGACAAAATAGTTTTTGTCCCGAAAATTAATCCTTAAGGGGGTGCAAAGCAAAGGAGGTTGAAAGTTTTATGGCGAATTATTAACAGCAGAACCGATTTAGATGTAACTTGGTATAGAGATAGTTTCCCAGGAAACGACATACGACAGTTTTTTTATCTCGTAAATCAATCCTTAAGGGGGTTAAATGGGTTTGCAGGTTTGTATCGATAATTTTTAACCGCGAACCAATTTAGATAAAAAATGTTATGGATATAGTTGAGTCCCGGGAAACGATATAGGATAGTTTTTATCCCGAAAATCAACCCTTTAGGGGGAGAAAAGGGGGTTGAAAGTTTGTATGGGGAATTAATAACCGCTGAACATATTTAGATGATTTGGTATGGGGTTGGTAGTTTGTATGGCGAATTATTAACCTCTGAACAGACGATTGAGATTAAACGTAGTATATAGATAGTTTGAGTCCCGGGAAACAATGTAGGATAGTTTTTATTCCGAAAGTCAACCCTTTAGGGGGAGAAAAGGGGGTTGAAAGTTTGTATGGGGAATTAATAACCGCTGAACATATTTAGATGATTTGGTATGGAGATAGTTTGAGTTCTGGGGAAGGATATATAGCAGACGAAAAGTCGCGAGGAAAAGCTTCTATTCAAGAGTAGAAATCTGCATTAATCATAATCTCTTAGTAGTAGTAAAGTAAGTCGGCGTAACAATTCAGCAATCATTTCTTTAAAAAAACAAGGGAACTGCCTTTACCAAAACGTAGAACACTGAAACCCTCAGAATGTAACAAATACTTTTCCGTAAACCGCATCTAAATCGGTTCAGCCAAACGCGAGATAAACTCGGACAAACATACATTCCTTCATACGTACTTAGGTACATACAAACATACGAGTCTTACTGAGAACCTCCTTTTCGATTACTTATAGTACGCGGGCGAAGCCGCGGGAAAAAGCTAGTTACTTCTATAGTTCGTTTGTGATTTTTTATTTAAAATATGGGTACTTACCACTTTGTCGCTTACATGATCCAGTCTTCAAAAAAAAATTATAGTAATATCATTTTAAAAGTTGCTGCTGAACTAATTTGTTATTATGTTTTTCACACCACCTGCTCGACAATGCCAAATTATACCATGCAAACCTCACCGCAGCCAAGGGCTATAACCTTGGCTTTAGCTGGGTTATAATGTTGTACTAAATCTCATTATGACCCGCTGGTTAATAATGTGATTTCACTTCCCATAGATCTTATTGTTATGTGCTTAAAGTCTAATTTCGTAAAGTCCGCACGGTCCACAGCCCATCCTCGCCAGCCGGGGCCAGCGCCGCGCCGCCGCGTCGAACTGATTTGAAAATAGAAATTTATTCGGAAAATCGTGCTGGCCACCTCAATTTTAAATACCTAAAACAAATGCCGCGCGTGTTAAATCATAAGACGCTGCAGTATACGGAGTAAAACTGCAGGTTCTTTAAAAATAGAAGGTAAAATTCGAATAAAATGGACTAATGTATCAAGAATCAATTTTTACTTTTGATTTACTTTAATAATAATCCGTTTCTTAGCCTTAGCTATTTTATCTACACTCACATTACTCGTATAAGTCCTCTAAAACGTGTTCAAAAACGGTAGGCAATGGCTAGCATTACCACAACCGATTTTACTATGATCAGCTTTTTACGTGTGGCAGTAACGTAATTTTAACTTTACGTGGTCAACTATTGATGTGTTATGAGTTTTGATAACATAATGTACACCTGCACGCTCCCGCGCGTCCGCCGACAGTCCGACACGCGCCCGCGCGGCCGCCGACACGCTCCCCCCGACCGCCAGCACAATCGAGTTGGCCATGGCGGTGCAATGGCGGCCATTCTATGGTTTCGGAATACGGCATTTAGGATAAATAATATGAGTGTAGATAAAGCAGTGTATGCAACTGTACGTAATTAGGCCTTAAAACACTCGTGTGATCTTATTATGAAACTCACCTGCGGCTCGTTTCATAAAACCACACTCATGTTTTAAGGACCCTTATTACGTAACAGTTACATAAACTACTATTATTGTCTCGCAATAGGTGAGAAAAGTAGAGTATACTGCTCGGGGATAAAGCTGTTTTTGTCACGGGCGCGCTTGAACTCCTCTTTGTACTCAGGACTCAGTCTTAATTTCCTCGCTTCGCTCGGGAATTAACTCATAACCCCCTCGCTGCGTTCGGTAGTAAAATCTGGAGTCCTTCGTTACGTTCAGGATTCAATATCGCGCCTGTGACATAAAACAGTGCTTTATCCCCTTGGTGTACAATCCACTATTAAATGTATATTGAAACAAAATGAAACGAATACTGTAAAGTTGGGTCACTATAGATAAAGCCGACTTCAGGCCGCGTCTAATAAAATAAATAAAGAATCGATAGGTCTTTAAAAATAACATTGCGGTTTTTTTGAACATTTTGTGTATAAGTGAATAGTTTCAGAAATAATCGCTTCGAAAGTCGGAAAAATAGCGTCCCCCCTGTAAATTTTGAACCGTAAGCCTAATAAACATGAAAAATTTTGAGAAAATTGTTTTGAACATTATCGGTTTAGTCATTTTTGAGTTATTTCCACAAAAACTTCTTCCATAGGCATCAGATACCACCTTTTGGCATTAGTCTGGTTCTTATTTCATTGAAGCTACGGAACCCCCCATTATGCGTGGTCCGACACACACTTGGCCGGTTTTTAGGGTTCCGTAGTCAACTAGGAACCCTTATAGTTTCGCCATGTCTGCCCGTCCGTCCGTCCGTCCGTCCGTCCGCGGATAATCTCAGTGACCATTAGCACTAGAAAGCTGAAATTTGGTACTAATATGTATATCAATCACGCCGACAAAGTGGTAAAATAAAAAGTGGAAAAAAATGTTTTATTAGGGTACCTCCCCTATACGTAAAGTGGGGAGTGATTTTTATTTTCATTTCAACCCTAACGTGTGATATATTGTTGGATAGGTATTTAAAAATGAATAGGGGTTTACTAAAATAATTTTTTGATAATGTAAATAATTTCGGAAATAATCGCTCTAGAAGTAAAAAAAAATATGTCCCCCCCCCCCTCTAACTTTTGAACCATAAGTTTTAAAAATATGAAAAAAATCTGAAAAGTAAACCTTTATAAAAACTTTCTAGGAAAATTATTTTGAACTTGATAGGTTGAATAGTTATGGAAAAAAAATACAAAATTATTTCTGAACTAAGTTTGTAATTTAACCGTATAAGCAGGTGTGTATTGTACCTGTAATTTCTACAAAATTACAATGAAAAGACTTGCTTTCAAATAAAGTAAAAACGGTGAAAATCGGTTCACGCAATAAAGAATTATCCCATAAAAATCATCTTCCATACTTTAAGCTCGCGCGCAATAGTTTACTTAATTTGCCGATAGATGTCGCTGTACGTAGAACGCTCATATCATATCCTACATGGCGGTGTTATTTTAACTCTTAAGTGGGGGCACTTACTGTGACGGACGAAAAACTACGGAACCCTACACTGAGCGTGGCCCGACACGCTCTTGGCCGGTTTTTTTACTACCAATCGGTAATAAGCAGCGATTGTAACAGGCGGCGCTTATCTATCTATATATATAAACGTCAAAGTCCTGACTTAAATCAACGCCCAGCCCAAACCGTTGAACCTAGAGAGCTGAATTTTTCACGATAGGTAGTTTTTATAACGTTGGTATCCACTAAGAAGGGGTTTTTCAAAATCCATCCCCAAGAAATGAGGGTCCAAAGTTGAAGCGTCCAAGAGGAAACAAGATTAGTTAGACTATTTTATTCGAAACTTCACAGGAGTATTCCTAACGATAAATGAGTAAACACGTGTTGCAGATTTTTTTGAAAATTAAACCCCTAATAGGGGGAAATGTGGTCACAAAGTTTGAAAATCAACATGGGTATTTGTTTCTATGGTTTATCGGGTCGTTGATTACGAAAACAATAACGATTTTAAAATCCAACGTGGTGGACCTGAAATACCATCTCCCCTGTTGGGGTGCCATGGGGTTGAAATGTCTAAATATCAATATGGGTGTCGTTTTTGTGTTTTATGGGACGTTAATTACAAAATTAGCATCGATGTTGAAATTTCAAATTGTGGACATGAAAATCCTTAAAAGTATTTGTGTCAAATTACAATCTTCTTCTTCTAAATATATAAAAGAACAAACTAACTGATTGACTGACATATCATGACAAACAAATGGAGATAATTTGAGTTCTGGGGAAGGATATATAATAGTTGTTATCCCAGAAGTCATTCCTTAAGCGGGTAAAAAGGAGGGTGGATTACTAAATCCACGAAGACGAAGTCGCGGGGAAAAGCTTCTATTCAAGAGTAGAAATCTGCATTAATCATAATCTCTTAATAGTAGTAACTCTTTGCTGGCGTAACAATTCAACAATGATTGCAATAATTTCTTTAAAAAAAATAAGGGAACCGCCTTCACCAAAACGTGGTATACGCATAGCCCAAAATGACATAGGGTAGTTTTCATCCAGAAAATCAACCCTTAAAGGGGTGAAAAGTGGGTTGGAAGTTTGTATGGGAAATTCTTAACAGTTGAACCTTAAATAGGTTCAACTATGAAACCAGACAGTTTGAAACTATGGTATCCAGACAGTTTGAGTCCCGGGACGGAACGTAAATAGTTTATATCACGAAAATCTACCCTTAAAAGGGTGAAATGGCGGTTGGCGTTTTGTATGGAGAATTATTAACAGCGAACTGATTTAGATAAAATTTGATATGGATATAGTTTGAGTCCCGGGAAACAACATAGGATAGTTTTTATCGCGATAAACAATCCTAGAGTGGTAGAAAAGGGGTTCGTAGTTTGTATGGCGAAATATTAACCGCTGAACCGACGACGATGAAACTTCGTACATGAATTTAACATTAGAATTTAAAAATGGAAAAGTAGAAAAATCCACTGCCTCAGGCGAGACTCGAACTCGCGACTCTGGGACTTGGGACTCCGATGGCCGGTTGAGAAGTGTAAGACTTCTTCGGCAGATGTCGCTAGGCGTCCCCCTAAGACGCATATGGGATATAGTGGAGAAATTCGCAGCCATCAGGTGTGTCTCAGTAGCTCAGTTGGTCAGAGCGATGGGCATGTATCCCAGAGTCGCGAGTTCGAGTCTCGCCTGAGGCAGTGGATTTTTCTACTTTTCCATTTTTTCTAAGCATTGTGGTATCGTTAGCAGACGTTCTGCTTAATACAAAATTAATTAGAATTTAATATTATAAATGCGAGAGTGTGTCGGTCTGTCTGTTAGCATTTCACGCTTAAGCTGCTGAACCGGTTTAGATATCCCGAAAATCAATCCTTATGGGGGTGGAGTGGGGGTTGGAGATTTTTTATCGCGAACTGATTTTAGATAGTTGTGAATATAGTTTGAGTCCCGGCAAACAATAAAGGACAGTTTTTGTCACGAAAATCAATCCTAGAGGAGTAGAACAGGGGATGGTAGTTGCATGGCGAATTATTAACCGCTGAACCTATTTAGATGATTTGGTATAGAGACAGTTTGAGTTCCTGGGAAGGATATATAATAGTTGTTATCATAGAACCTATTCCTTAAGCGGGTAAAAAGGAGGTTGGATTACTAATTCCACGCAGACGAAGTCGAAGCGAAAAGTTACTATTCAAGAGTAGAAATCTGCATTAATCATAATCTCTTAATAGTAGTAAGTCGTTGCTGGCGTAACAACTCAACAATGATTACAATAATTTCTTTAAAATAAATAAGGGAACCGCTTTCACCAAAACGTGGTAAACTGAAACCTCCAGAATGTAACAAATACTTTTCCAAAAACCGCATCTAAATCGGTTCAGCCAAACGCGAAATAAAAGCGGACAAACATACATACAAACATACGGGTAAAACTGAGAACCTTCTTTTTTAGTACTTTTAGTACGCGGGCGAAGCCGCGGGCAAAAGCTAGTAAATTATAACATTTAAGTATAACAACTTACTCTGTTGATTTTTTTGAGAACTACTTAAAAAAAAAACGTATTTATCTTATACACGGTGCTCGTGAGAATTGCAAGAGATTTGAGGTCATAAGGAGTAATAAATGTTTTATGAATTTAGGTCAATTTTGCCAAAAAATCATTTTTTTTGCTTATTTTAATGCTTTTGAACAAAAAACATAATTGTTATTGGTAAAACTGTCGATTAAAATAAATTAGTACCTTTTTTTTCGTAAAAAATAGTTTACGTAAAGTATTACTTGGCACTTTGATATCTGTCAATAAGAATGTCTAGACTAGACCCCCACATAGACCCCATAAAGGGTGAATCGCTATCAAAAAAGTAGTTTGCACTGGGTCACAATAAAAAATGTTTTTTTATTTAATTAGTTGTAATTCTGAAACTAGGCGAATTCCAGAAAAGTTTATATGACATTTTAGTCTCCAATTATGATCATTTGGGTAGGTATATAACACAGAGTCGTGTCGGTTACACCATTTATAACTCATGAACTGTTGAACCGATTTTATTGATGTTTAATTATTTGGATTTATTTCCGCCCCGAATAGCAGAATAACTATTAAAATATTGGAGAAATAAAATAAAAATTGTAGTTATGGCGATACGAAGTTCCCCGGGTCAGCTAGTAGATTATAAAACAAAATAAGAATTTCTGAAATTTTCATAAATAAATTATTATTATTTACTTGTAATCAACAATAATACGAACTGTTTTGAACCCACCGTGCTGCGGCGACTTAAATGGTGCGAGGCGGCATCGAACATGAATAGGTACAAAAATATTGCTTATAATAAGCCCACGGTTTTGAATATTTTTATTATGGACCGTATAATACCTGAACCGACTATGTCTATGCAAACTCGCGTTCCCGTAGAACCATCTATCGCGTCACTAACGCAGAAAATATTAGTTGCATGCATTCAGTTTGATCATAAATGACTGTTGGAGCAAAAAAAATATCAGTCGATAACTAAACATTATGAAACGCTCTTAATAGATCTATCGATTATAAAAATATAATTATATTAAGTATAAAGTAAATTAAAACCTAAGTATTAACAATAATAATAAAAAATACCTACCTAAAACGTCATATGCTATAAGTGCCTCAGGTCTGTGGCCTATCCCACAAAACTTACAATTACAATTTTACAAGTGTCAAGTTACAAGTTTGTAATTATAACTACAAGTGTGCGTACCACAATATATACAAGTAACAAATTTGTAGTGGAAAATTCTTACAAATATGTAAATTGTATCGACAAGTCTACAATTTATTGTATCACAAAACTTTACATACTTTTCCGGAAAACGTACAAATTTGTAGCCGACAATTGTTTTGTGCTACATTAAATTGTAGTAATAATTATACACATATGTAGAATTGTATCTACAAGTTAACAATTCTCTAAACGTGTGTCACACCCTCTTGCTACTATACGAATACTAGTAATTGCAGTATATTTTATCAAATTTAACGATTCCAACCCTTTGTACCACAAAATGTTTAGTTCAAGTAGCAGTGATAGTGAAGAAGAATTAATTGTAAGACGTTAAACTTTATCGTGTCTCGTAAGTATTTCCAATCTTTCTCCATTATTCCTAAATCATTAAAATTTTGATTGATAAATTGACGCACACTGTGAAAATGGAAGGAGATAACGCAAAATTTTTATGATTTAGGGATAATGGAGAAAGATTGGAAATACTTACGAGACATTTGTTTTCATTTATGAGGTCTAAAGTGGTCAGTTTAGCTTGCAAGTCCATTGTAATGTCAGTTGGTATCTAGGTACGTAGATTATGCTCGTAGATAGATCACTATATAATTATAATTAATGTAATTAATGTATAAAGTGAAACTACCTTCAACATTAAAGAAGCTAAATAAATTGTTACATATTTGTAGTTGTAACATTACAATGTTCGCTTGTATATTTACAAATCAACAATCCTACAATTATGTAGCTGTCGTGACATGCCTTTATTCTTTGTGATACGCTTTCCTAAAAGTGACATATATATGTATATACAGTATACATATATATATATGTATACTGCAAATTTGTAACGAATACATATTTGTAATTATTGTGGTACATTTTTTTGTTTACAATTGCACAATTTTGTCGAATTTTACACTTGTAAAGTTTTGTGGGATAGGCCACTGGTCCCTGCGGAAGGGTGCCTCATGCAAAGCCCGGATGACGGGAGCAAAAATGCACTTTTACTAGTGCTTAATTAAATATCGAATATTCTATCGACACTCATACGAACAATTTTTGAATCAAAAATATATTGATCAAACTCACATGTCAAATCTTACATGTCAGGTTGTTACCTACACACAATATTACATCAGGTACCTATAGTGTGGGAAATCTACCGGGTCGTTGTATGGAGACCTCGCATTAATTCCTCAGTCGATTATTCTTTTGCTAGGATGTAGTATAGGTCATACATAACAAACACAAAACACAATTTTTCCAAAAATAAAAGTATGTCAGTGTTGGTATTTTTACAAAAAGGTACAAAAAGCTTAATACTTTGTACTGGAGTTTTTCTCAGGGTATATTTTTTTTTACTAAACAAATTATTTTGATTACTGACAGATACTGTCAAAAGTAAAAAAAAAATCAAATAAAACTGTCACTTTTATTCAAAAGTAATTGGTAACACTCGTCATTTTGTTTGGAAAATTTCTCAGTCAGGTTTGTAACAGTGGGTGTTACGTTAATCTTATTTTAGAATAATATTTACGAATATCCAAAAAAAAATTCTAAAAATAAAATTGTTATTACAGTATATTTCATAAACTTTATGGAAAATTCCTCAGCCTGGTTTCGTTTTTTATTCACGTAAGGTAGTCAATTCAACAGCCACAACCGAAGTTTCCAAAAAATATTCCACATACAATACGTCAAATCTCGAAATGAAAAATTTATCTAGCCTTTTAAAGCGAGTGAGCACGCAGTAATATGTCGTCGTGCTTCAGCTATTGAGTCCAGTTTAGCATGCGCGGCTACGACTCAGCTATGCTTGCGTCATAGTGAAAAAAGTGGAGTAAGTTACTTCAATTATATAGTTGTCTAATTTCATATTTGTACTTAACACGTATCATTATAATTTTAATAAATATTTTGATGGCGTATTATTAATTAAACAATTTAGTATTTAATTGAAGCATCAGAGTATCATTGCCTCACTAAATAGAACACCATCACCACTACTCGCCAACAGATGACGCTTGTAGTGTCATAATGCACACAATGCAGCCGCATGCACATACAACTACGCTTCGACACTAGTCACACCGCCTACCAACAGATGGTACATTGATCGAGTTATATAGATGCCGCTAACGTTTGTTCAACGCAGAAACATGACCCTCGGCGCATTGCCGAGGACTTTTTGAGAAACGCCCTACCAGTCTCAAGGTACGCATGCTATATGCCTCAACCAAGTTTGAGCATTTTAGTGTTGTGACACTAAGCCACTAGGCCAGTAATTTGTCCTAAGGGCACACCCTTAGGACAAATTACTGGCCTGGTACACATCTACCTAGCTGGGTAGTACTCGGCAAATAATCACTAGAGAGAAGAGAGTACATGTAAATTTCTAAAGCAATAAATTGTATCCCATCAAAAATATTACATGTACAATAATGCCAGCCTCGCAACGCAGTTCTCCTACTTCAAAAAGTAATGAGGTCTAATGTAAAACCAAGCTGGTGTGCCGGAGTTTACTAACAACATGTCATTGTGATCTTTTGAATATTAGATGTTTATATCTTTATAATAAAAAGAAACGGATTACAATGTTAACTGTGCGGTTTGTAAAACTAGAGAACCCGGGATATTGCGGTATGTTTTAATTTTCAGTGGCTTTATAGTCTAAGAGTTAACCCTAGAAGTTAGAAGTGTTCAAAATTTGGAGCTTGTGGTACTGCTAGAAGTATTTTAGATATACGATGATCGTAATCAGTGAGTCAGTGACAAAATTAAGGAATTTTGACTTGCAATAGTTCTTAAAGTATATAGTATTCAATGATATTGGGATCTTCCTTGTGTTATGGCCTCTTTGTCACAGAAATTTCAGCCTTCTAGCTTTATCGATAACAGAATTAGAGGGGGGTCGAAAATGGCCTGAATGGCTTCGGAAAAAGGATGGTTCGGCCGTGCCTTTGTTTTGCTCGACTTGGCAGGGGAACTGCCGTGCCCACAGATCTGGTACGCGCGACTTTTTGTCGTCGCCCCCCGCCTCCCCGCTAGAGCGATAACCATAGATTTCTTCATAAAGGGTATATCAAGACATATGCGAAACAGCGCATTTGCCAGATGACTTAAACTTTTTATTTTACCCAAATTTAAACATACGTTGTACTTATAAATGACGCTTAAATAAGATTTATGTCTGTTGTGTAATTCACCTGTGACAACTGTATTTTTTTCTCTGTGTGTAATATTTAATTATTTCTTTTGTTATAAGTCGAAATACGTGTAGATGTCATATGCTTTAGAAAAAGTGACCAAGTCCTCCGGTATCCGAGGCGAGGCCAGCAGGCAGCATCTTTTTTTTTGGCATCTACCTATGGTTGATATAACTATAAACATTATTAGACATTCAATGACATAACATGCAATAGAATCAACATTATTGTATGCCAAACACTGGCCATTGTCATGTGTTGTTTCGTAGGTACAATAAATTATTTGTATCTGTATGGATCGAAGCGAATACTTACTCCGAAGACCGGATAACCACTTATCCACATAGTCTCCGCTGGCAATCTACTGGCAGTAGGATGTCGGGTCGCCCCCCCAAACCCGCAATACAAAGAGGCGATAAGTTGAGACAGATGTAGCCTAAGCCGGTCTCGGCTAGAAGTTGCTGTTTAAGATCGTGGCAAGTGCAAAACTTTTATGCGAGCCCTAATGTCCCTAATGAGGGACAACAGGAACAAATTTTCGTCACCACAGTTACATTAGTGACCGATTGAATAAATCTTTTTGTAAAAATCTGTTTCAACTTAAAGAAAATCACAATTTCCATAATTTACAAAATAGTTTTGTTTGTTCCATATGACTAGACCCCGTTTTCAGTGATGAAATTTTAATGAAAATGCTAGGGTTGGCATATCACATTTTAATATTCTTAACATGACGTATATATATTTTGATGTAAGCTATATACTTATTTTATTTATACAGGGTGGAAAGATAAGTCGGGCCCTGGAGGGAAACTACCTTAAAACCTTGAGATAGCTCAATTCGCTCAAAGGAAACATTCTTTTATTTTTCCATAAAACTAAAACTGCATTCACAGTTTTTTTTCTTTATTTTCACTTTATTCCATACTAATTGTATGAAAAATATTATTATTATTATTTATGTGTTCTCTTGTGCCCTAAACTTGGTTGGTATTTAGAAGGTAATAATAATATAAATAAATAATATTACAAAAAAAATTGTTTTTATCCTCGTTGGAAACAGGATCGATTGGCATCAATTGTCATAAAAATTATTTATGGCAAAAATTACAAAATAAATACTTTTTTTGAAAACTGTACTCTTTTCCAAAAAAATTTAAATGCAGTTATGTCCCTTTAAAGAAATTAAAGAATGTTTCCTTTCAGTGAATTGAGCTATCTCAAAGTTTTAAGGTAGCTTTCCTACAGGGCCCGATTTATCTTTTCACCCTGTATATTAAGGCAAAGGACTTTAACGAGGTTTAATTTGGTATATAAACTCCATAATAGTTACTTAATTGTATTTTTTCGGCAATTATGATTGATGTCATATTAATCACTTAATTGTTTATTCAGTAAAAGTATGGATTTCCTGAATAATCTTGCTAAATTTTCTCAGTTTCTCAGTCTCAGCGACGCGGAAATGGTTACTAAATTTAGTATAACTGTGCAATAGATACCAATTTTTTCGAATAGGTAAGCCTGGTAAGCGTAGCTATTAGATTATAGTTTTCTAATAAATAAATAAATTTGTTTTTTTTTCAGTAACATGATACAATTGTGTAAATGCATATACATTTTAAAGTAAGATGACTAAGATTCGTGTTAAAACGTGTTAAATCGTATATATATGACGGTTCCTAGGATGAAATGGTCACAGTATTCAAAACAATTATGACATGTGGAAAAAGATGGCCAAAAAATGAATTGTATTGCACAAGCGATAACCAGACATCAGAGTTACGGAAAGTGTTACCTAATGAAAATACCATCTCAACGAATGTAACCTTTTTGTCATGGAGCGGTGATATAATTGAAAATTATGTTTTTTTTTTAATATGTCACATGTTGTTCTCGAAATAAAATATTGTGTGACAACCCTATGATTCGATATCATTAAATTTTCACCACTGATAACGGAGTCTGCATATGACACATCTACACAACACGCATGCATTTTAAAAATGTGTCAAATATATTACAACTGGCGTACTTTTTTATTTACACTGTGACTAGGCGTTTAGCACCACTACAAATTATATTAATTAAGATAAAATTATTAGTAATTTACTGTTAGCAGTATGGGGGTATTAATGTAGTGTTAATGTATATTTTAGTAACGTGCAAAACCATAAAAGTAAACTTTTTATTTGAGTTTATTAAAGAAGATAACGAGAACGCTGCGCATGGTCCCTCGCATCCCCGCTCCTGCGTCCCGCGTCCTGCACGTGCGCATTCCACTAACGAGTGAAATATTAGGTATCTTTATTTGTGACATGATTTAACTTTTTAATACGCAGGATATTTTTTTGGATTTTTGCACAGTCGCAAGAAAACTCTTAAAGGAAATATAATTAAAAAAATATATTGACGGAGCAATATTTTACTGCGAATAATAAGCAAATTTTTATAATGAAAAAGTTTGATGATGAAATTTTTGTTTTTTTTTTGTCATACGTAGAATACATACATTTAATGTCACTTCAGTAAAAAAAAAGACGGAGCAAATTTCCGATGCGTTACACAAAAAAAATATTTTTTATAAAAAAATATGTTCAGTTATGGTTTATTTTTATATTTTTAACATTGGTTACATACATCAGGTCAATATTTCTAGTGCAATAAAATTAGACTGAGCATTTTTCCAAACGTAAATATAGACGATATAAGAGAGATAAAAAAACCTAAGAAGGACAATAGTTTTTTTTGGAAAAAACATATATATACCATCTACTCCTGACACTTTATCATGCTGTAAAGTTTTTTTGGACTGAGGAGTTAATGCGAGGTCAACCCCTCTATTGCCTGGCCTACTAGGTAAGCTTCCATTATATATTATTTCAGTTAACTAATTACATACTATAATTAGTATCAATATTATCTTAGGTACTCATGGGAATGATCGTAATAATAAAATAAGAGTGATAGTTCTTTTAAATAGATACTTTTCTCATAACTTGTGATCAATAAATTTCTGATTCAAAAATTGTTCGAAGGTATACATTTTAAGGTCAATTCGCTCCGGATGGTCACGTTTCTTATTGATTCTCCATACTTATAATGGAGAAAACATATACACCACGACGCGAATGGTTTTTCTTCGCGTAGTTTTTGTCTAGTAAAAGGGTTAAAATTGCATATATTTAAAAACTGCATTAAATATGCTTCCTTATGATATTTTTTGTATTTAAAAATAAATGATTTTTATTAGTTATATAACGTTCTAAAAAATAATATTTTTTTGAGTGTTTTTGTTCCTCTCCGCAGAGCTTTTTATTTAGTTTCGATTTTTACTTTTTTATTATCGAAAATGAATTCTGCATGTCTGTTTTATACGGAAATGATACCACACAACTCGTAGCAGCCTTAACCAGAGAGTAATAACATATTGCACGGGACCCCTGACTTTGACGTGAAGGTTCAAAAATTTTACAGATCCAATGCTAAAAAATATTCATCGTGGGGCACTCTATCCATGGCAAAAAATTCACAACTTTTACTCGATGCGCAATTTTTTTTCAAATTTTAGCACTGCTATATTGGTCTGCTCGAGATAGATTAAACGTTGTAATAATTCCGATCCTTGCAAAATACACAGTCATAGCGAGATGATACAAGATAAGAATACATACTCAAATAACATAAACATAACGAATATAATTTTAAACAAAAAAGAACCGACTTCACTTAGCATCCACCTTTCCAAAAGCAAATGCTCGAGATGCTGTAAAAAATACTCAAATCACTATAGGTGTGCCTGTAATAGTTGAAGAGTTCCCTCGATTTCTCCAGGATCCCATCAGATCCTGGTCTGGTTACAATGGGACTAACTGTAAAGTATACTCTTTCTAACAAAAAAAGAATTTTCCAAATCAGTCCAGCCGTCTTCGAATAATCGGTGAACAGACATAAAGAAAAAAAAATAACAAAAACAAAGATCCCGACGAATTGATAACCTCCTCCTTCGAAATCTTGAAGTCGGTTGAAAATGTCAAACATTCTGACACGGAATGGACACGGACTCAGAGAAATAAACCAATGGAGTGGTAATTGTCAGGCGTCCCCCTCTGCCAAAAGTACAAGACCACTGGTCGTAGCGGTTATATAAAACTAGTTGTCGCGCGTCAAACGCCATTCAATGAACGTCAGTCAGCCCGGAACGATCTGAGGTAAAAATGCCGAATTGCTGCGTGTTTTCATGTAAGAAAAGATCTGAATTATCTAATTTACATAAGGATAACGTTTCTTTTCATCTGTAAGTATAATTACGTCTAAATATCATCAAATAGTGCACGAAATTAGCAAAAAACTAAAAAATATTGTCAATCAAAAAGTGTTGCCACTTAATGGTACTACATCTGCTTTAGGGTAATTTTTAAACTTTACTCTTCATAGTACATTGTACCATAGGGTTCATAATTCCATACCCAATTTATCAATGAATTCATTCATAAATTGGGTATGCAATTATGAACACGATTACATCGAGGGAGGTAAGTGAAATATTGCAAACAAGAGTAATCGACTCCAGTGCGGCAGAAATACGTCCGCCATTATGTCATTCATTGTCATTGTTATGACAGGTTAGGCAATACACTTAAAAGATGCCTAACCCACGGAGGGTTAGGCAGAGACCCATTCGGCATTCAGCCATAATTGTAAAGCATTGCTGTGTAAAAAAAGCAGTGTGTCTGTGTGTGTGTGTTGTTATTAAATTGTTATATTTTAAGCGACTTTTAAATTATTCAAATTACATTTTATTTTTAATCATTAACAAAGATTAACGCCAGTACTTCAAAGGTAAAACTCATTCACACGCATAGCTTTTTAAATTATATATGTCGTCGAGCACCGCCGAGGGCAGGGCTGTAAGGTGGTTTGGAACTCAAAAAAACTGACACTATCAGGATAAACTAGCCTATAGCACATTACACACGGACGCACGGTAATGAAATAAAAAATAAACAGTGGTTTAACAACTGTATTGAAATCAAATCTTTTTAAAACCGTATTATGGGAAGGGCAATAAACTACTACTGGTTCGGAAAGGAGCCCCAACTGAGAAGAACCAGCGTAAGAAACTCAGCGTATGTGTGCTTGTAGTATGGCACACTAGCTGAAATTTGTCTATGGTCTCAAAAATACAGCTACTATAAACAAATTTCCGTTTTAATAGACAAATTTCAGCTAGTGTGCTGATTTCCGCTCTATGTGTGGCGCCCCTTAAGTGAAATATACTTGTTGTAGATGCTTGAAATAGCGATATTCCTGTTTATTAATTAATTCGTTCCTTTATTTCTACCATACATTTTATATTAGCATTTTAATTTTGTATGGATTATACTTTATTTATTATAAGGTACGGTATACATACTTATCTCCTTAAATAGGCACTTTTAATTTCTGACTCAGGTATCACTGTTCCTAACTGGTAAGTTTTAGTGATGGGACAGCACAAAAATAAATGTCGATATTAACATTAGCAGTATGTTATACTTTTTATTTATAATAGAAAATTAAGAAGAGATAATAGAAATAGAAACACAAATTGGAAACAGATGCCCATTACAATCAAAATATCAACTGCGAAGGACTCTGGAACATCACGATGTCGCTAGTGACTGATTCATCATTGTTCATTACAGTGAAAAATTCACTGAGGTGGATAGAGGAACGTCTAGTGTAATTGGAAGCACATTGGAACGGTAATCTAAACACGTGGGTTCGAATCCCGTGATGTTCCAGAGTTCTTTGCAGTTCATTGTTTCATTGTAATAGTTATTTGTTTCCAATTTGTAGTATTTTTAGACAAACTAACTTACGTAGAATACTAACATTGTAAGTAATATGCTGGTAGAAAAACTTGATATTTAATCACAACTTAACATTATAATTTTATCAATAGCTAAACATTATACTTGGTAAAGAAACAAAAATATATAACTAACCTACGATCAATGTTTCTCTGCGTCCGTAGGAAACACCTTAGACAACCCTACACGTAATCCCTGGGTGGTGCTAAAAGAGTTACAAACTTGGCAGCTCTACTGTCCTACCTGGACCTCGCAGCACTCAATGGATTTTCTTCATCATCTGCTTTCCCACTACCCTAGGGAAGAAATGCCTATCTATATCCAGTGACATGTAGGCATACGATAAATAAATCTACGATAAAATGTGACATTTTCTAGTCAAAGGTACATCATTATCGGTTGTCAATAAGGCGTTACCATAAAAAAATCATTTAGAAATTAACTCTATTAACAACCGACAATGCTGTACCTTTGACTTGAAAACGTCACAAATATCGATACTTAAGTATATTATTATCGACGCGTTCCTCGCACTGTGTACGTTTACTTAAAGATGACATTATCTCGTTCACGGACAGGTTGTCTGTGTCTGTGTTTATACTTGTGTGAGTATATTTTATGCTAGTATTTGATAATTTTATCGTGTGCGTGTGTAGCGACGTCAATGGAAAATGCATTATAATGCATTAAAATGCATTATAGTGTTCACAGTATTTGTGTGCGTTTCCTCGTCCCCCGCGCCGAAATTGGCAGGCTTTTTCTGATAGAAATGAGTGCGCATCTCGCATCCGGTTGGTTTAATTATCAAAGGACACGGACGATTCGTATAGAAACCATAGACAAGGGCCTGAACGCGGCTAACGCATTAAAGAGTTTGGTGCTCTGTGGCCAGACAAATCTACCAGACAGTATTCGGCACTCGACCTTATTTTTTCTGTCTATGGCCCGAAAAGTCAAAGTCATAATCATAAACAATTCAATTTCATTAAATTGTTTGGTCTTCACTTCATATTCGTAAAGTTGCCCGAATTTTTGTAAAATTGTAGCGCTAAATAAGGTATAATTTATTAATTCAATACATTCAAAATGTTGGCCCTGGATATACTGTAAGTAAAACAATATTATAAGAAACTTTAAATCCAATACATACCATTTATTTAAAAAGCTATCGAGCACGTGTGAGATAGGTACAGTTTTCTGGGAAGCTTTGCTGAGAAGTATAGTATACGGAAGGACTGTACAATATGTGACATCGAGTTCAGGCTTCATATTTTTTTTGTAGCTTCTACTCGCCAAAAGACAACTCCTCACCAAATTTTAAGTTGCGGAAACGCTTGGTTTGCGAAATAAAAAATAATCAAAGTTCCATATAAAATCCCGATTTTACACCGCCATGACACAATATCTTGCAGAGGAGAGGGGGGGAGTGTGATAGTGTTAGGTTCTGGCGCTTCGCCGGCCGCTGCCGCGGCACGCTCGCTTCGCTCGCTCGGCTCGCGCGCTGTAGGGTCGCAGTTCTACCTAACACTCCTCCTCGCTTCGCTCGTCGTCGTACCTACACCGACCTGCCTTAGAGTCTGTCTGAAACTACTTTGAACTAACCTAAAAAGTTCCTACAAAGTGTCATGTCTTATCCCCGCCCACAGACCCCGCCAATTCTATTTGCGTTTTGTTTTACGCGTTTTAGTAAAATCGTACCATTTTTGATAATTATTAATCAACAAATTTCCACAAAATAATGCTTATAAATTAAAAGAATCGTTGAATAAATATCATGTAACTATTATTGTACACAAATAAGTCGAAAAAACTGTATTTATGTAAAAACTGAACATAAAACAAATCATCACGTTTTAGTTTTTCTCAACACGTTTAACGAAACGCAAATTATTGTGTCATGGCGGTGTAAAATTGGGATTTTATATGGACCTTTGATTATTTTTTATCTCGCAAACCAAGCGTTTCCGCAACTTAAAATTTGGTGAGGAGTTGTCTTTTGGCGAGTAGAAGCTACAAAAAAAATATGAAGCCTGAACTCGATGTCACATATTGTACAGTTGAGCCTAGTATACTCATATTGGCTTAAATTATCCGAAGCATGTGTAAGTACGAGTAGGTACATTCAGCAGCAGAAGTGCCTTACTGTATGAGGTGTTCAAAACGACGTTTATACCCTGTTATTCTCTTAACTATAAAGTAATGCCAAGATCATTTTGACCAACTCACCCGCTTAGCTAGTTCAGCTGCTGTCTGTACCTACGCTGCACTAAAGGATAATTATATTGAACTGACAGATTCGCACTTACCTTAATAGTAAGCCGAAACGTACACAACAATATATTAATTTATGCAAATTAAATTACAGGGCCAAATTCAGTGAAACAAGCGTTAACGCCGAAGAGTCTTCTGCTCGGTGGTGCCACGTGCCAAGTACTAACAATATTTCATTTATTTTATATGTACTAATTTCAAGCCCACTACCATCCATCAATCCAAATCATTCGTAGGTGGAATTATTGAAATAACTTACACTTTAAGCGGCGTACCCGGAGGCCTATGCTCAGATATTGGTGACAAAATGGCTGATGTTGAAAGAAAACAAACTGTACACTGTACCTAACTACTGTTGAAAATACTACACAAAGAAAAGAAACCAAACCTAAAATCCGATGTATAATTATTAACAAGTCAAAACACGTTGGACACGGGTATGTCCTTAAACTACGTCCAAAAGAGAGGTATGCGTACTGCGAATGTCATCTCGCTAAGTGTGGTAGGGCACAGCACAGCGAATGTCATCTCGCTCAAATCTGGAGCAGAGTCCGACTGGGGAAGTACCTCCACCTTACAGAAAACCACAGCCAAATAGCACTAGACCCTATACATAGTGTTGTGTTCCTGCTGGTGAGTAAGGTTGCCAAAGTGCTCAAAGAGGACCCAGTGTGTTGATGATGAGGGACCCTCTTGTTTCTTTATCCGTCAACACAGTGAATCCTCGTTTTTGTAAAGGGTTGGCAACGCGCATGTGACACCTCTGGAGTTGCAGGCGTCCATATGCTACGGTAGCTGATTACCATCAGGCGGGCCGTTTGATTGTTTGCCACCGTCGTGGTATAAAAAAAACGTCTTCCCCAGTCACCAATCTAGATTTTTAGAACGATTTGATTAAAACGTGTTTTCACTATTGTTCTAAACCTAATGATTTATTATTTATCGCTAAAAATATTGTTTTACAAAGCGCATTGAGTTAAATTAGATTAAACTTAACTGGACATGCTCCCGCTTGTCTAGATAAGTTAAAAATAATTCCAATGGATTACTCTTTTATCCTACCGACTGCGCCAATTTTGCTTTTCTGTCGAAGTCCGAAGGTTGAAGAAAAGGTGCGGGTAGTGTTTCGACTTGGTTTATAATTATATTAATTATAATGAATGCTTGGCAAACCAATGGGGAAGGCAACTGTCAAAGGTTTGGTCTGATGGCACCAGCATAGGTTGTACTTGTCACTAGTACGAGTATTGTTCTATGTTAAAGGATTCTAATCTACACAAGGAAACTCCAAAACAAAAACAATATTATTACACTATAATGCAGCAGTTATGCACATTTCACCTGGAATGTAATCCAAACTCAATGGAACTTTAACGGGTAGTTCGGGGGTATGCCACGAAGACTCTCATAAGTTGTCGACCTCGAGGACCTTATGGAATTTGGAGGGGGGACAAAAAAGTATTTTATTTTTCAGTTTCACTTAAAATAAACAAACTTAAATATTTATTACAGCGTTGCCGCTTAATTCCACTGACCGAATAGGGATGGCCGGTCGAAGGTTGTCACAGGTCAGCATAGGATGTATCTTTTGAGCCTACCGATAGTAATCCGGCAGTTATGTCGAATAAAGTTAAGGGTAGCTGAAAAGTAATCCAAACTCAATGGAACTTTAACGGGTAGTTTGGGAGTATGCCACGAAGACTCTCATAAGTTTTCGACCTCGAGGACCTTGTGGAATTTCGAGGGGGTACAAAAACCTGTTTTTATGTTCAGTTTTTCGCTTATATCTCATAAACTAAGCACTTTTTGTGTACATCTTGTATGGCAAAGTCAAAAAGCCATAAATTCCCTGAAAGTTAGCTGTCATATCTTATTTTTAGGCCAAATAATATATCCACAAAGTTCCGATGTAATAGGTTTTCAAAGACGTTAATATTGGTGATTGATCGACATAGCAATGATGAACAAACTGTTTTTCGACTGTATCTTCGTTAATATTTGGCCTGGAAATCTGGTATGACAGCTTACTTTTAGGAAATTTATTGCTCTTTAACTTTGGCATACAAGGTGTACACAAAAAGTGCTTAGTTTATGAGATATAAGCGAAAAACTGAACATAAAAACAGGTTTTTGTACCCCCTCAAAATACTACAAGGTCCTCGAGGTCGAAAACTTATGAGAGTCTTCGTGGCATACTCCCAAACTACCCGTTCAAGTTCCATTGAGTTTGGATTACTTTTCAGCTAACCTTAACTTTATTCGACATAACTGCCGGATTACTATCGGTAGGCTCAAAAGATACATCCTATGCTGACCTGTGACAACCTTCACCCGGCCATCCCTATTCGGTCAGTGGAATTAAGCGGCAACGCTGTAATAAATATTTTGATTTGTTTATTTTAAGTAGACACACTACTATATATTTTGATTTGTTTATTTTAAGTAGACACTACTATATATAAATTATAAACTTAGCCAAGTGGTTAAGGCGTCTGCTGCGAATGCAGAAGACAAGTTCCACGGCATTTAGGAAAGCTAGTTTTAACATGAGAAATTACGTTTTAATCATAAACATTTAGAAAAACTAGTTACAACAAGGGAAAACGCATTTTAATATTATAAGTTTTTACGGTTAAATAATTCCCATGTCAAAAGTATTATTATTCCCACAGGATTACATTCAAGAGAATACCCTCGAAAAACTATGTCAGATACATCACCTATACGGTAGGTATAAAATCAATAGATATTTTTAATATTATTAATATGTAATTATCCGGCTTTTGTGTGAGCAGCTGCATTTGTAGTATTTCCTAGTGAGATTCAATGTGCAGTTTACAAATTACTAAACTGATTTGTTTTATAGATGCAGAGACAAAAGTTTGCCGCTGTGTGAATTCAACAGCCTGACTACAGGTAACAAAGTATTTTACTTACATGTAGTTTACACATCGCCTTATTTAATAACTCCTTACTCAAACTATTAGTAATTATTTTTGAAGAGTCGATACTACCTGTATCAATTCAGCCAATAGTAGGTACAATTTTTTAGTTAAACATAAATTCAAATGTATCTATTTAAACTTCTATACACGAAAGTTGCGAAAGGAGAAACTATGGTAATTGGTAACAGATGGTGTACATTAAGGTCGGACAATAGTGGCGGCGCGTCCATAAAATTCGATTTCCGTCGGCTTGCCCAATTTTCTGGCACCTCAGCAGTTTTCCTACAGCACTAAGAAATTTACAGCCAAATTAAGCTTCGGATTGCCTAACAAAAGTTTTGACTGTCATTGCCAGACAATTTACGATTATTTCCGCGGTCAAATAAACAATTCAACACTAAAATTTACTTTCCACTCGGTGATTGGTCGACGTCAACCAACCAGCGTTGACGATTTTTAAATGTCCGGTCCAGGAGCTGGTTATAATAAGCAGTCCTTATAATGTATAAAAATCGGTTCTTTATAGGTACTCATGTCCTGGTTTAGAAAAGTAATATGGTCCTTAGATAGTTTTTTTTATGAAAAATACAACAAGTAGGCAGAATAATGATAGGGTCGATGCTGAAACGCATTTGTTTCGTTGAACTGGATTGAAATATGAATTAGGTTAAATTCATGGTACTACAAGTAAGCGACAAGTCCTGTGTTAAAATGTGACATAAATGTATTATTTTAGTCTGTCAAAAAGCACTATTAATCCAATCATTGGGGAATCATCTCCATACATTGCCTTACAAAAGGTGGAGTAGAAAATATTTTAATGGTTATTGGTAGGCTATAGGGTGGTAATTAAAATACTAGATTTGAGACCTTGAGGGGGGGAGGGCGCGGCCGCCATTGGTTTAAAGGTGCCAAAAGTCCGTTTTTGAACCTTGGCGCTTAAACGGTTATCAGTATGCCTAAAATTTCTATGGAACATATGAAGAAGATAAAATTGTCTACAATATTTCCATACACAATACATCTGTAAGTCTTACAGATATAAAGATACAGGGGGTGAAAAAGTGTATATTTTCTTATATCATAAGAATTTTATTTATTAGCTTCAAAGTTTTGTGCTTCGAGATAAGGAAATGAAGTCTCTACCACAGTTTTGTCATATTCTAGTGATTCTTTTAAAAGATATTCAAAAGTTGAATTCACCCCTAGAGCGCTTATAGAGGGGGTGAAAGTAGTAAGTCTCACACACAAAATCAATGTTCTATTACTCATCAATCTCATCATAAAATACTACTAGGCGTTGTCAGGTATAGCAATCGATCAATTCGGGTATAATGAAATGAATTTAGATTTGACAAAAAACATATACGCTTTCAAAGAAAAAAAATTTCTTTTTAAGAAAGTGCTTGAAATTTTTTTTTACACTTCATATAACTGTCAACTTATTATTAAAATATAGTATAGGCTTTAGCATTTTTTACATAATGCCTGAACAGCTCTCTTTATGACAAAAATGTCTACGAAATTTTTTTTTGTATTTATATTTATTCTGTACGTCTTAGAAGATACAAAGTTACAGAAAGGAAAAAATTACTCATACTCATTGTCTTTATACTTCTCGTAGACATTTTTGTCATAAAGTCAACTGTTCAAGCTTTATGTAAAAAATGCTAAAGCCTATACGATATTTTAATAATAACTTGACAGTTATATGAAGTTTAAAAAAATAAAAATATTTTCAAGCACTTTCTTGAATTTTTTTTTTTGTATGAAAGCATATATGTTTTTTGTCAAATCAAAATTAATTATACCCTAATTGATCCATAGCCTGACAACGCCTAGTAGTTTTTTTATGATGAGTAATAGAACACTGATTTTGTGTGTGAGACTTACTACTTTCACCCCCTCTATAAGCGCTCTAGGGGTGAATTCAACTTTTGAATATCTTTTAAAAGAATCATTAGAAGATGACAAAACTGTGGTAGAGACTTCATTTCCTTATCTCAAAGCACAAAACTTTGAAGATAATAAATAAAATTCTTATGATATAAGAAAATATACACCTTTTCACCCCCTGTATCTTAACATCTGTCAGACTTACAGATGTAAGACTTACAGATGTATTCTGTATAAGGCAAATGCTCCAATTATTGCGCTATATGTAATGCTTTAGCCGAAAGCGCAATAGATGATCTCGTATTTAAGAGGTCTTATCTGATGGGTTGGCCCACAAACTGACTCGTCTTGTTCTAGCCACTTTAACAATGTACTCTTATGTTTTGTGCAGATTTAACTACGAAACTTTATTTTCCAGACAACAAGAACAAGTCAAACGTACTTCAGTTGTGGAGTTCTTCAGTTCGGTAAAGTTTTTTTTTTTAACATTGTGGTCTATATTATATGTATAAAGCAACTTAACAATAGGTACCGTCAACACCTGCATAATTGCCTACGATGCCTAACTTTGTCTAGCTTGAAAAATTGTGATTTTCTATCTCTACTGAATATACACGGTGTAACATGAGTAAACCGAATAATTTTAACAGCGTATTCCTGATCATAATTGGAGACTAAAATGTCGTATAAACTTTTCTGGATTTCGCCAAAAAAAAAAATATTTTTGCTCTTTTTTCGATTTTTTGAATGCTTTTGAACATAAAAATAAAAATATTATTAGTAAAACTGTCGATTAAAATAAATTAGTAAATTTTTTTCCGTAAAAAATAGCTTACGTAAAGTATTCCTTGGCACTTTGACATTTGTCAATAAGAATGTCTAGACTAGACCCCATAAAGGGTGAAATCGCCATCGAAAAAGCGTTTTACACTGAGTCACATTAAAAAATGGTTTTTTATTTAAGTGGTAGTAACTCTGAAACTAGGCGAATTCCAGAAAAGTTTATACGACATTTTAGTCTCCAATTATGATCAGGATAACGCTGTTAAAATTATTCGGTTTTCTCATGTTACACCGTGTATAGTTCATTATTAACCTGTCTTTCTCTCATCTCAGAATAAGATATAAACATCTGTTTTGTGCAGAACACCATGTTTTTCAAGCCAGGAAAAGTGAAGCATCATAGGAAATGTTGCAGAAGTTGACGGTACAATATATTTTTAATTCTTTTGTATGTCTTAGATATTTTAGAAATGTTTTTGATTTATAATTACTATTTGATTAGTATTTTACGTACGACATACGTAGTAGTTTTGATCCAACATACGAAGCAAGTTTGCGCTGCTTCGGAATTTTATGTGGCATTTGATAGAAAATAAAAAATATTTTTTCCTTTATAAAACTTAAAATAGTGCAACTCGGGCTGAAATTAGTTGAAAAAAAAGAATACTTTTTTGAAATTTAATCTTTTACTAAATTTCCCTTTTTTCGTCTTCGCTTTATTTCAGTGGAAGCTCAGTGTCTGGAAGCTTCCAACTAGGCGAGTCTAGCGCGGATACGCTATCGAAAAAAATAGAAAGGTGAGAGTTGTTGACAATATACTTAATAGCTATGTTATTTATGTTTTATTAATATTCAAATACGGACCCCTTCAAACCTTATTTTTTCATCCGTTCCATTTTTTCCTAACATAGCTATGAACCTACGTTTTTACCGACTTACATGAAAAGTTATATTACTTATATATAATATTTATGTACATATCTTATTAGTCTTATTACTTAACATTTGATGTGTTACCCCAGGAATTCAGAATCGCTTTATGAAGAGGAGGTAAAAGACCCGGTAGAATATGATGAAATTACTAGATTTGAGGATTTCGGCTTCGGCAGCAGCCCTCCGGCGGCCCCGGTCACTGTACTGAAGCGAAATATGAAGGTTTGACTAAAACATACTTCTACTTTACACTGCTTATTATCTATCTACATACATTAATCATTATAAAATTTGCGAACACTAAATGCATTCGTGTTTTCAAAATTGTGAGGAGTCGGAATGTGAACATTATATATCATCAGCTGTAATGTGAATTGGTGTGCCTCATTCTGTTTAATTCGTAGACGACAATCTGTTTACTATAAAAAAATTAAACTTCTTGGTAAGTAAGTATCTAGATACATATTTGACTAACCAAGTAGTCCTAATTCAATTACGCATAAATGTACTGTAAAAAAATATAGGTAACAGATCGCTGATATTTGTAGTAAGTAATTTCAAAGATCGTCGTTACAGGGTGTTTGGACTAAATTCAATGTTGCCGCTGAAGAAGAGGACCAGATGTGGCTCACGCGCCAGCCCGCAAAGCCTTCCCATGAGCCTACAGTAAAGTACCCGAAAATTAACCTGGCTTTCACTTATAAACTCAAATACAGTCGTCTGTTGTTTACCGTAGATACACAGCGCATTTATCATGGACTACATAAGAGCTGGCTACGTCTGACATGAAAATATATGACATAATAATGAGAGCAACAAAACCCGTATACTCGTAGTTAGAATGCTATACTATCGTTATTGCTAGATCCGGGCATCTCGCAGCTTTTAATGGGTGGAGTTCAGAGTGACAGATTAGCAAAAAAGTAATACTGAAGTAGGTAAAATTGCCAGCTCATGAATATTACAACCCCTTTCTTCCCGGCCTCTGTAGTAATGTACTGTTGCTTGTTTTCCATCAGTTATTATATCGGTGTAGTCTAGACATGACGTTCATGATTTAAGCTCGGTAGTCATAGTCAGGCAATTTATTTCTGATTACTTAGTCTAATATATTATTATCTCTTGAAGCACATCAATGAGATTTTCACGATCGTCTAGGTTTGTTGTTTGTACACAGTCATATTTATAAGTTAACCATCAAACATTGTTTCCCACATCCAACATTGAATGGGTCGCTAAACAGCTGCTTACGAGTAGCCATAGCTAATCCCTGGGAGACGGGGCAAAGGTCAAAATGGTCGTTATTAGGAATTAGACGTACGCAGCTTGTTATTCGGTATAGAATTATTGATATTTAACCCTTTGACCGCCAAGCATCGGGCGGAAAAATCGTGCTCTCAGCGACAGCGCGCGCGAGCGCACAAGGCATACCGGTTATATTTTGGACGTGATATCTCGTGCTGGCGCTGAGGGCACGACTTACCGTGCGCGTGATTTGATGTCTCTGGCGGTCAAAAAATACACACACCCACACACACAAAATAAACACGACGAGTTTGGGTAAAGTAGGCAATGATGCAGTAGTTACCCAGGTCCCAAAGGCGCGGAGGTAGTTAGTCTTGATGTTTGACCGTGTGGGTGTTGCAGAAGCCGAGGGCGGCCGCCGGCCCTCTCCACGGGCCGCGCCGCTTCGTGCAACGACTCCTACGGGAACTAATTGCTTCGTTGCCATTGCTCCCTTCAGGCGCTAAAAACGTAAAGTAAGGCTCTATTTCTCTTTAAATGCTGCTGATGTAGCTAATTAGCAAACTAATTTAGACACGGAAATACGCGAAAGGGCTTAAAACCCAAACACAGAACGCGGTCACCGGGGTTCTGCGTTCGCGTTCCAAATAAGTCCAATGGAACGCGACCGCAGAACTAATAATATAGCTAAGAGTAGGGCTTTAGTACCTTATACCATACGAGTACCTTATACACAATTAAATATCGTTTTTCTTTCAGGAAACCGAAGATTTACAGACCAATTACAAAAAAAGGGCAAACTTCTAGGACGCGTTCGCCAATCTCACGCCGCAGCCTCCGTGTACAAACATACGAGTACATGTAGGTGACTCAGTTCCACTACGCATAAGAGCCGTATCATACATAGTCTTGCGCTATGAATATGAATTGTGACTTTCAAGTTAAAGGTACATAATTGTCGGTCATTAATAGAGTTTATTTCTAAATGAAAGTTTATGGCAGAAACGCCTTGTTGACAACCGACAATGATATACTTACCTTTGGTTTAAAAAGGTCAAACAATCGTGCCAGGCGGCGTCAAAGTGCAGACTGCTCCATAAATTTCTGAATCTAACCATCGGAATTATGTTCTGTCCTATTAGAAATAATGTAAGGCATTACCACATATCAGCAATGCCCTTGTTCGAGCGGTAGGACTAGACGTGATGTTTGACCTTAGAAACTTGTATGACTCTTGTGCTTTGCGCCCCGTTACCGCCAGTCTCAATTTGAGATTTGCGGAGTTAACATTATCACAAAATGGGTTTGACACCTTTTGTGCCATAAAATAAATTGGTGCAATTATTAAAGAAAATACGGAATAGTTAAATTTACGAGCATATTATACCAAAAATAACTAACAGAATAATATTATTATTAATGTTCCTACTTAATATTACTGCTGATTGATAATGATTATTCAGATTATATCATCAAAATATATATAAAAGTATCGACCTGCAACCCTAACGCTATTAGCACAGATATCTGACGGTTAAGACAATAAATTTTGTTGATAGGATAAAAAATTATCAATTTAAATGGTTGAAAGTTTCAAATATTTTGAGTTTTTAAAGTACAAATTTAAAGAAACAATGATACCATTTGATTTTTAACATTTTACTGTAAAATAAACTGTAATTGGCAACCATACCTATACATAAACATATTTATATTTTTTCTATAAGTACTTTAAACAGGGCGACTATTTGATCTTGACGAGACTTTTGCACGTCATTTTGTTAGGGACGTTTTGAGATACAAATGCAAATGCAAAAGTTTCATGTCTGACTTTTGTGTTGCTTTAACGCAATTGGCCTCATATAGATGAAATTAAAAAAAAAATCAACATGCCTATTTTTTGTCAAATATACTGACACGGGTGGTTTTCGCATAAAATGACGTTTATTTCCAGTCTATAAGGCCCTGAGATAAGCTAATATTTGGTCTATGGGCATTACCATTTAAGTTCTTGGAAGCTTTAAAAATATGACATTTATGGCAGTGTTGCCAGTGTTATCATTGTATATGTACTTGGAGAGGATTTTTTTAAATAATTTCTAAGAAATCAATGTAAGAATAAAAATCGTTTATTTCCCGGGGTGCATCAAGAAATCCGTTGGCATTTAATTGAATTATTTTTGGATTAAATACCTATGCAAGTCCTGTAGGTATAGGTATAAATAAATAATCGTATTCATTTTCAGTATAGGATTCAAAGTAATAAGCATAAATACACAGAAAAAAGTTTCAGTAGGTATTTAATACGATGTGTATAATAAATAATGATGTGTTTTTCTTTCCGTGTTTGTGACAAGTGACAAAATCCGAAAGCCACGTGGGCTTAGCCCACGGGTATAGTTTCATACAAATAATAGAATAAGCGCGGTAGGATTAGTGACGTAATTGAATACCTATGAAAACTTCACCTAAACCACTTCTTAAATTTCCTTTCGCGACCGCTCCGGCTGTGGAATAAACTCCCTACCGACGTTTTCCCAAGGAATTACAGTATGGGGTTTACAAAAAAAAAGTGTACAGATTTCTTAAGGGTTGGCAATGCGCATGTGACACCTCTGGAGTAGCAAGCGTCCATCAGGCGGGCCGTACGCTTGTTTGCCACCGTTGTGGTATATAAAAAACCTTCTATTTCCGCACAGACCGTTCATAAGGATTAAGCGCGTATACATCATATAAAATATGTCACAAGCTTGCGTGACATATTTAAATCCCATGTATATCAAGAGCCCGCGGTGCACGTGACTGACGCTCCACAAGTATGTTTGAAAACTGTTTACCCGAAGGCATGCAAACGCCAGCTTTCATTCTTAAGCGTCGCTTCTTACTAGGCATATGTCGGCTCTGCTGGGACAGGTGGCGGACTCGTTGAGTGCTTTCAAAGAATTGTAAGAGGGCTGCATCTTTTAAGCGAGCTTTTCCTAATGCTAACCGACCCATTTATAAAATGTATAGCCTTTTCTTGTAGGTATAGTAAAGCTTTAAAGTTTGCATTGGCAGAAAATAGAAAATGGCAAAATGCAAAAGGCAAATATATAAATATATTCAGCCTTTATAAGTTCTCAATGTCTATTAAGTTATTTATCGAACGCTCACGCATGTCACGTCCCGGCCTACTTTGAACCAGATTTCTCATTATCTTGGGCCGTATTCTAACTTTAAAACACGTATAGACACGATCCAACTTCAATACAAATTCAATGCATTAACAACGCAATACAGCTACGGCATAAACATCTGAATCAGAAATATCAGAATTTGCTTGAGAAATATTCCAACGCAACTCCAATACAACTTCAATAATACTCAGATAGAATAAGCTTTCTGGCCCAGACAATTCCTATTGGACGGGTTTTTTGTTTTGTATAGATTAAAGTGTCAGGAATTGATACCAATAAAATTTATAAGTGAATATTGGGCGCTACGGTGCCAAAAAACTGGTAAAAATGGTAAAAACCAGTTTTTCGCTTCTAGGGGAAAAACTACAGCTCGGACTAGAAAAAGTTAAATGTAACAAATGTGCACAATAAAAAACCAAAGAGAATGAGCCCCAATAGAGCAAAATCGGTCTAGAGGATCGTCCGCAATTTGCAAAAAAACACGTTTTTTTTTTCAAATATTGTAAATTCAATAACTCGCGTTCCGGAAGTGATGGAGAGCTGAAAGTTGAATATGATGTCAGTTTTGTAGTCCTCTAACTACAGTTAAATGTTCAAATGAAAATAATGTAAACTTTTTGCAAACCGTCGATTTTTGCAAAATGTGACCTTTTTTTAAATCGACTGGGAGGGTATTTTAATTCTCGAAAAACGTTATAATTTTGGTTCCTATGCATTAAAGAGGAGTTAAACTACAAATTTCCAAATTTACAGATCATTTGACAAATAATAAAGTTGTTTAAATAATCTATGAAGTTCAGGCACTTTATGCGCGCGCGGCGGCGGCGCACTATGGCCCAAACGCCCGATCTAGCTAAACAAAATTATTTTACACTCATAGGCTAAAATTTACTATTTTTATTATTATTTTGCTATAATTAATGTGAAAAAAAAACCAGTGTAAGTTGACCTTTTTATACTAAGAATTACTAGGGCAGAAGAGGTCTGCTAAACTTGGTTGTTAATTTTAAGAGAAATGAAGCATTATTGCAAATAGCACCTAAAAAAATAAGAAAAGCAGAAATAAAATACTTTATTATACTTTAAGTTAATTATTAATTGTTTAGGTGCCATTTGCAATAATATTGGCAACATTGGCATTTCGTGATAAGCCACAAAGTTGGCCAGGCATATTATTAAATAAGTAAGTGGGTAATTTCGTCATAGGGCCTATTCCGTCCACGATAAAAAGTGAAATTCCTGGGCTTGTCATGAAACCGGCAAATCGTCTAAAGTTGTGTTTTGAACAATACGGCGTGTGTTAGCTAGCCAAATTATGAAATGGCGACGTTTTATGATAGCTATGTCCAATAATGGCAATAATTTAATGATTTTGCGAATCATGAAATCTGGCGATGACACAAAAATAAATATATAATTAGCAAATGTAATTCATTAGCAGAAATGTAAATAACAAATTAATTATTTAATTTTATTACTTAACAATACAGTATTAAAATTTATTTATTTTATTTTGTTATAGGTCTAATGACTTTCAACATAAGTCATCAAGTTGTGAAACTAGATCCGTCAAACATAGTAAGTCTAGTAAGTACCTAGTAGTAGTAGTAGTAGTAGTAGTAGTAGTAGTAGTAGTAGTAGTAGTAGTCTAGTAAAGAGACCCGGACCCGGGGTATGTCCTTAAACTACGTCCGGATGGACCCGGGGTTATGTCCTTAAACTGCGTCCGGACTCGGGTATGTCCTTAAACTGCGCCAAGGAGAGAGGTATGGGCACTGCGAATGACATCTCGCTAAGTGTGGTAGGGCACGTTCAGCGAATGTCATCTCGTTCAAATCTGGAGCAGAGCCCGACTGGGGAAGTACCTCCACCTTACAGAAAACCACAGCCAAATAGCACTAGACCCTACTCATAGTGTTGTGTTCCTGCCGGTGAGTAAGGTCGCCAGTGAGCTCTAAGAGGATACATTGTGTTGACGACGGAGGGCCCACGGAATCAATAATACGGCCTTTGTTCTTTGTGGGCGCAGAGTGCAGGTGCGGCGATCAGGGAGACCCGGTGAAACGGTTGTCCGCTGGCCGCCCGCAGGTCAGTAGGGTTCCCGAACCCAGGGGTCACTTAATCTCCACCCTGGGAGGCTGAACCGCCAACCTGCGAAAAATCCCTGGTGTAGTAGTCGTGCCGGTGTAGGAGACCGGAGTGGACCCGGCTACTACAACAGGGGGGGACCGGGGGCCCTTCCGTACGCCGTGCCTGCAAATTGCACCTCCCACATCGTTCCTCGGTCGGTTTGTTTCGTCCTCTTGTCCTTTTAGCCGTCGACACAGTGAATCCTCCTTTATTTCCCACACACTCCCCAAAATTATGGCAAAAAAAAATACAGAAGAAATAGGTCTTCAGCGGAGTCCCCTTCCACAAAAGTGGATTTCTGCAACGTCAGGGGACTGCATTCGAATCTAAACGCAGTACACCACCACCTCGAGTCTGCGCAGCCGACCCTTCTGTTTTTAACGGAGACGCAGATATCCTGCCCGGCCGATACATCATATCTGTTATACCCCGGCTATGTGCTAGAACACAGGTTTGTGAGGCGCGCTGGGGTATGTATGTACGCTCGGCAGGATGTCTGTTGTCGCCGCCTCCATGCCTATGAAGACAGGGACCTGTCAGTGCTATGGGTGCGTGTAGACTTCGGCGGCCACACCCGCGTCTACGCGTGCCTTTACAGGTCTCACAGCGGAGACACGGACACAAAACGGCTCTTCGAGCACCTACAAGTGACGACCGACAGAGTTCTGGAGCAGTACCCATCCGCTGAATTGGTGATTTTGGGAGATTTTAATGCCCACCACATTGAGTGGCTTGATTCTCGGTCCACCGACTATGCGGGGAGGTCTGCTTACGAATTTTCTCTGGCCTATGGTCTCTCGCAATTGGTACGTTCTCCCACGAGAATACCAGATATCGAGGACCATACAAGCTCTTTACTGGACCTCCTGCTGACCACACGTCCGGACGGATATTCCGTCTCAGTGAATGCACCTCTCGGCTCGTCCGATCACTGCCTCGTCCGGACGCTGGCACCTAGCGCGCGGCCTGATCCACCACGGCCAACTGGCTCGCGACGCGTGTGGCAGTATACGTCAGCAGATTGGGATGGATTGCGTGAATTCTACGCATCGTACCCGTGGAGGCAGCTCTGTTTCACATCAGAAGATCCTGACTCCTGTACAGCTAAAGTCGCCGAGACTATACTGGAGGGAATGGCCTGCTTCATTCCCAACTCGGTAATAGCTGCAGGAGCAAAGAAACGACCTTGGTTTAATCGGCCCTGTAGAGAAGCTACAATTCGTAAGCAGGCTGCTTACAGGGCTTGGACCAAGGCCGTTACTGATAAGGATCCCAACATATCTGATGTGAAACGTAAATTAAACACTGCCTCGAGGTCCAGTAAAATAGCAATTGCCAGAGCCAAATTCGACTTCGTCGGCAGAATTGGTAGGAAGCTAATGGGCTACCCCACCGGGAGTCGTGCCTTCTGGTCACTTGCCAAAGCTGCCGAGGGAAACTTTTGTCGGTCGTCCTTACCACTACTGCGTAATGCTGATGGTAATCTGGTCCATAGTGCAAAAGAAAAAGCCGATCTTCTGGGTACTCTCTTTGCCTCGAACTCGACCTTGAACGATGATGGCAGCACCGTACCGCCTGACATCCCGCGGTGCGCAGCCTCGATGCCGGAAATTATCATTAAACAAAGTGATGTCCGGCGGGAGCTGCTATCATTTAACGTTCACAAGTCGAGCGGACCAGACGGCATACCAGCAGTTGTGCTCAAACGGTGTGCTCCTGAGTTGTGTCCCGTGCTAACGCGCCTTTTCACACTCTCTTACCACAAACGGCAAGTGCCGTCTTCATGGAAGACTGCCCTCGTGCACCCTGTGCCTAAAAAGGGCGATAGTTCGGACCCGTCGAATTACAGGCCTATCGCTATAACCTCTCTTCTCTCCAAGGTTATGGAGCGCATATTCAATGCAAAGCTCCTGGGATACCTAGAAGAGCACGACCTGATCAGTGATCGCCAGTATGGCTTTCGTCACGGTCGATCAACTGGTGATCTTCTAGTGTATCTCACTCACCGCTGGGCTTCAGCCATTGAGAGTCAGGGAGAGGCATTGGCAGTCAGCCTTGATATAGCTAAGGCGTTCGATCGGGTCTGGCATCGAGGTCTTCTATCGAAGTTACCAGCTTACGGCCTGCCCGAGGGATTGTGCAGATGGGTCGCCAGCTTTTTGTCCGGCAGAAGCATACGAGCTGTAGTCGACGGCAGTTGCTCCGAAAGCATGGACATAAACGCTGGTGTCCCGCAAGGCTCCGTGCTATCCCCAACGCTGTTTTTGCTGCATATCAATGATATGTTGTCTATCGGCAACATTCATTGTTATGCGGACGACAGTACTGGGGATGCCTTTTACACGGGCCGTGCCAATATCCCTCGATCCGTTGTGGTAGAGAGTCGTGAAAAACTTGTGTCCGATATCGAGAACACTCTTTCTGGAGTCTCGCTGTGGGGTCAGGACAACTTAGTCCGATTCAACCCCACAAAAACACAAGTTTGCGCGTTTACCGCTAAGAAAACCCTATTTACTGTGGCCCCTCAGTTCCAAGGCACAACCCTTACAATGTCAGAGAGTATTGGGATCCTCGGTGTCGACATTTCCAGCGACGTCCAATTCCGTAGTCACCTTGAAGGGAAGGCTAAGCTGGCATCCAAAAAGCTCGGTGTGCTCAATAGAGCAAGGAGATACTTTACTCCGGGGCAGAGACTGCTTCTATACAAGTCGCAAGTCAGACCCCACATGGAATACTGCTGTCACCTTTGGGCGGGAGCACCTGGATACCAGCTTGGGCCCTTTGACTCGGTGCAAAGGCGCGCTGTGCGGATCGTCGACGATCCCAAACTCACGAGCGATATTGAACCATTGAGTCTAAGGAGAGACTTTGCCTCCTTATGTGTGTTCTATCGCTTGTACAATGGGTTGTGCTCTGAAGAACTGTTTGATATGATGCCCACGGCAGCTTTTTATCACCGCACCGCTCGCCGCCGGCAGGGTGTTCATCCTCACACCCTGGAGCCTAACGGGTCGCGCACTGTACGGTTTAAGAGGAATTTCCTCCCACGAACGCTGCGACTGTGGAATGAACTCCCTGCCGAGGTTTTCCCAGCGGGCTACAGTATGAGGTTCTTCAAAAAAGGAGTGTATAGGTTCTTAAAGGGTAGGCAACGCGCATGTGAATCCTCTGGGGTTGCAGGCGTCCATAGGCTACGGTAACTGCTTACCATCAGGCGGGCCGTATGCTTGTTTGCCACCGTCGTGGTATTAAAAAAAAAAAAAAAAGGAGAATCACACATTTTGAGTTCCAAGAACATTGATGTAGTTAGACAAAAACGAGCGCCATAGATATCATTAATCAGTCAATATTATTTTTTTATTAATTTTAGAAGGGGCTTCGATAACTTTCCATTTCAAAAATATTGAGATCTTTCAAAATGAAACTTAATTGCCGTCAATTCTAAGAACAATCGAATCCAAAGTATACGAAGGCGATCTTCATACAATCTCAAGAGAGAGTTCGAGTCTTGATGTCGGATGACGGAGTAGCGCCGTCGAACTCCGAAATCCTCCCCAGCCTAGAAGCAAAGCACCCGGCCTTTAAGCTCATTTAGTAACAATAGTTCCGCCGCTGGCTTATATAGCATCCGCCCGTCACATTTGAAGGAGCTTACTTCTGGGTCTAGTAGCGATAACGGGCCCCGGTTACTGGAATGCTTCACGAAACTGTGCAACTTCCTCCTCAGCGGCCAATAGCATCCCGCGGTCTGACCATACATATATGGGGCGTCTCTATGTGCACTCTTAAAAAAAAGACGCGAGTATACGACCGATCGCCATAAGCAGCGTAATCGGCAATCGCCAACATACCGCTAAGTTAGGGTGACTGCTTCTTTCCTTTCATGACTAGAAAAGTATAGTTAAGGTCAGTCGGGACAAGTGCGGTCGTAGGATAATTGCGACTACCCGAAATGAAACCGTAAAAACCGTAATGAGGTAAGAACGGTAGAAGCCCGTCCGTGACCATACTTTTCCTAGTAAGGAAAGGGAATATTGGTACCAGCGATAGAGCATCCATAGCTTTTTTACGGTTTCATCTATTTGCATATTTCACCAGTTACGCATTAAAATAATACGATTTTACGAGTACATTGGTGACAGTCAATTCTAGGCCCCATAATAATGGTCGCATTTGTATTACTAAATATTATAATAAATTTACTACAGATGTAGTGAATAATCCTTTCCTTTCGTATTTTCTCGGAAATGTTCGTTTTTGTCTTACTACTTCACTCGCACTCAGTACCCATCGAGACAACGTAGGGAACGGTCGCATTGCAAGAGGAAGTATCTATATAGAGTAGTTAATACCATTTCGACGCATATTGCCAGAAACACAAATTACCTGATACGCACATGACCATGGGTTCATTCGTGAAGTACCTTATACGCAATAGACCCGATACGCAAATGACCTGACTTTCTTTCGCGAAAGACCAGATACGCAAACGCCCTAGACTTTATTCGCGAAAGACCTGTTACACAAATGTAGCTCTTACGTAATAAGGACCCTTAAATTTGCGAGTGTGTTTGTGACAGTTGCATATATTAGTTTATCTATAGTTCTACACACGTTATAAATCCTAAATGACTTGTTCTGAAACCATTAGAATGACCGCCATTGCACCGCCGTGGCCAACTGGATTGTACGGGCGGTTGGAGAGGAGGTTAACTGCGGTCGGGGAGGAGGACTGGATTTTGATTACGTTACCGATATCCATGTGGTAATGAATTTTTATACATTGTTACAACACTGGCACAGATAATGCAATAATGGTGGTGATTATATACGGTTTCCGAACGCATAAAATAGGATTTATGATACGGGTGTAGATAAAATAAGTTATGTGTAGCTCCACGGTTTTAAAATAAGTTTGTACTCGTACATTGTTTCGAAATGAAGAAAATCGGTGGAGACCGATTTCTATGGAAACGCCTCGGTACTGACTAAATCTTAGAGAATTCAACCACCCGGAGTCGCCATTGACAGGCGTTCCCCTCTGCCGAAAACATATGACCAGTGGTCATACACATGTATCCTGGACTGACGTTTATCTGACGTAGCTATTTGTACGTTACGTACGAATAGCCATACATTTGACGTTTCTCTCCCCCGCAAAAATCGTCATACTTTTGTATAGAAAATGACAGACATGGCTACTCTATCCGGGTTGAATTCTCTAAGGACTAAATGACTAAAAAACCGACTTTGGTTTGATGTACAGTCGCCGTCAGATATATCGGAGCGGCCAAGGTGGTTACACATATCTGAACAACGCCTCTATTGTCAAGGCGATATGGTGCATGTTCAGATATTTTTGAGTACCTTAGCCGCTCCGATATATTTGATGGCGACTGTACCAACAAAAAATATATTGTAGTATATTCGGCAACTGATGACGCTGAGTATGCATGGATGTGAATTTCCGCGGATTTGTCATTTCCTCATTTGTCACACTGAGTATTGGTTTAAACGTTTATAGCGGCTGTACACTCTCAATGACCGCCATTGGACCGCCATGGCCAACTCGATTGTGCGAACGGTCGGGAAGGAGGGCAACCGCGGTCGGGGAGGAGGGCTGGATATTGCGATAACTCAAAACAAGACTGCACTCCTAGAACTCCCCTGAGGAGTTCATTTATCTCTATGCTCCGAAAGGGCTGGCTAGGAGAGTCGGTTGGCATAGCCTCTAGTCGCCTTTAGCTAGCTAGATATAATGAACTTCCCTTGGGAGTTATGCGGCATGTAAACCAAATTACCGAGAACTCCTTTGGGGAGTTCTTGGAACTGAAAGTATTAACGTACTTTCCCCTTATAATAGGCCGAATTCTGCTACTCGATAAGGTAGGGTTGCCTACGACCTAACCTTCCTCTATCATGGTCATGTGCGTATCGGGTAGTTTGAGTTTCTGGTACTATGCGTAGATTGATCGGTCTGGTAATTTGAGTATCCGGTCATTTGCGAAATGAAATTATGGTAATACGCGTATATAATCATGGTCATGTGAGTATCAGGTAATTTGCGTTTCTGGCAATATGCGTCGAAATGGTTAATACCACAGAAATATTTTGTTGATATTTATGTTAGATTTTGTGATAAACTTCATGGACTCGTGTATTAATGCAGGCCACCTATATTTTGATAGACTTTTTACATGTCACTCTTGTCTGTTATTTTTGTAAATAATAAACATTGATTTTATTCGATCCACATTAACAATTTATAACAGACATGCCGAAAGCACTAAGAAAAGGGAAACGTTTAGATCGGCAAGCCTGCGAAGTTATTTTCAATATTTATTTATATTTCTTAACTGAAAATGATAAATTCAAACATACCAACTATACTGCTTACTTTTGTAAAGTCCAAAAACGAGTTTCGGAGGCCAGTGGAATTTCTCAACGAACAGTAAATAAAATATTGCAAAAAGAATACATAAATCAATCTACCTCCAATAGTCCGAAGTCGGCAAAGTTGGGTAGACCAAATAAATTATTTTGTCTAGGTCTTGACGATTTTGACTACAACGTTATACGCCGATTAGTGTATAATTTCCATTTGATATACAAACAAGTACCTACAATTAAAGCCCTGAAGTCCAAGTTATCCGAAGCCATAAATTTTAAGGGATGTGACTTTACGCTAAGAAAAATTCTTAGAAAAATGGGATTTCGGTATAAAAAAGTTGAAAACAACAGAAAATTACTTATCGAGAAAGATGATGTTCGTTTAAAAAGAGTAAAGTTTTTAGCCGCGATAAAAAAGTACAGATTGCAAGGGAGAGAGATTGTTTATATGGATGAAACATACATCCATACCTCACATTTGGCAGGTAAAAGCTGGGCTGACTCGTCAGAAAACGGAGTGAAACAGTTAATTTCTAAAGGACAACGTCTTATAATAGTGCACGCTGGTAGTAGAAAGGGGTTTATACCTGGGGCATTGTTAATGTATCAGTCTACTGATAAAACAGGTGACTATCACAACGCGATGAACAATGAAAACTATGAAAAATGGCTTCGTAATCAACTCATTCCAAACTTAGCTCCACATTCGGTACTAGTAGTAGATAATGCTGCATATCATAATAAGTACGTAGAAAAACCTCCTAATTCAAATACCCGTAAGCAAGACATGATTGATTGGCTATCCAAACATAACGTTCCGATTGATCCGTCATTAACAAAACTTGAAATATATGAAATTATTTGCAAGTACAAACAAGACTTTGTAGAATACTCTATAGATAAACTTATGAACGAATATGGACACAGCGTACTAAGATTGCTACCATATCATCCTGATTTCAATCCGATTGAAAACATATGGTCTCAAATAAAGGGATACGTATCCAAAAGAAACATCAGTATGAATATGACTACTGTGAAACAATTGGTACAGGAAAAGGTTAATATGATTGGTTCCGATGTTTGGGCCAAAGTATGTGACCACGCCATCAAATGCGAAAACGAGTACCGAAAACACGAACCTGAGTTGGAAAATTATATGGCTAGTTTTGTAATCACCGTTCATGAAAACTCTGACGATGATACACCAGAAAATAGTTCTGATTCTGACTGTGATATGGAAGTTGGAAGTATTGTTTCGCATCACACTGTCCACCCCGCTCCTCCTCCTCTTATCCCGCTGTCATAATCGAAGTCGTTCATCCAATCAGAAAATCATATTTATTTATATTAATTTCTCTGCTGGTTTGTTTTGTTTTATGTTGAGGTGTCTTTTTTGTTATGTCATAGTATTTTTAATTAATTACAAAAATTTATTGTTATAAAAAAGGTCTGCAAAATCCTACTGTAGTTTTGACTTATAGTTAGACTTTTGGGGTTCCAATCCTTATAGAATCATTAGATCATCCCAACCGGAATTTGGTTTTTATCAGTGCGTTTTATTGAAATAAAACGTCCTCGGTAACTAGTTATATTTTTGTTTACCTAACGAATTCTTTATATGATAGAATCGTGGTGGTTTTAACATCTCAGTGTAATATACGTCAAACGGGCAGTTTGACATTTGACATTGATAAATAAAGTATGCGATTTATTTGATACCTACACGTAATTTAATAATACAGTAATTCATAGACACATCGGCACCATTCGGGTGTTATCGTTGTTCCGAGTTTTGCCGATAGGAAAGGATTATTCACTACATCTGTACACATCTTATTACGTAAGCAATAAGCTTTTTCAAAATAAAATTATAATAATTAGAAAACTTCACCTTATGTTAATACTATAAGGATGTTAACGACTTTTGTGGCTGTATTCGATTGGCATATATAGCATTAACATAAGGTGAAGTTAATCTGGACCCCGTCTACGCCTACAAATATGGAAGTCTAAATTACAAATCGACTGTATTAAAATGACTGAAAATTCTAAATGGTTTTTTTTTCATTTTGGTTCGGGGTGAGTGGTAAGTTTTATGATATGCTCTCTCGATAACGAAAGGAATCTGTCCTTTTTTACAATTTGGTAACGTCAGAATCGTCAAATACTAGTAACGCACATGCAATGGTAAGCCTTATCTCTTGATAATAAGATTAATAAGTGTTAGGAATGTACAATTAAAAGTAGTAACGCTGGTTTGACAGTCATATAAGTATGACTGACAAACCATCGTTACTACTTTCTTACTGACACGTCAGAATTTTTATTTTTATGTAAGTACTTTACAATTCCCGTTTCATTTTCTTGACAGCTTTTGTACATTTTCTTTAAAAGTCGGTACCTACTTATATAACGTTATTATATAAAGCATATGCGTGTTCCCTTTTGAATATTGTAGTCATCAGATTCATGATATTAATGCATGATTTCTCAATTTACCCATTACATTTTATTATTATTTTACCACGGTCCTAATCTAGACATTATGGCGTTTTTTTAGGTATATTTCATTCTTAAACGCTGCTGATTGATCTGGGCTTAATCTCCTAACAACATTGACCATCTCCTTTAGCAAAACTTGGAGTGATTGCATTATTTTGGAGTTAACATGAAGGTGACAATCAAGCTAGCAATGCCTTCAAGTCGCGTTATTTTGTAGTTGCTAAAATGATAACTATTGTCAACGAATGAAGTTTTTAATTTGATTAACTTAATCAACCTAATACCGGCTACTGTCGTTTGGTGTAAAAAATTGTGAGATTAAATAAAATAAAAAATATGGGACAATCTTACACAAATAGACTAGTCCCACGGTAATCTGAATAAGGCTTGTGTTGTAGGTAGTAGACGAAGATATATATAATATATCGATATACATAGAAAACATCCATAACGTAGGAACAAATATCTGTGATGAATGCCCTTAAATATTTACCAGGTTTCGAACCCGGGACCTCTTGCTCATGAGTCACTACCAACTGGGTTAGGATTCCGTTGAAGTGAAATTGAAATAATTGACCATTGTCCAATTTGTGAAAACGTCCAGGAGAAAGGGGCGGCGACAACCCCACCTGGGCGGGCGGCATGCGCGCGCTGCGCGACGCGCACGTACGTCTCGTGCTGCGACAGCTACGACACGTCGAGCGCCTCAACCGCGCGCTTGATCATCGCAACCACGCGCCGGTGTCCTTAAATACTCAGTAGTTTGAGGTAACTACCTCCTCGTGCAAACTCTAGCCTCTCATTGCCGTCCCCGAATAACGGATCTAATGCAGCTGCGACATCCACGCCTATTTACCTACTTCAAAATTGTAAGTACCTAAGACTCTTTTCAATAAGTATTAGTCACAATTAATACTTTATGGTTCATGGTCACAATATTGTAACATATCAAAATATCAGCAGAGATGAACGCACTCAAACTTCGAATCTTATAAAATATTCAGGTTTGATCAATCAGTAGTTTTCTTGGCTTTAAAGTCGATTGACATGCGGCATTATAATAGGAGTATGTGTCCTGCTTAATCCCAGTTAAGCTTAGCGCCCGTGGCGGCTATCAAGGCGGCTACAATTATATTTAGATTTTTTTCGAACACTTAGCATAAAGCATAAAGCACAAGTTGAAGTTTTACCGTCAAGTACACCTCAGGTATTGAAGTCGCCAAAAACAATAATATGTTGATACGAGACAGGGTGAGGGCCGACGCCGAGGTTCCAGCGTCCTGCACCGCCGGCACCCGTCAGCGGCGCAACTACAGGCGATGCCCTATCGATCACCGTGTCCTTGTGCTCAGCTGACTAGTCAAAATCAGCTGAGCACAAACATCCAAACCTGGAGCCTTACTTTTGTTTATTTTCTATATTTTGGTTATATTGGTGTTGCTGTTGATCATGATGACCACTGTATATGACAATGTATAAATTTAATTGTATTATACAATTTTTTACATACTTTTATTTTTTTAATTCGTCTCATTAATTTAACTAACTAGATATATTAAGGCGACGATATATGCAAATACGTCAAATCGAGGTGTTTTTGTGCAAAGTTTTTGAAGAAAACAAACCACGTTGGAGCATGAATGTTACATTTTCTGTAGGGGCATATACAGTTAGTTGCATAACTGAACCAATGTGCATCACTTTGACATGCTTCTTTCATTATTTCAGAAGAGGCTAGTTATTAAGTTACTATTTTATTATTAATTGGTAACAACGCTAATAAACTTACTGACCATTATGTTATTGTAGATAAAAATAAACATTTTCTCTATTAGATAATATTTGCTACTGACTCAGTTTTGCACCGTCATCGTTAAATGAAGATAAGTCTGATCAATTACGGAAAAAATAAAAACTTTCAGGTTATATTTGTTCGTCTCGGTGTCAGCTATGTATTGCATTGATTCATTGCATTCACAATCTTGATTTTTTTATTCATCCATGATTTTGAACCAAAAACTACTTTTTTTTTATTTAACCCAATATTTATATTTTTCTTTTACACAATCAGGTAGGACAATTATTTGAAATAGTACATTATATGCCCTTTAAAATGAGGTGTATGACTTTTATATCTCTCACGTATTTTTATGGTTCCTCAGAATGAAGTCCGCTACAAAAATTAACTAACGAGAAATTTGTTCGGCCATTCGCTTGACTCAGTTTTGCACCTGACTACGCCAGTAACTTATTACAAAAATAAGCCTGATTTAAATGGTTGATAACTAAAATAATGGTCGTAGAATTCCTTACTTTAAATGAGTTACTGAATTGGGAATGCTTAAGAAAATACGAAATAATGGGAAAAATAAATTAGGTCAAATTTTACAGTTTTCGGTATGTAATTGAGAAAAATGTATAAGTCGGAAGAAAATAATTTGTGAGGCAGTATTGTAGCGGTAAGTACCCAAGGATTAACATTTTACGTTTAGAACTTTTATGTAAATTTGACTGTTATCAAATTATTTACATTTTACTAAGGTACTAATATTGACTCAGTTATGCAACTAACTGTAGTTAGGTTCTATGTATACGTGCTTGGTCTTGTATAACATAATTAGGTATATATACCATCGTTAAGAAACTGTTTTGTCGGCCAGAAATAATTCTATGTTGCAAAATTAAACACAATTACTTCTAAGCACATTACTAATGTTGTACCGATAACTATAGTCGTATTAAGCGCTTAATAAAGGTTTTAGACGCAAAACATTGTAGAGCCTGTAATAATCAGAACTATCGAAGATATAAGCAATTGCTGCAATAAAACTTATAGGCGTTTATTCTATTGCAGCCAGAGACATGTTTCATGTTTCAAAGGAGATCGTCAATTCTGGGCCACCTGATATAAACCGTATACAGTTTGTACTACAATGTAAAATAAATACTCATTTTATTACTAAAATAGACAAAATATTGCAAAAAAGTGAAACGGGAATTAGAAATACTAAATAAATAAACATTAAGTTGATTTTTCCGCGACTAAAATACAGCAAGACAAGTCGTTAACGTCCTTATGGCATTGAAATAAAGTTTAACTTCACCCTGGCCTGAAACGGGATTGTTTATTGGTTTGACACTGTCAATGTATACCGTTACATAATCTGCGTTTTGATACTGTTCCGTAAGTTAGAACATTGTTATATTAAAATAGTATCTAAGCCTACGAATACGAAAGTTTAAATTAGAAATCGACTGTATTAAAACGCCTAAAGATTGAAAATGCGTATTTTTGCATTTTTGATCAGAGTTTGAATACTAAAAGTGGGTTTCATAATGGCATAATATCATGCTCCTTCGATAACGAAACGCATCTTTTTTTCAATTTTGCAATGTCAGATACTAGTGCTATCGCACTTAACGGTGGTAAACATTATCCCTTCGCAATAGGTGTTAGGAATGTTCAGTTAATAGTATCAACGATGGTTTGACAGCCGTCTTTGTTTACCGAAATACAGGAACTATAAATACGATCAAAATATGACTTTTTATTATTTCATCATGATTCCCGTTTTGTTTTCAAGTCCGCTTTTGTACATTATCTTTAAAAAATCGGTACTTTTTTTACATTAATATATAAATCATAGGCAATCACGCTTTCAAATATTGTCCTTGTCAGATTCAAGTTTTAAATGCATGATTTTTCAGTTTTCCCATTAGATTTCGCAATATTTTTACCACCATCCTGATCTAGAAATTATGACGATTCTTCAAAGGTAAGAACCATTCCTAAACGGTTCTAAATAATCTGGGCCAGATCACCTAACAAAAATTGACGATCTCCTTTGAGTAATATGATTAGTAATTTTGAGTGCGGAAATTCGTTCCACATAGCTTAGGATACATATAGTACGCTTGCTTACTAAGTACATACGTCCGAGTTCAAATCTAGGCTGATGTTAACTTTTTTTGTTTATTTTTTTATCTCATTTCCCATTTATATTTTCAATCCTGATCCTAAGCGATTTATAGGTATTTTTGGACAAAAAAAAAGTCAAATCATACTATAGTCAAGTTTAAATCTTTTTATTTTGACTTTTTTACCCAATATATTTAAACTACCAACTTATTCATTATTTAATTTTTACAGTGGGTACTTTTTACCATAGACGGCTTCGTCCATGTTTTTACCATAATTTGTATTACAAGAGCGCGTTTGTTCGAGCAGTTTCCATCCGAGGCGACGTTGCCAGCTTACTCTCATTTGCTCATTTCGCTTCTTGCTTTGCGCTGTTGCAAGTTAGATCTACGAGTATATTATGATATGAATAACGGATACATTGAATACAATCAAATGCGGTTGAAGTTGAAACACATTCGTGCATTTGTCCATGATTTGTTCACATCATCGTGTTAGGTTGTATATCTCTCTGTTTACTATGGAATAAGAAAGAAACAATCGGCTCGGCTGTCCCGGCACTCTGCGATGTCTGGTAGCGCCCACGTCGTGCCATTAGGTTTATATGGTTTATTGTATGTTCGTTTTCTTACGATTTAAAATATATGGTGAATTATTAATATTATTATTAGGTAGTGCAGTAAAACAAAGCGTAATTTGCATTAACACGTTTAATTTTGCAGATTAAGTAGATTATTTAAAATTAGCACTTCACATAAAAATGATATAGATATAATAACATCAGAGGCCGGGAAAACACGGATTTCCGGCCAAGTCGGTATAGAGATACGAGGCCGTGAATCCGTTTTCACGCCGAGGCATGTATAGTGCTTTTCTCAAACATGCAATGAAATAAAATAAAAAGCCAAAAGGACAATGTTTTATTCAATCTAAAAAACGACCATGAAGTAAAAATTAAAAAGTTAAAATCAGCTGTTCGTAAAACCTGCCGCCATCTTTGACGCTGTCTGAATGAGGTTGGACGTTGAAACAAAAAAAAGTTACATTGCAGGCCTAGGCCTGAAAAGTTGTATGAAATCCCATTTCAGGCCGCCTCGAGATTCTGCGCCCGAAAAAGGATACTTCCGAGTCTATTATAAGGAACGTAAAGAGAATATTTCATTGCATGTTTGAGAAATAGTACATTACATCAGAGGCCGGGAAAACACGGATTTCCGGCCAAGGAGGTATAAACGGATCTCTATCCGTAACTACAGTTCTCGTATCTCTATACGAGGCCGTGAATCTGTTTTCACGCCGAGGCTTGTATAGTGGTTTTCTCAAACATGCAATGAAATAAAATAAAATAAAAAACCAAAAGGACAATATTTTACTCAATCTAAAAAAACGACCATGAAGTAAAAATTAAAAAGTTAAAATCAGCTGTTGGACGTTGAACAAAAAAAAGTTACTTTGCAGGCCTAGGCCTGAAAAGTTGTATGAAATCCCATTTCAGGCCGCCTCGAGATGCTGCGCCCGAAAAAGGATACTTCCGAGTCTATTATAAGAACGTAAAGAGAATATTTCATTGCATGTTTGAGAAAAGATATTTAACATTCAATAATTTCCTTAGTATCGTAGACCCGGATAGAATGTAATTAAGAATAATAATCAGATTATTTAAAATTAGCACTTCACATAAACATTACGATAATGATATAGATATAAAGATATTTAACATTCAATAATTACCTTAGTATCGTAAACGTCTACTTTCCGCACGAAAGGAAAATAAAACGAGGGAGTACTAGCAAAACTAGTAAGTACAAATAAAGACTCGGCTGGTAATTTGGCTGCGGGGAAAGTAATGGATTAATGAGGCGAGTGATATGGATGGTGACAGATGATTCGCTGGATGAAAGTAGCCTAAATTGAAGAGCCAGGTCTTTGTACGCCCGTCAAATGAGGCAATTAGAATTTTGGGGATTTAGGGTTAATATGAAAATGCGGATCGCAGATATGTAAGAATGGTAACAACAATATAAAACTAAAGCACGGCAAATAAAAATGCGAAGTCCCCAATTAAACTCTAGAACACTTCACGGAGCGACACTCCGGTTTCACCTGGTGAGCCATGCGAAATGCGGGCTCTAGTCCTTTAAAGGCGACTGGCGGCCGTATTCCAGGGCGATACGCTGGTTTCACCTGGTGAGCCACGCGAAATGCGGGCTCAAATCCTTTGGAAGCGGCTGGCGGCTGTATCCCAACCGCGACAGGCGATATCCAATATCTGCTTTGGATAATTTGTGGAAAGAGTGAAAGGTTTTCAAGAAAAATAACCTTTTTATATTTTTGTTTCTTGAAAACCTGTCACTAGCAAGTTGGTAATAAATAATTGATTCAGTAAGTAGAAATAACCGGCGTTTTAAGATGTTTTTTAAAATTACCTGGGGTCATGTAAGTCACTAAATACCAAAGGGCCCTGCTAGAAGGACAAAATTTCGAACGCGTACGAGGGTTGTTCCGTTAATAGTTAGTCAACGGCGTACTATTAACTGTATTCATTTAATTTTACTGTAGCTTAAAGGCAAATTTCATTACAAACTTTTTGGTATAAATGTCACTGGCCAGTGACAATCAGTATTTTTTTTTATGAAATCAGAAAAAAAACATGTCTGTCACTTTTTGTTCGTTTGTTCGCAAAAATGGAGCTAACGCGGGAAGCATTTCGTGCTATGATATATTATGATTATAAACGAGGGCTAACATACAAGGATTCTCATGAAAATTTAACTAGTGTTTTTGGGACATTATCCCCATCTCTTGCCACTGTCAGTTACTGGTTCCGTGAATTTAAGCGTGGGCGGAGCGACATCAAAGATGAGCCTCGACCGGGGCGACCGCCAACGGCAGTTACTCCAGAAAATGTTATCAAGGCGGAGTGGTTAATAAAGGAATCTCGAAACATTACCCACCGAGAGATTCAGGACGAACTGAAGATTGGATCCCGGGCAGTTTCTACCATTTTGCATGACCACCTTCAAGTTCGGAAGGTTTCGTCTCGGTGGATACCACATTTTCTCACACAGGAGCAAAAATATAGTCGTGTCGATTGGTGCAAATATATGTTGAAGAAATTCGATAATGGCGATTCTCAACAAGTGACCTACATTGTGACATCTGACGAATCTTGGATATATAGTTATGACCCATTTACAAAACAGCAATCAACACAATGGGTCTTTGAAGAAGATGATTTACCTACTAAAGTAGTTCGCGGCCGAAGCGTCAACAAAAAAATGGTTGATGTTTTTTTTCGACGCAGTGGACCTGTAGCCGTAATTCCACTTGAAGATCGCAAAACAGTTACCAGCCAATGGTACAGTGAAGTTTGCTTGCCACAGGCCTTCCAAGAGCTGAACGTCAGTCGTCCAAGTACTGGAACTCGGGGCATCATTTTTCATCAAGATAATGCTCCGGCTCACACGGCTGCCAGAACCATGGACTTTTTGAGCAAATCAGGTGTGCAACTACTACCACACCCTCCGTACAGTCCTGACCTGGCTCCGTGTGATTTTTTTCTGTTCCCCACCTTAAAAAAATTATTACGTGGACGACGATTTTCGACGGCGGATGAAGCAGTGGACGAATTTAGGCGACTTTTTTTTGACCTTCCGCAAGAACAGTTTTTTTCCTGTTTTGAAAGCTGGTTCAGCCGAATGCATAAGTGCATTAATGTAGCAGGGGAATACTTTGAAAAGTTGTAAATAACGTTTTATTATATTCCTTATAGTTTTTGTTTAACTAAAAATTTTCAGAATAGCCCTCGTATTTCTCAAAAACTATTTATAGTCCCGTCCCACTGGCAATATTTTGAGGGTTAAGTTTCGAAAATTCTAAAGTCACTTATTATTGAAGTTGGAAATACAGTGTGCACATGAGAATCTTTCAGTGCGTTTTGTGTCATATTCAATTGGTGCTTTTTTTGTAATTCAATAATTTGAGGTTAACTTTTTTAGCTTGCCATAACTTGAGTAAAAGAATATTAGAGTTACAAAATATAACTGTTTTGTATTTAGAACAGTTTTATTGTTGCACAAAACCAGTTTGTGTCATTTACGTCGAGTGCAATTTGATATAGTATGACAACACTAAAAAACTTCGTATAAAAAATTAGAGTTAATAAAATAAGGATTAACTATATCATCACCTTAAAATACGTCAATAAAATCAATATGTGTCAAATTAAGCAATGAAAATTTAAGTTTCTTGGTAAATTCGTTTTTTTAGGCTGTGATCGTTTCAATAAATTATTAAAGTCACCAGAGTTCACATTATAATAATCACATAGGGATTTTAAAGTAGATATCTCAATTTGTGTCACTTTCATCAATGATATTTCGACAAAAATTAAACAGTAACAATATTTGCGTTCAGACTAAGTCCTAACTATAGCGCGTGACCTTCATGGCAAGCCTGTTCGGCGTGCTTCTGTAGTGACTAGAAGTAGACCCCCGGCTCGCTTCTTAACAAGTTAAACCATGGGTCAACCAGGCGCTGGAATCTTAGCAGTTACGATGTAGATACTTGCTCACGGAGGCGCGCGCGGGGTGATCTAGCTGACATACTCGACAAAGGAACTGAGCGGTGGAGCGGGGCGCGGGTAGCCGGGGAGTGGGGCAATGAACTCGTGCTTGTCTCGCCCCGACGTACCTTTTAAGCGGTAGCTTACTGTTTGTTTGTGTTTTGACTAGATTTTTGAGTACATTTTCGAAGATTTCAAGCAAGATTTCAAGTATGGGTAGAAAACGCAACGTATATTTTTTGTTTTAGTTTCGTTTTATTTTTGTTTTACTTTTGTTTTATTTTTGTTAATATTTTGTTATTATTTTGTCTTTATTTTGTTTTTATTTTGTTTTCATTTTGTTTTTATTCTGTTTTTATTTTGTTTTATTTTATTCTTTTTTTATACCATGACGGTGGCAAACAAGCATACGGCCTGCCAGATAGTAAGCCGTAGCCTATGGATGCCTACAACTCCAGAGGTGTCACATGCGCGTTGCCGACCCTTTACAAAAAGGAGGAGAATATCTCGGTCATTTTTGATTTTCAAATAAAACACGCTTATTTTAGCGTTTTCTATACGGGAAAATCATAAAAAGTACATGTTTTAATGACGTCCCGTCGATGGTTTTTTTTTTCGAAAACCAAATTATACAGGGTGTTTGGTAATTCGACCTATTCCTTGAAAGGAGTTATTCTAGAGGTCATTTACAATGTTTTTAGTCCAGTCAACCAGGGTTCTAAATTCAGTGGTTTTCTAGTTATTCGAGTTTTTAGTGTTTTTCAAAAAAACGCAATCTTCCGGCCTTTAAATGGCATTTGTATAAAAACTACATGAATAAGAATGGTATATTATTTATTTTCTAGTAGCCAATGAACAAAAGGTTACTCCGAATAAATGATAAAACTTTTGAAATAGATGGCACTTAACCAAAAGTAACCCAAAAATGTACCCAAAAAACCATGAGACGACACGACACGATACAACTAATATTATATACGAGTATTATTAACTTACTCGTGCTGACTTTTCGTGTTTTTGATTCTTTTGTGTAATTTCAATTTATAATTCATTATTATAATTCAATGTATAATAGAGAACATGCATGAAAAATATTTAATTGAATTTGTTCCATAAACACGTTCAACAACCCCAAATTAATATAAAGAAGTGGAAATCCGTAATAATTTTTAACAGTTTTTTAAAGATATTGCGGTTTAAAAACTTAAAATTTTAGGCATTTTTTTTAATACCTCAAATGTATTTTCGAAACTTCAGTTCGATTACTTATGTTCTAACAAGAAAAAAATTGTACAACAACTATATACAGTGCTGGACAATATGAACTCAAAAACGATATGTTCTTGTATAACTTTTTTTTGAACTTTGTTACGTGTTGATTTTTTCTTTTAAATGTTAGCATATTTAATGAGCTGTATTATTATAAACAAAAAAGAATAACGCCTATCAAAATCTTCTATTTTAATGCTCAATTACTTTTACAGCGTCAGTTTGCTCTGGACAAAATAGATAATACGAACTCTTTATTACAAATAAATAATTATTAAATGTAATATCCCGGCTGGCAGTAAACATAAATGAGTAACTGTGTCAATTTGGACAATTCTAAGCAATTTCTTTGCATTATTTCAATGTGCATGATGGCAGGCAAACAGATTTCCATCGACGTCCGGAAATTGGTCATCCGTGATAGAAAAAAGCAAATTTCGTTTCGAAAAATTGCCGAAAAATATTCTATCTCGGTTGGAGCCGTTCAGCACATTTGGAAGAAGCATGAAAACCTAGGACCTGTGGCTAACTTGCCTGGAGTCGGTCGCAAACGCTCGACAACTCAGCGGGAGGATGCAAGAATTGTTCGATGTGTAAAGTTTAATCCAAAATTATCATCAAGAGCTATTACGGAAATGTTGGATCTTGGGGTCAGTTCTAGAACAGCACGTCGCAGGCTAAAAGAAAATGGCTTGAAAAACTGTTTAGCATCTAAGCGTCCATTTATTAGCAGACGTAACGTAAAAAAACGTCTTGCGTTTGCGAAGGAACATATTGACAAACCCTTGGAGTACTGGAAATCAGTGTTATGGACAGATGAAAGTAAATTCGAGCTATTTGGACAAAAAAACCGGTTCAGGGTATGGCGTAAACCTGGTGAAGCTTTAGCTGAACGAAACATACAAAAAACTGTTAAGCATGGAGGGGGCAATGTCATGGTGTGGAGCTCATTCGCGTGGTCTGGAGTAGGTAGCTTGGCTCGAATCAATGGAATAATGACTGGTGAAGATTATGTCAATATTTTGAGAGAAAATTTGGAGATTTCATGCTGAAATCTGGGTTGGGGGGCCGGTACGTATTTCAGCAAGATAATGACCCAAAGCATACAGCTAAAGTATCTGGTAAGTTCTTCAAGGCAAATAGGATCAAAACACTTAAATGGCCGCCACAATCACCCGATCTCAACCCAATTGAGAATTTGTGGTCGTATTTGGATAGCAAAATTAATAAAACGAATGTAACTAATAAGGATTCCTACTTCAGAGCACTGGAAGAAGCTTGGGATAATATGGATCCTGAATACCTAAAATCGCTGGTCGAAAGCGTTCCTCGAAGATTAGCAGCAGTGTGGAAAGCAAAAGGTGGCCACACAAAATATTAAATTAAGTATCATTTCGGCATTGTGTTATGTATGATTTAATTTGTCCACTGCAAAATGATGTGCGTTCGATAATTACCCATGTAAATAAATAATGTTAAAGAATATTGAAATTTTAATTTTAATGTATAATAGGGTATGACATGTGCTACTAGTTTCCCTAAGATATGATATATGTAGTTGAATTCTTAAAGTTGTTAAGAGATAAACTTTCATTTTTATGTAAGTGTATGATTCATTTCGTCCAGCACTGTAGCTAACCGCATTTTTTCGTGCCTAAAATTACAAAAATCTTCCAAAAACTTGTTCCTTCCGAACAGTTTTCTGCAACTTTGTGTTCGGTGACATCACAATCCTCACACTTTTTGTATGGGGCGTTTTGACGCCTAACGTATTTCCACATTTTTGACGTTTCAGGGCTATCATAGATAGTAGGTTATTAGAGACATTTGGATCTACAGGGAAATAGAATCGAATGACGTCTTCCAAAAAAAGCATGCATGTTCCTAATTGTGAGACGACAAACGCTTTTATTTTTGACAATTTTTTAGTAAAGAACACTTATGGTATATAGATGAAAATGATTAAAACATGTTAAAAAATTAATCTTAAACTTTAGGTTCAATTAAGTTATTTGCTTTTTGGCTATGGTTTTCTATAAGGTACTGCTCCAGATTTGAGCGTGATGAGTCATCACGCTCAAATCTGAAGCAGTACCTAGACCCCGGACTTTGGTGGCAATGACGTCACGATAGGGTGATTTGGGGAGTAAACGGAACGGTGTTATGAAATACGGTTAAAAACTCGGTTGTTAACCGAATACATTTTGATTAGACATTTTCAACAAAATTATCTAGTAAGTTGATCAATATTATCTTTTAGTGTTTTTAATGGCCTCCTAGCCCAGTCGGTAGTGACCCTGCCTACGAAGCAGGAGGTCCCGGGTTCGAATCCTAGTAAGGGCATTTATTTGTGTGTTGATCACAGATATTTGTTCCTGAGTTATGGATGTTTTATATGTATTTAAGTATTTATCCATATTTATCTATTATATATATCGTCGTCTAGTACCCATAACACAAGCCCTATTGAGTTTACTGTGGGCCTAGGTCGATTTGTGTAAGATTGTCCCATAATATTTATTTAGTTATATTTAAACCATACAATTGTACGTTAAACAGGCTTGACAGTTGTGACGAACAAAGAGTGAGTGACCGACAAAACCAATGCCAGTATAACGTACAAATGCATGGTTTGCAAGTAATGCAAACGATAGTATTAATCAACTTACTAAGTAATATTGTTAAAAATGTCTAATTATGTATTCGGTTAACAACCGAGTTTTTAACCGTATTTCATAACACCGTTCCGTTTACTCCCAAAATCACCCTATTGTGACGTCATTGCCACCAAAGTCCGGGGTATAGTGATGACATTCGCTGAACTGTGCCTTACCACAGTTAGCGAGATAACATTCGCAGTGCCCATACCTCCCTTTTGGACGTAACATAGTAAACACGTGTCTAAACCTGTCCCTAGTAACCAACTAGGTACCAATTTAAAAAATGTTCACACCAACAATTAATTGGATCCAGTCTTAAATGCCACGCAAAAACAAATCAAACCATTTTTTGTGGCAAACAATTGAATTTATTGAACGAATAAACGAATTCGGCAGCAGATAGCATACATACACCATGCCATCCTCTTGAACCTGATTTTTACTCAGTGTTAGGCGTAATTGATTAGATGTACTACCTACCTTTTGTAATGAATTAAATTGCCGATTAAATTAAGGACTGTATTGACAAATATAAGGACAACTGCAACAAGCCGTCATTCTTGTTTTATTTGCTTTAAAAACATAATTTATTTATTATGTTGTAGATGATATGTTGTTAAATCAATTACTAGAATTATTTTTTCGGATCACTTTTGATTTCATAAACTGAGAGGCCATACACAGGAGCAACGAAAAATACTCTTGGACAAATACGTACGAGAAAACGGTATGTCCATGAGAAAGATCGCTAAAATCGTGAGGGTGTATGTTTCTGCGATTTAAATTGCATTAAAAAGTTTGGGTAAGACTCTTTTAATGACACGTCGAAAAATCGTCGAAAAACTGGCTCGAATAATCGCAATGTCGACTCAAAGATACATCGAAAAATCAAAAACTCACTCAGTGCTTCAATAAGATATGTGGAAAAAAGTAGAGAACTTCTGTAGAAATGGTTCAAAGGGTCAAGAATCGCAACGACTGGGTAGCCCTCGGAAGCAACGGAAGCCAAACCAACTCCAAAATAGGCTGCAAAAGTTAAACACCGTCTTCGAAATTTATATGACACAGTTTTACTTAAAAATGAACAGTGCATAATTCTAAGCGACGAAAACCCCTTCAAACTGGATTTTTTGTTCTACCGGGCCTGTAGTACTCTACTATTCGCAAAGGAGAACACCTGAATGAGAACAAAACGTCAATTTTTTCCGAAAAATTTGGATCTAAGACAATCTGTGGTAGGTAATAAGCGAATGCAGTATGAAATCTACGGCGTTCGTCACTACTTCCACGATGACTGCCAATCTTTACATAAAGAAGTGTGGACAAAAATAATTTTGTCACTGATTAGACGCCACAGGGGTTCTACTTTATTTTGACCCGATTTGGCTAGTTGCCACTGTGCCCCCTGCATCAGAGAGTGGATGGAAACCCACGACGTGCGTCATGCTGCTAAGAATATGAATCCGCCAAATTACCCTTAGGTACGTCCCATCGAGGACGTGATGGGCAATCATGAAGAGAAAACTTCGGCAAAGCTTCACGGAAGCGGATTCCGTAAAAAAATTTAAAAAAACTTGGCTCAAGCGTCGAAACTGGTCACAGTAAACGTTGTCCGAATCTGAAGAGAAACGTCCGAAGCAAACGACGAAAAGTCGCCCGAAAGCAAAGGTTACAGGTGTCTTAGTCAACACTAAAACGTTTAAAAAGGCCTTCCAACCAAATGCCCAAAACATACTTACGCAAAATAATAAACTTTTAAAAAGTTATTACACATTTCACTTGTCCTTATAATAGTCAATACACTCTTTACATGAAAATCAATTATAACATAACATAACATAAATACTCTTTATTGCACACCTCAAAATAAAGAAACACATAAAATACAAGTTACAAACAGAATAATCAGAGGTAAAACAATTGGCGGTCTTATCGCTAAAAAGCGATCTCTTCCAGACAACCTTTGGGAAGCGGAAACCATTGAAAATAATCAGAAATACGTAGGTGTTGCAAATTCAAATCAACAAGCTAAACAATTATAAACTTACACATATAAAATAAAAATAAACTTACATAAACCATACATATATAAATAAAAATTGATAAATTAAGAACATACTATCTATTAGGAGCAAGATACACACTATTTGCCACAGGTAGTTACAAAATCTGTTTAATGGAGTTACAGGATAACGTATCATGGGAGAGACAGATAATATTCTTTAAGGTATTTCTTAAACACAGCAAGAGATTTAGCGCGCCTTAAGTCTGAGGGTAAATTGTTCCAAAGCCTAACAGCTTGAGAAGTGAAAGAACTACTATAAAATTTAGAAGAAGAAGATGGTACACTAAGTAGAAAATTTTGAGAGGATCTGGCCGAAAGCAGGTAACTAAATCGCTCTTTGAGGTAACGAGGAGTTGCGGGATGAAAAAGAATGGTGTATACTTTTATACACCATTCTTTTTCATTCCCACATTCTGTCTCTTTAGACAGAATGTGGGAATTACGACGAAGACGTATAGGAAGCCACTTGAGCTGAGAGCGGAAGATAGAAACGCGATCATACTTGCGTAATCCAAATATAAATCGGATGCATAGATTTTGAATGCGCTCAAGCTTGTTTAGCTGCTCTTCAGTGAGGTCGAGGTACGAAATATCGGCGTAGTCCAAAATAGGGAGGAGTAAAGTTTGAGCGAGCGCAATTATATTAAGTGATTGAAATTGCTTGTAATTGAGATTACATGTCAGTAGTATTCACGATTACATATAATTTGTAATTGCAATTACTTTTATCTTAACTACTTTTACTTGTAACTTCGATAATTTGAAATTATATACAGGTTCGATTTTCTGTTTCGGTCAATGGGGGCAGCTACCAGATCCCTTGCTGCAACGCGAAAATGGTCTTAGAAGGCCTTCGCTCAATTTCAAATTAATGAAGATTGGCGTTTATGGATTTTGGAAAAAACATACAGGATGCGAGAAAGAGGTCATATTTGGTAAACTTTTTTTTGATGCCAATCGATCCCATTCCTATCCAGGATCCAAAGCTTGTATGGGATAGAAAAATAAATTGCGGCTAGAAAAGCGAAAAACTTTTCCCATTCTTTATGAAAAAATTTTTTTTTTTTTCACATGCTGCTTTGTATGCCAATCGATTCCATTCCTATCCAGTATCAATAGTTTCCTATTAGGGGTCAACTTACGGTAACGTACTAAAAAGCCATAAAATTTTTTTTTCCATACATTTACTAAAAAGAATAAGTGATTTTTTTTTAACCTTTCATTTAACCAACAGTCGTTGTTATTAAGCATACCGGAAGAAACCTTTAATTAAAATGTGTGGATACCTGAAAAAAGCGCCATCGCCATTATATCAAGAACAACTAGGTACAGGTACACAATAGTGTTGTAGGATGGGTGGTTTGTATTTGCAAATAAAGGCTAATTTTCCAGATAGGTAATTGAATTATCTGATGTTCTCCCGATACGGTCTTATCCCAACGCACTTTACCGTCCTCATTGAAAGCGTTTTTGACCATCTCTAATTTCGTTATAGATACTAAAAACCTGGATTTTTCAGAACAGAAGAGGACATAAAACAAATTAGTTACAAATAATATTATCTTTCGGTTAAGTACATTTTATTTGAAAATTTTGAAAGACTTGACACGTACTTGACACATAGAAATATAACCGCCATGATGAATGCTTTAATAGCTTTATTTTGGATATTTAAAATAAAACATTATTATTGTGCGATTATGATACTGTAGGTAATGGCGTGCGTTGGCCAAGTCGTTTTATATTATAGGTAACTTTAATTATTTCGTCATTGACTACACATACAATTACTACATACTACATACAATTGTAACTTTAATTAAGTACACATAAAATGAAATGATTATTAAAGCGCCATCTTACTGCAAAAGACCGCGATTGTTTGACTATTTAAACATGTCTACATTGAATTGTCATAGTTCATCTCAAGTATACTATATGGCAGATTATAAAAACCCAAAATGCAGTCGTCAGTCGTGATACCCGTCACCTTAAATAATAGTCGTTTTCAATGTAGGATTGCGTATCTATTAGGTATTATTATGAGAAAAGAGTCCCGCTAAGTGAAGCAAACATACGGCTCTGTAGCCGTTCGTTCGTTGCTTCTTACTATTTAGGCATATGTCAGCTCTGCCCGGACAGGTGGCGAACTCGTTGAGTGCTTTCAAAGAATCGTCAGAGAGTGTCATCTTTGAAGCGAGCTTCAAATAAACACTTAAATATGAGAGTTGAAACCGGACTATAGTATCTATACAAAATACTATGTGGGTGTCATATCATATTACCCTTTGCCTGAATACTGTTATAGTACGAGAGCCCACGACCAAAATTTTTGTCTCATAGCAATACGGCCAAAACCGCATCAAATCGATAGATACGATTATCCTGAACTCGAAAATACCAATATAAGACATTTTCCGCGTAGCGTTTGATCTGACCGAATTTTCAAAATTGTCAAAGAATTTTACCGAACTGCATCATAGCAATATGTCTGATTTGCAGACTGTAGTTGAATGATAGTTCTGAGATACCGGAAACATATTTTTCAGACGTTAGTGGTGTAGCGCAAACCCGTAAAATCACTTAAAAAAATTAAAAATGAGACAAAAAAAATGTCTCATAGCAATACGTCTGAAAATCTTTTTTATTAGTAAATTTTGGTTATTTGATGCGAACAAAACAATTTTCAGATGAAAATGTGAACGCATTAAATTTTGAGACCGTTTTGAAAATGTTAACAAATTTTACCGATCGGTATCATAGCAATATGTCTGAAAATTGTTGGACATGATAAAATAAGTTGTCCACATGTGCAAAAAAATTATATCAGACAAATTAAGTGTAGCACCTTCTCTATCAGACAACTTTTCGATACTCAGATATCATTTAAAAATCGTATTGAGGCATCTTGAATTCTCTGTTAGGCCGTGGTCGCTTTCACCCGCCGCACGCGGCCGACAGCGGCCCGCCGCCCGCGACCACGGCCAGCGACCACGGCCTTACAAACCAATGAATACGTTGCGACCCTGAATTTATTAGATGATAATTAACAAAGAATTTACCCGAAACCGTAACATTGAAGTTGAAGGACTGAAATAAATCGCACAAAAGGAAACTGGGATGAAGTTGAAAAAAAAACGGTTTATTCAAAGTAACAAGCGCTGAGGCGTCGGCCAGGCGACTCCGAAACGTTATTTTCGTTTTTGGGAGTATATGCTACACTTAAAGTGTCTGAAAACAGGTTTTTGGTAATCCTGGCAGCAATACGAAAAGTTTAAAAAAAATATTATCCGTATTGCTATGATACAGGTCGGCTAAATTTGTTGACATTTTCAATAATGCGCTCAGGCTATATCAGCTATATGCTACGCGCAAAATGTCTGAAAACAAACTTTTTCGTAATACAATTATAAAATCTATGTACATTTTCAATATCAGACGTATTGCTATAATACCGACTGCCTTTTTAGGGTTCCGTAGTCAACTAGGAACCCTTATAGTTTCGCCATGTCTGCCCGTCCGTCCGTCCGTCCGTCCGTCCGCGGATAATCTCAGTGACCGTTAGCACTAGAAAGCTGAAATTTGGTACTAATATGTATATCAATCACGCCGACAAAGTGGTAAAATAAAAAGTGGATTTTTTTATTTTATTAGGGTACCTCCCCTATACGTAAAGTGGGGAGTGATTTTTTTTTTCATTTCAACCCTAACGTGTGATATATTATTGGATAGGTATTTAAAAATGAATAGGGGTTTCCTAAAATCATTTTTCGATAATGTAAATATTTTCGGAAATAATCGCTCCAGAAGTAAAAAAATATGCGTCCCCCCTCCTCTAACTTTTGAACCATAAGTTTTAAAAATATGAAAAAAATCTCAAAAGTAGAACTTTATAAAAACTTTCTAGGAAAATTATTTTGAACTTGATAGGATGAATAGTTTTTGAAAAAAAAAATACAAAATAATTTCTGAACTAAGTTTGTAATTTAACCGTATAAGCAGGTGTTTATTGTACCTGTAATTTCTACAAAATTACAATGAAATGACGTGCTTTCAAATAAAGTAAAAACGGTGAAAATCGGTTCACGCAATAAAGAATTATCCCATAAAAATCATCTTCCATACTTTATGCTCGCGCGCAATAGTTTACTTAATTTGCCGATAGATGTCGCTGTACGTGGAACTCTCATATCATATCCTACATAGCGGTGTTATTAACTCTTAAGTGGGGACACTTACTGTGACGGACGGAAAACTACGGAACCCTACAGTGAGCGTGGCCCGACACGCTCTTGGCCGGTTTTTTATTTTTTGACACAGCAGAAATGGCCTCCCACGCAGTTGCTACACTTTCGACCGTTACTACACACCTAGTCGGGTTCAGAATCATATAATCTAACGATTTTATAGGGTTTTTGCCGTATTGCTATGAGACATGGTTTTGGTCGTGGGCTCTAGTACTATTATTTATTACCAATCTTGATTGAACACAATAAGAATGTTTTACTTACCTGACACGACAAGACAATAAACCGGGCTTTGGGCAGAATGGTTCCCACATAGTCAAACGCTAACAAGGCAATGGGATAGTGTCATCCCACATCCTAATTCTGGTCATATTACAAAAAACCGGCCAAGAGCGTGTCGGGCCACGCTCACTGTAGGGTTCCGTAGTTTTCCGTCCGTCACAGTAAGTGTCCCCACTTAAGAGTTAATAACACCGCCATGTAGGATATGATATGGGAGTTCCACGTACAGCGACATCTATCGGCAAATAAAGTAAACTATTGCGCGCGAGCATAAAGTATGGAAGATGATTTTTATGGGATAATTCTTTATTGCGTGAACCGATTTTCACCGTTTTTACTTTATTTGAAAGCACGTCATTTCATTGTAATTTTGTAGAAATTACAGGTACAATAAACACCTGCTTATACGGTTAAATTACAAACTTAATTCAGAAATTATTTTGTATTTCTTTTTCAAAAACTATTCATCCTATCAAGTTCAAAATAATTTTCCTAGAAAGTCTTTATAAAGTTCTACTTTTGAGATTTTTTTCATATTTTTAAAACTTATGGTTCAAAAGTTAGAGGGGAGGGGACGCATATTTTTTTACTTCTGGAGCGATTATTTCCGAAAATATTTACATTATCGAAAAATGATTTTAGGAAACACCTATTCATTTTTAAATATCTATCCAATAATATATCACACGTTAGGGTTGAAATGAAAAAAAAATCACTCCCCACTTTACTACTTATAGGGGAGGTACCCTAATAAATAAAAAAATTCCACTTTTTATTTTACCACTTTGGCGCCGTGATTGATATACATATTAGTACCAAATTTCAGCTTTCTAGTGCTAACGGTCACTGAGATTATCCGCGGACGGACGGACGGACGGACGGGCAGACATGGCGAAACTATAAGGGTTCCTAGTTGACTACGGAACCCTAAAAAATGCTATATTGGGTAACTCTAGCTAACAGCCGTCACCCTTATTACCTACGCAATAGAGTCCACTGATTTATTTTAAAGCAAGCGGGTGGATATTTTGCAAAGTATACGATTACATTAACTTACTACACTCAAAATCTACTAAATATCAAAAAATTGTCCGACTATCTGCTTATATTTCGTTGAAATTTCGCAGTGTTCATATTTTGTCACAATTCACTGAAATTACTGGTCATGGAATTCAAACGGCTGCCAATGATACATTTTAATTTAGTTGTGTGCTGTGAATGAAGATCATGAAATCATATTTTCAGCTATCGATGTATGTTTTGTAGCAGATTTGGAGTTGGAACTAGACTATGGTAAACAATATTCTATGTGGGAGATTTAGGGCTTGTTTCACAATCTCCAGATAAACTTGTCTGCCAGTTAAAATTATTGCTGTCCTTTTCTCCAGTCATATAAAAGAAAAGGACAGCAAACATTTATCTGACAGATATGCTTTAACTGGAGATTGTGAAACAGGCCATTAACCTAGTAAAGGGTTGATTCTTCAGAATATATCTTGCTAATAGATACTTCCTTTATAGACTAAGAGCTGGCCACGTCAGATATGACACAATAATGAGAGCAACAAAACGCGTCTGGTAATAGTTAAAGCAATGACGTAGTTTCAGTGACCGCGAGGCAACCGCATGGCTCGAGGTATTTAAGCTCCTGAAGTGATGAGGAACCGCCCTGTGCAACCCGAACTGACCCAACTTGGACTGGAGCGGAAATAGAGGGGGGGTGCAAAAATTTTTTTTTTATCGCTAGGCAACCGATTAAAACAGCGGTTGCCTGAAAGAACTTACGCTGGTTATAACAATTATAACAAAATTTTAATGACATCCCTCCTGGTTGGACTGGTTCCCTGTACGAGAGCGAAGAAAAAAAAAATTGTCAAGCAACCGATTGAAAATTAGCATGATTGTTCTTCATCACATACAGACTCCGGAAACAAATTGCCATCCACCCAGGCCGGGCAGTTATCGAACCATCAGAGTTGGAAGCCGGACGCAAGGTGAATTATTTTTCGATCGGTGGAGGAGAACTTAGGAAAAACGCACTTACAATCATTGCTACTTGCCACTTATCTGACGAATAAAGACATCGTTGGCGTTTCACAATCTTCAAATAAGCGTAACTGACATAAAGTGCTAAGTTTGGCAGGTAGTTTTATCTGGCAGTTAATTTATTTTCACGCTACTTTTCGAAAATGTGACAAAAGATGGTCAAAATCCAAGCTGGAAAGTAAGCATTTGCGGTAGCACCTGAACCACCAAGCAATATTATTGTAGCGATGAAATGTCATTAGTTGGAAAGTAAATTGGCCAGTTATGTCCATTAAGTTAAATACAATCTGGATGTCATACTTCGACCACAAAGTGAGGCCGAAAGAGAAGGTAATGTAGGGAGCTGCATCTCATTCTAAGTAGAGTGACCATATGTACTATGATGTATGTGGGATTGGGATAGTATGAAGATAAATATAAAATAAAATATGCTTGTCGTCTAGTAAGTAGGTATTGTCCAGAAAGAGAAGTCTCATAGTTCACATGGGAACTTATACATTCTACTGACTTAAGGAGGTGGCCACTTCAGATACGTTGACACAATAATAAGAGCAGAGAACCCCTCTAATTAGTTTACTATTTTAAACTTATTGCTAGATCTAGGCATCTGGCAGCTATTTATCGGAGGACGTCAGAGTGACAGACCAGCAAAATATTTCAGTTAATAGGTAAAAACTGTCGAAGCCTATCGCTAATATAATAACAAAAAAGTAAAATCATTGCGTATCGCTACGGAAAAAAAACAGTAGGTAGGCTACAAACAATACATTAACGTAACGTCATTTTGCACTATTTTCCCCGAACAGAAACGCCTGAAAATTATATAATCTTATTAACATGATACTGCACTGCATCAAACCTAGAACTGTAAGATATTTATTTCTTACAACTCGTTTGCATAACACCGATGAACAATTGCCAGATGTCCGCGTCTTAAAATAGGGGATAGTTAGTGTAGCAAACTAAAACTAAGAACAGGGGGTTCGTGGCTCTCACTATTGCGTCATATCTAATGTGGACAGTTCTCCGACTTTAATATACTTAAAGGTAAATGAAGAAAACATCAATAACATCAAACTGCTCAATGGTTGACTGGAAGAGATCTCTTCCATGTACAAATATTGTATATTCTTCCTGTTGTATTTTTCTTTGTTGTACATTTCTGTAAAAACAACAAAACCGACCCGCAGCTTGCCGACATCATAGTCACCCTATTGTTTGACAATCTTAACTTGTTAAATCGTAAAATTGAATGATTGTGGATTACCGGTGAAAGGAAAGTCTACTTTATTGTAAAGTCTCACCCCTGCACCCTTTTACGCAACATATATTGACCATTTTTACTTTAAAATGTTGTTACGAAATGTTGTTGAGCTGAGCGGCGTCATTTGAAATAATATCAGTGACATATTATGTCAGTGAAGGGACTGATGGGATGGGGATACCAGACCGTATTTTAAATATTACAAAACTTACTACTGTCTGCAATATTAATTGCAATTCTTTAATTTAATGAATGAATAATATTTACGTCGTAAAAAAATTCAAAGCAGCTAAAAGGGAACAAAGTATTAATTCAAATCTTGCAATAAATTATTATAAGGAGGAAGTAACTTACCCTACCCTACATTATGCTCTCTATCGGACCGTTTTTATTACTTTTTACTAGTGACCTATGAACGACTGTTTTGCTCGGTAATAAGGTTCAACTGTGGTTAGGGAAATATAGTAAAAGTACTATCCGGATTGTCTTCTGATCCGTGGTTATGTCATTGCATTAATTAAAAACCACAGATATCTCAAAGAACAGATCAGAAATTATAAGTCAGACGTTTTTTCATATAGTTGTCTCTTTGGTTATTTATGGTTAACCAAGATGAGTTAGAATGGGACAGATAGTACGACCTTGTTCGGCTGTTAACTAATTGTCTCGATTTAAAACGTAACCAACTTGTCAAATTAACCGAGACGTCAAACACAAAATTGTAGCATAAGACGGTTTCTTACAAGTTATGGTGCTATTTCCGATAATTAAGGTGTATAAATTGAATAATTCAAGATTATATTAGGCAGAAATGTCATGCATAGTGCCCTACTGCCGGAGCTGGTTCAAATCAGCAAAGAAGTCCGGAGAAAATACCAGTTTTCATCGGTAAGACACTATTGTTTTTATTTCGAAAATTTCAAGCACATTATGTAACATAATAGTCTCGGATAACTGCACATGCTGGATACTATAAAATAAGAACTATTTACGTAGTTTCAAGTTGATTTTATTGAGATTTATTGGTAAAATTAAATTTTTGTAAACGACGCTAGTGTTGTAACTAAATGAAAATAATTATGTCGATATTTTATCGATATGAAACATTTGTATAGGCAAAGACAAAATATTATTATATTAAATTATTGTTTACATACTCAATTGTAAATTTTTCAGATTTCCGGAAAATAATCTATAACGTCAAATATGGATCGACGCCGTAGGGCTAAATAATAAGGGAAAAGTAAAAAAATAAAAAGATAGGGGAAAAGCTTCGTGTCCATTTAAATAAAACTGTTTTATTCATGGGTCAGTAGCCAGGCCTCCCAGTAGACAGTAGTCCTCGTGTATCGTTCATATTATATCTCTCCTGTAAATAATAAAACGTGTAAATAGATGAATGACTTTTTAGTTGTCTGCACTATTTGTCCTTTTCAGGATTCCGTACCTCAAACGGAAAAAAAGAACCCTTATAGGATCACTTTGTTCTTTGTCTGTCCGTCAAGACAGAAATTCTCAGGAACGTGTGAGGTATCAAGTTGAAATTAATTTCAAATATTCGGGTCTGCAATCCATTGGTGCTGTGAAAAATGAAAAACAAAACAAAAGAACTATACTAAAATGATAATTTAATTTAATTTCTTAAAAAAAGGGAACTGCCTTTAAAAAACAAACCCACTGAAAAGCACAAAATTCACCTGTTAGTTTTTTTATAACATTCCTGTAATACCTGTTAAAGTGTTAAGTGTGTGGAATACCTGTTACGGATATCAAGTAATATCAACAGTAAATATTGATGTCGATATTTAGTAGAAAATTATCATTCACTGCACTAATTCTCGTCACGAAGTCATGAAAGGCTGAGACAATGACAGGTGAAGACCTGTCAGATAGCATGGTGTTTATCTCTTTCTTACTTACTGATAAGTACGTTAGTAAGAGCAGATCGGAAGTATAGAAAACGTTCAACTTATAATTTCTGATCTGTTCTTTGAGATATCTGTGTTAAAAACATTAAAAGGTCTTTTTTTGGCACAACTTTATGTTTCAAAAACAAAATAAGGTTGTTTATCGGGCCAACTACCTGTTTAAAAAAAAAAGAAACGTCAAAACCATTTATTCACCCTAAAGGCGTTTTAACTTTTTAGCCGTTTGTGGTTTTCTATCAAAAACGCCTCGAGTCGGTTTGAAGCAAACAACAGAAAAACGCTTCTTGAAAGTGAAAAAAAAAGTAAAAAGGCGGGAATGGAATACTGAATTGGATATTCTATTAATTATATTATTATGACAAATGTTTTTTTTATTTCCTCACAGTAGTCGTGAAAAGCACTATGTAATATCTCGGCCGAAAGCGCTATAGGTGGACTCGTATCTTCGAGGGCCACCCCTGGCGGGTCGGCCCTCGAACTAACTCGATCCAACTATAGCTTACTTTCAAGCCTCTACAACAATGTACTATTGTTAATTAGCTATCCAGTACTTTACTTGGACATTGTGAAACAGGCCCTAAATAAAGAAATTTCTGATCTAGCAACCAAGGATAAGTACCTATATAAAGTGACGGGATTTTTTTTTATACCACGACGGTGGCAAACAAGCATACGGCCCGACCTGATGGTAAGCAGCTACCGTAATCTATGGACGCCTGCAACTCTGCGACTGCGACTTTGTTAAAAAAAAAAAAAAAAAAAAATTTAAACTGTTTATTATCAATAAAAAAACACAATTTTTACATGATACCCTTAGCATAATCTCAATTTATAGAGAGTTTTTGCCAAGCGTCAAGAAATTAATACATTAATATTTTCATGCTTTACATAATATTTTTTCTAAATTATAATATTTTTTTAGCAAATTGACTATAAACTATTATTGCTCAAACAGAGCTTTTTTAACAATCATTTTAAGCTTATGGGGTTTCTCCCCTAGGTTGTCTACTACATTTCTAGGAAAACTATTCAGGATATTAGGTAAGTAACTGGACCAGACTCTCTGTCCATAGAAGTTGTTACTATTCGGTATAGTGAAGTGCTTCGAATCTTTTAGTGCTCTAAGGTTATTTGATCTATTATACCTGTTTAGTTTTCCTAGACTATGTTTGTACTCCAGTATCACTGCCAGTTTGACTTTGTCATATACATTCATTATTTTACAATGTTGAAAGAGGCGATCATAGTTATGTTTACACTTGTATTTGATTTTTAGTGGTACAATGGTTTTAAGGATTCTTAGCTGTATACTGTATATTCGTTGGAGGTGAGTTTTGTAGGTTCTTCCATAGCTAGATATACCATAGTTTATTACTGAGTCAGCCATGGCCATGTATATAAGTCGAAGTGTGTTATAAGGCATTTTATTTTTAAGTATTGTAAGGTTACTAAGCATGGCTCTTAATCTCTTGCATACATGGTCAATGTGCTGTCCCCAGTTAAACCTGTCGTCTATTGTAAGACCGAGGTATGTATGCTGTTTTACTATATCCAGAGGCTCACAGTCACAGCATGAACTTGGCTTATGCAGGCAAGAGTGTTTGTGTGCTACTATCTTTGGTGTAATGTTGGTTTTAATGTAGGGAGAGTGTATATGCAGTATTTTAGTTTTCTGATAGTTAATAGTTAGTCCTGCATCGTGGGACCATTTGCATAGTACATCAAATTCACGCTGCATCCTGCGCTCTGCCTCTATGATGTTAGCATCAGCTGTTATTAGGCAGGTGTCGTCAGCAAACTGGTACACAGATGACTCTCTGAATATGTTGGTTCCCAAGAGACTTTTAATCCCTGATTGAAACTGGATCGATTGGCAAAAAAATATCTTTTTGAAAAAGTGCGGATTTCGTGCTGACTGTACAATTTTTGGAAAAAATAATAATGGTTATAATAATAAATTATAAAGTTAGGAAAGGTCTTCCAAGACCATTTTCGCGTAGCGACACAGGATCTAGTAGCTGCCCTACAAACTGGTTAATAATGTCCCCTCACTTTATACCCCTGTATATACCTAATTATGATATACAGTAGAAAACCATTCTCTTCACATCAAACCTGACTGTATGTATGACCCTTCAAATCATGCCACACCCACTTTTCCAAGTGCTTTGATTTCATCGCAAAACTTGCACTAAAACACTTCAATTTTACGTGTTTGGGTATCCTGTTGCCTTACTCGCAAAGCAGGTAAGATAAGATATACAGGATGAAATCTGGGTCGTGAATCTGGGTCGTGAATCTGAACCAGTTTTTCTGTTTATTAAAACGGTTTGTTTTTGTTTTGAGGAAAATTAATGTAAATAAATAAATCATGGTCACCCAATTATATCTGACATACGCTGTATGGAAAACGATAAGACGTGACGTCTTATCGATATATCGATATCACGATTGAGTAGGGTGACCAAATTGTAAGGTAAATTTTTATTTTTCTACCTATCATCTAATAATTATCATTATGAATGTTTATGAGAAAAAAAATATGATTAACATTATTAGGTTCATCTTCCAGGTTTAAGATAATTTATTCTCAAAAAGAAGATATACAAACAAAAAATTGTTCGAGCGAAGGGTTTCCCGCAACTCCCGCGAGCCTCTTTCTCTGTTAAATAGTAGATAATGTAAGTTAACAATGTACTTGTTTGTTTCCTATTTTGTGAATCAGGACACAGGTAAAAAAATATAATTTTGGTTTAACGTATGAATTTTAGTATCGTTATATACGAGTACTTTTTTTTTTTTTTTTTTTTATACCACGACGGTGGCAAACAAGCATACGGCCCGCCTGATGGTAAGCAGCTACCGTAACCTATGGACGCCTGCAACTCCAAAGGCGTCACATGCGCGTTGCCGACCCTTTACAAAAAGGAGGATTCACTGTGTTGACGACTAAAGGAACAAGAAGGTCCCTCATCGTCAACACACTGGGTCCTCTTTGAGCTCTTTGGCAACCTTACTCACCAGCAGGAACACAACACTATGAGTAGGGTCTAGTGCTATTTGGCTGTGGTTTTCTGTAAGGTGGAGGTACTTCCCCAGTCGGGCTCTGCTCCAGATTTGAGCGATGACATTCGCTGAACGTGCCCTACCACACTTAGCGAGATGCCATTCGCAGTGCCCATACCTCTCTTTTTGGCACTTGTGGTAGGTGTGAGCTAATCATAGTAGAATAATATTTTTATTAGCTTGTTTTGAGTTCTTTGTATTTTTTCCACCTGACAGTCTGTCTCTGACACCATAATCCACCTCACGGCACTCACTCATCGCACGGCTAAACATGCGTATAGCACTAGCCGGCCTATGAATGTGTACTATCAATTATACATATAAGTAATATTATTAGATGATTTATTTGTCCTGTGCGATTGCCAAGTCATTATATTTATTATAAAATATATACACATAATATTCAAAGGATCACAATGACATGTTGTTAGTAAACTCCGGCACGCCGGCTTGGTTTTACATTAGATTTCAATACATTTTACAGTAGGAGAACTGCATTGCGAGACTGGCATTTTTTACATGTAAATTTTGGATATTTTGTGCCTTTGTCAAATTATGAGGTATCCACCGGGCACAAAGCTTCCTCACCGCTAAATGTTCATGGAGGATTTTATGGACGTGATTCATACCGATGCCTAAGCTAGCTCTGCTGATAGGTCACTCTTTTGTCAGACTCTATCATACGCCGCATAACACTGATGTTATCTTCAGTCGTCGCCGTAGAAGGCCGTCCCTCACGCAAATCATCGGTGAGATTAGTGCGACCACGTTTAAATTCATTAAACCAGTTGTAAACAGTGTGGCACGAGATGGGCTTCGTCGTGAAAGGCCAATCGAAGTCTGTCATAACTTTCTTGTTGACTTAAATGACATCGAAAGTCATAAAAAATCATTGCACAAAAATTTTCTCGCGTTATATTCATGAATGACAAATGAATGAAAAAAAAACAATAATATTAAGAAAGAGTTCCATTTTTAAATTTTTAATTTATTTTCTAATTTTATAGTTTACAAGTGGCCAGTTCTAATAATTTTCAGTGTCGCCTTCGTATTATAATTTCATGTAAAAAGAATGGCGACAAAGTCTTTTGTGCGATTATTTCCGTGCTTAATTTCTTTGAATTCGAGCGCTCGAAAGTCAAAAATCGGCCCCCTGCTAGCCTAATATGGTCGGATTGTTATCGCCTGTCACCATAGCTGTCACGTTCTAACAAGTACGTAAGTGCGAAAGTGATGCATGACGTGATAGGCGATAAAATGACAACCATGATACGCGTTCTGGTTTTGCAAAACATCACGTACCAGAAGAGCCAATCAAATTTTGGTGAAACTTACAATTCTGCGCACAGTACTAGATCTCACTAAAATGAGGCAATTAGTGGGTATAGTAAGTAAGTAAGTACAAATCAAATCAAATCAAATCAAATCATATTTATTCGTAAAACATAGGTACATACATTAGGTCTTAAATATAAGGTTTGAACCACTATGTTTTGCTATGGTCAGCATACGATATTTTTATACCTACATTTTAACAATTAAACTTAAACTTATCATGCAGTAAGTAGATTATGAACAAAAAATATCTGAATATACAATATGATAATAAGGATGTTAAAAGTACAATTTCCATGAAAAGATTATACATATGTCAAATGGAATGTCATAAATGTCAACTTAAAGATCTAGGTCAAAACTGTGGAACATTATAATAATATTTTTTTTAATTAGTAGTTGTGATTGACAGTTTATGAACAAAAAAAAATATATCTCAATATATAGAATGATAAATAGTATGCTAAAAATACAATTCAATTAAAGTTATATGTCAAAATGGAATGTCACAAATGTCAACTTAAAAATCAATGTCACTTAAAAACTGTGGAGCACTATAATAACATTTTTTGAATAGTAGAGATTTCATTTCTTTTTTGAATTTTTCTATGCTTAGTAGTTTAATAGAGTCAGGAATTTTGTTATATATTTGAGGACCCATTCCTAATAAGCTTTTCCGTACCAGGGCTGTACTACATACTTTATTCCGTAATAAATTTTCATATTGAGGTCTTACAGGTAGTTTCCGTGTGTCAACAATTTTGTTATAGAGATTGGGATTACATTTAACAAAGATGGCTGTTTCTAAAATATATAGGCTAGGTAAAGTCAGTATATTTAACGATCTAAAATATGGAATACAACAGTCTCTTATTTTTAAGCCACACATGTTTCTTATACACCTTCTTTGTACCGTAAAGACACTATTTCTATCTGTTGAATTACCCCAGAAGATAATTCCATAGCGTAGTTTTGAGGCCACGAGACCATGGTAGGCTACAAGTAATGATTCTTTACTTAATATTTTAGACAGCTTATATAGAGCAAACGCTGCTTTGCTCAGTTTTATACAGATTTCGTTCACATGATATTTCCACGTAAGTTGGCTATCAATAGTTAGACCTAAGAATTGTGTTACTTTTACTATTTCAATTTCATTCCCTTCATAACTAATTTTAACATCTTCTGGGTCAATTCTTTGATAAAAATGCATTAAATTAGTTTTAGTCAAATTAATTACAAGATTATTATTGTCAAGCCACATTATTATATCATTAATTACTGCATTGATGTCATTTTCATAATGATTTATGTTATGCGATTTTATAATAGACGTACTGTCATCCGCAAACAAAATCATGGGTTGATTTATGGTTCTAGGCAGATCATTTATATATATCAAGAACAGTAGGGGGCCAAGTACACTACCCTGAGGAACACCGTATTCTACACACCTTTCGTCAGACTGAAATACTTGAACTGTTCTACTTTTGACACAACTACGTGTATCTTCTGTAAGTTGCTTTCTGTTTGTAAGGTATGATTCGATAAGGTTTAGTACATTGCCTCTAATACCATATCTGTTAAGCTTATGCAGTAGCGTTTTATGATCCACATGATCGAAGGCTTTGGTCATGTCAGTATATAGAGCACAAATAGGAATTTCTTTGTCAACACTTTTCATAACAGTATTAATGAGGTCATATATGGCCATGTTTATATTTATGTCTTTCCTGAAACCTTTTTGTTCATTACAAAATCATTTAAACGTGTCAAGAAATCTATATAATGACTGGTATATAACCTTCTCAAAAACTTTGGAGAACACTGGTATCAGAGCTATTGGCCGGTAGTTATGAGGTTCTTCCTTGTCTCCTTTTTTATGCAACGGTTTAATAATAGAGATTTTTAGCTTATCTGGATAAATTCCTTTATCAATACAAAGGTTTATTATGTGGCTAAGGGGGGTTGCTATCGTCTCACGTACGTATTTAATAACTTTAGTACAAATTTTATCATAACCTACACTATTTGTATTTTTTAAGGAATTTAATATGATTTTTATATCGTACATTTTCTTTATTGCACCAAAAATACGAATAATAAAAATATAATAATATAGTTTTAGTAAATGCAGTTTTGCTTAATACTTTTTTTAATCATGTACTATCGGGTTCAGAATTGCATGGCCAATTTATGAATGAATTCATTGATAAATTGACCATGCAATTTTGAACCTGATGGTACATGCTGAGTGCAGAATAAAATTATAATTTTATACATTAACGAACCGACTACACTTAGCCTACTGTACCATTCCAAAAGCAAATGCCCAATGCTGTAAAAAATACTCAAATACAAAAATGTGCCTATAATATTTGAAGAATTCCCTCTATTTCTCCAGGCTCCTAGCGTTATATACTGGCCTGGTGGTGGGACTAACTGTCCTTTCAAACAAGAAAATATATAATTTTCCAAATCGGTCCCGCCGTCTTCGAATAATCGGTGAACATACATAAAAAAAGTAAATAAAACAAAGATACCGACGAATTGAGAACCTCCTCCTTCGAAATCTTGAAGTCGGTTGAAAAACTCCTGTAATAGATATTTTCAGGGCTAAGTGTCAGAGTTGACGCTAGCGGATGTAGTAGAGTTGTATGTTGAGTAGATATAGGATGGCGACATGCGCGTCGCGCCGCGACGGGGCCCGGCGGGGTGTGCCGTGGGCGCCGGGGCGCCGCGAGCGCGCGTGCCCGGCCGGGCCGGCGGGTCGGCGGGTCGGGACTCGGGGTAGTGCCGGCGCGCCGTCCGCCGCGACCTGAACCCGCTCACACTGCACCGGATTCGCACAAACCGTGCGCTGCGCTTTTCGTACAGAACCACTGCTCCGGACTTCACTTTTCAACCGACAATCGACACGCTTTCGCCACGCTTTCACGCGTTAATTAAACTTATAATATATTATAACTCTGCTTTAATATTAGTATATAAAAATAAATAAATCTGAGCTTAACCAACCGTTAAAGAATAAGTGACCTGGACCCAGTGGCTGAGCATGAACGCTACCGTAAGTTAACAAATATAAAATACTTTTACAACTTATTTACGTGTAATAAAACATAATGTATACATGCAAAGCGCCTTTTATGTTTATAGTTTTATTTTTCTTTACATTAAAAAAATGGTAATAGCATTAAGACTATTGCGTTTAATTTTGTTAACTTCATTTTTATGTAAGACCTATTAGACTAACGACCTACATATTGCCTGTATATTGAAGGAAGAATATAGGCTAGATTAACTAGTTAGTTAATACTAGTTATGTATATATTGAAGAAGTATTATTTTGATTGGATGATATCTAATTGGAGCTGATGTTTGCGAATTGAAGTTTTGCTTAATTCATAACGTGATACGCTTCTATTCAAAATTATAAAATTTGAATTTGGGTACATACATATTGAGATATGTAAGGAGATCGTCAATTCTGGGCCACCTTCTGATATAAACCGTATACCGTTTGTACCCCAATGTATAATATATACTCATTTTATTACTAAAAGTAGACAAAATATTACAAAAAAATTAAACGGGAATTAGAAATATTAATTAAATAAACATTATGTTGATCTTCCCGCGATTAAAATACAGCATGACAAGTCGTTAACGTCCTTATTGACATAAAGTTTAACTTCACCTGGACTGAAACGGGTTTGTTTTTTGGTTTGACACTGTCCATGTCTATCGTTACATAATCTGCGTTTTGATACTGTTCGGTAAGTTAGAACATTGTAATATTAAAATAATATCTAAGCCTACGAACACGGAAGTTTAATTTAGAAATCGACTGTATTAAAACGCCTAAAGATTGAAAATGCGTATTTTTGCATTTTTGTTCGGAGTTTGAGTATTAAAAGTGGGTTTCATAATGGCATATTATCATGCTCCTTCGATAACGAAACGCATCTTTTTTTCAATTTTGCAATGTCAGATACTAGTGGTATCGCACTAACGGTGGTAAACCTTATCCCTTCGCAATAGGTGTTAGGAATGTTCAGTTAATAGTATCAACGATGGTTTGACAGCCGTCTTTGTTTACCGAAATACAGGAACTATAAATACGAACAAAATATGACTTTTTATTATTTCACCGTGATTCCCGTTTTGTTTTTAAGTCCGCTTTTGTACATTTTCTTTGAAAAAACCGGTACTTTTTTTACATTAATATATAAATCACAGACATGCACGCTTTCAAATATTGTCCTTGCCATATTCAAGTTGCATGCATGATTTTTCAATTTTCCCATTAGATTTCGCAATTTTTTTACCCACGTTTTATGATTTAAAAATTATGACGATTTTTTTAAAGGTTAAATCATTCCTAAACAGTCCTAAATAATCTGGGCCAGATCACCTAACAAAAATTGACGATCTCCTTTGGTTACGTATGAGTAAATAGGAAATTTTGTCCGCCTTTTGCGATGTTTTTTAATAGATATGTTGAATTGAACGTTGTATTGTTAACATACTTTTCCTAATGTTAGTTAGCAAATTGTTTTCTACAAAAAGATATAATATATTTCGATATGCAGCCGTCACCTGAACGCATATACCACGGATATGCAAAGCAATATACAATACAGTGTAGTGTGTATATCCAATATGAGCAAAGAATTAAACCAAGTATAGGATTTGGAATAGTGTTATTATTAATTAACCCCCTTAATCATAATAGTCTGTCAAGCCTATAATATAATTTATGTTTTGTTTTTATATGTCACTGTGACAGTTGTGTTGGTTAGAAACAAACAAAACATAAATTAACTGATTGACGCCTGGGAGACGATTTTGAATATGGGGGTAAGAGTTATTTTTAAGTTACAGTTAATTATGACTTTGTAATAAGTTTTTGAAAATTTACCGGTCAGAAATGTACCGCAAACATGATTGAATTAAGTAACTGTCTGTCAACTGTCAATGAGCGTTTAACACTTGAGTGTGCTACATTACGTTGCAAGCCAGACTATTTTGTATGGTTAAATTTGGTTTTGTAATTCTAAGTAGAAGTTGCATTTACTTCCTATAACCTATGCTAACCACCGTTTAAAGATTCGCCTGTATTGGATTTACATAAGACTCCTGAGTTTAAATCAAGTTGATGAATCTGGTATTCTAATTAGCTCCATTTAGTAGATCATCCACAATTGATTGTTGTCTAATAAGACTTTTGAGAGTACCTACCTATACTTGCAATCCATTATTCGTGTAGACTAAATACCACACATATTTAGGCTCTTAAATTTTGGCTGATATTTAAAGGGACAACAAAAATAATTATAACCTACTAGCTTTTGCCCGCGGCTTCGCTCGCGTTAAATTCGGGGTAACAAACCATACAAACTTCCACCTCCCATTTTAGGGAAGTGGGGGGTTAGAAAGAGACAAAAAGTAGCCTATGTCACTCTCCATCCCTTCAACTATCTCCACTTAAAAAATCACGTTAATTCGTCGCCCCGTTTTGCCGTGAAAGACGGACAAACAAACAAACAAACACACACATACACTTTCCCATTTATAATATTAGTATGGATTATCCTTAACACAGTAGAAGAATATAGTCAATGAATTAAACAATCTATAAAAGAAAGCATAAAAAGCCTTAACAGCGAGCCAAAACAAAACATTTTATCCAATGATGCAATACCTTAGGTCACTACGAAAGTTTTGAGATACAAAACAACTACTAAAGCTATTGAAATATTTTTTATTACAGTTTCTCAAAATACTCTCCGTTAGCTTCTAAGCAACGGTTCATCCGCCTAAACCATGATTTGTAGCATTCCCGGTACTCTTCTTTAGGAAGGTCTTCTACGGCCTGCAAGTAGGCATTCCGAGCATCCTCAGGACTATTGAATCGCGTGTCACGAAGTCCGAGGTTGATTTTCGGGAAGAGAAAGAAATCGCAAGGAGCTAAATCGGGGCTATATGGAGGATGACACAACTCTTCGATATCCGTACGCTTCAAAAAGTCTTTGGTGAGAATGACCTTGTGTGGCGACGCATTGTCATGATGCAGAAATAGCCCCTTCAAACCAGATTTAGGTCGTTTTTAAGTCAAATTTTTAAACTCAGCCGGTAAGCGGACTTCAGTATACCACTGAGCATTCACAGTCTTTTGGTCATCCAAAGAAATTTTAGCTACATGACCACTTGCGGAAAAAAATGTGGCCACCATTTTTTTCCGACACTTCGCCCGCGTTTCACCTTTGTTGGAGGTTCATCGTCAGGAAACACCCAAACTGTCGATTGCCGCTTAGTTGGTGGATCGTATTGGTAAAACCAACTCTCATCTCCAGTAATAATATTAAAGATGGTCAGTCCCTCACCCTGGTTAAATTTTTTGAGCATATATTTGCACCAGGTGACGCGAGCTCCTTTTTGTTCTTCATTCAATGCGTGAGGCACCCATCGTGAACATAGTTTCCTGACACCAAGCCAGTTGTGTAAAATATCATTAATGGCCGGCGATGAAATCTTCAGAACCTCTTCTATTTGTTTATAAGTCACTTTTGGATCTCCCTTTATAATTGTTTTTACAGCTAAGATGTTTTCTTCTGTAACTATAGTAGCTTGACGACCACTTCTTTCATCGCCATTCAAGGAGAAGTCTCCACGTTTGAATTGGGTAAACCATCTGAAAACTGTTGCACGCGACGGTGCACAGTCCCCAAATGCTGAAACTAAACGCTCTCTGCACTCACTTTCATTCAATCCAAACTTATAGTCGTACAAAATCATCGCACGGAAATGTTCTCGCGAAAAATCCATGGTTGACGAAAAATTACCGCGGAATTGAATTAAAAAATACCCGTATTTTTTAAATTTGGAAATTATTCATCAAATGGTTGTCTATGTTTGAATGCTGAACAAATAATCTTTAAAAAAAAGTATAAACCAGTGCCGTTACTTTTTTAAATTTGAAGTATCTCAAAACTTTCCTAGTGCCCCACGTATAGCCCAGCAGGTATGTACAATTCACCTGGAAAGTAATCCAAACTCAACGGAACTTTAACGGGGTCTTTAGCGGAATAGTAGTAAGACTCTCCCAAGTTTTCGACCTCGAAGACACTGTGGAACTTGGAGGGAGGACTAACCATCAATTTTTTTTCAGTTTTTCGCTTGTATCTCATAAACTAAGCACTTTTTGTATACACTTTGTATGCAACAGTTAATGGACCAAGAGCTGGCCACGTCAGATATGACGCATTAATAAGAGCGATGAAACCTGTTCAGTTACATTGTTTTACCATCCTTATTGCTAGATCCGGGCATCTGGCAGCTTTTAATGGGTGGTGGTCAGAGTGCCAGATCAAAAAAGTTTTTCAGTGGGAAAAAAGTAATACCAAAATAGGTAAAAACTGCCGAAGTTGTGTCATTTATGATCAAAAAAACTGTACTATTATAACAGAATAATTGTATTTTATTGCAGAAACAACAGTAGTAGGCGACTAACTGTAAATTGCATTAGACATCATTCATTTGGCACTGCTTTCCCCCAAGAGAAACTGCTGGCTATGCTATAATCTAATTAATTACATAATTTCCCATAATATTGCATCAAATCCAGAACTCTAGGATTTGTTTTGTTTAAGTTATTTGCAATCGTTAACCTCCACCACTTTATAGCTGCCAGTCGTCCGGATCTAGAAATAAGCATAGTATAGCAAACTTTACTAAAGGGGTTTCGTTGCTCTCATTATTGTATCATATCTAACGTGGCCAGCTCTCCATCTAAAAAGCAAAGCAATTTCCTGAAAATTAGCTGTCGTACCAGATTTTCAGGCCAAATTGTTGAGATTCCAATATGGCGGCGGAACCAAGTTTTTTTAGCAATTCTGAAAAGTTACGACTTTTTCTTTTCAAGTGTATAAGACTCATGACACGTGACAGCTTAACGGATATTAATATATTCAAAGATTGGAAATGAAGAAGACCGGCTGTTTACTTAATTTCCACAGAGATCATATAATCCACAGAGATCACTGGGATCCGCTTAGCAATCTAATCCCATGAATTGGCGTAGCCACTAGTTTTTACAAAAGCCCTTCCGTAGCCAAAATGGCAAAAACGGAACCCTTATAGTTTCGCCATGTCCGTCTGTCCGTCCGTCCGTCCATCTGTCCATCTGTCTATCCGTTATGCCACAGCCATTTCACTCGAAAACTATAAAACGTATTTTAATAAAATTTAGACATAAGGTGTATTTTAGATGCCGCTATTTAGTTATGTAGTTAAATGGCACAAAAAAATGTTTTTAGGGGGGCGCTCCATACAAGTAACTAAACTAAAAAAAAAATGTTTTAACTAATATCAACATATTGCACATAAATCGATAGATCTTTAAAAATTACATCGAAATTTATTTAAACATTTCGTGATTATGTGAATATTTTCAGAAATAATCGTTTCGAAAGTCAGAAAAATTGTGTAACTTTTGAACCGTAAGTCCAAAAAATATGAATAAAATTCAGAAGATGCGCCTTATCACATACTTTCTACAAAAAATGTTATGAACGTTATCGGTTTAGCCATTTTTGAGTTATGTCCAAAAAACTTCTTCCATAGGCGATACGACCTTTATTATTGTTATTAGTTTGGTTCTTATTCCATTGAAGGTACGGAACCCTCTATTATACGTGGTCCGACACGCACTTGGCCGGTTTTTTTTAATATTGCTTTTTGATAAACAAACTTATTTAGAAATAATAATAAATAAAATTGTATTACTACATCATCATCCTCTTGCCCTTGTCCCATTTACTTGGGGTCGGCGCATCATGTCTTTTTCTTCCACACATCTCTATCACCCGTCATCTCATCACTCACATCCTTTCTTTTCATATCATCTCTCACACAGTCCATCCAACTTTTCCTAGGTTTACCTCTTTTCCTACATCTCACCACATTCATTCTTAAAACCTTTCTCGTAACATGACTTTCATCCCTCCGCATAACATGCCCGTACCACGCTAGACGATTAGCCCTTAATTTGTCAGTTATGGGTGCGACTTACTTACTTGGTACGAAAATAGTAATACTACACTCAACATTTTAATAAAGTTTGACTAACTTTGTAGTGCTGTATCTTCGTGGATATTTGACCTTAAAATCTGGTTTGACAGCTTACTTGAGGAAATTGTCATACAATATACAAGCAAGAGACTAACAAAATTCGGATAATTTTGACGTTTTTTCTCCCCCACCAAGTTTCCACAGGGTCATTGTGGTCGAAAACTTAGGAATGTATTTGCAGTGCTGCGATTCGACATGGCATAACTGACAGTCGCTTGCGAGACAACTATGATATCACACTTTTGTGACAGTTGAAATTTGGGGTGCAATCACACAAGAGTGATATCTAAAATGGTGGCCATAGCCATAGACAAAACGCTCTAGCTAGACCTACTGACCGCTTGAGTTAGGTGTGGACACGTGTGGACAGATGGATATCACTCTATCCACTAGCGATACAAGTGTAACATCCACGTCTCACAGTTTGGCATGTCGAATCGAAGCCCAGTATACCCCAAACTATTAATTAAGTTCCATTGAGTACGGATTACATTCTGCTGCCTTTACCTGCATTCGACATAACTGCTGGATTATTGCAACTAATCAAGCAAAGAAGTTCCTACCTTACAAAGTAAAGTATCACTTTCACACGAAGACTAGCAAGAGTTGAGAGAACTGTACAAGAAAACAAACAAAGAAATATAAAAATTCTATGAAACCCTCTAGAAGTGCTAAAAAAGGGTTAGAAGGAGCTAAACCAAATCAAGCAGCGAGTTAAACCAAATCAAGGAATGGGTCCCTTGTCTTCAGCAGTCTAGTGGCAAGAAAAGTAACTCGGAGGGAGGTTATAGACACAACAGATTTCTAACTATAAGTCAGTTCATCCCTATATACAATAGTACCAAAAAAATATACAAGCACAACCTCAGGCATCGACCGGTTTCAAGAAAAGGAAGTACTTAGAAAAGCAAGTTATAGTTTGAAAAGAGACCAGGTCCGGACAGTATTGCAAATGAACATATTAAGTATGGTAAAACGCTTTTAGTAATATCAATAACCATTTTATTTAACAAAATTCTCGAAGAACATGTTCGACCAAGCTGGACCAGGTCAGAAATCATACTAATATACAAAGCAAGAAATCATAAAAAACATAAGCAACTATCGTCCTGTAAGTGTTATGCCAGGCCTCTACAAGTTGTTGTCTTCATGCATACTGGAAAGGGTATCACCAGTCATTGACAAACATCAACCCTGTGAGCAAGCAGGTTCAGGAAGGGTCAGAAGGGCTTTAGCACAACAGACCACATTCATGTAATCGAGCAAATAATAGAAAAATACATAGAATTCCACAGGCCACTGTATATAGCCTTTATTGATTATAAAAAAGCGTTTGATAGCGTACCACACAAAATTTAGTATATGGAAAGCAGTGTAGGAACAAGGGATAAAAAGCAAGTAGGTGCATCAATAGTTTAAGAGACATTTACCACCACAGTACAAGTAAAGTCAAACTTGACACAATATGCGCCAACATAAACATCAAAATAGGAGTGTTCTTATTGTACATTCATAGATATACGAGTAGTATACAGCTCGTTTGATTTTATTCCTTAGCTTCGTCGTAGGTAGATACATATTAAGGAAACGAAATAGTATAAGTAAGCAAACTTTTCCTCCTAAATTCTTCAGTACTGATGCAATATTCCTTAATATGCATCTACCTATGACGAAGCTAGCAAATAAAATCAAACGGATTTATACTATAGCCATGTCAAATAATAACACCATAAACAAATGTGTATTTGGCTGTTATTCTTATTTGCTTTTATTTGGAGATGTTATGAATTTGTGAACTTATTGTTTTAGATAAGGACAACCGAACCCTTCATTATCATGTTGGTATGACTGTGGATAATTATATTTACGAGCCCCAATGCATATTAGATCGTCTAGTCACACTTCAGTATACGATATTTTTTTAAAGACTGTTATTTAACTATTTAAGGAATACGCTACATACAAAGCCATTGAAGTAGTTTAATTTTGCGTTGTACAAAGTGTAATAATGTTATTTAATTTAGAGTAATTGTATCGTAAAGTTAACATTAAGCAAGCAAAAAATTACGTTTAGTTCATATTTTAGGCAAAATAGGTCGTCTATATAAGATAAAAACTGTTTTTTAAGAAGTTTAATATTTAATTATATTTCAAATTGAATATAGAATATTCTCTGTCATCTACAATGACAGATGGCTATATAAAAATGCAATTGCAGTGCAAATTTTCATTACTTTATAATCATTATTCTATCGAGATGGTGCGAGGTAAACCAGTGACTGAAGAAGTGCGGAAAATTATAATTTCCTGTAACAATAACGGCAAATCTACTCACCAAATATCCAAGGAGATGTCGTTGCCACGATCTACAATTCAAACGATTATCGAGCATCACCGAAAACATGGAACAATGTCCTGTTTAAAGAAATCTGGCCGCCGACGAATAACCTCCAAGGCAGAAAACAGGTTGTTGAAGAAGATTTTCAAGAAAAATCGTCGTGCAAGAGCAGGAGAACTTACCGTATTGTGGCGGGACGCTATTAAAAAAAACATTTCAGTCGATACCTGCAAGAGAGTAATGAAGATAATGGGCTATAGTTTTTACACTGCTAAAGAGAAACCGTTACTTACTAAAAACAGAAAACCAACGGATTGAAATTCGCTAATAAATACAAAAACTGGAGTTAGCGTACCACTGGTCAATTTCCTTATTCGTCAATTTCACTAATTCACCAATTTACACATTAGACAGTTTCGCTAGGTTGACAATTTAGCTAGTTAGGCATTTTACTGATTTTTCAGTGTCCTTCTTCGCTAGTTTTGCCAGGCTATCAGTTTCGTAAAAATGCTAGTTTTGCAATCCGCTAGTTTCGTTATTTGTCATTTTCGTTAATTGAACGGTTTTCCTATTTGTCAGTTACGTTAGGTAGACAATTTTGCCAGTTTGCTTTTTCGTAAATCCTCGTTCACTAGTTTTGCTAAGCTGTCAGTTTTGTAAATTTGCTAGTTTCCTTGCGTATTCGTTTACTTATTCGTCGATTCCCATATTCGCCTATTTCACTAGTTGCCAGGATTATTATTCCTCATAGATCAATGTTTTATAATAAACATACATAGATAATAGTACAAAACAACGTCAGTTTTGTCTAATAAGTATACCGAGTGTCCCTAAAACCAACGTCAAGACTTATAGGGCTGGTAGAACTATCAGATCAGGAGTGCGATTTTTGAATCTCACCAAGTGACTAATTCTCACCGATGTGAGTGATTTACTTTCGGAAATCACTCACATCGGTGAGAATTAGTCACTTGGTGAGATTCAAAAATCGCACTCCAGATTAGGCAAATTTGGCCCTAATGAAAATGGCATAGTTTTCGAGATATTGGCAGACTAGCTTTATCGAACGAGCGGAGCGTAAGCGAAGTGAGTTCTCACAGACAACTTCGGACACAACAGATCTGTCAGCCGGCTACCTCGACGTCCCTGCATTTCGATGGCTTTATGATTTTGAATAGTTGTTCCGCGATAACTTTAGTAACGTTTTTCTCATCTTTATGAAATTTGTTGGGGTTCTAGCAGAGATATATACTATTTGAGATAAGGGGGATTGATAAGGGGGTTATGGAGCTTGAAGGCGCGAAACAATCATCAGAAGGGTCTTGTTATACTGGTCGCCTCGTTTGCAAGGAAATCGCGAGTTATGTTGTTGAGTTAAGAAAATTTAAAAAAAAGATTGGTTTTATTTCAAACAATAAATTTAATATTATTGGTATAGTCAGCAGCAGAAGTAGCTCAGCAGCTCAGGTGTTCAAAATGACCATCACACGCTCTTATTCCTTTAACAATAAAGTCGTGTCAAGGTCATTTTGAACACATTAATTAGCGTAGGCACTAGTTTTTACGAAAGCGGCTGCCATCTGACCTTCCAAACCAGAGGCTAGGAAACTAGACCTTATTGGGATTAGATCCGGTTTCCTCACGATGTTTTCCTTCACCGAAAAGCAACTGGTAAATATCAAATGATATTACGTACAGTCGCCATCAGATATATCGGAGCGGCCAGGGTGGTCACAATATCTGAACAGCGCCTCTATTGTCAAGGCGATAACGTGCATGTTCAGATATATTTGAGTACCTTGGCTGCTCCGATATATTTGATGGCGACTGTAATATTCCACTAGCAACGGGAATGGTCAAATTTCGCCATTTTGTTAACTACCTACACACTTTACCTTGTTATAATATCAAAAGAAAGGGTTTGATGTGAGAACTACAACTATAATACCTTGGATGAATAAATTATATAAATCTATGTATAATATTATTGTTTTGAAATTATTCGAGAATAAAGGCGAATTTTGACCATTCCCCTCAGTCTCTCGGAAACCGATGAACCTACATTTTAGAAAAATAAACATAAAATCGTTATTTACCTGTAGATTACAGAAAAAAATAGTAAAAAGTCCGCGATCAAGCGTAAGTCGGTCTTAATAATACACATTGTTAAAATTGTGTGATGAATATGGAAACCTCGGAGCGCGAGTCCGACTCGCACTTGGCCGGTTTTTTATTTACTATAATGGCAAGGAACCCTAAAAACTTACAAAATGTATAAAAACTACTCAATAAATTATGCTCATGCTTTTCACTTTTCGCAATCTTCGCGGCAGCCATTTTTATGACGTCATTACTCGGGAGACATTCACACCTATGTCCCCGTCTCTCGGCAGTTTTGGGGTCCTAGTGTCGTGCCCAACAACATACTAAAAGTTGGTAACCGTATCCAGCTCTGAACTATTACTTAGGCCCTCTCGCATAAGGGAGAGCACTATTGTGTTGTGGGTACTAGACGACCCTGCCCTGCCTGCCTGGGTAATATTGCACACCTCAGAATAAGAATCTGGTATGAGTCGTATGACTTTCAGGAAAATTGCTCTTTAACTTTGCCATACAATGTGTACAGAAAAAGTGCTTAGTTTATGAGATATAAGTCCACTGCTGAACATAGGCCTCCCCCTTGGACCTCCACACGTACCGGTTGGAAGCGACCCGCATGCAGCGTATTCCGGCGACCTTAATAATATCATCGATCCATCTTGTGGGTGGACGTCCTACGGTGCGCTGGCTAGTCCGTGGTCTCCACTCGAGCACTTTTCGGCCACATCGGCCATCTTCTCTGCGTGCAATGTGGCCTGCCCATTGCCACTTCAGCTTCCTAATCCGGTGGGCTATGTCGGTGACTTTAGTTCGTCTACGGATCTCCTCATTTCTGATTCGATCATGTAGAGAAACTCCGAGCATAGCCCTCTCCATAGCTCGCTGAGCGACTTTGAGTTTTGAGATGAGGCCGATAGTGAAAGACCACGTTTCGGAGCCGTAAGTCATCACTGGTAACACACATTGATTAAAGACTTTTGTCTTGAGGCACTGAGGTATGGGAACATGATGAAACAGGTAAATTGAGAACCTAAGCTAACTGACGAACAGGTAAGCTTGCGAACAAGGAAAGTAACGAGTAGGGAACATGACGAAATAGCAAAATTGACAACCTAAACTAACTGACGAACATAGAAGCTTGCGAAAAAGGAAAGTAACGGGTTAGGAATATGACGTAATATCAAAACTGACAAACTAAACTAACTGACGAACAAAGAAGTTAGCGAACTAGGAAACTGACTTAATACAGGAACCGACAGCTTAGTGAAACTGGCAAATAAGGAAAATAGGCGAATTAAGAAACTGTCTAATGTGTATACTGGTGAATTAGTGAAATTTACGATTAAGGAAATTTACCAGTGATACGCTAACTCAAAAACTGGACTGTCAATCAGTGGCGAAAAATATGGAGTGATGAATCAAAATTTGAAGTCACAGTTGGGATTCGGGAAAAAGGAGAGGCATTTCATAAATGAATCATTGTTGTCTGCAATAAACTTATAAATAAAAAATAAATAAAATAAAGACTGCCTCAAGCGAAAGGGGCTGTATGTCGGCACATGGCGTGGGCCGTCTGCAATTTATAGATGGAACCGTCAATGCCGAGAAATACCAAAGCATCCTGCAAGAGAGTTTGCTGCCGTCTATACGGCAGTTAAAATATAAAAATGCATTTACTTTTCAACAAGACGGTGCTGCATGCCATACCGCGAAGACAACGATGGCGTGGCTGAAGTTCAAAAAAATCCCTACCATGCCATGGCCGTCCAGCAGCCCGGACTTGTCTCCCATAGAAACTTTGTGGTGGAAAATGAAGAAAAGGCTGCGAAAGGACCCTTCTAGATCTAAAGCTGATCTTAAGGAGAAGCTTACCTGTGTCTGGAATGAAATAACCACCGAAGAGTGTAGAGAGTTGGTAGATTCAATGCCGCTCAGGATCAAAGCCGTTTTGGATACAAAAGGTGATACCACCAAGTGGTAGACGGTCTATTATGCATCGGCTAAACCGAAGACGAACTTTTTTGCGAATATCTCATTTAATTTTGTATTAAGCAGAACGTCTGCTAACGATACCACAATGCTAAGAAAAAATGGAAAAGTAGAAAAATCCACTGCCTCAGGCGAGACTCGACCTCGCGACTCTGGGATACATGCCCATCGCTCTGACCAACTGAGCTACAGAGACACACCTGATGGCTGCGAATTTCTCCACTATATCCCATATGCGTCTTAGGGGGACGCCTAGCGACATCTGCCGAAGAAGTCTTACACTTCTCAACCGGCCATCGGAGTCCCAAGTTGTATTGAGAATTCACCGATAACAATGCGCTACCCCATACTACAATTAATTTTGTATTAAGCAGAACGTCTGCTAACGATACCACAATGCTTAGAAAAAATGGAAAAGTAGAAAAATCCACTGCCTCAGGCGAGACTCGAACTCGCGACTCTGGGATACATGCCCATCGCTCTGACCAACTGAGCTACAGAGACACACCTGATGGCTGCGAATTTCTCCACTATATCCCATATGCGTCTTAGGGGGACGCCTAGCGACATCTGCCGAAGAAGTCTTACACTTCTCAACCGGCCATCGGAGTCCCAAGTTGTATTGAGAATTCACCGATAACAATGCGCTACCCCATACTACAATTAATTTTGTATTAAGCAGAACGTCTGCTAACGATACCACAATGCTTAGAAAAAATGGAAAAGTAGAAAAATCCACTGCCTCAGGCGAGACTCGAACTCGCGACTCTGGGATACATGCCCATCGCTCTGACCAACTGAGCTACAGAGACACACCTGATGGCTGCGAATTTCTCCACTATATCCCATATGCGTCTTAGGGGGACGCCTAGCGACATCTGCCGAAGAAGTCTTACACTTCTCAACCGGCCATCGGAGTCCCAAGTTGTATTGAGAATTCACCGATAACAATGCGCTACCCCATACTACAATTAATTTTGTATTAAGCAGAACGTCTGCTAACGATACCACAATGCTTAGAAAAAATGGAAAAGTAGAAAAATCCACTGCCTCAGGCGAGACTCGAACTCGCGACTCTGGGATACATGCCCATCGCTCTGACCAACTGAGCTACAGAGACACACCTGATGGCTGCGAATTTCTCCACTATATCCCATATGCGTCTTAGGGGGACGCCTAGCGACATCTGCCGAAGAAGTCTTACACTTCTCAACCGGCCATCGGAGTCCCAAGTTGTATTGAGAATTCACCGATAACAATGCGCTACCCCATACTACAATTAATTTTGTATTAAGCAGAACGTCTGCTAACGATACCACAATGCTTAGAAAAAATGGAAAAGTAGAAAAATCCACTGCCTCAGGCGAGACTCGAACTCGCGACTCTGGGATACATGCCCATCGCTCTGACCAACTGAGCTACAGAGACACACCTGATGGCTGCGAATTTCTCCACTATATCCCATATGCGTCTTAGGGGGACGCCTAGCGACATCTGCCGAAGAAGTCTTACACTTCTCAACCGGCCATCGGAGTCCCAAGTTGTATTGAGAATTCACCGATAACAATGCGCTACCCCATACTACAATTAATTTTGTATTAAGCAGAACGTCTGCTAACGATACCACAATGCTTAGAAAAAATGGAAAAGTAGAAAAATCCACTGCCTCAGGCGAGACTCGAACTCGCGACTCTGGGATACATGCCCATCGCTCTGACCAACTGAGCTACAGAGACACACCTGATGGCTGCGAATTTCTCCACTATATCCCATATGCGTCTTAGGGGGACGCCTAGCGACATCTGCCGAAGAAGTCTTACACTTCTCAACCGGCCATCGGAGTCCCAAGTTGTATTGAGAATTCACCGATAACAATGCGCTACCCCATACTACAATTAATTTTGTATTAAGCAGAACGTCTGCTAACGATACCACAATGCTTAGAAAAAATGGAAAAGTAGAAAAATCCACTGCCTCAGGCGAGACTCGAACTCGCGACTCTGGGATACATGCCCATCGCTCTGACCAACTGAGCTACAGAGACACACCTGATGGCTGCGAATTTCTCCACTATATCCCATATGTGTCTTAGGGGGACGCCTAGCGACATCTGCCGAAGAAGTCTTACACTTCTCAACCGGCCATCGGAGTCCCAAGTTGTATTGAGAATTCACCGATAACTCTACTACTACTTTTCTACTTTTCCATTTTCTAAGCATTGTGGTATCGTTAGCAGACGTTCTGCTTAATACAAAATTAATTGTAGTATGGGGTAGCGCATTGTTATCGGTGAATTCTCAATACAACTTGGGACTCCGATGGCCGGTTGAGAAGTGTAAGACTTCTTCGGCAGATGTCGCTAGGCGTCCCCCTAAGACGCATATGGGATATAGTGGAGAAATTCGCAGCCATCAGGTGTGTCTCTGTAGCTCAGTTGGTCAGAGCGATGGGCATGTATCCCAGAGTCGCGAGTTCGAGTCTCGCCTGAGGCAGTGGATTTTTCTACTTTTCCATTTTTTCTAAGCATTGTGGTATCGTTAGCAGACGTTCTGCTTAATACAAAATTAATTGTAGTATGTGGGGTAGCGCATTGTTATCGGTGAATTCTCAATACAACTTGGGACTCCGATGGCCGGTTGAGAAGTGTAAGACTTCTTCGGCAGATGTCGCTAGGCGTCCCCCTAAGACGCATATGGGATATAGTGGAGAAATTCGCAGCCATCAGGTGTGTCTCTGTAGCTCAGTTGGTCAGAGCGATGGGCATGTATCCCAGAGTCGCGAGTTCGAGTCTCGCCTGAGGCAGTGGATTTTTCTACTTTTCCATTTTTTTTTTCTAAGCAATATCTCATTTGGCAAAACAATGTTTTTTTTTTCATTCGATATATTTTTATATTACATGATCTTCTAAACATGGCTGTCATCCTGAATTTTTAGGTTAAAGTTAGGTTAGTACATTTTTTACCTGCTAGACGAACTCATTTGCATTGGGGCTCGTATGTTAAATTAAATAACTCCGTGTATAAAAGGATACTTAAGAGTTATAAGTTAGCACAGTGAATTAAGGTAATTAAAGGTTTTCATTACCTACTCTGTTGTGTGCAGACCGGATTACCACGTTGAACCAAGCAGCGCTGACCCGCTGTACCATTTACCAGGTCATGTAATAAAAACACTTATTTAGCTTTAAAACATTTGAGCAGTGTAGTTGCAGGTGTTTCCCCGCTGGGAGTTGTTGTACGAGTGCTCATATATTTTATAGGATTTCTAGCGTGCTCGTACTAGTGGCTGGTATGTGCAGAGTATGTCGTTCTTTTATTAGCCAATAATCTTAAACTATTACATGATTGTAGGAGGGTGTAAATTGATATTTATATGGGACATTTCTTCATAAATTAGTACAAAATTCTTATAATCTAGACATTTTGGGTATTATGACATAATATCAATAAAATTAGACATAGATTAGTACTTAAGAACTAGACATGTACACACAATTTTTATACACATCAGAGAGATGTAGGTTGACGCAATCGATATGGGGGGATGACCGTCCATCGATATGCGGCAGACCGACACTTCCATATTTACCAGTGGAGGGGGGTTGAGAGAGATGCAATGTAGGAAACTTTTATAGAAGATGCAAGTGCCCCCGCGGGCCCTACCAATCCTATCGTTTCTAACCTGAGTGTAACCAGGGACGCGGAAACATTGCATAAACGGTTTATAGAATGTTTCCTGTACTAGGAAGATGTCGACGGAATGATCGCGCAGAAAGAGTGTAATCTCATCCTTCATTCGGCTTAGGCCAATGGCGTTATAAAAGAGCGACTTGACGGCCTAACACTGAGGCGAAGAAGTAGTTGCTAGCGTTTGCTATATAAGCCTCATATTGCCTCTGCTCCTGGGGAGAGAGAGTCTTTGAGGCCAGTATAGGAACTGGGAGGGGACCTGGGGCAGGCCGGCCTGCTTGAGGTGCGGGGGTACCCCGGGCAACGGGGCTCCCCTGGGACGAGGGCACTGAAGGTGGTGGAGAGGGTCCTGCGACCGCAGAGGGCGGCGGGTTCTTATTGGCAAGTCCTAACCCTACAGCCTTAAGGGCGGGGAACTCTTGTGCGTTAGTGGTCTGAGGAGCCACCTGAGTCTTTCCTGACCTGCGCCCGTCAGGTTGCGAGGGTTTCGGTTTGCCGGAGGTGGACACCTCCGGCAAACCGAATTCCTTCCGCTTTGGAGCTCAGGGGCAGCCTCCCCAGTTGGCGGTATGCCCATGGGGAAGCTTGCGCTCCAAGCAGTTGACACACCGCCGGCCTACCGGGTCCTTGCAACCCTTCGGACGCGGGTAGTTGCGAGACGAGTGGTCGCCAGCACACTTGATGCAGCGGGGGGGAGAGTTACAGCCACGAGCGCTGTGGCCGTACCTCTGGCAGTTGTGACACTGCGTGACGTAGTTCCTCTTGTTGGGAGGTTCTACCCTAACCGTAACACCTAACACGTTCTTGATGGCTTGAAGAGCCTGACGCGAGCTAGGACTGGGATCAGTCTTCACCAGGACAATAAAATATTTGCCCCTAGTCTTATGATAGAGACGACACACCTCCCGAACGTTAATTCCCTTCCTCACTAGATCCGCCTTTACCTCATCATCCTCAAAGAACCTAGGTACATTGCGGATGATGGCCCTGTGGTCTTTCTCTTCGGGGAACGTTCGCCGGTTGAAGGACAGCTTGAGTTCCTCGAAGAGCCTGGCCAGGGCTCGGTAAGTCTTGGATCCCTGGACCGTGATCCTAAGCCCGTAATAGGGTTCGGTCTGAAGATCCGTTCGGTGTATGACAATGCCCCTCTGCTGGGCCATGGCCCGAGCAGTGGTCCATCGCTGTACATCGACCAGTACCATCGAGTCGAGCCTATTATGGTCGATCCCTGGTGCCGAAGACCCGCCGCCGCTTGCCTGAGGGGCACTACTGGCCTGAGGGGCCTGCACAGAGTGTGCTGCGACGGTAGGATTCGACGGGATCGCAGCTGTTGTCGAAGACCCGCCGTCTCTTGCCGGAGTGGCACTACGGGCCTGAGGGGCCAGCACAGAGGGTGCTGAGACGGAGGGAGTCCGCGGCGCCTTCGGCGCCGGCGCCGAAGACGTTGGAAACTTCGACCGCGCACGTTTTCCCTTGCGGTTGCGAACTTTTTCCCAACCTGAGGTGTCAGTATCTGTGTCCATATCGTCGGTTGAGTAGAGAAGGTCCCTGTCTTCATCGTCAGTCAGTATGTGAGTCAGAGAGCGGGTTGGACACAAGCTGGGGGTGCGCTTGGAGTCCCGGTTTTTCCGCGCGTAGGAACGTGTCCTAGGCGAACGTGACCGGGATTTCCTCACGCTAATGCCCTCTGGGGAAGCCTTATGGGCTGGAGGGGACAAAGAGACAGACGCGGCTGCCTTTTTACTGGGTTTATTTTTGCGAGCGCCCCCAGAGGGCGGCAGGACTGCCTTAGGGGCAGGGGGAGGGGGCTTAGGTTTGGAGGCCGTCGGCGCCGGCGGCGGCGGCGGCGGTCCCATGGTGGCCGGAGGGGCCGGGGCAGGCAAAGTGACTGCCGGTGTTGCCGTAGGGGCCTGGATGCTCGAGACTTTGTTGTCGAGCGTTGAGGGGCGCAAGATGTGACTACGGCCCGCCCGGGCCACAGGCATACCGAGTTCCGTACGCAAGTGTTCTCGGATCTCAGGGTACTGATCTCGGTCGCCTGTCGCTCGAGATTAGCCCGAAGGGTCGCCATCTCCTCCCTCAGCGTCGCTATCTCATCCTTTACCTCCTTCACTGTAAGTCGCCGCACGCACTTAAAAACTACGAGAATACGCGGGAACTTAAAACTACGAGTATACGCGGGAATGAGGTGAGCCTAGAGTATTTGTCGACGTCCACTTGTCCGCCGTGTCGGTCAGCTAAATGTGTACCTAAGTTTGCGGGAATGAGTCGGACTGGTTTGAGGTTATCGGGCTTCGTGGTGCCACCCCGTTTATGGCTTCGTTTGGCACTGTTATAGTATCTACCACAAACGGCCACTGCGAGCGTGGTCTTTTCAACGGGCAGAGACGCGCGGGTCTGACTTGAGAAAGTCTTAACTAACGGGTATCCACCAGGTGTATTGCTACAACCAGGAGTCTAGCCCACTCAGTTTCAACGAGTATCCACTGAGCGACCACTACGAGCGTGGATTTCCAGAGGGGCCGAGACACACGGGTCTTACTGGTGACTTGAGAAAGTCTGAACTAACACACCCGGAGCTGTCCTTGTGGTAATTTGCGATTAAATCACCACGAGGGGGAACAGAGAGCGAGCGAGTCAGAGCTAGTCTGAGTGAAGTTCGGGACTAGGCCAACGATAGAGCAAGAGCGCACAGTGAGCACGACCTCACCCAACCGCTGCCGTAGCCGAAAATGAGCGACGAGTGTGTGTGTGTGGTGTCGTCCGCTGCTCCTCTTATGATGGGGGCAGGGGTTGGAGTGCCCGCATTTCTGCTATGACTCCTGTGTCATGTCGCATCCCACTGCGGTGGGATGGTCGCTCGTCTTCGTTTTGAGGACGACTTGACGTCTGGTGTGGCCGCGGCGGGCCCGATGGCCCTGCCGCAGCGGTGGTGTCAGGTGCGGTCCGCGGCGGGCCCGATGGCCCAGCCGCGGTGATGTCATCTGCTTCGTGTCTTAGCCCTGGCGTGCCGCGGCGGGCCCGGTGGCCCAGCCGCGGCGGCGGTGTCCGCGGCGGGCCCGATGGCCCAGCCGCGGTGATGTCATCTGCTTCGACGCGAGTCCCGGCGTGCCGCGACGGGCCCACCCAGCCGCGGTGATGTCATCTGCTTCTAGTCCCGGCGAGCCGCGGCGGGCCCGATGGCCGGGCCGCGGCGGACTCGATGGCCCAGCCGCGGTGCTGGCGTCTGCTGCTATCCGAGGTGTAGCAGGGCCCGTGGTAGAGCCCGGGCCCTGCGCTCGGGAGGCCTGATGTAGTGGGGCGCGATGTTCTGGAGGTGTTCGTAGCCAGAGTTGTCAGCGCGGTCAAACATGACCCGCGCGAGTCTGACTACGAACTGCTCCAGGCCCTACCACTGTAGTTCTTCGGCGATGGTGGCGTTCCTCTTGCGTCTCGGTGCCTTGGTGAGGATGCGTAGCGCCATCGTCTCTTGCCGTCTTAGCTTCTCCTTGTTTGTCCTGCAACAGAAAGAATACCAGGCAGGTGCGGCGTAGGTAAGTCGTGTTCGAACGTAAGCTTTGTACAGTCCGAGTTTGGTCCGTACAGGGAGCTTACTGTTGAACACGGGGTATAATTTCGTGCGGGCGGTCAGGGCTCTGCGGCGTGTTTCCGCGGCGTGCTGCGTCATCGTGAGCCTTTTGTCGATGGTGACCCCCAGATATTTCACTGTGGGCGACCACACAAGAGGCTGACCTAAGAGAGAAGGAGGAGGAGGCAGTTTAATGGCATTAGTAATAATAATGGCTTGCGTCTTGCCCACGTTGACTGATAGTCTCCATTTGGAGAGCCAGTCAGGAAGGGCGTCGAGCGTCGGCTGGATCTTCTGGACTGCGTGTGCAATCTTGAATGACGACGTGTAGTAGGCGGCATCGTCCGCGAAGAGGGCGAGCTTGGCGTCGCCAACGACTGGTATGTCGTCGGTGTAGCGAGCGTAGCAGGCCGGTGACAGGCAGCTCCCTTGTGGAACGCCCGCTCTGATGGGGCGTTCAAGGGAGTGGGCGCCCTCCACTTGGACGTGGAAGCGTCGGTCTGCCAGGAAGGATGCCAATGTTCTCACGATGCGTCGGGGAGCCGTGGACAGAGAAAGTTTGTAGATTAGACCGTCGTGCCAGACTCTGTCGAAAGCTTTCTCCATGTCTAGAAACACTGCCACGGTGTGTTCCTTTTTGTTGGTGGCTTGTCCCATGTGATGTAGCACTCGCGTTAGCTGCGTAGTGGTCGAGTGCTGGGCTCTGAACCCGTGTTGCTCCGGCCTAGGAGCGATGTGCGGTGTGAGATGCCGGAGCAGTAACCTCTCGAATACTTTCGAGAGGTTGCTGAGCAGTGTGATGGGCCGATAGTTCTCGGCTTTTCTTCTGTCCTTCCCAGGTTTGGGTAGGACGATGACTCGTCCAGTCTTCCAGGCGGTCGGGAAGTGACCCGAACGCATTATTCCGTTGAACAGGCGTGCCACCGCCGCTAAGGTGTTTAGCGGCAGGTGATGAAGCGCCATGTTCGGAATGTCGTCCGGGCCCGGCGCCTTCCTTGGGTTGCAGTGTCGCCTGATGGTTGTCTGGACCTGTGAAGGAGTTCAAGGAGTCAATGTGTTCTTCCCAGCTTTGGGCGCGATAGTCGCTGAGTTTTTCCCTTAGCAGTCGTTCTAGGCGGTTGAGCTCTGTCTTGACCGACTGAGCCCTTAGCCTTTGCCACTGCTTCCTGTACCAACGCTTTTTCTCCAAGAGGGCCTGTAGTGGCCTGGGGAGAGGTTTGCGGCGATCGGTGTATGGGACCGTGTGCGCTGCTCCGTTGAGGGCTGCCTTGATGTCCTTGGTGATTGTGTCGGTTGCTGCGTCGACTTCTGCTGCGGTAGAGATGGGACCTGTGCGGGGAGTGTTTACCAGTGTTTCTGCGAACGCTTCCCAGTCGTAGCGGCGGCTGGGAACTCTGGTGAGCCTCGTGGTGGGCACGTCGGCGATAGTCAGCAGCACCGGGCGGTGGTCTGACGTGAGATCATACAATACCTCGTGGCGCATGACAGCATTGACTCCGCGAGAGATCGCAAAGTCAATGGTGGTACCTCTGCGCCACATATCGTTGAAGTGGTAGTGTGTGGGCTCGTAGGGCCCCTCCGCTGTTAGTTCGAGCTCTTCCACGGCTTCGTAGATGCGCCTGCCCGGCTGTGAGTAGGCGGAGGAATTCCAGGCGGGATGCTCGGCGTTGAAATCTCCGGCCAGGATGGTCGGCACGGGGGAGTCCACTATGAGCGCCTGGAGGTCGTTGCGGATGTCGGTGGCGTCGCAGTATCCGCAGGGTCTGTAAATAGCAAACAAACGCATATCATGTCCGACTAGTTTGATATCTACCCCATAGGCGGAGAGGGTAGTCGGCTGCGGCGGCGGGTCCACCAGTTGGTGGATGATCGTCCTCTTCACTAGGACGGCTAGTCCTCTCCATGTGTGTGCGTTGAGAGGGTTCGCCTGGTCTAGGCGGTAGACCTGGTATCCGTTGATGTTGAGATGCTGCGAAGGCTTCAGAATCGTCTTGCAGATGAGCATGATGTCGATGTTCTGGCTGTGGAGAAAATGACGGAGCTCGTTCGTTTTTCCCGTTAGGGAATTCGCGTTCCAATATACAATTCGTAACTCTTTCTCTTTTAGGCCGTAAAAGATCGAGAGTGGCTTGCGAGCAAACTACTTACAGTTGCTGCTGTGGAGGTGGTCCGGCTTGGAACTAGCCAGACTTGGAGAGTTTGGAGACGGCCTCTGTAAACTGCTCCATGGCCGCGGCGAGTGCGGTGGTGATGTTTGTTAGCTGCTGAGCTAACTGCTGCTGGTTGTTTACCGGATCCGTTGCGAGCGTAGGCTCGCTGCGGGGCCGCTGCGGCCTCTGGGTGCGTGGCTGTTGCTGTTGCTGCTGCTGTTGTGCGTGAGGGTTCCCAGGCGCCATGAGAGAGCCCTGAGCTGAGTCCTCTACCTGGTTCGGCGTGTCCGATGCTCTGGTAGCAGGTCCGCGGCGCTGGCGTTGGCGGCGGGAGAGAGACCTAGTTCCCGCTTGCCAGTTGCGCGGCTCCTGTAGGTAGACCGGGCACTGTTTGTGGTTGGCTGGGTGGTCCCCCCAACAGTTACCACAGAGTGCTGGCTCGTCCTTGGGGTGCGTGCAGGCGTGCGACCACTGGCTGCCTGCGCAACTTACGCAGACGGTTGGTCGGTGGCAGCCAAGTGATGAGTGGCGGAAGCCCTGGCAGCGATGGCATTGCGGGGGCCCGCGTTTGCCTCGCCAGGGCTCCACCCGGATCTTCTCCGTGATGTGGCCGAGCTCGGTGATGTCCATGAAGCCCGGGTTCTCCTTCTCCGTCCCGAACAGCTTCACGAAGAACACGCTGCCTCCTCGTCCTCGACCTATGGAGATGAGCTTTACGTGGTCTACCTTGTATCCGAGGGCGGCGCAGCCCTCAGTGATAGACTGGGTGGTGGTACTTGCGGGAAGACCGCGGATAGCGGCCTTCAGTGGTAGTTGTGACTTCTTCCGGTGCTGGACAAACTTGATGCGTTTGTCCTTCTCGTGTGCCTCCTTCAGGTAGCCGATGACGTCCCTGTATTCCTCCCCGGCCCTGGGGAGGAACATGACGCCGTCGGGAGTCAGCGTCTGAGTCCGGGCCTTGTACCCGAGCTGAGCCTCGATGGTCTTGAGGTGCTGCTCGTAGTCCGGGAATACCTCGACCGAGATCGTGGGCGGCTGGCCCGTGATAGCGGGGGCTCCGGTGTCGGCTTCTGTGGGAAGAGAGGGATCGGCGTTAGCGCTGCGTTTACGAGATGTGGACGGTTTTGGCGGGGGGGACTTGATGGCTTGCGCGTAGGTGCTTCTCGGTGCGGGGTTGGTGGCCTTCTTCTTGAATCCCGTGGCTGCGGTTGGTGTTGCAGCGCTATCCTTTTCCACGGCTCGTCCTGATGTCGCTGGCTGCTGGGGTTCTTGTGGGCAGGCAACGGGGTGAGGGGGCCCGTGGGACACGGGGGAAATGCGGTTGCATTCCCGTTTTCCCTCCTGTCCCGGCGGGCTGTCCTCATCTCGTTGCCTCTTATGAAGGCGCGAGTTGGTATGCGCCTGCAGGGTTGAGAGTAGTGCCGCCTCGAGTGAATCGAGTGAGTCCTCGGGTAGCAATCCTCGAGTCACTCGCTTGAGTTTCTCAAAGATTGCCACCCAGGAAGCCAGGTCCAACGCGAGGTCGGCCGAGTCGTGGGTCGACTCGAGGCGTCGGCGTCGAAGTGGTCTGGCCGGCGTGGTGTTTGCGCCGGCCCGGCGTTGCGGTGGTGGTGGGGGTGACCTCGCGCCACGTGGTGGTAAATCACCACGTGGTGTTGAGAAAACATCACGTGGTGATTTTTCGCCGTCTCCCTGGTCCATGCCCACGTCCGCGAGCGATTCGGAGTCGCTGCTGTTCTCGTCGTCTGATCCGGACGGGGGCTTCTTCACGGGGCCGTCATCGGTCCCGCTTTCAGATTCGAGATCTGAGTCCGAGACCTCCGACCCCGTGTAGCTGCCCCTGGCCGGCAGACGCCTGCGTGGAGAGCCGCGCTCCGCCTCGCCCTCGGATGCGTTGGCATCGACCAGGGCGTCGGCGTTCACGTTGGCTGCTAGGTCCTCCTCCGGCGGCGTCGGTGTCCTCTTCTTTGGCGGCGTGCGTTGCGTCATGGTGGCCATGTCTGCAGTCGTCGGTGGTCGGCTATGTAATCCTGAGCGACGAGTACGAGTGCTCATCTATTTTATAGGATTTCTAGCGTGCTCGTACTAGTGGCTGGTATGTGCAGAATATGTCGTTCTTTTATTAGCCAATAATCTTAAACTATTACATGATTGTAGGAGGGTGTAAATTGATATTTATATGGGACATTTCTTCATAAATTAGTACAAAATTCTTATAATCTAGACATTTTGGGTATTACGACATAATATCAAAAAAATTAGACATAGATTAGTACTTAAGAACTAGACATGTACACACAATTTTTATACACTTTATTAAATTACAAAAATAAACAAATTGGTATAAATCGAGGAAATGATTAACTTAGATCTAGTTACACAAAAACAACAGTAATTTTAAGCTATCTGCGACATACTCTATGCACTTTTATAGCTGTAGCTGTAATATTTCATACATTTTCATTGATGCATTTGATTCTACTTGTAAATTTACATCGACATTCAGTCATTACGGCAACTTATGTATAACAAAAGAAGGCTGTCACTTTGACGTGTCAATAATTCCTACTTTAATCTAATATGAATACCACATAAAGGAGACCGTCAATCCCAGGCCCACTTGCGATATGGCCTCGTATAAGGTTTGTTCTGCAATTTTAAGCAAATACCCATTTTATTACGAAACTAAACAAAATATTTCATGAAAATGAAACGGGAATTAGAAATAGGTACATAATAAAAAGTAATTTCGTTGATCCTTCCGCGATCCAAATAGTGCTTAATAAGTTGCTAACGTCTTTACAGCATTGACATACGGTTAACTTTACCTGGACTGAGACGGAACGGACATTTTCAGAAAGGAGTTACGTTTACTTTGCTAATCTAGTTTATGATTCTAGTTTGACACTGTCAATGTATGACGTCATCGTCATCCCAGTCTGTCGCATGATGTTATAATTTTAAACTGGAGTTTACTCTTCGGCCACAAAGTGGGGCTGAAAGAAAGGACCTGCGTCTCGTTTTGACTTAGGACGTTATGACGGTATTATATCGTGCTCTTTCGATAACGAAACGCATTTTTTTTACAATTTAGTAATGTCTGATACTAGTATGGATTTATAAAAGTGGATGTGATGGTTGCACTTTTCCCCTAACCACAGATGAACCTTATTACCGTGCAAAACAGTCGTTCAGTTCACAGGTAACTAGAAAAAACGGTCAGTTGGAGGGGATAATATGGGGGCCTCGTTACAAAATTGACACACATTGACATTTTGACTTCTTGTCATGCTGGCATTATTGTCTAATGACGTCATAACTCCCTAAGTCAAAACGATACGCAGCTCCCTATTTTACTCTCTCTTTCGGCCTCACTTTGTGGCCCAAGAGTATACTCAGTTTAAAATTATAACTTCATGGATACTAGTAGTAGCGCACTAACAGTGCTAAACCTTATCTCTTTGTAATAAGTGCTAAGATTGTTTAGTTAATAGTAGCAATGATGGTTTGACAGCCATTATCTTTATTTACCCAAATACAAGAAATCAGCGGCAGGATCAAAATATGACTTTTTATTATTTTATTATGATTTTCGTTTCATTATCATGTCAGATTTTGTAGATATTCTTAAAAAAACCGGTAGTTATTTTGTGCTATACTGTAAATCATAAGCATGTACGCTTTTAAATATTGTCCTTATCACATTCATGTTTTTTCATCCCCGATTTCTCAATTTTCCCGTTAGATTTCATGAATATTTTATGACCACCCTGATCTAGAAATTAAGGCGAATGTTTTGATACCTATTTCATAATTATATGCACCTTTAAGATAAGCTTTAAGATAAGCAGTTCGCATACCGTCACGGGCGTTCAACAACCGATTTAGTGCGTGAAGTTGTGTGGGACGTGCTCAGGGCGCGAGAGACCGATCTGCAGGTGGCCGTGGTGTGCTGTGACCTCTCGCGCGCGTTCGATACTGCTAACCACCGCCTTATCGCGCGCAAACTAGAACACTATGGAGTTCGTGGGCCGGCACTTTCATTGCTGATGTCTTTTATGTCAGACAGATGCCAAATAGTGGTAGGTGACAGTGGTCGTGTTAGGTCCGAGGAGATGAAGTGTCTACTTGGTGTACCGCAAGGTTCATGCCTATCTAATACACTATTTAGTATTCTTCTCAACGACCTCCCTCAGGTCATAAAAGGTTGCAATATATATATGTATGCTGACGACGTAACGGCTGTCGTCACCGGAACATCGCATCAGCAACTGGAAACGAACATCAACAGTACCATTTACCAACTGAGCCAGTGGTCTAATACTAACGGTTTATCCCTGAACAAAAGAAAAACTTGCTGGATGAATTTCAAACTCAATGGCCACGCGTGCCAGTCGCTGACAGTGTGCGCCGGTGACGACGTAGTTCAGCAGGTGACGGAAACAAAACTTTTGGGTTTCACCATAGATAGCGGGCTGCGGTTAGACATGCACATTGACCAGCTATGCGCGAGACTGGGCAGCGCGTGCTATGCGTTGAAGCGCCTCGCCAGCACTGCAACCACAGATGTCGTCAGGACCTGCTACTTCGCCACTGTACAAGCGCCTATCTCATACGGCACCGAGATCTGGGGCAGAGCCGCGGAATGGCATCGCGTGTTCGCGTTACAAAGACGGGCCGTCCGCGCAATAGCGTGCGTTCCTGATGACGTCGACGCTCGCCAGTATTTCCGCCAATTGACATTTAACCCTGCCATGTATTTTCATCCAACAAGTAGCGCTCTTTACCCACACTAATCTCAATAGATTTACAGTGAAACAGGCAAACCCAAATCACCACTTACGTAGTAATAAGAACGCAGGCTGTCTTGCATCTGTGTTCCATAATTTATCAAAAGGCAAACGATCAGTCCATGTACTCGGCCCGAGCATATATAATCACCTACCAAAGATTATCAAGGATGCACCTTCCGTCCATAATTTTAAAATAAAATTAAAAAAATGGTTATTAAAATCACAATTTTATGACTTAGATGAATATTTCTTCCAACAATGTTACAAATAATATTGATTAAATAAACAAGTACATATTATATACTTACCTACAATTGTAATATGTTATATTGATATGTGACCAACTATGACGTGTAACCTTATGTTATTAATAAATTTTCATTTCATTTCATTTCATTTCATTATGAGCTGGGGCAAATCGCCTAACAAAAATTGACGATCTCCTTTGTCTAGTTTTTTATTTAAGCTTCTTAATAGCAACACTAGTTGCTTCATTTCTGTAACTATAATGTTTTACGAGTAAATGTTACTTTCCCCTTTTCTGCATGCTCCTATAATTAATTGCCTAACTATAGGTATACAAACGTTTCTCAACATCTATTCTATTTTTATCCTGTCCAGAAAAGAAGCTAAGTAAAGCATCGATCGCATTATGACCGTGACACAAGTTATCAGCAGGCGTTTGATCTGGCGCAATTATGCGGAACGCATCAGAGCGACGGAGCGCGAAGCGGGCCGGCGAGGCGCGGGCCGGCGCGCCGCGTGGACGTGACCGGCGCTACCGCCGCCGGCGCTGGCGGTGCTGCTGCTGCTGCTCGCCGACGGCGCATGCCCGCACGTCGGCGCCGCCGACCCTGCAGTGCTGCTACTCTTACGGGCCGCCTGCGTCGCTCCTCACCCCGAGGACCTTTTCTCGGAAGCTCGCTTTCATCAATACGCGCTTTCAATCGGCAAATCCACCTTGACCCAACGCAGGTTCCGCATTCTCAATTACGAAGGTAACTAAAACCTTTAAAAATATCTATTATGTTTGATATGACGCCTTTCCCCCGTGCTACCTAGTATAATTGACCCAGTCCCATGCTTATGAATTATGATACTTTGATTTTAAATCTAGAATTTTATAGTAAAAGTAGAAAGAGAAAAGTAAAAGACTAGAGTATTTTGGGAACAGTGAATTATGAACACTTTCATTAGAAGACATTTTAGGGTATTTTGGGAGTAGTTCACAAAGTGTGTATCAACAACGGGTGTTTTTGGGAATATGATAACATGGGACTAGTTTCTTATGAGAAGAGGTGATTATGAAAATAGAGTTTATTGACTATTAGTACGTTTTGGGATTAGTGCATTCGGTGACGGAAAGGAAAACCTCCATAACTCAGGAACAAATATCTGTGATAAACACACAAATAAATGCCCTGACCAGGATTCGATCCCGGGACCTCCTGCTTCGTATGCAGAGTCACTACCAACTGGGCTAGGAGGCCGTTAAGGTTAAGGTTGTGTTGTTATTGTATTATTAATTTTAAAATTAGAATCCGGCACCAGGATTCTGTTGTGGACAATAATTCGGCTACTATACTCCGCAGTATAGTAGAACCGCTTCTATATCTAGTATGCGGTAGATATTTTTTCGTCATCGACTCTTTGTGCACACTGCCATCAGCAAATCCTTTGATTTCTACGTAACGTATCCAGTTCATCGACGCGGCAGACATTCTCGAGGGCCTTAAGAGTCCGGTAACGATTTGAAAACGAAAATCGCTAATAATGAAATTGATAAATAACATGAATCGCATTTGATAAGATAGTTCGAAGCCTTGTTATTGCAAATATTAATATTTAATACCCTAGAAATGAATTCTTACGTGAATTGAGTGACTGTCATCCGTATCTGTCAACTTAATTTTGACTCCGTAATATAAAATCTATTTTTACCTTTGGCTACCCATTTTCGTGACAAAAAGTGCCCGAGAAAACTTATTTACACTTAAAAATACAGATGAAATAATTCTATGTCTCAAAAGTTTCTAATTAACCATATTTTTGAAAATAAATTGCGCAGATATCTCTCCTGTCATTCGCTCGACCATATTTTCTATCGTCACGCGCAAACGACGCTGTATATTGTGGTCAGCGGCAACTTGCAGGACCTTAAGCCTCCCCCGAAGGCCGTTCGCCTGGCTAAATCCACCACGAAGGCCCCGAATGCATCCAGAGACTACGCCCCAAATTCGCTGACAATGCCGCTGTCAACCATGCCTGTCAATGCTATAATTCTGTAAACATTAGACATGATTATTTTCAATAATCCAAGATTTTAAAGTGTTGAACACTCTAGGATTGTTTAGTGAAACTAAGTGCAGTTTTTAAATGTTTTCTGATGTTACGTCCACGTTGATCAGTGTTCATTAATAATTTTGAACAGTACCAACTTACAATCCTTAGACAAAATAGTGTATATAACGATACTGGCGTGCCTGATCGCCTTACTATTTTCATATTTTACTCATTTTGTATCCTTTTTGTTTATAGCATAAGTTTTTCTTTATATTACTTAAGTAGTTATTAGAATCTGTATGTCCCTATTAGCAAACAATATCGCTTCGCCTACTGCGTCGTTGGACATTAATGTGCGCTGCCCGCATTGTCCCCAGATTCGTTATTTCAAAGGTACAAAAGGTTTAAATATCCATATTGCAAAAAAACACAAACCCCAGGTCCCATGTTCGGCCCCTGTAATCTCTGTCCCTCCATCGACATCCATTTCGCAACCACACACCGTGCCTTCCGACCTACTTTTTTGGCAAACTATTAGTAACTTAAAAAGTACCCTACCAACTCTCAAACGCATACCCAGGGGCGCCCGCGTCGCAGTTTCTAAATGTTTAGCAGAAACCATAAAAACTGCCGTGAGTGAGAATTCAAAATGCGCCTGGGAAGAACTTCTGACATTTTCTTTCAAAGTTCTCCATGTTAATAAAGGCGATCAGAGTAATAGGTCCCTTACCGCCAAAATAAAAGAGAACTGCGTTCGCACTTCCTCTGTAAGTCCGATTACTCCCCAACATCACTCCTCCAAACGAAATACATCTAAAATAGTAGAAAACAAAGTAGCGGATGGAGATATTAGGGGTGCCGCACGCATAATTTTCTCCAACGACGCAATAGCTCCTGACAACCCAGATACACTTTTGGCTCTTAATAATAAACACCCACTTCCAGCAGCAAACTCTGTCCTGCCTGGCCCTCCGCTGACCACTGACGTGCCGCTTCAAGCTACACCAGGAGATGTTTTGGGAGCCGTCATGTCGTTCCCAAATGGCTCAGCCGGCGGCCTAGATGGCCTTACGCCACAACACCTAAAAGACGTCTTAAGCAGCGACTGCAACGGAACTCGTGACGAGCTCCTAAAACATCTAACATCACTGGTGAACCTAATGCTAGCAGGTGAAGTGCCTACGGACGTGACCGATATACTGTATGGAGCCAACTTATGCGCCCTCCTAAAAAAAGACGGCGGCATACGACCGATCGCCGTTGGCACTACTTTTCGTCGTCTCACGGCAAAAATAGCTTGCCGAGCCGTCTTAGAAAAATTGAGTACAGAATTCAGGCCTCTCCATTTGGGATTTGGCGCAAAAAGTGGCTGCGAAGCCGCTGTCCACGCCGTGCGTACCTTTGTGGAGCGTCAGGCCGGCGAGGTGCTGCTGAAAGTCGATGTGACGAACGCCTTCAACTCTGTGGACCGAGGCCCCCTTCTGACCCAAATAAAAGAAAAAATTCCCGAAACCTACCATTTTTTATGGCAGTGTTACAGTTCCCCCTCAAAACTTGTATATAAATCAAACCTTTTGGCCTCCTCTGTTGGTTGTCAGCAGGGTGATCCTTTAGGCCCAGCCATCTTTAGCCTCGCCATCCATCCATTCATAAAATCTCTAAATTCCAAATTAAATGTCTGGTACCTAGACGACGGTACACTAGGGGGTGATGCAGGTACAGTCTTAGACGATCTACAAAAACTAAATCTAATCTAGAGTCTATAGGGCTATATTTAAATTTTTCAAAATGCGAATTATTTATTTCCGACTCATGTACTGATAAGGACCGGATAATACAAAGTTTCGAAAATATAGCACCCGGAATAAAAATAATCAGTGAAAACCAGCTTCACCTAAGGAGGTGCTGCCCAAGCCAAGGGGCTGCCCTATTTTGGACCAATCTTTCGACAAATACATCAAGGATAAAATTCAAAATTTCAAATCTGTTTCCGACCGTCTATTAAACATTAACAGGCATACCGCATACACAATCATTCGATACTGTCTTTTTGTTCCTAAATTTACGTATGTTCTTCGTGGCAGCTATCTCTGGAAGCACCCGACCCTACTCATAAAACTAGATTCCCTGATACAAGAAACCCTATCATCAGTCCTCAACATACCGTTTGACGAGAGGTCTTGGACCCAGGCCACTTTACCTATACGGCACGGTGGCCTGGGGATACGCAAAATTACCAGTGTATCGCTGCCTGCCTTCTTGTCCTCAGTGCATAGCGCCCAGAACTTAGTTGAAAGCATTTTAACCCCTTCTCTCGGGGCCATGGAGGCTGCTCATTGCACTGAGGCCAAGAATGTATGGTCAGTGACCTGTCCCAATAGTGACCCGCCTACCAATCTTTGTTCTCAGAGGCAATGGGACGAGCCGCTCTGCCGACTAGTACGGAACAATCTAGTTGACACGTCAACTGGTCCGGCAGATCGAGCTCGTCTCCTTGCCACTGCGGAGTGGGAGTCGGGTCTGTGGCTACAGACTCTACCTTCACCATGTATAGGCACGCTTCTAGATGACTGTACCTTTAGACTGGCGACTAGTTTGCGGATAGGGGCAGCAACAAACGCTCCACATCGATGCCAATGTGGTACGATGGTGGATAGCCTCGGTCACCATGGCCTCTCCTGCATCAGAAGCTCTGGGCGTATACCTCGTCACGCGAGCATAAATGATGTCATCCGAAGGGCCCTTGTCAGCGTCAAAGTTCCGGCCATCTTAGAACCCATTGGTTTGGCAAGGGACGACGGCAAGAGGCCCGACGGTATGACGCTGGTGCCTTGGAGGATGGGACGGCCTCTGGTATGGGACGCTACGTGTGTAGATACTCTAGCCCCGTCCCATCTTCCAGGTACCAGCAAAAATGCTGGCAATGCCGCATCCGCAGCAGAAGACCTCAAACGCCGCAAAAACGCCACCCTCGGCAGTGGCTACATATTTGAGGCGTTTGGGGTCGAAACGTTGGGGCCATGGGGGCCGAGCGCGCGCCGCATCTACAATGATTTAGCGGCGCGTTTAATCGAAACAACGGGTGATCAGAGGGCTGGCCAATATTTTGCACAGCGAGTAAGTATCGCTATACAACGTCGCAATGCGGCCAGCCTTCTGGGCACCCCACCCATTGGCAGCGATTTAGAGGATATATTCTATTTGTAGGTAGTTTTTAGTTTATAGTTATTTATTACTTTTCTATTGTTTTGTCAGTTTGAATATACAATAAAAATGTCTTTTTAAATTCTTACATAGCTTGTTTAGTGAGGACGTTGATTCGTGCAATGTTGTCGCTTGATTATTAGTTATTATTTTTTATGGCCCCTAATATGTTTTATATTATCTGATTAAAGCATGAAGTATAGTTTGATTCTGTATTTTTATTTTTGTGAAATGCTTCAATACCTTTCCAAAAATATCACCTAAACTTCGGCAATTTTTCATAAAATTGCTCTAGGTAAACATACTCTCCCTTAAAAAATATATATGAAAATGAAAAAAACTGTTCCACTTATTCCTCAAACGACTCATTTTCCATCGTATTCATGTATTTTACCTACTACTATAACTAAATTATAATCAATAAAAACCTTACTCTTTTCACGTCTCTAAGCAAAAATCGCAAAATAGGTGTAAGATCACGGTGAATTACTTATAAATGAAACAAGAAAATAAAAAAGCGTTCCACTTATACAATTAAAAAAGAAACGTACTTTCAAAATATGTATACAAACTGATAGAAGTTTCGTTAGTTACTGCAAAATTGTATCAAAAAGTTGAGCGAAATCGAAAAAAAAGTTTACCGGACTCTTAAACAATCGCCCGCCTGTTTCATACGTACTTGGTTCCTTGCAGTATCTACTGACTGGACCCTTAAACGCAGTAACTAAATTAAAGCCTATTTTAATTTTAAAATAAAATTAATAATGCCATGAATTTTCAAACTACGGAAAATACTGACTTTTTGATGCATGGAGGCTGACTGGGGGCAAATCCCTTTCTTTAACTTTACTGATACATCTGAATCTGTTTTTTTAGTAATACGGTTCTAATTAAACTACGTCAAATTACCTATATTTGAAAAAAAAAATCACCTATAAGTCAATTCTTTGATAAATAAGTTTAATTTGTCAAAGGCTAACCACTGGTGCCGTACTCTTTGCTGTTCTTATTGTAAATATAGTTAAGGCGCGTAAAAACAAATTCTCAGAAATGAACGAACCCTTAGCCTAGCGCGTACTGAGCATTCATAACAAATAACAACAAAATGCATACAGACACCTGCGGACCGAAGTGGAGAGAGCTTGTAACTAGTGGCGCGTTAAGTGCCCTGAGCGCGGGCGGCGCGGCAGTGTGCGCAGGCTGGGCGGGCGCGGGAGCATGCGGTGCGTTGGCGGCAGCGGCACGCGCGCTGCGCCGACCGCAGCCGGCTGCCTGCGCCGCGTTGCCAGCGCGCGCCGCTGCCGCCGCCCGCCTCGCCACCAGCCTGCACTGGCGCCGGGTGCTGCTGCCACCGGCCGCCGGGGAGTGCGCAGTTATTCTCCGCGAAGTTGCAAGGGCCATCACTGCAGCAGGGTTAGCTGCACGTCGGTCAGCACTTACACTTGAACAATTGGCTTGGAGACCACATGGTAAGCGTTTTGAAACTATTTTATTTTTCTGTTTATGAACTTAAAGTTGGCGACTTTTCAAAGAAATCGCGAGTTCTCAGTTCGAGGCGGACTACTAGTATGTGTATAGTTTTCTTTTACATAATCGAACGAGCGGAGCGGAAGCGAAGCGAAAGTTTGTAAGATAGAAACAACTTCTGGCTACTGGGACGTCTCGGCATTTCGATGTCTTTTTGTTTTTGAGAGTTTGTTCCGCGATAACTTTAGTAACGCTTTTCTGATCTTCATGAAATTTGTTGGGGTTGTAGCAGAGATACATATAATTTGAGAATTCGTATATGAACAGGATCGATCAAGGGCTTGTGGAGCTAGAAGGCGAAACAAAATCTTCAGAAGGGTCCTGTTATATTGGTCTTATCGTTTGGAAGTAAGTAAATCGAGAGTTCTGAGTTCGAGGCGGATTCCTAGTTTATAACATGTTTCTGCCTGTTTGCGAAGCCTCAGCTTGACTTAGCCTTCTTAAGTGCACCATCTACGGCTTGCTAGAACTCGTTCCAATATTCATTATGTTATGGCGTGTTAAGAGACGTCTCCAGCTGGAATTACTTACAAAATATTTAAATTACACAAAATAAAAAAAAATAAAGTAGACAAAACAATTTAGACTCAAATTGTTGCAAATTAAAGGGCCTTCAAAATCGCTAAAGCAAACCTTATTTACTCGTATTAATAAACTTATGAATATGATTTGTAAAATAAAAAAGGAAAATATATAAAAAAATGTGTAGTTTTAATGTATTGCTCAGCCAGCACAAGTACGAGTAACTAGTTGTAGCAAATAAAGATGTAAATAGCCTTAACTAGTCCCAACAATATATCAAAAATCCAGGACTACATCACGCTTTGTGATTTTAGCAATTTTGATTGTTTAATTTCACGGGCCTATGGGTTTTTTCAATGAATAAGTGTTTCGACATTTTAGGGAATAAGGACCCTTAAAGCTAGGCCAACTTTACTAATACTAGTATACCTATCTTATACAATTACCAACCTACGCAAGACATTTGTTTGTTTTGCATTGTATTCAAGTTTTCTTTAGGGTTTCTTTAGGTACTAGATGTTGAGATTTGCGACGAAAATCATCTTAAATATGAAAGATTTTAAATACCTAAACTAAATATAACTTAGGATAGTGAAATGAATTTTTTTTTTATATTTCAGGTATTTGTTTAACTCGACAATAGATGTAGGTAGGGTAATGGTTATTGGTTATGAATTATCAATAAAGGGCCCTAAAAATAAGATTAGGTACGGAACCGCGTAATGTAACTTATATAAAGTCATTTGACCGTGATAACTTGATAAGAGAATAAGAAAGTAAGATAGAGACCCTTTGCCTCACTATGCTTTAACTAGTACTTATGTAATAATAGTGGTTTTATCTTGTATCTAGGCTATATATTTGGTATGACCGGCAGATTACGAGTATCCTGTAAATAGCAAATTACAAAATAAAATGTTACGGTAACCAAACCAAAAGGCGTCTTCGCGAGGTGTAACGTTATCATGAATTAATTACCCAACCAAAAATATCCAGACAAACCGTTTTTTGTTTATCGTTATGCCAATGTTAGCTAGGTATTCATTATAAAGCCCGACCGGTTGCATAACAATGGAAGACTGGTTGGTGTTTGTTGCAGTGGTTATCCTATGCGCGCCGCACGAAGGCGTCGGAGTGGAGGCGCTGGCGGCGCTGCGGGAGACGAGCTCGGCGGGCGCCGGACCCGCTGTGCTGCTGCTGCAGGTCGACCATGACCGGCCACCACCCTCCGCATCCGTCGCAGGCCGAGATGCCCAACTTACTTCTCTAATGAGCGATATCACTTTAGCTATAAGAAATTTGCCTTATACACAAACGAGAGAGAATTTGTCATCTAATCAACCTACGTATATTACAAAAACTCCAAATTTATCGAGTAACCTTGCGCCGTTGTATAAGAAAAGTTTTCCGACGCCGTTAGCCTTTGCGCTCGTAAACAACATAACTGCGCACCCTTATCGCAAAAAGAGAACTCGACAGGAGTCTGCTGGCATTTTACGAACCGAAAACGTCGTAAACACTATAAAAAATAACACATTACAGAGTCAGTTCCGAGGTTATTTTCCTGGGCCCTATAATAATACTCGATCCGCAAAACAAACATTTGATAAAAACACGCTCGAAGATAATGCGCGAATGGCTTCAGTTCAAGGCCAAAGATCAAATCTTATTCGCGGACGGCGCGGCTCAGGCGAACCGTTGGCGCCGTCCGGCGTCGGTGGCGCGCCGCCTGAGCCCGGATCGCCACGTGCCGCCGATACCATCCACGACTTCAACTCGATGCTACTTCACCTGGATGCTTTTCAACAACATGTTTTTCTATTACGAGTTGGTCAAACCGAGGAAAAAAGTGATTCTTGGGAAACTTTAATATATAGTGAAATAATAGAAAACCTTAATAGACAAGATCGAGCGGAACAAACTAGAATGGAGAGTAGCGAAATAGATCTTTATTTATATCAAAGAATAGTTGTTCAAAATGGAGCTTGCGAATGGAAATTTGTAACAATATTTAATTCAACGTCGACACGTTCACTCGACGACACCGAAGATTGGTCGACTATTGTAGAAGTATTGAATTCAACATATAACTTTGAAGAATGGAGCATAGAACATGCCGCTACCGATCATGATTTATGGACCCGGTTCGAAAATGGGATGCTAACAGTGGTGTTCATTTGTTGCGCTCTCGTGATGGCGGCGGCGGCGGCGTTCGTTACCCGGTATGCGGCCACGCGGCGTCGTCGGCGACGAAGACGAGGCGATGCAGTGCTCCTGGCCAGCGACTTTACGTTTCCGGCGGACGAGCGGCGCCGCGTGGGCGAAGGCATGGAGACGATGTTGTCGTGCTGGCTGCAACAACTTCACGAGTTTGGCGGACCAGAACTGGAGCGGCCTGACCTGCTGAAGCAGTCGCCGAGGTCTGCACCGCCGCCCGCCGTGGCCGCGCCTTCTGCACCATCTTCCACCTGCAGCGTCAATCGTCTGACCCACGATCGCCGCACTCGTTATAAGGTACTGTTTTATGTTTACGACTATACTGTTATTATACCAAATAATGTGTAACAATGTGTTAATATTCACTTGAGCTAAAAAGCTGTCCTCGTCTCATATTTAGTTAAAGGGATGGTTCCTATCGACCTGTTCTATACACCGAGTTTTTTTGGGTATATTGTTAAGGAAAGGGAAATATCGTGAGGAAACCGGACAGATGATGGCAATATCTTTCGAAAATAAATATAAAGTGTTTATGCCAAATCTATCTATAGGGTTGCCGAGCGGACCCCAGGGTGCATTTAGCCATGGTAACAGCTAGCAAGATGATAGCCCCATACCCAGCCGCTACTTTTTAGGGTTCCGTACCCAAACGGTAAAAACGGAACCCTATTACTAAGCTCCGCTGTCCGTCTGTCACCAGTCTGTATCTCATGAACCGTAATAGTTAGACATTTGAAATTTTCACAGATGATGTATTTCTATGTGTATGTTGCCGCTATAACTACAAATACAGAAAAACCGGCGAAGTGCTTCGCGCACAAAGGGTTCCGTACCATTATCTACAAAAACGTCGTCAATAATTCGTCGGTATCTTTGTTTTTTATGCATTTTGCTATTTTTATTTTTTGCATGTTCACCGATTATTTGAAGACGGCTGGACCTACTTAGAAAATCGTTTTTTTTTGAAAGGCAGTTAGTCCCATTGTCACCAGGTCAGGATCTGATGATGGGATGTTGGAGAAACCGAAGGAACTCTTCAACTGTTATACCACACACTATGGCACACCTATAGTGATTTGAGTATGTTTTACAGCAGCTCGAGCATTTGCTTTTGGAAATGAAGTCCGTTCTTTTTTGTTTAAAATAATTACAATATCAATTCAATCTCGGATTAATATTCGAAATGACATTGAACATGAACATGTCTTAATTTTCAATTGTTTGGTAGAGTTAATTATAGTTTCTACCCTGGTTGCATTAGTGACTGATATGAGATTTCATTATTTAGTATTTAATAAAAATCATGAATTTATTAAAAGTAACGGGAGCATAGCGAATTCGTTTCCTTAATCATACCTAGCTTTATGCTGAAAAATAATATAAAAAAAACACGGTGTATATTATGGTGAAGTTAGTTATCTTCATATCTCTTAGAGCAATATAATTATCATAAAATATTTGAAACATCGTTATAAGTGGCCATTGTAGCAGAAAAAATACGGCTTCTCGTGAACAAGAGATTTCCTCAGGCATGATTATCCCTTAGGTCCCAAGGATGGATTTGAGAAGTGGAACCATCAAGATTTTTGATGCAGTTTTTTAGGGAGGGGGGGGGGGGGGGAGGCCCTCAACTTTACTTGATATCTACATGAGTTAGGTCAAGTTTGGTATGGTTTTCGTATAAATCGGAGATACTGAATTCATGTATAGTATCAATTTGACACCGTTCCGAAGCCAAAAAAAACATGTAAAATAAGAATATAACTTAATTTGGAATTCCCTATTTCACAAGGAAAAAATCCATAACTAATAAACAATTATGAATTATGAAAAAATAAAATGGGCATTAGAGATTCCTATTATTCGTTCATTAAAATTGTTTAATGTCAAACTAAAACTTATATATACGGGTGTGTTAATAAACTGTTGACGGTAAGTACTAAAAATAAAAAACCGACCAAGTGAGTGCGAATTCTTATTCTTAACCTTATTCAACCTTATCATTCCACGATCGCAAAAAACATTTTGATTAGATTTTTTCCATTTCAATATTTAGTACCGTCAAGTTTTTTTTTAAATTACACCCGTATATATAATCTTTTAGTTTGACATTACATTTTTTTAATGAACGAATAGGGCTCTCTAAAGCAGTTTTTATTTTTTCATGATTCATAATTCTTTATAACTTATGAATTTTATCCTTGTGAAATAATTAATTCCAAATTGAGTAATTTTTTTATTTTACATGTTTTTGCTTCGGAGCGCTATCAAAATGATACCATAAATAAATTCGGCATCCGATTTATACGAAAATGATACCAAACTTGGCCCCGCAGCTTAACTGATGTAGATATCATGATAAAGTTGAGAGCCTCCCCCTACCCCACCCCTACGCCCCTAAAAATGTACATCAAAAATCTTGGTGGCTCCACTTCTCAAATCCATGCTTGGGTCCCAAGGAATAAATCATGCAGAGGGAAATTTCACGAAAAGCCGTATTTGACCTTTTTATGTCGTGTGCAGAAGCAACTATATCTATGTAATAATTTCGTAATCTTTAATTTGTAACAGGGTGATGCCGTCCACGTAAAATATTTGCCGTCGACGGGAGCCCTCGAAATAAAACGAAAAGCAACCGACGTGCTTCTTGTAATGCAAAGTATGCGGCACGAAAATCTTAATCCATTCATAGGTAAAGTGAATCTATAAAAAGTACTATAGGTCTTCAAATTTATTCTCAGTCTTCATAAATATTATTATTTCTCAAATCCGTTCCCAATCTTGATATATATTATTATTAATTAAAAACTTACGAAATCCCCGAAACCAATTTTGATAAGACATGTCTAAGCCAGACTCACTAGTTAGAAAACGTATTTTCAAATAACGCATTCGGTTTAACACTATTACCACCAGACCCACATAGCACAGACACCATACCACAGAGACACACATAGCGGTCAAACTTATAATAACACCCCTCTTTTTGCATCTGAGGTTAATAAAAGAAATTGTCATTAATGGGGTTTTTATAAATGGTATATAGTAGACATGTAACGATTATTATCTTGGATTTTCAGGTTGTTTGTGCGAACTGCGGCCCGCGTTAGTGTTCGACGCCTGCGGCCGCGGCTCCCTCGAGGACGTGCTGATGGCAGACGATATCAAGCTAGATTGGACTTTCCGGCTGTCTTTACTCACCGACCTGGTTAAAGGCATGCGCTATGTGCACTCCTCGCCGCTGCGACAGCACGGCCGGCTGACCTCAAGGAACTGCGTTGTTGATTCACGCTGGGTGCTCAGAATTACGGATTATGGGCTGCCTAGCTTCAATCATGCTCAAGGATTGAACCAGCCACCAAGGACCGCCAGGGGTGAGACGTTCATTACACAAGTAGACACTTGGCGACCCTTTTACTTAAAAACCTATGAAGAGAAGATTATAAATTGTTAGGTAGGCTGTCTCTTCAAGCTTCACTTCAGTTTCAGTTTGAATAAATGTTGAATAATCAAACTTGTAGGGTTTAACGGTCTCCTAGCCTAGTCTGTAGTAACCCTGCCCATGAAGCAGGAGGTCTCGGATTCGAATCTTGGACGATTTATTAGATTACAAATTCATGATTGCAGTTGGTGGCTAAAGTAATATATACATTATTTTTACATACTCGAGCTTGGCAGGTTTTTAGTGCGATTTTATAATCATTTTCTATAAACAGAGCTACTGTGGACCGCGCCGGAGATCCTGCGCGAGGAAGGCGGGTTGGGGCGCGGGTCACAGCCAGGAGACGTGTTCTCATTCGCCATCATCATGCAGGAAGTGATCGTTCGTGGCGAGCCGTACTGCATGCTCGCTCTGACACCTGAAGGTTTGTCTTGGTTTGCCGTCGAACGTTAACAAAACTTACGATCATCATCTTTAGGTTTATTTAAGATTTTATACACGTTTCATTTCATTTCAAACTTGTAGCGAAGGTGCCTTTGTGTTTTACTACGCTTTTACGCCAGTTAACTGATATAAAAATAGGTTTTCATATATTGTACATAACTTACTTTAGCCACGAAGCTTGCTGAAAAAGCGTCCTGGTTGGATTCCTTTAACATTTTACCATTTAATGGCCGAAAATCTGGACGTCAGGTAAACTTTGATAAAGGCTAACATAATTTTGTACAAGCTGATTTTCAGAGCAGGATAAATTGCTGTACTTTCCCTTTTTTTCGAACCTGAACTTGGTAGTAACCGTGAAACTACAAACTTTGCCTTTTAAACATGACTTTGCCCAACGCATCACATTTCAATATAAGCGAAATATGTCATAACTTATACACCGTGGGCCCATATAACTAGACAGATTTTAACAGTGTATTCCTGATCATATTTAGATACTAAAATGTCCTATAAACGTTTCTGGAATACGCCTAGTTTCAGAGTTAATACCAATTTTTAAAAAATAAACTTTTTATTATAACTCATCACAAAACGCCTTTCTAATGGCGTTGTTGCCACTATTGGACATTGCTTACACGTCCTTATTGACAGATATCAAAGTGACAAGGAAAACTTTGCAGAAACTAAATTTTTACAAAATAAAATTTACCAATTTGTTTTAGGCGATAATTTTATTAATAACATTTGCTTTTCATGTGCAATAAACATTCAAAAAATGGAAAAAAAACAAAGAAAAAAAATTTTTTTTTGGCGACATTGACCTAAAGTCACATAATATTTTTTCCTTCTTATGGTCTTAGAAATTCGTGGTTAAGATCTGTCGGGTTATTCCAGCCCACGGTGTATAACACATACACTTTAGTATTAATCTGTGGTTTATAGCTATATAATCATATTGTTAGCAACACTGACACTGACAAATGAACTGTCGCGTATCTAACTTCAGTCACGCGTGAGCCGGCTGTGATTGCGGATGTGTTTTTTGGTGGGCCAAAAGGACCTCAAAAACTGCGGTAGTATAGCGGTATAGGAATGGACCGTAAGCCAGGAACAAATTTCATGACCAATCGCGTCCCAGGCGATAACTTGTGAAGTGGTTGAGGGCGATGTATAATGAAGCCTCGTGAAGGTCAGCTGCCGCTCCGTTGGTGGGTTGAGAAACGGCAGCTATTTAAACACTTAAAAAAACGGTCATCGCGTCACGATTGAAAATTTGTCAGATGATAGTTTATATGCTCTTACAAACATGTAAAATCGTCAGCCGGCTGTATCTAGGTGGAAAGACCGTCAGCTGATGCCCTGAAGATCGTATGTTCACGTGACCAGCTGACGGTCTTTTCACTGCGATACAGCTGACTGACGATTTTTAATATTTATAATAGGATATAAACTATCATATCAACAAAGTTTCAATCGGAACGCGATGACCTTTTTTTTTAATCGATTAAATGTCTGCCGTTCCTCAACCCACCAACGGAGAGGCAGCTGGCCTTCACGAGGCTTCATTATACATCGCCCTTTACCACTTCACAAGTTGTCGCCTGGGACGCGATGACTAACGAAATTTGTTCTGGCTTACGGTCTAGAAAGTCCTTCAGCTATGTAATTTTAACTGTATTATAGAATGCGGCTCAGAAACGATGTAGAAGAAATTCTTAAATCATATCTCTACTATTTTCGTGATTATGGTAGTGGGCTAAGTCGTACTCTTCTACGGTACAACCATTTTTTGACCTACTATTGATCTACATTTACTTCTTAAACTTCAACTCTACCTAATTTCAGAGATCGTAGAGAAGGTAATGCGTCCGCCTCCGCTGATCCGGCCGTCGGTATCAATGGGTGCGGCCCCGCCTGAGGCGGTAAGCGTTATGCGACAGTGCTGGAGCGAGGCCCCGGACCTACGCCCCGATTTCCACACCCTGCATGACATCTTCCGACACATGCACCGCGGAAGGTTTGTACAAGCCTGGTGAATCAACAACATTACATATAAAGATAATGCGGCAGTGCTGGAGCAACACACGATACTTCCAACATATATGTATCTAGTAAAAAGAAGTAACAAAACGTTTACAGAGTAGTTCTACTCCAGCACTACAATTTGAATCGTGGTAGGGCTGTACCTAAACACTACTATCTTCAGCAGCTGAGCTGGGGAAATTCCTGTACCTACCTGAAACATAATGTCCAACTTTCAGGCACTCTAATTATGGTGACGAATTAGGTTGCAAGATCTACCCTTTTCATGTTTACGACCGACCTTCTCCTTTTGTCAAATAGGGCATTCACATATATATCTATGTAGTTAGGTACTTACTTCTGCCCTTATTAAACCATCAAATTTGTAACTGTGTTTTACAATTTTACAGCTAGCGTATTAAATATGAATAATTTTACAGGAAAATTAACATCGTAGACTCCATGTTTGAAATGTTAGAAAAGTACAGCAACAATCTAGAAGAACTTATAAAGGAACGCACAGAACAGCTAGACATGGAAAAGAAAAAAACAGAACAACTCCTGAATAGAATGCTTCCAAGGTACCTAAAAAAATCTTATGTAAAGGAAGATAGTTAGAATCGTATTGTACGTATTATTCGTTGATATTTGAGATAATATAGATATCCATTATATTACTTACAGATCTGTTGCAGAACGATTAATTCTTGGTTTACGCGTCGAACCTGAAGAATTTGAAGAAGTATCCATCTATTTCAGCGATATAGTCGGATTTACGGCATTAGCGGCACGAGCCACGCCTGTACAAGTTGTTGACCTCCTAAATGACCTGTACACTGTATTCGATGCAGCCATAGAGCAATATCGGGTGTATAAGGTAGAAACGATAGGCGACGCTTACATGGTAGTGGGCGGGCTTCCCAATCGCGCCCAAGATCACGCCGAAAGCATCGCGACCATGGCCTTGCATCTGCTGCACCTGGCAGGACGCTTCCGCATCAGGCACGCGCCAACGGCACCTCTGCACCTGCGTATTGGCCTGCACACCGGCCCCTGCTGTGCGGGCGTCGTCGGGCTGACGATGCCGAGGTACTGCCTCTTTGGTGACACTGTTAACACGGCATCAAGAATGGAATCTACTGGTAAGTGTCTTATACGTACTTGTCTAAGATCAATAGGGACTAGAATCAATGTTCCTTAGTATTCTCTATTTGCTAAAGATCGGAGCAATATCTTGTGTAATAAGTCAAATGAAATGAATTAAAATTCAAATGAACAATTACAGGTGCTGCATGGCGCATTCAGATTTCTGCGACAACTGCTGAGCGATTGACGACAGCAGGGGGATACCGTTTACGGTCACGCGGCTTGACGCAGATCAAGGGCAAGGGTGCCATGCACACCTACTGGCTGCTGGGCAAGGAGGGCTTCGATAAACCACTCCCGACACCACCAGCGCTCGAGTAAGTTATCGACGACATTATGAGCCATTTATTAGTAAGGTGGTGCGGAGCTATTGTAGCTAAGGGCCGATTATCTCGATATCTGTGTACTAATTCAGAAATCAAACTGATAAGAAGCATATTATAGAGTTATCTACATGTGACCAGAATTTAAAGCAAAGCCTGCAAATAAGTAATAAAATAACTTCAATGGTAAATGAAGACTACAATATTTTAAAACTTAAAAGATGATATTCCATGTCTAGGTACAATAACCTAACAAGCAGCTGAAATAACTTTATTTATCTGATAACAGGACTGAAGAAATCTTATTTGAGGCTGATAGTGAAAATGATAGCGAAACAATAACGCCTCCAACACAAACGAATGAAAATGGTAATGACGAAAAGCCGGAGATCCACGTCCAACGACAGCGCTCTGATGCGTCCACCAGTTCCAACAAATTTGGTACTTACTTTTAAATGTTTTACCATTTCGTGTTTAACACTTTCACGACCAAGAACCCGACTGTCGGGTTCTCTGTTCGTAGCTACTACGCGCTACATACGACGGATACGTGGCTACGGGAAACGAGCGTAGCGCATAGGGAAGTGTGGTACGGAGTGTTAAAAAATATTGAACTGGCCAATGACCAACTGCGGTCAAATATACAGTACATATTTAGCTAGTGAAGTCAAATAAGGCATACGTTACGAGACGTTATAAGGTAAAACTTAACCTTTTGACTGCCAAGCATTGAACAAAAATGACGCGCCACCGACGCCACGTAATCGCGTTTTGTCAAGTGAAATTGAACTTTGCGGAAGCCCGCGTAGGTGCCTATTGCATTAAAGCCTGTCGGCTGTAGCCGTCGTTGGCGTCCATGGCACAACTTTTTGATGTCGGCCACAGCCGACTGTGGCGGTCAATAGGTTAAATAGCATTGCTGGTAAATCCAATTTATATTGTAAATCAACATGACGTAGGTAACCTTAGTACTCTCATGGTTTAAAAACGCACATTACAACTTATTGTGGCCTAACATACAGTTAAATGAAACGCATACATAGACCCGTTTTCTTGGGCCCAACGCCAGCATACTCGTACTGACTCAAATCAGAACGAGTACATATGCTCACGTTAGGCCCAAGAATACAGATCCATGCGTTTCAATGAACTGAGTCATCTCAGTATTTCCTTTTATGTTGAAAGTATACCAAAACGTAAGTAACCACTTGAGTTAGCATTTGTTATGTATTTCCAGCTTGGCAGCGCTCGGGTGCAGTGTCGGCCGACAGCAGTCCTCCGCCGCGAGCGCCCTCCTCGGGGACGTCCACAGCAGCAACTCCGACTGACCTTAGCGCACCATATTCCCGTTACAGGTTTTTAAATATTCTAGTAGTATTTACTTATAAATAATTTTATATGGTGCGTGAGTGTAACCGTTATATTTTTTGTGATATGGTGCATTTTGACTTTAGTGCGTAAAGTATGTCATCCACGAGGGCATGTAAGCCAAAGCAACTCTGTACCGAAACAATGCAATCCTTACGGGATAGCTTGTCAAAATAGTCTCGAAAAGTAGCTAACTACAATCTACAATAGAGGCTTGCTATTGTTCCTTCAACTTCAGATGCCTGGCGGGGGGCCCCCGCGGTCTGCGCCGGCAGTGGTCGCTGGAACGGGGCGACGCGCTCGCTGTCGCTGCGGGCGCGCGCGTCGCGTTGCCGACGGAAGCCCGCTCGCCACCTGTCGAGCCGCTGGCGCTGCTAGCTGCGGCGGCCCCGCGCGCTGCTGCTGCGCGGTATCGCACGCGTCCGGACGCGCCAGGCGCGCTCATGCTGCTCGCCCATTCGCCGACACCTTCTCTGGCTCCTCAGCCTTCCGAAGACGCCGAAACTCCCAACTCGTGTCCACCTTAGGCGACTGGCATTTATAACCCCATATTGCACTTATGTCGGAATTTTTTATTCGTTCCGTCGTTGCGTCAAACTCGGCTCAACTCTCCATCGACAATAATTATTTCGGTAGTCAACTATTTCACGACGTCATGTAAACGTATGAATGTAAGCACGTCCCTCTCCCCACGAGGTCTGTTTACTCACCTCCGTTAACTTAGAACGTTTGTTCTTAGAGATTTTAACCTAATGTGTTGTAATGTAATTAAGTCATTAGAAGTAGCATGTGTAAAATTATTTTTTTTACAAAAGCACTTGCAACTTAAATTGTGATTTACCTCGGGTGATTTGTGTATTTTTGAAACTTTTCATTATTATAGTAATAAATATCTTTTATCATATAGATAATGTTGTTTCATTATATAAAAGCACCAATTAGTCGTAGGTTCTAAGTCGCGCTACTTGTGAATTAGTGTCTACAGAGAATGATAATTCATTAGTTCCCATATACACTCAACAACAATTTTAGTAAGATGTAATACAAGATCTAATAATTAATTATATTGGTCTCCGCAATTGCAAGTACATAAATCGACAGTTTTCAGATCGAAGCGCACTACCTACTAAATAATTATTTAATGTAAATGAAAATGCTTAGTAGTATTCAGAGCAATGACGCGTAGTTTCAGTGACCGCGAGGCAACCGGATGGCTCGCGGTATTTAAGCTGAAGTGATGGGCGGATGGCAATTTGTTTCCGGTGTCTGTATGTGATGATGAACAAGCTGCTAATTTTCAAGCGGTTGCCCGATAATTTTTTTTTATTCGCTCTTTTTTATTTTGTATAGATTAATTTTGTATAGATATAGTTTGAGTCCTGGTAAAGGATAATATATAGTTTTAATCCCGAAAATCAACCCTGGTGGGGGTGAAAATGGGGTTGAAAGTTTGTATGGAGAATTTTTAACCGCTGAAACGATTTAGATAGAAATGAGTGTGGAGATAATTTGAGTCTCGAGAAACGTCAAAGGATAGTTTTCAAACCCGTGTGGGGGTGAAAAGGGGGTTGGAAGGTGGTATGAGGAATTTTTTACCGCTGAACTGATTTAGATGAAAATTGGTATAGAGATAGTATGGGTCTCGAGAAATGACAAAGGATAGTTTCTTTTTCAAACCCCCCCCCCCCCCCCCCCAATCTTACTTTCGAACCGTAGGTCCAAAAAATTTAAAAAAAGAAAGGAACTGTCACCCGTCCATGCTTTAAATTTACCTTTACCCGCTCTTAAGAAATATTTGAAAATGTCATGAATGTCAAAGGGTTATTGCAGGTTCGAGGACTATATATGACGTACAAAAATGCATGGCCCAAACCAAAAAACTACTACAAAATCATCTAACATTTATAGGACACCGTTTAGGTAGGAAATAGTAGTTTATGTAACTGTTACGTAATAAGGGTCCTTAAAACATGAGTGTGGCAGTAGCGTGCCCAGAGGTTTGGAGTAGGGCAAGCCTAAAGACATGATTTCGTACTAACTATTCAATATTTATATACTCAAAATGTCATCATCTTTCGAAAAAAATATGCTACAACAGCAATATAAGTTATTTAGAATGAAAACAACCAACAATCTAGCCTAGTGTATTTTGTAAGCAGCCCTACTAAATTTTCGCTTATGCAACTGGTTTATCTGAGACATGCCTACAAATAACACAAGCCGGGTATTAGGATTAACGACACATTGATTTTGAACAAACTTCAGAGATTTTACCTTGCCTTTGTTGATTGAACTTGAACTCGTAACCTCACCTCACCACAATACCATTCAATTCACATTTACTTGCTCAAACAATTAATTTGCATATCAAATTCGACTTTTGTAATATAATACACTTGAAGTTGTCCGTTAACGCTCACTCGTCGCGCGATCTTACGGCATGCGGCCAACTTCACACCAAAAAGCTGGTTTTAAATCGCCGTATTTTGCTATAGGTACACTGGGCAAAAATTGTTGCTCGTTGTACAGACACCAATAGGGCGATTTGTATAGGCGAAATGAATGCCCGCTTACATGCCGCTTGCAAGGCGGCGGCGGCGGTGAGTGCGAGCGGGATAGCATGCGCTACGTTTAGTTTCGTTTGCCTCAGTCGTTTGCGCGGCAGTGGCGACACTTTGTTGCGTGTGTCAAAATTTATAAACAGCTCACTCGAAATAATTATTACGGGTTATTTAGCGCGACGATTAAAATACGTAATTTCGGTGAGGCAACTAGGGCAAGCCCGGCTTTTGGGCTTGTATGGAAGTACCGCCACTGGAGTGTGGTTTTCATAATAAGATCACACGAGTGTTTTAAGGCCTAATTACGTACAGTTGCATACACTGATTTATCTACACTCATATTATTTATCCTAAATGCATTATTCGGAAACCATAGAATGGCCGCCATTGCACCGCCATGGCCAACTCGATTGTGCCGGCGGTCGCGCGGGCGCGTATCGGCGGCCGCGCGGAAGCGTGCAGGTGTACATTATGTTATCAAAACTCATAACACATCAATATTTGAGTATGTAAAATTAAAATTACGTTACTGATACAGATAAATAGTAGATTGTTTGACAAGGGTCTAAAGTAAGCCATATTACCACGAGGTGGTTATTTTCCCGAACGAAGTGAGGGAAAATTGTTCGAGTGGTAATATGGCTTTTAGACCAGAGTAATGCATACTATTTTTCACTTCGATTGCGAGAAAATAAGATAAAAATACTTATTATTTACGCACAAGAACTAAACTAAGGTTAAATTATGGTTTAACTTGACGGTCTTTTAATTTATTTAACTTCTTTGACATAGATACAAAATATAAGCACCTCGAATAAATGCCACAGACGACGGTATAATTAGCTCTTTAAAGTAGCTATTAGACATTGCAATTTGTAGGGTCCAACCTGTCGGGTTGGTAGGTGTAATGGTACTTAGGGAGTAGGAGTCCCGATCTAGGGCGATCAGCAGTGCCCCGATACCCGCAGCTGTTTATGGAGGTCGTTAGAGTTATTTTACCTTTTTTATTTATAATGTTAGCCATTTTCTACACATTCCGTCTGGTTTTTATTCAATATAAAAGTTAAATTGTGTAGATTCGCTGGTAATTAATATATTTATCTAGTTTTGTATTTAAATCATAGAAGGGTTGGGCAGATGAATTTAGATTCAGGCAGCTCGAGCGGTCATTTAAATATCTATAATAAAAAAAGTTTCAGATTTTATTTAATGTGTACTGTTATGAGTACTATCACCGTGCTTCACCAAATACTTTTTTTTGATGTTTTGAAGGCATCTCTGTAAACGTTGAGCTAGGGTCGGTAGGGACGATTTGTTGGTGAGGTAGGGTCGGTAGGGGCGATTTGTAGGGAAAGTGTAATAACGTGCTTTGGGGCCGACAGGAGTTGGACACAACCTATTGGGCCCTACAAATTGCCATGTCTAATAGCCGTTTAAACAGTTTAAACACGCTTTAAAGCGCTTCCAAAAAATTACAATCCTTTTTAATGATTGTGAAGTAGGAACTAAAAAACACCTCACGTTTTTGAAATAAATTGCGTTTCCTCATTGGTCGATTTTAACATTGCTGTATTCTGATTGGTTGATATTAAATACAATGTTTTTTTAAGGACTTTAATTATTTACACAGTATACGCACCAAAAAAGTATCTAGCGTTCCGATTAACTTCGATATGTGTGTTGTGATTGGTGGATTTAATATGGTGAAGTGTTCCGATTGGTCAATTTAAAATGTTTTGTAAATCATAAATATGTATACATACTAGCCCTAGAGGCTAAATGTACTACTTTAGTCCGCCTTGGTAAGCATAATACGACACACTTTTTGAGCATGAGAAGTGAAAAAGCTTATCATAGTAAAATCGGTTGTGGTAATGCTAGCATTGCCTACCGTTTTCGAACACGTTTTAGAGAACTTACAATGTGAGTGTAGATAAACATATCAAACGTTTTGTGAAGCAGTCAGATTAGGATTTATTTTTCTTTATAATTAAACAATAGGTACATTATCTGTCTCTCAAGCTGTTTTGATATGTCTTCTTGAAGAACTACGCCTTATTTTGTATCTTTAATATCTAATAATGTATTACTACTGTTTTGAAAAAAATAAGTCCCGTCGAATTTCTTTTCGGTCATAACATAATACTTCTTGGGCCAGAGGTACACCTCTGGCCCAAGAAGGGTTAGAACCGGTGGTAGTTTTGGAACGAAGTTCCTTATCGGACGGATCGCGGATCCAGCCTAGGCGAAAAAAAGTCACGTGACAGTCACGAAAAAGCGTCACGTCAAGAAAACGCGACACCCATACGATTGAGAAACATGTAAAATGGAAAGGAATAAAAAATATATAAAATAGAATAAAGTGAAGTGAAGTGTAGTGAAATTGAGAAGTGACAAAGTGATAAAAGTGAAAAAAGTCGAGAACCTTAAAAGTCGAGATTTTTAAAAATGTCGAAAATGTCAAAAATGTCAAAATTTTCAAAATTTCCATAATTTCCAAAATTTCCAAAATTTTCAAAATTTCCAGAATTTCCAAAATTTTTAAAATTTCCGAAATTTCCAAAATTTCTAAAATTTCCAAGATTTCCAAGATTTTCAAGATTTCCAAAATTTCCAAAATATCCCCAATTTCCAAAATTTTCAAATTTTCCAAAATTTCCAAATCATACAAAATTCTAAAATTTCAAAATTTAAAAAAAAATGCAAAAAAAATTAAAACCACAAAATTTACGAAAAAGTCAAAATGAAATAAAATTAAATAACATAACTTCGTTCCAATCGCACTCGATTCACATACTTTCCACGACACTCACGTATTTTATTTTTCTCTGACGTTCATTATTGCATTGTAATGTGCTTACATTGACGAATAAATATCTTGATCTACACCAATATCATAAATCCTCTATTCCGCGTTCAGAACCGTATGTAATTAATTACCAACATTATTGCAACCAGTAACGTAACATCAGTGTATTATCTGTGACAGTGTGGTAAAAACGTATGAAAATTCATTACCTACGGTAACGTAATGGAAATTCGCCCCCCCGACCGCCGGCGCAGTAATGTTGGTCATGGCGGTGTAATGGCGGTAATGGTTTCAATGGATTTTTAATATGTGTGTAGGTAAAGCAGTGTGTGTGTATGTACATAATTAGGCCTTATTACGTAACAGTTATATCGCCATGTCCGTCCGTCTGTCCGCGGTCTAGCTCAGTTACCGTTCGCACTAGAAAGCTGAAATTTGGTGAGGCCTGATAAGAACTTTCAATAAAAACTATATTGAATAAAATCGGTCCAGCCGTTTCTGAATTATTAGTCAAAAACGCATAGTGAAAGGAAGTGCCGAATAGTAAAATGACGTAAGAGCCGCCAAATAAACGACCTTTTGAACGGATGTTTTGTAACAGGGCAGCATCTACGAAACTCTACACGGAGCATCGCCCGACATGCTCTTGGCCGGTTTTTTTTTGCATTGTTATCCCGGAAATCACCCCTTAAGGATTACTAATTCCAATTCCAGAAAATCCCCAGCTAGGTTATACGTTTTCTGCATTTGTGACCCCGCCCCCCCCCCCAATTTCAACCGCGCCTGTTCTTACCTTTCATGCTTTGACTGATTTGACGGGAGGATCGATTTGGATGATATTTGCAGTAGACATAAACGTATAAAAACAAAAGTGGTCCTGTATCGTTCGATATACACCTACTATATTCTCTATGTCGTTTAAATCATGCCAAAAAAAAATTATAAAAAAAAGGATTCATTTATGAGTGTAGTTTCATTTAGCGGTAATTGTAAAATATTTTATTAGGACTACTGTCCTCTAGCGTATCCATCTGTCAACTTTACTTCAAGTTCCGCCTCCAGGGTAGCGGGAGAGAAATTAGGGGTGAATTAGCCGCTTACTGACACAGACCGAATTCCACGCGGGCGGAGCCGCGGGCACAGCTAGTATATATATATATATATATATATATGATGTGATGAGACGTACAATCAACTTATCTTTATCGGATAAGTCAAGATCAATGTAAAGTGCTTAACATATCATGTCTCGACATGACATGAAATGAACAAGGAAGACATCAAGTTTTTTTTATTGTCGAGGTTACAATAGACTAAGAGGTGACCCGGTTACAACATAAGACACGATAACAAGAGCAACGAAACTCCTCTAGTTAGTTTTCTACGCTATCCTTATTTTATTATTAGATCCGGGCATCAGCTATTTAATTCATCGATAGAGGTCAGAGTGACAGACCGGCAAAACTTTTTGGCAATATTATCCAGTCCACCCAGCTCTTTGCTTCTTTTTTCTGGTGGAGCATTGGCGGAGCAACTTCACACCTTTCTCAATAACATATCTTCACAACCTTTTTCGCTGATATAATTACCTACAGACTTGTAAGTATATACACCGTGGGCCCATATAACTAGACAGATTTTAACAGTGTATTCCTGATCATATTTAGATACTAAAATGTCCTATAAACTTTTCTGGAATACGCCTAGTTTCAGAGTTAATACCATTTGAAAAAAAAATACACTTTTTATTATAACTCATCACAAAACGCCTTTCTAATGGCGTTGTTGCCACTATTGGACATAGTTTACACGTCCTTATTGACAGATATCAAAGTGACAAGGAAAACTTTGCAGAAACTAAATTTTTACAAAAAAAAATGTACCAATTTGTTTTAGTCGGTAATTTTATTAATAACATTTGCTTTTTATGTGCTTTAAACATTCAAAAAGTGAAAAAAAAAACAAAAAAAATTTTTTTTTGGCGAAATGTACTTAAAGTCACATAATATTTGTTCCTTGTTTTGGTCTTAGAAATTCGTGGTTAAGATCTGTCGGGTTATTCCAGCCCACGGTGTATAAAAACAGATTAAAAGAAACCTTTTGTAAACAAGGACTTTTATTATTCATAAAAAGAACTTATAAAACTTAATGATGGTTAAGTAGTTACTATATCAAACTAAAACTACTATTAAAATAAACTAACTAAAACTAAAAAACCTAACTTAAAAATAAATCACTAAATACTTAAACCGAGACCCTTTGGCAGGCTTCCCATCACGCAGGCAGCATTCCGGCGCTGTATTGCAATAGCATTCCTTTGTGCGAGAAAGCAGCCCGCGCGAGGGTCGCCTGTTGCCTCCCTCAGGCGTTTACTGAGCTCCTTGTGGAGTCCGAGCGTTTCGACGCCAAATGGTGTGAAATCGTACTGGGCGCCGAGACAACTATACTTAGTGACCTTGAGGCGCTCCCGGGCGTCCGCCGCCGCTACCGCTCGCTTACTGGTTGCTGGGAGTTATAGTGGGGTTGTTTAGCGACATAAAAACGTCGAACCTCAAAATTTGATGCCAAGTATAAAATTTGGCACAGTTGTTTCTTGTCCCAAGAAAAGCTGATTCAGATCGGTACCCCAAGATACCCCCCTTCTGGCGCCGGGGAGGGGGGGGTTAAAATACCACTCCACCCGGCTTCATTCAAAAAATTCTAACTATTCACGTTTATCTAATAGGTCAAGATTGGTATCAATTTCGGATAAAACGACCATGTAGAATTCGTTTCTGGTATTAAAAAAAAAACAATTTACTCAGTAATATTTAAAAAATATATATGAAAATCGAAAATCTTAACTAAAATTTTTATATTTCAGTCATCATAAATATTAATTTGCTAGTTTTTTTCATACACTAAAAATACTATATTAAAGCATATTTCATCTAAATTAAAGAAAATATAACATTTAATAACCATTACTAACAGCAAATGGCATTAAAAAAAATTGCGTCGTGCGTCGTGAAATTATTTTTACCGCCGTCGGCATCCGCGGTCAAAATATCCAAATAACGCACTGTAGATAGGTACCATGTAAACTTTTATTGAAATCGATTATATATATAACAAAGATAAAAACCGTACCTGAAGGAATGTAGCATTCCGTCAGAAAAAGGACTTTTAGTATAGGATTTGAGTGCGCAACCTCTTTTCCTTGTGCTAAAATAAGCCAATTTGTAATAAGAATAAAAAACCGTTACTTATTTAAATTTAAGAAATGTGGACTTCTGTTAAAAAGGTAACGTAGAAAGATTGGTGCTTATATTTGTATAATAGTATTGCTTAGCGTCAGTCATTATATATCTTCAATAAGTCGCTTACCTGTCATACAAAATCATCACATATTTTTGGAGAATGCTATTGGCTTCTGCTATTGCTCCATCTTGAAGTAGTTTAAATACTTGTGTGGCCGGGTTAAAGGCGTTCCGAGCTTCAAAGGCACTTTTCTTAACTCTTCCATTAAATAAGGATACTGTGTCGCATCCAGTGAAGGCATGGAACACGGGCAAGACTGACGCTTTGTCAGGGCCTCACAGAAACAAAATAGAGTTTAGTTTGCGGAATGTATAAACTATATAATGTATGGCTATTATAACAAAATACTCTTACCTAAAAGAGTGGCATGCGATAAAATTGTAGTTTTTCCCTGTGCCAATATGAACCTACGATTCCTGTAGTTGAAGTAAGCGACCTATTGAAGAGTTCAGGTTTCAACATGTAGTTGAAATTTAAACGTTTTTAAGTTTCCTCATATTATTGCAGGCCGAGTCTCTGCTCAACGCTAAATGAATTCCGGAAGTACTTCTTCTTCTTCTTCCTAGCGTTATTCCGGCTATTGCCAGGGTCCACTTTCCTGCTCGCTTTCCTCCACTTTGCGCGGTCCTGGGCATCTTCTTTTACGAGCCCGTTTTCACTCATGTCGGCCTCCACGACATTTTCACACAAATTTGTATGTTTTCCGGAAAAGTACTAAGTAGTTCAGTACCTATATCTTTGTGTAACTAATCTCTCGTGATCTTAGTAAATTAGAAATAAAATAAGCTTTAGCGAGTGCTAAATAGGTACAGGACCTGTCAGACATGTAACCTTTAAACTTAAATCATTCGCAATAAAAGTGCCAGCAGGGTGTCAACTATTGGGAATTAGCGTTTCGAGCACTAGGGCGTTTACCTTACCATGTAAAGTTTTGTGATACAATAAATTGTAGACTTGTCGATACAATTTACATATTTGTAAGAATTGTCCACTACAAATTTGTTACTTGTATATATTGTGGTACGCACACTTGTATAATTACAAACTTGTAACTTGACACTTGTAAAATTGTAATTGTAAGTTTTGTGGGATAGGCCACAGGGCTAGATCAAGGCATATGATCCCTATGTAGTCTGGTGGCCTGCGAAAGATGTGACCGAACCAACAAAGGCGTTATTCTTGGAGCTTCTCCGCTACGTCACGAACTGCGAGGCTGCCGCGTATGTACTCATTACGAATGCGATCAGCACGTGTAACGTCGCACATCCACCGCAGCATCTTCATTTCTGTAACGCAAAGCTCCTGAATATGCCATCCACGAACCGGTCACGTCTCGCTTCCGTATATTAAGACCGGTCGGATGATGCACTTGTACACCAACCCCTTCAGTCTTAGTGGAATTCTGCGATCGCAGATGACTCCTGTGACCTCTCGCTATTTAGACCAAGCTGCGCTGATTCGGGCTCGGATGTCGTGGTTAATGGACCCGGACTCATGCAGTACGGATCCCAGGTACTTAAACTTGTCCGTTTTGACGGCAAGTTCGTTCCCTATTTTGATAGGAACGGGATCAGTACTTCCGCAGGCCATGTTATATTCGGTCTTCGAGACATTTAGCTTTAGACCACCGTTCTCTAGCGATCCCTTCCATAGGTTCACCTTTCGCTCTAGTTCCTATTTGTCCTCGTCCGTCAGTGCAATGTCATCTACATACATGAGCAGCCACGGCGGCGGGTCCTGGATTTCCGCCGTAACAGCATCAAGCACAACACTAAACAGAAAAGTACTAAGGGCCGAGCCTTGGTGCACCAACTGTGATCGGGAAGGGTTAAGTGTCGCCAACAGCGGTCCTCACTAGAGAAACCGAGTTACGGTACATATCCCGGATAATGTCATCAATTTTCACCTTTAGTGCCCACCAGATCATCAGACGAGGGCTGCAATCGAAAGCATTTTGCAGGTCATATTCTGTGACTAAGATACGTATATGTAGGTACATATTACCAGATATTACATTAAATAAAAATAAAATTTAGCTAGAAAATGTTTATTTCTTTGATGATAATCTAATAACACGACAATTATCGCTAAAAGATAATAAACTTTGTCGACCTATCTTAATTTATCTATCGTATATTTATCACAGTGAGATATTACTTAAAATAATGATTATTATTATTTATGAATGCCACTTAATGCATATAAAGTATTCTCGCTATTAGATATCCGTAAAGAGGTATATTTATATACTCATTTGTATATACATGTACATGACGACTTAGATTTAATTACCCGCCCGAGCGACCAAGTAATTTCATTTTCTTGTGTGATAGCTTGTTGCCGCTACCGAAAACTAGGAACAGCTATCATAAACAGCTCCAATACCTTCTCCACATGTATATACAGCACACTAAAGGGGAGGGTTCAACTATAGTTCGTTTTTTTTTATTTAAAAATTGAAAAAAGAACGATGTACTTGGTTCTTTATCAGGCACGATAGATGTCACAACTGTCAAAGTGCCTACGCCGCCATTAAAAATACTTAAATATATTAATATTTATAGTGAAGCCATGCCTACGTTTTTGTAAATGTTACATTGAGTATTTAACAATATTTTAATAGTAGTCATTTGCACGAAATATTTTATTTTTATCATTGTTAATGTTCTTATAAATGTTGCACAATAAAAAACCTAGAGAAGAAGAGGTTCAAAACGGATGGTCCGATTTTTTTATATATTTTTTCGCGTCATTTGTCATTCATTTGTATCTCTCAACCATACCTGGATAGTGTTTAATGGTTAAAGCGTATTGTGATTATTATTTAAGTAAAGGTATGTGCTTCCTCTATTATTGCGTGCGTTTGGTTGGAGAGTTATGGAGCAATCAGAGGCAAGCAAGAGTGGCATACAACAACAAAAGCCACCTCACTGATTTAAACTTTCACGGTTTTTACACATATCTATTTGTAATAACGGGACTTAACCGCGTATATATTTCTAAAAATTACCTTCGACGTTTCGAGGACGACATTATCCCCGTGGTCCCGAAGAAAGACTCTTGAGAGAGTGAGTGATGCAGCTGACCGTACGTGTGTCACACAACGAAATTGTGTTTTTATTGTTATGTTGGATTATGGATTATTTATTCACAAATGTCTCTAAATCATGGTAACTAATCGTTTGTTGGTGTCCTTGCAGTGTGTTTAAATTTAACATTCAAACAAAACAGGTTAGTACAGGTTGGCAACTACTGTATATGTTTACTCAATTTCCGATCTCAAAATAACGAACTACAGTAGTCGAATGGATACCACTGTGTAGGACACTTCCTATTTCCACTCGAATCAGACATAACCGGGTCCAGGCCTGCCGAACAAACACGTGACACTTTGCACCTATTTTTTGAAATATGAATGTGTTTAAGTATAACCAAAAGACAGAACGGTAGTGTCGGTGGTACAGCCTTAGGCTACAGGCTGAGGTGACATAAGTGTTTAAAAGGATAAGCTAATATCGCTTCGAACCCTATACTAGCTCATTTGGTCATTGCAATGCATTTAAAGCAGCTATTAGTGGTACAGCTAATGAATTTTACAACTTGAACATCAACACGAGCTAAAAGCAGCTGTAGTGAGCAATTGAGGTCCTAAACAGGCGATAAATAAGTATTATATAATTCTATACTTACTTATCGCAAGTTGCTATACTCTTTTATACGTATGACTTACGGGCTTTAATTTTACCACACCTTATCACATCTTATGTAGTTTGTCTTACTTACTTACAGGCTAAACTATAGCACCATATTAACGCAAACATCGTATCAAGCATGTAAAATAAAAACAATAAATTAGAATGGAAATACTTACTTAAGTAATTGCAATAAGATTTTTTTACTGTATATTGTTTTGATACTTGTACCGCTATACTTATTTAGCGCCTAATATTAGTTAGGTGATTGTATAGTATTCCCTCCCAGGCCGAAAAAATGTGTATAATCAGGGTAAAGATGGGCATGTTATTTATTTCCCTGAAGCGAGAGCTTCGATGCACTCGCGGTCCAGGCGCAGCGCCGCGCGGCCTTCGGTGACGGCCATGTCGCGCGCGCCTAGCTTGGTGTAGAACGCCAGCGCGTTTGTGTTGTTCTGCAGCACGTGCCAGTCTATACGGTGCACGCCTTCGATCACCGCCCGCTGTCAACCAGAAGAATGAATACAGAGGTCGGCAAAACTAAATACGAGTATAGGTAGGCAGGTGAGTCGCGTCCGATTCCAGTTGCGGCTTTTAAATTTTCTCAAAGATATGTTCACATTAATTGGACAGCGCAAAACCAAGTTTTTTTTTTCAATATTACAAAGTGACACAGTTCTATTTCGGTATCTATGCTTATTTCTAGATCTGGACATCTGGCAGCTGTAAAGTGGTGGAGGTCAAAAAAATGCAAACCACTTCAAGAAAACGAATCCTAGAGTTCTGCGTTTGATGCAATATGATGAGAAATTATATAAATAATTAGACTATATCATTGCCAAAAGTTTCTGTTAAGGGAAAGTAGTGCCAAACGACGTATAATATAATTCATAGTTTGCGCCTACAGTTTTTGTTTCCATAATAATAGGCAATGTTTTTGTTCTAATGTTAAAATATAGGCCGTCATTTTTATTTCATATGAAAACTTACAGCTAGGGTAACAAGATAGGCAGTAATGTAGAAACAGTGAGCCAATTAAAAGTTTCCACAGGTAGTTATAACTATAGTCAGTGGTGTACACTTATTTATACGGAAAATGATGATGATGGAATTTCCATTTGCAGAGCTAATCCTATAGGCACTGGTCCCATCGCGAGCGAGTAAGCTATGAGCTATCGGCTATTTTCTAGCCCAAGAAACGAACAAAAGATAATCGCTTCCGTGTAAATAAAAGAGAGAGATATACTCGTATATTTATAGATCATAGCTGGATGTTCACACTACGATGAACTATAAATATACATCTCTCTCTTTTATTTACACGGAAGCGATTATCTTTTGTTCGTTTCTTGGGCTCGAAAATAGCCGATAGCTCATAGTTACTCGCCCGCGGTGGGACCAGTGCCTTAGGCTCTAAGATTAATTTAAGAAGGGGAGCCAATCAAATTTTTGATGCAAATTTTTGACGAAGTGGGGGGTGCCCCCCATAATTAATTAAAAATAAAATAGAGCTATATAGTCAAGTTTGATAACATTTTCGTGTAAAGCAAGGATGCCAAATTCATTTTTGGTATTTTATTTATACCTTTCCATATAAGAAAACTGAGAAAACATAAAAAATATTAAATCAACGTTTGATATTTTTTTGAATAAATGCCTATATTTTTTTTATTTATAGTCGTAACATGAAAAATATATTTTCATGATAAAGCCCTGTTATCCCCCTTTATAAAAAAGTATATAAATCCTATATTGGTTATAATATCTTTAACTAAAATAAATAAATATAATAGGCCTGTTATCAACCACAATCTAATTATGTAGGAAAAACGATGTGTTTTGGTTTCTAATGCTTGACTAATTATATCTTTCACAACTAAGTGGATGTCAACCATTTCAAACGCTATTATTTACCTTGCCTTTGTATACTTGTTATAATCCGTAAGTGAAACAAAGAGTTCGTTTAGAAGATACCGTAACCGGTTACCAATAAAGGAGTATTTGGTAGGGTAGTTTTTAAAAACTATCAATTTAGTAAGCACATCATTGAGTTACCCAAAAGTAAGTGCTTGGCGGGTACGGATTGAAGGAGGAGAGCAGAAGATCGAGCACAGTGGCGTGCCATGGGAGAGGTCTATGTCCAGCAGTGGACTGATACTGGCTGCTGCTGCTGCTGCTGATAATGATAATGTAGCGCTTACCGAAATGAAAATCCAAAATGACGTATACCTATCAAGCTAATTTCATCTGTATTGCTAAGACATTAGACAGGGACATAACATTGAATATAGGGTAACCAAATAATAGCGTTATCAAATAGAGGGGTTCTACAGTCCCTGTTATCTAGTGACGTTTTCAAGTGAAAGGTACATCACTGCAGGTTATCAATAAGGGCCCGGTCATTTTTTTAGAGAGAAAACTTAAGCGGTAGGTATACATCTTCAACTGAGGACAGTCTGTTGGCGAATAGTGCGCTCTAAAACAAAAATACTTAGACATTACACAAACTTATTTTAAAATTTGTTAATTTATTATAACTAATATTTACATAACTAAATGCAAGTCTGCATATCTACAGCTACATGCTTCATCCCACATCTCCATAATTTTGTGGTTGAAATTATACCCTCATTCTGTTGACAAATTGATCCGATATCTGGTGCACACCTAAAGTTCTGATGACAATTACAATTTAATAGATTCAGTATCATTGTAAATCCAAGATAGCTGCCGCTACAGAATGCCGCGTATTACACATTTCTTAACAAACCTCTCAATCAAGCATAAAATGAAAGGGATTTATTAGTAGAACACAGTGCATTGCGGATCATAAAGTAAGCGGAGTTTAGACAGTTTTAGTAACATAACAACTTGAAAAGAAAATAAGTATTGAATCTTGAAGCAAATCAAATTATTTTGTTTAATATTTTTTGATTTGCAATTTTTAAGTAGTTACACTACTATATATAAATTGAAAATAGATGTCATATACTCCAGAAAAAGTGACCAAACCCTCCGGTGTCCGAGGCCAGATTTGAACTGGCGTCTTCAGCTTTCGCGGCTGACGTCCTGACCACTAGACCATCCGGTCACGGCGGAACTTGACAAATTTTCTCATGTATATGCAATCTCTGAATTTGAAACGGCTAGGCGCCGTTGACCATACTCTAAGGGCATGCGCAGTACGTGCTTGCACCTCCTATCCGAATCTCTTACGTGATTCTGGTATAGCGAGAGAGATGGTGCTGCCATCTATGAATCTTGAAGCAAATCAAATTATTTTGTTTAATATTTTTTGATTTGCAATTTTTAAGTAGTTACACTACTATATATAAATTGAAAAAAGATGTCATATACTTCAGAAAAAGTGACCAAACCCTCCGGTGTCCGAGGCCAGATTTGAACTGGCGTCTTCAGCTTTCGCGGCTGACGTCCTGACCACTAGACTATTTCTAATTTTAAGTCCTAATTTTCAGAATGCTTTTCTCGCGCCCAGTCTTAAAATTAATAAAGCAACTTAAGACGTAGAGACATAAAGAGAGACGTCGTACAGAGATTTTAAATACCTAATATTACAATCTTCCTAAAGGCGGTTGAAATTTTGATAGTTTTTGTGTGGTATTGTCATTGTCAATAAACAATCTGGGGTTACGAATTAAACATACTCGTAATTGCTAAGACAGCATATATACGATTATCTTCAGAATTGGTTAACGTAAAATTAAAAAAATAAAGTGTAGGTAGATAATCAATTCTACTCTCGATTGTAAACAGACAATTGGTTTTGCGTTATTTCGGTTTCACGTTGTACGAGTATACATCGAGATGAGACAGAAATGTGTCAGTTTTTCAATGTTATTCCTAAATTTAAATTTTGTTCAATTAAGTCCCGAAGTTTTTTTTTTAAAGTCCCGATCATTTAAAGCCAAAAATATTATGTAAACTTTTCTGGATTTCACCCAGTTTCAGAATTAATTTAATACCATTTAAAAATTAACCATGTATTGTTGTGTTAATGTGTCGCCCTTTTGGGGCTTAAAAAGCGCTGGTAGTCTGGTGGTAAGACGTTAGACTTTAAATCCAAAGGTCTCGGGTGCAAACCCCGAGTTTTTGGAAACTTATGTACGAAATATCATTTAATAGTCAATTTTCGTTGAAGGAAAACATCGTCAAGAACCCGGATCTAATCCCTAAGGTATAGGTTCCCTTCTGCGTTGGAAGGTCAGGTGGCAGTCGCTTTCGTAAAAACTAGTGCCTTCGCCAATTGATGAGATTAGATTGCCAAACTGACCCCAGGTTCCACTGAGCCGTGGCAAAAAGGGACGGGACTAATGCGAAGAGGATGATGACCCTTGCTTGGATTAAATAGGTACCCAAAAAAAATCCACAGTATTTTTTGTTCCATTCACGCTTTCCCCCATAGTGCCAAAGAGCTCAATGAGGACTCAGTTGTTGATGACGAGGGACCCTCATGTTCCCTTAGCCGTCGTCATCCCTTTTGTAAAGTGTCGGCAACGCGCATGTGACACATCTGGAGTTGGAGGCGTCCATAGGCTACGGTAGATGCTTGCCATCAGGTGGACCGTATGCTTTTTTGCCACCGTCGTGGTATAAAAAAAATAGTGGACGGTGTACGAGCCCAATTTCAAAGAAAAAACGCAAATCGATGTACAGTTTAGCCATTTGGCACGCATACTAGAGGTCAAAATATTTTTATTGATCCGCAGTTCTTTAAAAAAATGCAGTAATTTTTTTTTATAGGAAAATATATTTTTTTTCCGTAACCTATCGCGTGTGAAAGGGCATTTTAAGACGATTCTAAAAATATACCACATAATTACATTTAAGCATTTTTTTTAAATAATTAAAACAAAAATAATTTCCAAAACATACCCAGTTTGGGCTCCTCCAGATACGACCAAGCTGAGGTTTTTTTGTACAATATACCCCAAACGATACGTTATATCCTTATATCTAAGCCTAAGAAAAAAAATCCTTTTTTTTTCAATTTTCGAAAAAATTAAAAAAATACTAAATGAAATTATTTTCACAATTGCTTTCTCTCAGATATGAGGATATCAAGTATCATTTGTGGTATATTGTACAAAAAAAATATCAGCAAAATTGTATCTGGGTTCGAGGAGCCCAAACTTGGTATGTTTTGAAAATCATTTTTGTTATAATAAAAAAAATGGTTAAAATGTAATGATGTGGTGTTTATTTTGAATCGTCTTTCATATGATACCACACGCGATAGGTTTCTGAAAAAAAAATTCCCATACAAAAAAAATTACTCAGCACTAAGGGATTTTTTTTAAAGAACTACTAGTCAAAAAATTTGCTTTCACTTCTAGGATGCGTGTGCGAAACGGCTAAACTTCCGTTTTTTTTTCGCGTACACCTTCCACAGCAGATTCAATGCATAGAAAACGTCAAGCAAAAAAACGAGTCAAAATAATGCGTCCGAAGAAAATACACAATCGCATACAAAAATTAAAAAAATGGGGAAAAACCCGAATGGAACAAAAAATGTTATGGAAAAAAAATTGGGTACTAGTCTACACACTCTTCATTAAAAATTTTCTACTAAGATTTATTAAAAGGGCACCATTTCAGTCTCTGGCCTAGGGCGCCAGGCATGCTCAGGCCGGCCCTGATCACAATTGATATTCGTAATTTGCATGTATGTTTTGTTAGTTTTTAAGATTAATTTCATTTAAAATTGAACATTTTTTATGCTGTCTGTGATGATAAAATTAATCTTTTCTAATGTCTATGTCTAAAAGGCGCAGTAAAAGGGTTAAAGAGGTATTCCCCGTCGGGTATATGAAGTATCGTTGCATGCATCATTTTATGATTAATATTTATCGTATCCAGTACAGTTCCATAAGTTTTGTAAAATAAGTACTTACTGGAAGTAGAAATGTATCGCTTTGTAATATAAAAAAAAAACGAAATAAAATTATTTAAAAAAATTGCTTTCTGGGGTTAGATATGAGGGTATCACGTATCATTTGGTATATTGCACAAAAAAAATCAGCCATATCGTATCCGAAGGAGCCTAAACTCGGTATGTTTTAAAAAATATTTTTGGTTTATTAAAAAAAATGGCAGAAATGTAATGACCTAATAATGTGGTATATTTTTAGAATCGTCTCAAAAAGCCCTTTCATATGATATCACACGCGATAAATAAAATATTTTATTCCTATTCAAAAACAATATGACTCAGCACTAAGGGATCTTTTTTAAGGGATTTTTTTTTGGGGGTCAAAATTTTTGTTTTAAGTACCACTGATATGGGAGTTCCAACTGTACATCGATTTGCGGTTATTTTTTGCGTACACCTTCCACTGAAGGAAAATATTAGAAGTGACAATTTACGTAACTGTATGATACATATTATGAATTTACCCGACTGATTTCCTGCATGATCATATAGCCGATGCCGAGACGGCGCGCCGCGGGGCGCACGTACAGGTCTTCGATGTAGAAGGCCCGGCGGGTCCAGCTCGAGTAGGCGCGGTTGTACAGCGCCGAGCCCAGTACTTCGTTGTCCTTCTCGGCCAACAGCACAAAGAACCAGGGGTGTTCACTGTTGAAACCATCTTCCACCAAATCTGTAATATAAGACACTTTGCTGTTGTTGGTCCATCCATTTATATATGTGAGCAAAATAACTAAATATTGGAAAGGAACTGATAGTCAGACTACTCCAGATACGTAATGCAGCACTTCTGTTGTACTCTGTTACTTCTTTTCTAGGGACGCCGGCAAAGGCCAGTTATAACATATTATTGTCTTACACCAAGACCATTTTTTTAAAGTGATGATATGGCTGCCGCTGCTCATCCCACCTACGGAGCATGACTGATGGAGCTGACTTTCATGAGGCTTAATTTTACATCGCCCTTAACAAATAAGTTATTGTCTTCCCGATTTAAATTGACAAAATATCAAACACTTTTTCTTACCCGCTTCTGTTAATTTTGGACCATCGGGAACTCCTTCAAAAGCAGCCAACTCCTGAAATGATAACAAAATATTGATACTTAACTTTAGTAGGACGCATATAGGCTAACATATTTTTATATCAAAATTAAAAATGTTTGTACGGTACGGTATAAATTGAAAATTTAAATTTATGAGATATAAGTATTTAGGTATCCTTAAGTTATACTTTTAACATTTTTTTCTTTCCCAACCTTGTTCCGTACATTGATTTCTTTGATGAATTGATATTTTTTTATTTAATGAAACGATAATTTAAATTTAACCTTACAATTAAAAAAATTTAAATGTTGTCCATTGTGGCTAGAATGGACAACATTTGTACTGAATTAAAATTGGCTAGTTTTAATTCAGTACAATCATTTATTTTATAACAGGGGGGCGATTTTTGACAATCGAGCGCTCGAATTCAAAGAATTTAACATTGAATAAAATCGCACACAAGGGTTTGTCGCCATTATTTATGCCTTAAATTAATAATATAAATAATCATGATTTTAATTAACTATCGCTGTTGTTTTTAAAACATCATTTCTTCGTTTTATTCAGAGTTTTAAATGTTATATTCGAGCGCTCGAATCTCAAGAATCGCCCCCCAGTATTGCAATTTTATTGGAGAAACGTGTAAACAAATAAACTTTTGGTTTATTACGAACCTTCACTTGACTGACAACCTATAAATAATTCCAAATAAATAAAAAATACAAAAACAAGCAGCACGAGCGAAACAGAAGCCAGGAAAACTTAACTCACTTGTATCATTTCATGGACGACCGTCATGTCTTCAGCGCGCGCTGGACGTATCTTTATTTCGCTCGATCCATGTTTAGTGGGAGCCTGCTCGGCCATGTTACCGGTAGTTTAGTATTAAAATTTTATCGTTTATCTTATTATGCGTGCTACAAGCTGGCACGGCCAGCGGTGACTAACACTAAACATGCTGCGCCCGCGCTGCACGCCGAGCGGCTCCCTCCTCGGCGTCCCCTTTATACCAGTCCGGATTATACCGGTCGTGATCGCGTTAAGCCCAATAGGGCTTAAGTTACAAGTATGCCTATAAGTCTTATAACAATATAAATAAAAGTAAAGTGTAACGGTTAATTTTAATACTTTTATGTATAATGCTAAATACAAATCGTATTTTGAAAATTATGTAAGTAGTTAATATAGTGCAGTAATACTTCTACACAAATAACATATTGAACTAGCCTACAATGATATTCAAGGCCGTTGTTCCAGAATTAAGATATTACATAATGTTATCGTTCTGTCATTCCACGCGCTTGTAACGCAATCTGTACGAAATAATCCAAACTACGTATCTACATAAAGGACATAATTACATAATTTATCCATTGCTTTAAAGTTAATTAATCAGTTTTGGTATAGATGGCGGCACTAATAGTATCCGATCTTTTTTTTTTCTTAATGTCCGAACGTGTTATAGATGCATCACGAATGTATGGTGAATTCTACGAAGAAGCTGGTAGTGAGCTACATTATTATAGGATAAGTATATTATAAATTTATAATATTTTTAATTATAATGTCTTAGCCGTAGCGCCCACTACATCTACTATATAGGATTTGCACTGTGTAGTCATCATGTCGGGTAATGTTTCAACTCAGCGAGTAGGCGATCAAGTTCAGTGTGTTTGAAATAGATGGCAGCACTATGTCGGGTCCACACGAAATACAAAGCGGTCGTGTTCATTAATTATTATGTTCTTCTGTCCAGTCAGCAGCAGAAGTAGCTAAGTGGGTGTGGTGTTCAAATTGACCTTCACGTGCTCTTACTCTCTTAACAATATAGTCGTGTCAAGCTCATTTAAAACACCTCACCCGCTTAGCTACTTCTACTGCTAACTGTACCTATTGGAATTGGAATAAGATATCTATTTATACATATTTTACAACTTAAATTTTATAGGCCAAATGTAAGTAATGATGAATTTACTACCTTAAGGACCTGTTTCACAATCTCCAGATAAACTTATCTGCCAGTTAAAATTATTGCTATCCTTTTCTCCAGTCATATAAAAGAAAAGGACAGCAAACATTTACCTGACAGATATGCTTTAACTGGAGATTGTGAAACAGGCCATAAGTATTTTCTCCCATTAGCACTCAAATATTGCCAAACCTTGGGGATTAAGAATAAATTAAAACCTATGTTGGTCTAAATATCCAAACATACAAGTATATAAAGTGAGATTAAGTTGGTTATGGCTAAAATGGTCTAAGAGCTGGCCACGTCAGATGTGACACAATAATGAGAGCAATGAAAACTGTCTAGTTAGACTGCTTTACTATACTTATTGCTAGATCCGGGCATCTGGCTTTTAATGGGTGGATGTCAGAGTGACAGACCAACAAAGTTTTTAAGTTGGAAAAAAGTAATACCAAAATAGGTAAAAAATGCCAAAGTTGTGTAATTTATAGAGGACAGGGCCTATATTTTAACATTAGATTAAAAACCATTGTCTATTATTGCGGAAACAAAAACAGTAGGCGACTAACTAAAAATTGCATTTTACATCATTTGGCACTACTTTCCCCCAACAGAACCTTCTGGATATGATATAACCTAATTAATTACATAATTTCCCATAATATTTCATTAAACCCAGAACTCTAGGATTTGTTTTCTTCGAGTTATTAGCATTCTTTGACCTCCACCACTTTACAGCTGCCAGATGTCAGGATCTAGAAATAAGCATAGTATAGCAAACTAACTACATGGGTTTCGTTGCTCTCATTATTGTGTCATATCTGACGTGGCCAGCTCTCCGTCTAAAAATACTGAGTGATCAAGATACCCAATTAATCTGAATTATCTGAAAGTCTTAAAACGTTAAAATAAAACTCTTAATGAATTAGAATACAATACTTAATAAATGAATAACAATGTGTCAAAAACTGTAGGGACTATTTTGATCAGTAGATGATAAATACGTTTAAATACCTATTTAATACATTCCCCAAATAACATTAACATTAAGAAATTCTTAAGCAGTTTTGTAGTAACCTTTCTTTGCGAGAACTTAAATTTATAAGTGATCAAGCGAGATTTTATGATCTAGGCACCCTCAGTATTGTCATCCACATAATTCAAACTCAAACTCAAACTCAAATATTTATTCAGTAAGTAGGCCACAAGGGCACTTTTACACGTCAAAGTAAAAGAGAGAAAAAAAAAATCAAACTACACCGGTTCTAACCCTACACCTCTGACCCGAGAAGAATTATGTCCGGCAAGAAACTCGGCGGGACTTATTTTTTCAAAACAACAGTACATCAAAACTAAACAATACATATAAGTGCGTTGTTCTATAAGGAAACATATCAAACCAAGTTAGATTAACCAACAATAGGAAGAAAAATACCAAAGAAAAAAGATGAGTCCAAATCTGACTATTTGAAAATGAATTACATACAAGTTTGATATACTTTCTTACCTGAACTGTGTCTTCTACATTAATTTCCAAATTATAATAATCCATCATCAACAGTTAGAAACAAATTTTGAATTTAAATAAAAAAAAAGTAAGTGATTCTAGTATACAATAAACATATTATTTCCAATTATCCTTAGATATGTATAAGGTCTCCAAGTGTATTGATCTATATATTCTATATAATAAAAAAATATGGATAATCAAGCACCGAATGTTGTGTCTAAAGCCAATTAAACTAAAATTAAATATGATTAATAAAAAGTTACGTAATTGTGTGGCCCCCGTTAGCCTAAACAGACCGGTCTCCACAAACAGCACCCGTTCACGAGTATGACGCATATCTCAGCCATCGCCTCCCTCAACCTTTCTTCGGGAAAGTGGCGACCCGATCAACGACGCCACCATAAGCAGAGCCTTTTAAGCGAGCATGACATGTTCAAGCTGGCGGGCTTTATTAATTAATAAAAACTAGCCACGTTTAGTCTGGTGAGAAACAATATTCTGTGCTCGTATATTACATGCGCGAACTAAATTACAATATAAAAGTGACATAGAGATGTACATGTCTCTAAGCGTCAGGATCATTAAATATATATCTATACATATAAATATTTGCGAATGCAAGACTTAGAGATGTACAACGTCTCTAAGTGTCCAAATACTAAATAAAAACAAAAAACTTGAATTTATTTAGTGGCAAGTTCACTACATCAGCGGGGACTTTGTTATAAAAACGTGTCCAGTTCCCAGCAAAAGACGTACGAACCTTACCGAGGCGGTGGCCAGGCTCAGCAATCTTATCTTTATTTCTAGTCTTATTGTTATGGATATCACTGTTGAGCTTGAATTCATGGATGCATGTCACCGATAGACACCATGATATTGATATTAATAAGTAAGTAGCAAAAATAGTTTCGGCGGTAACACAGGCCCTTGTGAATCGCTAGCGTTTAGGTATGTCCACTGTTTCGAAACAACTATCATCCATAAAGTCTTGTAGGTATGTGTCTGCGCAACAATAAACTCCCTAGCTCTCGGGCAGTCCGTATTATGGTAACTTTGACAGCAGACCTCGATGTCAGACTTCATCGAATGCCTTCGCTTTATCCACGCTGACTGCCAATATCTCACCTTGACTCTCAATAGATATAGCATTTTAGCTTTTCTGATACACCACCTACTCCAAAAGACCACTCGAACGATCGTGGTAAAACTCATACTGACGGTTGAGGCTACAGCCATGGACTGCAGAGATCGTGATCTCACCTGTGTTTCACCTGTGTAACAGAAGCAGACCAATTTAAACATGAATTGACTCCTTGTACCAGAATATCCCACGCTAAAGGCAAAAAGTATTGAGATCTAATGAAAAACCAAACTGGTATCCATAGAACTATCCCTCTCCACTCGTGTATTCTAAAAACATTTTATTATGACCGTTTCAATATTAGATGTCTATATTTTTAAAATAAATAGATTTTCTGTGGCTTTATAATACTTATAAAAACTACATGTGCTCAAAATGAATTAGGTATGATGATCCTAAGCAAAACTAGCAATCATTCTTAAAGTATAAGTTAAAGGAATATATCTTCCTAGTGGCCTCTTGTTCACTGACAAGCTTTATCCCCAACATAGTAAGAGGGTGGGGGGAGGGTATGAATGGCTTCGGGAAAAGGATGGTACGGCCGAGCCATTGTTGTTTGTTTTAATCGACTTGGCGGCAGCATTACCGTGGAGCCAGATAATCGGGACCCCTGTTCGACATGTCAAACTGTTGCACATGGTTACCCAGCGAGATCAAGTGGTGAAAAAGTATTTACAGCTGTTAAATCCTGCAATATTGCCTAGCTTGAAAAACAGTGATTGTCTGTCTCTACTGAATTTATATTCTATATCTCAGGAATAAGATATAAACATCTGTATTTTGAAGTACACTATGTTTTTTAAGACATACTGAAAAAAATACATTGTTGCTCCAACGAAGATCTTATTTAATGTAACACGCATCTTGACTGCATATGAGGCTAATAAGACTTGTCTGTTGAAGCTAAGAGCACTTAGTAAAAGTAATCATATAGTTAGGTATAGTAAATAAATATATTATCATTCCAAATATTTTATTAGCAACTAAATAAAATGAATCTTTGTTGGCTCTTAATTTTTTTCATGCAGGCAAAGTTAAGTATCGTAGGTAAATAATGTTGCAGGAGTTGACGGTACTACACAAGTACTATGCACATTAGGGCATGCCATACAGGTATTTTTGTATGACCTATATCGGAATATCGGTCTTGCATGCCCTATGCACTAGAATGATTTCAGAGGAGACTGTCAGTTGTCGATTGGCGAATTGGGCCCCCTGCTGAGAACACTTATAGACGGAGAGCTGGCCACGTCAGATATGACACAATAATGAGAGCAAGGAAACCCCTGTAGTTAGTTTGCTATACTATGCTTATTTCTAGATCCGGACATCTGGCAGCTGTAAAGTGGTGGAGGTCGGTAAATGCAAATAACTCGAAGAAAACAAATAGTAGAGTTCTGGATTTGATGCAATATTATGGGAAATTTTGTATTTAATTAGATTATATCATAGCCAGAAGTTTCTGTTGGGGGAAAGTATTGCCAAATGATTTATAATGCAATTTATAGATAGTCGCCTACTGCTTTTGTTTCCGCAATAATACACAATGTTTTTTTTTCTCATGTTAAAATATAGGCCCTATCCCCTATAAATGACACAACTTCGGCAGTTTTTAACTATTTTGGTATTACTTTTTTCCAACTCCAAAACTTTGTTGGTCTGTAACTCTGACCTCCACCCATTAAAAGCTGCCAGATGCCCGGATCTATTAATAAGGACGGTAAAGCAATCTAACTAGACAGGTTTCATTGCTCTCATTATTGTGTCATATCTGACGTGGCCAGCTCTTAGTCCATTACGTTTGCTGTGGTGTAAAGTGTAAAGCAATGTAGAGATTTTCTGACAACTCAATTGCATCAAGAGGCAGAGTTAAGATGTGAGGTTAATGTATGGATGTCACATTTTAAATCCGAAATTCTATCGAGCGTACTTTACTGGTACTCGTAGGTATTTGAAAGCTGCTTTACAGTATGTGTTATCTGCTGATGAAAAATATTACGTTGCCTCCAATAAATATATATATTAAAGTTAATATAAAACTTCAATAACGCTTCATGGTGTACCTAAGGCTATATTCCAGATCTAACGACATAGCTTTTTCCCGCATTACTGCCTATAGTGGTTGTAGAACATCACGAGATAAGTTTATGTTTTTGTTAAAATTCTGATATTTAAAATGAGTGATATTATTGGTGTACCTAACCATCATAAGAAATCGCGGTGGTAATGTGTTCGGGATCGTCACACAATAGCTAGGGATACACGGACAAATCTGTCCGCCGCATCTGTCTGGCCGATATGCCCGGCGGACAGATTCGTCTATATTTGGCGCTATACGAGTACTATAGACTCTACCCGCACTGTTTGCAGACACATCCGTGTCCAATTCCCACCCAATCTGTCCGACGGACAAATCCGCCAGACAGATCCCGCGGACAGATCTGTCGGTGTGTGCATCATATCATAGGCTTATTAAACAAGCGATAATGCACCCAGACTGCTAAATACACAGTCCTATAATCCGTACGTAATATGATTACTGAACGAAAAACAATAGTAATATGGTTGAAGTTATATCACACATATATGTATTATGGTCGAATAATATTCTATTCAACTACCAAGTCATTAGATCTGGAATATTCCTTCTACTGACAATACTTTGTTGTCGTACATTATATGATATGTATCTATGCATAGTGCAAGCCTTATGTAGCTGATATATGTATATAAATATGATTACTGCTATATAAAAGAGTGTCGGATACATTAGCTAAACATCTGGGGCTCAATTTCACAAACGAAAACTAGGTGACGGGATGCACAAACACGTAAAATTGAGGTGTTTTGTGATGAAATCAAAGCACTTGGGAGCGTGGATATGAAGGTCAGATGTGGCATCATCTGAACGTATGTACGTATAGTCAGGTTTCAAGTTTGTGTAATGGTTTTTTCCTGTATATCGTAATTAGTTATATACCAGGTGTATAAAGTGAGGGGACATTTTTAAACAGTTTGAGTGGCAGCTACGCGAAAATGGTCTTAGAAGACCCTGATTAGGTGAGGCTTCTTCTGCTGCTGACTATTAATGCGTCTTCTATACCTGATTCGACGGTCTGGACTCAGGTGGCAAACGTATACGATTTTACGCTCCGCTTGATGCTAAGCCGCTTGCTATAGGCACTCTCAAATCCAGCGGCTTTACAAACCCGTCTACGACCATGAATGTTCTCGGAAGTCAGATTAAGAGGCAAATACTAACCAGTATTTGCCTCTTAATTATATTTAACTCTTCACATTTGGAAACCTACTTTAAGGAAGTATCAGTGCCAAGGAAGTAGCCAGCACGTTGGTACTACTACTAAGGTGGTAGCTGTGTTTATTTTACGATGGAGGTACCTAACCCCAGTTGAGTTATTACTCGTAATGTTATTACAGATTCGAGTTAGACTTATACATAGGTAGTTACTTCTTGTGTCAATATACCACTTACCTATAGGTAGGTAGTAATAAAAACAGTGTTGCAGTACCTAGGTACCTTCAATGAAAAAGCTAATTATAGTTATTACGTATTTAACTGTAATAGGTTTACCTAAAAATATTTAAGATTTTATTTACATGAAGAAGTTCTTCATAAATCAACGCAATGCCACGCAAGTTTACGAGAAAGTACTAAGTTCGGACTATTTATAGTGTCGTACATGTAGGTATTTTGATTTATTAGACTTAAAATGTATCTAACTAACAGACGTATACCTACATTACCTAAGTATTCATGTTTCAAATGTGATCGAAGTTCAGATCTTAATAATTCACAGAGAACTAGGTGCAGATGATAAATACCACATAAGTAATTTATTAATAACGCGGCGCCCTGTCACCATTTTGCATGCAGATACATTTTACTGTCGCTGCACAATTATATTTTAATTAATTAAACATTATTATTATTATTATTTTTTTATACCACGACGGTGGCAAACAAGCATACGGCCCGCCATTATAATATGATATCTCCCTTAGATATATTTTTCTTTATGTATGAAGTAATGTGTATACTTATGTCATGAATAGGTACTGAATTAAATTTCATTAATGAGGAAATATCCCTGAAGACATATTGGTGGACAGGAGAAGGTTTGGTCAGGGTCGGGGTTGATGTAAGGGTGTCTTGGGGCGGCATTTGTCAGCATACGGTGGACCGGGGGCCGGGGGTCAGACGTGTCGACGACGTCTTCGGTTGCGTCAGCGCGGCGGGCGGCCGCGCGGCGCGAGGGGCGCGCGAGCTGGCGCGGCGGCGCTGCACGGTGCCCGGCGAGGACTCGCGCGCTAACGACCGCCGCGCGCACGCGCCGATCTACGTCCCGCGGCTGCGACACTCGTTTCATCTGCAGAGCGATGTGCTCCGAAGTTGGCCACCTACAAAAGACAGCCTGTCTCGTGCGGTGATGCTGCTCTCGGGCCCTAGAAACCTACGCATTCCCGTCACAGCGTAACGATCGTCTTTCGTGCAGATGGAGACCATTATGACGACCACTAAGCACGAATATCATTTCGGTAAGCTTCATTTGAATATTTGAAATATTAATGAACTCACGCTTACTTTTTACACAAAAAAATTGAAAAAACAATTGCCCAGCACTTCCACTAAACTACCAACCAACCCTGTGACACATCCAAGGGGATGGATAAAAGGTATTGTACTACCAAACATTATAAAAATACATAACTCAAGAATGTTCTCCGGAGGAATTGCGAGTCAGATTGGGGCGTAGCGAATTCGTAGCACCCCTGCCTGTGCTACGACAGTTCTACGGTGAGTTTAATCGTTAAGAGATAGTGGGCTATATTTTATTTAGTTAGGTGATTTAATCATCCTTTATCTCTATGAATCTATTTATTGTTGGTAACTGTCCAAATCCAAACATATATAAATTTCTATTTTCACATTAATGTAATTTAGTAATATTCAAACATCAACTGTCAAAATAGCAATTATAACAAAATTAAGAGTAATTAATTATCTTTTGGTCAAATAACATTACGTAAGTCGAATCTCCGATGACAATTTAACCGTCGTAGGTACATATTTACGTAACAGTGGCAAGGTTTTATAGGTTACTAGTAGTTATTATATTAAAACATTGGTTTCCTCCCGAGTTGTAATTTTACGGCAAAAATGGTAATAGTAATCAGTACATTATAAGTACATTACAGTAAGTACAGCCTAGATCTGTCCGCTGGATCTGTCTGGTGGACATGCCCGGCGGACAGTTCCGTCAATATATGGCGCGGATCCAGCTGACAGATCTGCTGCGTGTTTCCTAGGCCAATTGTCAATATGTTTCAACCCTTATATATACACAAGTACCTATAGTCGTGATGATTATTTATTAATTAATTTGATATTCGTCTGAACACATCTGTTGGCGTAGGACATTATGATCAAAAACCAATAGGTACTTTGAGAACAATCCAGAAACCTAGATTCAAATAAGCTGTTTCATAGAAAACATAATTATGTGGTTCGCCGTATATAATGATTGAAGTAGCTATATTTTATTTACCGATTTCTGGGTTCTTGATACTCGTATCATAGTGAAAATATGAACGATGGGAATTTCAAACCGTGTTTATACTGTTATCTTCATGAGAAAATAATGGTGACATACTTTTGTGTGCGATTACTTTGGACTATAATTCATATGATTTCGAGTGCCTATACGAATTTAGAAAATCACTCGCTTGTAGTTTGAAATGAGAATTTTAAGAAAAATATACAATTTGAACAAAAAAGTCCACTAAATGCTTCAACTACGTATAGGTGAAGTCACTCACTGCGATCATCGTATGATGTCGCAGTATGCCGCACGCATGTACCTAGTCAGTTGAAATAAATAGCACGGTTTGAGACTTATAGACAGTTTACAAAATAAGCGCATAAATGTAATCAGTTCCGCTTCTGCTGCTTTGATGACCGGTTTAGCCAGGCTGTGGTCACACGTTAGCTAAATACTGAGTATGTTTGTATAGTATCCATGTAGTTTGGCAATAGTTCTACTGCCCCATCAGAAACTAATTTTGTCCGAGTATTCCTGAGTTTATGCAAAAATGTAATAATTCTTATTGGGTTACAAGAAGCCAAGTCACGCCGTAAATTAATACCACAAGAAATACTGCGTAATTCCATCAGTATGATCTACTTGTGGGTTATCTTACCTTTTCATGGCTTGAATTATGAACAAATTACTAAAATTTTGATATAGCTGCTTATTTTATTCACAATTGTAAGTAGGTATAAATTATATTATAGTCAGCCATTTAATATCCGGCTTTGCTGTTGTAAAGTAAAATAGTGTTTAGTTAGCTATTTCTTAAAAGTTGCACTCCGGTTCAACTGAAAGAGTAGTGAGCACGAAAACACAATTCATTGTTTGCATCGAAGTCTAGGTTTATTGCGAGTAGGTTTTAACGGGCGTGCGACTTTAGTGCCTGCGCAGGAGTGCACTGGCCGGAGGGCCGCAAGCGCCGCGCCCGCGCACTGCGACCTCTGCGCTGTGCTCGAGCCGCAAGGTCGACGTTTGCTCGTCGTCGCTCACTACCCTTACTTACTTCTACTCTACTGTTTCTTATCGCTCTACACTCGCATACTATTTTTATATCCTGTGCACTAGTTCGAGTTCACGACATCTACCTCGCTTTTCTAATAGTGCGGAATGGAATATGCGGCCTACAGCTATGAACAGCATTAACAAAGTCGAGAATGAAGTCATTAAAGGTGGCTTCGTGTAAAGTTGATACGAAGCAAGCGGTGGTAGTATTTTATCATCCAGCGATTAGATAAAGCGAAATCGCTCAAACTCAGTGAACGGCAGTAGGCTCGCGCGCGCCCTGCTCGCTTCGCGCGCCTCGCGTGAGCAGACAGCCGCGTCGGGAACAGCAGCCACTGACAGCAGCGCCGCCGACAGAGTCGAACACCTGTTGTTATAATACATACCTCTCAGGCTATGGGTCAACACTGTGCGATTGAGACGTTAGCCCGAGGTGGAAGGGCGAGCGCAGCTGAGACGGCCGCGCGCCGGGCGCAGGCTTCCTTGTTATTGTTAGCGAATGTTGACCGCGCGAGTGCCGCTGACCCGATTTTTGCCTCACTGCCTGGCGCTAACGTAAGCTACACACACGATTTCCATCAATAACTGAGTAGAAAATGTACATACAAGTTTTTGTTACAATAATAAGTCCATACTTCGAAACAAGAACAGAAGGGAACTATGGTTACGAAGATATACCTAAAATTGACCTACACTCAAAAGTAATGAATATTGATTACTAATCAATAATGAAAATCGATAAGTGCAGCAATTTATACACTGCCCTGTGTATCATCCAGTAAAATTTTATTTAACTATATAAATACGAATGCTGTTTAACAGTGGAAAAGTGGTAAGTAGTCTGTTAAGATTTATCTATGTAAGCAGGTCGAAAGTTTAATATAATTTATAAATACAAGCAACGCTGAAGAATGTTGGCGATAAATTGAACTCGGAGTAGCAGGACGCGCGGCTCCGCGCGGGTACTGCGCCCGCTTCCGGTTACTAGCGATAACAACACAAATTAAATAGCCTATTTTTTAATAATCAATATACTCGGCTGTTATTTTCGTTGTGCCTAACAGCTACACCGCAAAGTTAAGACACAACCGCACATACTCGTACAACATAGAGACACAATTACACGCCAACCCCGATCCGTAGAAATTGATTACGTTATAGTTCGATTAAAGGTATGTAGGTAATACGAATGTTTATGTATACAGAAGGTAGTAGGTAAAGCTGATTTTTATTAGTTTAAATAACCATTAAACTATATTTTTTAGGGGACGAAAGTCTAAATAACTTTTTCCCAACATAACGTTATATAATAATAATAAACAGGTCTTACAACCGTAGAAATTCTAACAACTAAGTTTATTACAACATAGGCTAAGTAACGAGTAATTTTTTATATAAGTAAAGCCTTTAAGAAATATTTTCATCAGACTACGACGAAATCATAATAATTATGCCTTTACTTATTAAGCAAAAAACAAGGACCAAATGTTTAATTTACTTAGTGCAAAAGAGTAGTTAGATTTGAGTAGTTAGACTGTTAACATAGATAGAACATTTTGTGTGTTTAATCTTGATTATGCGGCTGCCGCTACAGGCGTACCAAATATTTAAGAGTAGGTAGGTAGGTTTGTATAGTTCCAATACTAATCATTATATAAACCCGGACTTAAACGAAGAACTCCTCGTTAAGTTAGATCGTTTATAAAATAACTGCATTCGTATTATCTTCTGCACCTGTAAATACGATCACATCTCCTCGTACCGCTCTATTTAAGCTTGACTGATTTCCTATAGTCGTCGAAATATTCGCATGCTCTGCACTCTCTTTTCTATTATTAACGATGCTAATCCCCTGATTATCTTAAAACCTTATTCCACTTATATTATGTCTTTCGTGTTTGTCAGCTTCGGTCTACCGGCACTCCGGCTTTATATCCAATTATTTCTCAGTTCAGGCAACTCGCCTCTGGAATAGTCTCCCTGTTAAAATTTGACAGGTTTGCATTTAAAAAAGCTTTAAGTGAGTATTTTGCTCGCACAACTCATAATTCTTAGTTATGAGTTGTTTCCGTTTTGTAACGTTTCATCTGATTTCATACTTATGTTGTGTATGTATTAATATTATAAGTTGTATGTATTTCTAGGTATTATATCAAGTATGTATGTTTATGCCTTTACATATAGTTACGCGTGTTTTTCCTATGTTTATAATGCTTTTTCCTTTTATTTGTTCAATATGATGATTGCTCCGCAGGCCTATAACTTATCAGCTTTGCCCGAATATTGACTGGTAGAGAATGCTCTATAGAATTAACTCCGCCTGTTGTCCGATTGTGTATTTCATTTGTGCGATAAAGTTTAAAATAAATAAATAAAATAACCTTGACAAATAAGCGGTTTATGAAATAAATAGTTGGTTGTTTGGAGCTCGCGGTGTGGTGTGGGGCGGGAGTCGGCACTGCGGCGGCGATAAGCGGCGCCCGCGCTGACCCCAGAGATCACCCGCCTAACACCCGCGCCCGTTCTCCTCCCCGTCCCTCTCCCACATCCACATTAAACGAAATAATTGTGTCTCACTAGCCTACTGATGAATGTATTTTTCTTATCTATCGAGTTTTATTATATTTTTATAGCTGAACCGAATTATCGTGGGCATTATATTAATAACTTGTTAAATTTCAATATAGTTATTATGGACTAGTGTGTAAAGCATCACGCACGGCAGGAGCGTGTGCAGGCGCACCCGGCAGCGTTGCCGAAGAACGTGCCAGCGGCTGCGTTCACCGCAGTTTCTACATCGACGGCGAGTAGGAACGTGACGTCGCTCTCGGTTATCGATCGGACGCTGGAATTGCGACACGCGCGCTACAACTGCACGTTCTGTTTTGCACTTATGCATTTCAGTACAATTTATAACATACTTGCATCGGTAACGGAAGGTCACAGATGTTCGTATTGTCAAAAAATATTTTTTTATATGAATTCGATGGCTAGGGTCTGTTTACTCCTTAAGCCCGGTAACCATCTAAATATATATAAAAGAAGAAACTGACTGACTGACTGATTGACTGACTGACTGACTGACTGACTGACATATCAACGCACAGCCCAAACCGCTGGTTCTACTGATTCCAAATTTGGCACGTAGGTTCCTTATAAGGTCTAGGGGTGCACTAAGAAAGGATTTTTCAAAATTCACCCCCTAAGGGGGTAAAATGGGGGTCCAAAGTTTGTATGGCGAATCAAGATTTGTTAGATTATTTTATTCGAAACTTCACAGGAGTATTCCTAACGGTAAAAGAGTAAACACGTGTTTCAGGTATTTTGAAAATTCAACCCCTAAAAGGGGCAAATGTGGTCACAAAGTCTGAAAATTAACATGGGTATCGTATCCTTTTTGAGTACTTATAAAACGCGGGCGAAGCCGCGGGAAAAGGCTAGTTATCAATAAATGTGCACCCGGGAAAGAGTCATGAAAAATTTGACATATAATTTTTAAGAAAAAAAAACCGACTTCAATGGGGGTAGCCGGTGAAGGATTATTGTAGATAGATGGTGCACTTAGATTCCATACAATGAAATAACTTGCTTAAAAAACGCAGCGGAGAGGACCAATCGCCAAACGTGAACTATGCGTCGTTGAAGAGTTCCGTTCTGATTATCATCAACAGTTCCACTTCATCAAATGTCACTCTTTTGAATGAAAATGCTTGATTTGTTGATAAAAATACAAAAGTCACTTTATGTATGCCTTTAAGATTTGAGGAATTCCCTCGATTCCTCGTGGAACTCATCATCAGAACTTGAGCTTGACGAAAATTGGTCCTGACAATCTAACTTGCTTAACAAACATAGCGAAGAGGAAGAATCGCCAAACATGAACTATGCGTCGTTGAAGAGTTCCGTTCTGTTCATCATCAGCAGTTCCACTTCATCAAATGTCACTCTTTTGAATGAAAATGCTTGATTTGTTGATAAAAATACAAAAGTCACTATGTGTAAGCCCTTAAGATTTTCAGGAGTTCCCTCGATTCTTCATGGATCCCATCATCAGAACTTGAGCTGGACGAACATTTGTTCTGACAATTAAACTTGCTAAACAAACACAGCGAAGAGGACGAATCGCCAAACGTGAACTATGCGTCGTTGAAGAGTTCCGTTCTGATCATCATCAGCAGTTCTACTTCATCCAATGTCACTGTTTTGAATGAAAATGATGGTTTTGTTGATAAAAATATAAAAATCACTATATGTATGCCTTTAAGATTTGAGGAGTTCCCTCGATTCCTCATGGATCCCATCATCAGAACTGCGTTTTGACAAAAACGGGACCAATCTGTATATATATACTTACAATCAAAAAAAGAATTTTCAAAATCGGTTCAGACATGACGGAGTTATGGAGTAACAAACATAAAAAATAAAAAACAAAAAAAAAAAAAAAAAAAAACATACACGCCGAATTGAGAACCTCCTCTTTTCAAATCTTGAAGTCGGTTAAAAATATATCCCTATGCACTTGGAAAATTGAATCTGCACCACTCGCAATAATTTAAAATTACAGAAGCCATTCATTAATAGCTTCTGTAATACCCTTATAGCATTAATAGCATTCTACCCTTTCAAAATCGGGAACAAATCTAGTGAACAAATCTAAATTCATCTTTCTAATTGCACAAATGTTGACCAATTTAGATTGTTTTATTTTTTGTCTATCCGTACACGGTGCTAACAAATTAAGTACAAATATTTTAAGAGAAGTTAACTTACATCGAAACAATTAAGTTTAAATTAAAATTAAGATAATTTTAAAATGATTTTCCTATCAAAATAAATAAATTAAAATTGTTCCCAGACATCATTAAAGATTTCTTCTTAAACTCCTCTATTAAACTATATGACTAAATATGGTTGTCTTTATTTAGAGCGACGAGCAAGAAGTGATAGTGCGTGACTTACGGCGTCAAAGAGAAACAACACGCAGGATCTATCGCATGTCTATCTAGCCGGAGACAACATCAAATAGCATAACATTTAATTAGGCAAGTGGCCAGTCAAGTTATCACTAGGCCACTTAACAAATAATCAAGGAGGTTTTATTACACTGATTATTGTTTATCTTATGAACAGAGTATTTTTACGTAGTAAATTTTTTTTCCAGAGAAACATAAAACCTATAATGTTTCATACTTTAATGGTCTCTAAGAGCCGAATACTATCAGCTGTAAAAATATTTATACTTATTTTGTTAGCACCTTATACACCTGTATATTATATAAGGTGTTAACAAATTAAGTACAAATATTTTAAGAGAAGTTAACTTACACCAAAACAAATAAGTTTACATAGAAGTTAAGAAAACTTTTTATGATTTTTTATTTTATTTTCCGAACAAAATAAATACATTAAAATTCTGCCCAATCACCTGTCCAATTCACTTACAGGGTGTTTAACACTTTCTGTCAAGTGATATTTGTCATAGATTTCACAAAGATTTTTTCTTAGACTAGTCACGTGGTATGACAAATGGCATTTATTACAAGAGTGAGGAACAAGCAGTGGCAGTGCGTGACTTACGGCGTCAATCGCATGTCTATCTAGTCTGACACAACATCAAATAGGATAGTGGCCAGTCAAGTAATAGAGTTGAGAGATAATCGAGGAGGTCTTATTTCTGATTATTGTTTATCTCATATTTTTTCGTAGCACCTTTGTATTCCAGTTATCTCCTAAAAATATCATAAAATAGAATGTTTCATGCTTAAATATACTCCACATTTGTAAAACCTGACGAGAAATATATGATCATGCGCCATGTTGCAGAATTTCACCCTCCGGTCCGGAGGGGAATTTCATTGGAACTAATTTCTTACCTTGTCAATATTTGTAATTATAGGTAGCCACTCTTGACATTGTCATAGTTGCGGTTTTCTTGAATAATAGTAGTGTTGAATATTAAATAATAAGTGACAAGAAATGCCCAAAACTATGAATAGTCAAGAAAAAAACATTGTAAATAATGTATCTAAAGCCTGACCAGAAATATAAGATCAAGCGCCATGTTGCGGAATTTCATTGGAACTAATTTCTTACACTGGCAATAATTTTAATGACAGAATGATATGCATGTGTGAGTGCATGTAATAGGCTGTCACTTTCATTGAGGCGGTTTACTTAAATAATAATAAAGTGTTGAATATTAAATAATAAACGACAAAAAATCCCCAAAATTATCCATAGTCAAGAGCAATAAGTAATACACTCGGGAAATGAAATTTTTCGCTGTGAAACATTTTCAAATTAACATCAAAGCTGACAGGTAAACAAATCAAGATGTCACCATACCATAGAGAACTGAACTGTTGCCCATATAAATGAGAATAATAGCGCCCTCTTGACAATAATCATATATTTCTGGTCAGGCTTTAATAAGCTGTTGCAAATAAAACGCTTAGGAAATAAAACTATTTCGCTACGAAACATTTACAAAAGCTGACAGGTAACAGGTAAACAAATCAAGATATGACCATACCATAGAGAAAATACACTTTTTGACAAAATTGAACTCTTACCATATAAATGAGAATAATAGCGCCCTCTTGACAATAATCATATATTCTGGTCAGGCTTTACTTAATTTGTTGGCACCTTATACACACATATACAACGACAAGGTTTCTTTGAACAATTTTTTATTAAGTGAATCGCTTCGAAAGATAGAAAAATTGTGTCCGGGGGGGGACATACATTAAAAACGGTTTTTTTATATGTTCCTTTTTATTTTACAAATTATAAGTTTTATTAATAAGGTTGCTTTGGCGATTTTAAAGGACCTTTAATTTGCAACAATTTTAGTCTATACTATTATTTACTTTAAACATTTTACAAGACACGGCTACTTATATCGTTGAAAAAGTAAAAAATATTACATTCAACTTGTGCGCAAACTCCCAAAAAACTGCAGATACATTGAAACCACAGAAAAATTAAATGTTAATGCCGGACACTCAAAATGTTTAAAGAAATTTTGTGTTCCATTTTTTCACAAATAAACGTGACTCAAGAAAAACCGGCCAAGAGCGTGTCGGGCCACGCTCAGTCTAGGGTTCCGTAGTTTTCCGTCCGTCACAGTAAGTGTCCCCACTTAAGAGTTAATAACACCGCCATGTAGCATATGATACGAGAGTTCCACGTACAGCGACATCTATCGGCAAATTAAGTAAACTATTGCGCGCGAGCTTAAAATATGGAAGATGATTTTTATTGAATAATTCTTTATTGCGTGAACCGATTTTCACCGTTTTTACTTTATTTGAAAGCACGTCATTTCATTGTAATTTTGTAGAAATTACAGGTACAATAAACACCTGCTTATACGGTTAAATTACAAACTTAGTTCAGAAATTATTTTGTAATTTTTTTTCAAAAACTATTCAACCTATCAAGTTCAAAATAATTTTCCTAGAAAGTTTTTATAAAGTTCTACTTTTGAGATTTTTTTCATATTTTTAAAACTTATGGTTCAAAAGTTAGAGGGGGGGGGACGCATATTTTTTTACTTCTGGAACGATTATTTCCGAAAATATTTACATTATCGAAAAATGATTTTAGTAAACCCCTATTCATTTTTAAATACCTATCCAACAATATATCACACGTTAGGGTTGAAATGAAAAAAAAAATCACTCCCCACTTTACGTATAGGGGAGGTACCCTAATAAAAAAAAAATTTCCACTTTTTATTTTACCACTTTGTCGGCGTGATTGATATACATATTAGTACCAAATTTCAGCTTTCTAGTGCTAACGGTCACTGAGATTACCCGCGGACGGACGGACGGACGGACGGGCAGACATGGCGAAACTATAAGGGTTCCTAGTTGACTACGGAACCCTAAAAACAACGCGATTCCGAATCTCAAAAACTCTTACGTGAAGTATATTAAACTAGATAAATAGGCGGAGATATGGAAGTAGTACACACAAATCGAATGAAACCGGGTACATTCTTTTAAAAATGCAGTACCAGTTTAGTTGTTTTTAGTGATTGTCGGTAGATAATTTACGACAATTCTGATTAGAAATATTCAATATAGTTCAAATATCTGCAACCTTTTCTAGGAACCAACGTAATCCTTAGTAAACTTTACAGTATTTTATTTTATTTTATCAGTGGATGAAGTTGCCCTATCTCAGAAGCTATAAAAGATATAGATTTGAATGTGAACTAAAATGATGGATAGTTAAATGTTCTTTAAAACTCCAATAGCAACCCTTATCAATAAATGTATCCCTTATCAACAGTTTTTGTGTTTATACAGGAAATATCACACAGCTAACAAATTTTCACGTATTTCTCGGCTAGCTCAACCCACACTTGTTGCAGCAAATATCATCAAATACTGCCCCAACCGTCCCTAACAACATATTAAAAAATCTCAACATCACGCGTTGTAAATTTAATATCTATTTCACTGATCTATTATCGGTTTAGCCATTTTTTTAGTTATTTCCAAAAAAAATCTTCCATAGGCATCAGATACGATACCTTTTGGTATTAGTTCGGTTCTTATTCGATTGAAGGTACGGAACCCTCCATTATTGTGTGAGGGCCGACACGCATTTGGCCGGTTTTTTACTTATGAAGCTTTATGTGCTTTGGAAAAACCAACTTATGTGGGTGCTGATGTCCATTGCGGAGGATATACTCGTAGCAAATAACTCCAAAAGTCTAACATTTTTTCATTACTTTTCATGGTCATTTTAAACTTCAATTAATATAATATGGCTTTATGGAAGTGAGGCTTTATAAGTAGGTACTTTCAATGAAAACTATATTAAATTAAATCGGTTGAGCAAAAAGCTTAGTAAAAGGTCGTAAATGCCGCATAGTAAAATGCAAAATATCCCTTGATAAACGACCTTAAACGGCCGGTATATATATAATTTGCATCATAAGTTAGTTAGTTATACATCATTAGTTATACATTTTAATAGTAAATAGCTGTCCCATACAACATTTGAAATTCCCAATGTCGTTATCAAGATGTTTGTAACTTATTCATCAAAGATAAACTTCCCACTCTGCTCTTTTCCAATTGTATCTTAATTTTTACATACTTTCTTTATACATACATTATATGTATATCTTGTATCAATTGACAAAAGTGGGAACAACTAGTGGATTTCTATAGCTTTCCTGTCAGTCTCTATGGCACAGACATATTGTTCAATTTAGCTAATTGGTAGGGATATAACAAGGCATTAAGTACGTGTTCAGTAAATTTTTATTATATTTTGTGCATCCCTGTTTAAATAAATAATATTTAGCAAGTAGATGTATTTTTTCATGCTACTACATAAATATACAGTTAAATTTAATAAAATGTCATTCCCATTTAAAGCATCGGCATAGAGATACGACGACCACATAAAAATACTTCTTGGGTATGGGTGGCCATGTATTATTACTTTATTTTATTAAGTTACCTAGTGGATGTAGTAGCAAAAAATCGCATTTTAGTAATTTTTAACAAATTAACTACATTAACATTGCGGCTCTATATATTTTTTTATTTTAAATTATGTGCGTACCTCAAGCGCCTTTTTTTTTTTTATACCACGACGGTGGCAAACAAGCATACGGCCCGCCTGATGGTAAGCAGTTACCGTAGCCTATGGAGGCCTGCAACCCCAGAGGATTTACATGCGCGTTGCCTACCCTAAGAGCGCCTATCCCTTCCCAGTAAATGGACATACATAAGTGCCGCAAAATTACGTTGTACCTACTTACCTACTCGTACCTATGTACATATAGGGTTTTCGATTGTTGTTATATTCATATCGTAGAAATAAAACAACGTAACCCTTCTTTACGCGTAGTTCCATCATCACTTTCAGATGAGCAGGATTTTCAGATGACGTAAGATGCGGTAAAATGCAGTTTAAATCCGGGGTGACGTAAAATGTTTTAAAATTTAAATCTACCCTGTTGCCATGTTAATGAGTAACTTTCCACAAAGCGAGAAGCGACAGGCGAGGCAGGGGCGGGCGGCGGAGGGGGGACGGAGCTGATAACGTCTGGACCGGCGACCTCCGGCCCCGCGTTTAAAAATATTTATATCTGTATTTATTTAAACACGAGCAACCTCTCCCCCCGCTACACTCCCCTGATTATTCGGCCCTTACACCCTGCACAAGGACTCTTTGTCATATTTATCACTTTAATGATCTACGCTTGTACATGATGACCATAGATCAGACCTCAACGTTCCATGAAATAGAATCAAGGTCTACGCATAGAGTTTGTGCGTGTGTGTCTCGTAGGATGGGACTCATATATTCGATGGGACTTCTCTTTCCGCACACTCTATTCATCGTTAACTGATGAATAGATTTATTTATTAATGTCCCTTTCTATATGTATGATACTCATAAACTACATAAAAAGTAAGTACATATTTGTAAACTCTTACATACGTACCTACATACATCGACTGATTGATGATTTGTATTTTAAAAGAAATAGTTGTAGGTAAAGACGCATTTTTGACAAGTCTACTCGTAATTATGCATTGTTTCTGTTCACTTTGTAATATTGTCTCATAATGTTCGTCCAATAATAAAATGTACGTCCAAAATATTTTTAATGCCTATCAATGTTTAAAGTTTTGAATTCTTATCAATTCAATCATAAATCAATTTAATGATGAAATGGATTAGTAATCCGGGAGCGATATACTGACTTTAAAATTAGGAAATATTATATTGTTTTAAAAATGATCTTTTTTTGTTATCAACCCTCAAATTATGATTCTGATCTGACAATCAATGTGACTGTAATGTAGCAACCTATATTATAATCTAATCTTTATCTTTTTGACATGAAATCAAACGTCACTTCCACAGGTCCAACTCAATATCAACTAAAAATCAAACGAATAACAAAATCTATTCTTTGAATAGGCTTCCTGGATTACAAGCTAATTTTAATGATGATTTTTAACCCTCAACGGAAAACGTATAGACTAAGAGCTAGCCCTAGAAAATGGTAGGTTATGTTACGATTTTGAGAGCAACGAAGTTTGTTATTCAATCCTTTATAGGGTTCCATAGTCAACTAGGAATCCTTATAGTTTCGCCATGTCCCTCTGTCCGTCTCTCTGTCCTCAGCTCCTCACCTCAATTGACTGTTAGTACTAGAAAATTGAAATTTTGTACGAATATAATACACTTATACAGGCTGTAGTCGTTAAGTGCTTACAGGTGCTTCAATTTTACTAATTTAGTAACAAGTTTTTTTTGCTCCTACGCTTTTCTAATGTGGGGTGTCGTTGAAAAAGATTGGGGAACTGCGAAAAAAAATTGTGGAAAAAATACGTTTCGTAAATGAACAGTGGGACAAAAATTGTGGAAAAAATCATGAAAGCTTAATAAGTAGTTTGTATGAAAACTATACAAACTACTTATTATGTATTAAATGACATCAGTTGGTCCGTTTTACAGTTATCGCAAACAATTATCTTTCTAACTTAGAGAACGTAAGTGCCGCAAAATATCCTATAAAAAAGGCCCTTTTGATTAGGTATAAATATTGTGACGGACCCACAAGTACGGAACCCTATATTGAGAGTGACCCGAGATGCTCTTGACGATTTACTAGATCCGGGCGTCTGGTAGCTGTTCATTGGTGGATATCCGAGTTACAGGCTGGCAAAACCTTTCATTGGAAAAAAAAACAAACTTCTTTCTTTTGTACGTAAAAATCTATATTTTATCATCAGAACGAACAACATTGTGTATTATTTTGAAACCGTCGTTGCCGACTGTCAATAACATTTCCTATCACTTGGCACTTCTTTCCTGGCAACAGAAACTGACATTCTGGCAATAATTTATTCTAATTAAAAACATAATTTAATTACCTACCCATAATACTGCACTAAGGCACAAACTATAACTTGCATCCTTCAAGTTGTCTGCATTCTCTGACACATGAACAACTCCCAGACGCTCCGAATCTAGTATCAATGATAATAAAGCAAACTAAGTAAATGCATGGTTTCGTTGTTCTTCAATTCATAAATAATATGAAAGAAAACTTAAATATATTATACCATTTACCCCGGTGAGTACTTAGTAATAAGTTTAACCTGCGCATCTGTGGCCTGTATTTTCTAAACAAGTGAACGGATTTAAACGCAATTAATGTAGGGTAAGTTGTTGGACAATGAAATACTCAAATTCAAACCTTCCTATCTCTGTCATTTTCAAAGTAACGTGTGTACTGTTTCATACGAAAATAAAAAAATTCGTTGGCTACCACATAGCATCCCAAGGTTTCTCTTAACTTGTTCAGTTTCTGTATTATATACATTTGTTAAAAAAAAATGGATTTGTTTTATTGTGTCCTTGTAGACGTAATCGGTGACACCGTTTTTTTTTACTTTTTACCTGTTTAATCAACATTGAAACAGTATTGTGAACAAGTGACGTTTATAGGTACGCTTTAAATAAATTAAGGTGGAAAAATGAACACAACAATAATGAATGAAATTGGTTTCATAAAAAATGTTTACGTCGTATGGGAAGACTTACAAAATGACTGAGTAAGACGGTGTTTCATTGTGGATAATATACGTTTAAATGTGAGCTGTCTGCCTGGTCGGTATGCATTGCATTTTTAACCGACTTCAATTTCATAGAAGGAGGAGGTTCTGTTTGGGTTCTGTCTGGTTCGGTTTGGGTTTTTTTTATGTATGTTCACCGATTACTCAGAGACGCGTGGTCTGATTTGAATAATTCGTTTTTTGTTTGAAAGGATATACTTCCAAGGTGGTCTTATATTAATCTGGTGCTGTTCTGATGATGGGATCTATGAGGAATTGAGGGAACTCCTCAATTTTTAAAGGCACATGTATGGTGATTTGGGTGTTTTCTTAAGCAACTCGAGAGTTTTCTCTCGAAAACCACCAATTTGATGAAGTGGACCTGATAATAATGATTGTTTTGATGATAATGATGATGATTTTTTTTCATGTAGGATGTTCAGCGATTACTCCGAGACCCGTGGTCCGATTTGAATAATTCTTTTTATGTTTGAAAGGATGTACTTCCAAGGTGGTCCCAAATTAATCTGGTGCTGTTCTGATGATGCAATCCATGAGGAATTGAGGGAACTCCTCAATCTTTAAAGGCACATGTACGGCGATTTGAGTAACTCAAGCATTTCCTCTCGAAAACCACCAATTTGATGGAACGAACCTAATGATAAAGACCACATATGACATGTGGAACTTTCCTTACATTGAGTAAGTATTATGAACTTTTCCTTATATATCTTCACCGATTATTTCGAGATCCGTTGGCCGATTATGATAATTATATAACCACTAAAAATGGAAAAATAAAAACTTTTTACAAAAAAAAATAAACTGACTTCAAAAAGGATAAAATAAATTACTAAATTATTTATATGCGTTACAAACTGATATGTTTGAAGTCGGTGCCAAGCCAAAAAGTTACAATACCGGTCAAATCAGCTTGAAGTCTGAAAATCACAAAACATATCGATACCTACTTATCTTGCAAAGGTGAATGTGAATATAAACTCAAAACTCAAACTCAAATAATGTATTTGTAAAACATAGGTACATTGAAAGGTCTTACAATATTTTGGTGGGTATCACTATGTTCCACCATGTGGTATACAAATAGCTACAATTGGCATGCAGCATGCATATGATTATTGATTAAACTACTTAATTAGTAACTACTTACATGATTTGCAATGTGGGAATGTGCATAAAAGAAGAAGAAGATAGCAAATATAATAATACATATATTGGGATAGTTTCAAATATCTTCTTGTAACGGTTCCAACGATAGAATTTAAAAAAAAATTGTATAGGGACCCCCTATTTTTTAACTTTTTTTTATTTTTAGATTTTTTCCTACGCTTACACACAATTACCGAGCTGGATTCCAAATTTCATCCTTCTAGGCCATCTGGAAGTAGGTTAGATTTAGGTACTATATGTCAGTTAGTCAGTCAGTGCTAAAATTTACGACTTATTGACCTTCATATCTTTATAACCGTTTGAGCTAGCTTCATGAAATTTGGGCTTCTAGATGTCCTTATGGATATATAGACGCTGTTAAAAATCTTTTACATGTTTTACAACAAGAGCGTATACTAGTAAACTGCAAGGTGACTGATACGACAAAAAGAACCGTTTTCTAACTTCTTTTAAGAACAATATCAAAAGTATAATTGCTCTGATCGAGATTGCATAGCATTTTAACAGCAGAGAAAAAATATTAGGTTCAATTGTAGGTAGGTATGTTTACCGGACTTATTTACTTTCAAAATATCCCTGACATTTAAAATTATGTGCTGAGCGCAGAAATAAAATTTGAGAATGAGGTATTGTCTATAATTGTTAGGGTGCATTGCATTGCAGTACTGGCAGCCTCGCCGATGACGTGTGACGTATGGTATTTTTGTTAGTTGCATTAGTCATTTGGGTGAGCGGTCGGTAATGCGGGCATGGAAAGCCAGAGTTAGGGAGCAGTATGTCACATCCGTTTCCGGCAAGTCTACAACTTTAATATACCATTGTTTGTAGCAAGAAACATGCTACCAACAATAAGATAGTAAGCGCATCTAGAACAATAGGTGGATATATAAGTAAAGTGCAGCTTTTGTTATTTGCCTCTACTTTGAAATGGGAGTATGTATAAAATCTAAATTGTAAGTAGTACCTATTTAGATATATTGCACAAATATTGGGCCCATGATATAATACAGAGTGATGTGGGTCGTGTAGCAAGAGAACGAGGCATGATACACAACTTAAAGATGAACCTAATGATGTTGGTCATTCTTTTTTTAACACCAACATTGATAATTACTTTTCAGATGATCAGTAGAAAAATACATTTTCGCATAGGATTTGGTCACCATACTCAATGTGACATCTTGTCGTCTCCCATATAGCGTATTATGTCTAAAGTCATATGACCATGACTTTACTTACCATAATTTTATTTTAAAAATAAGAAAAATCTAACTAAGTTTGTTATTGTAATGCAAATATTACAATACGATAACGTTAATCAGTTACAGAGTCAGAAAAGTGGTTCTGGATCTCGTCTCGACCCAGAAATCACGCTATTCTATGTATCTTTTAAAAATAATGAGGAACTTATGTCTTTGGTCCTTATTACATGAACTGTTTTTGAAGTATTTGAAGGGGATTGAGTTGTAACAACATTTAGAATAATACATTAAAAGTACGTTATCAACAGGTCAAATATAGTTATATTTAGGTATATAATGATATTCGTAACCTATACTTTTTAATTACACTGAAAATAAAACAAAGTTAATTATGTAGTTAATGTGTTTACGTCTACAATTGAGGAGTCTGTTATGATTTATAAGTAATAACAATACAATGGCAGTGGCGCAGATGTTTGTGTCAACTTACTAAGTACTTACCTCAATGCCTAATGACATTGGACGTTTTGTACACGACTATTAAGTAAGTATGGTACTTTTAACCTATTTTTTGTCGTTAACAAAGTTATTATCCCAATGTTTATTAAGATATGTTTTTTGAAAAATACGTCCTTAGCGTATTAGTAACGATGTTTTTTGAATTTTCAACTTACTTCAAGATTTCAAAGGAGAAGGTTCTCAATTTGTTGGAATCTTTGTTATTGCTTTTTTTATGTATGTTCACCGATTATTCGAAGACGATTGAACCGATTTAGAAAAAAAAAATTTTGTTTGAAAGAGTATACTTCACAGTTGGTCCCATTGTAACCAGGTCAGGATCTGATGATGGGATCCTCGAGAAATCGAGGGTTATCTTCAAATATTATAGGCACACCAATTCTTCTTCTTCCTAGCGTCTGTCCCAGCTTTTTTGATCTATTGAGCTTGGGGTCCGCTCGGCAACCTTATCCCAGGAATTGGCGTAGGCACTAGTTTTTATGAAAGCGACTACCACCTGACCCAGAGGAAAACTGATCCTTGTTGGGATTAGATCCGATTTCCTCACGATGTTTTCCTTCACCTAAAAGGGACTGGTAAACATTATTATTTTTTGTTTTAAATAATTTTTGTCAAAAATAAATATTTTGCTCGCGCAACGGTAGGCACGTTAGCACACCCTTACTTCATCATATCTAATCATGTCTAATTGGGGTTGTTCATAAATTTTTACCCCCCATTTTGATGATTTGTTGTAAACCTATAGGAAATTTTTAGATATCAATTTGATTTATTTAGCTTAAAACAGCTTAACACTTTCACGACCAGGAACCCGACTGTCGGGTTCTCTCTTCGTAACTACTACGCGCTACATACGACAAATACGTGGCTACGGGCTACGAACATAGCGCGTAGCACTAGGTGGCACAGAAAATGCTAATTATTTTATTATGATTAAAATGAAAAATCTGATACGACATCTTGTAAGTTACAAGCAATAATTCGTATAAATAATTTTAAACAAAAAATAACGGACTTCACTTAGCATCCACCTTTCCAACAGCAAATGCTCGAGCTGCTGTAAAAATACTCAAACCAGGTGTGCCTATAACAGTTGAAGAGTTCAATTTCTCCAGGATACCATCATCAGATCCTGACCTGGTTACAATAAGATCAACTGTGAAGTATATACTCTTTCAAACAATTAAAAGAATTTTCCAAATCGGTCCAGCCGTCTTCGAATAATCGGTGAACATACATAAAAAAATAGCAAAAAAAAAACAAAGATCCCGATTTCCCAACGAATTGATAACCTCCTCCTTCGAAATCTTGAAGTCGATTGAAAACCCTTGCTTGTCGTCAATATGAAAAAAATACTATAAATGACTATAAATGTTGTCTTGACCGAGAAAAATATTAAAATTCAAATTGTATTTGTAAAGCGAAAGAAACAATAGTTAACCATGACACTTAATTTTGTAAAATCTTACTCAAGAAATATACCAAAGCTAGAAAATATCAGTATACTGGAGTAAATGGCATTTAATCCAAACCATAGAAATCTAAAGTTAATGTCAGTGAGTCCAAACTATAACATTACTATAATTTGATTGAAATAAGAGGAACCAAAATACTTTATGTAAGACAAGTAGTTGCATTTGCACACGACATAAAAAGGTCAAATGCGGCTTTTCTTGAACAAACGATTTCCTTCGGCCTGATTATTCCTTAGGATCCAAGGATGGCAAAGTGGAGTGGAAAAATTTGCACCAAGATTTTTGGTGCAAATTTTTAGGGGGTGAGGCTCTCAACTATATCTTAATATGCATCAGTTAAGCTACGAGGCCAAGTTTTGTATCGTTTTCGTATAAATCGGGGATGCCGAATTTATTTATAGTATAATTATGACACCGTTCCGAAGCAAAACCATGCAAAAATATTTTTGCACCGCCCCTCTATTTTCGCTCCAGTCCAAGTTGGGTCATTTCAGGTTGCATAGGGCGGTTCCTCATCACTTCAGGAGCTTAAATACCGCGAGCCATCCGGTTGCCTAGCGGTCACTGAAACTACGCGTCATTGCTTAGAATATTCCAATATCGCAAAAAAACATTTTGATTAGAATTTTTCCATTTAAATTTTTAGTAGTCAACTGTTTTTTTACTACATCCCTTACATATAACGTTTTAGTATGACATTATATTTTCCTTTAATGAACGAATAATTCACTAACTCTCTAAGGCACTTTTTATATTTTCAAGATTGTTAATTGTTTATAAGTTATGGATTTTTTACTTGTGAAATAGGAAATTTAAAAAAATACGTTATTTTTTTTCGGAACGGTGTCAAAATTATACCATAAATGAATTTGGCATACCCGATTTATACGAAAACGATACCTAACTTGGCCTAGTAGCTTAGAAAGTTGTAATCTGCAGGACGGGTTACTTTTTTGTTACTTTAAATATATTTAAAGTTGTCGTAAAAATGTGGGCGTGGTCTAAAGACGACTTACGAAATTGTAATTCGTTACGACTTTGAGAGAGACGTCCTGTCGCTAGATGACTGTCTCAAAGAAATGCATTCAAACAATAGTGCCCTCATCGTAAGACTATTGTTGGTATTATGAATTCAAACGTGGAAATTTCGAAGTTTCTGATGCACCTAGATCGGGACGACCCAGTGGCTTGTGTAGTCCAGATAACGAAGCCAAAGTAGAATATATGCTAAGAGTTGATCGTTAAATGACCTAGAGTCAAATAGAAGAAGCCCTGGGCATTAGTACACCAAGTATTTACATAATTTTGCACGAAATTCTCGGAGTTAGAAAAGTTTGCACTCTATAGGTTCCTTACGACCTAACGACGCGTGCTTTTGTTAACAGCATCGTAATCATGGAGATGAAATATGGCTATATTATTGTGATGTGCCATCTCAAAGTAGCACATCGTATCTACTGTAACAGCTAACTGGTACACTAATGAATGTTTGCCTCAGGTGCTAGATAAACTTAAGGAAATCCGTCCCAACTCCAGACTCGGCATCTACTTGGCATTTTCACCATAATAACGCACTGGTACATCGAGCGACTCTAACAGTTTTTTTTAAACTGCTGAGATAAAAATGGTGTGCTCCCATACATCCTCGATTTAGCCCCCTGCGACTTTGCTTTATTCCCTATTATCAAAGATAAGCTGAAAGGGCGGAAATTTACCAGCGATGAGGAACTTTTAAGAGCGTGGGTTAATGAATGTGCTGTACTACCAGAAAACAAATGGATAGATATTTTTGATTAGTGGTTTTTACGCATGCCTAAGTGCAATCACTGTGACGGAAATTACTTTGAGCGACTGTAAAAAAATAAAGTTGTTTTGCAAAATTGATCTAGTAACCTTCGTAATTTATATAGGAAGCGCCCGTGCTAGTTACCGTTTACCGTGCGGAGTGGACACATGCCGCGAGTGTGCGTGTGCGCCAACAAGTCCGCGACACCATTTAGTGCGAAAACAATAAAAAATATTTGCACCGAATTTGAGAATAATCTAGCATCACCGTGTTCGTTCTAAATGAACCAATCAATAATTATGATATGGAGTAGTTTTTGTCAATTTTTATAAATTATATCATCTATTTATAACGACTAAATAATATAGCGCGTAATTTTTTTTATTTTAGGGTTAGTCAGGAAATAAATTATTCTATACCCATAATAATTAACACAACATTATCACTTGATAATTGTCAAGGAATGACAAAAGGTTACAATAGCTTTTTCGATTGAAATTATTTATGTGAAGTTATAATTTGAGATACATTTCCAACTTATGTTTTTTTCGAGTTTTGACAAGAATATTTTTTTTAATGGAGGATAGGCAGACATATGACTGCGATCTCACCTGATGGTAAGTGATGATGCGGTCTACGGTGGAGCATTCTTACCTATGAGATACCTATTTACTCTCGCTTTGAAGAGCCAAAATTGTACTCAAGTGGAAAAACAGACTCGGACAGGCCGTTCCACTCCTTGGCAGTTCGCATAAGGAATGTTGAAGCGAAACACTTCGTGCGTATATGTGGAATACCTTATAAATATATTTATTTATGAAATAAAACAATTAAAAACGGATTTTATCGCGTGTATTGAGTTTAAATTACATCCCGACGTTTCAAACACTTTACAGCGTTCGTGGTCAACGGGTCGACCCGTTGAGTGTTTAGCTGAGCTGTAAAGTGTTTGAAACGTCGGGATGTAATTTAAACTCAATACACGCGATAAAATCCGTTTTTAATTGTTTTATTTCATGAATAACTATCGCGGCAACCGAAGACAATATTATATATTTATTTATTTAATATGGTTTATTGAGAAAATCATAAATATTTTTCATGTCAACAAACAAAAACAGCAGGTAGTGCATACATAACGTAATCCACTTTCTCTTATACATACAAAAATAGGCATATTTTGAAGTGTTCCCGGGGTTATTGTATTGTTTTAAATGAACAATAGTGGCGAGTCATTAATGGGTATGGTCGGCCATGCGGTGACGCGTCCTTGCCACCGCCATGCGCCACCGCCAGCGAGCGCCCTTCCTCGAACCTCATTAGCCTACTCCAATTACTCCATGCCCAAACAATAGGATAACCTCAAACTAATCCCTTAGGGTAACCTACTAGGTAGTTCTTACTAATTTGTTATTACTATTAGGAATGGAACCGTGGGAAGAGTAACATAAAAAAAAAACAAGTAAGTACGTAATTCAGTGCAGAGCCGTGCAGGTGCCGTGAAATAATAGGGCTTCATGACCAGTCGAACCAAACATAATAATACAAATATTTTAGCTATTCATCCATTCATCATCAATATATATTTTTTTATTCAACAATAACCGGGAATGTTTTCACTAGGTACTCGTACCATCGCCAGCACTGTTAACGGGCCATTTGTAATCCCTATTGCAACGGCATAAGGTCTATACCGATGGCCGATTAAGGGTGTTGCTGTTTGTACCAGTATTGTTCCTATCGCATTTTGAACTTCAAAACTTACAACTTGATTTATAATGAGATGCACTGAGATTTGTGTCAAGAAAGTTATCATATCAAAATAATGTGCCAGAGAGCCTACCTATGTGTAGATATAAAAATTCATAAAATCGAATCAAAACCTTTTAAGGATTCAAAGTTACCTACATATTATACAAGTATGTATTTGTATTTTTCTTAAAATAGTCTCATTGTGTTATGCAGTGTGACTAATTATTTCTGAATTGGTATGGTGTGGTACCTAACACTCGTTATTACTATTAATAATAATAGGTGTTACCGCTTAAAGTTCAAAACAATATCGTTGCTGTGAGTTGAGTCATTAAGTAGTTTTTACCTGCAATTGCATTCTTTTACGGTAAGAAAATAAAAGTAAAAATGAAAGGTTGTACCAATGTTATAAATTAATTCGATTATTCTTACTTAAATATCTTACTATTGATTTGTGAACAAACTTATGCTCAATCAATAATAGTTGTTCCGGTACAACGAAACAATGGTATTCCAAACATTTGGGAGGCGTATGCGGATCCTAAGCCAACGTATAAAAGGCTCTTTCGATAATTTGGCTTATTTAGTAGGTACCTAATTAGATCTTAAATTAAATTTGCAACAGGCTCACCGCGATACAGACGAATCTAACTCGTAGTGCAGATACCCCGAAATTTCTGTAACTTGGTTTATGTGAAATAAAGATTTATCTTATCTTATATCTTAATTTCATGAAATGTAAGGAGTACACTACGCGGAGGTTGCCCCTGCCCGAGACAGCACCCGCCATGGTGTTAGGAGTATTAATACTCGTAGTAGATAATGGAATCTAAAATGTACTCGGCTAATATTTACTGAAAAGGATGGACTGACAACTGGGCCATTGGGTTAGAAACCGGACACCTGTCTAATAAAACAGTAGGTAGTTCTCCAATTTTGTCTTTGGCAGACGGTGACTCGCCCTCTGCAAGATGGGCCCCCATAAAAAGAGGCTCCATGGATCACCGGTGCAAAGGGAAGGGTGATAGAGAGGTGTCACTGGACTTTAATAGTAGTTTATGTACAGCTACATAATGAAGGGCATTAAAATACGAGTGTGGTTTTGTGAAACAAACGAGGTGAGTTTCATAATAATATCACACGATTGTTTTAATGCCTAATTATGTACAGTTACATACACTGCTATACATATTATACATTCGCAATGACGAGTTCGGGAACCATTAGAATGACTGCCATTGCGCCGTCATGACCAACTGGATTGTGCGGGCGGTCGGTTAAGGAGGTCTAGATTTTCATTACGTTACAGGTTATCGATGTCGTAACGAATTTTCATACATTACTACAACACTGGCACAGATAACTGGCACTGATGTTACATTACTGGTTGCAATAATGGTGGTTATTATTTACGGTTTCCGAACGTAGAATAGAGGATTTATGATATGGGTGTACTCATACATAAAAATAATTATAGCCAATACACCATGGCGTCTTATTATAACCTGTACGTTACATACATCAATAACTCAATATCATTTAAGAAATATAGTTATAACATTTATATTAGAAAACCAAAATTGTAGGCTAGTATAGCCGCATCGTCGACGCACTGTGGCACATCTGGGCTACAACGGAAGATCAGGGCTGGCTTCGCCAGCTTCATGCTGAGTTGTGGCCCTTTTGTGACAAACTATGTGACGCCTATTTTATGTACTATTTTTTTTGTGTTACTTGTGTTTGTCATGAATAAATATTTTCTTTCTTTCTTTTTACTCAAAATAACTTATCCTACTCGTCGATTATAATGCTTGAATTGAAACTTTGTAGTGCGAACTACTAATACTTATGGCATACTTTTCGATGGAGCTTTTATGGTCGCAAATTTTAGCATCGTCGACTCTGCTAAAATGGATTTTAATACAATATTATGGTTACAATGGAGGGTTGTGTAAGATATTCGTCGAAATTAATTCTTACCTGCTTTTCTATATATTATAAGCACTCGTATAAAAAGTATTGTATACAATAGTGACATAATTAAGCTTTTCAATCTCGTACTTGTTTTTAGGCCAACTATAAAATACAAATGAAATTAATAACAGGATACCTAGATATGAGATATTGGTGCCAGAGCCTTGTAGAGACATAATTACATCGGTGGTTATTTAAATTCATGATTGCAAAAAGCAGCAATTAATTTGTAAGCAAATAACGATTTTAATTTATTAGGGGGCTAACTTAAACATATTTTTATAACATAAATAGGGGTCGTAAATAAGATCCACCTACCTACCTAGTTGAGTAAAAAATATTGAATTATGGGTGTATGATTAAAGGTAATATGATGTAGGTAATTCTAATATATTTTCGCACAACATATTACACAGTTTTTCTAATTTCATATTTTCAAAATACAATATTAAAGTATTTAACTATGAGTACGAAGATAGGTATAATATACGTATCTACGTAATAATTAAGTGCGATCCATTTGAAAATAAAAGTAGGTATCTACATTGTTCCCCAGTTTGTTGACATTTGGTAAACAAATGCAAACGAATCAGTAACAAGCTTAGTGAAACAAAATAGTTCTTAAAGAGATAAAGGCCTGCCTGGACCGGGACCCGGGAACAGCCGGCAGTAAAATCAGTCAACGATGATGACTCGTTAATAGCTATTGGTTTTATGGATATTTATTTATGTGGGATTAGCGCGCGCCGCTCTCCACGGGGCGTCGACTCTCGCGACTCGCTGTCACAACACTTTTTTTCATGCAAGCCGCATGCGAGTACTCGGAACCAGGAAAAACGACAAGCATTATTAAGATTTACAACCTTTTTACCACTAATACGATAAAATTTATTGGTTCCCGGGAGCGAAGCGATTAATGCTTCAGTTCGGAGCAGGTCCTGTGCTTCAGTCGCGTCTGGTAGAAACCATTTAACAAAATGTGCTGTTGACAGCTAGACTTCTAGTCTACAAATGTTTAGTTAATTTTTTGTTCATAACTAATATTTTTTCTAAATAATAGGTACAATTGGATACTTTAGTAAGATTTGAAAGTACTCGTTTCTAACAAGTTTAAGGTTAGATTTCCTGTAGGTGCTAATAATAATTAGGTACTCTACTTATATAATTGCTTACTACCTCTCAACACACATGACGTACCCTAGATCCTTGGGGCATGAAAAGAAAAATTGTAAAGACTGTCTACTTTTCACTGGCATAGTCTGTTTTAACTTACTGCTTAACGGTCTGGGGTGGGGCAGGGAAAACCAAATTCCTACGATTAGAAAGAGCTCAGAGGGCTGTGATAAAAGTTATGTTTAGTAAGCCAATTCGTTTTCCTACCTCTGAACTATATACAATGGCTAAGGTTCTGACTGTTAGACAATTGTTCATCTTGAAAATCGTACTGCGTAAGCATCTAGATTTACCTTATGCTTTTAAACTTCCAAAACGACGAGCTGGCCGCATGAGCAACTTTGAACATACTCGTATTGCTATTGTCAGACGTCATTATGACTATCTTTCGGCTAAATTGTATAATAAACTGAACACTTTGTTAAACATACATCCTCTATTATATAGGGAATGCAGGAATAAAATAACGAAGTTTTTGCAAAATCTCAATTATACTGAGACTGAATTAGTGCTTAGCGGGACCTAATTAATAATGAATTATAACAGCCTAATGTTAAAGAAAAAAATAATAAATATTGTATTATATTTTAGAGTACACTTCCTAAGTAAAATTATAACTAACCTGGTTTACTATAAGTAATTTTTCCTAAATTTAAATAATTTTAAACTAACATAATAATGATAATTAAGTTTAGTAATCTTACCGTATACATAAGTATCACTGTAGAACATAAACCCCCTATGTCCGAGGTGGGCGTAAACAGCTGCGACACAGTTTATACTAATGCAGCTGCTTACGATCTCAATGTTTTAATATGTACCTACGTTATTATGTTCATTAAAAAATTTTAAATCTTTAAAATCTTTAAAACAATAATTAGATACTTACTTCTGTATGCGATAATTTGTATAATTTTATTTTAAACTTTGATGGGGCGTGTCAAAATTCATTGTGTATTTACATTGTGTATTAGTGTATTTTCAGAAAAATAAATAGTTTTGTACATCTTTACATAGATGAAGAAACCTAATTAGATAGAGTAGTTACCAAGGTTCGAGTAAATGTTGCTCTAACAATTCTTAGGGATACCTAGGTATAATAATATTATAATAATAATAGTATTATTGAATTATGACACGCCCCATCAAAGTTAAAAATAAAATTATACAAATTATCGCATACAGAAGTAACTTTTTACGGGGGCCCATCTTGCGGCGGGCGAGTCACCGTCTGCCGGAAATAAAATTGGATACCGTTTTATTAGGCAGGCGTCCGGTTCTTCATCCAATAGCCCAGTAGTTAGTCCATACTTTTCACCCAATAGCCTAGTACATTTTAGACTCCATTAACCCTCAATAGTCCTTACACCATGGCGGGTGCTGTCTCTGCGTGCGTCCCATGACACGGGTAGGGGCAGCATCCGCTTAGTGTACCTCACTTTTCATTAAACTGTCGAAAGGGCCTCTGCGCGTTGGCTTCGGCTCCGCATATGCCTCTCAAAGGTCCGGAACACAATTGTTCCGTGGTCGGGAAAGACATACAAATATAAAAATATTATGGGACAATCTTACACAAATCAACCTAGTCCCACAGTAAGCTCAATAAGGCTTGTGTTGTGGGTACTAGACGACGATATATATAATAGATAGATATAGATAAATACTTAAAAACATAGAAAACATCCATAACTCAGGAACAAATATCCGTGTTGAACACACAAATAAATGCCCTGACCAGGATTCGAACCAGGGACCTCCGGCTTCATAGGCAGGGTCACTACCAACTAGGCTAGGAGGCCGTTCAAAGGTATAGGTATATATTCCATTATACTACATTGAAGACATCACAATTGTGATGTCGTGAGCTGTCAATTAGCAATTAGCAATTGTGCATGCCCAGCCCAGTGAGTGACCTATTCTTTCGCGATAGAAATGATCATAATCATAATCATAATTTATTCATAATATAAAATTACATGTCATTCGGTACTACAATGTGTAGATACATAATATAATTTAACACTTAACCAATAAATAGCTGCTCATGGTCATAGAATGTCTGCTCGAGGAGCCATTTTTTAAGTTTATATTTAAATATTGCTGCACTTTCTGCAGCAACAATGTCCCGAGGAAGGCGGTTGTACACCTTGCGGCCCATGACATGAATAGATTTTTCTGATTTTTCGAGTCTGCAATGTACGGTCGGCAACATTCCAGCGCGCGCGCTGCGCACCGGGTATCTACGTGGAGGTTCTATGCTCGGATTGGTATCTACTTCGCTGCGTGTAAATACTGCCCCTTGCATTATTAGCATTGAGGGCAGCGTTAGTATTCCCATCGACTTAAATAGTGGTCTCGCAGAGTGACTCTGAGGGACGCGAGCTAGCGCACGCAGAGCGCGTTTTTGGAGCAGGAAGACTCGTTTCCATTCGGCAGCTCCCGCCCAGAGCTGGATTCCGTACTGCAATTGTGCGCTGAAGGTCGCGAAGTAGCAAGCTCGGACCATTTCGTCAGTATTCGCGCCAGTCGCTTTAGCGCAAAAATTGCAGATGCGAGTCTCTTACACATATTATCTATATGACCGGCCCAGGTGAGGCAGCTGTCAAGCTCAAACCCTAGGAATGTGGTGTTCGTTACTTGATTGATAATAGTGTTATTCGCCATTACTGACAGCTGCCTCACCTGCCGGCCGGAGAGATCAAAGCCGATGTAATGCGTTTTACTGGGGTTCAAGATAAGGCCATTACTACTGAACCAATTGGACAGAGCCAGGGCAGTCGCATTAAGCTTAACCTCAAGCTCGTCATATGTAGGGGCTTGCACAACTACAGCCACATCATCCGCATAACTGGCCTCTCCACTGGCAACTTGCTCTGGCAAATCATTTAACAATAGAGAGAACAATATTTGATACTGAGGAACCCTGTGCGACACCCGTACTTGTGGTTTCGACGCCTGATCGAACCCGACCGCCATCAGCGACCACTACCTGTGTTCTGTTCCATAGCAGATCGGATAACAATGCCAGCGCAGAACCTTCAAACCCATAGTGATGAAGTTTATTAGTCAGGACTTCGTGATCAGCCACGTCGAATGCTTTTGACAAGTCGCAGCAAAAAACTGCGACTTGATTTCTGCATTCGCGGGCCTCTACAACCTGTCGAACCACAGCCCTGGTTAACGTGGTTGTTGAGCGGCCTTTTCTATAGGCATATTGCCTCTCAGAACTTATGCCATGCTCAAATATCTTTGCCATCACTGGAATTATCGCTACCGGTCTGTACGCATTTATATCGTCTCTATTTCCCTTTCCCTTGAATAAAGGTGCTATGCGACTTTCTTTTAGTTGGTCAGGAAATACACCGTCATGTAGGCACCTATTGTAAACTTCGGCAAGTACCGGTGAAAGTTCTTCCGCGACGGAGTGTACTAAGTGTACAGATGGTATTATTATCTAGTAAGTGTAGGTCGGGAGATGGTATGCGATAAGGCCGGTGCGCGCACGTGGTCGATACCGGCTTATCACCGACGCCCGCGCCGCGCCGATAGCGCTGCTGCTGATCAGCTGATCCGTTCAACATCGTGCACGCTAGACATACAGTCTGCTAATTAATATCTACGCGACTGATTATACTTCCTTGCCACCCGAAGACGATAACATCCTCTGTACTAGCTCGCTATCATGCCAGATAGTCACGAATGATGTTTATTTCACGTTGGTGCCAGATTTCGATGCCAGTTCATCTTCCTCTAATCACATTTTCAGCTCTTCAATGAATTGAAAATTAATTGAAGAGCTGAAAATCTTTTATACTGCTTTTGCCATGATTGTGACGGCTGTCATGTGTGGTGGGAGTGATGGGACCACTGGAACCGTGGGACATGGGTGGGACAGTAAAGAAATTTGCTTCTGGTGCATGAGGTAAGGACAGGTACGAGTAAGTATGGTGCCGGAACTCCAGCAGATTTAGTTTTATTTTCTGGCTATTTTCACTAATATGGAATTTGAAAGTGATTGAGGTATGTAGATGAGTTGGAACTAAACGTATTAGAAACATAAAAAAGTTTTTGAACGAAACCGTTGTATGTTAAGGTACTTATATGGATTATGGAAGGTAGTTATTAGGTATATGTTTACCTTATGTATAAATAAATAAATAAAGTTTGATTATAAAAATTACATGTATTCACATGTGTTTCAATATGACACATTTTTCATCTACGTGTTTAATTTTATCACAGCTTTATTAGCTACGACTAGTGTACAGCTCCCACGCGACTCCTCCATGTGGTCCTTTGAGCCGAATCTCGAGGATCATAATTATCTCGCCATAATGTTAACGACATTAAGTAAAAAGTTTATCTATTAACACAACTCTATAAATTTATAGTGTTTCAAGGAAACTTTGTTATGGATACATAGGTACCGTTGGCTACAAGTGTGCTCCATAATATATGTTTTCAATCTACATGTTTAATTTCACCACAGTTCATGAACTTCGAACTAACGACTTTTCGAATAGTACCTTCAAACAAAACAATAATAACGGATCTACTTAAATATAAATTTCTATTCGAGATGAAGCGTTATTAATATTCTTGAGTAGGTATGCTAAGTGTATATAACTAGACAAAAAATAGTATTTAACCTAAATTTAAAAATTCTAATGTCGAGAGTCTACTTTCTAAGACAGCAAAAAAAAAAATTTTAGGTATTTCTTCAAATTTCATCACCATTAAAATTATCTATATACCTACTATTACTCGTAAATACAGCGTGTATTTTTGATAAGTATTCTTCCATATGATTTATTTAACGTTTAACGACATTTTTTAGTGTTTCGTACCAAACTTGGTTTACGAAACACTTGTGAAATCACTTCGGTCGTCGAATTTGGTAAAACGCGTCTTTTTTGGAAACAGAAATCTACGCAGAACTGCAATTTGGAATAGGTATAGAAAATGTCGGCTGTAACAAGGTACGGAGCCCTTAATTGCTTATATTTAATTTTAAGAGGCAGTTTAGGGGGTTAATTAAGGGGGAACGTTAATTTTATTTTTCATTTGTAAGAAACGTGTTCCCAATTGTACCCAATAGAAAGCTGGCAAAAATTTGGACAGCTAGGTGATTTGGCTTCATTTTACGTGCAGTAGTTTCGATAAAAGACGCATTAAAAATATTTCATACTAAAATTACGCCTCTGTCCTCGCATTTTTTTTAGAATCTATTTAATTAAGCTAAATAGAAACTGAGAACTGAATAGTCCACTAAACAGACCCTGGAGATGACGGCATAATTATTTGGTAGACCTATCCTATCTTTAACAGTTTTCGAACCACGGAGTGACCTTAGGTTACTATAGGACTCAATATCAACCTAGAGTTAATTTACAACGGTTATTTGCTATGATTAATATAAAATGATTAGTCGGTGTTAATTGACAGTTAACTAAATATTTATTGCGCTATTACCTATAGATAACTTCAAAACCTGTGTCTGGTTTCCTTTTGTGGTTATATCAAAGATACATGCGGTATACCTACGAATATTCGTGATAGAATCAGAACTTGACCCGGCAAGTGAAACTAAAATTTTGGTCTGAATCCTCAGAAGTAAAAGTGGATTTGCTTAGAAAAAAATTAAAAGTTTATTAATAGACTAGACTGTCCTTCTGATTGCTTATTATTCGGCAAAAAGAGTATTCGTAAAAATACTGACATTCGGGACTCGTAAATAACTATAAAAGATTACTTTTCCGGCAGCTTGGCCTTAATAACGATCGAAAAAATTATTTATGTATAGTTGGTAGGTACCACCTACCTGTTATTTTATAGCCCATTATGAATTTATCAGAAAATAGTTTTAAGAACACAATTTGCAACTACTCATATATGTTGATACGTTCATAAATAGGTAACTATAAATAGGTACTTACTTAATTAAACCTCTCGGTTATGATCTATCATGCTGGTATGAATACAGTCTAGGTACGAAAAACCGAATAGGTAGGTTTATAAAAATACATATACTTAGCTGCATACTCGTACGACCATTAAAAGCTTTGACACGGTTACGGGAACGTGTCGGGAACTATAGATCCTCCCAAAAAAGGAATACCATAGGGCCAAAAAAGTTCAGGGAGGAATGACCAATGAGCCTCGCCGTGGCGGGGATGCCGCGAACGCCCGCGGTGGCGTATCGGCGGCGCCCGCGCCTCGCCTCGCCGCGTCAGTCCATAGTGTGCAGCAATACAGAGCACACGTCGGTTTACTTTCTTCTCCCACTTGTAACTGTGAGTACGTAAACACTACCTGCCATGCTGCACGAAGCGTGGCCCGGAACGGCGCTCGGCATCACTGGCCCTTGGCTCAAAACAGAAATCCTCGAGCTGGACGCTCTCATTGCTGAAGTAAACAACAACTGTCTTAAAGGTAATATAAAGCTTTCACTACATAAGTTTACTGGTATTATAGATAATTCATGTTTAAAAAAGCACCCCGTTACAAAATATTACCACTTAGGTATTTCCTCCGAGATAAACGCAAGTTGACAGATGATGTGTTTTTTCATACTTCTACAATCTTTTGATGCTGCTGCCACTGACAAGGCCACGCACGGGGGCTTACTGCACCGCATTATTGTGTAGCCCTACCCCTCCCCTGGTTCGAGGAACAAAGGAAATCTAGGAGACTTACCGTACTAGAGACCGGATTTTTTAATTAAAAAAAAAAAAAAAAAAAAATTCGCCACCACTTTTTTGCATTGCAGCATCAGCATTTCGTGTTCCCCCATTAAAGACGCGTCTAATTATATATATCTCATCTAGGAGACTTATCGAACTAGGTTCAGTGTCATGGGCTCTCTTACTATTATAGCCAGGTATCTTATCTATGTATAGACATTGAAGTTACGATGTTTAGAGAATTATCTTTCGCTGCGCTATATAACTCTCGCCACGATTTCATGAATTACTGGGATAATGACAGGTGAAGACCTGTCCGACAGCATGGTGTCTATCTTTTTCTTACTTACACGTTAGTGAGAATAGATCGAAAATATAGAAAACGTTCAACTTAGTAGAGCTGATCAGCTTTTCACTGATACCTGTGGATAGATAATATTGCTCATATTGCCCCCACCTAATACTTCTCACCCAGCGAATGTAAACAATAATGGTTAATTGCAATTGTATAGAAATATAATTGTGTGAAGAATAACGCATGTGATAAATTTTAGCTGTGTGGAATTAATATTGTGTAGAATCGCTACTAGGTAGAGTCAAGATTGTTTAGAAATAATGACTGTGAAGAATAACGCATGTGATAAACTTCAGCTGTGTGGAATTCGTATCGTGTAGAATCGCTACTAGGTAGAAACAATAATGGCATAAACATCGCATAATCCTTGACAAGTACCCTCGTTAATAATCCCTATGTCACATGCACATTCGAGAGGAAAGAAATTGTGGTTACAAATTAAGTGTGCTAACAAATTAGGTACTAGCTTTTCCCTAAATGAGCACTCTTAATTAAATTGTTTATTGACCTTATCGCCATTAAGTAGACCATTAACGGGTTTAAACAATGTTGATGGAAATTTGTTGTTTATTATTTAAACTTCCAATGCCACGTATACCTACCTACACAACGCAATGAGGTCTAAGTAACATGTTTGGCGTTTCTTCTAAACTCCAACCTTTATGGAGTTTTAGAAAATATACCTTGTTTAAATTCCTACTGAATATCTATTTAGACCTAGGGTGATCTGCTGAATCACTGACTGAATCTTTGGAAGGCTAAAATAGGAAGTGTGTTAATGACTGATGTCTGGTCTTTTAATATATTGCTTCTATCAACTACAATAAAATAATATTGCTTTGCTATTCCGCGGTTTTATAACGTGCTAGTTGATTAGTGACAACCCGTTATACTTATTTGCGTATTTTTGCATGCATTAATGTTCCCACCCTCCCGCCGCAAAAATAAATACACACACAAATACAACAAGCAACAACACCTTCCTACCAACAGTAGATAGGTACATTAGAAATCTGCTTCGATAAATATAATCGTATGATCTTCTCTAAACAATACTTATTTAAATTTATCGAATTATTGTTATGATGTGACATCGCTTACAAAAAATGGCCCAAAATTATACAGTCACGTCTGAAAATACGGATACATTTAATGTGACAAAAATATGTAGCCACGACTCTATTACCAATGCGTAAAGTCTTGGATACATGTTTTTGTCACATTAAATGTATCCATATTTTCGACATGACCGTATCCATCTAAATTAACAAAACATCGTAGAGTAGCGTAATACACGTACGGTCATCCAATTTGATTCCTAGGCCACTGTAGAACCTTGTCGTAATGACATTTGCCCGTAGATACGTATAAACATAACCTATTCGCTACCAAACTAGCTATTGTGACAAGGTTCTAGAGTGACCTAGGAATTAAATTGGTTGACTGTACCTAAATCCCAGGGGTGACTGCAGCGTTTTTGAATTTGGAACCTTCTTTTAGGCATTTCTATAAGAGTTCAAAACTCTATTTTTAATTTGTACTTTGTACAAGTACGCGGGGACTTACGAGGTATAATAATAAACTATGAATATCCACACATTGCTCGGTGCAATATCTAAGCGTAGAATCACAACATACTCGTAAATAACGAGGACGCATACGCCAATCGTTGTCTCGGGTAAGACAACAGTGTGCGATGTTCAGACCATTGAAACGACTGTAGTATAAACCAAACGTGTATGCGTGTGCGCAGAAGGCGAGGCGGATTGCGGCGCGGAGGGCGCGGGCGGCGGCGAGGCAGAGAGCCCGCCCCCCCTGCCGGCGTTCGGCTACGCCCACCAGGGCGGGCTGTCGCCATCTCATTCGCGCAGCTACCAGGAGCTGCGGCCGGCGGCACACGCGCGCGACATGCAGACCTACCCGCACCTCGAGGAGACGCTGTTCAAGCCGGCGGGCACGCCAGCCTCCACCGACGGCGGCAGCGTGCTCATCTTCCGCCGCAGCCCCGAGCTGAGCCCCTCGCCGGAGCGGCGCGAAGACTACCGCTCCGTGCACCCCTACGAGGCCTACACGCCGGGCCCTCCGCCTGCCTACGCCCATGATCACCATCACCACGTCGACGGGTAAGTCTAACTTACCTCCTATAATATATCAGTACTTTATTCATTATAATTACATTAATTTATACGAAGGCGAAGAGCGGCTCTCATGATCTTAAATTCTACTAAATTGTATTAAAAAATAATTACGGCATAACTGAATTAATTATTTACATGATAAAACGAAGTTAGGTATCCCCTTACTCATAATCTATTTGAACGAACTAACAGTCCTCGTCTCAATATTCGTCGTATTTATAATAATAGGGTCAATAGTAAAGTCCAATTTTGGTACTTAATAGGCTCCACGGGCAAGACGTCAATAAACATAATATTTTAAGCAACCTATTTTAAAACCGATTTCATTTAAATTATCAGTATTTTTAATCCAAGACAGTAATCTGACAGCTCCTGTCATACATTGTATATAAGTTTGTATGGCAAGTGCTGTCAAATTAAAAACCCTACTTTAGTTTACTACTACTTTAGCGTACTTAAAAAACTGAGTAGGATTATATGGGTACTTAAAATAGATATTCCCAAAAAAACATACAAACTTTTATTGCTGACTGTACCGTGTTACATTATTAGTGCATCATCATGCAAATTACGGAAGTATCTACACCAAATTACGAAAGCATGTTACACCAAAATACGGAAGCAGGAAGTGGTGAAATTCAACTTACAAGATTTGAATCAACAAAGAACACGACATACGACCAACAACAATAGGCATGATGACAAATGTTGAATTATGCAATAAAATTTAGTTGATAGGATGCAAAATGATCAATATATCCAACTAAAGTGGAAATTTATAAATTCTATTGAAATGGCTCAAAGATATGAAGCTGCAAAATTTTAAAGTGCGAAATTAAAAAAAAAACAATGATACATTCGATTTTTAACATTTTACTGTAAAATAAATTGTATAGCAACCATATACATAAACGCAACATTTCACTGTAAAAATAGCAATTTCATATTTTTTCCATACTTTAAACAGGGCGACTATGTGATCGTGACGTCACTTTTGCACGTTATTTTGTTAGGAGCGTTTTGAGAAACAAATGCAAATCTCGGACTTTAAGTCTAATTTCTGACTTTTGTGTTGCTTTAACGCAATTGGTCCCATATAGACATTTGATCCTCACAACAATACGAATCGATTGATACCATACATGAAAAAAATTCACCATGCCTATTACCTACTACCAATTATGCCCTTAAACGGATCACCAATATTTTTGTTACGTCCTGTATACGAGTGAAGCTAAGTAGTGTTAAAACTGTGAACGCAGTTTTATATTTTATTTATATCAATGTTTTAAGGTGGTTCCCATGTAGGGCCAACAAAATCTTCCACCTTGTAAGTACATATAAGAGTATAATATTATCTCTGTGCTTGCGCTCTATTTGTCCACATTTTTGTAAAGAAAAGTAAGTGCAAGTTACGAGACTTTTTACTTACGTTTTTTAGGACGATACCTACATACTTACCTATTGTTGGGTGACAAATTAATTTAATAAATAAAAAACATTATGACACTTGCTTATATTATCTCTGTGCTTGCGCTCTATTTGTCCACATTTTTGTAAAGAAAAGTAAGTGCAAGTTACGAGACTTTTTACTTACGTTTTTTAGGACGATACCTACATACTTACCTATTGTTGGGTGACAAATTAATTTAATAAATAAAAAACATTATGACACTTGCTCATGGCAAACCTCAGGTACCACGATACCGGTTCCCCGATCAGAAGATGAGTTCCGCACACGGCCGGTTGGTTTTACTTGTTTTCATTCTGACCTGAAGTATGCCTGAACCCTATTTGACATGCCAAATTGTCACTCGTGGATATCCATGCGAGATCACTACTTGTACTTGTTTGATACGTGGACTGGAGAGATTCAAAGTTATATCACTAGGCGACTGTCACTTTTCGGTTGGTTTTCAAACCGTACGGGTAGAACCGTACGTGTGCAGATCTCTGGTATTTAGTATGACTTATGAGACATGCGCCTTCAGGTGCCCTGATTCTGTTTGGTTACCGTATCCGGCAACCTGAAGCGAAAAACATTTGCCTTGAGCCTAAGTGATTCCAATAAAAAATTTGTAGTCGATGTTATTCAAGTTAGCGCTGAATTGAAGAAAAATAATGAGCGAATAGTAGGCACCGACTATACCTACCTCGTCGCTTATAAATAACCACCGTAATATAATGTTTTATGATTCATTATTTTAAGTTAGTATAGCTACCAGGAAAAATGTAGCATTATTAGCTCCGTCCGACCTATTTATTTCTTGAGTCTTACCGCACGGGTATTCAAACAATTCAAAGTTCAATAATATAAAGGCACAATACAACAAGACATTCTTTTACACTAGTGAACAGTAGTTTGGTCTAGTGGAACAAGAAAGGAAAGTTCGTATTTACTTCGAGTTAATTTTTAGTCCTGAGTAATCGAAAGATTGTAATTTAGAATATTGAGCGTAGAGAGGGACTCAAATGCACAAGATGTAAATAACTTTATTCTCGTCTTGCGCATACAATTTTTCATCTCAGCATTGTGAACATATTAAATAAAAAATATAACCCTCTTCATCACTTTATTCTCTACTGTTTCCTTTAATATTCTTTAGTTGCGATCACATATGTATGCGAGTGACGAGCCGAATGACGAGGCGAATAGCGCGCGATCACACATTCGTGTTGGCACTCGCGCTCGTACTCGCACGTGTGCTCGCGTCAGGGAGTTCGGATATTACGTACTCGTAGGTACTGTTTGCCGAATATACGATACGTGAGATTGTTATAAAAAATATATTTTTTTTCTGTTATTTTTTTAATTATATATATACAGTGTGGAAAGATAAGTCGGGCCCTGGAGGAAAGGAAAAGAATGTTTCCTTTCAGCGAATTGAGCTATCTCAACGTTTTAAGGTAGTTTCCCTCCAGGGCCCGACTTATCTTTCCACACTGTATAATAAGTATAAGTATTTTATTTAGAAATAAAGTATAAACGTAACTTTTTTTTGTATGCTTACACGTTTTATAAATTTAATTTAAATAAAAAATATTTACAAATGAATACTCGTTCCGGAACGTTTATTCTGACTGTTTCAGTTCAGGGGTTTGCTATCGATAGTTCAATATACCTACGAATAAATGACGTTAATGTCTTTCTGTATTTACTAACTAAAACGCGAATAGATCCCGCGCGCTGAATTGACATTCTAATTTTAAGGGTCACTTTAAGGTCTCTCAGGTTTTTCTCACGCTCGCAGCAAAATAGAAATTTTCTAACTGTTTTTAGCCAGCAAAGAACCCTTATTGGACCCATTTGTGTTCCCTCAATAATACCTAACACGTAAAAAAATCTACAAAGTTCCTTGAATTTTGTGTTGGTCAACAAGCTATTTCTCACATTTCTGAATTAGCGTAGGACTTCATGGAGCATCCATATTTAAGTTATTGACAGCAAGTGGAAAGCTAACATAACAAACGTAGATGAAAGAGAGGTCAAAGAAGCGGTAAAAGCAATGAAAAATCGTAAAGCTCTAGGCCCCGATGAAGTGCCGGCAGACTTATGGAAGCGACTGGGCCCGCTGGCAGTGTCCTGGCTGACCAAGTTGTTTAACGTCATCTTAACTACCAAAAGCATTCCGCAGCCGTGGCGGAAAAGTTACCTTTTGCCTTTTTACAAAAATAAGGGAGACGTAGCAGAGTGCGAAAATTATAGAGGTATTAAACTCACCTCGCATACGTTGAAAATATGGGAACGCATCATTAACAAACGTATCACAGCGCTCATTAAGATATCTCCAAATCAGTTTGGGTTCACTGCATCCAGATCGACCTCCGACGCCATACAGGCGATCAGAATATTGATGGAAAAGCATAGGATTAACAATGAAGACCTACATTTAGCATTCATCGACCTTGAGAAGGCGTTTGACCGTGTGCCACGTAAACTTGTATGGCAAGCACTTCGAGCCCAAAACGTACCGGAATACTACGTGCAGATTATTCAAGACATGTATTGCGGTGCAAGCACAAAAGTTCGTAGCCTGGCTGGCCTGAGCAGGGCCTTTGAGGTTAGGGTAGGCGTCCACCAGGGCTCTGCGTTAAGCCCTTTGCTTTTTAATCTGGTAATGGATTACCTCACTGCGGACATACCAGCACCATTACCGTGGACTATGCTGTATGCAGACGATGTTGTACTCGCCGCAAACACTGCACAACATCTGCAGGAACTCCTTAATGTGTGGACACAGTCCACACGCACACAGGCACGTATGGCCTGCGTGTTAGTAGGAGCAAAACGGAATACATGAAATGCTCCTTCAGTGGAAACAAAACGCAGGACACTATACATATCGGTACAACGCCCATACCAACAGTGACCAAATTCAAATATCTAGGCTCCATGCTTACACCAGATGCAAACGTGGATGCCGATGTCACCCACCGCGTAAATGTTGCGTGGCAAAAATGGAGAACACTGACAGGAGTACTGTGTGATCGCCGCATGCCCGTAAAAGTGAAAGGTAAAGTTTACAAGACCGCAGTCCGCCCAGCAATGATGTACGGATCCGAATGCTGGACAGTAAAGAAAACCCACGAGCAAAAAGTCCACGTAAACGAGATGAAGATGTTGAGATGGGCGGGAGGTGTGACTCGACTTGATAAAGTGCGCAACGAATATATAAGAGGCAGCTTTAAAGTCGCACCAATCACCCAGAAACTCACCGAAAACCGTCTCAGGTGGTACGGGCATGTCAAAAGAAGAAGCGAGGACCATGTGGTTCAGATTGCACTAGGTCTGCCTGAACAGAAGAGAGGTAGAGGCCGCCCGCCACTAACCTGGTGGTCTAAAATACAAAGAGATCTCAAGGAAGCCCATTTGCCTGAAGAGACAATCCAGGATAGATTATCCTGGCGCAGAAAAGTGAGGAGACCCGACCCCAAATAATGGGAAAAGGGCAGGACAAAGAAGAAGACAGCAAGTGGAAAGCTCACACTGCTTTTAAAATAGAGTTGGTCTCTTGTAAGAATGACACTTAAGGAAGCGTAATCACCGCTAAAAACCTGCACCAAAACAGTGGTGCCGAAAGGGGTGGAGCTAATCACCGTGGTGCCCTAATGTTATGTCAAACGTTTTGAAATTGTCATGTTGTGAAAATATCAATTTTATCTAGGCATGAAATTTCGATAATGTATCGCAATTATAATGCCAGCTTGGCCATGTATTGGTGCAGGAGCCACACATGCTCCAAAAATGATAATATTTCTTATAATCGGTAAGTAATACGCATAAATATAAATATATTACTAACTTGTCAAACTTGGGTGTATTTGTGATACGTGAACTAAACTTGTCATTTCAGTTATTCTAATTTGAGTATCTACTGCCTAATTAAATTTATTTTCAAATTGATTTCACCACTCACAATTAGTTTTCTTATTGGTGAAATGGCATGAAACCTTTGCGGATTAAGGTTAACACGAAAAATATTAACAAGATATAAGACATTTTAATTTTGTAAACGGGAAAATGCGTCGTGTGTTCCCGTTGCTTGCGTGGCATGTGCCTGAATTTCCATCTAACATTCTAAAATTCTTTATTATTTTGATTACACTGTCGTCTCATACATACTACGTCAAATATTAATAACGGAATTAAGTGTCTGCAGCGTGTCGGTACTCGGTCGGTAGCTGCACATACTGTATTCTCATCGACCAGCGCGCGCTGGCGAGCATTTGACTAAAGTACTTATCTCTATAACTGTGACCTAGATCCATACAATATACATAATACTATTATGCCTATTCAGTGCTGACGATCACGCTAGTCGCGTCAGACAATCGTTCGCGTATGGCTGGCACACGATGGGAACTGTATCTAGGCTGGCTCTAATGGCGTGGGCGCCGCGACGATTGTCGACCTCCGGCTAACGACTCAGCACATTAGTGACAACTCATTTACACCTTTAAATAATAACTAGAATTGTTTTTCTCAATCACTCACAAAATCTTCCACTTTCATTCTGGAATTATACCATTACCATCACTGCCCTTACTTTATAACCTCGGTGAAAATTCCATAAATTTCTGAATAAAAATATAGGTTAGATAGTTAATTAATTCTTCTTCGTGGGAATTTAATAAATACATATTAATGATTTCATGTCATCATACAACATCTTTACTAATGCAGTGTTTCACCTACCTCTGATCCTTATCTTTGTAACAACAATTAGATTAGGAACGCAAAATTAACTACAGATTAGAACGAAGTTAGTAAATTATAATAATGTATACCTTCTATAAAACAATGCGTATAAATCAAGAAGCGGCAAAAACTTCACTGTTGTGCCTCGAAGTTAAGTAATACAACGTCTACAACTGTAAAACTTCATTACGACGTAGTCTAATTTAATTTTAATAGCAAAAGTCTCTTTCTGACCACATGTGTTAGAAAGAGACTACCGCTTGTAAATTGTCACTTGTAGCATTATTAATTACCACGGGGCCATTTTTAATAAAGATTACAATGTACAATTACAAATCACTATTAGGTAGGCACAATCCAAATATTTGTTTATTAAATAGTTCTGCAGCTTATTAAAAAGATGTTTGTGGTATTATTCAATGCTAATGATAAGCTCTTGTAATTTGAAGTATAAAGCGATTATCACACTGGCGCCGCAACGGGATGCGGCGACGGTGTGCAAGCATGACAGCGCTATACACATGCAGAGCGCTATCTCGCTCGTGCACCCGCGCCGCTTGCGGAAACCGCAGCAGTGTGAATGCCGCCTTCGACTAGTAAGAGTGACTTTTCTGGCATTTCATTTGCTGGAGTTGTCGGCTTTGCATCATTATCTTGAGGACATAAGACTATCCGATTTATACTGCTAAAAAAACTAGGCATGTCATCGGTGTAAAGTTACAATAAGTACAAGGAATCTGCCTGACATGTCGTCGTCTGTCATGCGACACTGCGCACGTGGTTAGTTTAGTTTCTTAGGCTCCGGCATAGTTCAATGCTTTAGTCCCATAATTAGGGCTTTAATTTCACAAAGACGATTGCTTGTTTGTGCTTCCATAAGATGTATCCGAATTATGAAAGTGATTGTGAGCTGGCTGTTCAGCGTGGTCGCGCAGTCACGTGCGACGCCGTGCTACGTGCTCGTGCCGCCGCTCGGTGTGTTGTGACACATTGTGCGGACATGGTTGCAACACGACACAACGAAAACATTCCAACATTGTATCTATACACGGACACGTGACTTTGACATCTGCCCAAAACATTGCCGCCCATACCATACCATACCATGCCATAAATTAGTAAACAAAAACACGCTCTTATCTGACTTTATTTATGAAGCGTTAGGATCCTTTCTTCCTAATGACGATTTTTTTTCACATTAAGCACCGTTTATTATTAAGTATGTAAAGATAATTATCGTTTACCTAAATTTGTTATTGCAACCGCTTCTGATTGTACCGTTTATACCTAGTTGTAATGGATTTCGTGTTTCTTAGATATTCATATTAATAATTATATTCTTACCTAATTGATCTCTCCCTTAAGTAGGTAGTATCTAAACTTTTATAAGGTAATGATAATGCTTCTCATGTTGTCTATGTACGCTAGCTTTGCACCAACGTGAAACCTTAGCGTGGTCGAACTCTACAAACTAAGCCAAGACTTTAGTTAATATATCAAACAATCCTTTACTTGAGTAGTTATGATTCGTATATCTCGGACTATTAAATAATGCGAAAAAAATTGTGGGTAAATCTTAAGTAGGTAGGTACACAAATCGGGTTTACCCTTGAATCGCCATCGCATCGAATGTTTCAAATATTTTCATTTCATCAACAGTGAATTTCGTCAATAACTCGATACAAGTAATTTCAAACCACGTATTTTGCGATTGCGATTGTGTTTCCGTTAAATTTATTTTTAGTTACAGTTTGATTTGAATACAAATAAATATGAAGTAGATCATACTTGTACAGTCAGCTGCAGAGAAAAGGTACCACCCGCCATACAAGTTTGTAGGGCACGGTGGTACCCTTTCTCTGCAGCTGACTGTACGTCGCACAAACAAACACTGATATTTAGTAGTTATCTGTTCTACCCTATGAAATAATTATGAAATGAAATAGATCATAGGTAGTTTTTTCTTGGCAGTAAGAAAGTTTTATACCAATGTTCTGTGAAACAAAAAAGAAACTTTAAACAAAAAATACGAAAACGTTGTCTATTAAATGATTTTCTATGAAAATTTTTCGCCAAAACAACCCCTTGTTTTGGCGAAAAATTTTCATAGAAAATCATTTAATAGACAACGTTTTCGTATTTACGTTAATTTGTGTTATATCCCCATATAACACAAATTAACGTAGCTCCACAGCTATACTTATTTAATTAAATACCTAAGTCTTGTGTGGTGGGTATCTATACTGGGTGGGTATGGGTAAATAGAACGAAGATCGAATGCAACTTTCACAAAGATCAACTTATTCACAAAGATTTCGTGCTAAGTAGATATCTCCCGATAATTTCATAATATGTCATATCTAAAGGTCTAATAGCTGCTGTTATTCGGCTTGGTATCCGAACAGCCGCGTGCGCGGTCACAGTGGCTGGCCGGCTAGACTGCGGTCTGATTAATAGCTTACTTCATTTATGGATAACCATTTAATGTGTATTGGTTCATTTAACTAAAGAGTTGAAATAGTCGTCATAGTAGAAAGGAAATTTGTTGTCATATTTTTCTGTCATAACATAAGCCAATTAAAATTTTCCGAAACGTAAAAAAACGGCCAAGTGTGTGTCGAGGCTCGCAAAATAGGTCACAAACCTTAACAGGATAGGTAACAAAAAAGAACGTAGAAGTATAATAACAAAAAAGAGCAGTTGTACTGCTAGTAAATTTCGTAGTTTTATCTATGAATTATGGGGTGCTGCTATATTTCTTGGCATAACAGAAAACTGTGCACAGTCGTCTAAGAGATTTATTGTCTCTCTTAGACATTATGTATTGTATACCTACATTAATTAATTATAATAGTATGGTTTAGATATTACTCGATCACACGGTTCGAAAGTTCTGGGTGGTTGGGGAGTTTTGGGTGGAACAATTTCCATGCATGTCTGTGATTTGCCTTCTCTTTTACTGACTGATACGACAAGACGTTTACTTTTTTTTATCTAATGAGTGCCAGTCGATAATGTATCAATACTATGAATAACCATAACCCTTCCTTCTAGCTGCCCTCTACCGTTACCAACACAGTGTGTTCAATTTTACTTGTGTGTATCTGGTATAAAATATACGCATGTGTGGAGGGAATGTGTGGGTGTCACAGAAGTTGAGTCGACAGTGGGCACGACGCGCTGTCCTGTATTTGTACATAGTTACATACCTATCCTATTTATGTAGGTTGTACTCTGGCATGATTTAAATTAAACGTTTTTTTAATTGAGATCTTAGGCTTCCTTCTTTAAATAGACACTACAAATTCTAGCGCGATAGCAGACTGTGTTGGCTATAATAACGATTACCTACACTGTTAATATAAAATACACTTTTGTCCAGCTTTATGCTACTAAAAAATGAAATCAATTCGTCTCATAGGTCTAATTATCTGATGAATATGTTCCTCCTCGATGAAACGAAAGAATAGATACTGCCGACCCTTAAAGTACTTAAAACCCTGAAAGTTGACCACTTTGTCTAATGACGTATGCCATTACCATACGAGTCTTTACATACCTTCAGACAACAAAGAATTCTAACGTATACTATTTACTACATGCTGTTATTGATCCAAGGAATCAAATGGTGACCAGGATTTAGGGTTATGTTATAGTATGTATAACTACCTAGGTATAAGTAGTGTATTTTTATATTTTAGACTTGGTATTAAAAATCGACTTGTTTGTAAATATTTTAACTTCTTTAGTAACTAGCAGTCAGTTATTTTTTCTCAAACTAGGCTTGACACGTACTGCCACGTATCTGAATTTACCTAGTAGGTTAATCAAACCTAAACTTACCTATAATCTGGTTAAGTTTTCTTAGAACAATTAGACATAGATCGAGGAAGCCTTGTTATTAGTATTTAAACCTTTGAAGAATACTGGTTGACTGAATCACTTAAATCATTAAATATCAAATTTTAATCACCATAAGTCTTAATTAGAAAAGCATTTACAGTTATTATTTAGCGTTAGGAAAGCGAAAACTCTAACTAAGGGATATCTAATCGCAATATCTAAAATTTAATATCTTGGTGGTTTTAAGAAAACAAAGACACCAAAAGGCATATTTTAAGTTCAAAAAACTATTTTGTAAATTACCCTAAGAGCTGGCTACGTAAGATATGACACAATAATGAGAGCAATGAAACCTGTCTAGTTAGACTGCTTTACCATCCTTATGCTAGATTCGGGCATCTGGCAGCTTTTAATCGGTGGAGGTCGGAGTGACAGACCAACAAAGTTTTTAAGTTAGAAAAAAAGTAATACCACAATAGATGAAAACTGCCAAAGTTGTGTCAATTATAGGGGGCAGGGCCTATATTTTAATATTAGATTAAAAACCATTGTCTTTTATTGCGGAAACAAAAACAGTTTGCCACACGATAAAACATTTTTTTTGCACCTCCCCTCTATTTCTGCTCCAGTCCAAGTTGGGTCAGTTCGGGTTGCACAGGGCGGCTTCTCATCACTTCAGGAGCTTAAATGCCGCGAGCCATCCGGTTGCCTCACGGTCATTGAAAATACGCGTCATTGCTTTAACTATTCTGAATATGGTTTGTATATTTATATATATTTTTTAATCAGTTTAGGTAATGTTAATTTAATTGTCCTCCTATCCTAGGTTGGGCTCATCGGCGACATAAATAAGGCATACCTAATAATTCTTTAATATAAACGATTTTACGCAACCTTTTTAAGATTAAAGGAGTAAATAGTTCAAAAGTCCTAAATATGTTTAGACGTCCATTAAGCCACGTTACTGAGTTATGCGTCACATTCACATCACTCGGCTGCGTTTGTTACCATGTTCGACAGGCCATCTTATCAATAGATAATGGGTGTACTATCTGCATCACATAGTAGGCATTATATTCATTGTCAATATATACTCAAGGACAAGTCGTCACTTAATAAAGTATAAATATCCATACAAGGTGACCCGTTTCGATGTCCTTGAGTGTATTAAAAGTGTGCGTAACAGCGAAATGCCCGTGCAGGTGTCTATAAAAGGGATAGAACGTAAATTAAGTAAGAATGAAAACAGTGGTTACAGTCTCTCTAGACAAAAGTCTCGTCTGCCTTTTTTTAGTTTGAGATTTATTTTTGTTAGTTTGAAATGTTTCCTTTAGTTTCGATTATATTTCTTCTAAATAATTTAAAAATTGTTTGTTATTCAATTACCAAAATATATAGAAGAGCGGTGCCTATTAACACGGATATTTATTTAATAAGAGGTACCTACAATGATTGTAAACTACTTAAACTTAATAAATAATATTTATTTATTATTATAACTACCTGTAACAATATTACATACATATGTACTTACAAACCGTAAATTTCTAAACTCCTTATAACCAAACGCTTTATTCGTTAACGAGTAAATTAATAGTTACTAGTTACATTAACTAAATTAATTATATGAAAGTTTAACTAGCCGGGGGCATCGTCCCCAGCACACCAGGCGTATTTCCATGCTGGATGGCTAAACTCATCCTTTGGGCGAGTAGGAAGTAGGGCGTCTGCGGAGGTCCCGGCTTCTAGGCCGGACACCAGACCGTAAAATAGTAAAGAAAATTCGAACCTACCAGTGGCGGGTTGCCTAATTTTTGACACCTGAGCAGTTTTCCTACAGCTCAAAGAAATTTCAAACCAAATTAAGCTTCGGCTTGCCTAATAAACATTTTGAGCCGCTGCCACTGCTACGTACTTACACTATTATTCCTTCAGCATGCTCATAGTCATAATTTTATTATATAAGGTGATAGATTATCATCTAGTGTGAAAGAAACGTAGTCAGCTCTTACGAAAGTTTGTTATTCACTTAGATTTGAAATCATAGATCTTGATTTATGCTGCTAAGCGAATGATTTGTTCAATTTGCAATTGCGAATATAAGCTAATGCGATTTAGACTATCAGTAGTACGTTTAAATACCATGGCTTCGTACTTAAACCATTTCTGACAATAAAAGTAATGAAGTACCTGGATATTTTATTACAAGTAACCAAATGAGGAATGTATGTAGATTACTAAGACCTTAATTGCTGACGTTAATACATGTGTGTTTTGTTAATTACTTACCCTCAAAAACATCAAAAGGCAATAATTATGTTCATATAAGTGAGTAGTCGCATTGTGGTTTCTTAGAAAATATAATAATGTTATGGACTTCCGGTGATGTGATCCTGCGCATACCTACCGCCCAACAACGCTAACGCGCCAACTCTACTATGCGCTCGCCTCACACTCACACGCTGTTTCACGACCCATGCTCACAATCATTTATATCAAACATTCTAAAAGTATAAGCAAACGGTACCTTTAAATAAAGTCAATTGGTTATGCAAATATTGTGTTGGCCCAGGCGTTTGAGCTCGGTATAATACTTATAGGCTCGGGACGTTTTTTTTGTTTGTCACAAACAGGGAAGAAACTCCAAACTCCAGCGGAAGAACATAAAAAATAGGGTTGTTTGCATGATGAGGAGAGGTTGTTTACACAACAAAAGTATATTTGCGAAAAAGTTTTAACTGCGTGGTGCATATTAAAATAGGTAATAGGCACCTATGCCAATTTGACCTGTAGACACCAGGACGAAAAACTACTACCAGACCAGCACTGATTTTGACCTATATTAGCTGGAGAAATGTAAACATATTTAACAATGAGTGGTGTGATAATGATAATGTGTGTGTGGTTGACCGCATGACGTCAGATCTGGATGGGTGTGCGCCTGCGCTGCGCCGGCGGTGTCGGGTGGCGGCTGGCGAGCGTCGTGTGCGCTGCACGTGAGAACCACACGGTAGTCAATGAAAGCTGCTTCGTCAACTATATTTAATATCTGCCTTTATTACACGAGACAACTTTTGGTGAATGACCTGCTTAATAAATAGGTACTACATATAGCAATCAAGTATAAAATCATCGACATTCGTCATTCATATCTAGAACATCATAATACAAGTATACCAGGTAGTACAGTAATTACACTCTAGATAGGTACCTATATCATAAGTTCCATATTTCGATAGGCTAACTTTTACTCAATCATCAACATAAACTTATTCTGTTCACTATTTATACCTATATGCGTTGACCGTTAACCGCAGTTACTGTCCTTCGCAACGGTACAATATTTAGTAATTTTGCATGTATTTAATTAAGTCACGAGTATAATAATTGCCACATAATAATTACGTTTACATTTTCCTCTAAGGTCTACCTAAGTATTTGAGATATATTGTTTACAACATGTAATTAATATAAGGAAAAATGGATTAAGTTATTCAAGTATTTACGACTTTACCAGTTGACTTAATTATTTACTTACCTTCTCAAACAATAAAAGTGGGTATGAAATGATAGAACTATGTATTACACCATGATTACACCAGCTGATAGGTCATTCATTATGAAACTAAACTTATTCCGTTCACTATCTACCTTCATCAAATCCTCCCACAGTTGTAAAAAATAGTTGAAATCTGAAAAACGCTTAGGCGACAGATATTTAAAAGTGCCTACATATTTTCTTCAGGCTGAGCAAAAAGCTGGATATCTGTCAGATTAATGTTCATACTTTTGTAGACCATGGTAAACATCGTCATAATATTTAACTCCAGACGTTTTTCATAATTTTCATCAGCTTTTTCAAGCAACTCGATAACACGGAAGGTAAACAACAAACTTAGTTATTAGGGTCTCGTTTAAAATACCACGTTTAGTCGGGTGAAGCGTGTGATATGAGTACATCGATTGGATATGCCTTTATAAGAGATGTGTACCTACGCTTTAAATTGCAAAGGACGTCGTATGCCTACCTAATTACCTAGTTTTGAGTAGGTAGGTAGGTAGTTATTGTTTTTGATCCAACAATTATTAGTGCTAATCTTGACAAACCTAATATAGCTATTACTTAGTAGAACCAATATGTTCATTATTATTTATTTATCGTATGGCGACATGTCACTGGATATAAGTAGATAGGCATATCTTCCCACGTAGTACTTAGTACGAGTAGTAAGAAAGCAGATGATGAAGAAAATGCAGTGAATGCTGCTAGGTCCAGATGGGAGAGTGCAGCTGCATAGTTATTAATATGTATTAGGTCCTTTACTCTATAAGTATAAATAATTAATTAAGTTGTCTCAAATGTTCATATTAAATTACAGGACTTATCTATATACTCATACCTACTGTTATTAGTTTATTGTTATTTATTATTAAGTTACTTTATGTAATCATACAATTAAAATATCAATCCCCGTTTAGGGTAGTGATGGGGTGTCGGCGCGAGCGCTCTTAGGTGGCAGGACCCTGAGCCGGCGCTCGCTAGTCCGCTGCGCCTGCGCCACCCCTCGTTTCTCGCCCCTTGACAACATAACCACACTTTTTGTTCTCATCTGCCTTTATCGCGCCATTTTACACGTTTTAAGAGCCCTTGGATCGTTTCAAAATTTGTACACTGATTTTTTGTTCTCGTCGAATGACGGGTCGAGTGTCTCGAAATGATTTATTTGTATAGGCACTTAACGTTCTGGCGTGAATCTTGGGTGATGATGTGCAAATAACGGCAATTTTATGTAAGATTAGATTGATAGTCGTCTTAAAGGTAATTCTATTATAATCCAATAATCAGGAATCATCTCCATACATTGCCTGACAAAAGGTGGTGTAGAAAATGTTTTAATGGGTATTGGTAGCCTGTAGCCTACCTGGTTATTAAAAATCTAGATTTTAGACCTAGAGGGGGCGCATCGTTAGCCGCTAAAAAATGACACTTTTTTCACTACCTGTATAAGTATCTTTTTATCTGTAAAACTTACCGATTGTTCATGAAAAAATTGTCGAAAATTTTATCTTCTTTTTACCATAGACACTTTAGTCATACTGACAATCGTTTAAGCATCGAGGTTAAAAAAAACGAATTTTGGCACCTTTAAACCAAGATGGCGGCCAACGCTCCGCCCCCTCAAGGTCTCAAATCTAGATTTTTAATAACAAGCCAGTAGCTTACCAATAACAATTTACACATTGTCTACAACACCTTTTGTAAGGCAAAATGCTCCAATGACTGATCTATTATTTGTATGCTCAGATATGGTATATTTTGAATGCGAATATGACTAAAATGCCAACCTCTTAGTACGAAAAAGAGTACCTACTGGTACTTTCGGGGAAGACCCGCAGTCGTGTGTCGTGGTCCAGTGGCGACGGCGCCACGCCGCGTGTGCCCGTGGGCTGCAAACCGGGCGCCCACGCTTCGACAGCCACCAGGGTTGTCTGCGGGCGACACTGTTCTGCACCGAGTGCAAACATAACATGAACTCGATTTATACCGTTTCCGTACCCTGATGCGGGCTAGCGCCTATTCTCAATGGTTGCCCTAACTTGCGCATTTCTTGGTATTTCTAGAAAACATTAATTCAAACACGTGCCACAGAACAGAATTATATCTTATACCAGACCAGAGGCTTATAATAATGTTATAAGCAAATCAAAACACAAGCTAAAAGTTTCAAAAACTGTACGTAAAGTGTGGAGGGGTCCACGTAAAAAAACATGTTGAATTCGGTTATAATGTAGCATGTGTAACCTGGGCCGATAATAAATAACGAATCGGTTGACAACTTATTCATCAAAATCGGATGAATAGTTTTGGCGCTACGATGGAACATACGTAAATATATAAACACATATATACATAGACTGCTAAAATCTTTTCTTTAGTCTTCGCCGTAGTCGGGTAAAAAGTTCGGAGCTTCCGTTCCATTTTATTTAAAGGCTCAATTTTGTATAAATTTCAGTTACTTACTTACATTTGTCTTGGAAATTTTTAATTTATCGGGACAATAAGTACGTGATTGAAATATTTATTACATACCACGCTATTGGTTGTACTTATACCTATAATTGTTAATAGGTAGGTTAGGTTCAAAGCCCACGTTTCTCTATGCTCGACATGAGCCGGTGTTTAGTTACTGTAAATATCCGCGTTTCCATATGTTCGTTTCCTCATAAGGCACACGTTGCCGCCGGCCGTTACGGTTTATCTTCGCTGACTCAGCTATTGCTTTAGGTATCTGGATCTACTGGTGTTATTAGTCTTGTGCAACTAATAGACTAATGAATGACCCCGATAGTTCATTTGCTAACACATTAAAAAGTACCTAAGTATCGTTTGAATCTTTTAGGGGATGTCAATATAGACATCACTCCAGTTTGTATTCGTTATCAGCATCGGTACGGCACAAGGCCCCCTTGTGTTGGTGCAACGGTAGCTCCGTCACCACACGGTAATGAATGCAAACGGGTCGAGGGCGCAGGGGCGCGCGGGCAGGGGCAGGAGCGATAAGCGCAGCAACACAGGGCACTTCCGAGACGTTCCGAGCCATTAGCTTCAGCGACTGCGTTCCACTTTACTTACCGCCACTTCATACCGTACCTTTGCTTCAGTCAATGCAGCTTAGATCGGTTGGTAGCAAAAGTAATAAGATATCTCAAGCACATGTCTAAAATTACTAACGTTGGTCATGTTCCTCTTGAATAGCTTGGAGGTCTAAATACTATCAACTTTACTGATATGTACTTTAGTACTCGTAGCAAGTAGTACTTATTGTGAAACAAAGAATTTGACTGGTTGCTTGCTTGTTACTTCTAGATTCCAGTGCAGTACCTAATTGCTTTACGAAATTGCGCGGATTCCTAAATCAACTCTTTCCAACGACCTGAACACAGACATTAAACACTATTACTATTCCACCTGAATTTGCTCCACATTGGTTAGAATTAGGGTAGTTAATTAGAGACTCTTTTGACAGATAGGTCCGCAAACTGAGCCAGTGAATGTTTTGTGTGCAGGGGCGGCGGAGGCAGCGGCGTCTACTCGCGCTGCGCGTACCCCGGCGGCGCGCCCTACTTCGGCAACGGCGCCGACCTCTCGTCCCAGCCGCAGATCTGGACCTCTAGTGCAGGTATAACCCCACATTATGCTATTCGTGCTATAGGCTAAAACAGAAAATTGAGCCTTTTGCGAATGTACCTGAGCAATGCCCTGATATTTATGCGATATGCGAATGTCACTAATTTATGACAGTGATGTTTACACTTAGCAGCTCAATTTCATATCTAATAAAATGTCCGTAGGTACTTTTAGGGTATCGTCCGCAGCGTCTGCTGCGTATTCATATTTTTAATCTTGCACCTCCCACTTACAGAGTTGATTAAATACAGAATCATGTAAAACAGTATGTTACACCGATGGATGCAGCTTATTTATATTGACTTTATTGTTGTCGTACGTCGGTTGACCATAGAGCCTGTCGTAGGTGGATCGCCGTCGTACGGCGGATCGAGCGGCAGCGCGCCGGGCGCGGTGCTAGAGGAGTACGGCGATGGCGCCGGCTCGGGCTCGGGCGGCGCCGGTGGCTCGCCCGGCAGCGGCGGCACCTTGCCCGCCTTCAACACTCGCTTCGGAGGGACGCCCTTCGCTTGTGCCACCTCGCGCCCTTCCACCGTTTACGGGACCACAGCTTTGCCTTCTAACGCTTACGTGCATCAGGTATCTTTGATTTTTATTTAACTGCACGTAATCGAATCCACTGTACTTGCATAAATACTTAGTTAATAAATAGGAACAACATAACATAACATTTTTTGTACACCTAAAATTAAAGAAACAATGTAGAATGTGTAAACACAGGTTACAAATAGAAAAGTATAGGTAAAACAATTGGCGGTCATATCGCTAAAAAGCAAACTCTTCCTGACAATCTTTGGGGACCACATCATAGACGCATATAATCAAATAAGTACATTGTAAAGTATAATTGTTTGCCTTGTGCCTTGGGATGAACTCAACATTTTCGATATTTTCAGGAAGTATGGTTAGAAGGCAGTCGCCGTCAGTACTCCGCCGCCGCCAATCTGTCAGCAAGTAAGAATACGTTTTTTTTATCTTCACCACACTAAATTTCGGAATGTATTTATATTTATAGACGGTCACAATATTAAAGCTGTTGTAGGGAGCGTGACTGCACTGGACTTCCAATTAGAATAACGTGAGGTGGAGTAAATACTATTACATACCACGCAAAATTAAATAGTCATAGTACAAAAAAAAATGCATAAGAGTCATTGTTTTGTACCTATATGTTACCATCTTATGAAACATAATATGGAGTAAGCGTACAGGTTTAAATAAAAACCTACAATGTGTGAAACCAGTGATTCATTATTTTTTTGTTATTTTTTCACATTTATAGAAAACGACCAGTGAAAGTACGCCAATAGAACTTGATTCCCACCGGCTTACCTAATTCTCAAAAAGTAAGCACTTTTTAATAACAAGGTCCTTATCAGCTCAACCAGAGAAAACTCACATTTGCTCCTTGCAAATTTTTATAGAACGTAGTCAAAGTACAAATACTCTAATTAATATAAACATTGCTACTAATCGACTACTTAAGTAAATAAGTACAGGAGGTTACAAGAATCATGTTGTTGATATATTTATTAGGACAAATAAACAAAAATATTAATCATTGTTATTTTTAAAAGTAACGACATGATAAAAGTGAAGTAGGGTGATTGTGCTAGTTACCCGTCCAGGTCCAGTTTACTGTCCACTTGATTAAACTGCTACAAATATATAGAGAAAACTTTATAAGGTCAACAAATTTTCTATTTAAGTAGATATACTTTATTCATTAGTATTTTTATTTTTTATTTTAAGCGTTCATTTTGGGTAAAACTCGAAAAAATGTATTAATAAGTATGGACGGAAAACTGACATATGTGGACGAAAACTAGCACAATCACCCTACATGGCCGACGCGTGCGAGTATGCTCGGGATAGACCGGGAACTGGGCTTCGTGCAAACCAGCATGAAACGTGCTCTGATTACACATACTTTAGTACGATTCTAGAGATCAATGAGACAAAATAGGGTTGCACATGAACAGCGTCAAAACGAATAAATTTGTGAAGTAGCTGTTAGCTATAACATTCATCCTACTCGTATTAGAGTATTAAGTGTGCACTCGCTTCTCCGAGCCAGTGTTATTTTTTGCTGCGGGTCGTCGCGATAACCCCGACCGACTGTCAAAACTATAAAATATTCTTCACTAAATAACAACGGGGATGAATTGTCATTGTGATAAACAAGAGTTGTGATAAGAGCAGTGTTTTTTTTTTAATGTGAAGCGGTTAATTATAATTACATAGTGGTCGTTTTTTGCTATACTCGTAACAGTATTTACTGTTAGGAATGTTAGTTTTCTTTGGGTTTCCTTCATCACTGATTTTATTTAAAATTCGATAATCATGTCTATGTATACATTCAGGTTTCGGGACTTACGGGTAAATTCGGACGTAAACGTGTAAAAGAAAATAACGTCATTTTGATTCATGGAGATTATAGGTATACGAACGTGTAACATTCCGTATTTAAATTTTCGTGAAGATGAATAGGAAATTCGGAATATTGTTTATTTTGACTATGGCAACAAGTCATATTGCAATAAAATTATCAACGGAATCCTGGACGTAAACACTATTAATTATTATTTTCTTAACTTTTTATGTTAAGTTTGAAAAGTTTTGTGACTTATTGAGAGAAAAGAATAGCAGTATCTAAGTATAACATTCGCGAGTCGCCGCCGAAATCCAAAGTAAGTATGTTTCTAATAAAAACCGAAGGTTACTTAAGCACTCACCTAGTCCTACACGGATAACTTAGGAAATAGATTTTGGGTGCCTGTTAGCAAATGGTTCTCAGTTTTCTTAGGAAAATGTAACAGTACTTTGTTTTGTGGCGACTTCATGCTAATTATGTATTTATTTATAAATAAATACAATTCTACATGCTCAATAAATAAATACAAACCTACGAAACATTATTCTGTTGAGTAGACTAAAATTAAAAGTCCGGTAAAGATTTGAAAACGAAAATCGCTAATAATGAAATAACGCACATGAATTGCATTTGATAAGATAGTTTGAAGACTTGTTATTGTAAAAAATACTTTTGGTACACATTTTTTATTATTTAATACCCGAAAACTGAATTCTTGCAGAGCTTGTTTAGTGAGAACGTTGATACGTGCTATCTTGTCGCTTGATATTTTATTATTATTTATATTATCTGATTAAAGCATAAAGCCAAATTTATTTCTACATTTTAATTTTAAGGAAATATTTTAATAATTCTCCAAAAAAAATACCACCTAAACTAGTAAATTTTTCCTAAAATCGTTCAAGGTTTAAAAAATATGTATGAAAAAAAAAATCCACTTATTCCTAAAGCGACTCATTTTTCAACATATTTATATGTCTATGTTATTACATATTAGTTTAACATCAGTTTAATAAATAAAAATCTTACTATTTCATCTCTCCAAGCAAAAATCGCGAAACAGCTGTTAGCTTGAAATTAAACATAAAATATAGAAAAAATCCACTTATGCAGTTTAAAAAGAAGCTATCTTTCAGTATATGTACTCTTAAATCGTAAACTTAAATCATCAATAAACTCAGTAGGTACATAGAAGATTAAAATACTAATTTGTTTGAGGTACTAACTACAAAAGGATCTGTTAGTTAGACCTACTTCATAGACAGTAGATATAAATAGATTTCTCATACAAACCTTCTAAAAATGGGACTTTTTGTTATAGAAACCCACACTTGAAATTTTTTATTTACATAAAAGTTTTGATGAGCGGCACTTAAACCTTCTTTAAGGTTTAAAGGTGATCCTTTCATCCGTTTTTGTTACTGACGTTCGCAATAGAAATGATTGTCGTTTAAAGTCGCGACGTATAGGTACTTACATAATTGGCAAGTTTGTGGATAGGGCATACATGTAGGTATGGCAAAGTGCATACATGTATGTATTAAAAAATATCACATTACTCGTACACATGATTCACGATCATCATACTAATGTAGGTGAGGCTTTGGTGTAGTTAGAAATACGAAATCATAAAGCCCTTAATATGGCGGTGTCGCAGCTCCTATGAGTTACGGTTGCGGATCCGACCTAGGTATGTGTTACTTATTTAACATTTCCTCTTTTGATCAATGATTAACTTAAAGTATACCTATTTATATTTTAATAGGCGGTGGGCGTGCTGGGTTCAATATTTAGGTAGGTAACCTACCTACCTTATTAAATTTTGGGCAAATCACCACACTCTAGCACTATAAAAATACCTACCTACCACCAGTACCACCTAAAGCTGTGCTGTCATTTATAAAAAAATACTAACTAGATATTAAAAGCTACATTTTGTCTCAAGTTAAACAACGCATGAACCAACGTTTACAAAAATAAATGACAACAAAGCACCGTGTAACGTTGCATCAGACAAGTAACGAATGAGCCGCGTGTTTGCATAGGTCCCGACAAAAAACGATGTCTCCTTTTAAAATAAAGTCGTTCCTTTTAAGCGCATTAAAATCGCATTCCGTAAATGGTATCGGATAAGGCACGTGCCGCGCGCAAACAGCGCGCCGCGTCCGGCCGGCCGAGAGGGCCGAGGCCCGGCGCGGCGCGGCAAACAGAGCAGCCGCGACAGAACAAACTGGCACACCATATCCACACGACTCTCCGCATACATATTTGCTTACTAATACTGAAATGTCTTGAATGTGTTGCACTTCTTATCTATATTGGGACGCGCGGTCCGGATTACTCATAATAATTCTTTCTTAGGGATTTACGAAAGGACAGCTCCCTTAATGATGCCTGTTGCATAGTTGCACCATGACGCAACCCGCACGCGCCCCTGCCGGCTGACAATGCACTTACCGACACCTTTGTTCTACTTCAGTTGGCTACACAAATAAAGTAGGTGCCTATCTAACTACCTACTCAAACGTCATTTAACGACCGTCAAGCGTAACTATAGTAAGGCTCAGGACAGGCCAGTTCTAGATCTTAATGGATTCTTGTAATGATTACGTATGCGATTATTGTTAAGTATGACTAGGTAGATAACTAATCAAATTCAGGATTATAGTACCTATAAGTTAGTTAGTCTAAGTTAACTTCAAAAGTCAAATCATCGAAGTAGATATTCCTAATCTAATCTGAAGGTTTGGGATTGGGAGTTGGTTTGGGACATGGCAACGATGATGAGCGCAAGCGCACGACGGGCGGCGACGCACATGGCCTCGGTTCCCGTTACACCACTCAATAACATAATACACCTAATGACAACCACATTCGCCCAACACTCAACTGCCAACGCTATTATGAGTAATTGGAAACGCCAGAACCCATTCCGGTTAAAATCTCTGCGACCAGAACAGTGTCCTGCGCACTCATGTAATTAAATACCAACAGCTCATGTATGTACTTATGTGTTTAGGCTGGTTAAAAAAGGCAATAATGTTAGGACATGTAGTATAATGTTAAAAAAAAACATGATAAGTAGTAGACAATTATTAATAATGGACAAGAAGAAAGGTTCACGTAGGTACCTAACTACAGACAAGTGCAGTGTAGCAAAACACCAGTACTTTTTTAAGTAGATATGTTTACTTGAGCGATCACAATAAAGTGCTTACAAAATAAAGGTAGGTGTTAAAGGTATTTATTTACCGCTATCTGGGATTGAAATTACTTGATGAAGTAGGTATATACTTGATTTAATTGGTTAATAAAATCATCATAATAAAAACCTGATAATTTCTAAGCGCTTTACTTAGTAACCTCATATACTGTTTTTTCCGTTAGTAAATACTACAATTCGTACCTACCTACTTACTAATAAATAAAACTTTATTGGACGGCAAACTAGCCCATTGAAATAGACTTAATGCGATTTACCTGCGCATGGGAATCCTCTGGGATTGCAGACGTTCATTGGATACGGTAACTGCTTACCATCAGGCGGGCCGTATGCTTGTTTGCCACCGTCGTAGTATTAAAATATTATATATATCGAGATTATCGAGGTAAGTATAGGTACTTAGGTATAGCCTCATGTTATTCCTGGAAGTTCATGTTACGCCTTCCGGTCACTAGAAATATATAATGCGTGAGAAGATAGTATGAATTGACATTCAAAAGAATAATATGAAGAGTCACGCGCGCACGTTGAGGCAGGCGCGACCTTGGCGCGACGTGCTCTCGCGGCGCGGCAGCGTCGCCGGCAGCCTCGCCGCGGCGACTCAGCGATTTGTAGCGATCAATGAATCGATTTGAACAAAGTCATTGCCAAGGACGAAGACGAGCGCATCGACTATACGTTGATCAAATTTCAATGTGCAAGACATTTTGACAAGATTTGTACTATTTGTAGCTATATTTCCAAGACGTAAATATAGGCACCATTTTAGTGCATTGTCAAGTAGGGTATAGTGACCGGTCTATGATTTTACTTATATTACTGCCGATTTGGAATACTGTTAATTTATTACTAATCATATGCACAAAGTATTTCAAAATGGACGCTCGGCTGACGTGGATAAGTTATATAATTGAGTGAGTGAGGGATTGGTGTGTGGTGAGCTAACGTACGGTGTGTTGGCGCAGTCGAGATGGCGGAGATTTTCACGGAGGGGCGCGAGTGCGTGAACTGCGGCGCCATCGACACGCCGCTGTGGCGGCGCGACGGCACCGGCCACTACTTGTGCAACGCATGCGGCCTCTACAACAAGATGAACGGCATGAACCGGCCGCCCAAGCAGCCCCGCCGGCTGGTACGTCAGCGGCACGCGGCGCACGCCGTGCCCGCGCCCGCCAACGACGTACGCAGACATTCCTCCGCTCGACACAGCTAACACTCGCCCCGCGCCACCTTTCACACCGCCACCGCTATCGTCCCACGCCCATCAGAAATCCGCGCCCCGTCGAGCGTCCACTTCCCCGACTCGTAGTGACAGTTGTATTAGTTGCAGTGGCCGCGGAGGGGACCCCGCCGGGCGCGGATTTCTACAAAGGCTTCCTGTATAACGGCGTCGCGTCGCCGCACGCGCACTCTATGCCCGCGCCTGCGCCGCTGTGTGCGTCGTCGCACGCCGGCCCTCCCCCCTCTGACTACAAAACGAAGAAAGGGGTACGTCCTCCCCTACTCTCGATCCGTCCAACCCTTGCTTCTGATCCCGCATCTGCATTGGCTTTTTAACACACGTTGCTGGCTGTTCTTTATCAAACTTGAATCATCATGCATGAACATTATACTAAAACTATACTATTAAGCTATTATATAATATGAATACTTACTGTGAAATCGTTCATATTTGCTATGTATGGTAAATTTACCCATTGATAAATCATTGTCAATACCTACAAATTACGGACGATGCCTACTTACTCGTAATTGTATTTCTTAGACAGTCCTGTGTGTGTATTCTTCGCTGGTTTGATACTATAGATAGACGGTTTACACAGTCTCATTGAGTTCTCCATAGTTGTTTGATGTGCTCCACTTAACCATCCCAAGCAAAGTTGAACGGTTTGAACCCATTAATATATCGAAATCTATAAACTAATCTACTACCAAAATTCGTTTTTGGGAAAAACGAGCTACAAAAAGATCCAGTGGAATGATAGAGAGTCGATGAAAATAAACAACCGATCGCTATTTGCCTAGGATAAACGCACAGATTTGTCCGCCGGAGGGAACGGGGTATTTGGAAAATGAGGGAAAGTTGGAATAGGCGCTCTGATGGATGTGCGCGACGGGAGGATCCTTCAATATATGGCGGGATGTCTGCGGACAGATCTATATAGCGCCGTATTACACGTAGAGCTGACCACGTCGGATACGACACAATAATGAGATGAGTAACGGAACCCCTCTCTAGTCAGTTTGCTATAGGTATGCTTATTTCTAGATCTGGACATCTGGAAACGGTAAAGTGGAGGTCAAACCACTTCAACAATACAAATCCTAGAGTTCTGGGTTTGATGCAATACGAGTATTATAAGAAATTATATAATTGCCAAAAGTTTCTGTTGGGGGAAAGTAGTGCCAAACGACATATAATGTAATTCATAGTTTGTCGCCTACTGTTTTTGTTTCTGTAATAATACGCACTGTTAAAATATTCACTTTTGTTACAATGTTTAAATATAGGTCCTGTCCTTTATAGCTGAGACGTCGGAAGTTTTTACCTATTTTGGTATTACTATTTTCCAAGTCAAAAATGTTGCTAGTCTGTCACTCTGACCTCCACCCATTAAAAGCTGCCAGATGCCCGGATCTCGCAATAACAATATAGTATAGCAATCTAACCAGGCGGGTTTTGTTGCTCTCATTATTGTGTCATATCTGACGTAGCCAGCTCTTAGTCATTGACGGATCTGTCCGTCGGGCATATCCGCCAGACAGATCCGATTCCCAGATCTGTGTGTGTATCCTCAGCCATTATAGTGTAGTATGAATATGTTCTGCAGTAGTAATAAAAAAAAAAAAAAAATTATAGGACAATCTTACTCAATAATACAACAACAACAACATAATGTGTATGCACAGATGGGAACGAAGAGGCCCGGGCTGTCGTGCAGCAACTGCCACACGACGATGACGTCCCTGTGGCGCCGCAATGCGCACGGCGAGACCGTGTGCAACGCCTGCGGGCTGTACTACAAGCTGCACAACATTAACCGTCCTATGGCCATGAAGAAAGACTCTATACAGGTCATTGTTTATTACCAATACGTAGCAATGCAAGTTAAACTTCCGAGTGCTCGTCTCTGTACCAGTACATGTCATCTTTATACTTAAGTAATTCGCAATAAAGGTGACATCAGGATGTCAACGATTGAGCATTAGCGTATCGAGCACTAGGATGTTTACCTTATAGACTAAGAGCTTCGGAAAATGGTTTACAATTTTGAGATGGATCCTACCTGACTATTAATAAGTATACATACCAATAAAACCAACTAGGTGTGTTTCGTTGCTCTCAAAATCGTATACCTACCGTCTTCCAGCACTAGCACTTCGTCTACTAGCCTCATGATAGGGGGATTGGTACCAGCCTTATAATTTAGTAGGTACATCAATTAAGTAAGACAAAATAATATTTCGGTGATGTTATCGCCAGATGAGAACGACAGGAAGATTACTTACGTAATTCAATTGCTTGGTATTTTTTGCTATTCAGACTCATTTCCATAAACAGTGAGGCCATATATGTTGACTGTAAATGCGGCCGCTTTAGCTGGAATCAAAGACCGACTTATCATGTCATACATTGACCTTACATAAGTAATATAACGTCGCGAGCCTCGACCGCATCGGTACCTAATTTAATCATAGGTCATCTTTAACTGCAATAAATAATATAGTGCCAGTACCTATTGACTCAAATACCTTCTTTATCGTATCCTTAGATGCGCGTGCGAAAAGCAATTTGAAAAACTAATAACTCATTTTAAACAGATTTATTATTCTGCATTTCAGACGAGAAAGCGAAAGCCTAAGAACAGCATGAAAGCGGAGCGCAGCTTGAAGAGTTTAACGCAACACTCACATTCCACTGCAGTCAAAATGGAGAATCTTTGTAAGTACTAATCAACGACTACTCAGAAAGACACCAGTTTGAAAAAAACCCTCTGCCTCTCATAAATTTCTTTAGTTCTTAGAAAATCAGTCTGTTTTCTTACCTCTACTATGTCGAGAACTAAATGTAGGTACTAGAATATCCATACATTTTCCTACGTCCGTTTAGACACATCTTCCTACTTAATGTGTCTTAATTTAAATATCCCATTTTTATTTTTTAATATTTGACAAGTCAGATACATCGATTAAGCCCTAACTCAAATATTTATTTTTTCTTGAATAGGTATGGTAATTTTTTTTCATGTATGGTATCAACCGATTCGTTTTGTTGTGAGGATCATATGTCTATATGCGGCCAATTGCGTTAAAGCAACACAAAAGTTAGAAATTAGACTTAGGGCCTGTTTCACAATCTCCAGATAAACTTATCTGCCAGTTAAAATTATTGCTATCCTTTTCTCCAGTCATATAAAAGAAAAGGACAGCAAACATTTATCTGACAGATATGCTTTAACTGGAGATTGTGAAACAGGCCATTAAAATGTGAGATTTGCATTTGTTTCTCGAAACGCTCCTAACAAAATGGCATGCAAAAGTGACGTCACGATCATATAGTCGCCGGGCTGTTTAGAGTATGGAAAAAATATGAAATTGCTATTTTTACAGTGAAATGTTGCGTTTATGTATATGGTTACCATGCAATTTATTTAACAGTAAAATGTTAAAAATCGAATTTGAAATTTTGACGCATGATATCTTTGAACCATAACAATAGATTTTTTTAATTTTCACTTTATTTGGACGTATTGGTAATTCTGCATCCTATCAACTAAATTTTATGGCATAATTCAACATGTGTCATCATCCCTATTATTGCCATAAATCTTAATTGATTAATTAACGTTAAAAAAAGGCTAATCGAGAAATCTCATTGGTTTATATTATAGATAGCAGTCAAATCCTTGTTAATTAAATACTTAAGTATTGATCTGATCCTACTCCATGAAAAGGAGATCGTCAATTTTGTTAGGCGATTTGCCCCAGATCATGATCATAGTGTTTCGAACATTTTTCCTCATTAAGGACATACGTAACGGCGTAAGATACAAAGAACACTTTATAGTAGACTATCATTATCATCATCATAGCCGAAAGACGTCCACTGCTGGACATAGGCCTCCCCCAAAGAGTGCCACAATGACCGGTCCTGCGCCACCCGCATCCAGCGGACTCCCGCGACCTTCACCAGGTCATCAGTCCACCTTGCGGGGGGTCTACCCACGCTGCGCCTTCCGGTTCGTGGTCGCCACTCGAGAACCTTTCCGCCCCAACGGCCATCGGTTCTACGAGCAATGTGCCCCGCCCACTGCCACTTTAGTTTAGCGATTCGGAGGGCTATATCGGTTACTTTGGTTCTGCTGCGGATGGCCTCATTTCTGATGCGATCACGCAGAGAGACTCCAACCATAGCCCTCTACATTGCCCTTTGGGTGACTTTGAGCTTTCTTATGAGGCCCATTGTAAGCGACCACGTTTCAGTACCATATGTCATCACTGGCAACACACACTGGTCAAAGACTTTCGTCTTGAGACACTGCGGAATCCTATTAACATACTAAAAGCCAGCGCTGGTATAACTGTATGTTAACCGGGTTTAATCTTATCTCATATCACCCATGCAACACGCATATCGAAAACATGCAACTTTGAATAGTTGTTTCTCGAGAACTGTAAACCTAATAAGTTGTCTGTGAACCTAATTAGGCTCAATCATGGCTCAATATATTGAAAATATAGTCTACTATGTGGACGAATTTAACGACGGGTTTGTGGAAGCTGTCCATAGTACTGGGTCTAAGTTTTTTAAGGCCCAGCGGAGCAACAGAACGAAAAGGCTCTCTGACTCCACTCAGAAACTCATCGAGGAAAGGAGAGAAATGGGTCTGCAATCCTCAGCAGATGCGTCATTATACCGGCAGCTCAGTAAACGGATCTCTAAGTCCCTTACCCGTGATTTGCGCCAATTCAATACAAATCGTATTGAAGAGGCCATTGAGCAGAATAAGGGCTCTAAAGTTTTCTCAAGAGATTTGTCTATTGGGCAGAGCCAGCTCGCCAAATTGGAAACTGAGGATGGTAGAATTGTTTCATCCAGACCCGAGCTTCTGGGGGAGATAGAGGACTTTTATGGACAGCTATACACATCAACTAGCAGACCTGAAGTTGATCTGGCGGAAGACCCTAGAGCTAGACTGACCCGACATTATACCGAAGACATCCCGGACATCAGCCTGTACGAGATTAGAATGGCTCTTAAACAGCTCAAAAACAATAAGGCACCTGGTGAAGACGGAATTACAGCCGAACTTCTGAAGGCGGGTGGTAAACCGGTCCTTATGGCCCTTCAGAAGTTGTTCGACTCCGTTTTACTAGAAGGGAGAACGCCTAAGGCATGGAACAGAGGTGTGGTGGTATTGTTCTTCAAAAAGGGTGATAACGCGTTACTGAAGAACTACCGACCCATTTCACTTCTGAGCCATGTCTATAAGCTGTTTTCAAGAGTCATTACGAACCGTCTCGCACGCAGGCTAGATGACTTCCAGCCTCCCGAACAAGCCGGTTTCCGAAGAGGCTTTAGTACCGTAGACCACATCCATACGCTCCGTCAGGTTATACAGAAGACTGAGGAGTATAACCTGCCCCTCTGCTTAGCGTTCGTGGACTACGAGAAAGCCTTCGACTCGATCGAAACCTGGGCTGTACTACAATCTCTCCAGAGGTGCCAAGTGGACTACCGCTATATCGAAGTGCTGAAGTGTTTGTACGAGAACGCCACTATGTCAGTCCGACTCCAGGACCGGAACTCGAAGCCTATTCCGTTGCAGCGGGGAGTCAGGCAAGGAGATGTTATTTCTCCTAAACGGTTTACCGCTGCACTGGAGGATGTTTTCAAGACTCTGGACTGGAGAAGGCTAGGCATCAACATAAACGGCGAGTACATCACTCACCTTCGGTTTGCTGACGCCATAGTAGTCTTGGCGTTAGTAGTTAGTCTTGAGACCATGGAGGATTTGAGTACGATGCTCGATGACCTCAGTAAAGCCTCCGAGCGAGTTGGTCTAAGGATGAACATGGATAAGACGAAGATCATGTCAAATACCCATGTAGCACCAACTCCCGTTACAATCGGAGACTTTACACTCGAAGTTGTGGACGATTATATTAGGACATACTGTCCAGTTAAGTAGATCTAACTTCGAGAAAGAGGTCAATCGACGAATCCGACTCGGTTGGGCAGCGTTCGGGAAGCTGCGGCACATCTTTTTGTCCAATATTCCGATAGTCCAATAATCCTAGGTCCCCAAAACTGCCTGCAAACAAACTTTAACAGGGCAACCTCTTTAGTAATGACGTCATTAAAATAATTTCGCCCATGTTTGCTGCACATACACATATGGGATATCAAATGAAAGCCCATTAGACTCGCTATAAATATTATGGACAGTATGCGCCTAAGCTCCTAGGAGTTTTAATGTAGCGAGCCTTAGTGTACCTACGTTTTGGAGTTTATATTGTTTTTTTAGGAAATTTACTCCCGAAAAAACCCAGTTATTTTAAAAAGTTGTAGTTAAGTTTTACGAGTAAATTCGATTCTTACATTTAAAGCCCCGTTATCAACGGCACACTTTATACTACAGATTTACTTTATCTGCGTGTTTGGAAAAGTGAGATGAGAATAATGTGTTTAATTGAAATGTAAACATTTTCTTCAATAAAAATAATAAACAAATTATCATATGAGATTTCAATGGTTGTTCAAAAATTGGCTTAGCACCATCCCCATATAAAATTATCCGGTAAAATAAATTTATAATAATGTGTTCTCGGCCTAACTTACGCATGATAGTGACCCCGTATTTTTTATTGTCTTGACCAGATCTACTCTGACACCATTTTAGGGTACAACAAGGCATGTTTATTAATTTATTTAATTTTCTTATAAACGTCATTATCACCGTGTCGCTGGACCGCCATTTGTAAACTAAACGACCTGGTGGCACAGTTTATAAGCAATGAATCCTTAGGCAGACTTTTTGTGGGGTAAATTTGCACAGCTACTTCATCGTCTATACAGGGTGATTCATGAGACGTGAGCAGGCCTAACACTACGGATTCAGTTAAAAATAAGCTATTGTTTGATATCAGTATTAGTGTGATAAACGCAAAAAAAAAAATTTAAATAAAAATAAAACGTTTGAAATTATTTACGACACGCATGGTCACACTACATTTTTTTAATTTTTCATAATCAAAGTGCTGTCATGATTGTCAAAGAGGTTTTATCTTTATTGATTTGTTGATGTGGGGTGACCATGATTACAGAGAATAAAATTTCTACGAAACAAAAAGGTTAAAAAAATTTAAAGGCGTTATTGTTTCACTTAAACATGATGGCGGTCGATTCATTATCGTTAACTAAGTGTGTAGGGTTGTTCCTGCTCACGTCTCATGAATCATCCTGTATATCATCGGTCGCCGTATATAATACAGAAACTGAATAAGTGAAGACGAACCTTGGGACGCCATATGCTAGCCAACATTTTTTTTTATCTGCTTACCAAATATCACACTCGTAACTTTGAAAAGGACAGAGATAGAAAGGTTCGAAATTTGAGTGTTTCATTGTCGAACAACTTACCCTACACGTTTAAGATTAATACTACAACATAAAATAAATACCGATTTATTAAATAATTTCTATAAAATCTGACATTATTACAATCATGAATCAATCATTACAAAATTATAAAAAGTCATATGTTGATCCTGAGGCTCCTAATATTGTATTTAGGTAAACAAAGATATGGCTGTCAAACTATCATTGCTAATATTCACTGAACATTCGTAACAAAGTTACAAAGAGATAAGGTTTACTACTGTTAGTGCACTACTTCTAATATCATATTAGACATTACTAAATTGAAAATTAATGCGTTTCGTTATCGAAAAAGCATGGCATTATGCCGTCATGAAATCCACATTATATATCCAAACTCCGAACCAAAATACAGAAATACGCATTTTGAACATCTTTGTAATAGGTGTTACGAATGTTCAGTTAATATTAGCAACGATAGTTTGACAGCCTTATCTTTGTTGAATCATGAATTTATATCAACTGGATCTAATTCTGGCAAAAAGTGTAAACTTTTTGCCTGACCACAGTTGAACCTTATTACCGACAAGTTGCGCAGAAAAAAATGTCCTAACTATAGAGAGCATAATGTCCATCGTAGGTATAGTATATTTATCACTGGGTACATAAAGTAAATTTTATGTAAGTTTATTATAATTATTATAATGTATGTATGTAAGTATATGTATTACGTTTCGGCCACCATTAGTATATAGGTAGTGTTTGTTTAACTGACCCTTTTTCTATTTTTGTTGATTGACTGCATCTACAACCATTTCTGTTTATCCCGATGGTTGACTGGTAGAGAATGCCTTTAGGCATTAAATCCGCCATTTGTACTTTATATTTGTATTGTGCAATAAAGTTTAAATAAATAAAAAAATATACGAGGCCGTGTCTCTCTGGCACTTACACGTTACAAATTTGACATTTTGACTTGTTGTCATGTTGACATTATTATCTGATGACGTCATTTCCTCCTTATAGTCAACACGAAACGCAGCCTCTATTACGCTCTCTTTCGGTCTCACTTTGTCTAGTTTAAAATAATAACTTCATGACCGAAATACAATAAACTAGCGGCAGGATCCAAATATGACTATTTATTATTCGTTTATGATTTCCTTTTCATTAACATGTCAGATTTTGCAGAAATTCTTTAAAAAACCTGTACATATTAGGTTGTAGTATAAATCATAAACGTAATATTGTCTTAGTTAATCACATTCATGTTTTGATTTCTAAATTTTCCCGTTAGATTTCATGATAATTCTATAACTGTCCTGATATAGAAACTACGGCGATTGTTTTAATATTATATGCTCGTTTATGATCTGGGGCAAATCGCCTAATAACATTGACGACCTCCTTTACGCACCGCGTAAACTTTTAGGGTTAATAGAAGTACGTTATTTATCTTATACATACATACATACCGATGTAAGTATAGAGATTTTTTATGCAGGCTGACATCTAATTTGAGGTATTCTTACAAGGAGCTTATATGAGAGTTGATTTGCAACAAAAATGTTCCCATTAACCGGGAGTGAAAATAGTTGGTTACTGAGATATTAAACTTTTCTCTAATCTCCGAAAAATATACTTTACCAAAAATCAATGACTATTTTTGTGAAGAAATTGTATCAGTCTTAGAGCTTAGTATTTTTATGCTGTACATCAATTAGGTATGTCACATAATTATCATTATTTAATAAATAAAATCTTATGGAGACATACTTAAGTAACTCGAGGAAACAAACTGTACATATTACGCCCGTTTTTATTTTCAAAATGGGGGACTTGTTTGTTTAAATTAACTCTAGTATTAACTCCTTGAGGGAAAAACTCGATTTAGAAGTCAGCCTGTATAAAACATAACTAAATACAAAAGACTGAAATGTATCGAGGAATCTTGAAGCAAATCAAATTATTTTGTTCAATATTTTTTGATTTGCAATTTTTTTAAGTAGTTACACTACTATATATAAACTGAAAATAGATGTCATATACTTAAGAAAAAGTGACCAAACCCTCCGGTGTCCGAGGCCAGATTTGAACTGGCGTCTTCAGCTTTCGCGGCTGACGTCCTGACCACTAGACCACCCGGTCACGGCGGAACTTGACAAATTTTCTCATGTATATGCAATCTCTGAATTTGAAACGGCTAGGCGCCGTTGACCATACTCTAAGGGCATGCGCAGTACGTGCTTGCACCTCCTATCCGAATCTCTTACGTGATTCTGGAATAGCGAGAGAGATGGTGCTGCCATCTATGAATCTTGAAGCAAATCAAATTATTTTGTTCAATATTTTTTGATTTGCAATTTTTTTAAGTAGTTACACTACTATATATAAACTGAAAATAGATGTCATATACTTAAGAAAAAGTGACCAAACCCTCCGGTGTCCGAGGCCAGATTTGAACTGGCGTCTTCAGCTTTCGCGGCTAAAAAAAATTGCTCTAGTGGTCAGGACGTCAGCCGCGAAAGCTGAAGACGCCAGTTCAAATCTGGCCTCGGACACCGGAGGGTTTGGTCACTTTTTCTTAAGTATATGACATCTATTTTCAATGTATCGAGGAGTTAAGTAGTCGGTCGGGTGAACCATGAATAATAATTCTAATAACGTATGTGATGATTGTACAGTGGATGCGGGAGCAACAGCGGCGTCGACAGTGGGCGAGAGTGGTCGGGCGCTGTCGCTGGGCTACTACGTGCAGCAGCAGCTGAAGCGGGAGGAGCCGCCGCCGGCGCACGGTGGCGCGCTGGCGCACCACGCGCACGCGCACGCGCATTCGCCCGCGCTCCTGCACCACGTGCACGCGCAGCAGCTCTACGAGGACGAATTCCGGCGCGCGCCTGAGCCAGCAGACCGCCTCGAACGCCCCACCGTCGTTTCCATCGGCAGCTGAGCCCGCCCTCCGTGGATCCCGACACCTCCGAGTTGTCGCTCGAGGCGAACCATTCCAGAAACGCACTACGACTACGGGAATCTTTCAATGATGTTTGCGTGATCGTTTACATCTACTAAGTGCTAAACTCAAATCAGGGTACATAAGTACAATGTCATAAATATTTGCTGTTATTATACGTATAAGTAGCGATTCATTAACATGTCGTCAATGTGACACTACGGCGGAACAAACTGGAGTTAGCTAGGAAGACTCACCGACTCCTTGCGTAAAGTAATATATTTTAAATGTTGAGAATAATAATGTAGAATCTCACTTAGTTAAGCAATTACTTTATTTAGTAAAGTAGTTTAGATTAGGGATGTGAGCGAGTTCGACCAAAGAGTCGTAGCTAGTTGACCAAATATTCAATGTGTACAGTCGGTTATTATAATTTTGTAAATACTTACATCTTCCATATTCGCGTAATATTTACCAGAAAAGTTAAGTACACAAGTCTTATAATATAATATATGTAGGTATGTAGTTTTACCTAAACATTTAAGATAAATATGATCTGCCAGATTTAAGGTTACAGTTTATGTAATCCGGTGCGATTGTGCATTATTTAGTGTAGATTATTAAGTTAATATCTTTATAACCACAAACACATTTAAAAAATACATATTAATTCACTGTCAACTTATGCGAGACGAATTTAAGTGAAACTACTAAGCGTCACATTTAGTTTAATTGTTTGTCTTTATTTTTGTTACCAAATATTTAGCTCGTAAATAGTCCGAGCACGACTGCCCCGAAGCATTCCTCTCGCACGCGTCAGGCGACGCGCAAACGGTGCCGCCATCCTACCTTACTCGTGAAAAATGCCGCAAGGAGGCTATTGTCATATTTTATATAGCGAGTTTTCGTTGTAGTATGTATCTATATCAAACTCCATGACTTTGTTAAACATTCCTTAAATTTATTACAATTAAGCATAGTAGAAATGATAAGATCTAGCTCTAATTCGACTGATATCGGTGTAAATGAAGATTGATTGTGTAAAAGCCACATACAACAATGTGCTTAATCTACGTTTCTGAACTCGCATCGAGGAATGGAGATCAATATTGTAGACATGAATGTACACGGAGAAGTCTGTAACTGTGCAACTTGTATGTTAAAACGTTCCTCACTTGTATTATAGGTATTGGATTTTTTGTATGCCGGCTAGTAGATACCTACGTGTAAATTGAATTTCATGCTCAATAGGATAGTAACGCTAGGCAAATGAATATCAAATAATGGCGCTCTTTGATTGAAGATTGTCAAAATGTCTAAGTAAAGTAATATGTGCCATTGTCAAGAAAAGGTAACCAACCTATTGTCAGTTGTCAATAAGATGTTTCTGCTATAGCGATATTAGCGATGCAATCCGATGTATTGTGGTCTAGAATATGTTATCGAAATTAATGTGCTCTCATCGGTTAATAATGTTAGACCTTGATTCAGGAAGACCGAGATCGAACCAAAATAACACGTTGACAAAACTATATTCCGTACGTTCGTATCGACTACTGATAATACGATACCTCTTGGCTGAAAACATCAGACATACAAATTCTGATTCTCATTAAAGAAATCATACATTAGAAAATTATATTTGTCAGAAACTTTATCGTACCTTCGGTGCCTTATTACTTAAAATTAATATATCTAGATTTCCTGTTGAACTCTTTAAAAAAAAATACATTTTTGCAGCACGGACGGTGTCTCCAAATTTTTACTGGTCTTTAAAATGCTAATGCGGCAGATGTGGATTTCGACCTTATGATATTTTTGACTGAAACATCAATCTATTGGTCTCAAAGGCTGTAGCACATTAGACAACAGATCTGATTTTAACCCCTCTCTTTATTTACCCCCTTATTCATAACCTTCTCTCAGGGGCTCAGGGCTCAACTTGTTAGGGTTAGAAACAGACAAAACATAAATTGACTAATTGAGGCCCGAGACATGTTTATGAACAAGGGGGTAATTAGTCTGTTGACTGTGCCTCATAAATTGTTCCTTATCTTGTTGATCTAATTCGTTTGTATTTTATTCGTATAGTAAGAACTACATGTTAAATGAGAATATTAATATTATATACGACGTTAAATGAAATGTATACTGATATTTGATTTATTTTGAATGAGTTGTATGTCAAAGAAGTGGCTTTTGTGGGATTTAATTGACTTTGTAGAGCGAAAACATTCCATGTTTCCTGTCTATTGGTATTTAAAAATAAACAGACATTTTAGCAAACGCCAACATTAGCCATCCTCTCTTTATGGTTCAAAAACTGTGTAAATATTATGTTAGCAATGCTTTCAATAAAATAGCTACACTGAATAAATTATTTGTCATTATTTGAGACGGCCGTTCCTCGCATCATCAGGCAGCTTATTTAGGTATTGTTTTGGTTTTTAATGTTGTCTATTAATATAATTTAAATTATAAACTTATATAGATGTCATATACAAAGGAAAAAGTGACCTAGGCCTCCGGTGCCCAGGGCTGGGATCAAACCAGCGTCTTCTGCATTCACGGCAGTAGATAGAGTGTATTTACTTAAAATAAAACAAATCGGAATATTAATTAACAAAATATTTTTATTTGCTCTTCAGTTATAATTGAAATTTAGGAAAATATAACGAAAGCTAGCTAGCTTATAGCTGTGGTAAATACCTATATAAATTGATTAGTATAAAACATATTTTCCTTGACAAGCCTTCATATCTCGCAAATTATTGATCCTTTAAGTATGGTTATGGATATGATCTCAATCGATTCAGCGCAAAAAAATACATAGAAAGTCCCCTCCCCCTGCCCTTGATGGGAGTAGAACCCCTAAATTTTGATAGGACTCGGCAGATCCTCATTTCTAGTGCCAAAATTTAACACTTACTTAAACTATGTTTCATTTAAAGTTAATACTCACTTAAACTAAGTTTCATTGATCCACACAATATAAAAAAGTCACACAAAAAAAAATTAAGAGCCAAGTAAGATGCATTTTATCTTAGTTGCTTATAAAATATTTGCATGGATTCGGATTCGAGAAGTCGAGTTTTGATGTATATGTAGGGGGGGTTACTTTATCTTAATATCTACATCAGTTCAGCTACTAGGCCAAGTTTGGTATCGTTTTCGTATACATCGGGGATGCAGATTTCATTTATGGTATTATTTTGACAATGTTCCGAAGTAAAACATGTGAAATAAAAAAAATACTTATTTGAAATTCCCTATTTGACAAGGAAAAAATCTATAAATTATGAATCTTTAAAAATTAAAAGGTACTTCAGATAACCCTATTACAGATAAACCTTAGTTTATAAAAAAAATATCAATCTAAAACGTTATATGTTGTGGTACTGTAAAAGCCCTAAGTGCTGTTAAACCTAAGATTTAGCGGTAAGCCCCAGGTTTTCCCAACTCGTATCGGTAATACCCCGAAATATTGATATATGTTCTTATTGTTCTTTTATTTCAGACTTTTACTGACGATGACTCGGTAAATCCTAGGTTTTACAAAAGTGACCGGTAAATGTTGACAAAATAATGTTTTTGTCCTTGCAGAATTCGGCCCAATTTTGTGTTACAATGTAAAGACGCTGAACTTGTACCTAGGACCACCGGGGATGTCCCTGTTTGGCAAGTAGAAGCTATTGGGAGACCACATGAACAACATGGCTAATAATAGAGTCTACTATTTGACTAGTAATGTAGGTTACTATCTTCGGATCCTGCTTGAGGTCTAAGTGACTACATTTACCTACCTGCGTTTGTTTTTCGTTGTCGAACATCGTTAGCGGGGATGTAGGAGACCTGAGGGATACAGGAGTTAGTCTACAAAGGGTAAATGTTAGTTACCCAGTCTACCTGTCACATGCCTGCAACTGCCAATATCGCACATGAAACCCAACGCAACGCTATTATTACCTAGGGTATTCCTGGTGTCCATATTTCTGAGACATAAGGCATAAGGAAAAGGTCGGCGCTTCTACGGAAGCTCCCAAACAACTAAGCCTTTGCTACCGCTGCTCGTGGTGCTGATGAACAAACATGACGGATCGTGAAATCCAAATAAAACCTCACACCATCAAACATAGTCCAGAATGGAAGGACGAATGGCAGCCACCCGCCGTAAGGCAGGAGATCACCAAAGGACCCGCAACAACTGTCTCGAAGAGTCACTCAGGCATATCATTGTTTTCATCTTACTAACAGCGAACAATTAGGGGGACTTAGGGTGGATTGCACCACGCACAACTAACGAACTGATTAACGTTAAATATGGCGACGGAGCTGTCATCCCATAGAAGACTGTCAAACTTTTCATACAAGATTTTTTTTAACGATGACGTTGACGTTAACAAACGGTTTGGTGCAACCGGCCCTTAATCTCGTAGCCAGAGCTGTACCCCAGCAACTTGCTTTTATTTATTGCTGGGCCTACGCCCATTCTTATGGACCGCGAAGTGTAGTAGGTATTACAAGTAGACATCTGCGCCAGTTTTCAGCAATGGTCATGCCGCAAGCAAGTCCCTAGACCTTAAAGAATCTTAACCAACACCTTGAATTGTGGTTGGATCAAGTATCAGATTCACAAGACGGTAATTCTGGTCACGGCGCGCATAGTAGTCCAGCGGTTGCTCTCCCTGCAGCCTTAAGCACCCGCAGCCCGCAGTCTGCTCCGTTACTGGTGGCACCCTTGGTAAAGGCTTTTTATTGTTTCCAAACTGAGTGGGCGCTAAAAAGAAGAGTGTGGCGTTCTAGGTTCATGAAAAACAACGCAAACGTATGCTAGTGGTCCCTATGGACGCTACGTTTTATTGCCGATTTACGCCAAATGCTCCGCTGGAGCCTCGCCACAAATCTCCAAACCACTTTTTCGCATGATTTCATTTCGCGGAATGATCATGATTGCAAATCTTTTGATAAGTTGGGACATGATTCATGTCCCAACTTATCAAAAGATTTTGTTTTATTTCCCAAACGTTTGGTCTGTTTTGTATAAAGTCACTTTTCAAAATGCCACCTTTCAAGTAATATAATGTTTTAGTTTGTGTGTTTGTATTTATTTCATGGATGCAATTTTCACCTGGCGGGGCAAATTATATATAGGACTTTTTTATAGTTTTTACAAAGTATTTTTTAATTAGACTTACGTTTCGGATATTTTTATTTTTATTTAATGCTCACTCGGCTTCGCTCCACCTCGCTTCGCCCGTCGTCGCAGTCGCACCTAAATGGACTCTGTCTCAAATGAGATTTCTGTTGCTATACTAACTTGAGAAACGTTATTCGTTTAATAGATAGTTGTTTGGCCTAGTGAAAATTTGACATATGAGAAATATCCTAAAAGTTTCGAATATAAATGGTTTTACCAAATGAAACGTTATCATACAAAAAATTACTAATAGTTAGTTCTCAAAGTGAAGCATCGACGAAATGTTGGTTGGCAAGTGAAATTCGCCCAAAAAAACTTCGGCGAAAAAGTAGAAAGTCCATCGCCACTCAGGTCGTAAACTCTACGTGCAGGTCCTATACCTCTTGCGCGTCTCCCACAGAAACTACACGTCATGCGAGTGATACAAGCGGTATATTAACGCTTAAAGTTACTACGCTGAGGGTTCAATTTTGCAATTTTGGATCTGGAGTCTATCGCAGAATCCTTCGTTTCGTTTAGGATTATTTTTTTATTTAGCCAGCATAGCTTACAGTGTGTTACAAATTACATTTGAGTTTCACTTTGTGGCGCCTTACGGGATACAAATTTTAGAGCATGCGTGTCAGCTTCAGTCCTTAATTATCTGGCCATTTTCGACCCCCCTCTAATTCTGTTGTCGATAAAGCTAGAAGGCTGAAATCTCTGTGACCAAGAGGCTATAATTACTATATATTCACAACACTATAAATTAAAATATATATATTCCCAAAATCATTGAATGTCAACATACATACACTTACTTTAAGATTTATTGCAAGTCAACATTCCTTAATTTAATCACTGACTCACTGGGTAGGTACTTCTAGCAGTCCCACAAGCTCCAAATGTTTAACACTTCTAGTGTTTAGGGTATAAAGCCACAGAAAATTTAAACCTACCGCAAAATCAGTCGGGTTGTCTAGTTTTACAAACCGCACAGTTAACATGGTAATCCCATATAAATATATGGGGTAGCAAAGTTATTTTTTTTGTGCCTAAAATTTTAGCTTTTTAACACCACATAATTAGATAGGATAGGTTAGGTCTATACCTCGAGACGGTTTTGTCCGGTGGCTTAAGAATAATGGCGCCATACTTTAAGTATAGAGCATTTATCCTTAAGCTGCCGGACAAACTATACTTACAAAAAGGAATGAGATCCCATCAAAAACATTACATGTACAAAAATGCTAGTATCGCAACGCTATTCTCCTACTGCAAAAAGTATTGAGATCTAATGTACAAGCAATCCGGGGTGCCGGAGTTTACTAATAACATGTCATTGTGATCCCTGGAATATTAGATGTGTATATTTTTATAATAAATGTAATAATATAATAACTTGGCAATCGCAAAGGACAAATAAATATAACATTATATAATATACCTAATATGTACACATTGATAGGCCGACTTGCGCTATACCTACGTATGTTTAGCCATGCGCTGGCCAGGTCTTTATATTTTACTAACTTTTTCCCACGGCTTCGCCCGCGTACTAAAAGTACTAAAAATGAAGGTTCTCAGTTAGACTCGTATGTTTGTATGTAGGAATGTATGTAATGTAATCGTTACATTCTGGAGGTTTCGGTATACCACGTTTTGGTGAAGGCGATTCCCTCATTTTATATTTTAAAGAAATGATTGCAATTTTTTTTTAGTTGTTACGCTATCAACGACTTACTACTACTGAGAGATTATGATTTCTACTCTTGAATAGAAGCTTTTCCTCGCGACTTCATTTACGTGGAATTAGTAATCCACTCTCCTTTTTATCCGCTTAAGGAATTACTTCTGGGATAACAACTATTATATATCCTTACCCAGAACTCAAACTATCTCCATACCAAATCATCTAAATAGGTTCATCGATTATTAATTTACCATACAAACTTTCAACCGCCGTTTCACCCCCTAAAGGGTTGATTTTCGAGATAAAAACTATGCTATATTGTTTTCCGCGACTCAATCTATATAATATGTGCCAAGTTTCATTTCAATCGTCTGTTCAGCGGTTAATAATTCGCCATACAAACTGCCAACATGATTTCTACCCCTCTAAGATTGATTTTCGGGATAAAAATTATTCTATATTGTTCCCTGGGACATAAACTATATCAACAAAAATGTTTATATAAATTGGTTCGCGGTAAAAAAATCTCCATACAAACTTCCAACCCCCATTTCACACCCTTAAGGATTGATTTTCGAGATAAAAACGTGTCGTTTCCCGGGACTCAAACTATTTCAATACCAAGTTTCGTCTAAAACGGTTTAGCTGTTAATAATTCTCCATAAAACTTTCAACTATTTTGTAACATTTTGTCCCTTCAGATATACGGGGGGGGCAACAGAAACGCAAACCTCGTATACTGCGGGGCCCGTATGTGCGAACCGCGAGATTTTTTGTGAAGGAAAGTGCCCCCCCTGAACGATATCCTGGATCCGCGCCTGCCCGGGATAAAAACTATCTTTATACCAAGTTTCATCTAAATTGGTTCAACGTTTAAAAATTCCCCATTTCACCCCCTTAAGTGTTGATTTCGTAATCAGCGATAAACCATAGAAACAATACCCATGTTGATATTTAAATTTTGTCACCACGATTCCCCCTTCTATGGGTTGAATTCTCAAAAAAGCTGAAACACTTGTTTACTCATTTATCGTTATCGTTAGTTGTTTACTCATTTATCTCCTGTAAAGTTTCGAATAAAATAGTCGAACTAATCTTGTTTCCCATACAAACTTTGGTCCCCATTTCCCCCCTTAGGGGGTGAATTTTTAAAAATTATTTCTAAATGTATATAGATTGCAATTTGGCACAATACTTTCAAGAATTTTCATGTCCACAATATTAAATTTCAAAATCGATGCCATTTTCGTAATTAACGTCCCAAAAAAACACAAAAACGACACCCATCAATATGGGTAATACCAATGTATTTAGGCATTTCAACCCCATTGTACCCCATCAGGAGAGATGGTATTTCAACTCCGCCACGTTGGATTATAAAATGGTTGTTGTTTTCGTAATCAACGACCCGATAAACCATAGAAACAATATCCATGTTGATTTCCAGACTTTTTGACCGCATGGAAATGCGGACTCTCTGGACGGCCAATTAAAACAAGCCAGAGCCGAGAGTCCTGCAGGTCCCCTTGGGGTCCACTCCGACCGACGAAGACACGCAGGAGACAGAGACCCTGACTGACTCTCTAGAGCACTCGGGTCCGCGGGGTCGTCACTCCCGACAGTTCGCCACAAGCTGATAAAGTTGAAATGTTTCCGGTCATTCCGTTTCAGGCCATTATATTTAAGGAAATTTCACTTTTATGTCGTGTGCAAACGCAACTATTATCATTCCACGATCGGAAAAAAACATTTTGATGAGATTTATTCCATTTACTTTTTTAGCACAGTCAACTTTTTTTAGTACACCCGTATATATAACGTTTTAGTTTGCTTTTTTTAATAATTAACGAATAATACGGCTCTGTAAAGCACCTTTAATTTTTTCATGATTCATATTTTGTTTATAAGTTATGGATTTTTTCCTTGTGAAACAGGGAATTCAAAACTAAATATTTTATATGTTTTCTTTGTAAAGGTGTCAAAATGATACTATAAATGAATTCGGAATCCCCGATTTATACGAAAACGATACCAAACTTCGCCTAGTATCTAGTGATATCACAAGATAAAGTTGAGCCCCCCCTAAACAATTACATCAAAAATCTTGGTGGCTCCAATTCTCAAATCCATCATGGATGCCGAAAATTTTTTGTTCACAAAAAGCCGTTTTTTGGTGCTACAACGGCCACTACATATTTTGCCTTCAAAATATGCTATTTTTCCTGCACCTACTGGTGCAGAATCAACATGATGACTTTTTTTTTTCAAGACTAAGCTATCACGATTGTGGCGCGTGATTTAGACATGGAGCACTATAAAAGTAGGTACCTATGTAGGTATGTATATGAAATACTGTCGTGCAAACGTGCTCATTTCAGGCAAAAGCTAGTAGTGCGGTGCGGGCGGGCGCAGGGGCCTCGCTGAAACAATATGGCGCCGGCATATCAGCGGCCATCGCGCGTCACGTGCGACGCTCGCCCCTCCCGCACCGCTCCGCCGCCACCACCGCGTTTTATTAGCTTTTCACGGAAAACATTCGACAAAAAACAACTGATAAGATCGCGATGAAGGTGAGCGGCGCCCATCAATAATCCGTCGATGTGTTTAGCTATCAGACCCGCGCCAAGGATTAGGCTCGCGACGGCCGCCGCCCGATGACGCAAACGACCACTCCACAGCCACAAATACACTTCACCACTGCACTGACACCGTCAGATCTATGTATGTTACTAAGCGACTCCTGACACGGTCACACATTCGACAATCACGAAATCGGCATGGGCATGCATAGATTTATTTTACTTTTTCTTGATGGTTTATCTTAACAGTGGATGCGCGAGCGCCGTGTTAAGTGTAATGAAGCGGACGGTACAGATACGAGTACTCCTAATCAAATCTGTAGGTCTCTATCTGATAATTACTCCGTATCGGGGATGCTATCGCGATATCTTGGGATACGGAGATACGGCGATGCGCCATCCGCGTCACCCTACTAGACTTATTGTGACGCAATGTCGCTAGAACAATAACAAGGTTTTAAGCGTAGGAATCGTGATCCTGGGTATAGAGGGAGACCTAAGACGACGAAGGAGGTGCAGGGTGCGGCGGGGGCGACGGCCCCTACAAATATTTGCTGTTGGCGCTGTTTGCTCACCTTATCACGTCACTCGCGAACACACCTAACGCGGAGCAACGCGTCCGCAATGCTAGAACCCTCACTTGCACAATAGGTACTCACCATCACTCCTACGAGGGTTATGTTAAAAATGTTTTTCTCATTTGTAGTTAGGTACTTACAGTATAAGTACCTACTATATTTTCATTATTTTTTCAAAGGTTGTAGAGAGATTAGGTATGCTGGCTATAATAGAGTAGAATAGAACCTATTAGAAGTGATTTATGTTTCATGGTTTTTTTGATAATCGATACTGAGGGTTGATACCCTGCGGATGGCGTACGGACTCCTAAAAAACGTTTAAAAAGCACCACAGGGGCAGCAGTTAAAAAAATGTTTCGTTTCTCAAAAGCTCTAATCACAAAATTATTTTGGCATGACCCTGGTACGTTTACATCTTAACATGGCTTTGCAAACTGTATTATCTTCAAATAATCTACTCACTTGTGGTGCGCACGCAATTTATTTTGCTCCACTTCTACTTCTCGAAACAACCTCGGTGATTCAGCGATGACTTAAATGCGAGCATTCACGTGTTTTACGATCTTATTGTTTAGGAGTATCGACATACTTGCAACTCTTGCAAGTACATGACGGCTGTAAGTAAAACGATGCAATTATGGAAGCCTCGCCTGCGCGCGATACGGGGTGCTACGGCCGTTCGACTAGGCTGTATCTGTTAGATACGATTATCAAAAGTTTAAGATAACCAGTCTCACATTAGCGCATAGTTAAGATAAACGAGATAACATTTTGCATATCTAAAGAAACCAGCGATAAAACTATTTGAAGGGGCATTGCTCTACCCCCATTATGTAACATACAACCATTGTTACATTTAATGCAATTCTGATAATTTGTAATTTTCATTCAACATTGCACACACAAAATATAATTGCTAAAAATATATACAGTAGTAATAGTTACATAAGTAAGTAGGACCTTTTCTGTAGAAGCATGAGAAGTAACTTTTATAGCCTGTAAATATTACCTTATAGCGGGCCCATCGTGTGCTGTAGGTATCTCCAAAAAACTGTCACTAAACGCCTAATTATACGTAATATGCTATATAGGGACATAAATAGATCAGGTACAACACTAACAAGAGAACTATTAGGCTAATTTTTTTGTTGTTCGTTTAGTTTCAATAGGCCCGATTCGTCTGTTGTAGATTATAAATTATTTATAACATTTGGAATACATGTTCAAAGAGGGTAGGAGAGTACCTTCAAGTTAAAGATGATGCGTGCATCATCCTTTAAATGTTGGGAACGGGGAACATTTGTTGAAAGCCTATACAACGTACCTGTACGTTTGTACGTATACGTACGTACCCCTGGGAGGGGGGGGGGGTCTACATATATGTATATTATAATAAGTAGTACTTACAACATTGTTAGGTATACCAACAATAAGGGAATTGATAAAGATCTTTGTCAGCGTCAAAAATTGTGAGTAAAGTGGATTCTCTATACACGGTGTAACATGAGGAAACCGAAGAAATAACAGCGTATTCCTGATCATAATTGGAGACTAAAATGTATAAACTTTTCTGGAATTCGCCTAGTTTCAGAGTTAGCCACCAATTAAACAAAAAAACATTTTTTATTGTGACTCAGTGCAAAACGCTTTTTTGATAGCGATTTCACCCTTTATGGGGTCTAGTCTAGACATTTTTATTGACAGATATCAAAGTGCCAAGGAATACTTTATGTAATTTTTTTTCGAAAAAAACTGTAAGTACTAATATATTTTAATCGACAGTTTTACCAATAACATTTATGGCCTGTTTCACTATATCCAGTTAAAGCATATCTGTCAGATAAATGTTTGCTGTCCTTTTCTTTTATATGACTGAAGAAAAGGATAGCAATAATTTTAACTGGCAGATAAGTTTATCTGGAGATTGTGACACATGCCCTTATAGTTTTATGTTTAAAAGAATTTTAAAACTCGAAAAAAGCAAAAAAAAAAATTTTTTTTTTGGCGAAATTGACCTAAATTGATATAACATTTATTACTCCTTATGACCTCAGGAATTCGTGGTTAAAATCTCTCGCAATGCTCACGAGCACCGTGTATGTAAAAACGGGTTCTTCTCTCATAATAACTTATTTATCATGCACAATAGGAGTAAAAGTTGATAATGGGTACCCACTTACTGTGTCAAGTTCCAAATTGAATAGGCATAATAATAATATGTAAAGAAAGAAAATATTATGTGACCTAGTTATACGATGCGAATACGGTTTGTAGTAATTGCATTGATAAATTTTATTATTTATTAAGTAACTTTGAAAACATAATTTGTCTTGGTTTAATACAAAATATTGATATTGATATTGAGTGAGCATGAACGTAGTATTTACATGATACATGATGGGCAAGGGTTGGGCGAGCCACGGGCCCGGGCCGGTACGGTGAAGAGGGGAGAGGGCGGCGCGCTTCGATAACGCGATAACAGATAAATACCTATCTACGCGCTATCGGATCACCAACTATTATTACAAAATTTCCACCAAAAATTGTGTGATTATAAATAACAACGTTAACGATTGCAAAACGATTTAGCCCCGAAAGATGGTCACTTCAGATAAACTTATTTTTCTTAACCAAGCAAGACTACCATGAGTGTACGAGTAGTAGCTAGTATAACAAAGTAGGATCTCTTTTGACAGTTGGTCTTAAAGTAATAGTTTAAGATCAACTGTCGAAGTGTAACTAAGTATTTAGATGACACTGACCCATGTAGGTGAACTTTCGCAATTTATTTAGTCAAAATTATTTTACATGTTTTTTTAAAGTGGAGCATTCCACTCATACAATAGTATGTTATTCAATCAAATACAAACACTGAAAACATTTTAAAAATAATCAACCCAGCAGGATTTGAACCTCGCATCGATACGCCTTACCGGGGCTCGATCGCTTTACCAATTAAGCTATGGGTTCAGTTACTGAGTTGACGAAATTCCGTCAACTCAGTAACTGAACCCATAGCTTAATTGGTAAAGCGATCGAGCCCCGGTAAGGCGTATCGATGCGAGGTTCAAATCCTGCTGGGTTGATTATTTTTAAAATGTTTTCAGTGTTTGTATTTGATTGAATAACATACTATTGTATGAGTGGAATGCCCCACTTTAAAAAAAACATGTAAAATAATTATGAGTTGATAGCAGCGCCATCTATTATTTCCGTTGTGACACTTGTAAAAGGGTCGGCGGGAAGGGTATCTAACTCTAGTAGTTAGCACCTAGATGTCGCTTACGGCTGCTATAAAGTCGATGTAAAATAAATGCAAAAAGATGATTGAAGGCATTGAAAATTTCGTCAACTCAGTAACTGAACCCATAGCTTAATTGGTAAAGCGATCGAGCCCCGGTAAGGCGTATCGATGCGAGGTTCAAATCCTGCTGGGTTGATTATTTTTTTTTTTCAATGTTTTCAGTGTTTGTATTTGATTGAATAACATATTATTTAGGCAAGTCAAGTCAAAAATGTGTTTATTAAAGTATAGGCATAGCAACAAGGACTTTCGAATCGTCAGTTACAATCCATACTAATATTATAAATGGGAAAGTGTGTGTGTGTGTGTTTGTTTGTCCGTCTTTCACGGCAAAACGGGGCGACGAATTGACGTGATTTTTTAAGTGGAGATAGTTGAAGGGATGGAGAGTGACATAGGCTGCTTTTTGTCTCTTTCTAACCCCCCACTTCCCTAAAATGAGGGGTGGAAGTTTGTATGGAGCATTCCGGGGGGCAATCAGGAAAGGGGAACCGTGTTACCCCGAATTTAACGCGAGCGAAGCCGCGGGCAAAAGCTAGTTTAAAATAAATAGAGAAGGAATATATAGGTACACATTTAACCCAGAAGAGGGGTTCTGTTAGTTATTGGCGCTAATTGTGTTACAACTTGTGTCTTCATAATGCGTTAACCTTTTTTTTTTTAATTTTACGAAATCTGATCGATACAAAATAATTCCGAAGTAAGACATTTTAAAATTAGCTTTAAACAGGGTTACGTCTTTAGTTTCTTGACTTATACATCTGTATCTGTAACGAAGAACTATATTCTACATACTTCATTGTTTTACATTATACTAAATAATGAGTAATTTTTTTAATTCCCGTCTTAGATTAATAATAAATAAGTAAGGAAGCGTAACCACCACTCAAAACCTTCACCAAACCTGTGACGCCAAAGGAGGTGGATAGATCTGGTGCCCTAATGTCATATCAAAAATTTTGAAATTATCATGTTGCAAAAATATTAATTTTATTTAGCTACGAAATTGATATTATATCGCTATAATAATGCCAGCTTGCGCGCCTGTGCAGGAACCACACAGGCGCCAAACATATATACAAAATCGTTAAATAAATTACGTTTAAATATTCATATATTACGAACTTGGGCGTACGAGTATTTATTATACGTTAACTTGACATTTCAGCTATTTTAATTTGAGTATTTACAGGGTGGCCCATTGATAAATGCAAAATGCGTATTTCTCGCCTAGAGATGCGTATTTAGCTTCGGCGGCAGCGGCAGCACTGCCAGCTTTCAACGATGTCGTGTTGAGGTGGGAAGGCGCTAAGGTACTCACGCATGTTGCGTCCTGGCCTTCCCCTAAGGCATGGTAAAAGGTTAAACCAGTTCCGGCCCTTTTGCTATCATAACGCGTCAGACCATTAGGCTCCAAGTGTAGCTGGCACGTTGACGCTGACTAGAGCCCGAAGTAGTGACGGGCAAGTTTCCTCGTTTTGTATGGTGAATATTACCAAACGGAAACATTCCCCATACAAAAAGCGCAAACTTTCGGAACCGTGCTTATCACTAGCCCGAACGATAATGTCGTTAAGGTAGGGCGGGATAAGCGACCAAGTACTTCTTGGGCATACGAGACCGTGGTGATCCAAGCGGCCTACTGTTGAACCACAGGAATAAATGTGTGGCTTAACAAGCGGCAAGTCGCAACCCTTCCGCCAGACGGAAACTATTAGGGTCCAAGAGGTTTTCTTAGACGAAGGATATGCGTGCAGCCAGTAACCTGATTCCTTAGCTGATATTTATGGCTAGCAAGCGGGATCTTTCTAACGCTGAAGGGGTAGTTTCGTTTTAATTGTTGGCGAATAAATCCGTCCCAAAGTTTTTGGGAAATTGTATTAGGAGGCAAGTCTTTTCCGGGGTTTTTTGGGATAACCCAAGCCACACGCTTGGAGGTTAACCTGTCCCGGAAAAGACTTGCATACATCACAATCACGAAGTGAGGGTTTTAAGATATTAACTGTGAGAGGCAGCGTGTTGTGTACCAAGGACAGAAACGCCGAGAGAGCTACGTTTGAGATTTGTCTAAGGCCAAGACTAGCAAACCTCACTGGTAGACATGTTATAATCATAACCATTTATTTCTTTGTAAAAACACAGGTAATTGTAATGATGTTACAATTGGTAGTGGATCACCATGTTTTTGCCATAAGGCGTACAAAACAAACAGTCAAACTAATGACAAAAATATTAGAAAGTAGGACTTATATAGTTATATTATTTTATTACTAACAAAACTAAGACTATATAACATAATAATAACACTAGCACTATGCTACATCAGGTACATTACGCAAACTTGCCCTGATAAACTGAGCCTTTTAAGTATTCTACAACAGAGTAGAATGCTTTCTTTACCAGAAAGTCATGAAGCCTTTTCTTAAATTATTTTGGGTGCCATTCCAAACGCACTTTTAGAAAACAAGGCATTTTTTCACGGTGTCTAATGCTATTGAGCTTTTTTTTTAAGTTTGTTATTTTATACATATGTTGCTATTTCATAGATGTACAGACAATGTTAGTATATTAAGATTAATAAACAGTGGATTTACATGATTCCTGAAGAAAAATATGGCATACAGCCCTTAAATAGTAGTTTTCGATACAAGTGCGAGAAGTATGTCATTTTGCACGAGTACCGAGGTTACTTGACCCGAGCGAGGGTCAAGACTCGGGACGAGTGAAAATGACACTTCCGTACGTGTGTCGAACAACGTTTTTTGCGAAAAAACTACAATGAAATAAAATTACATTTATATTCTGTCAGTGTACGAAAGACAGCTATATTCAATCGCGCGTTGTTCAAGTAATACTATTGGGTCTCGCATAATACTCCTTTATGCCCAATCGCGCATAGTTCATTTATAAGCGGGTCTCGCATAATACTCATTTATATAAACTTTACGCACGATTTGCAGATCAGATTACTTTTTAGCGCTAGTGCATAAAATCAAACTTTACGCACGATTTGCAGCTACATAAACTAAACTTTTTGAGCAATTGTATTAAAAAAGCTTTTTTTGTGCTATAAAAGCCCTTTCTACAGAGTTTCCCCAGAACATAACTCTATACCGCAAAGTAGTAACACAAGCGTGATACGCCATAAGCACGGTGGAGTGGTCAGTTACTTTTCTCAGGTTACACAAGGCATAAGAATATCGATCCAGTTTACTACATATCGTATCAATTTGGTTCGTCCGAGTTAATTTACTATCTAAATTTAATCCCAAAAAAAAGTGTAATTTCAGTTTCATCTATTGTTTCATTTTTATATGTAACAATTAAATTTGGGGTTTTGTTAATTCTTTGTCTGAAATTTATTATTTTTGATTTACGTCTATTAATTTTTAATTTATTGTTATTCATCCATTCAATTATTAATTCAAGCGTTCTATAGATGTTATATTGATATGTCTGTAGGTCTTCTCCTGTAACGATTACTGTGCTGTCATCAGCCAAAAGTGTCATGGGGTAGTTAACGGCTTGAGGGAGGTCATTAATGTATATGATGAACAACAAAGGGCCTAAAACGCTCCCTTGTAGTACTCCGCTTGTTATTTCAGGTGGATCTGATAAACAAAATATTTCTGTTTTTGTTTCGAGACAAATTATATTTATTTGAATTTTATTGTTTTCGATTACTTAAATATGATTTAATTAAATCGTGGACGTTGCCTCGTACTCGTATACCACGTTTATAAAGCTTTTCTAACAACAGGCTATGGTCGACGAAGTCGAAAGCTTTCGTCATATCCATGTAAACTGCACAGACCGTTGTTGTCTTATCTACATGTGTCATGGTTATTTCGAGTAGATCATATATAGCCATGTTTATTGATTTGTTTTTGCGAAACCCATTCTGTTCTTTGGCAAATAAGTTATGTTTTGCAAAGTATGAGCTAATTTTGTTATAAATGACCTTTCAAATATTTTTGAGAAAATTGGAATTAGAGCTACTGGGCGATAATTATTAATATCAAGTTTATTATCTTTCTTGTAAAGAGGTTTTATAATAGATAGTCGAATCAGAAATATTCCTTTTTCTATACATAAGTTTGCTATATATGTACCTTAAAGGTGCCGAGATAATGTGTGCAACTGATTAAATAATTAAAGTATCTAGTCCATCAATCCCTGTACTATTAGTATTTTTCAATGAATTTATAATTATATGAATGTCATCGGAAATTGTTGGTACCATGAATATTGAATTGGGTGAATTAAATGTCATTGTATTAATTTATATATTATTATTTATACCATCAACATTATTACTCGTGATATAAGTTTGGTCAATAAACTTATTATTAAACGCTTCGACTAGCTCTTTCGGATTTGTAATAATGTTACCTTTAATATTAATCTTTCCGATGGCTTCCTTTGGGCATTTCGTTTTAAGGTTGTTAACAATATGCCAGGTTGCTTTGGATTTATTAACGGCTTTTTTGATAAATTGAACATTTTGCGATTTTTGTGTTAATAATATATATTTTTTTAGGCGACGTGAGTAGTCTTTAAAGCTGTTTTTGTTAGTCGGATCTGGTTTTAGTCTGAATTTCCAGAGAAGCTCTCGCTTTTTTTTACAACACTTTTTTATGTCCTTAGATATCCATCTTGGTTTACTGTGATATTTTAATTAAATTTTTTTTTAATGGAAAACATAAGTTGTAAAATATTGTAAATTCATCTACAAAGGTATTGAATGCTATGTTGGGATCACCTGTCATATAAACATGATTAAAAGTGACTTTTTGTATACATTCGGTAAATTTTGACACATTCTCCTTACTGTAATATCTCTTTACAACATACCAATGACCTACATATGTGCGTGATAGCCTACAAGTGTGTTTAACTGGACACTGTGCCGTGTGGTCAGAAAAGGCAAATTCTAAGACTTCTGCTTTACATCCACGTACATTGTGCAAGATATCCATACTAATATTATAAATGGGAAAGTGTGTGTGTTTGTTTGTTTGTCCGTCTTTCACGGCAAAACGGGGCGACGAATTGACGTGATTTTTTAAGTGGAGATAGTTGAAGGGATGGAGAGTGACATAGGCTACTTTTTGTCTCTTTCTAACCCCCCACTTACCTAAAAAGGGGGGTGGAAGTTTGTATGGAGCATTCCGCAATTTTCAAGGTAGAACGCTAAAAATTGGTATGCGGACTATTTGTGACTAACAAAAAAATCGTGCATCATTTTTTTTGGAAATCTGCACCCAACCCCTTAAAAGAGGGGGTGAAATTTTAATAATATTCTGTTCCGAGTTCTCTTCTGTGTTTTAAATCAGGAAAGGGGAACCGTGTTACCCCGAATTTAACGCGAGCGAAGCCGCGGGCAAAAGCTAGTTATCTATACAAGTCTTTACTGCTTAGACGTGTCGGCTGTAATACTCCTAATTTAAGATTAAAGCTCTCTAATAGGCTTTTAAACAAGATGGATTGTTTCGTTTTTTGTAACATGTCTATATTAAACTCACCGCAAACAAATACTTTATTATTACTGTAGCACACTTTAGTTACAATATATTGTAATTTATTTAAAAATATATCTAGTTTTGATGTTACTATTAGGAATCCTATGTACACAAATTACTATAGGTAATCTTGTGTTCTACTAGTTCTATCTATACCCGAGCATTCAATAATATTTGAAATGGAGGCATGGGAAATGTCTTCCAAACCACAAATTTATGGGTATTTCTAACTAAGATACATGATCCCCCATTTCTGTATTGTCTTGAATAATGTGCAGCTAATTTATAATTTGAGAACAATCTTTCGTCAATAATATTTGCGCCCATATGATGTTGTCGATTTATTTCACACAATTTTCGAAGTTTCTAGACATCGCTGCATCGCATAGCGTACGTAAATTTCGGATCAAACTAAAATAAAATATACATTTATGGGCATGTGTTATATTGGTACATATTTATTACATAGTTCGGTAGTATTTATCGGGGGATTTTACATACCTACTTAAAAATCCAATATTTATCATTTTACGATTATGGATCTTAACAATAAAAAATTCTGATAAGAGACTTGGTAATGCGCTCAGGCTATTATCTTATCAATTAAAGCCTTACTTGAGACATCGATCATCGTTCTAATTGCGTACCTACTGTCGATAATGTTGTACGTGGTTCGCATTTAGGTCCCTCGAACACTCCAAGCAGAAAATATCTGGCACGGCATCTGAGGGCAATCGAAATTCGAAAATTTACTATATGCGTCTCTATCGCTCATTATAATACGAGCGATAGGGAAGCTTATAGACAAACGAAGTAGCTCTCGGTAGGTAGGTATCTCAAACGGTTCTATGACAGGCGATTCATCGATGAACCCCTTTTCTTTGACAGAATTTTTCATTTTCGGGTTCTTTGTTGATGGATTTTTTTCTGCGAGTATTTATAGTTATTTCGCAGTGTTCTGCCTTTGCTAAGCAGATGAAACTTGAATATTTTGTAGATTAAAATAAATGTTGATTCACAATAAAAACTGAGTTTGTACCTCTACCCGACTCGTTGAACAGTGTGTTACAATTTGAGGTTAAGAGGCTTTTATTTTTCAAATATAGCTTTAATTCACAATAATATATATATTTACAAAATTATAAATCAATCACTTATGAGAAAAAATAAAACAGTTATAGAGTTAATTGGGTGCCGTGAGGGAGCTCACGGCACCCAATTAACTCTATAACTGTAGTAGGGGGTTTATGGTTCATTATAATCATTATATTATATCCATATAAATACAGCATCGTTTAACTATAGTTTCAAACTTCAACTTAGGGGGCAATTTTTCCAAGGCTAGCCTTCTACACCCTTTCACACGACAGATTATATCAACTATTAAGGTGGATGTCCCTGTAGACGGAGAGCTAGCGACGTCAGATATGACACAATAATGAGAGCAACGAAACCCCTCTAGTCAGTTTGCTATAACATGCTTATTTCTAGATCTGGACATCTGACAGCTGTAAAGTGGTGAAGGTCAAATAATGCAAACCACTTCAAGAAATCAGAACCTAGAGTTCTGAGTTTGATGCTCAGAACTCTAGGTTCTGGATGCAATTGCCCCTGTTGGCGTTGGGTTCATTTCTGGCGTTTTCTAATAGTAAAATTAGGCAGTTACCACATCCTGCGCCGTTCTGTGAAAAACATGTATCTATTTAATCAATGTAGGTACTTCCGAACAAAATAAAGTGCACCTTGCACCCCACTTGGAAATTTATAGAATAGAAAAAAACATTAAATTCCTAGGTTTTATTAAGTATACTTACTGAATTTGATTGTTGATAACGACGAATCTCAAAAATACTTAACAGATTGGAAAAATACGTACGAGTAAATATATTTTTTTACTTAAAATAATTTTGCTTAGTTGAAACATAGTTTTGACTCTTATGAGTCAAGCCAGTTTTCAGTAATATGCAATGTATGTAATATACTCTTATCTAGGTAGGTGTTCTATAAAATAACTGATAGGCATGGGTGTCCGGGTTTCTTGCAGAAATATGGCATAACCAAATGGAAAGGTTACGATTTTAACAGTCTATAGGTACATGTAAGGTAAACGTCCTGGTGTTCGACACGCTAATACCCAATAGTTGACATCCCGTCGTCCTCGTCGCCTTTATTTATAGCGAATGACGTACAAAGATAGATCTAAAACAAAATTGCTAAGAGTATGCAGGTATTGCAGGTTACTTTAAACATAATTCTAGTTCGCTTTAAGTATATTGCTGTTTTATTTCTTACAATAAGCATATGTAGGTAGACTACGAGTATATGTAGGATATATTTTGTATTAAAACTATGTAAAACTTAATGCGATCTGACTGTAATCGATTCTTTTTGGCCGATATGTTTTAACCGACCTCACTTTCAAAAAGGAGGAGGTACCTACCTATTTACCTACCTATACCTACCTAATGAACCTACGACAAAATGCCATAGTGTCACTTTTCCAACTATTTACGCGTGTTTGTTTACCCATAGGTACTTATGCCTACATAATTCCTGAAACGGATAAATAAATGAGGTGCTGGTCGAAGTTTGACAACAGATGGCGCCAGCATAGTATCATTTTGAATTGAATGGAAAAATTGTGTTTCTGACCTGGATTTACTTATAGACTTTTAGCCTAATCCCATAGAACAATACTACACTATTGTCAGGTACAACCTATGCCAGTTGGCAAACCCTTTGACAATTACATTCCCCATTTATTTAGCATTTAATAACCAAACGTAATTAAGAACAAAGACATAAAATAAGCAATTAATAAAATTAAAGGCACTAAATAAAAGTTATGCTATAAAATATCTAAATGTGGTATCTAGTTTAAATGTGGATTTAAATATATAAGTCCATACTCTATAGGTATTTCCTAACAAAATCTTGCGATACTAGCCTCATCGTGCATAATCGTAATAACTGAACAATGAACCTACTTGAGAGCTGATCACGTTTATAAACGTACTCAATCATAATTCCCGGATACAATTGATAATAAAAAAAATATTCAGGTCGGCAATAACATTTCGAGTAATGTCTTGAAAATAGTACGTTTAGGCGAGCGATGATAGGCGCTAGTCCCAGCACAAACACGGCTTGTCTTATCTTCCCACACTTGACGCCTTCGCGATAAATATTTCAGAATACCACTCCATCTCACAGATATATGTATATATATATCACACAAAAACTATGCCCCGTAATTTGATGACTCAATACCTATTGTTTATTTGATTTTGCTATCTTTTTTTATTAATACATAGTAACTTTACCGGTTCTCATTAGAAATATAAAAGGCCCAATCCAATTAACAGAGGTTACATGGACTAGATAATTCGGTGTATCAAGGACTAGAGAAAGCGCAGTTATGCGCTTGATTATAAATAATGATTTTAGGGATAGATTTTCTAAGTTTAAAATGTTTAATTAGGGTAATAAATATAACCTAGGTATTAATTCTTTAAAAAAAAAACTTTACAGATAATTAGAGTAATTATTTGATTCCACTATTGTGCTTCATAAAAAAAAATGAATCAGACAATTGATATGTTACCTTACTGTTTTAGAACTTTTAGATACCATAAAAACCACTTGTGTACCAACGACTTTCGTAAAGTACGTATTTATTATTGTTAGAATAAAATTGTTAATATAATATCAGAGAGTTCTAAACCAGGAGAGGCCCTGAGTATCATTTCCCCTCTGTCAAAAGTATTGGCGGAAAATCTAGTACATCTATAAAAACTATTTCAATAATCGATGTCACGCATTTTCGTCATCGCTGTCAATGGATAACAAGCTCCGTGAAAATGCCCTTATGCGCTGTTTTTGGATGTAAAAAAATGTTATATTTCGTCTAGTTTACAAAAAGATGAAATACCATTTCAGATGTAAGTACAGTTTTACTTTATTTATCATTACTTTCGTAATAAAAGATTTAACCTAAATCGAAAATCAAGCTTCGTTTACAGAATCGATTCAAAGACAATCGTTTTCTTTCTGACGGGCAGTAACTATTTGACGTTTGACACTTCTCCATATTTAACGCGCTTAAGGATTGCTGTCTTCTATATTTTGTTTGAAAATACAATCAAAAATGATCCTTGGCTTTTTTGTTTGACATTTCCAAAGACTGCATCCAATAATGAACCATATGTCAACATTTGTACAGTCGACTATCTATTGCTCCATTTAGTGTTATGAAGCATAAAAAGAATATGTCAAATATGTTTGGTGTTTTCAAGTCAAAGGTACATCTTTGTCGGTTGTCAATAAAGCGTTGCTGCCATAAAAATTCATTTAGAAATAAACTGTATTAACAACCGACAATGATGTACCTTTGACTTGAAAACTTCACATGCGTGCTACCTCGCCCCCCTCAGATTTTGGCAGACTTTTTTGTTTGGAAAGATGAGGCGAAGCGTACTCCATTTATAGAGCTTTATGTATAATATGGATCTCATATAATAGCTATTTTGTTTTAGAAATAGAACAATAAATAATAATGGTGAATTTTTTCATGTATTGTATCAATCGATTCGTTTTGTTGTGAGGATCAAATGTCTATATGGGGCCAATTGCGTTACAGCAACACAACAGTCAGAAATGAGACTTAAAGTCCGAGACTTGCATTTGTTTCTCAAAACGCTCCTAACAAAATGACGTGCAAAAGTGACGTCACGATCACATAGTCGCCCTGTTTAAAGTATGGAAAAAATATGAAATTGCTATTTTTACAGTGAAATGTTGCGTTTATGTATATGGTTGCCATACAATTTATTTTACAGTAAAATGCATCGACATATAATTATTCTTCCAAGGTAAAATGTTAAAAATCGAATGGTATCATTGTTTTTTTTTTAATTTCGCACTTTAAAAAATCTAAAAATTTTGCAGTATGATATCGTTGAGCCATTTCAATAGAATTTTAAAAAAATCACTTTAGTTGGATATATTGATCATTTTGCATCCTATCAACTAAATTTTATTGCATAATTCAACATATGTCATCATGAGTGAACACGGGAAAAATTGAGAATGAAAATGGCGGTCGCGGATCTACGTCAGGTTGTTCAGTTATCGAATATTGAAGGAAAGCAAGGGTGACAGGCATCAAGCTAACAAGCGAAATGATTCAGTCATTAGAAATGGACTGTGTGCGTTAACACGTTGATAATACAAGTCATTTTACATACAGCCGATAAGCATTTAGGCGAAACCGTTGTGATGTTGTGTGACAAGTTGGTGGCTGCACTATCTGCGAGATGACAGGGCACTCGACATTTTCCACTCAGTGGATACAATGACTAGATACTAAATCGCCTATAACAAAATCATGGATTCGTATTATACATACATTTGAAATAGGCGGAGAGCTAAGCCACGTCCACGTCAGATATGACACGATAATGAGAGCAAGGAAACTCCTCTAGTCAGTTTGCTATACTATTCTTATTTCTAGATCTGGACATCTGGCAGCTGTAAAGTGGTGGAGGTCAAATGCAAACCACTTCAAGAAAACACATCCTAGAGTTCATTCCATTCCGGTTTGATGCAATATTATGAGAAATTATATAAATAATTAGATTATATCATTGCCAAAAGTTTCTGTTGGGGGAAAGCAGTGCCAAACGACGTAAAATGTAATTAATAGTTTGTCGATTACTGTTTTTGTTTTCGTAATAATACGTAATGTTGTGTCACTCTGACTTCCACCCATTAAAAGCTACCAGATGCCCGGATCTAGCAATAAGGATAGTATAGCAATTTAAACAGACGGGTTTTGTTGCTCTTATTAATGTGTCATATCTGACGTAGCCAGCTCTTAGTCCAAATAACAAAGTCTACTTTATTATAATAACAAAATAATTGATACATTTAGTAATGGAGACACGATTAGTTTTAATTATCATTTAGGTAACCATTTTGGCCTTACTTGCGTCCGAGTATATGCTTGTTGAGTAGGTACTATATCTCACACACATTTTACGCAAAAAGAAGACTGTGCTAACCATACCTCTACAGGCTGGAACTGAGAAGTCAGTCAATGTGGGTAACAGACATCTAAAAAAACGATTTATATTTAAATTTATTATAAGTAATAGTTGCAGCTGCCAAAATACGGCTTTTCGTGAACAAGAAATTTCCTTCAGCATTTTTATTCCTTAGGACCCAAGGATGGATTTGAGGAGTGGAGCTACCAAGATTTTTGATGTAAATTCTTAGGGGGGGGGGGTCTCTCAACTATATCTTGATATCTACATCAGTTAAGCTACTAGGCCAAGTTTGGTATCGTTTTCGTATAAATCGGGGATGCCCAATTCATTTATGGGATAATTTTGACACCGTTCCGAAGCAAAAACATGTAAAATTAAAAATAACTTCTTATGAAATTCCCTATTTCACAAGGAAAAATTCATAACTTATAAACAATTATGAATCTTAAAAAAATAAAAGGTACTTTAGAGAGCTCTATTATTCGTTCTTACTTTATGTACCTTACGAACACCTAACGTTAAGGTAGGAGACACTTAGCGTAAAGGTTTAATAAATGAACATACTAAGAAAAAAAAACTGTGACGAATCAAATGGTTTAATCTCTGCCTAGCTCCTTACATAATGATTAATATCAAAATAAAAAAAATGTATAGGAGTTAGAAAATTATCGGTCCCGCTTTCATTACAAAATAAATTAATTGATATCTTAATTTTTGTTGATAAAGACTCATGACTATTACCTAAGTTATGATACGAGTATATGTATAAAATCATGAAATAAACCCGTAAAACCAAATTCAGCTTTAATTTTTTATTTTTTTTATACGGTACCTGTAGCCTTATTAATAACACTTAAAAAAAATGTTATTGCATCGTAATTTCTGCCGTTGTATCATATGTATAATGTATTTTATTGAATAAAAAAAAACATATTAACACATTAATGTCAATATGTTGATTGGTGTCCGATGTTAGTATATAATTAGGTCGCATGTCTGAACTGGCTTCTTTTATTTATTAGTAGTAGATAAATAATTATGAGAGTATAAATAACGAAAATTTCACTAGCCCTTCTGTCTACGTGCTGAAAAACGTTACAGTGACGTGAGGCGGACGCAGTCGGCCAATCACGCGCACGAACACACCGACGCGGGGCGCGCGCTCGCGCCCTCCGCGGCCCTCCCCCCGCCATCGTCACCTCGGAAAGCTCCGCACACCTGGAAAACTGACATAGATCACAGCGCCCGAGACCAGAGCATCGCCCGCGCCGCGCCTATACCTTGACTATCTTTCGGATAATAGATTTGAAGATTTTGTGAAGTGATAGTGACATAGTACATCATGCTGCGCTAGATTTCAAGTTGCATCAAGGATTAATTAAGTTGTAGATTTTTCAAAATTGTTGCTCAGATACAGGTACGTAACCAATTATTCAAAGTTAATCTTAAAATAAAAAAAATACTTAATCTAATTGTTACTAATTTATCCGAAGAGTAGGTACTTTCTTCTTATCGGTCTGACTGTTTAGAAATAAAACATTATCTTTAAATTAAAAATATCTGCTTTCACCATAATTTAATACGAATATTCAGTACTATTAAACAGTTAACCGCATCTTACTCGTACAACTTGTTGATATTACTGAATATAACTAGCGTCACTATTTGTTTATACTTTTCTTATTAAGATTATCATTATATTTATTTGAATAATAGTCTTATTATAAAATACTTGACAAATACCTAGCTAATGTACGAAACATTTTAATATTTTAATCTCCGTCATTTACGAAAAAAAACTATAGACTGAAAAGTGATACAAAATATTTCTTAATAAAAAAATACATAATAAGTAACAGTGTCTGTAGGATAATCGGTTGTAGAAACCCGAGGCAATATATGAGGGTACTTCATAATAACAGTGTCTGTAGGATAATCGGTTGTAGAAACCCGAGGCAATATATGAGGGTACTTCATAATAACAGTGTCTGTAGGATAATCGGTTGTAGAAACCTGAGGCAATATATGAGGGTACTTCATAAGCACACAAAATAAGGTTATTGTAGTTCATATATTTCAGGTTACAATAGTCAGACAATTTTCATAGAATTGCGAGTGGGCGTTTTGTATGCTATACCGACACTAGGTAACCCACCGCGCATGTGCTGCTTCTGCCGTATAGCGAATGTGTCCGTGCTGTAGCGAAATTGTGGATTGCGAATTGTCCTACACTGAAAAAAATTAAGTCCCACTACGATGCATTTTATCTTAGTTGCTAATAAAATGTTTGGAATAATAATAAGAAAATGTTTGGAAAAATAACTATATGATAACTTTATTAAGTGCTCTTAGCTTCAACATACAAGATCTTATTAGGCTCATATGCAATCAATATGCGTGTTACATGAAATAAGATCTTCGTTGGAGCAAACATGTATTTTTTTCAGTGTAGTTTTATTTTTATTAGCTTTTGTCCGCTACTTCGTACGCACCTGAATGAAATGTACTTAATAGAAAACGTTCAATTAGAGCACATATAATTTTCCCTCCCTTTCACAACTATCCTAAGTATGTAGGTACTTCACCGGGACTCAAGCAGTCTCCATACGTAATTTCTTCTAATTCTGATTTGTTTAATACCACGAAGGTGGCAAACAAGCATACGGCCCGCCTGATGGTAAGCAGTTACCGTATGGCCTATGGACGCCTGCAACCCCAGAGGATTCGCATGCGCGTTGCCTATCCTTTAAGAACTTATTTTTGCAATCATAATATTAATAGATACCTTACCTCCTTCCATACGGTGTCAACATCCTAACTAAATAAATATACCTGACTAATGGATCCAAATTGAATTAAACAGTTAAAGCTCATTCAAATGTAGTAAGTTTAATGCGTTCGTTGTCAGTTGTTAATTAACATTATGAACTTAGAGCTGGCCACGTCAGATATGACACAATAATGAGAGCAACAAAGCCCGTCTGGTTATATTGCTATACTAATATTATTGCTACATCCGGGCATCTGGCAGCTTTTAATGGGTGGAGGTCCGAGTAACATACTAGCATATTTTTTGAATTGGAAAATAGTAATACCAAAATGTAAAAAACTGCCGAAGTTGTCTCAGATATAAAGGATAATAGGACCTATATCACAGATTATATAATAGTTTCCTATATTTTAACAATAGAACAAAAAACATTGCGTATTATTTCGAAAACAGAAACAGTAGGCGATAAAGTATGAATTACATTATACGTCGTTTTGGACTACTTTCCCCCAACATAAAGTTTTGGCAATGATATTATCTAATTATTTATATAATTTCTCATAATACTGCATTAAAAACGGAACTCTAGGATTTGTATTCTTCAAGTTATTCGCATTCTTTGACCTCCACCACTTTACAGCTGCCAGATGTCCGGATCTAGAAATAAGCATAGTATAGCAAACTAACGAGAGGGGTTTCGTCGCTCTCATTATTGTGTCATATATGACGTGGCTAGCTCTCCGTCTATTACTGTACCGATACTCGAGGCTTTGATTAAATAAAAAATACTATTTAAGAAAATTTATCTATGTACTTTACAATGAATAGATATTTTAACAACTGAACCTAGGTCGATTTAACGTTTTTAGTCATAGTGAGGACCGTCAGGATTACATAATTAAAGTTGGTCGGGTTAGTATCTTTTTGCCTACTTGTCATTGCGGAATTTGAAGTACACGAAAATTATTTGAAATTATTTTATTCCTGCGTGGGTGTAATTATCACATTAAATGTCTTGAATATCACAATAAAAGTCTGCAGGGGGCTGAGCAGAGGCGACAGCTTCACTTGGCTGTCGGTTAAATCGCGAGTGTCTTTTAAGATTTACTAACTACACCGTTTAGTGGTCACGAGGATGCGTACGGGCACTACATGCCTAACTATTACAGATTTGACTTGGAAAAGTAAAATAATGTAAACAAACACATTTACCTTCATGGCTTCGGAATCACGCACTTTTAAAGAACTGGTTTCATTGTTTAACGGCCTCCTAGCCCAGTCGGTAGTGACTCTGCCTACGAAGCAGGAGGTCCCGGGTTCGAATCCTGGTCAGGGCATTTATTTGTGTGTTTATCACAGATATTTGTTCCTGAGTTATGGCTGTTTTCTATGTATTTAAGTATTTATTCATATTTATCTATTATATTATATATATCGTCGTCTAGTACCCACAACACAAGCCTTATTGAGCTTACTGTGGGACTAGGTCGGTTTGTGTAAGATCGTCCTATAATATTTATTTATTTATTTATTATTTATTTATTGTCACCGTATATACATAAATTTGTTATTTATATGTATTTGTAGTAATAATACAATTTAATTACTCATGTTTCATTAAATCTAAATTTAAAAAAAATTGTCATGTATCAAATGCTTTTTTGCCTAGAAACGCAGAAATATTTGATTAATGATTACCTTATCAACCGACTTCAAGATTTCACAGCAGGAGGTTCTCAATTCGTCGGGAATATTTGTTTTTGCTATTTTTTTTAAATGTATGTTCACTGATTATTCGAAGACGGCTGGATCGATTTGGATAATATGTTTTTTATTTAAAAGAATTATATTTCACCTTTGCTCCCATTGTAACCAGGTCAGGATCTGATGATGGGATCTTGGAGAAATCGAGGGAACTCTTCAAATATTATAGGCACACCTATAGTGATTTAAATATTTTTTACAGTAGCTCGCGCATTTCTTTTTGGAAAGGTTGAGTCTAAGTGAAGGCGGTTCTTTTTTTATTTAAAATTATTTTATTTTTCTATTGAGGCCGAATATACATAAAGGTAGCTATATGAATTACTAAAGAATTCATAACCATTCAGATTCCTACTTTATGTTAGGGAAAAAGTCGATTTGATTATACACGATAATTACTATACAGGGTGAAACTTAAGTCGTGAACAGTAATATGTTATTCTAACTCCATAAACAACAAGCAATTTAATGCCCCAACTCTTACTAAAAACAGACAAGTTTTTTTTTTTTTTCATATTTTTTGTCGTTTATTTTACTTTTAAATGTGATCATGTGGAATTAAAACAGCTTTATAAGATATTTCAGATGAAAAATTAAGTAAATTTCATTTCTAACTAGGACAAATGACAAATTTGATGTCAATGTCAGTTCCGATTCAAAGAATCAATTCAATTTACTAATTTAAATATTTTAATATGCCGTTGTAATATCCTAAATCCACTGCTAAAAGTAAAATAAACGACAAAAAAAATGAAAAAAAAAAAAACATCTTGTCTGTTTTTAGTAAGAGTTGGGGCATTAAATTGCTTGTTGTTTATGGAGTTAGAAAAACATATTACTGTTCACGACTTAAGTTTCACCCTTTATGAATGAAATAGCAAGCAGATAAGCTCTTCATTATGTCACGATTGTATAAAATAGTATTTATATACTGTGAATGTGTATTACCAAAATGTAACCGTTTTAGAATAGGAAAATTAAATCAGAGATCTTGTTAAATTAAACTACTAGTACACGGAATACAACAAACTACCTAGTACAACTGACAATGTCTGGTAGTTACACTTAAAGATACTAAGCTATTGTTATTTATAAAATAATCTGGTAAAATAGATTAATTGTACAAATTACTTTTGGACCCGGGGTATGTCCTTAAACTACGTCTGGACTTGGGTATGTCCTTAAACTATGCCAAAAAGAGAGGTATGGGCACTGCGAATGGCATCTCGCTTAGTGTGGTAGGGCACGTTCAGTGAATGTCATCTCGCTCAAATCTGGAGCAGAGCCCGACTGGGGAAGTACCTCCACCTTACAGAAAACCACAGCCAAATAGCACTAGACCCTACTCATAGTGTTGTGTTCCTGCTGGTGAGTAAGGTTGCCAAAGAGCTCAAAGAGGACCCAGTGCGTTGACGATGAGGGACCCTATTGTTCCTTTAGCCGTCAACACAGTGAATCCTCCTTTTTGTAAAGGGTCGGCAACGCGCATGTGACTCCTGTGGAGTTACAGGCGTCCATAGGTTACGGTAGCTGCTTACCATCAGGCAGGCCGTATGCTTGTTTGCCACCGTCGTAGTATAAAAAAAAAAAAAAAAAAATTAAAACATACTAGTATTACAACGTGCTAGATTAAAAATTACGTATAAAGTACCGCCAATTACAAGCGTCGGGCTCAGTACAGGCGTCGTTATTTTGAAAATTCGAATATATACCATTAACAGTTTCGAATTCATAACAATTCGTGTTTATTGCCAGGGTTTGAAGTAAAAAATATATTTTATTTAGTGTGCTCTACAATCGTACCTATACAAACTCGATTTTCTAAAGGGGTCAGTTTGAGCAGTTACTAGATCCCGCGACGTCACGCGAAAATAGTCTTAGGAGGAGGTCTGTCAGTCACTTTAGAAAAGCACATTAAAAAAAAACTTGTATGTACTTTTAACTGAGTAAAAATTAAGAAGTGATAGAAAAGCACTTGACACTACTGACACAGTACGAAAAGTGATTAGTAGTAGTAAAACACTTTATTGTACAAGAAAACACAACGAAAGACATATAATACAACATATACGTACGAAGGCAAAGTTATCCCTTTAAGGGTTTTCTTCCAGTTAACCCTTGACCAATTGAGAGAGAAAGTTGGAAGTGCTTGGCAGACATATATTTAATTATATCATGCTTGCGAAAATATAAAAAAACCTGCGGGTTACATCTGTAGAGTTCTTACTATCTAATTATAAAATGTGAAAGTTCAACCATTGGTTGACACATATTTGCAATATTTCTTGGTACCTACATAACGGGTTGTTATAGATGGAGAGCTGGCCACGTCAGATATGACACAACAATGAGAGCAACGAAACCTCTCTACTTAGTATAATATAATCTGCTTATTTCTAGGTCCGGACATCTAGTGAATCAATCTAACTAGACCGACAGGTTTCATTGCTCTCATTGTGTCATATCTGTCGTAGTGTTGTGTTCCTGCTGGTGAGTAAGGTGGCCGAAGAGCTCGAAGAGGACCCAGTGTGTTGAAGATGAGGGACCCTTCCTTTCGTTCCTTTAACCGTCACCACAGTGAATCCTCCTTTTTGTAAAGGGTCGCGCGTGTGACACCTCTGGAGTTGATGGCGTCCAAAGGTTATGGTAGCTGCAAACCATCAGGCGGGCCATATGCTTGTTTGCCACCGGTGTGGTATACAATTTAAAAAAGCCAGCTCTTATGGCCTGTTTCACAATCTCCAGTTAAAGCATATCTGTCAGATAAATGTTTGCTGTCCTTTTCTTTTATATGACTAGAGAAAAGGATAGCAATAATTTTAACTGGCAGATAAGTTTATCTGGAGATTGTGAAACAGGCCCTTAGTCTATTAATGTTTGTAAACTGTGTAGGTACTAAACCCTTTGACAATCGCTATCCTCCACTTATTCGTCATAAAATAAATATACTCGTAAGAGGGTCAAAAATCCTGAATCCGTATTTCCCTATTTAATTACAACGTTCAACTACGAGTATTTACAAACTTCTTTCTTTGTATATGCTTAAAGTAGTCTATCCTTAAACCACCTCGATGCTTTCAATGTATTGGATAAATCTACTAATATTACAATTGTTATTAAGTATAAAACCATTTAGTTTGATTAAAGAAATTATTTAACGCGTGTGAATATAAGAAAAGATGCGAAGGGACTTGCAACACGCTATATAGTTAGTATGATGAAGCACTAATAAACAGTTGTTATCAGAAGATGTGAGTCCGTGTGGTTATCGCACCATCAGTGTGTCGAGCAAACATCGCGCTCGCCATGAACCGTACCCGGAGGGTTCCACCGGGAGCGGAAATGCCACATCCAAAAAATGCTTAATATGTATATTTAAAATAGGTAGTATAGCATCAGAACTAACGGAAGCGAATTATGATTGGTTTACATCACAAAATATTTGGCAATTGTTATATAGTTAATATGACCTATAAATACGAGCTGCCAGTAGTATATGTCCTGAGTTTACGTAAGGGAAAGCGAGATACTACTTTTTGTTTTTCCACAAACTGCATTTAATATATGATAATTAATGTATTTTATTTGAATCATCAATTTATCGGTTTCTATAAAACAATTTTATGGACAGGAAACTTTAAACATATTTTTTACAGAAGTCATGTGCAATAATATCTGGCAGAATCTTATTTGTAGTCATAAAAGAATGTCACATATTTTTACGGCCTTCAGTTTGCTAGATATACAGTGTGTAATTCCAATAAAGGCGAATTTTTAAACTGTGTTTTCCATAGAACATAGGAAATATATTTAGACGACTTTTGCTTACCATTAAGATGAAAATTGTAACCATACAAAATACGGTAAATAAATAAAAATAAGGGTTTATAATCGTGAATACTGAATCGTGAAACTGGTTTAAAAACCTAAACCATAACTACTAGCTTAAAGTCAGTGACATGCTGATGTCAACAAGGGCCCTCGCCTGCGCCGGCGCTGCGGAGCCCTGTGCTGTTTGCATTTCCGTGCCGACGGAATATCCGGCCGAACGCTTTAAAACAAATTCAAACACACACCTCCTTGTCTGATGTAGAGACAAAAGAAACTCGGAATAACCAAAATTATTCTTACAGTATTAGTATGGAGTCGGAAACGAATACGACGGCGGGCGATGGCGAAAATCAACAGGAATTACATGCTACGGCCGAGGCACTACAACTCGTGAAACATGAGGATAGGATTGAACAAGATCAATCTTCAAACAAAAGTACAAGTTCACCGGCGCACACGGCTGCCGAAGCACTGCAGTCCCCGCACCCGCAGTCGCAGTCAGTAATAACATCCCGGCGCGGCGTACGTACGATCACTGCTGCCGGGCACATCACCACAGACGACGTCGACGTGAATCCTGAGGACGGTGTGAAGGACGAACCACCAGAACCACCACCAGTGGAACATGAACAGCATTCCATGCACCAATATATACCCAAACTGGAAGAAAGTGATGCACGAAATGTGACTCAACAACATTATGACGAAGAAAGGCTACGTTTAGCCGAAGCAGAAACGGCTCGGTACTTAGCTTTCAAACCAGAATCATATAGATCACTACCATCTCCAGACAAACGCATGCAAGTACAATACGCCCGCGCTCCACAGCGGCCCGCATACAGCAGAGGACTGTCATTACGGTACGGTGCACCTCATCACGTTATAGTCGCTCAGGATAGCAACACAGAAGAACACGACCCGGATGCCTTCCTAGGACCCAAAGACAAAGCAGAACAATTACAATACGCCCAAAGTGATGATCTCAGCGCACCGGGGACCAGTGATGGCCGGCAATATGGAGCAGTTTTAAACGAACAAGTGCCAGCGTCATCTTCTCTCGAAATGATCCAAACGACCTCTTTAAACAGCCAGCAAGCAATTGGTGTTGCATACCAACAAGTCAAATATGAGACCAGAGGAGAACCTGAATTACGGCCTACAACGTATGCAAGTCTACAGCCTGTAACTTCTGTACACGGAGGCTACGCATACGCAGGACAAAGCCCACAATATGGCGGAGCCGGAGGGTACGGAGCGTACGGTGGTGCAGGCAAGGAGCTGCTCACGCTGTACGGTGCGGGGGGCGCTGCAGCTTCCGGGACGAGAGGCGACGAGTCCCCGCCCAGCCAACTGCTCTACCGGAGCGACCCTACTCTATCATCATCGTCACTAACTACGCGCGGAACGCATGTTGTATACGGATCGGTAGTCCCACAATCGCAAACAGTTTACGAAGCCCCGGCTAGTCCAAACTCACAACAGGTAATTATATTAAAAAGTTACCTCCTTAATATATAATAAATATAATTTTACATTTTCTTTCAAAAATAACATGTATTTAATATTTCAGGTAACACTATATACACATGGCAATGCTGTTCAATATAAAGTTGCCGGAGAGCACTACCTAGGCCAGGGCGGCGGCGTGGAGTACGTGCCCGTGTCAGGATACGACGGTGGCCTGCTGGTAGAGGGCTACGCGGCGCCAGCGCAGCCGTGGCCTGCCCATAATATGCTACCTATTGATGATGGTTTCGATGCCAGTGAGTTGACAAACTTTACAAATAACAAGGACACTTACGATTTTTCTACTGTTTTAAATTATTAGGTACATTAACCGGATTAGTACTGTATTAATAAAATTATAACGTTTGAGTTTTTAAAAAGTTGTAAAGGAAATATGTATTTCACTAATTGTACACAATTTGTAGGCATGGCTGGAATGGGAGAAGTGAAAGAATGCGTGAACTGCGCAGCGGCGACCACGCCTCTTTGGCGACGCGACGGCACGGGACATTACCTGTGCAACGCCTGCGGCCTCTACACTCGCATCAACGGCGTTAATAGACCACCTCTGAAAGGCCAAAAAGCAAAACCTCAGCAAGCGCTGGTAAAACCCTTTTTCAATTCTTCATTCATCATATCACAAAGTATGACATTATTTCTTAATTCTTCCATAGTTCTTCCGTAGAAAAAGTGGAACGTAAATAGTCATAATTCACTTACACATTTTGTTGCTACATCATACCACGGTCAATCTAAATTTTGTAATGTTTTTGGATTCAAAACAAGATCTCTATTTCAATTATTATGAAATTTCCTGTTCTGTCCCTGATAGATGCTGATGGTTTAGTTAATGTATATAACCAAAGTCTGTAAGCACCTTAATCCCAAGTAGGTATAAATAAGATAGGCGGAATAACTGCCACAAAAGGTTTTAATCTATCAAGTAGAACAGAAGCCTGTTACCTATACCTATATGATTGTGTTGTGTGAAGTCGTTACGGATCATGAGCTCACAATAATATTGCGCTCATTGGGCGTTGACATTACAAAGTCAGTTAGCCGTTACTTACGTGATAATATTCGAGCAACAATGAAAAGGAGAGTACAGTTTCAAACAAGATTTCCTCATTTCATACAAGGCTCCTGAAATTTTGTATTAATTTTATACCGTAATAAGACTGTCAACGAAAGTACCGCCCGAGTCGTTATTGCCCTAGTATCCTTAGTATCCCTAGTATTATTAGATCGGTGGTGTGATATTTTTTATACTCCTTCCTTCTATTTTGGCGATTTTATAGAACAAGTGCTTTTTTGGGGAAAATATCATAGACTTTTCTACGAGTAAATATTATGTATGTCCTTATATAGGTGTTGACGAATGTATAAATGACAGATAAAACCCTGGGGGGTTAGCCAACGTGGCAATCGTTAACGTTCCGTGGCGTAGCGTAGTCATCTCTCTCTATCACTCTTCCATATTAGTGTGACAGTGACAGTAGCGATTCGTTCGCTACGGAGCGTAAACGATTGGCACGTTGTCTAGGCCTTCTGGGGTAGAAAAAACAAATGACATAATACTTTGTTCTCCAGCCGACGAACGGCAACCGGCGTGTGGGCGTGACGTGCGCGAACTGTCGCACCTCCAACACCACGCTGTGGCGACGCAACAACAACGGCGAGCCCGTCTGCAATGCCTGCGGACTGTACTACAAGCTACACAACGTGAGTCTGACACATAGTCAACCCTTCTGGCGACCGGGCCCATATTACGATCTTTTTCTCAGTCAATTTGGTTGGATGATACTAGAAAAATACTGTATAGGTATATGTACCTAGTTGGTTACTAAGTTCTGTTACCAGATTTCTGACTGATAAAATATAAAATAAAGTTTTAAATAAAATTTATAGTAGTTATTTAAGAGCGCCTAATTTCTAAAGAACATAATATGGTATTATAATATACAAATCAGATGGGAAATTTATTGAAAATACTTGTAAAGCACAGGATTGCCTGAAGACGCAAACACGCGGTAAATTTAAGGAAATTACACTTTACAAAAGTGCATCAAACTCAAACTCAAACTCAAATAAATATTGCACCTTTGTTTAGAAGGTCCCATTGCTTGTTTGTAAGAAACCTGTTTATTAGAGGTAATTGCGTGATCAACATTTAATTTTCTTGCAATTTTATCCCACAGATATTCCCAGTTGAAACATTGCCTATTTTTAAGTTTTGCACAAAAGACATAGATTTAGACTGCTGTGGAACAAGCAGACTTGCAACGTATGGTCTAGTATTTTATCGGATAGACCCACGTGAACTATACATATACTAAATTGAAGCTAAAGAATATAGCTACCGAATTGTGCAAGACTGATGCGTCTTAAATGTGATTAAAAATAAATAGGATTTAAAATCAACATGAACAAGGAGTGTAATTTTGACGTATATTTTTCACGCTTTTTTCCGAGTTATATAAAGAATTCTGAAAAACTGCGACAATAATTTTCAATTCAATATATTGTAATCTATTGACTATTAAATAAGCTTTTAAATTATATACATGAATAATTAAAATGTTGCTACCTATTCCTATTTATTTAGTGAAAACTCTAGTAACAGAACTTAGTAACCGACTAGGTATAATGTACGTATATCGTAAAGATATACATTATACATATACCTATACAGTTTTAGACCCAAGCACGTTAAGAATTGTCTGCCTGAGAATCGGGACTAGTATTTGCGTATCTCATAGCTGCGCCTGTGAAAAGACGTAGATTATTGGCTGGGAATGGCCTTTCTTGTGTCAGGAGCATTGGCCGTATGTACCGTCACGGCGCCATTAAGGACCTGGTACGCCGGTTGCTTTTGCCGCCGCCTCAGTGCCTTCCTCTCTTGAACCTACCGGTATGGTAAGAGGCAACTAAGCTATACTTGAACAATAGTGCAGTGGCGGATCGTCCCTAGAACTCGATTCCCAACTATTTGCCTAATATTTTACCAGTTGAATGCTATTGCTGCGGCTCTCGGAAAAAAGTAAAGCCATATTAGCTGCGGATTCCTTGTGAATATTTTTGAAGTGCCGCTACTTTTCGTTTTCTTTCCATGTGACCAAAATGACCAATAATTTCGGTTTCTCGAAACCGATTATAAAGGGTTTTTATTATTTATTGATATATATCGCGATACTCTTTACATACAGCAGTGGCAGTTATTAGACGTGCGATTTAGATTACTAATTATGTGCTTGGTTGTCTCGAAATAGGAAAGCCAGTGGAAGTCAAGTCCTACGGACGCTCCGCCAATGATACTTAAATTCTGATATTGCGAATGGAAATAGGTTCCTATCGCTAGAATTAAAAACAGATTAGCATAGGCAGGATCAGCGCTAGATAGGAGTGCGCACGCGCGGACCGGCGTGTATTGATTACGAAGCGATACGCACGCAGCAGGTATCTAATCGCAACCCAGTGCAGTCGTAGTTATCAGGGAACTCCTCGGCAAATATTGGTATGTGTAAAAAATCAAAACACAGGGTGTCATCTAATCTCGCGAGATAAAACGGCCGGGGCTACCGACTGATAGAGAATTATCATCGTACGACCACGAATATTCATAATGAGATAAATAATCTTTTATCAATTATCTCTTCGCATGTAGATACGCTTGTTTAAAGGATGATAGGACCGCGTGGCGGCAGATTACGAGGAGTTCCCCCGTCTGGGTATGGCAGTTGTTCTGACGAAGGCGCACAGCTCACACTCACGTCGGAAAACCAAGTGCCGCATTGAAAATTTTGTAATTAATTTACCTAGGGGTCAAGATTGTCAAGAGTCAGGGCTAACTATTTTCAGCAACAGTTTTGGTCTCGTAACAGCTCCAACAGCCTGTATCTTAGTATCAAAGGTCTGTCACGCGATGTTATAATGTGACGATACGCTATAGCGTGGATAAATCAGGCCATCGTCCATCCACAGTGTTTCTTAACCGATGGTCAATGGACCGCTGGTGGAAGGAATTGAAGGGTGCTCAGATTTGTCCGCCAGATCTGTTTGGCTGGTATGCCCCGCGAGCAAATCTGTTAATGAGTGGCGCTATTCAGTTCTGTCCACGGCACATCCGTGCCCAAATCCCGACATATATTGACGAATTTGTGCACATGTGACGAGTTTGTGTATTTCCATCTCGATCTTTACAATCTTCGTCGCGTAACGAAATATTAAAGTATGCATAATAATTTACAGGTGAACCGCCCGCTAAGCATGAAGAAGGACGGCATTCAAACGCGCAAACGAAAGCCGAAAAGTATGGGCGGAGCGCACGGCGTGCCGCGGCCCGGGTCCGGCGCGCTTCCCGGTACGTGGCGCTAGCACCGCGCCTGTCAGAGGTGTGAATATGTCGCATCTTGTTTGTTATTTCCTTTTGTACCAATAAGTGTAAATATGTTCAAAAAGTACTAATAGTTACATGCCTGAAAATTGCATACCTAATGCCTAAAGTCATTACCCACCAACGTTTGAAAGGCTAATTAAGTATTTAAATTGAATATGAGTAAATTTTTATTTACCACGCGTTATAAGTATTATAAAGTGCCTGACAATGTGCTTGAATAAAATATTTTAAGTCCTGCCGTTTAAGTAGATTTTGCTCATATTTAATTTAACCTCTGTAAACAGTGACCATCAAAACATTTTCGCATCACAGTGTTTTTTACTGGCACACATTTACATGTGATTTTGTCTGCGGTCAGTTTTCGTGCACGGCTAGTTGTAAGGCTAACGGTGGTGTTGGTGGTCCGCAGTGGAGGCACACTCACACAAGGTGCTGCCTCCGCTGTACGCGGCGGTGGAGGGCGGCGCCGCGGGGCTGCTGCTGCTCCCTCCGGCGCGCCATCATCCCGACATGTGAGTAACGTACTGTCTCATCATGCCGCCCTCTAGTCACACAAATCACACGACAATACCAGATTTAGTTCCTACATTACTCAAATGGGCACGTAATGCAATATTGTTTGTAATAAATGATGAGATTTAATAGTGTTGGTTGAGATTAATTCATTATATTTAATTGCATGTAGGTATGTGTATGTTATCATATAAAATCCCCAAGCTGAGTTCTATTAAATTCGTTCAAAATGCTAAAAAACTAGGCATTTTAGGGTAGGCAACGCGCATGTAAATCCTCTGAGGTTGCAGGCGTCCCTAAGCTACGGTAACTGCAATAAAAAAAACCATGTTAAATACCTAAATGCTGTATAATTGATATGTAAGTATTATACGTAGTGTGATGTATTGCATACTTACTGTTGCTCATTTCTTTACTTAGTTCAAAACTGTACATAGGGTACTTAATGTCCCTGTATTAATATAACATACTTTATTTTACGTTCGTGTATTGCTACCGAGTACCGACACGTAATCCACTTTAGAATGTCTCTTAAAAACCTGTGTTGTTTGCATAATTCTTGTTACTATTTGTATCTGTCTTATGTTATCTCAAGGTTGTGGCTTGCTTTCAATGTGTGATTCTTTTTTTGTCTTCAAATTGTCTAAAATAGTTTTATTTTTTTATACTTACTCTGAATACTTATAATTTTAATAAAAAATTTAACAAATTACATTGATAGACTTGTATATAACATTAGTTAGGTACTTTATTATACAAGCGGACAACATTGCAATATAATTATTATCTAGGAATTAGATAAGTATCTACCTACGCTATGGGTACTGAATGTATTGCATATGTCTGTTTCAGGATACCATCGCTAGACCGCAACGCAGTAAGTGTAGCGCCGGCGCACTACCGCCCGCCTTAACGCAACAGTTCCGGGCAGACCTCTACACTATTATACTATTGCCCAAATATAATGCAACTAGTCTGTAACACTTACCAAGAGTGCCACGATTAAAGATATATTTAAGGAAATAACTTATTGCAAAGATATAGTTGGCACTCGGTTTAGGTAGGTCAAAGGGTGTAGCCGTGTAAGCATGGTGAAAGGCGAGAAAATGGTTTTGCTTTTGCAGGAATATTTGTCTTTAGTATACGTTGTAATTTCACCAAATACTAACACTAAATAGCTTGTAGTTTTTCATATGTTTGGACCCGGGGTATGTCCTTAAACTACGTCCGGACTTGGGTATGTCCTTAAACTACGCCAAAAAGAGAGGTATGGGCACTGCGAATGGCATCTCGCTAAGTGTGGTAGGGCACGTTCAGCGAATGTCATTTCGCTCAAATCTGGAGCAGAGCCCGACTGGGGAAGTACCTCCATCTTACAGAAAACCACAGCCAAATACCACTAGACCCTACTCCTAGTGTTGTGTTCCTGCTGGTGAGTAAGGTAGCCAAAGAGCTCAAAGAGGACCCAGTGTGTTGACGATGGGGGACCTTCTTGTTCCTTTAGCCATTAACAAAGTGAATCCTCCTTTTTGTAAAGGGTCGGCAACGCGCATGTGACTCCTTTGGAGCAGGCGTCCATAGGTTACGGTAGCTGCTTACCATCAGGCTGCCCGTATGCTTGTTTGCCATCGTCGTGGTATAAAAATAAATATATATATATATATATATATATATATATATATATACATATGTAATTTAAAAAAATGAAAATCCATCTTCACAAAGGTAGTTTCACCAACCTTACATCGCTACACTCTAATCTGTTCCAAAAATAGCCTGTTAATAGATTGGTTATATATTTTTGCCACATCTAGTTATGTTAAGTTTTTTTACCAAAAATGGTTACAATTAAGGATAGCTATAAGAAAGTACCTAATTTATAGCAGATAGTAAATTAAGTTAAGGGTTGAAAATATTAAAATTAAGCGAATGCTAAGTTTTAACCGTAGGTGTTCTGCATGCTGAGTATATTTTATTTAATTACTGATTATGATGTCCTTCCCGATGTATTCGTCATTCAGTAGGTACTTGTTTGAGCTTTACGTGCGTGGGCTCGAGCGTGACTCGCAAACCCAAGCTTTGTTTAGAAAGTCCGACAGCATGAAACACACCTAATGCACATTATTGAAGTTATACGTATAAGGAGGCTTTTTCCGAGATTTTCTGAGCTCGAGTTTGGCGTCAATATGTTCAAGGTGGGCCTTTACGTAGTTGAGAAGACATGTGTTGATCACAGTTCGCCTGTCCGATTAATATGCCGGTTGCAGTCAGGTAGCGTTTCAGGACATTATTACTGCACACGTCTTCTTCCATGAATATGACGGATGAGAAGGACGGGTACAGAAATAATGTCATTATTACTGATCGTGTTTGGACAGCTCTTGTACCGCAGGCATTGCCCGCCTGCCTTGCGTTTACCCGAAGCTAGTTCGGAGTAAAATACAGCTTTAGGTAGCCTTGACGGCGGCATGCGTACATGCAGCAGTGCAGCTGACCCTTCATGAGTAAGCATTCCATGTCAATTATATCAGTAGGACGCAAAACCTTCGAGTTTGGGACACGATCCTGCCATCTCAGCTGAATAAATTGCACGGAGACACTTGATATGGAAAGTGTCAAGACGTTTTATACAGACGCTTTATATCCCTTGGTACAGACACCAAGCAACTGCAAACAAAGCAACAACAGAAGACTTGCTTACTATAATATATTACTTACTATATACTTAATATAATTACTTACTAGTTTTAATAGAAACACATTTTTCCAATTTTAGAATGAAATGACAACTTTTGTACAAGCTGGCCGCCTATCGCGAACTATTAGGGGATTGTAAATATGATCTCTTCAGAATGTTAGAAGACGTGTAGGTGTAAGAATTTCCTAGATGCCTGAATGTTACTCAAAAGCTCATCGTACCATTTGGATTATGTAAAAAAAATATGATGAATGTAATAATTATAAGGAGTGGTATGTTTGTTTACCCGCGCCGTCGCTTGTGTAAATAGTTTCGCCCTTATCACGCCGTTGGTTCATTTCCAAAGCCCATGTGTACTTTACGACGGCGACGGTGTTATGTTACGACATCTCTTAATAACGATACTGCACTCTAGGAAATGGTGAATATTTAGGACTTTTCTCACACATGCGTTTTCTATCATTTATTTGTGTATTTAAGATAAAATTAGTAACTGAATATAATACTACGACGAATTTATGCAGGAGACTTTAATTAATATTAAGCATAAAAATAATATAAAATCAGTAACCGAGTTTTTATGTAAAATAATGTAAACCAACACATTTACCTTACTAACCAACTATGGTTTAATTGACAATTTATACACATAAACTAGTTATTCACCGTGAAACTGTGAGTAACGTTGTACAACATAGCCTTTTCAACATGACTTTACCCAACGCGTCACATTTCAATAGAAGGGGAATATCACAAAACTAGTAACACTGTGTTACTAGTTTTGTGATATTTCGCATTCGTTTCTTACTGACACATACACCTTCGTATTAATCTGTGTTTCATACCTAATCATATTGTTGGCAACATTGCACTGACATATACTTATTCATTGTCGCCTAACTTCAGTCTCGCGTGAGCCGGCTGTGATTGCGGATGTGTTTTTGGTAGGCCATAAGGACCTCAAAAACTTCTGTGGCATATCAGTCTAGAAAAGTCTTACAGCTATGTAATTTTAACTGTAACTGTAATGCAACTCAGAAACGATGTAGAAGAAATCTTAACAACATATCTCTATTATTTTCCTGATTATGGCAGTGGAAAATGTCATAAACGTATTTACGTATCACTTTTTACGACTTTGCCCAGCACAATTTTACCTCTAGGATTATCAAAAGTATATTTTACTAACTTCAGGGGAGGCATTTCGATGAAACATTATTGTACATTATGAAATGCTAATCAAAAAATACTTACAATAATACCTTATTTTTTTTTTCACAATATTCGATTTTCACCCGGAATGTTTCTTATAAGGACAAAAATTTGTTTCTTTGTTCATTATTCATGTATCTCCATTTAATTTATGAACCTATTTATCCAATTACTGTATAATTCAAGATATTAACAAACCTGTAATGTGTATTGATAAGCGTTTTATAAAGGAATTTATCATTTACCTTAATCTTGGCACAATCTAATCACCACTCAATTTTACTCATACTACACCTTGTTTTGGCGTAGTTGGGTACAAGCAATAGGTAATTGACAACCCTACCATATTCGGGACTTGGTATGAAATAATTTAGAATTATTTTTATGACATTGCCCAAATAAGTTTGGAGGTGAAATATCACAATTAAAGAACTTATGATACGATACAATTATGGCATGCCTATTTCAGATTATATTATGTAAAAGTTAATGACCATAAAGTTAATAATTTTATAGTTAAGAGCATGTACGCAGTAACGTAAGTAAAATACTGCAAAGTAAAAGATTGCGAAAAGCGGGCAAAGTTGTATACTTCTACGGTACATTCATTTATAATAAAAAAAAACCGTTAAAGTACTTATATATCAGTGAAAAATTACAACTTCTTTAATAATATTTTGTGATGTGTCAAATGCTTTTGTTGCCTAGAAATTCAGCCATATTTGTTTACCGTATGTTACTTTTCTATTTACTCTGATTAAATATCTACTACTCTACAAGTTTCTTTTTGAATGAAGTAAGGTTCCAAACTGTAACTAAGTTAATAGACAAGCTTACTAAATACATTATTATAGCATGTATAGTTCTCATGTTTTATTTTAACTGATATATAACTGGTATCCTTTTTCAGGCGCAATAATTCGAGGGGACTGTAATGGGATTCAATACAACTTTTCTGGCCTAGGCCTGACAGTAATATTTTAATTGTTTCAACGCACAATGACATTCGTACAGCATCAAAGATGACAGCAGGTTTTACGAACAGCTGATTTATATTTTTTAATTTCTTCCTCATGAAAAGTTGATTATCAGACTACGTCCGCGGCAAGGACGAAATAAATTCGAAGGGTAATATTTTCTATCAAAATGTATGACGAGAGACCATAGACAATATTTGTAATGCTCTGAATGTATTCAGTCACCATACATTACCTTCTTAATACAATACAATTACATTGTTTATATACAACTTCTAAATTCCAGCTCACCTAAAATAAATATTTCGAAGAGAACAGATAACATACATAAGTCTGTGAAAAAATAAACAATTTAGTGGGAACATAGAAAAACCTACTCAATATTTTATTCTGTGTATTTATAATGTGACACTCTTTGGGGGAGGCCTATGTTCAGCAGTGGGCGTCTTTCGGCTGATATGATGTTGATGATGATGATTTATAATGTCCAGTAAAAGTTTGTAATTTAACTAAGTTCAAACTGACAAAACAATAGAAAAAGTAATAAATAACTATAAACTAAAAACTACCTACAAATAGAATATATCCTCTAAATCGCTGCCAATGGGTAGGGTGCCCAGAAGGATTTCGCAGACACTCGTCAAATCCTTGATTCGTCAAGTTAGAGGTTAGCCAAATCCTTGATTCGTCAAGTTGGAGATTCGTCAAATCCTCGATTCGTCAAGTTAGAGGTTAGCCAAATCCTTGATTCGTCAAGTTAGAGATTCGTCAAATCCTTGATTCGTCAAGTTAGAGACTCGCCAAATCCTGGATTCGTCAAATTATTATCTGAGCACACGTAACCAAGAACAAATTCCCTTATTTCAGGTTAAAGCACTGGCGTCATCTATCGGTCACACCAGACACTAAATCCTAGTTTCTAATACTTTGTTCGTCGCTTAACGCTGACAGAATAACTCGACTCCAGACTCGACAGATGGCGCTGTGGCACTTAGTACCGAAAACAGACGTATAGCCTGAAGGTTCAAGGAACGCGATTTTGTATAGGCATCAAGGATGATTAAGACATGGATTGACAATGCCTATACAAAATCGCGTTCAGGCTATACGTCTGTTTCGGTACTAAGTGCCACAGTACCATCTGTCGAGTCTGTAGACGAGTTATTCTGTCAGCGTTAAGCGACGAACAAAGTATTAGAAACTAGGATTTAGTATCTGGTGTGACCGATAGATGACGCTAGTGCTTTAACCTGAAATAAGGGAATGCGATTTTGTATGGATATTTTCCATCCATGTCTATATCATCCTTGTATATGGCTCACGCGATCCTACGACAAACAGAGATTCCAGAGATGTCCGTTCGCTGCAAGCGCCACGAGGTCAATGGCGGGCGGTCGGGATGATGGCTGCGCGCACGGCGCTATAGCTGTAGCTAGGTACAAGTAGTGACGTCACTGGTGGTGGTTGAAGGTGGCGATAAACAGATTCTGCTTATAATATTATATGCCTATTATTTCATTATCAATTTATCATTTTGTTCTTGGTTGCGTGTACTCAGATAATAATTTGACGAATCCAGGATTTGGTGAGTCTCTAACTTGACGAATCAAGGGTTTGACGAATCTCTAACTTGACGAATCAAGGATTTGGCTAACCTCTAACTTGACGAATCAAGGATTTGACGAATCTCCAACTTGACGAATCAAGGATTTGGCTAACCACTAACTTGACGAATCAAGGATTTGACGAGTGTCTGCGAAATCCCCAGAAGGCTGGCCGCATTGCCACGTTGTATAGCGATACTTACTCGCTGTGCAAAATATTGGCCAGCCCTCTGGTCACCCGTTGTTTCGATTAAACGCGCCGCTAAATCTTTGTAGATGCGGCGCGCGCTCGGCCCCCATGGCCCCAACGTTTCGACCCCAAACGCCTCAAATATGTAGCCACTGCCGAGGGTGGCGTATTTGCGGCGTTTGAGGTCTTCTGCTGCGGATGCGGCATTGCCAGCATTTTTGCTGGTACCTGAAAGATGGGACGGGGCTAGAGTATCTACACACGTAGCGTCCCATACCAGAGGCCGTCCCATCCTCCAAGGCACCAGCGTCATACCGTCGGGCCTCTTGCCGTCGTCCCTTGCCAAACCAACGGGTTCTAAGATGGCCGGAACTTTGACGCTGACAAGGGCCCTTCGGATGACATCATTTATGCTCGCGTGACGAGGTATACGCCCAGAGCTTCTGATGCAGGAGAGGCCATGGTGACCGAGGCTATCCACCATCGTACCACATTGGCATCGATGTGGAGCGTTTGTTGCTGCCCCTATCCGCAAACTAGTCGCCAGTCTAAAAGTACAGTCATCTAGAAGCGTGCCTATACATGGTGAAGGTAGAGTCTGTAGCCACAGACCCGACTCCCACTCCGCAGTGGCAAGGAGACGAGCTCGATCTGCCGGACCAGTTGACGTGTCAACTAGATTGTTCCGTACTAGTCGGCAGAGCGGCTCGTCCCATTGCCTCTGGGAACAAGGATTGGTAGGCGGGTCAGTATTGGGACAGGTCACTGACCATACATTCTTGGCCTCAGTGCAATGAGCAGCCTCCATTGCCCCGAGAGAAGGGGTTAAAATGCTTTCAACTAAGTTCTGGGCGCTATGCACTGAGGACAAGAAGGCAGGCAGCGATACACTGGTAATTTTGCGTATCCCCAGGCCACCGTGCCGTATAGGTAAAGTGGCCTGGGTCCAAGACCTCTCGTCAAACGGTATGTTGAGGACTGATGATAGGGTTTCTTGTATCAGGGAATCTAGTTTTAGGAGTAGGGTCGGCTGCTTCCAGAGATGGCTGCCACGAAGAACATAAGTAAATCTAGGAACAAAAAGACAGTATTGAATGATTGTGTATGCGGTATGCTTGTTAATGTTTAATAGACGGTCGGAAACAGATTTGAAATTTCGAATTTTGTCGTTGATGTATTTGTCGAAAGATTGGTCCAAAATAGGGCAGCCAAGGAGGTGAAGCTGGTTTTCACTGATTATTTTTATTCCGGGTGCTATATTTTCGAAACTTTGTACTATCCGGTCCTTATCAGTACATGAGTCAGAAATAAATAATTCGCATTTTGAAAATTTTAAATATAGCCCTATAGACTCTAGATCAGATGTTAGTTTTTGTAGATCGTCTAAGACTGTACCTGCATCACCCCCTAGTGTACCGTCGTCTAGGTACCAGACATTTAATTTGGAATTTAGAGATTTTATGAATGGATGGATGGCGAGGCTAAAGATGGCTGGGCCTAAAGGATCGCCCTACTGACAACCAACAGAGGAGGCCAAAAGGTTTGATTTATATACAAGTTTTGAGGGGGAACTGTAACACTGCCATAAAAAATGGTAGGTTTCGGGAATTTTTTCTTTTATTTGGGTCAGAAGGGGGCCTCGGTCCACAGAGTTGAAGGCGTTCGTCACATCGACTTTCAGCAGCACCTCGCCAGCCTGTCGCGATGTCAAACAATGTCCAGTTGTTTTATTCTATAATAATTTGGCTACCGTAAAAGAGAAATAGTTAAATATTGCTCAAATGCAAGTAATGAACATTATAAATCGAAAAACGTACTAAGAGTTATGGTACATTTTCAAAAGCTGAAGTGACTATGAAATGCAAAGACAGGATTTATTATTTTAAATTATCGAATCTTCGAGCTCAAAAGACCGCCATGTCATTTTTGAAAACAATATTTTTTTCGAAATTTTCTTACTTTTGACACTTTTTTCCACGTAAAGCAAAGCTTTTTAAGGCAAAAGTCACTCACTAAAGGCACTTTAAGTACACTATATTTGCAACAGAATCAAGTCTACATAGATATCAGAATTCTAGAGATACAAAGTTTAACGTAATTTTATTCGTAGTATTAAACTCTGCCCTGGCCACCGGAGGTCTAGGTCACTTTTTCTTTTGTATATGACATCTATATATGTTTAGGTATATAAGATTAAACCTGAAGGTCTAGTTCCAGCACTAATATTTAGTATGTTGTTAGACATTGTACCGGGCCCCTAAAAATGCTTACAAAAATAGCAATAGTGTTAGTAGAGAATCTGCCGAGAAATGACGCTATCGAAATTACTTCCCCCTTTTTTAGAACAGTGAAAAATGTACCTAAACTGTGAAATTTCACACATCTACTTACACTTATGTGGGGTACCAAATGAAATCCCATTAAATAGTATACAAACATTGTGTACAGTCTGCGTCCGAGCATCGAAAAAAATTAGGGTATATCGAAGTTGTTTATTTCGTAAAGTGAGAAATATATTTACCATCATACTTGCTCACAAGGCGTGCTATTTTTCACATGCATTAGCGGGAGTTATAGAAAACTGAAAGTCCCTAGGGAGTTAAGAAAATTATAGTAACTTATATAACATATTTTTGTCTCATAAACAATTAATATTTACCAGTCGGTCTTCAGTAAGGGAATACATCGAGAGGAACCCGTACTAATATCACAATGAAATCAAGTGTCCCCCTCCGGGTGTGAAACTCTGATGGTAGTCTTTCATAAAAATTATTGACTGCAGCAATTTTTACGATAACATCTTCATTAGAAAGCCGAAGCAACACTGGTAAGAATTCCGGGATACCTAACGTAATGAAGATCTATGGAGAGTATAAATATTTCATAATAAAAAGAAAACAAAAATAATTAAAATATCTACGAGTATAATACCTATTTATTATTTTTGTCTGGTGAGTATACGGCTTTTTTTTTATAATTTTTAGACAGTGATAGATAAGTCCGTACCCGAGGGGATCACTAAACCCTATTATAATAACTCTTTCTTGTATATAAAAAAATGCTATTTATTTCTATGGGTTTTACGTAGTTCATATAATATACATGAAGGGTACACGGAAAGAACATGTCTAGTCACTTTTTTTGTAAAATGAGATTTTTGTATTAGAATGTAGAGCTTGCAACGAACTATTAGTAACAACTTCTGTTACAGCTGTAATTTTTAAAATAAATCTATTTTTTAACTCATAAAAACCATCTAGTTACGAAAATAGTATGGTTAATTGAATCGATCCAAACTTTGAAAGTGCTACAACTCAAAATGTTGTCAAAGTGACTAGACATGTTCTTTCCGTGTACCCTTCACATATGATTTCAATTTAAGTGTTTTAAACGAAATTAAACGATTTTTCTGGTTTATTGTAATAAACCAGAAAAATATTATTTTGTTTAAAACGACAAAATTTATTCGAATACAGCTTTACTAAAAAGAAACAACAAAATAAAAATCGGCTGATTATATTATAATCATTTTAAATTGTAGCGCCACCTATGCACGATATGATGAACTGAGGGTTCCCCCATGCATGCCTAGATGGCGCCATAAGGTTGACTAGCTAATAGGTGTCTTGAAGTTTCTAATTTTATCTTCACTCCACAAATTAAATCGAATTATTCGTTTATTTATGTATGTTGTTTGATATAAGGTATTTTAAATAATATTAACTAGTATTTTCTTGTACTTATTTGCATACCCGATTAATACATTAGTTTTATTTCTAATCAGTAATAAACCAAAAAGACAGAAAGTTTAAAATAACTGTCGCCTGTTTATATTTTTTTACTTATCTTATCTTTCCTTTTTTACTTAGTACTATGTATCTTGTTTAGATACATAGTACTAACGGTAGTTACCTATACACAACTAAGTTTATTTATTTATTTTAATTGGCACAACTTTAGTTGCCTGTGTACATCGTATCTGTGCTTCTCAAAAAAATTCAGGGATAAAGAATCGGTTTCAAAATTACTGGTTCGATTAACGATTTTGGTATTAATAATTTAATACTGATAGTAAGTAACATCAACAAGTCAGAACTCCGATGGCAGGTGAACCAGTAGGTAGTCCATTTTTTCATCACGGGTTGTTCCTTATTTATATAATGCATGTCTTCTTAGTTCAAGTTTCTGTTTTTAAAGTCGACAACCATTTTTGCGTTGATAAATTTAGTTCTGTTTTAAGCTACCACCAATTTAAAGAAGCCGACAAAGAGGCATAACGTCAGTAGTAATAAGACACGGGATCTTCGAGCAACAATAATGTGAAGCAGGTACAGACTCAAATAAGATTAACTGAAAATATGGCTCGTGAAAATTTGTAACCGGCCAGTCTTAAATAAGACTGTCAAAGAAAGCACAGACCGAGTCGTTCTTGTTGCGGTACTATTGTGGTGCCATTTGTTTGGGCTGATTGTGTATTCCTAGTATTATTTTAACGGTGCACGGAATTAATTAAAACGACGTAGTCACATACATAGATTACAGTAAACTTCTTTATCTTTTACCCTATTATGCAAGGTGCTCACAAGTAAACCCTAAATATATTACCTCGATGTCTGATGCCGTCAGAAGGAATAAAGTTTAGGCAAATACCTACATAACGCCAAAAAATTTCTTTTTCTACGATTAGGACACTAAAAAGTAAAATTTTATTAGTAAAGTTATCACTTAAAATGAATTACTGATATTTTTCCTAATAGCTAGTTTACGCAGTGTTCCTTGTCACATTGATATCTGTTAATATCTCTGTTAAAAAATGTCTCCACTAGACTAGGTCCCATAGTGGTGACATCGCCATCAAAAAGGTTTTTTGCACTAAGTCACAAAATAAAATAACATTTTTTTTTTCGTATCGAGCACCTATCTACCTTATATCGTTATAAGGCGCAAAACACACTTCAGCGACATGCACAAAAGTCTGCCGGAAGGCGAAAATTTGTCTATGGTGACAGAATTTTTGGATGGAGTTTATAGACAAAATTCCGATATCAATTGCTCATGTGTAACGTATGTACGAATAACACACATTAAAATATTCAAGTACGAGTATACCAGGATATACTTGGTTAATAATTTATCATTAACCTATATTATAAGCAGTGCCGTAAATAGCCTTTTTCTACTCCTGTACTTTTATCTGTCATTTATACATTCGTCAACACCTTTATAAGAACATAGATAATACACTCGATGAAAAGTCTATCTAGTCTATTCCCCAAAATAACACTTGTTCTATAAAAGCGCCAAAATAGTATCGCGTAATCGCGTGCAAACACGACTATTAATATAAAATAAATTACTGCCAACCTAAGAAACCTAAATAAACGCAGCGTTTTTAGAAAAAAAAACTATTAAAAAAAAATTTAAAGAACCACAGACCTACTTCGTAGTTTTTTACGTTTCCCGTTCGTTTGTTGGGGCGAATTGAAAACTTTGAAAGTAATTTAGGTATTTTTACTAATCTCTGTAGCTCTTTAATAATTGATCAAATAACGACGGTGTGTATTTGTGTTAGTAATGTTAGTATTATTGAAAAATAGTGTTTTAAAAGGTAAAACTTAAATGATTGTTGATTATGTTGACAAAATAAATGCGATATCCATGAAGTTTTCAATTTCGCATTTTATATAAAAGTAAGTGTATTCGTAGAAAAAGTATTGTATGCAACGTCGTATAAGTAGGTAAAAAAATGTTCGTGGCGTTTTTCTTAACAATTTTCGCCTACGGCTCAAATTGTTACCCACGCCACTCACCTTTTTTAACCCCTCTTATACAACTGTTGCATAAACTACTATTTCTGCGCCCTGTGCGAGCTTCTATAACTGCGCCCTTGTTTTAAGGTGTTTGCCATTTTGGCTAAGGAATATAGTTTCGTCATGTCGATCTGTCCGTCCGTCCGTCCGTCCGTATGTCTCAGCCATTTTACTCGGAAACTATGAGACGTATCTTCGTCAAATTTTAACAAAAGGTGTATTTTGTGTGCCGCTACTAAGTTTTGTACTGAAATTGCTGAATTTTTTAAACGGTTTTATTTAGCTTGACCTCTATATTTGTTTATTTATTTGTATATTTATACGCATCAAATCTTGCAATCGATTTTTCGACCATTTCTACTTAACAGATTTCGATGAAATTTGGTATGCGTATCAGGTCTCCGTGACAATAACTTTTAATAATATTTTCAACCTTTGATCTTCAAATCCTGATGCTGCAGAGACACTGCTTACCTTAACCGAGAGTCGTACACATCTGCTAATTTAACTATATTATTGTTGCTAGTAAATAAATCCTTAGTGACTTTATATTGACCATCAACTCTTCAGTTCTGATGCTGCATAGTTACTGCCTGCCGTAACTGACCGGGTGGAGACTGTGTCAATTTAATAATAGTGCTCTAGATTTAGGTAGAAATATTTAAGTTTCAAATTGACCTCCAACTCCTCGGTCGTGATGATGCAAGGTTACAGCCTGCCATAACTGACAGGGTGGAGAATGTGTCAATTTAATAATAGTGTTCTAGTTTTAGGTAGACGCATTTACGTTACATATTGATCTCCAACTCCTCAGTCGTGATGATGCAAAGTTACAGCCTGCCATAACTGACCGGTTGGAGAATGTGTCAATGAATAGTAGTGCTCTAGTTTTAGGTAGAGGCATTTACATTTCATATTGATCTCCAATTCCTCAGTTCTGATGCTGCATGGTAACTGACCGGTTCCAGAATGTGTCAATTTAAAAATAGTGCATTAGTTTTAGCTAGAGACATTTACGTTACGTTTGATCTCTAACTCCTCAATCGTAATGCTGCTAGGCTACTGGCTGCCATAAAGGACCAGTTGGAGAATGTATGCATTTCAAAATAGTGTTCTAGTTTGAGGTATAGACGTTTACGTGTTTTATTTATCTCCAACTCCTGAGTCGTGACCGCTAGGACACTTAATTATTGGGTTTTGTCCGGTCCATGTCATGCTGCTACTGAAGCAATTCTCGTTGTGATGTTCCGATCGTATGCAATACGCGGTACTCGGCCTTTTAGCTTCGCATAGATTGCGGCTCACCCTCGGGCCTACGGCCCTCGGGCTCGCTAAGACACTTGACCGTTGAGTTTTATCAAGTCCATATCATGCTGCTGCTGAAGCAATTCTCGCCGTGACGTACTCGGCCTTTTAGCTTCGCATAGATTGCGGCTCACCCTCAGGCCTTCGGCCCTCGGGCTCGCTAAGACACTTGGCTATTGAGTTTTATCAAGTCCATGTCATGCTGCTGCTGAAGCAATTCTCGCCGTTACGTACTCGGCCTTTTAGCTTCGCATAGATAACGGCACACCCTCGGGCCTTCGGCCCTCGGGCTCGCTAAGACACTTGACCATTGAGTTTTATCAGGTCCATGACATGCTGCTCCTAAAGCAATTCTCACTGTGACGTACTCAGCCTTTTAGCTTCGCATAAAGTTTTAAAATAAAAGAATGTCCTTTACGTAAATTAAGCTATTTCAAGGATTTAGTTCCCCTCCAGGACCCATAGATTTTTCCCACACTGTATACATATATGTACCCTATAATATACGTAGGTACCCAACTACCCAACTTAATGTAGGTACCCTCTACTTTAAACACACTAAAGGTCACATACAATTAATATAATACCAATTGAGATGTCATCACATATAGTTTTCCCACCAGATACCTACTACGGTCAATAGGGCTGGTTACAAGTACAAAAATTTTACTAAAAACTTAAAAATAAATTAACGTAAAAAGTTTTAAGTTAAACGGTTTTATTTCAATCAAATGTTGTACCAAAAACTAGAAAATAAAAAGTATACGAATTTTAGTCCCACATACATTGCTACCTGGAGAGTAATCATGTATGACGGATAACAGAATAGGCATCTCGAGTCAGATGCTAAAGGCCCTATTTGTCTCTATATCAGTGGATTAAGTCATAATCGGGAGCTTTTATCAGACTAAAATAAAAACGTGGGGCGTCTAATATAAGGTAGAGTGGGTTAAGTATGTAATGCAGACTATTTAATCTAAAATCAGTCACGTAGCTATGCTTTAATATTGTTGGAGGTGGCGTTAGTGTGAGAGTACTACGAGTAGTATTAAAAATATGTATATATAAATTATAAAATGAGTCAAATACTTAGATATTTAGTTTGCGAAATGAAATGTGAAATTAAGTAAATATGGTGAGTTAATTTGTATAAGGGCTAGCATTAGCAATTCTTATTTATTTTTTATTTACTAGTCGACTTGAGTGCCCTCCACTGCTGGGCAAAGGCCTCTCCACTTGATTTTCATGATTTTTAGGTCTTATAATTTTCTCGATTATTGTTTTACCATGTAATTACGATTTTGAATCACAGGATTTTCGTTCATTGGTAGCTTAACCTGCCTGCCTAATTTCTTTGTCGTACCAACATTTGATTGAAATAAAACCGTTTAACTTAAAACTTTTTTACGTTAATTTATTTTAAGGGTGCACTCCATGCATGTAACTAATTGTAAAAAAAAATACTACCACATATCAACATGATGCACATCAATCGATAGGTCTTTCAAAATAACATTGAGGTTTATTTGAACATTTTTTGATTAATTGGATATTTTCAGAAATAATCACTCTGAAAGTCAAAAAAGTTGTGTCACCCTCCTGTAACTTTTGAACCGTAAGTCCAAAAATTATAAAAAATTCAAGGAGATATATATCTTTGAATATGCATGCCACGAAAATTATTTTGAACATTATCGATGACTGCATATTTGCGCCGTTTGAGTTGCTCGGCCGCTTCGGCAGCCGCTCCAGCACTGACCGAGGTTCCTGGAAGGTGGGACGGCGCAAGAGTGTCCACACATGTGGCGTCCCACACTAGGGGCCGTCCCAACCTCCAAGGAACGAGGGTCATGCCATCCGGCCGCTTGCCTGTGGGTTCTAGCACTGCTGGTGCTCCGGCACTGGTAAAGGCCCGACGTAGGATATCGTTAATACTGGCGTGCCGGGCGATGCGGCCAGCGCTTCTGTAACAAGATAGCCCGTGCAGGCCTTTACCAGTGACGTTGGCACCGCAGTGACATTGATGTGGGGCAACACAGACTGCACCAAGGCGTAGAGACATTGGTAGCCTCAAAGTCTCGTTGCTCAGTAGCGTGCCTAGATTTTGGGAGGGCAAAGCTTGTAACCAGGCACCTGATTCCCATCTTGAACAAGCAAGGAAACGAGCACGCTCCACGGGGCTGGTAAACGTTTCGTACAGGTGATCCCGTACCAGCACGCAGAGCGGCTCGTCCCATTGTCGCTGCAAATGGGGAACCGTGGGCAAATCAGAGCTCGGGCAATTTGCCCTCCAAAAGTCTATCGCGTCCGTTGAAAAGGAAATTTTGAGGTTAGGTGGGTTTTTTAAATTTTGGCAACTAAATTGTGAGTACTGTGTATTGATGAAATGAATGCGGGTAGAGAGATGATCGAAATTTTCCGGATGCCAATACCTCCATGCCTGATAGGAAGGGAGGCTTGGGACCACTGATTGTTATCTAGATCGATGTTGATGATAGATGAAAGAGTGGCCTTGATTATATTGTCGAGTTTCTCCAAAAGGTCGGGATACATCCAAAGATGACTGCAACGGAGTGCATAGGTAAATTTTGGTATGAAAAGGCAGTATTTTATAATTGTGTAGGCCATATGAGTATTGATTTGGTGCAAGCGATCTGAAAAGGTACAACATTTTTGACAATTTTCATTAACAAAGTCAGGAAAAGATTCGTCTAAAACAGGTGACCCTAGAAGATGAAGAGATGAGTTGTCTATTGTTTTGATGTTTGGTGTTATTTCATGGAAACGAGATAACGCAAGGTCCTTCTCAATAGATGAGTCTAGAAAAAATAACCCGCATTTTGCGAAATTAAATTGAAGGCCTATATTAGCAAATGTTTGAGTAAGGACTTGCAGATCGTTTAGAACCACGTCAACATCACCGCCCAGGGTGCCGTCGTCTAAATACCATACATTAAAACTTGAATTTAGAATTTCGATTATAGGTTGGATAACTAAACTGAAAAGAGCTGGGCCTAAAGGGTCTCCTTGTTTACAACCAACAGATGAGAGTAGGGAATGATTTTTAAACTGTAATTTTGATTGAGTGCTTAACATTGCCAAACAAAGTTAAAAATCTCCGGTATTCGTTGTCTAACTTGGGCCAAAAGGGTGCCTAGGTCGATTGAATTGAAAGCATTTTTTACATCCACTTTTACCAGAACCTCACAATTTTTTGCATTAATGAAAGTGCGTAACGCATGCACCGCCGCCTCACAACCACCTTTCGAACCAAATCCTAATTGGACAGGTTGAAAGTAGCTGGTCTGTTTACTTGATACAGCTGCACAGCAACATTTCGCTGTCAAACGACGGTAGGTCGATCCGACCGCTATTGGTCTTATCCCGCCAGCCCTGACAGCATAAAATTGGTCAAGGCAGTTAACTCTTTAAGCAGTGAGTCGCCAGCTTCACCGCATGTATGGCTCAGGAGGTCCTTCAGGTGCTGGGGGGATAAACCGTCAAGACCTCCAGCAGAGCCATTCGGAAAAGAAAAAACAGATTTGTAAATGTCATCGGAGCTTACTTGGAGACAGGAGACAGAAGGTTCAGGAGGATCAGGGAGAAATAGATTTGCATCGGGAGAAGGGTGTTTACTATGTAGGGCTGCAAGAGTGTCAGCCGTGTTTGGAGCCATTGTATCGTTAGAAAATAATAGGCGGGCGGCTCCTTTGATGTTTCCTTCCCCTATCTTGGTTTCTACAAGACGGGTTAAAGAGAAATTTTGTTTATGAGGGGACATTTGCAGATTATGTATGTCATGGGGCACGACGCAGTTCTGTTTTATTAATGAACTTAAGGAAACCCCTCTCTGTGTATCCTGGTTTATATGTAGAACTCGATAGGGGAAGGTAAGAAGGTGCTCCCATGATTCCTGTGTATTTTGGCTAACTGCGGATTTTATATCTATTGAAAGTTTTTGAGCTACTTGAATGCGTGCGCTACGAGGAATGCGTTTTATAATTGGAATGGTTTGTTTCAGGGTGCTCAGTTTTTCTGAGAAGGACTGTACTTGTGTTGTGAGAACAGAGGGCTGCGAATTTGGAATAGTAATAGTGGCATGTTTACGACTGACGTGTATGTTTAAACCCCTTTGGCCTCTAAAATAGCGGCTGCATTGTGAACACGGCACAAGCTGCCCCCCTTCTTCCTCCGCAAGAAGGGGGGCAGTGTTTATTTGGAGACCCGCATTGGAAGAGCTAGCGCTCATAGGAAAATAGTTATTCACAAAACGTGATATAAAAATTACCACTACAAGAAATCGTGGCAAAACTAATGACTTATGCTAAAATATTTACATTGTATAATAATCTAATTAAATAATAATAACAAACCGAAAAAATAATAGTCCTGCCTGGTCTGGCCATTCTTGCGCCCCCCAGTGTCTACGCCCTGTGCCTGGGCACCGGTGGCACCGCCCTATTTACGGCACTGATTATAAGTAGGTATAGTGAGATATAATAATAAATAAATAAATAAAAAGTTTTTATTTCAGGCAGTTAGTACCCATAGTGCATACAAGAATAACTTAAACTAAATTGACACTGTAAAGGGGTGCCACTCATATTAAAGTTTAAATAAAAATAAAACTAATAACTAATATTTAATGCACATTCAGTGCCCAGTCATTTTTTATTCTAGTCCATGTGAACACAAATCCAGCGCTTATACATTGGACTTCTGATATCGTCAGAAACAGCCACCAGTATTGCGTTGCCAGAACAGCGCAGACTCCTCCAAAACGAGGCAACCCGGGGCCTGATTACCGCGAAAAAGTCTGAGACCCCCGCATCAGCGAACATGCCCGACGCGCTGCAGCACCTCGGGAGCCGCATAAGAGCCCGGAACGCGTCATTGGTCTGAACTCTTATTCTGCTCATTGCCTTCTGCGTGAACGTTATCCACAACTGGGAGGTGTACATGCCTAGGCAATACGCCTTGAAGAGTTTTTTTTATTTTTATTTATTTAGAACACAAACAGTCACATACACAAATAGATTAAAAGTACAATGTACTTAACATAATAAAATAATTATAACAGACCTGGAGGTTCATAAATATACATACAAGTTAAGATACTATGCTTACGTAGATATTTTTTTTACAATATATATTTTATGTTTATACATATAACAAGAAACAAAAAGAAATGAAATCATGAGCCATACCTACCTTAATTCTATGTACTCACCAGTATGTAGAGCAAAATTAGTATTCTTAAATTATATTGTGGGATTTGTGGGTAAGTAGAATATTGGTAAATAGGTTTAACATTCTAGTAATAATCAATTTATTTTCCTATTAGGTAGGTAGTACATCGGAAAGATGCATTTACACAATTAGTTACTTAAAATTATTTTCAATACTTGAACTACTTAAAACAATTTACGTTTAAGTCTAATTTTGAGACTAGACAAGGAAGTGTGAAAAGGATCAATGTCATGTATATGCTTATTATAATAACTAGGGACTCGTCTGAAAAATGTGTGCCGAGAATAATTCTTGCGAGCAAAGCTGACATGAAATAGTGATCTTGGACGAAGGGGGAAGTGCGGACAACTGAAAGTGACCAATTCTAAGAGATTCGGGCAATTGATCACTCCTTTAAGAATTTTAAAAAAGAACATTACATCTAAGTAGTGTCTTCTGTTATTAAGGGAAGGAACACGAAAGTGCTTCGCTGCCAACGAAGTGCGTATAATAAAAACACGTTAGTTCACTTCAATATTAACTTTAATTGACAATTATGTTTATGATACAACCATAGCAACATAAATAAGTACTCAATATAAAAAGGCCTGTAACACTATAGAAATCCTACCTATTTCTAACACAATATTAACTATTTCCAACATTAGGTAGGATTTATTTAAAAAATACTGGAAGTAACCAGATAACAGTTTGATGACCAGAAGCTCCCACTGGTTTGTAACACTATAATATGCACTGAAAACCAAAACTAGTAATAACCCACATTTGACCTATGACTCCCACTACATAGAAAAACAGTACTTAATAAGGTCAAAATTTTCTTTTCATACCCTTTAAGGCTTACTTCTAGCGTAATCATCTTGGTATCTTGAAATTGGACAAAAGTAATTAAAGTAGCCTATTACACGCTCTCGGTCAGAACAGGCTTCTTTATACATGTCCAAGTATTGAGGGGTGAAGTTAGCTTTAAGTGGTGTGTCTTTACAGTCAAAGAATATCTCCTTCAAAACACAGTCGTCTCCTAATGTATTCTGGCCTGAGCTCTCTTCCTGGTGTGTTTGCACAGTGTGATTGACACTTGACTTGTAACTTATTCCGTCTCCATGTGAAGTTAAAATAGATGCTTGCATGATGGGAATTCTATTTAACGCATGTATAATACTCTTTACCCCGACATTCTCACAGTGAACTGGGTGCTCCGCTTGATGCAGCACGCCTGGCAGTTGCATTGAATCCGTTACTTTATTAATGCCTTGTATGATGCATTCCTTATCTTCTTCCTTAAAACATTGTGTTGTTTCAGAACTGCCGGCATTTTTCCCCTTTTTAATTTTCAAATCAAAAGCATACTGATTTTGTTCTTGAGGCTCGCAGAAACTATGCACAGAGAATTCATTTTGCGACATTTTCTTACATTCAAGCCTGTTAGCTGCAGTGACAGAATTGACGTTGACGGCTAAATTATTTCTAAACATAGCGGTTTTAAATAGTAATCGATAAAGATTGTTTGGTTGCCGTTGTGCAAGTGCTACCAACCTTTTATACATATTCATAATATTTGCATAACCCTTTTCTTTATATATACTGTATCCCTTTTCAGTTAAAGCGCCTTCAGACAAGAGGTTTTTCTTCAAACTTGGAACGTAGAGTACGTTATTAATCTCCGAATCACACCACTGATTGTTCAGCCATTTTTTTATGTAAACTGTTCCAACACCCTTGACGATCAACTCTGTGTCATCTCCTAGGTGAACGCTATTTATTTCACAATTACTAAGGGTGGGTTGCACCACACATAACTAACGAACTGATCAACGTTAAATATGGCGAAGGAGCTGTCATCCCATAGAAAACTGTCAAACCTTTCATACAAGATTTTTTTTACGATGACGTTGACGTTAACAGATGGTTTGGTGCAACCGGCCCTAAGTGTTTTAAAGAATTCTAAGTCCTGCTAGTCATATGTCTTTGGACTCAAAATGTTCAGCTGAAGTTTTGACTGATAGCGCCGTGTACTCATAAGTCATATTACTCGCTCCAGGCTCAGATTTACCAGAGTTTCGTTTTCTTGAAAAGCAGTTCTTTGCAATATGGCCTATTCTATAACAATAGAAACAAATAGGAGCCATTCCATTATTCCTTCTTTCAGTATAGTCGTGTTTTGTTGCGGTTGCTAAAGCGATTGGATCGGCATAGTCGTAGTTTCCGCTGAGACTTGCTTCTTCATCCAACAACCTCGCAGTGGAAGCGTCCTGGGCCCATAACCGTTATAATAAAAACACGTTACTTCACTTCAATATTAACTTTAATTGACAACTATGTTTATAATACAACCATAGCAACATAAATAAGTACTCAATATAAAAAGGCCTGTAACACTATAGAAATCCTACCTATTTCTAACACAATATTGACTATTTCCAACAAGAGTGTGGTTTTTACGTCCTTGCTGCAAGTGGCAAACCGTCGCGCGAGCATGTTGCCTCTGACGGCGAGGGCCCTCCTCTCGCGCTCATTGTCCTCGTTGTCCTGCAGCCATTCCGTCAACCAGTGTCCTAAATACTTAAACTGCTTAACAACATTAATTTTTTGACCCGTTTAAGTACACCCCGGGTATGTTGTCCGACCCTGCACCCGACGCGAATACCATTATCTCAGTATTGGAAACATTATATTTCAGTCCATGTGCAATACCATAATGCTCACATACCGAAAGAAGCCTCCTCAACCCCTTGATCGAGGGGCAGAGGAGCACCATATCGTCGGCATAACTAAGGTTATTAACACAAACATTTCCCACATGACAGCCGATATTGGTGCTCCTCAGCTCCTCGATCAGGCCATTCACGTACAGGTTAAACAGGTCCGGAGAGGTAACCCCCCTTGGCGGACCCCACACTCTAGTCTATACTTGCTAGAGGTTGCGTCGCCCCATTTCACAACATTTGTTTGATTTCGTACCAGAATCTCAGCAGATTAACCACTCTATTAGGCACCCGAGACGCACGTAGCTTTGCCCACAGGATGTCATAATTGACCAGGTCAAATGCGCGGCTAAGATCTAAAAATAACCGGCCAAGTGCGTGTCGGACCACGCATAGGAGGGTTCCGTACCTTCAATGTAATAAGAACCAAACTAATACCAAAAGGTCGTATCTGATGCCTATGGAAGAAGTTTTTTGGAGATAACTCAAAAATGGCTGAACCGATAATGTTCAAAATAATTTTCGTAGAAAGTATATGATAAGGCACATCGTCTCAAATTTTTTCATATTTTTTGGACTTACGGTTCAAAAGTTACAGGGGGGGACATCATTTTTCTGATTTTCGAAGCGATTATTGCAGAAAATATTCACTTAATCACAAAATGGTCAAAGAAACCTCAATGTTATTTTCAAAGACCTATCGATTAATGTGTCACATGTTGATATTTGGTTAAAAAACATTTTTTGAAATTTAGTTACATCTATGGAGCGCCCCCCTAAAAAATTTGTTTTTCAAATTTAACTCCATAACTAAGTAGCGGCATACAAAATACACCTTATGTGTAAATTTTATTCAGATACGTCGTATAGTTTCCGAGTAAAATGGCTGTGACATACGGACGGACAGACAGACAGACATGACGAATCCATAAGGGTTCCGTTTTTTGCCATTTGGCTACGGAACCCTAAACACGCATAGATCGATGTTTTACGCGTCGTGTAGTGGCTAACGGTGCTTTTCAGACTGAATATAGCGACATCCGTTGAGAGGCCAGGACGCAAACCAAACTGCGCATCATCAATTTTAATGTTCTTAAGCAGCTCAGGATGAAGGAGACGCTCCAATATCTTACCTAATATAGTCCCTAACGAGATAGGACGGTAATTAGACGCAGAGCTAATGTCGCCCGTTTTGTTCTTGACGATTGGTACTACAGTAGTGCGCATCAATGCCTCAGGTAAATAACTTATATTTAATACATAGATTAAATAGACTGTATAAATGCATAAAAATCTTGTCACTGGCCCAGAGTATGTGCTCGACACTGAGCCCATCGTGTCCCGGTGATTTAGTATTTTGTAATCTATTGACTTTTAAGAAATAAAGATTTACCTGGTAAATAACAATATTTTTCTCCAATATGCTAGGAAATATTCGCCTTATATGTATTTATGTAGTAGCAAAATTATTAAGTAGGTTCGGGAAGATCTTCATTATCGAAAAACTCAAATAAAAAACCTCATTGTAGCGCTTTAGCGGACGGGAAATTGTACGGCAATAGTATCTTCCTACACGAAGTCCGCAAAAAAATGTGACATGCTCTTATTTGTAGGGCCATAAGAAAGTGTCACATATTTTTGCGGCCTTCGTGTAGGCAGATACTATTGCCGGTGACTATACTAACATTGCATTACCTTAAGAAATATCATTTCAAACAGCCAATTACTTACTAAAGGCTGATACGTCCAGTTCCTTTAAGGTGTAGGTGCAGAGCGAGGTCGGGATTTAAAATTTAGTTGTGTCTTTCTGCCTCAGAAACTGATCAACTCAAACCGAAAATAGGCCTACACGTAACACGAGTTTCATTCACCTCTGAATCGTAAGTAAGTGTTTTCTTGCGATGGCCAAGTCAATCTATTTTATTTAAACATAAAAGATTTTTAATATTAATGTGGTCACTACAAGATGTTGTTAAATTAGCTAACTACGTAATAACTTAAGACAGAATGTCCCTTAAGTAGGGACTGAATAAATCCAACCGACTCGACTTGGTATTACATGGATCTCACAACTTTTTACAGTATTTAGAAGAACTGAGTTGCGAGACTTGGTTTTTTTTACAAGTTTTGTTTTTGATGGCATCTAATTTACCTACCACCAGGAAAGTTCAGTATAGTTTCAGTGTGAGTATAAAAAGGTAAGAAGTACTTATGATCAAAGGTGATTGCTTCATTTTTATTATACACCGTGGGCCCATATAACTAGACAGATTTTAACAGTGTATTCCTGATCATATTTAGATACTAAAATGTCCTATAAACTTTTCTGGAATACGCCTAGTTTCAGAGTTAATACACATTTTAAAAAAATACACTTTTTATTATAACTCATCACAAAACGCCTTTCTAATGGCGTTGTTGCCACTATTGGACATAGTTTACATGTTCTTATTGACAGATATCAAAGTGAAAGGAAAACTTTGCAGAAACTAAATTTTTACAAAAAAAAATGTACCAATTTGTTTTAGGCGATAATTTTATTAATAACATTTGCTTTTCATGTGCAATAAACATTCAAACAATGGAAAAAAAAACGAAACAAAAATGTTTTTTTGCCGAAATTGACCTAAAGTCACATAATATTTTTTCCTTCTTTTGGTCTTAGAAATTCGTGGTTAAGATCTGTCGGGTTATTCCAGCCCACGGTGTATATGGGTTTTCTTCTGTGTCAAACTGTACCCACCTACTAGAACTTTCCACTAAAACCATTTAGTGACCAAAAAAAATTGGCGTAGGTTTATATTAATATTTGTCAATTTAAAAAAGTTTATTGGGCTAATAAAGGCTAGACTGGACTATCCGATTCATAGGCAGGCTTTTATAGAGGCTTGGAATATAATTTTGCAAGTTTAGTAGTTGTACATGTTTACAATACCCTAACATAAAACTAACTATTATACATAAAAAAAACCGGCCAAGGGCATGTCGGGCCACGCTCAGTGTAGGTTTCCGTAGTTTTCCGTCCGTCACAGTAAGTGTCCCCACTTAAGAGTTAAAATAACACCGCCATCAGGATATGATATGAGCGTCCCACCTACATCGACATCTATCGGCAAATTAAGTAAACTATTGCGCGCGAACTTAAAGTATGGAAGATGATTTTTATGGGATAATTCTTTATTGCGTGAGCCGATTTTCACCGTTTTTACTTTATTTGAAAGCACGTCATTTCATTGTGATTTTGTAGAAATTACAGGTACAATAAACACCTGCTTAAATTACAAACTTAGTTCAGAAATTATATTGTAATTTTTTTCAAAAACTATTCAACCTATCAAGTTAAAAATAATTTTCCTAGAAAGTTTTTATAAAATTCTACTTTTGAGATTTTTCCCATATTTTTAAAACTTATGGTTCAAAAGTTAAGGGGGGGACACATTTTTTTTTACTTCTGGAGCGATTATTTCCAAAAATATTTACATTATCAAAAAATGACTTTAGTAAACCGCTATTCGTTTTTAAATACCTATCCAACAATATATCACACGTTAGGGTTGAAATGAAAAAAAAAAACACTCCCCACTTTACGTATAGGGGAGGTACCCAAATAAAACATTTTTTTCCACTTTTTAATTTATCACTTTGTCGGCGTGATTGATATACATATTAGTACCAAATTTCAGCTTTCTAGTGCTAACGGTCACTGAGATTATCCGCGGACGGACGGACGGACGGACAGACGGGCAGACATGGCGAAACTATAAGGGTTCCTAGTTGACTACGGAACCCTAAAAACGGATATGTATTTAACAAAAATGCAAGTAGAGAGGATCTTGCTAAACAATCCACCGGGATATTGAAGTTACTCAATTATATAGAGGCAGCAGATTGTAACGCATTCTTCGAACTCACTTCTTACTAACTTGCCTCTTTTAAGTACTCGTAGACACAGTATTGTATACAATAGTTACATAATTGAGCTTTTTAATCTCATACCTTGCCTGCAAGCTTCGTGGCCTAAACACGGTACTAGACTGAAAAGCTCTTCATTATGTCACGATTGTATAAAATACTATTAATGTCAAGTCAATGTCATGTCAATTAACAAAAAATCCTTTGATACCGTGCTTGTTACGACAAAGAACCATTAAAACCATATTTATCGATCAAATAATTGAACTCCAAGTTATAAGCGTTGTAATGAGTCTTAAAATAGTAATTCTCAGGGTCCTGGTGAACTACATCAATGATGAAAGAACATATTGCTTTGACACGGGTCATATTATAAGGCCAATGAAGCATCCAGATATATATCCTACCTTTAAATGACTGTAGGGGGTCGAAACTTTCAGATAATATGTATGTATTTATATTACTACTATACTATCAGTACAAATAATGCAACCCGCTACAACAAAATAAAACACATACAGCAGTGACTAAATAGGGTAGAAAGACCGGTTACCTAAAAGTAATATATTACGGCATTTGATGATTTGAGTTAGTTGCACCTACATAGACGGCAATGTTTCGAAGTTGCATGCCATTCTTACTCCGAAATCCCGTCATACATGGACAGCATAACTACTAAGCAAGTTGTTTGCGTTTATTTGTTCGGCAAGTGTATGTACTTTTAGTTAGTGCCAAGAATATATTGAACTCTCTTCGTACGTGTATGGTTCTATTTATTTGCCTTTTGTACCTACATGCAGAATCATGTAACCCAGGAAAAGAATGTCACATACTAATTCAAAATAACGAATTTGTTTTAGGTACTTACCAAATATATAAATAAATACTTATTTACTTATATAAATATTTCACCGTAGTGCCTTCCTACAGACATAGTACCTACCCTACCTAATTTATATACTTCGTCCCATTTTAAAAGTGTAAAATTGAAAGTTATTATTTTAGTAAATTCGCCCAAAAAGTTTGCTTTTTAATATGTTCGCGTGTATTCGTTTCGGTAAATTAGTGAATCAAGCCTTATTTGATGTCCAGGGGAATGTAAAGGAGAGTGGCGTACTCTGACGCCACGAGCTGCAATTAATGGCACGATATTCATTAGTCGACGCGACAGACGGACGGACAGACGGACGGCAGCCGCAACAACTGATATATTACACGTACACGAGTATTGGGAGAATTGTTCGATCGATAAGTGGGCGTCCGCCCGATCCACTAGTGACCACATCCCCTCAAACCGATTTCGACCATAACGGCTTTAATCAGCCTCGCATTCGAATTGAATTTCATTAATCTTACATTTTCATTACTACGTTTTGTTATAACGCTGTTTACTTGAGAATGATGCTTAAAGGTAAGATAGCAAATGACGAGCGATTTCAATGTGAACTTATCAGATAGGTGCGTTAAGTTTAAATTCGCTTACGCAGAGATGGGGATAGTTTGGATCACAAGCAAGCGACTCACTTTCAAGGGGCTAATGTGTAAGTGTTGTCGCGGCGAGCGGGCACTAATGCGCCCGGCGCCGGCGCCGTCTAAAACGGAATCTACAACATTCCTGCGTTTAGGCTGCGACTCTTTATTCCTTTTTTATCGGATCACGAAATAATAGAATAGGTACAAAGCAGCCGCCGATCTGACGGGACATCAGGACACGCATCTACGTGCCAGAGACAAGTTTGATGTTATCTGTTTTAATAACATGACTGAAATTGAAACAAATCGTAATTTAATTACATTGATACATTTTGTATCGACGACTAAACCTAGTTTTTCGTCACAGTTGTAATAACATTCTGGGTACAAATTCAAATTAAAAATACTATAGGTACTAATCATTACTTCTCGGCTTTGTTCAATTATCGAGCTTCAAACAAAGTCAAAGAGAAACACGATAAAGTAAATAAGCATCTAGTTTATTAAATCGGTCGTGAGTTGAACAAAATCTTAAAATACCAATTTCACTTTTAATAAGTACCTACTTAGTTGCCACGAAGGGCTTGAATAAAGCACACAGGTAAAAACAAAAATGTTCAGTTATTACAAAACTACCTATAACATGAACTAGTAAATTAAGTTGGTTCAAGTTTTGAAGACTTTAAGTATTTATTCCATAAATAAACAAATTATTGTAATTTAAGCTAAAACATGAACACTTCTTGAGTTTAGGATATAAATCGATCATTTTTGTGAGCGACTGCTATTTCCCGCGTTTGTTGTGATCTTTCGGAATTAGCCGCACATAAGTAAATCGGAATTGTGGTAAGTAAATGGTTTTAATCCTTTTGTATTTAATAGATTTTAGATTTTAATTACTAGTCAATGGACTAAGAACCTTCTAGTTTGAAAATTTTGAATTTTTCGGATTAACCCGCACTGGTGAATTCCGAATCAAAGAGTGTTTCGGAATTACCCGACTTTATTACTCCATAGTATTAGCCAATGGTTCTCAAACAATCAATTGTACTATACTATGAATATGAATTTTCGTAAATATTGTCTGCTAGTAGTTCACTGTTTATAAACATACCTGTGCTAACTCGGGTCAAGTTTAGGGATTTGATATCGATAAAAAAGATATATTAATACATATGCTAATTGAAAATCCCCGATTACTAACTATAACAAAGATAGAGCTTCTTAAGATAATAAAATTAATATATGAGTAAGAAGTAAGAATAATATATGATTGCTACGAAGAAAATAAATAATATTTATTTATGATGACTAACATCTAGATGTTGACAGTAACATCAATAGAATATTTTGCTACATCACTTTAGTACTGGTGCTCCAAAGTAGCACACGCATAAGTAGAAATCGGTCAACTCACAAATTTACTATGTTTCCGGTGACTGTATGTGATGAAGAACAAGCATGCTAATTTTCAAGCCCTGACATTTTTTTTCTTCGCTCTCGTACAGGGCGCCAGTCCAACCAGGAGGGATGGCATTAAAATTCTGTTATATAACCAGCATACATTCTTTCAGGCAACCGCTGTTTCAATCGGTTGCCTTGCGATAATTATTTCCCCCCCCCACTCCGCTCTATTTCCGCCCCAGTCCAAGTTGGATCAGTTCGGGTTGCACAGGGCGGCTCCTCATCACTTCGGGAGCTTAAATACCGCGAACCATCCGGTTGCCTCGCGGTCACTGAAACTACGCACCATTGCTTTAACTAACTCATCATCATCAATTGTAAGTCCTCTAAAATATGTTGAAAAACGGTAGGCAATGGCCAGCATTATAACAACCGATTTTACTATGATAAGTTTTTATCTGTGGCAGTAACATAATTTTAACATTTTAAAATTTGGAACATCGATTTTGGTAACTTAATAAAAATCCAGCCCTCCTCCCCGACCGTTCGCACAATCGAGTTGGCCATGGCGGTGCAATGGCGGTCATTCTAATGGTTTCCAAACACGTCATTTAGGATTTATAATATGTGTGTAGATAAAGCAGTGTATGCAACTGTACGTAATTAGGCCTTAAAACACTCGTGTGATCTTATTATGAAACTCGCATGCGGTTCTTTTCATAAAACCACACTTCTATTTTAAGGACCCCTATTACGTAACAGTTGCATAAACTACTATTGTGATAGGTGCTTGTTATGATACTTGTATCATTAAAGTTTGAGAACCACTAACTCATGTCGGATAATTCCGAACTAAAAGTTTGTTAAACACCTGTTTAGGTACTTCTATAGGCACAATCGGAAAAAAAAGAGAGGGAGGGTAAATCTGATTAAAAAGCGAATATGTGCTTTGTGTTTCAAGCAAATAGGACGTAATTTAATTGTATTCGGATTTACCCGAGCTAATTCGGAATTGCCCTTTTGTAACTAAAATAAATTATAGATTTGTAACACATATATCTAATAAATCCAAAGTTATTTATGAAAGTTCGTGACAATGTATACATGATTAGTCCATCTAGTAAATACATAAAAGGTCTCAAAAAATCTACCTATACCGGATGGTTCACGAATAAACGTACATACCAGCAACTAGTGCAAAAATGTTTCGTAATTACCCGAATGCACCTTATAGGATTCTATGTTTTTTAGAGTTTTTAAGGCGTACATTTTAAGGAGGCATTTTGTATCAGATCTCCACATTGATGGTAATTTTGGCGCGACACAGTACAATATTACAGTTTTAGTTAAAAAAACTTCTGAGGGTCGTTTATCTTTTGGTGCCATTACAATCGATTGCGAAAATTATATGTTTTCTGCTCTGATGAGAGTACATTATGCAGTTAGTCCCATCTTGTAAGGACGGTACCTATTTACACACACTCGCTCGCATCTGTATAAGCCGTGCCAATGGTGCCAATATCATAAACAAAGAACAAACAATGTCAAAATTCGATTTTATAGGTGAAATGCGAGCGAGTGTGTGTAAATATTTACTACTATTGGCACTGTCTAATTGGTCGTCATCATACAAAGTATACCTTTATAACTTTTCTTAAACAGCAGTACTTAATTCTGTTGGAAAAATTAAACCGAATTAAATTCCACATAAAAACTGTATGAATCGTTATTGCTAAAACTTAGCTTTCTAGTACAAATATGTGAGTCAGAATCTAACATTTTGTTTTGGTTCTTTAAACTACGAGTATTATGCAGATTACAATCAAATATAGGTATATGTGTCCCATTTCTCTAAAGTTATTAGATGGGACGGCTTTAAACATATGCCTTGCCAAATAAGGGTATAGGTATGTTTAAACGTTACTTACGTTTCCACATCAACTCTTAAGAACTCTGCATTATTAATTGCATGTACGCCAATAGATATATCATTATATTATATTACCTATACAAAATAATACTTATATTAGGTACATATATTAATAGTGATTTAAGAAAGCTGCCAAAGGTAAGTCATCGCAAAAGAAAACTCGGAAATATAATGTATTGGGATCATGGGTTCTACACATAGAACTCATATATATAATACCCACAGAGAAACACAATCAGCTCGCAAAACGTGGTACATACTTACAGAAAAAGGCATTCTATGTGACTCTAAATAGCCGGAATAGGGATTGTTCATTATTTTTATAAGGTATATTTATTTTCAAAACCATTTCTAGGTCTAGGTTTATCGATCAATTTTAGACTAATATTTCGCCAAATAAATTGGATTCGGATATTTTCGCAAAAGTATGAATGACCTTTGTTTGACCCTACTTCTTGTAAAATTGTAGTAAACATTCCTAAAAAATAAACTCAATGTCATACCCTACGACAGTTACCAAACATAAAAACAAGTAAACAGAAAATTGTAAACAAAAACTGCCCCTACGGATACATGTGAAAAAGTAAGCATTACACACAAAAATTAAGCCAAATATGCAATAATAATCAAACACTCATATTTTAAAATATGTATATAAAAGCGTATAAGTAACCGTCTTGTCTTCTCTCACTTAAGTATTTTGGTTCTTATTTCAATCAAATTATAGTCATATTATACATAGTTTGGACTTGATGCGATTTACTCCAGTATAGTGATATTTTCTAACTTTGGTATTTTTCTTGAGTTTTTTTCAATTTTAAGCGCCATGGGTATTGTTTCTTTGGCTTTACAAACACTATTTGAATTTTTAACAGTTGACGACAAGCAAGGGTTTTTATACGAATTATTGACTGCGTCAATGCTATTTAGCTTCTAACTGTAACTTACAAGACGTATCTGATTTTTTATTTTAATTATAATAAAATAACTAAGCTGTTTTAAGCTACAGAAATCAAATAAATTCTTAAATGACCCATTGTTTCGGAATAAATTATCGAAATGGGGGGTAAAAAATATGAACAATTGAATTGTCATGCCATATTTTTGCTGAATTTTGATTGAGTCTGTGAGTGTATTATTTTATTCTTATTCTATGGTTCTATGATATTATCGAATTCTAATAGGTACTCCTGTTTTTGATTTATATAAATGATTTACCTTGTGTAGTACAAAACCTTTGTGATATCGTTCTGTTTGCCGATGATACATCTTTAATTTTCAAAGTTGACCGGCAATCTACCGATTGTACTGTAATCAATAACACACTAGCTGCTGTACTGAACTGGTTTACTATGAACAATTTGCTACTTAATGCTAAGAAAACCAAATGTATTAGATTTGTTTTGCCAGACGTTGCACCGGTGGACACTAAGATTCTCCTGAATGGTGAATGTTTAGAGATAGTAGATAAAGCAGTGTTCCTTGGTTCGACGTTGGACAAAAATCTACAATGGAGTCCTCATATAAGAAAACTCGCTCTAATCTTCGATTAAGCTCGGCCGCTCATGCCGTTAGGAGAATTAGACAATTAACGAATATTGACACAGCTCGCTTAGTTTATCACAGTTATTTTCATAGTGTAATGTCATATGCTATTCTGGTTTGGGGCAAAGCAGCTGACATAAAGACTATATTTGTTTTACAAAAAAGAGCTATCCGCTTTCTGTATAACTTAAAGGCAGGTGCATCAGTTAGAGAACTATTTAAAGAAATTAATATTTTAACTGTTGCTTCCCAATATATCTATGACAATATTATTTTTGTTGTAAAGAATATACATACATTCAAAAAAATTTCTGACACTAGAAATAAAAACAAGCTTGCTATCAGAAGTAGTCGTATCCGCAAAGCATATAGGTCATTTTTTGGTCAAGGTATTCACATTTATAACAAGTTACCCGTCGATGCTTTAAATTTATCATTTCCCGCTCTTAAGAAATATTTGAGAAAAAGTTTAATGTCAAAGGGTTATTACAGGGTCGAGGACTATATGACGGACAAAGATGCATGGCCCAAACCAGAAACTACTACAAAATCATCTAACATTTAGAGGACACAGTTCAGATAGGAAAGCATATCAAACGTTTTGTGAAGCAATCAGATTTGGATTTTATTATTATTATTTTATTTTAACTAAGCAATAATTGTATGTCTCTCAAGCTGTTTTGATATGTCTTCTTATAGAACTACGCATTATCGTGTATCTTTAAGATATAATATTAGTGTATTACTGTTTTGAAAAAATAAGTCCCGCCGAGTTTCTTGCCGGTCATAAATAATACTTCTCGGGTTAGAGGTGTAGGGTTAGAACCGGTGGTAGTTTTTCTTTTTCTCTCTGACGTTCATAAGTGCATTGTAATGTGCCTAAATTGAAGAATAAATATCTTTTATTGTGACCGGGTGGTCTAGTGGTCAGGACGTCAGCCGCGAAAGCTGAAGACGCCAGTTCAAATCTGGCCTCGGACACCGGAGGGTTTGGTCACTTTTTCTGAAGTATATGACATCTATTTTCAGTTTATATATAGTAGTGTAACTACTTAAAAAATTGCAAATCAAAAAATATTGAACAAAACAATTTGATTTGCTTCAAGATTTATCTTTTATTTTTTTATCTTTTTACTCAATTACCTTCATATATAACCATTCAACATGTTGCATCGTGTTCCGTTTCCTTACTTATATTTTTTTTATAATTATCGATACGAGTACCTATCTGTAGCCACGAAGCTTTTAATGATCAAAAAGCTAACCATTACGGTTCTTAGAAAACTTGAAGGTATCACGATCACAGCATGTATCACCTATAGCATGGGTAGATTTTTAAGGTACTGTAAAATTATTCAGTATGATAAAAATGATTCCGTTATCTCTCAAAACGGCCTATTTTCGTATGGGATCCGTTACTCAGTGTCCGCGTTGGGGATGAGCTAAGCGGGTCGAAAGTATTCGTTCTTGTTACCACTGAGGACAACTGGGAATATATTATTTCTGGTTGTTACCATGGGAAACTACAGGAATTAAATCAAACTCCACCATCACCACCATTTGGTACCACTAATTCAGACCGTGGATACTTAAATGTTAAGATAAGGTGTGTCACTTACCTAAATGTTGTATAGCATAAATATTTATGTAAGTAAAATTATACTCGGCGAAATAATTACTCCCAGTTTATCCCAAAGATTACCTCTTCAAGTAGTAATTATTTCGTCCCTGGCGTCCCTGCTGTCCTTGGGGGTAACATGTGGGCCGTTTCTGTCCCATTTGCTCCCACGGATTAGATTATTAGTTCCCTAGATTGTATTCTCGCCCGTTTCATTCTCACTCTATATGGTTCGACGGTTTAGAATCTTTAAGACAAAATAAATGAACATGAGTAAGTAAGTAAGTGTGTTGAACTTGAAGGGACCTAATACTCATTCTTCTACGTATTAACTTAAGCAGGTCATCTAAAGAACGGTCCCAATTTCCTTGTAACTAACTTAAATATTTGGGTATCGTTGAAGGGTTTTCTGCTAATCCCTTTATTCCATTGTAACTGCTTTTGTGTTTGGTTACATGTAGTCACTTTGTGGTCTTTTTGCGGCATAGGCAACAAAGGAACTTGAATGGGAAGTAATTGTCTAAGTCGTGTTACACTGATAACGATAAGCCGAGAATGCTCCCAGCGGCCGCTGCCGGTTGCAACCACTAATTAGGTACGTTACATACTTACGATTAGTAGATACTTATACGAGTATGTCGATGACTTTTTTCTGAGTTAACAGCTCGTTTAATATAATCGAATAGTGTTAATAGTAACATGGATACCAATAAATCCATGAATATATTGAACGAACAAAAAATGCATTTGAAATTATAAAACAGCTAATTTCTGAAACATGGAGCGGCTGCATTGGTTGTTTTTTTCTAGATTTCACAAGAAGTGTTCTAAAATATAGATGCAATTTATTGGATGAAAACAAGTGAACACAACCTTATTTGTATGGGTTTAAGGTCGTAAATACATATTTTAGTCCAATTAATCGCATCGATGTTTTAGAACTCGACTGTACCACCATTTATTTATGACCAGTCATTTTGAGTAGGTAAGAGATACACTAGTTTAGACATAAATTAACTTTAATTTAAGCATTCAATGGGTTAGAAAAATACTGAAACCTTACTTTGCTTTTTGAATATCTCTGGTCCTGCAGGAAGTGCTACTCTTCCGGTATAGCAAAAATACTTTTGGAGTTGTTAAGATAAGACTATGCTGGGTTTTTATTAATGTTTTACTTAAACTATAACACCAGTGGTCATTTTATTCTCTTTTAGTATGCTGACTAATTGTAATCTTGCTGGTCATTTTTTTTTCTTTATGTATGTTTGCTCATTTTACCTAAAGGTTTATATTTCCACCTTTTTAGGAATCCGTACCTGAAAAGGAAAAAAACGTAAACCTTATAGTAAATTATAGCATCACTTTGCTGTCCGTCTGTCTGTCAAGTAGGAAAGCAATGGAAAAAATTCGAAAGCCGTTAATAATATTGTTTGTTGTTTCATGACAAAAAAATTGCAATTACAAACTTATTTTCAGTTAGTAAACTAATTGCGACCTGTGTCGATGTATAGAGATAACTGTTTTTCAACGGCAAAATCAATATTTGTCACTCAATCTCATTTTTCTTTTCGTTGCAGAAATGTTCGGTGATTTTTTTAATTGTGTGATGTAGGGCGCAGCGCAAGTACGACGAGTCGATATTTTTCTTGATAAGCATTACAATTACCAGAGAGTTTTAAGCGAGTATTATGTTACTTACTTATTTTATTTATCTATGACATTACTTATATCTGCCGGGACAGGAACATGCCTATAAATGTAAATAGAGCACTGGGCTCAAGACGATTTCATCCGTAACATTTTTCGTCACCTTCTTAACTTGTCCTCATTATAGTGCGGGAACGCCTTTTTAACCTATAAAAATGAGATAACTCACAAGTCCGATTTTATTTTGTGACCTGGGGGGCGATTTTTGAGATTCGAGCGCTCGAATATGACATTTAAAACTATGAATAAAACGAAGAAATGAGGGTTGAAAAATAACAGCAATAGCAATTTAAAATCTTTATTATTTATACTATTAATTTCATGTGTAAATAATGGCGACAAACTTATGTGTGCGATTATATTCGAGGTTAAATTCTTTGAATTCGAGCGCTCGATTGTCAAAAATCGGCCCCCTGTTAGAATACGTTAACTACTAAATAATAATGAAAAATACTTTCTTTTATCAATTGTTAGCATTGCGCTAGGTATACATGTATTTTGTTTGCTACATAAAGAAAGATTATGCAAGTTTTATTATTCTCCACCAGGCTTTATCGCTTTTTATTATTGTAACATAACTTCACATTTTGTAAAGGTTTTGTGAAGAGCATATACATTTTTACAAATTGTTTTAGATTATGCTCACATACCTAATCTATTGATCAAACTGTTATATAAAAACTTTTTACAAAAAAAGATAAACCGACTTCAAAAAGTACAAAATAAAATATTATATTATTTATATGAGTTACAAACTGATATGTTTGAAGTCGGTGCCAAGCCAAATTTGGAAGAGTTAATACGAACGAGGCTATGTGTTCAGTGAATTGTTCTTCATACTATAGAACTATTCTAATACGGTATTGATTGCATGTAGGTATTAATTCAATCAAACAGAAAGAAAGTATAATCATGCGTCTTATGATGTTTGTTAATTTAATACTGATCTTTCTATACTCAGACACACTGGGTATGTGGGGCCCACCTTTTCAGTAGAAAAAGGCGCATTATTTAAATTTTCTATGGAATGTCAACCCTACACCTTTTACATTTTATTAAATTTGCCGCCTCTGATTTTTGACAAAGTAGTCGTGCATCAGAGTATATATACATAGGTAACACATTTCATCAAAATTGGATTAGTAGTTTAGACGTGAAAATGTAACAGATCCAATCACATTCACCTTTGCAATATAAGTATGTATAGATGTTTTGTGATTTTCAGACTTGAAGCTGATTTGACCGGTATTGTAACTTTTTGGCTTGGCACCGACTTCAAACATATCAGTTTGTAACTCATATAAATAATATAATATTTTATTTTGTCCTTTTTGAAGTCGGTTTATCTTTTTTAGTAAAAAGTTTTTATTTTTCCATTTTTAGTAGTTATATAAGTATCATAATCGGATAACGGTTCTCGGAATAATCGGTCAAGATGTATAAGAAAAAGTTCATAATACGGACTCAATCTAAGGAAAGTTCCACATATCATATGTGGTCTTCATCATTAGGTCCACTCCATCAAATTGGTGGTTTTTGAGAGGAAATGCCTGAGTTGCTTAAAAAACTACCAAATCATCATACATGTGCCTTTAAAATTGAGGAGTTCCCTCAATTCCTCATGGATCCCATAATCAGAACAGCGCCAGATTAATGTGGGACCATCTTCGAAGTAGTTTAAAATAGTTGAAATCGGACATTGAGTCTCGGAGTAATCGCTGAACATCCTACATTAAAAAAAACATCATTATCATTAAAACAATCATAATCTTCATCATCAGGTCCACTCTATCAAATTGGTGGTTTTTCGAGAGGAAATGCTTGAGTTGCTTAAGAAAACACTCAAATCGCCATACATGTGCCTTTAAAGATTGAGGAGTTCCCTCAATTCCTCATGGATTCCATCATCAGAACAGCACCATATTAATTTGAGACCACCTTGGAAGTACATCCTTTCAAACATAAAAAGAATTATTCAAATCGGACCACGGGTCTCGGAGTAATCGCTGAACATCCTACATTTAAAAAAATCATCATCATTATCATCAAAACAATCATCATTATCAGGTCCACTTCATCAAATTGGTGGTTTTCGAGAGAAAACTCTCGAGTTGCTTAAGAAAACACCCAAATCACCATACATGTGCCTTTAAAAATTGACGAGTTCCCTTAATTCCTCATAGATTCCATCATCAGAACAGCACCAGGAAGCACCAGGACCACCTTGGAAGTATATTCTTTCAAACAAAAAAAGAATTATTCAAATCGGACCACGCGTCTCGGAGTGATCGGTGAACATACATAAAAAAAAAGCCTAAACCGAATACAGAACCTCCTCCTTCTATGAAATTGAAGTCGGTTAAAAATGACAGATGATGTTGAAATAGTTGAATGCAATTGTATGGTAAAGAAAATATATGTCGTATAGTCTGTTCTTGGTGTTATTAGCAAATATCTATATAATACGTAGCGCAACGTCAAAAACTGTTTATCTTCTAACAGTTTTGACGTTTTTCACTATTAGTAATCAGATTATATGTATTATCTAACTAAAAAAGATAATGTTGTTACACTTGTGCATTATCGAACCTCAAAACTGTTCGCGTTCTGGGGGCCGATTTTTGACTTTCGAGCGCTCGAATTCAAAGAAATTAAGCTTGAAAATAATCGCACAAAAAGTTTGTTGCCATTATTTTCACATGAAATCAATAGTTTAATTAATAATGAATTTAATGCCGAACATTGTTATTTATAAAACATCATTTCATCGTTTTATTCAGAGTTTTCAATGTCACATTCGAGTGCTCGAATCTCAAAAATCACTCCCCAGTAGTATTATCATATAAGTAAAATTTTGGCCACTTTACTATATACCTGGTCTACAGTGCTAACCCATCCTCTTGTTCATATTTCTATTACTACAGATTTCCGCGGGTGCCGCGGGTCTCACAATTATTTTTCTCATGTGGGCGAATTAGCACTGTGGATGTGCACCATATGGAAATGTAGACATAATGGGATATTGAATTGACGGTATAAGAATGTGGACGCGTTAGAAAGGTGACGACATAGGAATTGTATGTTGATGACATTGCATGCGATTTAAAAAGGTGACTAAATAATTTTAAACAAAAAAGAACCGACTTCACTAAGCATCCAGTTGGAAACAACACCAAATGCTCGATCTGCTGTAAAAAATACTCAAATCACCATAGGTGTGCCTATAATAGTTGAAGAGTTCCCTCGATTTCTCCAGGATCCCATCATCAGATCCTGACATGGTTACAATGGGACCAACTGTGAAGTATACTCTTTCAAACAAAAAAAGAATTTTCCAAATCGGTCCAGCCGTCTTCGAATAATCGGTGAACATACATAAAAAAAAAAAAAAAAAATAGCAAAAACAAAGATCCCGACGAATTGATAACCTCCTCCTTCGAAATCTTGAAGTCGGTTGATAAGACCGTGGACGAAGTCTTCCTGAGCCACCGTTTATAACACACTGCCTGCAATCCTCCATTTCTCGGCGTATAATACCTATAGCAGTACAAGTAGTACAACTGCTTATTAAACACGATACTCATATTTATTAGATTGTAGACCGTATTTTAATATTTACTAGTAGATAAAATATAGGTCTTATTTACGTTGACTAATTAAATGCATAGGTAAATAATTGTAGTTGCTCATTGTCATAACGATTGCTAAACAATTCAATAACGGCAAATACGATACTTACCTGCTATTATAATAACATGCAATAATTGTTTTGTATACAAATAATTACATAACGTAGCTACTATATTATACCTAGGTACTTAACCAAATTAAATCCTAACGGTTAACAAACGTATCGACATTTTCTTTACATTAAGCTTCTAGTGTTAAAACTGGCGCTGGAGCCAAATAATTATATTTGGACCCCACTAAATTTCAAGACATACGTTGCAGCAACCGTCTAATAGGTAATTATACCTAATATTAAATACAGGCATCCGAGGCCTCTTGGACAACCACTACTGCTGTCGCTCAGCCGTGAAACCGTTAGATTAATGCTGGCCGTCTGTTACCCTCTGGATTGATTTAGAGCAATTGCGCTACTAATTAATTAAAGAATCAATACATCCGCCTCCGCCAGGCAGAGGTGGGGAGCGAGGATTAATTACAGCGCCGGGCCGCGTGCCCATAAACAAAAAGCCAGCAATAATTCCATTAAGGCCTAAAACTAACCCCGCCGTAATAAATCTGTGTGCGGCGCCCATTACTCGCGGCCGATAACGCGCCGCCCATCGGCCGCGCCGCCCGGCGCGCGACGCCACCACCCCGCGCACGTCGACGTCTCCTGACCACATCTGCATTGCGTCACCAAATTGGAACTTGCAATCTATGGAAACAACTTTTCCTATTTTCTTCGGCGCACCGTTACAAGAAGGAGGGTATCGCAGCGATGCCGGCCCCGCCCCAGGGCGGCTCCAATGGGCGCGTGCCGCAGCGGCAAGCCCCACGCCTCTGCCAGTGCTCCCGTACGCTTCGGTACCGACGCACGCGTTTGTTATCTCTTTTGTGCCGCTATCTCATCCATTGATCTCATCCAATCTAATTGAGCGTACTTCAGTGATCGGCTTGTGTGTGCTTGGTGATTCCTACATATCTACATACTATTAGTAGACAACTGGGCGATTTCTGTCAAGCGGATCAATAAATATTAGGTGAGTGACAGGCTGACAGCAATTGACTTTCTTAAGAAATACAGGCAGGTAAGCCCATTATCATTCTTTTACTCCCATTTTTGTAAACATTACTTCCATATTTTTATGAACCAATTTAGGTGTTAGTTGTAAAGAACACCTATTCCCTAGAGAGTTATAGACCTCTTGCTACCTTGTGTAACATTGGTTTGACTTAAATCTTTATGGTGTTTTCTTGACAAGTTAGGATGAAATATGTTGTTTAATTCCAAGTTAAGAATATTGCAATCTTGAGTTACCCCCGACATCGTAGATGAAAATGTAGGTAGGGAATATTAGTTAATTAATTAATTCTAAAGTTCTTAAAATGTGAGGCGTTTTAGACAAAGCGGGCCAATTTCATATACCTATATAGGTGGGTTTTTAAATTTCTAGTTCTCAAGGCTTGTGAATATTGTTTCTCACCAGACTAAACATGGCTAGTTTTTATTAATTAATAAAGCCCGCCAGCTTGAACATGTCATGCTCGCTTAAAAGGCTCTGCTTATGGTGGCGTCGTTGATCGGGTCGCCACTTTCCCGAAGAAAGGTTGAGGGAGGCGATGGCTGAGATATGCGTCATACTCGTGAACGGGTGCTGTTTGTGGAGACCGGTCTGTTTAGGCTAACTGGGGCAACACATTTACGTAACTTTTTATTAATCATATTTAATTTTAGTTTAATTGGCTTTAGACACAACATTCGGTGCTTGATTATCCATATTTTTTTTATTATATAGAATATATAGATCAAGACACTTGGAGACCTTATACATCTCTAAGGATAATTTAGAAATAGTATGTTTATTGTATACTAGAATCACTTACTTTTATTTTTTTTATTTAAATTCAAAATTTGTTTCTAACTGTTGATGATGGATTATTATAATTTGGAAATTTATGTAGAAGACACAGTTCAGGTAAGAAAGTATATCAAACTTGTATGCAATTCATTTTCAATAGTCAGATTTGGACTCATCTTTTTTCTTTGGTATTTTTCTTAAACTATAACCTATTGTTGGTTAATCTAACCTTGGTTTGATATGTTTTCTTATAGAACAACGCACTTATATGTATTGTTTAGTTTTGATGTACTGTTGTTTTGAAAAAATAAGTCCCGCCGAGTTTCTTGCCGGACATAATTCTTCTCGGATCAGCGGTGTAGGGTTAGAACCGGTGTAGTTTGATTTTTTTTTTCTCTTTTACTTTGACGTGTAAAAGTGCCTTTGTGGCCTACTTACTGAATAAATGTTTGAGTTTGAGTTTGAGTTTGAGAATTATTTTCACTATGAATGGAACATTGGAAATGCTATAGCAATTTCGACTTCATAAGTTTTTATATATTCTTTCTTTGTAAAAATATAAGTTACTTAAAAATTATTTAAATAAATACCTTACTTCGACTAGGTTTAATTTGATTACTACAACTCAAATTAATATTTAAAAGTATTTTTAGGCGCCCGTAGTAAATTTTTACCACGTCCATCTGCTCGTCCGTCTATCTGTCTACCTAGGTGTGCTTTTGTTCAGTGATCTTTAGTAAGGTAGGTACTAGAAAGCTGATATTTCGAGTATACCTGAGTACGACGCTTATTCATTGTTAAAAAGTAGAAATAAAATAGAGGGTAGGTACACACTTCCGATGCTGCCGATTAGTTAATTAGGAGGTATTTGCCCCGTGAAAAAATTCTGTATAAAATGAAAATATAAAACAAGTTTACTGTCGCATATTAAAACGTTTACAGGTACCTACTTATTAATAACAGATAAAGTAGTAGACGTCTCATGACCGCTTTACATAAGTTTGGGTACCTATCACATTAGGTTCGTAAACAGGTTGCCAAGCGGACCCCAGGCTCTATGGAGCCGCGGCAGAAAGCCGAGACAAACGCTATGACGATGTCGTGTCATAGGTAATATCCGTTCGGTAGGCAGGTAGGTATATATATATCTAATGATTATAGTAGATATTAGCGAAATGTTACGAATTTATTCCTTTTTGTCAATATTATAAGATTAATAGAAAAACCAGTTGTTCTTAATTTTATTATTCAAATATCTTGATAAAAAAAAGCAATATTTTGATTTGGTATGTACTTACATGAAACTTTAAAATATGTGCTAAATCACTATACCTATTTACTTAAACAGGAGATGAATTATGTATTTACTTCAATCGACTATAGTATCGGCGCCGGAATTCTTCTTATCTTACACCCCCCCCCCCTCCCCCTTACCCCGTTAATACCATAATCGTCCATTTTTGTATATATTTTTTGTTTTGTATTTGTATTTTATTCTAATGAAGAAATTTTACATACTATAGTATCGCGGTGTCGTTAGTTGGGTGTTACAAAAATAACTAAGTCTTTTAGTTGGGTGTTACAAAAATAACAAAGATTTTCGATGAAAATTTGTCTAGCATAATGAAAACTGGTCACCTTAGATGAAAATTTCTATACGAACGTACCCATATTTTGAACAAAATCGGATGTACCGTATTTGTGTCCATGCATAAAGATATCCCTTCTCATTAAGTACCGATAATGCAAAATAAAGCCTTTTAGGTTCACATTTAACACATTACTAAACAACAGGCCGTTAACTATTAATTAGTGGCGGTGCGTCAAAAATATTGATTATTGCATGCCGGAGCTGATTTGTTTCTTTTATTCGGGACATGTAAGAAAAGTGTAACATTTAAAACTTTCGTGTCTTGTACACATATTAACAGACATCAGGCAGGTTTACCACGACATGTTACCTTGAGTTCCGTTCTCATTTTTCGTTCGACAATGGTTTCACTAGTCATTTTCGCGGACAACTGCAGACTCAGCAAATGTCAACACAGTATGGGCCGTATTTGTTTGACTACCAGAAGAATGTGTCTATTAAAAAGTTAGGATGCTTTATAAAGTCTAACGACCCCCTCCACTTATGTTAGTTATTGTCAACGGCCCGACATACAACACTGACAACATCCGCGAACAGATCCGATGATATACTGGGGTGTTAACTTCTGGATTACCAGTCCCGAACCATATAAGAAGCAAGTGTCGAGACGTTGGAACTCGAGGTAAAATAAATTTAATTCACGTTAGGCCCGTCTAATATCAGTTAAAATGTAAAAAAAAAGTGTTTATCTAACATTCTAAAAATGAGGCAAGCCAATGGGAAATTGGTAATCTAATTCTATGGACGCGCTGCTACTGCTAGCAATGGCGGCACCGTTACAAATCAGTTCAATTTAGGCTAGGTGAGGTACGGCTCATTATTTACATTTTTGTATATATAACAAATAAGTAGGTAGGTAAGTGCTAGGTACGTAGAAAAGTAGCGATTGTGACTGCATTGTTCTGTGTTGTCGTGCGGAACGGAGCGGTGGGTATGTTTCTCTAGTAATTAAGTGTTTCTCAGCTCCTTACTGCTAAAAAGTACTGCACTCAATTAAAGCGGCCGTGTTTCCTGCTCACACAGCAGTAATGAAGTTATCGATGTTACTAAAAGTACCTGTTTAATGAATGGGGTAAATAGCAGACACGTGTTTAATATGGGTGTGCATCATTAGTTCCTACATAAAAAAATAGGTCAAAAACTAAATATTTATTTTTTATCATGCATAGGTATCGTTGTGTGATATTAGAGTGCTGATAAAATGAAGCATTTGAGTTTGGCAGTTTTTTAATAAAATAGTTCAAGTCTCCCACCTGAGTAAGTCTCCCGGACATATTCTAGTTTAATGGACTGAAAATTATCAAACTACTATTTCAATGAAGTAACAAATAATAGATGTAATGAAGTTTTTATAGTTTTTTAGATGTGCCAATATATGCTATTAAACACTCTTCGCAAAATTCAGGCATTATGTAAGAAGCTACCTCCGAAATATTATCTGTATTTACCAGCCGTCTTTCGGGAAAGCAAAAGATCGTTGCTGTTCAGTGGAGCCGTGGGTTCCATTGAACCGTGGAAACAAGCCGGAACAGACGTTAACTACATTATGAATAAGCAGCTTTAAAGCAATGTAAAGTCCACATTAATCAAAAAAGGTTAATAAAGTTACGTGACGTCTAACCGGTAACGCTCCTTAAACATCCTCCACTTCGTTTGCAGTTTTCTCTTTCTCCGACTTCTGGCATTTATCAATTGTACTTGGAAAGCAATAAATACAGAAACAATGGCAACTTCCATCTGAACATAGAACAGCGTTTGTCAGCGATGACGTGTCGTAGCGGCGGCGCTGGCGCCGGTGCGGGCGAGGATTTCGCCGAGCTCAGGTACTGCGCAGTGCGCACAAATACCCCAGTTTTCACATTATTACGGTGAACGCTTTGCTCTCGTGTCGATATAGCTCATGCTCGTGTACCATGTAGGGTACCTTGCATGTCAATCTTTGACCTGAGTTATTCAGATGTGGGTAAGTAACTGTAAATGAAAACAAATAAAAAAATGTGTTTTTTATAATTATTTTGTTCACTTTCATGTTTATGCTACTTAGTTACTAGAATCAAACTATTCATGCCACCTTTAAACATAGGACGCGATGCGACCTACGGTAGAAAAAATGTGTCAGACGCCATTTGCATATCTATAATACCTACTACGAGTAGGAACCTTTTAAGTAAATGTAAAATCGTGTATCTATTTAATCTTAATCGAACGCTCCTAGAATTTTCTGATTGGCATACCTACGAATAGGCCACATAAACTATGTATAAAAGTTGGTTCCCGCCGTCTTGCCTAAATTTCAGACAGTTGAGCAGTTTACACATAAACACAGGAGAGTAAAATTAGCTTCCGGCTCGCCTTATAAAATTAAAAAGCGCCGCTTATAGCTAAGTTTATGTGAGTAGATATAATTCTTAGAAGCAATGTTGAAATCGTTTACGCAGCATATTTAGGCTTCACATACATATATAACTTGGTAGGTACCTAAACCAACTGGAGCAATGTGAAAGTGACGACATCGGGGATATAATTCTTAACTAGGCTGCATACATATCGTAGGAGTGTACGACTTTGCCCGCATTTTGCGATCTTTTACTTTATTCCCAGGTTAATGGTCCATACAGTATAACTTATCTGTGCCACTCACACAAAAAGGTTTTTAAACAGGCGGGCAAATAAATGAAAAGGGTTCAACATTGCCCACTTTTGTGTACATGCGTTTAACTATAAAATTATTAACTTTATGGTCATCAACTATTAAATAATATAATCTACAATAGGCATGGCATAGTTGTATAGTATTATTAGTTTTTTAATTATGAAATTTCACCTCAAAAGTTATTTGGGCAAAAAAAATTTAATTCTTTCATACAAGATCTTAAATATTGTAGGGTTGTCAATTACTTATTGCCTTTACCCGACTGAATTATACTACTACCCTAGAAGTAGAACTGTGCTGTGCAAAGTCGTAAAAAGTGAAGCGCAAATACGTTTGTGACATTGCCCACTACCATAATCACTAAAATAATAGAGATATTATGTTAAAATTTCTTCTACTTCGTTTCTAAACTGCATTCTAGTTACAGTTAAAATAACATACGAGTAGCTGTAGGACTTTCCTAGACCGATAAACCACCCAAGTTTTTGAAATCCTTTTGGCCACCAAAAAACACATCCGCAATCACAGCCAGCTCAGAGCATGACTGAAGTTAGATACACGACAATCAATTTGTCAGTTTTCCTAAAAATCTGATTAGCTATAAAATACAGATAATACGAAAGTGCATGTATTAGGTACTTCCGTTTTGTGATATTTCGCTTCTATTGAAATGTGACGCGTTGGGCAGTCATGTTGAAACTCTGTTGAAAAGGCAAAGGTGTACAGTGTCACAGTACATACAAAAATGCTGGTGATCTATTTAAGGCCATATTGGTATCGTATTCTAATTATGAAAAACAAAGAAAAAAAAATCACGCAAAAAAAATTGTGTTTCACACAAAAAACATATTCTTCACTTGTTTTTAGTCGCAATACGATTCCAATGATGCCAGTAAACGGATCACCAGTATTTTTGTTACACCCAAGTATATCAGTCAAGCTAATTAATCCTTCGTGCTTGACAACAGACTTGTGGGTACGTAGAGTGAACGAAATTGGTTCCCGAATAAAGGCTATTAGGCTAACCAGGGAGGTCGTGATCTATAGTCGCAATCAGATGGCACTTCTGTAGATGCGTCTCATTAGAAAACAATAAATATAACGGCGAGATACCATCTCAGGAAGCAAGCGGCAGGCGCCGGCTGGCCGCCACGTACCCCGGACACTTTTAAAGGTTCGCTAAAAAACACACTAACTAATTTACGAGCTCAGCTAAGTTCCGGAACGTGATTATCTGATCGCAAATGTTTACGTTAGAAGCATTCTGATGTAATTAATTCCGTTTTGGTGACTAATTGTTGCAACATATGGACGTTTATGAATTTAAAATCAATAAATAGGTAGTTATAACTACCGATCTAGCTACATAAATCTTATAATTTACTAGCTTTTTCCCGCGGCTTCGCCCGCGTACTAAAAGTACTCAAAAAAGAGGTTCGGTTAATAATTCGCCATGCAAACTATTACCAACTACCAACCCCTCTAGGATTGATTTTCGGGATAAAAACTATCGTGTATTGTTTCCCGGGACTCAAACTATCTCTATACAAATTTTCATCTAAATCGGTTTAGCTGTTAATATAATTCTCCATAAAACTTTCAACCTCTTGTTGTTTTTCGGGATAAAACTATGTGTATACCAAGTTTCATCTAAATGAAAACTACCTAATGTTATTTTGGACTTGCATTGATATGTCAGTCAGTCAGTAATTTTCTTCTTATGTATTAAGATTAGATTGCAATTTGGCACAAATGCTTAAAGAATTTTCATGTTCAAAATATGAAATTTCAATATAGATGCCATTTTCGAAATTAACGTCCGAAAAAAACATAATAACGTCACACATATTGATATTTAGATATTTCAAACCCATCGCACCCCACAGGAGAGATGGTATTTCACGATGGTATTCACGTCCGCCACGTTGGATTTTAAAATCGTTGTTTTTGTAATCAACGGTCCGATAAACCATAGAAATAATACCCATGTTGATTTTCAGACTTTGTGACCACGTTTCCCCCTTTTAGGGGTTGAATTCTCAAAAAACCTGAAACACGTAGTTACTTGTTTATCGTTAGAAATACTCCTGTGAAGTTTTGAATAAAATAGTCTAACTAATCTTGTTTCACCATACAAACTTTGGACCCCCATTTCATCCCCTTAGGGGATGAATTTTGAAAAATACTTTCTTAGTGCACCCCTAGACTTTATAAGGAACCTACATGCCAAATTTGGAATCTCTAGGACCAGCGGTTTGGGCTGTGCGTTGATATGTCAGTCAGTCAGTCAGTCAGTTTCTTCTTTTATATATTTAGATTAACATTTCGTGTACCTAATCCGGCATAGTAAATGACAATATACCGTGCGGTATGGGTTTGAGCTCGGAAAGGGTAAATCGTTAAACGACTATCACTGACTCTTCTTTGGTCATAGACTAAGAGCTGGCTGCGTCAAATATGACACAATAATGAGAGCAAAAAACCCCGTCTGGTTAGATTGATATACTATCCTTATTGCTAGAGCTTTTAATAGGTGGAAGTCAGAATGACAGACTAGCAAAATTTTTGAATTTGAAAATAGTAATAACAAAATAGGTAAAAACTGCCGAAATTGTCTCAGTTATGATGAATTAATGAAGGACAGGGCCTTTATTATAATATTAGAACAAAAAACATTTCGTGTTATTACGGAAACAAAAACAGTTGGCGAAAAACTATGAATTACATTATAAGTCGTTTGGTACTACATTCCCCCAACATAAACTTTTGGCAATGATATAATCCAATTATTTATATAATTTCTCAAACCCAGATCTCTAGGATTTGTTTTCCTGAATTGGTTTGTATTCTTTGACCTCTACCACTTTACAGCTGCCAGATGTCCAGATCTACAAATAAGCATAGTATAGCAAACTAACTAGAGGGGTTTCGGTGCTCTCATTATTGTCATATCTGACGTGGCTAGCTCTCCCTCTATACGTTAGCAGCTCGGTCGTTACAAAGCTCGGCACATTACAGCATGAGTCATCCTTATTAAGGCTCTACTTCCCGTTATTGCTCTTTTCGCACAATTTGATTTGAAAAAGGGTTCGGTTGATGAGATGTAAACACATGTTTAAATCCAACTATGTACCTACGTATAATAATTTAGCCTTATTTACTTCGTCCGAGTAGGTATAACATGGTATAACATAATATTATGAAGAATCCTATTTTTGATCTTCATTAAACTAACAATGCAGTCTTGTAAAACCCTTACCAATGGCCTATTCAATACTTGATCACGTGTCTACTTTATCATAGTGTAAAAAAAGCATTCCGTATAAAACTATTCACTTGGGTACTGAAGTTAAACTATCAAAGTACCAGACAAACTTAACTTTGTTGTTGCCCCATACATTGACATGGGGCTACCCCAACTACAAAAATAAGCTTAACATCAAAATAACTCGTGATCTATCAATGGGTCAGTGAGGGCGACTACCAGATCGAGTGCTGTTGCGCAAAAACGTGGCGATATGTAATGAAGAAATACGTGCAGGATAGTTACTGTTATTTATTGTCATAAAAACTATTAAGTAGGTAGAGATCTACATAGTTGCCATACATATATTTTTTCTTACGTGTCGTCTAATAAAATAATAGTATAAACACATAACATTAGGTACATTGAGCCAATTAAGCCATAAGAAACATAAAATAATACGTTGTATAATACTACCCATAGGTATACTCGTATATTTAGTACTAGTCGACATCGAACTAACCTAAAAACATTTCATCAATGCCTGAAAATCGCTCCGCACCGCTAGGCCGGAGCACGGAGCACGAGGCAGTGCACAGTCGTGCAGTCGAATATGTAAAGCAATAATGTAGAGCCAAATATATGTGTTCAATAGAATGTGTAATGTAGAATATATAGATCCATAATATAGCCATGTAGAGTCGAATATATAGCAGAACGTGACATAGTTATTAAAAAAAAAAATAGAATGTGTAGAACCAAAATACAGAGCCATATATTGTCTAATATGTTTATAATGTAGGGTCAAACATGTAGACTCAGCTTTGTAGTCAAATACTTACAGTCTAATTACTTATTTTGAACACTCATTGAAAAATGTATTACAATAGTGACATAATTTAGCTTTTCTATATGTTACCTTACATAGACCACTCAGCGTAGGTATGTACTTGACTGAAAAGCTAGTCATTATGTCACGATTGTGTAAAATACTAATATCTGCTGTTGTTTAACGTGTTCATGGATATTCCTAATTACCTGCATATGTTTATTATTACTAGAGTTTCGTCGCCAATTCGCCAAGTGCTTGACCATAAAGAGACCTGGCAGCTTTTCTAGCTCGAGATGTATGAGTTAAATATAATAAAGAGGAATGAAATGACTCACTTTGCATTTTCATAGGTTGAGTATATATTTATAAGGGACGATTCAGCTAATAAACGCTGCCAGCCGTGCATGCTTGAAATGGACTTGTTTTGTTTGTCCTTTATTCCAATAAGTGTCCGGTATGGATATTTATAAATAACATTTTATTGAAAACAGGACCAGAAAGCTTAATATTTGTTCTCCATTCTCAACTCCGCCAAACTTTATATTTAGTATGGTATGACGGAGTTTAGTCGCAGACACAAAACTGATCTGAAGATCTATTTAAAGATGGCGAGCCTCTAGATAGAACTTGCCGAGCTTTATTCACCTATTTTTAATATTGAGTACCTTCTCTATTGAATACATACTTACTTTTGGTGGCATATTATGTATTTATTGCATTTGAATCGGTTGCTAATCTAGTCTACAAAAAAATATAAACTTATGTTGTGTATAGTTATATCGCTGTATACTCGAGTCATGCTACGTTAAAAGTGAAAATTACCAGTACGGCTTATTATAACAGCACACCTAGCAATGCACCGAGGAGAAGTTTCATAAGTTGCGAAACTTCTATGGAGAATATTCTCTGGAACTTAAATTTAATGAACAATCTTATCGTGTCAGAACCGAGGTAGACACACGCCATTTTAAATATTATGCCTGCCTGGTTTACTAATATGTGGCGTGTAATATTATATATTACACAAAATGTTAAAGTTCTCATGGGAACATTCTCACAGAGAACTTTCTAAGTTTCTTTCATGTAATTTCTCGGAAATTTCCGAGAACATTTCTGCAATTTCTGCAATTTGCACATTGCTGAGCACACCTCGTTTATAGAAAGGGCAACCTGTAATAAAAAGTAGTATTATAACCATACTCGTAATTTAACCTACTTGCTTATGAATTATAAAAAAGATCACAGTGGTGTCAACTGGATGTTTGTATATCAAAATGTTCTCCGCCCAGGCATTTTTTTGTAATCGATACATCACATCGCGGCGGCCCATTAACTTTTTTGTTCTTCATCATTCGACTAAGCAGCATAGCTAAGTACTCTTAAGATCGGCACAAAAAATAAGACGGTGAAGGTTTTGGAAATATTTCGCACTTAGCGCTGGGTCCTGGCGGACAGAGCGACCCACACATCTTGATAGGTACATTAAATTATGTCGTGAAGTTTCGCATCGAAAAGATTTTAATTTGAAAACGGCTAATATAAATAATAAGTCTTGCTTCTAAACATCATTTGTTGCAATTACGTGACACAAGGCGCTGTAATGTTTTAACTACGTCAACATTATGTGAATTACAATACGTATAGCAAGGGATACATGCACAGATCTGCCCGCCGGACCTCTCTGGCAGATATGGCCGTCGGACAGATCCGTCAATATATGGCGCTATACAGATCTGTCCACTGACACATCCGTGTCCAATTCACATCCGCTAGAGAGATCCCGTGGACAGATGTGTGTGTAGAGTATGCTATTATTTTAGGTAGTAGGTAACATACATACGAATTCCCTACTTCAGAAAAAATATACTTAGGGACAGTACGTATGCACACCTTTGACTTACTAATGAAGAAGTAAAAAGCAGAAATAAACAAATCAAGTGTTCTCGAACTAAAATTTTACGTACCTACCTTATACCTACACTAAGATGTAAGTTGCTCCAGAGGTGTTTTTTTTATTCGAAACCTGTTTTATTATCAATCCTATTCAAACGCACCAGTTATCTGGTCGCTTATTTTTCTCAAGTATCAAGATCAAGGGGCGACTGTTGGAAACAAAGGTAAAAACGCGTGGCGCCTGCGCATTAGGAGCCTGGTTATTTATAGTGGGATTATTGGTTGCGCTGCGTCTTTGTCTTGCAAAGGGCAGGCGGTGGTCCCGCTCCCTCAGACAATTAGCTGACGCCGGCCCCGCCCGTGCTGTCATGGATAGCTCAATATTTGTGTGAAGACAATGTGTTAGTTTTTGCCCCGTGTTGCATCCCTTCGTGCAACGCGATGCGCTGGCTCGTGCCCGACGTGTAATTTATGACATTCCACAAATTTTTGGGATTAAATTTAATGTTCTCGCAGTTTCTCTTTGCTGAGTGACGTCACATCTGGATGTCACCGCTGTTGTATGTTAGGTACTTAAAAAAACTTTGACACATTAAGGTGTTTTTTATACATTGTCGTTAGATAAAGGGAGATACATTGTTAATGGTAAAGAAATAACCTGTAAAATACCTTTTTTATAGACCAAAAGTGATTACCTTTGCATCCTTAGAAAGTAAGCTCTAAATTAGGTACCTACCTTTTGAATACTTAGTTCTAGTTAGGGTTTGCTCCCGGTACTAGTTTTCTATACAAATCCAGTACCGGAACCGGGAATTCCCGGTTCTCGCCATACAAAATCAGAACCGGGAGCATTCCCTAGTTCTAGTCATAGTGTGTATTATACACAGTAATACGGGAAATATACCGGCATTATTTTTATACAAATTTCAAATTCGGTTCTTAATAAATATCTGTATCAATCTGATGATTTGTATTACTTTTTCGGAAAAGGGTACCATTTGGCAGCCTGCGCTTACGCCTTTCTTGCTCGGATACATTATTGAATCTGTAAGTGCCTACAACGTAAGTACGAAGTAAGCGCCTTCCGCCAAATGGTACCTTTTCCAAAAAAGTGTCACATTTATTGACCTTACCTAAACAACATTTGAGAATATTGTGAACGTAAGGTGCTATTTCGATTTTAAGTTACGCCGGTAACGGTCCCTGTTTCTAATAGTATACGTAGTATACAGATGCCAGAAGGGACTTAAATTTTCTAAAAATTGCATGTTTTGTCGTCATCTTACAGCAACAAAACATATTTTCTTTTTAATGCCAACAGAATCCTTGTGATTCTTGGAGAATTCATATGCATTATAAAAACGTGTAGGTAAATAAAAACATCAAAAAGCCCATCGTCGAGAACCGCTCGTCGTCGATGGAACGGCAACCCGGCCGTTCGAGACGAAGAGTGCGCGAGAGCCGCGAGTGGGCAGCCCGATAAAGTGAGCCAGAAACTAAAACTAATAAATGCTATTACTTTATGACCAGCACTGTACTCGGGATTATTCTAGTATAACTAGATGCACGGATTAAATTTATTTTACATTGCATCAGGTTGTTGGATAGCACATAGAATAGCGATCGAACGATAGCCATGTTCTATGTGCTATCCATTCGTTATTTTTTTTTACAAATAAACTATTTCTTATAGCAATTAAAAATAAATTGATGTGTTTCCAAATATGTGCTAAATAAATCAATTACGAACGTTCAGACTGACACATTTCACTACTACTTTCGGAAACATGGAATAATTTTCCTGCATCCACCCACCTTCATAGCGTGTGATGTGATGAATCAAAGCCAGTCAAGAGTTAGAGGCAAGGTGAAGATTTTAGATCCACACTTGCTACTGTTTCCACTCACCGCTCTTTGCCCCAATTTAGGGCCACGGACACCTTTAGCCGCTATATTATAATATATGTGTGTGTGTGTGACACCTATACCTATATGAACATATACACATTCTACAATTAATCAACAGCTTCTGAAAAGGAAATCTTTTGACGGAACGAAAAATATCTAGGACAATTTATCCTTCCACACAGACAAGTTTCTCGTAGGTAACAACTTTTATTCTCTATTTTATTCTCCTTGATAAGTAAAACAAATTATAAAGAAAACAGCATAATAGCATGTATAGTCAGTATATCTAAAATATCTTACCTATTTTTAAAGAGAACCTTTTTAGATGCAACAGATGTGATAAATGTATAACAAATATTTTTCAGTCAAGATGAACTACCCTATTATTATCATTGTAATGTAGCCTTTTTTCATGTAGGTATTGTGGTTGCGTTACTTTCATTTGCATAAAGGCTTTAGATGCACCATTAATGTTTAGGCAATTACTTAACGACTACAAGCCACCAAACGAATTAGCGCTTTAAAGCTTAGTCATTGGCAACTATGCAATTCAAAGCAGTATCACCACGGCTACCTTAATACAGGTTATATTAACCGAATGTGCTCATGGAGAAGGGTTCAACAATAGTGTACATACGTAATTTTATCTACACTCACATTGTAAGTCAGTATCACAAGTCAATGTATGCAACTGTACGTAATTAGGCCTTAAAACACTCGTGTGATCTTAATATGAATCCACACTTGTATTTTAAGGACCCTTATTACGTAACAGTTACATAAATTACTATTACACGCGCTACTGAAAAGTATTTTTTGATACATTAGGCTGATAAGTGATAAGTATCCAGGAAACAAAAGTAAATTAAATGCAGAAAAAACGGAAAATGTTTTGATGGAAACAAACCTCGTCACAAGAGGTAGGTCCTAAATAAAACCACGGGGTTAATCCGTTCTGATCCCCAATATTTAATCCTTAAGGATCCGTCTTATTTTTCATCGTGTTTTATTTCGTTATTCCCTCAGGATAAAACATGTACTTTTTCTATTCCGTTCTGATCCCCTAGCCAAAATATAACACGCACACAAACAAAATGGAGGTACAAAAGTTTAAATAATATATCAATTTTGAATATTTTAGCTGTACCTCATTAGCATACTCAAAGTGAAGCTTAAGCAATGTTGTTATATACGCATTAATCACTTGGTCCATAACATACACATATATGGTGACAATGTACATAACTAAGTGACAAATAATACTAACCGGGTATACTTACTTTGGTATTTTTTATATCAACAACAACTTTTGTTGCAGTATTTGCGGTAGTTTTATACATTTGTTGTAAGTTAATTCAAATTGAACATGTGACAAGGTTAAAGGTTAATGGCCTGTACCCACACCTTATCTGTGCCTGTACCACTATTCACTCGACTGTCCATGCCTTTACAGAGTAAAAGCAATTTTTTGAGGGAATCAGAAAAGAAAGAGGGTATTTGATCGGAATATCCCTCGCCAGGGTAATCCTTAGGTAAATGGCTATCCGCTAACTATTATTAAAACACTTAAACTCTTAGTTACAGTCCAGTTATGGCTAAACGATTATTGGCTAGTATTGATATACTCTTAAATATACTAGAGTTATCAGTTCGATTGGCCAGGCGTCTTTCATTATATATAAATATTAATTGCAATTTTAAATGAGTGTTTCAGTTGAATGTACAATATTGATAATAAAATGGTAAGAGGTTTATGAGTCATTCGAATTTATATAACTGCGTATTTCGACTTCTCATCAAAGAACAACAAAACTTGTGATCCAAAGAATACGAATATTCGTATTCTGCGAATATTCATGTTTTTACGAATATTCTTATTTGCTGAATATTTTTTACGTATTCGTAAAAAATTCTAAATAAGTATGCGTAAAAAATCATGTGAAAATATTTCATTATTTATATTTACTTCTATGTGAAACGGAACGCACTTTTTTAAGGTTAACCTTTTTTAAGATTTGAAAGTTTTCTGCTACCGACCCACTACTACTAGGGAGGCACTTACGGTGTTGTTTACATTCAGTGTAACGGAATGTAATTCATGTTATTGCCATAAGATTGTATTTTATTAATATTCCTAAGCAATAAAACGTAAAGTAGATGATGGATGCCGTTCCGAAGCCGAGGCAAAAGTGAGATTTGGGAACATTTCGATAAAAACGACCTATGAATTATTCTATTATAAATTAGGCGACGATATCATTTAGTGCGGCTAACTGCCATAACATTTTTTTTTATCCGGTGCAATTCGGAAGAAAGCATGAAACTTTGGTCATTAACACAGTACGAGCCGTATGAGCGACGTGCGAGACACTGGCCAATCAAAAATTGTTTGATAAGTCAAGTGAAGGGCTGTAGGCCAACTTTTGGTACTATTTTATGGACATAGCACCTCCATAGCCAAAATCGTACCATGCCATTAATGCCTTTCTTACCAGGTTGAGGTATTATCATACTGTTTTGCGCGACAAATATATCGGAAACGACAAGTAAAAAAAACTAAGTTCATTTTAATTTTTAACCCAATGAACCCATAACGAATAGATTCTCGTGAATTTACTGTTACTTGTTTAATTTATTTGAGTGACTATAAGTTATATTTGCAGTCGGTGGCCAATGTTATTGCCTATGGTATGATATTGTATGGAGACTGCTATTTTAAAATAACATTGTACGAGAGGTTCATCTAGTCATGCGAATTTATAGAGAGCGTTGTAAAATGAAAATTAATAATTTAGCATTTTCTTTACATTTGGACATACCTAATTATTTCTTGTACACTCTCAAGTACATATCTAAATAGAGCAGTTTAGCATGAAAAGGTAGTCAAGACTTGAACGGAAACACTCTTCCGTTGCTTGGACTGATGAAGTTATCTTCATAGCCATCTCTAATCGGCAAACAGAATCGACGTAGGACACGTTGAGAAAATAAACATACCGATAAAAGTTTTACGACCATTTTACTCTAGTACTACAGAACATAAAATTATGATCAATAATAATTATAAGTACCTAAGTAAATTCATACCTATAAAAATTTCATGGAACGTTAAAAATTACGGCTTACGGGAAAATGGTAATATATTATAATGGAATAGCTTAGTAAGCCCGTTCAAATTAATATCTACTTTCAAGACTTTGAAAGCCTCGGACCAAATTCCGCATGCAATACTACTTACAGTACTTACACATTTTGGAAATATTTCGTGACACTTATTTAATTACTGTCAGTAAACAGGTCAACGGAAAATGTGCACGTGATTTAGTTACTAATACTAATCAAGAATGAATAAATAAACCCGCGATAACCGACACGAACCTCAGGTACCTACTTACAGTATATTGCCGAACAACACACGAACAAATAAATTCAACTTACTTTACAGCGAGTTTTATAAGATAGTAAATATACGTACCTAGTTTAGAAAACACTGTGGAATGTATAAAATTTAATACGTGTATATTTTTCTGAGGCCGCCAGCCAACAAACATCTGTCAAAAGAAAAATTTAAATTTTAACGGCCTCCTAGCCCAGTCGGTAGTGACCGCCTACGAAGCAGGAGGTCCCGAGTTCGAATCACAGATATTTGTTCCTGAGTTATGGGTGTTTTCAATGTATTTAAGTATTTATTCCTATCTATTATATATATCGTCGTCTAGTACCCATAACACAAGACTTATTGAGCTTATTGTGGGCCTAGGTCGATTTGTGTAAGATTGTCCTATAATATTTATTTTTTATTTATACTGTTTGTATTTAGTCAAATGATGATGGTGAGTAGAGTAAAGAGTCAATGATGAGTAACGTAACGACAATAAGTATTTCATTGCATGTTTGGAAAACAATATTTTATATTTTGAATAACTTTTTTTTAAGTGCGCTTGCTGAAATGTTCAACAGCTAGAAAACCAGCAGCCAACAGACCTAACAAAACAAGAGCCAACCTTCAAAAAGATAGAGATAATTTAAACAATAATTACACAAAAACTTTTGTTAATGCAAAGTATTTTAAAGTATACATATATTACTATTGTCTTCGGTTGCCGCGATAGTTATTAATGAAATAAAACAATTAAAAACGGATTTTATCGCGTGTACTGAGCTTAAATTACATCCCGACGTTTCGAACACTTTACAGCGTTCGTGGTCAACGGGTCGACTGAGGTAAAATATACAATTACCTCGATTCAAAAACTATCACAAATGCAAACCTACCCACATATTAAATATTAAACAAATTTAGTGTTTGCACATGCCAGAGGGCCTTTTTAAAAAACAAATGTTAATAATGTTAATACCTACGGTCAAATAAATAATTTCGAATATTTTACAAATTAAATTAGTATTAAATTATTATTAGTATCCACACTGTCCACCATTATGGTCTCACAGTCCTATGTCCAGCTTGCTCCTTAACCAAATGAATAACTGGAGCCCAAGCTGGTGGTACCGAAAAACCGTCCTCTATGTTGAAATTTGGATATTTTTTAATCTCTATCGCTTCTTGCAACATCCGGGGAATGTATCGTTTCTCCTTGACGAGGATTTGCGGTTTGTCAAATTTAACTGAGTGATTGGGCCTATCCATGACATACTCACAGACTGCTGACCTTGGTCGACGGTGCTTTACATCGGCCGTCCTCTCTGTTGAAATTTGGATATTTTTAAATCTCGATCGCCTCTCGCAACATCCGGGGAATGTATCGTTTCTCCTTGACGAGGATTTGCGGTTTGTCAAATTTAACTGAGTGATTGGGCCTATCCATGACATGCTCACAGACTGCTGAGCTTGGTCGACGAGGAGTAGCCGACTTCACTGACCTCACAGTTCCTGAGGATCAGTGATGTCACAGTTCCTGAGGTCAGTGAAGTCGGCTACTCCTCTACAGAGTGCAGGGGTCTACAAGCTGGAATGTGAATGTGGTCTATCATATATAGGCCAGACTAATCGGAGCATCTCTACTCGAGTAAAGGAACATAAGTATAGCCGATGTAAAGCACCGTCGCTCGCACCCAATCACTCAGTTAAATTTGACAAACCGCAAATCGTCGTCAAGGAGAAACGATACATTCCCCGGATGTTGCGAGAGGCGATCGAGATTAAAAAATATCCAAATTTCAACAGAGACGAAGGTTTTTCGGTACCACCAGCTTGGGATCCAGTTATTCATTTGGTTAAGGAGCAAGTTAGACATAGGACTGTGAGACCATAATGGTGGACAGTGTGGATACTAATAATAATTTAATACTAATTTAATTTGTAAATTATTTGAAATTATTTATTTGACCTTATTAACATTCTGTTTTTTTTTAACGTTTATTTATAGTTTATTTGATTAAAACCTGGTACATTAATAAACAATAAACTAAATACACACTAAAACAAAAACTCCCCCCGCGGCATGGTACCGTAGATGCTGGCAGCATTTCCCCGTATGGCAATACCGATACGTTGGGCGAGGAAGCTGCCAGCTCTACGGTCACCGGTGGCATCTATTAGCCTCTTCGAAAGATCTCTGAAGAGGCTCTGTGCACTGGGACCCCACGGGCCAAGGGTCTCGACGCCGAACGGAACGAAGTTATATTCGACGCCGAGGCCCCTATATTTGTATATTTTTAATTTTTCCGCCGCCTCTGCAGCCGCGCTGGCTCTGGCGGAAGTTCCGTGGAGATGAGCAGGGGCTAGCGTGTCTTACACATGTGGCTTCCCACACCAGCACCCGACCCATCCTCCACGGAATCAACGACATCCCATCCGGCCTCTTGCCGTCGTCCCTGAAAATACCGGCGGGCTCCAAAAGAGCTGGAACATTAACGCTGGCAAGAGACCGGCGTAGGATATCATTAAGCGCGGCATGCCTGGAGAAGCGTCCTGCGCTTCTTTGGCAAGACAGCCCGTGGTGTCCGAGGACGTCTACGTCTGTGCCGTTAACATTATTTACATTATTAACATCATTAACATTCTTGTATTTGACATTATTAACATTTGTTTTTTAAAAAGGCCCTCTGGCATGTGCAAACACTAAATTTGTTAAATATTTAATATGTGGGTAGGTTTGCATTTGTGATAGTTTTTGAATGGAGGTAATTGCATATTTTACCTCAGTCGACCCGTTGACCATGAACGCTGTAAAGTGTTCCAAACGTCGGGATGTAATTTAAGCTCAGTACACGCGATAAAATCCGTTTTTAATTGTTTTATTTTATACATATATTGATATTCATATTAATTATAATTTATATTTTTATTATTTATTTCGGCTCACGACTCTTATTTTTCTTTAATGTTTAATTTTATTTTAAATCTATAATTAACAAATTAATACCAACTGATATTCTTTAAACAAAGAAGACTTTACTTTAAAATCAGACAAATGATCGTTTTTTAATTTCTTTATTAGTTTTTCGGTTTCCGAAAAATAGTGGTGATCCGTTTAAGGGCATAATTGGTATCGTATTGCGACGAAGAAAAAGCAGGAGAAAAAATGATTTCGACGCGAAATAAAAACATTTGTCTGTATATGACACGTCATCCCAGCTGGCATACAAAACCAATGTATTGTTCGCGTGGAATTTTTTTTTTCTTAATTTTTCAGAATTAGAATACTATACTAATTATGCCCTTAAACGGATCACCAGCATTTATATTTATACTAGCTATGATACCCGGCTTCGCTCGGGAGTTGATATGAGATTACCTGGTAGATGAAATAAAAAAACATACTATGACGTAAAAAGTAAAAAATATACTTTGAAAACATTTTCTATATTTACATGTATTTACATTTTCTCATTATTTACACTACTTGTTTATAAACAACATTTTTCATTTTATTGTCCGGGGTATATATATATAAATTTTTCGAACTTCCTACTCTTGAGCAAGCTACATATAGCTGACCGTGAGAGAAGCAGGATTCTTTGAGGTTGATGCCACAATATTTCAAAGTTTGCCCTTGCGCTTTGTTAATTGTAAAACTAAAGGCTAATTTAATTGGAAACTGCAATCTTTTAAATTGAAATGGCAATTCAGAAGAGATCAGTGGTATTCTAGGTATAAATACTGTGTGTCCTTTGTTCTTTCCAGAAATAAGTTCAGCTTCAATGACATTATTCGATAGCTGTTTTACGATCATCCTCGTTCCATTACATAGTTTTGGGGAGTTGAGATTTCTGAGTAGTATGATTGGAGATCCAATTTTCAGACGAAGGCAGTGTAATGGCATTCCTGGTACTTGTAAAGAGTTTAGAAATTCAGTAGGAAAGTTGACACTTTCTTCAATGGATACCATCGTGTCGATCCATTTATATACTGTCTCTTCACCAGGTATTTTCTTTAGAATATTAAAATTGATATCGTCAACAATATTATTTTTAGTGGCCAAAATTGCTCTTTGAAATAACCACTCTACGTTGGTATAGTTCTGAATAATATTTGGATAAATTTTGTCGATTAGTTCGTTTTCAGTAGTGGCTATCTTACAGAAATCACTATTGAGTTCAATGAGGCCGGTCGTTTGGTCAGTAGGATATGTACCTTCGCCTATTTGTAAAAGTATTTTAGCAAAATGTGCTGTTGTTTCATCTTTTGATAATTCAACCCTCATGTTTTTTGTTAATTGCAGTATTTGTACTTGCGGCCAGAGATGTGACTTTTTTAAGCATGCATTGATCTCGTCTGCTGGTGTTGATTTGGGAATAACTGGAAGTGTTTGTCGAAAATCTCCTGAGAGTATGAGTAGAGCTCCTCCCATCATTTCAGAGTTTTTTCGCAATTCTTGTAATGTTCTGTCCATAGCTTCTAGTGATTTTTTATGGGCCATGGTGCATTCATCCCAGAAGATAATTTTAGCATTATATGATTTCAATCTCATGCCGTAAAAAGGAACACATCCGAGCGTACAGGAACAATGATCCTCGGAAGTCGGCGATCGCGGAACACCTACTGGAGGCGGGAACAAATCATTGGATTGAGTTACATAACCCTCAGATACTTTCAACCGAAAGGCACTACATACCCAGGATGGTCAAAGAGGCCATTGAAATTTTTAAATATAAGAATTTTAACCGGGAGGATGGGTTTCGTCTATCAAGTGTCTGGTATCCAGTGATCCGGAAGTTCTCTAATCCAAAATATACTGTTTCGCAAAAAAACGCGCGAGTTGACACTGTAAGTGTTGTGTGTCGCAATCGTGATCGAGTTACAAGTGAGAACGCGGACAGTAGTAGTAGCAGTGACAATGGACGAAAAAAGCGAACTCGAAAGAGGGTAGATCGCTACGGTGTGTGGGTAGACCACTAAAACTCGCTCAACGTTAGTTACTCCGTGATGATGGTGCATGCAACTGCGCCGAAATATCGGGTGCTCATAAACTCAAATATACATGGTAAATATCCCGTTTCGAATAATATTTATAATTTTAGCATGTTTTAGAAGTTGACCCCGTCCAGATGTTCCTGAGATTTTACATACCGGGAATTGTTGTTCGGCTATATTCAACGGTAGTTGTAAGGCAGAATGGGCAGTTCGTCCTCCTTCCATAAGTGTGGCTGCAATGCCGGATGATGCTAGTGCCAGTGCGATGTGTTTTTCAGCACGTATTTCCGCCAGTATTAGATTTATTAGAAACGTTTTACCGGTGCCTCCTGGTGCGTCCAAGTAAATAATTCCACCAGTGTTGTTATTTATTCGGTTCATTATAACGTTGTAAATTTTTTTTTGATTGTCATTGAGGAGTGGTTTGTTGTGAGCAATGTATTCAAGTAGTTCATTGACGTTGTAGCTTTTTTCCTTTGTAATTTCGTAGTTTAGCACACTGAAAGTATTTCTTTGTGGTGCTGGCATTCCAATTTCTACTAAGGTCTGGTTATTTATTGCTAAACATTTATCTTCTAAGCGAATGAGTGTTTCATTGAAGATGTCGTCATTGAATTCTATAGTCAGTTCTGGATTAGCTTGTCGGATTTGGTACAATATATCATCACTCATATTCCTTTTGAAAGAGTCCCATAGCTGTTTTGGGTTTGATGGGTTACATGTTGTTAGAATTATGGCGAATAACTCTCGAATTTGTTCAGCTGAAGCTGTGAGTGTGGCTTCTTGTAGTGTTAATTCCCAGTGGTTATCGTTTTCCAATAATCCTAAACGTTGACATGCTTCTCTGTAAGTCTGGCATATGTAGCCGTCAATAGTCCTGAGATCTGTGAAACTTGTTAGTCCCCGTATTTCGTGTAACAACATTCGGAGATAGAAACATTCGGCATTGTTTGGATGTACAGTGTATACTCGACCTATTGCGTTAGCTTTCATTATTTCTGGATGACCCTCTTCTGGCATTCCTTGTTTTCGTCGTTGAAAAATTTTCCTTGTTTTGTCCCACGTATAATAAATAGGGACGTCGACATACAGTAACGTCTTTGCGAATGGATCCGTTTGGCAAAGTTGGAAAAAAGATGTTAATGTTGTGTTCTGAGGTGGTTCGCTTGCAATTTTTCTAGCCGAGTCTTTTGTGAAGTAAACTCTCTGTCCATTCTCCAAATGTACTGCTAGATGTTGCACAGCTGGTTCGCGTTCGTGTATGGGAAAACTAAAAATCCTCCACGCTGCTTCGTTACTGTTGATGTATCTTCCCATTTGGTACATGAGGATTTCATCATTTCTATTATTTTGTTCGCTATTTTGGACTATTTGAAATACTGCCATATCACTACCTTTGTTTACGTACTTACATATATATTTAATAGATTTTACTGAATTGCAATATTCAACGTTTATGTGTGCTTGGAACATTTTGGAAAGTAGTGGGTTATATGGTACTACCCATTGATTATCTATTTCCAGTTCGTCTCTGCCTTGTATTCGTATTTTTGCTGTGAAGCCACCATTTTTCGGTGATCGTCTTCTATATTTGGGATAGCCGTCATCTTCAGTTTTTGTATCGTCCAAGTATGGTTTTGGATATTTTTTTGTACATTTTCCATCACTCATGCATGGCGCATTGAAGTTTAATGGTCCACATGGTCCGTGAATCATGTTTTTCACTACTATGTTGTATAGTTCCGGATCATTTTGTGGATTGGGAAATTCAGCTTGGATGATTTTGTCGATATCCGTGGGATAAATTTTATCGTGTAGCCATATGAGATTGTGTGAGTGAGGTAATCCTCGTTTTGCCACTCGATTGTATACATCCAGCATCTAACGGTTCCAAAGATGTGGTATTTTGTGATGACTTCAATAAATCTTATTTGTTTTTGTCGAAAAACTCGGGCTATCATGTCGTGTCGATCCATGGAGGTTTGTCCGTATTTTAGTTGTTCTTTGATTTCTGGCCATGATGAGTTGCATGTAAATGTTATGAAGAGATCAGGTCGTCCATATTTTCTTACGTAGGTCATGGCATCTTGAGTATATTCGTGCATATATCTTGGACTTCCTATGTATGATGAGGGTAAGATTACCATTGTTCCAATATCGTCAATATTGCCGTCATTTATGATCGCATCTCGAAGGTGGATGTATTCTTCTGTGCGTAGTTTCTTCTGATTCAGTCTTATGTAAAGCATCCGTTCTGCTTCTATTTTTGCGTACATATCTACCAGAAATTGTTGGAATAAACGGCGAGTGTTGAGAATGTGATTGTATATTTCATTGTCTCTGATCATTAAGCGGTAAGCATAGAACTCCTTGGAAGTGACTTTTTTGTTTGTTTTAGGATGAATTTGTTTTATATTGAAATGATAACCATCCTCTCCGTGCAGAAATATTAACGGATATTGAAGAGCATCATATGAACGGTGTGTCTCTGCAATGCGTTGTAGTCCTTTTCTTCTTCGTTGTACAATTATGTCACGGCTTGTATTTTCATTGTCCACAATTACGATGGCGACTTCATCTATCTGAGGTGCATTAAATCTACGTTCGTGTTCTCCACGTGGTTTTTTATCGGCTCGAATTACAATTTTATAGTCATCAGAAATCATGCGGTCTAGTGTTGTTTTGAATATGTAAATCAGTTGATTGTATTTGTGTAAGATCCTCTGTACATCTTGGATTATTTCGCGTTTCAATCCAATAAAATTTGTACATCGTTGATCAATTTCGTTTTCTTCATTTCCGATGAAATATACTTGCAGAAATTTATAGTCATCGTTAGGCATTGGTAGTAACGATCCAATTTTGTGATAAATTTGCCCTTGAATTGAAAATACATATTCAAATTTGTCTCTATTAGTGTCAGTCGAAGTAACACCGAAAGAAGTCATTTGAAAGCAGGAGTTGTATGATCTTAGATTTTGAAGAAAGTGTTTTGATTCTGGTGTTTCCCCGGTCATGTAATGTAGAAATTCCTGTGGAGGTGCTTCCAGTGGTGGTAATCGAATTTTTCCATTCATGCAACAGAGACCTGGTGTTTCTTTACTGAATTTTTTCGCGTGGCAAAATTGGCAAATGTTATTCATTTTTCCGATCACAACATATTTATGATCGTAATATTTCTTCGTCGGTTCGTAGTGGAATGCTTCCTTTGTTAGATTATCTTTTAAAATGCTCGATTCTTCAATACTTTTATTTTCTTTTCTTTCTTCGCTTTTTCCGCTTCTCAGGGTGCTCATTCTGGTTCGTTGATTTTGTAAACGTGTTTCGCGCTCTTCTTCCGTTTCATTTCTTCGATTTTCTTTTTGTTTCCGCCGTTTCGCTGCAGAACTGGCAAGATCTCCACCTCTTTTACGTCTAGGCATTGTATTCTGTAAAATATAAATTAAATGAACATTTTATAGACAAATATATTGTTACGTAAACGTGGAGCACGTTGAGACAAAGAAAAAAAAAATTTAATCTTCAAGCGGTCGCGCGATATTTTGTTTACGGCCAAAGTATATAGAAGGCATCGATTCAACGCCGCGCGACTACTTGAAAGTTAAGGAAATTACAATTAAAAGAAAAAAAAAAACCATTAGAATTAATTAAATACACTATTAAAAATACTCACATTTGATATTTCACAATAAAGGCTCACAGATAACTTTTTTCTTCTTCGCTTCGAAATCGAGAATTAATTAAACACACTATTAAAAATACTCACACGTGATACTTCAAAATAAAGGCACACACACAGATAATTTCTTTCTTTTTCGTTTCGAAATCGCTTGTTTCGCTGTTCAAATCAAACTAACTCTGGCGGGTGACACCGGGCTCTTATATATTCAGAAAGCTAGGCTCTAGGATATTCGAGAAAGTTGGCGCTAGGATATTCGAGAAAGTTTGGGAATAATCGTTCGTTTAAGTCCATATTGTGTACAATGAATGAAATTCAACTATTCGACAACAGATGGCGCCACTTTGGACAATGAATGAAGTTCAACTACTCGACAACAGATGGCGCCACTACACTTACTTTCCGAGTTGAAGGGTTGGAAAAGCCCTTATATCTTTAAAGACACAACCTTTAGGTTAAAACGGGAACTTTCTTGTTCGAGGGGGAATAAAGGGCTATCACACTATATAAGTCCCTTTATCGTGCTGGGACTCCTTTTTAAGTTTTATCGGCACGCACATTTTCTCAACTTAGTTTTATTATATATAATGATTACACCTTGTATAAACCTGGCCTTAGATTGAAAATGAATAAATAAAATATAATAAACGTTATTATTTCCTGAGAATCAAATGTTTCATTTTTGTTAACGTTAGATTTTTAGACATACTCAAGTTTGGCGCACAAGTACTTTAACTTTTTTCTCTTAGCTTGTATAACAGTCTCCTAGCCTAGTCGGTAATGAGATAACCCTGCTTACGAAATAGGAGGCCCCGAGTTCGAATCACGTTAAAGACATTTATTTGTGGTGTATGATCATCCTCAAGGCTCGGAAAAGCTTCGGTCATTTTGAAAACATAACCCTGTTTCGAACAGCAGAGACTACCTTATGATATTACGATTATCTACACAAAATATTAAAATTTTTATTTAAAACTTTATTTCACACTAAAAAATACATATACAAAACGCAAACTCAATGCCATAAGACAAAAAAATATTAAAATATCAATCGAGTGTAGTTTAATCCATTTACCACCTAAAACAATAATACGATGGGCCATGTGGATCAAAGCCGCTTGTTACTATGCAGAACACTTCGAACAAGTACAGAGGGCGGTCAATGGTTTAAAAAACGAATCTACCCAATTCGGAATATTTAAAAATTAATAAAAATCCCAAATTTGAAAAACGATTTTCTGTACATAAAGAGATATTTCCAAGTCATCTCACGAAAAATTCTTGAACTACAAAGCACAAAGTTACATATAAAAGATGCGCTTAAAATTGTAAAGGATATACATACTTACTGTTTTACACGATATACCTGGGAGTCTAAAATCTAAACTTATATCAAAATTTCAAGAAATTTTAAATAGAAATCCTGATTTTATGTTACCGTAAAAGAAATACAGAAGAAAATGACAGCCGAGCCACAAGCATATTGGAAGAATAATATACCAATGTCAACGATAACATATGCTTAAATGACATCCGTAGACTGAACGAACTTTTTCAACTCATAAATGGGTCCTAAATTCACGTCGTTATGGGCTCACAGGTGAAAATTTGGAAAAGATTTTGGTCATTAATTTTTATTTGCGACAGTGATTTTCCCCATAACCGGAACAGGGATATTGGAATGTCATTCATCAATAAATTTGTCGCAGTAATGTAAACATGTAAATTATAGTATAATAAATTTATAAAATACCCAATAATATTTTTATTAATATATGGAAGTCTCCGCTTTTCGGAACAGGGTTATGTTTTCAAAATGACCGAAGTTTTTCCGAGCCTTGAATTCATCCTACAAGTAGTAAATAGTAACAGATTTAGCAAACCTGCTTATATTTTTATTTAATGGAAGTGATTCATAGATCATCGGCTTAGACAAAAGGGAGAGGACCCCCGCTTCGAGTCGTTTCTGGTGCAAAGGCTGTCCATAGCTATCCAGCGCGGTAATGCCACGAGCGTTATGGGCACTTTTTCACCGGAAACGACAAGGGACGGTAGTAATTAATGACTGTAGCTTTTAGTTTTAGAAAGTATTTCGCTGTATTTTTTGATTTATAAAATTATTTTATTTAAACATTTTTGAGGCATAGTAGGTATGTATTCTCATTTAAAATTAGAACTAATTTAAAGTACTCTGAAAAGAGCATTGATTATTTTTACCTACATATTAGTTCTACAACCTGCTTGCAAACACGCGAATACAAAATTAAATAGGTACACTTTATCAACCGGTTACTCTAGTCCGTTTAATATCAGTTTTAGTTATAAATTGTCTATTTTTGTGTATGTATACATTGCATTATATGTATATTATGTACCTAAATTCGTATTTGTGCATTCCTCTATTTTTAGCTGCAGGTTAGTTATTTAAATTAGAACATGTTTTTTTTCTTTAACTTGCCCGTTTGTAGCACCGCCCACAATCTCTCTGCTTCGCCTGAAGGTTGACTGGTAGAGAATGCCTTATGGCAATAAGTCCGCCTTTTGTATGAATGTAAGGTTTCCTTTGTGCAATAAAGTTTAAATAAATAAATATAAATAAATACAGGTAATAAGGACTGGTAAATAATGTTTAGGTAGATAAACACTTAAACATCGAATTATTATTTTCATACAGTGGAGGTTGTAAATATTAAATATATTATTATACATACATAATTATATAAAATTGTACATGTTGACAAATCTACACGCCCTTTTGGTCTAGACAATAAAGTTTATATAATTATTTACCTACATATTTTAGTCTTAATCTCAGAATCGACGACATACCTATGCCTTGACTTTACATAGTCTTACAGACTTATTCGCTTAGTCATTCAATGCCTATTTTTAAGTAAATATTAGGTCCTTACATATGAAATTAGCGTTTTATATGGCAATAATCAAAACATTTTTTTAAATTAAAATATATATTTATTCAATCAAAGTACATGCCATCGCTATCTATGCACTTTTGCCATCTCAAAGGTAGTTCATTGATTCCTTTACTGAAAAAAATGTCACAGCGAGAATCAATAAAATCTTTGAAGGCCATTTTTACAGCCTCATCCGAGTTGAATTTTTTTCCTTGCATGAAGTTGTCTAAATTCCGAAAAAAGTGGTAATCAGTTGGAGCAAGGTCCGGAGAGTACGGTGGGTGTCGAAGACATTCAAGTCGTAGCTCCCTTAATTTAGCGGCCGTCAGACGTGCCGTGTGTGGTCGAGCGTTGTCCTGAAGCAACAGTGGGCTAGATCGATTGACCAGTCTGGGTTGTTTAATGGCTAGCTTCTCCATCATCGTTTGCAATTGTTGACAATAAATATCAGCCGTAATTGTGTGCCCAGATCTCAGGAAGCTGTAATGGATGACACCGGCAGTAGTCCACCAAACACTCACCAGTACCTTTTTCTGAGTCAAATTTCGTTTGGGACAGGATTTCGCTGATTCTCCCGGGTTTAACCATTGCGAAGAGCGTTTCCCGTTATCGTACAGAATCCATTTTTCATCACAAGTAACGATACGATTTAAAATCCCTTCATTATTATGCCGGTTGACAAGTGTAACGCAACAGTCGACGCATGTGTCTCGGTTTGCGTCGCTCAATTCATGCGGTACCCATTTTTCAAGCTTTTTCACCTTTCCAATTTGTTTCAAATGAATCAAAATCGAACGAATCTGCAATTTTGACTGCTACTTCTAGAATGTCGAAACGTCTGTCATCATCTATCTAGAAAAGGAATAAGAATGTAGAAGTTGGTTGACACGGAGGCATGTGCCCGGTCCGCGGCGGCTTATCCGTGGAGATCAGCGTTATCTAATCAGGCGCGTGTAAATCGCGCGTCGCATCTGTTTCGGCGCGCCCTTCTATTTTTAACACGGCTGTCAAATTAGAATACAAATTGTCTGCGAGCATAAAAACTATAGCCGGTATACAATGAAAGTTTAGCATGTGGTTTTGCCATTGGTTTATAGGTATGTAAAAACTAAACACGAAGAGAAGCGATATGTAAGAAAGCATTCCGTCATACGTAGCGTAAATAAATTGTTTAAGCATTACTAACCTACTATTTAAATAGGCACTATACTCGTATAATGATTCATGTTATTTGAAACAATGTCGTATAGGTATTATTAAAAAAAAAGCTTATTATTTCTGCATGTTTTTATAATAACCTTATAGGTTCATAATCATAACCTACATACGTACAAATTCATAAGCCACCACAACTGATGCAACATTTATCAAAAAAAGAGTACCATTAACCAGATAATTAAATTACGCATAATCTCAAAGAAAACACAAAGTTTAGAATACACTGTAAAATGTAACACCAAAATGGTAATGCAGTCGAGTCATAAATGGGCTTCAAGAAAGCACACGGCTGAGTGCTCGCATAGAACGTCAGTAAGTACAAGCTTATTTATTTATCTATGGTGCTGGCGTATTAGCGCGTTGAAGCCGCACGCCGCTTGGTGACTGGTGGCGTGGTTTTACAACTTGTTACCTAGTTTCAGGAGAGCCATAAAACAAAGTTCATCATTCTTACACACATTTCAAACAGCTTTATCATGATCAAGAAATTAATTCGATATTTTATACTACATAGTTTAGAAAAAGGTGTCCCATACGTAAGTAAATTCTAAGAAGTAAAGCTATAGGTCAGTCAAAGAATACTCAAAAAACGTTATAGAGGAAATGCTTGGAACACATTTTTTTACTTCGTAACTTTGTTTGGACTAGTAGTAGACTAGGCCGTAGCCCTTGAGCCGGGGGGAGAGGGGCTTTTGAAGGTCCCATTTTTCGGTTTTTCGCTTTTATCTCTGAAACTATGCGTTCTAGCAAAACCTTTCTGCAAAAAAAAATGAAAGCTGATTAAATTTGCTACAAGTTTTTCGATATTTTGTGTTGTAAAGCAATTTCGGTTACGCGTGAAATCTGAATTATTGTTTTTTCTCACCATTCCTAGTCAACGTTTTGGCCTATAGATGTGCACCATTATGTACACATATGGAGTACTGAACGTCTAAATAGCACAGATACTAATTTTAGAATATATACTTGTGGGCCCGCTGACCAGGGCTCACACTTAATTAAACAAAATCTAGACCATATTAATGATAAAATATGTTGCTAAATATGACCATGTGTTTAGATATACGAGTGTCTTTAAGGTTTGGTTAGTTTTATAAATTACAACCTAAACCATTTTTACCCATTAGTAAACCTTTTTAAGAATAAAACCGTCTTCAATGGGGGAAGCCGGTGAAGGATTATTGTAGATGATGCACTCTTAGATTCCATACAATTAAATAGTTTGCTTAACAAACACAGTGAAGAGGACAAATCGCCAAACGTGAACTATGCGTCGTTCAAGAGGTCCGTTCTGATCACCATCAGCAGTTCCACTTGATCAATGTACTATATAATTTATCACTATATTATGTATGCCTTTAACATTTGAGGAGTTCCCTCGATTCCTCATTAGTGCATCATTGTCGGTTATTAATAGACTTTATTTCGAAATGAATTATTATGGCAGTAACGCCTTATTGATAACCGACACTGACGTACCTTTGACTTGAAAACGTTACAAATGGTTGAATCTGATGTACATCGTTAAGTGAAAATACAAGTACATATGTGTAATAAAATAATAAAAAATAGGGTTCATTGATAACTAGTCACTTAATAGTTTTTCAATAAGTTTAATGTATGTTTAAGACAAGAGCTGTACATTAAGCTGCATCGAATTTCGAAATATAATGTGCATCGACGAATTTGGGGCGCCGGCGCTATCGAGCCGGCGTTAGGCTGCGGCCACACACTACGGTAGAATTAAGAATTCAGCGGAGTGATTTGACAGAACTTTACATACATTTGACAATCGCTTTGTATACCGAGAGCTGTCAAATCACTCCACTGAATTATTAATTCTACCTTACGCACGGATTGAAGAAACATTTAAATAAATAATTAATATGTTTTCTCAAATTACTATTAAATATATTTCCTTTTGTTTACAACATATTAAAGTTCTTAATATGTAGCAACCCACTATGTAAAAAGCAATTTTATCGTTTACTAGCGACCCGCCCCGGCTTCGCACGGGATAAAAAATGGTTATTGTGGGTTATCCCTAAGAGATAGACATATACCACCGGTAACTTTTTTGTAGACATTTTTAAAGTTTACAATAGTATAGTACATTATTTTGATCTATCTCGTAGGGTTCAGCCAGCGTTTGCAATGTAACCGCAAAAAATGTGTTTATTTACGATATCATATCAGAAACCTCTAAAGTTATCAGTGTTTCACTACTAACTATGTTATGCATGTATTATACATATAATATAAACCTTTCTCTTGAATCACTCTATCTATTAAAAAAACCGCATCAAAGTTTTAAAGATCTAAGCATACATAGGGACAGACAGCGGCAAGGGACTTTGTTTTATACTATGTAGTGATAGTGAAGGCTTATTTCTTATTTAACTCCTTCATATGTAGTATAGGTTAGTAGTATGAGTTGGAACTCATAATGTTGTGTTCCTGCCAGTAAGTAAGGTTTCCGGATAACTCAGAGGGTGCAATGTATTGACAACCGGGCACCATCTTGTCCACTTAGCCGTCAACTCAATGAATATTAAAGTATCGACGACGCGCAAGTGTCACCTCTGAAGTTGTGTTGCAGGCGTCCATAGGCTACGGTCGCTGCTTAGCATCAGGCGGGCCGTTGCCACCGTCGTGGAATAATGAGAATACTTGAATAGTAAGCGATTGCCGAGATATCTCGGGGCGAGTAAATAATGACATTTCCTTGGGTGTATTAATCGACCTTTTTAATACAGTTGCGAGAAAATAACAATAAATAAATTAAACAAATATTGGTAATATGTGTTAGTTGGTTGTTAGAACTTAGATTCAATTGCAATTGCGATGTTAAATATACAGGTATGCACTCCAGAATTTATAGAAAATAACACAAATTGCAGGTTAAAAGCTGGAACAGTATAAAGCAAAAGTGCGCCACACAAAATTCAACTTTTTTTAGCAATCATATAAAAAACAGTATTTTGCTAAAACTAGGTTATAACTTATAATTAGAGCTCTGGGTTGAAAAGCTGTGTGTCCGGGGCACAAGCAGCCAGCCGAGCCTGTAAAGCGCCGCCGCGAAAGCCTTTCCGTGTTGCCCCCGCGCCCGCCCCCCGCACTACGTCCCGCGCGGCCGCGGTCGGCGCGGCGGCATTGAGGCCCCGCCGCGCGCCGCCGCCACAATTAGAAGGATTCAATTAATGTGGAAGTGGTTTACTGATATTTAGATTTTATTTAGGTACTCTGAAACGAAGGCACTCAGTATTTAGGGAACCTAGATCTATATATATATTCTCCTAGATCTATATAGACACTTTCCTCTAATATTCGAAATACAGAAAATAGGAAAGGTTTTTATTTTGACATATTACAAGGAAAAACAAAAATCCTTTGTCTACACTACATGTAGTCAATTATTTATTATGGTGAGCAACCGCTTCGAAGGTCGTCAATTAAGCAGAAGACGTCATTTAAATATTGTAACAAAGCAATAAGTAAACGATACAGTTTTCCTTAAATATGTAAAATTTGTCGTACCCTACTCTAGCAAAGTTCGATGTAAATAATGTAGCGTGATTCAGATATTAATGAGAACAACATGATTGATTATAAAAATATTGACGTGACGCCTCGACCGCGGCCCATTTATCGGATGTACTCCTCGCACTTCAGTTTCTAAAAAGGATAATAAATTATATAATTTTAAGCTAAATAATTAAATTTGTATACCTCTTACACTATTGCTTATTATTATTGTAATTACAACTATTTCATTTACCTTATTTGATTGTAAAATATTTTTTTGTTCTGCACGTTTGTATATTAAGGAAATAATAAAGGCTTTATTATTATTTATTTTATTTACCTACATAAATAGGTACCTAGGCATATTTAAAATTCATTAGTAACTTTTTAGGGCTGATGTTGATAAAAATTTGTTGAACTGTGCTTCATATTTATTGATCATGTCCTTTGGAGCTTTATAACAAAAATTTTGAAGTACTAAAATTATACTGTTTGAATAACACTATCCAATTACTTGATTATGTATAATAGTACCAATACTAAACTTTGTGGATATAGGTTAAATAACTTCATAATCCTCAAAAGACATCTTATTAATTTGCACCACTAATTCTATATTACATGATCCGGGCGTCGGGCAGCTGTTCATCGGTGGGGGTCAAATTAGAAAAACAAATGGACTGACATTCTTAAAATTGTGCTAAGTGCTCGACGCTTCATACGGTGAACTACGTGACATAGATATACCTACATACTACACGGCGGGAAGAATTTGATAACTAGAGATATAAAAATGAAGAGATTGTAACATCGTGTACTTAATTCCATTTTAAGTTCAATTTTCTTCAAGTTTTTGGCCCGGCTTGTCAACTTCTGTCCGCCATGTACGGAATTATGTATGCTGCTAGAATCATACCCCTTACTTTTATCATATCTTCAGTCGGGTTAGCTAACGAACGTCTGAAACGAAGAACGAACGAACGAACGAAGTGTATGAAATGACTAGCTTAGTCTTAGTCTATATATAGAATCAATTTCAGCCTGCGGTCCCTAAACAATTTATTACGGTCGATGACGTAGAACTACATATTTGGTATAACGCAACGGTTTTTATGTATACCTATATGAAATTAAAACTAAACTGGTTTGTCTTAATAACATTATAATATAAGTACTTACCCGAAGCAACTAACGATAATTGTATTCAATAATTAGAATAAAATAGATCGAGGTAGCTTAGACGGTGCCGTATTCTAATTTTAAAATACATAAACAATACATTAAAAACACAATCTATGTCAAACATAACTTCAACGCACAACAAATAATCAAACAATATTAAAGTCTATTTGAGTTGCATCGGAACAATTTTCAAGAAAATTCTGGTACTTCTGATTCAGATGTTTAGGCGCTTGCTGTATTGCGTAGTTAATGTGTTGGAGTTGTATTGAAGTAGGATCGTATCTATGCGTGTTTTAAAGTTAGAATACGGCCCAAGAACAATCAAAACACGTTAAATTATTATTGTAGCCAGCCCTGACTTCAGATGACAGTAGAACTATGGGACCATCCATTCACGTCGACCATGTCTTCATACGTCATTTTCGTGTTTTACTTAGTTGTTAAGCCTAAATGTTTCATTTGTAACATACCAAATAGCTATTTGTTATTGGGCTTGGGTAGTGATAGTGACGCTGCTGACGAAGCCTATTAGTATAGGTTGTTGCCCACAACATGCAGTACCCACAACACAAGCCTGAGCTTTCTGTGAGCCAAGGTTGCTGTGTATAAAATTGTCCCGTAATATTTATTTATTTTAATATTTTCAAAACAGACACATGGATTAACTTGTTTCGACTACCCGTCGGAGATAAATGTTAAACGGCTATTACACATGGCAATTTGTAGGGCCCAACCTGTCGGGTTGGTAGGTGTAATTGCGCCTAGGGAGTAGGAGTCCCGATCTAGGGCGATCGAGGCGATCGGCAGTGCCCCGACACCCGCAGCTGTTTATGGAGGTCGTTAGAGTTATTTTACCTTATTTATTTATAATGTTAGCCATTTGCTATACATTACGTCTGGTTTTTTATTTAAAATAAAAGTTAAAATGTGTAGATTCGCTGGTAATTAATAAATGTATCTAGTTTTGTATTTAAATAATAGAAGGGTTGGGCAGATGAAGTTAGATTCAGGCAGCTCGAGCGGTCATTTAAATATCTATTATAATAAAAACAGTTTCTTTTTTTATTTAATGTATACTGTTATGAGTACTATCACCGTGCTGCACCAATACATTTTTTAGATGTTTTGAAGGCATCTCTGTAAACGTTGGTATGGGACGATTTGTTGGTGAGGTAGGGTTTGTAGGGAAAGTGTAATAATGGGCCCGACGCCGACAGGAGTTGGACACAACAGGTTGGGCCCTACAAATTGCCATGTGTAAAAGTCGTTTTACAGTCCTACCTACCATTTGGAAGCCGGCGCTTACGTACTATTTTATTGCTCAAATACAATATTCAATGTACATCGTACGTTGTAAGCGCCATCTGTCAAATGCTACCTTCCTTATGTAGACTATCAAAAGATAAGGGGAGGTACACAAAATCAAACCACCTACTACATCATGCAGAATTATCAGCAGCTAGTAGTATGCAAACCGGTTATAGCCGAAACCGAAATAATCTGTTATATCTGGTTATTTGGTCAAATTTAGATAACCGATTTATGAAAATTCCAATATTCCAAATATGGCTACTTTCGGTTATTTATTAAATGCTTTTATTACCTGAAATTGTATCAAAATCATAGTTTTTCGTCTGGAACTCTCATTTGTATACTTCTTTAATTCTATTGCAGCAAGCGATTTACAACGAGTAATATGACCTAAGTAACTTTCGTACGGCTGACCTTGAACCACAAATCTTGGGACTTTCTGTCGAATTGAAGATCGGTACCAGCTTTACTTACGTTACACAATTATCTTAGTGAGTCTTTTTGAGGTTTAGACGGTTATTTTATAAAAAATTTACAAAATTAACCAATTCGGTTATAACTGATTATCGGTTATTTTCGGCCATAACCGATTTCATAACCAGTTATGAAAATTGACCGGTTATTGCATTCGCTATCAGCAGCTCTATAATAACCGACCCAGGATGTTCTTCCTAATTGGTTCATATATGAGTATAAACCAACCACACTCAAGACATAAAACTACCTATACTATAAACAAATAAATTATACCATATAAAACGGGTCGACTCGTATTGTAATTTCCATACAAATGTATCTGTTCTTACGTGTACACTTACTACTAAGAGTACCTGCTAGAAAGTAAATTGCGTTTGCAGGTGTGTGTTAGTTGAAATGACTACGTTATATACAGGTACTACTTTTTACTACTCGTACCTTTGTACATATGTTTCGAAAAATGTATAAGTCGTATAATATTTATTTCATGGTTTCCTCCCAATCTAAATATCATTGTCGATAAACCAGGGTGTGAATAATTATGTAGCTGACACGGCTTTAATCAAAATAAAAACAAATACCAGCTGATGTAAGTGCTGGCAAAAGTATTGTTAACGCTTAAGTAAGGAGAGGAGGTTAGTCAATTATGTTTTATTGTTTGTTAAAAGTTGTAAACACCGACCAAGAGCATGTCGGGCCATGCTCAATGTAGGGTTCCGTAGTTACCGGCCCGTCACAGTACACCCACTCAAAAAGTCGTTTTTAGGGTTCCTAGCCGAAATGGCAAAAACAGAACCCTTATAGTTTCGTCATGTCCGTCTTTCCGTCCGTCCGTCCGCGCATTGACAAAAAAAATGTTTACCAAATATCAACATGTAGCACATAAATCAATCAATAGGTCTTTAAAAATAACATTAAGGTTTGTTAGTAATTTGAAAAAAATGTGTCCTCGTTGAGAGGATGCAGCATTGTATACTCTTTCAATGAAAATTGAATATTATCGGTTAAGGCGCTTTCGAGCTATCTCCAAAAAACCTATTTCACTTTTCTTTATTACGACCTTTTGATATATTTTTTTCGATAGTTAGTACGGAACCCTCCATTATGCGTGGTCCGTCACGCACTTGACCGGCTTTTTAAAGAGATATTTAGCGGCTCATGCGTTTTTTACTATGAAATGATAACATTTTGCGATAACTCAGAAACAGCTCAACAAATTTTATTCAATATAGTTTTCACTATTATATGTTTTTTACTGAAAGTATGTACGGTCAGCTGCAGAGAAAAAGGCCCACGCTGCATACAAAGTTTGTATGGATGTCTTTTTCTCTGCAGCCGACTGTACTATTATGCCTCACTTCCATGAATTTCCCCATATTTTTGGACGCAAGGATCAAAAGTTAGAGCGGGCACTTTTTTAGACCCCATTATTTTTAAAAGACCTGTCCTAAAACACTTACTTAAAAAGTGTACGGGAGTTACCCAAAAAAATAGTTAGGTACTTATTCAGTTTTTGTTTTGTCGGCGTGTTTAATACACGTACGCATACCAAATTTCTGCTTTCTATTGCTAACAATCACTGAGCGGATGTCCGCGGACAGACGGACATGGCGAAACTATAAGAGTTCCTAGTTGACTACGCAACCCTAAAAAGAACTGCCCTTCAAAGGTCTTACATTCTGTATTTCATGGGCCTCGGCAATAATTTGCTTTCAACTTTCATGTTTGATTATGGAATATCGTTAAAAAGTGTGTGATATAAAAGTGGAATCAAAAATGACTTACATAATTTGTGGATCATCGTCAAATACCGGCGCGACGGGGCCAGTGGCGCCCGTACGAGCCCCTCATTTTATTGATACCCTCTATCCCGCCGTCTGAGTCTGTCACCAATTTTTTTCGTATAAGGCTCCCGGCACAGATCGGAAATGCTTTTATTCTGATGACAGCGAACCTGTTAATGTGTTAATCCACTCCAATCGGTTCGGTTATTAATAGCTAACAAACAAAAGGTTCTCTGCCGCGCTTAATGTTTGCATCGGTGTATAGGGGCCGCCTGCGATCAGTTTGGGTCAGTTCCAACCCGGGCTGACGGAATATTCGCTACTTGCGAGGCGTATTACCTTAGGTATTGGAAGTAGGTTATTTTATTTACCCCAATTATAGTATGTCGAAATTGTTGTTCAAGGTGCAAGGTGTAACAAGTACTGGTACCAATTATGACTTTGACCGGATCACTAGGATTTTCTATTACAACTCACTCAAATGTGTATGTCCCGACTGACTGACTTACTCATCAAACCAGAACCGAAACTACTGATGCTAGAAAGTTGAAAATCGCAGATTAGGTTTTTTTAAAATTGGACACCTGAAGGGGTTAAAAGTAATTGAACGTTTGTGTGGGTAGAGTTTAATATTTATTTGAGGTTAAAGACTTGGAACTTCGTACGTTTCGTACTAATTAAAAACAGTACCTAAAGGTATACTATTTTGCAGAAACTAACAATAATTTTATTAGTTAGTATACGTATGTTGAGAGATCGTTTCCTTTTGAATTGCATAAGTAGGACACTTTTTTGATATTTTATGTTTCATTTGTAAATAATTCACCGTAATCTAACTGCTGTTTCGCGATTTTTGCTTGGAGAAGTAAAGAAAGTAAGATTTTTATCGATTAAAATAATGTTGAACTATTAGTGCTATGCTGAAGTATGTTAAATATATAAAAACGTTGGAAAATGAGTCGTCGAAGGAATAAGTGGAACAGTATTTTTTTTTATATATTTTATGCAAGAGTATGTTGAGTAAGAGCAATTAAAAAAAATGCTGAAGTTTAGGTGATATTTTAAACATCTCATACAAATAAATATGTAGAAATAAAATTGACTTTATGCTTAATTCAGAAATAAAAAAATATTATAGGGCGTGAAAAAAAATAATAATAATAAATCAAGTGACAAATTTGCACGAATCAACCTCCTCACTGTACAAGCTCTGTAAGAATTGAGTTTTCGGATAAAATGCATTCCATTTGCGGTAAGTACTTGATTATACAATACAAATACTCTTTATTGAATACCTCAAAAAGAAAACCAGTACAGAAAATGCATAAAGTCAGAATAGAGGTAAACAACAAGCGGTCATTATTAGCGATTTTCGTTTTTTAATCATTACCGGACTCTTAATAGGAGTAAGGGGTTGATGGAGTGTACATCTAACATTGGCCCAAAATATTTATTACTAAGTAAGGAAATTAAAGGGTACCACCAGACGATATAAATACTTTATTCATATAGTTTTAAACATATTTGCACAATACATAACATAGGAACAAATAAATACAAAATGCGTGATAAATACGAGTACACTAAACATGATGCCCGTAGTAGTAAAGTTTGATTTTATATGGTGACACATCGGCTCTTTTAGCAATCGGGTGCAAGTTCTGTGCAGCGTGCAACACCACAACTGTCGTGATGGTTAGTTGAACATATTTGCAAAATAAAAATTAGTGAGTCCATTTGGTACTAACGAGCAAAACGAAGATGTAACAAAAACACTTAGCTGTCTCTTTATGTCCTATTTAGTTACTTAAATGTAGCTAAATATTGTCTATTATTTTTTAAATAAATACTGTATTGACAAATATAAGGACAACTGCAACAAGCCGTCATTCTTGTTTTATTTGCTTTTTTTTTTATGAAATAGGAGGCAAACGAGCAGACGAATCGCCTGATGGTAAGCAATTAACGCCGCCCATGGACGCCTGCAACACCAGAGGGGTCACAAGCGCGTTGCCGGCCTTTAAGATGGGAAAAATATATAAAAATGCTTTAAAAACATAAATTATTTATTATGTTGTAGATGATATGGTGTTAAATCAATTACTAGAATTATTTTTTCGGATCACTTTTGATTTCATAAACTGAGAGGCCATACACAGGAGCAACGAAAAATACTCTTGGACAAATATACATACGAGAAAACGGTATGTCCATGAGAAAGATCGCTAAAATCGTGAGGGTGTGTGTTTCTGCGATTTAAATTGCATTAGAAAGTTTGGGTAAGACTTTTCTTTTAATGACAAGTCGAAAAATCGTCGAAAAACTGGCTCGAATAATCGCAATATCGACTCAAAGATACATCGAAAAATCAAAAACTCACTCAGTGCTTCAATAAGATATGTGGAAAAAAGTAGAGAACTTCTGCAGGAATGGTTCAAAGGGCCAAGAATCGCAACGACTGGGTAGCCGTCGGAAGCAACGGAAGCCAAACCAACTCCAAAATAGGCTGCAAAAGTTAAACACCGTCTTCGAAATTTATATGACACAGTTTTACTTAAAAATGAACAGTGCATAATTCTAAGCGACGAAAACCCCATCAAACTGGATTTTTTGTTCTACCGGGCCTGTAGTACTCTACTATTCGCAAAGGAGAACACCTGAATGAGAACAAAACGTCATTTTTTTCCGAAAAATTTGGATCTAAGACAATGTGTGGTAGGTAATATGCGAATGCAGTATGAAATCTACGGCGTTCGTCACTACTTCCACGATGACTGCCAATCTTTACATAAAGAAGTGTGGACAAAATGAATTTTGTCACTGATTAGACGCCACAGGGTCTCTACTTTATTTTGGCCCGATTTGGCTAGTTGCCACTGTGCCCCCTGCATCGGAGAGTGGATGGAAACCCACGACGTGCGTCATGCTGCTAAGAATATGAATCCGCCAAATTACCCTTAGGTACGTCCCATCGAGGACGTGATGGGCAATCATGAAGAGAAAACTTCGGCAAAGCTTCACGGAAGCGGATTCCGTAAAAAAAAAAAAACTTGGCTCAAGCGTCGAAACTGGTCACAGTAAACGTTGTCCGAATCTGATGAGAAACGTCCGAAGCAAACGACGAAAAGTCGCCCGAAAGCAAAGGTTACAGGTGTCTTAGTCAACACTAAAACGTTTAAAAAGGCCTTCCAACCAAATGCCCAAAACATACTTACGCAAAATAATAAACTTTTAAAAAGTTATTACACATTTCACTTGTCCTTATAATTGTCAGTACACTCTTTAATGCGTCAAAAGCATGTTACTCGTATTCTGTGAATTTCAACCTCCTATCTCTTACAGTTCAAAAGATAATAAACTGTAAAGGGCGGATAGACTGACAGGCGGACGGACGGTGTAGGTTCAAGTAAGGACTCCTTTTGAACTGTACGTAAGTATACGTAGGTACGTAGGTATACACATAAAGTATGTAATTATGCAACGCTCCGGTACCTATTATACTGTAAACAAAAGACTTTAACGAGCCTTTAACCCAACAGTCTTGGATTTCGTTTCGATCCTATATTTTCCATAGATACCTCCTTTATCGTAATTTTTCTGTTTCACTCATGGAAAAAAGTATTGTATTTTTAGAATTAAAATTATAATGCTCTCTATTCCTACATACATAGTATGTTATACTTGTATTAAACAATACCTATCTGGACACATGTAATTTTCTTTCTTCGTAACGAAGCCTAAGAATATCATGTGATCGCGAATCGCTCTGCGTTTTGAAGTCAAGTGTCTTCTTTCTCACAGAGGGCCCGCGGCCTCATTAATTACCTTCCATTGAGAGCTGACAAAAAAAAACTTAAAAAATGTTGTCGCGGCTTAAGAGCGGCGGCGCCAGCGCCGGACAGCAGAGGAGAACGCTGGCGCGGGGTCGGGGGGCCGCGGGCCACTAATGCAGGCGCCACGCGATAAGCAACTCCCAGCTGACGTATGGGAAAGTGTCCCCTCGAACCTCCAATATCTGAATCGGGCTCATCATTACCATAATAATTCGACCGGGCGGGATAAGTACGAGCAGACGTATTTCTGTTTTCGGATGATATCTTATAGCTTATGTATCGATGTAGATTGAATAATAAAATACTTACTTATACCTAGTTATAGCCGGGTCGGCTCTTACTATCTTCAGAGCGAGTAAAAAGCAAGTTATGTCTCGATCACGACTATTAATACTGATATCTGATATTATTTTACAACCTGTCGGTTTTAAGTTTCTATTATAATAAGACGCTTTTCCTGAGCGACATGTAAGAAACTTTTATAAGTTGCATTTTGCTGAGTGCACAATATGAGTCGGTACCAAGACCATTGCAAGACTGAAAACCATCCGTGAAAAGAAACCATTCTTCAGGCCCCCGTTTTGGATTTAGCAATTATCCCCATTAAGAAATAAATTATAAAAAGAAATGAGGTTAACTGTCATATATATTACCCCAGAAATCAAAAAAATTAAAATACCACTAGTAAGCAATTTATCCCAGTAAAGATATGGTTTCACTAAAGATCTAATTATCCTGATTTTTCTAATTTAATACTGATGAGATATTTATAATTAAATACTTATAGATCACAATATATTCATCACATCAAAAAAAAAAATGTCTAATTCTTAACCATTTTAATAAATAATGAAATATATTTATTTTATCAACAATAGACACTGAATTACCTGCCACATCTAAAATAGAAAAGCATAGTTGGAGCAGCGTCTCCGCGGAGACCGCAGCGCGGCTGCAGCGCCTGCGTAAGGTATGCTGACGATCCGTAATGACGTTATGTGTCACGACTGAAAATATTTACTACGACCATAATTTGTGTTTTCAACGATTAAAACTAAATACGTGTGTGTTCGCATAGTGAAAGTTACTTCTATCAATTTATTATAATCATAAGTTTCATACGGTTCTTCTCGCAGTGACATTGTGTAGCGACATTTACTAAGTATCTTGTTTTTATTGATAGGTTGTTTTATTATTGTAAGTTTACTCTGTTTTGCCTTTTTACCTTGTATTTTTAATCTAGAGTAAGATGCAGCCCGCGACACAACCCGGTAGCAGCACGTCCAATAGTTTTATTTGTCAATTATGCCAGAGATCTTTTAAAAGTACAAAAGGCCTCAATATACACTTTTCAAAAGTCCACAGACTCTGTGCAAGTCAAAATTCTACATGTAGCAACAATCATCCAATCAATCCGCTTCCTTCTGTGCCCACAGTCAACCAACCAGCTGTACCTTTTCACCTTCACCTTAGTCATCTCAAAAATAATGTTTCTGTAGTTAAGAGAATACCCCGCGGGGCCAGAATATCGGTAGCCTCTCACTTATCCCGTCTCATAGAAAACTGTGTAGAAAAAAATACAATCACAGACTGGCATAACCTACTGTCATTCCCATACAATACCCTCCATGCCCAAGAAGATGATGCGAGCATATCGCTGACCCAGAAAATAAAGAACAACTGCGTAAATAATCCTCTACCACCATTTTGTAAAAATAAAAATAACCTAATTTTCGATCGACCGAAACATATTCAAAGGAAAATCAGTGACGGTGACCTTAAAGGTGCTGCTCGCCTCCTCTTCTCAAGCGACGTGCTGTCACCCAACAACCCAGACACCCTTTTGGCCCTACAGACTAAACACCCCCCAGGTCCCCCTTCACCCTACTTTTTGGACCCACCAATGGCGAACCAGGCCTGCCTACAAATTAAGAACAGAGACGTCATAGAAGGCATACTTTCATTCAAAACCGGTTCTGCTGCAGGCCTGGACGGTCTATCACCACAACATCTGAAGGACCTCATATCTCACTCGGTAGGCGATACGGGTGAGCGCCTTGTAGACTCCATCACTAAATTGATAAATTTAATGTACACAGGAAACGTGAACCAGGACATAATTCCAATTTTATATGGAGCCAACCTCATAGCTCTTTCTAAAAAGGACGGAGGGGTAAGACCGATCGCCGTTGGTTCTACGCTCAGACGTCTCGCCTCAAAAATTGCAGTTAGGTACATAGTTTCAAAATTAAAACCCCTTTTCGAACCGGTCCAGCTCGGCTTCGGCGTCAAAGGAGGATGTGAGGCGGCAGTGCATGCCTTACGTACTTACCTCTCTAGCTCAACTTGTGACGTGCTGATCAAAATTGATGTTCGGAACGCTTTTAACTCTGTCAACAGGGACACCTTGCTGACAGAAGTCAAAAACAACATACCTGAAGTGTACAATTACCTTCTACACTGCTATTCTGACCCAAGCAAACTTGTATATCGGGACAATGTACTATCCTCAGAAGTTGGCTGTCAGCAAGGCGATCCTCTCGGGCCGGCAATATTCAGTTTGGCAATTAACCCAATTATCCAAAATTTGAAATCAAAATTTAACGTTTGGTATCTGGATGATGGAACCCTTGGAGGCGATTTAGATTCCGTACTCTATGATCTCTCGACAATTAAATCAAAATTCGAATCTGTTGGCTTAGACCTTAATTATAGCAAATGCGAACTTTATTTACATAACTCTTCTCTAAACTCTACAGAAGTACAACAAAAATTCGACCTCTTGACCCCTAACATAAAAATAGTAAATAAAACCTCCCTATGCCTCCTAGGGTCCCCCATCTTCGAAGAATCATTTCCAAAATACGTTTCGGACTCTATTTCCAAATTTAAAAATTACGAAAGTCGTCTTTTAGACATATCTCCCCACTTTGCTTTATCTATAATAAAATTCTGCCTTTTTGTACCTAAATTAACCTACGTACTTCGTTGCTGCCCTTTTACAAAATTCCAAAATTTACTTACACCCCTTGACGACATAGTAAAACTGAATCTGGAATCCGTTTTGAACGTGCAACTGAGCGAAGATTCATGGACTCAAGCATCCCTTCCTATCCGTTTTGGTGGGTTAGGGATCCGCAAAATTTCAAGTGTTTCTCAACCGGCGTTCTTGTTGTCCGCACATAGCTCGGCAAAACTCATAGGAAAAATTCTAAGGGCTTGCCCTTCAAACTATGAGATTGCCGGACTTGCGGAAGCCAAAAACGCCTGGTCTGCTGCCTGCCCGGGAAAGGATTTTCCTGAAAATATGACTTCCCAAAGGGCCTGGGATAACATAGCGAACCAAATTTCTTATGACAGTCTTCTAAGCCGCAGTACAGGATCCGAACGTGCCAGACTCCTCGCTGTGGGGACCAAAGAAGCTGGCGCCTGGCTACACGCGTACCCGTCCGTACATACGGGTACTTTTTTAGAACCCCACACGCTACGCGTTGCTACCTGTCTGCGGCTTGGCGTCCGGGTCTGCGCTCCCCATAGGTGCCCCTGCGGCACTGACGTCGATGCTTACGGACATCACGGGCTGTCCTGCCAAAAAAGTGCCGGCCGTTTCTCCAGGCACGCCGCGCTTAATGACATCCTCCGCCGGTCTCTTGCTAGCGTCAACGTGCCGGCGCTCCTTGAGCCCCCCGGTATCCTCAGGGACGACAACAGGAGACCGGATGGGGTGTCACTGATTCCGTGGACGATGGGACGGGTGTTAGTTTGGGATGCCACGTGTGTTGACACGCTGGCCCCCTCTCATCTCCACGGAACTAGTTCCAAAGCCGGAGCAGCTGCAGAAGCGGCCGAAAAGGGCAAAATAAATAAATACAGGGATCTCGGCTCTGAATACAATTTCGTTGCTTTCGGAGTCGAGACCCTTGGCCCGTGGGGTCCGAGCGCCCACGCCCTATTTAAAGAGCTATCAAAGAGACTCATCGACGTTACCGGTGACCGTAGGGCTGGCAGCTTCCTCGCTCAACGTATTTCTATCGCAATACAGCGGGGTAATGCTGCCAGCATCTACGGTACCATGCCGCGGGGGGACGCATTATTTTAGGATTTCTTTATTTTAGATTTAATTTTAGTGTTATCTTGTTTTAATTTATATGTAATTTTAATTTTTTAGTTAGATTAAATGTACAATTTTAGACTTGTATAAATACATGAATAAAACTACAATGAAATCTTTTGTTAAGTACATATATTATATATATGTGTAAGACATAAGAAGCCTTTATTATATATATGTGTAAGACATAAGAGGGCTTTTCACGCACAAGTTCCTAAATAAATAATTTAAAATATTTAGGGACTAATAATAGCTGCTTCTTAAATCAATAACTTTTTCTTGGTAAGCATACCAACTAATAATTAATCCATTGAAAAAGATGGCAAAAGTTACGACATGAAACCACTAAATGTACAAAATGTGTAGCGGGGATGATTAATGTAAGTCTTAATTTGCGAGAAACAAATAGTAACATTTTATTTATAAGCCCATTATGTGTTCTCAAAAATAATTAGGACACAAATATTGCTGAAAAAACTTTTATAACATGTTAGTGCGTACCTACATAAATAGTACTGATATTTTGTTTCATTTCATAGAACCAATTAAAGTATTAGGTACCAATTATTTATTGCTGGTAACTTACTCATTGTCAATAAATATGTAAAGTCAAGAGCGATAAAACAGGACATCATGCTTACAGATGTGCAAGTTGCGGAAACTTTCTAAATAATTGGAAATATTCTCGGAAATTTCTAGAAAATTTTATAAGAAATATAGGAAATCGGAAATTTAAGAAATGGAAAGCTTCAAATCCCCTACAAAAATGTAAGAATTTTCCGAAATTTTCATATGTGGAAAATTTCGCAATTTTGGAAACTTTCCCACGGCACATCAGTAATCATGCTACGTTCAATAAGTTTTTCGAAAGATACATCTAGCTCTAGGTTGAAATTTGGATGAACAATAACACTAGATTATTGCAAAGAGGTCCGATCACCTACCACCTGGGGCTTGCCAAGTTATCGAGCCAGGAGGTGGCTGGCCTATCCCTAAGTTGGCCTCTGAATATTATATGCCGTCGTAATAATGACCGAAGATAGTAACTAATAGTACTAAAAGTCAAAAGGTGTGTGGTTACTTCGTGGTTACTCGCGAAGATATGCATTTACCCCTTCCAGCCCATATATCATAATTATCTGTTTGGCCCCATATTTGACTAATAGAGAATGCCTTGAGGCATAAGTCCGCTATTTATACGTATCATCACACATTTATTAAATGCCGATATGGAATTATTGCTACCTCGTAAATCTACACAATATACGCTATCTATTCCACTTCAACTATTTATATTTTATTTATTTCAATAGATATTCTATCTGACATAGAATTCACCGCGGATGTTAAAATTATGGATATAATAATTATTAATGAATAAAAATCTTATATCTATTAATGAAATAATGAAGTGTATTTAGATGTAAACCGATAAAGTGAGCCCATTCACTATGCTCGTCTATTTTTTCCTGTATATAAGGCTGAGGGCTGCGATTCCCCTAGTAGACGGAGAGCTAGCCACGTCAGATATGACACAATAATGAGAGCGACGAAATATTTGCTATACTATGCTCATTTCTAGATCCGGACATCTGGCAGCTGTAAAGTGGTGGAGGTCAAATAATGCAAATCACTTTAAAAATACAAATCCTAGAGTTCTGGTTTTGATGCAGTATTGAGATATTATATAAATAATTTATCGTATGGCTTATAACAATGTCACTGGATATAACATAATAAAACTTAAAATTAAAATAGAGAGAATCTAAGGTTAAGACAACTTCAGCAGATTTTACCTATTTTTGTATTACTTTATGCCAACTGAAAAATTTTGCATGTCTGTCACTCTGACCTGCGCCTATTAAAAGTTGCCAGTCTCCCGTATCTAATAAGGTTAGTTCTGCAATCCTACTAGATGGGTTTCGTTACTCTCATTATTATGTCATATCTGACGTGGCCAGCTCTTAGTCCATAGGGGTATAGTAGAGCTTTTTTTAACGTTGAGGAATGAACTCGTGCATGCCGCCCAGCCGGGGAACTAGGACGTTTGTTGGACCCGTAGGCAAGAGCCGATACTACCAACTAAACCATCCACATATTGCCCATCGCGCAGCATTGGTGACGGTGACACAGGATCGCTAGAGCATTTAACCGCGGACACCGCTTCTATATACACGTAGAAAACATCCATAACTCAGGAACAAATATCTGCGATAAACACAAATAGATGCCTTACTAGAATTGGGACTAGGGACCTCCTGCTTCATAAGCAGGGTCACTACCGACAAGGCTAGGAGGCCGTGGGACCTCCTGCTTCATGGACAGGGTCCCTACGTAAATAGTAGGCTAGGAAGGCGTTATATATTATACTTATAGATTTCTTATAAAAATAATTAGCAATAAATAAAAGTTCCAAATACTAGTACATTTTAGTCAGCTTGAAACTACCTACGAGTACGTCTAGTCACTAGATGTACTAGTAGGTAGTTTCAGGACGACTCTAGTAGTCCATATTTAGTCCATACAATAACGACCCAATGAATACTAATGGATGGCTTTCTTTTTAACCCTATAACGCCGGAATGCCCAAGAAAGGTGCTTAAAGTATTGAAGTTAGAATGAGTTCAGCGGGTAGTGACTTTGTGAGGGTCAGTTGAAGGGAGAGGGAAGGCGATTATATCCCGGCTCGCAGGGCGACGGGGCGGCGCGCGGGCGTCGGGCGTGGCCGCGGCAGGAGGCTTTCCCGGCTCGCGGCCCGCCGCAGTGCCACACACCCGAAACTACACCTAAAATGCACTGCGCTAAAATACTAAACTAAACAAATGCACTTCTGACGAAGCATAACACTTTGGAAACAAATTAAAAGAATATATTACACCTTCTTGAAACCGAAACAGACATAAAATATTTTTAATTAGTACAAATGCTATAAGTTTTATATATGATTTATCATATTCACCTAAAATCTACTACTGAAACAACATGTCGTAAACAATAATTTAGTAATTTAATTATATCACAGCCCAAAAAAAAAACGTATGCAGGTACCTTACTACGCGTACGAGTATTTAGTTACATTTGTTAAACTTTATGCGATTTTTATTGACACCGACAACCGTCCAATTAGGGTGTGCATTGTTATAAATTCCTAAACTTTCATTATTAGAAAAATTTGGGTAATATTCCAATACGTATTTTTTTATGTCTCAAGGAATGAACTGACTTAAAAACCATCCACAAACGTAATGAAATAGTTTATGACTCGTGGTTTATGTGATTTGTCTTATTCCTTTCTTTTTAATCGTTAGGTCGTTGGTAATTAACCGGAAGATAAGCTAGCAAGTCAAGGTTTCAGCTAATGGAGTTCGTGTTAACGGAAAAAACAGCGAGTTAGGCGCCCGCATGCGCCGGCGCAACGCAGGGCGCGGTAATTTAATTGGTGTCGCCGGCAATATTTCAGCATTTATCTAATCGGCTCGGGGGCACATGGCGCGGGCACGGAGCCCCCGCACGCGCCAACTCTTGCAAAAAACTCTTCCCAAATACCTACTTATCACTTGTTTATGCCTCGATTATCTGTGTCATTTGGAACCCCCCAAAAACTCGTTACCACAGTCTGCTTTCTAAATAATATACTCGTAATATCGCGAACGAGCAGAGTAACTTACTGTATCGTGTGCAGGTCCTAGGCAGGTACTCTTGTTTAGCATTTGTAGGACGCATGCAGAATATCATGCTTTCTTCCTATTTTCTTCCGGATTTTTTTGAATTTGTTAGAGCTGAGAGCTGCACTAACTATAGATACTAAATTTTCAGCTTAATTTTGTCATGCTCCTTTTGGCAGCTACATTCATATAGGAAATAAATTTAAAGCGGCAGCCGTTATTCTTCAACCATTCTCCGGTGTTTTAATTGAATTGGCAATTAAAAAATAAAATAAAAACGGTGATGTGAAGTGGCGGAGTCACATCACATGGCGGCGCTGGAGTGGCTGCACCTGCAGCCGCACGCCGCACTCGGCGCCACATGCGCGGTCCCGCTATAATGTGGGAACTGTGTCTTATGCATTTTTATGACCTTAGTTTCTCATCATCGTCTATTAGCTAGTGTCATGTCGCTCGTATATTTATATACTTGATCAAGTTGAAGATTTACTCCGGTTACATACGCCCTCATTTTCGCATAAGTACTAAATTATAATGTATTAAAAAAAATCGTTCTCTTGGTTATCCTAATTTAATAATTTATTTTATTGGAATGGAAACTTGAAATAAATGTCTAACCCGAACGGCATGATAGTATGATCTCAAAATCTATAGGTACCTACAACAAACATGAGACTGTTATATTTTTTATAATTTATAGGATAAGTTCCGACATAATTTTGAATATAAATATGAGTGATGTTGATCCTGTAATTCAACTCTCCAACTTATTACCTACTCTCTGATTTACAGCTTCAACCGCCAAGCTTGTCAACTAAAGTTGACAAATTGGAACATATGGAATCACTTATATGTCATCTGACACAGCCGTTTATATTTTTAACGATCATTTAGAACAAATATAACAATTAATGGCTCTATAAATTAATTAGACAATTTTTTTTATAATTAAGTACAAAGTGTGCAGCCTAATGTAAAACATAAAGCACCGATCCATTTTAATAAACATTACATAATTATATTTTTTTACTTACTTGTGTTTAATAAACGTACAAACTTTCAGATAATAATTATTCTAGGATTTCTAGATAACCAGAAGAACCCTAACAGCTAAGTATTTTAGCCTGTCGTAAATTAAACGGATTGCTTATGTATTAAACCATTTAAACATTTTGAATTCATTAAAGTGTAAGTACAATACGTCATAATTCCAAAAGGTTCACTTATAGAAGTTGGAAATTTCAATATTATTTAAACGCAAGCACTTACGAGTTACCTAATCAAACTTATTTTACGTACCTTTTATTTTATGCTACAGTTAATCTAACCGATACAGAGAAAGTACCAAAGACCTAACTGATGCTGTAATTGACAATTGTTATTATTTCGTAATAAGGTATAAATGTTTAATATTTAAAAAAAATACATCTTGTATTGAATGTGAAAGTAAATATTTTCACATTCTAAATAGAAACTTTTATTTTCAACCGACTTCAAGATTTCGAAGGAGGAGGTTCTCAATTCGTCGGGTACTTTGTTTTCGCAATTTTTTTGTATGTTCACCGATTATTCGCAGACGGCTATATGGAAATTTTTTTTTTGTTCGAAAGCGTATACTTGACAGTTGGATCTATTGTCACCAAGTCAGCATCTGAAAATCGAGGGAACTCTTCAAATATTATAGGCACACCTATAGCGATTCAAGTATTTTTACAGTAACTCGGGTATTTGCTTTTGGAAATGTGGAGTCTAAGTGAAGTCGGTTATTTTTTGTTCAAACTTCTATTATTATGCCACGTTTGATATATTCTATCATGTTTCGGGTTTCACCCTATTCAGATTGAAGCATCGTGTTGCCACCATGAGTAATTCAGGTAGGTACTTACACCGACATGATGGATATTTTAAGAATTTATCACTGTGCAATGAACATTGATTGATTGATTATCGATACAAGATATGCCAGATACAGGGTCACGTCACGTCACCTATTCTCGGTCAGGGATGCTACTGCAGGGTATTTCCAATGTGTGTTGCGCCACTGCTCATTACATGTTTTCAACGGCATTGTAGGCGCAATTTTTATCAACCGTGATTATTTTTCGTCTTGATAGGGTTCTAGGTAAATCGTATAAATATATATTTTGTAATTAACTATAACAAATAATTATTTATCTACCTATACAAAATGATTCAACAAATGTGATCAGCAGGCTTATATTGGACGGGGGGATCAATGTCACAAATAAAACTTCATTTTCAACACCGCACGATCACGGTGTTACAAAGGCAACTCTTACTGTTTGCTCCTAATTTTCTTTTGAATCTAAATTGTCTCATTTGGTTTTGTTTACCTCAAACGGATTTTATTTCTCATTTAATAACTGCTGAAGAGCAGAGAGGCAGCCCTAACGGGGAATAGTATTATTAGGAGTAGCATAGTGTTGGTTAAGTGGCGGCGCCTGGCGGTCGCAGCAGACGCTGCGCAGAGATCTCAAGTGCGTCTAAAAGCACCGCCTGGCCTGAACCCTCCCCGCACGTTGGCCTAGGTCGGCCAGAGCTTTTCAAATGTATATTTCCCTTATAACTTTGGTACTCTTACTATTATTAGCATACATATAGTTACAAATAAATAACAGAATATTTATATTTATAGTTACAACACTTACAACTCAGAAAATATTAAACACGACATAAGTTTATAAAAAGTTTGCTATGTAGGAATGGTATGCAAGTTACTAAGTATCTTGGTGCTCTTATTGAAATGGTAATTTGTTTTCATTGAGAAGGTGTTTGGCATCGAATCTGAATCGAATCATTCTATAACTACAACTAACGCATTTCAATATGAAAACGTAAATCAATTGAAAGATTTCTTGCATTCTCTTACGTGAAAAAGTTCATGTCGCTACGAGTAAGGATTGTAAAATAAATTCTATGCATAATTTTTTGGTTTGCAGTCATAAATCGCGAAGAGCGGACTGCGCATGCACCAACCGCTAATGTATCGCATAAATCAAGAGTCGCTATGCCCACGGCCACGCGGGCCCCGGCGTCTTGTTACTGAACTTTTAAGATCTAAAATCCGCCATCCCGGCGTCGGTCTCATTTATAATAGCACAAAGTAGAGACGTAGGAGTGACGTCTACGGGGTATTGATTCTTAGGTAGGACAGAACGATGTTCTTAATCCATTTGGGTTCGCGGTGGGTAATAAATGCTAGAATAACTTATCGTAGAAAGTGACTCTACTCACGCAACGCATAGGATTGATGTAGTTAGGTACGTTCTGCGTTGTTTCTATTTCGCATACATACATTTTTTTCTTTTAAAAGCAAAAAATTAAGGATTACTAGGGATCTTAAAGATTTTAACTATTTATTTTAATGTGAATAGTTTGTACTTACACTTTTTTATTTAGTCACACTCCGTATACTTATTTGTCGTTGTTGATTCAACTACTTTCCGGTGTCGTAACTCGGCCCTGATCTGATAATGCATTCAGAAGATGATCTAAGGAACTCTTCAAGCAAAGAATGCAACAATACCGAGGTTGTTCATTAGAAAGACAGCGGTAGGTAGGAGTAACTGATAGTCGTGCAAAGATCAGGAAGTACAGTCAGCAATAATAGTGTGTACAAAAAAAACGTAGTTGGCAGTTACTTTCATAAAAATGGATGGAAAATAATTTAATTTTAAGGCAGATAGATCATTCCGAATGGTTGGTATAATGTGATTAGAAACCACTGAAGCCAAATGTGAGCACCTAATGTTTACAAGCTTTCTAGCCATAAGGGCAGCGCTGTTTTAGGGTTCCGTAGCTAAAATGGCAAAAACGAAACCCTTATAGTTTCGTCATATCCGTCCATCCGACTATCCGTATGTCACAGCCATTTTACTCGGAATATATGACGTATCATAATAACATTTTAACATAAGGTTTGTTTTATATGCCGCTACTTAGTTTTCCAGTAAAATTGCTGAAAAAGAAAGTGTCCCCCTGTAACTGAACCGGTATCCAAAAAAATTGAGATTGAATGAATATTAGACGATACATACATATGTACAACGAAAATTACTTTGAACATTATCGGTTAAAGCGTTTTCGAGCTAACTTCAAAATTCATTTTTTCATAGGCAGATACGACCATTTAATATTAATTTTTCTATAGTAGGTACGGAACGTAGCGGAACCCTCCATTATGCGTGGTCCGACACGCACTTGCCCGTTTTTAGTAGGTAGTCGCATTACTAGAATAGAAGGCAAACTTGATAACCAAGTATGTATATCTATCTATATATATAAACACGCCTCCTAACCCACGGCCTCCTAGCCCAGTCGGTAGTGACACTGCCTACGAAGCAGGAGGTTCCGGGTTCGAATCCTGGTAAGGGCATTTATTTGTGTGTTTATCACAGATATTTGTTCCTGAGTTATGGATGTTTTCTATGTATTTAAGTATTTATCTATATCTATCTATTATATATACCGTCACCTAGTACCCACAACACAAGCCTTATTGAGCTTACTGTGGCTGGGACTAGGTCGGTTTGTGTAAGATTGTCCTATAATATTTATTTATTTATTTAAACGTAAAAGTCCTGACTGACTGACTGACGCACTTAAATCAACGCCCAGCCCGAACCGTTGGACCTAGAGAGCTGAATTTTTCACAATAAGTAGTTTTTATAACTATAATAGTAGTTTTTATAAATATAAAATTATTAAGAAGGGGTTTTTCAAAATTCATCCCCTAAGGGGTAAAAAGGGGGTTGATAGTTTGTATGGATGGGGTTTACAATTTTGAGTTAAAGATTTGAAACTTTGTACGTTTACTAATAATTAAAACATAATAAAAGTAATTTCAGCGTTTTTTAAAATTCAACCTCCAACAGGGTAAAAAGGGGCTGAAATTTTGTATAGAGATAAAAAAAAATTGTGACAGACTTGAAAGTTCATTTGTAAGCTACTTACTTCAAGGCAAAAAAACTAATTTCAGCGTTTTTCGAATTTCCACCCCAGAGGAGTTGAAACGAGGTTGAAAAGTTTGTATTAAAGGGAGGCCGTAACTACTGAAGCTAGAAAGTTATAATTTGTAGGACGAGTCAATTTACAATTTGTACAACTAATAACAAGCCTAAGGGGGTAAAAGTTTGTATCGGTGGGGTTTAAAATTTGGAGTTAGAGATTTGAAACTTCGTACGTTTACTAATTATAAAAAAAATATAAACGCAATTTCAGCGTTTTTCAAAATTTAGCCTAGAACGGAGCGTGAAGGGGTTGAAAGTTCGTATAGAGATTTTTTTTGGTTTGAGATTTACTAGGAATTCTTGTTCCTATTTCCGTTCCATTTCCTCATGTTCCAGAGTGAGCTCTTACAATAGTTTGGTCATCGTATCGCCAAATAAAACCACCACAATATAGTACACAAAGAAGTTACGCAAATAATAGGGTACATTTACATCATTATTTGCATATTAACACTTAGTTGTAACTGAAACTATGTCTACGTTACCCATTTTTTCGCCAAAATAGCTATAAGTAAAAATAGATTAAGAAGATGGTTCCGGGATTAACAAAAGTTAGTTAAGAAGAAGAAATTGGATATGAAACTCTGTATGAGGATCCGTATTATACGCGGACGAAGTCGCGGGCGGAAAGCTAGTTACTTAAATATATATACAATGCGTCATATACAAATTTTAGATAGCTGGTTTAAGCTTTACCTCATAAATCGCGAAGAGCCTATGTATGGTTAATTATATAAAGGCTTGAATACTATATTACCTATATGTTTTTATGAAGAAACAAATCAAAGGAAGCTGGGTCATGAACTTGCAATAATTGCGTTGCTTAATCTGCTACAGATAAATAGTCCAAAAATATAAAGTTGTATTATTTTAATCTCCACAAGGTTCTTTTAGTTGCAACACTAATAAAATATTTACACCTAATTTAAGAACAATAATAATTAAGCGTTATTTAGAGGTAGCTCTAAATGAATTTTCATTTAGAATCAGTTTGATACTTTCATTTTGCGACCAGTAAATTTTCATCAAATGAGCTCAAATTTAGCCTACACTTTTACCTACAACTACACCAATATCCGGCTATACACGGATTATTTCCTCTTAAGTGTTTCTTCGTTGGGTGGGCTAACTTCGTCGCATGCAACGATATCATTGCAGAATCAGCTTGTTCGGACTTTAGTCAACTAGCCTTCTCAGAGACACTGGTCAAAGAGGTACAAAAACCGTTACTATAAGGGTGGGTTGTACCACGCACAACTAATAATGAACTCATCAACGTTAAATATGGCGACGGAGGTGTCATCCCATAGAAAACTGTCAAACTTTTCATACAAGATTTTTTTAACGATGACGTTGACGTTAACAGACTGTTTGTGCAACCGACCCTAAGTGACACCTACAAGAGCGACTTACTTCGTAATCGGCGACATCTGATAACGACTCGCAACAAGCTTTTTGCATAAACATAAGCAGACAATATATGAGCTCCATCTAGACATGATCCAAAGTAGGTATGTAGGTACTAGCGATATCCAATCATAATAAACATAATATTATCATGGAAGGGATCATTTAGAACATAAGAATTGCATTCAACCTTGTACTTATTAAAGCAATAAAATCTTACTTCTAACTGCTTTGGATTACTGAAACTGATAGGTACTTAGTAAGTTTAAGTTTTTTTTCTCGTGTATAGCTTTCTTTCAATTTATCGAGTTAGTTTCAGCGCTATTAATGAGTTTTTGCTCCATGAACCCACAGTAGATAATATTTACTGATCAAATAGAGTTATTTTCAGCGCTATTAATGAGTTTTTGCTCCATGAATCCAAAATGAGTAATAATAATAATAATAAATACTCTTTATTGCACACCTCATACAGTTACAAGTACAAATTTTACAATTACATAAATTTAGGTAAAGGCAACAACAGGCGGTCTTATCGCTAATGAGCGATTTCTTCCAGACAACCTTTGGGTAGTGGAGACTAGAGAAAAACAATAAGCAGTGGTGCATAGAAACAAAAGAGACGAAATAGCAGCACATTCATATGAATATACATACTTAAATAAATACAAAATAAACATACATATACGTACATACATATATATACATATATAATACACACAGTAAGAAACAACAGTGTCAACTTGAAAACCTAAGGAAGAGATAAATAGTATTCCTTAAGTTGCGATTTAAAGCTACCAATAGATTGCGCGCGTTTTATGTTGAGAGGGAGAGAATTCCACAAACGGACGGCCTGGAACGTAAATGAACAATTATAAAATTTGGAAGATGAAGATGGCACTTTTAGGAGCAATTTTTGAGAGGATCTAATAGAATTAAGATAAGAGAAACGCTCTTTGAGGTAGCGGGGAGTTGCGGGGTTAGAAAGTATAGAAAAGAGTAAAGAAAGTATGTGAGAGTTACTACGGTGACGGATAGGGAGCCATTTGAGTTGAGAACGAAAACTAGAAACATGGTCGAATTTGCGTAATCTGAAAATGAACCGAATGCAGGCATTTTGAAGACGCTCAAGCTTATTAAGTTGCTCCTCGGTTTGGTCTAAATAGGAGATATCTGCATAATCAAGAATGGGGAGAAGTAATGACTGAGCAAGCGCAATTTTAGTAGCAATTGGCAGGAAATTCCGGAGCCGTCTGAGAGACCCTATGGCAGCAAACATCTTCCTGCTCACTTCACTTACCTGAGGCACCCATGATAGACAACGATCCATGATTACGCCAAGATTTTTCACTTGGTTGGAAAAAGGAATTTGGATACCATCGAAGACTATCGGAGAGAGCCTGAGAAAGTCAATTTTGGAGATTTGTTTAGCGCTACCCATCACAATTACCTGCGACTTTAGGGGGTTTACTTTTAAACCGTAATTTTGACTCCAATTTGATATGCGGAGCAGATCAAGATTCGTGGCTTCTACAACTGAATTGAGATCGCTATGCATACCCTGCGAATATATTTGAAGGTCGTCGGTATAGAGGTGATACGAAGAGGAGAGATTAAGAGTTATGGAATTAATGAAGATAGAAAATAAAAGAGGAGACAGCACACCACCCTGTGGAACACCAGCTGATGTGCTGCACCAGGAAGAATACGAAGAATCTAGTTTTATTCTTTGCCGACGACCAACCAAATAGCTGCGGAACCAGTCGATCGCTGCAGCTGATATGTTTAGAGACTGTAAGAACGCGAACAAAATGTCAAAATCGACCGTGTTAAAGGCATTACTGAAATCTAGAAGTGCAAGAACTGTAACCTTCTGGTCATTCATACGCAAACGGATGTCATCGGTAACCTTGACAACTTTGACAAGAGCCGAGGTAGTACTGTGGCCCGGACGAAAACCAGATTGAAATGGGTTTAGGAGGTCATTTCTATTGAGGAAGGAAGTTAGTTGCTGATGCACTAGCCGTTCGAGGACTTTGGATAGGAAAGGAAGAATGGAGATGGGGCGATAGTCAGAGAAGGAACTGGGGTTGGATTTTTTGGGTAAAGGAATAATATTGGCATCCTTCCACAGACTGGGAAAAGTACTGGATGAAATTGAAAAATTCAGAATACCGGTGATAATAGGAACAAACAAATCAAGGGGAGGGAGTATCATATTTCGGCTAACACAGTCAACACCAACGGCCAATCAATGGTCAATGGTCAGTAATATTTACCGATTTACGATCAAATACCATTCATTTAACCATTTTCGCTACTAACTTAGGTCCTATCGGTAACCCGATACAGAGACAGAGAGAATTTAAAAAGATAGCTAGTAAAACTGTTAAGATAAACGCGTTTAAAAAAAAAAAGGTTGTCACCGTGAATGCAGTACGTTGTACGCAGTAAAGTTCCTGCAAAGGCGAGCTCTCATCAGTGATGTGATCTAAATGCGAATCTAATGTAATTGCATCATCATCATCATCATATATTTAAGAGTCTCTCTCTTGTCGGTGAAGCAATTTCCATGCATGTCTGTTTACAGCTTGATACGACACGACGTTTACTTTTTCCTTGATCCCTATAAGTATGCTCTTCTTGGCTTTCTTGACTTCCTCCCTGCTTTAGCTCTACCTTATATTATGTTCTTTATAAATTCTTCGTGTCGTAGCAGTTACCCAAGTATCTTCCCTCTCTTATTATCAGTGTTTTTTCCCTAACAGACGCAATTTTTCCCGGTTGCCCTAGGAAATCTATTCTTACTTAATCAGAAGTAAACGCATTAAGATAAAGACCCAATATGCATTGACTTTGCTAGTATCTCACCGCCTATAAAGCGTTAACCTATAATTTATGATTGACAAATACTATTTTTACATTTGATTTTCTACTGTTGGAATAATAATAAAGTCAATATGATACGATAAGGCAGCGTGTTTTATGTATCGACTTTATGTAATGGCATAAAGGTAAGTACCTAGAAGTCCAAATGGAACCATCGACACTTAAGTGCGAGAAATCAGCTAGGACGAGTACGTACCTATTACCATAGGTAGATAATCTTTTTAATTTACTTATCTCTGGTGTGACCAATAATAATATTTATTCTACGTATCATAACTACTGATTTTGAAAGAAAATAAGTAGGTGGAGTGTGTGCGAGAAGAGGAGTGTCGTACGGTTTCCTTCAAATCAAAACCATACACTTCTCATTTTACATCGGTATTAAGCGTACTGCATTGTCAATCGAGGGTTTCGTAAATCGATTTAGAAACACGTAATTATAGAAGACAATAAATTTTCTCAAACATGCTCCGAAATGGTCGCATTTTGTTCGTGAATTGAAAACGCAAAGTGCTCAATTTTATTATTTTCAAACTAAAAAAGAAAAAACGCAGCGGAAAAAAATTAGTTTCAATAGAATCATTTTACTCCTAGGAATAAAATAACTGTGAAAACCCATTTTTGTCCGCTGCGTTAACTTTTTAAATCCTACGATTGCAAATAAATGACTAAGGAAAAGTTGCATTCTGCCAAGTGAAACCTTCGTTCAACCAGACAAACGTCAAAATAAATACAAACACGATGTTGCGATTCGAGATGCGCGCGCACTGGCGCATGCGCGTATCGGACGATTAGTGTATGTGGTAATAGATTTTAAAAAATATATGCAAAATAAAAGGCGGCAATTCGTTGTGAAATAAGTTATCGTTTTCTTTATAATATTTATAATAGTAAACAGTATGAGCTCAAATGACGAAAGTTAGATGGACGGCACACCGCCTCATTTGAAAGAAGAAGCAAGCTTAATAATGAACAACTTGCTTCCTGCTAAGTCGCGGGACAAATACGAGTATAACAGGACTTACGACACGTTCATGCTGTGGAAGGACAGCCAAAATGCTAGAAATTTGTTTGATTTCCTCACATAATTTGAGAAAAGCACATACATAGTGCTTTTCTCAAATTATGTGAGAATGGAAACAGGCATTTTCCCTCAATGGAAACAGGCATTTTCTGACTCGAACCTTCTCGGCAAGCCTCGGCCTGGCATCTAGGTACCTTGTCAGAAAATGCCTTTCTTTCCATCCCTCGGCAACAATGCACTAGTATACGACGCCGCCAGCCTCATTATTGTTGTATATGGCGCTATTTGGTATGTTGGGATTATATTATGATATAACTATTGAAAACACGATTGAATTTGGAATTGAAACATGACATGCCACTATTTTGGGCATGCATAGCTGACCACTGGTACTGGCAAAAACTGTTTATTCTCTCGATTCGCCCTATTCGAATAATCCGTGTATACTATTCCAATATTCGAATATTAGGGTTCCGTACCAAAATGGTAAATAGGAACCCTTATGGTGCGACTCCGTCTGTGTGTCACAAAGCCAATTTTCTCCGAAAGTACTGGACCGATTAAGCTGAAATTTTGTACACATATGAAAGTCAGCGACCCAAAAGCAGGCATTTAACGCCAATCTATAAATTTTAATCAAGTGAGAAATAAAAAAACACAGTTTCGTAAAATATATTGCGTGGTATATCAAATAAAATGTTTAATGTCAGAATGTCAAATATATTTTTAACATGTATAGTATGGATGGTACAAGGAGGATCGATCTCTCTTATAGGAAAACGGTCGAAAAAGTGTCCAGCGGTAAGCACTAAACAATAGTTCCAAATATCTCCGGGTGGCGCTAGGTATAGTTCAGCATTTGAAATGAATTACCGATATTAAATACTTATATGACATTCTAAATAAAATTAATATTCAGAGTGTTTTTCTTCTCCGCAAATAATTATTTTGTAAATATGTCCGCTGGATGCGGGTGGCGCAGGACCGGTCATTGTGGCACCCTTTGGGGGAGGCCTATGTCCAGCAGTGGACGTCTTTCGGCTGATATGATGATGATGATGATGAAATGTATCGATTTGATTTTTTAATATCAAAACTAAAATAATCTAATTTAATATCACTGTGGCGCCATCAGTTTATCGCCTTTTGACGGACATTTTTGTAACATAGAGATTTATATCCTTCTTGTACCATCCATAATGTATAGTTTTGAAGTAATTTAGAAAAAGGTGATAATTGATCATCCCTCCCCCCACCTTTATCTCGGAAACTGCTGTACCGAAAATATTGAAAAAAAAATACATATATAGGCCAAGCAAATTAGATTTTTTCGAAGAATTAATTCCCAGCAGGCCGGAAAACGTTTTAATACCTTCATGTCATCCTAAATGCATGTAATCTGAGTTTGCCCCATCCCAGGAGGTGTGCATAACTTTTTAGCGAAATTTTTGCTTTCTGTCAGTGTTTTGCTTCTAGCTCGAAAACGGTACAGCTGACGGATTTTTTTATATATTAATATGAAAGATGGTTAAATTCTGCATCGAATGAGCATATTAACTTTTAATTCAGTTCAGCAGTTCAGCGGAAAGCAAAAGTTATAAATCGGAAAAATGTTTCATTAATTAGATAAACTCATATTCATACCTGGGATAACTCGGGGCATCTATACGAAAGTGATGTAGCAAAATATTTTATCGTCAAAAAATATATCGATGCTAATGACAACATCTACATTTTATTCTACATATATAAATATTACATATTTACTCGTCATTTTTAAATAAAAAAATTAAAACATGCATTTAAATGTTTATTTTAAAATGGTTTTCATAGTATACAATCAATATTTTTTCCATATTCGTCGGTATTAATGATTGCCGTCTTGATGAAAATATCCACTTTAAACTGCTAAACGTTCTCTCAACGTCCACAGTAGTCAACGGGGCATTCTTAAAATATTTATAATGACTTAAAGTTAATTTCTCATTCATGTTGGTTATTGAAATTTCCTTACCTTTTATAAGACTATTTATTTTTTTCATGGTGTCATAACCAGTATTTTTTTCTAGAACTATCCTTAACTTTTTGTAAATATTTTTTCCATTTTTATTCACATACAATTTCGACAAATCAGCTTGAACTCTTTTTATTATTGCAATGCTGTCATCTAGCGTCAATTGAGGAGACTGCAGTTCCTTAAGAGCTTTTGTGATGACAGACATATTCTCAGCTATGAATTTTAGGTCACGTTGGATATTTGGTTTTCTTAAGATTCTTTTAGATTTCGAAACACACAAACTTCCTGACCCCGGTAACATATCGATAACTCTCTTTATATTATCGAAATGTTCAGCATAATATTTTGCAGCCTGTATCCACGTGCCCCACCGAATAATCGTAGGTTTTGGTGGAAGGGGAGTGTTTGGTAGCATTCTTTTGAATGTTTTAATTCTTTTTGGAGACTTCAAGAACACCTTTTTCACGGCAGATATTAATTTATTAACATCTGGAAAGAGACCCCGAACTTTTTCTGCTACTAAATTCAAACCATGTGCTATGCAAGTAACGTGCGTCATATTGAATAGCTTAGGTGCCAACATTCTTGCAGCTTTTTTCATGTATGCCGCCCCGTCCGTATTAAGTAGTAAAACTTTGTCGTAATGCGTACTGTCACGCCCCCATAAATTTTCAAGTGATTCCAAAACTAATTCAGAGATTGTGGAGCTATCTGTCTTGTCTAAACATTTGCTGGCAATTATGTGTGGCTTGCTGATCTCATCTTCGACAAGTTTTCCTACTAGTACATTAGCAATTTGTTGTCCTTTCGAATCTGTGGTTTCATCGACGGAAACATGAATATAATTATTACCAATATCTTCGCGTATATTGTTCATGGTTTTTGTATACATCTTTGGTAGAATTTTTTTCTTTACTAAAGAAGACGACGGGATATCACAATTTTTAAATTTCCCGTCCATACAATTTCTGATGAAATTGTAAAATGACGGATTTTCCAGTTGATGCCATGCTATATTCGATGAAATCATAAACTTGGTCAAGTTCTCGTGAAAAACTTTATTTTTCTTGGCAATATTTTGATGACTATCGGATTTAACGTGACGCGTGACATTATATTTTTTCGGGAGAAAACTAACATTGCATTTAGTGCAAAATAATTTTGACTCACGTAGTTGTATGTCAGGATATTCACTAATCCATGAGTTAATATAATATTCGCGTGGGCGTGGATGTTTCTTGGGCGGCATGATTAAATTGGACTTCGTAAAAACCGTATTCTTACTCTAGGACATGAATGGTATACTGACAGTAAATTGTCATTTTGATTGAAATGACATCCGCATACTTTTATTATCTTAAGAGGCTCGATATCAGATATGACATCGAACCTCTTTATAGTAGGTAATCGAGAATGTTCAATGAGCTCATGTATTAATTTAATTATATCGACATCTTTTTTAATCGATATCAAATCTCTAGAACTTGCCCCGAGTTATCCCAGGTATGCTCATATTTTGACTTCCATACCACATATCTTTGAAATAGATGACTCCTGTAGAAAAACCTATAAAGTAAAAGTTAAAGAGAATAAAATTTCACGTTATATAGACATTTCAATTTTCAAATTCAGTCATTTTGAAGACTAAATTTGGCATGAATTCAAAAACGGTTTTTTTCTAAATCCTTCCAAGTTGCATATTTTCCATAAATATGAGGTGTGAGGCGTACATTTAATGCATTGCTACATAAAGCATTTAAATGAAAATTTCTAAAACGTACCCAATCAGAAAACTATATATACACCGTGTTTTTTTTATTTCCGGTATTTTCAAGGGTATATTCCTGAGTTTAACTTAGGTTTATTTTTCAAAGACTCCAGTGTCCTAATTAGCTCCGAGTTCTGAGGTAATCGATATTTTATTTATGTCTCTCTTATTTTGTAAACCTACATTTAATTATTTTCTTACTCTGAGAACCCGCTAAAAAAATACGCACCTGTGTGTTACATCAAATCTGGCACAAATACTTTCAAGAATTTTCATGTCCACAAAATTAAATTTCAAAATCGTCCTAAAAAACACAAAAACGACACCCATATTAATATTTCGACATTTCAACCCCATCGCACCCAACAGGGGAGATGGTATTTCACGTCCGCCATGTTGGATTTTAAAATCGTTGTTGTTTTCGTAATCAACGACCCGACAAACCGTAGAAACAATACCCATGTTGATTTTCAGACTTGTGACCACATTTCCCCCTCTTAGGGGTTCAATTTTCAAAAAACCTGAAATACTCATTTATTATTAGAAATACTCCTGTGAAGTTTCGAACAAAATAGTAGAATTAATCATGTTTCCCCATACAAACTTTGGACCCCCTCCCCCCCCCCTTAGGGGATTAATTTTGAAAAGTCCTTTCTTAGTACACCCCTAGACCTTATAAGGAACCTACGTGAAAATTTGGAATCTCTAGAACCAGCGGTTTGGGCTGTGCGTTGATATGTCAGTCAGTCAGTCAGTCAATCAGTTAGTCAGTCAGTTTCTTCTTTTAAATATTTCGATTTAAGCGTGGGAATGTACCCTTGGAATTACCGGAAATGAAAAAAAAACACGGTGTATAAATAGTTTTCTGATTAGGTACGTTTTAGGCACTTAAATGTTTTAGTTGTAACGATGCATTAAATGTAGGCTTCACACATATTTTATGGAAAATATTCAACTCGGAAGGATTTAGAAAAAAACTGACTGATCAATATGACTGTATTTGAAAATTGAGAGGTCGACATAACGTGATATTTTATTCTCTACTACTTTTATTCTATAGGTTTTTCAACAGGAGTCATCTGTTTCAAAGATATGTGGTATGGAAGTCAAATTATGAGTTTTTGAATTAAATTAGACATTTCCCGGTTTGATTTCGTCTGTACCGCTGAACCGATTTAAAAGTTAAGTTACTCATTCGACGCAGAATTTAACCCTCTTTAATATTGATATACTTGACATTTTCTGTCGGACGTACCGTTTTCGAGTTACAAGCAAAAAACTGACGATGAGTAAAAATTTTGCTAAAAAGTTATGCACACCTCTTGGGTTTGGGCAAACTTGGATTACATGCATTTAGCACCACATGAAGGTTTTAAAATGATTTTCAGCCTGCCGGGAATTAATTCCTCAAAACACTTTTTATAGATCATATTTTCTTGGCCTATAGTTCTTTATGTATAGATTACAGGAAAATGATAAGAGTCTGCAGTCAAGCGTGAGTCGGACTTAAGATAAAAAAATATTGAAATCGGGGCATGAGTCCGACTCGCACTCACAATTCTCATGAAATTATGCTAAAAGCGTATTTTTTTACTAAAAAATAATATATCGAAAATCGGTTGAAGTGACAAATAGTTATCCCTCAAATACCAACTTTCGTACGAAGGTTAGGTAGCAAAAATGTGTGACACAATTTGCCAAAAGATGGCGCTGCACCTTGTTCGTTCGATTTCTACATCGCCGTGTTAAGATTTTTTCTAGATTAATGGAGTCGGGTATTCTTTGCATAAGGTATTTATATTCGTTATTGCATCAAGCTATGGTTGCAAGCGTTTATGAAATGTTCGTACGGAACCCTCGGTGCGCTAGTCAGAGTCGCACTTGCTCGATTTAATTTATTTCTGGTAGCCGCAATTAATATTTCATTAATATAAAACAATTTTCAAGCTGTTTAAATAGCATATCTTAACAATTACTATATTCGTCACATTTGGAGCCCTAGGTTACAGCGCGGCAGTGCCGATTAGCACAGGATTTCCATACTGTAATCTTTAATATATGCCATTTAATCTGTTTCATTTTATTCGAGTATTTTTAGGGTTCCGTAGTCAACTAGGAACCCTTATAGTTTCGCCATGTCTGCCCGTCCGTCCGTCCGTCCGTCCGCGGATAATCTCAGTGACCTGGTATGACAATTTGGTACTAATATGTATATCAATCACGCCGACAAAGTGGTAAAATAAAAAGTGGAATTTTTTTTTTAATTAGGGTACCTCCCCTATACGTAAAGTGGGGAGTGATTTTTTTTTCATTTCAACCCTAACGTGTGATATATTATTGGATAGGTATTTAAAAATGAATAGGGGTTTTCTAAAATAATTTTTCGATAATGTAAATATTTTCCGAAATAATCGCTCCAGAAGTAAAAAAATATGCGTCCCCCCCCCTCTAACTTTTGAACCATAAGTTTTAAAAATATGAAAAAAATCTCAAAAGTAGAACTTTATAAAAACTTTCTAGGAAAATTATTTTGAACTTGATAGGATGAATAGTTTTTGAAAAAAAAATACAAAATAATTTCTGAACTAAGTTTGTAATTTAACCGTATAAGCAGGTGTTTATTGTACCTGTAATTTCTACAAAATTACAATGAAATGACGTGCTTTCAAATAAAGTAAAAACGGTCAAAATCGGTTCACGCAATAAAGAATTATCCCATAAAAATCATCTTCCATACTTTATGCTCGCGCGCAATAGTTTACTTAATTTGCCGATAGATGTCGCTGTACGTGGAACTCTCATATCATATCCTACATGGCGGTGTTATTAACTCTTAAGTGGGGACACTTACTGTGACGGACGGAAAACTACGGAACCCTACAGTGAGCGTGGCCCGACACGCTCTTGGCCGGTTTTTACTATTGATATCTCTCTCATTTGGCGTCTTTCTGGATCGTATAATGACTTGCTTCCATTGACTCTTGTTCTTGGTTCGTGGCCATTTGTACCGTGTCATACAATTTGTTTTTCGTCTTTATCTGGTCACTCCATCCACCGCATCAGAGATTTACGTACCCTTTTTCCATATACCTTCCCCACCATGAATACTTTCTCAAGGTTTTTATTCCCGCGTCTATCAGTGGAGTTGAGTAAGGATCGAATCATTGGTTCGTCTGGCTGTCCATGGTATATTTACGTACGTAACATTCGCCTCCAGCACCAATGAATGCGTCGATTCGTTTTCCTTTTTTACCAGGATAGTCCATGTCTCTACACCATGCCTGAATATGGGCAAAATGAGCGCTCGAACCAGTCTCATCTTTGTTTTAATCGCAATTCCCCGCTTTTTCCATATGCCTTCTTGATGTGCCATTGCGTATGGCTATCCGGCATCTTAGTCCTAGGGTGCAGCTGCCGTTCTTGGAGACGTAGGAGCCGAAGTATAAGTTGTCTTCCATTTTGATACCCCTACACGCAAATGGTCTACTTAGATTTCCAGGTCGGTCTGCTGTCATAAGCTTACTTTTGTTCATATTGACAGCTAGACTTAGCGCTTCACTTTCCCTGGTAAAGCGCTGTAACAAAACTTCCATATCTCCCTTTCAGTTGGCCAGTAGAGTGATGTCGTAGGCGTATCGTAGGTTTGAAATTCTTTGGTCACCAACCTTAAGACCTCTGATCCAGCCTTCTGTTGCTTTCCGGATAATATACTCTCCGAATATATTAAAACAGAAGTGGCGACAGGATACAGCACCTTTCTTGGTCTGAAAGTATTTTCACCAGCTCGTGTCGGATATATGAGTGGTTGGTACTCTACAGACTGCCTACAACTCCGACGAGATGATGTGGTACTCCTTTCCAATTAGCACTTCATAAAGCTTTTCCCACCTTGCACAGTCAGAAGCTTTGATGTAATCGATGAAACACCACACTCTTCTCTTCTCGGTGGTCTGGAGAATAAATTTCGTTCGAGCGCCAATAGTTCGAGGCTGAAATGGGTAATTTCACCCGAGTTAAACACTGCTTTTCATTTCGACTGTAAGGAAAGTACAATACTACACGCACAATTTATAAAACAGGTATATAAAGAATAATCTATAAAAATGTTAAGTAAAATTTGAACAATTTGAAAAAGACTAATTCAATGTTTTACCGGTGGTCGGAGAGGAGGACATCCGGGTGGGCACCGGCTCAATCCACAATTAACACAGCTACGTATAATTACTTTCCACCCTAGGGATGGAAAAGCAATTTTCCACCCGGCAATCTACCCAGGAAAATAAAACTTTTCGAACAGGAGAGATGAAAAAGATGATTGTTTTGTTGATTCGCTTACCTACGTATCCATTCCATAGTTTCCATACCATATTTTGTTGTAGTCTTTTTTCACATTTATATCACGAGTTAATTGACGACTTTATAAATTATAGAAAATTTTATTTTATTAAAAGACTAAAACACATAAATCCAATCATTATATGTATATATTTATTTTAAATAACCCCAATTATTCGAATCTCTTTAAAAAAATCGCATATTCGAATATGTGAAATGACCGAATATTTGGAAGATCTACATCCGATCCAATATTAAGCAATGGTTTTGTCTATTTCATATTTATTCCTCCCGACGGAACGGAAACGCTATCTACGAGTAAGTGCATTTAAGGCGAGAAAGGCGTTATAGTTTGTGTTTATACATACGAACTAATGTTAACTATAAAACGGCTTGTCCGATGCGGTATTCGGCAATGGGTAGGAAATACACCAACGGCATTTTCGCCTCATCTTTCTAAACAAAAAGTCTGCCACAACCTGAGGCGGACGAGTTAGGGCACATAGAAAATCTGTGCACACGAAATAATCTGTCATCGAAACGTTCGTAGACGAAATAATCTATCGATGAATCGTTAAAATGTTCTGTCGTTGAAACGTTCGTAGACGAAATAATCTGTCGATGAATCGTTAAAATTTTCTGTCGTTGAAACGTTCGTAGACGAAAATGTCGAAGTATTGTTCGCCGTCGATAAAGTTATATCGTCGAAACATCAAAAGGTGAATAGTTTTGTCGACGAATCGTTCGTCGTAGAAAAGTTCTGTCGACGAGAAACCCGAAGATGAAAAGTTCTGTCGACGATCGCCTGTCGGAGAACTGTTGCTGATTCGCTTTTAAAGGAGTTTTATTAAATGGGAGAATGAAGAAAATAAGCAGTTGACACGAGTGAGGAAAATATATGACAAGAGCAACCTTCAAAGGAGATCGTCAATTCTGGGCCACCTGATATAAACCGTATACAGTTTGTACTTCAATGTAAAATAAATACTCATTTTATTACTAAAGTAGACAAAATATTACAAAAAAATGAAACGGGAATTAGAAATACTAAATAAATAAGCATTATGTTGATATTTCCGCGATTAAAATACAGCAAGACAAGTCGTTAACGTCCTTATGGCATTGACATAAAGTTTAACTTCTCCCTGGCCTGAAACGGATTGTTTTTTTGGTTTGACACTGTCAATGTCTACCTTTACATAATCTGCGTTTTGATACTGTTCGGTAAGTTAGAACATTGTAATATTAAAATAGTATCGAAGCCTACGAATACGGAAGTTTAAATTAGAAATCGACTGTATTAAAACGCCTAAAGATTGAGAATGCGTATTTTTGCATTTTTGATCGGAGTTAGAATATTAAAAGTGGGTTTCATAATGGCATAATATCATGCTCCTTTGATAACGAGACGCATATTTTTTTCAATTTTGCAATGTATCTACAGATACTAGTGGTATCGGCACTTAACGGTGGTAAACCTTATCCCTTCGCAATAGGTGTTAGGAATGTTCAGTTAATAGTATCAACGATGGTTTGACAGCCGTCTTTGTTTACCGAAATACAGGAACTATAAATACGATCAAAATATGACTTTTTATTATTTCATCATGATTCCCGTTTTGTTTTAAGTCCGCTTTTGTACTCTTTAAAAAATCGGTACTTTTTTTACATTAATATATAAATCATAGGCAAGCACGCTTTCAAATATTGTCCTTGTCAGATTCAAGTTTTAAATGCATGATTTTTCAATTTTCCCATTAGAATTTGCAATATTTTCACCACCGTCCTGATCTAGAAATTATGACGATTTTTTTAAAGGTCAGAAACATTCCTAAACGGTCCTAAATAATCTGGGCCAGATCACCTAACAAAAATTGACGTTCTCCTTTAAATAGGTACAAAAATCATAAAAATATACTTAAATAAAAGCATAGACAATCAAGACATATACAAAACTATATAAAACCTCAACAGGTTCTTAGATACTTTAAACACAATAGACTTAAGATACTGTGATAAATTATAATTCTGTCGCAGGTGGTGGTAGTAGTAGTACTTACTACTACTAGTTTTACTACTACTTGTAGTAAGTAAAACACTATATTTCACAAAACAAGTACATGACCAACAAAAATATAGTGAGTGTGTACAAAGGCGAACTTATCCCTTTTAGGGGTCCATTTCAGCTAACCTTGCAGGTTTTTTGTAATAGGTATCTAATTTAGTCTTGTATTTATCACCTACCTACTTAAGCTTATGTAAAGTCAATTCCACAAATATGTATCCATTTTTGAACCTTACATAGGTACACTTGAGACTTTGGCAGATAAACATGTTTTACACTTACAATCAGGTACATATTTTATTTCTGTTTTGTATTTACATACCTGCCTACAATAAATATATTCGTAAAAATAAATACTACCTAATCAGGTCCACATGTAAAGATAAGTTTCCAATACTTGTTGATATTAGGTAACGGAGTCACTGTGGCAAGTATTTAACAAGGTTGCATTTACTGTTAAAAACAAAAATACACAGAGTTATAATCTTTATTGCGAAGACACACGAGCAGTTCCGCCGAAACGTGTCTACGCGGCATGCGCGGCTCACTCAGTTGGGGGTGCGTGCTGTATCGTCGGTTGCCCACACGCCGGCCTATCGGCGCATATTGCATGCCTTAGGTACGATACGTGCACTTGCTAACTATAATCACTTGCTCTGATTTACTAAGCGCTAACACTGTTCACTTTACTGTTGTAAGTGCATTACGTTATCTGTTTAACCTAAAAGTTGACCAAGCGATAAGGTCTGCACGGAACAATGACTCCAGTGACAGAACGCTTTGTGCTATCATTATCGATACCCTAATTGATGAGAGAATAATCCAACTTCCTGGTATCAATTAAAAATAATGACAATTGATCTAGAATAAAGAACAAAGAATTTAAACGTAATTGCTAAGTAGATACCTGCATAATATGACTTAATTACACTATATATCAGCATATGACACTGAAAGTCTTTGTTACAGGTCGCAGAAAAGAATGGTATTAGATTGATTCGGTTGGTGTGAGCAGAATGTTCGGCGGCAACGGTGGCGGATACGCAGGCAGCGGCGACTGCGCCGAGGGCTACGGGCTGGGCTACGTGGCGGGCGGCAGCCGGCTGCAGCAGTACGCACACTTCCCGCACCAGAACGTCTGGCACCACCACCACACGCCGCATCATGACACGTATGGTGAGTATCATCACCACCCACATACCTGGCTTGTAATTCCCACCGAGCACCGTCCGAATTGTTAGGCGAACCAGTTTATATGGATTAGGGCACAGATGCATATAACGCTAGCCTGGTCAAACGCCGGACTGTGCTCGGTTAGCAATAATAATAGATGGGATATGGCGTACAGATCCAGGACCACAACACTCAGCAAAACTTATCACAATGATGCTCTTGCGAAATTAATAATTTTCTCCGCAATGCGGCGTTATGCGAATACATGTTTTATAATGGTAAATATGAAATTGAATGTCACTAAATATATCATATTAATAATTAACCACAGCTACGAGTAAATATGGAGGATACCTCGGCCTACTTCCTGTATCGTACCTTCGTACCTAATGACAAGTCGGTAATTTACGATAGAAAAACAAGAACAGTCATCGGGAAACCTGGAGATTCATAACACCAGTTGCGATCATCTCAACTTGATTTGACGGTCTTCAGAACACTGACGCGTTTAACACTTCAACAACAGTAAATCCTATTTAATTATAATCGATTGTTTTAAAATTTGTATACGGGCTCATTTTATTAAACTACAAAATGTATTTAAATATAAAAACAACCTAGTTACCTACTTACTAAAGTGGGCTTACCCATTGTACTCGTTCCTATGAGAAAGCCCTTTGGTTGCGTTACAGGCGTGCAAAATTATTGAAGGGCGTAATAATCAATTATTAAACAAAAGGAATCGGTAATTATCACATATGTGTACATTGTTTACTCTTAAACAGTACTTAGGTATGCACATTAAAGGCGTTAAAGTAGGTGATTTGTCGTTCGCGTGAATCAGAAGCGATAAGCAGCCGTAGGTAGCGCGATCAGGCCGCGGCAGATGTCAGTCCGCGCCCCGACCTCTGACCGCCGAGTCGCGCTATCGGTCACACAGCCTTCAGCTAATTTATTCCGATACCTACACGATGGATACAATCTCGATATTACCTACAATGGATACGATTCCATTACTGCCTCCTAGCTGGTTACAAAATCTAATAATGACAGGTTAGTTACCTACTTACACCTTAATTTGTAAGTTATAATATAACTAAACATAGATAAGACGCTTATTTGTCCCGTAAAATTTACTGATGTCTTTTATACATTTTTTGTGCGTTTTATTGGGCAATGCACATGTTTGTGAGATAACGTAAATACCAAGAAAAAAGGTCCACAATTGAGGATATTGTTGGCAGGCAGTAGCAGCGTGGGCGGCGTGGGGTCCATGGCCGGTGGATTGTACCCCCAGAACATGGTGATGGGCTCCTGGTGCGCCCCCTACGACGCGCTGCAGCGCCCGCCTGCATACGGTAACTATCCTTTTTTTATTTTGGCCTGTCTAACTATTAACCACAGTTAGGTTAAAGCAAAAAAAATCGGTAAGTATTGTTTATTAAATATTAATCAAAATTATTTAATGTTGTAATTGGGAGTTATTTCTTTGTTGTACAATAAAGTATTATACTACTAAATAAAAAAAATATATCTTCAATGTATTTACGGTACTGTAAATAAAATAGTATCCCTTTTGTCACTTACCACTAAATTACGATGTTCTCGTATTTACTGGTAAGACCTTACTGAAACTTAACTTGACTGAAAGAAGCCTTATTCCAAAAACGCGCTTATTTCACGAAATGCTTCATTTTCTTCGAATTCATTTTCTTCGAAGGCTATGGCGAAAATGCTTAGCTTCTTTAAATCAACTATTGATGCATATAATAGTTCATTTTGTAATCTAGACGGCCATGGGACCAAATATTACATTTCAAGGAGTAAAATATGAAAAAAATTGGGTATCTTGGAAGGCCTTCCCGAATTTTCTAGTTAGATGTACCGCTCATTTCCAAAATACGCAAAAAAGGGTAAAAATTCTTATTCAATTTGAATATAATTCAATTGAGCATATCATGTCTGAGAGGCCAGCGAAATAAAAATCGAAGATTCATTTTGGATAATAGACAAAATACCTTCTGATTCTATGCAAGTTTTTTGATAAAACCACGGTTATAATTCATTTTTTCTACGAAAACCCTATAAATATTTTGCGCTAAAAATATTACCATAGCAAACTTTATTTCTATTAAGATAAAAAAAATTATTACTATAGTGGTAAATATTTATTTAGTATGAATTTTAAAAATGACCTATAAATCACACATCACAGGACACTTTCTGTGAGAATCGTATTTTTGGGTACTTAGTAATAATAAATATGGTTAAAAAGTATTTTTTTTGTATTACTAATATTTCAAACTATCTTATAAATAGCATTTTATGGTGCAGCTTTTTTCATTAATAGAGTTTTTCGACCTTTTAGGGAATAAGGAGCCTTAAGATAAACAATATGTCACACAACTCAACGGATTGCTTATAAAATGACATGGATTGTTAGCAATACTTACGTAGTGTTTCAACTATTTAGTTTTTCTTTTAGATTAAGTGGGTAGGTACTCAATTTTGGATTAGGTAGGTACTTAAGTTATTCACCATCGTAATAGCACCATATCTATATTAGATCCAAATATTTTCATCAGTAATGAAATCTGCAATGTACTTACTGTAAATATAATATTATTTTGACAGATTAACAGCTAGTTAAACCTAACCTATTCAGGATTATGTAATGCCGAAATTAAATAATTTCTTTTGTTACATATGAAACAAATATCCACTTGATTGAATTATGTACTAATAATCCGCGTGTAAGTTATAAAACTCTTTCGTATGGATGTGACGAAGAAGTACCTATTTATTTGTAAAATATGATATATTTTCGTTCCATAGCTCTAAACGATCCATTCATGTTTAGGTTGTAAGTAGGTATGTAATGTTATTACCGTATAAATAGCGACCTACTATAAAGACATCAAAACTATACTAATTTTACAAATGAAGTAATTCGGGAAACTACACATGCAAACATTTAATTGTGGCGACCAGCCGCAACTGAATTCAGTTCACGTTTTCCTCGATATGTATTAACCACATACTAAGCATTGTTAGGTACACATTTACTTAGGCCATCGCATTTTATCTCTTCACTTGACGGTTTTTATAAAATTAATGTTTGATAAAATTATTGTTTGAAATCTAGTTGCTTCACATCGAAATATAATACTTACATTAATCCACGTTCATGCTAAACAATGCTTAAATTACCACATAGATGTGTATTATGTAGTGTAGGTACCATGATAGATGGTACCTACACTACATAATACTAATTTAGATGAATACAGGGTGTAACAAAAATACTGGTCCGTATTAAATTCGTTTAACGGCATAATTGCATAAAATTTGCATGGGACGCGTCATCCCGCCCGGCCATACAAAACCATTTCTTTGTGAGAGATTTTTTTTTCTTAGTTTTTCATAATTAGGATGCGATACCTATTATTCCCCTAAAATGATCACCAGCATTTTTGTTACACCTTGTATAGATATTTTGTCGAATTGAGTAGTATTTGTAGGTAACATGAAACATGACTTATAGGACTACTATGTAGGCAGTATATTAGTAGGTAGGTGAGTAATCTGAACCGATAATTACATACATAAAATCAGTAAAAATAAAATAAATAAAGAGTAAATTATGTTATGTACTGACACGTATTAAACATATGGTGAAATGTATACGGGAAAATCAACTTTATACAATAGAAGATATAGTATACGTAGTTTGTACTACACATAGGTGTACTATACCTACATAGGTTTTAACGGCCTCCTAGCCCAGTCGGTAGTGACCCTGCCTATGAAGTAGGAGGTCCCGGGTTCAAATCCTGGAAAGGGCATTTATTTGAGTGTTTTTCACAGATATTTGTTCCTGAGATATTTAAGTATTTATCTATGATGATGCAAAAATGCTCGATCAGTGACAGAGACAAAACATGGCACTCTTATCTATGTCAGACCCTTGCCTTATAAGGAATATAATTTTTGACCATAGATAAGCAAAATCACTGACACATTTATGGTAATATCGAGGTGGCAATAAGAATATAACCATATACTGGTAAGGAAATGATCTAAGGAACATGGATAACTTAACACCTTAGATATCGCCATTGTAACGTGATACTCCGTTGTCCAGAAATACCTGTGTATCCGTAACCATTTATGAAAAGTCAACACGAAAGATATTTTTAAACTTTTGCACCTTACTCTTTGGTAAAATTCACATGCTTTATCGTTCCTTTCCATTACGTTTTATGTGTTCACTAAGTTTCAATTTCAGCTTTAACGACAAATTGTTATTCTACCGAGTATGGGTATGAAACCACCAGTGACAAATCAGTCGCTTATCAGCTATAGGTATGTTTTAAAGTGACATCAACTCTGTATTATAATTTACAGAGTACCTATCACAATAATAATTACTCATAATGTTAATAAAATGTGACTAATGTGGCCAATCACAGAGCGTCGTTTTCCTTTTAATGGTTTAAGACGTTCTCTCGGAGCTCAACCGATCCACTAATTCTAAAAAAGATAACGAAAAATTACTCTTATTTTAGAAAAGAAAGCAAGTTCTTAATACAAGGCACCTATGTAAACTACATCAATTCACAAAACTACATAAGTACGTACCTAAATTAATAGTAGAATGGTGTAGGGTAAAATAAGTGTTCTGCCAACAAACTGCTGTGCAGTTTGGCAGATAGGTGAAATTGATTAAATTTTTGTGAAAATAAAGAAAAAAAAACACATAAAGTACGAAGTTGCTAGAGATTTATTTATAGTGGATACTAAATTTTACAATGGAAATATTGAACTTTTTATATCCCTTCTTACTGTGTAATCATGCCAGTATCTTTATCTTGCTGTATCCATACCTACCAGCGCTACGTCACCGTACTACTAATAACGCACCCACCTCCTCAAATATATCTGAATTAGGTAGCTTTCCAGAAACATTTAACTCGCGTCATAAAGTATACTCGTATTGGCCTGCCCTGTCTTATCATATCACTATCAGGCGAACATTACCCATATTATAAAAATTCAGAGATCAAAGTAAGAGTGTAATTTTCCTCGTGATTAGTAGTAATATATTATTTATGTGATAGAACCAGCAGCTTGCTACAGAGTCGGATAAGGATACATTTTACTAAAACATACTGAAATCAATTGTTGTTTCCTTAATTATTGGAATCTGTGGTTCCCCGACCATACAATAATAATCTTTACAGCTTCAGTAACCCGTCTACAATTAATGTTTGCAATCCTACCTACAATAATAAGGAAACTATTTAACGCGAAGATATCCTATGTTGCGCCTACCTATGTTTGCTCTCTAACTACTTATCACCCTTGAACCTTAAGCTCCTTATTCTCAAAACAAATGTCAGCAAGTGCCACACTTTCGTAGTAAACGAATCCAAATGGTATTAATATTTTTGCATAAAAAAAATAGGTTTTAATAGTACATTGGCGAACAGATGGCGGTCTGGAATCTTATGAAGAGGGGCGTGAGTGTGTTAACTGCGGCGCCAATAACACCCCGCTATGGCGCAGAGACTCCACGGGGCACTACCTGTGCAACGCATGCGGCCTCTACCACAAGATCAACGGCGTGAACCGGCCGCTCGTGAAGCCCAGCAAGCGGCTGGTAAGTGCAATGAACACATAGTAACGCGCTCTGTTTTGGAACAGGTGCGGACGCGGAGCTACTGACGCGCTTCTATAAGGACGGCTCCGTGCAGAGATGGATGAGTGTGGAGGGCATGGCCAGGGGCATGAAGAAGGTGAGTCGGTGGCGTGTAGACTAGTGCATGCTCCCTGTCCGTATCCTTTTGACACCACCTACACTCCTCGCACGCGCTATCAACTTCTTCTTTTCACATTTTTTTGGCTTTAGCGAGTGATAGGAAACTACACGCCTCCGCTCCCTTCCCGATAGTCAAGTCAGCAGTTAGTTAAAAGAGTTAAAAGATAATGCAGTGCTGCAAGCCCAAATGCTTGGCCTTATCAGTGGAAGCAACATCAAAAGATTGTAGATGTACGCCAAACATTATATATATATCATCTATGAGACTTATCGAACTAGGTTTAGTGTCGTGGGCTCTTATACTATTAACGTTAGATTTTACGGTAAAAAAGTATAGCATAAGTACTTAATGAGACCTGAGAAATGTTCCGCGTCGCCCACGAGCGTGTTTGATAGCAAAGTGCTTCGTTTTGCCAGAGTACACCCATATACAACGAGTAGTTCAACTTCGAACAAAATAACTGAGCGGGCCGCGGGCAAAAACACCTGATGTCGCGACCGAATTAGACATGGTTAGACATGAAGAAATAAGGAGCTTTCTACTGTATTTTTTATTTTATTTTTTATACCACGACGGTGGCAAACAAGCATACGGCCCGCCTGATGGTAAGCAGTTACCGTAACCTATGGACGCCTGCAACCCCAGAGGATTGACATGCGCGTTGCCTACCCTGTAAGAACCTCATACTGCTGGGTGGTGCTATCGTTACGCGTGCAAAATATTTACTTTTTGATAAAAAAAATCAGTGCATACTTTGATTTTGATTAAAAATCCAATGCATGTTTGAGCAGCTTACTGAACGGTTAATGAAATAAAGCGGGTATACTTTAATGCGACCAAGTGTGACTAGGGGTCAAAAACATCATGAAATTGAAGGGACGTAATTGTGGATTAACAGATTTAAGACAGACATGTAAAAATTTACCCCTTATATCCGAAATTACTAGACCTAAAATCTCGAAATAAATACAGTAAAATATTTTTCCTATATTTTACAGGAAAACCTATGAGAACTATATGGTCAAGCGTGAGCCTGACTTAAGAAATAAAAATGTTAAAGTTACGTGATGAAAAAAAACATTGTGACTTAAAACTGACCAAATGAGAGTCGCGCTGGCTCCATAATGGTTCCGTTATGGCGCGAGTCAGACTCTTACTTGGTCGGTTATTAACATTGTTTTCGGAACAAAGTTGGCGGTCAGATTTGTGTTAATTTTACAATCTCTTTTATTTATTATTATTATCTGAGTCAGTATCATTGGTTACACCGTATGTTTGTTACACCTTGTATAAATACCCATTGGTATTTTACACCTTGTATAACATTTATGAAATCATACATCATTATAGGTAAATGGAATTGGAATTATCATACCATAGATTATAAAAAAATCAAATACAGAAACATGCTTTTACAGTCCGAAATACGAATTTCGAATATGATGTTTTTGTTTGAAGATGGGTTACTGTTTTAAAAGACCACCATCTTTATACTGTGGTTTTGCATTCTCGCGATCATAAACATAAACATCACAGTTCAACAACCCGTGCCAAGATAATCTAGGTACCTAACGTAATAAAATCAACCGGATTTGATATCGGTGTTTTAGCTACATATGTAGGACTTTAAATTTCTTTGGAGCGTATCCTACGAAAGTAAAGACTTTTTGTCGTCAACTTATTAGCAATTACTTACGGACTAAGAGCTGGCCACCTTAGATATGACACAATAATGAGAGCAATGAAACCTGTCTAGTTAGATTGCTTTACCATCCTTGTTGCTAGATCCGGACATCTGGCAGCTTTTTATGGGTGGAGGTCAGAGTGACAGACCAACAAAGTTTTTCAGTTGGAAAAAAGTAATACCAAGATAGGTAAAAACTGGCGCAGTTGTGTCATTTATAGAGGACAGGGAATATATTTTAACATTAGAACAAAAAACATTGTGTATTATTGCAGAAACAAAAACAGTAGGCAACTAACTATATTTTTTTATAGCTAACTATACATTATTTGGCACTACTTTCCTCCAACAGAAACTTTTAGCTATGATATAATCTAATTAATTACATAATTTCGCATAATATTGAATCAAACCTAGAACTCTAAGATTTGTTTTCTTCGAGTTATTTGCATTCTTTGACCTCCGCCACTTTATATCTGCCAGATGTCCAGATCTAGAAATAAGCATAGTATAGCAAACTAACTAGAGGGGTTTCGTTGCTCTCATTATTGTGTCATATATGACGTGGCCAGCTCTCCGTCTATTAGGTTCCTACTAGAGTTAGTGCGGAAAGAGAAGTATCGTGGTTTATATGCAAACTTATGCATTCTACAAGTTCTACGGGATTTCTTTTTCCGCACAGATTCTACCATAACGTTTTGCCTAAACGACCTATTTATTTATTACTGGAGATATTTTACTATGGCTAAATCATTCATTGATGTACCTCAGCTCAGGAGACCGGGATTGAAATATCTGCTTATTCTAAATATCTGCTAATATCTTGTATCTTAGGTAGGATGTGTGGTACATAGGTACATAATCTACACTATACTGACAGGTGGGTAGGAAATACTTGTAGTGATTGAATGTACCTAGACTACGGCTCTTAACCTTTTCGACGCCACAGGTATTTCTGCACCGCAGGTTGAGTCCGGTAAACTTTTTTTTCGACTTCGCTCATCTTTTTGATATTATTTTGCAGTAACTAACGAAACTTCTATCGTTTTGTATACATATTTTGAAAGCACGTTTCTTTTTAAATTGTATGAGTGGAACGCTTTTTTCTCGTCTCATTTATAAATAATTCATTCTCTATTTAATATCTATATAACACCTGTTTTACGCGATTTTTGCTTGGGGAGGTGAAAAGAGTAAGGTTTTTATTGATTTAAAATTAAGTTATACTAGTACGTAAAATACATAAATACGTTGGAAAATTAGTAGTTTGAGGAATAAGTGGAATAGTTATTTTAATGTTTATATTTTTTTTAGCTAGAGCAATTTTATGAAAAATTGTTGAAGTTTAGGTGTAATTTTTTTAGAAGGTATTAAAGCATTTCACTAAAATAAAAATACAGAAATAAACTGTACTTCATTCTTTAATCAGATAATATAAAACATATTAGGGATCATAAAAAATAATAACTAATAATCAAGCGATAAGATTGCACGGATCAACGTCCTCACTAAACAAGCTCTTTAAGAATTCAGTTTTAGGGTTTTAAATATTAATATATATATAGACCCAAAGAACTTTTTTGCAATAACAAGACTTCAAACTATGCGATTCATGTGCAGCGATTTTCGTTTTTAAATCGTTACCGGACTCTTAAGGCGACGATATATGCAAACACGTCAAATCGAGGTGTTTTTGTGCAAGGTTTTTGAAGAAAACAAACCACGTTGGAGCATGAATGTTACATTTTCTGTAGGGGCATATAGTTGTGTTCGCTGTACCGATACGTGCTTGATCTTGTATGACATAATTAGGTATATATATCATCGTTAAGAAACTGTTTTGGAGAAAACTTGTCGCAAGTTTTATGTCGGTCAGAAATAATTCTATGTTGCGAAATTAAACATAACTACGTCTTAGCACATTACTAATGTTCGGCAGATACTATAGTCGTATTAAGCGCTTAATAAAGGTTTAAGACGCAAAACCTTGTAAGAGCCTGTAATAATCAGAACTATGCAATTGCTAATAAAACTTATAGGCGTTTATTCTATTGCAGCCAGAGACATGTTTCATGTGTCAAATTTGACTAATATGATTAGTAATTTTGGGTGCGGAAATTCGTTCCACATAGCTTAGGTTATAGTACGCTTGCTTACTAAGTAGATATGTCCGAGTTCAAATCTAGGCTGATGTCAACTTTTTTGTTTATTTTTTTATCTCATTTCTCATTTATATTTTCAATCCTGATCCTAAGCGATTTATAGGTATTTTTGGACAAAAAAAAGTCAAATCATACTATAGTCAAGTTACTAGTTAGTTTAATCTTTTTATTTTGACTTTTTTACCCAATATATTTAAGCTACCAACTTATAAAAGAGACTAATTCATTATTCAATTTTTACAGTGGGTATGGGTACTTTTTACCATAGACGGCTTCGTCCATGTTTTTACCATAATTTGTATTACAAGAGCGCGTTTGTTCGAGCAGTTTCCATCCGAGGCGACGTTGCCAGCTTACTTTCATTTGCTCATTTCGCTTCTTGCTTTGCGCTGTTGCAAGCTAGATCTATATTATGACATGAATGACGGATTCATTGAATAGAATCAAAGGCGCTTGATGTTCAAACACATTCGTGCATTTGTCAATGATTTGTCCACATCATCGTGATAGGTTATATATCTCTCTCTTTACTATGGAATAAGAAAGAAACAATCGGCTCGGCTGTCCCGATACTCTGCGATGTCTGGTCGCGCCATTAGGTTTATATGGCTTATTGTATGTTCGTTTTCGTACGATTTAAAAGATATAGTAAATTATTAATGTTATTATTAGGTAGGTAAGTAGATATGGAATTAATTTAATCGTATAAGTATATATACCAATATAATTTCTCACAATCCCTAAAATGAAAAAACCAATAAGTACTCGTAAGGTACGATGGGGTAAGATCGGACCATATTTGAACTAGTTGGTCAGCTTTCAGGGCTGACTTTTATGCTTTACCTTTGTAAAAATTTCTCGAAATATTAATCCTTGTTTCAAATCAGTATGAAGTGTACCTAAGCTGTTTGTCGTGTATAAAATTTCAAAATCTACTCCTTCTACTTAAGATTGGACTATTCAATAAAATGTACTCTTAGTAAGTTTTTAGGTGCTAGTTTTCTTCCACTTATCGATTTTGCCAGCTTTGTAATGCAATAATAAATTTTGAAGTGCCCGTTCTAGAGCTTATATGATCTTGTTTAGATTAATATTATACGAAAATAAATCATACTCGAAAGGTTTTTTATACTAAAACATTTTTTGTAAAAGTGGAGTATGTGTCAGTTTTCCGTCCATACTTATTGATATATTGATATTCAAGTTTTTCAAATTAAAGCTTATAATTAATATATCAATTAAAGAATAAATAATTATTATCAATGGCCAATTTGACCTCAAAAAGTTTTTTCCATGTAGACGGAGAGCTGGCCACGTCAGATATGACACAATAGTCAGGTTTCATTGCTCTCATTATTGTGTCATATCTGACGTGGCCAGCTCTTAGTCCAATAAATTTGTAGCAGTTTAATCAGGTGGACGGCCGGACCCGGACGGGAAACTAGCATAACCACCCTATGCACGGTTTCTAATAATAGATATAATTATAAACCCCCTGTTTTATGTTCATGTCAACCTTTCAGCATTTTCTCAAACTTTTCAAAAACGAGTGAGTTAAAAATATTGAGAGTGGAAAGACAAGATGTTTCAAACCTTTGAAGCAAGATGTTTCAAAATTTAATAAAATTTAAAAAACTCTTTTGGCTATAATTCTTTTTTTTTTCCCCAGCCTACTTGAAGAGATATATTACATGGACATATCCATACTAATATTATAGTGTGTCTGTCTGTTAACTCTTCACGCTTAAACCGCTCAAGTAATTTAGATGAAATTTGGTATGTATAAGGGGGTGAAAACGGAATGGAAGTTTATATGGAATTGTTGCTCCCTGTTGACTTGAAATAGCATACGTACTAGTTTTATATTTGCTCTTAGATTTTACTAACTAGTAACTTTTATTTTGCGTTTTATTATGTAACTAGCTGACCCGGCGAACTTCGTACCGCCAACTTCCACAGACTCCCGTCGACCTCAAGTTCACTCCTACGCCAGTCCTACCGTCTCCTACCACTCTCCCACTGTCGTCCAACCATCTCCCACCGACTCCTACTTCACTCCCATCCCATCGACTCCATTCCCACTGACTCTTACACTACGTCAGTCTCATCGTCTCCACCTCCTCCCATTGTCTTCATCCACTCCTTTTAACGGACTTACACTTTCTTAACTTCTATATAGGGTTGCTAGGTGTTAGCCGGACATGTTTGGCTTTTTACCAGTGTGTCCGGCCAAATTATTCCTCGTCCGGCCTGTCCGGCTTTTGTTAAGCTTATGTCTGAGTTACACTACGCGCCAGTCACGCCAGTGGTACGATTCGAAAGACCAGCGTAGCGTATGCAAAAAAGGCATGTCCGGCTTTTGGGATCAAATGTCCGGCTAAATTAAGCGGCTTTTTCATTTTTGGGCCTGATAACCCTACTTCCATAGATTATGTTCCATTTTCTTTTTAGTTTCTCCAATATTTTAAAAGTTATTCTGTTATTCGGGGTGGAGATATGTACATCCAAATATTTTTTAAGAAAAAAAACCCGACTTTAATGGGGAAAGCCGGTGAAAGATTATTATGTAGATGGTGTATTCTTAGACTCCATACAATGAAATAACTTGCTTAACAAACACAGAGAAGAGGACAAATCGCCAAACGTGTACTATGCGTCGTTGAAGAGTTCCGTTCTGATCATCATCAGCAGTTCCACTTTATCAAATGTCACTCTTGAATGAAAATCTTGATTTGTTGAAAAAAATACAAAAATCACTATGTGTATGCCCTTAAGATTTGAGGAGTTCCCTCGATTCCTCATGGATCCCATCATCAGAACTTGAGGTTGACGAAAATTTGTCCTGACAATCAAACTTGCTTAACCAACACAGCGAAGAGGACAAATCGCCAAACGTGAAGTATGCATCGTTGATGAGTTCCATTCTGATCATCATCAGCAGATCTACTTCTTCAAATGATCTTCTTGAAAAAATGGTGAAACAAAACTGAAGTTAACATTTTTTTTGGGTAAGGTTCACTGTTTTGAATGAAAATGATGGATTTCTTGATAAAAAATATCTATATGTATGCCTTTAAAGTTTGAGGAGTTCCCTCGATTCCTCATGGATCCCATCATCTGAATTGCATATTGACAAAAACGGGACCAATCTGTAATATATATATAAACTAAAAAAACATACACGCCGAATTGAGAACATCCTCTTTTGAAATCTTGATGTCGGTTAAAAATTAAAGATCATGAAAATCGGTTCAGCCGTTCTTGAGTTATAAATGGTATATAGCGTTTTGTTATACCACGTTTTATGTCACGTTCCGCGGGAATGGGATAAAAAGTATCCTATGTCCGTCTTCTTGTTCTAAGCTACCGCCCCACCAATTTTCAGCCAAATATAAATATATATTTAGATATAAAAGATTGTCTACGGACATAAGACATACAGCCTTGGCCAGAAGTGTTGAGCACCCTTGCGATTTTCCTACAAAACTCGAAACTTTAGTCCAGCGTTTCTATATTTTTAATTCAAACTGAACAGGCATGTTTTGTTGAAGTTAGTAGAAACTGCATAGAATATTTGCAACTTATCCCACCGACCTAAAGTCGCATTTTTGTGACCTTAAGTTTTCATGTTTTATATTTACCTTGAAATTGTTATTAAGTGAAGTTTCTAGATATATAAATGAAATATAACATTTTACGTCACCGTACATTGTTATTATTGGGAAATAATACTTAAAATCAAAACTGTAAACAAAAAACTGCTATGCTCAATACTTCTGGCCAAGGCTGTATACAGCGAAAGGACAACGTCGTTGCTGACGCTTTATCTAGAGTTGAGATAGTCGATTTTCAAAATATTGCAATAGACTTTTCTTTGATTGCGAAGGCACAACACAAAGATGACGACTTGTAAACATTATTACAATTCACCATTAAATTATGACAGACAATGACAACAAAAAGTCGAACACAAAAATAAAATAAAAGTTTATTTGAAAATGGTAATACAAACTCGGCTACCGGCGTTTATGTATTGATCTTGAACAGACTCGTCGTGCCAATAATACGAATGCTTCAATTCAATTTTATAACTACCCTCATTTAAATATTGAGCTGCTACCCACTTTTAAATATTGAGCTGGAACAGGTTTGTCATATCAACGTCAATAAACAAAATGGCCGACATGGCCGGCTTTTAATTAAGGTCATATTTCAGAAATCAAGGGTTTTGTGACTTTTTAATACTTATTCTGTTAACCAGGGCTGTGACCATTCAAACTAATTCGAAATCATCTAAATCGGTTTAGCCGTTCTCGAGTTATAAACGGTCTTACTAACACCACTCTCTTTTATATATTTAGATTCCATATCGCTCATGTTAATTTCGCGCAGACGAAGTCGCGGGTAAAAGCTAGTATTTTAATATTGTAATGGATTTTGATATGGTAAAACTTTTGAAATAGATGGCAATTAACCAAAACTAACCCAAAAATGTACCCAAAAAACCGTGACGACCCTATACACGACACGATACAACTAATCCATACTAATATTATAAATGGGAAAGTGTACGTGTGTGTTTGTTTGTTTGTCCGTCTTTCACGGCAAAACGGGGCGACGAATTGAAGTGATTTTTCAAATGGAGATAGTTGAAGGGATGGAGAGTGACATAGGCTACTTTTTGTCTCTTTCTAACCCCCCACTTCCCTAAAATGGGGGGTGGAAGTTTGTATGGTTTGTTAACCCGAATTGAACGCGAGCGAAGCCGCGGGCAAAAGCAGGTATTATATGTTATTAACTTACTCGTGCTGACTTTTCATGTTTTTAATTATTTTGTGTAATTTCAATTTATAATTCTTGTGTGAGACGACAAACGCTTTTATATTTGTAAACTTTTTTGTCTATAAAGATCACATATATGCGTGACTTCGGCAGCAGATAGCATACATCCTCCATACGACCCTCTTGAACCTGATGTTTATTCAGTGTTGGGCGTAATTTATTAGATGGTACCTACTTTTGTAATGTATTAAATTGCTAATTAAATTACAAGAAAATCAATTATATTAAGTAATTGAAATTGCTTGTAATTGAGATTACATGTTAGTAGTATTCCCGATTACATATAATTTGTAATTGCAATTACTTTTATCTTAACTACTTTTACTTGTATATTGTAGATCCCTCGCTGCAACGCGAAAATGGTCTTAGAAGACCTTCCCTCAATTTCAAATTAATAACGTTACGGATTTTGGAAAAAACATACAGGATGCGAGAAAGAGGTCACATTTGGTAAACTTCTTTTTGATGCCAATCGATCCCATTCTTGTATGGGATCAAAAATAATTTGCGGCTAGAAAAGCCACAAATTGAGAAAAACTTTTCCCATACTTTATGAAAATTATTTATTTTTATTTTTACATGCTGTTTTTTTATGCCAATCGATTCCATTCCTATCGTTTCTAATAGTTTCCTATTAGGGGTCAACTTACGGTAATGTACTAAAAAGCTACAAATTAAATATTTTCCATACATTTACTATAAATAATAAATAAATAAATAAATATTATACGACAATCTTACACAAACCGACCTAGGCCCACAGTAAGCTCAATAAGGCTTGTGTTATGGGTACTAGACGACGATATATATAATAGATAAATATGGATAAATACTTAAATACATAGAAAACATCCATAACTCAGGAACAAATATCTGCGATCAACACACAAATAAATGCCCTGACCAGGATTCGAACTCGGGACCTCCTGCTTCGTAGGCAGGGTCACCACCGACTGGGCTAGGAGATCGTCAAATAAAGAATAAGTGATTTTTAGGGTTCCGTAGCCAAATGGCAAAAAACGGAACCCTTATGGATCGTCATGTCTGTCTGTCTGTCTGTCCGTCCGTATGTCACAGCCATTTTACTCCGAAACTATACGACGTATCTGAATAAAATTTACACATAAGGTGTATTTCTGTATGCCGCTACTTGAAATTTGAAAAAAAAATATATTTTAGGGGGGGGGGGGGGGGGGGGCGCTCGATACATGTAACTAAATTTCAAAAAATCTTTTTACCAAATATCAACATGTGACACATCAATCGATAGGTCTTTAAAAATAATATTGAGGTTTGTTTGATCTTTTTGTGATTAAGTGAATATTTTTTGAAATAATCGCTTCGAAAGTCAGAAAAATTGTGTAACTTTTGAACCGTAAGTCCAAAAAATATGAAAAAAATTGAGGAGATGCGCCCTAGCATATACTTTCTACGAAAATTGTTTGGCCATTTTTGAGTTATTTCCAAAAAACTTCTTCCATAGGCATCAGATACGACCTTTTGGTATTAGTTTGGTTCTTATTCCATTGTAGGTACGGAACCCTCCTATGCGTGGTCCGACACGCACTTGGCCGGTTTTTTTAACCTTTCAGTTAACCAACAGTCGTTGTTATTAAGCATACCGGAAGAAACATTTAAGTAAAATGTGTAGGCACCTGAAAAAAGCGCCATCGCCATTATATCAGAATGCAACTAGGTAGAGGTACACAATAGTGTTGGAGGATGTGTGGTTTGTATTTGCAACTAAAGGCTAATTTTCCAGATAGGTAATTGAATTATCCGATGTTCTCCCGATGCGGTCTTATCCCAACGCACTTTACCGACCTCATTGAAAGCGTTTTTGACCATCTCTAATTTCGTTATAGATAGTAAAAACCTGGATTTTTCAGAGCAGAAGAGGACATAAAACAAATTAGTTACAAATAATATTATCTTCAGTTAAGTACATTTTATTTGAACTTTTATTTTGAAAGACTTGACACGTACTTGACACATAGAAATATAACCGCCATGATGAATGCTTATTTTGGATATTTAGAATAAAACATTATAATTGTGCGATAATGATACTGTTGGTAATGGCGTGCGTTGGCCAAGTCGTTTTATATTATAGGTAACTTAAATTATTTCGTCATTGATTACCTACATACAATAGTAACTTTAATTAAGTAAGTACACATAAAATGAAATTATTATCAAAGCGCCATCTTACTGTAAAAGACCGCGATTGTTTGACTATTTAAACATGTCAACATTGAATTGTCATAGTTCATCTCAAGTACACTAGATGGCAGAAGCGGAAGCTGCGATTATAAAAACGCAAAATGCAGTCGTCATCCGTGATACCTGTCACCTTAAGAGTCTAGCCAAGGACGGATATATACATATATATATATATATATATGTCATAAAAAATAATAGCTTGTTACTCTAAACGAATTAGGTAGATATTGGTATGGCGTATGAATGAGTTCATGAACATTTGTCAAAGCGACGAAAAAGTTAAACTAACAGATAACGGTTGACTTGGATAGTGCAAATTGTGATTTTGATATAAGTAATTAGATCGGATTGAAGACTTATGACATATATTTAATGCACGCGCTTATTGAATGTTAATGCAATTTTTGTTTAAATAAACGTGTGGTTGTAACTATTTAAAGGGGCGGTAAATATTGTATCGTCGACTCACGACACTTAAGGCAGCCTAGTCGCGAGCCATGCACTATAATATAACATTAAGCAAACCCAATCACTGCTAGGACCAACGCGATTACTGCGACGGGTCTAGATAACGGAACGTACACGATAAGACAGCCGAGCCATACAGAGGGAGCACTTACCGGGAGACACATTTGCCGATTGCAGGACATTACCGGCATTGAATATTGAACCTTGACTAGCAACTATCAAGGGCTTATCTCGTTGGAAATGGGCGCCGATCACAATGCGTCGACAGAGATAGCTATGTACGCACATAGTGATGATAGAATCAGAATGTCAGCCTATGGCAAGCGGCTACACCCGCGCGGCGACCGGTAGCGCGTACGGAACCGGAGCGGTTGACTGTAGTATTGCTTGAGTAGGCGTGTCTATACAGATGTTATATTGCTTATTACAATTGTTACATACTTTTGTCTTGACTTTTAATCATGTTTCGCACTCAACGGGACCAGTAATCGGGGTTTAGGGTGCAACACTGTTTTTTTACCTCAAAAATAATTTTAGTACCCACGTTGTTTACTTTTCAATAACGTTTTAACAACTATATTTGCATAATAAGTGTATGTATTCCGCCGTGTTGCACCCTAAATTCTGATCACTGGTCGTCACACTCATGACTGGTGAAAGGACTGGTGATGGGAAATAGATATAGTTACGGATAAGGTACTGTTTAACATCATCTGTTAACTATCAGTATTAACTATTAGCGTAATGTTTGAAAAACGCACATAAGTTAAGTGGAAGAAAATTCAGAAAACTTGTTCAAATAATTTTGGGTTCGGTTACTTTTTGTGACGGCTTTTGATGCATTTTCTTTTATATCATTGCATTAAAGAGTACTGTAACAGTAGAAGTAATAAGCTCCCTTCTTCAATGAGTAAGAAAAATACAGCATGATTATCTCTGTCTGTGTTTGAAGTGAGGAAGACCCTGGCCAAACTACAAGAATACCAATAGTGGACTCCCGTAATACAATACCATTTTATGGGTTAAAATATCAAGTTTCAACTGATCTTTATACTCAGCGTGCTTTACGAAACAAGACCATACGTAGTGTAATGGGGTCGTAACTATGACTGAGACTATGCGAGATATCACCTAAAAATTGCACATACGCTCACAAGAAACTATGTTTAGGATTTTCTTTACTTTGTGCAGAAGAATACATTGATATTGGGAGTATTTGAAGCTATATTTTAATTAATTATTAGTGCATTTTAAAACTGGGAAATAATTAGTTCATTACATCAATGTCTTCCACAGTTCAATAAATAAGTCAGTCGTACACTTTTTACTTCGCCAATTAACTAGAGATGCTGTAAAGTATTACATATACGTTTACTATTAAAACAGAAGATATAACGTAGATTCGTGTCCCCAATAGTAGTACATGTATAAAGACACGATTTTTTTAAAAGCTTAACTATGTATTATAATTTTCCTTTCAAGTGTGCTACGAAGCACTACGTCGTAGCCCGTAGCAAGTAAATCTGCTTGCAAGAAAATGTACAACGCGCGCGAGTGCCGCTGATGCATTCACTCATAAGCTCATGTCAAATAGCCTGATTTTCTAACGTCTCGGCCACGGAAAAAAAGCCCCGATCGAAATCGCACCAGGCTGCCGTCGACCGCCATACATTTCATTTTAACCAAAGTATAGCGAACGGCGTCAAGCGATATCGTTAAGAGCGTTTTTTCCGTCTGGTTAGTTTTTAAGAAATTAGATTATAGATGTGACGTGAGAAGGTAGGTGAGTGTAACGAGTTGCGTTGCCGTTGCAGTCGGCTGCACGGCGCCACGGGCAGTGCTGCACCAACTGCGGCTCGCGGAACACCACGCTGTGGCGGCGCAACAATGAGGGCGAGCCCGTCTGCAACGCCTGCGGACTCTACTACAAGCTGCATGGGATCAATCGGTATGCACTGATACACTCAATAACAATCAAAACGGGTTACCTTGTATGAAGCGTTCTATACCAATAGACTCGGATTCATTGTAAAACGATTTGCTTGCTTACTTTTGGTAAAATTCTATTAATAAATAGTGTCAGTCAGGCATAAAGCTCTATAAATGGAGTACGCTTCGCCTCATCTTTCCAAACAAAAAAGTCTGCCAAAATCTGAGGGGGGCGAGGTAGCACGCATGTGAAGTTTTCAAGTCAAAGATACATCATTGTCGGTTGTTAATACAGTTTATTTCTAAATGTTTTTTTATGGCAGCAACGCTTTATTGACAACCGACAAAGATGTACCTTTGACTTGAAAACACCAAACATATTTGACCTATTCTTTTTATACTTCATAACACTAAATGGAGCAATAGATAGTCGACTGTACATACGTTAACATATGGTTCATTATTGGATGCAGTCTTTGGAAATGTCAAACAATAAAGCCAAGGATCATTTTTGATTGTATTTTCAAACAAAATATAGAAGACAGCAATCCTTAAGCGCGTTAAATATGGAGAAGTGTCAAACGTCAAATAGTTACTGCCCGTCAGAAAGAAAACGATTGTCTTTGAATCGATTCTGTAAACGAAGCTTGATTTTCGATTTAGGTTAAATCTTTTATTACGAAAGTAATGATAAATAAAGTAAAACTGTACTTACATCTGAAATGGTATTTCATCTTTTTGTAAACTAGACGAAATATAACATTTTTTTAAATCCAAAAACAGCGCATAAGGGCATTTTCACGGAGCTTATTATCCATTGACAGCGATGACGAAAATGCGTGACATCGATTATTGAAATAGTTTTTATAGATGTACTAGATTTTCCGCCAATACTTTTGACAGAGGGGAAATGATACTCAGGGCCTCTCCTGGTTTAGAACTCTCTGCAGTCAGGCCATGTGCGGATGCGCACCCTACATTAGGGTTAGAGGACCATTCACCATGACTACCATGAGCGGTTTTCCCTGTAAATAAAAGGAAAGTGCTGTCACGATGGAAGACTCTACACTAACCCCCGCACTTGCTCCGACCGAGACAACAAGTTTGTCCCTCAGGGGTCTTTAAATAATCAGAAATAAATGTTGTTTATGTCTATGATTACAAACTTTAAAAACAGACATAAGTACAGCAAACCAAGCAAGTGTGTTAAATTAAAACAAAACTAAGAAACCTGGCTGGTGTTTCACATCCTATCATCCTAATGCATACACCGTTATCGTTCCATCGAGGGGAATAAATATTAATAAGAAAACAATATTGATATCTACTGAAACTAATGTACACTAAATTGCATGATTGAACCGGTCAAGAGCATGTCGGACCATGTTCAGCGTAGGGCTCCGTAGTTGGCGGTCCGTAAAAAGCATTATTTTATACCGAAACTCAAAACCGGCCAATCTAATAATATTAATTAAAAACCTTTAAATGATTCCATACCCTGACTGTTACAGGCCATTAGCAATGAGAAAGGATGGAATTCAAACAAGAAAACGGAAACCGAAAAAGTCTGCCAATGGGGCTAAATCCGCGCAAGAAACTTCCAAAAAAGAAGGACAATGCTCACCCGGCGTTGATGGTAACTTTTCAGTTCAAATGGCTGCAGCATATTTAACCCTTTGACCGCCATAGACGTCCAATCACGCGTACGGCAAGTCGTGCTCTCAGCGGCTGCACATGACATCACATCCAAATTATAATCGAGTGCGTACGCACAAATTTTGCTCTGGCGTCAGTAGTACGATTTTTGTGCCCGATTGTTGGTGGTCAAAGGGTTAAAGTAGACGGATAATTTTAATTACCAATAAAGTATGAATACTAACAATAACACAATGTAAATTCATAGAATTCATTGTATACTTTATTTAGACATCAATCATAGAACATTCAAAATATAAAACCAGTAAGAATTCTAGTAAAACTAAGCAGGTTGTATTCCAACACTGCTCCTTACTCGAGCAACAGAATATTGTGAGAGTACAATATCAAAATTGAACAAATTGAAAAAAATTGGGTATGTGACATTAAACCTAAACACTTAATAAAATAATTGTGTTTCACCTTGGGTAAAGCTTCTGTAAAGAGGTCTGCCTCCAACTCAGAAGGCTTATAATCTAAACGAATCAACATGCGATCAACACATTCTCCAATAATTATGTGATGATACTGATGATCGTCTATAACTCTACTTATATGTTTGGTCCTATTAAAACACTTGTTTTCGTCCACTTTCAACGTATTATGATTGTCATTGTAATAATCCAGAAACGTTGTCACCTGAAAGGAACTGTGCGTTTCTTGCTCTTTTCATTCTCTATTCGTTTTTTTTTAATGTTGCGTTCGCTACTTGAGGTCACAAACTTAAGATTATTTATTGGGCTAACATCACAAACAAGTCTGCAAAAATCAGATCTATCGGGTTTGACGCACACGATGATTCTATAAAGTAACTGAATTATAAACGGTGATTGCCTTTGATTCTAAACATTCTTTACAGTTAAGTTCCTGCAAAAAATTACGAACAAATTTCGCCTCTTTAACAGCATTGCCAAGGGCATAATAATCGGCTTCTGTACTAGAACAGGCCACGTTTTGTTGCTTGTGACTATACCAGTTTATAATCCTAACCTAGTAATAATACCAGAATAATGTTTTCTGTCGTTGGTTCCAACAAATACCTGTGCAATTTTCAGAAAGCAAGCCGAGCGTTTCAGAAGTGCCATTACCTTTAACGGCGTCCATGTCTAGTCACGGATCTCTGTCGAAGGCCCGCGTCGAGGCGCACTCGTCGGAGACGTCCCCCCACGCGCACTCCCACAGTCAAGGGCACGCGCACGCGCAGTACCCCCTCGGCCTGCCCACCACTCCGGGCTTCCTCTCCAATCCATCGATCTTTAACATTAAGAGTGAGCCGAACGCTCCCAACGGCTACGAAGGATATGCCGCTCACTCTGGTAGCCATTATCACTCGCAGCAACACTACTTACACGCATTACAGGTGATTATTACTTACCTATATCTAACCTTCTCTTTTTCTCTGATTGACCAAATTTGTTTCATGCGTATAATATGTTTTTACCTCACTAGCTCGGAAAGCCCTTTTTTAGGGTTCCGTAGTCAACTAGGAACCCTTATAGTTTCGCCATGTCTGCCCGTCCGTCCGCGGATAATCTCAGTGACCGTTAGCACTAGAAAGCTGAAATTTGGTACTAATATGTATATCAATCACGCCGACAAAGTGGTAAAATAAAAAGTGGAAAAAAATGTTTTATTAGGGTACCTCCCCTATACGTAAAGTGGGGAGTGATTTTTTTTTCATTTCAACCCTAACGTGTGATATATTGTTGGATAGGTATTTAAAAATGAATAGGGGTTTACTAAAGTCACTTTTCGATAATGTAAATATTTTCAGAAATAATCGCTCTAGAAGTAAAAAAAAATGTGTCCCCGTCCCTCTAACTTTTGAACCATAAGTTTTAAAAATATGAAAAAATCTCAAAAGTAGAACTTTATAAAAACTTTCTAGGAAAATTATTTTGAACTTGATAGGTTTAACAGTTTTTGAAAAAAATTACAAAATAATTTCTGATATAAGTTTGTAATTTAACCGTATAAGCAGGTGTTTATTGTACCTGTAACTTCTACAAAATCACAATGAAATGACGTGCTTTCAAATAAAGTAAAAACGGTGAAAATCGGTTCACGCAATAAAGAATTATCCCATAAAAATCATCTTCCATACTTTAAGCTCGCGCGCAATAGTTTACTTAATTTGCCGATAGATGTCGCTGTACGTGGAACGCTCATATCATATCCTACATGGCGGTGTTATTTTAACTCTTAAGTGGGGACACTTACTGTGACGGACGGAAAACTACGGAACCCTACACTGAGCGTGGCCCGACATGCTCTTGGCCGGTTTTTATTCTTTGAAAACAAATAGCATAACTGCATTTTATTCACAAGAGTGCAAAGAATATTTGAATTCGAACGTGTTATTAGTTACTTTTTTAGGGTTCCGTAGTCAACCCCTTATAGTTTCGCCATGTCTGCCCGTCCGTCCGCCCGTCCGCGGATAATCTCAGTGACCGTTAGCACTAGAAAGCTGAAAGGAGATCGTCAATTTTTGTTAGGCGATTTGCCCCAGATCATAAAGATGCGTATAATTATGAAACAGATATCAAAACATTCGCTTTAATTTCTAGATCAGGGTGGTCATAAAATAATCATGAAATGTAACGGGAAAATTGAGAAATCGGGATGTAAAAACATGAATGTGATAAGGACAATATTTTAAAGCGTACATGTTTATGATTTAAAGTATAGCACAAAATAAGTACCTGTTTTATAAAGAATTTCTATAAAATCTGACATGATAATGAAACGGAAATCATAATAAAATAATAAAAAGTCATATTTTGATCCTGCCGCAGATTTCTTGTATTTGGGTAAACAATGATAATGGCTGTCAAACCATCATTGCTACTATTAACTAAACAATCGTAGCACTTATTACAAAGAGATAAGGTTTATCACTGTTAGTGCGCTCCTACTAGTATCCATGAAGTTATAATTTTAAACCGGAGCACACTCATGGGCCAAAAAGCAAGGCCGAAAGAGAGAGTAATTTAGGGAGCCGCGTCCCGCGTTGACTTAGGGAGTTTTGACGTCATTAGACAATAATGCCAGCATAACCATAGCCTAATTATACAGGTCAGTTAAATTTTTGACACCTCGTGACGTCAGTGACCACACTGACGTCATCGGGGAACGATGCGGTTCTCAAACTTTTAAAATAGGGAAAATTATTTAATAGAGGATTACCTCTATTATTAGTAATTATACTAGACATTATTATAAGAATGCAAATTAAATGCCATGCCATTAAAAAACAAATAATTTGGCATATCTAAACGACACCATACCAAGGGTGTGCAAGTGTGCATCTCTGTCAAAAAAATTGAGTTTGACATTTAGTATCCGATACGTTTCCCTAAGTGAGAAAAAAAACTTGTCATGCGTTAAGAAGGGACAGCATGATTCGTAACGTCAAAGAAGGAGCTGTGTGTTAGGGTTATTACGGATACTGATTTTTTGACATCCGCGGATGCGGATATTAAAAGGCCATATCCCTGGAATACGGATGCGGATGTAAGATAAGTACACAAAAAAAACAAATATTAAAGTTTTGTACTACTCACATCATACAAAGCCCTTCGCCCTACAATAGCATTTCAATACTAAAATCAAAACAAAACAAACTCGTCATTTCTTGTCGCTATCCGTCAAGGACATAGAGCTCGATCGACGAATCACGAAAATGTAACAATATTCCGATTGGGTAATGGTGAAATTACCTACGTTACTTTACCTAGTACGTGCGCCGTCACAGAGACGTTCCTGTACCGACTTGTTCCACATCTGCATTTTGAAAATGATGCGGAAGATCCGCGGTTTCCACAAACCACAATTTCCACAAACCATAGACAATTTTCCGCACAGTATTGAATATTATCTACTTATGGTGTCCCTATGACGGAATTCATGGCCGGCCATAAACCGTTATAGTTTTTAAGGGGCACCACACATTAGAGCGGAATTTAGCTATTCGTAAACAAAAGCGGAAATTGGGCTATGGTAGCGGAAATTTGTCTATGGCCTCCATACAAAAATTCAGCCTACCATAGACAAATTTCCGCTTTTGTCTATGAATAGCTTAATTCCGCTTTAATGTGTGGTGCGGTGCGCCTATGGGATATTCTTCATTAATGGGTCAATCCAAAAAAAAAACATTATTCTATGTAAGTACAATATTACCAACGTTTGATTTATTCCTATTACTTATAGTTTTTCCGTTATACAAAGTTAACGACATGCCGTTATACTGTTAAATTTGCGTATTGATTTCTACTAAACGGCTTATTAGTCCATTGAAAAAAGAAATTAAAGTCATAAATATGTTACTAAAGATTACAATGTAATTCAATTACAACGTAACTTATAAAATATTTTAGCGTAATTCCACATTCAGTGCGTTGGTATGAAGTTTTACACGCAATTACACTACACCAATATTTATTACGAGCAACTATATATACATTATATATCTGTCAAATATTTGGGAATCTCAGACAAAAATGAAACAAGAGATAATACAATATGGCCGTCTGTCAGTGTAATACTCGCCAAATAGTTGTATTGCCACAATGTTAAAAAAAAGTCCTCATTAAATTACATGCCGTAAATGAATTGCCAACTAAAAGTATTATATTAAATTACCTAAAATTACATGAAGCTTATTTTAGGTATAAAATAATTATAAAACACAAAATAAACTTAGTAACGGCACGCTAACATTTTTGAACATGAATAGTGTATTAATTAAACTCCCTGACTGAATTGAATATGTCAACGAATGGCATCATTATGTGACGTAGGTGAGGTCTTTTCGGACGAGCTGTCAAAAATTTAAATGACCTTTATAATTAGGCTATGAGCATAACAACAAGTCAAAATGTCAATGTATGTATGTCAATTTTGTAACGAGTTCGAGTGAAACACCGCCCCCCATATTATGCCCTCTATCGGCCCGTTTTTTCTAGTCACCTATGAACGTCTATTTTACACGGTAATAAGGTTCATCAGATGAACCTTATAATCTGTGGTTAGGGAAAAAGTGCAACAATTACATCCACTTGTTAGAAATCCATGGTAGTATCAGACATTACTTAATAGAAAAATAGTCAAAACGAGACGCATCCCCCCCATACCACCAACTCCTTCGGCCCCACCTTGTGGCCGAAGAGCACACTCCAGTTTCAAATTATAACTTCATGCGGCAGACATGGATGACGGTTACGTCATACATTAATAGTGTCAAACTATAACCATAAACAAGATTAGCAAAATAAACGTAACTCCTTCCTGAAAATGTCCGTTTCGTCTCGGCCCAGGAGAAGTTAACCTTATGTCAATGCTGTAAAGACGTTAACAAGTTATTTAGCACTATTTGGATGGCGGAAGGATCAACGAAATTACTTCTTATTTTTCATTTCTAATTCCCGTTTTATTTTCATGCAATATTTTGTCTAGTTTCGTAATAAAATGGGTATTTGCTTAAAATTAAAGACCAAACTTTATATGAGACCATATCGCAAGTGGGCCTAGAATTGACGATCTCCTTTGGTACTAATATGTATATCAATCACGCCGACAAAGTGGTAAAATAAAAAGTGGAAAAAAATGTTTTATTAGGGTACCTCCCCTATACGTAAAGTGGAGAGTGATTTTTTTTTTTCATTTCAATCCTAACGTGTGATATATTGTTGGATAGGTATTAAAAAATGAATAGGGGTTTAGTAAAATCATTTTTTGATAATGTAAATATTTTCGGAAATAATCGCTCCAGAAGTAAAAAAAAATGTGTAACCCCCCCGCCCCCCTCTAACTTATGAACCATAAGTTTTAAAAATATGAAAAAAATCTCAAAAGTAGAAATTTATAAAAACTTTCTAGGAAAATTATTTTGAACTTGATAGGTTGAATAGTTTTTGAAAAAAAAATACAAAATAATTTCTGAACTAAGTTTGTAATTTAAACGTATAAGCAGGTGTTTATTGTACCTGTAATTTCTACAAATTCACAATGAAATGTCGTGCTTTCAAAAACTCTTAAGTGGGGACACTTACTGTGACGGACGGAAAACTACGGAACCTTACACTGAGCGTGGCCCGACACGCTCTTGGTCGGTTTTTTTAAACATAATAACATGTAAAGGCCACTCAATGTTCGCCCATCTGATTAAACCACGTGCTGTGGACGCAAAAATAATTTTATATTTAATTGTATTCTATTAAAAACATTTATTTTAAACACTTTTATTACATGATTTTACCATAAAACGCTTACAATCTTACAAGACATTTTATTTTGATCGATCCATTTTAATTGATTTTACATATATGTTTTTCTTTGTACCTATTTGTATGTAGTATTTTTCTCGCTTTAGTGAGGTGAAAAGATTTGTGTTATACGCGGCTGCAAAGTTATTTTTACGTCTCGTGTGTTGCAACACTCGCTACGCTGAGGATTCTATTATTGAACTACTCGCTTCGCTCAGGATTATGTTTACGAACCATAGAATCCGTTCGCTAGCTCGTAGTTCGTGTCCGTCTGTCCGTCCCCGGCTTCGCTCAGTTTTTAGATAAAACTAATGCTCTAGTAAATAATAGCTCCGAAAGTTTAAAAGGGACGTCCCCGTTTGTTTTAATGACAAACATTTTCAATTATTATGCTTTATTAATTATTCATAAGGTTGTCCAATAAGAACATACAAAAACACAGACTGGCTAGCTAAAACAAATATAAAAGCATTTTTCGTGGTAATATCAATAGTGTACAAATTTGTGATATTTGACATCTATTTAGTTAGCCCAAAAATCGGCAATACCTATCCTTTTAGTTAAGTAGATACACATTTGGTGATGTTTTTCTATTATACTAAAAGAAAAGTATGATTATCAACAGTACGGCCTCGGGAACAACGAAGAAGAGGAAGGCAGTGGGTTTCTCCACCAGCGCAACGTGACCGCACACGCCAAGCTCATGGCCTCCACGTAGCGTCTCCCCCGCAGGTTCACTGGACAACTATACTAATTCATAGCTACACTTGAATACTATGTCGATTAGGTATGTTTAATAACTCTGCGCTAAAATTACAAAGCTGCGAGTGATTTCCATGCACTGTTGTATATCGTACTATAGGTCTACCGTTTAACTGGAGCGGTTTATTAAGTTTTGGAGTTTGGATTTGTGAGTAAAACAAGTTTTAAGTGTTATTTTTTCCTAACATAACACAATACTACTTAATTACCTTCATACACAATCCTATAACTAGTCCGCAGTGGTCCATAATAGCTTCTTATCAACCGCCTATAAGTACATTTATGACATACTCCTCTTTTGTGTTAGATATATTTAGCGAAATAGATACGATTTAGTTTATGCAACGTCATCTAATATAATTTTATTTATCGTATGGCTACATGTCACTGGATATAGATAGGCATTTCTTCCCTGGGGTAGTAGTAGTAGTGGGAAAGCAGATGATAAAGAAAATCCAGTGAGTGCTGCGAGGTCCAGATGGGACAGTGCAGCTGCCAAGTTTGATAATCTTTTAGCACCACCCAGGGATCACGAGTAGGGTTGTCTAAGGTGTTTCCTACGGACGCAGAGTAACATTGATCCCCGATTGATCTAATATACGTGAGAATTAGAAAACAAAATAACGGGGGTAATAACTAGATAAGCGGCACGGTTAGGTCTATAATATGTAAGAAACGCATATACCTAATACGAGGAAAGAGCACAATTCAGTGCTCTTTACTGTTCTAAACAGTAGGTAATCCCAAAACTTTTCTCTCGAACGTCTTAATCTTCAGAGTTATATTCCATCTCTGACGTAAAGAATGTATAAAAAAAATGGTATACCAATGATTTGAACGTCATTTGTAATACAATGTTATAGGATGGACAGAAACCAACAATAAACACATTAAACACATGTACAGCAACAGTTAAACCAGAAAGTATATATTTAATAGAGCGTCACAATCTAAGAACTTTTTGAGACTAAGTCTGAAGCGCCATCTGACCGAGAGCAACCCAAAGTTATCGTAGTAAGACGTAATAATGGTAACGCTATCAATTACTAGATGGCGCTGTATGTACTCTCTGCTTTACATTATACGGTTGGTCTCGTTCAGACATAAACTCTCTGCGTTCAGATGGTGGTTCAGACTTGGAGCCTCAAAAAGTTCGTAGACTGTGTTGTGTCGCTCTATTAAATATATACACTCTGGTGCACACTATCGATTTAAATATTCGTAAACAAGTTTCCGGAATGTTTAACAAAAATAAGAAAGAACAAATATAAAAGACCACTTCAGTGGGTAATTAATACGATTTCGCAGACACTCGTCAAATCCTTGATTCGTCAAGTTAGGGGTTAGCCAAATCCTTGATTCGTCAAGTTGGAGATTCGTCAAATCCTTGATTCGTCAAGTTAGAGGTTAGCCAAATCCTTGATTCGTCAAGTTAGAGATTCGTCAAACCCTTGATTCGTCAAGTTAGAGACTCACCAAATCCTGGATTCGTCAAATTATTATCTGAGTACACGCAACCAAGAACAAAATGATAAATTGATAATGAAATAATAGGCATATAATATTATAAGCAGAATCTGTTTATCGCCACCTTCAACCACCACCAATGACGTCACTACTTGTACCTAGTTACAGCTATAGCGCCGTGCGCGCAGCCATCATCCCGACCGCCCGCCATTGACCTCGTGGCGCTTGCAGTGAACGGACATCTCTGGAATCTCTGTTTGTCGTAGGATCGCGTGAGCCATATACAAGGATGATATAGACATGGATGGAAAATATCCATATAAAATCGCATTCCCTTATTTCAGGTTAAAGCACTAGCGTCATCTATCGGTCACACCAGACACTAAATCCTAGTTTCTAATACTTTGTTCGTCGCTTAACGCTGACAGAATAACTGGTCTACAGACTCGACAGATGGTACTGTGGCACTTAGTACCGAAACAGACGTATAGCCTGAACGCGATTTTGTATAGGCATTGTCAATCCATGTCTTAATCATCCTTGATGCCTATACAAAATCGCGTTCCTCGAACCTTCAGGCTATACGTCTGTTTTCGGTACTAAGTGCCACAGCGCCATCTGTCGAGTCTGGAGTCGAGTTATTCTGTCAGCGTTAAGCGACGAACAAAGTATTAGAAACTAGGATTTAGTGTCTGGTGTGACCGATAGATGACGCCAGTGCTTTAACCTGAAATAAGGGAATTTGTTCTTGGTTACGTGTGCTCAGATAATAATTTGACGAATCCAGGATTTGGCGAGTCTCTAACTTGACGAATCAAGGATTTGACGAATCTCTAACTTGACGAATCAAGGATTTGGCTAACCTCTAACTTGACGAATCAAGGATTTGACGAATCTCCAACTTGACGAATCAAGGATTTGGCTAACCTCTAACTTGACGAATCAAGGATTTGACGAGTGTCTGCGAAATCATTAATACTAATTAAAATTGAAAAAAAAAGTAAATGTTTATGGTTGGTTGTGGTAATACACACAGGATGTTTGTATATAAAGAATATAAAAAGAAAACTCCTGAACTCATGTTCACAGGGATCATTCCCTGTTCCTTTCCATAGGTACCTATTTAAATAGGTACTTATGCCGAAAATCAGTCGCATTCTAAGTACTTACCTAATTGTTCCATTTGACCCAATATGAGTAATAAGACCGATTTAGTATTTATATACATATAATAACTGAATGCGTTTCTTATGTTCTTAGAATATAGTAAATAATAATGTAGAATAATTATACATACATTAATGTCTAAGATATGTACTGTTTAGTTAAATGAAATATTTTAGTTATAACAGTCAATTGAGTTACTTGCGTGTGATTCCAGTAAAAACTTGTTCGATCATTATGATCACTAATGATTAGTCCAGAAACAAAGCATTAAGTTAGGTATTATACATTTACCCTTGTAAATGTCCTTACATATGCATCTCTAAGGTGAAGAAGGAGAAGTCTTAGCGGGTTCACTACCTTGATGAAGTAGGTATAGTTTATAAAACTATACCTTCGACTTCGGAAGTAATCAGTGTATTAAGCATGAGAATTATGACTGTATGAGTACCTATCCTAAGAGAATAACCTGAGGAGTGTATAGACGGAAGACCTAGTGGACGCCATAGATTTATTTTATATGGCGCCCTGAATTTAGGGAGGAAGAGTACTTACCTATCGTTTCCTAGCGATTACTAATGGAATGGATGTTTTTACTGCTAGATAGTACCTATCTTAATCCTTTTCCAGGCCGCAGTAATCCGGAAGATCTTTTTAAAAACCCCAAGTATCTTTAAAATAGTCGATGATCAAGTAATCAGATGAGACATACGAAAAGTTTCTTTCCTTTCCTACCTGTCTCCGCCTCGTTCACATCCCATGTGTTTTACGACCACCAGCGAGTGGAGCGAAGCGAGTTCTTACATATATACTTATATAGTTACCTTCTATCTTCTTAAAAGGTTCTTACATAAAAGGAAAACGCATAAAGCTACGACCAGATACAAGCTTTTAGCTATGTGCGTTTTTCTTTAATAGGTACTTAGGAACTATAATAATATGTATAGCAAGTAAGCACTAATGAGTACTCCTAACGTGCAGAAGGGTCGCATACCACTTTGCTGTACCCAGCTGCTGCTAGTTGTGACTAGAGTAAAGAGATAGGTAGGTAACTGTTGTCTTAGGTGTTATTATATTAGGTACCTAGCTACAGGTACAACGAGGATAAACAATAACAATGTGTATTACCAAATTTTTTTAATCCATAAATTATTTATTTTAGATTAAAATGCAGGACAACATCCACCAACATTTAAACCTCCACTATATATGTATCTATTATGTAGTTGACTATGTATATATGGTTTTAGGTACAAAAAATCATTAATTAAGTACTTAATATACATAAACATAATTATAGTGCAATGCGAAGATATTGTGTTATAAAGTGAGTGAGTCAGATTAAGAATCCTACATCTGGGCGTCTATGAACTTCGTAGACGCCATGATTTAGGATTCTAAATTGTATTTCTGTCTCCAAAAGTCAAAATCATTAGTGCCGAAGGGGCCACTGCCATATATTTCTAATTTTGGTACAGCTCAAAACTTTACTTGCTATCCTTAACTTACAAGAACAGAAAATACAACTTTTGATTTTCTGCATATGTATGGCTCATCAACGTGTTTTGTAACATTACGTTTTGATAAGATTTAAATTTTAGCGGTTAACAACTTTATGCATAACTTGTCCGAACTTAAGGAACTCTTATTTTTTATAATTTGCTGTATTGGCTCATTCCTACGGCTGTCGTTTGGCTTTACTTACTCAAATAATAATGTTGTGACAAAACACGTTTATCCACTCAAGTCTGTATTTTGTGTCAGTTTTAGGTAATACACTGCTTTGCGATTGTTCAGTTCCACGACATACTTAGAACATAAATTGGTTGAACTGAAAGTTCCTGGGTTAACATCAAAATTTTTTTATATATAAATCAAGGATGAATAAGACTTGGAGACAATGTCTATACAAAATCGCGTTCCTCTAAAGCGCCACCTGTTGATTCTGGAGTAGAGTTTTTCTCTCGGTATTATTCGCCGAACAAAAAGTATGAAACTGGGACTTAGTGTTTATGGTGACCGATAGATGGCGCTAGCACCATAACCTGAAATACGGGAACGCGATTTCGAATAGACACTGTCAATCCATGTCTTATATCATCCTTGATAGAAATATAAATTCGAGTACCTAATTAAGATGTTGTTACTGGGGCTCGCTGTCGTGTCCGGGTTTCGTGTACCTACATGATTCCAATACCCTTTTCTAAACTGCATGTACCCGATCGGTACGTGTATTTGGGAAACCTGTAAATAAGATCCGTGTACCCGTGTACACGACTACACGCGGATCGACCCGTCCTTGATGTGTAGCGTAGATTTGAGCCGTGTACCTTTAGAACTAAGTATTTAAGTACAGTTAAAGATTTAAATTGTTGAGCCATTTACGGTTTAAGCTATTTTCTTTTGTTTTATACTTACTTTAATAAATGTCCAATGATAATTGAAACCTAAACGGATCAATAATTAAAGTCCGTAACCGTACAAATAAACTTCAAAGAACTTACTTATTCGCTCGTAGCTCTTAAACACCACGAATCGGATCTACACCGCCGAGGCACGGCTACGGCAGGGACGGGTCGGATCGCGGATATATTAAGATCCGTTTCGTCTTTTTTTTCGCCTATATAACAACAGAGACCTATCTACTTACTGCGTTTGTGGCTCGATAGATGAAGCTATAGTGCGTTTACCTGCATTATAGGGACGCGGTTTTGTAGATATACAGCCTTGGCCAGAAGTGTTGAGCATAGCAGTTTTTTGTTTACAGTTTTGATGTTAAGTATTATTTCCCTATCATAAAAATGTACGATGACGTAAAATGTTATATTTTATTTATATATCTAGAAAACTTCACTTAATAACAATTTCAAGGTACCTATAAAACATGAAAACTTAAGGTCACAAAAATGCGACTTTAGGTCGGTGCGATCAATTGCAAATATTCTATGCAGTTACTACTAACTTCAACAAAACATGCCTGTTCAGTTTGAATTAATTGATAAAATAACTTCAAAAAAGATAGAAACGCTGGACTTAAGTTTCGAGTTTTGTATGAAAATCGCAAGGGTGCTCAACACTTCTGGCCAAGGCTGTACATGTGCAACGGATTTTTCCTTTATTTGTATCCGCACGCGTGCTCTCGGTTCGTGCAACCGAGTCAGCTTGCGGACGCCTTTAAACCACTTCCGGAGATTGCAGCGCCATCTGGTGATGAATTTGAAAGGACTCAGTAAAAATTAATGGCGTTGTACTTTAAATAATACACTCGATCCGGGTGTCTTGATTCCAGGGGGCCCCGAACACAGAAATTAAATTTCGTTATCTACTTCTATTCCTATCTCTGTCTCTTTCATATTACCTAACTACCTACCTACCAAGTTTCGATTATGGACTTCAGGAAGGCAAATATAAAATGTATAGGTATACAAATGTCGAACGTGAATTTTCAAAAAAAATCTTATATATATATAAGGTAAACGTCCAAGTGATCCTCACTGTCCTAGTACTGTCACCTGCACTAGTATCTTTCTCATCAAAAGTAGGGCCATAGAAGCAGGTCACATAATTTTGCGGCCTTTTTGACTGTACAATATAATCTTTAAACTTGTCATTCGCAATAAATGTCACATCAGGTTGCCAACTATTGGGCAGTAGCGTGTCGAGCATTAGGACGTTTACCTTACTGATCTTTAATAGATTAGTCCTTACAGTATACTTACGAGTCCAGCTCATTTTGACGAACAGAAACAATCGTAGTACCTAAATACGTATTCATATAGATAAGCACAAGCGAATGAGAATGGTATTGGTGAGATAAATAAATACAATATTTTTAAAATGTTAAGGTAAACCTTTCGCAAGTGGGAACTGTGCGGGATGACAGAGGCGTGGCCGTGGCACCGCACGGGGCAACGCGTGCTGACTCTATATCACCCCACCTATGCATTCCACAGATTAGATAATGAACAAATGCCAAGGAATCTGCCTTAGATCTAAGTCTACCATTTAAGTTATGTATGTATATAACAAATATTTATAAATAACTACATACCTTCCTACTGTTTTATTATTATTGGACAAGATAACAAATTAGTTATACTATATTCAATCCAGACTCTGATTTGTTCAAATTGAAAGGTGGTCTACACTAATATATATTTTAGTCATAGAAATCCCTGTGGCTACTCACATTCTTAGGTAGGTAGGTATAATATACCTAGCAATTCATGTTTTGTAAAAATAAATTATGTTTGACTGACTAGACTATTTCTCTGTATAATAGTGGAAAGGAAATTAACTACAATAAACCGTAACAACTACGTAATAAAGCACACGTAGAGTCCATCTAAACTAAGTTTCCACGCCAAGTCGAGGCCTTAGCCAACTTACCGAAGATGGACTCAGGTCTGATGGACTGTAGTCTTACCACTTGAAATTTCAAGACACATGATTTTAGTAAGTCAAAGCATGACATCACATGTGACCACTTGACTTGAAATTACAAGTTTGATCTGATCTGAACTCCAATGAAAATACATAATTATTGTTAACAAATTAGTATTATTTATAGGCTAATTAAAATAAATGGCATTTATTAATATTTGTACTTATACATAGTTCGGTTCATGAACAATAATGATGTTATTAGATTTAGCTGATACACTATGTATATGTATTATGAAATTGTATTTCAATAACAGGCATAGTCTTTTTCACCACGTTGGCAATATCACTGTAACATTAAGCTAAATAATACCACAACAAAGTTATGTAGACAATATTTCTTGTTGTGGGTAATATTAGTAATATTTCAATACAAAATATACCCGTGATGTTTGATCACTGATTATTTTATTTTATACCCAACACTTTGACAATGTCTATACACAAGCGCGTTCCCATATTTCTGGCTAAGGTACTCGCGCCATCTATCGGTCACCACAAGCACTAATTCCCAGTTTCATAAATTTTATTTGGCGAGAAAATAACTCGACTCCAGACTCGACAGATGACGCGCAGCACTAAATGGTATAAAAAAATGCGATTTATTGGAAATATTAAAAAACACGAAAATCGAAAATCTCAACTACATTTTTCATATTCCAGTCAACAGGCGGCTTAGCATAACATGCGTTGTCGCGCGCGACTTCATACTTCCAGTCGCTCCTGAAGTATGGAGAGTCGCGCGACAATATAAGTCATGCTAGCAGGGCTGGTAATCTCATAATTATTCAATCGTCATAATTATTAAACTGCTACTATTCCAAATAAACCTAAAATATGATATTAAATCGTATTTAATGTAGATTTTACGAGTAACCAATGCCTGGACCTAAACATCCCCTTGGTACGCGTCAGCTGGAGAATATATCACCCACAGAAGCAGCCCAATATCAGCATTTACTACGCGCAGTGTACCAACGGGTTCATGTTCGGGTCAGGCATTGGTTCCTCTTAAAATCTTGCCCACCCCCTCTGCTTGGGGTTGGAGGCAAGAAGCACAAGGATGAACACCACACTGGTCGGACAATCCTTCTGTGGCCAGTATATGCTTGGAGCTGACCAGATGCAAAAGCATGGGTGGAGCGGTACTTTAACCTCCCCCTCCCCTCCCGGCGCCAGGCGGGGGGGTACCTTGGGCTACCGGATCTTTATCAGCGTCTCTTGACACAATAGCTGTACCAAGTATGTCGTCGTCGTATGTCGCTTAAGATCCCCACTATATAACTAGAAGTTTGCAGAGACGCGATTTTGTATAGACCAGGGGTCCTCACTCTTTTGCAGTCTGTGGCGCACTTGCAAGTAAAAATTTTATCTCGGCGCCCTAACCTAGCTAAGGTAGAATTCAAAATTCAGTGGAGTGATTTGACAGCTCCTGGCATACAAAGGGGTTATCAAATCTATGTAAAGTGCTGTCCAATCACTCCACTGAATTATGGATTCTACCTTAGGCTATTTGAAATAGGTAGGTATAGTATGACGAGGAGGATTGCCTCAAGGCGCGCCTCTGTACTTACTAAGGCACACCATGGCATTGCGGCGCATTGTTTGAGAACCCCTGGTGTAGACAATTCCAATCGATGTCTTATATCATCCTTGCCCAACACCACCATTAATTAATTCTGATTTGCAGCTTCACGAAAAGAATCTCCAGTCAAACGATACAAGCACCAATGCTCAGTTTTAGTCAAGTTCATAGCTCCAATGGACTCATAAAATGATCTTGCTTTGTTCCATTCCAAAACATGAAAGTCTAGTCGTGAACACCCAGCCAACGCCGCTTGCTGAAAAATAAGCCATGATTAAATATGACAGCCAGTTATGGCATATCAAAAGTAAACATACCTTATATTGAGTGCACACAAAACTTACATATTTAATGATAGTGGTGGCCGTACGATTAAAAAAACCGGCCAAGAGCGTGTCGGGCCACGCTCAGTGTAGGCTTCCGTAGTTTTCCGTCCGTCACAGTAAGTGTCCCCACTTAAGAGTTAATAACACCGCCATGTAGCATATGATACGAGAGTTCCACGTACAGCGACATCTATCGGCACATTAAGTAAACTATTGCGCGCGAGCTTAAAGTATGGAAGATGATTTTTATTGAATAATTCTTTATTGCGTGAACCGATTTTCACCGTTTTTACTTTATTTGAAAGCACGTCATTTCATTGTAATTTTGTAGAAATTACAGGTACAATAAACACCTGCTTATACGGTTAAATTACAAACTTAGTTCAGAAATTATTTTGTAATTTTTTTTCAAAAACTATTCAACCTATCAAGTTCAAAATAATTTTCCTAGAAAGTTTTTATAAAGTTCTACTTTTGAGATTTTTTTCATATTTTTAAAACTTATGGTTCAAAAGTTAGAGGGGGGGGGGACGCATATTTTTTTACTTCTGGAGCGATTATTTCCGAAAATATTTACATTATCGAAAAATGATTTTAGTAAACCCCTATTCATTTTTAAATACCTATCCAACAATATATCACACGTTAGGGTTGAAATGAAAAAAAAATCACTCCCCACTTTACGTATAGGGGAGGTACCCTAATAAAAAAAAAAATCCACTTTTTATTTTACCACTTTGTCGGCGTGATTGATATACATATTAGTACCAAATTTCAGCTTTCTAGTGCTAACGGTCACTGAGATTACCCGCGGACGGACGGACGGACGGACGGGCAGACATGGCGAAACTATAAGGGTTCCTAGTTGACTACGGAACCCTAAAAAAACCGCAAATCGATCTACAGTTTAGCCGTTTGGCACACGCATACTAGAGGTCAAAACACATTTTTTGACCCGTAGTTCTTTAAAAAAAATCCCTTAGGAGGGGAGTGCCGAGACATTTTTTTATTTGTATGGAAAAAATTTTTTTTTCAGAAACCTATCGTGTGTGGTATCTTATGTTATGAAAGGGCATTTTGAGGCGATTCTAAAAATATACCACATCATTACATTTCAGCCATTTTTTAGGGTTCCGTACCTCGAAAGGAAAAAAGGGAACCCTTATAGGATCACTTTGTTGTCCGTCTGTCTGTCTGTCTGTCTGTCAAGACCATTTTTCTCAGGAACGCGTGGAGATATCAAGCTGAAATTTATATCAAATACTCAGGTCTACTGTCCCTTGGAGCTGTAAAAAAATCAGACTTCTAAGCCAACGCAATCAAAAGATACAGCCGTTTATGCCGCAAATTTCCGCAAATTTTCGAAACTCGCAAGGATCAAAACCTACAGGGTACTTCCCGTGAACTCAGAATCTTGAAATTTGGTACGAAGCAACGTCTTATAGCACAGATAAAGGAAAAATTGCGAAAACCGTAAATTTTTAGTTAAGTCATAAAATAAAAATATTTTTAATAATTTTAAAGTTACTACCTACAGCCTATATACCTACAGGTTTGTACGGAACCCTCAGTGCGCGAGTCCTACTCGCACTTGGCCGGTTTTTTTAATTGACACAAAAATAATTTTCGAAACATACCAAGTTTGGGCTCCTCCAGACACGATATGGCTGATTTTTATAAAATACAATATACCACAAATGATACGTAATATCCTTATATCTAACCTCAAAGAAGCAATTTTGAAAATAACTTCATTAAGTTTTTTTTTTAAATTTTTCAATATTACAAAGTGACACAGTTCTACTTCAATACCTATTTGGCGTGACTTAGTAGTAGTGAGTATCCATATATCCAACGGAAAATACCTCTTTAACCCTTTAACTGCGCCTTTTCGTAAGCTGGTATAGTTTGTTTAGTTTTTGACACAAAATATCAAGGTAAGACTCCTTCAGATACGATATAAGCAACTTTTTTTTTGTACAGTATATCACAAATGATACGTTGTGTTATATCTTGATATCTAACCCCAAGAAAACAATTTTCAAAATAATTTCATTTAGTATTTTTATTTTTTAAGTGTATAATTTTTCAATATTACAAAGTGACACAGTTCGACTGAAATTGTATTGAACTGTGCTGTCGTTTATTATTAGTGTTATCTAAGTAGTGATAATAACGATCAAAAGCGACAAAGTCTGCGTGGAAGGACCCTGCATTCACTGCAGCGTTTACATGCTTAGCTCTCCCACGCAGTGTTAGAGAGATTACCGACGAACATATCATATCACTGGAGATGTTCACCAACAAAATGTACAATCCTCAGTGCGATTTGACACACGTGAATGAAGCTCGAGGCCAAATGTTTGTGACCGGTGATAAGAGCCTCTCTTTAATACCTCCTACTGCCGCTGCCCTCCTTCAGCATATAAAAAGGGCAAAATATCAGGCTGGAGAAATATGGGGGCGTGCACTAGAAAGTCACGTAGCAACCCGACCATCTCCAGAACAGGGGATGGAAGAGAAGACCTGACCTTTTATTAGAGCCTAATTGGACTGAATTAGACTGTATATGGCATGCAGTTAAGGAGCCTCCCTTGCACCCCAGCCTGCAAAATTTGCCACGGTCATTGCCATAACGCGAGGTGCGCTATTATTTTCTCAATTTACGCCTTTTACCAGGCCTATGAATCATGCCCGCGCGAGCGAGTTATATACCTACGTATTGCGCCTCCGCCGGCGAAACTAGAATCAGTGGGTTACCAACGCGCTCACTGAACGCACGTCGTACCGCGTGCGACGCTACTCGGAACTCGGAACAATGTCATCACGAAAAAAATTTATTTATAGCGATGTGGATGGATGTAAAAAATAGCAAAGCTAATAAAAATAACAGATGAAGATACAAATAGCTTATCGTATCTTAGACTATTAACGAAATACAAATCTCTCAAATAACTATGATGATATTGCTAAAAGGCGATTAGAATAAGATTGAGATAGCTGTCAATCCATATTAATTTTGACAGTGTGTGGCAAATCTGTCAAGATTAATCATACTCTCATCGCGGCAACAAAATATCAATCAATATTACTCATGTAACTATAACTGTAATGCCCCATGCGAACCACTTAAACACTGAATCAATGCAAAATACTTATTTCCTTAACTATAAAACATTTCCAAGCATATGCAACCCTAGCGACTGTGCGGGTGCGCGGGAGGTGCGGGGTGCCGCGCGTTGAAGGCCGCTCCATTGTATTATTGCGTAGGTACGTAAGCTTGCTTTTTCTATAAGTGATTCAAAATCTGTGCTTTTACGTAAATAAGTGAAGTCATTTATACAAACCGCTTTCTTATTTGCAGCAAAACGTATATAGAAGACGGAGAGGAAGAAATATAAAGATAGAAAAATATATTTTAAAAATGTAAAAAGCAAGATTAATAGTATGTGTATTATAATTATAAGATAAAAAACAACAGGAATAAACATCTTTAATTCAACTTTCAGTCACTTTTTAAGTCAGTATCAACCACAAAAACTATACCAACTGATGAAAAGACGCAGTTAAATGGTTAAAGAGGTATTTCCCGTTGGATATATGGATATGATTAATATGTACCGTATCTGCAGTACAGTTCTATACGTCTCGTAAAATAGGTATTGAAGTAGAACTGTGCCACTTTGTAATATTGAAAAATTAAAAATAAAAACCTAATGAAGTTATTTTCAAAATTCCTTTCTTGAGGTTGGATATGAGGATATCACGTATCATTTGTGGTATATTGTACAAAAAAAAAACCAGCCATATCGTATCCGGAGGAGCCCAAACTTGGTATGTTTCAAAAATTATTTGTGTTAATTAAAAATAACCGGCCAAGAGCGTGTCGGGCCACGCTCAGTGTAGGGTTCCGTAGTTTTCCGTCCGTCACAGTAAGTGTCCCCACTTAAGAGTTAAAATAACACCGCCATGTAGGATATGATATGAGCGTTCCACGTACAGCGAGATCTATCGGCAAATTAAGTAAACTATTGCGCGCGAGCTTAAAGTATGGAAGATGATTTTTATGGAATAATTCTTTATTGCGTGAACCGATTTTCACCGTTTTTACTTTATTTGAAAGCACGTCATTTCATTGTGATTTTGTAGAAATTACAGGTACAATAAACACCTGCTTATACGGTTAAATTACAAACTTAGTTCAGAAATTATTTTGTAATTTTTTTTCAATAACTATTCAACCTATCAAGTTCAAAATAATTTTCCTAGAAAGAAGTTCTACTTTTGACATTTTTTTCATATGTTTAAAACTTATGGTTCAAAAGTTAGAGGGGGGGGGGACACATTTTTTTTAACTTCTGGAGCGATTATTTCCGAAAATATTTACATAATCAAAAAATGATTTTAGTAAACCCGTATTCATTTTTAAATACCTATCTAACAATATATCACACGTTAGGGTTGAAATGAAAAAAAAAATCACTCCCCACTACGTATAGGGGAGGTACCCTAATAAAACATTTTTTCCACTTTTTATTTTACCACTTTGTCGGCGTGATTGATATACATATTAGTACCAAATTTCAGCTTCCTAGTGCTAACGGTCACTGAGATTATCCGCGGACGGACGGACGGACGGGCAGACATGGCGAAACTATAAGGGTTCCTAGTTGACTACGGAACCCTAAAAAATGGCTGAAATGTAATGATGTGGTATATTTTTAGAATCGCCTCAAAATGCCCTTTGATAAGGTACAACACACGATAGGTTTCTGAAAAAAAATAAAAAAAATTTCCATACGAATAAAAAAAAATGTCTCGGCACTCCCCTCCTAAGGGATATTTTTTAAGAACTGCGGGTCAAAAAATGTGTTTTGGACCTCTAGTATGCGTGTGCCAAACGGCTAAACTGTAGATCGATTTGCGGTTTTTCTTTGAAATTGGGCTTGTACGGCTACCACTATGAGAATTGGCTGTAGTTTAATATATTCATTTGTTCATAATAATATAATACAGGGACCTCTATTCAATAGCCCACTCTTTGACCAGCTAAAGCTATGGTGAAATTAATAAGTATTTGTTTGAATGTTATGCTTAAGGCATATAGTTCTGTATTTTGCACCTGGATCTAGTTTTGTATGAAAGAACCAGGAATTTCAAGGCTCTATCTATTTTAATACAGATCAAGAGTCCGCTAGGTTTTATTATTTGTTTAAGCTTTTGAAAATGTACCAAACCATCAGTATGTTCACTACTCACTGTGTGTAGACAATTAGTCACACATAGTGTGGACATTCAGTTTTTATATAATTTAACCTTTTCAACACCAATGAGAGTGATCGGAATTGGTAGTGCCATTTCGCGGGACTTCGGTGCGTAAGCTTAGTATGGATATATTTTTTAACCCCAGGATTTGAACTGAAAATTTTAAAGCTTGTGTTTGGTTAAAAAATGTTTTACTGAACTGCGGGCCCAACATATGAAAAATGTGGTTTCAGTTAAATGCCCTAAAATTTTGATACATAGATTTAAATGCCCTGAACAAAAGTCTCTATAGGTGCTTTGACATAGGTAATTGACAGAAGAAAATATTGAAAAAAATATGGTTTGCTACTATAAGGAATAAAAGATGTTAAATAAATAACTAATAATTTAATAATGTCCATTTAATATAGTGATGTTGATGTTTTATTTTATGATTGTATTATTGTTAATCGTATAACTGTTAATAGGAAGTAATTTGAAATGAATGATGTATTTATAATGACAAAAAAATTTTACTTTTGCGTTTTGTAGAAAAAATTCTGTGAGAAATACGAGTCAGACAATCTCAAGTCTTATCCATGTTATGTACAATGTTTAAGGTCATTCACCCGAAATGGCACTACCTATTCCAATCACTGCCAATGACGGATAAATCCACACCACAGGTTCAATGCCAAAAACAGATGTATCCATCATAAGGTACTATAAAATTTACTCCAAACTCATTGTTGGCATATGCACACAACACACACACACACATATATAAATAAGCACTCACACGCAGACAAGCTCAGACATAAGCTGAGCCACTTTCCTTTTTAATAAGTTTAAGCATTATCTACTGTAAGCACTCTTATTACATACTTTTGTCAACTTATTGAATATGTGTCTGTCTTTTATTATTATTATTATTGTATGAACAAGTGTATTCACATAAGTCAAAGCGTCGAAAAGGTTAATACATATAATATCAGCATTATACAAATAGAAAATAAAGCTTTTGTAGTACTTTACCTTGGCAACTGCATTAAAAAGCCTTCTCCCTACACCTTGCCTCCTGAGAGCTGGTTGCACATACAAATCTTCTAATAACATAGCACGGCCCTCCCAAGTTGAATATGTTGGAAAGTATAGGGCATAGCCAATAATAGTATCATTATTTTTGTTTTCTGCTACAAGAAGCAGAAATGCTGGCGGAGTTGTCTCAAAGCCATCTCGGTGTAAATCTAAAAATGAATTATAGTATTTCACAGCTGAAGCAAGAATGTTAAATGCAAATATAACCAAGCTTAATTTAGGTACAATTTCTTCTTATTGTCATAGGGAAATAGGTTACAAATCTATGAAACTAGTTGCAACAATCAAGTTATAGGGCACTCGTCACTGGTTAGTTTAGATTTAAAGTACAAGTTAGTATTTTAAAATACTCACCTAAAGCGCTTAATTGCGGACCATTTCGGAAATTTTGGAAATCAGCCAGTTCCTGAAAAAGCCAATACAATGGTAACAAAGTCCATGTTTAAATGAAAAGCAATAAGAAAAGCAATTAACACCTGTATTAGACTTGCAATAGCCGGCATATCTTCCTTCTTGGCTGGTCGAATGTGCACAACATCGTTAAAGTCTTCACATTTCATTTTGTTTAAAATTTATTATAATTTTATCCTAATAAAACATTAAAGATTATGTTACATAAATATTACATGTATCATATTCATGGAACGTAGTGATCAATTAAATTCTCTCCGATATTCTGAGTAAAGTAACATTCTATTCTATCAACTGTCATGATCTTAAATGGCATCATAGATATCCACAGATATCTCAATTTTTCATATAGTTGTCTCTTGTCTCTTTGGTTATTTATGGTTAACCACGATGAGTTAGAATGGGACAGACAGTACGACCTTTTTCGGCTGTCAACGAATTGTCTCGATTTAAAACTTAACCAAGCTGTCAAATTAACCTAGACGTCAAACACAAAATTGTAGCAAAAGACGGTTTCTTGCAAGTTATCGTGCTATTTCTGAAAATTAAGCTGTATAAATTGAATATTCATTATTTATATGTAGGCAGAAATGTCTTGCATAGTTCCATACCGCCGGAGGTGGTTCAAATCAGCGAAGAAGTCCGGAGAAAATACCAGTTTTCATCGGTAAGAAACTATTGTTTTTATTTCAAAATTTTCAAACACATGTAATATATTAGTCTCGGATAACTGCACATGCTGGATACTATAAAATAAGAACCTTTTGCGTAGTTCCAAGTTGATTTTATTGAAATTTATTGGTAAAATTCAATTTTTGTTAACAACGCTAGTGTTGTAACTAAATGAAAATAATTATTTCGATATTTTATCGATATGATATATTTATCTGGGCAAACACAAAATATTATTATATTAAATTATTGTTTACATAATTAATTGTCAATTGTTCAGATTTCCGGAATATAATATATTGCGTCAAAAATGGATTGACGCCGTAGGGCTCAATAATTAGACGCCGAACAAACATCAAAGGATGTGCTCGAAACATTTTAAAAATGACTACTTTTTTACTACTTGCAATGGACAAATATTGTTGCCAAATGCAATACCTACAATATTTCAGAGGCCTCTTGAGGTAAGTTGAGAAAGCGCTTGTTTAAACCGTTGTTAGACAACGCAATATTAGTAATTTCTTGGCCCCACTTTGTCATGTACCCTGTCTCTCTCCAACCCTCCCTCAACTTTTATTACACGTCGCAATCTGACAGATTGTGCCCTTTTCTGTAGAAATTGCAATGTTTTATATCGGTTTTGTTTATTTTGCGACCACAGATAATCTCCTATGAGGCGGTGCCAGACGTAGGAACATGATGCTGACCGCCGCGCTCGGTCGACCGTCTACAATTGCATGCGTCAGCGCAGCGGACGGCAGAGTAGTACGACGCTATAAGATAGAACGAGACGAAATTGATATGACCTTGTTTTCATATACCTATCTGAGTTAACGCAATAAAAATATATTTATGTTATACTTTGACACACTTACGGGAATCAAAATGTCTTATAGCACAAGTATAAGAAATCCAGACTTTCCAACCCAGAGAGGAAACTAGGCCTTATTAGGATTAGGCCCGGTTTCCTCACGATGTTTTTTAAAAAAAAGAGAAAATAAATCGTTGTATTTTTTTTTACGATAATTATGTTGAAGAAAGTTATCTCCAAAAACTTATTTCATAGGCAGATACAAGTTTTTGATATATTTTTTTCGATAGTAGTTACGGAACCCTCCATAATGTGTGGTCCGACACGCACTTGTTAATTTTTTATAACATTGGAATACCTGTTACGGATATCAACAGTAAATATCGATGTCGATATTTAGTAGAAAATTATCATTCACTGCACTAAATCTCGTCTCGAAATCATGAAAGGCCGAGACAATGACAGCTGAAGACCTGCCAGATAGCATAGTGTCTATCTTTTTCTTACTTACTGATAAGTACATTAGTGAGAGCAGATCGGGAATATAGAAAAGTTCAACTTATAATTTCAGATCTGCTTTTCTCTGATATCTGTGATAGATATCATATGGATATCATAAATGGGGAAGGCAACCGTCACAATGACAGTTAGTTTCTAAATTAAGTCAAGTGTAACCGCATTTAACAAGTAGTTTCCTAAACAGTAACCTAGTTAGGAAGCTAGGATGATCACTGACGAACTTATTGAGTTAGCATCCTAATTAGGACGGAAGAATAAAGTGTAACAGCGTTTAGTCGCCAGTCGACCTAAACGTCATAGATTTTTTATCTGTTCTTTTCCTAAAACTAATCGCAGACTGATTCGGTTTATTGTCAATTTAGGATCCTAGTTAGGATACTAGTTAGGACAAGTGTGACTGGGAGATATATTTAGGAAACTAATTAGGATGTTAGTTAGGACACTAAAAAAAGTAAAGTGGCCGGACGACGCAGGCCGGAGCCCGAAGCCCAATGCGAGGGCTTAATTAACACGAGTTTGTTATTCTTGTACCGCCCGTGGCAAAATATTATTCATTGTACTTCTAAGGAAAAAAGGGAATTAAATAAAACTTCTACTTAATTTCTTACTTTTATTGAATAATAAAAATAAGCCTTTATCTAACCATCTTATAAAAGGTTTAATAATTCGTATTGACTTATTTATAATACAATCATTGGGGAATCATCTCCATACATTGCCTTACAAAAGGTGGAGTAGAAAATGTTTTAAAGGTTATTGGTAGGCTACAGGGTGGTTATTAAAATACTAGATTTGAGACCTTGAGGGGGGGGGGGGGAGCGTTGGCCACCATCTTGGTTTAAACGTACCATAAGTCCGTTTTTGAACCTTGGCGCTTAAACGGTTATCAGTATGCCTAAAATGTCTATGGAACGTATGAAGAAGATCAAATTGTCTACAATATTTCCATACACAATACATCTGTAAGTCTTACAGATATAAAGATACAGGGGGTGAAAAGTGTATATTTTCTTATATCATAAGAAATTATAAATTTATTTATCTTATATAATAAATCTAGTATTTTAATAACCAGCCTATAGCCTACCAATAAGGGGGCGTCCATTAATCGCGTCATATTTTATAGGGGGGGAGGGGGTCAAGAAAAAATCACCAATGATCACCACAGGGGGGAGGGGGGTCTGGACACATATCACGTGTAATTTTTTTGTTCCCTGTGCTATACTGTATTATGGTCAATAAAATAAAAATTATCAACTTTTAAATGAATTAATCTGTCAAAAGCAGAGTAAAATTGCACTAGCAGTCTAGCACTATGATTGTAAATATTTTTTAATGTCATTTGACATATTATTTTGTAAAGTAGGTTTTTAGGGTTCCGTAAAGTGGCAAAAACGTAACCCTTATAGTTTCGTTATGTCCGCCTGTCCGTCCGTCAGTCCGTATGTCACAGCCATTTTACTCGGAAACTATAAAACGTATCTTAATAAATATTCAAATATAAGCTGTGTTTTTGTATGCCGCTACTTAGTTTAGTAGTAAAATTGCTGAAAAAGAATTTTAAGGAGGGGCACTAGTCGATACATGTAATTATTTGCCTAAAAATTTTTTTTTTACTTAATATCGTCATGTCTCGATAGGTCTTTCAAAATAACATTGAGGTCTGTTTTTTTATTTAGTGAATATTATAGTGAATATTTTTTAAGAAAAAATCAAGTAAGTCAAAAAAACTTGTGCCGCCCTGTCACTTTTGAACCGGAGAAAAAAATATGAAAAAAATTGAGAAGATTATCGGTTTAGGAATTATTGAGTTATCTCCTAAAAACTCATTTCATACGCAAATACGAACTTTGGATATTATTTTTTCGATATTAGGTACGAAACCGCGTGGTCCGACACGCAATTGGCCGGTTTTTTTTTCTATTAAAGATAATTTTATTTTATATGTATACATGTAGTTTCATTTTTTTACCCTTTACGTGTTCACGTGTTGTAACACTGTACTTACTTTAGTTAGCAAAAAATTACACGTCATATTGGACAGGGGGGGAGGGGTCCTGAAAATGTCACCAAAGATCACCATGGGGGAGGGGGGGGGGTCTAAAACAAGCCAAAAACGTATGACGCGATTAATGGACACCCCCTAACCATTAAAACATTTTCTACTCCACCTTTTGTAAGGCAAATGCTCCAATGATTGCGCTATTATTTCAAAGGCTGAAATTTTACAAATAATGATATAAAATAGTAATAATAAATGTTCATAATCATAATCATAATCATAATCATAATCATTTATTTCTTTGTAAAACACAGGTATTTGAAATGATGTTACAATTGGTAGTGAATCACCATGTTTTTGCCATAAGGCGTACAAAACAAACAGTCAAACTAATGACAAACTAAATACTTAATATTAGAAAGTACTTTTACTAACAAAACTAAGACTAACTATATATAACATAATAATAACACTAGCACGTTCCGTGGTCGGTAAAGACATACACACTAGCACTATATTACATCAGGTACATTACGCAAACTTGCCGTGATAAACTGAGTCTTTCAAATATTCTTCAACAGAGTAGAATGCTTTCTTTACCAGAAAGTCAAGAAGCATTTTCTTAAATTGTACTACATTTTTACAGTCTAAGATAGATTTTGGCAGATTATTATATATTCTGGGTGCCATTCCAAACGCACTTTTAGTAAATGTTAAAATTAAACTACTTAAAAATAATAAATTAAAAATTTAACTCTAAATTTAACCTCTCGGCAAAGTGCCCATCACGCAGGCGGTATTCCCGCGCTGATTTGCTATAGCAAGTCTTTGCGCAAGAAAGCCGCCTGCACGAGGGTCACCTGTAGGGAATGCAATCTCGTCTCGCCGAGATCCCGGCCATATTTTACGAGATTGTATCTCGTCAAATTTCGTACGAGATCTCGCGAGATAACGAGATCGACAAATGCAGCGTGACGACGTGTATTTCATAGCGCGGCTGCGCGCGAACTGAATCCTGGCCGGCCGTGCGGCCGTGCGGCCGCGCCTGGCGCGGGCACAGGACAAGAGGCACAGTGTGGTATTTTCGATCAGATTTGACTATTTTCATTGTTTATTTCATCGCATTAGTCTCGTCAAATAAAAGGTCAGAATGAAACTCCCAAATTTCTATCATGCGTAGTTTTGGAGATAATCAAAAACTTGAGAAATGTTCATAGAAAACATAGAAACGAAATTTCTTATTTTACGTGCACCTTTTTTGTGTGAATCTAATTTAGATCTATTAAGGATATATTGAAGTATACATTTCGTCAAAATAAAGTTAAAATTTATTATTCTGGGTGACGATATAATTTTTTTATACATATTGAAAAATAATTTTTTAGTCGATAATCCTACAATTCTAGCATTTTATTTCTAAACGAAACTGTTATATGCTATAAGAGGCAGTACTAAAAAAAAATTGAATGAAAATAACGCAGGATTGCCGAGATATGCATTTTTTAATATTTGGGTCAGGGCTGTCACCTACAACTCCGGTGGTGTACCTATGTAGGTAACTGGGTACCTACATTGTTACAATGTCTGGAAATCCAATGAATTATAATGATTAATCTTAATTGTTTTGATATTTAAGCATTTATTCAGTACATTAAGTATTTAGAAGATACATTTTTACACCACAAGGGATGTGTTGTTATAATACTAACCAACATAGTCTTGCCTAAAAGCCTTTGCACGGACAGCATTCTCAGATGGGAATAGAAAAGCATTTGCACAAATTTTAGGCATAGCTGAATGGCTTGTAGACGATCTGCACACAATTTTGGTCGCACTCTCGAGTGGGTTACCAATAGATGCAAACAAGTTTCGTGCGTTTTGTTGGTCTTTGGCTGAAAAATATGTAAAAAATTACAAGTGGTTCTACATGTCAGTCACTTTGCATAAAATACTTATTCACGGTTGGCAAATAATTATAAACAGCCCATTACCCATCGGAATACTGTCCGAACAGGCCGGTGAATCCAGAAACAAATTCTGGCGTTATGACAGAGAGCACCACACGAGGAAAATCAACAGGCAAATTACACTCCTAGATCTTTTTCGGCGTGTGTTAGAGTCTTCTGATCCTTACATTTCACATTTATCTCTGAAAGACCGTTTAAGTTAACAGAAGCGTCAGCCTATTCCGGCAAAAGTTTTGACCATTTTAAAACCAATCGAACCAAATTCTTCCATTGCAACAGAGGAGTCGGATTTGTCGGAATTGGGGTTAAGCACGGATTTAATTCTCCCTACAGAAGAAATTCTAATTAATTCGGATGATGATGATGATGAAGTTGACGACTGAAGATCGTCTTCTCTTTTTTCACTTCGATTGCGAGAAAATAAGATAAAAATAATTATTATTTACACACAATAACTAAACTAAGGTGAAATTATGGTTTAACTTGACGGTCTTTTAATTTTTTTAACTACTTTGACATAGATACAAAATATAAACACCGCAAATAAATGCCACAGACAACGGTATAATTTTATAGCTATTTAAACAGTTTAAACACGCTTTAAAGCGCTTCCATAAAATAAATAAAAATCTTTGTAATGATTGTGAAGTAGGGACTAAAAAACACCTCATGTTTTGAGAAATATATTGCGTTTCCTGATTGGTCAATTTTAACATTGCTGTATTCTGATTGGTTGATATTAATTACAATGTTTTTTTAAAGGACTTAAATTATTTACACAGTATACGCACCAAAAAATTATCTAGCGTTCCGATTAACTTCGATATGTGTTGTGATTGGTGGATTTAATATGGTGAAGTGTTCCGATTGGTCAATTTAAAATGTTTTGCAAATCATAAATATGTATAGGTACATATTAGCCCTAGAGGCTAAATGTACTACTTTAGTCCGCCTTGGTAAGCATAATATGACACATTTTTTGAGCATGAGAAGTGAAAAAACTATATTACGGTATTATGTCTTAAAGTCAATCATGACAACCCTATTTCCATAGAAATCGGTAAAAAACTTAGAAATGTTATAGATCCTAAATCCCGCAAGATTAGCTTTTGAAATTTTGAGAAATTATAGTTAACCATATTTTAAATACACTTAATAAAAAATAAAACGCTAATATTGGAAAATATAGGAGAAATAAAAAAAAAATGTTTGAAAACTTTAGTAACTTCTAACTTTTAACTGAATGGTACTAAGATGCTGAATTTTTTGCACAATTAATGAGTATCTCTCACTAAAACTCAGAAATAAAAATTGGAACTATAGTGACGGTACTTCAGTAATTATGCCAATAAACATGTTTTCTTAAGGTCATTGACCTTGTCAACAAAAAAATATTATGCATTAACTACGCCAGATAATCATTCGGGAGTTTTACACTGGGATGCAGGATATTATAATGCGTATTATAAAAATATAAAACGAGGGTGGTCAAAACTGATCGAAAATCCCACACTGAGGGGTAGGCGGGCTTGCGGGGGACGAGGTTCGGCTCATTTTGCAAGGCGGCGCGCGTGCGTTTGTTTACAATTGCAACGAAATAATTTGTTTTGGAGACAGTTTTGTGTTTCAATTAGTTTCGCAGAAATATTACACTACAATTGCAACTACCAACCATGTCAAAAGTGTACAGTGAATATAAAAGTTCTTTAGAAGTATGGAAACATTGTTTACGCGATCAAGATGGACTCACTGCAAAGTGCAAACTGTGTGCGAAGATTTTGAAAACTAAAGACCATTCTACAAAAGGCTTACATACACACTTGAAGTCTATACATCAGATAGATACTAAAAAAAAGTGTTGAGGTTGAGAATGTTGAGATGCAGGCAAACGATGGTGCTCCCGGGGTAATTATAGACATAAACAAATGTTATTAGAGTTAGAGACAAAATAATAAGTACTGTTGATTTTTAAAATAAAACTTACATTATTTTTATAACTAAGCAACGCAGTTTCTATTTAATTACATATCATGTCAATTACTAGTTCTTAAAACAAGCATTTGCATATGTTTTAATTGCGATTCTCCCAATCTCGCGAGATCCCGTAATTTGCGAGATCTCGCGAGACTGGGTTTTGAGTCTCGCGAGATCTCGCTAGGCGGAAATCTCGTACGAGATTGCATTCCCTAGTCACCTGTAGCCTCTCTGAGGCGCTTGCTGATGTAATAGGTACATAATCACAGCAGCTGACTCAACCAACTTCACACTCTTCAAAGCCCACCCACGGCGAATAGAAAATTAAATAAAAAACAACGTTCATTTTCCTAATGTAATATGATACGCTACCACCATATATGGAATATTATAATAAATCATTTTCTATTTGCTGTGACCTCGGCCTTGATCAGTGTATTAACCTAAACCGAGAACAAAGGATTGTGTACCTATATAAAGCGATCTATTTTCCGAGATAAAACAGTTATTATCCACCCGTTAAGCGTTTCACTTACCTAACACTCGGTCCATTACCATATGGCGATCCTGCCAGTCGGGCTGCTCAAGGCAGCCTCGGTTTAAATACCAGCCAGCTCAGCCAGCTCCACGAACCAGCTCAGCAAGCTCCACGAACCAGCCTAGCCCGGTCCTGCGCAAGCACAGCTCAGCTCACAATGGACCAGCCCCGCTCGACCCTTCAAACCCCCGAAGCCCCGCCCAGCCGAACATAGACACCGCCGCCTCAGCAAGCTCATCAGCCATCCCAGCCGTTCAGCGAACAGAAAAATCAAAAAACACGACATGGGAACCAGCTCCAACAAGGGCACCAACGCACCAGTCAGCCGGCCAGAGTTAGCTAAAACCAAGGCCATGATTACCATAACAATAACGTTCATGGAACAGAGGACCCCAACCAGAACAGTCCGATGGACCAAAACATGGACACCACGTCACCACCATCAGCCCCAACAACCCGCACCAACGAGTAACCCAAGCCAAATCACCATCGCCACCAGCAACCAGCGAAGCAGAGCAGAGCATCTAGAACCAGCACGTCAAGCACAGCAGAATGTGTAGCAGCCACCAGCCATCACAAGCCCCGCCGCATCCAAGTCACCAGCCCCGCCGCACCCCATCGCCAGCGCCCAGCACCGATCATCGATCGCAAGTATAATTCTAAGGCAGTTTAATCATAATTACTTAAATTCAGTGATAAATTTAAGCCCACAATTCTAAATGTAACTATAACAATAATTCACATTACGCGTATAGAATGACCCAAATTATAAAAATAAGTTAGAAGCATTACAAACAAACAAATATTCGAAAATTCGTTCAAAAACACCCCAAACAGACAATCGGTCAAAATAAATTCAAATTAGTCCAGTCACTAAAGAATACAGCCCAAAAAAAAAATAATAAAAAGACAAAAACAACAAATATCCGTAGGACAGAGCGAAATATTTCAATCTCACCTCACAAAAATAGAAGACGTGTACAGTAAAATCTTATCAATATACAGCCAAGACAAAAAAAAAACGGACAAAACCTTAATTAATTAACCAAAAAACGGCAGTAGCGTTGCTACCAGCCATGGACGGATCCGAAACCGTCATCAAACAGTTTATAGAATTATACGCGATGATGATTAAAATCAATGACATAAAATTGCTAAAAAATTTCGTAATAAAAAAAAAAACCCATTTACAAAAAAAAAAACGCAAAACTTAAAATATCCAGCAAACACATCAGTAAAATCAGCGACCGCGATCCAAAACAAACTATTCAACATAAAACAGGGAAATCGGCCTACCAAACGGCACAAGCAAAAAACTAGAAAATTTATTCACGACGGCACAGGCTAACGGCAACAACACATAACAAAAAAAAAACATCATTTATTAATGTCAATTATTACCAGAAAAGTTACACGCATAAGATACACACCTTAAAAAAAATATATAAAAATAAGACATATTTAACACAATACGTCGAAAATAAAGTAGCTACACTATACCAATAAAATAAAGAAATAAATTCAACCGTACGCACGTATTACACTCAAAACATTTAATAACGCATTATAGTGTATTAACGTATACCTACACCGACAAATTAAAGAAACAAAAAATATATTTTAATAATATCTACACAGACATTACTTCAGTGTTTTTATAGATTGATAAAATAAAAAAAAACTACATGATGATAATAAACGCAACAAAATTTAACTATGGCAAAAATACAATTTAACAAGTTAATATATTTGACAGGCACTAAATCCTTGATACATAATGATAGTGTTGAAAAACCAATTCGTGAAGGTCCTTGGACACAATACGTTTATTGAAATAAACTAGTGTTAAAAGAACTGCCTCAAAAGTATAATAACTACATAATAAAATATCATAATGACAAAAATAAAACAACACACTAAATCTAATGCAGCAAAAATCCACAAAAAACACCATTGACAAAGTAGAAAATTCAAAAAAAATCAAAGACCAAATCAAACGTCTGCGCCAGCCAAGCCAATAAAACATTTAAACTAATAGACACATAAACTCAATTCAATTCGCAATAAACGCCACAACGTACTTATATCTTATTGACACCAGAGCCAGCCAAAGTACAATAACACGCGACGCGACATTGAAAACCCAAGGTCGCATGCAAGCTGACCTACATACACGGAATAGCAGGAACGATTGCGTCATACCATACACTTACGCGACGCTTAGAGAGTGATAGCCACGATTTCCAGAATAAATTGACAAATAAATAAATAAATAAATAAATTGATAAATTGACATCACTACGTACCACAATAATTAAACAAAATTTTTATTTTCAAAAAACTTATGACTGCTTCAAGACACGACATAAATAGAGATATTATTACGTTAAGAAAAATAAGAGATATATGTAATATCTAAAACATTACAAATGACTGACTGTGACTGTGACTGTGACCATAGCGTGTAGAAAGCTAAAACAGATAAGTGTCTCAACCAACAATTAGCCTGATCACCTAAAAGTTGGTGTGACCCTTATATGCTTTAAGTTTACAAAGTAAAGGGTTTCCTTGCATTCCTCTTTACTTCACACAATACCAAGTAGCCCATAAGAAAATTAAAAGTAAGCTGAGTACACCAGGATACAAAGCAGACGCTAACCCTTGGAACCAAACAAATTCGAGCGAGTTCTCAATTGACCAGATCCTTGGGCGCACGGAACGTCCAAATCTTCCGATGCGTTAAAACACTGTCTGATAGTACATAATAATAATATGTACCAGCGCGCAATAATAAATATTTCTGTATCCATAAATCGAAAAACTAAAAATAAAATAGTATGCAATACGGTCGGCCGACCCGATTCGCTAAAATGCGCCATGTACTCAATTAAAAAAAAAAAAAAAAAAGTGACAAGTATCACAAAAAAAAAGCTTACATAAGGACAAAATGCAGACATAACAAGATGGCTCATTTATTGTTCAACACTGTGTGTCGAACCAATTACTCCATCGTGTCCGAAACGAGCTTTCCTCGCGAGAGAACTAGGTTACAAATAAGACACAACAGATACAAGAAAAACACATACAAAACAAAAACACAACCACAGAAGGAAAAAGCTACCAAAGTGTATAAAACACACATGACAGACGACACGTACCACGACTAATAAGAAAGTCAAGAAAAACACAGACAAAGATGACAGACATGTCACATATAACTTATTACCCACTAGCGGACACAGTCATAAGAACAATTACCAATAACGTAAAAAGTTATTACAACTGACCAGGAATACATAACGGCATTATAAAATTCATAAAAGCAAAAAACAGTCATAAATAAATCAAAGCAGACAAAGACAGCAAATTCACCTCCACAACTATGCGAGAGATTTGTAACATATTAGGCATAAAACAAGTACAGTCAACCACTATGAAAAGCACTAGAATCATATTTAAGAATACAAACAGGCAACCAGACTCACCAGTGATCTGATTAGTTACAGTATTAGTATTTTCGTATAACACAATGAATCATCCGGCAACTAAATACACGCCATACGAGCTAACATACCCACAAACATTACTCATCAAACATACCCATTATATATATATAAATTCGATTCCTATCCCATAGAATTCAAACATATGTCACAAAAGTCCCAAGCAGACGCTAAAAATAATTTAATTAAAACAAACACAAACAAAAAACATAAACACATCAACACATTTCATAAAACAAAACCAAAAAAAAAACTAATTACAATTTAAAAATTAAACCCATACGAAATAAAATTGAAGATTTAGTATTAATCAAAAAAAAAATTATTAGACACAATATATCAAAAACCATTTCCCGTCATAAAAAATCAAAATCCAAAACAAAACACTTTCAGACAAACAGTACATTCTCCGTATAAAAAAAAAAAAAAAAACATATGTATATATACAAACCTAATACACAACAAAAACCCATAAAAGAGGATCAGGATCCGAAACGCAAAAATAATAGTATCAAAAAAAAAAAACACAAAAATAGAACTAAACCGTACTATAATTAAAACAACCACACAAATAAAATAAAAATAAAATAAATAAAAAAATTCTTAAATAAAAATAAAGTAAATATAACAACACAAACAAAACACATAAAACATCACATCAACACCTTTCATAAAACAAAAAAAAAAAACTACTTAAGATTTAAAAATTTAATCCCAAACGCTATATACCTATCTATATATATATATAAACCGGAGACCCACTATAAATCAGAAAATAAGACAGGAATAAAATAAATATAGTATATCAGAGACTATTTACCATAATAAAGAATCAAAATTCAGAACGTAAAAAAAAAAAAAAAAAAAAATTAGTTTCAAACAAAGAGGAAATTCTCCATACAAAAAAAAACAACCCACAATAAATAAAAACAGCAAACATATACATATATATATATACACAAATTTAATACACAACACAAACCCATCAAAACAAAAACAAAAAACACGCTCACACTCGACACTAAACTAAAACAGCAAACTAAACGTTTCCATGTCAATGATCACATCTCCTTCCAAATACGAAAATACTATCTCCACGCTGTAATGATATCAAATAACAAATAAACATCAAGTCAATAATTTACAAAACACAAACACCTAGCCATACAAGGATCGGAACAAATAAACAAACCGCAGCATATAACTTAGCAACAAACTCACCGCTATTTTAAACAAAACACAACTTAGACAGAAACCAACACCTGTATAACCATAAACTTTGATCATTTTCCATGTATAAACATAGCCATAAGAATAACCTAAGAATCGAAATGTAACCCATCCATAGTCCTTATATAACCATACAATTTAATATTTTTCTTTTATATACCATAAACATAAGTTAACCTAAGAACCAACATGTAACCCATAGACATAAGCCAAATTTAATGTGAAGACAAAAAAAAAAGGTTCAATCTATCTTTTTGGCCACAAAAAAAAAAAAATTCCCGCACGAATTTCATGTTTTTCAAAAATTACCATTACAAGTTCAATGTATCATAGACTGTGAAAAAGGGACAATCACGTTAAACAATCGCAACAAAACAGTAACAAAGCCATTAAATTTAGAACATTATAATCTCCGAATGTAATCACATTTATAAGTACATCAACAAAAAACAAAAAAAAACAAAAAAAAAACCAACAAAAATGTAATCATATTTTCAAGTGCATCAACAAAAAAAAAACCAATAAAAATGCAATCATATTTTCAAATGCATCAACAAAAAAAAAAACCAACAAAAATGTAATCATATCTTTAAAACCCTAGCCATAAGATTAAAATATCTTTTTTATATAAATTAGTTAAGAAACAGAATGTAAACAATAGAGTTAAGCAGCCAAGTTTTTTTATAAAACACTTTTAATAGAGCCAAGATTTATTTTATATTCAGAATTACCTTTTAAGAAACAAATTCATACTTATTAATGTAAAGACAAAAAACAGTTTACACCTGTTTTTCTGTCTCAAAAAAACCGACGGACGTGTAATAGGTACATAATCACAGCAGCTGACTCAACCAACTTCACACTCTTCAAAGCCCACCCACGGCGAATAGAAAATTAAATAAAAAACAACGTTCATTTTCCTAATGTAATATGATACGCTACCACCATATATGGAATATTATAATAAATCATTTTCTATTTGCTGTGACCTCGGCCTTGATCAGTGTATTAACCTAAACCGAGAACAAAGGATTGTGTACCTATATAAAGCGATCTATTTTCCGAGATAAAACAGTTATTATCCACCCGTTAAGCGTTTCACTTACCTAACACTCGGTCCATTACCATACTGAGCGCCTTGTGGAGCCCTCGCGCCCCCCTCCCCCACGGACCAAGTGTCTCGACGTCAAAAGGTACGAACTCGTAGTTGGCGCCGAGACAGCTATATTTATTAATTTTTACATTTTCTCGGGTGTCTGCCCCCGAAAGCCTGCTTGTCGCTGGAAGATAGGACGCCGCCAGCGTGTCGGCGCAGGTGGCATCCCACACCAGCGCGCGGTCCATCCTCCAGGGGATCAACGACATCCCGTCGGGGCGCTTGCCATCGTCCCGCACGATCTGGGGTTCCAAAGCGGCGGGGAGGTTGGCCCTGACGAGCGCTCTCCTCAGGATGTCGTTGAGTGCCGCATGACGGGAAAGGCGGCCGGCTCCCGAAGAACAACTAAGTCCGTGGTGGCCGAGGCCGTCTACGGGGGCCCCACATGAGGCACAGCTGTGGTCCACACATACGTCAGCCCCAACCCGGAAACCAATAGCTATACGGAGTATTCCTGGGTCAATATAAGTGCCAGTGTTGGGTGAAGGATACGCGTGGAGCCAGTGACTAGACTCTGGCCTTGAAACTGCCAGAAGCCTTGCGCGGTTTTTGCCTGAAGAAGTGTATATAAGGTACTTTAGAGCGGCAGCGGAAGCTATGATATCCCAGGCCCTTTGCCTCTTAGGTCTGGATGGCAACTCTAGGCCCAAGCCGGTTAGCCAGGCATTCTTGGCTTCATTCAGGCACGCGATCTCGCAGTTTATAGCCGATGGGGCTTTAAGGATTTTACCTGCGAGATCTGACGTGCCGTGAATTGAAGACAAAAATGCGGGCAGAGCCACACTAGAGATCTTGCGAGTTCCCAGACCGCCATATCTTATTGGCAAGGAAGCCTGGTACCATGCTTCCTCATTAAATCGGACATTTAGGATTGTTTGTATATAATTGTGACTTGATAAGGTTATCTATGGGTTGGATTATATGACTGAATTTCCAGGCGGGACAAAAACGGAGTAAGTAAATTTTGGAATCAGTTAACAAAATTTTAAAATAAATAGGGCCTAATGGCTACTAATTTTGATTAGGCGTTCCGAATTATCAGGAAATTTTTAAATTGATTTTGATAAAACAGACGGGACGGCCTCATCAAAGATGGGTGAGCCGAGAAGATGCAAATTGTCCTTGGTTCGTCGTAAATATTCTATGATTATTTCTAAATTATTATTAACATTTTTATGCTTAAATTCATTTTAAATAATTTATATTAGATGGTTTTGCTTTTAAAGAAGAATAAAGAATAAACACATTTATTTGTGACGCTTAATATAGGAAAATTGAGAGACAATAACAATGAAAACAAACAATGAACGTGCTTTTCAGCATAGGCCTCCCTCTGAGACTTACTTTGTGATCACATGATTTCCTCTCTTTTTTGAATTGTTAAGCCAATACTTGCAATAAGAGCAGGTTTAGTTTAGTGTACAGCTTTCTTCTTCTTTTAAAACAACGCTTGGCTTCTTCTACTCCTTTTAAATGGTTGCTCACCGTGTAACCTGAAGCCGTTTCCTCGGTGTCGTTAAAAGTTATGTACATACTATAAGTTTTAAGGTAACTTTTTAATGTCGGCAATCGACATCGGCATAACACTGTGCTTCATTGACAAAATAACTGTCAAATGAGTATTATTTAAATCACGTAACTACAATCGCAAACAAACGAATAAAATGATAAATTATCTGATAAGATCTCAGGGGTGAAGTTATCCAAAACGCCAAAAGCACTTTTATTGTATTTGAATACAAAGTTAAAAGTTTTTAGCTCAAAAAAACAAATTTTCCCGATACAAACTTTGCACCCCTTTTTAACCCCCTCAGGGGTAAAATTGTCTAAAACGCTGAAAGTAGTTTGTGTGTATTCTAATAAGTAAAATTCCTACAAAGTTGTATGTCTCTAGCTCAAAGAAAGAAGTTTTCCGCATACAAACTTGGCACCCCTATCCCTATCCTTCCCTATCCTTGGCCCCCTCAGGGGCGGAATTATCCAAAATGCTGAAATCACTTTAATATTTTTATAAATATCAGCGAACGTACGAATTTTCAAGTCTCTAACTTAAAATTTAAAATCCTACACAAACACACTTTTAACCCCCTTTTTACCCCTTTATGGGTAAAATTTTTCAAAATCGCTTCTTATTATTTGTACACGTTATAAATGTAACCCGACCTGCAAATTACAACTTTCTAGCTTCAGTTGTTACGGCCTCGCTTTAATACAAACTTTTCAACCCGTTTCAACTCCTCTCGGGTGGAATTTTGTAAAACGCTGAAATTAGTTTTATTGCTTTTAAATTATTTATTTATTATGAGTAACTGTACAAAGTTTTAAATCTCTAACTTTAAATTTTAAACCCTATACATACAAAACTTTCAACCCCTTTCTACCCCCTTAGAGGAAGAATTTTAAAAAACAGCTTCTTTTATTAAAAATTCTTCCTAAAATTTTAGCAGACCTAAAATTTTCAACTTTCTAGCTTCAGTAGTTTCGGCTCTGCGTGGATCAGTCAGTGAGTCAGGACAAAGGCATTTATATATATATACTAGCTTTCCGCCCGCGGCTTCGTCCGCGTATAATACGGTTCCTCATACAGAGTTTGATATCCAATTGTATCTTCTTAACTAACTTTTGTTAGTCCCCGAACAATCTTCTTAATCTATTTATACTAATAGCTTTTGGCGAAAAACCGGGTAACGTAGATATAGTTTCAGTTACAAATAAGTGTTAATATGCAAATAATAATTATTTGCGTAACTTCTTTGTGTACTATATAGTGGTGGTATTATTTGGCGGCACGATGACCAAACTATTGTCAAAGCTCACTCTAGAACATAGAAATGGAACAGAAATAGGAACAATTCCTAGTAAATCTCGAACCAAAAAAATAGTAAATCTCTATACAAACTTTCAACTCCTTTTTAGCCCCGTTCTAGGTTGAATTTTGAAAAACGCTGAAATTGCGTTCATTATTTTTTAATTATTAGTAAACGTACGAAGTCTCAAATCTCTAACTCTAAATTTTAAACCCCACAAAGTTCACAAACCACCCACCGATACAAACTTTTAACCCACATTTTACCTCTTTAGGGGTTGAAACTTGCACAATCGCTTCTTATTATTCTAACCCGCCCTGCAGATTACAACTTTCTAGGTTCAGTAGTAAAGGCCTCCCTTTCATACAAACTTTTCAACCCCGTTTCAACTCCTCTGGGGTGGAATTCTGAAAAACACTAAATTAGTTTTTTGCGTTTAAGTCTACAAAGCATACAAACAAAATTTCAACCCCTTTTTAACCCCGTTATAGGTTGAATTTTGAATAACGCTGAAATCATTTTTATTGTTTTTTAATTATTAGTAAACGTGTGAAGTTTCAAATCTCTAACACTAAATTTGAAACCCCACCCATAAAAACTTTTAACCCCATTAAGGGGTTGTATTATTTAAAAGCGCTTCTTGTTAGTTGTAAACATTGTAAATTTAACTCGCCCTGCAAATTACAACTTTCTAGCTTCAGTAGTTACAGCCTCCCTTTAATACAAACTTTTCAACCTCGTTTTAACCCCTCTGAGGTGAAATTTTGAAAAACGCTGAAATTAGTTTTTTTGCCTTGAAGTCTACAAATCCTTCAACCGGAATTTCAAGTCTGTCACAAATAAAATTGTTATCTCTATACAAACTTTTAACCCCGTTATAGGTTGAATTTTGAAAACGCTGATATCATTTTTATTGTTTTTTTTTATTATTAGTATACGACGATGGGTCTGATGATTCTTTTTATTCTGCATGGACTTGTCTTATATGTCTCAGTCTTCTGCACATTTCGTATGATGTTTAACTCATCATACCTGATCAGTTAGGATGTGCATTTCCAGATCATCAAAATTTCTTTAACGTGTCTCACATTAACGCGCAAAGCATTTTGTGCCATTATACCGACTTTTATGACACATTTTCCAATTGCAATGTGCATGCTAGTTTAGTCAGTGAAAGCTGGCTCAAGCCCAGTATATCTTCTACGTCGGTTAGCCTACCGGGATTTATCCTTATACGAAACGATCACACCGGAAAGGGTGGTGGAGGAGTCGCCATATACCTCAGATCCGACATACCTTATAAGATTATTGACTGTTCTCCTTATTTATACTCTGGATCTATGGAGCACCTACTCATAGAGGCCAAGGTACGTGCTGTCCTTGTGGCTCTGGTAGTGGTCTACTGCCCTCCTATGGTTGATTATTTTTCCACCTTGGAAAATCTTCTCTCTTCCGTTAGCTGTGAGTGCGCACATCACATAGTCATGGGTGATTTCAATACAGACCTGCTGAAGGACAATGTCAGGTCGCGTAGTCTTAGGTCAATAGTTCAAGCCAATGATTTCTCCATCTTACCCTTAAAGGCAACACATCATAACTTGGATTCTCCTGATACCTGGTTAGATGTTATTCTGACATCGTCTACGGAGCAAATCATCAAGGCAGGGCAATTATTGGCGCCGGGGTTCTCTCGACACGACTTGATATATGTTACCTACAAAATAAAGCACCCAAGCCGAAGCCCACGGTGGTAAAAGTCCGTAACTTCGCTCGCATGGACACTGACAGGTTGAAGCTCGATGCCTCCGCGGCTGACTGGGCGCCGATGTATGCTGCGACAACAGTTGATGATAAAGTCTAAGCGTTCAACACAGTGGTTCAGCAATTGTTTGACGCACATGCACCGGTGCGTGAAGTCAGGTTGAGGCGGCCTCCAGCTCCTTGGATTACCAGGGGTGTCCGCATGGCGATGAGAAGACAAGATAGAGCCTTTCGAAAATTTAAGCGTGATCGGAGCGTGCGTCTTTTTAAAGTCGCAAGAAATCGTTGCAATCAAATGGTGAGAGCCGCAAAGCGACGGTATATCCATGAAAACATCTTCCTCCATGGCTGACACTTGGAAATTTCTGAGGTCCCTTGGGATTGGAAAATCCAGCACGTCGTTTGATCCATCTTCTTTTTCTTTAAATGATTTGAACATCCATTTTTCTCAAACTTCATTATTAAATCCAGTTATCAAATTTGAAACCACATGTCTTATAGCTTCCCTTCCCTCTCCTAACATTGCGCCATTTGGCCTCCGTGCTGTCACTACTGGAGAGATAAAAATGATAATTTGCTTTTTTAAGTCAAACGCAGTCGGTCATGAGTGTCATGACGGAATAGGAAGGACTATGATCTTGCCTATTGTTGAGAATATTCTGCCCGTAATCACACACATTATAAACTTTTCTATTCTTACTGGCATTTTCCCTTCTTGCTGGCGTAAGGCATACGTCATTCTCCTTCCCAAAATCTCGAAACCGAGTTCTGTAAGTCACTTTCGACCTATATCTATTTTGCAGTTTCTCTCTTCTCTCCAAAATCCTCGAGGCAGCAGTTCACGAGCAAATTTCAAAATTTGTGAATCTTAACTGTCTCCTGTCTCTGTATCAATCTGGATTCCGCCCAGGGCATAGCACAACGACTGCGTTATTGAAAGTTACTGAGGACATAAGGCAAGGCATAGAGTCGACTAAAGTGACAGTCCTAGTGCTCATTAACTTCTCTAATGCCTTTAATGTAGTCGATCACGATCTTCTCCTTGCTGCCCTTTCTCATTTCAGAACTCTCTGGAAACGACTGCGTGGTTTGCCTCCTACCTTTCCTACCGTTCTCAGACTGTTCGTACAGTCTGAATGGACTGCTTTGATCACCGGCGTGCCACAAGGCGGCATCCTGTCCCCTTTTCTTTTCTCCGTTTTTATTAATCTGATTACGTCTGGATCAAAAAGCTCTCACCATTTGTATGCAGATGATTTGCAGTTGTACGCCCAGGCGGAGGTAACGGACCTGAGTTCCGCTATATCTACTCTTAATGTTGACCTGGACCACATCGCTGACTGGTCTCGTAGTTTTGGCATTTCTGTTAACCCTTCGAAGTGCCAGGTCATCATTCTGGGTGGCTCGCGGCAACTCATTAAGTTGGAAACTGTTCCAGTTGCGCCGATCGTGTTTGATGGCTCGGTGATCCCGGTCTCTAACCAGGTGAAAGATCTCGGCCTTGTCATTGATAGGAATCTTTCCTTCTCATATTAGCGTCACCAATTCCAATGGCTGCCTGTAGGTCAACGCAGGACTCTTAGAATTCTCTGTACTCTCTTCTCTATTTTGTTTGATCCCTCTGCTCCAGACTACCTTAAGTCCAAATTTAGTTTTGTTAACCCCCGCCCGGGGTGTGAACTTCGCTCCTTCCGGTCTCATAAGCTAATAGTATATCCTCCCCATAGCGGTTATCCCTCTTCTTCTTTTACGGTCCAGGCTATTCGTCTCTGGAATGCACTTCCCCCGACAATAAGACAAGCCCCAAGTAAGTTCGTCTTCAAACGCTTGCTTCACAAGCACCTGCTGGATCATAACCAGCTTGAATAAGTTTTTCCCCTTTGCGCATATGCATTATAATATATATATATGTAGATTTATTAGTATGTGTATATATTGGTATTTGTGTAGTTTATGTAGTAGTATGTATCGAAGTATATTTAAATACAAATTAGTTTTAGGATAAATCAGCAAGTTTTCTCATATAGCACCCACTTTAGAGAGAATGCCTCGAGGCATTAAGTCCACCATTTGTACTTATTTTTATTGTGCAATAAAGTTTAAATAAATAAATAAACGTGTGAAGTTTCAAATCTCTAACTCTACATTTTAACAACCTACAACCTCTTAACCCCTTTTTTACCTTGTTAGAAGTTGAATTTTGAAAAACGCGGAAATTACTTTTATTGTTTTTTAATTATTAGTAAACCTACGAAGTTTCAAATCTCTCACTCAAAATTTTAAACCCCATCCATACAAATTTTCAACCCCTTTTTTACCCCCTTAGCGAATGAATTTTGAAAATCCCCTTCTTAGTGGATACTAACGTTATAAAAACTACCTATTGTGAAAAATTCAGCTCTCTAGGTCCAACAATTCGGGCTGGGCGTTGATTTAAGTGAGTCAGTCAGTCAGTCAGTCAGGACTTTTGCGTTTATATATATAGATATAACAGGAAGTATGTATAGTAGAATAGGGCCTCTCCTTATTTTTTATTTACTCATTGTGCTACCCAGCGGCGTGTATACGAGTACGCTTGAATCACAGGCCAGCAATGCGCATAACGAGCGGTAGGACTAAACTAGAATCCCTAATTGTAAAAAGTGATTTGACATATGACTGACTGTTAAAATGTTGCCAGTAATAGCGAAATCTGGGACTCTGGGAGCCCGGCAGTGCCCCCGCCAAGTCGGGCAAAAAAGAAGCGGCACGGCCGTACCATCCTTTTCTCGAAGCAGTTCAGACCATTTTCAACCCCCTATAACTTCGTTGTGGATTAAACTAGAAGCCTGTATTTCTAGTAACCAAGCAAGCATTGTATAAACACGGTATATTTCAAATTTCATTCAATTTGAACCAGTAGCTTAAGAATTATAACTAGTCAAAGTTCTTAATTTTGTCACTCACTGACTGACCGATGATCCAAAAACTCTAAGGCACTTCTAGTATTTTCAAAATTGTTTATGTTTTAATTTAAGAATAAGAAAAATGGCTAAAATGTAACGATGTGGTATATTTTTAGAATCGTCTTGAAAATCTATTACATATGAATTTACACCCCGTTATCTAATGCTCAGTTTGGGGGCAAATAGTGATGTTGCTTCACATTATTAGTCGATTCATATTTATCTATAAAGGGTTGTTTGTCAAAATAAAATTCTTATATTGTGAATGCTCTAGACATTCATTCCAGCTTTTTCATCAGATAGGACGGCGACAAATTATAGAATCGTACAGAGACGACTTATTACTCTTATTAGGTACTAGGTGCCTACAGTGTTGTACAGTCAAGTGTAAAAATATGGGTGTACTCATCTTACTCAAAAATATGTCCCATAGTATCTTATTCCGTTGTAATAAGTGCGTAGTACCATATTTATGAGACGATTTTTTCGATACGTATTTTTGCACTTGACTGTATAAACCGTTTAAGTTCGGGGGTAAATATAAGTAGCAGGTGTAGTAGTGGCACTTTATTGTACATAAAACAAGTTACAACACAGTTGATACAGAAACAATGTACAAAGGCGAGCTTATCCCTATAAGGGATCTCTTCCACCACTTCACAGGGATCACTTCTTTTTTCAGGGGAATATTAGTTAAAAATAATTTACAGCTACACGATTAAGTCCCGTTTCCTAGTAACAAAGAGCAGTAAGTTTCTTCAATTTTGTTAAGAAATAAGAAGTATTTTTCTTTAAAGTTATATAACCTTTTTCGTGTCTTCTAATATTTTTCAAATCTACTTCTCTGTTCCTTTGACATTTCAACAGATTCTTTTGACAATCATTCATATGTACCTACGATGAGAAAGCATGGCGAATCTTGTATTTGATATTCATGAATATCGTCAATATTGCAGGGAGATGAACGCAAAAATTGAAATAATGAAAATTCGTCGTGGAGATGGTATGCTTTTATGCTATTATCAATTTCTTAAGAATCGCATTGTCTATATTCATCTATATTTTTATAATCTCTTTCAGGCAACAAAGATTTAAGTTTCTGTCAATGTTACATAAACTTTAAAGAGAGATGCCTAAAATTTTTGTTTAAACAAGTGCATTTTTCAAAATTTGATGAGATGACTGCTGGGACGAAGCCGTAGCTCAGATTCGTAAATATCAAAAGAAGGATAACAAGGGTCCGTAGAACGATATCGAAAACATTTTAGGTACCTATGCGTCGAAATTTATTTAAGCCGCTATTTTACTTCTGATTTTTACAGATAATTACAGTAGTGATGATGATGAAAGATTGTTGCGATGTTTGCAGTTCAATCCAACAGTCAATTACGGAAAATGTTAAAAAATATTCCGTCACACGATTTCGAAAGGTTTTGGTTTCAAATTGTAAATGTAATTGAAAAATTTATGTAATTTGTGACTCTTTTATCCAACAATAATAATAATTAATAAAATATCATAAAATAGTTCATATACTTTTCACTTAAATACTTCTTATTGCTACGAAGACTGTATAGCTGGTGACATGAGATGACCTCAGTCAGATAAATTAGTTCTATCTGACAATTCTGTCATAGATTCCAACAAGCGTCTGATTAACATTGCACCCACGCTTAATAATTTATTATTGACTAAATTGGCTTACGTTTTCGCTTTCCGGATTGCCGAAGGTAAGTAAATTAACATCAGGATGAAGTTTTGTTGTATTTAGGTCCGATTTCTTTCGTGACTAAGGATTAATTAAATCATTTCAGGACTATGGCATCAGTTCTGGATCAACATTTAGAACTCAAGTTGGTTGGTGATGTGGTCCATTGTACTATTTGTAATAGCAACATTGCATTTAAAAAATACAATTTGCAAAGGCATCTTAAATCACGCTCTCATGCAGAAAAACAAGCTTCTTGTTCAACACATTTGGACTATTTATTGAAAGATATGCCATGCCTTGTAAAAATGGATACCAAAGTTTATTGTTCGTTGTGTCAATGTTACATATTTGCTCTAAACAAACAGTGGAGAGACATTTAGAATCACAAACTCACGCTAATATTCCGAACGCACAAGCTTCATTCAATAAAGATTTAACGAAGTTATGATTTCATGCAATATACCTTGGACTCAGCTGGAAAATCCAAATTTTAGAACTTTTATAGAAAATTGCGTAAACAATGTTTATGGCAATAATGTTCTGTTGCCATCTGAAGCAAATTTACGTTTAAATTATTTTCCTAAATTATACAAAACGAATAAAGATGCAATAATTGAAGAGTTGAAGAATGATTACATTTATTTAAATATTGACGAAACTACAGATGGAATTGGTAGAAAAGTAGCGAATGTAATCGTTGGTGCTCTGAAGGAGACAATTTCTCAGCCTCACATAATTGCTTCTAAGCCTCTGGGTTCTACTAACAATGAAACAATAACTGAGCTTGTAAATAAAACACTTAAGGACATTTGGGGTACGGAATACAAAAAAAAACTAAATAAATTATTATTTTTCATAACTGACGCAGGGTCCTATATGGTCAAAGCAGGTAAAAATTTAAGTAAAATTTATCCAAACATGACCCATATTACTTGCTTGGCTCACGGTTTAAACAAGGTGGCCGAAGCAGTGAGAGCGTCGTATCCAAATGTAAATAAGTTGATTTCTACGCCTCTGGCCCATCTGGCCTCGGACACCGGAGGGTTTGGTCACTTTTTCTGAAGTATATGACATCTATTTTCAGGTCTACGGTAAAGGACATTTTTAAAGGCCCCTAAAAGAATTAGCAAATTTCAAGATAAATATCCAAATACTCCTCTTCGTCCAAAGCCAGTTATTACACTGTGGGGTACGTAGCTTGGCGCAGTCAATTATTACCACGAGAATTTCAGCAAACGTCGTTTTAAGCTTCAATGCCACTGACGCCGCCGCTATATCTGAAGCACAGCGATTGCTGTCGACGAACAATGATTTAAGAGACGAAATTAATTTTATACACACCCATTTCACAATTTTATCCATAGGCATTACAAAATTAGAAGATCCCATGTTGTCGTTGAAACAGTCATTGTCTATTGTGCATGATATTGAAGATAAAATTTCATTAGTGAGGCAGCACCATAAAGGGAAACTGATACATGCAAAATTAACAAACATATTAAATAAAAATCGGGGCTTTAAATCTGTAAATATTATAAATCACTTGTTAGAAAATGAGATAAACAAAAGTTGTATAGAGCATTACAAAAAACTACAGTTTTTGCCAGTTACATCTGTCGAGGTCGAAAAATCATTTTCATTTTTGAAATGGATTTTCACAAGCAGGCGACGAAGTTTGACGTCATGCAATATGGAAAAATATTTTTAATTTATTATGAAACGTATAATAAATAAAAGTTTTTTTATTTCAAACAATTTAAAAATAACACTATAAGAGAGCTCTATTAAGTATGAATCAGATCTATTTATATGTTATTAAGTGAGTAAATCAACTTAATTTTTTATCGATATAGATTATCGCAACTGCCCCATCACTTGCCCCCAAACTGAGCATTAGATAACGGGGTGTACAGTGATATGATACCACACGTGATAGCCGCCCTGTGGTTGTGTGACGTCACGACCCGTAATGTAAACAAATAGGTTCATTCTACTAAAAGCTTGATGATTAAACGAGTTCGTATATGACCGCCCCAAAGCACTGACGTTTCAAAAGACTCTAAATATGTGTTAGAAACTCTCACTATTGTTAATGCTATAAGATACTTTTGATTTGAGTAATACCTACGGATGGCAAACTAATATAGCTACTTGAACAAAGCGAGACCTACTGCCAAAATAAATTTATGGATTATGAAATTTTGCAGAATCGACCACCACAAAAACAAATGCAAAGTATTGCTTGAATAACATGACTAAAAGTAACACAATTACTAGATCACTTAACGTCGAATCTTATAAGAAGATTAAATAAAAAACCTGAGAAACTAAAAGAGTGATACACCTTAAACGAAATTTTGATAAATCTTTGGAAATGGATGAAAAACTAGATACTTTGTCATTGGTTCAATTCAACTTGACAAGAATGTATCATGATGAATATAAGTGATGTCACTTAGGAGTAGACAAAACTTAAGACTAAAAAAATTAAATAATGGTTTCCTAAAACGACATATTCCATTTCACATAGTACAAGCTGACTGGACAGGATTATTTTGGTACAGTGAACGAGAAGTTTAAATAAATCTCAATCTATGCAGGAAAATAATGGTGAAAAAAAAATTTTATGGAGTAGTCGTTCCGGATGTGCTATCTGAGGGCTATTTAATTTGCAACGGTGGTAACTTTGATAAAATATTGATATTTGCTTCACCAGCTGCTCTAGATGTTATGTCTAAAGAAATGGAATATATTGGAGATGGTACTTTTAAAGTGGCTTAGTGGTTTTTGCAGTTATATATACTTCTTGTAAATCTAAGCAAGTCACCGGAAAAGACGTGTTTTGTACCAATAATAAACCCACTCCTTCCAAACAAAGAAGAAAGGACGTGACTGCTCTCGATGTAAAAAATTTTAATGTGATTTTGAAATCGCCTCAATAAATGGCTTGGAAGCAAAACACCCAGGTGCTGTGATAAGTGGATGTTCCTTTCGCTTCAAAAAAGCTTTGTGGAAAAAGTCGAAGGAATTACACCTGGTAGAGACTTAAGAAGGAAGAGTGTATACCAAATTATGCACACGCCTTGCATTATTGCCCAAACAGGATCATCCAGCAGCTTATTTGGAAATATCGGAATCGTTATCGGATTGGAATGCAATACTGCAATTCCATAACTACTTCCTGAACTTCTGGATGTGTTAAGTAATAAGCTCAATGTTTTGCGTTAGTGAGGAAGAATTCCAAACCAATAATGCTGTCGAAGGATGGAATAATAGAATTAACCATATGATCCGTAGAAAACCATCCCTTTTCTAATTTATAAAATTACTTAGAGCTGAAGCACAGCTGCAAGATGTTGTTATAAGAAAAATGCAGCTACATTGCCCCGATGTTACGGGGTTGCGTCGAATTAACATGACAAGATATCGAGAAGAAAGGGCCATAGTCAATGACTACGTCTAAGGAAGGATAACTGTAATAGAATGTTTTACAGATTATGCCAATTATCGTAATTATGTTTACAAATTATCTAATTAATAATAATAACATATAAATATTTTTGATATTCTACCAAAATATCTGCCTTTTACTGAATACATAGAAATGCCGCGATATTTCTATAGGTTTCCTAAATCAAAAAAATCCGGGGAAACAAGAACCCGTCGAAACAAGAATCCGGCGAAAAAGGATTCCGGCGAATCTGGACCTAATCTACAAATCGCCAAACGTGAACTATGCGTCGTTGAAGAGTTTCGTTCTGATCATCATCATCAAATGTCACTGTTTTGAATGAAAATGATGGATTTGTGGATAAAAATACAAAAATCACTTCATGTATGCCTTTAAGATTTGAGGAGTTCCCTCGTTTCCCCATGGATCCCATCATCAGAACTGCGTTTTATAAAAATAAATTTCAAAATTGGTTCAGACATGACGGAGTTATGGAGTAACAAACACAAAAAAAAAACAAGAAAAAACATACACGTCGAATTGAGAACCTCCTCTTTTGAAATCCTGAAGTCGGTTAAAAATACATAAACTATTACTTATATCGACAGTCATTTGACTGTCGATATAAGCGGCTATTTAGCCGCTGCACTTAAATTTTTGTCAGTTAGTGCAATGTTTCCGTTCTTATGTTTTTTTTTGTAATACCTTCGTCCGTCAAAATAGTATCACTTTTCCGTGATTTTCTATCACATTTATCATATTACCTTCTTCCGACATTATGCACAGAAAGACAATCAGGTTTGTATTATCTTATTTGCCACTAATGACACCATGAACCAGTCGTTACAGTTAGCCAGATTAATAAAGGTAATCTGCGAAACGAGTAATAATAGGCAAACTAATCAGTATTTTGCAAGTGAATGTCAGAAGTGGAACTTTTACTGCTGCAGTATATAGACAACCTTACGCTTACCTTCAGGGAATCCTGGGGAACAGAGTTTAGAGTTCTGGGGATCGGGCTGGGGGATCAGGCTAGGGGATTCTGGTAGACAACATGACTTTAGGGTATTGCCTGACTGCCTCTAGTCAATATCAAGTATAAAATGGCGGGAAATTGGACGCTTGTACGTCAATCAATCTTTGGGTACAATGTCTTCGATCGATATTTTTTTAATGATGGCGTTTTACATAAAATAAAACACTAATTATAAAAACTTACAAATTTGAGATCTAAAGTAAACATTGAGATAGGCACCACTGTTGTTGGTAGTCTCTGTCCCTTTCTAGCATATACATCCATACGCTCCTTCTCGCTCACACAGAACCCCATCTACATTCCACTAGACCGGTAGCTGAGGTTCAGCGCTAATTTTTACGTCATTGTCTCAATATTTATTATTCATCTATAATTTATACCAGGAAGGTTTAAAAGCTTTAGATCTCAAAGTTGTAAGTTTTTATAATTAGCGTTTTATTTTATGTAAAACGCCGTCATTTTATAAACTGTACGAAATTTGAGATCTAAAGTAAACATTGAGACGTATTTGTTATCGCCTGGTGGAAGCGTAAGAAGCCATGCCAATGTGACTAAAATAGCAATGAATGTTCATTGCCATAGTGTATGGCAACACCATGAATTTTAATAACTGTGTAGCGAGAGGTGGGTTGATTGTGTAAAGTTATGTTTATAAATCTATGTTGTACCCACAGATGGAACTAACTTTACAACTTAATATAGATATAGGTACCTGTAAGTATTCAAGAAATGTCTCACCAGAAAAGACCTTCGCAATAGTGATCTAATTAAAAACAAGGTAAAACAAAATGTGAAATCTTATGCTAACTGACTGATTATGAATCTCCAGGAAGAGATCAGAATTAACCAGCACAATGGTAAAGGTATGTAAGTGGTTCACTTAACCTTATATGTAATCAGAATGTAAAAAATAAATAAAACATAACAGTTGTGTTGTTGTATTTTTTATTTATAACTTTTCCTTTCTTCAACAGATATGTTAGGAAATTACAGTAATTCCCAATTGCTCAGTGACATTTTGTAGAAATAAAACAAGGTACCTTTTATTTCCAGAAATTCTAGGATTTGCAGAGGTATACACTGAATATATAATTATGCACCTAATTGGTAATGATACTAATGATAATGACATTATATACCTATATAAATTATTCAGTAAATTTAGGAATTGTTAAAAGCTAATAAGAGATAGCTTTACGTTATACATAAATTAAAATGAATAAACTAATGCGTTTGTTTAGTTGTATCAGCAATTCATTATGAACATAATAAAACTATTTCCGTAAGTATCTTGTTAACAAATAAGAAAACATTTATCCAATGTTTACATGCCGTGACGTTGCTAAAATATAATTTTTGTATAAGTATGCATTGTTACATATTACATACTAGCTGTGCTCGCGGCTCCGCCCGCGTGGAATTCGGTCTGTGTCAGTAAGCAGCTAATTCACCCATAATTTCTCTCCCGCTACCCTGGAGGCGGAACGTGAAATAAAGTTGACAGATGGATACGCTAGAGGACAGTAGTCCTGATATTTTTTTTTACAATTACCACTAAATGAAACTACACTCAAAAATCAATAATTTTTTGTCGTTATCATTTTTTTTGCTATGATTTAAACGACATAGAGTAGCAGGTGTATATCGGACGATACAGTACCACTTTCGTGTCCACGGCAAATATCGGCGCCTACTGCCATATGTACTCGAGACAACTATACACTACATCCCTTTCTTATTTGTATTTTTTTTATTTTATTTTTATTTGTAAATTTAAATAATAGATTAACATAGTTTTAATTTGGATACATGTATTAACGTAAATACAATTCGCATACTTTGTGGATTATCCAGATTACTTTTCCTTAACAGAATCATCACAGTGTAAATACTCCATTTCTCTAATTCTTCTCCATATCGATGTCACTTGTCATTTCATCATTTTTGTCACCGTCGTCTCCGTTCACGACACTCCATGTGCCGTGTATCTTTTTTTTTTAAGTGGACTACGTCCTTACAAACTGCTTTGAAATCACTTTTTACTATAGTTATTTTCAACCAATATTGGCAATGGTGGAAACATATAGCATTAAGCTAAGCAGTGATATATGATACTTGTATTTATATCAACAAGTTAAACTATCCTTCAACTAAGATTAACTGGATTTCGGTAGCTTGACTGCTCCTAATTTTGTTTATTCACAATTACCCATGTGTTGACCTGGCAAACTAACATACTCATAGGGCTTAGCGTCTCATCCTCATTTTAATAATGTAGATAAATTCGAGTACGTGAGATGTGGAACGCTTCACGATTTTGCGTGTTTTCCCTGCGCAGGGAAGTAGGTAAATGTACTGATGTAGCAAATACTCAACTATTAAAAAAGGGTTAAGAAAGACCAAGAGTCTCAAGTACTTAATTTATTGCAACTCGTTTCCAATTGTTCACTATATTTAATCAGAAACAACCCAATACTGGTTTTATGCAAACCTTAGATTTAAAAGCACTAAAAACTTCGATGAATGAGGTGTTTGTTAACCAGAGACTGCTTTGTTGGCACTCTTTGCTGTAGCAAACAAGGCTCCAGTTCTGGGCAAGACCGTTTGGATTTCAGGTTTTTTGAGGGAATTTGCCTGTAGGATCTGAAACTCCCGTCCCAAACCATTAGAAGATTGTTTTAAGAGCATTACATAGTATGTGTACTCATGATGTCTTAACCATTCAAACGAAGTATTATATGTCTTTGTTAGTAATAACAGATTAAATAAAGTCTTTGTGTGCTCATGGCAATGGCAACACTTGTACATGGATAGATCACAGAAACATGTTATACTACTTGCAATTTTTTTTACAATACCAAAATATTATAAGTACAGTCTCAAAATATTTACAAGTAAGTTCCCAAACTCTTGTAAGGGCATTTTTGTACATTTCGGTTTTCAACATGCTTGCCTACGCAGCAGCATGATAGTTTCCCTGCATCGAGGACAGGTTGAAATATCAATTCATTATATGCTTTAATTTAATCAGTTATATTCGGGAGGCGGAACAATGGCTTTAACCTTTTCACCACCATGACCACGTTATATGATAAGCAAAAGAAAATGTTACTAGGATGCATGAACGTTCAACTGAAGCTGTAAACATAGTCGTCGATTAGTTCCGACTGTGACGTATAATGGGTCCACTTTAGACTGCTATAGCTAATCTGCAGATTAGATAATAATGATTGAACAATACACCTTACGCAGGTTAGTGTCTTTTGCCTTTTACATACTTCTCAGTGTTAATGAAGTCAATGAGGTCCAATTACCCCGAAAGTAATTTGTGAATAGTATTTCTCTAGCTATAGGCTAATAAATAAAAATCCTTAGATAAATGGTCCATTTTAACTGTTATTTTGGAACCATTTCTGACGCTTTTCTGAGGTCTAGTCTCTAGAGACTCGGTAACATAGACTGTATGGATTTGAAATTTCCAAACCATAACCAATATGCGCGTTTATCTTCATTGCCCAACCAAATTACAAATTTACTGATCTGCCTTGCGAAAGCTGAATATTATACCAGTTTGTCGCTATAACTAGAAAGCAGATTCCAAATAATAATGATATGACTATCATATTTTTATACACCTTTGCGCAGGCGTCATGCCTATCTTATCATTAAAATTTTACTAGAATACTGTCTAAAGGGAAATATTGTACTTCAATAGCACTTAATAGAAATACTCGTTTTAAACGAAACTTAAGAACTTTCGCTCTTGTATACAGTTGCGTATCAAGCATGTATCAAGTTAATAAGAAAGTAAGTAACTCATATCAAATGTTAAAGGATAAAACCGTACAGTACGGTTACTTGTAAATCAATACTTACATTATAGTAATTCTAACATTTACAACTGCATACAAGAGTATACTTTTCTTTACAATCTCAGCATACTAGGCTATCGTCGCCTAGTACCCACAACACAAGCCTTATTGAGCTTACCGTGGGACTAGGTTGATTTGTGTAAGATTGTCCCATAATATTTATTTATTTATTTTCTCAACACATTATAATGACAACAATTTGTGAACAACAACAACAATAACAACAACAACTTAGCTTGTGTCTCTGAGAGTAGAAATACAAGACCTTTAAAGGGAGCTTTATCAACTCTCTAGCGTATCCACTTTTTAACAAGAATAAATTTTTTTTTGGGCCACATATTTGTATCAATTGTAACCTCAACGGTAATGTGCGTATTGATATCCCGATCCTCAAGTTCAAATATTTTTCCAAGTATAAAATTGAGGGTATGTTCCTCACACTTAAAAATTTGAGATAATTTCCTGCCATATTTAAACAAGTATCGGTAAATAACGCGATCTATGTATGTAACACCAATGAAAGTCATGTCATAATTCAATTAATGATTTTTCGGAATTTAAGGTTTAACACGTCTTGAGAGTAGTGCGATACGCAATTCTACTTGTAAAATCGGAAAATATATCAAATATTAAAATTTGTATTTTTAATAATATATTGCATAGGATAGCCGCGATGAGGCGCATCCTTTTAATTTACTTGATTTTATTGTCACTTCACTATTTTGGATCGGTTCCTAATCCTATTTGAAACTGTTTTTCAATGTATAAAGCAAATAGGAACCGTATTTACTGTGTGTGAAGTAGTATTGTATTTCCAACCATAAATGGATAAAGTTCCATGATAGATGCCAATTAAATCGTCATGCTAAATAATACAATTTAATGTGTAAGTATTATCTGCTCTTATTTGCAATTTAATGCATTTCCAACCATGAATGGATAAAGTTCCTTAGTAGATGCCAATTAAATGGTCATTAGACTCATTAGGTACTGTATGTACTTAACAATACAATTTTGTGTACCGAGTACACCGACGCTTCCTGCCATCTTTACCTACAACCCATTTTCGCAATAATAAGAGGTTTCTTCTACCTACGTGTAAATGCATTTAGGTAATCGGCTACGCACCTACGAGCAAAGCGCCCGCTAGGCACTTAATGGGTTAAATGCATAAAAGTGTCAAGTAAATTGGCAAGTTAACCGACAATAGTAGATTGTACAACAAGGGCATAAACCGATCCATTTTTACCCGAGGCAATTTATTGGTCCGAGTGCAGCGAGGACCAATATAGTTGAGGGTAAAAATTGACATTTATGCCTGAGTCATACACTCTGCTTTTCACTTCGATTGCGAGGAAAACTTCGGTTGTGAGCGAATAAAACAAAGACATTACATATATGAAAGAGTATTTAATTAAAATTTAACGTAAAATTGGTACAATTAGAAATATTAAAAGAAATCGTCTTTCCTGGCATATTGACAGTGTTTATTTGAGAGGATACTACATTACGATTATGGAATGAGGATGTTCCCGATCTAACGGGATTTTCATCAGCGGCGGGTTGTGGTTGAAAATATCCATCATTGTTAACGCCCGATGGACCTGGCTGCGGCTCATTCGGAATTAAATGAATATCTTCTCTAATACAGTCTGTTATCTTTGCTTTATTTTGCACAGACTCCTCAATGTAGCCTTCGGCTACCTGGTCCGACTTCCATCCGCCATGGCATTTTATAGTTGTTAGGTTTGCTCCTGAGTCTGCTAACAGAGTGGCTGAAGTTCGTCTAAAACAGTGGCCAGTGTAATGCTCTGGATTATCTAATTTTAGGAACAGAGCAATTTCTTTAGGCATTGATGCAAATTTATTACGGCCTATTACTTGGCGCGTGCATTTACCCTTCTGGTAGTTAAAAAAAAAACGAGGTGTTAATACATTCTCGGGGCGTAAAGCTTGATATTTTTTTACAATATTTAGATATTCGCCTTTTACAACGAATGTTCGTTCCCGGTTATTTTTAGTATTTGGCTCGCAATATCGAGTCTGTTTTAACATCATTAATTGTAATATTTGTTAATTCGATACCGCGGCATGCGCCATTTATACCAAATATTAGGGTAACCTGCAACAAAAACAATAAAAAAGTATTAATTAAGTGCAATATTTCACACATTCGTGTCATATATAAACGATGGTCCTTGAAATGATGAATGAAAATAATTTAAATAGGTACTTAACATTTTTATTACCTTTGTGGCCAAATATCTGTCATCGGGAGCGGTATTTAAAAATGTTTCCACTTCCATCGCCGTGAAGACCTTGGATTTTTTGCTTTTGTGCCCAACAGAAAGCCTTTTTAGGAAACTCGCAAGCTTCGTATAGTCCTTTAGGTTCACATCATTTTTCATCAGCACGGTAGCTCTCAACATAGAAAATAAACTCCATAGTGTAGACGGCTGTAATTTTTTTGACAATTCGTCAAAATACGTAAGAAATACACTCTCCGTTAACGTATTTACCTGCTTTTCAGATCTCCAACGCATGAAATTTTCATATGCGTTAAGATAAAGGTGCTTTGATTTCGGCGGCAATATTTGTTCTACTACTTTTTGAGCACTCTGCTCGATTAACGTATTAGGCGACAGTGCACTCGATGTCATTATTTATGTTCAATCGTTTAATAATTCTAGGAAATACTATTTTTCACTTCAATTTCAACAACAAAATCGTCATAAAGTGAAAGAACTTAAATAAGTATAACCAATTCCCGCCGATTAATTTTTTAATTTTTCAACATGTGAATTTAGACTTCGATACTTGTTTTCTGCCAAGTCATAAAATCATTTCGGGGCATTTCTAAACTATTATCAACTCCTATTTTATTTGATTTCATTTATTCAATTATAGAAAACACGCAATTTAAATAATTATAGCAAGAATATAATAAAAGAACAAGTTTCAGTATTCTACGAAATTTTACTGTTCAATTAAATTGTGCAATATAAATATATATAAATTATATAAATAATATACTCTGTTTGGCTGTTGAGCCACATTCTTAGTCTTAGAAGAAAATTTTACTTTATGCCCTAGAGGTTAAAATGCGATTTTATGTCGTCCACGCACGACTTAAAGTAGAACTTTACCAGCATGAGAAGTGAAAAAGTGGTTTAATGCAGATGGAATTGCTTTAAATAAGCACTAAGTACCTAGTTGTAGGTACGTTTATTTACTTCTTTAGCACCCTGCGCTCGAACATTGGTAAAATACCATGTTCATGCTTATAGGTATGTGTTGGTAAATGTACTTAATGTGTAAGTAATATGGATACCAGTATAACCTGGAGCAAGGTAGAAAACACCCCCTCCCCATAGGGTATTTAGTTGTAATTATCCTATCATTTAAGTAGGTAGGTAGAATAGTCTTGTAGAATAATCCTTATCAAAACTGTGGTAATGACTGTTTCGTCTGAATAATCGTGAGTCTAATGCTATCAAATATTCTCACATGCATAGCTATAGCTACGGGGTGACCAATTCACCAATATGAACCAGACGTCAGTACTAAGGTAACTAGAAACTTAATTACTTGCTATTAGATATTACTTCCTTTAGTCTGCTCCGGAACGCGGATTTTGTGTCACACTTATTGTAAAAATTCCTAATTGTGACTTATATGCAATAATAACGTAGGTATAATATAGTTAATGTAGAAACTTGCATACTAGATAGGTGCAGATTATTACTTAAGTAGGAGTTATTACAAATACCTAATCGGATATGGTCTTACATTCGAGCGGATAAGGGAAATACCCTCGTCTTTGCTTATTATCTTAACAAGGACCCGATTTATTTGTGTAATCATTCTCCTTTGTCGTACTCAATGATGACTTGCCTACGTTAAGTTAAAGTTATAATTACGTTCCTATTCCAATAATTATTTTCAAGCCTCCACATACTTATTTCACCTTTGAATGGCGCGTAACGAAAAACTTGTTGACACACGAACGGTGTATCATGGCCCGTTATTATTCGATTTTATAATTTCTTTTTTTTTTCGAATACACGTTTCTTTTGGTGCTACTCTCTTTGATCCTCATCACCATGTCCTTCACTTTTCCTCTTATTTCCTGTTGGCTCGTCAATACATACCGCACGTCCGCCCTCTGTCACGGTCGGGCGCCTACTGCCATATGTACTCGAGACAACTATAGGTACACTACAGGTCACAAATGCAGAAATGACTTTTTGAGGGGGTCAGTAATGATTTTTTCTATTTGAGGTGTACTAATCGAGTGTAGTGGCTACCCCACCTTTTAGACGTTGAATTTTTATAGGCTACGTATAACCTGGCTGGGGATTTTCTTGAATTGGAATTAGTAATCCTTAAGGGGTGATTTCTGGGATAACAATGCAAAAAAATACGGCCAAGAGCATGTCGGGCGATGCTCAGTGTAGAGTTTTGTAGTTGCCGCCCTGTTACAAAACATCCGTTCAAAAGGTCGTTTATTAAGGGATATTTGGCGGCCCTTACGTCATTTTACTATCCGGCACTTCCTTTCACTATGCGTTTTTGACTGATAATTCAAAAACGGCTGAAACGATTTTATTCAATACAGTTTTTATTGAAAGTTCTTATCAGGCCTCACTTCCATTCTTGTTTTCTATTTTTTGGAACCACGGTTCAAAAGTTAGATGGAGGAGACGCCCTTTTTTGAACTTTCACCCCCACCCAAAATTCACCCCCCATTTTATGTGTACCAAATTATTTTTTTAGTTTTTATTCTATTACTTTGGCGGCGTGATTAATGCACATACTGATACCAAATTTCAGCTTTCTAGTGCGAATGGTCAAAGAGCTAGACCGCGGACAGACGGACAGACAGGTTTCCGGTTACATACGGTAACCGGAAACCTGTCTGTCCGTCTGTCCATACGGTTTCCGAACGCGGAATAGAGGATTTATGATTTTGGTGTAGATCAAGATATTTATTCTTCAATGTAGCACATTACAATGCACTAATGAACGTCACAGAAAAAGAAATACGAACGAATTTATATTATTTAATTTTATTTCATTTTTGACTTTTCGTAATTTTTGTGGTTTTATTTTTTTATATTTTGTTGAAATTTTCAAAATATTTGAAATTTTCGAAATATTTGAAATTTTCGAAGTGTACGAAATTTTTGAAACATTTGAAATTTTTGAAAACACCTCAAATAGAAAAAATCATTACTGACCCCCTCAAAAAGTCATTTCTGCATTTGTGACTCCTCCAAATTTCAACCGCGCTGCAACCGCGCCTGTTCTTACCTTTCATGCTAGACTGATTTGACGGAAGGATCGATTTGGATGATATTTGCCGTGGACATGAACGTATAAATGCGAAAGTGGTGCTGTATCGTCCGAAATACACCTGCTACTCTATGTCGTTTAAATCATAGCAAAATAAATTATAACGACAAAAAATGTATTAATTTTTGAGTGTAGTTTCATTTAGTGGTAATTGCAAAAAAAAATATCAGGACTACTGTCCTCTAGCGTATCCATCTGTCAACTTTACTTCTCGTTCCGCCTCCAGGGTGGCGGGAGAGAAATTAGGGGTGAATTAGCCGCTTACTGACACAGACCAAATTCCACGCGGGCGGAGCCGCGGGCACAGCTAGTACATATAATAAAGCGAAGAGGGTTGAAAGTCGTCTGTACATATAAGATAATCGAAAAAAGTTGGCTGGGGATACTTAGAATCGGTAACAGAACACGTTCCAACAATTTTTTGAATTTTTGTCTGTTTATCTGTGTGTCTGTTTATTTGACCGCGCATCGCGTAAAAATGGCAGAACGGAATTTAATGAAATTTTGTACAGAAATTGTTTTAGTCCCGGGAAAGGATAATGTATAGTTTTAATCTCAAAAATCAACCCTGGTCGGGGTGAAAAGGGGGTTAAAAGTTTGTATGGAAAAATTTTAACCGCTTAAACGATTTAGATAGAAAATAGTATGGAGATAATTTGAGTCCCGAGAAACGTCATAGGATAGTTTTTAAACCCTTGTGGGGGTGAAAAAATTAATTACTGACCTCCTCAAAAAACCGGCCAAGTGCGAGTCAGACTCGCTCACCGAGGGTTCCGTACAAACCTGTAGGTATATAGGGGTAGTGACTTTAAAATTATTAAAAATATTTTTATTGTATGATGCAACAAAAAATTTACGGTTTTCGCAATATTTCCTTTATCTGTACTATAAGACGTTGCTTCGTACTAAATTTCAAGATTCTGAGTTCACGGGAAGTACCCTGTAGGCCTTGATTCCCTTGCGAGTTTCGAAATTTTGCGGAAATTTGCGGCATAAACGGCTGTATCTTTTGATTGCGTTGGCTTAGAAGTTTGATTTTTTTCACAGCTCCAAGGGACAGTAGACCTGAGTATTTGATATAAATTTCAGCTTGATACCTTTTCGCGTTCCTAAGATAAAGCGGAACTCTTTTCGAGGTACGGAACTCTAAAAATCATTTCTGTATTAGTGACCCCCCAATTTCATAGTTCCCCCCCCCCCTTAATTTTAGGCTGCAACCGGCGCCTGTTTTGACCTTTTCATTCTTAGACTGATTTGACTGGAGGATCGATTTGGATGATATTTGCCATGGACATGATATGAATAGGTACAGTCAAGGACGTATAAATAGAAGTTGTACTGTACCGTCCGATATACACCTACCAATATTCTATGTCGTTTAAATCATGTCAAAAAATTTAATATGGACGAAAAAACTATTGATTTTAGAGTGTAGTTTTATTTAGTGGTAATTGTAAAATATTGTATCTGGACTACTGTCCTCTAGCGCAGGGGTCGGCAAACCGCGGCTCGCGAGCCGCATGCGGCTCTTTAAAAGGTCAGTTGTGGCTCTTCAAGTTCCACTAAATTGCTGAAGACAGGGCGCTATGGCGGCGCTCATTAGGGGAGGCCTATGTCCAGCAGTGGACTAATATAGGCTGATAATGATGATGATGATGAACAGAAAACTGCGGCTCTATAAGCTTCCAAAAATGCCATATTTTCCGCCATAAGGCTCTTTGTCAAAAAAGTTAGCCGACCCCTGCTCTAGCGTATCCATCTGTCAACATTACTTCAATACCTTCAAGTTCCGCGTCCAGGGGGAGGGAGAGAAATTAGGGGTCAATTAGCCGCTTACTGACAAATACTGAATTCCACGCCGGCGGTTTATTTTTTTTTTAATTTTTTGTAATTTTTAAAAATTTTGAAATTTTTGAAATTATTGAAATTATTGAAATTTTTGAAATTTTTGACATTTTTGACATTTTCGAAATTCGAGCTCAAATTATCTCCATACCAAATTTTATCTAAATCAATTCTGCGGTTAATAATTCCCTATACAAATTTGCAACTCCCTTTTCACCCCTTTAGGGTTAATTTTCGGAGTGAAAACTATCCTTTGTCCTTTCTGGAGACCCATACTATCTCTATACCAAATTTCATCTTTATCAGTTCAGCGGTAAAAAAATCCTCATACCAACTTTCAACCCCCTTTTCACTCCCACAAGGGTTTATTTTCGGGATGAAAACTATTCTGTCGTTTCTCGGGACTCAAATTATCTCCATACTAATTTCTATTAAAAATTCTCCATACAAACTTTCAACCCCTTTTTCACCCCCTCCAGGGTTGATTTTCGGGATGAAAACTATTTATTATCCTTTCCCGGGACTCAAACTATCTCTATACAAAATTTCATCAAAATCCGTTCAGCCGTTTTCACGTGATTGCAACTGGCAGCTAATAAAAACCTTCTTCAATTTCAAAATTAGAATGTTGTCAATTGAGTACATGCATGAATAAATCTTATTTTTTTATTTAACTGTTTACATTGTTTTAACACTAGGAAAAACAAAAATTTGTTCTAAAAGCTTTTCGTTATTTAATAAAAAAATATTGAAAATCTTAAAAACGTTTGAGCGGTTGAAACGCTCATAATTTTTGGCGCGAAAATGACAGATTGTGATGACGTCACATCTCACAAAATTTTATAGGTTAGTATCAAGTTAGTATGAGATTAGTTCCTACTTCAGTTGGTGGTTCAAATATTTCAAAGTTATTTTCGCTTAAACCATGAATGAAACTAAAAAACCCTTATATACGGGTATTACCTAGTGCCAAAGTGCATGAACAATATAATAAGTGCACCCAATAAGGTGTTTTTTATCTGCCGAAAGACGTGAAAACTTGTAAACCATGGTGCAAAATGATGAGAAGACTACGACTGTACGACTTTTTATTGCTGTGAAGATCGCTTCAACGTAAGTAAATACCTATTTATCTTGTATTCAAATATATTTATACCTAGTTAGAGTAATGTTGTGTTTACAATTATACATATACCTTAATAACGTTACTTGCAAGTGTAGATGCACCACAGACCTAAAATTGCGCTTTGCTAAAAGACAGACGAAGTGCGCAAAAGAGAAACCAACACGTATATGAACATTCCGCGAGTGCGAAAGAGATACATGATCAGTCTCCTAGCAGGACGACTTTTGACAACACTCGTTACACTTAAACACCTGCGTCGGGAGTGCTCATATTTAATCTTGAAAAATATAATATTATCCGCTGTTCATTTACCTGGAATGAAACAAAAGAAGAATGGTGTCGTGTTGCGTCCCGGATTGCACAACTACACAAATAAAAAACCCAGGCAATCACTCGTTTCACAGGTAAATATGATATTCCGATCGTTGTTTTTGAAACCATATTTTATCAAATTAGCCAAATAAATCATGTAAATAACCGTTTGATACCATTAAATATTAATGTCTCTTATACTGCATGTGAATATTTTATCATAATAGTTAATATTAAAGATTATTTTGTGTAAAAATCAAAATTGTCATTTTACGCTAGGGTTTGACAAAATATCGTAGGGACATAATATCGATAACTGTTCGATATGAAAATTATAATTATAGCTTCGAAAGAATTATAATAAATAATAAATCTCGTATTAACATTATGTCATTCCGCTTACTTTTATCTATGAAAGCTAAATTCCACTCTTAAGTGTGTGCTGCGCCTACCACTTCGACTTCCACCCAACTTCCACTCCACCAAGATTGCATTGATGCAAGACTACATTTGCATGCGATTTTATTAGCGTCACAATTAATAACGCTATAATAAAGAAGTATGTAAAAAACAAACTATCACGTGTATAAACACTCCACAAGTGCGAGAGAAAAAAATGACAAATCTAAAGGCGTGCCGACATCTTAATTTCTGTAAAATAACATGAACCCGCTTTTTAACAGATCATATTTAATCGTGTGAAATATAAAATAATTCTGAATAAATATATTTTAGTTTTCTAGAATTTTAATATGCCGTTTAGTGTAAAACATGAATATAAATTTAACGTTGCAACTTATCGATAATAAAGTCAAATATCGATAGATAATTGACCTGTTGTACTTGGCACCACTATTTTTTACGCCCACATAGACAATTTACCCACACTCTAGCATTTCAGTTTTTGTCGCACTTTTGATATTTGTCAAACCATCTGTCTATACTAGATCTGTGAGATGCACTGGGAACGGTGCGTACCTTAAGAAATCATTATATGTGTAATGTCTGCTGCGAATGCAGAAGACGCTGGTTCGATCTCAGCCCTGGGTACCGGAGGTCTAGGTCACATTTTTCCTTTGTAAATTCGCCATCAGGTATATCGGTGTGGTCAAGGTGGTCACAAATATCTGAACAACGCCTATATTTTCAAGGCGATAAAGTGCATGTAGAATGATGGCGACTGTATATGACATACCTATATAAGTTTATAATTTATATTCTATGTACCTACTGCTGCATTTTTTTATACCTAGTTAATAAGGATTGCCAACAATGGAGCCAATTTTGGAACAATGTAGGACCATATTATTACGATATTGTACCAACTACTAACATTAAGAAAGGTTTTCTTTTAAGACTTATTTTCTTGTACAGATTTGTAAAATAAAAATATGTATTCATTTCAGGTCGAAGAGGATGCATAAAATGACATTCAACATAAAATAATGAAGGAAAGTGTGGTAAAAGTGCCACTTCCATTAAAGAAAGGAGTTTTGCTATACTTAAATGCTCCGGAAGCTCCACATGTTGAAGCCCCACGCTACAGTAGACCATAGTTTAATATCTGTATTAGACAAGGTAATAATGGTAGGCTGTGGATAAGTAAACATGCAGATTGTGTTTAATAATAAAAAGATTTCTATTTTACATGTTTTATTTTTATTCAATAATAGGGGTAGTAGGTATTTCTAACACTATCTTTCTAGATGAAAGCAGCTAGAAAGATAGTGTTACAAATAGTTAAGTACTGCACATAAATCTTAATTAACATTACTTGGTACTAGCAGAGACTAGTCTCTGCTAGTATCTGCAAATAATTTATAAAACTAACAATGTCCATTCAAGAACTTGCTTGCTCTTGCTTCAGACTTGGCATCTTGGAGCCTCAAAAATTTCTTAGACGTTGCATCTCTATTTAATACATATACTCTGTAATAATACTACATATATCCTTGACCTTAATCAATTTAAGGCTAGTACCAACTGATGATAGTTTGGATTTCTTGCATATATTTGATGCTAGTTGTTGGTTGGTCCGCTGCACTGGTGTAGCCATGTCATCTTCCTAAAACAATATAATAAACTAATTAATATCTTTCTGAGTGGCTAGTGTATAAAATTTCCGATAACTTAAACTATATTGTTGTACAGTTATTATCAAATATACCAGAGCGACCAAGGTACTTAAAAATATCTTATCATGGACATTATCACCGTGACAGGTGTTGTTCAGATATTTGTGACCATCTTGGGTGCTCCAATAAATCTGATACTGTACTAGAGTCATAGATTTATTATAAACACTGCCATATGTATCTATATAGCATCAGTAATGCAGACATAAATGGGATTGGACATTTGGCATGTTTAAAACAAAAAAATCAACTATGCCCTGGCAAATCAGTTCACATGACAATTATATAATAGCTCTAATAATTAGACCATTCATATATCCTTGTTATGTCTGAGGCTGGAATGGACTCAAGCGTATAAGCAGCAGCGGTGGGTCACTCCATCAAAATTTAGATTTTAATTAATCTATCTCGGGTAACCTAACCACATTTGCTCACAACACTAAGCCGAACTCCTACTATAAGATGGCTCTAGCCAGTCAGTTACTCTCCTTACAGAAATGAAAATCAAATATGTATCCTTACCCAAGTGTGCTGAACAATGTTTCCACTGTTAACAGATTTAACTTTTCCTTCTGTGTTGTTACAGTACAATTTTTGATTTGGTAGCTCCGGGGTGATTCTAGCTTTTACATATCACCATCTCAGCATACTTGCACATAGCCAATGGTCATGTTATGTCTATTGTAACACCATTTCAAGTACCTATGATTCACAAAGAAAATAATGATTATAATTATGCAATAACTCTTCACATCTAAGATCACTTTACATGCCTGTTACGGTTTTTGGAGTAGGTAAGTAATTTATATAAACGTAGGACAACAGTTTAAGTAGCAGTTTCAAAATGAAGCCAAGGTTACTTATAGGTTATTGTTTTGGATTTCCAGTTTAAATCATTACACATAAGTAAGTAATAGATTAAAAGTTATAATTACCTTGCAGTTTTCGCTCCTTTCGTCTTGGCAGGCATTAACATTGTTATTATTGGTGAAATACGACGACATCATAAATGCATTATATTCGGCAAATTGTCCATTTGCGTCTTTACAAATCCGCTATCCGTCATTGTACCTGCGTTGTTGTGTATTAAGTATATTATTATAAATGAGAAATGCCAGTGCTGCAGTATCTGGGTGACATAGTTGAGTTGAGGATAATGACAATGACATTGACTTGACATCAGCTCAGACTGAAACTGACTAGAGCGAGCGAGCGTTCGTTCAGATACTAAGCTATAATCTACTTATTACAGTGTTAATGCATATTCTAATCATCGGATTACATAATCTACCATTTACCAAACACATTAAACAGTATAGTTATCATCTTACTTATGCAAACTAGGTTAGTTCTAAATAAAACTAGCTTGACGTATTTGTAAGGAACCAATGGAGGACATTTATTTAAGAGCAAACTTATTGAAACCCAATGGAAACCCAGCATAATGCTTACCTCAAATTCGTCTTTAAGTGCCGATATTTGAATTATAACCGCAAAAAGCTGCTAAATCACCACAGAAACAATTTTTAAACAGTTTTCGTCTAAATTTAGTGTCTGCCAGGAACAAAATAACAAATCTGTCAAGTATGTGACGTCACAAGTACGTTCGACCAATAGCGTTGCGTTTAGATTATTAGGTTTTTGCGCGAAATTTTTACACTTTTTAAGTATTATTTTAAGCATATAAATGTTAACTAAATTAAAAAAATGTGTTTGTAGCATAATATTATGGCAATAACCATCGTAATAAAAAATATTTCGTTAAAATTTAAACTTCATGCATGTACCTAATTAGAAAAATATAAATTTGAATGTATTTTTTTCATTCTTCGCTGAAATGGAGGGAACGAAAGGTTTGCGTGCAACAGTGATTTCTCTGCATAAAGCTGGAAAAAAACCTATGGAGATTTTTAGGCAAGTGAAATGTCTTAAAGCCAGTCGTAATTTTGTTTACTACACATTAAAGCGGTACAGGGTGACAAGTTCTCTTGATGACCGTCCGAGAAGCGGCCGTCCTCGCTCGGCTAGGACGGCAGCTAACATTAAGTTGATCAGGGAACGGCTTCGCCGAAATCCGTGTCGGACACAAAAGAAGATGGCTCTACAGACCAATATTTCCAGAATATCGGTGAACCGGATATTGAAATACGATCTCAAAGTAAGGGCCTACAGTCGAAGAAAAGTTCACTACTTAAATGATCGTCTAAGAAAATTAAGGCTCGCTCGATGTCGGCAGTTGCTAAAGAGACACGATCATAAAAATATTTTGTTTACCGACGAAAAAATCTGCACCGTCGAAGAAAAGTTTAATCGACAAAACGACAAAGTTTATGCCAAATGCTCAAAAGATGTCCCGCCTTCTGTGCGAAATGTCCAGCGAACGCATCACCCCGCTAGTGTTATGGTGTGGTGGGGTGTTTCGTACGAAGGTGCAACGGAGCTGCATTTTTGCCAACAAGGAGTTAAAGTGAAGGCACAAAATTACCAGACTGAGATCTTAGAAGGCGTAGTGAAACCACTATCAAATACTCTTTTTTAAAATAAAGACTGGATTTTTCAACAAGATTCAGCTCCGGCACACAAGGCGAAGTCAACTCAGAAGTGGTTAAATGACAATTTACCAGGGTTCATCAGCACAGAAGAGTGGCCATCATCAAGTCCAGATTTGAACCCGCTGGACTACTCACTTTGGACTGAATTGGAGCTGAGAGCCTGCCGCAAGTTTCATCCAAATCTTGAGTCCCTAAAGCGAGCCCTGTGTAGAGAGGCGAAGCGTATTCCGCTAGAAAAGATTCGTGCCGCTATTGATGATTGGCCCACATGTTTGAAGGCCTGTGTTCATAGCAATGGCGGCCATTTTGAATAGTTTTTTTTTCTTGTATTAAATTTAATGTTTGGTCAGTTGTGTAAATTTTGTTAAAATACATTAAATACTTTCCGAGAAAAAAATGTTTTTGTTCGTCTCAAAACTTATGAACATACGAGGTATAAGTACTCCCCTAGTGAGTTCTTCATCTTCTTTTTAGTACAATGTTACCAAGGATAGGGTTACTTTTTTGTTTTGTGAAGACTTATCTCTTTATAAGCAAGTTTCTTGGCTTTAGCCAAATTGCCTCACCTGTAGTTGAGAACTTGAGACTTTACTCTATTTACAATCATAGGTATGTGTACGCTGCGTGCATTTAATGAACGTCACATACAGTTGGAAATGCTACTTCTATACTCATATAGATTTTATAGACATGTGCCTATATTTTGTGCCCTTACAGGTTATTTGTTTTAGTTGTGACCATTTATTTGTTTGTTCATGACTTCATGAGACAAAGCATACCAGAATAAACATTATGCCGTAATCAGGTATTGCAGGCCTATGAATCATGCCCGCGCGAGCGAGTTATATATCTACGTTTTGCGCCTCCCTCGAGGGGGCTAAGTCAGTGCATGCTATGGTATCTTAGAACATTGACAGGATCGTTGATATTTTTATAATTTCTGCGCCATCTACAAACTGGGAGCTACTTGTGATTTTGGTTTTTCTAAAGTACGCTAGATAGCGCTGTGCGGCATGTGACGGCTGTGTTGCTGTTTGAAAAACATAGAAATTTTAAATATTCTGGGTTTAAGTTTTGTTAAATTAGTTTATTATTGAAACATGCTTTTTTTATGCATTTTATTATTTAATTACGGTTAAATAGTGCAATAGTTTGTTTCTTCAAGATTTACATTTAAAACACTAGTAGAAAGTAGTAGATATTGTGGCAACATTTGTGCTAAATAAAAAAGAATCGGGATCATGATGGCGGCGTAGTCAAATTTTCTTTCTTTCTTTTAGCGCAAGCTTTGAAGATAGTGACAGTTGTCTAAAATAATTAAATAGTTTTTGGGTGCAGGGTAATTATTATATGAATTATCATATAAAAATGTCGCATCCAAAGTGCTGCGTGCCCTTGTGCAATAATCAACGAGGACAGGGCTAGTATAATATTATTTTTCTATAATCAATCTGCCAAGAGCGTGGACCGGATCAACTTAACGAAAAATGATGCTTGTTTCAGGAATTCCACCAATCTCAGGAACCCTTCAGAACTTGAAAGGTTCCGAACGTGGGTAATAAGGATCGGTGGAAATATTGTGGGCAAGGCGGACACGGCGATCTACAATAATGCGCGGGTATGCCATCGCCATTTTGAGGCCAAATATATTTACCCCAATGGGCGCCTCAACCGCTTGGCTATGCCAACGCTTCATTTACCAGGTTAGTTTTAACGCTATAATGTAATCAGCTTAATTAGAATCACCATCATCATAATTCTTCTAGCATTCGTCTTGTTGCGGTTTTTTTTGCTACGGCTCTGAGCCTGGGTACCGTCGGCAACCAAAACCTATGAACTAGCGCGACTGCTAGTTTTTACCCAGAAGGAGGTCCGATTTCCTCACGATATTTTCCTCCAGAAAAAAGCGACGGGTAAATCAAATTACATTTTGTACAAAAAATCATAATAACGCAGTCGAGTCGGGGTTTGAACCCGAAAGCTCTGGATTGAAAGTCAGACATCTTACCGTCAGGCTACCAGCACTTCAGTGTTCGCTATAAGGATGTGCATGACTAAATTAGAGAAATTAGGATTGTTCCCATTAGTGTCAAAGCTATTGAGGCTATGGGATCAGGTATCATTGTGTTTATACTATACTTCGTTTTTTTGAGATTAGAAATTGAGTAAACATAGAAACAGTAGTTGCCAACCTGTTCTAAATGTTCAATTTAAACACACTGCAAGCACACCAACAAACGATTAGTTAACATGATTAAGAGTTCACATTTGTGAATAAATAATAACAATTTGCAGATTAAATAATCCAACACAACAATAAAAACACAATTTCGTTTTGATTATCACGTAAGAGATACGTGAAAATTTAAAAACAGACAGTGAAGCATGTACGTTCTAAAACGGAAACTTAACGTCTAGTTCTTTATCAGTATTCACGAAAATTATTTAATTGACAATCATAATATGCACTTATTAATAAAATTTCGTAAACAAAAGTTCTTCTAAACGATATTTAATCATTTTATTATATCATACTAAATAATAAAACAATTGTCTTAGGTGATGGTAAAAGATTTGTTGGACTACGAGGTGGCTTTTGTTGTTGTATGCCACTCGGGCCTGCCTCTGATTGCTCCATAACCCTCCAACCAATCGCACAATAATAGAACAAGCAAATACCTTTACTTCAATAAGAATCACAATTAGCTTTAACATTAAAAACTATCCAGATATGTCTGAGAGATACGAATGACAGATGACGCGAGAAAACATTTAAAAATCGAACCATCCGTCTCGAACCTCTTCTTCTATAGGTTTTTTATTGTGCAACATTTACAAGAACATTAAAAGTGTTAAAAATAAAATAATTCCAACAAATAATTACTATCAAAATATTGTTAAATACTCAATATAACATGGCTTTACTATAAATACAAATATATTTAGTATATTTAATGACGGCGTAGGCACTCTGACAGATGTGACATGTATCTTGCCTGATAAAGAAACCTGTAGGTACATCGTTCTGTCAACTTTTTTCTAATCTCAAATAAAATGAACAATCATCATCATCATAATATCAGCCGAAAGACGTCCACTGCTGAACATAGGCCTCCCCCAAAGAGTGCCACAATGACCGGTCCTGCGCCACCCGCATCCAGCGGACTCCCGCGACCTTCACCAGGTCATCAGTCCACCTTGCGGGGGGTCTACCCACGCTGCGCCTTCCGGTTCGTGGTCGCCACTCGAGAACCTTTCCGCCCCCACGGCCATCGGAAAATGAACAATAGGGATAAGTAAACTATTTGAACCAAGGTTGATAAAGGTGGGAGTTCAGCACAAAATAAAGTATAGTCTTGACCCTGACCATAAATATGGTAAATATAATCTCTGTATGTATGTTCTTTTTAGGGTTCCTACAGGAACTACTACAGGAACCCTTATAGTTTCGCCATGTCCGTCTGTCCGCGGCTTAGCTCAGTGACCGTTAGTACTAGAAAGCTGAAATCAAATAGTCAAAAAATCTAAAAAGTCAAAAAGGTCAAAAAGGTCAAAAAAGTAAAAAAAGTCGAAAAAGTCGTATACAGGTCACGATATAAAATCGGAGTTGCGAGTTATTTCATTTTTATAGGTTAAAAAGGCGTTCCCGTACTGAACTTTAAGTCCTGTTACTCGCGTGTTCTGAGTATGTTCTATAAATATCTTGCAGATGTGCCACTGCCAATGGAAGTGGCCGTAGCAGGAGTCAGTAACGTTGTTCCCGTGTCTACTGTATCTTCTGCAAAGCCTACGCCTGTTCAAGGTAAGACATGAAATGAAATTTTTATTTAAAAATAAACATAAGTTTTAAAATTAAGCCTAAATCTAAACTATATCACAATTAAAGTCTCCATGCTTATAGAAAAAGTAGCTTGTTAAAAGTTGGATTGTTTTAAAAATTTATCCTCCATAAACTCTTGGATGGAATAGTAAGCTATTTTTAATAGAAGAGACTTCAGCTTAGTTTTGAAAAGGTGTGTTTCTTCAACACAATTCATTTGAAATTTGGTAGCATCATAATTTAATTTAGAAATATAAGTAACTGTCAAATTATACCTATTTATAATAATATTGTTTCAGGTTTTTGGAATCTGAAGCTCCAGTATCTACGGGTTAGCGGGGAAATAATTCCAATGACTTTAGGTATTGTTGCGTAAACATTTTAATTTTATTATCTCCTTTAGATATACATATATTAGGATCAACACACACGACCACAGTCAGATTTGTATAGGTAACGAGCTTTGATAATTAAACCAACCGAATGCGAGACGCGCACTAATTTATATCAGAAAAAGTCTGCCAATTTCTGCGCGGGGGACGAGGAAACGCACACAAATACTGTTAACACTAATGCATTTTCCATTGACGTCGCTACACACGCACACGATAAAATTATCAAACACTAGCATAGAATATACTCACACAAGTACAAACACAGGCACAGACAACCTGTCCGTAAGTAAACGTAGGTAGTGCGAGGAACACGCGTCGATAATAATATACTTAAGTATCGATATTTGTGACGTTTTCAAGTTGTTAATAGAGTTAATTTCTAAATTATTTTTTTATGGTAACGCCTTATTGACAAACGATAATGATGTACCTTTGACTTGAAAATGTCACATTTTATCGTAGATTTATTTATCGCATGGCTATATGTCACTGGATATAGATAGGCATTTCTTCCCTAGGGTAGTGGGAAAGCAGATTATGAATAAAATCCAGTGAGTGCTGCGAGGTCTAGGTGGGACAGTGGAGCTGCCAAGTTTGTTACTCTTTTAGCACCACCCAGGGATCACGTGTAAGGTTTTCTAAGGTGTTTTCTACGGACGCAGAGAAACATTGATCGTAGATTAGTTATGTATTATTGTTTCTTTACCAAGAATAAGGTTTAGCTATTGATAAAATCATAATGTTAAGTTATGATTAAATATCAAGTTTCTACCAGCATATTACTTACAGTGTTAGTATTCCACGTAAGTTAGTTTGTTCTATTTGTTCAGGACACATCTTGATTTAGAATAACTTTTATATTATCAATTTAATATTTTGACGTGAATTTGCTTTTATATTTAGTGGAAAATACTACAAATTAGAAACAAATAACTATTACAATGAAACAATGAACTGCAAAGAACTCTGGAACATCACGGGATTCGAACCCATGTGTTTAGATTACCGTTCCAACGTGCTTCCAGTTACACTAGGCGTTCCTCTATCCACCGCAGTGCATTTTTCACTGTAATGAATAATGATGAATCAGTCACTAGCGACATCATGATGTTTCAGAGTACTTCGCAGTTGATATTTTGATTGTAATGGACATCTGTTTCCAATTTGTTTTTCTATTTCTATTATCTCTTCTTCATTTTCTATTATAAATAAAAAGTATAACATATACTGCTAATGTTAATATCGACATTTGTTTTTGTGCTGTCCCATCACTAAAACTTACCTGTTAGGTACAGTGATACCAGAGTCAGAAATCAAAAGTGCCTATTTAAGGGAATAAGTGTGTATAACGTACCTTATAATAAATAAAGTATAATCGATACAAAATTAAAATGCTACATAAAATGTATGGTGAAAATAAAGGAACAAATTAATTTCTAAACAGGAATATCGTTATTTCAAGTATCTACAAGTATATTTCACTTACGGGGTGCCACACATTAGAGCGGGATTCAGTGCGGAATTCATCACACTAGCTGAAATTTGTCTATGAAAACGGAAATTTGTTTATGGTAGCTGTATTTTTGAGACCATAGACAAATTTCAGCTATTGTGCCGTACTACAAGCACACATACGCTGAGTTTCTTACGCTGGTTCTTCTCAGTTCCGAAGGGGCTCCTTTCCGAACCAGTAGTAGTTTATTGCCATAATACGGTTTTAAAAAGATTTGAATTCATACAGTCATTAAACCAGTGTTTATGTTTTATTTCATTAGCGTGCGTCCGTGCGTAATATGTTAAGTGCTAGGCTAGGTTATCCTGATAGTGTCAGTTTTTTGAGTTCCAAACCACCTTATTGTCCTGCCCTCGGTGGTCCTCGACGGTCCTCGACGACATATATAATTTAAAAAGGTATGCGTGTGAATGAGTTTTACCTTTGAAGTGGCTGACGTTAATCTTTTCATTTTTGTTTATGATTAAAAAATAATATGTAATTTATATAATTTAAAAGTCGATTAATATATGTTTAGAAACAATTAAATAAAAACACACAACACACACAGAGACACACTGCTCTTTTAACAGAGCAATGCTTTACAATTATGGCTGTATGCCGAATGGGTATCTGCCTATTACCCACGGAGTATCTTTTAAGTGTATTGATTAACCTGTCATAACAATGACATAGTGGCGGACGTATTTCTGCCGCACTGAAGTCGATTAATCTTGTTTGCAATATTTGACTTACCCCCTCGATGTAATCGTGTTCATAATTGTATACCTAATTTATTGATGAATTCATTGATAAATTGGGTATCCAATTATGAACCCGATGGTACAATGTACTATCAAGAGTCAAGTTTCAAAATTACCCTAAAGCAGATGTAGTACCATTAAGTCGCAACACTTTTTGATTGACAATATTTTTTAGTTTTTTGTTAATTTCGTGCACTATTTGATGATATTTAGACGTAATTATACTTACAGATAAAAAGAAACGTTATCCTTCTGTAAACTAGATAATTCAGATCTTTTCGTACATGAAAACAAGCAGCAATTCGGCATTTTTACCTCAGATCGTTCCGCGCTGACTGACATTCATTGAATGGCGTTTGACGCGCGACAACTAGTTTTATATAACTGCTACGACCAGTGGTCTTGTAGTTTTGGCAGAGGGGGACGCCTGACAATTACAACTCCATTGGTTTATTTCTCTGAGGTAACGAGTGTTGATAACAGATCTTGATATTATGGTGATTATATGTGTCATTTTCAACTAAAAGGTACATCATTGTTGGTTGTCAATAAGGCGTTACTGCCATAAAAATTCATTCATTCGTATAAAATGACATGTTGTGTGACTTTTGCTATAAGTAAAGGAGCTTTTTGGCAATCTGTCCTTAAGACTAACCTTTATCAAAAGAGATTGCCATCCGGACTTCAAACTAGTTCAAACCCAGAGCTTAAATAGATCTTATTGTGAGAAGTTTGGTTTCCTAACGATGTTTATTTTTACTGAATTCTAGTTAGTGACTAGCGAATTTTTAGTGACTAGCGAATTATCCGGAATACGCTGCTGCTGGTTTAATTTTAATATCGCATTTACATTCAGCCGAATTGAGCAGGTAAGTGGGAAGGACGAGTGTGTAAACATGATACTCTCATGCCACTGCTATTGCCACTCGCGCTGCCCGGCGCTCCCCTAAATGGCGGTTTTTTTGTGCGAAGTCAAAGGACCGGCAGCGCGAGCGGCAGTACGTGTTTACAATTAATTACATTCTCCTCCGTCGCTCAGTACTCGTCAAGCACCTGGAGGATCGCAAAAGACACAGTTATCCTGGGCGTTTTTCCGCAAGTCGACATCCATTGTGCCTATTTTGCGTGACTTGAAAGCGAAGTGAGTGGTAGGGCAGTATGTAAACACACACTCCTCTCGATCCTGCTGCAGCAGTATTTAGGGAATTAATGCCGGCAGCGCGAGGGGCAGTGACAGGGGCTAGATGTAAATGTCGGATAACGAAGCGCTTTGTTGGTTCTTTGTGACTATCAATTTCATTAGTATGATCGAATGTCTACGGTAAAAGCCGGCTTGAGCGACGCCTTTTACTGTGCCTCTTTTTGTGTACTGACTTTAATTATTAATCTCATAAAATAACACTATGGTCGTGCACATATAGTTTGGTACAAAAATCGTCTAGATTTGTTAGATCGTAACTGTATGTACAATAATTCTCTACTTTTATGTTCTAGGTATACCTAAGTCGGCTTATGAACCCACCAGATTACGGTGATGTAGCAACATAAAAGGCTGGAGCCCTATCACTTCAAGAAGAATGTATATTGTACACTTACTTTCTGTAAATTACGGTATATATGTATGATTGTACCTTCCTACGCATCGTTATTATTGTCAACACCAATAAGACTTAATTTCACGGCTTTTACGTATTATGATCATTAACTAAAACGGACCTAAATTGCGTATATTAACATAATAGTTACCTCCGATGTTTCGAGATCAATTATTGTTTTTGTGGTACCGGAAAAAATACCATAAATAGGTATATCAGATTTGCGTAATTAAATTTTTGTCACCACAATTAGGTAACATACTAGTAAAATAAAATTTCCCTGTACCTAGATTTATGTCAATTGTTAATTGTGACTGAAGGAACATTTCCACCAAGTATTGTGGGATAGGTCACGTCAAATAATAGAAGAAAAAAAATTCCTCGTAATAATTTTCTTTCTGTCTGTATGTCTGCTTACTAGTTAAGTGATATATTGTTAGTATAAGAAAGCTCAAATGACCCCGCAGCAAACATAGGGAAAAAGTGGTTTCAGTCAAATCTGACGAAATTTTAGTACAATGTAGATTCGAGTCTCTTGATTATTTTTTTATAATGGTACAACTCGCTCAGAAGTATACTTTCAGAAATAATCAATAAGTATTGTTTCATACAAAACATATGTAACATACCAATTTTTCGTAAAATCTTTGCTTTTGCATAATACGAGTATAAATAACTAACAAAATGCGATTTCAACGTGACACAAACGTTATTAAGATCATATTTAACGCCAGTAAGTATCATTGTCGGTCATTTCAAAGTATCGATTTTAAGAAACACGTCATAGAAAAATAATAATATAAACTTGATTATTTCTGACAGTGTACTTCTGAGGGAGTTGAGCCCTTATAAAAAATTAATAAGGAGACCTGAATCTACATCATACTAAAATTTCATGCGATTTGACTGAAACCACTTTTTCCCTATGTTTGCTGCGGGGTCCTTTGGTATGAGTGTATGTATTATTAATCACACCGACAAAGTTGTAAAACAAAGTGGTTTTGTTTGGGTACCTCCCGTACACATAAACTGGGGGTGAATTTATTCAGTTCAACAAGTATTGTGTGAGATCTTTCAAAAAGAATATCGTCTAAGATAAGTTCATTTTATAACTGCTATCAGGAAATGCCTAATTTCTAGGCACCACCGCACCATGTCTGTCATTACATTAAGGTTAATATTTAAATTAGCTTTTCAAATTAATATATTTAGGTATAATATAGTATTTACGAAACATATGGCTCAACAGACTCTTGGCCGGTTTTTAGGTTTTTGTCAGATATTAAGTTATATGTGGGTATAACAATTGTGCATAGTATGTACCTAATGGTATATAATGAATAATGATATGTACAATAAATATTGTATGCATTTGACATAAACTTAGTCTTATTTACAGGACGCCCAAACTTAGATTTCCCGCCGAACGGCTGTCAGGAAGGGGCGAGGGGGACGAGGTCTACCCCCCCCCCCCATCCCAATACCCTGTAAACCCCTTCCCCCGTTCCCCTGTAACGTGATCAAATGTAGCACTATGAAAATAGATGGTGGCACTAGCTGCTGCAAGTACGAGCCGTAGAGTTGCCTATCTATCTCAGTTATATACATATTCATATGAGTCAGTGCATAGATGAATATGTATATAACTGAGATAGATAGGCAACTCTACGGCTCGTACTTGCAGCAGCTAGTGCCACCATCTAGTTTCATAGTGCTACATTTGATCACGTTACAGGGGAATGGGGGAAGGGGATTACAGGGTATGGGGGGTGGGAGGGGAGGGGTAGACCTCGTCCCCCTCGCCCCTTCCTGGCAGCCGTTCGGCGGGAAATCTAAGTTTGGACGTCCTGTAAATAAAACTAAGTTTATGTCAAATGCATACAATATTTATTGTACATATCATTATATTTCATTAGGTACATACTATGCACAATTGTTATACCCACATATAACTTAATATCTGACAAAAACCTAAAAACCGGCCAAGAGCCATAAATAGGTATATCAGTTTAGTAAATACTATATTATACCTAAATATAATAAAAATTAATTTGTAATTTGAAAAGCTAATTTAAATATTAACCTTAATGTAATGACAAACATGGTGCGGTGGTGCCTAGAAATTAGGCATTTCCTGATAGCAGTTATAAAATGAACCTATCTTAGACGATATTCTTTTTGAAAGATCTCACACAATACTCGTTGAACTGAATAAATTCACCCCCAGTTTATGTGTACGGGAGGTACCCAAACAAAACCACTTTGTTTTACAACTTTGTCGGTGTGATTAATAATACATACAGTCATACCAAAGGACCCCGCAGCAAACATAGGGAAAAAGTGGTTTCAGTCAAATCGCATGAAATTTTAGTATGATGTAGATTCAGGTCTCCTTATTAATTTTTTATAAGGGCTCAACTCCCTCAGAAGTACACTGTCAGAAATAATCAAGTTTATATTATTATATTTCTATGACGTGTTTCTTAAAATCTATACTTTGAAATGACCCACAATGATACTTACTGGCGTTAAATATGATCTTAATAACGTTTCTGTCACGTTGAAATCGCATTTTGTTAGTTATTTATATTATGCAAAAGCAAAGAGAAAGATTTTACGAAAAATTGGTATGTTACATATGCTTTGTATGAAACAATACTTATTGATTATTTCTGAAAGTATACTTTTGAGTGAGTTGTGCCCTTATAAAAAAATAATCAAGAGACTCGAATCTACATTGTACTAAAATTTCGTGAGATTTGACTGAAACCACTTTTTCCCTATGTTTGCTGCGGGGTCATTTGAGCTTTCTTATACTAACAATATATCACTTAACTAGTAAGCAGACATACAGACAGAAAAAAAATTATTACGAGGATTTTTTTTTCTTCTATTATTTGACGTGACCTATCCCACAATACTTGGTGGAAATGTACCTTCAGTCACAATTAACAATTGACATAAATCTAGGTACAGGGAAATTTTATTTTACTAGTATATTACCTAATTGTGGTGATAAAAATTGAATTACGTAAATCTGATATACCTATTTATGGTATTTTTTCCGGTACCACAGAAACAATAATTGATCTCGAAACATCGGAGGTAACTATTAAGTTAATATACGCAATTTAGTTCCGTTTTAGTTAATAATCATAATACGTAAAAGCCGTGAAAGTTTAAGTCTTATTGATGTTGACAATAATAACGATGCGTAGGAAGGTACAATCATACATATATACCGTAATTTACAGAAAGTAAGTGTACAATATACATTCTTCTTGAAGTGATAGGGCTCCAGCCTTTTATGTTGCTACATCACCGTATTCTGGTGGGTTCATAAGCCGACTTAGGTATACCTAGAACATAAAAGTAGAGAATAATTGTACATACAGTTACGATCTAACAAATCTAGTCGATTTTTGTACCAAACTATGTGTGCACGACGATAGTGTTATTTTATGAGATTAATAATTAAAGTCAGTACACAAAAAGAGGCACAGTAAAAGGCGTCGCTCAAGCCGGCTTTTGCCGTAGACATTCGATCATACTAATGGAATTGATAGTCACAAAGAACCAACAAAGCGCTTCGTTATCCGACATTTACATTCAGCCCCTGTCGCTACCCCTCGCGCTGCCGGCATTAATTCCCTAAATACTGCTGCAGCAGGATCGAGAGGAGTGTGTGTTTACATACTGCCCTACCACTCACTTCGCTTTCAAGTCTCGGCAATGGCAGACGTTGAAATAATTACAGCGGCCGCGTTGTGTCTTTTGCGATCCTCCAGGTGCTCGACGAGTACTGAGCGACGGAGGAGAATGTAATTGGAAACACGTACTGCCGCTCGCGCTGCCGGTCCTTTGACTTCGCACAAAAAAACCGCCATTTAGGGGAGCGCCGGGCAGCGCGAGTGGCAATAGCAGTGGCATGAGAAGTGTCATGTTTACACACTCGTCCTTCCCACTTCCCTGCCCACTTGCCTGCTCAATTCGGCTGAATGTAAATGCAGTATTAAAATTAAACCAGCGGCAGCGTATTCCGGATAATACGCTAGTTACTAGGAATTCAGTAAAAATAAACATCGTTAGGAAACCAAACTTCTCACAATAAGGTCTAGTTAAGCTCTGGGTTTGAACTAGTTTAAAGTCCAGATGGCAATCGCTTTTGAAAAAGGTTAGTCTTGAGGATAGATTGCCAAAAAGCTCCTTTACTTATAGCAAAAGTCACACAACAGGTCATTTTATACGAATGAATGAATATTTATGGCAGTAACGCATTATTGACAACCTACAATGATGTACCTTTTAGTTGAAAACGACATATAATCACCATAATATCAAGATCTGTTATCAGCACTCTTTACCTATACAAATCGGACTGTGGTCGTGTGTGTTGATCCTAATATATGTATATCTAAATGAGATAATAAAATTAAAATGTTTACGCAAAAATACCTTAAGTCATTGGAGTTATTTCCCCGCTAACCCGTAGATACTGGAGCTTCGGATTCCAAAAACCTGAAACAATATTATTATAACTAGGTATAATTTGACAGTTACTTATATTTTTAAAGTAAATTATGATGCTACCAAATTCCAAATGAAATTGTATTGAAGAAACACACCTTTTCAAAACTAAGCTCTTCTATTAAAAAAAGCTTACTATTCCATCCAAGAGTTTATGGAGGATAAACTTTTAAAACAATCCAACTTTTAACAAGCTACTTTTTATATAAGCATGGAGACTTTAATTGTGATATAGTTTAGATTTAGGCTTAATTTTAAAACTTGTTTATTTTTAAATAAAAATTTCATTTCATGTCTTACCTTGAACAGGCGTAGGCTTTGCAGAAGATACAGTAGACACGGTAACAAGGTTACTGACTCCTGCTACGGCCACTTCCATTGGCAGTGGCACATCTGCAAGATATTTATAGAACATACTCAGAACACGCGAGTAACAGGACTTAAAAGTTCAGTACGGGAACGCCTTTTTAACCTATAAAAATGAAATAACTCGCAATTCCGATTTTATATCGTGACCGTATACGACTTTTTCGACTTTTTTGACTTTTTTGACTTTTTCCACTTTTTTTTACTTTTTTTCACTTTTTTTGACTTTTTTGACTTTTTTGACTTGATGACTTTATGACTGACGTTTTTTTGACGTTTTTTTTGATTTTTTTGACTTTTTTTGACTTTTTTGACTTTTTTGACTTTTTTGGCTTTTTTTACTTTTTTGACTTTTTTTGACTTGAAAATAGATGTCATATACTTCAGAAAAAGTGACCAAACCCTCCGTGTCCTCGCCTCGCCCACCCCGACACCGACACCTCTCATCTGACCTCGCCTCTGATCTGGCCTCGGACACCGGAGGGTTTGGTCACTTTTTCTGAAGTATATGACATCTATTTTCAGTTTATATATAGTAGTGTAACTACTTAAAAAATTGCAAATCAAAAAATATTGAACAAAATAATTTGATTTGCTTCAAAATTCATTTTTTTGACTTTTTTGACTTTTTTTGACTTTTTGACTTTTTTGACTTTTTTGACTTTTTTCGACTTTTTTGACTTTTTTGACTTTTTGTCAATTAAATAATTTTCGTGAATACTGATAAAGAACTAGACGTTAAGTTTCCGTTTTAGAACGTACATGCTTCACTGTCTGTTTTTAAATTTTCACGTAAGTATCTCTCACGTGATAATCAAAACGAAATTGTGTTTTTATTGTTGTGTTGGATTATTTAATCTGCAAATTGTTATTATTTATTCACAAATGTGAACTCTTAATCATGTTAACTAATCGCTTGTTGGTGTGTTTGCAGTGTGTTTAAATTGAACATTTAGAACAGGTTGGCAACTACTGTTTCTATGTTTACTCAATTTCTAATCTCAAAAAAAAACGAAGTATAGTATAAACACAATGATTCCTGATCCCATAGCCTCAATAGCTTTGACACTAATGGGAACAATTCTAATTTCTCTAATTTAGTCATGCACATCCTAAGGATGTGCATGACTATAATCGCTATAAGTAGCGAACACTGAAGTGCTGGTAGCCTGACGGTAAGATGTCTGACTTTCAATCCAGAGCTTTCGGGTTCAAACCCCGACTCGATTGCGTTTTTATGAATATTTGTACAAAATGTAATTTGTTTTACCCGTCGCTTTTTTCTGGAGGAAAATATCGTGAGGAAATCAGACCTCCTTCTGGGTAAAAACTAGCAGTCGCACTAGTTCATAGGTTTTGGTTGCCGACGGTACCCAGGCTCAGAGCCGTAGCAAAAAAAACCGCAACAAGACGAACGCTAGAAGAATTATGATGATGGTGATTCTAATTAAGCTGATTACATTATAGCGTTAAAACTAACCTGGTAAATGAAGCGTTGGTATAGCCAAGCGGTTGAGGCGCCCATTGGGGTAAATATATTTGGCCTCAAAATGGCGATGGCATACCCGCGCATTATTGTAGATCGCCGTGTCCGCCTTGCCCACAATATTTCCACCGATCCTTATTACCCACGTTCGGAACCTTTCAAGTTCTGAAGGGTTCGTGAGATTGGTGGGATTTGGGAATGCATGCATTTGAATTCCTGAAACAATCATCATTTTTCGTAAAGTTGATCCGGTCCACGCTCTTGGCAGATTGATTATAGAAAAATAATATTATACTAGCCCTGTCCTCGTTGATTATTGCACAAGGGCACGCAGCAATTTGGAATCGACATTTTTATATGATAATTCATATAATAATTACCCTGCACCCAGAAACTATTTAATTATTTTAGACAACTGTCACTATCTTCAAAGCTTGCGCTAAAAAAAAGAAAGAAAAATTGACTTCGCCGCCATCATGATCCCGATTTTTTTTATTTAGCACAAATGTTGCCACAATATCTACTACTTTCTACTAGTGTTTTAAAAATCTATGTAAATCGTGAAGAAACAAACTATTGCACTATTTAACCGTAATTAAATAATAAAATGCATAAAAAAAAGCATGTTACAATAATAAACTAATTTAACAAAACTTAAACCCAGAATATTTAAAACTTCTATGTTTTTCAAACAGCAACACAGCCGTCACATGCTGCACAGCGCTATCTAGCGTACTTTAGAAAAACCAAAATCACAAGTAGCTCGCAGTTTGTAGATGGCGCAGAAAGTATAAAAATATCAACGCTCCTGTCAAAGTTCTAAGAGACCATAGCATGAGTCAGTGGGCTACCAACGCGCTCACTGAACGCACGTCGTACCGCGCGCGACGCTACTCGGAACTCGGAACAATGTCATCACGAAAAAAATAATTTATTGCGATGTGGTTGGATGTAAAAATAGCAAAGCTTTTTCGCTCTGCCGACGGATGGGGAAAGGTACAAACTTTTTTTTTATACCACGTTGGTGGCAAACAAGCATACGGCCCGCCTGATGGTAAGCAGCTACCGTAACCTATGGTCGCCTGCAACTCCAAAGGAGTCACATGCGCGTTGCCGACGCTTTATAAAAAAGGAGGATTCACTTATGTTATAATAATAATAGACATGTTATCTTTATTAATCTCTCAAATAACTATGATGATATTGCTAAAAGGCGATTAGAATAAGATTGATATAGCTGTCAATCCATATTAATTTTGACAGTGTGTGGCAAATCTGTCAAGATTAATCATACTCTCATCGAGGCAGCAAAATATCAATCAATATTACTCATGTAACAACTTAAACACTGAATTAATGCAAAATACCTATTTCCTTAACTATAAAACATTTCCAAACATAGGCTAGGCGACCCTAGCGATTGTGCGGGTGCGCGGGAGGTGCGGGGTGCCGCGCGTTGAAGGTCCCTGCATTGTATTATTGCGTAGGTACGTAAACCGTAGGTATTTGCTTTTTCTATGAGCGATTCATATCTGTTCGTAAGGACTATTATATAATCTGTGGTATTGCTATAACTATTTCGGGTCAGTTTCAAAAAGGCTCTAGACTAAACAAGAAATTAAGTTATTAATATAGATCGGTCGCAACGCTTATATTGGACCTAGAATTCAATCTGGCCAAATTAAAAGTATGTTAACCTTCACAGTAGGAGCCGAAGTCTACCCTTTTATTCCTTATTACTAAATTAAGGATACTATTATTTGAACTGCATAGGTTAATAAACATTTAGATAAGTGTAATGTTCATTTACCTCATTTACAGCCAGAACTTGGCCTTAACGAAGAGATACCCGTTGCTAAGTTAGGTCAAATTGCTTAACAAACGTTATGGTTTTGTATAGCACTCCGATACTACAAAAGTAGTTTTACAAAGTAGCTACTTAGCTCTTAACTAGGTTCTGATAGGAACCGAACTAGATCTATCCTGAACAGGATTTGAATGAACTCAATCAATTTCCACTCATATCAGGCGTCTTTATACTATACTGCCTAGGCAAAAACGCCAAGTTCTGTCAACATTTTGTCGAGTGTAATTACACCACTGCCTCATTTCGATATAGTAGGTACATGGGTACTGACATGAGTTCAGATACTTTGGTATTTATGAAAATACATGCATTGTTTACTTAATTAACGTATCAGACAATGACTTGATGAACAAAAACACAATATTTATTACTCTTAATATATAGGCAAGGCCGAACTCGCACGTAACCATAGATATGAGTACTTCGAAATTCATTTTCACTAATGTATGTAACTTTTCCGTACTAATCTTGCAAAAGTGCTTTGAAATCACTTGCGGTTTTTACTGAAGTTATTTTCAACCAATATTGACAACGGTAATGGAAACATACAGCATTAAGCTAAGCAGTGATATATGATACTTTTATTTATATCGACAAGTTAAACTATTATTCAACTAAGGTGCCCATGCCCAGGTGTTGACCTGGAAAACTAACACACTCGTAGGGGTTATTAGCGTCTCATCCTCATTTTAATAATGTAGACAATTTCGAGTACGTAATATGTGGAACATTTCACGATTTTGCGTGTTTTCCTTGTGCAGGGCTGTTCTTTTTTTAAGTAAGTAAATGTACTGCTGTAGTAAATACTCTACTATTAAAAAATGGTTAAGACATGGTTAAGACAGACCAAGAGTCTCAAGTACTTAATCTATTGCAACTCATGTTTCCAATTGTTCACTATATTTAATCAGAAACAAACCTGTCAAGTCAACATTCTGCAATTCGTTTTTATTACAATTATTTCTGTATATATCTAAATTCATAGTCACGGATACTAAGGAGACCGAAAGTGTTCTCAAAAAGTCACAACAAGAAGATGTACAAACATTATCGACACTGCCAGAATCATCTCGGCGCCCACTTTCAAGATTAATATTGCTGTACATTTTTAGTGATGGACAGAACACACACACAGGCCCAGTTGGTGGAATGCTTCATCTGTAATTACCATAAACTTTATAAAGGTGATTGCGGGCTGAAGATGCATCAAATCAGGACACATAGACCACGGATTGACCTACCTTCGGCAGTTCCCGCCCATATTAACCGAGGCGGGGTCCACATTCCCAGCACCATTACCCAGTCGACAGACATATCTGCACGTCTCGCCGCATTAAAATCCAGTATTAAAATAGCTAAACGGATCCCAAAGGGCGCCCGTGTTACTGTGGCTCAGAGTTTGACAGAATGCGTGGCTAAGGTGGTTTCTGACAACAATCTATCCGCATGGGAAGCGCTATTCACCTTTTTTTATAAAAACTGCCATATTCCTCGCGACAAACCTAATCGTACCCTATCCGCTATTATCAAAGACAATGTTCTTCACCCCGACTTCCCAGCAGATCTTTCATTGCCGCCCGTCACAGATTATTACAATACCAACTTGAATTACAAAATTAGAGCAATAGAAAGCAAAATTTCAGACGGCAACATAAGAAGTGCAACCAAACTTTTATTTTCCAGCGATACCTTAGCTTCTCGTTCCGAAAAAGTGTTCGCCGCCCTTAAAGACATGCATCCGTTACCCTCCACGCCGTTGCAGCTTCCAGTGCACAGTGGCCAGGCCTTAGGTCATAATTTAAAAAAATGCATGTGTCATTTTTAAATATCCAATGATCGTTTATTATTCACCTATAAATGTACTCCAATCGGGTATAAATAGATCTTGGATTATTAACTATTTTCATTCTCTTACGAACCTCGAAAGTGACCATACCACCCGTTTCTGCGCGCTCCCTTATCAGCGACTCATTAAGCGATCGGTCATTAGTAGTGAATTCCTGTGAAAGTTGGTATTTTAGTTATTATTAGTATTATGGATCTTCAAGAATCAGGCACGTTATTTTGTTTTACATATAGATTTTGTTCTGTACATGTAATATATACTAATAATAACGGGTCTACGCCATGACTAACTTACATGCGAAATATTATAAGAATATTTTTTTTTATGAAAGTTTTAGTTATGTTATTAAACTCGCTGAAGGATAAATTACCTTCATTTGAAAGCTTGATATTTGTAGATTAATAGACATATAAATTTGTTTGCCTAATTATGCCTCTTTAGTATTTAGAATCCTGCTACGCCTAAGTGGGCCTACGCGTAGCGGTACTACGAAAATATTACGTTACAATATTAACCATTTATTTTTATTTTTTTCAGATGATATGTACGTCGGATCATTTACAAGGGGATTTGTATTTGAACTGTGGCTGTCTAAGAGTGGTTCAGATGTAGAAAGGCGTCGCCAAGTGATACAACATTTGATAGAAATGGTCCCATATGCAGATAACGTGAATACTAGCTAGCAATTTAGAAAACGTCATAATCAAAGTACATTTGCGAACAAATTGTGTTTTTTCGAAATCGTGTTCCAGAACCAAATCTAAAGTTCTAATGAAACATTCCGAACGGTTCAACGAGTTGCAAAATGTTAATCTCCTTAAAACATGTACGTTAACCAAAAATACCTTGAACGTGGAATCCGATCAACAATCCGCTATCCGCTGAAATCACCGGTATAGTTACAACAGAACCTAATAGAAAGGTGTGAAACTATTTTGGAGATCTGGATATAAAATAAATGTAAATAAATAAATTTGACGAGTATGCTACAGAAACGGCGAAAGAAATGATGAAGGTAGGTATACGATTGGTATCCTTTACCATCTTCTGTACATAAAGTGCTCGTACATGGTGCTATAGTTATAGAAAACGCTTTAGTTCCTATAGTTGAATTGTCCGAAGAGGCTGCAGAGTCAACGCACAAAAATATAAAGATCTTTCGACGCAACCACACACGGAAAATTTCTCGGGATCTCACTAACAAACATTCACAGGCTTCTGCTGAATTCAGATCCATCTGTTACCTCCAGTAGAAAGTTGACCCGAAAAAAAAAATCTACTCTCTCTATTGAAGTTTTAAGTTTATTAGATGTTACTGAATAACGTAGAATTTAATGTTTGAATTTATGTATTATTTAATTTTTATATGCACTTATTTTTTTATTGATATTTGTTTTACATGAATTATTTTAAAATGTATATTTATTATTTATATTCTAAGGCCTGTTATGTTTAAGAAATAGTAAATGTCTAGTATAAGGAATAGTAATAATCATATACTTTTAAGGTATTTTTAAGTTGTTTTTACATAAACACAATGTTTTTTCATGTACCTATTTTGTTTCATACTTTATATTAAATTTAGCATGCAATATACCTAAATACGTGTTTCATTGAATTTTACTAGTGGTAAATAGTATTTTAAAAGTCTTTGTTACCAGGAAACAAGATCAGTAAGAATCAAATTAATTATGGCCGCCTTACTTAGGCGCGCCGGCCACTGTGCAGTGCCGCCAGCTACCGCTACGCAACCCCTGCAAGTTACTGAACTTGCAACTTTACAGGCAATCCGTTCCTTTCCCATTGGCTCTGCGGGTGGACTAGACGGCATAACCCATCAGCATCTCAAAGATCTAACCAATGTGAAGCCGCAGTGCACGCCACACGCACGTTTCTGGAAAATTCAAATTTCGAAGTCCTACTAAAACTAGACGTTAGAAATGCTTTTAACTCTATTGATCGTAGTACGCTTTTGCAGGAAATACAAAATGAACTACCCGAAATCTCAGAGTACCTAACGCAGTGTTACGGCACACATTCTAAATTAATGTTTGGCCAACATGAAATTGCGTCGAGCGTCGGATGTCAGCAGGGAGATCCCCTAGGGCCCGTAATTTTTAGCCTCGCGCACCACCCTATCATTACCCAGCTAACTTCAGATCTCAACTTATGGTACCTTGACGATGGTACGCTGGGTGGAACGGCTACATCAGTCTTAAGCGGCCTTAACACCATCAAACGGCGCTTTTCAGATATAGGTCTCACACTAAACTTCAGTAAATGTGAGATTTTCATTTCAGAAAAGCTTCCTGCTAGCGCCCGAAGTGACATTCTCCTAAATTTTAACCAAGTTACACCAAATCTTACCTTACTAACCCGAAGTTCTCTTATTTTACTTGGCGCTCCAATATATGAAGACGCCACAGCCGCAACAATAAACTCTAAATTAATTAATTTTAATTGTTCGGACCTGCTTTTTAAAATTGATGCCCATATTGCAATTTACATATTAAGGTTGTGCCTTTCTTCCCCAAAATTTGTTTACATCTTAAGATGCAGTCCCATCTGGAAATTCCCTAACCTGACATCATCCATAGACACCGTGTTATAAGATTCCATAGAAAAAAATTAGAACATTTCTCTAAACTGTCAATCATGGTCCCAAGTTACTCTACCCATCAAATATGGCGGGCTGGGCATACGCTCCGCTGGCGACCTGGCTTTCCCTGCTTTTGTCTCGTCTGTCCACAGCACCGTCGCCCTCATCAGTAGTATCCTTCACGTTACCAATCCCACTGACATGGTAGTGGCGGGCTTGACAGATGCAGAATCAACTTTGAGAGCCGGTTTCCTCAGCGAAGATTTACCCACGGAAAAAACCAGCCAAGCTGCTTGGGACCTAGTAAAAATAAAATCAACGTACAATTCACTTTTGGCAAACTGTCTAAATTCCAGTGAGCGCGCTCGACTGCTGGCAATCTCCGAACCTGAGTCGGGGCATTGGCTGCACGCTTTGCTGTCGAGAAACATTGGGTCCCTTTTGGACCCAGCTTCCCTGCGTGTAGCTATTTGCCTCAGGATCGGGCTCAAAGTCTGCGAACCACATGCTTGCTGCCGCTGCGGCAACCCAGTGGACGACCTTGGGCGCCATGGACTTTATTGCCAGTCGATATTACAGACACACATCACTCAACGACCTTATCCGCAGAGCCCTTGGGACAGCAAACATACCGTCAACCCTGGAGCCGGTCGGCTTGTCTGCGGCGGACGGGAAAAGACCAGATGGTTGCACGCTTGTGCCGTGGTCTTTGAGGCGACCTGTGGCTTGGGACGTGACCTGCGTGGACACGTTGGCCCCGTCCCACGTCCGACGTTCGGCCCAGAAGCCGGGGACCTCCGCAGACTACGCCCAACTGGTCAAGTGCCGCAAATATGCTTTTTTTTAAAACAATTACATATTTGCGGCAATTGCGGTAGAAACTATCGACCCGTGGTCGTCAAACACTAAAACCATTGTTAAAGACATATCTAAAAAACTAGTCAAAGTATCTGGCGACCTACGGGCAGGTTCCTACTTCGCCCAGAGGCTGAGTTTAGCTATCCAGCGAGGAAATGCGGCTGGCGTGCTGGGAACGATGCCCCGGGCCAGCTTAGATTTATACAATCATTTTAATGTATTTTGTTAATGTAATAGTAGTGTATTGACTAGTAAAATAAAGTCTCGGATAGATAATATTTTATACCGCGATAGTTTTCATACAAACTTTTTTCTTATTTCGCCGCCTAAAAATTTACTTGAAAGTAATTCATATAGAAATTAAAAAATTTTACATAAAAAAAATTATAAAAAAAAAATGCCGGTTTTATGCAACAAGGTATGCGAAACCTAAAGATTTAATTTGAGTATTGTTAAAAGCACTAAAAACTTCGATGAATGAGGTGTTTGTTAACCAGAAACTGCTTTGTTGGCACTCTTTGCTGTAGCAAAGAAGGCTCCAGTTCTGGGCAAGACTGTTTAGTTTACAGGTTTTTGAGGTAGTTTGCCTGTGTGGTCTGAAACTCCCGTCCCAAACCATTAGAAGATAGTTGTAAGAGCATAACGTTTGTGTACTCATGATGTCTTAACCATTGAAACGAGGTATTATGTCTATTTTTTTGTAATAACAGTTTAAATAAAGTCTTTGTGTGCTCATGGCAACACTTGCACATGGACAGATCACAGCAACCTGTTATACTACTTGCAATTTAAACAGTACTGAAATATTATAAGTCGAGTCTCAAAATATTTAGAAGTAAGTTGCCAAATGACTTGTAGGGGCATTTTTGTTCATTTCTGTTTTCAACATGCTTGTCTACGCAGCAGCATGATAGTTTCCCTGCATCGAGGACAGGTTGAAATAACAAGTCATTATATGCTTTAATATAATCAGTTATATTCGGGAGGCGGGACACTGGCTTTAACCTTTTCACCACCATGACCACATCTATACATATAATAAAGCTGAAGAGGGTCGAAAGTCTGTACATGGAAGATAATCGAAAAAAAGTTGGCTGGGGATACTTAGAATCGATAACAGAACAGGTTCCAACAATTTTTAGAATTTTTGTCTGTTTATCTGTTTATCTGTTTGTCTGTTTATTTGACCGCGCATCACGTGAAAACGGCTGAACGGATTTTGACGAAATTTTGTAGAGATAGTTTGAGTCCCGGGGAGGGATAATATATAGTTTTAATCCCGAAAATCAACCCTGGTGGGGGTGAAAATGGGGTTGAAAGTTTGTATGGAGAATTTTTAACAGCTGAAACGATTTAGATAGAAATGAGTATGAAGATAATTTGAGTTTCGAGAAACGTCATAGGATAGTTTTCATACCCTTGTGGGGGTGAAAAGGGGGTTGGAAGTTGGTATGAATAATTTTTTACCGCTGAACTGATAAAGATGAAATTTGGTATAGTATGGGTCTCAAGAAAGGACAAAAGATAGTTTCACCCCGAAAATCAACCCTAAAGGGGTGAAATGGGAGTTGGAAATTTGTATAGGGAATTATTAACCGCAGAATCGATTTAGATAAAATTTGGTATGGAGATAATTTGAGCTCTGGAAAAGGAAATAAAATAGTTTTATCTCGGAAATTCCCTTAAGCGGATGCAAAAGGGTTGGAAGTTTACACGGGGAAGAAACAACCAATAACTGCTGTATTTAGATGAAATTTGGTATTGAAATAATTTGTAATTTTTTGGTCAAGGTGTTCATATTTATAACATGTTACCCGTCGATGCTTTAAACTTACCTTTACCCGCTCTTAAGTAATATTTGAAAATGTCATTAATGTCAAAGGGTTCGAGGACTATATATGACGGACAAAGATGCATGGCCCAAACCAGAAACTACTACAAATCATCTAACATTTATATAGGACACCGTTTAGGTAGGAAAACATATCAAACGTTCTGTGAAGCAGTCAGATTAGGATTTATTTTTCTTTATAATTAAACAATTATCTGTCTCTCAAGCTGTTTTGATATGTCTTCCTGAAGAACTACGCATTATTTTGTATCTTTAAGATCTAATAATGTATTACTGTTTTGAAAAAAATAAGTTCCGTCGAGTTTCGGACATAATATTTACTTCTCGGGTCAGAGGTGTAGGGTAAGAACTGGTGGTAGTTTTGGAACGAAGTTCCTTATCGGACGGTTCGCGGATCTAGGCGAAAAAAAGTCACGCGACCGTCACGACAAAGCGTCACGTCACGAAAACGCGACACCCATACGATTGAGAAACATGTAAAATGGAATGAAATAAAAAAAATATAAAATAGAATAAAAGTGAAAAGTGAAAGTGAGAAATGACAAAGAGAAAAATGTCGAGAACCTAAAAGTAAAAAATGTCAAAAATTCCAAAAATTTCGAAAATTTCAAAAATTTAAAATACTTCAAAAATTTCAAAAATTTTAAAAATTTCAAAAATTCCAAACATTTCAAAAATTTCAAAAAAAATTAAAATTTAAAAAAATACGAAAAAAGAAATATAACCACAAAAATTACGAAAAAGTCGAAAATGAAAAACCAACTGTGTTCCACGATACTCACGTATTTTTTTTTCTCTGACGTTCATTAGTGCATTGCAATGTGCTTACATTGAAGAATAAATATCTTGATCTACACCAATATCATAAATCCTCTATTCCGCGTTCGGAAACCGTATGTAAGTACCACCATTATTGCAACCAGTAACGTAACATCAGTGTATTATCTGTGACAGTGTCGTAAAAACGTATGAAAATCCGTGTATGCTTCTGTACGTAATTAGGCCTAATTACGTAACAGTTACATAAATTACTATTTATCTCTTTTTAGGGTTCCGTAGTCAACTAGGAATCCTTATAGTTTCGCCATGTCCGTCCGTCTGTCCGCGGTCTGGCTCAGTTACCGTTCGCACTAGAAAGCTGAAATTTGGTGAGGCCTGATAAGAACTTTCAATAAAAACTATATTGAATAAAATCGGTTAAGCCGTTTTTGAATTATCAGTCAAAAACGCATAGTGAAAGGAAGTGCCGGATAGTAAAATGACGTAAGCGCCGCCAAATATCCCTTAATAAACGATCTTTTGAACGGATGTTTTGTAACAGGGCGGCATCTACGAAACTCTACACTGAGCATCGCCATGCTCTTGGCCTTGCATTGTTATCCCGGAAATCACCCCTTAAAAATTTCTAATTCCAATTCAAGAAAATCCCCAGCCAGGTTAAAAGTAGCCAATAAAAATTCAACTTCTAAAAGGGGGGGGGGGGGGGGGTAGCCACTACACTCGATTGAGTTAAATTGCTCCCCCCCCCCCTCCAACTGCACCTCAACTAGAAAAATGTCATTTCTGCATTTGTGACCCCCCCCCCCCTCCCATCCCAATTTCAACCGCGCCGGTTCTTACTTTTCATGCTTAGACTGATTTGACGGGAGGATCGATTTGGATGATATTTGCCGTGGACATGAACGTATAAATACACAAATCATGCCAAAAAAAAAGGATAAAAAAATATTCATTTTTGAGTGTAGTTTCATTTAGCAGTAATTGTAAAATATTTTATTAGGACTACTGTCCTCTAACGTATCCATCTGTCAACTTTACTTCAAGTTCCGCCTCCAGGGTAACGGGAGAGAAATTAGGGGTGAATTAGCCGCTTACTGACACAGACCGAATTCCACGCGGGCGGAGCCGCGGGCACAGCTAGTTATATGATAAGCAAAAGAAAATGTTACTAGAATGCACGAACGTTCAACTGAAGCTGTAAACATGGTCGTCGGTTAGTTCCGACTGTGGCGTATAATGGGTCCACTTTAGACTGCTTATCTGCAGTTTAACAATGATTGAACAGTACGCACGCAGGTTAGGGTCTTTTGCCTTTTACATACTTCTCAGTGTTGATGAAGTCAATGAGGTCCAATTTGCCCCGAAAGTCATTTGTTAATAGTATTTCTCCAGCTATAGGCTAATGAGGATAAACCCCTTAGGTTATAAATGGTCCTTTTTAACTGTTATTTTGGAACCATTTCTGACGCATTTCTGAGGTCTAGTCTCTAGAGACTCGTACCATAGACTGTATGGAGATTTCCTAACCATAACCAATGTGCGAGTTTATCCTCATTGCCCAACCAAATTATAAATTTAATAATGTGCCTTGCGAATGCTGAATATTATACCAGTTTGTCGCAATAACTAAAAAGCAGAGTAAAATAATAAACGGCCTCCTAGCCCAGTCGGTAGTGACACGAAGCAGGAGGTTCCGGGTTCGAATCCTGGTCAGGGCATTTATTTGTTTGGTTATCACAGATATTTGTACCTGAGTTATGGATTTTTCCTATGTATTTAAGTATTTATCTATATCTATCTATTATACATATCGTCGTCTTGTACCCACAACACAAGCCTTATTGATCTTACTGTGGGACTAGGTCGGTTTGTGTAAGATTGCCCTATAATATTTATTTATTAAATAATAATCATATGACTATCATATTTTTATACCCTTTGCGCAGGTGGTTACAATCAATTGTATTTGCACTTTTATTATAAATAAAAGTTAATGCTCAAGAGGCAGTTTATAAATAATGTTGCCTCGGTTGTGGGCTCCTTGCTCAGAAGGATAGTTGCAGCATTGCGCAGGCAGTGTTTGAGAAGCCTTATGCGACAGTCAAAATGTGGAACGCTTTCCCAATTGAGCATGTCATCCTTGCGCAGGCGTCATGCCTGTCGTATAACTAGAAATACTGTCTAAAGGGAAATATTCACCACGTCTTGGTCGAGAGCTTCGTACCTCCCGGAGTCTTAAACTCTCAATTCCTCTTCACCACACTGGTTTTATGGCAAACTCTTTCACCCGCCAGGTCATTCGGCTCTGGAACGATCTTCCTCTTCCTATACGAGAAGCACAGAGCAAATTTTCCTTCAAGCGCATGTGACAGATCATTTCCTTAAATACAATGTTACCAAGAGTCAGTTCATGGTGTTTGAGTGCGGTCGCAAGACAGATGAGGTTCCTCCCATTTGCCTCAATGGCACCCCTATTGACAGAGTGAGCCATTTCAAGTACCTAGGCCATGTCATTGCAACCGACCTCAAAGACGACATGGACACGGAACGGGAACGAAGGGCCCTGTCTGTCCGAGCAAATATGATGGCCCGAAGATTTGCAAGGTGCTCCAAGGTTAAGGTTACATTGTTTAGGGCGTTTTGCACATCCCTAACACCTGCAATTTGTGGGCGCAGTATACGCAGCGGGCCTATGGGACACTTAGGGTCCAGTATAACAATGCGTTGCGGGTGTTGATGGGACTGCCTCGTTTCTGTAGCGCATCAGGGATGTTCGCGGCGGCGCGCGTGGACTGCTTCTACGCGATCTTGCACAAGCGCACAGCATCCCTGGTGCGCCGGGTGCGCCGCAGTCCCAACTGCACCCTGAGCATGATTGCGGATAGACTTGATTGTCTGTACATGTCACACTGCGAGGGATTGCATACCCCTGTCAGAGTTGTTTTATTTTAAGCCTACTAACCCCTTAGTCTATAAGATCCACTAATAATATTGTGTCTTTGGTTACATGAAATAAATAATTGTAAATACTGTATTGAGAACAACTGCAACAAGCTTTGAGGATTCAACCAACCGGAGTCGTCACTGACAGGCGTTCCTCTCTGCCGAAATCATATGACCAGTGGTCATACACATGTATGGACTGACGTTTATCTGACGTAGCTATTTGCACGTTACGTACGAATAGCCATACATTTGACGTTCCCCGCCCCCGCAAAAATAGGCAGACTTTTTTTGTATCGAAAATGACAGACATGGCTACTCCATCCAGGTTGAATTCTCTAAGGCAACAAGCCGTCATTCCTGTTTTATTTGTTTTATAAATATACATTATTTATTATGTACTAGATGATATGATATTAAATCAATTACTAAAATTATTTTTTCGGATCACTTTTGATTTCATGAAGGCCATACACAAGAGCAACAAAAAATATTCTTGGACAAATACATACGAGAAAACGGTATGTCTATGAGAAAGATCGCTAAAATCGTGAGGGTGTGTTTCTGCGATTTAAATGGCATTAAAAAGTTTGGCTAAGACTTCTCTTTTAATGACAAGTCAAAAATCGTCGAAAATCTGTCTCGAATAATCGCAATATCGACTCAAAGATACATCGAAAAATCAAAAACTCACTCAGTGCTTCAATAAGATATGTGGAAAAAAGTAGAGAACTTCTGTAGGAATGGTTCAAAGGGCCAAGAATCGCAACGACTGGGTAGCACTCCAAACCAACGGAAGCCAAACCAACTCCGAAATAGGCTGCAAATGTCAAAAGCTCAAAAACACAGTCTTCGAAATTTACGAGTATATGACACAGTTTTACTTAAAAATGAACAGTGCATTTCTAAGCGACGAAAACCCCTTCAAACTGGATTTTTTTGTTCTACCGGGCCCGTACTCTACTATTCGCAAAGGAGAACACCTGTATGAGAACAAAACGTCAATTTTTGCCGAAAATGTTGTATCTAAGACAATGTGTGGTAGGTAATATGCAAATGCAGTATGAAATCTACGGCGTTCATCACTACTTCCACGATGACTACCAATTTTTACATAAAGAAGTGTGTACAAAATGAAATCTGTCACTGATTAGACGCCACAGGGGCTCTACTTTATTTTGGCCCGATGTGGCTAGTTGCCACTGTGCCCCCTGCATCAGAGAGTTATTGGAAACCCACGATGTGCATCATGCTGCTAAGAATATGAATCCGCCAAATTACCCTTAGGTACGTCCCATCGAGGACGTGATGGGTAGTCATGAAGAGAAAACTTCGGCAAAGCTTCTCGGTAGCGGATTCCGTAAAAAAAAAAAAAACTTGGCTCAAGCGTCGACGCTGGTTACAGTAAACGTTGTCCGCATCTGATGAGAAACGTCCGAAGCAAACGACGAAAAGTCGCCCGAAAACAAAGGTAACAGGTGTCTTGGTCAACACTAAAACGTTTAAAAAGGTCTTCCAACCATATGCCCAGAACATACTTATGCAAAATAATAAACTTTTAAAAAGTAATTACACATTTCACTTGTCCTAATACATCTCGATACAGTCTTTATATCTCGTTCCTTATTACATATCGGTGTACTATAGGTATTTATTTTGTTTATAAGTTTCCTGGCCAATGAGGCATAGTAATTGTCCACTTTATAAATATGAAAAAAGTGATAGAATCTGTTAGTGACATTAGAGGCTTTAGTTGGCTGAACCTAGATTATGAAAGGCGTTGTCCTAGATGACAGGACGGAAAATTTTATATCGGTTACTTTTACCGTAAGGGGTTTATAAGATTGTGAAACAGGATTTATCATACCTGTCAACTCCGACGATGAACATAAAGAAGATTTACTTTGTGATGAAGGTGGTTGTAATATGAAATGGCACGTCTATTCTGAGATTTAGATAGCAGTGGCAAATCTCCAAGAGATCGGGACTTATTTTACAATAAATCGGATAAATCGCCCTTTGCAGCGCTCGAAACGTCGGGATACATTTTAAAATCTAACACGTGATCACCCGTTTTATTGTAAAATTTTACGTTTTCTTATGCAATTGTTAAAAAGTGGAGTCGACTTTTAAAACTCGGACGGGAGTGGATCGAAGACGACTCTCGCTCAAGGGGGGGTTCATCCATCTCGTTATACCATATAGTTAAAGCAATGACGCGTAGTTTCAGTGACTGCGAGGCAACCGGATGGCTCGCGGTATTTAAGCTCCTAAAGTGATGAGGAACCGCCCTGTGCAACCCGAATTGACCCAACTTGGACTTGGTGCAAAAAAAAAAATTATCGCGAAGCAATTGTTTCCCAGATTTGAGAAAACATTTAACGGATGTAAATTAATATTTTGGCGACGGCACTCATCAAAATTGTCCGAAACCATTCGCCCATATTTATTCTCTATATGGTGACGTCTTCAGTACTCAGGCAGAATCGCGTATTTTGCCAATGGTGTATTCCTTCATGTCGGATATGTCAACCAAAAGTTACATAATCATGTTCGGGAAATTTTTTTCACAAATCTCAAATTGGAAACCGAGTAAGTTTATGTTCGACTATTTATGAGAAAGCGTCAAATAAAGCCGCAGTGTTCCCAAACGTTTAGATCGGTGTCATACCCATTATTATGACAGTCTTTGGAGAAAAGCTAAAACATTAGATTTAAAGAAAAAGAAGGACAAAAATTGTAGGGCTTTGTTGTGTGTTACCACTTCTCCCAAATAACTATGTTCGCGAAGGATGGAACTATATTAAAGATAAGGCTGCAAAAATACAAGAACTAATGAAAAAAAAAGGAACTATAACTACCTTTGTGAAATAGGCATCGCAGTACTACGCAAGTGGAGGCATGGCATAAGAAACCTTAACCAAGCATGCAATACCAGGAAAAAGGTAAGCATTATGCAATTTTTCAAAGCAAGGCTGGAGGATGCAATTATCGATATTGGGGTAAAGATAATCGGAAAGAAAGCTACTGCTTCAACGACTTTTAGTATAGTCAACGACGTAATGATAATGGACGCACAAATGCAATTAGTTAACGGTGATATCTCCAAAGTTAATTTTCTAGAAACATTGCGATAGGATGTACAATATGCACATACTTATTACACTGTATCTTAATTCTGTATTGTTGTCCGTCCCAATGTAGGGAAAACTGTTACTACATTGGACATAGTTTTACCTAGGTTAGTAGATATTTTCTCGAAACCTACTAATTCTTTGAAATATTGTGAATGCCACTTTCACCCTTTTTAGGGTTCCTTAGTGAACTAGGAACCCTTAAAGTTTCGCCATGTCTGTCCGTCCGTCCGTCCGTCCGTCCACGGATAATCTCAGTGACCGTTAGCACTAGAAAGCTTAAATTTGGTACTAATATGTATATCAATCACGCCGACAAAGTGGTAAAATAAAAAGTGGAAAAAAATGTTTTATTAGGGTACCTCCCCTATACGTAAAGTGGGGAGTGATTTTTTTTTCATTTCAACCCTAACGTGTGATATATTGTTGGATAGGTATTTAAAAATGAATAGGGGTTTACTAAAATCATTTTTTGATAATGTAAATATTTTCGGAAATAATCGCTCCAGAAGTAAAAAAAATGTGTGTAGAGGGGGGGGGGGGGGGGCCCTCTAACTTTTGAACCATAAGTTTTAAAAATATGAATAAAATCTCAAAAGTAGAACATTATAACAACTTTCTAGGAAAATTATTTTAAACTTGATAGGTTAGAAGGAAAAAAAATTACAAAATAATTTCTGAACTAAGTTTGTAATTTAACCGTATAAGCAGGTGTTTATTGTACCTGTAATTTCTACAAAATCACAATGAAATGACGTGCTTTCAAATAAAGTTGACGCACGGAAAACTACGGAACCCTACACTGAGCGTGGCCTGTCACGCTCTTGGCCGGTTTTTGTGAACAAGTCAATCAAGTTCGTAATATCTATTGCAGTAAAACACTTCGTAATTTGCATTAACACGTAATTTTGCAGATTAAGTAAATTATTTAAAATTAGCAATTTGGTCCTTCGACCCGGATAGAATGTAATTAAATTACAATAAACGTGATATACCGAAACCTCCAGAATGTAACGAATACTATTCTGAAAACCGCATCTAAATCAGTTCAGCGAAACGCGAGATGATAGCGGACAAACATACACTCCTACATACAAACATACGAGTCTGAGGACCTCCTTTTTTAGTACTTTGAGTACGCGGGCGAAGCCGTGGGAAAAAGCTAGTTTCTTCATACGAGAGTAAGTTACTTACAAAAAGAAAAAACAGGATTTTGGTCCCTTAAAGTAAATATTTTCGATTTCTGTTTCGGCTTGTTGTTCTTATATCCAACAATATTCAAGCAATTTATGATATGTAGGTTATTTTTGTCTAAATCAACTGCCAAATGGTAATTACAGACCTTTTGTCAAATTTAAGTTTAGTTACGAAGCTTGTAAAGTAATAATGAATCTACTCTGTACCTTGGACATTAGTCTAAAAAAATATAGGTGGGTTGTTTTTTGTATGTATGGTTCTGCGTTAATTCTACCACATTGAGTGGGATTTTGGTGCTATATCGTAAATAATCATAATTTAAAACTCCATAAAATATTATTAAGTATCATTCTGAATTACAAAATATTTCTAACGGTGAGTTGGCTTTATTCGTATGTGTATAACCGAACATAATAATATGTTTTATTCGCCGAACAACTTTCCCTAAGGAATGTCGGTGAAAGTCCAAGGTACATCAGGGGTGTTGTACCTTGGACACACTTTCCTTTTTTTTCTAACAGCCTACCCTGTCGAAACCAGTAATGGTATCGTTTCTTTTACTGTGGAATAATGTAGCTTAATAGTCAATCTTTAGAATTTTGCACATTTGGCGAGCAGGCAGACTTTTTTTTTCTATAAATGTAAAACATAAAAACTGTCCATGGTAGAACAGATTCCCCGTAATTATATTTAATTTGACTACAAATGTGTGAAAGCGTAAAATACCCATAAATATTATTAACTGTTTGTTTATTTACGAATACTTATAACTGAATGGACGATTCCGATCCAAAATAATCGGATCCATTTTATTATACTGCTCAGTATAACTAATCCGATATTTTTTGTCCGTTTTGTTATATGGTATAACTAACAGTATAACTAGGTGGATAAACCCGCCCAGGGCGGCCTCCAATATGGCCTAAGAATTCTTTTGAAAAAGTCAAGAAGTAAGATATTAGTATTAGAGGATAAAAGAATTAAGGTTTGGTAAATAGAAGAAACATAAAATTAGTATTAGCAAAAAATTTGTTATTAGAAATTTTGCACATGACGAAAGTTTATGCCTGCTGGGTGCCGAAACTGCTGACAACTTTCGATAAAGAACAGTGTTCAAAGTTGTCAGGCAATTTATGCGAAGATGGTTTGGAACAAGTTTGTTCCCGTAAGTTAAAACATGGATCAGACAGTATGACCCGGATTCTAAGTAGTAATGCAGTGGATTGACAAGGGGCTACCGACGCAATATATAAGTTTAAACATCGGCGTCTAAGCTAGTGGCCACGGTGTTTTGGTATTGTGATGGCATTATTTTAATAGATTTGGCAAAAGGCTCCACAGTAAATGCGGTTTATTTAGCAAAGTTATTAAAATAAACGAAGGTGCAAACCAACCAAAAGCATTTTAATATTTTCTTCTGTTGCCGCGATGCTAATTTTAAAATTCTCAGCTCTGTATTTAGTGGTCACGTCATGCGAAACTTCATAATGCGTATTAAACAAACTTATTTATTTATTTATGATTCAAAAGAGTTACACAGCATTACAGTAAATCCAAGGTACTGCGAACTTCAAATTAAACACATAAAAAATAACTTAATACTAGGTCGATTTAGGCTTCATAATGCGTAGTCTAGTGACCAGTAATCTGGTCTTCTTGTGTGACTCTCTTGTAAGCTATGAATGAATAGGTGAGCTATACCTGCCATTTATAGCTTCTTTGCTAGGATACCCATCGGATAATACCATTTGTTTTGATGTTTTCGGTTTATTGCGTTTGTTTTTTTGGTGGTTACGGCGCTGAAAGACTAATAATAAAACCGGCCAGGTGCGTGTCGAACCACGCATAATGGAGGGTTCCGTAGCTTTAATGGAATAAGAACCAGACTAATGCCAAAAGGTCGTATCTGATGCCTATGGAAGAAGTTTTTTTGAAAATAACTCAAAAATGGCTAAACCGATAATGCTCAAAACAATTTTCTTAGAAAGTATATGCTAACGCGCATCTTATTAATTTTTTTTCATATTTTTGAACTTACGGTTCAAAAGTTACAGGGGGGGACGCTATTTTTTCGAGTTTCGAAGCGATTATTTCTGAAACTTTTCACTTAATCACAAAATGTTCAAAAAAACCTCAATGTTATTTTTAAAGACCTATCGATTGATGTGCAACATGTTGATATTTGTTTTTTTTTAAATTTTGTTACATGTATGGAGTGCCCCCCTGAAAATATTTTTCTGCTATTTCACTACATAACTAAATAGCGGCACACAAAATACACCTTATGTCTAAATTGTATTAAGATACATCCTATAGTTTCCGAGTAAAATGGCTGATATACGGAGTATACGGACGGACGGACAGACTGACATGAACAAAACTATAAGGGTTCCGTTTTTGCCATTCTGGCTACGGGACCCTAAAAATGGATTGTACAGTCAACTACAAAAAGCTAGGCTGTATCTACTTTTTCACCATAATCCGTTGTAATAAGGTTCAAAAGTGGATACATATCTTTACACTGACTGACGACTGATGACTGTATAATATCACAGCTATCACTTAATAAAAATGGATGTGAATAGTATACATATCAATTATATAATCTATACAGTCATCTAACTTCAAAGAACCTATTTGTTTCTCGTCTTTGCCGAAGGTTCAGGGTTGTAAAAAAATTTGACAAGTTGTTTTATTTATTCTTATTTATTCTTATTTGGTTTTGAAATTGACATACAATTAATAGAATAATTTTTTCCAGGGTTTGAATTCGAAAAAGTAGCGCCATCCTGAAATTATGTGATTACCCTCAATACAAAAGGCCGCAATGTTATTTTGTTCTGTTTATTTTTGATCACTTTGAAAATCGATATCTGAGGATCCGCACGGCTAATATACATCTAACATCAAAATTGTAAAACGGCGACCATTTTAAATTTTGTACAATTTAATCCGATCATGTCGAAAATCGATTTCTGAAAATCCAAGAGACCTTTTAATGACAGACATTAAAATAAGCATACAAACTACGAAGTGTCCAATCTGGAAACTACTACTTTCTAGCTTCAGTAGTTTCAGCCTCGCTTTAATAAAAAGTATTCAACGCCGTTTCAACTCCCCTTTAAAGGATGTTTTTTTAATAACTAGCCATATTGTGAGAGGTGATTAAGTAAGTCTTACTAAACAACTTTTTCTATAAGACCCACCCTGAAATCCAAAAAAAATTTTGGTGTCCCCAACCCGCCAACCCTAATGTGTGGGATATCGTTGGATAGGTCTTTCACATTTTGTTTTAAAACTTTGTCTGCGTAATTAAAACACATACTCATACGAAATTTCACTTGTCTAGTACTAGCCATCACTGAGCAGGGTGAGCAGGGTGCCTACCCTTATAGTTTCGGCATGTCCGTCTGTCCCCGTCTGTCCGTCCACGGATTTGCTCAGTGATGGTTAGTACTAGACGTCTAGACGGACAGATGGGGTATGTGTTTTTAAAACCCTAAGAGAGTAAAAACGAAGAGTTAAAAATTTGTATGGGTTAAAATTTTATGTTCGGGGCATGCAACTTCGTACATTTAATACATTAAAAATAATGAAAGTAATTTTAGCGTTTTTTTCATTCAGCCCCGCAAACGGGGTTAAAAGGGGTTGAAAGTTGATATAGATACCTACTTTTTTGTGACAGACTCGAAAGTTCATTTGTAAGCACTTCAAAACAAAAAAAACTAATTTCAGTGTTTTTTCAAAATTCCACCCTAGATGAGTTAAAATAAGGTTGAAAAGTTTGTACTAAAACGAGGCCGAAACTGCGGAAGCTAGAAAGTTGTAATTTGCAGAAACTTTAAAATAATTTAGCAGTTTTTGAAGTTCAAAAGAGGTTAAATGGGCTTAAAAAGAGGTTGAACCCCATTGAAGTTGAAAGTTTGTATAGAGATTACAAGTTTTGAAAGACAGACTTGAAACTTTGTTTGTAGGCTACTCTTTATAATCTGTACAAGTAATACAGTAAGAAGCCCGTTGAAAACTTGTTTGTGTGGTGTTTATAATTTTAAGTTCTAGACTGCGTAAGTTACGGCGCTGAAAGACTAATAATAAAACCGGCCAGGTGCGTGTCGAACCACGCATAATGGAGGGTTCCGTAGCTTTAATGGAATAAGAACCAGACTAATGCCAAAAGGTCGTATCTGATGCCTATGGAAGAAGTTTTTTTGAAAATAACTCAAAAATGGCTAAACCGATAATGCTCAAAACAATTTTCTTAGAAAGTATATGCTAACGCGCATCTTATTAATTTTTTTTCATATTTTTGAACTTACGGTTCAAAAGTTACAGGGGGGGACGCTATTTTTTCGAGTTTCGAAGCGATTATTTCTGAAACTTTTCACTTAATCACAAAATGTTCAAAAAAACCTCAATGTTATTTTTAAAGACCTATCGATTGATGTGCAACATGTTGATATTTGTTTTTTTTTAAATTTTGTTACATGTATGGAGTGCCCCCCTGAAAATATTTTTCTGCTATTTCACTACATAACTAAATAGCGGCACACAAAATACACCTTATGTCTAAATTGTATTAAGATACATCCTATAGTTTCCGAGTAAAATGGCTGATATACGGAGTATACGGACGGACGGACAGACTGACATGAACAAAACTATAAGGGTTCCGTTTTTGCCATTCTGGCTACGGGACCCTAAAAATGGATTGTACAGTCAACTACAAAAAGCTAGGCTGTATCTACTTTTTCACCATAATCCGTTGTAATAAGGTTCAAAAGTGGATACATATCTTTACACTGACTGACGACTGATGACTGTATAATATCACAGCTATCACTTAATAAAAATGGATGTGAATAGTATACATATCAATTATATAATCTATACAGTCATCTAACTTCAAAGAACCTATTTGTTTCTCGTCTTTGCCGAAGGTTCAGGGTTGTAAAAAAATTTGACAAGTTGTTTTATTTATTCTTATTTATTCTTATTTGGTTTTGAAATTGACATACAATTAATAGAATAATTTTTTCCAGGGTTTGAATTCGAAAAAGTAGCGCCATCCTGAAATTATGTGATTACCCTCAATACAAAAGGCCGCAATGTTATTTTGTTCTGTTTATTTTTGATCACTTTGAAAATCGATATCTGAGGATCCGCACGGCTAATATACATCTAACATCAAAATTGTAAAACGGCGACCATTTTAAATTTTGTACAATTTAATCCGATCATGTCGAAAATCGATTTCTGAAAATCCAAGAGACCTTTTAATGACAGACATTAAAATAAGCATACAAACTACGAAGTGTCCAATCTGGAAACTACTACTTTCTAGCTTCAGTAGTTTCAGCCTCGCTTTAATAAAAAGTATTCAACGCCGTTTCAACTCCCCTTTAAAGGATGTTTTTTTAATAACTAGCCATATTGTGAGAGGTGATTAAGTAAGTCTTACTAAACAACTTTTTCTATAAGACCCACCCTGAAATCCAAAAAAAATTTTGGTGTCCCCATAGAAAACGTCAACTCAAAATGACGCGTCACCGACGCCACGTAATCGCGTTTTGTCAAGCGAAATTGAACTTTGCGGAAGCCCGCGTAGGTCCCTATTGTATTACAAAGACTGTCGGCTGTAGCCGTCGTTGGCGTCCATGGCACAACTTTTTGATGTCGGCCACAGCCGACTGTAGCGGTCAATAGGTTAACTGATTATCTATACGGTTGTCCCTCAGAAGCTTGTTAAATATAAGTCCACTATATTTTCTGTTAAAAAGTTTTGATTTGTCACTAACTTATATCCCTCCCCTTATTTATATTTAAGTTTTTGTTATGTAATTAATCAGTATTCAAAGCATCTGCCAGGCACATTTTATATCTGCAATTATTCCATGTTATGTTTTCTAAATTATAGTTTTTATTTTCAAAGCAAATAAGTTTAATGAGTTTACTTCAAGCTTATGAGCGACAATGTGATACCCTAGTCGGTAAACTTTGACTGTGTTTTTTTCCTACTTTTAGTTGAAACGTTTAACTTTTTATCAATACACCGTATTATTTTAAGTGTTTAGAAGCTATTTTTAATCAAAACCAATTTTCGCTATTTTCGAGTTGATTAACAAAATCAGTGATATCTGTGAATCCATAAGCGACAAAGTGGTACCCTAACGATGATAACGTCACAATTTGTCTACAATAACAGCGAAAGAGGTTTAGATATTGGTCAAATGGAAGTGATGACCCCTCCCGCCTTAACCCTTTAAAATAAATAAATAAATATAAATAAATATTTGGGGACAATCTTAACTAATATTTTTTTAAAGCACTAATTTTCAAGCACGTACGATCTAGGTTTTTTTTTTATTAATTTTAAGCGATAATTATTTTTCCATCTGTTGTCATTTCCAAGTTAGAAGACGGCAATATGTTTGCCATTGTCGGTCAATGAATGTCATAAAGTACCAATTTTCCTAGTGTAGCCCACCCAATGAAGGAAAACTTAGAGGAAATAATTTGTGTGTAGCCAAATTTTGGTGTAGTTGTAGGCAAAGGTATCTTACACAACATACTAAAAGTACCGATGGATGGGGGCGCCGCTAGCGGGGTGGGAGGGGTGTAAAGGTCCCTTATTTTGGGTTTTCGTAAATAACTCGGTAACGGTGGCTCATACTAAAAAATGTTCTATTGCTTAATTCATCCACATATAATTTTCTATAAAAAAGATTCTTTGCACTTTTTTGCTGGGATCAATGTTTAATGAGATATCGCGGAAATACGATAAACACTTTTTTAAACTTTCAGAGCTAATGTTTACGAAAGTATTACTTTCATCCAAAAACTGTTTTAGAATACCCTTATTTTTTTTAAAGACCTATCCAACGATATCCCACACATTAGGGTTGGAGTAAAAAAAATATTTACCCCCCCACTCCATGTATACCTGGTACCCGAAAAATAGATATTTGTACAACAAGAGAAGAAAGTTCATATTTACTTCGAGTGCTAATTTTGAGTCCTGAGCAAGCGAAAGATTCTATAATAGAATCACGAGATTAGCGAGTGATTCTAATTTAGAAACTTGAGGACTTAAAAGCACAAGATGTAAATAACTTTATTCTCATGTTGTACAAATATCTATTTTTCGGGTACCTCCCGTACACATGGAGTGGGGGGGTAAATATTTTTTTTACGCCAACCCTAATGTGTGGGATATCGTTGGATAGGTCTTTCACATTTTGTTTTAAAACTTTGTCTGCGTAATTAAAACACATACTCATACGAAATTTCACTTGTCTAGTACTAGCCATCACTGAGCAGGGTGAGCAGGGTGCCTACCCTTATAGTTTCGGCATGTCCGTCTGTCCCCGTCTGTCCGTCCACGGATTTGCTCAGTGATGGTTAGTACTAGACGTCTAGACGGACAGATGGGGTATGTGTTTTTAAAACCCTAAGAGAGTAAAAACGAAGAGTTAAAAATTTGTATGGGTTAAAATTTTATGTTCGGGGCATGCAACTTCGTACATTTAATACATTAAAAATAATGAAAGTAATTTTAGCGTTTTTTTCATTCAGCCCCGCAAACGGGGTTAAAAGGGGTTGAAAGTTGATATAGATACCTACTTTTTTGTGACAGACTCGAAAGTTCATTTGTAAGCACTTCAAAACAAAAAAAACTAATTTCAGTGTTTTTTCAAAATTCCACCCTAGATGAGTTAAAATAAGGTTGAAAAGTTTGTACTAAAACGAGGCCGAAACTGCGGAAGCTAGAAAGTTGTAATTTGCAGAAACTTTAAAATAATTTAGCAGTTTTTGAAGTTCAAAAGAGGTTAAATGGGCTTAAAAAGAGGTTGAACCCCATTGAAGTTGAAAGTTTGTATAGAGATTACAAGTTTTGAAAGACAGACTTGAAACTTTGTTTGTAGGCTACTCTTTATAATCTGTACAAGTAATACAGTAAGAAGCCCGTTGAAAACTTGTTTGTGTGGTGTTTATAATTTTAAGTTCTAGACTGCGTAAGTTTACTGCTAATTTAAAATAATAAAAGTGATTTTAGCGTTTCTTTTAATTCAACTCCTAACGGGGTTAAAAAGGGGTTGCAAGTATGTATAGATATTTTGTGAAAGACTTAAAACGAAGTTTGTGGACTTAAAGAAAAAAAAACTTTTAAGGGTGTTTTTTAAGAACTAGCCATATTGTGCGAGGTGATTTGGTAGGCCATAATAAACAACTTTTACTATTGGGTCAACTCCGAAATCTAAATTTTTTTTTGCTGTTTCATACATTGCGGCTGATCCGACGTTGACGTTTTCTATGGGGACTCCAAAATTTTTTTTGGATTTTTGGGTGGGTCCTATAGAAAAAGTTGTTTAGTAAGACTTACTTAATCACCTCTCACAATATGGCTAGTTATTAAAAAAAACATCCTTTAAAGTTTTTTTTCTTTAAAGTGGGTAGTACTACAAACTTTTCAACCCTAGGGGAGTTGAAACGGCGTTGAATACTTTTTATTAAAGCGAGGCTGAAACTACTGAAGCTAGAAAGTAGTAATTTCCAGATTGGACACTTCGTAGTTTGTATGCTTATTTTAATGTCTGTCATTAAAAGGTCTCTTGGATTTTCAGAAATCGATTTTCGACATGATCGGATTAAATTGTACAAAATTTAAAATGGTCGCCGTTTTACAATTTTGATGTTAGATGTGTATTAGCCGTGCGGATCCTCAGATATCGATTTTCAAAGTGATCAAAAATAAACAGAACAAAATAACATTGCGGCCTTTTGTATTGAGGGTAATCACATAATTTCAGGATGGCGCTACTTTTTCGAATTCAAACCCTGGACAAAATTATTTTATTAATTGTATGTCAATTTCAAAACCAAATAAGAATAAATAAGAATAAATAAAACAACTTGTCAAATTTTTTTACAACCCTGAACCTTCGGCAAAGACGAGAAACAAATAGGTTCTTTGAAGTTAGATGACTGTATAGATTATATAATTGATATTGATATGTATACTATTCACATCCATTTTTATTAAGTGATAGCTGTGATATTATACAGTCATCAGTCGTCAGTCAGTGTAAAGATATGTATCCACTTTTGAACCTTATTACAACGGATTATGGTGAAAAAGTAGATACAGCCTAGCTTTTTGTAGTTGACTGTACAATCCATTTTTAGGGTCCCGTAGCCAGAATGGCAAAAACGGAACCCTTATAGTTTTGTTCATGTCAGTCTGTCCGTCCGTCCGTATACTCCGTATATCAGCCATTTTACTCGGAAACTATAGGATGTATCTTAATACAATTTAGACATAAGGTGTATTTTGTGTGCCGCTATTTAGTTATGTAGTGAAATAGCAGAAAAATATTTTCAGGGGGGCACTCCATACATGTAACAAAATTTAAAAAAAAACAAATATCAACATGTTGCACATCAATCGATAGGTCTTTAAAAATAACATTGAGGTTTTTTTGAACATTTTGTGATTAAGTGAAAAGTTTCAGAAATAATCGCTTCGAAACTCGAAAAAATAGCGTCCCCCCCTGTAACTTTTGAACCGTAAGTTCAAAAATATGAAAAAAAATTAATGAGATGCGCGTTAGCATATACTTTCTAAGAAAATTGTTTTGAGCATTATCGGTTTAGCCATTTTTGAGTTATTTTCAAAAAAACTTCTTCCATAGGCATCAGATACGACCTTTTGGCATTAGTCTGGTTCTTATTCCATTAAAGCTACGGAACCCTCCATTATGCGTGGTTCGACACCCACTTGGCCGGTTTTATTATTAGTCTTTCAGCGCCGTAACCACCAAAAAAACAAACGCAATAAACCGAAAACATCAAAACAAACGGTATTATCCGATGGGTATCCTAGCAAAGAAGCTATAAATGGCAGGTATAGCTCACCTATTCATTCATAGCTTACAAGAGAGTCACACAAGAAGACCAGATTACTGGTCACTAGACTAAGCATTATGGAGCCTGAACCGACCTAGTATTAAGTTATTTTTTATGTGTTTAATTTGAAGTTCGCAGTACCTTGGATTTACTGCAATGCTGTGTAACTTTTTTGAATCATAAATAAATAAATAAGTGTGTTTAATACGCATTATGAAGTTTCGCATGACGTGACCACTAAATACAGAGCTGAGAATGGCGTCACTCGCTTCTATCCTATACAAAATTTACAACTATCCATGTGAATGATTTAACTCATAAACTCGATTTTTGTTGATATTTTATTTGAGTATAGCAAATAAATTCTCTTGGTGTATCGTCCTTTATATTGACCGACGTTTGTCCAATGCAAGGAGTGTGCTTTCCAGGTACGAAAATAACAGTTCGATTGCATCTATCTAACCATCGAACCTAAAACCACAAACCCACCTCTGTTCGGAAATGACTAATTGGGGCAAACATAATGGCATTTCAATATCGGAAATCAGAAATATAGAAAAAAGTTCAAATAAAATTTCCCTTTACCGACCTGTAGTACTTGCGAGTCTTCTGATTTTCTCTATCTAATACAAGTAGGTAAGTAATCTGTGCTACGTAGTAACCTTGCCGCGGAGGCGGGAGTTTTATAGTACAGTCGCCATCAGATATATCGGAGCGGCCAAGGTGTCCAAATATTTCTGAGCAAGACTAAATTTCTATAAATTCTGCACTCTCCAAATGCCATTTATATCGCAACTACTGCAATGCCATAAACATCTGAGCATGCTGTTTTTCAATGATTTCTTTGCATACGTCCTGTCGAAAATATCTGATCGAACAAAATGCCAAACGTATCTAAGCAACAAAGACGTTCACAAATATCTGTTCATTTAAGCAAAATATAGCTTAAGATTTAGCATTGAGGTTACATTTTCAACACTTTTTGTCTTTATCTTGGTCTTTGTTAAGAATGTGATGCGATATTTGTCATAATAGTATACCTATTCACAAAACATATTTAATACCGAGTGCCAGTGTCAGGTATAAAATGGACCCTTGAAGCGTTACAGTTATCTATGGGTTGGATGTCAAGTTCACTGGTTAGCAATTAACGATGTTAAAAGTAGACATTGCGAATAGGCCGCCGAAACAAGTAGTAGTGTGTGAATTTCGTATTTCAAATTTTGATAATTCACGAGAAGAGTAACGTAATGTCAAACAATATATTTGTCCCTTTCTAAAAGTCGTGTATTTTTTGCATTTCTGTTGCATTTAATAGTGGGAGAATAAGCGAAATGTCAGTTATTCAGATTGCTTGGTTGTTGTCACCGAGTCACGTCGTGGTAGGCAACTAGTATAAGCCTGGCCTCCAATTAGGTATAATTGCAAAGAAAATTGGGGTCAAAATGTATTACTTAGTACTAGTTTGACAGTCATCTACAAGATGTGCTGTGAATATACAGACGCAGCTTTGTCCGCGATTTCGTGAATGTAACATGCAGACTTCCTCATTACCTTCATTATAATTTCAGCTGATAATTTTCCATTGCTGGTCCTCTAAAGATTGCTAAAACGATCGGCCCTGCACTTGCATGTTGCTTTCTGTTACTCCCCCCTTACTCCGTTTAATATTGACTAAAAAGTACAAGATGGACTTAAAATTACTGTAGGGTAAGTTGTTCATCAATGGAACACCCAAATTTCGAGCCTTCTAGCTCTGCCGTTTTTAAAGATAAGCACGGTGTTTTCAGTTAGAACAAAGTAGCGAATATATGAACTCGGATAGGCTTCGGTGAATCAACTACAGATGGCTATACAGTATCATGTGTGAATGTTCATAAATGATGTGGCCTGGTTCAGTTTGCTCAGACCTTTGCAATGGCGATATAAAATCATTAAATTTAATAAGCCCGCCATTGCTATTATAGCTGTATACGTAGCTATAAATGTATATACCGATGAAAAGTTGCGGTGAACTTTTTATAGATGGCGCGGCATCCGAAAGTCTTGACTGATATCTCTATACCCCACTATTCAATATACTCTGTGAAGATAAGTACGAGCTTTATATTTGGTACGAAGATAAACAATTTATTTGACTACCGTATGGCATTCAAGGTTTTTGCTTCACTTAAGATATGTTTTGTATTCTAAACATTCCTTGTGCACCTTTCCTATGAAACACGGGTTTTTTTCACATTGAAACAGGGATAATAATCATGATCTACATTGAAACAGGTGTAATCAACATTGAAACGGTATTACTTATAAGTGACGTTTATGCGTACGATTTTAACCAATTATGATGGCAGATCCTATCTCTGTTATCTCGAATGATAAGTCTAATATTTTATAATAGGATGGGGATTTAGTCAAGTAAGGCATTATCATTAAAAATATTGAACTCATTTTCGCAACTTTTTACTTAAAAAAAAAACAGGAATTATTTATTAAAAGTGCTTATGTTTCATTGTGTCCACATTTATTTTGTTCAATGAAACACGTGAGTTTTTGCTATTCCGTTTCATTATTTACAAAAGATACACAGATAACCGACATTGAAACTATGTTACTAAATAGAAATAGGTATTATCAGGAAATAATAAAGTTAGAGTATTTCAATGAAAAAAAAATATTTTAATAGGAAAAAAAGTCAAAACAAAGCACGGGTAATACTTATCAAAATTGACTTAAAAAATGAAAATCAACATTTCAGGTTTTTGTAAAGATATCCTAAAGTCAGCTAATAGAAGACTAGGGCAATGATTGGGAACCGGTAAGCGCTTATTAAGTTAAATAATAACGTATCTAAGAATATTTGCACACTGATTGCCAAAAACTGCAAATAAAAGGGGTAATATTTTTTATGTTAATGGAAACATTCCTGGTATCTGTGTTTATAAAAAATAACAAATAAGCACTGTCTGGTATAAAAATGCATATTAAGAGTCCGGTAAAGTTTTTTTTTTCGATTTCGCTCAACTTTTTGATGCTATTATGCAGTAACTAACATAACCTCTATAATTTTGTATACATATTATGAAAGATCGTTTCTTTTTGAATGAAATAAATACAACGATTTTTTAATTTTATGCTTCATTTATAAATAATTCACCCTAATCTAACACCTGTTTCGCGATTTTTGCTTGGAGAGGTGAAAAGAGTAAGGTTTTTATTGATTAAAATTAAGTAATACAAGTACGTAAAATATATAAAAACATTGGAAAATGAGTCGCCTTAGGAATAAATGTATATTTTTCATATATATTTTTTAAAGGAGAGTATGTTTTGCTAGAGCAATTTTGCTAAAAATTGCCGAAGTTTAGGTGATATTTTCGGAATGATATTGAATAATTTTACAAATATAAGAATACAAAAATAAACTGCACTTCATGCTTTATTCAGATAATACAAAACATATTAGGGTCCATAACAAATAATAATTAAACATCATACGACAAAATTGCATGAATCAACGTCCTCACTAAACAAGCTCTGTAAGAATTGAGTTTTAAGGTATTAAGTATTAATATATATCGACCTAAAGTACTTTTTTGCAATAACAAGACTTCAAGCTATCTTACCAAATGCAATTCATGTGCATAATGTCATTATTAGCGATTTTCGTTTTCAAATCGATACCGGACTCTTAATGCATACGCTGAAAAAAAATCTCATGAAATTGTTATCCTGTCCTAATTTGCCACCCAGCCTTCAATGAAACAATATTCTATACAATGAAAAATGCACCGTTTCATTGAACGCCATTAAATATTGTTTCACTGTGAACCAATAGGGTACTTTTATAAAATTATTTAGAAAAATATATAAATAAGCGACCGTTTCTTAGTAATAACTAGCTTCAGATATGGTTTAAAACACAAGGAACATAATCCAAAGTTGAACTATAAGAATTTACTCACTGTATCATGCTAAAAAAATCGAGAAACAAATTTAAAAAATCTTGCTTTTGCTTCACAAATTCAAATACGAGTATGCTCCCAGATACGAGTTCCTTGCACGGAGCGCGCGCGCAACAAGACAGGCCCGGGGGGGGGGCCCTTGAGCATGTCCTTGGGTGACAGTCGGCACTATAGTACCGGAGCCGACGGGACTGTTAATTTATCAAATTTATTTACGCTTACGATGATTGCCTATCAGCTGGGCTGGGTCGTGCGCTTGTTTTCCACCAGTAGTAGTATAGAAATCGCCTAGTTATTTTTAACGTATTTTAATGTATTTTTAGGTTCCGTTTTGCAATTTATGCTACGGTACCCTAAAAACAGGAAAAATTAGTTTCAGAAAAATATGATGCTCTGGCGGGAAAGACCGGATCTGCGGTTGGTTTTTGAAAAAGCTGTAGGTATAATTTAGTTACTCAAACTCAACATGCCAAGCAGTTCTTAACAAAAAAGCTACTATTGGGAGTAATTATTACGTTGAATGGTATGTGGTCAGGAAACATTGGTTGGGGCAGTTTCCTGCAATTAACCATGTCAAAACTATGAATGTACGAAGTAGGTATTCGTTGTTTATTTCATCTTATCTGAAAAGACACTTGAAAATCGTGTCTAATCAACACATTTCTGTGACTATGCTCTACTATAAGTGCTACTTTAATAACACCTAAGTTTCAGCGGTCAGCATTTGATTTATACAGGATGGAAAGATAAGTCGGGCCCTGGAAGGAAACTACCTTAAAACGTTGAGATAGAAATTCACTGAAAGGAAACATTCTTTTATTTTGCCTAAAAAGTAAAACTACATTCACAGTTTTTTTTTCTAATTTTCCCTTTTTTCCATGCTAAAATTGTATGTTTTTTTTTCATTATTTATGGCTTCTCTTGTGACGTAAATTTGGTTTGTATTAAGAAGTTTGTAGTCTTGTTGGAAATATGATCGATTCCCATCAATTGTCATAAAAAAAATTTTGACAAAAATTACAAAAGGCGTAGTTTTTTTGTGAACTGTACATTTTCTCGAAAATATGTAAATGCAGATATGTCTCTTTTTAAAAATAAAATAATGTTTCCTTTTAGTTAATTGAGCTATCTCAACGTTTTAGGGTAGTTTCCCTCTAGGGCCCGACTTATCTTTCCACCCTGTATAGTTGACTTAACCAACAGAAGTGGTATAGTTGACTTAACCAATGGAAGACTGTTAGTAATTTGTCTTTGATTTGCAAACTCCTTTGCATTCTCATACTCTTAATAGTCTAATCTATTTTCCATATTTAATATTTTTGACGTTTGACAATTTCATTCAATTGTCTTCTTCCATTTCTGTAGATTTCATTATTCTGCAGCTTTTGTGAAATACATTTGCGATTTTAAATTAAATAATGGCATATCCGTATCGTATTGACAACGACGTTAAAAAGAAAATAATAGATTTGAAAAATGGTGGCTTACCCGTTACTGATATTGCCAACGAACTCGGAATAGCAGTAAGTACTTTGAAATCCTTTTCTATTTTATCTACCGCTATAAAGGAGTCGTGTATTAAAAAACTGTTTTTTTTACAGAGAAACACCGTATATTTATGGTTAGAAAGGTGGGAGCAGGAAGCTGGACTAAACAACCACGTGTCATTTGGGCGTCCAAGGTCAACAACGAATCTCCAAGACGCAAATATATTAAAAAAGGCCCGGAACGAACGTTTCATTAATACCACCCATTTTTCTGGTGAATTCAATGTCTCAAGTAGTACAATACGAAGACGTCTCAAAGAAGGAGGCTTACAAAACCGAGTGCCTGCGCGGAAGCCAGCTCTTACCCAAAGACATATGGATGAAAGGCTGCAGTTTGCAGTCTCTAATCGCAATAAAAACTTCGATGATGTTCTTTTTATGGACGAAAAGGTGTTTTGTTCGTCTGACAATGGTAGGTTAACACTATGGAGGCCAGATAACACTCGATACCATGCACGACATGTAGTGCCTGTTAGACGTAGCGGACGGATAACTATTGGCTTCTGGGGTTGGATGTCAAAGGAAGGACCCGGAGAGCTTGTAGAAATAACTGGGCGGATGAATGCCAAGGATTATGTCGAAATACTGGAAGATTCATTCCTGCCCAGTGTAGACATATGTTATCCGAACCGTCGTGTGACATTTATGCAAGACAATAGCTCTGTTCACAACTCTCGGCTAGTGCAAGCATGGCTTCATGAACACAGAGATACTCTTACACGAATCAAAATGCCCGCGAAAAGTCCGGATCTCAACCCGATCGAAAATTTGTGGGGCAAAATGGTCCAGGAGTGGGATACGGACCAGTGTAGGATGAAAGAACAGTTAAGACGACATGCAATCGCTGTGTGGAAGTCTTTCAGGGGCCGCGATTACTGTGCGAAACTTGTGGGCTCCATGCAACACCGGCTGAGGGCGGTGAGGAATGCTGATGGTGGTTACACTAAATACTGAAGACAATTTTAATAAAATATGTATACATTAAGTTTTAGTACTCGGTACATAGAAATTCTCTTATTATAATAAAATTGATTCAATAAAATTCATTGATAGTTTTCAATAAAATTCATTGTTAGTGTTTCAACGTTAGTTGGTCTTGACCAACCCTTAACCCTTGGCTTAGGAGATTCAAAATGTAAAGTGGTATCGAGTATAGTGCGAAACCAAGACAATTTAAATACTACTCCCTTATAAAGGTGCCTGTCCACTGCATTCGAGTGATGAAAATAACCAATCGAATACAATGCAAATATTATTTACGAGCAGCCCGTCCCGCTACGCAGGGTTCACGGCAATTTTTGGTACGGATCCCGTTACCTGCAAAGAGTGTAGATTACCAACGGTGAAAGAATTTTTCAAATTGAAATCGGAGCGGCCAAGGTGCTCAAAAATATCTGAACATACACTTTATTGCCTTGACAATAGAGGCGTTGCTCAGATATTTTTGACCTCCTTTCCCGCTCCGATATATCTGATGGCGACTGTACATACAGTAGTTACAAATATAAAAAATAGAATCACATGGCACCCTGGTAAGGTATGGCAAGTAATCTTGCTATAGTTGGTCTTGTATTTTCGGAGCCTATTCAATACAAACAAACAAACAAATCTTTCCTCTTTCTAATATTAGTATATAGGTACATATAGTACTAGCGGCCCGTCCCGGCGTCGCACGGATCGCAGCTTTCAAATGGTGAAAGAGTTTTTGAAATTGGCACAGCAGTTTTTAAATTTATTCATTACAAACGTACTTAAACATCCAAAAATACAAATCTTTCCTCTTTATTATAGTAGTAAAGATAGATTGCACATAATATACTCGTACAGTACACATTTTAAAAGCAAAAACAACAAAAGGAGCGCACTTTAAATAAGGTAAAAGTAAGTAGATTTTCCTGACTTCTTAAGCCCTTTCTTTCATGCATGACAGGAAGCTTGTCTATGGTTGCGAATAATAATATGATAATAATAGTTTACCTTTTGTCAAAATTTGGCGGGTGGCGGGTCAGAACGACGATGGGCCTTACCCAAACAATTATACGACGTAAGGCATATAATATACAGTATATTCTTCTCAAATGAATAGATATTTGTGAACTCCTTTGTTGCTTAGATACGTTTGGCATTTTGTTCGATCAGATATTTTCGACAGGACGTATGCAAAGAAATCATTGAAAAACAGCATGCTCAGATGTTTATGGCATTGCAGTAGTTGCGATATAAATGGCATTTGGAGAGTGCAGAATTTATAGAAATTTAGTCTTGCTCAGAAATATTTGGACACCTTGGCCGCTCCGATATATCTGATGGCGACTGTACATTACTGCAGAGACCAGTAAGTAAGCTTTCCTGGCTGAGTATTTAGTAGCCGTCCGAGTCGAAGACGAGGTCGGCTATAATACGAAGCCAGGAAAGCTGATTACGGTCGAAGCATGTATAGTGCTTTTCTCAAACATGTAAGGAAATAAAATAAAATAAAACACAGGGGTATATGGGTATAAAAATTTATTTTATCATATTAGGTATATCGCTAAAATTAACACAGGGTTATTTACATTACATACAAAATAGTTGCAGAGACAAGTCTTTATATAAACTCAAGAGCAAAAATATTAGGTCACTTTGTATGAGAAATCAGTACAAAGTGACCCGTTACTTTTGCTCTTGAGTGTAGATATATAGTTATTGTATTAGATATATCAGCCCATTATAGTTACTATAATAGTTCATAATTATACTAAACTATTTAAGGGCTCACACACACACAAGAGACTTTTCTCGGCTACTATTTTGCCCTTCATACCTAGGAAGAGTTGTGAAATGTATGGTGCCCCATACATTTCACGACTCTTCTCTTTGTATGCGCATAAAGTGTAGCAAACTGCGACAAAGAGAAATAAATCGCTCTGAAAATAAGTTGATCGTGCATACGCCCCCTAAAAGTTTTAATTATAAATCATTTCAAAAGGTTGGCTGCTATTGCCAGTTTCGATTCAATAGACACTGCAACATGGTATACCGTCATATCTTTCAGCTCAACCTTTAATACAAAATATAATTTAGAAAATCATTATACTAGTTTCTGAACGATATGTCACAACGAGAACGACCCAACGACCCAATGGAAATTGACATTTATAATAACCTTAAATATTTTTTCAACATATCGGAACTCGGACGTCGCAATATTCGTTGGGAATAAGGGAACAAACAAACATAAAGTGGCTACCTATTTACATTAACTGTACAGTACAACATTCATAAAAATGAAATCATGAGGGGACTACCTACAGGTAAGATTGAAATGCAAAGTCTTACTAATACTCACTAAACATTCTTAGTGTCTAAGATATGACCACTTACTTATATTACGTACTTTATCATACATTTAGAATCAATCATAACGTGAAAACTTTGTCAAAGTTATTATTAATTTATGTTGAATGTGATATTGGACATGTTAGGACAGTTACTTATAGATATTTTTTATTGTTTTTCCAGGAAGAGAAATGTTGGTTTGTTGTATATCTGTTGAAGAACCTGCTTGTGATGGTACGATATGTGCGGTGGACTGCTCGCTATTTCCAACATCTTGATGAGAAGGCGGTGGCTGGGGATTTGATTCATGCAGTGATGGTTGTGGACAATCTGTCAAATTTTGAACCTGGCAATATGTACTTGAAGATGAAGGTTGAACTTGAATGGATGGAGGTTGTTTTACATTTTGCCGAATGAAACCTGGAGGATCTTTGGAGCAGCCTGGTTGTGGATTTTCATACAAAGATTCATAATTCTGATGCGAAGAGTTGTATTGATTTTCTGTGTTTGTGCTACTTCTTAATTTTATGTTTTCTGTAATGTTTTTTGATAGTTTTGTCCTTGTTTCCTATGGAGTCTTCAATGTAACCTTCTGCAACCTTATCCGACTTCCAGCCACCATGCCTTTTAAGAGATAGAAGGTCGGCTCCAGAGTCTGCCAGAAGTGTTGCTGAACTACGTCGGAAACTATGTCCAGTATATAAGTGCGGGTCATCTAAATTTAAAAAAGTTGCAATTTTCTTAGGCATTGAAGCTATGGTATGCCGTCCAATTACTTGTTTAGTGCATTTGGAATTCTTGTAATTGAGAAACAATCTATCAGTAATTGTGTCCTTGGGCCGCAAGTCATAATATTTTTGAAAAATATTTTTAAATTCATCCCGGACCACAAATGATCTATCTATTTTTGTCTTAGTGTCTCTCAATTGGATTACGATTATATCGCCTTGAAATTCAATGTCTTTGGTAGTAATCATACTTAATTCCAATCCTCTGCATGCTCCTGTTATGCCCAAGATCATGGCTACCTGTAATAGATAATAGTAGATATATATTTCATTACCTAGGCTTTTTTATTAAATGAATTAAGACTTTTTTGTAAATATTCAGTCATAAAATTAATATGTAGAATATGTTATTGGTGTCCTGATTAGTTTTAGTTAAGTTTTTTGTTAGGTAGGTACATTCATTATTATTTATTAAATTATAGTCAGACCAAAACTTTTTTTGCTATTTTTTGTATCTTATTAGTGCAAATGTGGTTTTGCTAGGACACTGGACAGAGCAGTAAATTATCAAGATTATGTAGTTACTTCATTTTTATGCAAGTAGGTATGTAAAATATGATTAAATAGTCAGATTTGCTTACCTTTATAGCAAGATATGTATCATCAGGTGCGCAGTTGAGGAAGGTTTCTATGTTTTCACTGCTAAATATTCTTGCTTTCTTGGCCTTGTACCCAGCTGAATTCCTTTTTAACCAAGCACGTAAGTTTGAAAAACTCTGCATGTTAATATTATGTTTCAGCTGCATTGTAGCCTTCATCATGGAATACATTGCCCATAATGATGATGGCTTTTTCGATTGAGCCATTTCTGTGAAATAGGCCAGGAAAACTGTTTCCGAAAAGCTATGTGTATTTTTATCTGCCCTCCATTTAAGGAAACTTTCGTAACATGTGATATACCTCTCTTTTGATTTAGCTGGCAGCAAATTGTTTAAAGCTAATTGCGCCTCGGCTCGTAGTTCCGGAGGGGTCCCATCAATTTCCATGTCGCTTTCGTCAGAAGTCATTTTATTAAAAATTTTAATACTATCCAAGTATCCAAGCAAGATAAAATTATTCGTTATCGATGAAAGAAAACGATGCAATAAAATATTAGTATTTTCCCTCCAATTTTTTTTTTTTTTATGTTCGTATTTTTCTTTCAACTTGTTACCGGTTATTCGAGATTAAACTGTCTTTGTCGATTTATTGTAACATATTCGGATTTAAAATAAAGTTTTTGGTGTGTTAATAATAGTTTTATTTATAAGTATTACTTTTTGTACCTACATAAAAACCGGAAAACACAGAAAAATATTGCTGACCTTTTTTTTCTGGCAGAATGACTCGAGCCTTTGGCATAGTAAGATTGATCAAAAATTTAAAACAACTTCAGTTACTGGCTGAGTGATTTAATGTTGTATGAAAATCCTTTACGTACGTCGCGCTGAACCTGCCTTGGAATAGAGTCCCTACTGGTCTCTAATTACTAACGTAACAGGAACATTTCCGAGCATGTTTGAGAAAAAATATGAACCTTAAATTATAAGTTGTTTATTTCGAATGCTCGTAAAGCACTTAGTATATTTACGATATTTATTTGATTATGTATGTTTTCTCAAACATGCTCGGAAATGTTCCTGTTACGTTAGTAATTAGAGACCAGTAGGGACTCTATTCCAAGGCAGGTTCAGCGCGACGTACGTAAAGGATTTTCATACAACATTAAATCACTCAGCCAGTAACTGAAGTTGTTTTAAATTTTTGATCAATCTTACTATGCCAAAGGCTCGAGTCATTCTGCCAGAAAAAAAAGGTCAGCAATATTTTTCTGTGTTTTCCGGTTTTTATGTAGGTACAAAAAGTAATACTTATAAATAAAACTATTATTAACACACCAAAAACTTTATTTTAAAACCGAATATGTTACAATAAATCGACAAAGACAGTTTAATCTCGAATAACCGGTAACAAGTTGAAAGAAAAATACGAACATAAAAAAAAAAAAATTGGAGGGAAAATACCAATATTTTATTGCATCGTTTTCTTTCATCGATAACGAATAATTTTATCTTGCTTGGATACTGGATAGTATTAAATTTTTTAATAAAATGACTTCTGACGAAAGCGACATGGAAATTGATGGGACCCCTCCGGAACTACGAGCCGAGGCGCAATTAGCTTTAAACAATTTGCTGCCAGCTAAATCAAAAGAGAGGTATATCACATGTTACGAAAGTTTCCTTAAATGGAGGGCAGATAAAAATGCACATAGCTTTTCGGAAACAGTTTTCCTGGCCTATTTCACAGAAATGGCTCAATCGAAAAAGCCATCATCATTATGGGCAATGTATTCCATGATGAAGGCTACAATGCAGCTGAAACATAATATTGACATGCAGAGTTTTTCAAACTTACGTGCTTGGTTAAAAAGGAATTCAGCTGGGTACAAGCCCAAGAAAGCAAGAATATTTAGCAGTGAAAACATAGAAACCTTCCTCAACTGCGCACCTGATGATACATATCTTGCTATAAAGGTAAGCAAATCTGACTATTTAATCATATTTTACATACCTACTTGCATAAAAATGAAGTAACTACATAATCTTGATAATTTACTGCTCTGTCCAGTGTCCTAGCAAAACCACATTTGCACTAATAAGATACAAAAAATAACAAAAAAAGTTTTGGTCTGACTATAATTTAGTAAATAATAATGAATGTACCTACCTAACAAAAAACTTAACTAAAACTAATCAGGACACCAATAACATATTCTACATATTAATTTTATGACTGAATATTTACAAAAAAGTCTTAATTCATTTAATAAAAAAGCCTAGGTAATGAAATATATATCTACTATTATCTATTACAGGTAGCCATGATCTTGGGCATAACAGGAGCATGCAGAGGATTGGAATTAAGTATGATTACTACCAAAGACATTGAATTTCAAGGCGATATAATCGTAATCCAATTGAGAGACACTAAGACAAAAATAGATAGATCATTTGTGGTCCGGGATGAATTTAAAAATATTTTTCAAAAATATTATGACTTGCGGCCCAAGGACACAATTACTGATAGATTGTTTCTCAATTACAAGAATTCCAAATGCACTAAACAAGTAATTGGACGGCATACCATAGCTTCAATGCCTAAGAAAATTGCAACTTTTTTAAATTTAGATGACCCGCACTTATATACTGGACATAGTTTCCGACGTAGTTCAGCAACACTTCTGGCAGACTCTGGAGCCGACCTTCTATCTCTTAAAAGGCATGGTGGCTGGAAGTCGGATAAGGTTGCAGAAGGTTACATTGAAGACTCCATAGGAAACAAGGACAAAACTATCAAAAAACATTACAGAAAACATAAAATTAAGAAGTAGCACAAACACAGAAAATCAATACAACTCTTCGCATCAGAATTATGAATCTTTGTATGAAAATCCACAACCAGGCTGCTCCAAAGATCCTCCAGGTTTCATTCGGCAAAATGTAAAACAACCTCCATCCATTCAAGTTCAACCTTCATCTTCAAGTACATATTGCCAGGTTCAAAATTTGACAGATTGTCCACAACCATCACTGCATGAATCAAATCCCCAGCCACCGCCTTCTCATCAAGATGTTGGAAATAGCGAGCAGTCCACCGCACATATCGTACCATCACAAGCAGGTTCTTCAACAGATATACAACAAACCAACATTTCTCTTCCTGGAAAAACAATAAAAAATATCTATAAGTAACTGTCCTAACATGTCCAATATCACATTCAACATAAATTAATAATAACTTTGACAAAGTTTTCACGTTATGATTGATTCTAAATGTATGATAAAGTACGTAATATAAGTAAGTGGTCATATCTTAGACACTAAGAATGTTTAGTGAGTATTAGTAAGACTTTGCATTTCAATCTTACCTGTAGGTAGTCCCCTCATGATTTCATTTTTATGAATGTTGTACTGTACAGTTAATGTAAATAGGTAGCCACTTTATGTTTGTTTGTTCCCTTATTCCCAACGAATATTGCGACGTCCGAGTTCCGATATGTTGAAAAAATATTTAAGGTTATTATAAATGTCAATTTCCATTGGGTCGTTGGGTCGTTCTCGTTGTGACATATCGTTCAGAAACTAGTATAATGATTTTCTAAATTATATTTTGTATTAAAGGTTGAGCTGAAAGATATGACGGTGTACCATGTTGCAGTGTCTATTGAATCGAAACTGGCAATAGCAGCCAACCTTTTGAAATGATTTATAATTAAAACTTTTAGGGGGCGTATGCACGATCAACTTATTTTCAGAGCGATTTATTTCTCTTTGTCGCAGTTTGCTACACTTTATGCGCATACAAAGAGAAGAGTCGTGAAATGTATGGGGCACCATACATTTCACAACTCTTCCTAGGTATGAAGGGCAAAATAGTAGCCGAGAAAAGTCTCTTGTGTGTGTGTGAGCCCTTAAATAGTTTAGTATAATTATGAACTATTATAGTAACTATAATGGGCTGATATATCTAATACAATAACTATATATCTACACTCAAGAGCAAAAGTAACGGGTCACTTTGTACTGATTTCTCATACAAAGTGACCTAATATTTTTGCTCTTGAGTTTATATAAAGACTTGTCTCTGCAACTATTTTGTATGTAATGTAAATAACCCTGTGTTAATTTTAGCGATATACCTAATATGATAAAATAAATTTTTATACCCATATACCCGTGTTTTATTTTATTTTATTTCCTTACATGTTTGAGAAAAGCACTATACATGCTTCGACCGTAATCGTAAAATTATTGTATTATTTCTATAAAACGTAAAATGTTAGAGACAACATATTATTATGATTTGTCGAGTAATATAATGTATGAATTGTTCGGATTAATCCCTGCCGCCTCTTTCCGCCATCGTCCTACGCGACAGCATTACCATCATCACCACTTAGATGGTTGGCAGTCCTCAACTGTGCGTTTCTCGAGAAACTTCCTGCCTCACACAACAAAACTGTGGAATGAACTGTCGTCTGCGGTATTTTCGGACCGATACGACCTTCAAATCTTCAAGAAAAGAGCGTATTCTCATCTTAAACGCCGGCAACATGCTTGTGACCCCTCTGGTGTTGCGGGCGTCCATGGACGGCGTTAATTGCTTACCATCAGGCGATTCGTCTGCTCGTTTGCCTCCTATTTTATAAATATAAAATAAAAATAAATGTGGAACATTTTAAAACCGCTATCGCCATAACTTCTAGGCTTTCAAACTTTAAACTCGAATATCTCATAACAGTACAAAGATATGTTGAAACTTCAAAAAAATATTAAAAATAAAAATACTCAACATGGCGATCTCGTTCTTTTTGAGTATGAAGGAGAATGTTTTGAACTATAAGGAGGTACCAATAACTCAATACCGACAATTAACCTTTACCATGACAATGTCACAATTATTATATAATGAAACAATTATTTAACAAATTCACAGTACAGATAAAAAAAAATGAAACAACTGGACGTTATAATACACACAATACTTCCGAGTCAATTGATGATGATGATGATGAGTAGAGTAAAGAGTCAATTATGAGTAACGTAACGGCAATATTTCATTGCATGTTTGGAAATAGTAGATTATGTAACAGTTACGTAATAAGGGTCCTTAAAACATGAGTGCGGTTTTATGAAACGAGCCGCAGGCGAGTTTCATAATAAGTTCACACGAGTGTTTTAGGCCTAATTACGTACAGTTGCATACACTGCTTTATCTACACTCATATTATTTATCCTAAATGCCGTATTCCGAAACCATAGAATGGCCGCAATTGCACCGCCATGGCCAACTCGATTGTGCCGGCGGTCGCGCGGGCGCGTGTCGGGTTGTCGGCGGTAGCGCGGGAGGGGGTGCAGGTGGACATTATGTTATCAAAACTCATAACCAGTGATCGGAATTGGTAGTGCCATTTCGCGGGACTTCGGTGCGTAAGCTTAGTATGGATATAGTTTTTAACCCCCGGATTTGATATGAACATTTTAAAGGTGTTTGGTTTAAAAAATGTTTTAAAGAACCTATGAAAAATGTGGTTTCAGTTAGATATTGGACGTCAAAAGAAATAGATTGACAGTAGAAAATATTGGAAAAAATATGGTTTGCTACTATAATTTCAAAGAAAGTAGTTATTTAATTATGTTTAATTAATATAATGATGTTGATGTTTCGTGTTTTATTTTATGATTGTTAATTGTAATTGTTAAACGAAAGTAATTTTAAATGAATTATGTATTTATAATGACAATTTTTTTTTACTTTGGCGTGTTGAAGAAAATTTTCTGTGAGAAATAAGAGTCGAAGAATCTCAAGTCTTACCCATGTTGTGTACAATGTTTAAGGTCATTCACCCGAAATGGCACTACCTATTCCGATCACTGCTCATAACACATCAATAGTTGAGCATGTAAAGTTAAAATTACGTTACTGCCACACATAAAAAGCTTATCATAGTAAAATCGGTTGTGGTAATGCTAGCCATTGCCTACCGTTTTTGAACACGTTTTAGAGGACTTACAATGTGAGTAAACAATATTTTACTTTAATGCAATTAACATAATATTAAGTGTGGTAGGGCACGTTCAGCGAATGTCATCTCGCTCAAATCTGGAACAGAGCCCGACTGGGGAAGTAACGGGTGATAACAAAAAAATGAGAATTCTTTCAGAGGCGAAAAAAAAAATCTTCTCTACCCTTTTTTGAGTTTTGGATGTTCTTAGGCAATTCACACATAATAGTTATTTACAAAACCATCAATGGACATAAGAATAGGGCCCGTGGTCAGCTGTTCGTCAAAGTTCAGACACAATGTCCCAACAAGATCGTTGGACGGCATGTTTTTCCCTTTTGTGCACATATGACCTTGATCCCTTTTATCACCTGGGTAAAATTTTCAGCTCTCCGATTGTTTAAATACTAAATTACGACATGACTAAAAAATATTTTGCATCCAGCCACATTGTGAAAAAAATTTGAGGTATCGGATTTTCACTCGACGTCTAAAATTAATGATTTTCATGTGTGATTTCAAATCGTCCAGCGACACTGTGATATAAAATTTATTTTTGCTGATTTATGTATTCTAGTAATCTTATCTGCTAGCGGTATTCTAGACCTATCTTTTTTAACATCAACAAATGTAGGTACCGTTGGAAAACTTGAAAATTTTCGTGGCAATTCGTTGGCTGGTGGAATCATCATCATTAAAGATGCAATTCTGTTTGTCCAGTCTTCCCTTGGTCATTATGTTTGCTAATCTCCCGCAACCATTTCTGTAAACTACAGTCAGGGATGTACGAATTCTACAAATAGTAGATACGGGTACATTTTCCTTTACTAAAATGACATACACAGTGGTTTTTGTCCATGTTTAAGTTTGAAATATAAAAAAGTACAAGGGTTTTTCGCATACCTTCTTGTTTCGACACCATTTTTTACAAATACAAGTGCTTGAAAAAATAAAATAAACAAAATTAAAGAACCTCTAAGACATCGCCTCAACTTCATGAACAAATTATTTTGTTTACGTAAATAGTTTAATTTTTATGTCTAAAGAAAGTGAGTCTCATTTTTTTGTCATCACCCGTTACCTGCACCTTACAGAAAACCACAGCCAAATAGCACTAGACCCTACTCATAGTGTTATGTTCCTGCTGGTGACTAAGGTTGCCAAAAAGCTAAAAGAGGACCCAGTGTGTTGACGATAAGGGACCTTCTTGTTCCTTTAGCCGTCAACACAGTGAATCCTCCTTTTTGTAAAGGGTCGGCAACGCGCATGCGACTCCTTTGGAGTTGTATGCGTCCATAGGTTACGGTAGCTGCTTACCACCAGGCGGACCGTATGCTTGTTTGCCACCGTCGTGGTATTAAAAAAAACTTATTAATAGACACGAGGGTTCTCGTGCAGTTGTGGCCATACCATGAAGGCGTAATCCCCAAGTAACAAAACGTCTGCATCCCAAACTGTCTACCAAAATAATATTCATGTTATGGTACACCCACCACGTTGGCCTGATCATGGAGAGACCATGACTATGAACTCTAAAAAAACCATGCTACTATATCGAAACAGTATGTATCATCTTGATAAGTAGATTAAAGTACAGGCGGCCACCAAGGATGATTAAGTCATGGATTGCAATGCCTATACAAAATCGCGTTCCCTTATTTCAGGCTAAAGCACTAGCGTCATCTATCGGTCACCACAAACAAAATTCCTACTTAACCTAAGCCCATTAAGCCCATTGGTTGACTGGTAGAGAATGACTTATGGCATTAAGTCCGCCATTTGTACCATCTTATTTTGTGCAATTAAGATTAAATAAATAAATTCTAGTTTCTAATATTTTGTTCGGCGATTAACGCTGACAGAATAACTCGACTCCAGACTCAACAGATGGCGCTGTGGCACTCAGTACCGAAAACAGACTTATAGCCAGAAGGTTCGAGGAACGCGATTTTGTATAGGCATTCCATCCATGTAAAATGTTTTTGAAAAAATAAACTTGTAATTTATAGTTTCGGTGTTTATTGCTGTTGTTTTTTTTTCACATTATACAAGTTATGAAAAAATTCAATTTTTAAATCCAGAATCACATACAATGTACATGCGTATTATTAAAATAAAAATGTTTGCAAGAACAATACTGCAGTCTTTTCGACTTCTTGTGTCCCTACAGGCGCCTGTAGGGAGACAAAACTCCTTTCAATATAACAAAGATCAGCACAGATAAAATTTAAAATAATTAATTTACTGTAATTATTGTATAGTGCCATTCAGTAACAGTATAAAAATATAACTTTAATTAACATATATTCCAGTGAACAAGTATAATTTATAACTAAACGTAGCAGAGATTTAATATCAGTGTTATTTAACTATATATTTACAACCTACTGTACAGTCAAGTGTAAAAGTATGGGTGTACTCATCTTACTCAAAAATATGTCCCATAGTATCTTAGTCCGTTGTAATAAGTGCGTAGTACCATATTTATGAGACGATTTTTTCGATACGTATTTTTGCACTTGACTGTAGGCTTAGTACATTCATAGCCACCAAATTTTATAAACTCGTATTTACATTATTCTCTAATTATATATTTTCTAGGCAACATGTGCAGTAAGATTAACTAACCGATAAACGAACTAGGTAGTTTACATTTGTAGTTTGCATGCCAGTAAAAAAATTTACACCATTTATTTAACAACCATAGTTGATCTTCTACTCTTGTTTATTGTACAATGTGATCTAAGTATGAGTACCTATATTATTATTTTTTCAGATGTGCAGTAGTGAACTGCCTGGCTCCAGTGTGGCTGGTAGATTGACTAACTCTGCCCGCTCACAAAGAAGTAACAATCAATGTTGATATTCAGGTCTTAATCCAAATTCCTGAACATACGCATTGGTCCACGCACTGCTTGAGGTCGGTATTTTTTCCGTGGTATCTGGGCTCGGTTCCTCCTTAGTAGTAGTTTCGTTAGACGAATGAGTCGGCGATCGTCGAGCCTGCGCTTGTGCCTTAAGCATCTTGCTCATGGTGTTGCGTGGGGTGGGGGGCGGTCGCTCGAGCGTCCGTCCGTGAACGACGGATACATGTCTCTCAAGCATGTACCGGCGCTCGAAACGCTCTTGGCAGAAGTTACAGCGGAACAGACGGCGGCGCGGTGGAGGAGTCGCCGGTGCCGCCGGCGCTTGCGCACCCTCACCAGAGTGAGACTTGCTGTGAGCCACCAAATTGTACCTGCAATATAAAATTAACTGCTTAAAATGTAACTTTTTGGTTTCACTCGTCGATTTTAATCTATAAATTGAGAAGGTAACATTCAAACTTAATTAACACCAATAGTAGATTGTTAACCAAGGGTTGAAAGTGACCCATTTCACCTGAGATATTTCTGGCGCTCGAACGAAGTGAGAGCGCCAATAGTTCGAGAGTGAAATGGGTAATTTCACCAGAGTTAAACACTCTGCTTTTCATTTCGACTGTGAGGAAAGTACAATTACTACACGCACATTTTATAATTTGAACAATTTGAAAAAGACTAATGCAATTTTTTGGTCGGATAGGAGGACATCCGGGTGGGCACCTGCTCAATCCACAATTAACACAGCTAATTACTTTCCACCCTAGTGATGGAAAAGCAATTTTCCACCCGGCTATCTACCCAGGAAAATAAAACTTTCCGAACAGGAGAGATGAAAAACGTATTTCGTGTATACAACACTTAAGGTCCTTATCACACTTGAGCGATTTCTATACAAAACTCGTACGCGGCGAACTCGCGGCGTGTTCGCTCCCATAAAAAACTCGCTTGCAAATCGCAAGTGTGATACGCTATAACAACTAAATAAATTGCTACCAACCTAAATAAACACAGCGTTTTTTTTTAAACAAAAAACAAATTACAAAGTTACCCAGAGACACACTTTGCTGATTTTTAAGACAAAAAATACTCGCGGCGTCTTTTTTAACATTTTTTTACTACTACGGCCTGGGGCCAAATTGTTACCCACGCCACTCTTGATAATGACCTCTCTTATGCAACGGTTGCATAAAATACTATTTCGCACCACCTATGCGGATAAGGGCTTTTTCTTCGATCAAAAAGCCAGTGTCTTCTGTCCTTTTTTTATATTTTTGTGTTACCTCTTTGCTGGCGTGACTCATATACATATTCAATATTCATAACTAATTTGATGAGCACACAGCTAAAATATCTGCTGCATTCTTTAAGGCAAATAAGATCAAACAGCTCGAATGGCCGCCACAATCGCCCGATCTCAACCCGATTAGGTTTTTAGTCTTATTGGGTTATAGAGGCTAGCCACGTTAGATATGACACAACAATAAGAGCAACGAAACCACTTTTAGTCAGTTGGCTATAATATCCTCATTTCTAGATCTGGACATCTGGCAGGTTAAAGGAGGGGAGGAGGTTAAAGAATGCAAACTACTTCAAGAAAACAAATCCTAGAGTTCTGGGTTAGATGCGAATGAGAAATTATATAAATAATTAGGTCATTATATCATTGCCTAAAGTTTCTATTGTGGGAAAGAAGTGCCAAACGGTGTAAATGTAATTCATAGTTTGTCACCTACTGTTTTTGTTTCCGTTATAAATACGCAAATACAAAATATTTTTTGTTTTATACTTAGTTTTTTTGAGATTAGAAATTGAGTAAACATAAAAACACTAGTTGCCAACCTGTTATTAACTGTTCTGTTTGAATATTTAATTTAAACACACTGCAAGCACACCAACAAACGGTTTGTTAAAATGATAGAGTTCACATTTGTGAATAAATAATAACAATTTGCAGATTAAATAACAAATCCATCACAACAATAAAAATACAATTTCGCTTTGATTATAAAGTATTCATGTCAGTTATTCAATTTTCACGTAAGAGACACGTGAAAATTGAATAACTGACATGACGCACGTACGTTCTAAAACGGAAACTTCGTGAGAAGATTTGGTGGACCACGAGGGGGCTTTTGTTGTTGTATACCACTCGGGCCTGCCTCTGATTGCTCCATTACTCTACAAATCCAAACACACAATAATAGAGCAAGCTAATACTTTTATGTATTGAACAGCAAAATACTTTTACCAAAAATATAAATAAGAATTACAATAAGCTTTAAACTTTATAAACTATCCAGGTTCTAATCTATCTAAGAGATACGACTGACAGATGATGCGAGAAAAGTTTTAAAAATCGAACCATCCGTTTCGAACCTCTTCTTCTCTAGGTTTTTAATAGTGCAACATTCACAAGATCATTAACAATGATAAAAATAAAATATTTCGTACAAACATTTACTATTAAAATATTGTTAAATAATTAATATTACTCAATATAACATTTACAAATACTCATCATCATCAGTATTTAAGAGCTATGCTCTTGTCGGTGGAGTAATCGCCACTCTTCTTTTTGCTGGGCCAGCCTTTTAACTCCCTCGTACGACACGACAGAAACTTTTTCTTTTATTTGGCTGAGATATGTGAGCCTGGGCCTTCCTCTGCCTCTTTTCCCCTCAATCTTGCCCTCCAGGATGTTTAAAAAGAATCTGTCGTGCCGCATCAAGTGGCCAACCATCTTGCCCCTTCTGTTAGCTATTGTGTCTAACAGGCATCTCTTCTCTCCTGCCATGCTCAAGACCTCTTCGTTCGTCTTCCTTTCTGTCCAGCTAATCCTTAGCATCCTCCGCCAACACCACATTTCAAAGGCCTCCAATCGCTCTCTGTCCCGTTGTGTTAGCGTCCACGTCTCACACGCATATAAAGCGATGCTCCAGATATACACCTTAACTAAGCGTTTTTTGACATTCTTCGAGATGTGTGCTTTGAGCAGGTGTTTTTTGCTATTGATTACAAATACTAGTAAAGGCTAAATAAAACATAATGTATGGAAGGGTAAAACAAACTCCCAACAAAATTAATTTTGGTTTTTTACATTCTATGTTCAATATAACATTTACAAATACTAGTATAGGCTAAATAAAACAAAATGTATGGGAAGGGTAAAACAAACTCCCAACAAAATGAATTTTGTTTTTTTTACATTCTATGTACGTAGTCGGTCCCAAAGTTCTGTCACTGGCACATTATCTTAAAATTTAGAATCTTTGAATGTTTGACAATTGTTTTAAAACAAAAAACAGTAATTCGCTGCAATTTCTCACGATGGAGTGGACATGGAAAGAAAACCGAATAGCTGTTTTAGCATTGTACCGCTGTGGGCACTCGCCAAGTACCATTTTCAAGTTGCTCAAAAATTTAAATATAACGCTTAGGTTTGTGTATAGATAGGTACAATGAATTCTCTAGTGTTGAGGACAAGAAAAGAAAGAATGGCCGGCCTCGCTCCGTACGATCACCAGCAGTCAAGCCAAGCGATCAAGGCGCTCATAGCAAGAAATCCTGCCCGAAAACAGAAGTTGATGGCTTTGCAGATGGGTGTCAGTAGAAAAACCGTCTGGTTGGGTGTATCTTATTACGGGCCAACTTAGGTTAATTTTTTGCGAAAAAGGGGTCGAAACCAGTTGGAAAGTGTACCACGAGACGGTTTTGGATAAGCTTGTCAAAGATCTGCCCAACACGCTATTTTCAGGACATAATTTTGTGTTCCAGCCGGATTCTGCACCAGCACACAAAGCCAAGACCACTCAAGCCTGGTTTGACCGTAAAAAAATCAACTTTATAAGACACGAATATATTCCTCCTTACTTTGGGCCTTCCTCCAGTCCGGAACTTAATCCTTTGGACTATAAGATTTGGCAGGTCTTAGAGGGGAAGGTCTGTGATAAACCCCATACAAATTTGGAGGGCCTGGAGTCATCTTTAAGAAAAGCAGTCGCTGAAATATACATGACAATGGTGCGTGCCGCGATAGACGACTGGCCACGCCGATTAAAGACCTGTATTAAAAACAAAGGAGATCATTTTGAATAGTTTTAAGTAATCTTAATTCTTTATTAAATGTACTTTAAATTGGTATATAATTTATTAAAAACTGATTGGTACTTTTGTTTTTATCATTATTTTCATTTGTGATAGAACTTTGGGACCGTAGGCACCTTATTGGCATATCCAAAATCTAAGAAAATCTATGCACGAGAAATGTGTTTTTGGAGTCCCTTTTAAACTTGAATCTGTCTGAAAAGAGAAGTGTCGCAGAATGTATAAGCTCCCATATAAACCACGACACTTCTGTTTTCGGACTATCTGATCTGGAGCACTATTTTGTATAGTATCATACAACAAGATTTTTTAAATGGAAAAGGGTTTTGATTGGAGATAACGAGACGAGTTAGACTCCCTTTTAAAGGATTGGCCGAATGCTGCATAGAATCGAGAAGATTGGAAAAATCGAGGCGACTTTGCCCAGCAGTGGAAAATTACAGGCTCCTAATAATCAATCCACACTAACTTCACAAATACATATCCATATCTACGGTATCAGTAACACTGCTTAACAAACAATCTTCAAGTTTTTGTTATGGTCTAAGAGCTGGCCACGTCAGATATTAGTGATATTACACAATAATGAGAGCAATGAAACCCATCTAATAAGATTGCAATACTATCCTTATGGCTAGATCCGGCAGCTGTTATCTGGCAGCTTTTAATGGGTGGATGTCAGGTGATAGAATTGGAAAAAAGTAATACCAAAATAGGTAAAAACGGCAGAAGTTATCTTATATATAGAGGACGGGGCTTATATTTTAACATTAGAACAAAAAACATTGCGTAATATTTCGAAAACAGAAACAGTAGGCGACAAACTATGAATTACATTACATCGTTTTGGACTACTTTCCCCCATTTGAAACTTTTGGCAATGGTATGATCTAATTGCAGATGAAAGCCGTTCAGATGATCTGGAGCGAGGTTAGGAGCGCTACTGGGGATCGTGAGACGTGGCGTGAGCTCGTAAAGGTCCTCTGTACCTCTGGATACCATAGGAACAACAACATCATCATCATCCTCTTTCCCTTGTCCCATTTAATTGGGGTCGGCGCAGCATGTCTTTTTCTTCCACACATTTCTGTCACCTGTGATCTCATCACTCACAATCTTTCTTTTCATATCATCTCTCGAACAGTCCATCCACCTTTTCCTAGGTTTGCGTCTAGTGGATGTAGGAGACTACATCTACTTTCATCCACATAACTTTCATCCCTCCGCATAACATGCCCATACCACACTATGCGATAAGACCTTAATTTGTCAGTTATGGGTGTGACTTTCAGGCTTCCTCTTACATGTACATAAGTATTAATTCCTTATCCGATCCATTCTCGTCACTCCACTCATCCACCTTAACATTATCATCTCCGTTGCATAGGAACAACAATAACAGTGTCATGAAAAAGTATTCTACTTACTCTTCAACACTTTCTCTCACCACAATTTGACCAGTTTTTAGGCACTTTGAGTATATTTCAGTGCATGTAACACTTTCCACAGCTACACGGTTCGTTAGTATCTGTTTTACAATTACACCGATTCATTAAGTAACAACTCCGGATCAGAACTCTATTCGGTCGGCACGGGATGTAGCGGACGCTCTAACTTTTTCAATCCGTCTTCTGGATTAGCTACGCTGTTGTTCAAAGCTTTACGTCATTATGTAAGAATATTAAATTAGGTTCTTATTTTATCCGTTTTTATTATTAACCTTTTGACCGCCGTTGGTATGTATACAAGAAAACGATATAACGATACACTGGCACCGCTGTCTTGTATAAAAGACACATATTTAACCGCTCGGTAATCTCGGTAACTCTAATAAAAAATCAAATGCAATTTCTTTTACACTCATGTTAATATTTTAGGTCCTAATTTTTTTAAACATTATCATTTAAAGCAGCTATTTAAATCCATTCTTTTATAATACGGCTATCAAAAAAATTGGAGCTAATTTTAAAGTTTTTCCTGTTCCTCGTCGCCGTTGTCTTTTATACAAGACAACAAGGGATGCGAATGTCAATTAGATATGAGAATATTCAAATCGCAAATCTGCTTTTATTTAATCATTTGAACACTTGTTAGTTGCCAATTCGTGGTAACGAGTAACTAGAATACGTTTACAAAAAGATGACGTCGTGTGATAGCTGGTGTACCTAGCTGATATCAAGTATTTAAATTGCTGCAAGCGAAGCGATGCATTTGCACCACGCATAAACCTTAACAGGTTTCTGTGGCGTCTTAGTTTAAGTTTTTTTTGTATATGTTCATGATACAAATAAAATAAAAATGTAAAACGAGGGAGGGAGACAGGCATAACTATAGCTTAAGTTTAGGGAGCTTCTTCTGCTGCCGTAAATAGTATAGAGTCGGATAAGTAAATCTGACATTGTGGTCTATTTCCAGATCAAATGATACCTTTTGAGATGATAGTGTAGTGGGGAGGGATATCCTGCAGTGACCGCTTCGCACAGAAGTGGTACCTACAGGCGGTAGACGAATATCGAAGGTTGGGGACCTAATAGTAAAAAAGTGATATAAAAATAACTTGCATTTTTTACGTATAGGTCACTTATACTGATAAGTTAAGATTGGGCGTATTTGTGACGTGATAATTTCTTACAAATAGACCTTTAGGTTATCTATTATATGTCAGTTTAGCTACCTATTTTTAAGTAAATAATACATTTAGTTGGTACCAATTTACGACTAGAAACTTAAAAAGACTTGTAAGGTATTAAGTATCCCATTAGGTTAATAAAGGTTGAACACGCCAAAACCTAGGCATGTAAAAATAGCTATAGTTATTCGAAAAATGGAGATATTCAAACTTTTTAAACAACAATTTTCTCACAAGGAACTGGGCTATAAAAAGATGATAGTTTTATTTTCTATTTATTCGTTGGCAAAATGTCGAGCGTACGACATCAAAAAAGTGAACGCATTTTGCACGAACATGTAAAAAATTCCATGTTAAGCTACAGAGATATTGCGAAAAGGCTGAAATGTCCACAATCTACGGTTGGTCACGTATTAAAAACTTTCCGTGAACGCTTGACAATAGATAGAAAGCCAGGAAGTGGTGGGTTGCAGGGAGTCAAGAATAAGAAAAAAGTATTTTAAAGATTTTTGCCTCAAATCATACGATTTCATCTCGTGATGATGCTAAAAAAGTGAAAATGTCTCAGTCCTATGTACAAAAAGTGAAACAGAGGGCAGGACTGAGGAGTTATAAAGCCCAGGCCGCACCAGATCGAGACTCAAAAAAAAGAACTTATCCGCATAGATACGGTCGCGACAACTCTATGAAGATTTTCTTACAAAATTTGAATGCGCGGTGATGGACGACGATACGTATATAAAATTGGATTTTAAACAAATACCTTGTCAAGAGTTTTATACTAGCAAATCTCGGAGAGATACTCCTGGAGATTTTGAATTAAAAAAACGAGGGCAATGTCCAAAAAATTACCTTCTTTGGCAGTCAATATGTAGCTGTGGTAAAAGAAGTCGCTCTTTTATCACCACCGGGACAATAAATCGCGATATTTATCGGAAAGATTGTTTACAGAAGCGTTTGCTGCCTTTTATAAGACAGCATGCCTCATTACCGCTGTTTTGGCCAGATCTAGCCAGTTGCCATACGCAAAATCAGTTATGGAATGGTACAACGCTAACAGGATCATGGTGGTACCCAAAATATGCAATCCGCCAAATAGTCCAGAACTGCGGCCTGTTGAAGAGTACTGGAGTATTATGAAAGGAATTCTAAAAAAGAAAGGCGGAGAAGTAAAATCGGTCGCTGATCTACAAAAAATATGGACCTGGACGACAAAAATCATTTCTAAAGAAAGCGTGCAAAGGCTTATGACCCGTGTGCGTAGAAAAGTTCGATGTGTGGCTTACTGTGTAAACATTAATTAAAATTAAAAATGTGATTTTAGAAGTCATTAAATTTGTCATTAAATGTGGTATTCATAATGTAGTTATTTATTTACAAACTGGTTTAAAAGCAAATTTTACGTGCCCAAGTTTTGGCGTGTTCAACCTTTATTCCAATAACCTAATAAACAATTCTACCAACGGTCGGAGGTTGCGGGGGCGACCAAATGTGACTTTCTGGTCGTGCCGACATTTTCTGGTTCGACGATAAGACGCCGATTATGGATTTTTTATGAATAAAGCTGTAACACGTATTTTTTTAAATATTTAAAATAATGATTTCGAACATTACGTCTTTTTGGTTATAATTAAAACAATAAGAAGTTTTTAATGAAGATAATGTATTTACATTTACCGATTTTTCACCGCAGTAGATTTCATGTTGTGTGAAATAAACTACCAAATAAATAATTTCATAAAAGTTAATGGCTGCCATCATAATTTTAAAACTTAACTTAAGATTACTGGCCGTCAGTGTTAGTTTGGAGGTTAGGAGGCGGGAAGACAAACATACACGTGCTCGCTTATAAAGGTCCTGTATTCGACTAAATATTGATAAAAGGGGCTTGTGATCAGTTCTTAATACAAAAGGAGCTCGACCATAGAGGTACTGATGGTACTTACGTATTCCGAAAATGATTGATGTGGCTTCCTTTTGTATTTGACTGTATGATTTTTCAGCTGAGGTGAGCGAACTAGATGCATACGAAATAGGTCTTTCAGGCGAACCTTTTTCTTTTTGGGATAAAATCGCTGCTAAGCCAGTCGGGGACGCGTCAACAGTTAGAAACAAATCTGCAAGAGGGTTGAAGTGTGCTAAAACTTCATCTGATGCTAATATATTTTTTATGTTAACTACCGCTGACTCGTGCTTTGCCTCCCATGACCATGGAGTATTTTTTTGTAATAAGGAATGCAATGGTTGCAAAATTGAGGCGGCATTCTTTACAAATGACCTGTAATAATTTACCAGCCCTAGAAAAGACTTTAGTTCAGTTACGTTAGAAGGAGTTTTCGCCTCTAAGATAGACTTTATTTTATCTGGTGATTTATGGAGTCCGTTACGATCGATTATAAATCCTAAATACGTAACGGAGTCTTGAAACAGGGTACATTTGCCCGTCTGAAGGACAAGGCCCTGCAAGCGGTTGCACACCTCTTGTAGTCTATGTAAATGGCTGGTCATGGTTTTCTCCAGTGACTAAAATGTCATCCTGAAACAAGAGGACCCCCGGTATTCCGGACTTTCGATACGGCTTTCAATACGGACAATTTCGGACGGCTTTCAATAGTGCGCTGAAAAATGGCCGCTGAACTAGATAAGCCGAAGACAAGGCGTGTGTACTTGTACGAGTACAAACCCTTATGAGTGTTTATGCATGTTAGAATCTGTGACTCATCACTAAGTACTAACTGGTTATAGGCACGGGATAAATCCAGCTTCGAAAACTGCTGACCGCCGTGCAGTTTTGCAAATAGTTCTTCAATCCTAGGGAGGGGATATTTTTCAACCTCTAGCTGTTTATTGAGAGACACCGAGTAATCTGCACAGATTCTTTTTTTGCCGTCCCGTTTGAGCACAGGTACTATGGGACTCGCGTATTCAGAGTAGCTTACCGGTACTAATATGCCATACCGGTAATAATATGAAGACAGGGATTTTGTGGAAGAGCGAAAATATATCCGAAATATATTTGTCTCTTTTTCTCTTTATCAAGATAAGTAATAAAAATGTCAAAAATACGTTGCCATCATGTATCATGTAGGTCACCGAGAAAGGCTGTAGCCGTGTTTATATACAAAAGGGTTTAGCAGGCTAAGGAAGGACGTGTGGCCCCTGTGAGGAATAGTTGAATTGGTAAATGTCAATTGTTTGTCGCCTCATAACTAGTAATCACTCCCAACTTTCAGCCCTCTATCTTGAACTGTCACAGAGATAATGTCAAAAATGTATTTTCTTAAAAAAAATTTAAACTCGTTTATCTCCTAATCCATAGCAGCTAAAGCATCGAAACAAAATCCCAGCTACGTAGTTTGAGTGGGAGTATACCCTATAATTTTATTAATATTTTATACGTGAAAAATAAAAGAAATAAATGTCAATTTATTTTTTGACAGCTCTTTCCAACACGTTTTTTTGAAAGTACAATTATGAAAAAAATCATGTAAATTACTTATAGTATTACCTACTAGCGTACAAAAAATCAATTGATTATATTTGGTGCAACATACTGTAAAAAAAAACTAACGAAAGTACTCAAGTATCAAGTGTAGGAACTGAAAGTTCGTTTTTAAGTTTTATGTTTGTTGCCTAGCAACAAAGGGTGTATTGTTTTTAATTTGACGTATGACTGTCAAAAAAGGTCACTGAACTACTGCTGTGTTAGCATTTGTAACTAATTTTACTAACTACTACTACAACGAAACGACGGATGTGCTATATGTTTAATATTTTATAAACAAAATTAATTGGTTTCATTATAGTACACGTATTAACATAACGAATTAAATAACTCATTAGAGCAGATATCACAATATAAGTCACTTAGATAATGACTATCGTAATATTCGTCGTCCCAGGTATAGGACAATGTTATCCTGCAGTCATCGCAATATCCTTTTAACATAATATTTTCGTCAGAGAGCGATATCTCAATATCTGGTAAAGACTGTAAAAACAGTTGCTTCGCTATTAACCGTGGCAAGTTGAGCCCAAATATTTTTGATTTTATGATTTCCATCTGAAAGAATGTCTATACATGAAGTTTCTGTTTTTTTTTTTTATTTACATTTAAAACTTACTTTCGCCATTATGGAAAAATCGGACTCCTCTTCTACATAACGTGTTGTATATTCCCTTAAACAATCCACTATTATGTTAGTAAAATTAGTTACAAATGCTAGCACAGCAGTAGTTCAGTAACCTTTTTTGACAGTCATACGTCAAATTAAAAACAATACACCCTTTGTTGCTAGGCAACAAACATAAAACTTAAAAACGAACTTTCAGTTCAGAAGCCTACTCTTGATACTTGAATACTTTCGTTAGTTTTTTTTTTACAGTATGTTGCACCAAATATAATCAATTGATCTTTTGTATGCTAGTAGCTAATACTATAAGCAATTTGCATGATTTTTTTTCATAATTGTACTTTCAAAAAAACGTGTTGGAAAGAGCTGTCAAAAAATAAATTGACATTTATTTCTTTTATTTTTCACGTATAAAATATTAATAAAATTATAGGGTATACTCCCACTCAAACTACGTAGCTGTGATTTTGTTTCAGCGCTTTAGCTGCTATGTATTAGGAGATATATGAGTTTGAAAAAAAATGTTAAGAAAATACATTTTTGACATTATCTCTGTGACAGTTCAAGATAGAGGGCTGAAAGTTGGAGTGATTACTAGTTATGAGGCGACAAACAATTGACATTTACTAATTCAACTATTCCTCACAGGGGCCACACGTCCTTCCTTAGACTGCTAAACCCTTTGCCTTTCTATCAAATGTTCTAGTTATTTTAGTTTTAGGTACTCCTTGTAGGCAAAGCTCTGTTCCCAAAAGAAGAACCATGTACACTTGTCAGTTTTCCTAACATGGCGATTTGTTTTTATTTTTCAGTTTTAATTATTTTCTTGAATTTGGTCTTAGCGATTTATTTGATTTTTTGGTAGGCTATACTATATATTAAAACTCATCACTACAAAAAATATTGTCTGAAACTTTAGTTCAAATATATGTCAAAATAATGGAAACTATAATTTGTAAATTTCTTTTTTGGTGTTCTGGTATAGCGGCACCTACAGTTTTTATTTCATGAATTGCCCATCTATAGACCTACTACATATATTAAATTAAAAATATTAGCTTTGGTACTTCATGCCAAAAACTAACTACAAATAAAATTATTACATGGTTCTTCTTTTGGGAACAGAGCTTTGCCTATAAGGAGTATCTAAAAATAAAATAACTAGAACATTTGATAGAAAGGCTAATTTTGTATAGAAACACGGTACAGCCTTTACGACCTAAAATTAGCGTTTTTCTAGTAGTTTTTTACCAAAAATGTTTGCTGGGTAACCACGTAAAGTATGATAAAATTTATCGAAAAATTACATTATTTTCTCAACCATTTATAAACTGCATTTAAAGTTTTATGGCGCCACACGCACTTGGTAAATTACCCATTATTTATCAAAGTATACGTCGCACATGTGCAAAATTTGTCAATAAAATTTATCGTACTATACGTGGTTAACGCCTCCAACATACGTGACCAAACACATTGTATTTGTATTTAAAATTGTCGTGGTAGGGAGGATATAATACGGGAACTAAAAAGCTCATCTAAGGAACATGTCGCCTGTAATGATGATGATGATGCCGTAACTGAATAAGTTGTGCGCGTGTTATTGCCGATCAACTGTACGAGTAAGATTACCTATTAATTTTCATTAATTGAAAAATGTAACCCACATGACATTGTCTCCAAAACCAGTTCCGATACATTTATATTATCGAACACGATGCGCGGCTTTACCGCTACGCTCATAAAGTTTACGTACCGACAAGCGCTTACGCCATTGACCAAGATACTATTATTACTTAATCCGCGCGGAAACAATCCTTGTCGCGCTTTACACACCACCATGTTAATTATTTTTAACTTTGTGGTATGTAAAAAAATTTTGACCGTCAATTATAAATATCGATATCACTACTTGCAATCCCTATTAGTTGCTTAATTTGTTTTCTTAACATTTGCTTTGGCGTGTGAGGGAGCGTCTTTGCGGACTAGGTCTGGCTGTTCCAGGAGCGCTTGGGACCGGACATTTTTGATAGGTCGACGTAGTTTGATATTGTAATTAAAAGCCTCATAGATTCTCCCAGTCAATTCTTTATAAAATCTAAAAAATATTGAAGTTCGCATTTTCCGGTAGGCACTGCAGAGGAAAAAATGCAAATTTTCGTTGGTTATTGATTTATTAAATTGCTTTTATTTATCGTTCAATATTGCATACAATTGTGCCTTTTTTGAGCTATTCAACGAGCGTCAATATTTAATAGAATAAAAGTAATAGCCAAAACCCCTTTTTAGTTTTATTTTTTAACTCTTTCTTGTGAAAGAAAATGTATAAGGTTTTTGCCGAGGATGATGCTGCTCCTCATTACTATCGCCGTAAATAATAAAACGGCAATTGTTCTCCTAGATTATCCGCGAAATCGAATTTTAAAATTAAGTCTTCAATGTCTGATGAAAAACGGCAATCATTACGGCTTATGGTTCGTAATTTCGTAGGAACGATAAGTTTTATGTTGTTGACAATTTTTGGAATTTTATTTTGCTGTTTAGTCATCCTGTAATCGCCCCATAGTTCTAGATGGGCGCCCCTATTTTTAGGGTTCCGTAGCCAAATGGCAAAAAACGGAACCTTTTTGGATTCGTCATGTCTGTATGTCTGTCCGTCCGTATGTCACAGCCATTTTACTCGGAAACTATACGACGTATCTGAATAAAATTTACACATCAGGTGTATGAAGGGCTACGTGCTGGCTTGGGGTCCACCCTCTTTAGGCATTTGCTGAGCCTCGAGTCTTCTGATCCCGTTACAAATATAAGGTACAAGGAGCGTCAAAATAGACTAAAACAAAATCCGCTCTCAAATGACGTAAGATCTCTGCTCAAACCCCCACAAAAAGAATGTTGAGAATTGAGCAATGAAGTCGACAACGAGTCGAAAGAGCATGCGGATTCATTATTTAAACAAACAGACAATGGTTCTTGGAACAACGATAATACGCTCGACACAATCATTTTAATTGTTAAACGAGAAGAATACATTTTTGATGACGAAGACGAATATGAAAAGGAATGAAAGATGAAGAACAAATTAATGTCTTAACAGCTATAATAACTGTTATGAGTAAATATATTTAGAACGGGTTGTAAGCAACGGGGATTTCGAAAAGTACATGTAGTATAATATTTAAAGAAACTGAACAAATACCTTCATCTATACATACTCTCTCTCTAAAACGCCTCTAAAATAGCGAAAACGAAAATACAACATTTTTCAACACACCACTGCAAGAAAAATAAAAGCTAAGTATAAATAATTACAAATCAGGAGCCAAAAAATACTATCAAAATTGTATGATTCAAAATATCGGACCATTTTTATTGCGATATAATGAGAAGTATTGTACATGAATTCCATCACAAATTTGAAAAAAAAAATGCCGTAGAAACTTGTAGATATTCATTAAAATTCGCTATTGTAAAACTCACCACAATGTAAAACCTTTAATGGAATGGCATGATGTGCAACTGATATAACGGCCTATGTATAATATTAAAAAATATAAAAATGAAGGAACAGAAACAGTATGTACGAACGAATAGTATACATATCTACACTCTTCTTAAGTATACAATTGGTCCGACTTTCAACGCAGGAATTTAAAAGAATTTCCAAAGTACAATGTTTCATTTTAGCCAACGCCGGAAGTGAGATCGGCGCTGTTCCTAGTGCGTTGCTTTGTACATTTCAACATATAGGTACATTAGGAGATACCACAAAGAGAATTACACGAAGAGAAGAGAATATCACAAAGAGATGAATAACGAAAATTACAAACCAGTTAATTCCTGCCAACAAATTAAATAATAGTCCAACACGCCGAAAACCCGCTAAATACTCATACCAGCTGTTGTGGGCTTTAAGATTAAATATGTACCCTCACTTGTTTCTAATAAATCAGTTGTTGTCATGGACTCGCGCTGTTTCATTGAATACTACATGGTGGCAGCGGTGCAGTGATTTTATCAGTGCAAATGCGATAAAAGTGTGTTTAAACGAAAATAGTACAACCCAATTATAATTGTCTTCGTTTTGCTTAGTGCGGTGTGCGCGTCAGGATAGCAATTTAACGATTACGAGTACAATACAATGGAGCACGCGAGACCGCCAACGGAACTCAACATGGCGGGCGGGCCGGTTGCCCGAGCCGATGCGTGGAAGCGGTGGAAGCAACAATTCACGTTGTTTGTGAAAGCGTCCGGAGTGACTTCGGAGTCTGCCGGGGTGCAGGCCAGCCTACTTGTCAACTTAATAGGGTCTGAGGGGTTCGACGTTTTACAAACATTTAGTTTCGACAGCGACGCAGACAAGAATGACGTAAAGGCGATCATAAAAAAATATGATGAATATTTTGGAGCGAAGGTGAACATAACTCTGTTGAAATACAGATTTTTCACCCGAAATCAAGAAGATGGCGAGTCTATTCAGTCATGTGTCACGGCCTTGCGTCTCCTGTGTAAAAATTATGAGTTCGGTTCGTTGCAAGAGGAGCTGATAAAGGATCGTATTGTGTGCGGCGTGCGAAATTCCGTAGGCTTCTGAGGTGCGACGATCTCGACTTAAATAAGGCTGTCAAACTGTGTCAAGCTGAGGAGGTGTCACAAGAGAGCGGTAAACAGATGGGTAGGAGTAGCGAGTGTTCGAGTGCAGTGCAGGTCCATGGGGGAACGGCGTGCGCACGGCAGCGGTGGCGCGCGGCCCCGCCGAGGCTCGGCGCCGGGCGCGAGAGGCCCGCCGAGGGAGTGCGCAGGTTGCGGTGGCACGCGCTGTGGCAACCAGGAATGCCCAGCCGCATTCGCTACTTGCTTCACTTGCGGTAATGGTGGACACTTTTCCATGATGTATCAAGTGTATCAAATTCAACATAATGAGTCGTGTAGTAGTGATTCCAGTGAGTTAGAACCATTTTACATAGACATGGTGTCATGTAATGACAAGAAGAAGCGATGGTTTGAAACCTTGTGGGAAGGGAGCCGAGCGTTTTAAGCTCGATTCGGGGGCCGACATGAATAAAATGTCTTTAGAAAGGTTTTTATCGTTAGGTTTTAATATTCAAATGTTACATCCTATTGCAAATAATTTCTAATGTTTTACCAATAACCAAATTCCTATTAAAGGTGTGTGCGACATACTTTGGTGGTGTAAGAATAAACAATATTGTTTGCATTTTGCAATCGCTGACATGAAATGCCAAAGTGTGCCGGGAGGAGACTCTTGTGAGGAGATGAATCTAGTAAAAAGGATAGATGCTATAAATTTAGAAACATATTCAGATATTTTTAAAGGGTTAGGATGCCTGCCAGGTAAACTCAGACGCAATCGACGTCACTTGATAAAATGTATGGCGAGTGACGAGCCGGCATCCTCGAACCTCGAGCCGCTTCAGCCATCAGCTGACGGCGGAGACGAGTTCAAGGACGCCTGCGACGATATAGGTCACGCGGAAGCATGCGAAGACATGCCTTATGATAACGCGCGTGAAGCTGAAAATCAAGCGCATGCTTCCGAGGGCCATACAGTCATTATGATGACACAAAAAAAAACTAAATTGTTATCTGAAAATCAAGCTAAGAAAGAAAACGAATCCGAATAACAACTTCTCGTAAAAAAAACATTACATATACGTAGTAGGTACTATAAATATTAGCTATCTTTGAACGTCTCTCGAACTGTGTATACTGTAACTTGATTTAGGTTATTCATAGGTAGATACTTGTTGTGGATTTTTTTTAATTATTCAATATATTTAAGTACCTATAATATGTTATTCAATCAAATACAAACACTGAAAACATTGAAAAAATAATCAACCCAGCAGGATTTGAACCTCGCATCGATACGCCTTACCGGGGCTCGATCGCTTTACCAATTAAGCTATGGGTTCAGTTACTGAGTTGACGAAATTCTCAATGCCTTCAATCATCTTTTTGCATTTATTTTTACATCGACTTTATAGCAGCCGTAAGCGACATCTAGGTGCTAACTACTTGAGTTAGATACCCTTCCCGCCGACCCTTTTGCAAGTGTCACAACGGAAATAATAGATGGCGCTGCTATCAACTCATAATTATTTTACATGGTTTTTAAAGTGGGGCATTCCACTCATACAATAGTATGTTATTCAATCAAATACAAACACTGAAAACATTGAAAAAATAATCAACCCAGCAGGATTTGAACCTCGCATCGATACGCCTTACCGGGGCTCGATCGCTTTACCAATTAAGCTATGGGTTCAGTTACTGAGTTGACGAAATTCTCAATGCCTTCAATCATCTTTTTGCATTTATTTTTACATCGACTTTATAGCAGCCGTAAGCGACATCTAGGTGCTAACTACTTGAGTTAGATACCCTTCCCGCCGACCCTTTTGCAAGTGTCACAACGGAAATAATAGATGGCGCTGCTATCAACTCATAATTATTTTACATGGTTTTTAAAGTGGGGCATTCCACTCATACAATAGTATGTTATGTCATATTTCACTTTAAAAACCATGTAAAATAATTATGAGTTGATAGCAGCGCCATCTATTATTTCCGTTGTGACACTTGCAAAAGGGTCGGCGGGAAGGGTATCTAACTCAAGTAGTTAGCACCTAGATGTCGCTTACGGCTGCTATAAAGTCGATGTAAAAATAAATGCAAAAAGATGATTGAAGGCATTGAGAATTTCGTCAACTCAGTAACTGAACCCATAGCTTAATTGGTAAAGCGATCGAGCCCCGGTAAGGCGTATCGATGCGAGGTTCAAATCCTGCTGGGTTGATTATTTTTTCAATGTTTTCAGTGTTTGTATTTGATTGAATAACATACTATTGTATGAGTGGAATGCCCCACTTTAAAAACCATGTAAAATAATTATAAGTACCTATAAGTTTTTAAGATATATAATTCTCTTTTTTTTTAAACAAGGAATTTGATTGTGTTATTGTTTTCAAATCTCTTACTTTAGTAATAAGAATAATAGGGTACCTATTGTAAACAGATTGTTTTGCTAAAATGTACATACTTGTTTATATTTCTTTAAAAATCCTTTTGGGGGAGATGTTGTGGTTATCTCTAAGATTACTTGTTTCTAATAAATCAGTTGTTGTCATGGACTCGTGCCGTTTCATTGAATACTACACCAGCAACACATGATAGTTAATGGCACATAATATTTCAGCCTACCCCACTTAAACCAAATCACTAATTTATGAAATTATTATGAAAAACAAACAAACACAACATTCCATAGACAAACTATTGGCTGAACACGGTCATTCTGTACTCCGTTTAACCCCAGCCCAGCCAGATTTCAACCCTATTGAAAATATATCGGCTTAATTAAAAACAATAGACACGAAGCCCAGCAAAACATTGACCTGAATAGGAATGCTGTAGAAATGATACTGCAAGAAAAAGTCAATATGACCGGCCTAGAACATTTGACATCAGTTCTATACAGAGTGTAACAAAAATACTGGTGATCCGTTTACGGGCATAATTGGTATCGTATTACCAGTAATGAAAAGTAGGAGACAAAATTTTTGGACGCGAAAACATTTTTTTTGTATGGGGCACGTCGTCTAATTCGGCCAACGCTCCATACAAAATCATTTTTTTTTCTTGGTTTATCATTATTAGAATACGACACCAATTATGCCCTTAAAAGGATCACCAGCATTTTTATCACAACTTGTATAATTTCTGACAAAATGAAAAAAAAAACGAAAGATATGACATCCCATAGTCATTTAGCTTACTAATAAAGTCATCTCTCACTGAGGTTATCGATCAAATCTTGAGCATAGTACAGTCAGCTGCAGAGAAAAAGACCCCCAAACTTTGTATGCAGAGGGTGGTCTTTTTCTCTGCAGCTGACCGTACTATTCATTTCATATTGAAGTTTATTCTACAATACTTTTTGTACCGTAAGTTTTTAAAGTTTTAAAGTAAGAAGAACAGCAGTATCACATCCGTGTCACCAACGATGGCGCCGATACCTGAGGTGTTTTCTTAAGACCGGAATGTTAATTTAATAGCTCACGATTTGTACGTTTTCACACAAAAATTGGACTTGCCTGGTTGCGAAACCCAGATTGCTAGCTTTATATCTTTAATAGAAACAACAACGAGCATAACCCACAACTCCACTAGAGGACAAGAAATCGCGTGCGTCACATTTTTTATCGCACATTTACATTGTGAAATCACTACACAGTGTCGCATATTGTTTAGCTAAGATTTGTCATTAATGTTTGCCTTTCTTTATAACAACGAATTTGTTAGAATATAGAGACAATCACTAAATTTTAAATTGTAGGTTTTATAAAATACGAATCCGAGGCCTAATGCAAATTCATATTCGGTAAATATAATCTGAGTACTTATAAAATTGGTTAAAAGAATTTATACCGGGACAAAAATAGAGATAATAATAATAATAAAAACAACTTAAAGTTAACTTATCCCATGACATTTAAAAATAACTGGCACACTAATTAAGAACAGTGGGTTTGAATCCTTGTATCTTACAAAACAATTTAAAATAACCAACATGTCACTTATCTTTCCGTTTCTTGGCTATTCTGTTATTATTTCATGCTTCAGAAGATTAGTAAAAACGGGTAAGAACCATAGTTCTGACGCCTCCATCAGAAACATCACAGTAACAGTAGTGGACTATGGAAAGGTTGCGGAAAACCTTGAATGTTCGAAAAAGAAATTATGTAATGCCATTAAATATTTTAAAACGAATTAAACATGCCAGAAGGTCCAGCGCAAACTACAAGCTCGCAAGAAGGGAACCCCCCGAACTGCCGAACTAATTGTTGAACCCGTGAAAATATGGTCCGAAGTAGCACGTAGAACTATTTTTATGGTAATTTTTACTAGATCCGATCTCCGTCATCCGATTTCGGAAAGAAATCGGACGGATCTAGTGCGTAAATTACAATAGAAATAGTTCTACGGCTACTTCGGACCATATTTTTACGGATTCGGATCGGACGTAGTGCGAAACCGCTCTTAAGATGGCGAAAAAATTCCTAAGCTGACTTCTACTGGAACATGTGTTATGGTCTGATGAAACCAAAAACGAACAGAATAGGATCTGACGGTCAAATCTACGTAGATTTAATCGTCAGATCCTATTCTATTTATTTGACGTACGTATTGTCGACCATCACATACGGCGTTTAATCTCAAGTATACTACCGTATCAGTGAAACATGGTGGCGGAAATATTAAATTGTGGGGTTGTTTTTCTTGGCATGGCGTGGGACCATTGGTGCGAATTGACGGTATTATGAACCGGCACGGCTACCGAGATATTTTGGAGAACACCATGTTGCCATATGCTGAAGGAAATTTAGCTGTTGTTTGGGAGTTACAATAAAACAACGACCCCAAACACACTGCGAAGTATGTAAAGAGCTGTGTTTCTGTAATGACTTGGCCCACCTGAGTCCAAATCTCAATCCTATAAAGAAGGTTCATTCTGACAAAATGAAAAAAAAAACGAAAGGTATGACATCCATCAGCCATTTAGCTTACTAATAAAGTCATCTCTCACTGAGGTTATCGATCAAATCTTGAGCATTGTACAGTCAGCTGCAGACAAAAAGACCCCCAAACTTTGTATGCAGAAGGGGGTCTTTTTCTCTGCAGCTGACCGTACTATTCATTTTATATTGAAGTTTATTCTACAATACTTTTTGTAAGGTAAGTTTTTAAAGTTTTAAAGTAAGAAGAACAGCAGTATCACATCCATGTCACCGCCGATGGCGCCGATACCCGAGGTGTTTTCATAAGACCGGAATGTTAATTTAATAGCTCACGATTTGTATGTTTTCACACAAAAATTGGACTTACCTGGTTTCGAAACCCAGATTGCTAGCTTTATATCTTTAATAGAAACAACAACGAGCATAACCCACAACTCCACTAGAGGACAAGAGATCGGGTGCGTCACATTTTTTATCGCACATTTACATTGTGAAATAGTAATATGCGACCCTGTGTAGTGTACACAGGGTCGCATATTGTTTAGCTAATATTTGTCATTAATGTTTGCCTTTCTTTATAACAACGAATTTGTTAGAATAGAGAGACAATCCCTAAATTTTAAATTGTAGATTTTATAAAATACGAATTCGAGGCGGCCTAATGCAAATTCATATTCGGTAAATATAATCTGAGTACTTATAAAGTTGGTTCAAAGAATTAATACCGGGAAAAAAATAGAGATAATAATAATAAAAACAACTTAAAGTTAACTTATCCCATGACATTTAAAAATAACTGGCACACTAATTAAGAACAGTGGGTTTGAATCCTTGTATCTTCCAAACAATTGTAAATAACCAACATGTCACTTGTCTTTCCGTTTCTTGGCTATTCTGTTATTATTTCATGCTTCAGAAGATTAGTAAAAACGGGTAAGAACCATAGTTCTGACGCCTCCATCAGAAACATCACAGTAACATAGTGGACTATGGAAAGGTTGCGAAAAACCTTAAATGTTCGAAAAACAAATTATGTAATGCCATTAAATATTTTAAAACGAATCAAACATGCCTGAAGGTCCAGCGCAAACTACAACCACGCAAGAAGGGAACTCCCCGAATTGCCGAACTAATTGTTGAACCCGTGAAAATATGGTCCGAAGTAGCACGTAGAACTATTTCTATGGTAATTTACGCACTAGATCCGATCTCCGTCATCCGATTTCCGAAAGAAATCTGACGGATCTAGTGCGTAAATTACAATAGATATAGTTCTACGGCTACTTTTTCGGATCGGACGTAGTGCGAAACCGCTCTTAAGATGGCGAAAAAATTCCTAAGCTGACTTCTACTGGAACATGTGTTATGGTCTGATGAAACCAAAAACGAACAGAATAGGATCTGACGGTCAAATCTACGTAGATTTAATCGTCAGATCCTATTCTATTTATTTGACGTACGTATTGTCGACCATCACATACGGCGTTTAATCTCAAGTATACTACCGTGTCAGTGAAACATGGTGGCGGAAATATTAAATTGTGGGGTTGTTTTTCTTGGCATGGCGTGGGACCATTGGTGCGAATTGACGGTATTATGAACCGGCACGGCTACCGAGATATTTTGGAGAACACCATGTTGCCATATGCTGAAGGAAATTTAGCTGTTGTTTGGGAGTTTCAATAAAACAACGACCCCCAACACATTGCGAAGTATGTAAAGGGCTGGTTCCATCGTAATTCTGTTTCTGTAATGACTTGGCCCACCTGAGTCCAAATCTCAACCCTATAAAGAAGCTCTGGAACGACGTCAAAAAAGCTCTCGCATAACATTTTCTTATATAATTCATGAAAATCCATATATGTTCTTAATTAGTGTGCCAGTTTATTTTTCTATGTCATGGTACAAGTTAATTTCAAATATTTTAATTAATAATCTATAAATTCATCCTGTTAAAACCTATTTTAACCAACTTCATATAAAACTTAAATTAAATAATATTTAAGGAATATATAATACATATTTCAAAAAGTATATGTAGAATAATATTTAAAGAAACTGAACAAAAATCTTCATCTATATATACTCTCTCTGTAAAACGCCATTAAAATAACGAGATCGAAAATACAACATTTTTCAACACACCACTGCAAGAAAAATACAAGTTAAGTATAAATCTTTAGCAAATCAGGAGCCAAAAAATACAATCAAAATTGTATGATTCAAAATATTATTCAATAACATATTTGTTCGAATTTCGGACCATTTTTATTGCGATATAATCAGAAGTATGGTACATGAATTCCGTCACAAATTTGAAAAAAAAAATGCGATACAAACTTGAAGCTATTCATTAAAATTCGCTATGGTAAAACTCACCACAATCTAAAACCTTTAATGAAATGGCATGATGTGCAACTGGTATAACGTATATATGTATAATATTAAAAAATATAAAAATGAAGGAACAAAAACAGTATGTTTGAACGAATAGCATACATATTTACACTCTTCTTAAGTAAATATTGGTCCGACTTTTTAACGCAGGAATTTAAAAGAATTTCCAAAGGACAATGTTACATTTTAGCCCACGCCGGAAGTGAAATCGGCTTTATTCCTAGTGCGTCGCTTTGTAAAATTCAACATATACATTACGTGAATATCACAAAGAGATGAGTAACGAAAATTACAAATCAGTCAATTCCTGCCAACAAATTCAATAATAGTCCAACACGCCGAAAACCCGCTAAATACTCATACCAGCAACACATGGTAGTTAATGGCACATAATATTTCAGCCTACCCCAGTTAAACCAAACCACTAATTTATGAAATTATTATGAAAAACAAACAAACACAACATTCCATAGACAAAATATTGGCTAAACACGGTCATTCTGTGCTCCGTTTAACCCCAGCCCAGCAAGACTTCAACCCTATTCAAAATATATTGGCTTAATTAAAACAATAGGCACGAAGCCCAGCAAAACATTGACCTGAGTAGGAATGCTGTACAAATGATACTGCAAGAAAAAGTCAATATGACCGGCCTAGAACATTTGACATCAGTTCTATACAGAGTGTAACAAAAATACTGGTGATCCGTTTAAGAGCATCATTGGGTACTTTCCTGGGTAAAAAAAATATAAATTCTATTTAGTCCGTCAGTTAGATTATCAAAAAATATTGGACACGTATTTTTTATTTTGTCAATTAAACAAAAATTGGTGAAAATATAGCCCGTTAAAGTTCCACGTGAAGTCACATTACACTAAAAATTGTACTGAAATGTGACGTCACGCGGAACTTTAACGGGCTATATCTTCACCAATTTTTATTTGATTGACAAAATAAAAAATATGTGTCCAATATTTTTTGATAATCTAACTGACGGACTAAATATATTTTTTTAGGAAAGTAGCCAATTGGTATCGTATTACGAGTAAGGAAAAGTAGGAGAAAAATTTTTTGGACGCGAAATTTTTTTTTGTATGTGGCACGTCTAAGCCGGCCAACCCTCCATATAATTTCTGACAAAATGAGAAAAAAAACGAAAGGTATGACATCCCATAGTCATTTAGCTTACTAATAAAGTCATCTCTCACTGAGGTTATCGATCAAATCTTGTGCATAGAACAGTCAGCTGCAGAGAAAAAGACCACCAAACTTTGTATGCAGAGGGGGGTCTTTTTCTCTGCAGCTGACCGTACTATTCATTTCATATTGAAGTTTATTCTACAATACTTTTTGTACGGTAAGTTTTTAAAGTAAGAAGAACAGCAGTATCACATCCGTGTCACCGCCGATGGCGCCGATACCTGAGGTGTTTTCATAAGACCGGAATGTTATTTTAATAGCTCACGATTTGTATGTTTTCACACAAAAATTGGACTTACCTGGTTTCGAAACCCAGATTGCTTGCTAGCTTTATATCTTTAATAGAAACAACAACGAGCATAACCCACAACTCCACTAGAGGACAAGAAATCGGGTGCGTCAAATTTTTTATCGCACATTTACATTGTGAAATCACTACACAGGGTCGCATATTGTTTAGCTAAGATTTGTCATTAATGTTTGCCTTTCTTTATAACAACGAATTTGTTAGAATAGAGAGACAATCCCTAAATTTTAAATTGTAGATTTTATAAAATACGAATCCGAGGCGGCCTAATGCAAATTCATATTCGGTAAATATAATCTGAGTACTTATAAAGTTGGTTAAAAGAATGTATACCGGGAAAAAATAGAGATAATAATAATAATAAAAACAACTTAAAGTTAACTTATCCCATGACATTTAAAAATAACTGGCACACTAATTAAGAACAGTGGGTTTGAATCCTTGTATCTTCCAAAACAATTTAAAATAACCAACATGTCACTTGTCTTTCCGTTTCTTGGCTATTCTGTTATTATTTCATGCTTCAGAAGATTAGAAAAAACGGGTAAGAACCACAGTTCTGACGCCTCCATCAGAAACATCACAGTTACATAGTGGACTATGGAAAGGTTGCGTAAAACCTTAAATGTTCGAAGAATAAATTATGTAATGCCATTAAATATTTTAAAACGAATCAAACATGCCAGAAGGTCCAGCGCAAACTACAACCACGCAAGAAGGGAACCCCCCGAACTGCCGAACTAATTGTTGAACCCGTGAAAATATGGTCCGAAGTAGCACGTAGAACTATTTCTATGGTAATTTACGCACTAGATCCGATCTCCGTCATCCGATTTCGGAAAGAAATATGACGGATCTAGTGCGTAAATTACAATAGAAATAGTTATACGGCTACTTCGGACCATATTTTTACGGATTCGGATCGGACGTAGTGCGAAACCGCTCTTAAGATGGCGAAAAAATTCCTAAGCTGACTTCTACTGGAACATGTGTTAATGGTCTGATGAAACCAAAAACGAACAGAACAGGATCTGACGGTCAAATCAACGTAGATTTAATCGTCAGATCCTATTCTATTTATTTGACGTACGTATTGTCGACCATCACATACGGCGTTTAATCTCAAGTATACTACCGTATCAGTGAAACATGGTGGCGGAAATATTAAATTGTGGGGTTGTTTTTCTTGGCATGGCGTGGGACCATTGGTGCGAATTGACGGTATTATGAACCGGCACGCCTACCGAGATATTTTGGAGAACACCATGTTGCCATATGCTCAAGGAAATTTAACTGTAGTTTGGGAGTTTCAATAAAACAACGACCCCAAACACACTTGCGAAGTATGTAAAGGGCTGGTTCCATCGTAATTCTGTTTCTGTAATGACTTGGCCCACCTGAGTCCAAATCTCAACCCTATAAAGAAGCTCTGGAACGACGTCAAAAAAGCTCTCACATAACATTTTATTTTATAATTCATGAAATTCCACATATGTTCTTAATTAGTGTGCCAGTTTATTTTTCTATGTCATGGTACAAGTTAATTTCAAATATTTTTAATTAATAATCTATAAATTCATCCTGTTAAAACTTATTTTAACCAACTTCATATAAAACTCAAATTAAATAATATTTAAGGAATATGAATAAAACATTAAACATGAAAGTAAACTAGGCAATTAAATATTTAATTAGTAGGCCACTAGAGCCAGTGGAGGTGCAATGGCGGTCATTCTAATGAGTTTCAACAGGTTATGAGTAAATATTTTAGACCGGGTTGTAAGCAACGGGGATTTCAAAAAGTATATGTAGAATAAATAATATTTAAAGAAACTGAACAAAAACCTTCATCTATATATACTCTCTCTGTAAAATGCCATTAAAATAACGAGATCGAAAATACAACATTTTTCAACACACCACTGCAAGAAAAATACAAGCTAAGTATAAATCTTTACAAATCAGGAGCCAACAAATACTATCAAAATTGTATGATTCAAAATATTATTCAATAATATATTTGTTCGAATTTCGGACCATTTTTATTGCGATATAATCAGAAGTATGGTACATGAATTCCGTCACAAATTTGAAAAAAAAAATGCGATACAAACTTGAAGCTATTCATTAAAATTCACTATGGTAAAACTCACCACAATCTAAAACCTTTAATGAAATGGCATGATGTGCAACTGATATAACGTATATATGTATAATATAAAAAAATATAAAAATGAAGGAACAAAAACAGTATGTTTGAACGAATAGCATACATATTTACACTCTTCTTAAGTAAATATTGGTCCGACTTTTTCAACGCAGGAATTTAAAAGAATTTCCAAAGGACAATGTTTCATTTTAGCCCACGCCGGAAGTGAAATCGGCTTTATTCCTAGTGCGTCGCTTTGTAAAATTCAACATATACATTACGTGAATATCACAAAGAGATGAGTAACGAAAATTACAAATCAGTCAATTCCTGCCAACAAATTCAATAATAGTCCAACACGCCGAAAACCCGCTAAATACTCATACCAGCAACACATGGTAGTTAATGGCACATAATATTTCAGCCTACCCCAGTTAAACCAAACCACTAATTTATGAAATTATTATGAAAAACAAACAAACACAACATTCCATAGACAAAATATTGGCTGAACACGGTCATTCTGTGCTCCGTTTAACCCCAGCCCAGCAAGACTTCAACCCTATTCAAAATATATTGGCTTAATTAAAACAATAGGCACGAAGCCCAGCAAAACATTGACCTGAGTAGGAATGCTGTACAAATGATACTGCAAGAAAAAGTCAATATGACCGGCCTAGAACATTTGACATCAGTTCTATACAGAGTGTAACAAAAATACTGGTGATCCGTTTAAGAGCATCATTGGGTACTTTCCTGGGTAAAAAAAATATAAATTCTATTTAGTCCGTCAGTTAGATTATCAAAAAATATTGGACACGTATTTTTTATTTTGTCAATTAAACAAAAATTGGTGAAGATATAGCCCGTTAAAGTTCCACGTGACGTCACATTACACTAAAAATTGTACTGAAATGTGACGTCACGCGGAACTTTAACGGGCTATATCTTCACCAATTTTTATTTGATTGACAAAATAAAAAATATGTGTCCAATATTTTTTGATAATCTAACTGACGGACTAAATATATTTTTTTAGGAAAGTAGCCAATTGGTACCGTATTACGAGTAAGAAAAAGTAGGAGAAAAATTTTTTGGACGCGAAATTTTTTTTTGTATGTGGCACGTCTAAGCCGGCCAACCCTCCATATAATTTCTGACAAAATGAAAAAAAAAACGAAAGGTATGACATCCCCATAGTCATTTAGCTTACTAATAAAGTCATCTCTCACTGAGGTTATCGATCAAATCTTGTGCATAGAACAGTCAGCTGCAGAGAAAAAGACCACCAAACTTTGTATGCAGAGGGGGGTCTTTTTCTCTGCAGCTGACCGTACTATTCATTTCATATTGAAGTTTATTCTACAATACTTTTTGTACGGTAAGTTTTTAAAGTTTTAAAGTAAGAAGAACAGCAGTATCACATCCGTGTCACCGCCGATGGCGCCGATACCTGAGGTGTTTTCATAAGACCGGAATGTTATTTTAATAGCTCACGATTTGTATGTTTTCACACAAAAATTGGACTTACCTGGTTTCGAAACCCAGATTGCTTGCTAGCTTTATATCTTTAATAGAAACAACAACGAGCATAACCCACAACTCCACTAGAGGACAAGAAATCGGGTGCGTCAAATTTTTTATCGCACATTTACATTGTGAAATCACTACACAGGGTCGCATATTGTTTAGCTAAGATTTGTCATTAATGTTTGCCTTTCTTTATAACAACGAATTTGTTAGAATAGAGAGACAATCCCTAAATTTTAAATTGTAGATTTTATAAAATACGAATCCGAGGCGGCCTAATGCAAATTCATATTCGGTAAATATAATCTGAGTACTTATAAAGTTGGTTAAAAGAATGTATACCGGGAAAAAATAGAGATAATAATAATAATAAAAACAACTTAAAGTTAACTTATCCCATGACATTTAAAAATAACTGGCACACTAATTAAGAACAGTGGGTTTGAATCCTTGTATCTTCCAAAACAATTTAAAATAACCAACATGTCACTTGTCTTTCCGTTTCTTGGCTATTCTGTTATTATTTCATGCTTCAGAAGATTAGAAAAAACGGGTAAGAACCACAGTTCTGACGCCTCCATCAGAAACATCACAGTTACATAGTGGACTATGGAAAGGTTGCGTAAAACCTTAAATGTTCGAAGAATAAATTATGTAATGCCATTAAATATTTTAAAACGAATCAAACATGCCAGAAGGTCCAGCGCAAACTACAACCACGCAAGAAGGGAACCCCCCGAACTGCCGAACTAATTGTTGAACCCGTGAAAATATGGTCCGAAGTAGCACGTAGAACTATTTCTATGGTAATTTACGCACTAGATCCGATCTCCGTCATCCGATTTCGGAAAGAAATATGACGGATCTAGTGCGTAAATTACAATAGAAATAGTTATACGGCTACTTCGGACCATATTTTTACGGATTCGGATCGGACGTAGTGCGAAACCGCTCTTAAGATGGCGAAAAAATTCCTAAGCTGACTTCTACTGGAACATGTGTTAATGGTCTGATGAAACCAAAAACGAACAGAACAGGATCTGACGGTCAAATCTACGTAAATTTAATCGTCAGATCCTATTCTATTTATTTGACGTACGTATTGTCGACCATCACATACGGCGTTTAATCTCAAGTATACTACCGTATCAGTGAAACATGGTGGCGGAAATATTAAATTGTGGGGTTGTTTTTCTTGGCATGGCGTGGGACCATTGGTGCGAATTGACGGTATTATGAACCGGCACGCCTACCGAGATATTTTGGAGAACACCATGTTGCCATATGCTCAAGGAAATTTAACTGTAGTTTGGGAGTTTCAATAAAACAACGACCCCAAACACACTTGCGAAGTATGTAAAGGGCTGGTTCCATCGTAATTCTGTTTCTGTAATGACTTGGCCCACCTGAGTCCAAATCTCAACCCTATAAAGAAGCTCTGGAACGACGTCAAAAAAGCTCTCACATAACATTTTATTTTATAATTCATGAAATTCCACATATGTTCTTAATTAGTGTGCCAGTTTATTTTTCTATGTCATGGTACAAGTTAATTTCAAATATTTTTAATTAATAATCTATAAATTCATCCTGTTAAAACTTATTTTAACCAACTTCATATAAAACTCAAATTAAATAATATTTAAGGAATATGAATAAAACATTAAACATGAAAGTAAACTAGGCAATTAAATATATATATATATATATATGTCAATGCTGTTCTTAATTAGTAGGCCACTAGAGCCAGTGGAGGTGCAATGGCGGTCATTCTAATGAGTTTCAACAGGTTATGAGTAAATATTTTAGACCGGGTTGTAAGCAACGGGGATTTCAAAAAGTATATGTAGAATAAATAATATTTAAAGAAACTGAACAAAAACCTTCATCTATATATACTCTCTCTGTAAAATGCCATTAAAATAACGAGATCGAAAATACAACATTTTTCAACACACCACTGCAAGAAAAATACAAGCTAAGTATAAATCTTTACAAATCAGGAGCCAACAAATACTATCAAAATTGTATGATTCAAAATATTATTCAATAATATATTTGTTCGAATTTCGGACCATTTTTATTGCGATATAATCAGAAGTATGGTACATGAATTCCGTCACAAATTTGAAAAAAAAAATGCGATACAAACTTGAAGCTATTCATTAAAATTCACTATGGTAAAACTCACCACAATCTAAAACCTTTAATGAAATGGCATGATGTGCAACTGATATAACGTATATATGTATAATATAAAAAAATATAAAAATGAAGGAACAAAAACAGTATGTTTGAACGAATAGCATACATATTTACACTCTTCTTAAGTAAATATTGGTCCGACTTTTTCAACGCAGGAATTTAAAAGAATTTCCAAAGGACAATGTTTCATTTTAGCCCACGCCGGAAGTGAAATCGGGTTTATTCCTAGTGCGTCGCTTTGTAAAATTCAACATATACATTACGTGAATATCACAAAGAGATGAGTAACGAAAATTACAAATCAGTCAATTCCTGCCAACAAATTCAATAATAGTCCAACACGCCGAAAACCCGCTAAATACTCATACCAGCAACACATGGTAGTTAATGGCACATAATATTTCAGCCTACCCCAGTTAAACCAAACCACTAATTTATGAAATTATTATGAAAAACAAACAAACACAACATTCCATAGACAAAATATTGGCTGAACACGGTCATTCTGTGCTCCGTTTAACCCCAGCCCAGCAAGACTTCAACCCTATTCAAAATATATTGGCTTAATTAAAACAATAGGCACGAAGCCCAGCAAAACATTGACCTGAGTAGGAATGCTGTACAAATGATACTGCAAGAAAAAGTCAATATGACCGGCCTAGAACATTTGACATCAGTTCTATACAGAGTGTAACAAAAATACTGGTGATCCGTTTAAGAGCATCATTGGGTACTTTCCTGGGTAAAAAAAATATAAATTCTATTTAGTCCGTCAGTTAGATTATCAAAAAATATTGGACACGTATTTTTTATTTTGTCAATTAAACAAAAATTGGTGAAAATATAGCCCGTTAAAGTTCCACGTGAAGTCACATTACACTAAAAATTGTACTGAAATGTGACGTCACGCGGAACTTTAACGGGCTATATCTTCACCAATTTTTATTTGATTGACAAAATAAAAAATATGTGTCCAATATTTTTTGATAATCTAACTGACGGACTAAATATATTTTTTTAGGAAAGTAGCCAATTGGTATCGTATTACGAGTAAGGAAAAGTAGGAGAAAAATTTTTTGGACGCGAAATTTTTTTTTGTATGTGGCACGTCTAAGCCGGCCAACCCTCCATATAATTTCTGACAAAATGAGAAAAAAAACGAAAGGTATGACATCCCATAGTCATTTAGCTTACTAATAAAGTCATCTCTCACTGAGGTTATCGATCAAATCTTGTGCATAGAACAGTCAGCTGCAGAGAAAAAGACCACCAAACTTTGTATGCAGAGGGGGGTCTTTTTCTCTGCAGCTGACCGTACTATTCATTTCATATTGAAGTTTATTCTACAATACTTTTTGTACGGTAAGTTTTTAAAGTAAGAAGAACAGCAGTATCACATCCGTGTCACCGCCGATGGCGCCGATACCTGAGGTGTTTTCATAAGACCGGAATGTTATTTTAATAGCTCACGATTTGTATGTTTTCACACAAAAATTGGACTTACCTGGTTTCGAAACCCAGATTGCTTGCTAGCTTTATATCTTTAATAGAAACAACAACGAGCATAACCCACAACTCCACTAGAGGACAAGAAATCGGGTGCGTCAAATTTTTTATCGCACATTTACATTGTGAAATCACTACACAGGGTCGCATATTGTTTAGCTAAGATTTGTCATTAATGTTTGCCTTTCTTTATAACAACGAATTTGTTAGAATAGAGAGACAATCCCTAAATTTTAAATTGTAGATTTTATAAAATACGAATCCGAGGCGGCCTAATGCAAATTCATATTCGGTAAATATAATCTGAGTACTTATAAAGTTGGTTAAAAGAATGTATACCGGGAAAAAATAGAGATAATAATAATAATAAAAACAACTTAAAGTTAACTTATCCCATGACATTTAAAAATAACTGGCACACTAATTAAGAACAGTGGGTTTGAATCCTTGTATCTTCCAAAACAATTTAAAATAACCAACATGTCACTTGTCTTTCCGTTTCTTGGCTATTCTGTTATTATTTCATGCTTCAGAAGATTAGAAAAAACGGGTAAGAACCACAGTTCTGACGCCTCCATCAGAAACATCACAGTTACATAGTGGACTATGGAAAGGTTGCGTAAAACCTTAAATGTTCGAAGAATAAATTATGTAATGCCATTAAATATTTTAAAACGAATCAAACATGCCAGAAGGTCCAGCGCAAACTACAACCACGCAAGAAGGGAACCCCCCGAACTGCCGAACTAATTGTTGAACCCGTGAAAATATGGTCCGAAGTAGCACGTAGAACTATTTCTATGGTAATTTACGCACTAGATCCGATCTCCGTCATCCGATTTCGGAAAGAAATATGACGGATCTAGTGCGTAAATTACAATAGAAATAGTTATACGGCTACTTCGGACCATATTTTTACGGATTCGGATCGGACGTAGTGCGAAACCGCTCTTAAGATGGCGAAAAAATTCCTAAGCTGACTTCTACTGGAACATGTGTTAATGGTCTGATGAAACCAAAAACGAACAGAACAGGATCTGACGGTCAAATCTACGTAGATTTAATCGTCAGATCCTATTCTATTTATTTGACGTACGTATTGTCGACCATCACATACGGCGTTTAATCTCAAGTATACTACCGTATCAGTGAAACATGGTGGCGGAAATATTAAATTGTGGGGTTGTTTTTCTTGGCATGGCGTGGGACCATTGGTGCGAATTGACGGTATTATGAACCGGCACGCCTACCGAGATATTTTGGAGAACACCATGTTGCCATATGCTCAAGGAAATTTAACTGTAGTTTGGGAGTTTCAATAAAACAACGACCCCAAACACACTTGCGAAGTATGTAAAGGGCTGGTTCCATCGTAATTCTGTTTCTGTAATGACTTGGCCCACCTGAGTCCAAATCTCAACCCTATAAAGAAGCTCTGGAACGACGTCAAAAAAGCTCTCACATAACATTTTATTTTATAATTCATGAAATTCCACATATGTTCTTAATTAGTGTGCCAGTTTATTTTTCTATGTCATGGTACAAGTTAATTTCAAATATTTTTAATTAATAATCTATAAATTCATCCTGTTAAAACTTATTTTAACCAACTTCATATAAAACTCAAATTAAATAATATTTAAGGAATATGAATAAAACTTTAAACATGAAAGTAAACTAGGCAATAAAATATATATTATATATATATATATATATATATATATATATATATATATATATATATATATATATATATATATATGTCAATGCTGTTCTTAATTAGTAGGCCACTAGAGCCAGTGGAGGTGCAATGGCGGTCATTCTAATGAGTTTCAACAGGTTATGAGTAAATATTTTAGACCGGGTTGTAAGCAACGGGGATTTCAAAAAGTATATGTAGAATAAATAATATTTAAAGAAACTGAACAAAAACCTTCATCTATATATACTCTCTCTGTAAAATGCCATTAAAATAACGAGATCGAAAATACAACATTTTTCAACACACCACTGCAAGAAAAATACAAGCTAAGTATAAATCTTTACAAATCAGGAGCCAACAAATACTATCAAAATTGTATGATTCAAAATATTATTCAATAATATATTTGTTCGAATTTCGGACCATTTTTATTGCGATATAATCAGAAGTATGGTACAAGAATTCCGTCACAAATTTGAAAAAAAAAATGCGATACAAACTTGAAGCTATTCATTAAAATTCACTATGGTAAAACTCACCACAATCTAAAACCTTTAATGAAATGGCATGATGTGCAACTGATATAACGTATATATGTATAATATAAAAAAATATAAAAATGAAGGAACAAAAACAGTATGTTTGAACGAATAGCATACATATTTACACTCTTCTTAAGTAAATATTGGTCCGACTTTTTCAACGCAGGAATTTAAAAGAATTTCCAAAGGACAATGTTTCATTTTAGCCCACGCCGGAAGTGAAATCGGCTTTATTCCTAGTGCGTCGCTTTGTAAAATTCAACATATACATTACGTGAATATCACAAAGAGATGAGTAACGAAAATTACAAATCAGTCAATTCCTGCCAACAAATTCAATAATAGTCCAACACGCCGAAAACCCGCTAAATACTCATACCAGCAACACATGGTAGTTAATGGCACATAATATTTCAGCCTACCCCAGTTAAACCAAACCACTAATTTATGAAATTATTATGAAAAACAAACAAACACAACATTCCATAGACAAAATATTGGCTGAACACGGTCATTCTGTGCTCCGTTTAACCCCAGCCCAGCAAGACTTCAACCCTATTCAAAATATATTGGCTTAATTAAAACAATAGGCACGAAGCCCAGCAAAACATTGACCTGAGTAGGAATGCTGTACAAATGATACTGCAAGAAAAAGTCAATATGACCGGCCTAGAACATTTGACATCAGTTCTATACAGTATGTAACAAAAATACTGGTGATCCGTTTAAGAGCATAATTGGGTACTTTCCTGGGTAAAAAAAATATAAATTCTATTTAGTCCGTCAGTTAGATTATCAAAAAATATTGGACACGTATTTTATATTTTGTCAATTAAACAAAAATTGGTGAAGATATAGCCCGTTAAAGTTCCGCTTGACGTCACATTATACTAAAAATTGTACTGAAATGTGACGTCACGCGGAACTTTAATATGTGTCCAATATTTTTTGATAATCTAACTGACGTACTAAATATATTTTTTTAGGAAAGTAGCCAATTGGTATCGTATTACGAGTAAGAAAAAGTAGGGAGAAAAATTTTTTGGACGCGAAATTTTTTTTTGTATGTGGCACGTCTAAGCCGGCCAACCCTCCATACAATATCAATTTTTATTTTCTTGGTTTATCATTAATAAATTACGATACCAATTATGCCCTTAAAAGGATCACCAACATTTTTATCACAACTTGTATAAATTCTGACAAAATGAAAAAAAAAACGAAAGGTATGACATCCATCAGCCATTTAGCTTACTAATAAAGTCATCTCTCACTGAGGTTATCGATCAAATCTTGAGCATTGTACAGTCAGCTGCAGACAAAAAGACCCCCAAACTTTGTATGCAGAAGGGGGTCTTTTTCTCTGCAGCTGACCGTACTATTCATTTTATATTGAAGTTTATTCTACAATACTTTTTGTACGGTAAGTTTTTAAAGTTTTAAAGTAAGAAGAACAGCAGTATCACATCCATGTCACCGCCGATCGCGCCGATACCCGAGGTGTTTTCATAAGACCGGAATGTTAATTTAATAGCTCACGATTTGTATGTTTTCACACAAAAATTGGACTTACCTGGTTTCGAAACCCAGATTGCTAGCTTTATATCTTTAATAGAAACAACAACGAGCATAACCCACAACTCCACTAGAGGACAAGAGATCGGGTGCGTCACATTTTTTATCGCACATTTACATTGTGAAATAGTAATATGCGACCCTGTGTAGTGTACACAGGGTCGCATATTGTTTAGCTAATATTTGTCATTAATGTTTGCCTTTCTTTATAACAACGAATTTGTTAGAATAGAGAGACAATCCCTAAATTTTAAATTGTAGATTTTATAAAATACGAATTCGAGGCGGCCTAATGCAAATTCATATTCGGTAAATATAATCTGAGTACTTATAAAGTTGGTTCAAAGAATTAATACCGGGAAAAAAATAGAGATAATAATAATAAAAACAACTTAAAGTTAACTTATCCCATGACATTTAAAAATAACTGGCACACTAATTAAGAACAGTGGGTTTGAATCCTTGTATCTTCCAAACAATTGTAAATAACCAACATGTCACTTGTCTTTCCGTTTCTTGGCTATTCTGTTATTATTTCATGCTTCAGAAGATTAGTAAAAACGGGTAAGAACCATAGTTCTGACGCCTCCATCAGAAACATCACAGTAACATAGTGGACTATGGAAAGGTTGCGAAAAACCTTAAATGTTCGAAAAACAAATTATGTAATGCCATTAAATATTTTAAAACGAATCAAACATGCCTGAAGGTCCAGCGCAAACTACAACCACGCAAGAAGGGAACTCCCCGAATTGCCGAACTAATTGTTGAACCCGTGAAAATATGGTCCGAAGTAGCACGTAGAACTATTTCTATGGTAATTTACGCACTAGATCCGATCTCCGTCATCCGATTTCCGAAAGAAATCTGACGGATCTAGTGCGTAAATTACAATAGATATAGTTCTACGGCTACTTTTTCGGATCGGACGTAGTGCGAAACCGCTCTTAAGATGGCGAAAAAATTCCTAAGCTGACTTCTACTGGAACATGTGTTATGGTCTGATGAAACCAAAAACGAACAGAATAGGATCTGACGGTCAAATCTACGTAGATTTAATCGTCAGATCCTATTCTATTTATTTGACGTACGTATTGTCGACCATCACATACGGCGTTTAATCTCAAGTATACTACCGTGTCAGTGAAACATGGTGGCGGAAATATTAAATTGTGGGGTTGTTTTTCTTGGCATGGCGTGGGACCATTGGTGCGAATTGACGGTATTATGAACCGGCACGGCTACCGAGATATTTTGGAGAACACCATGTTGCCATATGCTCAAGGAAATTTAACTGTAGTTTGGGAGTTTCAATAAAACAACGACCCCAAACACACTTGCGAAGTATGTAAAGGGCTGGTTCCATCGTAATTCTGTTTCTGTAATGACTTGGCCCACCTGAGTCCAAATCTCAACCCTATAAAGAAGCTCTGGAACGACGTCAAAAAAGCTCTCACATAACATTTTATTTTATAATTCATGAAATTCCACATATGTTCTTAATTAGTGTGCCAGTTTATTTTTCTATGTCATGGTACAAGTTAATTTCAAATATTTTAATTAATAATCTATAAATTCATCCTGTTAAAACCTATTTTAACCAACTTCATATAAAACTTAAATTAAATAATATTTAAGGAATATATAATACATATTTCAAAAAGTATATGTAGAATAATATTTAAAGAAACTGAACAAAAATCTTCATCTATATATACTCTCTCTGTAAAACGCCATTAAAATAACGAGATCGAAAATACAACATTTTTCAACACACCACTGCAAGAAAAATACAAGTTAAGTATAAATCTTTAGCAAATCAGGAGCCAAAAAATACAATCAAAATTGTATGATTCAAAATATTATTCAATAACATATTTGTTCGAATTTCGGACCATTTTTATTGCGATATAATCAGAAGTATGGTACATGAATTCCGTCACAAATTTGAAAAAAAAAATGCGATACAAACTTGAAGCTATTCATTAAAATTCGCTATGGTAAAACTCACCACAATCTAAAACCTTTAATGAAATGGCATGATGTGCAACTGGTATAACGTATATATGTATAATATTAAAAAATATAAAAATGAAGGAACAAAAACAGTATGTTTGAACGAATAGCATACATATTTACACTCTTCTTAAGTAAATATTGGTCCGACTTTTTAACGCAGGAATTTAAAAGAATTTCCAAAGGACAATGTTACATTTTAGCCCACGCCGGAAGTGAAATCGGCTTTATTCCTAGCGCGTTGCTTTGTAAAATTCAACATATACATTACGTGAATATCACAAAGAGATGATTAACGAAAATTACAAATCAGTCAATTCCTGCCAACAAATTCAATAATAGTCCAACACGCCGAAAACCCGCTAAATACTCATACCAGCAACACATGATAGTTAATGGCACATAATATTTCAACCTTCCCCAGTTAAACCAAACCACTAATTTAAGAAATTATTATGAAAAACAAACAAACACAACATTCCATAGACAAAATATTGGCTGAACACGGTCATTCTGTGCTCCGTTTAACCCCAGCCCAGCAAGACTTCAACCATATTCAAAATATATTGGCTTAATTAAAACAATAGGCACGAAGCCCAGCAAAACATTGACCTGAGTAGGAATGCTGTAGAAATGATACTGCAAGAAAAAGTCAATATGACCGGCCTAGAACATTTGACATCAGTTCTATACAGAGTGTAACAAAAATACTGGTGATCCGTTTAAGAGCATAATTGGGTACTTTCCTGGGTAAAAAAAATATAAATTCTATTTAGTCCGTCAGTCAGATTATCAAAAAATATTGGACACGTATTTTTTATTTTGTCAATTAAACAAAAATTGGTGAAGATATAGCCCGTTAAAGTTCCACGTGACGTCACATTACACTAAAAATTGTACTGAAATGTGACGTCACGCGGAACTTTAACGGGCTATATCTTCACCAATTTTTGTTTGATTGACAAAATAAAAAATGTGTCCAATATTTTTTGATAATCTAACTGACGGACTAAATATATTTTTTTAGGAAAGTAGCCAATTGGTATCGTATTACGAGTAAGAAAAAGTAGGAGAAAAATTTTTCGGACGCGAAATTTGTTTTTTGTATGTGGCACGTCTAAGCCGGCCAACCGATACAAAATTAATTTTTATTTTCTTGGTTTATCATTATTAAATTACGATACCAATTATGCCCTTAAAAGGATCACCAGCATTTTTATCACAACTTGTATAATTTCTGACAAAATGAAAAAAAAAAACGAAAGGTATGACATCCCATAGTCATTTAGCTTACTAATAAAGTCATCTCTCACTGAGGTTATCGATCAAATCTTGTACATAGAACAGTCAGTTGCAGACAAAAAGACCCCCAAACTTTGTACAGTCAATTGCAAAAATACGTATCGAAAAAATCGTCTCATAAATATGGTACTACGCACTTATTACAACGGAATAAGATACTATGGGACATATTTTTGAGTAAGATGAGTACACCCATATTTTTACACTTGACTGTATGCAGAGGGGGGTCTTTTTCTCTGCAGCTGACCGTACTATTCATTTCATATTGAAGTTTATTCTACAATACTTTTTGTACGGTAAGTTTTTAAAGTTTTAAAGTAAGAAGAACAGCAGTATCACATCCGTGTCACCGCCGATGGCGCCGATACCTGAGGTGTTTTCATAAGACCGGAATGTTATTTTAATAGCTCACGATTTGTATGTTTTCACACAAAAATTGGACTTACCTGGTTTCGAAACCCAGATTGCTAGCTAGCTTTATATCTTTAATAGAAACAACAATGAGCATAACCCACAACTCCACTAGAGGACAAGAAATCGGGTGCGTCAAATTTTTTATCGCACATTTACATTGTGAAATCACTACACACGGTCGCATATTGTTTAGCTAAGATTTGTCCTTAATGTTTGCCTTTCTTTATAACAACGAATTTGTTAGAATAGAGAGAAAATCCCTAAATTTTAAATTGTAGATTTTATAAAATACGAATCCGAGGCGGCCTAATGCAAATTTGTATTCGGCAAATATAATGTGAGTACTTATAAATTTGGTTAAAAGAATGTATACCGGGAAAAAAATAGAGATAATAATAATAATAAAAACAACTTAAAGTTAACTTATCCCATGACATTTAAAAATAACTGGCACACTGATTAAGAACAGTGGGTTTGAATCCTTGTATCTTCCAAAACAATTTAAAATAACCAACATATCACTTGTCTTTCCGTTTCTTGGCTACTGTTATTATTTCATGCTTCAGATGATTAGAAAAAACGGGTAAGAGCCATAGTTCTGACGCCTCCATCAGAAACATCACAGTAACATAGTGGACTATGGAAAGGTTGAGTAAAACCTTAAATGTTCGAAAAATAAATTATGTAATGCCATTAAATATTTTAAAACGAATCAAACATGCCAGAAGGTCCAACGCAAACTACAACCACGCAAGAAGGGAACCCCCGAACTGCCGAACTAATTGTTGAACCCGTGAAAATATGGTCCGAAGTAGCACGTAGAACTATTTCTATGGTAATTTACGCACTAGATCCGATCTCCGTCATCCGATTTCGGAAAGAAATCTGACGGATCTAGTGCATAAATTACAATAGAAATAGTTCTACGGCTACTTCAGACCATATTTTTACGGATTCGGATGGGACGTAGTGCGAAACCGCTCTTAAGATGGCGAAAAAATTCCTAAGCTGACTTCTACTGGAACATGTGTTATGGTCTGATGAAACCGAAAACGAACAGAATAGGATCTGACGGTCAAATCTACGTAGATTTAATCGTCAGATCCTATTCTATTTATTTGACGTACGTATTGTCGACCATCACATACGGCATTTAATCTCAAGTATACTACCGTATCAGTGAAACATGGTGGCGGAAATATTAAATTGTGGGGTTGTTTTTCTTGGCATGGCGTGGGACCATTGGTACGAATTGACGGTATTATGAACCGGCACGCCTACCGAGATATTTTGGAGAACACCATGTTGCCATATGCTGAAGGAAATTTAACTGTTGTTTGGGAGTTTCAATAAAACAACGACCCCAAACACACTGCGAAGTATGTAAAGGGCTAGTTCCATCGTAATTCTGTTTCTGTAATGACTTGGCCCACCTGAGTCCAAATCTCAACCCTATAAAGAAGCTCTGGAACGACGTCAAAAAAGCTCTCACATAACATTTTATTTTATAATTCATGAAATTCCACATATGTTCTTAATTAGTGTGCCAGTTTATTTTTCTATGTCATGGTACAAGTTAATTTCAAATATGTTTAATTAATAATCTATAAATTCATCCTGTTAAAACTTATTTTAACCAACTTCATATAAAACTCAAATTAAATAATATTTAAGGAATATGAATAAAACTTTAAACATGAAAGTAAACTAGGCAATTAAATATATATATATATATATATGTCAATGCTGTTCTTAATTAGTAGGCCACTAGAGCCAGTGGAGGTGCAATGGCGGTCATTCTAATGAGTTTCAACAGGTTATGAGTAAATATTTTAGACCGGGTTGTAAGCAACGGGGATTTCAAAAAGTATATGTAGAATAAATAATATTTAAAGAAACTGAACAAAAACCTTCCTCTATATATACTCTCTCTGTAAAATGCCATTAAAATAACGAGATCGAAAATACAACATTTTTCAACACAACACTGCAAGAAAAATACAAGCTAAGTATAAATCTTTACAAATCAGGAGCCAACAAATACTATCAAAATTGTATGATTCAAAATATTATTCAATAACATATTTGTTCGAATTTCGGACCATTTTTATTGCGATATAATCAGAAGTATGGTACATGAATTCCGTCACAAATTTGAAAAAAAAATGCGATACAAACTTGAAGCTATTCATTAGAATTCGCTATGGTAAAACTCACCACAATCTAAAACCTTTAATGAAATGGCATGATGTGCAACGGATATAATGTATATATGTATAATATATAAAAATGAAGGAACAAAAACAGTATGTTTGAACGAATAGCATACACATTTACACTCTTCTTAAGTAAATATTGGTCCGACTTTTTCAACGCAGGAATTTAAAAGAATTTCCAAAGGACAATGTTTCATTTTAGCCCACGCCGGAAGTGAAATCGGCTTTATTCCTAGTGCGTTGCTTTGTAAAATTCAACATATACATTACGTGAATATCACAAAGAGATGAGTAACGAAAATTACAAATAAGTCAATTCCTGCCAACAAATTCAATAATAGTCCAACACGCCGAAAACCCGCTAAATACTCATACCAGCAACACATGATAGTTAATGGCACATAATATTTCAGCCTACCCCAGTTAAACCAAACCACTAATTTATGAAATTATTATGAAAAACAAACAAACACAACATTCCATAGACAAAATATTGGCTGAACACGGTCATTCTGTGCTCCGTTTAACCCCAGCCCAGCAAGACTTCAACCCTATTCAAAACATATTGGCTTAATTAAAACAATAGGCACGAAGCCCAGCAAAACATTGACCTGAGTAGGAATGCTGTAGAAATGATACTGCAAGAAAAAGTCAATATGAGCGGCCTAGAACATTTGACATCAGTTCTATACAGAGTGTAACAAAAATACTGGTGATCCGTTTAAGAGCATAATTAGGTACTTTCCTGGGTAAACAAAATATAAATTCTATTTAGTCCGTCAGTCAGATTATCAAAAAATATTGGACACGTATTTTCTATTTTGTCAATTAAACAAAAATTGGTGAAGATATAACACACTGATTTAAACTTTCACGGTTTTTACACATATCTATTTGTAATAACGGGACTTAACCGCGTATATATTCCGTCTTTCTTCGGGACCACGGGGACAATGTCGTCCTCGAAACGTCGAAGGTAATTTTTAGAAATATATACGCGGTTAAGTCCCGTTATTACAAATAGATATGGTGAAGATATAGCCCGTTAAAGTTCCGCGTGACGTCACATTTCAGTACAATTTTTAGTGTAATGTGACGTCACGTGGAACTTTAACGGGCTATATCGTCAGTTAGATTATCAAAAAATATATGTGTCCAATATTTTTTGATAATCTAACTGACGGACTAAATATATTTTTTTAGGAAAGTAGTCAATTGGTATCGTATTACGAGTAAGAAAAAGTAGGAGAAAAATTTTTTGGACGCGAAATTTTTTTTTGTATGTGGCACGTCTAAGCCGGCCAACCCTCCATATAATTTCTGACAATATGAAAAAAAAAACGAAAAGTATGACATCCCATAGTCATTTAGCTTTTGTTTTAATGTTTGCCTTTCTTTATAACAACGAATTTGTTAGAATAGAGAGACAATCCCTAAATTTTAAATTGTAGATTTTATAAAATACGAATCCGAGGCGGCCTAATGCAAATTCATATTCGGTAAATATAATCTGAGTACTTATAAAGTTGGTTAAAAGAATGTATACCGGGAAAAAATAGAGATAATAATAATAATAAAAACAACTTAAAGTTAACTTATCCCATGACATTTAAAAATAACTGGCACACTAATTAAGAACAGTGGGTTTGAATCCTTGTATCTTCCAAAACAATTTAAAATAACCAACATGTCACTTGTCTTTCCGTTTCTTGGCTATTCTGTTATTATTTCATGCTTCAGAAGATTAGAAAAAACGGGTAAGAACCACAGTTCTGACGCCTCCATCAGAAACATCACAGTAACATAGTGGACTATGGAAAGGTTGCGTAAAACCTTAAATGTTCGAAGAATAAATTATGTAATGCCATTAAATATTTTAAAACGAATCAAACATGCCAGAAGGTCCAGCGCAAACTACAACCACGCAAGAAGGGAACCCCCCGAACTGCCGAACTAATTGCTGAACCCGTGAAAATATGGTCCGAAGTAGCACGTAGAACTATTTCTATGGTAATTTACGCACTAGATCCGATCTCCGTCATCCGATTTCGGAAAGAAATATGACGGATCTAGTGCGTAAATTACAATAGAAATAGTTATACGGCTACTTCGGACCATATTTTTACGGATTCGGATCGGACGTAGTGCGAAACCGCTCTTAAGATGGCGAAAAAATTCCTAAGCTGACTTCTACTGGAACATGTGTTAATGGTCTGATGAAACCAAAAACGAACAGAACAGGATCTGACGGTCAAATCTACGTAGATTTAATCGTCAGATCCTATTCTATTTATTTGACGTACGTATTGTCGACCATCACATACGGCGTTTAATCTCAAGTATACTACCGTATCAGTGAAACATGGTGGCGGAAATATTAAATTGTGGGGTTGTTTTTCTTGGCATGGCGTGGGACCATTGGTGCGAATTGACGGTATTATGAACCGGCACGCCTACCGAGATATTTTGGAGAACACCATGTTGCCATATGCTCAAGGAAATTTAACTGTAGTTTGGGAGTTTCAATAAAACAACGACCCCAAACACACTTGCGAAGTATGTAAAGGGCTGGTTCCATCGTAATTCTGTTTCTGTAATGACTTGGCCCACCTGAGTCCAAATCTCAACCCTATAAAGAAGCTCTGGAACGACGTCAAAAAAGCTCTCACATAACATTTTATTTTATAATTCATGAAATTCCACATATGTTCTTAATTAGTGTGCCAGTTTATTTTTCTATGTCATGGTACAAGTTAATTTCAAATATTTTTAATTAATAATCTATAAATTCATCCTGTTAAAACTTATTTTAACCAACTTCATATAAAACTCAAATTAAATAATATTTAAGGAATATGAATAAAACATTAAACATGAAAGTAAACTAGGCAATTAAATATTTAATTAGTAGGCCACTAGAGCCAGTGGAGGTGCAATGGCGGTCATTCTAATGAGTTTCAACAGGTTATGAGTAAATATTTTAGACCGGGTTGTAAGCAACGGGGATTTCAAAAAGTATATGTAGAATAAATAATATTTAAAGAAACTGAACAAAAACCTTCATCTATATATACTCTCTCTGTAAAATGCCATTAAAATAACGAGATCGAAAATACAACATTTTTCAACACACCACTGCAAGAAAAATACAAGCTAAGTATAAATCTTTACAAATCAGGAGCCAACAAATACTATCAAAATTGTATGATTCAAAATATTATTCAATAATATATTTGTTCGAATTTCGGACCATTTTTATTGCGATATAATCAGAAGTATGGTACATGAATTCCGTCACAAATTTGAAAAAAAAAATGCGATACAAACTTGAAGCTATTCATTAAAATTCACTATGGTAAAACTCACCACAATCTAAAACCTTTAATGAAATGGCATGATGTGCAACTGATATAACGTATATATGTATAATATAAAAAAATATAAAAATGAAGGAACAAAAACAGTATGTTTGAACGAATAGCATACATATTTACACTCTTCTTAAGTAAATATTGGTCCGACTTTTTCAACGCAGGAATTTAAAAGAATTTCCAAAGGACAATGTTTCATTTTAGCCCACGCCGGAAGTGAAATCGGCTTTATTCCTAGTGCGTCGCTTTGTAAAATTCAACATATACATTACGTGAATATCACAAAGAGATGAGTAACGAAAATTACAAATCAGTCAATTCCTGCCAACAAATTCAATAATAGTCCAACACGCCGAAAACCCGCTAAATACTCATACCAGCAACACATGGTAGTTAATGGCACATAATATTTCAGCCTACCCCAGTTAAACCAAACCACTAATTTATGAAATTATTATGAAAAACAAACAAACACAACATTCCATAGACAAAATATTGGCTGAACACGGTCATTCTGTGCTCCGTTTAACCCCAGCCCAGCAAGACTTCAACCCTATTCAAAATATATTGGCTTAATTAAAACAATAGGCACGAAGCCCAGCAAAACATTGACCTGAGTAGGAATGCTGTACAAATGATACTGCAAGAAAAAGTCAATATGACCGGCCTAGAACATTTGACATCAGTTCTATACAGAGTGTAACAAAAATACTGGTGATCCGTTTAAGAGCATCATTGGGTACTTTCCTGGGTAAAAAAAATATAAATTCTATTTAGTCCGTCAGTTAGATTATCAAAAAATATTGGACACGTATTTTTTATTTTGTCAATTAAACAAAAATTGGTGAAGATATAGCCCGTTAAAGTTCCACGTGACGTCACATTACACTAAAAATTGTACTGAAATGTGACGTCACGCGGAACTTTAACGGGCTATATCTTCACCAATTTTTATTTGATTGACAAAATAAAAAATATGTGTCCAATATTTTTTGATAATCTAACTGACGGACTAAATATATTTTTTTAGGAAAGTAGCCAATTGGTACCGTATTACGAGTAAGAAAAAGTAGGAGAAAAATTTTTTGGACGCGAAATTTTTTTTTGTATGTGGCACGTCTAAGCCGGCCAACCCTCCATATAATTTCTGACAAAATGAAAAAAAAAACGAAAGGTATGACATCCCCATAGTCATTTAGCTTACTAATAAAGTCATCTCTCACTGAGGTTATCGATCAAATCTTGTGCATAGAACAGTCAGCTGCAGAGAAAAATACCACCAAACTTTGTATGCAGAGGGGGGTCTTTTTCTCTGCAGCTGACCGTACTATTCATTTCATATTGAAGTTTATTCTACAATACTTTTTGTACGGTAAGTTTTTAAAGTTTTAAAGTAAGAAGAACAGCAGTATCACATCCGTGTCACCGCCGATGGCGCCGATACCTGAGGTGTTTTCATAAGACCGGAATGTTATTTTAATAGCTCACGATTTGTATGTTTTCACACAAAAATTGGACTTACCTGGTTTCGAAACCCAGATTGCTTGCTAGCTTTATATCTTTAATAGAAACAACAACGAGCATAACCCACAACTCCACTAGAGGACAAGAAATCGGGTGCGTCAAATTTTTTATCGCACATTTACATTGTGAAATCACTACACAGGGTCGCATATTGTTTAGCTAAGATTTGTCATTAATGTTTGCCTTTCTTTATAACAACGAATTTGTTAGAATAGAGAGACAATCCCTAAATTTTAAATTGTAGATTTTATAAAATACGAATCCGAGGCGGCCTAATGCAAATTCATATTCGGTAAATATAATCTGAGTACTTATAAAGTTGGTTAAAAGAATGTATACCGGGAAAAAATAGAGATAATAATAATAATAAAAACAACTTAAAGTTAACTTATCCCATGACATTTAAAAATAACTGGCACACTAATTAAGAACAGTGGGTTTGAATCCTTGTATCTTCCAAAACAATTTAAAATAACCAACATGTCACTTGTCTTTCCGTTTCTTGGCTATTCTGTTATTATTTCATGCTTCAGAAGATTAGAAAAAACGGGTAAGAACCACAGTTCTGACGCCTCCATCAGAAACATCACAGTTACATAGTGGACTATGGAAAGGTTGCGTAAAACCTTAAATGTTCGAAGAATAAATTATGTAATGCCATTAAATATTTTAAAACGAATCAAACATGCCAGAAGGTCCAGCGCAAACTACAACCACGCAAGAAGGGAACCCCCCGAACTGCCGAACTAATTGTTGAACCCGTGAAAATATGGTCCGAAGTAGCACGTAGAACTATTTCTATGGTAATTTACGCACTAGATCCGATCTCCGTCATCCGATTTCGGAAAGAAATATGACGGATCTAGTGCGTAAATTACAATAGAAATAGTTATACGGCTACTTCGGACCATATTTTTACGGATTCGGATCGGACGTAGTGCGAAACCGCTCTTAAGATGGCGAAAAAATTCCTAAGCTGACTTCTACTGGAACATGTGTTAATGGTCTGATGAAACCAAAAACGAACAGAACAGGATCTGACGGTCAAATCTACGTAGATTTAATCGTCAGATCCTATTCTATTTATTTGACGTACGTATTGTCGACCATCACATACGGCGTTTAATCTCAAGTATACTACCGTATCAGTGAAACATGGTGGCGGAAATATTAAATTGTGGGGTTGTTTTTCTTGGCATGGCGTGGGACCATTGGTGCGAATTGACGGTATTATGAACCGGCACGCCTACCGAGATATTTTGGAGAACACCATGTTGCCATATGCTCAAGGAAATTTAACTGTAGTTTGGGAGTTTCAATAAAACAACGACCCCAAACACACTTGCGAAGTATGTAAAGGGCTGGTTCCATCGTAATTCTGTTTCTGTAATGACTTGGCCCACCTGAGTCCAAATCTCAACCCTATAAAGAAGCTCTGGAACGACGTCAAAAAAGCTCTCACATAACATTTTATTTTATAATTCATGAAATTCCACATATGTTCTTAATTAGTGTGCCAGTTTATTTTTCTATGTCATGGTACAAGTTAATTTCAAATATTTTTAATTAATAATCTATAAATTCATCCTGTTAAAACTTATTTTAACCAACTTCATATAAAACTCAAATTAAATAATATTTAAGGAATATGAATAAAACATTAAACATGAAAGTAAACTAGGCAATTAAATATATATATATATATATATGTCAATGCTGTTCTTAATTAGTAGGCCACTAGAGCCAGTGGAGGTGCAATGGCGGTCATTCTAATGAGTTTCAACAGGTTATGAGTAAATATTTTAGACCGGGTTGTAAGCAACGGGGATTTCAAAAAGTATATGTAGAATAAATAATATTTAAAGAAACTGAACAAAAACCTTCATCTATATATACTCTCTCTGTAAAATGCCATTAAAATAACGAGATCGAAAATACAACATTTTTCAACACACCACTGCAAGAAAAATACAAGCTAAGTATAAATCTTTACAAATCAGGAGCCAACAAATACTATCAAAATTGTATGATTCAAAATATTATTCAATAATATATTTGTTCGAATTTCGGACCATTTTTATTGCGATATAATCAGAAGTATGGTACATGAATTCCGTCACAAATTTGAAAAAAAAAATGCGATACAAACTTGAAGCTATTCATTAAAATTCACTATGGTAAAACTCACCACAATCTAAAACCTTTAATGAAATGGCATGATGTGCAACTGATATAACGTATATATGTATAATATAAAAAAATATAAAAATGAAGGAACAAAAACAGTATGTTTGAACGAATAGCATACATATTTACACTCTTCTTAAGTAAATATTGGTCCGACTTTTTCAACGCAGGAATTTAAAAGAATTTCCAAAGGACAATGTTTCATTTTAGCCCACGCCGGAAGTGAAATCGGCTTTATTCCTAGTGCGTCGCTTTGTAAAATTCAACATATACATTACGTGAATATCACAAAGAGATGAGTAACGAAAATTACAAATCAGTCAATTCCTGCCAACAAATTCAATAATAGTCCAACACGCCGAAAACCCGCTAAATACTCATACCAGCAACACATGGTAGTTAATGGCACATAATATTTCAGCCTACCCCAGTTAAACCAAACCACTAATTTATGAAATTATTATGAAAAACAAACAAACACAACATTCCATAGACAAAATATTGGCTGAACACGGTCATTCTGTGCTCCGTTTAACCCCAGCCCAGCAAGACTTCAACCCTATTCAAAATATATTGGCTTAATTAAAACAATAGGCACGAAGCCCAGCAAAACATTGACCTGAGTAGGAATGCTGTACAAATGATACTGCAAGAAAAAGTCAATATGACCGGCCTAGAACATTTGACATCAGTTCTATACAGAGTGTAACAAAAATACTGGTGATCCGTTTAAGAGCATCATTGGGTACTTTCCTGGGTAAAAAAAATATAAATTCTATTTAGTCCGTCAGTTAGATTATCAAAAAATATTGGACACGTATTTTTTATTTTGTCAATTAAACAAAAATTGGTGAAGATATAGCCCGTTAAAGTTCCACGTGACGTCACATTACACTAAAAATTGTACTGAAATGTGACGTCACGCGGAACTTTAACGGGCTATATCTTCACCAATTTTTATTTGATTGACAAAATAAAAAATATGTGTCCAATATTTTTTGATAATCTAACTGACGGACTAAATATATTTTTTTAGGAAAGTAGCCAATTGGTACCGTATTACGAGTAAGAAAAAGTAGGAGAAAAATTTTTTGGACGCGAAATTTTTTTTTGTATGTGGCACGTCTAAGCCGGCCAACCCTCCATATAATTTCTGACAAAATGAAAAAAAAAACGAAAGGTATGACATCCCCATAGTCATTTAGCTTACTAATAAAGTCATCTCTCACTGAGGTTATCGATCAAATCTTGTGCATAGAACAGTCAGCTGCAGAGAAAAAGACCACCAAACTTTGTATGCAGAGGGGGGTCTTTTTCTCTGCAGCTGACCGTACTATTCATTTCATATTGAAGTTTATTCTACAATACATTTTGTACGGTAAGTTTTTAAAGTAAGAAGAACAGCAGTATCACATCCGTGTCACCGCCGATGGCGCCGATACCTGAGGTGTTTTCATAAGACCGGAATGTTATTTTAATAGCTCACGATTTGTATGTTTTCACACAAAAATTGGACTTACCTGGTTTCGAAACCCAGATTGCTTGCTAGCTTTATATCTTTAATAGAAACAACAACGAGCATAACCCACAACTCCACTAGAGGACAAGAAATCGGGTGCGTCAAATTTTTTATCGCACATTTACATTGTGAAATCACTACACAGGGTCGCATATTGTTTAGCTAAGATTTGTCATTAATGTTTGCCTTTCTTTATAACAACGAATTTGTTAGAATAGAGAGACAATCCCTAAATTTTAAATTGTAGATTTTATAAAATACGAATCCGAGGCGGCCTAATGCAAATTCATATTCGGTAAATATAATCTGAGTACTTATAAAGTTGGTTAAAAGAATGTATACCGGGAAAAAATAGAGATAATAATAATAATAAAAACAACTTAAAGTTAACTTATCCCATGACATTTAAAAATAACTGGCACACTAATTAAGAACAGTGGGTTTGAATCCTTGTATCTTCCAAAACAATTTAAAATAACCAACATGTCACTTGTCTTTCCGTTTCTTGGCTATTCTGTTATTATTTCATGCTTCAGAAGATTAGAAAAAACGGGTAAGAACCACAGTTCTGACGCCTCCATCAGAAACATCACAGTTACATAGTGGACTATGGAAAGGTTGCGTAAAACCTTAAATGTTCGAAGAATAAATTATGTAATGCCATTAAATATTTTAAAACGAATCAAACATGCCAGAAGGTCCAGCGCAAACTACAACCACGCAAGAAGGGAACCCCCCGAACTGCCGAACTAATTGTTGAACCCGTGAAAATATGGTCCGAAGTAGCACGTAGAACTATTTCTATGGTAATTTACGCACTAGATCCGATCTCCGTCATCCGATTTCGGAAAGAAATATGACGGATCTAGTGCGTAAATTACAATAGAAATAGTTATACGGCTACTTCGGACCATATTTTTACGGATTCGGATCGGACGTAGTGCGAAACCGCTCTTAAGATGGCGAAAAAATTCCTAAGCTGACTTCTACTGGAACATGTGTTAATGGTCTGATGAAACCAAAAACGAACAGAACAGGATCTGACGGTCAAATCTACGTAGATTTAATCGTCAGATCCTATTCTATTTATTTGACGTACGTATTGTCGACCATCACATACGGCGTTTAATCTCAAGTATACTACCGTATCAGTGAAACATGGTGGCGGAAATATTAAATTGTGGGGTTGTTTTTCTTGGCATGGCGTGGGACCATTGGTGCGAATTGACGGTATTATGAACCGGCACGCCTACCGAGATATTTTGGAGAACACCATGTTGCCATATGCTCAAGGAAATTTAACTGTAGTTTGGGAGTTTCAATAAAACAACGACCCCAAACACACTTGTAGTTAATGGCACATAATATTTCAGCCTACCCCAGTTAAACCAAACCACTAATTTATGAAATTATTATGAAAAACAAACAAACACAACATTCCATAGACAAAATATTGGCTGAACACGGTCATTCTGTGCTCCGTTTAACCCCAGCCCAGCAAGACTTCAACCCTATTCAAAATATATTGGCTTAATTAAAACAATAGGCACGAAGCCCAGCAAAACATTGACCTGAGTAGGAATGCTGTACAAATGATACTGCAAGAAAAAGTCAATATGACCGGCCTAGAACATTTGACATCAGTTCTATACAGAGTGTAACAAAAATACTGGTGATCCGTTTAAGAGCATCATTGGGTACTTTCCTGGGTAAAAAAAATATAAATTCTATTTAGTCCGTCAGTTAGATTATCAAAAAATATTGGACACGTATTTTTTATTTTGTCAATTAAACAAAAATTGGTGAAGATATAGCCCGTTAAAGTTCCACGTGACGTCACATTACACTAAAAATTGTACTGAAATGTGACGTCACGCGGAACTTTAACGGGCTATATCTTCACCAATTTTTATTTGATTGACAAAATAAAAAATATGTGTCCAATATTTTTTGATAATCTAACTGACGGACTAAATATATTTTTTTAGGAAAGTAGCCAATTGGTACCGTATTACGAGTAAGAAAAAGTAGGAGAAAAATTTTTTGGACGCGAAATTTTTTTTTGTATGTGGCACGTCTAAGCCGGCCAACCCTCCATATAATTTCTGACAAAATGAAAAAAAAAACGAAAGGTATGACATCCCCATAGTCATTTAGCTTACTAATAAAGTCATCTCTCACTGAGGTTATCGATCAAATCTTGTGCATAGAACAGTCAGCTGCAGAGAAAAAGACCACCAAACTTTGTATGCAGAGGGGGGTCTTTTTCTCTGCAGCTGACCGTACTATTCATTTCATATTGAAGTTTATTCTACAATACATTTTGTACGGTAAGTTTTTAAAGTAAGAAGAACAGCAGTATCACATCCGTGTCACCGCCGATGGCGCCGATACCTGAGGTGTTTTCATAAGACCGGAATGTTATTTTAATAGCTCACGATTTGTATGTTTTCACACAAAAATTGGACTTACCTGGTTTCGAAACCCAGATTGCTTGCTAGCTTTATATCTTTAATAGAAACAACAACGAGCATAACCCACAACTCCACTAGAGGACAAGAAATCGGGTGCGTCAAATTTTTTATCGCACATTTACATTGTGAAATCACTACACAGGGTCGCATATTGTTTAGCTAAGATTTGTCATTAATGTTTGCCTTTCTTTATAACAACGAATTTGTTAGAATAGAGAGACAATCCCTAAATTTTAAATTGTAGATTTTATAAAATACGAATCCGAGGCGGCCTAATGCAAATTCATATTCGGTAAATATAATCTGAGTACTTATAAAGTTGGTTAAAAGAATGTATACCGGGAAAAAATAGAGATAATAATAATAATAAAAACAACTTAAAGTTAACTTATCCCATGACATTTAAAAATAACTGGCACACTAATTAAGAACAGTGGGTTTGAATCCTTGTATCTTCCAAAACAATTTAAAATAACCAACATGTCACTTGTCTTTCCGTTTCTTGGCTATTCTGTTATTATTTCATGCTTCAGAAGATTAGAAAAAACGGGTAAGAACCACAGTTCTGACGCCTCCATCAGAAACATCACAGTTACATAGTGGACTATGGAAAGGTTGCGTAAAACCTTAAATGTTCGAAGAATAAATTATGTAATGCCATTAAATATTTTAAAACGAATCAAACATGCCAGAAGGTCCAGCGCAAACTACAACCACGCAAGAAGGGAACTCCCCGAACTGCCGAACTAATTGTTGAACCCGTGAAAATATGGTCCGAAGTAGCACGTAGAACTATTTCTATGGTAATTTACGCACTAGATCCGATCTCCGTCATCCGATTTCGGAAAGAAATATGACGGATCTAGTGCGTAAATTACAATAGAAATAGTTATACGGCTACTTCGGACCATATTTTTACGGATTCGGATCGGACGTAGTGCGAAACCGCTCTTAAGATGGCGAAAAAATTCCTAAGCTGACTTCTACTGGAACATGTGTTAATGGTCTGATGAAACCAAAAACGAACAGAACAGGATCTGACGGTCAAATCTACGTAAATTTAATCGTCAGATCCTATTCTATTTATTTGACGTACGTATTGTCGACCATCACATACGGCGTTTAATCTCAAGTATACTACCGTATCAGTGAAACATGGTGGCGGAAATATTAAATTGTGGGGTTGTTTTTCTTGGCATGGCGTGGGACCATTGGTGCGAATTGACGGTATTATGAACCGGCACGCCTACCGAGATATTTTGGAGAACACCATGTTGCCATATGCTCAAGGAAATTTAACTGTAGTTTGGGAGTTTCAATAAAACAACGACCCCAAACACACTTGCGAAGTATGTAAAGGGCTGGTTCCATCGTAATTCTGTTTCTGTAATGACTTGGCCCACCTGAGTCCAAATCTCAACCCTATAAAGAAGCTCTGGAACGACGTCAAAAAAGCTCTCACATAACATTTTATTTTATAATTCATGAAATTCCACATATGTTCTTAATTAGTGTGCCAGTTTATTTTTCTATGTCATGGTACAAGTTAATTTCAAATATTTTTAATTAATAATCTATAAATTCATCCTGTTAAAACTTATTTTAACCAACTTCATATAAAACTCAAATTAAATAATATTTAAGGAATATGAATAAAACATTAAACATGAAAGTAAACTAGGCAATTAAATATTTAATTAGTAGGCCACTAGAGCCAGTGGAGGTGCAATGGCGGTCATTCTAATGAGTTTCAACAGGTTATGAGTAAATATTTTAGACCGGGTTGTAAGCAACGGGGATTTCAAAAAGTATATGTAGAATAAATAATATTTAAAGAAACTGAACAAAAACCTTCATCTATATATACTCTCTCTGTAAAATGCCATTAAAATAACGAGATCGAAAATACAACATTTTTCAACACACCACTGCAAGAAAAATACAAGCTAAGTATAAATCTTTACAAATCAGGAGCCAACAAATACTATCAAAATTGTATGATTCAAAATATTATTCAATAATATATTTGTTCGAATTTCGGACCATTTTTATTGCGATATAATCAGAAGTATGGTACAAGAATTCCGTCACAAATTTGAAAAAAAAAATGCGATACAAACTTGAAGCTATTCATTAAAATTCACTATGGTAAAACTCACCACAATCTAAAACCTTTAATGAAATGGCATGATGTGCAACTGATATAACGTATATATGTATAATATAAAAAAATATAAAAATGAAGGAACAAAAACAGTATGTTTGAACGAATAGCATACATATTTACACTCTTCTTAAGTAAATATTGGTCCGACTTTTTCAACGCAGGAATTTAAAAGAATTTCCAAAGGACAATGTTTCATTTTAGCCCACGCCGGAAGTGAAATCGGCTTTATTCCTAGTGCGTCGCTTTGTAAAATTCAACATATACATTACGTGAATATCACAAAGAGATGAGTAACGAAAATTACAAATCAGTCAATTCCTGCCAACAAATTCAATAATAGTCCAACACGCCGAAAACCCGCTAAATACTCATACCAGCAACACATGGTAGTTAATGGCACATAATATTTCAGCCTACCCCAGTTAAACCAAACCACTAATTTATGAAATTACTAGCTGTGCCCGCGGCTCCGCCCGCGTGGAATTCGGTCTGTGTCAGTAAGCGGCTAATTCACCCCTAATTTCTCTCCCGCTACCCTGGAGGCGGAACTTGAAGTAAAGTTGACAGATGAATACGCTAGAGGACAGTAGTCCTAATAAAATATTTTACGATTACCACTAAATGAAACTACACTCAAAAATGAATACTTTTTTATATCATATTTTTTGGGGGGCAGAGTTTCATTAATTTTCATACGTTTTTACCACACTGTTACCACACAGATAATACACTGATGTTACGTTACTGGTTGTAATAATGGTGGTAATTACATACGGTTCCGAACGCGGAATAGAGGATTTATGATATTGGTGTAGATCAAGATATTTATTCTTCAATGTAAGCACATTACAATGCACTAATGCACTAATGAACGTCAGAGAAAAATAAAATACGTGAGTGTCGTGGAACACTCGAGTGAAACGAAGTTATGTTATTTTATTTTATTTTATTTTTGACTTTTTCGTAAATTTTGTGATTTTTTTTTTTTGTATATTTTTGAAATTTTGGTAACATTGGTAATATTGGTAATTTTGGAAATTTTGGAAATTTTGGAAATTTTGGAAATTTTGGAAATGTTAGAAATTTTGAAAATTTTGAAATTTTGGAAATTTTGGAAATTTTTGAAATTTAGCCATTTTTGACATTTTTGACTTTTTTTTACTTTTAGGTTCTCGACTTTTTTCACTTCTCACTTTCACTACACTTCACTTTATTCTATTTTATATATTTTTTATTTCATTCCATTTTACATGTTTCTCAATCGTATGGGTGTCGCGTTTGCGTGACGTGACGCATTTTCGTGACGGTCACGTGCCTTTTTTTCGCCTAGCCATCCGCGAACCGTCCGAGAAGGAACTTCGTTCCAAAACTACCACCGGTTCTAGCCCTACACCTCTGGCCCAAGAAGTATTATGACCGAAAAGAAACTCGACGGGACTTATTTTTTTCACAACAGTAATACATTAATATTAGATCTTAAAGATGCAAAATAATGCGTAGTTCTTCAAGAAGACATATCAGAACAGCTTGAGAGACAGATAATGTACCTATTGTTTAATTATAAAGAAAAATAAACCCTAATCTGACTGCTTCACAAAACGTTTGATATGTTTTCCTACCTAAACGGTGTCCTATAAATGTTAGATAATTTTGTAGTAGTTTTTTGGTTTGGGCCATGCAACTTTGTCCGTCATATATAGTCCTCGAACCTGCAATAACCCTTTGACATTCATGACATTTTCAAATATTTCTTAAGAGCGGGTAAAGGCAAATTGAAAGCATCGACGGGTAACATGTTATAAATATGAACACCTTGACCAAAACATTACAAATTATTTCAATACCAAATTTCATCTAAATACGTACAGCGGTTATTGGTTGTTTCTTCCCCATGTAAACTTCCACCCCTTTTGCATTCGCTTAAGGGATAATTTCCGAGATAAACAGACAAAAATTCTAAAAATTATTGGAACGTGTTCTGTTATCGATTCTAAGTATCCCCAGCCAACTTTCTTTCGAATATATTCCATGAACAGACGTTCGATCCTCTTCAGTTTTATTATATGTATAGATAGTTTTTATTGAAAGTACCTTTCAGACTTCACTTCCATTATTTTTTTCAAATTTTTTGGACCTACGGTTCTAATTTAAGGTGGGGGGGGGGGGGGGGGGGGCTTTTTTGAAGATGAAACTATCCTTTGTCCTTTCTCGAGACCCATACTATCTCTATACCAATTTTCATCTAAATCAGTTCAGCGGTAAAAAAATCCTCATACCAACTTCCAACCCCCTTTTCACCCCCACAAGGGTTTGAAAACTGTCCTATGACGTTTCTCGAGACTCAAATTATCTCCATACTCATTTCTATTTAAATCGTTTCAGCGGTTAAAAATTCTCCATACAAACTTTTAACCCCATTTTCACCCCCACCAGGGTTGATTTTTGGGATCAAAACTATATATTATCCTTTCCCGGGACTCAAACTATCTATACAAAATTTCATCAAAATCCGTTCAGCCGTTTTCACGTGATGCGCGGTCAAATAAACAGACAAACAGATAAACAGATAAACAGACAAAAATTCTAAAAATTGTTGGATCGTGTTCTGTTATCGATTCTAAGTATCCCCAGACAACTTTTTTTCGATTATCTTCCATGTACAGACTTTCGACCCTCTTCAGCTTTATTATATGTATAGATTATGAAAAACAAACAAACACAACATTCCATAGACAAAATATTGGCTGAACACGGTCATTCTGTGCTCCGTTTAACCCCAGCCCAGCAAGACTTCAACCCTATTCAAAATATATTGGCTTAATTAAAACAATAGGCACGAAGCCCAGCAAAACATTGACCTGAGTAGGAATGCTGTACAAATGATACTGCAAGAAAAAGTCAATATGACCGGCCTAGAACATTTGACATCAGTTCTATACATAGTGTAACAAAAATACTGGTGATCCGTTTAAGAGCATCATTGGGTACTTTCCTGGGTAAAAAAAATATAAATTCTATTTAGTCCGTCAGTTAGATTATCAAAAAATATTGGACACGTATTTTTTATTTTGTCAATTAAACAAAAATTGGTGAAAATATAGCCCGTTAAAGTTCCACGTGAAGTCACATTACACTAAAAATTGTACTGAAATGTGACGTCACGCGGAACTTTAACGGGCTATATCTTCACCAATTTTTATTTGATTGACAAAATAAAAAATATGTGTCCAATATTTTTTGATAATCTAACTGACGGACTAAATATTTTTTTTTAGGAAAGTAGCCAATTGGTATCGTATTACGAGTAAGGAAAAGTAGGAGAAAAATTTTTTGGACGCGAAATTTTTTTTTGTATGTGGCACGTCTAAGCCGGCCAACCCTCCATATAATTTCTGACAAAATGAGAAAAAAAACGAAAGGTATGACATCCCATAGTCATTTAGCTTACTAATAAAGTCATCTCTCACTGAGGTTATCGATCAAATCTTGTGCATAGAACAGTCAGCTGCAGAGAAAAAGACCACCAAACTTTGTATGCAGAGGGGGGTCTTTTTCTCTGCAGCTGACCGTACTATTCATTTCATATTGAAGTTTATTCTACAATACTTTTTGTACGGTAAGTTTTTAAAGTAAGAAGAACAGCAGTATCACATCCGTGTCACCGCCGATGGCGCCGATACCTGAGGTGTTTTCATAAGACCGGAATGTTATTTTAATAGCTCACGATTTGTATGTTTTCACACAAAAATTGGACTTACCTGGTTTCGAAACCCAGATTGCTTGCTAGCTTTATATCTTTAATAGAAACAACAACGAGCATAACCCACAACTCCACTAGAGGACAAGAAATCGGGTGCGTCAAATTTTTTATCGCACATTTACATTGTGAAATCACTACACAGGGTCGCATATTGTTTAGCTAAGATTTGTCATTAATGTTTGCCTTTCTTTATAACAACGAATTTGTTAGAATAGAGAGACAATCCCTAAATTTTAAATTGTAGATTTTATAAAATACGAATCCGAGGCGGCCTAATGCAAATTCATATTCGGTAAATATAATCTGAGTACTTATAAAGTTGGTTAAAAGAATGTATACCGGGAAAAAATAGAGATAATAATAATAATAAAAACAACTTAAAGTTAACTTATCCCATGACATTTAAAAATAACTGGCACACTAATTAAGAACAGTGGGTTTGAATCCTTGTATCTTCCAAAACAATTTAAAATAACCAACATGTCACTTGTCTTTCCGTTTCTTGGCTATTCTGTTATTATTTCATGCTTCAGAAGATTAGAAAAAACGGGTAAGAACCACAGTTCTGACGCCTCCATCAGAAACATCACAGTTACATAGTGGACTATGGAAAGGTTGCGTAAAACCTTAAATGTTCGAAGAATAAATTATGTAATGCCATTAAATATTTTAAAACGAATCAAACATGCCAGAAGGTCCAGCGCAAACTACAACCACGCAAGAAGGGAACCCCCCGAACTGCCGAACTAATTGTTGAACCCGTGAAAATATGGTCCGAAGTAGCACGTAGAACTATTTCTATGGTAATTTACGCACTAGATCCGATCTCCGTCATCCGATTTCGGAAAGAAATATGACGGATCTAGTGCGTAAATTACAATAGAAATAGTTATACGGCTACTTCGGACCATATTTTTACGGATTCGGATCGGACGTAGTGCGAAACCGCTCTTAAGATGGCGAAAAAATTCCTAAGCTGACTTCTACTGGAACATGTGTTAATGGTCTGATGAAACCAAAAACGAACAGAACAGGATCTGACGGTCAAATCTACGTAAATTTAATCGTCAGATCCTATTCTATTTATTTGACGTACGTATTGTCGACCATCACATACGGCGTTTAATCTCAAGTATACTACCGTATCAGTGAAACATGGTGGCGGAAATATTAAATTGTGGGGTTGTTTTTCTTGGCATGGCGTGGGACCATTGGTGCGAATTGACGGTATTATGAACCGGCACGCCTACCGAGATATTTTGGAGAACACCATGTTGCCATATGCTCAAGGAAATTTAACTGTAGTTTGGGAGTTTCAATAAAACAACGACCCCAAACACACTTGCGAAGTATGTAAAGGGCTGGTTCCATCGTAATTCTGTTTCTGTAATGACTTGGCCCACCTGAGTCCAAATCTCAACCCTATAAAGAAGCTCTGGAACGACGTCAAAAAAGCTCTCACATAACATTTTATTTTATAATTCATGAAATTCCACATATGTTCTTAATTAGTGTGCCAGTTTATTTTTCTATGTCATGGTACAAGTTAATTTCAAATATTTTTAATTAATAATCTATAAATTCATCCTGTTAAAACTTATTTTAACCAACTTCATATAAAACTCAAATTAAATAATATTTAAGGAATATGAATAAAACTTTAAACATGAAAGTAAACTAGGCAATTAAATATATATATATATGTCAATGCTGTTCTTAATTAGTAGGCCACTAGAGCCAGTGGAGGTGCAATGGCGGTCATTCTAATGAGTTTCAACAGGTTATGAGTAAATATTTTAGACCGGGTTGTAAGCAACGGGGATTTCAAAAAGTATATGTAGAATAAATAATATTTAAAGAACTGAAAATATACTTCAGAAAAAGTGACCAAACCCTCCGGTGTCCGAGGGCGAGGGGCGAGTTTATATATAGTAGTGTAACTACTTAAAAATTGCAAATCAAAAAATATTGAACAAAATAATTTGATTTGCTTCAAGATTAATATTTAAAGAAACTGAACAAAAACCTTCATCTATATATACTCTCTCTGTAAAATGCCATTAAAATAACGAGATCGAAAATACAACATTTTTCAACACACCACTGCAAGAAAAATACAAGCTAAGTATAAATCTTTACAAATCAGGAGCCAACAAATACTATCAAAATTGTATGATTCAAAATATTATTCAATAATATATTTGTTCGAATTTCGGACCATTTTTATTGCGATATAATCAGAAGTATGGTACAAGAATTCCGTCACAAATTTGAAAAAAAAAATGCGATACAAACTTGAAGCTATTCATTAAAATTCACTATGGTAAAACTCACCACAATCTAAAACCTTTAATGAAATGGCATGATGTGCAACTGATATAACGTATATATGTATAATATAAAAAAATATAAAAATGAAGGAACAAAAACAGTATGTTTGAACGAATAGCATACATATTTACACTCTTCTTAAGTAAATATTGGTCCGACTTTTTCAACGCAGGAATTTAAAAGAATTTCCAAAGGACAATGTTTCATTTTAGCCCACGCCGGAAGTGAAATCGGCTTTATTCCTAGTGCGTCGCTTTGTAAAATTCAACATATACATTACGTGAATATCACAAAGAGATGAGTAACGAAAATTACAAATCAGTCAATTCCTGCCAACAAATTCAATAATAGTCCAACACGCCGAAAACCCGCTAAATACTCATACCAGCAACACATGGTAGTTAATGGCACATAATATTTCAGCCTACCCCAGTTAAACCAAACCACTAATTTATGAAATTATTATGAAAAACAAACAAACACAACATTCCATAGACAAAATATTGGCTGAACACGGTCATTCTGTGCTCCGTTTAACCCCAGCCCAGCAAGACTTCAACCCTATTCAAAATATATTGGCTTAATTAAAACAATAGGCACGAAGCCCAGCAAAACATTGACCTGAGTAGGAATGCTGTACAAATGATACTGCAAGAAAAAGTCAATATGACCGGCCTAGAACATTTGACATCAGTTCTATACAGAGTGTAACAAAAATACTGGTGATCCGTTTAAGAGCATCATTGGGTACTTTCCTGGGTAAAAAAAATATAAATTCTATTTAGTCCGTCAGTTAGATTATCAAAAAATATTGGACACGTATTTTTTATTTTGTCAATTAAACAAAAATTGGTGAAAATATAGCCCGTTAAAGTTCCACGTGAAGTCACATTACACTAAAAATTGTACTGAAATGTGACGTCACGCGGAACTTTAACGGGCTATATCTTCACCAATTTTTATTTGATTGACAAAATAAAAAATATGTGTCCAATATTTTTTGATAATCTAACTGACGGACTAAATATATTTTTTTAGGAAAGTAGCCAATTGGTATCGTATTACGAGTAAGGAAAAGTAGGAGAAAAATTTTTTGGACGCGAAATTTTTTTTTGTATGTGGCACGTCTAAGCCGGCCAACCCTCCATATAATTTATGACAAAATGAGAAAAAAAACGAAAGGTATGACATCCCATAGTCATTTAGCTTACTAATAAAGTCATCTCTCACTGAGGTTATCGATCAAATCTTGTGCATAGAACAGTCAGCTGCAGAGAAAAAGACCACCAAACTTTGTATGCAGAGGGGGGTCTTTTTCTCTGCAGCTGACCGTACTATTCATTTCATATTGAAGTTTATTCTACAATACTTTTTGTACGGTAAGTTTTTAAAGTAAGAAGAACAGCAGTATCACATCCGTGTCACCGCCGATGGCGCCGATACCTGAGGTGTTTTCATAAGACCGGAATGTTATTTTAATAGCTCACGATTTGTATGTTTTCACACAAAAATTGGACTTACCTGGTTTCGAAACCCAGATTGCTTGCTAGCTTTATATCTTTAATAGAAACAACAACGAGCATAACCCACAACTCCACTAGAGGACAAGAAATCGGGTGCGTCAAATTTTTTATCGCACATTTACATTGTGAAATCACTACACAGGGTCGCATATTGTTTAGCTAAGATTTGTCATTAATGTTTGCCTTTCTTTATAACAACGAATTTGTTAGAATAGAGAGACAATCCCTAAATTTTAAATTGTAGATTTTATAAAATACGAATCCGAGGCGGCCTAATGCAAATTCATATTCGGTAAATATAATCTGAGTACTTATAAAGTTGGTTAAAAGAATGTATACCGGGAAAAAATAGAGATAATAATAATAATAAAAACAACTTAAAGTTAACTTATCCCATGACATTTAAAAATAACTGGCACACTAATTAAGAACAGTGGGTTTGAATCCTTGTATCTTCCAAAACAATTTAAAATAACCAACATGTCACTTGTCTTTCCGTTTCTTGGCTATTCTGTTATTATTTCATGCTTCAGAAGATTAGAAAAAACGGGTAAGAACCACAGTTCTGACGCCTCCATCAGAAACATCACAGTTACATAGTGGACTATGGAAAGGTTGCGTAAAACCTTAAATGTTCGAAGAATAAATTATGTAATGCCATTAAATATTTTAAAACGAATCAAACATGCCAGAAGGTCCAGCGCAAACTACAACCACGCAAGAAGGGAACCCCCCGAACTGCCGAACTAATTGTTGAACCCGTGAAAATATGGTCCGAAGTAGCACGTAGAACTATTTCTATGGTAATTTACGCACTAGATCCGATCTCCGTCATCCGATTTCGGAAAGAAATATGACGGATCTAGTGCGTAAATTACAATAGAAATAGTTATACGGCTACTTCGGACCATATTTTTACGGATTCGGATCGGACGTAGTGCGAAACCGCTCTTAAGATGGCGAAAAAATTCCTAAGCTGACTTCTACTGGAACATGTGTTAATGGTCTGATGAAACCAAAAACGAACAGAACAGGATCTGACGGTCAAATCTACGTAGATTTAATCGTCAGATCCTATTCTATTTATTTGACGTACGTATTGTCGACCATCACATACGGCGTTTAATCTCAAGTATACTACCGTATCAGTGAAACATGGTGGCGGAAATATTAAATTGTGGGGTTGTTTTTCTTGGCATGGCGTGGGACCATTGGTGCGAATTGACGGTATTATGAACCGGCACGCCTACCGAGATATTTTGGAGAACACCATGTTGCCATATGCTCAAGGAAATTTAACTGTAGTTTGGGAGTTTCAATAAAACAACGACCCCAAACACACTTGCGAAGTATGTAAAGGGCTGGTTCCATCGTAATTCTGTTTCTGTAATGACTTGGCCCACCTGAGTCCAAATCTCAACCCTATAAAGAAGCTCTGGAACGACGTCAAAAAAGCTCTCACATAACATTTTATTTTATAATTCATGAAATTCCACATATGTTCTTAATTAGTGTGCCAGTTTATTTTTCTATGTCATGGTACAAGTTAATTTCAAATATTTTTAATTAATAATCTATAAATTCATCCTGTTAAAACTTATTTTAACCAACTTCATATAAAACTCAAATTAAATAATATTTAAGGAATATGAATAAAACTTTAAACATGAAAGTAAACTAGGCAATTAAATATATATTATATATATATGTCAATGCTGTTCTTAATTAGTAGGCCACTAGAGCCAGTGGAGGTGCAATGGCGGTCATTCTAATGAGTTTCAACAGGTTATGAGTAAATATTTTAGACCGGGTTGTAAGCAACGGGGATTTCAAAAAGTATATGTAGAATAAATAATATTTAAAGAAACTGAACAAAAACCTTCATCTATATATACTCTCTCTGTAAAATGCCATTAAAATAACGAGATCGAAAATACAACATTTTTCAACACACCACTGCAAGAAAAATACAAGCTAAGTATAAATCTTTACAAATCAGGAGCCAACAAATACTATCAAAATTGTATGATTCAAAATATTATTCAATAATATATTTGTTCGAATTTCGGACCATTTTTATTGCGATATAATCAGAAGTATGGTACAAGAATTCCGTCACAAATTTGAAAAAAAAAATGCGATACAAACTTGAAGCTATTCATTAAAATTCACTATGGTAAAACTCACCACAATCTAAAACCTTTAATGAAATGGCATGATGTGCAACTGATATAACGTATATATGTATAATATAAAAAAATATAAAAATGAAGGAACAAAAACAGTATGTTTGAACGAATAGCATACATATTTACACTCTTCTTAAGTAAATATTGGTCCGACTTTTTCAACGCAGGAATTTAAAAGAATTTCCAAAGGACAATGTTTCATTTTAGCCCACGCCGGAAGTGAAATCGGCTTTATTCCTAGTGCGTCGCTTTGTAAAATTCAACATATACATTACGTGAATATCACAAAGAGATGAGTAACGAAAATTACAAATCAGTCAATTCCTGCCAACAAATTCAATAATAGTCCAACACGCCGAAAACCCGCTAAATACTCATACCAGCAACACATGGTAGTTAATGGCACATAATATTTCAGCCTACCCCAGTTAAACCAAACCACTAATTTATGAAATTATTATGAAAAACAAACAAACACAACATTCCATAGACAAAATATTGGCTGAACACGGTCATTCTGTGCTCCGTTTAACCCCAGCCCAGCAAGACTTCAACCCTATTCAAAATATATTGGCTTAATTAAAACAATAGGCACGAAGCCCAGCAAAACATTGACCTGAGTAGGAATGCTGTACAAATGATACTGCAAGAAAAAGTCAATATGACCGGCCTAGAACATTTGACATCAGTTCTATACAGAGTGTAACAAAAATACTGGTGATCCGTTTAAGAGCATCATTGGGTACTTTCCTGGGTAAAAAAAATATAAATTCTATTTAGTCCGTCAGTTAGATTATCAAAAAATATTGGACACGTATTTTTTATTTTGTCAATTAAACAAAAATTGGTGAAGATATAGCCCGTTAAAGTTCCACGTGAAGTCACATTACACTAAAAATTGTACTGAAATGTGACGTCACGCGGAACTTTAACGGGCTATATCTTCACCAATTTTTATTTGATTGACAAAATAAAAAATATGTGTCCAATATTTTTTGATAATCTAACTGACGGACTAAATATATTTTTTTAGGAAAGTAGCCAATTGGTATCGTATTACGAGTAAGGAAAAGTAGGAGAAAAATTTTTTGGACGCGAAATTTTTTTTTGTATGTGGCACGTCTAAGCCGGCCAACCCTCCATATAATTTCTGACAAAATGAGAAAAAAAACGAAAGGTATGACATCCCATAGTCATTTAGCTTACTAATAAAGTCATCTCTCACTGAGGTTATCGATCAAATCTTGTGCATAGAACAGTCAGCTGCAGAGAAAAAGACCACCAAACTTTGTATGCAGAGGGGGGTCTTTTTCTCTGCAGCTGACCGTACTATTCATTTCATATTGAAGTTTATTCTACAATACTTTTTGTACGGTAAGTTTTTAAAGTAAGAAGAACAGCAGTATCACATCCGTGTCACCGCCGATGGCGCCGATACCTGAGGTGTTTTCATAAGACCGGAATGTTATTTTAATAGCTCACGATTTGTATGTTTTCACACAAAAATTGGACTTACCTGGTTTCGAAACCCAGATTGCTTGCTAGCTTTATATCTTTAATAGAAACAACAACGAGCATAACCCACAACTCCACTAGAGGACAAGAAATCGGGTGCGTCAAATTTTTTATCGCACATTTACATTGTGAAATCACTACACAGGGTCGCATATTGTTTAGCTAAGATTTGTCATTAATGTTTGCCTTTCTTTATAACAACGAATTTGTTAGAATAGAGAGACAATCCCTAAATTTTAAATTGTAGATTTTATAAAATACGAATCCGAGGCGGCCTAATGCAAATTCATATTCGGTAAATATAATCTGAGTACTTATAAAGTTGGTTAAAAGAATGTATACCGGGAAAAAATAGAGATAATAATAATAATAAAAACAACTTAAAGTTAACTTATCCCATGACATTTAAAAATAACTGGCACACTAATTAAGAACAGTGGGTTTGAATCCTTGTATCTTCCAAAACAATTTAAAATAACCAACATGTCACTTGTCTTTCCGTTTCTTGGCTATTCTGTTATTATTTCATGCTTCAGAAGATTAGAAAAAACGGGTAAGAACCACAGTTCTGACGCCTCCATCAGAAACATCACAGTTACATAGTGGACTATGGAAAGGTTGCGTAAAACCTTAAATGTTCGAAGAATAAATTATGTAATGCCATTAAATATTTTAAAACGAATCAAACATGCCAGAAGGTCCAGCGCAAACTACAACCACGCAAGAAGGGAACCCCCCGAACTGCCGAACTAATTGTTGAACCCGTGAAAATATGGTCCGAAGTAGCACGTAGAACTATTTCTATGGTAATTTACGCACTAGATCCGATCTCCGTCATCCGATTTCGGAAAGAAATATGACGGATCTAGTGCGTAAATTACAATAGAAATAGTTATACGGCTACTTCGGACCATATTTTTACGGATTCGGATCGGACGTAGTGCGAAACCGCTCTTAAGATGGCGAAAAAATTCCTAAGCTGACTTCTACTGGAACATGTGTTAATGGTCTGATGAAACCAAAAACGAACAGAACAGGATCTGACGGTCAAATCTACGTAGATTTAATCGTCAGATCATATTCTATTTATTTGACGTACGTATTGTCGACCATCACATACGGCGTTTAATCTCAAGTATACTACCGTATCAGTGAAACATGGTGGCGGAAATATTAAATTGTGGGGTTGTTTTTCTTGGCATGGCGTGGGACCATTGGTGCGAATTGACGGTATTATGAACCGGCACGCCTACCGAGATATTTTGGAGAACACCATGTTGCCATATGCTCAAGGAAATTTAACTGTAGTTTGGGAGTTTCAATAAAACAACGACCCCAAACACACTTGCGAAGTATGTAAAGGGCTGGTTCCATCGTAATTCTGTTTCTGTAATGACTTGGCCCACCTGAGTCCAAATCTCAACCCTATAAAGAAGCTCTGGAACGACGTCAAAAAAGCTCTCACATAACATTTTATTTTATAATTCATGAAATTCCACATATGTTCTTAATTAGTGTGCCAGTTTATTTTTCTATGTCATGGTACAAGTTAATTTCAAATATTTTTAATTAATAATCTATAAATTCATCCTGTTAAAACTTATTTTAACCAACTTCATATAAAACTCAAATTAAATAATATTTAAGGAATATGAATAAAACTTTAAACATGAAAGTAAACTAGGCAATAAAATATATATTATATATATATATATATGTCAATGCTGTTCTTAATTAGTAGGCCACTAGAGCCAGTGGAGGTGCAATGGCGGTCATTCTAATGAGTTTCAACAGGTTATGAGTAAATATTTTAGACCGGGTTGTAAGCAACGGGGATTTCAAAAAGTATATGTAGAATAAATAATATTTAAAGAAACTGAACAAAAACCTTCATCTATATATACTCTCTCTGTAAAATGCCATTAAAATAACGAGATCGAAAATACAACATTTTTCAACACACCACTGCAAGAAAAATACAAGCTAAGTATAAATCTTTACAAATCAGGAGCCAACAAATACTATCAAAATTGTATGATTCAAAATATTATTCAATAATATATTTGTTCGAATTTCGGACCATTTTTATTGCGATATAATCAGAAGTATGGTACAAGAATTCCGTCACAAATTTGAAAAAAAAAATGCGATACAAACTTGAAGCTATTCATTAAAATTCACTATGGTAAAACTCACCACAATCTAAAACCTTTAATGAAATGGCATGATGTGCAACTGATATAACGTATATATGTATAATATAAAAAAATATAAAAATGAAGGAACAAAAACAGTATGTTTGAACGAATAGCATACATATTTACACTCTTCTTAAGTAAATATTGGTCCGACTTTTTCAACGCAGGAATTTAAAAGAATTTCCAAAGGACAATGTTTCATTTTAGCCCACGCCGGAAGTGAAATCGGCTTTATTCCTAGTGCGTCGCTTTGTAAAATTCAACATATACATTACGTGAATATCACAAAGAGATGAGTAACGAAAATTACAAATCAGTCAATTCCTGCCAACAAATTCAATAATAGTCCAACACGCCGAAAACCCGCTAAATACTCATACCAGCAACACATGATAGTTAATGGCACATAATATTTCAGCCTACCCCAGTTAAACCAAACCACTAATTTATGAAATTATTATGAAAAACAAACAAACACAACATTCCATAGACAAAATATTGGCTGAACACGGTCATTCTGTGCTCCGTTTAACCCCAGCCCAGCAAGACTTCAACCCTATTCAAAACATATTGGCTTAATTAAAACAATAGGCACGAAGCCCAGCAAAACATTGACCTGAGTAGGAATGCTGTAGAAATGATACTGCAAGAAAAAGTCAATATGAGCGGCCTAGAACATTTGACATCAGTTCTATACAGAGTGTAACAAAAATACTGGTGATCCGTTTAAGAGCATAATTGGGTACTTTCCTGGGTAAACAAAATATAAATTCTATTTAGTCCGTCAGTCAGATTATCAAAAAATATTGGACACGTATTTTTTATTTTGTCAATTAAACAAAAATTGGTGAAGATATAGCCCGTTAAAGTTCCGCGTGACGTCACATTTCAGTACAATTTTTAGTGTAATGTGACGTCACGTGGAACTTTAACGGGCTATATCGTCAGTTAGATTATCAAAAAATATATGTGTCCAATATTTTTTGATAATCTAACTGACGGACTGAATATATTTTTTTAGGAAAGTAGCCAATTGGTATCGTATTACGAGTAAGAAAAAGTAGGAGAAAAATTTTTTGGACGCGAAATTTTTTTTTGTATGTGGCACGTCTAAGCCGGCCAACCCTCCATATAATTGAGAGGGGGGTCTTTTTCTCTGCAGCTGACCGTACTATTCATTTCATATTGAAGTTTATTCTACAATACTTTTTGTACGGTAAGTTTTTAAAGTTTTAAAGTAAGAAGAACAGCAGTATCACATCCGTGTCACCGCCGATGGCGCCGATACCTGAGGTGTTTTCATAAGACCGGAATGTTATTTTAATAGCTCACGATTTGTATGTTTTCACACAAAAATTGGACTTACCTGGTTTCGAAACCCAGATTGCTTGCTAGCTTTATATCTTTAATAGAAACAACAACGAGCATAACCCACAACTCCACTAGAGGACAAGAAATCGGGTGCGTCAAATTTTTTATCGCACATTTACATTGTGAAATCACTACACAGGGTCGCATATTGTTTAGCTAAGATTTGTCATTAATGTTTGCCTTTCTTTATAACAACGAATTTGTTAGAATAGAGAGACAATCCCTAAATTTTAAATTGTAGATTTTATAAAATACGAATCCGAGGCGGCCTAATGCAAATTCATATTCGGTAAATATAATCTGAGTACTTATAAAGTTGGTTAAAAGAATGTATAGCGGGAAAAAATAGAGATAATAATAATAATAAAAACAACTTAAAGTTAACTTATCCCATGACATTTAAAAATAACTGGCACACTAATTAAGAACAGTGGGTTTGAATCCTTGTATCTTCCAAAACAATTTAAAATAACCAACATGTCACTTGTCTTTCCGTTTCTTGGCTATTCTGTTATTATTTCATGCTTCAGAAGATTAGAAAAAACGGGTAAGAACCACAGTTCTGACGCCTCCATCAGAAACATCACAGTAACATAGTGGACTATGGAAAGGTTGCGTAAAACCTTAAATGTTCGAAGAATAAATTATGTAATGCCATTAAATATTTTAAAACGAATCAAACATGCCAGAAGGTCTAGCGCAAACTACAACCACGCAAGAAGGGAACCCCCCGAACTGCCGAACTAATTGTTGAACCCGTGAAAATATGGTCCGAAGTAGCACGTAGAACTATTTCTATGGTAATTTACGCACTAGATCCGATCTCCGTCATCCGATTTCGGAAAGAAATATGACGGATCTAGTGCGTAAATTACAATAGAAATAGTTCTACGGCTACTTCGGACCATATTTTTACGGATTCGGATCGGACGTAGTGCGAAACCGCTCTTAAGATGGCGAAAAAATTCCTAAGCTGACTTCTACTGGAACATGTGTTATGGTCTGATGAAACCAAAAACGAACAGAATAGGATCTGACGGTCAAATCTACGTAGATTTAATCGTCAGATCCTATTCTATTTATTTGACGTACGTATTGTCGACCATCACATACGGCGTTTAATCTCAAGTATACTACCGTATCAGTGAAACATGGTGGCGGAAATATTAAATTGTGGGGTTGTTTTTCTTGGCATGGCGTGGGACCATTGGTGCGAATTGACGGTATTATGAACCGGCACGCCTACCGAGATATTTTGGAGAACACCATGTTTCCATATGCTCAAGGAAATTTAACTGTTGTTTGGGAGTTTCAATAAAACAACGACCCCAAACACACTGCGAAGTATGTAAAGGGCTGGTTCCATCGTAATTCTGTTTCTGTAATGACTTGGCCCACCTGAGTCCAAATCTCAACCCTATAAAGAAGCTCTGGAACGACGTCAAAAAAGCTCTCACATAACATTTTATTTTATAATTCATGAAATTCCACATATGTTCTTAATTAGTGTGCCAGTTTATTTTTCTATGTCATGGTACAAGTTAATTTCAAATATTTTTAATTAATAATCTATAAATTCATCCTGTTAAAACTTATTTTAACCAACTTCATATAAAACTCAAATTAAATAATATTTAAGGAATATGAATAAAACTTTAAACATGAAAGTAAACTAGGCAATTAAATATATATATATATATATGTTAATGCTGTTCTTAATTAGTAGGCCACTGGAGCCAGTGGAGGTGCAATGGCGGTCATTCTAATGAATTTCAACAGGTTATGAGCATGAAGCTAAATACAATCTGGAGGTCATACTTCGACCGCAAAGTGAGGCCGAAAGAGATGGTAATGTGGGGGGCTGCATCTCATTCTAAGTAGAGTGACCATATGTACTATGATGTATGTGGGATTGGGATAGTATGAAGATAAATATAAAATTAAATATGCTTGTCGTCTAGTAAGTATTGTCCAGAAAGAGAAGTCTCATAGTTCATATGGGAACGTATACATTCTACTGACTTAAGGAGCTTGCCACTTCAGATACGTTGACGCAATAATGAGCAGAGAACCCCTCTAATTAGTTTACTATTTTAAACTTATTGCTAGATCCAGGCATCTGGCAGCTATTTATCGGAGAACGTCAGAGTGACAGACCAGCAAAATATTTCACTTAATAGGTAAAAACTGTCGAAGCCTATCGCTAATATAATAACAAAAAAGTAAAAACATTGCGTATCGCTACGGAAAACAGTAGGTAGGCAACAAACAATACAATAACGTAACGTCATTTTGCACTATTTTCCCCCAACAGAAACTCCTGAAAATGATATAATCTTATTAATTACATGATACTGCACTGCATCAAACCTAGAACTGTAAGATATTTATTTCTTACAACTCGTTTGCATAACACCGATGAACAATTGCCAGATGTCCGCGTCTTAAAATAGGGGATAGTTAGTGTAGCAAACTAAAAATAAGTAAGTACAGGGGGTTCGTGGCTCTCACTATTGCGTCATATCTGATGTGGACAGTTCTCCGACTTTAATATACTTAAAGGTAAATAAAGAAAACATCAATAACATTAAACTGCTCAATGATTGACTGGAAGAGATCTCTTCCATGTACAAATATTGTATATTCTTCCTGTTTTATTTTTCTTTGTTGTACAAATGTTGTACAATAAAGTATATTTTAACGGCCTCCTAGCCTAGTCGGTAGTGACCCTGCCTATGAAGCAGGAGGTCGCGGGTTCGAATATTGGTCATGGATATTTGTTCCTGAGTTATGGATGTTTTCTATGTATTTAAGTATTTATATGTATATATCTATTACATATATCGTCTAGTACCCACAACACAAGCCTTATTGAGCTTACTGTGGGACTAGGTTGATTTGTGTAAGATTGTCCCATAATATATATTTATTTATTTATTACGTATACTGCCACTACTATAATATTTGTATGGCCTTGTGCCATTTTAGGACCCTTTCGAAAGGGCCTAAAAAGACCCGCGGGCCACTCCTGTCCTGTGTAAGTAATACTTAGGAACAGACCATGTACTTATGTATATTTCTGTAAAAACAACAAAACCGACCCGCAGCTTGCCGACATCATAGTCACCCTATTGTTTGACAATCTTAACTTGTTGTTAAATCGTAAAGTGGATTACCGGTGAAAGGAAAGTCTACTTTATTGTAAAGTCTCACCCCTGCACCCTTTTACGCAACATATCTTGACCATTTTTACTTAAAAATTTTGTTACGAAATGTTGTTGAGCTGAGCGGCGTCATTTGAAATAATATCAGTGACATATTATGTCAGTGATGGGACTGATGGGATGGGGATACCGTATTTCAAATATTACAAAACTTACTACTGTCTGCAATATTAATTGCAATTCTTTAATTTAATGAATGAATAATATTTACGTCGTAAAAAAATTCAAAGCAGCTAAAAGGGAACAAAGTATTAATTCAAATCTTGCAATAAATTATTATAAGTAGGAAGTAACTTCTAGTGTGTCACTAAAATAAATGTAGATAAATAAAACCACATTGGTAAGTTTCATAAGTTGGCAGCATTGTGCGAGTGAGACACCGCCCCCTACATTATGCTCTCTATCGGACCGTTTTTATTAGTTTTTACTAGTGACCTATGAACGACTGTTTTGCTCAGTAATAAGGTTCAACTGTGGTTAGGGAAATATAGTAAAAGTACTATCCGGATTGTCTTCTGATCCGTGGTTATAAGTAAATATTTTAGACCGGGTTGTAAGCAACGGGGATTTCAAAAAGTATATGTAGAATAAATAATATTTAAAGAAACTGAACAAAAACCTTCATCTATATATGCTCTCTCTGTAAAATGCCATTAAAATAACGAGATCGAAAATACAACATTTTTCAACACACCACTGCAAGAAAAATACAAGCTAAGTATAAATCTTTACAAATCAGGAGCCAACAAATACTATCAAAATTGTATGATTCAAAATATTATTCAATAATATATTTGTTCGAATTTCGGACCATTTTTATTGCGATATAATCAGAAGTATGGTACATGAATTCCGTCACAAATTTGAAAAAAAAAAATGCGATACAAACTTGAAGCTATTCATTAAAATTCGCTATGGTAAAACTCACCACAATCTAAAACCTTTAATGAAATGGCATGATGCGCAACTGATATAACGTATATATGTATAATATAAAAAAATATAAAAATGAAGGAACAAAAACAGTATGTTTGAACGAATAGCATACATATTTACACTCTTCTTAAGTAAATATTGGTCCGACTTTTTCAACGCAGGAATTTAAAAGAATTTCCAAAGGACAATGTTTCATTTTAGCCCACGCCGGAAGTGAAATCTGCTTTATTCCTAGTGCGTCGCTTTGTAAAATTCAACATATACATTACGTGAATATCACAAAGAGATGAGTAACGAAAATGACAAATCAGTCAATTCCTGCCAAGAAATTCAATAATAGTCCAACACGCCGAAAACCCGCTAAATAGTCATACCAGCAACACATGATAGTTAATGGCACATAATATTTCAGCCTACCCCAGTTAAACCAAACCACTAATTTATGAAATTATTATGAAAAACAAACAAACACAACATTCCATAGACAAAATATTGGCTGAACACGGTCATTCTGTGCTCCGTTTAACCCCAGCCCAGCAAGACTTCAACCCTATTCAAAATATATTGGCTTAATTAAAACAATAGGCACGAAGCCCAGCAAAACATTGACCTGAGTAGGAACGCTGTAGAAATGATACTGCAAGAAAAAGTCAATATGACCGGCCTAGAACATTTGACATCAGTTCTATACAGAGTGTAACAAAAATACTGGTGATCCGTTTAAGAGCATAATTGGGTACTTTCCTGGGTAAAAAAAATATAAATTCTATTTAGTCCGTCAGTCAGATTATCAAAAAATATTGGACACGTATTTTTTATTTTGTCAATTAAACAAAAATTGGTGAAGATATAGCCCGTTAAAGTTCCACGTGACGTCACATTACACTAAAAATTGTACTGAAATGTGACGTCACGCGGAACTTTAACGGGCTATATTATATCTTCACCAATTTTTGTTTGATTGACAAAATAAAAAATATGTGTCCAATATTTTTTGATAATCTAACTGACGGACTAAATGTATTTTTTTAGGAAAGTAGCCAATTGGTATCGTATTACGAGTAAGAAAAGGTAGGAGAAAAATTTTTTGGACGCGAAATTTTTTTTTGTATGTGGCACGTCTAAGCCGGCCAACCCTCCATATAATTTCTGACAAAATGAAAAAAAAAACGAAAGGTATGACATCCCATAGTCATTTAGCTTACTAATAAAGTCATCTCTCACTGAGGTTATCGATCAAATCTTGTGCATAGAACAGTCAGCTGCAGAGAAAAAGACCACCAAACTTTGTATGCAGAGGGGGGTCTTTTTCTCTGCAGCTGACCGTACTATTCATTTCATATTGAAGTTTATTCTACAATACTTTTTGTACGGTAAGTTTTTAAAGTTTTAAAGTAAGAAGAACAGCAGTATCACATCCGTGTCACCGCCGATGGCGCCGATACCTGAGGTGTTTTCATAAGACCGGAATGTTATTTTAATAGCTCACGATTTGTATGTTTTCACAAAAAAATTGGACTTACCTGGTTTCGAAACCCAGATTGCTTGCTAGCTTTATATCTTTAATAGAAACAACAACGAGCATAACCCACAACTCCACTAGAGGACAAGAAATCGGGTGCGTCAAATTTTTTATCGCACATTTACATTGTGAAATCACTACACAGGGTCGCATATTGTTTAGCTAAGATTTGTCATTAATGTTTGCCTTTCTTTATAACAACGAATTTGTTAGAATAGAGAGACAATCCCTAAATTTTAAATTGTAGATTTTATAAAATACGAATCCGAGGCGGCCTAATGCAAATTCATATTCGGTAAATATAATCTGAGTACTTATAAAGTTGGTTAAAAGAATGTATAGCGGGAAAAAATAGAGATAATAATAATAATAATAAAAACAACTTAAAGTTAACTTATCCCATGACATTTAAAAATAACTGGCACACTAATTAAGAACAGTGGGTTTGAATCCTTGTATCTTCCAAAACAATTTAAAATAACCAACATGTCACTTGTCTTTCCGTTTCTTGGCTATTCTGTTATTATTTCATGCTTCAGAAGATTATAAAAAACGGGTAAGAACCACAGTTCTGACGCCTCCATCAGAAACATCACAGTAACATAGTGGACTATGGAAAGGTTGCGTAAAACCTTAAATGTTCGAAGAATAAATTATGTAATGCCATTAAATATTTTAAAACGAATCAAACATGCCAGAAGGTCCAGCGCAAACTACAACCACGCAAGAAGGGACCCCCCGAACTGCCGAACTAATTGTTGAACCCGTGAAAATATGGTCCGAAGTAGCACGTAGAACTATTTCTATGGTAATTTACGCACTAGATCCGATCTCCGTCATCCGATTTCGGAAAGAAATATGACGGATCTAGTGCGTAAATTACAATAGAAATAGTTCTACGGCTACTTCGGACCATATTTTTACGGATTCGGATCGGACGTAGTGCGAAACCGCTCTTAAGATGGCGAAAAAATTCCTAAGCTGACTTCTACTGGAACATGTGTTATGGTCTGATGAAACCAAAAACGAACAGAATAGGATCTGACGGTCAAATCTACGTAGATTTAATCGTCAGATCCTATTCTATTTATTTGACGTACGTATTGTCGACCATCACATACGGCGTTTAATCTCAAGTATACTACCGTATCAGTGAAACATGGTGGCGGAAATATTAAATTGTGGGGTTGTTTTTCTTGGCATGGCGTGGGACCATTGGTGCGAATTGACGGTATTATGAACCGGCACGCCTACCGAGATATTTTGGAGAACACCATGTTGCCATATGCTCAAGGAAATTTAACTGTTGTTTGGGAGTTTCAATAAAACAACGACCCCAAACACACTGCGAAGTATGTAAAGGGCTGGTTCCATCGTAATTCTGTTTCTGTAATGACTTGGCCCACCTGAGTCCAAATCTCAACCCTATAAAGAAGCTCTGGAACGACGTCAAAAAAGCTCTCACTTAACATTTTATTTTATAATTCATGAAATTCCACATATGTTCTTAATTAGTGTGCCAGTTTATTTTTCTATGTCATGGTACAAGTTAATTTCAAATATTTTTAATTAATAATTTATAAATTCATCCTGTTAAAACTTATTTTAACCAACTTCATATAAAACTCAAATTAAATAATATTTAAGGAATATGAATAAAACTTTAAACATGAAAGTAAACTAGGCAATAAAATATATATTACATATATATATATATATATATATATATATATGTTAATGCTGTTCTTAATTAGTAGGCCACTGGAGCCAGTGGAGGTGCAATGGCGGTCATTCTAATGAATTTCAACAGGTTATGAGCATGAAGCTAAATACAATCTGGAGGTCATACTTCGACCGCAAAGTGAGGCCGAAAGAGATGGTAATGTGGGGGGCTGCATCTCATTCTAAGTAGAGTGACCATATGTACTATGATGTATGTGGGATTGGGATAGTATGAAGATAAATATAAAATTAAATATGCTTGTCGTCTAGTAAGTATTGTCCAGAAAGAGAAATCTCATAGTTCATATGGGAACGTATACATTCTACTGACTTAAGGAGCTTGCCACTTCAGATACGTTGACGCAATAATGAGCAGAGAACCCCTCTAATTAGTTTACTATTTTAAACTTATTGCTAGATCCAGGCATCTGGCAGCTATTTATCGGAGAACGTCAGAGTGACAGACCAGCAAAATATTTCACTTAATAGGTAAAAACTGTCGAAGCCTATCGCTAATATAATAACAAAAAAGTAAAAACATTGCGTATCGCTACGGAAAACAGTAGGTAGGCAACAAACAATACAATAACGTAACGTCATTTTGCACTATTTTCCCCCAACAGAAACTCCTGAAAATGATATAATCTTATTAATTACATGATACTGCACTGCATCAAACCTAGAACTGTAAGATATTTATTTCTTACAACTCGTTTGCATAACACCGATGAACAATTGCCAGATGTCCGCGTCTTAAAATAGGGGATAGTTAGTGTAGCAAACTAAAACTAAGTAAGTACAGGGGGTTCGTGGCTCTCACTATTGCGTCATATCTGATGTGGACAGTTCTCCGACTTTAATATACTTAAAGGTAAATAAAGAAAACATCAATAACATTAAACTGCTCAATGATTGACTGGAAGAGATCTCTTCCATGTACAAATATTGTATATTCTTCCTGTTTTATTTTTCTTTGTTGTACAAATGTTGTACAATAAAGTATATTTTAACGGCCTCCTAGCCTAGTCGGTAGTGACCCTGCCTATGAAGCAGGAGGTCGCGGGTTCGAATATTGGTCATGGATATTTGTTCCTGAGTTATGGATGTTTTCTATGTATTTAAGTATTTATATGTATATATCTATTACATATATCGTCGTCTAGTACCCACAACACAAGCCTTATTGAGCTTACTGTGGGACTAGGTTGATTTGTGTAAGATTGTCCCATAATATATATTTATTTATTTATTACGTATACTGCCACTACTATAATATTTGTATGGCCTTGTGCCATTTTAGGACCCTTTCGAAAGGGCCTAAAAAGACCCGCGGGCCACTCCTGTCCTGTGTAAGTAATACTTAGGAACAGACCATGTACTTATGTATATTTCTGTAAAAACAACAAAACCGACCCGCAGCTTGCCGACATCATAGTCACCCTATTGTTTGACAATCTTAACTTGTTGTTAAATCGTAAAGTGGATTACCGGTGAAAGGAAAGTCTACTTTATTGTAAAGTCTCACCCCTGCACCCTTTTACGCAACATATCTTGACCATTTTTACTTAAAAATTTTGTTACGAAATGTTGTTGAGCTGAGCGGCGTCATTTGAAATAATATCAGTGACATATTATGTCAGTGATGGGACTGATGGGATGGGGATACCGTATTTCAAATATTACAAAACTTACTACTGTCTGCAATATTAATTGCAATTCTTTAATTTAATGAATGAATAATATTTACGTCGTAAAAAAATTCAAAGCAGCTAAAAGGGAACAAAGTATTAATTCAAATCTTGCAATAAATTATGATAAGTAGGAAGTAACTTCTAGTGTGTCACTAAAATAAATGTAGATAAATAAAACCACATTGGTAAGTTTCATAAGTTGGCAGCATTGTGCGAGTGAGACACCGCCCCCTACATTATGCTCTCTATCGGACCGTTTTTATTAGTTTTTACTAGTGACCTATGAACGACTGTTTTGCTCGGTAATAAGGTTCAACTGTGGTTAGGGAAATATAGTAAAAGTACTATCCGGATTGTCTTCTGATCCGTGGTTATGAGTAAATATTTTAGACCGGGTTGTAAGCAACGGGGATTTCAAAAAGTATATGTAGAATAAATAATATTTAAAGAAACTGAACAAAAACCTTCATCTATATATGCTCTCTCTGTAAAATGCCATTAAAATAACGAGATCGAAAATACAACATTTTTCAACACACCACTGCAAGAAAAATACAAGCTAAGTATAAATCTTTACAAATCAGGAGCCAACAAATACTATCAAAATTGTATGATTCAAAATATTATTCAATAATATATTTGTTCGAATTTCGGACCATTTTTATTGCGATATAATCAGAAGTATGGTACATGAATTCCGTCACAAATTTGAAAAAAAAAATGCGATACAAACTTGAAGCTATTCATTAAAATTCGCTATGGTAAAACTCACCACAATCTAAAACCTTTAATGAAATGGCATGATGCGCAACTGATATAACGTATATATGTATAATATAAAAAAATATAAAAATGAAGGAACAAAAACAGTATGTTTGAACGAATAGCATACATATTTACACTCTTCTTAAGTAAATATTGGTCCGACTTTTTCAACGCAGGAATTTAAAAGAATTTCCAAAGGACAATGTTTCATTTTAGCCCACGCCGGAAGTGAAATCTGCTTTATTCCTAGTGCGTCGCTTTGTAAAATTCAACATATACATTACGTGAATATCACAAAGAGATGAGTAACGAAAATTACAAATCAGTCAATTCCTGCCAAGAAATTCAATAATAGTCCAACACGCCGAAAACCCGCTAAATAGTCATACCAGCAACACATGATAGTTAATGGCACATAATATTTCAGCCTACCCCAGTTAAACCAAACCACTAATTTATGAAATTATTATGAAAAACAAACAAACACAACATTCCATAGACAAAATATTGGCTGAACACGGTCATTCTGTGCTCCGTTTAACCCCAACCCAGCAAGACTTCAACCCTATTCAAAATATATTGGCTTAATTAAAACAATAGGCACGAAGCCCAGCAAAACATTGACCTGAGTAGGAACGCTGTAGAAATGATACTGCAAGAAAAAGTCAATATGACCGGCCTAGAACATTTGACATCAGTTCTATACAGAGTGTAACAAAAATACTGGTGATCCGTTTAAGAGCATAATTGGGTACTTTCCTGGGTAAAAAAAATATAAATTCTATTTAGCCCGTCAGTCAGATTATCAAAAAATATTGGACACGTATTTTTTATTTTGTCAATTAAACAAAAATTGGTGAAGATATAGCCCGTTAAAGTTCCACGTGACGTCACATTACACTAAAAATTGTACTGAAATGTGACGTCACGCGGAACTTTAACGGGCTATATCTTCACCAATTTTTATTTGATTGACAAAATAAAAAATATGTGTCCAATATTTATTGATAATCTAACTGACGGACTAAATATATTTTTTTTAGGAAAGTAGCCAATTGGTATCGTATTACGAGTAAGAAAAAGTAGGAGAAAAATTTTTTGGACGCGAAATTTTTTTTTGTATGTGGCACGTCTAAGCCGGCCAACCCTCCATATAATTTCTGACAAAATGAAAAAAAAACGAAAGGTATGACATCCCATAGTCATTTAGCTTACTAATAAAGTCATCTCTCACTGAGGTTATCGATCAAATCTTGTGCATAGAACAGTCAGCTGCAGAGAAAAAGACCACCAAACTTTGTATGCAGAGGGGGGTCTTTTTCTCTGCAGCTGACCGTACTATTCATTTCATATTGAAGTTTATTCTACAATACTTTTTGTACGGTAAGTTTTTAAAGTAAGAAGAACAGCAGTATCACATCCGTGTCACCGCCGATGGCGCCGATACCTGAGGTGTTTTCATAAGACCGGAATGTTATTTTAATAGCTCACGATTTGTATGTTTTCACACAAAAATTGGACTTACCTGGTTTCGAAACCCAGATTGCTTGCTAGCTTTATATCTTTAATAGAAACAACAACGAGCATAACCCACAACTCCACTAGAGGACAAGAAATCGGGTGCGTCAAATTTTTTATCGCACATTTACATTGTGAAATCACTACACAGGGTAGCATATTATTTAGCTAAGATTTGTCATTAATGTTTGCCTTTCTTTATAACAACGAATTTGTTAGAATAGAGAGACAATCCCTAAATTTTAAATTGTAGATTTTATAAAATACGAATCCGAGGCGGCCTAATGCAAATTCATATTCGGTAAATATAATCTGAGTACTTATAAAGTTATGGTAAAACTCACCACAATCTAAAACCTTTAATGAAATGGCATGATGCGCAACTGATATAACGTATATATGTATAATATAAAAAAATATAAAAATGAAGGAAAAAACAGTATGTTTGAACGAATAGCATACATATTTACACTCTTCTTAAGTAAATATTGGTCCGACTTTTTCAACGCAGGAATTTAAAAGAATTTCCAAAGGACAATGTTTCATTTTAGCCCACGCCGGAAGTGAAATCGGCTTTATTCCTAGTGCGTTGCTTTGTAAAATTCAACATATACATTACGTGAATATCACAAAGAGATGAGTAACGAAAATTACAAATCAGTCAATTCCTGCCAACAAATTCAATAATAGTCCAACACGCCGAAAACCCGCTAAATACTCATACCAGCAACACATGATAGTTAATGGCACATAATATTTCAGCCTACCCCAGTTAAACCAAACCACTAATTTATGAAATTATTATGAAAAACAAACAAACACAACATTCCATAGACAAAATATTGGCTGAACACGGTCATTCTGTGCTCCGTTTAACCCCAGCCCAGCAAGACTTCAACCCTATTCAAAACATATTGGCTTAATTAAAACAATAGGCACGAAGCCCAGCAAAACATTGACCTGAGTAGGAATGCTGTAGAAATGATACTGCAAGAAAAAGTCAATATGACCGGCCTAGAACATTTGACATCAGTTCTATACAGAGTGTAACAAAAATACTGGTGATCCGTTTAAGAGCATAATTGGGTACTTTCCTGGGTAAAAAAAATATAAATTCTATTTAGTCCGTCAGTCAGATTATCAAAAAATATTGGACACGTATTTTTTATTTTGTCAATTAAACAAAAATTGGTGAAGATATAGCCCGTTAAAGTTCCACGTGACGTCACATTACACAAAAAATTGTACTGAAATGTGACGTCACGCGGAACTGTAACGGGCTATATTATATCTTCACCAATTTTTGTTTGATTGACAAAATAAAAAATATGTGTCCAATATTTTTTGATAATCTAACTGACGGACTAAATATATTTTTTTAGGAAAGTAGCCAATTGGTATCGTATTACGAGTAAGAAAAAGTAGGAGAAAATTTTTTTGTACGCGAAATCTTTTTTGTATGTGGCACGTCTAAGCCGGCCAACCCTCCATATAATTTCTGACAAAATGAAAAAAAAAACGAAAGGTATGACATCCCATAGTCATTTAGCTTACTAATAAAGTCATCTCTCACTGAGGTTATCGATCAAATCTTGTGCATAGAACAGTCAGCTGCAGAGAAAAAGACCCCCAAACTTTGTATGCAGAGGGGGGTCTTTTTCTCTGCAGCTGACCGTACTATTCATTTCATATTGAAGTTTATTCTACAATACTTTTTGTACGGTAAGTTTTTAAAGTAAGAAGAACAGCAGTATCACATCCGTGTCACCGCCGATGGCGCCGATACCTGAGGTGTTTTCATAAGACCGGAATGTTATTTTAATAGCTCACGATTTGTATGTTTTCACACAAAAATTGGACTTACCTGGTTTCGAGACCCAGATTGCTTGCTAGCTTTATATCTTTAATAGAAACAACAACGAGCATAACCCACAACTCCACTAGAGGACAAGAAATCGGGTGCGTCAAATTTTTTATCGCACATTTACATTGTGAAATCACTACACAGGGTCGCATATTGTTTAGCTAAGATTTGTCATTAATGTTTGCCTTTCTTTATAACAACGAATTTGTTAGAATAGAGAGACAATCCCTAAATTTTAAATTGTAGATTTTATAAAATACGAATCCGAGGCGGCCTAATGCAAATTCATATTCGGTAAATATAATCTGAGTACTTATAAAGTTGGTTAAAAGAATGTATAGCGGGAAAAAATAGAGATAATAATAATAATAAAAACAACTTAAAGTTAACTTATCCCATGACATTTAAAAATAACTGGCACACTAATTAAGAACAGTGGGTTTGAATCCTTGTATCTTCCAAAACAATTTAAAATAACCAACATGTCACTTGTCTTTCCGTTTCTTGGCTATTCTGTTATTATTTCATGCTTCAGAGGATTAGAAAAAACGGGTAAGAACCACAGTTCTGACGCCTCCATCAGAAACATCACAGTAACATAGTGGACTATGGAAAGGTTGCGTAAACCCTTAAATGTTCGAAGAATAAATTATGTAATGCCATTAAATATTTTAAGACGAATCAAACATGCCAGAAGGTCCAGCGCAAACTACAACCACGCAAGAAGGGAACCCCCCGAACTGCCGACCTAATTGTTGAACCCGTGAAAATATGGTCCGAAGTAGCACGTAGAACTATTTCTATGGTAATTTACGCACTAGATCCGATCTCCGTCATCCGATTTCGGAAAGAAATATGACGGATCTAGTGCGTAAATTACAATAGAAATAGTTCTACGGCTACTTCGGACCATATTTTTACGGATTCGGATCGGACGTAGTGCGAAACCGCTCTTAAGATGGCGAAAAAATTCCTAAGCTGACTTCTACTGGAACATGTGTTATGGTCTGATGAAACCAAAAACGAACAGAACAGGATCTGACGGTCAAATCTACGTAGATTTAATCGTCAGATCCTATTCTATTTATTTGACGTACGTATTGTCGACCATCACATACGGCGTTTAATCTCAAGTATACTACCGTATCAGTGAAACATGGAGGCGGAAATATTAAATTGTGGGGTTGTTTTTCTTGGCATGGCGTGGGACCATTGGTGCGAATTGACGGTATTATGAACCGGCACGCCTACCGGGGTATTTTGGAGAACACCATGTTGCCATATGCTCAAGGAAATTTAACTGTTGTTTGGGAGTTTCAATAAAACAACGACCCCAAACACACTGCGAAGTATGTAAAGGGCTGGTTCCATCGTAATTCTGTTTCTGTAATGACTTGGCCCACCTGAGTCCAAATCTCAACCCTATAAAGAAGCTCTGGAACGACGTCAAAAAAGCTCTCACATAACATTTTATTTTATAATTCATGAAATTCCACATATGTTCTTAATTAGTGTGCCAGTTTATTTTTCAATGTCATCGTACAAGTTAATTTCAAATATTTTTAATTAATAATCTATAAATTCATCCTGTTAAAACTTATTTTAACCAACTTCATATAAAACTCAAATTAAATAATATTTAAGGAATATGAATAAAACTTTAAACATGAAACTAAACTAGGCAATTAAATATATATATATGTCAATGCTGTTCTTAATTAGTAGGCCACTAGAGCCAGTGGAGGTGCAATGGCGGTCATTCTAATGAATTTCAACAGGTTATGAGTAAATATTTTAGACCGGGTTGTAAGCAACGGGGATTTCAAAAAGTATATGTAGAATAAATAATATTTAAAGAAACTGAACAAAAACCTTCATCTATATATACTCTCTCTGTAAAATGCCATTAAAATAACGAGATCGAAAATACAACATTTTTCAACACACCACTGCAAGAAAAATACAAGCTAAGTGTAAATCTTTACAAATCAGGAGCCAACAAATACTATCAAAATTGTATGATTCAAAATATTATTCAATAATATATTTGTTCGAATTTCGGACCATTTTTATTGCGATATAATCAGAAGTATGGTACATGAATTCCGTCACAAATTTGAAAAAAAAAATGCGATACAAACTTGAAGCTATTCATTAAAATTCACTATGGTAAAACTCACCACAATCTAAAACCTTTAATGAAATGGCATGATGTGCAACTGATATAACGTAGGGTCAGGGAGGGAACAGTCGCTAGGATTTTTTCAAGAGGCTGTAGCATGAAAAATATAAATCCCTGAACTAATTGTTGCAAGCACAGAGCACAGTGCATTATTAAACTTTCATATGTAGCAAATATATTTGCTGTTACTTTCACCAAAAAAGATATATCCATTCTTTTTTAGAAATTGGGAATCGAACCACTGTGTACCCGTTGCTGTACACAGTGACTAGGACCCCCTAGTACACAGTGGTTCTAACAGTACACAGTGGCTCGAGTACACAGTGGTTCTAACAGTACACAATGGCTACGTAAGAATCGAACCTAAATAAACTTTATAACAAAAAACATTTTTGTTTAATAAAACGGTAATTAGAATAGGTAAGCCTAATTCCGGAATAATCGTTCCTGATTCATTCTTCATTTAAAATAGGTACTTACCTAATAAATGTCGCATGATTTATTCACTTTCATTTTATTAAAAAAAGAGTGCATGAATTATTTTTAATAATAAAAGAACTTTTATTCTTATTCATGTTCAAGTAAATTTTAGCCCAAATCTGTAAGGTGCACAGTGGTACGCGAGCCACCGTGTACTTTTCTGAAACGAACGACTGTTGACCTTCGCGCCATTTTGTATTTTAGATAGAACTAAAAACAAATAGAAACATCGAGGGCCTTGAATTATCAGCCAATACTAAGTAGATTAGACACACTCTTCGATAAAAATATAAGTAATTAAAAATCTCGTTCGAGTTAAGAAAAAAGAGGAGTGAAACTTACCTGGAAATGTAATTTTGATAGCATTCAACACAAAAATGCACCATAATACATTCGCATGGCGCCGAAGCGGCTCACTAACTAGTTCGTACATGATAGGGTACGGAACGCTTCCGATTGATGTAGAGGACAGGCCTAAAGCTCTTTCCGTTTCCCGCACAGCACATTCGAGCCACTGTTCCCACCGAGCGACTGTACCCTCCCTGACCCTATATATGTATAATATAAAAAAATATAAAAATGAAGGAACAAAAACAGTATGTTTGAACGAATAGCATACATATTTACACTCTTCTTAAGTAAATATTGGTCCGACTTTTTCAACGCAGGAATTTAAAAGAATTTCCAAAGGACAATGTTTCATTTTAGCCCACGCCGGAAGTGAAATCGGCTTTATTCCTAGTGCGTCGCTTTGTAAAATTCAACATATACATTACGTGAATATAACAAAGAGATGAGTAACGAAAGTTACAAATCAGTCAATTCCTGCCAACAAATTCAATAATAGTCCAACACGCCGAAAACCCGCTAAATACTCATACCAGCAACACATGATAGTTAATGGCACATAATATTTCAGCCTACCCCAGTTAAACCAAACCACTAATTTATGAAATTATTATGAAAAACAAACAAACACAACATTCCATAGACAAAATATTGGCTGAACACGGTCATTCTGTGCTCCGTTTAACCCCAGCCCAGCAAGACTTCAACCCTATTCAAAATATATTGGCTTAATTAAAACAATAGGCACGAAGCCCAGCAAAACATTGACCTGAGTAGGAATGCTGTAGAAATGATACTGCAAGAAAAAGTCAATATGACCGGCCTAGAACATTTGACATCAGTTCTATACAGAGTGTAACAAAAATACTGGTGATCCGTTTAAGAGCATAATTGGGTACTTTCCTGGGTAAAAAAAATATAAATTCTATTTAGTCCGTCAGTCAGATTATCAAAAAATATTGGACACGTATTTTTTATTTTGTCAATTAAACAAAAATTGGTGAAGATATAGCCCGTTAAAGTTCCACGTGACGTCACATTACACTAAAAATTGTACTGAAATGTGACGTCACGCGGAAGTTTAACGGGCTATATCTTCACCAATTTTTGTGTGATTGAGAAAATAAAAAATATGTGTCCAATATTTTTTGATAGTCTAACTGACGGACTAAATATATTTTTTAGGAAAGTAGCCAATTGGTATCGTATTACGAGTAAGAAAAAGTAGGAGAAAAATTTTTTGGACGCGAAATTTTTTTTTGTATGTGGCACGTCTAAGCCGGCCAACCCTCCATATAATTTCTGACAAAATGAAAAAAAAAACGAAAGGTATGACATCCCCATAGTCATTTAGCTTACTAATAAAGTCATCTCTCACTGAGGTTATCGATCAAATCTTCTGCATAGAACAGTCAGCTGCAGAGAAAAAGACCCCCAAACTTTGTATGCAGAGGGGGGGTCTTTTTCTCTGCAGCTGACCGTACTATTCATTTCATATTGAAGTTTATTCTACAATACTTTTTGTACGGTAAGTTTTTAAAGTAAAAAGAACAGCAGTATCACATCCGTGTCACCGCCGATGGCGCCGATACCTGAGGTGTTTTCATAAGACCGGAATGTTATTTTAATAGCTCACGATTTGTATGTTTTCACACAAAAATTGGACTTACCTGGTTTCGAGACCCAGATTGCTTGCTAGCTTTATATCTTTAATAGAAACAACAACAAGCATAACCCACAACTCCACTAGAGGACAAGAAATCGGGTGCGTCAAATTTTTTATCGCACATTTACATTGTGAAATCACTACACAGGGTCGCATATTGTTTAGCTAAGATTTGTCATTAATGTTTGCCTTTCTTTATAACAACGAATTTGTTAGAATAGAGACACAATCCCTAAATTTTAAATTGTAGATTTTATAAAATACGAATCCGAGGCGGCCTAATGCAAATTCATATTCGGTAAATATAATCTGAGTACTTATAAAGTTGGTTAAAAGAATGTATAGCGGGAAAAAATAGAGATAATAATAATAATAAAAACAACTTAAAGTTAACTTATCCCATGACATTTAAAAATAACTGGCACACTAATTAAGAACAGTGGGTTTGAATCCTTGTATCTTCCAAAACAATTTAAAATAACCAACATGTCACTTGTCTTTCCGTTTCTTGGCTATTCTGTTATTATTTCATGCTACAGAAGATTAGAAAAAACAGTAACATAATGGACTATGGAGAGGTTGCGTAAAACCTTAAATGTTCGAAGAATAAATTATGTAATGCCATTAAATATTTTAAAACGAATCAAACATGCCAGAAGGTCCAGCGCAAACTACAACCACGCAAGAAGGGAACCCCCCGAACTGCCGAACTAATTGTTGAACCCGTGAAAATATGGTCCGAAGTAGCACGTAGAACTATTTCTATGGTAATTTACGCACTAGATCCGATCTCCGTCATCCGATTTCGGAAAGAAATATGACGGATCTAGTGCGTAAATTACAATAGAAATAGTTCTACGGCTACTTCGGACCATATTTTTACGGATTCGGATCGGACGTAGTGCGAAACCGCTCTTAAGATGGCGAAAAAATTCCTAAGCTGACTTCTACTGGAACATGTGTTATGGTCTGATGAAACCAAAAACGAACAGAATAGGATCTGACGGTCAAATCTACGTAGATTTAATCGTCAGATCCTATTCTATTTATTTGACGTACGTATTGTCGACCATCACATACGGCGTTTAATCTCAAGTATACTACCGTATCAGTGAAACATGGTGGCGGAAATATTACATTGTGGGGTTGTTTTTCTTGGCATGGCGTGGGACCATTGGTGCGAATTGACGGTATTATGAACCGGCACGCCTACCGAGATATTTTGGAGAACACCATGTTGCCATATGCTGAAGGAAATTTAACTGTTCTTTTGGAGTTTCAATAAAACAACGACCCCAAACACACTGCGAAGTATGTAAAGGGCTGGTTCCATCGTAATTCTGTTTCTGTAATGACTTGGCCCACCTGAGTCCAAATCTCAACCCTATAAAATAAAGAAGCTCTGGAACGACGTCAAAAAAGCTCTCACATAACATTTTATTTTATAATTCATGAAATTCCACATATGTTCTTAATTAGTGTGCCAGTTTATTTTTCTATGTCATGGTACAAGTTAATTTCAAATATTTTTAATTAATAATCTATAAATTCATCCTGTTAAAACTTATTTTAACCAACTTCATATAAAACTAAAATTAAATAATATTTAAGGAATATGAATAAAACTTTAAACATGAAAGTAAACTAGGCAATTAAATATATATTATATATATATATATGTCAATGCTGTTCTTAATTAGTAGGCCACTGGAGCCAGTGGAGGTGCAATGGCGGTCATTCTAATGAATTTCAACAGGTTATGAGTAAATATTTTAGACCGGGTTGTAAGCAACGGGGATTTCAAAAAGTATATGTAGAATAAATAATATTTAAAGAAACTGAACAAAAACCTTCATCTGTATATACTCTCTCTGTAAAATGCCATTAAAATAACGAGATCGAAAATACAACATTTTCCAACACACCACTAAAAGAAAAATACAAGCTAAGTATAAATCTTTACAAATCAGGAGCCAACAAATACTATGAAAATTGTATGATTCAAAATATTAATCAATAACATATTTGTTCGAATTTCGGACCATTTTTATTGTGATATAATCAGAAGTATGGTACATGAATTCCGTCACAAATTTGAAAAAAAAAATGCGATACAAACTTGAAGCTATTCATTAAAATTCGCTATGGTAAAACTCACCACAATCTAAAACCTTTAATGAAATGGCATGATGTGCAACTGATATAACGTATATATGTATAATATAAAAAAATATAAAAATGAAGGAACAAAAACAGTATGTTTGAACGAATAGCATACATATTTACACTCTTCTTAAGTAAATATTGGTCCGACTTTTTCAACGCAGGAATTTAAAAGAATTTCCAAAGGACAATGTTTCATTTTAGCCCACGCCGGAAGTGAAATCGGCTTTATTCCTAGTGCGTTGCTTTGTAAAATTCAACATATACATTACGTGAAAATCACAAAGAGATGAGTAACGAAAATTACAAATCAGTCGATTCCTGCCAACAAATTCAATAATAGTCCAACACGCCGAAAACCCGCTAAATACTCATACCAGCAACACATGATAGTTAATGGCACATAATATTTCAGCCTACCCCAGTTAAACCAAACCACTAATTTATGAAATTATTATGAAAAACAAACAAACACAACATTCCATAGACAAAATATTGGCTGAACACGGTCATTCTGTGCTCCGTTTAACCCCAGCCCAGCAAGACTTCAACCCTATTCAAAACATATTGGCTTAATTAAAACAATAGGCACGAAGCCCAGCAAAACATTGACCTGAGTAGGAATGCTGTAGAAATGATACTGCAAGAAAAAGTCAATATGACCGGCCTAGAACATTTGACATCAGTTCTATACAGAGTGTAACAAAAATACTGGTGATCCGTTTAAGAGCATAATTGGGTACTTTCCTGGGTAAAAAAAATATAAATTCTATTTAGTCCGTCAGTTAGATTATCAAAAAATATTGGACACGTATTTTTTATTTTGTCAATTAAACAAAAATTGGTGAAGATATAGCCCGTTAAAGTTCCACGTGACGTCACATTACACTAAAAATTGTACTGAAATGTGACGTCACGCGGAACTTTAACGGGCTATATCTTCACCAATTTTTGTTTGATTGACAAAATAAAAAATGTGTGTCCAATATTTTTTGATAATCTAACTGACGGACTAAATATATTCTTTTAGGAAAGTAGCCAATTGGTATCGTATTACGAGTAAGAAAAAGTAGGAGAAAAATTTTTTGGACGCGAAATTTTTTTTTGTAACGGGTGATGACAAAAAAATGGGAATAAATTTCAACCTTTTTAATTAAATTCTAACTGGCCGCAATTAAAAAGCCGGTACGTGGATTTGTTAAGAACTTTATAAAGATTATCCTCTTTTAAACTTCTTGTCATAATTGTTTTAAATGTTGTCAATAATGGCGTCCAAACAAGAAGCTCTCAGAGAACGCATTGTAAACTTCTACAATAGAAATTTATCCTCCGGGAAAAAGTTCACGGTAGAACATTTCAGAACAGAAAATGTACCGGTTTCTACCATTTATAGGATCTTAGCATCCTTGAGAACAGTTCGTAAAAGTGGCAGCGGGAGACCAGCTAAGATAATGAACAAGAGAAGGCTGAACATGCTCAAGGGTACTTTTAATAACTCTGATTCGATAAGTCAACGTGATGCCGCTAAAAAATTCATATGTTCGCAGTCATACGTATGCCGATCACTGAAAAAGGTAGGCGTTGTGTGTAAGAAGAAGGTGAGGGCACCAGAGTACACTGAGCAGCAAATTAAGAATATAAAATCGCAATGCCGGTGGATGACCAGAAATTACGCAGGGAAATGTTTCATTTTGGATGACGAAAGTTATTTCCCGCTAAGTAAATATCACATTCCTGGAAATGACCGATATTATACTACGAACAATTCTACAACCCCTCCGGATATAAAACATAAGTATAAACACAAGTTTGAGCAAAAAGTTATGCTATACGTGGCCATTTCTGAGAGAGGGGTGTCAAAATTGTGGTTTAAGCCAAGTGGTTTAGCAGTAAATCAAAATGTGTACGAAAACGAATGCTTGAAAAAAATATTGATGCCATTTATACGTAAGCATCATGCAGATGGAAAGTATGTCTTTTGGCCAGACAAAGCTTCGTCGCACTATGCAAAAAAAACCATCAGTTTCTTGCAGTCTAATAACATCCCATTTGTGCCAAAAGCCCGTAATCCGACAAACCTTCCACAGTGCCGACCGATTAAAGATTTTTTCGGTTATTTGAGTTCGTTGGTGTACAAAATTAACTGGAGGGCTGAAAATTGTGCCGAGCTGATAAAACGGATCAAGACCTGCGTAAGAAAAATGGACAGAAATGCTGTCCAACGTTCGTGTACTACTATTATGACAAGACTTCGTCGTACAGCTGATCACGGACCGTATTCAAATGTTCATTAATGTACAACTAGAGTATAATATTGTATTTATTTCATGTTAATATACAATTTTGGTTACTGTTAACATGAGTGTTATTTTTTCACTTTCTAAGAAATTCTCATTTTTTTGGCATCACCCGTTATGTGGCACGTTTAAGCCGGCCAACCCTCCATATAATTTCTGACAAAATGAAAAAAAAAAACGAAAGGTATGACATCCCATAGTCATTTAGCTTATTAATAAAGTCATCTCTCACTGAGGTTATCGATCAAATCTTGTGCATAGAACAGTCAGCTGCAGAGAAAAAGACCCCCAAACTTTGTATGCAGAGGGGGGTCTTTTTCTCTGCAGCTGACCGTACTATTCATTTCATATTGAAGTTTATTCTCCAATACTTTTTGTACGGTAAGTTTTTAAAGTTTTAAAGTAAGAAGAACAGCAGTATCACATCCGTGTCACCGCCGATGGCGCCGATACCTGAGGTGTTTTCATAAGACCGGAATGTTATTTTAATAGCTCACGATTTGTATGTTTTCACACAAAAATTGGACTTACCTGGTTTCGAAACCCAGATTGCTTGCTAGCTTTATATCTTTAATAGAAACAACAACGATCATAACCCACAACTCCACTAGAGGACAAGAAATCGGGTGCGTCAAATTTTTTATCGCACATTTACATTGTGAAATCACTACACAGGGTCGCATATTGTTTAGCTAAGATTTGTCATTAATGTTTGCCTTTCTTTATAACAACGAATTTGTTAGAAAAGAGAGACAATCCCTAAATTTTAAATTGTAGATTTTATAAAATACGAATCCGAGGCGGCCTAATGCAAATTCATATTCGGTAAATATAATCTGAGTACTTATAAAGTTGGTTAAAAGAATGTATACCGGGAAAAAATAGAGATAATAATAATAATAAAAACAACTTAAAGTTAACTTATCCCATGACATTTAAAAATAACTGGCACACTAATTAAGAACAGTGGGTTTGAATCCTTGTATCTTCCAAAACAATTTAAAATAACCAACATGTCACTTGGCTTTCCGTTTCTTGGCTATTCTGTTATTATTTCATGCTTCAGAAGATTAGAAAAAACGGGTAAGAACCACAGTTCTGACGCCTCCATCAGAAACATCACAGTAACATAGTGGACTATGGAAAGGTTGCGTAAAACCTTAAATGTTCGAAGAATAAATTATGTAATGCCATTAAATATTTTAAAACGAATCAAACATGCCAGAAGGTCCAGCGCAAACTACAACCACGCAAGAAGGGAACCCCCCGAACTGCCGAACTAATTGTTGAACCCGTGAAAATATGGTCCGAAGTAGCACGTAGAACTATTTCTATGGTAATTTACGCACTAGATCCGATCTCCGTCATCCGATTTCGGAAAGAAATATGACGGATCTAGTGCGTAAATTACAATAGAAATAGTTCTACGGCTACTTCGGACCATATTTTTACGGATTCGGATCGGACGTAGTGCGAAACCGCTCTTAAGATGGCGAAAAAATTCCTAAGCTGACTTATACTGGAACATGTGTTATGGTCTGATGAAACCAAAAACGAACAGAATGGGATCTGACGGTCAAATCTACGTAGATTTAATCGTCAGATCCTATTCTATTTATTTGACGTACGTATTGTCGACCGATACGGCGTTTAATCTCAAGTATACTACCGTATCAGTGAAACATGGTGGCGGAAATATTAAATTGTGGGGTTGTTTTTCTTGGCATGGCGTGGGACCATTGGTGCGAATTGACGGTATTATGAACCGGCACGCCTACCGAGATATTTTGGAGAACACCATGTTGCCATATGCTGAAGGAAATTTAACTGTTCTTTGGGAGTTTCAATAAAACAACGACCCCAAACACACTGCGAAGTATGTAAAGGGCTGGTTCCATCGTAATTCTGTTTCTGTAATGACTTGGCCCACCTGAGTCCAAATCTCAACCCTATAAAGAAGCTCTGGAACGACGTCAAAAAAGCTCTCACATAACATTTTATTTTATAATTCATGAAATTCCACATTTGTTCTTAATTAGTGTGCCAGTTTATTTTTCTATGTCATGGTACAAGTTAATTTCAAATAATTTTAATTAATAATCTATAAATTCATCCTTTTAAAACTTATTTTAACCAACTTCATATAAAACTCAAATTAAATAATATTTAAGGAATATGAATAAAACTTTAAACATGAAAGTAAACTAGGCAATTAAAAAAAATATATATAAGTTAATGCTGTTCTTAATTAGTAGGCCATTGGAGCCAGTGGAGGTGCAATGGCGGTCATTCTAATGAATTTCAACAGGTTGTTATTATATAATGTTGGTTCGTTTTATAATATTACTCTTATTTTAATGCCCTTCATTATGTAGCAGACGTAGCAGTCAATTAAGTTCTATTAAAGTTGTCGACTTTCTTTTCGATATGATACAAACGTAAATGGGTAATTCCACGAGACTTTTAACTCAGTTACCAATTCTCTCGTGTAATCTTTGATTAATTCAGCAAATGTAGGTTTTCATATATCTTCCCTATGCCTACAGGTAGATATATGGACACTTAAATTTGCTTAATTTAATCAAAGAACACACGAAATAATTGGTAACCGACGTTACAGTCTCGTGGAATTACCCAAATACGAAAGATGTTCCACTGGTTAAACTCATTTGTGGTTTATTGACGGTTTCCGGCACAAGTTACTGGTCATTTATTTAGGTAAAAGAAATGATTATCTATTATCTACATTATATCGGTAAAACCAAACCGATAACAAACAGAATGATTTTATATTAGTCTATAGAGCAATTTGCCGCAATATGTTTATGTTCTTTCCTTACCCGATAAAAACTTAAGACGCATCGTCATAAATATTCCAGCAAACAGCAAAATGCGTTGGTGGCCAGAATACATATATGGACGAGCAATATATTTATTAATTTCTTTTAGCATTTTTCAAATCAATTATATCATTGACTGTATTGTGATGTCTTTTATCTACACTCACATTGTAAGTCCTCTAAAACGTGTTCAAAAACGGTAGGCAATGGCTAGCATTACCACAACCGATTTTACTATGATAAGCTTTTTATCTGTGGCAGTAACGTAATTTTAACATTACATGCCCATATATTGATACGTTATGAGTTTCAAATTCCGAACATCGAATTTGATAACATAATGTAAATCCTGTCCTCCTTCCCGACCAACGGTACGCGCACGCCCGACCGCCGGCACAATCGAGTTGGCCATGGCGGTGCAATAGCGGTCATTCTATGGTTTCCGAACACTTTATTTAGGATATATAATATGAGAGTATATAAAGCAGTGTATGCAACTGTACGTGATTAGGCCTTAAAACACGCGTGTGATCTTATTATGCAACTCGCCTGCGAATCGTTTCATAAAACCAAACTCGTATTTTAAGGACCCTTATTACGTAACAGTTACATAAACTACTATTATGACAGTAATTTTCGCAAAAAAAAAACTAGTGATTAAGCATTTTTGGGCTAATCCCGAAAATGCTTAGTCACTAGTTCTTTTTTTTCTCAATTTCTCAGCAGACCTCACGTCACCATGGAATGGATAAAAAGAAGCTCGTACGAAACTAATATTTATAAAATACTGGAGCCCAATACTTGCAGCCCGTGAGCAGTTAAAATAACTTTCGGGTTTCAGGACTTTCGGACTAAGTCGGACTAAATCGCGTTTTACAAATCTACAATGTTTTTTTTTCATTAACACATTAACTGCCAGACGAAAAATGACGTCCTACTTCAGAAACCGGTCATCCATAGCTACGTACAAAACAACCCGCCCAGCGAGTTGTCCGGCATCTGAGCAAGTGAGCTAAGTTTACGAGCGCCCATGAGGCGGGTTCGTGGCAGTGAATGTGTTAAGTTGCAATCCCGCTAATAGTGCAGTCGTTTTTTCAAGCTTGAACGAAGTATGTTGTTGGTATTATATACAGAATGGATTTTCTTTCTTAGGTCAGTAAGGGCAGCTACCAGATCCCGTGCTGCTACGCGAAAATGGTATTAGAAGATCTTCCCTCGATTTAAATTAATGAAGATTGACCTTTACAGATAAAGGATAAAACATACCGGCTGGGAGAAAAGGTCATATTCGAAAAACTTTTTTCTTGCTGCTAATCGATCCCATTCCTATCCAGGATCAAAAGCTTGTATAAGACCAAAAACAAATTTCCGGCTAGAAAAGCCACAAAAGACGAAAACAATTACATATAATTTGTATGAAAATGAAAACTAGCATGTAAAAAATAATTTTTTATTTACATACAAATTGTATAGGAAAATTTTACTTACTTTGTGGCTCTACCCGGAATTTATTATTGTCCCATGCAAGCTTTTGATCCTGGATTGGAATGGGATAATTGGCATAAAAAAAATTGACAAAAATGACCTTTTTCTCGTAACCCGTATGATTTTTCAAAAATCTGTAAACGCCAATCTTTATTAATTTGAAATCGAGATGTCTTCTAAAACCATTTTCGCGTAACAGCACGATATCTTGTACCTGCCCTCACTGACCCAAAAAGAAAACCACCTGTATATATAGAAAATTATCGAAAGTTTATTTTTAAAAGAAGCAGAAATTTCCAAGATTGTAAACATAATAATTAATTTTTAAACGTGGTTGTAAGCAACGGGTATTTCAAAAAGTACATGTAGATTAATATTTAAAGAAACTGAACAAAAACCTTAATCTATACTATCTCTCTCTAAAATATCAAGACTAAAAACAAAACATTTTTCAACACACCACTGCACGAAAAAAGATACGTATAAATCATTACAAATCAAGATTCAAATAAATACTACCAAAATTGTATGATTCAAAATACTATTCAATATCATATTTGTTTTAAATTCGGACCATTTTTATTGCGATATAATCAGAAGTATGGTACATGAATTGCATCCCAAATTTGAAAAAAATTGCGATAAAGACTTGAAGCTATTTATTAAAATTCGCTATTGTAAAACTATTCAGAATCGAAAACCTTTAATGGAATAGTATGATGTGCAACTTATATAACGGCCTATGTATAATATTAAAAAATATAAAAATGAAGGAAGAGAAACAGTATGTGCGAACGAATCGTATACATATTACACTCTTCTTAAGTAAATATTGGTCCGACTTTTTCAACGCAGGAATTTAATCCAATTTCCTAAGGACAACGTTTCATTTTAACTCACGCCGGAAGTGAAAACGGCTTTATTCCTGGTGCGTTGCTTTGTAAAAATCAATAGACACATAGTGATTATCACATAGAGACGAATAACGAAAATTACAAACCAGTCAATTCTTTGCAACAAATTCAATAATAGTTGTTGTCAATACCCCATCCCATCACAACCAATATGCCGAAAACCCGCTAAATACTCATACCAGCAACACATGATAAATTGGTTAATAGCACATAATATTCCAGCCTACCCCAGTTAAACCAAACCACTAATTTCTGAAATTATTATGAAAAACTAACATATATAAAACACAACATTCCATAGACAAAATATTGGCTGAAAACGGTCATTCTGTACTCCGTTTAACCCCAGCCCAGCCAGACTTCAACCCTGTTGAAAATATATTGGCTTCATTAAAACAATAGGCACGCAGCCCAGCAAAACATTGACCTGAATCGGAATGCTGTAGAAATTATACTGCAAGAAAATGTCAATATGACCGTTCTAGAACATTTGACATCAGTTCTTTATAATTTCTAACAAAATGATAAAAAAAACCGGAAAGTATTCAGCTCACTCACATGGAGGTTATCGATCAAATCTTGAGCATAGTACTATTCATTTAAGGTTCATTTCGCATTGCTGTTTATTCTACAATACTTTTTGTACGGTAAGTTTTTAAAGTTAAAGTAAGAGGAACAGCAGTATCACATCCGTATCACCGCCGATGGCGCCGATACCCGAGGTGTTTTCATAAAACCGGAATGTTATTTTAACAGCTCACGTATTGTATGTTTTCACACAAAAATTGGACTTACCTGGTCTCGAAACCCAGATCGCTAGCTTTATATGTTCTTTAATGGAAAAGAACAACGAGCATAACCCATCGCTACACTAGAGGACAAGAAATCGGGAGCGTCACATTTTTTATCGCACATCTACATTGTGAAATACGTTTCATCACTACACAGGTTCGCATTTTGTTAAGCTAACATTTGTCATTTTAGATATTTGCCTTTCTTTATTACAACGAATTTGTTAGAATAGAGAGGCACACCCTAAATTTTAAATTGTAGGTTATATAAAATACGAAACCGAGGCCTATTGAATATTTATATTCGGTAAATATTATTCGAGTATTTATGAATTTGGTTAAAATATTTTTACATGACAAAATATACAGATAAAAATAATAGAAACCACTTGAAAATAACTTATTCCATGAAAGAAAAATAAGCTGGCACACTAATTAAGAACAGTGGGTTTTAATCCTCGTATCTTCTTCCAAAACAATTGAAAATAACCAACATGTCACGTGGCTTTCCGTTTCTTGGCTATTCTATTATTATTTCGTGCTTCAGAAGCTTTAGTAAAAACGGGTAAAAACCCTAGTTCTGATGCCTCCATCAGAAACATCATGGAAACATTGGTTTTATAGAGGAAGTGGACGTATTGAATGGTTGCGGAAAACCATAAATGTTCGAAAAATAAATTATGTAATGTTATCAAATATTTTAAAACGAATCAAACATGCCAGAAGGTCCAACGGACCCTCCAACCACATAAGGCAACCCCCGAACTGACGAACTAATTGTTGGGATGGCGAAAAAAATCCTAAGCCGACTTCTACTGAGATAAAACGTCCCCTTTTTGGGGAACAATCTGACCTGGCCGCTAGTACTATACGGAAACGACTGAACGAAGCGAATTTATTTGGTAGAGTAGCTCGCAAGAAACTATTAGTGGGCAAAAAAACAGATGCCAGGATTAAATTTGCAAAATAACACACAGACTGGCCTTCGTTTCACTGGAACATGTGTTATGGTCTGATGAAACCAAAAACAAACAGAATAGGATCTGACGGTCAAATCGACGTAGATTTAACCGTCAGATCCAATTCTATTTATTTGACGTACGTATTGTCGACCATCACATACGGCGTTTAATCTCAAGTATACTACCGTATCAGTGAAACATGGTGGCGGAAATATTAAATTGTGGGGTTGTTTTTCTTGGCATGGCGTGGGACCATTGGTGCGAATTGACGGTATTATGAATGCCCATGTCTACGGAGATATTTTGGAGAACACCATGTTGCCATATGCTGAAGGAAATTTAGCTGTAGTTTGGGAATTTCAACAAGGCAACGGCCCCAAACACACAGCGAAGTATGTAAAGGGCTTGTTCCTACGTAATTCTGTTTCTGTAATGACTTGGCTCTCCTGAGTCCAGATCTCAACCCTATACAGAAGCTCTGGATCGACGTCAAAAAAGCTCTTACATAGCATTTTCTTTATAATACATGAGATTCCATTTATGTTCTTAATTAGTGTGCCAGCTTATTTCTCTATGTCATGGTATAAGTTAATTTCAAATATTTTTAATTATTAATGTATAAACTTCATACTGTTAAAACTTATTTTAACCAACTTCATATAAAACTAAAATTAAATAATATTTAAGGGATATAAATAAAACTTTAAATATGAAACTAAAATAGGCAATTTAATATATATATTTATATATACGCTGTTCTTAATTAGTAGGCCACTGGAGCCAGTGGAGGTACAATGGCAGTCATTCTAATGATGAAATACGTTTGACTAAGTAGTCTCAAACAAATCAAGATGTTCCACGGGTTCAACTCATTCGTGGTTGTTGACGGTTGCCGGCATTAGTTACTGCGTCGTTAAGTCACTTATTTAGGTAGAAGATATTATTATCTACATTATCTAGCTAACACCGAACCGATAACGAACCACAGAATTATTTTCTAGTAGTCGATCGCGCGATTTGCCGAAATATGTTTATGGTATCTCTTTTCTTACCCGATAAAAACTAAAGACCCTCATAAATATTTGTGCAAACAGCGAAGTGCGTTGGTGACCAGTATACATATAAAGACGAGCAATATATTTGTTGCATTTCTTTTAGCATTTTGAAATCAGTTATATCATTGACTGTATAGTGATGTCTTTTACGGCAGTAATTTTCGTAAAAAAACTAGTGACTAAGCATTCTCGGGCTACTCCCGAGAATGCTAAGTCACTAGTTCTTTTTAGGGTTCCGTAATCAACTAGGAACCCTTATAGTTTCGCCATGTCTGCCCGTCCGTCCGTCCGTCCGCGGATAATCACAGTGACCGTTAGCACTAGAAACCTGAAATTTGGTACAGTCAAGTGTAAAAATACGTATCGAAAAAATCGTCTCATAAATATGGTACTACGCACTTATTACAACGGAATAAGATACTATGGGACATATTTTTGAGTAAGATGAGTACACCCATATTTTTACACTTGACTGTACTAATATGTATATCAATCACGCCAACAAAGTGGTAAAATAAAAAGTGAAAAAAAAAATGTTTTATTAGGGTACCTCCCCTATACGTAAAGTGGGGAGTGATTTTTTTTTTTTCAAATCAACCCTAAATTTTGATATATTGTTGGATAGGTATTTAAAAATGAATAGGGGTTTACTAAAATCATTTTTTGATAATGTAAATATTTTCGGAAATAATCACTCCAGAAGTAAAAAAAATGTGTCCCCCCTCTAACTTTTGAACCATATGTTTTAAAAATATGAAAAAAATCTCAAAAGTAGAACTTTATAAAAACTTTCTAGGAAAATTATTTTTAACTTGATAGGTTGAATAGTTTTTGAAAAAAAAATACAAAATAATTTCTGAACTAAGTTTGTAATTTAACCGTATAAGCAGGTGTATGTATATCAATCACGCAAACAAAGTGGTAAAATAAAAAGTGAAAAAAAAATGTTTTATTAGGGTACCTCCCCTATACGTAAAGTGGGGAGTGATTTTTTTTTTCAAATCAACCCTAAATTTTGATATATTGTTGGATAGGTATTTAAAAATGAATGGGGGTTTACTAAAATCATTTTTTGATAATGTAAATATTTTCGGAAATAATCACTCCAGAAGTAAAAAAAATGTGTCCCCCCTCTAACTTTTGAACCATATGTTTTAAAAATATGAAAAAAATCTCAAAAGTAGAACTTTATAAAAACTTTCTAGGAAAATTATTTTTAACTTGATAGGTTGAATAGTTTTTGAAAAAAAATTACAAAATAATTTCTGAACTAAGTTTGTAATTTAACCGTATAAGCAGGTGTTTATTGTACCTGTAATTTCTACAAAATCACAATGAAATGACGTGCTTTCAAATAAAGTAAAAACGCTCATATCATATCCTACATGGCGGTGTTATTTTAACTCTTAAGTGGGGACACTTACTGTGACGGACGGAAAACTACGGAACCCTACACTGAGCGTGGCCCGACACGCTCTTGGTCGGTTTTTTTTTTTCAAGAAACTCGTACAAAACTAATATGTCTAAAATACTGGAGCCCAATACTTGCAGCCCGTGAGCAGTTAAAATAACTTTCGGGTTTCGGGACTTTCGGGCAAAGTCGTCCGACTTTAAATCGTGTTTTACAAAACTACATTTTTTTTTATTCAGTTGCTTTTTTTATTAAACTTTTGATCCTGGATTCCAATCCCTGGATCAATCATGGGATCGGTTGCCATCAAAAAAAAATTTTAAAAATGACCTTTTTCTCGTAACCTGTATGATTTTTTAAAATCTGTAAACGCCGATCTTCATTAATTTGAAATCGAGATGTCTTCTAAAACCATTTTTGCGTAACAGCACGGTATCTTGTACCTGCCCTCACTGACCCAAAAAGAAAACAATCTGTATATATAGAAAATTATCGAAAGTTTATTTTTAAAAGAAGCAGAAATTTCCAAGATTGTAAATATTATAAATAATTTTTAGACCTGGTTGTAAGCCACGGGTTTCAAAAAGTACATGTAGAATAATTTCTAAAGAAACTGAACAAAAACCTTAATCTATACTCTCTCTCTCTAAAACGCCTCTAATATAACAAGACCAAAAATACAAAATTTTTCAACACACCACTGCACGAAAAATACAAGATAAGTATAAATCGTTACAAATCAGGATTCAAATAAATACTACCAAAATTGTATGATTCAAAATATTATTCAATATCCTAGTTGTTTTAAATTCGGACCATTTTTACGATACAATCAGAAGTATGGTACATGAATTCCATCCCAAATTTGAAAAAAATTGAGATAAAAACTTGAAGTTATTTATAAAAAATCGCTGAAAACGGCTTTATTCCTGGTGCATTGCTTTGTAAAAATCAATAGACACAACACGTGATTATCACATAGAGACGAATAACGAAAATTACAAACCAGTGAATTCTTTGCAACAAATTCAATAATAGTCGTTGTCAATACCCCATCCCATCACAACCAATATGCCGAAAACCCGCTAAATACTCATACCAGCAACACATGATAAATTGGTTAATAGCACATAATATTCCAGCCTACCCCAGTTAAACCAAACCACTAATTTCTGAAATTATTATGAAAAACTAACACATATAAACACAACATTCCATATAAAAATATTGGCTGAACACGGTCATTATGTACTCCGTTTAACCCCAGCCCAGCCAGACTGCAACCCTATTGAAAATATATTGGCTTCATTAAAACAATAGGCACGCAGCCCAGCAAAACATTGACCTGAATCGGAATGCTGTAGAAATTATACTGCAAGAAAATGTCAATATGACCGCTCTAGAACATTTGACATCAGTTCTTTATAATTTCTAACAAAATGAAAAAAAAACCCGGAAGTATGACATCACATAAATATCAAAAATTACGATTCTTTTTCATTTAGCTTACTAATAAATTCAGCTCACTCACAGGAGATTATCGATCAAATCTTGAGCATGGTACTATTCATTTAAGGTTCATTTCACATTGATGTTTATTCTACAATATTTTTTTGTACGGTAAGTTGGACTTACCTAGTTTCGCAACCCAGACCGCTAGCTTTATATGTTCTTTAATGGAAAAGAACAACGAGCACAACCCATCGCTACACTAGAGGACAAGAAATCGGGTGCGTCACAGTTTTTATGGCACATGTACATTGTGAAATTCGTTTCATCACTACACAGGGTCGCATTTTGTTAAGCTAAGATTTGTCATTTTATATGTTTGCCTTTCTTTATAAAAATGAATTTGTTAGAATAGAGAGGCACACCCTAAATTTTAAATTGTAGGTTTTATAAAATACGAATCCGAGGCCTATTGAATATTTATATTCGGTAAATATTATTCGAGTATTTATGAATTTGGTTAAAATATTTTTTACATGAAAAATAATATAGATCAAAATAATAAAAACCACTTCAAAATAACTTATTCCATGAAAGAAAAATAAGCTGGCACACTAATTAAGAACAGTCGATTTTGAATCCTCGTATCTTCCAAAACAATTGAAAATAACCAACATGTCACTTGGCTTTCCGTTTCTTGGCTATTCTATTATTATTTCGTGCTTCAGAAGATTAGTAAAAACGGGTAGAAACCCTAGTTTTGATGCCTCCATCAGAAACAACATGGAAACATTGGTTTTATAGAGGAAGTGGATATATAGATGGAAACATTGGTTTTATAGAGGAAGTGGAATGGTTGCGAAAAACCATAAATGTTCAAAAAAAAATTAGGTAATGTTATCAAATATTTTAAACGAATCAAACATGCCAGAAGGTCCAGCGGAAACTACGAACACATAGAGCCCCCGAACTGACGAACTAACTGTTGGGATGGCGAAAGAAATCCTAAGCAGACTTCTACTGAGATAAAACGTCCGCTTTTTGGGGAACAATCTGAGCTGGCCGCTCGTACTATATGGAAACGACTGAACGAAGCGACTTTATTTGGTAGAGTAGCTCGCAGGAAACCATTAATGGGCAAAAAAACAGATGCCAGGATTAAATTTGCAAAATAACACACAGACTGGCCTTCGTTTCACTGGAACATGTGTTATGGTCTGATGAAACCAAAAACAAACAGAATAGGATCCAATTCTGTTTATTTGACGTACGTATTGTCGACCATCACATACGGCGTTTAATCTCAAGTATACTACCGTATCAGTGAAACATGGTGGCGGAAATATTAAATTGTGGGGTTGTTTTTCTTGGCATGGCGTGGGACCATTGGTGCGAAATGACGGTATTATGAATGCCCATGTCTACGGAGATATTTTGGAGAACACCATGTTGCCATACGCTGAAGGAAATTTAGCTGTGTGGGAATTTCAACAAGGCAACGGCCCCAAACACACAGCGAAGTATGTAAAGGGCTTGTTCCATCGAAATTCTGTTTCTGTAATGACTTGGCTCTCCTGAGTCCAGATCTCAACCCTATAAAGAAGCTCTGGATCGCCGTCAAAACAGCTCTCACATAGCATTTTCTTTTATAATTCATGAGATTCCATTTATGTTCTTTATTAGTGTGCCAGCTTATTTCTCTATGTCATGGTATAAGTTAATTTCAAATATTTTTAATTATTAATCTATAAACTTCATACTGTTAAAACTTATTTTAACCAACTTCATATAAAACTAAAATTAAATAATATTTAAGGAATATAAATAAAACATTAAATATGAAAGTAAACTAGGCAATTATATATATATATATATATACATATATATATATATACAGTCGTGGCCAGATAATTAAGAACAAGATTATATTTGCCATACAACTGCATACAAATATGACATTTTAAATTTGATAAAAATATAAATTTTCCTTATGCTATTAGTAGGCCACTGGAGCCAGTGGAGGCACAATGGCAGTCATTCTAATGAATTTAAACACGTTATGACTAGTTGTAAAATATGTGTAAATAAATTGACGAATGTTACTGTATATAATTAGGCATTATGTAGCAGACGTAGCAATCAAATAAACTGCTATTAAAGTTGTCGACTTTCTTTTTGATACGATACAAACGTAAATACGATTGACTAAGTAGTCTCAAACAAATCAAGATAAGAAAGATAAAGAGATCTACATTATCCATCTAAAACCGAACCGATAACAAACCGCAGAATTATTTTCTAGTAGTCGATCGCGCGATTTGGCGAAGTATTTTTATGGTGTCTCTTTTCTTACTCGATAAACACTAAAGACCCTCATAAATATTTGTGCAAACAGCGAAGTACATTGGTGACAAGAATACATATAAGGAAGAGCAATATATTTGTTGCATTTCTTTTAGCATGTTTCAAATCAGTTATATCATTGACTGTATAGTGATTTCTTTTATGGCAGTAATTTTCGTAAAAAAAACTAGTGACTAAGCATTTTCGGGCTAATCCCGAGAATGCTTAGTCACTAGTTCCTTTTTTTTCATTTGCCCAGCAAACCTCACGTCACCATGGAATGGATAAAAAGAAACTCGTACAAGACTAATATGTATAAAATACTGGAGCCCAATACTTGCAGCCTGTGAGCAGTTAAAATAACTTTCGGGTTTCGGGACTTTCGGGCAAAGTCGGACTAAATCGTGTTGTACAAAACTACAATGTTTTTTGACGTGATAACGTCTTTAAAATCGTTTTAGTCGGGTGACATGTTCAGAAACTTGTGTCACACCAAAACCTCACGAGCGCGATCGCAGGTATAACGAGAGAGAGACGGACCGATCTCCCGTCTCATCTCGAGCGCTGCCAGTCATTCCGTGAAACTTGTCACGCGGAATCCTCACGAGCGGTTAGACGTTATCACGTAAACATCTCGATCGTAAACCTACTTTATTTTATTAAGTTGCAATCCCGCTAATAGTGCACTCGTTTTTTTAACCTTGAACGAAGTATGCTGTTAGTATTATATACAGAATGGATTTTCCTTCTTGGGTCAGTAAGGGCAGCTACCAGATCCCGTGCTGCTACGCGAAAATGGGCTTAGAAGATCTTCCCTCGATTTAAATTAATTAAGAAAGAAGAATGGCTTTTACAGATAAAGGATAAAATATACCGGCTGCGAGAAAAGGTCATATTCGAAAAAAAAAAACTTTCATTTACATACAAATTGTATAGGAACATTTTTACTCACTTCGTGGCTCTACCCGGAATTTATTATTGTCCCATACAAGCTTTTGATCCTGGATTGGAATAGGATCGATTGGCATCAAAAAAAATTGTCAAAAATGACCTTTTTCTCGTAACCTGTATGATTTTTCAAAAATATGTAAACGCCAATCTTATTTAATTTGAAATCAAGAGGTCTTCTAAAACCATTCTCGCGTAACAGCACGGTATCTTGTACCTGCCCACACTGACCCAAAAAGAAAACCACCTGTATATATAGAAAATTATCGAAAGTTTATTTTTAAAAGAAGCAGAAATTTCCAAAATTGTAAATATTATAATTATTTTTTAGACCTGGTTGTAAGCAACGGGTATTTCAAAAAGTACATGTAGAATAATATTTAAAGAAACTGAACAAAAACCTTTATGTATACTCTCTCTTTCTCTCTAAAACGCCTCTAAAATAACAAGAACGAAAATACAACATTTTCAACACGCCACTGCACGAAAAATACAAGATAAGTATAAATCATTACACATATCAGGATTCAAATAAATACTACGAAAATTGTATGATTCAAAATATTATTCAATATCATATTTGTTTTAAATTCGGACCATTTTTATTGTGATATAATCAGAAGTATGGTACATCAATTCCATCCCAAATTTGAAAATTTTTTAGATAAAAACTTGAAGCTATTTATTAAAATTCGCTATTGTAAAACTATTCAGAATCGAAAACCTTTAATGGAATAGCATGATGTGCAACTTATATAACGGCCTATGTATAATATTAAAAAATATAAAAATGAAGGAAGAGAAACAGTATGTGCGAAGGAATCGTATACATATTACACTCTTCTTAAGTAAATATTGGTCCGACTTTTTCAACGCAGGAATTTAATACAATTTCCTAAGGACAACGTTTCATTTTAACTCACGCCGGAAGTGAAAACGGCTTTATTCCTGGTGCGTTGCTTTGTAAAAATCAAACCACTAATTTCTGAAATTATTATGAAAAACAAACACAACATTCCATAGACAAAATATTGGCTGAACACGGTCATTATGTACTCCGTTTAACCCCAGCTCAACCAGACTTCAACCCTATTGAAAATATATTGGCTTAATTAAAACAATAGGCACGCAGCCCAGCAAAACATTGACCTGAAAAGGAATGCTGCAGAAATTATACTGCAAGAAAAAGTCAACATGATCGGTCTAGAACATTTGACATCAGTTCTATATAATTAGTATAATTACTAACAAAATGAAAAATAATTTTTAAGAAAAAAAAACCGACTTCCATGGGGATAGCCGGTGAAGCATTATTGTAGATGGTGCACTTAGATTCCATACAATGAAATAACTTGCTTAACAAACGCAGCGGAGAGGACAAATCGCCAAACCTGAACTATGCGTCGTTGAAGAGTTCCGTTCTGATCATCATCAGCAGTTCCACTTCATCAAATGTCACTCTTTTGAATGAAAATACTTGTTGATAAAAATACAAAAATCACTATGTGTAAGCCCTTAATATTTGAGGAGTTCCCTCGATTCTTCATGGATCCCATCATCAGAACTTGAGCTTGACGAAAATTTGTCCTGACAATTAAACTTGCTAAACAAACACAGCGAAGAGGACAAATCGCCAAACGTGAACTATGCGTCGTTGAAGAGTTCCGTTCTGATCATCATCAGCAGTTCTACTTCATCAAATGTCACTGTTTTGAATGAAAATGATGGTTTTGTTGATAAAAATATAAAAATCACTATATATATGCCTTTAAGATTTGAGGAGTTCCCTCGATTCCTCATGGATCCCATCATCAGAACTGCGTTTTGACAAAAACGGGACCAATCTGTATATATATACTTACAATCAAAAAAAGAATTTTCAAAATCGGTTCAGACATGACGGAGTTATGGAGTAACAAACATAAAAAAAAAAAAAAAAAAAAAAAACATACACGCCGAATTGAGAACCTCCTCTTTTCAAATCTTGAAGTCGGTTAAAAAAGGAAGGTATGACATCCCAGTCAAAAATTATGAATTTGTTTCATTGAGCTTACTAATAAAGCCATCTCACAATGAGGTTATCGATCAAATCTTGAGCATAGTACTATTCATTTAAGGTTCATTTCACACTGATGTTTATTCGACAACACTTTTTAACCGACTTCAAGATTTGAAAAGAGGAGGTTCTCAATTCGGCGTGTATGTTTTTTTTATGTTTGTTACTCCATAACTCCGTCATGTCTGAACCGATTTTGAAAATTCTTTTTTTGATTGTAAGTATATATATACAGATTGGTCCCGTTTTTGTCAAAACGCAGTTCTGATGATGGGATCCATGAGGAATCGAGGGAACTCCTCAAATCTTAAAGGCATACATATAGTGATTTTTATATTTTTATCAACAAAACCATCATTTTCATTCAAAACAGTGACATTTGATGAAGTAGAACTGCTGATGATGATCAGAACGGAACTCTTCAACGACGCATAGTTCACGTTTGGCGATTCGTCCTCTTCGCTGTGTTTGTTTAGCAAGTTTAATTGTCAGAACAAATGTTCGTCAAGCTCAAGTTCTGATGATGGGATCCATGAAGAATCGAGGGAACTCCTCAAATCTTAAGGGCTTACACATAGTGATTTTTGTATTTTTATCAACAAATCAAGCATTTTCATTCAAAAGAGTGACATTTGATGAAGTGGAATTGCTGATGATGAACAGAACGGAACTCTTCAACGACGCATAATTCATGTTTGGCGATTCTTCCTCTTTGCTATGTTTGTTAAGCAAGTTAGATTGTCAGGACCAATTTTCGTCAAGCTCAAGTTCTGATGATGAGTTCCACGAGGAATCGAGGGAATTCCTCAAATCTTAGTGACTTTTGTATTTTTATCAACAAATCAAGCATTTTCATTCAAAAGAGTGACATTTGATGAAGTGGAACTGCTGATGATAATCAGAACGGAACTCTTCAACGACGCATAGTTCACGTTTGGCGATTTGTCCTCTCCGCTGCGTTTTTTAAGCAAGTTATTTCATTGTATGGAATCTAAGTGCACCATCTACAATAATCCTTCACCAGCTACCCCCATTGAAGTCGGTTTTTTTTTCTTAAAAATTATGTTTATTGTACGGTAAGTTTTTTAAGTTTTTAAGAAAGCAGAACAGCAGTATCACATCCGTGTCACTGCCGATACCCAAGGTGTTTTCATAAAACCGGAATGTTATTTTAACAGCTCTCGTTGTACAGGGTTGGGCATATTAAGTGTCCTAGTTTTAGAAACCTCTTTTTTTCTTAAAATACTTCAGATCTTTTTGAACTATTATACTTTTTAAATTGCTTATTTATTATAGTATCTATAAATCATAATGACAGATTGATTATCTTTTTTTTTGTACATTTGTCAACGATGGACGCAAAACGCGAACTCGTAATAGATTTGTACAAGAAAACATATAAGCCATGCGAGATATTTAGGAAACTGAAACGCCTAAATATAAATATAAGGTTCATATCGCGGACTATAAAACGTTTTATAGAAACCGGATCTTGCCGACCGAGGCCCAAACCTGGACGACAACCATCGATACGTGTGGGAAATCTAATAAAACGCGTCCGTGAGAGAATTAGGCGGAATCCAGCACAAAGTGCGAGTAAACTCGCGAAGGACCTGAAAGTCTCAAGAAGATCAATGGGTCGAATATTGCGAATTGATCTGAACCTCAAGGCCTACAAAAAACAGAAAATACACGGTTTGACAATAGCTCAAAAAAAAGCTAGAGTTAAAAAATGTAGGGGTATATTAGCTTGGCACGATGGAGATGATATGATTTTTTCGGATGAAAAGATGTTTGTGCTACAAGACAGCCACAATCAACAGAATGATCGAGTGTACGGAGTATGTTTACGGGATATTCCAGCGGACAAACTAGCAGTGCAACGATTCCAGAGTACGTCTGCAGTTATGGTATGGGGGGCCATAAGTCCTAAAGGGAAGTTGCCACTACTGTTTATTGACCGTGGGGTGAAAATCAACCAAGACTTCTACATACAGAACGTTTTACAAGATCATCTGCTTAAAAACGCTCAAATGTTATATGGGAACGAGTATTACTGTTTCCAACAGGATAGTGCCCCATCACATAAAGCCAAACGTACACAGGACTGGTGTCGGCAAAATTTAACAGATTTTATACCATGGGAAGAATGGCCTGCGTCGTCACCAGACCTGAATCCCTTGGATTTTTCAATATGGGGTTACATGTTAAGCAAAATTGGGAGCACACATGGACTAAATTTGAGTTCATTTAAGGATCGGTTAATCAAAATATGGGACGAGATACCTGAAGAAGTCGTGCGTGCCGCATGCAAGTCGTTTTACAAGAGATTGCGTAAAGTTTTACGAGCCAAAGGAGAGCGTTTTGAGTTAACGAATTAATTTTGTAAATATATAACATAGTTTAACACAAATACATACAGCATTTTTATTTTTGTTGTTTTATTTATAATTTATTGTCTTATTAAAATAGGACACTTAATATGCCCAACCCTGTATGTTAATTTGTATGTTTTCACACAATAAATAGGACTTACCTGCTTTCGAATCCCAGATCGCTAGCTTCATATGTTCTTTAATGGAAAAGAACAATGAGCACAATCTACCGCTCCACTAGAGGACAAGATATCGGGTGCGTCACATTTATTATCGCACCGCAATACGTTTCATCACTACACAGGGTCGCGTTTTGTAAAGCTAAGGTTTGTCATTTTAGATGTTTGCCTTCGTATAACAACCAATTTGTTATAGTCCTAGCGGCACACCCCGAAATTCAAGAAAATGCTGCAAATGGTGTTTAAAGCATGAAAATTGGATCGATTGATATTTAGGCCGTTTGAATCAATTTGGCCCGTAGCCCAAAAAAAAAACCGGCCAAGTGCGTGTCGGGCCACGCTCAGTGTAGGGTTCCGTAGTTTTCCGTCCGTCACAGTAAGTGTCCCCACTTAAGAGTTAAAATAACACCGCCATGTAGGATATGATATGAGCGTTCCACGTACAGCGACATCTATCGGCAAATTAAGTAAATTATTGCGCGCGAGCTTAGAGTATGGAAGATGATTTTTATGGGATAATTCTTTATTGCGTGAACCGATTTCACCCTGTTTTTGGGTTCCGTAGTCAACTAGGAACCCTTATAGTTTCGCCATGTCTGCCCGTCCGTCCGTCCGTCCGCGGATAATCTCAGTGACCGTTAGCACTAGAAAGCTGAAATTTGGTACTAATATGTATATCAATCACGCCGACAAAGTGGTAAAATAAAAAGTGGAAAAAAATGTTTTATTAGGGTACCTCCCCTATACGTAAAGTGGGGGGTGATTTTTTTTTCATTTCAACCCTAACGTGTGATATATTGTTGGATAGATATTTAAAAATGAATAGGGGTTTACTAAAATCATTTTTCGATAATGTAAATATTTTCGGAAATAATCGCTCCAGAAGTAAAAAAAAATGTGTCTCCCCCCCCTCTAACTTTTGAACCATACGTTTTAAAAATATGAAAAAAAATCTCAAAAGTAGAACTTTATAAAAAAATTTCTAGGAAAATTATTTTGAACTTGATAGGTTGAATAGTTTTTGAAAAAAAATTACAAAATAATTTCTGAACTAAGTTTGTAATTTAACCGTATAAGCAGGTGTTTATTGTACCTGTCATTTCTACAAAATCACAATGAAATGATGTGCTTTCAAATAAAGTAAAAATGGTGAAAATCGGTTCACGCAATAAATAATTATCCCATAAAAATCATCTTCCATACTTTAAGCTCGCGCGCAATAGTTTACTTAATTTGCCGGTAGATGTCGCTGTACGTGGAACGCTCATATCATATCCTACATGGCGGTGTTATTTTAACTCTTAAGTGGGGACACTTACTGTGACGGACGGAAAACTACGGAACCCTACACTGAGCGTGGCCCGACACGCTCTTGGCCGGTTTTGGTATTACTTTATTTGAAAGCACGTCATTTGATTGTGATTTTGTAGAAATTACAGGTACAATAAACACCTGCTTATACGGTTAAATTACAAACTTAGTTCAGAAATTATTTTGTAATTTTTTTTCAAAAACTATTCCACCTATCAAGTTCAAATTAATTTTCATAGAAATTTTTTATAAAGTTCTACTTTTGAGATTTTTTCATATTTTTAAAACTTATGGTTCAAAAGTTAGAGGGGGTCACATTTTTTTCTACTTCTGGAGTAATTATTTACGAAAATATTTACATTATCAAAAAATGATTTTAGTAAATCCCTTTCATTTTTAAATACCTATCCAACAATATATCATACGTTAGGGTTGAAATGAAAAAAAAATCACTCCCCACTTTACGTATAGGGGAGGTACCCTTATTAAACATTTTTTTCCACTTTTTATTTTACCACTTTGTCGGCGTGATTGATATACATACATATTAGTACCAAATTGCAGCTTTCTAGTGCTAACGGTCACTGAGATTATCCGTGGACGGACGGACAGACATGGCGAAACTATAAGGGTTCCTAGTTGACTACGGAACCCTAAAAACGAGAGCAGTTATGACGTCATCTTTTTTTTGTATGGTTTTTTTTTTTGTTTTGAAACCTATCGTGTGTGGTATCAAATGAAAGGTCTTTTTGAGCTGATTCTAAAAATATATCACATCAGTACATTTCAGTCACTTGTTTTAAATTAAAAAAAAATTTCAAAACATACCTAGTTTGGGCCCCTCCAGATACGATCCGGTTGAATATTTTATTGTAAAATATACGTCAAATGATACCTAATATCCTCATATGTAACATTAAGAAAGCAATTTTAAAAATATTTTCAATTAGTATTTATTTTTTTAATTTTTCATTATTACAAAGTGTGATCTATCAATTTATTTTGACTTATTGACTTTTTTGTCTTTTCACTTCACTTAATATTTTATACTATGCTATTTGATTTTACATGTTTCTCAATCGTATGGCTTTGTGTCGCGTTTTCGTGACGGTCACGTGAGTTTTTTTCGCCTTTACATGTTTCTCAATCGTATGGCTTTGGAATCGTACGCGACACAAAGCCATACGATTGAGAAACATTTAAAATCAGATAGAATAGTATAAAATGAAGTGAAGTGAAAAGACGAAAAAGTCAAAAAGTCAAAATAGTCAAAATAGATTGATAGATCACACCACTTTGTAATAATGAAAAATTTAAAATAAATACTAATTGAAAATATTTTTAAAATTGCTTTCTTGGTGTTAGATATGAGGATATTAGGTATCATTTGACGTATATTTTACAAATAAATATTCAGCCGTATCGGGAGGGGCCCAAACTAAGTATGTTTTGAAAATTATTTTTATTTAAAAGTGACTGAAATGTACTAATGTGATATATTTTTAGAATCAGCTCAAAAAGCCCTTTCATTTGATACCACACACGATAGTTTCAAAACAATTTTTTTTTCCATACAAAAAAAGATGACGTCATAACTGCTCTTTTTTTCTTTTTTTTTTGGGGCTACGGGCCAAATAGATTCATATGGCCTAATGTTGAATCGTTCCAATTTTCATACTTTTAACACCATTTGCAGCGTTTTTTGGTGTACCGCTAGGACTATTAGAATAGAGAGGCAAAAAGCTTAATTTTATATTGTAGGCTTCATAAAATACGAATCTGAAGCTTATTGCATATTTATATTCGTTAAATATTATTTGTGTATTTATGAAGTTGGTTAAAAGAAGTTTTATCAAGAAAAAATATATAGATTAGAATAATTAAATAAAAAACCACTTGAAATCAACTTATCCCATGACAGAGAAATAATTTTAACCAAAAAAGAACCGACTTTACTTAGCCTCCACCTTTTCAAAAGCAAATGCTGTAGCTGCTGAAAAAAATACTCACATTACTATATAGTTGATTCCCTCGATTTCTACAGGATCCATCATCAGATCTTGACCTGGTTACAATGGGACCAACTGTAAAGTATACTCTTTCAAACAAAAAAAGAATTTTCTAAATCGGTCTAGCCACATAATCAGTACACACACATAAAAAAAAAATTTGCAAATACTAAGATCCCGACGAATTGATAACCTCCTCCTTTGAAATCTTGAAGTCGGTTGATAAGCTGGCACGCTAATTAAGCACTGTTTTTTGCCAGCTTATTTTTTTAATTTTTATTGTTTTGTAAGATACAAGGATTCAAACCCACTTGTTTGAATCCTTGTATCTTCCAAAACAATTAAAAATAACCAACATAATAAATAAATAAATATTATCGGAAAATCTTACACAAATCAACCTAGTCCCACAGTAAGCTTAATAAGGCTTGTGTTGTGAGTACTAGGCGACGATATTTATAATAGATAGATATAGATAAATACTTACATACATAGAAAACATCCATAACTCAGAAAAAAATATCACAAATAAATGCCCTGACCAGGATTCGAACCTGGGACCTCCTGCTTCATAAGCTTCTTCATAGGTCGGTAGTGACCGACTAGGCTAGGAAGCCGTTAACATGTCACTTGGTTTTTTGTTTCTTGGCTATTCTATTATAATTTCGCTTCATGCTTCAGAAGATTAGTAAAAATAGGTAAAAACCCTCGTTCTGATGCCTCCATCAGAAACATCATAGTAACATTGGTTTTAGAGAGGAAGTGGACGTATGGAAAGGTTGCGGAACACCTTAAATGTTCGAAAACGAAATTATTTAATGCGATTAAATATTTTAAGACAAACCAAACATGCCAGAAGGTCCAGCGGAAACTACGACCACGTAAGACAACCCCCGGAGTGTCTTAATTTGAATTTAGTCTTTGAAATGATTGTGGCATGAATTTCTATTCTAAATTTCCAAAACTTGCTTTCATTTAGCTGATACTAATAGCTCAGGGATTACGATCCCTGAGCTATTAGTACATGCTAAGCATGTCTGTCGGCAACGTCAATAACAAGTTTAAAAAAATTATGGGAATCACAGATGCGAACGAAGTCACGTGATTATTAAGATACATTATTTGAGTTTTCATTACCGATTGTCACTTGGCTAAGCCTCCCTCAAGCTCTTCTTATCTTTTAAAAGCCAGTAAGCCTTTCCCGCTCGCAAAAAGGGAAAACTGGACAAATTTAGGTATGGGTTTGTACAGACACTATAGACGAACTCAACGGCAGCTGGTGTACAGTTTCAGTGCAGCCCGTCAGCCAGTTTTAGTTTGAATGCAGTATGTCTACAAGGGCTTTGCAATTTGGTTAAATATGTTTCAGTAGCTTGGCGAATATTCGCATGGCAATGTAATAACCTAAAAACCTAAAACCTAAAAATAGATTGCATTAATATCGCAGTGCAAGCTGCAAATATACTCAAGAGCAATGAAATTAGCTGACTTTTTTGTTAAGCTTAACATATCGCCGATATTCATTTAAATGTCAATACAACACGCAATAAACTATTAGTGGACAAAAAAACAGAGATGCCAGGATTCAATTTTCACAAGGACATAAAGACTGAACTTCGTTTCACTGTATGGTCTGATGAAACCAAAAACAAACAGAATAGGATCTGACGGTCAAATCGACGTCGATTTAACCGTGAGATCCTATTCTGTTTATTTGACGTACGTGTTGTCGAGCATCACATCACATACGGCGTTCAATCTCAAGTATACTACCGTATCAGAGAAACATGGTAGCGGGAATAATAAATTGTGATTTGTTTTTCTTGCATGGCGTGGGACCATTGGTGCGAATTGACGGTATTATGAAGCGGCATGTCTACGGGGGATATTTTGGAGAACACCATGTTGCCATATGCTGAAGGAAATTTAGCTGTTGGGAATTTCAATAAGACACCGACCCCAAACACATTGCAAAATCTGTCAAGGGCTGGTTCCATTGTAATTCTGTTGTTGTAATGACTTGGCCCTCCTGGGTCCAGATCTCAACCCCATAAAGAAGCTGTGGAACGATGTCAAAAAAGCTTAAACCAATAAAAAAAATTGATAAATATAAACAAACTATACGATGCGGCACTTGAAGCGTGGAGATCTATACCTGTGCAAAGATGCAGTCCTAGTTGAGTCTATAACGAAAAAATGTCTAGCCCTGCAACAAAATAAGAGATCCCCTAACAAATACATACCTTTAGCATTTTCTTTTATAATTCATGAGATGACATTTTCTTTTATAATTCCCTTTATGTTCTTAATTAGTGTGCCAGCTCATTTTTCCATGTTATGGTATAAGTTAATTTCAAATGTTTTTTATTATTTATCTTTAAATTTTATCATGTTAAAACTTATTATTACCAACTTCATAAATACATGTTTCAATATGAAACTCAAATACAGCAATTTTATTTAAAAAATTGTCATACTAACGCTGTTCTTAATTAGTGGGCCACAACTACAGTTATATACAATATTAACGAGTCTCTTTCCAATCCATTTTATTAGAAAGAGAATGCTACTAATATTACTACTTACAAATTGTCATACAATGGACTCCAGATTTCAAAAGTGCTAACCTTCCGAAAACGTTCTCCGGTATGCATGGAAAACTTCTCGTTTAAGGATTTTCCCCGTAAGAAACAGACGTTCAGGACCAAGGTTTCCGCTAACAATCTGCCTATAAAATAAAAAGAAAGATACCTTTCAGAGAACCGTTTCCCGCAGATGGGGCACTCGTGTCGCTTCTCGCCGCTGTGCACGCGCTTGTGCCGCTTGAGGTGCGAGCGCGTCATCAGCGCCAGCCCGCACACGTCGCACGCGTGCGGCTTCACCCCCGAGTGCGAGAGCTTGTGCATCTTGAACGAAGACGTGTGAATGAACGACTTCCCGCACAGGTCGCACTGAAACGATACAAGCCCACCGTTTAAACCCAATCACATAAGGCGAACTGTGGACTTCGACCTAAAATTGGGACTGAAAGAGAAGTAGGTACTAGTTTTGATTAAAGATTTTCCTGCAATTTATGAAAAAAAATGTTTGTAGGGAGGCTTCTTAATTTATTTACAAGTATCATTCTTTGGTCACTAAAACAATTTTGCATATTCATATCACACGCGCGAGATTTTTTTTTACATCACCGACACTATATTGACATCCCTCATCTCCCTCTTTCCTTTCATACGCAAAAATACAATTCTACACCATGACCGGCTCAGACTGCCAATTAGAATTATATGACGGAAAACAAGGAAAGCATTAACAATTAAATAATAGTTATATAACACGTAGTTAGTCGTCTACTCGTCTCCGTCTTCAGAGCTCGCACCACATTTCGTGTTTTGAGGTTATGCACACCGGCCGCATATCGTAACTATTTTTTTACAGTTTCTATCATTACACCTTTTAACACATCCCAGACGAGAACGGATGCTTCATAGTTATATATCCATTAGATTAGATCACTAAAACTATTTTATTTTCTCACACGCGCGAGCAAATTTTTTACACATAGACTAGACAGACTCCAATTGCCGCCATATGCAATAAGTAATTTGTTTGACCAATTTAAAATGGCGCTTTAGATCTGTGAATGAGACTTAAGGGCTTGTTACACTTTACTTTTTTTAGTGTCCTCACTAGCATCCTAATCTAGATCCAAATTAGTTTTCATAGTAAATTTATTTGCTAAATGCGGTTACACTTTTCTAAATTTAGTCACTAAATCATTTAGATAGCTAACTAGGACAAATGTAACAGGGCTTTTAGACTAAATAATTTAAGCCCTGTTACACCTGTCCTAGTTAGCTTCCTAAATGAGTTAGTTTCTAAATTTAGTTAAGTGTAACCGCATTTAGCAAGTAGTTTCCTAAAAAGTAACCTAGTTAGGAAGCTAGGATGGTCACTGACGAACTTATTGAGTTAGCATCCTAATTAGGACGGAAGAAAGTAAAGTGTAACAACGTTAGTCGCCAGTCGACCTAAATGTTATAGATTTTTTTATCTGTTCTTTTCCTAAAACTTTAATTGCAGACTGATTCTGTTTATTGTGAATTTAGGATCCTAGTTAGGATGCTAGTTAGGACAAGGTGTAACTGGGAGATGTATTTAGGAAACTAATTAGGATGCTAGTTAGGATTCTAAAAAAAGTAAAGTGTAACAGGCCTTTTAGACATGGGTCGGGTAGTTCCGTTCAGTTCACGAGGGAGTGATTGAAATGAATTATATCTTTGGCCTTATAGTTCAAAATCTGTAAGAATGAACTTTTGACACTTCAGTATTGACGTCATTAGTGATGAGGCTAAGACGTATCGTTTGTCAAATTTAGCGATTATTTATGAATTGTTCGAATCGATTTTACTACAACCGATTTTTTCTTGTTATAACCCTATATATTTTGTATCACAAATTTTCTCAAATTATAAGAATAAGAGAATAAGAATAATGTTTATTGACTTAAACCTAATTAATACAAGTGTAAGTAATATTTGCACAGTACGCTAATAGCTTAAGAGAGACTTATGTATTAGGTTTGAAACAGTTTTACCGGAACTGAGCCTCTGTCTCCCGAACTAGGCGGATGCCTGTGACTCGGAAGTCAGTGGTTCCACCGAGAATATGAGTTGAGATGAGTTGTATGCAGTTATGTCTAATATACAAAAATAAATTAAAAAAGGATAACTTAACTATTACAAAACAGAAAATAAAATGAATTAGGAAATGATCATTTAATAATTGTTATCTAGTAATTATGTATGGCATTATAATAATTCCATAATTAATACAATATGATAAGAAAGTCATTGTCTATAGATTACATAATCGATTTTATCGACTTACGGAAATGTTATATGAATCGGAACAGTAGACATGGTCACAACACTAAATTTAAAAAAAAGGAGGCATAGACCGTAACTGTTTGCATGCTAAATTGTTATCGTAAAATATTCAATAACTAAGATATAAAAAAATTTAACATTAATTAAGTTATGTTTATAAAAAGTGAAATATTCTATTTACGTACATGACAAGCTGTAAAATCGTTATGGGATTTTGTTTATAATTTCAAAGTGTCTTGCGCGTTTACGTTCTACGGGCGTTTCGATGTGTCAAAAGTTCATTCTTACAGATTTTGAACTATAGTCACTCACTCTTCAACTCACTGGAGATTTAATCGCTCAGTAATTCATGTATCTCAGTGTTTACAGTGTTACTTGCTCGCTCTATCCCAATTCCAAATCTGTTACACTTTACTTTTTTTGTGTCCTAACTAGCATCCTAATTAGGATCCTAACTTTTTTCAATAGTAAATTTCCTTGCTAAATGCGGTTACCATGTTGATGTTGATGGCTACCAAGGATGATTAAGACATGGATGGACAATGCCTATACAAAATCGCGTTCCTCGAACCTTCAGGCTATACGTCTGTTTTCGGTACTGAGTGCCGTCTGTTGAGTCTGGAATCGAGTTATTCTGTCAGCGTTAATCGCCGAACAAAATATGAGAAACTAGAATTTATTTATTTAATCTTAATTGCATAAAATAAGATGGTACAAATAGCGGACTTAATGCCATAAGGCATATCTACCAGTCAACCAATGGGCTTAACAGAAAGGTTAAGTAGGAATTTAGTATTTGTGGTGACCGATAGATGACGCTAGTGCTTTAGTCTGAAATAAGTGAACGCGATTTTGTATAGGCATTGTCAATCCATGAAAAGGGCTCTTTCAATGTCAAATTTAAAAATAATTGACATCACCTATGCCTTTGTCACCTCAACTTAGTCGACTGTCAAAATAGTCAAGTGCAACGAGTCTAAGCCATTCATAAAATAAAAAAAAGTTGGACTCCCTGCTCAAGAGATGGCGCCACAATCAAGCACACAGCGAATATGCAAATCCCCTCTTTCCCTCTCTATTCTATTTATCCATCGTCCATCCCTTTCACTCGTTCCGATATTTGAATGGATGAAAATCATAGTCAAAGATTTTTTAGTTGTAGAAAAGTCTATAAGTTAAAAACAACATTGATACTATAACTACAGTTTGTTTTTAGGGTTCCGTAGCCAAAATGGCAAAATCGGAACCATTATAGTTTCGTCATGTACGTCCGCCCGTCCGTATGTCACAGCCATTTTACTCGAAAACAATAAGACATATCTTAATAAAATTTAGACATAAGTTGTATTTTGTATGCCGTTATTTAGTTGTGTAGTTAAATTGCAGAAAAAAATATTTGGGGGGCGATCCATACATTTTTTTTTGGGTTAGAAATTAAGTAAACATAGAAGCAGTACTCGCCAACCTGCTCTTTGAATATTCGGTTTAAACTAGGTTTGTCACCCGTACTATAATATACAACGTGCCACATGACGGACTGAAAGCCTGACAACTTGCTGCCCCAATATTACAAGGTTATAAAGTTACATTTTTTCCACAATATGAGTTATGATTAGTAATTTAAGTGTCTTTAGCTATATTTTCCTGAAACCAGGATCTTAAAATCAGCAACTAATAGTCCAAAAATCCCGATATTACATGGTTCTATGTTGTGGTTATAAAACTAACAAGGTCCTATGTTTGTTTGATTGTTATCATTGCATAAGTGGGTGGCTATATCATAATATATTGAATTTGATACGATAACCTTTCACCATCAAAGTGTATTGCAATGCATGTATAAAATGATAAATCATACCCTAGATCAGGGGTCAGCAAGCTTTTTTGACAAAGAGCCTGATGGCGGAAAAATATGGAATTTTCGGAAGCTCATAGAGCCGCAGTTGTCTGTTTTATGATTTTTTACTGTAATATTTGATTTTTAAAAAATTGAGGGGAACTCGAAGAGCCACAGCTGATCCTCCAGAGCCGCATGCAGCTCACGAGCCGTGGTTTGCCGACCCCTGCCCTAGATTTTGAAATAGCAGGTTCGGGGCTGCAATACGCACTGGTGCCGTTCCCTAAAGTGACGGAATTAAAATTCTCTCAATCGCTATTTGAAGTGAGCTAAAAACAGTCACATATAGAGGAAACAATGAAAAAAAAATTGTCACTCATCTAAATGAGTCAGCCTGTATACCGCTCGCCTGCGGCTCGGGCTACAAACATCTGCGCCCTTTATACATGGCGGAAAGATCCAATGCCACATGGATGGCAACTACCTTAAATATTGTAAATAGCACATTCTGTGTAAAGGAGACTTTCCTTTGGTTTTTAAAAACAATAAATTCTGCATTTATGGATTTTTGGATTTATGAAAAATCGCTTGCCTCAGTCGGGACTCGAACCGGTCAAATGTGACAAAAAATAACGTGCAGTATTTTATGATGCAGATTGAAAGGGTTACTGATAAGGTTAATTTTTCTCTAAATACAAATACAATCAAAATAACGGAAGGCCATGAAAATTGAAACCAACAATTAAGACACACAAAAGAAAACGATATTCATTTAATAAACTTACTAACACCTTGCTAACTAAAGCAGTTGTTCAAAATGAGCTCCGTTTCCTCGTATGCATAAATTTAAAAACGGCTCGTTAAAATGGTCCATTTTTAATATCTACCTATCCAAGCTACTATGTTGATGGTGACTAGTTATAATGATAATAATTGATGCAATTTTATTATCTAAGGAAGTAGGTTACTAAAGAAGTGGCATTAGTAATCGCAACTAAACTGATAAGTAAACATAAGTGTAGCTCATCATTGTCATGTGTCATTTAAACATGTTTATTTTCCTTGCACTCCAGAGATTACTTTTTGATCTTGAACTCGATCACCGATCTTAGTTGCGGTGCATTTCACGTGACGGGTGAAAACAAAATTAAAAGGTAATTGTTAGTTTTCATGGCCTTCCGTTATTTTGATTGTATTTGTTATTTAAAGAAAAATGAACCCTTTCACCATTAAGTAACCCTTTCAATCTGCATCATAAAATACGGCACGTTATTTTTTGTCACATTTGACCGGTCGCGCGGTCCGAGTCCCGACTGAGGCAAGCGATTTTTCATAAATCCATAATTTATTGTTTTTAAAAACAAAGGAAAGTCTCCTTTACACAGAATGTGCTATTTACAATATTTAAGGTAGTTGCCATCCATGTGGCATTCGATCTTTCCGCCCTGTATATTCCTCATTTTTCCGCATTAAATGATTAATTTTAGTACTAAATACTACGCTAGAGATAAACATAGTCCTATGTTACTCAACAGAATGTTTACTTAACGGGTCCAAAGTTCTATGTAAAATTGTTTATATTTAATAAATAATTAAATGATTAAGACGTAATTTTGTATTTTTGGCATAAGTATATTTGTGTTTCTACAATTGACATATTCGTTTATCTACCAGATCTGTAACCAGCGAAATATAAGTATACTAAGAGAACTTGGAACAGTAATCGCTTTCAAGAGCAGAGAATGCATGATCTGGAGTGGCCAACGCACAGGTTAACAAAAACTGGAAACTCATTCTCATTACACGTCTTGGGACCAACTATTTACAATAAAATTCCCTTAAATATAAAAAACTCTCGTGGGTTTATTTTGAAACTAAAATCTTTCTTAATCCAAAAGGCCTATTATTCTGTAACTGAATTTCTTCTTGAAGAGCTTTAAAATGTATGTATGTTAATTTTTCTTTATTGTAAAATCGCTATAACTTGCTGAATGTAAGTATCATTCTTGTATTTTATCCAATGTAAATATTGACATCGATCTTATTTGTAATTTGACAATGTATGTTTAATACAAAATAAATGAATATGAATATGAATTTCAAAGCTTATTATCTCCGTTCGATGTTCATGTAACATACAACCTTGTAATATTGGGGCAGCGATTACTGTTTGTTCAGAATCGAGAGTGGAATCGGTTACAGTATACATGGCTTTTTTTAACATGTCTAGTATAAATATTTCTAATGCTACAGTTTACCAAAGATGTTAAGAGATGGAGGTTGAATATTTAATACTGACTGACATCTTTGACATATTTGATTTTAGTCTAGGTTGTCATAGAATCCAAGCCACAATTGTTAAAAAAACATTGAAGTTAAGTAAAGCTGTAAAATGGAGTTAAGCTAAGTTCCACACTGCCATTTTTTGTCTTTGCTACAGGGCCTGCGTCTTAGAACATTCAACAGCGCACGTGAGGCATGCCCGTTGCCCGTAAAGCATGCCTCTTTTTAATTGCAAGCATAGCACATGCCCTGAGGCGCGCGTTCCTGTGCTTGGTGGGTTTCGGTTCAACAAAGCTTTCAACATCTCATAATGGTGGCCGAGGATAAGGAAACACTTTTAAGTTTATTGAAGACTACAGCAGTTTTTCGCAACATTAGGATCTAAATAATAAACTCATTACAAAGATTGACTTGGGGGCCCAGGGGCCTGACTTAGGGGCAGACCTAGGGGGCCAGGCGTTAAATCTAGGGAGCCCCAGACCTAGAGGACCCCAGGGCTGCAGGGGCCAGGCGCTGGACCCACGGGACTAGGGGGCTCCAAACCTAGGGGGCTTGACTCAGGGAGTTAGATCTAGTGGATAGTCCCAGTCGGCCAGGACACCCTAAGCCCAGGGGCCAGGACGCGCTAGACCCAGGGGGCAGGACGCCCTAGACCCATTGGCCAGACTTAGGGGCCCAAGACTACCAGAGGAGGCCCTAGAACAAGATATATACGATTTAAAAGAAAATTAGGAGTTCTAAGCACCAGCTGCAGAAGCAAACAGGACTACCGAAACTTGACAATTCATGTAGACAGATAGTTGTATGCATTTTAATACACGCAGCAGTTGATTGCGCTAGACGAAATTGATACTGATAGATGAAGAGGAAAAGGGCACACTGTGGTGCTTTAGCAATCTTATGTCACAAAGTTGGCAATGTAGATTGATAGTTTGAAAGACCATGACTCAAAACAACACAACCAATGTAGAGTTAATAATCGAATAGAACTACAAGGAAAACTTCCGAAAGAATTATCTGAATCAATAAAAAAAAACTCTAGATTAATTAGCAAAAATAGAAACCAGTTGGGGTGTCTGGAGTATTCAGTCGCTCAAATAACACGTTGTTTAGTATCGTAATATATCTTGGCTTGCTGTTCTGTTGAAAAAAAGTATAAATAGACTTAATAATTCAATATAATAATAAAATCACAATTTCCTTTTGATTATCACGTAGACTTAATAATTCAACATAATAATAAAATCACAATTTCCTTTTGATTATCACGTAGGTCACAGGCAAAACACACAAAATCGCAAACACACAAAAAACTGACAGCGATATAAGATGCGCTTTAAATTCAAACCTTAGTTACATAATGTCTGCCTCTGCTTAGGCTTTTTTGTGCAGCATTCTCAGCAATCAAACGTAATAGTATAAAATAACTAAAAGCGTTATTAATGAATTATAAATTATGGCTTTAACATTCGATTATTGCATAAAATCCAAATCTGTAAATATTCCATTTTTTTTATACTACTATACGGCCTGATGGCAAACACCAAACAGCTACCGTAACCTATGAACGCCTGCAAATCACATGCCCGTTATTGACCCTTTAGAAAAGAGGCTTCACTCACTGTGTTGACGGCTAAAGAGACAAAACGGTCCCCCGTCAACACACTGCATCCTTATAGATAGAGCTTTCTGGCGACCTTACTCGTCGGCAGGCACACAACAGTATGAGCTAGTGCGTTTTCTGTAAGGAGATACTGCCCTAGTCGGTTCTGCTCCAGATTCGAGCGAGATGGCATTCGCTAAGCTGTGTCCTACCACACAATAGTAGTTTTCGATACAAGTGCGAGAAGTATGTCATTTTGCACGAGTACCGAGGTTACTTGGCCCGAGCCGAGAGGCGAGGGTCAAGACTCGGGACGAGTGAAAATGACACTTCTGCACGTGTGTCGAACAACGTTTTTTAATACAATTGCGAAAAAACTACAATGAAATAATAGTAGATTGTTTGACAAGGGTCTAAAGTAGGCCATATTACCACCAGGTGGTTATTTTCCCGACCGAAGTGAGGGAAAATTGTTCGAATGGTAATATGGCTTTTAGACCAGAGTAATGCATACAATGTTTCACTTCGATTGCGAGAAAATATCATAAAAATACTTATTATTTACGCACAATAACTAAACTAAGGTGAAATTATGGTATACCTAACTTGACGGTCTTTAAATTTTTTTAACTTGTTTGACATAGATACAAAATATCAATGCCGCGAATAAATGCCACAGACGACGGTATAATTCGCTCTTTAAAACAGCTATTAGACATGGCAATTTGTAGGGCCCAACCTGTTGTGTACCCTGCCTCTCCCACACCCTCCTTCAGCTCCCTACGGGCCCAACCTCCTATTACACCTCCCAACACAACAGGTTGGGCCCTACAAATTGCCATGTCTAATAGCTGTTTTAACAGTTTAAACACACTTTAAAGCGTTTCCCAAAAAATTAAATCTTTTTTAATGATTGTGAGGTAGGAACTAAAAAACACCTCATGTTTTGAGAAATAAATTGCGTTTCCTGATTGGTCGATTTTAACATTGCTGTATTCTGATTGGTTGATATTAAATACAATGTTTTTTTTAAGGACTTAAATTATTTACACAGTATACGCACCAAAAAAGTATCTTCGTTCCGATTAACTCCGATATGTGTTCTGATTGGTCAATTTAAAATTCAATATATCTGCAAATCGTGCGTAAAATCAAACTTTACGCACGATTTGCAGATCAGATTACTTTTTAGCACTAGTGCATAAAATCAAACTTTACGCACGATTTGCAGCTACATAAAGTAAACTTTTGGAGCAATTGTATTAAAAAACTATATACATTCGCAGTGCCCATACCTCTTTTGGACGCAGTCTAAGGACGTAGTTTAAGGACGTACCCGGGTCCGAAATACATAAGTAACATAACACGTTCATCCACTCAAGTCTTCATTTATTTTTATAACGTACCTGATAATTAGGTTTCCCAGTGTGTATGTTATTGTGTCTATGTAGCGCACCTTTAGATGGAAACAGCTTATTGCACTCCTCACATTTCCAGTCACTAATACCTGAAAAGAAAGTTAGCTAGCATATTTATTTGTCCTTTCGTCTTTATTATTTATTTATTTTTTGTCAAAGCACACTCATCTCAGGAACAGTGGATTTTGTTTTCATAACTGCTCCTAACTAACAGACAATGTAGCAAGATAAAGTGTGATAGTCGTTTGCTTCTTTTAAGTTAATAATATAGCCTTCACGACACTAAAATCAGTAATATAAAGAAATCAGAATGCACTTTGTGAGCACGAAATTTGTATTCTATGGTATGAATGTATTTTAAGTGTTTATCATCTATACGATATTATATAGTCTGGCTGGCCAAAAGTGCAGTGACAATGGAAGTAATAAAGCTATACTCATCCCTTTTTAGTAGCGACGGTACTAGCGTAAGAAAGAGACAATATGATTCTCTGTCTATGCTTGAAGTAAACCAGTCCCTGGCCACACCTAGATAAGTCGTATAATAACCACAACACAGACTTATATTGAGCTTTCTTTGGGATTAGGTGGATTTGTGTAAAAATAGTACAATGATAGGTATTTTTTTATTTTATATAATAAGGCTTTATTATATAAAATAAATAAATACATCATATTGTCAAGAGTTGTCAATAATGCACTAGTTTTCACCTTTCAAATGAGATATGGCTCAATCGTATACACTCATGGTACAAAATGCCCATTCTCCTTTGTGAGAAATATCAGTACAATACTCACGCCTTTATATCAATTGCTGAAAAAAAATGTTCAATTTGAGTGGACTGAATCATGTGAAGAGGTTTTAAATAAAGTCAAGCAGTTGTTGGCTTCCAGCGAGGTGCTGGCACACTACTCGCCGGAGCTCCCACTGATCCTGACGACTGATGCCAGCAGTGTGGGCGTGGCCGCCGTCATCTCGCACGCCTGGCCGGACGGCACAGAACGCCCCATAGCATACGCTTCAAGAGTACTAAACAGCGCGGAGAAGGCATACTCACAAATAGAACGAGAGGGTCTTGCCATCCTCTATGGAGTAAAGAAGTTGCACCAGTACTTGTACGGCCGCAGGTTTATTTTGAGGACCGACCACAAGCCACTGGTGACAATTTTCGGAGACAAGGCTGGAATTCCGGTGATGGCGGCTAGCCGCATGCAAAGATGGGCAATTATTTTAGGAGGATATCAATACGATATTGAGTATGTACATACTACTAAAAATGGAGCTGACGCGCTCTCCCGACTACCACCATATAGACCAAACAATAATCAGGTTAAGGGTGAGATAACATATCTGAATTTTGTACAAAACTTTTTGCCCATTACCAGTCAGGATGTGCAGAAAGCGACAGAAAAAAATGCTACATTAAGACAAGTAATTATGTACATTAAAGCAGGATGGCCCACGTCTTGTACTAGCGAGGAATTAAAACCATTTTTCTCTAGAAAACAAGAACTGTATGCCGAGGGTGGTTGCATTATGTGGGGTTATCGTATGATCATTCCAGAAAACTTAAGATCGTTCATCTTAAAGGAATTGCACAGCAGTCACCAAGGGATGGTCAAAATGAAGAGTGTGGCTCGTAGTTTTGTTTGGTGGCCAAATATTGACCAAGACATAGAAACCGTAAGTCGAATGTGCGCCATTTGCACTGTGGAAGCTACAGCACCACCCCGAGTGAAATCACAACCCTGGCCATATTACTCAGAGCCCTGGAGTAGACTACACGTAGATTTTCTAGGACCCTACGAAGGTAGAACTTTTTTTGTTTTGATTGATTCGACCACCAAATGGATTGAGGCCTTCCTAATGACTAGAACGACAGCCAAGGCGGTGATCAAGGTGTTGCGGGAGACATTCGCGAGGTTCGGACTGCCAAAAGAGCTTGTCTCGGATAACGGCCCACCGTTCACTAGCCAAGAGATGGATAATTTTATGAAATTAAATGGAATAACACATACATTTACAGCGCCGTACCACCCAGCATCAAACGGCGCCGCTGAGGGCGCGGTTAAATTGTGTAAAAAAGCTATAAAAAAAGCGATTAGAGAAAATCAAGACATAGAAGAAACTTTACAAACCTTCCTACTAAATTACCGCAACTGTGAGCAAGGTACTACGGGAGAAACTCCAGCTATGTTACTACAGAAACGAGCGCTTCGATCTAGATTGGATCAATTAAAATCTACTGGCTTAGTAGAGAAGAAAGTGCATCGTACACAACAGAAACAGATTGAATCAGCAGGGGGCATTCTACCTAAGCAAATGGACAAGGGAGATCCTGTATGGATACAGGAATTTAACGCGAGGAATAAGTGGGTACCGGGAACGGTATCAAAAGTAAGTGGCTCTCGTAATTACGTAGTGACAAGGGAAAACGGCACCACATGTAATAGGCATCTAGATCAATTAAAGTCGCGAATGACATATTGTTTGCCGAGCTCTATTCTGTCAGACGGCACGCCACAGGTGCCCCCCGACCGCGTATCCGTATCGCCGCCGCGCTCCCCCGCGCGGCCGACGCCGCCCACGCCGCCAGCGCCATCTGAGCCTGCCGCTAGCCCGGCCGAGCCCGCATTGACACTAGCCCCGGCCCCTGAATTGAAACGCATAAGGAAACCACCTGTGCGCTATGGTTTCGAAATTGATTGACACAAAATTGTTTTTAGGGTTCCGTAGTCAACTAGGCACCCTTATAGTTTCGCCATGTCTGCCCGTCCGTCCGTCCGTCCGTCCGCGGATAATCTCAGTGACCGTTAGCACTAGAAAGCTGAAATTTGGTACTAATATGTATATCAATCACGCCGACAAAGTGGTAAAATAAAAAGTGGAAAAAAAATTTTTATTAGGGTACCTCCCCTATATGTAAAGTGGGGAGTGATTTTTTTTTTCATTTCAACCCTAACGTGTGATATATTGTTGGATAGGTATTTAAAAATGAATAGGGGTTTACTAAAATCATTTTTCGATAATGTAAATACTTTTGGAAATAATCGCTCCAGAAGTTAAAAAATATGCGTCCCCCCCCCCCCTCTAACTTTTGAACCATAAGTTTTAAAAATATGAAAAAAATTTCAAAAGTAGAACTTTATAAAATCTTTCTAGGAAAATTATTTTGAACTTGATAGGATGAATAGTTTATGAAAAAAAATTACAAAATAATTTCTGAAATAAGTTTGTAATTTAACCATATAAGCAGGTGTTTATTGTACCTGTAATTTCTACAAAATTACAATGAAATGACGTGCTTTCAAATAAAGTAAAAACGGTGAAAATCGGTTCACGCAATAAAGAATTATCCCATAAAAATCATCTTCCATACTTTAAGCTCGCGCGCAATAGTTTACTTAATTTGCCGATAGATGTCGCTGTACGTGGAACTCTCAAATCATATCCTACATGGCGGTGTTATTAACTCTTAAGTGGGGACACTTACTGTGACGGACGGAAAACTACGGAACCCTACACTGAGCGTGGCCCGACACGCTCTTGGCCGGTTTTTTTATTTTATTGTATCACTTGGTTTCTCTTTATATAAATGTAGGTACGGTACGTTAGTAACTTAGTATTTATAAGTACTTATATCTCTTAAGGGTAATTCTTGGCTAATCCCTACTGCTAGCTAGGTTTATTTAATTTAATTGGTAACTTGTTTAGATTAAAATTGTAGCATTAATTAAGGAAGAGGGTGTTATATATGTAATAGGGGGTAGATTTAAGTGTATATGCGCCGACATGAGGGTGGTCAATTGTTTGTAAGTCAGTTCCCAAATAGATATGATAAAGTGAACACGGTGTCTCATTGCTGCCCCTGGACATCCCTTAAGCACCTTCACCACAGCTCCCAGTGGCATATATAATAGTATGGTGATATCTTGATTTGTTTACCTGTCAGCTCTAATGTTAATTTGAAAATGTTTCGTAGCGAAATAGTTTCATTTCCCGACCGTCTTTTTCCTGCACTTTATTATTTACATTATTAACAATGTTTTGCTCTTGACTATAAATATTTTTGGCCATGTTTTGTCATTTATTATTCAACACGTTACTATTATTCAAGTAAACCGTCGCAATGACACTGACAACAGTGACATCGTATAATTAAAATTATTGCCAGCGTAAGGAATTTGTTCCAATGAAATTTCGCAACATGGCGTATGATCATATATTTCTGGTCAGGCTTTAGCTGTTTACCTTTGTGAAGGGCGACGTGTATGTCGCACGCACGTTTGTGCTTGTAGTGAGCACCGCACACCTCGCAGATATACGGGGGCTTCGAGTCGTCGTGCTTGCGTTTGTGCTGCTGGAGTCTCACTGCACACGAAATCAGAATCATTCATTTTATAGTGATAAACTTAAATGCACACAACATTTTAAAAGGGCGTAACAGATCTATAATATAATTTAAAACATATAGTTTACCACTTAATGGACCTGCCTCAGAAAAAAGGGAGACCATTTGTGGGCCACTGTAGCAGCTGTACAACACCACTATACTTTAAAACTGAATACTTTCGCAAGCATTTGAATTCACTTAACTAGAAATTTCGGTGGTTGTTTATAGTTTTTGAATATCGATTAGATTATAACAAACTAATTTTTTTTGATCATGTGCACTAAAGTAGTTAAGTAGTTTTTACCAAATATGGATGTATTTTTTGTGGCATGTGGGAAGCGTATTGAGAATATACCTGATTAATTACACAAACTAAAGTCAGTTCATTACCCTGACAAGCAATAGGATTAAGGAATTAGAAAAGTGTCTGTATGGTTTTGAACAATAAATTTGACTTTTGTTCAAACCATTCTGACAACACATTGCAGTCGTTCATTCGTCATCCATATTATGATGGTTAGTAACAACCTGCACACATCTGTAGAATACACTGTTTAATATAGCTAAAGTATCATAGTTTACCATGCATACTACCAATGTTTATCAAAGTATTTAAAACAGTGATACATGAGACATACTTCAGGTGGCATTCCCCTGTTGTTAATTTAATGTGGTCACCATATCTAAATATGATTTTATTGATGATGCTAAGCCTAATATACAGTCGTGGCCAGATAATTAAGGACAAGATTATTTTTGCCATACAACTGCATACAAATATGACATTTTAAATTTGAAAAAAATATAAATTTAACTTATGCTATTTATATTTTAAAAAATACTGACGTATCCGTGTTTAAACAAGACTTAATATGGGCCATAAACATCTTCCATAAAATTTGAACTTTAAAAAATACAGACGGTCAAATCAACACTTTTTATAAGTTCATACTATAATTAGGAACGATGTATGAAAATCGTTCCTAATTACAAAAAGTATTGATTTGATCGTCTGTATTTTTTAAAGTTCTAATTTTATGGAAGATGTTTATGGCAAATATTAAGTCTTGTTTAAACACGGATACGTCAGTATTTTTTAAAATATAAATAGCATAAGCAAAATTTATATTTTTATCAAATTTAAAATGTCATATTTGTATGCAGTCGTATGGCAAAAATAATCTTGTCCTTAATTATCTGGCCACGACTGTAGTTTTTATGCAGCAAACAACTTAGTCACGCTGGTTCTGTGTGGCCAGTTGAAGAACCAAATGTAAATAAAAATTCCACAGTTGTAAAAACATAATAGTTTGTATATTCAAACTTAAAACAAAGTATCACATACCCATAGAAGAATACTTCAGGTCACACTGGTCACACTGATGCATAACTTTGTCCTCGCGCCGTTTTCTCTTTTTTGATGACAGTATTCGAGCTCTTTTCCGTGGCACCCCGGCACTGCTAATGTCATCCGGAATATAGTTGTCACTATCATCATCATCTTCTTCGAAATCACCAATTTCAATCTTGAATAAACTGTCACTAGCTGTATCAAAACCATTACTGTAATCCGGACTATGTGTTCTGAAAAAAATACATGTCACACCTACAGTGAATTGTAAAAAGAACATTCAAACTGGATAACTATTATTACAATCCCAGTGAAGCTATATGTGGCGTGCCATACCTACAGGGCCCTTATGCTTGATTTTGAGTTAAGCGTGGATCCTAAAGCTACATTAAATACGCTAACACTAACACAACAAAAAAAATATCCCAACCAAACATGAGCATAAGGGCCCCGTAGGTATGGAAGGCCACATATCATTTTAAAAGGGCAAACAGTAATAACATTATCAGTATTAACACTCTTCCCCAATTCCTCAACAAAATGGAGCCGTGCACGCTTCGAGCAACAATGTACAGGAGGTAGTCTCAAACAAGATTTACTGAAAATATGTCTCATGAAGAGGAGGGTGGGCCTATAAGACCAATAAAGTCAAGCGATATGTCACTGGATAGATTATTCTAAGTTCTAAAACTTTTACTATGACGGGTAGCCTCAAATCTTTGTGTAAAAAAAATTAATGGGGCATAAAAGTAGTTTGAATTGAAACATTACTATGTAGGTTTTTTGATACCAAGTTCTTGTATCGCTCTACAGATTATGAAGGTTTTATAACTGTCATCATGTCACAGATATCATCATATCTGTCATATTTTTGTTTATTATGCGTTTTCATGTTTTTTTGTGTTATTCTGGTTCATTTATCACACAGCGATTCGAGATTTTCCGCCATACAAAAAGTTGTAGAATATGAAAAAAACCTTTCCAATGATATGTGGCTTGTCATTATTGGTTTCTAATCTGCCCATCCTCCTTTGTAACTTACCAGTCTTATATTCATTATAAGACTGTCAAAGAAAGTACCGCACGAGTCGTTCTTGCGGTATGTGGGGCCATTTTTTAGGCTGATTGTGTATTGCTAGTATTACTTGATTGGTACATGCACCCTGTAGATTCTAGGTAGTGGGTACAAATTTTTAACTAGCTTGTCAAACTAGTTTTTCTGCATTATTTTCTTCTTCTTTGAGTTTCATGATTCCATAAAGTAAACAACTGCAACTGGCATAGATCCGTCATAGGATACTGGGTTAGAGTTCTTCTTAAGTGCACTAATTTTTTTTTTAATGCCATCTAGTATGGTTTGTTGTCGCGTAATATTAACCAAGACTACAATAAAATAAGCCATATAATTAAATAATTTGTGTAAGGTAAATAGACATTTAAGTAAGGTTACTTCAAGATAATCTTTTTGCATCACAAAGCTGGAAAAATCGATAAGTAGAGAAAACCTAGCATAATAGCGCTATTATGTCAGAATAATGATTGTTATGGTCACAAAAATTTGACATAGACTTAATACATTATCTTTGCATCACAAAGCTGGCAAAATCGATAAGTGGACGAAAACTAGCATAATAGCACTATCATGTCAGAATAATGATTATGGTCACAAAAATTTCACATAGACATAATACATTCTCTTTGCATCACATAGCTGGCAAAATCGATAAGTAGACGAAACCTAGCATAATAGCGCTATTCATAATAATGATTGTTATGGTCACAAAAATTTGACATAGACATAATACATTCTCTTTGCATCACAAAGCTGGCAAAATCGATAAGTAGACGAAATCTAGCATAATAGCAATATTATGTCAGAATAATGATTGTTAAGGTCACAAAAATTTGACATAGACATAATACATTCTCTTCGCATCACAAAGCTGGCAAAGTCGATAAGTAGACAAAACCTAATTAATAACACTATTATGTCAGAATAATAAATAGCACTATTATGTCAGAATAATGATTGTTAAGGTCACAAAAATTTGATATAGACTTAATACATTCTCTTTGCATCACAAAGCTGGCAAAATCGATAAGTGGACGAAAACTAGCATAATAGCACTATCATGTCAGAATAATGATAATGGTCACAAAAATTTCACATAGACATAATACATTCTCTTTGCATCACAAATCTGGCAAAATCGATAAGTAGACGAAACCTAGCATAATAGCACTATTCATAATATTGATTGTTATGGTCACAAAAACTTGACATAGACATAATACATTCTCTTTGCATCACAAAGCTGGCAAAATCGACAAGTGGACGAAAACTAGCATAATAGCACTATCATGTCAGAATAATGATTATGGTCACAAAAATTTCACATAGACATAAGACACTGTTATGTCCTAAGCTTCTGTAGACCACCAATGTCCTCTCGCTGGAGCTGATTATATATATATATATATATATATATAATATATACAGCCTGTAAATTTTATACGGGCGTATAATTTATCCACCTATAGTATCCAGAAATAGGACTCATATAGTATAATCATTTTGTAAAATAGTGTTATTAATTATGTGTATCGATTTTTTAAAGTCCTACCGGGCACCAATGTACGCTATCCAACTGATTTAAAACTGACATGACGCATCGGTAAGTTAATCGTCATGGATGCAATACATTACAGGCTGAATTATTTTGTATGAAAAAAAAAATCCTTATTTTCATAAAGAAATAAATGTAAATAGGTTCCCTAGGTTCAATACTAATCGCCAGTACAATATACGCCCGTATAAAATTTACACACTGTATATATATTTTTATTTTTTATTTTATAGTTTCACCAAACTGTACAACAGTTTGTTGGCAAAAAAGAGCACTCTTTATCATTAACTTATACGTAACTATGTATGCTATGAGTTATGTGCTATGGATAAACAATGAATACACGCAAAACAATAGTAATGACAAACCACATCAAAACCCCGATCAAACCGAATAATAACCAAATAGAATAAGTGGCGGAGTACACTTATCTTGGACAAAACATATCACCAAAGAATCTTACAACAAAGGAAGTCAACAATAGGATAACTATTGCGTGGAAGAGATACTGGTCCTTCAAGGAAATAATGAAAAACCTAAGAATTCAACTTAAAGCTAAAAGAAAAGTATTTAATACTTGCATTCCACCGAGTATGACCTATGGGTGTCAAACATGGAGTCTAACAGACCAAAACTCTAAAGACCTTCAAACATGTCAACATAGTATGGAGAACAGAACACTAAATATTAAATTAACAGATAATGGAAACAAACAAAAGTTGTTGACATAAAACACTGTATAATTTTTATAAAATAGAGTTTGGACAGGACACCTTAAATATACAACCTTAAAAAACAAAAATGGGCTAAAGATGTGATAGTGGTGTGGTGCCCTAAATACAACAACAGAAAACAAGGTGGCCAATATCGTAGATGGGAGGACGACATAAGGAACATAGCAGGAACAACATACATGAGAACGGCAAGAGACAGATTGGCAGGGAAAAAGCTTGGGGAGGCCTATGCTGGAAAGCTACAGTAAGTGACTGTAAAAAAAAGGCTAATATTATTATTATGCTATGAGTTAATACCTATCAGGTTTCGAAAGGATAAATATGAATGATAGTTATCTTGATGAATTATTGTGATTTTTATATCTGATAGTTATCAATTTATATTTGATAATATAATAACCCAAAATTTGTTAAGGCGGAATGCACAAAAAAAAACTGTTGCGCATGAAAATCTACATTCGTAAGTTGAGCTATGATTTAAAAAACCATACCGTGAATAATTATCTGATAATTATGATAGTTTTATGAGTTAAGTTCTTCTGCAGGTGATAACCACTACTTTATGATATTATATCACAAGTTTCAACAACCCTTATAAATTTAAACTTACCTTGTTTTATTCTAGTTGTTACAATTAATTGGATTAATTGGGTGTAAACACTATCATTGCGGCATCCAAAAACAATATTTTACATTGTTTTACTTTTTTTTTTGAGTGTTACCAGAGGTTTGCTTCCTCAAACAAATCACTTTGCTTATTGGTAATCGAGAACTGCAAATTTAGGCATCTAATAAATTATATTTACCCATCTGTTGAATCTTCTCTCTTGACATTTTCCAGGGTCGGGGCTGCAGCTGCTACCAAGCTATGAATGGTCAACTTGTGGGCCGCCTCTGCAACAATGCCCCCAGTATCTCCTTTCTTGCCACAAACATTGCACTGCCAACTAAAACCAAGTATATTTTAATAAGTGTTGGCTCAGATTCTAACTAAAAGTGTGAAACATAGTCTCAGTGTTATACCTCTCAGTATTGTCTGCAATTTTCGTTTTTCGCTTAGGTGTGCTTTTAGAAATCTTCTTTTTGTTTTTTTCAGGTTTTCGGTGTCTCTTCTTTTTGGTGACAGCAAGTGGTTCATCTTCAGAGTCAGGTCCAAGATCTCTATTCCTTGTGTTATAAAGTTCATCAAAAACTTCTGTTTTTACTGTACCAAGCTCAACAGTATGAGATCTTGAGTCAAATAATGGATTCCTACTAATTATGTCCTCGAAGGCTTGCTTAAGCTTAAGATATTCTAGTTCAGCTGCTTCCAAGACATTAATTAGTTCAAAACAAGTTTTACACATATATTTAGGGCAATTTTCGGCTGAGGAGATGTCTACGCGTGTGAACTTATATAGACAGTCGTACAATGAAATGCCGGAAGCCGTATTACTGTTGTAGATATCATGTCCATCTCGGCCCCGGCTCGAGCACGTTACGCATTCGAGTGGCTCGGGCTTGATTCTTATCTCAACCTCCTTCTTTATATTCAATTCCACATCAACCTTACTAATATACTCAATGGTTCCGACACGACCGTCTGGGTTCAAAGATTCGAGTTCTGCCATCGCGATTGCTTCTAATACGAGTAAATAAAGTAAGGCTTTTAGAATTTCAGGCGAATCACCAGACTAACCAAACAGGCAGCGTGAGAAGACCTTCATATTATTGGGTTAGACTTAGTAACTGCACCTCGTCACAAATGAAAAACAAGAAACAACCACCAAGCTAAGTTGAAAATTAACTAAAGTGACATTTTGAAGCCAGGGTTTTCATTATTCAAATTTGGATTGAATTTAGTAATGGCAATTCGTTTAAAGTCCTCTTACAGTCGTAGCAATTCAGCGGTGACATGTCAAGCCCGCGAGTGAATTCGCCGCAAGGGGCGCGATGCTAGCGCCTGTGCTTAGTTGGTCGGTTCATAAAACAGCTAATAGACATGGCAATTTGTAGGGCCCAACATGTTGTGTACCCTGCCTCTCCCTAACCCTCCTTCAGCTCCCTACGGGCACAACCTCCTATTACACCTCCCAACACAACAAATTGGGCCCTACGAATTGTCATGTCTAATAGCCGTTTGAGGTATACAGGTATACACTCACTTGCCAGAATTTCATTTGCCATAATAGTCAACAGCCATTATATTGTTTCACATAATTACATATGCAATTCTTATTGTTTACTATATTAGTATTTTTGAATTTACGAAATTTGTATTTTTGTTAAGAAACACCCGACTGCCTTTAAAACTATTACCACTACATCTCAACGAGGTCTGTATAGAAATAAACTTTTTGAGGACAAGATGAATCTGTCTTACTATAGTCTGGCAAACCATTTCTGTCAGTAGAAACGCGCGGCAAATTCAAAATACGTACATGTGGCAACGCTTTGTGATGAGACACATTCATGTGTCATGTTTCATGACGAACATTTAAATTCACATTGAATTTGTTTCTAGTGCATTTCACTCTCTCATCTTAAGCGCGAGTGAGATAGAACTCCTGCAACGTTCCCAATCAAATTTAAATTTATTTTTAAGCCATATGTCAATTGCCTCAAACAGATTATCTGTTGCAGTTGAAGACATACCAGACGAAATATATCCGTCTCCTTTTTACACACCGTAAATGTCACCTAATAAAAAAGGCGGAAATACCACCAAAAATTAAAAACATAAAATTTGATGATCATTGCTGCTTTTTTCACTGATTCTTAGTGTTGTCATACTTTTGTTCGCTGTACATTGCTACTGCGTTCGTTGGCTGGCCAGACTATAAAAGTAACGTTTACGGAATGGCAATACAGATTTTTAATTGTTTGACTGATAGATTTAAGGACCTGCCAATTAACGTATTTAAGAGAAAGCTATATAATCATTTAGTTGAAAATTGCTATTATTCCGTTAATGACTTTTTGACAAAATGTGATCTATGAACAAGTGTATGTATAAAATAATATGTATTAATATGTATTATTTAATTCATTTCTAATTTTTTTATTTTTAATCGCTTGACATTAATTTTAGATTTTATTTTAGTTTCATTAATTATTATTCGAATTCAACCTGACATTGTAAATTATTTTTTCTCAAACATGCAATGAAATATTCTCTTTACGTTCCTTATAATAGACTCGGAAGTATCCTTTTTTCGGGCGCAGCATCTCGAGGCGGCCTGAAATGGGATTTCATACAACTTTTCAGGCCTAGGCCTGCAAAGTAACTTTTTTTTTGTTTCAACGTCCAACCTCATTCAGACAGCGTCAAAGATGGCGGCAGGTTTTACGAACAGCTGATTTTAACTTTTTAATTTTTACTTCATGGTTGCTTTTTAGATTGAATAAAACGTTGTCCTTTTGGTTTTTATTTTATTTTATTTCATTGCATGTTTGAGAAAAGCACTATACATACCTCGGCGTGAAAACGGATTCCCGGCCTCTGATGTAATGTACTATTAATGCAACATGACACTGTAAATATTTTTTGGACATAAGAATGCAACAATAGCATGAATGTACATATTTTGTAATGCCAGCTATGCTATGTAGTTAGTCATTTATAATTTCATAATATTTGTACGCCATAATTATGGTAAAATAAGGATTGAACTTGAATGTTTGTAACAGCCTTTATACCCTTATTTATGCAAATAAATTTATTGAATTGAATTGAATTGAATTGAATTAGTCACGTGCCAGAAACTTTGTTTCCCATAAAACCAATTTCAATAATATCATTTGTCATGATCATTGTAAGCCATAATTATCACTAGCCATAATATCATTTGCCATCCAAATTGCTTCCCAGGTGACCTCCTACAAAATAAAACGGCTACCAGAAAGTAGGTTAGGTTAGAACTGTGACGACCTACAAAATAAAACGGCTCGGCTACCAGAAAGTAGGTTAGGCTAAGTATTTCAACATATACAGGGTGGAAAGATAAATCGGGCCCTGGAGGAAAACTACCTTAAAACGTTGAGATAGCTCAATTCACTGAAATGAAACATTCTTTGATTTCTTTAAAGGGACATAACTGCATTTATAATTTTTTGGGAAAGAGTACAGTTTTCAAAAAAAGTATTTATTTTGTAATTTTTGCCATAAATATTTTTTATGACAATTGATGCCAATCGATCCTGTTTCCAACGAGGATAAAAACTTCTAAATACCAACCAAGTTTAGGGCACAATAGAAGCCATAAATAATAATAATTATATTTTTCATACAATTAGTATGGAAAAAAGTGAAAATTAAGAAAAAAACTGTGAATGCAGTTTTAGTTTTTAGGAAAAATAAAAGAATGTTTCCTTTGTGCGAATTGAGCTATCTCAAGGTTTTAAGGTAGTTTCCCTCCAGGGCCCGACTTATCTTTCCACCCTGTATACCATCGAGGCCCACCGCTTTTCCATTTTTCATTGACTTTATTGCTCTTTCAACCTTTTTTACTGAGATTGACGGTCCTTCCAAATTAACTCTTTCTTTTTTATTCTAATGGGGAAGGCCGGTGAAAACTTTTGGTAGAGGGCGCTGTTCCAGATTCCATACAATGAGAGAAAGAGACACATACAATGAGAGAAGGAGACAGAAGATGAATGGTCCTTAACTAGTATGCAGTCAAAAACCTTTTCTTAGGCAAAAACCTTCCCTATCGTGTTAATCTACAGCATTTTAATTTTAGTGTATTTCAGAAACCGGTGGATTTCAATTTCGGAGCAAATAGAGACAAAACATTGAGTCATTTTCGCGAAAATAAATAAAAACTACTTCGCGCCATACAATTTTCGCTTTTCTAAGGACCCATGTTGGAGATGTCACTTTGACAGTTGCCTTCCCCATTCCATATAGAGATCTTTCATCGTCAAAAAGTTAGCGAATATACACAGCCCAAACTTCACATTGTTCATCTTTATCTAATACTAGCTTTCCGCCCGCGACTTCGTCCGCGTATAATACGGTTCCTAATACAGAGTTTCATAGCCAAGTGTATCTTCTTAACTAACTAGTAACTTTAGTTAATCCCCGAACCATCTTCTTAATCTATTTATACTTATAGCTATTTTGGCGAAAAACGGGTAACGTAGACATAGTTTCAGTTACAAATAAGTGTTAATAAGCAAATAATAACGTAAATGTACCCTATTATTTGCGTAAATTCTTCTTGTACTATATAGTGGTGGTTTTATTTGGCGATACGATAACCAAACTATTGTCAGAGCTCACTCTGGAACATGGAAATGGAACGGAAATAGGAACAATAATTCCTAGTAAATTTCAAAACAAAAACATAGTAAATATCTATACAAACTTTCAACCCCTTTTTAGCCCCGTTCTAGGGTGAATTTTGAAAAAGGGTGAAATTGCGGTTTATTATTTTTTAATTATTAGTAAACGTACGAAGTTTCAAATCTCTAACTCTAAATTTTAAACCCCACCGATACAAACTTTTAACCCCCATTTTACCCCCTTAGGGGTTGAATTTTTCAAAATCGCTTCTTATTAGTTGTACAGATTGTAAATGTAACCCGTCCTGCAAATTACAACTTTCTAGCTTCAATAGTAAAGGCCTCCCTTTAATAGAAACTTTTCGTACCCGTTTCAACTACTCTGGGGTGGAATTTTGAAAAACGTTGAAATTAGTTTTTTTGCTTTCAAGTTAGTAGCCTACAAACGAAATTTTAAGTCAAAAAATTGTTATCTCTATACAAACTGTCAATCCCTTTTTAACCCCGTTATAGGTTGAATTTTGAGAAAACGATGAAATCATTTATATTGTTCTTTTATTATTAGTAAACGTGTGAAGTTTCAAATCTCTAACTCTAAATTTTAAACCCGACCCATACTAACTTTTAACCCCTTTTTTACCCATTAAGGGGTTGAATTATTCAAAATCGCTTCTTATTAGTTGTACAAATTGTAAATTTAACTCGTCCTGCAAATTACAACTTTCTAGCTTAAGTAGTTACGGCCTCCCTTTAATACAAACTTTTCAACCTCGTTTCAACCACTCTGGGGTGGATTTTTAAAACGCTGGAACTAGTTTTTTTGCCTTGAAGTTACTAGCATATAAACGAACTTTCAAGTCTGTCACAAAAAAATTATAATCTTTATACAAACTTTCAACCCCTTTTTCCCTGTTAGAGGTTGAATTTTGAAAACGCTGAAATTACTTTTATTGTTTTTTAATTATTAGTAAACGTACGAAGTTTCAAATCTCTAACTCAAAATTTAAAACCCTATCCATACAAACTTTGAACCCCCTTTTTACCCCCTTAGGAGATGAATTTTGAAAAACCCTTTCTTAGTGGAAGTAACGTTATAAAAACTACCTATTGTGAAAAATTCAGCTCTCTAAGTTCAACGGTTCGGGCTGGGCGTCGATTTAAGTGAGTCAGTCAGTCAGGACTTTTACGTTTATATATATAGATAAGTTTATTACAATTGTCAAACAATTTTGATGTCGTTTTCTTTCTTCTTTTATCTGTAAACTCTTTAATTTGCTTATGTAAATTAACACTGTCATTACATTTTTCTAGATTCTCTATTTCGTTGCACTTAATTTCCAAATATTTATCTCTTTCTATACGAATCTTGTTTTTTATAAGTCTATTTGTTTATACTCTCTTTCCGTGTCAATGTGTTTGTGTTTTCTACGTTCTTCCATTAAATCCAGTATTCTTCCGTTATCCACTCTAATTTTATACTTTTATCTTTACTTCCGATACATTCTTTAGCTGACTTTAAAGATATATATTTTAATACCATCCCATTTATCTTCTACATCCTCATTATTGTTTGCAGAAACTGAAAGTTCTTTCATGTGACTGTTAATATAATTATCCGTCATCTTCTTAACATAAGGTTGTTTTAGTTTATTTATATCAATTCTGGCGCTACTTTTATCCCTTAATTTTAATTTATTTAGCCTTATCTTGAATTTAGCTACCACAGGGTTTTGGTCCGACCCTGTGTCGGCACCTGTATAATGTTTTAACATTAAGAATATTATTGGTATTAGTTTGCTTCTTATTCCATTGAAGGTACGGAATCCTCCATTATGCGTGGTCCGACACGTAATTGGCCGGTTTTTTGTCTATAGTTGAGTCAGTGAGTCATAAAAATACCGGTTTGTGAACTTCAATATTTGGACTATACCACCGATCAAATAATACTAGGGATATACAATCAGCCCAAAAAATGCCCTACAATACTTAGTGCCGCAAGAACGACTCGTGCAGCAGTTTCTCTGACAGTCTTATATATTATACAAACAGTGGCGTAACTACGCTAAGTGGGGCCCGTGGCAAATTAATAGTATGGGTCCCTTTTACAGAACATGTTAGAATTCTCCTTTAGTCCTGTCCCCTCCGGCCGGGGGCCCCTTCGGCCAAAGGCCCGTGGCATTTTGCCAGCTCTGCCACCCTATAGTTACGCCACTGTATACAAACAAATCTTCTACATAACTATTGAGATATATTATATCGTTTTCATAGGCCCGTAATACGAGTGGTTGCATTGCAATTGCAGCTCGGACAATGGCCCGAAGCGACCCCACCCTCGCAAAGCTCGCCCTCTCGCCACCACCGCACGAGAGCCTACCGAGGTCAGTCTCGCCTCACGCCGACTTGAACGCTGCCGTACTCCCGTAACGACGCGCATACGAACCGCGGAGCGTTCCCGCCGTTCGCTTAAATTTAAATTAACGAACTTTTTTTTCGTGAACGAACGTTTCTTTTATTTCCAATTGGCAAAACTACCCGAGTGGTATTTGTGATACAATTTGGTATTAGTTACGACTTGGCTAAGTGCCTACTTAGGACATCAACAAATTCTTTTAAGACAATCGGTGAGTAGTTACAAAGTGCAATATAGGTTAAGGTAGAGTTTAGAAGATATAGAATGAAGTAGTAAATTAACCGGTAAACTAACTGGTTGAAGGATTGGCTGTAAGAAGCTGATTTGTATTGTGTGACCATAGGCCAAAATATCAACACTAATCCTTGCTAATGCAGCCCTATGCAATTATATAGCAAATTTTTATTACTGATTTTTAATGTTAAATATGATGAAGTCTTCACTGGAACATTTACTTTACGGGCTATTATATATGTATAATGTCAGTGCATAGTCAATATATCTATGAAAATATTGTGTATGTGTTAAGACACATTATTAATTTTAGAAAGAACTGTGGTATAGATAATTTTAATACTAGAAATAAGCACTGCACAACACTCGGCTTAGTCGGCTTCGTACAATAAAAGATTCATTCATGGGTAGTTGTATAAGGTTTTATAATAAACTTCCAACTGAAAATACCAAATTATCAATCAAAAATTATGTAATTCGTAAGCGTGTACGTTTAGCCTATTATATAATATTAAAATACTAGCTGTGCCCGCGGCTCCGCCCGCGTGGAATTCTGTCTATGTCAGTAAGCGGCTAATTCACCCCTAATTTCTCTCTATCCCCCTGAAGGCGGAACTTGAAGGTCTTGAATTAAAGTTGACAGATGGATACGCTAGAGGACAGTAGTCCAGATAAAATATTTTACAATTAACACTAAATAAAACTACACTCCAAAATCAATAGTTTTTTTCGTCCATAATACATTTTTTGACATAATTTAAACGACATAGAATAGTAGGTGTATATCGGAAAATATAGTACCACTTTTGTTTTTATACATCCTTGACTTTACCTATCATCATATCATGTCCATGGCAAATATCATCCAAATCGATCCTCCAGTCAAATCAGTCTAAGAATGAAATGGTAAGAATAGGCGCGGTTGCAGCCTAAAATGGGGGGGGGGGGGGGCTATGAAATTGGGGCGTCACTCACTAAGCAGAAATGAGTTTTTGAGGGGGTCAGTAATGAATTTTTCTATTTGACGTGTACGATTTGGGGGTAGGAGGGGGTCATGTCCCATGTAACTCCCCCACCCCATCGGACCGCGCCTGGGTAAGAAATAGACACATAAAAATCCATACTTCATATCTTATCCTAACAACTTAATAACGAATATACTAACAACGAATTTAGGTCTAATATTAGTTAGAAGACTTAGAAGTAAGATTAGAGAAAAGGAGAATAGATATCAAAATCGTGAGGCTGAGTATTTACATGCACTGTGCAATATGTGGCAATTAATTTAGTGTCGTTTAATTTTGTTGTACTATTAATTAAGTCAATAATTAATTTAAATTTGTTGATATCCGTTACCCCACTTCTAAACTTAGAGTTCATTTGGCAAAATCCTTTCTAAGTGGCTTATTCATGTCACAACGTATTAATTAAGCGCCATCTGTTAGTTAAGCAGGGTACTCGTTAGTCTTAGGACATATTTGGGAAAAAAGTTTGCACCTCATTCCTAAGTAGGCATAAGATTCACGTGCAAAATTAACTCAATCGAGTGTAGTGGCTACCCCCCTTTTAGAGGTTGAATTTTTATAGCCTACGGCCGGGGATTTTTTTGACAATTGGAATTTACTAAGGCGTGACTTCTGGGATAACAATGCAAAAAAAACCGGCCAAGAGCATGTCGGGCCATGTTCAGTGTAGGGTTCCGTAACTGCTGTTAACACACCTGTTCAAAAGGTCGTTTATTAAGGGATATTTGGCGGCGCTTCAATCATTTTACTATCCGGCACTTACGTCCTTTCACTATGCGTTTTTGACTGACAACTCAAAAACAGCTGAATCGATTTTATTCAATATAGTTTTAATTGAAAGTACCTTTCAGGCTTCACTTCCATTATTTTTTTCTATTTTTTTGGACCTACGGTTCAAAAGTAAGATGGGGGGGGGGGGGCGCCCTTTTTTGAAGATGAAACTATCCTTTGTCCTTTCTCAAGACCCATACTATCTCTATACCAAATTTCATCTAAATCAGTTCAGCGGTAAAAAGTTCCTCATACCAACATCCAACCCCCTTTTCACCTCCACAAGGGTTTGAAAACTATCCTACGAGTATGACGTTTCTCGAAACTCAAATTATCTCCATACTAATTTCTATCTAAATCGTTTCAGCGTTTAAAAATTCTCCATACAAATTTTCAACCCATTTTTAACCCCACCAGGGTTGATTTTCGGAATTGAAACTATCCATTATCCTTTCCCGGTACTCAAACTATCTCTATACAAAATTTAATCAAAATTCGTTCAGCCGTTTTCACGTGATGCGCGGTCAAATAAACAGATAAACAGACAAAAATTCTAAAAATTGTTGGAACTTGTTCTGTTATCGATTCTAAGTATCCCCAGCAAACTTTTTTTCGATTATCTTCCATGTACAGACTTTCGACCCTCTTCAGCTTTATTATATGTATAGATACATGGATGATAAAACACCGAGGGATTAAATTGCAACTGTTAAAAACGTACTATTAGTTCATTTAAAAAATATTTTCTTAAACTGAACATAGATGTCATATACTTCAGAAAAAGTGACCAAACCCTCCGATGTCCGGTGTCAGCCGCGAAAGCTGAAGACGCCAGTTCAAATCTGGCCTCGGACACCGGAGGGTTTGGTCACCTTTTCTGAAGTATATGACATCTATTTTCAGTTTATATATAGTAGTCTACTTAAAAAAAAAAAATTGCAAATCAAAAAATATTGAACAAAATAATTTGATTTGCTTCAAGTTTCAAATATTTTGTTATTAAAATTTTCCTTCTGACATTTAGATTTTATTCTAGAAACATTCTAGACTAGTGTTTTATTCTATTGTAGATTTTTTATCTTTTAAGTTTTGACGATCTTATTGTGAAATTAATATATTTTAACATGTACATGTAAATATTTTTCATAAATAATTGCATCAGTATATTGCTCTAAATTATATATTAGCTTAAGATAATCATTTAAGGGATGTTTACAAAAACAACATAACTGACATTTTTGGCGGATTTGTGTTTTTTAAAAGAGGCTACGAAAGGTGAAAAAATCTTTGAACAAAAGTAATCAATAACTGAAGGGAAAAAGTTACATAAATTGAGGCTCCCCGAATGATTTGTGTTCTAGTTCAGTTGGTACCTAATATTATATATATTGAATGTAATGTGTATATACTCGTATATATATGGATATATTTATATGTGTATTTATTATACCTTAGGTTAAGTAGATATTTGTTTCCGTAAGTACACTTAGTAGTACATAGTGCAAGTTTGTCTATCTTATACTTTTCTCAATAGGAAAGATGCAGCTATAATATTTACCATTATTTTGTGATCAAAATGTTGAATAAACGTAAAATAATAGCTATTGAAACGTTTTTACTTTAGTTTATTTATACTAATTTCAAATAATAATTACGATTTGAAGTAATGTGAAACTGAACGTGTTAAATCCACCAATCAGCGTCTGGTGACGTACTCCTGTTATGACAACTAATGGGGTTGTCAACTATCTATAAGATTTGGCTTAAAGGGCTAGCATCCAGGTCAAAAAATTAAAAATAAAAACAACAACAATTTGACACTGTGGACGAACAAATATGCGAGTGACACACATAAATGACGTCACAGGAACTGTAGATCGTTTAGGCGAGAAAATTTAAATAGGCATGGTGAATTTTTTTCATGCATGGTATCAATCGATTCGTTTTGATGTGAGGATCAAATGTCTATATGGGGCCAATTGCGTTAAAGCCACACAAAAGTCAGAAATCAGACTTAAAGTCCGAGATTTGAATTTGTTTCTCAAAACGCTCCTAACAAAATGACGTGCAAAAGTGACGTCACGATCACATAGTCGCCCTGTTGGAAAAAATATGAAATTGCTATTTTTACAGTGAAATGTTGCGTTTATGTATATGGTTGCTATACAATTTATTTTACAGTAAAATGTTAAAAATCTAATATAATCTAATATATCTGTACCTACTTTTAAACTCAAATATAAAAACCATCTCCTAAATTTACAAATAACCTGAATATTAAGTACCAATGTTACTTAAAAAATTATTGTTAGCTTAACAAAATATGGCTGTGTAATGATGGACTAGTGGTTTTAGAGTTTCAATTATTATAATATAATATATGATAATGTGTCTACTTATGATTATTTAAATATTATGTAACCTACTTTCGTAGCTGATCTTAGATTTTACAAAATTAAGTAACTATAAATAAGTTAGAAATAAGATTTTCTTTTTATATAATTTTCAGTTGTGCTCTTTCGAAAAGGTTTCCACAGAAGATCAGCGTTAAGATATCCCTAGGATACCTTAACACCAAGCTGAGAGGAAACCCTTTCAGTGACGCTTTATTTAAAATGCTCCTGTAACAATTTTATTTTATTTTGTATTACCAAAAATTATTCTTATTCTTATAATGGTATCATTGCTTTTTTTAAATTTCGCACTTTAAAAAATCGTAAAATTTAGAAATTTTGCAGCTTGTTTTGCCATTTTAATAGAATTTATAAATTTTCACTTTAGTTGGATATATTGATCATTTTGCATCCTATCAACTAAATTTTATTGCATAATTCAACATGTGTCATCATGCCTATTGTTAGTTTGTAACAGCAATTTTTGACTATAAATTGTACTATTTTAATTTTTTAATACACTATTGTGCGTGGTCTATTATTCTACGTGCAATTCTTTCGAATGAAAGCATGAATGAAAATATTGCATCTTGCCTATTGCTCAAAGGTCTGGAAGAGATCCCTTATAGGGATAAGTTCGCCTTTGTACTTTGTTTAATTTTATTTTATTACGTTTGTTCTGTTACTTTTTAGGGTTCCGAAGTCAACTAGGAACTAGGAATCCTTATAGTTTCGCCATGTCTACCCGTCCGTCCGTCCGTCCGTCCGTGGATAATCTCAGTAACCGTAAGCACTAGAAAACTGAAATTTGGTACTAATATGTATATCAATCATGCCGACAAAGTGGTAAAATAAAAAGTCGAAAGAAATGTTTTATTAGGGTACGAGTACCTCCCCTATACGTAAAGTGGGGTGTGATTTTTTTACATTTCAACCCTAACGTGTGATTTATTGTTGGATAGGTATTTAAAAATGAATAGGGGTTTACTGAAATTATTTTTCGATAATGTAAATATTTTCGGAAATAATCGCTCCAGAATTAAAAAAAAATGTGTCCCCCCCTCTAACTTCTGAACCATAAGTTTTAAAAATATGAAAAAAATCTCAAAAGTAGAACTTTATAAAAACTTTCTAGGAAAATTATTTTGAACTTGATAGGTTGAATAGTTTTTGAAAAAAAAAATACAAAATATTTTCTGATCTAAGTTTGTAATTTAACCGTATAAGCAGGTGTTTATTGTACCTGTAATTTCTACAAAATCACAGTGAAATGACGTGCTTTCGAATAAAATAAAGTGAAAATCGGTTCAAGCAATAAAGAATTATCCCATAAAAATCATCTTCCTTACTTTAAGCTCGCGCGCAATAGTTTACTTAATTTGCCGATAGATGTCGCTGTACGTGGAACGCTCATATCATATCCTACATGGCGGTGTTATTTTAACTCTTAAGTGGGGGCACTTACTGTGACGGACGGAAAACTACGGAACCCTACACTGAGCGTGGCCTGACACGCTCTTGGCCGGTTTTTTTATGTACAATAAAGTGTTTACATACCTAATTCCGTGTGTCGAAAAATTGCCATGAAAATTTCCTGCGTAGTACATAGCCTTTAAAAAGTGACGAAAAAAATAGCGGAATTAAGATTATAACAAAATAAATTATAAATTAACAAATTTAGTAGATATGACGAAAACCTATAAAAAAAACCGGCCAAGTGCGAGTCGGACTCGCGCACCGCGGGTTCCGTACAAACATATAACAAGCAAAAGTTGTAGTATGTTTATTACTAATTTCAATTTAATACCTCTACGCGTTTACGGGGAAAAAGGTAGTAAGTTTAAAATTAAAAAAAAAAAAATTGTATGTTTTTTCTAAACATGTCTCCTTTTCGTAATTTTTAATTTTTCCTTTGTCTGTGCTATATGAAGTTTCTTCGTGCCAAGTTTCTGAGTTTACGGGAAGTACCCTTTAGGTTTTGAATTTTATTCAAGTTGAATAAGTTGTTACAATTAATTATAAAACATACTAATAATAAATCTTAAAATTAAACTAACTATAAATAAAACTGCTTAAAAATAATAAATTAAAAATTTAACTGTAAATTTGGCCCTCTCGGTAAGGTGCCCATTATGCAGGCGGCATTCCCGCGCTGAATTGCGATAGCAAGTCTTTGCGCAAGAAAGCCGCCTGCACGAGGGTCACCTGTAGCCTCTCTGAGGCGTTTGCTGAGCGCCTTGTGGAGCCCTCGCGCCCCCCTCCCCCACGGACCAAGTGTCTCGACGCCAAAAGCTACGAACTCGTAGTTGGCGCCGAGACAGCTATATTTATTAATTTTTACATTTTCTCGGGTGTCAGCCGCCGCCCCGGCACGCCTGCTTGTCGCTGGAAGATAGGACGCCGCCAGCGTGTCGGTATAGGTGGCATCCCACACCAGCGCGCGGCTCATCCTCCAGGGGATTAACGACATCCCGTCGGGGCGCTTGCCATCGTCCCGCACGATCTGGGGTTCCAAAGCGGCGGGGACGTTGGCGCTGACGAGCGCTCTCCTCAGGATATCGTTTAGTGCCGCATGACGGGACAGGCGGCCGGCTCCAGAAGCACAACTGAGTCCGTGGTGGCCGAGGCCGTCTACGGGGGCTCCACATGAGGCCCAGCTGTGGTCCACACATACGTCAGCCCCAACCCGGAGACCAATAGCTATACGGAGGGTTCCTGAATGTAGGTGCCAGTGTTGGGTGAAGGATACGCGTGGAGCCAGTGTCCAGACTCTGACCTTGAAACTGCCAGAAGCCTTGCGAGGTTTTTTCCTGAAGAAGTGTCTATAAGATATTTTAGAGTGGCAGCAGAAGCTATGGTATCCCAGGCCCTTTGCCTCTCGGGTCTGGATGGGAACTCTAGGCCCAAGCCGGTTAGCCAGGCATTCTTGGCTTCATTCAGGCACGCGATCTCGCAGTTTGTAGCCGATGGGGCTTTAAGGATTTTACCTGCGAGATCTGACGTGCCGTGAATTGAAGACAAAAATGCGGGCAGAGCCACACTTGAGATCTTGCGAGTTCCCAGACCGCCAAATTTAGGTTTTGAGTTTCTTGCGAGTACACAGTTTCAAAATATGCGACTTAAATTGCTATTTCTTTTGATTGCGTTGACATAAAAGTTTGGTTTTGCTACATCTGAAAGGTCCTATAGTATTTGACATGAATTTCAATTTAATACCTCCACGCGTTTACGAGGAAAAAGGTAGTAAGTTTAAAATTTAAAAAAATATTTTTTTGTATGATTGTACTAAAAATGTCTACTTTTTGTAATTTTCCATTGTCTATGCTATATGACGTTGCTTTGTGCCAAATTTCAAGTTTCTGAGTTCACGGGAAGTACCCCGTAAGTTTTGCGAGTGCCGAAAAACTCTAAAATTTGCAGCATAAACGACTGTATATTTTGATTGCGTTGGCTTTTAAGTTTGATTTTTTTACAGCTCCAAGGGACAATAGACTTGAGTATTTGATATAAATTTCAGCTTGATACTTCCACGCGTTCCTGAGAAAAATGGTCTTGACAGACAGAACGACAGACAGACGGACAACAAAGTGATCCTATAAGGGTTCCGTTTTTTCCTTTCGAGGTACGGAACCCTAAAAATATATGTTTCTCTCTAACCAAAACTTTACAAAAATAACATAAGTGACAAAGTTAATTTCATATCTCTTCCGAAAAATAAAGAACCTTAAAACAAATAAAGATATATCCTAACTTTGTTGCCATATACTATGTACCTACCTATATCTTTATTGTCCCTGGAAGTTAAGCCGTTATCATTATTACTTAAAGAGGAATTTAGTTTTATCGATCTATTGTAAAATCATACCCAATGTAAGTAGTTATGTTGTTTTTGTAAACATGCCTTCAATTGTAACTGACGATTTGAAAGTGCTATGCCTACTTGAATAAACAAATTTTTGACTTAACAGAGTAAAAGCGACCACTTAACAAGACGATCGTGCGATTTCCATTAACTAATATACTGGGCTGCGATTCGACATGGCATAACTGACAGTCGCTTGCGAGAGTCACTTTTGTGACAGTTGAAATTTGGGGTGGAATCACTCAAGAGTTATATCTAAAATGGTGGCCATAGCCATAGACAAAACGCTCTAGCGAGACCTACTGACAGATTGACAGTTAGGTGTACAGTTAATGTAGACGTGTGGACAAATGGATATCACTGTGTGATATCCACGTCTCACAGTTTGGCATGTCGAATCGCGGCCCTGTTGCTATCAAAAATATACCTATGTTTACTAGTTTTAAGAGACACCAAGATTTTTGGTTTAGGGATATTTGTTTACTAGCTGTGCCCGCGGCTCCGCCCGCGTGGAATTCGGTCTGTGTCAGTAAGCGGCTAATTCACCCCTAATTTCTCTCCCGCTACCCTGGAGGCGGAACTTGAAGTAAGGTTGACAGATGACGCTAGAGGACAGTAGTCCTAATAAAATATTTTACAATTACCACTAAATGAAAGTACACTCAAAAATGAATACTTTTTTTATCATATTTTTTTTTGGCATGATTTAAACGACATAGAGTAGTAGGTGTATATCGGACGATACAGGACCACTTTTGTATTTACATATACGTTCATGTCCACGGCAAATATCATCCAAATCGATCCTCCCGTCAAATCAGTCTAAGCATGAAAGGTAAGAACAGGCGCGGTTGAAATTGGGGGGGGGGGGGGTCATTCAATTTGAGGTGCACTTGGAGCGGGGAGGGGGTCCATGACCCATGCAAATTTAACTCAATCGAGTGTAGAGGCTACCCCCCCCCTTTTAGACGTTGAATTTGAGCACGAGATGAGAACCGGCCAAGAGCATGTCGGGCGATGCTCAGTGTAGAGTTTCGTAGAGGCCGCCCTGTTACAAAACATCCGTTCAAAAGGTCGTTTATTAAGGGATATTTGGCGGCGCTTACGTCATTTTACTATTTGGCACTTCCTTTCACTATGCGTTTTTGACTGATAATTCAAAAACGGCTGAACCGATTTTATTCAATATAGTTTTTATTGAGAGTTCTTATCAGGCCTCACCAAATTTCAGCTTTTTAGTGCGAACGGTAACTGAGCTAGACCGCGGACAGACGGACGGACATGGCGAAACTATAAGGGTTCCTAGTTGACTACGGAACCCTAAAAAGAGATAAATAGTAGTTATGTAACTGTTACGTAATAAGGCCTAATTATGTACAGAAGCATACACTGCTTTACCTACACACATATTAAAAATCCAGGGGGGGGCGGGTCGGGGGTAATGAACTTTCATACGTTTTTACCACACTGTCACAGATAAATCAAAATATTTATTTATCAATGTAAGCACATTACACTGCACTAATTAACGTCAGAGAAAAATAAAATACGTGAGTGTCGTGGAACACGTGATTGGAACGAAGTTATGTTATTTAACTTTAATTTTTTTTGGAATTTTTTTTTGTATTTTTTTGAAATTTTTGAAATAGTTGAAATTTTAGAAATTTATAAAAGTATTGAAATTTTGAAAATTTTGGAAATTATTTGAAATTTTTGAAATTTATGAAATTTTTTGAAAATTTTGCCATTGTTTACTTTTAGGTTCCCGACTTTTTTCAGTTTTTTCACTTTTATCACTTTGTCACTTCTCACTTTAACTTTTCACTACACTTGAATTCACTTCACTTTATTCTATTTTATATATTTTTTATTTCATTCCATTATACGTTTCTCAATCGTATGGGTGTCGCGTTTTCGTGACGTGACGCTTTTTCGTGACTTTTTTTCGCCTAGCCTCCCATCCGCGAACCGTCCGATAAGGAACTTCGTTCCAAAACTACCACCGGTTCTAACCCTACATACACCTCTGGCCCAAGAAGTATTATGACATTTATGACCGAAAAGAAACTCGACGGAACTTATTTTTTTCAAAACAGTAAGTAATACATTATTAGATCTTAAAGATACAAAATAATGCGTAGTTCTTCAAGAAGACATATCAAAACAGCTTGAGAGACAGATAATGTACCCATTGTTTAATTATAAAGAAAAATAAATCCTAATCTGACTGCTTCACAAAACGTTTGATATGTTTTCCTACCTAAACGGTGTCCTATAAATGTTAGATGATTTTGTAGTAGTTTTTTGGTTTGGGCCATGCATCTTTGTCTGTCAATATAGTCCTCGAACCTGGAATAACCCTTTGACATTCATGACATTTTCAAATATTTCTTAAGAGCGGGTAAAGGTAAATTTAAAGCATCGACGGGTAACATGTTATAAATATGAACACCTTGACCAAAAAATTACAAATTATTTCAATACCAAATTTCATCTAAATACGTACAGCGGTTATTGGTTGTTTCTTCCCCATGTAAACTTTTTGCATCCGCTTAAGGGATAATTTCCGAGATAAAACTATTTCATTTCCTTTTCCAGAGCTCAAATTATCTCCATACCAAATTTTATCTAAATCGATTCTGGGGTTAATAATTCCCTATACAAATTTCCAACTCCCTTTTCACCCCTTTAGGGTTGATTTTGGGGTAAAAACTATCCTTTGTCCTTTCTCGAGACCCATACTATCTCTTTACACATTTCCATCTAAATCAGTTCAGCGGTAAAAAATTCCTCATACCAACTTCCAACCCCCTTTTCACCCCCACAAGGGTTTGAAAACTATCCTATGACGTTTCTCGAGACTCAAATTATCTTCATACTCATTTCTATCTAAATCGTTTCAGCGGTTAAAAATTCTCCATACAAACTTTCAACCCCATTTTCACCCCCACCAGGGTTGATTTTCGGGATTAAAACTATATATTATCCTTACCCGGGACTCAAACTATCTCTATACAAAATTTCATCAAAATCCGTTCAGCCGTTTTCACGTGATGCGCGGTCAAATAAACAGACAAACAGATAAACAGACAAACAGACAAAAATTCTAAAAATTGTTGTAACGTGTTCTGTTATCGATTCTAAGTATCCCCTGCCAACTTTTTTTCGGTTATCTTCCATGTACAGACTTTCGACCCTCTTCAGCTTTATTATATGTATAGATTATGGACCGAATTGAAGAAACAAAATGAAAGTATTAGAAGAATGTTATCTACCTATGGTATGAACAGAGCTGTAATCTGAGAAGACAGCACTTCTTTTATTAGCGAAATGATGTTGGTATTATTTTGTATTGATAGGATACCTGTTTATATACAGTTGTTTCCATTGAGGGATCCCCTCAAATATTGCAGTTACGCCTTGAGTGATTCGAATAATATACCTACTTAGGCAGGTACTTATTTTTAAAATACCCGCACCGCGTCTCGGAAAGCGACCGGAAGAACCGGATCGAAAAGTAGGGTTAGTTTAACTGAAGAAGAAATACATACCTAATTACACAGTCGCCAAAAGTCATACAGGATCATTAATATAATAAAGCGGGAACGTGGGTGGGAACGACGTTTTCTTGATCCTGCTGTATAACCAATATGAAAGGAGCATCGTCTTTCGTTATTACATGTGATAAACGTGTTGAATGTAGAGGTACAAATAGGTGGTGCGTTTAGTGCGATGGTCGTGGTCGTGGCCGCGGTCCCGTAGCGTATATAAAGTCGGCGCACCATGACGAGCCAACGGGGAGACCCAGTTAGGCACGCGCCAATACTTGCCTAATGGAAGCGAATGAGGAACTGCTTTTGTCTCTCAATTTAACGTTCTAACAATGTATCTTTAAAATTTTATAGACTCGAGCGACATTACCGAAGGAAGGGGAAGGTTTCTCTCTTCTCCCTGCAAAAGAGACTGTGCTTGTCACCACGGTCTTTGACTACAACATCAACAAAGTCTAATATATTACAACTAAAACAATCAGTTTCGCAGCAATTGAGCACTCTGTGATAATAAGTTTCTATGGTCAGAGACATTCTGTGTGTTAACTACGAGTATGTGGGGAAATAATTCTCAATCTGAAATCATGTAGATAGCATAGCTAATAATAGCATAACTTACACTTTAGTAAGATACGTCCTCTTGTCTGCCAGAGATATTTGAAAGTTTGGTTTACTAGTAGATTTTATTAAATTTTATACAGTTACTATAATGAAAAGATTTTCAATATGTTTAGTTATTGAATTTGGTAAAAACGTCAACCAAAGTCAAAATATAACGAAAACCACTACGGCTAACAGGTAATGGACCAATTAAGTCAATGGAAAGAATATCCATTGGAGCAGCAACAGGACGAGGGAACAAACAAAGGCCACGAGGTTGTGAATTTGCAATTTTAAAAGACTTGCAGACCTGACATTCGGAAAGGAACCTGGTAACATCACGGTACATATTCGGCCAGTAGTATAAATCACGAGCTTTTAAATACGTCTTCATAACACCAGGATGAACGTTGGGAAATCCATTATGAATTTCAGCAACCGCCTCTCTAGTCCTTGAAGCAGGAAGAACTATACGCCATGGATTAGGTGCTAAAGGGTTTTCAATAGCTACTCCGCGCATTAAGACACCATCCCGAAGAGCAAATGCAGTAAACATTTGGGGATTGTCTATAACTCCCTGGTAAATACGTTCATACCAAGGATCTCCAGAAGGAGCCACGCCACGCGCGAATGAGATAAGCCCAACCTGAGCGCGAGACAAGGCGTCAGGAACAACATTAAGGACACCTTTTTTATGTTCAATCTCAAAGTTATATTGGGAAATCAAAGTTGCCCAACGAGCCAAGCGCCTGGTAGGATTATCAAGGGTGATCAACCATTTAAGAGCATCTCATTCCATCGAGATACCCGCGGAAATGCTTTATAGAATTAACAACAGCGAGAAGCTCATGTTCGGTTGTCCCGTATCCACGTTCAGCTTTAGTGAATAAACGAGAATAATAAGCAATTAGATGTTCAACGCCGTCAAACTCTTGAGCCAGGACCGAGCCTAAGCCAACCTGGCTAGCGTCACATTGAAGTATAAAAGGTTTCGAAAAATCCGGGCAAGCCATCAACGGAGCGCTCATCAAGGCATCCTTCAATTTAGAAAAAGCTTCACTAGCACGATCGTTCCAATCGATGGGATCACGTCCCTTTCTCTTACCGATAAGTGCCGTCAGAGGAGCAATAATCGAAGAAAAACCATCCACGAAACGGCGATAATACGAACACATACCAATGAAAGCACGTAGAGACTTGGCAGAAGAAGGGGTAGGGTAATCCCTAATAGCTTCTAATTTCTTCGGATCAGTTTGAAGACCACGCTCATTGACGATGTAGCCGAGATACTTCAATTCAGACTTACAAAACTCGCACTTATCTAAATTAACCGTAAGACCAGCTTCCTTCAACCTATCACGAACCTTACGAATAACCCGCATATGACTGTCAAAATCACGAGACACCAAAATCAAATCATCAACATAGCCGAAGATAAAATCCTCAGACTCAGGGGTATATTCAAAATTGACAATCATGTCAGTAAGCCTCTGCATCTCGGACGCAGCGTTGGTTAAACCAAAAGGGAGACGAACGAATTCAAAGAGGCCCCTTTGGGGTACAATAAAGGCCCTCTTCTCACAACTGGCCTTATCAGCTAAGGGGATTTGCTAAAAGGCGCTCCTAAAATCCAACGAAGTTAGATATTTGGCACCTCGTAGGTTATCAAGGATGTCCTGGACGCGCGGGAGAGGGTATGAATCCCTGATGGTAACGCTGTTCAACGTCCTACTGTCCACGCAAAACCTGACACTACCATCTTTCTTGGTAACCATCACCACTGGGGAAGCCCAGGGTGATCGTGAGGGACGAATGACGCCTGACTCTAACATCTTGTCGATCTCTTCGTTGAGAATCTTGAGCTTGACTGGAGATAAGGGATAGTAACGTTGGCGGATGGGCGAACCGACAGTCTCAATCTTATGCGAAAGCCACGAAGTACAACCTAATCCAGCTTTATCAGAAGAAATCTCCTCGAACTCGTTAATAACAGATTGGAGTTTTGATTCCTGAAGTGGTGCAAGCACCGTACGAGGGTGGACATAGCGAACCTCACCTATGACTCGTGGGACTGCGACAGGAACATGATGTGAAGCGACGTAAAGCTTACCTGACAAACCATCACGGAATGCCTTCTTTAAAATGTCAATGAGACCAACAGCATTCCAAAACTAAATTCCTAAAATAAATGCAGTAGGAAGATTACTGCTCACTAGACAGGAGTGCAGAACGCGAATGCCACTAAAAAGAATGGGGACGTCCAAACCGCCTAAAATTTCAATAGGAGAATTGTCGGTGGAGACAACATAAGGCCGGATATCCTCGTGATATGTTATACCGAGCTCCAATAGGAGGGATATATCAATTAATGAAACCTGAGCACCAGAGTCCAAAAGAGCTCCTACCGAAGAGCCAGCAACTAAAGCGTCAATAAAGAGTCTATTATCCGGGGAATAATTAATATAAACGGGCGACACCGATGGACCTCTAAGTGCGCCACCAATTCGTTTTTTGACGGACTAGAATTACAACTAGGACAATCGCGGGTGATTGCACCAACACGCTTACACTTGAAGCATACTGCCCCTGAAACGTAAGGACAATTACGATAGTTGTGACCAGTTGCATCACACTTCATACACACTATAGAACTGGGTTGACCTACAACTTGAGCACTAATCGGTGCAATAGCCAAACGTGCTGGACGTGGCTTCTAACAAACCATCAATATCCCTAACCACGTTAGTTGCAAGACAAGGATGATATCTAGGATTCATTCCATATTTAATAATGTTAAACAGGTTGTCTTCGGAAACCGGTGTACGAAGCTTTGCGTTTAGATCGCGCGCCTGAATAACAAAATCAACCACTGACGGGTTGTCCTTCTGTGATAAAGCGCGAAGTTGGCTCTCGAGCTTGAAATCGAAATCGGCTACGTCGAAGGTTTTAACGAATTCAGACTTTAATTCCGCGTAAGTAAGACCCGGATATCTGATTGCCCTAAAATGTTTCAAGGCACTATCTGACAACAATTCATGGAAACGTCTGACAACATATGAAGGATTGACGTTACGCGCCATACCTTCTTCCTCGATTCGAAAGAAAAATTCGCGAACACAAGTGTCCCCGGAAAAATTCAAGTTCCATTTCGTAAGTGAATAATCTTTGAAAGGAAAAGGCGGGGGAAGTCCGGACATATGCATCACCTGGGGTCGTGGTTCAGAATCAAAAAACTGTTCTTCATCGTTTGCCATTGGATCTAAAATCCTCGGATCGTGCGAGTTTAAAGACGAGTGTGCATGAGGCGTCTCAGCAATTGATCCTTCATTACTTAAGTGCGACATGGCGAAAAGTCGAATGTTGTCTTGCGTTGCGAGTTCAAACAAAAAATAAAGTTAATCGACCTGAAAATTAAAATCCGAAGTTCGAGTATATCAGTGGTTCGAGTATCTTAAGCCAAAGAAAGAAAATAAAACTCGAAGTCTAAATGCTAAGTTAGAGTTCGAATTAAAAAAAAAACAAGTTCAGTTTCTGAAAAAAAAAACAAAACGCAAATCATACATTCTATGTCTGACTTACCTGCGAATTCCCTAACGTCAACGGGCTCTAACTACAGGACTCAAACTACGAAATAAGGTATTCGGGATATGTTACGGGTAATTGAGAAAAAGGCATAAGTAAAGGTCAACAGATAAATTCGTTTTATTTTAACATAAATAAAAGCAATATTTCAATATGAAGGAATTCGGGTTAATGATGGGACGTAAGGGGAGGCAGCAGGCTGAAACAAACCAAAATTAAGGTTAATAGAACCGCGACCGGTCTACGGTCACCGTCTCACAAATCCAAAAAAAAAATTAATTACAATTATTAAAAGGAAATCCAGAGTTCTTTACCTTAATTCGGGCGCCATTTTGCAGTAAAACAATCACTTTTGCAGAACACGTATAATTATTACTTCACACCAAAAAAAAATTATTAATAATTCGGTCATAAATTTTACACGGTGTATAAGTTGATTATAATTTTCTTCACACAAAAAATATAGAAGCACAATTTAAACAGAATATTTATATGCAAACAATGGTGGATGTCTGCCTTCCGCATAAAATAAAAAAAGGAGTAGGTACAGTCAAGAACAGAACTGGTTGAAAATTTAGCTATAAAGATAAATGAATTGATGAGATGCGAGTGATATGAACGATGATGGCTGATTCACTGGATGAAGGAAACCTAAATATAAAACCGATTGTTTATAACGCCCGTCAGATGAGGCTATTTTAGAATTTTAAGAATGGTGGAAAATGCGGATCTGAGATATTCAACCAAGGTTGGCAAAACAACAAAAAAAACTATTATGGCACAAAAACACTGGTTACAAAAAGGGAATCGGATTTATAACGTTTAAAAAAAAATGTAAATAAAATTATATTCTTGAAAGTCAGGAAATGGTCAAAAGTCAAACTGAATTTAAATAAAGTTCGTGGGCAGGCGCCCCCTATACTTTAGGCGGACCCAGCAGCTCGCTGAACCCTCTGTCTCACTTGGAGAGCTACGCGAAATGCGGGCTCTAATCCTCCGACGACGGTGAAGAACCACGCGGAACACGCGGCGGTTGCTGATCGTCTCGCAAGACCGGCACCCACAAGCGCCTTCCGGAGTCCTCCCGGCTCAAACGGTCCCAGCACCGGCGATCACAGAAGGAACTACCCGCACCCTCAGACACGGCCAAAGGGGAGCAATGGGTATTGGAAAACCTATATCGGCGGCCACCCTCTTCTAGGGAATTAAACAAGTGTGGTGAACACTTTCAGGGAACAAAAAAAGGACTCAAAAGGATAATTCCTGCTTTTTAGGGTTCCGTAGTCAACTAGGAACCCTTATAGTTTCGCCATGTCTGCCCGTCCGTCCGTCCGTCCGTCCGTCCGCGGATAATCTCAGTGACCGTTAGCACTAGAAAGCTGAAATTTGGTACTAATATGTATATCAATCACGCCGACAAAGTGGTAAAATAAAAAGTGATTTTTTTTTTTTATTAGGGTACCTCCCCTATACGTAAAGTGGGGAGTGATTTTTTTTTTCATTTCAACCCTAATGTGTGATATATTATTGGATAGGTATTTAAAAATGAATTGGGGTTTCCTAAAATCATTTTTCGATAATGTAAATATTTTCGGAAATAATCGCTCCAGAAGTAAAAAAATATGCGTCCCCCCCCCTCTAACTTTTGAACCATAAGTTTTAAAAATATGAAAAAAATCTCAAAAGTAGAACTTTATAAAAACTTTCTTGGAAAATTATTTTGAACTTGATAGGATGAATAGTTTTTGAAAAAAAAATACAAAATAATTTCTGAACTAAGTTTGTAATTTAACCGTATAAGCAGGTGTTTATTGTACCTGTAATTTCTACAAAATTACAATGAAATGACGTGCTTTCAAATAAAGTAAAAACGGTGAAAATCGGTTCACGCAATAAAGAATTATCCCATAAAAATCATCTTCCATACTTTATGCTCGCGCGCAATAGTTTACTCAATTTGCCGATAGATCGCTGTACATGGAACTCTCATATCATATCCTACATGGCGGTGTTATTAACTCTTAAGTGGGGACACTTACTGTGACGGACGGAAAACTACGGAACCCTACAGTGAGCGTGGCCCGACACGCTCTTGGCCGGTTTTTTCTTCTAATCTCCATTCGGTCTGACACTTCCCAATAAACAAAACCCCAATCTTTTGACAATCTGGAATACCTCAAAAATTCATATTCAAAATTAGCGCGAATATTATCTCAATTTTATAACTGCCAGTTGTGTATTACAAAATGTGGACTGATATAAGCGCCATCTAACCATAATGACGTGAATCACAATGTACACTTTTTTTATATATCAACCACGACCTAGCCTTAGACCTTCCTTAGACACGGAAGTTCCAAAGAACGTCGACAGATGTCGTACGATAGACGTAGCGTCATGCTACATTACATTATATATTAAAATGAAGGTAAACGATCAAGCTAATGCAGTATGTAATGCAATCATTGGGGAATCATCTCCATACATTGCCTTACAAAAGGTGGAGTAGAAAATGTTTTAATGGTTATTGGTAGGCTATAGGGTGGTTATTAAAATACTAGATTTGAGACCTTGAGGGGGAGGAGCGTTGGCCGCCATCTTGGTTTAAATGTGCCATAAGTCCGTTTTTGAACCTTGGCGCTTAAACGGTTATCAGTATGCCTAAAATGTCTATGGAACGTATGAAGAAGATAAAATTGTTTACAATATTTCCATACACAATACATCTGTAAGTCTTACAGATATAAAGATACAGGGGGTGAAAAGTGTATATTTTCTTATATCAGAAGAATTTTATTTATTAGCTTCAAAGTTTTGTGTTTCGAGATTAGGAAATGAAGTCTCTACCACAGTTTGGCCATCTTCTAATGATTATTTTAAAAGATATTGAAAAGTTGAATTCACCCCTAGAGCGCTTATAGGGGGGTGAAAGTAGTAAGTCTCACACACAAAATCAATGTTCTATTACTCATCATAAAATACTACTAGGCGTTGTCAGGTATAGCTTTAGATCAATTCGGGTATAATTAATTTAGATTGGACAAAAAACATACATGCTTTCATACAAAAAAATGTTTTTTTAAAGAACGTGCTTAAAAATATTTTTATATTTTTTTAACTTCATATAACTGTTAAGTTAGTACATAATTATTTTACATGTTTTTTTTTTTTTAAGTGGGGCATTCCACTCATACAATAGTATGTTATTCAATCAAATACAAACACTGAAAACATTGAAAAAATAATCAACCCAGCAGGATTTGAAACTCGCATCGATACGCCTTACCGGGGCTCGATCGCTTTACCAATTAAGCTATGGGTTCAGTTACTGAGTTGACGAAATTCTCAATGCCTTCAATCATCTTTTTGCATTTATTTTTACATCGACTTTATAGCAGCCGTAAGCGACATCTAGGTGCTAACTACTAGAGTTAGATACCCTTCCCGCCGACCCTTTTACAAGTGTCACAACGGAAATAATAGATGGCGCTGCTATCAACTCATAATTATTTTACATGTTTTTTTTTTTTTTTTTAAAGTGGGGCATTCCACTCATACAATAGTATGTTATTCAATCAAATACAAACACTGAAAACATTGAAAAAAATAATCAACCCAGCAGGATTTGAACCTCGCATCGATACGCCTTACCGGGGCTCGATCGCTTTACCAATTAAGCTATGGGTTCAGTTACTGAGTTGACGAAATTCTCAATGCCTTCAATCATCTTTTTGCATTTATTTTTACATCGACTTTATAGCAGCCGTAAGCGACATCTAGGTGCTAACTACTAGAGTTAGATACCCTTCCCGCCGACCCTTTTACAAGTGTCACAACGGAAATAATAGATGGCGCTGCTATCAACTCATAATTATTTTACATGTTTTTTTTTTTTTTTTAAAGTGGGGCATTCCACTCATACAATAGTATGTTATTCAATCAAATACAAACACTAAAAACATTGAAAAAATAATCAACCCAGCAGGATTTGAACCTCGCATCGATACGCCTTACCGGGGCTCGATCGCTTTACCAATTAAGCTATGGGTTCAGTTACTGAGTTGACGAAATTCTCAATGCCTTCAATCATCTTTTTGCATTTATTTTTACATTGACTTTATAGCAGCCGTAAGCGACATCTAGGTGCTACCTAATAGAGTTAGATACCCTTCCCGCCGACCCTTTTACAAGTGTCACAACGGAAATAATAGATGGCGCTGCTATCAACTCATAATTATTTTACGTTTTTTTTTTTTTTTTAAGTGGGGCATTCCACTCATACAATAGTATGTTATTCAATCAAATACAAACACTGAAAACATTGAAAAAATAATCAACCCAGCAGGATTTGAACCTCGCATCGATACGCCTTACCGAGGCTCGATCGCTTTACCAATTAAGCTATGGGTTCAGTTACTGAGTTGACGAAATTCTCAATGCCTTCAATCATCTTTTGGCATTTATTTTTACATCGACTTTATAGCAGCCGTAAGCGACATCTAGGTGCTAACTACTAGAGTTAGATACCCTTCAATGTGTGTTATTTTTTCAATGTTTTCAGTGTTTGTATTTGATTGAATAACATACTATTGTATGAGTGGAATGCCCCACTTTAAAAAAAAAAAAAAAAACATGTAAAATAATTATGAGTTGATAGCAGCGCCATCTATTATTTCCGTTGTGACACTTGTAAAAGGGTCGGCGGGAAGGGTATCTAACTCTAGTAGTTAGCACCTAGATGTCGCTTACGGCTGCTATAAAGTCGATGTAAAAATAAATGCAAAAAGATGATTGAAGGCATTGAGAATTTCGTCAACTCAGTAACTGAACCCATAGCTTAATTGGTAAAGCGATCGAGCCCCGGTAAGGCGTATCGATGCGAGGTTCAAATCCTGCTGGGTTGATTATTTTTTTCAATGTTTTCAGTGTTTGTATTTGATTGAATAACATACTATTGTATGAGTGGAATGCCCCACTTTAAAAAAAAAAAAAAAACGTAAAATAATTATGAGTTGATAGCAGCGCCATCTATTATTTCCGTTGTGACACTTGTAAAAGGGTCGGCGGGAAGGGTATCTAACTCTAGTAGTTAGCACCTAGATGTCGCTTACGGCTGCTATAAAGTCGATGTAAAAATAAATGCAAAAAGATGATTGAAGGCATTGAGGATTTCGTCAACTCAGTAACTGAACCCATAGCTTAATTGGTAAAGCGATCGAGCCCCGGTAAGGCGTATCGATGCGAGGTTCAAATCCTGCTGGGTTGATTATTTTTTCAATGTTTTCAGTGTTTGTATTTGATTGAATAACATACTATTGTATGAGTGGAATGCCCCACTTTAAAAAAAAAAAAAAAAAATGTAAAATAATTATGAGTTGATAGCAGCGCCATCTATTATTTCCGTTGTGACACTTGTAAAAGGGTCGGCGGGAAGGGTATCTAACAACTCCAGTAGTTAGCACCTAGATGTCGCTTACGGCTGCTATAAAGTCGATGTAAAAATAAATGCAAAAAGATGATTGAAGGCATTGAGAATTTCGTCAACTCAGTAACTGAACCCATAGCTTAATTGGTAAAGCGATCGAGCCCCGGTAAGGCGTATCGATGCGAGGTTCAAATCCTGCTGGGTTGATTCTTTTTTCAATGTTTTCAGTGTTTGTATTTGATTGAATAACATACTATTGTATGAGTGGAATGCCCCACTTTAAAAAAAAAAAAAACATGTAAAATAATTATGAGTTGATAGCAGCGCCATCTATTATTTCCGTTGTGACACTTGTAAAAGGGTCGGCGGGAAGGGTATGTAACTCTAGTAGTTAGCATCTAGATGTCGCTTACGGCTGCTATAAAGTCGATGTAAAAATAAATGCAAAAAGATGATTGAAGGCATTAAAAATTTCGTCAACTCAGTAACTGAACCCATAGCTTAATTGGTAAAGCGATCGAGCCCCGGTAAGGCGTATCGATGCGAGGTTCAAATCCTGCTGGGTTGATTATTTTTTCAATGTTTTCAGTGTTTGTATTTGATTGAATAACATACTATTGTTAAGTTAGTATTCAAATATCGTATAGGCTTTTCCATTTTTTACATAATGCTTGAACAGTTGACTTTATGACAAAAGTATAAAGACAATGAGTATGAGTAATATTTTCCTTCCTGTAACTTTGTATCTATAAGACGTACAGAATAAATACAAATACAAAAAAAATTGAGTCTTTATAATTCTCGTAGACATTTTTGTCATAAAGTCAACTGTTAAAGCATTATTTAAAATATGCTAAAGCTTATACGATATTTTAATAATAACTTGTGCAGTAAAACACTTCTATAATTGCATTAACACGTTTAATTTTGAAGACAAAGTAAAATTATTTAAAATTAGCAACAATAGTCAGATTATTTAAAATTTAGCATTTCACGTAAAAATTACAATAACGGTATCTATATAAAGATATTTCACATTCAATAACTTCCTTAGTGGTCAGAATGTAATTAAATTACAATAATAAAAATATTTAAAATTAGCACTTCACTTAAAAATGAAGATAACTGTACCTATATTAGGATATTTCACATTCAATAGTTACCTTAGTGGTTAGAATGTAATTAAATTACAATAATCAGAATATTTAATATTAGCACTTCACTTAAAAATGAAGAAAACTGTACCTATATAAGGATATTTCACATTCAATAGTTAGCAAAACTGGTAAGTAAAAATAAAGACTCGGCTGGTAATAATTTGGCTGCAGGAAAATAATGGGTTAATGAGGCGGGTGATATGGATGGTGACAGATGATTCGCTGGCTGAATGTAGCCCAAATAAAGACCTGGCTCTTTAGCCAGGTCTTTATACGCCCGTCAAACGAGGCAATTGGAATTTTGGGAAATTTAGCAAAACAACAAAAAAGACTATTATGGCACAAAAATACTGGATACAAAGAAAAGGAATCGGATTTATAACGTTTTTAAAAAAATGTAAATAATATGATATTCTCGAAAGCAGGATGGCTAAAGCTGTAGTTTTAAATTGAAAAGAGTTCGTGGGCAAGTGTCCGCTTTGATTTAGGCGGACCCAATAGCTCGCTGAACTCCTTTTCTCACTTGGAGAGCCCGCTGGATGCGGACTCTAATTCTCCGACGATGGTGAAGAATCCCGCGGAAAAACGCGGCAGTTGCAGACCGTCTCGCCGGTCCGGCACCCACAAGTGCCTTCCGGAATCCTTCCGGCTCAGGCGGTCAAACTAGTTGCCTTTTTGCCCGGCAACGTATTTGGTTTTGTTTTTGCTCCAATAATGTATTAATAGCACTTGCTATATAATGTTTGAATGCAAAGATCTAGAGAAATAAATCGCACTTCACCACGATGCAACTAAGCAAATTATAGCAAAACCCCCAGACAAAACCAGAATATCTGTTTTTTCTTTAAAAATCTCCCCGTAGCTCTGACACACTCAATCAAAAATCAACATTTTTCTTTTTGACAATCTGGAATACCTCAAAAATTCACATTCAAAATTAGCGCGAGTATTATCTCAATTTTATAACTGCCAGTCGTATTACAAAATGCGGACTGATATAAGCGCCATCTACCTGTAATGCCGTGAATCACAATGTACGCTTTTTTATATATCAACAGCAACCTAGCCTTAGACCTTCCTTAGACACGGAAGTTGTGAAGAAAGTCGACAGATGTCGTACGGTAAACGTAGCGTCATGCTACACTTGACAGTTATATAAAGTTTAAAAAAATTAAAAATGTTTTCAAGCACTTTCTTTAATAATTTTTTTTTTGTTTGAAAGCATGTATGTTTTTTGTCAAATCTAAATTAATTATACCCGAATTGATCGAAAGCTATACCTGACAACGCCTAGAACTATTTTATGATGAGTAATAGAACATTGATTTTGTGTGTGAGACTTACTACTTTCACCCCCTCTATAAGCGCTCTAGGGGTGAATTCAACTTTTAAATATCTTTTAAAAGAATCATTAGAAGATGACAAAACTGTGGTAGTGACTTCATTTCCTTATCTCGAAGCACAAAACTTTGAAGCTAATAATTAAAATTCTTATGATATAAGAAAATATACACTTTTTCACCCTCTGTATCTTTATATCTGTAAGACTTACAGATGTATTGTGTATGGAAATATTGTAGACAATTGTATCTTCGTCATACGTTCCATAGACATTTTAGGCATACTGATAACCGTTTAAGCGCCAAGGTTCAAAAACGGACTTATGGCACGTTTAAACCAAGATGGCGGCCAACGCTCCCCCCCCCCCTCAAGGCCTCAAATCTAGTATTTTAATAACCACCCTATAGCCTACCAATAACCATTAAAACATTTTCTACTCCACCTTTTGTAAGGCAAATGCTCCAATGATTGCGCTAATGTAACACTGAAGCCTGTTAAAATTGAATAAAAAGAATTAGGGTCAAAATCAACTAGAAGGGGGCGCGTGTTTTTGACGTGGTTTTTTATTGCGCTTTTTCCAATGGTATAAGGAATTGTGAAACTGCCACAATTATTTGCATTAAATAATATCGTAAATCGATCACGGCTGAATAGGCTTTTTAACCATATATTGAAGTAGTAAGCAATCTCTAACAGTTCCTATATTACCAGGGGGCTCGATTCGACATGCCAAACTGCGAGACGTGGCTCTCACAGTTGTCTCGCTAGGTGATAGAGTGAAATCCATCTGTCCACACCTAACTGTCAATCTGTCAGTAGGTCTCGCTAGAGCGTTTTGTCTATGGCTATGTCCACCATTTTAGATGTCACTCTTGAGTGATTCCACCCCAAATTTCAACTGTCTCATAGTTGTCTACTGTCAGTTATGCCATATCGAATTGAGGCCCAGTCAAATCCCTAGTGACAGAACTTATGAACCAACTAAGTACACGACACTTCTGACACTCCATTTTGCATAGAAAACGTCACGTGATCCTCGGAGGTAACGTGATGTTTTCTATACAAGATGAACTGTCGGAAGTGTCGTGTAGGACGCAGAACGGAACAGCGTACAATCATCATTAACGCGCAGAAGCGGCAGAGTCGGTGATAAGTAGGTAGGTAGGTTTGTATTTACTTAAGTAGTCGACTTTAAAAAAAACTCTTAATATAAATCGGTGTAGGTAAATCATCTTGTAAAACTTTAAATAATATTCTCGTCCCAGCGCACAAAGGCTAGGTACCTACATACTTAATTTTTATTAAATGTTCTTTGAAATTAAAAAGGTTATTGTGTAGGTACTGAAAAGAGGATACACCTAGGTAAGATGATATAATAAAAATTTAAGTTTTAAACGAGAACAATTTTACCTTAATAGAACTCAGAAGTAGCAGGATCCAAGCATATTGGTGTCGTAGTTAGTTGAAAACTTAGCATCCGTGACGCCCCTCGGTGTTACCTGATCGCGCTCTGTGCAGTCATGTGCGTCAAATTGTAAGGGCAGGTTTTATTTCCTCTATCCGTTCCCAACTCTCTACCACTGTCGCGACACACATATAGACAGAGCTAGCCACGTCAGATATGTATGACACAATAATGAGAGCAACGAAACCCCTCTAGTCAGTTTGCTATACTATGCTTATTTCTAGATCTGGAACATTTGGCAGCAGTGGTGGAGGTCAAAGAATGCAAACCACTACAAGAATACAAATCCTAGAGTTCTGGGTTTGATGCATTATTTTGAGAAATTATATACTCGTAAATAATTAGATTATATTATTGCTAAAAGTTTTTGTTCTGGAAAGTAGTGCCAAGCGACGTATAATTTGTCGATTCACAGTTTGTCGCCTACTGTTTTTGTTTCTATAATAATATGCAATGTTTATCGTTTTAATGTTAAAATATAGGCCCTGTCCATTATAACCGACACAGCTTCGGCAGTTTTCACCCATTTTGGTACTAGTATTTTCCAATTCAAAAACTTTGCTACTCTATCACTCTGACCTCCACCCATTAAAAGCTGCCAGATGGTTGGATCTAGTAATAAAGATAGTATAGATAGCATTCCGACATCAGCTATTCCAAAAGTTTACATTTAAACTCCTTTAGTGACAGGTTCTGGAAATCATTTAGAAGAGCATTAAATAACCTGACAGCCATACGATATCAACTATTCTTGAATAATTTGGTTTCTTCTCTACTCACGTACAGTTATTCGGGTAACGGATGTTAAAAGTCCATACATCACTAATTTTTAACCGACTTCAAGATTTGAAAAGAGGAGGTTCTCAATTCGGCGTGTATGTTTTTTTTTTTTTTTTTTTTTTTTTTTTTTATGTTTGTTACTCCATAACTCCGTCATGTCTGAGCCGATTTTGAAAATTCTTTTTTTGATTGTAAGTATATATATACAGATTGGTCCCGTTTTTATCAAAACGCAGTTCTGATGATGGGATCCATGAGGAATCGAGGGAACTCCTCAAATCTTAAAGGCATACATATAGTGATTTTTATATTTTTATCAACAAAACCATCATTTTCATTCAAAACAGTGACATTGGATGAAGTAGAACTGCTGATGATGATCAGAACGGAACTCTTCAACGACGCATAGTTCACGTTTGGCGATTCGTCCTCTTCGCTGTGTTTGTTTAGCAAGTTTAATTGTCAGAACAAATGTTCGTCCAGCTCAAGTTCTGATGATGGGATCCATGAAGAATCGAGGGAACTCCTCAAATCTTAAGGGCTTACACATAGTGACTTTTGTATTTTTATCAACAAATCAAGCATTTTCATTCAAAATAGTGACATTTGATGAAGTGGAACTGCTGATGATGAACAGAACGGAACTCTTCAACGACGCATAGTTCATGTTTGGCGATTCTTCCTCTTCGCTATGTTTGTTAAGCAAGTTAGATTGTCAGGACCAATTTTCGTCAAGCTCAAGTTCTGATGATGAGTTCCACGAGGAATCGAGGGAATTCCTCAAATCTTAAAGGCATACATAAAGTGACTTTTGTATTTTTATCAACAAATCAAGCATTTTCATTCAAAAGAGTGACATTTGATGAAGTGGAACTGTTGATGATAATCAGAACGGAACTCTTCAACGACGCATAGTTCACGTTTGGCGATTGGTCCTCTCCGCTGCGTTTTTTAAGCAAGTTATTTCATTGTATGGAATCTAAGTGCACCATCTATCTACAATAATCCTTCACCGGCTACCCCCATTGAAGTCGGTTTTTTTTTCTTAAAAATTATATATAAAAAGTATTTATGGTCAATAAAACATTTTTACTTTTTTTACTTTACTTTAATTGAATTTTGTCTAAATAGAAAAATTCTGTCAGCAGCTGCGCTTTAAGTTGTAAAGTTAAAACCCCTTTTTTGGGAATTCAATCTCTAAGAATATAAGGAAACCTTCTTAGGGGTTCTTTCCAAAAATCATATCTTAGTTGATAAACATTTAGATTTATGTGGATGTATGTGTGTAATATATATATTTGCTTTTACTGAGACCCTGATAAATACAAAACTTGCAATATTAAAAAAGATGCAACTATGAAATGTTTAAAACATTGCATGTTTTATAAAAGAAGATTCTTCCTAGAAATTTAATTACACCGCTAAGTTCCTACTACGGTGTTTTTGTGAAATAGAAGATTGAAGTGAAATACTAAAACGGAGATGTCGACATTTATCATTCCTCTAATATTCGTCGGTTGACGTCTCCGCTGAAAACCTTTCTTTCATCACGAATATCAAGCTTCCTTCAAAATATTCGCTAAAATATGATTACCTATTGTAACAATGACGCCATTTTTGTATATTTTTATCTAAATTATTAAAGTCGTGTCGTGTCACTCTAGTGACAGCCATCTCACTGATGCAGCAAACCGTATTTTAACGTTAATATAATAACGTTCTTGTTGAATACAGGGTGAAATTTAACTCGTGAATCGTAATATGTTTTTAGGGTTCCGTAGTCAACTAGGAACCCTTATAGTTTCGCCATGTCTGCCCGTCCGTCCGTCCGTCCGTCCGTCCGCGGATAATCTCAGTGACCGTTAGCACTAGAAAGCTGAAATTTGGTACTAATATGTATATCAATCACGCCGACAAAGTGCTAAAATAAAAAGTGGAAAAAAATGTTTTATTAGGGTACCTCCCCTATACGTAAAGTGGGGAGTGATTTTTTTTTTCATTTCAACCCTAACGTGTGATATATTGTTGGATAGGTATTGAAAAATGAATAGGGGTTTACTAAAAGCATTTTTTGATAATGTTAATATTTTCGGAAATAATCGCTCCAGAAGTAAAAAAAAATGTGTCCCCCCCCCCTCTAACTTTTGAACCATAAGTTTTAAAAATATGAAAAAAATCTCATAAGTAGAACTTTATAAAAACTTTCTAGGAAAATTATTTTGAACTTGATAGGTTGAATAGTTTTTGAAAAAAAATTACAATATAATTTCTGAACTAAGTTTGTAATTTAACCGTATAAGCAGGTGTTTATTGTACCTGTAATTTCTACAAAATCACAATGAAATGACGTGCTTTCAAATAAAGTAAAAACGGTGAAAATCGGCTCACGAAATAAAGAATTATCCCATAAAAATCATCTTCCATACTTTAAGTTCGCGCGCAATAGTTTACTTAATTTGCCGATAGATGTAGATGTACGTGGAACGCTCATATCATATCCTGATGGCGGTGTTATTTTAACTCTTAAGTGGGGACACTTACTGTGACGGACGGAAAACTACGGAACCCTACACTGAGCGTGGCCCGACACGCTCTTGGCCGGTTTTTTCTAACTCCATAAACAACAAGCAATTTAATGTCCCAACTCTTACTAAAATCAGACATTGTCGTTTATTTTACTTTTAAAGTGATCATGTGGAATTAAAACAGCTTTATAAGATATTTCAGATGAAAAATTATGTAAATTTCATTTCTAACTAGGACAAATGACAAATTTGATGTCAATGACAGTTCCGATTCAAAGAGGCAATTCAATTTACTAATTGAAATATCTTAATAAGCCGTTGTAATATGCTAAATCCACTGCTAAAAGAAAAATAAATAAATAAATGAAAAAAAAATTGTCTGATTTTAGTAAGAGTTAGAGGATTAAAATGATTGTTGATTATGGAGTTAGAAAAACGTATTACGATTCACATCTTAAATTTCACCCTGTATATAAAGTTTGATAAATCATCTCTTTGAGAACTGTCAAACATTTTTTTAACTTGATATATCTCTGCATGTGTATAGCGCTGTCTCGCTTGCACACCGTCGCCGCATCTGGTTGTGGCGCCAGTGTGATAATCGCCTGAGAAATATTTTTTCATATGCATCTCTTAAAAGGGTTAAAAATAGGGTTGTGACAGTTTCCACGCGGAACTACACATTTTTAACGGACTGATGAACGCAAAATAAGACGGGTGCAGCTGACATCCCCAAGAGAACTGTCAAACTTTTCATACAAGAAAACGTTAAACGGTTAGGTGCAACAACCAACAAGCGTTAACTCACGCGCGTTTTGATATCTATTTGACATGAACTTTATATGTATAATAATAATAATAATAATAGTCCTTACACCATGGCGGGTGCTGCCTCTGCATGCGTTCCATGACACGGGCAGGGGCAGCATCCGCATAGTGTACCCCTCACTTTTCATTAAATTGTCGAAAGGGCCTCTGCGCGTTGGCTTCGGCTCCGCATATGCCTCCCAAAGGTCCGGAACACCATTGTTCCGTGGTGGGGAAAGACATACAAATAATAATAAAAGAGCTTTATTAAATTCCATACAGATTTAGGTAAGAAAAATATTACAATTTATCATCTTGCATGCTATGGTATTCTTTTTACATTGCATTAAATATAAAAAAATATTATTGATAGGCTAAAATTAATATTTTAAATAATTCATTAATTTAAATAATTATTAAAGGATATAAAAAAATAACAATAGCATGCAATAACTTAAACATCTTTAGAATTATTAATCTGTGTGGACCCCCTTCGGGTAAAAGCCTCCTCCAAAGAAAATCAGGTTGCTCTATCCTTTGCTATGTCTAGCCATCCTTGCCCCGCTACCGCCTCTATTTCGTCTGCCCATCTAGCACGTGGGCGGCCTCTCCCTCTAGTGCCTCTAGGTCCAGCTCACGCTATTGATCTTCTGGTCCATCTGTCGTCATTATATCTGGCGATATGGCCGGCCCACTTCCATTTCCTTTGCAGGGAAAATGTTAAAGCGTTACGTATCTGTGTTTTCTTGCGAATGACAGTGTTTTTTTGAAATAATTTTGGATGGCCTTATAAACACACACATTTCGTAGATGTATAGAGATACAACTGTTAGAACCTTAAGCTTTTTAAATACAGGTTTACACGGTGTAAGAAGTGGAACATCACAGATGTAACGTACGCATTATTTTTGTGCAATAAAAACTCTTTATGTGCACTGAATTTCCCCATATCAGAATTCCGTATCTAAGTATAGAACCGATGTAGCCAGGATATACTTGAAGAGCGGTTCGTGTATCTACAACTTTTCTCAGATGCCAAAGAGCAGAAGCAAAACTATTTATTCTCACGCATACTTTGTCAATTTGTGATTTTCACCTGCATTTATCATTCGGTATTATCCTGAGAAATGGGACTTGGCTATTTTTTGCTTAAGTGTTACCGACATATTCAATTCTTAAATCTCTTTATGCAATATTTTTTGTAAAATTGAACATAGGTAGTTCTATTAATATTAACGTTTAAATTATTATCTTTATAATATAATTTTCTTACAAATAGTATCGTTTGTATCATAATTATATTTCACAGTCCTAGGTTTTACCTTGAAGACCATAACGATGACACTTGAAGAGGAGTAAGCTAATGCTTAACAAAATCAAAGTCTTTACTCATGTCAAAGAAGACACAAGTAAACGGGAACTTTTTTATCTGGTTGTTGTAATATCTTATGAACTGGGTTGAAAATTGCCAAGGTTGTGGACTTCTCCTTTTGAAAGCCATATTGCTCTGGTTTCAAAATTTTGAATTTATTAATAAAACTTGCTATCCGCGAGTTCATGGCTTTCTTAAATATTTTAGATATGATCAAATGTAAAGCTATGGGTGTATAATTCCCAATCTTTTGCATATCTCCCTTCTTATATAAAGGCTTGATAACAGAATTTTTTATTTTTCCGGAAATATGCCTTGTTCAAGTGAGACGTATTGGGTATTTGGTCAAAGCCAACTGAGTTTGTATTATGTAATGACATTTAGGCCAAGCAAATTAGATTTTTTCGAAGAATTAATTTCCAGCAGGCTTGAAATAGTTTTAATACCTTCATGTGGTCCTAAATGCATGTAATCCGAGTTTGCCCAATCCCAAGAGGTGTGCATAACTTTTTAGCGAAATTTTCGCTAATTGTCAGGTTTTTGTTTGTAGCTCGAAAACAGTACGTCCAATGGAAAATGTCATTTATACCAATATTAAAGAGGGTTAAATTCTGCGTCGAATGAGTAACTTAACTTCTAATTAGGTTAAGTGGTACAGCCGAAATCAAAATTTATAAACCGTGTCTAAAATGTCGTTAAGAAGACTCGGAGCTTGGTGTAGGGGTGAGTGGGACAGAGCACAAGTTTGCGCCGACGGAACTGCAAACAGTTGACGGCGACGTGGCCGGAGCTGAATACCCGTCACTGGAGCCACACGCAGTGACACGAGGGCTAACAATGGAGGGTTACAAGTTTGGCCACGTATTAATTGAAAGAAATATCTTATAAGATAAATATTTCTCCTGACCTGGGAAGTGTAGTTCACCATCCCGAGTATATATAGAGTAGGGTACAAGTGAGGGTAGTACCCATAGAGCTTTCGGAAGAGAAAGCGAAGAAAGATTTTCTGTATCCTCTCTAGCATTCCAGCTTCGGTATTGGATCCTGCTACAGCATTAGGTACACTGGGCTGTGCCGTACTGATTCTTCCATATGTAGTAGTGGTAGCCGTACAAGCAATTAACAATTTCAAAGAAACACCGCAAATCGATGTACAGTTTAGCAGTTTGGCACACGCATACTAGAGGTCAATACACATTTTTTGACCCGCATTTCTTTAAAAAAATCCCTTAGGAGGGGAGTGCCGAGACATTTTTTCATTTGTATAAAGAAAAAAAAATGTTATTTTCAGAAACCTATCGTGTGTGATATCTTATGAAAGGGCATTTTGAGGCGATTCTAAAAATATACCACATCATTACATTTCAGCCATTTTTTTTTAATGAACACTAAAAGAATTTTCGAAACATACCAAGTTTGGGCTCCTCCAGATACGATATAGCTGATTTTTTTTTGTACAATATACCACAAATGATACGCGATATCATCATATCTAACCTCAAGAAAGCAATTTTGGAAATAATTTCAATAGGTTTTTTTTTTAATTTTTCAATGTTACAAAGTGGCACAGTTCTACTTCAATACCTATTTTACGAGACGTATAGAACTGTACTGCAGATACGGTACATATTAGTCATAAAATGGTACGTAGTATCCATATATCCAACGGGAAATACCTCTTTAACCATTTCACTGCGTCTTTTCATCAGTTGGTATAGTTTTTTTGGTAGATACTGACTTAAAAAGTGGCTGAAAGTTGAATAAAGATGTTTATTCATGTTGTTTTTATCTCATAATTATAATACACATACTATTAATCTTGCTTTTTACATTTTTTAAATATATTTTTCTTTTTTTATGTTTCTTCCTCTCCGTCTTCTATATACGTTTTGCTGCAAATAAAAAAACGAGTAGTATAAACGAGTTCACTTATTTACGCAAAAGGCGTAAATTGAGAAAATAATATCGCACCTCGCGTTATGGCAATCACCGTGGCAAATTTTTCAGGCTGGGGTGCAAGGGAGGTTATTTTTTTTGCATGAGCATCGGTTGGTTTTGCATCCAATTTTGCATCCACACCTATCTAGCTCCTTAACTGCATGCCATATACAGTCTAATTCAGTCCAATTAGGCTCTAATGAAAGGTCAGGTCTTCTCTTCCATCCCCACTGTTCTGGAGATGGTCGGGTTGCTACGTGACTTTCTAGTGCACGCCCCCATATTTCTCCAGCCTAATATTTTGTCCTTTTTATATGCTGAAAGAGGGCAGTCGCAGTAGTAGGTATTAAAGAGAGGGTCTTACGTGAGAATGTGTGACAAACATTTGGCCATGACTGCGGGCAGCTAACTAAACTAAATGCAGCTCGCGATCGGAACTCAGATCTTGAGGGACGGGCGGGGAGACAAAGAATTTATCGTTATTGATCGTTATTATCACTTAGATAACACTAAGCACATGGCATAATAAACAGAACAGCACAGTTCAATACAATTCCAGTAGAACTGTGTCACTTTGTAATATTGAAAAATTATACACATAAAAAATAAAAAATAAATACTACTTAAATGAAATTATTTTCAAAATTGCTTTCTTGGGGTTAGATATCAAGATATATATAACGAATCATTTGTGATATACTGTACCAAAATAAAAGTTGCGTATATCGTATCGTATCTGAAGGAGTCTGAGAACCTTGATATTTTGTGTCAAAAACTAAATAAACTATACCAGCTGATGGAAAGGCGCAGTTAAAGGGTTAAAGAGGTATTTCTCGTTAGATATATGGATACTACGTATCATTTTATGATTAATATGTACTGTATCTGTATTACAGTTCCATAAGTCACGCCAAATAGGTATTGAAGTAGTTACTCACTCACTTTATAATCTTGAAAAATAAAAAATAAAATACTTAAAGAAATTATTTTCAAAATTGCTTTTTTGAGGTTAGATATGAGGATATTACGTATAATTTGTGGTATATTGTATTTTTTTTAAATCAGCCATATCGTGTCTGGAAGAGCCCAAACTTGGTATGCTTCGAAAATTATTTTTGTGTTAATTAAAAAAAAATGGCTGAAATATAATGATGTTTGTTTGTTTTGAATATGATGATATTTTTAGAATCACCTCAAAATGCCCTTTCATAAAATACCACACACGATAGGTTTCAGAAAAAATTTTTTTTTCCATCAAATAAAAAAATGTCTCGGCACTCCCCTCCTAAGGGATTTTTTTTAAGAACTGCGGGGTCAAAAAATGTGTTTTGACCTCTAGTATGCGTGTGCCAAACGGCTAAACTGTACATCGATTTGCGGTTTTTTTAATCGTACGGCTACCACTATAGTGGTGCTTTCCAGATTGATTCCCCAATCTGTGAAAAATTCACCGCTACGAGCAAGATTCGAGTAAAAAACCGTTTTTAAATTCATGCCAAATTTAGTCTTTCAAAATGACTGAATTTGAAAATAGAAATGTCAATATAACGTGAAATTGTATTGTCTTCAACTTTTATTCTATAGGTTTTTCAACAGGAGTCATCTGTTTCAAAGATATGTGGTATGGAAGCCAAAATATGAGTTTTTCAATTAAATGAGACATTTTCCCGGTCTATAACTTTTGATTTCGGCTGTACCGCTCAACCGAATTAGAAGTTAAGTAAGTTACTCATTCGACGCAGAATTTAACCCTCTTTAATATTGATGTATGACATTTTCTGTCGGACATACTGTTTTCGAGCTACAAGCAAAAACCTGACAAAGAGCAAAAATTTCGCTAAAAGGTTATACATACCTCCTGGGATTGGGCAAACTCGGATTACATGCACCACATGAAGGTATTAAAACGATTTCCAGCCTGCTGGGAATTAATTCCTCAAAACACTTTTTATAAATCTTATTTGCTTGGTCTAATTAATCTAATTATACATTTATAGACTTCATCTTGGCTCACTTGTTTTGTTACGATGCTAGATAATCCTAAGGCTATAGGATATGGATAAGAATCTTTTACTCCCAGATTGACATTAGTTGAGTCAACAAAGTGGTCATTAAATACACCTGCAATAGTATTTGGGTCTGCGATAACTGATTTGTCAAGCTTGATACTATCAAAAGTTTTATCTAGAAATGATATAAAATGTTGTCCGATGTCATTTTTAGGGTTCCATAGCCAAAATGACATAAAAGGAACCCTTATAGTTACCCGTCCGTCCGTGTGTGTATCGTTATAAAATTTATCTACACTCATATTGTAAGTTCTCTAAAACGTGTTCGAAAACGGTAGGCAATGGCTAGCATTACCACGACTGATTTTACTATGATAAGCTTTTTATCCGTAGCAGTAACGTAATTTTAACTTTTCATGCTCAATTATTGATGTGCTATGAGTTTTGATAACATAATGTACACCTGCACCCTCCCGGGGATCCGCCGACAGCCCGACACGCGCCCGCGCGACCGCCGGCACAATCGAGTTGGCCATGGTGGCGGTGCAATGGCGGCCATTCTATGGTTTCCAAATAAGGCATTTAGAATAAATAATATGAGTGTAGATAAAGCAGTGTATGCAACTGTACGTAATTAGGCCTTATTACGTAACAGTTACATAAACTACTATTAGACGTAAGGTGTATTTTGTATGCCGCTATTAACTTATGTAGTTAAATTGCAGAAAAAAAAAATAGGGGGGGCAATACATGTAACTTATTTTCAAAAATATCAACATGTTGCACAACAATCGATGGGAGTTAAAAATAACATTTTTTTGAAATTTTGTGATTATGTAAATATTTTCTGAAATAATCGCATCGAGAATATGCGCCTTATTATATTGCATAGGTACTGTCAACGGAAATTGTTTTGAACATTATCGGTGAGTTTTCTTCTTCTTCCATAGGCATCAGATACAACCTTTTGGTATTAGTTTGGTTCTTATTGGAAAATGCAGGGTTTCGTACCTTCAATGGATTTCATACCAAATGCGTGGTCCGACACGCACTTGGTCGGTTTTTTTATTAGAATCCACGTAGATTTGCACTTATCTTTACTTTTGTAAATTATTTTTATGTTCTCGATTTTTGAGCAGATGTAATACATTTTTTAAGTAATTTACTATATTTTAAGTATTTTAGCAAGCGCTCCGTGATATAATATCTAAAGCGTAGTTTTTTTTAGCGTCTGTATTTTTATGCGTTTTGTAATCCATGCGCTCTGTTTTTTTGTGTTGGTAATTTTTATACGTATGATGGGGAAGCACAAATTAAAAAGAAGGGTATACATGTCGTGAAAACTGTCAAATGCAGCATTGACATTTGGCTCATTGAATGATTCTGACCAGGACAAGCTGCTCAAGTATTGGAGGAATTTACCAACATTCACTGGGCTGAAATCGCGCTTGTTTACAAAAAGGTGAAAGTACCACGAATTAGAAACCGATGTTCATTACCACGAAAAAATCTACTGTGAAGAAGAACTCTGGAACATCACGGGATTCGACGTCCTTTAGATCGCCGGTCCAATAATTATGTGTTGATTTTTATAATGGGTTAGCAGGGCAGCTCAATTACACAATCCTATACATTTTGCAAGTATTTTTTCTATTTTTTCACTGACTTACTAATGAAGATTACTAAATTCAAAGTAAATACCTAACTCATTTAAAAATAATTGAAAACAAAATAGAACAGACTTCACTCAGTTCAGACTCCACATTTCCAAAAGCAAAATGCCTGAGCTAGCGTAAAAAATCCTTAAATCGCTATAGATGTGCCTATAATATTTGAAGAGTTCCCTCGATTTCTCCAGGATCCCATCATCATATCCTAACCTCGTGACAATCGAACTGTGAAGTAGTATAGTATTCAAGCAAAAAAAGATTTTTTCAAATCGGTAAAGCAGTCTTCGAAATTAGTTCAAATAATCGGTGAATATACACAAAAAAAGCAAAAACAAAGATCCCGACGAATTGAGAACCTCCTCCTTCGAAATCTTGAAGTCGGTTGATGATGGGGATAGTCAGAATACTTAAGTGTACCTACATTCAAAAACCGGCCAAGAGCGTGTCGGGCCACGCTCAGTGTAGGGTTCCGTAGTTTTCCGTCCGTCACAGTAAGTGTCCCCACTTAAGAGTTAAAATAACACCGCCATGTAGGATATGATATGAGCGTTCCGCGTACATCGACATCTATCGGCAAATTAAGTAAACTATTGCGCGCGAGCTTAAAGTATGGAAGATGATTTTTATGGGATAATTCTTTATTGCGTTAACCGATTTTCACCGTTTTTACTTTATTTGAAAGCACGTCATTTCATTGTGATTTTGTAGATATTATAGGTACAATAAACACCTGCTTATACGGTTAAATTACAAACTTAGTTCAGAAATTATTTTGTAATTTTTTTTCAAAATCTATTCAACCTATCAAGTTCAAAATAATTTTCCTAGAAAGTTTTTATAAAGTTCTACTTTTGAGTTTTTTTTCATATTTTTAAAACTTATGGTTGAAAAGTTAGAGGGGGGGGACACATTTTTTTTACTTCTGGAGCGATTATTTCCGAAAATATTTACATTTTTTTCCACTTTTTATTTTACCACTTTGTCGGCGTGATTGATATACATATTAGTACCAAATTTCAGCTTTCTAGTGCTAACGGTAACTGAGATTATCCGCGGACGGACGGACGGACGGGCAGACATGGCGAAACTATAAGGGTTCCTAGTTGACTACGGAACCCTAAAAATTACAAAGCCTTAGCAATAAGTCCGATCAAATCAAATCACGCAAATTACTCGATCTCGATGGCAGTAACGTAACGATCATTTCGGAAACAATGCTTCAAATGGTTTAATACATGTAAATGAATCTCAATTCGCAGCGCAAGAAAGCGAAATCAGCTTGCGATGGTTGCAGCGATTTTGATGTTTTTTCCGCTTTCTAAATACAGCCTGGTGCTATATGTATGACTTAGATCAACGGTGCGGTATAAGTAGTATACTCGTATGTATACTTAAACTTGAACACCAACAGTGCAATCACCCGACGGCGGAATGTCATCAGTTTTCATAAAATTTAAATTTTATTTTATGCAGAATTTTCGTTTTGTGATCTATCTCGGTGGCTCGGGTTCGTGCCGCAGCCGCGGGTTGTAGTGCATTCGCATTTGATTCGTATCACGCAAACTTTTCGTTGGTGTCCAAATGACCGGTGATCCGGTGACCTCACATGTATTATCTATTCTCACGGCATGTAGTTAATCTTCCAATTTTGACTAATAATTCACGCTCTCTATTCCATGGAACGTACCATGTCATGAATTACCTACATGGTAAAAAGTTTGCGCGTAGGTGATTACTTTTGCATGTAAGATGGGTATCTTATCTTGAAGTTTTCACTAGCTTCTCTATGTACCTTTAGTATAAGAGTACTAAAACTATACGAACAATTACATACATTTATGACAATTATGACAGTTAATCGCTAGATTGTAATCTAGAAAATTGTCGTGTTTACTCGTATTAGACCGTAACCGAGGAATAGTTCAAACCGAACATCCTCATTCTTACATGTAGCTTGCTTATGTTACCTACTTATTATATGTAGAATAAATGTGACGTTTTCTAGTCAAAGGTATATTATTGTCGGTTATCAATAAGGCGTTAGTGTTATAAAAATTCATTTAGAAATAAACTCTATTAACAACCGAAAATTATGTACCTTTGACTTGAAAAGGTCATAAATAATAATATTTTTTCTTAAGACTAATTAATATTAATCATCGACCCCTTTTCGATATGGCAGTCGCTAGTGAGACAGCTAAAGATATTACACTTTTGTGACAGCCGAAATCGCAATATGGATTCACAAAAGTAGTGATATCCACATACGGCTCGACCGTTTTGTGTACGCATTAGGTCGTACTCGAAACATAGTGTCGGGAGAAGCAGATTTTGCTGCCTACCATGGTTATGTAGCATCTGTATTACGATATGGAATCATAATTTTGGGAAACTCTGTAGATGCGAAAATTATATTTAAATTATAGAGGAAATGTATACGAAATGTATGTGGTGCCGAGTTTTTATAGGATTGTGAACCCCTATTCAAATTTCAAATATTTTTGAAATGTGCATGTTTGTCAAGAATCACATGACAATGTTTATGTAATGACCACCCGCTCCCAAAGAGGGACACATAGAAAGAAGTTGCTAATGCCTAGAACTTATTTAGAGTTACCTAAAAAAACATGTGTACTGTATGGAGATCAAAATATTTAACATTATTTCTTATGGATTTAAAGAATTACACTTTAAGAAACATTTATTCAAGCATTTAACTGAAAATTGTTATTATTCTGTAAATGACTATTTAACTAATTGTAAGTTATAATAATTAATAAATGAAATTAATTCCAGGCTATGTTTGTAAAAGATCCTATAATTGTTAATAATTGAATTTTTCATATTATTATATAATAAAAATGAATCGTAAATAGTCTTAGTGTAAGTCTAGGTTAAATCTTGTACGCAGTTAGAAATAAGACAATAATTTTTTGTACGCCAGTCTTGGCAAAACAAGAAACGAACTAAGAATAGTAGTTTATGCAACTGATACATAATGAGGGCCTAAAAACACGTGTGGGGTTTAATAAAACGAGCGCAGCGAGTACTTTATCTACACACATATTGCAAGTACTCAAAGATGGGTTCAGAAGCCGAAGGCAAATGACCTGCATTACTAGGTAGATACAAGTATAGGAACATACCCACTGGTGTAAGATTAAGAAAAAAAAATTTGAACAGATAGGGAAACGTTAATAGTAATAAAGAACGAATAAAAACGATAAAATTAATAGTAAACATTGCATTTTCGCAATTAAAAATGTTTCAACAAACAACTGACAAGTTGACAACAGAAATGGCGGCTGTACAAACTTCTGTCGCGAGTTATTTAAATCATAGCAAAACGAACGAAGTCCTTATTCTCATCTCATCCGAGATCAAAATGGCGTGCAATTTATGTCAAAAAATATATCGAACTGACGTTTCATCTCGACAACATTTTAATATCTATGGATACTAGAATAGGAACCCTTGAAATTGTGTTGGTTTTGACAGCTTGAGATTTAACTCATAATTTAACAATATTTGAGCATGTTAAGTTAAAATTACGTTACTGCCACAGGTAAGAAACTTATCATAGTAAAATCGTTTGTTTACAACGATGCTGGTCATTGACTACGGTTTTTGACCGCATTTTAAAGGACTTACAATATGAGTGTCGATAAAATTATTGAACACCTTCATGTACGCTTTATTAATGCAAATAAACGATTCATTTATACATTCATACGTTAAAATCAATAAAAAACTCTAGCGAGACCTATTGTAATTTTGACAGTTAGGTGTGGCCACTCCACAGTGATTCGTGTAGAACAATCTAACGGGACAAAAAACCCCATTGAATATCCCAAAAAAATTATTACAAGTAATAGCAAATACCCATACATTAAGATTACCACGTGTTAATTTTCCCCCCACTTCTTCAGTATTGAGTGATAAGGGTGAGTGCTTAAGACAATGTGCAATTTCTGATGCAATTATTCGCTTTATCGCTCTTGACGGTAATTTTTTTACTGTGTTACTAGTAATAGTGAGGTGTTGTGTTTCACATGGATTGTAATCGCAAAGGTATGTACTATATTTTACAATTTTTTTTAAAAAGATTATTGTTTTTTTATACGTATTAAAAGAGCCATATACTTGGAGATATGCATTTTTTTACCCCTAACTAAAAGTTTATCGGGTTGAAATTGACTGAACGCCACGGAATGCCTCGGAGATATTTACACTTGTTTTTCCTATATCTATCTAGTTGTATATTCAAGTAAAATTACTGGCCGATTTTTGCCTATTTTCATTCTATATTTTTTTTACAGATACAGAAGTGTCAGTATCGAGAATGGATTTCTGCAATACATGGCTGGCACATTCAAAAGAAACAAGGTGTGAAGAACTTTTTAAGCTTGTGTTGGACAAATGTGACCTAAGTGGTATAGACAAAAACTCAATTGTGAATATTAAGATAATTATCAGTGACTTTTCACATAAAATTCACACAAGATGGGAAAGCGTCAACAGGACGCGGAAAGTTTTTTTTAGTAAGTATTGTGACTGGATTCATAACGAAGATATTAAGTTTAAAGTGTCTCTGTATCCCGCAATGCCATCTACATCATCAGACGTTGTGCCGGGCCCTGGAAGACCAACGACTGACTTCTGTGAGGCGAGTATGAAAACCAAACGACGACGAGTAGAGGAACTGGTTCAAAAGAGAAGTTCTAGTGAATTATTGTTTGCCGCCCAGGTGTCTGCTCGTTCATCGGGTTGCAGAAAATTAGCAAATGGTATTAAACAATTAGGTAATGAGTCTAACGAGTCTCCTGTGACGTGCGATAAGGATAAGATAAATACCAAATATGATAAGAGTGCCAGGTGTCTCACTAAAGAGGAAGCTTTAGCATATTATATAGATAATAAGTCAACTTCATTCACGTACAATAACTCGCGGCAGTGGAGTATTAGATTAGGTCATAATTTGTATCCTTCTTTGCACTGTGTTAGAAAAGCTAAATCAGAATGTTATCCTTCAGATGATCAAATATTTGTCGACGAAACTCGTGTCGAAATTAAACTACAGGCTATCTTAAACAAAACTGCAGAGCGGCTAGTTTTAGCGGAACATGAGGTTATTAGCAATTTGTTGCCTTCAAAATCTTCTTTTAAGTTAATAAGTAAGTGGGGTTGTGATGGAAGTTCTGGTCATTCTAATTATAAACAAAAGTTTCGCGATAGTGATGCTACCGATGAGTATATGTTTGCATTTTCATTTGTGCCCCTTCAGTTGCGGGATGATGAAGGCAATGTTGTTTGGCATAATTCTCGCCCCTCTTCTACTATGAATTGTCGTCCAATAAAATTTATTTATTCCAAAGAAACTAAAGATGTTACTATTGCAGAAACAGACAAAGTTTTGGACGAAACAAATTCTTTATTGCCTCCAACTTGCACAGTAAATGGGACAGAAATTAAGGTCCAACATGAATTGCTTCTTACCATGACTGACGGGAAGGTTTGCAATACGTTGACTGAAACTTCTTCAGAACAAAGCTGTTTTATTTGTTGTGCAGTTCCAACACAAATGAACATCAAAGATCGAAAGTTTACACCCAATGTAGAAAATTTAAGTTTTGGAATATCTCCTTTGCATGCCTGGATAAGATGTTTTGAGTGTTTGCTTAAAATTTGCTATCGCCTTTGTCTCGACGTTCCCCCTCCACGTCTTTCAAAGGCAAATGATAAAGTAAAAGTTAAGGAACATGCAGAATCGATTCAGAATCTTTTTAAAATAAGGATTGGTTTGATTGTGGATAAGCCAAAGACTGGATTTGGAAACAGCAACGACGGTAATACGGCCCGACGCTTTTTCGAAAGTGCTGAGTTGAGTGCAGAGATTACGGGATTAGATGTGACATTAATAAAAAACTTTGACACGCTACTTCGTGCCATATCATCCGGATATGATATAAATGTAGAGGCATTTAAAAAAGTGGCTGAAGAAACGAAAAAACTTTACTTAGATTTGTATCCGTGGTATTATATGCCGGTCACTGTTCATAAATTATTGGTGCATAGTGTCGAACTTATCCAATCCGCTCTTTTGCCTATTGGATAGCTCTCGGAGGAGCCACAGGAAGCTCGTAATAAAGATTTAAGGAGGTTTAGGGAACATCACACCCAAAAGAAGTCACGCACCGCCACCAATAGAGATTTGATGAACATGTTGTTAATCACATCTGATCCCTACATAAATAGTTTTAGAGCTCTCCCCAGGAAAAAACAAGCAAACTCTCCCCTAAAGTTTTATCTTTATTAGCTCCTCCTAGTGTTAAAATATCAGATGTAAATACAGTTTCTAGTTTCCTTTTAACGCATGATATTAATAATGATGATGATGATGATGATGATGAGTACTCTGACGATGAGTAATTATAATAATGTATTAGTTAGTATTTATGAATTAGTAATGTAATTAAGGTAGATGATAAGTAATTGTTAATAATTTATCGTTTGTAATCGTAGTTCCTAAGTACATGATGATTATTTAATGTTTGTAATTATATAAATAAATTGGGTTAGCGTGAAAATACATATTTTATTTATTTTGATGTTTATATATACTTATAAAATAAATTTTTATAACCTTTAATTTTTTTTTAAAACAACCCCTCTATTTCCAAAAATATGTACCAAAATACCAAAATTAGTATTTATCCGTGTCATTCATGCACAAATAACATGAATAGTAAGAAAAAATAATTTTGTCCAGTTGCGATGTTCTACACGAATCACTGTGCACTCGTGGACAGATGGATGTCACTTTCCAGAGCGATCCACCTGTGATATCCACGTGTCACAGTTTGCTATGTCGAATAGGGGCCCTTTATGAATTATTGAAAATAAAAGGCATTATATTAATCCAGCTGTGCCTGCAGTTCCGCCCGCGCGGAATTCGGTCTTTGTCAGTAAGCGGCCACTTCACCCCTAATTTCTCTCCCTCCCCCTGGAGGCGGAACTTGAAGGTCTTGAAGTAAAGTTAACAGATGGATACGCTAGAGGACAGTAGTCCAGATAAAATATTTTTCAATTACCACTAAATAAAACTACACTCTAAAATAAATAGTTTTTTTCGTCCTTATAATTTTTTTTGACATGATTTAAACGACATAGGATAGTAGGTGTATATCGGACGAAACAGTACCACTGTTGTATTTATACGTCCTCGACTGTACCTATTCATATCATGTTCATGGCAAATATCATCCAAAACGACCCTCCAGTCAAATTAGTCTAAGAATGAAAAGGTAAGAACAGGCGGTTGCAGCCTAAAATGGGGGGGGGGGGGGAGGTTAACTATTAAATTGGGGGGTCACTAATGCAGAAATGATTTTTTGAGGGGGTCAGTAATGATTTTTCTATTTGACGTGTACGATTGGATGTCCCATCATGGGATGGGATGTCTCATGTAACCCCCCCACCCCATCGGACCGATCGGACCGTGCCTGGGTAAGAAATATACACATAAAAATCCATACTTCATAAATAACCTAACAACTTATTAACGACAATATACTAACAACGAACTTAGGTCTAATATTAGTTAAAAGACTTAGAAGTAAGATTAGAGAAAAGGAGAATAGATATAAAAATTGTGAAGCTGAGTACTTATTTACATGCACTATGCAATGTGTGGCAATTAATTTAATTTCGTTTAATTTTGTTGTACTATTATCCAATAATTCATTAAAATTTGTTGATATCCGTACCCCCACTTCTAAACTTAGAGTCAATTTGGCAAAATCCTTCCTTAGTGGATTATCATTTCACAAGTATTAATTTCTGCGCCATCTGTTAGTTAAGCAGGGTACACGTTAGTCTTAGGACATATTTGGAAAAAAGTTTGCACCTCCTTCCTAAGTAGAGCCATAAGATTCAGGTGCAAAATTAATTAATAGAGTGTAGTGGCTACCCCCCTTTTAGAGGTTGAATTTTTATAGCCTATCTATACCTGGCCGGGGATTTTCTTGACAATTGGAATAAGTAATCCTTAAGGGGTGACTTCTGTGATAACAATCGAGAGGTATGGGTACTGCGAATGACATCTCGCTAAGTGTGGTAGGGCACGTTCAGCGAATATCATCGCTCAAATCTGGAGCAGAGCCCGACTGGGGAAGTACCTCCACCTTACAGAAAACCACAGCCAAATAGCACTAGACCCTACTCATAGTGTTGTGTTCCTGCTGGTGAGTAAGGTTGCCAAAGAGCTCAAAGAGGACCCAGTGTGTTGACGATGAGGGATCTTCTTGTTCCTTTAGTCGTCAACACAGTGAATCCTCCTTTTTGTAAAGGGTCGGCAACGCGCATGTGACTACTTTGGAGTTGCAGGCGTCCATAGGTTACGGTAGCTGCTTACCATCAGGCGGGCCGTATGCTTGTTTGCCACCGTCGTGGTATAAAAAAATAAAAAAAAAAAAAAAAAAAAAATCCAAAAAAAACCGGCCAAGAGCATGTCGGGCCATGTTCAATGTAGGGTTCCGTAATTGCCGCCCTGTTAAAAAACATCCGTTCAAAAGGTCGTTTATTAAGGGATATTTGGCGGCGCTTCCGTCATAAACTAATGATTGCGTGGTGGGTTAATTGTTTGGCGTTGTAATTCTACTATCCGGCACTTACGTCCTTTCACTATGCATTTTTGACTGACAACTCAAAAATAGCTGAACCGATTTTATTCAATATAGTTTTTATTGAAAGTACCTTTCAGGCTTCACTTCCATGATTATTTAAAATTTTTTTGGACCTACGGTTCAAAAGTAAGATGGGGGGGGGGGGGACTCGAGACCCATACTATCTCTATACCAAATTTCATCTAAATCAGTTCAGCGGTAAAAAATTCCTCATACCAACTTCCAACCCCCATTTCACTCCCACAAGGGTTTGAAAACTATCCTATGACGTTTCTCGGGACTCAAATTATCTCCATACTAATTTCTATCTAAATCGTTTCAGCGGTTAAAAATTCTACCGCCTTTTCACCACCACCACTTGATTTTCGGGATTAAAACTATCCATTATCCTTTCCCGGGACTCAAACTATCTCTATACATACCTAATTTCATCAAAATCCGTTCAGCCGTTGTGTTGTATTGTATTGTAGTACGGGTAGGTGTCCGCAACTCGACGTCTAGCGCCTATTTTGCGTAGAGGAAGGGCGGCTAGTCCAGCCAGCCCAGCTCCTCGAGGAATCCTATCAAACCTTTGATGTTGAGTAGGACCTCGGGGAGATCACCTGGGGATCCGAGGTGTTTTGCCCTGTACGGGGCCACTCCGTTGCACTCCAGCACCACGTGAGAGGCTGTTTCTTCTGTCTCCATGCACCCACGGCACAGGGGACTGTCTGTAACACCTAAGTTAAAGAGATGTTTGTTAAATGGTCCATGACCTGTTATCACACTAGTTACCATCCTTAAGCGGATTTTGCCGAGACGGAGAAGTGTTTTGGTGAGTCTGTCGTTAATACTAGGCATGGCTTGTTTAGCCTGTCTGCATTCCTCATGACTTTGCCAATGTGTTATGTGCAGTCTCCCGGTTCGTTCCAGCAGCGTCGAGCGTACCTTGCTGAAGGGCGGTTTCACGTGATGCGCGGTCAAATAAACAGACAAACAGACAAAAATTCTAAAAATTGTTGGAACGTGTTCTGTTATCGATTCTAAGTATCCCCAGCCAACTTCTTTTCGATTATCTTCCATGTACAGACTATCGACCCTCTTCAGCTTTATTACATGTGTATAGATAGATAGAATAGATAATTGCCTCGTCCGTCCATTAATGGCATGGTCATAAATAAAACATTCCCGTATATGCCGGCAAAAAATAATTACACATTACATTTAACGGTTATGCCGCTTATAAACTCTCTCAGTATCTTAATTACATATACAATTTAGTGATTATTATATATATTTTAAGATGACCGTTTGATGATGAGGTATATTGTGTATTAATTTTGGTGACAATCAATTATTTCAGTGACCAATCTTATTAATTGGGTTATCGACTCTACATTTACTTAGTATCGATTAAATCGTATGATTACGAGTTGGCAGTCCAGTATTTGTACTTATATTTACTTTTTACAGGACACTTGTGAACTAAGTCAGCTTCCGTGATCGGTATGCGGCTGAAGCGGTAGCGGCAGAATGGCCGCTGCGGCGCTGGGTCTGGGGCTGCTGATACTGGCCGTGCCCATATCAACTTATGCGCAAGGTATCTAACAGTATTACTACATTCATTCATCTGAAATGAAATTTTATCAGTGTTATAACGTTTATTAGTAAGAGAGCTCATGACACTGAACCTAGTTCGATAAGTCTCCTAGATGAGATATATATAATTAGTCGCGTCTTTAAAGGGGGAATACGAAATGCCGATGCTGCAATGCAAAAAAATTGGTGGCGTAGTTTTTTTTTTTTAATAAAAAACCGGTTTCTAGTACGATAAAAGTGTCCTAGATTTCCTTTGTTCCTCGAAGCAGGGGAGGGGTAGGGCTACACGATAATGCGGTGCTGCAAGCCCCCGTGCGTGGCCATGTCAGTGGCAGCAGCATCAAAAGATTGTAGATGTATGAAAAAACGAAGTGATTTTAGTTAGGTTACTATATTAAGTGAAATATTAGTGGCAGTTGTAGCTATAAAAATACGACTTTTCGTGAACAAGAGATTTTCTTCAGCATGATTATTCCTTAGGACTCAAGGATGGATTTGACCTCCCCCCCCCCCCGCCCCTAAAATTGAATCCTAAGGAATAATCAGGCCGAAGGAAATCCTTTGTTCACGAAAAGCCGTATTTGACCTTTTTACGGCTTGTGCACACGAAACTATATGTACTAGTTCACCCTTTCCGACCTCTGGAGATAACTCCTTTATTTAAATATACAACGTGTTACTTGACCGACTGAAAACCCCAGACACCCTAACTGATTTTTATTATTAAGCATCGATCTAGGGTATTTATTCTTTAATTAGTTAATTATTTCTAAAGAAATTCGTATTTATAAAGCAGTAAAATGTTATATAATAATTTTACCGCCCTGTTTAACTTTAACTTTATTAACAATTGTGGCCTGGGTTCTAGCCATTAACCAACAAAGATTGTTCAAGATCAAAATGCAGTTCTTAATTTAAACAAAAAGGGTTGTAAGAAGGTATGCTTAACACTTTGTAAGTAACTATGTGTTTAGGCGTACCTACAATGCAAAAGTTTCGTTGTGAAAGATTTTACTTTTAACTTTATGAAATCAATGAATTATCAGTAAAACAAAAAACAATTAAATTTCCTCTTTTATTGGCAAGATTGGTTACATGGATAAAATAAAATAAAATAAATAAAATGTGTGACACATCATTCAACGCGTCTTCAAAAATAACTTGAATGTTACACACATTTTTTGATAAATTAAATACTTTTGGAAAAAAATCGTCTCTAACGGCCAAAATAATGTTTATCCCTCTATAACTTTTAAACCAAAGTTCAAAAAAATTTGGAAAAATGCCCAGAGAATAGGGCCTAGAAAACACTATCAAAATAATGACTTTGAACATGATAGGTTAAGCCATTTTTGACTTTTCCGTAAAAAACCTTTAATAAAAGGACGTAAGTGCCGCATAAACACGCACTTTTGTTTGTAAGGGGTCAGGTTTGCTAATGACCAAAGGTTCGATTTACCGTCTACCCGGTTATAGAGAACATGCATGAAAAATATTTAATTGTATTTGTTGTATAAACACGTTCCACAACCCCAAATTAATATAAATAAGTGGAAATCCGTAATAATTTTTAACAGTTTTTTAAAGATATTGCGGTTTAAAAACTTAAAATTTTAGGCATTTTTTTATACCTCAAATGTATTTTCGAAACTTCAGTTCGATTACTTATGTTCTAACAAGAAAAAAATGTACGATAACGATATAGCTAAACGCATTTTTTCGTGCCTAAAATTACAAAAATCTTCCAAAAACTTGTTCCCTCCAAACAGTTTTCTGCAAATCACACTCGTCACACTTTTTGTATGGGGCGTTTTGACGCGCGGCGCAGACGTCTAACGTATTTTCACATTTTTGACGTTTCAGGGCTATCATAGATAGTAGGTTTATTAGAGACATTTGAATCTACAGGGAAATAGAATCGTATGACGTCTTCCAAAAAAATCATGCATGTTCCTAATTCCAATAACCCAATGGCGGACCTGTGGATTCTAACCTGGTCCTCATTGGTTAGAATCATCCCTGATAATTACCTTGTTTTTTTCAAAAACCAAGCGTCCTCTATGCGTGGTTTAATATTAATATTATTAACTAGCGACCCACCCCGGCTTCCCACGGGACTTTTTTGTAGACTTTTTTAAGGTGTACAATACTGTAGTACGTTATTTTGATCTATCTGGCAGGGTTCCAGCGTTTGCAATGTAAGAGCAAAAAAATGTGTTTATTTACAACATCACATTAGAAACCTCTAAAATGATCAGTGTTTCTCTACTATATTATGCATGTATTGTACATATATAAACCTTCCTCTTGAATCATTCTATCTATTAACTTAACACAGACCGGCCAAGTGCGTGTCGGACCACGCATAATGGAGGGTTCCGTACCTTCAATGGAATAAGAAACAAACTAATACTAAAGTTCGTATGTGATGCCTATGGAAGAAGTTTTTTGGAGATAATTCAAAAATGGCTAAATCGATAATGTTCAAAATTACGGTTTCCAAAGTTACAAGGGTGGGGGGGGGGGGAGCACACAATTGTTCTGACTTTCGAAGCGATTATTTCAGAAAATGTTCACTTAATCACAAAATGTCCAAAAAATCCTTTATGTAATTTTTAAAGACCTATTTGACATGCCACATGTTGATATTTGGTAAAAAAAACCTTTTTGAAATTTAGTTAGGTACATGTATGAAGCGAACTCCCTTAAATATACTTTTATGAAATTTTACTACATAACTAAGTAGCGGCATACAAAATACACCTTATGGGTAAATTTTATTAAGATGTGTCATATGTATAGTTTCCGAGTAAAATGACTGTGACATTTTATTTTATTTTATATCATTGTATTTTAATATTAGTGCTTATACAATTGTATTGTTTGCATGTTGTTTGTGGACAGCTGAATAAGGAGGACAACAAAACACATGTAACATCTTTAACTGTACCCTTTTCAAGCAAATAAATGATTTATGATTTATGATTATGACATACGGACGGACGGACGGACGGACAGACGGACATGATGGAACTATGAGGGTTCCGTTTTTTCCATTTTGGCTACGGAACCCTAAAAAACCGCATCAAAATCCGTTGCGTAATAGTTTTAAAGATCTAAGCATACTTGTACATAGGGACAGACAGCGGAAAGCGACTTTGTTTCATACTATGTAGTGAATGTAGTGATACACGTTACAACTATTTAAAAAAAAACAGTTTAATTATTAAATCATACTTTTCCCCACCGAAATGAGTAAATACGGGTATTTACGGTGTGTTTTGGATAACCTCACCCCTACCCATCTCTAAACATATTTGATAACCTCGCATGGCTCCTTTTGATAATAAGAGTTATCATTTATAACCACTGATTTCTTTTATTCTACCTCAATGTTTCTTACCTATAGGTACTATGGGTAAGTTCCATTCACCCACTCAACTAACAGTTAAATTAATTTCATAGGTTCATAAAAAATATACGAAATTTATACTAAAGCCAATTGTAGCAAGAGGTCATTAGTGACAATTAAAAAACTTACTTAATTAAAATTTGTGGTTATTAGAGCGTGTAATCAAATGTTCTGTTTTTCTCTGTTTCATGAATCTATAGTATTGGTTCGCGTGCTCAAGTATGTTACAATAATCGATAGAATTGATTCGTGTGCTCTAGTTCGGAACATTTATTCTGTTTTATGTGCGAAGTCAGAATTTTCTGACCGGTCAAGTACTGAGCGCACGCCATAAATATTCGGCGTCAATAGAAAAATAAATTAAGGTAAAGAAATATATATGGCTACAATTCTAGGCAAAAAAGCATTTTACACATGACATGACAAAATATTATTAAAGAAACTTGTCTGCACTGATATATATAGGGTGGGGCCTGTAACTAAAGCAAAAAATTAAAACGTAGATTCTAGTCCTCAAACTAGACAACTTTTGTGTAGCAACTTTTTAAAATCATAAAGTTTTTAGATTGTTATTTTTTCAAACAAAGTGAATAGTATTTTCAATGTACGTAAAACTCCGTCTAATTGACATCGCCTGTCAGTCTAGTCACTCTACAGACATAATCAATTTCATAGTACATTGCGTGTTCGAATTAACTTTAAAATGTAATAAAATTCAAACCGCAAGTTTTTTTTCAAAACGTTGCGTAGTTTGAGGAGAAGAATGTACATTTTAATTTTTTGCTTTAGTTACAGGCCCCACCGTGTATAAAGCAGTATGTGTAACATATTTTCACCTTGAGCGTTAACACTTGAATCCCTCACTACACTCAGGGAGTCTACTTTAGAGACCTTCGGTACGCTTGGGATTCTATTGTACACTCTACTATATAAGCCTAGTATAAAATGAGGGTATATAAAATGGATATTCTTAATCAATACAATAGAGTAATAGAACGCGGAAATGACTAGCTACGCAACTTTGTTGTCCAGTACACACAATAGATTAGCCGAAAATCACGAAAATGGCGAGGTACAAAACTCTACAATGTGCAATTAAAGATGTTGTATTTAATCGGGTCAACGACCTATATTGCATGGTTAAGTGCAAGTACTGGAGTGGCGGTTCATTAATGGGTACGTGGCCGGTGGCCAGTGCAGGCAGAATGGTTCTAGTCCAACACGCCATGTCATTTGCATAGCGCACCGGCAGTTCTACTTATGTAGTAACGTCTACTGCAAATGAATATCCGTGCCTATGTTTCCACTAGACGTTGATACCGTACGTATTATGACAAAATACTATTTGAAAGTATACCAGTACTATTTGTTATTTTTGGCATGCGTCAGTCTACTGCTGGACATTCGGCATCTGGCAAACCATAGGTACCATCGGGTTCAAAATTGCATGGTCAATTTATCAATGAATTCATTCATAAATTGGCCATGCAATTCTGAACCCGATAGTACATTTACTACATTTTGTCGACACGTATGTACACTAAAATATTTTTTGGTCGCCGTTACGACACTTCTCGGTTGAGACGACTAATAGGGGGACAAGTCGACACAGTCGCATTTGGTTATTTAGTTACGTCGCCGTGTAGTAACATTGTTACCAGTTTGCAACCACTTATAGCGCTAATCATTCATTCATTCACTCATTTGCTGTCACTGCTATCAGTCATTTTATTATGATCTGACACAAAGTTGACGTAAAAAAGATTGTTAAATATAATGGTGAACGCCATTGTTGTTATCACTGACATGATAATTAGTAGACTAGGTGTCATCGTGACTTAGTACCGAAACCAATGTCGTCGCCAGGCTTAAACATGTGTGCAAACAAGTATACGAAAGCTTCGGTGAATGTGTGAGTACATTCTTAAACTAAAACGTCATATCTTCATACGGTATTTTATTACATATGCCTTTTTAATTTAAACAGCAATTTGGCAACCATTCAAACTTTTCGTTCATCCATTCATTCACTCAATAGAGATGAGCAGTCAAAATATTTATTTTATCGATATCGAAGTTTAATCTTGTTTGACTATTGTGTCTTAATATACTAATTATTATTATGACAGTTTAGATTTAAATGGGTAGAAATAAAAACAAACTCAACATATAATATATATGAACAAAATAAATTGGAATAATTCAAAAAGCATGTCAAACCATGAGAACTCGCATCAGATAAGCAGTAATCTGTAAAAAAACTAACATATTAAATAAATGAAGTTGTTCTTAACGAGTATTTTTTTTACTTCAATGTGTATGCCTAAAAAGATTTAGCTTTGTGTAACAATTTTGCATAAATATAAGAAGATGACGATTAAACTAACGTTTGATATTTAAGTATATCAATCAATCGATAGTTATAAATTAATTGTAGTAGGTATACTGCTTATTCGAATACTTATTACACGTGTTCGTCTTCGTAAAAAATCGATGCGATAAAATTAAGAATATCGACTGATCCGCGGCACTAATGCAAAATTATATTGACGTATTATGTCAATGTTGTAACTTAACGTCAAATATCACAAGTTATCTGTTCATTGAGTGTTAGCTTGGTAAACATATAAGAAATGAGCACACAAATCAAGCAATGGATGCCATTTTGACAGCTTGCATAGGAAAACGTATTTAATTGTTTTTAATGATTTTTCTGGCAAAAACAGATCCAAATTAGCTTCGCATTTGATAATTGACACCACACTGACTTGAATTTATAGTTGTATTGCAATTTGTACAGGTAACAAAGGCGAAAACAGTGATTTTATGTATGTATGTATACTGCACAGGTTGTCATGTTACTGATATTGTGATCAAATTTTCTGATAGGATTCAGGGACCATTCAGGGTCATTGGCTGTCGTGCCATTTCTCCTTATAATTTAGATTTCTATAGTTGTTATGAACGAAAGTATTTATTTTATGTTTTATCGTTATTTCTTATGTTTCCAGGATGTTAAAATTATGGCGCAATAAAGTACACTGTGTTATTTTATTTTAAAAGTTCAGATTTGAAATTTAACGATTGTGAACAAATGTAATATTGATTTTACTTCCCTTGTGTTATAAGTAACACGCTACATTTTCAGACTGCAAAAGCCTCTCTTAAGGTAGAGTAACGAATGTTAATAACAAAAAAAAAGCTATTGTGGTATAAAAAACCATTTAACTATAAAATATTTAATAAATAAACTATTTTTAATAAGATAAATATTTTAGTTAAAATCGGTTACAAAGTTACCACATTATGTTGACACGGTGTTGACTTGAAAGTTAAAGCAGTAACAACATTATCAAATTCATAAAATGGTGGCATGTCCTTTTGTTTCCAGAGATTCTCAAACTTCGGGAAAATACGAAAATAACGATTTGGATAATTTCGTTTCGACGGTGGAAGGCACTTCACATATGATATCGCTTGTTCCCAGCATGTGGGTCGGTGATAATAATTTTTAGTAATATTGTTTTTTACCAATGCTTATACAACAGCGAACTCATTTTTTATCTCATGTACACGATTCTCATAATCTACCGTAAGGTTATTGAATTTAAACTTTCGTGAAACATATTAACACCTTACCAGTAAAACTTTATGTCTTAGGACCAGCCTAATGTGAAATAAATAATATTAATCTAATCTCATGAGTTATGTATCAGAGTGAGATGTGAACTGACAACAAAGTTTGGGATAGTTTTAAGGTTCTAGTGACGTTTAAAATTTATATTAGTAACAAAGTTTACGAACATTTACGTAACGTTACCACACTTTGTGTAGATTTTAGTAACAAAGTGTCTACACATTTACTAAACATTGTTCCTAAAGTGTACACTAGTCACAATATACACGCAATGTGTATAATATGTTTCGATGCAAATGTTCAGTAACATGTGGACACAATGCCCACACTTAATTACTAAAAAGCATTTTGGTCACATTGTGTGTACACTGTTACCAGTTACCACACATAGAAACCAAACCAAACACGGTCACATTGTGTAACAGTTACGAAACATTTTCTACTAGCAACTACTTTCAAAAATCTGTGACCGAAAATGGCTGTATGTGATGAGATCGATTTTCAGCTAGGAGGAAGAGTTACTCAAACAATGTTCTTCGTCAGTTAGTGTACATAATTAGTAGATTGTTAAGCAAGCGCTGAAAGGCACCCATTTCCGACGAAGATATTTATTAATAAACGTTACAGTAATGGTTGACTTTCACCCAAATTAAACACTTTACTTTTCATATCGAATACAAGGAAAGTAAAAAAAACCAGACGTATAATTAATTTAACTTAAATTCGTCTTACAATACAAAGGTTCGCACTAGTTTTGCTTGATAAAATAGCATATATTTTCTTCTTCTAAATACGTCGCATTCGTTTAAAGCCGAATAAGTGTTTTGCTCGAAATTTCTGGACTCGACAAATTTGGCTTCATTCGAGACGAGAAAAAAATGTCTGAGTCTCGAGAATTCTAGGTAAGTTTAAAAAAAATGTCCTCCTTAAATATGTTTTTCTGCAATTTAAGTACATACCTAACTAAATACATCTTACGAGTATGTCTAAATTTTATTAAGATAAGACGTCTTATTGTTTCTGAGTATAATGGCTGTGACATACGGATGGACGGGAGACGGACGGACGGACAGATGGACATGACGAAACTAAAAGGGTTCCGTTTTTGCCATTTTGACTACGGAACCCTAAAAACCGGCCAAGTACCGTACCTACTAACGAAAAACTAATATCAAAAGGTCTTCCTATGAAAGAAGTTTTTGTTAAAGATAACTCAAAAACGCCTTAACCGATAATGTTCAAAATATATATAGTAGTAGATAATACTCAAAATGCTTCAAATTTGTTAGATCTCTAGTTCAAAAGTTCAGGAGTCCCCAAATCAAAATAAAAAAATGTTCAAACAAACCTCCAATGTTATTTTTGAAGACCTATCGATTGATGTGCAACATGTTGATATTTTGTAAAAAAAATTTTTAATATTAATTAGGTACTATTTAATATTTTTAAGGGGGCACTCCATACATGTATAGTCAACTGCAGAGAAAAAGGGCCACGCTGTATAAAAAGTTTGTATATTGTGTAGGGGGGTCTGCATGTCAGCATACGGCCCGCCGGATGATAAGCAGTACCGTAGCCTATGGACGCCTGCATCCCTCAGAGGATACACATGCGCGTTGCCTACACTTTAAGAACCTAATATCAAACAGTTCTTCAGAGCACAACCCATTGTACAAGCGATAGAATACATAAGGAGGCAAAGTGTCTCCTTAGACTCAATGGTTCAATATCGCTCGTGAGTTTGGGATCGTCGACGATCCGCACAGCGCGCTTTTGCACAGAGTCAAAGGGCCCAAGCTGGTATCTAGGTGCTCCCGCCCAAAGGTGACAGCAGTACTCTGGCAGGTCTGACTTGCGACTAGTATAGTAGAAGTAGTCTCTGCCCCGGAGTGAAGTATCTCCTCGCTCTATAGAGCACACCGAGCTTTTTGGATGCCAGCTTGGCTTTCCCTTCAAGGTGACTACGGAATTGGACGTCACTGGAAATGTCGACCCCGAGGATCCCAATACTGGACATACTTTCATTCATACATTTTCTCTGCAGCTGACTGTACATGTATGGACTGCCCCCCCAAAAAATTTTTTTTTTCAGTAATTTTACAACAAGACTCAGCGGCACCCAAATACACCTTATTTATGTTAAAATCATCAAAGTTCATCGTCAAAGTTTCCGAGTCAAATCTAGTAGTGGTGTTAGTGACTCTGCCTATGATGCAGGAGGTCCCGGGTTTCAATCCTGGTCAAGGCATTTATTAGTGTGTCAAACAGAGATATTTGTTCGTGAGTTGTTGTTTGTATGTATTTAAGTATATATCTATGATATACATCGTCGCCTAGTACCCACAACACAAGCCTTAATTGAGCTTACTGTGGGGCTAGATCGATTTGTGTAAGATTGTCCCATAATAGATATTTATTTTGAAATGGCTGTGACATACGGACGGACGGACGGAGGGACGGACGGACGGAGGGACGGACCGACGGATATGACGAAACTATAAGGGTTCCGTTTTGGAAAAAGGAGTGTAATATGTACTTATATGTCGACTATGTCGTCAGTTGTTACATGAGTTCGTATGAGGCAGACCTCTCGTTTCGGATTTTGAAGGTATCGATTTGACTTAGTCAAATTGTGCAGACATTTGATCCTCAAACAATATGAATTAATTGACACCTTAAAAAGTTGTTACTAAGCGAATTGTGTAAGTTTTTTCTCAGAATGCCTACGTGGGACCAGTGCAGTTGTAACCTACGCTCAGTGTTCTAGTAAGTGCATTGTAAGTGTACCTATAGTTTGACCTCTGTAAGGCGAAATTGTAGCAATACCCCACGACCTGGCAGTGACACCAAGTAGAGCTGTATAACTTAACTGCTCATTCGCTTCATGTGGCCGAGTATTCCTAATGCTTGCCAAGCAAAGGCAAGTGAACCCTTAGCACGCTGGTCAATGTGGTCTCTTGATCGTAACAGCTACGTAATTGGAGAAACCACTAACTGCTTGACCAACGTTCCTCTCGCCTGCGCCTGCGATCGGAAAATGTAGCCCCTGTTGCGTGGACTGCCCATTGTTGCGGACACCGGCAGGGTCGTCACTTCCTCCCATTTAAACACTGCTAACGCGAAATGCAATAACACCAAATAACTGTCTTAGTTAGTTAACTACCGAGGGTTCATCTTATCACTCGACAGAATTTGACGTTTCTATAGAAACCCCTTAATTTAGCCAACGGCGATAGCGAAACGTTTGGTAGATTTATTATTTATAAGCATAGGTGTGTTGGAAAATAGGTATTGTGTATATTATTATATTACTTATATATGTACCCTTATAATTAATTACTTATTATATTATAACGTATATTGAATGCGAAAGTCATAGATAAATCTCTACATCATAATCTTCATATTACGATTATATGAAGTAGAGGAATTCATCCCCAGCGAATTGTACTATAAGGTAATGATAATGTAATGTGCTTGGTCAACTACTTGCCCTCTGCCCTCTTTTACGCTCATCTTTGCCTCAGTGGAAATAAATCAGCCTGAACCTTGCTTCCCTACTTGATGCGTATTAGGCCGTAGATTGCATTGTAATCATAAAGTCGGAAATCCATTGTTTGGCAAATGCTATTAATTTTCGATCCTTCAAATGTGTTGAAGTTTCCTCCTTCCTATTTAGACTGTAGGAACCTTTGTAACTATGTAACAGCAATGAAGGGTTTCGGTTTGGTTGTTTTAAAATATTAATTATCTACTCGTCGACTGCAAAGTTTGAATTAAGACTAGTAGACCGAATTACTATAGTGCATACTTTTCGATGGAGCTGTTATGATAGCATCGTTGACGATATTTATACAATATAATAGCATAATCCACCGGGAGATTAAAGTAACTAAATTGTATAGAGGCAGCAAGTGGTAAGGCATTCGTCAAACTTAATTCTTACCTGCTTGCCTATTTCGTGAACTCTTAGAAAAAGTATTGTATGCAATAGTGACATAAATAATTAAACTATTTCAATCACGTACCTACCTAACTTAAGGCCACTCATAGCCCACCAAATGAAGGAAAACTTAGAGGAAATAATTCGTGTATAGTCAAATTTTGGTGTAGTTGTAGGCAAAGGTGTTTTACACAACATACTAAAAGTACCGGTGGATGGGGGCGCCGCTAGCGGGGAGGAGGGGGTGCAAAGGTCCCTTATTTTGATTTTTCGTAAATAACTCGGTAACGGTGGCTCATACGAAAAAATGTTCTATCGCTTAATTCATTCACATATAATTTTCTATAAATAATATTCTTTGCACTTTTTTGCTGGGATCAATGTTTAATGAAATATCGAGGAAATACGATAAACACTTTTTAAACTTTCGGAGCTAATATTTACGAAAGTATTAGTTTTATTCAAAAATTTATTTAAATTACCCTCATTTGTTTAAAAATCCCTATCCAACGATATCCCACACTTTAGGGTTAGAGTAAAAAAAAAATTTACCCCCCCACCCCATGTGTACGGGAGGTACCCGAAAAAATAATATTTTTACACATTTTATTTTAAAACTTTGTCTGCGTAATTAAAACACATACTCATACGAAATTTCACTTGTCTAGTACTAGCCATCACTGAGCAGGGTGAGCAGGGTGCCTACCCTTATAGTTTCGGCATGTCCGTCTGTCCCCGTCTGTCCGTCCACGGCTTTGCTTGTGATGTTTAGTACTAGACGTCTAGACGGATAGATGGGGTCAGACGGACATGGGGAAACTATAAGGGTAAGAAGTGAGGTAGCAGGGTGAGCAGCTTGCTCAGTGATGGTTAGTACTAGAAAATAAAAAAATCGTATGAGTATGTGTTTTATTCACGCCGGCAAAGTTTTAAAATAAAATCTGAAAAAATATTATTTTTTCGGGTACCTCCCGTACACATGGAGTGGGGGGGTAAATATATTTTTTACTCTAACCCTAATGTGTCGGATATCGTTGGATAGGTCTTTTAAAAAAAATAAGGGTATTCTAAAACTATTTTTGGATAACACTAATACTTTCGTAAATATTAGCTCCGAAAGTTTAAAAAAGTGTTTATCGTATTTCCTCGATATCTCATTAAACATTGATCCCAGCAAAAAAGTGCAAAGAATCTTTTTTATAGGAAATTATATATGAATTAATTAAGCGATAGAACATTTTTTCGTATGAGCCACCGTTACCGAGTTATTTACGAAAAACCAAAATAAGGGATCTTTACACCCCTCCCGCCCCGCTAGCGGCGCCACCATCCACCGGTACGTTTAGTATGTTGTGTAAAATACCTTTATCTACAACTACACCAAAATTCAGCTATACACGAATTATTTCCCCTATCAGGCAGTTAAGCGTCTTCGTTTGGTGAGCTATCAGCAAGCTTCGTGGCTTAAAAACGGTACTTGACTGAAAAGCTCTTCATTATATCACGATTGTATAAAATACAATTTTGATATGTTCTTACTATAAATCACCCGGGCAATACCTACCTACATAAAATAAAATAAAAGTTGTCATTGTCACTCCTGTAAATGATGAAGATGTGATGAATTGTTCAAAATGACGCGCTCTTCTTTTCTTTAGGCCGATTAGCAACCGTACTGAAACCGTGCAGTCGTCGTTCAGTTAGTGTGCAGCTGGCGGCCTGTTCCAATACAAGATTCAACTTGGTAGCTTCCGTGTGTTTCGGTGTTCGAATTTATTTGTCAATAATGGTATTATCGTCTGATGAGATCGAATTAATTATTTGATTTGGTCGGTCACACTCTCTCCGTGAAGACGATACGGTCCGAAGCGATTATGTACGGAAAGTGTAATCGAAGTCAAAACTATCTGTAGCGAAGACACGGCTCATTGTTGACATTAATTGCTCCTTCGTTATGTAGAGCAGAAACATTTTGTAATACGGCGTGGCTAAAGCTTTGTTTTCATTGAATCATTCTTTGCACCGAAGCAGAAGGGAGGATAATGTTTTCCGTCAGTTCAGATAGGTACTGTAAATAGTAAATGCTTATTAGGAAATTTTCTTTGGAAAGTACTGCAATGCCAGTGTCAAGACCTACGCTACACACCGGGCCGCAATCAAAATGACTGTCGTTTGTCGACAACGTCAACAACGATAATCAAAAAGTATAACGTGTATATTATATCTCCAACTACATTATTGAAATGACAGATGCAAACGTAGAGTCACGTGACCGGATTAGGCTTCTCACTAGGCAAATAGGCCCTCGGATCACATACGCACGTGTCAGTTGAAGGAATGGAGTGGGTTATCGCGAAAGTGGCTTGAATCAGTATATGATTGTAAATTAAGTCAAGCACCTTAAACTTTTGAGTACTTATAGTTGATTATCAATTCGATTGATTAGGTATTCAGGCCGGAAGTGCGCTTAATTTTTTGCAAACATCTTGTAGGAACATTAGAGGTGGTTTTAAGCTAACTTTCTTAACGTTTCTGCAGTAGTTGAAGGATAAAATGAACCGTGTACTCTCTTGTATAGGATTTTCAGAACTAGTGCTTTCATTTTAATGACAGCAATGTTACCCAGTTACGTAAATTGAGGGGATCAGACCTGACTCCCTCTAATTAACACATTGTTACTCAAACTCAAACCCAAACATTTATTCAGTAAGTAGGCCACAAGGGCACTTTTATTTAACACGTTAGATAGTTTATCAAAGTAAAAGAGAGAAAAAAAAAACATACTACACCGGTTCTAACCCTACACCTCTGACCCGAGAAGAATTATGACCGACAAGAAACTCGGCGGGACTTATTTTTTCAAAACAACAGTACATCACAACTTAAAAATATATATAAGTGCGTTGTTCTATAAGAAACCACATCAAACCAAGGTTAGATTAACCAACAATAGATTAACCAATAATAGGTTATAGTTTAAGAAAATTACCAAAGGAAAAAGATGAGTCCAAATCTATTTGAAAATGAATTACATACTAGTTTGATGATGACTTTCTTACCTGAACTGTGTCTTCTACATACATTTCCAAATTATAATAATCCATCATCAACAGTTAGAAACAAATATTGAATTTAAATGATAATAAAATAAAAATAAAGTAAGTGATTCTAGTATAAAAATAACATACTATTTCCAAATTATCCTTAGAGATGTATGAGGTCTCCAAGTGTCTTGAGCTACATATTCTATATAATAAATAAATATGGATAATCAAGCACCGAATGTTGTGTCTAAAGCCAATTAAACTAAAATTAAATATGATTAATAAAAAGTTACGAAATTGTGTAGCCCCCAGTTATCCTAAACAGACCGGTCTCCACAAACAGCACCCGTTCACGAGTATGACGCATATCTCAGCCATCGCCTCCCTCAACCTTTCTTCGGGAAAGATGGCGACCCGATCAACGACGCCACCATAAGCAGAGACTTTTAAGCGAGCATGACATGTTCAAGCTGGTGGGCTTTATTAATTAATAAAAACTAGCCACGTTTAGTATGGTGAGAAACAATATTCTGTGCTCGTATGTTACATGCGTGAACTAAATTACAATATAAAAGTGACATAGAGATGTACATGTCTCTAAGCGTCAGGATCATTAAATATATATCTATACATATAAATATTTGTGAATGCAAGACTTAGAGATGAATAATGTCTCTAAGTATCCAAATACTAAAATAAAACAAAAAAATAAAAACGAAGAACAGGTAATACTGGGCGTGGATTCGACATGCCAAACTGCGAGACGTGGCTCTCACACTTGTCTCGCTAGGTGATAGAGTGAAATCCATCTGTCCACACGTGTCCACACCTAACTGTCAATCTGTCAGTAGGTCTCGCTAGAGCGTTTTGTCTATGGCTATGGCCACCATTTTAGATGTCACTCTTGAGTGATTCAACCCCAAATTTTAACTGTCACAAAAGTGTGATCTCATAGTTGTCTCGCTACCTACTGTCAGTTATGCCATGTCGAATAGAGGCTGCTTCATAGAGTGATGTACCTAATAATTTCTCGATTTGTATTGTACTAACCATATCAAGCTACAGGCATAAAGGCATCGTTATCCTTAATGAATTCCTTTAAAGTATAGTACTCTCTCCTTAACAAATAGCGCTTAACATAATACTTGAATTTGTTTAGTGGCAAATTCACCTTTCGGCCGCCATCGCAACCAGTTGTCTATGAGGATTTTTTAATCTTTCATGGCAACCAGTTGTGATAGAAGAAGATTTATTCCTGTTACGCAACCAGTTGTGAATAAGGAAAATCTCAAAAAGGCTAGTTGCTACAGAAGATTTAATTTTCCTTGTTTACAACCATAGTAGAAATTTTCGCCTGTTCCACTCACTACATCAGCGGGGACTCTGTTATAAAAACGCGTACAGTTCCCAGCGAAAGACATACGCACCTTACCGAGGCGGTGGCCAGGCTCAGCAATCTTATCTTTATTTCTAGTGTTATAGTTATGGATATCACTGTTGAGCTTGAATTCATGGATGTTTTTCCGCACATACATAATGTTTTCAAGTATGTATTGAGATGCTACGGTAAGAATGTTTGCCTCTTCAAATTTTCCTCTTACGGAAGCTCGACCGCGCATTTTATAAATGCCGTACAGCTCGTTTTTGTAGCACAAATATGGTCTCAATATCGTTCGCTTTACCCCACAACAGAATTCCATACGATATAACACTGTGAAAGTAACTGAAGTATACCAGCCTGGCAGTTTCACTGTTTGTTAGATGGCTGATTCGCCTCACGGCATAGGCTGCAGAACTAAGTTTCCCAGCTAGGGTAGCTACTCGTATATATCGATGCCATTATAATTTCGAGTCTAAAGTGACTCCTAAGAAAACAGTTTGATTTTCGAATTCCATTGTTTCTTCTTTTATTATAATTTTTCTGTACTGGTTTTCTTTTTGAGGTGTTCAATAATAGTAGATTGTACACCAAGGGGATAAAGCACTGTTTTATGTCACGAACGGAACGAAGGACTCCAGACTTTACTCCCGAGCGCAGCGAGGGGGTTATGAGTTAATTCCGGAGCGTAGCGAGGGAATTAAGACTGAGTCCTGAGTGCAGTGAGGGGTTTAAGCGCGTATACTCTACTTTTCTCACCTCTTGTGAGACAATAAAATAGTTAAGGCTACTACTAGAAACGGATTTTTATTAGGTTCCCGTAGCCAAATGGCAAAAAACGGAACGTATGTATTTGTCATGTCTGTCTGTCCGTCTGTCCGTCCGTATGTCACAGCCATTTTATTTGGAAACTATACGACGTATCTGAATAAAATTTTCACATAAGGTGTATTTTGTATGCCGCTACTTAGTTATGTAGTTAAATTTGAAAAAACAAAAATTTTAGGGGGGGGGGGGGCTCCATACATGTAACTAAATAAAAAATTAAAAAAATTTGACCAAATATCAACATGTGACACATCAATCGATAGGTCTTTAAAAATAACATTGAGATTTCTTTGACCATTTTTTGGATTAAGTGAATATTTTCTGAAATAATCGCTTCGACAGTCAGAAAAATTGTGTCCCCCCCCCCTGTAACTTTTGAACCGTAAGTCCAAAAAATATGAAGAAATTTGAGGAGATGCGCCTTATCATACTTTCTACGAAAATTGTTGTGAACATTATCGGTTCAGCCATTTTTGAGTTATCTCCAAGAAACTTCCTCCATAGGCATCAGATACGACCTTTTGGTATTAGTTTGGTTCTTATTCCATTGAATGTACGGAATCCTCCTATGCGTGGTCCGACACACACTTGGCCGGTTTTTTAAAGTAAATCAAAAGTATAAATTGATTCTTGATACATTAAATAGTCCATTTTATTCGAATTTTATCTTCTATTTTTATAGAACCTGCAGTTTTACTCCGCAGCTCATATGACACTCGCGGCATTTGTTTTTGGTATTTAAAATTGAGGTGGCCAGCGCGAGTTTCAAATCAGTTCGACGACGCGGCGGCGCGGGCCCGTGCACCGTGCGGACTTTACGAAATTAGACTTTAAGCACATAACAATAAGAACTATGGGAAGTGAAATCACATTATTAACCAGCGGGTTATAATGAGATTTAGTACAACATTATAACCCGGCTAAAGCCAAGGGCTATAATGATTTGCTTTCGGTCAGGTTTGCATGATATATAATTTAGCATTGTCGAGCAGGTGGTGTGAAAAGAGTATTTGTATTGTATAATCTTGCTGCTGTTAGGTAATCTGCTTGACGTTGGGAAGTGTAAATTTGATGCACTTCGTTTTCTTGGCGTTCAAAAGTAGGTTATTAGCCGTAAACCAATTTACTACTGTGGCGAGTGCACTGTTTTCGAAGCTGTTTTCTTTTCTGTCCGCTTTAAATATCAGAGATGTGTCATCAGCAAATAACACTCTATCATGTTTATCTTGCACAATTTTAGGTAGGTCATTAATGTACACCAAAAACAGGAACGGACCAAGTATTGAGCCTTGAGGCACTCCAAGTGCTACAGGGACCCAGAAGATTGAGTCCCATTAATAACCACTCGTTGAGTTCTATCCGATAGGTATGATGAGACGAGTTTAAGGGCACCACTTTTGATCCCGTAATGGCTTAGTTTTCTCTTTAGACTTTCGTGATCAACGCAATCAAATGCATTCGATAAGTTACAGAATATTCCAACAATATCTTGTTTCTTTTCCCAGGCGGCAAAGATGTGCTTAAGATGGCTTAATACCTACTCAGTGCTAATTTTACCCACACCTTCACTGCCCCACAGCTGGCTTGAAGATTCTATTCATTGGCATAATTTGGCGCTGTATGTTGTTGTATTAAGTAAATCATTTGTATACGCACAAATCTAAAAGTACATTTTTAGCATCGTTCGAGTTATGGTTTAGCCTGAGCGGCGCGCCGAGAGCGAGGTGAGGTGAGCTGTGACCGGAAGCACGCATGGTGGCTTCGACCTGCGGACCCCCTCGCCGGCCTGTCGAGTTGTCGACACTTGTGAATCCGTCTTACTTTACACTTATCATCAGAACAACACACGAGCTCAAACATATGAATCATATATAACAATTAAAAATGTGACACAAATTCTGAAAAGTTAACGAAGTTTTTAATTAAGTACCTATATGATTACTGATCAGTTTACTTTCACTAATGTGGTTAACGATATTTTATTACGTATTAAGTATTATTGGTTAGACAGCACTATAATTATAGCAGCATTCGTGGAGTAACACCAATAAAAGTGTATAAAAATATTTAATGCATGAAAGTACTTTACACATATGTATAGGTAGTTAGACAAGTAATGTGGGCAACTACTTTAGTTAATACCTGTTATCTTAGATGAGCAAATGAAATCGTAAATGACTTTCATTTCTTCCAGCAAATTGATTACATGGTGTTCGATATAAACTTAATTGGATTATAATCAGAAATAGTATGTGCTGATAAGTTGACGATAATTGCAAACGTTATTGTGCGCGCCAGCGAAAGTGAGCGCGCAATAAGGAAGCCGAGTATATATGTAACGATCAGGCACACGCGTTTCATACGACGTTTTTCAAGCGAGGCAAACACAGAAAATAAAAGTTATAAACTAACCCTAGTTTATAACTTGTGATTAATACATAGCAGAATGCTTAGAATAGAGGTACTTACGTTACGTATTAACTAACTAATTAATATTATTTAACTAACCTTTTTATCAGGGACTGCATGACTATCCGGAACTAATATTTAAAGCATTTCTTACGACAAACATTTATCGACGAATAAGTTCAAGTGTCAGTTCAGAAATCTTGCACTAGACTTTTATGGCAACAAAGTTTTACTAGTGAGACACAACATAAGTATGTCCGGATTGATTGCTTCTTATTCACGTTAAATATTATGTAGGTACATATCAAAAACCAGAAAAATTAGATAAATAAAAACCGGCCAAGAGCGTGTTGGGCCACGCTCAGTGTAGGGTTCCGTAGTTTTCCGTCCGTCACAGTAAGTGTCCCCACTTAAGAGTTAAAATAACACCGCCATGTAGGATATGATATGAGCGTTCCGCGTACATCGACATCTATCGGCAAATTAAGTAAACTATTGCGCGCGAGCTTAAAGTATGGAAGATGATTTTTATGGGATAATTCTTTATTGCGTTAACCGATTTTCACCGCTTTTACTTTATTTGAAAGCACGTCATTTCATTGTGATTTTGTAGATATTATAGGTACAATAAACACCTGCTTATACGGTTAAATTACAAACTTAGTTCAGAAATTATTTTGTAATTTTTTTTCAAAATCTATTCAACCTATCAAGTTCAAAATAATTTTCCTAGAAAGTTTTTATAAAGTTCTACTTTTGAGTTTTTTTTCATATTTTTAAAACTTATGGTTGAAAAGTTAGAGGGGGGGGGGGGACACATTTTTTTTACTTCTGGAGCGATTATTTCCGAAAATATTTACATTATCAAAAAATGATTTCAGTAAACCCCTATTCATTTTTAAATACCTATCCAAACTCGTATCACACGTTAGGGTTGAAATGAAAAAAAAAATCACTCCCCACTTTACGTATAGGGGAGGTACCCTAATAAAACATTTTTTTCCACTTTTTATTTCACCACTTTGTCGGCGTAATTGATATACATATTAGTACCAAATTTCAGCTTTCTATTGCTAACGGTCACTGAGATTATCCGCGGACGGACGGGCAGACATGGCGAAACTATAAGGGTTCCTAGTTGACTACGGAACCCTAAAAATGCCTCGTCTGTATACATAAAACTTGATACTATGGTATAAACGTTTATAGGGCTACATTTAATATAATTTCATAAAAAATACACGTGTTTAATATTTAGGATAATGAGCCTAAAAACGATGTCATAAGAACCTTGAAAATTATATAAGCTGTATAAAATGTGGCAGATGTGCAAATGTATAGTAGAGTCAGCCGCAGAAGTACCAAAGCGGTCGTGCAGTTCACAATGATCTAAATTATTTTGAACACCTCACACTCTCAACGACTGCTGAATGTACCCGATTAAGAATTTCTTTATTTCGGTACCTGATGGAAAATATAATAATATGTATTTAAGTAGTGTTAGTAGTGGTACCGTAAAACGGGGGGGGGGGGGGGGTACTGTCATTTGCTACTGTAATACTCGTAATGTATTTTGAAACAAAAATTATTTATTTATTTGTCAATCCTAGCAATAACTAACTCTGCTAAGTACCTACCGGGTAAGGATATATAATAATAAGTAAATAATGAAAACAACTTAAATTCATACGTTCGTAATATTTTTTATGTAAGTATAAAAATCAGTGTGCCACATGAAAAAATAAACTTTTATCATGATGAATCATTTGTTCAATTACTTTTGTAAAGTTTGAGTTTCTATTTTGTCCCTTCTTCCCCAATGATGTTTACTATTATTACTATGTATGGGTTATACAGAATTACTCTAACAAAATGAGCTTAAACATACTTCCAGAGTTATTTCATAAAGGCGGAATCAGACGGTTCACTCGGATGAACATTCATCCGAGTGAACCTCGGGTGATTGTTCGGCACTTTTGGTTCACTTTATGATCAGACGTGTCACTTCGGGTGAAAGGTGCGGAATGAAACATAAAAATGAACCGTCTGATTCCGCCTTAACCTAGCAACGATTCTATTATGTTTATCTATTTTGACAATCATTACATCTTGTCACTCTCATTGTTAGAAAATTCCAGTTTGTCTCTTTCTCACGCGGGTGACGGGAGCTCATTGGCACGTCCGCATCATTCGCTTGCCGGTGCGCGACCTAGCGACAATTGTTTGAATTCACTCATTTTAAGTGCTTCACTTTTGAGAGCGTGCATAACCCATCTGTCATTATTATATGTATATCATAGTTCTTCCCCCGTTTTGCAGTACTTATATTTATTATTGCTAGGAACATCATAATTATCGCGAGACATTGGGAACATGAAGTATTTGTTCACTAATTTGATCAATGACGATTATATTAATCATATTAAGTAAGTGGTCATACAAGGTGTTTTTATAATACGGAACAACTCGCTCTACATCAGTAACTACCTATATGGTTAACGAAACCGACGCCATATTGAAATTCAAATGCGCCGGAAGTAGCGAGGGGGATTTATTGCGAGTCCGTCTTCCGGTGCTCCACTTGTCTCTGCGCACCTGCCGTAAATATACCTTGGAAAGTATGAAATAATTGAAAAAATATCCTCTATTGTTTTTCGATGATCCATAATACGATAAAGTGATCTTAATTATTTTAGAGTAATTTTTAAAGGATTCTGGTATTGGTTACCTACTCTATTATTGAGGTTTTGTTTGGAAATAAAAAAGTATCGTCTTGATAGCCAAGAACTCACTAGATTATGGTATCCAGAGCAAGCTCGCGCGGCTCAGGCGGTGACACCAGCCAGGCCAGCCCCCGTCGCCGCCATAGCTCTCTCTATCAAGTCCCGGGGTGAGTCCAGCCTCCACACAAGAACCGGATTATCCACAGGGGCAATGTAGGCATCTTCAAACCTACTTACCTACTATTAGGATACCGTCATTGCCTCAATGCGTAGAGAGCTTCGATATATCTTAAGCCGGCTCACAACATAGTATTATATTTAGTATCAATCAGTACACATTTATGTTTTATTTGTAACAGTACTTAATATGACGTACTTGGTAGGTAAGTAGTTTCAAGGTTTACGTTACGCACCACTTTATTTAATCACATTAGCGGCTCTACACATATACCTTTGTTAATATTCTAGGACGAATAATTTTGCAAAGTTTCATCCACCTTATTACCATTGGTTTTAATTTCACATGTTACCTAGTTTTTTCTATAGTCTTAACTACCCATGTTCGAGCATTTTAGAAAAACCTAACAGGCTTTTATGTTTTTTAATTCAATATGGCAAAGTATGTTCTTATTGGTTAGAAGATAAAATGGGGCCACGGTAATTAAGTGGATATACTCGTAAGTGGTCGAATAATGCCCATCGTCCCTACGCTTCCAGTAGTTCTAGTAGTTAATATAGTATCTATCTCTAAGTTATGTTTAACCCACGTGAAACATCCGCACTTTGTTGATTATATGATTCACTCACTATTAATAATGTATATGTATGGCATGATTAAATACCAACATACCTATTGGTAGCTCATGTACCCATAGTTCTTTTACAAAGGAATACAAAATACAACCATATCGAGTTAGGGGTAATTCGATATAAAAGAGCAATTGATAAACATGCAAAGAACTTTTTTTTTGGTAGTTACTTGTTTACCATCATAATATACAATTAGATGCGTTGACCGCATAATTTAAGGCAATCCTAATTTTTTTTAGCAATAGTTTAGAAGTTAGAACGGAAATAATAGAAAGTGTAATCAGCGAAGCGAAGACTTATGGGTAATTTTATCATTATATTAAGATAGTTATCTAGTTTGCATTTTTTTCATTTTACGGTTTTGCTACAGTAGGTAGTCAATTGCAAATAGGTATTCGTTTCGTGCTCATCACATCACGATAAAGGTAAATAAGTAAGACCTAAATGACAACATGTGGTTCATGTCGTTGGTCGTAAATAAATTTTTAATACAAATCAGTCTTAACAGGCAATTTCTGCCGCTATTTTTAATCGTACCCTTGGTCTTAAATTAAAAAGTTAAAACGCAACCCCAAACAAAGCGGAAAATGTCCTATTTCCCATGGCAAGCGGAGGAAATAGCCGTGCGCCCACCACCCCATGTCCTGGCCTGGATAGATAAGTGCCGGACTCGAACTAATGGCACGTCAGCGTCCTCATTACCATGCTATTCAACTTTTTGACGACATCAAACTTATTACACAGTATTATTCCAACTTTCATGAGTCATGATTGATTATTTGATTGAATTCCTAACTTACTTTGCTATACCTACATACCTACCAATAATCCAAATACTATACCTACCAATAAACTTGGATTTTGTGAAGTAGGTAAACATAGGAAGTGCTGCATCGTAGCAAAACCTATCTTAAAACTATAAACTAACTAACTATAAATGGTAAAAAAAAACAACCGGAGCGGCCATGTCAGTCATTTTCTATACAAAAAAAGTCTTCCGATTTTTGCGGGGGAGGGGACGTCAAATGTATGACTATTTCCACAAGACAGAACCCGGCGACAGGGTAGACCAAGGAAACGTTGGACAGCCGAACTTGATGCCTTTCGTGCTGACTGGTGGGTCTTGTGCAGTGTACAAGACCGGGATACGTAACGAACGTACGAAAAAGGAGAGGGAGGCCTTTGCGCAGCAGTGGGACACTCTTGGCTCTTAAATAATAATAATAAATTCGTACGTAACGTACAAATAGCCACGTCAGATAAACGTCAGTCCACACAATAAATATGATCACTGATCATATGTTTTCGGCAGATGGGAACGCCTGTCAATGGCCGCTCGGGTTAGTTGAATTCTCTAAGGGCATGCAATCAATCTTATCTTGTCTATGCTTATTTATGTTATGACAACTAATGACATTTTAACGTCAACGTCATTTCTGTGACAACAATCTGCCGGCGCGTTGCGCTCGTTTAAACAATTTTATTATATTCTATCGTTATTGGTTTCATCTGTATGCTTTTAGTTTAAAGAAATTGTCAGAATTGAGAATGGTGCTGATAATGGGATTGGGTATGGATTTCATGTGTAAGCTTTTTTACAGCTATTCAAGACAGCCGTTGCTACTTGATGAATGGTGGCGCAGTAGAAAGTTTCTTTATTAGCGAAGATACGCCGGTTGGGAGTGTTGTAGGTAGGTGTCCGATTAACATAAATGTTTAACTCCCCTAAGTATAATATTGTTGACAATTTCATCGTTTGGAACCAATGGTCACTTGTAATCACCAAATTTACATATTGTATTTGTGTTAGTTTTTCCCACATATATCAGTTTTCCGGCCATACTTATAGATTTATATTCAAGTTTTTCCCAAAATTTAAGTTTATTCTTTAGTATTAGATTTATTAAATTTAAATTAATAAAATCTAAAGAATAATCTACAAATAGAGAATTTGTTGACCTTATAAAGTTGTCCCCATAATTTGTAGCAGTTGTGGACAGTAAACTGGATCTGGGCCTGAAATTAACACAATCAATCAGCCTATATGAAGCATGTTTTCACTTGCTGCATCTAATACTTACCTATAAAGTGAAGTGTTTAAATAAACTTGACTGAATTTTAGGAACTCTAAGTGTAAATGGCGACCCAAGTGAAGAAGATGGCAATATATCTCTCAAATTGCAAGAAAAAGATGCAGCATTGGGCATTGCTCCAGGCACCAAAAACCTGACATTGTTACGCTTCCTCGACAGAGAGGAACGGCTAGGCCCTTCAAATATTTATGTTAATGTGAGATGTGACCGGAGAAGAACCACTGATCCCGTAAGATATCACTTGCTACCATAATGAATTGATTGATTTAAATGCTATGTTACAAGTTACAATATATCATTAAAACTCATAAAAATTGCAGTAGCTCTCAAAAACATGTATGAAAGTGTTTATGGCATTGCATAAGAGCAATATTTGCTTTAAGCAAATATACTTTTACTTTAGTCATCTTAATTGTCAGTGCTGTTGAAAATTACTTTTGAGATTGTTTTACTTAACTTTAAATGTTTCAGAGTTTTATAATTCCTGTTTCCGTAAGGGTGTGGGATGTGAATGACAATGCTCCAGTATGGGTCGGCTCTCCGTACCATGTGAGGTTGTCAGAGTTGACAGCTGTGGGTTCACGTGTCCTGCCTGCACTGAAAGCCACTGATGCTGACCAGCCGGGGCCGCATGCTACTATACATTATACAGTCATGCCAGGAGCTAATTCGGTTTGTCTTTTTTATATATTGTAAAATAAAAAGTGATAGTTAATTCCATTCAAAGTATTAGAAAATTTCTTGTTTTACAATATAGCATTATTATTCCCTTACTTTTACCTGCCAATGCTCTCATATTTCTGTTTAGTACTATTTTTTATTTGAATACAAGTTAGCCACTATTACTTTGCTTAGCGAATTTTGTGTCGTTTTTATGAAAACATTAAGCTAATATGCTATATTTATATTTACATCAGAATCTTACTAAGCACTATGATTTACCTGCATTAGCGAAAAACGCAAGCATATGACATTATTAACACATTACTTACCAAATTATTCTAACCTATTTGACATCAAATATTTATAGAGTATTTGTCTAGTCTAGTATCTATGATGTCCTGTTTTTACATAATCTGGGTCTCTGGGGGCTTTATTATTATAAATATGCCAGTCAGTAGGTACTGTTTTTAATACCTTCGTATTTACATAGATTGTAAAGTACGAAATAAGTTAAGTAAAGTGTGTTGTTTTTGATAAAAAATGTTTTCTCATACAAGCTTCTTTTGAATGTAATGGAATTAAATAACATTAATAATAGTTATTTGGGATTAATCAGATATTTTACAAAAATAAATAAATATATGTAATTTATTTATTTATGTTATGGAGAACCAACCAAGAGGAGAGCTTTTAAAATACAGTAATACAACACAACACAAATCAATGGGACAATCTTACACAAATCTACCAAGTCCCACAGTAGCTCAATAAGGCTTGTGTTGTAGGTACTAGGCGATAACATATATAATAGATATATATAGATAAATATCGAAATATATAGAAAACATCCATAAGTCATAAACACAAAGAAATGCCCCGACCAGGATTCAAAGGGACCTCCTGCTTAAAAGGCAGAGTCACTACCGACTAGGCTAGGAGGCCATTAGCACAGATTATATAATAGTTCTTAATCACTCATAGAAAAAGCATATACCTACGGTTTACGTACCTACGCAAGAATACAATGGAGCGGCCTTCAACGCGCGGCACCCCGCACCTCCCGCGCACCCGCACAATAGCTAGGGTTGCCTATGCTTGGGAATGTTTTATAGTTAAGGAAATAGGTATTTTGCATTGATTCAGGTTTTAGTGGTTCGCATGGTGCATAACAATTATAGTCACATGAGTAATATTGATTGATATTTTGTTGCCACGATGAGAGTATGATTAATCTTGACAGATTTGCCACACACTGTCAAAATTAATATGGATTGACAGCTATCTCAATCTTATTCTAATCGCCTTTTAGCAATATCATCATAGTTATTTGAGAGATTTGTATTTCGTTAATAGTCTAAGATACGATTAGCTATTTGTACCTTTATCTGTTATTTTTATTAGCTTTGCTATTTTTTATATTCATCCACATCGCAATAAATAATTTTTTTTCGTGATGACATTGTTCCGAGTTCCGAGTAGCGTCGCGCGCGGTACTACGTGCGTTCGGTGAGCGCGTTGGTAACCCACTGACTTTAGCTAGTTTAGCTTCGCCGGCGGAAGCGCAAAACGTAGGTATATAACTCGCTCGCGCGGGCATGATTCATAGGCCTGCCATTAGGATCTAGTTTAAGTACATTCAATGTCTAACATATGTGTCTTTTTCAAGCTAAAGGTACATCATTATTGGTTATGGTTTCTGAGATATTGCGTGTTTTATGAATCAAATCGAAATTCATGCAATTCTGTTCTTTTACAAAGTAGCCCTCTAGATAGTTAGAATAAAACTGTGAATTGTACAACAGTTACAAATGCTGACGAAAACTTGAATAATATGACGCTCAAAGTTTAATGACTAGGGTATCTCATTGTCGGTCGCCCTTATGAGCGACCTTCAAGTACCAAGGCATTAAACATTTTCTCCGTAGTAGAAATATGTACGTACTTATGTTTAATTTCCAAAAAACAGAGATAATTAGGTTTGTGTAGGTAGTAGGCGTTGTAGCTACACCTTGCGCTTGCTAATATATTACATATACACTTACGATGTCTGGTTTTATTACACGTGTTTCACTATTTAAATATTACTTTATAATACAGTTAACAAGAGCGTGTCGGGCCACGCTCAGTGTAGGGTTCCGTAGTTTTCCGTCCGTCACAGTAAGTGTCCCCACTTAAGAGTTAATAACACCGCCATGTAGGATATGATATGAGAGTTCCACGTACAGCGACATCTATCGGCAAATTAAGTAAACTATTGCGCGCGAGCTTAAAGTATGGAAGATGATTTTTATGGAATAATTCTTTATTGCGTGAACCGATTTTCACCGTTTTTACTTTATTTGAAAGCACGTCATTTCATTGTAATTTTGTAGAAATTACAGGTACAATAAACACCTGCTTATACGGTTAAATTACAAACTTAGTTTAGAAATTATTTTGTAAGTTTTTTTCAAAAACTATTCATCCTATCAAGTTCAAAATAATTTTCCTAGAAAGTTTTTATAAAGTTCTACTTTTGAGATTTTTTTCATATTTTTAAAACTTATGGTTCAAAAGTTAGAGGGGGGGGGGGACGCATATTTTTTTACTTCTGGAGCGATTATTTCCGAAAATATTTACATTATCGAAAAATGATTTTAGTAAACCCCTATTCATTTTTAAATACCTATCCAACAATATATCACACGTTAGGGTTGAAATGAAAAAAAAAATCACTCCCCACTTTACGTATAGGGGAGGTACCCTAATAAAATAAAAAAATCCACTTTTTATTTTACCACTTTTTCTGCGTGATTGATATACATATTAGTACCAAATTTCAGCTTTCTAGTGCTAACGGTCACTGAGATTATCCGCGGACGGACGGACGGACGGACGGGCAGACATGGCGAAACTATAAGGGTTCCTAGTTGACTACGGAACCCTAAAAATTAAGACGCAATTGGCTTTTCACATAATCTATTGGGAAAGAGGCTAGTTTTACTCTTGTAAGAGGAATCATAGTGGAATATTGGTGGAGGATGATGATAAAGACAGGACATGAAGTGACATAGCATGACTGCCCTGTAACCAACCGACCGTACCTAAACGTAAAAAGATATTTTTATTCTTCAATTTAGGCACATTACAATGCATTTATGAACGTCAGAGAAAAAATAAATACCACCGGTTTTAACTCTATACCTCTGAACCGAGAAGTATTATGATTTATGACCGGCAAGAAACTCGGCGGGACTTATTTTTTCAGTAATTGTTAAAGACCGGACTTGTTGTCCATATTACATTTTTTGTATGGGTATGAAGAATTGTGATGGTGAAAAGAAGTGGTCACTAATCTGGTGGTGGTAGTAGTATTCCTTATAGTGGTGTAAAAAGCTATTTTTGTCTTTGGCGTTTACGCTTGATCCCAGGATTTTATTGTAGAATTGTTATTTACATTACTGTTGAGTAACGATAAGCCCAAGTGAAAAGTCACCGACCTTCCCTGTCATTTATGAGATACTTGTATTAACACGTTTAAGAATCACAATGACTTGGCGTCAGCACTAACAGACCCCTCGGTGCGACGTAATGTAGTTTAAAATGAGGTTAGAACATTGTGCCATGTGAAGTGATCATTTTTTAACCATTTAATTATAACAAATGTTTTGACCTCATAAACCGACAATGAGGTACCTTATGAATTAATATCGTATATTTTATTAAATACAGTAATCTGACAGTTCTCTCCATACACAGTGATTTGCAATGTAGGGCAGGACCTGTCAGTTTATTGTCTTGAATTAGAAATACGATTATAATGACTTGAATATTAAAGTATAATGATTAAGTAGTAAATTATGACGATAAAAAGGTTACTTTTATCAAATTTGTTATATTTATGTTAAATAATAAGACAACACTTTTTCAAGAATTACACTTTTTCAAATAAAGTTTATATGTAAGTATTTTGCACTAGTTATTTATGCACTAATTAACACGTAGTGCTCATTGGCTCATACAAATATCGATTTTATTTAAGATTTTGACGAATAAGGTGTCATTCGATTCGTTATTATTGCTCCGGGTAACATCGGTAGGCTACATTTTAACCGACTTCAACGCGTTTTTTTGCGTAGCCGGGTTACAGTTATTTAAACTTTTAGCTTGTTATAGTTATTCTTAGACCCTGCAATTAGAACAAAATAAAATAGGAGAGGATCTTTTCATTTCGGATAGTTAAAATGGTTTTATTTTTATTTTATCTCTCGCAATATAACGTATGAGAATGAGAAACATGTCTAAACCCCTATCTCCATAACTCCACACTATAGACGGAGAGCTGGCCACGTCAGATATGACGCAATAATTAGAGCAACGAAACCCCTCTTGTTAGTTCGCTATACTATGCTTGTTTCTAGATCCGGACATCTGGCAGCTGTGAAGTGGTGGTCAAAGAATGCAAATAACTTGAAAAAAAAACCAAATCTTAGAGTTCTGGGTTTGATGAAATGTTATGAGAAATTATGTAACTAATTAGATTATATCATAGCCAGAAGCTTTTGTTCAGGGAAAGTAGCGCCATATGCTTTATAATGTAATTTATAGTTAGTCGCCTACTGTTTTTGTTTCCGCAATAATCCACAATGTTTTTGTTCTAATATTAAAACATAGGCCCTGCCCTCTATAAATGATACAACTTCGGCAATTTTACCTATTTTGTTTTTTTTTTTTTCATATGAAGGAGCATGTTTTGTGCTATATGCTGGTATCAATAACTCAATACCGACAATACTGTACCTTTTACTTAAAAACGGCACATAAGGTGTGCTTCGGCGACTGAATCAGTCGCCGGTGTGCTTATGCTGTGTGTGCAAAGGCGATGATTTATATATGTTCAATGTTTGCCCTAATTCCAAACAAATCTGATATAAACGAAAATTCTTTCATAATAAATTATTACTTTATTCCACAGGAATATTTTGGGTTTGCGAATGAACTTGACAGTGTACTGATAGTCATGCAGCCATTAGATTACGAGACCCTCAGCAACTTCACGGTGACCCTGAGAGCCCAGGATCAGGGTCGGCCACCCCTGCATAATGACACCACCCTGTTTGTAGAGGTGCTTGATGCAGATGATCAGAATCCAAAGTTTACTCATGATCATTACACTGCAGTATTACCTGATGATGCAGTTGAGGTAAGTAATTAAAACAATAATGTTATATATTTGTCATGATTATGCTTGCACGTTATCGTTAGTACATTCTAGGTAAGTAAGTTTGTAGCGAAAAAAATAATTTATTCTAAGATTATTTTATCTACGACTGTTTGTTTCTGCCAGCAGTCAACTACTTTTCATTGAGACGATTCTAACAAACGTACCCTTAATAAGCTTGCGTGGTTTTACTTGAGAGATCCCTTTATTATCTTGAGTCTCCAATATCATATCGGCTAGATCAGCTAGATGTCATCATAGTGTTGCATTGTCACCAGTCTTACGCAAGTGTGTCAAATTTCAGCTCAAGGATATGACGAAAATACGTAGTAACGACAATACGTCTATTTTAAAAATGCAACTTAAAAATAATGAGTTATAGTGTAATAGTATAAAGGAAATAAAAAACTGCTTTTGAAAAAGTACAATGATTTCATGCTTAATTAGGATATGATATGCAAATTGCAGGGTACCCTCCTCAATACGGCGGCCGGTCCGATAGCTGCGTTGGACCAGGACGTGGGCATCAACGCTCCTCTGTACTACTCGGTGACGGGCGACAAGCGCGAGACGGTGCGCATAGACAGGGAGACGGGCCGGGTCGCGGCCACCAGGCACCTGCTGGAGGCCAATGCTCCCGTCACCGTCGTCATTAGAGTAAGGACGTCTGTTAATATCATCGTCATCGTAAAAATAAATCTAGTGAGAAAAGTTTGATACTTTTATATGGGATAACTGCTGCGCCGCCAATATTTAACGTTAGCTCCAGCTCGTTAATGGTGCGTGGTGTAACCAGCCCCTAGTCACATGGTAAAACAAAAGCCGTGGGTGGTTACGTTAACAATTTTATATATAAATAAGCAAAAGACAAGTATCTTTTTAATCAAACCCTTGAGCGTAGCGAAGTGATTTTTACATTTAATTTCAGCTGGCACCAGCACGTCCATGCATTTAGAAGTTTTTTGATAATTTGTTACACATAACACAAGAGTTCAAATTGACTCGAAATTTGGTAAAAGTAAGTAAAAAAGCTTAGCTCCGCTTAGCTTAATCCCGCTTTTATTAGGTAACTACCATGTTCGATTTCTTTTAACGGGCTCATGGCAAGTTGCGTGTTGGGAGACCTAGACAGACCAGTACTGACAGAAGATAAACAAAATTGTGAAAATCTATAATGGTGTTCTTACCTGCAGGCTACCCAAGTGGACAACGCGGACCGCTACGCCCTGGCGACGCTGGCCGTGAGCAGACGCACGGGCGCGCTGAGCCGGCGGCCCGTGCGGTTCACGCGGCGCGCGTACGCCACGCGCGTGCCCGAACACGCGCCGCTCGGCACGGCACTGCTCACTTTACACACAGAACCGCACGCCGAACACCAGTCGGTATGAACATACTACTCACTAAAGGCTATCCAAGTGGACAATGCGGACCGCTACGCCCTGGCGACATTGGCCGTGAGCCGGCGTACAGGCGCGATAAACCGGCGGTTCGCCGCGCACGCGCCGTTCGCACGCCGCTGTTCACGCTGCACTCAGATCCGCACGCCGAACACTAGTCGGTAGTCGGTATGAACATATTACTTACTAAAGCTTACCAAAAATAACAACTCGGACTGCTACGCCCTGGCCTGGCGACGCTGGCCGTGAGCAGACGCTGGGCGTTTATAACGCGGCGCACGTACGCCGCGCGTGCTTAAACGGTGCTGCTCACGCTGCACACCGAACCGCACGCCAATCTTCAGTTGATATGACTTACTTCTTTATTAAGTATCTAATATATATTATATATAATTTATAAAAAAATATATTATACTTTAATAAATGAAATACGGTACAGTCGAGTTCGCCAACGTCTATGCGATTAACCCTTTGACCGCCAAAGACATCAAATCATGCGCACGGAAATTCGTGCCTTCAGCGCCAGCACGTGATATCACGTCCAAAATATAACCGGTTTGCCTTGCGCGCTCGCGCGCGCTGGCCCTGTAGGTACGACTTTTCCGTCCGATGATTGGCGGTCAAAGGGTTAATTGTACAAAAATATATGAACACATCCTTATTTATTTAGGTTAATGGTCATGTACACATTTTTATTTAACTTATTTGGTTATTTACGATCAACAGCCGCCTCTGCAATTCTACGTGTCGGACCGGAGTTTCCTGGACAAGTTCGCCATAAACAGCGCAGGCGAAGTGCTGCTGCGACGAGCGTTGGACTACGAGACCACGCCGGAGTATTACTACCAAGTTATGGTCACCGACGGAGTGGATGTAAGTAAATACAAGATCAGTTTTAGTACCATACATGAAAAACTACTAGTTTCTGCGGCAACACATTTGAAATGCAGGTTTCGGCGTAGATTTCGCCACTAATTTCCGAAATTTTATCGTTGTTTACCATCTCGGTCACTTTCGAAAAATGGGCTGCGTGGAAACATTTTAGGCCTTTTGTGTTGTGTTGGTCAAGCCGGAGGTAGTTTTACACCGGGACAACACAACTTTATATCACTTTAATCATTTGACACTTGACACTGAGTCTAAAATTTACATGTTCATCGGCACGATGTCTCTAGTCAGTTTGTGTGCTGCCATCAATGATATTTACTATGGATGGGTTTTACTCTAACAAAATCAGCACTAAAACTATATCCAGAGTTATTTCATAACCTAGCAACGATTCTGTTTTGTTTATCAATTTTGACAATATTACATCTTGTCACTCTAATTGTTACAAAATTAGAGTTTGTCCGCATCTCTCGCTTGCCGGTGCGCGACTAGCGACAATTGTTTGAATTCACTCATTTTTGGAGCGTGCATAACCCATCTGTCATTATTATATATCATAGGCTGCCATCTAAGTTCACGCCATAGATATAAAATGGCGCTGCCGCTAAAAGATAAACGAAGTGCGCAAAAGAGAAACCAACACGTAGTATATGAACATTCCACGAGTGCAAAAGAGACACGATCATTTTGAAGGAGTGACAGCTTTTGAATTTGGGTAGTTAGCTTACGTACCCACGTCGTGACAGCTCTTATTTTAGCGTGGAAAATATAAAACAATCGTGAATAAAATAACTTGGGATGAAAAGGGAGAAACATGGTGTCGTGTTGTGTTCCAGATTGGACTATTACTCATATTACTTACAATGTTTACTTATATACTATTTACAATGTTTCGATTTTGAATATGAATAATTTTGGGATATTTTTGTGGTTTATTATTTCATATTCAACACTTTATTATTATTCAAATAAACCGTCTCAATGACACTTGACAACCGTGACAGCCTATTACATGCACTCACACATGCACATCATTATGTCATTAAAATTATTGCCAGTGTAAGAAATTAGTTCCAATGAAATTCCGCAATATGGCGCATGATCATATATTTCTGGTCAGGCTTTAATACTCTTATTTAAGGCTATTGTTGTCCTGAAAATCAATAAAAAAATAAAAGCGCCGTTTTCTTTTCCATAATAGACGGAGAGCTGGCCACGTCAGATATGACACAATAATGAGAGCAACGAAACCCCTCTAGTTAGTTTGCTATACTATGCTTATTTCTAGATCCGGACATCTGGCAGCTGTAAAGTGGTGGAGGTCAAAGAATGCAAATAACTTGAAGAAATCAAATCCTAGAGTTCTGGGCTTGATGCAATATTATGGGAAATTATGTAATTAATTAGATTATATCATTTCCAGAAGTTTCTGTTGGGGGAAAGTAGTGCCAAATGATGTATAATACAATTTTTACTTAGTCGCCTACTGTTTTTGTTTCCGCAATGATATACAATGGTTTTGATTCTAATGTTAAAATATAGGCCCTGTGCTCTATAAATAACACAACTTTGGCAGTTTTTACCTATTTTGGTATTATTTTTTTTAACTTAAAAACTTTGTTGGTCTGTCACTCTGACCTCCACCCATTAAAAGCTGCCAGGTGCCCGGATCTAGCAATAAGGACGGTAAAGTAGTCTAACTAGGTAGGTTTCATTGCTCTCATTATTGTGTCATATCTGACGTGGCCAGCTCTTAGACCATAAGGGTTCCAAAAATTTAGGAGATTTATTTTTATGTAACGTTATACACAGTTTTTCAACAATAGTATAAGCGATATCGTGCGCACGAACGAATGTGAGTGCGCATAAGGAAGCTGAGCTATTCGTCATGTCTGTCTGTCTGTCTGTCCGTCCGTATGTCACAGCCATTTTACTCGGAAACTATACGACGTATCTGAATAAAATGTACACATAAGGTGCATTTTGTATGCAGCTACTTAGTTATGTAGTTAAATTTGAAAAAAAAATTTTAGGCGGGGCGCTAACTAAATGTACCTTATGTAACTAAATTGAAAAAAAAAAAAATCCCTAATATTAACATGTGACACATCAATCGATAGGTTTTTAAAAATATCATTGAGGTTTTTTTGACCATTTTGTGATTAAGTAATTTTTTTCTGAAATAATCAATTCGTAAGTCAGAAAAATTGTGTCCTCCCCTTTTGAACCGTAAGTCCAAAAGATATGAAAAAATTTGAGGAGATGCGCCTTATCATATACTTTCTACGAAAATTGTTTTGAACATTATCGGTTCAGCCATTTTTGAGTTATCTCCAAAAAACTTCTTCCATAGGCATCAGATACGACCTTTTCGTATTAGTTTGGTTCTTATTCCATTGAAGGTACAGAACCCTCATATGCGTGGTCCGACACGCACTTGGCCGGTTTTAAACACACTTGCGGGGAAAAAACAGAAAAGTTTAATTAATAACTTTTGACAAATACGTTAGTTGTCAGGATGTTTACAGGATAGCGCTACTTACTTACCTATCATAATTAAATTTAACTGACCTTTGTTGTGATGTTATTGACTGGAATTATTTTAAAGCATTTCATAAAATGCAGCAGTTCACATTTACTGTCCATTAAGTTATAATGTCCCGCACGGTTGACTTCTACGGTTAAAAACGAGGCGGCAAAGTGCCTAGTTTATGGTCAGATAAAAATTAAAAAGTTACAGAAATTGCAGGCTCGATTTCGTGACAAAAATGTTGCATATAAATTCCATTTTTATCGACACAAACTTTTTAAATAGTTCAACAGCCATACAAAAATAAAGGCAAAGGTCCTAAACAGCCGAAACGTAACATTGATATTTATTATTTATAAATTATAAATATTATAATGTTGGTACCGCGACTTTTTAGTTATCTCAAATAGCTTGAACTAATTTCAGAAGAAAAATACACTTCCCACTTTTCATTAAAAAGATATATAGGCGGCAAAACTGAGCGTGTACCGCGAACATTTTTCTACTATATATATGTCTCTGTCACTCAAAAAGGCAAACAATGGAGATGGAGATATATCTCCATCTCCATTGTTTGCCTTTTTGAGTCATATATGATTCGATTCGAAATTCGATGTTCATGGTAGCGATAACCTAGAGGTTGTTCTGAGGTACATTTTCTATGTCCATATTGAGTGTTGTCCATCAACGTCGTGGGGTGGGATTTGGCTGTTTGGACTATTTTTGAATGTGGCTTCGTATTCAAGTAAACGGACTCCTAAAGTCGTCCGCTTAATCATAATACTCAGCCAGCAATCTGCTACTTCGCCTCCTCGACAATAATGTACTATTATTACATGTAATTTTCACTAGATTTTTATGACAACATTTTACTAATATGAATGACAATTTTGAAATCTATATGGAGGTTAAATTAACACTAAAGTTGGTTTCTTATTCAATTAAAATATACATAGTTTAAATAAGTAAAACTCAATGAGAACATCTTCGTCCATTGAGAACCATTGAACAATTTCGTCAACATAGTAACTTGACCCATAGCTTAATTGGTAAAGCGATCGAGCCCCTGCAAGGCGTATCGATGCAGGTTCAAGTCTTGCTGGGTTTTGTTATTTTTTAAATGTTTTCAATGTTTGTATTTGATTTAATAACAATCTAAAATAAAGTGTAATATGTGTTTGTGAGAAAGCAAAAACATGGTTGATGATGGTGGTGAATGTATAATTTCAGAACGACACAGCATCTATAAATATAACAGTGCTGAACGTGAACGAGTGGGAGCCACGCTTCAAGTACCCGCAGTACGAGTTCCGCGTGGAGGCGGGAGCGGCCGGCGCGGGCGGGCTGCTGCCCGTGGGCCGCCTCGACGTGTTCGACGGCGACGCGGGCGACAACGTCACGCTCACGCTACGCGGCTCCGACGCCAGGTCAGACCTCGTCACAACACTACGTGTACAGACAGTCACACACAGTACGAGTTCCGCGTGGAAGCGAGCGCGGCCGGCTTCTTCTATCCAAATCACATTGTTGGATTCCACCAAGGCCATGTCCTTAGGCCATTTCTTTTCAGCACGATATTATATGAAGTACCGGAGAGCATTAGAGACGGACATGAGCGTGAAGGTAGCCCTTTGCGATTGCGGTAGGACCTTTGAGGTAGACTGGTGCGATGACTTCGTGTGGTAAAAGTTAAGGAATACCCTCGTGCATTTATTTTATATGAATAGAAGACAATTACTGGGAGCTCATTTATATATAAATAGTTTTAAACAAAAAAAAACCGACTTCACTTAGCCTTCACCTTTCCAAAAGTAAATGTCCGAGCTACTGTAAAAAACACTCAAATCACTATAGGTGTGCCTATAATATTTGAAGGTTCCCTCGATTTCTCCAGGATGCCATCATCAGATTCTGACTTGATGACAATGGGGCCAAACGTGAAGTATACTCTTTCACACAAAAAAATAATATTGGTCCAGGTGTCTTGGAATAATCGGTGAACATACATAATAATAAAAAACAAGCAAAATCAAAGATCCTGACGAATTGAGAATCTCTTCGTTCGAAATCTTGTAGTCGGTTGGGAAACAAAGTCGTTTTGGTTACACTATTTGTAACTCGAGAACGGCGGAACCAACGTTAATAAGGTTGGATTTTTTGGATTTATCACCGCCCCGAATGGCAGACTAACTTAAAGTATTGGAGACAAAAAAAACATGGTCTATAGAAGTGAAGTAAGTAAGTTAATCAATAGAGGAGTCGCTGAAGACAGAGCTGGCGGGATGAATAGAAGTAGAGTAGGGTGTAAGACGGTGAGACTGGCGTAGGAATCAATGGGAATAGGGTTAGAGTCGATAGGAATGAATTAGGAGTCAGTGGGTGAAGAGTAAAAGAGAGTGAAAGAGTGGTGGGAGACGGTGGGATTGGGAGGATGGTATGAGTCACTGGTAGTGGGGAAAGAGAAGATATGACTGGCGTAGGAATGAATTTGAGCTCGATGGGAGTCGGTGGTAGTCGGCGGTACGAAGTTCGCCGGGTCAGCTAGTCCTATATAAAACTAAACGTAAACGTAGCGAAGACTCGACTATATGGCCTACCACGGTAGGTAACGGTTCCCTGTTTGTGCGCATAGGCGAAGACGTGGTTGAGCGTACGAGTAGATAGATAAATAAATGGTTGAGCGTACGGACCAGTTTGAATATTTGTGATTCGTTCTTCACGCTTCCTGCATTTTTGCAGCATGAGCGAAATTTCTTGAGATGACTGGTATCATTTGCAACCCCAAAATGCCCATCAACGCCTGTCGCGCGCTTTCGTACGTCAGTCGTCATTTTGAAAATTGTAACTCTGCGTTGAATAAAATATTGGATAAAATTAATAAATTTAGAATTAGGACTTTTCCATGAAACAAGGTGTGAAGAAATTAAAATAACTAACATATAAAAAGGGCATAGAAGATTGGAGGTGGCATTGTGCGACAATAGTCGAAACTCAGGAAGCAACCATTGCTAAAAATCATGAGGTCAGTCGAGGAAAACGAGTAACTATATATACCAGAAAATAACTAGAACTTTCAGTTTGGAATGGAACAGGATTAGCTGCAAAGTCTGCACAAATAAGAGAGTAATGCATTTTATCCAGTAATACTCCTATTTATTATGATTTCGTTTTATCATTCGTTTCATGACTAATTCTAGGTACTTACTTATATTAAGGTTAATTGTTCGAAGTGTATTATTAATTAATAAACGCACGTGAGATATTGGTGTTTATTTATTGAATACATGAATTAAGTAGGTAGGACATGAAGGGAAACAATACAAAGGCTTGATAAAAATCTGTTGGTAGCGGGTTGGTGCTTGGTGCTTATTAAACGCGTTCAATTTTCAATATCGAGCACGTGATCCTATGCAGCAAACGTTCTTGGGCTTCATTTGGCACATATTTTCGCTTGAATTATTGTAACACTGAAAAAAAGAACTTCAAATGAGACTTTAATAAAAAACTCTTCATAACCTCAAATTCACATTTATCACGCATAAGTTATATCTTAGCTGTACCTATAGACATAAACAAAAACGAAGATGAGTGACGTTCGTTGTAAACAAAACTGAAATGTGGTCCTGCACACCGCTATAATGTATGTGCATCATGGGCAAAAGAGCTAAACCTATATAGTTAACATGGGTATGCAAGGGAGACCTCCATATTTTGCGCATTGCACAAAGTGTGACTGAGAGACTCTGCCACACGACTAATTCAATATAGGTGCCGGAACCTATGTTTGATGGCACACAATCGAGCGGCCTGGTACCATATCTCCCTTTTTGTATAAATCAATGGCTGTACTTTCCTTAATATGAGGGGCTGGGCTTTACATTGATTTAGTACCTTTATTGAAAGGTGGCTAGTCGGCGACTGATGATATATAGTGCAGTAAAACACTTCGTAATTTGCATTAACACGTTTAATTTTGCAGATTAAGTAAATTATTTAAAATTAGCAATTTGGTCCTTCGAGCCGGATAGAATGTAATTAAATTACAATAATCAGATTATTTAAAATTAGTACTTTACATAAAAATGACGATAACGATATCTATGTAAAGATATTTCACATTCAGTAATTTCCTTAGTGGATAGAATGTAATTAAATTACAATAATCAGATTATTTAAAATTAGCACTACACATAAAAATGACGATAACGATATCGATATAAAGATGTTTCACATTCAATAATTTCATTAGTATCGTAGACCCGGATAGAATGTAATTAAATTACAATAATCAGATTATTTAAAATTAGCACTTCACATAAAAATGACTATAATGATATAGATATAAAGATATTTAACATTCAATAATTACCTTAGTATCGTAAACGTCTACTTTCCGCACGAAAGGAAAATAGTACTAGCAAAATAGTAAGTACAAATAAAGACGGCTGGTAATTTGGCTGCGGGGAAAGTAATGGATTAATGAGACGAGTAATATGGATGGTGACGGATCATTCGCTGGATGAGAGTAGCCTAAATTCAAGAGCCAGGTCTTTGTACGCCCGTCAAATGAGGCAATTAGAATTTTGGGGATTTAGGGTTAATATAAAAATGCGAATCGCAGATATGTAAGAATGGTAACAACAATATAGAACTAAAGCACGGCAAATAAAATACGAAGTCCCCAATTAAACTCTAGAACACTTCACGGAGCGACACGCCGCTTTCACTTGGTGAGCTACTTGGAATGCGGGCTCGTGTCCTTTAGAGGCGACGGGCGGCCGTATTCCAGGGCGATGCGCCGCACAGTGTGGAATTTTACATAAAAATCGGACATGGGTTAAATAATGGCGTAATATAAAGCTCAATTAATACTGAGTATAAATATGTATCCCCACAAATTAATTCCTTATAGTTTTCAAGAAATCACATTTTTAAGATTGCTTTCAGAAACTCCAAAAAAATCATAGAAGTGGTAATATTTCATGAATACGTGCCTTTATAAACTTTCGTGTAATATTAAACGTTATATCTCTTCCGACTGATAATTTTAAGACCAAAAATATCCTTAAAAAAATATTCTGATATGAGAAATTTGCAATTTAGTAGTCAAACTATTTAATTTTTTTTAATAAAAATCTAAAGGTATGCGGAATTAATTCTTAACTAGAGATCTTCTTTATACCATATTTAGTCGACATTATTAATTTGAATAACGTTTATGAAAGGGTTTAGTATTTAAAGCAATTTAAATATTTGTGTTAGGGCTGCTACTTGGTAAAGCGCCTGATACATCTAACATAGCAAAGTTACCACATAGCATTTTATTATTACGAAAAGGGTACATAATTAAAAAAACTTGACGTTAACCACCATTTGTGTATTGGAGTCTATTGGAATTAGAGGACTCAGAGATTGAGAAATTGTGTACGTACCTACAAAACCTACTTAATTTAAATTAGACAAAAGTGACATGGGCGTGATAGACGAAGTAATTCAAATCCTAGAAAACTTTCATATAGGTATCAGGATCATTCAGGTATCAGAAGAGATCTTATTCTCACTTTCTCACTCACTTTTTTTCCTTTAAAAACAGTATGGGAAAATGTCGCTTTATTCACACGTGTGCAAAATAATTTAGTAAAAGTTTTGACTTGTTTCTTCACGCGTTAGCTTGTAGGATAGAGTTTTACCTTGCCTATGCACATTTTTTTTTTCATTCCATAGAGCGTTTGCATCACAAAGTTTTGTGACAATATTTTTTTTAAGACAAGCTTTTATCACCGACTATACTTTTCTTTCCACAGGTTTGTTAGAATCGTCTCGATAAGTAGTAGACGAGACGACCGTCTACTACTTATCGAGACGATTCTAACAAACCTCTAAGCACAATGAATGCATTGTTTTATATAACCTAGTCCTTATAGCTACCTCCAGATCTCCATCATCAGACCAGCTTGATGGTACCAAAACAATGTAATGTCATCTGAGTTAAGTATCTACACTATATTTCAGCTCAATTGGGCAGCAGGAAATGGGTCAAATTGAAGCACCGTGAAGTCCTCGATCTATACGTATGGTGTCCAATAACAGACTACCTACTAACCTACTAATAATAACCTATGATATATAATAATGACAGATGGGTTATGCACGCTCCAAAAGTGAAGCACTTAATATGAGTGAATTCAAACAACTGTCGCTAGTCACGCTCCTGCAAGCGAGAGATGCGGACGTGTGAATGAGCTCCCGTCACCCGCGTGGGAAAGAGACAAACTGTAATTTTCTAACAATGAGAGTGACAAAGATGTAATGACTGTCAAAATAGATAAACATAAAAGAATCGTTGTTAGGTTATGGCATAACTCTGGAAGTATTTTTTGTGCTCATTTTGTTAGAGTATAACCCATCCATAGTAAATATATATCCATCCATAGTTAGGTTATTTTACAGTAATTACTGTTATTCGATTTATTAAACTTACTGTTTTATTAAACTAAATGTCGTGTGACAACCCTAAAGATCAGAATTATCAGAAAAACATAGAACTTTAATAGCTTCCAAATCCAGAGACGATAATTAATGAATTTTTGATATGATTTTTTAAGTAAGTAAAAGATTTTTTTTTTCTTGAAACTAACTTCGCTTACAGTATCAAAAGGTAATAAGACAGATATTTAGTTTTTTTACACAAAGTACAATATCTTTGTTATTTAAGTATAAGGAACATTGCTATTTGAAACTTAAATACTGTGTAACAATATACTGACGATAAGCAGTAAAGTTCAAGCCAATAATTAAAGCATTTGGAGAAAATTAAGAATTTCACTTTTAGAAAAAAAATTAAGTCGGCACATTAATATGAATATCTTAAAAAGTATCATTAATTTGCAAAGACAGACCTTGCTATTTCGTCGAACACCTCTAAAGCTATCTATTAATGCCATAAACTGCCTCCGGTTAATGGCATGTCCGATTTTGATGTAAAATTTCACACTGTGCGCCGGTTTCACCTGGTGAGCCACTCGGAATGCGGGCTCGAGTTCTTTAGAGGCACTGGCGGCCGTATTCCAAGGCGATAAGCCGGTTTCACCTGGTGAGCCACGCGTAATGCGGGCTCGAGTTCTTTAGAAGCGACTGGCGGCCGTATTCCAAGACGATACACCGGTTTCCAATATCTGCGTTGGACAGTATCGCAGTTTCGGCCGCAAACGCTTGACGCCCCTCCGACGCGGTACACGAACGCATTTGGCGTTGGATATCAAAAAAATACTAATTCCAATCACACCCAACAAATAATAAAACTCAGATTAAAATAGGAAAAAAGGGATGTCAAAATGGATTCGGACAACTGCACAGCTCGAGGTTCACAATCTATCTGTCTTCTCGACTAAAACAAAAACTATTCCAAACTCCTACAAAGTTTGAATTTAAAATTGATGCGAATATCCTCTTTTCTCTGTCGTCAGCTTCTTTCAAAATAAAAAAAGGACACATCATATTTTGATATCGGCGCCACCTAACTATAAGTAGACGAACCACGATCTAATCTACCCTAACTCGCGCAACTTGGCCGGTAAACAAAATTAATAGCGCGGATAGTCCGAAGGGGCGCCGCGAGATGTAGCTGGCGTTCTTTCGGCATGCTACAATAGACAATGAAGTAGCTCTGAAAAATGACCCCACAAAAAGTGAGCCGCGGGGGGCGGGGCTTACAAAGTGAGCCGCCAAGCCGTTTAGTTTACAAATGGCGGTTCAGTGACACGGTGGTAGTGAAGTTTATCAGAAAATTAAATAATTTAGTAAACATGCCTTCTTGCGCCGTAAAATGGTGTCAGAGTAGAACTGGAAAACATAATAAAAAAGACGGGCTCACTTATCATACGTAAGTTTAGCCGAAAACATATGATTATAAATTTATTTTACCGGGTAATTTTATATGGGGATGATGCTATGCCAACTTTTGAACAACCATTAAAACTTCTTACGATCATTTTTTATTACTTTTTAATGAGATAAATGTTTTGATTTAAGTTAAATACTCAAGTTTACATCTTATTTTTCATAACACGCAGATAAAGTTAATAGTATACATTATGCCTCTGATCATGGGCTTTAAATGTAAGGATCGATTTTGCTCATAAACTACAACTTTTGAAAATAACTGGATTTGAAAAAAAAAAACATACAATTCAAGACTTATTTGAGCATGAATTTACTGCAAAATCATCAGTTGTTGAAGTGTGACAGACGATGTCAGTTGCTTCATTGTATGTGGTATAAGGAAATAGTATTTATAAAATAAAATAAATAAATATTATGGGTCAATCTTACACAAATCCACCTAGTCCCACAGTAAAGCTCAATAAGGCTTGTGCTGCGGGTACTAGGCGACAATATATATCAACTAATAACGTGCTAGTTGATTAGTGACTACTCGTTATACTTATTTGCGTATTTTTTGCATGCATTAATGTTCCCACCCTCCCACCGCAAAAACAAATACGCCAACAAATACAACAAACCACCACCAATAATACCAAAACTCGACACGTGTTTCGCCTCTCTACGAGGCATCCTCAGGAGATGTTGTCGGTCTGACGTCCGGCAACCGAAACACCCATTCGGTTGCCGGACGTCAGACCGAAGCACCGAGCAAAAAATACGCAAATAAGTATAACGGGTAGTCACTAATCAACTAGCACGTTATTAGACCGCGGAATAACAAAGCAATATTATTGTAGTTGATATTATGGACTTCCGCAAAGTAACGCCAGATTCCATTAATGACAATATATATAAAAGACAATACAGATAAATACTTAAATAAATACAAAGAAAACATCCATAACTCAGGAACAAATATCCGTGATAAACACACAAATAAATGCTCTGACCAGGATGCGAACCTGGGACCTCCTGCTTCATAGGCAGGGTCACGACCGACTAGGTTAGGAGGCCGTTAAATTTAGTTTATAGAAACCAAGTATTATCATAAAATAACTTTTATTCAAATAGTTGTAGACTAAAAAGTAGCTCAGTTTAAGGAGCACATTGAGCACAATCAGTCCTCGCATTTAAAGCTCCACGGTCAAAGACAGGCTGTACGTGTATAGGCTGTTTATGGAAATGAGGGATACCTGATAGTCAAAGAAATCAAAGATAAATTTTAATTGACATATTTAAATGAAATAAAACGACTAAAAACGGATTATATGGCGTATACTAAATTCAGTTTATCTCCTGACTTTACTACGTATTCCCCGAGTATTCTATATGCACAATATAATTTTTGACGGGTATAAATATATTTTTCTCAGTTGACCCGTAACCATGAACGTTGATCCGCGCCTGGTGTGACATAAGAGTATTGCGGCAAACGTATTAAGCAAGTAACCAGTGAAGTGACCAAGTATCTGCTTATTTACTTTATTCAAACCTCTTACAACAAAAAATATACATTCGAAAATTGCTCTCTATTTTATGAAACCGTCCACTAATAATGCGTTTCCAATGTCACTGTTGCCTTGTCATTTTCAAGTGTCAGTGCTACAACGAATCACAGCAAAATAATTTTGCGATTGACCAATCGTATTTTAAGTAATAGTTGTAATTGAAAAGACTAATATTTTGACGCGTTTGATTGGCAGCGTAGTGAGCATGCGTATACCGAGTTGTTTCCCAGTTTCACGCTGACGGTTTGTTTGAAGTTATACGTCTAGATATATCATCAGTCGCCGTGGCTAGTAAGTAAAGTAATATCTTTAATAAATGATATAAAACACAATCTGAAACTTATGTATGTAAGTAATCAAAATGTAAGTAAAATTAAAAAGCTACATGCCACAGATAAAACAAAAGTTATGCACAACTTTCGAATTATTGGAAGACAGGTTGTTGACAACCCGCGATTTTTCAAATTTGCCGCGCTTTTCTACTGGCAGAAATGGTTTGCCAGACTGTATTATCGCAATTTTAGGGGTCGTTACAATACCATTTCTGGTCAAACCACGTCATGCCCTTTTTTATCTTTGCGCGTATGTTAATTAAAGGATGATTTAATTTTTTTGTATCATTTTAAATTATGGTTGTATTCCGAATAAGTCTCTGTCTTCCATGCCTAACCTGTCTAAGAATTAATAAAATGGCGAACGAACTTTGTCTTTTTTTTTGTTTTCATTTGTGATGTAAAACATTGTGTGTAACTCGGGGGTAAGAACATTGCAAACTGATGTCACATCACTCTGGCAATGAAGTCGTGATTAGAATCTCGTTAGTATACTGTTATCTTACCCCCCCACGTTACACAATTCTACAGTCGCCGTAAAATATATCTGAACATGCACTTATCGCCTTGACAATAGAAGCCTTGTTCAGATATTTGTGACCACCTTGGCCGTTCCGATATATTTAATGGCGACTGTACTACTTAACTATATTTGGTTTAAAACTGTCCGTTTGTCGCAGCATGTTCTACATAAACGACGTGGGCGAGATGTTCATGCGGCAGAACGCGCTGTCGGTGCTCAACACCAGCGTGCTGCACGTCGTGGCCACCGCCGTCGATTCGGGCTCCCCGCCGCGGCAGGTAACAATAGTGTTGACTGTCGGCGTGTCGCAGCATGTTCTACATAAACGACGTGGGCGAGATTTTCATGCCACAGAACGCGCTGTCGTTGCTCAACACCAGCGTGCTGCACATCGTGGTCACCGTCGCCGACTCGGGCTCCCCGCCGCGACAGGTAACAATAGTGTTGACTGTCGGCGTGTCGCCAGCATGTTCTACATAAACGACGTGGGCGAGATTGTCATGTGGCAGAACGCGCTGTCGGTGCTCAACACCAGCGTGCTGCACGTCGTGGCCACCGTCGCCGACTCGGGCTCTCCGCCGCGACAGGTAACAATAGTGTTGACTGTCGGCGTGTCGCAGCATGTTCTACATAAACGACGTGGGCGAGATTTTCATGCGGCAGAACGCGCTGTCGGTGCTCAACACCAGCGTGCTGCACGTCGTGGCCACCGTCGCCGACTCGGGCTCCCCGCCGCGACAGGTAACAATAGTGTTGACTGTCGGCGTGTCGCAGCATGTTCTACATAAACGACGTGGGCGAGATTTTCATGCGGCAGAACGCGCTGTCGGTGCTCAACACCAGCGTGCTGCACGTCGTGGCCACCGTCGCCGACTCGGGCTCCCCGCCGCGACAGGTAACAATAGTGTTGACTGTCGGCGTGTCGCAGCATGTTCTACATAAACGACGTGGGCGAGATTTTCATGCGGCAGAACGCGCTGTCGGTGCTCAACACCAGCGTGCTGCACGTCGTGGCCACCGTCGCCGGCTCGGGCTCCCCGCCGCGACAGGTAACAATAGTGTCGACTGTCGGCGTGTCGCAAGCATGTTCTACATAAACGACGTGGGCGAGATTTTCATGCGGCAGAACGCGCTGTCGGTGCTCAACACCAGCGTGCTGCACGTCGTGGCCACCGTCGCCGACTCGGGCTCCCCGCCGCGACAGGTAACAATAGTGTTGACTGTCGGTGTGTCGCAGCATGTTCTACATAAACGACGTGGGCGAGATTTTCATGCGGCAGAACGCGGTGTCGGCGCTCAACACCATCGTGTTGCACGTCGTGGTGACCGCCGTCGACTCGGGCTTCCCGCCGCGACAGGTAACAATACTATTGACTGTCGGTGTGTCGCAGCATGTTCTGCATAAACGACGCGGGCGAGATGTTCATGCGGCAGAATAAGAGGCACAACTTTTGTAGAAAATGTGATGTGGCAGTCTGGCTTTAGCCGTATAATCATATTATATACAGATTTACAAGTTGCTCATTTTCGCACAATTTCGAAGATAGCACTGTGTCCGTGAACATGTTAACGATCACTGCACCATCCGCGCGTAACTTGGCACATTATCCTCGTTATTAATTTTTCACGCTACTGTTCGGAAATGTGACAAAAGATGGTCAAAATCCAAGCTGGAAAGTAAGCATTTGCTGTAGCACCTGAACCACCACCACAGCAATGTTATTGTAGCGATGAAATGTCATTAGTTGGAAAGTAAATTGTCCAGTTATGTCATTGCATTCATTAAAAACATTAAAAGGTCTTTTTTTGGCACAACTATATGTTTCAAAAATAAAATAAGGTTGTTTATCGGGCCAACTACCTGTTTAAAAAAAAAAGAAACGTCAAAACCATTTATTCACCCTTAAGGCGTTTTTACTTTTTTAGCCGTTTGTGGTTTTCTATCAAAAACGCCTCTAAGTAATGAGTCGGTTTGAAGCAAACAACAGAAAAACGCTTCTTGAAAGTGAAAAAATAAAATAAGGCGGGAATGGAATACTGAATTGGATATTCTATTAAAGCATTTATATTATTATGATATGACAAATGTTTTTTTTTATTTCCTCACAGTAGTCGTGAAAAGCACTATGTAATATCTCGGCCGAAAGCGCTATAGGTGGACTCGTATCTTCGAGGGCCTCCCCTGGCGGGTCGGCCCTCGAACTAACTCGATCCACCTATAGCTTACTTTCAAGCCTCTACAACAATGTACTATACCTTATCGTTGTCAGACGTCGGTGCCGGTGATCGTGCACGTGGGCGCGCGGCTGCTGTCGCGCGAGCGTGGCGGCGGCGCGCTCGTGTTCGCCGGCGCCCTCGCGCTCGGCGCGCTCGTGCTGCTAGCGCTGATCGCGCTGGCGCTCGCCTACATCTACCGCAAGTGAGTTCTTTATATCCCTTCACTGCAAATTAACTAGTAGTCCGCCTCGAACAAAGAACTCGCGATTCATGCAAACGAGTTGACCAATGTAACAAAACCCCTTAACAAAACTCTTTTAGGCCTTCTAATTTCAGAACCCCTTGGTCAATCCACCTCATATAAGAACTCTCTAATTATACTTATCTCTGCTACAACCCCTACAAATATCATGAATATCAGAAAAACAGATTTTCGCGTCGCATTCCTGAATCAGTGCACCTGAAGGCGCATCTCTCATTACTAAATACCAGAGCCCCGCACACCTACGATACCCGTACTGTTTCAAAACTTAATGACAAACGCCAGATCAGCATGCATATAATTTAAATCAACCGGAGATAAACGTTAGGTATCACGTTTATCTCCAGCCTCAAGCAAGCAAGAGCTGCATTTTGATCTTCAACAATATTTTTCGTTTAAGTTATACCTATAATGCAGGACACAATTGTTAAAAAAGTCAAAGTTGAAGTTTACAAAGCGATAAAGGCAGCAAAAAGATCCACGGTACGCACAGTAGGTTTGACAAATTGACAAAGTAGGTTGTTAGGTTGACATGACACAAAACAACGCGACGGATGTAGAGTTAACTATCGAATGGAATTGCAAGGAAAACTAAACATACGAATATCTTTTGAAATACTTAACTGATTGAATAATAAATACTGAAGATTAATTGGCATAAAAATCATTTGGGGTGTCTGGAGTTTCCAGTGGGTCAAGTAGCACGTGGTATAAGGGTGCGTTTAAACAGGTGGATTTTCTTTTGGGTCAGTGAGGGCAACTGCCAGATCTCGTACCGCCACGTGAAAATGGTCTTTAAAGACCTTCCCACGATTTTACATTAAAGAAGATTGGCGTTTACAGATTTTGGTAAAAACATACAGGTTGCGAGAAAAAAATAATTTTTGACAAACTTTTATTTTTATGCCAATCGATCTCATTCCTATCCAGGATCAAAATCTTGTATGGGATCAAACAAAAAATTCGGCTATAAAAGCCCCAAATCGAGGAACTCATTTCCCATACAATTTGTATGAAAATGAAAACTAATATTTTTCACATTGTGTTTTTTATGCCAATCGATTACATTTCTATCCTGTATCAATAGTGTCCTATGGGTCAACTTACGGTGATGTACTAAAAAGCCACAATTTGAAGAAAACATGATTAACATCATGCTCATCCATGCTGTTACTGTCGTCTTACTGATTGGCGTGATAGAAAAAATTGAATCTAATTTCAATTTTTCTCCGTAGTATGGAAAAAGTTATCTTTAATTTGTGGCTTTTTAGTACATTACCGTAAGCCCTAGAAAACGATTTATTATATATTTAACCCCTCTAAATAAGTAGCATTATGTTGTGCCGCAGTAGAATGACTTTAGAAAACATTAACTTGTTCAAGGCAATCATCACACGATTTTCATTAAGCTAATGGTCAAACGACATAAATCAACGTTAACGCAGCAATTTCCTCGCGAGGCGGTGCATCAGGTGTGGCCCCGCCTAATCATGTTTTCAATATTTTGGCTTTACCTCCGCCCCGAATAGGAGAATAACTATTAAAATATTGGAGATCAAACATTGAAATTTGGTAATGGAAGTGAAATAAGTCAGTCAATAGGAGTGGCTGAAGATAATGATAGGAGTGGGGTGTAAGACGCTGAGAGTCAGTGGGAATGGAGTTAGAGTCGGGAATGAATTAGGTATCGACGGAAGATGGATAGACATGAGTGGGAGGGTAGGAAGAGTGGTGGGAGACGGTAGGACTGACGTACGAATCAGTACAAGCGGAGTAAGAGACGGTAGGACTAGCGTAGGAGTGAAGTTGAGGTCGATGGGAGTCGGTGGTAGTTGGCAGTACGAAGTTCGCTGTCCAATCTAAAACTAAACGTAGCGAAGACTTGACTATACAGCCTACCACATAGGTAATGATGCCTTGTCTGTACGCATAGGAAGACGTGGTTGAGCGTATGGACCAGTTTGAATATTTGTGATCCGTTCTTCACGCTTCATGCATTTTTGCAGCATCAGCGAAATGCCGTGAGATGACTGGTATCATTTGCGACCTCAAAATGCCGATCAAGTTGAAAGGATTGGGCTGGAGGCCTGGCGGACGGATAATTAAGTTTGTGGCATCATATCTGTTTCTTGCTGTATCGACTGGCTTCATCTAGAAGTTCGCACAGAATCGAAGTCAAAATCCGATATAGAAACTTGACACCTTCATTACTTTAGGGATACAATGTTACCGGAAAATGGCTGTCTTTTAAATGGCGGGGTAAATACATACTGGCTGATATGAAAAGTGGTAGTCAGAAAACATTTACGTGGAATTGTATAGAGGGTAGGAGTTAAGTTGCAAGTGTCTAGATGTAAGCTGTAAATAACAGTTTCAAATTTCTCCAGAGTGGCGCTAGTGTAGCTAGAGAATATGAAATGAATTTAACAGTTATATTGACAGAGTGAAGTTGGCTGATATTTTCACCCGGTTATAAAGTTTAACTGTGGTTAAGGGAGAAATGTACGAATTAACTCCCCTTTATCCCCCCCATCCCATCTTTTGTATACAGATATTTTCCTCAATACATCTACATTTTCATTACCGGATTTTCATTTTTAATTATTATACTTCATTAATTATTCATAAGGTTGACAATAAGAATAAGACTTATAAAACACAGATAGGTTCAAATAATATAAGAACATTTATGGTGGTAATGTCAATCGTGTACACATTTGTAAAAACTTGACATCTAAATTGACCCACAAAGCTGCAATATCCTTTCCTCAATAATAACTCATATCAAACATTGCCTGGCTTGAAAAACAACGACCTTCCAACTAAGAGATTTCTAAATTTAATTACTTCTAATGAGAGAAAGGTGAGCATTATTAAGACTGATTTCTCGGAGTTATAGATAGCTGTTTGTTAAAATCACTATTTTGTTAAGCCACGCAACGTTTACCAAGTTACTAGGAAATGATCAAAGTAGGCAATGTAAAGTGGTTCCAACATCTGATTAAATATTTGTGTACAGTCGACGTTCAAAATCGTCACCGAGCGCGGCCCCGAGCAAGAGTAATTTCGTGGTCCCGGAAAAGCCGCCGGCGGCGGCGGCGGCGGCGGGGGCGGCGGGGGCGGCGGGCGCGCTCGGCGCCGCCAGCTCGGGCTCGCTGCTCAGCGTCAGCGCCGGCGCCAGCACCATCCTCGCCAACTCCACCAGCAGCCTCGACCTGCGCGACCCCACCGCCACGCACTCCAGAAGTCAGTATCGCTAATAAAACTCTTCCATATACGAGGGGGGGTTCAAAAATTCGCGAAATAAAATGATTGCAATGTAAATGAAACAATGGAAGTATTTTTCTTTTTCAATATAATTACCCTCGAGTTTAATGCACTTTTTTGATCGGGCAATTAATTTATATAAACCATCAAAAAAATATTTTTTGTCTTTGCCCTCAAAATGAGCCGAAATTGCCTCCTTCACTTCTTCATCGGTATGAAATTTTCTTCCTCGTAGTTCTTTTTTTAAATTTGGGAACAAATAATAGTCGCTGGGAGCCCGGTCCGGGCTGTAGGGTGGGTGAACCAGCGGTTCGAAGCCGCACTTGTTAAGAGCAGCAATCGCAATATGGCTCTTGTGAACCGGTGCATTGTCATGTAATAGCAACACACCCTTCGACAGCTTTCCCCGCCTTTTTTCTTTAATGGCTTCTCGTAGTCTTTCTAATAGTGTTGCGTAATATGTCCCAGTTATGGTGACACCCTTATCTTTGTAGTCGATCATAAGAATCCCTTTTGAATCCCAAAAAATAGTAGCCATCAGCTTTCCAGCCGATTCTGACACCCTGAACTTTTTCGGAGGGGGTGCACCCTTCTTATGCCACTGCATAGACTCTTGCTTCGACTCAGGTTCAAAGTGATGAACCCAAGTTTCATCTTCAGTCACAATTCGTTCCAATATGTGGGCAGGGTGATCTCCGCATAAGTTTATAAAAAGCTTGGATGCATCAACTCGGTCTTCCATCTGCAGCGGTTTAAGCATTCGCGGTACCCACCTTGCACTCACTTTTGTCATGCCAAGATGGTCATGTAAGATCCTTAATATTGTTGTATCTGATACTCCAACTAATGCAGTTAATTGTTTCTTTTTAAGACGAGCATCTTCTTGTACGAATTTTTCAACTTTTTGTACGATATCAGACGATGTGGCTTCAATAGGCCTTCCTGGGCGAGGGTCATCTTCAATTGACTCTCTGCCATGTTTGAAGAGGCTATGCCACTTGTAAATCATGGTTTTACTAGGGCACTGGTCGCCGTAGACAGCTACCATTTCATTCATTATAATTTGCGGAGGCTTTCCTTGCTTAGATAGGAATTTTATCACAGCACGATATTCAATTTGCTCCATATTCGCACGTTTATTCCGAAATAATTCGTGTGAAAGGCAATATTTTAAAAACAAATGACGGTTATGGCTTGACATTTGACTTATTTTTTTCTAAAGAGTTCTCATACACAATGAGCAAAAAGGTTTTGCAACATTTTACCTCCTTCTGCTTCGTTCCGCGGATTTTTGAACCCCCCCTCGTAAGTACAGAAATTTGTATAACGTCCCTCGCTTTCATTGTCCTTAACTACAATATAATCGTATTGTAATCAGGTGCTTTACTTACAGCCAATTGATCGATATCAGTCCAGTTAACCTAATACCTTCTTAACGACCAGCTTATATTAGTGGTAAATATTTCCTAAATTTACATTTAAATATTATTTCTCATTTCGGTTCCATTGAACTACCTACATAAATTCAATATGTGTCATTGTATAACCAGATGCTACAGTGACCCGGCACTCGGCCCGGTACCCCAAGGGCAAGGTGGCCCCGGCGCCGCCCGAGGCGCCGAGCGTGGCCCTCATGTCCGACCACCTGCAGCGCGCTGGCGGCCGCTCCGGCGTGGCGTGGCCGAGCGCCACCATACCCGCGCGCGTCAAGAAGCTCAGCTGGGACGACGGAGACCGGGTGTGTATTACCATCGTGTAACACACGCTACAGTGACCCGGCACTCGGCCCGGTACCCCAAGGGCAAGGTGGCCCCGGCGCCGCCCGAGGCGCCGAGCGTGGCCCTCATGTCCGACCACCTGCAGCGCGCTGGCGGCCGCTCCGGCGTGGCGTGGCCGAGCGCCACCATACCCGCGCGCGTCAAGAAGCTCAGCTGGGACGACGGAGACCGGGTGTGTATTACCATCGTGTAACACACGCTACAGTGACCCGGCACTCGGCCCGGTACCCCAAGGGCAAGGTGGCCCCGGCGCCGCCCGAGGCGCCGAGCGTGGCCCTCATGTCCGACCACCTGCAGCGCGCTGGCGGCCGCTCCGGCGTGGCGTGGCCGAGCGCCACCATACCCGCGCGCGTCAAGAAGCTCAGCTGGGACGACGGAGACCGGGTGTGTATTACCATCGTGTAACACACGCTACAGTGACCCGGCACTCGGCCCGGTACCCCAAGGGCAAGGTGGCCCCGGCGCCGCCCGAGGCGCCGAGCGTGGCCCTCATGTCCGACCACCTGCAGCGCGCTGGCGGCCGCTCCGGCGTGGCGTGGCCGAGCGCCACCATACCCGCGCGCGTCAAGAAGCTCAGCTGGGACGACGGAGACCGGGTGTGTATTACCATCGTGTAACACACGCTACAGTGACCCGGCACTCGGCCCGGTACCCCAAGGGCAAGGTGGCCCCGGCGCCGCCCGAGGCGCCGAGCGTGGCCCTCATGTCCGACCACCTGCAGCGCGCTGGCGGCCGCTCCGGCGTGGCGTGGCCGAGCGCCACCATACCCGCGCGCGTCAAGAAGCTCAGCTGGGACGACGGAGACCGGGTGTGTATTACCATCGTGTAACACACGCTACAGTGACCCGGCACTCGGCCCGGTACCCCAAGGGCAAGGTGGCCCCGGCGCCGCCCGAGGCGCCGAGCGTGGCCCTCATGTCCGACCACCTGCAGCGCGCTGGCGGCCGCTCCGGCGTGGCGTGGCCGAGCGCCACCATACCCGCGCGCGTCAAGAAGCTCAGCTGGGACGACGGAGACCGGGTGTGTATTACCATCGTGTAACACACGCTACAGTGACCCGGCACTCGGCCCGGTACCCCAAGGGCAAGGTGGCCCCGGCGCCGCCCGAGGCGCCGAGCGTGGCCCTCATGTCCGACCACCTGCAGCGCGCTGGCGGCCGCTCCGGCGTGGCGTGGCCGAGCGCCACCATACCCGCGCGCGTCAAGAAGCTCAGCTGGGACGACGGAGACCGGGTGTGTATTACCATCGTGTAACACACGCTACAGTGACCCGGCACTCGGCCCGGTACCCCAAGGGCAAGGTGGCCCCGGCGCCGCCCGAGGCGCCGAGCGTGGCCCTCATGTCCGACCACCTGCAGCGCGCTGGCGGCCGCTCCGGCGTGGCGTGGCCGAGCGCCACCATACCCGCGCGCGTCAAGAAGCTCAGCTGGGACGACGGAGACCGGGTGTGTATTACCATCGTGTAACACACGCTACAGTGACCCGGCACTCGGCCCGGTACCCCAAGGGCAAGGTGGCCCCGGCGCCGCCCGAGGCGCCGAGCGTGGCCCTCATGTCCGACCACCTGCAGCGCGCTGGCGGCCGCTCCGGCGTGGCGTGGCCGAGCGCCACCATACCCGCGCGCGTCAAGAAGCTCAGCTGGGACGACGGAGACCGGGTGTGTATTACCATCGTGTAACACACGCTACAGTGACGCGGCACTCGGCCCGGTACCCCGAGGGCAAGGTGGCGCCGGCACCGCCCGAGGCATCTTCTGCATTCTGCTGAGAGTTTTGTTATTGCGTTGCATCGCTGCGTTTAAACACAAAAATGATTTGTCACTTATTTCTTGTGCTGATTATCCATTCCTATTTAACAGGCGTTGAACCCCAGTAGTACAGCCGAGTTCTCCAATATCTGTACACATGGACGTTCGAAAATATGTTCACAAGACTTTAAGCCCTTTTAAATAGGTGGTGTTCATATATTTTGGAACGTCCGTATGTACAGATATTGGAGAACTTGACTGTAAGTTTAGTAGCCACTTGCCAAGCTCTGGAATGTGACTAAATGCTAATATGTAATCTTGTTACAGGGTAGCGGTGAAGCAGAGGTTAACGAAGCGACCAACCCGGCTGTAGCAGAGCACATGAACCTGACGGTCTACTTTTGAGTCTTTCGACCCAATCGGCTTCGGTCATTTCGGTGATGTACCTAACTATTAAAAAATAGTTAGGCTTCTTACCTTTAAATATGGTCCTATACCGGCTGAAACCATGTAATTTGTTATTCAGCATCAATATAGCGTGCGTTGTGGGTAAAACCATCTTTATGTCATACAAGCACATACACTTTAAAGTATGCTGTTGGGTTAAAAAAGTTTATGGACAATGAAGAAAAAACTGAAATGTGTAATATATATCGGTTACCATCACAAAAGAAATATTAAGCTAGTTTGAAGTAGAAAGCACCCTCATTCATTACTATGAAACCGTGCCTGCCGATTTTTCATACTTTCTTGACGTATCAAGATCACGTATGTTCTTATCATAAAGCTCTATAAATGGAGTACGCTTCGCCTCATCTTTCCAAACAAAAAAGTCTGCCAAAATCTGAGGGGGGCGAGGTAGCACGCATGTGGTGTTTTCAAGTCCAAAGGTACATCGTTGTCGGTTGTTAATACAGTTTATTTCTAAATGATTTTAATTGGCAGCAACGCTTTATTGACAACCGACAAAGATGTACCTTTGACTTGAAAACACCAAACATATTTGACATATTCTTTTTATACTTCATAACACTAAATGGAGCAATAGATAGTCGACTGTACAAATGTCAACATATGGTTCATTATTGGATGCAGTCTTTGCAAATGTCAAACAAAAAAGCCAAGGATAATTTTTGATTGTGTTTTCAAACAACATATAGAAGACAGCAATCCTTAAGCGCGTTAAATATGTAGAAGTGTCAAACGTCAAATAGTTACTGTCCTTCAGAAAGAAAACGATTGTCTTTGAATCGAGTCTGTAAACGAAGCTTGATTTTCGATTTAAGTTAAATCTTTTATTACGAAAGTAATGATAAATAAAGTAAAACTGTACTTACATCTGAAATGGTATTTCATCTTTTTGTAAACTAGACGAAATATAACATTTTTCACATCCAAAAACAGCGTATAAGGGCATTTTCACGGAGCTTGTTATCCATCGACAGCGATGACGAAAATGCGTGACATCGATTATTGAAATAGTTTTTATAGATGTACTAGATTTTCCTGCCAATACTTTTGACAGAGGGGAAATGATACCTAAGGCCTCTCCTGGGTTAGAACTCTCTGGTTCTTATACATGTATATTTATTATAATGAAAGAAAAACATCACCATTTACTCGGCTAATACTTTTGGATGAAGTTAGAGATCAAAGTCTGAGAGCTGCCATCACGAGTTCATCGGTTGGGTAGTTGATACTGGGTCAACTAAATAACGCAGTGTACAGTCACCGGCAATAGTATCTTCCTACGCGAAGGCTGCAAAAACATGTGACACGCTCTTATTTGTAGTTCCATAAGAGCGTGTCACATATTTTTGCGGCCTTCGTGTAGGTAGATATTATTGCCGGTGACTGTACGAGCGTTTGTTACTTCTAGCTTATATATGTTCTGTGGTTACTACATACCTATATCTGAATTTATTGTGATATGACATTATTACAATGTGTTTCAAAGTTATAATTGTAATGACCTAATGACCATCACACACTCACCATTGTTAAGAAAATCGAGAAATATTTGTTATGGGCACAAATGTGAAGAACTTATATTTAAGTAGTTTCTTATAATTAATCTTTTGTGTACTTGCACACTACAATTCAAATTAAATAAAACTAATACGCAATGTGTGCACTACAATTCAAATTAAATAAAACTAATACGCAATGTGTGATATAATATATGTATTATCATCGGATACCACCTAAATATTTGTTCTTTCGTTTTGACGTAATAAATAACTAATTTCTATACGTCCGGCAATTACCTATACATTGCTACCGAATTTCTAAAATAGGGTTGTTTCCACATACATGAGTAAAGGTTGAATTGTAGCGCATTAAATTCTTTTGGATTATAAGAACATGTAAAACTACCTTTAGTGGACCTCTAATGAGGATTTTTTTTAAATTACTAATTGAAAATATCTTTTCACAAGCGTCATGTGCCCTAAGTCTTACCGCCATGGGAGATTCTGATGACGTCACAACTCACGGTTTGAGACTGTTGACAGCCACTGACCTATTGGTTGACAGTTAAGACAAGACAATGACTTAAAATAGTTGCGTTACGTTCTAACCAAATAGTTTTCCACGTGATAGGATAGGAGTACCCGGATGTTTACCTACAGTGACTTGCAGAAAACGAAAAATTGTATTAATTTACTAGTACTAGACTAACCAAATGGAAACCTACCTAATAAAATGGGAGCGCCTATAAGAATAACTGCCGGTGTGAAGCAAGGATGCCTCCTATCACCGCTTTTATTCGTAATTCTTCTGGATGATGTGATGAGAAAAGTGATCAAAACACCAAGAGGCATTAACTGGGACAGTAAGTAGCAAGAAGATTTTGATTACGTCGATGACATCGTGCTGATTTTGCCATCTCTAGTCCATCTTAACGCTATACTCGAGAGCCTTGAAGAGGAAGCTGAAGTCATGGGCCTGCGAATTAACCGACGTAAAACTGTTGAAATGCGAGTAAAATCAGATTGCACGGAACCTTTGTTGCTCGAAAACTATTGCCTTGAAACAGTTTCTAAGTTTGTACATATATCTCGGAAGTACAATAACATGTCGAGGAGGTGCAGACGAAGACATCGAGAGCAGGATTAAGAATTCAAAAGCTGCATTTGCTCAACTCAAGTCTGTTTGAGATTCCAACGTGATTACTCGCCGCATTAAAATCTCCCTTTTCGAATCCATTGTCAAGTCCGTGCTGCTCTTCGGCTGCGAAACGTGGAGAGTGACAAAGGGGCTGAGACACAAGTTACAAGTGTTTGTAAATAAGTCCCTTCGGTCGATCCTACGCATCTACTGGTCGAAGACTATAAGAAATGAGGATTTGTGGAGTATGTCGTCAGTCTCCTATCGCCCAGGAAGTAGCGCTTAGGAAGTGGAGGTGGATCGGACATACCCTTCGAAGAGGAGCATCGAATAATGCCAGTATCGCTTTCAAGTGGCTGCCTAAAGATAAAAAGCGAGCCGGCGGATGCCCCGTACACACTTCGAACTGAGCTGGAGAGAGGAGCCATACGACTGAGCTGGAGAGAGGCCAAAACGGTTGCCCAGGATAGAAAGGCGTGGAAGGATCTTGTGGAGGCCCTATGCACCTCCGGGGTGCCCTAGGATCAACAACAACAACAGACTAACCAAGATTAACTAGAATAAAACAGTTCTAGGCAATCTGATTTATCATATCGTGATTTAGAAGAAACGCTGCTGGGATATTTTTCTAAGTATCTGGTTATAACCAAATGCAATTATTCAATTGCAGTTGACAATTCAAATATTCTATGTGAGTGGTACGTGTGTAAGTATGTAGTTATATGTTAAAGCGTGAGTTTTATCGTCACACGTTTTCCAAAGTGCGTATTAGGCGCGAAGCATCTGTCCAAATAAATTATGTAATTTTCCCATATTTAAAGCCCCTTTTGAGGCAAAACATGTTTGGTCAATAAAAAACGTTATACTTGCGTTTAAAACAAATTGGAAACAACCCTATTGTACATATAACAATATAAAGTAGAAGTAAAGATTACCTCTAACCAAATGTTTGTGTAAGATATTATTGTGTATTGATTAATAAAAAAATAGATAGCCTTAAGTTTTTTTTAACAACCAAGAGTAGATTAGTAGTAGATACTAATATAATAATTATATGTAGAAAATATTGTTGTCATAATATGATTGTGCTTTGAATTTCGTTGTTACAAATAAGTACAAGCACTACTTTATAGAGTAAGCATGATGTAAGTACCCCAAGATAGTAGTAAAATATTATTACTTACATTGTACTATACTACGTATTTTTCAGGACGTTCTTCTTCGTTTTTATGTCCGGGTTTTATAATTCTATAAAACTTGATGCTGTGTACTTGTATTACTTATTGACTTTACCCGCATCAACGGCATACAAAACATGGATAGGTTTAATTATATCAATGTTGTCGATGTTGATCATAATTCAAGTAAATATGAACTTACTGCTTCTCAGTTATCCAAACAAGAACGATCAAAACGAGTACCTAATAATTAGTAAAAATAAAACTAGCTCTATCCCTCGTTTTAATTCAAAACAGTAATCTGACAGCTCTTGATATACAAATTAAAAAGACTACTTTAGTAAATTCTGAATTGTACCCTTAATGCCGATAAAGAAACTGCATCAAAAAGAATTTAAACGTAATCCTGATGATAATAGAAAGTTAAAGAACGTCGATTAAGACTGTTTTCCTACTTATTACAGGGATCCTTGTGTGGACTTTGAGCGTATACAAAGCGTTGAAGTTCCTCACTTATGGTAACTTTGCTACCGTGTCATACACTCTTTCACTCTCATATAATGTGAAATACATTTGTTTGTGACATGTATATTTTGTCAAGGCCGGAACCTCTCGCATCTGTAATAGATGCATGCATATAATAATATTAATAATATTGCACATATACAACTGTAATAAGTACAATACGTACTCAAGGCGGTAAAATAAAGAACGGCTCGGATCGCGGCCATTTGTGTTACTTACTATAAACAAGCGATCTGAGGCCTTTTTAACCGACCGGTTTTTATGTCTGAACCGATTTTAAAATACTTTTTTTTATTGTAAATATATACATACAGATTGGTCCCGTTTTTGTCGAAACACAGTTCTGATGATGGGATCCATGAGGAATCGAGGGAACTCCTCAAATGTTAAAGGCATACATATAGTGATTTTAGTATTCATCAACAAATCAAGCATTTACATTTAAAAAAGTGATATTTGATGAAGTGGAATTGCACAAATAATTATTATATATACTACCATTGTAATCATACCTACAATAACTTAGATTTAAGACTATTGATGTACCCTATCAGGGTCCATGTGAAACTCACTACTAACTACTCACTACTAACCATGAATGCAAGAAATGAAATGACAAGCCAATGGGGATGGCAACAGATTTAATGGTTTTACCTCCTATTCTACATAATTAGGCGAAAGATGCTGACTTTTTCATTTCATTGTATGGAATATAAGAGTGCACCATCTACAATAAGCTTTCACCGGCCTCCCCCTTTGAAGTCGGTTGTTTTCTTAAAAAATATTTATTACCGCCTTTGGTGCGTAGACAATTTTACCTGGGTGTGACGTAAGATTTGCCGAAAACTCACTTACCGTCCGGATTGACGTAAATATACATTGCTAACTTAATTATAAACAGGGATCGTTACCGGTATTACTAAAAAACAAAATAGCGCCCGACTTTCGCAATGTTTACGTGATATTCTGAAATTTAATTTCGGTAAACGTAATAAATTATGAGAATATCAGAAAAATATTCAAAAATATTCGTTAATAACAGAGACACAAAAAATGTATACCGGTTAATTTGTATGAAAATACCGGTATTCGTTTCCTGATTATAAAGAAGATTTGCTTAGTCTCAAAAATTAGACGAAATTTAAAGACCGTGAGATCGTTGTCCTCGAGTAAGCTTTATCTTTTTGTCTCGAATGTGGCTACCAAGTTAGTGTATATCTTTTATTATTGCTGGACTATTCTACTTTTCGGTAACCTAAAATTTTACTGTTAGAAATAAACAAAAAACTAAATCATAAATTTAAAAAAAATAACGTTTTCTTCTATTTAATAATCTGCCGTGTTTATTTTTAAGGATATTCTACGAAACACTTCTTTTGTTATCAAAAAGTACAATGGTCCTTTTAAAATTAAATCCAAGATTTAAATTTATAAATTGTTATTTAGTACTTATCCATAACTAAACACAATGAATGTAGTTAATTAATATAGTGATGTTCATGTATATTCTCGTAATATGCAGCGCATTAATTATCAGTAATGTTTTGATTGTTATTAAAATATTCCGTTAAAACAAGTTGTTCCATTTATAGCAGATTGTACACCAAGGGATCACTGTTTTATGTAACGGGCGCGATATTGAATCCTGAACGCAACGAATGACTTCAAATTTTACTCCCGATCGCAGCGAAGGGGTTATGTTATGAGTAAATACATTAAGACTGAGTTCTGAGTGCATTGAGGCGCGCCGCTACAAAAACAGCTTTATCTCCGAGGAGTATACTCTACTTTTCTCACTCCTTGCGAGATAATAAAAAAACCAAGGCTACCAGAAACGCAATTTTATTAAAGTAAATCAAAAGTAAAAATTTATGTTTGATACAACATTTGTCCATTTTATTAACCGACTTCAAGATTTCAAAAGAGGAGTTTCTCAATTCCGCGCGTATGTTTTTGTTTATGTTTGTTACTCCGTAACTCCGTCATGTCTGAACCGATTTTGAAACCGTTTCGCGATTTCTCCTCTTCGCCGTGTTTATTAAGCAAGTTTGATTATCAGGACAAATTTTCGTCAAGCTCAAGTTCTGATGATGGGATCCATGAGGAATCGAGGGAACTCCTCAAATCTTAAAGGCATACATAAAGTGATATTTGTATTTTTATCGACAACTCAAGCATTATCGTTCAAAAGAATGACGTTTGATGAAGTGGAACTGCTGATAATGATCAGAACGGAACTCTTCAACGACGCATAGTTCGAGTTTGGCGATTTGTCCTCTTCGCTGTGTTTGTTAAGCAAGTTATTTAATTGTATGGAGTCTAAGAGTGCACCATCTACAATAATCCTTCACCGGCTTCCGCCATTGAAGTCGGTTTTTTCTTAAAAAATATTAGAATTGTATCTTCTATTTTTATACAATCTGCAGTTTTACTCCGTTTACTACAGCGTCTTATGATCTAAGAAAAATTTACACAATCAGAAAGCCGAAAAAGAACTATCGATTACCTCAGAACTGGAGCAAATTAGGACACTAGCGTATTTAAGAAATATACTTAAGTCAAGCTCAGGAATGTAACCTTTGAATTACCGGAAATTAAAAAAAAACACGGTGTATAAATAGTTTTCTGATTAGGTACGTTTTAGAAACGTGCAATGAAATGTTTTTAGTTGTAACGATGCATTAAATGAAGGCCTAACACCTCATATTTTATCGAAAATATGCAACTCCGAAGGATTTAGAAAAAACTGATTTTGAATTCATGCCAAATTTAGTCTTTCAAAATGTTTGTACTTGAAAATGAAGATGTCGATATAACGTGAAATTGTATTCTCTAAAACTTTGATTGTATAGGTTTTTCACCAGGAGTCATCTGTGTCAAAGATATGTGGTATGGAAGTCAAAATATGAGTTTTTCAATTAAATGAGACATTTTCCCGGTTTCTAACTTTTGATTTCGGCTGTACCGCTGAACCGAATTAGAAGTTAGGTTACTCATTCGACGCAGAATTTAACCATCTTTAATATTCATATACATGACATTTTCCGTCGGACGTACAGTCACCAGCATAAATATATGACTGTGGGCAGCCCTGCAAAAATATCTGATTCTCCATTGAGGGCAAAAGTATATGACGACACTTCCACGGTAAAAATATGTGATGTTTTGTAGCCGGCATAAACATCGTTTTGCATCGATCAGCATAAATATCGGACCCGGCCGCTTAAAAATATCTGATTACCCATCAAAATCAGAATTATGTGACTACTGCCACCGGCATGAATATCTAACCACTGTGAAAGCTTTAACATCGGATGACAGGTCAGACCGCATAAATATCTGACATAATAACAAAATCAAAATTAAGTCATCAATATACAAAACCAAACCTTATCTGGCTGGCATAGAGGTCTTAATTGTAAAAAGCTATTTGACAATTCACGAAAAGAGTGCACACTTGTTATTGAAGTGTCATTGCATATGTCTATCTCACATTTTCTATCACGAATTTGACACATTCAAATTCATAATGTTTGATTGCATTAAAAGCTTCATTACAATATTTACGATTTATTCATACAGTTAGGACTCGGTGCGACTGCCGTCAATCTGCGAGAAGTGATATTTTACTTTATTAAATTAAAGAAAAAAAATCGCGCCAACACTGTATTCGGTTGATTTACGTATATTTATATAGGGTAAATAAATTGTTAATTTAAAGAAGCAGTACTGTTTATTTAATGCATTACTTTGAACATTTACGGGTAGTATTTTTATAATATAACTTCCCGGCGACACATTTAATTGTTGTTTTGTCAACGGTCCTTGTTACTCAAGTTTGCAATATTCTTACGAATTACACACAATTTTTTTCATCACTCTTGTGAAAAAAAAATTGTGTCAAAAAATATATAAATAAATCATTAATAAATTAGTATTAAGTCCATAACTCCCTTGGGAACACTCACCACCGGGAGGTAAGTGAAATATTGCAAACGAGAATTAGAAATCTATCATATGATTTCTAATTGAAAAAGCAGGAATGTCATAAAATATTCGCAGTTTCGCACATCCATTCGTAAATGTAGTCCTAAACCGGCAGAGGCAGATTCGCCCATTTGAAATCCGGCGAGTGACTGAGGTAAAGGGGTCTATACTCACCGCGACATTGCGCCAACTTGACGTCTGGATCGCCGTTGACCGTATTCGGCACTCCACACACTTGATCTGAATTCAGTTCTGAATTCATCAATTCGTAGACAAAATCAGAGGTAAATGCTTAAATTTGTCTATGGTAGCTAAAAATGGTTTATTTCTACAATTCGTGTGTGATACCAAGGTTCATTTGCTCCAGAGTTTTGGACTCATGATTGAAATCGGTGATTTGATTGAAAATTCTCATTATCAAATCATCGCTGATAACACAAAACAATTAAGTAATTTCGCCAAGAATATATCAATAACGACGGGTGCTGATTTAAACTAAAGTAACGCCAATCAACTTAAGTCAATCATGATTCGGTTAATATGATTGACGAATATATGATTGGAATATTTTTAAGTTGATTTATATTATTACAAGGATATAAGGCCTTTATTCTGAATTGTAGAAATTTTCGTTATTATACAATTTGCTTAGCGGGTAATTTAATAAAAAAATGTGGTTTGTAAAAATCCTGTCAAGCTAAAAAGGTTTCCACAAAATATACTTATCTGATTGCAACTAAATTCTAATATAGGTAACGAAAAGTGTGGGAGGATTTTGTTAGTCTATCTCACTACTTTATTTTTTATTTACCTACTTCTTTCAAATTGAAATCATTGAACAGTTTAATAGTGAATGCTCTATTGTGGACTACATATGAGGCTTCGTCATTTTTTTTTGTAAATAAATAATTTTAGGCACCTACTCTACAATACAGCTGTGATCAGATATTGAGGTAAACATCAGTATTCTCGATAAATTCTAGTTTTTTATTGCAGTTACTAAAACGACCGCTCAATCTGCCCTAATCTGACTTTATCATCATATTTGGACTTAATTTTAATACAAAACTTAATAGATTGGCTACCAAATTAAGTAAATTATTATTTTAGTCCAAAACCAAATAGAATGGGTAGATATTGTAGAACCGAACTCCTTTTTTATATCGGGAATAAAAATAGACTTCAAATTAGCCTAAGCATATTAGGGTAACCGTCTGAATCAGAGATAATACGGTGGAAACTCTTATACACTTTCATTATGATGTTTTTAACGTTATCTCAAAAATCTCGGAAAATCTCGTGTCTGAAGTTATGCTAGGTCAAACTCCAAAAAATGGGTTTTTCGTGATTAAGTATATTGGTTTTTATAACTCCATTTAAGTTGACATCTATTAGTAAATTGTAGAGCATAAAATTTGCAACAAGTTTTATTCTGAAGATTTTTTTATGCGTTCAACTGTTTACAAGAACAAACGGTTACAACACTGACACGTTTAAAGATTCTCGGAGCGATTATTTTTGAAACTATGTTTAGCTAAAAATTGTTCAAAGTTTTTTTATAAGACCTATCTAATGATATGGCACACGTTGATAGTTCCAAAAATGTTTTTTTTTTCATTTAGTTGCATCTATGAAGTGCCCCCCTTAAACATATTTTTTACTACAAAACTAAGTAGAGGCACATAAATTAGACCTTTGATTGAGATTTCTTGAATATACGCCGTATGCGACCCGCCCGCCCATCTGTCCGTTAATCTGCATATCACAGCCATATTACTCGGTATTAGCTTTTAAACTAGACGTTTTGACACATATATCAGTCAAGGAAACAGCACTATACATACGCAAAACGCTATCTCGCTCGAACGTCATCGCCGCATGTGGAGACCGCAGCAGTGTGATGGTTACCTTAACCGTAACCGAAAACTGCAATGTAATCGAACGGGCCGTTTCAAAGTTTAATGGGAGCATTCATTTGTACACATGCCAAAAAATTTACAACCAAATGTGTCGGTATTTTGGTAAAGGTAACATTTGGCAGCTGGCACATACGTTTTTTTTGCTCGATTACAATATTGAATCTGTGTAATACATTTTATGACGTAAGCGCCAACCACCAAGTAATACCTTTACCAAAACATTGTCACAAATAGCCATTTATCCTAAATGTATATAAAGTCGGTGTTAATAGAAAAGTAAAATAATGTAACAAAACACATTTACCTTCATTGCTTCACAATTACACTTTTTTAAAGAACAATTATGGTTTTTTTTTGTCAATTCATACAAAAACTTATTATTTACATATTTTAGTGAAAACAGATTTCTTTAATATTGCCAAATGCCTTTCTTGCATACAAATTCAGACATATTTGTTTACCTTATTTTACTTTTCTATTGACACTGACCTTACTCGTACCGCCTCTGTTCCGTCAGGGAAAAAATAATGGAGCTAGTAGCTATGCAAAATCTAATCCTGTTTAAAACATCATTAAAACAACTAAATCGCTAGTTTAACTAAGCATCTGTCTAATCATGATAAGTACGAGGGTTGCTACTTATATATCCGGAAACAAAAAAACAAACAAACGTACACGGCTGAAAATGGTTTTATTGTTTTTCAAAGTATTCCCCTTGATGATCTATGCACTTTTGCATTCGCGTGAACCAATTTTTAAAGCACTTCTGCCACTCCGCCTGAGGTACCTCCATAACGTGTTGTTTGAATGCGTCGACAGCATCTTCAGCGGTCGAAAATCGTTGACCGCGTAATTTATTCTTTATATTTGGAAATAAATAAAAATCGTTGGGTGCCAAGTCAGGGCTGTACGGCGGATGACCCGTTAATTCCACATTTTGACCCTCCAAAAATAGAGTTGTTTCGCGTGACGTATGACAGCTGGCATTGTCATGATGAAGAATGATTCTTCGTCGCTGGTTAGTTTTACGAATTTGTTCAAATACTTCCGGTAAGCAAATGGTCGTGTACCACTCTGAATTAACCGTTCTACGGTTTTCTAGTGGCACTGTAGCTACATGGCCATTAATACCGAAGAAGCAGGCCACCATTTGTTTCAATGTACTTTTTGCACGAGTAACTTTCGTAGGGTTCGGCTCATTTTGAAACACCCATACCGTTGATTGTTGCTTCGTTTCGGGATCGTATGCATAGATCCAGGATTCGTCACCTGTATAGATGTTATAAACGGCTTTTGAGTCACCACGGTTATATTTTTTTAACATTTTATTGCACCATTCGACGCGAGCATCTTTTTGCTCTTTTGTTAAGTTGTGGGGTATCCAACGCGAACAAAATTTTTTTACAGCCAAATAATTATGTAATATGCTATTAATGCTGGTCATAGAAATACCCAGAGTCGCCTCTATCTCGCGGTACGTAACATGTCGGTCGTCCATTATAAGTTTTCGCACAGCCTCGATATTTTGTTGTACAACGACCGATTTCGGGCGACCTGCCTTAACTTCGTCCGTAAGCATACTACGTCCACGATTGAACTCACTAAACCAGTGATACACAGTAGTTTTAGATGGGGCTTCATCACCAAAAGTTGAAGTTAGTTGATCTATGCACTGTTGTTGCGTTAAACCACGCCGAAAATCATAATAAATCATAGCACGAATATTTTCACGAGTGAGTTCCATTCTTGCTGCGAGATGACATTTAAAACCCGTCAAAAACAAAACACGAGCGTTAATAAGAAAGAAAAAATATACCGGCCAGTACTTAAAAAAGTTCAAATTTTACCATGGAGGTCAAATATGCTATTTAAGAAGATTGTAATCCCGGTTTCCGGATATATAAATAGCAGCCCTCGTAACTAATCATGATAGAAACTGAAAATCGTCATGATTTACTCATGTCGGTGCTCAATCTGATTGGAAAGCTCATGATTGAAATCGTAATCATGTTTAGATTAACGTTCTATTTTTTTACTTTAGTTTCAATACACAAATTTTTGCCCAACCCTGATTGGCTCATTGCTCTCCTGTTGCCTCCTTGTCACTTGTCGGACAGGTGCCTTGCAACATGCAATAAAACAAGGTCAATATTCAATAATTTTATTTTGCACTATTTATCTTCAGTATTATAAATTCGACCATTCTGGGCCCACCAGGTTATATACTGAATAAGTCTTAAGCTGTATTTTCAAAAATACGGCCTAAATTTTTAGGATGGTCGATTTTGCATCTTCCACTTGCAAGTAATCCATGATTTCACGGCATTTATCTAAAAACAATATTAAATTACAAATGCATTATTAAGTCGGTAGAACCTATTGATTACGTAGGTATCATGTAAGTAAACAAGAAACAACTCACATAAACTCTCAATGGATTAATTATTTAATGGAGCGGTCTATTTTTTCATATATTTAAATAATCCTATGCTTCAATTGCTCGTAGATTTGATAAGACGCGCTATACATGGCATTGAATTAATTTTATTATTACGAGTTGCAATACATGCAAAATAATAATTTAACTTGTTTATTTCTAATGTGACATGCCATATTGACGTAAAATTTTTACTTTTTAATGATAGTTTAGGATAGTAATAAGAAGGTTTATCACATCTATTAAACGTCATGATGAATATCAACTATACCATCATATACCATTTACTGCTTTATACCAGCTAGATAAGGTTTGGTTTTGTATATTGATGACATAATTTTGATTTTGTTATTATGTCAGACATTAATGCGGTCGACCTGTCATCCGATGTTAAAGCTTTCACAGAGGTTAGATATTTATGCCGGTGGCAGTAGTCACATAATTTTGCTTTTGATAGGTAATCAGATATTTTTATGTGGACGGATCCGATATTTATGCTGATCGATGCAAAACGATGTTTATGCCGGCCAGAAACCATCACATATTTTTACCGCGGAAGTGTCTTCATATACTTTTGCCCTCAATGGAGAATCAGATATTTTTACAGCGCTGCCCACAGTCATATATTTATGCTGGTGACTGTACCTACTGTTTTCGAGCTACAAGCAAAAATCTGACAAAGAGCAAAAATTTCGCTAAAAAGTTATGCACACCTCTTGGGATTGGGCAAACTCGGATTACATGCATTTAGGACCACGTGAAGGTATTAAAACGATTTCCAGTCTGCTGAGAATTAATTCCTCAAAACACTTTTTATAGATCTTATTTGCTTGGCCTATTGTGACACTCACGGCATTTGTTTGAGGCATTTAGAATGTGTTCCATATGTAAGTGCCCAACACGATATTCGAATACATAAAAGGGACGTAAGTGCCGCATAATAAAATGACGAAAAATCTCGCGGTCCGCATCTATGGGCCTCGTAGTATACGAGGTTTGCGTTTCAGGGGTGGGGGGGTGGGGGCAATTGCCCCCGTTGCCCCATATTTTTTGTATTTAATTAAATTAAATGATATTTATTAGTTATATAACGTTCTAAAAAATAATAATTTTTTGAGTGTTTTTCCTCTCAGCAGAGCTTTTTTTTAATTTCGATTTTTACTTTTTTATTATCGATAATGAATTCTGCATGTCTGTTTTATACGGAAATGATACCAGACAACCCCTAGCAGCCTTAACCAGAGAGTAATAACATATTGCACGGGACCCCTGATTTTGACGTGAAGGTCCAAAAATTTTACAGACCTCCAATACTAAACATATTCATCGTGGGGCACTCTATCCATGGCCAAAAGGAGATCGTCAATTCCGGGCCCACTTGCGATATGGTCTCGTATAATATTTGTTCTTTAATTTTAAGCAAATGCCCATTTTATTACGAAACTAAACAAAATACTGCATGCAAATAAAACGGGAATTAAAAATGCAAAATAAAAAGTAATTTCGTTGATCCTTCCGCGATCCAAATAGTGTTAAATAAGTTGTTAACGTCTTTACAGCATTGACATAAGGTTAACTTCTTCTGAGCCGAGACAAAACGGACATTTTCAGTAAGGAGTTACGTTTATTTTGCTAATATTGTTAATGATAATAATAATAATAATAATAATAAATACTCTTTATTGCACACCTCATACAGTTACAAGCACAAATTTTACAATTAGATAAATTTAGGTAGAGGTAACAACAGGCGGTCTTATCGCTAATGAGCGATTTCTTCCAGACAACCTTTGGGTAGTGGAGACTAGAGAAAAACAAAAATGATGAAATGATTATAGTTTGACACTATTTATGTATGACGTCACCGTCATCTAGGTATGTCTGCCGCATGAAGTTATACTTTGAAACTGGAGTGTGCTCTTCGGCCACAAGGGGGGCCGAAGGAGTTGTAGTTCAGTTAAATTGTACTCTAAAGGGCCCCTAGTGAGTTTTGTGGTAGTTCTGATTTCTTTCATTCCTTATGTATTTTGGGGTGCTGAATCCGAATCTGAGGTTTGCGGACAAAATTTCGTGACGCAACATAAAAAAAATCGCAAAAAGAGCGAAAAAATTCAGCTTCTTTCCGGTTTTTTGCTTAAAACTCGAAAACCATTAACTTTTAGTAAATGACATGTTTACAGAAATTAAAGTACTTAAAATTCTCTACATACATCACTATTTAGTTTTTTATTTCAGATGAACCGATCGGTCTCAAGTGCGAGTTGAAAATTGGCAATTTTCAGCGGTCACTGTTTTGTTACTGCAAATTTCTCATTATCTGTGAAAAAGTTATTATACCTTCTTTAAGATATCAAAATCGCTAACACTAACTCGCTAAATAACTAACAGTGCTAAACCTTATCTCTTTGTAATAAGTGCTACGATTGTTTAGTTAATAGTAGCAATGATGGTTTGACAGCCTTTATTTTATAGTTTATTTTATTATGATTTCCGTTTCATTATCATGTCAGATTTTGTAGTAATTCTTTAAAAAACCGGTATATATTTTGTGCTATACTTTAAATCATAAACAGGTACGCTTTAAAATATTGTCCTTATCACATTCATGTTTTTTCATCCCGATTTCTCAATTTTCCCGTTACTTTTCATGATTATTTTATGACCACCCTGATCTAGAAATTAAAGCGAATGTTTTGATATCTATTTCATAATCATACGCACCTTTATGATCTGGGGCAAATCGCCTAACAAAAATTGACGATCTCCTTTCACAACTTTTTCTCGATGCGCACAATTTTTTCAAATTCAAGCTCTGCTAGCTAAACTTTTTTTTCTAAAAATAGAAAACCATAGAACTGTCAATGGTAGAACAGGTTCCCCTTATTAATGTGCAATATATGTGTATCTAATCTTATAATGTTCTGTTACTATAAAGAAATAGTCCTTATTTTAAAAGAATTTCGCGCAATTGGGTAATTGCACGCCGGGCAAATTACATTCACTTACGTCCAGGCAAGCACATTGTCTTCCAAACATTAATGTATTAGGACTGCAAAGACTTTTAGGGGAAATTTGCCAAAAAACATTAAATCCAATAAGTAAATAATAATCAATTCGTCTAGAAAGTCGTGGGGAAATTTACCCACTAATTAACATTTGTTTTCATACGACTCAATTAAGTAAGTGTTAGGATGAGAATAAGTGAGTGTAGATGTAGGTGGGAAAGTTACGGAAGGGGGGGGGGGGTTGGCAGGATGGGATTTGGGGATGTGTGGGAAATTATTAGGGGTAGATTGGGAAAGATGAACAATAAATTAAATACTAACAAAACACAAATAATGGTTTATCATTTTTCGAGCATCAAAAATCTGAATCGGCAACTTTTCTAAGGCATATACTTAATAATATAAATTAGCTGAATAATAATTTTAGCGACGAAAAATTTAAATAAGCCTCAAACATGTGGCATCATATTATTGAAAAACGGCAGCGATATAGGTATAGCTGACCTAAAATTAACAAGGAACTTGAAATAATAGGTTGCCATCAAAAATATTAACTTGGCATTAATTATTCAAAGCAGGCTTGTTTTAAATATTTCTTCAAATGGTGAAAAAGTCTATTTGCTCCGAAATCGCTATCGCGATTGAGCTGCAATTTTGTAGGTTGTAAAGGTGCGACCTCACCGCTGCTTAAAATACGGCGACGTTACGGAATCGCAGTGACGCATCGTATCCGTACCGTTTTTATCGCATGCCCTCCACACCGCTGCTTAAAATACGGCGACGTTACGGAATCGCAATGACGCATCGTATCCATACCGTTTTTATCGCATGCCCTCCACACCGCTGCTCAAAATACGGTTTGGAAGGTTCGCGTCAAAAATATTTCGTAGGTAATGGTGTATGATAGTGTGTCAGACATATTTAATTACTTTAGTTACATCAAATACATCTCAATAAGATTTTAACGTTTTAGCCACTATATTCGCATAGATAATAATAAGCAGTGATCGGGGTTTTGGATACCACACGGGGTGAATGACCTCAATTGTTATGCTAATATGGATAGGCCGCGGGATTCCGAGGGTCATGTGGTTAGATAAAGGACAGTTTTTTTGTTATATTATTATATTATATATTGATTATCAATTAACACATTAACTGCCAGACGAAAAATGACGTCCTACTTCAGAAACCGGGCGTCCAGCTACGTACAAAACAACCCGCCCAGCGAGTTGTCTGGCATCTGAGCAAAGTTTACGAGTGCCCACGAGGCGGGTTCTTGGCAGTGAATGTGTTAATTGCTATTATTATTATAATTACGAATCAATGATTAAAATAAATGTTATTACTGTTGATGACATTCTTCTAAATCACGTAATTACACTTATAAGTAACTCCAAAAAATAATTTTAAATTGGTTTAGAATATGTCCCATTTTCAATAAACAAATTTTAAATATCAACATGTTGCACATCAATAAATGAAAAATAATCAGTTAATCTCTTGCCGTCCCATCCTCACCTGTTTCAATTCAACCAATAACAAAAACACATGGGACAAAGCAGTGAGTAATCTCTTCTTTGTCCTTTCTCTTCTTTCTCTTCCCCGTTCACTTAAAAAACTCATCTTATCTACCAGTTAATAGCATCGTAAAATAGCATTATAAAGTCTAACTGCACTGCAGCTGTACTTATTATTAAGTGCAATCTCCCGTCATGACTTAAAATGAAAATACGTAGGTACAGTTTTTGTATGTTACACCTAAATAATTAAATAAATACATTTTTATATAACATTATAAATGTTTAATATAATATTTTTTACTTATAACATCACCAACCTGTTGTTTATTTTATATATTTTATTACCAACACGGAAATAGCATTTATTTTCCAAACAGTTACATTAGTATCGCGGACCAAGCGGCGTATCCATATCACAATTTCTACTTGACATCTCGCGGTGTGGCATCCAAACCCCGATCATTGATACAAAGTCTGTATTCCGCCGTATTGCACCGTAAAATCCGATCATTGCTAATTAGAGGAGCTACATTTCAGGAAACTGAAAATATCGGATGTTTTTTTATTTCATATTTTCTATTTAGGTAATGCACTGATTTAAACATACACGATTTTCACTCATTATTTTGACAAAAACGAGCCTTGTAATCGCGTACAGTTACATTTGTTATTTTACTGATGTTTCGAGCGTTTGTCAAAATAATTAGGTAATACCTATACAAAAGGCACTTTTCATATTTTCTAAATCGTGGTCTATGAATGTTAGTACCTACTAGATATCTGACAGTACTTACCTACTTATACCCTACCAATATTCATAGACCCCAGTAACTTTTTAAGAATCCTTTTTATCTTATAATTAATTACAGCTGCACGCCTAGCATAACTTGACGTTTGACGCGACAGTTCATACTTCAAGCGCGACTCGAAGTATGGAATGACAGGCGACAACGTAAGATATGCTAGCCGGCCTGGTGTAAAGTTGCCCGTTGTAACTAATATTAAATATTCAATTCACTTTAATTGCTTCCTAAATATTTTAAAAGTACGTTATTTTTAAATTAATAAATAGGTAATCATATTCGATTAAAAAAAGCTTCTTAAAATGCTTTCCAGTTATTAATTCAGTTGTCAATATAATTATTTGATACCTACCTATAGTTAAACAATAGCTGTACAGTCACCAGCATAAATATATGACTGTGGGCAGCCCTGCAAAAATATCTGATTCTCCATTGAGGGCAAAAGTATATGACGACACTTCCACGGTAAAAATATGTGATGATTTGTGGCCGGCATAAACATCGTTTTGCATCGATCAGCATAAATATCGGATCCGGCCGCTTCAAAATATCTGATTACCCATCAAAATCAGAATTATGTGACTACTGGCACCGGCCTAAATATCTAACCACTGTGAAAGCTTTAACATCGGATGACAGGTCGACCGCATAAATATCTGACATAATAACAAAATCAAAATTAAGTCATCAATATATAAAACCAAACCTTATCTGGCTGGCATAGAGGTCTTAATTGTAAAAAGGTATTTGACAATTCACGAAAAGAGTGCAGACTTGTCATTGAAGTGTCATTGCATATGTCTATCTCACATTTTCTATCACGAATTTGACACATTCAAATTGATAATGTTTCATTGCATTAAAAGCTTCATTACAATATTTACGATTTATTCATACAGTTAGGACTCGGTGCGACTGCAGTCAATCTGCGAGAAGCGATATTTTACTTTATTAAATTAAAGAAAAAAATCGCGCCAACACTGTAAACGGTTGATTTATGTATATAGAGTAAATAAAATGTTAATATAAAGAAGCAGTACTGTTTATTTAATACATTACTTTGAACATTTACGGGTAGTATTTTTATAATATAACTTCTCGGCGACACAATAATATCTAACTAGTCACTATAATACCAGGTTAATTGTTGTTTTGTCAACGGTCCTTGTTACTCAAGTTTGCAATATTCTTACGAATTACACACAATTTTTTTCATCACTCTTGTGAAAAAAAAAATTGTGTCAAAAAATATCTAAATAAATCATTAATAAATTTGTATTAAGTCCATAACTCCCTTGGGAACACTCACCACCGGGAGGTAAGTTAAATATTGCAAACGAAAATTAGAAATCTATTATACGATTTCTAATTGAAAAAGCAGGAATGTCATAAAATATTCGCAGTTTCGCACATCCATTCGTAAATGTAGTCCTAAACCGGCAGGGGCAGATTCGCCCATTTGAAATCCGGCGAGTGACTGAGGTAAAGGGGTCTATACTCACCGCGACATGGCGCCAACTTGACGTCTGGATCGCCGTTGACCGTATTCGGCACTCCACACACTTGATCTGAATTCAGTTCTGAATTCATCAATTCGCAGAAAAAATCAGAGGTAAATGCTTAAATTTGTCTATGGTAGCTAAAAATGGTTTATTTCTACGATTCGTGTGTGATACCAAGGTTCATTGGCTCCAGAGTTGGGGACTCATGATTGAAATCGGTGATTTGATTAAAAATTCTCAGTATCAAATCATCGCTGATAACACAAAACAATTAAGTAATTTCGCCAAGAATATATCAATAACGACGGGTGCTGATTTAAACTAAAGTAATGCCAATCAACTTAAGTCAATCATGATTCATTTAATATGATTGACGAATATATGATTAGCATATTTTTAAGTTGATTTATATTACAAGGATATAAATAAGGCCTTTATTCTGAATTGTAGAAATTTTCGTTATTATACAATTTGCTTAGCGGGTAATTTAATTAAAAAAATGTGACTTGTAAAAATCCTGTCAAGCTAAAAAGGTTTCCACAAAATATACTTATCCGATAGCAACTAAATTCTAATATAGGTAACGAAAAGTGTGGGAGGATTTTGTTAGTCTATCTCACTGCTTTATTTTTTATTTACCTACTTCTTTCAAATTGAAATCATTGAACAGTTTAATAGTGAATGCTCTATTGTGGACTACATATGAGGTTTCGTCATTTTTTTTTGTAAATAAATAATTTTAGGCGACTACTCTACAATACAGCTGTGATCAGATATTGAGGTAAACATCAGTATTCTCGATAAATTCTAGTTTTTATTGCAGTTACTAAAACGAAATTTTGATTTAATTTTAATACAAAACTTGATAGATTGAGAATTTACCACCTAATCTACCAAATTAAGTAAATTATTATTTTAGTCCAAAACCAAATAGAATGGGTAGATATTGTAGAACCGAACTCCGTTTTTTTATCGGGGATAAAAATAGACTTCAAATTAGCCTAAGCATATTAGGGTAACCGTCGGAATCAGAGATAATACGCTGGAAACTCTTATACACTTTCATTATGATGTTTTTACTCGTAACGTTATCTCAAAAATCTCGGAAAATCTCGTGTCTGGGCCTGAAGTTATGCAAGGTATATTGGTATAAAGTATATTGGTTTTTATAACTCAATTTAAGTTGACATCTATTAGTAAATTGTAGAGCATTAAATTTGCAACAAGTTTTATTCTGAAGATTTTTTTATGCGTTCAACTGTTTACAAGAACAAAGGGTTTCAACACTGACACGTTTAAAGATTCTCGGAGCGATTATTTTTGAAACTATGTGTAGCTAAAAATTGTTCAAAGTTTTTTTATAAGACCTATCTAATGATATGGCACACGTTGATAGTTCCTAAAATGTTTTTTTTTTCATTTAATTGCATGTATGGAGTGCCCCCCTTAAACATATTTTTTACTACAAAACTAAGTAGCGGCACATAAATCAGACCTTTGATTGAGATTTCTTGAATATACTCCGTATGCGACCCGCCCGCCCATCTGTCCGTTAATCTGCATATCACAGCCATATTACTCGGTATTAGCTTTTAAACTAGACGTTTTGACACATATATGAGTCAAGGAAACAGCACTATACATATGCAAAACGCTATCTCGCTCGAACGTCATCGCCGCATGTGGAAACCGGAGCAGTGTGATAGTTACCTTAACCGTAACCGAAAACTGCAATGTAATCGAACAGGCCGTTTCAAAGTTTAATGGGAGCATTCATTTGTATACATACCAAAAAATTTACAAACAAATGTGTCGGTATTTTGGTAAAGGTAACATTTGGCAGCTGGCACATACTTTTTTTTTGCTCGAATACAATATTGAATCTGTATAATACATTTTATGACGTAAGCGCCAACCACCAAGTGATACCTTTACCAAAACATTGTCACAAATAGCCATTTATCCGTTAATTGAAAAGTAAAATAATGTAACCAAACACATTTACCTTCATTGCTTCACAATTACACTTTTTTAAAGATCAATTATGTTTTTTTTTGTCAATTCATACACAAACTTATTATTTACATATTTTAGTGAAAACAGATTTCTTTAATATTGCCAAATGCCTTTCTTGCATACAAATTCAGACATATTTGTTTACCTTATTTTACTTTTCTATTGACACTGACCTTACTCGTACCGCCTCTGTTCCACCAGGGTAAATATAATGGAGCTAGTAGCTATGCAAAATATAATCCTGTTTAAAACATCATTAAAACAACTAATAAAGCGTTAGTTTAACTAAACATCTGTCTTACTAATGTTATAACTTCAGCTAAGTAAGCATGATAGAAACTGCAAATCGTCATGATTTACTCATGTCGGTGCTCAATCTGATTGGAAAGCTCATGATTGAAATCGTAATCATGTTTATATAATAAAGATTAACGTTCTAATTTTTAACTTTAGTTTCAATACACAAATTTTTGCCCAACCCTGATTGGCTCATTGCTCTCCTGTCACTTGTCGGACAGGTGCCTTGCAACATGCAATAAAACAAGGTCAAGATTCAATAATTTTATTTTGCACTATTTATCTTCAGTATTATAAATTCGACCATTCTGGGCCCTCCAGGTTATATACTGAATAAGTCTTAAGCTGTATTTTCAAAAATACGGCCTAAATTTTTAGGATGGTCGATTTTGCATCTTCCACTTGCAAGTAATCCATGATTTCACGGCATTTATCTAAAAACAATATTAAATTACAAATGCATTATTAAGTCGGTAGAACCTATTGATTACGTAGGTATCATGTAAGTAAACAAGAAACAACTCACATAAACTCGCAATGGATTAATTATTTAATGGAGCGGTCTATTTTTTCGTATATTTAAATAATCCTTTGCTTCAATTGCTCGTAGATTTGATAAGACGCGCTATAGGTACATGGCATTGAATTTATCTAATTATTACGAGTTGCAATCTATGCAAAATAATAATTTAACTTGTTTATTTCTAATGTGACATGCCATATTGACGTAAAATTTTTACTTTTTAATGATAGTTTAGGATAGTAATAAGAAGGTTTATCACATCTATTAAACGTCATGATGAATATCAACCATACCATCATATACCATTTACTGCTTTATACCAGCTAGATAAGGTTTGGTTTTGTATATTGATGACATAATTTTGATTTTGTTATTATGTCAGATATTTATGCGGTCGACCTGTCATCCGATGTTAAAGCTTTCACAGTGGTTAGAATATTTATGCCGGTGGCAGTAGTCACATAATTTTGCTTTTGATAGGTAATCAGATATTTTTAAGTGGACGGATCCGATATTTATGCTGATCGATGCAAAACGATGTTTATGCGGGCCAGAAACCATCACATATTTTTACCGTGGAAGTGTCGTCATATACTTTTGCCCTCAATGGAGAATCAAATATTTTTACAGCGCTGCCCACAGTCATATATTTATGCTGGTGACTGTACATTAAAATACATCATAACTTTTAATTTTTGTACCCATTTTTAAATTTTATAGCTACCGAAATACAATTAGTTAGTAGCCTGGTTCAATACATGCCCTAAAAAAATGTACGTGGCGATGTGTCAAAAACTTTCGTAAACGTTTCAGTTAACTTAAATTTAGACAAGCCGGTAGGAATCGAGTTCTATGGGCGCCCCCAAGATGCTCTGCCACTGCGAGATACACTAGCAACGATTCTTTGATAAGTTTTACAACTTTTTAACACTTATGTACAGTCACCAGCATAAATATATGACTGTGGGCAGCGCTGTAAAAATATATGATTCTCCATTGAGGGCAAAAGTATATGACGACACTTCTACGGTAAAAATATGTGATGGTTTCGGGCCGGCATAAACATCGCTTTGCATCGATCAGCATAAATATCGGATCCGTCCACTTAAAAATATCTGATTACCTATCAAAAGCAAAATTATGTGACTACTGCCACCGGCATAAATATCTAACCTCTGTGAAAGCTTTAACATCGGATGACAGGTCGACCGCATAAATATCTGACATAATAACAAAATCAAAATTATGTCATCAATATACAAAACCAAACCTTATCTAGCTGGTATAAAGCAGTAAATGGTATATGATGGTATGGTTGATATTCATCATGACATTCATGACGTTTAATAGATGTGATAAACCTTCTTATTACTATCCTAAACTATCATTAAAAAGTAAAAATTTTGCGTCAATATGGCATGTTACATTAGAAATAAACAAGTTAAATTATTATTTTGCATGGATTGCAACTCGTAATAATTAGATTAATTCAATGCCATGTATAGCGCGTCTTATCAAATCTACGAGCAATTGAAGCATAGGATTATTTAAATATACGACAAAATAGACCGCTCCATTCAATAATTTAATCCATTGAGAGTTTATGTGAGTTGTTTCTTGTTTACTTACATGATACTTACGTAATCAATAGGTTCTACCGATTTAATAATGCATATGTAATTTAATATTGTTTTTAGATAAATGCCGTGAAATCATGGATTACTTGCAAGTGGAAGATGCAAAATCGACCATCCTAAAAATTTAGGCCGTATTTTTGAAAATACAGCTTAAGACTTATTCAGTATATAACCTGAAGGGCCCAGAATGGTTGAATTTATAATACTGAAGATAAATAGTGCAAAATAAAATTATTGAATATTGACCTTGTTTTATTGCATGTTGCAAGGCACCTGTCCGACAAGTGACATGGAGGCAACAGGTGAGCAATGAGCCAATCAGGGTTGGGCAAAAATTTGTGTATTGAAACTAAAGTTAAAAATTAGAACGTTAATCTTTATCATATAAACATGATTACGATTTCAATCATGAGCTTTCCAATCAGATTGAGCACCGACATGAGTAAATCATGACGATTTTCAGTTTCTATCATGATTACTTAACTGAAGTTATATTAGTAAGACAGATGCTTAGTTAAACTAACGATTTATTTGTTTTAATTATGTTATAAACAGGATTAGATTTTGCATAGCTACTAGCTCCATTATTTTTTCCCTGACGGAACAGAGGCGGTACGAGTAAGGTCAGTGTCAACAGAAAAGTAAAATAAGGTAAACAAATATGTCTGAATTTGTATGCAAGAAAGGCATTTGGCAATATTAAAGAAATCTGTTTGCACTAAAATATGTAAATAATAAGTTCAATGAAGGTAAATGTGTTTGGTTACATTATTTTACTTTTCTATTAACACCGACCTATATACATCTAGGATAAATGGCTATTTGTGACAATGTTTTGGTAAAGGTATCACTTGGTGGTTGGCGCTTACGTCATAAAATGTATTATACAGATTCAATATTGTATTCGAGCAAAAAAAACGTATGTGCCAGCTGCCAAATGTTACCTTTACCAAAATACCGACACATTTGTTTGTTAATTTTTTGGTATGTGTACAAATTAATGCTCCCATTAAACTTTGAAATGGCCCGTTCGATTTCATTGCAGTTTTTGGTTACGGTTAAGGTAACTATCACACTGCTGCGGTTTCCGCATGCGGCGACGACGTTCGAGTGAGATAGCGCTTTGCATATGTATAGTGCCGTTTCCTTGACGGGTGGCTGATATATGTGTCAAAACGTTTAGTTTAAAAGCTAATACCGAGTAATATGGCTGTGATATGCAGATTAACGGACAGATGGGCGAGCGGGTCGCATAGCGCGTATATTCAAGAAATCTCAATCAAAGGTCTAATATATGTGCCGTTACTTAGTTGTGTAGAGTGCCCCCCTTAAAATATGTTTAAGGGGGGCACTCCATACATTCAACTAAATGTTAAAAGGATTTTTTGGAGTTTGACCTTGCATAACTTCGGGCCCAGACACGAGATTTTCCGAGATTTTAGAGATAACGTTAAAAACATCATAATGAAAGTATATAAGTTTCCACCATATTATCTCTGATTCCGAGAGTTACCTTAATATGCTTAGGCTAATTTGAATTCTATTTTTATTCCTGATATAAAAAAAGGAGTTCGGTTCTACAATATCTACCCATTCTATCTGGTTTTGGACGAAAGTAATAATTTAATTTGGTAGATTATGTGGTAAATTCTCAATCTATCAAAATTTGTATTAAAATTAAATCAAAATTGATGATAATGTAAATGATAAAGTCAGATTAGGGCAGATTGAGCGGTCGTTTTAGTAACTGCAATAAAAACTAGAATTTATCGAGAATACTGATGTTTACCTCAATATCTGATCATATCTATATCGTAGAGTAGTTGCCTAAAATTATCTATTTACAAAAAAAACGACGAAGCCATTTTCAACCTCATATATATGTAGTCCACAATAGAGCATTCACTATTAACTGTTCATTGATTTCAATTTGAAAGAAGTAGATAAATAAAAAATAAATAAATAAAGCAGTTAGATAAGAGTAACAAAATCCTCCCACACTTTTCGTTACCTATATTATGATTTAGTTGCTATTAGATAGGTCTATTTTGCAGAAACCTTTTTAGCTTGACAGGATTTTTACAAACCACTTTTTTTAATTAAATTACTCGCTATGCAAAATGTATAATAACGAAAATTTCTACAATTCAGAATAAAGGCTTTATATCCTTGTAATAATGTAAATCAACTTAAAAATATTCCATTCATATTAAACGAATCATGATTGACTTTAGTAGATTAGCATTACTTTAGTTTAAATCAGCACCCGTCGTTAATGATATATTCTTGGCGAAATTACTTGATTGTTTTGTGTTATGATTTAATCAGCGATGATTTAATAATGAGAATTTTTCATCAAATCACCGACTTCAATTATGAGTCCCCAACTCTGGAGCTCCTAGTGAGTATTATATTCTTTGCTCTGGAGCCAATGAACTTTGGCATCACACACGAATCGTAGAAATAAACCATTTTTAGCTACCATAGACAAATTTAAGCATTTACCTCTGATTTTGTCTTCGAATTGATGAATTCAGAACTGAATTTAGATCAAGTGTGTGGAGTGCCGAATACGGTTAACGGCGATCCAGACGTCAAGTTGGTGCCATTACGCGGTGAGTATAGACCCCTTTAGCTCAGTCACTCGCCGGATTTCAAATGGGCGAATCTGCCTCTGCCGGTGTAGGGTAGGACTACATTTACGAATGGATGTGCGAAACTGTGAATATTTTATGACATTCATGCTTTTTCGATTAGAAATCTATTATACTCTCGTTTGCAATATTTCACTTACCTCCCGGTGGTGAGTCTTCCCTAGGGAGTTGTGGACTTTATACCAATTTATTAATAAATTTATGATTTATTTAGATATTTTTTGAAACAAATTTTTTCACAAGAGTGATGAATAATTCGTAAGAGTACTGCAAACTTGAGTAACAAGGACCGTGAACAAAACAAAAATTAACCTGGTATTGTAGTGACTAGTTAGATATTATTATGTGTCGCCGGGAAGTTATATTATAAAAATACTACCCGTAAATGTTCAAAGTAATGTATTAAATAAACAGTACTGCTTCTTTAAATTAACAATTTATCTACCCTATATACGTAAATCAACCGTTAACAGTGTTGGTGCGATTTTTTTCTTTAATTTAATAAAATAAAAGATCGCTTCTCGCAGATTGACGGCAGTCGCACCGAGTCCTAACTGTATGAATAAATCGTAAATATTGTAATTAAGCTTTTAATGCAATGAAACATATGAATTTGAATGTGTCAAATTCGTGATAGAAAATGTGTGATAGACATATGCAATGACAGTTCAATGACAAGTCTGCACTCTTTTCGTGAGTTGTCAAATAGCTTTTTACAATTAAGACCTTTATGCCAGCCAAATATGGTTTGGTTTTGTATATTGATGACTTAATTTTGATTTTGTTATTATGTCAGATATTTATGCGGTCGACCTGTCGTCCGATGTTAAAGCTTTCACAGTGGTTAGATATTTATGCCGGTGGCAGTAGTCACATAATTCTGATTTTGATGGGTAATCAGATATTTTTAAGCGGCCGGATCCGATATTTATGCTGATCGATGCAAAACGATGTTTATGCCGGCCACAAAGCATCACATATTTTTACCATGGAAGTGTCGTCATATACTTTTGCCCTCAATGGAGAATCAGCCAGCATAAATATATGACTATGGGCAGCCCTGCAAAAATATCTGATTCTCCATTGAGGGCAAAAGTATATGACGACACTTCCACGGTAAAAATATGTGATGTTTTGTGGCCGGCATAAACATCGTTTTGCATCGATCAGCATAAATATCGGATCCGGCCGCTTAAAAATATCTGATTACCCATCTAAATCAGAATTGTGTGACTACTGCCACCGGCATAAATATCTAACCACTGTGAAAGCTTTAACATCGGATGACAGGTCGACCGCATAAATATCTGACATAATAACAAAATCAAAATTATGTCATCAACATACAAAACCAAACCTTATCTGGCTGGCATAGAGGTCTTAATTGTAAAAAGCTATTTGACAATTCACGAAAAGAGTGCAGACTTGTCATTGAAGTGTCATTGCATATGTCTATCTCACATTTTCTATCACGAATTTGACACATTCAAATTCATAATGTTTCATTGCATTAAAAGCTTCATTACAATATTTACGATTTATTCATACAGTTAGGACTCGGTGCGACTGCCGTCAATCTGCGAGAAGTGATATTTTACTTTATTAAATTAAAGAAAAAAAATCGCGCCAACACTGTATTCGGTTGATTTACGTATATTTATATAGGGTAAATAAATTGTTAATTTAAAGAAGCAGTACTGTTTATTTAATACATTACTTTGAACATTTACGGGTAATATTTTTATAATATAACTTCCCGGCGACACATAATAATATCTAACTAGTCACTATAATACCAGGTTAATTGTTGTTTTCCAACGGCCCTTGTTACTCAAGTTTGCAATATTCTTACGAATTACACACAATTTTATTCATCACTCTTGTGAAAAAAAAAATTGTGTCAAAAAAGAATGGATTAGATGACTGAATTTCCAGGCGGGGCAACAACGGAGTAAGTAAGTAAATTTGGGAACCAGTAAACAAAATTTTAAAATAAATAGGGCGGAGTGGCTACTAATTTTGATTAGGCGTTCCGAATTGTCACGAAATTTAGAAATTGATTTTGCTAAAACAGAGGGGATGGCCTCATCAAAGATGGGTGAGCCGAGAAGATGCAAATTGTCCTTGGACAATATTTTGATATTTACGGCTACATTTTTAAAACTTTCTAGTATTTGGGTTGCCAGAGATACTTCTACATTTTCAGTAATATACAATTCGCATTTATCGAAATTAAGTTTCAAGCCGATATCGTTGAAACTTTGAATAATTTTAGATAGATCTGCCAGAACGGTTTGTGAATCTCCACCAAGGGTGCCGTCGTCCAAGTACCACACGTTCAGCTTGGATGTAAGGCTGTGGATGATTGTGTTTATAGCCAGTCTAAATAGAGCGGGACCTAGGGGATCGCCTTGCTGGCAACCCATGGCCGAGAGAATTTCGCTGTTTTTGTGAATCAATTTGGACGGACTATGGTAACACTGTAAAAGGAAATTATAAATTTCTGGCACATGAATTTTGACTTCGTTAAGTAGGGTGTCTCTGTTAACGGCGTTGAAAGCGTTTTTCACGTCAATCTTTAGTAGTACCTCACATGAATCGGTTTGAATAAAGGTGCGTACGGCATGGACTGCTGCTTCACAGCCTCCGCGGGTGCCAAAACCGACCTGCACGGGCTCAAAGAGTTTTTGTAATTTAGTACGTGTGTGCCGTACGCAGACTTTGGCTGCCAATCGCCGGAATGTGGAACCAACGGCAATAGGCCGCACGCCACCATCCTTCTTAGAGAGAGCTATAAGGTTGGCCCCGTATAGTATAGGCGTAACCTCTTGGCTGACATCTCCAAGGAGCATGAGGTTTATAAGTTTTACAATGCTTACTGTCAATTGCTCGCCAGCTACCCCAGAACCAAAACTCGTCAGGTCGATAAGATGCTGAGCTGAGATGCCATCCAAGCCGGATGCGGACCCTTTTGGAAAAGATGCGAGGGCTGACGATACGTTGTCCTCCGTGGCATGGAGACAAGCTGAAGGATCGGAAGGAGAATCTGCAAAGATAGGTGTGGTAGGTCCTGAGGGGTGCTTATCTTGTAAAGTAGCTATAGTTTCGGGAGTGTCGGGAGCGAGGGTGTCGTTCGAGAAAAGGAGCCGAGCAGCACCTTTTAGGTCCCCGTCATGCACTTTATCCTCGACTTTTTGACACAAATTATATTTTGTACCCCGATCTCGGGATGTCTGTGAGGTTGAAGGCAGTTCAGGTACAAGGATATTGTTTTTGATTTTCTGAGTTAGACTAATATTGCCGTTATTATCTGAAACGTGTAAAATTTTGTACGCAAATGTTAACAGATCGCGCCAGGAATCTATATTGTTTTTGTTTACACAATTATTAATTGTGGAGGTCAGGGCTTCAGCAACGACGGGCCTGGCTCCACGCGGTATACGCTTAATTAACGACGTAGACTGTTTAAGACGGCCGAGAAGAGTCTGGAGTGGGATTGAGGATTGATATGATGATGTTGAGGAGTGATTGGTGCTTTGGGCATTCGGGACGGAAGAATTTAGGCACACGCGAACGTGGTGGATACGAGACTGATGTATGTGTAGGCCTTTAGCTGTTTGGAAACTCTTATTGCAAACACAACATTCCATGGTTGTCTGTTAAACTATATAGCTGTGAGTTAAAATACCTACTTAATAAATAAATTTCTACAAAATTATGCATAGACTTACGATGATTAAAGAACACAACTTAAGTAATTAAATTAAAATATAAAACAATAACACAAGGAAAACTGGCTTCAAAAGTCAAAGGATGACACAATAGTAGACGCTGTCACAACGGGGGGGGGGCGTAGTCTCTGCGCGCAATCCAAACCTTCTTTCTTCTCTCGAAATATAAATTTTGAACTCGGTGAAGAGACCGGGGAAGCGCCGCGCCGGCACTGGAGTCTAAGAGGCAGGCGTCGCTTACAGGTTCAAATAGTTTTCATAAAATGGTCGCGCCAATCCATGATCATATCATAGATTATATAATCCAAGGATCATATTGTAAATATGACGATTTATACAAAATAAATAAATTCAAAGCATTTTCGCACAAAATATTGGTAACAACCATGTAACAACGGGGCTATGGAAGCTGTGTGAGCGCGTTGCATCTGGTAGTAAACAGTCCGGCAGATTTTGAATATTATTGGTTGTATATGTAAATATAACTTATTTAACAATATTATTTCTGTATTTAATTTGTATTCAGACCGTATAAATACATTAGAAAATTCGTTTTAGTTTCATAGACATAAACAAAAAGGAAGATGAGTGACGTTCATAGTAAACAAAACTGAAATGTGGTCCTACACCTACACACTTGTAAAATGCTACACACCGCTATAATGTATGTGCATCATGGGCAAAAGAGATAAACCTATATAGTTAACACGGGTATGCAAGGGAGACCTCCATATTTTGCGCATTGCACAAAGTATGACTGAGAGACTATGCCACACGACTAATTCAATATAGGTGCCGGAACCTATATTTGATGGCACAGAATCGAGCGCATGGTACCATATCTCCTTTTTTGTATAAATCAATGTTTAGTTTAGACAAATTTTTTTTCCCGACTTGACATTGACCGTCACTTTTTTTTGTGAAGGTAATAAGAAGGTTTATCACATCTATTAAACGTCATGATGAATATCGACCATACCATCATATACCATTTACTGCTTTATACCAGCTAGATAAGGTTTGGTTTTGTATATTGATGACATAATTTTGATTTTGTTATTATGTCAGATATTTATGCGGTCGACCTGTCATCCGATGTTAAAGCTTTCACAGAGGTTAGATATTTATGCCGGTGGCAGTAGTCACATAATTTTGCTTTTGATAGGTAATCAGATATTTTTAAGTGGACGAATCCGATATTTATGCTGATCGATGCAAAACGATGTTTATGCCGGCCAGAAACCATCACATATTTTTACCGCGGAAGTGTCGTCATATACTTTTGCCCTCAATGGAGAATCAGATATTTTTACAGCGCTGCCCACAGTCATATATTTATGCTGGTGACTGTACACGACTGTCACACCGTGCAATTTTTACCAAACTTTTAGAAAAACATTATAGGGTTTCATTTCGCACATAAGCTCGTCAAGCTGCAATGACATCATTACTTGGGAGCAGTTGTGAAGAAAGAGTTATTATTACTCATTGCGGATTAGCCTGACACGGCATTTCACTTTCAAAATAATTTCTTTGTCATGATGTTATGATGTTGAATTCTTAACCCCCTCTTACGAAAAATACCGGAGCCCCACGCATATGATAAGTGTTCAAATATAACGAGAGAGTGGTGCGAAGCGCACGATACCTACGTATCGTAACTTTTCTCCCGTTCGCGGTAAAAGTGGTTTGTGAGGCGATCGCACGCTCGTCTTTGGCCGGCAGAGAGATCCGTTTATTGGAATAAATTATAGGTAAGCGCAAGTTATAAGTAGGCACTTTCTAATATTAAGATCTACTCTAACTATTAATGCGATTGGCGCTTTTTAACCTGGTGATTACCACCGTTCACAAGAAGCAGATTAAGGGTGGTGATTTACATATCTTTTGCTTTTAATTATTCTATTGTTTTACCCAATAAAAGTGTGACTAAATGAAACCGATCAAAATTGAGAAAAATAAAATTCTTTAACTACATATTGTTTTTTTTAATATTAAGCCGGCCACACGCGCTAGGTTATAATATAACCGATGGTTATGCCTGCACAAATGAACTGAGCAGGCATAACCATCGGTTATATTATAACCCAGCGTGTGCGCCCGGCTTTACCTTCATAAATTAGGTGCAAATGTGTACCTAAATTATGGCTTTTATAAATAATTTAAAAAATCCGTACGTCTCTGGGTCCAGGGCTTTATATGTAGTGGTGTTGTTATTTAAATTATTGTAAAAAATTGTGCATTTGTTGGAACTCAGCCCTGAAATAGGTTTATAACTTGACCAACATAACGTAACCCTTTTAGTTAGGTAGATACTTTATTCGATTTGCGCACTTACTGACATCCAGGTGTTCCAGGACGTCAGAATTGCAAGCATAGGGGTTAAAATCAGTTGCAACTTATTTATTTAAGTATTTACAGCCATTAAGACAAATCTGTTATACTTAAGGCTTGACTCTGAATACGTTTTGGGTTGGCTTTGAATTGAATTTAACCTAAATGTTATAAATTTACTAAAATGCACCAGATTGCTTTTTGTATTGAATGTTATATATTTGATTTGTAACTTGGTTATTTCTTCTTCCGTGTTTTAATATGGTTTTAATCGACATTGAGTTAACACAAGTCCAGGTAGTTACATAAATGGCGAATGTATATTTTCATTATTTTGCTTCAACCTTTTTAAATAAATAAATATAATATATACCTAAAGCGCTCGTGCTACTTCAGCACTTTGTGGGTATATTTCATAAATTCTAGTGTACTAACCTAAAGAAGTAAACTAATGCATATTGACAATATGATATTGTGCTTAAGTACCTATATACATAACCAGATTAAAACGAATTTAAGTACAACAGATTCCTCTACTACTGTTTCCTTCCTTGTTAACTCGGATTGTTGGAAATACCAATAACAAGATGGTTAGCGCAAAGCGGATATCGTGAAACCCAGTCCTTGTTTACACCGGCGCGGCGCGGGCGGATGCCTTGCCACTTTCACCACGCGCGTTACATAACATTACGCCACGCGGACGGACGTGACCGCCTGCCGTGACCTCGACGTGACGATCCTACTAGAACCAATGAATCCAATGATGCAACTTGCTATAAAAAAAAACCCTGGCATCTTAAAATTCAATGCGTCACAAAACCTAATGCACCTTTTTACCTTAAACTACGCCCGGACACGGGTATGTCCTTAAACTACGTCCTAAAGAGAGGTATGGGTACTGCGAATGTCATCTCGCTATGTGTGGTAGGGCACAGTACAGCGAATGTCATCTCGCTCAAATCTGGAGCAGAGCCCGACTGGGGAAGTACACCTCCACCTTACAGAAAACCACAGCCAAATAGCAGTAGACCCTGCTCATAGTGTTGTGTTCCTGCTGGTGAGTAAGGTTGCCAAAGAGCTCAATGAGGACCCAATGTGTTGACGATAGGGACCCTCTTGTTCCCTTAGCCGTCAACACAGTGAATCCTCCTTTTTAGGGTTCCGTACCTCGAAAGGAAAAAACGGAACCCTTATAGGATCACTTTGTTGTCCGTCTGTCTGTCTGTCTGTCAAGACCCTTTTTCTCAGGAACGCGTGGAGGTATCAAGCTGAAATTTATATCAAATACTCAGGAGTGCGATTTTTGAATCTCACCAAGTGACTAATTCTCACCGATGTGAGTGATTTACTTTCGGAAATAACTCACTTCGGTGAGAATTAGTCACTTGGTGAGATTCAAAAATCGCACTCCAGGTCTACTGTCACTTGAAGCTGTGAAAAAATTAAACTTCTAAGCCAACGCAATCAAAAGATACAGCCGTTTATGCCGCAAATTTTCGAAACTCGCAAGGGAATCAAAACCTACAGGGTACTTCCCGTGAACTCAGAATCTTGAAATTTGGTACGAGGCAACGTTTTATAGCACAAATAAAGGAAAAATTGCGAAAACCGTAAATTTTTAGTTTCATCATATAATAAAAATATTTTTAATAAGTTTAAAGTTACTACCCCTACGAGGGCGGTTTGATAACTCGGTGACTTTAAGTAAAACAAAAATCATTTTAACATATAAACTTTTTAATTACGATTCTGAACTCCTTGGTAGCTGGCAGTTTTTTTTGTTTTAAAAAAGGTGGGAAAATAAAAAAGTTATTGAGGCATATGTCAAATACGGTCGGAAAATTGTTGGAAAATGGAGAAAAGCGAATTTCGTGTGTTAATTAAACATTACTTTTTACGTGGAAAAACTATTAAAGAGACTGAAAACTGTTTAAAAAAATATTATGGGGAATCTGCTCCTTCTCATGGAATGGTACATAAGTGGTTTACAGAATTTCGTTCTGGGCGTACCACTACCAATGACGCAGAACGCTCTGGTAGGCCAATTGAAGTCACCACTGATGATGTCGTGAATAAAGTTCACAATATTGTTTTGGATGACCGTCGAGTTAAGATTCGTGAGATAGCTGAGACTGTACACATTTCATCTGAACGAGTTTTTCATATCTTGCATAATATTTTGAATATGAAAAAGCTTTCCGCAAGATGGGTGCCGCGTTTGCTGACAGCCGATCAAAAACGACTTCGTGAAACAACTTCCGAGCAATGCTTAGCCAAATTCAAGCGTAATCCCAATGAATTTTTACGTCGTTTTGTGACGGTAGATGAAACGTGGATCCACCATTATACGCCAGAGACGAAAAATCAGTCAAAACAGTGGACTTCTGCTAACGAACGGGCCCCAAAGAAAGCGAAAACCGTTAATTCGGCAGGAAAGGTAATGGCCACTGTTTTTTGGGACAGCCAAGGGGTTATTTATATAGATTATTTGGAGAAAGGTAAAACAATAAATGGCCCTTATTATGCTACATTGTTGGAAAAATTCAACGCAGAAGTAGTGAAAAAACGGCCACATCTGGCAAAGAAGAAAATCCTTTTTCACCACGACAATGCCCCTGCACACTCGTCGGCAGTCGCAACAGCCAAATTAGTAGAATTGCGTTATGAAATACTGCCCCACCCACCTTATTCTCCAGATTTGGCCCCATGTGATTTTTTTTTATTCCCAAACATGAAGAAATGGCTCGGTGGGAGAAGATTTTCATCAAATGAGGAAGTCATAGCTGAAACTAAAGCATCTTTTCAGGGTTTGATAAAAAATATTTTTTGGAGGGGTTGAAAAAGCTGGAACATCGTTGGATGAAGTGTATGGAGTTGAAAGGAGATTATGTAGAGAAATAAAATTATAAAAGGTCAAAAAGATTTTTTTTTCTGCAAAAAGTCACTGACTTATCAAACCACCCTCGTATATACGTACAGGTTTGTACGGAACCCTCGGTCTTTGCCATCATCGTAGTATACACCCCATGTACTCCTATAAAATTCCCAGACCACAGGGAACCTCTTGCTCATAGGCGATCCCCAGGAGATTCGCATAGGTAAATACCCTAGTTTCACAACTCCTACATTACAGGGTTATAACTTAGACGGTTTGTGGGACTAATTTAATAAGTTTTTAATTATTATGGTCAAATACAGAAAGAAGAGTCGATATTTAATTTTAATTTACATGGCTTACATGTTGTGTGGATACAAACGTAGACGTACCTATTCATAAACCTTAACTCTACGTACCATATTTTTTTTTAGACAATGAGGTTGTTGTTACTAACCGTCACCGTAACTATCGTAAGCCGTGCGCAAGCGTCGAACTCGACTGCTTCCGACGACATGTGCGATTTCGAGGACCCAGGCCCGTGGAGCGCTCTGCTCGAAGAGTGGGCCACCTCCGCCGCAGAACGTCCGGGCAGGCAAGGTACGTAATTTTTTTGAAACCAGCTTTGTATGCGCAGGAGTTGTCAGATTACTGCACTCAGTTAAAAATTAAGGTTTATACCGGTACTAGCTTTTTCCCTCGGCTTCGCCCGCGCACTATATGTACTCAAAAAGGAGGTTCTCAGTTAGACTGGTATGTTTATATGTACCACATTTTCCCCTTTTAGGGGTTGTATTTTCAAAAAACCTGAAACACGTGTTTACTCATTTATCGTTAGGAATACTCCAGTGAAGTTTCGAATTAAATAGTCTAACAAATCTTATTTCGACCCCCAAAACTTTGGACCCTTATTTTACCCCCTTAGGGGGTGAATTTTGAAAAATCCTTTAGTGCATCCCTAGACCTTATAAGGAACATACGTGCCAAATTTGGAATCTCTAGAACCAGCGGTTTGGGCGGTGCGTTGATATGTCAGTCAGTCAGTCAGTCAGTCAGTCAGTCAGTCAGTCAGTCAGTCAGTCAGTCAGTCAGTCAGTCAGTCAGTCAGTCAGTCAGTCAGTCAGTCAGTCAGTCAGTCAGTCAGTCAGTCAGTCAGTCAGTCAGTCAGTCAGTCAGTCAGTCAGTCAGTCAGTCAGTCAGTCAGTCAGTCAGTCAGTCAGTCAGTCAGTCAGTCAGTCAGTCAGTCAGTCAGTCAGATTACACTTGCCGATATCGGACCCTAACGACAAGAACGTTGCAATACGTTAAACACGTTCGGAGATATTTGCGGCGTCCTTGTCGTTAGCGCCAGATACAGGGATGTGTAATACCGGCATTAAACCATTGACCGCTAAGCATCGGACGGAAAAATCGTGCCCTCAGCGGCAGCGCGCGCGCAAGGCAAACTGTTTATATTTTGGAAGCGATATCACAAGCTGGCACTGAGGGCACAACTTTCCGTGCACGAGATTTGACTTTTTTGGCGGTCTAAGGATTAAGTATTGAGTTGTACTTTCTCGAGAAGAAATTTTTATGGGGAATATTCTCGAGCAAGGAACGTTCTCCATACAAAACGGAGAACATTCTCGAAAATGACACAACTATAGTTAAGTACCATCGCTGCTCACCAAGGGTTAAGTATCACGCACGGTGAGCCAAGCTGATTTGAACATAATGGGAACATTGATTTTTCTACATAGACTTTCACTTCAGCTTATCTGTATATTGCAAAAAAAATTAAAATTGTTTATTTTCAAAAAAAGATACAGAGGAGTACAGTTTTACTGACCTGCACACTAGGCAAAGCCTGTCCCGTGGAGGAGTGCATATGCATACCTATAGGTACAGTCTTCGTTGTTGGTGATAATAATTACCTATCATCGATATCGATACGATATTTATAACCACGATACGAATTTTACGAAATAGGTAGAATAATGGCGCTCCCTCCATCGTCGGGCTACTACATCACGGACCGCATTGACACGCCGCTAGTGCCGCCGCCCGCGCCGCGCCCCATGGGCTCGCGACCCTATGACGAGTGGGCCGCCACGCCGCCGCCGCCGCCCGGCCCCGGAAAGATCGTCAACAGGCCTCCTAACCCCTATAAGGATAAGTTCAAACCGAGCTACGAGTATGTACGTATTCTGTCATTTTCTGTAGGATATGCAAGTGAACTTTAAATGGCAATAGTATAGTCTTCCGTTATTGAATGTATATTTTATATTTCAACAGACGCCGCCGCATCAAAATAAACCGATACCAGCTTATCCCCAGCAGCCACAACGACCAAATTCCATCGATAGGTTAGACGATCCTCCGCGAAAGCAGGTCACAGAGACCGACCTATACTTGCTTTCAGCCATTGAGAAACTTGTATACAGAGCTGATCTAATGGAAAAGAGGTTGAGAAAATTAGAGGAGTCAATGCACGTTTTGGTAGCCGGTACTAATCATCACGCAGGTGCCTAAACATTTCGATCTAAAGTTATGGACTAAGAGCTGGCCACGTCAGATATGACACAATACTTAATGAGAGCAACAAAGCGACAAAACCCGTCTGGTTAGATTGCTATACTATCCTATCCTTATTGCTAGATCCGGGCATCTGGCAGGTTTTAATGGGTGGAGGTCAGAGTGACAGACTAGCAAAATTTTTGAATTCGAAAATAGTAATATATAATAGGTAAAAACTGCCGTAGTTGTCTCAGTTATAAAGGACAGGGCCTATATTTTAACATTGCGTATTATTATGGAAACAGTAGGCGACCAACTTTGTACATTACACGTCGTTTGGCACTATTTTCCCCCAACAGGAACTTTTGGCGACGATATAATCTAATTATTTATATAATTTCTCATAATATTGCATCAAACCCATTGCATATGTTTTCTTGAAGTGCTTTGCATTCTTTTATCTCCACCACTTTACAGCTGCCACATGTCCAGATTTAGATATAAGCATAGTTTAGCAAACTGACTAGAGTGGTTTCTTTTCTCTCATTATTGTATCATATCTGACGTGGCTAGCTCTCCGTCTATTATTAGGTCCTATATAAGCAATCAACGGAATTACTAGTATCTTTTTTTTGTACGTTGGAAGTTACAGCACGTTACTGGCGTTTCTTTCTATGTGACCAGACAGATGAATTGAAAATAGTTAAAAATTAAACATTTACTTATATTATAACGCTGGAACAACACTAAAAAAAACATTGTGCTGAGCTCTTTGAAAGTACTATTTAGTAATTCATTTCCTACACACAAAGCTTAAATTTATTGAGGCATGTTAAAAAAAGTGTTATTATTTCACAGAGCCATGTGTAGCGAACTTCACCCGTGTGGGTGAAACATGTTACCATTTCTCTGCGGCATCGGCGGACTGGAAGACGGCGAACCTGGCGTGCCGCAAACTGCGCTCCAACCTGCTGGAGCTGGAGGCGGAGCGCGAGCGGCGGCAGCTGCTCGCGCACTTGCTCAGCGACAACAAACTCAAAGGTACTGGACACAACACATTCACTGCCAACAACCCGCCTCGTGGGCGCTCGTAAACTTTGCTCAGATGCCGGACAACCCGCTGGGCGGGTTGTTTTGTACGTAGCTATGGACGCCCAGTTTCTGAAGTAGGACGTCATTTTTCGTCTGGCAGTTAATGTGTTAATTGCCATAATAGTGGTAGCCGTACAAGCCAAATATCAAGGAAACACCGCAAATCGATGTACAGTTTAGCCGTTTGGCACACGCAACTAACACAAAACACATTTTTGACTCGGTTCTTTAAAAAAATCCCTTAGGAGGGGAGTGCCCAGACATTTTTTTATATGTATGCAATTTTTTTTTTTCAGAAACCTATCGTGTGTGGTACCGCTTATGAAAGGGCATTTTGAGGCGATTCTAAAAATATATCACATCATTACATTTCAGCCATTTTTTTTAATTAACACAAAAATAATTTTCGAAACTTACCAAGTTTGGACTCCTCCAGACACGATATGGCTGATTTTTTTTAAATACAATATACCACAAATGATACATAATATCCTCATATCTAACCTCAAAAAAGCAATTTTGAAAATAGTTTCATTAAGTATTTTATTTTTATTTTTCAATATTACAAAGTGACACAGTTCTACTTCAATACCTATTTAGCGTGACTTATGGAACTGTAGTACAGATACGGTACATATTAATCATAAAATGATACGTAGTATCCATATATCCAACGGGAAATACCTCTTTAACCATTTAACTGCGTCTTTTCATCAGTTGGTATAGGTTTTGTGGGAGATACTGACTTAAAAAGTGGCTGAAAGATGAATTAAAGATGTTTATTCCTGTTGTTTTTTATCTCATAATTATAACACACATACTATTAATCTTGCTTTTTACATTTTTAAAATATATTTTTCTATCTTTATATTTCTTCCTCTCCGTCTTCTATATACAATTTGCTACAAATAAAAAAGCACCACAAAATATGTGCTCTAGAAGTACTTTGATGAATGCATGATTAATGTATAATACTTAAGGCGGAATCAGACGGTTCACTCGGATGAACATTCATCCGAGTGAACCTCGGGTGATTGTTCGGCACTTTTGGTTCACTTTATGATCAGACGTGTCACTTCGGGTGAAAGGTGCGGAATGAAACATAAAAATGAACGAAAAATGAACCGTCTGATTCCGCCTTTAGCGAACACAATACTTAAATGTGCGAATTTCAAACAATGACAGCTCTGGACTGGTGGACGGGAGGGCTGAACCCCGGCCTACTGTGGATCTGGTCCAACTCTGCGCGGCCCGTGTCGGGCGCTGCCGGCGGCGCGACCGGCGGCGCGGCCGGCAACGCCACCGTCGTCGGCGACGGCCGCTGCCTCGCGCTCATCCACGACCCCGCGGCGCGCGCCTACGTCTACAGGGGCCAGGACTGCGGACTCAAACACAGATACGTCTGCGAGAAAGGAGAGGACAAGGCTAAACTCAGTAACGAAATAGAAACAGTCTCTAAAAGCATACTTACCCCGGAAACTACTACTCAAACACCCAACAAGCCTCCATCAACACAATCCTAACTTATTTAAAAACCAATTAACTTGTACGAAAATTGACACAATGGTTTTAATTATTTACGTTAATTATTAACTAAAAAGACTGAGTTATCATAAATGTATTACGACGAATATAGGCTTATTTATTTTTTTATTTGTAAATAAAACATTCTTTTTATCATAATGACTTATTATTCTATAATATTTACAATGTTAAAAGAATCACAACAAAATAACATAAATAAAATAAATTATTACTTAGGTCCAATTGCACCAACCACAATCGACGAACTGGTTAATGTAGTTACTCGCCAGAGAAGTAACAATTATTCCGTACAATACAAAAGAGTTAACGATACGATGCAGACGAGTAGGTGCAACCGGCCCTTAGTTACAGATTGTTAGGACCTCACCTAGCATATGTTGAGATCGGTATCCTTTTCTACATTGCTAACTAAGTGCATGCGCAGAGATATTATAACCGTTAATTAACAATTCGGCTCAGCATCGTAAACACGCCGCCTCGACTAAAGGTCAGCGTAGACATAAGTCATAAAACCGGCAGTTATTGGTTGGGATACTTATATCATAACAGCCTGGCTTAGGTACTACAGATCAACTGTAGGTTACTTAAATTGCTTTAAAGCAATACATACGTTAGTTTTGAATCGGCTAAAACTTACAAGAAGTAGGAGGATCAAACACAATATTTTGTGACATCACTTTGTTACTAATAGTTCTATAGTACCAACTGTTTTGATGCTTCGTATGCTTCGTAGTCTCGTAAATAGTAAAAACAACTATTGCTCAAATTGATCCTAGTAATTAGTGTAATAACATCTAGAATGCCCCCTCTCGACCATCATTGACATACCTACTACTGAAAGTTTGTTGTAATAGAGCGATAGAAGCGTGATATTAGGGAGATATCACAGACTACTAACGTCACAAATTTCATGTGGTCCCGTAGCTTAGATACTTCAGCATAAATATATGGGGCGAGTTCACGGACCGCATCGCGTCGCAGCCGCTCATATAAATCGAATAAGGGATATTAATGTTAGCATGTTGTCACGTTACAGCTGTTGTACGAAATAAGTAAGGAATTTTAATCGCACAGATACCTATCCTATTAATAATATATTTTACATCAGACGCTATCAAACTATGATAGTACACAGGCGTAGTGATTATACTCTTACTTAACCCTTAGTTAGACACGATATTATTGCTGCAGTCATTGTATTCGTTATGTAAATAACACGTGACTGTAAAGCTACGTCCAAATGCGATTTTGTACTTTAGAAATACAATAAAACCGAATTATATTCCGGAAAATCCAATCTCGTAACGATTGGTGGCGCTTTGTAAGGCAGCACAATAGTTTGAAGTAAACCCTTGTTAAGAATATATTTATAGAGATAAACATTTTGAGTTGAGATTTTGAGTATAACTTCTAACAAAGCAAGGTAAATACTCACACAAGCGATAAAAAAAGAGTTTTGGCGAGAACTGTTTCGCTAGAGCTTTTAACATAAGTAGACCTGTTAAGGCATTGTTCAAATATAGAATGCAGGTCATGATCACGGGCACTTCGTGGCAAAACATTGTTCTCGTAATGTAATCATCATTTTATGTACTTTTAATAAATATAACGCTTTTAGATTTGTACGTACTACAGAAATAAGACTAGTTTTGCCATCATTTGCATGTGGGTATTTATGGCATTCAATGCAGCAAGCACCCCCAGAAAAAGCCAATTAGGTATGCGAGTATGAAGATTTTAATGAAAATGCGTACTAAATGTACGCTTCAGACACATTGATTAAAAATATGCGACCGGAAGCCTCGGGGCTAGTTAATTCATCTAATCGCGTCATATTATATCTAGCGTAAACCCAACTAAAGATAATAATGATATATCAAGGCATGACTTAAAATCGTATGCCATTGTTTAAAGTTTGTAAAAAGTGTTGGCGTGGCATGATATCTAGTTTGTTGGGTCTCACGTGGCGACACGGGCGATATGTTCAGTTGAAGTGGAACTTGAACTGGAAGGGGGAGCCCTGCTGGAAGTGGTGGAAGGGGTTGTTGAAGGGACCGCCGCCCCCGCCGCGCTGCGCCTCGGGGTCCAGCGGGTCCACGCCCGCGTCGAACTGCGCGCGCTTCTCCGGGTCCGTTAACACCTGTCACACACACATTGGCACATTACACTATGTTATTTATATCAATCATTAGTACATTATTGTCGAGGAGGCGAAGTAGCACATAGCTGGCTGAGTATTATGTTTAAACGGACGACTTTAGGAGTCCGATTAATTTAATACGAAGCCAGCAATGGCCCTTCCGCCGAGTCCAATAGTGTTTTTTTTTCAAAAATGGCGCAAAACATCCAAACCCCACCCAACGACGTTGCTGGACAACATCCAATATTGACATAGAAAATGTAGCTCAGGAAAACCTACATAAGTTTACAGGATAAACGCTACCATGAACATCGAATTTCGAATCGATTCATCTATATCCTTCTCCATTGTTTGCCTTTTTTAATGGGAGACATATATAGTAGAAAATTCCATTTTCTATGTTCGCGGTACACGCAGTTTTGCTTTCATTAAGATACAAAGGCGGCAAAACTGAGCGTGTACACACTTCCAACTTAATAAATAATTAGTAAGTGTATTTTTCTTCTGAAATTACCGCAAGCTATTTTTGAGATAATAAAAAGTGGCGGTGCCAACATTATAAAAATTAGATACCGATGTTGTGTTTCAGCTGTTTAGGACCTATGCCTTTATTTTTGTATAGCTGTTAAACTGCTGTATGGCTGTGTCGTTGATATATTAATATATGTACATACTGCAATTATTAAATTTAAACTTTCGTGAGACATAGTATCACTATAAAATATAACGGTTACACTCACGTCACTTTAGTCACTTCGCGCGACATGTGTTACTAAAGTGACGTGAGTGAAACCGTTATATTTTATAGTGATACATACTGCAAGCTTAGGTTATTTATTCAGATAATAGGTTTAGTGTAGGGATGTCAAACTAGGGTCAAAAGTGGAAAACCAGTGCTAGCACATGCATGCATGGTCCGTTCGTGCTGTTACACCAGGGATCGTTACCGGTATTACTAAAAATCAAAATAGCGCCCAACTTTCACAATATTTACCTTATATTTTAAAATGTAATTTAAGTAAGGGCTATAAATTATCAGATTATACGGAAAATATTCAGAAATAATCATTAAAAACCGAGATACCGAAAATGAATACCGGGTAATTTGTATGAAAATAATACCGGTATTCGATCCCTGTGTTACACTGATGTCTTTAATTTGTGTTTTTAAATGCCATCCACGTGCCTACAAATTTTGCCCGAGTAAATCGGAGATCCAAACGCCATACCCGTTAAGTTGACCCGTAAAAAGAAAGTTACATAGCCGTGGCCCTAAAATCAAAAAGTCTCAAGACCCTTGGTTTGGTTGAATGTTGTGTCAGGTTTAGTTGAATGTGTTAAGGTTTCAACCCACAGGTAGTAGCCCAAGCTCTATCAAATTTCAGAGAAAGAATTTTAGTCGTGACTGGATCTTAATACCTAAATAAGTCTTACGAACCAGTGCGAGAGATTAATAGACTAGGCAATAAGTGTTGCCGGACATGGTACCTCCTTGGCTGCAGCGATGTCGATGAATTTCTTCTCAGCCACCTTCTTCTCATCGCCCTGGTAGTTGTCGGGATGCCACTTCTGCGCCGCTTTTCGATACGCCTTAGTAATCTCCTGTTTGTTTGCTGTCCTGTGGTACATAACTGTCATTACAAAAACTTTTCATCTATTTGAGGACGCGTAAGTGACATTCAAGATGGATCGGTTTTACGAATATTTCTTGTGGTCAGCTGAAGTAAAATAGTACCGCTACTTTATACCGATTTAGTACAGTAGAGAGAATAAAGTGACCAATATCACAGAATAAGTAATAGTACAAGTACCAATACGTAACACACCGATGTTTAGATAAGTTTTTTTTTGGTAATATTATATTATAAGGCTTAAGACAAATTGTAAAAACAAATCAGCAAGAAGTGTCATTTAGGTATGTGAAAATGTAGAACAGAGTTTTGACAAGTTGAGGTATTGCGACAACTCCAGTAATCAGAACTTGCCTCTTAACACCTAAAATCTTATAGTAATCTCTTTGTTCCGACTGTTTCTGCAGTTTCTGCGCGCGACTGAGGCCGTCCTTCGCTCTCTGGAACCCTTCATCTAATTCTAGCGCTTCTTTGTACATATGTATGGCTGAAACAAATATACATTTAAAGTTAGTATCAAACTGTAAAATCTCGTTACACGGAATTCAAAGCAACTGAAACTTCGAGACTTTGATGTTATGTAGGGCCCCGGTTCATGAAAGATAGAAATATGAAAGAATCTTATTGCAGTAGCGGAAACTTGTTTAAAAAAATAAGAAAGAAGCCTCCATTGAATATATATATAGAAGTTAGGTTATCGAGTGGTTGTGGTTTGTCGTGTGAGTGTGACTGACCGTCGTCGAACATGTCGAGGCCGAGCATGGCGTCCGCGCGGTCGCACAGCACGCGCGCGTCGGGCTTGATGGCCAGCGCCGCCGCGCAGTGCCCCAGCGCCTCCGTGTACTGCTCCTCCTGCAACAAATGAACAATCTATGCATTTACTGACACCAGTGTTCAAAAACAACAGACTTATTGTTCTGTTTTATTTTTTATTTCAAAATCAGTATTAAGCGTATTAACCCTTTACGGCATCTAAGGCACAAGGGTGTCCGAAATTACGCGAAATTGAACCCTATTACTTCGAAATACGGTCCGAAAATGGTGGGAAGTATATTCTAAAAGTATACTTCACACAAGTATACAGGGTGAAATTTAAGTTGTGAATCGTAATATGTTTTTCTCCAATGTGCTCGGAAATGTTCACCTTACTGTAGTAAAATAAGTACGTGAAGTTCGTCATTATTTACTAACACAAATTAAAAAAAATAAAAATCATTATTGTCCTGTTTTAGCGGACGACAAGTTGATTGTTTTTTACCTTTTAAACATTTCATTCGACTAAGAAATATCATTTCAAACAGCCAACCGTCTGAACGCCAATCCCTTCAAACTATAGGTTAGAGCGAGATAGTGAGATCAAAAACCTTGGTTGTCTCGTTCTGTGTCATAGCTTGCATGACCACCACGTCTGATCGTGTGAATACGGCTTTATATAATCATAGACAAAACAACTTTTTTTAAGGTTTAAGCTTTTACAGTTCAGTGTGAAAGGAGCATATTTAATACTGTCTTAAATAGTTTTTGACGAAAATTGATTTTTCAATATTATTTGAATGAACTTTGGCAGATGATTGGCAGTATAAGTAGTGCTCTATACTCAAAAAAATATTGTAAAGGGAAGCTAATTCATAAATTCATGATATTTAATGCTAACCTAAATATGTAATTTATTTCATTTACTTTATTTCCTCGCACATTTGGAGAAAAGCGTTATATATGCCTCGGCGGGAATAGAAATTCGTGGACTCGTCTTATATTTTCGGCCTCAGCTACGCTTCGTCCGAAAAAATCGCTCGTCCACGAATTTATCTTTCCCGTCCTCTGCAATAATGTACTATTTGTAACTCCATAAACAACAAGCAATTTAAAGCCCCAACTCTTACTAAAATCAGACAAGAATTTTTTTTGTCGTTTATTTTACTTTTAAAAGTGATCATGTGAAATTAAAACAGCTTTATAAGATATTTCAGATGAAAAACTAAGTAAATTTCATTTCTAACTAGGACAAATTTTGATGTCAATGACAGTTCCGATTCAAAGAGGCAATTAGGAATATGCATGATTTTTTTGGAAGTCGTCATTCGATTCTGTTTCCCTGTAGATTCAAATGTCTCTAATAAACCTACTATCTATGATAGCCCTGAAACGTCAAAAATGTGAAAATACGTTAGGCGTCTGCGCCGCGTGTCAAAACGCCCCATACAAAAAGTGTGTAGATTGTGACGTCACCGTTCACAAAGTTGCAGAAAACTGTTTGGATGGAACAAGTTTTTGTAAGATTTTTGTAATTTTAGGCACGAAAACATGCGTTTAGCTATATAGTTGTCGTACATTTTTTTTCTTGTCAGGACATAAGTAATCGAACTGCAGTTTCGAAAATACATTTGATGTATAAAAAAAAATGCCTAAAATGTTACGTTTTCAAACCGCAATATCTTTAAAAAACTGTTAAAAATTATTACGGATTTCCACTTGTTTATATTAGTTTGGGGTTGTTGAACGTGTTTATGCCACAGATTCAATTAAATATTTTTCATGCATGTTCTCTATTCAATTTACTAATTTAAATATCTTAATAAGCCGTTGTAATATCCTAAAACCACCGCTAAAAGAAAAATAAATGACAAAAAATAAATGAAAAAAATCTTGTCTGATTTTAGTAAGAGTTAGGGGATTAAAATGATTGTTGATTATGGAGTTAGAAAAACATTACAATTCACGTCTTAAATTTCATCCTGTATAATAAGATTAATAAGTTCTGCTATTATAGAAACATGTGTCACATAAATAGGTACTAAAATTAAGGGATTGTAAGACTTGTTATGTAACTGTTAAATAAATATTATCGAAACATTATTGGTCACAAGAATAACTGGAGCAAACTGTTACCCAGGGCCGCACATTGGGGCGGATCGAGGAAAAAGCGGACATTCATACTTTTATGCGAAAAATCTATTTAAAAAATACTGTTCGATAGAAAATGATACGGGGAACAATAAATGTAGTACACAACTTTTCAAAATAAGGCATATTTAGAGTAGAAAAAAATTAAATGTGTTTTTTTTGTATGGGGCCCAAAATTAGGCACCTTATTTGAAGGAAACTAAATGACAATCCGTCTTGTAACCTTCAGGATATTATTTTCTTACTTTTATAGAGTACAAAATGAACAATAGCCTAGTTTGGTAGGCGCCCGTTTTCTTGCTTAGTCCAGTCAAAAAGTCATCAAATATCTATATTTTTCTTAATTTTCCTTAATGCATTTTTCGTAAAGTTATATCAGTTTTAGATACTTTTATAATATAATTATAATAATAAATTAAGTATTTGATGTTTTATTGACTCTCTTACCCACAAAAGTAGATTTTTAAGTAAACAACTTGTAAATTAACAGGCTAGAACTTTCTTATCACAGAAAATAAGTAGCATTATTATTGTGAGCCTACATTGTCCCACTCCACTTTTTCCATTCCTGCCTATCCTGAGCCAATCTCGGGCCACGCTGTTAAAAAAAAAGTCTCGCCACCACCGGCGGGGTCTTCCGGATCCTCGATTTGAGTTGTCGGGTTGCCACTCAGTGATAATCTTAGCCCACGACTCATTTGGCATGCGACAGACATGACCAGCGCAGTCCCACTTCAACTTGGCTTACATCGCATTCGCTACAGTAGCAATAACATGCATGGGGTAAAATTATTTCTACCATTAACAACATGCATACATAACATTTATAAAGTACATACAGTCGTGGCCAGATAATTAAGAACAAGATTATTTTTGCCATACAACTGCATACAAATATGATAAAAATATAAATTTTGCTTATGCTATTTATATTTTAAAAAATATAGACGTATCCGTGTTTAAACAATACTTAATATGGGCCATAAACATCTTCCATAAAATTTGAACTTTAAAAAATACAGACGGTCAAATCAGTACTTTTTGTAATTAGGAACGATTTTCATACATCGTTCCTAATTATAGTATGAACTTATAAAAAGTGTTGATTTGACCGACTGAGATGTTTATGGCCCATATTAAGTCTTGTTTAAACACGGATACGTCAGTATTTTTTAAAATATAAATAGCATAAGCAAAATTTATATTTTTATCAAATTTAAAATGTCATATTAGTATGCAGTTGTATGGCAAAAATAATCTTGTCATTAATTATCTGGCCACGACTGTATATCTAGAGGATATTGCCGATTTTAGTATGGAGGCTGGACCCAACCAAAAAGTCGTAATACAAAATAACACCCTATCTAATCTGATGATAGGGAAGTGGAGATCACGTATCTTATTTTAAGAATATTTTTGGGAATATGTATATAATTGAGATTAAATTCGTGATTTGTAGGTTATTTTTAGATATACTGACGACATGTTTAATTAGGTTTCTTACAAACAAGCAGGGACCGGTCAACCCCTTCCCAGACAAAAGCCTTTCAACGGCATTCCCCTTTCGTTGAATAGCCCAAACGACTTGCTCACCGTTTGAATTGCTTTCCCATTCATTTTGCTGAGCTGTAGGAAGGGGTTTCCCTTACGCGGCTACATAACTGTAGGAAGGGGTTTCCCTTTCTAGAAATAAGCTCTGGGAACGGCTTAGTTGTATATTGGATAGCCGACAAGACTTGCTTAGCTTTTGGAAAGGGTATCCCTTTATTTCCCTTACCTTGAGATTTATAAGTACCTACTTCGGTCTGATTTCGTTAGTTGGGACCTATTTTCAGTCGCTGTCTATTGCAGGATTTGCAGGTACGTGAAGGTCGTCAATTGCCTATTAACTGTGAACCGTAGCGTTGCTCGCGTGTATCAAAGAAAAAAACTCACGTCTAAATACCATCTAAATAGTTTTTTTGTATATATTTGTGTACCTATAACAAAGTGCGTGATAACTATTACTACATGGGGTAAGTATTTTAAAATAAATAACTTGGAATTAGGACGTTTGACGGTAAAACGTGATGATATCGTCGACGTTCACAATACTATACGTACTTACTGTTATTTTTTACTACTAGGGAAATATATGTCCCAGAAACGGAGGATGATTATGACGAAAATAAGACACAATGTTTTGATGATACTTCGGGTGAATATCAACCAAGCTCATTGCCCGATGCACAGGAATTTAATACCTTCTTCCAAGATGAAGATAAAGGTAAAATATATGCATTAGCGTATTATGAATTTGTAACCTATTATGATTTATTTTATTTTAACGATCGAGCGGAGCGAAGCGACGATTTTAAATACAACTAGTTAGCAAGGATCATATGTATAAGATATTGATTGACAATGTCTATAAAAAATCGCGTTCCTATATTTCTGGCTAAAGTACTAGCGCCATTTATTAGTCACCACACATACAAAATAACTCGACTCCAGACTCGACAGATGGCGCTGCGGCACGCGAGAACAGGAACGCGATTTTGTATAGACAGTGTTAATCCATGTCATATATCATTCTTGCTAGTTAGTGTGTATTTCAAGTTTATTAGTAAGTAAGTAAGTTCTTTATTTGCGTTAAATGTGGTAACAATAGGTAAAAGTTTTATGGTTAAAAAATATCACACATTTAGCCGCGTTACGGCATGCAAAATGTATTCTTAAAACTAAAAACTTAAATCTACTAGAGCATGCAATATAACACCTTAATACAATATAGTATGTCGTAAAATGAAAAATAAAAAATATTGAATGTTGATAGTGTTGTCGTAAGATAGATAACCTTAATGCAATGGAGTGAGGTGCAAAAATGTATTCATATTTTCGGCGTCACAGTACCTACATATTTGTACACCGTACCTACAGTTTGGGTCAAGGATGATATGATACGGATTGACAATGTCTATACAAAATCGCGTTCCCCCAAACGTCTGGCTATACGTCTAAATTAGTCCCGTTAAATGAGTCCCCCAAATGGGTAGCTCTTGAAATATTTTGACATTTTCATCCACAATCTGCCTAAATCACCATGTTTCTAAGTTGTAAACTTTTATGAATTCCGGTCATCTGAGAATCGGTAATGATCAACCCATCTTCTTTCAGAAACATTCATTTGCAATTCTTGTGTATACTATAAAAGGTACGTAGGTTTATGTCGTACCTATTACCATGACTATTTCGCAAATTTTGAAGTCATATCGTTACATTTGTCTTAGTTCATACTCAACTCAACATACTCGTTTAACAAATTCATCTAAATCCCATTTCCGCGTAAATTGTTTTATCGCGTATTGTCGTTTAAATTAGCGTCCATTGGTTAAATTCCAGGCCATTGGTTGCATGTAGACTAAATAGACCTTCTGAATCACAGAGCCACTTGCTCTGTCCAACTAAGCTACAGGAACTCACATGATTCTTTGTAAAACCTTTATCATTTCCTTCTTTCATTAGTCTGACACACCTTAAAGAGGCGCTTCCAAATCAGATTGAAAACTGGCAGGTTTCAACTATATCTGTATATTTATTTATATCGTCTGTTTTCATGCCTAAAGTAGGAGTTTACCTATATCTTTATACTTGACTAGCTTTTGCCCGCGGCTTCGCTCGCGTTGAATTCGGGGTAACACGGTTCCCCTTTCCTGATTTAAAACACAGAAGAGAACTCTGAACAGAATATTATTAAAATTTCACCCTCTCTTTTAAGGGGTTGGGTGCAGATTTTCAAAAAAAAAATGATGCACAATTTTTTTGTTAGTCACAAATAGTCCGCATACCAATTTTTAGCTTTCTACCTTGAAAATTGCGGAATGCGCCATACAAACTTCCACCCCCCCCATTTTAGGGAAGTGGGGGGTTAGAAAGAGACAAAAAGTAGCCTATGTCACTCTCCATCCCTTCAACTATCTCCACTTAAAAAATCACGTCAATTCGTCGCCCCGTTTTGCCGTGAAAGACGGACAAACAAACAAACACACACATACACTTTCCCATTTATAATATTAGTATGGATTTGATCAGCTATTAGAAATATAGCCTCTGTGATAACATTAATTACAGATCTATTGAATGGCTACAATTAGAGTATTCAGGCATGTACCCAGCGCCGGCCCGAGCCCTCGATCAGGGTAGAGCGAAATCGGGTTTTGGCGCCCTTCGTTAGTAATGAAAATGAAAAAACGAGTAGTCCGCCTCGAACTGAGAACTCGCGATTTCCTTGCAAACGAGATGACCAATATAATAAGACCCATCTGAAGTTTTTTTTCGCTTTCTAGCTCCATAACCCCTTGATCGATCCTGCTCAGATACGAACTCTCAAATTATATCTCAGCTACAACCCCAACAAATTTCATGAAGATCAGAAAAACGTCCCAGTAGCCGAAGTTGTTTGTAAGAACTTCACTTCGCTTACGCTCCGCTCGTTCAATTAATCTGTCTTATCTAAGCTAAGGCTGCGTTTCCACCAGAGATGAGCGAGGATTTATCAGGCTTTAATTCGTGCCTTTCAAAATGAAAAGCAGTGATTTTTGTGTCTGTCTGTATGTTACCTCTTGACGCTTAAACCGCTGAACCGATTTAGATGAAATTTGGTATGAAGATAGTTTGAGTCCCGGGGAAGGACATAGGATAGTTTTTATCCCAGAAATAATCGCTTAAGGGGGTTGAAGTTTGTATGAGATTGTTGCTCACTGTTGACTTAAAATAGCAAATTCCTTAAATTAATATTTGCTATTCGATTTTACCAAGGCGTTTTATTCATTCCTTATGGCGAATTTTAATCCCACACAAATGAAGTCGTGGCAAAAGCTAGTAGATAATAAAATAAAATAATTTTAATCATGATATAACCAATCGCTTAGAAAATTATAAACAACGTTACGTTATCGGCGCCTTTATTTAGCGCCTTTCAAGATTAAAAGCAGTGAGACACGCCTAAAAAAAATACTTGAAATAACAAAAATACCAAAAAAATTATGCTGTACGCTTTCGACGCCTTTATCAGTCTATATTTCGCGCCTTTTAAAATCAAAAGCAGCGATTTAAACAATAAATAATAAAATGTAATCCTGATAAACCCAATCTCTTAGAAAATTATAAAGAACGTAACTTTTTTGGTGCCTTTATTTCGCGCCTTTCAAGACTAAAAGCAGCGAGTCACGCCTAAAAAAAACGTCCAAGTGTGAGTTGGACTCGCGCACCGAGGGTTCCGTACAAAACTGTAGGTATATGGGGTAGTAACTTTAATATTTTTTTAATATTTTTTTTTATGATGTAACTAAAAATTTACGGTTTCCGCAATTTTTGCTTTATCTGTGCTATAAGACGTTGCTTCGTACCAAATTTTAAGATTCTAAGTTCACGAAAAGTACCCTGTAGGTTTGGATTCCCTTGCGAGTTTCGAAAATTTGCGGAAATTTGCGGCATAAACGGCTGTATCTTTTGATTGCGTTGGCTTAGAAGTTTGATTTTTTCACAGCTTTAAGAGACAGTAGACTTGAGTATTTGATATAAATTTCAGCTTGATACCTCCACGCGTTCCTGAGAAAAAGGGTCTTGACAGACGGACGGACGGACTGACGGACGGACGGACAACAAAGTGATCCTATAAGGGTCCCGTTTTTTCCTTTCGAGGTACGGAACCCTAAAAATGTTGAAAAACAAAAACACCAAAAGAATATACTGTACGCTTTCGGCGCCATTATCAGTCTATATTTCCCTCCTTTAAAATCAAAAGCAGCGAATTAAAAACTAAATAAAAAAAATCCTGATAAACCCAATACCTTAGAAAATTATGACGAACGTAACTTTTCGGCACCTTTATTTCGCGCCTTTCAAGATTAAAAGCCTCAAAAATACAACAGTATGTTTTCGGCGCCTTTAAAAATTAAAAGCAGCGAATTAAAAAATAAATAATAAAATGTAATCCTGATAAACCCAATCCCTTAGAAAATTATTAAGAACGTAACTTTTTCGGCGCCTTTATTTCGCGCCTTTCAAGATTAAAAGCATCGAGTCACGCCTAAAAAATTACTTAAAATAGCAAAAATACCAAATAAATTATATGTTTTTAAAATTAAAAGCAGCGAATTAAAAAATAAATAATAAAATGTAATCCCGATAAACCCAATCCCTTAGAAAATTATAAAGAACGTAACTTTTTCGGCGCCTTTATTTCGTGCCTTTCAAGATTAAAAGCATCGAGTCACGCCTAAAAATTACTTGAAATAACAAAAATACCAAATAAATTATAACTACGTTATCGGCGCCTTTATCAGTCTATATTTCGCCCCTTTTAAAATCAAAAGCAGCGAATTAAAAAATAAATAATAAAATGTAACCCATTCCCTTAGAAAATTATAAAGAACTTAACTTTTTCGGCATTTTTTTTCGCGCCTTTCAAGATTAAAAGCCACACCTAAAAAAAATACTTGAAATAACAAAAATACCAAAAAATTATACCTGTACGTTTTTGACGCCTTTATCAGTATACAGTTAGGTGCATAACTGAGTCAAAATTAGTACCTTAGTAAAATGTAAATAATTTGATAACAATCAAAGTTACATAAAAGTTCTAAACGTAAAATATTAATCCTTGGGTACCGCTACAAAACTGCTTCACAAATTATTTTCTTCCGACTTATACATTTTTCTCAATTTCATACCGAAAACTGTGAAATTTCACCTAATTTATTTTTCCCATTATTTCATTTTTTCTTAGGCATTCCCAATTCAGTAACTCATTTAAAGTAAGGAATTCCACGACCATTATTTTAGTTATCAAACATTTAAATCAGGCTTATTTTTGTAATTAGTTACTGGCAATGTATTGTCAGGTGCAAAACTGAGTCAAGGCAAATGGCCGAACAACTTTCTCGTTAGTTAATTTTTGTAGCGGACTTCATTCTGAGATAACCATAAAAATACGTGAGTGATATAAAAGTCATACACCTCATTTTAAAGAGCATATAATGTACTATTTCAACTAATTGTCTTACCTGGTTGTGTAAAAGAAAAATATCAATATCGGGTTAAATAAAAAAAATGTAGTTTAACGGTTTTTGGTTCAAAATCATGGACGAATAAAAAAATCAAGATTGTGAATGCAATGAATCGAAATTGGCTTTCATATGGATACATAGCTGACACCGAGACGAACAAATATAACCTGAAAGTTTTTATTTTTTTCATAATTGATAAGACTTATCTTCATTTAACGATGTCGGTGCAAAACTGAGTCAGTACCAAATATTATCTAATAGAGAAAATGTTTATTTTTATCTACAATAACATAATAGGTCAGTAAGTTTATTAGCGTTGTTACCAATTAATAATAAAATAGTAACTTAATAACTAGCCTCTTCTGAAATAATGAAAGAAACATGTCAAAGTGATGCACATTGGTTCAGTTATGCACCTAACTGTATGTTTCGCACCTTTTAAAATCAAAAGCAGCTATTTAAACAATAAATAATACAATGTAATCCTGATAAACCCAATCCCTTAGAAAATTAATTCGTATATAAAAACACAATTAACGCGCACAACTATTAATGCAATTTTCTAAATTCTCTAATTCACTTGCTGATCCTTTGCTGATCGCGACAGAAATGAAAAAGTCAAAATATAAACAAACGCAACACGGACACGGAACAAAACGACGCAACACACACACGCACGCACCCTTTGTCATACAAAATCAGACCTTATCACGATTTGATAAGGTATTTTAGATCGCAAGTGATGGCGGCATAGGCGGCATACTCGTATTATCAAAGGGCGTCAAAGCACGTGCCGACAAACCGCGCGGTAAGACATCGAGTCACATTCAGTTCCACGTTGAAATATTGCTCTTATTTTTATGACCAGAAGGATAAAAATGGCATAAGCGTTTTAAGGGAAACCCCTTCAAGAGCTAAGCAATTCGAAAGGCTTTTTAAGCGCTTAGCTAAGGGTATCGAGTATCCGTTTAGTATACTGATATCCGTATTAAAAAGCGCTTAGAAAGCCTTATGAACGGGTTTTAAAGGGGAACGGCTTTGGTTAGCAAAGCCGAACGAAAAACCCCTTCAAAAACCCTCGAAGGGGATACGGGACCGGTCCCTGCAAACAAGACGGCCCTAAGCCTTTGGACGTTAATGGCATAGAGCTTTATACAAGGAGAACGCTTCGCCTCATCTTTCCAAACAAAAAAGTCGGCCATAATCTGAGGGGGACGAGGTAGCACGCATGTGATGCTTTCAAGTCAAAGGTACATCATTGTCGGTTGTTAATAAAGTTAATTTCTAAACGGATTTTTTATGGCAGCAACGCCTTATTGACAACCGACAAATATGTACCACAGAATAACTAATAATACTACCGTACAGAAAATTCACTCCTTCACAAAAGGCAGATTTAGGTATAAAATTATACCAATACTCGCCGCCTGCAACCAAAATTGAAACTTATAACCGCGCACGAACCGTGAATCTTCTTTGCGCGCCGCAGTTTTATGACCGAGCTGTGTGCGTCGGCACAGGGTTGTCACTTGACAAGTTTTTGTACCTATACCTACTTCCTGATTTATTATTTTTAAGATAAATATGTAGGAATTACAAACGTTGGTTCTGTAAACATAAAAAAATGTATCCGGAGATAGTATGTCTGATTCTCACGGAAGTAGGTGTAGGTATGGCACAGCCGTATTCCTTTGAAAATATGTCGGTCAGTTCCGTATATTGTTTCTTGGCAACCAATATTATATCTTTTATACGGATTAGATCGAGGTTTAGGTTTCGAAGCCATTGTGTATTTTAAATTTTGCGCGAGCGCCACGTGACACGAGTATCGTGCGAGCCGAGCGGCAGCCCACTGCCATACGCCTGCCCGGGAGGCGCGTCGGCCAAATGTACCTAAACTGCGTAGTGACACAACCCTGGATGTACCTTTGACTTAAAAACACCACACATATTTGACGTATCCTTTTTATACTTCATAACACTAAATGGAGCAATAGATCATCGAGTTTACAAATGTTAACCTATGGTTCTTTCATTATCGGATGCAGTCCTTCCAAATGTCATACAAAATAAGCTAAGTATCATATTTGCTTGTAATTTCAAACAAAATACCTTTAGACAGTAGCCTTTTTCTTTTAAATATGGAAATGTGTCAAACGTTAAAATAGTTACTGCATGTCAGAAAGAAAACAATTATCATTGAATGGAGTCTATAAAAGATGCTTGATTTTCGATTTGGATTAAATCTTTTATTATGCTATGCTGCAGCAGAATGACTTTAGTCAACATTAACAAAGGCAATCATCAAACGATTTTCATGCAAACTAATAGTCAAACGACACAAATCAACGTTAACGCTTACGCCAACCTAGACCATCTATAGGTATTGTATGATGATGATGATGATGATGTATCATCCTTTAGATTTAACAGCAATCGAGTGACTTTCGCGGCACAAGTGGTTTGACAGAGGCTATTTTGATCAATCAAAACTTAATTTAAATGGCGATGTAAATACATACTGGCTGATATTAAAAGTGGTAGTCAGAAAATGTTTACGTGGAATGTGTGAAGGGAAGAGGGGTAAGGAGGAAAATCTCATATTGGGGTCCCGGGGCTCCAGTCGCAAGTGTCCAGATGTATGTAAGCTGTAAATAACAATTTCAAATCTCTCCAGAGTGGCGCTAGTGTAGCTAGAGAATGAAATAAAATTAAATTATCAGCTATTGTGGCGTCACACTTATTTGACGCATTTTGACGGACACTTTTGCATCACGGACCAATACAGATACCGGACAGCCCTCTTCTACCGAAAAGTAAGAAGAGAAGTCACAGTGGGTACTGGGTACTGCATCCCGTTTTGATCAAGGGAGTAATGATGTCATTGGACAATAATGCCAACATGACAACAAATCAATGTTTGTCAACATGTCAGTATTGTAAGTTTGTAACATGTGCGAGTGAAACACCGCTCTCTATCCTTACCTCTACACTCCATCGTGGAAGAGATGAACTGTTAGTGTCATTAATCAAATACCAGAGCCAGACCTGATTTTCATTTTCAGTTGGTTTCAATTTCAATTGGTGAATATTTAGAGATAGTAGATAAAGCACTGTTCCTTCGTTCGACGTTGGACAAAAATCTACAATGGAGTCCTCATATAAGAAAACTCGCCATTCAATTAAGTTCGGCCGCTCATTCCGTTAGGAGAATTAGACAATTACCTACTTAACGAATATTGACACAGCTCGCTTAGTTTATCAAAGTTATTTTCATAGTGTAATGTCACATGGTTTTCTGGTTTGGGGCAAAGCAGCTGACATACAGACTGTATTTGTTTAACAAGAAGAGCCATTCGCTTTCTGTACAACTTAAAGGCAGGTGTATCAGTTAGATAACTATTTAAAGAAATTAATATTTTAACTCTTGCGTCCCAATATGTTTTCGTTGTAAAGAATATACATACATAAAAAAAATTGCCATCCACAGCTATAACACGAGAAATAAAAACAAGCTTGCTATCAGAAGTTGTATCCCCAAAGCATACAAGTTATTTCTCGGTCAAGGTACATTTATAACACGTTACCCGTCGATGCTTTAAATTTATCATTAAGAGCGGGACTTAAGAAATATTTGAAAATAAATTTAATGTCAAAGTTTACTACAATATCGACACTATTATCATGGACAAAGATGCATGGCCCAAACCAGAAACTACTACAAAGTCATCTAACATTTAGAGGAAAGGTAGTATTAGTTTAGGTAGGAAAGCATATCAAAAATGTTTGTGAAGCAGTCAGATTTGGATTTTATTATTATATTTTCTTTATAATTAAACAATAGGTACATTATCTGTCTTTCAAGCTGTATTGATATGTCTTCTTCTAGAACTACGCATTATTGTGTATCATTAAGATCTCATGTATTACTGTTTTGATAAAATAAGTCCCGCCGAGTTTCTTGCCAGTCATAATATTTCTCGGGTCAGAGGTGTAGGGTTAGAACCGATTGTAGTTATTTTTCTTTGATGTTCATAAGTGCATTGTAATGTGCCTCAATTGAAGCATTTAAAAAAAGTATATACTTTCTTAATTACTCATAAGGTTGTTCAATAAGAATACAACTCACAAAAACACAGATGGGCTCATAAAATATGAGGAAATTTAAAGTAGTTTGTCAATCGTGTACAAATTTAGAAACATTTGACATCTAATTGGCCGACAAATCGGCAATATCCTTATTATAGGTATTAAAAATGTCAGTAATATTGCATCCATGTTCATCGTTCATTGAGAAACTACTAGTACGGGCGGGGACCGCAAGATCTGCTACGTTACGTGATACAAAGATAAGCCCCATGGCACATATTCATAAAAGTGATGATGAGTTCCGAAAAAATAGTATAATAGATTAGAATTCGCCGAAAGCACATAAAAATACCACTTCCGTGTAAAAAATGGATGGTATTTACCTACGTCATTTGATACAAAGATGACACTTGTAGTAACAAATAGCAATTTGTATGTAGGTACAGAAAAACCCAGTCTGCCAGTTCCTGCATGGCCAGAAGTGCCTAGCAGACTGGTTTAAAAGTGAAGTAAAGGAGATCGTCAATTTTTGTTAGGCGATTTGCCCCAGATCATAAAGATGCGTATAATTATGAAATAGATATCAAAACATTCGCTTTAATTTCTAGATCAGGGTGGTCATAAAATAATCATGAAATGTAACGGGAAAATTGAGAAATCGGGATGTAAAAATATGATTGTGATAAGGACAATATTTTTAAGCGTACATGTTTATGATTTAAAGTATAGAATAAAATAAATACCTGTTTTTTAAAGAATTTCTACAAAATCTGACATGATAATGAAACGGAAATCATAATAAAATAATAAATAGTAAATTATTGCAGAGGACGGGAAAGATAAAACATTCGTGGACGAGCGATTTTTTCACAATATTTTTACTTTTTACTTTACAATATTTTTTTTTAGTATAGAGCACTACTTATACTGCCAATCATCTGGCAAAGTTCATTCAAATAATATTTAATAATCCATCTTCGTCAAAAACTATGTAAGGCAGTATTAAATATGCTCCTTTCACACAACTGTAAAAGCTTAAACCCTAAAAAAAGTTGTTTTGTCTATGATTATATGAAGCCGTATTCGCACGATCAGACGCGGTGGTCCTGCAAGCTATGACACAGAACGAGACAACCAAGGTTTTTGATCTCACTATCTCGCTCTATCTTATAGTTTGAAGGGATTGCCGTTCAGACGGTTGGCTGTTTGATACAACTTGTCGTCCGCTAAAACAGGACAATAATGTTTTTTTTTTTTTTTTGTATTAGTAAATAATGACGAACTTCACGTACTAATTTTACTACAGTAAGGTGAACATTTCCGAGCACATTGGAGAAAAAGTCATATATTGATCCTGCCGCAGATTTCTTGTATTTGGGTAAACAATGATAATGGCTGTCAAACCATCATTGCTACTATTAACTAAACAATCGTAGACCTTATTACAAAGAGATTTATCACTGTTAGTGCGCTCCTACTAGTATCCATGAAGTTATAATTTTAAACCGGAGTACACTCTTGGGCCAAAAAGCAAGGCCGAAAGAGAGAGTAATTTAGGGAGCCGCGTCCCGCTTCGACTTAGGGAGTTATGACGTCATTAGGCAATAATGCAATAATGCCAGCATGACAACAAGTCAAAATGTCAATGTATGTCAATTTTGTAACGAGTTCGAGTGAAACACCGCCCCCCATATTATGCCCTCTATCGGACCGTTTTTTCTAGTCACCTATGAACGACTGTTTTACACGGTAATAAGGTTCATCAGATGAACATCAGATGAACCTTATAAACTGTGGTTAGGAAAAAAGTGCAACAATTACATCCACTTTTTAGAAATCCATGGTAGTATCAGACATTACTTAATAAAAAAATAGTCTTCGGCCCCACCTTGTGGCCGAAGAGCACACTCCAGTTTCAAATTATAACTTCATGCGGCAGACATAGATGACGGTGACGTCATACATTAATAGTGTCAAACTATAATCATAAACAAGATTAGCAAAATAAACGTAACTCCTTACTGAAAATGTCCGTTTCGTCTCGGCTCAGGAGAAGTTAACCTTATGTCAATGCTGTAAAGACGTTAACAATTTATTTAGCACTATTTGGATGGCGGAAGGATCAACGAAATTACTTTTTATTTTTCATTTCTAATTCCCGTTTTATTTTCATGCAATATTTTGTCTAGTTTCGTAATAAAATGGGTATTTGCTTAAAATTGAAGACCAAACTTTATACGAGACCATATCGCAAGTGGGCCTGGAATTGACGATCTCCTTTGGGGTCAATCTCGCTACCTTTCAACGGGTAATCAGGGATTCAGACTCATTTTAATGTTAATTATAGTAGTCTCTCAATGAACGCTGAGCATGGATGCATTATTAATGACATTTTTAATTCCTATATTGTGTACGAAATTTAGATATACTTTATACATGTTGTTAATGAGTTTAATGACATAAATTATTTTACCGAATGCATGCTACTTATTATCTGTGATAAGTTGTAGCCCGTTAATTTACACGTTTTTTACTAAAAAGAAACTACTTTTGTGAGTAAGAGTCAATAAAACATTAAATACATAATCTTTACGAAAATTACATTTACTTTTTTACTTAACCAAGGCAAAACACTGATATATTCATTGTAACATAATGTATGCACTAAAAAACTAAAGTTAGAGTTAAAAAATTAAAACTATAGTAACAAACTAATTAAAAATATAAAACATAAACCTACCTATAAAAACCCAACTATAAAAAGAATACCCCGTCCAAAAGGCCCGCTTGCGGGATGGTCCCCATAACGCTGGCCGCGTTACCTCTCTTTACAGCTAAGGCTATACGCTGGGAAGCAAAGATTTTTAGATATTACTGACTTTTTGACTGGTTTCAGCAAGATAACGGGCGCCTAGAAAACTAGGCTATATATTATTTTTTATTATAAAATTAAGAAAATCTTATCCTGGAGGTTAGAAGACGGATTCTCTTTTAGTTTTCTTGAAATAAAACAAGGTACCTAATTTTCGGTCCCTTACAAAAGAGGACTATTTTTTTTTCTTTAAATATGCACCACATTTACTATCGCTCAGTATTTTTTACACACATTTTTCGCAAAAAGGTACATGATTGCTTTTTCATCGGTTCGCCCCGTAGTGGGCCGTCCGTTTTCTGAAGAGATTTAAGTCTGTAGTTACTATGTCTTCAGGTATTTTTACTGAACAGTTAAAGATCAAAATGAAAATTCAGGTATTAGATATGAAAACAAATTTAAATAAGCACTACGTTTGATAATAAGTTTGTTTAGATCAATCTTCTTGTAGTCGAGAACTTGCGGCTGCATAGAAAACCATGGTTTTAAATATGTATATCAAATGAAAGTTAAAAGTAATAAATATAGACCAGTATGTCTCGTCATGAACATAATACCAAGTTAATAGGGTAAAAATGAATAATTAGCTAACCTTGGTAGCACAGCTGCAGAGCCACCGTTTGGCCTCGAACACGACCAGCGAGACCTCGTCTTCGATCTTCAGCACCTTCTCGGCGCTGCTCATACACTTGGCGTAGTCGCGCGCCTCGCTCAGCTGCTCGCAGTCCAGCAGCAACTTGTCCACCTTCTTGATCTTCTTGTAGAACGGGAAGCACTCCTTGTGTTCCGGGTCTAGTTTAAGGCACTCGCGGACTTCCTGTTGTGATACAACAACAATCAACAACTTTTACTAAATGTGTCACAGATTTAATAAAATCATTGAAACGGATGGTAAGGTTAAACGGGAGTCTTGTCCTGCATCCCGTCGGGGACGGTCGCTTGCCTACGAAAGCTATTGAGCTCCTCAATGCCCGCCTAAAAACAATAGCGACCCGTCGCCGCACCAGATGTGTTAACTTTCGAGCCACAGCGACAGGTCCGCGCTACTTTACTACCATACAGCCAGTTACTTTTAGCTGAAGTGCGAATATTTACGTGAATAGTTTATATCCGCATATGTATGCGCGTTCATATAAATTTAACCAGTACCAGTGAGTGAAACCTAGTGTGGTCGGTCGGCGCGCACACCAACATACCTCCACGGCTGTGAGGCCACAGCAGCACAAACAGCGCCACAAACCCAACGCAGAGGCAGTGTACCGCCTGCGGATATCGCCCTCCTCCACGCTACGGCAGTCTTGGGTGAGCCCTTTCCATACTATAGGTACTAGCCGAACCAGAACTGTAACGATCGAGAACTTCCGTCAACCCCAACCTTACCTTAGGCCACGGTTAACCTCGGTAACGTCATCGGCTGCCCCTACACAAGCCTTGACTTTCCTGAAGGTAAATATTCTTTTGTAAATAAGCTACACCCCTGGCTGGTTAATATTTATATGTACGCGCTTAATTCAACGCCGCATTTTATGACCTATATGTATTTTTGCAATAGGGCAGGTGCGTCCATACCATATACTAGTTATGTGCACGCCGTGCACCAGTGAGTGATATTAAGTGCCTGAGGTCCGTGTCCACATCAACCGGGCTGAATTGCGTGCTGCTGCACCGCAGTCTACCAGCGTCCAATTGCTGTGACGCGGAGACAATTAAATATCTCCACCTACCTTAGTGGAAAACTCGGTGAACCCGCTCCTTTTCTGGCCTTAAGACTTCTTATGCATCGCGCTAAAGGGCCAAGCAAAGCAAGGGCATTTAGTTAACTATTCATCAGCCCTATGCAGTCAATTCAGTTGCAAAGCTACGACCCTCTGGCGTATCTATTTTTTCTGTCTCCGTACCCCGCGCGTCCCTTATAATCGGGTCTGGACATCGTCAACTTGATCAATTTACAATCACACTAACCCCCATACATTATAACATATACTGCTCACGCGAAATAACCGATTCTTGGAACGTAAACCTTATACGCGGGCTCAGGCTAGTCCTTTCCTTTCCATTTTGCACATTAAAAACAACACAAACTCGCCATCACCATCTCCAAAAGACCGGCTCCATACAAATTACAGCAAATAAAAGTAAATAATTAAATTAACAAGTAAATACCTTGGGGTGTGCAGGGTGTGCTTGGGCACATTAGGTATAAAACAAATAGCAGTTACTGAGATCCGTAGCTATTTATTTAAGTACCTACTTTAATAAAGGGCCTACAAGTAGCCTCTTCAATATCAGATAAGCATACCGAGCCTCCACGCTTCTATAGTCAATCAAAAATAAACAATAGTTAGCTATCAGACATAGTAATTAAAAAAAGGTGAGTGGTGACCATACTCGATTCCTGGTTCCCATTCTATAGACACTTCACAAAAACCCCAAGCGGTGAATAATTTTCATTCATTGATCAAACCCCAAAAACACTAGAATACCCAATTACGTCAAATATTAATAAAGTAGCTTTACTAGGCCTAAATACTATAACTACTTATTAATTTAAAAAAAAAGAACAAGACCGGTAAATGGAGAGACTCGATTAGTTATAATTAATTAACCGACAATTTTAGGACTAATCAGTTTACGGCCATAAAAGGGGCTGATCAACGAAAACCGTGCCTACGGCTACACCAAAGTCATCATTAGTAAACTATTTAACTTAACACAGTATATGTTCCTCATATTTACCGGTTGGGGGCGAGTACAATAGTCACGGGGACTCTTACGCCCTTTTGCTAGTCAAAATCCTTGATTTAATCAAAGTAAAATAACCACGCGAAGTAAGCCAGCCGCCAACATCTGGCGGTCAGCTCGCCTGGGAATCCGGATAGCAGAAACAGCACAATAAATAATCATTGTACAATTTTTACCAAGAGAATAACACTATAAACATTTATTTACCATCTGTGAGCTTAAAAAAACAAAGGGACAAAGATTGACGAACGGGACCATTGACGCAAAAGAGGCTGCTTTCTCACGAAATAACATAGCCCAGGCCGTTAGGCATAACTGCCTACTGTCGTTGCGTTTGTAGATAGTAACATCAAATATCTGCCGACACAACCCTTATTCACCGTTCCAAGACAAAGACTCTAAGACCATAAAGCTGTAGTAAAAAAGAAATTTTACAAGTTACATTGCAGGCTACATTACCGACGCAACTTAGGGACTGCGACCGCACATGGCTAGCCAGTAAATTGTTTTGAAATTGTCTTCCCATTGTTGTAGCAGCCTTTACTCCCATTCCGTATTTCCCCAGCAAGGCCACGTGCCAAACGTTTTTTCTTTCCCTTCTGTAAGCTTAGGCAGCAGGCCGGAGACCCTTAGATAATTTACAACAACAAGAAAAAGTTTATTACCCTAGGCCGTTACACACTAAAAAAAAATTTCAGCTCCTTTGTTTCGTGCTTTTTCGTTTTTTTCCCACCGTAGGGATAGCGACCACCAAATCAATAGGCCGTTGCGTAAACTTTTTAAATACTTAACATACCGCTATAATGGACATCGTACCTATCCCAATGGCCGGGAACTGCTTATACAGGTCAATAGCGGATCAACTCAACAAGGTTCTGGCAACTTCCCCAGATCAGTACGACCACAGAATTGTCAGAAACGAGCTGGCAAGTTATGTCGAGGCCAATCGTAATCACGCCCGAATAAAACAAGCCCTATTAAACAGCGTACTCGAAACACTCAACTATGAGAGTAACGACAGGATCAGCATGCTACAACCAAGTGAGGACCAAATAGACACCTACATCAGCAACCAATTCACAGAGGGCTTTTGGGGAGGCGAAGACATTATTATTGCCGCATCGGAAATCTTTGTCGTTGACGTTTACGTCCACGGAGCGTATAATCAACCTCTAGTCTATAAAGCACCGTCGGAATCTTCCGCCCCAGCCAGACCTATACACCTACACTTTCAAAATCACCACTACGAAAGCGTACTAACCCACGACATCAGCGCCCATCTAACACCTACAGATAGCCGATCGGCAAGCGGGTCCTCCTGTATGAATAACACGGAAGCCGACCTCAGCTTGCAAACAACGCCCAGCATTAATAATTCTATGGGGCCCCAGATAACGGACGCCACTGGCCAAAGACTGATCAGGCAAACGCCAGACAAAACCGAACCGTCACCCATCGCCAGTAAAAATCTATTCATAGCAACATGGAACGTTAGGGGCTGCGTTAGGGGGTGACTTTAGGAAAATCTCAATATGTAACGTAGGCTATAGAATATATGCAAACTTCCTATTAGAAAAATTAGACGCCGCTACTAAACCACTTGGTAATTACCAGGCAGCCTTTTTAGCCAATAGATCTACAGATGACCATATTTTTACACTGCGCCGGGTCCTAGAAAAAAACTGGAGGGAAGGTAACCGGCTGTTTATCGCTGCCCTCGACATAGAGAAGGCGTTCGACAACGTTGATCTTAACGCCCTTAGAGAAATAATATATTCTCGTACGAATGCCCCGTTAACGAATAGGATAGTAGAAGCCTGCATGAATGAGAAAACATTCATATCCTGGTGCGGTCAAAGCTCGGAAACGGTCCAAAAAGGAAAGGGAGTGAAACAGGGATGTCCGTTGTCTCCCCGGCTGTTCACACGTACACGTTCGGCTGTACACTGGAGGAAGAAGATGAAACAGTCAAACTAGATCAGGATAACGGAACCCAGCTGCCTCTGATACTGTCCTTTGCGGACGATTTAATTGTATTAGGGCCATGTATAAACGTAATCGACCGTATAGTAACAAAGCTTAGATTTCTTTTAGACACTGTAGGACTCACAATAAACGCGATTAAGACCAAACTCATAATAAGGAACCCAATAGGAGACATCGAAGAAGACCAACAGACTCTACATCTAGGCGGCGCACCTATACAACCAATAAAAGAAATAAAATATCTAGGTACGTTTATCACTTCAGCATACGATAGACGCGCTACGGTAAAGTCCCGTTGCGACCAAGCCGTAAGAAATTCTAAGATACTTGTTAGATTTATACAGGACAAGAAAATAGATTAGAAAATAGCAAGGCTAATGTATAAAATGGTCATCTCCCCCGCCATGTCATACGGGCTAAACGTAGCTGCCCTGACTAAAGCCAACAGGTCCCGCCTCAGACGCTATGAGAGACACATCCTCAAGGAAATGCTTTTAGCAGCCAGGGATCCCCCTAAACAAAAGATCAGCCAAATTTTAGAGGGGAAAACTATAACAAAAATCATCAAAGTCCGTCGGCTCTCATATTATGGTCATGTGCTCAGACGGGACAAGCCTCACCTACTTCACGCTGCCCTGAACTACAGAGAGTGCGGGAAAAAAGAAGGACGTCCTATATATACGTGGGTAAACTCACTTAATCACGATATTAGAAACTACACCAACAGATCTCGCTCCTCCTGGGAACGCCTATCCGCAAACAGAGGTCGTCTAAAGAAAGAAGCGGAAAAAATATATAAACAGCCGGAAACAAACACCGAATCCGAACCAGAGGAAAAAGACTACGTCACGCAAACTAGAACGGAGAACGTCATAAGAAGGGGGCTTTAAACACCAGAGCAATATTCGCGGAATTTGTAAGGAACAATCCGGGGTGGGAAAGAAAGGGGACCTGGGGAGGGGGGGACTAAAGCAGTCACAAATTTATTACGTATTACTCACCAAGTATAGTATCTATCTACCCCACGCTGCCTTCACGATGCTTGTATTCGGGTCGGCTCCAACCTCCTGTCTCTCCTATCATCCCGACTGCAAACCTACACTCCAGACCTATCTACTCGGTATCCCGGTGTCTTGGGCAGGTTGTTGGTGCATGCGGCAGGGCGGCAGAAGTTGGTGCTTTACTGGTTGGGGGTTCCGAGTACCCGGTCCTATTTAGCATTTGTGGTTCAGTCGGGGTCGTATGATACTAACGCACTCGGCCGGCTCTCTATCGCTTATGCTGAACCAGGAGGGTAATCCGAGCTCCTAATGCCGTTTAGTCCTAACACCTCCTCCCTCTCGTAGTCTCCTCTTCCGAGTCCTTGCAGAAGTACTTCTGGCTGGGATTACCACTCGTATCGTATCGTATCGTATCGTGAAAGAGATGGTAAGGTTAAACGTATGTACCTACACAAGTCAATTTTGCATAATACACTAATTGATATACAATGATAATTATATAAAAGTGATATGTATAGTGGCAATGTAAAAATATTAAAAAATAGGACACAAGTTAAACTAAACACAACAAAATGTTGGACCAATTCGTACCCTGTTTCAATGAAAACATAATTAATATTATTATTTATTTACCTTTAAAGCATCACTGACATGACCCAGTTGGTACAACAAAGTTGCAAGCCGGTAGTAGCCATCCGTGGAATCTTGTTGAAGACGATTGACAGATCGAATGTCGGACACAGCAGAGAACAGATCATTCTAGAAGATAAAATTCCAGTTAGTGATATATTTACACTAGGTTTACATTGGAGCAATAAATCGTAACGGTTTTCGTGTAAGCACGATGTAACTTGTTTAATCGTCTTACTACCTCATTGATACTCATTGTGTTATGTAGTGTCTTTATTAACAAAGTAGTGAAATGCAATGTTTAACTCCAATAGATACGCACATAGGATATAGTAGTTTATGTAACTGTTACCTAATAAGGCCTAATTACGTGCAGTTGCATACACTGCTTTATCTACACTCATATTATATATATTAAATTAAGTGTTCGGAAACCATAGAATGACCGCCATTGCACCGCCATGGCCAACTCGATTGTGCCGGCGGTCGGGGAGGCGCGTGCCGTTGGTCAGGAAGGAGCACAGGATTTACATTATGTTATCAAATTCGATGTTCCGAATTTTAAACTCATAACGTATCAATATATAAGCATGTAAAGTTAAAATTACGTTACTGCCACAGCTAAAAAGCTTATCATAGTAAAATCGGTTGTGGTAATGCTAGCCATTGCCTACCGTTTTTGAACACGTTTTAGAGGACTTACAGTGTGAGTGTAGATAAAGTTATTTATGAGTATTTATCTTATCAAACAATAAATTTGATGTAACAGTAAACCAGCTGTCATCTGTCATAACTCATTATTCATTATAATTACATCATCACTGATTTAGCGGAAAGACATCCTATTAGATACAGCTTCCTATAATAACATTCATAAATACAACCGATCGTGCGTTAGTTACCCTTAGTCAAGTCTCCGGCAATTAAACTTCGTCAGTACCTTGACAATTAATAGTACATTATTTGTCGAGGAGGTGAAGTAGCACATTGATGGCGGAGTATTACGTTTAAACGGACGACTTTAGGAGTCCGTTTAATTTAATACGAAGCCAGCAATGGCCCTTCACGCAGAGTCCAATATAGTGCTTTATTCAAAAATAATGCAAAACAGCCAACGTTGATGAACAACAAACAATATTGACATAAATAATATATTCAGGATAACTTCTAGGTTAAAAGAATGACCACTACCGCGAGCATCGAATTTCGATTCGAATCCTATAATTATCTCCATCTCCATCGCTTTTCATTTTGAGTGAGAGAGACAGATTTATTCGAAACTACAATTTTTTATGTTCGTGGTACACTCTCAGTTTTGCCGCCTTTATATATTTTTATTAAAAAATATGAACTGTATTTTTCTTCTGAATTTACCGTAAGCTATTTGAGATAACTTAAAAAAATGCGGTACCAACATTATAAATAACAAATGCCGAGGTTGTGTTTTGGCTGTTTAGGTCCTTTCTTTTTGTATGGCAGTTGAACTTTTTAAAAAGTTTGTACCTCGACAAAAATGGAATCTGTATGCAACATTTATGTCGCGAAATCGAGCCTGCAATTTCCGTAACTTTTTAATTTTTATATTTGACCATAAACTAGGCACTTCGCCGCCTAGTTTTTAACCGTAAAAAACCGTAAAAACCTTGCCGGACATTTTTGAATAAAATACCGTACGGTATACAAGCTCCGTGGTAGTGTGGCTGTACTGTATCAATGGAACTGACCAGAGCTATGTAGCACTCGGCGCGCAGTTGGCGCAGCTGCGCGGACCAGGGCGACACCTCGAGCAGCCGCGTCGCCAGTTCGGCCGCGGCGCGGTAGTCCGCGCCGCGGTAGTACGCCTCCACCAGTCTCAAGTCCTCCATGTACTCGTCGATCTTGTGGTACTGTGCTATTGCTTCGCTGTTGTAGGGGTCTGCATATGTCTGTCAAGGGACCCGCGACATTAATATTTAAATCACCAGCAATACAATGTAACACATACTTAACTTTCAATCTGTAGAATCTACCATTTTATATTCGATACTGATGTACACTAGTAATCCGCCTCGAACTAAGAACTCGCGACTCTTGCAAACGATATAATAAAAATACCCCTTTACAAAACTCTTTTAGGCCACCTGATTCAGGAAACTGGTCAATTCAACTCATAAAAATTCTCTAAATTATATTTATCACTGCTACAACTCCAACAAATTGCATGAAGATTAGGAAAATGTTACTAAAGTTATAGCGGAACAAACATTAAAAATCAAAAAGCCATGGAAATGTACGAACGGGCATCTTAGTAGCCAGCTGATAATTCTATTGTCCGAAGTTTCATGTAAAAACTTCGCTTCGCTTCCATTATAAGCAAGTATTTTGTCTTGTTGCCCCAAGTACTACTAAATATGAACGATAAGTTAACCTTCTCGACGCCATGACAAATGTCAATGCACTCATTCATATGCTAAACCAATAATGAGTTATACGTATGGTATCTTATGACGGATATATCTGTTAATGGCGTTGAAAAGGTTATAATATATACTGACTATAAGTGTATTTAACGGAATAATAAAATTAACATGTTAAAGTTGTGGCCCATAATTATAGATATAATGAAAATACATAACATAGCACATCCCCAGAAATGATAAAGTGTAGCCAGTGAAGTGAAGCAAGCACACGACAGCTGATATTGCGACACAACTGTCAGAAATCACAATACTGAACACGTTACAGAACTTTACATGCTTTATCAGTTTTATCACTTTTATTACCTGCATATTGCTCATTCCAGCAAACTGTTATTGATTATTTTAATACATTATGTATATACTTGGTCGGTTCATAAGTTCTGTCACAATGATTTAAAGTGATTCAATATATTATACACAGTTTTTATGTAGACATGATTATAAAACTTATTTCATACAGATTAAAATATAATTATGATTAACTTGATCAAGATCGCGTATTTTATAGATCCTTGTAAACTTGAAGATTTTTGTCAGACCCAACCAGGCAGATGATTTATGAAAATTATACTTCACAAAAGTTGGTGAAGATCATTGTTGTAGTTGTCCAGGAGTTACAAATTGTTATTTTTCTGAAAGTGGCAGAATAAGGCATATTTCGAAACCTATATTTAGTTGACTTACGAGTATAAGACTGCTTCAGCTATTTTTCTCCTGAACCTTAATGTATTTTTCAGTTTTGAGCAAAACTCGATGATTTTGATACCATACATACATCACGGTATTTTGTATACCAGCCTTCTTGTCAGTCAGACACATGTTAATTATGTATTAAAATGAAGGTAAAAGATCAAGCTAATGCAGTATGCAAGACGGCTCTTAAAATTGAATAAAAGTAATTAGGCTCAAAATCAACTCTAACAGGGCGCGTTTTGACGTGGTTTTTTACTGCGTTTTTTCGAATGTTACAAGGAATTGTGTAAGACTGCCACAACTATTTGCATTAAGGGGCTCCACACGTTTTTTTATCGATTTTTGATCAGTTTTGAGTCGATATTCCAACATTTTCACTACAAATAAAATAATAAGGCAAAGACTATCAGTTCTTGAATCTTTTATCTCCATTCTGTTGAGCCGGATTTTGAAATAAAGGAACCGATATTTTTTTATTATTTTTTAAAATATGGTCTAAAGAAACACTTATCGATATTCTAATGGCGGAAAGAATCTTACATATACGTAATGTACATATAAGGGTTCCTTTTTGACGTCTCTAAAAACTGTAGAGATTTTAATTTTGAACTAATTAACACAAAAGTTATGACTAGAAAACCACTTTTTTAGCCTAAAATTGTTCGACTTTGATGTCAAATATCTCGACGACGATAAATATTAAAGTAAATATAGGATACTGTATTGTTTAAAGCCTTTACTAATAATATGATAAGCAGAGCTCGGATTTTTCACGGCAAAACAAAACACTAGCGTAATTTAGCCAGTGCTTGAAATATTATTTTATCGACACCTATCGAGTCTTACTAGAGTATATGACAGGTATTGCCTCAGTACATTTTTTCTTTTTTTATTCGATGGTACACCTATCAGTGTGAATGTCAAAATTTAAAAACTAACAAACGTGCGAAAATTTCGAAAAACAGGAGACTTACTAGAGCTCAAAATCAATATTTTTGACCAGTCTAAGGTGACCTACTGGGGGTTAGAAGGTTGTGCATTAATTACCGGACATCCTGTATAAGTAATAAAATAACTTTTCATTTTAGCTTTGCCATAGTCGAGCAACAAAGAGGTAGGTCTGCATGTACAACTTAGAACGAAGTAACTATACCACCTCATTTAAAATGATAGAAACGACTGCAAATTTCATCTCACATGACATATGACATTCACACTTTAACTGTCATTTCATTACGTATAAAACGTAAATTGCATCTAGGTATTATTTATTTCGCAACGCATTGAATCCGACGTGTTGGATATACGTATAATAACTTAATATTGCAAGGTATCACTTAATACAAAAATGAGTAATGTACAAGATCGGATCAAAACGTGGATTGAAAATCACCCTGAGTTAGTCTATAATGAAGTGACCTCCACTATATACTGCTCTATGTGCGATATGCATCTAAAACAGAAGAAATGCAATATTGAGAATCATGTGAAAAGCAACCGCCACAATTACCGTTCGGGGCAACCAAATAGGAAACATCAATTTTATTTCGATTTAATTATTTTTCTTATTTCATGCAACATACCATGGGCAACAGTCAACAACAATAATTTTCGTCATTTTTTTAACAAGTATTTATGTTGCGACTGCTCTATGACTTCTTTACCGGACGAATCGACCCTGCGAAAAATTTATTTAAATCTCGTGTACAAAAAAACTATACAGGGTATAAGAGAGGTAAACAAAACCAATTATTTGTGGATATCTATAGACGAAACACCAGATTTCATGGGAAAATGTGTGACAAACGTGGTGATTCGGTCTTTGCAAAAAAATTGTTCTAAGCAATTTTATCTTTTGGGGTCGAAGGTTTTAGAGAAGGTAAATGGGGAAACAATAGCAAACCTAATAATAAACCAATAAAAATTTTTGTTTCAAAATTCTTTCAATGATAACGTAAACAATTTGCTTTTACTTTGCACAGATAGTGCCGCATATATGCTTAAAGCCGGTCGTATTTTAAAAGCAACGTTTCCTCGTATGAAACACATTACGTGTTTAGCTCATGGTCTGCACCGGGTTGCCGAAGAAGTGCGAGATAATTTCAAAGGTGTGGATGGGTTGATATCGAATGTCAAAAAGATATTCCTAAAATCTCCAGAGCGTGTACGCCTTTTTAAGGCAAAATATCCGTCCATTCCCCTACCTCCCGAGCCAATTATCACCAGATGGGGAACTTGGATATCTGCTGCGGTATATTACGCTCAATACTATGAGCAAATACGTGATGTCGTCTCCATACTTGCTAATGACTCGGCAGCTATAAGAGCTGCAAAAAAATGTTTTCAAACACGCAAACTACGACCGGAGTTAAATTTCATTCGCGACAACTACGAAGTAATAGCCTCTTCAATAGAACAATTGCAATGTTCGACTTTATCCATTGCGGAATCCTTCCTCATTCTGGATACTGTTCGTTGCTACGTAAACTGGAGTAAACTTTTACCAGTGATACGTAAATTTGAAGCCGTGCTCGAACGAAATCCTGATTACGAAATTTTAAGAGACATATCTGAAAATATTACCCGAACTGATAATGAATTCTATAAATTTGCTCCCTTGACGTCAACTGAAGTTGAACGTACATTTAGTGTACATAAATGGATTTATAGTGATAAACGCAACTGTTTACTCCCAGAGAATGTTGAAAAGATAATGATCATCTACTCCTATCACTATTACCCAAATAAAATGTCTTGTGCTGCTGTGTGTACTGACGTAGATTTTGAAGAAGAAATTGCGTCTGTTTCTAATATATAGTAACTTTATACAAATGTTTTTATTAGTTTTATTACATATTAATTTTATTTGGTGACTTTTATTTCTTCTAGTTCTGAATTATCGATATCGATAAAATAATATTTCAAGCACTGGCTAAATTACGCTAGTGTTTTGTTTTGCCGTGAAAAATCCGAGCTCTGATGATAAGCTATATAAATCAATAGAAAACTAAGGGAATCAGATCGAAGGTCATTGGCGCCAGGGAGCCCCTTAAATAATATCGTAAATCGATCACTTTTAAATAGGCTTTTTAACCATATATTGAAATAGTGAGCAATCTCTAACATTCCTATGTTACCAGTCAAAAACCTAGTGACAGAACTTATGAACCGTCTAAGTACCTACTAAATATAATACGTACTAAAATATGTTATTATTTATCATTAATATTTCTTTGTAAATAGTGGTTCTACTGACTTCATTCGATAAGCTATGCAATTAAATATATAAGTACCTACTGTACCGATATTAGTTATGTTATTAATATACTAATATATATTCTTTATATATAAATATTAATAATATATGTATATATATTCGTAATAATATATGTATATACGTCCGTGAAATCAAACAATTAAAATTGCTAAAAAAAACCAAAGCGTGACGTAGTTCTGAATTTGATATTTGATACGTTGTTGGGACTAGTTAAGCCAGTTAAGGTTATTAACATATTTATTTGCTACAACTAGTTACTTGTGCTGGCTTTAAAAAATACTGATTTAAAAAAAATATATGTTACAAATTATAAGTAGGTCTTATTAATAAGGTTGCTGTGGTGATTTGAATTGAAAACCCTTTAATTTGTAACAATTTGAGTCTAAATGCGATTCGTCTACCTTAAATATTTTACAAGATACGGCTACTTAGGTATATCTTTGAAAAACTAAAAAATATTACAATCAACTTGCGCGCGAACTCCCAAAAAACTGCAGATACATTGACAAGAGACCACAGAAAAATTGAATTTTATTGCCAGACTCAAATGGCCCTATTTTCAACCGACTTCAAGATTTCGAAGGAGGACGTTATCAATTCTTCGGGATCTTTGTTTATTTTTTTGCTATTTTTTTTTATGTATGTTCATCGATTATTCGAAGAAGGCTGGACTGATTTTTGTTCTTTTTTGTTTGAAAGAGTATACTTCACAGTTGGCCCCATTGTATTCCATTTGGTTCCATTGGATCTGATTCTGATGATGGGATCCTGGAGAAATCGAGGGAACTCTTCAACTATTATAGGCACACCTATAGTGATTTTTTACAGCAGTTCGAACATTTGCTTTTGAAAAGGTGGATGCTAAGTGAAGTCGGTCCTTTTTTTATTTATATGAAATAGTTTTCCATCTTTTCACAAACAAAGGTGACTCAAGAAACTCAATGCGAATCCGAATTTGGAAGTGAATGCGGCATATAAGTTGCGAGTCTCTTACATGAAGTCGAAATAGATAAGTAGGTGGAGATCAATAACACTCTGCGTCCGTAGGAAATACCTTCGACAACCCTACACGTGATCCTTGACTGGTGCTAAAAGAGTAACAAACTTAAGAGCTGCACTGTCCCATCTGGACCTCGCAGCACTCACTGGATTTTCATTATCATCTGCTTTCCCACTACTACTACCCAGGGTACCCAGGGAAGAAATGCCTATCTATATCCAGTGACCTGTAACCATACGATAAATAAATAAGTAGGTAGGAGATATGGAAATAGTACACACAAATCGAATAAAAGTGGGTTCATTCTTTGAAAATGCAGTACCCGTTTATTTGTTTTTAGTGATTGTCGGTAGATAATTCACAACAATTCTGATTAGAAATATTCAATTTAGTTCAAATACCTGCAACTGTTTCGAGGAACCAACGTAAACCTTAATAAACTATAAAGCATTTTATTTTATTTTATCAATGAATGAAGTGGCCCTATATCAGAAGCTATAAAGATAGAGATTTGAATGTGGACTTAAATGATGGATAATTAATAGCAACCTCTATAAATAATTGAACAGTTTTTGAGTTTATACAGTAAATATCACAAAGTTGTCGGTTTTTCATGAATTTCTCATCTAGCTCAAAACACTTGTAGCAAATATCATCATTCATCAAATACAGCCCTAACCGTCGGTAAAAACCTACTAAATAATCTCAACTACATCACGCCTTGTAAATTTAATATCTAGTTTCACTGATCTAATATATATTCCCGCACTATTGTACCATGCACCGTACCTACACCCAGTAAGTAGGTAGTTGACCTTGCAAAGAAATGTATAGTGGACACTTAACTAGTTGATGCCTGAGAGACGTTTATGAATAAGGGGGTAGAAATTAATTGCTAATCCATATGATGGAAGTGGAATAATGGCGTGTGGCGTGCCCCGCTTGTCTTTCATTAATATGGGCACTGAACTATTTAAGTCAAGTCTATACAGACTTGTCTTGTCTTAGTATGGCCATAAATACTGCATAATAAGAAGCTAATATTCGTGAAACATCATGTGTGAAATGAATAACAGGAGGCATTGAGTACTATAGACATTACCATACTTTAAAATTATTTCAGGTTTGTAAATTTATAAAGAAGTATTTTTATAGAAAACACAATAGAATGTCAATATTTGTGCATATTAATTCATGCATAAGTAAGTAAGTTGGTGCAAGGCTGTAGGCTTATAAGGCTGTTAACCCTTTTCCAGGCGTAGTATGTATATTGACCACATCCATGGCATTTGTATTGTAACCTTGATCTTTGGAGTTAAGGTTCAAATTAGGTGGGATGGGTCTATCGCATCATTTAGCTCACCCTTAAATAAATTACCAAAACTTAAATATTTTGAAGAGATTTGGGATTTTTGAAAAGATCTTCTGGAAATCTTGTTCTTGTGTGGATCTTGTGTGTCTTGGAAAAGGGTTAATAAAGAATAAACACCAAATCAAATCAAAATTAGAGTTAAAGTAGGTAGAGTTTAGGTTATTCTTGTTACTGTCATTGTTGCTTGTTACACCCATGAATTGAGTCATAAAAACTCTAGTCTAGTCTTGAAAACACATTTTGTCTGCCGTTGCAAGGGTAGGGTAAACATACGATATTTTTAATTACTTCATTTTCATATGCTTCAACATAAAAATTGGTGATAATCCATATTGAAAGGGCCCTTATGGTGACAGGCGCTTACATTGTCATACTCGTACAGATTCAATAAAAAAATTAACTCAAGTAATAAAGCCGTTAGTGCCTGTTTCCATACCGGCCCCTTCAAAATAGATTGTCACTGTTAGTTGTGAATATTATCTCATTGGTAGATCTCTTACTACTCTATGTCTTCCATTTGCCATCTTTGTTTCAAATAAGCATTCAATATAGTTAATCTTAGTAAATCTTAGCCATCTAGAACATAATATACAAAAAAAAAACAATCTTAGCTATAATACTTACAACTTGCAAAAAGTCTTCTTTAGCCTCTCTGTACTGAGCTAGTTTGAGGTAGACATTAGCACGCTGCACTTGTGCTGAATTAAAGTCAGCTTTCAACTCCAGAACCTAATAACATTATGTCAATTCAAACATCCACCATGAGTGTAAAACACACTACAGTTCTCAGCTACCAAGTGCGGATCCAGGATTTTGTTCAGGGGGGGCAATTTCCTTCACAAAAAATCTTGCAGTCCGCACCTACGGTCCCCGTAGTATACGAGGTTTGCGTTTCAGGGGCAATTGCCCCTGTTGCCCCCCCTCTCCCTGTATCCGTGCCTGTAAGCTGCCCTAATAAGTTTTGCTTATAGTTAAGCTAATTCAAGTATGCAGGTGCCACTCTGTGCAGGTTGCAACTTGATCAAGAAATTGTAAGCTGCCTCAAGTTATCCCCTTTATTGAATGGAAGAATCACCTGATGTAATAAACTAATATTAATAATTGGTAACATTCCATTTTTCAACTTAACTATGTGTCATGGTTAAGGTTGTCTGGAAGAGATCGCTCTCTAGCGATAAGACCGCCTGTTGACTGCCTCTACTTTTAATCTGTGTACTGTACTGTTATTTGTTATTGAGGTGTGCAATAAAGAATATTTGTATTTGTATTTGTGTCATTTTAAAATCAAGTATCCGGCTGGATAGTATTCAAATATCTGGTATTTGGCCGAATAGAAAAATTGTGGCAGGACAGGCCGGAAATCTGTTGCATCTCCAGTTGATATGATATTTAGAGGGGTGAATCTCGGGCACTTATACAACAAGAATTCATTAATTTAACAGTAATTATCAAGAAGAGCCATTCTTTGTAGGTACAAAGAATATAGAAGTATAGGTATAAGGGGAAACCTCTATATTACCTTAGTGAAGTCTTGAAGAGCAAACTTGGCTTTACCCAGAGCATAGTACACTGTACCACGCTTGAAATATGTGAGGTAGTTGTGTGGGTCTCCCTCTAAAAAGGCAAGTAGGTGTATTAGTTACATTATCAACATTTAAGTACAATTAATAAAGTAGTCCATAACAACGGTTATCGACTTCCACCTCATCAAATTACTAACAGTATAATTCCAGTGTAAGATATATTTCTAAAATTAGGGTTAGGAGATTAGATTGAAAATGAAAAGGGCATCTGCAGGTCAGGTATGAATGTAGATATTAAGAAATTATCGCTCACCGACTGCTGCGTGATAGTGCGTCAGCGCGTCCGAGAGCTGCCCTCGTGCCAGGAAGTCGCGACCCAGCTCCAGGTGCTTGTTCACCTCCGCAGGCGTCGCACAATCTGAAACTGTCCCACCAAAAATATTTATAAACCCTAACGCAAAACTACCGATGAATCAGGCCAATAGGAGTCCGGTCAAAGCTAAACTTACATTCTAACACTATTTCTAGCACTAATAAAACAAGACATGGTGTTATTTTGTTCCAATTAATATTCACTAGGTAGTCCATCATTATTTTAATTTTTAATCAGGCTGTTCTTATGTGTATTACATTTAATTTCAATACAAACTAATTAGTTGACAGGGCCACTATCCATCTTTCCTACGGCACTTTTCGTGGTCTGTCCTGATTGGTCCAAATCAGACATTTCAAAGACAAGTGCTCGGAAGAGAAAACGCCAAGTTTCCAAGTTATAGTTTATTTATATATATGTTACTATTATTTTGTCTGTGTGCAGGCCAAATGAGGACTACCACGCAGTGTTGCCAAAGCACTACCAGCTAAAAGTACGGTCGTGTGTCAAAAAAGGTACGATTTTAGCCAAAAAGGTACGATTTTTATTTAGTTCTACAAAATCGCCACAAATAAGATCAGGGTGGTGTTTTATTGATGTACGAGTTATAATTTAGCTATTTTTCTATCATTCTAACAACCATATTCGTTAGAAATAGCTAAACATTGAAATTGTAAAGGTAACTTCTGTGGACCACGATCACCGGGCCTACCGCGAACTTAGAGAATTCCACCAACCGGAGTCGCCATTGACAGGCGTTCGCCTCTGCCAAAAACATATGACCAGTGGTCATACACATGTATGGACTGACGTTTATCTGACGTAGCTATTTGTACGGTACGTACGAATAGCCATACATTTGTCGTTCCCCTCCCCCCCAAAAAACGGTAGACTTTATTTTTTGTATAGAAAATGACAGACATGGCTACTCCACCCGGTTGAATTATCTAATTGGGTATTAGACATTGCAATTTGTAGGACCCAATCTGTCAGGTTAGGAGGTGTAATAAGAGGTAGGACCCTTAGAGAGCTGAAGGAGGGCAGGGTACACAACAGATTGGGCCCTATAAATTGCAATGTCTAATACTCGAAATTTCGTTGTCTCCCTGTCTATCGCACTGACATACGAGCAAGAGACGAGGTTTCGAAGTTCGCAGTAGGCCTCTGGTAACGATATTAATCGAGTGTTGATGCCTAGAATACTCTCATGGCAAACTCGGGCCAATGTGAATGGAGGTGACGGCCAACCCGCACGAGGACACAGATTAGTGGCATTGGTTACTATTTCTGCTACTTTGATCCTATATTTCTGTGACAGTTGATTTGACACGTGGCGTTATAGTAGTATAAAATAATTATGATTGAATACAGTGACCACATATTAACTAATAAATAACACGCTCGATATTCATTACGACGGACATTCTAGATCATTAAATTTAAACTTTCGTGAGACTTACTATCACTATAAAATATAACGGTTACACTCACGTCACTTTAGTGACTAAAGGGCATTCTAGATTATATATTCGTTAAATTTAGGATTTCTAGATATTTTTGGTTCATGAACTAGGATCAATCCGTCTGATTGGCGCTGTAAAGTATAATTTTAGTATGCTTTTGCCGGGTACGCTATAAAGTACGATTTTTAGTACGGATTTTCGCCGGGTAGGCCAAATAGTACGGTTTTAGTACGGTTTTCTGCAGGGTACGTTAAAGGTACGCAGAGGTCCAAAATAGTACGTAAAATCGTACCAAAAGGTACGGTCTGGCAACACTGCTACCACGTATGAAATTTTCGCTAGAGGCGCTAGTGTAGGTAGACGGAGTTCTTTGAAATGTCAAATTCCATAGAAATTAAGTGGGATTCGCGGAATAATTTAAAATTTAACAATGTTGTGAATATTTTGCTGTACCTGGATATTAATTATGGCAAATATGAGTTACAAGCCATTGAATGTGAATTTTTTAAAAGCTGAACTAAGAAAATCCTCCTTTTTTTTTACAAATAAAGCAGAACTGCGCAACACTGGTCTATGGTCTACTGTATTAAATATTATTGAGCCGTATTTTTTTTATTAACGTAATTAACAATAACAATAACGTTTTGATACAAGAGTATCGGTAAACCGGTGTAGTTTGTCTCGATACCGATTCCGCAGAAATTTATATAAATCATTTTTTGCAATCAGTTTGTTACATACTACATAGCTACTTATAATCTATTTAAAATTGAAAGTACAGCGCTGATAAAGTTTTCCTTGTTCGTTTGTTTAGTGTTCGCGTTAGCGGGTCCGGTCTGCGCTCGCCTAGAACAGGATGCTCCAACTATTTACGAGACCAACTTCTGATAATTTATACATATATATTATTTTTACATACACAAAATGGGGATCAATGTTACTCTGCGGCCGTAGGAAACACCTTAGACAACCCTACACGTGATCCCTGGGTGGTGCTAAAAGAGTAACAAACGTGGCAGCTCCACTGTCCCCTCTGGACCTTGCAGCACTCACTGAATTTTCTTCATCATCTGCTTTCCCACTACTACTACCCCAGGGAAGAAATAACTAGCTATATCCCGTGACATGTAGCCATACGATACATAAATAAACATACACAAACAACACACACAAACGCACACACACACACACCACACACACACACACACACACACACACACACACACACACACACACACACACACACACACACACACACACACACACACACACACACACACACACACACAACTGTTGTAGCATTTCTCTTTTAAGGTACTTGGAAATATTGTGGGGTGTAATGCCTTCCATTCAGTAGAGAGTTTGTTTATTAAATCAGTTTACTAAATATAAGGTATTACAAGCTTAATTAGTCGCACCTGTCGCAAGTTGTATATTTTGTCGAGATAAGACTTAAAGGTACGACCATAACTACTAAGGCCGTAGGAGATGATACTTTCGACAAGCGCATCCGGCATATCTAGTCGGAATTTAAACGGTATTCTATTTCGCAAGATATACATTTTTGCCATAACTGCTTTTAGTTTAGTACATACCAGGTTAATATGTTCATTCCAGTTAAAACGATTGTCAATAATCATCCCTAAATACTTTTGACTCGACACTTGTTCTAAATGTGTACACCTGCAACTATCTAGGCCGAATCCTATGGAGTGCAGACAGTCATAGCTATGCCCTATAATGCGGACATCGCGTACCGTTCTCGATTGGCTAGAGTGGATATGTAAAAGTTTCGTTTTACTTGCATTTAGGACCAGGCCTGCATCATGTGACCACATACACACGAGGTCGATATCATTCTGCAGGTTTCTTTCAGCTAGCTTTGTCATTATCTGCAGCTACAAGGCACATGTCATCTGCAAACTGATATACACTATAATTGTGGACAGTGTGGACACAGTTGTTCATGTCATTCACGTAGGTTAGGTAGTGGAGCGGGCCAAGCACATACCCCTGTGCCGTACCCTCTTCCACTAGTACCTTGTCGTTGAAGGCATCCCCCACTTTGACATGATACGACCTATTACGTAAGTAATCCGTGCACCACTTTAAGAGTTGCCCTCGAATACCGGTCTCCTCTAACCTCTGTATTAGCGCATCATGCTGCAGCGTGTTGAATGCCTTGCTGTAGTCAATGAATATAATGAGTACATGTTTTTTATCATTAAGGTGTTGATTAATCTCGTCTGTCAACATTGTGGTACTTTTTTAAGGCTGAAAACCAAACTGATTTTCAGAGAGGACATTATGAGTATTGTAAAATATATGTATCTGGCTACCAGAGAGTTCTAAACCATGCTGGCTACTAATATATTTTTCTGCTATTTTGTCTATGGTAGGAAGCATTGTAATAGGCCTGTAATTTGTGCAATTTTTCTTGTCACCGCCCTTGAAAATTGGCCGAACTAATCCTATTTTAAGCTCAGGATACAAACCAAAGGCTAAGCTACTATTAATGAATAATGACCCTAAGCTACTATTAATGGCTAAGCTATTGGTGATAATATTAATGACCATCTCTTTAATGACCCGGCGGCTTACCATAATCATAATATGCGTTGTCGCACGCGACTTCATACTTCGAGTCGCTCCTGAAGTATGGAAAAGGCAATGTCCATGATACTTTCCTTGTCGTGATTTTCATCAAAATTACGGCGACATTTATTTATTTCTTTATTTACACATAAGTTAACAGTATTACACCAAAACACTTACGTGGTAATATAAAACGCAAAAGTAACAAAATAAAATATTAGAAAAAGTAAACTTAAAAGAACTGAAAACAATGAGATCATTATATATCCTATATAGTAACTAATTATACAATATTAAGTAGGTATACACACACCTTAAAACCTTTCTGTAAAATACACCAGCATTATCTGCAAAAATGTCAATATCGTCCGACTCTATTACGATCTGGTTAAGAGTGGCTTGCGCTCTGGCGGTGGAAGCGTTGGCACCTCTCCGCGTGCGCACGTCGGCGACCGCGAACAGGCGCCGAGGCAGCCGCGCCGCCACCGCGCCGCCCGCGCCGCCCGTCACACCCCCCGCACAGCCACTCGCCCTCGGCACCCGCAACCCTATACCCTCGAGTGTAAACGCGCCATCTACTTTGTTGTGAAGTAACTGGTAGTAGTGCATAATATGTAGCAGTTTTCGCCTAGTCTCTAGTGTTTGGAATCCGACCATACCTGTGACGAACAACGATGGATACATGTACGGGTAATATACGTATAGACGTTTGTAAATATGCCTAGAAAATTTCTTTTGAACCCTTTCCAGCATCGAAACGTATTTGATCTCATAGGGATCCCAAACTATCGCACCGAATTCCAGTCTGCTACGAATGTAAGCATTAAACAGCATGACAGCCACTTTAATGCTAGAAAACTGTGAAGATATTCTTAATATGAATCCTAACGTTTTTGATACCTGTTTGCACATTGTGATAATATGATGTCTGAAGTCAAGCTGTGTGTCCAAGTTAAGTCCTAAGTCACGTGTTTCGTTGGTTTGTATTAGCGGTGTGTCATGCAGTCTGTAGGCGGTGGGAATCGGCGTTCGGAGTCTAGAGAAAGTAATATGAACGCATTTAGAGTCATTAAATTGTAATCGATTGTCTTCGCTCCATTTAGCTATAGCGTCTATGTCTATCTGTAGTAGTTGTCGGTCCTTGTCGTCCTTAATACGGCAGAAAAGTTTGATATCATCGGCGAACATTAAATACCTGGCTGTGCTAACAACGCTTGGCAATTCATTAATCATTATCAAAAATTGAGTAGGCCCTAAAGTACTGCCCTGGCTCACTCCAGAGCGAGTATAATAAGTTGGAGATTCATATCCAGCGAGTTTGACGTATTGCTTTCGATTCTGTAGATAATTGGCGAAGATGTTAAGAAGCCTAGGAGTGAACCCAACGTCTGCAAATTTCCGCAGCAGGATATCATTATCTACAAGATCGAAAGCCTTACGAAAATCAAAGTACGCCGCATCTACTTGTATTCGAGCATCCATTGCTTAACACATAACCTTTCACAGGGTAGTACCACATTTTAAAGTTTTCTCCGAATGTTTTGTGTTATAAATAGTATCCTACCATCTATTACTCATGAAAAATAATACGTAAAAAATTTTGCTCTGAGAGGGCAGCAAAGAAACTGACTAAATTATGTAGACTAGCTACGGTATGCTATCAGCCATCTTGAAATGCGTTTCCAAATTAGTCGCGTTGCGTGTATTCTGTCCTTCTTGGGCGTATGCGTGTTTCTACTTGCTTTGAAGGATGAGCGGAATGATTCGACAGCACTTTACATTCATTTAAAAACAGCTGTGTATGCCTGGAGCTGTCAAATCACTCCAATTAATTATAAATTCTACTTTAGATTCGACGTGTCCGATGCATAGCCAACAAAATATTTTGTAACTATCGCAGCTCCAGTTGCTTGGCGAGATATTTTCATTGAATGACAATGTGGCAATAACTTGGACATTTTTTACAAGATAAATATTATTAAATTATTGCCAGTGTAGTGTATCGAAATGTGAGTGTGTTAACAAAACCCACGAGAAAACTGAAGATAGGATTAACTCTTGTACTTCTATATCGTATTTAATGAAATAAACATCAGGTCAACCAACAATTGTAGAAAAATCTGATTTACAAAAAATATGTGTTAAATGTATTACGCGTATAACGAAACGCATAGGGTGACCAGCCTTGAACACTACAAATAAGAATGGGTAAATTTTGCTGAAAATAGGGTAAAGTTACAGATAGATCTGTACAGATGTAGTGCATAATAGTTTTCCATCGTATTTTCTCGGAAAAGTTCATTTTTATCGTGCTCTCTCAATTAGCTTTAGTACCCATCTACTGAAGCTAATTGAAAGAGCACGATAAAAACTAAATACGATGGAAAACTATTATGCACTAAATCTGTAACTGTATAAGTAAAGGGTCAAATCAAACGTCCGGTTTGCATGTCAGGTCGTCGTATACAGTCACCGAATCAGGTCGCCTGAAGCGCATTTCTCATACTAAATACCAGAGCCCCGCACACACACAGTTCACCACCGTACGGTTCCAAAACTAATACCACCTGTACACTCTCGTCGAGGCACACCGAGACAGGCGCGAGAGTGTACATGAGTGCTCTTACTTTGCCTCCAGAATAAAAATCTCCCCGAGTGCTCTCGCACGAGAGTGTGTAGGCCCTCGAGGGCCTGTACTACAGGCAGTATAATGTCATGTCAAAATATGTCAATCGGACCACAGAGTAAATAATAGTACTATGGACGGACGTATGCGTGTTGAATTCAACTAACCGGAGTCGCCATTGACAGGCGTTCCCCTCTGCCGAAAACATATGACCAGTGGTCATACCCATGTATGTACTGACGTTTATCTGTCGTGGCTATTTGTACGTTACGTACGAATAACCATACATTTGACCTTCCCCTCCCCGCAAAAATCGGCAGTCTTTTTTTGTATAGAAAATGACAGACATGGCTACCTACTCCGTCCGGGATGCATTCACTAAGTGTGCGTGTGTGATTCGGTCGGGTCACCAAATCAAGCAGCCGTGCTATACACCGGACGTTTGCTTTCTGTGTATATCATGGTTTACATTTCCTTTCTAAACTACATATAGGTATACATTAAGGATACTAAATTAATATCAGCAATTTTTTTGTCTATAGGGTAAGTATTATAACGGTATTACACATGGCAATTTGTAGGGCCCAACCTGTTGTGTCCAACTCCTGTCGGCGTTGGGCCCGTTATTACACTTTCCCTACAAATCGTCCCTACAAACCCTACCTCACCAACAAATCGTCCCTACCAACGTTTACAGAGATGCCTTCAAAACATCTAAAAAATGTATTTTAGTGAAGCACGGTGATTGTACTTATAACAGTATACATTAAATAAAAAAAGAAACTGTTTTTATTATTATCGATATTTAAATGGCCGCTCGAGCTGCCTGAATCTAACTTTATCTGCCCAACCCTTCTATTATTTAAATACAAAACTAGATAAATATATTAATTACCAGCGAATCTACACATTTAAACTTTTATTTTAAATAAAAAACCAGACGGAATGTGTAGCAAATTTATAAATAAAAAAGGTAAAATAACTCTAACGACCTCCATAAACAGCTACGGGTGTCGGGGCACTGCCGATCGCCCCGATCGCCCTAGATCGGGACTCCTACTCCCTAGGTGCCATTACACCTACCAACCCGACAGGTTGGACCCTACATATTGCCATGTCTAATAGCCGTTTTTCTTTTAACTTGTCACATTAGTATTGCCTAAATTGTGGCAACACCGGCTCTCTTTCTTTCCACAATTGATATCCGGTCAGTGAGACATTACTTTTAAGTTTTTCTTTTATAAAATAAGGTTCGGATTTAAAATATATCTATAGATTTCTCGTAAAACTCTTTTTCGGCTGTACGTTGATAGTAGAAATATTGGATTATCGATTTCAAAGAAGATATTTGCCGATTTCGTTTCCGTAGTAAAGTCAACATAACCTAGTCGTAATTCATAGCAGCAGAGTTCAGTGACTAACAGTACAAGCCTGTTTTAGGAATGGCTGACACGCCGGCACCTGCGCCAAAGGCGAAAGCGCCTAAAACCAAGGCACCTAAGGAGAAGGCCGCTAAGGCAGCTCCAGCGGCTCCCGCCGAGCCCCCGAAGGCGATCCGTAAAGTGTCGTCCAAACCACGACATGGCAGGCTTTACGCCAAAGCTGTATTCACTGGCTACAAACGTGGTTTGAGAAACCAACACGAGAACACGGCGCTTTTAAAGGTAAGTTAGTTAATTTATGTAATTTATATCTTGTACTTAACTAATGCTGTTGCAATGTTTGGTTCGACCACGCTTTTTATAGGTTAGGTAGTTTCTGGACTTTCTATGCTGTTTTGATAGGGATGCTGGTCAGTAGATCTTATTTGAGATTCTTTATTTATAATCGAAAGCAATGCGAGTGTTTTTACTTTGGTATTTCCAAGTTATAGCTTTAACTGCAATTTTTTTGATAGCTCACTAGCTCATCAGCGTAGTTTCTAAATGATGCCTTAAGACATTTGAAACCTGAACCAAACCATGTGGTTTTACTTTTAACTGATACACAATAATTGTGCCAAGGAAAAAATATACCTACATGTTGCTGTATCATTTGGTGACAAAGGTGTAACATGGGTTTCAGATTGAAGGTGCTCGTGATCGTGACGACGCCAACTTCTATGCTGGCAAGCGTTGCGTGTACGTGTACCGCGCTAAGAAGCGGACGCCCATCGCCGGCGGACCCCGCGGCAAGAAGACCAAGCTGCGCGCCATCTGGGGCAAGGTGACCCGTCCCCATGGAAGCTCTGGTGGAGTCCGTGCACGCTTCAAGTCCAACCTTCCCGCACACGCCATGGGACATAGAATAAGAGTGGTAAGTGTTGTTTTTAAACAATAACTACGCATTATTGTGTATCTTTAAGATCTCTAACATTTAGAGGAAAGGTAGTATTAAGTTCAGGTAGGAAAGCATATCAAACTTTTTGTGAAGCAGTCAGATTTGGATTTTATTATTATATTTTCTTTATAATTAAACAATAGGTACATTATCTGTCTCTCAAGCTGTTTTGATATCTCTTCTTGTAGAACTACGCATTATTGTGTCTCTTTAAGATCTCGTGTATTACTGTTTTGAACAAATAAGTCCCACTGAGTTTCTTGTCAGTCATAATAGTTCTCGGGTCAGAGGTGTAGGGTTAGAACCGGTAGTAGTTTTTTTTTCTGACATTCATAAGTGCATTTTAATGTGCCTAAATTGAAGAATAAATATCTTTTATCTTTAAAAAATGGTAGCACTGACAAGATAATTGATGCCAGTAACATAAAATGACATATATGTAGGTATAAGCCTTATTATATTGTTTAATACACTAGCAACTGTGGCTGATGCATGTATATCACTGCACTTGATTATAAGCTTATAGTTCAATTGTTTTTGATTTCAAATGTTTATCTAGTCTGTTTATTGAGGGGGCACTTATCACTGCCTCTGGTAATTTAACAATTGGTAAATTACATGTATTAACAATACTATTCAATTGTCATTCGGATGTTACAACAGCCAGATAAGAAAATGATTTGAGTACCATCACAAGAGTGATCCTTCCAGGGGCTGTGATACCCTTATCACATCATGCACAACTCACATCCCTATGTGAACCAGGGATCTGGAACATGTCAATATAGACGGTCTTCCTGTGCGGTGTAAGGTAAGTCCGTCTAGTAGTCATTGCTGCTCAATTTGGAAGCCAATTCGAACTATAGTGACCTTGCTAATATCTTTACTTTATGCCATTGAAAACTGTATTTTCTGTTCAGGGATATAAAGTTGCAAATCAAATGTATCCACATTTTCTTTTTTTAAAGGGAAGACCTACAATTGTGGCCAGATAATTAAGAACAAGATTATTTTTGCCATACAACTGCATACTAATATGACATTTTAAATTTGATAAAAATATAAATTTTGCTTATGCTATTTATATTTTGGAAACTTGGGCTGTTCTGGAATCCTTACAGCGATGCCAAGTAGACTATCGTTATATCGAGGTGCTGAGATGTCTCTCCGAAGCCGCCACTATGAGTGTCCAACTACAGGGCCAGCAGTCTAAACCCATCCAATTGCGCAGAGGGGTGAGACAGGGGGATGTCATATCCTCGAAACTGTTCACAAGGGCATTGGAAGACATGTTTAAGACGCTGGACTGGAAAGGTAAGGGCATAAAAATTAACGGCGATTACATCTCACACCTGCGATTCGCTGATGACATAGTCGTAATGGCAGAGTCGCTAGAGGAGCTGACCCGAATGCTGGCCGGCCTAGCTTCAGCCTCGCGACGCATCGGTCTTGGCATGAATTTGGATAAAACCAAAGTCATGATCAATGGCCACATTGATCCAGGACCGGTCGTCGTACATGGCCACCTTCTTGAAATTGTTTCTGAGTACACCTACCTTGGGCAGATCCTGCAGTTAGGTAAAAACGATTTTGAGAAAGAGGCCAAAAGGACGATCCAGCTAGGCTGGGCAGCATTTGGGAAACTACGCGGAGTCTTCTCGTCATCCATACCGCAATGCTTGAAAACGAAAGTTTTTAATCAGTGCGTCCTACCCGTAATGACCTACGGAGCTGAGACGTGGACACTCACGGTAGGGCTGGTCCACCAGTTTAAAGTCGCTCAGCGAGCTATGGAAAGAGCTATGCTCGGAGTTTCTCTGAAGGACAAGATTCGTAACGAATACATCCGACAGAGAACCAAAGTTATCGACATAGCTGAAAGAGTTAGCAAGCTGAAGTGGCAGTGGGCCGGCCATATCTCGCGAAGAACCGACAACCGCTGGGGTAAACGTGTTCTTGAGTGGAAACCACGACTCTGCAAACGTAGTGTAGGTCGCCCTCTGGCAAGGTGGGATGACGATCTGCGAAAGACTGCAGGCAGATGCTGGATGCGGCAAGCTGAAGACAGGGTGCTATGGCGCTCATCAGGGGAGGCCTATGTCCAGCAGTGGACTAATTTAGGCTGATGATGATGATGATTTATATTAAGAAATACTGACGTATCCGTGTTTAAACAAGACTTAATATGGGCCATAAACATCTTCCATAAAATTTGAACTTGCAAAAATACAGACGGTCAAATCAACACTTTTTATAAGTTCATACTATAATTAGGAACGATGTATGAAAATCGTTCCTAATTACAAAAAGTATTAATTTGACCGTCTGTATTTTTTAAAGTTCAAATTGTATGGAAGATGTTTATGGCCCATATTAAGTCTTGTTTAAACACGGATACGTCAGTATTTTTTTTAATATAAATAGCATAAGCAAAATTTATATTTTTATCAAATTTAAAATGTCATATTTGTATGCAGTTGTATGGCAAAAATAAACTTGTTCTTAATTATCTGGCCACGACTGTATATATGTCCACTATGTCCAGGAATTTTAAAAGTCCAAAATATGCCCTGTTCTCGATTTGACATCTAATTCCTACGTATAAAACAGTTCACATCAGCCGATTAAATACAGACTTGCCTTGAACCGTTATAGACGATAACAATAACAATTAATTTCAAATACACGTAATATGTTGCAGTATATATAAGTTGCAGGTTTAGACACCTTACATAGCCCCTAATAACAACAAGAAGAAGAAGAATATATCAAATTATCCATTTATACACTTCAGTAATAGTAGTTTATGTAACTGTTACGTAATAAGGGTCCTTAAAATACGAGTGTGGTTTTCATAATAAAATCACACAAGTGTTTTAAGGCCTAATTACGAATTAACGAATAGAATTGCGCTTATGTGTGGTGACCCCATGCTCCTTGTAAAAGCTTAATGATGAGTAGTCTGTGGCTGTAGTAAAATTTTAGGCATTTGAGATCTGTTCAGAACAACAGCTTCTCGTAGGGCCAACTTAACACTTATGCTGCCAGGAACTTGCTAGTTGGGTTTATTTTGTGTAGGATTGAGGAGTTTGGCATTGAAAGTATTAACTTAACGGTGGACTGATATTTATCTTTATTTTAGTACTGCTCTGAATGGCTGCGTAACATTTTTTACGAGCAATTGTGATAACGTCTGAATGCGATATGTGGGAAAACGGACTAGTGTACTTATAGATCTCTGCTGTGCTAGTGTTCTTAAACTTGGCTGAACAAGTGTACACCATCACAAGTCTAGACAAGCTTTGGCTTTCTATCTAAGTCTAGTAGAGTTAAATTGATCTTTTAATTTACACTCTTTGCTAATGCTTTAACATTTTATATTGATTATTGTAGGGTAGGGTTCGAAATAGGGGCGAAAACTTCACAGAATCATCTACATCTGATTTTGACTTCATTCTCTGCAATTTGTGTGTGGATTGGAAATGGCTAGTAGAGTTTGTCCGGAAAGAGAAGTGTCATGGTTAATAATTATCATAAAATCATACATTTTACAATGTTTCTCTTTCCGCACAGACTAAAGTGGAGAAGGTCTTGACATAACTGAAAATTTCTTGGACAAACCTAACTAATCTTTGATACCTACTTGTTTAGTTTGATTAGGGCAATTAAGACAATGGAAATGTTTTGTTTATTGTTGGATCAAATATTGTCTTCTATTTGGAACATTAAAACCAACAATGACCAGGTTTTGGAAGATGTTCCTGGGATTTAGATTTAGACCTCATTTTATTGTTTTTAATTAACACATTCATTGCCACCCAGCCAAACAAAACATCCGCGCCAGGCCACAAAAAATTCGTCGTATAAAGCTGTAGTACCACGATCCCGACTATCGGGTCGTACGGCCTGGGAACGAAATCATTAAATACCCGATAGTCGGGTTTTCGGCACTGTTATTCGGAATGTGTTAAGACGCGTTTTTAGGGTTCCGTAGTCAACTAGGAACCCTTATAGTTTCGCCATGTCTGCCCGTCCGTCCGTCCGCGGATAATCTCAGTGACCGTTAGCACTAGAAAGCTGAAATTTGGTACTAATATGTATATCAATCACGCCGACAAAGTGGTAAAATAAAAAGTGGAAATTTTTTATTACCTCCCCTATACGTAAAGTGGAGAGTGATTTTTTTTTTCATTTCAACCCTAACGTGTGATATATTATTGGATAGGTATTTAAAAATGAATAGGGGTTTCCTAAAATCATTTTTCGATAATATAAATATTTTCGGAAATAATCGCTCCAGAAGTAAAAAAAATATGCGTCCCCCCCCCTCTTTTAAACCATAAGTTTTAAAAATATGAAAAATATCTCAAAAGTAGAACTTTATAAAAACTTTCTAGTAAAATTATTTTGAACTTGATAGGATGAATAGTTTTTGAAAAAAAAAAATACAAAATAATTTCTGAACTAAGTTTGTAATTTAACCGTATAAGCAGGTGTTTATTGTACCTGTAATTTCTACAAAATTACAATGAAATGACGTGCTTTCAAATAAAGTAAAAACGGTGAAAATCGGTTCACGCAATAAAGAATTATCCCATAAAAATCATCTTCCATACTTCATGCTCGCGCGCAACAGTTTATTTAATTTGCCGATAGATGTCGCTGTACGTGGAACTCTCATATCATATCCTACATGGCGGTGTTATTAACTCTTAAGTGGGGACACTTACTGTGACGGACGGAAAACTACGGAACCCTACAGTGAGCGTGGCCCGACACGCTCTTGGCCGGTTTTTTGTTTATGTAATGCCAAACATGGCTGACCCTGCAGACAACTAATTCTTAAAGGTTAGGACAGACATGGTACAAGGCATACGAAAAGTTAACTTTTTGTACTTTTAATGGAATACCTATTGAGATTTGAAATGATATACTATCGATTTAAATTCAATCTCAAGTGTTTCTCTTTCGTGCTAATTTTATGAGTAAGAGAAATTCGCTACCTACCATAAAGCTCTATAAATGGAGTACGCTTCGCCTCATCTTTCCAAACAAAAAAGTCTGCCAAAATCTGAGGGGGGTGAGGTAGCACGCATGTGAAGTTTTCAAGTCAAAGGTACATCATTGTCGGTTGTTAATACAGTTTATTTCTAAATGTTTTTTTATGGCAGCGACGCTATATTGACAACCGACAAAGATGTACCTTTGACTTGAAAACACCAAACATATTTGACATATTCTTTTTATACTTCATAACACTAAATGGAGCAATAGATAGTCGACTGTACTAATGTTAACATATGGTTCATTATTGGATGCAGTCTTTGTTAATGTCAAACAAAAAAGCCAAGGATCATTTTTGATTGTATTTTCAAACAAAATATAGAAGACAGCAATCCTTAAGCGCGTTAAATATGGAGAAGTGTCAAACGTCAAATAGTTACTGCCCGTCAGAAAGAAAACGATTGTCTTTGAATCGATTCTGTAAACGAAGCTTGATTTTCGATTTAGGTTAAATCTTTTATTACGAAAGTAATGATAAATAAAGTAAAACTGTACTTACATCTGAAATGGTATTTCATCTTTTTGAAAACTAGACGAAATATGACATATTTTTACATCCAAAAACAGCGCATAAGGGCATTTTCACGGAGCTTGTTATCCATTGACAGCGATGACGAAAATGGCGTGACATCGATTATTGAAATAGTTTTTATAGATGTACTAGATTTTCCGCCAATACTTTTGACAGAGGGGAAATGATACTCAGGGCCTCTCCTGGTTTAGAACTCTCTGCTACCTACAGCCCAAAGCATGTAGTTGTTATGTCATTTTACTTAAGTTGTTATGTCATTTTACTTAAGTTGTTATGTCATTTTACTTAAATACTTTCTCTTTGTTTCAGATGCTGTATCCTTCCAGGATCTAAGAACCTCCTGTTATTGTAAGAGTAATAAAACCCAAAAAAACTACCTTACCCTTTTATTTGTTCATAAACGCATACATGTGAGATGTACAGTACCAGTTAAAGGTTTAAGTTTACTTACTCCGTGATTTCGGTTAAACGAAGTTATTAAATGCGCAATTTATTAATAAAACTTTTATCTTCTATTATATACAAAGCTAATCCTCTAATTCAAAACCACAAATAAAAGTTATTCCAACAAATGTGCAGGTATTTTACACAGCTGTTCTTTATTAGTTGGCCGCATTTTTCACACTTCTGTCCAACTCATCCATCGGATTAAGATCGGGCGATTGAGAGGACCGCCAATCCATATAATTTAATTCTTTTTGCCTTTCCTTCGATAAAATGTAGTTTGCGCACAACTTCGAAGTATGTTTAGGATCGTTGTCTTGCTGAAAAACGAAACCTCTGCCTACAATTGTAGGCAGAGGTTTCGTTGGGAAAACGAATTCGTTTTCCGGATGGAAAAGCTTGACGTTGCAAAAAGGTTATGATACATTTTCTTATCCATTGTGCCATTGACTTTCACTAGATCACTAACTTTATCACCCGCAAAGCATCCCCAGACCATAACTGATCCTCCACCGTGTTTCACTGTTGGCATCACGCATTGTTTTATCATTTGTTCGCCTACTTGTCGACGGCATTGACGACGTCTCCCTCCAAAAAATTCAAACTTGATTCGTCAGAAAATGAAACTAGACCACTGTTCAGGCGTCCAATCTTTGTGTTTCTGAGCCCATTTCAACCTTTTACCTTTATGCTGACTACGTAACTAAAGATTTTTTGGCAGCAATACGACCTTTTAAACCATAGTTTCGCAGACGCCGTTGCACTGTCGAAACCGATACTCGCTTATCGGGTGGCGTTGAGTTCTTCGCAAATTTCGGGAGCAGTTCGAGTACGTTGGCGTTTGCTCTGCACGCAAACTTTGTCTTCGCTTTTAGACGTGACTTTTGACCTACCTGAACGAGACCGACTGTTATTAACATGGGTATTTTGTTTTCGTTCCAAAGCCCTCACAACATCAGTTTGAGAAACCATCATTTTTTTCTGCGATATTCCGCGTTGTGTAGCCCTCTTAAGACGAGTTTCAATAACAGCACGAGTTTCGACACACAAATCGGGTTTGCGCCCCATTTTAAATGATTTCCGACTTATTTAAGAGCCTAATTTCTAATAAACATAATATGGTATAATAAAATACAAATCAGATGGGAAATTTATTGAAAATCCTTGTAAATCACAAGATTGCCTGAAGACGCAAACACGCGGTAAATACACTTTACACTTTAAAAAAGTGCATCAAATAAATATTGCACCTTTGTTTAGAAGGTTCCATTGCTTGTTTGTAAGAAACCTGGGCCTCGATTCGAGATGCCAAACTGCGAGACGTTGCTCTCACACTTGTCTCACTAGGTGATAGAGTGATACACCTAACTATCAAGCTGTCAGTAGGTCTCGCTAGAGCGTTTTGTCTATGGCTATGGCCACCATTTTCGATATGTTGACAGGACATTGGGAATCCCATGGCAGAGAGTTTGGTGTTTTTTTTTAGTAGGTATACGTAGGTATCGAACCATGGATGTATATGAAGTGGATCTCATTCTTCGGTCACAAAGTGAGGCCGACAGAGAAGCTTATTTAAGGGAGTGTCTCGTTTTGACTAAGGAGGTAATGACGTCATCAGACAATCAAAATGTGAATATGTGTCAAATGTGACAATTTTGTAACGAGTGCGAGTGAGGCACCGCCCCCCACTATTATGCTCTCTATTGGACCGTTGTTAGTACTGTTAAGGGTTCCGTAGCCAAAATGGCATAAACGGTACCCTTATGTCCGTCTGTCTGTCCGTCAGTCCGTCTGTCCGTATGTCACAGCCATTTTACTCGGAAACTATAAGACGAATAAAATAAAATTTAGACGTAAGGTGTATTTTTCATGCCGCTATTTAATTATAGTCTGGCAAACCATTTTTTTCAGTAGAAATGCGCGGCAAATTCAAAATACGTACATGTGCCAACCCTTTGTGATTAGACGCCCTGTTCGTGACGAACATTTCAATTCACATTTCTTTTACATTGAATTTGTTTAGTAGTGCATTTCACTCTCTCGTCTTAAGCGCGAGTGAGATAGAACTCCTGCAACGTTCTACATTGAATTTAAATTCGTTTTTATGGCATATGTCAATTGCCTCAACCACATTATTTGTTACAGTTGATGACAGATCAGACGAAATATATCCGTCTCCTTTTTACACACCGTGAATGTCACGTAATGAAAGGGGTGGAAATACCATAGAATTTGATGATCATTGCTGCTTTTTTCACTGATTCTTAGTGTTGTCATACTTTTGGTCGCTGTACATTGCTACTGCGTTCGTTGGCTGGCCAGACTATATGTAGTTAAATTGAAGGAGAAAATATTTTTATGGGGGGCGCTCCATGTAACTAAATTACACAAAACAATTTTTCGCCTAATATCAACATGTTGCACATCAATCGATAGGTGTTTAAAAATAACATTGAGGTTTTTTGAACATTTTGTGATTTAGTGAATAATCGCCTCGAAAGTCAGAAAAATTGAGTGAACGCCCCCCCCCCCCCCCCCCCGTAACATTTGAACCCTAAGACCATATAATATACTTAAAAAAATTTGAGAAGATTATCTTATTTTTCTATTACATACTTTCTACGAAAATTGTTTTGAACATTATCAGTTCAGCCATTTTAGAGTTATCTCCAAAAAACTTCTTCCATAGGTATCAGATACGACCTTCTGGTATTAGTTTGGTTCTTATTCCATTGAAGGTACGGAACCCTCTATTATGCGTGGTCCGACACGCACTTGGCCGGTTTTATGCTAGTCACCTATGAACGACTCTTTTACTCGGTAATAATTTTCAACTGTGGCTAGGGCACCGAGTAAACAATAGTACTATACAGAGGTCCCTCTTTGACGTTACGAATCATGTTGTCCCTTCTTCACGCATGGCAAGTTCTCTTTCTCACTTAGGCAAACGTATCGGATACTAGTTGTCAAATTCAATGACAGAAATGCACTTCCTTGGTTAGGGACAAGGTTTAAGAAAAAGATCCACTTCATATAAATCCGTGATACGAACACAGATAAGTCAGATTACACCATCGACATATAATATCAAGACGAGTAAAGGCAAGCAAAGTTCATGTGAAAACACGACCCATTTTCACGTTTACAAAACTAAAATGTCTTATCTTATGTCTTACGAGTATTAACCAATCAAGTACTCATTCTTTAAGCATATTTTTTTGTGTTGACCTTAATTCCGCAAAGGTTTCATGCCATTTCACCAATAAGAAAAGTTGCTGTGTTGTAAGTGGTCAAAATCAATTTGACAATGAAGTTTAATTGGACAGGAGATACTCAAATGAAATAACTGAAATGTCAAGTTAACATATAATAAATACGCCTAAGTTTGACGTGCATGGGTTCACGTAATAAATAATAATGCAATCAATTAAAAATTAATTTTTTTGTGCATTTTTCATTACTTATGTAATATACGTAAATTTAATCGTTCTTGGAATAAGGAATAATATAGCCTTTTATTCATCTTTCATTTATTTAATAAAAGTGCTTAATTACAATATAGGGACCATACTACAAAATAAGCATAAATTAACATAAAGTAGTAAAGATTTTGAACTTTTTTACAATTTTATAAATCCGTTACATTAGGGAGACCCTCAGGCAAAAAAAAAACGATTATTTTTTAACTTTATTTATGACCAGACATAAATACAAAGATAAATTTACATTTTGTATCCATTTTTTTATACTACAACGGTAGCAAACAGGCATACAGCTCACCTGATGGTAAACAGCTACCGTAGCCTATGGACGCCTGTAACTCCAGAGGTGTCTCATGTGCCTTGCCGACGCTTTTATATAAAAGAGGATTCACTGTGTTGACAGCTAAAGGGACAAGAGGATCCCTCGTCAACACACTGCATCCTCTGAGCTCTCTGGCAACTCTACTCACCGGCAGGAACACAACACTATGAGCAGGGTCTACTGCTATTTGGCTGTGGTTTTCTGTAAGGTAGAGGTAGTTCCCCAGTCGTGCTCTGCTCTAGATTTGATAATTAAAGACTATGCTATGAAGTTATAGCATTCAATATTAATAAAAATAAGAGTCATACCTATTAGTCAGTTGTACTAGAAATGGCACGGCCAGAATGGTATGATTTTACCAGAGTAAGTATAGTAGGTAATAATTCGAAGGGTTTTGTGTTGTCGATTTCGTTGCTTTACTTAATATTAGTGAATTGAAAAAAAAAATTACTTTAAACATACACATACTGTTGAAGTCATCATTACTCGTATAACAGAATTTAAAGGTTTTATTTAGTAGGTAAGTAAAGCCAACTGAGGTAGCATATTCAGATTGTTTATTAAGTACGTATCTCATATTCCCAATATATGAGTACAAGGGAGACATTTCGATATTATCAAAGTAGTATAATATTGATAAAGATTTATTCCAAGGACCCATACTGTATATCGAAAAAAACAAACTGAAAAGAGTCTTTGTTAACAACGGAAACCTAACTGCTATTACTACTAGGTAATACTTATAAATGAACATTCATTATAATTTTCCTCAAATGAGTTATGTTTACTTTTGCAAAACTTATATTGCATAACATCGACTAAGTCCGTAATGTACGAGAATACGAGGGTTGCTACTTATATATCCGGAAACAAAAAAACAAACAAACGTACACGGCTGAAAATGGTTCTATTGTTTTTCAAAGTATTCCCCTTGATGATCTATGCACTTTTGCATTCGCGTGAACCAATTTTTAAAGCACTTCTGCCACTCCGCCTGAGGTACCTCCATAACGTGTTGTTTGAATGCGTCGACAGCATCTTCAGCGGTCGAAAATCGTTGACCGCGTAATTTATTCTTTATATTTGGAAATAAATAAAAATCGTTGGGTGCCAAGTCAGGGCTGTACGGCGGATGACCCGTTAATTCCACATTTTGACCCTCCAAAAATAGAGTTGTTTCGCGTGACGTATGACAGCTGGCATTGTCATGATGAAGAATGATTCTTCGTCGCTGGTTAGTTTTACGAATTTGTTCAAATACTTCCGGTAAGCAAATGGTCGTGTACCACTCTGAATTAACCGTTCTACGGTTTTCTAGTGGCACTGTAGCTACATGGCCATTAATACCGAAGAAGCAGGCCACCATTTGTTTCAATGTACTTTTTGCACGAGTAACTTTCGTAGGGTTCGGCTCATTTTGAAACACCCATACCGTTGATTGTTGCTTCGTTTCGGGATCGTATGCATAGATCCAGGATTCGTCACCTGTATAGATGTTATAAACGGCTTTTGAGTCACCACGGTTATATTTTTTTAACATTTTATTGCACCATTCGACGCGAGCATCTTTTTGCTCTTTTGTTAAGTTGTGGGGTATCCAACGCGAACAAATTTTTTTTACAGCCAAATAATTATGTAATATGCTATTAATGCTGGTCATAGAAATACCCAGAGTCGCCTCTATCTCGCGGTACGTAACATGTCGGTCGTCCATTATAAGTTTTCGCACAGCTTCGATATTTTGTTGTACAGCGACCGATTTCGGGCGACCTGCCTTAACTTCGTCCGTAAGCATACTACGTCCACGATTGAACTCACTAAACCAGTGATACACAGTAGTTTTAGATGGGGCTTCATCACCAAAAGTTGAAGTTAGTTGATCTATGCACTGTTGTTGCGTTAAACCACGCCGAAAATCATAATAAATCATAGCACGAATATTTTCACGAGTGAGTTCCATTCTTGCTGCGAGATGACATTTAAAACCCGTCAAAAACAAAACACGAGCGTTAATAAGAAAGAAAAAATATACCGGCCAGTACTTAAAAAAGTTCAAATTTTACCATGGAGGTCAAATATGCTATTTAAGAAGATTGTAATCCCGGTTTCCGGATATATAAATAGCAGCCCTCGTATCTATGCGTGATTTACTTACCGATGAAAAGAAATATCACCATCTTTGGCGCCTGTGTGGCTCCTGCACCAATGTACGGCACAAGCCGGCATTTTAATACCGATATATTACCGAAATTTCATGGCCCGAAAGAACTAATATTTTGATGACATGTCAATTTCAAAATGTTTGACATGACATTAGGGCACCGCTGTTACAAGCTCCGCCCACTTTGGCACCAGGAAAGTGGAGCAGATTTTGAGCGTTGATTATGATTACGCTTCCTCACTTATTATTCTTCCAAGGATTACACCTTGTTATTTCTGGAGCCCGCCCCACTGTAAATTTATCAAAAATCTTATCGGTTGGCTTCCATATAGCGATATAGAGCCCATCTTCGAGATCATGAAAAAATAAGTCTTACTAGGTCTTAAATGGGCGCTAGTATGTATAAGACGATGTAAATTGTTCTTGAATAAATATCATATCATATCATATGGCGTCAAGTTGAAAATACAAGAAAATAACGTTAATTAATCAGTGGTTTTTACCGCTCCAAATTTGTACTCACGGTAAAGTCTACTTCAAATAACCTACATACCAAATTCCGGTGGGAGCATACAATAGGCATGGTGAATTTTTTTCATGTATGGAATCAATCGATTCGTTTTGTTGTGAGGATCAAATGTCTATATGGGGCCAATTGCGTTAAAGCAACAGAGAAGTCAGAAATGAGACTTAAAGTCCGAGATTTGCATTTGTTTCTCAAAACGCTCCTAACAAAATGACGTGCAAAAGTGACGTCACGATCACATAGTTGCCCTGTTTAAAGTACGGAAAAAATATGAAATTGCTATTTTTACAGTAAAATGTTGCGTTTATGTGTATGGTTGCCATACAATTTATTTTACAGTACAATGTTAAAAATCATTTCAATTCACACTTTAAAAAATCGTAAAATTTTGCAGCTTGATATCTTTGAGCCACTTCAAAAGAATTTATAAATTTTCACTTTAGTTGGATATATTGATCATTTTGCATCCTATCAACTAAATTTTATTGCATAAATCAATATGTGTCATCATGCCTATTTTAAGATTCGAATCTAATCGCAATTTTTGCATTTGTATTATTTTTGAGCTAACCACTCCAAATTTTTTGACCATAAACTAGGCACTTCGCCGCCTTATTTTAAACCGTAAAAGTTAACCTTGCGGGACAGTTTTGAAAAAAATACTTTAAATAGTTTCAAAAATTTACTTAATTGGCACACGCATAACTGGATATCCATGTTTAAGTGGCTTATAGTTTAACATGCCGTTATAAAGTGTATAACAGGTATATGTTTTTTTTCCTGTTTTTTATTGTTTTTTTTTTCTTGTTTTGATTAAGATATTCCTACTTTGGGGATGTGATCGTGGCGTCAATGCGCCGTGTCGTCAAATGGTTGCAACGGAAGACCAGCGCTGGCCCTGCCGGCATTTAACGCTGAGGTGCGACGATTTCGTGGCAATTAATGTTTCGGGTTGTGTATGTTATTGTTTATTATGTTTTTTGTAATTGTCATGAATAAATCTTTCATTCATTCATTCATGTTTCTAAAAGAATGCTTTAAATGTTCATCCTTATATTTTTTTATTTTTGAAAAAAAAAATGGTATTCAATATTTATATGACGTTCTAAATAAAACACTTTTTTTTAACGTCGTAGAACGCAATTTTTTTTATGGAAGTTACAAAAACTATTTAAAACGGGGTATTTACCATGGGTATTTGTTTTGTGGAGGTTCCGATATATTATATATATCGACATGTTAAAAACTAACAAACGAGGATGGTGGCAGCATTTCTCCGCTGTATCGCAAAACTTATGAGTTGAGCGAGGAAGCTGCCAGCTTTTTGGTCACCAATTGAGTCGACGAGCCTCTTTTTGCGTTCTTTAAAAAGTTACTGAGCACTGGGTCCCCACGCGCCAAGGGTCTCGACTACGAAAGGTATAAAAATGTTTTATGGGTCTTCAGTTTTTCAGCTTCTTTGGCAACCGCACCTGCTTGTTTATTGGTTCCGGTGAAGTGAGAAGCCGCCAGTGTGTCTACGCATATAGCATCCCACAGGCACGCATGTGGCATTTACTTAAGTACCGCAAGAACACCTGTGTGGAGCACAAACACGGACTCAAAGCCGGAATCAGATTTCAATCAATCAGGTGCCGGTCCAGATACTATACGGTTTAAGACATTTATTTCTCAAAAAGATTTACATAAATCACTTACTGAGAAAACAATATTTATCTTAAAGCTAAATGGGAGAGGGTAGAATGCAAAAACTGGTGGACGAGTGAAGAACAAAGGCGCTCGGTAACACCAAGCGTAATGCAACAATGTAATGTTGTGCATAGGGACCAGTTAAACCGAACTACCCGGTGCGTTCACTGGTTAACTTACATATGATTTGTGTGTATTCATTAAGTGCATATTTTGTGGAAAAGCCTTAGAAGACGTTTCTATTTTAGTTTTTAACTTTTTTATGTTATACATTTTTGTACATTTATATATTTTTTCTTTTTCTTTTTTTTTAAGTATTTTAATTATTTAATGTTATTATTATTTGACTTATTTCTATCCAGTAATAATGTCAATATTTCTGTACCCATCCTTTTCTATGTATATGAATGAAGGATGAGCCTTTTGGATTGGACCCGGGGTATGTCCTTAAACTACGTCCGGACTTGGGTATGTCCTTAAACTATGCCAAAAAGAGAGGTATGGGCACTGCGAATGGCATCTCGCTTAGTGTGGTAGGGCACGTTCAGTGAATGTCATCTCGCTCAAATCTGGAGCAGGGCCCGACTGGGGAAGTACCTTCACCTTACAGAAAACCACAGCCAAATAGCACTAGACCCTACTCATAGTGTTGTGTTCCTACTGGTGAGTAAGGTTGCCAAAGAGCTCAAAGAGGACCCAGTGTGTTGACGATGAGGGACCCTTTTGTTCCTTTAGCCGTCAACACAGTGAATCCTCCTTTTTGTAAAGGTTCGGCAACGCGCATGTGACTCCTGTGGAGTTACTGGCGTCCATAGGTAACGGTAGCTGCTTACCATCAGGCAGGCCGTATGCTTGTTTGCCACCGTCGTAGTATAAAAAAAATTAAAAAATGAGCAAGATGAGTAGAGAAATAATTTCATTATTACTGACAGTGTCTGGAAAAGCTGTCCACCCGTCACCAAACCTCCTGTTTGGTGACGGGTAAGCCGGTAGCCAGTGCTGCGGCTTAGGAGTGAGTGACTCATAAGAAATTTGGCACAATACGTCGTCCCAGCTCCAATGGCAATTTGGATGGGTAAAAACATCCTGACCCGGCAACCACTTCACCAAGTTTTTTGGCCTCCTCTAAGCCCACAGTTCCATGGTTTGGGGGTGGGGGTCTTGTAAGATTTTAGTGACTTTACCTACGAGGCTGGCTGAGCTGTAGACGGAGGAGTGTCTTACAGTTGATGTTATGAAGCCGACTATTTCTTAAAATGGTCTTAAATCCTTATGCGCCCACCGGTATGGTCTTAAATTTGGTATTTTCTTACTAAACGGGTCTTATAGCTTCTGTAAAAATTTCGAGCAATAAGCTCAAAAATAAATTAAGGCTCAACAAATTGCGATTTCAACTGGTCTTAAAACCTTATATGCCCACCGTAATGGCCTTAAATTTGGTAAGTATGTAGATTTTGTGGGTGGTTAAGTAAGTGGGCTTCGCCGTGTGTCAAAATTTAAGCGTAACGATAAATTAACGTATTTTTTTGTATTTTCAACTTGACGCCAAACATACTAGCGCCCATTTACGACCTTTAAGACTTATGTTTTCAATATCTCCGTGATGGGCTCTACAACGCTGTCAACGCTATATGGAAGCCGACCGGTAATTTTAGATTTTTGATAAATTTACAGTATAGCCGGCACCAGTATCTATAATGTTTAAGTAGTGAAGTATCAGATGTCAAACAGTCCTTTAAGGCACTGACTGACCAGGCTACCGATAGTAATGATGGAGGCGACCTCTAGTAATTGCCCCCACGAAACTTTTGCGCGAAGTTGATTTCTGACTATTCAAACTAGGTAAGATACCTCTAGAAGTAATTATAAAATTGATATGATTTTAAGACATTTTCACTGAGGGCACATTAATATTTATAATTTTTATGATTATTAATTGTAGGTATTTATTAAAAATATATAACTGTTAAAATATAATATGATTGGCATTACCTATTTAACCTAAAGTTCAATTAACATGCCATAAAAGAAATGTCGATATCTGGCCGAGGAGCGAATGGATAAACATCAAAAAGTGCGATGAGTTAAAGGTTCTTCCACCCTGCTGTTGGGAATATCTCTACAGTACCCTGCAGTCACTGTGCTCTGCATTATTTTGTGTAATTTGGATGCTATGTTAGAGTAGATTTCCTCAGATTAAGCAAGCCACTAGCAATAAATCTCCTACAACGCCTTGACTGTATGCGGCTGTATAGCCATTCCCTATGTACATGTGCATGTGGGATACTACATGCGTAGACACACTGGCGGCTTCTCACCTCACCGGATCCAATAAACATACAGATGCGGTGGCGAAAGCAGCTGAAAAACTGAACACCCTTAAAAAAAATCGATGTTTAAAGAAACAAGTATGTATAGTTTAAAGTGCCATGTGTAACCATATCAATTCATTATATAAGAAATATAATATAATATAATATAATATTGGAATATAACTTACACGTAAGTCAGTCAGATACACAATTACATTTACTTGCAGTAAACGTCAACTTCTTTTTTGAAATGAAGACCCATTGGTTTTCATATCCCGAGTCTCCTAAATAGTATTTCAAAACTTGGGTCTTGTTAGTGGCAATTAGTTATAATCGTGAGGATTATGACTAGTACTACTGTGCACTGTATTTATTTACCTGATATGTTTATATTTACATAACATCCTCAACTCTCAGGATTAGGAATACCTTTGTAATATAAGAGTCTTACGTTAGATTAGAATCTATGAAGAATATGTGTAAAATTGTTTGAAGTGTCTAAAACCTTAGTTAAGTTAGGAGGCAGTAGTAGGAGCCAAGTTTGAACCCGCGATCCTTAGAGCGTAAGTCGGGCGTCTGGCCGCCAAGCTACCAGAGTTTGTTTTGATAATTACTATACTGTTGCTCCATTTTTCTACTATGTTTATCTGCGTGAAGTATCAAATGTCAAACAATCCTTTAAGGCACTGACTACCAGGCTACCGATAGAAATAACGGCCTCCTAGCCCAGTCGGTAGTGACCCTGCCTACGAAGCAGGAGGTCCCGGGTTCGAATCCTGGTCAGGGAATTTGTTTGTGTGTTTATCACAGATATTTGTTCCTGAGTTATGGATGTTTTCTATGTATTTAAGTATTTATCCATATTTATCAAATATATATATATGTATATATATATATCGTCTAGTACCCATAACACAAGCCTTACTGAGCTTACTGTGGGCCCAGACGATTTGTGTAAGATTCATTTGTTTCTCGAATTTAATTTCTTTTCTGATGTTTTTGAAATGCCTCAAACTTTCCATAGACGTTGACGTAACAAAGACTGCAGCACTATAAGTAGGTATTAAAACAGACAGAAACATTGCAAAATTAAATAATTATATTATTAGTAGTTAGGTTTTCTTATTAAAATTATTTTCTTGTGTATGAATGCTTTTTCACCACATCAGCACCACCGCCTATCTTGATTTTTTAAAGCGTCAGTAAAATTGTTTTTTTTTTTTTCACAAGGGAGAACAGTTATTACTTTACGTTATAGAACGATGATTCTGAACCATAAATATTTGGCAGAATCAATTTGTTTTGTTTTATGTATTTCTGACTATTCAAACTAGGTAAGATACCTCTAGAAGTAATTATAAAATTGATATGATTTTAAGACATTTTCACTGAGAGCACATTAATATTTATAATTTTTATGATTATTAATTGTAGGTATTTATTAAAAATATATAACTGTTAAAATATAATATGATTGGCATTACCTATTTAACCTAAAGTTCAATTAACATGTTCAATTAACCTAAGCTTGTATTTTTTTGCCGTGGCGTGGTGAAAAATGTTGTACGAGTAATACTCTCGGCAGCAGTTTGTTTGCTTCTAGTGCCCCCCGCAACGCTCAAGATACAACTTTTTTAACCATACACTAGTTATAATTTTGTAATCTTTCACTTTTTCGGGTCTCGATATAAACACGTGAGATAGATATCAAGGTTGTATTCTTGATATTATAATTTATTTACACTAAACCTATTCTACATAATATAGGATCTACGTGGTCGGTTTCCAAGTCAATGTATTGTTTTATTTCTTGTGACAAAAAACATTTATTGGTTACAAGAAATCTTAAAATCATTCATACCAGTCATTTTTATTCAATATTCAATAACAGTCATATTTGTCACATATCTTTTACCCAAAGCACAGGTTTCGTCATAGTTGCTATACACCCAAAAATGCATCGTCAAATCTAAAAAATTGCTTGTAAGCCGTCTATGTAGACTACCCTAGTTCTAGCCTAGTATTGTAGCACGAAAATACACGTATGATTTACACACATACTCACACACGTATTTAGTTTCAGAAGACATTCAGAGATGTCGCTTTCAAATGAGTTTTCATAAAATGCTTCAAGGCTCTCTTTACCTACTAGAGGTAAACAAATGCCTTACGTGGGATTCCCATAATTTACTGACGTCAACGTCAAAACAATAAGATGGCGCCCATGCCAATAGAGAAATTCCTCTAGCGAGACCTGTTGATTTTGACGTAGGTGGTTAGGTAAATCAACTGTCACAAAAGTGATATCATAGTTGTCTCGCATGCGACTGTCAGTTATGCCATGTCGAATAGACTCCCTGTTTATTAGAGGTAATTGTGTGACAATCATTTAATTTTCTTGCGATTTTATCCCACAGATATTCCCATTTGAAACATTGCCTATTTTTATGTTTTGCACAAAAGACATAGATTTAGACTGCTATGGAACAAGCAGACTTGCAACGTTGTCTAGTATTTTATTAGAATTATCAGATAGACCCACGTGAACCATTCATATACCAAATTGAAGCTAAAGAATATAGCTACCGAATTATGCAAGACTGATGCGGCTTAAACGTGTGATTAAAAATCAACATGAACAAGGAGTGTAATTTTGACGTATATTTTTCACGCCTTTTTCAGAGTGTTAAGGGTCGGTCAAACACCCAGCGTGACGCTGCGCTGCGTCCGCGCCGCGTGACACCGACGCGATGACTGTTCAAACAGGGCGCGCGCGGATCGCGCTCTCAACACGCCCTCATCGCACACGCGAACGCGACGCGGCCGCGTTGACGCGTTGCGGGCGTGACTCCCGCCCGATACAGCATGCGCGCGCGGAGGGTCGCTCATTCCTTCCGAAGCCAAGATTTAATTTTTCTATATCCATAATCACAATCACAGTATATTGCTACGCTCGCACGGCGCACCGCGCTGCCTAACGGCCGACTGATGTGACCCAGCGCGGCGCAGCGTGCCGCCGCGTCCCGCCGCGCAGCGCTGCGCTCGCGCCGCGTGGACGCGCGGGGCCGCGCGGTGCGGGGCGCGACAGAAGCGGGGCGCGGCGCCGGCGGGACGCAGTCTGTTTGACGTCGCTAACCTGATAACATGTGCGGCGGTCGAGCCGCGCGACCGCAGCGCAGCGCCACGCTGGGTGTTTGACCGACCCTTTAAAGAATTTTGAAAAACTGCGACAATAATATTCAATTCAATAAGCTTTTAAATTATGTTCATGAATAATTAAAATGTTGCTACCTATTCCTATTTATCTAGTGAAAACTCTAGTAACAACTTAGTAACCGACTAGGTAGATTGTTGAGTAAATATTAGGTATATGCTTTCGATGACTTCTGAAATTCTGAGGTAAATTAGCCTATGCCTTAATCTTATAGGCGCGTCATACTTTAGCCAACTGCAGTCCACTGACTAGATGATACTGTGGATTAGTTCCACGCTCGTGGACACACTTTCTGTGCAACAATTGTATGGACGCAGAATCTAACGTAATTCGTACTATCTTCATTGCGTTTCCCCAAATGAGCGCTACGGCGGTCGGCGTCGTTGAGGCACTACGTGTGGTTTAATAGTAATACTTTGCTAAAGATTGTGATTGTAAAGTATAAACTGCAATTTTAGTGATGTTATAGGTGAAAATTTGGATTGTTTATAGTTTATAATTCTGGTAAGTAACCTAATATTTAAGACTATCACTTACCGACTACGTAGTGTAGTAAAAATAAAGCGAATTGTAGGTAGGTATGGGAGGGGTAAAACCAATTCTCAAAAAAAATATGCATTTTTTCATTTCAGCCTTGGCCAGAAGTGTTGAGCACCCTTGCGATTTTCATACAAAACTCGAAAGTTTAGACCGGCGCTTCTATCTTTTTTGAAGTTATTTTATTATCAATTATTTCTAATAGAACAGGATTTTGTTAGAGTGAGTAGTAACTGCATAGAATATTTGCAATTTTTCGCACCGACCTAAATTCGCATTTTTGGGACCTCCACTTTTCATATTTTATAGGTACCTTGGTTATTAAGTGAAGTTTTCTAGATTTACCTATCAATAAAATATTAGTACATTACTGCAGAGACCAAGTAAGTAAGCTTTCCTGGCTGAGTATTTAGTAGCCGTCCGAGTCGAAGACGAGGACGGCTACAATACGAAGCCAGGTAAGCTGATTACGGTCGAAGCATGTATAGTGCTTTTCTCAAACATGTAAGGAAATAAAATTACTTGTTTAGTGCTTCAGTTACTGGCTGAGTGATTTAATGTTGTATGAAAATCCTTTACGTACGTCGCGCTGAACCTGCCTTGGAATAGAGTCCCTACTGGTCTCTAATTACTAACGTAACAGGAACATTTCCGAGCATGTTTGAGAAAAACATTTTACGTCATCGTACATTGTTATGATAGGGAATAGGCGTGTCCACACCAGGCGCACAGCCTCGCGAGGAAATTGCCGCGCGAGGCGGCTCGGCTAATGATAGGGAATAGGCGTGTCCACACCAGGCGCACAGCCTCGCGAGGAAATTGCCGCGCGAGGCGGCTCGGCTAGTGTGGACGTGCCTCGGCCGCGGCCGATCGGCTCGGTGTCGGTATTTCGGCACGCTCAAAGGCGCCTCAGTCGTTTGCCTCGCGAGGGTCTGGACGTGTTTATTTGGTGCGCGTGGTTATTTTGTTCTGTGCAAAACATTGAGCAACTGGAGATTAAAATAATCAAGCTGATTAGATGAACTTTTATTTGTTTACTTATTACTTTTACATAATCCTTTAGATGTTTTATGATGGCATCACACTTCACTTCTGGTACAATTTTTGATATGCGAAATAAATATTGGAGACTGGTGTAAGAGTCCCCTGTTGTCAAGTATCGTAATGTTACAAGCACTTTCTCCCTAACGGTGATCGATTCTCTAAACTTTGTATCTTGCCTTTTTAGTTTTGTATTTAATTGTAAACACAATAAAAACTAGTTGTTCTTTTCAATGCATCCAATATTAGTCTCTAATCCAGTTTCTGTTAATTCTCTGTACAGCCGGTTTCCGTATTGGGATCTAGATTTATATAATGGATTCACCCAAATCTCCTTTACTTTACTTTCGCCGTTTCGTTTGTATAGCTTTCAAAAGCAAAATAAAAGTAACAAAAACCACGGCAGTAATCACATGTGACGCCATTTTGAACAATTTGAACAGCTGACAGAGGGCCGCCATCTTGCCGAGCAATTTGGCTCGGGCGTTCCTCGCGAGGCAATCTTCCCTACTAAAAATGTACACGAGCACGCTGCCGCGCATAACATCGACTAAGTCCGTAATGTACGAGAATACGAGGGTTGCTACTTATATATCCGGAAACAAAAAAACAAACAAACGTACACGGCTGAAAATGGTTTTATTGTTTTTCAAAGTATTCCCCTTGATGATCTATGCACTTTTGCATTCGCGTGAACCAATTTTTAAAGCACTTCTGCCACTCCGCCTGAGGTACCTCCATAACGTGTTGTTTGAATGCGTCGACAGCATCTTCAGCGGTCGAAAATCGTTGACCGCGTAATTTATTCTTTATATTTGGAAATAAATAAAAATCGTTGGGTGCCAAGTCAGGGCTGTACGGCGGATGACCCGTTAATTCCACATTTTGACCCTCCAAAAATAGAGTTGTTTCGCGTGACGTATGACAGCTGGCATTGTCATGATGAAGAATGATTCTTCGTCGCTGGTTAGTTTTACGAATTTGTTCAAATACTTCCGGTAAGCAAATGGTCGTGTACCACTCTGAATTAACCGTTCTACGGTTTTCTAGTGGCACTGTAGCTACATGGCCATTAATACCGAAGAAGCAGGCCACCATTTGTTTCAATGTACTTTTTGCACGAGTAACTTTCGTAGGGTTCGGCTCATTTTGAAACACCCATACCGTTGATTGTTGCTTCGTTTCGGGATCGTATGCATAGATCCAGGATTCGTCACCTGTATAGATGTTATAAACGGCTTTTGAGTCACCACGGTTATATTTTTTTAACATTTTATTGCACCATTCGACGCGAGCATCTTTTTGCTCTTTTGTTAAGTTGTGGGGTATCCAACGCGAACAAATTTTTTTTACAGCCAAATAATTATGTAATATGCTATTAATGCTGGTCATAGAAATACCCAGAGTCGCCTCTATCTCGCGGTACGTAACATGTCGGTCGTCCATTATAAGTTTTCGCACAGCTTCGATATTTTGTTGTACAGCGACCGATTTCGGGCGACCTGCCTTAACTTCGTCCGTAAGCATACTACGTCCACGATTGAACTCACTAAACCAGTGATACACAGTAGTTTTAGATGGGGCTTCATCACCAAAAGTTGAAGTTAGTTGATCTATGCACTGTTGTTGCGTTAAACCACGCCGAAAATCATAATAAATCATAGCACGAATATTTTCACGAGTGAGTTCCATTCTTGCTGCGAGATGACATTTAAAACCCGTCAAAAACAAAACACGAGCGTTAATAAGAAAGAAAAAATATACCGGCCAGTACTTAAAAAAGTTCAAATTTTACCATGGAGGTCAAATATGCTATTTAAGAAGATTGTAATCCCGGTTTCCGGATATATAAATAGCAGCCCTCGTATCTATGCGTGATTTACTTACCGATGAAAAGAAATATCACCATCTTTGGCGCCTGTGTGGCTCCTGCACCAATGTACGGCACAAGCCGGCATTTTAATACCGATATATTACCGAAATTTCATGGCCCGAAAGAACTAATATTTTGATGACATGTCAATTTCAAAATGTTTGACATGACATTAGGGCACCGCTGTTACAAGCTCCGCCCACTTTGGCACCAGGAAAGTGGAGCAGATTTTGAGCGTTGATTATGATTACGCTTCCTCACTTATTATTCTTCCAAGGATTACACCTTGTTATTTCTGGAGCCCGCCCCACTGTAAATTTATCAAAAATCTTATCGGTTGGCTTCCATATAGCGATATAGAGCCCATCTTCGAGATCATGAAAAAATAAGTCTTACTAGGTCTTAAATGGGCGCTAGTATGTATAAGACGATGTAAATTGTTCTTGAATAAATATCATATCATATCATATGGCGTCAAGTTGAAAATACAAGAAAATAACGTTAATTAATCAGTGGTTTTTACCGCTCCAAATTTGTACTCACGGTAAAGTCTACTTCAAATAACCTACATACCAAATTCCGGTGGGAGCATACAATAGGCATGGTGAATTTTTTTCATGTATGGAATCAATCGATTCGTTTTGTTGTGAGGATCAAATGTCTATATGGGGCCAATTGCGTTAAAGCAACAGAGAAGTCAGAAATGAGACTTAAAGTCCGAGATTTGCATTTGTTTCTCAAAACGCTCCTAACAAAATGACGTGCAAAAGTGACGTCACGATCACATAGTTGCCCTGTTTAAAGTACGGAAAAAATATGAAATTGCTATTTTTACAGTAAAATGTTGCGTTTATGTGTATGGTTGCCATACAATTTATTTTACAGTACAATGTTAAAAATCATTTCAATTCACACTTTAAAAAATCGTAAAATTTTGCAGCTTGATATCTTTGAGCCACTTCAAAAGAATTTATAAATTTTCACTTTAGTTGGATATATTGATCATTTTGCATCCTATCAACTAAATTTTATTGCATAAATCAATATGTGTCATCATGCCTATTTTAAGATTCGAATCTAATCGCAATTTTTGCATTTGTATTATTTTTGAGCTAACCACTCCAAATTTTTTGACCATAAACTAGGCACTTCGCCGCCTTATTTTAAACCGTAAAAGTTAACCTTGCGGGACAGTTTTGAAAAAAATACTTTAAATAGTTTCAAAAATTTACTTAATTGGCACACGCATAACTGGATATCCATGTTTAAGTGGCTTATAGTTTAACATGCCGTTATAAAGTGTATAACAGGTATATGTTTTTTTTCCTGTTTTTTATTGTTTTTTTTTTCTTGTTTTGATTAAGATATTCCTACTTTGGGGATGTGATCGTGGCGTCAATGCGCCGTGTCGTCAAATGGTTGCAACGGAAGACCAGCGCTGGCCCTGCCGGCATTTAACGCTGAGGTGCGACGATTTCGTGGCAATTAATGTTTCGGGTTGTGTATGTTATTGTTTATTATGTTTTTTGTAATTGTCATGAATAAATCTTTCATTCATTCATTCATGTTTCTAAAAGAATGCTTTAAATGTTCATCCTTATATTTTTTTATTTTTGAAAAAAAAAATGGTATTCAATATTTATATGACGTTCTAAATAAAACACTTTTTTTTAACGTCGTAGAACGCAATTTTTTTTATGGAAGTTACAAAAACTATTTAAAACGGGGTATTTACCATGGGTATTTGTTTTGTGGAGGTTCCGATATATTATATATATCGACATGTTAAAAACTAACAAACGAGGATGGTGGCAGCATTTCTCCGCTGTATCGCAAAACTTATGAGTTGAGCGAGGAAGCTGCCAGCTTTTTGGTCACCAATTGAGTCGACGAGCCTCTTTTTGCGTTCTTTAAAAAGTTACTGAGCACTGGGTCCCCACGCGCCAAGGGTCTCGACTACGAAAGGTATAAAAATGTTTTATGGGTCTTCAGTTTTTCAGCTTCTTTGGCAACCGCACCTGCTTGTTTATTGGTTCCGGTGAAGTGAGAAGCCGCCAGTGTGTCTACGCATATAGCATCCCACAGGCACGCATGTGGCATTTACTTAAGTACCGCAAGAACACCTGTGTGGAGCACAAACACGGACTCAAAGCCGGAATCAGATTTCAATCAATCAGGTGCCGGTCCAGATACTATACGGTTTAAGACATTTATTTCTCAAAAAGATTTACATAAATCACTTACTGAGAAAACAATATTTATCTTAAAGCTAAATGGGAGAGGGTAGAATGCAAAAACTGGTGGACGAGTGAAGAACAAAGGCGCTCGGTAACACCAAGCGTAATGCAACAATGTAATGTTGTGCATAGGGACCAGTTAAACCGAACTACCCGGTGCGTTCACTGGTTAACTTACATATGATTTGTGTGTATTCATTAAGTGCATATTTTGTGGAAAAGCCTTAGAAGACGTTTCTATTTTAGTTTTTAACTTTTTTATGTTATACATTTTTGTACATTTATATATTTTTTCTTTTTCTTTTTTTTTAAGTATTTTAATTATTTAATGTTATTATTATTTGACTTATTTCTATCCAGTAATAATGTCAATATTTCTGTACCCATCCTTTTCTATGTATATGAATGAAGGATGAGCCTTTTGGATTGGACCCGGGGTATGTCCTTAAACTACGTCCGGACTTGGGTATGTCCTTAAACTATGCCAAAAAGAGAGGTATGGGCACTGCGAATGGCATCTCGCTTAGTGTGGTAGGGCACGTTCAGTGAATGTCATCTCGCTCAAATCTGGAGCAGGGCCCGACTGGGGAAGTACCTCCACCTTACAGAAAACCACAGCCAAATAGCACTAGACCCTACTCATAGTGTTGTGTTCCTACTGGTGAGTAAGGTTGCCAAAGAGCTCAAAGAGGACCCAGTGTGTTGACGATGAGGGACCCTTTTGTTCCTTTAGCCGTCAACACAGTGAATCCTCCTTTTTGTAAAGGTTCGGCAACGCGCATGTGACTCCTGTGGAGTTACTGGCGTCCATAGGTAACGGTAGCTGCTTACCATCAGGCAGGCCGTATGCTTGTTTGCCACCGTCGTAGTATAAAAAAAATTAAAAAATGAGCAAGATGAGTAGAGAAATAATTTCATTATTACTGACAGTGTCTGGAAAAGCTGTCCACCCGTCACCAAACCTCCTGTTTGGTGACGGGTAAGCCGGTAGCCAGTGCTGCGGCTTAGGAGTGAGTGACTCATAAGAAATTTGGCACAATACGTCGTCCCAGCTCCAATGGCAATTTGGATGGGTAAAAACATCCTGACCCGGCAACCACTTCACCAAGTTTTTTGGCCTCCTCTAAGCCCACAGTTCCATGGTTTGGGGGTGGGGGTCTTGTAAGATTTTAGTGACTTTACCTACGAGGCTGGCTGAGCTGTAGACGGAGGAGTGTCTTACAGTTGATGTTATGAAGCCGACTATTTCTTAAAATGGTCTTAAATCCTTATGCGCCCACCGGTATGGTCTTAAATTTGGTATTTTCTTACTAAACGGGTCTTATAGCTTCTGTAAAAATTTCGAGCAATAAGCTCAAAAATAAATTAAGGCTCAACAAATTGCGATTTCAACTGGTCTTAAAACCTTATATGCCCACCGTAATGGCCTTAAATTTGGTAAGTATGTAGATTTTGTGGGTGGTTAAGTAAGTGGGCTTCGCCGTGTGTCAAAATTTAAGCGTAACGATAAATTAACGTATTTTTTTGTATTTTCAACTTGACGCCAAACATACTAGCGCCCATTTACGACCTTTAAGACTTATGTTTTCAATATCTCCGTGATGGGCTCTACAACGCTGTCAACGCTATATGGAAGCCGACCGGTAATTTTAGATTTTTGATAAATTTACAGTATAGCCGGCACCAGTATCTATAATGTTTAAGTAGTGAAGTATCAGATGTCAAACAGTCCTTTAAGGCACTGACTGACCAGGCTACCGATAGTAATGATGGAGGCGACCTCTAGTAATTGCCCCCACGAAACTTTTGCGCGAAGTTGATTTCTGACTATTCAAACTAGGTAAGATACCTCTAGAAGTAATTATAAAATTGATATGATTTTAAGACATTTTCACTGAGGGCACATTAATATTTATAATTTTTATGATTATTAATTGTAGGTATTTATTAAAAATATATAACTGTTAAAATATAATATGATTGGCATTACCTATTTAACCTAAAGTTCAATTAACATGCCATAAAAGAAATGTCGATATCTGGCCGAGGAGCGAATGGATAAACATCAAAAAGTGCGATGAGTTAAAGGTTCTTCCACCCTGCTGTTGGGAATATCTCTACAGTACCCTGCAGTCACTGTGCTCTGCATTATTTTGTGTAATTTGGATGCTATGTTAGAGTAGATTTCCTCAGATTAAGCAAGCCACTAGCAATAAATCTCCTACAACGCCTTGACTGTATGCGGCTGTATAGCCATTCCCTATGTACATGTGCATGTGGGATACTACATGCGTAGACACACTGGCGGCTTCTCACCTCACCGGATCCAATAAACATACAGATGCGGTGGCGAAAGCAGCTGAAAAACTGAACACCCTTAAAAAAAATCGATGTTTAAAGAAACAAGTATGTATAGTTTAAAGTGCCATGTGTAACCATATCAATTCATTATATAAGAAATATAATATAATATAATATAATATTGGAATATAACTTACACGTAAGTCAGTCAGATACACAATTACATTTACTTGCAGTAAACGTCAACTTCTTTTTTGAAATGAAGACCCATTGGTTTTCATATCCCGAGTCTCCTAAATAGTATTTCAAAACTTGGGTCTTGTTAGTGGCAATTAGTTATAATCGTGAGGATTATGACTAGTACTACTGTGCACTGTATTTATTTACCTGATATGTTTATATTTACATAACATCCTCAACTCTCAGGATTAGGAATACCTTTGTAATATAAGAGTCTTACGTTAGATTAGAATCTATGAAGAATATGTGTAAAATTGTTTGAAGTGTCTAAAACCTTAGTTAAGTTAGGAGGCAGTAGTAGGAGCCAAGTTTGAACCCGCGATCCTTAGAGCGTAAGTCGGGCGTCTGGCCGCCAAGCTACCAGAGTTTGTTTTGATAATTACTATACTGTTGCTCCATTTTTCTACTATGTTTATCTGCGTGAAGTATCAAATGTCAAACAATCCTTTAAGGCACTGACTACCAGGCTACCGATAGAAATAACGGCCTCCTAGCCCAGTCGGTAGTGACCCTGCCTACGAAGCAGGAGGTCCCGGGTTCGAATCCTGGTCAGGGAATTTGTTTGTGTGTTTATCACAGATATTTGTTCCTGAGTTATGGATGTTTTCTATGTATTTAAGTATTTATCCATATTTATCAAATATATATATATGTATATATATATATCGTCTAGTACCCATAACACAAGCCTTACTGAGCTTACTGTGGGCCCAGACGATTTGTGTAAGATTCATTTGTTTCTCGAATTTAATTTCTTTTCTGATGTTTTTGAAATGCCTCAAACTTTCCATAGACGTTGACGTAACAAAGACTGCAGCACTATAAGTAGGTATTAAAACAGACAGAAACATTGCAAAATTAAATAATTATATTATTAGTAGTTAGGTTTTCTTATTAAAATTATTTTCTTGTGTATGAATGCTTTTTCACCACATCAGCACCACCGCCTATCTTGATTTTTTAAAGCGTCAGTAAAATTGTTTTTTTTTTTTTCACAAGGGAGAACAGTTATTACTTTACGTTATAGAACGATGATTCTGAACCATAAATATTTGGCAGAATCAATTTGTTTTGTTTTATGTATTTCTGACTATTCAAACTAGGTAAGATACCTCTAGAAGTAATTATAAAATTGATATGATTTTAAGACATTTTCACTGAGAGCACATTAATATTTATAATTTTTATGATTATTAATTGTAGGTATTTATTAAAAATATATAACTGTTAAAATATAATATGATTGGCATTACCTATTTAACCTAAAGTTCAATTAACATGTTCAATTAACCTAAGCTTGTATTTTTTTGCCGTGGCGTGGTGAAAAATGTTGTACGAGTAATACTCTCGGCAGCAGTTTGTTTGCTTCTAGTGCCCCCCGCAACGCTCAAGATACAACTTTTTTAACCATACACTAGTTATAATTTTGTAATCTTTCACTTTTTCGGGTCTCGATATAAACACGTGAGATAGATATCAAGGTTGTATTCTTGATATTATAATTTATTTACACTAAACCTATTCTACATAATATAGGATCTACGTGGTCGGTTTCCAAGTCAATGTATTGTTTTATTTCTTGTGACAAAAAACATTTATTGGTTACAAGAAATCTTAAAATCATTCATACCAGTCATTTTTATTCAATATTCAATAACAGTCATATTTGTCACATATCTTTTACCCAAAGCACAGGTTTCGTCATAGTTGCTATACACCCAAAAATGCATCGTCAAATCTAAAAAATTGCTTGTAAGCCGTCTATGTAGACTACCCTAGTTCTAGCCTAGTATTGTAGCACGAAAATACACGTATGATTTACACACATACTCACACACGTATTTAGTTTCAGAAGACATTCAGAGATGTCGCTTTCAAATGAGTTTTCATAAAATGCTTCAAGGCTCTCTTTACCTACTAGAGGTAAACAAATGCCTTACGTGGGATTCCCATAATTTACTGACGTCAACGTCAAAACAATAAGATGGCGCCCATGCCAATAGAGAAATTCCTCTAGCGAGACCTGTTGATTTTGACGTAGGTGGTTAGGTAAATCAACTGTCACAAAAGTGATATCATAGTTGTCTCGCATGCGACTGTCAGTTATGCCATGTCGAATAGACTCCCTGTTTATTAGAGGTAATTGTGTGACAATCATTTAATTTTCTTGCGATTTTATCCCACAGATATTCCCATTTGAAACATTGCCTATTTTTATGTTTTGCACAAAAGACATAGATTTAGACTGCTATGGAACAAGCAGACTTGCAACGTTGTCTAGTATTTTATTAGAATTATCAGATAGACCCACGTGAACCATTCATATACCAAATTGAAGCTAAAGAATATAGCTACCGAATTATGCAAGACTGATGCGGCTTAAACGTGTGATTAAAAATCAACATGAACAAGGAGTGTAATTTTGACGTATATTTTTCACGCCTTTTTCAGAGTGTTAAGGGTCGGTCAAACACCCAGCGTGACGCTGCGCTGCGTCCGCGCCGCGTGACACCGACGCGATGACTGTTCAAACAGGGCGCGCGCGGATCGCGCTCTCAACACGCCCTCATCGCACACGCGAACGCGACGCGGCCGCGTTGACGCGTTGCGGGCGTGACTCCCGCCCGATACAGCATGCGCGCGCGGAGGGTCGCTCATTCCTTCCGAAGCCAAGATTTAATTTTTCTATATCCATAATCACAATCACAGTATATTGCTACGCTCGCACGGCGCACCGCGCTGCCTAACGGCCGACTGATGTGACCCAGCGCGGCGCAGCGTGCCGCCGCGTCCCGCCGCGCAGCGCTGCGCTCGCGCCGCGTGGACGCGCGGGGCCGCGCGGTGCGGGGCGCGACAGAAGCGGGGCGCGGCGCCGGCGGGACGCAGTCTGTTTGACGTCGCTAACCTGATAACATGTGCGGCGGTCGAGCCGCGCGACCGCAGCGCAGCGCCACGCTGGGTGTTTGACCGACCCTTTAAAGAATTTTGAAAAACTGCGACAATAATATTCAATTCAATAAGCTTTTAAATTATGTTCATGAATAATTAAAATGTTGCTACCTATTCCTATTTATCTAGTGAAAACTCTAGTAACAACTTAGTAACCGACTAGGTAGATTGTTGAGTAAATATTAGGTATATGCTTTCGATGACTTCTGAAATTCTGAGGTAAATTAGCCTATGCCTTAATCTTATAGGCGCGTCATACTTTAGCCAACTGCAGTCCACTGACTAGATGATACTGTGGATTAGTTCCACGCTCGTGGACACACTTTCTGTGCAACAATTGTATGGACGCAGAATCTAACGTAATTCGTACTATCTTCATTGCGTTTCCCCAAATGAGCGCTACGGCGGTCGGCGTCGTTGAGGCACTACGTGTGGTTTAATAGTAATACTTTGCTAAAGATTGTGATTGTAAAGTATAAACTGCAATTTTAGTGATGTTATAGGTGAAAATTTGGATTGTTTATAGTTTATAATTCTGGTAAGTAACCTAATATTTAAGACTATCACTTACCGACTACGTAGTGTAGTAAAAATAAAGCGAATTGTAGGTAGGTATGGGAGGGGTAAAACCAATTCTCAAAAAAAATATGCATTTTTTCATTTCAGCCTTGGCCAGAAGTGTTGAGCACCCTTGCGATTTTCATACAAAACTCGAAAGTTTAGACCGGCGCTTCTATCTTTTTTGAAGTTATTTTATTATCAATTATTTCTAATAGAACAGGATTTTGTTAGAGTGAGTAGTAACTGCATAGAATATTTGCAATTTTTCGCACCGACCTAAATTCGCATTTTTGGGACCTCCACTTTTCATATTTTATAGGTACCTTGGTTATTAAGTGAAGTTTTCTAGATTTACCTATCAATAAAATATTAGTACATTACTGCAGAGACCAAGTAAGTAAGCTTTCCTGGCTGAGTATTTAGTAGCCGTCCGAGTCGAAGACGAGGACGGCTACAATACGAAGCCAGGTAAGCTGATTACGGTCGAAGCATGTATAGTGCTTTTCTCAAACATGTAAGGAAATAAAATTACTTGTTTAGTGCTTCAGTTACTGGCTGAGTGATTTAATGTTGTATGAAAATCCTTTACGTACGTCGCGCTGAACCTGCCTTGGAATAGAGTCCCTACTGGTCTCTAATTACTAACGTAACAGGAACATTTCCGAGCATGTTTGAGAAAAACATTTTACGTCATCGTACATTGTTATGATAGGGAATAGGCGTGTCCACACCAGGCGCACAGCCTCGCGAGGAAATTGCCGCGCGAGGCGGCTCGGCTAATGATAGGGAATAGGCGTGTCCACACCAGGCGCACAGCCTCGCGAGGAAATTGCCGCGCGAGGCGGCTCGGCTAGTGTGGACGTGCCTCGGCCGCGGCCGATCGGCTCGGTGTCGGTATTTCGGCACGCTCAAAGGCGCCTCAGTCGTTTGCCTCGCGAGGGTCTGGACGTGTTTATTTGGTGCGCGTGGTTATTTTGTTCTGTGCAAAACATTGAGCAACTGGAGATTAAAATAATCAAGCTGATTAGATGAACTTTTATTTGTTTACTTATTACTTTTACATAATCCTTTAGATGTTTTATGATGGCATCACACTTCACTTCTGGTACAATTTTTGATATGCGAAATAAATATTGGAGACTGGTGTAAGAGTCCCCTGTTGTCAAGTATCGTAATGTTACAAGCACTTTCTCCCTAACGGTGATCGATTCTCTAAACTTTGTATCTTGCCTTTTTAGTTTTGTATTTAATTGTAAACACAATAAAAACTAGTTGTTCTTTTCAATGCATCCAATATTAGTCTCTAATCCAGTTTCTGTTAATTCTCTGTACAGCCGGTTTCCGTATTGGGATCTAGATTTATATAATGGATTCACCCAAATCTCCTTTACTTTACTTTCGCCGTTTCGTTTGTATAGCTTTCAAAAGCAAAATAAAAGTAACAAAAACCACGGCAGTAATCACATGTGACGCCATTTTGAACAATTTGAACAGCTGACAGAGGGCCGCCATCTTGCCGAGCAATTTGGCTCGGGCGTTCCTCGCGAGGCAATCTTCCCTACTAAAAATGTACACGAGCACGCTGCCGCGCATAACATCGACTAAGTCCGTAATGTACGAGAATACGAGGGTTGCTACTTATATATCCGGAAACAAAAAAACAAACAAACGTACACGGCTGAAAATGGTTTTATTGTTTTTCAAAGTATTCCCCTTGATGATCTATGCACTTTTGCATTCGCGTGAACCAATTTTTAAAGCACTTCTGCCACTCCGCCTGAGGTACCTCCATAACGTGTTGTTTGAATGCGTCGACAGCATCTTCAGCGGTCGAAAATCGTTGACCGCGTAATTTATTCTTTATATTTGGAAATAAATAAAAATCGTTGGGTGCCAAGTCAGGGCTGTACGGCGGATGACCCGTTAATTCCACATTTTGACCCTCCAAAAATAGAGTTGTTTCGCGTGACGTATGACAGCTGGCATTGTCATGATGAAGAATGATTCTTCGTCGCTGGTTAGTTTTACGAATTTGTTCAAATACTTCCGGTAAGCAAATGGTCGTGTACCACTCTGAATTAACCGTTCTACGGTTTTCTAGTGGCACTGTAGCTACATGGCCATTAATACCGAAGAAGCAGGCCACCATTTGTTTCAATGTACTTTTTGCACGAGTAACTTTCGTAGGGTTCGGCTCATTTTGAAACACCCATACCGTTGATTGTTGCTTCGTTTCGGGATCGTATGCATAGATCCAGGATTCGTCACCTGTATAGATGTTATAAACGGCTTTTGAGTCACCACGGTTATATTTTTTTAACATTTTATTGCACCATTCGACGCGAGCATCTTTTTGCTCTTTTGTTAAGTTGTGGGGTATCCAACGCGAACAAATTTTTTTTACAGCCAAATAATTATGTAATATGCTATTAATGCTGGTCATAGAAATACCCAGAGTCGCCTCTATCTCGCGGTACGTAACATGTCGGTCGTCCATTATAAGTTTTCGCACAGCTTCGATATTTTGTTGTACAGCGACCGATTTCGGGCGACCTGCCTTAACTTCGTCCGTAAGCATACTACGTCCACGATTGAACTCACTAAACCAGTGATACACAGTAGTTTTAGATGGGGCTTCATCACCAAAAGTTGAAGTTAGTTGATCTATGCACTGTTGTTGCGTTAAACCACGCCGAAAATCATAATAAATCATAGCACGAATATTTTCACGAGTGAGTTCCATTCTTGCTGCGAGATGACATTTAAAACCCGTCAAAAACAAAACACGAGCGTTAATAAGAAAGAAAAAATATACCGGCCAGTACTTAAAAAAGTTCAAATTTTACCATGGAGGTCAAATATGCTATTTAAGAAGATTGTAATCCCGGTTTCCGGATATATAAATAGCAGCCCTCGTATCTATGCGTGATTTACTTACCGATGAAAAGAAATATCACCATCTTTGGCGCCTGTGTGGCTCCTGCACCAATGTACGGCACAAGCCGGCATTTTAATACCGATATATTACCGAAATTTCATGGCCCGAAAAAACTAATATTTTGATGACATGTCAATTTCAAAATGTTTGACATGACATTAGGGCACCGCTGTTACAAGCTCCGCCCACTTTGGCACCAGGAAAGTGGAGCAGATTTTGAGCGTTGATTATGATTACGCTTCCTCACTTATTATTCTTCCAAGGATTACACCTTGTTATTTCTGGAGCCCGCCCCACTGTAAATTTATCAAAAATCTTATCGGTTGGCTTCCATATAGCGATATAGAGCCCATCTTCGAGATCATGAAAAAATAAGTCTTACTAGGTCTTAAATGGGCGCTAGTATGTATAAGACGATGTAAATTGTTCTTGAATAAATATCATATCATATCATATGGCGTCAAGTTGAAAATACAAGAAAATAACGTTAATTAATCAGTGGTTTTTACCGCTCCAAATTTGTACTCACGGTAAAGTCTACTTCAAATAACCTACATACCAAATTCCGGTGGGAGCATACAATAGGCATGGTGAATTTTTTTCATGTATGGAATCAATCGATTCGTTTTGTTGTGAGGATCAAATGTCTATATGGGGCCAATTGCGTTAAAGCAACAGAGAAGTCAGAAATGAGACTTAAAGTCCGAGATTTGCATTTGTTTCTCAAAACGCTCCTAACAAAATGACGTGCAAAAGTGACGTCACGATCACATAGTTGCCCTGTTTAAAGTACGGAAAAAATATGAAATTGCTATTTTTACAGTAAAATGTTGCGTTTATGTGTATGGTTGCCATACAATTTATTTTACAGTACAATGTTAAAAATCATTTCAATTCACACTTTAAAAAATCGTAAAATTTTGCAGCTTGATATCTTTGAGCCACTTCAAAAGAATTTATAAATTTTCACTTTAGTTGGATATATTGATCATTTTGCATCCTATCAACTAAATTTTATTGCATAAATCAATATGTGTCATCATGCCTATTTTAAGATTCGAATCTAATCGCAATTTTTGCATTTGTATTATTTTTGAGCTAACCACTCCAAATTTTTTGACCATAAACTAGGCACTTCGCCGCCTTATTTTAAACCGTAAAAGTTAACCTTGCGGGACAGTTTTGAAAAAAATACTTTAAATAGTTTCAAAAATTTACTTAATTGGCACACGCATAACTGGATATCCATGTTTAAGTGGCTTATAGTTTAACATGCCGTTATAAAGTGTATAACAGGTATATGTTTTTTTTCCTGTTTTTTATTGTTTTTTTTTTCTTGTTTTGATTAAGATATTCCTACTTTGGGGATGTGATCGTGGCGTCAATGCGCCGTGTCGTCAAATGGTTGCAACGGAAGACCAGCGCTGGCCCTGCCGGCATTTAACGCTGAGGTGCGACGATTTCGTGGCAATTAATGTTTCGGGTTGTGTATGTTATTGTTTATTATGTTTTTTGTAATTGTCATGAATAAATCTTTCATTCATTCATTCATGTTTCTAAAAGAATGCTTTAAATGTTCATCCTTATATTTTTTTATTTTTGAAAAAAAAAATGGTATTCAATATTTATATGACGTTCTAAATAAAACACTTTTTTTTAACGTCGTAGAACGCAATTTTTTTTATGGAAGTTACAAAAACTATTTAAAACGGGGTATTTACCATGGGTATTTGTTTTGTGGAGGTTCCGATATATTATATATATCGACATGTTAAAAACTAACAAACGAGGATGGTGGCAGCATTTCTCCGCTGTATCGCAAAACTTATGAGTTGAGCGAGGAAGCTGCCAGCTTTTTGGTCACCAATTGAGTCGACGAGCCTCTTTTTGCGTTCTTTAAAAAGTTACTGAGCACTGGGTCCCCACGCGCCAAGGGTCTCGACTACGAAAGGTATAAAAATGTTTTATGGGTCTTCAGTTTTTCAGCTTCTTTGGCAACCGCACCTGCTTGTTTATTGGTTCCGGTGAAGTGAGAAGCCGCCAGTGTGTCTACGCATATAGCATCCCACAGGCACGCATGTGGCATTTACTTAAGTACCGCAAGAACACCTGTGTGGAGCACAAACACGGACTCAAAGCCGGAATCAGATTTCAATCAATCAGGTGCCGGTCCAGATACTATACGGTTTAAGACATTTATTTCTCAAAAAGATTTACATAAATCACTTACTGAGAAAACAATATTTATCTTAAAGCTAAATGGGAGAGGGTAGAATGCAAAAACTGGTGGACGAGTGAAGAACAAAGGCGCTCGGTAACACCAAGCGTAATGCAACAATGTAATGTTGTGCATAGGGACCAGTTAAACCGAACTACCCGGTGCGTTCACTGGTTAACTTACATATGATTTGTGTGTATTCATTAAGTGCATATTTTGTGGAAAAGCCTTAGAAGACGTTTCTATTTTAGTTTTTAACTTTTTTATGTTATACATTTTTGTACATTTATATATTTTTTCTTTTTCTTTTTTTTTAAGTATTTTAATTATTTAATGTTATTATTATTTGACTTATTTCTATCCAGTAATAATGTCAATATTTCTGTACCCATCCTTTTCTATGTATATGAATGAAGGATGAGCCTTTTGGATTGGACCCGGGGTATGTCCTTAAACTACGTCCGGACTTGGGTATGTCCTTAAACTATGCCAAAAAGAGAGGTATGGGCACTGCGAATGGCATCTCGCTTAGTGTGGTAGGGCACGTTCAGTGAATGTCATCTCGCTCAAATCTGGAGCAGGGCCCGACTGGGGAAGTACCTCCACCTTACAGAAAACCACAGCCAAATAGCACTAGACCCTACTCATAGTGTTGTGTTCCTACTGGTGAGTAAGGTTGCCAAAGAGCTCAAAGAGGACCCAGTGTGTTGACGATGAGGGACCCTTTTGTTCCTTTAGCCGTCAACACAGTGAATCCTCCTTTTTGTAAAGGTTCGGCAACGCGCATGTGACTCCTGTGGAGTTACTGGCGTCCATAGGTAACGGTAGCTGCTTACCATCAGGCAGGCCGTATGCTTGTTTGCCACCGTCGTAGTATAAAAAAAATTAAAAAATGAGCAAGATGAGTAGAGAAATAATTTCATTATTACTGACAGTGTCTGGAAAAGCTGTCCACCCGTCACCAAACCTCCTGTTTGGTGACGGGTAAGCCGGTAGCCAGTGCTGCGGCTTAGGAGTGAGTGACTCATAAGAAATTTGGCACAATACGTCGTCCCAGCTCCAATGGCAATTTGGATGGGTAAAAACATCCTGACCCGGCAACCACTTCACCAAGTTTTTTGGCCTCCTCTAAGCCCACAGTTCCATGGTTTGGGGGTGGGGGTCTTGTAAGATTTTAGTGACTTTACCTACGAGGCTGGCTGAGCTGTAGACGGAGGAGTGTCTTACAGTTGATGTTATGAAGCCGACTATTTCTTAAAATGGTCTTAAATCCTTATGCGCCCACCGGTATGGTCTTAAATTTGGTATTTTCTTACTAAACGGGTCTTATAGCTTCTGTAAAAATTTCGAGCAATAAGCTCAAAAATAAATTAAGGCTCAACAAATTGCGATTTCAACTGGTCTTAAAACCTTATATGCCCACCGTAATGGCCTTAAATTTGGTAAGTATGTAGATTTTGTGGGTGGTTAAGTAAGTGGGCTTCGCCGTGTGTCAAAATTTAAGCGTAACGATAAATTAACGTATTTTTTTGTATTTTCAACTTGACGCCAAACATACTAGCGCCCATTTACGACCTTTAAGACTTATGTTTTCAATATCTCCGTGATGGGCTCTACAACGCTGTCAACGCTATATGGAAGCCGACCGGTAATTTTAGATTTTTGATAAATTTACAGTATAGCCGGCACCAGTATCTATAATGTTTAAGTAGTGAAGTATCAGATGTCAAACAGTCCTTTAAGGCACTGACTGACCAGGCTACCGATAGTAATGATGGAGGCGACCTCTAGTAATTGCCCCCACGAAACTTTTGCGCGAAGTTGATTTCTGACTATTCAAACTAGGTAAGATACCTCTAGAAGTAATTATAAAATTGATATGATTTTAAGACATTTTCACTGAGGGCACATTAATATTTATAATTTTTATGATTATTAATTGTAGGTATTTATTAAAAATATATAACTGTTAAAATATAATATGATTGGCATTACCTATTTAACCTAAAGTTCAATTAACATGCCATAAAAGAAATGTCGATATCTGGCCGAGGAGCGAATGGATAAACATCAAAAAGTGCGATGAGTTAAAGGTTCTTCCACCCTGCTGTTGGGAATATCTCTACAGTACCCTGCAGTCACTGTGCTCTGCATTATTTTGTGTAATTTGGATGCTATGTTAGAGTAGATTTCCTCAGATTAAGCAAGCCACTAGCAATAAATCTCCTACAACGCCTTGACTGTATGCGGCTGTATAGCCATTCCCTATGTACATGTGCATGTGGGATACTACATGCGTAGACACACTGGCGGCTTCTCACCTCACCGGATCCAATAAACATACAGATGCGGTGGCGAAAGCAGCTGAAAAACTGAACACCCTTAAAAAAAATCGATGTTTAAAGAAACAAGTATGTATAGTTTAAAGTGCCATGTGTAACCATATCAATTCATTATATAAGAAATATAATATAATATAATATAATATTGGAATATAACTTACACGTAAGTCAGTCAGATACACAATTACATTTACTTGCAGTAAACGTCAACTTCTTTTTTGAAATGAAGACCCATTGGTTTTCATATCCCGAGTCTCCTAAATAGTATTTCAAAACTTGGGTCTTGTTAGTGGCAATTAGTTATAATCGTGAGGATTATGACTAGTACTACTGTGCACTGTATTTATTTACCTGATATGTTTATATTTACATAACATCCTCAACTCTCAGGATTAGGAATACCTTTGTAATATAAGAGTCTTACGTTAGATTAGAATCTATGAAGAATATGTGTAAAATTGTTTGAAGTGTCTAAAACCTTAGTTAAGTTAGGAGGCAGTAGTAGGAGCCAAGTTTGAACCCGCGATCCTTAGAGCGTAAGTCGGGCGTCTGGCCGCCAAGCTACCAGAGTTTGTTTTGATAATTACTATACTGTTGCTCCATTTTTCTACTATGTTTATCTGCGTGAAGTATCAAATGTCAAACAATCCTTTAAGGCACTGACTACCAGGCTACCGATAGAAATAACGGCCTCCTAGCCCAGTCGGTAGTGACCCTGCCTACGAAGCAGGAGGTCCCGGGTTCGAATCCTGGTCAGGGAATTTGTTTGTGTGTTTATCACAGATATTTGTTCCTGAGTTATGGATGTTTTCTATGTATTTAAGTATTTATCCATATTTATCAAATATATATATATGTATATATATATATCGTCTAGTACCCATAACACAAGCCTTACTGAGCTTACTGTGGGCCCAGACGATTTGTGTAAGATTCATTTGTTTCTCGAATTTAATTTCTTTTCTGATGTTTTTGAAATGCCTCAAACTTTCCATAGACGTTGACGTAACAAAGACTGCAGCACTATAAGTAGGTATTAAAACAGACAGAAACATTGCAAAATTAAATAATTATATTATTAGTAGTTAGGTTTTCTTATTAAAATTATTTTCTTGTGTATGAATGCTTTTTCACCACATCAGCACCACCGCCTATCTTGATTTTTTAAAGCGTCAGTAAAATTGTTTTTTTTTTTTTCACAAGGGAGAACAGTTATTACTTTACGTTATAGAACGATGATTCTGAACCATAAATATTTGGCAGAATCAATTTGTTTTGTTTTATGTATTTCTGACTATTCAAACTAGGTAAGATACCTCTAGAAGTAATTATAAAATTGATATGATTTTAAGACATTTTCACTGAGAGCACATTAATATTTATAATTTTTATGATTATTAATTGTAGGTATTTATTAAAAATATATAACTGTTAAAATATAATATGATTGGCATTACCTATTTAACCTAAAGTTCAATTAACATGTTCAATTAACCTAAGCTTGTATTTTTTTGCCGTGGCGTGGTGAAAAATGTTGTACGAGTAATACTCTCGGCAGCAGTTTGTTTGCTTCTAGTGCCCCCCGCAACGCTCAAGATACAACTTTTTTAACCATACACTAGTTATAATTTTGTAATCTTTCACTTTTTCGGGTCTCGATATAAACACGTGAGATAGATATCAAGGTTGTATTCTTGATATTATAATTTATTTACACTAAACCTATTCTACATAATATAGGATCTACGTGGTCGGTTTACAAGTCAATGTATTGTTTTATTTCTTGTGACAAAAAACATTTATTGGTTACAAGAAATCTTAAAATCATTCATACCAGTCATTTTTATTCAATATTCAATAACAGTCATATTTGTCACATATCTTTTACCCAAAGCACAGGTTTCGTCATAGTTGCTATACACCCAAAAATGCATCGTCAAATCTAAAAAATTGCTTGTAAGCCGTCTATGTAGACTACCCTAGTTCTAGCCTAGTATTGTAGCACGAAAATACACGTATGATTTACACACATACTCACACACGTATTTAGTTTCAGAAGACATTCAGAGATGTCGCTTTCAAATGAGTTTTCATAAAATGCTTCAAGGCTCTCTTTACCTACTAGAGGTAAACAAATGCCTTACGTGGGATTCCCATAATTTACTGACGTCAACGTCAAAACAATAAGATGGCGCCCATGCCAATAGAGAAATTCCTCTAGCGAGACCTGTTGATTTTGACGTAGGTGGTTAGGTAAATCAACTGTCACAAAAGTGATATCATAGTTGTCTCGCATGCGACTGTCAGTTATGCCATGTCGAATAGACTCCCTGTTTATTAGAGGTAATTGTGTGACAATCATTTAATTTTCTTGCGATTTTATCCCACAGATATTCCCATTTGAAACATTGCCTATTTTTATGTTTTGCACAAAAGACATAGATTTAGACTGCTATGGAACAAGCAGACTTGCAACGTTGTCTAGTATTTTATTAGAATTATCAGATAGACCCACGTGAACCATTCATATACCAAATTGAAGCTAAAGAATATAGCTACCGAATTATGCAAGACTGATGCGGCTTAAACGTGTGATTAAAAATCAACATGAACAAGGAGTGTAATTTTGACGTATATTTTTCACGCCTTTTTCAGAGTGTTAAGGGTCGGTCAAACACCCAGCGTGACGCTGCGCTGCGTCCGCGCCGCGTGACACCGACGCGATGACTGTTCAAACAGGGCGCGCGCGGATCGCGCTCTCAACACGCCCTCATCGCACACGCGAACGCGACGCGGCCGCGTTGACGCGTTGCGGGCGTGACTCCCGCCCGATACAGCATGCGCGCGCGGAGGGTCGCTCATTCCTTCCGAAGCCAAGATTTAATTTTTCTATATCCATAATCACAATCACAGTATATTGCTACGCTCGCACGGCGCACCGCGCTGCCTAACGGCCGACTGATGTGACCCAGCGCGGCGCAGCGTGCCGCCGCGTCCCGCCGCGCAGCGCTGCGCTCGCGCCGCGTGGACGCGCGGGGCCGCGCGGTGCGGGGCGCGACAGAAGCGGGGCGCGGCGCCGGCGGGACGCAGTCTGTTTGACGTCGCTAACCTGATAACATGTGCGGCGGTCGAGCCGCGCGACCGCAGCGCAGCGCCACGCTGGGTGTTTGACCGACCCTTTAAAGAATTTTGAAAAACTGCGACAATAATATTCAATTCAATAAGCTTTTAAATTATGTTCATGAATAATTAAAATGTTGCTACCTATTCCTATTTATCTAGTGAAAACTCTAGTAACAACTTAGTAACCGACTAGGTAGATTGTTGAGTAAATATTAGGTATATGCTTTCGATGACTTCTGAAATTCTGAGGTAAATTAGCCTATGCCTTAATCTTATAGGCGCGTCATACTTTAGCCAACTGCAGTCCACTGACTAGATGATACTGTGGATTAGTTCCACGCTCGTGGACACACTTTCTGTGCAACAATTGTATGGACGCAGAATCTAACGTAATTCGTACTATCTTCATTGCGTTTCCCCAAATGAGCGCTACGGCGGTCGGCGTCGTTGAGGCACTACGTGTGGTTTAATAGTAATACTTTGCTAAAGATTGTGATTGTAAAGTATAAACTGCAATTTTAGTGATGTTATAGGTGAAAATTTGGATTGTTTATAGTTTATAATTCTGGTAAGTAACCTAATATTTAAGACTATCACTTACCGACTACGTAGTGTAGTAAAAATAAAGCGAATTGTAGGTAGGTATGGGAGGGGTAAAACCAATTCTCAAAAAAAATATGCATTTTTTCATTTCAGCCTTGGCCAGAAGTGTTGAGCACCCTTGCGATTTTCATACAAAACTCGAAAGTTTAGACCGGCGCTTCTATCTTTTTTGAAGTTATTTTATTATCAATTATTTCTAATAGAACAGGATTTTGTTAGAGTGAGTAGTAACTGCATAGAATATTTGCAATTTTTCGCACCGACCTAAATTCGCATTTTTGGGACCTCCACTTTTCATATTTTATAGGTACCTTGGTTATTAAGTGAAGTTTTCTAGATTTACCTATCAATAAAATATTAGTACATTACTGCAGAGACCAGTAAGTAAGCTTTCCTGGCTGAGTATTTAGTAGCCGTCCGAGTCGAAGACGAGGACGGCTACAATACGAAGCCAGGTAAGCTGATTACGGTCGAAGCATGTATAGTGCTTTTCTCAAACATGTAAGGAAATAAAATTACTTGTTTAGTGCTTCAGTTACTGGCTGAGTGATTTAATGTTGTATGAAAATCCTTTACGTACGTCGCGCTGAACCTGCCTTGGAATAGAGTCCCTACTGGTCTCTAATTACTAACGTAACAGGAACATTTCCGAGCATGTTTGAGAAAAACATTTTACGTCATCGTACATTGTTATGATAGGGAATAGGCGTGTCCACACCAGGCGCACAGCCTCGCGAGGAAATTGCCGCGCGAGGCGGCTCGGCTAATGATAGGGAATAGGCGTGTCCACACCAGGCGCACAGCCTCGCGAGGAAATTGCCGCGCGAGGCGGCTCGGCTAGTGTGGACGTGCCTCGGCCGCGGCCGATCGGCTCGGTGTCGGTATTTCGGCACGCTCAAAGGCGCCTCAGTCGTTTGCCTCGCGAGGGTCTGGACGTGTTTATTTGGTGCGCGTGGTTATTTTGTTCTGTGCAAACATTGAGCAACTGGAGATTAAAATAATCAAGCTGATTAGATGAACTTTTATTTGTTTACTTATTACTTTTACATAATCCTTTAGATGTTTTATGATGGCATCACACTTCACTTCTGGTACAATTTTTGATATGCGAAATAAATATTGGAGACTGGTGTAAGAGTCCCCTGTTGTCAAGTATCGTAATGTTACAAGCACTTTCTCCCTAACGGTGATCGATTCTCTAAACTTTGTATCTTGCCTTTTTAGTTTTGTATTTAATTGTAAACACAATAAAAACTAGTTGTTCTTTTCAATGCATCCAATATTAGTCTCTAATCCAGTTTCTGTTAATTCTCTGTACAGCCGGTTTCCGTATTGGGATCTAGATTTATATAATGGATTCACCCAAATCTCCTTTACTTTACTTTCGCCGTTTCGTTTGTATAGCTTTCAAAAGCAAAATAAAAGTAACAAAAACCACGGCAGTAATCACATGTGACGCCATTTTGAACAATTTGAACAGCTGACAGAGGGCCGCCATCTTGCCGAGCAATTTGGCTCGGGCGTTCCTCGCGAGGCAATCTTCCCTACTAAAAATGTACACGAGCACGCTGCCGCGCGAGGAATAGTCGTTTGCCTCGCGCGGCAATTACCTCGCGAGGCTGTGCGCCTGGTGTGGACACGGCTAATTAATATTTAACATCAAAATTGTAAACAAGAAAGAGCTATGCTCAACACTTCTGGCCAAGGCTGTATGTAGGCACTTTATTGACATATCCAAAATCAAAGGAAATCTATGCGCGAGTAATGTGTTTTTTGGGGTCCATTTTAAACTAGTCTGTTCGGAAAGAGAAGTGTAGAATGTATGAGCTCCCATATAAACCACGAAACTTCTCGTTCTGGACAAACTATCCGGAGCATAATTTTGTATAACTTAGTATCATATAATAGCCCACCCAATGAAGGAAAACTTAGAGAAAATAATTCGTGTATAGCCAAATTTTGGTGTAGTTGTCGGCAAAGGTATCTTACACAACATACTAAAAGTACCGGTGGATGGGGGTGTCGCTAGCGGGAAGGGGGGGGGGGGGGTAAAGGTCCCTAATTTCGGTTTTTCGTAAATAACTGTAACGGTGGCTCATACGAAAAAGTGTTCTATTGCCCCATTCACTGCTAAGTCCCAAATCCAATAACATGTATGGCGTACTACCATACGTTCGAACTAGCTGCCGTAGCTTGACGACAACGTGTCGTCTCTGAGCGCCTGAGCGGTGCACATTTTTTGTACCCGTGGCGGCATACATATTGAATGGCGTTATGCATGAATTCTACTTAGCCAAGCATCTGGCTGGCAGCTTCGCATTATAATATGGTACGGTCACGGACTTTAATTGTTGAGCCATTTAGGGTTCACTTTACATTGGACTTAACATAGAGTACCTATTAAACAAAAGAAAATAGCTTGAACCGTAAATGGCTCAACAATTAAAGTCCGTAACCGTACTAGTAAGCTAATCTACCAGTGCTAGTGACGTAAAATACTACGTTATTACACTGTTACTGTGTTTTATAACATACAACTTGATTACAGTTTGGGGTAAATAGAAAAAAAAACTTATAACATTTATTTTGTTCAATAAATAACACATATTAACAAATTACAATATCAGTAATGGAACTTATGATAAACCTCTGTGATAGTTAACAAAACAGAACCCTTGGCACAGACCTGGTTGACCAGGGCACTTAGGGCAATAGTCTCCCGTAGGGATGTTACGGAGGTTCGGCTTCGGCTCCGATATACCGAAACTTTCGGCTGAATTCATACCTCCGGCTTCGGCTTCGGTTTCGTCTAATTTGAAGCGAACACCTCCGGCTCCGGCTTCGGTTTCGTCTAATTTTAAGCGGAGGTTTTAACGGAGCCGAAAGTCAGCAGCCGCGTCACGCGGCGCACTGTGGGCTGAAAATCGGCTTTCATAGAAATAGAAATCGATTTCATAATTTGTACCTTTTTTTTCTTGAAACAGCTTTAGCTAGGTATTAATGTCCCAAAATGAGTCTGAGGTAATTTGGTTGGGAAATAAATTAATTATAATAAAATAAAATAAAATATGTATGGAGCGAATGAGAAAAATCAAATTTTCTTCAAAAATAAAAGCCAAACCGTTATATCCTCGCAGATGGTTATAGTGCCAATTATTCTTGATTTTTTGTCATACTCAATTTTTTTCTACCAGGTGCACTTTTTTTTTAAATCAAGTAAAAAAAAACAAATTTTTTTCAAGTTTTTTTTTAGAAATAGGTGTTACTCATTACTTTGACCTTAATAAAAAATTCTGAGTCCATTTGAGTCAAAAACTTAGGAGCAGTGAGCTTTTTTCGACATAGATGTATGGAGCGTTTCGGACATATCAGATTTTCTTCAAACATAAAAAATAAACCGTTATATCCTCGCAGATGGTTATAGTCCTAATTATCCTTGATTTTTTGTCATACTCAATTTCTTTTTTACCAGGTGCACTTTTTTTTTTAATCGATTTTTTCAAAAAAAAATTTTTTTTCGAGTGTTTTTTTAGAAATAGCTTTTGCTCATTACTTTGACCTTAATAAAAAATTCTGAGTCCATTTGAGTCAAACACTTAGTAGCAGTGAGCTTTTTTTCGAAATAGATGTATGGAGCGTATGGTCATGTCAGATTTTCTTCAAACATAAAAAATAAACCGTTATGTCCTCGCAGATGGTTATAGTACCAATTATTCTTGATTGTTTGTCATACTCAGTTTTTTTTACCGGGTGCACTTTAAAAAAAAAATCGATTATTTCAAAAAACATAATTTTTTCGAGTTCAAGACAAACCACAGCCAAATAGCACTAGACCCTACTCATAGTGTTGTGTTCCTGCTGGTGAGTAAGGTTGCCAAAGAGCTCGAAGAGGACCCAGTGTGTTGACGATGAGGGACCTTCTTGTTCCTTTAGTCGTCAACACAGTGAATCCTCCTTTTTGTAATGGGTCGGCAACGCGCATGTGACTCCTTTGGAGTTGCAGGCGTCCATAGGTTACGGTAGCTGCTTACCATCAGGCGGGCCGTATGCTTGTTTGCCACCGTCGTGGTATAAAAAAAAAAAAAACAATTTTTAAAAAAAGTGCACCTGGTAGAAAAAATTGAGTATGACAAAAAATCAAGAATAATTGGTACTATAACCATCTGCGAGGATATAACGGGTAATTTTTTATGGTTGAAGAAAATCCGATATGTCCGAAACGCTCCATACATCTATGTCGAAAAAAAGCTCACTGCTCCTAAGTTTTTGACTCAAATGGACTCAGAATTTTTTATTAAGGTCAAAGTAACGAGTAAAACCTATTTCTAAAAAAACAACTTGAAAAATTTTTTTTAAATCGATTTAAAAAAAAAAGTGCACCTGGTAGAAAAAAATTGAGTATGACAAAAAATCAAGAATAATTGGCACTATAACCATCTGCGAGGATATAACGGTTTGGCTTTTATATTTGAAGAAAATTAGATTTTTCTCATTCGCTCCAAACATATTTTATTTTATTTTATTATAATAATTTTTTTTCCCAACCAAATTACCTCAGACTCATTTTGGGACATATTAATACCTAGCTAAAGCTATTTCAAGAAAAAAAAGGTACAAATTATGAAATCGATTTTTATTTCTATGAAAGCCGATTTTCAGCCCACAGTGCGGCGTGTGCCTAGGAGTACAAACATGTTTTGACTTGTCTCCCCGGGAATTACCCCACCTGTGTTACGACGATTGTTTACTCATTCGTTTATTGTTTTGGTTCACGGCCTGCAGTGTGTTTTTTCAAAGTGTTAGTTAGTGTGACAGTGACAGTAACATTTGACGATGAAGCGGATGAAGGCTAAAGTAAGTCCCATATGGAAGTACTTTATTGAAGTAGACCCAAACACTGCAAAGTGTAAAATATGTGTGAAAACATACTCAAGAAAGGGCGGAACGACTACTCCATTAAAGTCATTTAAAATCGGTTCACGAAGTTGAGTACGAAGAGTATTCGAGATTAGACAATTTAAAGAATAGATTAGGTTCACATCACATTAGTCTCCCTCCAGGCCTCCACCTCCACCTTCACCTCCGGCTCCGGTTTCGGATTCGGTTTCGCTTTCGGTTTCGCTTTTGGGTTCGCTTTCGGTTTCGGATTCGCTTTCGGTTTCGTTAAAACAAATTTAAAAACTCCGGTTTCGGCTTCGGTTCCGATAAAACCACCTCCGTAACATCCCTAGTCTCCCGTATCTACTCTCTTATTCGCTTTGTAGCACACCACGCATCTCTTCCTTTTCAATCTGTTTGTTTTTGGATTTCTAGGTAATTTAAATGAGGCGTGGCGTTCCACAAGAGTACAAGGGAGACTACTTGTCCTTTGCTGACTCGAAACCAATGCCCGTATAATTATTTGTCTAAAGTCGAATAAAGGCATTGGTTTCTGGCCAAATCGGTTATAAAGAGAGTGCGTGTTACACATTATTGTGCTGAATATATGAACTCCGAGTTTTTTGTACCACCGTAAAGTTTTGTGTTCGGGATTATAATATGCCATCATTTGGTCGTGTTTATCAACTCCGTCCATATATTTATTATATTGTAACACGACACTAGGTTTGCTAACTGTCACATTATTTGAGCGCACATGATTTTCCCATGAGCCATCATGCTCCGACGATATCATGAGCACTTCCCGGCGATCGTTCCATTTAGTAACACAAATCCCACTGTTGGTATACATGGAAACTTTTTCATGTTTTGGTAAATTTTTTTTTACTACTTCCACTGGGTTACCCTTTCTATTGCTGCGTAGGGTCCCAGTGACATATGTATTATGACAAACTAAGTATTCCGCCAATTCAATTGAGTTGTAATAGTTCTCCATGTATACCGCATGCCTAGTTTTCCTTCTAAAAGCTTTTTTACGACCTTAGTTACATGATTTTTACCCCCCAATTCCAAATCGCACTTTCCTCCATAGACGGCGATCTTTAATACGCAACCAAATTGGTCCGTCAATAAGTATAATTTTACACCGTATCTATTAGCCTTTCCCTTCATGAATTGGCGGAAAGAAAGTCTACCACGCCATAGCACTAATGACTCATCTATACAAAGAACTTTTCCGGGATAATATATTTCATTCATAATTTTGTTAAATATTTGAACTAACCCTGAAATCTTATTAAGGCGATTATCAACCACTTGACTGTCGTGAAAGTTTAAGCATCTTAAAATTAAGAGCCATCTGTCACGTGCCATATTTTTACTAAAGTATTTAAGATCAAACTACTCATCCGTAGACCAATAATTTTCGAACCTATTGCATCGTATAGTGCCCATATGAAATAAAAGCCCCAAAAAAACCCTAAGCTCTGAAAGTGTGACTTCTTTCCACCTCGTGATTCGGGCATATATTTTTGTATTCGATTCCAATAAAATTTTGGCACATCTGTTTATATTAGTTGCCAGGAATATGAGGACTGAACTATTAAAAATCATCTCAAAAAACTCATTGGGTCTTCAATTCTGCTGCCAGTCTGCAATTCGCTAGTTTTATCAAACTGCAAGTCCATTTGGCTGCATCAACCTAACCAAGGGATTCATCAAGATCTGGATCTTCATCTTCTTCAGAATCAGACGAAGATGAAGAATGATAGTCGAGCTGGGGATCGAGATCATCCAGAGGGTCCTTTAATATGCGCCTCAAATCTTCATTTGTCATTGCATTGGCGCCATCTAATAAATAAACAATAATACTTTAGATAATCATTTTTTCATATGTTATAATGGATATAAGTCAGCATCAAATAATATGTTGTAACAACCAAAGTGTCGAAATAATTCGGCACACCGTATATTTTCTATGGTGTTGCGAAATATTTAGACACTGGTTATTACAATATATTTATTGCAAATCAGTTATTATCAAAAGGTTATTACCACCCACCATACATTATTTTGTTATAACCAAGGATCGGACCAAGGAGCGTTATTGCCTGCAATAATGTGGACATGAATTATTTGATTTGATGTTTAATATTTTTTTTCTTGAAATTATGTTTGAATTCATGAGGTAACACACAATTTACACACATTTTTTCAAAATTATTCATAAAATTAGTTTATCAGCGTCATAGATATTTTTTATGATTAAGAAGTTTTCTAGTTAAAACAAACTATATGACAATACTTTATATTATCTATAAATATAAATCCTCCGCGGATCTACATTTTAGTAAAAAAAAAATATTGACATTAATGTAAGTCACATTAAAATATCAGTAATGTTTAATTTAATTCTTTAATAGATCTACATGATAATAAAATTAAGTAAACATCAAATGTCAGCTAAGCTTAATTGATTGATAAATTAATTAATTAATCAGACTTGCGAGGCATGTCCACATTATTACGAGCCATTACATTGCATTGTATCCTTACACTACTCCGTCCGATTAAAGTTTCCGGAAGGCTTATTTTAAGTAGTATCATCATATTTCATCAAATAAAGGCAAAACGTTAACAAACTGTATACCTAAATCTTGGATCTATATCTGGATCCCTAAAGTTTTTAATCTTATTTTTGCTGCTCAGTAGTTTAAAGATTATCGTGACATACAGCCAGACAGACGCGACTGGAGGCTTTCTTTTAGAATATAATAGTGATAAAACAGTATTTTATTGACTTACCGTATTCTGATATTTCTGATGATTTAGCTTCATCATTCAGCTCCAATCCTAGCGCTGTCAAATTGACATCGACGCTCGAAATCAGATCAAGTTGGTCCGGAGTTCCAAAGCGCATAGTCGGGTCAGTCGTGAGAAGGGTGTTCGGAGTACCAGTGTTCATTGCCGGGTCAATCGTGGAATGCAGGTTCGAAGTCAAATTATCCATTGCCAGGCCGAAGCACAGTATCACAGTAACACAATATCACGAGACGTAGATGCGCAGTAATAACGGACAAGCCAAGACTAATGTACATATATTTCCATTAGGATAGGAAATCCTACCCCTTCCAAAAACGACAAGGGTCATAAACCAATATCATCGGTTGTTCTTCCGTAAAAGCGACACTTGTGACGGTATTTTTCAAATAAAATACCACGCTAATAAGTACAAAAGCGGTCGTAAACAAAAGGAATGCCAGATTTGCCGCAGACCATTATAATATTTGCAATCTTGCAAATAGAACGTGCAACGCTAAATAGAAGCTTATAATTAAAACGCTGTCTTAAACAATGGTAGGTATGTCAGTTAAAACCCCATGCAGTGTCAATGCTCATTACTATTTGCAATAGACCGTCGCCGCAGACCATTGTAATTTTTTCGAACTTTATCTGCATGTGCCTCTGCAATGCTAATCCTGCTGAATATACTTATCTAGAAAAGAGCCGCTTCGGCCAGTCAGGTAATGACACAATTTGTGTAATTTTAAATATTTAACTGTATTAATTGTTTATACGTGTAAAATGTATAAAGAGAGTAGGCAGAATAGTATTTGATTTCAGTTTTATGGGAATAGGTACGTCAATATATGAGATAACTTATGACATAAGTATAACTACATTAATAAATAATGCATCTCAATTGGATAAAAGTTCATGAACGTTTCAAAATTTTGCGTAGATGTGTCAAATTTTTTAAATACTGGTTATAAATGAAATCGAATAACGCCATTCATTAGCCGCCTAAAACCATTCTTAAGTTTAAAAAAATATAACTACCTTGAATGTCAAATAGAAATCAACCATAAGAGTACGGGCATAAGGTTTAAACTCATAACGTGCGTTCTTTGGAGATATCTCATTATTAGCAGTGATGAAAATATAACACCAACCGCTTGCTACATGACAACCCGTTGTCGTCATGCTTTAAAGTAACCCATAAATTAACATTATGTTAGTTTAACATAACTGACTTGTTCATTACGTATTGCTTAATTTGCTACTAAAGGAAAACATTCATAAATATCTATCAGATAGCTTATATCTCTGTGGATAGTTTAGTGTTTATTAAAAGTGAGATTTTATCAAAATATTATAAAATCCTGAGTCGGTTTTTTTTATCATGGCTTTCAACTATTTACCGGTTAAAAAGGAAAGGAAAACCGGTTAAAAAGGTTTATATCAAAGGAGTTAAAAGCTAAATCATGATGACAACACGTTCTCGTCATGAGCGTGCCAGGAGCGTTCCGCGATGACGACAACGTGTCGTCATTAGCAGTGAATGATTTAATTCATTCTATATAATTTTCTATAAAAAAGATTCGTTGCACTTTTTTGCTGGGATCAATGTTTAATGAGATATCGAGGAAATACGATAAACACTTTTTTAAACTTTCGGAGCTGATATTTACGAAAGTATTAGTTTTATCCAAAAATTGTTTCAGAATACCATTACTTTTTTGAAAAGACCTATCCAACGATACCTCACACATTAGGGTTGGAGTAAAAGAATATTTACCCCCCCACTCCATGTGTACGGGAGGTACCCGAAAGAGAATAATATTTTTTCATATTTTGTTTTAAAACTTTGTCTGCGTAATTAAAACACATACTTGTACGAAATTTCACTTCACTAGTACTAGTCATCACTGAGCAGGGTGAGCAGGGTGCCTACCCTTAGAGTTTCGGCATGTCCGTCTGTCCCCGTCTGTCCGTCCACGGCTTTGCTCAGTGATGGTTAGTACTAGACGTCTAGACGGACAGATGGGGTCAGACGGACATGGCGAAACTATAAGGGTAGGAAGTGAGGTAGCAGGGTGAGCAGCCTGCTCAGTGATGGTTAGTATTAGAAAATAAAAAAATCGTATGAGTATGTACTTTATTCACGCCGGCAAAGTTTTAAAACAAAATGTAAAAAAAAATTTTTTCGGGTACCTCCCGTACACATGGAGTGGGGGGGGGGGGGTAAAAAAAATTTTTACTCCAACCCTAATGTGTGGGGTATCTTTTATTTTATTTTATTTTATTTGGGATGCTTACTGCCTAATATACATATGTTAATAGACTTATCAACTAGATGCAAATTACAAGCTTCCACATATATTAAATGTATCGTTGGATAGGTCTTTTTAAAACAATAAGGGTACTCTGAAACAATTTTTGGATAATACTAATACTTTCGTAAATTTTAGCTCCGAAAGTTTAAAAAAGTGTTTATCGTATTTCCTCGATATCTCATTAAACATTGATCCTAGCAAAAAATTGCAAAGAATCTTTTTTATAGAAAATTAGATGTGGATGAATTATGCTACAGAACATTTTTTCGTATGAGCCACCGTTACAGAGTTATTTACGAAAAACCAAAATAAGGGACCTTTAACCCCCCCCCCCCCCCCGCTAGCGGCGCCGCCATCCACCGGTACTTTTAGTATGTTGTGTAAGATACCTTTGCGTACAACTACACCAAAATACAGCTATACACGAATTACTTCCCCTCAGGCAGTTAAGCGTCTTCGTTTGGTGAGCTATAAGTTATAACTAATTTTCTTTAAGGTTTTCTTAATAGTCGGTGGTGCACACGACAACAAAGGGCATTATACGGATTTTAGTGATGATGGGATCACCTTTTGCATAGTGAGACTTTAGGACCCATAGGCCATTTTAGGAAGCAGAGCCACCTAAATTTATGGTGCGGTGAGGGTAAAAAGGGGGGGGGGGGGGTTAAATTTTTGCGACACATTGAAAACTATAAGTCTTAGCAACATACTTCAAAGGCAAGAATTGTAGAGAATTTCATGAAGAATATTTCGTTTATTGAAAGTTTTGTGGTAACTTCAACCGTTTTTGCAAAAAAATATATACTACTTTTGTGAGAAGAGGGGAAAACAATTGTTATCATTGTAAGACATTATAGTGCAGAGTTATCTAATAAAGATTTGTCTTGAAAGTCTCGTATCTAGGCCATAAATAAAATAAGTAAAAGAATTATTTTCTGTTTTGACTAGATACTATTAAAATATTATTATTGGTATGGTATTTACCATGTATATTTGAGTTAGGTAAACACCCCGTTTCTAATAGTAGTTAAATTAGTATGTTAAAAATCGTATATTAAACGGTTCAATTGAAAATAATGATAATAATGATGCAGGTAATGTACTCAAGGCAGGTAATGTATAATCGATAGGTCCTAGGTACCACTCATCACACCACTAGCGTAGCGTATCTAACCTAAGTTCATATATATTATAATTATATTAGGCGTTGTCCGTTGATAAAAGATTCAAGCGCGCCACGATTTTAGTTTTTTGTCTTTTCAATGCTCTAGCTACATTGATGAGAACCTAGAACCTGCCGAATTATTTTTATAGCTTTTTGTACTATCGGGTTCAGAATTGCATGGCCAATTTATGAATGAATTCATTGATAAATTGACCATGCAATTTTGAACTTGATGGTACATTATCTATGTCATTGTTTATTTTCTATAAAAGCTTTTGAATTTACCTAAACAATACTTATTTTCTTTTCAAGTTGTTATGTTACTAAAACTGTCTAAACTCCGCTTACTTTATGATCCGCAATGCACTGTGTTCTACTAATAAATCCCTTTCATTTTATACACTGATTTAGAGGTTTGTTAACCTTTTGAACGCCACGCATCGGACAGAAAAATCGTGCCACCAGCGCCAGAGCGAAATTTGCACGAGCGCACTCAGATACCGTAGTGATTGGAAAACAACATATCGACGAAACATTTCTTTCCGCCTAATAGTGGATTTAGTTAGACAAAATCACTAAAGAATATTCATTTCGTATTTTTCTTATACACCTAAAATCAACTACAAAAATATGAAAATTGATATACAATTTTATTTTATTTTGTCAATATAGCTACAGCACTACTTAAGTGATAACGTCACGCGCTGACGTGTTATGACGGCTTTGGCGCTGGTGGCACCGTAAATTATTATGAATGTTAGAGTTGGGGGTGAGAGATATTGATTCATTTCTGTATCGATATTTCCGTGGTGTAACTGTATGAAGGAAAATACGTTAGGTTTTTTTAAGTGTTTAGTTGAGTAAAAAAATGTTTAACAATACCATCAAATAAATACATTTTATGATAAAAACTAATGAACATCGGACAGAACGGGTATGTAGGTAAAATAACACCTCGCGCACATTTCATTCTTTTGTACCTAAAGAAACTTGGTATATCCCTAATAATGACATATTCTTTGTTCACTTAAACTCGGTCTCTCACCGATAACATTCATATTGGTTGACATTTTATCTAAAATACCATTTCATTATTTTTACTTATTTGGTATGAATGAAATGGACCGAAAGCCCACGTGTCGTGGTATTTATCATTGTTTAAGGATTAACAAGAATGCGGCGAAGCAATAAGATTAAAAGAAACGACATACACATAGTTAGGTTTTAAATATGGCCCTTATATTATTGTATTTATTCCATTGCGACTTAAATAAAACTCTTTCCTTTTAGGGTTCCGTACCTCGAAAGGAAAAAAACGGAACCCTTATAGGATCACTTTGTTGTCCGTCTGTCTCTCTGTCTATCTGTCAAGACCATTTTTCTCAGGAACGCATGGAGGTATCAAGCTGAAATTTATATCAAATACTCAGGTCTGTTGTCCCTTGGAGTTGTGAAAAAATCTAACTTAAAAGCCAACGCAATCAAAAGATACAGTCTATGCTGCAATTTTTAGAGTTTTTTGGCACTCGCAAAACCTACGAGGTACTTCCCGTGAACTCAGAACCTTGAAATTTGGTACGAAGCAACGTCTTATAGCACAGATACTGGAAAAATTGCGAAAACCGTAAATTTTTAGTTACATCATATTATAAAAATAATTTTTAAGTTACTACCCTATATACCTACAGGTTTGTACGGAACCCTCGGTGCGCGAGTCCGACTCGCACTTTGCCGCTTTTTTTTAATAATGCACATATTAAAGTAAAAATTGTAAAAATTTAAATTATATACCTTAATTAACATTACGATATGTAGTTCCTAAAACTAATCTTCTAGACGAATCACAGTTTTATAATTAGTTTTATTATATAATAAAGCTTAGAATGCGAAAAACATTCATAATTAAAGTGCTTGGTTAATGTTCAATTGTTCATACAATAATCAACATCGACTACTATGCTTTCAAACGAACAACACTATTTCGAAGTGACGTCACGCCGCTTGACGTGATTACCCGTCAACGGCGAGGAGGGCAGTGCCTTTTTGTTCTTTTAAATAGCTCTGAGGTATTTTATAATTTTTTCTTGAGTTACGGGTTATTTTGACTGAAATTTTAACTAAAAAGATAGGTTAATGGTAGAGCTATAATAAATATACAAAAATATTTCTATAAAGGTTGTTTATTAAGGAGTATTTTGATCTCTCATTTTGGATGTTTTAACACGTCATGGCGCTGAGGGCACGACTTTTCGTTGACGTGTTTGAACGGCTTTGGCGGTCAAAGGGTTAAGAAATGTGTAATACGCGGCATTCTGTAGCGGCAGCTATCTTGGATTTACAATGATACTGAATCTATTAAATTGTAATTGTCTTCAGAACTTAAGGTGTGCACCAGATATCGGATCAATTTGTCAACAGAACGGGGGTATAATTTCAACCACAAAATTATGGAGATGTGGGATGAAGTATGCAGACTTGCATTTAGTTATGTAAATATTAGTTATAATAAACAATAATAAATATTATAGGACAATCTTACACAAATCGACCTAGACCCACAGTAAGCTCAATAAGGCTTGTGTTATGGGCACTAGACGACGATATATATAATAGATAAATATGGATAAATTAACAAATTTTCAAATAAGTTTGTGTAATGTCTGAGTAGGTATAACACAGAATTGTTATTTTTATTTTAGAGCGCACTATTCGCCAACAGACTGTCCTCAGTTGAAGATGTATACCTACCGCTTAAGTTTTCTCTAAATAAATGAACGGACCCTTATTGATAACCCGCAATGATGTACCTTTCACTTGAAAACGTCACTAGATAACAGGGACTGGAGAACCCCTCTATTTGATAACGCTATTATTTGGTTACAAAATTATATGGCCCTATATTCAATGTTATGTCCCTGTCTAATGTCTCAGCAATAGAAATGAAATTAGCTTGATAGGTAAACGTCGTTTTGGATTTTCATTTCGGTAAGTGCTACATTATCATTATCAGCAGCAGCAGCCAGTATCAGTCCACTGCTGGACATAGGCCTCTCCCATGGCACTCCACTGTGCTCGATCTTCTGCTCTCCTCCTCCAATCCATACCTGCCAAGCGCTTACCTCTGGGTAACTCAATGATGTGCTTACTAAATTGATAGTTTTAAAAAACTACCCTACCAAATACTTACTCGATCTAATACCCCTTTATTGGTAACCGGTTCCGGTATCTTCTAAACGAACTTTTTATTTCACTTACGGATTATAACAAGCATACAAAGGCAAGGTAAATAATAACGTTTGAAATGGTTGACGTCCATTTAGTTGTAAAATATATAATTAGGCAAACATTAGAGCTCAAACCACATCGTTTTTCCTACATAATTAGGTTGTGGTTGATAACAGGCCTATTATTATATTTTTTTTCGTTAAAGATATTATAACCAATATAAGATTTATATACTTTTTATAAAGGGGAATAACAGGGCTTTATCATGAAAATATATTTTTCATGTTACGACCATAAATAAAAAAAATATAGGCATTTATTCAAAAAAATATCAAACGTTGATTTCATATTTTTCATGTTTTCTCAGTTTTCTTATATGGACAGGTATAAATAAAATACCAAAAATGAATTCGGCATCCTTGCTTCACACGAAAATGATATCAAACTTGACTATATAGCTCTATTTCACTTTTAATTAATTATGGGGACACCCCCCAGTTCGTCAAAAATTTGCATCAAAAATTTGATTGGCTCCCCTTCTTAAATTAATCTTAGAGCCCAAAGGATTAGCTCTGCAAATGGAAATTCCATCATCATCATTTTCCGTATAAATAAGTGCACACCACCGACTATAAAGGCTTTTTAAGGGGATGACAACAGCTAAATTCCATCCTTAACTTTTTAAGTGCGAGTGAAAGAGAAACACTGTTACGATTAGTATGGGAGCTCATTGCATTGCAAGTTTTGCTAAATGATGAATTAAAAAAAACTACTCATTAATTGAGCCGAGCCGATTTCGTCTAATCGTGTAAGTATCGGAAATAACAAAAGTTCTTCCAAATATAATGAATATTAACATTTTTGTTTTTTACTTTCCCAAAATAAGTAGTTCTAGCTAAAAACTGTTTAAGTAAAGCATCGGGTGTTCAGCCTTTTAATGAGGTTTTGCCAGTTTTGACAATATTTAAATCAGGAATTTTGTGTTTGCGTTTTTTCAACCGATTTCAAGATTTCGAAGCAAGAGGTTTTCAATTCGTCGGGATCTTTGTTTTTTTTTTTATGTTTTCGACCGATTATTCGAAACGGCTGGACCGATTTGGAAAATTCTTTTTTGTTTGAAAGGGTAAGAAGGGTATATTTCCTGGGTATAAGTTAGAAAAAATGGCTAAAATGTAATGATGTGGTATATTTTTAGCATCGTCTTGAAAAGCCCTTTCATATGGTACCACACACGATAGGTTTCCGAAAAAAAAAATTCCTATACCAAAAAAAACGTTTCAGCACCTCAGCACTCTTAAGGGATTTTTTTTTAAAATTGCGGTTCAAAACATTTTTATTTACCTCTAGTATGTATGCGTGTGCCAAATGGCTAAACTGTACATCGATTTGCGATTTTTGTTTGAAATTAGGCTCGTACATACGTAGAAAGTATTTCTTTGCAATAACATGACTTCAAACTATATTATCAAGTGCAATTCATGTGCGTTATTTCATTATTAGCGATTTTCGTTTTCAAAAAATTGGGCTCGTACATACGTAGAAAGTATTTCTTTGCAATAACATGACTTCAAACTATATAAGCAAGTGCAATTCATGTGCGTTATTTCATTATTAGCGATTTTCGTTTTCAAAAAATTGGGCTCGTACATACGTAGAAAGTATTTCTTTGCAATAACATGACTTCAAACTATATTATCAAGTGCAATTCATGTGCGTTATTTCATTATTAGCGATTTTCGTTTTCAAAAAATTGGGCTCGTACATACGTAGAAAGTATTTCTTTGCAATAACAAGACTTCAAACTACATTATCAAGTGCAATTCATGTGCGTTATTTCATTATTAGCGATTTTCGTTTTCAAAAAATTGGGCTCGTACATACGTAGAAAGTATTTCTTTGCAATAACAAGACTTCAAACTACATTATCAAGTGCAATTCATGTGCGTTATTTTATTATTAGCGATTTTTGTTTTCAAAAAATTGGGCTCGTACATACGTAGAAAGTATTTCTTTGCAATAACAAGACTTCAAACTATATTATCAAGTGCAATTCATGTGCGTTATTTCATTATTAGCGATTTTCGTTTTCAAAAAATTGGGCTCGTACATACGTAGAAAGTATTTCTTTGCAATAACAAGACTTCAAACTACATTATCAAGTGCAATTCATGTGCGTTATTTCATTATTAGCGATTTTTGTTTTCAAAAAATTGGGCTCGTACATACGTAGAAAGTATTTCTTTGCAATAACAAGACTTCAAACTACATTATCAAGTGCAATTCATGTGCGTTATTTTATTATTAGCGATTTTTGTTTTCAAAAAATTGGGCTCGTACATACGTAGAAAGTACGAGTATTTCTTTGCAATAACAAGACTTCAAACTATATTATCAAGTGCAATTCATGTGCGTTATTTCATTATTAGCGATTTTCGTTTTCAAAAAATTGGGCTCGTACATACGTAGAAAGTATTTCTTTGCTATAACAAGACTTCAAACTACATTATCAAGTGCAATTCATGTGCGTTATTTTATTATTAGCGATTTTTGTTTTCAAATCGTTACTGCATGGACTGCTCTAAGTTCACCAACACGCTGGTTACTTTTTACTTTTACTGCTTTTTACGCTGCAATAGAATGTAGATTGAAATGACGATCGCCGCCAGTATTTACTGGTGAACGCCTCGTTCTATAGATGTCACCATTACTATGAAAATGGGGCAGCAGCCATGACATGGATACCTACTTCTGAACGTATCGAGGACCCATTGATAGGGAATCAATAGATATTAATGTCTTTCTATTTGTTCTATTTGATTCAAGCAGTCATATTGTTGTACTGTTCTAAATAGTAATATGATTAGGTGTCGTATCATATCAATGCAGATGCTCTGTTACATTATCATTGGGTATGATTTGAACGATCACCAAATAAAGGCTGGCACCTAGTCTATGACCAAATTTAATACCATAGGGACCTACAGAGCAAATAGCACGGAGTATATGGAGACGGTATCAGCCGTAGTTTGTTCCAAAACCAGCGTAGCCGGCATTTACACGCACACATTCTCATTAAAGTACGCACGAGGTGATACACACAAAGAAATGTCAGTCTCTCATTCGCTGTGTTGATGTGTGCGTACACTCGAAAATACGTAACCACTACCATTGCCTCGTAGGCTCCGCCTACATTAGGGATGTGGCCCTTCGATATATATATTTTATCGATATCGATTATCGATAATTAACTCCATAATACCACGCCACACCTCATATTAATAAAACAATGTCGATTTTTATTAATAGCTGGATAAAAGTCTACCCTAATTAGGGTTCATCCATTAATTACGTCAGATTTTAAGGGGGACGGAGGGATCAACAAAGTGTGACGAGTTCTGATAAGGGGAAGGGGGAGTTTTATTTCTTGTGACGTCACAAATACAAATATCGTGTACATATATACACATAGTACAGTACTGTGTACACTTTTTTTGAAGGAAAGGAACTCTTTATGTCTTCTTATTATTATTTTTCTTGCTTTGATTTCATTTAATGTTTTATTTAAAATGGGAAAATAAAGAAATAGTAATTTTAAACATTATTGTTGAAATTTGTTTGACGTAATTTGTGGATGTACCCTTCTCTATCTAATTTATGTGTCTGCTAAAATACTAAAAAAAATCGTGACTCAAACTATCTTCATACCAAATTTCATCTTAATCGGTTCAGCAGTTTAAGTGTGAAAAGGTAACAGACAGACAGAGACACTTTCGCATTAATAATATTAATATGGTTAGAAGTACCATTATAAAGTTATCGTACCTATAAAATAAGTTGATCATTGTGTAATAGGTACAGAATCACCCAACAACAGCTGACTCAGCTGACTTTACAGCCCACCCAAGGCGAATAGAAAATTAAATAAAAAACAACGTTCATTTTCCTAATGTAGTATGATACGCTACAACCATATATGGAATATTATAAAAATCATTTCTATTTTCTGTGACCTCGGCCTTGATCAGTGTATTAACCTAAACTAAGAACAAAGGATTGTGTACCTATATAAAGCGATCTATTTTCCAAGATTAAACAGTTATTATCCACACGTTAAGCGTTTCACTTACCTAACACTCGGTCCATTACCATATGGCGACCCTTCCAGTCGGGCTGCTCAAGGCAGCCTCGGTTTAAATACCAGCCAGCTCAGCCCGATCCACGAACCAGCACAGCTCAGCTCACAATGGACCAGCCCCGCTCGACCCTCCAAAGCCCCGCTTAGCCGAACTCAGACGCCGCCGCCGCAGCGAGCTCATCAGCCATCCCAGCCGTTCAGCAATGAAGAAAGAACAAAGACACGACACAATGGCTCAGCCCCGCTCTACTGCGACAACCAACAAAGGCACCAACGCACCAGTCAGCCGGCCAGAGTCAGCTAAAACCATGACCATGATCACCATAACGGTAACGTTCACGGAACAGAGGGCCCCAACCAGAACAGTCCGATGGACCAAAAAAAGGACACCACGTTACCACCATCAGCCCCAACAACCCGCACCAACGGGTGACCCAAGGCAAGCCCCACGACGACAAAAACAATGGAGAGCAAGCCAAACCACCACCGCCACCAGCAACCAGCGGAGCAGAGCAAAGCGTCTAGGTCCAGCACGTCTAGCAGAGCAGAACGTGTAACAGCCAACAGCCGTCACAAGCCCTGCCGCACCCAAATCACCAGCCCCGCCCCGCCGCACCTCATCACCAGCACCCAGCACCGACCATCGATCGCAAGTACAATTCTAAGACACTTTAATCATAATTACTTAAATTCAGTGATAAATTTAAGCCCACAATCCTAAATGGAACTATAACAATAATTCACATTACGCGTATAGTATGACCCAAATTATAAAAATAAGTTAGAAGCATTACAAACAAACAAATATTCGAAAATTCGTTCAAAAAACACCCCAAACAGACAATCGGTCAAAATAAACTCAAATTAGCCCAGTCACTAAAGAATACAGCCCAAAATAAATAAATAATAAATCAGACATATCCATAGGACACAGCGAAGTAATTTAAAAACCTTACAAAAATAGAAGACGTGTAAAGTATAATCTTATCAATATACAACCAAGACAAAAAAAAAACAGACCAAACCTAAATTAATTAACCAAAAAACGGCAGTAGCATTGCTACCAGCCATGGACGGATCCGAGACCGTCATCAAACAGTTTATAGACATCATAGAATTATACGCGATAATGATTAAAATCAATGACATAAAATTGCTAATAAATTTCATAATTAAAAAATCCATTTAACCAAAAACAAAATATCCAGCAAACACACCAGTATCAGCGTTTTGACATAAAACTTTATCTTCTACCAGTAAAATCAGCGACCGCAATCCAAATCAAACTATTCAACACAAAACAGGGAAATCGGCCTACCAAACGGCACAAGTAAAAAACTAGAAAATTTATTCACGACGGCACAGGCTAACGGCAACGACACATATAACAAAAAAAAAAACATCATTTATTAATGTCATTTATTACCACAAAAATTACACGCATAAGATGCACTCTTTTAAAAATATAAACATAAGACATACTTTACATAATATGTCGAAAATAAAGTAGCCACACTATACCAATAGAATAAAGAAATACATTCAACCGTACGCACGTATTACACTCAAAACATTATAGTGTATAACGCATAGTATTTATTATAACGCATAGTATAGTTTTTAATAACGCATTATAGTGTATTGACGTATACCTACACCGACAAATTAAAAGCAAAAAAAAAAAAAATTTAATAATATCTACACAGACATTACTTTAGTGTTTTTATAGATTGATATAAAAAAAAAACTACATGATGATAGTATACGCAGCAAAATTTAACTATGGCAAAAATACAATTAAACAAGTTAATATATTTGACAGGCACTAAATCCTTGATACATAATGATAGTGTTGAAAAACCAATTCGTGAAGGTCCTTGGACACAATACGTTTATTGAAATAAACTAGTGTTAAAAGAACTGCCTCAAAAGTATAATAACTACATAATAAAATATCATAATGGCAAAAATAAAACAACACACCAAATCTGATGCAGCTAAAATTCTCAAAAATCACCATTGTCAAAGTAAAAAAAAAAAAAAAAAAATCCAAAAAATAACAAAGGCCAGATCAACCGTCTGCGCCAGCTAAACCAATAAAACATTAAAACTAATAGACACATAAACTCAGTTCAATTCACAATAAACGCCACAACGTACTTATATCTTATTGACACCAGAGCCAGCCAAAGTACAATAACACGCGACGCGACATTGAAAACCCAAGGTCGCATGCAAGCTGACCTACATACACGGAATAGGAGGAACGATTACGTCATACCATACAATTACGCGACGCTTAGAGAGTGATAGCCACGATTTCCAGAATAAATTGACATCACGAGGTACCACAATAATTAAACAAAATTTTATTTACAATCTTATTATGACTGCTACATGACACGACATAAATAGGGATATTATTACGATAAGAATAATAAGAGATATATGTAATATCTTAAATATTACAAATGACTGACTATGACTATGACTGTGACTGTGTCTGTGACTATAGCGTGCAGAAAACTAAAACAGATAGTGTCGCAACCTGTTGGTTAGCCTGATCACCTAAAAGTTGTTGTGACCCTTATATGCTTTAAGTTTACAAAGTAAAGGGTTTCCTTGCATTCCTCTTTACTTCACGCAATATCAGGTAGCCCATAAGAGAATTAAAAGTAAGCTGAGTACACCAGGATACAAAGCAGACGCTAACCCTTGGAACCAAACAAATTCGAGCGAGTTCTCAATTGACCAGGTCCTTGGGCGCACGGGATGTTCTAAGTCTTCCGATGCGTTAAAACACTGTCTGATAGTACATAATAATAATATGTACCAGCGCGCAATAATAAATATTTCCCTGTATCCTTAAATCGAAAAACTAAAAACAAAATAGTATGCAATACGGTCGGCCGACCCGATTCGCTAAAATGCGCCATGTACTCATTTAAAAAAAAAAAGTGACAAGTATCACAAAGAAGCTTACATAAGGACAAAATGCAGACATTGCAATATGGCTCATTTATTGTTCTACACTGTGTGTCGAACCAAGTACTCTATCGTGTCCGAAACGAGCTTTCCTCGCGAGAGAACTAGGTCGCATTTGAAAGGCACAACAGATACAAGAAGAATACCTACTACAAAAGAAAAAAACAACCAAAGAAGGAAAGAGCTACCAAAGTGTATAAACCACACATGACAGACGGTCCGGACCACGACTAGTTATTTTGGAAAAAATCAAGAAAATCACAAACAAAGATGACAGACGTGTCACATACAGCTTATTACCCACTAGCGGACACAGTCATAAGAATAATGACCAATAACGTTAAACGTTATTACTACTGACCAGGAATAGATAACGACATTATGGAATTCATAAAAGCAAAAAACAGTCATACAGAAATCAAGGCAGACAGAGAAAGCAAATTCATCTCCACAACTATGAGAGAAATTTGTAACATATTAGGTATAAAACAATTACAGTCAACCGCTTACCACCATGAAAGCCTAGGATCCTTAGAAAATTCGCATAAAGCACTAGAATCATATTTAAGGATACAAACAGACAACCAGAATCACCAGTGATCTGATCAGTTACAATATTAGTATTTTTCGTATAACACAATGGTTCATTCGGCAACTAAATACACGCCATACGAGCTAGCATACCCAGAAACATTACTCATCAAACATACCCATTATATATATATATATAACTTCGATTCCTATCCCATAGAATTCAAACATATGTCACAAAAGTCCCAAGCAGACGCTAGAAATAAATTTAATTAAGTCAAAAAAGTTTAGTAAAACTAATTACGATTTAAAAATTAAACCCATAAGTAATAAAATTGGAGATGTAGTATTAATCAGAAAAAAGAAAAAAAAAATTTGGACACAATATATCAAGGACCATTTACCGTCATAGAGGATCAGGATCCAAACGTAAAAATATTAGTATCAGGAAAAGAATACGCAATCCACAAAAATAGAACTAAACCATACTATAATTAAAACAACCACACAAATAAAATAAAAATAAAATAAATAAAAAATTTCTTTAATAAAAATAAAGTAAATATAAAAACACAAACAAAACGCATAAAACACCAAATCAACACCTTTCATAAAACAAAAAAAAAACTACTTACGATTTAAAAATTTAATCCCATACGCTATATATCTATCTATATATACATAAACCGGAGATCCACTATAAATCAGAAAATAAGACAGAAATAAAATAAATATAGTATATCAGAGACTATTTACCATCATAAAGAATCAAAATTCAGATCGTAAAAGAAAAAAAAAAAAAAAAAAGTTTCAGACAAAGAGTACATTCTCCATACAAAAAAAAACCCACAATAAATAAAAACAGCAAACATATACACATATATATATATATATATATATATATACAAATTTAATACACAACACAAACCCATAAAACAAAAAAAAAAACACGCTCACACTCGACACTACACTAAAACAGCAAACTAAACGTTTCCATGTCAATGATCACATCTCATTCCAAATACGGAAGTACTATCTCCACACTGTAATGATATCAAGTAACAAATAAACATCAGGTCAATAATATACAAAACACAAACACCTAGCCATACAAGGATCGAAACAAATAAACAAACCGCAGCATTTAACTTAGCAACAAACTCACCGCTATTTTAAACAAAACACAACTTAGACAGAAACCAACACCTGTATAACCATAAACTTTGATCATTTTCCATGTATAAACATAGCCATAAGAATAACCTAAGAATCGAAATGTAACCCATCCATAGTCCTTATATAACCATACAATTTAATATTTTTCTTTTATATACCATAAACATAAGTTAACCTAAGAACCAACATGTAACCCATAGACATAAGCCAAATTTAATGTGAAGACAAAAAAAAAAGGTTCAATCTATCTTTTTGGCCTCAAAAAAAAAAAAAATTCCCGCACGAATTTCATGTATTTCAAAAATTACCATTACAAGTTGACGGAATAATTAGACAAGACTTTTTGTAATAAAGTACAAATGTATCATAGACTATGAAAAAGGGACAATCACGTTAAACAATCGCAACAAAACAGTAACAAAACCATTAAATTTAGAACATTATAATTCTTGAAACGTTAACCCTAACCATATACGAACCGAAATCAATAAACAATATAACATAGATAAGTTTACCAACTAACTTAGAGATGAATTAACAATTAAGTAACCATATTTCATCCTTATTCAAAATTTTATCAATAGTGTAACTAAACTATAACTTAATTAAGACAAAAATGTAATCATATTTTTAAGTACATCAACAAAAAACAAAAAAGACAAAAAAAGAAAACAAAAATGTAATCATATTTTTAAGTGCATCAAAAAAAAAAAAAAAAACCCTAGCCGTAAGAATAAAATATTTTTTTTTTAGAAACAGAATGTAAACAATAGAGTTAAGCAGCCATGTTTTTTTTATATAACACTTTTAATAGTGCTAAGATTTATTTTATATTCAGAATTACCATTTAAGAAACAAATTTATACTTATTAATGTAAAGACAAAAAACAGTTTAAACCTGTTTTTCTGTCTCAAAAAAACCGACGGACGTGTAATAGGTACAGAATCACCCAACAACAGCTGACTCAGCTGACTTCACAGCCCACCCAAGGCGAATAGAAAATTAAATAAAAAACAACGTTCATTTTCCTAATGTAATATGATACGCTACAACCATATATGGAATATTATAAAAATCATTTCTATTTTCTGTGACCTCGGCCTTGATCAGTGTATTAACCTAAACTAAGAACAAAGGATTGTGTACCTATATAAAGCGATCTATTTTCCAAGATTTAACAGTTATTATCCACACGTTAAGCGTTTCACTTACCTAACACTCGGTCCATTACCATAATTGGATTAATTAATCCAGTCAATCACATTATTTTGTTTTCGAAAGAAAGAAAATTAGATTCTACTATAGGACAGAAAGTTACACCTTAAACAATGTGTTCGAAATTATCGATAACAAATAACGGGCCGCACTCTCGCGGCGGCAGGCGCGCGGCAGCCATGTTGCCCAGCAACGTGGCTGCCGATCGTGTGACGAGACTGACGAGCGACGTTCGTATTTCCAAATACATTGCGCGTCACTCGCGTAATCCTGCGACCGCCAGCAATAGCCAGCGAGCAATTGATATGAATACTGTTGTACCATTAGATAATGGGTTAATGTCGTAATAAAAGCCTACAATTTTTGGAAAAAATGTGAAATACTCGGTTTTTATACTTACCGGTGGAAAGTAACCCCTCCAGGGACCTCTTTTAATTCGTTGCTTCGTATACGACACGACAAAATTGTACAACACGGCATTTTTACATGTTTTTTGGCACTAAATTCGTCACACGTGGTCGAACGACGACAGAACCGCGCGGCATGAGGTTTCGACAAGTTTATGCGCATCTGATCATAAACCATGTAACGCGCGCCCGGCCCAGTACCGCGTCCATTAGTATTTATCTAGTCCGTGGCAAATAGCTATGGTCTTCTGTACGGTGGAGGTACCTACCGACTTTTCCAGTTTTATGTCGCCGTGTTTTCGTACACGCTTAGTTTTGAGATGTCCAGCGGAAATTCTCGAGGACCATTATGGGGGTTCTCCAAAAAAGGAGTGTACAGTACAGGCAAATGTTTGGACTTCATGTAGATAACACAACCCGGACTTGCAGGCGTCATACGGTGACCGCTCTTTAGGCGGGCTGCAGGCTTATTTCCCAGCTACGTAGTATAAAATGGCTACCAACACAGACTTTCGCTGGAATCCATATATATATTGTTATGTATATAAAAGGATTATTAAATGTAAAATGTTGAAGAGTAGGTAAATACCCACTGTAGCTAGTTACGAACGTCTTACAGAAACTAGGGGCAATGACGTCAGCTAGTTATCTTCAGCATGAAAACATCTAATGTTATTGTACTTATAAGTCTTATAACACAATCAAAATACGACAAAACTCGAAATCCGTCGGACAGTTTTAAAGTTTGGTGTGTATGTTGATTAGAGGTCCCGTTTTATTGTCCACACCATTTGACATTTGAGGACCTCGAGGAACCGCCAGCACCATGGAAAATGTCCTCTATCCTGAAGAAATTCGTTTTTCCCTTCGAATCTACGCACTCTATGAAAATATGATCTAAGACAATAAAGCTTATTAAATTCTACATAGAAACATGCGTACTCTTTTGCTGAAAAATGCACCTCCATAGAGATATCACTTGAGGAAGTGAAGTGTAACGTCAATGCCTTTCCAGGGGATATTCTCATGATATGAAACTTGTGAGAATACAAAGTTTTTGAGTGGAATTTAATGAAGTTTCGTTTGCCATACACATTCATTGCATAACGATTACATTTTTTGTAAGCGTGCAAAAATCAAAAAATGGATATACTTTGCATGATGGCAACCGATTCTGGTGGTCCTCGAATCTCTTGTTTTCAGACATGCATACTAGGATCCCAGAGAAAATAGGCGTCGAGTTTAATTGCTGCCACTATTGACTGACCTCTAATTGACTGATTTTCACTGAAATATAATTGTAACGGATATTTTTACTAAGATTAACAAGCTTATGAGAATAAATAAGCTGACTATGAAACCATGTTTGTTCAATAAAAGTGCGTAATTGCGAAGCAATGAAGGTAAATGCATTGGTTTACATTATTTTACTTTTCTATTGGCCCCGAATTAGGGTAAGTATTAGCTTTTTCTTATGTCCACTTACGCTTATTATTTAAGTATGTATCGACACTATCGACTAACCGCCCCAGGCTGCCAAGCATCGAGTAGGTACGCTCGGGTGGGCTTGGACTCGCTCTACTTATCACGCTTTCGTACCAAACTGCATCAAAGCATACCTGTTTATACGATTACTCAATGATGATCCCAATGGATGACCCACAAGAATCAAGAATATAGAAACTTAATGAATACAGTGTATTGTAATGGCAAAACGATAAATAATAATCAAAACTAGTATCTAGCTTGAGATTTACTGTCTTAACGACTACACACCCCAAGTAGCACGAAACTGCATTGTAGGATGTCACAAATGGTTCACATCGGTAATTTTAGCATTAATGAAGAGTTATTAGCAAAGCCCGGATGACGGGAGAAATTATGTGTTGACGACTCAATAGTGCGAGGACACACATTTTATAAGTCGACGTCAATAAAAAAGCAAGATGTACTGGACCACTGTTATGAAATTCGGAAATATTATAGTTTAAAACAAAATAAAAATGAACTGATTGTATTTTTTAAATATTTTATATAATTTTCGTAATATACAATAAGATTTTTTTTTCTAAATTTTCCGACCGGATCGGATCGCCTTGGTGATAAAAAGCATTTTAGTCAACTAAAGGACCGTTCTAAATCTGCTGTAGTAATCGGGGCAAATTTAAATAAGTAATTCATAGTGGTTATGAATTACTTCTGTCTGTACCACGCAGTTCTACTTCTTTTCCAGATATCAATTTATGTTGAATCGCCAACGTTTTTCTTCAACACATTCGGATATTTATTTTATTTTATTTATTTGGAGATCCAACAGCTGTGACACAAACATTAAACATTTTAGCAAATACAGGAAGCCAATTATAGGAACTCACAGGTAGTGACAAGATACTTATCTAATATGTACTAAGGTTACGCACTAACGCAACCACATGCAAACAAAACGAATACAAATCATACTTTGATAGTTTTCACTGAAACTGAAGTAGTTACAAGTTAATTACTTACGCATTAAGTATGTAATAAAATAATTTGGTAGTAGAAATTGTAGACACTAATACATAATGAGTAACAGGATAAAAATATGTATATTAATAAGAATTACTCGTAAGTAGGTAATTACTAATTAAGAAGGCGACAACACGCTCACTCAAAAGACTCGAAATATCGCTGCACTAGATTACGTCTCACGCTAGGGATTCTACAATTGAATACATCAATATCAAGATTATTAGAAGACTCATTTAGGCTACGGCTGGCGCGCATTAAATAGTACATTACTGCAGAGACCAGTAAGTAAGCTTTCTGGCTGAGTGATTTAATGTTGTATGAAAATCCTTTACGTACGTCGCGCTGAACCTGCCTTGGAATAGAGTCCCTACTGGTCTCTAATTACTAACGTAACAGGAACATTTCCGAGCATGTTTGAGAAAAAACTATTCTTTCTATATTTGGAATAATCTTTGTATGCTATTGGGGGATGGTACCTTTTAGAACGATTGGGGGTTTTGAAATACAGTTTACTTAGCAATTCAGGGCAGTCGATTACACCACTAGTAATATTTAGAAGATAGGTAATATCTGCTATTTCACGACGTTTATTTATTGTAAATAACTTTACCTTGAGGATGTAAACGTAATCTTGACAAGTGCACTTTTGGACGACATTCAAACTGGCTTCCTGGCTTACATTTCGTTTTTGTAGTTGTATTATGGTACTAACTATTATTGACACATTACTGTTTATCCATTTTAGATAGCTCAAAATATTTATATCTTTCATTGCAAGATTTACTTTTAAAATATACATTGATTCCCTATTAGGGAATGTTTGTATGACTCGCTTGATTTCAGGTAAATATTTATGATTATGATAATAGCAGGCCGCGTTTATCTATGTTCCCCATTTTATTATAGTTGGCTGCGGTGGTAAAGGTACAGTTTGTAACAGTTGACGAAACGTTCTTATTCTTTTAGGCGATTTTAGGAACACCGTTTTTAGGGTTCCGTAGTCAACTAGGAACCCTTATAGTTTCGCCATGTCTGCCCGTCCGTCCGTCCGTCCGCGGATAATCTCAGTGACCGTTAGCACTAGAAAGCTGAAATTTGGTACTAATATGCATATCAATCACGCCGACAAAGTGGTAAAATAAAAAGTGGAATATTTTTTTTTATTAGGGTACCTCCCCTATACGTAAAGTGGGGAGTGATTTTTTTTTCCATTTCAACCCTAACGTGTGATATATTGTTGGATAGGTATTTAAAAATAAATAGGGGTTTACTAAAATCATTTTTTGATAATGTAAATATTTTCGGAAATAATCGCTTCGAAAGTCGGAAAAATAGCGCCCCCCTCCTGTAACTTTTGCACCGTAAGTCCAAAAAATATGAAAAAAATTGGGAATATGCGCGTTATGATAAACTTTTTAGGAAAATTATTTTGAACATTATAGGTCCTAGCCATTTTTGAGTTATTTCCAAAAAACTTCTTCCATAGGCATCAGATACGACCTTTTGGCATTAGTCTTTAACTCTTAAGTGGGTACACTTACTGTGACGGACGGAAAACTACGGAACCCTACACTGAGCGTGGCCCGACACGCTCTTGGCCGGTTTTTATGTATGCGATTAAATTATTCACAGAGGGAAAAGTAATCGAACTTGTTCAGCCACCCTATTTACCCCGTGAGCTAGACATGTAACATGCACTAAATTGGGAAAAAGTCTTTATCTACACCAATATCATAAATCGTCTATTCCGCGTTCGGAAACCGTATGTAATTACCACCATTATTGCCAGGCGTTCCTCATGGACCAACTACGTATGCACAACTAGTTGTGCCATAAGGAATATTTTTTCTAAATCCTTCCCATAGACACAACTGGTTAACTGTCATTTAATTTTAGTTCCCAAATACACAACTATTCTTGAGCATTATTAAACATCTACCTGGCACGACCACGGCCTCTAGTCGCAAAGTCGAAACCATACGGTACGGGGACATTTCTTTTAACGAACAGTACATAAAAATACATTTTTTTTTCGTGAATATGTACCGCTATGGAAATATCTGATCACACATATAACTTCCATAAATATTCCCAGCAGTAGAGCTAGAGTAGCGGAAGAGTTGTAAAAATAGGAACTCATATCGCACTCTTCTTCAACAAATTGTAGCTCCCGCTTTCTTTATCTTACAAGCAAAAAAAAAATAAACACTGTAATAATGACGAATGATAATTTATTTTCAGGACTCCAGAACAATCTTCATTATTTTATTACAACTGGTTATATTGGTTTACAAGTGATTTTACGTCACAATTAATGGAGTGCAAAACTGCTTTGAAAAGGCGAACAATATCATTTGTGTACTCCTCGTTAAAACTGCGAGAATTATTAGGAGCCTCGACCAAATTGTTCCAATTTCGCTCAAGGAGGTGGAAAGAGCAAATTTTGCATATCGGCGGGATGTAAAAGTTGCTCCCTAGTAGCAAATCTATTTTGATTTTATCTGGTATGGGATGTAAATCTTCGTTACCGCATCCGTTAAAGACACAATCATTGGGGTTATCGAGTGCTCGCGTCAGATCCCCCGTTCTAAAACCAGCGTTTGGCACACTTTCCTCCATGTTTACACCGATATGAAAACCAAGAAAACCACTCATTTTCACAGCAATTATGTAGTCAGGAGATCAATAAGTATTATAATAACCAAGAATGACATTGAATGACATATCTATAGACTATAATACAAACAAAACTAGCAAACTATCAATCTCTACTAAAGAGGTTATAATTATTCGTGACGTAAGTACACAAAAATATGAATTTGTGCAATCATTTAATTCTAATATTGTGTTGTGGTCGTCGGACCAGGAGACATGACACCACACATACATGTTTATACATACTATTTAGGATTAATTTATCGCAGTTTCTCTAGTGCCCACCCTATAGTGATATCTCCATTGATGTACTGAAGGTGCACGTGACGCATAAAGTCGTCATTAATAATGTACTTAGGCTTCCGGCCTCTTGAGTACAGATGTTTTGCAAAATTGTACTTATCTATCCTTATGAGAACATTTAGTAGCCGTAACACCGTCACCGTGTTCTGGTTTATTCGGTTATTTAGGGTAGAGTGCCACGATTCTACAACATTATTAGTACGGTGACGTTCTGCGAACACGCACATTATGGGAACGAAGCTTTCCTTTCTCACAAACTTTTGCACATAATTCATGAATCTGTCCATTTTTAAGTTGGCATCTTCATATTCTGATTGAATGTAAGCCCAGCCTCCAACAATTGCATTTTCTGGAAGTAGAGGCAAAACTGCACACATTCCTATGATTCTCTTTTCTAGTTTTGTACGATGCCCGAGTTTTTTTGTGCCCTTTTTCCATACATTTTTATTCCAGTGGTAATAGCAACCCACAATCATTGTTTCGGGGAACACTTTTGTAACAGCGTTGATAAATGCAATTTCGTAATCACAGTGAAGTTTCATAATATTCCACCCGACTTGAATTTTAATAATTCTGAGTAAAGCGTCGTAGGTTCTCTGCTTTTTGTTAGACAGTAACGCAAAAATTAATGGACGAACAACTGTTTTTTCTGTTGTACTACCAAAATCTCCATGGATGCTTAACAATTGCACAAACGGTTTAGGACAGCTTTTAAACGTTGAATCAATAAACGCTTCCTTTATTGTAGGAATGAGAAGTCCTGATTCGTGTGTGCAAAAAATAAATATACGAGTGTCATCGCTTGTGTATTCAGCTAATACAAATGCCTTGAATTTTACTGGTATTTCTACTTCCTTCATATTTTTGAACACAGTTTTTTTTGCTCCAACAGACCGATTTCTAGCATTATATAAACTAGTCTTCATACCCGAAAAAGAAGGAACGGAATCTATTAAATCTAGTCCCATATCCATACAGTCTACTACGCTGTCTTTATATATTTGAGGAATAGGTTCGTCCGAATTTATTACTTTCTCTTTTATCTCAGCTTTCTTTTTCAATTTCATATTTTTTGTTTTGTCAACAACACACGAATGTCCCTTAGAATTTATAACTTTCGAGTCCTAAAACGAATAATTCAAACTTTATTAGTAAATCATAAAACAAAAGTGACCTTAACATTCTTATGTACGGTAAATAATTATATTACTTTTACTACCAATACATAGTTTAATAGTTATGCTTCCTCGACAGTTATTTTTACGATATTTAGAACATCGCAGTATAGATGCACCACTTTGGTACTTTCGAACCAAATGGTACTGATAGTCGTGGAAAACGCTACCTGAGCCTTTATTATCGACGTATGCAATTGCATCGTCTTCTGACGAAGACATGCTTGCAGTCTGGATATACTTTTGCACAAATAAAAATATTAAGCTCATAAAAATAATCACTTTCTTGGAACAAAAGAAATGTCATTCATGATCATGACGTTTATAATTATTAATAATATTATAATGCAAAGATAAGTGGGAAAAGTGGCCATTATCACTGTCAATATCTAAAGAGGATATTATCGTGAAAGCTATCTATTTCCTCTTTTGATTGTAGTTGTGTTATAAGGAATGGTTAAAGAGCACATTAGTTGTGCTTAGTTGTGTCAGTTGTGCGTAGTTGTGCCATTAGGAATACATATTTTTAATGGCACAACCAGTTGTGCATACGTAGTTGGTCCATGACGAACGCCTGATTATTGCAACCAGTAACGTAACATCGGTGTATTACCTGAGACAATGTGGTAAAAACGTATGAAAATTCATTACCTACGATAACGTAATGAAAATCTGCTCTCCTCTCCGACCGCCGGCACGCGCCCAGTTGCACCACTCCGTAGTCCAGCAGCGGTAGGTTGCAGGTCGACATAATGGCTAATTTAGTTTCAAGTTCCGTCTTCGCATAATATCCAATGATAGGGCCGAGGGCTCCTCTGACTTGTTTTAGTTTTTTAACGACCTTCTCGATGTGTTGGTTCTGCTTCATGTGTTTGTCATAAATGACGCCGAGATATCTGATCTGTTTTTAGTAGTGCAGCGTTTGTTGTTTCAGTTTCACCATTCCGCGCGCATGGTCGCATGGTCTGGGTTCGCGGCTCTGTTAATTATGCAGAGGTCATCCGCGTACTGTGATAGTTTGAGTCCTCTGATGTGGTCGTATGTCCCAGATGTCAGGAACGTATAGATTGATATGACTTTATTTTGTATGGACAGTTGATACAGAATTTATTAAGGATTATTTCGTACCTACGCATTTTTTGTGTCTTGAATAGTTTTCTCAGAATCTAACAAAAACCGAGTTTCGGGACATTTGCGGGGAGGGAGCGACGCTCACGCGGGAAGGGTACGGAGGGTTACTGAAAATGAACTTAGGTATATGACGTACACATCCCAGTTGATAAAAGTTGCCCTACAATTTTGCCATTGTTTTAGCAAATTTTCCTGTATTACGTTTCTATTTATATATGATAGACGCAACAAGTTCCTTGATAACAGTTTTTTTGCTTCGAATAGAGTGTTTTTTGAATGCGAATTGCCTCACTGGTCGATTGTAAATTCGGGAATACAAAAAGATTGAAAAATGTTGTGCAAATGTAGTTTTAACAGCTGTAATAGGGATTTTAAAAATACGACTGTTAAGTAACGTGTTTTAGAAGATTTGAGAACTGGGCCCTTATTCGAGATGCCAAACTGTAAGACGTTGCTCTCACAGTTGTCTCACTAGGTGATAGAGTGATACACCTAACTGTCAAGCTGTCAGTAGGTCTCGCTAGAGCGTTTTGTTTATGGCTATGGCCACCATTTTAGATATGTTGACAGGACGTAGGGAATCCCATGGCAGAGAGTTTGGTGGTTTCTTTTAGTAGGTATACGTAGGTATCGAACCATGGATGTATAAGAAGTGGATCTCATTCTTCGGTCACAAAGTGAGGCCGACAGAGAAGCTTATCTAAGGAAGTGTCTCGTTTTGACTAAGGAGGTAATGACGTCAGCAGACAATCAAAATGTGAATATGTGTCAAATGTGACAATTTTGTAACGAGTGCGAGTGAGGTACCGCCCCCCACTATTATGCTCTCTATCGGACCGTTTTTAGTACTTTTAAGGGTTCCGTAGCCAAAATGGCATAAACGGTACCCTATAGTTTCGTCATGTCCGTCTGTCTGTCCGTCAGTCCGTCTGGTAATTAATGTCACAGCCATTTTACTCGGAAACTATAAGACGAATAAAATAAAATTTAGACATAAGTTGTATTTTTCATGCCGCTATTTAATTATAGTCTGGCAAACCATTTTTTCAGTAGAAAAGCGCGGCAAATTCAAAATACGTACATGTGCCGACCCTTTGTGATGAGACACCGTGTTCGTGACGAACATTTCAATTCACATATCTTTTACATTGAATTTGTTTCTAGTGCATTTCACTCTCTCGTCTTAAGCGCGAGTGAGATAGAACTCCTGCAACGTTCTACATTGAATTTAAATTCGTTTTTATGGCATATGTCAATTGCCTCAACCAGATTATTTGTTACAGTTGATGACAGATCAGACGAAATATATCCGTCTCCTTTTTACACACCGTGAATGTCACGTAATGAAAGGGGTGGAAATACCAACTAAAATTAAAAACATAGAATTTGATGATCATTGCTGCTTTTTTCACGGATTCTTAGTGTTGTCATACTTTTGGTCGCTGTACATTGCTACTGCGTTCGTTGGCTGGACAGACTATATGTAGTTAAATTGAAGGAGAAAATATTTTTATGGGGGGCGCTCCACAATTTTTCCCCTAATATCAACATGTTGCACATCAATCGATAGGTGTTTAAAAATAACATTGCGGTTTTTTTGAACATTTTGTGATTTAGTGAATATTTTCAGAAATAATCGCCTTGAAAGAAAACTATCCCCCCCCCCCCACCCCGTAACGAACCCTAAGTCCATATAATAAACTTAAAAAAAATTAAGGAGATTATCTTATTTTTCTATTACATGCTTTTTACGAAAATTATTTTGAACATTATCAGTTCAGCCAGTTTTGAGTTATCACCAAAAAACTTCTTCCATATGTATCAGATACGACCTTCTGGTATTAGTTTGGTTCTTATTCCATGGAAGGTACGGAACCCTCTATTATGCGTGGTCCGACACGCACTTGGCCGGTTTTATGCTACTCGCTATGAACGACTCTTTTACTCGGTAATAATTTTCAGCTGTGGCTAGGGCACCGAGTAAACAATAGTACTATACAGAGGTCCCTCTTTGACGTTACGAATCATGTTGTCCCTTCTTCACGCATGGCAAGTTCTCTTTCTCACTTAGGCAAACGTATCGGATACTAGTTGTCAAATTCAATGACAGAAATGCACATCCTTGGTTAGGGACAAGGTTTAAGAAAATGATCCACTTCATATAAATCCGTGATACGAACACAGATTACACCTTGTTAGCCCGCCCCACTGTAAATTTATCAAAAATCTTGTCGGTTGGCTTCCATATAGCGATATAGAGCCCATCTTCGAGATCATGAAAAAATAAGTCTTACTAGGTCTTAAATGGGCGCTAGTATGTATAACACGATGTAAATTGTTCTTGAATAAATATCATATCATATCATATGGCGTCAAGTTGAAAATACAAGAAAATAACGTTAATTAATCAGTGGTTTTACCGCTCCAAATTTGTACTTACGGTAAAGTCTACTTCAAATAACCTACATACCAAATTCCGGTGGGAGCATACAATATAGGCATGGTGAATTTTTTTCATGTATGGTATCAATCGATTCGTTTTGTTGTGAGGATCAAATGTCTATATGGGGCCAATTGCATTAAAGCAACAGAAAAGTCAGAAATGAGACTTAAAGTCCGAGATTTGCATTTGTTACTCAAAACGCTCCAAAATGACGTGCAAAAGTGACGTCACGATCACATAGTTGCCCTGTTTAAAGTATGGAAAAAATATGAAATTGCTATTTTTACAGTGAAATGTTGCGTTTATGTATATGGTTGCCATACAATTTATTTGACAGTACAATGTTAAAAATCATTTCAATTCACACTTTAAAAAATCGTAAAATTTTGCAGCTTGATATCTTTGAGCCACTTCAAAAGAATTTATAAATTTTCACTTTAGTTGGATATATTGATCATTTTGCATCCTATCAACTAAGTTTTATTGCATAAATCAATATGTGTCATCATGCCTATTTTAAGATTGGAATCTAATCGCAATTGTTGCATTTGTATTATTTTTGAGCTAACACTCCAAATTTTTTGACCATTAACTAGGCACTTCACCGCCTTATTTTAAATTTTAAACCGTAAAAGTTAACCTTGCGGGACAGTTTTGAAAAAAAAATACTTTAAATAGTTTCAAATATTTACTTAATTGGCACACGGATAACTGGATATCCATGTTTAAGTGGCTTATAGTTTAACATGCAGTTATAAAGTGTATAACAGGTATATGTTTTTTTTTTCCTGTTTTTTATTGTTTTTTTTTTCTCTTGTTTTGATTAATGTATTCTTACTGGGGATGTGATCGTGGCGTCAATGCGCCGTGTCGTCAAATGGTTGCAACGGAAGACCAGCGCTGGCCCTGCCGGCATTTAACGCTGAGTTGCGACGATTTCGTGGCAATTAATGTTTCGGGTTGTATATATTATTGTTTATTATGTTTTTTGTAATTGTCATGAATAAATCTTTCATTCATTCATTCATGTTTCTAAAAGAATGCTTTAAATGTTCATCCTTATATTTTTTTATTTTTGAAAAAAAAAATGGTATTCAATATTTATATGACGTTCTAAATAAATCAATTTTTTTTAACGTCGTAGAACGCAATTTTTTTATGGAAGTTACAAAAACTATTTAAAACGGGGTATTTACCGTGGGTATTTGTTTTGTCGAGGTTCCGATATATATTATATGTATCGACATGTTAGAAACTAGCAAACGAGGATGGTGGCAGCATTTCTCCGCTGTATCGCAAAACTTATGAGTTGAGCGAGGAAGCTGCCAGCTCTTTGATTACCAATTGAGTCGACGAGCCTCTTTTTGCGTTCTTTAAAAAGTTACTGAGCACTGGGTCCCCACGCGCCAAGGGTCTCGACTACGAAAGGTATACTTTTTTTTATGGGTCTTCAGTTTTTCAGCTTCTTTGGCCACCGCACCTGCTTGTTTATTGGTTCCGGTGAAGTGAGAAGCCGCCAGTGTGTCTACGCATATAGCATCCCACAGGCACGCATGTGGTATTTACTTAAGTACCGCAATAACCCCTGTGTGGAGCACAAACACGGACTCAAAGCCGGAATCAGATTTCAATCAATCAGGTGCCGGTCCAGGTACTATACGGTTTAAGACATTTATTTCTCAAAAAGATTTACATAAATCACTTACTGAGAAAACAATATTTATCTTAAAGCTAAATGGGTGAGGGTAGAATGCAAAAACTGGTGGACGAGTTAAGAACAAAGGCGCTCGGTAACACCAAGCGCAATGCAACAATGTAATGTTGTTGTAGGGACCAGTTAAACCGAACTACCCGGTGCGTTCACTGGTTAACTTACATATGATTTGTGTGTATTCATTAAGTGCATATTTTGTGGAAAAGCCTTAGAAGACGTTTTTATTTTAGTTTTTAACTTTTTTATGTTATACATTTTTGTACATTTATATATTTTTTCTTTTTTTTTAAGTATTTTAATTATTTAATGTTATTATTATTTGACTTATTTCTATCCATTAATAATGTCAATATTTCTGTACCCATCCTTTTCTATGTATATGAATGAAGGATGAGCAAGATGAGTAGAGAATTAATGTCATTATTACTGACAGTGTCTGGAAAAGCTGTCCACACTGTAAGCCGGTAGCCAGTGCTGCGGCTTAGGAGTGAGTGACTCATAAGAAATTTGGCACAATACGTCTTCCCAGCTCCATTGACAATTTGGATGGGTAAAAACATCCTAACCCGCCAACCACTTCACCAAGCTTTTTTGGCCTCCTCTAAGCCCACAGTTTCATGGTTTGGGGGTGGGGGTCCTGTAAGATTTTAGTGACTTTACCTACGAGGCTGGCTGAGCTGTAGACGGAGGAGTGTCTTACAGTTGATGTTATGAAGCCGACTATTTCTTAAAATGGTCCTAAATCCTTATGCGCCCACCGGTATGGTCTTAAATTTGGTATTTTCTTACTAAACGGGTCTTATAGCTTCTGTAAAAATTTCGAGCAGTAAGCTCAAAAATAAATTAAGGCTCAACAAATTGCGATTTCAACTGGTCTTAAAACCTTATACGCCCACCGTAATGGCCTTAAATTTGGTAAGTATGTAGATTTTGTGTGTGGTTAAGTAAGTGGGCTTCGCCGTGTGTCAAAATTTAAGCGTAACGATAAATTAACGTATTAGGGTTCCGTAGTCAACTAGGACCCTTATAGTTTCGCCATGTCTGCCCGTCCTTCCGTCCGTCCGTCCGCGGATAATCTCAGTGACCGTTAGCACTAGAAAGCTGAAATTTGGTACTGATATGTATATCAATCACGCCGACAAAGTGATAAAATAAAAAGTGGATTTTTTTATTATTAGGGTACCTCCCCTATACGTAAAGTGGGGAGTGATTTTTTTTTTCATTTCAACCCTAACGTGTGATATATTGTTGGATAGGTATTTAATGAATAGGGGTTTACTAAAATAATTTTTTGATAATGTAAATATTTTCGGAAATAATCGCTCCAGAAGTAAAAAAAAATGTGTCCCCCCCCCCTCTAACTTTTGAACCATAACTTTTAAAAATATAAAAAAAAATTAAAAAGTAGAACTTTATAAAAACTTTCTAGGAAAATTATTTTGAACTTGATAGGTTGAATAGTTTTTGAAAAAAAAATACAAAATAATTTCTGAAATAAGTTTGTAATTTAACCGTATAAGCAGGTGTTTATTGTACCTGTAATTTCTACAAAATCACAATGAAATGAAGTGCTTTCAAATAAAGTAAAAACGGTGAAAATCGGTTCATGCAATAAAGAATTATCCCATAAAAATCATCTTCCATACTTTAAGCTCGCGCGCAATAGTTTACTTAATTTGCCGATAGATGTCGCTGTACGTGGAACGCTCATATCATATCCTACATGGCGGTGTTATTTTAACTCTTAAGTGGGGTCACTTACTGTGACGGACGGAAAACTACGGAACCCTACACTGAGCGTGGCCCGACACGCTCTTGGCCGGTTTTTTGTATTTTTAACTTGACGCCACACATACTAGCGCCCATTTACGACCTTTAAGACTTATGTTTTCAATATATCCGTGATGGGCTCTACAACGCTGTCAACGCTATATGGAAGCCGACCGGTAATTTTAGATTTTTGATAAATTTACAGTATAGCCGGCACCAGTATCTATAATGTTTAAGTAGTGAAGTATCAGATGTCAAACAATCCTTTAAGGCACTGACTACCAGGCTACCGATAGTAATGATGGAGGCGACCTCTAGTAATTGCCCCCACGAAACTTTTGCGCGAAGTTGATTTCTGACTATTCAAACTAGGTAAGATGCCTACTAGAAGTAATTGTAAAATTGATATGATTTTAAGACATTTTCACTGAGAGCACATTAATATTTATAATTTTTATGATTTTTAATTGTAGGTATTTATTAAAAATATATAACTGTTAAAATATAATATGATTGGCATTACCTATTTAACCTAAAGTTCAATTAACATGCCATAAAAGAAATGTCGATATCTGGCCGAGGAGCGAATGGATAAACATCAAAAAGTGCGATGAGTTATAGGTGTTCTTCCACCCTGCTGTTGGGAATATCTCTACAGTACCCTGCATTCACTGTGCTCTGCATTATTTTGTGTAATTTGGATGCTATGTTAGAGTAGATTTCCTCAGATTAAGCAAGCCACTAGCAATAAATCTCCTACAACGCCTTGACTGTATGCGGCTGTATAGCCATTCCCCATGTACATGTGCATACTACATGCGTAGACACACTGGCGGCTTCTCACCTCACCGGATCCAATAAACATACAGATGCGGTGGCGAAAGCAGCTGAAAAATTGAACAGCCTTTAAAAAAATCGATGTTTAAAGAAACAAGTATGTATAGTTTAAAGTGCCATGTGTAACCATATCAATTCATTATATAAGAAATATAATATGATATAATATTGGAATATAACTTACACGTAAGTCAGTCAGATACACAATTACATTTACTTGCAGTAAACGTCAACTTCTTTTTTGAAATGAAGACCCATTGGTTTTCATATCCCGAGTCTCCTAAATAGTAATTCATAACTTGGGTCTTGTTAGTGGCAATTAGTTATAATCGTGAGGATTATGACTAGTACTACTGTGCACTGTATTTATTTACCTGATATGTTTATATTTCCATAACATCCTCAAGTCTCAGGATTAGGAATACCTTTGTAATATAAGAGTCTTACATTAAATTAGAATCTATGAAGAATATATGTAATACTCGTATTGTTTGAAGTGTCTAAAACCTTAGTTAAGTTAGGAGGCAGTAGTAGGAGCCAAGTTTGAACCCGCGATCCTTAGAGCGTAAGTCGGGCGTCTGGCCGCCAGGCTACCAGAGTTTGTTTTGATAATTACTATACTGTTGCTCCATTTTTAGGGTTCCGTAGTTAACTAGGAACCCTTATAGTTTCGCCATGTCTGCCCGTCCGTCCGTCCGTCCGTCCGTCCGCGGATAATCTCAGTGACCGTTAGCACTAGAATGCTGAAATTTGGTACTAATATGTATATCAATCACGCCGACAAAGTGGTAAAATAAAAAGTGGATTTTTTTTATTTATTAGGGTACCTCCCCTATACGTAAAGTGGGGAGTGATTTTTTTTTTCATTTCAACCCTAACGTGTGATATATTGTTGGATAGGTATTTGAAAATGAATAGGGGTTTACTAAAATCATTTTTCGATAATGTAAATATTTTCGGAAATAATCGCTCCAGAAGTAAAAAAATATGCGTCCCCCCCCCTCTAACTTTTGAACCATAAGTTTTAAAAATATAAAAAAAATCTCAAAAGTAGAACTTTATAAAAACTTTCTAGGAAAATTATTTTGAACTTGATAGGATGAATAGTTTTTGAAAAAAAAATTACAAAATAATTTCTGAACTAAGTTTGCAATTTAACCGTATAAGCAGGTGTTTATTGTACCTGTAATTTCTACAAAATTACAATGAAATGACGTGCTTTCAAATAAAGTAAAAACGGTGAAAATCGGTTCACGCAATAAAGAATTATTCCATAAAAATCATCTTCCATACTTTAAGCTCGCGCGCAATAGTTTACTTAATTTGCCGATAGATGTCGCTGTACGTGGAACTCTCATATCATATCCTACATGGCGGTGTTATTAACTCTTAAGTGGGGACACTTACTGTGACGGACGGAAAACTACGGAACCCTACACTGAGCGTGGCCCGACACGCTCTTGGCCGGTTTTTCTACTATGTTTATCTGCGTGAAGTATCAAATGTCAAACAATCCTTTAAGGGCTTTAAGGCACTGACTACCAGGCTACCGATAGAAATAACGGCCTCCTAGCGCAGTCGGTAGTGACCCTGCCTACGAAGCAGGAGGTCCCGGGTTCGAATCCTGGCCAGGGAATTTGTTTGTGTGTTTATCACAGATATTTGTTCCTGAGTTATGGATGTTTTCTATGTATTTAAGTATTTATCCATATTTATCAAATATATATATATATCGTCTAGTACCCATAACACAAGCCTTACTGAGCTTACTGTGGGCCTAGTTCGATTTGTGTAAGATTCATTTATTTCTCGAATTTAATTTCTTTTCTGATGTTTTTGAAATGCCTCAAACTTTCCATTGACGTTGACGTAACAAAGACTGCAGCACTATAAGTAGGTATTAAAACAGACAGAAACATTGCAAAATTATTAAATTATATTATTAGTAGTTAGGTTTTCTTATTAAAATTATTTTCTTGTGTGTGAATGCTTTTTCACCACATCAGCACTACCGCCTATCTTGATTTTTTTAAAGCGTCAGTAAATTGTTTTTTTTTTTTTCACAAGGGAGAACAGTTATTACTTTACGTTATAGAACGATGATTTTGAACCATAAATATTTGGCAGAATTAATTTGTTTTGTTTTATGTATTTACCTAAGCTTGTATTTTTTTGCCGTGGCGTGGTGAAAAATGTTGTAATACTCTCGGCAGCAGTTTGTTTGCTTCTATTGCCCCCCGCAACGCTCAAGATACAACTTGATTAACCATACACTAGTTATAATTTTGTAATCATTCCCTTTTTCGGGTCTCGATATAAACACGTGAGATAGATATCAAGGTTGTATTCTTGATATTATAATTTATTTACACTAAACCTATTCTACATAATATTGGATCTACGTGGTCGGTTTACAAGTCAATATATTGTTTTATTTCTTGTGACAAAAACATTTATTGGTTACAAGAAATCTTAAAATCATTCATACCAGTCATTTTTATTCAATATGTAATATTTGTCACATATATTTTACCCAAAGCACAGGTTTCGTCATCGTTGCTACACCCAAAAATGCATCGTCAAATCTAAAAAATTGCTTGTAAGCCGTCTATGTAGGCTACCCTAATTCTAGCCTAGTATTGTAGCACGAAAATACACGTATGATTTACACACATACTCATACACGTATTTAGTTTCATAAGACATTCAGAGATGTCGCTTTCAAATGAGTTTTCATAAAATGCTTCAAGGCTCTCTTTACCTTGCTAATGCCTTACGTGGGATTCCCATAATTTACTGACGTCAACGTCAAAACAATAAGATGGCGCCCATGCCAATAGAGAAATTCCTCTAGTGAGACCTGTTGATTTTGACGTAGGTGGTTAGGTGAATCAACTGTCACAAAAGTGTGATATCATAGTTGTCTCGCATGCGACTGTCAGTTATGCCATGTCGAATAGACTCCCTGTACTTAACTTTTATTGTCAGAACAATCTAAAAAAAGTTATTTAACAAAAAATAATTTTTTTTCTCACCTCAAAACCCTAAGCTCTTTGACGCGTCCACCACCGTGTTTTTATTTTTAAACGATAAAAAGTTCTCAGGTTCGAGGAAAAATATTATCCCTAATAGTCTTACCATTTTGAATGAATGTTAAGTTATTCATACATTTTACAATATATATTTTTTGTCTGTAATCGAAAATTATCATCTGACATATTTTGGCACACCAAAATACACCTTCTTTGGTGTACTTGTTCAGTCTTACATAATGCTATCTTGCTACGGGTAATTACGGACAGACCAGATTTTGTTTTTAATTAAAAATTTATATTTATTTATTGATCTCGTATAATAATTAATGTTGATTTTGTAGGTGTATAACCAGAGTTTAATAATTAATAAAGTCAGACTGATTATTGCTAAGAGTGTATGATTTACTTTCAGCGTCCGTAATTCCCCCATCCTCCCCTAATTAGCTATTATCCTTAGATTAACTGTAACAGCATTCTGCGTGTCATTGCCAGTAGCTTAGACTGTCCCATTGCCAAGCGTTGGAACAGTCTACACGTCAACATCTAATTTTAAATCTTATTAATAATAATAATAAATCCGCGGGGACAGCTTGTGGCGAGCTGACGGTGAGGGCACTTTCCATCTGGCCCTCGCCTCTGTGCTTGCCTTAACTGGCCGGCCTGAGTGGAGTCGCAAGAGCGGGACCTATGCTCCAGGTTGGAAGTGTAAAATGTCATAACGCCGGCGGCCTGCTGAACGGATTACCGGGATCTGGCTGCCGCAGACTCACCTCTCTACAACCTCACAGCCACTCTCAAGTGTTGCTCTGTTGTCGCACTGTGCGTGCGGCCATTGCGGGGCCCACTCTATGAGTTGGCGAGTCACCACCTGTCTCTTACAATTTTGAGACTGATTGTCACGGCAGGTGTCCGCTAGTCTCCTCCAATAACCCGATATACAGTCCATCCAACATTCAAATCAATAGCCTATGACCTTAGTTCCCATCGCAGCACAAAAGTGCTGCACCCCAATAGTCTTTGCATCTGGCAGGGACCATCTCTAGATGTATAATATTGTGCGTTCGGAGATGGTATCTGCCATGTGTATCCCTCACTTTTAGATTAAATTGTTTTAAAGGGCCTATGCGCTGTTGGCTTCGGCTCCACGCATGCCTCCCCATGGTCCCGAGATATGGAAAAAACCTACAATTATAATAATAATGTGTGGCAATTAGGTTTTTTATAATGTTTTTATTGTTTTTGTATGTTTTAGATGTATTTTTATATTTTACTTTTATATAAATATTGTAAAAAACGTAATCCTAAGATGAAAAATTAATAAAGAGTATAATAATAATATATAGTGTAGTAAAGTAAATATGATAGACAGAAAAAAAAATATTTTTTTGTTAAATAACTTTTTTAGACTGATCTGACAATAAAAGTTAACTGTTTTAACTGGATATTTCAAAACTTAACATGCCGAGGCCAGTGAAAAATATGAAATTGATATTCACCCTGATACTATACAAATGGCATAGACATAACCATACAATTCGGGTCATGGGTATCTACCGAAGAAATGTGTCGTGTGGGAGGTAAAAACAAGACATATTCAGAAATTGGATAATCAACTAGATACCTACCTATATTATGCGGCCCTAGCCCATCAAACCCAAGGTCGCTAAATAGATCCGCAAGGTAATTTCATTACTTCACGACAATTTACCTAGTACTTGTCTTATAAATCTAACGATATAAAGGCATCTTTCAATTTATGATAAAAAATCATATTACCTTGTAATACAAATGGAAAACTCTTAAGGAAAATTCCAGTTCTGAAGTAAATTTATTAGAATAATAATATGTGCACGAGTTTATTGAAAGGGACCACTTTGTCGATTCTAGTTTCAGAGTTATGGGCAGTTAAGTGAAAACTGACAAAACTTATCGAAAATCGGTTTTTAACAGAAACGGATAAATCATGCTCTAATGAATCAATGAATTTGAACCCAACGCTAAAATTAGCAATTTATGCACCTTTTTAGAGCCTTAAAGTTTAGTGCCATGGGTATCACATTGTGCATACGTAGAAAAAACTACGATATCATACTTTTAGCCAAGATATTATTAATACAAAGCCACATACGATCGATGAGTCAACTGTCATCGACCAATCGGTTGACCGATCATCGATAATCGATAGATCTATCGATTAGCGTTTGATAACGTTTAGTTATCGACTGATAAATTTGTTTGGAGATTTGAGAATCCACAAATTAAAACCACTATTTTAAATAGTTTTAAATATATTGAGCACTCGCGTGCTGAAAGCAATGGAATCGGATACAGAGTGACATATATATAAACTGATATTTGTCTTAGACACGTAAACTAAAACAGCCAGTTTGTATTGGTACATATGAGAACGCTGTGCTTTATATATATCACGCACACGCCAACATGATTGTTAGCTAGTTCCAACATAAGATGTTTTACAATTTAACTTTTTTCGAGACTACATAGATCATGTGATCGATCATGTTTCGAGCATCTAAATATTGAACCGGCAGCTTTTCCAAGGCATATAATAATATAAATTGGTTGCGTTATAATATTTAAGGGACAATAAAATTAAATAAGCCTCAAACATTAGGCATAATTATTATTAAAAACCGGCCAAGAGCGTGTCGGGCCACGCTCAGTGTAGGGTTCCGTAGTTTTCCGACCGTCACAGTAAGTGTCCCCACTTAAGAGTTAATAACACCGCCATGTAGGATATGATATGAGAGTTCCACGTACAGCGACATCTATCGGCAAATTAAGTAAACTATTGCGCGTGAGCTTAAAGTATGGAAGATGATTTTTATGGAATAATTCTCTTTATTGCGTGAACCGATTTTCACCGTTTTTACTTTATTTGAAAGCACGTCATTTCATTGTAATTTTGTAGAAATTACAGGTACAATAAACACCTGCTTATACAGTTAAATTACAAACTTAGTTCAGAAATTTGTAATTTTTTTTCAAAAACGATTCATTCTATCAAGTTCAAAATAATTTTCCTAGAAAGTTTTTCTGAAGTTCTACTTTTGAGATTTTTTTCATATTTTTAAAACTTATGGTTCAAAAGTTAGAGGGGGGGGGGGGACGCATATTTTTTTACTTCTGGAGCGATTATTTCCGAAAATATTTACATTATCGAAAAATGATTTTAGTAAACCCCTATTAATTTTTAAATACCTATCCAACAATATATCACACGTTAGGGTTGAAATGAAAAAAAAAATCACTCCCCACTTTACGTATAGGGGAGGTACCCTAATAATAATAAAAAATCCACTTTTTATTTTACCACTTTGTCGGCGTGATTGATATACATATTAGTACCAAATTTCAGCTTTCTAGTGCTAACGGTCACCGAGATTATCCGCGGACGGACGGACGGACGGACGGGCAGACATGGCGAAACTATAAGGGTTCCTAGTTGACTACGGAACCCTAAAAACGGCAGCAATATACAGCTGACCAAAAAATTAACAGGGAACTTTAAATAATGGGTTGGCATCAAAAATCATGACTAGGCATCTATTATTGAAAGTAGCCTTGTTTTAAACATTTGTTGCCAGCTATTCGTTTACACCTAATTAACCATTTTGAGTGTATCAACTGCAGGTATCATTTTACATACTTACATGTAACTAAATTTAAAAAATTAAACTAAATATACAACATGTTGCACATCAATCGATAGGTCTTTAAAAATTACATCGAGGTTTCTTTGAACATTTTGTGATTAAGTTAATATTTTCAGAAATAATCGCTTCGAAAGTTAGAAAAATTCTGTCCCCCCCTGTAACTTTGGAACCCGTAAGTTCAAAAAATATGAAAAAATTTGGGAAGATGCGCCTTATCACATAATTTCTACGAACATTATCGGTTCAGCCATTTTCGAGTTAGTTTATTTTGCTAGAAAATGTGCTACAAAAGATGGTATAAAAATATTTCGTCGTCACACACATTCCACCAGAAACTGGCATGCAAAATTATTACAAAAAGTACCTAAATATAAAGAAGCATGCATACCAATGCATTTAGCGTACTTAAATCTAATATTCTAATGCACTTAAATGTAACAAATAATATATGTCATAACTACAATACAGACTCAATAACTAAAATTATATCATACAATGTCAACTTTGATATCTAAAGTAATCAAAATATTCGTCAACAGAGTTAAAACATTCTTGAATAAGCCAGTTCTTAAGTTTACGGTTGAATAAACTAATAGGCAAATTTTTAATGTCATCATGCAAACGATAAGTCTCCTAGATTTCCTTTGTTCCTCGAAGCAGGGGAGGGGTAGGGCTACGAGATAATGCGGTGCTGCAAGCCCCCGTGCGTCGCCTTGTCAGTGGCAGCGGCATCAAAATATTGTAGACTAGCTTTTTCCCGCGGCTTCGCCCGCGTACTAAAAGTACTAAAAAAGGAGGTTCTCGGTTAGACTCGTATGTTTATATGTACGTATGTAGGAGTGTATGTTTGTCCGCGATCATCTCGCGTTTCGCTAAACTGATTTAGATGCGGTTTTCGGAAAAGTATTCGTTACATTCTGGAGGTTTCGGTATACCACGTTTTGGTGAAGGCGGTTCCCTTATTTTTTATATTTAAGAAATGATTGCAATAATTGTTACGCCAGCAACGACTAACTACTACTGAGAGATTATGATTCATACTGATTTCTACTCTTGAATAGAAGCTTTTCCCCGCGACTTCATTTGCGTGGAATTAGTAATCCTCCCGCCTATTTACCGGCTTAAGGAATGACTTCTGGGATAACAACTATTATATATCCTTCCCCAGAACTCAAACTATCTCCATACCTAATCATCTAAATTGGTTAAGCAGTTATTAATTTCCCATACAAACTTTCAACCCCGTTCACCCCCTAAAGGGTTGATTTTCGAGATAATAACTATCCTATATTATTTCCCGCGACTCAATCTATATAATATGTACCAAGTTTCATTTCAATCGTCTGTTCAGCTGTTAATAATTCGCCATACAAACTACCAACGTATTTTCTACCCCTTCTTCCCCCTTCTATGGGTTGAATTCTCAAAAAAGCTAAAAGATAGATAGATAGATAGATATAAATTTATTCAATAAAGCACACACTACAGAACATAAAAAACAGAGGTTGAAAAATGCATACCTAAAGGTAAACACTAGTCGAGTATAGGTAACTACAGAAGTTCACAATGTGTTCAGCAATGTGCGCGATAAAGAAAAGGCTCAGACTCAGCATAATGTTGCGAAATTGCGAGTTGACCCCACAATTTGCAACGCTGTTATTCTGTCCTGGCCTTAAAACACTTGTGTACTCATTTATCGTTAGGAATACTCCTGTAAAGTTTCGAATAAATTGTCGAACTATTCTGGTTTCCCATACAAACTTTGGACCCCCCCCCCCCCTTAGGGGGTGAATTTTTTAAAATTCTTTCTAAGGGCATCCCTAGGCCTTATAAGGAGCCTACGTGTCACCTTTGGAATCTCTAGAACCAGCGGTTTGGGCTGTGCGATGATATGTCAGTTAGTTTCTTCTTTTATATATTTAGAAGAAGATTGCAATTTGGCACAAATACTTTCAATAATTCTCATGTCCACAATATTAAATTTCAAAATCGACGCCATTTTCGTAATTAGCGTCCCAAAAAAACACAAAAACGACACCCATATTGATTTTTAGACATTTCAACCCCATTGTAAGTACCCCAACAGGGGAGATGGTATTTCACGTCCGCCACGTTGAATTTTAAAATCTTTGAAATCAACGACTCAATAAACCATAGAAACAACACCCATATTGATTTTCAGACTTTTTGACCACATTTCCCCCTTTTATGGGGTGAATTTTCAAAAAAACTGAAACACGTGTTTACTCATTTATCGTTAGAAATACTCATGTGAAGTTTCGAATAAGATAGTCTAACTAATCTTGTTTCGCCATACAAACTTTGGACCCCCATTTCATCCCCATAGGGTGTGAATTTTGAAAAATCCTTTCTTAGTGCATCCCTAGACCTTATAGTTAGAGAGCCCACGACACTGAACCTAGTAAGATAAGTCTCCTAGATGAGATATATATAATTCGCGTCTTTAATGGGGGAACACGAAATTCCGATGCTGCAATGCAAAAAAAGTGGTGGCGTATTTTAATTTTTTTTTGGAAAAGAAAAAAAAAACCGGTTTCTAGTACGATAAGTCTCCTAGATTTCCTTTGTTCCTCGAGGTAGGGGAGGGGCAGGGCTACACGATAATGCAGTGCTGCAAGCCCCCATGCGTGGCCTTGTCAGTGGCAGCAGCATCTAAAGATTGTAGATGTATGAAATATACCTATTTTATTAGGCCTCGCGTCCAAAAGTTAGAGGGAGGGACACACATTTTTTTTATTAAAGGAGCCATTATAAAAAGGGGTTAGTAATAATAGCTTACCTATTACTTCTACTGTTACTGCGCTATTTGGTTAGCCAGACTATATGATATTTTTTTCCATTAATCCCATTTGTTTCAAATTCCATAAACGTTATCTAAACAACTATCTATAGATAAGAGGCATCTGTAAAATTTTATATATCATATGTGGTCTTTAAATTTTGGTAGTAGATATCTGATAGGCACCTAACTAATACCTACGTATAGGCACCTACCTATCAATATTCATAGACCGCAGTCACTTTTTAAGAATCCTTTTTATCTTACCTATATAATTCAGCTCGTGTAAAGTTGCCCGTTGTACTTATATTGAATATTTAATTAACTTTAATTGCTTCCTAAATATTTTAAAAGATCCTGATTTTTAAATAGATTAAAGATAGGTGATTGTTTTCTATTTAAAAACCGGCCAAGAGCGTGTCGGGCCACGCTCAGTGTAGGGTTCCGTAGTTTTCCGTCCGTCACAGTAAGTGTCCCCACTTAAGAGTTAAAATAACACCGCCATGTAGGATATGAGTGTTCCACGTACAGCGACATCTATCGGCAAATTAAGTAAACTATTGCGCGGGAGCTTAAAGTATGGAAGATGATTTTTATGGGATAATTCTTTATTGCGTGAACCGATTTTTACCGTTTTTACTTTATTTGAAAGCACGTCATTTCATTGTGATTTTGTAGAAATTACAGGTACAATAAACGCCTGCTTATACGGTTAAATTACAAACTTAGTTCAGAAATTATTTTGTAATTTTTTTTCAAAAACTATTCAACCTATCAAGTTAAAAATAATTTTCCTAGAAAGTTTTTATAAAGTTCTACTTTTGGGATTTTATTCATATTTTTAAAACTTATGGTTCAAAAGTTAGAGGGGGGGGGGGGACACATTTTTTTTTACTTCTGGAGCGATTATTTCCGAAAATTTTTACATTATCAAAAAATGATTTTAGTAAACCCCTATTATATATATTATTATATTATTATAGGACAATCTTACACAAACCGACCTAGTCCCACAGTAAGCTCAATAAGGCTTGTGTTGTCGGTACTAGACGACGATATATATAATAGATATATACATATAAATACTTAAATACATGGGAAACATCCATAACTCAGGTACAAATATCTGTGATAAACACACAAATAAATTCCCTGACCAGGATTCGAACCCGGGACCTCCTGCTTCGTAGGCAGGGTTACTACCGACTGGGCTAGGAGGCCGTTCATTTTTAAAAACCTATTCATTTTTAAAAACCTATCCAACAATATATCACACGTTAGGGTTGAAATGAAAAAAAGAAACACTCCCCACTTTACGTATAGGGAAGGTACCCTAATAAAACATTTTTTCCCACTTTTTATTTTACCACTTTGTCGGCGTGATTGATATACATATTATTACCAAATTTCAGCTTTCTAGTGCTAACGGTCACTGAGATTATCCGCGGACGGACGGACGGACGGACGAACGGGCAGACATGGCGAAACTATAAGGGTTCCTAGTTGACTACGGAACCCTAAAAAGGTTTCTTAAAATACTTCCCAGTTATTAAGTAAGTTGTCAATACGAGTATAATTATTTTATACCTGTAAATGTATTAAAATGCAGCCCATATTTACATAATTTGTCGCCTCGAATTAGGCGCCAACCTATTCATTTTAATACCAATTTCATTTTTTTAAGTAGCCCAAATACAATTATTTAGCCGCCTGGCTAAATACATGCCACATTTTAAGTAAAAAAAATCACTTCTAACAACGTAAAAAAACCATGGCGAAGTCGAATATATACAGAGAATTTGTCGACCTTATAAGTTTTTCACATAGGTATATTTGTAGCAGTTTAATAAAGTGGACGGTAAACTGAACTTTTTTTCACTCCAACCCCATAATGTTGGGTGTCGTTAGAGAGGTATTTCAAAAAGAATAAGGGTTATGGATAAAACTAATACTTTCGTAAATAATAGCTCCGGAAGGTTAAAAAAGGGCGTCCCACTCACTTTAACTTTTGAACCGTGGGTCCAAAAATGTTGAAAAAAATAATGAAAGTGAGGCCTGATAAGTACTTTCAATGAAAATATATTGAAGAGAATCGGTTGAGTCGTTGTTGAGTTATAACTCAAAAGACGCCTAGTAAAAGGACGTAAGGGCCGCATAGTAAAATGACGTAAGTGCCGCATATTAATCCTTAATAAACGGCCTTTAAACGGATGTATTGTAATAGGCGGGCAACTACGGAACCCTACACTGAGTATGGCCCATCATGCTCTTGGCCGGTTTTTTTAACAAAAAATTGATTCCGTTGTAATTCCTCGTAATAGTTAATCCGCTCGTACCTAGTCACGTTTACAATCTAATTTTCTATAAAAAATGTGCCACTCCCTCTAACCTTGGGTTTGATCAAACCCATGAAAAATCGAAAAGTAAGCTTTATAAATAGGATTTTTAAAAGGCAATGAAAACGGGTTACTTCATATAAGAAAATGTATACATTGTTACCTATTAGAGACAACTACACGGAACGAAACCCTTAGCAATCTCAGCATAGCCCGACATGCTCTTAATCGGTTATTTAAATATATGAGTACCTAATTTAATCGATGAGTTAAAACTTAAAACTACAACAAAGCTGTAAACGAATGACAGATTCCTATTTTTTTTATATTTGCCGCTTTATTTTAGAATGAAGGTCTATAGGCTGATACTCGTAGCTTTGTTCACGCGTCAACTTGTACATAAATACAGGATACCTAAAGACAGTGGGATTAACTATAAAATATTACTGAATGTTAGTAGTTAAATACCGTCAATAGCCCGTCCCTAAACAAACAAACGTACCTGTTACACGTAACTATAAACCGTATCTCTTTTCGTATGGAACGACTGGGATACGATACGATACGATTCAACATATTTATGTTATTGTACCTACTGCTTTGAGTGATGTCAGACTTAGAGCAGAACGTCGCAGTAAACACAGGAAGCGCTTTGTCGTGTAAACTCTGTACCCGTCACGACCACGACACATCGGTCCCTTCGTCCCTTAAACGTATCAGATTGACTTAGAATTCACCGTATTCATAAATCGTAATCTTATTTTAACAATTGATTATATAAGTACATATTAATAATTATGAGGACATATTATTCAAAAAACGGAACCCAGGTATTTTTACACACTTTTATTTAGCTTCACTCTGTATAGGTAGGTATTTATTAATGTTTATGTTGTCGTCGTTGATGTTGATTCAAATCTTTAAAAAAATATATAACCACAAGTCGGTGTCTGATTGACGTGAAATTTGGCACATTATGTACTTTCGTAATTTATATTTATTTAATCGTATGCCTAAAGACAGAAGCATATACAGTTGTTCTTGGTCATTAGACAAGGCCTTAAATCTCACGTTTGGTTACATCTCAGGAAGGCTCTAATGAAATTATTTTTTTAATTTGAATAAGAAATGAAACAAATTATAACGAAAGTTATTTTATATACCTATTCGACATCAAAAAGAAAAATACTGTATCAGTAATTGGCAGTGTTTTTGAAAATAGGTTATTTGTGACACGTAACGTCAGAGCAAAGTTTAAAATATCTCGTCAGTTTTAAGATACGTCAAAAACGAACCCAACCAAAATATGTACATTTATATCGAAAAATGTGTCATTTCAGACCATTGTTTAAAAGTATATTTTAATAGCAGGTCTTAGTTTTTTCATAATCCGGCTCTACAGAATGGATATAAAAAATTTAAGAATCAGTAGCCGTTAGTATATGGAACAATTAGCCAGTAGGTATATAGAATAGGATAAAGTAAACCACCAGTCTAATGTCAAAATTAATAGAAACGAGCAATTTTAAATAAATGTATTTCCTTTCGTTCTGAAAAAAAGAAGAATGGAATGAATTTGCTTAAAATCGGGTTTTACATGGTAAATAGTCAGTTTAGAGTTAACATCTTTCTAAATCTTAGTCATCAATCATATATATACATATATATATATGTATGGTACTACCCGCCGCCCTAGAAGAAGTTGTTATATAAAAACTCTCCAAACCGTTTTCCCCTAAAAGAAAACCTTATTCAGTGCAAAAGGTACTACATTAATATGACACATCTGAACTATGAATATCCATTTACTGAGTTGCATAAAATGCCCTTAAAATAAAGGGTAAAGATGTCAACGCCGTCCAGCCCTCCACGACTTATAAAGTAGGTACTAGGTAGTCTAGACACCTTAATTTACGTAGTAGTAACAACTCCTATTCCTACTTCGTAGCTGTCACAAAAAAATCGGTTCAGACTGGGACCGAATTCAGTGTTGTCGACTTCTCAATGAATATATTGTAAATGGCTTATTGTTCGCTAGAAAAGCCGCATTATTGGATAATAACTTTAATAACCTGTGTCAGTAGGAAGCCAAGAATATCTGCGCAGGCGTCCCAATTGCGATGTTCCTGTCCCGGCGGTACCTACGACCGTACGACTCAGCACGGACATATTAACAGTCCTATTTCAGAACGCGTAGGAGTTACTTGTTGGTGATTTTATATTTGTTTATCTAAAAATAACTACACCTGAACAACAGTCTAAAATGACGCGTAGACTGGTCTTTTGTCATAATTTTATGTATAGCTGACGTAGAGGTTTGAACAACAATATGGCAACTCAACATGTTTCAACATGTCTATTCGCTGTATAGCTGTAGAACTTTTTCCGGGCAAAACCGTAATGGTGTTGATTTTTTTAAAATCAATATCGATAATGATATTGATAATTATTAAATTCAGATAATAAGTAGAAAAAAAAACATTTTTGTATAAGTACAGTTCGGTCACCCTACTCAGATTGACGTCAACTTGTCGCTTCCCATACTTACCCGCTGCTTACCTATGTCTAGAGACCATAATCATAATCATTTATTTCTTTGTAAAAACACAGGTATTTGAAATGATGTTACAATCGGTAGTGAATCACCATGTTTTTGCCATAAGGCGTACAAAACAAACAGTCAAACTAATGATAAACTAAATACTTAATATTAGAAAGTACTTTTACTAACAAAACTAAGACTATATAACATAATAATAACACTAGCACGTTCCGTGGTCGGGCGGGAAAGACATACACACTAGCACTATATTACATCAGGTACATTACGCAAACTTGCCGTGATAAACTGAGTCTTTCAAATATTCTTCAACAGAGTAGAATGCTTTCTTTACCAGAAAGTCATGAAGCATTTTCTTAAATTGTACTACATTTTTACAGTCTAAGATAGATTTTGGCAGATTATTATATATTCTGGGTGCCATTCCAAACGCACTTTTAGAAAACAAGGCAGTGTCAAATGAATACGTGCATATTTTTTCTGTGTCTAATGCTATTGAGCTTTTTTAAGTTACTTATGTTATTTTTACATATGTTGCTGATGCGCAAAGTGTGTCACTGAAATGAAAAGACATCTTCGATTCACCGAGATATATGTTTGTATATATAGCTCATTTCGCTCAGTTATTCTGGGGGCACGGTAGTGCCCCCGCCAAGTCGAGCGAAACAAATAACAAAGGCACGGCCCTCCTTCCCGAAGCCATTCAGGCCATTTTTGACCCCCCTCTAATTCTATTGTCGATAAAGCTTGAAGTCTGAAATTTCTGTGAACAAGAGGCTATAAACACAAGGAATATATCTTCCCAATATCATTGAATGTCAACATATATATATATCTTTAGAAATATTGTGAGTCGAAGTTCCTTAATTTCGTCACAGACTCACTGATTTACGATCATGGTATATGGGCATTTTTAGTATTTTTACTTAACTGTGTACCATTAACGGGTAGCAATCGTCACAAAACTGACGGTCATTGTCGAATCCCATACATAATGTCAGGAATGTGACGGCTAATCGTTACTGAAATAAGACTTAAGTCGTGCTTTAAAGTACAGGTTAAAAAAAAATGCCCAATCTAAGGTACTTCTAGGAGTCCTTCAAGCTCCAAATTTCAAACAGTTCTAGGGTTTAGGCTATAAAGCCTCATCAGTCGGATTTTCTAATTTTACAAACCGCACAGTTAACATTGTAATCCCATGCGATAACATAGTTATTTTGCCAATATTTTAGCTTTTTTACACTACATAATTAGATAGTATAGGTTAGGTACTTACAAAAAGGAATGAGATCCCACCAAAAACTTAAATTTTAGGTTTCTGGTACTATCCATCACTGAGCTAAGCTCGGTACAGACAGACGGACGGACAGACGGACATGGCGAAACTATACGGGTTCCTAGTTGACTACGGAACCATAAAAAGGAAGTTTTGATGGTTCCGCGTTTGTTCCCCGGTTATCTCGCACTTCTCGCAGGCAGATGACCAAGTGTGTACCTGACGCTTGAATTTGTAAGTTGCCTATTGCGTAATCAAATCAAGGCTAAGACTTTATACTTTGATTCTTAAAACTATTCATAAATTCGCTATACAGAGGAAAAAACAAGGTAATTGTGACCTAGAAAACTTTTTTATTCGTGCTTGCTAGATGACAGCATTGTATTGAATTTGCAAGATCATAGTAATACGAGTATCATTACTTTTGGATCACCCCTCGCATCATGCGCGATTAACGTTCCGTGGCAACAAACTTCAAGTTTTGAATTTTTAAGCCTTTTTTTACTGACAGAAATAGTTTGCTTACACATGGCTTACACTGACAGGAATATCGTAGACCGGTGTTGTCATCTTGATTTAGTACAGAAACCCATATGGTGGTGCACACGACAACAAGGGCATTATACGGATTTTAGTAATGACGGGAACTCCTTTTGCATAGTGAGACTTTAGGACCCATAGGCCATTTTTAGGAAGCAGAGCCACCTAAATTTATTGTGCGGTGGGGGTAAAAAGGGGGGGTTAAAATTTGCGCGACACATAGTTTTAGAACTATAAGTCTTAGCACATACATCAAAGGCAAGAATTGTTGAGAATTTCATGAAGAATATATCCTTTATTGGAAGTTTTGTGGTAACCTCAACCGTTTTTGTAAAAATATGAATGTTCCTACTTTTATGAAAAACAATTGTTTGGAAAACAAATATTTGTAACACATAATAGTGCAGATTTATCCAATAAAGATTTGGCTTGAAAGTCTCGTATCCAGGCCATAAATAAAATAATTATTTTTACCATAACCTGTTTTGACTAGATACTATTAAAATATTATTATTGGTATGGTATTTAACATGTATATTTGAGTGAGGTAAACACCCCGTTTCTAATAGTAGTTTAAATTAGTATGTTAGAAATCGTATATTAAACGGTTTCATTGAAAATAATGATGCAGGTAATGTAGGTAATCAAGGCTAAAATAATCGATATGTCCTAGATACCATTCATCACACCACTAGCTTAGCGTACCTAACCTGAGTTCATATGTATTATAATGATATTAAGCGTTGTCCGTTTATCAAAATTTCAAGCACCTTACGATTTTAGATTTTTGTGTGATCAATGCTCTAGCTACATTGATGAGAAGAGTGGTGTGATGACTGCTACCTAGAACGAACCAAATTATTTTCAAAAAAATCTTTTGAATTTACCTACGAAAATACTTTTTTTTTTCAAGTTGTTATGTTACTAAAACTGTCTAAACTCCGCTTACTTTATGATCCGCAATGCACTGTGTTCTACTTGTAAATCCCTTTCATTTGATACCAATATTGAGAGGGTTGTTAAGAAATATGTAATACGCGGTATTCTATAGCGGCGGCCATCTTGGATTTACAATGATACTGAATCTATTAAATTGTCATTGTCATCAGAACTTAAGGTGTGCACCAGATATCTAATCAATTTGTCACAGGACAAAGGTAACATTTCAACCACAAAATTATGAAGATGTCTGATGAAGCAGGTAGCTGTAGATATGCAGACTTGCATATAGTTATGTAAATATTAGTTGTAATAAATTAACTAATTTTCAAATAATTTTGTGTAATATCTAAGTAGGTATAACACAAACTTGTTATTGTAATTTTAAAGCGCACTATTCGCCAACAAACTGTCCTCAGTTGAAGATGTATACCTACCACTTAAGTTTTCTCTCTAAAAAATTAATGGGCCCTTATTGACAACCCGCAATTATGTACCTTTCACTTGAAACGGACACGGAAAACTCCTCTATTTGATTACTCTTTTCGATAGGGTAACTATAGGGTTACCATATTATTTTGTAATTGTAACCAAATAATGGTATTTGGTTACAAAAAGATATGGTTAACCTATTTTCAATGTTATGTCCCTGTCTAATGTCTTAGCAATAGAGATGAAATTAGCTTGATAAGGAAAAGTCATTTTGGGTTTTCATTTCGGTAAGCGCCACATTATCATTATCAGCAACAGCAGCCAGTATTAGTCCACTGCTGGACATTGGCCTCTCCCATGGCACGCCACTGTGCTCGATCTTCTGCTCTCCTCCAATGCGTACCCGCCAAGTGCTTACCTTTGGGTAACGCAATGATGTGATTACTAAATTGACAGTTTTTAAAAACAACCGTACCAAATCAATACTCGATCTGATACCCCTTTATTGGTAACCGGTTCCGGTATCCCCAAACAAACTCTTTATTTCACTTACGGACTATAACAAACATACAAAGGCAAGGTAAATAATAGCGTTTAAAATGGTTTACGTCCAATAGTTGTGAAAAATATTATTAGGCAACCATTAGAGCTCAAACCACATCGTTTTTCCTATATAATGAGGTTGTGGTTGAAAACAGGCCTGTTAATATATTTTTTTTCGTTAAAGATATTGCAACCAATATAGGATTTGTATACTTTTTATAAAGGGGAATAACAAGGCTTTATCATAAAAATATATTTTTTATGCTACGACCATAAATAAAAAAAATATAGGCATTTATTCAAAAAACTATCAAATATCGATTTCATATTTTTATGTTTTCTTAGTTTTATTATATGGAAAGGTATAAATAAAATACCAAAAATGAATTCGGCATCTTTGCTTTACACGAAAATAATATCAAACTTGACTATATGGCTCTATTTTATTTTTAATTAATTTTGGGGGGCACCCCCCACTTCGTCAAAAATTTGCATCAAAAATTTGATTGGCTCCCCTTCTTAAACTAATCTTAGAGCCTAAAGGACTAGCTCTGCAAAAGGAAATTCCATCATCATCATTTTCCGTATAATTAAGTGTACACCACCGACTAATATCGCCACGTTCAAACATGTGTGTATTTCAACTACATACATAATACTGTAGGTATTAGGGTTACACACCCATAGATCGAGTCCACTACATGCAGTCTTAAGAAGGCCACTGACGAGCCTTCCAAACGGATGCCGTTACAATGGATTCATCCAAATGGACGGCATCCAACTAATTATTTACACTTACGATCGACACATTTCATACGTCCATAGGTGCTCCAGCTTCACTCGCTTGTGTGCTTTATCGGTACCGTGTGCAAATGGATTTGCTACTACTGGGTTACTACTTTGTTTTTTACTGTGTCTATATTGGTATTTTGTCTTAAATAACAACAACATCTAGTTTAGCGCGGCATTTCTTTTATATTTGTTATGGTAGTCGTCGTTTGTGACTTGCCATAAACATGGATGATTCCGATAATCCTCTATTACCGACAAACAAAACAAAGTCTCGGCCTGACATTTTTACGATGAATTCGTTGTCGTGTCGTTACTTGGTTCCAAAGTCGCTACGCCGATACGTCCAAATGGAGTGGCGTGCTGGATTTCAATCCAAATGGAAATCCACGTTCAGGATGCCGTTTAAAAAATATTATACGTTTTTGACATTGACGGACCGATTTTGGAACGCAGCCACGCTATTTGGACTGTTGAGAGGCTCGTCAGTGCGCTCCCGACCCGTGGTCCAACCGCTATGTCCAGCTGATTGTGCCACGGGTAAGTAAAATAATCCGTGGTTCAACTGTCAGAATATTTTTTGTCTGTGATATATTATTATTACCCGTGGTACAACTGATGGGTAATTTTCCAACTAGTGTATGAACCGTCGCTATGTCCAACTGGTTGTACTACGGGTAACTAAAAACTATCCGTGGTACGACTGTCAGAATACTTTCGTTTTTTTGCTATATGAAGTACTGTCTATCTAAAGTAATGTCATGTACTTATGAAATCTTGTTCAGCTAAACAGGATAACAGGACTCTTGTTTTTTAGGCTTGCCCGTTGAAGGATTAAAAGTACAACTACCAACAACAATTTCCAAGTAGTCCAACTGGCTATGAAGTTTATTACGAATACAGTAAAATAAAGGTCAACGTCTGAACAATTTATTGCGTTTCAATAGATAAACAAAATTAAATTGCACCTCTGCAGAAAAAAAAATCTTTTGTGGAGTCTTGTCCTGCATCCCGTCGGGGACGGTCGCTTGCCTGCGAAAGCTATTGAGCTCATCAATGCCCGCCTAAAAACAATAGCGACCCGTCGCCGCACCAGATGGGTTAACTTTCGAGCCACAGCGACAGTACCGCGCTACTTAACTACCATAACAGCCAGTTACCTTTAGCTGAAGTGCGGATATTTACGTGAATAGTTTACATCCGCATATGTACGCGCGTTCATATAAATTTAACCAGTACCAGTGAGTGAAACCTAGTGTGGTCGGTCGGCGCGCACACCAAAATACCTCCACGGCTGTGCACAGGCCACAGCACCACAAGCAGAGCCATAGACCCAACGCAGATACAGTGTACCGCCTGCGGATATCGCCCTCCTCCACGCTACGGCAGTCTTGGGTGAGCCCTTTCCATACTATAGGTACCAACCAAACCAGAACTGTAACGATCGAGAACTTCCGTCAACCCCAACCTTACCTTAGGCCACGGTTAACGTCGGTAACGTCATCGTCTGCCCCTACACAAGCCTTGACTTTCCTGGAGGTAAATATTGTTTTGTAAATAAGCTACACCCCTGGGAGTTTCGTTTGGGACACCGACCGGGGCGGTCGTCCCTTCGTCCTCTATTGCATTCATAAAAATCCCAAAAGTTGAACAATAGACGGTTCTTACCACGTAGCACGTGTTAGCGCAACGCAACTGCCCGCCCGCGCCGAGGCAGTTTTAGAGAAAGTCGGTTCTAAGTATGCGTGGTCTATTTATGTGTTTTCGTTTTCCTAATTTCGCGAAAAATAATATAATCCAGATCCATTAAGCAGTGCACTGTGACTCGCCCTTACATTATTATACGTGCACCCGCGAGTGAATTTAAGTGAGTGCGCGACAGGCTCCGCTCGACTCTTCCACGCTTGACTGGAGTGGCCTGAGAGGATAAAGATAACATCATACAATGCCGCACATCGACGCGGGTGAGATCTTTCCATGGTTTACTGCTTATATTTGCTATTGGGGCCAGACCAATCTAGGTCTTCTTCTTCTTTCTCGTTCCCTCACTGCTGAGGATCGCGACCACATGTAGCTTGCTTCCATAATGTGCGGTCATAGGCCATGTGGACTGCACGGTTCAGGCTGCCGCTAGCCGACCTTTTTGCGGCGTACTATTTTAAGTAACTAAAGGGGAAGGGATCAAGCAAGGCCCAGAGAGTGCTCTGTAAGGGCCAGAGCCTGACTTTGGCTAAAACCAGTAGCTTCGGTATCCAACTAAGTAGTCTTCTAATTTTTTTCTATGATACCTAATCGGTATGTAGGTACTATTTCTAGTAAACTGAATTTAGCTTGGCCACAAGGGAAATAAGGGAAACTACGTGGATGACTGGACGTGTATAACATATACACGCGCGCACGGTCATACCAACGCCCAAAACTTATCTTAGGGCAACGAAATTTTGTTATCAAAAAATAAACGTGCGCAAGTTTGAAGTACAAATATCATATCTAAAACCACCCCATAATTTAAGTAACTAAAGTAAACATAAACTATTGGCTAGTTGAAGGGTCTGGAGACATTAGATGAGAGCATTTCCACGCAAGCATTGTTATGGCAACTCCTTCGCAGTTCGCAGAAAACAATAAGCTGCCGTCCAAAGGGTTACATGCGGAGGAGTTATAATCGCCACTTGCACAAATTCTAAAACGAGCCGCCGATTGCAGGGATCCATACAGAACAATATAATGACTAACTAAACAAAAAAAAATACTGACAAAAGCTTCAAACTTAAAGAGAAATATAATGTGCAATGAACACAACCATCGAGACTTTCTCCAGGAAAGAGGGACAAAAAAATAAACGTTTTTTGTCATGTTCGACGGACGCGCATCCGAGATCTCCAAACACGTGCGGTTGCTAGCTATGTTTCCATGAATTAAAGTGCAACCATTAAGTGTGCAGCATTGTGAATGTACTTATACACAAAAATCCATATTGGATATCAGTGGAGTGTTATTGGCGTTTTTGTGCGAGTAATCAGTACCTAGTGTGACAATGAAAAATAATTATATTCGTGCTAAAAGATTTAGATTAAATTTGCGGCGATTCTTTCAAGCGATGTTTACTTGTTCAAATGTTTATGGTCATATAATATCAAGTGAGTGCGATTCGTGTTTTATAATGAAGTTATATATTTTGTGTGTGTGTCTTGTGTAATACATCGAAGTTGTACTATTGTGTATTAAACAGTTCAATATGTATTTGAAAGTAATTCACATGTGGCTCACTACAGACTTGCGCCACACTATGCGACTACATTAACACCACACTACCAACCAACCTAACCACGCATACAGACTCTAATAAATAAAGCAACGTCTTACTTATAGAACTCTACTCCCTTCGATTTGTCCAATCGCAGGAAAATTGACTACCATTTCTACAGGCTACAAAGAAACAGTCAGCTGAATTTGCTCCGGCAAGCATTCGACAAGCAGCAATTAAGACAAAATGCGACAAGGCCACTCCAAACGCCAAAATCCGGACTTAGTTTAGTCAAAAATATATAATCGAGTAGCGTACAACGACGTAAATATTAATGAATAAAATAGTTATCGCACTTTCTATGGCCTACGGTCTTAAATCCAGGATTCTCACAAGCACCAACAGATCACAGCTAAGGAAATACGAACGACATACTATATCCTAAACAAAATGATAGACGCAACGTATCTAATGAACCGTCTAAAAAAATACATGAGATGCTGGAAGACAAGACGATAACGGATTAGGTACAAGTGCACAAACTATGCTATAGACTCATTGACTGAAGACCTATACGCACTTGCTGCGCTAAGCTATAGTCTACAACCCCACATGAAGAGCAAGTGAAAGAGTGAGACCTATTTTTTACTCATGGATTGGCTACTCGAACCAGAGAATAACTTGACCACAACCAGAAAATAACTACGGCTAACCTAGTCCAACTGCTAGACTACAGATCATAAGGCAATGAACGCAACTTATTTATACGCAGTCGCCATCCCTTCGTATATATTTACACACAGTATTTATCCATCTCCCTCACGCTGGGCACGATGCAAGTATTCGGTCTGGTTCTACCTCCTGTCATTCCTATTATCCTTGACTGCACAAACCCGACAGTCCCATCCTGTATTTATTGGCCCACCGGTTTCTCGGGCAGGAGGGCCAGCTGAGCATACCAGGGCGGCAGACGACGGGAAGAGCAAGCGAGGAAGCCCGGATACACGCCCTATCTCGGAGTGGGTACGTCCGGACAGAGGTCGTTAACCCGCCGTACTCTACACCTTTGACCGACGGCCTGAACCGTACTAGCACGTGTATTTGAGCTATCTCGGCAAATCTACTCGTCCCTCCCTCCCTTGTATGACCAGCGCCTCTGCGTCCTTGCAGCAGAACTGCTGGCTGGTGGTGTCACATGACGGTGACGGTGACGGTGACGGTTGTAAATAAGCTACACCCCTGGCTGGTTAATATTTATATGTACGCGCGCTTAATTCAACGCCGCATTTTATGACCCATGTGTATTTTTGCAATAGGGCAGGTGCGTCCATACCATATATTAGTTGGTGCACGCCGTGCACCAGTGAGTGATATTAAGTGCCTGAGGTCCGTGTCCACATCAACCGGGCTGAATTGCGTGCTGCTGCACCGCGCAGCCTACGAGCGTCCAACTGCTGTGACGCGGAGACAATTAAACATCTCCACCTACTTTAGTGGAAAACTCGGTGAACCCGCTCCTTTTCTGGCCTTAAGACTTCTTATGCATCGCGCTAAAAGGCCAAGCAAAAGACCGGCTCCATATAAATTACAGCAAATAAAAGTAAATAATTAAATTAACAAGAAAATACCTTGGGGTGTGCTTGGGCATATTAGGTATAAAACAAATAGCAGTTACTGAGATCCGTAGCTATTTATTTACGTACCTGCTTTAATAAAGGGCCTACAAGTAGCCTCTTCAATATCAGATAAGCATACCGAGCCTCCATGCTTCTATAGTCAATCAAAAATAAACAATAGTTAGCTATCAGACATAGTAATTAAAAAAAGGTGAGTGGTGACCATACTCGATTCCTGGTTCCCATTCTATAGACACTTCACAAAAACCCCAAGCGGTGAATAATTTTCATTCATTAATCAAACCCCTAAAACACTAGAATACCCAATTACGTCAAATATTAATAAAGTAGCTTTACTAGGCCTAAATACTATCCTCGTGCCGCCCAATGTGCAATAGAGTGTACAAAGTAACACTAGGCATTAACGCCCAGACTTTCGAAAAAATAAAATGAGGTAAACGCCCAGTGTACAGTACGCTGTACTTAAAAGCTTATGAAATGTCATTTTTTACTATAAAACATATTGGCTTATACATTGCACATTGGGCGTTTAGCTGAACTTGCGTTTTTTTTCTTGGGCGTTACGAGGCTATAACTACTTACTAATTAAAAAAAAAGAACGACCGGTAAATGGAGAGACTCGATTAGTAATAATTAATTAACCGACAATTTTAGGACTAATCAGTTTACGGCCATATAAAAACTTTTTACAAAAAAAAGATAAACCGACTTCAAAAATGATAAAATAAATTATTATATTATTTATATGCGTTACAAACTGATATGTTTGAAGTCGGTGCCAAGCCAAAAAGTTACAATACCGGTCAAATCAGCTTCAAGTCTGAAAATCACAAAACAGTTAATACGAACGAGGCGTATGTGTTCAGTGAATTATTCTCCATACTATAGAACTTATTCTGGTATTGACTGTACGTAGGTTTTCATTCTAGTACAGAAAGAAAATATAATCATGCGTCTTATGATGTTTGTTAATAAACTTGTTTACTAGTTGTCGGACTAACCATATCTTGAACGGAGCTCGTGCTTCGGTTTGAATTATTTATTCTACTTCATCTAAGGTGTTTTATCGAAGTGTAAAAGAATTCAATGGCTAGATTGATTTTTCTATAGTCAGACACACTGGGTGTGTGGGTCACACATTTTCAGTAGAAAAAGGCACGATATTTAAATTTTCTATGGTTGACCATACGTGTTTTTTATTTTTATCTTTTTCTGATTATTGACAAAGTAGACGTGTATCAGAGAATATATACATAGGTACCACATTTCATCAAATTGTATTAGTAGTTTAGACGTGAAAATGTAACGGATAAATTCACATTCACCTTTTCAATATAAGTAGGTATCGATATGTTTTGTGATTTTCAGACTTGAAGCTGATTTGACCGGTATTGTAACTTTTTGGCTTGGCACCGACTTCAAACATATCAGTTTGTAACGCATATAAATAATATAATAATTTATTTTATCCTTTTTGAAGTCGGTTTATCTTTTTTTTGTAAAAAGTTTTTATTTTTCCATTTTTAGTGGTTATATAATTATCATAATCGGACAACGGATCTCGCAATAATCGGTGAAGATATATAAGAAAAAGTTCATAATACGTAACTCAATGTAAGGAAAGTTCCACTTATCATATGTGGACTTCATCATTAGGTCCACTCCATCAAATTAGTGGTTTTCGAGAGGAAATGCTTGAGTTGCTTAAAAAAACAACCAAATCACCATGCATGTGCCTTCAAAAATTGAGGAGTTCCCTTAATTCGTCATGGATCCCATCATCAGAACAGCACCAGATTAATGTGGAACCATCTCAGAGGTAGTTACTTTCAGACAAAAAAAGAATTCCTGAAATCGGATCACGGGTCTCGGAGTAATCGCTGAACATCCCACATTAAAAAAATCATCATCATTATCATCAAAACAAATATCACAATGACGTTCACATCATCAAATTGGTGGTTTCCGAGAGAAAACCCTCGAGTTGCTTAAGAAAACACCCAAATCACCATACATATGCCTTTAAAAATTGAGGAGTTCCCTTAATTCGTCACGGATCCCATCATCAGAACAGCACCAGATTAATGTGGAACCATCTCAGAGGTAGTTACTTTCAGACAAAAAAAGAATTCCTGAAATCAGATCACGGGCTCGGAGTAATCGCTGAACATCCCTCATTTAAAAAAATCATCATCATTATCATCAAAACAATTATCACAATGACGTTCACATCATCAAATTGGTGGTTTCCGAGAGAAAACCCTCGAGTTGCTTAAGAAAACACCCAAATCACCATACATATGCCTTTAAAAATTGAGGAGTTCCCTCAATTCCTCATAGATCCCATCATCAGAACAGCACCAGATTAATTTGGGACCACCTTGGAAGTACATCCTTTCAAACATAAAAAGAATTATTCAAATCGGACCACGGGTCTCGGAGTAATCGCTGAACATCCTACATTTAAAAAAATCATCATCATTATCATCAAAACAATCATCATTATCAGGTCCACTTCATCAAATTCGTGGTTTTGGAGAGAAAACTCTCGAGTTGCTTAAGAACACACCCAAATCACCATACATGTGCCTTTAAAAATTGAGGAGTTCCCTCAATTCCTCATGGATTCCATCATCAGAACAGCACCAGATTAATTTGGGACTACCTTGGAAGTACATCCTTTCAAACATAAAAAGAATTATTCAAATCGGACCACGGGTCTCGGAGTAATCGCTGAACATCCTAAATTAAAAAAAATCATCATCATTATCTTAAAAACAATCATCATTATCTGGTCCACATCATCAAATTGGTGGTTTCCGAGAGAAAACCCTCGAGTTGCTTAAGAAAACACCCAAATCGCCATACATATGCCTTTAAAAATTGAGGAGTTCCCTCAATTCCTCATAGATTCCATCATCAGAACAGCACCAGATTAATATGGGACCACCTTGGAAGTAGACCCTTTCAAACAAAAAAAGAACTATTCAAATCGGACCACGCGTCTCAGAGTAATCGGTGAACATACATAAAAAAAAAAGCCCAAACCGAATACAGAACCTCCTCCTTCTATGAAATTGATGTCGGTTAAAAAGGGGCTGATCAACGAAAACCGTGCCTACGGCTACACCAAAGTCACCATTAGTAAACTATTTAACGTAACACAGTATATGTTCCCCATATTTACCGGTTGGGGGCGAGTACAATAGTCACGGGGACTCTTACGCCCTTTTGCTAGTCAAAATCCTTGATTTAATCAAAGTAAAATAACCACGCGAAAGTAAGCCAGTCGCCAACATCTGGCGGTCAGCTCGCCTGGATTCCCAGGCCTGGATTCGCATATGTACGCGCCGGATAGCAGAAACAGCACAATAAATAATCATTGTACAATTTTTACCAAGAGAATAACACTATAAACATTTATTTACCATCTGTGAGCTTAAAAAAAACTAAGGGACAAAGATTGACGAACGGGACCATCGACGCAAAAGAGGCCGCTTTCTCACGAAATAACACAGCCCAGGCCGTTAGGCATAACTGCCTACTGTCGTTGCGTTTGTAGATAGTAACATCAAATATCTGCCGACACAACCCTTATTCACCGTTCCAAGACAAAGACTCTAAGACCATAATGCTGTAGTAAAAAAGAAATTTTACAAGATATATTGCAGGCTATAATTACCGGCGCAACTTAGGGACTGCGACCGCACATGGCTAGCCAGTAAATTGTTTTGAAATTGTCTTCCCATTGTTGTAGTTAGCCTTTACTCCCTTTCTGTATTCCCCCCCCCCCCCCCCCAAGGCCACGTGCCAAACGTTTTTTCTTTCCCTTCTGTAAGCTTAGGCGGTAAGGTACGTTTATCATTTCAGCACACGATAGGCGCGCTACGGTAAAGTCCCGTTGCGACCAAACCGTAAGAAATTCTAAGATACTTGTTAGATTTATACAGGAAAAGAAAATAGATTGGAAAATAGCAAGATTAATGTATAAAATGGTCATCTCCCCCGGCATGTCATGCGGGCTAAACGTAGCTGCCCTGACTAAAGCCAACAGGTCCCGCCTCAGACGCTATGAAAGACACATCCTCAAGGAAATGCTTCTAGCAGCCAGGGATCCCCCTAAACAAAATATCAGCCAAATTTTAAAGGGGAAAACTATGACGAAAATCATCAAAGTCCGTCGGCTCTCATATTATGGTCATGTGCTCAGACGGGACAAACCTCATTTACTTCATGCTGCCCTGAACTACAGAGAGTGCGGGAACAAAAAGGACGTCCTATATATACGTGGGTAAACTCACTTAATCACGATATTAGAAACTACACCAACAGATCCCGCTCCTACTGGGAACGCCTATCCGCAAACAGAGGTCGCCTAAAGAAAGAAGCGGAAAAAAAAAAAACAGCCGGAAACAGACACCGAATCCCAACCAATGGAAAAAGACTACGTCACGCAAACTAGAACGGAGAACGTCATAAGAAGAAGGCATTAAACACCAGAGCAATATTCGCGGAATTTGTAAGGAACAATCCGGGGTGGGAAAGAAAGGGGACCTGGGGAGGGGGGGACTAAAGCAGTCACAAATTTATTATCTATTACTCACCAAGTATAGTATCTATCTACCCCACGCTGGCTTCACGATGCTTGTATTCGGGTCGGCTCCAACCTCCTGTCTCTCTTATCATCCAGACTGCAAACCTACACTCCAGACCTATTTACTTGGTATCCCGGTGTCTTGGGCAGGTTGTTGGTGCATGCGACAGGGCGGCAGAAATTGGTGCTTTACTGGTTGGGGGTTCCGAGTACCCGGTCCTATTTAGCATTTGTGGTTTAGTCGGAGTCGTATGATACTAACGCACTCGGCCGGCTCTCTATCGCTTATGCTGAACCAGGAGGGTAATCCGAGCTCCTAATGCCGTTTTGTCCTAACACCTCCTACCTCTCGTAGTCTCCTCTTCCGAGTCCTTGCAGAAGTACTTCTGGCTGGGATTACCACTCGTATCGTATCGTATCGTATCTGCAGAAAAAAAATCTTTTGTATTAAACATCTGTTTATCTTAATTTGTCAACGGCGTTGCCAACAGTGATATGTCCATTTATTAATTCTAATTGTACCTACATGTCTAATATAATCGTCAGTCACTATATATTGTAACCTTCTTTTTACACCAATTCGCTTCTTCCGCTGGATTCTCTTTGATAAATTGCCTACCATGTTTAGAGCATTTAACAGCCTTGACAAGTTAACAGTGTTTTTGTTAACCACTTTGTTTAAAATGCCATGAAAAGATTCGGCAAACTAAACTAATAAATGCAAGCTTTGACACTGGTGTCAATTTCTAATCATCATCGGAAATATCACACGAGGTTGCATTGCAATCATAGCCCACCCAATGAAGGAAAACTTAGAGGAAATAATTCGTGTATAGCCAAATTTTGGTGTAGTTGTAGGCAAAGGTATCTTACACAACATACTAAAAGTACCGATGGATGGGGGCGCCGCTAACAGGGAGGGGGGGGTGTGAAGGTCCCTTATTTTGGGTTTTCGTAAATAACTCGGTAACGGTGGCTCATACTAAAAAATGTTTTATTGCTTAATTTATCTACATATAATTTTCTATAAAAAAGATTCTTTGCACTTTTTTGCTGGGATCAATGTTTAATGAGATATCGCGGAAATACGATAAACACTTTTTTTTAACTTTCGGAGCTAATATTTACGAAAGTATTAGTTTCAACCAAAAATTGTTTTAGAATACCCTTATTTTTTTTAAACGACCTATCCAACGATATCCCACACATTAGGGTTGGAGTAAAAAAAAATTTACCCCCCCACTCCATGTGTACGGGAGGTACCCGAAAAAAATATCATTTTTTCACATTTTGTTTTAAAACTTTGTCTGCGTAATAAAAACACATACTCATACGGAATTTCACTTGTCTAGTACTAGCCATCACTGAGCAGGGTGAGCAGGGTGCCTACCCTTATAGTTTCGGCATGTCCGTCTGTCCTCGTCTGTCCATCCACGGCTTTGCTCAGTGATCATTAGTACTAGACGTCTAGACGGACAGATGGGGTCAGACGGACATGGCGTAACTCTAAGGGTAGGAAGTGAGGTAGCAGGGTGAGCAGCCTGCTCAGTGATGGTTAGTACTAGAAAATAAAAAAATCGTATGAGTATGTGTTTTCTTCACGCCGGCAAAGTTTTAAAACAAAATCTGGACAAATATTATTTTTTGGAGTACCTCCCATACACTTGAGGTGGGGGGTAATTTTTTTTTTACTCGAACCCTAATGTGTGGAGTATCGTTGGATAGGTCTTTTAAAAAACATAAGGGTAATGTAAAACAATTTTTGGTTGAAACTAATACTTTTGTAAATATTAGCTCCGAAAGTTTAAAAAAGTGTTTATCGTATTTCCGCGATATCTCATTAAACATTGATCCCAGCAAAAAAGTGCAAAGAATCTTTTTTATAGAAAATTATATGTGGATAAATTAAGCAATATAACATTTTTTAGTATGAGCCACCGTTACCGAGTTATTTACGAAAACCTAAAATAAGGGTCCTTTACACCCCTGCACCCCGCTAGCGGCGCCCCCATCCACCGGTACTTTTAGTATGTTGTGTAAGATACCTCTATCTACAACTACACCAAAATTCAGCTATACACGAATTATTTCCCCTATCAGGCAGTTAAGTGTCTTCGTTTGGTGAGCTATCAATTGCAGTTTAACACAATAATGGATAACCTTTTTGCCTTATGATAGTTGGTACATGGATAAACGTGAGTTTCCGTGGTGCAACAGTTGGACGACGGGTAAACATATTTTCTAGTATTGGACTATCGATAAATTTAGTGTTCCGTGATCCAACCGATCGGACTACTGGTAAACTTGCTTCTTCGTAGAACAATAGGTTGGACGATGGATAATTTTACTTACTCATGGTACAACTACTAGTTGGACATAGCGGTTGGACCACGGGTCGGGAGTGCGTCAGTGGCCATCTTTATACTCTGGTTGGTGCACACACAATATACATTGATTATAATTACACAATAACCATGTCAGCGAACGCTTCCGTGTATAAGTTCGTACCTCCTTGAGCCAGAACGTCATATCTTCATACGGGATTTATATCACATATGACTTTATAATTTAAATGGCAATTTGACAACTATTCAAATTTTATTAATCCATTCATTCATACAATTATGGATATCCATGTATACAATATAGACGGCAAATCCAAATATTTCTATAACGCTGGAGCCTTCGCTCAGAAACCATCGCATGTTTTAATAGAGCATATGATTGAGAAGTAACAGTGTAACATTTTTCCTCGCTCATTTCCATTGTGGCATCATAAAACATAAAAATCGGCCAAGTGTACGTCGAACTACGCATAATGGAGGCTTCAGTGGAATAAAAAAAAACAAATACCAAAAGATCGTAAATGTACTTTGGGGAAGGGAACCTGTACAGGGGGGCGATTTTTGAGATTCGAGCGCTCGAATTCAAGGAAATTCAACTCGAAAATTATCGCACACAAACGTCGTTTGTTGCCATTTTTTTCCGATGAAATTAACATTTTAATTAACCATGATTTTTAAATTCCCATCGCTGTGATTTTTAAACTTCCATTTCATAGTTTTAGAGAGAGTTTTAAATGTCAGATTCGAGCGCTCGAATCTCAAAAATCACTCCCCTGTCCTGCCCTCCCCGAGGAATTGCTTGGTGCCGGAAATATTTATGGTTCCAAAAATCGGTTTCTCTACTCCCGCCATGGCTTATCCGTACTTCGTTCTTTATTTATTACGCTAGTTTACCTCACAACCTCCTATGCGAGTCTAGGACCTCAACAGGCGGACAATGCGACGGCTATAGCGCTGTGGGATGACCAGCCCTTCCGTCACAGTGTACGAGTAACAAAGCACACAGTTTCATGGACAAGAACCGTTTCAACATAACACATTCGTCTTGTAGGGCCACCACGAAAGGTTGATAGCATTCTTCTAACTTCTGCTTCAGACATTGTGTTTAAATTACTTAAGAAGGAAAATTTTGCAGTCACCGTGTCATATGATATTTTGCGTCTTCTCAACTCGCTCAATAAATCACACAAATTGGAAAAAAGTATTTACTCGAAAGTGGTCACATCCCTGTAGTACCTAACACTTCTCTTTTGCGACTCTCGTCATCACGTGTCTTCCTTTTGACAAGTCTTTTTTGTGTGTGCTTGTATTCTTCGGGTGAATTATTTTCCCCTGCCTCTTCGAAATCGTCTAAACAATCTATTTTGTTTTGAATGATATTTATGAACGACTCATAAAGGTTAGGAACAACCTTCGAATCCGAGTTTACTTTCCCTTAGAGTACTTTTGAAGCTATATTAGACTGTTTCTAAATAGCTCGACAAAATTCTGATCCTTTGCAGGGGAACCTGTTTCCAAGGAATTTAACTGTTCAACAACCCCCGTGGTTTCATTTCTGACCAAAGCGGCATGGTTGCTAAAGTCGCCTTTTATAGCTTAAAGGACCGCTAATAGGTGTTTGATTCAAGACTGGAACTAGCATCGTCCTATTCATCGTTCTAATTCATCTCTTTATTAAAATAAATATTTAGAGTTTTGACATTCATTCTTTCGTAAAGAACATACATATAAAATGTTCGACTGGATCTCCATTGTCTTCAACAAACCTCAGGATTAATTAATGATTTACATACATGTGAGTTATCGGGGGTTGAATCTTCACCCGAGGAAAATAAATTAGTCCTCTTAGGTTATTTTTGTTGTACCATTATTTTAATAATTTCTTCATACGCTGCAAAAGGAAAATCAAATGTAGGTATATCTTTGCCAGGATTGTACCATATGTATAAAATTCGTCTTACCTGAAACGGATCTAATTCGGTAATTGCTTCTAAAAGCATTATAAAAAAATCCTTATTCGTAGATCCATATTTGTCTGTCGTTCCACGGAATGAATGGTCTAAGAGCTGGCCACGTCAGATATGACACAATAATGAGAGCAATGAAACCTGTCTAGTTAGACTGCCTTACCATCCTTATTGCTAGATCTGGGCATCTGGCAGCTTTTAATGGGTGGAGGTCAGAGTGACAGATCAACAAAGATTTTAAGTTGGAAAAAAGTAATACCAAAATAGGTAAAAACTGCCAAAGTTGTGTTTTTTTATAGAGGACAGGGCCTATATTTCAACATTAGATTAAAAACCATCGTCTATTATTGCGGAAACAAAAACAGTAGCCGACTAAAAATGCATTATACATCATTTGGCACTACTTTCCCCCAACAGAAACTTCTGGATATGATAAAGTCTAATTCATTACATAATTTACCATAATATTGCATCAAACCCAGAACTCTAGGATTTGTTTTCTTCGAGTTATTTGCTTTCTTTGACTTTACAGCTGCCAGATGTCCGGATCTAGAAATAAGCATAGCAAACTAACTGGAGGGGGTTGCTCTCATTATTGTGTCATATCTGACGTGGCCAGCTCTCCGTCTAGAAAGTCCAAGCGTAGCTAGAGATTACTGCGACGACGACATTGCGCCAGTAAATACCTACTTCTTTCATCCTCTAACGGCTCATATAATAATAATAGAATTATTCTCGAGAGAATTACAGGGCTGGTGTGTTAATACACTATGTCACGTGTGTGGAGACCGCAAGCCTGGCTGACATGCGATATTGTATCGCCAGGGGCACATACATATGTGACTCATCAGGCCAACGCATGACTATTTCATCTTGAATTAGCTTTACTAACAATCATAAAATATTGGCATGCGAGTCGTGATCGTCACCAGCCACCACCTAAAACTAAATGCAAACGCAGGTACTTTTTATAAAAAGAAAAACAATTGACTGATTAGTGCGCATCGCAGTCCAAGGTAAAAAAACAGATATTATAAACAAAAAGCGTCAATCTTGTGGCATATATTTTGCAAAAAAGATACAAAAATCGCAAACTTACATAAAAAAAGTGAAATCAACTTAGTTTAGGAACTTACAAGGCTGTACTTGCTGCTAAGAGAGATGCCAAACAAAGTTTATCAACCGACTTCAAGGTTTCGAAGGAGGAGGTTATCAGTTCGTCGGGATTTTTTTTTTGCAATTTTTTTTTACCGATTATTCGAAGACGGCTGGAACGATTTGGAAAATTTATTTTTTTGTTTGTTCACAGTTGGTCCCATTATAACCAGGTCAGGATCTGACGATGGGATCCTGGAGAAATCGAGGGAACTGTTCAAGGCATAGTATATCGTATCTGAAGGAGTCTGAGAACCTTGATATTTTGTGTTAAAAACTAAACAAACTATACCAGCTGATGAAAAGGCGTAGTTAAAGGGTTAAAGAGGTATTTCCCGTTAGATATATGGATACTACGTATCATTTTATGATTAATATGTACTGTATCTGTACTACAGTTCCATAAGTCACGCCAAATAGGTATTGAAGAAGAACAGTGTCACTTTGTAATTTTGAAAAATTAAAAAAAAACTTAATGGAATTATTTTCAAAATTGCTTTTTTGAGGTTAGATATGAGGATATTACGTATCATTTGTGGTATATTGTATTTTTTTTAAATCAGCCATATCGTGTCTGGAAGAGCCCAAACTTGGTATGTTTCGAAAATTATTTTTGTGTTAATTTAAAAATAAATGGCTGAAATGTAACGATGTGGTATATTTTTAGAATCGCCTCAAAATGACCTTTCATAAGATACGACACACGATAGGTTTCAGAAAAAAAAAAATCCATACAAATAAAAAAATGTCTCGGCATTCCCCTCCTAAGGGATTTTTTTTTAAGAACTGCGGGTCAAAAAATGTGTTTTGACCTCTAGTATGCGTGTGCCAAACGGCTAAACTGTACATCGATTTGCGGTGTTTCTTTGAAATTGGGCTTGTACGGCTACCACTATCACTTCAGGAGCTTAAATACCGCGAGCCATCCGGTTGCCTCGCGGTCACTGAAACTACGCGTCATTGCTCTGAATATATGTAATTTTTTTCCAGTGGCAGGAAATTATCTGGGTACTGGTGAGTAATGATTAACAGTCCATAGATTTAGAAACTGCAAATTTCTTGTAAGTAGTTCGCATAAGTTGTTTTTAAATGTGCTGGACTTCTGGCTTTAGGCTGTGAAGAAGAGGACTCTCTGATTGAAATAATTTATTAAATCTTTAAGTAGCTCCAGTGAATATGACAGACATTTTAGATATATTATCATTAGGTCATTTTTAGTACTCCATAGCCAAAATGGCAAAAACGGAACCCTTATAGTTTCGTCATGTCCGTGTGTCCGTCCGTCTGTCCGTATGTTACAGCCATTTTACTCGTAAACTATAAGACGTATCTTAATAAAAATTGCCGAAATAATATTTTTAGGGGGGGTGCCCATACATGTAACTAACTTTTTTTTTACCAAATATCAACATGTGGCATATCAATCGATAGGTTTTTGAAAATAACATTGAGGCTTCTAAAAACATTTTGTGATTAAGTGAATATTTGGGATTATTCCGATTTGATGGGATGATTTTTGGATTATTCCGGCATATTTTAGCAATAATATGAGGCCCAACTTTTTTAAGACTTCAATTTTTTTTATCAACTATATGCAGTTAGATATAGTGTCGTACTGCACTGTCGTCATGGCTAAGACTATATTTAAATAGTAGTAATAATTAATTTCACGTAGGTCCTTATGTGCCTGTATCAGAATAGAACTTTATAGCTGGGCAGCAAAGTTTATAAATATAACTAAATATAAATAACTCTAGATATAAATATTATAGGACAATCTTACACAAACGCATCTAGTCCCACAGTAAGCTCAATAAGGCTTGTGTTATGGGTACTACACGACGATATACATAATAGATAGATATAGACAATATAGACATAGAAAACTCAGGAACAAATATCTATAAACACACAAAGGGCATTTACCTTACCAGGATTCGAACCCGGGACTACCGACTGGACTAGGAGGCCGATAAAGAGAAATTTCATTGTTATTAAAGCTACAGCTGGATCTACGTGAAAATACTAAATATCAGGGTATGAGGTTGGGTTATTGATTGATGTTTTACAAAACGTATCAAACAGCATAGTTTATAAGCTTGTTGAAATAGGCCGGAGGCTTCGTTGTTTAGTTGTTCCATCGTGGTGGTGTGGTGTGGGGTGCCTGGGCGGGCGGGTGCAGGTCACGGCAGTGCTCGGACGAGCGGCGCCGCGCCCGCCCGCGCTCACAACGGTTCTCGAATTCCTTCAGACTCTTCTGTAACGTTTCGTAGTAAGTATATAACATATATATGTATTACTTTGTGTTAAATTTGTTGAAGATCTACGCTTAAGAGAGTTGTTTCATGTATTCAGCTATTACTGCTTGTGCCACTTTTTTCAGTTTTATAAGCGGCTGTAACAGGTGTTTCGCAACACAATTTTACGTTTTGATATCATACATTATAGCTGTTGAAATGATACCTGTCACTACCAAATTTGAATATAAATAATAAATAAATATTATAGGACAATCTTACACAACTCGACCAAGGCCCACAGTAAGCTCAATAAGGCTTGTATTATGGGTACTAGACGACGATATATATAATAGATAAATATGAATAAATACTTAAATACATAGAAAACACCCATAACTCATGAATAAATATCTGTGATAAAAACCACAAATAAATGCCCTGTCCAGGATTCGAACCCGGGACCTCCTGCTTCGTAGGCAGGGTCACTACCGACTGGGCTAGGAGGCCGTATGAAATTAAACACGTTGTAGTGCGTAACTAAATATCTATTTAAGCATTTTTCATATTGGCATAGGGAAAATAGGCCTCGTTCATTTACTAGCTAGAGAATCATTAAAATAATATCTAATTACAGAAATATCAAAACTTGTGTGTAAACTTTTTTTGCTGTAAAGCCGGTAAAATGTAAGTTGGACTCGCGCCGTAAGGGCATCACACTATTTTACAGCTTTTTTTAAAAGAGTGAGTCACGCTTACCTTTCTTATAAGTTTTCCAGTATCTTAAAATTATAAGGTAACTAGGAATGTACTTGCCGTATACCCTTCATATCGAGAGTTCTAAACCAGGAGAGACCCTGAGTATCATTTCCCCTCTGTCAAAAGTATTGGCGGAAAATCTAGTACATCTATAAAAACTATTTCAATAATCGATGTCACGCATTTTCGTCATCGCTGTCAATGGATAACAAGCTCCGTGAAAATGCACTTATGCGCTGTTTTTGGATGTAAAAAATGTTATATTTCGTCTAGTTTACAAAAAGATGAAATACCATTTCAGATGTAAGTACAGTTTTACTTTATTTATCATTACTTTCGTAATAAAAGATTTAACCTAAATCGAAAATCAAGCTTCGTTTACAGAATCGATTCAAAGACAATCGTTTTCTTTCTGACGGGCAGTAACTATTTGACGTTTGACACTTCTCCATATTTAACGCGCTTAAGGATTGCTGTCTTCTATATTTTGTTTGAAAATACAATCAAAAATGATCCTTGGCTTTTTTGTTTGACATTTCCAAAGACTGCATCCAATAATGAACCATATGTTAACATCTGTACAGTCGACTATCTATTGCTCCATTTAGTGTTATGAAGTATAAAAAGAATATGTCAAATATGTTTGGTGTTTTCAAGTCAAAGGTACATCTTTGTCGGTTGTCAATAAAGCGTTGCTGCCATACAAATTCATTTAGAAATAAACTGTATTAACAACCGACAATGATGTACCTTTGACTTGAAAACTTCACATGCGTGCTACCTCGCCCCCCTCAGATTTTGGCAGACTTTTTTGTTTGGAAAGATGAGGCGAAGCGTACTCCATTTATAGAGCTGACTTACTTACGTGTGCAACGTGTGTTTCAAGTCGAAACACACGTTGAAACTTTGTTAAGTTGATACTTTCAACTCAACCGGGTTTACTCTTCTTTAGCATATTAGCCGTAACAGACGGACTGATGTGTGACGGACGGACGAGTGATCCTGTAAGGGTTGATTTCCTTAGGTCCTACGAAAATGGCCCTATTTTTACCGGGTGACCTAATACTAGAGCTAATTTGCAACAAATGAGTCCCTATCAAGTGTGGCTCAACACACTGGTTACTGATATAATTAAACATATAAAATAAATAAAAACATATAACATAGCAAAAAAAAAGTTATTAATGTGATTTTACTCATCGGGTAACGTACTTTTGATATCAGTTTAAAGTTTTCTGATATTTGTTATATTTACGAAATATTCGCCTGGCGATTACACCCTGTATTCTGCATTTTTAACAATTATTTGTAGAATAAATGAATTGTACGGACTAGCTTTGTTTTCGCTCGAGTTCTATTATGTGCGGTATCATTGGATAGGTCTTTCAAAGAGAATCTTCTAAAATATTTTTTGTATAAAAGGAACAGCTTCCAGTTAGTTTTGACCCCCGGTTTATAACAACTTATTTGTCGCAAATTAACTCTGGTATTAGCTCGTTGAAGGAATACATCGAATTAGAACTCACCCGGTATAAAAAAAAAGGCTTTCCAATGAATTTAAATATCTGTAGATTAAAGATATAATTTGATTTAGTTAATCCCTACCTACACTCTAGAAGAGAATTAATAGAATCGACAAATAAGTAACACAAACAGTCCAAGTAAGTACGAGTCGGACACGCGCCGCGAGGGTTCGTATCTCACACAATTTGTTCTCACGCTTGACCGTAGACTCATTATAGACCGTAGATTTATAGGTATAGGAATATATTCTGCATTTTTTCGAAATATTAGGCTCAGCAGTTGTTATTGAGGGGGTGGGCGGGGGAAAGTTGTATGTATCACTTTATTGCACATAAACAAGTAGGTATAACATAAAAACAACAGTAACATATATAAAAGATATGCACAAAGGCGAGCTTATCCCTGGCAGGGATCTCTTCTAGCCAACCAATGGTGAAAGACAAACTATGCACAAACTATACCAATAAAAAGTTCCAAAACACATAAAGCTGCAGGTAAACATGAATAAATATATAGGTACATTCATGTACCATAAAAATACTTCAACTACATACATAATAATATTATATACATTACTACCCAAGTAACACAGGAAGCATTATAACATATGAATAGTTAACATATTTCGAACTTAAGGACCGTATAAACTCTTATATACGTTCACCGAGCAACTTGTCGCATTATATGATGCTTTGAGCTGTCTAACGGTTGTATAATGGCATATCTAAATGCTTTTGTAAAGCCTTTGGCTTTAGTGCAGCAAACCACAACGCAACTGTACAGCTTTCGACTGTTTAAAAGCACTTAAGTGCTTTCGGTTCTACAATAGCATTATATAATGCTTTAAGCTGTATAACGGTTGTATAATGGCATGTATAAATGCTTTTTTAAAGCCTTTAGTTTTAGTGCAGCGAACCAAAATGCAACTGTACAGCTGAATGCTGTACAGTTGCGTTTTGGTTTGCTACACTAATGCTTCGGTGTGGTTTAGTGCCTTAGGTTCTACAATAGCATAAATAAATGCTTAATGCTGTTTATGAGCATGAATATTAGCCATTATAATGCCACGTAAATCCGGTATATAGCTTTCAGCTGTTTTTAGTGCTTTAGGTTCTACAATATAATTTTATGATGCTTTACGCTGTATAACGGTTGTATAATGGCATATGTAAATGCTTTTGTTTAGCCATTAGTTTTAGTGCAGCGAACAACATGCAACTGTACAGCTGAATGCTGTACAGTTGCGTTTTGGTTTGCTACACTAATGCTTCGGTTTGGTTTAGTGCCTTAGGTTCTACAATAGCATAAATAAATGCTTAATGCTATTTAAGAGCATGAATATTAGCCATTATAATGCCACGTAAATTCGCTATACAGCTTTCAGCTATTTTTAATGCCTTAGGGTGTACAATAGCATTTATAAGTAGGTAATACTTTCCTAATGCAGTATAATAGCAATAATATAAACCATTATAAAGCCAAGTAATTCACTATAAGGGGCTGTTCATAAATTACGTCATTTCATGGTATGACGTAGGAGGGGGGGGCGGTCATTCCGAAGATCACATCAATGTGTAAAAAAAGGAATGAAAGTCGTGTTTCTATAAACTTTTAATACTATAAAATATTATCTACTAAATAGTTTTTTATTTTACAATTAAGCTTAAAACGCATTTTTTTTAATGACGTCACTTTATTTGGCAGGGGGAGGGTTGGATGATTTTAGGGGGGGGGGGGTAAAAATCATCAAAAATTTATGACGTAATTTATGAACAGCCCCTATACAGCTTTTAGCGGTTTTAGTGCCTTAGGTTCTACAATAGCATAAATAAATGCTTAATGTTGTTTAATAGCATAATTATTCACTCGTAATGCTGTAGGCATAAATAAGGAATTTTTTAAGGGTGACTGAGCTGCTATTGGACTAAGAGCTAGCCACGTCAGATATGACACAATAATGAGAGCAACAAAACCCGTCTGGTTAGATTGCTATACTATTCTTATTGCTAGATCCTGGCATCTGGAAGCTTTTAATGGGTGGAGGTCACAGTGACAGACTAGCAAAATGTTTTAATTGGAAAATAGTAATACCAAACTAGGTGAAAATTGCCGAAGTTGTCTCAGTTATAAAGGACAGGGCCTATATTTTAAGGGGCTCCCTGGCGCCAACGACCTTAGATCTGATTCCCTTAGTTTTCTAATGATTTATATAGCTTATCATACTATCAGTAACGGCTTTAAACAATATAGTATCCTATATTTACTTCAATATTCATTGTCTTCGAGATATTTGACATCAAAGTCGAACCGGTTTAGGCTAAAAAAGTAGTTTTATGGTCATAAATTTTGTTTTACTTAGTTAAAAATTAAAATCTCTCTACAGTTTTTAGAGACATCAAAGAGGAACCCTAATATGTAGATTACGTATATGTAAGATTCTTTACACCATTCGAATATCGATAAAAGTGTTTTTTTGGATCATATTTTATAAATATCATTAAAAAATAACGGCTCATTTATTTCAAGATCCGGCTCTACAGAATGGAGATAAAAGATTCAAAAACCGATCGTCGTTTGCCTTATAATTCTATCTATAGTGAATATGTTGGAATATCGACTCAAAACTGGTCAAAAATCGATAAAAAAAAACGTTAGACCAAAAAATATTGTGTATTATTACTTGTATGTATTATTATCAGTTAAAATTTAATGACAAAATAGTTTTGGGCATTTATAGATCACCCTCAAATCTAGATGCGTCTAGATTTATAGAATCATTAAGTAGCCACCTAGACACTATAAATTCATGTCGAAATATAATAATAACAGGAGACATAAATATAAATATTATCTCACGCATGCTAGAAACTGCACTTGAAGCAAAAAACAGACAGAACTACCTCGACATGCTTGCTACCCATGGCTTATTACCCGGACATACGCACCCGACGCGAGCGAATAGCTGTCTTGATCATTTCATACTTAAAATTGGTGATCGCCAAGCACCCGCCCATGTAGCTGTCTTAAATACATCCGTCACCGACCACCAAACTGTGTTATTGGCACCCAAGCGCCTTAACATAAAGGACAAGATCCAAAAAAAGGTCGAAAAAATAGACTTCAAGGTAGCCTTAGATAACCTTAAAGCTAAAAACATCGAACAGCTCCTCTTTAGTAATGACCCTCACTTCGTTACCCAAAAATTGATATATAAACTTATGTCCTCACTTGATGAAAGTAAAGTAGTCACAAACGTCCCAAATAAACTACGCAACATCAAACCGTGGATCACACCCGGCATACTTCGATGCATTAGAAACAGAAACAAGATGCAAAAAAATCTACGTGCCGACCCCACTAATGTTATCCTAAGTATCACGTACAGAAGATACCGGAACTACTGCAACAAACTAAATAGGAAATTAAAGCAAAAATATGATAGAGAACTACTAACTAAATCATCTAAGGACCAAAAGGCACTGTGGAAAGCTATAAAGAAAGTGACTAACTATAAATCCACTAAGTCACAAAACATACAACTATTGAGCTCAAAAGCGTCTCCATTGGAATCAGTTAACTATGTTAATAACTTTTTTTCTGGCGTAGGTAAAAACTTGGCAGAGAATATCAGTACTCATATGTCAGTTGACAACTTTGGGTCTGGCCTTACTTCACAAACGTTTCCCTCGTCTTTTGTCCTGTTTGACTCAGACGTGCAAGAAGTTGACAATGTCATATCTAGTCTTAAGGCAGATAGTGCCCCTGGATGGGATGGTATTACCGTTCGTTTCCTTAAGTTTTGCCGACCCTTGATTGTACCTATCCTGAATCATTTGGTTAACCTTTGTTTTGAGTATGGAGTCTTTCCTGGCCCACTTAAACAGTCGATTGTAATACCTGTGTATAAGGATGGGGTATAGATAGTGCCAACAACTACCGGCCGATTTCCATATTACCTGCCATTTCGAAAGTGTTAGAAAAAATTATAAACAATAGACTTAAATCATACCTTAACAAATTTAACATCCTTGGAATCACAATTTGGTTTTAGAAATGGCAGATCAACGGAAGACGCTGTCCTGGCTCTCACCACCCAGATCACTAAGCAAGTCGACAATGGAGATAAGAGCTTGGCTGTGTTCCTGGATCTAAAGAAAGCGTTTGACACGGTCTCTCCTCCCATCCTCCTTAACAAACTTGAACGTATGGGGATCAGGGGAACGCCGCTGAAATTACTTCAGGATTACCTGTCTGACCGCACACAAAGGGTAAAGATAGACGACTATGTTAGCCAGGAGGAGAAGATCACCTTTGGCGTCCCTCAGGGAAGCATACTTGGCCCTACTCTCTTCTTGATTTACATTAACGACCTAACAAACATTAAAGTCGAAAATGGGTTCGTTTACTCCTACGCAGATGACACGGTGGTTATTTTTAAAGCAAAAAACTGGCAGGCTGCGTACGGCTACGCTGAAAGAGGCCTGCAGAGAATTTCCTCATGGCTTCGATTAAACTTTCTCACGTTAAATGTTGAAAAGACAAACTACATGTGCTTTACCAAATACCTAAATACCCAACCACACTCTGACCTAACACTAAAAATACACTGCTGTGACCAAAGCCGACCGGCTGTAGCTTGCCATTGTGCAAACCTTACTAAGGTAGCGTCCACTAAATACCTTGGGGTTATTCTGGACCAGCGTCTGAGTTGGCACCCACATATTGAATATATCAACACTCGTATTAGAAAACTTATATGGGTTTTTAAAATACTTAGGCATGTAGCTAGCAAAAATCTACTGGAACAATTATATAAAACACTCGCTCAATCAGTGATAAGCTATTGTATTATAATGGGGGGGGGGAAGTACAAAAACCAAGTTTTTGCAAGCTGAGCGTGGACAAAGAAGCCTACTTAAGGTAATGTATAAACTCCCGCGAAAATACCCGACTATTGCTTTATACAAGAAATGTAATATGTTAAGTATGAGGAAGCTATACGTGTTGCAAACTGTTCTCAAACTGCACAATACACTTAACTATGATCCATCATTTTTAAATCGGAGGAGAAAACATGTAGTAGCCCCATATTGGCCAACCAACTCTCAGTTTGCAAAAAGGCAATACAAAGCTAATTCATCGAGAATATATAACAAAACAAACAAAGTTCTCAACATCTACCCAATGAAACACTCAAAGTGTAAAGTACAAGTTTCAGAATGGTTACTATCGCTTACATATGATGCCACTGAATCGCTTGTTGTGGTTTAAAAAGGAAAATTACAAAAATAAACAGACATACACACCCACGCGCGCACACACACACACGCACACACACACACACACACACACACACACACACACACACACACACACACACACACACACACACACACACACACACACACACACACACACACATATACACCTTATCTTAATAATAACAGCTTGTATTAATGGGTATAAACCTTAACTAATAAATAAGTAAGTTTTTGAGTATTATATAGAGTCTATAAAACAGAGTCAAAACTATATACTATGAAAATTGTTTTCAAATTATACCTAGCTATAAAATATTAGTAATTTAGTAATATTATGTTACTCTGGAAAAATATTATCACTATGTCAGCTTTTCGTTTTACGTTTATGTCTAGTAAAATAATCTTAAAAAATGTTCATAAATAAATAAGTTGTACTTAATTTTATATTTTGTTGTATTTATTTTATTTATTATTATTATTATAAACTGTACCAGGACTAATCCGTTTGGAAGGAGCGGTATCTCCTAACACAAGTATTATTATACTTACCAGGAGGTACCTGCCGCAAGATATTTTTGTAAACCTGTGGGATACCAATAAATATATTTTGATTTTTTTTGATTTTTTTTTATTACCATACATCGGGGTTTTCGGTGCGGGAATGTTTGACATTAGCCAAAGAGTAGGCATTAACTTAAAAAACAGAATGTACTCTAGCACGTTTCTACCTAATGAATAATTGATCGAAAAAATCATAGGTATATACAATTTATATGTAATAGCTGACTATTATGTATATATATTGTAGGTTCATATACCTATGATTTTTTTCAAGTATTTTTTTATTAATTCATGTAATGACTGATCATTGTCAACCTCTTCAGTTAATCAAATACTTCATAAATATCGGACGTCAAGATTAATATTTGACACTTATTATACCGTGTCTTTGTCTTAGGTAGATCTAGTTAATAAATTTCGGATATGCAATTGCATTTTAAAAATACTAAGTATATAATAGTCAATGCAAACATGCCTCTAAGAAAAAAAGCTCGTATCATAGTGTGTAAGCTATTCACAGAGAGGTAGTTATTCATTAGGCATAATATGATATTTTCTCAGACTAACTCTCAACCTATCTGTTTATCTCTACTCTTTCTCAAATCGTTCCCGCACCGAAAACCCCGATGTATGATTATTACGGAAACAAAAACAGTAAGCGACAAACTATGAACTATATTTTATTATATATCGTTTGGCACTTTCTCCCAGCATAAACTTTTGTATAATTTCTCTTAATATTGTATAGTATTTGTATAGTTTCTCATAATATTGCATCAAACCCAGATCTCTAGGATTTATTTTCTTGAAATGGTTTGCATTCTTTGACCTCCACCACTTTAAAGCTGCCAGATGTCCAGATCTAGAAATAAGCATAGTATACCAAACTGACTAGAGGGGTTTGGTTGCTCTCATTATTGTGTCATATCCGATGTGGCTAGCTCTCCGTCTATATAGACCAACGCCATTTTGTAAATAATTTATAACCTAAAAATAAAATCATGCGGACCTATTTATACAAGGAAAATACCTATATAATAATGAAATTACTTAATTTAAGACTGCTCAACCAACACTATTATGTTAATAATGCAAAACTCGTTCTATACGAGGATTACACAATTGTTTTGTTTATTTGACGCATATCTTTTTATAATATTTTATAGCAAAACCACAATAAATATAGGGCGCGTGAAACTTTTCAATGAAACTTATATACACATTTACAGTAAACTACATTGCGCAGTAATATTTGAAGGATATAATAACGTAAAAGAGTCAAAAACTTTTATAAATTTTGTTAGGATGCAAACAAATATGACGTGTCACTCATTCAGTTTTTTGTACCGTCTTCGTCCATTTTATATTTCGAGACAAAGTAGTTAAATCACAACGTTCATTGTATTATAACATTTGTTCCGTCGGTGTTAGAGACGTTTTTGCATTGACGTAAGGTTTATTTTACTACACTCTTATGCTAGTATAATGCTTTTGTATTGCGATTGGCAAGTTAATCGAGAGTACTTATGCTTCTTTACTGCGATTAGCAAGTTTTTTGGCCGTATTAATGCTTCTTTAATGCAGTTGGCAACTTAATAGAGCGTACTAATGGTTCTTTAATGCAATTGGCACTTTCTATGACAACGATAATGCTAATAGCGCAGACATATTGCGCTTGTAATGCTATTAAATGACCTGTATAGGATCTCAAGCTGGGTAATTCGTGCCCATTTAAGACCTATATCAGCACTATAAACGTTTATAATGCTACTATAAAACGAACTGAAAATGCTAAAAGCATACAGATATGCGGTAAGACGGCCGTTATACTGTTTTGATGTGCTACTTGGGTATACACATATAATATCAGACCATGTTCAGTTGTTTGATTTCGCTTTATTTCTTGACTTCAAAACTATTTATTTTAAAATCATAATAAAATATAGTTATTACAAATTCTCACAGCAAGTCCTTTCATTTGATATAGATTTCAATCACACGGTAAAGTTAGTAAAAGCTAATTCACCCCCCAAAAGTACCCCTCCCCCCCTCCGTTTTCACAATTCGTTTATTTTATTTACGTTACACGTTAGCCTTTGTGTCGACGACTTATATATGGGTACACTGTACAATCATGTCTGCTCAACCAGTCCAGTGGTTTCGGAGCAAATTGAATGTGTGACAGACAGACAGAATCGCACCATAAGATTTCCTTTTTTAGGGTTCCGTAGTCAACTAGGAACCCTTATAGTTTCGCCATGTCTGCCCGTCCGTCCGTCCGTCCGCGGATAATCTCAGTGACCGTTAGCACTAGAAAGCTGATATTTGGTACTAATATGTATATCAATCACGCCGACAAAGTGGTAAAATAAAAAGTGGAAATAAATGTTTTATTTGGGTACCTCCCCTATACGTAAAGTGGAGAGTGATTTTTTTTTTCATTTCAACCCTAACGTGATATATATTGTTGGATAGGTATTTAAAAATGAATAGGGGTTTCCTATAATTATTTTTTGATAATGTAAATATTTTCGGAAATAATCGCTCCAGAAGTAAAAAAAATGTGTCCCCCCCTCTAACTTTTGAACCATAAGTTTTAAAAATATGAAAAAAATCTCAAAAGTAGAACTTTATAAAAACTTTCTAGGAAAATTATTTTGAACTTGATAGGTTGAATAGTTTTTGAACAAAAATTACAAAATGATTTTCGAACTAAGTTTGTAATTTAACCGTATAAGCAGGTGTTTATTGTAAGTACCTGTAATTTCTACAAAATCACAATGAAATTACGTGCTTTCAAATAAAGTAAAAACGGTGAAAATCGGTTCACGCAATAAAGAATTATCCCATAAAAATCATCTTCCATACTTTAAGCTCGCGCGCAATAGTTTACTTAATTTGCCGATAGATGTCGCTGTACGTGGAACGCTCATATCATATCCTACATGGCGGTGTTATTTTAACTCTTAAGTTGGGACACTTACTGTGACGGACGGAAAACTACGGAACCGTACACTGAGCGTGGCCCGACACGCTCTTGGCCGGTTTTTTAGATAATGTAAATATTTTCGGAAATAATCGCTCCAGAAGTAAAAAAAAATGTGTCCCCCCCCCTCTAACTTTTGAACCATAAGTTGTAAAAATATGAAAAAAATCTCAAAAGTAGAACTTTATAAAAACTTTCTAGGAAAATTATTTTGAACTTGATAGGTTGAATAGTTTTTGAAAAAAAAATTACAAAATGATTTCTGAACTAAGTTTGTAATTTAACCGTATAAGCAGGTGTTTATTGTACCTGTAATTTCTACAAAATCACAATGAAAAAACGTGCTTTCAAATAAAGTAAAAACGGTGAAATACGGTTCACGCAATAAAGAATTATCCCATAAAAATCATCTTCCATACTTTAAGCTCGCGCGCAATAGTTTACTTAATTTGCCGATAGATGTCGCTGTACGTGGAACGCTCATATCATATTCTACATGGCGGTGTTATTTTAACTCTTAAGTGGGGACACTTACTGTGACGGACGGAAAACTACGGAACCCTACAATGAGCGTGGCCCGACACGCTCTTGGCCGGTTTTTTAGATAATGTAAATATTTTCGGAAATAATCGCTCCAGAAGTAAAAAAAAATGTGTCCCCCCCCCCTCTAACTTTTGAACCATAAGTTGTAAAAATATGAAAAAAATCTCAAAAGTAGAACTTTATAAAAACTTTCTAGGAAAATTATTTTGAACTTGATAGGTTGAATAGTTTTTGAAAAAAAAATTACAAAATGATTTCTGAACTAAGTTTGTAATTTAACCGTATAAGCAGGTGTTTATTGTACCTGTAATTTCTACAAAATCACAATGAAAAGACGTGCTTTCAAATAAAGTAAAAACGGTGGAATACGGTTCACGCAATAAAGAATTATCCCATAAAAATCATCTTCCATACTTTAAGCTCGCGCGCAATAGTTTACTTAATTTGCCGATAGATGTCGCTGTACGTGGAACGCTCATATCATATCCTACATGGCGGTGTTATTTTAACTCTTAAGTGGGGACACTTACTGTGACGGACGGAAAACTACGGAACCCTACACTGAGCGTGGCCCGACACGCTTTTGGCCGGTTTTTTCTATTTTGTTACGGAACCCTAAAACGACTTCGTGCTGTTTTAATTAAACGGGAGTCGGAAAATCTGGTATTATAGAATTGGTAAATAATATATTAGTGTTTGTATTCTCCAAGATGAAAAAACGAGATTACTATATACGAGTATTTCTTTTATAAGTAGGCATATATTTGCCAAAAAGAAATTAAGTCTAACTCCTGTTTTATTTAACAACACTAACAATGCTTTAATAACCCTTAAATTAAAAAATATTTTTGTCAAACTAAAAAGTCTGTAGAAATAAGCTGTTAATTAATACATTATTAGTCAAATTGATATTCTAAAAACAAAAAATAAACTATTTATTATTCTTCTTCGATTTATCTAGTCCATCGACCCAATACGACCTATGTAAACAGCCAATAAGTACGTGTAACTATAATTTAAATGTGGCAACGATAACGAAAACTTCACTGTAACTAATTTGAATAACTTTGTCCTAAGTTGAATCCAAAACCATGTCCAGTAATATAAATTTGCATAACTAGAAGCAATAAAACAGGTCGAATGGGAGTCAAAGTCAAACTTCCGCGCCCTCGGATCTTCGACCGCGTGCTCTCTCGTAAGTAACAAACTCATCGGGTAACGTACTTTTGATATCAGTTTAAAGTTTTCTGTACCTCTACCACGAGTCATGCAAATAAGCCCAATTCGAGATTCGTTCACGAATTCGTAAATGATTTGTATGGAGAATTTGTGCAGAGCCTCTAGCGGTCACTTATAGAACTAAAAATTACTGCCATACCATAAGTTAAATTATCGTTTATGCAATTCGCTCACGAAAGTTCGATTGCTTGTTTCGTTTGTGTAGATTTCAATACTTTACAAAGTGACGTGACGTGACAAACGTCACATCCTTCACACCAACCGAAACAGATTGTAGGTAAGCCAAAAAGGTTTTACTTCCTAAGTACATTTTATCTGAAGGTTTAGAACTGTAGACAATTATATGAGCAGTGAACAATAATAAGCATAGAAACCGTACTAGCTCTGAAAAATTACCATACTTTTTGTGGGTGTTTAATATGCTTGCTAGTTCCTTGAGTGGGTTGAGGAACAGCAGCCATTTTCTCACATAAAATATATATAAAATAAAATGACCATCGCGTCCCAGTTGAAACAGGTGATAATTTATATGCTATTACAAATAAAATAAAAATCATCAGCCGACTGTATAGCACTGAAAAAACCGTAAACTAGTCACATGAATATATGGTATTTAGGGTATCAGCAGACGGTTTTTCTACCTCAAATCAGCCGGCTGACGATTTTCCTGATAATAAGAGCATCAAATACTGACGTTCCGCAACCCATCAACGGAGCGACGGCTGACCTACGCGAGTCATCATTATACTTCGTCCTTAACCACTTCAAAAATGATAATCGCCTGGGACGCCTCGCGATTGGTCATGAAATTTGTTTCTGGCTTACGGAAATACAAGCTATGACAGTAAGCCTTTTTTTTACCTGATTTAAACGCGCGTGACTTTTAACGCATAAAATGTTATCAACCGACTTCAAGATTTCGAAGGAGGAGGTTCTCAATTCGTCAGGATCTTTATTTTTACTATTTTTTCATAACGTTCACCGATTGCAACTATTTTTTAAACAGGGAAATTACGTATTTCGTCATACATATTCAAAGCTAGGAAAAGGGGTGAAAACTGTCAGTACTTCATCCATCCATCCATATATTTATTTCGTCGTAGGATATAGGATTACCTAAGAAAACCAAATTGATGAAATGTCAAATGTACAAATAACACTACTAGTTTAAAACGTCCTAGAACTACGACCATATGTAGTGTTAGGTGATTCTTAATTTATTTGGTTATTTTGTCAACATGACAGTTCGACTTTTAGTGATCAAGATCATAGTGGATCATAGGTTTATTTCTTATTATTTAGGTCTATTGTATAATCACAAAAGGATAAGTACCCTTTCAGGATGTTGTTGATTCTCTAAAGTGTCACTGCCTATCGCTATTGTTACACATCCCACCTGCGTCGACGCCGACACGTTGGCCAAGTCCTTTAATTTATTTACCCGCGAACAAGCCGGAGCGGCGCCCGACATCCGAAATCACTACAAGACTGTTACATATAGTTGTCGTTCGTCTAACTATTGTTGGTGTCGAGGCAATCGATCCGTGGAGCAAGGGGCACGGAGCCTCACGACCTAACAAACGCACAAGGGAAGCTAAAGATGCTCCAGCAAGCCGCCGGTTTTCACACATAACACAACGCAGGATTGCGGCTTTGCCGCTTCTTGCATAATGATAGTTTTATTTCTATTTATAAGTTACACGTACGAGTAATTGTTAGTAGTACTTATACGTTTCTAGTTTGTGACAATGTTACTTTAAAAGGCTATTTCGCAATAAATAAATCTTTAATATAATTATGTACATTATCATTTCAAAGTGCCCTGTATAAATCTGGATGTCTTTTAAGTAAGCACTATTTTATAGTACTTGGATGCAATAATTCGAAGATGCCGGCCTGAAACGCAGTTGTTACTTCTTGAATATAAAATAATACACCTTCCTGGGATAAATAGTTTGCCTTGCCGGTGATAAGTTAGCTGCTACAGCAATCAATCAGAAATGAATGATGCACAAGAACCTGTAAAAGATGTTTCAATATTATTTGTTATTTTTCACAGTTTCATTGTAATTATTATGATTGAAAATGAAAGTGTTTATAACTATCATATCAAATTTCAACTACTTACCATTCATTTTAGGTTAGAGTTGGTATTTTTGTGTCGATTTAAAATCAGATTAATTGACTATTATTAATACATAAATCTCACAAATATTCAGCAGTTCTTGGGTCTAGATTTCTTTTTTAAAATTATTGTTATTGAAGTGTTGATGTGGATATTTCTATTTCTCATATCGGCTTGAAATTTACCGTTTCGTTTTCCAGTTCCAGTTATCATACTATGCAGTCTTCTTAACAAATTATGCTTAATATAAGGCTTTGTCGATATTATTTCAATTAATAATATATAAATATAACACAATAAATACGAATGGTTTTCACTTTCACCATGTTTTGACATCTCACCCTACAATTTGATAGTGAAAGAGTTTTCTACAGTCGATACGGTATTTTTCGGTGACGTATGTCAAATTAGTGTCTTATGGTAGCGTTTTAATAAAACCTATCGATAACAAACTGCACTGACTACATCCGTCTCGTTCTACCTATGAGACGGATGTATGTCAGCATAGAGATTTCGAATTTCTTGCTGTCGATACCGAAGGAAAACTATTCGAAGCCCGTTGATTCGTTAACGACTGCAGAAAGGTTTCAGAATTTTCTGTAATGACTCGTGGTAGAGGTACTGATATTTGTTATATTTACGAAATAATCGCCTGGCGATTACACCCTGTATTCTGAATTTTTAACAATTATTTGTAGAATAAATGAATTGTACGGACTAGCTATGTTTTCGCTCGAGTTCTATTATGTGCGGTATCATTGGATAGGTCTTTCAAAGAGAATCTTCTAAAATATTTTTTGTATAAAAGGAACAGCTTCCAGTTAGTTTTGACCCCCGGTTTATAACAACTTATTTGTCGCAAATTAACTCTGGTATTAGCTCGTTGAAGGAATACCTCGAATTAGAACTCACGCGGTATAAAAAAAAAGGCTTTCCAATGAATTTAAATATCTGTAGATTAAAGATATAATTTGATTATGCGATGCGGCCGGGGACAAAAGTAACACTTTGTATTTTTATATGTACTCCACGCCGCTATCAACAATGCACAGTTTGGGTGCAATTCGCAATGTTCGCAATAAGTACGTAAATAAGACACGATTTGAAAACGAAAATCGTTAATAATAAAATTACGCACATGAATCGCATTTGATAAGATAGTTATTATATAGATATATAGATAGTAAGTCTTGTTATTGCAAAAATGTTCTTTGGGTCTATATATATTAATATTTAATACCCTAAAACTTAATTCTTAAAGAGCTTGTTTAGTGAAGACGTTGATTCTTGCAATCTTAACGGCCTCCTAGCCTAGTCGGTAGTGACCCTGCCTTCGAAGCGGGAGGTCCCGGGTTCGAATCCTGGTCAGGGCATTTATTTGTGTGTTTATCACGGATATTTGTGCCTGAGTTATGGATGTTTTCTATGTATTTAAGTATTTATATGTATATATCTATTATATATATCGTCGCCTAGTACCCACAACACAAGCCTTATTGAGCTTACTGTGGGACTAGGTTGATTTGTGTAAGATTGTCCCATAATATTTATTTATTTATTTATTATTTATTTTATTCATCTTGTCGCTTGATTATTAGTTATAATTTTGTATGGCCCCTAATATGTTTTATATTATCTGATTAAAGCATGAAGTATAGTTTATTTCTGTATTTTAGTGAAATGCTTTAATACCTTCCCAAAAATATCACCTAAACTTCGGCAATTTATCATAAAATTGCTCTAACTAAACATACTCTCCCTTACAAAATATATATGAAAATGAAAAAAACTGTTCCACTACTTCCACTTATTCCTCAGACAACTCATTTTCCAACGTATTTATGTATTTTACGTACAGTATAACTTAATTTTAATAAATAAAAACCTTACTCTTTTCACCTCTCCAAGCAAAAATCGCGAAATAGGTTTAGTTTAGGGTGAATTACTTATAAATGAGACAAGAAAATAAGGCTTAAGAACAATTGCTCCATACTTAAAGTATGGCGCATTTATCCTTAAGCAGCCGGATAAACTATACCATGCTCACAAAAATACGAGGTTAGGTACGAGTATATACCTATGGACTAATGGTGGTTATTACATGGGTTAGTGAGAAAAATCCGAAATTATTAACTTGATCTTAGGAAACACGAGGCAGACTAAGGCAGTTATCACACTGATGCGGTTTCCGCATGCGGCGACGGGATGTGAGCGAGATAGGGCTTTGCATGTGTATAGCGCTATCTCGTTCACCGGAGCGCCAGTGTGAATGCCGCCTTAGGAAAATAAAAACAGTTCTTATAGTGTAAAAAAAAGGAATTCGTTATGTTACGTAAAGCCTGACCAGAAATATATGATTATTGTCAAGAGGGCGCTATTATTCTCATTTATATGGCAACAGTTCAGTATAGCCATAGAGCGTATTATTCTCTAGTATAGTGACATCTTGATTTGTTTACCTGTCAGCTCTGATGTTAATTTGAAAATGTTTCACAGTGAAATACTTCCATTTCCCGAGCGTATTATTTACAGCTGTTTATTAAATACACCATTTACAATGTTTCGCTCTTACTATGAATAATTTTGGAATATTTTTGTCGTTTATTATTTAATATTCAGCACTTTACTATAATTCAAATAAACCGCGACAATGACACTGACAGCCTATCACATGCACTCACACATGCATATCATTCTGTCAGTAAAATGATTGCCAGTGCAAGAAATTAGTTCCATTAAAATTCCGCAACATGGCGCATGATCATATATTTCTGGCAGGCTTTATATCTCTGTTATGTTGTATTTGTATCAGTCCCGATGGATATGTTTTCTTCTACTCAAAGCATTTTCTTAAAACTCACATTTATACAGAAAAGTAGTATTAAGTCAAAATTCAACACCGTTTTATAATAATATAATATTTGAATTTTCATGAAAATATCAAACAGTAATACAATTACAATACAAGTAATAAATACCATTCATTCAAAATGATTGAAAAAATAGAATTTTTGTTAGTCAAACATTTTTATTACAAAAACAAAAGGTGAGGTTATGGGTAATTATTGGGGAAAGTGACACGGCATAGCTATATACATAGCTGTATACATATAATTTAATTTTGAGTGTACAAAGTCAAATTAGAAATGGGCGTAGAGCACAACTGCACAATGGTTTTGGGTAATCTTTTTTTTTCAGTGTTTTCAATATACAATCAAAATAAATACAGTAAACTATTATCGCCCCAATTAATCATTACAAGTAAACGTTTAATAATTAACGTGAAAATTGCCTTGTAAATATTAGACGAATTCAATTGCATCGGGGCTCGTAATTTAATTTGATAAGATGTGTTACGCAGTTATTGGCTGTTGTATTTGTATTTTAGCCTAAAATAATATAATGTTTTCACCTCGTAATCCGAGATAATAAGCAGGATATTCGTATATACCTTTATTATACTGTTCTTAATGTTGTCTCAAAAATCTCTTAAAATCTCGTGTCTGGGTCGGAAGTTATTCAAGGTCAAAGTTCACGAAAATCGGTTTTTCGTGATTATATCGTTTTTTATAACTCCATTGAAGTTGATATGTATTAGTAAATTATAGAGTATAAAATTTGCAACAGTTTCAAACAATTTTTATGCGTTCAACTGTTTACAAGAACAAACGGCTACATCAACACTGACACGTTTTATGATTCTCCGAGCGATTATTTTTGAAACTATGTACTTAAGCTAAAAATTGTTGTAGGAACCTCAAAGTTATTTTATAAAACCTTATTTTCTCTGATTCCGAGGTTGATCCCTTGACACTGCTTATTTAACCAGACTTTTAAACAGTTTGTAATGTAACTTGTATTGTATGTCATTTAATCCACATAGTATAAGTATAATGGGCTAAAAGCTACGTTATGATGGCTACGTCAGTATGACACAATAATGAGAGCAACAAAACCCGTCTATTTAGATAGCTATACTATCCTTATTGCTTGATCCAGGCATCTGGCAGCTCAATGGGTGGAGGTCAGAGTGACAGATTAGCAAAATTTTTGAATTCGAAAATAGTTACTTATACCAAAATTGGTAAAAACTGCAAAATTGGTAAAAGTTGTCTCGGTTATAAAGGACAGGGCCAATATTGTTACATTACAACAAAAAAACATTGCGTATTATTCGGAAACAAAAACAGTAGGCTACAAACTATCAATTACATTATACGTCGTTTGGCATTACTTTACCAACAGAAACTTTTGGCAATTGTATGATCCAATAATTTTATTTTCGACGTGGCTAACTCTCAGTCTATTAGTAATTATAAAAATATCCGATAAACACCGGGGGACATGCATATGTGGTGGAAAAAAAATCGCATCCAAAGGGTATCTCGCTAGCTCAGATGGGGTCGCCAGCAGCCAGTTCGAGCCTTGCCCGAGGCAGTGGATTTTTTACTTATTGTTTTATTTCTAAACATTGTGGTATAATTAGCAGACGTTTCTGGTTAATACAAACTTAATCTACTTGGTTGAAAGCACCATATCATACCATCAACTTATAATAGTGGCAACAAACCATTGAATGGAAACATACAGTTGTATGCAAAGTCCTTGAACAGAAGAGTGCCACTTTTCTTCTAGAAGGGAACAAAAAGCCCTTATTCGATTGTGTCGAGTGAGAAGTCTCTCATTTCTTGTATGTGATTGGAATTGGAGCAACACGGACTCAAGCATTATATACGAGTACAGGTCTCTTTCCTTGTCTATCTCTGGACTCATAGATACCTACCTCATACCACTGGCGCGCGACCGGTAATAACTTGTCAAGGTCACTGATGGCAAACAAACAGTCATAACTTAAAAGATGTTTACATGCAAGCATAATCATATTATCAAAACAACGTTGCGAGACGGCTGACATTGTTATATTGAGTTATGATTCATGATTAGTTGACAACCCTTTTTAGGATTCCGTCACCAAAATGGCTAAAACGGAACCCTTATAGTTTCGTCATGTCCGCCTGTCCGTCCGTCAGTCTGTCCGTCCGTCAGTCTGTCCGTATGTCACAGCCATTTTACTCGAAAACTATAAAATTTAGACATAGAGTGTATTTTGTATGCCGCTACGTAGTTATGTATAGAAGATAAAAAATATTGGCCCCCCCCCCCCCCCCGGGCGCGCTCCATTCATGTAACTAAATTCCAAAACAATGCCAAATATTAATATGTTGCATATCAAGATAGGTCTTTAAAAATAACATCGAGGTTTTTTAGAGCATTTTGCGATTAAGTGAACACTTTCGAAAATAATCGCTTTGAAAGTCAGAAAAAATTGAGTTCCCCTGTAACTTTTGAACAGTCCGAAAAATATGAAAAAAATTGAGAAGATGCATTGAATATTATCGGTTCAGCCATTTTTTTGAGTTATCTCCAAAAAAACTTCTTCCATAGGCATCAGATACGACGTTCTGGAGTGCGATTTTTGAATCTCACCAAGTGACTATAATTCTCACCGATTTGAGTGATTTCCGAAAGTTTGTATTTTTGAAACTCATCGGTGACATACATTTTGTCATACCTATGATATCGATTTACGAGTGCCCCTACCCACTCGTAATTGAAATCACCATGCGATTGTTTTTGACAGTTGACGTATGTGACATCTGCCAAAAACGCCAAAGTATGTTTTTCGGAAGAATTAGCAGCGGGGCTCGATTGTGACATTTGTGATTGCGACGATTTATTGAAAATATAAAAAAACGGCCAAGTGCGTGTCGGACCACGCATAATGGAGGGTGCCGTAGCTTCAATGGAATAAGAACCAAACTAATACCAAAGGGTCATATCTAATGCCTATTGAAGAAGTTTTTTTGGAAATAACTCAAAAATGGCTTAACCTATAATGTTCAAAACAATTTTCGTAGAACTTTCGAAGCGATTATTTCCGAAAATATTCACTTAATTACAAATTGTGCAAAGAAACCTCAATGTTAATTTTAAAGACCTATCGATTGATGTGCAACATGTTGATATTTGGTAAAAAAAAATTGAAATTTGGTTAAATGTATAGAGCGCCCCCCCCCCCCCCTAAAATATTTTTTTCAGAAATTTCACTACATAAATAAATAGCGGCATATAAAATACACATTATGTCTAAATTTTATTAAGATACGTCTTATAGTTTCCGAGTAAAATGGCTATGACATACGGACGGACGGACGGACGGACAGACGGACATGATGAAACTATAAGGGTTCCGTTTTTGCCATTCTGGCTACGGAATCCTAAAAATGGCAAGTCTGGAGAAGTACATTATGATGGCGATGACGGACACGGACAGCGACGAAGACGACGACGTTCCTCACCGTCAATATAATCCAGCTGCGGTAGGCGTCGCAGAAAGAATTCATCACGAGCAAGCATTTGCGATGTCTAATGCGAAATTAAAAAAAATAATCGGCTTACGAAACCATTGGTAAAATTTGTAAAATTGTAAATTTGACATTGTAAAATTTCTGCATGTTGGTAAACAGCGTGTGACTTTCAAAAATACGGCTTTTGGAAAATGGTGACATAAAAGTCATCGGTGATAATTTTAGTCACCGGTGACTTTGATATCACCAGTGAGATTCAAAAATCGCACTCCAGGTATTAGTTTAGTTCTTATTCCATTGAAGTGAAGGTACGGACCCATTATGCGTGACTTGCCACGCACTTGGCCGGTTTTTTTATATCTGTTTTTGAAGGAACCTTTGTCAATGTCGGCTTCGTTAGGAAGGTGGTCTGTAAACCGAAGGTCAATAGAAAAGTAAAATAATATAAACACACCAATTTACCTATTGCTTCGCAATCATACACTTTTAAAGAACAGCAATGTATAATAGTAAATGCCTAATTATGTACAGTTAAATACACTGCTTCATCTACACAAATATTATAAACTAGCCGAGCCCGCGGCTCCGCCCGCGTGAAATTCGGTATGTGTCAATAGGCGGGTAATTCACCCCTTATTTTTTGGTCAAGGTACTCACATTTATAACAAGTTACCCGTCGATGCTTTAAATTTATCATTTCCCGTTCTTAATAAATATTTGAAAAAAAAGTTTAATGTCAAAGGGTTATTACAGGGTCGAGGACTATATGACGGACAAAGATGCATGGCACAAACCAGAAATTACTACAAAATCATCTAACATTTAGAGGACACAGTTCAGATAGGAAAGCATATCAAACGTTTTAGGAAGCAATCCGATTTGGATTTTATTATTATTATTTTATTTTAATTAAACAATACGTACATTGTATGTCTCTCAAGCTGTTTTGATATGTCTTCTTATAGAACTACGCATTATTGTGTATCTTTTAGATATAATATTACTGTATTACTGTTTTGAAAAAATAAGTCCCGCCGAGTTTCTTGCCGGTCATAATACTTCTCGGGTCAGAGGTGTAGGGTTAGAACCGGTGGTAGTTTTTTTTTTCTCCCTGACGTTCATAAGTGCATTGTAATGTGTCTAAATTGAAGAATAAATATCTATTATCTTTTTTTTTCCCTCCCTGTCCCCTGGAGGCGGAACTTGAAGTAAAGTTGACTGATGAATACGCTAGAGCACAGTAGTCTAATATTTTATAGCCACTAAATAAAACTGCACTCCAAAATCAAGAGTTATTGGTTGTTTATTCCCAATGTAAACTGTCACCCCTTTTGGCATCCCCTAAAGGAATGATTTCTGAGATTAAACTAATTTTATATCCTTTTACAGAGCTCAAATTATCTCCATACCAAATTTTATCTAAATCGATTTTGCGGTTAATAATTCCCCATACAAATTTCCAACCCCCTTTTCACCCCTTTAGGGTTGATTTTCGGGATGAAAACTATCCTTCGTCCTTTGTCTATACCAAATTTCATCTAAATTAGTTCAGCGGTGAAAACTTCCTCATACCAACTTCCAACCCCCCTTTCACCCCCATAAGGGTTTATTTTCGGGATGAAAACTATGTCGTTTCTCGGGACTTAAATCATCTTCATACTAATTTCTATCTAAGTCATTTCAGCGGTTGAAAATTCTCCATACAAACTTTCAACCCCCTTTTCACCCCCTCCAGGGTTGATTTTCGGGATGAAACTATCCTTTATCCTTTCTCGGGACTCAAACTATCTCTATACAAAATTTTATCAAAATCTGTTTAGCCGTTTTCACGTGATGCGCGGTCAAATAAACGGACAAAAAATCTAAAAAGAACGTGTTCCGTTATCGACTCTAAGTATCCCCAGACAACTTTTTTTCGAATATCTTTCATGTACAGACTTTCGACCCTCTTCAGCTTTATTATATTACTAGCTGTGCCCGCGGCTCCGCCCGCGTTGAATTCGGTCTGTGTCAGTAAGCGGCTAATTCACCCCTAATTTCTCTCCCGCTACCCTGGAGGCGGAACTTGAAGTAAAGTTGACAGATGGATACGCTAGAGGACAGTAGTCCTGATATAGTACATTACTTCAGAGGCCGTGCAGTAAGGGATTTAAGGACGAGATTGCGGTAGACGGCCGAGTCGTAGACGAGGCCGGATAAAGCGAGTCCTGTAATCCCTGTTTCGGCCAAGGATTGTATAGTGCTTTTCTCAAACTATGTAAGAAAATATTATAATTAAAATAACTACTTTCACAAACACTTATCAAGTAAATAAGTTTAAATTGCCGCCTTTTTTATTTTTTAAACTTGACATTTGAAAAAGCTATTCGAGAACCATGTTTAACCGCTTATAAATTTAGTACTTACCATAGATTTTTTTTTCTTTTTTAATTTTAATGTCGCAAGTATACTTAGGTACAGAGAGAGTCGTCCTTGGCTGTATGTAATATTTCCTTTGTCAGTCTGACCTAAGTGAGCAAATTTAAAAAGTTAGAGCAGCGGACAATAATGTACGTTTCATACTAACACCCTACATTATGAAACTAAACTCAAACTTAATACTTTTTTATGTCCTTATAATTTTTTGGCATGATTTAAAGGACGTAGAGTAGTAGGTGTATATCGGACGATACAGTACCACTTTTGTATTTATACGTTCATGACCACGGCAAATATCATCCAAATCGATCCTCCCGTCAAATCAATCTAAGCATGAAAGGTAAGAACAGGCGCGGTTGCAGCGCGGTTGAGATTTTGGGGGGTGGGGAGGGTCACAAATGCAGAAATGTTTTTTTTAGGGGGTCAGTAATGATTTTTTTCTATTTGAGGTGTACTTGGGGGGGGGGGGGACCCATGCAAATTTAGTTCAATCGAGTGTAGTGGCTACCCCCCTCTTTTAGACGTTGAATTTTTATAGGCTACGTATAACCTGGCTGCGGATTTTCTTGAATTGGAATTAGTAATCCTTAAGGGGTGATTTCTGGGATAACAATGCAAAAAAAAACCGGCCAAGAGCAAGTCGGGCGCTGCTCAGTATAGAGTTTCGTAGTTTTTTTTTTTTTTTTTTTTTTTTATACTACGACGGTGGCAAACAAGCATACGGCCTGCCTGATGGTAAGCAGCTACCGTAACCTATGGACGCCTGTAACTCCACAGGAGTCACATGCGCGTTGCCGACCCTTTACAAAAAGGAGGATTCACTGTGTTGACGGCTAAAGGAACAAGAGGGTCCCTCATCGTCAACACACTGGGTCCTCTTTGAGCTCTTTGGCAACCTTACTCACCAGCAGGAACACAACACTATGAGTAGGGTCTAGTGCTATTTCGCTGTGGTTTTCTGTAAGGTGGAGGTACTTCCCCAGTCGGGCTCTGCTCCAGATTTGAGCGAGATGACATTTACTGAACGTGCCCTACCACACTAAGCGAGATGCCATTCGCAGTGCCCATACCTCTCTTTTTGGCATAGTTTAAGGACATACCCAAGTCCGGACGTAGTTTAAGGACACACCCCGGGTCCGAAAAGTTGACGGTCTGTTACAAAACATCCGTTCAAAAGGTCCTTTATTAAGGGATATTTGGCGGCGCTTACTTCATTTTACTATCCGGTACTTCCTTTCACTATGCGTTTTTGACTGATAATTCAAAAACGGCTGAACCGATTTTATTCAATATAGTTTATATTGAAAGTTCTTAACAGGCTTCACTTCCATTATTTTTTTCTATTTTTTTGAAAGTTAGATCTAACTTTAGTCATTGACTCTAGTCATTTCATATGAAAACAGCTGAAACTAATTATTTTTGTTGCCGCGTGGTCACAGATTTCAATGAAAAAAAAAAATGAGGATGTATCATGACACATTTAAGCATAAAAACCGTTGTCGTTATTTTTTTTAATACTTATCTTTTTATCGGCACCCATCCAAAGTGCAAAATGGTGTCATTTTCCTACTCCCACAAATTATGATGAAACTTTGTTCAGAAATTATGCACAAAAATGGTGTTAATTGAATATAAGCCTTTAATTAACATACTATCCGATATACATTATAACTTTTCCTCCAAATACTTCAGCATAAAATACCGTGTCACTAAAAATCTTAAAAAATTGGCTCATTTTCGTGGTATTCGGATAAAAATCCTGACTTTTGTATTAGACCTAGGATTTTTTTTTATATCACAGCTTCAGTAACAGTTAAATTCTAACTATCAACATTGATTTTAAATGGCAAAATGTATTATATAGTATTAGAAAACACGTACTGAAATTTTTGATAAATAGAAACGTGTTCACTTTGGATGCTGAAAAATCCTGGTTTCAGTATAAATAAAAATTTGAATTTACCACAAAATGATAGATCATATGCTGAAATTAACATGGCAACTTGATTTTATAGTGTTATTTTTGCTACGTTATGAGATACGATTTTTTGAAAATCGTAAAATATGCAAATTTCAGATAGTTAATAAAAGTGTCTTAAACACATAAAACTGCACCTAAATATTATTTATTTCTTAACTAAATTTAAAGCATCACTATAATAAAGAAATACTTAAACAAATTAACAATAAACGACTAGTATAATACATTATTCCTTCTAAAAATTAAAACTATACTAACAAACTAATTAAAAATATAAAAATAAACCTACCTATGAAAACCCAACTATAAAAAGAATACCCCGTCCAAAAGGTCCGCCTGCGGCATGGTCCCCATAACGCTGGCCGCGTTACCTCTCTGTACAGCTAAGGCTATACGCTGGGAGAGGTAAGCGCCAGCTCTACGGTCCCCTGTACTTTCGACCAGCCGGGCCGACAGGGCCCTCATGAAGCATTTCATGTCGGCCGACCAGGGGCCCAGTGTCTCTAAAGCAAGCGCCGCAAACTCATAGTCCTTAAGTAAGGAAGAGTATTTGCGGCGCTTGAGAACCTGGGCCTGGTCAGCCGCAGCGCCGGCCTGTGTGCGGGTCGCCTGGATGTGGGACTGCGCAAAGGTGTCGACGCACGTCGCATCCCACACCAGAGCCCTACCCAACCTCCACGGCACCAACGTGGCTCCGTCGGGACGCTTGCCATCATCTCTTGCCATGCCCACCGGCTCCAAAATTGCAGGCACAGACACAGTCGCAAGCGCGCGACGGACCAAATCATTGATAGTGCCGTGGCGGTATAAGCGGCCGGCGCTTCTTGTACAGGAGAGGCCATGGCGGCCCATCTGGTCTACACTTTTGCCGCAGGCACACGTGTGGGAGACACATATTCTGGACCCAACCCTCAAGGATATTGCTATCCTCAAGGTACTTGAGTCCAGAACAGTGCCCAATTGCCTGAAAGGTAGAGCCTTCAACCAGTGACCCGACTCTGGAGCCGAAACCGCCAGAATGCGGGCACGTTCCAAGTCGTCCGGGCTTTCTTCAATGAGTGAGGCATGGGTTATTTTAAGAAGGGGGGAGTCCCAAGCCCGCTGAATGTGTCTAGAGACTGGGATGTCTGCACTCGGGCACGACTGACACCAGACTTCTCTGGCTTCCTTGAGGCTCGCGATCTCATCGTCCAGTATCTGTGCGTGGTTTAATATGACACTGACGAGAGACATCGAGCCATACACGGAAGACAGAAATGCTGGTAGAGCCGTGCTAGTCGAGGTGCGAATCCCCAATCCTCCAAACCTTATCGGGAGAACCGCCTGGGTCCATGGTCTAATGCTAAAATTGATATTCAGAATTTTGGACAGTGTAGTCTGAAGTAAGGTGTCGATGGATGATAATATATACGGAAATTTCCAAATAGGGCAGCTGCGGAGCAAATACATGAATTTAGGGGTGAATAGGCAGAAACGGATGATAAAAAGGGCTATATGGGGGTTTATTTGAAAAAGTAGCTCTGACGTGCTGTTAAATAAATCAAGTTTACGGTTGATGGTAGGGGCGATCGATTCGTTGAAAATTGGTGAGCCTAAAAGATTAAGAGATGACTTTGAAAGAACGGAGATATTTGGCAAGACTACATTAAAATTTGTCAAAATTTCACTTTTTGTGTCAGATGGAATGTGATCAGGTATAAATATTTCACATTTGGTATAATTTAGTGACAAGCCAATTTTCGTAAATTTTTCTACAATACATTTTAAATCTTCTAAAACAGTTAAAGCATCTCCTCCAAGGGATCCGTCGTCTAAGTACCAACAGTTGAATTTAGAATTTAAACTTGAAATGATGGGGTGGATAACTAGACTAAAAAGGGCGGGCCCAAGCGGGTCTCGTTGTTGGCAACCCATGCACGATAAAATGATTTTGTCACCGAAAAGTAATTTTGACGGTGCTCCGTAACATTGAAAAATAAATTGGTGGAGCTCTGGTAGTTCTTTTTTTTTTTTTGACAGCAGACAGGAGAGCAGATACTTAAATAGAAAATTACAAAATTAATTTAATCCTTACTTCTAGGTTTCGATAACTGCCTCCTAACTGTCACAACTTCAAAAGTTTGTGATGTTGAATATTTACGAGCTTTTAAAGTGTCGAACGACAGACGTTCGAAATGATGGTATGATCTAGTATTTTTAATCGTGAGTAAATTCTCGAAACTCTCTGTAAAGCTCGATTCTGAAGCTTCGACATCTGCTTTTGACACGAAAAAGAATGTAATGCCAGGTATCCGCTCCGTACAAAAGTCGAACATCGCTTGAGGGGTTAATATGTGACTTTCCGCTGTTCTTTGCAAACTAGCTTTTCGGATTATTCTTTTGATGGTGCCTCCTGCACCATCACACGGGCTTTTTACATCCAGTCTGCTTGCAGTCCAAAATCTTCATCATGGTAACACAAATTCGCCATATTCTTTTTATTTTTATACTGCGATGCGGCTCCGTCACTAAAGTAATGAATTTGTTTTATTAAAGGATTGGTTCGTTTAATGTGTATGTATTATATTATAACAAAATTACTTAATAAAACTCCTTTATGATAAGAAAACCATTATTTATTGGCATATAACCATAAAAAAACGACTTTGTCGTACTAATACTGTTCTGCAATATTTACGATTTTCAAAAAATCATATCTTCTTACCAAGCAAAAATAACACTAAAAAGTCTACTTGCTATGTAAAGGTGAGCTTACGATGTATCATTTGATGGTAAACTCAAATTTTTATTCACACTGAAACCTAGATTTAATAGCGGTTAAAGTGGACCCGTTTTGATTTTTTAGAAATTTCTATATGTTTTTTCTAAACCAAAAATACATTTTGATAATTTAAACTCACATCAGTTGCTTACATTGTCATGTTCTAAAGACCAGTAAAAAAGCTAAGTATCTTAATCTTATAGGAAAGTCAGAATTCTAGTCTGAAAACTCCAAAAAATAGCATATTTATACAAATTTTCAGTGCCTCAGAACCCAGTTCTGAAGCATACTGATTAGATATTAAAACTCATTGTGGAATCGGTGGTTAGTAAGATACAATTTCAAATAAACATCATGGTTAGCAAAAGCCCATAAGCAGAGTTCGAACCTAGTTTATGAGAGTAAGAAAATGACAACTTTTCAAACTTCCAATGATTGCCAATCGAAAAAAAAAACAGAAAAAAAACCCAGGGTTGGAGCGAAAAAAAAAATTTACCCCCCCTTTTTATGTGTGCCCTAATAAAAATATTTTTTTAGTTTTTATTCTATTTCTTTGGCGGCGTGATTAATGCACATACTGATACCAAATTTCAGCTTTATAGTGCAAACGGTCACTGAGCTAGACCTCGGACAGACGGCCAGACATGGCGAAACTATAAGGGTTCCTAGTTACGTACAGAAGCATACACTGCTTTATCTACACACATATTAAAAATCCTAAACGACGTGTTCGGAAACCATTAGAATGACCGCCATTACACCGCCATGACCTTATTGTGCCGGCGGTCAGGAAGAAGGGCGGATTTTCATTACGTTACCGTAGGTAATGAATTTTCATACGTTTTTACCACACTGTCACAGATAATACACTGATGTTACGTTACTGATTGCAATAATGGTTGTAATTACATACGGTTTCCGAACGCGGTATAGAGGATTTATGATATTAGTGTAGATCAAGATATTTATTCTTCAATGTAACCACATTACAATGCACTAATGAACGTCAGAGAAATAAAAATACGCGGGTGTCGTGGAACACTGGGTTGGAACGAAGTTGTTATTTAATTTTATTTCAATTTTGACTGTTTCGAAATTTTTTTTTGATATTTTTGAAGTGTTTGAAATTTTTGAAATGTTTGAAACTTTTGTAATTTTTGAAATTTTGTCATTTTCGACATTTTTGTCATTTTTTACTTTAGGTTCTCGACTTTTTATACTTTTTTCACTTTGTCACTTCTCACTTTTCACTACACTTCACTTCACTTCACTTTATTCTATTTTATCTATTTTTAATTGAATTCCATTTTACCTGTTTCTCAATCGTATGGGTGTCGCGTTTTCGTGACGTGACGCTTTTTCGTGACGGTCACGTGACTTTTTTTCGCCTAGCCCCCATCCGCGAACCGTCCGATAAGGAACTGCGTTCCATAACTACCACCGGTTTGTAACCCTACACCTCTGGCCCGAGAAGTATTATGACCGAAAAGAAACTCGACGGGACTTATTTTTTTCAAAACAGTATTATATTATTAGATCTTAAAGATACAAAATAATGCGTAGTTCTTCAAGAATATCAAAACAGCTTGGGAGCCAGATAATGTACCTATTGTTTAATTATAAAGAAAAATAAATCCTAATATGACTGATTCACAAAACGTTTGATATATTTTCCTACCTAAACGGTGTCCTATAAATGTTAGATGATTTTGTAGTAGTTTCTGGTTTGGGCCATGCATCTTTCCTCCATCAGTCCTCGAACCTGCAATAACCCTTTGACATAATGACATTTTCAAATATTTCTTAAGAGCGGGTAAAGGTAAATTTAAAGCATCGACGGATAACTTGTTGTAAATATGAACACCTTGACCATAAAATTACAAACTATTTCAATACCAAATTTCATCTAAATACGTACAGTGGTTATTGGTTGTTACTTCCCTATGTAAACTTCCACCCCTTTTGCATCCGCTTAAGGGATAATTTTTAACTCTCTTTTGGACAATAAATATAGCACGCGAGCGACTGATGGCCCTGGCTACTGGCTAAGTGCTTACCTCTCGCTTACGCTTCTCACCCCTTACGCTTCTCGCGTCACGCCGCAAAATATATATACGCTTGCTATATACGCAAATATATAGCAAGTATTCATTTTCAGGGTTCCGTATACCCTTATAGTTTCACCATGTCCGTCCGTCCGTCTGTCCGCGGTCTAGCTCAGTGACCGTTAGCACTAGAAAGCTGAAATTTGGTATGAGTATGTGCATTAATCACGCCGACAAAGTGGTAGCATAAAAACTGGAAAAAATATTTTTTATTAGCCCTAATTTTTTATTTATTAGGGCACTTTCCGTACACATGAAGGTAGGGGTGGTTTTTTTTCGCTCCACTCTATCGTGTTAGGTATTGTTTGATAAATCTTTCAAAAATAATAGGGTCTTCTCAAACATTTTTTGGATAAAACTAACAGTTTCGTAAATAATAAGTATTTCTGAAAGTTCAAAAAAATTCGTCCCACCACATGTAACTTTTGAACCGTGGGTCCAAAAAAAATCATGTATGTGAGGCCTGATAAGTACTTTCAATTACAACTACATTGAATAAAAAACCGGCAAGTGCGTGTCGGACCACGCATAGGAGGGTTCCGTACCTTCAATGGAATAAGAACCAAACTAATACCAAAAGGTCGTATCTGATGCCTATGGAAGAAGTTTTTTGGAGATAACTCAAAAATGGCTGAACCGATAATGTTCAAAACAATTTTCGCAGAAAGTATATGATAAGGCGCACTCTCTACAATTTTTTTCATATTTTTTGAATTTACGGTTCAAAAGTTACGGGGGGGGGGGGCTACACAACTTTTCTGACTTTCGAAGCAATTATTTCAGAAAATATTCACTTAATTACAAAATAGTCAAAGAAACCTCAATGTTATTTTGAAAGACCTATCGATTGATGTGTCACATGTTGATATTTGGTATTTTTTTTTATTTTAATTTAGTTACCTGTATGGAGCACCCCCCTAAAAATATATTTTTTTTCAAATTTAACTACATAACTAAGTAGCTGCATACCAAATACACCTTATGTGTAAATTTTATTCAGATACGTCGTATAGTTTCCGAGTAAAATGCCTGTGATATACGGACGGACAGACAGATAGACAGACAGACATGACGAATCCATAAGGGTTCCATTTTTTGCCATTTGGCTACGGAACCCTAAAAACGGTTGAGCCGTCTTAGAGTTATCACTCAAAAAAGCATACTGAAATGTTGTAAGTCCGGATAGTAAAATGACGTAAGCGCCGCCAAATATCCCTTAATAAACGACCTGTTGAACGGATGTATTGTAATTTAGGCGGAAACTACGGAACCCTATACTGACATGCTCTTGGCCGGTTTTTTAAAATATAATAATATAATAATTTTTTAATAAATACATGTTTATTTAAGTTTGAACCCCTCGGCCGGTAAAGGTACGAGTATAATAAGAATTTACTTAAAGACAGACATGTTCCCCCTCAAAAATAATCGAGTGCTCCCTTATCAATGAAAGGTTAAGAAGTACTGAATTAGTGAACGATATAGAATCCCACATAGAGAATATTGAGAAATTCCCCTATTAATAATACAATATAAAACAATAACACAACTCACGAGTTACTAATATACAACTAACTATTTTTAAACTAATTATTTCTACTCTCAATCTTTGACCTCGTAAATGTCAACTATGAAGTGTAGTTACTATAAAAACATCAGTAATTACTCTTTAGGTCGAATGTACACATCGTACGCGTGTTCTTAGGTAAGTTATATTTTCAGACGTATATCAAAACGTTACGAGTAGTGGTGTACAGATTACAAAAAGCACATACTCTATAGTAGATTCTTCACTAAGGTATGAAAGGCTTCTTTGACGAGATGTTTCGGTGTTGGAAAAAAGTTAGATACATATTGCATTGATACACAATAGTATTGTAACTGAAACTGCCTATAGTTTTTTTTTGAGATCACATTTCACATCTGTAAAAGTGCCTACGCGGCCATTCAAAATTACTTAAATATATTTGTTTTTATAGTAAAACCATGCCTACGTATTCGTAAATGTTATATTAAGTAATATTAATTATTTAACAATATTTTAATAGTAGTTATTTGCACGAAATATTTTATTTTTATCATTGTTAATGTTCTTGTGAATGTTGCACAAGAAAGAAACCTACGAGTAGAGAAGAAGAGTTTCGAAACGAATGGTTCGATTTTTAATACTTTTCTCGCGTCATCTGTCATTTGTATCTCTCAGCCATACCTGAATAGTATTTAATGTTTAAAGCTTATTGTGATTCTTATTTACATTTTTGGTATAAGTATTTTGCTGTTCAATACATAAAGGTATTTGCTTGCTCTATTATTGTGCGTTTGGATTGTTGGATAATGGAGCAATCAGAGGCTGGTTGAGTGGCATACAACAACAAAAGCCCCCTCGTATAGTCAACCAAATCTTTAATTAAATAACGTTTAGAAAGTTTTTTATTTACGAAAATTTATCTATCTTTCTTGTGACTACTGATAAAAAAAATCGATTTTAAGTTTCCGTTTTAGAACGTACGTGCGTCATGTCAGTTTTTCAATTTTTATGTGTCTCTAACGTGATAATCAAAGCGAAATTGTATTTTTATTGTTGTATTGGATTATTTAATCTGCCAATTATTATTATTTATTCACAAATGTGAACTCTTGATCATGGTAACTAGTTGTTTGTTGGTGTGCTTGCAGTGTGTTTAAACAGAATAGGTTAGAACAGGTTGGCAACTACTGTATCTATGTTTACTCAATTTCTGATCTCAAAAATATCAAGGTATAGAGCGGAAATGAAACCGTTCCATATATAAACAATGAGTCAGTTTCAGTATTTTACCACATTGTCTGCGTGATTAATGCACATACCTTTCAGCTTCCTAATGCTAACGGTCACTGAGCTAGAACTCGGACAGACGGACAGACATGGCGAAACTATAAGGGTTCCTAGTTGACTACGGAACCCTAAAAAGTGTTCATAACGTTATTTTTCTAGTACTTATACTTAACCAGATAGTCGATAGTTAACCCATGTTCAATGAAAACATATATATGTCTTGCCGCGCGGAAGTCGAGTAATGATATAAACGATGGTACGAGTAAATTAGCGGAATAATAACACTTTACGTAATAAAGATCACGACACGACGGATGCTATTATTATCAGAATAAACGTGTGTTAGCCTTTATTATTTATACTTTTAGGTTGGTACGTATACATACGTACGTAGATAGGTTCATATATTTAAAATATAAACTTATCGCAGTCCTTTTCTTGTTAGATATTAATTATCTATATCCAGTAAGTAATGTATCAGTTAGTCCCACCCCTACCCTATGGAAAGCACCCCCACCATGGCAGAGTCCTGTTAGGGCAGAAATACTATCACCACAAAAATTTGATAGAACAGTTAGTACAGTAAAGATACGGTTGCGTCAAACATTAATTTATAATAGCCTGATTTTTGTTTTATTCATTCTTATGGAATATTTATTGATAATATATGCAATAATCCTACCAACTTTTCACCCGGAAGTAGTTCAATAGGTAAAAAAAAAATATATAAAAAATTAGCATATTTTTATTTACACTATTATCAATTATTTTTATTTGTAAATATGACGATATTTAAGTCTTCATTCTGTTTAAAGTGAAAAACAAGAAAGCGTGTCCATGTAAAACCACATAAATAACAAAATGTACGGCGCGGGCGATATATATCCTAATTCGTTAGAAACAAATAGTAATAATTGGTAGTTTGTTCCTACACATTTTAAATGACTTAGAAACGATATATTCATTAAAATCCTACAAGAAAGACGCTTGTAATATGTGTGTACATATTTGTGGCGGTTAGCGAATAACGATATTTTGTAGGATTTAATTGCGTAAATAATACTAGTATCATGATATATCCGTTACACTAAAAATATATTAGCTATTATTAATTATTTCCAATTCCCCATACTAGCCGCCCGTAAAATGACTGTAGTAAGTAACCTTATGTGTAACTGCATACTCAGTAATTTTATATTATATGTACCCACTACGAATTAAACATCATTGTGTGGGCATTATTTATTCTCAAATATTTTTTAATCTATTGATTTTTTAAACATTCCAAAGGTTTTTTATCATTTGCCTCGACATTTGTGACGTTTTAAGTCAAAGGTACATCATTGTCAATAAGGCATTACTACCAAAATAATAATTTAGAAATAAACTCTATTAACAACCGACAACTATTGAAAACGTCACATTTGTTATTATTTCATCAATTAATTCATTTGTTTTATATTAATTTCTTCAATCTTCATTGACCGCAGCTTGATTTTGTAAAATATTTAGTTTGTGTTATTTTTTCATCCTGAATGGTAGTTTCTTTCTTCAGTACTGACGGGAAATCTTCACAAACTTGTGGCTTACATTTATTCATAGCTAATTAAATGTTATCCGTGCGTTTGTGGAGTGATGGTAATGGAGAATGGCCACCACGGGCTTGGTTGCGTGCGATGTGCTAGTAGGTTTTCTCGACACCATGCTATCAATGATATTATTCGCAGGGCTATGGTGTCGGCGAACCTACCTTGCATTCTGGAACCCCAGGGCCTCAGCCGAACGGATGGGAAGAGGCCAGATGGTCTAACACTGGTTCCTTGGGCTAAGGGACGAAGCTTGTTGTGGTATGCGACGTGCGTAAGCACGTTTGCTGCGTCGCATCTTGCGCAAACTACGCGTTCTGCTGGGGGTGGTGTAGAGAATGCGGCTAAGCACAAGCACGCGAATTACTCCAATCTAAAGCCAGTGTACGACTTTGTGCCTTTTGCAGTCGAAATGGCTGGGCCCTAGCACGCGAATTACTCCAATCTAAAGCCAGTGTACGACTTTGTGCCTTTTGCAGTCGAAATGGCTGGGCCCTGGTGGTCCGAGGCGAAACAACTTGTTTGGGAGTTAGGCAAGCGTTTGCGAGATCGGGGTTGTGATCCTAGGTCAGGTTCGTACCTCGTGCAGCGTATGTCACTGGCCATTCAACGCGGAAATGCGGCCAGTGTTTTTGGGACGTTTGCGTCGGGTACTTACCAGACGCACAGTGTTTTATGGAAGCCAAAAAAGTGACCATCTCCATTTTATTACAAATTACTGTAGTTCAAAAGCCCGCTCTACACTCGCGGCGCGAATGCCCGCGAGCCGCGAGTGTAGATGTTGTTAACGCCTTCGCGTTTGCGCTTCGCGCCATTCCCCGATCAGTGTCGGTTTTTTGGCCCGCGACAAAGGGTACGCGGCGCGCGAACACGAACGCAGCTTGCAGTCGCAGTTTTTCGCAGTAGCGTACAAGACATCGTGGGAACGTCCTCGTCCATTTTCGTCGAAGTCGCGAACAAGACTGCCAAGCTTTGCGAGTGTGGAGGGACACATTTGTGCCTGAACCGCTGCGTAAATTCACGGACCGACTTCGCGCCGCGAGTGTAGAGCGGGCTCCCGCGTTTCTAATACGTGTAGTTTTTAAGAAATAAATTTTTCAAAATCTTTCTTCGGACGCTCGGAAATTACAAAAAATAGAAATAATTTAAAAGATATCGAATGGACTGTTTGTTTCGCCTGAACATGTGTTCGATTAAACATTCAAAGAAATACATTTAGGAGCAATCACTACCTTCCTGGATACATTTGTTACAAAGATTAAATGTTTTATTAATTTTGGTTTTCATTGTTTTCCTTCCATGTCCCTATTATGTCTTCTATCTACTCTATTTTTTACAAGACCTAATTCTATGGAACATTCAAGTAATCACCTAAACACTTTATATCCGGGTTATCCGGCCTCTAGGGTTGACACTTCGGTATTTTTAATCTCGCTGTTGTTTCCGGGATATCTATAAGTTTTGGTTTTGAGTACAAATTAAAGAAAAAGAGTACATATACAAGTGGCAGCCCTGACTGAAAATTTTAATCGACTGTAGATTAAATCTTCCATGGAATTCGATCTTATAAAAAATAGGGTAGATAGAAGACATAATAATGAAGCTGTCTTACAAATATCGCGATCTACTACGGTGGAATATGGAATAAAAAAAAATAAAAACCATAATCATTAAAATAATTAATATCATTGTAACAAATGTACCTAGAAAGGTTGTAATAGGCATGATGACACATGTTGAATTATGCAATAGAATTTAGTTGATAGGATGCAAAGTGATCAATATATCAAACTGCAAAATTTCTAAATTTTACGATTTTTTAAAGTGCGAAATTTAAAAAAAACAATGATACTATTCGATTTTTAACATTTTACTGTAAAATAAAATGTATAGTAACCATATACATAAACGCAATATTTCACTGTAAAAATAGCAATTTCATATTTTTTCCATACTTTAAACAGGGCGACTATATGATCGTGACGTCACTTTTGCACGTCATTTTGTTAGGAGCGTTTTGAGAAACAAATGCAAATCTCGGACTCTAAGTCTCATTTCTGACTTTTGTGTTGCTTTAACGCAATTGGCCGCATATAGACATGTGTTCCTCACAACAAAACGAATCGATTGATACCATACATGAAAAAAAATCACCATGCCTATTACCTCTAAATGTACTTTTTTGAAAGGTTTATCAGACACTTTGGTCAACAGAAAAGTTTATTACTTAATTTGCAATACATAATTATTTTTCGTAATACCCGGGTGTCGGAATCAAGCTTTTCAAAAATGTATTTCTCAAAAAACTACACATATTTTCTCAATAACACGGGAGTTTTAGTCTCGCATTTGTAATGCTTTAAACTACAGTAGTTTGTAATAAAATAGAGATGTCACTTTTTTGGCTTCCATAAAACACTGTGAGACGTGGAGATAGTGTTTAATGTTTGTGTTTTGCTAGTTTTTGTTTTTTTTGACATTGCGTGTTTTATTTATATAATAATGACGAAACCTGTTGTGAGTGCTTTATTATTTTTATTTTGTATGGACGAAACCTGTGTTGCAGATTTAAAAATAATGTATTGGTTTTGATTTTTCTCGTATGTCAATAAATAGTTCGGAATGTTATTCTTATCATTATTTGTTGCAAATTTATGGTCAGTACGTATGACATCTTTGGTGGACGCAACTGATGCGTTATAGTAACACCGCAATACCTGTATTTTTTGTATGACCAAAACCGGAATTCCGATACTACACTGCACAGATAATACACTGATGTTACATTACTATTTGCAATAATGGTATACAGTCATTTAACGGCCTCTTAGCCTAGTCGATAGTGACCCTGCCCATAAAGCAGGAGGTCCCGGGTTCGAATCCTGGTCAGGGAATTTATTTGTGTTTATTACGGATATTTGTTCCTGAGTTATGGATTGGATTATTGAGCTTAATGTGGGACTAAGTTGATTTGTGTAAGATTGTCCCATAAATACGATTTCCGAACGCAGAAAAGCTAGAGGGAGAGTAGGTCGTTGGCAACCTTACCTCATCGAGTAGCAGAATAATTCAGCTTATTTTGCGGCGGATTTGAATTTGTCAATAATTATGAAAATATCAGATAGTATGGCGTCTGCATCACCTCCTAACTAGGGTCCCAGCATCTAAGTACATCAAACAGTAAGTTAGTAAAGTCAATATCAGATTAGAGTTTATTGCCAAACTGAAAATTGCTGGTTCCAGGAGATATCACCTTGGTGGTAGCCAACGAATAACATTCGCACTGGTAGGTTCAAAAGATTTTTTTACTTTTGGGATAACATGCCGAACAGCAATTTTGGAAGCCAGGCGGCGAAGTGTTGCGCCAAGAGAAATTGGCATCACCCCTCCTATTAGTTAGGGCGATCAAGTTTGCGCCGTGTAGTATACAACGGGTACAGTATCTGACCTTGTGGCGGCGCTAGCGCTACCCGACATTACAGATTTATACATGTAACTTTCTTTGATGTTAAAAATATATTTTCTTTTAAGCATTTTTGTTTAAACTTTTAAGGAAGACTGCCTCTCAACTGGTGACCCCGATCACGGGATTATATTAACAAGCCGAGCATAAAGGTACACATAACTCTTTCTTTTTTGAAATCGCAGTATGGAAACGAATAGTCTAGTAATAGACGTCAGAACGAGAAACGATTCCATACAATTACACAGTCCATTGAGCTTATAAACGATACCCTGTGGACCAGCGCGTGTCACGCCCTCTATCATGCACAGTTACGGACCAGCTTTCCTTTCTGAATTTTCTAATACACACTAACGGCTGCCTTACGGAAAATACATGAAATGAAAAGATTTTAACTCTTTTTATTCTTTGTTGTGTGTATAAAACTAGAGATCTATATTTATATAAGTCGCCATTCATTAAAAATATGAGATAAATTTCGTACCTTTTTCAGCCTCTTACCCTCACGTAAGAATAAAAGTAAGAATGAACTGACCCACTCTTCAAACTCTCCCATAGATTTATTACATGATAAGGATTGAAACATGTTTGTTTATATTCATTAGTAATAAAATATAAATCAATTTAAAAGAAAATAGTGAAGGAACGTTGGTTTTTCGGTATAAATACAGTAAGTATGTTTCTATGGCGACTATGCAGTAGGCAACCTGGCGCTTTGAGTCCCAAAATAGGTACAAGTTAGGTGTAATGGACATTGAACAAAAATGCAGGTCCGTTTGAGTTGCATTGCATACCTATTTATATCATGTAATTGCTCAAACATGCAATGAAATGTTGCCGTTATTTTCTACTCGTAAGTATTATTTTTCGGGCGCAATAACTCGAGGGGATTCAATATAACTTTTCAGGCCTAGGCCTGCAAAGTAACTTTTTAATTGTTTCAACTCACAACGACATTCATACAGCATCAAAGATGGCGGCAGGTTTTACGAACAGCTAGCTGATTTTGATTTCTTAATTTCTTTTTCATGAGAGGTTGGTTATCACTTATCAGACTATGTCCTCGGCAAGGGCATATTACACACGAGCTGAAATGAGGAATCTGAATCCCTGTTGTTACGAAATAAATTCGGAGGGTTATGAATGTTTAATTCTTATTAATATTTTTTATAAATATGTAGGTATAAGGAGTTTGACTCTGAATTGATTCAGTCACTATATACATTTTCCTTCTTAATTATAAATCTTTCAAACAGCACAGATAAAATATGCTGTAAAAAAACGTTTAGTAGGAAAATGGAATAAGCCTACTCAATATTTTATTCTGTGTATTTATGTCCAGATGTCCATATTTATTCTATAATAATTTGGCTACCATATATGAAATAGGTAAATATTTTTAAATGCAAGTGATGAACATTATAATGGATCGAAAAACGTACTAAGTGTTAATTAGCTAATCACCAAAATTTTCAAAAGCCGTTCAGTGACAATCAATGACAATGAAGTACAAAAACAGGATTTAGCAGTCGAGACTTCATACATAACACAAAAATGTTTTTACGCATGTTTTTGTTTAAGTAACTACGTGGTAAGTAAAATGTTTTTAATGTAGTTTGTGCATAATTAATAAATAATAACTACCTATAACTAAATATAGGTAACTTATTTCGTAATTTTAGTTATTAATTAGCAATAGTGGGACGTTTTGTTTTATGTGATTTCTAGCTATCAATGCAAATGGTGTTCTTTTGTTCGGAAAAAGTTAATGTATTCATTGAGCTTATTGAAATATTTGCAAAAAAATCAAAAAAATCTAAGTACGGAGGTGTCGGAAGTAGGAATAACAATACAAGTTAACGAGTAGACTAACTACCTATAAACTATATTTACATTTTTCTTTTTTATTACATTGAACGTTTGAGAGAAGCAGTATACATACCTGAAAACGTGAAACGGCGTGAAATCGGATTCCGAGTAGGTATCGTATCCCTATCCGGCCTCGCAGTGCCCGGCTGTCTATACCTACTTGGCCGGAAATCCTCATTTACCCAGCTTCTGCTGTAATGTACTATTTTGATAACCGATGTATTTACACAAAAAAGTGATATTCCGTACGCATCTTACAATGATTTTCCTTTAAGAAACAAAATTTCCATATTAAAATAACTGTATTATTACTCTCACTTATGGGAATATAGTTCAGAGTTTGATATGGTTACCAACTTTTAGTTTGGCATGACACTGGGACCCCAAAACTGCCGCGAGACGGGGCCATAGGTGAATGTCTCCCGCTCATTGTTTTTTTTGGCTACAGAATTGACATTCAAATATTTTTTCCTAAAAGTTTATTTTATTTTGTCAATAACTCCTAAACTATAAATTATTTTAAAAAAATGTATGTATTTATAGTAGTAAATTTAATAAGCTTTCGTTCGATGCTACGCACATGTGTAAATAGGGCAGATGCCCCGGTTTTAGCCACTTTAAGGAGAATTTGTCTGTTCAGACGTCCGCCATTTTGTGTCAATAAGGAATTATGACACTCTTAATGTACTGAGTCATTGAACATATATTACTATATTTATATGAATCTCCGCTGTTAATATTCAGTCATTAGATCTTATTTTTATCTACAATGAAATGTCAGAAAGTGGCCCAAGGAGCCAGTTTTGGCCACTTTTTTCCGTAGCTCCTGATAACTGAATGACAACTGGTATATGAGAGATGACAGTGCCATCTGTGCTGCCATAATTTACTCTTATATTAACTAAAAATAATAGACTTGTAAATTTGTCTATACCTTAAGAAAGTTGAAAATGGCCAAAACCGGCACAGTGGCCACAACCGGGGCATCTGCCCTATGTCATATTATAGTTTTAATTTACATATTACAAATTTCGGTAGTAGTCACGTTCGTGACGTCATTATTTGGACGTCAGACACTATAAAGATGTTTTTCCGACATTAACGGGGGTCCAAATCATGTAGCCAACAAGATACCCGAAGCTCCTGTGGAAATTCCCTAAATTAAGAAAATTAATATTTTTCACTCTAAGGCAATAGTTCGGCAGCGCCCCATGATTTTTAACAGAACTGCCAAAATTATGGCCATATTTTTATATTATTTAAAGCAATGTATAGCTTAACTAGCTTGTTTTATTATTGTAGTACATTGCTTTAAATTTTGACTCATAATTTAGTTGTAAAATGCAAGACTCCGACTTAATTTTAGCCTACTTTTAGGTTTTTCTTAATAGCTGTTAAACTGTAATAAAAATTAGTATATAATGTATTACAGCAATATAGCATATTTAATTATGCAAGAAGCAAATGGAGAGCCCACTTTGAGTTGCACCGACAAGAGCATGGCTCTTAAGTGTTTGATGATGAGCATATTTAATCTTCTTTTGTTTGATACCTCACACGTGTAGGTGCAGTGCACAGTTTGGATCAAATTTGCACTTTTAGCAACGAATTGGCAGCCATTTTGATGACGTCATTACGCGGGAGACATTCACCCATGTCCCCGTCTCTCGGCAGTTTTGGGATCCCAGTGTTATGCCAAACAACACACTAAAAGTTGGTAACCGTATCCAACTCTGACCTATTACTTAGGCCCTCTCCCATAAGGGAGAGCACTATATAGTGTAGCATGACGCTACGTATATCGTACGACATCTGTCGACTTTCTTCAGAACTTCCGTGTGTAAGGAAGGTCTAAGGCTAGGTTGCTGTTGATATATAAAAAAGCGTACATTGTGATTCACGGCATTGCAGATAGATGGCGCTTATATCAGTCCGCATTTTGTTATACGACTGGCAGTTATAAAATTGAGATAATATCCTCCATAATTTTGAATATGAATTTTTGAGGTATTCCAGATTATTCAATCAAATACAAACATACTATTGTATGAGTGGAATGCCCCACTTTAAAAATCATGTAAAATAATTATGAGTATTCCAGATTGTCAAAAAAGAAAAAGTTGATTTTTTATGGAGTGTGTCAGATCGACGAGGACATTTTTGAAAGCAAAAACATATTCTGGTTGAGTCTTAGGGTTTTGCTATAATTTGCTTAGTTGCATCGAGTTGAAGTGCGATCTATTTCTGTAGATCTTTGCGCTCAAACATTATATAGCAAGTGCTAATACATTATTAAATACAAATTCTTTTTGAAAACCAAATACGTTGCCGGACAAAAAGGCAACCAGACGGACCGCCTGAGCCGGAAGGACTCCGGAAGGCGCTTGTGGGTGCCGGAGCGGCGAGACGGTCTGCAACCGCCGCGTGTTCCGCCTGATTCTTCACCGTCGTCGGAGAATTAGAGCCCGCATCCAGCGGGCTCTCCAAGTGAGAAAAAGAGTTCAGCGAGCTATTGGGTCCGCCTAGACCAAAGCGGACACTTGCCCACGAACTCTTTTCAATTTCAACTACAGCTTTAGCCATCCTGTCTTTCGAGAATATCATATTATTTACTTTTTTTTAAAAACGTTATAAATCCGATTCCTTTTTTTGTATCCAGTGTTTTTGTGCCACAAGGGTTTTTTTTGTTGTTTTGCTAAAATCCCCGAAATTGTAATTGCCTCGTTTGACGGGCGTACAAAGACCTGGCTCTTTAATTTAGGCTACGTTCAGTCAGCGAATCATCTGTCACCATCCATATCACTCGCCTTATTAACCCATTATTTTCCTGCAGCCAAATTACTAGCCGAGTCTTTATTTGTACTTACCAGTTTTGCTAGTACTCCATCCTTTTTATATTCCTTTTGTGCGGAAAGTAGACGTTTACGATACTAAGGTAACTATCGAATGTGAAATATCCTTATATAGGTACAGTTATCTTCATTTTTAAGTGAAATGCTAATTTTAAATATTTTGATTATTGTAATTTAATTACATTCTGACCACTAAGGAAGTTATTGAATGTGAAATATCTTTATATAGATACCGTTATTGTAATTTTTATGTGAGATGCTAATTTTAAATAATCTGATTATTGTTGCTAATTTTAAATAATTGACTTTATCTTCAAAATTAAACGTGTTAATGCAAATATAGAAGTGTTTTACTGCAATAGGTATTATTCTAAGTACTAAGTATAGTTAAATAACGTATTATTTAGCTCTGATGTTAATTTGAAAATGTTTCACAGCGAAATAGTTTCATTTTCCGAGCGTATTTTATACAGCAGTTTATTATATACACTATTTATCATGTTTCACTCTTGACCAAGAAAAACTTTGGGAATTCTTTGTCGTTTATTATTTAATATTCAACACTTTACTATTATTAAAATAAACCGCGACTATGACACTGACATGCAGTGATAGCCTATCACATGCCCTCACATATGCATATCATCCTGTCATTATAATTATTGCCAGTGTAAGAAATTAGTTCCTATGAAATTATTAATTATGTGCCAGAATCACAAGAAGTAGAAATTGTTGATAAAATTGATCCACATATGTCACATGTGTCACTAGTTAAATAAAAAAAGCTGGGTAAACAATAAACAAATATAGAGGTGCGTTGGGGTAATATACAGAACGGATTTTATAAGAGATAAGAGACGTTTTTTATAAAGTTATATTATACCACTAATATAAGGACTAGGTGCAGGAAATTATGATTTTGGTAAACAAGACATATGCACCTTTATATTTATATAAAAGAAAAAAAAATATTAATACATTTAATATAGAATGAGTTGTCGTAAAGTTATACACATCTATAAAATCCACACCTAAAAATCTTGGGATAACATGAAAAGATGACGTCGTAAAATCATACACACAATCAAGTTTATTCCTAGTAAGTACCTACATATGAAATATAATTTTTAAGAAAAAAAAACCGACTTCCATGGGGGTAGCCGGTGAAGCATTATTGTAGATGGTGCACTTAGATTCCATACAATGAAATAACTTGCTTAACAAACGCAGCGGAGAGGACAAATCGCCAAACCTGAACTATGCGTCGTTGAAGAGTTCCGTTCTGATCATCATCAGCAGTTCCACTTCATCAAATGTCACTCTTTTGAATGAAAATGCTTGATTTGTTGATAAAAATACAAAAGTCACTTTATGTATGCCTTTAAGATTTGAGGAATTCCCTCGATTCCTCATGGAACTCATCATCAGAACTTGAGCTTGACGAAAAAGGGTCCTGACAATCTAACTTGCTTAACAAACACAGCGAAGGGGACGAATCGCCAAACGTGAACTATGCGTCGTTGAAGAGTTCCGTTCTGATCATCATCAGCAGTTCCACTTCATCAAATGTCACTCTTTTGAATGAAAATGCTTGACTTGTTGATAAAAATACAAAAATCACTATGTGTAAGCCCTTAAGATTTGAGGAGTTCCCTCGATTCTTCATGGATCCCATCATCAGAACTTGAGCTTGACGAAAATTTGTCCTGACAATTAAACTTGCTAAACAAACACAGCGAAGAGGACAAATCGCCAAACGTGAACTATGCGTCGTTGAAGAGTTCCGTTCTGATCATCATCAGCAGTTCTACTTCATCAAATGTCACTGTTTTGAATGAAAATGATGGTTTTGTTGATAAAAATATAAAAATCACTATATGTATGCCTTTAAGATTTGAGGAGTTCCCTCGATTCCTCATGGATCCCATCATCAGAACTGCGTTTTGACAAAAACGGGACCAATCTGTATATATATACTTACAATCAAAAAAAGAATTTTTAAAATCGGTTCAGACATGACGGAGTTATGGAATAACAAACATAAAAAAAAAAAACAAAAAAAAAAAAATTTTTAAGAAAAAAAAACCGACTTCAATGGGGGTAGCCGGTGAAGGATTATTGTAGATGGTGCACTTAGATTCCATACAATGAAATAACTTGCTTAAAAAACGCAGCGGAGAGGACAAATCGCCAAACGTGAACTATGCGTCGTTGAAGAGTTCCGTTCTGATTATCATCAGCAGTTCTACTTCATCAAATGTCACTCTTTTGAATGAAAATGCTTGATTTGTTTTAAATTGTTTTAAATTGTTTTTGTGTTTATGTTTATAAATTTTTTTTTTTTTTTCCTGTTTTTATTGTTTTTTTTTCTCTTGTTTTGATTAGGATATTCTTACTTTGGGGATGTGATCGTGGCGTCAATGCGCCGTGTCGTCAAATGGTTGCAACGGAAGACCAGCGCTGGCCCTGCCGGCATTTAACGCTGAGTTGCGACCATTTCGTGGCAATTAATGTTTCGGGTTGTATATGTTATTGTTTATTATGTTTTTTGTAATTGTCATGAATAAACCTTTCATTCATTCATTCATTCATTCATTTGTTGATAAAAATACAAAAGTCACTTTATGTATGCCTTTAAGATTTGAGGAATTCCCTCGATTCCTCGTGGAACTCATCATCAGAACTTGAGCTTGCCGAAAATTGGTCCTGACAATCTAACTTGCTTAACAAACATAGCGAAGAGGAAGAATCGCCAAACATGAACTATGCGTCGTTGAAGAGTTCCGTTCTGTTCATCATCAGCAGTTCCACTTCATCAAATGTCACTCTTTTGAATGAAAATGCTTGATCTTCTATACATATAATAAAGCTGAAGAGGGTCGAAAGTCTGTACATGGAAGATAATCGAAAAAATTTGGCTGGGGATACTTAGGATCGATAACAGAACACGTTCCAACAATTTTTAGATTTTTTGTCTGTTTATCTGTTTATCTGTTTGTCTGTTTATTTGACCGCGCATCACGTGAAAACGGCTGAACGGATTTTGATGAAATTTTGTGTAAAGATAGTTTGAGTCCCGGGAAAGGATAATATATAGTATTAATCCCGAAAATCAACCCTGGTGGGGGTGAAAATGGGGTTGAAAGTTTGTATGGAGAATTTTTAACCGCTGAAACGATTTAGATAGAAATGTGTATGGAGATAATTTGAGTCTCGAGAAACGTTATAGGGTAGTTTTCAAACCCTTGTGGGGGTGAAAAGGGGGTTGGAAGTTGGTATGAGGAATTTTTTACCGCTGAACTGATTTAGATGAAATAGTATAGATAGTATGGGTTTCGAAAAAGGACAAAGGATAGTTCCATCTTCAAAAAAGCCCCCCCCATCTTACTTTAGAACCGTAGGTCCAAAAAAATTGAAAAAAATAATGGAAGTAAAGCCTGAAAGGTACTTTCAATAAAAACTATCTATACATATAATAAAGCTGAAGAGGGTCGAAAGCCTGTTCATGGAATATATTCGAAAAAAAGTAGGCTGGGGATACTTAGAATCGATAACAGAACACGAACAGAAGAACAATTTTTAGAATTTTTGTCTGTTTATCTGTTAATCTGTTTATCTGTTTATCTATTTATCTGTTTATCTGTTTATCTATTTATCCGTTTATCTGTTTATCTGTTTGTCTGTTTATTTGACCGCGCATCACGTGAAAACAGCTGAACGGATTTTGATGAAATTTTGTGTAGAGATAGGACAATGAATAGTTTTCATCCCGAAAATCAACCCTGGAGGGGGTGAAAAGGGGATTGAAAGTTTGTATGGAGAATTTTTAATAGAAATTAGTATGGAGATAATTTTAGTCCCGAGAAACGACAGAATAGTTTTCATTCCGAAAATAAACCTTTGTGGGGGCGAAAAGGGGGTTGGAAGTTGGTATGAGGATTTTTTTACCGCTGAACTGATAAAGATGAAATTTGGTATAGAGATAGTATGGGTCTCGAGAAAGGACAAAGGATAGTTTTCACCCCGAAAATCAACCCTAAAGGGGTGAAAAGGGAGTTGGAAATTTGTATATTACTGTTTTGAAAAAAAAAAGTCCCGTCGAGTTTCTTCTCGGTCATCTCATAATACTTCTTGGGCCAGAGGGTTAGAACCGGTGGTACTTTTGGAACGAAGTTCCTTATCGGACGGTTCGCGGATGGGGGGGCTAGGCGAAAAAAAGTCACGTGACCGACAAGCGTTACGTCACAAAAACGCGACACCCATACGATTGAGAAACATGTAAAATGGAATGAAATAAAAAATATATAAAATAGAATAAAGTGAAGTGAAGTGTAGTGAAAAGTGAAAGTGAGACGTGACAAAGTGATAAAAGTGAAAAAGTCGAGAACCTAAAAGTAAAAAAATTCAAAAATTTCAGAAATGGCAAAATTTCTAAATTTCTAAAAAATACAAAAAAATGTAAACCACAAAATTTACGAAAAATTTAATAAAATTAAATAACAACTTCGTTCCAATTGAGTGTTCCACGACACTCACGTATTTAATTTTTCTCTGACGATCATTAGTGCATTACATTGAAGAATAAATATCTTGATCTACACCAATATCATAAATCCTCTATTCCGCGTTCGGAACCGTATGTTAATTACCACCATTATTGCAACCAGTAACGTAACATGAGTGTATTCTGTGACAGTGTGGTAAAAACGTATGAAAATTCATTACCTACGGTAACGTAATGAAAATCCGCTCCCCCGACCACCGGCACCGTTCGCACTAGAAAGCTGAAATTTGGTGAGGCCTGATAAGAACTTTCAATAAAAACTATATTGAATAAAATCGGTTCAGCCGTTTTTGAATTATCAGTCAAAAACGCATAGTGAAAGGAAGTGCCGGATAGTAAAATGACGTAAGCGCCGCCAAATATCCCTTAATAAACGACATTTTGAACGGATGTTTTGTAACAGGGCGGCATCTACGAAACTCTACACTGAGCATCGCCCGACATGCTCTTGGCCGGTTTTTTTGCATTGTTAACCTGGAAATCACCCCTTAAGGATTACTAATTCCAATTCAAGAAAATCCCCAGCCAGGTTATACGTAGCCTATAAAAATTCAACGTCTAAAGGGGGGGGGGGTAGCCACTACACTCAATTGAGTTAAATTTGCATGGGTCATGGACCCCCCCCCCCCCAGGTGCACCTCAAATAGAAAAAAAACATTTCTGCATTTGTGACCCCCCCCCCACTCCAATTTCAACCGCGCCTGTTCTTACCTTTCATGCTTAGACTGATTTGACGGGAGGATCGATTTGGATGATATTTGCCGTGGACATGAACGTATAACTACAAAAGTGGTCCTGTATCGTCCGATATACACCTACTACTCTACGTCGTTTAAATCATGCCAAAAAAAATTAATATGATAAAAAAAGTATTCATTTTTGAGTATAGTTTGATTTAGTGGTAATTGTAAGATATTTTACTGTCCTCTAGCGTATCCATCTGTCAACTTTACTTCAAGTTCCGCCTCCAGGGTAGCGGGAGAGAAATTAGGGGTGAATTAGCCGCTTACTGACACAGACCGAATTCCACGCGGGCGGAGCCGCGGGCACAGCTAGTTTGTTGATAAAAATACAAAAATCACTATGTGTAAGCCCTTAAGATTTGAGGAGTTCCCTCGATTCTTCATGGATCCCATCATCAGAACTTGAGCTTGACGAACATTTGTTCTGACAATTAAACTTGCTAAACAAACACAGCGAAGAGGACGAATCGCCAAACGTGAACTATGCGTCGTTGAAGAGTTCCGTTCTGATCATCATCAGCAGTTCTACTTCATCAAATGTCACTGTTTTGAATGAAAATGATGGTTTTGTTGATAAAAATCACTATATGTATGCCTTTAAGATTTGAGGAGTTCCCTCGATTCCTCATGGATCCCATCATCAGAACTGCGTTTTGACAAAAACGGGACCAATCTGTATATATATACTTACAATCAAAAAAAGAATTTTCAAAATCGGTTCAGACATGACGGAGTTATGGAGTAACAAACATAAAAAATAAATAACAAAACAGAAAAAAAAAAAAACATACACGCCGAATTGAGAACCTCCTCTTTTCAAATCTTGAAGTCGGTTAAAAAACATACACGCCGAATTGAGAACCTCCTCTTTTCAAATCTTGAAGTCGGTTAAAAAAAAGTGCATCGTGGTAGTTACACATAAAGTTAGTGTTCTAGGCACTTTTTTAGATGATTGTAATTCTGCGCTAATCTAAAGAATCTGCCTTAACCAGAATCTGTCCTTAACTGAATGAAGAATAAATGCAATTATTTTCATTTTTTATTTCTTAGAATTAATAAAGCAAAGTCTATCAATTACGAGGTCTATGATAAAAGTAAAATTAATGGGATAAAAATGAAAGCAGTAAAGTGTTACTATCGAAAAAACTATATAACACAATCAAAATACGACAAAACTCGAAATCCGCCGGACAGTTTTGAAATTTGGTGTGTATGTTGATTAGAGGTCCCATTTTATTGTCCACACCATTTGACATTTGAGGACCTCGAGGAACCGCCAGCACCTTGGAAAATGTCCTCCATCCTGAAGAAATTCGCTTTTCCCTCCGAATCTACGCACTCTATGAAAATATGATCTAGGACAATATTAAAGCTCATTAAATTTTACACACAAACATGCGTACTCTTTTGCTGAAAAATGCACCTCCTTAGAGATATCACTTGAGGAAGTGAAGTGTATCGTCAATGCCTTTCCAGGGGATATTCTCATGATATGAAACTTGTGACAATACAAAGTTAACGTTCGTTTATATTTTTAACCGACTTCAAGATTTGAAAAGAGGAGGTTCTCAATTCGGCGTGTATGTTTTTTTTTTATGTTTGTTACTCCATAACTCCGTCATGTCTGAACCGATTTTGAAAATTCTTTTTTTGTTTGTAAGTATATATATATAGATTGGTCACGTTTTTGTCAAAACCCAGTTCTAATGATGGGATCCATGAGGAATCGAGGGAACTCCTCAAATCTTAAAGGCATACATATAGTGATTTTTATATTTTTATCATCATAACCATAATTTTCATTCAAAACAGTGACATTTGATGAAGTAGAACTGCTGATGATGATCAGAACGGAACTCTTCAACGACGCATAGTTCACGTTTGGCGATTTGTCCTCTTCGCTGTGTTTGTTTAGCAAGTTTAATTGTCAGGACAAATTTTCGTCAAGCTCAAGTTCTGATGATGGGATCCATGAAGAATCGAGGGAACTCCTCAAATCTTAAGGGCTTACACATAGTGATTTTTGTATTTTTATCAACAAGTCATGCATTTTCATTCAAAAGAGTGACATTTGATGAAGTGGAACTGCTGATGATGATCAGAACGGAACTCTTCAACGACGCATAGTTCACGTTTGGCGATTCGTCCCCTTCGCTGTGTTTGTTAAGCAAGTTAGATTGTCAGGACCAATTTTCGTCAAGCTCAAGTTCTGATGATGAGTTCCATGAGGAATCGAGGGAATTCCTCAAATCTTAAAGGCATACATAAAGCGACTTGTATTTTTATCAACAAATCAAGCATTTTCATTCAAAAGAGTGACATTTGATGAAGTGGAACTGCTGATGATGATCAGAACGGAACTCTTCAACGACACATAGTTCAGGTTTGGCGATTTGTCCTCTCCGCTGCGTTTGTTAAGCAAGTTATTTCATTGTATGGAATCTAAGTGCACCATCTACAAGAATGCTTCACCGGCTACCCCCATGGAAGTCGGTTTTTTTTTTCTTAAAAATTATTGTATGTCAGCTACACTAATATCAACATTTTAACCGACTGCGACAAAACAGTAAATAAGGTAATGGTTTCAAAACTGAAAACTGAATACACCCTGTAGCCTAGGATGCTAAGCGGATTTCTACAAGTCACATATCCCTTAATTCCACTTGATCTGAACAATGAATCCACACTTATATAAGTCTTAGTGATTTATCCTTCATACATTTTAGAAAATGTACATTGCATGGCACTGGTGTGTTGATTACAGACCTCCTGGTATATCTTTCATTGAAATCCGTGCAATAGTTTAGGCACCAAGGAAAAAACATGATTTCATATTTGGTGACCTTTTGCGGCCGCCATATTTTTTTTTTTTAGATATATAAGTGTGGATTCATTGTTCAGATCAAGTGGAATTAAGGGATATGTCACTTGTAGAAATCCGCTTAGCATCCTAGGCTACAGGATGTATTCAGTTTTCAGTTTTGAAACCATTACCTTACTTACTGTTTTTGTCGCAGTCGGTTAAAATGTTGATATTGGTGTAGCTGACATACAAAACTAAACGAACGTTAACTTTGTATTCTCACAAGTTTCATATCATGAGAATATCCCCTGGAAAGGCATTGACGACACACTTCTTCCTCAAGTGATATCTCTAAGGAGGTGCATTTTTCAGCAAAAGAGTACACATGTTTCTATGTAGAATTGAATGAGATTTAATATTGTCCTAGATCATATTTTCATAGAGTGCGTAGATTCGGAGGGAAAAGCGAATATCTTCAGGGTGGAGGACATTTTCCAAGGTGCTGGCGGTTCCTCGAGGTCCTCAAATGTCAAATGGTGTGGACAATAAAACAAGACCTGTAATTTTTTTTTTCAAGTCACAGATTGATATTGGTTTATTTGGAGACATACAAAATAATTTTATTATATTATTATTATTATTATAAAGAAATCTACCTAACTTAAACTATAGGCCCTAAAGCAAAATTACAAATATCCCCAATCCCGCTGCCACCTGGTAGGGTGCCCATAAGGCTGGCTACGTTACCTCGCTGAATGGCGATTCCAATACGTTGAGCGAGGAACGAGCCGGACCTACGGTCACCGGTGGAGCGGGTGAGCATATATGAAAGCTTTTGGAAAAGCTTTAGGGCTTCCGGTCTCCAGGGTCTCAAAGTCTCTACGGCAAACGCCGCAAATACGTATCCATTGCCCAAGGACATGTATTTGCGGCGTTTGGCGGTTTCAGCAGAAGCGGCCGCACGGCCTGCCCTCAACGACGTCGTACCGAGGTGGGATGGAGCTAGGGTGTCGACGCATGTTGCATCCCAGATTAAGGGCCGTCCTTGTTGCCACGGTACGAGGGTCAATCCATCGGGCCTTTTACCGTCGTCTCGGGCCAAGCCAATAGGCTCCAGTGTGGCTGGAACGTTGACACTGACCAGAGCCCGACGGATGATGTCGTTGAGGCAGGCCGTGCGGCCGCTTCTGCTGAAACCGCCAAACGCCGCAAATACATGTCCTTGGGCAATGCAAGCAAGGCCGTGGTGACCCAAACGATCGACTTGTGCCCCGCAGGGGCACTGGTGAGGCTCGACGAGGCTAACCTCGTTAACCGGGGCTAACCCCGAGACGTAAACCTACTGCAAGGCGGAAGCTGTTTGAGTACAGCAGGTTTCCAAAATTAGCTGACGGGAAAGCGTGTAACCAAAAACCTGACTCTTTTGCGGATATTGCTAGTAGGCGGGCTCTCTCTAATGCTGATGGGCTGGTTTCTAAAAGGTGGGCATGCACCGATCTGCTAATGGGTTCATCCCAGAGTTTTTGTAGGTGTGGACTAGGAGGCAGATCTTTACCGGGGCAGGCCGCCCTCCAGGCGTCTCTGGCCTGGTACAAGCACGCCACCTCCCAATCACGGAGTGAGGGTTTTAAAATATTGCCAGTGAGAGGCAGCGTGCTGTGTACCGAGGACAGGAAAGCCGGAAGGCTCGAGATTAGTCTCAAACCAAGGCCGCCTAGCCTTATTGGTAAAGACGCAATTGAAAACATTCTGGTATCAATTTTGATATTGATGATTTTTTCAATTTGTGTCCAAATAATTTTGTCGAGTTGTTCGCATAGATTTAGAAACTTCCAGAAGGGACTACAGCGCATAGCGTAGGTAAATTTTGGTACGAAATGACAGTGTCGTAGAATGAATATAGCCATATGTGAGTTGATTTTTAATAGGCGGTCCGAAAATGTGTGAAAATGGTCGATATTTATGTTGATGTATCCAGGAATCGCATCATCAAAAACTGGCGCTCCTAGGAGGTGAAGTGTGTCTTTGTTAAGAATTTTGATGCCAGGGCAGATGTTTGCGAACGTTCTGATGATTTCATCTTTATTATCGTCGTTTGGGTCTATATAAAGTTCGCATTTATTGTGGTTGTAACCCGATCAAGTCAAATTTGGAGCTAATAGAGATGAAGTCATTTAGTAATGAAGTCGGATTGCCTCCTAGTGTGCCATCGTCTAGATACCAAGCGTTGAACGAAGATGTGAGATCAGAAATGCTAGGGTCTATTGCCAGGCTAAAAATAGCCGGACCCCCCTGGGTCCGGCGACCCCCTGGTCGCCTTGTTGGCAGCCAGTCGATGACAGTATGGTGTGGCTTTTGTATTTAAGATCGCTAGGAGAACTGTAACACTGCCAAATGTACAGGTAAATGCTGGAGATATTTTTTTGGCATTCTGTTAAAAGGGCCTGTCTTGTTACAGAATTAAAAGCATTTTTGACAACTAATTTTAGTAATACTGAATTTTGAGTGTTAGCCAAGAAAGTGCGACAAGCATGGACTGCTGCTTCGCAGCCGCCCTTGCTGCCAAAACCAAGTTGAATGGGCTTAAATTTTGATTCAAGGACCGGGCGGATGTATCTGCAGCATACCTTAGAGGCCAGTCGTCTAAATGTTGAGCCTATGGCAATTGGACGCACGCTTCCGTCCTTTTTGGCAAGGGCGCAAAGGTTGGCACCGTAAAGAGTTCGGCAGATGTTTTCATGTACTTTACCACTGAGCATTAAGTTCACTAACCGAGTAAGGCTGGTGAGGAGTTCACCGCTATTGTTGCCAACAAGCAAGTCCTTAATGTGCTGAGTTGTGATCCCATCCAAGCCACCAGCCGAGCCGTTATTGAAACTCATAGCCGCAGCCAAAACGGCGTCTTCTGAAGCGACGAGGCTGGCAAACGTGGAATCTGGGGGGATTGGGAAACCATGTGTTGAAGGGGCTGTCGGATGTTTACTTTCAAGGGCGGCAAGGGTGTTTTGAGAATCCGGGGCAGCTGTGTCACTCCAGAAGAGTATTCGGGCGGCACCGCGAAAATCGCCATCATTGACCTTAGATTAGATCTTTTTATACAAGTTGTGGTCTGTGGGTCGTGATGAATTAGCATGGTGTGGTGGTGAAGGGGTTATTTTTAATTTTTTTGGTTAACGTTTGCTAAGACGTACGATCTACGTGTAGGATACTGTATGCAAAAGTTAGTAATTTTTCCCATGAAACTGGGTTATTATTGTTAACACATTCATCTAGTGTTTTTATAAGAGCTTGAGCGGTAGCGGGTCTTGCTCCCCTTGGAATTCTTTTAATGACAGGGGTTGATTCTTTCAAAGAGCTTAGCTTGTCGGACAAAGAGATGGGTCGAGAATCGGTTGTGGTAGTGGTAATGCTTGATGCGGATAATTGTGGTACAGGTTGACTGCATGTATTTTTGTGGCTTTTACTTACATGAATTTTCAAACCTCTTCGCCCCTTGCAGATTTTGGTAGTTGGGCAATTAGATGATTTTATCCAATGTCCCTACATTGGATAAAATCATCTAATGAGACATTGGCTTAAACAGAGGGCATTCGGCCTGGTACGAGGACTATGTGTGATAACGGGATAAGTAAATGTTTTAAATATAAACTTAAAATATAACGTCTAACAAACTTAAACTAGGCACGTATAAAAATCGTCATCATCATCATCAGCCTATATTAGTCCACTGCTGGACATAGGCCTCCCCTAAGGAGCGCCATAGCGCCCTGTCTTCAGCTTGCCGCATCCAGCATCTGCCTGCAGTCTTTCGCAGATCGTCATCCCACCGTCAGCCTTACCGTGAGTGTCCACGTCTCAGCTCCGTAGGTCATTACGGGTAGGACGCACTGATTGAAAACTTTCGTTTTCAAGCATTGCGGTATGGATGACGAGAAGACTCGGCGTAGTTTCCCAAATGCTGCCCAGCCTAGCTGGATCCTCCTTTTGGCCTCCTTCTCAAAATTGTTTTTACCTAACTGCAGGATCTGCCCAAGGTAGGCGTACTCAGAAACAATTTCAAGATGGTGGCCATGTACGACGACCGGTCCCGGATCAATGTGGCCATTGATCATGACTTTGGTTTTATCCAAATTCATGCCAAGACCGATGCGTCGCGAGGCTGAAGCTAGGCCGTCCAGCATCTGGGTCAGCTCCTCTAGCGACTCCGCCATTACGACTATGTCATCAGCGAATCGCAGGTGTGAGATGTAGTCGCCGTTTATGTTTATGCCCTTACCTTTCCAGTCCAGCGTCTTAAACATGTCTTCCAATACGCTCGTGAACAGTTTCGGGGATATGACATCCCCCTGTCTCACCCCTCTGCGCAATGGGATGGGTTTAGATTGCTGGCCCTGTACTTGGACACTCGTAGTGGCGGCTTCCGAGAGACATCTCAGCACCTCGATATAACGATAGTCTACTTGGCATCGCTGTAAGGATTCCAGAACAGCCCACGTTTCCACGGAGTCGAAGGCCTTCTCATAGTCAACAAAAGCGAGACACAGGGGCTGATTATACTCTTCGGAATTCTGTATAATCTGCCTCACTGTGTGTGTGGTCTATGGTGCCATATCCTCCGCGGAACCCAGCCTGTTCCGGTGGCTGGAACTCGTCGAGCCTCCTGGCGAGACGATTCGTGACCACTCGTGAGAAAAGCTTATAGACGTGGCTCAGAAGTGTGATGGGTCTGTAGTTTTTAAGGAGGGTTTTATCACCCTTCTTAAAAAAGAGCACCACCAAACTCCCGCTCCACGCCTTAGGAGTTCTCCCACTGTGAAGGACGGCATTGAAGAGGTTCTGCAGCTCCTGTATAACAGGAGCTCCTCCTGCCTTCAGAAGTACGACGTATAAAAATACACGACTTAAAAACGAAAGATATTAAGATAACACATATTACAATGTAAACAATTGTCCGTCAAAACGTCAAAACTAGCAGGACTCCGGACTTGACATATGCGCCGTCGCATTGCACAGCAGATTCTGGGTTTTTGGCCTCCTGCGTTGGGCGTCTTAGGCGGAAATAAGCGGGGGCGTCTGTGAAGGCCCGGCTGGCAAAATCAGAGCGAAACCCTTTAGCAAATTAGACTGTAATTTTTGACAGCTGTGTCAGATATAACAGGCGGATATTATTTTGCCTTTTTATGATCAGATTTTAGAAATCATTGTTTATTTCGGCGAGATAACTCTTTTTTCAGCTTGGTTTGTAAAAAAAAATATGTTTCAGAGATGGTTTCGTCCAAAACGCACATATTTTCGGATCAGTTGTATAGGTACGTGCGTGACAGATGACAGTTTTTTTCCAGGCATTAATACATCACTTTTGCAGACCTCTAATCAACATACACACCAAATTTCAAAACTGTCCGGCGGATTTCGAGTTTTGTCGTATTTTGATTGTGCTAATATACAAAAACAATAAAATAAAAATTACATAGAAATATAAAAAATATATAAATTATTAATTAATATCAAATATAATTTGTTGTTAGTGCACCATCAGTGAACTCTTTCAAAAATAGACTAGGCTCTTATCTTAGAACTTTATAAAGTGCAAAAGAAACACGAGTGCTGTGATATACACGCATAGATATAAACGCTAATATAAGAGCTGCTAGAGTATTAAAAAATAAAAAATATGTATTATATAAAGTCTTCAGATACATACCTACACAAAATCGTTGGTACATACTTAAATTTAAGCTAAAACCACAAATAGAGGTTTTTTATTTGAAAAAGATTTTAATAAGAGAACATTGTCTGTAACAAATAAATCAAATAAATAAATAAAACGTAATAAATTTAATAATGATATTATATTTTAATTAAAAAACATCTATTTATAGTGTCTTTTAGGTGAGTACATTTTTATTTATTTTTCACGATTGACTGTGTGTCAGAGATTGATTTGGGCCGCGCGTCTGTTATCCTTATAGCCATTGAGTAATAGGAGATGACATCCCTAAGAAATTCTTTGCGCGAAAAGTCATAGTGAAAATCGCTAAAAGTCTAAGCTATTTAAGCAACTCTTTGATTTAGTGACAGCTAGCTGTCAACGGCCAAACATGGGGCACGAAATTTGTTCTTAATATCCCATGTATAGTAGACTACATATTTAAGAGATCAATGGTCCATTAACGGACCATTTAATTCTGAGATTACTGGTACTGGTTTATTATTATTACCAGATGTGTTTATTAGTTAGGTTAGACTGTTGTTTTCAATAACATTTTTAACGGGGGGACTAATAAAGTTCCAAAAAAATCAAGAAGTAAAACATACGTTTTTTTTTAATTATCTGACGAGCTACCTATTTCTGAGCTTGCTAATAAATTTAAGAGTCCCTAACTTAAATAGTAAAAAAGGAACCCTCATGATTCGACTTTTCCTGTCTGTCACAATGTTAGTTGTCAATTTACTTCGAAACTATTAAATATATTTTAAGCTATTATTTGATGATGATTTTTAAACATAAGGACCACGTTTGGGGGGTAAAGTAAAATAGAAAATGAAAAAAGTTTTGTTAACTAAACTAAGTGATACTTATGTTAAATGAAAGGGTTTCGTATGAGAACAAAGAAGATTTGTTTGTTGTTGTAAGAGTTTAGAACTTATTTAAGTAACTCGGCGGAAAACCATACCACTTCCCCCTTTTACCTCAGAAACTGTTGAGCCTAAACATAACGGTTCTTTATCTATAGTTACAGGTTACAGGAAAAATTATAACAAGTCTATGGTCAAACGTTAGTCGGACTTATGAAAAAACATTGTTACAATTGTTTCATTCGTGTACGGGGCACAGTCCGACTCGGTCTTTGCCGTTTTTTTTTAATAAAGAATAGAGATGCCCTTTTATTTACTTGTACGGTTTTTCAAAAGAAAGTCCCTAAAACTTTTAGACTCAAAATTGGTACCTAAGTTTTACATTATTCCGTTATTGAAAATAAGTACCCACCTATGAGTATCATTATAATAAAATGAAATGTAATCGCTAGGTATATATTATTACCTACCTATATATTATAATATACGAGTCAGTAGTTTGTTTCGCATTGTTACAGGTCACCGTCGCTGTCACCGTGATGGCAACTTGGATGATAATGATAAACAAAATGGAAGCTCAGCCGGTACCGGTGTGTTGAAGCACTGCGCCCGCACCCGCCCGCTCCGCGCGCCCGGGCCTCCCGCGCCGTCCGCGCAGACGCATTCCGTCGCTGTCCATTGCGACCGTCGCACGCGTCGCGATTGTCGCAACTTCTGCCCCAGCGAATCAAAACTAATAGTGACTTCTTAATTGTGCTGCAATCCCAAATACAACTTGTGTCAAATATCATTTCGCAAAACTGTTTCCTCGAAATCTGGATGTTACATTTATTAGTGTCTTAAGTAAGCAGACAAGTGCATTGAGTAAGTGTGGAGAGGGCTGCATTCCAAACCGGTGTCGTTCTTTAACAGGCAAGGTTGGTACTGGTACTGCTCTTTGCTTAATATGTTTTAGTTACTGAAGTACACATAGGCATTGACGTTTAATTGAAACTTCTCTATGAACTGAAATCGTGTGAACACCGGCAAATGAGGTCTCCATTCAGAATGTAATAAAACGTTGCAAAAAGTGAATCTATTCAAGAAGAAAAATGGCTGGTGGTGCACTGAGTGAAAACGACCGCCACTGCCTAGAAACTGGTGTAAAAAGTCAATCTGAGTGTTTGCAAGATACAGAAAAACACAGTGAATGCAAACTCAATGGACTACGCGTCCGTTTCTTAGACGAAGAAGGCAAAACGGAGAGGACAGTTAGTGCGGACGAAATCGATGCTGTCGTGTCGCGTGTCAAGAAAATACACATTCTTAAGAACAGGAGTTCGAGCGAGACTAGCATTCTCCTAAGAAACCCGTCTTTGATGAAGAGGCGATCGAGTGCCGAGCGACGCCTTAGCGATGGACAAACTGGAAATCTTAATAACAATTCGCTTTCCGAAAATCTCAACGGCAGGGCGAAGGTCAAGAACATAGAGACCGAAAGAAATGATAAGACTGAGGAAGGGGGCGATCAAACCAAAGATATCATTGGCCAGAGCTTTAAGAAAAACAGCAATGTTTACAGCGTAAACCAAGCAAAAACCTTAACACCGGAAAAGAGGAAGTCTTTGCCGATGCTTATGCCCAGGTTAAAGGGCCATAAGTCCCATGATACCTCTTCAGAAAAATCAACTTTACCAGCTGAAGGCTCCTTTGCTGAAAGTCACTCGACGAAGGATTTCACTTCTCGCACGATCGGTCGAATATCCAAGGGCATCGGGCGCCTCCTACGCCGCACCAACAGCGTTCGCATCAGCGAGCCCGACCCTACCTACAAGGTGGCTTACCTCGGCAACGTCCTCACCGGCTGGGCTAGAGGTGAGCTTCCTTCTTTACGTAACACTAATTGCAATACTTGTACGCCTATCTATTTAGCTAGCCAACCTATTTCTATTCGGTACCATGTAGGTACCTATTAGGCAATGCAACCCAGGTTTTTTATGTATGTAAAAACCTAGGTTGCGTTCCCTAGTAGGTATGTACAGTAAAACAAAATGTTACTAAAACACAAAAAAAAATTAAGGTAACTACATAATAATACTGACTCAAAGAATATAGGTACCTTATTAATTAAGTAAACTAATCGCACCCTAATTGCGAAGTTAGTCCCTTTTCATGCATAGGTCTACCTAAGTATCCATTAAGAGTTAGATCCTTACCTTAATTTTTCTGGACTACCTATTTTAAAGAGACTGTATATATGGTATAGTAAGTACCTAATACATATTTAATTTGACAATTTAGATTTTTTTTATACATATGAATTAATAATGTCGTGACAATATTAAAGAACAGATTTTAATTTTTGTCTTCAAATAATAACTTCCTCTTGACATGATTTTCATTATTTAGTTCTAAGTAACACATTCTTATCTAATATCAAGAAACTCGTTCCTACAAAGTACATATGTATGTAAAGGTGTACTATTAGGTTATGGTGATCAAAAATGCTGCACCCACATAATGGTGACATACTGGCACCTGCAGGCGCACTTATTAAGAGTCCGGTAATGATTTGAAGACGAAAATCGCTAATAATTAAATAACGCACATAAATTGCATTTGATAAGATAGTTTGAAGTCTTGTGATTGAATAAAAATACTTTTGGTACATATATATAATTCTTTAATACCAGAAAACTAAATTCTTACAGAGCTTGTTTAGTGAGGATGTTGATTCGTGCACATTTGTCGCTTCATTTTTTTAGTATATTTTTTATTCCTTGTAAAGGTTTTGTTCCTATGTTTTATATTTACTGATTAGTGCATAGTCAAGTACAGTTTTACATTTGAAATTTTATGAAATACCTAAAAAATACTTTCTATTCCGAAGGTCGCGGGTTCAAACCCCGGCTCATACCACTGAGTTTTTCGGAACCTATGTACGAAATATCATTTAATATTTATCAATTGCTTTTCGGTGAAGGAAAACATCATTCATTATTCACCTCTCCAAGATAAAATCACGAAACAGCTGTTAGATTGAGGTGAATTATTTATAAATGAAACAAAGTCAAAAAACTGTTCCACTTATCCAATGAAAAAAGAAACGATCTTAAAAACATGTACCAAGTAATAGAAGTCTTGTTAGTTACTGCAAAATGTTATAAAAAGTTGAGCGAAATCGAAGAAACACTTACCGGACTCTTAATGAATTATAGGCATTTAAGCGGCATAATACCATGGATGTATCTACTTTATTTTTTTTATTGTTTATTATTATTAAAAACAGTACAGACATTAAATTTAAGGCAGTTTCTTGCAAAACTGTTTACACAGTTTGACTGCAAGTATGAGTATCTAAGTAATTCCTAATTTAAATAATATATGTTTTACTAATCTACTAACTTAAGTTTCGCTAAACACTGAAGTGACATTTACATTAGCGCATATGTCACTTAAGTGTTTGTAGTAGGTACAGTTTAAGCGCTTTTTTAAATTTATTTTTATTATATTCATGCCGGATATTTTACTGGATATTTGTGGCTTGTGCATCAATTCAACATATTTTAAGTGAAAATGACCCTTCGCTGCCTATGACCTTAGGTACATCTAAATCTTCTCGTTTTATAACCGGCAACGGTCTTAAACAATATAAGTCATTCTTTGTCTTCGAGATACATATATGGCACCAAAGTTGGGTAATTTTAGGCCAAAAACCAGTTTGTAGTGGCATAGTGGTTTAGGTTAACGTAAATAAGTTTAAATTATTTTTTTGAATTCTCTTGTTTGTATGTATATAGAATTCTCAATTATGAAACCGAAATTTCTCAACAGTCAAGATCAAAGCGAGGACTTTATTAAACCATGTTTAATAATGCTAAACTAAGTACACATTTTTTGCGGTTATTAAAAATGAAGATTCCCGGTGTCATCATAAATTGAAGAACCGGTGATAATTGATGTAGGAATATCGCAAATCCATGTTCTTTTTTAAACTGTTTAAAATGGCAGCAGCAGAAGTAGCTAAGCGGGTGAGATGATCAAAATGCGCTTGACACGACTTTATTGTTAAGAGAATAAGAGCGCGTGAAGTAAGTAAGTAAGTAATCATTTATTGTCAGATTGTGCATGCCAGTTTACAGATGTTACAATAGTGTTATAATAGTAAGTGTCACAATCAACCGGTTTACGGTATACAATATCCTTATTCCTAAAAGTACATATAGTAATAATGTAACACTCAAATAAACTGAAAATTAAATAATTGTCAAAGGTACAAAATAAATATAGAAACTATTCAAACCTCGAATTACAAGTCACAGTCAGGCACATTATTACCTAATAACTAGATTGTTACAGACAGATTATACGATTTTATAAATAGATATATAATAGCTAGATTCGATTACATTCCAAAGACAGTCAATTCAATATTAGTATAATTTGCATTACAATTCAAGCTTATATTCAGTATAATTTACATGTCAAGCGAATGATTTTGTTCTGTTCTGAGAAAAAAATCATCGAGACTGTAAAAACATTCTGTTAACAGAAAGGTTCTTAACTTAGAGAAAAATTTGTTGGTTGGTAACTCAGTCCATGACATTGTAAATACGGACAGCCATGTGGTAGCAATTTTTCTTATTCACTTCTAATCTACTTTTTGGGACTACTAAAGCTTTATGTGTGACTGTGCGCTTTCCAATGTTACATTTCTGATTAAATAACCCCTAATTTACACATTTCTAAGACGTATAAGCTCGGAACTGTCAGGATTCCATACTTTTTAAACAACGGCCTGCATGACTCTGACCACTTGAAGGTCATTTTGAACACCTAAGCTGCTTAGGCCGCTTAGCAGTAGCTAAAAAATATGATTATGTTTGTACAATCAGCAGCAGAAGTAATGATGATAATAGATTTATAGAAGAAGTGATATCGGAATAGGTATCGCTATTTTAAAGCTTGTCTAAACGCGCTGCGCCATCAAGTATAAACTGCCGTTATAGCCATTAAAAGTCAAATAGATATCATATACAAAGGAAAAAGTGACCAAGGCCTCGGTGTCCAGGGCTGGAATTGAACCAACGTCTTCTGCATTCATTTAAAATCAAAATAATTATCTTATTATAGTATTTTATACAATCGTGACGTAATGTCGCTTTTCATTTGAGTACCGTGTTTAGACGAAGCTTTCTGAGTAAAGTTAGGTAGGAGATTAAAAAGCATAATTGTGCCACTATTATTGTAAACAATACTTTTTCGACGAGTGCTTAAAATAGGCAAGCTGGTAAGAATTGAGCTCGACGAACGTCTTACCTTAACTTACCTTGTCTCTATACAATTTAGTAACCTTAATCTCCCCGTGGATTGTGCCGGTGTTAGGGAAGGAGGCTAACCTGTTACAATATTGTAACATATTACATATAACAAGAAACAAAAAGAAATGAAATCATGAGCCATACCTACCTTAATTCTATGTACCCACCAGTATGCAGAGCAAAATCAGTATTGTTAAATTATATTGAGGGTAAATTTTCCTATTAGGTACATAGGTAGGTACACCAGAGAGATACATTTATACAATTAGTTACTAAACTTATTTAAAATAAAACTAACTAGAAATAAACTAAATAACAACTAAAGACTAATTAAAAATATAATAAACTTACCTATAAAAGGAACACCCCATCTAGGAGGTCGGCCTGCGGCATTGACCCTATAATGCTGGCGGCGTTACCTCTCTGTACCGCTAGGGCGATACGTTGGGAGAGGTAAGCGCCAGCCTTTTGGTCACCCGTAGTGTCGACCAACCGTGCCGACAGGGCCCTCATGAACGCCTTCATGTCGGCCGACTAGGGACCCAGGGTACAGCGAGCGCCACAAACTCGTAGTCCTTGAGCAAGGACGAGTATTTGCGGTGCTTGAGAACCTGGGCTCATATTACATGTTACAATATTGTATGACAACCCTTAAGATCATCGTTAGTGATGTTCTTATTGAATACCATAAACATTAAACAACGTTTATATATTTACTCGTAGTGTATTTTTTAAATTACGTGTTAGCCATTAAATTTACAGATTATAATGCTGGACTAGAAATTTTTATGTTTCTATAAGGTCTCCACGTTCCATGTGTTGCTTCAGGGTAGTGAGCTTCAGTTCTTGCAGTTCGTAATTTTTTATTAAGGTAGTTTGGTGAAGCTCCGTTGGGCCTTTTCCAGCGCCTCTATGTCCTAGGTAAAATAGGGGCTCCAGACATGGAAAGCATACTCCAGTTAAGGTCTGATGTACGTTTTATAGAGCTTAAGCATCTTGTGTGGCGTCAAGGACTTAAAGACTTTCCTAACAAGGTAGATCAGGCTTCTTGCTTTCTTGAATACTGTAGATATGTGATCCGCCCATTTTAAGTCCTCTGAGATTTTGATACCTAGATCGATTTGTGTTTTTACAGTATTTAGTCTAGTGTTTTCCAAGTTGTAGGTGTAATGGGGGTTACGATATTCTATATGTAGTACCGTACATTTGGTAGAATTGAACTTGATAAGCCATTCCTTAGACCAGTTTGCTATTGTGTTCAGATCTTCTTGGAGCTGGCTGTAGTCTACAAGTGGGTTAGCAAATAGCTTGGTGTCATCTGCAAAAGTACTGACATTACATTTGAGACGATGTGGTAAGTCAAATAATTGGATTTTTTCTCTGGTTACATTAAAACTCGTTCAATTGTTTATCGTAATCTCAAATTTTAGTCCGGTTTTACAATGGCTCTTAGGAATTATGTGTGGTGAGGCAGAATGAAAATGAAATTGAAAATTCTTTATTTAATGGTTACAATGTTATTGATTATGAAAAGTGATGCTTGGAGTCTCCTAGTAAGTATTACATATACTTGTGGCGGAAGACTCAGCTCCTAACTATGTATGTGTAGTTATTGTAACCGGACACATCTTTGATAAAAGCAGGAGTATAAACTTAAACTAAGTAAAGTTATACATTCATTTAGGAATATATGTACACTCAGAGATAATTATAATACAAGTGGAAGAATGTGTGTGTGTGTGTGTGTGTGTGTGTGTGTGTGTGTGTATCTCTGTGTGTGTGTATCATATAGGTTAGGCATAAAGTAGATTTTCAGTTTCCTCATAATTTAGACTAATTAACCATTCTGTAATTATTTTTTTACAGCTATATGATTTTGAAGAATAGATTGAGATACTATTATACAAGTGAGCAGAGTGATAGTTAAATTGCCTTTTAGTATAAAGCGACTTAGTGTTAGGAGTGATGACTACATTTGTTGATCTAGGTGGTATATAAATTATAGTCTTGTGTAACTTTAGGGTCGTATTTAAAATGTATAATTTTCTCATGGTAAGTAGTTTGCACTCATTATATATTTCAGTTGTAGGGTATCTATATGGTTTGGAGTACATAACTTTTAGTAAACATCTTTGACCTCTTTCGGTATCTAAAAATTTAGTTTTGTGTGCTCCTCCCCAAACTGGAATACAATAAGTCATTACAGATTGAGCTAGCGTGATGTATAGTTTGTAAAAAAAATCTGTTTAATCGAGGTGAGGTGCGGGTTTACGCTTGACAAAGGCGAGGAATTGAGTAGGTAGGTGCCTACTGTAGAAATCGTTCGCGGGGGCTTAACAGTGGACAGTGGATTTTGCTGATATAACAGGTACACAGTTCAATCCTATTAATTCTTTTTACTCCAGCTGTGAAGTTTCAATCACTAGACTTTTCTGTATTTATTTTTATTCGTAGCTGTTTCCCATGATAATTAATATTCGTAATCCAACGTCAAAAAATAATATCTCTGAGTATTATTACCAGTAATTAAGTGCCTAATTAGGTATTATCCGAGGGAAATTCTAAGCAAGATTAAAATATGACGTAGAATTAGCTCGTCAAGATAAGATAAGATTGCATAAAGCGCAGAATTTGAAGATCAAGGATGAATCTTGATGGTGGAATTATCCGTAATTGAAATTATATTAAAACAGTAAAATAGTCCTTATTTTAAAATTAGATTAGGTTCGCTATATTGTATTTACACGGGAATACTTGTTGTGTGAATGCACATAAACAAAATATTTTTAAATAAGTAATAATAATAATAAATAATAAATACTCTTTATTGCACACCTCATACAGTTACAAGCACAAATTTTACAATTAGATAAATTTAGGTAGAGGTAACAACAGGCGGCCTTATCGCTAATGAGCGATTTCTTCCAGACAACCTTTGGGTAGTGGAGACTAGAGAAAAACAATAAGCAGTAGGTGGTGCATAGAAACAAAAGAGACGAAATAGATAACACAGCACATTCATATGAATATACATACTTAAATAAATACAAAATAAACATACATATACGTACATATATACATATATAATACACACAATAAGAAACAACAGTGTCAACTTAAAAACCTAAGGAAGAGATAAATAGTATTCCTTAAGTTGCGAAAGTACTGAAAATCTATTACCTGGCTACTACTATTTTATGACATATTATTAGGTTACCACTAGCTCGCCACTTATCTAAAACTTAAAATTATAAATTCCAGTTAACAGCAAGAATAACGGTTGGTTACAAAGTAGGAAAACGTGATAAAAATATAGAATGTTTATTTAAAACTGTAAACATCAATATTTAATTACCTATTTAGACATTTTACGTAAGCAATATAACGCATAAAGTAAAACGATATTTAAATAACGGTTTTTTCATCTAATCGCGGTCGGTTTTATTAAAGCGACAAGGGGCTTATTTATGATAGGAGACTCTTAACCCTCCTTCTCTTGTTCCCGTGTTTGTCAGAGCGGAAACGCGCCCGCGTTACAAAATAATTGTATGCCTCTCTGTTTAGTATATCTTCTCCCTCACACATTTTTTCGTATCGCATTCCAAACATCATTGTTTGTCTGCTCCCACGGACGAGTTTGGTGGCCTGAACGAGTGAGTCTCCTGTCCTGACTTCATTTGCTTAATATTTTGTAAGTACATAGTGCCCGATTCCTATTTTTACTCGATTAAAAGTGAATCGTACACGTGTATTGCTTTGCGATATTTTCTGTTTTTCTATTAAACTAATATGTGTATGATATACTAGGTAAGTACCTGTTATTATGCGAACAATAATACATTGTTCTTAGTTTATGATAAGAATTCTAGAAGTGCTTCGCAAGCGGCTAAAGTGGACACGTGTCGTGTCGCCGTCGGGTTAAGTTCTAAATATTTATAATAAATATTGCATATTGATTTATTGATCGCCTCCTAGTTATCTGCGGTAAACAGCCAACGCGTATATGTAGATAGAAAACTACAAGTTCTAATTGGTTTTCCCATTTAAAATATTATCGTTTCTACCGGAAGCCTTTGAAGCCATCACAAATAAAGTTTAAAGTCTCATATAAGTAAAGGTTTTAAATAATTAGCAGTCTATTATAGAGTTTGTCCGGAAAAAGAAATGTCGTGGTTTATATGGGAGCGCATACATTCTACGACATTTCTCTTTCCGGACAAACTCTAGTTATCTAATATTTTCTGTTTGTTGTTTTAAGTACTCCAATTAGTAGGAACGAAGCATTGATGAGGCAGTCTCGGCGCGGTCGAACGATTAGGTAGGTAGGTATGTTGCATTGCAGCACGGCGATAACCACGCGACTAGCGGTTATCCGAGCTGGGACTCGGGTTGTTAACCCACTTACATACAGTCATACATACCAGTCGCAGGTGCTTCTACTGAACTAATTTTGACTAGCAACATTTCTTTATTACATGGACCCCACGTTTTCTTTATATACAAAAACAATAATAAAATTACCGTAACCTTCTATAGGTTGCTGCTATATGGGTGTTACATAGGCGTTGTTGACCCAAGCTGCAACCATAGACATATAAAATAAATAGATGTAATCCCACGAAGATGAAATTGGGATTCCATAATAAGCAGCAGTCTCGTGTGCACACACTCACTGTTGATGTTAGAAACAATCACCGCTCGTCCACGAGTCGTATTAGTCGTATATAACATAACCACGCGTCGCGTGTAACCACGAAGAAATCGGTTTATTATGGAATCACAGTTTTGTCTTCACGACGTTACGCCTCTTTATTTTATGTTTATGGTTGCAGCAGTTATAGTTGTTTTATCCCAAAAAATTTACCAGGTAACCTACTCCCAACGTTTGTACCATGTAACTCTCCAGGAATCCGTGTAAACCACACTTACAGAGGTCCTTTGATGTATAGCATAATGTAACTTTAACATAATGACCTATCTGTCGGAATGATCTATCGATCGGAAGGGAGAACATTTTGGAATATTAGTAGTTTATCATATTATACCTATTCGCTATGTGCGAAGTGCATGGTGGAGGTAGCGTGATCGTACTTAGTGCACAATGCAATGTGACAAGATATTAAACTGCAAATGGCTCTTGTCAATATTAAAATTCAAAACATTTGACATCGCCTATGTCACCTCAACTCGGTCAACTGTTAGAATACTGAATCAGCCAGAGACATTTCATATAATGAAGGAGTTCAAGCCATTCATAAAAAAGGTTAAAAAAAAAGATTGAAGCCCATGAGATGGCGCCACAGTCATGTATACAGCGAATATATTTGGTTTAGTTTGACTGACCTCAGTTTTATTTATCCATTGCTAGCGAGTGCCGTCACCGGCACATTACTATTATTTCCTTGATAAAAAAATTATGCATGCTCTTCTCTCTTAATTTTAAGTGACCCCTTTTTACGAATTTTCTTTCTAACCGGCTTGTCGGCTTTTTGAGGGCGATTTATGACTTTCGAGTGCTTAATATCAAAAAACCCAATGTTCATCATCGCACACGATAGTTTATCAATATTATTTATTATATGATATTCAAAAACTGGCCCCCAAAGGTTGAAAACCAAACAAGGAGCCCGATGTTCAATAATAATTTTGATGGCGCAAACAATGGACCGTTTTAAAAGGGAAATAATTGCGTAATAATACTAACAATTGCCTAATTCTCTTTGCATAAAAGTATTTTTGCTAGAAAGAGACACATCCTATTGCAGATTACGAACCTTTATAAAACGGCCCCAGTTTTGTATCACCAATTTTTTTTCATTACAATAAAAATTAGTGAGATAAAGCTTTGGCGATTGCTATTTGTTGGCATATTATTGGCAAGAAAGCGAATTAATACCCACGTTTGCCTGCGAATATTGCTTCGTTGAGTTGAATTTAATGATTATAAATTTGAATAATGACCTAGATAGAAACTGCTGCGGCGAGATGCTTTTGCGACATTATAGTTATTATGTATTCCATTATTTGAAATGCATGTTGTAATTTTTAATTATACATATAGAACAAGAAACTTGAAATTTACACCAAGACTTCCTTGTATAACCTAGGTAAAGTGATAAGAAGGGATTTTTGAAAAGTCCACCCCTAAGGGATAAAAAGGGGATTAAAATTCTGTAAGATAAGAATATGATAAAAGTGATTTTACTGTTTTTCAAATTCAACCCCTAACGGGGTTAAAAGAGTTTGTATAGTGATTACGTTCGTTGGTAGGCTACTCACTTAAAAGCATACAAATTAAGGAGTTGAATCGGGGTAAAAAGGGATTGAAAGCGATAAAGAATTACTTTTTTTGTGACACACTTGAAAGATTATGTTTTTGTAAAAGATAGTTCTTATACCAAATAATATATTTCGCAGGTGGAAAGCTAATTTTTATATAAATATCTAAAAATAAGGCACTAAATACGGGGTTATGTTTATTCATAAATGATTATAATACAGAGTACTGTGATAATTAAACAAATATTTTTAAATAAGTTAATTGTTGCTTTAATAAAAAAATCTCGTTGTGTCCATGTTATTTTCCTTTACTTACATTATACAAGAGTAAAAGTACCTATACAGGTTGTCTCTAAAACCAACGTCAAGACTATAAGCATCTATTCAGATTAAGCAAGGCTCTAAATAAAATGTATTTTTTTTCGGATATTGGCAAATTGACTACTTTAAGCTTTATATTTAAGGTATGACTGTGCCAATATCTCAAAACGAAGCCATATTAGTAAGGCCAAATTTGCTTAATCAGTTAGCTCATCAGCTGTTCTATCAACCCTTCAAGTCTTGGCGTTGGTATCAGGGACAACCTGTACGAGTATAACCACGTAATAGGTTTAAAAATTACACAACACAGCCGGCGCTTACGTTGTAGTCGTTGTACGAAGGTAATAAAGGTGTAAGGGTCCTTTTGATTTGGATTATCACACATAAACACAGTGCCTGTATTCAATTACCAATATGTTATGAGCGATATTGAACCTTTGAGTCTATTTAAGGAGAGACTTTGCCTCCTTATGTGTAGGTTTTCCCAGCGGGCTACAGTATGAAGTTCTTCAAAAAACCGGCCAAGTGCGAGTCGGACTCGCGCACCGAGGATTCCGTACAAACCTATAACAAGCAAAAGTTGTAGTATGTTTTTTACTAATTTCAATTTAATACCTCTACGCGTTTACGAGGAAAAAGGTAGTAAGTTTAAAATTAAAAAATATATTTTTTTGTATGATTTTACTAAAAATGTCTACTTTTTGTAATTTTTCCATTGTCTATGCCATATGACGTTGCTTTGTCCCAAATTTCAAGTTTCTGAGTTCACGGGAAGTAGCCCGTAGGTTTTACGAGTGCCGAAAAACTCTAAAATTTGCAGCACGACTGTATCTTTTGATTGCGTTGGCTTTTAATATGATTTTTTCACAGCTACAAGGGACAATAGACTTGAGTATTTGATATAAATTTCAGCTTGATACCTCCACGCGCTCCTGAGAAAAATGGTAATGACAGACAGACAGACGGACAACAAAGTGATCCTATAAGGGTTCCGTTTTTTCCTTTCGAGGTACGGAACCCTAAAAAGGAGTGTATAGGTTCTTAAAGGCTACGGTAACAGCTTACCATCAGACGGGCCGTATGCTTGTTTGCCACCGTCGTGGTATAAAAGAAAAAGATTAAATCAGATATAATGGACGGTAACTACGTAATTAGGTAGGTATGACTACATAATATTACTACAACGATCAAATTATAAAATCGAACAATGCACATTCTTACCTCACGCACAAACGTCGGCATCACGCACTGTTGACTAGTTGCGTGTAGCGTAGCGCTTCTGCTTCACCCTCATACTATGTGGGGCGAAGGCCATGCGTTCTGTGTTATGAATACATACTTATAGTGAATCTATGATTTATAACTACTCTTAAAACCGGCCAAGAGCGTGTCGGGCCACGCTCAGTGTAGGGTTCCGTAGTTTTTCGTCCGTCACAGTAAGTGTCCCCACTTAAGAGTTAAAATAACACCGCCATGTAGGATATGATATGAGCGTTCTACGTACAGCGACATCTATCGGCAAATTAAGTAAACTATTGCGCGCGAGCTTAAAGTATGAAAGATGATTTTTATGGGATAATTCTTTACTGCGTGAACCGATTTTCACCGTTTTTACTTTATTTGAAAGCAAGTCTTTTCATTGTAATTTTGTAGAAATTACAGGTACAATACACACCTGCTTATACGGTTAAATTACAAATTTAGTTCAGAAATAATTTTGTATTTTTTTTTCAAAAACTATTCAACCTATCAAGTTCAAAATAATTTTCCTAGAAAGTTTTTATAAAGGTTTACTTTCAGATTTTTTTCATATTTTTAAAACATATGGTTCAAAAGTTAGAGGGGGGAGACACACATTTTTTTTTTACTTCTGGAGCGATTATTTCCGAAAATATTTACATTATCAAAAAATTATTTTAGTAAACCCCTATTCATTTTTAAATACCTATCCAACAATATATCACACGTTAGGGTTGAAATGAAAAAAAAATCACTCCCCACTTTACGTATAGGGGAGGTACCCTAATAAAACATTTTTTTCCACTTTTTATTTTACCACTTTGTCGGCGTGATTGATATACATATTAGTACCAAATTTCAGCTTTCTAGTGCTAATGGTCACTGAGATTATCCGCGGACGGACGGACGGACGGACGGACGGGCAGACATGGCGAAACTATAAGGGCTCCTAGTTGACTACGGAACCCTAAAAACGGGGTATTTACCTTGTATATTTGTGTTTTTGAGCACCCGGTATTTCGGCCCAGTTGCATGTGCCAATAAATAAATATTATGGGACAATCTCACACCAATCAACCTAGTCCCACGGTAATCATTTAGGTTTGTGTTGTGGGTAATAGGTGACGATATATATACTTAATATATAGATATAGATAAATACTTAGAAAACATCCATAACTCAGGAACATTCGTGATAAACACACAAATAATTGCCCTGACCAGGATTCGAACCTGGGTATGAGTTAACCAGAGTATGCGCCCACTGTTGGGCATACGCCTCTCCAAATTTCCTTCAACAAGCCCGGTTCGCGCTTACTGTCCTCAGAGTGGGCCTGCAATATTTTTAATATCGTCCTCCCATCTCGTTGGAGGTCTATGATTGTCTATTTTTGAACGAGGTCTCCATGCTAGGACACGCTGGCTCCACCTCCCATCATCTCGACGACTAACGTGTCCGGCCCAGGCCCATTTCGAGTAGCAATCCGTTGACCGATGTCTACTACTTTGGTCCGTCGCCGGATCTCCTCGTTTCGGATCCTATCGCGAAGAGATATACTGAGCATGCTACGTTCCATGGCTCTTTGAGCAACTTTGAGCCTCTCCATTCCGCACATGGTCAGTGTCCATGTTTCGCAAGCGTAGGTCATGGCGGGCAATACGCATTGGTTAAACACTTTGGTCTTGAGCGATTGAGCTATTTTGGCTTGAAACACATTTTTCAGCTTACCAAAGGCAGCCCCGCCCAACTGAATCCTTCGGCTTATCACCGCCATCATCGAGTCCGCTCCAAGCCGTATTTGCTGTCCAAGGTAATTGTGTTCTGTCACTTGTTCTAGAGGTTGGTTATCCAATGATATGGGGCTACCAGATAAGTTTACAGTTGCCATGACTGTCGTTTCATCCATATTAATTTTCAGCCCAACACTTAGCGACGCAGCATACAATTCCTGTATCATGTGTCCGTGTATCATGGGTCGTGTGCAGTTTCGGAGATGATGACGATGTCGTCTGCATAGCGGAGATGATTTAGGCGTACTCCATAAAACCACGTAAAATGACCTCCAAAGCATTTGTAAACAATTTCGGCGAGATTACGTCTCCTTGGCGTACTCCTCTTCCAATTGGTATTGGGTCTGTCCTCTCCTTAAGTTGGATTGTCATAGTCGCTGTTTTGTAGAGGTTTCTCAGGATCGCTATATATCTTTCGTCAATGTGGCTTCGCCTGAGAGATTGTGTGACAGCCCAGTGTTCTATTGAGTCGAACGCCTTTTCATAATCTACATAGGCCAGAAACAAGGATCTGTCATATTCTATTGTTTTTTGTATGATTTGCCGTAATGTAAATATATGATCATTCGTACCGAATCCTTTCCTAAATCCTGCCTGTTCCGTAGGCTGTTGTTCGTCTAGGCGTTGAGTTAATCTAGTTGTTAAGGCTCTAGAGAATGTCTTATAGACCTGACTAAGTAAGGATATAGGCCGGTAGTTCTTCAACTGGTTTATAAAAAAAAAAAAAAATGCTTATTAAAAAAAAGATGAACAATAACATGCCAGTCTTAACTGCTAATCTTAAACTAAAAAGATTTTATGAGTTAAGGAGTCTAGAAAATTAAGTTAGGTATACAATACTATTGCTAATTAAATTAGGTATACAATACAATATTAATGCAATTAATGTATTTATTTAATCGTATGGCGTATTTTACATTGTAGGTATGTTCTTGTTAGTCTATACTATTATATATCGACATCCAGGTCAACACAGCCAGTCGATCGCGTCTGATGTTAAGTTAGTATAGAGGTTCTTCGGGTCGCCTTGATAACGTCGCTTTGGGCAGCGCTCCACGATGTGCTGAGTAGTTTGGTCTTCAAGGCCGCAGTCACACATCGGGCTTTTGCTCCATCCCAATTTGTGCAACATGTACTTGCACCTGCCGTGGCCCGTACGGATTCTGTTCAGGTGGCACCAGTATTTTCTCTGAAGCGAAAATCCCTTCGGCTTCTGAGTTGGGTTTCCAATACGTAGGCAACACTGATCGCCAGCCGCTTCCACCCACTCTTTCTTCCACGCTTGCTCTAGCTGAAATCCTTCAGCTCTCAGCTTCCTTGCAGCATCGCTCGTGGGGCGACGCGATTTGAGTCGATGCGGTGGTGGATCCGTGAATTCGCGGTGGCATGGCAGGTCCGGACGGGCTGTTATTTTCCCGGCTTCCCTCAAAAGCGCGTGTTTCCTGCGTAAGTGGGGTGGCTGAGCACTGGCAACCAGTGGGTCGGCGTGGATTTTACTGTGCCGGAAACACACCTCATCGCGTCGTTCAGTCTCGTATCGACTTTTTGCACGTGCGCGCTTTCGCACCAAACAGGCGCGCAGTATTCTGCTGCTGAGTATACAAGACCGAGCGCTGTGGTACGAAGCACGTCAGCAGACGCACCCTATGATGTGCCGCTGAGTTTGTGCAAGATGTTGTTGCGTGTGCCCAGTTTGAGGGATGTTTTGGTGATGTGCTCCTTATAAGTCAGGGACCGGTCCAAAGTGACACCAAGGTATTTAGGGTGGGGATTATATTTGAGGTTTGATCCTTGAAATTCAACAGCAGGTTGGTATGTGGCATAACTATTATGGAGATGGAAACATGCAACCTCTGTTTTACTGGCATTAGGTATGAGCCTCCATGAAGCGAAGAAACTCGACATGATTTTAAGGTCCGATGTCAGGACTTCCTCCGCATCTTCAAATCTCCGACTACGAGCAACCAGCGCGATGTCATCAGCGTATATAAACTTTCTAGCTGAAGTTTTGGGCAGGTCATGGATATACAGGTTAAAGAGGAGAGGTGCGAGTACTGATCCCTGTGGCAGGCCGTTGTTGTTTTTCCTTCGCTTGCTTTTCGCTTCCCTCAAATAAACCTCGAAGTGTCTCTCACTCAGCATATTTGCTATCTCCTTGCTGGGTACGACTGACAAAAGTTTGAAGATGAGTCCATGTCTCCATACTGTGTCATAGGCGGCTGTGAGGTCAATAAAGACCGCAGTGGATTTAAGTTTTTTCTGGAACCCATCTTCAATATGAGTGGTAAGAGCTAACACCTGGTCGGCGCAGCTACGCCCTTGTCGAAATCCTGCCTGTTCTTGAGGAGTCATAGCATCGATGAATGGGGTTATTCGTGTGAGCAGTAGTCGTTCCAGCAACTTGTACCCGCAACTCAGAAGAGCGATCGGACGATAGTTTTCCGGAATCTGTTCGGTTTTTTCCGGTTTTAGCAATGCTATGACTAAAATTATTTAATGTTATTATGTAAGGTTACCTTTCTTATGTAATGCTGTTGGTCCAGTCTTTCGGTATTTCTCCTGTAAATAGAACCTCATTGAGCAAAAGGCGTAATTCTCTAGCAATAGCACATCCACCTGCCTTCAGCAATTCAATTGAGATGTCGTCCTCTCCTGGCGCTTTGTTCTTTTTCAGTTGTTTGAGCGCCTGTTTGACCTCGTAAGTACTGAATTCGGGTATGTCTTCAGTGTAATGTCGGCCTAGAGGGGCACGTTTCTCACCCGGGTTTTTGTGAGCTGGCTCCGGCACTGTAGACGCATAAAATTGTTTATATTAATACTCTTCAGTGACTCTTTTTATTTCTTGGGTATTACAACTACAAGTGAGCTTGCCCTGTGCCTCTACCAAGGTGTTTACCCCGTTTCTCCCTTTTTTCCTTTGCCATATTTTGAAGCCCTTATTGTTCTCTATCACCTCTTGAATTTGCTGGGTGTTTCTGCGTCGGATATCGCGTTTAAGCGTTTTAATAATCCTTTTATTAAGCTGTCGGTGGGCATTGCCATTGAAGTCTTCGGCAGCCAAGCATCTGCGTTCCCTCATCATGTCTTCAACCTCTGGCGAGACTCGAATCCTACTCTTAGCCGTTCTCGTAAAATGCTTGTTAGCAGAGTTTCTCACGGTTTTGATCAATCTGGAGTATTTTGTTTCCAGATCCGATTCGAAATGGTCAAATGCCGACCGTTTTAAAGATTATCTTAGAGTGTTTTCGAAGCCGTCATCGACACCCTCCGGTATATGAAGGCTTCGTATTGATTTCTTGACGACTTTAGCTCTAGCTCTCTAGTTTCGTGTTTAGAGTTAATTTAGTACGCACTAGCCTATGATCACTGCCGGTCTGGAACGTTTTGATCACTGTGACATCTGTAACTATGTGTCTCTTATTCGTGATGACGAAGTCTAATTCGTTCTTCGTTTTTCCGTCTGGGCTTGCCCAGGTCCACCTTCGTTGTGGTTTGTTCATGAAGAACGTATTCATCACATATAGATTGTTGGCTTGTTGGTAGTTAATTTAACATTTGCCCTCGGGCGTTCCTATCACCTATACCAAAGGGTCCCATACATGTCTCGTGTCCGCTGTTTGTCAAAAACAATACACTGTTTTAACAGTAGTTATAATTTGAATGACCATGTTAGCTTGAAATCATATGAAAGAACATGTCTAGTCACTTTGACAACATTTAGTTATAGCGCTTTTAAAATTTGGAACGATTCAATTAACCATACCATTTTCGTAACAAGATGGTTTTTATGAGTTAAGAAGTGAATATACGTTAAAACTTACAGCTGTAACATAATTTAATACTAATAGTTCATTGCAAGCTCTACATTTTGATATAAAAATCTCATTTTACAAAAAAAGTGACTAGACATGTTCTTTCCGTGTACCCTTCATATAATCTATTATTTACAGAATATTAATACCGGATTTAAAAAAAAATAATTAAGTACCTAATTTAGTTTCTGTACGGCCAAAAAGAGATTAATTAAAATAATAATAATAGCTGGCTGTGTTAGTCGGTCAAAAAAAAATGTTTTTGTGATGATGACGAAGGCGTCAGATATTGTGATTATTGTCTAAACTGTGTATTAAACTATCAACAACAACTGCCATAAGTGTAATTAATTAGCTTTTAACATAATTTTATGTGCCTGCATGGTGAAAATTAAATCATATATGTACTTGTAATGCTTTACCGGTTAGTTTTCCCTATTTGCCGGCTCGTTGGTTTGAAATGAGTGAACACTTGACCGGACTACTGTTATATTTGTCAAACGAGGATACATACTTAGCATATAGCATGCACTGTTTTTTTATATGGTATTTGTATATACGAGTGGTGACTTTACTTTAATAGGCAGGAGGCTTATAAAAAGCTTGCACATAATTGTTTTATGTTTAAACTAGCTTTTGCCCACGACTTCGTCTGCGTAGAATTAGTAATCTACCCCCTTTTAATGCTCTTAAGGGATTATTTCCGGGATGAAAAATATTCAATATCCTACCATAGAAAATCAAACTATTTCCCTACCAATTTTCTTTTAAATTGGTTCTGGTTGTTATTGATTCCCTTTACTAATTATCACCCCATTAATCGAAGATTTTGGTATAAAAATGATCCTATGTCCTTCCCCGGGACTCAAGTTACCAACTTATCAGATTTAATCAGTTCAGCAGTTATTTATTCCCCAACAAACTGCTACTCTCCTTTGGCGTTATTTGTTTTAATATCCTCCCCGAATTCAAACTATCTTCATTTACATCTACATTGATAATTAGACCCTACCTTACTTACCTATCGTAGCTGACTAAGTGCAGCACGTGCTAGTACCTACTTATAGACGGAGAGCTGGCCACGTCAGATATGACACAATAATGAGAGCAACGAAACCCATGTAGTTAGTTTGCTATACTATGCTTATTTCTAGATCCGGACATCTGGCAGCTGTAAAGTGGTGGAGGTCAAAGAATGCAAATAACTTGAAGAAAACAAATCCTAGAGTTCTGGGTTTAATGAATTATTATGGCAAATTATGTAATTGATTAGGTTATATCATATCCAGAAGGTTCTGTTGGGGGAAAGTAGTGCCAAATGATGTAAAATGCAATTTTTAGTTAGTCGCCTACTGTTTTTGTTTCCGCAATAATAGACAATGGTTTTTAATCTAATGTTAAAATATAGACCCTGTCCTCTATAAATTACAAAACTTTGGCATTTTTTACCTATTTTGGTATTACTTTTTTCCAACTTAAAAACTTTGTTGGTCTGTCACTCTGAAATCCACCCATAAAAAGCTGCCAGATGCCCGGATCTAACAATAAGGATGGTAAAGCAGTCTAACTAGACAGGTTTCATTGCTCTCATTATTGTGTCACATCTGACGTGGCCAGCTCTTAGACCATTATAAGTATTAGCTATAATTCTTTACGCTATACGCCTATTTCATCTTCACATTAATTATAAGAACAGTTATCCAGGAAGGAAAAAGGATTATTACCTTTTTATATAAGAAACTGTTTTTGTATAAATAAATTCATATATTAATCACGACTCGGCGACGGCATATTAGGCAAAACAGAAAGAGGTAGGTTATCTACAAACCTATTTTGTGCAATTTTTTGGTAATAAGTAGTAAAACACGTAGTAGCATGGATGTTTCAAGTTAGCTGAATGTTTTTTTCCTGTATACTAATTATAATTTTTAACGCGTTAGTAGGACAGCCAGAGTGGGCACACATAATTGAAATCGGTGATTAGATCACAAATCATCGCTGATTAAATCATAACACAAACTAATCTAGTAATTTCGCCAATAATAAATTATTAACGATGGGCGCTGATTGAATAAAGTAACGCCAATCAACTAAAGGCTAATTATGATTTGTTCAATATGATTGACGGATTATTTGAAGGGTCAAAACCCTTTTTCTTGTAATAATATAAATCAGCTACTACTATTCTGAATTTGTTCGTTTTTTAATGCTTACCGGATTCTAATACACAGCCAATATATTCGTATGCACTGTAAAAGCTGCCGATTCATATTTTAGACGCTCGAAAAATTATAAGTCCTAAAAAAATTATAAGCCCAAAAAAATCATGACTGCACTAAGGGAATTTTATTTATTCACTGCAGGTCAAAAATTTTGTTTTGACATCTAGTATGGGTTTGCCAAACGGCTAAACAATACACCGATTTCCGTTTTTTTTTGCGTAGGTACAACTTCCACTAGTCCTAGGCGGCAATGGCCTAAGGTGACTGTTTAACATTAGGCAATGTCTAATGAGACATCTGCAGCTTCAGCGCGAAATTCAGAGGGTAAATTTGTCGCCTGCATTTTTTTTACCAAGCAGACAGTTTGCCTTAGGCAATGGCCTAAGGTGACTGTATGCTTGGTAAAAAAAATCAGGCGAAAACCATTTACTTAGCTAAAACTCACGCTGGCTTGTGCTTTGCCTACGTCAAAGAAATTCACACAAAAACACCTCGAATTTCACGTAGGTACGAGGGGTGTTCAATTAGTAATGATAATGATATATAAACTCTTTAGTAAGGTAATAAAAAAGTTCTGGCAGGCATAGCCCATTTAATTGTTATGATAAATAAAATAAAATAAATTGGCAGTTGTTTTTTTTTTAAATCGAACTACAGAACAGGTTAATTAAGATTAGCAGGAAACATTAGGGGTTCACGCTCCTTCTTATCCTACGGTTGCAAGGTGGTGTGCTGAGTTTAAAAGAGGAGGAAGGAGCACCGAGGCCGAACACAGCAGTAACCGAACAAGTGATAAAAAAAGTCGAGAAAATAATTTTAACGGACCCGTCGACACCGTCAAGTTACTGTTCGTTTTATAGCCGCGGAAGTTAAGATTTCGATAGGGAGTGTCCATGAAATTATACATGACCATTTGGGCATGAAAAAGGTATCAGCGCGCTGGGTGCCCAGAATGCTTACGGACGCTCAGAAAGAAACCAGACTGCAGATTTCACAAAGCTTGACTTGTTACAACAAGATCCTGGCCAGTTTTTGGCTCGTTTTATAACTATGGACGAAACGTGGCTTCACTATTACTAAACAACAGTCCATGACTTGGAAGAGGCCGGCATCTCCGACTCTAAAGAAATTTAAGGCAATCCCATCCGCCGGTATGGTCATGGGCTCTCTTTTCTAGGATAGTCAAGGGGTAGTTATGATCGAATACCTCGATCATGGAGCCACTATTACGGAGCATTTATATGCAGAAGAAATTAAAAAATTGCGTGATTTTATACGCGAGAAACGTCGAGGCAAACTCTCCAAAGGTGTTTTGTTTCACCAAGACAACGCCCTCGCGCATAAGTCAAGAATTGCGATGGCTGCCATTGAAGATGCTGGTGTTGAACTGATGGAGCATACTCACTAGACCTCGCTCCTAGCGATTTTTATCTATTCCCGCGTTTAAAAGAGCACCTCAGAGGCCAGAAATTTGATGTTGATCTCCGCAGTACAGGATTTTTTAAGGGATCAAGAAGACATTTTTTTCAAAAAGGGAATTTTATGTTTAGATAAATGATATAACAAGTGTGTACTCTTCTATATTGAAAAATAAAATAAGTCAATAGTACATTGTTGCCGAGGGATGGAAAGAAAGGCATTTTCTGAAAAGGTACCTAGATGCCAGGCCGAGGCTTGCCGAGGCCTGGCAAAGGTCCGAGTCGGAAAATGCCTGTTTACATTGAGGTATACATAGTGGTTTTCTCAAATTATGTGAGGAAATCAAACAAATTTCTAGCATTTTGGCTGTCCTTCCACAGCATGAACGTATCGTATTTGTCCCGCGACTTAGCAGGAAGCAAGTTGTTCATTATTAAGCTTGCTTCTTCTTTCAAATGAGGCGGTGTGCCGTCTATTTCCATCTCACTTTCGTCATTTGAGCTCATACTGTTTACAATTCTAATTAATTTTAAAGAAAACTATAACTTATTTCACAACGAATTGCCGCCTTTTATTTTGCATATATTTTTTAAATCTATTACCACAGACACAAATCGTCCGATACGCGCATGCGCCAGTGCACGCGCATCTCGAATCGCGACATCGTGTTTGCAATTATTTTGATATTTGTCTGGTTGAACCTTAGAGAATTCAACCCGGATGGAGTAGCCATGTCTGTCATTTTCTATACAAAAAAAATCTGCCGATTTTTGCGGGGGAGGGGAACGTCTAATGTATAGCTATTCGATCGTAACGTACAAATAGCTACGTCAGATAACCATACATGTGTATGACCACTATGGCGACTCCGGTTGGTTGAATTCTCTAAGGGATGAACGAAGGTTTCACTTGGCAGAATGCAACATTTCCTTAGACTTTTATTTGCAATCGTAGGATTTAAAAAGTTAACGCAGCTGAAAAAAATGGATTTTCATACAGTCATTTTATTCCTAGGAGTAAAATGATTCTATTGAAACTCATTTTTTTCCGCTGCGTTTTTACTTTTTAAATTTGAAAAGAATAAAATTGAGCACTTTGTGTTTTTAATTTACGAACAAAATGCGACCATTTCCGAGCATGTTTGAGAAAAAGATATTTGCGTCCTTATCATTATCATTACTTATTGAACACCCCTCGTACATGTTAGCCTGTACCAGCCCCTTAACGTTGATAATATAGAGACCATCGTAATGTTTATGAGTAAACCCACTGTAGTATTTTCTTTATATAATAAAGGATTAGATTAATAAGCATCATATAAATTGTCGACAGCGTTAATTGCATTCTGTCCACGTTCCGCTTTGCAGCGTCGCGTCGCGGCTGCTTCCTTCTGCCGCGCACACGCGCAGGACTTGACGTCGCGCGCTGCTCAGTTCATTGTGACGTATACCTACTGGCTCTATGCTTGTCACACACACTACTCAATCAGTTTCCTCACGTGACACGTTTGACTCTCCTTATGTCTGTCCCCGTAATTTACTAAGTAATTTTGCTCGGAAACTAAAATTCATGAAACAAAAGGTACCCATTCTGTAACCTTAGGTACCTTACTACTTTTTATAGTAAAATTTCTAAATTAGGACTAGTTATAGGTATTATATCCGGAATTGGAGGCAGGGGGGTATAATTGTTAAGGGATGCTGCTCATAATATGAACATGCAAGAAAAAAAATTAGAACAACCTACATAATAAACCCGTAGTATATACGAGTACATACTTTAACACTTCGACAAGTACTTAAGATGTACATGTACAAAAGCTTTTTTTTACAATCCTTGTGAATTTATATTTTTTTTTTACATTACAGCTTATTAAAACCACGTGTAGAATAAAGATTTTGAAAAATAAATAGGAATTAGCGCCCAATTACTGTGCAAACGAACATGCTGTTGTGACATAGACGGTATATAATTTTAAACATCTATTATAATCGTTATTGTATGTCAATAAGTAATGCTACCCATACCATACCTATGTCTACTCTACACTAATTAATAAAGAAGCAATATTTAAACTAATCATATGTTTTTATTTGCTGAAGTATTTATATAACCACATGGCTGTATTAAACGTAAAATAAAGTCATTTATATAAAAATCACATGTGCTTAAACATAAGTCATTCTGTAACAAAAATAAGTAGGGTAATTTCGCAAAGCGTGTAATTCAAATATCGCTTGTATCCCATTGTAATAAGAGTCAGCTTTTGGAATTACCCGCCACTGATTTCCTATCGGAATTACCCAATCCACCCTAATACTAACTTAGAGAGCTGCTGGTAGACTACAGTTTTTACTATACTTTGTATGATTTGTATCCTTTAATTAGTTTAAGTGAATTAGCTCAATTGAAATAGTAAAAACCATATACCTATTAGTGGCCCACTGTGGAGCGCGAGCGTGGATTGCGAGTAGGTAGGTTCTCTAGGCTCGCTTTCGGGGTGGGCCGGCGGCCGGCGGGCGGCGGGCGTCCTTGCGTCGGTCGTTCCACATACCACGACCGCAATCGGTTCGGTTCGACCAACAACATTATAATCGAATAAATCGCCTTCAAACATACATAATATTGGCTCACCATCTTGGGATGTGAAGAAAGATGTTACAGAATGAAATAGGTACTTAACTACCAGAGCCGTACGTTACCTACTCAAAATAAACTAGAATAAATGATAGTTTCGTTACTTTCGTATATCATCTTACAATATTTATTATGTAGCCTACGTACCAATAAAAGAATTAAGAAATTCATGAAACTATATAATAAAATTACAAAAACAATTTAACGTTATGATTTTGATCATTATATACGCAGTAGCTATATTTTTTGTGCACGGTCTTCTGACAGTGTTTACCGCCGCTGTAACAACGAATCATACAGCAGTTTCTCTTACAGTCTTTTTACGGTATAACACAGGCCAGTTACAAATTTCCACGAACAATATTTTCGGTAAATCTTGTTTTAAACTGTACCTCTACTATACATATAACCTAATTCAATGCTAGACTAGAAGGACATATATTTTTCATTAGTTCCATTCCGTTACCGTTATAAGAAGTCTATGAAAAAATGGTAACGAAATAAAATAAAAACATGACACACATTTTTTGATGAAAATGATAAGATCGAAAGAGTCGAAATCACCTAAAAAGTACCCAAATAAAAAAAGTGTGGAATATCCACAGATTTATAAATTCTTCAGATGGAGTACTGCTAACAACAGTTTGTGATTCCATAATGAGCCAGTGTCCTCATGGTTACGCACTACACACACTACACTAATTATTGCTGTGCGTATGTACGCACAGCAATAATGAGCCGCTCCCCCGACTGTCGACGTCTATGTAGTTAAGTGCTGTTAAAAAAATATTAAAATATGCCGTCGTGCGTTGTCAAATGCTGCAGAAATGCCACCGGTCGAAAGAAAAAAATGGATGGGGTAACTTTTCACCGTTAAGTAAACAATTCATTGCGTAATCATATTAAAAATCAGTAAATTCGTAAACTATTAACTTCACGGTTGCGGTGTTGCCAGGTGGTTGAATAGGGAAACTTCCCGAACGTAGGGGGGGGCTATAATCGCCACGATATGTTGTCAATACGATATAAATAAATAAATAAAAATAAATATTATAGTACAATCTTACACAAATCGACCTAGGCCCACAGTAAGCTCAATAAGGCTTGTGTTATGGGTACTAGACGACGATATATATAATAAATAAATATGAATATATACTTACATACATAGAAAACATCCATAACTCAAGAACAAATATTTGTGATAAACACACAAATAAATGCCCTGACCAGGATTCGAACCCGGGACCTCCAGGGTCACTACCGACTGGACTAGGAGGCCGTTGGTATCTAGACGACTCGAGTCGACTCCCGACTAGACGTTTTATTTCACGCACGTTTTCAACGAATATTAACACGTTACCTAATACTTAATATTTTTAAGCTTTTGTGAGCAAATAATATTCATTATTATTATTTGAATAAAATTTGTAAAAAACAAAATTATATATTTCTTAAAATTATTCCACAAACTTCGTGAAACAAAAAGCCCATATCTAATCGTAGAATGAATGCGCAAAGTTATGTCACCACTACTGATATGTCAAACTTTCGTCGCAGTCTAACTATCGCTCCCTCTCACTCTGAGCGGCTGACTGACTTGTCGCTTTAGTAATCGACTGGTCAAGCGATTAGAACGAGATGGAACTATAGTTAGAATAAGAGCTCTTATGTCAAACCGATTGTGTTGATCGATCGAGGAGCAATTTTAACCAACTTCAAAAAAAAGGAGGTTCTCAGTTTGACTTGTATGTTTGTTCGCGATTATCTCGCGTTTGGCTGAACCGATTTTAATGCAGTTGTCAAAAAGTATTTGTTACATTCTAAACAAGGTTTAGTATAAAATAAGGCGTCGTTCATTGATTACGTAAGACATTTTTTGCCAGAGACCTCCTCTCTGCAGTAGAAGTAAGACATGTTCAACCCCCCCCCCCCCCCCCAATTGTGTTACGGCATAACACTTTTAGTTGTGTTCGTCTTAGCTAGGCTAGCTTTAAAAGGTATAAAGTATGCTTAAAATAATAGTATTGGGACGACACCACCACAGAGAGACGCCACCACACTCAACAGTAGTCGTATACTTTAAATAAATAGTAAATTTAGTTTTTTTTTTAAATTTTAATTTTTAGGCACCTCTTCAAAAATATATTTCATCAAATTTATTAAAGCAGGTGCTTATTAATTCTATTTAACCATATATATTGATAATCTATTTTTTTTTAATTCAAAAATACTGTAATCTTAATCGGGAAAATTTGTATTACATAGCAACACTCGTCTGGACACATACATTCAAACCAGCCGCCATCTTGCGTCACAGTTTGTGGTACCAGCATGCTCCATCCTTTTAATTTATTTATCCAAGGGAAAATCAAACGTTAAATAAAATGGCCCATAAATATTGACATCTCCTTGGCCCAAAAATAGCATCTCCTTCAGATTATTTAAAAAAATTGAAATTAAAAATAGTTTTTATAAAACGGAGAAAATAAAGCAAGGATTTACAAAAAAAACACTGTTAGCATTATTTTTACTAGAGCACCCTCTATTAGCTGCATTTGAGATTAACAAGAATAACACCCATTAAGGTTTTCAGTGAACTAAGAACTAATATAGATTCCTAATTTACGAAAGCTAAAAAAATGGCACGTGTGAGAGATCGAACCTGAGACATGTTATGTTAGTTAGGGAGCTGGCGAGCATTTCGGTATATGATTTGCACACGTTTCACGTCGAGGTGGATTGCAGTTTAAATCATTACGAATTGATTTGGTCCAATCAATTAAGGTCCTATGTCGCTGCGTTTTCGCGTTACAGCGGATTGAAGTTGCTTAAAAAAATCGGGGTATTAAATCATTTGCACATGTATGCCTCTGGAGTTCATGGTCACAATCATCTTGGAAACGAAGAAAATCGAAGAGGCAGACATTCAGGACTCTGCATTATCATGGGACGGAGTTGTAAAAATGTAAAAAAAAAGCTCTACTAAGTCATTTGCACGCGGTTCTCATTGCGCCCATTCGATTCACTATGACTCCGTGGATTCGAAAAAAAATGTGGCAGACACTTTGCTCACTGATTTTCAGCTGTATAACTGTTTGAAATTCACGGAATCAAGGGACAGCGGGTATTGCTTGGGGATTATTGTTATTTTTTAGTTTTATTCTTATAATTTTGTTTAATATTATCCTCTAAACTCACGGTAACGATTAAACTTCTGGAGCTGAAATCTATGCAATCATATTTTTGCTCAATGCCAACCAGAAACGAAATGCGCTTGGAACTTTTATTAGAAAGTGAATTTTTTAAATTGCATGCTTGAATGTAATCTGAATAGGATTAGGATCTGGATAGGAACAGTCTTTAACTTTTTTTAACCACGTTTTATTTGTGTAAAATACGTAGATTTTTAACCAAGACTCCATTTATTTTTATTTTTTTGCAATGAAAATTAAAAAAAAAAAACGATACTATTTAGCAAGCGTCGTCATCGCTGGTATCCGAGAAACCTTGCCAATTATCCATGTCGGCGCTCTCATCCATGTCTCCTTCCTCGTCTGAAAAATACATAACGTGTTCACATTTTAATAGCGCGCAATTTACATTATATATCTGAACGAAAAAATGTTTACCAGATTGATCTTCGGGTTCTTCTATGACGTCGCTATAGAACCGGGGCAGTTGTTCTCCTTTGAACCATCTGAAATTCGGGGTGTTATCGTTTTGTACCTAGCCACAATCATTCGGGTCCAAATCACCAACAGGATCTTTTTTGTGGGCATTTTTCCAAATTTTTGTGATGTATAGCGTCCTGAGAAAGTGTTCCATCAGTTCACAGCGGCATGGGGGCAAATTTGAAGCGTCAAAATTGCGCGGAGAAAGTTTTTATGATGCATTAGAGTTTGAGACGTATGTATGTACGTATGTTTTCAAAAAAATTTCGTATCGTCCCTCGTTGACCTTTTTTGTTTTTTTAACATTATACAAACGACACACGAATTTTTCCAATGCATTGAAAACGCTCTCAATGGCGTCAATATGAATATTCCCAATGGTGATGAGAGCTCTTTGCAATTCCTCGCACTGTAATTGTTGTTACCTTGTTCGAAAGGTCTTTTTTTACCCTTTCGAAAAAAAGCGGGATTGTAATCACAGCCGGTGATCGCGTGAAAACCAGGCAAGGAACTGCACACTAATGGTCCCAACTTTGAGTAAATTTTCGAAACATCGACATACCGACGTGTATTGCCAGTACCGAAATCCATCCAAATCTTGAGAGAGCTCTGCAGAAATTCCATATTTCCGAGGGTGATTATTAAATCGTCAGTATCAGCGCAGCGTATAACAATATTCGCGCGTATTTGAATTTGGCAAACGTGATAGATTATTTTGGTGTCCGCTTCTTCGTGCATGGCACAAGATAAATTTTCATTTATCGTCCGAATGACATGCTCATTTTCAACACGGAATTCGTAGCATTGGTCATGGTTGATGTTGACTATTTTATTTCCAAAAAATGGAGCCTTTTCCGGATTCGCCCAATGTCGAATGAAAAAAATCACTAATGCCTCTTTGAAATTCATGTTTTTCATTTCTTTTCCAAAATCAGCAGGTCGTACTTGCTGCGGTCCAGAAATTTTATAATCATGCTGCGTCCTTCCGCGAAGAATGCGTTCCGCATCTTTGATCGACGGTGTGAAATATCTATCGAAAATTACATCAATTCTTTCAGCATATTTTTGGCATATGTGATGTAAAACTTTTCTTGATAAATCACCGAACGTCCGAGGAAGTTCTTTAAGTGAATTGATCAAAAAAATTCCATCGATAATTATGATGTCAACATTTTCTAGGTCTTCTGAAATTACTTTTGACTCTAGTATTTTGAGTAACTGTGACTTATGGGTCTTACAGATTGTCCCATCCATGTGAGAAAGCGATAGAGGCACAGGTGTTATCGGATAGCACAGCACCTTGTCAATGGCAATATTGTTTTTCATCGATAATGCCAGCAGACGTCCAAATAAGTCTCGTTGCAGACGTACTTCCTTCACTTTATCCGCAACGACAATTCGGTGTTTTTATATGGCATTGGCAAAAGTATGAACTTTATTTTTTTTAATAGCTAATATCTTTTCGGATCTTTCCTACATTCGGAGAGGAAGGTTTCACGGGCAAAGTCTCCGTTTTTTCAACATTTAAAAGAACATCCTCAATTTCACGTGTGGCAACTTCTCCGTTCGTCATGTTGAATAATTTGTCCTTGTCCAACGTTGGATCAAACGGATTCACATATTCGTCGACGGTTGTCATGAAATTGGACAGACTCTCCTGATTTTTCTTCATGACGCTTTTTTTAAATTCCGATACTACGTCGTCGTTCTTTTGCAGTCCAGCTTCATTAAAAATGTGAAAAATAATGGTCATTCGGAGCCCATGGCTTTTTGCCCATCTTTGTCGGGCAGAAATAGAGTTGGTCATAGTTGTTATACTCTTCGCTGCAACCGCGTTGATTGTTTGCTCGAGTGTCAAGTCAATTGGAATTCGGTTGAATGACTTGCTTGTTCTTCTCACACCTAAACAACCGTTCTGAAACTCCTCTTTTAATCCAGGATGCGTATTTTCCACATGTAATAGCTTCTCACGATAGAGCACCATTGCTCGAGAATAATTTGGCTGATTAAAAATGAAAAATAAATTTGTCAATTTCGGTAGAATGTGCATAAACATTTCAAAATTAGACGTACGAATGCTTCTTTCCAAAATCAGATAGTAATCTATCAAATTTATATACATCATGAAAAACCGAGCCGTTTTACCATGGTCGCCTTGAAGGGTTTTTTCCTTGTAACTTTCGTAACTTTCTAATAACTGGCGCAGTTGCTCGTCTTCAACCTTTGGACTAGAGGATTTAGATTTTTTCAAGTTATCAATGGTTTCTTTGAGGTTTTCGTCAATCGTAATTTGTTTTGAGCTCAAAAATGCTTTGAAATGGATAATCTGCAAGCCTAATGATGCAATGGGATGTTGTCTCTTGCACCTGTTGAAATTAGTACCCGTTAGAAATCCATTTATTGAACCAGCGGCAATCATTCCACTGTTTTCCATGACGTTTGTCAATCCGCTGTTCTCTATGAATTTGCCGACGGCCTTGAAAAATACCATCATCACATGAAACATTCCAAGATGTATAAATATGCTGTCAAAGGTCGGTTTTTCGGTCGGTCGATTGAATTGCAAAAGCAACTTTAGCTACTTGTAAATCGTAGGAGACCTGTATGTACTCTGCTCCACATTCTGCAGCAATCGTTTTACTCGCGCATAAGGTTTCTTTTACAACTACAGTATCTGTAGGAGATATGTTGATAGGAGTTAAGTATGCTACTTTCTGCATTGGAGATTTATCTTCGAAAATAAGAGTGTTGAACCCGACCCACATGGGCGTGGGGGTGACTCCAAAAGCATGTGATAACATCCACGCGTGGTTTAAAAACTTATACTCTTTAACATCCTCGGGTATGTTCAATCGTGTTTATGCTACTGGCGTTTGAAAAGCTCGATAATTTTTGGCTTTTTACCATAAGGCGCGATTTCAGGTAGTATAGCCTCGAACGTTCTCCTTTTCCTTTTCTTCGAAGATTGACCAGAAACGGGATCGACACTCGTCAAATCGATGTTAGTGGGAGCATCTATTGGCGTTGGTGTTTCTTCCTCAGAGTCATCGATGTTCTGATAGATAATACCTACGGTGTCATGGAGGGTATCTTTTCCCGTGAGGGTTTCGACGAATCGGTCGTAGTTGTCGAAAGCAACTCCTGTACTGAGATTGGGTTTCTTTTTTATGTCCGCAGGACAAATTTCGTTTCGATTCGTTAAGGATAGTGTTGCCTCAGTTTCCAGTTCGAGGAGTGCAGTGTAGCTTATGCAATGTCCGAATCGATTTAGTAAATCGACGATTTTTTTACTATTCGTCAGAATCTTTATTGCAATTCCCAGACACATGTGTTTTGACGTCTTTATATTGCCGTGCTATCGAAGAGATAAGATTTTTTTTCGAGTGTTGCCCTTTTCGAAGAGTGCTGTCGCCACAAATAATTGTCTGCAGCAAATTGTTAAGAGAATCCGGAAGAGCTTCGCATTCGCCTTCGATAAAATGTTGTGCAGATAATGTCTCCGGAAAATCTTTTTTCTTAATTTTCAAAATTGCAGATCGTACAGCATTTGCAGCTTTGTATACAATTTCTTTGCTTTCGATTTCATCTAAAATGTCGACATTCGGTGGAACACTGCATTCAAACGGCGCTATAACCTTTTTATTTTTGACCGTCAAAAATCTAACTTTGCCGTTGAAAGTATTTAATTTTTTTTCTGGCAAATGCTGCGTTGTAAAGAAATTCGGACGGTCATCCGGTAAGCTCAAATAATTTTCATTGAGATATTCTATGTACAGAGATCGGATGAAGTTATATAAAAAGAATTCTTTTTTTTTATAATGTGCAATGAAATGTAGCTGCACAACTGTTCGAACGCACCGGAATGATAATCGCGTTTGTCATGCCAAGCTTTTGGCGATTTTTGTTGATTTTTTATCCTTCTGCATTTTGTGAAATATTCGATTTTACAAAACTGATGATAGCCCACAGTTTCAGACGCAGCCGCTATTTTATCTAATGTTGAGATATCATCGATTTCAGTCGCTTTATCTTTTACCGTTTCCAGCCAACGTTGTGCTTTCGATACTATGGGCATTTTTATCCGCCCTCTCACCGTTTTCCTTCTTATATCACAAAAAAAACAAGCATCCTCTTGATTCGCAGCTTCATCTCGTTCTTCAGTTGTTTCTTCTTCGTGTGCAGGATCATCCTGTTCTTCATTTGTTTCTGAATTTATTACGCTGAAAAAAAAAGTTCGAAACATTTACGATTCATACGATAAGTAACGTTTATTTTGTATAATGTTACAATATAGGGAAAAAGTTGGTAGCCCCGGGGAAGAACAATTGTCCTACAAAATGGATGGTTGTTTGAGAGCGTCCTCCACTCCAATACATGTCGAACACTTTTTTCATTAATAACAGCATAGTTTTATTTTTTTCCTATCCCACTGGCCTACAAAAAAATGGTATGTCAAGCGGTCCTGATAATAATGTACCATTTTCCAAAATTTATTTCAAAAGTACGATCGTAGCAGGATGGATCAGAACTGGGCTCCCACTCCGGAGATACCGCGTTCGATCCCTTGGATGAGCATTTTTTTTTAATCAACTTCATAGTTGCCTGAAAACTTTACTTCGAGCATCTTAAAAATATCAACTGTGATTTTATACCGACTGAAAATATTTTTTGATAAAAATCACGCAAATTCTTCGTCGGTATAAAATCACAGTTAATATTTTCAAGATGCTCGGAGTAAAGTTTTCATGCAAAATATAAAAATAAATTATTGTTTTCATTGGGACGATGCAGGAAATTTGATAAGGAAAATGAAAAATAGTCCATAAGTCGTTTTATTTCTCTGTAGATATGTTGGAGCAGCTGTTCATATTCAAAATGCTGATAGGCTCGGGGGATTCGGTTTCAAAACAATACAAGTCTCAGCTGATCGGACTCGCCCTTCCAACTAAGTTGCGAACGTCATAATAATGAATTTATTCGAAATATGTTTCCAGTATTCCAAGAAAAACTGCAAATTTCAAAAAATCTTTTGACATATACTTAATTATATATATACATACCATTTTTTTAGGCCACTGGTAAAAGTGTTCTACACTTTATTCCCAAAATTAGCATCATTATTTATATTATATTATCAATATAGTACAGTTTTTCCCACCTCGCAGACTCGTCCTCCTGTGCACAATTTTCTACGGATGATTCAGCCATCTCAACTGTTGCAGATGTTGAAGGCGCAGTTATTGTTTCAGAGGACCATTTTTTTTGTACATGCTTTTCAGCGCGGTGAAATTGCTATAACACTGCCGGTGATATCCTGCCGTGTCACTGATCTCAGCTGGTAGCGCGATATCACAAAATTTTAACTTAAATTTTTTGCGAATTAATAACGTCTGCGCACATTTTTCTAACGTTTTATTTGTGAATAAAATGATGTTGCTCAAGTCTTGTGTTTGACAAAAAACGCAACGTTTTTCTGGCTCTTCCATTGTGGCGTGGTAAGCCAGAGGCAGACCGGAACTCAAGTGACCAAATTTTCACTGTACAGGAGCAGCTGCGATTGTATGGATGGTACAAGAAGGATATAAATCTCTATGTTACAGAAGTGTCCGTCAAAAGGCGATAAACTGATGGCGCCACAATGATATTAAATTTGATAAAATTAATTTTGAAAAAAAAAAAAATATTAAATCCAAAATAATTATTTGCGGAGATGAAAAACACTGTGAATATTAATTTTATTTGGAAAGTCATATACCTATACCTAGCGCCACCCGAAGATATTTGGAACTATTGTTTAGTGCTTACCGCTGGACACTTTTTCGACCGTTTTCCTATAAGAGAGATTTCCTAAAAAAGAAAAACCCTAAAAACAAGAATGAAGGGGGATGTGGTCTTGTCTGTAGCATTTTGATCAATTCAATTTATACCTGCTTGGTTTGGCGCGAGAGTCGGGTTAAAAAAAAATCAAATGGTCTGCCTTTGGAATATCAGAGGCCTGAACGTCTGCCTCATCGATTTTCTTGGTTTTCATCAGGAATTCAAACATCAGTCCAAGAGGCAGACGTGTGCGCATAATATAGCACACCTTTTTTTTACATTTTTGGAGCACTGTCAATAGACAGCGCAGAGGCAACATGTTAGCAGACTATTTTTCCGTGGTTCTTCTCATTGTTTTTGATCGAACAATTCAAATCTGCCAAGTGTGCACTTCATATACAGCTTTTTTAATCATAAAAATAAATTAAAAAATTGAATACTACAAAAGTTAGGGCCCTGGATGTCTGCCTTTTCGATTCTTTGTGTTTCCAGGATGACTGTGATCATCAGCCCCAGAAGCAGACGTGTGCGCATAATATAGCACACCTTTTTTTTACATTTTTGAAACGCTGTAAATTTACAACGCAGCGCCGCCATGGTGGCAGACAAGGTCCTTGATGTTTCTTAGGGCATAAATATCACTATTAATAACGTCTGCCTTGTGTGCTGATCATATCGAAATTTTGCTCGCCAGCTCCCTAACTATGTAGTTAGATAGCTAGCTACCGTTTTATTTATTAGGCGTCAATCGTCATCCAACTCGGCCACGTAAGGATATATTTATTAGGTGATTTGCTACGTATTCGTCATACACGAACTCACATCTCATTATATTAGCGAACTTACAATGGTCTTAACCGCCATCTTTGTACTTTAGCGATTTATTTACATTGTCTTAGCGCTATAGATCATTATGGCATTTAAGCCCTTTATGCCATTTCCACTATTTTAAATATTTTCCAAATAACGAAACGACAATAAAAAATCTACGTAACTATAGAACTCGTTTACAAAATTTTACGCGAATCGGTTAAGAAATGCGACCGAGGAGAACAGCTGGACATACGAATGCTCAGCTGAAACAGAGACCTTCGCTATCGCTCGGCCAATAAACGCATTGAACAGTTTATAAATATCCGCAATACAGGCCTAGATGGCTACAAATGAAAACGATAGGATGAGTGTTTTTTTTGTTATAGCAAAAAGTTATACATACTTATTCAGAGGCTGGCGGCGCAAAATTAATTACTTTCCTTTGCTTGTTTTGTTTTAAATAGTATCCTACGGAACCCTACGCTGAATATGGTCCGACGTACCATTTTACGTAGACAATTAAACTATGTATTCTATATTTGAATGCTACGACAGTCAAATATATCCACAGCTCAGGCTTCGTCCAGATTTCTACGTCAAATTCACAGTATAAATCCACAACGTACCAAAAATACTGGCAACATTACCTTGCTGAACAGCCAGTGAAATTCGTTGGACCGGGAAAGAACCAGAGCGAGGGCTGCAGCCCCTTTCTCTCAAACGATGCCCTATGTCCTTAACAAAACTTTTTAGCCTCGGCACACCAAGGCCCAGCCGTCTATAGCTACCGGGACGAAGTCATACACCTGCTCAAGGCTGGCGTATTTGCTGCGCTTAAACATAGCCACACATTCAATTAAATGTTTACCCGTACAACAATACACATTTCTTAATCTACTGTGTTGTGTATACATAGGTATGCTTTCTGTAAATTTAAATAGGTGCCTACGACGCGACGTTCCTTCAGTTTATATACACGACCCGTAGCGGGGTCGATTATGCATATATACATATATTAATACTAAGATCGGTATAATATAATAATAAATTTGTAGTAGGATAGGATAATAAGTAATTGATGTTTCTGAACAGCTGTTTCTCACTGACTTATTGACACGTACATATCCTCCGAGATAATGCGCGTATCATGTGATTATAAAGTAGGTATATAAATAATAATCACTGAACTGTTTATAGGTACTTTATCTGTGTTATTTGCGTTTGCTACAAGTACGTTGATATCATTAGGAGGTCCCAAACCACGCAACGTGCGAGTGGTAGGTAATGCGTGGTCAATTTGTGAATGTGAATTTAGACATTTTAGATACTAATTCATAATAAATAATAATTATTATGTTTAGAGTCTCGCTAGGCATACCTATTGAAATCTAAGGGTAACTGGAGTATTTCGTACCAGTGGGCGATGGGGTCGTCACATCCCTACGGCTAATCATTATTATTATTATTATCATTACAAATAAATTATGTATATGTCTATGTCCATTATATGATGGAACAATTGATGATGACATAGGTATCAATTATATCTTTGTTAACTTTATGAATTATTAAGCCCGTTACAGAAGTACCTAGTTATTTATTTATCGTATGGCATAATATAATAGTGTTCTTTACTTAACTTTTTTAAATATTTGCATTCGTCGTAAGTGATAGTTATAAATAGTTATAGTTAAGAGCTCAAAGAGGACCCAATGTGTTAACGTTGAGGCACCTTCTTGTTCCTTTAGCCATCAACACAGTGAATGCTTTTTGTAAAGGGTCGGCAACGCGCATGTGACTCCTTTGGAGTTGCAGGCGTCCATAGGTTACGGTAGCTGCTTACCATCATTCAGGCGGGCCGTATGCTTGTTTGCCACCGTCGTGGTATATAAAAAAACAAAAAATATATCAGAATACCAAAATATGTAGCTAGGCATCTTTAGATATATTTTACCTATTAGTATAAATATTATACCTATCAGTACATCTTATAGCAAGGCATCTTGAAATACCAAGGCACGGTATATTTCGATATACCGTTCTGTTCTGACGTGACTTTGTAAACCCATACATTATTATATTCCTGCTGTCGCTAGGACAGCAACGAGTATGATGGCAAATTTATACTCTGGTGTATTTCACGTGTTTGGTGCTTATGTTATAATAATATAATATATATTTTGGTATGTTACGGTCTATTAATACAGGGTATCTCTGACTAAGGAGCTTTAAATGCAGGGTTTAATTGTGCTCTGCAAACTGATTAATTTTTGTTCTGCAACATTTTAAAAATATTTTTTTTTTTAGTTTTTTTTCATACAAGTTAAATAATACCTTCAATGTACGCAATCCGATGCTAACTTGACATAATACTGATAAATGTTTATCTTTATCAGACGTCAAATGTCAAATGAACAATGTCACGTCAATTTCATTAGATTGTAAACTAATTTAGTCGCAAGTATCGCTAATATCGAGTTTACATCTGTAAATTATTGCTGCAAGTATTAAAACGGAACTACAGGTAAGAGTGAGTTGTAAATATCTGCATCTCTGTCTTGCTTCGTTTTAAACTTGCAGTAGTAACTTGTAGGTGAAAACTCCGCATAAGCTTTTGATTGTTATGAAGATAATCGTTACGAAAACCACAGTAAAGAAACGTCTTTTTGTAAGAGACCTCATTTAATGTTTAGAGTAATCACAACAAAAACTAACATTCAAATCAAACAGCTCCTAATTACCAGTTAAATAACACTCACTCTAGGTTCCGTCTTGAAATTTCAACATGCCTACCCTCTCTTCGCATGCAAGTTTGGTATCTTCTTAAGATTGATCTGTGAATTGATCGTAAACTACACTCGCGTGCAAATAATTCGGGTCAGTACGAAAAACTATAATATCTCCTAAAATAATAAAGCTAGGAGCCTGAATTAAATTGTATATTATAGATAAATGCATAGTTAATAAAACAACGTCAAGAGTTAGAGATGATATTCACTTGTTTATTTAATTAACATAGTAAACACGATATCAATTAATTATAAGTATAGGTAAAAAGCAACCGTGGTACATCACACACAAAACTAAAAACAAAAAAAAGTAAAACATATCAATACTTCGTATTGCCTCCTCGGGCTCTTCTTACAGCTTCTAAACGATTGGGCATACTGTTTATTAAGTTTCTTATGCGTTCTTGCGGGATATTAGCCCATTCTTCCACTAACGCCTGTTTCAGGTCTCTAAGTGTAGCTGGGGCGGGGTTTCGATTTCTTACACGCCTTCCGAGCTCGTCCCATACGTGCTCAATCGGATTTAGGTCCGGGCTTCCCGAGGGCCAGTTCATAGTGTTGATGCCAACCTCCTCAAAATAATCTTCCACAATCTGTGCGGTGTGTGGCCTGGCGTTGTCATGCATGAACATTGAGTTTTCACCCATATTAATTAAATATGGGCCTACATGCTCTTTAAGAATCTCTTCCACATACCTGGCACTAGTTAACGTTCCATTTTCTATCAAAACTAATTGCGTGCGACTCTCTGAAGAGATTCCAGCCCAAACCATAACAGACCCACCGCCGAAAGCAACTTTTTCTTCAAAACAGGCTGGAATAAAACGTTCACCTGGCCGTCTGTACTCGCCGCCCGTCATGTGCATAGAGCATAAATCTGGATTCGTCAGAAAACATAATTCTTGCCCATTCTTCGGCACCCCATCGCCTGTATTCGCATGCGTAAAGTTTGCTTGCAGTTCGATGCCCTCTGTCAAGTTTTGGGCCATTTGCCGGTCTATGTGGGGTCAAATTAGCTTCACGAAGCCGCCGCAGCACAGTCCACTCGCTGATGTCATCTCTTCGGGTCTCCCGAAGTTGGTTTTTGACTTCAACTGCAGTGAGATGCCGATTTCGGAGCATTGTTGTTACAATAAATCGATCTTCTCTAGCCGTAGTACATCTCGGCCTGCCGGTTCCTGGTCTTCGAAGGTTCCTGCCAGTTTGTAGGAAACGTTGGAGGACCCTCTGCACCGTAGATAGTGACACGCCTGTTCTTCTTGCTGTATATCTCTGACTTCTGCCTTCTTGTAACAAAGTGACGATACGTGTACATTCATCTTGTGTTAGCGACATGATAGTAATTCAATAATGACCATCAAAGTCAACAAAAACTGCCTTTTATCATTTTGCTTTGACAGATTGAAAACAAAAGTGAGAAAACAATCAAAAGTGAAATAAGCTCAATTTGAATTTGGTACCAAATTCGACTTTTTTTTAAATAAAACTTTTTCCAGAATTCTTGTAGAACATTGAAGGTTCAATTTAATTCGATATTAAATTCTCTTTAATACACAGTTAGTTTCCTGCACATACCGCTATTAATTTGCAAAATATAAGGGTTTTTGTCACTGACTCGTATTATTTGCTCGCGAGTGTATTAGCCAAACGAATCTTACGAAAACTGGCAATGATCTTTTCTCTCATTTCTTCTCATCAGGTATTTATCGGAGTTCAATGTGCCATCAATGAACACGGGGCCAATAATGGTGGTATTAATAATATCTGCCCATACATTCAGGGACCAACGATATTGATGACCAGTTTCCTTAGCCCAATGAGGATTTTCTGCTGACCAATAATGGACATTTCTGCGATTCCACATACCATTGCGGCAAAATGTGCTTTCGTCCGTCCAGAAAACACTTTTTAGAAAATCTTCATTTTGACCATGTTGTCTTAAAAACCATTCACAATAAGCTCTACGTATTGGCAAGTCCCTCGGAAGTAACGCGTGCACTTTTTCTGGTTTGAAAGGGTGCCATTTGTTCTTCTTCAAAATTTTATGAATTACCGAGTGTTGGACTCCGAAATTTCTAGCAGTGGTCCTTGTACTTGCAAGAGGATTGTCAGCAAAATAATCTAAAACTCTGTCATGGACTGGTAATGGCAAAGGGTTGTTCCGCCCGCATATTGCCGGTAATCGGTCGATCCTCTCTTATTCGTTGAACAGCATTTACAATTACACGAGAGTTGTGTGGATGCCTACGATTGGGAAACCGTTCTTGGTAAAGTCTGAGTGCGCGGGCTCCATTGCCTTGTGTTTCCCCGTACAACAACACCATATCAGTTCATTCTGCCGCTGTAAACATTTGATTCGGCATTTTGAAAAAAAAATACTGATTAAAATTTATTGACAGAAAGACGTCAATGCAAAATTTTGATTGACAATTTAATGTTTTTTAAGCAAATAGTGGCTACGTAAAGGCGAAAAACTAAGACAAACCTCTTTATGGCACATTAGAAAAGAAAGTTTGTAAACGGAACAGAAAATTGTCACTGAACAGCCCCCGTACCAAGGTAATATCATCCTCGTACCACGAGATAACGATATTAACGCTAGTTCTGATACACTGACTTAACGATTAAACTTTGAGGTCTAATAAAGTATCTAAATTTTTTTTTTTAAAGTCTCAAAACAAAATTAGATCAGCTAAGTGAGTAGAATCGAACCTTACAATTAAAGCCTCAAAATCGGAGACACGCTGTATATACTAGCTCGTAGTACTCGTATTATAGCTGCGTCTGTCACTAAAATCCAACACACTCGTAACAATATGATTCGTAAATTTGCCGTAATCTATGAATTTTATGGAAGAGTAATAAATCTTCAGTCACTGGTCTCCCATATAGAAGACTAGCTTTTATGAAATTCATCCCCCACTGTTTAACACGATAAAAGTTATACAATTGACTTACAAAACAACTCTATTCTTGTCACTTAAGATAATAAATACATGTATGGTATGGATATAGCAAACATAATAAGTTGGACGAGAGTTATAAGTTCAGCAATAACTGAGTAAAGTATCTGGAGTGCGATTTTTGAATCTCACCAAGTGACTAATTCTCACCGATGTGAGTGATTTCCGAAAGTTCGTATTTTTGAAACTCATCGGTGACTTACGGTTGTCATACCTATGATATCGATTTACGAGTGCCCCTACCCACTCGTAATTGAAATCACCATGCGATTGTTTTTGATTGCGATTTAATTAGCAGCGGGGCTCGATTGTGACATTTGTGATTGCGACGATTTATTGAAAATATAAAAAACGGCCAAGTGCGTTTCGGACCACGCATAATGGAGGGTTCCGTAGCTTCAATGGAATAAGAACCAAACTAATGCCAAATGGTCGTATCTGATGCCTATTGAAGAAGTTTTTTGGAAATAACTCAAAAATGGCTTAACCGATAATGTTCCAAACAATTTTCGTAGAAAGTGTGTGATAATGCGCATCTTCTCAAATTTTTTCATATTTTTTGGACGTACAGTTCAAAAGTTACAGCCCCCCCCCCTCCCTGTTTTTTGACTTTCGATGCGATTATTTCTGAAAATATTTACTTAATCAGTAATCACAATTGTTCAAAGAAACCTCAATGTTAACTTTAAAGACCTATCGATTGATGTGCAACATTTTGATATTTGGTAAAAAAATTTGAAATTTTGTTACATGTATAGAGCGCCCCCCCCCCCTAAAAATTTTTAGGGGGGGGGGGCTAAAAATTTTTTTTTCAGCAATTTTACTACATAACTAAATAGCGGCATACAAAATACACATTATGTCTAAATTTTATTAAGATACGTCTTATAGTTTCCGAGTAAAATGGCTGTGACATACGGACGAACGGATGGACGGACGGACAGACGGAGATGACGAAACTATAAGAGTTCCGTTTTTGCCATTCTGGCTACGGAACCCTAAAAATGGCAAGCCTGGAGGAGTGCATTATGATGGCGATGACGGACAGCGACGAAGACGACGACGTTCCTCACCGTTAACATAATCCAGCTGCGGTAGGCGTCGCAGAAAGAATTCATCACGAGCAAGCATTTGCGATGTCTAATGCGAAATTTAAAAAATATTATCGGCTTACGAAACCATTGGTAAAATTTGTAAAATTGTAAATTTGACATTGTAAAATTTCTGCATGTTGGTAAACAGCGTATGACTTTCAAAAATACGGCTTTTGGAAAATGGTGACATAAAAGTCATCGGTGATAATTTTAGTCACCGGTGACTTTGATATCACCAGTGAGATTTAAAAATCGCACTCCTGGGCAGCCGCGCGCCGCCGGGAGCCGGAATCCGATCCCGTTACCCTAACGGCAGGGAGCGTACGCCCACCATTAACTACTTAATCGGTGTCTATTTTGTACCTCTGGGATTTTCAAACTTTACCATCACAGCTTCTTATACCTAGAAAACCTAGAAATTTATAATATTTTGAAGAGATTCCTCGTAAAATCAGCTGCTAAAATATCGTAGTACTTGATATTTTCTACGACTACAGCGAGCAAATCTACGTTAAGTATCTAGGTTACTAAACAGGGACAAAATGTTATGCTCCGCCATGACAAATTTAACAGCTCAGACTTTACAACCGTCCTAAACTGATTTAAGTACGCCAGTGGAATTCCAACTCTGTTTTTGCACACAAATACATACATATTAACAACAGCTCATGACGTGTGATTAGTGCGCTCGCGTCGCGGAGCACCGCTCAGCGCGCTCTCGCCCGCCGCGCCGCGGCAAGGTCGTGGCCAGCATAACATCTGTTACTCGACATTATGTGTAAACATTATTAACTAAACGCTTTATTTAGTTTTATACATATTTGCACCGTGATAGGTACCAATCGAAACTTATTGGTAGTTCAACCATCGTATTTTTGCTCATAGGTAAAATAGGTAGGTAGGTTGAATAAGATTTCTAAAGGCGAATTATCTAATCGATTATCTGTTAAACATTTGCCGGTGTATCATTACATAGATAGGTATCTATTCATCAACACACATTTGAATAGGTAGGTAGGTATTGTGTAAGTACATTAGCACGCCCTTCAACTTTGTTGTAACGGGTGATAACAAAAAAATGAGAATTCTTTCAGAGGCGAAAAAAAAAACCTCCTATACCTTTTTTCACTTTTGGATGTTCTTAGGCAATTGACACATAATAGTTATTTACAAAACCATCAATTCACATAAGAATAGGACCCGTGGTCAGCTGTTAGTCAAAGTTTAGACACAATGTCCGAACAAGATCGTTGGACGGCATGTTTTTCCCTTTTGTGCACATATGACCTTGATCCCTTTTACCTAGTGGGTAAAATTTTCAGCTCTCCGATTGTTTAAATACTAAATTACTATATAACTAAAAATATTTCGCATCCAGCCACATTGTGAAAAAAATTTCAGGTATCGGATTTTCACTCGACGTCTAAAATTAATGATTTTCATGTGTGATTTCGAATCGTCCAGCGCCACTGTGATATAAAATTTTTTTTTGCTGATCTATGTATTATAGTAATATTATCTGCTAGCGGCATTCTAGACCTATCTTTTTAAACATCAACAAATGTAGGTACCGTTGGAAAACTTGAAATTTTTCGTGGCAAGTCGTTGGCTGGTGGAATCATCATCATTAAAGATGCAATTCTGTTTGTTCAGTCTTCCCTTGGTCGTTATGTTTGCTGATCTCCCGCTAACATTTCTGTAAACTACAGTCAGGGATGTAAGAATTCTACAAATAGTAGATACGGGTACATTTTCGTTTACTAAAATGACATACACAGTGGTATTTGTCCATGTTTAAGTTTGAAATATAAAAAAGTACAAGGGATTTTCGCATAGTTTCTTGTTTCGACACCATTTTTTACAAATACAAGTACTTGAAAAAATAATATAAACAAAATTAAAGAACCTCTAAGACATGGCCACAACTTCATGAACAAACTATTTTGTTTACGTAAATAGTTTAATTTTTATGTCTAAAGGAAATGAGTATCATTTTTTTGTTATCACCCGTTACGCTATTTTATTGATGATGAAAAAAAGAAATTCTACTCCAGAACTTTTATTTGTCATTTATACATTCATGATGACATACATAAATAAGATCATGTGTAATTGATCTGAAGGCAAGTCTATAATCTATTCCCCAAAAACGCATTGGTCTCTACATGACGTATCGTTTTGGCAGTAAAAACGTATATCCTGTAAACAACACTTAAGAACTAAATAAATTGCTACCATCCTAACAACCTAAATAAACGCAGCGTTTTTAGAAAAAAGACAGAGTAGAGACACACTTCGCCGATTTTACGTCTCCCGTTTGTTCAGATAGAGATCTCTATCTCTCTCTACTCATTTGAGTAAAAGTAGGGCTGCCATCCGTCCGGGTTTCCCCGGATTTGTCCTAGTTTGGAGGCCGTCCGGGGGGGGGGGGGGGGGGGGGGGGGGGGGTTTAAAAAAGTGTCCGGGGAAAACCCGGCCACTTTTTATGTGAGGAAACACCAAAGCAATTGTTTTTTTAATAATATTATTTTCGGACACGTCCGGGAAAAAAATGCGATTTACGCCAAATGTCTGGTTTTTTAAGTCTTTGTCCAGGTTCGGCGAATTTAGAGATGGCATCCTTAAGTAAAAGAGACGCAGATAATCGAATTTTATTTTAAGGTTCGTTTTAACCCCATTGAAATGGTAGTTTTAGTTATATTTCTTTGTATTTGAGGTGGATTAAGATTTTTTGATTTAATAATAACTGCGTGTGTTTGTGTCAGTTAGTATACTTGAAATTGAAATAAATTACAAAGGGTGAAACTTAAATTATTGTTGATGAAATATCTGCAACAGCCAAAGAGGTGAGCGAAGATAGATTGTTTCTACAATTTTATATTTTATGTAAAATGTTGTATGCAGTCGTAGAAAAAGTATTGTATGCAACGTTGTATAAATAAGTCAAAAAATATTCGTGGCGTCTTTTTTTAACAAATTTCGCCTCCGCCCTACGGCTCAAATTGTTACCCACGCCACTCGTCTTTGTTGACCTCTCTTATATAGGTACAACGGTATCATAAAATACTTTTAGATATTTAACCATTTTTGGTTAGTTAAAAAAAAGTAAGTCTTGTAAGACTAAAATACTTAATAAAAGAAAAAAAATACTTTATACACGTTATTAGTTTATTACATACAAAGGATCTTATAAACTTGCATATAAAAATAATTAAAATGAATTTTAAATATTGTTTCCATCGGATGTTTCACCTCTGCGGCACACTCAACGACCACCTCTGAGGCTGACGGGCGCAACAGCCAATACACTTTGAAGTTCCTAAAATAAATCTGTTCTTATATTTATCAACCATAACGTGACGTGACCACGGCAGCCTGTAGTAACAAGTCACCTATGTAACCCTGCAGCGCGACAGCGTTTATCCGTCTTCAGGTACATAGTCAGGTCCTCACTCGTGACTTCCGGCAGTTCACGAGTGGCAAACGCGACGTACCTAGTCATAGCTATATTTGTGAGCACTCATCTTGGGTAACCAGCAAAACGTGTTACTTTAAATTGTACATAGTTGTTACGAGGCTTGAGAACACACACCGGCGACCCAGGTAGGTACTCGTATCTCCGAAAAAGATGGGAATATAAGCCTTGCTTGATCGCGCGGCCATTCGACTCACATTTGGCCACGCCAGATATGACGATAATGAGAGCAACAAAACCCATCTAGTTTGATTGTTATACTATCCATATTGCTAGGTCCGGGCATCTAGCAGCTTTTAATCGGTGGAGGTCAGTGTGACAGACTAACAACTTTTTTTAATTGCAAAAAAGTAATAACAAAATAGGTAAAAAGACATTGCGTATTAGTGAGGAAAAAAACAGTCAATCTATGAATTACTTTAAACGTCGTTTGGCACTACTGTCCCCTAACAAGACATTTTTGGCTAAGATATATCTATTTTTATTTAAGTTCATTAAAAAAAAAAGTAATGTTAAATTAAAACGTTATATCCCGTATAACTAACTGTTGACGGTGCTAAACATAGAACAAGAAAAAATTTTTATGAAAATGTTCTTTTGCGATAGTGCAATGATCCCTAAGGTTGAATAACGATAAAAATAAGAATTCGTTTATTGTGGTTAAATAATATAAGTAAAGATTGGAAAAAACATTTTGATTAGATTTTTTCCATTTCAATTTTTAAACAGGTTTTGTATATAGGTATAACGTTTTAGTTTGACATGACATTTTTCAACCGACTTCAAGATTTCGAAGGAGGAGGTTATCAATTCGTCGGGATCTTTGTTTTTGCCCTTTTTTTACCGATTATTCGAAGACGGCTGGACCGATTTGGAAAATTATTTATTGTTTGTTAGAGTATACTTCCGATTATTCGAAGACGGCTGGACCGATTTGGAAAATTATTTTTTTGTTTGTTAGAGTATACTTCACAGTTGGTCCCATTGTAAACAGGTCAGGATCTGATGATGGGATCCTGGAGAAATCGAGGGAACTCTTCAACTATTATAGGCACACCTATAGTGATTTGAGTATTTTATACAGCAGCTCGAGCATTTGATTTTGGAAAGGTGGAGGCTAAGTTAAGTCTTCTTTTTTGTTTAAAATTATTTAAATGAAGGAATAATAGGGTACCTAAATCACTCCTCTCGAAGGAATTCTTTTGTTCACAAAAAGCCGTATTTCATCTGCTACAACAGCCACTATAAATCCCGTCAAAATGTAAACGCATTTCATACTATCACGAAGATAATATGCAAACTTAAACTTATTCAAAGTTGTTATACATATTCATTAATGTAAGGTGTGAATGAATCATTTACTCGGTCTTAAAATTTGTTTTTATGAAAATATTTTCTGTCAGAAAGTGAAAAATGTTTCAATTGGGGTGGGTTGTATATTGCGTGCATGTTGCTGATGCCATCTTTATAAAAAACTGATCCTATTTTGCGTCACAGTGCAAAATAGGAAGATATGTTACATACCTAAATGGAGTAAGGCATGTTGTGACGAGGTGACTTCAAATACCTAATTACCTACGTTGTTGTAAACTACAGCCTACGTTGTTACTTTCTTATGACATACTTTTTTTAAGCAACGAAAATATTAAGTAATGCTTATTGTATAAATAATTCGTAATGAGTGGATCGAAAGGCCTGTGAGAAGTTGGCCACGGTAGAAAGTCAGTGTGCGTCCAAATGAGGCCACGCGACCGGCGCGGCGCGGGCGTGGTGGAGCGACGCGCGTCTTCCTACTGCTGCTTATATCCTCTATTGCCTATATCGGCTATGTATATTTGCAAATGCGAAAACCATTGTGGGAAACAAAAAGTGACAACGCACCACTTGGCATTTTTTTTCTTAAATGTTATTACTTCCTAAGTATTTGGCATAGGTTTAGACATATAATTATTAATTACGAAGAAATTACTGTTTTGTGCTGCGTTTTTCCGGGGGGTCTCGAATTTTGCGTTTATCCCTACAAAAGTAAGTTTGGGAAATTCGGTTTGCTTAAATCATTTTCCTATTTTGACGATAAAAAGGGTTAATATAATCGTAAACCAATTTTAATGAAATGTCATCTCATCTCCTAGACATAACACGTGTTACATTGTCACAATAAATCTAACAAGCATGGAAAAGTCTTACGTAAATCGTGATATAACTAACCATTACATAAGGCTCTTACACGTAAAAAAACACTGAACTCATGGACACTGAACATTCAGGTAAAAGATACGAACTAGATTTAGTAATGTTAGTAAATACACTTTTTGTAAGGAAATACTGGTGCTGGTGGGTTATTTTTTGTGTTTACGTTTCTTAGATATTTTGCAAAGTATGAACGCTTGAACTTAGCATTTAGCTGTAACTAAAATAAATGTTATCCCAAGTATGTATGTACCTGTGCAGGAAAAATGCATATTTTTGAGGCAAAATATGTACCTACATGAATTAAACTTTGTTTATTTACTTTATCTTAGCACTAGAAATCAGGATCTGCCTAGCCCTATCAAAATTTAAGGGTCCTACCCCCATGGGGGGTTATGGGCAGGGGGGAATTTTTAACAAGGCACATTATACAATGTAGGCGAGTGAAGTGTCATTTTGTATGTATTTTTTACGCTCAATGCGCGCGAGATATGAAGGGTTATAAAAATATTTTTACCAAATAGGTATCAACAAATAGCACACCCATCGATAGGTGTTTAAAAATAACGCTAAGGTTTGCAATAAAGAGTTTGCAATCTGTATTGTATTGTATTTTCAGAAACAATTACTTCGAAAGTCTAACTAATAAACCATAAGGCAAAAAAATATATAAAAATATCCAAGAAAATTTTACACTTGCTCTGTACGAAAATCGATGTGAATAATATCGGTACAGCCATTTTGAGTTTTTGAGCCAAAAAAGCGCTGGTGGCCAGGCGGTAAGACGTCAGACTTTCAATCCGAAGGTCGCGGGTTCAAAACCTGGCTCGTACCACTGAGTTTTTCGGAACTTATGTACGAAATATCATTTTATATTTACCAGTCGCTTTTCGGTTAAGGAAAACTATCGTAAAAACTAGTGCCTACGCCAATTCCTGGGATTAGGTTGCCGAGCGGACCCCAGGATCAACAGAGCAAAAAGCTGGGACAAACGCTAGGAGGAAGAAGAGTTTTAGAGCCATCTCTAAAACTTTATCCATATGCAGATACGACCTTTTGGTATTACTTTGTTCTTATTCCATGGCTGGTTTAAAAAAAAAAATCCTACCATACCCCCCAATAGGAGTAGGACCCCTAAATTTTGATAAGACTCGGCAGATTCGCATTCCTAGTGCCAAGATAAAGTTATAAAACAAAGTTTCATTGGTGTACATATTTTACCGCCAAATCGCATATGTAGTCTTACTTTACCTTTATTATGCGTATACTGTCTTCCTTACTGTTAACTGAAAACCCTTATTTCGTATTTTATAAAGCCATAAAAATTTTTTTTTATTATTTAGTAAATTATTATTGCAAATGCAAAGGGTAAGCATTTTAATATAACAAATTATTCGAACAACTAAAATAAAACTAAAACTAAACACTATAGCACAATAAAACTACACACAAGAAAATTTAAACGAGCACTGAAAACTACACCTAAGCCTAATACACCATTAATCAATTATACGAGTATCTCCATCTTTTCCTCCTGCGTGCATTATTATTAACCGCTGGCCTGTACTGATTTGTTTTTTACACCAAATTCTGTTCCATCGGTCCAAGCCTCTCAGGACACATGTGAAGTGTGGATGTAGGTTTCATCAGTATAAACTAGTGGTCTATCTTCAGACCGATATTCCGCAATTTTGGTAAGGTAATTTATTCTTAGCAGTCGTATGTTGTGTCTTTCCATTAATATTTTTCGGTTGTCCTCGGTCTTTTTCCAGTGAAATCCTAATTTTTGTATTTGTTTTCGTAAGGTGGAAATGCCAAATTTGTAATCTATATCGGATTTTAACACAGAGTGGAGTGCCTTTAAGGTTGGAAATTGCTTATGGGACAGATGAAAATTGTATATAGTTCTCCGGATGACTTCCTGATCAAAATCGTCTACTGCTGATGACGGACAAGTACGTAACTTTTTATTTCTCGGGGAGGTGAATTTCTTTGTTGTTGCGAATTTCTCACTATTGCTCTCAGACACAATGTTCTAACCGGAAGAGAGACAAACACCTGTAGCTTTTTCAACTAACTGGGCAGCGGTGTAAGAGGAGTTTAAATTTTTCTTCAGTTCAAGTTCAAAATATTTATAACAGTTAAAAATAATTTGCTTACTTTGCTTACTCTCAATTGGACCAAAATTACTCACTGCCATATTTTTTGAAAATTATGTAACTTACACTTAGTCGTACGGGCTGACACAAAATTATTCTGATAATTATGAGAATACAATAAAATCAGACGTAAAAATATATGCACAACGTAAATAATATTCACAATTTGACACTGACATTATTTTGGTATTTACTTCTTCAATATATCAAACCTCTTTTTATGCTGATAGTACGAGAAAATAGAAAATTCAAATATAGAATGCCTGTAAACATACAATACTACTACATATGCAATTCCATGCTCTCGTTAATTTATCTATACGTCACGTCTGAAAACATGGATACATTTAATGTGACAAAAATATGTATCCAAGACCTTACTTGGTAATGGAGTCGTGTCTACATATTTTTGTCACATTAAATGTATCCATATTTTCAGACATGACTGTACGTGTCGATCAAAAGTACCAACAGGTACTGAACGTCATGTTATGACATTTTAAGAAATAATGATTTGTTAGCACCAGGAATTCAACGAAAGCCTCGTAATGCTCTCTATGGAGTCTATGGACAAACTCTTGAAAGCGAAGTGGACAGTTTTGTTTGCTTTGCGCCGGATCTCGCGATCACAGTCCACGGGCCGCCATTATTTACCATTACTTTACAATACACAGTGAATTTACAGAATGATGTACGGAATCAGTGGCAGTACTGAACAACAGCCATGTTTAAGATAGTGACGGATATGGCTAATTTATAGGAATTACAAAGTTGTTTACAGGTACTGCTTTATGGTAGTTTGTCACGTGTGTCTAGGCAATATTATTCCAGCTGTTGTTGAGAAGTTAAGAAGGTAACTTACTAAGTAATTAACAGTGGTGTACTCGTGGTCAGTTATAACTGCAATCACTAATAAATTTCGCCATCCCACTTCATTAGCTGATGATTAGTGATTAGGTACTATCATAATTCAGTAGTCATAGTCCGTACTTCCTTCGTTTATATTTAACTCGTAAACGTACTACTTGTGTTCGTTATTATACTTACCGTGAAAATTAACTGTGATTGACCTTTTAACTCATTTAAATGTCCTTGTGTAATTCTCGGTTAATTAGTCGCAAGTGCTCGCTACCAGATCACTGGGGTCAAGTGAATCATCCGCGGTCGCCGGTCACAGAAACCGAGCACGGCATCGTCTGCGGTCGCCAAATTCGCGCAAGAGCGCCTTGCAAGCACTGAGCTCACAACTTGCTAGTATCAATCAGATATCAATTAATGTATTTACAAAAATAATGAAAACAATCGATGATAGCAAAACTTTTAGCCAAAATTAATGTAGAAACACGATAATATCACGTATTATTAAACACAATATTGATAACTACCTGCATCATATATATTAATTAGTTAATTAATTCTTAAAATTCACAAGAAAATTTATGAAGATTTCGTACCTGCATACTACAAATTGTACTAGTATCGCAAATTTCGCAATGTAGAGCTACTACTTTTAATGTACGTACATCCTATTGCAAACAGTAATTCGCTGAGTGGCACGCGAGGTGAGGATGTTAGTATTCAAGAGGCTCGCCAACGCGTCTCGTCGCCGTGTTCTCCGATTGCTCACGGTCCAGGCCCCGCCCAATCCCGTAAACCCTCATGCAAACCTAAACGTGTGTAACTGTTACATCCGTCGCTTATCCGTTTTCTAACAAATTATGGTCGGAGAGAGGCAAGCAGTGAAATAGTAACTAAGTCGATTATCACACTGGCGCCGCAACCGGATGCGGCGACGGTGTGCAAGCGTGACAGCGCTATACACATGCAGAGAGAATGATGTTTTGACTTTAGCACAATTTTCTACCCTCTGCACTTTTTTAATCGTGTATTTACCTAAGACTATTTTTTTTGGGAACAAACCCCGAAAAATGTAAAGCCTGACCAGAAATATATGATTATTGTCAAGAGAGCGCTATTATTCTCATTTATATGGCAACAGTCATAGAGCGTAGTATTGTCTATTGTATAGTGACATCTTGATTTGTTTACCTGTCAGCTCTGATGTTAATTTGAAAATGTATCACGGCGAAATAGTTTTAATTCCCGAGCGTATTATTTACAGCAGTTTATTATAAACCCAATTAAAATGTTTCGCTCTTGAATATGGATAATTTTGGGATTTTTTTGTGGTTTATAATTTCATATTCAACACTATTATTATTCAACACTATTATTATTCAAGTAAACGGCCTCAATGACACTTGACAACAGTGACAGCCTATCACATGCACTCACACATGCATATCATTCCGTCATTAAAATTATTGCCAGTGTAAGAAATTAGTTCCAATGAAATTCCGCAACATGGCGCATGATCATATATTTCTGGTCAGGCTTTACAAAATAAGATTTTTAATTCCTATTTCTATTGACGTCGGATTTTAGCCCGCCGCGCCGTGCGTAACTTAAGATTAAGAACAACTACTCAACTATATAATTAGAATAAGTATCTAGGTATTTAACAAACTCGGGCATACTCGTAGCTGAAAAATACAGTAAATGCATTCCGAACTCCAATACCCAGTATGTACCTAAATTATAAGCACTTTTCGACTATTTTTAGATATTTAGTGGTAATGTCATACTTACTTCCATAGGTAGGTACTATTATTATTTTATGCTAATCCACATGCCAATTAAAGGTAGCATAACAGGCTACTAGGGACTGGACATGATATTAGAAAACATTGAGTAACAGGAGATGACATGCCTAAGAAATTGTTTGCCCCAAAAGTTGTAATGAAAATCACTACAAGTCTATACTACTCTTTGATTCAGTCATAGCTGTCAACCGCCAAACATGGCGCACAAAATTTGTTCTAGACGTCACATCACATTTAGTAAGTATAAGTAAGTACACCGTATTTTAAGACGATTGTCGCCGGAGTGTCCTTGAGCGTTTGGGCGCTCTCTACCCGCGCCACCCGCGTACCCCTCTCATTGCGATCGTGCGTAAATCCACCGCGATGCACCGCAACAATGTTCAAAGAATATGACTTTACTCAGAGGCGCGCGGGCAGCTTTATAATAATTATAATCCTTTTGCGGATTTTTTATGATTTGAATACTGTGATTAAGTACTACGGTGACATTTTTAAGAATGCTACTTACCTATAGACTAATAACGATCTCGAAGAGTAGATTTTTATGTAAAAAAATAAAAACCTAGATTTTGAATGTGAAGTAAAGTGCGCGGCAAAATATTTATGAATTTACGAAATATAGTTAATAATATTCCGCATATCAGAAAAAAATAAAAAAATACTGACTAGTACAGCAAAAAAAACTGAATGCACATCAAAGCGGTGTTTTCATGTGAATAGGGATTTTTTTGCTGTGCAAGTAAGCTTTAATAGATGGTTATTTTTTGTTGCGATTTTAAATATTAACCGTAAAAATTCAATTAATTACGATAAATTAACAAAACTAAGCCTGTTGCGAGTTGCGAATATTAAAAATGCACATGTAAGGAGCGGCATTTGTGCACGAAATCGACATACAATTGTCATGAGAGCTGTTAGCCCATTAAATTTAGATCTTTAAAATATAACACAGCGCAAACACTTCTTAGGGTTCCATAGCCAAAATGGCAAAAACGGAACCCTAAAAAGTTTTTTGAAACATGTCCGTCTGTCCGTCCGTATGTCAAAGCCATTTTTATTATAAAACATATATTACTGAAAATTTATCTAGAGGTGTGTTTCTTGTGCCGCTACTTAGTTTTCTGGCTAAATTGCTAAAAAACTTTTAGGGGAGGCACTCCATACATACATATGTCAAACGAAATGTCAAAAATATATTTTTTGTAAATATGAACATGTTGTACGATACGGTTTTAAACATATATTATATATACAGGGTGTTTCCTGTAATAAGAGCAATAAATTAAAACGTAGATTCTACTCCTCAAACAATGAAACGTTTGTTCTACAATTTAAAAAAAAATAAGTTTTTATATTGTCTCTTTTTCCTACATACTAAATAGTATTTTCAATGTACGTTAAAATCCGTCTAATTGACATTGCTTGTCACTCTTGTCACCCAACAGAAATAATCAATTTCGCAATACATTGCGTGTTCGAATAAACTTTAAAGTGAAATAAAAATCAAATTATAAGTTATTTTTAAAAGTCGCTGAACTAATATTGTCCAGTTTGAGGAGTAGAATCTACGATTTAATTTATTACCCCTATTACAGGAAACACCCGGTATATATAGAGGATTTTTAACACTGTTTTATTAAGGTAATATTTTCAGAAATAATTGCTTCGAAAGTCTAAATATAATAGGCCCCATCTAACTTTTAATCCGTAAGTCTAAAAATAAAAAAAAACCAAGAAGGCTTAGTATTTAATTTCTACGATAATTAACTCACATATTATCGGTTTATCCGTTTTTGAGTTATCTCCAAGAAACTACTTTCTATGGAACCCTACAATATGCGTGGTCCGATACAAACTTGGCCGGTCCTTTAAAGATATTTGACAGGTAGTATTAACCCTTAGTAGTAATTTATTTATTTACTTTGTGTTGATAATTAATATAAAATTTGTATTTATTTCACCGACATAGTAAAGATTTTTAAAGTAGTCAACGCGCATGTGAATCTTCAGGGGTTGCAGGCGTCCATAAGCTTTATAACTGCTTTCCATCAGGTGGGTCGTATGCTTGTTTGCCAGCGTCGTGGTATAAAAAAAAGCTTTTTTTCCTTTATTCTTACATACATACATTGAAATCTTAAATATCAGCAATTTTTTTATTAGAATCTCAATCAGGCTTTGCTCAGTGATAGTTAGTACAGTCAAGTGCAAAAATACGTATCGAAAAAATCGTCTCATAAATATGGTACTACGCACTTATTACAACGGAATAAGATACTATGGGACATATTTTTGAGTAAGATGAGTACACCCATATTTTTACACTTGACTGTACACTGAAATTTGGTATGAGTATGTGTTTTAATTACGCCTGCAAAGTGGTAGAACAATAAGTATCTGAAACACATTGTTGGATAGGTCTTTCAAGAAGAATAAGCCTTAAACAACTTTTGGATAAAACGAATACTTTAAAAGATAAAAGATATAGATAAAAGATATTTATTCTTCAATTTAGGCACATTACAATGCACATATGAACGTCAGAGAGAAAAAGAAAAACTACCACCGGTTCTAACCCTACACCTCTGACCCGAGAAGTATTATTTATGACCGGCAAGAAACTCGGCGGGACTTATTTTTTCAAAACAGTAATACAGTAATATTATATCTTAAAGATACACAATAATACGCATTATAGTTCTTATAAGAAGACATATCAAAACAGCTTGAGAGACATACAATGTACGTATTGTTTAATTAAAATAAAATTATAATAATAAAATCGAAATCTGATTGCTTCACAAAACGTTTGATATGCTTTCCTATCTGAACTGTGTCCTCTAAATGTTAGATGATTTTTTAGTAGTTTCTGGTTTGGGCCATGCATGTTTGTCCGTCATATAGTCTTCGACCGTGTAATAACCCTTTGACATTAAACTTTTTTTCAAATATTTATTAAGAGCGGGAAATGATAAATTTAAAGCATCGACGGGTAACTTGTTATAAATGTGAATACCTTGACCAAAAAATGACTTATATGCCTTGCGGATACGACTACTTCTGATAGCAAGCTTGTTTTTATTTCTAGTGTTATAGCTGTGGATGTCAGAATTTTTTTGAATGTATGTATATTCTTTACAACAAAAATAATATTGTCATAGATATATTGGGAAGCAACAGTTAGAATATTAATTTCTTTAAATAGTTCTCTAACTGATGCACCTGCCTTTAAGTTATACAGAAAGCGGATGGCTCTTTTTTGTAAAACAAATATAGTCTGTATGTCAGCTGCTTTGCCCCAAACCAGAATACCATATGACATTACACTATGAAAATAACTGTGATAAACTAAGCGAGCTGTGTCAATATTCGTTAATTGTCTATGTAATTCTCCTAACGGCATGAGCGCCCGAGCTTAATCGAAGAGCGAGTTTTCTTATATGAGGACTCCATTGTAGATTTTTGTCCAACGTCGAACCAACGAACACTGCTTTATCTACTATCTCTAAACATTCACCAGTCAGGAGAATCTTAGTGTCCACCGGTGCAACATTTGGCAAAACAAATCTAATTCATTTGGTTTTCTTAGCATTAAGTAGCAAATTGTTAATAGTAAACCAGTTCAGTACAGCAGCTAGTGTGTTATTGATTACAGTAAAATCAGTAGATTGCCGGTCAACTTTGAAAATTAAAGATGTATCATCGGCAGACAGAACGATATCACAAAGGTTTTGTACTACACAAGGTAAATCATTTATATAAACCAAAAACAGGAATGGGCCCAAAATAGAACACTGTGGCACTCCTAATTTTACTAAAGTCCCTTTAGACTGGGTTTTATTTACAACAACCGTTTGTGTGCTAAGATATGAAGACAAGAGATTCAAGGCATTTTCTGACAAACCATAATGTTCTAATTGAAGAATGAGGGTTGTATGATCTACACAATCAAACGCTTTAGAAAGATCACAGAATATACCAATTGCATCGTAATGTTTTTTCCAGGCAATGAAAATATGTTTGATGAGTACCGCAGCAGCGTCGGTTGTGGAACGTCCCTTTGTGAAACCAAAGTGATTGCTTGTAAGAAATCCATGTCTGTTGAAGTGGCCCAGTAGATCATTTAACATTAGCTTTTCAAAGACTTTACTTAGTACAAGAAGTATTGATATCGGCCGGAAGTTATTCAGATCACTAGAATCACCCGATTTAAAAAGAGGTATGACTTTATTACATTTCATAAGATCTGGAAAAACGCCTTGTGAAACTGAATTATTATAAATTAAGGCTAAGTAAGGCGCTATGACGTCTATAATATGACTGATGACTACAACTGATGTACCCCATAAGTCTTCTGTTTTCTTTAAATTCAGAGATATGAATATTTTTACAATTTTTTCCGAATCTACAAGGTCAAATTCAAATATCATCTGACATTTTTTAATATTAGTGCAAAGTAAGGAATGAGCTTGAGACGAAGATGATTTTAGACATTTTGTGGTATTTAATGCTATGTTAGAAAAATAATCTTCGAATGCCGAGGCAATATCGTCATTTGACAAGGCCTGCTGTTCCTCTGAGACAATGTTGACTTGACAATCACGTGATTTACATTTACCAGCTCCCTTATTTATAATATTCCATACTGTTTTTACCTTGTTGTCCGAAATTTTGATTTTTAGGGTTCCGTACCTCGAAAGGAAAAAACGGAACCCTTATAGGATCACAGGGTTAATACGTCTGTCTGTCTGTCTGTCTGTCTGTCTGTCTGTCTGTCTGTCTGTCTGTCTGTCTGTCTGTCTGTCTGTCTGTCTGTCTGTCTGTCAAGACCATTTTTCTCAGGAACGCGTGGAGGTATCAAGCTGAAATTTATATCAAATACTCAGGTCTATTGTCCCTTGGAGCTGTGAAAAAATCAAACTTAAAAGCCAACGCAATCAAAAGATACAGTCGTTTATGCTGCAAATTTTACAGTTTTTCGGCACTCGCAAAACCTACGGGGTACTTCCCGTGAACTCAGAACCTTGAAATTTGGCACGAAGCAACGTCATATAGCATATACAATGGAAAAATTACAAAAAGTAGACATTTTTAGTAAAATCGTACAAAAAAATATTTTTTTTAATTTTAAACTTACTACCTTTTTTCTCGTAAACGCGTGGAGGTATTAAATTGAATTTCATGTCAAATACTCAAGGCTATAGGACCTTTCAGATGTAGCAAAACCAAACTTTTATGTCAACGCAATCAAAAGAAATAGCAATTTAAGTCGCATATTTAGAAACTGAGTACTCGCAAGAAACTCAAAACCTAAAGGGTACTTTCCGTAAACTCAGAAACTTGAAATGTGAATAAGGCAGTGTTGACAGATGATTTTGAATTTCTTTTTTGAATAATTCTAAACGATAACCATTAATGGGTCTATATGTTACAGTTTGTGGAGTTTCCTGAATTGGCTTTATAAAAGATGCCCTTTGATCGCTGTGATCAGAATTAAAACAGTTAAATATTTGCTTATCTAGACATTCACAGTTACAAAAAATATTATCTAGGCATGTTGCACTAGTGACGCCCACCCGGGTAGGTTCAAAGAACAAATTAAACATATTAAACGATTTAAACAAACATAGCAATTTCACAGAATTATTAGACGATTCAAGCAAGTTAACATTAAAATCCCCACATACTATAACATGCTTTCGGCAGTTTCGGCTATTAGTGACTAATTTCAGCACATTTTCTATGGTATTTTCAAATTTGTTGAAATCAGCTGCTGCCGCTGTTGATGGTCTATATACACAAAAACAATATAACTGTCTAATTCTACACAAGAAATTTCTACAATCCTCTCTATGGAACATTTTACAACATCTTTCCGTTCTTTAGATCTTCGCCCATTTTTAACAATAATAAGGGAACCACCATGAATGGCAGATTTTCTAGCATAGTAACTGACTAATTTAAAGTTAACAAAGTCAAATATTAAATGTTCTTCTTTAAGCCAATGTTCTGTAATACACATAACTTGTACATCATTATTATCTAAGAATAAACCTATCTCTAACTCCTTGCTGGAAAAACCCTGAATATTAACCCAATCTAGTTTAAATGTGACAAGGTGTTGCTGTGGGTCTGCCGAGATCCTCTTATAACACTATTATTTCTATTTGGCTCAATATTAAAGGCCAATTTCGTAAATAATAGCTCCGAAAATAAAACATGCTCTTTGATTTTTGAACCGTGGCGTGGGCCCATGACTTTTTGTTTTTTCCTCCATTTTTATTTTACTTGTTTTTTACTTGTATTATAATCTAAATAAAATACACTTTTTATACGAACGTACATGAACAAGCATATGAGAACATTATCTTAAAAGATAAAGCGTCTATACTATATTGATTCCGGGAAGACACGTTATGTCCGCATCGCATGAACCCTCTGCAGTTATTTAGTCTTTAGGCACATCGCACAGTAAGTCCGATATTATTGCTCACGGGCCAATCACAAGTATATGTAGTACAAGGGAAGCACGGAGCGACGAGCGACACAGCCTCCTCGTCTCAAAGCTAGCTCACGACTGCCAGCAACGCCGTTTTCGAGCTACCAACGCACGAAATGTGGAATTATGATCAAGTTGTTTAAGAAAATTTAATCAATTTAAATATCCTATTTGTAGTGTTCTGTAGTACACGTTTTTTAGTTCAACAATATTTTAAATCGAATAAGCCGAAAAATTAACCGTAAAACGACATTTCGTTACATTTAAATAACGGCGAAACTATACGTTACTCGTACACGAGTTATTCAAACGTTGCAAATGTTGTACATGAAATGGTTATTAACATATTTTTCAGATTTTTTGAATGACTTGTTATTGAGATATATCCCTTAGAAAGTAACAGTTTTCGGCCACATTCAGCGCCTAGCGCCTTAAGGCTTGCGTAAATACATATATTCCACCAATAACATAAATGTAAAAAAGGAGAGCCAAGTTCAATACAAAAATTATGCTTGGCTGTGGGCTTCACCGCAAAAAGGATAAAGGCTAAATGAGTGCCAAGTTCTATGCAAAATCCAAATATGTATTTATAGGAACAAAATGACATTATGAACAAGTATTAAACTCTATTTCTTTGCTTTATTGGATACCTATAACAATTGCTGTTATTTAAAAATGTGAGATCTTAAAGTAGGTTACATTTGGCTTGGCCAGTTTTCATCAGTCATTTTATAAAGTTATTCAACATATACATATATATTTTTTTATAATTCTGATAAAAACTTTTCTTTTTTCTTTTCTTCAATCTTTTTTAAGTTTTTTGTATGGGGACACCATTTATTTTTTGACTTACCTTTATGTTTATATTTCTGTTATATAGCAAATATAATAATACATATATTGGGATAGTTTCAAATATCTGCTTGTAACGGTTCCAACGATACAATTTAAAAAAAATTGTATGGGGACCCCCCCCCCTATTTTTTAACTTTTTTTTTTAGAACTTTTCCTACGCTCTTACACACAATTACCGAGCTGGGTTCCAAATTTCATCCTTCTAGGTCATCTGGAAGTAGGTTAGATTTAGGTACTATATGTCAGTCAGTCAGTGCTAAAATTTACGCCTTTTTGGCCTTCATATCTGTATAACCGTTTGAGCTAGCTTCATGAAATTTAAGCTTCTAGATGTCCTTATGGATATAATTAAACACACGTAGTGTTGTGTTTACGTCAAAGAGGTTTTGAGTTATAGAAGGGTCAAAAGTGGCACCAAGTGGTTCGTGTAATATACACTCGGCGCTGGCTAGCCAGTTCCTTTGCTTGAACTTGGCTTGACACGCTGCCGCGTGTCTAGATAATCGGTGGAGCTGTTTTTGAGTTATAAGTAGCTAAAAGTTATCCTCATAGTCAAGGAAGTATTTGCCGCAATCCCTGTTTGCTTGTATTCTCCAAAAATATATTTTGAATGAGTAAATAAATATTATATCGTGGCGGACCGATAACTACGCAACCCTAACACTGACCATGGCCCGACATAAAGTTTTGCTAAGTAAATATACTATATGACATGACCTACGGAGTACGGACGGAACTATAAGTAAACTATTTAAAATCATCCCTATTATTTGTGGTATGTGCGCTTGTATGCCTGACGCACTGTAATATGTACCTTCCCTAAGTAAATATATAGTCCTTTTTTATATACCTCTCAAATGTTACCTTTATTTGGCAATCACATACGCGCCGTTTAGGTATTAACGTATTGAGTAATGTTTGACAGAAGTAGGTAAAACCTTGAAACATGCTCACGATTAGTGTTTGTTTGTCTTAAATAGTGTTCGTCACAGGCGTGCACGTGCACGCCTGGCGACCGAAAGGATTTTTACTTGACTGTTTGACACCTAAGTGGGCAAGCTATACCTATATTTTTTAGGTAAATGTTAATCTGGTGACGAGACAGGATTTGTTTGTTATCCATTTATAGGCGGTTTTACAACAAGCTCTAGCAAGGCGGGTTCATAAATATCTATCCGCCTGTCCGTTCAATTACTTATAAGAATTATTAGTTATTTCACACGATAAGGGGATGTGAGGAGGTCAACAAACGTGACAAGGGGGCGCAGTGGGAGGCCCACTCTTTGATACGTCATATATTAAAAATATACGTAGTGTATTCAGATTTTTCACTAAAGGTGTGCCGATTTCTCCAGGATCCCATCATCAGATCCTGACCTGATGACAATTGGACCAGCTGTAAAGTATACTCTTTCAAACAAAAAAACCGGCCAAGAGCGTGTCGGGCCACGCTCAGTGTAGGGTTCCGTAGTTTTCCGTCCGTCACAGTAAGTGTCCCCAATTAAGAGTTAAAATAACACCGCCATGTAGGATATGATATGAGCGTTCCACGTACAGCGACATCTATCGGCAAATTAAGTAAACTATTGCGCGCGAGCTTAAAGTATGGAAGATGATTTTTATGGGATAATTCTTTATTGCGTGAACCAATTTTCACCGTTTTTACTTTATTTGAAAGCACGTCATTTCATTGTGATTTTGTAGAAATTACAGGTACAATAAACACCTGCTTATATGGTTAAATTACAAACTTAGTTCAGAAATTATTTTGTAATTTTTTTTTCAAAAACTATTCAACCTATCAAGTTCAAAATAATTTTCCTAGAAAGTTTTTATAAAGTTCTACTTTTGAGATTTTTTTCATATTTTTAAAACTTATGGTTCAAAAGTTAGAGGGGGGGGACACATTTTTTTTTACTTCTGGAGCGATTATTTCCGAAAACATTTACATTATCAAAAAATGATTTTAGTAAACCCCTATTCATTTTTAAATACCTATCCAACAATATATCACACGTTAGGGTTGAAATGAAAAAAAAAAATCACTGCCCACTTTACGTATAGGGGAGGTACCCTAATAAAACATTTTTTTCCACTTTTTATTTTACCACTTTGTCGGCGTGATTGATATACATATTAGTACCAAATTTCAGCTTTCTAGTGCTAACGGTCACTGAGATTATCCGCGGACGGACGGACGGACGGACGGACGGGCAGACATGGCGAAACTATAAGGGTTCCTAGTTGACTACGGAACCCTAAAAAGGATTTTTCAAATCGGCCCAACCGTCTTCGAATAATCGATGAAAATTACTAAAAAAAGACCCCGACGAATTGAGAACCTCCTCCTTCGAAATCTTGAAGTTGGTTGAAAATAAAATTACTGAATATGTCACACCAGGGGGGTGCGGGCATACAATTGGGACCACGTGTGGAAAGGAAGGGTAAAAGAATAATTAAATTGGTGTGACATAATTTGAGGTAGTCTCAGGAGTGCGTCTCGTGGGTTTGCTGCTTTGCATCATTTATGGTATAAAGAATTAGGTTTCTACCACAAGCTGTAGTGTAGGGAGACGTAGGGTAGGTGGGTACACACAACGATTTTTCTGTAGGTACTCAGCACCAAATAGCGGGGTTCTTGGTCCGCCGACACCGAAAAGGCGGTAGTAGGGGCGATGGCGATGGCCGGCCGCTGCTTGCAGCTTTCACTCTCGTCGCACACTACTAAGATTTATTTCCCTGTACTGCCAGTTCAATGACTCATAGCACGAGATAAGTGAGCGTTTGTGGTATCTTGAAATTATTCCATTGTACAACGCATCGTTCTTATATCGAGCGTGCTTACTGCTTAGGTACTAAACTAACCCTGCATGATGAAAAATATATGGTTAGTAAATAAAGTATCACACAATCCTATACTAGTAGTTATTGAAGGTATTATGATTGTTCTTTTTTATACATAATAGTATAAAATATATAGGTGCCATGTTTATACACATATTTTAGTAATCGCTCAAATACCTGGCTTTAAATTTATGTTTAGGTACCTAATTGCAGTGAGGAGATTTGAGAGATTCTGGTTTTTGTAATAAGTACGGTCACCGATCACAGACTTTAATTGTTGACCCGTTCAGGTTTCACTTTTCATTGGACATTTCATAGAGTAAGTATTAAACAAAAGAAAACAGCTTAAACCGTACAAGGCTCCCTTATTAAAGTCGGTGACTGTACATTAGGTACTCGTAAATTAGAAATCAGTACTTTTATGCTGACTCCTGCGAGATAATTAGAGAAATACAATAATTCAGCATGCGCGTGATCAAAACCAAATAACATAGGAATTTGTAGGTAATAATTATGTATGTATATATGTACGAGTATGTATGTATCACTTTATTGTACATAAACAAGTAGGTATAACATAAAACCAACAGTAACATACATAAAAGATATGCACAAAGGCGAGCTTATCCCTGATAACGATCCCATGACAAAATGAGAAATAACTTATAGTTAGCTTTGGAAACTTATAAAGAGAAGCAAACCATATCATTGAAGTAATGACGAGTAGGTATATTTATTTAAAAGTGCACACACGATGCAGCAGGACATGTGGATTATAAGGCTGTTGTTACACAACCGGCCGAGTTGCGACGGCCAGCCGGTGTGTTGCGGACATTACACGCCAGTGAGGTAATCCGTCCGTCGATTACACAATATCATGTGCACACGGAAATAAAGACACCGCGACGGTTACAAACAACTAAGGTAAAACCACGCCAAAGTACGAACACTACACTGCTAGTCTTAATACAATGGTACACTTCTGTTACGTTTTATCCACTGTCAAACAAAAATGTAAAAACGAGGCTAGTCTCAAACGAACATCAAATGCATTTTAGATTTGAAAATGTTTTCATTTACAGACAGAGACATAATATGTACCATTACTAGATTTTACCCGCGACTGTCTAAAATATGTTATATCCTTCCCCACAGAACTCAAATTATCTTCATACCAAATAGCACCTAAATCAGTTCAGCGGTTATTGATTCCCCATACAAACTTTCACCCCCTTAAGTTTCAGATAAAACTATCATATGTTCTTTCCCAGGCTTTTATCTTGACATACCATATGTCATCTAAATCGGTTCAGCGGTTTAAGCGCGAAGAGGTAACAGACAGACACACTTTCGCATAAATTTATAATATTAGTATGAAACTTAACTTGAAAACGTCACAAATAACAAACACTTCACAAATCAGGATAAGCTTTATTTTTTATAAATTAAGGAAACCAACGTCCGATTCTGACAATTATCGGAACCAGTAGGGTGGAAACAACTTAATTATAAATGTTGTTTATAACCGTTGTGGTACTTTGCATATGCCGGTCAGTTCCGTTGTTGCGAAGGACTTGTTTTTTTTTAAACCAGGTAGGAACACTATATTTTGCTGTTTACAAACTTTGTAGGTATCTCCAAACATTACTACGCGAAATATATTGAGTTTAGTCAAGAAATAATAGAAATACAGAGAGAAAGAGAGAATTTTATGTAGCAGATATTCATCATAAACACTAATATGAAAATAGGAGATATGAATGAAACTAAACTATAAGAAAATAAAGTTTTAGATTGGTGCTAAGCATAGTGTTAGGTTCCGTAGATAATCAGAGAACTTTATATAAATAGTTTCTACACATAATTTATTTTTCCATTGGATGTTATTTTGAAAATTGGTAATGTTTACGAGTATTGAGTTAGGTACTAAGTATATGCATAAACTCGTACGTAAATAAGGAAAATGTCGTTGTTTTCAACTTATTAGTCACAATAGTAAAGTATACGTACCTATTAACTCGTGCAAACGAAACTGCAAACTTTGGTTTTATGTTTTATCATACACTAAAATGCAAACGATTGTATACAATAGCAAAATATTGTATACAAGCCAGTAAGGATTAAGTTCGACGAATGCCTGACACAACCTGGGCCTCTATTCGACATGGCATAACTGACAGTAGGCGAGACAACTATGAGATCACACTTTTGTGACAGTTGAAAGGAGATCGTCAATTCCAGGCCCACTTGCGATATGGTCTCGTATAAAGTTTGGTCTTCAATTTTAAGCAAATACCCATTTTATTACGAAACTAGACAAAATATTGCATAAAAATAAAACGGGATTTAGAAATGAAAAATAAAAAGTAATTTCGTTGATCCTTCCGCCATCCAAATAGTGCTAAATAAATTGTTAACGTCTTTACAGCATTGACATAAGGTTAACTTCTCCTGAGCCGAGACGAAACGGACATTTTCAGTAAGGAGTTACGTTTATTTTGCTAATCTTGTTTATGATTATAGTTTGACACTATTAATGTATGACGTCACCGTCATCTGTGTCAGCAGCATGAAGTTATAATTTGAAACTGGAGTGTGCTCTTCGGCCACAAGGTGGGGCCGAAGGAGTTGGTGGTATGGGGGGGGGGATGCGTCTCGTTTTGACTATTTTTCTATTAAGTAATGTCTGATACTACCATGGGTTTCTTAAAAGTGGATGTAATTCTTGCACTTTTTCCCTAACCACAGTTTACAAGGTTCATCTGATGTTCATCTAAAACCGTACCGTATTACCATGTAAAACAGTCGTTCATAGGTGACTAGAAAAAACGGTCCGATAGAGGGCATAATATGGAGGGCATAATGTTTCACTCGTTTTTCGAATTCGTTACAAAATTGACATACATTGACATTTTGACTTGTTGTCATGCTGGCATTATTGTCTAATGACGTCATAACTCCCTAAGTCGAAGCGGCACGCGGCTCCCTAAATTACTCTCTTTCGGCCTTGCTTTTTGGCCCAAGAGTGTGCTCCGGTTTAAAATTATAACTTCATGGATGCTAGTAGGAGCGCACTAACAGTGATAAACCTTATCTCTTTGTAATAAGGTCTACGATTGTTTAGTTAATAGTAGCAATGATGGTTTGACAGCCATTATCATTGTTTACCCAAATACAAGAAATCTGCGGCAGGATCAATGTATGACTTTTTATTATTTTATTATGATTTCCGTTTCATTATCATGTCAGATTTTGTAGAAATTCTTTAAAAAACAGGTATTTATTTTATTCTATACTTTAAATCATAAACATGTACGCTTAAAAAGATTGTCCTTATCACAATCATGTTTTTACATCCCGATTTCTCAATTTTCCCGTTACATTTCATGATTATTTTATGACCACTCTGATCTAGAAATTAAAGCGAATGTTTTGATATCTATTTCATAATTATACGCATCTTTATGATCTGGGGCAAATCGCCTAACAAAAATTGACGATCTCCTTTGGGGTGGAATCAATCAAGAGTGACATCTAAAATGGTGGCCATAGCCATAGACAAAACGCTCTAGCGCGACCTACTGACGGATTGACAGTTAGGTGTGGACACGTGTGGACAGATGGATTTCACTCTATCACCTAGCGAGACAAGTGTGAGAACCATGTCTCCCAGTTTGGCATGTCGAATCGCGGCCCTGCTCCTATCTATACAATTTAGTAACTTCGATCTGCCAGAGCAACCTGGCAACAGCCAGGGAGTCGTAAATTACGTTTCGTTTCCTGAAATGTTACATTTTTGGTGCAAAAGTTACATTATTGTTTTGTTTAGGGTTCTGTAGCCAAAATGGCAAAAACAGAAACCTCATAGTTTCGTCATGTCCGTCTGTCCGTCCGACCTTACATATATTACAGCCATTTTACTTGAAAACTATAAGACCGTGAGATGTACCTTAATGAAATTTTAATATGTATAAGATCTATTTTGTTTGCCGCTACTAAGGGGCACCACACATTTTAGCGGAATTTAGGCAAATCAGCTTTTGTCTATGGTAGCTGAATTTTGTATGGGGGCCATAGACAAATTTCCGCTACCAACGTACACATATATAGCTGAATTCCGCTCTAATGTGTGGTGCCCCGGTATTAGACTTTGAAATTTCTAGGGCCCAATCTGTTGTGTACCCTGCCTCTCTCTCAGCTCCCTAAGTGCCTTAACTTTTATTACACCTATCAATCTGACAGATTGGGCCCTAGAATTTGCAATGTCTAATACCGGTATAAAATTGCTGAAAAATATACTTTTAAGGTAGCCAAGTTAGGCAGTGGGTATTCCATACATATAACTACTTAAATGTCTTTTTTTTTATCGAGTATCAAGACGTTCAACTTCAATCGATAAGTCTTTAACAATAACATTGACGTTTATTTAAATTAAAACATTGATTAAGTGAATAGTTTCAGAAATAATCGTACCAAGATTAAAAAATGTCAAAGTCTCAAGCATGATATAGGATATGTATAGTCCCCGAGTAGAAAAATGTGATTAAAATCCGTATGTCTGCAGACTCATGATGGTTGCATTGCAGCGAATAGTAATTAACTAATGCGAATAACGCCTTCAGAGATTTACGAATACGAATAGCAGCTATGACTGAGGTAGATACAGTAACCGGCAATAGCACCGTCCTACACGCCAAACCCGCAAAAATATGCGACATGCTGTTAGGGGAGCCGGGGGCTTGTTGTAACATTTTGTGGAAGAAAGCATATAATAAGAAAAGTATAGAATATTTTTTGAATGTGAAACAATGTTTTAAAAGATTAACTATTTGTCTATCTTTTCAGTAAGTCAAATGTTATAAATTGTTATTAATATTTGAACTAGATCTGTTTTAAAAAATAAAGTCGCTTGTTACAACTTACCCCGTTGTTGGGGCTAGTTGTAACAACTATGGGGCATGTAGTAACAATAAAACGGTCAATTAATTCCTTCAAGTTTTAAAGTGTTTATTAATGGTTTACAAATATTTGACACTTAAGACAACATTCAGAAAAACTTCGATAAAAAAAATGTACTTCAATTGGAAAAAACTTAACAATACAATCTTTTTCTTAATTATTCAACTCGTAAAAGTAAAAGTAATCTCATCTTAATCTCACAGCCATTTGTTTTGAAAAATAGTCAGACATTCTGAACTGAATCATAGATCAGTTATATATATATATATATAATAAGTAAATACTGATAGATGAATAAAGAAAAATTATTCAGTCTTCATCTGAATCACATTTTCAACATATAAACGAAATAATGTCTCCCGTCGCACATCTCACGTGAGGCGACATTTTACACTGAAAAATAAAGCGGTCTAAGTTATAACATGTTACAACTAACTCCACGGTTTCGTTACAAATTGCCCCAAGGTACCTTTTCTTGCAAATATTAGGATTACTTAAAACTTACATGTAAATTTACCAAGAATAAAAATTACTAACATCAACTAGAACAAATTCTTTAAAATGTTTGACAAATATACTAATAATATTCAAATAAAGAAATGCCAAAAAACAACTATTTCCGAATACGATATTTTACAATTACTGACAAAATCGACGCGCGTGCACACGTCCTCTCACCGAGTTGTCAGACGGGCCACTGGCAGTTCCTATGTAATAGACCACGTTATAAATAACGCATAAAGTTTAAAATCTTGTGAAAATATTTTCATCTACTAGGAAGAAATTGAGTGTTACTACTTACCCCTGTTACATTAAGCCCCAAGCTCCCCTACTTGTAGGGCCGTAAGAGGGTGTCACATATTTTTGCGGCCTTCGTGTAGGAAGATTCTATTGCCGGTGACTGTACAAACTTTACATTGCAGGTTGTCCGGTGAAAGCCAACAACTACCTATTTACTACTGGTTGTAACAAAAATAGTGGTGATCCGTTTAAGGGCATAATTGGTAATGTATTGCGCGACTAAGAAAAAGTTTTTTGACGCATTTTTTTTGTATAGAACACGTCATCCCAGCCGGCTGACCCTCCATAGAAAACCAATTTAGTACGCGTGAAATTTTTAATTTCTTAGTTTTTCATACTTATGGCCTGTTTCACAATCTCCAGTTAAAGCATATCTATCAGATAAATGTTTGCTGTCCTTTTCTTTTATATGACTGGAGAAAAGGATAGCAATAATTTTAACTGGCAGATAAGTTTATCTGGAGATTGTGAAACAGGCCCTTAGAATACGACACCAATTATGCCTTGAAACGGACCATCAGCATTTATATTACATCTTGTATAATATACCTACCTTTTTTACGTTATGAAATATATTAACCTGAAAGTGTGCAGTTTTATACGGATATTACGGATAGCTATGTTAAGGATTTCAGCTAAGTAGGTATGATTACTAGATTCCCTTATGGTAAACTGATGCAGACCTACAAATAATATCATTCTCGTCGCAGTCGCCGGATATCTAAACGGTGCTTGTAAAGAAAGAGACGCGAATGATCTTTGAAGCCGTTTGTATTTTGTTTATTTATTTTTTTCTTTTTCGCTTCTTTGATATACTGGTATTATCTATTACACGGTTACAAATTCGCAAATACTAGAGCATTATCAAAAGTATTTTAACGAAACAAACGTTCCATCAAACAATCGTGTTAAATATTATTTTATCAGATAATAGATATGTATTGGCATTGGCAGAAATTGTACTAACCTATTACAATTACAATGTAGTGTAATCATTCTCCATTACGAGTACTGAATGCGTATTTATCAGCATAAATGAGCTTTCTACTGTTTCATAAGGTATATTATTGAGTAGAACTCGAACATTATACACCGTGGGTCCATATAACTAGACAGATTTTTACAGTGTATTCCTGATCGTATTTAGATACTAAAATGTCTTATAAACTTTTCTGGAATACGCCTAGTTTCAGAGTTAATACCAATTTTTTAAAAATACACTTTTTAATATAACTCATTACAAAACGCTTTTCTAATGGCGTTGTTGCCACTATTGGACATAGTTTAAACGTCCTTATTGACAGATATCAAAGTGACAAGGAAAACTTTGCAGAAACTAAATTTTTACAAAACAATGTAGCAATTTGTTTTAGGCAATAATTTTATTAATAACATTTGCTTTTCATGTGCAATAAACATTTAAATAATTTTTAAGAAAAAAAAACCGACTTCAATGGGGGTAGCCGGTGAAGGATTATTGTAGATGGTGCACTTAGATTCCATACAATGAAATAACTTGCTTAAAAAACGCAGCGGAGAGGACAAATCGCCAAACGTGAACTATGCGTCGTTGAAGAGTTCCGTTCTGATTATCATCAGCAGTTCTACTTCATCAAATGTCACTCTTTTGAATGAAAATGCTTGATTTGTTGATAAAAATACAAAAGTCACTTTATGTATGCCTTTAAGATATTTGAGGAATTCCCTCGATTCCTCGTGGAACTCATCATCAGGACTTGAGCTTGCCGAAAATTGGTCCTGACAATCTAACTTGCTTAACAAACATAGCGAAGAGGAAGAATCGCCAAACATGAACTATGCGTCGTTGAAGAGTTCCGTTCTGTTCATCATCAGCAGTTCCACTTCATCAAATGTCACTCTTTTGAATGAAAATGCTTGATTTGTTGATAAAAATACAAAAATCACTATGTGTAAGCCCTTAAGATTTGAGGAGTTCCCTCGATTCTTCATGGATCCCATCATCAGAACTTGAGCTTGACGAACATTTCTTCTGACAATTAAACTTGCTAAACAAACACAGCGAAGAGGACGAATCGCCAAACGTGAACTATGCGTCGTTGAAGAGTTCCGTTCTGATCATCATCAGCAGTTCTACTTCATCAAATGTCACTGTTTTGAATGAAAATGATGGTTTTGTTGATAAAAATATAAAAATCACTATATGTATGCCTTTAAGATTTGAGGAGTTCCCTCGATTCCTCATGGATCCCATCATCAGAACTGCGTTTTGACAAAAACGGGACCAATCTGTATATATATACTTACAATCAAAAAAAGAATTTTCAAAATCGGTTCAGACATGACGGAGTTATGGAGTAACAAACATAAAAAAAAAAAACAAAAAAAAAAAAAAAAAAAAAAAACATACACGCCGAATTGAGAACCTCCTCTTTTCAAATCTTGAAGTCGGTTAAAAATGGCGAAATTGACCTAAAGTCACATAATACTTTTTCCTCCTTTTGGTCTTAAAAGTTCGTGGTTAAGATCTGTCGAGTTATTCCAGCCCACGGTGTATATATTTACATAGGGTGCTAACAAATTAAGTACACATTTTTACAGCTGATAGTACTCGGCTCCTGGAGTACATTTAAGTATGAAACCTTATAGGTTTTATGATGGTTTTTTTTGGAAAAAAACTGAAAAACAAACTTGCTTCGTAAAACCACCCTGTTCATGAAATAATCAGTAATAAGACCTCCTTGATTATCTCTAAACTGTATCACTTTTCTGGCCACTTGCCTAAATAGATGTCAATATCATCCTATTTGATGTTGTCTCAGACTAGATAGACATTCGATATACCCCGCGTCCTGATTCTCTTTGTCGTAGTAAATCACGCACTGTCAGTTCTTGCTCCTCGCCCTTGTAATAAATGCTATTTGTAAAAAAAGACAACCATATTTAGACAAGGTATCATAATGCGTCACGCATATATAGTATTAGTCTAAAGCCCGCTCTACACTCGTGGCGCGAAGTCGCACGGCGTGAATTTACGCAGCGGTTCACGCACAACTGTGTCCCTCCACACTCGCAAAGCTTGGCAGTCTTGTTCGCGACTTCAACGAAAATGGACGAAATGACTAGAAATGAGTCCATTGTCTCATAGGCAAGGCTTGTAGATATCACTTGAGCCTGCATTACCGTGCATAGAATCCTTTACTTTCTTTCTATAAGTTCTATAGCTCGACATTAATGATTCCTTATTCTTTAAGTCAGCTACAGGTATATTTATATAGCACTTATGCGCGTCCAGGCATCATGAATCTTATTCTTATTTTTATGGTCCTTGTGTTTCGACTGCCAGAGTATCGGCTCAGCTTGATAACACTCCAACAGGGTCAGTTCAAGTTCATTATTCCATGTAGTATTCATCTTTGAAAGCCAACTGTCAACGCATGCACAACCAAACCATTCTTGTCTTTAATTTAAAAATATTTGTACTTAATTTGTTAGCATCTTATATAGTATGTAGACGCTCTCCTATTTTATTTGTACTAAAATGTGAGAAATGCAACCCTTATAGTATCCCTTTTTGTCCGTCTGTCCGTCTGTCGGTCAAGAACCCTTGTTGAAATTAATATCATAAATAGTTGATCTGCAGTCCCTAGAAGCTGTAAAAAAGCAAACTTCTCAGTCAACGTAATTAAAAAATACGGCCATTTGATCCTTATTTTCTAAGACTTCACAGGGGAATCCAGTGTCCAAACCTTTAGGGTACTTGCCATAGACTAGAATCATGAAATTTGGGCCCGAGGGAAGTTCGTACAGCGCAAGTAAAGTAATAAGTCTGGAATTAGTTAACTTGTTGTTCCATTGAAATTGATATCTTTGAACAATTTCAATAGAATGATTCATTTTCACTGAATTGAAATGTAAGTTATTTAACATGTGTCATGATCTTTATTCAATAACATTAGAAAAAGAGTGTCATTCTGTATATCCTACAATGAAGTAGGAAGTATCCACAAGCACATTTGAATAAATCCTTATTGTTTAGCAAATTAATTACTTACGTTAAATATACAAAATATTCTAATCTTAATATTGATGTATTTAGCGTTAATATGTTTCCGTAAATACAAAAGTACGTGCATATAGCTAATAGGTATATCGTTGAACTTCGTAGGTACTTTGTTTTCGTATTCTTTGTGTTTACACATTTTTATTTAGCTTCACTCACACATACGTATATTTGCTAATGTTGTCGTTGATGTTGATATCCTGTTAAAAGTTAAAATTTCAACTGTTTCCCGGTGTCTGAATGCTGAAATTTGGTGCCCATACTTCCGTAATTTACACAGCAATGCAATAATAAGCTTTGTATTTTTTTTCCAAAACGTCATTTATCTATGTAGTTATATAGGCAAAGGCGCAAACTTATGCAGCATTCAAACTGTGTGAAATGTCACATTAAAGATACTACTTCAACAAACTTACGGAACCCAATTGATAGGCGTGAAAGAAACAGCTAATACAGTCGGCCATAAAAGTGCGTATCAAAAAAAGACAGTTAGTTGCTAAATCATTAAAAAACTAAAATAAATATCTATTTCAACCTTTAATGCACAAATTGTTTGCTAAATAATAATATAAAACAAGTGTTGTAAAATATCTTCCAATTGCGTCAACAATATGCAACTACATTTATATGGACTATGACCCTTATAGCAACATCTTGCAAATTAGCTACTAGGGTCTAGTCTATTCGTATACCTTACGTCATTGGAGCCAAAGCGTAATATGTATGCGTACACAAACACTCAGTATTTAACTAAGGTGCTATAAAAAAAAAGATGTTTTGCGAAGACATTGTTTTCAGCGTGACTAAATGGGTAAGGCTATATAAACATGCCGCGAAAGCTACAACAAGTATACTAACTATTATTTGTTACAGTTACGGTTCTTACAATACAATTTTGTAACTTACGAACTGACTGACAACGTAAGCCTAGTAACAGGCAAATGTTTATTAATTTTATCATAGGTGTCTAATTAAAGCCAAAAAATAATCCATACTAATATTATAAATGCAAAAGTCTGTATGTCTGTCTGTTACCTGTTCACGCTTAAACCGCTGAGACGATTTAGATGAAATTTGGTATAAAGTTAGTTTGAGTTCCGGGGATAGTTATTATCCCAGAAATAATCCCTTAAGGGGGTAAAAAGGGGGGTGGAAATTTCTATGGAACAGTTGCTCGTAGAATAGCATGTGCGCTAAATCAATATTTCCTATGATATTTTACTAAGGCGTTTCGTTCATTCCTTATGGCGAATGTTAATCCCACATAGACGTCATACTTTTTCTTAACGTTTTATATTAGTGAAGTGGCCTAAGTCAATGAGTAACTCAATAAATAATAAAATATTGTTTATTATATTATAACATAAGTATGGGATATATTTTGAACTTGACTTCGATAATATACATATCAATTGACTAGGTAACTTCTGATCTCATGTTTGTAGAGGAATTCATATATTGATGTAATATAATAAATAAGCATACATACCTGCAAATATGCTGACATTTCTTATTGATAGGTACCTTAAATCTTTGTTATTAATACCTAGTATACCGTATGCCTACACACTCTAATATATAGTAATTTAAAAGTAGTATGCAGAGTACTTTCAGTCAGTACCTAAGTATGATGTCAAACATTCATGCACTGAAACCATCGGGGTATGTAATAGGTATGTGCGTAAGGCGGATAGACATATACAGTTGACACAAAACATGGCATTTAGCCAGTTTTTTGACCCTTGGTAATCTAATCACAGTGTAAAGATTGTAACGTAGTATTTTCTTCTGTTACAGGCGAAAGCTGTATCGAGAAACCTTTAGCAACCTTGTGGCGGAACTACCAGCAATCTTCAAAGCCCGACGTCGTTATGAAATTGTCTGTTTCTAATTCCGGTCTAAAAGGTGCAACCAAAGAGCATGGTCTCACTGAATACTGGTCCCACCGAATCACATACTGTGCCAGTCCACCACATTATCCGAAACTTTTTTGCTGGGTATATCGCCACGAGGGAAAAAAACTGAAACATGAACTACGCTGCCATGCCGTTCTCTGCGCCAAAGAAATTGTATCAAAGAAGATCACTGAGGAACTCCAAATTAAAGTTAAACAAGCACTTCTAGAATTTAAAAAAGATCGGATATCTAAACAGAACGCCAGATTAAGCCTTGCTAATAGTGTGTATGATAATCCAAGTATGCCTCGGAGGAAAATTCTTCTGAGCGTCGGAGCAATGAACTATCGTCCACCTTTAGAAAGATCAAAATCTGCTCCAAAACTCGGTGCTATTGAAGAATTGTGTTCGGAAGAGGACGAAGAGGAAGCGGAAATGAATGCTAAACAAAACATTTGTAATGCTTGGGCAAGAAATTCCTTATCAGATGATTCTGCCACGAGTTACTGTTCTTCGCCAATGTTTCAACGCCTGATAACTCCACGCAAATTGTCGTGCCCGAACGTCATGCATCGGTCACGCTCGCACTCAGATAGTGGCTCTGTCTCAGACCAACTGATTGACCTTCTCGTGCAAGAAAGCCAAAAAAAAATGGACAATAATTTAAGCCATAATGAAGCTAGTCAAGACGAAGCCAAGAAACAAGAACCAAGAACGCATACTTTAGAATCGATCTCTGAATCAAGCGAATTGGCTGATAATACGGCTTGCGTGGGCCAGACCAGAAATTTGCAATTGTTATCTCAAAGTAACTTCCTCGTCACGGATAGCGACGACGGATCAGTTTCTTCAGGCTGCGAGACGGCCAGCACGGTGAACTCCGACGCTGAGCCGTCCTCGCTGCCATCGCATCACGTTCACGACGAGGGTAAGGAAGCTTCAGACACAGTTCAGAAGAATACTGCTGCCACGGAAAGAATACAAAACTTAGAATGCATTGACAGTGAGGGCAGCTGCTCGAGTGCAGTTGATCCTCGAAATGAAGTAAACCTTGTGCCGATTGGAGAGAAAAGCTCTTTCCGGCGCAGATCGACCTATCCACCGTTGCGCATGGATGCCGTGTTTAATGAGTTCGAAGGAAAATTTGAGTCGCTTATTGATAATGGCGCTGATATGGACAGTTTAAATTCTAGTTCGGAAACAGATGTTTTTAAAAATTCAGGGGACAATGACAGTGCTTGCTCTGATGAGTCTGGATACTCAGAATTACTCGAAAATGGTAAAGATAGTATTATTGGTAATACTATTATGGTTTAATTTGAACAAAATTAATTTACATTGGTGACTGTATATATAAAACTCATATTTAAAATGGATAGGTCCAAATGCACTATAATGTAGATAAAGGTTACTAGTTCATTTATATTTAAGCTATTAATATGGGCGTATAGAAAATTGTACATGTTAATTATGTTGATAGTAGAACGTCTACTAAAACCAGTTATTATTTTTGTATAATGTAGACGTCGTACATATCGTAGATAGAGCCTGGCTACTTTATAGTGACCCTGTAACAAATGAAACTGCGGCAAATTAAACAAAAAAGTATAATATGTATTGCTAGTGAGTTACATTGTGTTTTCATGCGATGGCCAAGTTAATCTATTTTATTTAAACATAAAAGATTTTTAATATTAATGTTGTCACTATAAGATGTTGTTAGATTAGCTAATTACGTAATAACTTAAGACAGAAGGTCCCTTAAGTAGGGACTGAATAAATCAACCGACTTGGTATTACATGGATCTCACAACTTTTTACGGTAGAAGAACTAAGTTGCGAGACTTGTTTTTTTTACAAGTTTTGTTTTTGATGGCATTTCATTTCTTTTTGTAGATAGACGTCCTTTTTTTCCTTTCCAGTACCCTCTACTTCTTAAATACCAACAATGAGTTTTCTTAAAGCCCACTCTTTGTCTTATGAGTTTTTCTTATTTTTTTAGGTAGTCTTCCTCTTTTTCTTTTCCGGTACTACTTCTTGAGCTTCAGCTACAGTTTTTCTCAAAGCCCACTCCCTGTCTCTATGGGTTTTTCTCGGAGGCTTTGATGTTACAATTTTTGACATATATTTAATTAATGATTTATATATATCATATCATATGGGATTACAAAGTTATTTATGCAGTTAGTGTATCTAGAAAACTGGACTGAATTTGTAAAATATTTTAGTTTTTACTTGATTTATACACTAAACACTAATTGTATTCAAAATTTGAAGCTTCTATGTCTACTAGAAGTGCCTTAGAGTTTTGATGATCGGTCAGTCAGTGAGTGACAAAATTAAGAACTTTGACTAGTTATAATTCTTAAACTACTGGTTCAAATTGAATGAAATTAGAAATATGCAGTGTTTATACAATGCTTGCTTGCTTACTAGAAATACAGGCTTCTAGTTAAATCCACAACGAAGTTATAGGGGTGCGAAAATGGCCTGAACTGCTTCGAGAAAAGGATGGTACGGCCGTGCCGTTTTTTATTGCTTGACTTAGCGGGGGCACTGCTGTGCCCCCAGAAATAAATCTCAGGGCGTCGATAGAGTAGCCAGACTGTATAGCACCGAATTCTCAAATAAGAAGACGAAAAGATTATTTCTTGCATACAATATTAGGATGTTTATTGTGAATGACCAGTAGTCAGTAACTGATCTTAAATGTTATAGATAATTCGATTAATAGTTTCACCGTAACACATTTACCTGTATGACGTTTCGCCTATTCACAGAGATTTTCAATGTTTACATGGCATTACGGTGTTTATTTCACGTAGCGGGTAAAATGGGTAGATGGATGAAATTAGCCGTATTTTTCATATTTTAATAACCGTACCTTTGAGATAGTACTTAGACATTCCATAAACAATAAAACCTTAATATTGGATCAGTCATTATTGTATCGTATTATTGTACGGAACAAATAAAGATGTGAATAGATATATATGTTTATCATCATTATTTGACCTTATTTTTTGCTTATGAAATACCAGGCACGAGTGTTAATGATAACTAGGTACCCTTCTTAATGTGAATAAATGCTACCATATTCTTTCTGAAGTTTAAGGGCACACTTATTGTTAACGATGGTTATTCTCAAGGACATAGATGCCGGGCGCGAACTGAAATTACAAGAACGCCACGGGACTTATCGTGATATCGAGTTATCCTTGGGCATTAGTGGGACTATAGCGTTCACACAGCATTGCATTAACATTTGGCAGCGAAAAAAGTTTGTCCGCGATGTATAATACTTCATATAATTTGTTCACGATTCAATCTTATAATAGCCGAAGAAATCATTTTTGAATAAACGAAATACGATCGAATCAAAAAAGTTTTTATTTAATATTGCAGCTAAAAAGGTTAAACTATATAATGTCTGTTGCCAGATAGCATTACTAGTTTAGTCTAATCCAAGAAGACTAAACTTGTTGGTATTAGGATTCGACTTACGACGAATACGAAATTCTTGTAAACAATGTAAACCTTCGAGATCTTCCATTGATCAATAGGTAGTAGTTTGCTCCAAACTGTGACTTTGATTTGCAAAGAAAGAGCTATTAGCGAGATGTATAGACCAGCGAAATTAAACATTCAAAATTTCTAAAATGCAAATCATATATTAGTGCTGGAATTTTGATATGGTTTTGTGACGGCAGTACAAGTACACAAATTCAGCATTTTTGCAAGCTTGTATGTAACGTACAGTCGTAAGTCAATTAATTAGCTGTGTAGATGCTTGCAAGCCAGATTTGAACCAGTCCCTGTTGTCCGATTGAGCTTGAAATTGTGTGTACCTTCGTAAGTTTCATGATGACCTTACAATATATTGATACCTTCCTACAATCGAGCTGGTCATAAACACTCTGTAATAAAACAATGGAAACTCATTGTATTTGGGTTTGTTATAATCATATTGTACAGCAGTTGATGACCTTTGCAAGAAAAGTAAGTACAGTCGGCGTTAAAAGCTTGTATTAAAGTTGTTTTTTTTTTACAGTAACCTATTATAAATATTTATTTTGCGATTATAACTAAATTTAATTTGTAATAACTTTTAGTCTTAACCCATTCATGTACCTTTTTTAAATGCAAACCTCGTTGAATTTGCATGCGGACTGCTAATAAGTGAATTCGAAGATCTTTTCGCATATGACTATATATCCAAAATATTTACTATAAAGTCTACTTTTATATTTGCTAGATATTGTTTGCATCGGACGGGCTACAGCGGAATTCTACACTGAAAATACTCTTAGCTAATTATTACAAGTTTTTATTTCAATTGTTGTTTGGGGTCAAATCGTGCAAATTATATTTGTACTTTTAAGTGATACGAGTAGTTCTGGTTCACTTGTAATTTGGTATAAGTAAGTATATGTAACGTAATGACAATGCAAAAGTATGATGATTGATGATATCAAGCATCTGATGATGAAGACCAAGACACAGAACTCCGTGCTGAAACAACGCCATGTCATATAGGCTTTGTTAGAATCCCGATGAGAGTAGTTGACTACTGCAGTACAGTCAGCATTAAAAGCTTGTATCACAAAGGTTTTTTTACTGTATTGAAAAAAAAAATATCGTGAGAAGAAAGAAGTCACCTATTAACCTGCGTATGAACCGGTCAATAACATGAGATTAAGCCTCCCCTTTGAGGTCACTACCCGAATCAGGTCGTAGCTATGACGACTGATTTCAAAACAATCTCGTATCGGCGATGCCGATAGGTATAACAACGGGGAGGAATCCTAAACGAATGATATTTTATTTAATTACGATGAAAACTATCACAATATGGTTTGATGTAGATACTAAAATACTTGCCTATTTTCAGCCTATATACTTAACCCCCTTATTCATAACCGTCTCTCAGGCTTCAATTAGTAAACTTTGTCTTTTTCTAACAAACAACTGTCAAAGTGGCAGAAAAAAAGACAAAACATAAATTAACTAATTGAGCCCTGAGAGGCGTTTATGAATAAGGGGGTAGTTTTCTATACTATTAGTATACTGTATAGCCTGTGTCTATACTGTCTCACTTATGTACGACACTTAGAATAAGTAGAAAAACTTTATTAGGTAACATTCAAGTGGTAAATACCTAGATGTTAAGCCGACCTACAACAGTGACCCTTCATAACGAATTTAATACGAAGCCAGCAAATTACCGGTTAGCCGGACATTCAATTACATTATTTTCTTTAACCACAAAAACAAATTCTTCACAGAATAACCAAAACCGGCTACCAATATCGAAAATCGACTTGAATCGTTTTTATGCCTAGCCTACCTATCTCTGCATATATTCTAATATATTAAATTTTCGATAATATTGTAATGATTAACAATTATGTTTATAACAGTACGTAGGTAGTTTGTTCCTTTGAAATACAGAAAATTAAAAAAAAAAACATGAAATTGAGTAAATCAGTGATCGGAATTTTCTGCAGTGACTACAATACACAAATTTAAAAGGCTATAACTTTTATAGCCGAATAAATGTAATAAGCGTTCATCCAAGAGAACGAACCAGAAACATACTGGGATATGCCTACCAAAAAATTCTAGGTATTATCAGAGACTATACATATATAGACCGCCACGAGACAGCCACAGTCTAAGAACTTTATGAGGCTGAAGCGCCATCTGAACGAGAGCAACCCAAAGTTACCGTTGTAATACTCTGCCCTACATTATACAGTAGCTTTGGTTGGTCTCGTTCAGATGGTCTATTCAGACTTGCAGCCTCAAAAAGTTCTTAGACTGTGTAGATCTATATATGTATAGTCTCTGCTAATAATAATTTTAAACAAGTTAATCAACTATAAATAAAGCAGTGTCGTCATTTTTAATCACGTTACTTTTTATAAAAAAACCGGCCAAGTGCGTGTCGGACCACGCATAGGAGTAAGAACCAAACTAATAACAAAAGGTCGTATCTGATGCCTATGGAAGAAGTTTTTTGGAGATAACTCAAAAATGGCTGAACCGATAATGTTCAAAACAATTTTCGTTGAAAGTATATGATAAGGCGCATCTCTTCAATTTTTTTCATATTTTTTGAACTTACAGTTCAAAAGTTACGGGGGGGACTACACAACTTTTCTGACTTTTGAAGCGATTATTTCAGAAAATATTCACTTAATCACAAAATAGTCAAAGAAACCTCAATGTTATTTTGAAAGACCTATCGATTGATGTGTCACATGTTGATATTTGTTTAATTTTTTTTAAATTTAGTTACCTGTATGGAGCGCTCCCCTAAAAATATATTTTTTTTCAAAGGAGGTCGTCAATTCTGGGCCACCTGATATAAACCGTATACAGTTTGTACTGAAATATATACTCATTTTATTACTAAAGTAGACAAAATATTGCAAAAAAATTAAACGGGAATTAGAAATACTAAATAAATAAACATTATGTTGATTTTTCCGCGATTAAAATACAGCAAGACAAGGCATTGACATAAAGTTTAACTTCACCCTGGCCTGAGACGGGATTGTTTTTTGGTTTGACACTGTCAATGTATACCGTTACATAATCTGCGTTTTGATACTGTTCGGTAAGTTAGAACATTGTAATATTAAAATAGTATCTAAGCGAACGAATACGAAAGTTTAAATTAGAAATCGACTGTATTAAAACGCCTAAAGATTGAAAATGCGTATTTTTGCAGTTTTGATCGGAGTTTGAATATTAAAAGTGGGTTTCATAATGGCATAATATTATGCTCCTTCGATAACGAAACGCATCTTTTTTTCAATATTGCAATGTCAGATACTAGTGCTATCGCACTTAACGGTGGTAAACCTTATCCCTTCGTAATAAGTGTTAGGAATGTTCAGTTAATAGTATCAACGATGGTTTGACAGCCGTCTTTGTTTACCGAAATACAGGAACTATGAATACGATCAAAATATGACATTTTATTATTTAATCATGAATCCGGTTTTGTTTTCAAGTCCGCTTTTGTACATTATCTTTAAAAAATCAGTACTTTTTTTACATTAATATATAAATCATAGGCAAGGACGCTTTCAAATATTGTCTTTGTCATATTCAAGTTTTAAATGCATGATTTTTCAATTTTCCCATTAGATTTCACAATATTTTTACCACCATCCTGATCTAGAAATTATGACGATTCTTCAAAGGTAAGAACCATTCCTAAACGGTCCTAAATAATCTGGGCCAGATCACCTAACAAAAATTGACGATCTCCTTTAACTACTAAACTAAGTAGCTGCATACAAAATACACCTTATGTGTAAATTTTATTCAGATATGTCGTATAGTTTCCGAGTAAAATGCCCGTGACATACGGACGGACAGACAGACAGACAGACAGACATGACGAATCCATAAGGGTTCCGTTTTTTGCCATTTGGCTACGGAACCCTAAAAAACGTAGCGCCACCTATAGACGCTAGTAGTGACTAAATACAACAAATGGTTACAGAAGTGTCATAACAAATGGGTAAGTGCCGCTAGATGTCGGTAGCTAGCGTCTACGGCGGACGTTTGATCTCGCATGAGATAGTTAAAGCACGTACTTATAGATGGCAATAGTAGGTACACAGCTTAAAAATTCTTCATTACAAGTGGAGGCGGTTCCTTGTGATCTCCATCTCCAAACGTCAAATAATCTGGACATGAAAACGTTGAACATATAATTTCACGGCTGTCCGACAGATTTAAATTTAAATGTTTATTTATTTATTTTAGGACTAGTAGTTTCTAATATGTATTTATAAGGGGAAGAGGGCGTCTTTATTTGAGAACCTAGGAAGTGACATATACTCGTACATATTAAAAACCGCATATTTTTGTCAACAAGTGCAGACTGTGCAGTACAAGAGTATTTATTCTTACAAAATAAAACTACTGGAGTCTGTCCGTCAGGAAAGAAAAGTTTCTTTCCGAACAAACTGTATTTGCATAAATATAGAAATACTTATGGCTAAGCCTTTCGTTGTAGTGTTTTGCAATGGCCAGTTTGCTACGGTGCATTCGCAGCTATAAAATCATACGCTGATATATTACTAGTAAAAGAAAAAACCATTGTCGCCCATGCGACAATATTTCAGTGAAGGTACATGTAGGTACTGGTTCTAGGCCGAGGCTTCCGAGACTGTGTTCCTTGACTCAACCTAGAAATCAAAATAACCACGCAATAAACCACCAAACCATGCAAAGTGAATGTTGTAGAAATAAACCACCATACCATGCAAGGTGATTAACGGAAGGTTCAAAAGAGATTCCCAGCTGTTGCAGCAAGATTATAACAAAACTTCAAATCACTTTAAGGGCGCTTTTAAGGTCGTAGCAGCATTAATTAACCGATTTCATCCTTTAATTAATAGAAGACAGAGAAGATGCGAGGGATATGTATATATCTACTAGCTTTCCGCCCGCGACTTCATCCCCGTATAATACGGTTCCTCATACAGAGTTTCATAGCATATTGTATCTTCTTAAAATATGTTTTTTTGGTAAAAGAACTATATTATGTTATAATCCCCGAACCATCTTCTTAATCGATTTATAGACATAGTTTTATTTACAAATAAGTGTTAATATGCAAATAATAACGTAAATGTACTTAAGACATTTATTTACCAAATAATGATGCCAGAATTTTTAATTAGGAACACAACATTTACTAACAGAACATTTACTAAGCTTCAAGATTTTCGTAATGGGATATACGTAAATGGGATCCATGAGGAATCGAGGGAACTCCTCAAATCTTAAAGGCATACACATAGTGATTTTTTAACAACAAATCCAGCATTTTCATGCAAGAGAGTGACATTTGATGAAGTGGAACTGCTGATGATGATCAGAGCGGAACTCTTCAACGACACATACTTCACGTTTGGCGATTTGTCCTCTTCGCTGTGTTTGTTATTTCATTTATAGTTAAGTTATTTCATTGTAAGTATGGAGTCTAAGTGTGCACCATATACAATAATCCTTCACCGGCTTCCCCCATTGAAGTCGGTTTTTTTTCTTAAAAATTATTTTGCCTAGAAACGCAGCTATAATTATTTACCTTATTTATTTATTTTTTAATTGTCACCGAATATAAAGCATAGTTCATATGGAATTGGAACGCATTGGAAGGCATATAATTTTTAAATGAAAATAGTTCATATAGAATTGGAACGCATTGGAAGGCATATAATTTTTAAATGAAAAGAAAAACAATGTTTTAAATTAAACAATATAATAGTACATTATTGCAGTGGAGCAGAGCCCGACTGGGGAAGTACCTCCACCTTACAGAAAACCACAGCCAAATAGCACTAGACCCTACTCATAGTGTTGTGTTCCTGCTGGTGAGTAAGGTTGCCAAAGAGCTCAAAGAGGACCCAGTGTGTTAACGATGAGGGACCTTCTTGTTCCTTTAGTCGTCAACACAGTGAATCCTCCTTTTTGTAAAGGGTCGGCAACGCGCATGTGACTCCTTTGGAGTAGCAGGCGTCCATAGGTTACGGTAGCTGCTTACCATCAGGCGGGCCGTATGCTTGTTTGCCACCGTCGTGGTATAAAAAAAAAAAAAAAAGAGGTACGGAAAGAAAGGAATTTCCTGACGAGGTACTTAGGTGCCAGGCCTGGAGGCTTGCCGAGGCCTGGCACTAGTTCCGAGTCAGGAAATTCCTGTTTCTGCTGAGGTGTATATAGTGCTTTTCTCAAATATGTGAGGAAATAATAAAATGTATTAAGGTAAAAGTACAAGTCATTTATTCTGAATATTATTACCATACAATATTATACAATCAAAAAGAAACAATTAATTTAATTAATATTAAAGGTTACGTTAGTCATGTTGGGGCAATTAGTTATGGAAAAAGTAATTGTTTTTCCCGGGGCACTTATAGTTGTCTGCTGTGTATCAGAGGTCTATTGTACGTTAATTTGTGAGGACATCATCTGGGGACGTGCAATCGATTGTTGGCTTGAAGTGTGTAGTTCTATTGGAGAGAGGACTATTGGTGCTTCAGCGTGTTCTCGAGAAGTGTAAGCAGTACTAGTAGTGGCGCCAGGGGCACTACCACCACAGCCCAGTGTTTGGTTTTCAAGTGCATTTTGCTTCTTTATTTGGTTATTTATTATCTCTGTGATTTCAGTCTTATTTCCTATGGAATCCTCACCCTTTTGCCACTTTGTCTGATTTCCAACCACCGTGCCTTTTCACGGTGGTCAAATTTGCCCCAGCATCGGCAAGCAGGGTAGCCGAAGTCCGTCTGATCGGACAATTTAAAAAAGTCGCGATCTCTTTAGGCATGGAAGATATCTTATGTTTGCCAATAGGCTGTCTAGTGCATTTACCATCTTTGTAATTTAGAAAAAAATCTATGTGTGCTTGTATTTAAAGGACGAAGAGCTTCGTATTTCCTCACAACCTCTAGGTAATCACCTCGGACGACGAAAACTCGGTCTAGTTTAGTTTTTGTATCGCATAGTTTGACAATCATCGTTATTTTCATGATTTTCGATGTCATTTGTAGTTATGTTCGTAAGCTCGATACTTCGGCAGGCTCCATTTATCCCCAAAATAAGAACGACCTATAACCAATAACCGAATGTTAATTAACATAAAGTAATAGTAGTTTATGCAACAGGTGTATAAGAGGGGTCAAAAAAGGTAAGTGGCGTGGGTAACAATTTGAGCCGTAGGCGAAAATTGTTTAGAAAAACGCCACGAACATTTTTTTACCTACTTATACGACGTTGCATACAATACTTTTTCTACGAATACACTTACTTTTACATAAAATGCGAAATTGAAAACTTCATGGATATCGCAGTTATTTTGCCAACATAATCAACAATCATTTTAGTTTTACCTTTTAAAACACTATTTTTCAATAATACTAACATTACTAACACAAATACACACCGTCGTTATTTGATCAATTACCTATTTTATTAAGCTACAGAGATTAGTAAAAATACCTACATTACTTTCAAAGTTTGCACTTCACCCCAACACACGAACGGGAAACGTAAAAAACTACGAAGTAGGTCTGTGGTTCTTTTAATTTTTTCTTTTTTAAAGTTTTTTTTTCTAAAAACGCTGCGTTTATTTAGGTTTCTTAGGTTGGCAGTAATTTATTTTATATTAATATTCGCGTTTGCACGCGATTCCGCGATACTATTTTGGCGCTTTTATAGAACAAGTGTTATTTTGGGGAATAGACAAGATAGACTTTTCATCGAGTGTATTATCTATGTTCTTATAAAGGTGTTGACGAATGTATAAATGACAGATAAAAGTACAGGAGTAGAAAAAGATAGATATGATACAACAGTTTACTTTAAAATTTCTTATACAGTGTGTAAATTTTATACGGGCGTATATTGTACTGGCGATTAGTATTGGACCTAGGGAACCTATTTACATTTATTTCTTTATGAAAATAAGGATTTCTTTTTCATACATAATAATTCAGCCCGCAATGTATTGCATCCATGACAATTAAATTACCGATGCGTGATGTTAGTTATGTCAGTTCTAAATCAGTTGTATAGCGTACATTGGTGCCCGGTAGGACTTTAAAAATCGTTACACTTAATTAATTGCTGGATACTATAGGTGGATAAAGTATACGCCCGTATAAAATTTACAGGCTGTAGATAACAAACCTACCTTAATGGCCAAGTATTTAGCATCGGGTGCTTCCGTCAAAAATCTGTCAACATTTTCTCCAGTGAAAACTTTTGACTTTTTGCTTTGGTAGCCGGCGGACTGCCTTTTAAGAAACGTTGTAAGCTTCGTGAAATCTTTTATGTTGATGTTGTGTTTAATCTGAACCATACTTTTGAGCATAGAATAAACGGACCATAACGTAATTGGTTTCTTATTTTTTGATTGCTCACTGAAATAAGCTAGAAACACATTTTCGGAAAAGTTGTTTGCCTTTTTGCTCGCCTTCCAATCCATAAATAGGTCATAAACTCTGTTATATTTGTCTCTTGACTTAACAGGAAGCAAGCTACTAGCTAGTTTGCTTCTTCTTTCTACTCCGGTGGAGTGCTATTAATTTCCATACTTTCGTCGCTCGAACTCATTATGTAAGATTATTTTTATATTATTAAGTAACTAAACCACGAAGTGATATAATTTTCCTTAAACAACTAACTTTGCCGCTTTTTAATTTATTTTTAACTACCAAACCACAGACTAGAAAGCGACCGGACACAGTACGCGCATGCGTATTTGCGCGCGCACTCTGTTAAGCCCTCTCCACACGGCTGTTTGAATGAATGATTTTGTTTGGCTGAATGTATTTATTCCTTGGCCCTTATCCATTTTGAGAATTTTAAAAGTTTAGCGCAGCGGACAAAAATGGAATTTCATGCACCTATTTTACTCCTAGGAGTAAAATAATCATAGAGATTTAACTTTTTAAACTGAGAAGAACAAAATTAGGCACTTTCCGTGTTCGATTTACGAATGAAACGCGGCCATTTCCGAGCATGTTTGAGAAAAAGATCATTTATTAATTTATAGCGTGTCATATAAATTTCAATCATTCATTACGGTTATGCACAAAATTACGGACTCTTCTGGATATAGTATTCATCATCCTCTGAACAAGATTTTCGTCCACCTTTTTTGCCTGCTGATTCCATGTGGACCGCAACGACTGGATGTCTTGGACAATTTTGCCAGTTTTATTTAATTTTCCTTTCATTATTGCCCAGTAGTTTTCAATTGGCCGAAACTGGGGACAATTGGGTGGATTCATCTCACGTGGTATGAAATCAATGTGATTATCAGCATACCACTTCAAAACCTTTTTTGAATAATGGCAGCTAGCCAAATCGGGCCAAAATTTGACAGGACCATTGTGGCTTCGTGTGAAAGGCAAAATTCGTTTCTGCAGACACTCCTTCACATAAACATCTGATGTCATTGTTGCCGCAGTGACGAAAACTTTAGTCTTAAGACCGCAACGACATATACCCTGCCAAATCATATGTTTTTTTTTCAAATTTTTCGAGTTTGTGAAACTTGTATTTTTCGTCAACATTCCCTCTAGCGTCGGCCTTGTAAAACTTTGGACCTGGTAGTTGGTTAAAGTCGTACGTCTTACAAGCCTTAATTGGTTGATTTATATTGTCTGTTTCTAACAAACACAACTGTCAAAAGGACAAAGGAGGACAGTTACACGTTTATTAATAAGGGGGTTAGTATTTACGAAGTAGATTCCGGAAAAGCGAAGACTTGTGCAATGACATGATAAGTACCTTTTTTATTAAAGATACAACGTAATGCTATCGCGTCTCGGGGTAGCCTTATTCCCTAGAGACCGCGTCCCCAGGTGGCGGATCGGGGAACGCTCGGCAGATATGCCGGGCAGGATGGAAATAAAATACCTCCCGCGGACCACAAGGCCGGAGAAGGACACTCCGTAATAAAACCTCACTAGTAGGCTTCTCTGACCTATTTGGAATCCAGGCTACTGGTGTACTGCGCGTCTAGGTTGGGGCGCGCAGAAGAGATGGCGGCGGAAGAAATATTAGGTCAACGGCGGCTCTCAAACCTTCCAGGAAGGCCAGAACCTTGGCGTCAGGTGGCAACCGGCCGTAAAAATACTCGCCAAACACATCCCCTAATACAACATGCAAGTCGATATAATGGAAAATAGAGCAAATGCTAGGGCGTTCCCCGTAAGGGACGGTCAGAATATTACACGAAAGTCCCATGCTAAGGCGTCCCCTGTAAGCGACGAACATGGACAGCGCTACCTCGATGCGCATAGCAACATGGAACATAGGTTCCCTGACCGGACGCTGCCAAGAACTGGCAGAAATACTACACCGACGAAAGATCAACATGTGTTGTATTCAAGAACTACGCTGGAAAGGTTCTAAATCTAGGGACATAGGATACAATTACCAACTCGTCTATCATGGCACATCAACCTCAAGAAACGGAGTCGGCATAATCCTCGATGAACACCTGAAGAATAGAGTTATCAGAGTGGACAGAATTAGTGACAGGATAATGAATATTAAACTGGCGCTCGATAATCAACCGTGCTTGAATGTATTATCTGTCTACGCCCCACAAGTAGGTTGCTCTAGAGAAGAAAAATACTGTTTTTGGAGCCAGTTGGAAGAAGTTTTACAGGAAATACCAACGAACGAAAGTAAGTTCATTGCGGGGGATCTTAACGGCCACGTTGGACGGACTGCACCTGCAAACATTCATGTTCACGGAAATTTCGGTTACGGAAGCCTCAACGACCAAGGAAAACGTATTCTAGAGCTTGCTTCAAACTTTAATCTTCCAATTATCAACACGTTTTACCAGAAAACAGACGAGCACCTCATTACATATAAAAGTGGGAAATCGTCAAGCCAAGTGGATTATTTTCTGTGTGAATGCTCTATGCGTAGATATTTCAAGGATTGCAAGGTCATACCGGGAGAGCCTTTAACGTCACAGCACCGCATAGTCGTAGCTTGCCTAAAAATGCCTGGTTGGAATACAAAACCCAAAATAAAGCCTCGTCCCCGAATTAAGTGGTATAACCTAAATAAACCATTGGGAGAAAAGGTTAGATTAGAAGTTGATAAAAACCTTTGTGACTCTATAGAGTGTCACGGCAACGCGAATAGTGCTTGGAATTCCTTTCAGAAATTTTCAGTTAAAACTGCTGGTAAAGTTCTAGGCATCACAAAGGGAAAACTTAATATCGGAAAAGAGGCAAGCTGGTGGAACGAAACTGTAAAGCAAAACCTAGAAAAGAAAAAGAAAAATTTCAAAAAGTGGCAAAAATCCAACTCCGACCAAGACAAAGAAGCGTACATACACTCTAAGCAAATTGCAAAGCGGAGTGTAGCCATTGCTCGTACATAGGCACAAGAAGATCTTATATGCCGTTTAGAGAAGTGTACAAATGATAAAGAAATTTTTCAAATTGCAAGAACGCGACATAAACAAACTCAAGATCTTAAACAGATAAAGTTTATAAACGACTCCTCAGGCAAATTTCTTACAGATGATAAAGACATCCTAAACAGGTGGCATGAGTACTATAAAACTTTGTTTAACGAAGAGTTCCCCCAGGAAACAACTAGTCCATCACCATACACATTAGGCCCAGTTGAAGAGATATCAATGTAAGAAGTCAGAGCTGCGCTATCCGGTATGAAGAATGGGAAAGCAACAGGATCCGATGAAATCCCGACTGAATTCTGGAAAAAACTTGGTCCTAGTGGCGTAGCGTGGCTTACCAATCTCTTCAACCAAATTTTGTACTCCAAAAAAATGCCAGACATGTGGAGACTTAGTAATCTTATCCCCTTCTACAAAAATAAGGGTAACGTCGCAGAATGTGGAAATAAAATTAACATCTCATGCTCTTAAGATGTGGGAACGTGTTCTGACAAAGAGACTTAACAGGTTAACAAACATCACGCCCAACCAGTGCGGCTTTAGAAGTGGGGCTAGTACAACGGACGCGATTCACTCAATAAGGATACTCACTGAGAAATATAGAACACAAAAAAAAGACCTTCACCTCGTTTTCATTGACCTTGAGAAGGATTTTGACCGAACACCGCGTCAATTAATATGGGAAGCACTCAGGGCTCAGTTTGTACCCGAGCACTACATAGACCTCATACGAGACATGTACACCAACATAAAAACCCAAGTTGTAACACCTGTAGGCACAAGTAGACAATTTGAGGTCGGAGTGGGCGTACATCAGGACTCGGCACTAAGCCCGTTGTTATTTAACATTGTCATGAATTATGTAACAGAACATATACAAAAACCAGCGCCATGGAATCTTTTATACGCTGACGATATCGTCTTAATATCTGAGTCCTTGTCAGAGCTACAGGCAGACCTTACGAAGTGGAGCGACACTCTTGAAAGAAGTGGGCTCAGAGTAAGCAAACCAAAGACCGAGTATATGTGCTGCAACTTCTCTGTTACTGAGCAAAACGACACGGCCTCTATAAACGGGACTCCACTAAATAGAGTACAGCATTTTAAGTACTTGGGTTCAGTCATATCCACCAATGCCACCATACAGAAGGACATCGAGTCTAGAATAAGAACTGGCTGGCTAAAATGGAGATCACTCACCGGTGTACTCTGCGATCCAAAGATGCCAATTAAAACTAAAGAAAGGGTATACAAAACAGCAATTAGGCCAGCTATGCTATATGGCTCAGAGTGCTGGCCCATGCGGAAAGACGATACCCCGAAGTTGCATGTAAATGAGCTAAAAATGCTTCGATGGGCTGGAGGAGTCACGCGCATAGACAAAGTGAGAAATGACTATATCCGCGGATCCTTCAAAGTTGCTGATGTAGCATTTAAATTGAGCGGAACGAGACTACGGTGGTACGGGCACGTTATGCGGCGAGAGGAAAACCATATGACCCGTAAAGTGATGGCCATCGAAGAGGGCAAACGAGGCAGAGGACGCCCTCCCGCTACCTGGATAAGAACTATTGCTAGCAATTTGAAGACGTTGGGAATTAACCCAGAAACGACGCAGAACCGCCAAATATGGCGAGAATGTATTAGGGGGCAGACCCCGTACAGGGATAAGGCAAGGAGAGAAGAAGAAGAACATAATGCTATCATAAAATGTAGTGGGCTTTACCTCTGTCAAATGATTGGATAATTTAATTTACTTTCCTAAAATAATTATTTCCTGATATGATACGGCTTATACAACTAATGGTATCCAAAACCTGCTTAAAATTGCCAAGATCCATTGTAGACTTCTTGAGAATGTTTCTCACTGATGCAGAAGTTCCATCCCATCAGTCATCAGGTAAACTAGACTTAAGAGTGTTTTTTCAAGTAGACATTAACAAAATTTCAAGTGCATGTAACACACGACACATGATAACAGCCCGAGAGGACATACATAGGTAGATCCTGTCTACCATATAATATATTAAAGCAGCATAAGGAGACGATATATACAAACACGTCAAATCGAGGTGTTTTTGTGCACGGTTTTTGAAGAAAACAAACCACGTTGGAGCATGAATGTTACTTTTTCTGTAGGGGCATATAGTTGGGTTCTATGTACCGATACGTGCTTGGTCTTGTATAACATAATTATATATACCTAATCATCGTTAAGAAACTGTTTTGGAGAAAAGTTTTATGTCGGTCAGAAATAATTCTATGTTGCGAAATTAAACACAATTACTTCTTAGCACATTACTAATGTTGTACCGATAACTATAGTCGTATTAAGCGCTTAATAAAGGTTTTAGACGCAAAGCCTTGTAGAGCCTGTAATAATCAGAACTATGCAATTGCTGCAATAAAACTTATAGGCGTTTATTCTATTGCAGCCAGAGACATGTTTCATGTGTCAAATTTGAGTAATATGATTAGTAATTTTGAGTGCGGCAATTCGATCCACATAGTTTAGGGTATAGTACGCTTGCTTACTAAATAGATATATGTCTGAGTTCAAATCTAGGCTGATGTTAACTTTTTTGTTTATTTTTTTATCTCATTTCTCATTTACATTTTCAATCCTGATCCTAAGCGATTTATAGGTATTTTTGGACAAAAAAAGTCAAATCATACTATAGTCAAGTTAGTAGTTAGTTTAATCTTTTTATTTTGACTTTTTTACCCAATATATTTAAACTACCAACTTATTAAAGAGACTAATTCATTATTTAATTTTTACAGTGGGTATGGGTACTTTTTACCATAGACGGCTTCGTCCATGTTTTTACCATAATTTGTATTACAAGAGCGCGTTTGTTCGAGCAGTTTCCATCCGAGACGACGTTGCCAGCTTACTCTCATTTGCTCATTTCGCTTCTTGCTTTGCGCTGTTGCAAGCTAGATCTATATTATGATATGAATGACGGATACATTGAATACAATCAAATGCGCTTGAAGTTGAAACACATTCGTGCATTTGTCAATGATTTGTCCACATCATCGTGTTAGGTTGTATATCTCTCTCTTTACTATGGAATAAGAAAGAAACAATCGGCTGGGCTGTCCCAGCACTCTCCTATGTCTGGTCGCGCCATTAGGTTTATATGGTTTATTGCTTTGATTAAAGTAAAAAGAGGAAGATACCTGACGTTCATAGCTGACAAAACTGAAATGTGTTCCGGCACCCACACACTTGTAAATGCTAACACACTGCTATAAATGCTATAATGTACAGTCGACTACAAAGAGATGTATCCACTTTTGGACCTTATTACAACGCAATAAGGTGAAAAAGTGGATACATCTCTTTGTAGTCGACTGTACATGTGCATCAGGGGTAAAAGAGATACACCAATATACTTAACAATGGCGTGTAAGCGAGATTTCCATATTTTGCGCATTGCACAAAGTGTGACAGAGACCAACTAATATAATTTACAGTAGTGTAAGCAAGATAGTTATATTTCTAACAATGACGTATAGAAGTAAAGAGAGAGTCATTAGGGTTTGAAAAAATTAAAATATTAAATTGATATTAATCGTAGTAAGTCCTTGTCGCACCAATATGAAAGCGGGCAAGATGGACCGAGATAGAAAATTAAATGTCGAGTCAATAGCATACAATATTTTTAAAATATGAATAAATCTTTAGTTCTAAACTTCTGGTGCTCTAGTCGAATATCTAGTGTTTAACAAAATAGGTAACGAACGATCGTCTCAAAAAACCAGTATAAAGACATCTACGATTACGCGTAGGTGTTACGGATCTACAGGTTTCTCTTTTTAATGCAATAATGGTTTGTCAAAAGAGACGCGTATGGTAAGCGACGGTTATATTGCACTACGCAGAAACTGCGAATGATCCGTGTGGTCCTAGTACTTTAATTTCCATCGCCTACCTCGCGCACGACTCAAAAAAACCAATGTAAAGGTGTGACCTCCGATTGTGCATAGTTATAATGGTAAAAAAGATTTACTTATCCTGAACGCTTTGTAAGTCTCGGGAATTAGCGCTAGGTGCCTAATTTCATAGGTAGCGTTAGCAAATAAAACTTTATAATACCACGATGGTGGCAAACAAGCATACGGCCCGCTTACCTACCCGTAGCCTATGAACGCCTGCAACTCCAGAGGTGTCACATGCGCGTTGCCGACCCTTTACAAAAAGGAGGATTCACTGTGTTCACGGCTAAAGGAGCAAGAGCAAATAAAACTGTTAGAAATTTAAGTAATATACTTTCTAGAAACGTTTTCATTATCGGGTAATTCGGGTATTAATCGGGTAACACCCAAAACTCACTAATTACTACCACAAGTTTATAGCCGTAATGAACCATATTAGTAACAAAACAAGGTTGATTTTAGTTTAATAATTTTATTGCAATTACTGAGTTTTGGTTGTCACCTGACGAATTATATTTTCTAGAAACGTATTTATTATCTGGTATTAAAGATAATTGCTTAAAAGGTTTTCACATGTAAAATCGAAATTTATGTCTAGACTAGAAACATGTTTTCTCATTTACAGATGTTTCAAGTAAAAAAATAATTTATAATACCTATTATGCTTAAGTAATAAGTCTCTATAGACCGTAAGCCAGGAACAAATTTTGTTGGTCATCGCGTCCCAGGCGATAACTTGTCAAGTGGTTAAGCTGCCTCTCCGTTGGTGGGTTGAGGAACGGCAGCGATTTAATCAATTTAAAAAAAATGGTCATCGCGTCCCGATTGAAACTTTCGCGGATATAATGGCTCCAAAAATCCTTCTAACTTTTTAATATGGGAAAATTCAAGAGCCTAATAATGACTTTCAATTTAAACTATATTGAAAAACTATTGAGTTATTTGAGCGTTTTAGAGTTATTTCAAAAAGTTGTTTATCATAGTAAAAGGACGTAAAATATCCTAAAAAAAAAATTTTTGATCGGGTGTATTACGAAGGCAACTACGGAACCCTACATTCAGCAAATATTACAATTCACAAATTGTCATGCAACAGGCTCTACACACTGTATACATACGTTTAGCTTGGCAATGGTTTCAAGCACTAGGAGAACAGAATGAAATAAAAATTAATTTTTATCAGAATGAAATAATGAAAACGGAATGGAAGTTAATATGGAATTGTTGCTCCCTGTTGACTTGAAATAGCATACGTGCTAGTTTTATATTTGCTATTAGATTTTACTAACTAGCAACTTTAATTTTGCGTTTTATTATGTAATTCCATATGGCTCATGTTAATTTCGCGCAGACGAAGTCGCGGGTAAAAGCTAGTATTTTAATATTGTAATGGATTTTGATATGATAAAACTTTTGAAATAGATGGGCACTTAACCAAACCTAACCCAAAAATGTACCCAAAAAACCGTGCCGACCCTATACACGACACGATACAACTAATCCATCCGTACTAATATTATAAATGGGAAAGTGTATGTGTGTGTTTGTTTGTTTGTCCGTCTTTCACGGCAAAACGGAGCGACGAAATGAAGTGACTTTTTAAATGGAGATAGTTGAAGGGATAGTGGAAGTTTGTATGGTTTATTACCCCGAATTTAACGCGAGCGAAGCCGCGGGCAAAAGCTAGTATTATATATTATTAACTTACTCGTGCTGACTTTTCGTGATTTTAATTCTTTTGTGTAATTTCAATTTATAATTGTTATGTGAGACGACAAACGCTTTTATATTTGTCATTTTTTTTAGTAAAGAACATATATACCATAAGGTATATATTAAATGAAAATGATTAAAACATGTTAAAAAATTAATCTTAAACTTTAGGTTGAATTAAGTTATTTGCTTCTTGGCTATGGTTTTCTGTAAGGTACTTCCCCAGTCGAGCTCTGAGCCAGGTCCAGATTTGAGCGTGATAACATTCGCTGAACTGTGCCTTACCACAGTTAGCGAGATAACATTCGGAGTGCCCATACCTCCCTTTTGGACGTAACATACCCGTGTCTAAACCTGTTCGTAGTAACCAAATAGGTACCAATTAAAAAAATGTTCACAGCAACAATTAATTGGATCCAGTCATAAAAGCCACGCAAAAACAAATCAAACCATTTTTTGTGACATACAATTGAATTTATAGAACGAAACTTTTTTGTCTATAAAGATCACATGTATGCGTGACTTCGGCAGCAGATAGCATACATCCTCCATACCACCCTCTTGAACCTGATGTTTATTCAGTGTTGGGTGTAATTTAGATGGTACCTACTTTTGTAATGAATTAAATTGCTAATTAAATTACATAAAAATCAATTATATTAAGTAATTGAAATTGCTTGTAATTGCGATTACATGTCAGTAGTATTCCCGATTACATATAATTTGTAATTGCAATTACTTTTATCTTAACTACTATTAGAATAAAAACACCAAACACCGTTTATAATATATGATTTAATTATGGGAATCAGTGGAAAACATAATATTAAACATTAGAATCTGCGGGTGCGGTCAGCGCGCCATGTCGAATGACAGTTCGGAAATGACATTCTCTAGTGCAGGGAAAAACACGTTCTGGAGCTGTCAGTAGTGCGGGGCTACGTCTGGTGTGTTGCCTTTTATCTCGGCCATCTTCTGACCCAACCTTCGTCCCGAAGGCCATTTCTCTATGGTCGTCTGATGCTTGCAGCTGGCTGCGCAGTCGCAGCAAACCAGACCTCCACCAGCTGGCAGTAGCCTCCACCTATTCGCAAGTCTGCGAATTTAATAAGCACAATTTATGCACAATCCTACATAACATAAGCCTTGACAACTTAGACCAAGATACTCAGCCCCAATATAGCCACGCTTGAACAAAGGCTTCTTATACCATTAGGTATAGAATTTTGACACATAAGGATTCAGACAACAGTTTGTATTTTATCACCTTAATTCAGCCGTGGCAAAAGCCCAGAGAAATGCTCGAAGAATTATTGAATTAAAATTAGTAACAATAACATAACGTGAAGAGTGCGACACCCAGCGGTGGGTAGAAAAAACGTTTATTTTATACAATGCCATCTAGCGGCAAATAGTAAAGAATTACTTGTTAATTTAGTGGGAATATGACCAGAAATAATCGGGTAATTGCAATCTTTGTGGATTATTTGTAGAGCATTTCATAGATTTAAATATTTTCTCTAAGTCCAGTTAAGTGTAACATTTCCTACTACTACTAAATGTAACATTTCCATGACTGCTGCATGATAGACCCACGGCTAAACATAGCGACGATGAATCGCGCTTCCTTAATGGCAATAACATGGAACAGACTCATAGTTGGCTCCTCCGCTGTAAGCAGCAAAGCACCGCACCCACAAGGAGTAGAACTCGCTATCAACAGCTAAACAAGTGACGCGTACAGATGCATGCTGATAGCCGCTCTCCAGTGCAGCACATGGGAACAGAAATTAACTGTTACATAACAAGTTCTATTTCACACACATGTGTCAACTAAGTTTCTCAATACAAATGCAACATGAACTTGTTTCTGTAACTGAATGTATCTGGTTGGTTGACACTCGAATCATGAAGTATGTGAATAGCAGGATGATTAAGACTAAGTAGCTGAGTCAGTATTGTTAAGAGATAATCATTACCAATATTAGTAGCATTCATCAATACAAACATCTTTACGTTGTTCAATTTTACCAGGGTACGACTCTCTAGGGACTGTAGTACATTAAGCCACAACAGAGGTTAATAAATTTGTATAGATATGCTTAATAGTTAGATTCAATTTTAGACCATTGACATATAAATAACTGTGGTCTCAATGCTATATTTTGAAGAGCACAGAAAGATAGCATCTATATTAGCAATATAATAATAATTATTGTGGAGTCATAATTGAATACTTTCAGTCACTGCCTTGTGCGACCAATTCTTTTTTTCTTAGGAAAAACAAACATTACCCGGTGACCACGGGCTGAAGGCGCGGCGATTACAAAAGCTTAGCGCTCTCATAAAATGGTTGGCACGAGGCCCGTCGAACACACGCATTCGTATTAAATAGCTGGGCGTCCCGAACACTCGCTCCAACTCTATCGGAAATCGAAATTTCACCAGCGACCTGTGAAGGCATAATTTCAAGCGCCCATTCAAAGTAACCTTGAGATCATCGCTCTTTAAGGTTATAAAATATCCTCTTGTAAGACAAGATCTCAAGCTAACCTTTCGAGGTTAAAACAACAAATAGTAAGAGATATACATTAGGATATTATAAATAACACTTAACGTAACTTCTGAATGTTACGAGGTTAATTAAGCCCACGGACCGCTTTTTAAAGCCTGCTTTTGAGGTTTGCCCGAAAACAGTATAAAACCGTTTAGCAACAGTCCGCCTTTTAAGATCTGTGCTGCAGAAATTGGCCTGTTAAGGGCAATATAAAAAAACGTTTTGCAACAGTCCGCCTTTTAAGGCCTGTGCTGCAGAAATTGGCCTGTTAAGGGCAATATAAAAACGTTTGGCAACAGTCCACCTTTTAAGGCCTGTGCTGCAGAAATTGGCCTGTTAAGGGCAATATAAAAACGTTTGGCAACAGTCCGCCTTTTAAGGCCCGTGCTGCAGAAATTGGCCTGTTAAGGGCAATATAAAAAAAACGTTTTGCAACAGTCCGCCTTTTAAGGCCTGTGCTGCAGAAATTGGCCTGTTAAGGGCAATATAAAAACGTTTGGCAACAGTCTGCCTCTTAAGGCCTGTGCTGCAGAAATTGGCCTGTTAAGGGCAATATAAAAACGTTTGGCAACAGTCCGCCTTTTAAGGCCTGTGCTGCAGAAATTGGCCTGTTAAGGGCAATATAAAAAAACGTTTGGCAACAGTCCACCTTTTAAGGGCTGTGCTGCAGAAATTGGCCTGTTAAGGGCAATATAAAAACGTGTGGCAACAGTCCACCTTTTAAGGCCTGTGCTGCAGAAATTGGCCTGTTAAGGGCAATATAAAAACGTTTGGCAACAGTCCGCCTTTTAAGGCCCGTGCTGCAGAAATTGGCCTGTTAGGGCAATAATGAAACGTTTGGCAACAGTCCACCTTTTAAGGCCTGTGTTGCAGAAATTGGCACCAACGTCGCATACAGCTAAAGGCCTTGACAAAAACCACAACGTGGTACACAGCAGACAGTCTGGCCCCAAAACTCTGAAACGCAACTTAATTTGACAGAGCACGCTCCATAACAGTTGATTCAGATCTCCGAGGGCACAGCAACGCTAGCTGGCGCATCTGACACGACACAAACAACAGCTCTTCCAAAAAACCAGCTTTATTCAAATGCTACAAACCAGCAGTACTAGAACCCAGTTTCAGCGAATAAGTTTGAGCCCAAGCCAGGACCCTCATAGAAGAACATACTTGTACCGCTATGGCAACCCAACGATAATTAATCACAATATGTTCACCCGAATCTGCAACTCTGTTAAAACACACTTAACAAGGACGAGATTACACTACCGTAATCAAATTGACAGCACTAGTCATTAATATCAATGCCACCAAGTGTGAGAAAGCACCTACACATCGACACACTACAACGATGAACAACCTGGCTGCACCCTTCCGTGCCCCCAAGCAGCATAGATACTGAAAAACATAACATTTAAGCACAGTGAAGCCAGAACAGAAGCCCGAGTTACCGAGGATTTCCTCATATCGAGGTATTCGTCTTGTCGAGGTTTCACTGTATCTGAATAAAACATAAGGTGTCGTAAATATTACACGACACGACAGTGCTGTAATATCACAATCGCTTAAGCAAAGTGTATATTCACTAATTTGTGATACCAATTATAATGACATCAAATAAGAGTCAGACCTAACACACAAATCACACAATTAACACAAAACATGTTGTACGCTTCCATGAAGTAAGCACCCTGTACAAAACAGCAATTATATATTAAAATGCAGTGGAACCTAACAGAAGTCCGAGTTACCAAGTATTTCCCCATATCGAGGTACGACTTATTGGGGTTCCACTGTACTTCAATGAAAGTGTAGAATATTGTGTGCAAAATATATAATACGGCAATGCTGGAATATCACAGTCGCTCAAGCAAGGAATACACTTACCAATTTGTAGCTGGTAACCTTGAACAAGGCATATATAATATTATTATTTTTGGTAGCTGACTATTAGGTAACCGAAAAACAGACCAGCACACATTGAAAGAATAAATGAGTTCAAACTGCACACAATATTGTCATTACTGTATTTTTGACTCCTTGAACATCAATATATTTTATGTCCTATTCCATTTGATTGTCACAGACATACATGACATGTAGACTGTTAATGTCCTTAGAGTGACTTCTTTCTTCCCATTACTACTCTCACCAGTGTCTAGGCGTCGTCAGTGTCATGTAAATCCTCACTCCATAACACATTGCATCTTGGGAACTCCACCTGGCAAACCAGGTCATAAATCATTGGTGCCAGTATTTTTAACAAATTTGTTCACCAATAATTTAACTTGTACAATCTAGAAAATAAATCTGAAACATAACGCAAGATGAGATACATTTAATATCTATCATTGCTAACGTCTGAATAAGACATGGACCCTAAGTCATGTGGCACCACTAGCAACTTCTATGTAACAATATGTCTGTGGTTGACTTGATGATGTTTGGATGAATGAAATGTTTGCCATACAAATAAAATATAATCATCTCTATAGACATAGCCATCATCACAATGAGCCATATGTATAAGTCAAATAATTGTAGATGGTTACTATAACAAATGTAGTAGTATTATTCTGCTTTACCAATTACAGCAACCTAATGCAAAGCCCATGACAAATATTTACCAGCGGGCTGGATTCAATATTTGACATAGACAATGACAAAACTATAGTATAAATAAATAGATGTCTTTGTCATTCAAAAAGTACACATGAATATCATACAGTTAGTGTAACATACCCCTACTAACATAAGATCAGTATAAAACATGTGGGTAAATTATAATTTAGAAAATTTTAAATGAATACCTCACCTTCCATATGATAGTGGTAAATAATGTTTTATTTTATTTTATTTATACCACGAAGGTGGCAAACAAGTATACAGCCCGCCTGATGGTAAGCAGCTACCATAGCCTATGGACGCCTGCAACTCCAGTGGTGTGTAAATTACCGACCCTTTACAAAAAGGAGGATTCACTGTGTCCTCTTTGAGCTCTTTTCCAGCAAGAACACAACACTATGAGTAGAGTAGGGTGTTGTCTTATTCGTAACAACACCTTTGTTAGTGTAATGGATTATTACATACCTGTGATCTATGAGAACTAACCACATGTTGTTTTACATGTATCCAGTTGTTTTTATCCTCGGGCATGGCCAACCATTAGTATGAACATGTCGACAACGGGCCAAATCCATGCATGTTCAAAAGTCAGATTATAAGGTCAGCGTGCATTCCTATGACATTTCTGAAATTTACACAGAACAAACAACACAACAAAACATACAATTAGTTGCAATACACACATGAGGAATGGTAAGGACATATGCACACATATTTTGAATACTAATGATTTCCTTGTCAGACTCTACACTGATAACCGCTGTCTCTCAAACATACTTTGATGAAACTCACATTTAAAAATATTTACATGAATGTTACTTGGCAGGCTATCTGATAACAGCCATGATGTACAATCATTCAATGTGGGGTATCATTTAAAGTCTAGAGTACAATTGTAAATGTTACCCAATTTGTAATTTACATGTATGTTTTACTTGAAAAAAGTGGAGAACTTACCATCATTATTAGTTAGTTATTTGAACTACTCATACTTATCCATGATATGTAATTGGACAATCCCAGTGTCCAGTAATCCATTATGGTACTTGACAGTACCTGGTCCCTGATGGTCTCCGTTGTGACACAAACTTAATAAAATGCTTGTTGCATGGTGTCACTATTATCTCAAGTAGGAACATCACTTTATAATGATACTGATAGCTTTCTGAAAACAAAACACGCATAGCGAAGCACTACTTGTGCCTACTCAAAATTCACCGCCAAATATACAGCATTATGTTATGCTGAGCTTTGTTAAATCACACTTCTTCTTATGGTTATGGCGGCTTCACGATTACCAAAGGTGTGAATCGAAGACTAGTTGTAATCTTGATGTTTCACGACGATTGTAACTGCCGATTCCGTTAATAACGAGGACATTACTTACAGAGACCCCACTTCGTTTATACGAAGTTACTTACTTATTTTATGATTCCATATGTGTATTTATTAGTATTATTTATTTCTGGTGTTGATGCATTTACTCATAAGAATCAGGTTAACCGGTTTAATAAGTTTACAACATTGAAATAAGGTAAAGCAATTGAACCACGGAATCGTTTGCAAAATTGTATGGAAGCGGGCTAGAATCCGACTTCTGAAGTTATTTTATTAGAGTAAAAACACAAAGCACCGTTATAATATATGATTTAATTATGGGAATCAGTGGAAAACACAATATTAAACCTTAGAATCTGCGGGCGCGGTCGGCGCGCCATGTCGAATGACAGTTCGGAAGTGACATTCTCTAGTGCAGGGAAAAACACGTTCTGGAGCTGTCAGTAGTGCGGGGCTACGTCTGGTGTGTTGCCTTTTACTACTTTTACTTGTAACTTCGATAATTTGAAATAATATACTGTAAGCATTATTATTGATAAATACTTTAACTTGTAAGGATAACTACTTTTTATTTAACATCATCATAAAAGACTGTCAATTGACTATTCCTTGTTGCTCGTTCCCGCCATTTTGATGTTATAAAATGACGGGTATACAGCTGCATCCGCCATTCGGATCTTGACCAGATTGTTGTAAAGACGTCTTGAAAATATTATTGTCATATAGTGTAATTTATTCATATTTAAACCTTGTAACAAACGAATACAAGTGTAAATACTGGTAAAGTACTGGTTTATTTTATAATCCTAGTGATATCCCCTACATCTCAGCAGTGGGATCTAACAAAAATCGACAGGATTTTTGCCACGCCACACAAAAACGTAAGGTTTTCATTTTTTATTATTTTAAATAATAAATTAGATTGATTGGTGAAACTATGTTTATTGATAATTGAAGGTAAACTGTATTTTCCGTAACGGAGTAAGTCCGGAGGTTTATATGGTTAGTCTTACATGGACATTTTGCCAAAGGTTGCTCTTTTGGATATGCACATGTTAGATGGAGATGTTTGTTATGTTGTTACATAATCAATATAATTAATTATCAGAGAGAATAGTAAGTCGGATATTGTTGTCATCATTCCTAATAAAGATAACTTCACAATCCATAAAAACATGTCCTGTTATTTAAAATCAACTCTTATGACCTAACCTTCAATACAATAAGTATAGTTTGATATTCGCTTAAATTTTGAATAAAATAACGCTGGTATTATTATAACCGTATAATTTGCCTACAGTATGTCTCAATGGTATATATGTTTATATTTATATTTCGCAATAGTCAAATTAATCTTTTAAAATACTACCCGGTAATTTATGTTCGAATATCTGCGGGGAATAATTTTAAATTAATTATTTCATACGAAGGAAATTATTTTTTCGATATCTTACGATATTATTTAAAAATGCAATTATGAAGCCCTTTTTGGAAAGCGCATATTATTTGAAAACAATTTTACGAATATCATGCCATAAGCAGGCTGCATTCAAAATACTTTGTATCTCTTTCTAATAAGTAAATTTGTAAACAAGTTGAAAATAATAATAAATCTTAGGAAAAGGTAATTTAAATTCCTTTTCCATTAATACCACAAACAAATATAACATTATTTCGACAACGGAATATTTAGTAATGAAATGAATATGCTTTATGAATATGATTAAAATGAAACAATAATTTATTAGAAACTCCTTAATGCCTGTAGTGTGTAAAATGTCTCTAAGTGGTTCACGCTTATGTATCACTTCATATTATTAAAATGTTTATAATTACTATTTCTTTTCGTGAACCATTATTGTCGTTAAAAATAATTATGGTTAAATGTCAATTAATACTACGTGCGTTTGGATATACATAAAAGTATAAATTTTTCAAGTTAACGTGATCGTTCACGCCACAGCTAAGTAACAGCTTAAGACTGGTATTAACTTGGATTTAGTACTCGTATAATTCAATTTCAGATAGATCATATGAACCAAGGTGATTAAATAAAGTGTGTAAAGAAAAGAAAGTATAATTTACAATAATTAATAAATGGCCTGTATAGCTTTGTCTAAGTACAAGTTATATCCCGTACATATTTCGTCTTAATAAACGGTACTATAAAGTTCATAGAAATTACCTTTTATACTTATATAAGTCTCGGTGTGGTAACTGACCACGTATTTTTGAGTTCTCTACTTCCTTACTGTATTCAATCCAATAAATAAAGTTGATGATTAAATCACAATAGTTAAGTTAAATGGGTACATTGACTATTCAGATGTCTGTTTATATACAAAATAAAGTAACAAAATAAGAACAAGAGCCTAGTCGAGATTTGTTAATCTCGTGTATGTCGTCGGCATATTACCACGCATATAATCCCATGTGTGTATTCTGTTTTATCGAGGTATATGATCATAAATAATATAATCACTTATAATGTCAATTGATCTCTATTTTTCGCCTGATAAAGGTTTAGATGGCAATTGACAAATTAAAGGATATTACCGATTTTAATTACACAGGAAGTTGATGGAAAATCGACGTGACATGATGATTTGACGATCTATTATAATTGTGTCCACTAATGACTAATGAGCAAAGTATTGCTTAGAAATTTACGAACTGAGCCCTTTTTACACAATATCAAAAGAAAGGAGTTATTATTTAATCATAGAGTGAGAAGAATACGCCAATGATAGTCAAAACGCGTATAAATGCCAATTATAGTCAAACGCGAATAAATAAAACTGAAGTTGCTTGAATATAATAACTAGTATGTCGAGTATAATCGTTATAACATTTATTTTAGATAATTAATTTAAACGTTAATTCAAGCAATACCTGTATTTAACAGGTAGAGTCACATGTAGAGTCGAGATGTAGAGTCAGATGTAGAGTCACATGTAGAGTCGAGATGTAGAGTCACATGTAGAGTCGAGATGTAGAGTCACATGTAGAGTCGACATGTAGAGTCGACATGTAGAGTCGACATGTAGAGTCGACATGTAGAGTCGACATGTAGAGTCGACATGTAGAGTCGACATGTAGAGTCGACATGTAGAGTCGACATGTAGAGTCGACATGTAGAGTCGACATGTAGAGTCGACATGTAGAGTCGACATGTAGAGTCGATATGTAGAGTCGATATGTAGAGTCACATAAAGTTACTTATAGTGTCGAAATATAAAGTCACGTATAGTGTCAAAATATAAAGTCACGTATAGTGTCAAAATATAAAGTCACGTATAGTGTCAAAATATAAAGTCACGTATAGTGTCAAAATATAAAGTCACATTTGGAGTCGATGTAGACAACGTGTAGAGACGAAAAATGACATGTAGAGTCAAATGCAGAATAAAAACTTATGATTATTATGTAAAGCCAAATGTTTGAGGTGACACGTATAAAGTGGACTACGCATATGGTGGGGTTAATGCAACAAACATGAATGGACATGTCAGACCTTTTTTCAGGCCTACCTAAATAGATCTATTTACCTATATAACCTACTTATGTGAAGCACGTGAATGAACGTGCAGGACTTTTATTCAAACCTACCTTAATAATCTAGTACCTATGAAACGCACGTGGATGAACGTGCGGTACTTTGAATCAAATCTACTTGAATGTATCAAGTACCTGCGCAACGCACGTGAATAATGTGCGAAACTCTCATTCAGTTTTACCGTAATATAATACCTAGCAATATTTTAGGAAAGTTATCAATAAACTTTGAATTTCATACGATTATGAGAATGAACGATATACATCATCATATATTTAAGAGCTTGGCTCTTGTACGTGTACGTAAAACGCCAATACTTTCATCTGTAGTCATGTATAGTATGGACAACTCAAATGAAATAAATCACAGATAATCAAATCAAATAAGACGTCAAAAAAGTGGTTTCAGTGGTCTCTGATTACATTTACTATTTTATTATTAAAGCTCATCAATTATCATTAACATATTTTGTATGTATGCCTAACAAATATCAGACGTTAATTCAATCGTTTATGCAGTTTGAGAATTTTAATTTAATGGAGTGCAATACCTATATCTATGAATTACCTACCTATATTTAACCTAATAGTAAACGTTGACGACATTTAACATGAAAGCTGGGTGACAGGCAAATCCCTTTTACTAAATGGCTGAATGCATCTTAGGAAAGTCCATTGTATGAATCTTTTTGAATTTATTATACTGAGCTAAACGTACAGTTAGTTAAAAGAATGTAGTAACTATAATAAACATAAGAAGAGAAATTAGAGGAATTAAACAACATATTTAATATTATCTGTACAGTTAGTTAAAATAATATAGTAACAATAATAAACATAAGAAGAATAAATAAAGGAATTAAACATTATAGTTAATATTATTCGTTATCATGTTATGTCCTGAGATCAGTGACAAAAGGGCAAAATTAGGTTTGTTAAATTCATGTATCCAGTTTTAACTTTCTGCGACTACTGCAGAGTGAAAATTGAGGTTCGTAAGGGACTTGCATAATAAAAACTTTGCAAAACCACATACTTATTACTGCTTATTTACATTAGTTAAATATTGGTGAAACTGGTTCAGTAATTATTTTATTTTTCAATTCATTGGTTAAGGCCCTGATTTCTCTAGTAAAAATAGGATAATGACGACACTATGTTTAGCTTGCTTTCATCGCTACTAAACTAGTTATTTATTATTATAATATAAGTATTTCACATATATATATATGTTCATAGTACCAGACCACTAAGACTGATTTATTATCACATTTTAGGAATCCAGCAATACGAGATCATTTTAATTAATTAATTGAAAATATATCAAAGTTCATAGTACCAGACCACTAAGACTGATTTATTATCACATTGGATAATGTTACGAATTCAGCAATACAAGATCATTTTAATCAATTAATTGAAACATCGATACAAATATGATAGTTAAATTATGATTAATAAACTTGTATAATAAAAATATCTTAGCGCGGCTAAATAATCGTGACAAAGTAAAATTAACGCAACATAAATTGCCTATATGTTTTAAAAATCAAAGTCGATAATATACTTACAAAAGAATAAGTTTGCGTTACATTAGCATTGCCTTATTGTACTTTTAGACAATTATCGGTAGATAACATTAAAACGTATATCACTATACTAACTAGGTAACTAACCACAGTGGAACACTTCGAAGTTCAACTTAACGGTAGATAACATTAAAACGCATATCACTATACTTATTAGATAACTAACCACAGTAGAACACTTCGAAGTTCAACTTAAAATAAATGAAACCAAATTAAAATAAATTAAAACAACTCCGCGCCTGAAAAAAATATATTTTAATCCAAAATGTTACTCTTTTCTTAACGCGTCAAGTTGTATATTAGCAAACGTTAATCAAACAAAACTTACTTACTTCATAATATAATTATTTATTTCTTGCAATACTTAATAGATAGTTAATAATATTTGATTCTTAAACTTACTTATACTTTTAAAACGTAAATAAACAATTACGTAATTGTCATTATAATATTTAGGTAATCACATATGTTGAAAATAACAAGACTAAATTATTCACGTTTCTAAAGAAAGCGTTACAAGTTTCAGACTGACGACCCAGGAGCGTCCAGGTGAAAGGGCCAGGGTTTGGTATTTCTTTACCACCCAGGAGTGCCCAGGTGAGAGGGTCGGGGTGTAGAACACTTCCGACCCAGGAGCGCCAAAGTGAGATGGCTAGGGTTATGATATTCTTCTTCTTCAAAAAAGGCATCATCTTCACCTACATCTTCTCTGACGCTACGCTCTCGAAAGAATGATAATGGTCGTCACTGCATGTGTAGTGGTGTGGTTCAGAACGCCACGCCACTCTGCACGACTCTCCGCTGTCGTTATGTATTCAACTACGTTGTGAGTGTTAATAAAATTGGTCTGTATCAATCATGTGGTTATACATGTGGTGTTGTGCGATATTCATGTGAAAGTGATAAGTATTATGTTATTTGTATGTATTTTATGTTATAAAGTTTCCTTCTAATTTGAATTTTAAAATGCATTAAACAGTCTAATAATATTTTATTCAATAACGTAAACAATAATTGCGCTTACAAATTAACTACTGGTTTGATCTTTGCTGCTATATAGAAATGTATCAAACTTAATCACTATTGTTATTATTTAACCTTGATGATGAAGTCTTCTTAATTAAATATCATGTAAAATAACTATTGGTTTGATCTTTGTATATCAAACTCTATCATTATTCAATCATTTTAACGACTGTGTTACACCTTATTGGTATTACTTAAGCTTGATGATGACGTCATGGTAATTAAATATTATGAAGAAGAATTATTATTTTGATCTTTGCTGTATTGATATGTCAAACTCCATTACTATTCAATAATTTTAACTGTTATGATATATCTTATTCGTAATACTCAAACTTGATGATAAAGTCCTAATAATTATATATTATGAAGTCGATAAGCAATATATTATGAAGTTAAGAAGTCGGTAGAATAATCATTTATTTCCTTTGTTGTTTACACTGAATGAAATAAACTTGTACTACTTTTACAATGAGAACTTATGCACAAAGGCCAACTTAATCATAAAGATAATGAGTAATCAACTCTTTGTGAACTTCTTGTGAAGTTCTATATTTTATTATCGATGATAGTTCATTTTACATTGTATAATCATTTATAATAATATACTACAATGATGTGAAACTGATAGTCAAGGGTTAACATGACCATGAGTAAAATAAAAACATTATTTTATTAACTTATTACAAGAGAAAATGTATTAAATCCGATGTGTTAAGATTCAATACTCTAATTATGTTATTAATATGGGTATTTAAACAGTTTGTATTTATTACCTTTTATTGTCAGAATTGATCTGTGAATTATCTTATTTGAGCTATTATTATTATCTTTCTTATCGATCGTTCTATACTTTATTATCGATGATAATTATTTTTACACTGTATAATCATTTATAATAATATACTACAATGATGTGAAACTGACAGTCAAGTGTTGACATGTTCATGAGTAATATAAAAACATTATTTCATTAACTTATTACAAGAGAAAATGTATTAAATTCGATGTGTTAAGATCCAAAACTCTAATTATGTTATTAATATGGGTATTTAAACAGTTTGTATTCATTACCTTTTTATTGTCAGAATTGATCTGTAAATTATTTTATTTGAGCTATTATTTCATTAAGTTTTGGCGAAGGGTCTCGCCTCGATTAGGATGGCCGAGCTGTAAGCATTATTATTGATAAATACTTTAACTTGTAAGGATAACTACTTTTTATTTAACATCATCTTAAAAGACTGTCAATTGACTATTCCTTGTTGCTCGTTCCCGCCATTTTGATGTTATAAAATGACGGGTATACAGCTGCATCCGCCATTCGGATCTTGACCAGATTGTTGTAAAGACGTCTTGAAAATATTATTGTCATATAGTGTAATTTATTCATATTTAAACCTTGTAACAAACGAATACAAGTGTAAATACTGGTAAAGTACTGGTTTATTTTATAATCCTAGTGATATCCCCTACAATACAAGTTCAATTTGTTTTTGGGTTAGTGGGGGCAGCTACCAGATCCCTTAGAAGACCTTCCCTCAATTTCAAATTAATGAAGATTGGCGTTTACGGATTTTGGAAAAAACATACAGGATGCGAGAAAGAGGTCACATTTGGTAAACTTTTGATGCCAATCGATCCCATTCTTGTATGGGATCAAAAATAATTTGCGGCTAGAAAAGTCACAAATTGAGAAAAACTTTTCCCATACTTTATGAAAATTTTTTATTTTATTTTTCACATGTTGCTTTTTTATGCCAATCGATTCCATTCCTATAGTTTCTAATAGTTTCCTATTAGGGGTCAACTTACGGTAATGTACTAAAAAGCCACAAATCAAATATTTTCCATACATTTACTATAAATAATAAATAAATAAATATTATACGACAATCTTACACAAATCGACCTAGGCTCACAGTAAGTTTAATTAGGGTTGCGTTATGGGTACTAGACTCAGATAAATAAACCAATGGAGTGGTAATTGTCAGGCGTCCCCCTCTGCCAAAAGTACAAGACCACTGGTCGTAGCGGTTATATAAAACTAGTTGTCGCGCGTCAAACGCCATTCAATGAATGTCAGTCAGCCCGGAAGGATCTGAGGTAAAAATGCCGAATTGCTGCGTGTTTTCATGTAAGAAAAGATCTGAATTATCTAATTTACATAAGGATAACGTTTTTTTTCATCTGTAAGTATAATTACGTCTAAATATCATCAAATAGTACACGAAATTAGCAAAAAAACTAAAAAATATTGTCAATCAAAAAGTGTTGCCACTTAATGGTACTACATCTGCTTTAGGGTAATTTTTAAACTTGACTCTTCATAGTACATTGTACCATCGGGTTCATAATTGCATACCCAATTACCAATGAATTAATTCATAAATTGGGTATGCAATTATGAACACGATTACATCGAGGGAGGTAAGTGAAATATTGCAAACAAGAGTAATCGACTATGCCGCCGCATCTCTATGCACAGGGGGGTCCTGCGCTCTAGTTCGGAATACCCGGCGGCCGAAGCCACCGCATTCCTATGCTCCGGGGGGTCCGGTGCTCCAGTGCGAAGTCGTAGCGTCTGAAGTCACTGTACCTCCTAGCACGGCGGGCACCGAGCACAAGTAGATACAGCAACCGCAGCCACCACACCTCTATTGCTCAGGGAGATCCTGAGCTCCAGCTCAGAGCCCGGCAGGAAGCTGGGTGAGAAAGGGCAGTAGTGGAAGTCGAGTATTTCAGGAGTGCGGCGGCTTCCGCTTGGCGGCTTTGGCGCTTCTAGTTAGATACAAAAACTTGCACACTAAGTTTTAGAATGAAAAGGCGAGAGACAACACTCAATGAATTACTTTCTCAAACAAAAATATAAGCTATAATTTTAAAACGCGGTGCGAAGATATTTTGCTTGTACGCTATGCCAGGCGTTAGAAGTTTAGGTTGAATAGTTTTCCTTTGCATGGGTTACAGGATTAGACAAGAACCAAGTAACCATGGATGAGGCAATACTCCTACGTCTCCGGCTGATACATGACAAACTTCTGGTAGACTTAGGCTCTATCCCTGATCCAGTAGACTCAAGTAATTATGTTCAGGCTCAAATCGCACATAGTAAACTAGAAGCAACAGTGAAACGCTTCCACAATGATCTTTTGGAGTATTTTAGAATAGCTAAGACTCCGGCATCTGATGAAATTTGCCTCATGAGTGGCAAGAAGAAGTATTAGCGGAACTACAAGTTAAATTAACTCAACTTACTTCAAGGGAAAACCAACCAAGGGGAACTTCTTCATGCAGACTTCCCAAACTCCAACTGCCAGTATTTAAAGGTGAAGTACTAGACTGGTTCGAATTTTGGGACAGTTTTAAAAGTAATATAGACTCAAAGAACATACCAGATGTTGACAAACTCTCATACCTTAAGGCGTCGGTATCGGGAGACGCTAAGAAAGCTATAGAAGGTCTGTCAACCACGAATGGTAATTATAACATAGCGGTTTCGATACTGAAGGAGAGGTTTGGTAAAACATCACACCTAATCGACGCGCACTATGCTACACTGTATAGTATCAAGACGGCAAGCACCACTGCAACCGATTGCAGGAACACCTACAATGAGATTGAAAGGAATCTTAAAATTCTGGAATCATTAGGGGAAAACATCAACCATAATCACCTTAGGTTCATGCTTATGGAAAAGTTTCCAATGGATATGGTATATGAAATAAAATTAAGAATTAATAGCGACTCTATACAAGAACTTAGAGAACAATTAAATAGGATCATCTCTGCCAAAGAAGATGCGGAACGAATATCAGGCAAGAAACGTCCGCTTGAAGAAGGTAGCAGTACTGTAGAGACATTGCATGTACAGACCAAGGTTTGCCAACCGACCACCGAGGCCACATACCTCAGGAAATACGTCCGGAGACACTAATGATAAAGGAAACTTTCAGAATAAAAAGAAGATAAATTTTCGACAGTTCAGTGCAGCTGAAAAACAGAGTCGATTTCTGGATAAAGAGAAGTCTTGGATCTGTATATTCTGCAACGGGAATCATTACAACGATCACTGCAAGACTTATCCCACGTTGAGAGAGAGACAAGATCGACTAGGAAGGCGTTGCTACATTTGTTTCCAGTCTAGCCAGAAATCAATGAACTGCAAGTCCAAGAGGCTCTGCCCTCTTTGCCGAAACAAAGTTCAGAACGCAAAGCACAACTGGGCAATCTGTCCTTCAAATTTTCGGAAGGAGACCGAATAGAAGACACCTTCATAACCACTCAAGACAAAGGGTTCACTACTCTTCAGACGGCTACAGTTGAGGCTAGCGCCGTTGATAACCAAGAGAAACGGTCAAAGTATCTTCTCATGCTTGATCCTGGATCACAACGATCTTATATAACCTTTCAAGTAGCCAGGGAACTGGATCTACCTATAGAAGAAGAGAGTCACTTGACAATATTCACCTTCGGCACAGAGTTACCTCAAGAAATCCATAGCCCAGTAGTTTCGTTACAGCTGCTATCTAGGACCAACAAGAAGATTATAGTTCGAGCGAACTGCGTGGAACGGATTTCAAGGGGTACCATACCTCGTGTTACACTGGAAAACATACCGAAAACATGCGTATTAGCTGACGACGGTTCGTTAGAAAGACAGGTTCAAATTCTTATGGGGAATGAGTATTATTTTAACATTATTTACAGCCAGAAAATACAGCTTAGCAGCAACTTGTTCCTGGTGGACTCTGCTCTTGGTTGGATCATCAGCGGCAGAACATAACTGGAAGACAACGACGGACCATACGTAGTAACATACACTCAGACAAGTACGGAGATGAGACTCGTTCAGCCAGATCTTCCGCTCTGTAATGGAGATATAAAAGGACTGTGGGAATTAGAATGCATAGGCATTAACGACTCTCCTAAAGCAACGACAGACGAAGAAGCGGTCAAATATTTCAACACTACTACTCAGAAGATAAACAACAGATACACCGTAGGATGGCCATGGATAACATATCCACCGGACTTGCCAAACAACTTCGGGATGGCGTTTGGACGTCTTTCAAGCTTGATGAAGCGCATCGATCAAGTCTCTACTAGCATATAGTAATACTTTCCAGGATCAGCTACAGAAAGGTATAATCGAAGTTGTACAGTCAACAGCAAAACAAACGGATGAAACAGGGTCCCAAAATAATTTATACACTAAATTAAGTCAAATGTTACTGACTATTGTAGTTTATTAGAAGTAAATGAACTCCTAACATGTCACAAGTAAGTGATCACCATTATTTCGATCTTTGAAAACTAAGTGATAGAGTCCGGCTAACCAATTATTACCCGATTGTTACTCTTAGAGTCGAAAAAATAAACTATACTCATCCCTTTTATTGGGTTCGTAGTACAAGCGGAAGAAAGAGACGGTATGATTCACTCATCTATGCTTTAAGTGAGTAAACCAATTTTATTTCACTGGCCAAACTCTATGTTGCCTTGACAGGTAAAATCGTTGTTAAACGTTTCAAATTAAAGTGATTAGTATAAATCGAGTTTTAGGACACTTCGGAGTACATGTCAGATAGTCGGTACATTTCGGTTATAATTCGTCAGAATAGCATACGAAGCGACTATAACTATCTCGTGTGCCGAGGTTTGAAATAAGTAGGTTTTTATTAGTTAGCTTGATATTTTATAAATATTTTACATACATTCTTTTTTGCCGAGGTTCCATTCCAACAATTTGAATTTTTTTAGTTTTTTTGTTAGTGATTCTTGACGCAGCGGTAGAAATGTCACTTTATATTCATTAAGTCCGAAGTTTTTCAAGTGCGTAATGATTATTATCATTTTCAATTAAATGAAAATCTAAAGTAAACACTTAACTAGGCGGCACTATTGAGTACACTCATCATATATCTAATCACGAAAGACATCGCATTGTCACCTTCCATGAGGAAGGTTTACCAGTTGCTGAAATCATGCGTCGTACTGGTGTTTCCCGAAACACAGTAAAGTTGTGGACAACGCGATGGGAAACGATTGGTAATGTGAATGTCGCCCGGAAAACTGGTCGTCCTCGGTGCACTACAGATTTACAAAATGAAGCAATTGTGCGTCAATTTGAAGCAAATGCACTGAGAAAAAAATGTTGTTGGGCGTAACAATAAAACTTAAACGCTATACAACCGTCTATGGAGCTTGGTCTATAGTACAACTTTTATGTTGTCAAACTCTTATTGTTAATCTGACAATATTATATAAATAACATTTTCACTTTGTTATTATTACAATGCTTTATATGTTGTCGTTACAACAATATAAACTTTGTGATATTGGCAACTTTTAACCTAGTACGTTCTGGTTTAAGTTGCTACCTAGACAAAATTGCTTTGTGCAAATGACAAAGTAACTTTGTTATTGTATTGTTTAAATTATGTTCTTGAAACAAATTTGTATTGTATTGTGGCAATACCACAAAATAGTTTTTGTTAACCTAACCAAATAAACGTTGTTATAATAGCAATGTGCTTTGTTTTGGCATCAAATCTTTGAGGTGACTATTCTGCTAACGTAGTTAATCTAACCAAATTAAACGTTGTCATAGCAGCAAAATGCTTTGTTTTGGCATCAAATCTTTAGGTCACTATTCTGCTAACGTTGTTAAATTAACCAAATCTTACGTGGTCGCAATAGCAACATGCTTTGTTTCGGCATCATTTTTTATAGTCATAATGACAAAGGCACTTTGTTGTGCTAACCATTTGGTATTTCTGTTTCAAGATACAATTTATTGTTATTCATACAACATTAGTTCAATATTTTAATAACAACGACCTTCAACTTTAATTTTCGACATTTTAATTTATATCTCGCAATTGGATAATTATGCAAAAGACCAATTTCTATAAATTGCATATTTTTCAATTGCGAGAGACCAAATAGTTAAAATGTCGATCAATGGTGGTTCAAGGCCGTTGACATTATTAAAGGTGGAACCAATGTTGTATGAATAACATTATGTACCTAAATGTTATGTTGAAACAGAAAAAACAAAAAGCAGTGCCAATCATGACCAAACTGCGAGCAAGTGCAAACCATTACGACCCAAAAAAATGATGCTGAAACAAAGCATATTCCTGTTGCGCGATTATTACATCAAGAAACAGCGTTTCACGTTAGCAAAACAGTGACCTAAAAATATTTAGGGAGTATAAAACGTAAGATCAAACCAAAAAGTAATATATTTTCGTTTATTTTAAAATGGACGTTTCAAAGTATATTGCAGAGTCCTCAATATAATATCAGCAACATCCATGATGGTGACTTCTTTGGTGCCGAAAAGCATTTCCCTTTGATAACAGTATGTTCCTATGTCTGAAACTGTCACAACACGAGCCAGGTAATCATGTCTTGCTCTTCTTTGGATAATTTCCACACATTTCTCTTCGCCTACTGAAAAATAAATTAATATAAGTTTTTTGTCAAACGTTTCATTTTTGACATAAGCTTTTAGGGTCATATTACTCATCCAAACAATTATAACAGACTCAAACACAATTAGGTTTTGTTGTTTTATTGCAGAGTACTTATAGTCACCTCCAGTGTCCAACAATCAGATCAGCTCGATGGTACCAAAACATTGCATTTTTATCTGAGTTACGAAGGAATGAAAATTTTCAGATCGGTCAGAAATCGGGAGCTGGTTTAAAATTCAGATGCAAGTTTTGAACCGTGTACTAATACATAAACCTTAAATATACTACTGTCCTGACTGTTTTACGAAACGTGCTACTGTATAAAGTCGTCATGAGCAACCTTTTAAAAATGCAGAAATTATTTGAAGAAATACAAAACATAAAATACATATTTAGGATCTTACCAGAGGCCAAATCGAGAAGGTCGATGGTTGATAAGTCAGCCTTGTTACATTCTCCTCTTTCAACGAGTACTCGTAGTTTCACAATCTTCAACTTTATGAGAGGAAATCTTTCTTTATATGTTTTATTTGCTGCTGGGTACACACATTGAAAGTCAGGCGACACCTGAAACAAACATATATCATAATGCTACAAACAACAACACACTTAAATATTAATTACCACGGTAGACCTTATGGCAATGTTAAAGTGAAAATGAAAATAATTATTAATTATTCTTCAATTTAGGTACTTTACAATGCACTTATGAAAATCAAAAAGAAACTATAGCGGGTCTGGCTGTATATAAACAGCGGCACTGATATTAAAAATGTTTATTTAAACAAATTGAACACAAATGGGTTATACAGACACAAGTCTAGCTAATATTTTAAAGTCTAGGTTAACAAAGTAACGAATGGGTATCGTAGGTCGGTGGCACGCGAGTACAGCGTGCTTACCATGCGGCGGTGCGCTGCCCACTGGCGAGAGCACTTGAAACGCTCCGCGGTGATACAAGATGGCGGCACACGCCAAGGTCTAGTTGACCCACGGTTTAGCTTATTAAGAAGCGAGCCGGGGTCTACCTCTAGTGGTTCTTACGGAAACACGCCGAACAGGCGTGTCGTCAAGGTCACGCGCTATAAAACTACTTCCGATTCTAACCCTACAGCTCCTACATAGATATTTTTTCAATACATACATCTTACAACTATCATGCATTTTTTTACTAAGATTATTGACATACAGTAGGTACGGTTACACCGTATGTAATTTAGATACATTAGATTACTTATACGGGACGTTACTATTGTCATACTCATACCAATAAAGTCTGCCGATGGTCAGTAAAGTATTTCGTTGATGGCAGATACCCACGTACTTACAAATCATAAATAAAATCGTAAATACCTATTTAAGAGATTAAGTTAAATTATCAGCTACTTATGCTATTACTTGTGTGCAAGATGGCGCGCGGCCGCGTGGTTGCCCAGTTAGACCGAATGTTTAATATAAATAGTGTTGTATGTAATGAGCTAAAGAAAAATTGTGCAACCTAATGAAGAGTTCAATCTGGAATGCATACAATTTTGCATTCGACAGTCCTGCGCATGCGTGTAAAATGGAATTGAAGTACAACATTACCTAAGTAATAAAAAATAATGAGTAGTTACTTACCAAGCAAGGTGTACAAGCCTTGCAGAAACCAATCTTGCAGAAACACGCCCACCTCGACACACATTCCTATTGAAAAACCACAACACTAAGCGCTTATTACACCGCCCGCGCTCCGTCACGTCCTCCACTTCCGGCATCCATTAGCAACTGACCTGTACAACGTCGTTCCGTTCCCCGCCTCCCCTCCATTCCGCGCATTTTGTTAATGCGTTAATGTAATTTTGTCAATTTTTTACATTGTCAATCTAACAATAAAACCATTTAATGCAGATACAAATGTGCTTTGTTAAGTAGTTGACTTTGTTGCCGTACTAATGTTAAACTTGTTAAATTCACAAAATTCAATTGTCAAGTCAACAAACCCAAAAATATTGTCTTGGTGACAAAATACGACTTGTTAATAGTTGTTGACTTTGTTGCCGTACTAATGTTAAACTAGTTAAATTCACAAAATTCTATTGTCAAGTCAACAAACCCAAAAATATTGTCTCGGTGACAAAATACGACTTGTTAATACTGCAATATATATTTGACAACAAAAACGTTGTGATAGTAAATAGACCCGCTTTGTTACAAATGCAATACTTATTGTGCCTACAGCAAAAAAAACCTGACAAAGCGTATTTTGTGACTTTGTTAGCCATTATTTTTCTCAGTGTGGATTCGCACGTGTTAGGAGTGTTGCAAATGAGGTAAACGTTTCTACGTCTACGGTTCGTCGGCGGTTAGAAGATGCAGGATTCCATTATCGCCAGCCGGCAAGGAAACTGAAACTTACACAGCGACACAAAGATGAGCGTTTGGAATTTGCGAACCAATACCGCCACTTTGATTTTGGAAGAGTGGTGTTTTCTGATGAAAAAACCTTTTCATCGAGTGAATCTGGTCGTTTAACTCTATATAGGATGAATAACACCCGGTATGAGCAGAGAAACATTGTTGAGGACAGATCTAGCGGCAGAATAAATGTGTTAGTCCACATGGAATGGGACCTTGTGGCGGAAATGAGTTATCTACAGAAATAAAATCTAGAATCATAGACCTAACTATTATTTCAAGAATCAACCTCCTAGCTTTTTTATTTATTTTATTATAATTTTTTAAAGTTGATCCATCGATATCTCCAGTTTCAAGAAAATTACAGATAAAGTTCGGAGTTCCAAAAACCTGCCTTATAGTGTGAAGTTATGTAGCTGATGGTATATTACAATTGACCATGATGTAATCTAACGGAAAATCACATAATTTGTACATGAGCTTTCCTACTTTGGGAGCTAGTGACGTCCAAACACAACAAGGTGCAAATTATCGACAAAGCATTGAAAATACAATAACTCCCAGATTCTACAATAGTTTTAGCTATTTTCGACTTTCTAGTAATTATATTTATTGGGGAAAATCAAACGTACAAATAAAACTAAAATATCTAAGATGCAACAGTTATTTTTATTTATTTTCTTCATTTCAATTTTTTTATGAAAAATAGACTCTTTAAACAAAATCCTTACACTTATTCATAATAACCAGAGCTCGGATTTTTGGTATACTCTTGGCTCGTCTCAATCGTTTTTTGTCAAGTTATTAAATTCGTCCCGTTCTGCTTTCGTCACTCATTCTTCCTTCGTCACTTTCGAGGGTCGACTATATCAACTTTGGTAATCTTTGTTGTTTGTCTATTTCTTATCCCGGCTCATTTCGGTATTCGTCAACATCTTCTTTGGGCATGTTCGATGTTAGTCTATGTTGTTATTAGACTCACGCGTTATTGGTGATTTTTTCCTCGGCACGTTCATTGTTGGTCCCATTCGGTTTTTGACAAGTTATTAATTCATCTCATTCTGCATTCGTCACTTTCCCTGGTAGTCTTTGTCATCTTAGGTCATATTTGTTGTTTGTCGTTACATAACTTCGTGTCTTAAATTCCTGATATTAACATATGAATTTCGCACCCGTTTGAAAAATATGTATATTATATTATAATATGAATATAAAAGTAAACTACAAAACTACTTACAAAGCAAAAACATATAAACACATTATAAAAAACCTGACCTAGGGTGCCGCCAGCAGCGGGGCAGGCCCTAGCTGCCGGTGGTTAGGGCTAACGAGAGGAACCGTCGGACTATCCGCGCCGTGTCCAAGACTTCTGCATCTGACCCTTGATCCAGCCACCTAGCGAGAGTCTCTCATGATGTTGGTCAAGACTTTTCACTATGAGACCGTTCGCTGAACTATCGGGACAACGATCGTCAAATCAACATCACACATGGCGGTTATCTCGTGAGCCAAGTATAGGTACTTACTGGACTTGTCCTTCTCGGCTTTCACGAGATTCTCATCATGGGGGATGGTGATGTCGACGGCCCGGCGTTGCGGTCGATCTATTATCACGATGTCAGAAACAACTTAATTATTATTATGCTATGCAATTTTTCTGTTGAAGTTGCCTAAAACAAAACAAAAACCTAAATAGTCAAATAACGAATGGGGCGAATATCGAACGAGCTTAATAGAGAATGAGTCCAACAATGAAAGATATAAATTCCAAAAGAGGCGAAATAAGAGATATACGAATTTAGAAATATTACCAAAAACGACAGGACAAATAACGTGTAAGTCTAATAACAACATAGACTAACATCGAACATGCCCCAAGAAGATGTTGACGAATACCGAAATGAGCCGGAATAAGAAATAGGCAAACAATAAAGATTACCAAAGTTGATATAGTCGACCCACGAAAGTGACGAAGGAAGAATGGGTGACGAAAGCAGAACGGGACGAATTTAAGAACTTGTCAAAAAACGATTGAGACGAGCCAAGAGTATACCGGATTTTTCACGGCAAAACAAAACACTAGCGTAATTTAGCCAGTGCTTGAAATATTATTTTATCGATATCGATAATTCAGAACTAGAAGAAATAAAAGTCACCAAATAAAATTAATATGTAATAAAACTAATAAAAACATTTGTATAAAGTTACTATATATTAGAAACAGACGCAATTTCTTCTTCTAAATCTACGTCAGTACACACAGCAGCACAAGACATTTTATTTGGGTAATAGTGATAGGAGTAGATGATCATTATCTTTTCAACATTCTCTGGGAGTAAACAGTTGCGTTTATCACTATAAATCCATTTATGTACACTAAATGTACGTTCAACTTCAGTTGACGTCAAGGGAGCAAATTTATAGAATTCATTATCAGTTCGGGTAATATTTTCAGATATGTCTCTTAAAATTTCGTAATCAGGATTTCGTTCGAGCACGGCTTCAAATTTACGTATCACTGGTAAAAGTTAACTCCAGTTTACGTAGCAACGAACAGTATCCAGAATGAGGAAGGATTCCGCAATGGATAAAGTCGAACATTGCAATTGTTCTATTGAAGAGGCTATTACTTCGTAGTTGTCGCGAATGAAATTTAACTCCGGTCGTAGTTTGCGTGTTTGAAAACATTTTTTTGCAGCTCTTATAGCTGCCGAGTCATTAGCAAGTATGGAGACGACATCACGTATTTGCTCATAGTATTGAGCGTAATATACCGCAGCAGATATCCAAGTTCCCCATCTGGTGATAATTGGCTCGGGAGGTAGGGGAATGGACGGATATTTTGCCTTAAAAAGGCGTACACGTTCTGGAGATTTTAGGAATATCTTTTTGACATTCGATATCAACCCATCCACACCTTTGAAATTATCTCGCACTTCTTCGGCAACCCGGTGCAGACCATGAGCTAAACACGTAATGTGTTTCATACGAGGAAACGTTGCTTTTAAAATACGACCGGCTTTAAGCATATATGCAGCACTATCTGTGCAAAGTAAAAGCAAATTGTTTACGTTGTCATTGAAGGAATTTTGAAACAAAAAATTTAATTGGTTTATTATTAGGTTTGCTATTGTTTCCCCATTTACCTTCTCTAAAACCTTCGACCCCAAAAGATAAAATTGCTTAGAACAATTTTTTTGCAAAGACCGAATCACCACGTTTGTCACACATTTTCCCATGAAATCTGGTGTTTCGTCTATAGATATCCACAAATAATTGGTTTTGTTTACCTCTCTTATACCCTGTATAGTTTTTTTGTACACGAGATTTAAATAAATTTTTCGCAGGGTCGATTCGTCCGGTAAAGAAGTCATAGAGCAGTCGCAACATAAATACTTGTTAAAAAAATGACGAAAATTATTGTTGTTGACTGTTGCCCATGGTATGTTGCATGAAATAAGAAAAATAATTAAATCGAAATAAAATTGATGTTTCCTATTTGGTTGCCCCGAACGGTAATTGTGGCGGTTGCTTTTCACATGATTCTCAATATTGCATTTCTTCAGTTTTAGATGCATATCGCACATAGAGCAGTATATAGTGGAGGTCACTTCATTATAGACTAACTCAGGGTGATTTTCAATCCACGTTTTGATCCGATCTTGTACATTACTCATTTTTGTATTAATTGATACCTTGCAATATTAAGTTATTATACGTATATCCAACACGTCGGATTCAATGCGTTGCGAAATAAATAATACCTAGATGCAATTTACGTTTTATACGTAATGAAATGACAGTTAAAGTGTGAATGTCATATGTCATGTGAGATGAAATTTGCAGTTGTTTCTATCATTTTAAATGAGGTGGTATAGTTACTTCGTTCTAAGTTGTACATGCAGACCTACCTCTTTGTTGCTCGACTATGGCAAAGCTAAAATGAAAAGTTATTTTATTACTTATACAGGATGTCCGGTAATTAATGCACAACCTTCTAACCCCCAGTAGGTCACCTTAGACTGGTCAAAAGTATTGATTTTGAGCTCTAGTAAGTCTCCTGTTTTTCGAAATTTTCGCACGTTTGTTAGTTTTTAAATTTTGACATTCACACTGATAGGTGTACCATCGAATAAAAAAAGAAAAAATGTACTGAGGCAATACCTGTCATATACTCTAGTAAGACTCGATAGGTGTCGATAAAATAATATTTCAAGCACTGGCTAAATTACGCTAGTGTTTTGTTTTGCCGTGAAAAATCCGAGCTCTGATAATAACGTCATAAAGTTTACATATATCAACATAATTATCAACCTCACAAACATAATTTGCCTTAAATCTAAAAGTTTTAACAATTTTTACTTATGTAGGAACGGTATCCTTTTCGCCATACTTCAGAGAAAAGGGACCTTATGGGAGACACTAAACCCAATTATGTAATTAAAACATGAAATATCAATATTTTAGTGCAATTCTGCCATAATTTTACTTGCAACTAATTTAACAGTGACATTAGAGATCAAATATATATTTCTTAATCGGTTGGATTTCAAATCAACGATGAAAAACTTTAGTAAGAAGGAGAGATTTAATAAAAGGGCCCTTACGGCGGCCTTCAGTAAAAGTGATCTAAAAAGCCTCGTTTGTTATATTTTTAAGGACTCTTTTCTTTAATATCTCTTTCTTTTGTGATGCACTCAAACCAGCGAACTCGTTTTTGTTACTATCAGCGATGGGAAGAGACTCTACAGCGGGCGTTTGGGACTTCAACATGTGTAGTGTCGTGTCAAATATTGTTGAATACGCTTTAGTACGCTGGTTTTCGGGCATGCACTCTAATTCGAATGCCACGATTCTTGCAAAATCTTCATTTCGGGGGTCAGACAGAGTGCGATTACAATTTATTTCTGGCAAATCACGTGTATTATAATATATTTCCTGTAGTATACTCTTATCTTCTTGGCTCCATACTCTAAATGTTATTCCAGCCTCACGAGTTTGTGCGGTTTTTGGCTCTGTTATAGAAGCATTATATAGTTTAGTTTGTTATTTTAGATTTTTGCTCATCTAATAATAATAATAATAAATACTCTTTATTGCACACCTCATACAGTTACAAGCACAAATTTTACAATAAGATAAATTTAGGTAGAGGTAACAACAGGCGGTCTTATCGCTAATGAGCGATTTCTTCCAGACAACCTTTGGGTAGTGGAGACTAGAGAAAAACAATAAGCATCTAATCTAATTTCCTTTTTTTACAAAAGTATAAACCGTTACGCATCTGGTTTCGATGGCCAGATTCACCACAATAGCCACAAGTTGGAGTTTTGCGTTTAGGAGCTACATCTGGGGCGGATGGCTGTTTGACATTACCACCTGGATTAACTAGCGTTGGCGTACATTGGGACACTGAGTCGGGATGAACTGTACTAACGGCAAGTTCAACTTGCTCCTGCGAGTGCCCGGATTGTTCGGATGCAGTTAATGCTAGGGGATCGTTATTAATAACCAAATTTGGTTGCGGGCAAAGTATGTCCTGCGATTCCGGGGGCACAAAGGGCCTTATTTTTTCGAATAAATACTTCTGTCTTTCAAAAGAAAGACCTTGTGGCTTAATTTCGGTCGGCATTCTATCCCCAAATGTGTTTTCTTTAAATACCACGTGCTCATAGTACTCAGCGCCAGTGCAATTTGTTGTGCAGTGCAGTTGCCCTTTTGTTTCCGAGTTAGTTTTCAAGTGACAAAATGATTTTAATTTTGGAATTTTTGTAGGGTTTGCATCTGCAAAGAATTTGATCCAGTCATAAGTCTTTCAAATTGAATTTCACTTTGAAATTGCCGACAGTTGCAAATCGGTTTTATTATTGTATTCAAGTAATAATAATATTGGTCAACATAAAAATATTAATTTAGAAAGGTATAGTATGCAATCTACATATAGGTATGGTATGGTACAGTCTGTACAAACAGCAAAGTTATTTCCTTTGCATTATTCCTATGCGAAAATGCAAAAGGAATATATTTATCGACTGTACGTAATTGCCAGATGTTAATAAGGACCCAAAAAATAGTAGTTTATGTAACTGTTACGTAATAAGGGTCCTTAAAACATGAGTGTGGTTTTATGAAACGAGCCGCAGGCGAATTTCATAATAAGATCACACGAGTGTTTTAAGGCCTAATAACGTACAGTTGCATACACTGCTTTATCTACACTCATATTATTTATCCTAAATGCCGTATTCCGAAACCATAGAATGGCCGCCATTGCACCGCCATGGCCAACTCGATTGTGCCGGCGGTCGCGCGGGCGCGTGTCGGGCTGTCGGCGGCCGCGCGGGAGCGTGCAGGTGTACATTATGTTATCAAAACTCATAACACATTAATAGTTGAGCATGTAAAGTTAAAATTACGTTACTGCCACACATAAAAAGCTTATCATAGTAAAATCGGTTGTGGTAATGCTAGCCATTGCCTACCGTTTTTTAACACGTTTTAGAGGACTTACAATGTGAGTGTAGATAAAATATTTTATTGTATAATTAAATCATCTCGCCATAAGGTCCCTTTTCTATTAAATTTAACAGGGATTTAAAACCCTTAATTATTGACCTATATCAAAGTGAGTTAATTGAAAAGATACTATTAATAACGTTCTTTTTATTAAAGCAATAAAAGAAAAAAACGATTTTCTGACACATTTCACAAAACTTAGATTATCTCAGAAACTAAATCCCGCCATAAGGTCCCTTTTGATTTGGATCGTCACAAATGTTGGTTTTTGGGGTTGGATGTCCGCTGCTGGACCAGGAGAACTTGTAGAAATCGGTGGGCGTCTAAACAGCCAAAAATACGTGGATATACTGAACGACACTCTAGTTCCGACGGTGAAGATATTCTATCCAGATCTGCCTTTCACCTTCGTGCAAGACAACAGTTCTGTGCACACGGCTCGCTACACGGAGGCTTGGTTCCAGGAAAATCGCGGAAACGTTACGAATTTACCGTTTCCCCCAAAAAGTCCAGACATAAACCCCATAGAAAACCTATGGGGTTTAATGGTTCAAGCTTGGGACGAAACAACAATTCGGTCAGCTCGAAATATTAGACAGCACGTTTATGACACGTGGGAGTCGTTTAGAGGAAGCAACCATTGTGAAAGCATGGTGCGATCAATGGGAAGCCGTCTCCAGGATATTATAGATAATGATGGCGGACATACACGTTTTTAAGTGAATTTTAGTTCTGTTACATTAGTTAAGTTAAAAGTATGTGTTTCCGTTAAATATAAGTTTGTTTTTTTTTTAAATAGTTGGCTTATAACTAATAAATGGTGTCTAAAACAATATAATTTTTATTTGACTATATTAAATATCGCCGATATACTTACTCAACCTCGTATCTGCAACAATGATTTGATAGAAATGTCAGGTAACTGATCAGTTTTTGCCCTTATCACGTTGCAATAAGGTGCACAATTATCATTTACTTTTGTTTTTAACAGTACAGACGTAATTATGATGTAGTCAATTATTATTTAGTTTTGAAACAGATTTGTCACTTCGTTTCTGTGTCCGTTGTTGTTATGATCATTTTCTTTTGACTAATTAAAACTTCAGTTAAAATTGACATTTGGAATAATTTGTTATATTTGGGGCGTCATGCAAGAAGGTGTTTTGAAATGCTGATTTTGATCACTTACTTTTGCTGTTGACTGTACCTGACGAAGAAGCTTCAGCAGTAGATAAGGTAGTTCATTACCTACCTGGAGTTCGTCATAAGGGGAAACCCATGCGTATTGTCTATGATGCTAGCTCCAAGAGCAGCAAGGACAGCAAGAGCTTAAACGAGTGTCTATACAGAGGACCGCTCTTACTGGAAGACCTCACAGGTTTACTTATAAAGTTTAGAATTCACAAGATAGGACTATCATCGGATATAGAGAAGGCTTTCTTACAGATGGCACTACATGAAAAGGACCGAGACGTGACTCGTTTCCGTTGGTTGAAGGACACGTCGAAACCATTGTCGCGGGACAACATTCTATACCTTAGGTTCTGTAGAGTTACTTTTGGCGTTATCTCGTCACCGTTTTTGCTTAATTCCACTATTAAGCAACACCTGTCCAACGCAGAAGATCAGCAAGTCAGACAGAAGGCAAACGACATATATGTGGACAACTTTGTCTCGGGCTCGGACTCTACCAAGGGAGCACTGGAACTCTACAGAAATCTAAAAGGGACCTTTCAGGATATTTCTATGACACTTAGGGATTGGAGTTCCAACTCAAAGGAATTCATGCAGAAGATTCCAGATTCATGTAAAGATGAAAAGGTAAAGGTACTTGGTTTAGAATGGGATACCAAAAAGGATACTCTTCAATTAAAAAACAACTTACAGGAAGAAGCCATTACAAAAAGAGGCGTATTGAAGACTGTCGCAACTGTCTACGATCCATGTGGTTACGCTGTACCTTATACTCTGCCAGGGAAACTCTTTTTACAGCAGCTTTGGAAGGAAGGAGTATCTTGGGACTCGCCGCTGTCAAATAAATTGAAAGAAGAATGGTTAAACATCCGAGAGGGCCTGAGTGCCATTGGGGAAGTGTCGGTGGACGGAAGTCCTATGGACCGACAGCCAGATTGTCACAGAATGGTGCAAAACCAGCAAGTTGTTGCCACCCTTCGTAGCCAGGAGGATTCAAGAGATCAAAACCAATCAAGACCTGGAGATCAGATACATTCATCGGAGTTAAATCCAGCTGACATCGGGACGAGACCCACTTGTTCGAGAGAGGACAGAGTAAGATGGCTAACAGGCCCACACTTCATTATAGAAGATCCAGAGAAGTGGCCTGTTAGATCTAGCAGTGGACCAACCTCTTCTCTCTTGGCCGGGGAGGGTCTCGGGAATCAAGAAAATGAGGATCGGATGGAAGTGGATATAGAAACCAGTCCGATGGAAATGAGCTAAGCCGGAACTTAGGCTTATTTAAAGACATTGATGACCTACTGAGAAGTAAAGGTCGCATGAAAAATGCAGAATGGTCATTTGATAAAAGATATCCTATACTTATACCGAGAAATTCAGACTTCACAAATGAAATCATAATGAAGACGCATAGAGAAAATATGCATGTTGGTGTGGAACATACGCTAGATAGGATCAGGCAAACATACTGGATACCTCAAGGTAGAATGCAGGTACAAGCAGTCCTCAAGAAATGCCCAGAGTGCAGAAAGCATGACGGAGGACCTTATAAACTACCTGTAACTCCAGCTTTGCCTGAGGAAAGAGTAAATTACAGTTCTCCTTTTACATATGTAGGGACAGAATACATGGGACCTCTCCTAATCAACAACGGGAACGGCAACTGTAAAAGGTGGATAAGTCTATACACCTGTCTGGCCGTGCGAGCCATACATCTAGAAGTAGTGCAGGATCTCACTGCGGAAGAAGGTTTACTTGCCTTGAGAAGGATGGTATCCACAAGAGGAGTACCTAGTCTGATCGTGTCAGACAATGCGGCTCATTTTAAGCTACTCTCCGAGATACTGCAGAACCAATATTGTCTAGAGAAAGAAATAAAATGGAAATTTATACCACAATTAGCACCATGGCATGGTGGATTCTATGAGAGAATGGTAGGCATGGTTAAGATTTGCTTGAAGAAAACGTTTCAGAAACACCTATTGAATGACAGTCAGCTTGAGACAGTGGTAAAAGAAATACAAGCCATTTTGAACATGTACTCATCATGTACTCAAACCATCGGATTTTCTTACCATGAGAAAATGCATCATTATGGAAACGTCAGATCAAGATCCTACTACTTCTCAAGGAACTGTGACTAAAGAAAATTTGATTCAAGGCTGGAAGAGAGCACTTGTAATTTTAAAGGAATTTAAAAACATGTTTGAAAACAGGTATCTACCGAGTTTAAGGGAAAGATACTCTCATAACCCTAAGGAACCAAGGGTGACATCTAAGTTAACTCCCACTATTGGTCAAATCGTACAGATTAAGGGAGATACAAAAAATAGAGTAAACTGGAAAGTGGGAAGGATCGTCTCATTGCTGAAGGGTCCAGATGGACTGTGTAGAGTTGCCAAGGTAAAAGTAGGAGATACGGAGTATACCAGGTCTCTCGCTCATCTCTACCCATTAGAGATAGAAGAAGAGGAAAAGTGCAACCCAACATCATCAAGAGAAGATACCTTAGAAGAACCCGTACAGGTTCCAGATCTTTCACTTCCGCCAAGTAGGGATGGTGCGATAGTGGAAGCACCTATCGAAGAAGTCACCGAACCTTCTGCAACTGCAGGGAGTACTCAAACAGCTAATCGCTGTGAACCGGTTGAGGAAGTTAGCCCGCCTCATGACTCTCCACTCTCGGAGAGGTGTACGTCTCAATTAGTAGAGCCTATTTCGAACATAAATAATTCTAAGTCTATATTAAATATTACCTGAATTCAATGCGGTCGTTGAATCAGAGCCACTCACATATCCTGAGCTTAACTCACATGAACTACTGGAGGTAGAGCCTCCAACCTCAGACCTCGACTCCAGACCGAAGAGAGCTGCAGCTCTTCGTGCCCTTGAAAAAATAAAAGAATGGACCAAGAGCCTGGTCGTGCTGTTCCTGCCTGTGGTGGGGAGTGTCGCGAAGGACGCGAATATGGACACATCCGTAACTTGACTACGGCAACACTTAACAGCGCCACCTGGTGTGGGCAGTGGTAAGTAAGTCCAAACCGCAACGGTTAGTAATTAGTTCCAAGATGGCGCGAAGTGTGTAGCACGGTTACAGTGAAAGTGCGAGTCAACGTGAGGATGTGTCTATATTCGCGTCCTTCGCGACAAGGAGATCGTCAAATAAAGAATAAGTGATTTTTTTAACCTTTCACTTAACCAACAGTCGTTGTTATTAAGCATACCGGAAGAAACATTTAAGTAAAATGTGTAGGTACCTGAAAATAGCGCCATCGCGATTATATCAAAATGCAACTAGGTACAGGTACACAATAGTGTTGGAGGATGTGTGGTTTGTATTTGCAACCTCAGAGAAATAAACCAATGGAGTGGTAATTGTCAGGCGTCCCCCTCTGCCAAAAGTACAAGACCACTGGTCGTAGCGGTTATATAAAACTAGTTGTCGCGCGTCAAACGCCATTCAATGAATGTCAGTCAGCCCGGAACGATCTGAGGTAAAAATGCCGAATTGCTGCGTGTTTTCATGTAAGAAAAGATCTGAATTATCTAATTTACATAAGGATAACGTTTCTTTTCATCTGTAAGTATAATTACGTCTAAATATCATCAAATAGTGCACGAAATTAGCAAAAAACTAAAACATAGGCACTTTTAATTTCTGACTCAGGTATCACTGTACCTAACTGGTAAGTTTTAGTGATGGGACAGCACAAAAATAAATGTCGATATTAACATTAGCAGTATGTTATACTTTTTATTTATAATAGAAAATTAAGAAGAGATAATAGAAATAGAAACACAAATTGGAAAAGAAGAGATAATAGAAATAGAAACACAAATTGGAAAGAGATGCCCATTACAATCAAAATATCAACTGCGAAGGACTCTGGAACATCACGATGTCGCTAGTGACTGATTCATCATTGTTCATTACAGTGAAAAATTCACTGGTGGATAGAGGAACGTCTAGTGTAATTGGAAGCACATTGGAACGGTAATCTAAACACGTGGGTTCGAATCCCGTGATGTTCCCGAGTTCTTTGCAGTTAAATGTTTCACTGTAATAGTTATTTGTTTCCAATTTGTAGTATTTTCCACTAAATTTAAAAGCAAATACACATCAAAATATTAAATTGATGATATAAAAAATATTCTAAATCAGCTTGCAAGATTTGTCCTGAACAAATAGACAAACTAACTTACGTAGAATACTAACATTGTGAGTAATATGCTGGTAGAAAAACTTAATATTTAATCACACTTAACATTATAATTTTATCAATAGCTAAACCTTATACTTGGTAAAGAAACAAAAATATATAACTAACCTACGATCAATGTTTCTCTGCGTCCGTAGGAAACACCTTAGACAACCCTACACGTAATCCCTGGGTGGTGCTAAAAGAGTTACAAACTTGGCAGCTCTACTGTCTTACCTGGACCTCGCAGCACTCAATGGATTTTCTTCATCATCTGCTTTCCCACTACCCTAGGGAAGAAATGCCTATCTATATCCAGTGACATGTAGGCACACGATAAATAAATCTACGATAAAATGTGACATTTTCTAGTCAAAGGTACATCATTATCGGTTGTCAATAAGGCGTTACCATAAAAAAATCATTTAGAAATTAACTCTATTAACAACCGACAATGCTGTACCTTTGACTTGAAAACGTCACAAATATCGATACTTAAGTATATTATTATCGACGCGTTCCTCGCACTGTGTACGTTTACTTAAAGATGACATTATCTCGTTCACGGACAGGTTGTCTGTGCCTGTGTTTATACTTGTGTGAGTATATTTTATGCTAGTGTTTGATAATTTTATCGTGTGCGTGTGTAGCGACGTCAATGGAAAATGCATTAGTGTTAACAGTATTTGTGTGCGTTTCCTCGTCCCCCGCGCCGAAATTGGCAGGCTTTTTCTGATAGAAATGAGTGCGCATCTCGCATCCGGTTGGTTTAATTATCAAAGTTTGCAACTAAAGGCAAATTTTCCAGATAGGTAATTGAATTATCCGATGTTCTCCCGATGCGGTCTTATCCCAACGCACTTTACCGTCCTCATTGAAAGCGTTTTAGACCATCTCTAATTGCGTTATATATACTAAAAACCTGGATTTTTCAGAGCAGAAGAGGACATAAAACAAATTAGTTACAAATAATATTATCTTCAGTTAAGTACATTTTATTTCAACTTTTATTTTGAAAGACTTGACACGTACTTGACACATAGAAATATAACCGCCATGATGAATGCTTATTTTGGATATTTAAAATAAAACATTATAACTGTGCGATTATGATACTGTAGGTAATGGCGTGCGTTGGCCAAGTCGTTTTATATTATAACTAGGTAACTTTAATTATTTCGTCATTGATTACCTATATACAATAGAAACTTTAATTAAGTAAGTACACATAAAATGAAATTATTATCAAAGCGCCATCTTACTGTAAAAGACCGCGATTGTTTGACTATTTAAACATGTCAACATTGAATTGTCATAGACTTCACTCATAGTTCATCTCAAGTCTACTAGATGGCAGAAGCGGAAGCTGCGATTATAAAAACGCAAAATGCAGTCGTCAACCGTGATACCCGCCACCTTCAGACTAGAATTGATAGAAGAACCTTGTAAAGTTACAAGGGACATAACGTAATAGCTATATTATTTAAGTAACCGTTGCATAATAGGGCAGATGCCCCGGTTGTGGCCACTGTGCCGGTATTGGCCATTTTCAACTTTGTTAAGGTATAGAGAAATTTACAAGTCTATGGTAGGTATTTAAGGTGTTTTATTAATTTCTACTTGCTAAAAGACGTGACCCATTTTAACTCTTTGAGTGACTCCTATTGCCTTAAATATATTACAAATACATGCCTGAAATAAATAAAAAAACATTAGATATCTACCTAAATAAAAATACCAGTAGCAGTCCAATTTTACGCTGTATGCATTAAGATGCATTACTTTCCAAGAAGTTGCAAGGTGGTCACTAGCTTATCTTTGTTCTAATATTGCACTGACATTTAACAAAAGTATTCTGCCTACCAAAATTATAGTCGGTCATAAATTTACCTTAGTGTTTAGTTACTTTGGCATGGACAAAAGATAGGGATATAAAGGGCGGTGGCGACGTGAGCAGTAGCTCAGAAAGGTGATGTTTTGGTTGACAATTGTGTTAAGAACAGAGGAAGCAACAGGTTGCTTTGTTGTAATTTTTGTAATGAAAAAGCTTGAAAATAAAATCAATACCATCGAACAATGGGCCTGTTGCGTAATATAAGGGCGCTTACAGGTTGAAATGTGCATATTAGGGTTCTGTAGACAGAACAGCAAAAAAACTGAATCCTTATTATAGTTTCGTATGTCACAGGCATTTTAGTTAGAAACTAAAACCTTTCAAAATATACATGAGAATATTATTCTATTCGTCTCATTTGGCGTCTTTGATGAACCGTTAGTTATTTTTGTAGTTAAACCCATTAAATAAGTGTTAAAAGTTGCATTATTAGTTTATAAGGTGCTAACATCTTGTATATGGTGCTAACAAATTAAGTACAAATATTTTAAGAGAACTTAACTTACACCGAAATAATTAACTTTAAATATAAATTAAGAAGACTTTTTATGTGATTTTTGTGTATATATTTTCCGAACAAGATAAATAAATTAAAATTCTGTCCAAACAGAATCAGTCACCTGTGCTGACAAGGTGTTTAATACTTTCTGTCAAGTGACATTTGTCATAGATTTCATGAAAATTTCTTCTAAGACTGGTCACGCGTTATGACGCTGGCAACATAGGGTTGTCTTTTTAAAAAAAATGGCATTTATTACAAGAGCGAGGAGCAAGAAGTGACAGGGTTTGACTTACGGTGTCAAAGAGAGTCAACACGCAGGCTCTATCGCATGTATGTCTAATCTGAGACAACTTCAAATACATTGACATTTATTTAGGCAAGCCAGGGTGGCCAGTCGAGTGATAGAGTTAAGAGACAACCAAGGAGGTCTTATTACTGATTATTGTTTATCTCATGAACATGCTGGTTTTACGTAGCAAGTTTTCCAGCTTCCTGCAAAAAAACATCATATAACCTATCATGTTTCATACTTAATCCTTTCACTGCCAAAGACGTCAAATCATGCGTACGGAATGTCGTGCCCTGGCCGATGCTTCGTTTGAGCGCCTACGAAGGCGACTCGTTTTAAGATTTTTACTAGAAGTAAAAATCAGTGATTACTTCAATTAAAATCACTATAACATTAGACTAAACTTTATTTAAATTTAAAAATAAATGTGCGCATCGAAAGGCATTGGTCTAGGAAAACTTATGTACTGTAAAATATTGTATTGACATCAGAATTCAAATAAAATAAGCATATATTTTTCTTTCCGTTAACTTTTTTTAAATTTTAAATTTAATTGATATTATAATATAAATATCACGATGGTATTTTACATTATATTACTTCGGACCGGACCGCGCTGCCATACACAAACGGATCGTGGACAAGTGCGACACACGTTACGGAAATTACATAATTTAATCTGATTTGATAAAAATAAGAATTATTTCGGGTTGGACTCGATATTTGGAAAATTAAAAAACTACTTTTCGGTAAATTAGCACTTCTATAGTTTCTATGCACATGTGGATTTTTATCCACAGAGCACTTGTAAAAAAATAAATTCGTATGGGTCCATTTATAAAAAGCGTAGGTGATGATAAGTATATGGTTTCAGGTACACGAGAAGCTGTAATAATGTTTCTTCACATTGTTCATAATTTTTTTGTGCTATGATTATAATTATGTTATGTTATGAACTGGAACTTATTTATTCTGGTTATTTTCATCAATTGTGACAGTCATTATAAGTAATTTGGCGATTTTCGCGACTGGCGTTTACGCTTTTATTCGAATACAATATTGAATCTGTACATCGTATGACGTAAGCGCCAAATGGTAACTATCTCAATTATTTCGTTCATTTCATATGCCGCTATGTAAAAAGCTTACAACGCCGATTTGGATGAGCTCCATTGCAAATCGTTGTTTTTATAGTTTTTAACTTGGCTGTTTTTGAATTTTTTGGGTAAGGTAAAACCAGTCGCCCTATTCCAGTTGGAGACAAGTGAATTACAAACAATAATTACAGTGGGGTGGGGGGTGTAAGTAGGAAAGTAAGGCGAGGGCAGAGGCGGGTAATGGATGCCGCGCTCTGGTTTGTCGCCGCAGCCAATCGGCTCGCTTTCGTTTTCGGCAGAGCTAGCTAGGGCCGGGGGACACTGGCCTTCACAAATACACTACACTACACACCAATCAGTATAAAAATACGCAATAAATAGGTGCTTCTTTAAGAATTAGGTATAGAAGGTAATGATTACATATAAACATATGAACCTAATTTCCCTTAAGCCGGAACTTTCAGGTGTCCCATAAACAATATTTCTATTCATTAGGAAGTATCTACCATAATTAGGTAAATAGTTTTAAAAACTACCACTTGACTATGGATATTTTGGTTGTATTTGTTTTATTTTGGTATACTCACATATATTTTAGCGCCATAAATTAGGTATTCGATGGAATGAAAGCAGACGTTTTGTTACATAAATTACCAATAAATTTCAGTTTATGTATTAGTACCAGTTATAATATAAGTATAGTTAGAATATAATTATAAAAAAATGGAATTATCAAAACGGCGAATGAATATCTTCACAGTTTTGTTTACTTTTTTCTTCGCAAGTGTGATGAAAAGCATTGAGCGTAAACCGGGTGGTAAGAATACCTATTTTAAACTCTCGTCATGAAAACCACTCCAGGCCGCAGTTATTTTATTTATCGTATGGCTACATGCCACTGGATATAGATAGGCATTTTTACCCTGGGGTAGTAGTAGTGGGAAAGCAGATGATAAAGAAAATCCAGTGAGTGCTGCGAGGGCCAGTGCAGCTGCCAAGTTTGTTACTCTTTTAGCACCACCCAGGGATCACGTATCGTATAGGGATGTCTAAGGTGTTTCGTACGGACGCAGAGTAACATTGATCCCCAGTTTAATGCAGTGCAATCGATAAAGAAAATCGCGCTGTGTATGAGATCTCTGCGCCCTGTATGCCCGGACCCCGCCGCAGCGATTCCGAATTGTCGGAAACGGTGTCGCGCGCTCCACTTCCATTTTGGGTTAGCTTCCTCCGCTGATTGCCCGCGGCCCGCGGCGGACTAATTGTAGGCCTTCTTGTTAACTATCATTAACTACCAAGGCTTTTATGGTCACCGTAACTACCTACATACGTCTTTCTAGCAAGTAAGATTTTTTAAGACGTCCGAACTAGTAAAGAAATTATACTACCATTCGGGCATAATTTTTTTTTAAACTATCTAACTAAAGGAACCAATTTTTAAATGTGGTATAAACGAAATTATGTTATATAATAAAAATAACGTGACGTTGAATAAATTAAAGAAACAATTATCATAGAAAAGCATTGGAGTCCTTTATTGCCACACATGTTTAACATCTTTTAAAATTACTAGATAATGTTTTAAAATAGGGTGGTTGTTTTCTTTAACCATAGTTTTACTTATCAACAAATGTGCAATTGGACAAGCTTTTGTACGAAACAATACGCATGAGCTGAGAGAAAAAAGTCTACGTGTTGAACGATATTGTAGCGGTAGGTAGTAAAACAACTGCCACTGCGTCTTGAAGGGTTCGTCCGTAACCATGCTGTAACGCAATATGTACCAATAATGAAGTATAGATAAATTAACGAGAGCATGGAATTGCATATGTAGTAGTATTGTATGTTTACAGGCATTCTATATTTGAATTTTCTATTTTCTCGTACTATCAGCATAAAAAGAGGTTTGTTATATATTGAAGAAGTAAATACCAAAATAATGTCAGTGTCAAATTGTGAATATTATTTACGTTGTGCATATATTTTTACGTCTGATTGTATTCTCACAATTATCAGAATAATTTTGTGTCAGCCCGTACAACTAAGTGTAAGTTACATAATTTTCAAAAAATATGGCAGTGAGTAATTTTGGTCCGATTGGGAGTCAAAGTAAGCAAATTATTTTTAACTGTTATAAATTAGTATTTTGTGCAACAGGTACATAATAAGGGTTCTTAAGATTCGAGGGTCGAAGTTACAAAATGAGGCGAAGCCGAATTTTGTAATAACAGACCCGAGAATTTTAAGACCTAATTATGTACCGTTGCACACGAAACTTTTTCTACGACAGTAGCAAAAACGTAATTAATAAATAATTTTAAAGTTCACGAGTACATAAATCAATTTTGTTTTAAGATTTTTCTATCAACTAATAACTCTTACTTTTGTGCCGAAGTCTTCGGATATTCACTGTGAAGTTTTCTTGTCACTTATTTTATGAAAATTAACATAAAAATTCTTGATATTAACGTAATATACGAGTTTAAATACAAAAATTAAGCCGTACATTGTGTTGAAACTTTTTAAATATTAACTTTTTGACTAAATGTCATAGACAGACCACGAGTTGGTTTTCAATTGCAAAAAAATATGGCTTCGTTCAAGTAACTCTCAATGCAAAAGTTTACATTAAAGTACTATTATGCTTTTCATAAATATGAAAACTAAATTATTTAAGATATTAATACTTTAAAAAAGACATGATAATGTTTTTATCATAGTTTGTGCAAAAATAATTTCAAGTATATATCAATTTGAAAATATAATTTATATTGTAAACAAGAACGAACCCTTTTTAGACATGGCACCTGGAAGTCAGTGTATTAAAAAAACAAAAACAGTTGCACAATATGTTTTGTGTGACTGCTAGCAGTTATAGAAAGTACCTATAGACAAATAGACTTTAGCGCCTTCACTTAAATGATGTAGTTTTAGATACCACTATCAGTCATTTAATTGGCATATAGAAGTGCTGGAGTAGAAAAACATATTTTGAACTTGAACTGAAGAAAAATTTAAATTCCCCTTACACCGCTGCCCAGTTAGTTGAAAAAGCTACAGGTGTTTGTCTCTCTACTGTTTATAACATTGTGTCTGAGAGCAATAGTGAGAAATTCGCAACAACAAAGAAATTCACCTCCCCGAGAAATAAAAAGTTACGTACTTGTCCGTCATCAGCAGTAGACGATTTTGATCAGGAAGTCATCCGGAGAACTATGTATATACAATTTTCATCTGACCCATAAGCAATTTCCAACCTTAAAGGCACTCCACTGTGTGTTAAAATCCGATATAGATTACAAATTTGGCATTTCCACCTTACGAAAACAAATACAAAAATTAGGATTTAAATGGAAAAAGACCGAGGACAACCGAAAAATATTAATGGAAAGACACAACATACGACTGCTAAGAATAAATTACCTTACCAAAAATGCCGAATATCGGTCTGAAGATAGACCACTAGTTTATACTGATGAAACCTACATCCACACTTCACATGTGTCCGGAGAGGCTTGGACCGATGGAACAGAATTTGGTGTAAAAAACAAATCAGTACAGGCCAGCGGTTAATAATCGTGCAGGTAGGAGGAAAAGATGGTTTTATTCCCAACGCTTTGTTAATGTTTAAGGCAAACCAAAAAACGGGAGATTACCATGACCAGATGAACTTTGTCAACTACGAAAAATGGTTAAAAGAAAAATTAATACCGAACCTTAAACCGAATAGCGTACTTATCGTAGATAATGCGTCCTATCACAACAAACTTTTGAATCGTGCTCCAACGTCAAATTCTCATAAACAAGAAAAAATGGATTGGTTGACAGAACACAACATTTCGTATAGCCCGTTGATGTACAAAACCAGTTTGTATGATTTAATGAAACAAAATAAAGAGCGGTTTCGTGAGTACCATATAGATGCAATTTTAAAAGAACATGGCCACTCCGTTTTACGATTGCCACCGTATCACCCGACATTCAATCCGATCGAAAATATTTGGTATGGTAAAAGGATATGTAGCGAAAAGAAACGTTTCATTAAACATGCAAGGCATTATGAGTTTAGAAACTGAACGAATGAATACTATTACTGCTGAGGACTGGGAAAATATTTGTCGCCATGTCGAAAGTGAAGAAAATAAATATCGATGTCAGGAAGGGGAAATGGATCGAATTTCAAACAATCTTATTATCAATACTTGTGACAGCTCAGATGAAGAACATGATAGCGACTAAAAGCAAAAAACAGAGGACTACTACTTATTCCATTTCTTAAGGGTATGTTATTTTATTAAATTAAGAGAAAATTATTCTCCTTTTGTCGCAAACGGTACAACCACTACAAATGCAATTCCATGATCTTAATAATTCATCTATACTTAGTTAATCGATTATTTAATGAATTTGCGTACAGTTATAGGCGTGTTGAATCTGCATCATCACATTAACAAATCATAATCATATGCTGGCCATGGCGTGCTGAAAAATGTTGTTATTAGATACTAACTTGCTTAACGACGGTTCACGCCGTAACGTTCCGCGTCCTATAGGACACTTTCGACACTTCATTTTGTATAGAAAGCATTACGTGATCCTCGGAGGTTACATGTTTGGTGATGTTTTGTATACATAATGAAGTGTCGGAAGTGTCGTGTAGGACGCCGAACGTAAACAACGTGAACCATCCTTTAAGTATTTTTTTTTTGATAGCGTTAGTTCGCTTTGCTATGTTTCTGTTATAATTATTTTTTTCTTGTCGGTATGTTGTACCTAAGTAAGTATGTATCCTATCTACCTATCTATTCAACAGTTAGATAGTTCGTTACCTATACAATAACATCAAATCATATTTTAAACTGTCGATCGCGTACAGTTATTTACTCGTATGATTAACTCCTTTTGTTAGACAGAAGTGTGTCAATTGTCATGTAACAATGTATCGTGAGCCTTACTGCCATACCGCGCGCGCCGCGGAGCGCGTCCGGCGAGATGCCTCTGATCCGCGATAAACTATTGGCCACCACTAGCAACCACTCTTCTGCTGCAAACGACTAATCCAGCTAAAACTACTCCCATTTGCTAGATTCCTACTTATTCCTTGAAACGTCAAACACGTCAGTGATTGTTTAGACAAACTACTTAAGAAAGGACGTACATATTACACAATCAAATTCCATTTCGGTATTTCTAAGTTAATGGTCTAAGAGCTGGCTACGTCAGATGTGACACAATAATTAGAGCAATGAAACCTGTCTGGTTACACTGCTTTACCATCCTTAGGCACTGGTCCCACCGCGGGCGAGTAACTATGAGCTATCGGCTATTTTCTAGCCCAAGAAACGAACAAAAGATAATCACTCCCGTGTAAATAAAATAGAGGGATGTATATTTATAGTTCATCGCAATGTGAACAGCCAGCGATGCTATAAATATATATATCTCTCTCTTTTGAGTACAATTTGGGTCTCTTCAAAGCGAGGGTAAATACGTATCTCATAGGTAAGCGTGCTCCACCGTAGACCGCATCATCACTCACCATCAGATGAGATCGCGGTCAAACGTCTGCCTTTTCTCCATTAAAAAAAAAAATTAATACCAAAATAGGTAAAAAATGCCAAAGTTCTGTCATTTATAGAGGACAGGGCCTATATAACATTAGATTAAAAACCATTGTCTATTATTGCGGAAACAAAAACAGTAGGCGACTAACTAAAATTTGCATTTTACATCAATTGGCACTACTTTTCCCCAACAGAACCTTCTGGATATGATATAACCTAATTAGTTACATAATTTCCCATAATATTGCATTAAACCCAGAACTCTAGGATTTGTTTTCATCAAGTTATTTACATTCTTCGCCCGCCACCACTTTACAGCTGCCTACTAACTACTGCAAACTGCCTGCTGCAAACTAACTTCAGGGGTTCTGAATCTGACGTGGCCAGCTCTCCGTCTATAAGTATCACCGTCAGGCCCAGGAACGTTTGCTATTTATTGAGCATTATTAATACCAAAACACAGGAAAAATAGAGAAATATTGGCGTCATCATTGAATTTTGCCACACACACACACACCTATATAGGTACACTTACAAAAAATATTATGTTATTGGTTTTTTTATGTTATCTAGTTAATAATACCAACTTACTCTTGGTTTACAATATCTTTTAACTCAGTTACGACCTTACGCGTTAGTCATTGTTAAAGGTTTGCACGGGTAACTGTGGATTGTTCGCTTCGACACGGTACTACCTAAATTGCAGGTGTTATAAACAAATAAACAACCAAGTCCATCCGACCGCTATTTGTGTTTGTATCGGCGAAAGGTAAAGGCTGGTGGTCACATTTCTTTATTTTTGTGAATAGTCGGTCTTTGTTTGTAAAGAGCCGCTTTGAAGAAAGTTGTAAAACATGGGTTTATTGAGCTCTACTTGTTCGAACCTACCTCTGCACACCGCTAGTTACACAAATAAACAAGGTTTTTGTTATTGGGATTTCAAATTAACAATTCGTTATTGGAATTAGTATGACGGTTAAATGTGTGTCGTATATTATAATATACCACTACAAACCGCTTAATTACTTATATCATTAGAACAGCCTTATCTAACCAGTCCATAGTAGAAAATCAATCTGTGTTCTGTGGACTCTGTGGAGCAAGAGTACCGGTATGGTAGTACTCGAAACCTCTCCAAGGCATATATTCCTCTACGAGCGTTATTGCGGTATTTATTAAGTACTTACGTGTTCATTGGCTCTGTGCTGATATCATCCTTGGTGCTGATTTAGGTAAGATTATCCCGTATTATTTATCTATTTATGTTCAAAGCTCGAATAGACCCTGGAAATTAGCAGACACTAATGATTTAGAAAAATATGTGTGGTCTATAGTCCATTCCTATAAAAACTATCCTAATTTTTTTATACCACGACGGTGGCTAACAAGCATACGGTCCGCCTGATGGTAAGCAGCTACCGTAGCCTATGGACGTCTGAAACCTCAGAGGTGTCACATGCGCGTTGCTGACCCTTTACAAAAAGGAGGATTCACTGTGTTGACGGCTAAAGGAACAAGGGGGACCCCTTCATTCTTCCCTTCATCTTTGACTAAATCATCAAATTGATATCCCAGTATTTAAGCGGCACATTCCACAAATCAACAGATAGGAAGGTGGCCTTAAAAAAATCCAGCGGAGCAGAGATCTTCACTGGTGTAGGTAGGACCGACTTAAAGTTTTGATAGGTGGTAGAAACAATGAGCTGTCGCGCGTTGAAATCTATTGTGTCATGCCGCGCAGCTACGAAACAAGTGTAACGGTCAAATCAAATACGTATTTTGTTGCCGCTAATTATTATAATTAAACTTCATCATTTCAGTTTTACAGTTAGGTTCAATATTATTAGGCACAAGTAATGATTATTTTCTATAGTATGTACCTAGTAAGGTGAAACTGATAATGATGGCCACAGCAAACGTGGTATGGGTACTTAGGCATATTAATTATTTTATACTAGTAGTCCGCCTTGAAATGAAAACTAGCGATTTTCTTGCAAACGAGTAGACCAATATAATAAGACCCTAATGTTGTTTTTTTCGAGCCTACTAGCTCCTTAACCCCTTGATCGATCATGCTCATGAACGAACTCTCAACAAATTTTATATAGATCAGAAGAACGTTACTAAAGTTATCGCGCGATAACTATTCAAAATCAAAAAGCCATCGAAATGCACATACGTCTTGGTAGCCAGCTGACAGTTCTGTTATGTCCGAAGTTGTCTGTAAGAACTTCACTTCGCTTATGCTCCGCTCGTTAGATAAGAACGGATGTATGTATAACTTTATTGCACAGAAACAAGTGTAACATTTAAACAATGGTAAAATATAAGAGATATGCACAAAGGCGAGCTTATCCCTAAAAGGGATCTCTTCACGCCAACCTAGGAGAATATGAGAAAGGAATAAAATAAGACAAACTATGCACAAAAGAGATCAATAAAAAGTTTGGAAACACATAGCAACAAGCTTAAATCAAATCGTCTTGTATTCATAAAATCAATGATAAAACACTAATCGACTAATTTGAAAATACGGCCGTAACAAGGTAGACAGTAGGTTCGACACGCGCTCTTATTCTCTTAACAATAAAGTCGTGTCAAGCTCATTTTGAATACCTAACCCGCTTAGTTAATTTTGCTGCTATATCTTAAAAAAACCGGCCAAGAGCGTGTCGGGCCACGCTCAGTGTAGGGTTCCGTAGTTTTCCGTCCGTCACAGTAAGTGTCCCCACTTAAGAGTTAAAATAACACCGCCATGTAGGATATGATATGAGCGTTCCACGTACAGCGACATCTATCGGCAAATTAAGTAAACTATTGCTCGCGAGCTTAAACTATGGAAGATGATTTTTATGGGATAATTCTTTATTGCGTGAACCGATTTTTACCGTTTTTACTTTATTTGAAATCACGTCATTTCATTGTGATTTTGTAGAAATTACAGGTACAATAAACACCTGCTTATACGGTTAAATTACAAACTTAGTTCAGAAATTATTGTGTAATTTTTTTTCAAAAACTATTCAACCTATCAAGTTCAAAATAATTTTCCTAGAAAGTTTTTATAATGTTCTACTTTTGAGATTTTTTTCATATTTTTAAAACTTATGGTTCAAAAGTTAGAGGGGGGGGGGGACACATTTTTTTTTACTTCTGGAGCGATTATTTCCGAAAATATTTACATTATCAAAAAATGATTTTAGTAAACCTCTATTCATTGTTAAATACCTATCCAACAATATATCACACGTTAGGGTTGAAATGAAAAATAATCACTCCCCACTTTACGTATAGGGGAGGTATCCTAATAAAACATTTTTTACCACTTTTTACTTTACCACTTTGTCGGCGTGATTGATATACATAACTATTAAATAGTACCAAATTTCAGCTTTCTAGTGCTAACGGTCACTATGATTATCCGCGGACGGACGGACGGACGGGCAGACATAGCGAAACCATAAGGGTTCCTAGTTGACTACGGAACCCTAACTAGTTGACTACGGAACCCTAAAAATCATAACCCTGGCCTCATCTATGCATCAAACCCTCTAATAATGTCAAGGTTTCTTTAATAATTATTTATCGGATATATTTATTCCCATAAGTTCCTACATACGTGTAGATGGGCACGCGACTGTTGGGTAGAGGCCGCGCGGACCCCGGGCCTCGCCGGCGCTCTCGGGATGTCAACTCGTTGTGCAATCGTGATCACGTACGAGTATATAGTTGGGGCATTAAGACTGAACCGTTACAATGACACAAATGTTACCCATAAATGACTACAGTTTTTCACTTAATTAGGAAAACTGTAAGAAACGGTACATTTTGAAACAGGATCATGGTGTCACTGTATTAGGTATTACTCGTATGGTTTGGCACGTACGGGTGACTTACTTAAGGATTGTGGTAGTGTTAGTGTACCTTTTAAAAGTCTGTCCTTAAAATTTGTGATTTTGTCTAAATATATTTCATAAAAACAAAGTCGTAGAAAAAAATCTTAACGATATGCTTATTTACTTAAGTGATGTTAAATATAAAATTGGAGGACGGGAGCTTAAAAAGACATGATTAAATATCAGGCACAAACTTGCCCGAATATATTTCCTTACAAAATTTCTGTAATAATTGCGTATTTTTTGCGATATCAATAATTTAAACTGCTCGAACTACGCGTCAATTTAAAAACATAAGTCGCAATTACCGATTTATGTTTTTAAATTGACTATAGGAGTATAAAGCGGCAAACACGAACAACAGTTTTTATACATTTTTAACCGACTTCAAAATTACGAATAGGAGGTTCTCAATTCGTCGGGATCTTTCTCTTTGCTATTTGTTTTTCATTTATGTATGTACACTGATTATTCGTGGACGGCTAGACCGATTTGAAAAATTATTTTTTGTTTGAAAGAGAATTTTATACTTCACACTTGGTCCCATTGTCATCAGGTCCGGATCTGATGATGGGATCCTGGAGAAATCGAGGGAACTCTTTAACTATTATAGGCACACCTATAGTGATTTGAGTATTTTCTACAGTAGCTCGGTCATTTGCTTTTGGAAAGGTGGAGGAGGCTAAGTGAAGTCGGTTCTTTTTTGTTTAAAATGATTTATTACATTCTGCGCGAAAAGAGACGTGTCGTAGATTTATGCAAACTATATCAGAATTTCAAGTATGACGTCACGAAATTGTTAATGACACGCATTACATAATGACTCGATTACGATTATTGATGACCTGGATCTGGATAATCCACGATCCCGTGGCAGTTTTGAAGATTGAAAACCGACAAGTGGAACATTTTAATTTGATCCAACTACGTATTTCGTTTTCTTAATCTCTATTGAATTTTTAAGGATCCGTACCTCAAAAGGAAAAAACGGAACCCTTATAGGATCACTTGCTTGTCTGTCCGTCCAAAATGACAGACATGGCCGCTCCGGTTGGTTGGCTCTAAGTATATAGCCTATCCGGAAAGAGAAGTGTCGTAGAATGTATGATTTCCCATATAAACCACGACACTTTTCTTTCCGGACAGACTCTAGTAAGACTAATAAAATCATCAATTCGTCAATGCTCTAGATAATAGCTCAACCAAAATTAGGGGGTGGGCATTGTGAATGCCTCACGTTCAAAGCATTTGGTGAACATTATTAACCTTATATAAATCACCAAAATTTCTTACGAAAATTACTGTCGAATACATCAGAACGTAGGGTAAATCGCCAGTTACTGGCCACTGTCCAATAACTGGCCACCTCATACTAAAAACGAACTCTGCGTACCTACAAACAAAATTCATTTTAGTATAACGTGGCCAGCTATTGAAACCCTTCAGTTTCTACTTCAGCTTTGTTTGTAGGTAAACAGAGTTCATTTTTAGTACGAGTATCAGGTGGCCAGTTATTGGATAGTGGCCAGTAACTGGCGATTTACCCTATATCATGGTTGCCATTTCATCACCTATCACGTTATGCGTCACTTTCATACTTACTTACTTGTTAGAAACGTGACCGCTATTGGTATAATTAACGTACGGAACCCTCTGCACGTGAGTCGAACTCGCACTTGTCCGGTTTTTATATGATTAATTTACTTAACACTGATTGTGACTCACATAAAATATTTTCATTTAACTGCATATAAATGCCGGAAAATGTAATTGGCTGTATCAGAATAGGTTGGCAATCTATTACAACTCAAAAGGTCTTTAAATATATATATAAAATATTAGGACTAACCTTTGAGCAATGACGAGTGAGACAAACGATACAAAGGAATAAATCAAAATAAGACAATAAAGAAACGAGGAAGCAGGTCAGTGTGTCGCTCTTGGACCATCAGTTAGTGAGTTAGCGGTGCGGCGCTGGCGTCGAGTGGGACGCGCCCTCCTCGCCTGCCCATGCAGCCTGCACCTTCGCTCTACGCTTCTTCATTCATATTACTGTTCTATTCTGTAACCCTACCCTACGCTATCCTGTAAGCCGAAGAGGAAAGTGGACGAACGCCTCTCCATACAAAACGTAGTATTCAGTTTCCTCCTTTTATTTGATTTATGTTAACCACAGCTATCACCCGTGGATGTTTTGATTACGATAAGACTTACAGAGCTTTAATAACTGCATATACACTTACTCTAATTTTATTCAAATATAAATCAAATGGTGTATAAAATAATGTCAATATCTTTAATATGAAACGGAATCATTTGTATGGAGAGGCAGTTGTCTACTTTCTTCTTAACGCAAGTATATGACTATACTTAATGCGATAAACGTAGCCAACGTAGGTAATATCCTACTTTTTATGATGATCACTCCAACATAGCATATCCATACTAATGTTATAAATGGGAAAGTGTATGTGTGTGTTTGTTTGTTTGTCCGTCTTTCACGGCAAAACGGGGCGACGAAATGACGTGATTTTTTAAGTGGAGATAGTTGAAGGGATGGAGAGTGACGTAGGCTACTTTTTGTCTCTTTCTAACCCCCCAATTCCCTAAAATGGGGGGTGGAAGTTTGTATGGAGCATTCCGGGGGGCAATCAGGAAAGGGGAACCGTATTACCCCGAATTTAACGCGTGCGAAGCCGCGGGCAAAAGCTAGTAATAAATAAAACATATTGAAGCAGTATCTCGTAAGTAGGTCGGTACTCTACGTTTACCCCTATAGAAAATGAACGATTAGTAATCTACATGCAAATAAATCACTCTTTAGTCATTAATTTAATATTTGAAGCAATTAATATGATTATTTATTGAACAATTTAGGTCCAGGAAACTTCACTATTAATGAACATCACTAATTCGTACATTTACTAATTATTTCATTGGGTTAATTAGGACAAATTAATATTGGATAAACATTAAGCACGTCTTATAGATTACCATAATTAATAATTGCATAAAATGTGTAGGTACAAATCGGCCCCAGTGGGAATCAATATGCAAAAATTTGGCAAACACTGATTGTATGTAGAAGCTATAAAATTATATAGAGAACTAAAATATTTAGAATCTGTTATTGAATCCAGATTTTATAAAAACTTTTATATTGACATAATCTATGCCAACTATGGATGGATATGCAAACTATCATGCAACACATTCAATCCTACAATAAAAAAACCTGTCAAGAGCGTGTCGGGCCACGCTCAGTGAAGGGTTCCGTAGTTTTCCGTCCGTCACAGTAAGTGTCCCACTTAAGAGTTAATAAAATAACACCGCCATGTAGGATATGATATGAGCGTTCCATGTACAGCGAAATCTATCGGCAAATTAAGTAAACTATTGCGCGCGAGCTTAAAGTATGGAAGATGATTTTTATGGGATAATTCTTTATTGCGTGAACCGATTTTCACCGTTTTTACTTCATTTGAAAGCACGTCATTTCATTGTGATTTCGTAGAAATTACAGGTACAATAAACACCTGCTTATACGGTTAAATTACAAACTTAGTTCAGAAATAATTTTGTAAATTTTTTTTCAAAAACTATTCAAGTTCAAAATAATTTTCCTAGAAAGTTTTTATAAAGTTCTACTTTTGAGATTTTTTTCATATTTTTAAACCTTATGGTTCAAAAGTTAGAGGGTCACATTTTTTTTTACTTCTGGAGCGATTATTTCCGAAAATATTTACATTATCAAAAACTGATTTTAGTAAACCCCTATTCATTTTTAAATACCTATCCAACAATATATCACACGTTAGGGTTGAAATGAAAAAAAAACACTCCCCACTTTACGTATGGGGGAGGTACCCTAATAAAACACTTTTTTTCCACTTTTTATTTTACCACTTTGTCGGCGTGATTGATATACATATTAGTACCGAATTTCAGCTTTCTAGTGCTAACGGTCACTGAGATTATCCGCGAACGGACGGACGGACGGGCAGACATGGCGAAACTATAAGGGTTCCTAATTGACTACGGAACCCTAAAAAACGATGATTGCAGGTTTAGCCGAGTTTGGCAATTAGCACTTCACTAGGTATAGCAATAAATAGCCACACTAAGGCACCTACTACTTGTACAGCTAACGCGCCTCCGCTCCATTTAGCATAAATCTGTGTACTCGTTTCCATATTAATTTAAATATTTTATTTATAAGTAGTTGATCAGCAATTCACCATACAGCAGAGTATTCTCAATCATTGTATAGAATAACACTATTATAGTTGGCGGGGCTTCGTAGCCTATTTACTAGCTCTTAGTTAGGTATAGGTTCCATAAAAAACGTAGGTTTTTTATAACCGTAGAATTCCTAGTCAAAGAATTGAATAAATTGTGTTTCCTCCTTTTTATTCCATACTTTGCCTGGTTGTACAGATTGCGTGTGACATATAAAACTGGGGTTAAACAATGAGTTGATATAAAATATTCGACAACGGCCCGCCATCCCTTTTATCTTACTCTGTGGGTCACAAGGAATGTAAATCCATGGTAGAGTAGCAGATATTCAATATTTAGCAACAAACTGAATTCGGACTCATAATTTCTACACGGACACCTATTGAAAGTCTATTTTTTGAGATATTTGTTTTAAAGAAAAGCTGAAGCCAATCTGGCATTCCTTTTATTCATGAGTCGTAGCAAAAGTACTTAATTAGCTTAAAATTAGGCAATCCGGTAGAAATTCAGTTCTATGGATGGTCCGCCACTGCTAAATATTTTATTTATATGGTCAGACTCCGTTAGAACAGATTATTAGGAATCATGTAAATTTAATTTGAAACAAGGTCATCTCGCTGGCCAAAGAATAACTGCGTTTCAATAAAATTCTTTCGGATACCAGTTTCTTCGACTAAAACAAAATAAATAGGTATTGAAGTATGAGCTTAGGAGGACCAAGCACTGAAGGGCCAATAAAGAAAATCACTCGATGTGCCACTTACCGTGTGGCAGCAAATTTGCACAACGATTATACAAGCAAAAATCATGTCTAAATGGATAGTGGTAACGGTTAGACGGAGTGAAAGCATCGTTTGTAGGTCTGTAGGCTGTCAACTGCTGGAAGTAGGCGTCGGGCCTGCGCGAGCGAGTGCCCGTACGCAACGGAGATAGCTGCCCGCGGGGGTTACCAACTTAAAGAGAAATGCGCCGCTGGTCACTTTTAATCATTTTAGCTATTTTTATGGTAAGTGGTCAATTCCACAAATGTTATGGCTATACCGTGTGTGACCGGTAATACAAGCAAAAAATTTAATCGTAGATTCTACTCCTGAAACTAGACAACGTTTGTTCAACTACTTTAAAAATGAACTTGTGGTTTGATTAAGTACACTTAAAGTTTATTCGAATACGCAATGTATTGCGAAATTGATTACGTCTGTAGGGTGACAAGCGTGACTGACAAGCAATGTCAATTGGGCGGATTTTAACGTACATTGATAATACTATTTAGTTTGTATATAATCTAAAGACTAGAGAGATAGTTTGAGGAGTAGAATCTACGTTTTAATTATTTGCTCGGATTACAGGCCACATATTGTATGTAGATTGTAGGCATGACATGTACCTAACTACCCACCTATATTTATTATTTACATTTTATTATACACACATTATTGCATATTAACAGTATTACACTATAGAACTTACGTGGTTATACAACACAAAACTTCTTATACTTAAATTCCTTATATTTAAATTCCTGAATCACCATTAATTTATTGAACAAACGTAGATAGAACCGAATGGTTGTCGTTGCTATACTTTTTTATGAATGCTAGTGCACATGTCTTATATTTTAAGATACATTTTAGTTAAGTATCTAGGTAGAGGAAAAATATGTATTTAATCATTCGTATGGCGCATATTACATTGTAGGTAAGTTAGTTTATATTCGTAATGAATCTGAATAAACCCAAAATACGCGGCCAGTTGACTGCCTCAGCAAAAATATAGATCTCTCCAGTACCCCAAAAAGGACGCCACGTGAGCCTAAATTCTGGCTGTTAGTTACATCGATCTAAATTTAGTAACTTTATTTTATACTAGACTTATGTGAACACTAAATCCATGACTCTTCTATATCAGTATTGTAAATCGCACGTCCACGAAAAGTAATACTAATTAAGTGAAGTAATTTGACAGCACTTAATGACATTCAGGAGCTGTCAGATTACTTCACTCAATTAAAAATAACTACCTACAACTTTAGTGTCCGCTACAACGGCTCTGCAACAAGCACCGACGCAAGCTGTAGCATAACGAGCCGCACTTGAGCTGCCCTGGCCGCTCGGTGGTGGAAGAAAATTTTGGTGGGAAGCAAGTAGGGTGCGCCCGCGCCACAGTCCGTCGGTGCTACGCGCGGTACGCGCTCGCATTTTACTCGTGTAGTGCGGTTACGCTCCCGCTCAAAATTGGACCACAAACTATAATAGTGTCACTACAGCGACTTTTAAACCAGTGTACGTTAAAAAAATATGAAACACAGTATTGTTCCATTTTCGAAAAATATTTTAAATGTTGTAAAAAATGGAGCAAATATCGGGTGTTTTGGGGAATGTTTGTAATTGGCATTTATAAAGTGACGTGACAGTGCCGCGGATTGTTGGAGTACACAGTGGATAAGCACTCTGGACGCTGTTTACTTTTACTAATTATTTTTTCTTTCTTCCTTGTAAATAATCGAGGGAAATTTGTTATTTAATTTTTATTTATGCCAATCACACTTTTTCTCTTTCTCTGTTTTTCTTTATTAACGTTCGTATAAACTCATTATCTCCTTAAACTAACCGCATGTTATTCTATATAAATAATAAAATTAATAAATGAGTTAAGTACTGTAATGAGGTAGAAGCCATAGTGAGGTGGAAAATTCGTGAGTCCGTAACGTGTTCAGTTTTCGGCTGCCCGGGCCGCGACTGGTTTTTTACAGTTCTAACGGCGCGCGCGCCGGTCCGCGGCGACACTATTTTTTATTAATTTCGATGTTTGAATTTATTTATTTTACCCTAATTACAACTGACCACTAGTAAACATTAATAAATTGTTTCCATCATTACTTCTATAGTTTAATATCTCGGTTAATTCTTACACAGTGAGTACAAGATCTATCTACTCACATAACGGCATAATTAATGTCATGTTAGCAGCTTTTGTTATTATTCACGAATGTTCTCAACCTATCTATTTTATGTAGCGAAATAGGTTTTGTATATGTAGAAGTACGTACATATATTTGATAATTTCTTAATAGGCATCGTTTGCTATCTAGAAATGTAGATTACTTATTCTATTGAAGTCTGTCATTCTTGTTTTCTAGTTTCCACCCTGATCCCGTGCTTGTTGCCCCATTTTCGACTCTGGGTTCTCCCTCGTACGCTGTTGAAGGCACACAAGTGACTCCTGTGACATTTGACAAGTGACACAACTCGATCTCGAGGAACTGTTGTACAAGTGGACTGTGTATGATGTTGGTTCGGGCCTGACACGGACACGCAGCGCTGCGCTCCCGCTCTCGCCCAAATCAAACCTGGTAAGCCTTCAAATTTTCTCCATACAATCCAAAACTCGGCCTGTCGTGCATTGAAGCGTACTATATTCCATATTACACGTTTTTGCCACTGTAATACGTCATCTGCAGTGATAATGTTTTCATTCTCAGCTTCAATGAATGCCAGGTCAGCACAATTAATACACCTGGTATGGATGTATTGCGAATTTATATAGTGTGGTTTTCGTATGTAATAATATAATGAGGAGCTTGTTGATTGCTCCTATACCTATCAGCAAATGTTAAAACAGCTTTTTAATTGAAAACATTTCTACTGTGTAATTTATGAATTTGAAATTACCTAATAGTTAACTGTTGAAGTATCTTCGAGGCAACGTATGTTCAGACACGATCAAAATTTTAAGGTACCTATTTAATTATATCGATGGCCGAAATCATACTCATCATAGTCTATGCAAGTTGCTGCAATTGTCCAGCACATGAAGGTACTTTTTAAGTATTATAAAATAAAAGTTTAAATAAAATACATTAGCATACGTATATGTACATAAAAGTGCAACCACGTGCGTCTTATTATATATTGTCACTTTTAATTGTACTGATTATGAAATAAACTATATACCTATAAATACATACATGATGCCTGCCTAATATAGTATTACATCAATGTATACAAAAATTATAATAAATTGGTTCTTCTGTGTATTGTGAATTATCCTTAATTCAGGTTACAGATGCGTACTATGTAAATTTTATAATTAATTCATACGTAGGTACTTAATAATTATGTTTCGGAAGGGAGGTTGATGTTTTTTGAATTTAACGTACCTATCCACATTATGTATCAATGCCGTTACAGGATATTTTATTTAATGTCCATATTATTATATTAGTTAGTTGCTGTTTTAAAGCAAACCGTTCATTCTAATACACAATAAAAAAATCTACTTATTACCTAATAATGATTCCGAACGATGAATAGTTAGTCTGGATTCTTAATTAATTTACATATTTGCAATAGGTAAAAATCATATGGTACCTAAATTAAATAGTTAGTGCACAACAAAGTTGATGAACAGAGATTCCAGGAGTCCCCGCACTAGGCTAGGTCTGTATCTAGGAGATCAATACATTTATATCACTGTAGGTCAACGAGATTAGAATGAAATTTTATAATTTAGAAGAAATAAAATACTTACTAATCAAAATAGAGGGGTAAGGTTTATATATGGGTAGAGAAATACATGCAGTTTACAGTAAATAACAAACTACTTAATATGGAACCCTTAATGATGTACTTTAACGTTCCGGTAATTTACAAGTGGCTACTTAGGCAATTATATACTTAAGTAATAACATTCTCGGCCAGGATACCTACCGTCACAGAACAGAGACGAAGGGTTACCTTTTTTTAGGCTGATAGGCCGAGCAATGTTCGAGGAATCAGCACTCGGCCCAGACCTGCAGGACAGCAGTTGTTGAGCGAGCGCCGCCCACCGCGCTGATTGCTTCACAGCGCGATTATACTGTGACTCATTAAGCTTTAGGTTTACATGGGAAGGATGAATGCATCATCTACGACCTCTAGCGAGTAGTAATTTGGACTTTTAGATGACACATTCATAGGCCTCTAAACTAAATAAATAGCTACTGAGTTTCACATTTCATTGTCATCTTTGTTAATAGGCAAATACTTGGATTTTAACTCCTAACTCAACATAGTCGTATTGCTTTAGAGGTTGACTAATCTGTCACATTTATATATTCATGTTTTATTTATTTATTTTAGTTACTTACGGCTTACGATCTAAATTCTGGTACGCTTTACGTATCGATATTATATGAGAAATTATTGATTTGTATGCGGTTAACCTATATAATTTGTGTGGCTGATAGCGTTCATAAATGAGATTAAATTTGGTAAATTCAAATCAAATGCATTAAGTAGGTACTGTTTATCTGAGATTCAGCTTAAAATCTCAAAACACTCACAAAATAAATGAAGGGTACACGGAAATTAATCAATAAATAAAAATAAATAAATAAAGAACATGTCTAGTCACATTGACAACATTTTGAGTTATAGCGCTTTTAAAATTTGGAACGATTCAATTAACCATACTATTTTCGTAACTAGATGGTTTTTATGAGTTAAGAAGTGGATGTATGTACGTTAAAATTTACATCAGTACCAGAAGTTGTTACTAATAGTTCATTGCAAGCTCTACATTTTGATATCAAAATCTCACTTTACAAAAAAAGTGACTAGACATGTTCTTTCCGTGTACCCTTCAAATGCAATCAAACAAAAGTCATTGCAGGTGTACGTAGTTCGCTTATTCTATAGGTATGCCCAAGTTGGCGTATATCTTCGGCAAATATTGCAGTAAAATACGGTGGAAGGCTAGAACTGTTAATAGCGAGTTGTCAATAGTATTTATCATAGGCAAGCGCTAAGGTCTCCGTCTACCAGTGACACATATACCGCGGGACGCGCGGGCGGAGGCGGGTGCTGCGCAACTTTCACTCGCGCGCCGGAGATGTGCGCCGCGCCCGCGCACGCTAGATCCGCGGCAATGACCACGCGAACTGGCAACATGTCAAGTGCAACACGACTATCGAGAAACACCCTACAATATATCTATATTATGACCAAATTTGTTCATCGTCCGTAGAGTCGGTCGGATATCACAAACATATCATGTATTTATTTAGAAGATACCGTCAATACGCCAATCTATAAAATTTAAACGCACCTTGTGAGAAGGAAATCATTAAGTTATAGTAAGCTGGTTTGCTGACGAATTTAGGATCAAAACTACTTTTGGATATAGAATGAAATCAAAAGGATTACTTCGATTGTATGCCGAAAGCTTCCCATTAATCTAACTCATAGCTCATTTACAAAATGTTATTCGTAGAGCAGGATTGTGGCGATCAGCTGATCCCGACGGCAGAGTCTGTGGTGCGCTTTCACCACGGCGCAAATGGCGCGATGGCCATTGGCCGCCCGATCGTTGTTATTGATTTAAACGTCGCATGCGCGGGTTATATCTATGTACCCACGTGACTACTTGTCTGTCTACTCATTTTGCAAGGGTAAAATGATGACGACGACAGTCAAGTAGAAGACACGTTCCACACCTTTAAACAAAAAAAGGTACTTCTTTAATTACCTTTATAAATATTAAAAAACTAAATAAAAATCGATAAATTAGTATGTAGTCAAGTTACCAAAAACCTGTAACATTTTAAAGAAAACCCTGTAGGTAATAACTAAACTTAATTCTACCCACCCAATTTGGTTATGGTTGAAATGAAGAGTTGACAGTAAGCCGCTTGAAAAACTACACACATTGCAACTAAGAAAATACTGATTCTTATTGTGCCAAAAAGCATTTAATTGAGGTGTCATGAGGTTTGCTTTTATTTAAGTGAGCGAGATCGTATATTTCTTGATGTTGATGGAATGGTAATTTGGTGATGTAAGAAATATACGAACGGAGTAGTAGACGATGTAGCTGCAGTGCAGCGTTAGTGCACGCAGCCGAGCTCGATCGCGAGGAGAAAGCTGCTCATCTCGGCGGCCGCGGCAGCGCGCCCTGTCGGCTGCACCTGATTCCGACGAGGCACTGATCACTGATTATGCACATCACTCAATTGACCTAAACATTAACTTATCGGGGTTAGAAACATATTTAGAGACCCTTTCTATTCTAACCTATTTGTTACTTTTACGGGTATTCCAACTTAACAATCATACATATTTTGTAATATTGGTATTTTTCTACATTGTATTTGTAGAAATCATTGTATATGTAGGAAAATCTGCTCATTTAAATAAACACAAAATATGAAAGAATCCTTTAACAATTTTGAGAATTTAAGGACACATGCTGCCATGTCTAACAGGACAATACAGCTCCGCAACACATGGTGCCCAAAATACACGTTAAGGAAGGCTTTCCCATCGCGTGAGGCTTTCTCCGTGGCGCAAGATAAAGGGCTGCGACAGATGTACCTCGAACCCTTCAATCAGTCAATATTTGAATGAAATTTGGAACGGCAGGTAGAAAAAACGAACATGTGCATGTATGGTGTGGGAACATTGTGTTCGGGGCACCCAGTTATTTAACTATTACATTTATTTTGTACAAGTACTTATTTATAAACATACAGGGACAATAATAACCATTATTTCTTAAGATGATTATATTCTTCTGTGATAGTTTATGTACAGTCAGCAGCAGAAGTAGCTAAGCGAGTGAGATATCCAAAATGAGCTTGACACGAATTTGTTGTTAAGAGAATAATTTTAAACATAAATGAACCGACTTCACTTAGCTTCCACCTTTCCAAAAGCAAATGCTCGAGCTCACTCAATTAAAAAAAATACTCAAACACCTATAGATGTGCCTATACTATAACTAATAGTTGGAGAGTTCCCTCGATGTCTCCAGGATCCCACCATCAGATCCTCACCTGATGTCAATGCGACCAACTGTGAAGTATCCACCACCAGAAGTAAAATGTGTGTCAAAGAATTTTCCAGATCGGTCCAACTCCAGCCGTCTTCGAATAATCGGTGAACATACATTAAAAAAACAAAGATCCCGACGAATTGAGAACCTCCTCCTTTCGAACCTCACCCGCTTAGTTACTTCTACTACTGACTGCACATGGACATACAAATAAATAAAAAGTATTAGTGTGTATGAATAAAATCATGTTGGAACATTCAATAATTAATAATTAATTATATGTCTTCTTATTGCATGTAGCTTAAGTAAGACAGGTACTTACGTTGAAAATATATATGTAGTTTAATCTACGGTATTGCATAGATGAAACAAACTTGATAATGCGGGTAGATTAAGTAAATATAACAACCGGAACTATAACAAGGGATGACGGGGCACCTGACGAGCTCTTGCATCAATGGGTTAGTGGGCTAGCGTCGGGTTACCCGGGGCACATGATTCAACATCCTGCACCTATTAAAACGATTTCCGGTTCGTTCCGGATTTAAGGCCGATGTAAATAAAGGGTTTATCACAATAGCCTGCCTCTAATGATGGGTTTAGGATAACTATGAGGGCGTTAACAATACGAATATCAAACGCCTGAAATTATCTGTTTTCTTATATGCACTTCTCGACGTTTCGTCTCAGCGGTGCGGTATTCGCAGTTATTTCATAGATCCATGGAGTCAAGTATTTGAGACTGTAAATTCAGATTGTTATTGCAAATTAAAATAATGTATTATTGGACTTTAAGCTACTCAAGATTGCTTAAGGAATTTAAATTTAATCATTACGAAACATCAATATCTTTATTTCGATACCTACAAAATATCATCAAAACATATTTTGTTTTATTTTATATATTAATTCGGTGCTGGTTGAAAAACGTTATACACAGTAACAAAAGATAAATTCAAAAGTGACCAAGGCCTCCGGTGGCCAGAGCTGGCAGCTGGCATAATTTATATATGTAGTTGGTAGCATAACTACTAGTAATTCCGCTTTTAAAACAAATAAAATATTTAGTTATAAAAATATATGTCTAGTTAAGAAAAGGCAACTGTTTAGGAAAATACTTTTCAGAATGCTGCGCATTATTTTGAGGTTTTATGTCCAATAGTCATTAAGAAGTTACGTATGTTACGTTACGTCGTTCTCATTTACAGTCCAAAACAAATTTGGTATACGACAGAATTTATAAAGTTAAAAAAAAAATCAGAAGTAAGCTTTATCAACTTACCGCTTACTTACAGTTTAATTACTTTTATTTGATTAAAACTAGGTACATTAATAAACAATAAACTTAAATATAAATTAAAAACTATCTTAAATAAATATACACTAAAACAAAAAATCCCCCCGCGGCATGGTACCGTAGATGCTGGCAGCATTTCCCCGTTGTATGGCAATACCGATACGTTGGGCTAGGAAGCTGCCAGCTCTACGGTCACCGGTGGCATCTATTAGCCTCTTCGAAAGAACTCTGAAGAGGCCCTGTACACTGTTTAATTACTTAAATATAGATTCCAAAAAGCCCTAAATTCTGATCTCATATTAAGTGCAATGCAACCTGACCGCGGAGTCCTCGTGTGAGAGGCCTGCTTCCGCGGGCGCGAGAGAGATAGCGCACGGGCATTGCCCTGATTTGTCAATAAACTTGACCTACATTTCATTTAGAACGATTTGAGAAGAAATTCCGTAAGTACTTCAATCTCAATTCAGAGTTCGGACTAAAGATTGTTTAAGTAATTAAAATCTAATTTGCACTGAATTTAATCTTAATCAGTTTACGTTGTGACATTTCCAAGCTATTATAAATAGCTTTGTATAAATAAATAAAAATTACGTATTAAAACTAGTAGTTTATGTAACCGTTACTTAATAAGGGTCCTTAAAACATGAGTGTGGTTTTATGAAATGAGCCGCAGGCGAATTTCATAATAAGACCAACTCGATTGTGCCGGCGGTCGCGCGGGCGCGTGTCGGGCTGTCGGCGGATCCCCGGGAGGGTGCAGGTGTACATTATGTTATCAAAACTCATAGCACATCAATAATTGAGCATGAAAAGTTAAAATTACGTTACTGCTACGGATAAAAAGCTTATCATAGTAAAATCGGTCGTGGTAATGCTAGCCATTGCCTACCGTTTTCGAACACGTTTTAGAGAACTTACAATATGAGTGTAGATAAAATAATTTTCGTTATTGTATAGTGTATTCCAATTGGGAGTAGGTATTTATAGTTTAGTGATGAGGATAGATATTATTCGCAAAATGCATACCCACATTATGAAGGAATTTATTCATTAATTTGGGTCATACAATTCTGCAGTACAGAGTTTTTATGCATATTATACCAATGTTAAAAAATAAGTAAATGTAGTGTAGCCTCTATAAATAAGAAAAAGTTTTAGTAAGGTGGTCAGCATGAACGCGGGTTTAGTGAGGTCCTTGTCCGGAGTAACGGTGAGCGAGGGTCGCATTTTGGGCGTCTGCTGCAATAGTTTATCTGTATTCCACAAATCCTTCATTCATTAAACCGTATTCCACAAATCCTTCCGTAGTTGACAACCTCTTTGCTTACATAATATTGACTTATATTGACAATGTTGATATTATAGGCGAAAGCTAAAATGCCTTACTAATGGTTGTTTTTACAAAAAGCAGGGAACCGTATTAAAATGTATTTCCACTGCACTGAAGTGGAATAAGTAAATTAACCTCGTAAGGCCCAATGGCCTATTTTTAGGACGGTAAAATTTAGTCCTTATGGCCCACGAGGTCAACTTTTTTGTTCAAAATTAGATTTTGTTCGAGAAGCTAAAAGTTAAAATATGATGTACTATTTTTAGGACACTGGGTCACTATTTCACTTGTCCTCAAAATAGGACTGGGCTTTACGAGGTTAAATATAACCATCAAAACCTATATGTATGAAACTTTCCTCTAGTAGACCTGATAGTTCCATCTCTCAGTACCTACTATGTTCTTAACCAATATATTTTAAGTAAATGATAATAACCAATGTAGGTAATGAAGTTTTGTATTTAGATATAAAACGGTACAGCCTAATAAGTAAAGGTAACGTAATTATTGTTTTATATAGGTATAGTACCTATATAATAGAATAATTGTGCTGTGCATCATATGTAGCTCTTATATTGTACACGATTTGATTATGTAAATGCGGCTCGGGGTCCCGGAGAGCGTACGGTTCCTTAGCACGTGGAGAGCGCTGGCTGGCGGGCGGCGGCGAACGGCCTTGTTCGCGGTGAAGCGTGCGCGCAGTTAGCTACGTCACGCGGTCCGTACGCTAACTGTACCCGCACGTGGTCGCGACCACGGGACCCGACACGACTATTCGATTATTACTCACCTTCCTACTAATTTGCTATCAGATGTAAATAAGATATTTCTAGTCCTGTAATTTTTGCAAAGATTGGTATACACACGACACGTTATGATCAATAGAAACAGAATTTAAAATTAATTTTAGCTTAATCAATCCTGTATATACATTATGAATGGATATTGTTGTCGCATTATGAAGTAGCAACCTATTAACTTAAACTAAAAAATTTTCAAAATCTCGGCAGGTAGTTAATAGCCAACCTACGAAGCCTTTTCGACACATTGGATTATTAACTGCAACTTATGAACTCATATCGGTAGATGACCGAATCGAGTTTCTCAGCGTGCCGCCGAAAGCAGCGAATGAATCTCTCGCGCTAGTCGGCGCGCGGCCGGCGGGGGAAAGGTCTCGCCCCTCACGTAGGCTTGTACTTGACTTTGAAACGAGGTTTCGCGGACACGGCGGGCGGCGCGGGGGCCGTGTCTCTAAAAGTGAAACGTCCATAACAGTATCCGACTGATTCACAGATTGGTTCTTCAAGTCAATTGCGGCAAATATGTGTTTATTACTCATCTCGCAAATCATTAGACATGTATCCGTCCTTTATATTACACTCTGGTCAAATGTAGGTCCTTGTTATTCGTAGACCTAAATTTGCCTAGAAATTGTAACAAAAATGTCGTGTCATTGTCTTCTAGAAGTTGGACAGTCTTTTAAAACCGAGCATAGTCTGCTGTATGCTCAGTGTAGCCGGTAGGAAACCATCCCTGATAAATATATGTAGGTATTTTTTCTTGTAGGCACGGCAATCACTTGTACCTAAAGCGGGACGGATGAAGTCTAGTTCGTAATAGTTAAGAGTTAAGCCAGGCAGACAGACAAATATATATGGTCAAATAACCGTAACCTTTCTTAGGTATTCATTTTTTGGGATCGTGTTTATGGATTACATGTTTTTGGACAGACATAGTTGTTGCTAGTTCTATTCGGCTACTTGTTAAAATGCGGATTCAACGGACTTTCTTGACATGAATTTATCGTAACCCGCGTCACATGACCCACTGGTGAACACCAAACAGGATGTTCTTTAAATTTAGTTTATAATTAGGTCGCACCAAAACCGGTTAAAGCCTCAGCCTCTGACAGAGAAAGACTTTCGTAACTCATTATTTTAGCATATATGTCTCATGTGCCACTAGTCGCCTCTTGTATAGGTAGGTTTGTAGTAAATATTTAAGATTTAGAAATAAATTAGTAAAGGCAGCTTGATAAAGAACTTATAACTGTTATACGTTATATTTGATATGTAATAACGATAATGACGAAAATAACTGGATGAATTGAAATAAACAAAATAATTAATGATACGCTCAAACGATGATAATTAATGTGTGTGTAATTCTTATAGTAATTTGTAGCATGGTTTTTTTAATCTCCCTTCGTTTCGAGCTCTTTATAGCGCCCGTGGTCACTGGCGTTTAATTGTAACAACTATAATAATGGTACACACATAATTATTATATTTACGTCTATCGTTTTTGGAATACTCAGGAATTTCTTACTACACCACATAAACGTTACCTACTAATCGTAGAGTAACTCATCGAAGTAACAGATATATTTACTCGTTGTATATATTAGGGGGATTACACATTATTGTTGTGTATTAAGAAGATCAGTAATGTCCTATTGTAGGCGTGGTATGGTATGGGATGTATGTAGCCGGTTTCCAAAAAGCCGTTATTGAGGTCACGCGCTGGTCCCGTTAGCCCCGGGACGAGGACGGACCTGTTTGTTGCCGCACTTTTGGCAGGACTCGATTCTGAACACAAAAATTACTTTTTTTTAATCAATTACTAGTACAAATGTACTAGTAATTGATTTAAAAAAGTAACTTGATAAAATATCCCTAATGTCTACTTAGTAAAACAATACTTAATAAAAATACTGTTAGGTTAGTACTTTTGAAAGTAGTATTTATTCTTAATTATAAAAGTAAAATTTTAACAGGTTTTCAATTATAATTTAATCTACATATTTATTAGGAACTGTCTGGGTAAGACATCAGCAGATCCTAATTATTCATTTCGTCCAGAAATAAAGAACACCATGATTATCAAACATAAGACTGCTAAAATTATACTGGCTGGTACTTAGGTACCGTCAACTGCTACACTTAGCCTACGATGCTTAACTTTGCTGGCTTGAAAAACATGGTTTTCGTCACCAAACAACTATTTATATCGTATTCCTAAGATAGGGCCGCCTTTCTCCCATCTCAGGAATCCATACTAATATTATAAATGGGAAAGTGTATGTGTGTGTTTGTTTGTTTGTTTGTCCGTCTTTCACGACAAAACGGGGCGACGACTTGACGTGATTTTTTAAGTGGAGATAGTTGAAGGGATGGAGAGTGACATAGGCTACTTTTTGTCTCTTTCTAACCCCCATTTCCCTAAAATGGGGGGTGGAAGTTTGTATGGTTTGTTACCCCGAATTTAACGCGAGCGAAGCCGCGGGCAAAAGCTAGTAAGATATAAATAGCTGTTTGGTGATGAAAACCATGTTTTTCAAGCCGGGCCAATTTGAGAGTCGTAGGCAAAGTTGTGGCGGTTGACGGTATACTTACTCAATTTGTAGAATGTTATTAGTACTGAGAGCTGGTAACCTATTGGTAAAACCCCTATCGGCACTTGTATCAGTGGCCACAACACAATAATTATATAACACTGTAGAATCAGCTAACTGTCCTTTATCAGTAAACTTAACCTTTTGAACGCCACGCATCGGACAGAAAAATCGTGCCACCAGCGCCAAAGCGAAATTTGCACGAGCGCACTCAGATACCATAGTGATTGGAAAACAACATATCGACGAAACATTTCTTTCCGCCTAATAGTGGATTTAGTTAGGCAAAATCACTTTAGATATTTAGAAATCATAATAGTAAAGAATATTCATTTCGTATTTTTCTTATACACCTAAAATCAACTACAAAAATATGAAAATTAATATACAATTTAATTTAATTTTGTCAATATAGCCACAGCACTACTTAAGTGATAACGTCACGCGCTGACGTGTTATGACGGCTTTGGCGCTGGTGGCACCGTAACTTATAATGAATGTTAGAGTTGGGGGTGAGAGATATTCATTCATTTCTGTATCGATATTTCCGTGGTGTAACTGTATGAAGGAAAATTTTTTAGGAAGGTTTTTTAAGTGTTTAGTTGAGTAAAAATATGTTTAACAATACCATCAAATAAATAAATTTTATGATAAAACCTAATGAACATCGGACAGAACGGGTGTGTAGGTAAAAAAACACCTCGCGCACATTTCATTATTTATTTAGTACCTAAAGAAACTTGGTATATCCCTAATAATGACATATTCTTTATTCACTTAAACTCGGTCTCACCGATAACATTCATATTAGTTTACATTTTATCTAAAATACCATTTCATTATTTTTACTAATTTGGTATGAATGAAATGGACCGAAAGCCCACGTGTCGTGGTATTTATCATTGTTTAAGGATTAACAAGAATGCGGCGAAGCAATAAGATTAAAAGAAACGACATACACATTGTTAGCTTTTAAATACGGCCCTTATAACACGCATTGTATTTATTCCATTGCAACTTAAATAAAACTCTTTCTTTTTTAATAATGCATATATTAAAGTAAAAATCTAAAATACTTATATAACTATTTTAACATTACGATATGTAGTTCCTAAAACTAATCTTCTACACGAATCACAGTTTAATAATTAGTTTTATTATATAATAAAGCTTAAAATGCGAAAAACATTCATAATTACAGTGTTTGGTTAATGTTCAAACAATAATCAACATCGACCACTTTGCTTTCAAACGAACAACACTATATCGAAGTGACGTCACGCCGCTTGACGTGATTACCCGTCAACGGCGAGGAGGGCAGTGCCTTTTTGTTCTTTTAAATAGCTCTGAGGTATTTTCTAATTTTTTCTTGAGTTACGAGTTATTTTGAATTAAATTTTAACTAAAAAGATAGGTGAATGGTAGAGCTATAATAAATATAGAAAAATATTTATATAAAGGTTGTTTATTAAGGAGTATTTTGATCTCTCATTTTGGACGTTCTAACACGTCATGGCGCTGAGGGCACGACTTTTCGTTGACGTGTTTGAACGGCTTTGGCGGTCAAAGGGTTAAAATGGCGTCATACGGCAGATGTAGTTGGTCTGATCTAACGGTATGCCAGAAATAGTCAAAATATAAATAATGAACGCCTGAAACTTTAAACGGCTGTCATTTGGCTTTATAACCGTTAAATGGTGTATTTTTTATTGTACATATTTATGCGTACTTACTAGGGTTTCTGCTCGAGACAACTCGAGAGTTTTGGCTCGATTCCAGACGAGACAAAAATGACCGGAACTCGAGAGTTCTCGAGTTCCGAATCTGAATTGCGTGCTACCTGCCTAAGGCTTAACTCGTACTATGATATGTTTATTTATGAGGTAAATACGTTTGTTCAACATCTTGATGTAGTTTTTTCGATTCCGCATCCTATGATTTACAGTTTAAGGCGCTTTTTATGTCTAATCCCTTCAGAATAGTATTAATCTACTGGATTTTGATTTACTATATTTCATGTCTTTATTCTATATACCACAACTGTTTGGTATTGTAATGAATATAATCATTTAACTTCATCATAGATAAATAAGTAAGCTTACTTAATTGTCTTTCACTGCATTGATAGTGTAAATGAATGTCCTTTAATTTTTGTATATTCATATTTAACAGTTAATCAAACAATGTAAAATTCAAAATAAAGGCAATATTTTACAAGAATCAAAAATGAAACGCCTGAACCATGCAATAAGTGAATACAAATGTTTTTTAAAAGCTCGAATATAAATACATTATGACTAGGCCGCGATTCGAAAAATAAACACACACACTGGACAGACACAGCTCCAACCCAACTCAACCCAACTCAACTCAACGCTATAACGACATTGACATTTGCTATTCGAACAGATTTTCATTCAACATAGGTCTCACATGGGTCACACATTGGTATCACATTGTACCAATGTTGTACCAATGTTGTACCAATGTTGTACCAATGTGAGACCAATGTTGAATGAAAATCTGTTCGAATAGCAAATGTCAATGTCGTTATAGCGTTGAGTTGAGTTGGGTTGAGTTGGGTTGGAGCTGTGTCTGTCCAGTGTGTGTTTATTTTTCGAATCGCGGCCCTAATGTCAGACGACATCTAGAACACATTCTTAAAATACTAAAATAACTATGAGACAAAGCTTAGGTACTTTTACCAGTTCAACTGCTGGTTATGAAGATAAACAGCCTCCGAAATCAAAGATATCTTTGACTCAACAGACGCTAAAAATACTTTTAAAAAAATCGAAATTTATCGGTTTTCTTTATTTCATGGTGGTTCAAGCGTCTGCCGCGAATGCAGAAGACGCTGGTTCGATTCGATCCCAGCCCTGGGCACCGGAGGCCTAGGTGACTTTTTCCTTTGTATATGACATATATATAAGTTTAAAATTAAACGTTTAAAAAAAAGACTCGATACTCGAGAAAACTCGAGAAATAGGGGTCGAGAACTCTCGAAACTCGAGAATAAAAATGGGTCGAGAAATCAGAAACCCTAGTACTTACATACCGTGACACTGACATGGTATTTAATTTGTAAACCTGTACGCGGCTTCTTATACTTCATAAATTCTGGAGGTCATTGTCATTGGTTTATAAAGTTCGGAGTTCCGAAGTTTTATCGAGGGTGTACCACGGGTGTACAACTTCACGAAGTAAAATCCAAATAAAGTAAAATATTTTAGTAGTTTCTAATACTAGTTGTGTATTAAAATAATAGTAAGATTGGACAAATGAGGTAATATCTATATCTGGCATTTATCTAGTTTTGTATTAAAATTACTGATGAATTAGGTAGATTGAGGCAGATTTGGCAAGTCCAGCAAACAAACCCATCGCGTACTTGTCAACCCTAGAAAGTCGAAAGGTAAAATTGTATGGAGACGTCATCTGCCACCGGTCATCTGTCAACCCCTGATTTTGTAGGGAAGTTAACCTTCTGTATGTAATACTATTATATTATTCTGTAGTTTTATCCATTGATGTGGTCTCTGTGGTAGATGTTGTATCTGCAGCGAAAGTAAAAAAGTCTATATATTTATATCTTCGGTTGTGTGGGGCTATTTGAAAAATATTGGCTCATAGATTGAGTATCTTCTTGAATATCTAATCTTACATGACGTTATTTCTTCATTGGTAGGTAAAGTTTGATCAGAACTGGCACTATTTTGTATCGACCGCGTGCATTTTTTTCAACTTTTATTTACCTTTACCCTTTAAGGGCATTCCAATTCCCGAAACCCGTTATTGTAACTCCCGAAACCTGTAATTGTTTTATTTACATGAATAAATAATTTAATAAAAATAATAATATAATTAAAATTAGGGTAGCTCTAAACGCATATTATGTAGCCTGCTCGCAATAAACTACACTGATGCGATTATCCAACTGACATCACGTTAATGTAGTCAGGGGCGGCGCGGCCCAACCATTTGGTTATGTCCATACATGCCAAAAGAATGTGTGGTGGGTGCCCGTTATATATTCTACCTACATTACCAGGTAGCTGTCCACCACCGCCCTTAGTTACCATAGTTACCATTAGGTACCATAGTTACCGCAGCTTAGTTACCATTAGGTTCCATAATATTTTAAGGTATTTTAATTATTCTTTGACACTTGTAGTGTAAGCAATTAAAAGGAAAAAAGACGTTTAGAATTCCATTTATCCAATAAACGGAGAGCTGGCCACGTCAGGTATGACACAATAATGAGAGTAACAAAACCCCTCTAGTTAGTTTGCTCCGGACATCAGGCAGCTGTAAAGTGGTGGAGGTTAAAGAATGCAAATTACTTGAAAAAAAAACAAATCTTAGAGTTCTGGGTTTGATGCAATATTATGGGAAATTATGTAATTAATTCGATTATATCATAGTCAGAAGTTTCTGTTGGAGGAAAGTAGTGCCATATGATATATGATGTATAATGCAATTTATAGTTAGTTGCCTACTGTTTTTGTTTTCGCAAAAAATGTCTTTTGTTCTAATGTTAAAATATAGACCGTTCTCTATAAAATGGACTCCCCTAGAAATTACTTTTTTCTAACTGAATATTTTGTTGGTCTGTCAAGCTGCCGGATGCCTGATGCCTGGATCTAGCAATGAGGGTGAAAGCAATCTAACTAGACAGGTTTCATTGCTCTCATTATTGTGTCATATCTGACGTGGCCAGCTCTTAGTCTTCAAAGAAAGATGAAGGGGTTAAATGAACAATCTCGTAATAGCAATCGACATATTTATTACAAACATGTCTGGAATTACATATAGGGCTAACTGTTAAAATTCTCAAGTATACTCTTTCCTCTAACACCACATTGCCCAATTACGTGTAGGTACCTACGTATTTATTAGTGTAATTTATTTCAATTTTTTTGGACAATAATATATTATTTCTATACGCGCTTGTACTGTAGGTAGTGTTGTAATTATAATTATTGTGGTTTCTTATCAATCACTCCTCGATATATTTTCACGTATATGGTTCTCCTCATCTTCATCATACCAATCGCAAAAAAACAGTAAAAGTGTATTTTGGATTATGTGTTTATTAATTCTCATTATATTGTGTGAAGGCCGAGAAAGAAAATTAATAATCTAAATAATAATAACCTTGTTTCTCTCACGAATCTACACATAAAACCAGTGTATATTACAATTTAAATGTGTTCTATCTCGCTTGCTGCTCGCATGAAACTCGCAGGCGCGTGCGCACGCGGCAGTCGGTGTTCCGCGCGTTGATGTCTTTACATCCCCGGTCTCGGTGCGGCTCGAACGACAACCAACCAAAAAATAATACTTTTAAAACTAATCTTTACATCGTGTAAAGAAGTGACAATTATTTTAAAATATTAATTACGTGAATAGTTTGATTTTCTGACTAGGTAGGTACGTTATGATGTGCATTAAGAAACTGCAATCCGAAACGCAACTCCAGCGCTGGTAAGAAATGGAAAATAATATCAATGTTCTAGTACATAATGGTACTAGTTATGACGGAAATTTTGCTCTAATTAGTACCATAGTGCACAAATGTAAGTCTACTTTTAAATAACATTTTCGCCGTAATTAGTACGATTGTGCACTATAGAGCATCAATATGTACTCGTACGTGTTAAATTCCTGTAACTTAAAAGTATGCAATTCATTTTTTACTTGAGTTAACTTTAGTAAACTGTTCCTAAACTTGGATGTATCAAAGTAAAAATAATAACTTCCGTCGGGATGTTGGCTTTTAATGCCAATACAATTTTTTTTGTTTTCAAGCTCACATGGTCATTCACATTATAAATATTATTTGAAACGGGATATTTACCATGTATATTTATATATTTTTTTGTATTTTGAATAAACACCATGCTGGGTTTAGTTAGAATTATTTCAGGTTATTTATCGTTCGTAGGTTTTCGGTAATTTATCTCATAGAAACACGAATGAAAATTGAAACATTGAATACTGTTTTTAATGTCAAGCCAACTCAAGGCTATTTATAAAAAAAATAGATCAAATAAGAAGAACCTTATTTTTTCTTAACTTGTTACGAGTATGTCAAACTAATACCAAATCTATACTTCTATACTAATATTATAAATGGGAAAGTGTGTGTGTTTGTTTGTTTGTCCGTCTTTCACGGCAAAACGGGGCGACGAATTGACGTGATTTTTTAAGTGGAGATAGTTGAAGGGATGGAGAGTGACATAGGCTACTTTTTGTCTCTTTCTAACCCCCCCACTTCCCTAAAATGGGGGGTGGAAGTTTGTATGGAGCATTACGGGGGGCAAAGGGGAACCGTGTTAACCCGAATTTAACGCGAGCGAAGCCGCGGGCATAAGCTAGTTTCTCATATTTAATTTCTTATGATAAAGTAGGTTGAATAGGTCATCCGAAGAGCGCGTCGCGCGGCGGGCCCGTGCCCGGAGGAGGGCGCCGCGCCGGACTTCCACCTGCTTCATGTGTACGCACCTTAACGAACTTCGAACGGCACGAACATTATTATAGTTTATGTTTAGTTGGGGTGTTTGACCTCCACGGCTCGGCCTGACCTGTCCCTCGAAAATAATCGGTGACGGATAATTCTCGTGAACCATGTGGGTTTGCTTATGATGCAGGATTGCAACTATCGTTTACCCATGCCATTAATTATCTTTGAACTTTTATTGTTACTGAACAGTACTTAATTAGATTTTTTCTTTCCGTGTTATAAATGTATCTGTCCCAGTTAGTTAATATTTTGCGAAGATAAAATTTTAGGGCTTATCTGGTTAGCAATCATGTAAACAATTTTAAGTTATATATCGTTTTTTTTGCATTATAAATAACTCAATTAACATATTAGACGTGACCGGTTTGAATGCGACGGGAGTGTTTTGTATGTGTATGTACTTATTTAACGTGGTAATAGATCTTAATGCATGAGTTTGAATATAAAGTAGAAAAATATATTCCATTCCAAATCCAATGCTAAGTGCAACTGATGATGTCACGCGAACTGATTGAACCGCTGTCCGATCGAATGTTGTAATTGCTGTTTATGCTTGTGCGAATTATTGATTGACATTAAAATGCATATCGGCGATATGTTAAGCTTAACAGGAATGAAAACTGATCACATTGTATTGCCATGTTAATAAAAAGTGAGCTATTTTCATTGCTATTGAGTATATTTGCAGCTTGCACTGCGATATTAATTCAAGCTTTTTTAGTTATGTACATTATACTGCCATGCGAATATACGCCAAGCTACTAACATATTTAACCCAATTGCAAAGCCCGGTGTAGACTTACTGCATTCAAACTGAAACTGGCTAACGGACTGCATTGAAACTGTACGCCAGCTGCAGTTGACGTGGTCCGTAGCAGTTCGTCTATACCTATAGTGTCTGTACAAACCCATACCTAAATAACTAAATAAATACAGAAATACCCACCTTGGGTCAGTTGTGCTTACTTACTAATTTAAAATAAGGATTAAATAGGTACTTAGGTTATAGGATAAGAAAACTTGGTACAAAAACTGGAATTGAGTGTTACCATCGCTGATATGTTCGGAGAAACTGATAATTTTGTAAATTGTACCATACTTTTATTAGAAATAAATTAAAGAAAAAAACCGCCCAAATGCGTGTCAGACCACGCATAATGGAGGGTTCCGTATCCTCAATAGAATAAGAACCAAACTAATAACTCAAAAATGACTGAACTGATAATGTTCAAAATAATTTTCGTAGAAAGTATGTGATTGCGCGTTCTTTAAAAAAAAACATATTTTTAAAGACCTATCGATTGATATGCCACATGTGTTGATGTTGGTTATTTTTTATTTTTATTTAGTTACACGTATAGAGCGCCCCCCCCCCCTAAAAATATTTGTTTCTGCAATTTAACTACATAACTAAGTAGCGGCATACAAAATACACCTTATGTGTAAATTTTATTATGATACATCTTATAGTTTCCGAGTAAAATGGCTGTGACATACGGACGGACGGAGAGACGGACATGACGAAACTATAAGGGTTCCGTTTTTGCCATTTTGGCTACGGAACCCTAAAAATAAGAAAACAAAAAATATATGCAGTTTCCCCATTTTGCGAGCGTGAAAGGCATTATATGCTCACCGGCTTTAAAAAAATAAGAAGAGCTTGAGGGATGCTTAGCCAAGTGACAATCGACAATCAAAACTTAAATAATGTATCTAAATGATCACGTGACTTTGTTCGCATCTGTGATGCCCTTACATTTTTTACCTTGTTATTGACGTTGCCGACAGACGTGTCCTTGGCTACAATCCCTGAGCTATTAGTACCGGCTAAATGGAAGCCAGTTTTGGAAATGTAGAATAGTAATTTACGTCACAATAATTTCAAAGACTAAATTTAAATTAACACCGTCCCTATTACTGAGCAATAGAATATTCAAATTAAAAAAAACGACGTGCAATGCATTTGTTCGTGATTAAAGTACATAACTAAAAGAATTCACTAGCTTCGATATATTCTGTCCCTACTATAACATGCAAAAGCAGGGTCCACTGGTCAGGAAAAACCTTTTTCGACCTTAGTTTAATTTTATACCAATTACTTGCTGTGTCGCAGTGCATTTTGCTCGCACCAATAAACTGATGGCTGAGTACTCGTAGATAGAATATTTCAGAAATTTTCTATCTACGATTTAAATAAATATATTATAAATAAATACATACTATGGGACAATCTTACCTCGTCCCACAGTAAGCTCATTAAGGCTTTTGTGTTGTGGGTACTAGGCGACGATATATATACTGGATAGATATAGATACAATGTATCTATAACTCACGAACAAATATCCGTGATAAACACACAAATAAATGTCCTGACCGGGATTCGAACCCGGGACCTCCTGCTTCATAGGCAGGGTAGGGACCGACACAGTACCTACTAGGCTCGGAGGCCGTTAAATAATATATAATTTAATAAACGTTTATTAAATATATCTATCTAAATCCATACTAAATAATGCGAAAGTGTCTGTTACCTCTACATGCTTAAACGCCTTAAACCGTTATACCGATTAAGATGAAATTTGGTATAAAGATAGGAAGGGGATTCAAACCCCCGGGGACGGGGAACGATAGTTTTATCCCAGAAATCTTAAGGGGATGAAAAGGAGGAAGGAACTTTGTACGAGGAATCAATAACAGCTGAACCGCATTAGATCAATTTTGGTACGGAAATAAATTTGAGATTCGGGGAAAGATATAGAATAGTTTTCACCACCGAAATCATCCGGGGACTAAAAAGGGGATGGATTACTAATTCTACGCCGAAGAAGTCGCGGGCAAAACCAGTTATTTATAAATAAGAATGAAACTACTCGTATTTGTTCGTGGGATAATGTTTACAAACTGTAAATATTGAAAATAAAGGAAAAACAGAAAAATCCACTGCCTCCTTTATTTTCTAAACATAGTCGTATCGTTATCAGACGTGCTGCTTACTTAAGACAAAATTAATTTTCAATATAAACTATATTTTCCACAATCAGGTAAATTACGAAAACAAAAAACCAAGACCTTTACCGTATATATAATAAAATGTTAAGATAAGAACCGGAGCAACAATACAAATCGGTACGTTCGTTTGGAGCGGAGAATCCTCAAGGCCAAGTGCGGCAGTGGGTCGTTCCCGGCCACGTGGGCGACGACCTCTCCGGGAACGATAACTGTAAACGCGGTGTAAATAGTCCTGCCCCAGTCCCCAGGCAATCCCAGAAGAATACGGGCCGTTGACCGCGCGCGCGGGAACCCCACCTTTGGTTCAGTCGGAAGGATGTTAGAATTATCTCTGTCCTGCCCGGGACTAGCTTAGCCACCGGCTGCGTATCGATGTTCCGTGTACTTATTGAATAGATGACATTTCTTAACTAATTTACTTTTTATACATATACTCGTATACATTCCTACATTGAGTATAACTAGATAGTTGTATGTGTAAAAATATATATGTATATACAAGAATTAAAGGTTGGAAAGTAAATAATAACTAGCTAAAAAATATTGTTTCTGTTACCTATACAGGGAGACTACTTTTTATTTGACTATAGGTACCTATACGTAGCATACATTCATTTCTTAAGATAACTAAAATGCTTAAATAAACGTCAGTATTTAAGTACTTGATATGTAGTTTGTTTCTTTAAGATATTCGAATGAGAAAGAGCTCTCTACTCTAGTAACGTTTAAATATCTTGCTATAGTACCTACTGTGCGGATTTGTCTAAAAGTTTCCCGTTTTAATCGTCTAAAAGATCCTTTCGCCGGTTTTTAACAGAAACCTAATGATTGCCACGTGTCAGTCAATTAGCAACCACAATCATGTTGCCTAATCAAATCACAACATCCTTTCGCTGTTATTTATGCGATAGCCCGATCAAAGTAATAACGTGACCCTGTATTGTTAAGTAATAGAGTAATACCATTGTAGGCTGTGCTGCAGGTAAAAAGAGTTATAGCAGCCGCGTCCGCGGACGGCGTACGCTGGTCCACTCCCAAAAACCCGTTGTAGGCTCGTAACGGTATGCGCCGTTACCGAGCCTTGACAAACGGACGGACAAATACTTCATATTAGGCAATTAGGATGAGAGGATTCTCAAACGTGCCGCCGCTTCATCTTATAATATAACGCAGGTCGTCGCTTAATTGTTTTACGTCACCCACCGAGTTTCCCACAAATGTCTATTGTGCTGTCTAAATTTGGACACAACATTATAAGTACCTAAGCCATTTTAAAATATTTTTTTGTGTTTAATAATAATGTGCCCCCAATCTACATAATTATTTCAACGGCAAACTACCTACCTAGAAATTCTGTCTGCTTATAAGTCTGCATTTTGAGAATAATACAGCCTAACTGAATGAGTAAATCGGCAACAACCGAAAGTACAAAATACCTAATCAAAACTAAATAAATATAATAAGGAGATTCTAGTCTTAACATGAAACTTATTAGTAGCCCGCCTATAATGGCGAAAGGTTGTCACGGGATGGCGTCATATACAATGATAGGGTATTGGTATTTATTTGTAGCCGTATTGAGTCTATTGTGAGACTAGCTCGATTTGTGTAAGATTGTCTCATAATATTTACTTATTTACCAAAATTAACAAACAACCATTCTGATTCTGTAGTAAAATTTTGGCTTTCGGATAGATACTTGTAATTGTATGAATTTACTGATCAGATTAAATCTTGGACCCGGGGTATGTCCTTAAACTACGTCCGGACTTGGGTATGTCCTAAAACTATGCCAAAAAGAGAGGTATGGGCACTGCGCTCAAATCTGGAGCAGAGCCCGACTGGGGAAGTACCTCCACCTTACAGAAAACCACAGCCAAATAGCACTAGACCCTACTCATAGTGTTGTGTTCCTGCTGGTGAGTAAGGTTGCCAAAGAGCTCAAAGAGGACCCAGTGTGTTGACGATGAGGGACCCTCTTGTTCCTTTAGCCGTCAACACAGTGAATCCTCCTTTTTGTAAAGGGTCGGCAACGCGCATGTGACTCCTGTGGAGTTACAGGCGTCCATAGGTTACGGTAGCTGCTTAACATCAGGCAGGCCGTATGCTTGTTTGCCACCGTCGTAGTATAAAAAAAAAATTATGATGAATTTATTATTACGTTACGTTACGTTTAGAAGCAATGATTTCAAAATATCTATGGGCATTGTAATCCGTCGGTCAAATAATCATGAACTTAATAAGGCCCTATATGATGAACTATTGCTCACAAAAAACTTTCTCCGGTATTTTTTATGTTTTAGGGTAATCATGGATTTAATATCCCTAGGTATTAACTATTGAATACGATATATCCATAAAAATATAAGTTTATAGTGCTTACAATAATCAAGTTTTTCTTATTCTGTGTAACTTAGAATCTATTTTACCCTATATAATGTTGTATAGTCTGTCCGGAAAGAAAAGTGTCGTGGGACTTGAGGGCGCCCCGGTGCGAATTTAATGTTTTTGTTTTGCTGACAACACTGATAGTTCGATACTGAAGATCTTGATACTTTAATAAGAATAGTAGATTGTTTGACAAGAGTGTAAAGTAGGCCACATCACCACGAGGTGGTTATTTTCCCGAACGAAGTGAGGGAAAATTGTTCGAGTGGTAATATGGCTTTTAGACCAGAGTAATGCATACTATTTTTCACTTCGATTGCGAGAAAATAAAAAAATAAGAAAAAATACTTATTATCTACGCACAATTACTAAACTAAGGTGAAATTATGGTTTAACTTGACGGTCCTTTTATTTTTTTTACTTCTTAGACACAGATACAAAATATAAACACTGGGAATAAATGCCACAGAAGACGGTATAATTAGTGCTCTAAACACGCTTTAAAGCGCTTCCAAGTTGTATAAACCTTTTTTCATTATTGAGAAGTAGGAACTAAAAAACACCTCACGTTTTGCGTACCCTGATTGGTAAATTTTTACATTGCTGTATTCTGATTGGTTGATATTAAATACAATGTTTTTTTAAGGAATTAAATTATTTAAACAGTATTTATATGCACCAAAAAAGAACCTAGCGTTCCGATTAACTTCGATATGTGTTGTGATTGGTGGATTTAATATGGTGAAGTGATTGGTCATTTTAAAATGTTTTGGAGGGTAAATATACTACGTTAGTCCGCCTTGGTAAGCATAATATGACACACTTTTTAAGCATGAGAAGTGAAAAAAAATTGTAACAACTCGAAACCTATTTTTTATCTTAAAATAATATTCCCATATACCAATAATATACATATTACACGGCATCGTGTGTTAAATCAAATAAAATGGCATTAATTTGATTTGACACATACAGTTAGCGTATCTTTGTTCAAATTGTTCGAGCCAGCCAGATACGTGTGATCCTATAAAGTTCCTTTTTTTCTAATAGGTACGGAATCTGTAAATAAAATAAAAATCGTTTGCTAACATTTATTTACCGCAATCGTATAGCACAAGTCACTGGATGGAATTAAAAATAGGTACAGTAAGTTTAAACTAGAGATTGAGGTTAGTCTTTTCCAAATACTCTATGGCTTTTCCGAGGTCGAGGCGAGGTCTTCAATTTACTGTAAACAGTCTGTAAAGTCTGAATCTAAATATTCAATACCACTTGTCATTGAGCCGGCTTCAGAACTAGCCGTGAGAGTTGTTCAGGTGTGCACCACGCACTACTATTTAAACAACCTTTCTTTATTTGAGACACTTCTTGATTTTTCTACCGACTCATGAAAGACACGTACGAGTAAGTACAAGGACGCAGAAAAAAGTATGCATAAAAAAGCTTTTTAGAAAGGTCCGTAGACTAAGGTGACCGCTTTCTATCAGCTGGCCTTATATTTGGCTGCCACTAATGCGATATAAAAAAGTGAGTTATTCTATGATAATATTTATAACGAATGTACCTATACATATTTACCTCATTTTATTTAATTTGAATGTATATTATGTATACTAGTCGATATTATGTCGGAAACTGTAATTACTCATGAAGACTAATAAATCACATTAAATACAACATAATTTGTTCCGGTTAGGGGTCCGCTTGACAGACAAATCACAATAAAAAAAGATATTTCAATTCTTGCTAAACCTAATTTTGTGTATAAATGCGAAGGTGTGTCTGTCTGTCTCCTCTTCACACTTAAACCGCTAAACTGAATTAGATAAAAGATACAAGGATATTTTGAGTCCCCGGAAAGAACTAAATACTGTCCTAAGTTTTATACCTGAAATAGTCCTTTAAGGGGATGAAAAAAAGGGTGGAAGTTTCTACCGGGGGCCACTAATCCCACGCAGACGAAGTCGCGGGCAAACGCTTGTAATTTATAAATATGATTTGATTAGGCATATATTTTTTCAATAGCCAGATAACCGATTATTGATAATCCATAACATATAAACTTCCGCTAATACTAAAATTCACAAATAATCGTATCACTATATTAATTTTGAGGCCAGCCCACACGCTATGCCCGCATCGAAAATTTGTCGCACATTAAGCGAGAAGGTAGATATAATCTAAACGAGAGTGAAAGAGAAGGGTATAAGAAAAACAGGGCCGGCTAACGGTACACACACGGAAGTGTGTCAGTAGCGTAAAGTAAGTTTCAAAAGCGATAGGCAGCAAGCGGCGGCAGCTCCGCAATAGAATACCAACCTTGACCTGTTACAATTGATTCGGAACTTCTATGAAAACTTATCTGGTTTTCGATTTTCACGGTGCTGATTCACAACAATAGAGCGTTCTCTGCTTCTGTTTTAATACCTACATAGACAGCTTACTTTGAAACCTACCTCAAGGGGTGAATTAATGATTTAGACATTACCTAAGCTTTTTAAATAATATTTTATATAATGTCAATAGCTTAAAATGGCATAAGCCAAGTTTATTTTTATTTTATTGGTTTACCAGTAACTGTAACACTGATGCATGCTTTTATATTTATATATTAAATTTGAACAAAAAACAACTAAAATTAACAGCTAAGCGTGCAATAAAATGGGGGTAACCAATCAATACATGCAATTACAACAGTTGTTTAACCAAACTAAATTACTAACTAATTACTAAATAATTAAACACTAAATTTATTAAGTTGTCATTTAAGGTTGAGTAAAGGAGTGCAGAATATATCGGTTTTACTAAAGTCATTCTGGAACTTACTGCACAATCTTGGAATTGGAGAATTTGAAAAACCTATTAACCAGCGTGGGTAGACCCCCCGCAAGGTGGACTGATGACCTGGTGAAGGTCGCGGGAGTCCGCTGGATGCGGGTGGCGCAGGACCGGTCATTGTGGCACTCTTTGGAGGAGGCCTATGTCCAGCAATGGACGTCTTTAGGCTGATATGATGATGATGATGATGATTAACCATCAACCGCAGTACTGATATGTACTTAATAGTGAGTGAGTAGGTACCAACCATGAATTTATGAAATAATTACTGATACCGTGCCGTTGACATAAGACAGTGTTTCCATGAAAACCAATTTTTCTTGTGTTAACGTGCCACACGCTCACATTCACAACACACTGAGCGAACTAGCCCCGTAGCCAAGATGACAATCGTTTGCAGAAAACGAAACGAATCGCTACATGCTCTCGCTCACTCTTCATTACTGCGATAGAGAGACGCATAGCGTTTCGATTCGTTTTCTACAAACGATTGTCATCTTGGCTAAAGCCCCTGAGCTATAAGTGCGAATAGATGAATTATGAGTAGGTGAGTGCGAGATCGGCTAGTCATGGGATCACAGTTTTATCTGTAAGTATTTCATAGGTTCATGGTACCAACTTTAAGGAGAAATTTTACATATTGAACACCATCAAAGAAATCGACCAATTGTTTTATATGGCAACTACAGAGAAGCTATATGCTATTTGGTTTAAGAACTGAGCGAAATTCAAAATAAATCAAATTAAGTATTAGGTAATCTTTAGAACTATTGAATAACGTCCCATAGGTTCCATTGATGTTCGCTAATCATTTGTTTACATTAACTAGGGATACACGCTTAGATCTGCCCGCCAGATGTGTCTGGCGGTTGAGACCCCTATTATTTTTGAAAGACCTATCAAACAAAACCCCACACGATAGTTCAGAAAATTCAACCTCCACTATTTTTTATTCAATTTTAATTTTAATTTTACCAGTTTGTTGTGAGCGCCATTAATACACATACTCATACCAAATGTCAGCTCTCTAGTACTAACGGTCACTGAGCTAGACCGCGGACAGACCGACCGACGGATCGCCGGACAGACGGACATGGCGAAACTATAAGGGTTCCTAGTTGACTACGGAACCCTAAATGAGCGTTAAATGATTTATATTTATTCCTTTTAATCAGGCGAAAATGCTGTACGCTTTAGTTATTATATATTTAAATACTCTATGATGATTTTAATACGTTATAGTTAATGTGACATCTACTTATTTTTATTAAAGTTATACAGTTATTGTTCATATGCGCTATTTTTACCTGCCGTCGTAGAAAAAAGTAATTTCATGTAGTTTTCACTTCACGGAATGGAGACAGTACGTACAATTGTCACCCTAAATGCCAAAAGCAAAGTAAGTTTGCACCACCAACTTATACGAGAGCGCACGCATATAGCATCACTTTTTTTACTACTGCATTCTAATATATTATAAACCATGTAAGCGTAGTTTTATGAGCCTACATAACGTATAACGTCTAGTATAAGTAATAACAAATATACAATAGCAACTAATTTAGACATAATTTGGCTGTATTTCGTCAAAATATTAAATATCAACAAAAAGCGCATACAAAAGCGACTTTTTCTGTCACCGCTCAAGTCACGTTTCGTTCCGAGGTTCGGAACGCAATCGTAGTCTTGTAATTCAGTATTTTTTACAACGATGTATTGCGTTAAGCGGCCGCCATCGCCACGGGCCATTGACCCGTGCAATCGGGCTTTATTCACACTCGGCTATTTTGCGAAAAATCACTCAAGGCCGAGCTCTTAGCCGAAACAAATCTATATTTTAATAGCATTTTTTTGGTCCGATATTGCAAATTGCGTGCCGCAGTTACCTTGTTGGTCAACTAATTGCATGATGCCATGGATATTGTGAAGTATTTTTTTGGACTGGTATCTATTTATAGTATTTACCTCTTCTTCGTACAGAAACAACCAAATAACTACGACTTAATCATATCCATTTCAACAATGGCAATAGCTGATTTGTGATTTACAATCGTATGACATATCATCATATCATACACTCAATCAAAGCTCACGGCCTTACTTACTATTTTTTTTATTATATTACAATCAAGAGTGATGAAAATGGGTGTGTTTATGGTAACTTGTTTTTACTGCCCTTGAGCAAACTTAAAATAAAATACATAGTACCTACCGATATATGACTCAATTGTTTCAATTCATGTTTTGTACCGCAATTGGTTCCTTTTAAGCGAATTCAAGACAGGTTGAGATTATATTATCGGATGTAGATATATTTCCTAACTAAACATAAGTGCTTAAGTGGAACTCAAAGCTCTCTGAATACCGACTGACCTAATAACTGTATAATTATATCTTAAGTTATCCTGTTTAGTCAATAGCATTTTAATTAACCTGTAAAATACTAATCTTAAGGTTGATTGGAATCTGAAGAGTAGGTACTAGGTACTTCTTTTAGTACAATTCATATTCTCGTGTGCAGAATGTAAGAATATTTGCGAGTATGCTTCTATTATCCGCATCCTGATTTCGTTGCGATTGGCAGTAGATTGTTGCAAAGAACACGGTCAGGTAAGTCGAATAACTCGGTTAATTGTTCACGTGTGCGCTAAGTACCCGCCGCCGCCGGTAGTAATCAGCCGCTAGCTGTGCTCATCGGTAGATTCCTTTAGAGGAGACCGGGGCTGGAAGTTCCCGGGGTACATTGTAACGATATCGACTTTTTAAGGAATTAAGTGTACATTTGTACTGCGTAGGTATAGCGCCGGGTAGCGCACCAAGTTGGGTGTACATGTTTTCGTATTTGAACTATTTGTTAAATTATGGATAAGTTATATAATAGTGTTAGTGGTAAAGTATATTTCAAATTAATTCTAAATGTCATCGTTTGCCGTCTGCCGTCTTAGAACACAACCTCATCAAGGGCTATAAATTCCCTTCTGGGTTGTTGCTATGACCGACTAGGTCTGACTCACTAACCTCATTAGTACAATAAACTTTGCTGCAGGCATGCTTGTTTGCCACAAGCATGATATTTAAAGAAAAACTTCATTTATAATTACTATAACTATTAAGTACCTTTGTAAACAGAGGTTTGACATACTTTATGTCTCAAAAAATACGCCAATTTCTACGATATTCCGACACAAGCCTAATCTTATAAAGTTATCGTTACTAAGAACGATATTTAAAATACCGACAATTCTTCTAAAGACTATTGTTTTTCGTGACAATTGTCGTGAGCTCTTCATCAAATTAGTACCTATTTATTGACGATATAATACCCATTGTTGTATTTTGCTAAAACTTGTTTGGTGGCAAACAAGCGTACAGCCCGCTCGATGGTAAGCGGTTACTGTTGCTGCGGCTGTGGACGCCTGTGACGCCAGTCATTTAGATACGTCAGAAATTGTGACAATTGTCGCCGTAGTTAAACGTGAAACAAGGGCCAGGACAATCAAAACGTTTAAAAAGTTAGCTTCAGAAGAATCAGGAGTAATTAACCTGTTTAAACGGGCAAGAGCCGATTAAATTTGCTACATGAAGTTAACAAAATAGCATTCAGCCACGCAAAGAATAAACATTAATGGACATGTATTTGTGTCTATGTGATACTTAATCCGAATCAAAAGAGACCTTATGGCGGCCAGTACTTACGCCTTTATTGCTGGAAAATTATACTGATTGTATCGGCTACAACGCAAGCGCTTGTCGCCATAAAGTCGCTTTTGATATGAATATCGTATTATCGAATACCTATAAATACGTGGTTTTACTAAAAAAGGCTTAATTTTGAGACAATTGTTCTCGAAGGCTACTCCAAAACAAATATTCCGCTCCTTGATAACCGTTCCTTCAATATATACACAGTAAAAAATAGAAACTTCAAGCGGTTTTACCGATTCTTCGTGTTATATAAAAATCGGAACTTACAGCCGCTCTCCTAAACTCCTGTTTGTTGACAAAAAGGTAATGAAATGACAATGCAGTGGGTTGTTTCATAAGTAGAAATAGGTAGTAGTAGCGCTAACAGCACTATGATTTACATAAGCACACTTTCTCGGACTTAGGATAAGCATGGGCCGATTGAATTAGATGTAGCAACACCTTCAATACGGATATGACAACTATAGTCGCTTACATCTTCAATGACGTCACCAGAGCAAGTGACGAATATAAAAAAGCTTTTTCACCACACCCGCTTGGAAAAGCTCACTTTATCCTTTAATAAGTGACTGGAAAATTGCGTTATATCATCTAGAGTGGAAAGTAATTTCGTACATGTTTTGACTTGTTTTTCATGCGCTATCTTGTTGGATATACTTATGCGACGATTTTGAATGATAAATATTGAATACCATTAATGTAAAATGCAATTGTAATATTTTACAGCTTGTACTTTCCTCACATTGGTGTGGTGAAAAATGTTATCTCGCTACGCTCGTGGCTCAATCTTTCGCTGGCTTGAGTCTCAGTATAAGCACGAGAGGTTAAACAATAACTATGTTCCCTTGTAGAATCAGTAGCTATTAATAACGTCGTTGGTTCATTTCTTTTAAGAAGCACAAAAAAGTATCACAAACTTTTAAAAATGATACATAAGAAGTACTTAATACGACACGAGCATTAGCTGGGTCTAGTTTAATATATGCTCTGGGGAGTAATTAGAATTGAGAATATAATATACGTATAGATTTATAATATACGTACATATTTAGAATTCCTTATTTCCATTATATTATTTCTACAGGAAATATGGTCGTGGTAGTTCAATCTATGGGTTATGCATACATGTTGAAAGATACGAATTGAAATGTTCCTACCAACGATCTACCTTTGCCAAAAGCGATTAATTACATTCTTAGTGTATAGTGTTAAAGCCTATCTGACATCCAGGGTTTAACCGGTTACGTCATGTTGTTGAACAAAGCACAGCAGATGCTTCTTAAGTCACTGAACTGAAAATTTGTTTACGAAGTGGTATCCAAATCAGAATGCAACGATCAAAATTTTGCAAGCTTCACCGTATAAATTCCGGTGTATATAGGTTAAGAATCCATTCATACATAGTAATGCCTCATAGAAGACAATGTTTAACGCTCATTTAACTGAGCAGCTGTCTAAAAAAATGCAGCCGTTTGAAAAGAAGGAAGGGGCTCAAAACATCAGACGTTGTCATTTATTATTTTAACTAATTGCAAGAATAATCGCCAAGAGCATGTATGGAGCAATGTTTTATCTTTTACTAGACTTAACGTTTTATTTTATTTTACGGCCATAAAAGTAATTTCCCTTTAGTGTAAGAATATTTTGGGTTTACTGTTTATGTTTTTCTGCATATAAAATACTTAATATTTAAAAATATCGCGCCCCGGGAGTTCCGTACATCAAAATATTTAAACAATTAGTTGTTTTCTAAGTACGATTCACGCTTACCTTAAACTTTTTTATTTTTTCTGTAATCTATATCTGCATTTTTTATAATTTTAAAATATTTAAAATTTAGGAAAAAATCAAGTAAAATCCCAATTATTTGGGGAACTGCTGGTACTAAAATATAAACGAAATACAGAAAATACTTTTTTAGCTATAGATTACCGCAAAAATAAAAATTTGTGACGGACGAAACCCTCGGGGCGCGATTCCAACTCGGTTTTATAATAGTATATTTTAACACCGAAGTTAGGATAGGTTTTACCCAAAGCTTTGTACAAAATTACTAGGTATGATGGGATCAGGAAAACTTTTACACAGCTTAACAATCCGGTTGTAATACGCGACATTATCAACCTAGGCACTTAGTAAATACCTAACCTATAAAAATATGTTTACAAATCGTACCTTCGTGGGTATGAGTCCATGATCGTTTTCATTCGAGATATGGTCAGCACAAACTTTTTGCTGTACGTAGTGTCAACTCTTATATCCTTCATAGCAGGCGCAAACGGCAAACTGAGAATATCAAGCTGGGCGCTGGGAGGGATTGGGAATTTTGGTGCTCGTATCGTTTTGGGTACATTGTATTTATTTGAGTTATGAGATATATATGAGTTATTTATTTACTACTTAGGCCGCTATTTTGGAGATACCGAAACACTTAATTAAAGTTGCACATAATACGTGCTAGCTATTAACTTTAATTTTCAATTACACCAGTTAATACGAGTAGGTAGGTACGGTCACGTCTGAAAATATGGATACATTTAATGTGACAAAAACATGTATACAAGACTTTACGCCTTGGTAATAGAGTCGTGGCTACATATTTTTGTCATAATAAATGTATCCATATTTTCAGACGCGACTGTACCTATACTAAAATATAATCTGATCAAGGTGAGCCATAGACACCGATTGTATCATATAATATGTACGAATTAAATAAGGAATAAATAGGTATTTGCTTAAAGTACTGTTGCTATTGCTATCCGCAGCCACGGCAACAACACCGATAGCTACTGAAGCGAAGCGGCTAAATGGAAGCGATTATTTCGCACCTACATCTTGATTGCGTATGCGCCGAGAACCTACATTTACAATCCTGATCAAATAATAATATACAAAAATCATCCAAATATTTTTTTAATACATCATTATCCGATTGGAAGCCAATGTCTATATTTTCAATGATAATATTCTTCATGTAGGTACCTACACCTACGAAATCTTTATAACAGTTTAAGTGATGTTTGTTGTATGGTATATGTGGTTGTTATATGTTTTGAATAATTGTTGCAGATAACACGGCAGGGTGGCGGCGTCTAAGTATGGCAGTGGCGGGATCTCGCTGGGTTCTGGGGTCGCGGTAAGACGCGGCATGAAGTGCGCGGGGGTCGCCGGCAGCGGGGGCGGCGACGAGCTCCTTCTCGGCGCGTGCTGGCTCGACCCCAAGCTGGACGTCGCATCGCCCCCTCCGACCTGCCATGAACTGTTGGATTCTCTACTAGCTCCACCTCCACTGGCAGAACTAAAACCATTGCCTCCTTTTACTGGCTATACCGGTCATCTCTCTATAAATGGCATTTCCGGTCACCATTACCATGCCATCGCTCAACGTCTTCCTGAAGAAAACAATAACTACCCCACGCAAAGTGGGTATGGTGCTGATCATGACGTTGTCTCATCGTCAACTTGCGCCGCTGAGACCGAACCTCCTGACCTGGAAGATGTTAAGCCATTCCCATTGGATGCTGATACGAAACCCTTCTCAGCTGAAAATTCTGCTCCCGGTGCACCTGACTCTTGCGCCACATCTTGTTCACCACCTGCAAAAATGTTTGATGAAGGTCACAAGCAAGACATGTACGACATTAGTTCGATTGAGGACATAGCGGCCATAATTGGTTCGGCAATAGCTGATACAACAGTTCCCTCCCAACCAGAAGACCCTGAAAGAAATGATTCGAGAGACAGTTGGATGGACATCGATGCGTGGATAGCAGGAGCCTGCAGTCAACACAGTGATAAAATAGTACCACAGGACCTGGCTGAGTTTTTACCTAGTTCACCACCTCCATCACTTCAGAGTTCTCACCATCCTGGGTTAGATTTTCCATGCAAAGGTCAGGAATTTTCAAAAAGTCAAGAATTCTTGCACAAGATTTCATCACACGGACAAGCTGGCTCCACTCTGCAAACTCTTCTCACCCATGGTTACATGCCCCTTCTTCAAAACAGATTACAGAATGGACCACCAGTGAAACAAGAAGCACCCAGTTCAACTAGTTTCGGTATGGATGTAATATCGACTTCTTCTCCTCCAGGAAACGCTGTGTCAACTACAGATGGTGTAGGTGGCTTATTGAATGGCCGGTATCCACCTCATTATGCTCTCAGTTTGAAACCCGACGGTCTGTGTAGTCCTGATCGGCTATTGGGTTATCCTCATGCCCATACTACAACTGCTAATCCTTCCAGCAAAAGTAAAAGAAGTCGAGCAAAGGCGAAACAATCCAGTAATGGAGGGAACATTCACGGCAGTTCTTTGGCCTTCCCTACAGCGACGGCAGCTGAACTGAGCGGCCTTCTCGGGAAAGAAAAGCCAGTTCATCGTTGTGGTATATGTAATAGAGGCTTCCTCAACAAATCTAATATAAAGGTGCACCTTCGGACCCACACTGGCGAGAAGCCCTTCAGGTGCGACGTGTGCGCCAAAGCGTTCCGCCAGAAGGCGCACCTCATCAAACATCAGCAAATACATAAGCGGATTGGAAGAGACTAATCATTGAGCAAAGACTAACGGGCTCACTCCCGCCACTAGCTCAAAATGAAGCATTTTGTAGATCGTAGATATGTGTGAGTGGTTGTTGCATGCGGACGGACGTATTATTGTGTGCTGCTAGTACCTCAATTTGAGCGGAATCTCACTTTTTTAGGCTATTATCCATGAGTACTTCAACATTGAATGTATGTTTATGTCTTCGTCTTCTAACTTAGTTATGAGCGATAGTCTTGTATTATTAACCCTGTAGGTTACACTCCTCCTAAGGACAAGTGCAATGTTAACTAGTTTTAAGATGTCTCCAGAATTACTTTGGTGTAGATAATATTATTTATGTTAATTTTAGAGGAAATTGAATTTGAATGGTTATCTTAGTGCTTACTTATTCATTTAATATTTTAATTTCATCTCATTAGATAGAACTTTCAATTTGACTGTGGAATAATTATTTTGATTATTATGATGTACTTAATTTGTACTAATAATATTGTTGATAAGTCGACTTCAAAACATAATTTAAATACTTATAATACCTAAAATGTGAATGGTTACTCCGATTACCTATTTATAGTCAATTTTAACGAATATGTAATTTAGTGAAATTGTATAAAAGTAGTATAAAAACAAATACTTAAGACAAATATGGCGAGGCTAGAGCAACTATACGGTTACACTGAAAAAAACTGGCTTAAGTAATCCAACCAGCTTTATTTCTGTATCCTTTTTCCGCCAAGTAATTTATAAATATTCTCTTACAAAATCAAGATTGATCGTAAGATAGGCGTAAGCAATTGTTAAAGAAAAAATAACATTTGTTATTTCAGCATCTAAATAATTAACTAAGATGAGAGGCTGTTTATTTGTTTTCAATTGAATAGTTAATTCGCTGCCCGGGTAAACATATAGCAAATAAATGAAAATTAATACAAAGCACACACAATACGTACTCGTAGCAGGTAAAGTGTGTGTTCGCAGATTGTGTGGCGCCGTGAGTTGATCGATTCCTTCATATTGCGCGGGCGCACGCGAGCTCCGGAACTGGCCGCGTCCGGGAAGCGGATGGAAAAAAATATTTAAAAAAATTGTTCCAATAACGATGTTGCACAATAGTGCATTCGACTCATGTTATTTAAATTAAAAATAGTTTTGTTCGTTAATATCTGTTTGACGGCGTCATCTACCAGTTCAACCCGTTTGTCGACCGCTAATAATTATTAATTAAAAAACTAGTAGTAGTATAATACTTTATTGTACAACAAAGAAAAATACAACAGAAAGAATACATCATATTTGTACAAAGGCGGACTTATCCCTTAAGGGATCTCTTCCAGTCAATCTTTAAAAGTAATCGACTTGCCTAATTTATATAGACACTTGAGTATTTTGCAAGTTTAGTACCTTTTGACATTAATATTAAGAAGTTGCTATAATATGTATATCTGAGCTCAAAAATGTACTACTAATTAGGTACCTAAACCTTATCAATCATTTATTAATCACTCGATGTACCCTTTTTCTGAAATTGTATTTTTTAAATCTAGTATTTATTTTTCTTCTTCCATACCATAACAATGTTTCTTCTCTAACTTTAATAACTACTTGTTCTACCAAATATTAAATGCTGTATCGTGATTTTGTTATTACTTTCTTATTAAGGAGGTAGATGCTGTTGGTTATTGTGGAGTGAATTATTACAGCATTCAGGGTGGTTCAGGTACGGTCTAGACCAGGGACCATAGAGTCCGCAAATGGCTATACAGTTATTTATTTCATATTTCTGTATGTGATTTGGTAAAGTTATGACTGAAATTATCAAATGAAAATCAAATGTATCAGTATGCGCCGTCTAATTTATTATTTACCTATTTACATTAATTGTATATCGTAATTGTAACGTATACTCGTTTCACCGAAATTTGTTTCCGAATAATTATCAGGAAAAAATAAAGTTTAGAGGCTATTTTTTATTGCAGATAGGTATATAGTAACGCCTATTACCAAAGCCATTCAATGACCTTTTCGATAGCGTGTCACACCCCAGCTTATAATAGAGTCATAATGTTTATCAAGTACCTTTTATTTAGTAGCTAAGTGATTTATAGTTAAGTATTTATTGGTAACTTTAGTTTTGTAATTTTTTGTATTGTAAATCATTTCAATACGGTAATACATCACCGATACTTTCTTTGTAGATATATAATGTATTTTTTAAAGAAACACTGTTATATTTTTCGAGAGGTTTTCCAAGTATAGGTTCTTAAGTAAATTGTAAATTAATGTAAAATGAAAGAAGATTTTTCGTTAACTAAACCTATGTTTTTTTTTCCATCAGCATCTCCTCTATCGTGTACCTACACACTAAAACGCATTCCTACTACGAAACTTTTCCATCAGATCTGCTCACAACTTCAACTACTTACGTTAAGTGGGTCATGCAAGACGTCAATGTCGCGCACAAAGGTGTGAAACAGACAAAGTGAAAGATTCTACTAAAAGTTCACACAACACACGTAATGTTCCCGTGAGTCGGAAGAAAGTCGGATGTGAAAATTGTCATAATGCACATACTGCCAAGCAATTGGTTTTTTGCGATCGCTTCGCAAGTGCAGGGCACACGAGAGAAAACAGCCGCGCGCCGATACGGCAGAGGCGGCGGCGGCGGGGCACCCCGTGTCGTGCGCGCACACCAGTGCGCCGTACCGCTAGCAAATTATCTGCAATTACGACTTCACTCATTGCTTGATTACACGGCGATTGAATACTGATTGCAGCCAATTCCGGCGATTAATTTATTACTTCGTTTAGTAATTATTATTAATAATACTTAAAATACGGCTCGAAATTAAAACCTGTAAATATTATTTGAAAAGATATTTTCCTACTATACTTAGTACCATTACAGTTAGCCCAACCACTGACGTAACCTATGATACCTAGGTACAATTTGGTACTGCAAAATTGAAATCGGCCATTAGTGTACTATATTTTGATGAGTAACAGAGTGTCGGACAGCGCTTTCGTGCTGACGGTACCGACGTGCGCCGTGCGCCGTGCGCCGCGGCGGAGAAATTCTTTCACCAACCCACTTACATAGAGAGGTTTGATTTCACCGACGCTGCCACCTCTACGCGACCGCTGTTGCTTATAAAAACTGATGGCTTACCACTCGGTATATACATTTTAAATAAAGCTTGGAACCAACAGTAAGTAAATTGACATTAGTTGTCAATTTACTTGAAAAATAAAAATAAAAAATAAAAATACTGGAATGGGGTAGAAGGAAACTATTACATTAATTTTGACAGATTCATTAAAATGTGTGCTTATTTTCAAATAACAATTATGAATAACTCATTTTGTCGGACATTTTTGAAGGTTTTGATTTAAAAAAGGAGTCTTTATATCGTGCAATTTTATTAAAAACCTAAAAATCTGTTAAAATTAAAAACCGTCGATTTCACGACACAAAATTGAATATTTGTAATATATCTTAGGCTTTGGCCTGACTAGATTCATATATAATTCACAATTTTGAACGCTAATGCTGTAAAATAAGGTGCGTTGGGTTAAGACCGTATCGAGATCGAGAGAAGACCGGATAATTCGATTACCTGCAAAACTAATTATTATTTTCAAATGTAGATCTACACAACCTTCACAACACCATTTTTTGCCTTTCATATTGTGATATGAAAGTTCACCAAGTCACATTAATTTTAAGCGACGGGTTGTATGAACATTTTGAATACACAAGAGAACACCTCAGGCTCAGATCAAAAATATTTTGTTTGTTTTGTTCGTACATAATATTGCTATGTAAAATGTATAATGTGTGTTAGACTGAAAAGCGTCAGCTAGATTTGGCTACACTATGCTGCTGACTAAACACATTCGATCATGTCTGTTTTAACTTAAACTTATCGCTTGACTTTTTAACATAATTTTTTGTACCCTCTAATATGTTTTATATTATCTGATTAAATCATTTCTACATCTTTATCATGTTGAAATATTTTATTACAAACCCATAAATATCACCGAAACTTCGGCACTTTTTCTTAAAATTGCTCTAGCCAAAAATACTCTTGCTTAAGAATATATATGAAAATGAAAAAAAAAACTGTTCCACTTATTCCTAAAACGACTTTTTTCAACGTATTAGTTCATTCTAATCAATAAAAATTCGTATCATTTTAATCAATAAAAATCTTTACTTTTTTCACCTTTCGAAACAAACATCGCGAAACAGATGTTAGACTAAGGGCGGGTTGCACCACGCACACTTAACGAACTCATCATGGTTACAGTAGACGTCAAGTCCGTTTTTCCGTTGCACCATGCACTTTAGCAGTCAGAAAGTTACGTTAACCTTAACCAGCCATCGAGCACTGGTTAACTCAAATCTACGTTTAAATATGGCTGACAGTTTGCAAAAATGTCTCGTATTTCAAGGATAAATGCATTATTAGACAAAAAGACAGTGATATTTGATGAAAAATATTAAAATATTGTTTGCAGTAATAAATATATGCGAGTATCTGAACGTAAAAAGGCGTATACGATTGACGTTTGGTTTTATTCACAATTTTTAGATCAGATAACGGTATTAAATAATAAGTACATAAAATTCTTTGTAAAAAGTGCGTTATTTAGTTAAAATCGAGTGCCGAGTGACTTCAGGTTGAAATAGTACAGACTTCTGTTATGTATCACAAACACACCAGAACCTTCAGTCATTGTCATGAAAGCCGACAGCCGTAGAATGAGCAGGACCAGAATCATGACAACCATTAAAAAACCACTCTGTTTTTGTCAATGAAGACCAAACCTTTGGAAACAACGGTTGACTTGAATACTGCAGGGTAGAAGACAAAAGGGAACGTAAACCTCCGACGCGGTGGAATGACCGGGTCAAGAAGAAAAACAAGTTTTATGACACGGTAGTACAGCCCACGAACGGGACTTGATGGGAGCAAGTCATACGATTCAAAAGATGCCAGATGATCAGAGAGGTTTCTTTAATGCTTTTAATAAGGGCATGAAGTTATACCACCAAACATTTATCGCCAATGTCCTACAGAAATCGAGCCTCGACACCTAACTAAACAATGTTCAGAACAGTACATGTAAATAAAGTGTGATGCGGAATTTACAATCAAGTAAATAAGAGTGTCATGTGTTGTGGGACAATAAAAAAATAGTTCAACAATGGTTAGGTATCCACAAATTCAAATGTGTATGAAAATTCATTATAGTAATTCATAATTCTTGTTTTTTATTTGATTTCATTATTTGCCTTAAAACAAGCACAGTAGGCCTCTATTTAATGACAACTTGTGATAATGTCACAAAATGTCCGGTCCCTTGAGTGTTGATAAAGAGCTTACACTGTATTTCAGTTTAATTTGTGAAATAAACACAAAGATTTTACAGATCTATTGAAACATTAAACCCATATAAATAAATAAACTATCTACTGACAACTAATTTGACTTCATGTGTGTCGCTCTTCTATGGCAATTGTTACCTACCATTTGCTGCTCGTCGCTGCAATCAGGATTATGGCCAATCAAGTGTTTACAGATGGTGCCGGCATAGGTTGTAGTCTCAGTCCTACCAATAGTGTCAAATTCTTGTTTTATTTGGAATTTACTGGCATTAATTTTAGCCCTTTAAGCCAAATCTCATTCAACAAAACTAGTGGTAGGTGCCTACTTATGCTGGCACCTCCTGACTTTTGACAGATACCTTCCCCATTAGTATATTTTAAATCGGACATTATTATGAACATGCTTTTTTTAATCCAAATTGTACTCACTGTACAGTTCATGTAGGAAGATACTATTGCCGGTGACTGTACGCAAAATAAGTACATGCATTTCATTTTGTAAGTATAAAAAGTAGATATATTTTCATACTTACATTTCTATAAGGGAAAAAGCTTCCTAAGATGATGTATGTATGCATGCATATTTGATTAGTCCTAGTCCTATCATCAGTGCTCAAAATCAATTATAAAATATGTGTTATGTTATGATTTTACTATGAATTTATTAATTATTAGTAATAAATAATAAAGGTCTCTCTTTATCATATATCTTTCCCAACCAGCATAGGTACCTATTTACAAATAAAACATAATAGTAACTAGGTACCTACCTACATGGCTGTTGTATGACTTGTAAACATATATCATTACAAAGAAATAAATGATTATGATTATTAAGATACAAGTGATAAGAAAACATTTTTGGAATCCTAGCCACACTGTTTTATGGTCACTTTTACCTGAATAATATTTGTAACATGTATCAAGGGTAGAGTATTGTTAATAACCATTATCAAAGATCTGTGGTTCAGTATATGAAGTTTTTTGTCCGATCAATAAGCTGGCTCACTTTGGCCAAGGGTCCGCTTCACACTATCTAAGAACTGATTGATCTGACTTAAAATACTTCAAGTGTCAAGTTTCATTGATTATTTATGCCAAGTGCTAGAAAACTGGTGAATAATATTTGCAGTAGAAATATGTTTGGAGGGGGGAGGATCTTGCTTCCATCTACAAAGGAAACCTATGCCAGTGTTTGAATAATAAATAAAACAAAAATAAGGTAACTAAATAAATATAATTATGTATTTTATTATCAAAATTAAAATACTGATTGATTAGGTTAGTATAATTATACTTTATTTTTACATTGAGATTCTACCAATTTCTTGAAATCACTGCATTTTTACTTTCAAACATCCTGGAGTTAGGCACTGAGTAGCATAACAAGCCTCGATTTCATCTTGTCTTCAATACCAAAGGTAAATTCAAACCTGAAATAAAAAACATTGTGTATCATTATTCATTAGTGTAACATATGTGCTACTCATCATTTGTTAACAAAGATAAATATTATAAATAAATAAATATTATAGGACAATCTTACACAAACCGACCTAGTCCCACAGTAAGCTCAATAAGGCTTGTGTTGTGGGTACTAGACGGCGATATATATAATAGATAGATATTGATAAATACTTAAATACATAGAAAACATCCATAACTCAGGTACAAATATCTGTGATAATGACACAAATAAATGCCCTTACCAGGATTCGAACCCGGGACCCCCTGCTTCGTAGGCAGTGTCACTACCGACTGGGCTAGGAGGCCGTTAAGATACTTTAGAACACTCATTTAATAAGTAAGTACATGTATAAGTTCAATATTTAGGACGTTGGTTACAGTGCCAGCCATAATCAACCAGGTTGGAGGGATTCAGTACCCTATTTTTACGAATTTTCAAGAGTTAAAACTAGTGATGCCTTTGTTTTGCGATTGGGCTCCTTCTCGCCATTTGGTGCTTCCAGCAACGGCTTTACTTGTTTAGGGTTCTGTAAGTAGTAATAAACTAGCAGGATGATTTACTCACTATAATATAATGCACAATACACCAGCCGACTATTCTGGCTTTCGCTTTAAACTCCACTCTCAGCACAAGTTGCATTATCCTTTGAAAAAATTTCCTCGTAAGGCGCAATGGATAGCCCACTTTTTGATTGAGTAATAAACATGTTCAGGAATGGCTAAATGTTTGTATATTCTTGATTTTCAAGCTGCAGAGTGCAAAGTTAAGTTTAGTTCGCGCTCCTTTCTTTAGATTTTTTTCTTCGTGTGACGATTTTGACAAGTTTAGTTTGGCATTTATGGTTGTGTTGCCATATTGAATAAATATTGTACCATAAAAATGTGAGTAGAAATGCGTTTAGACAGTGGCATCCCGCTTAACTCTTACGTTCTGTTATTTTGCACTTGGTGCAACCCATTTATGTTAGCAATCGTTAAGTAGCTCCGATTAGCGTAACATTTGGCTTACTTTTACAGGCGGTTTGGTGCAACCCACCCTAAGGTGACTGCTTTATAAATGAAACACAAAATCGAAAAAAGTTACACTTTTGTTAGTTACTGCAAAATGGTATCAAAAAATTAAGCTAAATCGAAAATAAAATCTTTACCAGACTCTGAAGACTTACCAAACAGGTGAACAAGAGTACGGTCTTATCCCAACGCTCCTTATTTATTTTTTTGAGATTATCAGTGTAGGGCAGTGGTACCCACTGTGCTGTTGAAAATGGTTTAAACTGGTTTAAACCATTTTCAACTTTATTAGGTAGACAAATTCACTAGTCTAGGTTTTTAGTTAATATAAGAGTAAATTATCGCAGCATCATTCGCATTGTATCAGTTGTCAGCAGCCACACTGAAAAAAAAAAGGACAAACGGACTACGCCTATTTTATGAATTAACCATAATTCGGTAAGGAGTTAGTAAAGTTTATTTGCTTGTAACTCAAAGTTTACGTATAAAAAACAAAACATTTTGGTAAGTAATAAGCCTTAGTTTTGAAGTCCCAAAACTTAAGTTACTAGTAGACGAAGTTTGGTTGCTGGTAACAATTTCTTTTTCAGTGTTCATGAAAAAAGTGGCCAAAATTAGCTCCTGGGCCCCTTTCTGATATTTGATCAACAAAAAAATTAAATCTAAAAGCACTTTCTGCCAGTATGTACAAAGACTCTGCTTATTCAGGCTCTTGTCTTGCCTGTCATAGATTATGGTGATGTGTGCCTTACCAATATTTCACAAGGGCTTTTAAATAGGCTCCTCAATAGTTGTATTAGATTTATATACGGTCTCCGGAAATACGACCACGTGTCTGCTTTTCGACTGAAGCTAAGTTGGCTGCGTATTAGAGAACGCCGGTGTCTCAGGATCCTAACTACGCTCTACAGTACTTTGTTTAGTTTATTTGATCCTGCAGCGCCTGAGTACTTGCGTTCTAAATTTCAGTTTGTTATGGCACAGCCAGGCCGTGAGCTTCGCACCTCCCGTAAATTGTTACTCACAGTCCCCTACCATCGTCTCGGTTCTATGTCCAATTCTTTCGTGAAACAGGCAGTTCGTCTTTGGAATAGTCTCCCTTTGGATATTCGGCAAGCTCAGACTAAATTCTCATACAAGCGCAAGTTGCGCAAGCATCTTACAGAAAAGTCTCTTAACTAAGGCTCATAGTAGATTAGTAGCAGGTTATATATTATATGTAGTAATGTGTATTTATGTAGAATAAATTTATATTTAGTTGTAATTTTGGATTGAAGTTTTCTGTTTGCTACCCGTTCCCCGCACTATTGTTTTTATCTGTTTGGCCTGATGGTTGACTGGTAGAGAATGCCCTCTGGCATTAAGTCCGCCCTTTGTACTTTGTATTATTGTGCAATAAAGTTTAAATAAATAAATAAATAAAATCTAATGTCAGAATCTTACCAGCGCAGATTCATATAAATACGAGTATAGTAATTTTATTTTCAATGACTCAGTACATAAAGTGTATTAATTCCTTATTAACACAAAATAACGGACTGCTGAACGGACAACTTCTCCTTAAAGTGGCCAAAACCAGGGCATCTGCCCTAATTATTACGTAGTACTATTAGTTATTCTGTGTTATTACTGATGAAATAAATGTTTTGTTATATAGGCATACAATTTTCATTATCGTTGTTCAGTGTTTCAGTATCGTTGTTGTCTAGACATAATATATATATCGCTATATTTTACTAGAGTATCTTGAAACGCACTCTGCAGAGCAAGGAGGGACACCCACCGCCTGCTTATTGGTTTGGCGTATGAAAGAGTGCATTGACATTTTTCAAGTTGTCGAAAATCTACATACCTACTCGTAATTTTGATAGGCTTGGTGAGGTATAGTAGTCCGAGTCTAACTCATAATGTCTGCTTCCATCCGGAAGAAGACATGAAATGCACGTAGCTTATAACAATAAGGAAAAAATAGATGTAGAAACAGGTCATCCAGTAAGTGCAGTCTGGGCGACTAGGAAAACATCAAGCTAGCAAGAAAATCATTGAAATGTTAAAATATTAGCTATGGATGTGCTATGTCCATAAAAGAGCACCAGAATTTGGTCTTTAGCCATTAACTTTCCTTCTAAACCAATTTTTAATTGCCCAGTGTCTCCTCCGTCGCGCATACGGTTTGTACTGTATACTCGTATGTATATGGTATATCGCAGAAAACACATCGCACTACAAATTTCGCGACTCATAATTAGCAATATACTTTTGGCGTCCTGTTTCCACTTTGTTTTTTTGTACCTATATAAGCTACGTGCATGCAAAGTTTCATGCTTTCTTTCGGAACAACCGACAATGTGGTGTTAACTCAGGAGTATACAATATAACATTACTGTGTGGAGCTTTACAGAGAAGTCGTACAAACTTTTACGCAGATTCGCAAATAGGTTTAAGTTGTGAGAATGGGAATAAGTAAAAGCTGAAGATGTACTCCCAAATAAGTAAGGAAAGGTCAGTGTAACCTTTAGAGCATGCACGGTGATCAGGTGAAATGCCTGCCGATAATAAGCGTGCGCCGCGCCTTGCCCTTCATACTTGAACTTGCGCGGTGACCTTTAGACGCGCTCGAGACACAGGCGACGGCGCTATATCACACGTAACCAGTAAGTATGTGTAATGTATACAAATCCACAGAAAATCATAATACTTGGAAAAGGTTTGTTTACAAATATTACAACGACTCTAATCGAAATTATAGCTGATTACCGAATGTTTCCCGTAACACGAACAAAAAAGATTCTGTTACTCAAACTAGACAACGTTTGTTCACCCACTTTTAATAACTTGTGGTTTCAATTTTAGTTACACTAAAATTTACTCGAACACGCAATGTTTTGCGAAATGGTGACAAGACTGACAAGCAATGTCAATTAGACGGACTTTAACGTACATCGAAAATACTATGAGTATATAGTTTGTATGAAAAAGAGACAATCTAACACTAAGTTTTTTTAAGCTGTTGAACAAAAGTTTTATTTGTTTGAGGAGTAGAATCTACATTTTAATTTTTTGCTCATGTTACAGGAGACAACCAGTATAAAACTTTTCCTCGCTGTATCTATAGGTAATACAGTCGCCACCAAATATATCGAAGCGGCCAAGGCACTCAGAAATTTCTGACCAACTTTATCGCCTTGACAATAGAGACGTTGTTAAGATATTTGTGACCACCTTGGCCGCTCTGATATGTCTGATGGCGACTGTACAGCAAAGAAATGTTTAGTTTCATCCTAATTAAATTCTTGAGACCTTGCCATTCAGTGCATTGTATGTATCTGGAAAGAGGTAACAATTATTATAGTTGAATAGTTTGTAATTAAACTTGAATGTATTTAACTCAAAGGAGACTACGCCTATGCAAAACCTGATATAATTTGCTACTTATAGATAAATTTGAAATAGTACAGTTGCCATCAAATATATCAGAGCAGCCAAGGTAGGTACTCAAAAACATCTGAACATGCACTTTATCTCCTTGATAAAAAAGGGGTTGTTCAGATATTTATGAACACCTTAGCCGCTCCGACATACCTTATGGCGACTGTGCTTACCACTCATTTGGCGTCCGCTGTCGCTAGAAACTTGAAGAGAAAGCGGTGTAGCCTTTAAAATATAAGCTGTGATTTTAGGTCATAAAATGAATAGGGAATAAATTCATTACAAATAGTTCCTAGTTTACATACAAACTTGAAAAACTATATTTGATTTCATAAAATAAATGACATAAATGGCGGCGAACAGCTATCATCGTAAAAAACTGTAAAAAATACAGTGAAAAGCACTCGAGCGTTCGTTTATTTATTTATTTAGCACGCTTCGATACAACTCTACAGTTTATATCAATAATTTTGTCTCTGCGGAGACCGCAGCCCCGGCCTTTTCGGTGCGAGGTAGCGCACCCGGCTGGATGACATCTGTCAACAGCTGAAAAATCTGTTTTGTGTATTTGTAAACAACAGTTTCTTATGTGATCAACCAAGGTTTTCTCAAGTTCGCTGCCTGGAAACTCTGAATGTTACTATCTAATAATCTCTGTGAATTTGCTGTTCTACGGTTCTACAGAGTTATTACCATCTCGTACAAGGGACATCACATGAAGGATTGAATCATCGCACTCTTTCGCTGATTACTTGTTTTTATATCCTTTTTATCTTGATGTACTTATTATTTCCTATTGTGTACATATGTATATATTAAGTTATTCGTTTAGACTTGTAATTTGTAGTGATACTTTTTAATTTTGTTTAATATGTTTGTAGCGATATGAGCTCAACCCATACGGGTCCCCTGACGAATACCGCGCCCCTCCCTGCGGAGAACCTAGTGCCATGTCCACATTGTAACCGTTCCTTTAAAGGCCAAAAGGGTGTAAACATCCACATTAGCCGTATCCATGTCAGTCTCACCTGTCTAGATCCGCAGCCTGCAGATCTCAACGTACAAGCCCAGCAGCCCTTTTCCGAAAAGTTAAGCGCTCTCAAACAATCGATTCCGATCATAAAGCGAATCCCCCGCAGTGCACGGATACTTGTCGCTCAAAAACTTACGAATGATCTAAAGTCTGCAATAAGCCAGAACACACGTGAGTCGTGGGAGCATCTCCTCACCTTTGCGTATCGGATTTTACATGTTGAACAAGGCACACAAAGAGGTAATTCTTTGACTTCTCTAATTAAGAAGAACTGCGTCAGTCCTCATGACGTCAATAACTTACAAAGATCTTTCCTAAAACAAGATTTCTCCTTATCTCGCCAAGTAGAAACCAAAATTAGTGAAGGCAATATCAAAGGCGCCGCCCGGATTTTATTCTCCAACGATTCCATTGCCCCCAACACGGCTGACACCCTCGCAGCCCTACAAAGCAAACATCCTACTTCAAACTCCAACCTTTCTCTACCTGATCCCCCGGACGCTTCTGTTCCCTGTCTCCAAGTTACCTCAGATGACATCATCAAGGCAGTTTGTTCCTTTCCGAATGGCTCCGCCGGTGGCCTAGATGGTTTATCTCCCCAACATTTAAAGGACCTTCTAAGTCACACTTGTGGTGAGGTGAGTCATTACTGAGGGAACTAACGGCTTTGACTAACCACATGTTATTAGGTTCTGTAAACCCCGATGTCACTGAAGTTTTGTATGGTGCTAACCTGTGTGCACTAGAAAAAAAAGATGGCGGGATCAGGCCAATAGCGGTTGGAACTACGTACCGCCGCCTGACAGCGAAATGCTGCTGCGCTGCCGTCTCTAGTCAATTAACTGGGTATTTTCAACCTATACAGTTGGGTTTTGGCTCAAGGGGTGGCTGTGAGGCGGCGGTACACGCGCTACGTACCTTCATCGTCAGAAAGGAATGTGAGGTTTTAGTTAAAGTTGATGTCAAAAATGCCTTTAACTCCATTGATCGTAGTATCCTGTTAACCCAAGTTAAGGAAAAAATTCCGGAACTCTTCAATTTTGTCTGGCAATGCTACAGCGCCCCTTCTAAATTACTCTATCGAAACAATTCCCTACTCTCATCAGTTGGTTGTCAACAAGGAGACCCTCTAGGCCCGGCTCTGTTCAGTTTGGCTATTCATCCCTATATCCATACCCTTAAATCTTGTTTTAACGTCTGGTATTTGGATGACGGTACTCTGGGAGGTAAGGTTGACATGGTGCTAGATGATTTAAAAATTCTTACTGAGAAATTTGCAAATATAGGCCTCCAGTTCAACTTTTCAAAATTCGAATTATATTTCCCCAACGAATTTCCTCAGAAGGATGTAACCTTATCAAAATTCGTCAATGTAGCACCAAACATTAAAGTAGTAGATAGCACTTCACTTTACCTCCTAGGGTCACCGGTCCTAGACGAATCTTTCGCGGACTTTGTAAATCAAAATTATCAAAAGTTTAGTAGCCTTTTCAGACCGCCTGCTTCAAATAAATGCCCATATGGCGAACACAATTATAAAATACTGCCTTTTTGTCCCGAAATTCACGTACGCGCTACGATGTAGCAACCTCTGGATGTACCCTGAACTTTTGGAAAATCTGGATATTTTAATCAAAACCTCCGTTATCAATATCAATCTGGACTACAATTAATGGTCCCAAGCCTCCCTACCTATTAGGCATGGAGGTATTGGGATCCGCAAAATATCAATAGTTTCTCTACCCGCTTTCCTCTCATCAATCCATAGCACTCGACATTTAATCGCAAAAATTCTAAAAGACTCTGATGATTTGGAAATCCCTTTTTCGAAGGATGCCGTAGATTTTTGGAGGCTCAACTGCCCCAACTCTGATTTGCCAACAGTTCCCCATTCGCAGCGACAATGGGACGAGCCGCTCTGCGAGCTGGTGCGGAATCACCTGTACGAAACGTCTACCAGCCCCGCGGAGCGCGCTCGTCTCCTTGCCTGTAATGAATGGGAATCAGGGTCTTGGCTTCGGGCCTTACCCTTTAAAAATCTCGGCACTTTACTTACCAACGACACTTTGAGGCTCTCCATAGCGCTGCGCCTGGGTGCGCCTTGTGTTGCCCCACATAGGTGCCAATGTGGTGCCAATGTAAATAGCACAGGCCTGCACGGCCTCTCCTGCAGCAGGAGTGCTGGCCGTATTGCGCGGCATGCCTCCATCAACGACATCTTACGCCGTGCCTTTACAAGTGCCGGAACCCCAGCCATATTAGAACCCACAGGCCTGGCTAGAGATGACGGTAAGCGGCCTGATGGCATGACCCTTGTTCCCTGGGAGCTGGGACGACCTCTGGTATGTGATGCCACTTGCGTGGATACCCTTGCGCCGTCCCATCTTCCAGGAACCTCGTCTAAGGCTGGAGCGACTGCCGAAGCGGCCGAGCGCCTCAAGCGGCGCAAATATGCAGTGATCGATTCTTGCTGCATGTTTGTGCCATTTGGGGTGGAGACCCTCGGACCCTGGGGACCCGGAGCTCACGCTATTTTTAGGCAAATTAGTAAACGCCTCAAAGATGCTACGGGTGACCAGAGGGCTGGCGCTTTCCTAGCCCAGCGCATAGGACTCGCTATTCAGCGTGGCAACTCCGCCAGCCTCCTGGGCACCCTTCCGTCGGGCTCCGAACTTGAGCCAGTTTTCTACTTGTAAATATGTACAGATTTTTATATAATTTTATTAATTTTTATGTATATTTAAGTCTACTATTAATGTACCGATTTATAATGTTTTCATAAATAAATAAAGTGTTAATGCAATGTTGTCAACAAATTTACATAAAACACGAAACTTTAGTCTTTAGTCGATTACAATAATTGATTATTAGTAAACCATTTCATATGCTCCAAAATTGACATCCATTGGCTCACAGTAACCCGGCTATACGTTAGGTACTGTAAAGGTTGTCTACCTTTACAACCTCTCTTCTCAAACACTGTCTGGCGCGGTGTTATTTAAATTAAGATGTACTAGCTAATAATATAAAAAAAGAAAATAAATAACTATCAAATATATTTTGAGAGTATTAATTAAGGATACTCTCTACAGTACCCTACCTACTTTGTTTTAGTGGCAGTCAGGTAAAATGTTGACATTGGCTTAGATTATAAGAGTATATCCATTAATTATGTCTAACGAAGGGAGCGGGAGAGGACAACAAAGTGTAACGAGTTGTGATAAAGAGAGGGGGAAGGCTCAATTTTTATATCGTGTAGATATTAAAATTCACTTTTTTGAAGGAACCTTAAATATGTCTTGTAGTCTGACATTAAAATACTTTTCATCACAATTGCTCGTCAATAATGATATTACACGCAGGCTTACAGAACAGTTATGGCCGATCTACCTCCCACGGGCGGAAAAGTTTAGTTTTAAAATATACATAGAAACTTCACGTCAGTTGCGACTAAGGAGGTTTCATTCCCGCCAAGATTTATTTCCTATCTTGAAAATTTTGCTACAAACCATTTTTACTGGATATTAAACTTATACGGTAAGTACATTTAATTACAAAAAGCATTGCTTATTATTACGGAAACGAAAACAGTATCTAATTATTTATATAATTTCTCATAATATTGCATCAAACCTATAATATCTATCTAGTATTTGTTTTTCTTGAAGTGGTTTGCATTATTTCCCCTCCACCACTTAACAGCTGCCAGATCAGGATTCCAGAAATAATCATAGTATGCAAACTGACTAGAGTGGTTTCGTTCCTCACATTATTGTGTCATATCTGACGTGGCTAACTCTCCGTCTATTATACCCACTGCTAGGATGTAGGGCTCGAAATAAACTAAACTAAATAAACTTTAATTGCATTATATTTAAAATGAAATAAAACAATTAAAAACGGATTTTATCGCGTGTATTGAGCTTAAATTACATCCCGACGTTTCGAACACTTTACAGCGTTCGTGGTCAACGGGTCGACTGAGGAAAAATGTACAATTACCTCCGTTCAAAAACTATCACAATATGCAAACCTACCCACATATTAAATATTAAACAAATTTAGTGTTTGCACATGCCAGAGGGGCCTTTATAAAAACAAATTATTTATTATTACAAAACAAATTATTAAACAATTTATTTTATTATTATTAATTATTATTTTTGTTTTTATTTTTTAAATTTTTAAAATTAGTATTAAATTATTATTAGTGTCCACACTGTCCACCATTATGGTCTCACAGTCCTATGTCTAGCTTGCTCCTTAACCAAACAGTGGTTTGGTGGACAGTGTGGACACTAATAATAATTTACTACTAATTTTAAAAATTTTAAAAATAAAAACAAAAATAATAATTAATAATAATAAAATAAATTGTTTAATAATTTGTTTTGTAATAATAAATAATTTGTTTTTATAAAGGCCCCTCTGGAATGTGCAAACACTAAATTTGTTTAATATTTAATATGTGGGTAGGTTTGCATATTGTGATAGTTTTTGAACGGAGGTAATTGTACATTTTTCCTCAGTCGACCCGTTGACCACGAACGCTGTTAAGTGTTCGAAACGTCGGGATGTAATTTAAGCTCAATACACGCGATAAAATCCGTTTTTAATTGTTTTATTTCATGAATAACTATCGCGGCAACCGAAGACAATATTATATATTTAAAATGTTATTTTTATTCAGTGAGTTTACAATTATTTTATCAAATTTAATTTTGAAAATCGATAGATCCAATCTGTTAGTGTAGATTTGAAAACTAAACGCCGTTCTTGGCATTATCTGTGGAAGAGTTTGTTGAAAAAAGTTGACAATCACTTTTAGCGCAAACTATTCATTTTATTGTGGTTTTCAAAGCATATTTCGTTGTTTAGGCACAAAAAAATAACTAAACATGGCTTCCTCGTCAGAATTAGACTTAGATGGATGTGCATTAAAATCAACACCACCAAGTGCGGCTCAAGTGATCAACGACAATTTGCTTCCAGAAAAGTCAAAAGAAAAGTAGGTAATCAAGCTTACGAAACTTATTGAAATAGAAAAACATTTTCGGAAAACGTTTTAATGGCTTACTTTTAATATTGAACAGTATTAATAAGTACTTACTAATTGTACGATTTCTTTGAACTTTAATAAATTATTAAATTTTTTGTCATTTTTTATTTCCTCGCAAATGTGATGAAAAACATAGTGTGTATCTCGGGCAGGAAGGGAATTACAAACTCTCGTTAGTAATTCACCCTTGGTATATATAAATAACAATCCAATAGTACATTGTGCAATGTACTATTGGATTGTTATTTATTTTTCTTCCCTCTCCTACTCGCAGTATTTTTCCCTATCCAAGAATCATAATTTTCATACTATGAAAACAGCCCCTGGAAAGGAGTTGATGTAACATTTTAAGTTTTTTACCTCTAAGGTCAATTTTTTCGCAAAAGTACCTATATATTTGTATGGACTTTGATGAGGAATTCATCTTGTCATAGAATGAAAAGCGATTTTTAATGTAGGATTTTAGCAAACGTGGCCCGAAATGTATAACTTCAGTTGAAGTTGCGGCGAATGCATAAAATGACGTGAAAGACGTCAACACTAACCCATAACCTTGACCATAACCGACCTTAAATGGCACTTCCGTTTGCGCGGGGAAGCTGCGCTGGCGCGGCGGCGGCAGCGGCGCGGCGCGAGCGAGCAGGACGGCACCACTGGAAAGTGTGCTAGTGACACAGTTTGAGTTCCGACGCTAGCCGTGGGTACCACATCCGTAAGCATGTTCTTGACAGCTTGGGAATTAGATTGCTCCTTCTCATATAGATATGTGTGCAACTTTATAAACGAGTAAATATGCCAATATAATGAACGAAACCAACGATAATAAACGATTCCGAAAGGTAGAGAATTGGATGTAGAGATTAATGTTTATATCGAGACACTTAGATAATAGGTTAGGTTAGGTTAGCTTATCATTAACCAAACTACATACCTACTCAACACGGTGATCAGTTGATCACGTTCGCAGGTAAAAGCTGTCACTTCGATCATTATCGTTATTTTAGCCTTATGTCGTCCACTGGTGAACGCAGGCCTGTTCTCGAGTAGGTACACCACTTGACCCTGTCCTGAGCTCCAGAAGTGACCCCTGATCTACCTAGCGAATCACTTGATAGTTTGATAACGAGGAAGATTTGTTATTGCATCTTTTTAGTGGTAGGTACCTGAAAAAGGCCATTTAATACCGTAATTTACAAAAACGCATTTTTTATTAATATCTAATTGCACAGTGGTTGATCGAGCGTATTTGCAGTGACCTAATCCCAAAGATAAAGCTTGTAACCAAACAATGTGTCTGAGCTTACAAAACTGACCACGCTAAAGAGAAGTAGCGGAAGAGTGAAATACAAAAGTAAAAGTCATGGCAGAATCTAACTGTACCTACTAGCGTTCGCTCTCGACGCGCTCGCGCAATCAAGGCACACTTACTAGCGACGTGTTGGAAAACTATCACAGCTACACCGCCAAATTAAAGCTTATATGGTGCAGTTGGGTTCAATATAACTTCAAAGTGCGTACCTACTCGAAAAGGTAAACGCTTAAGGTAAACAAGCTAAAGCTTTAAAGTTAAGGGCTGAGAGACTTTATTGTAAGATTAGTCCCGTGGAAATTAATATAACAATTTAGTCCATAATGGCCAATTTCTTGTGAAGCAATTGTGTAGAGTAGGTACTCTATTTAAAATAGATGGTTAGAAATAAATATTCGATCTCTTTTTAAATAACTAAATAACTGCTAGTAGATGGCACATGGCAGCTGCCTACTTCCCATTAATTCCCATCCAATGTATACTGTGGTTTAATTAGGGGAGTAAAATGGTAAGTAAGACATACGTAAACGCTATTATTTCAGTGTAGGTTAATTTCGGTTTAATTACATGGTACTTCTGATAAAGACACCGTTAAAGTACCTACGTTCCCATATAAACGGTTACATAATATCAAGGACTAAAAAAAAATCTTTAAAAGACACCCTTTTTTGTTCTTTGTTTTTGCGCCATATTCGTTTAATAATTAATAAATAAATAAAATAAGAAAGCATTTATTGTCGCAGAAATAAATAAAAAATACAAAAAGAAATACAGACACGTAGACATACACCGAAGTAAACAAAAAAAACATAAAACAATATACAAGAAGGGAGAGGAAAAAAAATACAAGTAACACACAACTTAAAAACTAAACTAAATTTCGCGACAATAGGCTCGGAGCTCAGCATTTGCCGCGAGCTCGGTCGGCTGCACAGCGCTGTTTTTCAGCCCGCGTTAATAAAGTACTATAAACATACTTTTGATAGAACAGTCCTCCCAAGGCTATTTCATTAGAATTGGTTCCAAGATGCTAGAATACTCGTGTAATTGCGGGAACTAATTTTACAATTACTCTGATGAAAACCAAACATGGTATACTGATGTAACTATCCTTACATAGTAAGTGGTTGTTACCTCGAGGTTTCGTTAGCTAAATAAATGTTGGTACAAAACTACTATTCAGAGCAATGACGCGTAGTTTCAGTGACCGCGAGGCAGCCGGATGGCTCGCGGTTTTTAAGCTCCTGAAGTGATGAGGAACAATTGAAATAGCGGTTGCCTGAAAGAATGTACCCTGGTTATATAACACAATTTTAATGCCATCGCTCCCGGTTGGACTGGTTCCCTGTACGAGAGCAAAGAAAAAATTTTTGTCAGGCAACCGCTTGAAAATTAGCATGCTTGTTCTTCATCACATATAGACACTGGAAACAAATTGCCATCCGCCCAGGCCGGGCAGTTATCGAACCATCAGAGTTGGAAGCCGGACGTAAGGTGAATTTTTCTATCGATGGAGGAGAACTTAGGAAAAACGCACTTACAATCATCAAAATCGGATGAAATTTGCACCCTCCTCTATTTCGGCCCCAGTCTAAGTTGGGTCAGTTTGGGTTGCACAGGGCGGTTCCTCATCGCTTCAGGAGCTTAGCTTAAATACCGCGAGCCATCCGGTTGCCTCGCTGTCATTGAAACTACGCGTCATTGCTTTAACTATACAGTATGAAATAAAAGATAACTGTGAATGTCATGTATGATATTATGTTTTGTCTATTGCGTCAACAAGGTATTAAAAGTCGGTAGTTAATAAAAATCCCGGCCTAGTGCGTGTCGGACCACGCATCATGAAGGGTTCCGTACCTTCAACGGAATAAGAAAAAAATATTATCAAAGTCGTATCTGCCTACGGGAGCGATTTTTTGGACATAACTCAAAACCGCTTTTATTGAAAACAATAGTCGTTTAAAGAATATGTGTATAAATATGTCGTTAAAAGATATTTATTTAGAAAATCAAAAGGAACAAAAGCATAAATATAAAAAAATTGATTAATCATCCATCACTAACTACTTAAAAACTACATCTATCAAAAAAACCTTCCCACCTGGTCCAAAAGTGTCAAATATACTTGCAGCGCTTCCGCGTGGTACGGCCAGTGAAATTTTGCTGAACCAGGTAGGATCCAGAGCGGGGGTCGCATCCTCTATCCTGCAAACGCCGCCCCAAAGCTCTGTTTTAACCAATGTTTTGGTCTCCGCACACCAAGGCCCAGCCGTTTCAATGGCGACCAGGACAAAGTCATACGCTGGTACCAGATTTGCGTATGAATTTTTCTTGAATTTGGCAGCATTTTTGGCGGCTGCTAAGATGTATATTTTGAAATGCATTCATAATTTTTGGATCTCCGGACACAATTTTTTAGACTTTAGGGGCCATTATTTCTGAAAATATTCACTAATACAAAAAAAATTGAAAGAAACCAGTGCTATTTTTAAGGACGGCTCATGTTTAAATTTGTAAAAAATATTTAGTTCAGCAATTTTACAACAAAACTAAGAAGCTCATACAAAATACACCTTATGTTAAAATTTTATTCACATACGTCTTATTGTTTCCGAGTAAAATGGCTGCGTCATACGGACGGACGAAAATGGGTTATATCGTAGTTGGTAATGATTTACTATGTAGGTACTCATAACCTCATCAACCCACCATGCCACATAGCCAACATAGGACAAGGTATTGTTACCAGTTAGCACACAGTTGGTTTCTTAAAAGACGGCCTTCCATAAAAATAATTTTTACAATGACTTTCTTGACTCCGACTCAAACTATAGGTAGACATTAAATTAACTATTTGGGTCGGTAAATAAAATCCTACCTAGTGAATCCTACTAAAGACCTTTGTTATATTATAACTACCTATTTCCACATCAGTGACTATCTAGGTATAATGTCTGAAAGGTAGATATTGCTATAGTACCGGGTGCATCACAGCGGCCGTCGTGAACCAATTGACTCTCGTTTGCAATTATCTTACCACCCGAGTTACCCACAACACAATGTTTTTTATCACACTTGCGAAGAAAACAAAAAATTCAAAGGGAAATCAATATGAAATACGGCGGAATTGCAGATACGTTCGCCATTTTCTAATTTTTTTGACAGGTTAGGCAGCGAAGCCACGGACCTATTCGGCATACAGTCCAAATTGAAATATGTGTAATAAATATGCTTACCAATAAAAAAAATGACAAACAAAGAAATGAATTAATTAACGTCAGTATTTTAAAAGTTAAACTCATTCATACCTTAATTTTGAACAAATATTTTGCCTTTATAATCTGCTTGATTTGTACCTACGAATTAGATATAACTTAAATAACTATAACTCCCTCGGGAATAAAATGAGATTTATCTCCCGCTTCACTTTCGTGAAAAGCACATTTTATGAGCAAGTGTTATGAATATTTTTATCCTTTATAAAAATAAAACTATCGAACCCGATACTACAATAATACTTTTCTATAAAATACTGATCTGCTGACTCCTGGCCGCCCGGATGTCTCTTTAGGCGCAGATGACGCCCTAAATTTTCAGGTCTCCCTTCGCCTCCAGCACTAGGGGCGCACAGTGGTTCAGGTTGTATGGGAGGGCGGAATTAATTATTTTTATGAAAGGTGGGCGTTTTAACATTTATGAAATGTGGTTTTATCAATATAAATAGGTAAACTGAATAAAAAAAATGAAACAAACATTTAAAAAAATGTATGATTTGTATTAAAATCATATAAAACATACTATAAAATACAAAATAATTAATAAATAAATTTGATAGGTTCATAATATTATCAAAGTAGGTGTAATAAATATAATATTACTAGCTGTGCCCGCGGCTCCGCCCGCGTGGAATTCGGTCTGTGTCAGTAAGCGCCTAATTCACCCCTAATTTCTCTCCCGCTACCCTGGAGGCGGAACTTGAAGTAAAGTTGACAAATGGATACGCTAGAGGACAGTAGTCCTAATAAAATATTTTACAATTACCACTAAATGAAACTAAACTCAAAAATTAATACTTTATTTTATCATATTTTTTTTTGGCATGATTTAAACGACATAGAGTAGTAGGTGTATATCGGACGATACAGGACCACTTTTGTATTTATACGTTCATGTCCATGGCAAATATCATCCAAATCGATCCTCCCGTCAAATCAGTCTAAGCATGAAAGGTAAGAACAGAAGCGGTTGAAATATGGGTGTGGGGGGGGGGCTCACAAATGCAGAAATGATTTTTTTCTATTTGAGGTGCACTTGGAGGGGGGGGGGGGGGGGGTTCATGACCCATGCAAATTTAACTCAATCGAGTGTAGTGGCTATAACCTGGCTGGGGATTTTCTTAAATTGTAATTAGTAATCCTTAAGGGGTGATTTCCGGGATAACAATGCAAAAAAAACCGGCCAAGAGCATGTCGGGCGATGCTCAGTGTAGAGTTTCGTAGGTGCCGCCCTGTTACAAAACATCCGTTCAAAAGGTCGTTTATTAAGGGATATTTGGCGGCGCTTACGTCATTTTACTATTCGGCACTTCCTGTCACTATGCGTGTTTGACTGATAATTCAAAAACGTCTGAACCGATTTTATTCAATATAGTATCTATTGAAAGTTCTTATCAGGCCTCACCAAATTTCAGCTTTCTAGTGCGAACGGTAACTGAGCTAGACCGCGGACAGACGGACGGACATGGCGAAACTATAAGGGTTCCTAGTTGACTACGGAACCCTAAAAAGAGATAAATAGTATTCAGGGAGGGGGGGGGGGGGCGGATTTTCATTACGTTACCGTAGGTAATGAATTTTCATACGTTTTTACCACACTGTCACAGATAATACACTGATGTTAGTGGTTGCAATAATGGTGGTAATTAATAGGCATGGTGAATTGTTTTCATGTATGGTATCAATCGATTCGTTCTGTTGTGAGGATCAAATGTCTATATGGGGCCAATTGCGTTAAAGCAACACATTAGTCAGAAATGAGACTTAAAGTCTGAGATTTGCATTTGTTTCTCAAAACGCTCCTAATAAAATGACGTGCAAAAGTGACGTCACGATCACATAGTCGCCGTGTTTATAGTATGGAAAAAATAAGAAATTGCTACTTTTACAGTGAAATATTGCGTTTATGTATATGGTTGCTATACAATTTATTTTACAATAAAATGTAAACAATCGAATGCTATCATTTTTTTTTTTAATTTCGCACTTTAAAAATCGAAAAATTTTGAAACTTCGCAGCTTCATATCTTAGAGCCATTTCAATAGAATTTATAGATTTTCACTTTAGTTGGATATATTGATCATTTTACATCCTATCAACTAAATTTTAATGCATAATTCAACATGTGACATTTTTGAGATTTAGAAATTATGCCATTTTTAACATTTTTTACTTTTAGGTTCTCGACTTTTTTCACTTTTATCACTTTGTCACTTCTCACTTTCACTTTTCACTACACTTCACTTCACTTCATTCTATTTTATATATTTTTATTTCATTCCATTTTACATGTTTCTCAATCATATGGACTGTCGCGTTTTCGTGACGTGACGCTTTTTCGTCTAGCTCCCCATCCGCGAACCGTCCGAGAAGAGAAGGAACTTCGTTACAAAACTACCACCGGGTCGTTAGACCTCACCTTACACCTCTGGCCCAAGAAGTATTATGACCGAAAAGAAACTCGACGGGACTTATTTTTTTCAAAACAGTAATACATTATTAGATCTTAAAGATACAAAATAATGCGCAGTTCTTCAAGAAGACATATAAAAAAACAGCTTGAGAGACAGATAATGTACCTATTGTTTAGTTATAAAGAAAAATAAATCCTAATCTGCATGACGGCTTCACAAAACGTTTGATATGTTTTCCTACCTAAACGGTGTCCTATAAATGTTAGATGATTTTGTAGTAGTTTCTGGTTTGGGCAATGCTTCTTTGTCCGTCATATATAGTCCTCAAACCTGCAATAACCCTTTGACATTCATGACATTTTCAAATATTTCTTAAGAGCGGGTAAAGGTAAATTTAAAGCATCGACGGGTAACATGTTACAAATATGAACACCTTGACCAAAAAATTACAAATTATTTCAATACTAAATTTCATCTAAATATGCGGTTATTGGTTGTTTCTTCCCCATGTAAACTTCCACCCCTTTTGCATCCGCTTAAGGGATAATTTCCGAGATAAACAGATAAACAGACAAAAATTCTAAAAACTGTTGGAACGTGTTCTGTTATCGATTCTAAGTATCCCCAGCCAACTTTTTTTCGAATACATTCCATGAACAGACTTTCGACCCTCTTCAGCTTTATTATATGTATATATAGTTTTTATTGAAAGTACCCTTCAGGCATTACTTCCATTATTTTTTTATATTTTTTTGGACCTACGGTTCTAAACTAAGAGGGGGGGTGGGGGGATTTTTTGAAGATGAAACTATCCTTTGTCCTTTCTCGAGACCCATACTATCTCTATACCAATTTTCATCTAAATCAATTCAGCGGTAAAAGAAATCCTCATACCAACTTCCAACCCCATTTTCACCCCCACCAGGGTTGATTTTCGGGATCAAAACTATATATTATCCTTTCCCGGGACTCATACTATCTCTATACAAAATTTCATCAAAATCCGTTCAGCCGTTTTCCCGTGATGCGCGGTCAAATAAACAGACAAACAGATAAACAGACAAACAGACAAAAAATCTAAAAATTGTTGGAACGTGTTCTGTTATCGATTCTAAGTATCCCCAGCCAACTTTTTTTCGATTATCTTCCATGTACAGACTTTCGACCCTCTTCAGCTTTATTATATGTATAGATTATTTCTAGAATATAAGAAAATATAAAAACACACTTTATTAATTATTATTTAAAATAAATTGTTTTATTTCCTCATGGTCTATTTCTGTTTTTTTATTATTATGTTTAGCCCTTAAGCTATTAATAAAAGGGTCTGAAGATGTCAAGAGCATTGTATATATTGAAAACATACCACCGAGCCAATCTTTATTTTTGTCAAAAAAATACTTTCTCACCCTTGATGTCCACTTTTTTGTGAAAGTAGGTAAAAATTGTTTACTTAACTGAATATAGATTTGGCCAAGTATAGCTTCTGAAAGATTTGGATATTTAATCTTCAGGCTTTCAATACACTTATGCACATCCCGGTCGCTTGAAATAGCAATTTCGACTAACTCTGCATTTGAAATGCTGAAACTTGCCATGACTATCAATAATAACTATGTTACTTTCTCGAAACGATAATAGTAAATGAAGAAAAAGACAACTCCGTACACATTTTATACCCAAATCAAGTTATTTGTTCATTAACTACCCTCATTAATTAGTTTATCTCTGTCATTATTTTTCCTACATCTCAATGAGCTCATTACTTAAATGGTCATTACTCAAAAGTTTGCAAGTAGTAGCAGCTAGAAGCAATTAGATAATCATTTTGGATAATTAAGGTATCATTTGTGCTAGTTTTTGGTGAACAGGAAGGAGTAGCTTAAAAGTAATATCTAATTGAATGTTGAATGTGGCCAAAATAATGACCATGTTGTTTTAATCAAAGCCATGCCCTAACCAATACACGAAATCACTGATATTATCTATCATAAAAATACCTTTATATACGGCACATCAAATAAAAATCATATTTTGGGCATTTTAGCTAGCGTTTTAGAAATATATTACCTGAAAGAAACAACTTTTTTGACGAAAAATTCGTAAGTGTTCAGCATTACGTGTTTCTTATGATTTATTTACAAATAACTAATACATCAAAATTAAAATCCTTTCAGTACAGGGTTGTACAACTATTCTACTGTTAGATTTAAGTCAAATAAATGACTTTAGTTAATATGTAATTTTCGGACTTTATTCCGCCCCTGAACCAATGTGGGGCGTCGCGATGCAATAGCGTTTAAGTCGCTACATACCTGGCAACAATTGTAACTCTTAGTAGTGTGTAATCTATACATATAATAAACGCGTAAGAAGAAAAAAAATGTACATTGAAGATATTGTAGAAAAACTTATTCGGGGGGTCTTAGAAACGTTGACTGAATACATTTCAGTGATTTTTGGAATTCTTGTCTGTCTGTCTGTGAATTTGTCCGCGCACTACGTAAAAACGAATGCACAGAATTTAACGAAATTTTGTATAGTAACAGTTTATACCCCGGAGCAACATATAGGGTAGTTTTTATTCTGCTTATTTAAAATATAATTTTCTAAATAAATAGTTCTCAAAAGTGGTCACAGATGGCGCTGTATAGGTACCCTGTATACTATATACAAACATTATTTAAGGACGTCTTTAGATTTCGATTAAGCGATTCGGTCTATTGCCTTCCGCCGAGGATTATTTAAACCATGGATTTTTAAATGCTTTCCCAATTTAAGGATTGCGGGTTAAAAAAATTTAAAACGTGTTGCTTCGTTTTGGAAATTGTAAGTATCCGGACATATATTGTGGTCCATTAATACCTGGAGGTACTTTAAAGTTACTGAAGCTACAGAAGGTACTGAAACCTACTTACAATATACGTCAAAACAAATAAAACAGGTAGTTAAGATTTATCTATTTCGATTTACCCGACGGCAAAAATTGTACCGTTTGTGAGATCAATATATTTTATCTCGCTTTAACAGCTGATTGCAATAAAAACCGGCCAAGTGCATGTCTGATCACGCATAATGGAGGGTTCCGTAGCTTCAATGTATAATAAGAACCAGGCTAATGCCAAAAGGTCGTATCTGATGCCTTTGGAAGAAGTTTTTTGGAAATAACTCAAAAATGGCTAAGCCGATAATGTTCAAAATGATTTTCATAGAAATAATATGATAACGCGCATCTTCTCAAATTTTTTCATTTTTTTTGGACTGACGGTTCAAAAGTTATAGGGGGGGGGGGGGCTATTTTTCCGACTTTCGAAGAGATTATTTCTGAAACTATTCACTTAATCACAAAATGTTCAAGGAAACCTTAATGTTATTTTTAAAAACCTGTCGATTGATGTGCAACATGTTGATATTTGGTTAAAAAATATTTTTGAAATTTAGTTACATTTGCGCCCCCCTGAAAATATTTTTTTCTCCAATTTTACTACACAACTAAATAGCGGCATACAAACTACACCTCATGTCTAAATTTTATTAAGATACGTCTTATAGATTCCGAGTAAAATGGCTGTGACATACGGACGGACGGCAGACAATGCCGCTCACCCTTGGGCCTTATGACACTTCACCATTGAGATATGTCCGGTCCCTGTCATGCTGCTGCTGCTGCTGCTGCTGCTGAAGCAATTTTCGCTGCGACTCTCCGGGCCTGGGCCTAAGCGGTACTCGGCCTATGACTTTCACAGATATTACCGCTTACCTTCGGGCCTCCGGCCCTCAGATTAGCTAAGATTCTTCGCCATTGAGTTTTGTCCCGATTTTATTATGTTGCTGCTGCTGGAGAAATTTTCGCTGCAACGCTCCGGACTTGGACCTACGCTGTACTCGGCCTATGGCTTTCGCAGATATTGCCACTCATCCTCGGGCCTTAAGACACTTCACCATTGAGATATGTCCGGTCCCTGTCATGGTACTGCTGCTGACGTGGGCCCTACACGGTACTCGGCCTTTGGGCTTGGGCCTACGCTGTACTTGGCCTATGGCTTTCGCAGATATTGCCACTCATCCTCGGGCCTTAAGACACTTCACCATTGAGATATGTCCGGTCCCTGTCATGGTACTGCTGCTAATCTGGACCCTACACGGTACTCGGCCTTTGGCTTTCTCAGACGTTGCCGCTCACCCTCGAGCGACGGCTCTCGGGTTCGCTAAGACACTTCGCCATTAAGTTATGTCCGGTCCCTGTCATGATGATGTTGAAGAAGTTCTCGCTGCGATGTGCCGAGCCTGAACCTTACGCGGTACTCAGCCTTTGACTTTCACATACATTTCCGCTCACCCAATTATCCGCAGCCCTCGAGTTCGCTAAGACACTTCGCCATTGAAGTATGTCCGGTCCCAGACATGTTGCTTCTACTGAAACAATTCTCGCTGCGATCCTCCGGGCCTGGCTCCTGCCCGGTACTCGCCCTATGGCTTTCGCGATATTGCCACTCACCGTGTCACGGCTTCAGCGTTCGGGTTCACCAAAAAACTTGACCATTGAATTTTGTGGGGACCCTTTCATGCTCCTGCTGAAACAATTCTTGCTGCCTTTGGCCTTATTAGATTTTGGCCTGCTGCTGCAAAAGCAGTGTTCGCTGGGACGTTGTGCTCACACGCTATTACCTCGCGCCAGTACCTTTAGCGTTTGACCCTCTGTTCGAAGCATATTCTCCTGCAGGAACTCGGCCATTAGCATTCGCAGGTCTCGACGCACGCCTTTTAGTCAGTTATCTTTATCACGGATGAACTAATAAATTTAGATAGATATTTATATGTAGAACGCGTAAATTTTACACTAATGGCCTGGATAGTAAAAGAAAATGACAAAACCTCCCACACACGCGGGCGAAGCCGCGGGTACAGCTAGTGAAGTCATAAAAATAAAGCTAGATTTCAAGCTTGTGTAAGTACATAATAAATTGTTAGTTAGTGTGCGTGCTGCGAGCGTGTGCGTGGCGCACGGCCGCGACGTCGGCAGTGGGTCAAGAAACAAGGTCACGCCATTTCTCTCGCGCGGCGCTCCTCCGTGGGGGGTAGGGGGAAGGAGGGCAAAGGCTGTGTAGGCGCAGATTTAGATTGAGTGTTATTTCAGATGTCGATTATTTCAGAATATATTCACTTAATCACAAAATGGTCAAAGAAACCTCAATGTTATTTTTAAAGACCTATCGATTAATATGTCAAATGTTGATATTTATAAACAAAATATTGAAATTGGAATATGTATGGAAGCGCCCCAACTAAATTTTTTTTTTCAAATTTAACTACGTAACTAAGTAGCGGCATACAAAATACACCTTATGTGTAAATTTTTTTCAGATACGTCGTATAGTTTCCGAGTAAAATGGCTGTGACATACGGACGGACAGACAGACAGACAAACATGACGAATCCATAAGGGTTCCGTTTTTTGCCATTTGGCTACGGAACCCTAAAAAGAGGGCTCTTTTACAATTTTCGAGTTTTCACTGTTTTCCCAATCCACTTTAGACTTCTTACTCCTTCAGTGCCCCTTCCCTTCCTACGCTTACTTCGCTAAAATTTTATAATAAGAAGAAGTTGATAACTTTTTTATTAAAAAATAACAAGTTCAAACGGTGTCTGTCAATAGGTTAAAAATGTTTACAAAGGTTTTTGAATTGGAAATTATTAGTATTAAATTTCCCTAATAAAAAGAAGGTCTTACAATACTCGTGAAATTGCAAATGTTTACCGTAAACCCCCGTCTCTTCGGCTGCGCTGCGCTAACTATCTTCGTCTAATTTTATAGCGGCCCAGAGTCTTCCAGACACTATCAGAAATAATGACATTATTTCCGTACCCGTCCTTTCCCATGTATATGTAGCATTGAGTTAGGATATCCCTATAGTAGAGGTACAGTCTTAAACAAGATTTACCGAAAATATGGCTCGTGAAAATTTGTAACCGGCCAGTGTTATAATTATAACGTAACAATTAGTATTATAGACTGTCAGAGAAACTGCTGTTCTTACAATAACACTGTTGTTCTTTATTATTACATATCGGTGTATTACATGTAGGATGAGAAGGATGAGTAGAGAAATAATGTCATTATTACTGACAGTGTTTTGTCCCTATTAGTTCATTAAAGATACGGTTGCGTCAAACATTAATTAATAATAGCCAGATTTTTTTATTTTTCATTCTTATGGGATATTTATAGATAATATATGCAAAAATCCTACAAACATTTCACCCGGAAGTAGTTAAATAGGTAAAAAAATATATATAAAAAAATTGTATATTTTTGTATACAATAATATCAATTATTTTTAATTGTAAATATGACGATATTTAAACAAATAGCAATAAGTGGTAGAGTTTGTTCCTACAATTTTTAAAAGACTTAGACATATTCATTAAAATCCTACAAGAAAAAAGCTTGTAATATGTGTGTACATATTTGTGGCGGTTAGCGAATAACGATATTTTGTAGGATTTGTTTGCGTGAATAGTACTAGTATCATTATATATCCGTTACACTAAAAAGATTAGCTATTATTAATTATTTCTATATATACTAGCCGCCCGTAAAATGACTGTAGTGTAGTATACATAAAAGTCGAAATTCCCGCCTAGTTTTAGGGCAGGTTCCATAGAAAACTACCTACTAAATAGGTAGTATATTTATGCATGGCAATATACTCGCACCTAAAGTGGCTAACTGCACGCCGTTTATAATCAGGGCCTCAATTCGACATGGCATAACGGACAGTATTAGCTAGCGAGACAACTATGAGATCACACTTTTGTGACAGTTGAAATTTGGGGTGGAATCACTCAAGAGTGACATCTAAAATGGTGGTCATAGCCATAGACAAAACGCTCTAGCGAGACCTACTGTCAGATTGACAGTTAGGTGTGGACACGTGTGGACAGATGGATTTCACTCTATCACCTAGCGAGACAACTGTGAGAGCCACGCAGTTTGGCATGTCGAATCGGGCCCAGTGCCTTTTTTCGTTGGACAGACGACACGATTTTTTTACAGATTTTACTTTGATTTTAAATAGTGTTAAAGAAGAGATGAAGGTATACTTTTTCTTTCATTATGATCCACAACTTATACTCTTTCTCATGCTATTTTTTTGTACCTAAGTTATGTTCAGACGTCGCAATCAATTAAAATGTCATCTAGCATTTAGGTCAATAAGTTATTATACTTCGCCTGCCCGTAGGGTTGTCAATCTCAATCCACATGAGTGATATATCTATGATTTCTTATTTAGTCAAGGGACATGTTTTTTGTCTTCCTCCTAGCGTTTGGCCCAGCCTTCTGTTCAATTGAGCCTGGGTCCGCTCGGCAAACAAATTCCAGGGATTGGCGTAGGCACTAGTTTTTACGAAAGCGACTGCCATCTGTCCTCCAACCCAGAGAGGAAACCAGGCCTTGTTGGGATTAGATCCGGTTTCCTCACGATGTTTTGCTTCACCGAGAAGCGACTGGTAAGGTAAATATCAAATGATATTTTGTACGTAACCGGGGTCTGAACCCGAGACCTTCGGATTAAAAGTCTGATGTCTTACCGCCAGGCCACCAGCGCTCTGGTCATGTTTAAAAATAATAATGACTTTTTATTGCATACTTATAATCCATGTTATTGCAATTATTATTATTGGTGTGAAGTAAAACAATGATCCTTCTTTTTTTATTTAAATTTATATTTGCTAAGTAACTTAGGCACGAAACAAATTTTTAGTTTCTGTACCTCTTTATTGTACTTATTTAAAAATACATTGATATATTAATAATTGCACGTGTAAATTTTCCAAAAACACAAAATTTTCAGACACAATAACAGAGATCTGGGAAATTCTAGCTATCAAATTTCGTTACCGTCACTGTTGGTTAACAACCTTTTAAATCTGGTTTTTTTTTATCACTTTAGTAAGCCCTAATGATTATTTCCTCATCAATAACAGTAAGTAAATGTGAATTGTGTGGCACTGCAGTGTTAATTACTTATTCACTGACGTATCTTTTATCGAAATCTGCTCAATGTTATAGGCACCAGACAAAAAAGATATTTAATATTGTTTTTTTTTTTTTTTGCAATGATGTATCTAAGTAAAGGCTAAGTGTGCAAATGAAAAGGAATCTAATCATATTTCATTTATGAAAATCTGTTGAGTATCCTAGGGTGTGTTTAGTTTTTAATTTATGAACCATTCCCCTACTTTTAAGGGTTCCGTACCTCGAAAGGAAAAAACGGAACCCTTATAGGATCACTTTGTTGCCCGTCTGTCTGTCTGTCTGTCTGTCAAGACCATTTTTCTCAGGAACGCGTGGAGGTATCAAGCTGAAATTTATATCAAACACTCAGGTCTATTGTCCCTTGGAACTGTGAAAAAATCAAACTTAAAAACCAACGCAATCAAAAGATACAGTCGTTTATGCTGCAAATTTTAGAGATTTTCGGCACTCGCAAAACCTACGGGGTACTTCCCGTGAACTCAGAAACTTGAAATTTGGCACGAAGCAACGTTACATAGCATAGACAATGGAAAAATTACAAAAAGTAGACATTTTAAGTAAAATCATACAAAAAAAAATTTTTTTTTAATTTTAAACTTACTACCTATTTCCTCGTAAACGCGTGGAGGTATTAAATTGAAATTCATGTCTAATACTCAGGGCTGTAGGACCTTTCAGATGTAGCAAAACCAAACTTTTATGTCAATGCAATCAAAAGAAATAGCAATTTAAGTCGCATATTTTAAAACTGAGTACTCGCAAGAAACTCAAAACCTAAAGGATACTTCCCGTAAACTCATAAACTTGAAACTTGGCACGAAGAAACTTCATATAGCACAGACAAAGGAAAAATTACGAAAAGTAGACATTTTTAGTAAAATCATACAAAAAACATTTTTTTTTAATTTCAAACTTACTACCTTTTTCCTCGTTAACGCGTAGAGTTATTAAATTGAAATTCATATCTAATACTCAGGTCTATAATACCTTTCAGCTGTAACAAAATCAAACTTCTATGTCAACGCAATGGGTGAACTTTTACTTATATACCTACAGGTTTGTACGGAACCCTCGGTGCCCGAGTCCGACTCGCACTTGGCCGGTTTTTTGTTTATGTAGCAGTCGGGTAAAATATAATTATGTTGTACTTATAAATATAAAAATATGTTGGTGTAACTGAGGCAGAATTCTATAAAGAAAGGTGAAATTCGTAAGTAAGGAAATATGCCCTGGGAAGGTACTAACGAAACATTTTACTTCTACGAGGGGTTTCTTTAAGAAAATACACTTTTTTTCGCAAACTTTTGTATGACTTTTTTGCGTAGAATTAAATAAGCATGTTGCCATAGAGTGCAAAGTTTAGGAGTTATAGGTGAATTTCTTCAGGATATAACACATTTTTCAATATTGTCCTGGAACGTCAAATGGTCTGGACATGAAAACCGGACCTCTATTTAATATACATACCAAATTTCAAGACTGTCAGAGAGATTTGGGATTTGTCGTATTTTGACTGTTTTAACGTGCCTCGCTTAATTCTAAACCAACACTCAATTCTGTACCCATCGGCTCTTAACCAAACACGGGATTTGACAGATTTTATATTGATTTTAGGTTGTTAGGCCTGTCTGTAGCAATTTTTAGGCTACTCTAAGCTCTCTACTATAGTTGCCCGCATATCTTTGGTCGATCCAAGCAGCCGCCACATCTCTTACCGTTTAGCCGCTCTGAAAACATTAAAACCAATTACATACAGATTTTGAAAATTCCTGTATGTTTTAAAATTATCATTTCGAAAGTAAGCCTCCCTCCATTTCGAAAATAAGGGAATCCTACTAACTAACTCTTATTGACTCAACTCTTTTGGCGAATCTTTAATCATTTAAAGTGTGAAGTAGACATCAATATTCGACTACCTAAATAACCTGAAAACCCCGATTAGACGGTGAGCTAGCCACGTCATATATGACACAATAATGAGAGCAACGAAACCCCTCTAGTCAGTTTACTATACTAAGCTTATTTCTAGATCTGGACATCTGGCAGCTCAGTGGTGGAGGTCAAAGAATGCAAACCACTTCAAGAAAACAAATCCTAGAGTTCTGAGTAAGAACTTCACTTCGCTTACGCTACGCTCGTTCGAATAAATGGCTATTTGATATGGGCTTTACCGTGTAAAATTGGGAGCTGTAAACTATTTTTTTTTATATATTTTCAACGTGACGCCACACATACTAGCGCCCATTTAAGACCTTACACTTATGTTTTCATGATCTAGATGGGCTCTACAACGCTTGGAAGCCAGCCGATAAGATTTTTGTTTAATTTACTATATGGCTGGGTGCACTACCCGCCAAGGCAAAACGCGCGCTCTCAGTGTTAATAGGCCAGTGTTAATGGGCCATTAGGTAAGTACACCATTTTTAGGGTTCCTTAGCCAAAATGGCAAAAACGTAACCTTTATAGTTTGTGTAAAGTAGACATCATTATTTATGTGACAAACTAAAACTGTGCTCGAATACCTCGGCTAATTAGCACTATGAACATTGAAATAGATGCAAACGAATACATCATTATATTTTTATCTCGGAGTGGGTGTAATTAAACTATTGACCCGAAAATTAATGTCAGCGCAATGGCACTTCGTTACTATGCTAATGTAGGCAGCTTCAATATAACGCTATCGTGTCACGGAGACTGTAGTCTGCGTAGATGTGAACCAGGCCTTCTATAGCGATAAGAAAATACTTCTAATCATGTTTAAAATTCAATCTGATTTTAAGAAGATAAGTGAACTTATTTCTCTATGCTTCAATCAAACACAAGTTACCGCAGCGCATGTTGTAACAAGAGAGGTACTGCATATCTGGTCCCAACTAAGTAATTTGAAGTCGGATTCCTTATGTGCATCCACATACTACCTAACGAGCTACACATATGTTATTGCAAAATTATTATATAAGTACGTTTTCACAAAAATACTAAACCACAGTAAAAGTTATACAAAACTTATTAATGCCGACCATATCGCTAAATAAAAAGGATTTCTTAATTCCAGCTAACCTGTGAAATACGGATATAGAAAGAAAAGCACACATTACAGAACAAAAAAAAGGAAAGATTACAAGACTAAAACTAAAACACAAAACAGAACATTAAAAAGTAACACACATTAAATACAGAAAAAAAGAAGCTTAAATATAAGTAAACATGGGAAATGCTGGTGTTTCATTATTTTCATTAAAGTTCCACAATGTGTACAATGAAGAACATGCAGACTCAGCATAATGTTGCAAATTGCAGGTGAGAAATTTGCAACAAATACATAAATACAATAAATAATAAAATACCCACTAATTGACAAATTAATGTGCACAAAATTATCTTAATGAATTTATTTGGAAACACATAAAAAAGTGAAAATTGACACTTACGGAACCCTTAATAAATAAATAATAATAAATAATATAAATAAATATTATAGGACAATCTTACACAAATCGACCTAGGCCCACGGTAAGCTCAATAAGGCTTGTGTTATGGGTACTAGACGACGATATATATAATAGACTAGCTGTGCCCGCGGCTCCGCCCGCGTGGAATTCGGTCTGTGTCAGTAAGCGCCTAATTCACCCCTAATTTCTCTCCCGCTACCCTGGAGGCGGAACTTGAAGTAAAGTTGACAAATGGATACGCTAGAGGACAGTAGTCCTAATAAAATATTTTACAATTACCACTAAATGAAACTAAACTCAAAAATTAATACTTTATTTTATCATATTTTTTTTTGGCATGATTTAAACGACATAGAGTAGTAGGTGTATATCGGACGATACAGGACCACTTTTGTATTTATACGTTCATGTCCATGGCAAATATCATCCAAATCGATCCTCCCGTCAAATCAGTCTAAGCATGAAAGGTAAGAACAGAAGCGGTTGAAATATGGGTGTGGGGGGGGGGCTCACAAATGCAGAAATGATTTTTTTCTATTTGAGGTGCACTTGGAGGGGGGGGGGGGGGGTTCATGACCCATGCAAATTTAACTCAATCGAGTGTAGTGGCTATAACCTGGCTGGGGATTTTCTTAAATTGTAATTAGTAATCCTTAAGGGGTGATTTCCGGGATAACAATGCAAAAAAAACCGGCCAAGAGCATGTCGGGCGATGCTCAGTGTAGAGTTTCGTAGGTGCCGCCCTGTTACAAAACATCCGTTCAAAAGGTCGTTTATTAAGGGATATTTGGCGGCGCTTACGTCATTTTACTATTCGGCACTTCCTGTCACTATGCGTGTTTGACTGATAATTCAAAAACGTCTGAACCGATTTTATTCAATATAGTATCTATTGAAAGTTCTTATCAGGCCTCACCAAATTTCAGCTTTCTAGTGCGAACGGTAACTGAGCTAGACCGCGGACAGACGGACGGACATGGCGAAACTATAAGGGTTCCTAGTTGACTACGGAACCCTAAAAAGAGATAAATAGTATTCAGGGAGGGGGGGGGGGCGGATTTTCATTACGTTACCGTAGGTAATGAATTTTCATACGTTTTTACCACACTGTCACAGATAATACACAGATGTTAGTGGTTGCAATAATGGTGGTAATTAATAGGCATGGTGAATTGTTTTCATGTATGGTATCAATCGATTCGTTCTGTTGTGAGGATCAAATGTCTATATGGGGCCAATTGCGTTAAAGCAACACATTAGTCAGAAATGAGACTTAAAGTCTGAGATTTGCATTTGTTTCTCAAAACGCTCCTAATAAAATGACGTGCAAAAGTGACGTCACGATCACATAGTCGCCGTGTTTATAGTATGGAAAAAATAAGAAATTGCTACTTTTACAGTGAAATATTGCGTTTATGTATATGGTTGCTATACAATTTATTTTACAATAAAATGTAAACAATCGAATGCTATCATTTTTTTTTTTTAATTTCGCACTTTAAAAATCGAAAAATTTTGAAACTTCGCAGCTTCATATCTTAGAGCCATTTCAATAGAATTTATAGATTTTCACTTTAGTTGGATATATTGATCATTTTACATCCTATCAACTAAATTTTAATGCATAATTCAACATGTGACATTTTTGAGATTTAGAAATTATGCCATTTTTAACATTTTTTACTTTTAGGTTCTCGACTTTTTTCACTTTTATCACTTTGTCACTTCTCACTTTCACTTTTCACTACACTTCACTTCACTTCATTCTATTTTATATATTTTTATTTCATTCCATTTTACATGTTTCTCAATCATATGGACTGTCGCGTTTTCGTGACGTGACGCTTTTTCGTCTAGCTCCCCATCCGCGAACCGTCCGAGAAGAGAAGGAACTTCGTTACAAAACTACCACCGGGTCGTTAGACCTCACCTTACACCTCTGGCCCAAGAAGTATTATGACCGAAAAGAAACTCGACGGGACTTATTTTTTTCAAAACAGTAATACATTATTAGATCTTAAAGATACAAAATAATGCGCAGTTCTTCAAGAAGACATATAAAAAAACAGCTTGAGAGACAGATAATGTACCTATTGTTTAGTTATAAAGAAAAATAAATCCTAATCTGCATGACGGCTTCACAAAACGTTTGATATGTTTTCCTACCTAAACGGTGTCCTATAAATGTTAGATGATTTTGTAGTAGTTTCTGGTTTGGGCAATGCTTCTTTGTCCGTCATATATAGTCCTCAAACCTGCAATAACCCTTTGACATTCATGACATTTTCAAATATTTCTTAAGAGCGGGTAAAGGTAAATTTAAAGCATCGACGGGTAACATGTTACAAATATGAACACCTTGACCAAAAAATTACAAATTATTTCAATACTAAATTTCATCTAAATATGCGGTTATTGGTTGTTTCTTCCCCATGTAAACTTCCACCCCTTTTGCATCCGCTTAAGGGATAATTTCCGAGATAAACAGATAAACAGACAAAAATTCTAAAAACTGTTGGAACGTGTTCTGTTATCGATTCTAAGTATCCCCAGCCAACTTTTTTTCGAATACATTCCATGAACAGACTTTCGACCCTCTTCAGCTTTATTATATGTATATATAGTTTTTATTGAAAGTACCCTTCAGGCATTACTTCCATTATTTTTTTATATTTTTTTGGACCTACGGTTCTAAACTAAGAGGGGGGGTGGGGGGATTTTTTGAAGATGAAACTATCCTTTGTCCTTTCTCGAGACCCATACTATCTCTATACCAATTTTCATCTAAATCAATTCAGCGGTAAAAGAAATCCTCATACCAACTTCCAACCCCATTTTCACCCCCACCAGGGTTGATTTTCGGGATCAAAACTATATATTATCCTTTCCCGGGACTCATACTATCTCTATACAAAATTTCATCAAAATCCGTTCAGCCGTTTTCCCGTGATGCGCGGTCAAATAAACAGACAAACAGATAAACAGACAAACAGACAAAAAATCTAAAAATTGTTGGAACGTGTTCTGTTATCGATTCTAAGTATCCCCAGCCAACTTTTTTTCTATTATCTTCCATGTACAGACTTTCGACCCTCTTCAGCTTTATTATATGTATAGATAAGTATGGATAAATACTTAAATAAATAGAAAACATCCATAACTCAGGAACACGTATCTGTGATAAACACACAAATAAATGCCCTGACCAGGATTCGAACCCGGGACGTCCTGCTTCGTAGGCACTGTAGGCAGGGTCACTCCCGACTAGGCTAGGAGGCCGTATCCGTACCCTTATAGTTTCGACATGTCCTTCTGTCCGTCCGTCCGTATGTCACAGCCCTTTTACTCGGTAACTATAAGACTATAAGAGGAGTATTATTTAGTTTTGTGGGACAATGTATAGTTTTTAAGTAAAACATTGTGCATATTTAATAAATAAAATAATAATAAGATTTTTTTTAAATAAGGTGTGTTTTTTATGCTGCTACTTAGTTTTGTAGTTTGTTTAAGTATTACATATTTCATTGCATTAACAAGCTTAACGTATGTGAAAAGACACAAATCCTCATTGGGGTACGTACAATTCTGCATCTGCAGTGTGCATAATCTTAACGAAGTTATCCCCCGCCCCCTTTCACCTGCCTCCGCGCCCCGCGATGTTCCACTTCCGCGACACACATTCCCAATCAACCGGATTGGGGCCTAGATATTTTGGAGCTCGTATTTTCAAGCCAATATAAACTCTAAAGGCCGCTACGGTAAGCTCGTTATAAATTGACGTGTTTCATACAACCGAATTTAACACCAAGTGCCGTAACCGAAGGTTTATTTTGCAATGAAGTTCAAAGTTACTCGATGAATTAAAACGGTATGCAGAGTTGAGGTGCGTGAGTTTAATTTTGGTTGATTTTTAAAAGGCTTCACAAAATTCATTGTATGAATTTGAACAGTGCCGCATTATATTAAGGTTGATATTTGTGATGTAGCTATTGTAGATTCTTGAGCAAAAAGGTATGTCACAGCAGGGTCTGCATACTGAAATCTATGAATTGTGCGACTTGTTTTAAATGCACTGCTGTTTTGCGAGCTATGTATTTAGTCGCATTATAATCGAACACAGTTATGTGCATTTAGGTACTTTTATTATCTTTCAGTTATTTTTGGGGGTCAATTGTTTATTTATTCTAATTCATTGGCTAAATTAAATATTCACAAGAACTTATGACTTTCAGTTGAGCAACCATCGCAACGTGGTACAGTCGAGGACAAAGAGATGTATACACTTTTGGACCTTATTGCGTTGTAATAAGGTCCAAAAGTGTATACATCTCTTTGTCCTCGACTGTACCTATACTACCTATTAAGTAATCATATTAATCAGACTAACTAAAGCCTGACTATATAGAAATATAATATGATAATTGCCAACAGAGCGCTATTATTCTCATTTATATGGCAACAGTTCAGTATAGTCATAGAGTGTATTATTCTCTATGGTATGCTAATATCTTGATTTGTTTACCTGTCAGCTGTGAAGTTAATTTGAAAATGATCCACAGCGAAATAGTTTCATTTCCCGAGCGTGTTATTTTCAGCAGTTCATTATATACACTAGTTACAATGTTTCGCTCTTGACTATGAAGAATTTTGGGAATTTTTTGTCGTTTATTTTTTAATATTCAACACTTTATTATTATACAAATTTACAGCCACGATGACACTGACAACAGTAACAGCCTATCACATGCACTCATACATGCATATCATCCTGTGATTAAAATTATTGCCAGTGTAAGAAATAAGTTCCAATGAAATTCCGCAACATGGCGCATGATCATATATTTCTGGTCAGGCTTTACCTATTTCTTGGTCCGTGACCTATTTAGGTTGCTAGTTTATTTCTAGTTTACAACACAACCACATAAAACCTATAGATATCAATAACTTATGTAGGTAATATCATATGTAGGTACAATTAATATATTAGTAATCTAAAACCTAAAATTACTAAGTAGGTACACCAACTTATTGAATTATTTGGATATTTTCTTAAAATCAGTTCTTAATTATATATATAGGTAATTATAATTAAGTAAGCCGCAACACACACATCATGGGGTGTCCCTCGTAATAGTCATAATCCCAAATAACGTTTGTCCTAAAATCACTTGCCCTAGGCATTTTGTCCTAATTGTCATTTGATCAATTACCTTAACAGTTACTTGTCATAATGTAATGATTATCCTAAAGCTCATTTGTCCTAAACATTCTTACCATAATGTTCAAAAATCCTAAACATTCTTACCATAATTTTATTTGCCATAACATTAACCTGTGTTAGAAACCCGCAATTACATTTAATCTTATTACTTGCCCTATAACTTGCCCTAATCGTCGTACTTGTTATTATAATAACAGTTACTTTTTTTAATGTAATGATTTTCCTGAAGCTGATGTGTACTAAGCATTTTCAACCGACTTCAAGATTTCGAAGGAGGAGGTTATCAATTCGTCGGGATCTTTGTTTTTGCTATTTTTTTTTTTTTTATGTATGTTCACCGATTATTCGAAGACGGCTGGACCGATTTGGAAAATTCTTTTTTTGTTTGAAAGAGTATACTTTACAGGTGGTCCCATTGTAACCAGGTCAGGATCTGATGATGGGATCCTGGAGAAATCGAGAGAACTCTTCAACTATTAAAGGCACAACTATAGTGATTTGAGTATTTTTTTCAGCAGCTCGAGCATTTGGTGTTGGAAAGGTGGATGCTAAGTGAAGTCGGTTCTTTTCAACCGACTTCAAGATTTCGAAGGAGGAGGTTATCAATTCGTCGGGATCTTTGTTTTTGCTATTTTTTTTTTTTTTTTATTTATGTTCACCGATTATTCGAAGACGGCTGGACCGATTTGGAAAATTCTTTTTTTGTTTGAAAGAGTATACTTCACAGTTGGTCCCATTGTAACCAGGTCAGGATCTGATGATGGGATCCTGGAGAAATCGAGGGAACTCTTCAACTAGGCACACCTGTAGTGATTTGAGTATTTTTTTTTTACAGCAGCTCGAGCATTTGGTGTTGGAAAGGTGGATTGCTTAGTGAAGTCGGTTCTTTTTTGTTTAAAATTATTTGTTTAAAATTATTACATGTCTGTTCAAAAATAATCCTAATAAATAACCCTAAAATTTCATCCCAAATTCATGTGTACTACGTTACTATTTTAATTTTACCACTTTGTTGGCGTGACTAATATTTACCTGCTGAATATTAGTCACGCTAACAAAGTGGTAGTTCGCCTCGAAATTATCGGGATTTAGCAGCATAGGCTGGCGCACTAGGATGCGTTGTCACGGATAACTAGAGGGGTTTTTAGTGGGTATACTATGGATCCCATATAGGCTAAGGGAGTCCCACATAACCACTGTGGCCGGTTCCTGGGCCTCAGTGGTATGCGTAACTCACTTCACCTCTTAAAAAAGGCCTATGCCGCTAAAGTGCTATGACGGGAAAGTGCCAGGCCCTTCTCATCTTTTTTTGGTCCGGTTAATCCGGGGGAAAGGGAAGGGTTCCTGGACGGTGCATCCTGGGGGCAACGGTAAGCGATCTCTTGGTGAACCCCAAGGATTTATTACGGGGTTGCCTAAATGCATACCTCCCCGTTAAAAATAGGCAAATACTAGTAAATCATTTTAAATTGTACTACGAGTATGATAGTAGAAATAATTTTAAGCAAAAACGAACCGACTTCACTTAGTCTCCAAAGCAAATGCTCGAGCTGCTGTAAAAAATACTCAAATCACTATAGGTGTGCCTATAATAGTTGAAGAGATCCCTCGATTTCTCCAGGATCCCATCATCAGATCCTGACCTGGTTACAATGGGACCAACTGTGAAGTATACTCTTTCAAACAAAAAAATAATTTTCCAAATCGGTCCAGCCGTCTTCGAATAATCGGTGAACATACATAAAAAAAATAGCAAAAAAAAGCAAAGATCCCGACGAATTGATAACCTCCTCCTTCGAAATCTTGAAGTCGGTTGATAAAGGCATTTTTATTATTATTTTATTTTGTTTGTTAGTCCGCTTTGACCGTACCGACTTCAAGATTTCGAAGGCGGAGGTTATCAATTCGTCGGGATCTTTGTTTTTGCCATTTTTAGGGTTCCGTAGCCAAATGGCAAAAAACGGAACCCTTATGGATTCGTCATGTCTGTCTGTCTGTCCGTCCGTATGTCACAGGCATTTTACTCGGAAGCTATACGACGGATCTGAATAAAATTTACACATAAGGTGTATTTTGTATGCAGCTACTTAGTTATGTAGTTAAATTTGAAAAAAAAAATTTCAGAGGGGCGCTCCATACAGGTAACTAAATTTAAAAAAAAATTAACCAAATATCAACATGTGACACATCAATCGATAGGTCTTTCAAAATAACATTGAGGTTTCTTTGACTTTGTGATTAAGTGAATATTTTCTGAAATAATCGCTTCGAAAGTCAGAAAAGTTGTGTAGCCCCCCCCGTAACTTTGAACCGTAAGTTCAAAAAATATGAAAAAAAGAGATCGTCAATTCTGGGCCACCTGATATAAACCGTATACAGTTTTTACTGCAATGTAAAATAAATACTCATTTTATTACTAAAGTAGACAAAATATTGCAACAAAATGAAACGGGAATTAGAAATACTAAATAAATAAACATTATGTTGATTTTTCCGCGATTAAAATACAGCAAGACAAGTTGTTAACGTCCTTATGGCATTGACATAAAGTTTAACTTCACCCTGGCCTGAAACGGGATTGTTTTTTGATTTGACACTGTCAATGTATACCGTTACATAATCTGCGTTTTGATACTGATCGGCAAGTTAGAACATTGTAATATTAAAATTGTATCTAAGCCTACGAATACGGGAGTTTAAATTAGAAATCGACTGCATTAAAACGCCTAAAGATTGAAAATGCGTATTTTTGCATTTTTGATCGTAGTTTGAATATTAAAAGTGGGTTTCATAATGGCATAATATCATGCTCCTACGATAACGAAACGCATCTTTTTTTCACTTTTGTAATGTCAGATACTAGTGCTATCGCACAGAACGGTGGTAAACCTTATCCCTTCGCAATAGGTGTTAGGAATGTTCAGTTAATAGTATCAACGATGGTTTGACAGCAGTCTTTGTTTACCGAAATACAGGAACTATAAATACGATCAAAATATGACTTTTTATTTTTTCATCATGATTCCCGTTTTGTTTTCAAGTCCGCTTTTGTACATTATCTTTAAAAAATCGGTACTTTTTTTACATTAATATATAAATCATAGGCAAGCACGTTTTCAAATATTGTTCTTGTCAGATTCAAGTTTAAAATTCATGATTTTTCAATTTTCCCATTCGATTTCGCAATATTTTTACCACCATCCTGATCTAGAAATTATGACGATTCTTTAAAAGTAAGAACCATTCCTAAACGGTCCTAAATAATCTGGGCCAGATCACCTAACAAAAATTGACGATCTCCTTTGAAGAGATGCGCCTTATCATATACTTTCTACGAAAATTGTTTTGAACATTATCGGTTCAGCCATTTTTGAGTTATCTCTAAAAAACTTCTTCCATAGGCATCAGATACGACCTTTTGGTATTAGTTTGATTCTTATTCCATTGAAGGTACGGAACCCTCCTATGCGTGGTCCGACACGCACTTGGCCGGTTTTTTAATGTATGTTCACCGATTTTTCGAAGACGGCTGAACCGCTTCCGAAAATACTTCAATTGTTTGAAAAAGTTGGTCCAGTTTACAGTTGGTCCCATTGTAACCAGGTCAGGATCTGATGATGGGATCCTGGAGAAATCGAGGGAACTCTTCAACTATGATACACACCTATAGTGATTTGAGTGTCTTTTACAGTAGATCGAGCATTTGCTATTGGAAAGATGGAGGCTAAGTGAAGGCGACCGACTTCAAGATTTCGAAGGAGGAGGTTATCAATTCGTCAGGATCTTTGTTTTTGCTTGTTTTTTTATGTATGTTCATCAATTATTCGAAGACGGCTGGACCGATTTGGAAAATTATATTTTTGTTTGAAAGAGTATACAACTGAAGAACAAATCAAATTATTTTTAATAAATATTTTGATTTGTTTATTTTAAGTATACACTACTATATAAATTATAAACTTATATAGATGTCATATACAAAGGAAAAATTGACCTAGGCCTCCGGTGCCCAGGGCTGGGATCGAACCAGCGTCTTCTGCCGCGAATGCAGAAGACGCTGGTTCGATCCCAGCCCTGGGCACCGGAGGCCTAGGTCAATTTTTCCTTTGTATATGACATCTATATAAGTTTATAAAGAGTATACAGTTGGTCCCATTGTAACCAGGCCAGGATCTGATGATGGGATCCTGAACAAATCGAGGTAACTCTTCAACTAATATATAGTTAGCAACTAGTAATGGTGGTGCCTATAAAGGCAAACCTATAGTAATTTGAGTATTTTTACAGCAGCTTGAGCATTTCCTTTTGGAAAGGTGGAAGGAAGTGATTTCGGTTCTTTTATGTTTAAAATTATAGTATATGTTATCAACTGTTTTCTAAACAGGCGCTGTTATCAATGGTTTCAGTCAAAGAAGTTTTTTTTAGTAGTCGTTTTAGTCTAGGTTAACGTCACTCGATGTCGCTTTAGTAGATGTTGACGAATGTGTTTTGAAGATGGCGCTGTTATTTATGGTTTGAATCTAAGATGTTGGTTCTTTGATAGCCAAGTTAGTGCGCATTGGGATATGTAGATGTCGTTTTAGTATATGTTATCTACTGTTTTCTAAAGATGGCGCTGTTATCAATGGTTTGAGTCTATTTGAGTTTTTTTGATGCACATGTTAGTCCAGGTTAACGTCACTAGATGTCGCTTTAATAGATATTGTCGAAGGTTTTCTGAAGATGTCGGTGTTATTTGTGGTTTGAATCTAAGCTTGTCGTTCTTTAGCAGTCACATTAGTGCGCATTTGGCTCGCTAGATGTCGCTTTAGTATATATTACCGACTATTTTCAAGAGATGGCGCTGTTATCAATGGTTTGGGTCTAAGAAGTTTTTTTTAAATTCATATGTTAGTCCAGGTTAACGTCACTAGATGTCGCTTTAGTAGATGTTGTCGACTGTTTTCTGAAGATGGCGGTGTTATTTATGGTTTGAATCTAAGGTGGTCGTTCTTTGGAAGTCAATTTAGTGCGCATAGAGCTCGCTAGATTTCGCTTTTTCGGCTGTTTTCAAGAGATGGCGCTGTTATCAATGGTTCAACCCCTTACCGCATAGCAAGCCATATTTGTTCACCATAGTTATATATCTTTTTAAAGATATTAAATTTAATTAAATATCGAAAATACAATACTATTTTTAAAAAGCTAGTTTTTGTGAATCAGAACGTGTTTTTTTTTATTTCGGTGGGTAGTCAATTTATTTCAATAATGTTATGGGTAAGTGACAGATGCTCGTTCAGTGCAGTGTGGAGTAAATAGATAAATTTTCCTGCTAAATAATAACGATACAAAGGTAAGTAAACATCCATGAATACAGGTGATATATGGATTTTGCGATAAACGTTGTTTTTGTAATAGTTTTGACCTTGTTCTTGTAAAGGCCAAATCTGGCTTCGTATGCATTCGAGTCATGCAACATGTCCTGTCATATTTGGCTTCCTATGCCTTAAGGTGTAATTTATTAGCAGTAGATGAGCAAATTATCCCTACAAAGTGTCGTTATGAGTTAAAGCAATACAATCCAGCGAAACCACATAAGTGGGGATACAAAAACCAAGTTGTGGAAGCAAACCGACAATAAAAAAAGAACGTTATGTTCGACAGAAAAAGGAATACCAAGACATAACTTCTCCTCAAGCAGTTGATATTAATTTACAACCAACACATGGGTGTCGATATATTAGATTCAATGCTTGGATATTACCGAATCCATCTACGATCTCGTCAATGGTACAAACGGATTTTTTTTCATATTGTCGATATGTGTATGGTTAATGCGTGGTTGTTATGGCGTCGAACCAATGAAGATCAGTATATGGCATTGTTTGATTTCAAACTTGCTGTTGCAGAGCATTTTCTGAAAGTAGGTCAGCCTAGTGCAAGAAAAACAGGCAGACCAGCTGCATTAACGGAACTCCGACATCAAGTCGTCCAGGTACTGCCTCCAGCCTACCCGCGTCTCCTGTTTGGACCAAAAGGTTTCGCAAGACTCCAATGAGATCTAAATATCTACCCCTCAATGCTGTTAGATGCGAGAATATTGACCATTTTCCTATTTGGACGAAAAACACCCGCCTGTTGTGTAAATATTGTGGAAGTACCGTTCTTTCAAAAAGTGCGAGAAATGCTTGGTATATTTATGTTTTAACGATAAACGTAAGGCTACGTTCACACGGCGACTATTCGATTCGATATTTTCTCGCATACGGTTTTACCGTATACGAGACGGCCGTTCACACGGTGCGAGGTCCAAGCCGCCACACCGCCAGTCGTTGAGTGCAAGGAGGCATCGGCGCCCGAGAAAATATTGGGTCCATCCTTTATTAAAAACGGGTCTGCATCGAGAAAGATGATTTTTTTCAACAGCGAAAGTAGTGAAATTATGAACATGTATTCTTCAATTATTTTCGAATGTAAATAGCCAGCTTTGACAATTTATTATCAAGATTGGAGCAGACCACCTTGCCACGTACTAGACGTGTGCGCCGCCATAAAAATCCGCGGCGGCGGCGCGCCGGAAATTTTTGGCGGCGTGGCCCAGCCACGCCGGCGTCAAGGTCACTTTTAGCTACATTCGCAAGGCTCACGTATCGCTTTAAAAATATGTTAAATATCAAAAACTTTTTAGGAACAAGGAACATAAAACGATATATAAGGCCGTTTGCTTAATTAAGGGTTTTTTTTTCTAGTACACTTCAGTCCTGCCTATTTTTTGGAAATCGCTTTTATGTTGATGTTTTTCATAATTGTGATAAATTAAGATCCTTTTAAAGCCAACTCCATCTAAAGCGTGTATCAAGGCCAGCTACCAAGAAATATCTTGCGGGAGCTCGCCAGAAGGAACCAAGACGGAAACCCTGGATTTCTGATGCTACCTGGGAACTGCCTTAACACAGACATAGCAAGAAAGGAGTATTCCAGGCTACACACTTGCGTGAAAAGAGCATGCAGACGCGATAAGAATAATTCAATCCATGCTTTGTGTGACGAAATCGAAAACCATGCTCCAACTGCCTATTCTAAAAACTTGTCCCAAAAAGTCAAACTTCTCACCCGCGACTACAAACCTAGAAGCTGGCAGATAGCGGATACTGATGGAAACACTTTATCAGACCTGGGAAAAGTGTTGGCTAAATGGAGAGACTATTCGGAACAACTCTATCTAGAAGTTCCGGAACATCTTTTAGTGCGAAATGTCGCTGTGCATCCACTAGAACCGCATATTTATTTTCGAAGTGGAAGACGCTATCAGACGTCTGAAAGTTAATGCCGTCGGTACTGATGGTATATGCGCTAGTCTCCTAAAGAATCTAGGTGGCGAAGGTACACAGTTCTTACACCAGATTTGCTGCAACGTGTGGAGAACTGGCCAGTGGCCGAGAGACTGGACTGAATCCGTGATTATGCCTATCCATAAAAAAGGCTCGTCGCTAAATTGTGACAACTATATAACTTTGTCTATTATATCGCATGCCAGTAAAGTATTTCTTTATCATCATGAATTTGCGATTGACAAAGTTCCTGGAGCGGCAAATACTTGCAGAGCAGGCTGGCTTTGTGTCTGGGCGAGGGACACGGGAGCAGATTTTCATCGTGCGCCAGATCATCGAAAGATGTCGTGAATGGAACAAGCCATTAGTCCTATGCTTCATAGATTACGCCAAAGCATTCGACTGTGTTAGATGGAAAACATGCTGTACGTGCTCCTGGAGACGGGTGTCCCTGCTCATTTAGCTCACCTTATTGAGAACATGTACGCCAAAAGTACTGCCAGAGTGCGCATCGAGAACATCTTGTCGGACCAGTTCAAGCCGGAAAGAGGAGTTAGACAGGACTGTACATTGTCTCCGAAACTAAAATAGCAAAGGGTGCTATGACTCGGTTAGATAGGATCTGGAGAGATCGCGGTATACAGAGACCGACTATGGTTAGACTTATGCGTTCCCTGGTGTTTCCAATTTTCCTATACGGTTATGAAACTTAGACTCTCAAGGCAGATCTGAAAAGCCGTATCGACGCGTTTGAGATATGGTATTGGCGAGGGCTTTTACGGATACCTTGGACTGCGATGCGTACTAATCAGTCCATACTAGAGGAGCTACGCATAAAACGCTGGTTGTCTACGACGTGCCAGGACCACATACTTCGGACACCTCTCTCGACGCTCCTCGGATAACCTGGAGAGGATCGTCATGACGGGAAAAGTTGAAGGCACAAGACTAAGAGCCCTAAGAGTCCCTCCCACTGCAAGATGGTGTGTCCAATTCACTGCACCCATGCAATTAAAACTGCAAGAAGCCATGCGCTTAGCGAGGGATAGAAGCCTATGCAGGAACCTGGTCTTCAACAGAAGGACATGATCCTCAGCTCTGAGGGATCGACTAGTGATGACGAAGATTCTTTTTTGACTCGCAGTAGGTCCAAACATACTGTTCAGTATTAAAGAGCAATCCTGCCACCGAAAACACTTCTTTTCTCAGGATAATTTAGTTGGTGGTATAATTTTGATGGCAGATTTATTATTTTCGTTACCAATCTTATTAATAAGGCCATCGACTTCATATTTTAGTAATCTCCCGAAAGAGAAGGAATTGACCAAACCCAAACTATTTCAATGTGTACATGTTTTCATGGTTTAATTAGTCAATATACGTTGTTAAATTTTCAACTGACTTTCCTTCATCGGTAATTGTTACGAGGGTTGCTACTTATATATCCGGAAACAAAAAAACAAACAAACGTACACGGCTGAAAATGGTTTTATTGTTTTTCAAAGTATTCCCCTTGATGATCTATGCACTTTTGCATTCGCGTGAACCAATTTTTAAAGCACTTCTGCCACTCCGCCTGAGGTACCTCCATAACGTGTTGTTTGAATGCGTCGACAGCATCTTCAGCGGTCGAAAATCGTTGACCGCGTAATTTATTCTTTATATTTGGAAATAAATAAAAATCGTTGGGTGCCAAGTCAGGGCTGTACGGCGGATGACCCGTTAATTCCACATTTTGACCCTCCAAAAATAGAGTTGTTTCGCGTGACGTATGACAGCTGGCATTGTCATGATGAAGAATGATTCTTCGTCGCTGGTTAGTTTTACGAATTTGTTCAAATACTTTCGGTAAGCAAATGGTCGTGTACCACTCTGAATTAACCGTTCTACGGTTTTCTAGTGACACTGTAGCTACATGGCCATTAATACCGAAGAAGCAGGCCACCATTTGTTTCAATGTACTTTTTGCACGAGTAACTTTCGTAGGGTTCGGCTCATTTTGAAACACCCATACCGTTGATTGTTGCTTCGTTTCGGGATCGTATGCATAGATCTAGGATTCGTCACCTGTATAGATGTTATAAACGGCTTTTGAGTCACCACGGTTATATTTTGTTAACATTTTATTGCACCATTCGACGCGAGCATCTTTTTGCTCTTTTGTTAAGTTGTGGGGTATCCAACGCGAACAAATTTTTTTTACAGCCAAATAATTATGTAATATGCTATTAATGCTGGTCATAGAAATACCCAGAGTCGCCTCTATCTCGCAGTATGTAACATGTCGGTCGTCCATTATAAGTTTTCGCACAGCCTCGATATTTTGTTGTACAACGACCGATTTCGGGCGACCTGGCTTAACTTCGTCCGTAAGCATACTACGTCCACGATTGAACTCACTAAACCAGTGATACACAGTAGTTTTAGATGGGGCTTCATCACCAAAAATTGAAGTTAGTTGATCTATGCACTGTTGTTGCGTTAAACCACGCCGAAAATCATAATAAATCATAGCACGAATATTTTCACGAGTGAGTTCCATTCTTGCTGCGAGATGACATTTAAAACCCGTCAAAAACAAAACACGAGCGTTAATAAGAAAGAAAAAATATACCGGCCAGTACTTAAAAAAGTTCAAATTTTACCATGGAGGTCAAATATGCTATTTAAGAAGATTGTAATCCCGGTTTCCGGATATATAAATAGCAGCCTATGTATTGGCTAGTTTTTGCCGAATTCTGAAATTTTGGCCAACGGCGTGGAGTTTGAAATCCGCGGCGGCGGCGGCGGCGTGGGTCCCACGGCGCGGCTACGCCACGCCGGCGTGGCGCACACGTCTACCACGTACTAACACCAACATGAGAATCCGTCCTCCATCGCGTGAATCACGTCACGACCTTCGCCAACGACGTCACAAACATAACTGCCTGCGCCCGCGCGCGTCTCGTATACGAGAAATCAGTTTGTCCGTGTGAACGAAACAACGTAAACACAAGCGCCACTGGCATCGCATTGGATAAAATCGTTTCGAGAATCTCGCATCCGCGGTGGCAAGACCCTACGGTATACGGTAAAAAATATGTCACGAATACGAGATTTTTCCGTGAAGACGCCGTGTGAACGATTTTCAAAGTTACCGTACAAATTTTATTGTCACGACGATATTCGATAAAATCTCGTATACGGTATACGAGAAAAATTGCGCCGTGTGAACGTAGCCTAACTGTTTTACCGATTTTCACAAAATATAGTTTACACGATACGCTTAAACCTGGCTGCATACGAAGCCAAATATGATTAGCCAGTAAATTAACTATAATGCATATGAAGCCATATATGGCGTTGCCTTGTAGTTTCTTTATTAATGAATTTAAAAAATCAAAAACTATGTCAAAGTGTTTTAATATATCCAATAAAGTTATATTTTGCAGAAAAAAAATTTTTTTTTCAAACCTTTAATAATTCATGCGGTAAGGGGTTAAGTCTAAGAACATATTTTTGTACGCATGTTAGTCTAGGTTAACTTCACTAGATGTCGCTTTAGTAGATGTTGTCGACTGTTTTCTGAAGATGGCGGTGTAATTTGTGGTTTGAATCTAAGCTTGTCGTTCTTTAGCGGTCACGTTAGTGCGCATTTGGCTCGCTAGATGTTGCTTTAGTATATATTAGCGACTATTTTCAAAAGATGGCGCTGTTATCAATGGTTTGAGTCTAAGAAGTTGTTTTGATACACATGTTAGTCCAGGTTAACGTCACTAGATGTCGCTTTAGTTAATGTTGTCGACTGTTTTCTGAAGATGGCGATGTTATTTATGGTTTGAATCTAAGTTGGTCGTTCTTAGGTAGTTAATTTAGTGCGCATAGAGCTCGCGAGATGTCCCTTTAGTATATATCATCAACTGTTTTCAAGAGATGGCGCTGTTATCAATGGTTTGAGTCTAAGAAGTTATTTTTTAATACACATGTTAGTCCAGGTTAACGTCACTAGATGTAGCTTTAGTTGATGTTGTCGACTGTTTTCTGAAGATGTCGATGTTATTTATGGTTTGCATCTAAGGTGGTCGTTCTTTGGTAGTCAATTTAGTGCGTATAGAGCTCGCTAGATGTCGCTTTAGTATATATTATCGACTGTTTTCAAGACATGGCGCTGTTATCAATGGTTTAAGTCTAAGTAATTTTTTTGTACGCATTTTAGTCTAGGTTAACGTCACTAGATGTCGCTTTAGTAGATGTTGTCGACTGTTTTCTGAAGATGGCGCTGTTATTTATGGTTTGAGTCTAAGAAGTTTTTTTAATACACATGTTAGCCCAGGTTGACGTCACTAGATGTCGCTTTAGTATATGTTGTCGACTGTGTTTTGAAGATGGCGCTGTTATTTATGGTTTGAATGGTGATGGTTCTTTGGTAGTCAAGTTAGTGCGCTCTTGGGTAGTTAGATGTCGTTTTAGTATATGATATCGACTGGTTTCTAAAGATGGCGCTGTTGTCAATGGTTTGAGTCTAAGAAGTTTTTCTACGCATGTTAGTCCAGGTTAACGTCACTAAATGTCGCTTTAGTAGATGTTGTCGACTGTGTTTTCAAGATGGCGCTGTTATTTATGGTTTGAATCTAAGGTGATGGTTCTTTGGTAGTCAAGTTAGTGCGCTCTTGGGTTAGATGTCGTTTTAGTATATGTTATCGACTGGTTTCTAAAGATGGCGCTGTTATCAATGGTTAGAAGTTTTTTTTAATACACATGCTAGCCCAGGTTGACGTCACTAGATGTCGCTTTAGTAGATGTTGTCGACTGTGTTTTGAAGATGGCGCTGTTATTTATGGTTTGAATCTAAGGTGTTGGTTCTGTGGTAGTCAAGTTAGTGCGCTTTCGGATCGTTAGATGTCGTGTTAGTTTATGTTCTCGACTGGTTTCTAAAGATGGCCCTGTTATCAAAGGTATCCAAGGTTAAAGAAGTTTTTTTACACATGTTAGTCCAGGTTAACGTCACTAGATGTCGCTTTAGTAGATGTTGTCGACTGTGTTTTCAAGATGGCGCTGTTATTTATGGTTTGAATCTAAGGTGATGGTTCTTTGGTAGTCAAGTTAGTGCGCTTTCGGATCGTTAGATGTCGTTTTAGTATATGTTATCGACTGGTTTCTAAAGATGGCGCTGTTGTCAATGGTTTGAGTCTAAAAAGTTTTTCTACACGTTAGTCCAGGTTAACGTCACTAGATGTCGCTTTAGTAGATGTTATCGACTGTGTTTTCAAGATGGCGCTGTTATTTATGGTTTGAATCTAAGGTGATGGTTCTTTAGTAGTCAAGTTAGTGCGCTCTTGGGTAGTAAGATGTCGTTTTAGTATATGATATCGACTGGTTTCTAAAGATGGCGCTGTTGTCAATGGTTCGAGTCTAAGAAGTTTTTCTACGCATGTTAGTCCAGGTTAACGTCACTAAATGTCGCTTTAGTAGATGTTGTCGACTGTGTTTTCAAGATGGCGCTGTTATTTATGGTTTGAATCTAAGGTGATGGTTCTTTGGTAGTCAAGTTAGTGCGCTCTTGGGTAGTTAGATGTCGTTTTAGTATATGTTATCGACTGGTTTCTAAAGATGGCGCTGTTATCAATGGTTAGAAGTTTTTTTTTAATACACATGTTAGTCCATGTTAACGTCACTAGATGTCGCTTTAGTAGATATTGTCGAATGTGTTTCGAAGATGGCGCTGTTATTTATGGTTTGAATCTTAGGTGTTGGTGCCGTTGGTGGTGTTGGTTCTTTGATAGTCAAGTTAGTGCGCATTGGGATCAGTAGATGTCGTTTTAGTATATGTTATCTACTGTTTTCTAAAGATGGCGCTGTTATCAATGGTTTGAGCCTAAGAAGTTTTTTGTACACAATTTAGTAATTGTTTTTGAAGATGGTGCTGTTATTTATGGTTTGAATCTAAGGTGTTCTTTGGTAGTCAAGTTAGTGCGCATAGTTATTGGATCGGTATTTATTACTCACGTAATTTAAGTCGATCTTTGCTAGACATATTCGATCAATTTACGATGATCATCTCACGAGCGGGGGCCCGACCTGCGTTTTATAGCGGGACCCGCTATAAATATTTTTAATATGTTAAGTCTTACGAAAGTTTTATAAATGTAGTTTTAGTGTAGGTTATAGACTGTTTTTTTAAGATGGCGTTGTTATCAATGGTTTGAGTCTAATAAGTTTTTTTATATTTTTGTTTTTTATTTTTCACATGTTAGTCCAGGTTAACCTAACTAGATGTCGATTTAGTAGAAGTTTTCGACTGTTTTCTGAAGATGGCGCTGTTATCAATGCATGCAATGTTTTGGATCTAATGTTTTCATTTTTGGCAGTAAAGTTAGTGCGTAGTGGGCTCGTTAGATGTCGCTTTGGTAGATGTTGTCGACTGTTTTTGAAGGTGGCGCTGTTATTAGTACCATCACAAGATTACAACACTAACCTTTGACCGAGCAGCTCATCAAGGTTTACGGAAAACTGAATCCATGTGGCCATGACACGTGCCATACCTATGGTAAGACACTGTACAGCGGCAGGTGACATCGTGCGTCGGGGACACAGCTTTCCGTTGACGTGGTTTGGCGCTCAAAGTGTTAATTAATTCAGAATAACGCAGAGTAGTTGAACGTTAGAGTGAAACGTTAAATACTCGTAGTCTGAGAAGGATTTAAAATAAAAGTAACTTCTTTTATAGTTATATTTAGCACAGCACAGTTTATTTATAACAGCCTCAAGTGATTCTATTAACATATAGGATCTCTGTAAATACTGATGAGTTAACTACAATTCTATTTTGCACTACTTAGAATGTCCTAAGACTCCTAAGGTATATTTTATTGTAAATCACGTGTGAATTACATAATTGTGACTGCTAACAAAAGACTTCGTGCTAAGAGTGTGGGTTAACAAGGAAAAGCTTTATTAATCATATTTAGGATTTTGTACCTTAATTAGATAAATGATTTCAAGATTTTTGCACAGTGTTGTAGACTTTTGGCAGCAAGTCCGAGGGCTTAAAAAAGAATCACTGCGGAGAGATTCACATACGTGTCTGCTGTCAACTACCATTTCCTCACTTAAAATTTAATAAGATATAAAAACGAAAACTGCTCCCATGTCTAGGGTGCTATAAGACTTTTCATAATTTTATGTCGTCCCTTAAAACGTAGTATGAAATTTTACTAATAAAAACGCTAAGATGATAAATAGGAATGGCGCATTCCCCGCTATTTTATAACAGTTCTATTACACAACGCCAGGCCTAATAAACAGATGACAAATTATGCCAAGTATCCCTATATATATATAATTATATATAGCAATACGATATGTCCTCTAAGCGCTTTTATTAGGAATGGTAAATTGGTTAATTTTAGTTGGCGTCGACGAAGTACTCCTGAGCAGCCTTGGTGTCCGGCTTGATGGTCTTGGAGCCAGGTTTCCAGTTGGCCGGGCACACCTCGCCGTGCTTGTCCGTGAACTGGAAAGCTTGCACCAGACGAAGAGTCTCCTCCACGGACCTGTGTCACCAAATAATTTTGTTTTATTTTCCATTCTTACATAACCGCGTATCTAGGAACAAATTAAATTATTTTGTTGAATATTTTATAGCACTAATACACTTATATTATAAAGAGATGTCATATACGTCAGAAATAGTGACCAAGTGCTCCGGATTCAGAGACAATATATAAGGAAAACATGACGAAGATAGCGCTGCACAGTTTCCTTCCGTGTTTTCGACACAGTAATTTAAAAGAATGCCCTCTCTTATTGGAGTTTGAAATTATTGGCAATTGATCGGAGCCGAATATGTATCGCGATATGTCAGACTACAGGCTTGTTAATGGGATTAACCCTTTGACCGCCATAGGTCACATACAATAACCTTAATGCACGCAAACGTCACGGACGCAAGCCACATGTACACCAAATTACATGAAAGTATGACGGTTACTCAGATTAGACAGCATACTCGTACATCGTAGCACTAGGTGTCCATGGCGCTGTGGGTACGACTATTCATGCCACCTTTAGGTGTTCTTGGTGTCCAAAAGGTAAAAGCAAAAGACAGTCGAAACCACTATATTCTGGCTTATCATCCTCATAGCAGACAGATAACAAAAACATATTAGAATCTTATCATTCACGACTCAGACAGACTAATATTTTAGATAATAAGTGATGATTTGATAGATTAATTATCGTACAAGGTCAGCTCTCTGTTCTAATGTAACTGGAGTCATTGTTTTCTGCTTATCTTTTAAGAAATCTCTGCGATACGTGTATACAAAGTGCACGCGCAAGAACTATTGCCTTAATGGTTTGTCGTGATCCTCTTTAATATCCGGTCACAAACGAAATTGTTATTGGGGAAAACAAATGTAGGTATGATGCAAAAAACCCTGCAACTGTCGTGCACAAAAAAATAAATAATACAATTTTTTTTGTGTTATGTAAATATGAATTTCCGAAAATGATTTTTGTATATAATGTAATAATCATCAAACTTTTCTGGATACCTTAAAATGGGTTTTATAGATGCAAACAAGTATACAGGTATGAAGATGAGGAGGATGAGACTCTACCTTGAACTTTGAACTGCTAATAAATAGAAACAACTGGTTTCGGTAACACGTGTTTAGAAACATACCCCGGCCGGCGAGAGCAAAAATGCGTCTGCTCCTAGTGCTTAATTAAATATCGACTATTCTATCGACATATGGATGTAAGCATAATTATTATTATTATTATTTAAACTGAGCCATTAGTATTTGTTATTTATTTCAACTTGATACCTCCACGCGTTTCTAAGAATAACCCTAAAACAATTTTCTATCAACATAAAATTATTATTTACACACACACACATTTCACATTATTATTTTTAAGCTTATATACTATTTCAATCAACTGATTACAATTATAATCAATTTATCATACTCACGGGAATGTTCGTAATAGATAAGAGTGAGTGACAGTTGTAAATAGATACTTTTCACATACTCGTAACTAATAGACCTCTTTCATATCATATGTGTATTTCGCGATTATAAACAACTACTATTTGACATTGACTCAAATCAATCGGTGTCAATCGTAGAAATTACATTGAAACAAATTAATTTACCATCATTTAATTCATTTATATTATCGACCCGCCATGCCACGCAAGAAGAAACAGTGTACTTGGATAGCCGATTACGCGGAATATATAGAAGATCGAGGTGAACATTTATTTTGTAAAAAATGTGAAATCACAATGTTAAATTCCAAATCTTCCTTACAAAGGCACATCAGAAGCAAAAGGCACTGCGGCGTTTCAACAAAAACACAAAATTTATTCAATCTGGAACTGTTGAAGTTTATTTTGGCTTGCAACATCCCCTGGACCCAAATTAAGAACCCCATTTTCAATAATTTCATTAAAAATTGCATATCCGGAAAATTTTGTAAAGTTTGTATTCCCGATGAATCTTTTCTGAGAAGAACTACTTTGGACATTGCATATAAAGAGAAAATGCACCAAATCAGGACTGAACTTGCAAATGCTAGAATTTACGTAAGCGTAGACGAATCCTCAGATGCAAACGGACGTCAAATCGGTAATGTAATGGTTGGAGCTTTATTAAAAGAAAAGATAAGTACCCCACACATCATATCGAGTTTTTGGTTAGACGAAGTTAATAACGTTACTATATCAACACTTATTAAAATTGCCTTGGAGAAACTATGGGGGAATGACCATAACAAACATGACAAAGTCTTGTTACTCCTTACGGATGGCGTAGCCTACATGTTAAAGGCAGGAAAGAACTTGAAAACTCTTTTTCCTAATTTAGTTCATGTTACATGTCTAGCTCATAGCGTAAATAGGGTGGCTGAACAAGTTCGATTACTTTTTCCCGTTGTAAATAATTTAATCGCATACACAAAAAAGGTGTTCCGAAAATCGCCTAAAAGAATAAGAACGTTTCGTCAGATATTACCAACTGTTCCCTTACCACCGCAGCCAACTATAATAAGATGGGGCACATGGATTAACGCGGCCTGCTACTATCATAAATATTTGCCTGAAATCAAGCGAGTCATACAGACATTCCCTAATAGGGATTCAATGTATATTTTGAAAGTCAAACGTGCAATGAACGATTTAAATATTTTGAATGACCTTAAATGGATAAATAATTATATTTCAATAATACCTAATACAATAAAACAATTACAAAATCAAAATTTAAGTCTGGAAGCCAGTTTAAATATAGTTCACAAGTTGAAAGTGCACTTGTCAAAATTACGGTTACATCCTCAAGGTAAAGTTATTCACAATAAGTATCAGAATGTGTTGAAGAAGAACGTTGGCATTTTAACTTTAAACAATTTAAATAAATTGATATCTGGCAGAGAAGTGGAACTACCTAATACAGAACAAATTCATAATCACTATGAATTATTTCGTTTTGCTCCGATTACTACAGTAGATTTAGAACGGTCCTTTAGTTGGATGAAATGGATTTTATCGGCAAGGCGAAGGAGTTTAAAATTTAGAAAAAATGCTAATTGTATATTACGAAAATTACATAAAATACTGAATAAATACAAACACTTGGTTTTAATTTTGTTTACAACAATAATTAATACTTCTGCATATCATAACGGTGGTCCATCGTGTTGTTTTTATCGACATCGACCAAAGTGTGTGTCCTCGCACTATTAAGCTGTCAACGCATTTTTGCTCTCGCCGGCCGGGGTATGTTTAGAAATCATGTTAACGATCTAATACACTTCGACTACCTATATGGTCTATGTCATAAGACACACGTGGTCACCACACATCAGGGTGCCTAGCCGACGTGCCAATCGTTAACGCTCCGTGGCGTAGCGTATTCATCTCTCTTTATCACTCTTCCATATTAGTGCGACAGTGACAGTTGCGTTTCGTTCGACACGGATCGTAAACGATTGGCACGTTGGCTACGCACCCAGAGTACCATACTAATTTAGTATGGTACCCATTCACACCTGCACTCATTCATAAAAAATAATAGTACATTACAGCAGAGGCCGAGAAAAAGGATGTTTTGAGAGCATCAGTAGCCACATGAAATAAGCCAAGCCAAGGCCGTAGGGAATGCAATCGTACGAATTTCCGAGATTCAGTCTCGATGGCACGACATCCCGGTTTTGCAAATCTCGACCGATATCACGATTAATACTTTTGAGATCTCGAACGAAAGGAGAGTGGGCAAATTGGCCTATATGACCAATAAGGTCAAGCGATATGTCACTGGATAGCTTATTCTAAGTTCTAAAACTTTTACTATGACAGGTAGCCTCAAATCTTTGTGTAAAAAAAGTAACGAGGTATAAAAGTAGTTTGAGCTGAAACATTACTATGTAGGTTTTCTGATACTAAAGTCTTGTATCGCTCTACAGATTATGCGTCATGTTTTTGTTTTTATGACTTTTCATGTTTTTTGTGTCATTTTGATATAGTACGAGGGTTGCTACTTATATATCCGGAAACAAAAAAAACAAACAAACTTACACGGCTGAAAATGGTTTTATTGTTTTTCAAAGTATTCCCCTTGATGATCTATGCACTTTTGCATTCGCGTGAACCAATTTTTAAAGCACTTCTGCCACTCCGCCTGAGGTACCTCCATAACGTGTTGTTTGAATGCGTCGACAGCATCTTCAGCGGTCGAAAATCGTTGACCGCGTAATTTATTCTTTATATTTGGAAATAAATAAAAATCGTTGGGTGCCAAGTCAGGGCTGTACGGCGGATGACCCGTTAATTCCACATTTTGACCCTCCAAAAATAAAGTTGTTTCGCGTGACGTATGACAGCTGGCATTGTCATGATGAAGAATGATTCTTCGTCGCTGGTTAGTTTTACGAATTTGTTCAAATACTTCCGGTAAGCAAATGGTCGTGTACCACTCTGAATTAACCGTTCTACGGTTTTCTAGTGGCACTGTAGCTACATGGCCATTAATACCGAAGAAGCAGGCCACCATTTGTTTCAATGTACTTTTTGCACGAGTAACTTTCGTAGGGTTCGGCTCATTTTGAAACACCCATACCGTTGATTGTTGCTTCGTTTCGGGATCGTATGCATAGATCCAGGATTCGTCACCTGTATAGATGTTATAAACGGCTTTTGAGTCACCACGGTTATATTTTTTTAACATTTTATTGCACCATTCGACGCGAGCATCTTTTTGCTCTTTTGTTAAGTTGTGGGGTATCCAACGCGAACATATTTTTTTTACAGCCAAATAATTATGTAATATGCTATTAATGCTGGTCATAGAAATACCCAGAGTCGCCTCTATCTCGCAGTACGTAATATGTCGGTCGTCCATTATAAGTTTTCGCACAGCCTCGATATTTTGTTGTACAACGACCGATTTCGGGCGACCTGCCTTAACTTCGTCCGTAAGCATACTACGTCCACGATTGAACTCACTAAACCAGTGATACACAGTAGTTTTAGATGGGGCTTCATCACCAAAAGTTGAAGTTAGTTGATCTATGCACTGTTGTTGCGTTAAACCACGCCGAAAATCATAATAAATCATAGCACGAATATTTTCACGAGTGAGTTCCATTCTTGCTGCGAGATGACATTTAAAACCCGTCAAAAACAAAACACGAGCGTTAATAAAAAAGAAAAAATATACCGGCCAGTACTTAAAAAAGTTCAAATTTTACCATGGAGGTCAAATATGCTATTTAAGAAGATTGTAATCCCGGTTTCCGGATATATAAATAGCAGCCTATGTACTTAACCATTATTATGTTATTTAAGTTTTTTTATGAATAATAAAATCCATTTCCTAAGTTATAACTTACAATTTGATTTGAGAGAAAAGTCGATATTATGTTAAATGTTCAATTAACATGTTTTTTTTAGTAAAAATAAGAGGAAGTACCCTAAATAAATGGTTTATACTGAATTCCCAGAAAACGTTGGTCAATATAAATCCAAATTTCGACCTCGACAGTCTGACTGGCGAGATCTCGAAGAGACCAATCTCAACTTCGATTTTTCGTACGAGATGTCGAATTGTCAATCTCTATTCGAGATTGCATTCCCTAGTCCCCCCTACGGCCCTGGATGAGACACGCACCGTCCGACGGGCAGGTCGTTGACGGTGATCTGGCGCAGGTTCTGGCGGTCGTCGATGATGAAGAGGCCGCGGAATGGGATGCCGGTGTCCTCGTTCAGCACGCCGTAGTCGCGCGCGATGCGGTGCGACTTGTCGCTGATGATCGGGATGTTCATCGGCCCGAGGCCTCCTGCACATTCAACCAATTCAACTTAAATACAGTTAAGAGCTATACATATACAGGTTGTCCCTAAAACGAACCTCAAGACTTAAAAGGCCAATAGAACAGCTGATAGGCTATCAGATTAAGCTAATTTGACCCTAGTAAAAACAGCATTATTTATTAAAATATTGGCAAAATGGTTACTTTCAGCTTCATTACAAAAGTAAGAAAGTGCCACTATCTCGAAAACTATGCTATTTTCATTAGGGCCAAATCTGCTTAATCTTGACGTTGGTGGTAGGGACACGCTGTACAGTGGCGGTACTTCCATACAAGCCCAAAAGCCGGGCTTGCCCTAGTTGCCTCAACGAAATTACGTATTTTAATCGTCGCGCTAAATAACCCGTAATAATTATTTCGAGTGAGCTGTTTATAAATTTTGCCACACGCAACAAAGTGTCGCCAGTCGCCACTGCCGCGCAAACGACTGAGGCAAACGAAACTAAACGTAGCGCATGCTGCTGTCCCGCTCGCACTCACCACCGCCGCCGCCTTGCAAGCGGCATGTAAGCGGGCATTCATTTCGCCTATACAAATCGCCCTATTGGTGTCTGTACAACGAGCAACAATTTTTGCCCGGTGTACCTATAGCAAAATACGGCGATTTAAAACCAGCTTTTTGGTGTTAAGTTGGCCGCATGCCGTAAGATCGCGCGACGCAAGTGAGCGTTAACGGACAACTTCAAGTCATATCATCACTCATCAGTCATCATATTACAAAAGTCGAATTTGATATGCAAATTAATTGTTTGAGCAAGTTAATGTGAATTGAATGGTATTGTGGTGAGGTGAGGTTACGAGTTAGTAAAAGTGCTTAATTCTTTTGTAAAAGTGTTAAAATTACTTATTAATAATGGATGAAGCCGTTCCTTGTGACTGTTTGAGGTACGTCCAAGTGTTGATCATGATCAACAAAGGCAAGGTAAAATCTCTGAAGTTTGTTCAAAATCAATGTGTCGTTAAACCTAATACCCGGCTTGTGTTATTTGTAGGCATGTCTCAGATAAACCAGTTGCATAAGCGAAAATTTAGTAGGGCTGCTTACAAAATACACTAGGCTAGATTGTTAGTTGTTTTCATTCTAAATAACTTATATTGCTATTGTAGCATATTTTTTTCGAAAGATGATGACATTTTGAGTATATAAAGATTGAATAGTTAGTACGAAATCGTGTCTTTATGCTTGCCCTACTCCAAACCTCTGGGCACGCTACTGACGCTGTATAAATGTCACAGCGCCCAGATGCAACTTTACTTTGTCGATACGATATGCCTTCCATCTTTCGACCTTTACCTGACTTGGTCCAAACGTATTTGTCGAAAGGAATGGGCTGCAATATGATAGGTGTCACCTAATTACATATAAATTTGTAATTTGAAGTTATAACTTGCACTGGCATACATAAATGTATGGATATTTGCATTATATATGTTTGGAGCCAACATTGAATCAGACACATCGAAATAGCCTCAAATTAAGCAAACTTGTAATATGGGTAAATATACGTGACAAACATCCGAATAAATGGATAGTTTGACTTTGGGCCTATTCTATATTATCTGTAAGTAATAACTAGAAAAGCAATCCTTGCCAGTAGTCCCCAGTAGTAAAAAATCCAGAACGTTTTGTTTCATAAAAAAATATCACAATATGTATTTAAAAACCCACATTATTATTGTATTCATATGTTGTATCGCATCGTATGTTGATACTTACAGCTGTTATTTAAGTTCTAATAGGATTAACGACAGGATGAGAAGTATTTATTCTGTAAAAACTGGAAATTATTTTGTCCAGTTATCCAAAGCGCTAAGTAACATATGGAAGATTTCTACTGGGGACTAACGGGTGGGGAGGCGATCCATTGAGTTATTTATGATAAACCATACCCTGCTTGCGTGGTGTGTTGATCCAAGCCAAGTGCGTGAAGTGCGAGTCGGTGGAGGCGGCGATGACTTCGCAGCCAATCTTGCGGAAGTCGTCGGCGTGTTCGGAGAACGCAATGATCTCGGTAGGGCACACGAAAGTGCTGAAAGATGTGGTACATTTATTATGTGCTCATAAAAACCCTAGTAATCACTAGTGACAGAGTAAGTTAATTAGTACGTAACTGCACAAAAAAGAAAGTCGTTTATTACCTTAATAATCATCATCATAACATTATTTTCTTACCTAATAAATGTTCTTTTCGAACTATACGTTATTTGACTACGTACATATGTGTTGTATTAGGCACGATGCAATGTGTTGACATGATCATTATGTTATATAAGTGTGCTCTGGAATTATCTACTAACGATACGTTTCGACATTTAACCTTTCTATCATAAAGATGTGTTTATCGATGTCAAAACACCACGTTTAACATACACATCTAAATGCTGTAATAAAATAATGACGTAGTGCAACCAGTTCCTGACTGGTAACATATCATATAGACACAAAACCCTGGTATTTGATTAATATTCTTTGCGTTTTGTTAATATGCTTTTCAATCGTCAATCAATAGCAACTACATAGTACTCCCCAAAATATATGGCGCTACTAAACACCACTCTTTTTTGAGATATATGGGTACATTCTATAGAATGGACGGTTTGGATTTTAATATAATGCATATATTATAAATAAAACATACGCTATTTACACAGCCGACAGACGGCCAAGCTGCTTTATAACAACTATGGCCAAGTAGAGTCAGCGCAGCGTGCATTGCGTCACGATATGTACTTTCCCACCGACTACGAGGAAAAATTCAAAATAAAGAACGCATGTTAAAGGGAAAATATTTTCATAATTACAACTTAATTTATACTACCTGGTATTACCCACATGCCTCACCTAATCACGCTTAAAATTATGAGTACTACTATTGAAACTGCTAAAATTAAAACAAAATAAAGAAATCTGCAGATAGTGAAGGAATGAAAAAGGATTCCAAGTTATGATTGGGTTGATTTTGAATTGATAGTATTCGTGAGGAGTATAAAACTTTCGGGATACTTGAACCACAACACAAGGAAATTATAATGAACAGTAAATACTTACAAATCGAGGGGATAGAAGAAGAGGACCACGTATTTCCCTTTGTAGTCGGACAAAGCAACGTCCTTGAACTCTCCGTTGACGACCGCGGTGGTCTTGAACTGAGGGGCGGGCTTGGTCAGCTGGAGGGGCATCTTGTTAAAGCTGCGGCATAACAACATCACTTAGTGATTTATACTTATTTATCCTCAGTTTAATTTAATCAATATACAAATGTTTCAATATTAATCTGTCTATCCATCCCAGAGCTAAGCCATTACAACATATATGTCCACAACTCGGGTAGTCTGATACTCATATCACAATTAGCCACAAAAAAAATTCCTAGCAGTAGACTTTCAATGAGGTAGGTAATAATCAGAATCAGAGCTCTAAACAGTATCTAGAAACATTTTGTAATATGCAAAAAACTTCTAACTACAAGTAAGATAGTAGCTACCTACTCGTATTTACTACAATTTATTTATTATATTTTGCATACTTAAACATTTTTTTTTTCATTTTGTTACCTAATGAAGCTAACAGGCTGCTTTTTCAATAACTAGCTATATTGTGCGAGGCGAGGTAACTAGGTAGGCCACACTGAACATGTTTTACTATGGGATTAACTACGAAATAACAAAACATTTCGGCCGATCAGACGTCGACGTTTTCTATGGGAAGGTCAACATTTTTTTTGAGAATTTGGGGTTGGATTCATAGAGAATGTTGTTCAGTATGACCTACCTAATCAGCTCTCACAATATGGCTAGCTATTGAAAAAACATCCTGTATAAAAGCGGTTGACAGTTCAACTCTACTATCTACATCTCTAACTACATGTCTGCATGAATTAAATTATATTTCACACTGGTATTTAATATTGACTTAAACAACTGTCAAAACTTTAAAATCAATACACGGTGCCCGTGAGCATTGCGAGAGAGTTTAACCACGCATTTCTGAGGTCAAAAGAATGAAAAAACATTATATGACTTTTGTTGTAAAACGCCAAAAAAAAATTTTTTTTAACTTTTTTTTAACTTTTTTTGAATGCTGTTCTACATAAAAAGTAAATGTCATTAGAAAAAAGTAACGGAAAAAGTAAATTGCTACATTTTTTCTCGTAAAAACTAGTCCATGCAAAGTGTTTCTTAGGTCTTTGATATCAGTCAATAAGAGATGTCTAGACTATGCCCCATACCGGTGAGATCGCCATCAAAAAATCATTTTACACTGAGAAACAATTCAAAATGCAATTTTTTGTAAGTAGTATTTACTCTGAAACTATGGCGAATTTCGAAAAAGTTTAAAGGACATTTTGTTCTCTAAATATGATAATGAATACACTGTTAAAGTCTCTCGCAATGCTCACGGGCACCGTGTATACCTACCTACCTACTTATAAATGATTCAGCACGTTCTGATCAATGAATAATATAATAAACTTGCACAACATTTCTGTCACGCTGATCACCCATTCTGATCAATGACTAAAGTAGTATTTTGTTATTGAGTACAGTAATCTAACAGCTCTTGCTATACATTATAAACCTCTTTGCATGGCAACAGCTGTCAGATTACTGTACTCAATTAAAAATGCTACTTTAATATAATTTCAGTCAAACGTTTTTTTTATGTTTGTCTACGAGATAGTCTTCATTCAAATGCTTACGTTTTATCAATGAATTGTTACCAGATGACGTCTTGAATAGAATCGTACTTTCAGATAGGGTACTCAAAAATATCTAAGAGTCATATAAATTCAACTTATTACATGAACCAATCTAATATATATAATGAATAAAATGATTGATGGCTTGTGACAAGCAGTTGCCATTGATAAATATTTCCATGCCTACAAGTATGAAATTCTCTACTGAATGTAGATTGTCAAGAAGTCTACGTAATAGGTACAAATAATTAGGCAGAGGTAGCAATGTGAAAGTTTACGTTTAAACTGTTGAACTGATTAAGATTAAAATTGGTTAAACGCCTGAAGTAGGATGTAAACTTATATATTTATTTATAGGTAGGTACCTAGGTAGCTGAAAGCGAAGTCATGGGAAAAAGGCATTGTAAAATCATAAATTCATACAGCTATAAATGTTAGTGTGGTGGCAAACGAACCCAACATATGTTGGTTCGAAGAATCGTAAGTAATGTTCTGGGGGCACAATATACACTTCGAGTAGGGTTCTAGAAGTCTTCCATAGCTGGGCGAGCAAAGTTCCATCGCCGCGGTACAAGTGCTCGGTGAGGATCCCGCGCGTTAGCATGTTAGTCAAGATGGCTTCAAGTTTATTGACCCTGGGAACGAACGGCGTTTGACAATGCAACAACTTTAAAACAGTGGTTAATTATCAAAGAATCTTAATACTTAGAAGACTACGAAAGTTAAATACGTAACGGAACAATAAGGTAGAATAAGCATAATTAAATTATTCAAATTTGTACATTATAAGAGTACGGGATTCTACGCAACCATAAAATTAATATTGACTTGAAAACTAACATAGCCTGCCTACCTACCTATTTAAGTAGGTAGTAGTAGCGAGACGAGCTACACTAGGTATAGTTCAGCACGTCTCGCTCCACAAGTTGCCCGCGTTGATAAGATTTACTATCTTTCCTATTATTATTTTGTATGGTTTGTTACAACGTCTCTGGATATTACATAATGAAACTTAAAATGGAAATTGCGACAATAGGATTAAAATTTTGCCCTGCTCAATCTTTCCCATTATCATTTTGTGTGTTCATGTCAAATCCTAGCTAGTCGTAACTATTAACCAGTACGTAGGTTTAATATTAAGAATAAAGGTGCAAAGGCGCGCTGTGCGGATCGTCGACGATCCCAACTCACGAGCGATATTGAACCATTGAGTCTAAGGAGAGACTTTGCCTCCTTATGTGTGTTCTATCGCTTGTACAATGGGTTGTGCTCTGAAGAACTGTTTGATATGATGCCCACGGCAGCTTTTTATCACCGCAGCGCTCGCCGCCGGCAGGGTGTTCATCCTCATACCCTGGAGCCTAATGGGTCGTGCACTGTACGGTTCTCCCACGAACGCTGCGACTGTGAAATGAACTCCCTGCCGAGGTTTTCCCAGCGAGCTACAGTATGAGGTTCTTCAAAAAAGGAGTGTATAGGTTCTTAAAGGGTAGGCAACGCGCATGTGAATCCTCTGGGGTTGCAGGCGTCCATAGGTTACGGTAACTGCTCATCATCAGGCGGGCCGTATGCTTGTTTGCCACCGTCGTGGTATAAAAAAAAAATAACCCATTTCAATAATTGTTTCACGTTTTGACCAAATAAAAAGTAATGAGATTTTTCTTTTAATTAGTAGAGTTGTAAGTACCCAACTAAAATACATTTGTTAACTAGATACATAATGTACGAGCCCCAATGCAAATGAGTTCGTCTAGCAGGTAAAAAATGTACTAAACTAACTTTAACCTAAAAATTCAGTATGACAGCGATGTTTAGAAGATCATGTAATATAAAAACAATATAGAAAATGAATAATACTTTATGTATCGAAAGGTATCGAATGAAAAAAATAACAACTTTCCACAGTGATAAAAAAAAACATTGTTTTGCCAAATGAGATATTCGCAAAAAAGTTCGTCTTCGGTTTAGCCGATGCATAATAGACCGTCTACCACTTGGTGGTATCACCTTTTGCATCCAAAACGGCTTTGATCCTGAGCGGCATTGAATCTACCAACTCTCTACACTCTTCGGTGGTTATTTCATTCCAGACACAGGTAAGTTTCTCCTTAAGATCAGCTTTAGATCTAGAAGGGTCCTTTCGCAGCCTTTTCTTCATTTTCCACCACAAAGTTTCTATGGGAGACAAGTCCGGGCTGCTGGACGGCCATGGCATGGTAGGGATCTTTTTGGACTTCAGCCACGCCATCGTTGTCTTCGCGGTATGGCATGCAACACCGTCTTGTTGAAAAGTAAATGCATTTTTATATTTTAACTGCCGTATAGACGGCAGCAAACTCTCTTGCAGGATGCTTTGGTATTTCTCGGCATTGACGGTTCCATCTATAAATTGCAGACGGCCCACGCCCTGTGCCGACATACAGCCCCAAATCATTAAAGACGCTGGAAACTTCACCTTTCGCTTGAGGCAGTCTTTATGAAATGCCTCTCCTTTTTCCCGAATGACTTTACTTCGTTCGTCACCAACTGTGACTTCAAATTTGGATTCATCACTCCATATTATTTTTCGCCACTGATTGACAGTCCAGTTTTTGTATTTATTAGCGAATTTAAATCTGTTGGTTTTCTGTTTTTTAGTAAGTAACGGTTTCTCTTTAGCAGGGTAAAAACTATAGCCCATTCTCTTCATTACTCTCTTGCAGGTATCGACTGAAATGTTTTTTTTAATAGCGTCCCGCCACAGTACCGTAAGTTCGGAAGGACTGTACAATATGTGACATTGAGTTCAGGCTTCATTTTTTTTTGTAGCTTCTATTCGCCAAAACACAACTCCTCACCAAATTTTAAGTTGCGGAAACGCTTGGTTTGCGAGATAATAAATAATCAAAGTTCCATATAAAATCCCGATTTTACACCGCCATGACACAATATTTTGTAGAGGAGAGGGGGGAGTGTGATAGTGTTAGGTTCTGGCGCTTCGCCGGCCGCTGCCGCGGCACGCTCGCTTCGCTCGCTCGACTCGCGCGCTGTAGGGTCGCAGTTCTACCTAACACTCCTCCTCGCTTCGCTCGTCGTCGTACCTACACCCACCTGCCTTAGAGTCTGTCTGAAACTACTTTGAACTAACCTAAAAAAGTTCCTACAAAGTGTCATGTCGTATCCCCCGCCCGCATACCCCGCCAATTCTATTTGCGTTTTGTTTTACGCGTTTTAGTAAAATCGTACCATTTTTGATAATTATTAATCAACAAATTTCCACAAAATAATGTTTATAAATTAAAAGAATCATTGAATAAATATCATGTAACTATTATTGTACACAAATAAGTCGAAAAAACTGTATTTATGTAAAAACTGAACATAAAACAAATCATCACGTTTTAGTTTTTCTCAACACGTTTAACGAAACGCAAAATATTGTGTCATGGTGGTGTAAAATCGGGATTTTATATGGAACTTTGATTATTTTTTATCTCGCAAACCAAGCGTTTCCGCAACTTAAAATTTGGTGAGGAGTTGTCTTTTGGCGAGTAGAAGCTACAAAAAAAATATGAAGCCTGAACTCGATGTCACATATTGTACAGTTGAGCCGTAAGTTCTCCTGCTCTTTCACGACGATTTTTCTTGATAATCTTGTTCAACATCCTGTTTTCTGCCTTGGAGGTTATTCGTCGACGGCCAGATTTCTTTAAACAGGAAATTGTTCCATGTTTTCGGTGATGCTCGATAATCGTTTGAATTGTAGATCGTGGCAACGAAATCTCCTTGGATATTTGGTAAGTAGATTTGCCGTTATTGTTACAGGAAATTATAATTTTCCGCACTTCTTCAGTCACTGGTTTACCTCGCACCATCTCGATAGAATAATAATTATAAAGTAATGAAAATTTGCACTGCAATTGCGTTTTTATATAGCCATCTGTCATTTTAGATGACAGAGAATATTCTATATTCAATTTGAAATATAATTAAATATTAAACTTCTTAAAAAACAGTTTTTATCTTATATAGACGACCTATTTTGCCTAAAATATGAACTAGACGTAATTTTTTGCTTGCTTAATGTTAACTTTACGATACAATTACTCTAAATTAAATAACATTATTACACTTTGTACAACGCAACATTAAACGACTTTCAATGGCTTTGTATGTAGCGTATTCCTTTAATCATCAAAGTCAATCCGGACTTAAATAGCAGTCTTTAAAAAAATATCGTATTTTTAAGTGTGACTAATCTAATATGCATTGGGGCTCGTACTTATAGTCTTAAATAATCCGGTGTGATAGGTATGTACAGTCACCGGCAATAGTATCTTCCTACATGAAGGCCGCAAAAACATGTGACACGCTCTTATTGGTAGGGCCATAGCATACGAGCGTGTCACATTTTTGCGGCCTTCGTATAGGAAGATACTATTGCCGGTGACTGTACCAACATCACATATATAGATTGCACCCACAAAGTAATAAATAATACAAATTTGACGATACACTTGAAAGTGCAAACTCTTTTTAAGAGGCTGACAACACCCAATGAGCTTCAAATTGATTTAACTCAAACAGTTTTTTAGGTATAACTATTTGTTTTGAGAAAGTAAAAAAAATGTATGTTAATATTCGCATTCGCATTTTGCAAAATGTGCAATGAGCTCCCATACTAATCGTAACACAGTGTTTCTTTTTCACTCGCGCTGAAAAAGATAGGGAGGGAATTTAGCTTGTTGTCAGCCCCTTAATTTTCTTTTATAGAAAATCAATACATAACCGATTAGGTAGATACCTGCCTGCAAGAGTAATAGTAATTACCGCTCCGCAATGGTAGCAAATTAGCATTACACCTAGCATTATGATATTTCCTTTGAAGCAGTCAAGTATAGCAATTGTATAAGTACCAAGTACTAAGATATGACCGTTTTTACAGTATGGACTAGTAAGTAGGCTAATAAAACGCCGCTCATTTGGTCTCCAATGTACAGCCCCCTGCAATAATATTTTACGCAACGAAGGCCGCAAAAATATGTGCCACGTACGCTCTTATGGCTCTACAAATAAAAACGTTTCAGTAATTTTAGCGACCTTTTTTTGTGCACGATATTAGTATTGCAGGATTTGCAGGTAGGCAACTTGATAAGACAATTATGAAAATAATAAATAAAGGAGATCGTCAATTCCGGGCCCACTTGCGATTATAGTCTCGTAAGGTTTAATCTTAAATTTTAAGCAAATACCCATTTTATTACGAAAGTAGACAAAATATTGCATGAAAATAAAACGGGAATTAGAAATGAAAAATAAAAAGTAATTTCGTTGATCCTTCCGCGATCCAAATAGTGCTAAATAAGTTGTTAACGTCTTTACAGCATTGACATAAGGTTAACTACTCCTGGGCCGAGACGAAACGGACATTTCCAGTAAGGAGTTACAAGGGCTGCTATTTATATATCCGGAAACCGGGATTACAATCTTCTTAAATAGCATATTTGACCTCCATGGTAAAATTTGAACTTTTTTAAGTACTGGCCGGTATATATTTTCTTTCTTATTAACGCTCGTGTTTTGTTTTTGACGGGTATTAAATGTCATCTCGCAGCAAGAATGGAACTCACTCGTGAAAATATTCGTGCTATGATTTATTATGATTTTCGGCGTGGTTTAACGCAACAACAGTGCATAGATCAACTAACTTCAACTTTTGGTGATGAAGCCCCATCTAAAACTACTGTGTATCACTGGTTTAGTGAGTTCAATCGTGGACGTAGTATGCTTACGGACGAAGTTAAGGCAGGTCGCCCGAAATCGGTCGTTGTACAACAAAATATCGAGGCTGTGCGAAAACTTATAATGGACGACCGACATGTTACGTACCGCGAGATAGAGGCGACTCTGGGTATTTCTATGACCAGCATTAATAGCATATTACATAATTATTTGGCTGTATTAAAAATTTGTTCGCGTTGGATACCCCACAACTTAACAAAAGAGCAAAAAGATGCTCGCGTCGAATGGTGCAATAAAATGTTAAAAAAATATAACCGTGGTGACTCAAAAGCCGTTTATAACATCTATACAGGTGACGAATCCTGGATCTATGCATACGATCCCGAAACGAAGCAACAATCAACGGTATGGGTGTTTCAAAATGAGCCGAACCCTACGAAAGTTACTCGTGCAAAAAGTACATTGAAACAAATGGTGGCCTGCTTCTTCGGTATTAATGGCCATGTAGCTACAGTGCCACTAGAAAACCGTAGAACGGTTAATTCAGAGTGGTACACGACCATTTGCTTACCGGAAGTATTTGAACAAATTCGTAAAACTAACCAGCGACGAAGAATCATTCTTCATCATGACAATGCCAGCTGTCATACGTCACGCGAAACAACTCTATTTTTGGAGGGTCAAAATGTGGAATTAACGGGTCATCCGCCGTACAGCCCTGACTTGGCACCCAACGATTTTTATTTATTTCCAAATATAAAGAATAAATTACGCGGTCAACGATTTTCGACCGCTGAAGATGCTGTCGACGCATTCAAACAACACGTTATAGAGGTACCTCAGGCGGAGTGGCAGAAGTGCTTTAAAAATTGGTTCACGCGAATGCAAAAGTGCATAGATCATCAAGGGGAATACTTTGAAAAACAATAAAACCATTTTCAGCCGTGTACGTTTGTTTGTTTTTTTGTTTCCGGATATATAAGTAGCAACCCTCGTACGTTCATTTTGCTAATCTTGTTTATGATTATAGTCTGACACTATTAATGCATGACGTCAGGACGTCACCGTGATCCATGTCTGCCGCATGAAGTTATAATTTGAAACTGGAGTGTGCTCTTCGGCCCCAGCCGAAGGAGTTGGTGGTATGGGGGGGATGCGTCTCGATTTGACTATTTTTCTATTAAGTAATGTCTGATGAACTACCATGGATTTATAAAAAGTGGATGTAATTGTTGCACTTTTTCCCTAACCACAGATTATAAGGTTCATCTGATGAACCTTATTACCGTGTAAAACAGTCGTTCATAGGTGACTAGGAAAACGGTCCGATAGAGGGCATAATATGGGGGGCGGTGTTTCACTCGAACTCGTTACAAAATTGACATACATTGACATTTTGACTTGTTGTCATGCTGGCATTTAGTCTAATGACGTAATAACTCCCTAAGTAGAAGGGGGACGCGACTCCCTAAATTACTCTCTCTTTCGGCCTGGTTTTTTGGCCCAAGAGTGTGCTCCGGTTTAAAATTATAACTTCATGGATACTAGTAGGAGCGCACTAACAGTGCTAAATCTTATCCTTTTGTAATAAGTGCTACGATTGTTTAATTAATAGTAGCAATGATGGTTTGACAGCCATTATCCTTGTTTACCCAAATACAAGAAATCAGCGGCAGGATCAAAACATGACTTGTTATTATTTTATTATGATTTCCGTTTCATTATCATGTCAGATATTATAGAAATTCTTTAAAAAACCGGTATTTATTTTGTGCTATACTTTAAATCATAAACATGTACGCTTTAAAATATTGTCCTTATCACATTCATGTTTTTACATCCCGATTTTTCAATTTTCCCGTTACATTTCATGATTATTTTATGACCACCCTGATCTAGAAATTAAAGCGAATGTTTTGACCCAAGCAGCACAAACGCTGTATTACATAGGCCGTTGGAACTTAATTACAGCCTTGAGCTGTTAAAAGTCTGTATAAAAGCTGTTCTTGTAGGTAAAAGCTGAATAAAAGTAATCTAGGCAGCTTCGAAATGCGTTAACCTGTTTAACGGTCATAGATTCAGCTAAAAGCTGGATATTGGGTTCCAGTGAGTAAGTTATACAGCAGTTTTGCAGCTTGTAGCGTCAATGCTGTATAAAACAACTTCGTAATACTTTAAGCTGTTAAAGAGTAAAACACTTAGCTATTAGCTGGAAAAGGGTTGCATGTGAAGTGGTTATACAGCTTATAGCGTCGTAGGCTGTATAAAGGTAGCATTAAACACTTTAAGCTGTATAATGGTGTTTTGTGGTATATATGCTGCATATAAGTGTTACTTGTGGCTATTATAACACTAACTGTGTAGCATATTACTTTTAGTGTCCAATGCAGCTTTTGGCTGTTAAATGATAATGAATTACGAACTTATATAGCTTAAAGCTGAAACTGCTGTATTACAACACTGTAATACAGCATATATACTAGCATGTGCTGTATAATAGAACAATTAGACACCTATTTACAGCGGAAAGGAGTTTAGTACTGACTTCCTAACGCTATATAAAAAATACGCCATTACGCATTAACTAAATAAATTACAATATTATTTATAAATGTATGTTTTTTTCGGAACTACCGTTAAAATCATTGCCTTACTGATTTATTGCATTTGAACAGTAAAACTAACAACTTAAATGAAAGTTGAGACCTAAAATCGAAGAAATTCAATATCACAATGTTTGTTTACACCTTATTTTTAACTTTAAAGTTACTCAAATCTCGTTATTTTCTTGGCGCATTAAAAATTTAACACTAAACTTATTCACATTCACAATAAACTTACCGCCGCAAGTCAAACTACACTCCACTATATGTAAACACGGACTTACCTTTTACTTATAGTCTCTTTATTATTAGGACATTACAATTCTCCTTAAACACTTTGTGCATGTACACTTTTATTGATTAATATTTACTGATCATATACAATTTCACAAAACTCGCACGGTGTAACTCTTTTATGGAGCATGTTAGTGCTCCAAACTGTAAAATAGCTGTATAAACCATGTATAGAACGACAAAAGCTGCTAATGCAGCTATTAAGCAGCTTTTAATTTGCTTTTAGCTGGCTTTTGCAGTTTTACATAGCTCTTATCCAGCTAAAAGCTTCCAAAGCAGCTTTTTACCAACTTTTCATCAGCTTTCAACTGGCTTATACACCCTTATACAGCTATTGTCCAGCTTAAAGCGGCCAATACAGCTTTTAACCAGCTTTTAATCATTTCTTGTACAGCTTTTACCCAGCTATTGTACATCATTTATACAGCCTTAAGCTGTATAATTTTGGGGCCCAATTTGCCTGTATATGTTCTGTATATGCGCTTATACAGCTCATATACAGCTTAGTATACAGCTCAAAGTGTCAAGAGGTGCTATTTAGCAGCGCTTTACCAGCTAGTTTGTGTTGCTTGGGGATATCTATTTCATAATTATACGCACCTTTATGATCTGGGGCAAAGCGCCTAACAAAAATTGACGATCTCCTTTAAATGTTTAGTTGTATTTATTCTAAATAGGACAAAAATTCCATAAACTCTTTAGTAATTAGCAGAGACTTAAATTCCAGTTACGCTTAACCCAAATATAGCCCTTTTGATTTTGAACTTATCTAACTGATGCAGAGCTCCGACGAGGGATGTAAAAATAGTATGCCGACATTTCCTTTCTGAACTGAATAATTCTAATAAATCTGCGTATTAATGATTAACTTTCGTGAGACATAAGTATGTACTAAAATAGTTATACTAATAGAAACTATACAAGCGAGTTAAACCATAAAATAGTATACTATTCTGCATCTACTATGTTGGGTGAAAAATATATACTTGTATATACTATGAGATTCAATAATATTTTTCCTATGTATCTAATATTTCTAACAGCCTCTGCGAGTAATATTCTACAAGTGTTGCAATATACATAACTAGGATAAGAAAATGTAACCTCATAGAAAAAGGTCTCATCATGGGCATGAGGTGCTCAGGTCTGTTCAGATCCGAGCTGGAGACCTCGTCACCACGACAGTAACATTTATGTTCCAAAGACATCCTGGCTGCTATCACTTCTTTATACTGTAATAAGTTTGACAGAAATCGGACAGTCACGGTAGAAGAAAATAAGGTATGGCCATCACTACGTCACAAACACCACTGAACTTTAAATGTTTGCTTAATTTTAACTAATTTAGTGGATCCCACCTTGCACTCCAGGGTCAGGTAGGTTTAGGTTCATCAGAGTTGCAAAGTATGCAGAACCCACTAAGCCACATTCACAAATTGAGTTGATATTACCCCAAAATATAGTGGTGTCTGTGACGTAGTGACGGCCATACCTTGTTTTCTTGTACCACGTGTACAAGTAGGATTAGGTCTGATATCGTTAAAAAAATGATGATATTTTTAATGTATTGAATTTGTGGTCTGTAAAAGACTAGATTTCTGTTAGAAACAGGATCGGCTGGCATTCGTTTTTTTTTTTTAATTTATGACTTTCTCGCTGACTAGACACAAAAAATGAAAATGGTTATCGTCGTTAATTAAAAAGTTAGAATGTTGCTTCTTAAGTCCATTTTAGTTTATCATCATGGGATCTGGTAGCTGTTCCAACTGATCCATTTCGAAAAGCCACCCTGCATAATGTGATTGTAGCCATAGATAGAACCCATGCTACAAATCTTTAAAATTATGTGTCGCGATCAACGATGTTTTATTGTAAGATTTTCCTTTAAACTATTAATAAATAAAAAATAGGCTTTATTTTATAGCGCACGCGCAACATTACATCAAATAATTAATCAAAAAAATAGTTTAAAATATTTTGATAGCAATTTTATGAATATTAATTACAAGTGTTGATAGTGTTGTGTTCCTGCTGGTGAGTAAGGTTGCCAAAGAGCTCGAAGAGGACCCAGTGTGTTGACGATGAGGGACCCTCTTGTTCCTTTAGCCGTCAACACAGTGAAGCCTCCTTTTTGTAAAGGGTCGGCAACGCGCATGTGACTCCTGTGGAGTTACAGGCGTCCATAGGTTACGGTAGCTGCTTGCCATCAGACGGGCCGTGTGCTTGTTTGCCACCGTCGTAGTATAAAAAAAAAAAAAAAAAAACAAGTAATCGATACAAAAATAAGGCATTTATATTTTTTAATCTTTGTTTTGATCACTTTTCAACCGACTTCAAGATTTCGAAGAGGAGGTTCTTAATTGGCTACTTTCCTAAAAAATATATATTTAGTCCGTCAGTTAGCTTATCAAAAAATATAGGACACCTATTTTTTTTGTCAATCAAACAAAAATTGGTGAAAATATAGCCCGTTAAAGTTCCGCGTGACGGCACATTTCACTACTCTTTTTAGCATAGATATAAATAATATACAGTCCCAGGGAGAAGTGACCGTCGAAAGAAGGTCGATTGTTTACGTAAAATTATCAATAAAAAACATTACTTGAGAGGTCTACCGAAAAAAGTTTTTTTTATTGCCATATCTTTTTTTTGTAGAAACGGCCGACTTGTTGCACTATTTTTGAAATATTTCGGTCGTGTTGAGTTTATTTGCCATTCTGATTGTTTTTTGTTAAATTTCGTACTTACGTAATAAATATTAATAAGAAGTAAAATTTTGTTTTATTTTCAAACTTACGAGGCGTATCGAATGGAAGTAGGGACCGACGACGCCTGCTGGCGACGGAGAGGGGAGGCGAATTGAAGAGACAATTGTTTTTACCTGCGTTACCCTTTTTCGGACCGCGTGAAGGTCCATTTTCAAATAGTCGTATTTCAAAAAGTGTTAGTAATATCCTAAGGCATTGTTTAGTTATGTTTTAGAGAATACCGGGCTTTAATATTGAAACATAAAATAACAACATTTATTGGACATTTTTTGGAGTTTTGAAGTAAATAATTAAAAAAATGGCAATTTTTTTGTTAGAATTTTAAGTTTATCGTTAGCGTTCATCCATATTTTTTTTTTTTAGTTTAAGATTATAACTCTTATAAGTTACAGTAATAACAATTAATTAAAACAATCAGAATGGCAAATAAACTCAACACAACCGAAATATTTCAAAAATAGTGCAAAAAGTCGGCCGTTTCTACAAAATAAAAGAAATGGCAATAAAAAAAAACTTTTGTCGATAGACCTCTCAAGTAATGTTTTTTATCGATTCGTAAACAATCGACCTACTTTCGGCGGTCACTTCTCCCTGGGACAGACTGTATAGAATTTAATTTCTAATTTTATGTAAATAAACATATATGTTTAACAATGTTTGTTACCTTACCTAATAAAAGAAGAAAGAATAAAATGAAAAATTTAACATTTTCTCCTTTATTTTATTTTAAGACAAAAAAATTGGTAATATGACAGAACTAATTTTTTTTCTAAGTATTTAAATAAACTTTAATTTAATCGACAAAAATATAAACAACAGCTTACTATAATCATCACCTTTAATGTGATTTCTCGCATAATACGCCATTGTTTATCAGTCCTCAACACGCAACTCCATGTTTCAAACACTGACACATTCCTAGACATCATATTAATAGGTAAATTCTCAATTTTATCTAATGGGGTTTGGGTATTTGTTACAAGGACATTATAATGGTTAATTAGGTTTTATTTACGTTTAGATAAAGTAATTTAAAAAGATTTTTTTGTTGATAGTCAAAATTCAAATTATTGGTTTTTATTTTGACTTTTTGGTATCTTTCTTTTAATGGTGATTCCCTTAAAAGTAGCCATTAGTTATGTTCACATAAAAGCAGCTGTTGTGCCACTTTCATGAGAATCAACCTGCAAAGAAAGAGATGACAGTTCCAATCATCACCAACCCGGGAAATAAGATACTGTAGAGGTACAATATCCTGGTATTATAAAATATATATAAATCGTGATTAAAAAGGAAAATAATCTTCAATGGTTTCAATCAAATCACAATTCTGCAAAAAGTCAATATTTTACAAAACTAGAATAGATTTACACAGGATGACCCAAAACCAACGTCAAGACTTAAAGGTCTCTGATAGAACAGCTGATGGGCTATCAGATTAAGCTAATCTGACCCTAATGAATATGGCATAGTTTTTGAGATATTGGCACTGACAGTTTTTGATACCTTATACCTACCCGGTATATGGCAAATTTTAATTCTAGCACAACAGAGAAAAGAATGACAACATCATGCAAATACGCAACAATACATTAATTAAAGAATTATGTTGAGCATTAAAATAGGTGAACCACCGCAGTAAACCCTGCCACCGAACCACCATACAGACAATTCCATAAATACATAGTAATTACATAGTAGTAATTTTGCTTATGAATCATTTAAAATAAAGAAAGCATAACAATACTAAGTATTTAAAAGATAAAATATGTAATTTTACAAAAGTTAGAGCTATATCTTATTATACGGAAGGAACATTATCATAATGAATAGATTTAAATATTAAAGGTGTGTCAAACCAATAGTTTAGTAGTAGTAGACAGTGAATTTTCATACTCCATAAAATTGTTAATTTCCTGCAGAGTAGGTGTGTATATAGGGCTGCCATCCGTCCGGGTTTCCCTGGATTTGTCCTAATTTGGAGACCGTCCAGGGGGATTTTAAAAAAGTTTCCAGGGAAAACCCGGACACTTTTTATGTGAGGAAACACCAAAGCAATTGTTTTTTAATAATATTATTTTCGGACACGTCCAGAGAAAAAATGCGATTTATGCCAAATGTCCAGGTTTTTTTTAGTCTTTGTCCGGGTTCGGCGAATTTAGATACGGCAGCCCTATGTGTATGTAATAATAGAATATAAAAAATTAAATTTTAAAAGCATTTAATTTTCAAAACTGTAATTGGATTAAGTCTGTATCAGAAGCAAATATAAGTTTCAGTAAAACATGCTACCCCCAAAACCACAAAAACAGCCTACCTTGATGTAATATATTTTTTTGCCACATTGCTACTGCATTCCGTGTCGGATTCACTTCGCTGTCTTTTCCTATCATTAGTTTTTGAGGGCATCATGAACATTGTCCTTTTCAAAATCAAAAAACGATTGTAATATTACGACATTGTTAACCAAAATTGAATTTTGTAACATTGTCCTTTTCAAAATCAAATAACGATTGTAATATTACGACATTGTTAACCATAATTGAATTTTGTAAATGTTACAACAGTCGCATGGGTTAATAAAGTTCGTGCTATGAGGGTAAATACATCTAGACAAATACTCGAACCGCAAGATAAAGTAAGTACCCATGTCTTCTAGGCAAGAATGTAAGAAATTACTTGCTAGTTAGCTTGACTCAAGGTCACACGATTACTCACACCTTGGGATTATTTTAACGGTTCATAACGTTTTTCTAGATGTATCTTAACAATAGACTTAGCAAGACCGCACGTGTACCTTGATAGTTAATAGCGCACGAAATCATTACTATTTTGAAACAAAGTAACAAACAATAATAAATGTACAGTTGAATTTAAAAAACAGAACTTACTTGAGGATTTGGGAAATAAACTAGAAGCCTCCAAACAATTCACACGCTCTTCGTTTCGGAAGTCGGCGTGCAAGTGACAGAAGACAGAAAGGAAGGACACCGCCACGGACCGGGCAGGATGAATATAGACAAGACATATGCTGTCTACAGACGTAAGCGACAAGTCAAACGATTAGAACGAGATAGAACTATAGTTGAAATGAGAGGTCAACTGTCAAAATTGTGTTGATCGTGTTGATCAATCGATGCGCATTCAACCGGCGATCAAGGCCTAGTAAATTCACAACAAAAGCGGCGAACAAAAGTGTGTCCTTCACAAATTTCATATGTGTGCGTACGGTTTAAAACAATTATTATGTGCTTGGAGCCCGCCTAACTGGCAATTTATCAAAATCCTAACCAATTTTCTTCCATATAGCGTTGTAGAGCCCATCTCGGAGATCATGAAAACATAAGTCTTAAAGGTCTTAAATGGCCACAAGTATGTATGGCGTCAAGTTGAAAATACATTAATCATTACAATACATTTTTCAGCCTAAATTTATCAACGAGCTCCAAATTTTGACACATGATTTAGCCCACATCAAATAACCTACATACCAATTTTAAGACCATTCTGGTGGACGCATAAGATTTTAAAACCAGTTGAAGTTGCAATTTTTTGGCCTAAATTTATCAACGAGCCTACCGCTCCAAATTTTGACAGTAGTTAAAGGACCCATTCACCAAACCAAATCCCAACTTTAAGACCATTCTGGTGGGCGCATAAGATTTTAAGACCATTTTAAGAAATAGTCGATTTCATAGAAAAAATTGCAAATTACTATAAATTGGTTAAAAAAGAACATTTTGCTGGCACAAACCTAACTGCATATTCATATTTAAGAGTCTAGTAATTAAAAATGCCGAAAAAGTATTCCACAATAAGTCGAAAATTTTAAGAAATTCGTCATAGCAGTATTTTGGTCACGGGGGTCTAAAAACACTAAAATTATTATTCATTTTAAAATTAATGGCACAAAATATGATTCGAAAAGCCAGACGTAATGCCTATAGGCATATTCTACCAGTCTCTCATAACTCTAAACTGATAAGCGTCAAGCTAGGTGCACTGAGGGCATATAACTGACTGAAAAGATTACCTAAATTTATTTTAAATCCTACCGTTCCAAATATTGACAAACGGGTTAGCTCACCTGAAGTAACCTACGCTACGTACCAATTTTAAGACCATTATGGAGGACGCATAAAATTTTAAGACCAGTTGAACTTGCAATTTTTTAGCCTAAATTTATCAACGAGCCTACCGCTCCAAATTTTGACAGTAGTTAAAGGATCCATTCACCAAACGAAATCTCAATTTTAAGACCATTCTGGTGGGCGCATTAGATTTTAAGACCATTTTAAGAAATAGTCGATTTCATAGAAAGGATAGCAATCCATACTAATATTATAAATGGGAAAGTGTATGTGTTTGTTTATTTGTTTGTCCGTCTTTCACGGCAAAACGGGGCGACTAATTGACGTGATTTTTTAAGTGGAGATAGTTGAAGGGATGGAGAGTGACATAGGCTACTTTTTGTCTCTTTCTAACCCCCCACTTCCCTAAAATGGGGGGTGGAAGTTTGTATGGTTTGTTACCCTGAATTTAACGCGAGCGAAGCCGCGGGCAAAAGCTAGTTTAGTATAAATTCGTTAAAAAAAATATTTAGCTGGCACAACCACAACTGCATATTCATATTTAAGTGTCTAGTAATTAAAAATGCCGTAAAAGTATTCCGCAATAAGTCGAAAATTGGAGAAATTCGTCATAGCAGTACTTTAATCACGGGGGTCTTAAAACACTAAAATTATTATTCATTTTATACATAATGGCACAAAATATGATTTGAAAAGTCAAACGTAATGCCTATAGGCATTTTCTACCAGTCGCTCATAACTCTAACTAAACTGATAAGCGTCAAGTTAGGTGCATTGAGAATATATTACTGACTGAAAAATGCCGTAATTTTTTTAAAAAATCAAATTTTAGAGCGCTAGGTAGCTCTTACACTTTTTGAGAGTTTTATAAGACCATCCCATTTAGTCTTGGTAAAATTTCAGGTCATCAACGAGCCTACCGCTCTGGTAGGTTGATAAATTAAGGTCAAGAAATTGCAACTTCAACTGGTCTGGTCTTAAAATCTTATGCGCCCACCAGATGCCAGCCTTGGGGGCCAAGTAGCACACTAGGCTGTATAGCAGCTGAATAATAGATTACGATTACGCTTAAAGCTGAATATTAAAGCTTAATAATAATAAATAAATAAAATATAATTAATATTATGGGACAATCTTACACAAATCAACCTAGTCCCACAGTAAGCTCAATGAGGCTTGTGTTGTGGGTACTAGACGACGATATATGTAATAGATATATACCTACATATAAATACTTAAATACATGGAAAACATCCATTACTCAGGAACAAATATCCGTGATAAACACACAAATAAATGCCCTGACCAGGATTCGAACCCGGGACCTCCTGTTTCATAGGCAGGGTGACTACCGACTAGGCTAGGAGGCCGTTGACGCTGTATACAATAGCTGTATACGAGCTTATTCAGCTTTTATACCTCTTAAATGGGCACAAATTATTACTGACTGTTTAAGAGACCCCTAATGACCCTTTAGTCAGAAAATATATCTCAAATGTCTCCTAATACCGGGAAAAGCTGAATAAAAGAATAATAAAACACAATTCGTAGTACAATTTAGCACCGCCGGCAGTATTGCGAAACATTACACGTAAATCGTACGCGCGCCGCCATCACGCTGTGTTAATATATTCGGATAATTTTCCCTACGGTAAGTACATGTTTTCTTACATGTATTAATCCGAAAAAGATCAGAAAGATGTTTGGGAATGCAAGTTTACTAATACTATATATACATATTATCTAAGAAAATTTTAGTGCGCCACGAAAATACTCAGTTTTTAATTAAATTATATGCTATAAAATAAACAAGATATGGGGAAAACTTGACCAAACAATTTCAAGTAATTTTAAATAATTATTAGATAAAAAGTTAATATTACGATATTCGGAAGTACAAATTAATGCATACGTTAAAAATTAATGCACAAAACATTATAGAATTCGGAAAAGTAAATCAAAATATTTATAGGTTATACACATAAAATGGTGGCTGATGTTAAACAGCGACGTCAACCGTTACAAGTTTAATGATTATTCGTGTACTGTTATTTCGTGTGCAGCCCATATCCAAATAGAATTAAACATATGGACCTGAATGCAGCTGTAAGCTGTTTACTTTACGTTTAATTCCTCGCAAGCTCACCATAAACTATAATATGACAATTAAACAGGCGTTAATCGGACATTTTAGGTTTCCGCAATTTTGCAAGTAAAGCCATTGCACTGGTTATCCTTCTTGTTAAGAATTGTCAAAGTTATAGTAAAATATAAATACGCGCGTCAGTTTAGTATCCCCATGCAGCAAATGGCAGACTACGACTTATTACAGTACCACATATATGCTATTTTACTAAGATAATATCTGATTAAAGATACTAAAATGAACCACTATGAAGTAAAAGACGTTAATTTGATACACTACTGGACCGCTAAACAGCTATGAGACATTTTCTGAACGTTTAAACAACCGCTATATGCGGACAATATCAACGGCAGTATAAAGGCTGCTTAGCGGTAAACATGTTCACCTTTAAGCTGTATTATGCGCCATATTATGTTCCATTATACGTCTATTGGCTGCATAGTAGTTCATTTGTGCTCCCTTATTAAGTCAGCGTAATAGAAGTTCACAACTACCTTGTTAAACAGCACTCGGCATAATTTTACGACTAAACAGGCCTGATTACGGTTAAAGTATTTGAAAACGTTTAAAGCTGTATACAGTCGTAGTAAATTTACATCTATAGCACCTTTAGCGTATTAATGTTAGTTTTCTCGACCGTAATGCAGCTCTTAATCAGCCCTAAGCTATTTGATTATCACTGACAGCTATTATGCAGCTTTAGGACCGCCAGTGTGTCCTTGTAACTGTCTTAATACGCGCAAAGCTCTATATAAATCTAACTAATACAGTTATCTGTGCTACTTATGGGCCGTGATTAAAGTACCGTTATGACGAATTTCTCCAATTTTCGACTTATTGCGGAATACTTTTACGGAATTTTTAATTACTAGACACTTAAATATGAATATGCAGTTGTCGTTGTGCCAGCTAAATTTTTTTTTAACGAATTTATAGAAATTTGCTATTATTTCTATGAAATCGACTGTTTCTTAAAATGGTATTAAAATCTTACGCGCCCACCAGAATGGTCTTAAAATTGGGATTTCGTTTGGTGAATGGGTCCTTTAACTACTGTCAAAATTTGGAGCAGTAGGCTCGTTGATAAATTTAAGCCAAAAAATTGCAACTTCAACTGGTCTTAAAATCTTATGCGCCCACCAGAATGGTCTTAAAAATATATATTTTGCTGGCACAAACACAACTGCATATTCATATATTAGTGTCTTGTAATTAAAAATGCCCTAAAAGTATTCCGCAATAAGTCGAAAATTGGAGAAATTCGTCATAGCAGTACTTTAATCACGGGGGTCTTAAAACACTAAAATTATTAATTATTTTAAACTTAATGTCACAAAATATGATTTCAAAAGCCAGACGTAATGCCTATAAACATTTTCTACCAGTCGCTCATAAGTCTAATCTGATAAGCGTCAAGTTAGGTGCCTGAGAATATATTACTAACTGAAAAATTAGTTAAATTTATTTTAAATCCTACCGTTTAAATTTTGACAAACGACTTAGCCCACATCAAATAACCTACATACCAATTTTAAAACCAATCTGGTGGGCGCATAAGATTTTAAGACAAGTTGAAGTTGCAATTTTTTGGCCTAAATTTATCAACGAGCCTACCGCTCCAAATTTTGACAGTAGTTAAAGGACCCATTCAACACACCAAATCTCAATTTTAAGACCATTCTGGTGGACACATAAGATTTTAAGACCATTTTAAGAAATAGTCGACTTCATAGAAAAAATAGCCAATTACTATAAATTCCTTAAAAAAAAATATTTTGCTGGCACAAACACAACTGCATAGTCTTATATAAGTGTCTTGTAATTAAAAATGCCCTTAAAGTATTCCGCAATAAGTCGAAAATTGGAGAAATTCGTCATAGCAGTACTTTAGTCACAGGGGTCTTAAATCACTTAAATTATTATTTATTTTAAACTTAATGTCACAAAATATGATTTGAAAAGACAGACGTAATGCCTATGAACATTTTCTACCAGTCGCTCATAAATCGAAACTGATAAGCGTCAAGTTAGGTGCACTGAGAATATATTACTAACTGAAAAATTACGTAAATTTATTATAAATCCTACCGTTCCAAATTTTGACAAACGGCTTAGCCCACATCAAATAACCTACATACCAATTTTAAAACCAATCCGGTGGGCCCATAAGATTTTAAGACCAGTTGAAGTTGCAATTTTTCGGCCTAAATTTATCAACGAGCCTACCGCTCCAAATTTTGACAGTAGTTAAAGGACCCATTCAACAAACCAAATCCCAATTTTAAGACCATTCTGGTGGGCGCATAAGATTTTATGAACATTTTAAGAAATAGTCGATTTCATACAAAAAATAGCAAAATACTGTAAATTCGTAAAAAAAATATTTAGCTGGCTCAAGCACAACTGCATATTATCTTGTAATTTAAAATGCCGTAAAAGTATTCCGCAATAAGTCAAAAATTGGAGAAATTCGTCATAGTAGTACTTTAGTCACGGGGGTCTTAAATCACTAAAATTATTATTAATTTTAAAATTAATGGAACAAAGTATGATTTGAAATGCCAGACGTAATGCCTATAGGCGTTTTCTAACAGTCACTCATAACTCTAAACTGATAAGCGTCAAGTTAAGTGCACTGAGAGTATATTACTGACTGAAAAAAATGACCTAAATTTATTTTAAATCCTACCATTCCAAATATTGACAAACGGTTTAGCTCACCTCAAATAACCCACATACCAATTTTAAGACCATTCTGGTGGGCGCATAAGATTTTAAGACCAGTTGAATTTGCAATTTTTTGGCCTAAATTTATCAACGAGCCTACCGCTCCAAATTTTGACAGTAGTTAAGGGACCCATTCAACAAACCAAATCCCAATTTTAAGACCATTCTGGTGGGCGCATAAGATATTAAGACCATTTTAAGAAATAATCGATTTCATAAAAAAATAGCAAATTACTATAAATTCGTAAAAAAAAATATTTAGCTGGCACAAACACAACTGCATGTTTATATTTAAGTGTCTAATAAGTAGTCATTAAAAATGCCTTTAAAGTATTCCGCAATAAGTCGAAAATTTTACAAATTCGCCATAGCATTATTTTACTCGTGAGTAAAATAATGCTATGGCGAATTTCTATCGTATGCGCCCACCAGAATGGTCTTAAAGTTGGGATTTTGTTCATTGAATGGATCCTTTAACTACTGTCAAAATTTAGAGTGGGAGGCTCGTCGATAAATTTAGGCCAAAAAAAATTATTTTCAACTTGACGCCGTACATACTTGTGGCCATTTAAGACCTTTAAGACTTATGTTTTCATGATCTCCGAGATAGGCTCTACAACGCTATATGGAAGAAAATTGTTAAGTGTGTTGACGATGAGGGACATTCTTGTTCCTTTAGTCGTCAACACAGTGAATCCTTCTTTTTGTAAAGGGTCGGCAACGCGCATGTGACTCCTTTGGAGTTGCAGGCGTCCATAGGTTACGGTAGCTGCTTACCATCAGGCGGGCCGTATGCTTGTTTGCCACCGTCGTGGTATAAAAAAAAAAAGTTTTTTGATAAATTTCCAGTTAGGCGGGCTCCAGCACTATAACTTGACGCTTATCAGTTTAGAGTTTTAAGTGACTGGTAGAAAATGCCTATGGGCATTACGTCTGGCTTTTCAAATCATATTTTGTGCCACTAAGTTTAAAATGAATAATAATTTTAGTGTTTTAAGACCCCCGTGACTAAAGTACTGCTATGGCGAATTTCTCAAATTTTCGACTTAGTGCCGAATACTTTTAAGGCATTTTAATTACTACTTATTAGATACTTAAATATAAACATGCAGTTGTGTTTGTGCCAGCTAAATATTTTTTTAACGAAATTATAATTTGCTATTTTTTCTATGAAATCGATTATTTCTTAAAATGGTCTCAAAATCTTATGCGCCCACCAGAATGGTCTTAAAATTGGGATGTGGTTTGGTGTATGGGTCCCTTAACTACTTTTAAAATTTGGAGCGGTAGGCTCGTTGATAAATTTAGGCCAAAAAATTGCAACTTCAATTGGTCTTAAAATCTCATGCGCACACCAGAATGGTCTTAAAATTGGTATGTGGGTTATTTGAGGTGAGCTAAACCGTTTGTCAATATTTGGAATGGTAGGATTTAAAATAAATTTAGGTCATTTTTTCAGTCAGTAATATACTCTCAGTGCACCTAACTTGACGCTTATCAGTTTAGAGTTGTGAGTGACTGTTAGAAAATGCTTATAGGAATTACGTCTGGCTTTTCAAATCATGTTTTGTGCCATTAAGTTTAATATAAATAATAATTTTGGTGATTTAAACCCCCGCGACTAAATTCCTGCTATGACGAATTTCCCCAATTATCGACTTATTGCGGAATACTTTTACAGCATTTTGAATCATAAGACACTTAAATATGAATATGCATTTGTGTTTGTGCCAATTAAGTATATTTTTTAAACGAATTTATAGTAATTTGCTATTTTTTGTATGAAATCGACTCTTTTTTTAAATTGTCTTAAAATCCTATACGCCCACTAGAATGGTCTCAAACTTGGGATTTGGTTTGTTGAATGGGTCCTTTAACTAGTGTCAAAATTTGGAGCGGTAGGCTCGTTGATAAATGATGAAAAATAGCAACTTCAACTGGATTTGAAATCTTATGCGCCCAACGGATTGGTCTTAAAATGGGTATGTAGGTTATTTGGAGTGGGCTACACCGTTTGTCAAAATTTGGAACGGTAGGATTTAAAATAAATTAACGTAATTTTTCAGTTAGTAATATATTCTCATTGCACCTTACTTGACGCTTATCAGTTTCGGCTTATGAGCGACTGGTAGAAAATGTTCATAGGCATTACGTCTGGCTTTTCAAATCATATTTTGTGACATTAAGTTTAAAATAAATAATAATTTTAGCGATTTAAGACCCCCGTGACTAAAGTACTGCTATGACGAATTTCTCAAATTTTCGACTTATTGCGGAATACTTTTAGGGCATTTTTAATTACAAGACACTTATATAAAACTATGCAGTTGTGTTTGTGCCAGCAAAATTTTTTTTTTTAAGGAATTTATAGTAATTTGCTATTTTTTCTATGAAGTCGACTATTTCTTAAAATGGTCTTAAAATCTTATGTGCCCACCAGAATGGTCTTAAAATTGAGATTTGGTGTGTTGAATGGGTCCTTTAACTACTGTCAAAAATTGGAGCGGTATGCTCGTTGATAAATTTAGGCCAAAAAATTGCAACTTCAACTGGTCTTAAAATCGTATGCGCCCACCAGATTGGTTTTAAAATTGGTATGAAGGTTATTTGATGTGGGCTAAGTCGTTTGTCAAAATTTGGAACGGTAGGATTTAAAATAAATTTATGTAATTTTTCAGTTAGTAATATATTCTCAGTGCATATAACTTGACGCTTATCAGTTTAGACTTATGAGCGACTGGTAGAAATTTTTTATAGGCATTAAGTCTGGCTTTTCAAATCATATTTTGTGACATTAAGTTTAAAATAAATAATAATTTTAGTGATTTAAGACCCCCGTGACTAAAGTACTGCTATGACGAATTTCTCCAATTTTCGACTTATTGCGGAATACTTTTAAGGCATTTTTAATTACAAGACACGTATATATGAACATGCAGTTGTGTTTGTACCAGCAAAATATATTTTTTTAAGGAATTTATAGTAATTTGCTATTTTTTCTATGAAGTCGACTATTTCTTAAAATGGTCTTAAAATCTTATGTTCCCACCAGAATGGTCTTAAAATTGAGATTTGGTGTGTTGAATGGGTCCTTTAACTACTGTCAAAATTTGGAGCGGTAGGCTCGATGATAAATTTAGGCCAAAAAATTGCAACTTCAACTGGTCTTAAAATCTTATGTGCCCACCAGAATAGTCTTAAAATTGTAATGTAGGTTATTTGACGTGGGCTAAATCATGTGTCAAAATTTGGAGCGGTAGGCTCGTTGATAAATTTAGGCCAAAAAATTGTATTTTCAACTTGACGCCATACATACTTATGGCCATTTAAGACCTTTAAGACTTATGTTTTCATGATCTCCGAGATGGGCTCTACAACGCTATATGGAAGAAAATTGGTTAGGATTTTGATAAATTTCCAGTTAGGCGGGCTCCAGCACTATATCATTTATTGCATCTCTCTTAATGACATATCGGGCCCGAGAAATTGCAATTATTGCAAAATATAGTACTGGTTTTGGTTGTCTATGCTGATGCTGTCAATCATAGCTAAATAAATAAATATGTCATGTAAAAAAAATAGTTGCGTTTTGGCTTTTGCTTTAGTTATAACGTATATATCTACTTGAAATGTATTTCGTTAAATATATTGTATAGGTTATTATTAAGTGCCGGTTCGCAATTCGCAACCGTTGAAATTAGGAAAAATAGCGCTACTACCACTATTCCTATGCCCGTGGAGTAGCAGCAATGAAGATTATTTATTTTACTTAAGTTTCATCATTTTTCTACAACGATAACCACAAATATTTTAAGGTAAGAAATATATTTCATGCATTTTTATCATAATATTATTACCTATTCCGAGTTATCCTATTCAAAGTTATGATAGACTTCTATTGGCCTTTCACGATGAAGCCCCATATCGTGCCACTGTTTACAACTGGTTTAATGAATTTAAACGTGGTCGCACTAATCTCACCGACGATTTGCGTGAGGGACGGACGGCCTTTTACGGCGACGACTGAAGATAACATCATTGTTGTGCGGCGTATGATAGAGTCTGACAAAATAGTGACCTATCAGCAGATTCGTACAAGCTTAGACATCGGTGTGAGTCAAGTCCATAAAATCCTCCATGAATATTTAGCGGTGAGGAAGCTTTGTGCCCGGTGGATACCTCATAATTTGACATAGGCCCAAAAAATCCGCCGTTTTGATTGGTGCCATGAAATGGCTCGAAGATTTAACGGAAGCGACTCAAATGCTGTGTTCGACATAGTTACGGGTGACGAAAGCTGGATTTACTGTTACGATCCTAAAACTAAAAGACAGTCTGCTGAGTGGGTGTTTCCTTCCGAGAAGTTGTCTACTTGACTAAAGTGAAGAGAGGTCGAAGTGTGGGGAAAAAGATGGTCACCTCGTTCTTTGGAAGGACAGGTCATTACGCAACAATTGTTTTAGAGGATCAAAAAACCTACATATCTGTAGTAATATTTGTTACATTTGCAGAATTATTTTGCATAGTTTATGACCCAATACTAAATAATATAAAATGTACATTATTTTTGGGATATCCTAAGGGATATCCCAAAACGGAATGTACATTTTATATTATTTTTAATTATTTTTATTTTTATTTATTTCCTGATCTTTTTGTTTGGGGTACATTCATAGTCATATAAATGTATGAAAAGTCTTGCTGTATGAATATGTGCCCCACTTAAGTTAAGATAGCTCGTTTACATCATAAATATTTCTTCAAACTTTATTGTAGTTTAAACGCAAACTGATATTTGAACCGAAGGTATAGGTAAGTATATAACTTGCGATAATAGAGGCAGTGTATGGAGCTACCCCGCATGTGGAGTACATTCGTGCAATTTCCATATTTTATGAGAACCGTCATAGCTTGACTTTGTCGCTTAGTATAAAGACTAAATAGCACTATTATTAGATCCAAATAAGTGGACTTTTAATAGTTTTTAATTATTATGATTCAACTAATAGTAATTTTTTTGAGAAGGGTTAGAGTAAATGTTATAATGGTGACAATCTTCCCCATTATTAATTTACTAAACTGTTTAGTTAGTAAACGTGATTCTACAAAAAAAACGTATCACATCCTAGTAACTATTTTTATGAATATTTTTTTTGTATTTACTCAATTCAGGAAAATATTATAGGGCAGATGCCCCGGTTGTGGCCACTGTGCCGGATTTGCCCATTTTCAAAATTACTAAGGCATAGACAAATTTACAAGTCTATGGTTTAGAGTTGATATAAGAGTAAATTATGGCAGCACAGCCATAGCCAGCCCTGTTATCTGTCATGTATCAGTTGTCAGCGTAGCACAATCTATGTGGCTGCTAAAGTGTTTAATAAGTTATCCGTAGAAATTAAATCACTCAATGACTTAAAATTTCTGACAGCACTTAAAAAACATGTCATTGACTTATGCCCCTACAGCTTAAGTGAAAATTATAATACTGGTCACTGTTAGTTAATAAGTATGTATATATTATAAAATGTTAGTTCATAAGTATATAAATATGTAGCTACACCCACTGGGTAAAATTGTATTGAGACTATCTGTATAGCTTAACATCATTATGTACACATACAATTTATTACTAAATAAAAAAAAATCCATGGAAAAAAATGGCCAAAAGTGACTCTTGGGCTTTTTATTAACATTTCTGAAAATAAAAAAAGATCAGAATCTTAACAGCGGAAGTTCATATAAATATAGTAATATTTTATTGAATTTAAACTTTCGTGAGACATACTAACACTGTATAAGTTTCAAACGGCTGTACTTTATTGTGTTTAGTCACTACACAATATTATCAAAAACTCAGTAAATAAATATTTTCATCATTCCTTATTGATACAAAATGACAGACGTCTGAATAAACAAACTCTCCTTAAAGTGGCCCAAACCGGGGCATTTGCCCTAATATTTTTAATTGGTCGTTTTCAGAAAAAATATTAGTCATTTTAAAAATTGTTTGCCTAGTACCTGCACTCAATTTTCTACTCTTTAAAACAATATATTATTAGTAGGTACAGTCACCATCAAATATATCGGAGAGGCCAAGGTACTCAAAAATATCTTGACATACACTTTATCACCTTGACAATAGAGGCGTTGTTCAGATATTTGTGACCACCTTGCCCGCTACGATATATGATGGCGACTGTACTTAAATTTTTAACGGTAATATGTAACCTGTAGTGATCACGCGAGTCGTTTTGTATGCTCAATCTAATATGTACATACGTTGTGCCGTTTATTCCCACCAATAGTTGTGCGCACCTTGGCGAGCCAACTGCTCAAACTACCAGTGTAACATGACCGCGAGATTCGTAGCAATGCAGCACACTTAAACTGGTTTATTTTCTACTGCTCACCTGTGCTAGGTCAGCAGTTGGAATTCAAATGTCATTCCCTGTCTATGTTTAGTAGTGAGCGTCAGGATGGCGGGTGGACCTCGGGAATTTTATCGAATTGTTAATAAAAGTACTGTACCTTTAGTGTACCTCAGTGTACCTTCAATAGAAATCAGTGTACCTCTTTCTAAAACGAAATTTTTCTAAAAAAAGGTCCACCCGCCATCCTGACGTCAGGATGGCGGGTGGACCTGGTAAATGATACATTAAACCACATATAATGTATGTGGTTATAGTGTACCTTCAGTGTACCTCTGTATAACTTCAAAAACAATCTGCATACCTCTCCTCAAAAGGAGCTACGCTCAAAATAAGGTCCTCCCGCCATCCTGACGTCAGGATGGCGGGTGGACCTGGTAAATCCTGCACTATATCACTCAAAAGGTATGTGATTAGTTTGCATTTTCAGTGTACCTCAGTGTACCTTTAGTAAAAATCAGTGTACCTCTTGCTAAACCGAGATTTTTTCGAAAAAGGTCCACCCGCCATAAAACTTATTTAAGCGTAGCTCCTTTTCAGGAGAGATATGCAGATTGTTTTTAAAGTTATACAGAGGTACACTGAAGGTACACTATAACCACATATATTATATGTGGTTTAATGTATCATTTCATAGGTCCACCCGCCATTCTGAAGGTTGGACCTTTTTCGAAAAAATCTCGTTTTAGCAAGAGGTACACTGATTTTTACTTAAGGTTTACCAGGTCCACCCGCCATTCTGACGTCAGGATGGCGGGTGGACCTGGTAAATGTTGCACTATATCACTCAAAAGGTATGTGATTACTTTGCATCTTCAGTGTACCTCAGTGTACCTTTAGTAAAAATCAGTGTACCTCTTGCGAAAACGTGATATTTTGAAGTAAAGGTTCATAGCGGGTGGACCTTTTTTTTTAAATCTCGTCTTTGCAAGAGGTACACTGATTTTTAATAAAGGTACACTGAGGTACACTGAATATACAAATGAATTACACAACTTTTGAGTAATAAAGTGCACGATTTACCAGGTCCACCCGCCGTCCTGACGTCAGGATGGCGGGTGGACCTGGTAAATATTACACGCTAGGGTTGAAACGAAAAAAAAACACCCCCCACTTTACGTATAGGGGAGGTACCCTAATAAAAAAAAAATTCCACTTTTTATTTTACCACTTTGTCGGCGTGATTGATATACATATTAGTACCAAATTTCAGCTTTCTGGTGCTAACGGTCACTGAGATTATCCGCGGACGGACGGACGGACAGACATGGCGAAACTATAAGGGTTCCTAGTTGACTAACGGAACCCTAAAAATAAATTGTCAGGCAACCGCTTGAAAATTAGCATGCTTGTTCGTCATCACATACAGACACCGGAAACAAATTGCCATCCGCCCAGGCCGGGCAGTTATCGAACCATCAGAGTTGGAAGCCGGACGCAAGGTGAATTTTTCGATAGGTGGAGGAGAACTTAGGAAAAACGCACTTACAATCATTGGAATCGGATGGTATTTGTTTTATGAGTTTTGTATGATGTGGAAAACGATATGCCCAAATGCCATCCCTCTCCTATGAAATTTCATCCCTTTTTGCACCCCCCCTCTATTTTCGCTCCAGTCCAAGTTGGGTCAGTTCGGGTTGCACAGTGCGGTTCCACATCACTTCATGAGCTTAAATACCGCGAGCCATCCGGTTGCCTCACGGTCATTGCAACTACGCGTCATTGCTCTGAATAATACCCTGTATCTATATTAGGGCTTGCAATCCGAATATTTCGTATATAAATTATCCCACCAAAAACATAAATGTATAAAAGGAGAGCTAAGTTCAATACAAAAATTATGCTTGGCTGTGGGCTACGCCGCAAAAAGAATGGAGATCTAAATGAGTGCCAAGTTCTATGCAAAATCCAAATATGTATTTATAGGAACAAAATAACATCATGAACAAGTATTAAACTCTATTTCTTTGCTTTATTGGATACCTATAACAATTGCTGTTATTTAAAAATGTGAGATTTTATAGTAAGTTAGATTTGACATGGCCAGTTTTTATCAGAATAAAAAAAAATATATACATATATATATATGTTGAATTACTATTTTGTTCCTATAAATACATATTTGGCACTCTTTTAGATCTTGCATAGAACTTGGCACTCATTTAGATCTCCATTCTTTTTGCGGCGTAGCCCACAGCCAAGCATAATTTTTGTATTGAACTTGGCTCTCCTTTTTTACATTTATGTTTTTGGTGGGATATCATTACTTTTTGTAAAGAAAACTAGGCAGGTATTGAGATTTAATGTTTTTCGCGTTTCCGCTGCATGGTTTTCTTTTTTATGCCATTGTCTACATTCTCTTTTTATGTAGATTTACTTCTGTTCTGTGTATAATTATGTGGTGCCACGCGCCGCCGACGACACACCGTTGGCCGGTCGTTTAGCGCGTATTACAAGTTTTTTGTATGGGGACACCACTTATTTTTTGACTTAAATTTATTTTTATATTTCTGTTATATAGCAAATATAATAATACATATATTGGGATAGTTTCAAATATCTGCTTGTAACGGTTCCAACGATACAATTAAAAAAAAATGTTTTCGAACCCTGATTCCGATTGGTTATCACGGACATTTGTTCCTGTGTTAAGGATTTTTTTCTCTATTTATTTAAACTTTATTTTACAGTAAAAATAAGATCAAATGGCGAACTTAATGCCTCAAGGCATTCTCTACCAGTCAACCATAGGGCCAAACAGAATTTTGTTAAAGTAGGTGCTGTAAGAGAAAACTTGCTGATTTATCTCGTAACTTGTACTTAAATATACTTAGATACATACTACATAAACTACACATTTACCAATATACAGGGTGGAAAGATAAGTCGGGCCCTGGAGGAAAACTACCTTAAAACGTTGAGATAGCTAAATTCACTGAAAGGAAACATCCTTTAATTTCTTTAAAGGGACATAACTGCATTTACAAATTTTTGGAAAAGAATACAGTTTTCAAAAAAGTATTTATTTTGTAATTCTTGCCATAAATATTTTTTATGACAATTGATGCCAATCGATACTGTTTCCAACGAGGATAAAAACTTCTAAATACCAACCAAGTTTAGGGCACAAGAGAACCCATAAATAATAATAATTTTCATACAATTAGTATGGAAAAAAGCGAAAATTAAGAAAAAAACTCTGAATGCAGTTTTAATTTTTAGGAAAAATAAAAGAATGTTTGCTTTGAGCAAATTGAGCTATATCAAGGTTTTAAGGTAGTTTCCCTCCAGGGCCCGACTTATCTTTCCACCCTGTATACCCATACTAATAAACATACGCATATATTATAATGCATTTGCGCAAAGGGGAAAAAACTAATTTACGCTGGTCATTTTCCAGCAGGTGCTTGTGAAGCAAGCGTTTGAAAACGAACTTGCTTGGGGCTTGTCTTATTGTCAAGTGAAGTGCATTCCGGACACGAATAGCCTAGACTGTAAAAGAAGAAGAGAGATAACCGCTATGGGGAGTGTATACTACGAGCTTAAGAGACCGGGAGGAGCGAAGTTCACACCGCGGACGGGGGTTGACAAAACTAAATTTGGACTCAAGGTACCTGCTCCAGAGTACCTTGAGTCCAAATTTAGTTTTGTCAATTAATATAGAGAAGAGAGTACAGAGAATTCTAAGAGTGTATTTAAATATTTTTTTTTTTACGACGACGGTGGCAAACAAGCATACGGCCCGTCTGATGGTAAGCAGCTACCGTAACCTATGGGCGCCTGCAACTCCAAAGGAGTCACATGCGCGTTACCGACCCTTTACAAAAAGGAGGATTCACTGTGTTGACGGCTAAAGGAACAAGAACGTCCCTCATCGTCAACACACTGGGTCCTCTTTGAGCTCTTTGGCAACCTTACTCACCAACAGGAACACAACACTATTAGTAGGGTCTAATGCTATTTGGCTGTGGTTTTCTGTAAGGTGGAGGTGCTTCCCAGTCGGGCTCTGCTCCGGATTTGAGCGAGATGACATTCGCTGAACGTGCCCTACCACACTTAGCATTCGCAGTGTCCATACCTCTCTTTTTGGCGTAGTTTAAGGACATACCCCGGGTCCAAAAATCTACATCTATTTATTGTAAATAAGAAAGATTGTTTAGTTTAACAATGTTTTTATAATTTCAAACTCAACATGAAAACTTCGCCATCAGAACAAAAATAAGCAACTATGAATAGGTACTCATACAAAATTATCGGAAATAAAAAATTAAATACCTACAAACTTTTTTATGTGAATTAAATTAAAATAACTACTCAAATATTTTTAAACATGCTATCAGTGGCTGATGTCTATAAAGTATAAGTATTTCTGACATTATTCAAAAGTAGCATATTAAATAAGTAGGTAATATGGGTACAGTATACGCCAAAACTATGTATTCAATTTTGCCTTACTCCATGGTAATAAGGTTCGAATCTGTATACATAATCTTGCTGTTGATTGTACATAGAGTGACTAGGTTAAAATGCTACTTTTGAATAATGTCAATACCGGAGCGGCCAAGGAGGTCACAAATATCTGAACCACGCCTCTATTGTAAAGGCGATAAAGTGCATTTTCAGATATTTTTGAGTATTTTTGCCGCTCCGATATATTTGAAGGCAACTGTATGTAACTTAGAAAGTAAGAAAAAACTATAACTTAATATATTTAATATGTCGCCAGGTCTTAAGGGGCTCCTTAGTGGAAAGTAGTCCTCAAAGACATCTTAATCTCTCAAATTTCTAGTGTTTTTATGGCTTGTCGTATAGGGAGTTTGCGTAAACTGAAGAGGGCAGCACAGGACTCCCCTGTTAATTGGCGCAAAGTGCAAATGACATATTAAAGTTGCCAAATGAGTTAGACTACTTAGACTACAAGATGGCAGACCGAGTTAGCGTATCACTGGTCAATTTCCTTAATCGTAAATTTCACTAATTCACCAGTATACACATTAGACAGTTTCTTAATTCGCCTATTTTCCTTATTTGCCAGTTTCACTAAGCTGTCGGTTCCTGTATTAAGTCAGTTTCCTAGTTCGCTAACTTCTTTGTTCGTCAGTTAGTTTAGTTTGTCAGTTTTGATATTACGTCATATTCCCAACCCGTTACTTTCCTTTTTCGCAAGCTTCTATGTTCGTCAGTTAGTTTAGGTTGTCAATTTTGCTATTTCGTCATGTTCCCTACTCGTTACTTTCCTTGTTCGCAAGCTTACCTGTTCGTCAGTTAGCTTAGGTTCTCAATTTACCTGTTTCATCATGTTCCCATACCTCAGTGCCTCAAGACAAAAGTCTTTAATCAATGTGTGTTACCAGTGATGACTTACGGCTCCGAAACGTGGTCTTTCACTATCGGCCTCATCTCAAAACTCAAAGTCGCTCAGCGAGCTATGGAGAGGGCTATGCTCGGAGTTTCTCTACATGATCGAATCAGAAATGAGGAGATCCGTAGACGAACTAAAGTCACCGACATAGCCCACCGGATTAGGAAGCTGAAGTGGCAATGGGCAGGCCACATTGCACGCAGAGAAGATGGCCGATGTGGCCGAAAAGTGCTCGAGTGGAGACCACGGACTAGCCAGCGCACCGTAGGACGTCCACCCACAAGATGGATCGATGATATTATTAAGGTCGCCGGAATACGCTGCATGCGGGTCGCTTCCAACCGGTACGTGTGGAGGTCCAAGGGGGAGGCCTATGTTCAGCAGTGGACTTATATCTCATAAACTAAGCACTTTTTCTGTACACATTGTATGGCAAAGTTAAAGAGCAATTTTCCTGAAAGTCATACGACTCATACCAGATTCTTATTCTGAGGTGTGCAATAAATACCCAGGCAGGCAGGGCAGGGTCGTCTAGTACCCACAACACAATAGTGCTCTCCCTTATGGGAGAGGGCCTAAGTAATAGTTCAGAGCTGGATACGGTTACCAACTTTTAGTATGTTGTTGGGCACGACACTAGGACCCCAAAACTGCCGAGAGACGGGGACATAGGTGTGAATGTCTCCCGAGTAATGACGTCATAAAAATGGCTGCCGCGAAGATTGCGAAAAGTGAAAAGCATGAGCATAATTTATTGAGTAGTTTTTATACATTTTGTAAGTTTTTAGGGTTCCTTGCCATTATAGTAAATAAAAAACCGGCCAAGTGCGAGTCGGACTCGCGCTCCGAGGTTTCCATATTCATCACACAATTTTAACAATGTGTATTATTAAGACCGACTTACGCTTGATCGCGGACTTTTTACTATTTTTTTCTGTAATCTACAGGTAAATAACGATTTTATGTTTATTTTTCTAAAATGTAGGTTCATCGGTTTCCGAGAGACTGAGGGGAATGGTCAAAATTCGCCTTTATTCTCGAATAATTTCAAAACAATAATATTATACATAGATTTATATAATTTTCACACCACCTGCTCGACAATGCCAAATTATATATCATGCAAACCTCACCGAAAGCAAATCATTATAGCCCTTGGCTTTAGCCGGGTTATAATGTTGTACTAAATCTCATTATAATCCGCTGGTTAATAATGTGAATTCACTTCCCATAGCTCTTATTGTTATGTGCTTAAAGTCTAATTTCGTAAAGTCCGCACGGTGCATAGCCCCGCGACGCCAGCCGGGGCCCGCGCCGCCGCGTCGAGCTGATTTGAAAATCGAATTTATTCGGAAAATCGTGCTGGCCACCTCAATTTTAAATACCTAAAACAAATGCCGCGAGTGTCATAAGACGCTGCAGTATACGGAGTAAAACTGCAGGTTCTATAAAAATAGAAGATAAAAGTAGAATAAAATGGACTAATGTATCAAGAATCAATTTTTAGGGTTCCGTAGCCAAATGGAAAAAAACGGAACCCTTATTGATTCGTCATGTCTGTCTGTATGTCTGTCCGTCCGTATGTCACAGCCATTTTACTCGGAAACTATACGACGTATCTGAATAAAATTTACACATAAGGTATATTTTGTATGCCGCTACTCAGTTATGTAGTTAAATTTGAAAAAAAAAATTTTTAGGGGGGGGGGCGCTCCATACATGTAACAAAATTTTTATTTTTTATATTTTTGACTAAATATCAACATGTGACACATAAATCGATAGGTCTTTAAAAATAACACTGAGGTTTTTTGACCATTTTGTGATTAAGTGAATATTTTCTGAAATAATCGCTTCGAAAGTCAGAAAAATTGTGCCCCCCCCCTGTAACTTTTGAACTGTAAGTCCAAAAAATATGAAAAAAATTGAGGAGATGCGCCTTATCATATACTTTCTAAGAAAATTTTTTTGAACATATTGGTTTAGCCATTTTTGAGTTATCTCCAAAAAACTTTTTCCATAGTCATCAGATACGACCTTTTGGTATTAGTTTGGTTCTTATTCCATTGAAGGTACGGAATCCTGCTATGTGTGGTCCGACACGCACTTGGCCGGTTTTTACTTTTGATTTACTTTAATAAAAATCCGTTTCTAGTAGCCTTAGCTATTTTATTGTCTCGCAAGAGGTGAGAAAAGTAGAGTATACTCCTCGGGGATAAAGCTGTTTTTGTCACGGGCGCGCTTGAACCCCTCACTGCACTCAGGACTCAGTCTTAATTCCCTCGCTTCGCTCGGGAATTAACTCATAACCCCCTCGCTGCGCTCGGGAGTAAAATCTGGAGTCCTTCGTTACGTTCAGGATTCAATATTGCGCCCGTGACATAAAACAGTGCTTTATCCCCTTGGTGTACAATCTACTATTATTCATCCAAGGTATTATAGTTGTAGTTCTCACATCAAACCCTTTCTTTTGATATTATAACAAGGTAAAGTGTGTAGGTAGTTAACAAAATGGCGAAATTTGACCATTCCCGTTGCTAGTGGAATATTACAGTCGCCATCAAATATATCGGAGCAGCCAAGGTACTCAAATATATCTGAACATGCACGTTATCGCCTTGACAATAGAGGCGCTGTTCAGATATTGTGACCACCCTGGCCGCTCCGATATATCTGATGGCGACTGTACGTAATATCATTTGATATTTACCAGTTGCTTTTCGGTGAAGGAAAACATCGTGAGGAAACCGGATCTAATCCCAATAAGGTCTAGTTTCCTAGCCTCTGGTTTGGAAGGTCAGATGGCAGCCGCTTTCGTAAAAACTAGTGCCTACGCTAATTAATGTGTTCAAAATGACCTTGACACGACTTTATTGTTAAGGGAATAAGAGCGTGTGATGGTCATTTTGAACACCTGAGCTGCTGAGCTACTTCTGCTGCTGACTATACCAATAATATTAAATTTATTGTTTGAAATAAAACCAATCTTTTTTTTTAATTTTCTTAACTCAACAACATAACTCGCGATTTCCTTGCAAACGAGGCGACCAGTATAACAAGACCCTTCTGATGATTGTTTCGCGCCTTTAAGCTCCATAACCCCCTTATCAATCCCCCTTATCTCAAATAGTATATATCTCTGCTAGAACCCCAACAAATTTCATAAAGATGAGAAAAACGTTACTAAAGTTATCGCGGAACAACTATTCAAAATCATAAAGCCATCGAAATGCAGGGACGTCGAGGTAGCCGGCTGACAGATCTGTTGTGTCCGAAGTTGTCTGTGAGAACTCACTTCGCTTACGCTCCGCTCGTTCGATAAAGCTAATCTGCCAATATCTCGAAAACTATGCCATTTTCATTAGGGCCAAATTTGCCTAATCTGGAGTGCGATTTTTGAATCTCACCAAGTGACTAATTCTCACCGATGTGAGTGATTTCCGAAAGTAAATCACTCACATCGGTGAGAATTAGTCACTTGGTGAGATTCAAAAATCGCACTCCTGATCTGATAGTTCTACCAGCCCTATAAGTCTTGACGTTGGTTTTAGGGACACTCGGTATACTTATTAGACAAAACTGATGTTGTTTTGTACTATTATCTATGTATGTTTATTATAAAACATTGATCTATGAGGAATAATAATCCTGGCAACTAGTGAAATAGGCGAATATGGGAATCGACGAATAAGTAAACGAATACGCAAGGAAACTAGCAAATTTACAAAACTGACAGCTTAGCAAAACTAGTGAACGAGGATTTACGAAAAAGCAAACTGGCAAAATTGTCTACCTAACGTAACTGACAAATAGGAAAACCGTTCAATTAACGAAAATGACAAATAACGAAACTAGCGGATTGCAAAACTAGCATTTTTACGAAACTGATAGCCTGGCAAAACTAGCGAAGAAGGAAACTGAAAAATCAGTAAAATGCCTAACTAGCTAAATTGTCAACCTAGCGAAACTGTCTAATGTGTAAATTGGTGAATTAGTGAAATTGACGAATAAGGAAATTGACCAGTGGTACGCTAACTCGGCAGACCCTCCAACACGCACGGATCCTATTTTCAGTATTTACATATACAGTGTGGAAAAAAAAGTCGGGCCCTGGAGGGAAACTACCTTAAAACGTTGACATAGGTCAATTCACTGAAAGGAAACATTCTTAATTTTTGGAAAAAAGTACAGTTTACAAAAAAACTATTTATTTTGATATTTTTGCCATAAATTTTTTTTATGACAATTGATACCAATCGATCCTATTTCCAACAAGGATAAAAACTTCTTAATACCAACCAAGTTAAGGGCACAAGAGAACCCATAAATAATAATAAAAACATTTTTTCATACAATTGGTATGGAAAAAAGTGAAAATTAAGTAAAAAAAACTGTGAATGCAGTTTTAGTTTATAGGAAAAATAAAAGAATGTTTCCTTTCAGCGAATTAACCTATCTCAACGTTTTAAGGTAGTTTCCCCCCAGGGTCCGCCTTATTTCGCCACACTGTATAGTATATCGTATTAACAGCAACGGTCTTAAACAAAATAGTATCCCATATTTACATATTTAGTAAATCGTATTTACAGCAACGGCCTTAAATAGAATAGTACCTACCTATCCTATATTTACATGTATATATATATATTTAGTATATCATATTTACAGCAACGGCCTTAAATAAAATAGTACCTATTCTATATTTACACATGTAGTACATCATATTAACAGCAACGGTCTTAAACAAAATAGTGTCCCATATTTACATAGTTAGTACATCGTAATTACAGCAACGGTCTTAAACAAAATAGTATGTGATATTTACATATTTAGTATATCGTATTTACAGCAACGGCCTTAAAAAAATAGTACCTATTCTATATTTACACATGTAGTACATCATATTAACAGCAACGGTCTTAAACAAAATAGTGTCCCATATTTACATAGTTAGTACATCGTAATTACAGCAACGGCCTTAAATAAAATAGTACCTATTCCATATTTACATATATATAGTACATCGTATTAACAGCAACGGTCTTACGCAAAACAGTATCCTATATTTGCATATTAGGTACATCGTCGTAGAAGCATATAGGCTTATGTATTTACAGACCTTGGCAACCATAAATGGTTGTTTTTCCGGTGAAGTATATTCAACTAGTTTCCTACCTATTTCACATTTATGTTTTGTCACTATATTTATTTTTGGCCATATACAATACAGTGTGCTATCATTTTTTTTGGGCTTTGGGTGACACGATTGTTAAGGTCGTCGTAACATTGCCATCTTTTACTTTCACTCCTGTAACATTGGGCTCGGTAGTGTCCCACACTCTTTGTATCAATACCTGTTATAAATTCGATCACACCTATAATATGATAATTAGTTTTATTGAGTTCAAGTGTGAGGGGCACGTCATCCAGATGAATAAATTGACTTTGACTTAACTCAAAAAAAATTGTATTTTGGAGTTGGTATGTAAAAGTTCTTATTCCATTACAGTCGTTTCGCCTGCATTGAACCATATTACTTTCTTCGCACAGCATATTTTCAGCAGACCGGTTCAATGCAGAGATATCAGTACTATCTAACGGTAAGAACGCTACCTTTCTAGTCAAATTATTTATGCCACAAGAACTGTTTGTGTAAGTTTCTATCACATTAGCGCTGTATAAAGTCTCTATTAAAATCTTCTCAAATATATATGTTGCGCTACACTCACAAGTGATGGCCGTTACATTGTTAATAACTTTTTTCTCAAAAAAATGGCTTAAAATTTCGGCACGGAGTTGGTACAGTTCTTGCATTAAATTACTAGAATCAATTAGTTTTGAGATAAATCGACAAAAACTGTTATTGTCGTGTATAACTGTACTGTTCAAATAGAATCCTTCCGTACAACCTATGGCTATAACCTGTGAAACGGCATCAAATGCACAGGTATTACTTAATATCAGACCTTTTATACCCGTCGTAGTTTTAGATCCATTCATCAAAAGACAAACAGCAGATGATGATAGTCTAGGCTTTTTGTTTTTTTTTTGCTTTTTAACATTCGCACCAAGTCCTTTCCAATTCTCTACTAATGATGGATTTTCTATAAAGACGGAGTCATCGGTAAAATTTTTTTTTTTTTGTGTCTTGTCCATCGTTTTTCTTTACATTGTTCTTTTTAGGTACTTCATTATTCTTAGATTTAGCCACAGCAATTTTCAGCTCTCCGGACAAATATTCGCAATGTTTTATCAAAAACTCGTCAACTCTAAGTCTTTGATTTATAGTGGCAATGTCGCAAAGATACCGTTTTATTGTTTTAAACATACTCTCAATATTTGACGAAGATGCCACAATGCGTTCCGAGTTGTATGTCATCATCATTATATTCGACCACAATGGAAGTTGGCTCACTAGCCTTGTAATCGTTTTCTCTAAAGACGGAAAATAGAATAAATTCTCAAGAGAATCCGGCGTGTCATCATCACATAACGTTACGAAAAGATTTTCCGTTTCTATCTGGTCCTTGTACCACGTAGGTAGGTTCGACGTTTCTGTTTCTATATAATTTCCGTTATCGGGATCATTGCCATCAAAAACACTCTCTTTCCGTTCTTTTTCCGCAGTATATCTATCATTTTGCAATTCTGCCATATCTTTATCCCTAAGTATCTCTTTCAGTCTTGATATAGCTGTTTCGCATCTCGTTCCGGGACAAACGAATCTGTGTAATGATACCGTTAATAAATCACTAATAATTTTTTTAACTTCATCGTAACTATCACACTGACGTATATACAGAAGGCATTTACAGAAAAACCACTTAACTCTGGAATCAACATGTTTAAAACAAGGCAGATTCAGAATGATTTTGACGAAATGACTTTTGTCGATTCGTATGTACGTTTCATCAGGTGTTTTTTGGTTATTATTTAATTTGTTGAAGGATGACGTCACATACTCTTTGGTTGATTTGTGAGGAGTAAACGAAGTGACGACTGCTCCTATTAATGCTGACGAGTCATCGATTATAACCTCATTAGGGGGAGATTTTTTGGTAACCCAAGCTTTTAACCACGTAGCTATTGTATCCATATCTTGGTTTTCAGATAACATCTGCGTAATGGGTATACTCCTCCCATTGTTATTATCATACATTACGGCAGAATATAAAAATATATGTTTACAATTATCATCATTTGTTGGGCCAATTTCCTTAAAAATGCTACCAGTGGCGTCTAAACTCAAAGTTAGCCGATTTTTTTCCATGTAATTTTTATAGTGGGAATCCTGGGATGGTGACCAGTAATGAACATGTAATGGATATAGTGAAATTTGTCGGATCATCTCTTTGTACGGAGTAACTGTTGTCATCGCCCATAGTGCCAAAATAGGGTGATGATGAAAAAATTGGTTATTATTGTCTTCATATTTTATTTGTCGTAAACAACCGGGTGTGGGCAAATGTGGTGGTTCAGGATCTCCATCTGACATAATTTTATCGGTCAGTTTTTTATGAACGACCACAGCTGCTTGATGCTTCAAATTGTGGCATAAATCTTTTCGCTGCACTGGTGTCATTTTAATTTTTTTTTGCTGTGTGTGGTGGCAATCTGGGTCGTAATTAGTTAAATATCCTTCACAGAAAATAATTTTGTCTGTGGGCCAGTTTATTACTACCTTGATATCGGCGTTACAAAATGTACAGAAACCATGACATGATATTCTGTCTCCATATTTCACGGATTGAGTTTTAAATGTCCAACTACATTGCATTTTCGTTGCTTTCCATATTTCCTCCCGCAGTATATGCGCCCATTGATATTTTGGAAGAATGTTTTTTCGGTCACTACTTTGTAATTTTGATTTGTTTTTTTTTCTCGCAATAAATTTTGTAATTGGTTGAATTTGTTCCCAGTGGTATATATCAAGTGTAAACTTAAATGTACTGTGCCGTTTCTTATCATCATCTTCGCTTTCGTTTTCTTCCTTATATTCTGTCTCCGAATCATAGTCGTAAACTGTTGATGTTGAGATTGTTGAGTCCCTATCAGATATGTCGCATAACTCGTCGTCAGTTGGATTATTGAAAAATAATTTGTAATTCCTTTTTAAGGATAAGTAAAGTGCCTTTGCAGACATTTGGCCTTGCATCTCGTTTGAAATATCTTTAAATATTTTGTCACATGGTGAAGGTAAGTCATTTTCATTTTTGAAATATTCTCCATGTTTTCGGAATACTTCTTTTTGAGTGTCCAGAGAAATAATACTCTTATTACTACGTTTCATGTCGAATGTAAGTACTTTATTTCATGTTCACTTTTGAACACACGTATAAAATAAAAAAGAACTGTTTTATATAATTAAGTACCTATATACAATATACACAAAGAGAATATAATTAATACGTTCTGCATATACATTAACGTGACAACGAATAGACGTGACAGAGAATATTTGTTGCCTTTGTCAAACTAATGTCAATATAATAACAGAATATTTTGTCGGCCAGTAAGTAAGCTGACTTTGCGTAATTGTTGGTATTTGAGGTTGAATCGATTCTTTTCCCGAATCATTAATACAGGTTGATTTCTGGGTCGTGATCCAGAACCACATTTTGCTACTCGATGACGTAAGGTTGCCAACGGCTTACTCTTAATCTATTAGTTTCGTAATTTAAAAAAAACAATAACTACTCTACTAACCTTATGCTGTTAATTCCGATTGTATTTACGAAGCCTGTGTTTTCTATCGCCAAAATGTCCCTAATGTGCCTTGACCTTCATGTTGTAGCATTTAAGCTTATTGGCTAGTCTTGCTTACACTGTTCATATTTCAACGAAGCGCTCTGTATCGTCTATTATAAGAAATCAGTGCGTCAAATGTATAATGTACGATTCCCACCGAACGGGCGAAGTCCTTCTATACAGCGGTTACGTTTCATATTCTAGTAGCAGCGTCACAAGGTAGTATCAGGGTGATCAGGGTCATCGCGTTGCCACGGGGGTGAAGCAGCGGTGAGGTAGACGCGCTCAACGAAAACTCCTCACTCTCATGCCACAGAACAAAACAGCCAAAGCACTTGTTACTTTATCCATGTGAACTTAATAATTTAACTTTATAATTTCTGGATCAGGACTATTCAAGACAGTATTAACACAATTTCAAATTTCAAATTATTTATTTGTCAAACATCAGGTCTTACAATTAATTAGGATCTTTATTGGACCAAGAGCTGACCACGTCAGATATGACACAATAATGAGAGCAATAAAACCCATCTGGTAAGATTGCCATACTATTTTTATTTCTAGATCCGGGTCTCTGGCAGATTTTAATGGTTGGAGGTCATAGTGACAGACTAGAAAAAAAATTGAATTGGAAAATAGTAATACCAAAATAGATAAAAACTACCGAAGTTGTCTCAGTTATAAAGGATATTTAACATTTGAACAAAAATTGCGTATTATTACCGAAATAAAAACAGTAGGCGACAAACTATGAATTACATTATACGTCGTTTGGCAGGGGCAGCTTAAACTTTCTTAGGTATATTCGCATGTGTATATCGCCTCCTGTGGCAGAGGCGGGCCAAGATGGGAACGATTCCTGTCGCTCAAAATCTGTGGCCACATGGTACGTATGAGAAATGCACCTATTCCAATCTCCAGATAAACTTATCTGCCAGTTAAAATTATTGCTATCCTTTTCTCCAGTCATATAAAAGAAAAGGACAGCAAACATTTATCTGACAGATATGCTTTAACTGGAGATTGTGAAACAGGCTATAAGCATCAAATTTTGACTAACGTTAGTTCGCATTGATTTCGTGACGACGTTACGAAATCTATGTTTAGTTATTAATGATAGACGTTACACTAACCGTCAATAAGAATTAACCTATTGGTGACACTAACAACGTCTTGAAAATTTAGTAACACTTAATATATAGATTAACACTTAATATATAGACGTTTAGTGTAACTAAATTAATCCTGTCTTGTACTAATAATTAATGTTAAAACTGCATCTCGGGTTTGAAAGTTGGGACCAATATCACAAGATGGAGCTCATGCTGGACCCTAGGGATCCCTACTGGATCTCGGGTTCGGAGCATCAAAGATCCATGCTGTTTGGGCTCATTCGACTTGTACTGATGAGCAGATGGTACCGGTATCGTAATCAGGAGCCATGCTGGACCCTGGGGATCCATAGACTCATGCTATTTGGGCTCATTGATTATGATACCGGTCCCAACTGCTCATCAGTACAAGTCGAATGAGCCCAAACAGCATGAGTCTATGATGCGCCAAACCCGAGATCCAGTAGGGATCCCCAGGATCCAGCATGACTTCCATCTTTGGATACTGGTTTCATTGCTTATTAATACAAGCCCCCGGGTCCGGAGTCAAAATCGAAACAAAAATCAAAACCACGTAGCTTTACCTAAATCCGCGTTTAGTTAGGTATATTATTAATGTCAATTATCTATTCAATCTATACTAAAAATTATATTAATGGGTTAAATTTTTGAGAAAGACCAAATTAATTCTCTTCAATTATTAGTTATTCGCAAAGGATTTACACATTAATTTTTATTCTAATTGAAATCAATTTGCTTTAAACTATTAGTGTTCAATTTTAACTAACGTGTTTCAATCTTTAATTTTTAATTTTCAATTACACTAACGCTCGGCCAACACTGGTCTGTACTGTACCAACCGCACTGTGGCCTGAAATTCGGCCTCAATAGAAATATAACCTTACATCAGGTACATCTTAATTTGTACCCATTTTTGTATTGAAATAGCTTTGACAGTTTATTATTATGTCCCAAAATTAGTCTTAGGAAATTTTGTTTACAATTTTTTTTTCTAAAAATATGTGTGCCGTATTACAAAAAATAAATGTCTACAAAAATAAAAGGTTAACCGTTATGATCGTCATTTGTTTTACATTAGAGAAAAAGAAAACGTGTCATGAATGACATAACTCACAAGTCCGATTTTATTCAGTGACCTGTTAGAATACGTTAAGTATACTAATAGCAAAAAAATGTTTCTAACAATTGTTAACACTGCGTCATAATACATGTATTTATTTGCTACACAAAGGAAAGATTATGCAAGTGTTATTTTTCTTCATCAGACTATCACTTTAAATTATTATAACATTTATAAACGGATGACAAATGGCTAAGACGGCATGCTCATCGTCATCACTTCATAAACTGTTAGAGAATATTATTCTGCAAATGCAAATAAATAAATAAAACCGGCCAAGTGTGTGTCGGACGACGCATAATGGAGGGTTCTGTAGCTTCAATGGAATAAGAACCAAACTAATACCAAAAGGTCGTATTTGATGCATATGGAAGAAGTTTTTGGTTTTTTCTGTCGAAGTTGCAAGCTTACGGCCTGTCCGAAGGATTGTGCAGATGGGTTGCCAGCTTTTTGTCCGGCAGAAGCATACGAGCCGTAGCCATGGGCATTAACGCTGGTGTCTCGCAAGGCTCCGTGCTATCCCCAACGCTGTTTTTGCTGCATATCAATGATATATTGTCTATCGGCGACATTCATTGTTATGCGGACGACAGTACTGGGGATGCTTGTTAAACGGGCCGTGCCAATATCCCTCGATCCGTTGTGGTAGCGAGTCGTGAAAAACTTGTATCCGATATCAAGAATACTCTTTCTGGAGTCTCGGTGAGGGCTCAGGACAACTTATTCCGATTCAACCCCACTAAGACACAAGTTTGCAAGAAAACCCCATTTACTGTGTGGCCCCTCAGTTCAACCCTTACAATGTCAGGGCGTATTGGAATCCTCGGTGTCGACATTTCCAGTGACGCCCAATTCCGTAGTCACCTTGAAGCGAAGGCCAAGCTGGCATCTAAAAAGCTCGGTGTGCTCAATAGAGCAAGGCGATTCTTCACTCCTGGGCAGAGACTGCTTCTATACAAGTCGCAAGTCAGACCCCACATGGAGTACTGTTGTCACCTTTGGGCGGGAGCACCTGGATACCAGCTTGGGCCCTTTGACTCGGTGCAAAGGCGCGCTGTACGGATCGTCGACAATCCCAAACTCACGAGCGATATTGAACCTTTGTGTCTTAGGAGGGACTTTGCCTCCTTCTGTGTGTTCTATCGCTTTTACAATGGGTTGTGCTCTGAAGAACTGTTTGATATGATGCCCACGGCAGCTTTTTATCACCACACCGCTCGCCGCCGGCAGGGTGTTCATCCCCACAACCTGGAGCACAATGGGTCGCGCACAGTACGGTTAAGAGGAATTTCCTCCCAGGAAATGCTGCGGCTGTGGAATGAACTCCCTGCCGAGGTTTTCCCAGTGGGCTACAGTATGAGGTTCTTCAAAAAAGGAGTGTATAGGTTCCTAAAGGGCGCGAATGTGAATCCTCTGGGGTTGCAGGCGCCCATAGGCTACGGTAACTGCTTACCATCAGGGCGGGCCGTATGCTTGTTTGCCACCATCGTGGTATTAAAAAAACTCAAAAATAGCTGAACCGATAATGTTCAAAATAATTTTCATAGAAAAGAATATGATAACGCGCATCTTCTCAATGTTTTTTTATTTTTTGGACTTACGGTTCAAAAGTTACAGGGGGGGGAGGGGACGCTATTTTTCCGACGTCCAGGGCTGTGCTAGGTTTCGTCCACTGAGTAGGGCGATTATTTCTGAAAATATTTACTTAATCACAAAATGTTCAAAGAAACCTCAATGTTATTTTTAAAGACCTATCGATTGATGTGCAACATGTTGATATTTGGATCAATTTTTTTTTAAATTTAGTTACATGTATGGAGCGCACCCCCTGAAAATATTTTTTTTCTGAAATTTCAATCTACATAACTAAATAGCGGCATACAAAATACACCTTATGTTTAAATTTTATTAAGATGCCTCTTATAGTTTCCGAGTAAAATGGCTGTGACATACGGACGGACGGACAGACGGACATGACGAAACTCTAAGGGTTCCATTTTTGCCATTTTGGCTACGGAACCCTAAAAAGAAAATCATACTCGTTAGTTATCAAAGCCCAAAAGTGTTCGCATACTGGGCAGTCCTATTATTTACTCTGTGCCCAAACCACACGTCCAGATACAATATTCTCGTACCTACTGGGTTACCATTGAAACAGCAGAGAGGCAACGACGCGTAGCGTAGCGGACAGGCAATGGCGCGGGGCGCGTCGCGATTGACTCCCGCCTTAATCTCCGCGCATTTGAATAACGTTTAGAACTGAGAAGTTAAGAAAACTTGGAGCTATTGATGAATTCGTGAAAATTTTGGTCCAAGTTTTAATATTAAGATAATGAACAAAATGAATGCGCCGACTTGAACATGTCGAGATTTATTTTATGGCTATTAGAACGCTTTTAAAATTCAATTGTTCATTAAAATTTAAGCTATTGAATAATACAATGCTTAGAAAAAATGGAAAAGTAGAAAAATCCACTGCCTCAGGCGAGACTCGAACTCGCGACTCTGGGATACATGCCCACCGCTCTGACCAACTGTGCTACTGAGACACACCTGATGGCTGCGAATTTCTCCACTATATCCCATATGCGTCTTAGGGGGACGCCTAGCGACATCTGCCGAAGAAATCTTACACTTCTCAACCGGCCATCGGAGTCCCAAGTTGTATTGAGAATTCACCGATAACAATGCGCTACCCCATACTACAATTAATTTTGTATTAAGCAGAACGTCTGCTAACGATACCACAATGCTTAGAAAAAATGGAAAAGTAGAAAAATCCACTGCCTCAGGCGAGACTCGAACTCGCGACTCTGGGATACATGCCCACCGCTCTGACCAACTGAGCTACTGAGACACACCTGATGGCTGCGAATTTCTCCACTATATCCCATATGCGTCTTAGGGGACGCCTAGCGACAGCGAAAGTATGACAACACTAAGAATCTGTCAAAAAGGCAGCAATGATCATAAAATTCTATGTTTTTAATTTTAGTTGGTATTTCCGCCCCTTTCATTAGGTGACATTTACGGTGTGTAAAAAGGAGACGGACATATTTCGTCTGTTCTGTCATCAACTGCAACAGATAATATGGTTGAGGTAATTGACATATGCCTTAAAAACTAATTTAAATTCAATATAGAATGTTGCAGGAGTTCTATCTCGCTTGTGCTTAAGATGAGAGAGTCAAATGCACTAGAAACAAATTCAATGTAAAAGAAATGTGAATTGAAATGTTAGTCAGGAATACGGTGTCTCATCACAAAGGGTTGCCACATGTACGTATTTTGAATTTGCCGCGCTTTTCTACTGACAGAAATTGTTTGCCAGACTAACACTTAAATTATCTTTTGGAGGAAGTATATTTTTTTAATTAACATCAACAGCTGACAGGTAAACAAATCAAGATGTCACATATCATAGAGAATGATATACTTTTTGACCATTTTGAACTGTTGCCATTTAAATGAGAATAATAGCCCCCTCTTGACAATAATCATATATTTCTGGTCAGGCTTTACATAATATTGTATATTAGTATTGAGTGAACTATCTTCTACTCTGTACTTCTATCATTATGTCAAACGTCACTTTTGTTAATCAGTAATCACAAATTATTTATTTACAATAAATTAGATTATTTACCTGGTTTTGTTCTAGTACTTCTACATAATCGTAATAGCTTTATTTATACATGGTTTAATTCATCACATAATTATACGGGTATAATGTTTAAATTACACGCAGAAATAAAACGTTAGGTCTTGTCTCAACCCGCCACGAACCTTTTTCTTTAAAAATCTCGTTTTAGCAAGAGGTACACTGATTTTTACTAAAGGTACACTGAGGTACACTGAATATGCAATCTAATTACACACCTTTAGAGTGATAAGCTGCAAGATTTACCAGGTCCACCCGCCATTCTGACGTCAGGATGGCGGGTGGACCTGGTAAAACTTGCACTATATCACTCAAAAGGTATGTAATTAGTTGTATCTTCAGTGTACCTCAGTGTACCTTTATTAAAAATCAGTGTACCTCTTGAGAAAACGAGATTTTTTGAAATAAAGGTTCATAGCGGGTGGACCTTTTTTTTTTAAAATCTCTTCTTTGCAAGAGGTACACTGCTTTTTACTAAAGGTACACTGAGGTACACTGAAAATGCAAACTAATCACATACCTTTTCAGTGATATAGTGCAACATTTACCAGGTCCACCCGCCATCCTGACGTCAGAATGGCGGGTGGACCTGGTAAATCTTGCACTTTATCACTCAAATGGTGCGTAATTAGATTGCATATTCAGTGTACCTCAGTGTACCTTAAGTAAAAATCAGTGTACCTCTTGCTAAAACGAGATTTTTTCGAAAAAGGTCCAACCTTCAGAATGGCGGGTGGACCTATGAAATGATACATTAAACCACATATAATATATGTGGTTATAGTGTACCTTCAGTGTACCTCTGTATAACTTTAAAAACAATCTGCATATCTCTCCTGAAAAGGAGCTACGCTTAAATAAGTTTTATGGCGGGTGGACCTTTTTCGAAAAAATCTCGGTTTAGCAAGAGGTACACTGAGTTTTACTAAAGGTACACTGAGGTACACTGAAAATGCAAACTAATCACATACCTTTTGAGTGATATAGTGCAGGATTTACCAGGTCCACCCGCCATCCTGACGTCAGGATGGCGGGTGGACCTTATTTTGAGCGTAGCTCCTTTTGAGGAGAGGTATGCAGATTGTTTTTGAAGTTATACAGAGGTACACTGAAGGTACACTATAACCACATACATTATATGTGGTTTAATGTATCATTTACCAGGTCCACCCGCCATCCTGACGTCAGGATGGCGGGTGGACCTTTTTTTAGAAAAATTTCGTTTTAGAAAGAGGTACACTGATTTCTACTGAAGGTACACTGAGGTACACTAAAGGTACAGTACTTTTATTAACAATTCGATAAAATTCCCGAGGTCCACCCGCCATCCTGACGCTCACGTTTAGTAGATATTAGCGCAATCTAGTGACGAGTACCTGTATTATGATGTGGCTTTGTAAGCTAAGTTCATTATCTTTTATTCATTATATTATTATTACTTTAAAAAAACATGTAAAATAATTATGAGTTGATAGCAGCGCCATCTATTATTTCCGTTGTGACACTTGTAAAAGGGTCGGCGGGAAGGGTATCTAACTCCAGTAGTTAGCACCTAGATGTCGCTTACGGCTGCTATAAAGTCGATGTAAAAATAAATGCAAAAAGATGATTGAAGGCATTGAGAATTTCGTCAACTCAGTAACTGAACCCATAGCTTAATTGGTAAAGCGATCGAGCCCCGGTAAGGCGTATCGATGCGAGGTTCAAATCCTGCTGGGTTGATTATTTTTTCAATGTTTTCAGTGTTTGTATTTGATTGAATAACATACTATTGTATGAGTGGAATGCCCCACTTTAAAAAAACATGTAAAATAATTATGAGTTGATAGCAGCGCCATCTATTATTTCCGTTGTGACACTTGTAAAAGGGTCGGCGGGAAGGGTATCTAACTCCAGTAGTTAGCACCTAGATGTCGCTTACGGCTGCTATAAAGTCGATGTAAAAATAAATGCAAAAAGATGATTGAAGGCATTGAGAATTTCGTCAACTCAGTAACTGAACCCATAGCTTAATTGGTAAAGCGATCGAGCCCCGGTAAGGCGTATCGATGCGAGGTTCAAATCCTGCTGGGTTGATTATTTTTTCAATGTTTTCAGTGTTTGTATTTGATTGAATAACATAATAATTAATTTACCATTTGTGACGAACCGGAACTAGTTTCACCACGATCTTAACTGATAATGTTGCTATTTCCTATAGTCCTAAATATTTTTAAGTCATGGTCTCAACTAATGTACTCTAACTTATAAATAATTAAATAAGCAGTAAAATTTCAAAGATGGTATCTGGAAATTTTTAGTTTTTCCGTTTCGTGACGTGTAAACTTTTTTTGAAAAACGCCCATATCAATATGGATCTTGAAAAATACCTAGAATCCGGGACACAATTGTAAAAAAAAAGTTGAAGTTCTTCATCACAAGAACACTGTGAAGACAACGTCTTTGGTGGCTATGCAGACCGATACGGGAACGACACGATTTTCCACATTTCTGACAGAAAAAGTTGACGTCAGAGGCTCCAACATCGGTATGCTGCCTGTGCCTGCGCAACTTTTTCCCATCCAATGACTCGAACCAGGTCTCATCACAGAACTGTCTGCCTTCCACAACACTTGCACGCCATTCGTTCCTGTTTATCAGCGAGCGTTTCCCAGACTTGATGTTCAATTTTAAATACAGTCATGTCCCGCTTAGCGCAGTCCTTAAAGCGCAGCTTAGTGCTTCCAACACTTCTTTTAGCTTACGCTATCTCACCAAGCAGGACACGACGAGGTATTCAAGAAGGCTCCATCGGGTGCACATGCCCCAGCCATCGCAAACGTTTGTAATTGAGAAGCGCAGTCAAGCTGGGCAGCTGTGCCATGTGAAGAACCCGTTGGTTCGTAACTTTGTCCTGCCATGTTATGCCTAAAATGTTGCGTATACAGCGCATGTGAAAAGTATTAAGTCGCCGCTCCTGCTTGGCATACGTCGTCCAGGTTTCTGCTCCATACAAGAGTATACTTAGAACGCAAGTTTGGTATATCAATATTTTGGTTCTGCTAGTGAGATGTCTGTTCAGCCGAACTCTTGTACGGAGCGTCCCGAACATGGTCGCCACTTTGCCGATACGAATATCGATTTCTGCATCCAGTGAGAGCTTATTCGACACAGTTGACCCCAGATAGACAAATTTGTTAACGACTTCCAGAGCTGAGCCATACACCATTATACTCGTATTAGGTGTTTCCACATTGCCCTGCACAAATAAAACTGTTTTCCTGGCATTTATGGACACGGAGAACAAATAACAAGCCCGGAAAAACTTATCCAAGATGCTCTGAAGTTCAGCCGCAGAGTTCGCCACGAAAGCTGCGTCGTCAGCAAACAAGAGGCTATCAACTAAGAAGTCCTCGCGATGTTTCTTTGATTTGAGGATTGCTATTTTATACAACTTTCCGTCGAGCCTCGTGTGCAAGTGCACCCCATAAGTAAATAGCGGCATACAAAATACGCCTTATATCTATATTTTATTATGATACGTCTTATATTTTTCGAGTAAAATGGCTATGACATATGGACGGACGGACGAACGTATACTATGACTATGATGACGTTACAAGAAACTTTGAAAAGGAGTCAGTATTTATTTTATACGGCGTAAATAAATAGCTTTAGTCGGGCAATCGAATACCGGTACCAATAACTGAAACATTGTGTCGTAAAGCCTTTATTTTTGTACCCTCTGTATTCCGAAAACTCGCTAACCCGATCAGTTTTGTTCTCCCTCGAGACTCAAGTTATGGAGGTTCTACTTTACCACTAGAGAATAAACCACGCCGCTGAAACTTGTATGAAGGTAAATACAGAGTATTGGATTTATTTTTGTTGGTTTACATTCAATGCGCGCCCCCGCTATAAATTTTCTGCTGACACTTCTATTGCGGAATTAACAGTTTATTATTTGTGTTGGCCTATTTTGGTTTTGTAACGATAAGATGCCTGATGTCTGCACGGAAAAGGAAAAGACGTAGTTTGTATCAGTTTTATTTTATTTTCTTTACTTTATTGGAAAAACAACAGAAGCATGCGACAGTAAGAATTGCGAGTACATACCTAAATTGTAAATAATAAAAGTATACAACTTCCTGAGGCGTTCTCACCAAAACCATGTAATAACATACACGGACTTAAATAGGTAGATTAATAACTGTTAAGTATAAGTATTTGAACAAGAGTAGCTAATAAGCGAAATAATTTTTATAATAAGTAATACCTACTATCGACAATGACGACACATTATTAACAATCACTAAGTTCACTGTTTAGAACATTGTATTTTATTCCGAAATTTAGGCCTTAAACATTGAGTATATCGACGGAGGTAAATTCCTTATTATAGGTGTTACAAATACTACGTAAGAGGGGCACACGAACCTGTGTTAGTGAAGTGAAGGCAGTGGCAACCGTGAACTGTCGTTACTGCAGTAGAATCACTTTGACCTTTTTTAGACTGTAAATAGTGCTGAGTGGCCTAAGTAAGGTTGAAAAGCTTAATTATGTAACTCTTGTATACAATATTTTTTCTACGAGTGCTCACAATAGGCAAGCCGGTTAGAATTGAGTTTGACGAATGACTTACAACCTGCTGTCTCTGTACAATTTAGTAATTGCAGTCTGCCGGGGGATTGTTGTCCAGGCAACAGTGATATAATATTGAATGAAAATCCCTAAGAATATCGTTTAATACGATATAAAGATAACGTTTTCAACCGACTTCAAGATTTCGAAGGAGGAGGTTATCAATTCGTCGGGATCTTTGTTTTTGCTATTTTTTTTTTTTTTTATGTATGTTCACCAATTATTCGAAGACGGCTGGACCGATTTGGAAAATTCTTTTTTTGTTTGAAAGCGTATACTTCACAGTTGGTCCCATTGTAACCATGTCAGGATCTGATGATGGGATCCTGGAGAAATCGAGGGAACTCTTCAACTATTATAGGCACACCTATGGTGATTTAAGTATTTTTTACAGCAGATCGAGCATTTGGTGTTGGAAAGGTGGATGCTTAGTGAAGTCGGTTCTTTTTTGTTTAAAATTATTAAAGTATATATTTTGAATATACCTGCACGTCAGTCATCTTTTTGACAAATTATAATGCCAGAGTAGAAAAAAATAGTTTAAAAATAGACCGAATAAACATTTTTTAAAGGTGTGATCAAAGCTCAAATCTGTAAAAAAAAAAGTAAAAATCAAATCAAGTTGAAACCCGAACCTCAGTCGTGTGTGGCGTGGTTGAGCCATCTTCGACAATTTTTTATTCTAATGCGCCAAATCATGATTTTTGAAATGAATATATGCAACTCAATATCTCAATATTACTTTAAAATAAAAGTTATATACTGACTAGTTATATACTGACTAGGGCAGTTTCAACTGATTATGTGGACACGCTGGACAAAAGCAATTTTTTTTCAGGTACTTGTTAGGTCCATAGCTTTAAGTTTTTGATGGGAACCAGCTCCTCCATCGGCCATCTTTAATTTTATGGCGGCCATTTTGAATTATACGTATGTCATGACTCATTATCATTAATATCTTGAGTTCTAAATAACGTAGAATCATAAACTGTGTCTACATATATTTACATATTTGGGGTCAAGGAATTCAACTAGAACATTTTAGAGTCGTGTTGCCAAAGGATATCAAATAGAACCCTGTTCTTAAGCTTCCGCTGTTCATCCTATTGTCTGCGTATCAGCAATAGCTAGACCGTTTAAATTCAATGAAGTTGATTTTCTATTGCTGCTTTAAATACATTCATTATCATTAAAATAAAATCAAGTTAAACATTAAACATTGCTCTCATACATGAAACGTAATTTTATGACATTTTTTTGCCCGTCCATAACAATCGGTATATCTCTAGAACCGTAATATGTAGACACTTGAAACTTCCGCAGATTATGTATTACTATAGCCTCTATAATAACAAGTAATAAAAATATAATAACGTTAATAACTGGTTTTTTAAAATAACTTTTTTTTATACCACGACGGTGGCGAACAAGCATACGGCCCGCCTTATGGTAAGCAGTTACCGTAGCCTATGGACGCCTGCAACCCCAGAGGATTCGCATGCGCGTTGCCTACCCTTTAAGAACCTATACACTCCTTTTTTAAAGAACCTCAGGGAGCTCATTCCACAGCCGCAGCGTTCGTGGGAGGAAATTCCTCTTAAACAGTGCGCGACCCCTTGGGCTCCAGGGTTCAACTTAAACCAACTCTAAGAACAAATATCTTTACATGTATATGCAGTGTTTATAAGTATGCGGTTCGGCATATACTTAGCATAAACAATTCTACTAAAGAGTTTTAGACAGAAAAAGAAAGTGGTGATCCTCATTGGTAAGTTCCATCACCTGATGACGTTATGTACAAATGTGAAGATTTCTGTTGCTTTTGGTACAGGCAAATCATACACTTATAAAAATATAAGTGATATCTACGAAAAATGGGGTGTAGAGAAATCGAAAAGAGAAAATACAATAGGCCGTGTGCCTTTACATAGCGTTCACAAATCCCTAATTCTGAGCGCACCCACAGAGGGAGCCAGCAGCACCATGTTGTCCGCGTAACTGATATTGTTGACATTAATGCCATAAATATGGCAGCCTGCATGCGTGCTGCTGAGCTCCTCTATGAGCTCGTTCACATACAGGTTGAAGAGACGGCGACGTTAAGCCTCCCTGTTTAACTCCACACTCCAATCCGTATGGTTCAGACAGCTGTCCAGCTTTAAGATGGTTACTATACCAGAATCATAAAATATTTACAATATCTGGAGGTACTCCCGCTTTTTCTAACTTCCCCCAGAGGATGTCGTACGAAACAAGGTCAAAAGCCCTCGACAGATCCCAAAAGCATGCGAAAACCGGTGTTTTTCTATACGAGTAATACTTGACAGTATGTTTGAGACTCAGGATAGCGGTTTCAGTAGAGTCCCGCTTTGAACCCAAATTGGGCATCGTGCAAACATAAGTGCTTATCCAGTTGTGAGTGGAGCACACTGTCAAATATCTTAGCCGTGATAGTCGCCAAGGAAATTGGCCTGTAGTTGGATCCATCGGAGGCGTCACCCGTTCGGTTTTTGACTATTGGCACAGCTATAGTAAGCAGCATCTCTGGAGACAGATAGGAATGGCTAACACAGATATTAAATAACAGAGACAAGACTCGAGGTAGATGAGGCCCTGCGTATTGTAGATGTTCAATGCTAAGCCCATCATGCCCAGGAGACTTGCCCTTAGTCATTTTCCTTATGATCCTTGCGACCGACTCAGCCGACACACGCGGAGTGAACTGGACATGCTGAGGCTGAGCACTGAACGAGGAAGAAGGACCTAAAGGCGATTGTACTTTAAAAAGTGTTGAGAACATTTTTGTAACCTGTTTAGGTTCTGCAACACCATATACACTCGCAGGCCGACTAGGTTTACCACTCAATTTCTTTGTACACTTCCAAAATTGTTTTAAATCATCATCTGCGTGTTTCGAAGCTAAAATGTCCATTCTAAGTTGGTCTTGATGATCTTGGCACCATTTGAGCCTACCTTTGAACACGTTCTTAGTTTTCATCATGTTTTCATAAACATAATCTACTTTTGGCCCACCATAATTAATCCATGCATTGAACCAAAAACGCGCCTCAAAGAGGCTGCACCGGTAGATGCACATGCAAAACTGCTCGTTGGAATTGGACTGAGCTTTGCAAATGTAAATGTATAAAAACGACGTAAGTGTAATTAAGTGTATAGCGTATAAATAAGTATAAGCTAGTGTAAAAAGTAATAATGTTATTTTAATACAAATATGTACCTTGTTAAAATATTACTCGCATTCGTTGACCTCAAATATCTATATAAATAAACACCAATTTTGTATTTTAAAGTAATTTAGTAACTGAGATATCGGTAAGACACTTATCTAGTTGAATTCCCTAACCCCAAATATGTATAGTTAGACACCACTTTTGTGATTCCAAGTGACTTAGAACTCGAGATATGAATTATTAACTATAATTCAAAATGGCCGCCATAAAATTAAAGATGGCCGACGGAGGAGCCGGTTCCTATCAAAAACTTAAAGCTATGAACCTAACATGTGCCTAATAAAAAAATTGGTGCTTTTGTCCAGCGTGCCCACATTTACGACAGTTTGTTCGAGCACTCTGCCCCACTATAGCTTTTGCCCACAGCTTTGTCTGCGAGGAATGATTTCAGGGATAAAAACTTCCTTCCCCTGACCTTAACCTACATCTATATCGGTTAAACGGTTATTGATTCGTCATCCAAACGTCCCCCTTTTAATCCCCTTAAGGAATGATTTCCGGAAAAAACTATCCTATGTCCTTTCCCGGGATTCAAACTGTCATCACCATATTTTGCGCGATTTTTTTTTCTTAGATGTTCATAATTAGATTACGATACCAATTAAGCCCTTTAACGTATCACCAGTATTTTTGGTACATCTTGTATTGACTTCTTCATTCGTAAGTTATAAGATAAAAGTCAAAATATAGTTTGAAGTATACTAACTTACAGGGTGGAAAATTTGTGGAATAAAATAGCGAGCAGTTATTTTTTAGCTGGTTATTCCCAGTTCGGGTAAGCTTAACGAGTAATCTGTGAATGCAGATTTGATTCTTTTTGAAATAAAAGAATGTTTCATTTACGTAAACCAAGCTAATTTAAATATTTAAGATAGTGTCTCTCCAGGACCCAAATAGCGTTTTATGACATGACAGCAGGTTGTCGCGGGTAGTGTGGTATAATGTGACAGTTCCCGCCACATTATCATTGGGATACTACTTTATACATAATAAAACACTTTGTCTGCGATTAGAATTTTTTACCATTAATATATTTTCTCGAAAAAGCGGGATAATCGACTCTACTGGAGATGGAGCTTAACCGCATTGGATATTTTTTCATTCAGTTTCTTCAAGCAGCGCTTAGTGCCACTCGGCGCCGACTCCAGAGACTGTAAAAAGAGGGAATTAATTAATATTTTCGTTAAGCGGCCGTCTCGCTAGGGAAGGCGTGGCCTAGCCGAGGATAAGTACTCCTCAAAGTAGGGAAATAAAACAATCTACGTCTTCAGTTTCACATGTAGGGCTAGTAGGTAGTGTTTTTCCAGTAATTAGCCCAACATTGCAGTGCTTAAAAACGTGTATATTTTTTAACGGCCCGGCTAGTATTTTTTTCTACGCCTGTACTTTTAGGTCTTTTATTTATTTAATTTACCCTTGGGAAACAAACAGGCAAAACAATTTTGTAAAGATACAGAGTATGTTAACACAGAGAAAAATTATTATATTACTATTGCTAGTTTGCTAGTCTTAGTTTTTAATGCAGAAACAAATTGTTGTAAAGGCAGATGAAATATATCAATTTTTAAGAATTTTTCGTTATAAATTTTGCAAGCTCTGGCTAAGAACCTATTTCTTGCATAAGCAGTTCGTCCAAAGTTTATTGCAAATAAGTTTGTGGGGCGATTTTGTCGATCAGGACATCTAATTGAATTTTATGAACGTAAAACAGGAGAATCAATAAGGTGTAACATGTAAAACTTTATATGAAAATATCTGGTCACGAATTTCTCGACGAGTTTGAAGAGACTTGTATTGACATGTGAAATTAATTGTAGTTCGCTATCGAGACAACCCCAGTACCTCTACCACAAGCTTGGAAGAATAATTAGTCACATGAGTATATGGTATTAAGGGGATCAGCAGACGGTCTTTCTACCTCAATACAGCCGGCTGACGATTTTCCTGATAATAAGAGCATCAAATACTGACAGCTGACCTACGCGAGTCATCATTATACTTCGTCCTTAACCACTTCAAAAATTATCATCGCCTGGGACGCCTTTCGATTGGTCATGAAATTTGTTCCTGGCTTACGGTTCATGCCATCGGAGCCGGGAAATACAAGCTATGACAGTAAGCCTTTACCTTATTTAAACGCGCGTGACTTTGAACGCATAAAATGTTATCAACCGACTCAAAAGTTCGGAGGAGGAGATTCGTCAGGATCTTTATTTTCACTATTTTTTCATAACTTTTTTTTAAACAGGGAAATTACGTATTTCGTCATACATATTCAAAGCTAGGAAAAGGGGTGAAAACTGTCAGTACTTCATCCATCCATCCATATACTTATTTCGTCGTAGGATATAGGATTACCTAAGAAAACCAAATTGATGAAATTTCAAATGTACAAATAGCACTACTAGTTTAAAACGTCCTAGAACTACGTCCATATGTAATAGGTGATTCTTAATTTATTTGGTTATTTTGTCAACATGACAGTTCGACTTTTAGTGATCATAGTGGATCATAGGTTTATTTCTTGTTATTTAGGTCTATTGTATAATCACAAAAGGATAGTCCTTTCAGGATGTTGTTGATTCTCTAAAGTATAGGCAGTGCGCTACTGTTACACATCCCACCTGCGTCGACGCCGACACGTTGGCCAAGTCCTTTAATTTATTTACCAGCGAACAAGCCGGAGCGGCGCCCGACATCCGAAATCACTACAAGACTATTAAATATAGTTGTCGTTCTTCTAACTATTGTTGGTGTCGAGGCAATCGATCCGTGGAGCAAGGGGCACGGAGCCTCACGACCTAACAAACGCACAAGGGAAGCTAAAGATGCTCCAGCAAGCCGCCGGTTTTCATACATAACACAACGCAGGATTGCGGCTTTGCCGCTTCTTGCATCATGATGGTTTTATTTCTATTTACACGTACGAGTAATTGTTAGTAGTACTTATAAGTTTCTAGTTTGTGACAATGTTACTTTAAATCTTTAATATAATTATGTACATTATAATTTCAAAGTGCCCTTGATGTCTTTTAAGTAAGCACTATTATATAGTACTTGGATGCAATAATTCGAAGATCCCGGCCTGTAACGCAGTTGTTACTTCTTGAATATAAAATAATACGCCTTCCTGGGATAAATAGTTTGCCTTGCTGGTGATAAGTTAGCTCCTACAGCAATCAATCAGAAATGAATGATGCACAAGAACCTGTAAAAGATGTTTCAATATTATTTGTTATTTTTCACAGTATCAAATTTCAACTACTTACCATTCATTTTAGGTTAGAGTTGGTATTTTTGTGTCGATTTATAATCAGATTAATTGACTATTAATACATAAATCGCACAAATTTTCAGCAGTTCTTGGGTCTAGATATCTATTTCTCATATCGGCTTGAAATTTACCGTTTCGTTTTCCAGTTTCATTTATCATACTATGCAGTACCTCTACCATGAGTCATGTAGAAAATTCAGAATATTTTTCTATAGGCGTTAACGAATAATCGGGCTTCGAATCGTTTTCCTTCAGTTTCGACAGCAACACATACAAACGATCTATCCTGACATTTCATGTCGGATTACGTTTAGTGCGCTGCATACATCCGTCTCATAGGTAGAACGAGACGGATGTATGCGGCACGTCGAATGTGATCTGTCATGTTAACGCACTGAAGGTCAGTACAGTTTGTTATCGATAGGTTTTATTAAAACGTTACCATAAGACACTAATTTGACTTACGTCACCGAAAAATACCGTATCGACTGTAGAACACTCTTTCACTATCAAATTATAAGGTGAGATGTCAAAACATGGTGAAAGTGAAAACCATTCGTATATATTGTGTTATATTTATATATTGCTAGTTGACGAAATAATATCGACAAAGCCTTATATTAAGCATAATTTGTTAATAAGACTGCATAGTATGATAACTGGAACTGGAAAACGAAACGGTAAATTTCAAGCCGATATGAGAAATAGAAATATCCACATCAACACTTCAATAAGAATAATTTAAAAAAAGAAATCTAGACCCAAGAACTGCTGAATATTTGTGAGATTTATGTATTAATAGTCAATTAATCTGATTTTAAATCGACACAAAAATACCAACTCTAACCTAAAATGAATGGTAAGTAGTTGAAATTTGATATGATAGTTATAAACACTTTCATTTTCAATCATAATAATTACAATGAAACTGTGAAAAATAACAAATTATATTGAAACATCTTTTACAGGTTCTTGTGCATCATTCATTTCTGATTGATTGCTGTAGCAGCTAACTTATCACCAGCAAGGCAAACTATTTATCCCAGGAAGGAGTATTATTTTATATTCAAGAAGTAACAACTGCGTTACGGGCCGGGATCTTCGAATTATTGCATCCAAGTACTATATAATAGTGCTTACTTAAAAGACATCCAGATTTATACAGGGCACTTTGAAATTATAAAGATTTATTTATTGCGAAATAGCCTTTTAAAGTAACATTGTCACAAACTAGAAACTTATAAGTACTACTAACAATTACTCGTACGTGTAACTTATAAATAGAAATAAAACCATCATTATGCAAGAAATCCTGCGTTGTGTTATGTATGAAAACCGGCGGCTTGCTGGAGCATCTTTAGCTTCCCTTGTGCGTTTGTTAGGTCGTGAGGCTCCGTGCCCCTTGCTCCACGGATCGATTGCCTCGACACCTACAATATTTAGACGAACGACAACTATATTCAATAGTCTTGTAGTGATTTCGGATGTCGGGCGCCGCTCCGGCTTGTTCGCTGGTAAATAAATTAAAGGACTTGGCCAACGTGTCGGCGTCGACGCAGGTGGGATGTGTAACAGTAGCGCACTGCCTATACTTACTAGAGAATCAACAACATCCTAAAAGGGTACTTATCCTTTTGTGATTATACAATAGACCTAAATAATAAGAAATAAACCTATGATCCACTATGATCATTAAAAGTCGAACTGTCATGTTGACAAAATAACCAAATAAATTAAGAATCACCTATTACATATGGACGTAGTTCTAGGACGTTTTAAACTAGTAGTGTTATTTGTACATTTGAAATTTCATCAATTTGGTTTTCTTAGGTAATCCTATATCCTACGACGAAATAAGTATATGGATGGATGGATGAAGTACTGACAGTTTTCACCCCTTTTCCTAGCTTTGAATATGTATGACGAAATACGTAATTTCCCTGTTTAAAAAAAAGTTGCAATCGGTGAACATTATGAAAAAATAGTAAAAATAAAGATTCTGACGAATTAAGAACCTCCTCCTTCGAAATCTTGAAGTCGGTTGATAACATTTTATGCGTTAAAATTCACGCGCGTTTAAATCAGGTAAAAAAAAGGCTTATTGTCATAGCTTGTATTTCCCGGCTCCGATGGCATGAACCGTAAGCCAAGAACAAATTTCATGACCAATCGCAAGGCGTCCCAGGCGATGATAATTTTTGAAGTGGTTAAAGGACAAAGTATAATGATGACTCGCGTAGGTCAGCTGTCGCTCCGTTGGTGGGTTGCGGAACGTCAGTATTTGATGCTCTTATTATCAGGAAAATCGTCAGCCGGCTGTATTGAGGTAGAAAGACCGTCTGCTGATACCCTAAATACCATATATTCATGTGACTAGTTTACGGTTTTTTCAGTGCTATACAGCCGGCTGATGATTTTTATTTTATTTGTAATAGCATATAAATTATCACCTCTTTCAACTGGGACGCGATGGTCATTTTATTTTATATATATTTTATGTGAGAAAATGGCTGCTGTTCCTCAACCCACTCAAGGAACGGCAGCTGACCATCACGAAGCTTGATTATTTACCGCACTTAACCACTTAAAATTTACCGCTTGGGACACGATGACCAACGGAAATTATTCCTGGTTTACAGCCTAGCAAGCATATTAAACACCCACAAAAAGTAGGGTAATTTGCCCAATTCGAGATTCGTTCACGAATTCGTACATTATTTGTATGGAGAATTTGTACAGAGCCTCTAGCGGTCACTTATATAACTAAAAATTACTGCCATACCATAAGTTAAATTATCCTTTACGCAATTCGCTGACGAAAGTTCGATTGTATGTTTCGTTTGTGTAGATTTCAATACTTAACAAAGTGACAAACGTCACATCCTTTTTTTTTTTTCGTCCAATTAGGATTGTTCATATTTTTTTAAATGTTGTATTTCTGAAACCATTTCGAGATATAAGGTTTTCAAGCAGTTTCCGACATTTGCTACTACGAGGGTTGCTACTTATATATCCGGAAACAAAAAAACAAACAAACGCACACGGCTGAAAATGGTTTTATTGTTTTTCAAAGTATTCCCCTTGATGATCTATGCACTTTTGCATTCGCGTGAACCAATTTTTAAAGCACTTCTGCCACTCCGCCTGAGGTACCTCCATAACGTGTTGTTTGAATGCGTCGACAGCATCTTCAGCGGTCGAAAATCGTTGACCGCGTAATTTATTCTTTATATTTGGAAATAAATAAAAATCGTTGGGTGCCAAGTCAGGGCTGTACGGCGGATGACCCGTTAATTCCACATTTTGACCCTCCAAAAATAGAGTTGTTTCGCGTGACGTATGACAGCTGGCATTGTCATGATGAAGAATGATTCTTCGTCGCTGGTTAGTTTTACGAATTTGTTCAAATACTTCCGGTAAGCAAATGGTCGTGTACCACTCTGAATTAACCGTTCTACGGTTTTCTAGTGGCACTGTAGCTACATGGCCATTAATACCGAAGAAGCAGGCCACCATTTGTTTCAATGTACTTTTTGCACGAGTAACTTTCGTAGGGTTCGGCTCATTTTGAAACACCCATACCGTTGATTGTTGCTTCGTTTCGGGATCGTATGCATAGATCCAGGATTCGTCACCTGTATAGATGTTATAAACGGCTTTTGAGTCACCACGGTTATATTTTTTAACATTTTATTGCACCATTCGACGCGAGCATCTTTTTGCTCTTTTGTTAAGTTGTGGGGTATCCAACGCGAACAAATTTTTTTTACAGCCAAACAATTATGTAATATGCTATTAATGCTGGTCATAGAAATACCCAGAGTCGCCTCTATCTCGCGGTACGTAACATGTCGGTCGTCCATTATAAGTTTTCGCACAGCCTCGATATTTTGTTGTACAACGACCGATTTCGGGCGACCTGCCTTAACTTCGTCCGTAAGCATACTACGTCCACGATTGAACTCACTAAACCAGTGATACACAGTAGTTTTAGATGGGGCTTCATCACCAAAAGTTGAAGTTAGTTGATCTATGCACTGTTGTTGCGTTAAACCACGCCGAAAATCATAATAAATCATAGCACGAATATTTTCACGAGTGAGTTCCATTCTTGCTGCGAGATGACATTTAAAACCCGTCAAAAACAAAACACGAGCGTTAATAAGAAAGAAAAAATATACCGGCCAGTACTTAAAAAAGTTAAAATTTTACCATGGAGGTCAAATATGCTATTTAAGAAGATTGTAATCCCGGTTTCCGGATATATAAATAACAGCCATATATTAATCAATGATTGCAGATATTTCCATAAATATATGAATGACCTTAGTTTGACCTTTCTCGTGGCTGAATATGTAATGTCATCGAAAAATCGATTAAAAAAAGTTACTGAACCATAGTTCTTATCCGTCACTCACGTAATTGTCAAAGTCATCATTGTCATAATATAAATCTCAATTTTTTCAGTTAAATTTAAATCGTTTGTTTGTAGCGATTTGAATGTTATAATTAATAAACAGTATATTTCAACAGTATATCAAAAACAAGAAATGAAATGGTTTTGTTCCTAAGTGTGGGAATGATTCCAATAATAGTACAAAAATAATAGTTCGAATCCGCAAAGAAAATGTGGAATACATAGTATTGCTGCGAGTATTACTTCGATCTACCTAAGTATAATATTGATTTGTTGGTAGGGTCACTACCTATTGTATTTATATGGTAATGTATAGCCAGAGTATTTACAGGCTTACCGTTTACCAGGAATGAGTTGTACTTAAGCAAAGCGGGCAAAACAATTTGACGACTAAATTCTTGAAAAATATTTCCGAAAAGTTGCATGTACTATCAATCACGCTCCGCGATTGTCGAGAAATTTAGGGTCCTTGCTATAAGGGACCGTGCGTGAACTATAGACACACAGCAGCACACAAACTGACTAGAAACATCGTGCGGATGAACATGTTGTAAGACTCCGTGTCAAACTGTCCTTTAACTCATTTCGAAATGGAAATATATGGAAAAACTATTCACAGAATTATTAAAGTAATAAAATGTTTTGTTGTTCCGGTGTAAAACGACCTCCGTCATGACCAACACAACACAAAAGGCCTATAATGTTTCCAGGCAGCCCATTTTTCGAAAATGACCGAGATGGTAAACAACGATAAAATTTCGGAAATTAGCGGCGAAATTGTCGCCAAACCTGCATTTCAAATATTTATGATGCCATAACTGCAGTAAGTATACTTTGAAACTAGTAGTCATCTGTCCCCGCGACTTCACTGGCGCTTTAAAATAACACTATAAAACGGCTATTACACATGGAAATTTGTAGGGCCCAACCTGTTGTGTCCAACTCCTGTCGGCGTTGGGCCCGTTATTACACTTTCCCTACAAATCGTCCCTACAAACCCTACCTCACCAACAAATCGTCCCTACCAACGTTTGCAGAGATGCCTTCAAAACATCTAAAAAATGTATTGGTGAAGCACGGTGATAGTACTCATAACAGTACACATTAAATAAAAAAAGAAACTGTTTTTATTATTATAGATATTTAAATGACCACTCGAGCCGTCTGAATCTAACTTCATCTGCCCAACCCTTCTATTATTTGAATACAAAACTAGATAAATATATTAATTACCAGCGAATCTACACATTTTAACTTTTATTTTAAATAAAAAACCAGACGGAATGTGTAGCAAATGGCTAACATTATAAATAAAAAAAGGTAAAATAACTCTAACGACCTCCATAAACAGCTGCGGGTATCGGGGCACTGCAGATAGCCCCGATCGCCCTAGATCGGGACTCCTACTCCCTAGGTGCCATTACACCTACCAACACGACAGGTTGGGCCCTACAAATTGCCATGTCTAATAGCCGTTTAAGCTTACAATAATTTCAGTTTCAGTGAGCTAGCTAGAGGACTTATCGCCATTTTTGTCTGTACAGTTTAGATACCTAGTCACTAAATAGTAGGCAATCTCACTAGATTGCCTACTATTTAGTTTATTACTAATGATTTCTCATTCATTTCAGCTCCATCGAATAAATTAGAAGGCATGCATGTGAGAAAAAGCATGAATTTCTGAGAAAAATTTGATGATTTCTAAATAGAAGATTTCTATATAGAAAATACAAACTTCTCGTGACAAATTTGCATGCAGCAGTAAAATTATAACTTAAACTTTTACCAGAAAGCCAGAGGACAAAGACACCATATGCCAAAAACTAAAATTGTACCTTGCTGTCACAGATTTTCTCATTGATAGTTTTGTGAATTAAGATGCTTATGGACTAAGAGCTGGCCACGTCAGATATGACACAATAATGAGAGCAACAAACCCGTTCGGTTAGATTGCTATACTTATCCTTATTGCTAGATCCGGGAATCTGGCGGCTTTTAATGGGTGGAGGTCAGAGTGACAGATTAGCAAAATTTTTGAATTGGGTAATAGTAATATAATACCAAAATAGGTCAAAACTGCCGAAGTTGCCTCGGTGATAAATGACAGGGCCTATATTTTAACATGAGAACAAAACACATTGCGTATTATTACGAAAAAAAAACAGTAGGCGACAAACTATGAATTACATCGTTTGGCACTACTTTCCCCCAACAGACACTTTTTGCAATGATATAACCTAATTATTTATATAAATTTCTCATATACTGCATCAAATCCAGAATCTGTTTTCTAGTAGTGGTTTTCATTCTTTGACCTCCACCACTTTACAGCTGCCAGATGTCCAGATCTACAAATAAGCATAGTGTAGCAAACTGACTAGATGAGTTTCGTTGCTCTCATTATTGTGTCATATCTGACGTGGCTAGCTCTCCGTCTATTATTTTTGATGTTATGAGTAGAGAGCGGATTTGAAGTAGCGATCTCAATATTAATATGGATATGACTAGTGCACTTTGTTAAATACATGTCATGTTGTTTATATAAGGTCTTACAGTCTATTATTATTACACTGCACCGCAATCTTAGCTAAATAACCAGATTAAATGAATGTTATTTTTGCAACAAACTACATTTAAAGAAAAGTATTTTATTCGAAATAAAGGAGTTTTTATACGAGGTTTTTACTTTTTTATTCCGATAAGTTAAATTTTTTTTGTGTGACCGCAAACATGTTTCTTTGTACATGTATGCAATTTTTACTACGCCAACCAAATCCCACAAAAAATTAAGTAACAAGTAGGTATCTGATTTTCAATTACAACTGCTACCCGCTGGTCCATGAGATAGCGGTCTTGGACATGAACGTTTGGTGATTCTTGCTTGATGTTGAAGACAATGTTAACTGTTCACCTCTTGTGTTCTAAGCAGGACCACTCAAAGATGTTTATTCCACCAGTTTTACCACCACTTCAATATCATTTTCATGTTTGATTTATTTTGTCAGAAAAATTGTAGGAACATAGTATAATGTAAAGGATTTTCGGGATTCTCGCTGCCTACAAAATGAGCGCTGCGTATTTTGGTCCTTTTATAGCCTCTGGAGGGAACTCAGGGACCTGAATTCTCGCTGAAAGTGGAAAAATATTAGGGTTATGTTTACGGTCAAGATGCATTGAAAAATATTAATTGATATTCGTATTTATTATTAAAATACTTATAAAACGTTATCTCACTGCGATTATTCATAGTTTTCGTATTATTATTATATTAGTATTATTGGTAGGAAACTGTTAAAATAGTATTTTATACAACTTACGTGGTTGGTGGTACTAGATAGATGTTTCCACTAGTTATCCTGTGGTGTATTGTAACACTAAGAGATGCATCAATACCTTTTTAGCACAATAAAAGGTATTTTCAATGAAATTTTCTACGTAATAACAATGTTTATGTTTATTTACCTGAAGTTTCACTGGACACGGTAACGCTGACAGATGACATCATGAAAATGACAACTATTTTTTTATGAATTTGTATGCTTGTTCTTTATCAATTCAGTTTTGCCATGTAATTTACGCGACATCATATCTCATATTTTTAATAAATCATAAATAATTGACTTGAGACACGAAATACAAAATCATTCAAATTAGTATCTTTAATTAACCTATATTTTTACAAAATACAATAAAAATAAGGGTAAAAAAAAAGTGAACAATCCTAATTGGACATGCTAAAGCACTAAGCCATACTGCCTCGTCACATCCTTCACACCAACCGAAACAGATTGTATAGGTAAGCCAAAAAGGTTTTACTTCCTAAGTACATTTTATCTGACGGTAAACCTTCTGTAGACAATATGAGCAGTGAACAATAATAAGCATAGAAACCGTACTACCTCTGAAAAATTACCCTACTTTTTGTGGGTGTTTAATATGCTTGCTAGGCCGTAAACCAGGAATAATTTCCGTTGGACATCGTGTCCCAAGCGGTAAATTTTAAGTGGTTAAGGGCGGTAAATAATCAAGCTTCGTGATGGTCAGCTGCCGTTCCTTGAGTGGGTTGAGGAACGGCAGCCATTTTCTCACATAAAATATATATAAAATAAAATTACAATCGCGTCCCAGTTGAAACAAGTGATAGTTTATATGCTATTACAAATAAAATAAAAATCATCAGCCGGCTGTAGGTATAGCATTGAAAAGACCGTAAACTAGTCACATGAATATATGGTATTTAGGGTATCAGCAGCCGGTCTTTCTACCTCAATACAGCCGGCTGACGATTTTCCTGATAATAAGAGCATCAAATACTGACGTTTTACAACCCACCGACGGAGCGACAGCTGACCTACGCGAGTCATCATTATACTTCGTCCTTAACCACTTCAAATATTATCGTCGCCTGGGACGCCTTGCGATTGGTCATGAAATTTGTTCCTGGCTTACGGTTCATGCCATCGGGGCCGGGAAATACAAGCTATGACAGTAAGCCTTTTTTTACCTTATTTAAACGTGCGTGACTTTCAACAGTTTCAACACATAAAATGTTATCAACCGACTTCAAGATTTCGAAGGAGGAGGTTCTCAATTCGTCAGGATCTTTATTTTTACAATTTTTTCATAATGTTCACCGATTGCAGCTTTTTTTAAACAGGGAAGTTACGTATTTCGTCATACATATTCAAAGCTAGGAAAAGGGATGAAAACTGTCAGTACTTCATCCATCCATCCATATACTTATTTCGTCGTAGGATATATATAGGATTACCTAAGAAAACCAAATTGATAAAATTTCAAATGTACAAATAACACTACTAGTTTAAAACGTCCTAGAACTACGTTCACATGTAAAGTGTTAGGTGATTCTTAATTTATTTGGTTATTTTGTCAACATGACAGTTCGACTTTTAGTGATCATAGTGGATCATAGGTTTATTTCTTATTATTTAGGTCTATTGTATAATCACAAAAGGATAAATACCCTTTGGGGATGTTGTTGATTGTCTAAAGTATAGGCAGTGCGCTACTGTTACACATCCCACCTCCGTCGACGCCGACACGTTGGCGAAGTCCTTTATTTACCAGCAAACAAGCCGGAGCGGCGCCCGACATCCGAAATCACTACAAGACTATTAAATATAGTTGTCGTTCGTCTAACTATTGTTGGTGTCGAGGCAATCGATCCGTGAAGCAAGGGGCACACGGGCAGCCTCACGACCTAACAAACGCACAAGGGAAGCTAAAGATGCTCCAGCAAGCCGCCGGTTTTCATACATAACACAAGGCAGGATTGCGGCTTTGCCGCTTCTTGCATAATGATGGTTTTATTTCTATTTATAAGTTACATGTACGAGTAATTGTTAGTAGTACTTATGAGTTTCTAGTATGTGAAAATGATACTTTAAAAGGCTATATCGCAATAATTAAATATTTAATATAATTATGTACATTATTATTTCAAAGTGCCGTGTATAAATCTGGATGTTTTTTAAGTCAGCACTATTTTATAGGACTTGGATGCAATAAATCGTAGACTCCGGCATGTTACGCAGTTGTTACTTCTGAATATAAAATAATACACCTTCCTGGGATAAATAGTTAGCCTTGCCGGTGATAAGTTAGCGGCTACAGCCATGTGTAGCAAACAATCATAAATGAATGATGCACAAGAACCTGTAAAAGATATTTCAATATTATTTGTTATTTTTCACAGTTTCATTGTAATTATTATGATTGAAAATGAAAGTGTTTATAACTATCATATTAAATTTCAACTACTTACCATTCATTTAAGGTTAGAGTTGGAATTTTTGTGTCGATTTAAAATCAGATTAATTGACTATTAATACACAAATCTCACAAATATTCAGCAGTTCATTTCTTTTTTTAAATTATTCTTATTGAAGTGTTGAAGAGCTGATATGAGAAATAGAAATATCCACATTTCTATTTCTCATATCGGCTTGAAAACCGTTTCGTTTTCCAGTTCCAGTTATCATACTATGCAGTCTTATTAACAAATTATGCTTAATATAAGGCTTTGTCGATATTATCTCGTCAACTAATAATATATAAATATAACACAATAAATACGAATGGTTTTCACTTTCACCATGTTTTGACATCTCACCTTATAATTTGATAGTGAAAGAGTTTTCTACAGTCGATACGGTATTTTTCGGTGACGTAAGTCAAATTAGTGTCTTATGGTAACGTTTTAATAAAACCACAATAAAACCTATCGATAACAAACTGTACTGACCTTCAGTGGGTTAACATGTCAGATCACATTCGACGTGCCGCATACATCCGTCTCGTTCTACCTATGAGACGGATGTATGCAGCGCACTAAACGTAATCCGACATGAAATATCAGCATAGATCGTTTGTATGTGTTGCTGTCGAAACTGAAGAAAAACGATTCGAAGCCCGATTATTCGTTAACGCCTATAGAAAAATATTCAGAATTTTCTACATGACTCGTGGTAGAGGTACTGACCTTCAGTGCGTTAACATGACAGATCACATTCGACGTGCCGCATACATCCGTCTCGTTCTACCTATGAGACGGATGTATGCAGCGCACTAAACGTAATCCGACATGAAATGTCAGCATAGATCGTTTGTATGTGTTGCTGTCGAAACTGAAGGAAAACGATTCGAAGCCCGATTATTCGTTAACGCCTATAGAAAAATATTCAGAATTTTCTACATGACTCGTGGTAGAGGTACAGTACCTCTACCACGAGTCATTACAGAAAATTCTGAAAACTTTCTGCAGTCGTTAACGAATCAACGGGCTTCGAATAGTTTTCCTTCGGTATCGACAGCAAGAAATTCGAAATCTCTATGCTGACATACATCCGTCTCATAGGTAGAACGAGACGGATGTAGTCAGTGCAGTTTGTTATCGATAGGTTTTATTAAAACGCTACCATAAGACACTAATTTGACATACGTCACCGAAAAATACCGTATCGACTGTAGAAAACTCTTTCACTATCAAATTGTAGGGTGAGATGTCAAAACATGGTGAAAGTGAAAACCATTCGTATTTATTGTGTTATATTTATATATTATTAATTGATGAAATAATATCGACAAAGCCTTATATTAAGCATAATTTGTTAAGAAGACTGCATAGTATGATAACTGGAACTGGAAAACGAAACGGTAAATTTCAAGCCGATATGAGAAATAGAAATATCCACATCAACACTTCAATAAGAATAATTTTAAAAAAGAAATCTAGACCCAAGAACTGCTGAATATTTGTGAGATTTATGTATTAATAGTCAATTAATCTGATTTGAAATCGACACAAAAATACCAACTCTAACCTAAAATGAATGGTAAGTAGTTGAAATTTGATATGATAGTTATAAACACTTTCATTTTCAATCATAATAATTACAATGAAACTGTGAAAAATAACAAATAATATTGAAACATCTTTTACAGGTTCTTGTGCATCATTCATTTCTGATTGATTGCTGTAGCAGCTAACTTATCACCGGCAAGGCAAACTATTTATCCCAGGAAGGTGTATTATTTTATATTCAAGAAGTAACAACTGCGTTTCAGGCCGGCATCTTCGAATTATTGCATCCAAGTACTATAAAATAGTGCTTACTTAAAAGACATCCAGATTTATACAGGGCACTTTGAAATTATAATGTACATAATTATATTAAAGATATATTTATTGCGAAATAGCCTTTTAAAGTAACATTGTCACAAACTAGAAACTTATAAGTACTACTAACAATTACTCGTACGTGTAACTTATAAATAGGATTAAAACTATCATTATGCAAGAAGCGGCAAAGCCGCAATCCTGCGTTGTGTTATGTATGAAAACCGGCGGCTTGCTGGAGCATCTTTAGCTTCCCTTGAGCGTTTGTTAGGTCGTGAGACTCCGTGCCCCTTGCTCCACGGATCGATTGCCTCGACACCAACAATAGTTAGACGAACGACAACTATATGTAATAGTCTTGTAGTGATTTCGGATGTCGGGCGCCGCTCCGGCTTGTTCGCTGGTAAATAAATTAAAGGACTTGGCCAACGTGTCGGCGTCGACGCAGGTGGGATGTGTAACAATAGCGAACTGCCTATACTTTAAAGAATCAACAACATCCTGAAAGGGTACTTATCCTTTTGTGATTATACAATAGACCTAAATAATAAGAAATAAACCTATGATCCACTATGATCTTAATCACTAAAAGTCGAACTGTCATGTTGACAAAAATAACCAAATAAATTAAGAATCACCTAACACTACATATGGTCGTAGTTCTAGGACGTTTTAAACTAGTAGTGTTATTTGTACATTTGACATTTCATTAATTTGGTTTTCTTAGGTAATCCTATATCCTACGACGAAATAAATATATGGATGCATGGATGAAGTACTGACAGTTTTCACCCCTTTTCCTAGCTTTGAATATGTATGACGAAATACGTAATTTCCCTGTTTAAAAAAAGCTGCAATCGGTGAACATTATGAAAAAATTGTAAAAATAAAGATCCTGACGAATTGAGAACCTCCTCCTTCGAAATCTTGAAGTCGGTTGATAACATTTTATGCGTTAAAAGTCACGCGCGTTTAAATCAGGTAAAAAAAGGCTTACTGTCATAGCTTGTATTTCAGTAAGCCAGAAACAAATTTCATGACCAATCGCAAGGCGTCCCAGCCGATTATAATTTTTGAAGTGGTTAAGGACGAAGTATAATGATGACTCGCGTAGGTCAGCTGTCGCTCCGTTGGTGGGTTGCGGAACGTCAGTATTTGATGCTCTTATTATCAGGAAAATCGTCAGCCGGCTGATTTGAGGTAGAAAAACCGTCTGCTGATACCCTAAATACCATATATTCATGTGACTAGTTTACGGTTTTTTCAGTGCTATACAGTCGGCTGATGATTTTTATTTTATTTGTAATAGCATATAATTTATCACCTGTTTCAACTGGGACGCGATGGTCATTTTATTTTATATATATTTTATGTGAGAAAATGGCTGCTGTTCCTCAACCCACTCAAGGAACGGCAGCTGACCATCACGAAGCTTGATTATTTACCGCCCTTAACCACTTAAAATTTACCGCTTGGGACACGATGACCAACGGAAATTATTCCTGGTTTACGGCCTAGCAAGCATATTAAACACCCACAAAAAGTATGGTAATTTTTCAGAGCTAGTACGGTTTCTATGCTTATTATTGTTCACTGCTCATATAATTGTCTACAGTTCTAAACCTTCAGATAAAATGTACTTAGGAAGTAAAACCTTTTTGGCTTACCTACAATCTGTTTCGGTTGGTGTGAAGGATGTGACGTTTGTCACGTCACGTCACTTTGTAAAGTATTGAAATCTACACAAACGAAACAAGCAATCGAACTTTCGTGAGCGAATTGCATAAACGATAATTTAACTTATGGTATGGCAGTAATTTTTAGTTCTATAAGTGACCGCTAGAGGCTCTGCACAAACTCTCCATACAAATAATTTACGAATTCGTGAACGAATCTCGAATTGGGCTTATTTGCATGACTCGTGGTAGAGGTACTGATCCCAGATCCTTTACCTCGGATATTTACAATCTTTAAAGTCTTGCCGTTCAAAGAGTAATTAAATGCTATGTTACTGTGTTTTCTAGAAAATGTAATAGCACAGCACTTTTCTGTGTTTAAGTACAATTCATTGTTGGAACAATATGAACTTAATCTATCAAGATCAGCCTGAAGTCTTGTACAATCGTCTTTAGACCTGATGATGTTATATATTTATGTATCGTCAGCATATAATAACAATTGAGAAGTTTTAAAACAATGGATTACATCATTAACATAAATATTAAATAGCAAAGGCCCCAAATGGGAACCTTCGAGAAACACCTGAAGTTACGGGAACAAAACTGGACGTATGTCCCTTAAGGCGCTAGGCGCTGAATGTGGCCGAAAACTGTTATTTTCTAAGGGATATATCTCAATAACGAGTCATTCAAAAAATTTGAAAAAAATATATGTTAATTACCATTTCATGTACAACATTGTCAACGTTTGAATAACTCGTGTAACGTATAGTTTCTCCGTTATTTAAATGTAACGAAATGTCCTTTTACTGTTAATTTTGCTTATATCTACTGAACGGCTTATTTGATTTAAAATATTGTTAAACTAAAAAATTGTACTACTGAACACTACAAACTCAACTCAAATATTTAAATTGATTAAATTTTCTTAAACAACTTGATCATAATTCCACATTTCGTGCGTTGGTAGCTCGAAAACGGCGTTGCTGGCAGTCGTGAGCTAGCTTTGAGACGAGGAGGCTGTGTCGCTCGTCGCTCCGTGCTTCCCTTGTACTACATATACTTGTGATTGGCCCGTGAGCAATAATATCGGACTTACTGTGCCTAAAGACTAAATAACTGCAGAGGGTTCATGCGATGCGGACATAACGTGTCTTCCCGGAATCTATAAAGTATAGACGTTTTATCTTTTAAGATAATGTTCTCGTATGCATGTTTATGTACGTTCGTATAAAAAGTGTATTTTATTTAGATTATAATACAAGTAAAAAACAAATAAAATTAGAATGGAGGAAAAAACAAAAATCATGAATCTCATAATTCTCTGAAAACAAATTTGGTCATGTAAGTAAACTACAATTATTATGTTTTAGCAGACTAATGCATCACGCAAAATAGGCGTTAGTCGTCGAGTTGTGGAAATCTGCTAGTGCTGCAATACAATAGAGTAATAATCAATTTAATAAAAACTCCGAAGCACCGAATTTATTTAAACATATTTATTTAAGAATACCGTGTTCTAAACGAATGTAATATGCGTTTTTTTTTAAAAGTTTAAACACAATTTTTAATGTTATACTTTATACTAATTTATCAAATCAAGAAATTGCGAAGTAAACTGCAAAGGATTGCATATATACCGGCCAAGAGAATGTCGGGCTATGCTCAGTGTAAGGATCCGTAGTTGCCGGCCTGTTACAATACATCCATGCAAAAGGTAGTTTATAAAGAGACGTTTTGTGGCACTTACGTTATTTTACTATAGGCATCACCCAAAAACGGCTCAACCGATTTTATTGCATATAGTTTTTATTGAAAATACGTGATAAGTATTTCAATGGCCTCACTTCCAGGAATTTTTCCAAATTTTTTGAACCCACGGTTCAAAAATCAAAGAGCATGTTTTACTTTCGAAGCTAATATTATTTACGAAAGTATTCGTTTTATTCAAAAGTTGTTTAAGGCTTATTCTTCTTGAAAGACCTATTCAACAATGTGTTTCAGATACTTATTGTTTTACCACTTTGTAGGCGTAATTAAAACACATACTCATACCAAATTTCAGTGTACTAACTATCACTGAGCAAAGCCTGATTGAGATTCTAATAAAAAATGGCTGATATTTAAGAGTACAATGTATGTAAGAATAAAGGAAAAACAGCTTTTTTTTTATACCACGACGCTGGAAAACAAGCATACGACCACTTGATGGAAAGCAGTTATAAAGCCTATGGACGCCTGCAACCCCAGAAGATTCACATGCGCGTTGACTACCCTAAAAAAACTTTACTATGTCGGTGAAATAAATACAAATTTTATATTAATTATCAACACAAAGTAAATAAATAAATTACTAGTAAGGGTTAATACTACCTATCAAATATCTTTAAAGGACCGGCCAAGTTTGTATCGGACCACGCATATTGTAGGGTTCCGTAGAAAGTAGTTTCTTGGAGATAACTGAAAAACGGATAAACCGATAATATGTGAAATAATTATCGTAGAAATTAAGTACTAAGCCTTCTTGGTTTTTTCATATTTTGTAGACTTACGGATTAAAAGTTAGGTGGGGAGCCTATTATATTTAGATTTTCGAACAAATATTTCTGAAAATATTGACTTAATAAAACAGTTTTAAAAATCCTCTATATATGTAAAATATTTTTAAAACCGTATCGTACAACATGTTCATATTTACAAAAAATATATTTTTGACATTTAGTTTGGCATATGTATGTATGAAGTGCCTTCCCTAAAAGTTTTTTAGCAATTTAGCCAGAAAACTAAGTAGCGGCACATGAAACACACCTCTAGATAAAATTTATGTTTTATAATAAAAATGGCTTTGACATACGGACGGACAGACGGACATGTTTCAAAAAACTTTTAAGGGTTCCGTTTTTGCCATTTTGGCTATGGAACCCTAAGAAGTGTTTGCGCTGTGTTATATTTAAAGATCTAAATTTAATGGGCTTACAGCTCTCATGACAATTGTATGACGATTTCGTGCACAAATACCGCTCCTTACATGTGCATTTTTACTATACGCAACTCGCAACAGGCTTAGTTTTGTTAATTTATCGTAATTAAGTGAATTTTTACGGTTAATATTTAAACTCGCAACAAAAAAATAACCATCTATTAAGCTCACTTGCACAGCAAAAAAAATCCAAATTCACATGAAAACACCGCTTTGATGTGCATTCAGTTTTTTTTGCTATAATAGTCAGTATTTTTTATTTTTTCTGATATGCGGAATATTTTTAACCATATTTCGTAAATTCGTAAATATTTTGCCGCTCACTGTACTTTAAATTCAAAATCTAGGTTTTTATTTTTTTACATTAAAATCTACTAATCGAGATCGTTATTACTTATCTTATTTAATAGGTAAGTAGCATTCCTAAAAATGTCACCGTAGTACATAATCACAGTATTCAAATCACAAAACATCCGCAAAAGGATTATAATTATTATAAAGCTGCCCGCGCGCCTCTGAGTAAAGTCATATTCTTTGAACATTGTTGCGGTGCATCGCGGTGGATTTACGCACGATCGAAATGAGAGGGGTACGCGGGTGGCGCGGGTAAAGAGCGCCCAAACGCTCAAGGACACTCCGGCGACAATCGTCTTAATAGCGACTGCTTGTGTCCTATCTCGTAGGTATGACGTAAGCCATTTCAAAAGATTGCCGTGAATACCAAAAGCATTTAATTTAAGAATGAGTAATAAATGTGAAATTTTGTCAAATGTTTTGGAATAGTCTGTATAAATAACATCTTTTTTTTTTATATACTACGACGGTGGCAAACAAGCATACGGCCTGCCTGATGGTAAGCAGCTACCGTAACCTATGGACGCCTGTAACTCCACAGAAGTCACATGCGCGTTGCCGACCCTTTACAAAAAGGAGGATTCACTGTGTTGACGGCTAAAGGAACAAGAGGGTCCCTCATCGTCAACACACTGGGTCCTCTTTGAGCTCTTTGGCAACCTTCTACCTGGTAACACTCATAGTCCATAGATGAATATGTATATAACTGAGATAGATAGGCAACTCTACGGCTCGTACTTGCAGCAGCTAGTGCCACCATCTAGTTTCATAGTGCTACATTTGATCACGTTACAGGGGAACGGGGGAAGGGGTTTACAGGGTATGGGGGGTGGGAGGGGTGGGGAGGGGTAGACCTCGTCCCCCTCGCCCCTTCCTGACAGCCGTTCGGCGGGAAATCTAAGTTTGGACGTCCTGTAAATAAAACTAAGTTTATGTCAAATGCATACAATATTTATTGTACATATCATTATATTTCATTAGGTACATACCTACTATGCACAATTGTTATACCCACATATAACTTAATATCTGACAAAAACCTAAAAACCGGCCAAGAGTCTGTTGGGCCATAAGTTTCGTAAATACTATATTATACCTAAATATATTAATTTGAAAAGCTAATTTAAATATTAACCTTAATGTAATGACAGACATGGTGCGGTGGTGCCTAGAAATTAGGCATTTCCTGATAGCAGTTATAAAATGAACCTATCTTAGACAATATTCTTTTTGAAAGATCTCACACAATACTTGTTGAACTGAATAAATTCACCCCCAGTTTATGTGTACGGGACGTACCCAAACAAAACCACTTTGTTTTACAACTTTCTCGGTGTGATTAATAATACATACACTCATACCAAAGGACCCCGCTGCAAACATACGGAAAAAGTGGTTTCAGTCAAATCGCATGAAATATTAGTATGATGTAGATTCAGGTCTCCTTATTATTTTTTTATAAGGGCTCAACTCCCTCAGAAGTACACTGTCAGAAATAATCAAGTTTATATATTTTTTTTTCTATGACGTGTTTCTTAAAATCGATACTTTGAAATGACCCACAATGATACTTACTGGCGTTAAATATGATCTTAATAACGTTTCTGTCACGTTGAAATCGCATTTTGTTAGTTATTTATATTATGCAAAAGCAAAGAGAAAGATTTTACGAATAATTGGTAGGTATGTTACATGTTTTGTATGAAACAATACTTATTGATTATTTCTGAAAGTATACTTCTGAGTGAGTTGTGCCCTTATAAAAAAAATATCAAGAGACTCGAATCTACATTGTACTAAAATTTCGTGAGATTTGACTGAAACCACTTTTTCCCTATGTTTGCTGCGGGGTCATTTGAGTTTTCTTATACTAACAATATATCACTTAACTAGTAAGCAGACATACAGACAGAAAGAAAATTATTACGAGGAATTTTTTTTCTTCTATTATTTGACGTGACCTATCCTACAATACTTGGTGGAAATGTACCTTCAGTCACAATTAACAATTGACATAAATCTAGGTACAGGGAAATTTTATTTTACTAGTATGTTACCTAATTGTGGCGACAAAAATTTAATTACGCAAATCTGATATACCTATTTATGGTATTTTTTCCGGTACCACAGAGACAATAATTGATCTCGAAACATCGGAGGTAACTATTAAGTTAATATACGCAATTTAGTTCCGTTTTAGTTAATAATCATAATACGTAAAAGCCGTGAAAGTTTAAGTCTTATTGGTGTTGACAATAATAACGATGCGTAGGAAGGTACAATCATACATATATACCGTAATTTACAGAAAGTAAGTGTACAATATACATTCTTCTTGAAGTGATAGGGCTCCAGCCTTTTATGTTGCTACATCACCGTATTCTGGTGGGTTCATAGGCCGACTTAGGTATACCTAGAACATAAAAGTAGAGAATTATTGTACATACAGTTACGATCTAACAAATCTAGTCGATTTTTGTACCAAACTATGTGTGCACGGCCATAGTGTTATTTTATGAGATTAATCATTAAAGTCAGTACACAAAAAGAGGCACAGTAAAAGGCGTCGCTCAAGCCGGCTTTTGCCGTAGACATTCGATCATACTAATGGAATTGATAGTCACAAAGAACCAACAAAGCGCTTCGTTATCCGACATTTACATTCAGCTCCTGTCGCTGCCCCTCGCGCTGCCGGCATTAATTCCCTAAATACTGCTGCAGCAGGATCGAGAGGAGTGAGTGTTTACATACTGCCCTACCACTCACTTCGCTTTCAAGTCTCGGCAATGGCAGACGTTGAAATAATTACAGCGGCCGCGTTGTGTCTTTTGCGATCCTCCAGGTGCTCGACGAGTACTGAGCGACGGAGGAGAATGTAATTGTAAACACGTACTGCCGCTCGCGCTGCCGGTCCTTTGACTTCGCACAAAAAAACCGCCATTTAGGGGAGCGCCGGGCAGCGCGAGTGGCAATAGCAGTGACATGAGAAGTATCATGTTTACACACTCGTCCTTCCCACTTCCCTGCCCACTTGCCTGCTCAATTCGGCTGAATGTAAATGCAGTATTAAAATTAAACCAGCGGCAGCGTATTCCGGATAATTCGCTAGTTACTAGGAATTAAAAAAAAAATTAAAGGAATAGGAAAAAGAGAGGTATGGGCACTGCGAATGGCATCTCGCTTAGTGTGGTAGGGCACTTTCAGTGAATGTCATCTCGCTCAAATCTGGAGCAGAGCCCGACTGGGGAAGTACCTCCACCTTACAGAAAACCACAGCCAAATAGCACTAGACCCTACTCATAGTGTTGTGTTCCTGCTGGTGAGTAAGGTTGCCAAAGAGCTCAAAGAGGACCCAGTGTGTTGACGATGAGGGACCCTCTTGTTCCTTTAGCCGTCAACACAGTGAATCCTCCTTTTTGTAAAGGGTCGGCAACGCGCATGTGACTCCTGTGGAGTTACAGGCGTCCATAGGTTACGGTAGCTGCTTACCATCAGGCAGGCCGTATGATTGTTTGCCACCGTCGTAGTATAAAAAAAAAAAAATTCAGTAAAAATAAACATCGTTAGGAAACCAAACTTCTCACAATAAGGTCTAGTTAAGCTCTGGGTTTAAACTAGTTTAAAGTCCAGATGGCAATCGCTTTTGAAAAAGGTTAGTCTTGAGGATAGATTGCCAAAAAGCTCCTTTACTTATAGCAAAAGTCACACAACAGGTCATTTTATACGAATGAATGAATTTTTATGGCAGTAACGCCTTATTGACTACCAACAATGATGTACCTTTTAGTTGAAAATGAGACATATAATCACCATAATATCAAGATCTGTTATCAGCACTCGTTACCTATACAAATCTGACTGTGGTCGTGTGTGTTGATCCTAATATATGTATATCTAAATGCGATAATAAAATTAAAATGTTTACGCAACAATACCTAAAGTCATTGGAGTTATTTCCCCGCTAACCCGTAGATACTGGAGCTTCGGATTCCAAAAACCTGAAACAATATTATTATAAATAGGTATAATTTGACAGTTACTTATATTTTTAAATTAAATTATGATGCTACCAAATTCCGAATGAAATTGTGTTGAAGAAACACACCTTTTCAAAACTAAGCTGAAGTCTCTTCTATTAAAAAAAGCTTACTATTCCATCGAAGAGTTTATGGAGGATAAACTTTTAAAACAATCCAACTTTTAACAAGCTACTTTTTCTATAAGGGGGCGTCCATTAATCGCGTCATATTGTATAGCGGGGGGAGGGGGTCAAGAAAAAATCACCAATGATCACCACAGGGGGGAGGGGGGTCTGGACACATATCACGTGTAATTTTGCTGTTCGTGTATTATGGTCAATAAAATAAAAACTATCAACTTTTAAATGAATCAATTTGTCGAAAGCAGAGTACAATTGCACTAGCACTATGATTATAATAATTTTTAATGGCATTTGACATATTATTTTCTGAAGTAGGTTTTGAGGGTTCCGTAGCCAAAGTGGCAAAAACGTAACCCTTAGTTTCGTCATGTCCGTCTGTCCGTCCGTCCGTCCGTATGTCACAGCCATTTTACTCGGAAACTATAAAACGTATCTTAATAAATATTTAAATATAAGGTGTGTTTTTGTATGCCGCTACATAATTTTGTAGTAATTGTTGAAAAAGATATTTTAAGGAGGGGCACAACTCCATACATGTAATTATTTGTATAAAAATATATTTTTTTACCAAATATCGACATGATAGACATCACTCGATAGGTCTTTCAAAATAAAATTGATGTCTGTTTGAATTTTTATTTATTTAGTGAATATTTTAAGAAAAAATCAGCCCGTAGGTCTAAAAAACTTGTGTGTCACTTTTGAACCGGAGATCTAAAAATATATGAAAAAAATTGAGAACATTATCGGTTTAGGAATTATTGAGTTATCTCCTAAAAACTCATTTCCTACGCAGATACGACCTTTTGATATTACTTTTTCGATAGTAGGTACGAAACCGCGTGGTCCGACACGCACTTGGCCGGTTTTTTTCTATTAAAGATAATTTTATTTTATATGTATACATACATGTATTTGTTTCATTTTTCGGGTTCCGTAGTCAACTAGGAACCCTTATAGTTTCGCCATGTCTGTCCGTCCGTCCGTCCGTCCGCGGATAATCTCAGTGACCGTTAGCACTAGAAAGCTGAAATTTGGTACTAATATGTAAATATATCAATCACGCCGACAAAGTGGTAAAATAAAAAGTGGAAAAAAATGTTTTATTAGGGTACCTCCCCTATACGTAAAGTGGGGAGTGATTTTTTTTTCATTTCCACCCTAACGTGTGATATATTGTTGGATAGGTATTTAAAAATGAATACGGGTTTAGTAAAATCATTTTTTTATTATGTAAATATTTTCGGAAATAATCGCTCCAGAAGCAAAAAAAATGTGTCCCCCCTCTAACTTTTGAACCATAAGTTTTAAAAAAATGAAAAAATCTCAAAAGTAGAACTTTATATACACTTTCTAGAAAAATTATTTTGAACTTGATAGGTTGAATAATTTTTGAAAAAAAATTACAAAATAATTTCTGAACTAAGTTTGTAATTTAACCGTATAAGCAGGTGTTTATTGTACCTGTTATTTCTACAAAATCACAATGAACTGACGTGCTTTTAAATAAAGTTTAGAAAAAAACCCATTTTTTTAAACTCTTAAGTGGGGACACTTACTGTGACGGACGGAAATCTACGGAACCCTACACTGAGCGTGGCCCGACACGCTCTTGGCCGGTTTTTTTACCCTTTACGTGTACGTACGTTACGTGTTACGAGTAAGTAGTAAGTAGGTTTACGTGTTAGAAAACTGTACTTACTTTAGTTAGCAAAAAATTACACGTCATATTGGACAGGGGGGGGAGGGGTCCTGAAAATATCACCAAAGATCACCATGGGGGTGGGGGGGTCTAAAACAAGCGAAAAACGTATGACGCGATTAATGGACGCCCCCTAAGCATGGAGACTTTAATTGTGATATAGTTTAGATTTAGGCTTAATTTTAAAACTTGTTTATTTTTAAATATTTCATTTCATGTCTTACCTTGAACAGGTGTAGGCTTTGCAGAAGATACAGTAGACACGGGAACAACGTTACTGACTCCTGCTACGGCCACTTCCATTGGCAGTGGCACATCTGCAAGATATTTATAGAACATACTCAGAACACGCGAGTAACAGGACTTAAAAGTTCAGTACGAGAACGCCTTTTTAACCTATAAAAATGAAATAACTTGCAATTCCGATTTTATATCGTGACCTGTATACGACTTTTTCGACTTTTTTGACTTTTTTGACTTTTTTGACTTTTTTGACTTTTTTGACTTTTTTGACTTTTTTGACTTTTTTGATACTTTATTTTGTGCTGAACTCCCACCTTTATCAACCTTGGTTCAAACAGTTTACATATTCCTATTGTTCATTTTATTTGAGATGAGAAAAAAGTTGACACAACGATGTACAGGTTTCTTTATCAGGCAAGATACATGTCACATCTGTCAGAGTGCCTACGCCGTCATTAAACATACTAAGGGCCTGTTTCACAATCTCCAGATAAACTTATCTGCCAGTGAAAATTATTGCTATCCTTTTCGCCAGTCATACAAAAGAAAAGGACAGTAACATTTATCTGACAGATATGCTTTAACTGGAGATTGTGAAATAGACCATAAATATATTTGTATTTATAGTAAAGCCATGTTATATTGAGTATTTAACAATATTTTGATAGTAATTATTTGTTGGAATTATTTTATTTTTAACACTTTTAATGTTCTCGTAAATGTTGCACAATAAAAAACCTATAGAAGAAGAGGTTCGAGACGGATGGTTAGATTTTTAAATATTTTCTCGCGTCATCTGTCATTCGTATCTCTCAGACATATCTGGATAGTTTTTAATGTAATTCTTATTGAAGTAAAGGTATTTGCTTGTTCTATTATTGTGCGATTGGTTGGAGGGTTATGGAGCAATCAGAGGCAGGTCCGAGTGGCATACAACAACAAAAGCCACCTCGTAGTCCAACAAATCTTTTACCATCACCTAAGACAATTGTTTTATTATTTAGTATTATATAATAAAACGAATAAATATCGTTTAGAAGAACTTTTGTTTACGAAATTTTATTAATAAGTGCATATTATGATTGTCAATTAAATCATTTTCGTGAATACTGATAAAGAACTAGACTTTAAGTTTCCGTTTTAGAACGTACATGCTTCACTGTCTGTTTTTAAATTTTCACGTAAGTATCTCTTACGTGATAATCAAAACGAAATTGTGTTTTTATTGTTGTGTTGGATTATTTAATCTGCAAATTGTTATTATTTATTCACAAATGTGAACAAGAGTTCAGAAATTGAGTAAACATAGAAACAGTAGTTTCTTAATCATGTTAACTAATCGTTTGTTGGTGTGTTTGCAGTGTGTTTAAATTGAACATTTAGAACAGGTTGGCAACTACTGTTTCTATGTTTACTCAATTTCTAATCTCAAAAAAAATGAAGTATAGTATAAACACAATGATACCTGATCCCATAGCCTCAATAGCTTTGACACTAATGGGAACAATTCTAATTTCTCTAATTTAGTCATGCACATCCTTATAGCGAACACTGAAGTGCTGGTAGCCTGACGGTAAGATGTCTGACTTTCAATCCAGAGCTTTCGGGTTCAAACCCCGACTCGACTGCGTTTTTATGAATTTTTGTACAAAATGTAATTTGATTTACCCGTCGCTTTTTTCTGGAGGAAAATATCGTGAGGAAATCGGACCTCCTTCTGGGTAAAAACTAGCAGTCGCGCTAGTTCATAGGTTTTGGTTGCCGACGGTACCCAGGCTCAGAGCCGTAGCAAAAAAAACCGCAACAAGACGAACGCTAGAAGAATTATGATGAAGTTGATTCTAATTAAGCTGATTACATTATAACGTTAAAACTAACCTGGTAAATGAAGCGTTGGTATAGCCAAGCGGTTGAGGCGCCCATTGGGGTAAATATATTTGGCCTCAAAATGGCGATGGCATATTGTAGAGCATTATTGTAGATCGCCGTGTCCGCCTTGCCCACAGTATTTCCACCGATCCTTAGTACCCACGTTCGGAACCTTTCAAGTTGTGAAGGGTTCCTGAGATTGGTGGGATTTGGGAATGCATGCATTTGAATTCCTGAAACAAGCATCATTTTTCGTTAAGTTGATCCGGTCCACGCTCTTGGCAGATTGATTATAGAAAAATAATATTATACTAGCCCTGTCCTCGTTGATTATTGCACAAGGGCACGCAGCACTTTGGAGGCGACATTTTTATATGATAATTCATATAATAATTACCCTGCACCCAAAAACTATTTAATTATTTTAGACAACTGTCACTATCTTCAAAGCTTGCGCTAAAAGAAAGAAAGAAAATTTGACTTCGCCGCCATCATGATCCCGATTTTTTTTTATTTAGCACAAATGTTGCCACAATATCTACTACTTTCTACTAGTGTTTTAAAAATCTATGTAAATCTTGAAGAAACAAACTATTGCACTATTAAACCGTAATTAAATAATAAAATGCATAAAAAAAAGCATGTTTCAATAATCAACTAATTTAACAAAACTTAAACCCAGAATATTTAAAACTTCTATGTTTTTCAAACAGCAACACAGCCGTCACATGCCGCACAGCGCTATCTAGCGTACTTTAGAAAAACCAAAATCACAAGTAGCTCCCGTGTTTGTAGATGGCGCAGAAATTATAAAAATATCAACGCTCCTGTCAAAGTTCTAAGAGACCATAGCATGGTAACACTTATCCATAGCACTACTTACATAATCGATCATCTCGCATAGATTTGATTCGGTGGAACGTCTATTAACAAAACCATGTTGCTTACTTGCCAACTTCGGCCGGCCACGTGAAACAGAGAATCGTAAACAATTTTTTCAAAGAGTTTAGGGATAGTTGATAACTTTGATATACCTCTATAGTTTTTAGGGTTCCGTAGCCAAATGGCAAAAAACGGAACCCTTATGGATTCGTCATGTCTGTCTGTCTGTCTGTCCGTCCGTACGTCTGTATGTCCGACGTATCTGAATAAAATTTACACATAAGGTGTATTTTGTATGCCGCTACTTAGTTATGGAGTTAAATTTGAAAAAAAAAAAAATTTTAGGGGGGCGCTCCATAGATGTAACTAAATTTCAAAAAATGTTTTTTTGACCAAATATCAACATGTGACACATCAATCGATAGGTCTTTATAAATAACATTGAGGTTTTTTTGACCATTTTGTGATTAAGTGAATATTTTCTGAAATAATCGCTTCGAAAGTCAGAAATATTGTGTAGCCCCCCCGGTAACTTTTGAACCGTAAGTCCAAAAAATATGAAAAAAATTGAGGCAATGTGTTTTATCATATACTTTCTACGAAAATTATTTTGAACATTATCGGTTAAGCCATTTTTGAGTTATCTCCAAAAAACTTCTTCCATAGGCATCAGATACGACCTTTTGGTATTAGTTTGGTTTTTATTACATTGAAGGTACGGAAGCATCCTATGCGTGGTCGGACACGCACTTGGCCGGTTTTTTATATCATGTTTATTTCCATTTTTTAAAATGGGAACTATGATTGACCTTGTCAACAACTTGGCAATGCCCCAGTTAAAAGTTAAAGATAAATTAAATAATAAACAAGGGAAAAGCCGACCTCGTCCGACAGTTTTTTTTAAAATATTATATATATTCATGTTATAAATATGACCGACCATTCTGGACGTCATTCCGTTGCCGGACGTCAGACCGAAAATATCTCCAGCAGCTCCTGAGGATGACACCTGTCGAGTCTTGGTATTATTAGTGGTGGTTTGTTGTACTTTTTTGCAGCGTGAGGGTGGGAACATTACAGCAAAACGCAAATAAGTAAAACGGGTCAATTAGCAACTGCACGGCAAATTTGGTTGAATTATTATATGCAATATATATATATATATATATGCGTACGGAATTTATCAGAGTATGCGGAAACATTTTACGAATTTAACGAAATAGGGATGGATGCGTTTCTCCTATATTGCGTATGCGTTATATTTTTATACGTTTTGCGGAATGCGTTATATTTTTATACGTTTTGTGTATGCGGTTATCCTATATCCTATATATCGTATGCGTTATAATTTTATACGTTTTGCAAATTTTATTGCGGAATGCGTTATATTTTTATATTTTGCGGTTGCGGCATATGAATTTAATTGAGTATATATTAAGTCGTTTACCCTACTTTGGGAACGATTTTTAGTGTGTTTTACGTACCTGATTTATGAATTTAAACGAGTGTCTCTATTATACTTACGTTTCATATGCTTTGGTATATAAGCATTGACTTGAACTGAAGTAATTATTACTTGTGTGATTGTAACATTATTTATGTATGACAGTGTAACCGACATTAACCATTGAACGATTATGTTCATTCTTTATAACCACTACCTTGATCCTTCTATGAAGTGTTATTTATATAACTGAAATTATTTATTACTTTTGAGCTGAAATAAGGCATCTAACTTTTGTACCAGCATTGAGTTATAAAACAAAAATATTATGAAAATTTTAACAATGTTCTCTGACATAGTGAGACTTGTATTTTATCACCATTCACAATAATTGATGAATAAATATTATTATATTGTTGGAAATACAATAATTGGCAAAGAAAAAGCCACTACAATAAAGTATAATACCGTGCGGTATAATACCGTGCAACTGCACGGTATTATACCGCAGAATAGCAAAGCAATATTATTGTAGTAAATAATATGGACTCCGCAAAGTAACGCTCCATAAATTACATATATAATATGTTTGAAGAAAATTTTATACTCCCCGTAACATACATTGTCGTTTAAAATCGACTGCAAAAAAATGCTATCAACCTAAGAAACCACACGCCTAAGAAAGTAAATATAATTAGTGCAGTTTGTAGATTGTGGTGGGTTAAGGCGACGATATATGCAAACACGTCAAATCGAGGTGTTTTTGTGCAAGGTTTTTGAAGAAAACAAACCACGTTGGAGCATGAATGTTACATTTTCTGTAGGGGCATATAGTTGTGTTCGCTGTACCGATACGTGCTTGGTCTTGTATAACATAATTAAGTATATATATCATCGTTAAGAAACTGTTTTGGAGAAAACTTGTCGCAAGTTTTATGTCGGTCAGAAATAATTCTATGTTGCGAAATTAAACATAACTACGTCTTAGCACATTACTAATGTTCGGCAGATACTATAGTCGTATTAAGCGCTTAATAAAGGTTTAAGACGCAAAACCTTGTAAGAGCCTGTAATAATCAGAACTATGCAATTGCTAATAAAACTTATAGGCGTTTATTCTATTGCAGCCAGAGACATGTTTCATGTGTCAAATTTGAGTAATATGATTAGTAATTTTGAGTGCGGAAATTCGTTCCACATAGCTTAGGTTATAGTACGCTTGCTTACTAAGTAGATATGTCCGAGTTCAAATCTAGGCTGATGTTAACTTTTTTGTTTATTTTTTTATCTCATTTCTCATTTATATTTTCAATCCTGATCCTAAGCGATTTATAGGTATTTTTGGACAAAAAAAAGTCAAATCATACTATAGCATAGTCAAGTTACTAGTTAGTTTAATCTTTTTATTTTGACTTTTTTACCCAATATATTTAAACTACCAACTTATAAAAGAGACTAATTCATTATTAAATTTTTACAGTGGGTATGGGTACTTTTTACCATAGACGGCTTCATCCATGTTTTTACCATAATTTGTATTACAAGAGCGCGTTTGTTCGAGCAGTTTCCATCCGAGGCGACGTTGCCAGCTTACTTTCATTTGCTCATTTCGCTTCTTGCTTTGCGCTGTTGCAAGCTAGATCTATATTATGATATGAATGACGGATTCATTGAATAGAATCAAATGCGCTTGAAGTTGAAACACATTCGTGCATTTGTCAATGATTTGTCCACATCATCGTGATAGGTTATATATCTCTCTCTTTACTATGGAATAAGAAAGAAACAATCGGCTCGGCTGTCCCGGTACTCTGCGATGTCTGGTCGCGCCATTAGGTTTATTATGGCTTATTGTTTGTTCGTTTTCGTACGATTTAAAAGATATAGTGAATTATTAATGTTATTATTAGGTAGGTAAGTAGATATGGAATTAATTTAATCGTATAAGTATATATACCTACCAATACAATTTCTCACAATCCCTAAAATGAAAAAACCAATAAGTACTCGTAAGGTACGATGGGGTAAGATCGGACCATTTTTGAACTAGTTGGTCAGCTTTCAGGGCTGACTTTTATGCTTTACCTTTGTAAAAATTTCTCGAAATATTAATCCTTGTTTCAAATCAGTATGAAGTGTACCTAAGCTGTTTGTCGTGTATAAAATTTCAAAATTTACTTCTTCTACTTAAGATTGGACTATTCAATAAAATGTACTCTTAGTAAGTTTTTAGGTGCTAGTTTTCTTCCACTTATCGATTTTGCCAGCTTTGTAATGCAATAATAAATTTTGAAGTGCCCGTTCTAGAGCTTATATGATCTTGTTTAGATTAATATTATACGAAAATAAATCATACTCGAAAGGTTTTTTATACTAAAACATTTTTTGTAAAAGTGGAATATGTGTCAGTTTTCCGTCCATACTTATTGATATATTGATATTCAAGTTTTTCAAATTAAAGCTTATAATTAATATATCAATTAAAGAATAAATAATTATTATCAATGGCCAATTTGACCTCAAAAAGTTTTTTCCATGTAGACGGAGAGCTGGCCACGTCAGATATGACACAATAGTCAGGTTTCATTGCTCTCATTATTGTGTCATATCTGACGTGGCCAGCTCTTAGTCCAATAAATTTGTAGCAGTTTAATCAGGTGGACGGCAACCCGGACGGGAAACTAGCATAACCACCCTATGCACGGTTTCAAATAATAGATATAATTATAAACCGCCTGTATTATGTTCATGTCAACCTTTCAGCATTTTCTCAAACTTTTCAAAAACGAGTGAGTTAAAAATATTAAGAGTGGAAAGACAAGATGTTTCAAACCTTGAAGCAAGATGTTTCAAAATTTAAAAAAATTTAAAAAACTCTTTGGCTATAATTCTTTTTTTTTTCCCAGCCTACTTGAAGAGATATATTATATGGACGTATCCATACTAATATTATAGTGTGTCTGTCTGTTAACTCTTCACGCTTAAACCGCTCAACTAATTTAGATGAAATTTGGTATGTATAAGGGGGTGAAAACGGAATGGAAGTTTATATGGAATTGTTGCTCCCTGTTGACTTGAAATAGCATACGTACTAGTTTTATATTTGCTCTTAGATTTTACTAACTATTAGTAACTTTTATTTTGCGTTTTCCATATCGCTCATGTTAATTTCGCGCAGACGAAGTCACGGGTAAAAGCTAGTATTTTAATATTGTAATGGATTTTGATATGGTAAAACTTTTGAAATAGATGGCAATTAACCAAAACTAACCCAAAAATGTACCCAAAAAACCGTGACGACCCTATACACGACACGATACAACCAATCCATACTAATATTATAAATGGGAAAGTGTACGTGTGTGTTTGTTTGTTTGTCCGTCTTTCACGGCAAAACGGGGCGACGATTTGAAGTGATTTTTTAAATGGAGATAGTTGAAGGGATGGAGAGTGACATAGGCTACTTTTTGTCTCTTTCTAACCCCCCACTTCCCTAAAATGGGGGGTGGAAGTTTGTATGGTTTGTTACCCCGAATTTAACGCGAGCGAAGCCGCGGGCAAAAGCAGGTATTATATGTTATTAACTTACTCGTGCTGACTTTTCATGTTTTTAATTATTTTGTGTAATTTCAATTTATAATTCTTATGTGAGACCACAAACGCTTTTATATTTGTAATTTTTTTTAGTAAAGAACACTTATGGTATATGTATAAATGAAAATGATTAAAATATGTTAAAAAATTAATCTTAAACTTTAGGTTGAATTAAGTTATTTGCTTTTTGGCTATGGTTTTCTGTGAGGTACTTCCCCAGTCGAGCTCTGAGCCAGGTCCAGATTTGAGCGTGATAACATTCGCTGAACTGTGCCTTACCACAGTTAGCGAGATAACATTCGGAGTGCCCATACCTCCCTTTTGGACGTAACATACCCGTGTCTAAACCTGTTCCTAGTAACCAACTAGGTACACATTTAAAAAATGTTCACAGCAACAATTAATAAGATCCAGTCTTAAATGCCACGCAAAAACAAATCAAACCATTTTTTGTGACAAACAATTGAATTTATAGAACGAAACTTTTTTGTCTATAAAGATCACATGTATGCGTGACTTCGGCAGCAGATAGCATACATCCTCCATACGACCCTCTTGAACCTGATGTTTATTCAGTGTTGGGCGTAATTTATTAGATGGTACCTACTTTTGTAATGTATTAAATTGCTAATTAAATTACAAGAAAATCAATTATATTAAGTAATTGAAATTGCTTGTAATTGAGATTACATGTTAGTAGTATTTCCGATTACATATAATTTGTAATTGCAATTACTTTTATCTTAACTACTTTTACTTGTAACTTCGATAATTTGAAATAATATACAAGTTCAATTTATTTTTGGGTCAGTGGGGGCAGCTACCAGATCCCTCGCTGCAACGCGAAAATGGTCTTAGAAGACCTTCCCTCAATTTCAAACTAATAACGTTACGGATTTTGGAAAAAACATACAGGATGCGAGAAAGAGGTCACATTTGGTAAACTTCTTTTTGATGCCAATCGATCCCATTCTTGTATGGGATCAAAAATAATTTGCGGCTAGAAAAGCCACAAATTGAGAAAAACTTTTCCCATACTTTATGAAAATTATTTATTTTTATTTTTCACATGCTGCTTTTTTATGCCAATCGAGTCCATTCCTATCGTTTCTAATAGTTTCCTATTAGGGGTCAACTTACGGTAATGTACTAAAAAGCTACAAATTAAATATTTTCCATACATTTACTATAAATAATAAATAAATAAATAAATATTATACGACAATCTTACACAAATCGACCTAGGTCCACAGTAAGCTCAATAAGGCTTGTGTTATGGGTACTAGACGACGATATATATAATAGATAAATATGGATAAATACTTAAATACATAGAAAACATCCATAACTCAGGAACAAATATCTGCGATCAACACACAAATAAATGCCCTGACCAGGATTCGAACTCGGGACCTCCTGCTTCGTAGGCAGGGTCACCACCGACTGGGCTAGGAGATCGTCAAATAAAGAATAAGTGATTTTTAGGGTTCCGTAGCCAAATGGCAAAAAACGGAACCCTTATGGATTCGTTATGTCTGTCTGTCTGTCTGTCCGCGTATGTCACAACCATTTTACTCGGAAACTATACGACGTATCTGAATAAAATTTACACATAAGGTGTATTTCTGTATGCCGCTACTTGAAATTTGAAAAAAAAAAATATTTTAAGGGGGGCGCTCGATACATGAAACTAAATTTCAAAAAATCTTTTTACCAAATATCAACATGTGACACATCAATCGATAGGTCTTTAAAAATAATATTGAGGTTTGTTTGATCTTTTTGTGATTAAATGAATATTTTTTGAAATAATCGCTTCGAAAGTCAGAAAAATTGTGTAGCCCCCCCTGTAACTTTTGAACCGTAAGTCCAAAAAATATGAAAAAATTTGAGGAGATGCGCCTTAGCATATACTTTCTACGAAAATTGTTTGGCCATTTTTGAGTTATTTCCAAAAAACTTCTTCCATAGGCATCAGATACGACCTTTTGGTATTAGTTTGGTTCTTATTCCATTGAAGGTACGGAACCCTCCTATGCGTGATCTGACACGCACTTGGCCGGTTTTTTTAACCTTTCAGTTAACCAACAGTCGTTGTTATTAAGCATACCGGAAGAAACATTTAAGTAAAATGTGTAGGTACCTGAAAAAAGCGCCATCGCCATTATATCAAAATGCAACTAGGTAGAGGTACACAATAGTGTTGGAGGATGTGTGGTTTGTATTTGCAACTAAAGGCTAATTTTCCATATAGGTAATTGAATTATCCGATGTTCTCCCGATGCGGTCTTATCCCAACGCACTTCACCGTCCTCATTGAAAGCGTTTTTGACCATCTCTAATTTCGTTATAGATACTAAAAACCTGGATTTTTCAGAGCAGAAGAGGACATAAAACAAATTAGTTACTAATAATATTATCTTCAGTTAAGTACATTTTATTTGAACTTTTATTTTGAAAGACTTGACACGTACTTGACACATAGAAATATAACCGCCATGATGAATGCTTATTTTGGATATTTAGAATAAAACATTATAATTGTGCGATTATGATACTGTAGGTAATGGCGTGCGTTGGCCAAGTCGTTTTATATTATAGGTAACTTAAATTATTTCGTCATTGATTACCTACATACAATAGTAACTTTAATTAAGTAAGTACACATAAAATGAAATTATTATCAAAGCGCCATCTTACTGTAAAAGACCGCGATTGTTTGACTATTTAAACATGTCAACATTGAATTGTCATAGTTCATCTCAAGTATACTAGATGGCAGAAGCGGAAGCTACGATTATAAAAACGCAAAATGCAGTCGTCAATCGTGATACCTGTCACCTTAAGTACGGGTCATACTCGCAGTAATTACCCTACTATTCATACCTACATTAACATGTTGTAAGCGAGGTGATTGAATGTGGTAGGGGCCCCGTCTGACGGGTCCTCGTAAATCTGAGCCTAATGTGACCGCTTGACCGCTAACTGATTTTGAGCGGAACGTTTTATTACCTATTTCTACTTTCCTACTACCTCTGTTTGAATTTTATTTGTGTTCTGAGATATTATATACACAGGTATATAAAACGAGACACTTATTTTATTTTCTTTGTTCAGGTAGCATTCAAATTAGTAGAAAATAAATCTACGAGTAGGTACCACTTATTCAAACTCGATTGCACAAAATATTATTAAAATAACTTGGGCCAGCGCTTTTCAGTTTAGCAATTCATCCTATTATTGTAAAATAAATAAAAAATGTCATGTATAGTACTTAGAGTACTTAACTACTTATACGCCAGCACCCTAGGAAGGAGGTGATGTAAGCGAAGTTCTGGAGGATCTTGGAAGAATTCCGCACTATCGGACTAGAAGAGGAGTCTTCTAAATGTGATCTTTTCTTTTTCGTTACATGTTTATATAGGCAAAGAACTCACTAGTTAAGTTCATTTAAATTACATCATCTTGCTCCAAATACTATTAAAATTACAGCAAAATGCTTACTTCACCTGCATACTCTTTATACAACAAAATTTAAAACCTTAACGAAGTTTCGGATCGTCAAAAATAGATGCTCATCATAGCATAGTACCGTTATTCGATACTTTCTTTTCGTACCCAAATAATAAATCTGCAAAAATAGTCAAAATTATTCAAAATCTCTTAGTTTCAGTTATTAAGATAAATATGGACGACTGCTCATGGACCCAGGCTTATCTGCCGATAACAAATAGTGGTCTGAGTATCAGAAGTGTCCAGAATATGGCTCCCCGCATACCTGTCTTTAGTGCATAGTTAACTGGGACTCATGTCTAAAATTCTCAAGTCCCCATTGGCTAACACAACTTACCTTCATGTCACAGGCCAGAAATGCGTAGACCAATGCCTACCCGGAAACCCTCATTCACAGCGTCTTTGGTACGTAGCCACGACTGTATTACCAAGGCGCAAGGTCTTGGATACATGTTTTTGTCACATTAAATGTATCTATATTTTCAGACGTGACCGTACGAGCCACTTTGTTAACCTACAAAGCGGCTCGTCCCAAAGACGCGAGGCTTATGCAGGCTAAAAGGCCGAAACGGCTAGACGGCTTTCCCGCATAGACGCCGCATGAACGATTTTAAAAGTTGCCATACAAATTTTGCTGTCACTACGGTATTCGATAAAATTCCGTATACGGTACGTTTACGGGAAAAATTAACGCCGTGTGAACCTAGATTTACAGTCCAATTTTCATGTCGCAAACAGTGCGACATGTTGTAGAAATTTGCATTGCTGCATTTAGGGTTCACATATCACTGATAACGTAATTTATAACAATTATAACTTACAAAAACACCAAAAAAAATCCTACGACTGAGGGGATATCTTTGCGGCTCAAAATAAAGAATGTTTTTGAAATTATAGAATATACATATATACAAAAAAAATCTGACATCCACAGCTATAACACTAGAAATATAAACAAGCTTGCTATCAGAGGCTGCGTATCCGCAAAGCATATAAGTAATTTCTGGTCAAGGTATTCACATTTATAACAAGTTACCCGTCGATACTTTAAATTTATCATTTCCCGTTCTCAAGAAATATTTGAAAAAAAAAACTTTAATGTCAAAGGGTTATTACAGGGTCGAGGACTATATGACGGACAAAGATGCATGGCCCAAACCAGAAACTACTACAAAATCTTCTAACATTTAGAGGACACATTTCAGATAGGAAAGCATATCAAACGTTTTATGAAGCAATCAGATTTGGATTTTATTATTTTTATTATTATTGTGAGCCTATACTGTCCCACTGCTGGGTAAAGGCCTCCCCCCACTTTTTCCATTCATCCCGGTCTTGTGCAGTCTCTGGCCATTTTTTCAAAAAGGAGTCAAGCTCGTCTCGCCACCGCCGGCGGGGTCTGCCGGATTGGATTTTATTAGTATTATTTTATTTTATCTAATCAAGCAATAGGTACATTGTCTGTCATTCAAGCTGTTTTGATATGTCTTCTTATAGAACTACGCATTATTGTGTATCTTTAAGATCTATTGTATTACTGTTTTGAAAAAATAAGTCCCGGCGAGTTTCTTGCCGGTCATAATAGTAATCAACTTGTATCATAATATACTAATGTAGTTCATTTGCTGGAAAAAATACTTTTAGGTGGGCCACTCCTGGAGTGCGATTTTTGAATCTCACCAAGTGACTAATTCTCACCGATGTGAGTGATTTCCGAAAGTTCGTATTTTTGAAACTCATCGGTGACTTACATTTGTCATACCTATGATATCGATTTACGAGTGCCCCTACCCACTCGTAATTGAAATCACCATACGATTGTTTTCGATTATGGATAGGTATAGGAAGGATGGAACTCTCTTATAGGAAAACGGTCGAAAAAGTGTCCAGCGGTAAGCACTAAACAATAGTTCCAAATATCTCCGGGTGGCGCTAGGTATAGTTCAGCACTTGAAATGAATTACCGATATTTAATACTTTTATGACTTTCTAAATAAAATTAATATTCAGAGTGTTTTTCATCTCCGCAAATAATTATTTTGGATTTTTTTTTTTTTTCAAAATTAATTCAATCAAATTTAATATCATTGTGGCGCCACCATCAGTTTATCGCCTTTTGACGGACACTTTTGTAACATAGAGATTTATATCCTTATTGTACCATCCATAGTTTTCGATAGTTGACGTATGTGACATCTGCCAAAAACGCCAAAGTATTTTTTCGGAAGAATTAGCAGCGGGGCTCGATTGTGACATTTGTGTTTGCGACGATTTATTGAAAATATAAAAAAACGGCCAAGTGCGTGTCGGACCACGCATAATGGAGGGTTCCGTAGCTTCAATGGAATAAGAACCAAACTAATGCCAAAAGGTCGTATCTGATGCCTATTCAAGATTTTTTTTTGGAAATAACTCAAAAATGACTTAACCGATAATGTTCAAAACAATTTTCGTAGAAAGTTTGTGATAATGCGCATCTTCTCAAATAATTTTTTTCATATTTTTTGGACATACAGTTCAAAAGTTACACATTTTTTTTTACTTTCGGAGCGATTATTTCTGAAAATATTCACGTTTTCTTTGAACAATGAAAACTCAATGTTAATTTTAAAGACCTATCGATTGATGTGCAACATGTTGATATTTGGTAAAAAAATAATTGAAATTTAGTTACATGTATAGAGCGCCCCCCCACCCATAAAATTTTTTTTTTCAGCAATTTTACTACATTACTAAATAGCGGCATACAAAATACACATTATGTCTAAATTTTATTAAGATACGTCTTATAGTTTCCGAGTAAAAGGGCTGTGACATACGGACGGACGGACGGACGGACAGACGGACATGACGAAACTATAAGGGTTCCGTTTTTGCTATTCTGGCTACGGAACCCTAAAAATGGCAAGCCTGGAGGAGTACATTATGATGAAGATGACGGACACGGACAGCGACGAAGACGACGACGTTCCTCACCGTCAACATAATCCAGCTGCGGTAGGCGTCGCAGAAAGAATTCATCACGAGCAAGCGTTTGCTATGTCTAATGCGAAATTTAAAAAATATTATCGGCTTACGAAACCATTGGTAAAATTTGTAAAATTGTAAATTTGACATTGTAAAATTTCTGCATGTTGGTAAACAGGGTGTGACTTTCAAAAATACGGCTTTTGGAAAATGGTGACATAAAAGTTATCGGTGACAATTTTAGTCACCGGTGACTTTGATATCACCAGTGCGATTCAACAATCGCACTCCTGATTTTTTACTGTTTGAAGCACCGGCCTAACCATTAAACCAAGTGACTGCGTTTCAGAGCAAATCAATGTTGTTGTCACTGACAATGAAAAAAAAGAAAATTAATAAAAATTAAAAATGTTTATTGGGCTAGTCTAGTTCAGTTATTTGTATGCGCGTGCTAGCTGCAGTTCTTTTGCAGTAATTTAAAACGTTCGTTACTGGCATTGCATTTAGTAGGAGAGCCCATGACACTGAACCTAGTTCGATAAGTCTCCTAGATGAGATATATATATAATTAGACGCGTCTTTAATAAATTTTTTGAGCATGAGAAGTGAAATAGTCTGTATAGTATTATTATTATTATTAAAGTGAAACTTTTATTACATCGCCTCGATTTTTTTCGTTTAGTTATTACACGATTAGTTCAGAAATCTTACACATGTCCTACGTATCTAACGTAAAATAATATTTAGCTAAAGAATAACCCAATATTTGTTGAATAGTGAACTTTCTCGCTAAACAAAGCAGTAAAGCTTGAACACAGTAAAACATGGGCACATAAAGTAACAAAAATAAAAATGTTATTGAACATATTTCAAGGAAATTTTTATTGCATTTATTTACTAGACTAATAACCATTTTTACAAATATATACAATTATTAAATTTGCTTTCTATATGCCATACTGCGTGCTCGGCGTCGAATCCGGCTCATTAAGTCTTGCACAGCACTATCAGGATATCTTTTGCAAGCCCATTTCCATTTGTTTTGCAATTCAGCTGCCGATTTAACTTCTCCGCCTCCTTTTTTTAGAATCCCTTTCATAATTGACCAATATTCTTCAATCGGCCTCAGTTCAGGACAATTTGGAGGATTGCACTCTTTAGGTACCACTGCGACATCGTTATGTTTATACCACTCAACTACTGCTTTAGAGTAGTGACAGCTCGCAAGGTCTGGCCAAAATAATGGCTGTGAGCTATGACTGCGTAAAAAGGGCAGTAGACGCTTTTGCAAACATTCTTTTTTGTAGATTTCACCGTTTACTGTGCCTGTTGTTACGAATGAACGACTTCTTTTACCACAACTACAAATAGCTTGCCATAAAATAATTTTTTTTGGAAACTTTGATCTCTTTTTTATCTTGCAATCTTCTGGGGCATCCTTACGATTCTTAGAAGTATAAAATTCTTGCCCCGGTATCTGCTTGAAGTCTGCTTTGATGTACGTTTCATCATCCAATACAACGCATCCAAATTTTGTCAAGTAATTGTCGTACAACTTTCGTGATCTCTGTTTTGCAGACAGATTTTGCTTAGCGTCGCGATTGGGTGCAGCTTGTGCTTTGAACGACTTTAATCCAGCTCTTGACTTAGTTTTCTGTACATATGACTGCGACATTTTGACCTTTTTTGCGACATCACGGGACGATAACTTCGGATTCGCTGTAAAAAGTCGCAAGACATGGGCTTCTTTTTTTTTATCCTTTGCGCCTTGCTTACCTGCACTTCCCGGCTTGCGATCTACTGTCAATCGTTCTCGGAACCTTTTTAAAACTAAACATACGGAAGATTGCGGTAATTTTAAAAGTTTTGCTAATGCCCTATAACTTAAATGAGGATTTTCAGTATGTTTGCGCAAAATAATTTCACGTTTCTTGTGTTCAGAGCTCGCCATCGTGAAAACAAATGATCAAAGTGGAATGCTGTCATAATAGTTTTTATTCAGGATATCAAATAGTTTTTATTTATAATACTAAGAAGTTTCCATATTGTATAAATAAAAATATATAAGCATTTACTTGTGCCCACATTTTACTGTGTTCAAGCTTTAGGTGCCAATGCCAACCTTTAAGAAATTGTACGACGATAAATCTCTGAAAGCTCACACCTTTTCAATAAAACATGGGGCGAGGGCTTACAGACTTGTTTTGTGAATACAATTACCCTATATTTTGCTTTTATTTCTTTGTTTACATCATCGACATATAATACCAAGACGAGTAAAGGCAAGCAAAGTTCATGTGAAAACACGACCCATTTTCACGTTTACAAAACTAAAATGTCTTATGTCTTACGAGTATTAACCAATCAAGTACTCATTCTTTAAGCATATTTTTTTGTGTTAACCCTAATTCTGCAAAGGTTTCATGCCATTTCACCAATAAGAAAAGTTGCCGTGTTGTGAGTGGTCGAAATCAATTTGACAATGAAGTTTAATTGGACAGGAGATACTCAAATGAAATAACTGAAATGTCAAGTTAACGTATATTAAATACGCCTAAGTTTGACGTGGTTGGATTCACGTAATAAATAATAATGCAATCAATTAACAATTTATTTTTTAGTGCATTTTTCATTACTTATGTAATATACGTAAATTTAATCGTTCTTGGAATAAGGAATAATATGAAAACCCATAATCATCTTTCATTTATTTAATAAAAGTGCTTAATTACAATATAGAGACTTACATACTACAAAATAAGCATAAATTAACATAAAATAGTAAAGATTTTTAACTTTTTTACAATTTTATAAATCCGTTACATTAGTAGGCTTAGAAAATTAGATTTTTTTGAAGAATTAATTCCCAGCAGGCTTGCAATCGTTTTAATATCTTCACGTGGTCCTAAATGTATGTGATCTGGATTTGCCCTATCCCAGGAGGTGTGCATAACTTTTTAGCGAAATTTTTGCTCTTTGTCAGTTTTTTGCTTCTAGCTCGGAAACGGTACGTCCGAAGGAAAATATCATGTATATCAATATTAAAGATGGTTAAATTCTACGTCGAATGAGCATCTTAACTTATAATTCAGTTCAGCGGTACAGCCTAAATCAAAAATTATAAAACGGGAAAATGTCTCATTTATTTGAAAAACTAATATTTTGACTTACATACCACATATCTTTGAAACAGATGACTCCTGTTGAAAAACCTATAGAATAAAAGTTGGAGAGAATACAATTACACGATATATTGACATCTCAATTTTCAAATTCAGTCAGTTTGAAAGGCTAAATTTGGCATGAATTCAAAATCGGTTTTTTTCTAAATCCTACTAAGTTGCATATTTTCCATAAATATGATGTGTGAGGCTTACATTTAATCCATTGTTACAACTAAGAACATTTAAGTGCAAATTTCTAAAACGTAAAAACGGTAACGTAAAATCAGAAGACTATTTATACACCGTGTTTTTTTTATTTCCGGTAATTTCAAGGGTATATTTCTGAGCTTAACTTAAGTTTATTTCTCAAAGACGCCAGTGTCATAATTCGCTCCAGTTCTGAGGTAATCGATATTTCATTTATGTCTTTCTAATTGTGTAAACCTAGATGAAATTATTTTTTTACTCTGAGCACCCGCTACAAAATGATGCGCCTGTGTGTTAAGCCAATACAATATGCTTCCTGTGTATCTCAGGCTGTTAATTTTTGAAATGGAATTACATTGACATGTCTAGTTTTCAATTCTTTGGTTTAGGGACCGATTGTGGAGTCAATCAGTAACTGCTGAACCTACTTAGATGAAACTATGTATAGAGATTGAGATAGTTTGATTCCGTAAAAAGTACATAAAAAGTAGTTTTCATCCAAAAATACCAACTCTTAAGGGGCTGAAAAGTGGGTAAGAAGTTAGTATGAAGAGTTATAAATATAGTTAAACCGATTTAGATAGGGCATCAATGTTACTCTGCGTCCGTAGGAAACACCTTAGATAACCCTACACGTGATCCCCGGGTGGTGCTAAAAGAGTAACAAACTTGGCAGCTGCACTGTCCCATCGGGACCTCGCAGCACTCACTGGATTTCCCTTATCATCTGCTTTCCCACTACTACTTACCCAGGGAAGAAATACCTATCTATATCCAGTGACATTTAGCCATACGATAAAAAAAAAACCGATTTAGATGAAATTTGGTACCTATGAAACTAGTTTGAGTTCTGGGGAGTTTTTATCCCAGAAACTATCCCTGAAGGGTGTGAAAAGGGGGCAAAAGTTATTTGTATGGGGAATCAATATCCACTGAACTGATTTAAGTCCATAGATAAAATTTGGTATGGAGATAGTTTAAGTTCTGGAAAAGGAAACAGAATAGTTTTTATCTTAGATGTTATCCCTTAAGAGATAACAAGGGGAGTGGATTACTATCTTTATACTAAGTTTCATCTAAATAGAACTTCAGCAGTTATTGATTGATTCCGCAATCGGCTCCTAATGTAAATAAGGTATATTAACTCAACCAAACAATTGAACATTATGACATGTCAATGAAATTTCGAACATTAATAATCCGAGATACAAAGGAATCATATTGTAGTGACTTAACACACAGTTACATGATTTTATAGCGGGTTCTCGGACTTAAAGAATAATTAAATGTAGGTTTACACAATCGGAAAGACAAAAAAAAATATCGATTACCACAGAACTGGAGCAAATTAGGGCACTGGCGTCTTTGAGAAATAAACTTAAGTTAAGCTCAGAAATATACCCTTGACATTACCGGAAATTAAAAAAACACGGTGTATAAATAGTTTTCTGATTCGGTACGTTTTAAAAATTTGCACTTAAAAATGTTCTTAGTTGTAACAATGCATTAAATGTAGGCCTCACATATCATATTTATGGAAAATATGCAACTTAGAGGATTTAGAAAAAAAAAACGATTTTAAATTCATGCCAAATTTAGCCTTTCAATGTGACTGAATTTGAAAATTGAGATGTTGATATAACGTGAAATTATATTCTCTACAACTTTTAGTCTATAGGTTTTTCAACAGGAGTCATCTGTTTCAAAGATATGTGGTATGGAAGTCAAAATATGAGTTTTTCAATTAAATGAGATATTTTCCCGGTTTATAACTTTTGATTTCGGTTGTACCGCTAAACCGAACTAAAAGATAAGTTGCTCAATCGACGCAGAATTTAAGCCTCTTTAATATTGAAATGGATGACATTTTCCGTTGGACGTATCGTTTTCGAGCTACAAGCAAAAAACTGACAAAGAACAAAATTTTCGCTAAAAAGTTATGCACACCTCGTGAGATTGGGCAAACTCGGATTACATGCATTTAGGACCACATGAAGGTATTAAAGCGATTTCCAGACTGCTGGGAATTAATTCCTCAAAACACTTTTTATAGATCTTATTTGCTTGGCCTATAGGGAGACCCTCTTGGTCTCAAGCAACATAATGTTAAGCAATTAAGGTTGATTATGGCAAAAAAAAACGATTATTTTTTAACTTTATTTATGACCAGACTAGAAAATAATAGCATACCTTCAATATAAATAGTTAAAATTCTCTTTGCTTCCTCGTTTTTTAGAACTAAAAAAATAACGCACGAGTTCGTTTATGTGTACTTTTTATTTTAGCAGGCTTAGGGAAATACAAAGATAAATTTACATTTTGTATCCATTTTTTTATACTACAACGGTAGCAAACAGGTATACGGCTCACCTGATGGTAAGCAGTTACCGTAGCCTATGGACGCCTGTAACTCCAGAGGTGTCTCATGTGCGTTGCCGACGCTTTCATATAAAAGAGGATCCACTGTGTTGACATCTAAAGGGACAAGAGGATCCCCCGTCGTCAACACACTGCATCCTCTGAGCTCTCTGGCAACCTTACTCACCGGCAGGAACACAACACTATGAGTAGGGTCTAGTGCTAATTGGCTGTAGTTTTCTGTAAGGTAGAGGTAGTTCCCCAGTCGGGCTCTGCTCTAGATTTGATAATTAAAGACTATGAAGTTATAGCATTCATTATTAATGAATAATAAGAGTCATACCTATTAGTCAGTTGTACTAGAAATGTCATACTGTATATCGAAAAAAAAAAACAAACTGAAAAGATTCTTTGTTAACAACGGAAACCTAACTGCTATTACTACTAGGCAATACTTATAAATGAACATTCATTTACTCAAATGAGTTATGTTTACTTTTCCAAAACTTATATTGCATAACATCGACCAAGTCCGTAATGTATGAGAATATCTATGCGTGATTTACTTACCAATGAAAAGAAATATCACCATCTTTGGCGCCTGTGTGGCTCCTGCACCAATGCACGGCACAAGCTGGCATTTTAATACCGATATATTACCGAAATTTCATGAACCGAAAAAACTTATATTTTGACGACATGACAATTTCAAAATGTTTGACATGACATTAGGGCACCGCTGTCACAAGCTCCGCCCACTTTGGCACCAGGAAAGTGGAGCCAGCAAGCGCCATTTTCAACCGACTTCAAGATTTCGAAGGAGGAGGTTATCAATTCGTCGGGATCTTTGTTTTTGCTTGTTTTTTTTGTTTTTTTTTTATGTATTTTCAGCGATTATTCCAAGACGGCTGGACCGATTTGGAAAATTCTTTTTTTGTTTGAAAGAGTATAGTTCACAGTTGGTCCCATTGTAACCAGGTCAGGATCTGATGATGGGATCCTGGAGAAATCGAGGGAACTCTTCAACTATTATAGGCACACTTATAGTGATTTGAGTATTTTTTACAGCAGCTTGAGCATTTCCTTTTGGAAAGGTGGATGCTAAGTGAAGTCGGTTCTTTTTTGTTTAAAATTATATATCTATGAGTGGAGCACATTTTGAGCGTTGATTACGCTTCCTTACTTATTATTCTTCCAAGGTTTACATCAATGTGTCCATAACTTGTTATTTACAATATTTAAATATTGCGGTGTACAACGGTTTATTCTCGTTACTGATGTCCTGCGACCAAGTATTACTTTTAAATAAATAAAAAATAACCCTTTAAAACTTGAATGTTTATAACTTACGCATTTTCCTTAAAGAAGGTACTATGCCTACTTGTGATCAGAGGTTTGGCAACAGTGAATTTCAAAATCGTTTCAACCGTCGGTTCATTTTTGTTACGATTTTAACATCAAACGCCGCCATTTCGTGATACGAGTAAGTACCTAAACTTAACTAACAGTTGACTAACACTCGCCATATCGTTCATCGTTTGACGATTTCCTTAGCGATGTTTATTTTATTAGGCATATTGTAAGTAGGGATGCGCGATTTCCAAAACATTCAATACTTTTCTAATTTTCACGATTCAGACACATCACTTTAAGAAAATATATTTTATAATTATTTTTACATGTTTTTAAAGTGGGGCATTCCACTCATATAATACGAGTAGCATGTTATTCAATCAAATACAAACATTGAAAAAATAATCAACCCAGCAGGACTTGAACCTTGCATCGATACGCCTTACCGGGGCTCGATCGCTTTACCAATTAAGCTATGGGTCAAGTTACTAAGTTGACGAAATTCTCAATGCCTTCAATCATCTTTTTGCATTTATTTTTTCAATGTGTTCAATTATTTGATTCAGTATTTGATTGAATAACTTACTAAATATATTTTATTTTTAAATGTGATACTGACCTATATATTCATACCAATCATACCCCGTGAGCAAATACATAGTTTTTTTTTTGTATTACTACCCACATATTATAAGTAGAATTTGTTAGGAAAGAGAAATGTCGTAGATTGTCTGGGGACCTATACATTCTACGACACTTTTCTTTCCGGACAGACTCTACTCTAAAATAAATTCAGTAGCTAGTGAGTTTTGGTTCGAAGCTGAAGAAATATTAACACATGATAATATTCATAATTCATACCTCATACCTTTTATATGGAATTATACAGGTTCATTGTTCAATGATTCGTCTATTTTTGTATTCTGTACACAATCATTTTTTACTGAAAATAAAATATAGCAGTTTAAATTTACACAGCACTTTTTCATACAAATAAAGTAAATTGTGCCTTAACATTGAACATGGTTTACACCTGTATAGTATCCTGAAACCAATCTGGACCAACGGAGATAGTGAGACCTGAAGACTCAGTTGGCGATCTTGGTAGAGGATAATCCGTTAATCACGCGACTGACTCACGCCGCCTACCAATAGATGGCGCAGCGGTCGAGTTAAGATGTCGCTAACGATAGTTCATCGCAGAAACATGACCCTCGGCGCCTTGCCGATAATTATTGAAGATTCGCAGTAGGGAGATAACCAGAGATAACTCAGCGCACGCTTGGTGCCTTAACTTCGATTAAGCATTCAAGTGTCGACGAGCTATAAAACCCTTACGGACCGAATATGCGCCCTCCCCTCGTTGGGTTATATAGGGTCCGTAAGCGCTTAAATTGTAACCTAGAAGTAGTCGCGATAAAACATTATCTTGACTCGCGGCTTTTCGTCTTCGTCCCCCGCATCGCCGCACTATAACTGGTCATTAAGTTAGAATTATTTTATTAGTAAAACTGCCAAAGGAAACAGTGAGGTGATGAAGTTATATTTTTTTTGCTTTTGAAGTAATTAATGGAAAAAAAAGTAGGTATGTAAAGTATGCCAAAAAAGAAAGTGTAAGTACCACGCACCATAACATGTTACAAGTTAGTCAAGTTAATAGGTTAGTAATTTATTGGTCATATTTAATTTTTGTCCTTAACATTTTCCGTAAATGGTTCCCACGTAATACATCCACCAGCATCTTTTAAAACCTTGAGATGTATTCATTAAGGCAGTTACAGTGTCTGTATTAAGCTTATTCCGATCATCACTCATCAGTTTCAATTCTTTTTAGGGAGCCGAATATCCTTTCTACAGATGCATTGGAAAAAGGTAAAATTAAAATAAGGGAAAGAATAGTTTTCAAATTTCAAACTTTTGGTTTCTCGCCAAGGTTTTGATAGTAAAAAAACTTCTTGTGTTGACAAGTCATGTTCGGCTTGGTCAAGCAGTGAGTGCTCCCTCTATTCTTGTTCCAGTTCTTGCATATTAATCTTATGGAAATCGGTTCAGCACTTGTGTCAGGCTTTGCATATTAATTTTTTCGAGCGTTTTTTGGGATCCACTACTAGCTACTATATCTAAAATTGGGTATGTAAAGTCGAATCTGATTGTTATCTGTTAGACAGATTCAGTTGTCAATTTCCGATTCCGGTGGATTTTTTTGCTTCCTGTCTCATTTCTGTCAAGGATTCCTGAGCAGCAATTCCCAAGTAAACATCTTGTGAGGGTAAAAAGTGTCAAGGTTTATCAATTATGTAAACCTTATTGCACACGGTAGAAAAATATAAGATGGTGGACTAGGTACTACATGAATGGGTTTAATTATTATATTCTATGGTTTCTTTAGTTTTATTTTATATTAATTTAGTTGATAGTGATTGTTTGAACAAGGTGGCCAACGGATGACTTCAGTCTGTACAAAAGAGGGGACCAGAACGTTAAAACATAGAAGAGAAATTCCAAGTAGTTTTTGGAAAAAATATTTCTGAGTGAGTTACTGATTTCGTCATTAATTCGCAAAGGGTCATCAATGTCTCTATTCTAAAATAGCTTATTAGAACATCATATTGTTACAAAACTGTCCACGCGTTGCTTTACAGATAGCCATCTTGTGGTAGCATACTGTTAATATTTCATGGATCTCCACTTTAAATAACTCCTGCATCTCAAGAGATCCAGTTCTGCAAGCAGCCTTTTATTCTAGCGGCACTACGACTGAAATAAGCTCCGAAGTTTCTTAAAAGATCCTCGACTGATTTAGGTAGCTTTTTGCAGGCCTTTGATACTGCTAAATGAATTAACTGGCGGGTGCACTTCACACAACCTATCGATGGATTTTGTTCTTTAAGCTGCGTGGACATCGAGTTAATCTCAACCTACATAAAATTAGAGAGTCCGGTAACGATTTCAAAAACGAAAATTGCTAATAATGAAATAACGCACATGAGTTGCATTTGATCATAGTAGTTTATGTAACTATTACGTAATAAGGCCTAATTACGTACATTTGCATACACTGCTTTATCTAGACTCATATTATTTATCCTAAATGCCGTATTCCGAAACCTTAGAATGGTCGCCATTGCACCGCCATGGCCAACTCGATTGTACCGGCGGTCGCGCGGGCGCGTGTCGGCGGCCGCGCGGGAGCGTGCAGGTGTACATTATGTTATCAAAACTCATAACACATCAATATTTGAGCATGTAAAGTTAAAATTACGTTACTGCCACAGATAAAAAGCTTATCATAGTAAAATCGGTTGTGGTAATGCTAGCCATTGCCTACCGTTTTCGAACACGTTTTAGAGAACTTACAATGTGAGTGTAGATAAAACAGGTTGAAGTCTTGTTGTTGCAAATAAATACTTTTGGTACACATTTATTTAATATTCGAAAACTCAATTCTTTCAGAGCTTGTTTAGTGAGGACGTTGACTCGTGCAAACTAGTCGCTTATTTTTTTGTTATTATTTGTCATGTCCTCCAATACGTTTTATATTATCCGATTAAAGCATAACGCCAAGTTTATTTCAACATATTTTTTAAATAAAATACTTTAATACAATCCCAAAAATACCACCTAAACTTAGGCAATTAAAAAAAATGCTTTAGGTAAACATATTCTTGCTTAAAAAATATGTATTTTTGATGGCAATAACGTTAATGACCTAGGGAATTCCTTCCGATATTAAATTTATCGACAACTGAATACTTATTTCAAAATAAAATTTCATATTAACTTTTAAGTTCACCGGATAAAATAGAAATTAACTAAAATATGCTGATTACTACCCATCAATGTTACGTATATATTTTTTAGGAATTTTAAAAATCAACTTAAACAACTAAATATTTTTTATTCTTAACGATTTCTTACACAAAAACTTATTTTAATGATAAGGACCGTATCGTTTATTATGGAAACAAGTTTGTAATAATCTCTATGAAAAAAATATCAATTTTTTGTGTCGTTTGTCATATCTCAATCTATAAGATATATAGTCATTTATCTGATCTTGAGATAAAAAATAATATAAATCTATATAATTTCCATGATGAAAGGTCAATCGAAAAAACAACGACTTTCAATTGTGACCAAATACTGCAAAGGTTCGAGAATAAGCATGAGAAAAATTGCCGTAGAAGAAGCAGTGAGTCTGAAAGCCGTTTACACTACTATTAAACGGTTCGGCATGCATCATAGTTTAAAAGATTTGCCTGGTCGCGGCAGAAAATGTGGCCTTCTACGTCCTGTATTGGACAAGAAGATATGTGAACAGTTTGCCAAATTAAAGAGATTTCTATTCGGGATTGTGCGAAGAAATGCCATACATCTATGGCAATGGTTCAGCGAGCTAAGGAGCGTAACTCGCTTGTAACCTATAGAAAGCAAAAACAGCCAAAATGCAGCAAAACTCAGGAATCTTTGGTCAAATTTCGAGCTCGGAATTGACGACCAAATTTTAAGTAAAAATTTTCAATGTATTATCATGGATGACGAAACCTATGTAAAACTTGACTACAAAACCCTGCCTGGACCGCAGTTTTATCCGTGCCGAAAGGTAGAGGTCCCAAAAAATGATAAATCCTTTTTCTCTGAAAAATATGGACAAAAAGTTATGGTTTGGCAAGCTATTTGTCAGTGTGGGATAAAAACGTCTTCGTTCTTCGTAAAGGGTAACCTAAATTCCGAGATTTACAAGAAAGAATGCCTTCAAAAGCGAGTAATGCAACTCGTTCGAAAGCACAGAGATTGAACATTATTCTGGCCCGATTTAGCTGCATGTAGTGACATGCAGCTACCAGTCTTGTACATGACGAGCGTAGTGACATGGTAGCAAAAGAATGATGTTGCATTTGTTGCGAAAACGTTAAATCCGCCGAATTGCCCTAAAATTAGACCCATTGAGAGATTTTCGGCTCTGACGAAGGCAAAGCTAAGAAAACAAACTAAGCCAACAGATAACATCGAGTAATTCAAAAAAGAATGGATCCGTACCCATAAAACTTTCTACCCTCTTGGTGTCCAAAGGTTAATGAAGAACGTCAAAAGTAAAGTCAGAAAACTGGCAAAGGGAACCAATCAATAAGAATAAGTAGCTCTTTTTATTATGATTTAAGATACAACAATCGAGTGTGTTTATTAGTTTTTTTTTCTGTAATGTAGTTTGTTGACACAAATTTATTTTATTTGTTTCCATAATAAACGATACGGTCTTTATTCAATCAATTTCCATGCAAAATAAACTGAATCCAAGAGTGCCTTGTAACTAAGGCCAATTTAGGTAAATTTTATGACATGTAACGAAGAGGCACCACTACACCATTTTTCATTCAATCAATTATATACCTTATGTCGGTAATAATAAAGTATTTTATCTTGTGTTTATTACTTCTAATCCCATAGAAAAATTGATACGCATTGTTTTCATATAAGTAGGTACTTAGATGAAAGAACTTGGATCTATTGAGTTATGGTATATGGAAATTCGAAAATCTTAAAAGTAGAACTTTATAGAAACTTTCTAGGAAAACTATTTTGAACTTGATAGGTTGAATACTTTTTGAAATAAAATTACAAAATAATTTCTGAACTAAGTTTGTAATTTAACCGTATAAGCAGGTGTTTATTGTACCTGTAATTTCTACAAACTCACAATGAAATGACGTGCTTTCAAATAAAGTAAAAATGGTGAAAATCGGTCCACGCAATAAATAATTATCCCATAAAAATCATCTTCCATACTTTAAGCTCGCGCGCAATAGTTTACTTAATTTGCCGATAGATGTCGCTGTACGTGGAACGCTCATATCATATCCTACATGGCGGTGTTATTTTAACTCTTAAGTGGGGACACTTACTGTGACGGACGGAAAACTACGGAACCCTACACTGAGCGTGGCCCGACACGCTCTTGGCCGGTTTTTCTTCGATAAGCTCGTAGTCCTAAGATCTTCATTGAGCACTTTTTTCAGGGTAATTCTGGTTAAGCCCCTCTCTAAAGCCATCAATTTCTGTTTCCGGACGGGATTTCTTTCAATGCGCGCCTTGATTGCTGTGATGACTCCTGGAGTCCTAACAGAACGAGATCTGCGCGGTCTTTTTTTGTCATCTACAATAGTGATTTTCAAGTTTTGGAGCAGGACGAATATTTTGCTCGGCGAATGGCCACCGTCCTACTCTGTCCTCTTTGAGTGTCCACTCCAAGACGATAAATCCATATGATGATTATATTTTTGCGTTTTATTATTAATTAAACAATAGAAACCCGTATGACATTTGTATTTTTTTGTTCGGAGTTCTAAATTTAAAACTATGTGCCAGTGACAGTATTTAAGGATCGACTAGGTATATTACGACTTTATCAACATATTTGGTGTAAGTCTGATTTATTGGAAAAGAAAACTCATCTTTCTCTGTCTCAAATATCTTAAACATAAGTCTATTTACTGTCGGTGAGCTCTAACAGTTTCCTTTGGACACATGATAGCAACCATATTATTATGATGTAAAAGACCATTTTTCACGACAACTTTAAATACACGATTCAATAGCTTTACAGGAACAAAATTGACCATAAGTCATATACATAAACTAAAACTAATAATCATTAGAATGGCATTTGTATTTTTTTCTAGCATAATTACGCAAATGAATACACGATATGAAACCTTTATATTCCATCCCGCTTTGCTTGTAATTTAGTTACGGAATAAGTAATAGTATTTAGTGCCTTGAACAAAACCATCGTTATAAAGGAGATCGTCAATTTTTGTTAGGTGATCTGGCCCAGATTATTTAGGACCGTTTAGGAATGATTCTTACCTTTAAAAAATCGTCATAATTTCTAGTTCAGGACGGTGGTTGCGAAATCGAATGGGAAAATTGAAAAATCATGCATTTAAAACTTGAATCTGACAAGGACAATATTTGAAAGCGTGCATGCCTAAGATTTATATATAATTGTAAAAAAAGTACCAGTTTCTTAAAGAAAAAAGCGGACTTAAAAACAAAACGGGAATCATGATGAAATAATAAAAAGTCATGTTTTGATCGTATTTATAGTTCCTGTATTTCGGTAAACAAAGACGGCTGTCAAACCATCGTTGATACTATTAAGTGAACATTCCTAACACCTATTGCGAAGGGATAAGGTTTACCACCGTTAAGTGCGATACCACTAGTATCTGACATTGTAAAATTTAAGAAAAGATGCGTTTCGTTATCGAAGGAGCATGATTTTATGCCATTATGAAACCCACTTTTAATATTCAAACTCCGATCAAAAATGCAAAAATACGCATTTTCAATCTTTAGGCGTTTTAATGCAGTCGATTTCTAATTTAAACTTCCGTATTTGTAGGCTTAGATATTATTTTAATATTACAATGTTCTAACTTACCGAACAGTATCAAAACGCAGATTATGTAACGGTAGACATTGACAGTGTCAAACCAAAAACAAACCCGTTTCATTCCAGGTGATGTTAAACTTTATGTCAATGCCATAAGGACGTTAACGACTTGTCTTGCTGTATTTTAATCGCGGAAAGATCAACATAATATTTATTTATTTAGTATTTCTAATTCCCGTTTAATTTTTTTGTAATATTTTGTCTACTTAATAATAAAATGAGTATTTATTTTACATTGGAGTACAAACTGTATACGGTTTATATCAGGTGGCCCAGAATTGACGATCTCCTTTGATGACAAGTGTCAGTGTCACTAATCGATTTGCCTTATGCAAAAAATCGTGAGTAGCAATAACGATTTCCTAGCGATATCGGATCGGTAATCGGTTGGTGTAATAATCGAATCACCATAGTCTGATGACTATTAATGCCAAATATCATGTGTCAAAGGAAAATGAACTGTTAGAGGTCACAGTCTATAATTGAAAAAAAAACCTTTTTATAAGGATTTAAACAAACTTGCAAACGAAACACTTTAGTTACTTTTTATATGTTTACAAACAAAAAAAAATATAGTACGACGCGTCACAAACGTGGCACCGGTCTCTTACATGGACGTCATTTTCGTTCAAACGTTCTTCCATTGTATCAATCGCATTGTAAAAGATGTCTCTTTTTAGTTGAAGTGGCAGGCCCAAACCCGATATATTTTCCTTCAAAACGACCATCTAAAAATAGGAAATCAATATAACACCTAAAAATTTCGTTATTAAACAACTAAACATTGAAACGCTAAACATGACGTAGTTTAATGGCAGGAGATACTTACTAATTCCAATAATCTTAATGGTTCTCATGTTTCTTGAATTTCATCATCTTCGTGGATATGATTGTCGTTCACGTAATCAATGAATTTCTTGATTAATGTAGAGACAATCACTCTTTGAGTCAATTCATGCAATGTAATATTGAACATTTTAAATATGTATAGGTAGGTTTTATATTTTAGATCTAATAATATTTTTAAATAATAAATTTATTTGTTGCACAAATATTTTGAAACAAAATCTTATAATTGACATATGTTTTTCTTCTAATATGATTTCGCCTTGTGTAAAAAGGTTGAATTCATTCTATTCTCATAATAACAAATCAATATCTGTTCAGCATTTTCAGATGGCTGAATGATGAATGATTTTTCTACTTCAACTAATGTAAAGTAAGTTTTTTTTAAAGCTTTATTGTCGCTAATCTGTTTCCTGTGACTACTTCAACCTCCTAGCCTTTGTTTAAATTATTTATTTTTACCATACTATAAAATCCAACATTCTTGTTAATAATACTGTTGAATACGATAAAAACGATTCTACCTATACTGTGTAAATATACTTTCGACAGCTTTCTTTTTAAGTTCTTCACTATACTTATTAATACTTGTACATAAGCGTTCTGCAAATAATTTTAGATCCTCAAGATTATCAGGTGTATTTAATGAATGTACTGATTTAAACTTACACGATTTTCACTCATTATTTTGTCAGCAAAGTGTACGCGATTACGTCCCGTTTTTGACAAAAAAAAAAGTATTTAATGAAGCTTTCGCTTTACGAATTGATGACACTTAGATTAAATGAATGTATCAATTACTTCTTACATTTCATTGTGGTATTTAAAATAGTAATGTGCAGCTTCCAACCATGTGCCCCATCTGATAATTGTTGGTTCTGGTGGTTGTGGGATATTGGGTAACAACCTTTTAAACGTGTTAAGTAATCCTCTTTGGTGACTTGAGGAACATTCACAGAAAACGCGACTTAATTTGTTTACAATTTTAACCAAATAAGGTACGCCATCAGTTAACAACAGTAAAACTTTGTGAGATTAATTAGCATCCAATACATTTTGGAGCAACTCTGTAACTAATTGCGATATTGTATCACTATTCGTCCAAGGCAACGCCTTACTTGTAATTAATGTGGCCTGCTCGGTTCGTCTTCAAGTTTACCAACTAAAACATTTGCAATTTGATCTCCTTTCGCATTACTCGTCTTGTCATCGGTCACATATATATATTTATTTGTCATTTCAGAGCGTATATTTTGCATGAATTCCTTGTACACTTTCAAAAGATAATGCTGTCTTATACGAGTATATGATTCAGAAGGTACGAATGAATTCTTGTATTATCCGTTGATGCAATTCTGTATAAATAAACAAAAATTTGGATTATCCAATTGAATCCAGGCAATGTTATACGTTGAAGAATTTCGTTAAGTCCATATAAAACTAATTATTTTTCATACGGCTGCCTTTGTGCGTTTGACTTTTCAAATACTTCTTAATATTATATTTCTTAGCTACGAAGCTAATCTCACATTTAGTACAAAAGATCTAAGATCCACGTATACGTAAATCCGGAGAGCTTTTTAATCAAGAATGTATTACATTTTCACGACACTGTTTTCTAGGCGGCATTTTACGAGTAATATTATTTCCACCGATTAATCTCTCTGAACGGACAAGACTTGTCATGTTATTTCAACGTCTTATTTATCTATAAAGTATGAAACCGTTATCTTCTTTAATCGACCTATACCTACTTCATACTGTATAATAGGTATGCAAGTTACATATTCATAAATTCATAATATACCTACGTTATCTCATAGTCATAACATAACTACTGTCATAAGAAAATACAATTTATCGATAAAATAATATCGTGTGGAAGTCCCTACCTAAATTATATTCGTGCCACCAAAACTTCTGTGTCTGATTTTCATACATCATTTTTAAGCATGAAAATACATCTCGACTCATTTTCCAACGTATTTTTATATTTTACATCCTAGTTTAACATCGTTTTAATCAATAAAAATACTCTTTTCTACTCTTACTCTTTTCACCCCTAAAAGAAAAAATCACAAAACAGCTTTCAGGTTTAGGTGAATTATTTATAACTAAAATTTAAAACCAAAAAGTCTTCCACTTATGCAGTTAAAATAAATTACCTTTCAATATATCTACTTATACAAACAAAAGTTGATTGAATCGAAAAAATATTTATCTACACTCACATTGTAAGTCCTCTAAAACGTGTTCAAAAACGGTAGGCAATGGCTAGCATTACCACAATCGATTTTACTATGATAAGCTTTTTATCTGTGGCAGTAACGTAATTTTAACTTTACATGCTCAAATATTGATTGATGTGTTATGAGCTCATAATACTTCTCGGGTCATAGGTGTAGGGTTGGAACCGGTGGTAGTTTTTTTTTCTCTGACGTTCTAAGTGCATTGTAATGTGCCTAAATTGAAGAATACACATCTTTTATCTTTTTAAATACGACTCAACCGAGCAATGCTCAAAAATATATTCGTGAAAGGTATTAGGTACGTGATTCCCTTCAGACTACTACTTACTAATTAATTACTCTATAGGATAAATTGAAAAACGTGCCCTGATAATTTCAACTTTCGAGCGCTTACAACTAAAGAAAAAAACACTAAATAAAGGAAATAATCAATTAATCCCACACAGTAGTTTGCTACTATTTTCACATAAACTTAGTTTATATAACAAAGATATTAAAATCTAGCCCTTATATTTATTAAATTAAAAAAATACCTATATCTTTTCTTAAAAAGTTTCAAGCATCAGAGTCGAGCAGAGCTCGAATTTCAAAAATTGTCCCCCAGCCCGTGGAGTGAAAAGTTAAGTAGTACCTAAGTTGTCATCCTGTAGAAGCCAAAATCACGTTTATTCTGCATTTTCTACATGGAATACTACATATTATTGCCCGAGTCACCCAACATATGTTTAGAAATAGACACATAATTTTAAAAACTAAAGGCTCGTTAACTCACATAATTTCCTTGTACCTATTTATTGCATTATTATTCAAAGTAAACTTATTCCATTTACGGAGACTAGGGATCGAAATTATAATTTCTGCTACTGGTTTGAGTATTGCACTCGGAAAATATTCAATTTAAAGTTGAATTGATTTAAAAGCAAGCATCGTGTACTCCAATTTCCATTCTATTGGCTACCGCTTCATACACTGTGCGCTGAGGCGCTTCTGATGTACTTGTATACAGCGACATGCAATTATGTCCAATCGAAATGTCTTGTTTCCCTGCATTCGGGATTTGCACTGTACTTGCATACATAGGTATGTGACATCCTGATTCTATTATGAAACGTAGTAGGAAACGGCAATCGAAACCTTAACCAAAACTGTGACCCGATAAAATCTGTCCAAACATTTTCATTTACTTTTTCGAGTTCAGTGACAGTGACAGATTGAACTTCGTCACTAAAGCCTGACCAGAAATATATGATTATTTTCAAGAGGGCGCTATTATTCTCATTTATATGGGAACAGTCATAGTGCGTGTTTTTCTTTATGGTATAGTGTCACTATACCTCTTGATTTGTCACTGATTTGTTTACCTGTCAGCTCTGATGTTATGTTAATTTGAAAATTGTTTCACAGCGAAATAGTATCATTTCCCGAGCGTATTATTTACATCAGTTTATTATATACACTATTTACAATGCTTCGCTCTTGAATATGGATAGTTTTGGGATTTTTTTGTGGTTTATTATTTAATATTCAACACTTTATTTTTATTCAAGTAAACCGTCTCAATGACACTTGACAACAATGACAGCCTATCACATGCATTCACACTTGCACATCATTCTGTCATTAAAATGATTGCCAGTGTAAGAAATTAGTTCCAATGAAATTCCGCAACATGGCGCATGATCATATATTTCTGGTCAGGCTTTAAGCCGTTTATCACACTGGTGCCGCAACCGGATGCGGCGACGGTATGCAAGCGTGACAGCGCTATACACAGGTAGAGCAGCCTATCTTGCTCGCTGGTTTGCCACTCTTTTTAGTTGAGTACATGCATGAATTTATTTTATTTTTTATTTAACTGTTTACATTGTTTTAACACTAGGAAAAACAAAAATTCGTTCAAAAAGCTTTTCGTTATTTAATAAAAAAATATTGAAAATCTTAAAAGTTTGAGCGGTTGAAACGCTCATAATTTTTGGCGCGAAAATGACAGATTGTGATGACGTCACATCTCACAAAATTTTATAGGTTAAAGGTTGAACACGCCAAAACTTGGGCACGCAAAATTTGTTTTTAAACCAGTTTGAAAATAAATAACTACATTATGAATACCACATTTAATGACAAATTTAATGAATTCTAAAATCACATTTTTAATTTTAATTAATGTTTACACAGTAAGCCATAGATCGAACTTTTCTACGCACACGGCTCATAAGACTTTGCACCATCTCTTTAGAAAAGATTTTTGTCGCCCTGGTCCATATTTTTTGTAGCTCAGGGACGGATTTTACTTCTCCGCCTTTCTTTTTTAGAATTCCTTTCATAATACTCCAGTACTCTTCAACAGGCCGCAGTTCCGGACTATTTGGCGGATTGCATATTTTGGGTACCACCATTATCCTGTTAGCGTTGTACCATTCCATAACTGATTTTGCGTATTATCAACTGGCTAGATCTGGCCAAAACAGCGGTGGTGAGGCATGCTGTCTTATAAAAGGCAGCAAACGCTTCTGTAAACAATCTTTCTGATAAATATCGCCGTTTATTGTCCCGGTGGTGATAAACGAGCGACTTCTTTTACCACAGCTACATATTGCCTGCCAAAGAAGGTATTTTTTTGGAAATTGCCCTCATTTTTTTAATTCAAAATCTTCAGGATTATCTGTTCGAGATTTGCTAGTATATAACTCTTGACCAGGTATTTGTTTACAATCCAATTTTATATACATCTCGTCGTCCATCACCGCGCATTTAAATTTTGTAAGAAAATCTTCATAGAGTTGTCGCGACCGTATCTTTGCGGATAAGTTCTGTTTTGAGTCTCGATCTGGTGCGGCCTGGGCTTTATAACTCCTCAGTCCTGCCATCTGTTTCACTTTTTGGACATAGGACTAAGACATTTTCACTTTTTTAGCAACATCACGAGATGAAATCGTATGATTTGAGGCAAAAATCTTTAAAATACTCTTTCCTGTTTCTTATTCTTGACTCCATGCAACCCACCATTTCCTGGCTTTCTATCTATTGTCAAGCGTTCACGGAAACTTTTTAATACGTGACCAACGGTAGATTGTGGATATTTCAGCCTTTTCGCGATATCTATGTAGCTTAACATGGGATTTTTTACATGTTCGTGCAAAATGCGTTCACGTTTTTGATATTGTACGCTCGACATTTTGCCAACGAATAAATAAAAGAAAATAAAACTATCATCATTTTATAGCCCAGTTCCTTGTGAGAAAATTGTTGTTTCAAAAGTTTAAATATCTCCATTTTTCGAATAACTATAGCTATTTTTATATGCCCAAGTTTTGGCGTGTTCAACCTTTAGTATCAAGTTAGTATGAGGTTAGTTCCTACATCAGTTGGTGTTTCAAATATTTCAAAGTTATTTTCGCTTAAACCATGGATGAAACTAAAAAACCCTTATATACGGGTATTACCTAGTGCCAAAGTGCATGAACAATATAATAAGTGCACCCAATAAGGTGTTTTTTATCTGCCGAAAGACGTGATAACTTGTAAACCATGGTGAAAAATGATGAGAAGACTACGACTTTTTATTGCGGTGAAGATCGCTTCAACGTAAGTAAATACCTATTTATCTTGTTAAACCACCACCAACCACTCAGTTAAATTTGACAAACCGCAAGTCCTCGTCAAGGAGAAACGATACATTCCCCGGATGTTGCGAGAGGCAATCGAGATTAAAAAATATCCAAATTTCAACAGAGAGGATGGTTTTTCGGTACCACCAGCTTGGGATCCAGTTATTCATTTGGTTAAGGAGCAAGCTAGACATAGGACTGTGAGACCATAATGGTGGACAGTGTGGACACTAATAATAATTTAATACAAATTTAAAAAATTAAAAATAAAAATGAAAATAATAATTAATAATAATAAAATAATTTGTTTAATAATTTGTTTTGTAATAAAAAATAATTTGTTTTTATAAAGGCCCCTCCGGCATGTGCAAACACTAAATTTGTTTAATATTTAATATGTGGGTAGGTTTGCATATTGAGATAGTTTTTGAACGGAGGTAATTGTACATTTTTCCTCAGTCGACCCGTTGACCACGAACGCTGTAAAGTGTTTGAAACGTCGGGATGTAATTTAAACTCAATACACGCGATAAAATCCGTTTTTAATTGTTTTATTTTATTTATACCTAGTTAGAGTAATGTTGTGTCTACAATTATACATATACCTTAATAAAGTTACTTGCAAGTGTACTGCACTGGGAACGGTGCGTACCTTAAGAAATCATTATATAATGTCTGCTGCGAATGCAGAAGACGCTGGTTCGATCTCAGCCCTGGGTACCGGAGGCCTAGGTCACATTTTTTCTTTGTAAATTCGCCATCAGGTATATCGGTGTGGTCAAGGTGGTCACAAATATCTGAACAACGCCTATATTGTCAAGGCGATAAAGTGCATGTAGAATGATGGCGACTGTATATGACATACCTATACAAGTTTATAATTTATATTCTATGTACTGCTGCATTTTTTTTATACCTAGTTAAGGATTACCAACAATGGAGCCAATTTTGGAACAATGTAGGACCATATTATAACGATATTGTACCAACTACTAACATAAAGAAAAATTTTATTTTAAGACTTATTTTCTTGAACAGATTTGTAAAATAAAAATATGTATTCATTTCAGGTCGAAGAGGATACAGAAAATGACATTCAACATAAAATAATGAAGGAAAGTGTGGTAAAAGTTCCACTTCGATTAAAGAAAGGAGTTTTGCTACACTTAAATGCTATCTCTCTCTATCCGAGAGCTCTACATGTTGAAGCCCCACGCTACAGTAGACTATAGTTTAATATCTGTAATAGACAAGGTAATAATGGTAGGCTGTGGATAAGTTAAGTAAACATGCAGGTTGTGTTTAATAATAAAAAGATTTCTATTTTACATATCTTTTATTTTTATTCAATTATAGGGGTAGTAGGTAGGTAGGTAGGTACATGAAAGCAGCTAGAAAGATAGTGTTAGAAATAGTAAGTACTGCACATAAATCTTCATTAACATTACTTGATAGCAGAGACTAACTAGTATCTGCTAGTATCTGCAAATAATTTATAAAACTAACGATGTCCATTCAATAACTTGCTTGCTCTTGCTTCAGACTTGGCACCTTGGAGCCTCAAAAATTTCTTAGACGTTGCGTCTCTATTTAATACATATACTCTGTAATAGTACTACATATATCCTTGACCTTAATCAATTTAAGGCTAGTACCAACTGATGATAGTTTGGATTTCTTGCAATAATATTTGATGCTAGTTGTTGGTTGGTCCGCTGCACTGGTGTAGGCATGCCATCTTCCTAAAACAATATAATAAACTAATTAATATCTTTCTGTGGGGCTAGTGTATAAAATTTCCGATTAATTAAACTATATTGTTGTACAGTTATTATCAAATATACCAGAGCGACCAAGGTACTTAAAAATATCTTATCATGGACTTTATCACCGTGACAGGTGTTGTTCAGATATTTGTGACCATCTTGGGTGCTCCAATAAATCTGATACTGTACTAGAGTCATAGATTTATTATAAACACTGCCATATATTTGCTTTTGTTGTTTGTTTTTGTCTGCATTTGTGTCGTCATTTGTTAGTTATAAGTTAGCTGTAAGTTAGTTATAAGTTAGGTCCTCACCGAAAATCAGCGCCGTGGCTTGCTGCGGCATCATGCTGAGTAGGGGTCCCTTTTATCGTCCTTAATGTTTGTTACTTTTCCTTTTGTTCATTTAATTGGTGTGACGTTAATAAATGTATTTTCTTTCTTATATGGCATCAGTAATGCAGACATAAATGGGATTGGACATTTGGCATGTTTAATACAAAAAAAATCAACTATGCCCTGGCAAATAATTTTACATGACAATTATATAATAGCTCTAATAATTAGACCATTCATATATCCTTGTTATGTCTGAGGCTGGAATGGACACAAGCGCATAAGCAGCAGCGGTGGGTGACTCCATCAAAATATAGATTTTAATTAATCTATCTCGGGTAACCTAACCACATTTGCTCACAACACTAAGCTGACCTCCTACTATAAGATGGCTCTAGCCAGTCAGTTACTCTCCTTACAGAAATGAAAATCAAATAGGTATGTATCCTTACCCAAGTGTGCTGCACAATGTTTTCACTGTTTACAGATTTAACTTTTCCTTCTGTGTTGTTACAGTACAATTTTTGATTTGGTAGCTCCGGGGTGATTCTAGTATTCTAATTCAATATTTCTTCTGAAGTGAAGTCGCTATCAATGTTGGACAGTATTGGATTAGTGTTCTGTTTGTGTGGTGCTAATGATTGTCATTTAGGGGATTTGCCGGGAAAAATCTGTTTCTTAAGTTCTTCTGCTGATTTTTATTTAGAGTGGTGAGTAGGGTTTGGGGATATTCTTAGTGTGCTTAGGTTGTGCTTGGGGAAAGTTCTTTATCAGCAGTTTTTCGTTATCACCCCGGTGATTCTAGCTTTTACATATCACCATCTCAGCATACTTGCACATAGCCAATGGTCATGTTATGTCTATTGTAACATCATTTCAAGTACCTGTGATTCACAAAGAAAATAATGATTATAATTATGCAATAACTCTTCACATCTAAGATCACATCACATGCCTGTTACGGTTTTTGGAGTAGGTAAGTAATTTATATAAACGTAGGACAACAGTTTAAGTAGCAGTATCAAAATAAAGACAAGGTTACTTATAGGTTATTGTTTTGGATTTACAGTTTTAATCATTACACATAAGTAAGTAATAGATAAAAAGTTATAATTACCTTGCAGTTTTCGCTCCTTTCATCTTGGCAGGCATTAACATTGTTATTATTGGTGAAATACGACGACATCATAAATGCATTATATTCGGAAAATTGTCCAGTTGCGTCTTTACAAAACCGCTATCCGTCATTGTACCTGCGTTGTTGTGTATTATATTATTATAAATGAGAAATGGCAGCAGTGCTGCAGTATCTGGGTGACATAGTTGAGTTGAGGATAATGACATTGACTTGACATCAGCTCAGCACAAAAACTGACTGGACTGAGCGAGCGAGCGTTCGTTCAGATACTAAGCTTTAATCTAGTTATTACAGTCTATAATGCATATCCTAATCATCGGATTACATAATCTACCATTTACCAAACACATTAAAAAGTATAGTATCATCTTACTTATGCAAACTAGGTTAGTTCTAAATAAAACTAGCTTGACGTATTTGTAAGGAACCACTGGAGGACATTTATTTAAGAGCAAACTTATTGAAACCCAATGGAAACCTAGCACAATGCTTACCTCAAATTCTTCTTTAAGTGCCGATATTTGTATTATAACCGAAAAAAGCTGCTAAATCACCACAGAAACAATTATTAATCAGTTTTCGTCTAAATCCGGTGTCTGCCACGAACAAAATAACAAATCTGTCAAGTATGTGACGTCACGAGTACGTTCGACCAATAGCGTTGCGTTTAGATTATTAGGTTTTTGCGCGAAATTTTTACACTTTTTAAGTATTATTTTAAGCAAATAAATGTTAACTAAATTAAAAAAATGTGTTTGTAGCATAATATTATGGCAATAACATCGTAATAAAAATTTTTTCGTTAAAATTTAAACTTCATGCATGTACATTCACACATTAATTGCGAGCGAACCAACCGAACGAGGTGATTCTTCTTTCTCTACTATTTAATGAGCGCCAAGGCTAAATGTAAATATAGGTAGTTACAGTCGCCATCAGATATATCATAACGGCCAAGGTGGTCACAAATATCTGAACAACGCCTCTATTGTCAAAGCGATAAAGTGCATGTTACGATATTTTTGAGTACCTTGGCCGTTCCGATATATGTGATGGCGACTGTACAATGGTGGTAAATTTATACATAGTTTCACTATATTTTGCCATCAGGCGTACAAAAAATATGAACTTAATCCTAAACAATAAGGTATTTACTAAAAGATATAATTTGAAGATTAGCAAATGAATTCGTGTTCCATCAATTGTGTTTTAAGTGGCCCGATCACATTAACTAAATCTGCCTGTGGTTATAAAACGTTGAAGGTTGGCTTGTGGTAGCCATGCCCGGTTAGGTGTAAAGTTAGGTTAAATTATATTAGTAGGCTTGAATTGCAGCTCCTTGTTGTTTGGTAGTGGTAGTCATATCTTAAAATGCATTCCGGCGGTAGATTTAGATGCGTTATAGTATTAGTTCTGGAGAGAAAATTGGCGATGGGGCAGTAATCAAAGTCAGGTGCTCGGTATTCCTTCAAGAGCAGAACCGTGTCTCGTCGAAATGACATTGTATCTTGTATTTGTGCTTTAGCCCTAAGATGATTTGTATTACCGGGTCCTTATATTTGCTGATTTCAATATTTCTTCTGAAGTGAAGTCGCTATCAATGTTGGACAGTATTGGATTAGTGTTCTGTTTGTGTGGTGCTAATGATTGTCATTTAGGGGATTTGCCGGGAAAAATCTGTTTCTTAAGTTCTTCTGCTGATTTTTATTTAGAGTGGTGAGTAGGGTTTGGGGATATTCTTAGTGTGCTTAGGTTGTACTTGGGGAAAGTTCTTTATCAGCAGTTTTTGGTGATAGTGGTGTACTTTTGGTTTGTGCAGAAATCCTTAAAATATTTTTATGGTTTTTAGAAGATTGCATTATTTACCGTATTAGCGAAGCGAATAATGATTTTTCGGGTGTATTTAAAAATGTAAACAACGGCGACTATTGATAATTTTGATATCTTTAACGGTTCGTATAACACACAAAATACCTATTTCTTTTTAGTGTAGTTGTGGTAGTGTCTTAATCATAAACAAAAAGCATTCAATTTTTTTTAGCAAACTTACTGACAGCCTAATTGAACACAATCCAATTAGCGTATGACATAGTCTGGAGGAAAACGGCTTGTTTGGAGAAAAGTCGTCGACATCTCTTCTGAATACCTAAAACTGGTATGGATGTGTTGTCTCTAGTATACGTATTGACCGGTTTTAGTTTATGGAGGGGGGGGGGGGACGAGTCTAAAAAATGGGGGGGTGAGATTGCGTTTGACCGTCGTCTAAATTTGTCCACATTTCGAGTTCTATGAGACGGATCGGTTCGTGGAGATGTCATTTGAAAGATCATTAAACGATCTATAATTGTTTCTAAATAATCGTACTCATCACTTTAGTCGTTTACAAAATATTTGAAAAAATATGTTTTTTTATCGGGCATGTTTGCATATGTACTTACAAAACATGCTTATAACCCAAAAATTTATAATTTAACCGCAATTAATGTTATTATTAAATTTTATAAGCTTTCCGAAAACATAAGTTTTATTTGTATATACTATTATATACTTAACCAAATAATGATAAATTTTGTTCAGCATCGGTCGCTGCGCATCGTCATATAAATGGCGGCCGACTGTCGATGTCGTCGTATTATCATTATTTCTCGAAATCTATTTTACGGATCAAATCGTAATAGGTATAATTTGACAGCATTTTAAATGTACCTACTTTACTCGGTTTATTGAAGTCTGAGCTGCAAAATTAACAGTTGAGTTTTTTTTTAAAGAAAATGTAAGATTTTTACCTAATAGACTGGAGGAAACAGGCTTGTTAGGACAAAAGTCCTCAAAATCTCTTCTACATATCTAAAACTGGTATGGATGTGTTCCTCATCGTCTTTAGTATACGAATTGACCGGTTTTATTTTATGAAGGAGGGATTAGTTTTTATGGTTTCTAAACAACCATAGTCATTACTGATGACTATTGTTACTTAAAATCAATTATAGTACGTTTAATAATCGATGATGATCGATTCGAGATGTGAACAAATTTCGATGACAGTCGGCCGCCATCTTTCCCCTCCCTTTTTTTCGACTCGGGCCCCCCTCTATAAACTAAAACCGAGTAATTCGTATTCTGGAGATAACGAGGAACACATCCATAGGTACCAGTTTTAGGTATTTAAGATGTCTACGAAAATCGTGAAGGAGACGACTTTTGTTTCATTTTCCTATAGACTAACAGCTAACATGTTACTTTACCGAGCAAGATTACGTAAAGAGTAATGTCAATTGTTACTTCACCATTTAAACTGATGAAAAACAATCCCACAGCCCATTGCATCAGTAACAAACAGCTCAAACAATAAAGCAGGGAATGAACGAGGCAACTTCCGTTGCGGGGTGCACGATTACGCCGTTTCCGGTCGGCGGGCACAATGGTCCGGGCCGAGGAATATATACCGGACGTCGGAATATACTCGGATGTGAGGATGCCGCCATTATTAACAAATTACTGTGCTACTTTAGCAATCCCCATTCAAACAACGCAACTAATTGATTTAATGATATCAGTTTTTTTTAAAGTTTGTTTCTGAAATAAAATCACACCGATGAAAATGAAGAAAATGATACTTAATAATATTAGAGATGACACAACGAAATCGGAAGTCGTAAAACACTTTATTGAACTGAAAATGCACACAAGACAATTAAAATAAATAAGCAATATGAACAAAAGCCAACATATATTATATCTTTACGCAAAATATTTCAGCTAACCTGAGAGCAGCTGAGAAATTAAGGTAGGTATAGGTTTTATAAAACCATGATAAATTAAATGGGTGTGTAATGCTTTGTATACAAACAAAAAGTATAATATTTTCTTTTTGCATAGCAACGAATAACATAATTTTAATTTGTATTATTGGATTTCAATGCAAAAATACAAAATGCATAACAACTTTTTTTCATATTATCAATCATAACTTTATTCATATTTCAAATTATAATACTCCATTTGCATAATTTTAAATTACATAATAAACCAATAATTACATAATAGTTCAGTTTGCATTAAAACGAATACAGCAGAGCCTGAAATTGAAAAAAACTGAATATATATATATATCATAAGGAAGCATATTTAATGCAGTTTTTAAATATACATCATTTTAAGGCTTTTATCGTAAATCAATGAACTTGATAATCAACTTGAACCTCCGTAGCGTATTGACCTTAAAATGTATGTTGCTTATTACGAGCATTAGTGAATTTTGCTACAAAATTAAAAAAAGGAATAAAAAGAGAATCTAATTATTTGATTTGATTTGAATTTGATTTGTTTATTATAAGTAGACACACTACTATATATATTATAAAATAACTATAAGGAATAAAAAAACTCATTTTTCCTAACTTAAACATAAATATACATATTTAAACATAAATGTAAATAAATCTTAAACATAAATCGTCAGAATTGCAATAAATAGCAAGTTTACGTTCACTATGCCTGCGGACTCGACATTTAGAGAATGGCAGATCAATAATCGTTATGTCCGTTTGCCTGTCCGCGGCTTAGCTCTGTGATCGTTAGTATATACAAAGCTAGAAAGCTATAATTTGGAACAATATATCGCAAAATAAAACTTACAAGAAATTCAAAGAACGTTTGTATTCCCTTTGAGATAGTAAACGTAACGTTTTTTTTTATCAAAAGTGTGTAACATGTATTGTATGTTTATTAAACTAATAACGACATATAACTATATGTCGTTCTAAAAAAACCTTTTTCTGAGTGTTTCCCCTCAGTGCAGATTTTTTTATATCAAAAGAATACATATTCTGCACGACTGTTACATGGAAATGGATAATTAATCCTTATGATTATGACATATAACATTATGAATTTTGTTGTTACGAAAATAAACGTTTATTATGCTTTTCAAACGTATGCTAATTGAAAATATGAATTTTGTTTCTATAAAAATTGAACCGCACTCAAATTAAATGAGTATTAGGTTTTTTATTTCCTCGTAGTAGTCGTAAACAACACTATGTAATGCCTCGGTCAAAAGCGTTGTAGATTGATCGTGTCTTTGAGGGCCTTCTCTGACGAATCGGCTCTCAAACTAACTTGTCCATCTATACATTCTATACCAAACTTTACAGCCTCTGTAACAATGTTCTAAAGTTTGTGCGAAAAGAGAAGTGCTGTAGTTTAATACGGGAACTAATGAATTCTACGACATTTCTATTTCCACACGTACTCTAGAGTCTGGCCCTAATATCTTTTAACTGGCCTGGCTCCGTTTATTATGGTTTTCGCATTGTTCTCACCTTAATTGCAAAAACCAATAAATATTTAAAAGCAATACTGTGATCATAAATTGGAATCTGAAGAATCCTAACAAAAAACTTTACCATCTATTGGACAAGTGTAACATCACACAAGATATATCCAAATGGGCCAGTCGATTTAATAAGTATTTAAGGAGAAATTTACGTTTTTCTGAAATCAGCGTTCTACTCGTAGGGACTAACGGTCTAGGAAAGGGTCTGACGCTAACAAAAGTATTAAAAAAACACATGTTTGCTACTTTAAATAACTTTTTATTTTTAAAAAGGAACGGTTACTACAGTACTGTAAGTATTGCAGTCAAAAAATCAGTCTAACATATTAGGTGAGATTATCTGACGCATTTAGTACCATCTTAATTAAATAATTAACATTAAGGAATAATTTAGGTTTTTTTAACGTTTTTTGCCTAAATTTTATATTCATAAATATGGTTTAATTTTAATGCACTATAAATAGTCAGTCCCTAGTCATAAATTCAGTCCCTAGCCAGTTAAGTGACCAGGGACTGACAGTCTAGGGACTGAAAAATACAAACAAAATCGCACATAAATTGCGATCAAAAATATGTACCGCAACCAAAGGAGCACTCCAACAGCAATGCTCACAACACAGTAACATGCAGTAGGTAACGGATTCCCGTTAACTAATAAATATATAAATATAACTCATAAATATATAAATAACCCATTTACTTCAGATTTAATAACCTTTCTAGGGACTGAAAAAGTGACTGGAACAGCACGGGTTTACGCTCCAAAGATGCCGACCGCAGTGTAGGCCCGTGCAGTTAGATATTAAAACAATGCATGATGTAGTTGAGTTTTTTTTGTATGTTGTTAGGTTAGGGCAGTATTTGATAATATTTGCTACAACAAGTGTCTTGAGCTAGTCGAGAAATTCGTGAAAACTGTCAAGTTTGTGATATTTCCTGTATAAACTCAAAAACTGTTTATTTATTGATAAAGGTTGCTATATTGAAGTTTTAAAAAGTATTTAATTATCCATCATTTAAGTCCACATTCAAGTCTGTATCTTTTATAACTTCTGAGATAGGGCCACTTTATTCATTAATAAAATAATATTTATAACGGGTTACTCACGTAATTTGCTCGACATGTTTCGATCAATTTACGATGACCGCCGCGAGCGGCCTTCCACGACGACATTCGTCTACTACGCGCTTGTGCGTAAAAACACAAAACAAAAACAACAACATGAAACATCGAAACATGTCTATCAAAAATCGACTTAAATTACGTGAGTAACCCGTTATAAATATTTTTAATATGTTAGAGTCTCACGAAAGTTATAGAGTTAAAGTTATAGTTAGTTATAGTTGTATAGTTAAAATTGATAAAACAAATGTATTAAGGTTTACGTTGGTTCCTCGAAACATTTGCTGTACCTCTACCACGAGTCATGTAGAAAATTCTGAATATTTTTCTATAGGCGTTAACGAATAATCGGGCTTCGAATCGTTTTCCTTCAGTTTCGACAGCAACACATACAAACGATCTATGCTGACATTTCATGTCGGATTACGTTTAGTGCGCTGCATACATCCGTCTCATAGGTAGAACGAGACGGATGTATGCGGCACGTCGAATGTGATCTGTCATGTTAACGCACTGAAAGTCAGTACAGTTTGTTATCGATAGGTTTTATTAAAACGTTACCATAAGACACTAATTTGACTTACGTCACCGAAAAATACCGTATCGACTGTAGAAAACTCTTTCACTATCAAATTATAAGGTGAGATGTCAAAAACATGGTGAAAGTGAAAACCATTCGTATTTATTGTGTTATATTTATGTATTATTAGTTGACGAAATAATATCGACAAAGCCTTATATTAAGCATAATTTGTTAATAAGACTGCATAGTATGATAACTGGAACTGGAAAACGAAACGGTAAATTTCAAGCCGATATGAGAAATATAAATATCCACATCAACACTTCAATAAGAATAATTTTAAAAAGGAAATCTAGACCCAGGAACTGCGGAATATTTGTGAGATTTATGTATTAATAGTCAATTAATCTGATTTTAAATCGACACAAAAATACCAACTCTAACCTAAAATGAATGGTAAGTAGTTGAAATTTGATATGATAGTTATAAACACTTTCATTTTCAATCATAATAATTACAATGAAACTGTGAAAAATAACAAATAATATTGAAACATCTTTTACAGGTTCTTGTGCATCATTCATTTCTGATTGATTGCTGTGTCAAATGTACAAATAACACTACTAGTTTAAAACGTCCTAGAACTACGACCATATGTAGTGTTAGGTGATTCTTAATTTATTTGGTTATTTTGTCAACATGACAGTTCGACTTTTAGTGATCATAGTGGATCATAGGTTTATTTCTTATTATTTAGGTCTATTGTATAATCACAAAAGGATAAGTATCCTTTCAGGATGTTGTTAATTCTCTAAAGTATAGGCAGCGCGCTATTGTTACACATTCCACCTGCGTCGACGCCGACACGTTGGTCAAGTCCTTTAATTTATTTACCAGCGAACAAGCCGGAGCGGCGCCCGACATCCGAAATCTCTACAAGACTATTAAATATAGTTGTCGTTCGTCTAACTATTGTTGGTGTCGAGGCAATCGATCCGTGGAGCTTGCTCCACGGATCGATTGCCTCGACACGGAGCCTCACGACCTAACAAACGCACAAGGGAAGCTAAAGATGCTCCAGCAAGCCGCCGGTTTTCATACATAACACAACGCAGGATTGCGGCTTTGCCGCTTCTTGCATAATGATGGTTTTATTTCTATTTATAAGTTACACGTACGAGTAATTGTTAGTAGTACTTATAAGTGTCTAGTTTGTGACAATGTTACTTTAAAAGGCTATTTCGCAATAAATAAATCTTTAATATAATTATGTACATTATAATTTCAAAGTGCCCTGTATAAATCTGGATGTCTTCGAAGATCCCGGCCTGTAACGCAGTTGTTACTTCTTGAATATAAAATAATACACCTTCCTGGGATAAATAGTTTGCCTTGCTGGTGATACTGATAAGTTAGCTGCTACAGCAATCAATCAGAAATGAATGATGCACAAGAACCTGTAAAAGAAGTTTCAATATTATTTGATATTTTTCACAGTTTCATTGTAATTATTATGATTGAAAATGAAAGTGTTTATAACTACGAGTATCATATCAAATTTCAACTACTTACCATTCATTTTAGGTTAGAGTTGGTATTTTTGTGTCGATTTAAAATCAGATTAATTGGCTATTATATACATAAATCTCACAAATATTCAGCAGTCTAGTGGGTCTAGATTTCTTTTTTAAAAATATTCTTATTGAAGTGTTGATGTGGATATTTCTATTTCTCATATCGGCTTGAAATTTACCATTTCGTTTTCCAGTTCCAGTTATCATACTATGCAGTCTTATTAACAAATTATACTTAATATAAGGCTTTGTCGATATTATTTCGTCAACTAATAATATATAAATATAACACAATAAATACGAATGGTTTTCACTTTCACCATGTTTTGACATCTCACCTTATAATTTGATAGTGAAAGAGTTTTCTACAGTCGATACGGTATTTTTCGGTGACGTAAGTCAAATAAGTGTCTTATGGTAACGTTTTAATAAAACCTATCGATAACAAACTGTACTGACCTTCAGTGCGTTAACATGACAGATCACATTCGACGTGCCGCATACATCCGTCTCGTTCTACCTATGAGACGGATGTATGCAGCGCACTAAACGCAACCCGACATGAAATGTCAGCATAGATCGTTTGTATGTGTTGCTGTCGAAACTGAAGGAAAACGATTCGAAGCCCGATTATTCGTTAACGCCTATAGAAAAATATTCAGAATTTTCTACATGACTCGTGGTAGAGGTACAGAATTGTTGTAAATGATCTACCGACAATCACTAAAAACAAATAAACTGGTACTGCATTTTCAAAAGAATGAACCCGCTTTTATTTGATTTTTGTGTACTATTTCCATATCTCGACTTATTTATCTAGTTTAATATACTTATATTACTCACATGATATATACTCACAAGTTAAATGCCGACATTCACTTAGAGATTCGAATTCGCCTTGTGTTTCTTGAGTCACCTTTGTTTGGTAAAAAAATGGAAAACTATATGGCCCTATTGTATGAAAAAAAAAAACTGTCAGATGGTAGTTCATATGATATTATGAAGATATAAAATTGTCAGCCGGCTGTATCGCGGTGGGAAGATCGTCAGCTGATGCCCTGAAGGCCGTAACGCTGGAGCCACTCAGTAGCATATGTCGCAAATTGAAATGCACTAGCTATCCATTTTATCACAAAAGTGGCTAAGGCTGATTTATAATGAAGTCTTATAACCGTCAACGTCCGCTCCGTTTGGGGGTAGAGGAACGGCAGCCACCCAGACACGTAAAAATAAAATCAACATTCAGATTCAAATAGAAAATTTGTCAGATGGTAGTTAAGAGTCCGGTAACGATTTCAAAACGAAAATCGGCAATAATGAAATTACGCACATGAATTGCATTTGATAAGATAGTTTGAAGTCTTGTTATTACAAAAAAGTTCTTTGGGTTTATATACCTAGTCGGTCCTTAAGTTCTGTCACAAGGGTTTTAAGTCATAAAATATAATACAGAGCTTTTATTAAAAAAAATTGGACCTGATTAGAAAGCTTATTTCATACAGATTAAAATATAATATGATTAACTTATAATCAAGATCGCGCATTTTATAAATCCTTGTAAACTTGAAGGTTGTTGTCAGTCCCAAACACGCCGATGATTTATGAAAACTGTACTTCACAAAAGTTGGTTAAGATCATTGTTATAGTTGTCCAGAGTTACAAATTGTTATTTTTATGAAAGTAGATGATTAAGGCATATTTTAAAACCAATATTTAGTTGACTTACAAGTCTGTGCTTCAGCTATTATTCTCCTGAACCTCAACGTATTTTTCAGTTTTGAGCAAAACACGATGATTTTGATGCCATACATCAAGGTAGTCTTCCAAAATTGTGTACACTCGCCTTCTTGTCAGTCAGACCTATGTTAATTATATATTAAAATGAAGGTAAATAATCAAGCTAATGCAGTATGCAAGACTGAAGCCTCTTAAAATTTAATAAAAATAATTATGGTCAAAATCAACTCGAACAGGGCGCGTGTTTTTGACGTGGTTTTTTATTGCGCTTTTTCGAATGTTACAGGGAGTCGTGTAAAACTGCCACAACTATTTGACTTAAATAATATTGTAAATTAATCAGTGTTAAATAGGCTTTTTAACCATATATTGAAATAGTAAGCAACCTCTAACAGTTCCTATTTTATCAGTCGAAACCCTAGTGAGAGAACTTATGAACCGACTAAGTATATTACTATTTAATACCCTAAAACTGAATTCTTTCAGAGCTGGTTTAGTGAGGACGTTGATTCGTACAATCTTGTCGCTTGATTATTAATTAATTTTTTTATGGCCTATCTGATTAAAGCATGAAGTACAGTATATTTCTGTATTTTTTTTTGTGAATTACTTAAATATCTTCCCAAAAATATCACCTAAACTTTGGCCATTTTTCATAGAATTGTTCTAGCTATATATTCTCCTTTAAAAAATATATATGAAAATGAAAAAAAAAACTGTTCTACTCGTACTTATTCCTCAGACGACTCATTTTCCAACGTATTTATATATTTTACGTCCTAGTATGACTTATTTTAATCAATAAAAACCTTACTCTTTTCACCTTTCCAAGCAAAAATCGCGGAATAGGTATTATATTAGGGTGAATTACTTATAAATAAAACAAGAAAATAAAAAAAGCGTTCTACTTATACAGTTTAAAAAGAAACGTAATTTCAAAATATGTATGCAAACTAATAGAAGTTTCGTTAGTTACAGCAACATAGTATCAAAAAGTTGAGCGAAATCGAAAAAAAGTTTACCGGACTCTTAATATGCCATTGTAAATAATACAAATCGCTAGCGGCCGTATCGCGGTGGAATGACCGTCAGCTGGTGTAGTGAACTTAGTTATTTGTCTGCGATCGCTAAGATAGGAATGTAGATTTTGAATGTATTTCCAGTTATGCTTATGTAATTCAGCAGTAGACGGGAATGACTAACTGTGTCGAATGCCTTTTTTAGGTCAACAGAAATACCAAGTGTAATATTTATTTTAACTATGTTAACTTTGATTTCCGTTAGTACACCTGTAGTGGCCGATAAGGTATTTGACTTTGGACGAAATCCGTATTGTTTGTTTGAGAGAATTTTATTGGAGTCCAAATGTTTTGTCAGTCGCTGATGGATGATCTAGAGGGCGGAGTACCGGTGGTAAATTTCACACTAAATGTATGGAGTCGCCTAAGTATTCTTATGATTAAATAAATAACGAATAAATGATTAATTTTGCATAATAATTTTTAGGAACTTATAGAAATTATCTTACGAGCATACAAATATAATGTAATATGTTGTTAATATCTATAATACATAATAATATGTTTTCTTATCAAAACATTATCATTAGGTAATAAATACTAGGAGTTAGACTAAGAAGTTATACCTGCCAAACGATATATTATTTTCAAGACCATTCAATTACAATTGAGGACTGGAATTATGTGTTCGAGGTCCTCCTCACAATCTACACTTAAGTGCGTATCCATGTTATAAAATGAATGGACTATGGCCACATGTTCCTGGTTTTTCGGAGTGAATCGGTTTCTTAATTTATTGAAGATCCATTTATGAGTGGAAAACGATCGCTCTACATCTACCGATGTAATGGTTGCATGTTTAAGGACTTGTTTATAATTTTCCATTGTAATCATATTCCTTAATTCGTCAGCATCTGGGTTTCTATCTAGAACCAATTCGAGTTTATTTCGCACGGTTTCATTTCCTTGGAGGCTTAAAATACTCCTAACTATATCTTTTACCAGAAAACTTTCTTCTATCGGAATTTTAGTGCATTCTAATTTTTCTATCGATTCAGGTATAATTTCGTAACAATTTTTTATAAAGCTTAACTCGTTTTTTAAATTTTCATTTTCAAACAACTTCTGGGCTTTTCTAATGGCAATAGCTTCTTTACTGTTCAATTGCATCACAACATTTTTAATCACGTCAAAATGTCTATCGTAGTAAAAACTTGCATTTAACCAGGTGCCCCAACGAGTGATAATGGGTTCCGGCGGTAAAGACACATTCTGCGCATGGTCCCTGAAAAATCGGACGCGGTGTGGTGATTTAAAAAAAATCTTCTTGACATTAGATATTAAAGAATTGACCAATTTATGTTCAGATCTTATCTGCTCCGCGACTCTGTGTAGTCCACGAGCGAAACAAGTTACGTGTCGTACTTTAGTGTACTTTTTCTTCAAAATCTTGCCGGCAGCAAGCATGTACGCTGCGCTATCCGAACAGAATATTAAAAATTTGTTCATATTATCTGTAAAATTATCCTCCCACAAAAAATTCAAGCTTTCGTCAACCACCGCTGCAATTGAGTTCGCGTTTACAGTACTAACGACTTTACACGCTAACAAATATGGCCTTTGTAAAGCATCATCAAGTGATTTTATAATTACATTTACTACGCAATTACCGAAATTATCAAGAGTCTCATCCACCGCAAGCCATAAATTGGAATCGAAAAATGTATTTCGTATTTGCTTGACGGTCGCATTGTATATTCTGGTAAGATAGTATTTTCTCAAAACACTTTCTTCGGGAAGTTTTACGCCTTTATCTAAGTATTTTCCAAAGAACTTTTTAAATTCTGGATGGTTAACTCTTTTCCATGGGATGTTACACGCTATAAGGAAAACGCATAAATCATAGGCAAAGGTGCCATTTTGGTTTCCACAGTTAATTTGGTGTTGTTTACTGTTAACGTGTTTTTCGACATTATATTTTTTCAACTGCTTTAAATCCACTGAGCAAGAAATACAGTGAATGCTACATTCTTCTTCATTATATATAAGATTTTCGTACGGTTCTATCATCCGCAGAATTGTTGCTTCACATGGCTTAATCATCTTGATATTGTGTTGACGATGAGGGACCTTCTTGTTCCTTTAGCCGTCAACACAGTGAATCCTCCTTTTTGTAAAGAATCGGCAACGCGCATGTGACTCCTTTGGAGATGCAGGCGTCCATAGGTTACGGCAGCTGCTTACCATCAGGCGGGCCGTATGCTTGTTTGCCACCGTCGTAGTATAAAAAAAAAAATATTTTTCGGTTTTAAATATTTAGCCGACGCAATAATAATTCAGATAATATAGATGTAAAGCAGCTGTCTAAATTGACAATGTCAAATAATTAGTTTCTAAATGTCTCATAAATTTGTAAATTAGTAACTTTTTGAAAAGAAAGGTTGCATATGGTAAAAAATATTATATCGATGAATGGTGACTTTGTTAAAAGAAATTGAAAAATAACCCAAAACATTTACGACATAACATTTAGGTGTTCCTGAAATCGATTTATGAAAATAAATGTTAAGTACTTACTTCCAATTTACGAGTAGGTACCATACTAAGTACATTAGGTAAATGAATAATTTTATTATTCAAGCCTAAAATAATAATTATAAAAACGACTCCATACCTTTTGTGTGAAATTTGCCACCGGTACTCCGCCCTCTAAATTTATAATAATGAGGGAAATGTTTTAAAGTAGGTTTTATTTATTTATTTAAACTTTATTGCACAAAAGAAAAACTTGATGTACAAAAGGCGGACTTAATGCCAGGAGGCATTCTCTACTAGGTTTTCTTTTTCTCAAAAGTTTTTATTCGTTTATTTCTAATTTTAAGATATGCGTTCTACAGTACAGTACTTGCTACAAAACATGAGCTTTCGAAGGGTTAACAAGCCATAAATTTACAATATTTCGTATGTATGAATGAGGACTCACTTCTGTATAATAATCTTCATCATCGGGTCCACTAAGTATAGAAAAATAAATGAAATCCAACAAAAAGTCTAGAAGTTATGCTAAAAATGTAGATACGCGGCTGAACAATTCCCTATTATTTAGCAAAAAAACGATTTAGGACATTTCTATTTGCATTGTTAGAAAGAGACATTAGCTGAAAGATGTTTGTTGAATTTTATTAATAAGAGTGTAATAATATTATTTTCACTACTCCACCTCGGAAGGCGCTCTTTATCACTTGAAAGCGGAGGGGGAAAACGCATTTTATCCACATGTGGGGAAATATTTTGGTGTAATTTTGCTTCTTTCCGTTATCTGGCAGGAAGGATTTCAAGAGATGTTTTTGAAAGCATTAAACTTTGAGTTTAATGCTTTCAAAATAAAAAATAAAAAAACGCGCAGTGGTGTGTGGTGAAAAATGTTGTACAGTCGAGGACAAAGAGATGTATACACTTTTGGACCTTATTACAACGCAATAAGGTCCAAAAGTGTATACATCTCTTTGTCCTCGACTGTACACGCTACCACATACTTTGCCTCCTTCAAAAGACATGCACTAAAACATCTTGATCTCCTGATTTAACGTATACCACTCTCTTAAATAGGCCCACAGTAAGGCGGAAAATTAGTCTGGGCTGCAAGTTATTGGCCGCATCAGCAAAGCAACACTACCAGCAATAAGTTTCTTCAGGAAAATAACCAAAAGTTAAACTACTGTAGCCTGCAATATTATCGAAGCACTCAATAAAGGTTCGGTTTACTCGCGGTTTATTTCAACAAACTGTTTCATCGACTCGACCAAGTGCCTCGAATGTTTGCATTTTATTGAGATGTTATATCTCTTTCCGTACTGTGAAATACGAAAGACACGTCACACGAATATTTATACAAATTAGGAGACCAACAGTGATTAATTATTTGGATGAAGGCAACTCGGCTTGGCAGTATCGATGTTACCTGCTGTTGAAAATATATAATGAAGCTGTATGTTCTAGGATGTGTCACAAAGTTACACTTGACAATTAAGTATAACACTCCCATTGTAACTCGAAGGAGAAAGCGCAAAGCTGTACCAGTGCCCTCATTTAACTCCAGATTTGCTAAAAGACAACTCACTCATCAATCTGCCAAGCTATATAATACTATAAATGATCTACTTAATATTTACCCACTACAACTATATGACTGTAAAAAAATCGTAACATAATGGTTACAAATGTTAACATATTCCGAAACTGAATCAATCCTGCAATGCAATAGAATAAAATATAAATAAATAAATATGTAAACACATACTCGCACACACGCACACGCACACACACACACACACACACACACACACACACATGCTTAAATTGATTAAAATGTAAATATGTATGTATTGTAAAAAAAAAAACTTGTTACTAATTTGAATTATCTTACCTTATATTATGTATAAGCTTAAGAATTTAGAATTTGATGAACTGCTACCTCATAATTAGTGGAAGAGCAGAGCCTTCTGGCACAAGTATTTGTTTAGTTAAAAGAAGGTTCTTGTTTTGTTTCTAGTGAAAACCTGATGTATAAGCAATAAATCATTTTTCATTTTCATTTTTTCATTTTCATGAAAAAGCCCTTACGGAATTTGCCTAGGTCACTGGCATACATAAATAGTTCCTTAGATTGTCTGCAACCATTACATCATGCTACCCGGCGGAACCACATCAACTTTCATAAATTTCAATATATGGAAAAATAAAACTAAGAAGGTTAAATCTAAAAGTTTCAATAACCATTCAAAAATTCTTTATTAATAGTTTCGCTGTAAATCATATCTCTTTGTGGTTCCGCACATCTTCATCTTTCCAGCACAACTACCATAACATTTTTATTATTAGGTACACATTGTATACGTAGATAAGCAGTGATGTTATGTATTTTTTCAACACACCTGCTCGTAACGAGGTTCTTATCCCACCGCTTTTATGCTCATAATCCTAGATATTAAACACGCGTGCATTTCACAATAATTATCGAACTAGTGGAATAATTTAATAATCCGTTCAAGTGACGTTTGTACTATAGTGCCAAGTTGTATATACGTAGACGACGCGTTGTAATTTAGTCGGGTATTACCTTTACTTTTTTTTAACTCTTTAGGAGTTTTCATTCTAAAAAAGTAAAAAAAGTAAATATATTAAAAATATACACATTTACGATAGAATACAAATTATACAATCATGATTGTGATAAAGCATCATTTCAACTTATTATACTACTCGTAATACACAATAAATTATGTTTATCTACACTCACATTGTACTCGTAAGCCCTCAAAAACGTGTTCAAAAACGGTAGGCAATGGCTAGCATTACCACAACCGATTTTACTATGATAAGCTTTTTATGTGTGGCAGTAACGTAATTTTAACTTTACATGCTCAACTATTGATGTGTTATGTTATGAGTTTTGATAACATAATGTACACCTGCACGCGCCCGCGCGGCCGCCGACACGCGCCTCCCCGACCGCCGGCACAATCGAGTTGGCCATGGCGGTGCAATGGCGGCCATTCTATGGTTTCGGAATAATGCATTTAGAATAAATAATATGAGTGTAGATAAAGCAGTGTATGCAACTGTACGTAATTAGGCCTTACTCGTGTGATCTTATTATCAAACTCACCTGCGGCTCGTTTCATAAAACCACACTCATGTTTTAAGGACCTTTATTACGTAACAGTTACATAAACTACTATTTAAACACGAATTGTCTGTTTTAATATTGGTTGTTTGGCATAGTACATCCGCGCTTTTGCCTAAAGCCGTACGCACTACCAAAAAAGATAATTGCGCGCCATTTATAAGTTACTAGCTTTTGCCCGCGGCTTCGCTCGCGTTGAATTCGGGGTAACAAACCATACAAACTTCCACCCCCCATTTTAGGGAAGTGGGGGGTTAGAAAGAGACAAAAAGTAGCCTATGCCATTCTCCATCCCTTCAACTATCTGCTCTTAAAAAATCACGTCCATTCGTCGCCCCGTTTTGCCGTGAAAGACGGACAAACAAACAAACAAACACACACATACACTTTCCCATTTATAATATTAGTATGGATTTGCTAGATTTGCTCGTTGTGTTTTATGAATTTAAACAAATTATATTTTAAGTGAATAAGAAGACAACTTTAGCGTTAATTTAACCTCTGGATATATTTCAAAATTGTGATACATACTAGTAAAACGTTATCATAAAAATCTAGTGAGCAATACGTAAGAAAAAAATACGATAATTTATTGCACAATAAATGGGAAGTCTTTAATTTTATGAAATGATTTGAAAAAGAGTTACAGATGGTCAATATCATCGCAAAAAGGTTAGTTAAATTTAATTATCTTAGGTTCGTAAGTACCTCTATCCTGTAAACATTCTGACAGTTAAAGTATTTATCAAAAGTTATTAATTACACTATTCTGTTATTTCCTCGCAAGTGTGTTGAAAAACGTCGTATGAAACGCGTGTGCTTGCTCATTACATAGCTCAGCTTCCTTAGCGCACTCGCGTGCATTCGTGCGCACAATATCGCTACGTATGTAATAAATTATGAGTTTTGATAACATAATGTACACCTGCACGCTCCCGCGCGGCCGCCGACACGCGCCCGCGCGACCGCCGGCACAATCGAGTTGGCCATGGCGGTGCAATGGCGGCCATTCTATGGTTTCGGAATACGGCATTTAGGATAAATAATATGAGTGTAGATAAAGCAGTGTATGCAACTGTACGTAATTAGGCCTTAAACACTCGTGTGATCTTATTATGAAACTCGCTTGTAAGGACCCTTATTACGTAACAGTTACATAAACTACTATTACCGTACTCTTAAATTGGCTATAAAAATACAGATCCTCTAAAATTTGTTATAGACAAATGAATAAATCCCCGGCCTTGCCGGAATTTACGTGTTTCATTTCGAGAAAAGCGATTTTGATAGTATTGGTGTTTTGCTGTGAATGTGGATTGCTTTTGGACGCTGCAGTGGGTAGTTTCATCCATTATAAGTAAATAAAAATCTGTTGGACCTTTTAGTTGGTTATCAATTTTTTGATCAAACTGTGGAGCCAGCATTGTTTGAACTATCGCTGTCGTCTTTGTTCTGCCGAGCTTTAATTTATAGCGAAGTCAGGAAAATTTTCAGATAACAGCAGTATTAAACTGTCTATCATATCATCATCCTCCTAGCACTTGTCCCGGGTTTTAGCCACGGCTCTAATGAGCCTGGGGTTCGCTCCGTTAAACTTTCCATTAAAGAAATAGAAAGATCCTGTGTTGCCAAAAACTTGCAGTTTTAATTCTGCGCTTCTCACCATTTCCTTAGACCATTTTTTCATGCCATGCTTCTTCGATTGTTTTGACTTATATGTGACATCAACTTATCATAATACTTAGATTCAGAATGTCTAATTATTGCCGGCTTATGGAGTGTCAGAGAAACATAAGTCACAAAATTTTGCTTGTTTTTTTTTGGTGGTGGTGGAACGATATTACTGGGACCGGGATCACTGGATCCAGGATTACAAGGCCCTGGATAACTGGGTCTGAGATTACTGGATTCGGGATTACTGCGGCCAAGGTCACTGTCACCAGGATCACTGGGACCTTGATCATTTCATTCCTAGTGTGCTGCAAGACGGGCTCTTCATTTGTTGAATGTGTACTAGTACTGTCGGTTGTGTCACCGCCGTTTTTTATAAATTAACTTAATTTCCTTGACGATATCATAAAAAACTCATAATAATCCACGGATTCAAATTTTACAAAAATAATACATGTATAATAATTTATAATATATATACAAGTTGTGTGTATGTAAGTAGATATTTACAAATGCAAGTTTTGGGAGAGAAGCGAGGGGATAAACAGACTGGTTTGTCGCAGCCACAGGGCACACAGAAAAAAATTGTACGCTTATTCTTGCATACAACACACACTCGTCGGCGCCGTTCGCTACTGTTCGGTATGAACGGGTATTCAGCCAGGTTGTGTGTCGCATGCTGTACACCTTTATATTATACTGGTAGAGCTAGCAGGTAGTGCACGGATCCGTAGACGTGTGTTGTGGCGATTTATCAACTCTCTAATCAAGTGGCATCGAAATCCCCTGTGATTTATTACGTTATTTGCTTTGAACATTATATAGGCATTTAAAACGGACACGTTTAACTATTGCTTAAATAGTTTGACCATATCTTTGTTCGCTTTCTCTCTGTTGTGTAGGAGCCTAGCATCTCATCTTTTTTGTCGACTCCAGCCATCATCAATATGAATATTATATATAATCATGAATTACTGTAGGTTTTAGAGCGTCTTTTACCTGGGTAGTGGCGATACCATGGTAAATGGATACGGCTGCAACTCGGTTCTGGCCTTTCCAGACCGTGATATTCCCATTACCTGAGGTAAGTCCGGTGATCTCTCCTCGATGCATATTTTGTATGGTTCAATTTGTCAGCTCATGTGGTACAAACTGAGTTGGTACGAAGGGTCCCAACGCAGTTGAACCCGAGCGTTTTTAATTTACGGCCAAGTGCCGGAAAGTTATAAAAAATATCCATTCACACCTTTGCCCCCTTGTGCTTGAGGCCTGTAATAGCTTTAGGACAGGAGAAGGTGTATCCCTTGTAGCGGAGCCGCGTTAGGATCCGCAAATTTCTGTTTGCTTATGAGCGTGAACCTCAAAACCGCCACAAAAAGGTAGCTTGTGAAAGATTAGCCTTCAAATCCAGACTTTGGAAGCCTCCAGGGTAGTTTTCCAGTTAAAACACGCAGTATATTTAACATTAAACATATATTTCTCTCTCATATATATTTCTCAAAACGAACATCAACACAGTATTTTTCGTATGACATCTTTTTACAGTGTACCACAGATAATGCAAATTAATCAAAACGCACCAAAAGCATATTTTAAACGGGCTCAGACAATATTCAACCATAATGCCTACTTTCAAGGATGGTAATGTTGGTACACAGTCTTTGTAATAATAATTATGAATAGACGTAATTAATACAATAGAAAATATTTTAAAATTGCTAACATTCGGCTAATCCTGGCATTAACGCGGCTCTGCGTTTTGGTGATTCAGCTTTACAAACAAACAAAACATTTAAGAGAAATACATGATTGACAAAATTATGTTCTACATCATTTCTGGCATTCACCCGTAAATGACTCACTCTTATAAACTACATCTTCTCAGGCATTCACCTGTAAATGACTCACTCTTATAAACTACATCATCTCAGGCATTCGCCTGTAAATGACTCGCTCTTATAAACTACATCATCTCAGGTATTCACCTGTAAATGACTCACTCCTTTCGCTCTTATAAACTACATCATCTCAGGTATTCACCTGTAAATGACTCGCTCTTTTCACTCTTATTGAAATTTTTCATCTCAGGCTTTCACTGGTAATGACTCTCTCTATTTCTCTCTTGTTCACTATTGATTGCAGGTATTTGAGTTTATGGCTGGCTCACTGTACCACACAAGTCTCACTGTTGCTCTCTTTATCATCACTGGACTCAATTGCTTTGGTCTTCTTTTCACTCTTATTGAACTACTTCATCCTAGGCATTCACTGATAATGATTCTCTTTCGCTCCTTTTCACTATTCTTTGCAGGTGATTGACTGTATGACTGGCTCTATTTGTACCGCACAAATCTCACTGTAGCTCTCTTTACCGTCACAGGACTCAATTGCATTGGTTTCTGTAACAACAAATATAATCAACAAAAATATGTAGTTAATATAGGTTTCCCTCTTATTTTTTTCTCTATCATGTAACAAGACATCTCTACTGCTTAACTCTGTAACAATTTTATCAAATAATAGTGGTAAAACCTCTCTACTGTTTCACTCTGTAACATTTTATCAAATAATTAGGGACAACACATCTCTACTGTTTAATTCTTAACATTTTATCAAATAATTTGTGACAATACATCTCTGCTGTTTCACTCTGTAACATTTTATCAATTAATTAGTGGAAACATATCTCTACTGTTTCACTCTGTAACATTTTATCAAATAATTATTGATGACACATCTCTACTGTTTCACTCTGTAACATTTTATCAAATAATTAGTGACAACACATCTCTAATGTTTCACTGTGTAACATTTGGTCAAATAGTTAGTAACAACACATCTCTACTGTTTCACTCTGTAACATTTTATCAAATAATTAGTGACAAGACATCTCTACTATTTCACTCTATAACATTTTATCAAATAATTAGTAGCAAGACATCTCTACTGTTTCACTCTGTAACATTTTATCAAATAATTTGTGACAATACATCTCTGCTGTTTCACTCTGTAACATTTTATCAATTAATTAGTGGCAACATATCTCTACTGTTTCACTCTGTAACATTTTATCAAATAATTATTGATGACACATCTCTACTGTTTCACTCTGTAACATTTTATCAAATAATTAGTGACAAGACATCTCTACTATTTCACTCTATAACATTTTATCAAATAATTAGTGGCAAGACATCTCTACTGTTTCACTCTGTAACATTTTATCAAATAATTAGTAGTAACATATGTCAACTGTATCACACTGTACCAATTTTATCAAATAATTAACAACGAATTTCTGTAAGCATAGCGACACATTTTATTCCTAAATTACATCATCATACTATAACAGTCTTTGAGACAACATCAAAAGTTATCAGTTTTAATACTTACATTGTCATTTCCAGCAAAGTAACAACAATTACACAATATAAATTATCCTTTTAAACATCTTACAACTAATTGAGTTTGAGAATAATTTTCACATTAGTTTTCTTACAATATTTATTTATAGTTTGCTCATACTATTTAGAGTAGCTAGAAGCAAATTTGATAAAAGTATTTACTTTGTCTTAATAAACTTCTCAATAATTAAAACAATTCATCAACAACGAAACTTGTTTGATCCAAAGGTTGACTGATAGAGAATGCCTTAAGGCCTTATGTCCGCCTCTTGTTCACTTCTTTTATCTGTGCAATATAGTTTGAATAAATAATAACTTCTAGCCAGTCACAAGATTCATGATACATTAAATTTAAAGTTATTAATTATAACAAACTTAAAGTTTACTTTAAAAAAATCGGTTTTCAAGTGGTACTAATATGGTCACGCTCCTTACTATTAAAACATATAGGCTGTTGTGTGTTAAAGTTGTTATTTTTAGATCATTCAATACTAACACTATCAAAGAGCTTAAAAATGGATAATTTAACTTTGAGAAATTGTGCGTAAATAATTCAAGAGGTGTTCTGGTTCTTTTAAATATGCAAGCTCCGGCACTTATCCGAACAAATTTGTCATCAATACAATGAATCAAACATCCGACTACCTTTTGACTTGATATTTCACATTTATTTATTAATGCCATCTTATCATAATAATAGTTCTCTAATGACCAACACGACAATGAGGCTTTCATCGTCATCAATTATTTAAGAGCTGGGTTCTTATCGGTGGAGCAGTTTCCATGTATGTCTGTCCTTTGCCTTCCCCTTGACAGCCTGATACTAAATGAAGCTTTAGCATACTTTTAAATTGAAAGGTTGTTATTAATTATTAAGACCACTCTACCCATAAACATAACTCACATTAACATAATCAAAATTGAAATACATACTAATAAATTTGTTGATCGATCCAGCGGTACATCTGAGCACATACATTTACCTTACTAATCCAAGTAAGAATTGTTTGACTATTGTCACTTGGAATATATTCTGGAACGATACTATGTGTGGCAAGGAAGTTATTGCTTAGTGTTGACAAAGATAATGCTGACATTGGATGTATCTAAGTCTTATCACAGTGCGACTCTGACATTCCCGGATCATTTGAAATTTGCAGCATCTATGTGAATGCTCTTGACACCACTGTCTGCTTTTACTTTTATGTATATAGGTTCTATCATAGAATCTACTTCTCCATCCAGTCTGTATCAACACTATGCTGTCTAGACACTACTCTCTCTTGACAATCTACGGTTCTGTATTAAACAATTATTATAGCTTCACTGCACTTAAACAAAAAAAAAATAACACAAACACGCACACCATATGCCAAACACGGGTATTATCCTGCTCTTCTTCATGCCAGCGATCTCGGTTAGTTAGCGGGGTTAGTGATATATAAAAAGGATTGTTAATGTAGATTATATCCATTCTCCAACTCCTTTATTAAGCAAATACACCTTTGTTCAACGCCTCTAAATCCTCTAATAGGTGGGCGTCGGTTTTGGACGTACGCTGCTTCTTCTCGTCCTCCTCATCGCACTTCTGAATTGAAAGCTTAGCCTTCAAATCCAGACTTTGGAAGCCTCCAGGGTAGTTTTCCAGTTAAAACACGCAGTATGGTTAACATTAAACATATATTTCTCTTGGCAAAACGAACATCAACACAGTATTTTTCGTATGACATCTAAAAAGATCTGTAAAAACAGTGAATCACAGATAATGCAAACTAATCAAAACGCACCAAAAGCATATTTTAAACGGGCTTAAGACAATATTCAACCATAATGACTACTTTCAAGGATGGTAATGTTGGTACATAGTCGTTGCAATAATAATTATGAATAGACGTAATTAATACAATAGAAAATATTTTAAAATTGCGAACACTTGAGACTTGCATGTCTCTTAAGTCTTTATGCCCACTGCCGGAGTCTTATTTGGAATAAACTAGTTGATATCCAACGAGCCACTCCACCGTAACAGGGACTCATATATAACGATATTTTGGCGCATATTGTAAGAAGTTTGGATTTTCAAGTTAAAGTGATCTAGTACCAGCTGGATTTTATACTATTTCGCTGTAACGTTGCCTTCCCGATCACTTACGCTCATGACCTTGATATTCCAGAAGTGGATACATCTTCACACAATTTGGAACCTTTTAAAGACCCTGAAAACACGGTGTGCTGAAAATATCCTGTTTTGTGTTAGTTATATTCTAGTTTTAACAACAAACCCCATCGTCAGCAGTATGCCAAAGAAACCATATAGCTCTTCTGGTGTGGTATCTGTCTAATCGCATATGCGACAGTTGTGTGTGTGGGGATGAAGATTGTTGCTATTCAACATTTGTGATGCGAGCTGTTGAGAATATTTGTTGGTCTCTGTAGCAATATGGACCATTATATCTAAGTCGCAAATTCCGAAATTTGGGGATAAGTACCACATAAAAAGGGAGTAATGACCACATAAAAAAATTTTGTCCGTATGGTGTCCCAGTTCTAACCGTGTCAGATGAAATATAAACAGGAGACTCGGGTCCTTCTTCGATTCCAATTGGAGTCTGGCAGTCAAGCGAGCGAAGGTGAAAAGAGTTATTCATCCTGTTGGCGGCGCATTTGCGGACTACTTGGTTTTTACTAGTTTACGTACATATCTTCAATTAACCTATCCTAAACAAATTATTATTCTATCGTATTACCGATGGGGGATCAATGTTACTCTGCGTCCGTAGGAAACACCTTAAACAACCCTACACGTGATCCCTAGGTGGTGCTAAAAGAACAAACTTGGCAGCTGTACTGTCCCATCTGGACCTCGCAGCACTCCCTGGATTTTCTTCATCATCTGCTTTCCATCTACTACTACTCCAAGATGTTTATTTAAAAAAATACCTATCTATATCCAGTGACATGTAGCCATACGTTAAATAATTACCGATGGCCACAGTTAGGCGTCGATAAAACATCCTCTGGCGTGTAGGTACAACCGGTCGCACCGCCGCATCTTCATCGTCGTTGTTGTTTGATTCAGACTCACTAACTTTTTGTAATTAAAAGTCAAGATTGGTAGGTAGTTTAAATTTAATAGTTTATGAACCACGGTGAAATTACATCAAATGAATGGATTTTTTAACTCTCGCAATAAAGTGAAAAGCTCACTAGGGCGTAAGTCTTAAGCTATCTACAGGCAGAGTAGTATTTTTAACGTTTTTTCCCAGATTCTTTAATCGTCAGTCAGAATATGCTGTTATATACTCACCGATATTAAAATGGTCAGACCACTGAGATTCAAGTATAAGTAGGCAACTGCTGTCATTACCAACACTTTCCAGAAACCTGTAATTAATAGTAGATTGTCTGACAAGGGTCTAGGCCATATTACCACGAGGTGGTTATTTTTCCGACCGAAGTGAGGGAAAATTGTTCGAGTAGTAATATCGCTTTTAGACTAGAGTAATGCATACTATTTTTAACTTTGATTGCAAGAAAATAAGATAAAAATACTTATTACTTAGGCACAATAACTAAACTAAGGTGAAATTATGGTTTAACATGACGATCTCGGTCGGTCGGGTCGGCAACGCGCATGTGACTCCTTTGGAGTTGCAGGCGTCCATAGGTTACGGTAGCTGCTTACCATCAGGCGGGCCGTATGCTTGTTTGCCACCGTCGTAGTATAAAAAAAAAAAAAAAAATCTTTTTAAAAATTCAAAACTAAAATAATATTAAATCATACTTCTATAACATCCTGTATTATTTGTTTACAATTTTATCTTTTGTCAAATATTTGTCAAGTCAAGGTCAACTTCTACACATGACATTTCACTTAAATTAAGCTGTGAACATACTTATCATTTAAATACGAGGTAGCACAGCGTTCGTTTTTTCTTTATACCCTATTCGCGTAGTCTACTCACCGTAAGAAATCATCTTGGTTTAAAGCATGTACCTTAACTACAAACAATGGGTGCTGTTGGTTCCGTTTTAAAATTGCATGGACAGCTGTATGACTAATATCATACAACCTCCCTGCTTTCCTAACGCTTGAGCCAGGCTTTTCTGCAAAATGGTTTAAGATCCGTTCTTCAGTTCTTACGTCAATACGAGGACGTCGCCCACCAGTACTTACTGGTACGTCTATCATTATCTCGCAGTCTTGTAATCGCCTTTATAATTACACGCGAGTCAGTCGGCTGTCTCCTTTGCGGAAATCTCTCGGCATACAGCCGAAGAGCTGCCGCACCATTATTCCTGCATTCCCCGTAGATGAGATATCCACTATCTCGTCAGCACTAAAATTCAATGGCATTATGGATAATTTTATGTATTGTTTGAATGAGACACGTTGACATTGAAAATTAACTTATCATTTGATTGTTAGCTAAACTCTTTTGTGGCGCTTACTAATTATGAAAAATAATAATTTGACAATGAAGTGTCACCGAGGAAAGTAAAATGAAGTGGATGGTATTGTTTACGTTTACGTGATAAATTTAACATAATTTGGCTACAACTTTCATTTATCAACTTGAAAAAAGCCCTAACACGGTTATTAAAGATGTCTTTAAAATGAATGCATGGAAATTGTGAATGTTCTAGTTAACAATGGGGTTGCATTTATCTGTCACTCACAACGTAAACATAATCACAGGATGATACTTATAGGATTTACCGACTTCGAAAAAGGTAAGATTTCATAATTTCAAAATAATAATTACATTAAAAATACTAACTAATACTAATCTACTAATACTAACAAAAAGCATGGTATAGTACTATACTCGACGTGCAGATCAACTGGTTTAAATAAATGATTCTGGTAGGTTTACATACGGTATACTACGATTTTTGTAAAGATATTGCATTGCAGGTTAAAAATGAAAAATGTAAGCCATTTTTTATGCCCCAAATGTTTCTTTAAACCTTAGATTATTTGTGATCTAATAAGAAAAAATGTATGACAAATATATACGCCTAAAATTACAAAAATCTTCCAAAAATATATTCCTTCCAAACAGTTTTCCGCAACTTCGACGCCGGTGACGTCACGCACTTCACTTTTTGTGTATGAGGCGTTTTGAGGCGCGGTACAGACGCCTGAAGTCTTTTTTGCATTTTTGACGTTGGGGGCTACAATAGATAATAGTTTTATAAGCGGAATTTGAATCTCTCGGGAAATAGCATGAAATGACGCCTTCTGAAAAATCATGCGTTTCTAACTATGAATGAACATAAATAGCAACATGCACCGACACATTAGAGTCTTGTTGGTGGCAAAATTTCCATGCCTGTCTGTCATTTGCCTTCACTTTTACAGCCTGATACGATACGATGTTTAATTTTTCCTTTACTTGATTCATGTATGGTCCAGAGATGTAGAAAATAGTTTTTATAAAGTATTTAAATACAAAATGCAAATAGTTTTCTAATTTACAGGTCAGGGATATGACAACTGCTGCTGCTCAAATGCTATCTTTGGCTCTAGTGTCATGTAAATTATATTTTTCAAATCGGTTTTTAATGCTTTCTTTTATTTTACCTATTAAAGCACCATAATATACCGAATTGTTTTGGTCTAATGAGTTCCAACATTTTTTTGTATTCGAAATAATTCTGGCTGCAGGCATCCATTGAAAGTGCCCTTATCGCCTTCTAAGCTCCGGATTGCTTCAGCTATGGGCTTCGACGTGTTAATATATTCAATCAAAAACAATAATTCTATCTCCTTTAAGATGGCCAATTCTAGTTTTCTGAGCGCTTCATTGATTGTATCCTGTACTCTTAAAATATCAGTTATGCAATTGTAGACGAATTTTATCTAGTTGGACAGGGGCTTGTTGGAATTTACCAGTGACTTCCAAGTAAATTTCAGAAGCTATCGGAGATCTAGCACATAAATTCCATACGGCTTGGCATTTAGCCATCGCGAATATATCATGAATTTTTCTTTATGAGTAATTTTTATATCTGGATATGTCTATGCTCTGAGAAAGAATTAAATGTAAGGTGTGGGTGGCACGTCTGTCATGGTTGGGCAGTCGGTAAGTGTCACTGTCTTGGGATTCGGGAAACTCTTTCAGGACTAACATTTTATCCATATCATTACTTTGCTCATTATTGTTATCAATTCCAGATTTTATCACGTATGCCACTTTCTAAGGCAGGTATGGTTTCTAAGAACTGGTACTCAGATACAGGGGTTAGAGAATAACACTTATCGTTGGTTGCGATGCTAACGCACACCATGAGGTGTGGGGTAGCACCGACACGAACGATAGGGGGGAGTCCCTCTTAGAATTATATCTAGCAATGACCTGGAGATCATGAACATAGGCAACAAACCGACGTTTGTGACCAGGACAAGGAGAGAGGTGCTTGACATAACTATAGCATCTAAAGGGATATGCGGAAAAATAATGGACTGGGAGGGTAGGTGAGGAGGACAGTATGTCAGACCATTGTAGAATACTGTACAGTGTTGAATGTCGCTTACGAGTAGAAAAGGTGAAGGTCAGGAATCCGAGAAAAACTGATTAGACTAAGTACGAAGAGGCGCTAAGTAAATTAACTATCTCGGGAGTGAAATATGAGAATACAGTGGACCTAGAGATAGGGGCACTCAAATTAAAAGAAGATATTATCTCAGCGTACCACAAGGCATGCCCAGAACGACAGGTTAGGACGGGGAAGGGTCAGCCATGGTAGACAAAAGAAATGCAAAAGTTAAGGAAAAAATGCGCAGGGCAATGAGAGTGGCACTAAAGAGGGATGACTCTCGGAGCTGGGACGCATACAGAAAAATTAGGAATCAGTATACCAGACTGAGGGAGAAGGCCAGTCGGGAGGGCTGGAGAAGATACACGGAAGATATACACAATTACTCAGAGGGAGCACGAGTTGTAAGACTGCCAGCAGGAGAACGATCGTATCAATTAGGCAGTCTAAGAGTAGGGGGACCATTAGTCACGGAACCAGAAGGGATACTAAGTATAATGCTGAAATCTCATTTCTCGGATTGTGAAGATAAGGAAGATACAGATTGCGGCATGGAATATAAGGAGAGAGGGGAGCAGACAGGGCAAGGCACCGTGGACTGGGAGTCGGTAATGGAGGTGGTGAAGGAGGAGAAGATGGAGTGGGCAATTAGCTGCTCCAGAGAGGATACAGAATCATAAAGGAGAACCTGATAGGGCTATACAGGGCAAGCTTGGCACTTGGACATATTCCTAAGAGCTGGAGAGAGTGGTGTTCCTACCGAAGCCTGGAAAGAAGTCCTACCAAGAGGCAAAGTCTTTCAGGAGCATCAGTCTCTCATCATTCGTACTAAAACATTAGAAAAGATGACAGACAAGTCTATAAGAGAGAAGTTGGTAAGCAGCGGAAATCCATTACACGGAAATCAGCATGCATACATGACAGGAAAGTCAACAGAGACAGCTCTGCACAATCTTGCAGTAAGGATAGAGAGGGCTCTAGGCTCGAGATCTGCGAAGCAATATGCACTGAGCTGCTTCTTCGACGTGGAAGGAGCTATTGACAAAGCATTAGGGCATGCAAATATCGGACGATTCTCAATACCGGTATTGAATCCGATATTACGGCTCAATACCGGAATTCCGGTATTAATACCGGTATTGGAGGTGACCATTGAAAAACGTTATTTAAAGGCTAAAATCAGTTAAAAACTCAACCTTAACATTTAATCATATTTTGTTGTATTTATATAGTTGCAACTTGTTAATATTCATTTCATATAAGTACAGTCGTTTTGATAGATGATTTTTGGTCTGATCCAGCAACTGGGTACATAACGTTTTACATAATTTCATATCATACCTATATTCTAGTATTACATATCGTTGTTTCGTACAAGGTAATAAATAGCATAACTTTTTTTTTTTTTAATACCACGACGGTGGCAAACAAGCATACGGCCCGCCTGGTGGTAAGCAGTTACCGTAGCCGAATGGACGCCTGCAACCCCAGGGGATTCACACGCGGGTTGCCTACCCTTTAAGAACCTATACACTCCTTTTTTGAAGAACCTCATACTGTAGCCCGGTGGGAAAACCTCGGCAGGGAGTTTATTCCACAGCCACAGCGTTCGTGGGAGGAAACTATTCTTGTTTTCTTCAAGCTTCGATTGATTACTTCAATATGAGAAAACACATTAGATAGGTGCTTAATAAGTAGTACAAGTACGTGCAAGGGTCTACGACATTTTCTTACTGATATTTTAACTGTATTTTTTCTGCGGATAATGATACATTTCGCTGTGTAAAAATAAATTCTGTAAAATGTTATCAACGGATTTTCTCATTTTACTAGTCGTAGTACTTATAGTTAAATTCCAAAACATCTTAGGTTGATTTCATAAAAATCGTCAATCAATCGAAAAAATATGGGGCTGATTTTGTATCAATTTAAATGTCCCTGCGGAACTAATGACCCAGCCATACTTAAACTGAACAAACAAAGATTAAAGAAGATAAATAGTGCAGTAGGTACATGCAAAATAATAATTACTAATAATATTAGACTCAATATCTGCAAATTTGTACTTTTACCCATTAGTTTAATCAAATTTACATAAAATTTTACGAAAACTTTCCAATACCGGGATTCCGATATTTCGATATTGGTCCTTAACAATACCGGTATTGAAATATCGTAAATATTGGTCCGGTATTTCGAGATTCCGGAATTCCGGTATTAATGAAAAATGTGTAAAAAAAGGGATGAATTGTACAAAATATGGTATCAAGATCAAAGTAACGCGCAAAAACGACTTTTGTATAACAGATACAGAAACAAAACAACGAAATACATAAATAATATAAAAAATCGTACTTTAAAAAACGATATACGACAAAACTTTAAAAATCAGAAAAAAGTTTGGGAAATTGTTAACAAATTATGTGGAAAATTAACAAAATCGATTGACGAAATTATTATCAAAAACTTCAAAAAATATAACATTAATCAAATAGTCAATAAATTTGCTAACGAATTTAGAGATAACGTAAACAAAATATGCTCCCCTTGTGAAAAGCCGATTCTAACAGAAGGTTCATACGAAAAACATTCAATAGTTTCAATAAATGTTAAAAAAGCCACCGAAAAAACAGTTTTTACTATTATAAACCAATTAAATATAAAAAAAAGTCCAGGGATTGACGGAATACGGGCATCGGACATTAAACACATAAATAAGGAAATTACCCCTATTATCACCCATTTAATAAATACGTGTATTAATACCTCAATGTATCCTGACAAACTAAAAATAGGCGTCATTAGACCAATTTTTAAAAAAGGCAGCCACTGCAACACAAACAACTACCGACCCATAACAATATTATCTTGCATTGATAAAATAGTTGAAAAGTTTTTTGGTAGTCAAATACATACCTACTTACGCCAAAATAATATTATTAACGACAAACAGTATGGCTTTCAGAAAGGAAAAAACACCTCACAACTATTATGTAATTTTACCAACGAAGTCAACACATACCTCAATGAAAAAAAGCATGTACTTGCGTTGTTTATTGACTTTAGTAAAGCTTTTGACACACGGCTACAGCTTGAGGCTTGAGGTACAACACGCTTTTTAATAAGCTCGCGCAATCTGGTATACAGGGTCCCTTTCTAGAATTTATAAAAAACTATCATACAAACCGCTACACAGCTGTTAAGATCGACAACACCTACAGTAACAAGAGACCCACAGAGAGAGGTACGGCGCAGGGTTCCGTTTTCTCACCGACCGAATATCTCTTATACGTAAATGACATGTGTAACATATTTCCTGAAGGTTCTGTATACCAGTTTGCAGACGATACCTGCCTCGTGACAGCCCATTCCAATATAAAAACGGCGGAAAAAATCCTACAAAAAAATTTCAACCTATTGTGTGCCTGGGCCCATGACGTAGGTTTAGTCATAAACTACGACAAAACAAAAATTATGCACATCCACTCCACTCACAATAAATGTTATACAACACCTAAAATTATAGCGCATAAACACCAGTGCCTACACCACCCAACAACGGGAACATGCGAGTGCGAACCCCTAGAGCAAGTCGACAAACATACCTACCTTGGCCTTATAATAGATAACAAATTTAACTGGAGTCCACACATTAACTATGTTTGTAATAAACTGAGATCCATATTGTCCAAATTATCCCTTTTAAAAAACAAATTACCTTATAGTACCCGCAGAATGTTGTATATGTCACTAGCCGAATCAATTATAAGCTATAGCCTAAGTAGTTACGGGAGAACCTACAAAACATACCTAGATAATATTTATAAGATCCAGTTAAGACTAATTAAAACAATTGTACCTAACTCATTAAGGAAAATGTATAAAAACAACGAAGCAAAGCTATTCGAGTACTGTAAAATAATTAACGTCTATGAAAAGTTTAAAATGATGCTAGTATGTGATGAAATCCCAAACTTGCCTAACCTGAAACTTAGATCTAGGTCACAAAAATTAAGAAATATTAACTTACCTAAATATGAATTACCATCCTACAATAATACCTATGGGAAAAGAAGATGGGAATACATCCTACCTTTTACGCTAAACTCATGGCCTGACGATGTAAACCAAAGCATACTCAATAATACACATAAGTGCAAACCCATTATAAAAACTATGCTGTTACCAAGTAATAATGCGCGCCCGAGTTGTGCGCAAACAACTCAAGTAAACTAAATCTACCCACTCCTTTCCACAACATCATAAATAACCGAATGTAAACGAGCGACAATGGCGGCAGATAAACCGTACGCGGTTTTCGCTCGCTGTGTTTGAAATGTATGTAGTAATTAAGAGTTTTTGGATAAATAAATAAAAAAAAAATAAAAAAATGCCCTACAAAGAGAGTAGAGGAAAGCCTAAGGAAGGAAGGGATAAACCCGACGGTAGCGATATGGATAAAGAGAATGCTCAAGGACAGGTCCATAAGGGCGGAACTGGGAGGGGTATCAAAGAACATAAGTACAAAAAGAGGATTCCCACAGGGAGGATGCCTCTCACCCCTGATGTGGTATCTACTGCTGGACTCATTTTTCAAGAAGATCAACAGAGGAGGCGTGTATATGCAGGCGTACTCTGAAGACGGAGTTCTGTTAATAAGAGGTACAGTCCTCAACATCATCAGAGACATAATGACAAGTAGTCTCATACAGGTGCTGGGATGGAGCAAAGAAAGAGGGTTAAATCTAAATCCGTCGAAAAATAAGCTTGTGCTATTCACAACCAAAATAAAGAAGGAGGAGATGAAACCAATAAAGCTACAAGGGGGGAGAACTAGAGAGTGTGGGAGAGGTAAAATACCTGGGCGTTACCTTAGACAGAACGCTTAAATATAAAACCCACATCAAGGAGCAGACGGCGAAAGCAATTTGAACACTGTACCAATGCAAAAGGGCGGTGGGGAGAAGATGGGGATTAAAACGAATGGTCGACTGGATCTACAAGGCAATAATGCTACCCAGGGTACTATATAGGGTGATAATCTGGTGGCATAGAACCTATATCAAAGAATACCAAAAAGATCTGAAAAATCCGAATGGGTGTGTTATCAAAAGCGCCCTCAATATCAAGGAAGGCCGACAGGGCTATTTCCTTATCTTCCAAAGCCCTTTCCACTCTGTCGATCAGCTCTAGCAAGGCAGTCTCTGTAGATCTGCCCCTACGGTAAGTATGTTGGCTGTCATGAATGGGTTTACTTGGTAGACAGCTCTCTCTAATATACTTATCAATTACCTTTTCCAAGGTTTTAAGGAGGAACGAGGAAAGGTTGATCGGTCTGAAGGACTTTGCGAGAACGTAATCCTTCCTCCCCGCCTTTGGTATGAATAATACCTTGACCTTGTTCCACTGGTCTGGTAAGTGCGCGAACAAAAACGCGAACAAAAGCGAATTTCAAAGCGGTGTTTGGATATGATGAAGCGTAATCCTCGGAGTTTTTATAAACGATTTGTCACTGTGGACGAAACTTGGGGCCACTATCACAGACTTATTGGACCGTTTTGAAGCCGAATTGTTAGATAAACGACCAAAATTATCCCCGTTCTCGTAGTTCTCTTTCATCAAGACAATGCCCCAGTGCACACTTCAACTATTGCAATGGCAAAAATTCACGAATTAGGCTTCGAGCTGGTTCCTCATGCTCCTTATTCACCGGACTACATCCGTGTGATTATTACCTATTTACAAATTTGAAAAGATGGTTTGGAGGACAAAAAAAATTGACAAATGAGGAGTGTATCGCACGCGTGAACGGGGACATTTTGCAGACCTCGACAAATCGTATTTTTTGAAAGGGAATAAAAAAAATGGAAACTCGCTGTAATAAGTGTTGGGTTCTTGAAGAATGTTGAGAAATAAAAATGTAATTTGTATAAAAAAAATGTTTTTTGACTTTTTAAAAAAACTCATCGAACGGCCCTCGTACTTTACGGTTTGTGGGCATTCCTGCATCGTCTAGGGGGGTGGGGCAGCTTTGCCAGCGTTTGGCTAGATATATATGTTATTGTAGTTGGTTGGTTTGTAGTTGGAGATATAAATCTAGTATAGTGTAAGCTACGGGGAGACCTCTGTCGCCAGAGGTTCATCGAGCCAAATGCTGTAGTGCGCTCTTCGAGTCACTGAGCACTACAAAATTAGTCTCATCACATGACTTTATGTATGATAGACTTTCGGAAATTGCGTATCACTCTGCTGCCATAATAGAAATCTTATGAAAATAAAATAAAATAAAAAAGCCTTTTATTTCTCGCAATTGACAATATTTCATTTTTTTGAGAGCTACTTTTTATTGGCTCGCTCGAAAAACTCACAATTTTAATACACCCGTATTTTTTTATTTTTGCGGTAGTCTATTTATTTTGTGAGAAAATCCATTTATATTATTACTTGAGCAGAAACTGTATGTAACAAACGTTAAAGTATGAGCCTAATGACGTCATATGTTGTGTTTCATACCCTTAAAAAAACGTTGAAATAGTTACATTACATAGGCTGCTATTTATATATCCGGAAACCGGGATTACAATCTTCTTAAATAGCATATTTGACCTCCATGGTAAAATTTGAACTTTTTTAAGTACTGGCCGGTATATTTTTTCTTTCTTATTAACGCTCGTGTTTTGTTTTTGACGGGTTTTAAATGTCATCTCGCAGCAAGAATGGAACTCACTCGTGAAAATATTCGTGCTATGATTTATTATGATTTTCGGCGTGGTTTAACACAACAACAGTGCATAGATCAACTAACTTCAACTTTTGGTGATGAAGCCCCATCTAAAACTACTGTGTATCACTGGTTTAGTGAGTTCAATCGTGGACGTAGTATGCTTACGGACGAAGTTAAGGCAGGTCGCCCGAAATCGGTCGTTGTACAACAAAATATCGAGGCTGTGCGAAAACTTATAATGGACGACCGACATGTTACGTACCGCGAGATAGAGGCGACTCTGGGTATTTCTATGACCAGCATTAATAGCATATTACATAATTATTTGGCTGTAAAAAAAATTTGTTCGCGTTGGATACCCCACAACTTAACAAAAGAGCAAAAAGATGCTCGCGTCGAATGGTGCAATAAAATGTTAAAAAAATATAACCGTGGTGACTCAAAAGCCGTTTATAACATCTATACAGGTGACGAATCCTGAATCTATGCATACGATCCCGAAACGAAGCAACAATCAACGGTATGGGTGTTTCAAAATGAGCCGAACCCTACGAAAGTTACTCGTGCAAAAAGTACATTGAAACAAATGGTGGCCTGCTTCTTCGGTATTAATGGCCATGTAGCTACAGTGCCACTAGAAAACCGTAGAACGGTTAATTCAGAGTGGTACACGACCATTTGCTTACCGGAAGTATTTGAACAAATTCGTAAAACTAACCAGCGACGAAGAATCATTCTTCATCATGACAATGCCAGCTGTCATACGTCACGCGAAACAACTCAATTTTTGGAGGGTCAAAATGTGGAATTAACGGGTCATCCGCCGTACAGCCCTGACTTGGCACCCAACGATTTTTATTTATTTCCAAATATAAAGAATAAATTACGCGGTCAACGATTTTCGACCGCTGAAGATGCTGTCGACGCATTCAAACAACACGTTATGGAGGTACCTCAGGCGGAGTGGCAGAAGTGCTTTAAAAATTGGTTCACGCGAATGCAAAAGTGCATAGATCATCAAGGGGAATACTTTGAAAAACAATAAAACCATTTTCAGCCGTGTACGTTTGTTTGTTTTTTTGTTTCCGGATATATAAGTAGCAACCTCGTAATTGACATTTACTTAGAAAACCATAGCGTGATCATAGTGCGCTTAAACAGTTTGACGTTGAAAGCACAAGATAAACGTCAAAACTTAAAATATCAACCGTTAACCTCAAAATTTCTAAAGATTTTTTCAAAGTTTGTTGGATATGACTCGCATAAAGTATTGCTAAAGTATTATGAAAACTTGCAAAACACACATTTTTGTCGCCCGGTAAACAGTTTTGTTCTGTTCCCGCGGGTAACAAAGCCGAGTGGTGTGCCGCAGCGGGTTTGGATCAAGTACCAACGAGAGGACTTTTTATTAGCGAAGATCACTTGGATGTGAGTACAATGCGTGTCGATTTTAATGAATTCTTAGAATTGACAAGAGTTCTTAGTTATATTATTAATCGTATGTTCGATTCTTTCAGTTGGAAGAAGATATGGGAAACTTTCTGTATTGGAAAACAATGAACGTGAAAGGACGTCTAAAACCTCGATTGCTAATTTCCAAACAACCGTTGCAAAATGTGACAAACATTTTAGGACTCAGGACTTCAACAAAAATGAGCCACTGTACTGAAACTATAGCTACATCTTCAAGAAGTGTTGGTGTATTGTGTCGACCTCACTCAAACGACTAATAGGCAGACCCAAGCTAAACCTCGAATGGCAGATCGAACAACAAATTGTTTATTAAACACTACTGTCAAACTACTTATTATATTGTGTGAAAATATATATTTTATATTAATGAATAACAGAGCTTTATTAGAATAATTTTATCATAATATTTATTTTTCTTCCCTGTTTAAGATAATGCACCAGTGCATCTTACAGATCTTACTTCTCCAGTGGTAACATTCTAAGCACAGGAAATATATTTAACTATCACACAAGTCATCAGAAAGTACTTAGTACAAAGGAAATAATTAAATAATAAAAGTAGTTTATTTCCTTTAAAATCTAATTTACTTAACACATAAATTTTATTAAATATAAATTTATCTCAAATATTTCTGCTTCTTTCTTTTCCTTGACAAATTCTCATGTCCGCTTCGTTATAGGGGTTTTACCGAGGGAATGCCAGGTTGTCGTAGAAGAAAGCAGTCCGGGGTTCGTGAAAAAGCGAAGGTCGTAGTCGTCGTTGAAGAAAGCAATCCGGGGTCCGCTTGAAAGCGAGTCGTGGTCGTCGTAGAAGAAAACAGTCCGTCCGGGCCCGTGAGAAAGCGCGAGTCGTAGAAAATCAAAGTAATCCAAGGAAACACGTAAATCGCAAGCATATAATCGAATCGAATAAATGAAAAGTCAGCTGTTACTGACAGTAGTCTTGTAATTGTCAAAGTTGCCAAACGAAAAACCGGAAGATAACGATTTTCGTAATGGTAGTATTGGATCAGCAGTGTGACGTCAGTATCCGGTTTACACATTTTGCTTATTTTTGCAAAAAATAGTGTGAAAAAAAATCCTAAAAAAATGTTTTTGTGTTCTACAAGTGCTTTTCTCGAAATGGTTTTCGATTTATACACACTGAAAATTTTGAAATGTTGTCAATTAAAATATAAGGTATTTCATAGTCAAATAGGTATAAACCAACTTGTATCATGCAGTCATTTTTCAATTTCTTAGCGTCCATATTATTATTTTATATAAAATTATTATTACATTTAAATTGATTCCAATTATACTGTAATTATTGACTTGTGAGATAATCGGAGCGATTTGGTTTATTGACCAAAGTGTATTTGTTTTATTTTTGACATTTTATTTCTGAAATTTAATTTAATTTTTTTTTTTTTTTTATACAATTTTTGACTGTTGAGCGAATTTTGTTGGAATGTATTTAGTGACTGTTGAGATAATCGGAACGATTTGATTTAGTGTCCAATATTTATTTGGTTTATTTATGATAACTTAAGCCTTAAGTTTTGTTTTATGTTTTAAGTGGTTCTACTGGTTTAAGTAATTATGGATATTAATTCCTCTTCGTTACGGACGTGCCCCCATTGTCCTAGTTCATCGCGAACTTTTACTCCGCATGGGCTTTGTGTGCACATAGGCCGCATGCACAAAGATGTGCCTCGCAGCGCTCCCGTAGGGGCTACACAATCTGGCCCCAGTACGAACAGTCGGTCGCTACTGCAGTCGGACACCCAAGGGGCCTTAAGCTTGGAAAGTTTAGCCAATCTTAAGCGGTCAGTGCGGGTTCTGCGGCATATCCCCAAGGGTGCACGAAACCTTGCAGCCGGCAAAATGTGCGATCTTATCGATAAGTGTATTGACACTAATGGTACTGCGGAGTGGGTTGAGTTTTTAACTTTTGCATATTCTGCTCTTCGGACACCTGATGCAACCGGCTCGGGCAACCTTACGACAAAGGTTAAGCGGAACATCGACTCGGCTTACGTTGAATGTCCGTTCAGTGACATTGGGGGTGAAGGGTCCTCAAGGTCGCCCTCGGTTCTTAAGACAGTTGAATCGAAGGTATACGAGGGGGATCTGAGAGGGGCGGTCAGAGTGCTTATGTCGGATGACGCAGTGGCACAGTCAAGCCCTGAAGTTTGTGCCACTCTTCGGGCGAAGCACCCAGCGCCGTCTCGGCCTCTTTCGTTCCCGCCTGAGCCGGATGGATCCACTCCCGCGTATAAGGTAAGGGAGGAAAGCGTCGCACAGGCCCTTGGCTCGTTTAACAACGGTTCTGCCGCAGGCTTGGATGGTATCCGCCCGGTACATCTGAAAGAGCTCACATCTGGCTCGGCGGGGGATAATGGTCGTCGGTTATTGGGGTGCCTGACCAAACTCTGCAACTTTTTACTTGAAGGTCGACTGAATGCGGAGGTTAGTCCGTACGTTTTTGGCGCTTCTTTGTGTGCGCTCTCGAAGAAGGATGGAGGTTTGAGGCCCATTGCTGTAGGCAGCACGTTTCGCCGCCTGACCGCCAAACTTGGGTGTGCAGCGGTGAGGGAGGAGATGGCCGCTTACCTTCGGCCTTGTCAAATGGGGTTTGGTACAAGGTTGGGGTGTGAGGCGGCGATTCATGCAGCACGCGCATTCGCTCTGGATCCGGGAAAGGCAGACTGCGTCATAATTAAGCTCGACATAAAGAATGCGTTTAATTCCATTGAGCGTGATGTTTTGTTGAGTGAAGTCAAGGAGAGGGTGCCTTCCCTTTATCCCTTTCTTTTCCAAGTTTACTCGTCCCCCTCTAACCTCTTTTTCAATGAATCCCTTATCCTTTCCCAAGTTGGTGCGCAGCAGGGGGATCCGCTTGGACCTCTAGCGTTCAGTCTGGCCATACATAAGACTATTTCAGGGCTTCTCTCCCCACTTAATGTATGGTACCTAGATGACGGTACCCTTGGAGGAAAGCCTGAGGTCGTGGAGCAAGACTTACGTACTCTCCTTCCACGCTTTAAGGATCTAGAACTAGAGGTCAATACCAGTAAGTGCAAATTTTTCCCCTGCAGCGCCCAATCCCGTGCTTCCTTTCCCTCTTTCTGTAATCTGCTCCCTGATCTCAAAGAGCTGTCTCCCCATTCCTTTAATCTCTTGGGGTCTCCTATTTTTCCAGCCGCTATTCCGGAGGCTTTTGAAATGAGAAGGCAGCTTCTCCTGACTGCTAGGGACAGGCTTAAAAATCTTCCAGCTCAAGTTGCTCTGGTTTTATTGCGGATATGTTTTGCGGTCCCCAAAAATTAATTATTTTTTGCGCACCGTTCCGACGTGGCTGTACCCCGATCACGTCGACTCGTTTGATCTCGAGCTGAGGGAGTCCGTTCAGTGTTTGTTGAATGTCTCGCTTAGCTCGGATCAATGGAGTCTGGCTTCTTTGCCGATTCGGAGTGGGGGCCTGGGTTTACGGTGCGCGCGGGATGTGGGACTGCCGGCCTTCTTGGCGTCGGCGGGGGGGGGTTGTGGGCCTTGTTACTGACATTCTCTTTAACAATGGTGACAGGGCAACTATCCCCTACGCGTCTGATGCCATAGCGGCTTGGTTGGCCCTCAACCCGGGTGTGCAGTTACCTGAGAGACCGGACCAACAGCGCACGTGGGATGATGTGGGAATTAAGAGGGTGTTTGAGGGCCTAGTTGGGAGGGCAGTAGGTGTGGACAGGGCTAGGCTGTTGGCGGTGTCGAGGCCAGAAGCTGGAGCGTGGTTACGGGCGCTGCCCTCTCCGCACCTGGGCACTCTTCTCGACGATGATTCGATGCGGGTGGCTGTTGCTCTCCGCCTGGGTTGCGATGTTTGTGAACGTCATTTATGCATCTGCGGTACCATGGTGGAGAGAAACGGTCATCACGCTTTGAGTTGTGGTCGATGTGCCGGCCGATTCCCACGTCACCACGCTCTCAATGAAATTGTCCGGAGAGCGCTAGTCTCGGCAAATGTTCCGTGTGTGTTGGAGCCATTAGGCCTTAGTCGCACCGACGGTAAAAGACCTGATGGTTTGACCCTGGTGCCGTGGCATAGTGGGAAGTGCCTTCTCTGGGACGCTACGTGCGTCAGCACTTTTGCGGCTTCGCACCTCGGTCGCACCACGTGCACGGCTGGAGCAGCTGCTGAGACGGCGGCTCTTAGGAAGCGGGACAAATATTCTGCATTGCAGAATTATTTATTTGTCCCGCTCGCGGTAGAAACGACCGGTTGCTGGGGTTCGGAGGCCTTAAAATTTGTTAAGGAGATCGGGCGTCGTCTGGCGGAGAGGGGTCATGACCCCCGTTCCGGGTCATTCCTGGCGCAACGTCTGTCCATCGCGATTCAGCGCGGCAACGCGGCGAGCGTGATGGGCACCTTTCCGCCGGGGGTGGCTCGGGGCGGGCTTTTCGACTAGGTTAATGTTTTATCTTTAGCCCATATTAGGATTTAGTTTTTATTTAATTTTATTTGACATATTATTGTAGTATTATACTGTCAAATTATGATTAATTATTTCAAATAGAAATGTACTAATTATATAATAATGATATTAAGAATACTGACGACATAACAAAATGAGTACAATAAGAAAGAATGTATGAAATTAAAAATAAATAAATATAAATGTCGTGCGAGAACCCCTCAGTTGAGGGTAAAGGCCTCCTCCAGAGATGTCCAGTGGTCTCTATTTTGCGCTTGTGTTGTCCATTGTTTACCAGTCGTATGTGTGATGTCATCTACCCATCTAGTTCTCGGTTTTCCTCTCTTTCGTTTGCCAGAAGGGCCTGGCCATGACGTCAGTAAGGTTGTCCAACGGTTATCACTCATGCGGGCTACGTGGCCCGCCCAACGCCATTTCATTTTTTTGGAGTGGCATAGGGCGTCCATTACTCCAGATACCTCTCTTATGCTAGAGTGACGTATCTTTTGGATCCTTCTGATTTTTAACAAGCTTCTTTCCACGCTTATTTATTGCACGGTACGTAAATTTCCATGTTTGGCAGCCGTAAGTGAGTGAGGGCAATAGGCAGTGAGCGTCAGGATGGCGGGTGGACCTCGGGAATTTTATCGAATTGTTAATAAAAGTACTGTACCTTTAGTGTACCTCAGTGTACCTTCAGTAAAAATTAGTGTACCACTTTCTAAAACGAGATTTTCCAAAAAAAGGTCTTGGTAAATCTTGCACTATATCACTCAAAAGGTATGTGATTAGTTTGCATCTTCAGTGTACCTCAGTGTACCTTTAGTAAAAATCAGTGTACCTCTTGCTAAACCGAGATTTTTTCAAAAAAGGTCCACCCGCCATAAATCTTATTTTAAGCGTAGCTCCTTTTCAGGAGAGGTATGAAGATTGTTTTTAAAGTTATACAGAGGTACACTGAAGGTACACTATAACCACATACATTATATGTGGTTTAGTGTATCATTTCATAGGTCCACCCGCCATTCTGACGGGTGGACCTTTTTCGAATAAATCTCGTTTTAGCAAGAGGTACACAGATTTTTACTGAAGGTACACTGAGGTACACTGAATATACAAACTAATTACACACCTTTTGAGTGATAAAAAGCAATATTTACCAGGTCCACCCGCCATTCTGAAGTCAGGATGGCGGGTGGACCTGGTAAAACTTGCACTATATCACTCAAAAGGTATGTAATTAGTTTGTATCTTCAGTGTACCTCAGTGTACCTTCAGTAAAAATCAGTGTACCTCTTCCGAAAACGAGATTTTTTAAAATAAAGGTCTACCTACCATGAACCTTTATTTGAAAAAACTCTTTTTTGCAAGAGGTACACTGACTTTTACTAAAGGTACACTGAGGTACACTGAATATACAAACGAATTACACACCTTTTGAGTGATAAACAGCTATATTTACCAGGTCCACCCGCCATCCTGACGTCAGGATGGCGGGTGGACTTTATTTTGAGCGTAGCTCCTTTTGAGGAGGTATGCAGATTGTTTTTAAAGTTATACAGAGGTACACTGAAGGTACACTATAACCACATACATTATATGTGGTTTAATGTATCATTTACCAGGTCCACCCGCCATCCTGACGTCAGGATGGCGGGTGGACCTTTTTTTGGAAAAATCTCGTTTTAGAAAGAGGTACACAGATTTTTACTGAAGGTACACTGAGGTACACTAAAGGTACAGTACTCTTATTATCAATTTGATAAAATTTCCGAGGTCCACCCGCCATCCTGACGCTCACCAATAGGCATCCATGACTTTTCTCTTTATTTTAACTGGCATCTGACTTTTGAAGATTTCTTTTAAGCTCCAATACTTCTTCCATGTTCCTTTAATTCTCCTATCGATTTCCTGTTCGTTATTTTGTTTATGGAAAGAGATTTGCTTACCTAGGTATATATATGACTCGACATATTCTAGTGGTAAATTTTCGACCTTTATTGGCTGTTTAGATGAATTTGTCATAACCTTGGCCTTGCTGAAATTGATTTCTAGGCCTGCTTGTCAGCTTGATGTTTGTAGAGTGTCGATCATGTACTCCAGCTCTTACTATTTTCTGACAGCAGCACTAGGTATCAGCAAATCTCAAGTGGCTGATACTCTTTCCGTTTATGTTCAAGCCAACTTTTTTCCAGTTTAAATTGCTTATAACCATTTCTAGTACTGCTATAAAAATTCTAGGAGAAAGCGGATCCCCTTGTCTCACTCCTCTTTTAATAAAAATCTTATTATTTAGTCTTAAAAACTGCTGTGGTGTTAGATTGAGGGTTCAGGTTGCGTTAATATTCGGCTTTACAGGTGCACGTATCTACACGTCAAGACATTAGTGATGTTACAGCTAAATATATAAAATCCCACGGTAAAATGCTCCTGGTAAAAACAAAAAAAAAACAAGAATTGAAGAAATTCCACGATCTTCCAAAATACTTAATATTATGAGAAATATAAACAGTATCAAGTTCTCCGATCAACACATGCCAAATCTGACCGCTCTTTCCAAAATTTTCAAAAGGTTATGTAAGGCACACCACAACCTATTGACATTAACAATTTTAGGCCATTCCAATAAAAATTGCGAAATATTTGGACTTGCCTGATGCAGATTCCTAATTACTGGACACCGTTTCCTAAGACTACGGCGAATTTACTAGCCGATTGGGGTGCTGGCATCTTAATTATTAAGCGTAATTTCGGTTGGCGTTCAGATACAGTCTTACATGGAAGAATCATTACATAATAAAACAAATATTAGTGAAAAAATCACACGGGCTATACATTTTTAGCCACCATTTAAGATGGTTCGATCTGAGCCGCAGCGTGGAACATCACGCGACAGCGGCCCCCGAAATGCAAGTTGAACATGAAAGTGAAATTGATAGCGCACTGGTGTGGACATAGCTATAAAGTAATTCCTGCATCTTCGGCGAATATGCGATGCTAACACAAGACATACCCAATTTATTTAAAGTGTTATTAAAAGAATGCTTTATATTAACAATTTGTATCACCTGGCACGAAATCGTGCAGTTATAATCTCTACTCAAGCCAAAATTGGTTAGAAGTGGCTGTAGCGGAAGACAATTTAATAAGTTTTGAAAGATAACATGTGCAAGACATTGTGAATATTATGAATTATTCTGTGACATGATAAAAACTGTTTTTTCATGTGTATGTGACTAAGTCAAAATAATTCCCTTTCGATTAGCATAATTACGAATGGGACTACTTGTTTATTGGTGTGCTTAGAAAAAGAATAAAAGAAACAACAAAATTGTGTAGCGTTTTAATTTTTAGGCATAAGTTAATCATTAAACATAAGTACGAGTATGGTAAAAGGACTCCCTATTCTATTACATTAACAGAACCAAAATCAATTAATCTATACCTTATCCACGATAACGAACTAGTATAGCGGTCTCTCTTTTGCACTTTTGTATGCAGATGATAAGGACAAAAAAGGGCAGTGGGCGTAAACAATGGCACCTCTCATTCCGGCTCGGTTTACATGCCTTCGATGCGATTATTTATTTTTATAAGTTTCTTAGGGTTATAATATTTTATTATATACTCTTTTTTGTTAGGTTTTAATAACCAACTGCATATTTATGATCAATACTGAAATTACAAATTGGTGGACTAAATTCTTTAAACAACTATTTATTGATTACAATATGCAGTTCAAAAATGTTCAAAAGTGTTTCTTAATATAAATATTTATTCCATCTCCGATCCACTAGAATCATTTTCTAAATCTATTACAAATCTTTCCGCCGGTTCCACTGTACTCATTTTTGGTTCTACCACTTCTATTAGGTGCTTGATGCACTTCTTCCATGACTCAGCATTTACTTTAGAAATAGCTTCCTGGAGTAACTGTTTCACTTCCGTTAATTTAATAGTTTTGTTATTGTTGGCTACGTACCCCTTGACTTGTGACCAAATCATCTCTTAAACGGGAAAGAATACAAAAGAGAGCAATTAGACAAGTCCGCCTCGTAAAAGACTGTCATGTAAACTCACCCGTTGCACCTGCATCGCCCTTATCGCTGACCAATCACGTGCAGTCTGAGTTTTCTAGTATTAGCTCGTTATCGTGGATAAGGTATAGTATAACATTTTACTATGCCATAGTACAGTCACCGGCAATAGTATCTTCCTACACGAAGGCCGCGAAAATATGTGACAAACTCTTATGGACCTACAAATAAGAGCGTGTTACATATTTTTGCGGCTTTCATGTAGGAAGATACTATTGCCGGTGACTGTACGTTAAACCTTTAGAAAACATGATAATATGGGAAAATATTTTTTAAACAGTGGCCCACACAAATTTGGTTCCGTTTTAATAATTTAATGGGACGATTTATTTCTACGTCTATTTCAACATAAGTCACACACTTTTTGGTATGTTTTTTGAACATCCTTATTAAATTGGTTTCTTTGGACAACAAATTTAGTAAAGCAGGAACAGTAGGCTTACCTCGGCCCAGATATCGGTTTAATCTACTATGCCACCCTACCACATTATTTGTGGTCCTAATAATTTCTTCAATACAATTACATATTTTCGAAAAAGGCATTTCTGCCATCGATTGCTTATTAAAGTATTTTCAACTCACTTGCTCATAACGAGGTTCTTATTCCACCGCTTTTATGCTGATAATCCTAGATATTAAACACGCGCGCATTTCACAATAATTATCAAACTAGTGCAATAATTTAATAATCCGATCAAGTGATGTTTGTACTCTAGTACCAAGTTGTATTTACGCAGACGAATCGTTGTAATTTTGTCGGGTATTGCCTTTACTTTTTTTTTACTCTTTAGGAGTATGCATTCTAAAAAAGTAAAAAAAAAGTAAAATAATAAAAATATACGCATTTACGCTAGAAAACAAATTATACAATCCTGATTGTGAAAACAATCATTTCAACTTATTATATTACTCGTAATACACAATAAATTATGTTTATCTACACTCACATTGTAAGTCCTCTAAAAAGTGTTCAAAAACGGTAGGCAATGGCTAGCATTACCACAACCGATTTTACTATGATAAGCTTTTTATCTGTGGCAGTAACGTAATTTTAACTTTACATGCTCATATATTGATACGTTATGAGTTTAAAATTACGAACATCGAATTTGATAACATAATGTAAATCCTGTGCTCCTCCCTGACCAACGGCACGCGCCCGCGCGACCGCCGGCACAATCGAGTTGGCCATGGCGGTGCAATGGCGGTCATTCTATGGTTTCCGAATACTTCATTTAGAATATATAATATGAGTGTAGATAAAGCAGTGTATGCAATTGTACGTAATTAGGCCTTAAAACACTCGTGTGATCTTATTATGAAACTCGCCTGCGGCTCGTTTCACAAAACCACTCGTATTTTAAGGACCCTTATTACGTAACAGTTACATAAACCACTATTTAAACACGAATTGTCTGTTTTAATATTGACTGTTTGGCATTATAGGTCCGCGCCTTTGCCTCAAGCTGCACGCACATCCAAAAAAGAAATTGCGCGCCATTTATAAGTTAACCTCAAATAATTGTTTATTTGTTAGATTTTTCTCGTTGTGTTTTATTAATTTAAACAAATTATATTTTAAGTGAATAAGTAGACAACTTTAGCGTTAATTTAACCTGTGTATATATTTCAAAATTGTGCTACATACTAGTAAAATGTTATCATAAAAATCTAGTGAGCAATGCGTAAGAAAAAAATGCTATACTTTAGTGCACAATTTTTATGAAATTATTTGAAAAAGAGTTCCAGATAGTCAATAACATCACAAAAACATTTAATTATATTAGGTTCGTAATTACCTCTATCCTGTAAACATTCTGACAATGAATGTATTTATCAAAAGTTATTAATTACACTATTCTCTTATTTCCTCGCAAGTGTGTTGAAAAACGTCGTATGAAACGCGTGTGCTTGATCATTACATAGCTCAGCTTCCTTAGCGCACTCACGTGCGTTCGTACACACAATATCGCTTCGTATGTATTGATCATCTTAGCACACTTGTATCATAATATACTATTGTTAAACTTTTTAAAATCGTCACCAGATGTACTCATTATATACATATAATCATAATCATTTATTTAAATAACACGTAAGTTAACAGTAACTACACCAAATTACTTACATGCTAAATCTTAAACATACTAAGTATGTAGTTTTTTTATTTTTTTTTATTTATTTATTAAAAATACAAGGGTATTTCTTAAATCTAATATAATATAATAATATAATATAATAATCTAATATAATATAAAGTAGCCCCACAAAACTCTAGAATGAGTTTGTCTGTGGGATCGACAGTCTCTCATTAGACTATTATTATAATTTATATTATTTTAAGCTTATGTTGTACAACAAGTCATCAATTTACAGGTAATGTGTGCAAGTGCTTTTTTAATAAACGTGTGAATACATTATTTTTCCTTCTCGAGCCTGATGGTTTCAGGCAGACCGTTTAAAAGGTATGGGATACGTTTTTTTAGGGTCCTGTCCCCATAATAGTTGTTAACTCTGGGAACAAACAGTTTGCCTGATGCCACAGCCTTCGTAGAATAAGCATGGTCAACAGGCCTCAATAGAGAATCCCCCGAGCTAGGCTCTTGACAACTATGGTTATTGATGGCAAGTAGGTACTTATGTTTTAGGCTAACCGGTAAGATTTTACAGATTTTAAATAGATGTCTGTAGTTGTCTTTATATTTCAGTTTAGTCTTATTGTTAACAAGTAGTTATAAAAAACGAATCTGCATGTTTTCTAATTTATCAATATTTGTCTTAGTTGTGAGTCCATATCCGTCAAGAGCGTAACTCAGGATGGAATCCACCAGGGACATGTATAAACATCTTAAAGTGCTAATGGGAACTCTGAATTTTAAATGGAAAAATTTACCTAATAAGACTCTAAGTTTTTCATAAATAAAATTAACATGGTGTGACCAGGATAAATGGTCGTCAACTTTGACTCCAAGGTAAGTAATACATCTGACTTGTTCTATGGGTTCGCAGGTACAGTTAGATATATTATTTACGTGAAAGCAAGAGAAAGTATGGGCATATAATTGTGAGAGAATGTTAATAGTTGGTAAGTACGAAGAACGGATCAATAGGAATTTAGTTTTATCAGCGTTGAGAATGATCCCATTGTCGTGAGACCACTTAACGACCGAGTTAATATCCTGTTGTACTAGTCGGAAAGTATCCTCAAGGTCAGTGCCCGCGCGCAGAGCGCAGAGGTCGTCTGCGAACATGTGCGCTGAGCAATGCTGCAGCACACTGCACAAGCTGTTGACGTGCATTAAGTAGCAGACTGGACTGCAGCCCGAGCCCTGCGGCACCCCGCGCTCTACCCTACAACCACGACTATAGGCGTTTCCAACTTTAACTTTGAAGGAGCGTGATGTGAGATAGTCGCGGAACCATCCGTTCAGCGGCTCGCTCACACCACACTCATTCATAGCCCTCAACAAGGTGTTCGATTCCAGAGTATCGAACGCCTTCTTGAAGTCAAAAAATACTGCCAGGACTATCTTTTTATCGTTAAGGTAACTTTCATCAGTGAAATTAGACAATAAAGTTGCAGTACTTTTACCTTTTTGGAATCCATGTTGACAAGGATTTAAAACCTTATTTTTATTCTTTTAGCTTGTTAGGGAATTTATGATACTTAACTGATAAGTTGACCAACTTGGCAATAACAGGGCTTAATTTGACATGCGCACCTGATCACTACCCGGAGATTTATTAACATTCATTTTTTTTTTAATGAATGTTAATAAATCTCCGGGTAGTTATACATATATATAGTTATACATTGTTCAATAAAAATCATAAGAAAACTATTTACAAAATACCTATAGACAAAATATAAAATACACATTATAAACAAATGTAGTTATTTAACAAGCCGAAAACAGTATACTTATATATAAACATTATTTTTCAGTGAAAGCTTGAATTTTTCTGTAAAATGCACCAATTTTATCGTGGAATATGTCTATGTCATCCCGCTGTGTCATAATGTTATTGAGGACGGTTCGTGCTCGGGCAGTGGGAGCGTTGGCACCGCGCTGCGTGCGTGCGTCGCTGGCGGCGAACAGACGTCGACGCCGACGCGCAGCCACAGCACCGGCCGCGCCACTTGAACCCACTACAGCCTTGCTTGCTCGTGGTACCAGCAGTCCCATTACTTGCAGTACTGATGGATTGTCCACTCTGTTGTTTAGCAGTTGGTAGTAATGTACTATGTGCAATAGCTTCCGCCGAGATTCTAGTGTGCATAGCCCGATCATACCCGACACGAAAAGCGAAGGGTACATGAATGGCTAGTAACCCAGTCGCTTGATAGTTGGTGGCGCCACTGCCGCCCGTAAGCAGCAAATTCAAATTGCTCCGTGTATTTATATTTGTTTAAATTATTTAGTGCAAATTTTTGTTGATATAACGATTTATTTTAATAAATTAGTTTTACATAAAGACAGTGTAACATAAGTGTACAAAATGGCACCATCTAAAGCTAAACCAAAGGACAAGTGCTGTGAAAGGATGATGGACGTTATTTTGGATTTGAAAAATACGGTTACCGAAATGAAACTAAAATTAGATAAAACGTACGATATAATTGAAAATCAACAACACGAGATTGCTAGACAAAGGGAATTAAGTACAAAAATATTGTTAAATTCCAACAATAATCATACTGACCTCCATATGACACCACTACTCAACGACTCTGGTCCGGAAGCACTGAGTTTCATCAATGACACCACACATGGAATAAACGCACTAAGTGAAGAACACATAAATATTACCACCTAAACATGAAATATCCTGCAAGACTCCCACAGGTTTCTCAGATGCATTGCCAACAGAAATGAAGCGGCTCCGGACCCGTGCCCGTCGTAAACTGCAGTCGGAAGCTCTTTCAGCTCAGCCATCGGCATCACCAGATGACATGTCTACTATGCCACCCGTCAGTACAGTATCGAAGCCTGCTGTTCTCCATCCGCCAGTCGGGACAATTGCTACTCGGGACAAAGTGGCGTCGAAGAAGCCGTTATCTGTCGTGCCAGCTACACCCGCTGCTGCCTGCACCTCACTGATACCGCCTGCAGGGACACACGCAGCAGCACCTACAATACCAATTAGGGCCTCAGCGGAGCAGAGCAGGGGCAGCCTTCGGGCGGCTGCACCACGATCCGTTAGCTTGCACATCTACAACCTGAATGCAGACACCACCTGCGACGAAGTTGTTCATCACATTCAAACTGACATGGGCGTCCAAGTACATACATGCGAAAAGCTGAAGGTCACGAGAGGCCACTACTCGTCTTTCAAGGTCGATGTATCAGCAAACAAAGTAGGTGTAGTGCGTAGTCATAAACACTGGCCGGTTGGCGTATCCATCAGGCATTTCAATACAGTCGAGACAAAAAACTTCCAAGTGAGCACCGGCGATCGACCACCACGCTAGTACAATCTTCGAGTTTTAAAATCCTCCACCAATACGTCAGGTCAATCTGCGGTAAAACTGGACTCTTAAACTTGCTACTTCACTCAGAAGAACCCGACATATTCGCCTGCAGTGAAACTTGGTGCAAAAAATACGAAATAGAACAAGTGAGGTTAAGTGGTTATCAGTTGGCAAATAGTTACTGTCGCACGAATATCCAGCATGGCGGCGTGGCGATGTACACACGGTCCGATATTGCATATCGCCAACGAAATGATTTACAGAAACTAGCCATTGAATTTCATTTTGAATTTACTGCAATTGAAATTTGTAATATAAGTTTAATTGTTATTGTTTTATACCGCACTGGAAATGGTGACTTTGACATATTCTTAAATAATTTAGAATTATTATTAGATAAACTAACAAGAGAGAATAAACGTTTCATTTTGGTCGGTGATCAAAATGTCGATTTTATGTCGGATAACACTTCGAGGCGGCGGGTAGATGAAATACTACAAATTTATATGTGTAAAAACTGTGTCGAGTTTCCGACCCGTGTGTCCGCGCACAACGAAACCTGTATAGACTGCGGGCTCGTGTCGCAGTGTAATGGATCCAAGGCATCCATATAATGCCTATTTCAATGGACGGTAAAGTTGTTCGATATTGTGACATTGCTATTAACTTTATGTAGGAGTTAATTTCATTTTCAGTTTCAGGAAAAATTATGACTTTACGATTAAGCTTTCATGAAAAATTATACTGTAATATTAAAGTTCGAATTATAACTCGCCTGGAAAATATGGAGTATCATAAAATCAATTAGTAGTTATGTCTTAATTCTCATAGCTTTGGTACAGTTCGGGAAGGAGAATTTAGTGTTGAAATAAATACTGAAAACTAGCTTTATAATATAGCTTAAATAATATGCCTTTTCTTTTAAACATTGAGATAGTAATTCATTTGGAATACAGATAATAGTATTTTCCAATAAATTTTGGATCCTAAAAATCTAACCTCGAATTTATAGATGTTAGTTTATGTAGCAGAAAACAAATGATAAAGTAAAATCTAATTCCTTGATCGAAATAAGCGTTAAAAGTAACACGGTTTATTATAAGACCGAATAAAAATAATAGTTATTTTGGAAGATTTGGTTAAGAACAGTATTGTGTCATAAACACGTGAATATTTACTTCTAAGTACAAATAAATGTTTTCATTCGATAAACAATATAGTCCTCTTAGCATTCCTATTGATATTTATTAGAAATATATGAGTTTTAATAATTATTGGTAAAAATCGACCATGCGGCTACATTGAATTTGCTTTCGTTTCCTATAGAAACACTATTGCATGTATAATTCATTATCATATATATATTCCCTATATTTTCAGCGTATTTATCCACATGTAGTTTCTAAGTTTTATTCAGCAATTTACCAAAAAATCCTGAAATTGTAATTATCGATTAATAATTTCACATAAATGCGGGTAGGAATAATCTTGCATCGCGCGAGCATAATCTTAACCCACCCGCATATTTGCTTAGATTTTCGCAGGCGATCGAGAAGCGGTGTGCAGACGACGAGTCAGGAGTTTACACGAATTTGAACCTTGTCTGTTAGACATTTATTTGGTTTTAGTATCTACAGGTTGGATCATCAACCTTATTATTTAGATAACTAGGTTCAATAGCGGAATCGGATGAGTAATCGGTAAGATTTTTTTCTCAAACATGCTCGGAAATGTTCCTGTTACGTTAGTAATTAGAGACCAGTAGGGACTCTATTCCAAGGCAGGTTCAGCGCGACGTACGTAAAGGATTTTCATACAACATTAAATCACTCAGCCAGTAACTGAAGCACTAAACAAGTAATTTTATTTCCTTACATGTTTGAGAAAAGCACTATACATGCTTCGACCGTAATCAGCTTACCTGGCTTCGTATTGTAGCCGTCCTCGTCTTCGACTCGGACGGCTACTAAATACTCAGCCAGGAAAGCTTACTTACTGGTCTCTGCAGTAATGTACTATAAAGAGGTGTTTGGATTAAAGCTACAGAGGGGAATGTAGGTGATTGTGGGGGACAGGGTACGGAAATTATAAAAGCGGATGGTAAGGTTCGAACTTAACTTAGTCAGAACGAGATTTCAAGATATCAGCATCTCTCAGCCAAGATCGAGGTCTACAACTTTATGTAAGTCCTTTTAAATATTTCACTTTTAACTTAATTGTTTGTCGTGTACTAGCATTTTACAAAATCTTTACTAGTGAAGCGTACGAATATTATAATAACGGTCAATACCTTTCTTTTATTAATTGGGTTATCTGGGTACTAATATTACAGGCGTTACGCTTATTTACCTGCAGTGAGTGTTAGAATAATGAGGGATATATTATTAATCCACATTTGTAAATATTTTAGCTGTGTTTGGGTTTACAATGAAGTAGGGATCTGCGTTGCTTAATATACTTAATTAAGTACTGTTTCAACTATTACTGAGCGAGCGAAGCGAAGCACTATTCCGCTGTGCCTAGAGCCGTCCGTCTGTCTAAATAAGTACTTAAATGCTTTGATTATTTATTGAGTGTGAAATTTAAATACCATCTTCGTCTTCTTTCATAAACGATTCGAACCAACGAAACGAACGATACGAAATCGTATGGACGTCTCAACATAGGATTAACTTCAGCGCAATGGTTTAATATTTGAGTTATAGCTTGATGTAGGGTATTATTCGACTTGGTTTTCAAACACATAATAACACAGCTAATAAATAATAGTATTTTGTATTTACGTGGAACTCGTTGTCGTGAGGAAACCATTTCACAATTTAATGATATTCTATTTATTTACATTCAATTATATAGGTTGATAGCGTATATTCTGACCAGGTTCTTCATATTATATCGCCTGTGTTTGTTATTTTAACATTGAACCTTTTATATTTTCTATATACGACTGTGTGTATTTATGTGTGTGTGCCGTTGACAATTATAGACCAACCAAATATTTCAAAATTAATCGAATCTATATTATCACAATCCCTAATGCAACATGTCGAGACAAAGGACTTACTAACATACAGACAATTTGCATATAGAAAAAATAGGTCCACCACTACAGCTGCGTTACAGATTCACGATTGTATATCAACAGCGTTGGATATAAAAAATAAAGTAACAGGGGTATTCTGTGACTTATCCAAAGCGTTTGATGTGATTAGTCATGAACTCTTGATAAAAAAGATAGGGCGGTATGGAATCAAAAACAACGTTCAAAAACTACTCGCATCGTTTCTTAAGAATAGGCAGCAAACGGTGGAGGTAAAAATTGAAGGTAAAAGTATGAAGTCTGGGGTAGGTTCTCTTGAGCTAGGAATACCACAGGGTTCGTCGCTCGGGAATACCCTGTTCTTGATGTTCATAAACGACCTTCCTGCTACTATTTCTGAAGGGGTGGCAGTACTGTTTGCCGATGACACCACTGTAATAGTAAATGCACCTACGTACTCACAGCTCGAACAAAAAATAACACAGACATGCAACCAACTTCACGAGTGGTTCTCGGCGAATGGGCTCATCCTCAACGTCACGAAGTCCAACGTAATGTTTTTCTCAGCCGGAGGGAACACAGACATCCCGCTAATTCAGAGTCCGATGTCAAGCTGTGAGTTCCTTGGATTTACAATTGACGTAAACCTGAACTGGAAAGAGCACGTTAAAAATCTTTGTGCCAGGCTGGGCAGTGCTAGATTTGCGTTAATCAAATTAAAACCGATTTTATTTAGTGACGCACTGCTTCAAAGTTACTACGCATATTTTTTTTCGCTGATGTCATACGGTATTATTTTGTATGGGAACTCGACAGACTCGAAAAGAGTGTTTTTATTACAAAAACGAGCCGTACGAACATTAGCTGGTGTACACCTAAGGTACCCATGTCGAGAGTTATTAAAAAAATACAAAATACTGACACATTACTCACTGTATATCTATGAGATTATAATGTTCACGCGTCGAAATATAAATTCATTTAAGCGTATAAATATGCCCGGTAGAATAACCCGCCAGACCGGGCGACTACAGCCCGTCCAGCGTCGACTTACATTACTCGACAAGTGCCCGCGTGTAATAGGCCCGGAATTTTATGAAAGTCTACCCGCAACTCTCAGAAATGAAACTTCCGATAATAAATTTGAACACCGACTAAGGGAACTTTTATTGTCTAGGAATTTATATTCTGTCGAAGAATTCACTGCAGAATTTAAAAGAACTGCAAAATGTTAATTATTTTTATAGAGTATTTTTACGTATTTTTTGTTTATATTGTTATTTTTAATTGATTGACTTTGTTTTAGGTTCTGACATTTTTCTTTTATTTTTTAATATTTATATACCACTACCTAGGGTCTCTAGACATGTATACATACACAAAATCCCTGTTGATATTCTTTATATTTTACCACTGTCATTTTTTTTCTATACATTTATTTGATTGATTATTTTTTATTGTATTGTAAGTGACGATCTTTTAGTGAATCCATTTTATTTTATGATGTAAAATACTGTGTGGTTTTCTTCAAGAAATAAATAAATCTATCTATCTATCTATCTTGTAGACATATCTAGCAAATATTTTTTGGATTTTCTCGAGCATTAAAATATATTTATTTTCATCAGGATCCCATACTATGGCACCAAATTTAAGCTTGCTACGTATACAGCGTTGTATAGCATGACTGCTACCTTAACCGTAGAAAATTGTGAAGCCATTCTCATAATGAAACCTAGAGTTTTAGAGACCTTGCAGGTTATCGTTATGTGAAGTCTAAAATCCAATTGCTTATCTAAAGTCAGTCCTAAGTCACGTACTGTGTCGGTGCGTACAAGTGGTGTGTCCTGAAGGTAGTACTCGCTGGCGATTGGGGAACGGATACGAGCAAAGGAAGTATGCGTGCATTTCGTGGCGTTAAAATGTAGTCTATTATTTTCACTCCACTTGGCAATTGCATCAATGTCTCTCTGAAGCTGCTCTCGGTCACTGTCATCTCTAACTATGTGGAACAACTTTATATCGTCCGCGAACATCAAACACTTCGCTTCGCTGACAGTATTTGGCAAATCATTGATCATGATTAAAAACTGAGTTGGTCCTAATGTACTGCCTTGACTTACGCCCGAACGCGTGTAGTACGGCTGTGATTCCAACCCCGAAAGTTTCACGTATTGCCTTCGATCCTGCAGGTAATTGGCAAGAAAGTGTAGAAGCCTAGGTGTAAATCCTATGTCTGCGAATTTACGCAGAAGGACGTCAAAGTATGCCACGTCTACTTGTGCTCGGGCATCCATGGCCTCAGCTATGTAGTCGACCAAAACCACGTGGTTTGTTGTCGTTGAACGTCCCCGACGAAAGTCATGCTGGGCATCGTTTAATTTAACAGTAATCTGCTGAGTTATATAATGATCCACAATTGACTCAAATAGTACACACTCAAATAATATGACCGCTATGTGTAAAATCTTTTTGTATACGTAACCAGCACATCGGGCCACGTGCCTCCTCTTCACTTGCGAGGTTATTGATAATTGTTTCGCTTGGCGATACAGCATCGGTTGTAGTGGTAAATACATCCTTTGATTAAAATACCGGGAAAAACTTTCTGGATTGCCCTCATTGCAGCTATTTCATAGTCTGTTTTGGCACTTTGGAATTCGGGAATCTTCTCAATTAAATGTAATCCTTCGTTTTCCAGCTTCCACACCGTATAATCTTACTTCACTTTACTTTTGTATGGATTCGAATTAGTGCTGATCCTTTCCTTTAGCTTATCAAAAAAAAAATCATCATCGAGTACCCCGGGAACTTTAACTTTAGCTAATTCATTTTGCTGTAAACTTTCAACGCGAAGAAATTTTTTTCTTGCTCTGTACATAGAAAAAATCCTTTATTTCCTTTATGTACTAAGAGCTGACCACGTCAGATATAACATAATAATGAGAGATTAGAAACCTGTTTAGTTAGATTGCTTTACCGTACTTATTGAGATCCGGGCATTTGGCAGCTTTTAATGGGTGAAGGTCAGAGTGAGACCAACAAAGTTTTTCAGTTGGAAAAAAGTAGTACCAAAATGGGTAAAAACTGCCGAAGTTGTGTCATTTATAGAGGATAGTGCCTATATTTTAACATTAGAAAAAAAACCATACCATTGTGTATTATTGCGGAAACAAAAGAAGAAGATGACTAACTATAAATTACATTATACATCATATGGCACTATTTTCCTCCGATAGAAACTTTTGGCTATGATATAATCCACTTAATTACATAATTTCCCATACTATTGCATCAAACCCAGAACTATAGGATTGGTTTTCTTCAAGTGATTTGCATTCCTTTTCCTCCACCACTTTACAGCTGCCAGATGTTCGGATCTAGAAATAAGCATAGTATAGCAAACTAACTATAGGGGTTTAGTTGCTCTCATTATTGTGTCATATTTGACGTGGCCGGCTCTCCGTCTATTACTGTTGGCACATAGCTGATGTATTCTGAGACTTCTTTTACTGGTGCAAACACTTTTTCTATAATAGGTGGGACTGGAGAAAATTCTGTACATCGCTTCCTTGCATTTTTGCCTCACTAAAAATACTTGATTACTCTGCTCGGCACTGCAGCACAAGTGAACCCTTTTTTTGACAATTTCGACTTCAGACGACATGTAAACAGATTTTTCAATTGGAGATTCTAACAGATGCATTAATGTTACTGTCGCAGTACAATAAGCTCGATGTAGACATCTACAAACGCTGGTACCATTCTTGTTAACTCTACTAAGTATGTTATATCTACTCGTATATCCCTCATGAAGCAAAGTTGAGTTACCTTTTTCATTAGTAGAAAGTATTATTTGTTCGTCCATTTTACAATGAAACAGAAATACGACGATTGATTCATAAAGAGAATAAACTGTCTGAAGTGGCCATGACGTGAGCAAAACTTAGTATTCCAATAGAAAGAGGTTGATAAAATAGATTATTTAAAACAGTTGTCGTGCACGATAGGATTAGAATACATCTAAAATTGGAATGTTTATTCTCAAAATATAAATACTTATCTATATACATACCAGTGACCTTTCCTTTGTCACCGATATAAAAAATGGTCACATTTCAGAATTTTGGCAAGCCGGTGGAAATCTGGTTCTATAGACGCTCCGCCACCAGTACATACTAATATTATTAGTGCGACAGTGTGTCTGTCTGTTGTAACGGGCCGTCCGTACCCGTTCAAATAATTATAATTGTTAAATTATATTTTAGGTTTACTTTATATTTTTAGGAACCCAAACTGTTTCCCCGAATTTAACACGAGCGAAGCCGCGGGCAAAAGCTAGTATAATATATTCCTATAATGCGAGGGAACACTGCTGAGGACGTATAAAACGGACGGGGAACGGACTCAGCCCCATTGATTAAGTTAAGTATTCCTATACCCTTATGTTTTAAATTCTATAATGTCCCGCCTTATCAAAGTTATTTTATTTGATGTGTTTGTGTGTATCCAATGTTAAAGGCCCTCCCTGTGTCCCTAACTTTATTCCTTACTGACCTTTGAGTGGACTTTCTGCGAAACCGGAATTTCAGACTTTGTAACTAGGCAAGACAACTATATATAGACAGCGGTAATATAAGGATGATACTTAGATGTGACCTATATATACTTATTTAATAATAACAGCATTTCACAGCGACAAGGTAGGTATTCATCTAATGGGCCCATCAATTCTAGGTTTTATGACATACAAATAGCTAAAAGGACTGAGTAAAGACAATTCGACACACTGAACGTACCCTCCCTACTTTAAGCTCATTGTTCTATACTTACTCGGACTAACTGACATCGTACAAAGACAATCTTCGTGAAAATATTCCCATATAGGTCTAGGGGTACTTAATGGCCGTTTGGTCATACAATTTGAGGGACGGGAGGAGCGCGAACGACCTTTCTTTACTGTGTTCACCTGGATTACTTTAGAACACAACGTAGAGGAATACAAGGGCTGCTATTTATATATCCGGAAACCGGGATTACAATCTTCTTAAATAGCATATTTGACCTCCATGGTAAAATTTGAACTTTTTTAAGTACTGGCCGGTATATTTTTTCTTTCTTATTAACGCTCGTGTTTTGTTTTTGACGGGTTTTAAATGTCATCTCGCAGCAAGAATGGAACTCACTCGTGAAAATATTCGTGCTATGATTTATTATGATTTTCGGCGTGGTTTAACGCAACAACAGTGCATAGATCAACTAACTTCAACTTTTGGTGATGAAGCCCCATCTAAAACTACTGTGTATCACTGGTTTAGTGAGTTCAATCGTGGACGTAGTATGCTTACGGACGAAGTTAAGGCAGGTCGCCCGAAATCGGTCGTTGTACAACAAAATATCGAGGCTGTGCGAAAACTTATAATGGACGACCGACATGTTACGTACCGCGAGATAGAGGCGACTCTGGGTATTTCTATGACCAGCATTAATAGCATATTACATAATTATTTGGCTGTAAAAAAAATTTGTTCGCGTTGGATACCCCACAACTTAACAAAAGAGCAAAAAGATGCTCGCGTCGAATGGTGCAATAAAATGTTAAAAAAATATAACCGTGGTGACTCAAAAGCCGTTTATAACATCTATACAGGTGACGAATCCTGGATCTATGCATACGATCCCGAAACGAAGCAACAATCAACGGTATGGGTGTTTCAAAATGAGCCGAACCCTACGAAAGTTACTCGTGCAAAAAGTACATTGAAACAAATGGTGGCCTGCTTCTTCGGTATTAATGGCCATGTAGCTACAGTGCCACTAGAAAACCGTAGAACGGTTAATTCAGAGTGGTACACGACCATTTGCTTACCGGAAGTATTTGAACAAATTCGTAAAACTAACCAGCGACGAAGAATCATTCTTTATCATGACAATGCCAGCTGTCATACGTCACGCGAAACAACTCTATTTTTGGAGGGTCAAAATGTGGAATTAACGGGTCATCCGCCGTACAGCCCTGACTTGGCACCCAACGATTTTTATTTATTTCCAAATATAAAGAATAAATTACGCGGTCAACGATTTTCGACCGCTGAAGATGCTGTCGACGCATTCAAACAACACTTTATGGAGGTACCTCAGGCGGAGTGGCAGAAGTGCTTTAAAAATTGGTTCACGCGAATGCAAAAGTGCATAGATCATCAAGGGGAATACTTTGAAAAACAATAAAACCATTTTCAGCCGTGTACGTTTGTTTGTTTTTTTGTTTCCGGATATATAAGTAGCAACCCTCGTAGACGATCACTGGCCAATTCACGAAGATTCACTACAAGAATATAAGGTAACTGGCGATAATTTAGATTAAGCTAGGCTAGGGCTTCAGTCTTTAGAGATCGTGACACTGTTACCTCTACACGGTTTAAATGATGAACCATTAGTATGGAGATAGTGTAATGGTTTTAGGACATTTTTCGTTTAGAGCATTTTGCGTCTAGGGCATTTTGTGATTAGGGCATTTTACGATTAAGGCATTTTGCATTTAGGACATTTCGCGTTTAGGTCATTTTGCGTTCGTAAAATAGGCCATTATGCGTCTGGAGTGCGATTTTTGAATCTCACTGGTGATATCAAAGTCACCGGTGACTAAAATTATCACCGATGACTATTATGTCACCATTTTCCAAAAGCCGTATTTTTGAAAGTCACACGCTGTTTACCAACATGCACAAATTTTACAATGTCAAATTTACAATTTTACAAATTTTACCAATGGTTTCGTAAGCCGATAATATTTTTTAAATTTCGCATTAGACATCGCAAATGGTTGCTCGTGATGAATTCTTTCTGCGACGCCTAATACCGCAGCTGGATTATGTTGACGGTGAGGAACGTCGTCGTCTTCGTCGCTGTCCGTGTCCGTCATCATAATGTACTCCTCCAGGCTTGCCATTTTTAGGGTTCCGTAGCCAGAATGGCAAAAACGGAACCCTTATAGTTTCGTCATGTCCGTCTGTCCGTCCGTCCGTCCGTTTGTCACAGCCATTTTACTCGGAAACTATAAGACGTATCTTAATAAAATGTAGACATAATGTGTATTTTGTATGCCGCTATTTAGTTATGTAGTAAAATTGCTGAAAAAAAAACAATTTTAGGGGGGGGGGGGCGCTCTATACATGTAACAAAATTTCAATTTTTTTTTTATTAAATATTAACATGTTGCACATCAATCGATAGGTCTGTAAAATTAACATTGAGGTTTCTTTGAACAATTTGTGATTAGTGATTAAGTAAATATTTTCAGAAATAATCGCTTCGAAAGTAAAAAAAATAGCGTCCCCCCCCCTGTAACTTTTGAACTGTACGTCCAAAAAATATTAAAAAATTTGAGAAGATGCGTATTATCACAAACTTTCTACGAAAATTGTTTTGAACATTATCGGTTAAGCCATTTTTGAGTTATTTCCAAAAAAACTTCTTCAATAGGCATCAGATACGACCTTTTGGCATTAGATTGGTTCTTATTCCATTGAAGCTACGGAACCCTCTAATATGCGTGGTCTGACACGCACTTGGCCGTTTTTTATATTTTCAATAAATCGTCGCAATCACAAATGTCACAATCGAGCCCCGCTGCTAATTCTTTCGAAAAACATACTTTGGCGTTTTTGGCAGAAGTCACATAAATACGTCAACTGTCAAGAACAATCGCATGGTGATTTCAATTACGAGTGGGTAGGGGCACTCGTAAATCGATATCATAGGTATGACAAATGTAAGTCACCGATGAGTTTCAAAAATACGAACTTTCGGAAATCACTCACATCGGTGAGAATTAGTCACTTGGTGAGATTCAAAAATCGCACTCCTGATGCTTTATTCTATGGTATAACCAACTGTTTAAAAGTAAAGCCAACCCTCCTCTTCGTGTACTCAATAGATATTTGTGCAACAAGAGAGCAAAGTTAGTTTTTGCTTCGAGTGTTAATTTTGAGTCCCGAGCAAGCGAAAGATTCTATAATAGAATCACGAGCGTAGCGAGTGATTCTAGGTTAGAATCTTGAGCGTAGTGAGTGACTCAAAGGCACGAGGTGCAAATAACTTTGGTCACATAGCAGAAAATTTAAATAATTTTTCATTCCCACTGACTTCCACTCCATCCCGATCAATCCCACTTCACTTCCGCTCAATTTCCGCCACTCCTACTACCACACTTCTAATCACTTCCGCTCCAATTCCGCCAGTTCAGTTCAGTCCACCTCCACCTAGTACCGCTTTACTTCCAATGACTTCCACTCAATTCCCGCCAGTTTTAATGAGTTCCGCTCCAGTTCCGCTTCTATTCCGCCAGTTCCGCTCCACTTACACCCAGCTCCGCTCCCCTTTCACTGACTTCCACACAATGCCCGCCACTTTGAATGAGTTCCGCTTAAATTCCGCTCGAGTTCCGCCAGTTCCGCTCCACCTCCACCTAGTATCGCTTTACTTCCAATAACTTCCACTCAATTCCCGCAACTTTCAATGAGTTCCGCTCAAGTTCCGCTCCAGTTCTGCTCCATTTCCACCAGTTCCGCTCCACCTCCACCTAGTACACCGCTTTACTTCCAATGACTTCCACTCAATTCCCGCCACTTTCAATGAGTTCCGCTCAAGCTACATTTCCACTGACTTCCAGTCTATTTCCGCCACTTTTAGTGACTTCCACTCCGATTCCGCCAATTCCGCTCTAAATCCGCCAGTTCCGCTCCATTTCCACTCTACTTCCACTTACTTCCACTCAATTCCCGCAACTTTTGCTGAATCCCGCTCCAGTTCCGCTCCAATTCTGCCAGTTCCGCTCCACTTCCACCCAGTTCCGCTTGTCTTCCGCTCTACTTTTACTGACGCCCACTCAATTCTCGCCTCTTTTACTGACTTCCGATCCAATTTCGCCACTTATTACAAATAGCACATTTACTTAAAACTAGTGCCTGCGCCAAATCTTGTGATTAGGTTTCCAAGCTATTTTGGTGTGCATTGGGGGTCTGGTATTCAAATAAAAAGAAAAGCGAGAATATGAAGTTTGTAAATATTACCTTCTCTGTCTTTTTACTAAGGACATCTCAAGGTCATTTGTCTCACGCTCGCAGCAAAATTAAATTTTGCTCACTGTTATTGAGCACCAAAGAACCCCTGTTCGAGCTGCTGAGGTGAAAAATGTATTTCACTCTCACTCATATTTACATGAAAATTTATTTTATTTACATGAAAATACAAGTTTCGCAAATACTACTACTACTACTACTACTACTACTGCTACTACTTCTACTAGCAATACTAGTTTGGACAGTAATAGTAGATTTTACACCAAGAGGATAAAGCACTGTTTTATGTCACGGGCACGAAATTGAATCCTGAACGTAACGAAGGACTTCAGATTTTACTCCCGAGCGCAGCGAGGGGGTTATGAGTTAATTCCCGAGTCCTGAGTGCAGTGAGGGGTTCAAGTGCGCCCATAACAAAAACAGCTTTATCCCCGAGGAGTATACTCTACTTTTCTCACCTCTTGCGAGACAATAAAATAGCTAAGGCTACTAGAAACGGATTTTTATTAAAGTAAATCAAAAGTAAAAAGTGATTATTGATACATTAGTCCATTTTATTCGAATTTTATCTTCTATTTCTATAGAACCTGCAGTTTTACTCCGTATACTGCAGCGTCTTATGACACTCGCGGCATTTGTTTTAGGTATTTAAAATTGAGGTGGCCAGCACGTTTTTCCGAATAATAGTAGATTGTACTGTCGGGTTCATAATTGCATACCCAATTTATCAATGACTTCATTCATAAAGTGGGTATGCAATTATGAACCCGATGGTACAACAAGTGCATAAAACGTACGGTTTTACGCGAGGCGTTTATCCATCCGAGCGAGCTTGCGAGCGAGGGTTGATATAAAGTCGAGTGTAAAATGGGTTTTATGGACGAGGGTTACACTCTAATTTTCACTACAATTGCGAGGAAATTATTTATCGGTAGTCGTAAAACACTTTCAAGTTGTAACAAAAATATTACAATGAAAACAAAATATGGTTCCCACCACGGACTAGATAAATACTAATGGACGCGGTACTGGGCCGGGCGCGCGTTACATGGTTTATGATCAGATAAACTTGTCGAAACCTCATGCCGCGCGGTTCAGTCGTCGTTCGACCACGTGTGACGAATTTAGTGCCAAAAACATGTAAAAATGCCGTGTTGTACAATTTTGTCGTGTCGTATACGAAGCAACGAATTAAAAGAGGCCACCGGTAAGTATAAAAACCGAGTATTTCACATTTTTTCCAAAAAATTGTAGGCTTTTATTACGACATTCACCCATTATCTAATGGTACAACAGTATTCATATCAATTGCTCGCTGGCTATTGCTGGCGGTCGCAGGATTACGCGAGTGACGCGCAATTTATTTGGAAATACGAACGTCGCTCGTCAGTCTCGTCACACGATCGGCAGCCACGTTGCTGGGCAACATGGCTGCCGCGCGCCTGCCGCCACGAGAGTGCGGCCCGTTATTTATTATCGATAATTTCGAACACATTGTTTAAGGTGTAACTTTCTGTCCTATAGTAGAAACTAATTTTCTTTCTTTCGAAAACAAAATAACGTGATTGACTGGATTAATTAATCCAATGATCAACTTATTTTATAGATACGACAACTTTATAATGGTACTTCTAACCATATTAATATTATTAATGCGAAAGTGTCTCTGTCTGTCTGTTACCTTTTCACACTTAAACTGCTGAACCGATTATGATGAAATTTGGTATGAAGATAGTTTGAGTCACGATTATTTTTAGTAATTTAGCAGACACATAAATTAGATAGATAAGGGTACAATTATTACTCATACAATTATTTTCGACTAGATTTCCGCTACCCTAAGATTGTCTGGAAGAGATCGCTCTCTAGCGATAAGACCGCCTATTGCCTGCCTCTACTTTTAATCTGTGTACTGTACTGTTATATGCTATTGAGGTGTGCAATAAAGAATATTTATATTGTATTGTATTGTACATCCACAAATTACGTCAAACAAATTTCAACAATAATGTTTAAAATTACTATTTCTTTATTTTCCCATTTTAAATAATATATTAAATGAAATTAAAGCAAGAAAAATAATAATCCAAATTGTTTGAATGTCAGACTAGAAGACATATAGAGTTCCTTTCCTTAAAAAAAAGTGTACACAGTACTGTACTATGTGTATATATGTACGATATTTGTATTTGTGACGTCACAAGAAATAAAACTCCCCCCTCCCCCTTACTCCCCTTCCCCTTATCAGAACTCCTCACACTTTGTTGATCCCTCCGTCCCCCTTAAAATCTGACGTAATTAATGGATGAACCCTAATTAGGGTAGATTTTTATCCAGCTATTAATGAAAATCGACATTGTTTTATTAATGTGAGGTATGGAGTTAATTATCGATAATCGATATCGATAAAATATATATATATCGAAGGGCCACATCCCTAATGTAGGCGGAGCCTACGGGGCAATGGTAGTGGTTACGTAATTTCGAGTGTACGCACACATCAACACAGCGAATGAGAGACTGATATTTCTTTGTTTGTGCGTACTTTAATGAGATTGTGTGCGTGTAAATGCCGGCTACGCTGGTTTTGGAACAAACTACGGCGGTTACCGTCTCCATATACTCCGTGGTTCCCACCAATTAATTTTTTAATGTTTTTTTTTTAATTTTCAACATGTGAATTTAGACATAGATACTTGTATGAATCTTGAAGCAAATCAAATTATTTTGTTCAATATTTTTTTGATTTGCAATTTTTTAAGTAGTTACACTACTATATATAAACGGTCAACGGCGCCTAGCCGGTTCAAATTCAGAGATTGCATATACATGAGAAAATTTGTCAAGTTCCGCCGTGACCGGGTGGTCTAGTGGTCAGGACGTCAGCCGCGATATGGTTAGAAGTACCATTATAAAGTTGTCGTATCTATAAAATAAGTTGATCATTGGATTAATTAATCCAGTCAATCACGTTATTTTGTTTTCGAAAGAAAGAAAATTAGTTTCTACTATAGGACAGAAAGTTACACCTTAAACAATGTGTTCGAAATTATCGATAATAAATAACGGGCCGCACTCTCGTGGCGGCAGGCGCGCGGCAGCCATGTTGCCCAGCAACGTGGCTGCCGATCGTGTGACGAGACTGACGAGCGACGTTCGTATTTCCAAATACATTGCGCGTCACTCGCGTAATTCTGCGACCGCCAGCAATAGCCAGCGAGCAATTGATATGAATACTGTTGTACCATTAGATAATGGGTGAATGTCGTAATAAAAGCCTACAATTTTTTGGAAAAAATGTGAAATACTCGGTTTTTATACTTACCGGTGGCCTCTTTTAATTCGTTGCTTCGTATACGACACGACAAAATTGTACAACACGGCATTTTTACATGTTTTTGGCACTAAATTCGTCACACGTGGTCGAACGACGACTGAACCGCGCGGCATGAGGTTTCGACAAGTTTATCTGATCATTAACCATGTAACGCGCGCCCGGCCCAGTACCGCGTCCATTAGTATTTATCTAGTCCGTGGTGGGAACCATATTTTGTTTTCATTGTAATATTTTTGTTACAACTTGAAAGTGTTTTACGACTACCGATAAATAATTTCCTCGCAATTGTAGTGAAAATTAGAGTGTAACCCTCGTCCATAAAACCCATTTTACACTCGACTTTATATCAACCCTCGCTCGCAAGCTCGCTCGGATGGATAAACGCCTCGCGTAAAACCGTACGTTTTATGCACTTGTTGTACCATCGGGTTCATAATTGCATACCCACTTTATGAATGAAGTCATTGATAAATTGGGTATGCAATTATGAACCCGATAGTACAATCTACTATTATTCGGAAAAACGTGCTGGCCACCTCAATTTTAAATACCTAAAACAAATGCCGCGAGTGTCATAAGACGCTGCAGTATACGGAGTACGGAGTTTGAATGTCAGACTAGAAGACATATAGAGTTCCTTTCCTTAAAAAAAAGTGTACACAGTACTGTACTATGTGTATATATGTACGATATTTGTATTTGTGACGTCACAAGAAATAAAACTCCCCCCTACCCCTTACTCCCCTTCCCCTTATCAGAACTCCTCACACTTTGTTGATCCCTCCGTCCCCCTTAAAATCTGACGTAATTAATGGATGAACCCTAATTAGGGTAGATTTTTATCCAGCTATTAATAAAAATCGACATTGTTTTATTAATATGAGGTATGGAGTTAATTATCGATAATCGATATCGATAAAATATATATATATCGAAGGGCCACATCCCTAATGTAGGCGGAGCCTACGGGGCAATGGTAGTGGTTACGTAATTTCGAGTGTACGCACACATCAACACAGCGAATGAGAGACTGATATTTCTTTGTTTGTGCGTACTTTAATGAGATTGTGTGCGTGTAAATGCCGGCTACGCTGGTTTTGGAACAAACTACGGCGGTTACCGTCTCCATATACTCCGTGGTTCCCACCAATTAATTTTTTAATGTTTTTTTTTAATTTTCAACATGTGAATTTAGACATAGATACTTGTATGAATCTTGAAGCAAATCAAATTATTTTGTTCAATATTTTTTTGATTTGCAATTTTTTAAGTAGTTACACTACTATATATAAACGGTCAACGGCGCCTAGCCGGTTCAAATTCAGAGATTGCATATACATGAGAAAATTTGTCAAGTTCCGCCGTGACCGGGTGGTCTAGTGGTCAGGACGTCAGCCGCGAAAGTTGAAGACGCCAGTTCAAATCTGGCCTCGGACACCGGAGGGTTTGGTCACTTTTTCTGAAGTATATGACATCTATTTTCAATAGATACTTGTTTCTGCCAAGTCATAAAAACATTTCGGGGCATTTCTAAACTATTATAAACTCCTATTTTATTTTATTTCATTTATTTAATTATAGATTCAAATAATTATAGCAAGAATATAATAAAAGAACAAGTTTCAGTATTCTACGAAATTTTACTGCTCTCTGGCTCTGTTTGGCTGTTGAGCCACATTCTTAGTCTTAGAAGAAAATTTTACTTTATGCCCTAGAGCCTAAAATGCGATTTTATGTCGTCCACGCACGACTTAAAGTCGAACTTTACGAGCATGAGAAGTGAAAATTCGATTTTCAAATCAGTTCGACGCGGCGGCGCGGGCCCATGCACCGTGCGGACTTTACGAAATTAGACTTTAAGCACATAACAATAAGAACTAAGGTAAGTGAAATCACATTATTAACCAGCGGGTTATAATGAGATTTCGTACAACATTATAACCCGGCTAAAGACAAGGGCTATAATGGTTTGCTTTCGGTCAGGTTTGCATGATATATAATTTGGCATTGTCGAGCAGGTGGTGTGAAATAGATATTTGTTATACAAGGGTGCAAAGTTGTATTTTAACCGCGAGTGTGGAATTGAAAGAAGAAGAAGAAGAAGAAGAAAGAAAATACATTTATTCAACGCCACAAATACACACAAAAAACAAAGCAAGCAATAAACAGTACAAAGACGTCAAATAGGATCCCCACTCAGCAGACTTGAAGCACGAGCTAGCGAATGGATTCTAGGGTTGAACTGCGAGGAAGCGAATGGATTCTATGGTTGAACCGCGAGCGAAGTGAGTGGTTCGAAAATAGAATCCTAAACGAATCGAGTAGTTCAAAAATAGAATCCTGAGCGTAGCAAGTGTTGCAACACACGAGACGTAAAAATAACTTTGCAGCAGAGGAAAATATAGTCTGGCCAGCCAACAAACGCAGTAGCAATGTACATCAAACAAAAATATAGCAACACTAAGCGAATCGAACAGCAGCATTACTCCATAGAAAAGCAGCAATGTACATCAAACAAAACTTAGTATTTTTTGGACGCCTGTCGCGCGCTTTTATACATCATTTCGAAAATTGTAATTCTGCATTGAATAATACAATAATTGATAATTCTGATATATTTATGACTTTACAATGAAAAAGAAGGAGCGAAGAAATTAAAATAACCACATTAAAATGACAGAAGATTATGCGGTCAAAATAAAATAGTTGACATCCAGGAAGGAATGAAACATTGATACCTAAAATGATTGCTAAAATCATAAGGCCAGTCGAGGGAAACGAGTAACTACCTATATCTACCAGAAAATACAACTTTTCAGTTTAGAATGGAACAGGATTAGCTTCATTATCTGTATGAATAAGAGAGCCATGTTAATTTACATATATTATATCACTCAGTATACTCCTACTTATTTATTATGTTTTCTTTTTATCATTTCGTTTGACGACTATTTTAGGTAGGCACTTATTTAATCTAATGTACGAATTGTATAATTGAATAATCAATAAATGCACGTGAGGTTTTGGTGTTTATTTATTTTATACATAGCTTAGGTAGGTACATAAAGGAAAACATTTCAAAGGCTTGATAAAAGTCTGTTGTAGGTAGCGGGATGCTTCTGTTAAATTGCAGTGTTTTCTTGCTTTGTGACAATATGCAGCACTTGCTCCTATGCAACAAACGATCTTGGACTTCATTTAGTACTAGTTTTCGCTTCAATTATTCGATTTTACACAGAAAGAAAGAACTTTAAATGATAATTCGATACAAAACTCTACATAACCTCAAAGTCACATACAGCCTGTAAATTTTATACGGGCGTATACTTTATCCACCTATAGTATCCAGCAATAGGACTCATATAGTATAATCATTTTGTTAAATTAATTATGTGTAACGATTTTTTAAAGTCCTACCGGGCACCAATGTACGCTATTCAACTGATTTAAAACTGACATAACTGACATGACGCATCGGTAAGTTAATTGTCATGGATGCAATACATTACGGGCTGAATTATTATGTATGAAAAAAAATATCCTTATTTTCATAAAGAAATAAATGTAAATAGGTTCCCTAGGTCCAATACTAATCGCTAGTACAATATACGCCCGTATAAAATTTACACACGGTATATCACGAAAAATGTATTACACCTGTCGTAAGTACCTACATAAATATCTCAGCTGGTCTTTGCGTTGATTTAATACATTTATTGAAAGGTGATGGCAGATGTTACATTAATAAATAGTAAAAAACGCAATCTGAAACTTAAAAATATAAGTAAACAAAACTAACTTTTTAAAATTAAAATGTTACATGTCTCAGATAAAACAAAAACAATGCACAATTTTCGAATTATTCTGAGATAGGTAGTTAATCAATTAAATGGATCGATCAAAATAATATTTCTTGAAAGATTTAAAGCGTTTATAGTAAAATCATGAAACAAAATTGTTTACACTAAATGTTTTTAATTGAATACAATTAAATATAAAATATTTTTTGCGTCCACAGCACCTGATTTGATCAGACAATTTAATCAGATGGGCGAAGATTGTTCTGTCTGGAGTGGCCTTTACAAGTTATTATGTTTAAAAAAGTGACTAATATCACGTTCGAATTTCAAATATTATTTGCACTCTTGTGAATAAAATGCAGTTTTGCTATCTGTTTATGAAGAATAAAAAAGAGCTTTCCGAGCCAGTGAGGTGAAAAAGCATTTAAAGTCATTTTCAACACACTTGCTTGTAACGAGGTTCTTATTCGACCGCTTTTAGGCTCATAATCCTAGATATTAAACACGCATACTATTCACAATAATTATCGAACTACTGCAATAATCATCCGATCAAGTGCGTTTGTACTCTAGTACCAAGTTGTATGTACGCATACGAATCGTTGTAATTTAGTCGGGTATTACCTTTATATTTTAACTCTTTATGAGTTCGCATTCTAAAAAAAAATACAAAATATACACATTTAGGATAGAATACAAATTATACTAGCCTTTGACTAGGGCATATTGCCTACGTCACCTCCCTAGCCGCCAGCGCCGGAGCGGTGGCGCTTCCGCGCTGCTCTCACGCTCCCGCTCCGCTGCCTCTTTCTGAAGAAAACTAGACCTAACTTATAACCTATTGGGACCTAAACTATATGTACAGATATCTCCCATATCGGATATACATATTTCAAAACTGTCATACACACTAGTAAAATGTTATCATAAAAATCTAGTGAGCAATACGTAAGAAAAAATGCTGTAGGTAATTTATTGGACAATAAATGTGAAGTGTTTAATTTTATGAAATGTTTTAATAACATCACAAAAAAAGGTTAGTTCAATATAATTTAAGGTTCGTAAGTAGGTTTATCAAAAGTTATTCATTACACTATACTATTATTTCCTCGCAAGTATGTTAAAAACGTCGTATGAAACGCATGTGCTTGATCATTACATAACTCGGCTTACTTATGCGTTCGTATGTAATGACCAACTTAGCACACTTGTATCATAATGTACTATAAATCTTTGACTGCCAATGGACAGGACATAGACAATTAAAAAAGTTTTAAACATACTTATCGACATAGTTTTTTTATTATATTATCGAACTTGTGCGGCAATTTAAAACTCTGTCTGTTGATCTGTTAATTATCTGTTAAATATTGGCTGTTTGTAATAATAAGTCCGCGCCTTTGCCTCAAGCTGCACGCACATCCAAAAAAGAAAATTGCGCGCCATGTTAAAAGTTTACCTCAAATCATTGTTTATTTGTTAGATTTTTAACCGACTTCAAGATTTCATAAGAGGAGGTTCTCAATTCGGCGTGTATGTTTTTTTTTCTTAACTCCGTCATGTACTCATGTATGAACCGTATCCGATTGTAAGTATATATATATATACATTTAGGTCCCGTTTTTGTCATAACGCAGTTCTGATGATGGGATCCATGAGGAATCGAGGGAACTCCTCAAATCTTAAAGGCATACATATACTCGTAGTGATTTTGATATTTTTATCAACAAATCAAGCATTTTTATTCAAAAGAGTGACCTTTGATGAAGTGGAACTGCTGATGATGAACAGAACGGAACTCTTCAACGACGCATAAAGACTGTGTACGATAAAATCCGGACATGCATGCTATGGTATATCTTTTTTTCGGTACCACATATTCAAGCATTTCTTTTATTTTAATAATCTGGAATTATAGTAATATACATATATATAAATAAATAAATATTATGGGACAATTTAACACAAATCAACCTATTCCCACAGTAAGCTCAATAAGGCTTGTGTTGTGGGTACTAGACGACGATATATATAATAGTTAGATATAGATAAATACTTAAATACATAGAAAACATCCATAACTCAGGAACAAATATCTGTGATAAACACACAAATAAATGCCCTGACCAGGATTCGAACCCGGGACCTCCTGCTTCATAGGCAGGGTCACTACCAACTAGGCTAGGAGGCCGTCAAACCCGCCGTATATACTAAAAATAAAATCATATTACAATTGTATGGGCTTGTGTGAGTTTTTGACAAATATATTCCATCATATCTTGAATTTTTTTTCCAGCGTTTTTTGATAATCTTCACTCACTTCCTGCTACAACGCCACAATTGTATTTATATTTTTACAAGCCGTTTTATGCTCATTAGAATGTTATCTTACAAAAAAAATGAATTGAAACACATATACATATGGAATTCAACAACAAACAGCTGAACCGATTTTAATGTTTGATTTTACGGATTTATTTCCGCCCCGAATAGCAGGATAAATATTAAAATATTGGAGAAATAAAATAAAAAAATGTTGGCGGTACGAAGTTCGCCGGGTCAGCTAGTATTGAATAAAACTTCTATTGTTGTCACTATGACTGTCGCCGCATTCTGATCTAAACATGTAAGTAATATAATAACGTAATATAACCAAATCCTCAAACAATGGAAAATACCACGACCGACCGCGATGTGCGCAGGTAACAGCGCGGCGGCTCTTCAACTCCTCTCTCGTTTTTAGGTACCATTCTGATAATTTTGCACCATACCACCGTAGTGCGAAGTCTTTGGATGTTGCTCTATAAATGCAAATACGTATTTTATATTTAAAAAAAATATTTTACGTTTTTTTATATTTCGTCCTTTTTAGATTAAAACAATATCATTCCAAACATTCATAAATTATATTATAAATATCCAAAATTCTTAGCTCATGCGTCAGCAAAGCGACTACGATCAGAGCTCTATACGAGTAGCGAGCTAGTTAAAATGTAGCAAAGCAACAAACAACTGATGATAAGGTTACCATAACCCAATGAACACCTTTAACAAAAACCCTATCGCGATAGGGTTTGAGCTAACTCTATTAACCACCACTTCAATAAGGTTACCATTACAATTGGGTAACCTTATGATAGGGTTACCATATCAGATGGTTACCAAATTGATTGGGTTACCGAATCGATAGGCTTAAGCCTGAAGAGGGGTTTTCCGGTCCCTGGTCTTAACGTTTGCTTAAATTCTGTACCATCCAGTGCTTTTATTTGAACTGGCAACTTATTGTATATTTTAATGCTCATGTTATACGCGTTTCTTTTATATATATATATCAGTATTGCATCGTCGTTGATTGAGAAGGTTTTGATATTGCATTCTTGGATTTACTCGATATATATCGGAATGTTTTACAAAATAATTTGGATTGATCTTAACAAAACTACAGATTTTTAAAATGTACATACACGCTAAAGGTAAAATATTGTGCTGTTTAAATAAACGTTTGCAACTGATATCTAACCAAGCATTAAATATTGCACGAATACAATTATTTTGCACTATGATTGCTCTTTCTACATCCACAGAGTTACCCCATAGGATAAGACCATAGCTGAGGATGGATGCTACGTACCCATGATATGCTGTAAGTGCTGCTTCGTAAGATACAGATTGCCTTAGTTTTCTCAAAGCGAATGAGAAGCGGTCAAGTCTAGAATATATGGAATGAATATGCTCCTTCCAGTTTAGAGCAAAGTCGATATTTAGACCAAGGAATTGAACCGTGTTGCTTTTCTGTAAGGGTTCCTTATTGACGTTGATATTGATTTGTGGCGGACTGGAAGTACAGTAGGATATTATGACCACTTAAATAATAAAGCGGTCATGTTCTAACATAAATGATGCCATGAATTGTCAAAAAAAGTCGAATAGTTACGTAGCTGCGAGGGACGCTACAATTTTCATCTAACCTCTCCACTCCATCACGTTTTTTCCTCATTGGCAAAACACAGCAGCTAGTGACGAACTCTCCTCGCTTCACTTGTCATCCGGCGTCATCAATCATGGGCGTTCCGGTACCGCCAGAATGAAACGTGCTTTGTCCGCGCGCGTAATCCCCATAAATATGCACTCTTCATGGTTAACTTTGCATCCGTTCAGTCGTAAAACACATATATATTTAGATACATAGATGTTTATTTAATTCAATGTAGTTAACATGATAGTTAAATAACTAGATCGTTACGATTTAAATTTAACCTAAAGGAATTACCATGATACTAATAGGTACCGAGTACCTAATGCCGACGCAGTTGTTGTTGGCTCGTCTCTCTTCCGTTTCTCCATACAATTGTATGATTTGTTATAGTAATTTCCATACATAGTGACCCGTTTTCATACTCCTTGAGTGTAGGTATCGTAAAGAAGAATTATTGAAGTATTCGTCTATGTAAGTATGTGGTTACTTTACAAAGTCTATTTATCTCACTAGACGCTTATCACCTTTTACAATAGGCAGGAAGAAGGAAGAATACCTCTAAAGGTAATGAGTGGTAATATTATCATCTCATAGTAATCCCTGTCTCGTAAGTAAGTAAGACTATAAAAAATGTTCTTTAGAAACCTCGCCTAATTCACCGAGATTTCTTGCCGTGCTCTACTGATGGGGGAGAGTTAAAAAATCCCCCTTTACCTACATGCGAATAAAACGGAAAGATTCAAGAACGGAAAAACGAATTAGACTATCTCTTTGGGGTTTAATGTAGGATTACAGGGTTTTTATATTAAGCTGCAGTTTTAATCTAATACTGTAGCTATATTAACCCCCTTATTTATAAATGTCTTACAAACCTCATCAATTCGACAGTTGTGTGTGTTAGAAACAGACAAAACATAATTTAACTAAAGACGTTTTTGAACAAGGAAGTATACTTTAAATGGGTATTTTACGATTTATATGTATCGAATTAAGACATTTGCGGCACATACGTATAATGGTTAGAACAAATCCAATCAGATTTTAAAATGCGCGTTTTCTGTTGAAATTCATACGTTTAAACTATTTAATACAATTAAAATATATAAATCAAACCAGTCAAAAGTAGGTAATAACTAATTATCATTTGCATATTGGGCGTAATATGTCTTGTCGTTACAGGACCTACTTTTAAGAAGTATATACCTACCTACTGTTCTAATTATTTTCGCTCTTAGCATGCTCCTAACCTAAGTAGTCAATTAGTATCTGTAGGTCTTCTGGTCGAAGTATATTTCACTCGTCTCAGTATATGTATTGTTGCTCCTGAAGCGTACTTCAGTACGTATTATTTTATAACCGTAGTACGTATTATTTTATAACTGTTCGGTTAGGTTTCTGTTGGATTATTTAATTTATATACAGGGTGGAAAAATCTATGAGCCCTGGAGGGGTAAGGCAGGCCTTAAACCTTTAAAATACCTTATTTATACGTTTTTAGGGTTCCGTAGCCAAATGGCAAAAAACGGAGCCCTTATGGATTCGTCATGTCTGTCTGTCTGTCCGTCCGTCCGTATGTCACAGCCATTTTACTTGGAAACTATACGACATATCTGAATAAAATTTACACATAAGGTGTAATTTGTATGCCGCTACTTAGTTAAGTAATTAAATTTGAAAAAAAAAAAATTTAGGGGGAGCGCTTCATACATGTAAATAAATTTAAAAAAAAATTTAAACCAAGTATCAACATGTGACACATCAATCGATAGGTCTTTAAAAATAACATTGAGGTTTCTTTGACCATTTTGTGATTAAGTGAATATTTTCTGAAATAATCGCTTCGAAAGTCAGAAAAATTGTGTCCCCCCCCCCTTGTAACTTTTGAACCGTAAGTCCAAAAAATATGAAAAAAATTGAGGAGATGCGCCTTATCTTCTTATATATAATATAAGTTCAGCCATTTTTGAGTTAACTCTAAAAAACTTCTTCCATAGGCATCAGATACGACCTTTTGGTATTAGTTTGGTTCTTATTCCATTGAAGGTACGGAACCCTCCTATGCGTGGTCCGACACGACACGAAATAAAGGAATTACCATGATACAAATAGGTACCGAGTACCTAATGCCTACGCAGTTGTTGTTGGGTCGTCTCTCTTCCGTTTCTCCATTCAAATGTATGATCTGTTATAGTAATTTCCATACATAGTGACCCGTTTTCATACTCCTTGAGTGTAGGTATCGTAAAGATGAATTATTGAAGTATTCGTCTATGTAAGTATGTGGTTACTTTACAAAATCTATTTGTCTCACTAGACGCTTATCACCTTTTACAATAGGCAGGAAGAAGGAAGAATACCTCTAAAGGTAATGAGTGGTAATATTATCATCTCTTAGTAATCCCTGTCTCGCAAGTAAGTAAGACTATAAAAAATGTTCTTTAGAAACCTCGCCTAATTCACCGAGATTTCTTGCCGTGCTCTACTGATGGGGGAGAGTTAAAAAATCCCCCTTTACCTACATGCGAATAAAACGGAAAGATTCAAGAACGGAAAAACGAATTAGACTATCTCTTTGGGGTTTAATGTAGGATTACAGGGTTTTTATATTAAGCTGCAGTTTTAATCTAATACTGTAGCTATATTAACCCCCTTATTTATAAATGTCTTACAAACCTCATCAATTCGACAGTTGTATGTGTTAGAAACAGACTAAACATAATTTAACTAAAGACGTTTTTGAACATGGAAGTATACTTTAAATGGGTATTTTACGATTTATATGTATCGAATTAAGACATTTGCGGCACATACGTATAATGGTTAGAACAAATCCAATCAGATTTTAAAATGCGCGTTTTCTGTTGAAATTCATACGTTTAAACTATTTAATACAATTAAAATATATAAATCAAACCAGTCAAAAGTAGGTAATAACTAATTATCATTTGCATATTGGGCGTAATATGTCTTGTCGTTACAGGACCTACTTTTAAGAAGTATATACCTACCTACTGTTCTAATTATTTTCGCTCTTAGCATGCTCCTAACCTAAGTAGTCAATTAGTAACTGTAGGTCTTCTGGTCGAAGTATATTTAACTCGTCTCAGTATATGTATTGTTGCTCCTGAAGCGTACTTCAGTACGTATTATTTTATAACCGTAGTACGTATTATTTTATAACTGTTCGGTTAGGTTTCTGTTGGATTATTTAATTTATATACAGGGTGGAAAAATCTATGAGCCCTGGAGGGGTAAGGCAGGCCTTAAACCTTTAAAATACCTTATTTATACGGTTTTAGGGTTCCGTAGCCAAATGGCAAAAAACGGAACCCTTATGGATTCGTCATGTCTGTCTGTCTGTCTGTCTGTCCGTCCGTATGTCACAGCCATTTTACTCGGAAACTATACGACATATCTGAATAAAATTTACACATAAGGTGTACATTGTATGCCGCTACTTAGTTAAGTAATTAAATTTGAAAAAAAAAAAAATTTAGGGGGAGCGCTCCATACATGTAACTAAATTTCAAATTTTTTTTAAACCAAGTATCAACATGTGACACATCAATCGATAGGTCTTTAAAAATAACATTGAGGTTTCTTTGACCATTTTGTGATTAAGTGTATATTTTCTGAAATAATCGCTTCGAAAGTCAGAAAAATTGTGTCCCCCCCTTGTAACTTTTGAACCGTAAGTCCAAAAAATATGAAAAAAATTGATGAGATGCGCCTTATCTTCTTATATATAAGTTCAGCCATTTTTGAGTTATCTCCAAAAAACTTCTTCCATAGGCATCAGATACGACCTTTTGGTATTAGTTTGGTTCTTATTCCATTGAAGGTACGGAACCCTCCTATGCGTGGTCCGACACGCACTTGGCCGGTTTTTAATTATTCTTTTATTTTTAAAAGTAAACTAAACTGCATTCACAGACCAAAAACAAGGTCTTGCGTACAAGTTAGTTACCGAACAGTGCCTATAAAAAGTAATGAATGAAACATAGAAAAGCAAAACATAACCGCCGTTTCCTAAATCTAAATGTTTGAGCAGCTTTTTTGTAATCAAATTGACGGGTGCTGTTCATAACCCAAAATAATTATATCATGATTCTTGTTGGTCTTGTCAGAATCAGAAACCACGCAGTTTTCACAGATATGCTTGGTCTCCTCAACTAATTTCAATTATTTTTTAATTTATTAATAGAACTACTAGAAATAAAAGTTGCATTGAGATAACTGATAACTTGACATGCATTAAGTCTTTGTGTTTTACTTAAAAGTGAAAATGTATGAAATCGTAAAAATATTTAATTATACGCGTCAGCTTTCTAAACAGGCCACGTCGATGTTGATGCCCATTACCGACCTAGTGGTCTATTTCAATACTTTAAAGGTTCAAGAAAAACCCTGGTATCCGAGAATATTTATTCAGGCCTAAAACGTTTACCTCGTAGTTCTTTTGCAGCATAAATATACTTTTTTTCAGTCAACAGAATGACGAGGCAAAGTCCCGAATAAGCACAAATTGTTAACGTATCCCAGCACAGTCGGCGGAAAAGCAAAACATGGTTAATCTTTAGTACAAGTGTTAAGAAATTCGCGTGTATACTGAATACTTAAAAACAACCGGCCAAGTGCGAGTCGGCCTCGCGCACCGAGGGTTCCGTACAAACCTGTAGGTATATAGGGGTAGTAACTTTAAAATTATTTAAAATATTTTTATTATATGATGTAACAAAAAATTTACGGTTTCGCATTTTTTCCTTTATCAGTGCTATAAGACGTTGCTTCGTACCAAATTTCAAGATTATGAGTTCACGGTTAGGTTTTGATTCCCTTGCGAGTTTCGAAAATTTGTGGAAATTTGCGGCATAAACGGCCGTATCTTTTGATTGCATTGGCTTAGAAGTTTGATTTTTTCACAACTCCAAGGGACAGTAGATAGGGTAGGGGGAGTAGTAGTAGTAGGGGGTATTTGATATAAATTTCAGCTCGATACCTCTACGCGTTCCTGAGAAAAAGGGTCTTGACAGACGGACAGACGGACGGACGGACAACAAAGTGATCCTATAAGGGTTCCGTTTTTTCCTTTTGAGGTACGGAACCTAAAAAATACAGTCAGATAAATAAGACATAAAAGTTGTGGGTGAAAATTTTTGTCAGGGAAGCCAGAGCTTAATTTTGATTAAAATTTATTTATGAGCTGTAGGAAAACTGCTCAGATGCTTGAAAATTAGGCAAACCGACGGGAATCGTATTCTATAGACTGGTACGTATATTTGTGCATAATAACTGTGACAATCAGATTCACTCATTATTAACGTTCTTTTAAAGCTAATTTATTTACTCGTATGGCATAATAATACCATACGACTATTGTCAGAAATTATCGCAGTAATTTTAGCCCTGGAAAGTGTGATACAATAACGAGAGCAACGAGCTCCTTTAGTTAAGTTGCTATACTATCCTTATTAATAGATCCCCCTCTCTCTAAAATTTACTGTGATAGACAGACGGACAGACAGACTTACAACGTTCATTTATTTTCACGTTCGATATCTTAACAGCCTACAGTTTTGGCAAAGTTAAGCAACGAGTTCCACTTGGACCACAGAATAATTGTGAAGCGGCTGGGAACCTCATATGAAGAAAGTTTGTGGACTTTCGAAAGTTAGCCCCTGAGTGGAACTTGAATCGATCTTTTGCTGCGAAGAGAATTCTCTCCAACATAGTTGTGGTCCGATAGTATCAGGCAGTTATTCGGATAAAAAATATTTGTATACCTACTTATGTACTGACTCACAATCCATTTGAAACAATTATAGAGGCGGAACAATCCATTAAATGAGCCAATACCTGAGGAAGAAGAAGAGGTCAATGATTTAAGTGAACCAGAGGCAGAAGGTTAATCCGACGAACTACTTACATTAAAAGTTAATTTAAAAACACAAAGCATTTTCGCTATAACCTCCGAAGAAAATGACGTATTTCGCAAAATATGCGCATTTTGGGACTAAGGCCTCTTAACGTAGTGCAAAAAGAATGGATGCTATGCCTCAACGATAAAATATTATAGAAAATAATAAGCTTTTAAGTTTTACCTAAATGGCGACGACTTTATGTAGTCTAGTGAGTTATAAAATAGAGTCGAAAAGTGGTAAACCACTATCTTTGCTGACTGTACATGTATAAAATGCAAATACGCAAATGTGATTCTCTAACTGTAATCAGACGTAACTGGAACAAAAAAATATATGTCGTAACTGGAAACTAACTTATGTGACGTATAGAAAAACTGTCCTAACTGGAAACTGACATAAGTGGAATAAAAACTTCTGTCCTAACTGGACCTGACGAAATTGTCATTAAAACATTCCACTTACGTCAGCCGTTTTGATTTTCTGTCCTATATGGAATTTCATAAATTTTGATGTATGAGGATAAAAAACCTGACCTAAGTGGCAGTGGACGTAAGTGGAATAAGGCCTGTCTGCATACGAAATCGAAGCTGAAGGTAAGATGACACTACGAGAGCGGTCAGAATTCAACACACCGTCTAGATACAAAGATCTTGTCTGCAACGTTTGTATGAACATCAATTCAATGAGCAGTGAACTTCTAACAGAACCACTTCGAAGGATACTGATCAATGGCGGAAAGCAATGGATAACGAAATAAATTAACTGAAAGTAATATATTTTATTCTGTATCGGGTAAATTTGTATCACATGGCAACACTCGTCTGCACACACACATTCAAGTAGCCCGCCATCTTGAGTCACAGTTGGCTGTACTGAGGCGCGTAGTCCTTAGGTTTAATTAGTCCATGTCCAACCCGAGTTGTTGATTCCTGACCAAATCTTAGGCCTCTGCTTTGGTACATTATTAAAGCCTGGCCAGAAATATATGATTACTAGCTGTGCCCGCGGCTCCGCCCGCGTGGAATTCGGTCTGTGTCAGTAAGCGGCTAATTCACCCCTAATTTCTCTCCCGCTTCCCTGGAGGCGGAACTTGAAGTAAAGTTGACAGATGGATACGCTAGAGGACAGTAATCCTAATAAAATATTTTACAATTACCACTAAATGAAACTCCCTCAAAAATTAATACTTTTTTTAATAATTTTTTTTGGCATGATTTAAACGACATAAGTAGGTGTATATCGGACGATACAGGACCACTTTTGTATTTATACGTTCATGTCCACGGCAAATGTCATCCAAATCGATCCTCCCGTCAAATCAGTCTAAGCATGAAAGGTAAGAACAGGCGCGGTTGAAATTGGGGTAGGGGGGGCCGGTCACAAATGCAGAAATGTTTTTTTTTCTATTTGTGGTGCACTTGGAGGGGGGGGGGTCCATGACCCATGCAAATTAAACTCAATCGAGTGTAGTGGCTACCCCCCCCCCTTTTAGACGTTGAATTTTTATAGGCTACGTATAACCTGGTTGGGGATTTTCTTGAATTGGAATTAGTAATCTTTAAGGGGTGATTTTCGGGATAACAATGCAAAAAAAAGCGGCCAAGAGCATGTCGGGCGATACTCAGTGTAGAGTTTCGTAGATGCCGCCCTGTTACAAAGCATCCGTTCAAAAGGTCGTTTATTAAGGGATATTCGGCGGCGCTTACGTCATTTTCCTATTCGGCACTTCCTTTCAATATGCGTTTTTGACTGATAAATCAAAAACGGCTGAACCGATTTTATTCAATATAGTTTATATTGAACTTTCTTATCAGGCCTCACCAAATTTTAGCTTTCTAGTGCGAACGGTAACTGAGCTAGACCGCGGACAGACATGGCGAAACTATATGGGTTCCTAGTTGACTACGGAACCCTAAAAAGAGATAAATAGTAGTTTATGTAACTGTTACGTAATAAGGCCTAATTATGTACAGAAGCATACACCGCTTTACCTACACTCATATCCATTGAAAACATTAGAATGACCGCCATTACACCGCCATGACCAACCTTATTGCGCCGGCGGTCGGGGGGCGGATATTCATTACGTTACCGTAGGTAATGAATTTTCATACGTTTTTAGCACACTGTCACAGATAATACACTGATGTTACGTTACTGGTTGCAATAATGGTGGTAATTACATACGGTTCCGATAAAGGATTTATGATATTGGTATAGATCAAGATATTTATTCTTCAATGTAAGCACATTACAATGCACTAATGAACGTCAGAGAAAATAAAATACACGAGTGTCGTGAAACCCGCGATTGGAACGAAGTTGTTATTTTATTTTATATTATTATCGACTTTTTCGTAAATTTTGTGGTTTTAATTATTTTGAAATTTTGGAAAGTTTTGAAATTAATTTATTTATGAACTTTTGTAAATTTTGTAAATTTTGGAAATTTTGGAAATTATGGAAATTTCGGAAATTTTGGAATATTTTGAAATTTTGGAAATAATGGAAATTTGGAAATTTTTGAAGGTTTTGAAAATTTTGTAATTCAGAAATTTTGCCATTTTTGACATTTTCGAAATTTTTTACTTTTAGGTTCTCGACTTTTATCACTTTGTCACTTCTCACTTTCAATTTTCACTACACTTCACTTCACTTCACTTTATTCTATTTTATATATTTTTTATTTCATTCCATTTTACATGTTTCTCAATCGTATGGGTGTCGCGTTTTCGTGACGTGACGCTTTTTCGTGACGGTCACGTGACTTTTTTTCGCCTAGCCCCCCATCCGCGAACCGTCCGATAAGGAACTTCGTTCCAAAACTACCACCGGTTCTAACCCTACACCTGAGCCCAAGAAGTATTATGACCGAAAAGAAACTCGACGGGACTTATTTTTTTCAAAACAGTAATACATTATTAGATCTTAAAGATACAAAATAGTGCGTAGTTCTTCAAGAAGGCATATCAAAATATCTTGAGAGACAGATAATGCACCCATTGTTTAATTATAAATAAAAATAAATCCTAATCTGACTGCTTCACAAAACGTTTGATATGTTTTCCTACCTAAACGGTTCCTACATAAATGTTAGATGATTTTGTAGTAGTTTTTTGGTTTGGGCCATGCAACTTTGTCCGTCATATATAGTCCTCGAACCTGCAATAACACTTTGACATTCATGACATTTTCAAATATTTCTTAAGAGCGGGTAAAGGTAAATTTAAAGCATCGACAGGTAGCATGTTATAAATATGCAGTAGCAACAACATTCTGAGGATGATTGTCAGTAGATTTGATTGCCCGATAGTCTACGGGTTGATCAAACTGGTAAAGTCCAATTTAGAATATAAGTTTTAGATATTTTATGTTTTATTTTAAGTATGTTAATATGATTACTTACTAACAACTTAGAATGTATACTAACAAAATGGACCATGTTGTCTGAAATAAATATTTTTGAATTTGAATTTGAATTTGAAATATGAACACCTTGACCAAAAAATTACAAATTATTTCAACACCAAATTTCATCTAAATACGTACAGAGGTTATTTTTTGTTTCTTCCCCATGTAAACTTCCACCCCTTTTGCATCCGCTTAAGGGATCATTTCCGAGATAAAACTATTTTATTTCCTTTTCCAGAGCTCAAATTATCTCCATACCAAGTTTTATCTAAATCGATTCTGCGGTTAATAATTCCCTATACAAATTTCCAACTCCCTTTTCACCCATTTAGGGTTGATTTTCGGGTTGAAAACTCTCCTTTGTCCTTTCTCGAGACCCATACTATCTCTATACCAATTTTCATCTAAATCAGTTCAGCGGTAAAAAAAATCTCATACCAACTTCCAACCCCCTTTTCACCCCCACAAGGGTTTGAAAACTATCCTATGACGTTTCTCGAGACTCAAATTATCTCCATACTCATTTCTATCTAAATCGTTTCAGCGGTTAAAAATTCTCCATACAAACTTTCAACCCCATTTTCACCACCACCAGGGTTGATTTTCGGGATTAAAACTATATATATCCTTTCACGGGACTCAAACTATCTCTATACAAAATTTCATCAAAATCCCTTCAGCCGTTTTTACGTGATGCGCGGTCAAATAAACAGACAAACAGATAAACAGATAAACAGACAAACAGATAAACAGACAAAAATTCTAAAAATTGTTGGAACGTATTCTGTTATCGATTCTAAGTATCCCCAGCCAACTTTTTTTCGAATATCTTCCATGTACAGACTTTCGACCCTTTTCAGCTTTATTATATGTAATAGATTGTCAAGAGGGCGCTATTATTCTCATGTATATGGCGACAGTTCAATATGGTCAAAGAGTATATTATTATCTATGGTATGGTGATATCTTGATTTGTTTACCTGTCATTGTTAGATGTTAATTTGAAAATGTTTCGTAGCGAAATGGTTTCATTTCCCGACCGTTTTATTTCCTGCAGTTTATTATATACATTATTTACAATGGCTTAATCGGGACTCACCCCCCAATCCTTAATCGGGACTAACTTCCTCCTTTGAAATTCAGGATCGAACGTCGACGACCTCTGTAACCCCTGCGAAACAGATGAAACCTTCGGAATTGCACCCCGACTTCCCAATCGTATTTCATTGTGAGTCCCGCCCTTCTCAAAGCTGTCACGGTTTGCTATGGCTGCCGGCGCGGGACAAGGATTGGTGCCCGGCGGAACCGATGCGTCACCTACATTGTACTGATGACCTTCAATTACTTTTAGACCCACCTTACTAGAGGTCTGTTCTAAACCTAAACATCCTAATATCTTCACCGCTTCCTCCCCCAATGATCTGTGTAATATGGCCTTGTCCTGCTCCGAGACGACAGCCTCGTCTTCTGCCTCCTCCTCCTTCACAAGCTCTAATGACTCTCTAACTTCATCAATATCCTCGAGCAATGCCAAATGAATTTCCGTGTCAGCTTCAACTGAAGGTACAATCAACTTTGCGCGGATAGCCAGATGTGTCAACCGAGACCGTATCCGCCTGATCAATGCAACATCTGGACTATCTAACAAATCCGAGATAAGTGTTATTAGTGACGACAACTTGTTCCTGCAAAAGAGAATTTCCTTACCTGGTTCTTCGACACATCCAGCCATTTCCCTCGTGACTATAAATAGGTTTGGCCATTTTTTGTCATTTATTATTCAATATTCAACACGTTACTACTATTCAAATAAACTGTCACAATGACACTGACAGCAGGGACAACCTATCATTAAAATGATTGCCAGTGTAAGAAATGAGTTCCAATGAAATTCCGCAACATGGCGCATGATCATACGAGGGATGTTTGATAGAGTCTGACTATTGAAATATTACCCTAATATTTGGCGGGAAATTCAAAAAATCATGGGCTGGTCACACCTTGTGTTGCAGGAATAATAGTTTTGATACTAGAAAATACTTTTGACTTCTGTGCACACGTAAGGTAGGTAGGTTTAGGTAAACAGACAGACAGACACAAAGATCTTTAACCGACTGCAACAAGAGAAATACATTCAGAAATTAAATGCCCCAAAACATGCCCGGAAGCAAGTAAAAACAATCTAATAACTATGTACTTGAGTTCCCTATTCACTTGTTTTAAGGGATGGTTTTAGTTGGTTTACGTACTGTATAGACATGTTTCGCGAAAATATTTTTATTTTTATTTTTATATAAAATTACTACTGATCAGTCAGTCCACAGATTTCTCCTAAATATTGGTTTCCAGTAAGTAACTTCTTACGTTCCAATGTTTTGATTGTATTGATATTTTGCAGAACTTCTAGTTTATCCGTTTCTTTACACACTTGTCCTGTTTATGAGATTCAGGTATTAATAAATTCACGTACTTAATCAAAGTTATAGGCAAATGTTAGAACTAGTACTTAAAGTATCAAAATATTAATAGAGCTCCAACCTACAAAATTGTTGACGACTTGTAAACATTGCAGTTTTTCGTTGTACAACACGCTTCACGTCAACTTCGCACATCGTCGTAATTATTTACGAGCCTAAATAATAGTTTGCGGACCACTGGGTACAGTTATTTTTAATATTATTTAAAATAAACCCCTTAACCCGTGAACCATTTGAAATAATGACATATAGTCTGGCAAACCATTTCTGCCAGTAGAAAAGCGCGGCAAATTTGAAAAATTGCTTGGTGGCAACACCTGTCTTTGAATAATTCGAAAATTGTGCATAATTTGTGTTTTATCTGTGGCATGTAACATTTTTAATTTAAAAAGTTAGTTTTGTTTACTTACGTTTTTAAGTTTCGGGTTGCGTAATTTATCTTTAGTTTAGTTATCTGCCAACTCCGTTCAATAAAATGTACTAACAAAGCTTAGCTAAGATATAAATGTAGTTACCTGCCTCGTGCAGGAATAATAAAATTAGCGTGATAAATATGGCTTTGAGTTTATGCAGTTTTGTATAGAATTATCATTTGAAGTTCTTTTCTTTCAGTGTATATAAATCGAACAAATCAAAGCGAAACCTGGTGCCAAATGAAGTCCAAGAACGTTTGTTGCATAGGAATAGGATGGTGCTCAATATTGTCACAAAGCGATAAACATCAGATTTAACAAGCACCCCGCTACCTAGATTTTTATCAAATTATTTTAATGTTTCCCTTCATACATATGTCGCATAAGCTATGTATAAAATAAACAAATACCAAAATCTCACGTGCGTTTATTAACTACCATACACTTCACACAATAATTATACCTTAAATAGTCTTATAAACGAATGACGAAAGGAAATCATAATGAAAGGAGTATTACTGAATAATATGCATTAAGTACATTTTTATTCGTACAGATTATGCAGCTCATCCGATTCCATTCTAAACTGAAAACTTGTATTTTCTGGTAGATATACTCGATTTCCTCGTCGGACTTATTATTTTAGCATTCAATGTTCGTTTCCTTCCTGGATTTCAACATTCAACTATTGTATTTTGACCGCATGATCTCCACCTCTAATCTTCTGTCCTTTTTATATTTTGGTTATTTTCATTTCTTCGCACCTTCTTATTTATTGAAAAGTCATAATTATAGGTATTTACATATATCAGAGTTTTCATTGATTTTATCTAATAAAGCAGTTACAATTTACAAAATTACGACTAACTACACTGACGTAGGAAAGTAAAGCGACCGTGCCAATGCAGCCAACTTGGAAAAAAAATGTTGGTTCGATATACATTCCTGGTTTTCTGTGGAGAAATGCTGCTGTTTGATTCGCCCTAGAGTGTTGCTATATTTTTGTTTGATGTACATTGCTACTGCGTTCGTTGGCTGGCCAGACTATAAATTGACAAGACTTTTAGTTTTTTTTAAATCATAGACAATTGGTGATGGAAATATCTGTCAACAATATTTGGCTAGTCAGACTCTAAGTACCCGTTTTTTAAAGTTATATATGTCACTGGCTGAAAAAGTCATTCGTGATGGGCCTGAAAAGTTTTTTCTTCATTACAGCACTGTCAAATGAAAGCATTCGATTGTAGTTGCCAGTATGGAGAAAGACCAGTATCGGTCAGTAAATCGGTTTATGTTTTTAGAAGGAAAGACTTGTGAGAAGATAAAAGTAAAGTTGCAGGCGGTTTATAAGGACTGTACTCCTTCCATGACTACCATCAGATATTGGTTTAATGAATTCAAGCGTGGCCGAACATCCGTCTTTGATGAGGATCGTCCAGGCCGGCCTATTGAGGTAACTACGGAAGAAATAAAAAAAATTGAAAATATCGTACTGGCCGACCGCCGAATAAAACTTGGAGAAATCGTTGACATTGTAAATGTTTCCATCGAGCGGGTGCAATACATTATAGAAGAAAAATTGGGTATGAAAAAGGTATCTGCGAGATAGGTGCCGCGTTTGCTCACTAAGGAACAAAAACTGAACCGGGTGACTACTTTTGAGTACTGTTTGGGGAGGTTTAAACGTAATCCAAAGAAGTTTTTGCGTTGTTTCGTCACGGTGGACGAAACATGGATTCATAACTTTACTCCGGAAACAAAAGAGCAGTCAAGCAGTGGATTTTACAAGGTGAACCTGCCCCAAAGAAAGCTAAAACCGTCCCATCGGCCGGAAAGGTTATGGCGACCGTGTTTTGGGATTCGCAAGGCATTATACATATAGACTATCTGGAAAAAGGTAAAACAATAACAGGGCAATATTATGCTAACTTACTGTGCAAATTTGACTCCGCGTTAAAGAAAAAACGACCCCATTTAACAAAGAAAAAAGTTCTCTTCCACCACGACAACGCACCAGCTCATTCATGCAGACTTGTAACAGCAAAATTAATAGAATTACGTTACGAATTGTTGCCGCACCCACCTTATTCGCCAGATTTAGCTCCGTGCGACTTTTTTTTATTCCCAAACCTGAAAAAATGGCTCGGCGGAAAAAGATTTGCGTGTAACGAAGACGTCATTGCCGCTACAAAGGCCTATTTTGACGAGTTTCAGAAATCATGTTTTTGAGCGGCTTACTGAGACTGGAATATCGTTGGCAAAAGTGTATAGACCTACAAGGAGATTATGTAGAAAACTAAATAAATACATATACAAAAAAAGTTTTTTTTTTCTAAACACGGGTACTTAATCAAACAGCCCTCGTATATTTCTGGTCAGGCTTTAAATATATCGTAGGGATAAAGTAGAAATGTTCTGAAATAATTGTTATTTGTATTAATTCAGATTAAATTATGTATTATCTGCAAAGTTATAATCAAAAATATTGTTCCTTGTTTTTATCTAAAGTATGTCTCAAGTGTAATTCGGACCACTGTCGTACAACGCGCATGTCCGCGCTCCGCTTGCCAGCGGTCCGGTCCAAACTAATGTTTAAAAAATATGATCGTGGGGTTTGTATTCTTTTTTACATCAATTCAATTAAAAATAAAGAAAAAATGTAGTAAAAAGAAGGTAACATACCTAATTTTGTATTGTTTTATTTGAGATCTGATGAAAAAACAATCAGATTTGGATTTTATTATTATTATTTTATTTTAATTGTTTACTTTTAATGCGATTATATCGATTATCTGAAATATATTTAGCAATAGTGAATTAAATCTTAGATACAAATACAAACCGAAATCATTAAAACTACATGTCAAAACTTAGAATTAAAAAGGCACAAAAAAATCAAATCTAACATAAAGCTAAAGTCACAAAAATGTCATATAAAATAATCACAATAAATAAAATCTACTCCTAAATAAAACTACGCTGAACACAATAAAAATTAAACAAAAAAAACCTATCCGACATCGTCGCCCCGCGACCCTCCAGACACAAAGGTGCCCATCACAAATACAAAAAAAATATGAAAATACAATAATATACACTGTGGGCTGGAATAACTCGACAGATCTTAACCACGAATTTCTAAGACCAAAAGAAGGAAAAAATAGTATTTAACTTAAGGTCAATTTCGCCAAAAAAAATTTTTTTTTTTCGTTTTTTTTCCATTTTTTGAATGTTTATTGTACATGAAAAGCAAATGTTATTTATAAAATTATCGCCTAAAACAAATTGGTACATTTTTTTGGTAAAAATTTAGTTTCTGCAAAGTTTTCCTTGTCACTTTGATATCTGTCAATAAGGACGTGTAAACTATGTCCAATAGTGGCAACAAAGCCATTAGAAAGGCGTTTTGTGATGAGTTATAATTAGTGTCCGACCGAAATTTCGGTTTCGGTTTCGGCCAGTTTCGGCCAAAAAATCAAGTTTCGGCCCGAGTTTCGGTTTCGGCCAAAAACGGCCGAATCCTTCGGCCGCGCCGAAACTTACAACATCGTACCTTCGGGTCGCGCTCGGCTAACGTCGGGCGCGCTCGGCACGGCTGGCAATATGGCGTCGCTCGCCTGACTCCGCCGGCAACTACCTAAATCAGTGCGCTTTGCTCGTGTAGACGTGTCAATACGTGTTGTGTTGTGTTTGTTCCGCGAATAATGGTAAGTAGTTTGATCAAGTATTTTAGTTTGTTTTTTTTTTGTGAATTCGTCATGTCATAGTTAATATTTAACACTTTATTTTAATAGTTTGATTAGTTTGCTAACCTATTGACGAATATATTTAATTTTAAAGGTGTAAGTGCCAAGGTTAAGTACCTGCTTCATTAAAGTTTAAAATTCATCTTAGTTGCGTGTACTATTAATGTAATAACGAGTGTAGGTACCTGTCTATGTAATAAAATGAAAGGTGAATAGTTATTAATTTAAATTTAATATAGACGTGTAATGTTAATGTAATGTTGCGAGTAATGTAATGGTGTGAGTAGGTATTTTATTACCAAAGGTGATCAGTTTAGTTATTTTGATTATCTAATTATATTTGAATTAGCCATTCGATATAGCTAACTGATTGTGATATTTGTGAGTATAATTAAAATGTAAGTAACTGAAAATGTGAAAATAAATAAACATAATATATGAGCATCATATTTTATAATAAATTTGTTTTATTTTATACCACCATAAAAAAATCGCTAACTTTGTGTTACAAATAATGTATTTGTAACACAAAGTTTTCCTTTATAGGGTAGTTAAATTTTCAAACAGAACCTCTGTAACTGTGCTGAAATTTCATTGTGATAAATCTTTGAAAGTAGAAACCTGTAATTATAGGTCGGTGAGATATTAATTTTAGAAAAAAACGGGCTTACTAACATTTTTTCGACTTTTTAAGGACTTTTTTTTTTATGAAAGGTTCGGTTTCGGCCGAAACTACAATGAAACCGAACCTTCGGTTTCGGTTTCGGTTTCGGCAAAATAACATGTTTCGGTCGGTCACTAGTTATAATAAAAAGCGTATTTTTTTTTTAATTGGTATTAACTCTGAAACTAGGCGTATTCCAGAAAAGTTTATAGGACATTTTAGTATCTAAATATGATCAGGAATACACTGTTAAAATCTGTCGGGTTATATGGGCCCACGATGTATATAATTTGAAGATTATATTTTATCTTACATAAATTTTCCTCGTCTAATGGAACGGTCCTAACCGTTCCATTGACACATTTATTTTTAAATTTAAAAGTGTTTAATATTACGTTATAGTGGAAATAGTTGAAATACTGAATTCTTTTGACTTGAATTTGAACTTAAAATCATGTGAGACGCTCGATTATACGATTTTTAGGACAGTTTTGGATTCATTATGTGATAAGTTCGAGTGATAAGACGTACGTAGGTTCGTACCGCACCCCGAAATTTTTCAAGAACCACAATAGGCATCAGATCGCCTGTTTCTAACAAGCAGGTAAACTATTTTATTTCCTCGTATATTGCATTGTAAAATGTTGTATGCTACATTTGTAGAAAACAAGTAAACTCCGTACTCGTGCCTTGTAAACACTCCCTTTGGTCGTGTTTACATCACCCGCCATTCGTTCAGTAATTACTTGTTTTCTACACTTGTAGCATAAAAAAACTATTGTGCAACAAGAGAAGAAAGTTCGTATTTACTTCGAGTGCTAATTTCGAGTGAGTAAGTTCATCTTGGGTAGGTACTCCAACAATTTTTGAGACATGCCCGTTTGAAGCATAAAAAGAATATCACAAAAGGCGAAATACGAACACTATAAAATAAATAAAGCTGGGATTTAACTTGATGTGATGTCGTCGGTATACTATTAGTTACACGTAGCTGTACTGACTTTTTATAAAGTTAGTTTTAATGTAACGTTCCCCTACGCAGTGCGCGCGTGCTGCAGGCAAATTTAACTTATCTGAGGATTAAGGTGGGCGGTCACGATAGCGACGTTCATTAAACACATCTTTTAGAGGCGAATTCCGACCTTATCTCCATAATACCAACTCCATATTCCTTTTGCATCTGTGCTGTAAGTCGCTGTTTCCACGTTAGAATGTATTATTCGTTTTTTTTGTATAATTTATGTTCTTAAGTATGACGTGACGTATTAACAGTCTTAAATCTGAACATGCTTAAATGGCTACCGTTCCTCAACTTATACCAACGAATCCGCAGCTGACCTTCTCTAGGCTTCGTTATACGTCGCCCTTAATAGTCGGTGGTGTACACTTAATTATACGGAAAATGATGATGATGGAATTTCATTTTGCACAGCTAGTCCTTTAGGCTCTAAGATTAATTTAAGAAGGGGAGCCAATCAAATTTTTGATGCAAATTTTTGACGAAGTGGGGGGTGTCCCCCAAAATTAATTAAAAATAAAATAGAGCCATATAGAAGTTTGATATCATTTTCGTGTAAAGCAAGGATGCCGAATTCAGTTTTGGTATTTTATTTATACCTTGCCATATACGAAAACTAAAAAAAGACAAAAAATATAAAATCGATTTTTGATATTCTTTTGAATAAATGCCTATATTTTTTTAATTTTTGGTCGTAACATGAAAAATATATTAATTTCATTGTAGTTTTTTCGGAATTCTATTAAAAATGTTGTTCAACACACGTGCTGAAGTGTCATTTTCACTCGTCCCGAGTCTTGACCCTCGCCTCTCGGCTCGTTACTCGTGCAAAATGACATACTTCTTGCACTTGTATCGAAAACTACTATTTTATGATAAAGCCTTGTTATTCCCCTTTATAAAAAATATACAAGTCATATATTGGTTATAATATCTTTAACGAAAAAAAAATAATAGGCCTGTTTTCAACCTCATTAGGTAGACAAAACGATGTGGTTTGAGCTCTAACGCTTGCCTAATAATATTTTTCACAACTAATGGACGTCAACCATTTGAAACGCTATTATTTACCAAGGTAAATAATAGCGTTTCAAATGGTTGAAACGCCTTTGTATGCCTGTTATAGTTCGTTAGTGAAATAAAGAGTTTGTTTAGGGGATACCGGAACCGGTTAGCAATAAAGGGGTATCAGATTGAGTAATTATTTGGTAGGGTTGTCTTTAAAAACTATTAATTTAGTAAGTACATCATTGCGTTACCCAAAGGTAAGCGCTTGGCGGGTACGTATTGGAGGAGGAGAGCAGAAGATCGAGCAGAGTGGCGTGCCATGGGATAGGCCTTTTATTGATTTTTAATAAGATTACGCAATAAATTATTTACTTATCGGTGGTAACTTACTCCGCCCGTTTTCTTCGTTCGGCCGGTGGCATTTCTGCAGCAGTTGACGAAGCACGACGGTATATTTTAATTATTTTTTAACCACACTTGACTGCATAGACATTTGAACACGACTGGCGGGGGAGCGGCTCATTATTGCTGTGCGTATGTGTGTGTAGTGCGTAACTACGAGGACACTGGCTCATTACGGAATCACAAACTGTTGTTAGTAGTTTCTAATCTGAATTATTTAAATCCATGATGCCACCCTTACCGAAAGCAAATCATCATAGCCCTTGGCTTAAGCCGGGTCATAATATTGTACTAAATTTCATTATAATCCGCTGGTTTATAATGTGATTTCACTTCCCATAGTTCTTATTTTTATATCCTTAAAGTCTAATTTCGTAAAATCCCGCACGGCGCAAAGCCCATCACCGCGAGCCGAACCCGTGATCCGCGTCGAACTGATTTGAAAAGCGAATTTATTCGAAAATCGTGCTGGCCACCACAAATGGAACACATTTTACATACCTGAAACAAATGCCGCGAGCTCAGAGAAATAAACCAATGGAGTAGTAATGGTCAGGCGGAACAATAGACGGTTCTTACCACGTAGCACGTGTTAGCGCAACGCAACTGCCCGCCCGCGCCGAGGCAGGTTTAGAGAAAGTCGGTTCTAAGTATGCGTGGTCTATTTGTGTTTTCGTTTTCCTAATTTCGCGAAAAATAATATAATCCAGATCCATTAAGCAGTGCACTGTGACACGCCCTTACATTATTATACGTGCACCCGCGAGTGAATTTAAGTGAGTGCGCGACAGGCTCCGCTCGACTCTTCCACGCTTGACTGGAGTGGCCTGAGAGGATAAAGATAACATCATACAATGCCGCACATCAACGCGGGTGAGATCTTTCCATGGTTTACTGCTTATACCTTTGCTATTGGGGCCAGACCAATCTAGGTCTTCTTCTTCTTTCTCGTTCCCTCACTGCTGAGGATCGCGACCACATGTAGCTTGCTTCCATAATGTGCGGTCATAGGCCATGTGGACTGCACGGTTCAGACTGCCGCTAGCCGACCTTTTTGCGGCGTACTATTTTAAGTAACTAAAGGGGAAGGGATTAAGCAAGGCCCAGAGAGTGCTCTGTAAGGGCCAGAGCCTGACTTTGGCTAAAACCAGTAGCTTCGGTATCCAACTAAGTAGTCTTCTAATTTTTTTCTATGATACCTAATCGGTATGTAGGTACTATTTCTAGTAAACTGAATTTAGCTTGGCCACAAGGGAAATAAGGGAAACTCCGTGGATGACTGGACGTGTATAACATATACACGCGCGCACGGTCATACCAACGCCGAAAACTTATCTTAGGGCAACGAAATTTTGGTATCAAAAAATAAACGTGCGCAAGTTTGAAGTACAAATATCATATCTAAAACCACCCCATAATTTAACTAACTAAAGTAAACATAAACTATTGGCTAGTTGAAGGGTCTGGAGACATTAGATGAGAGCATTTCCACGCAAGCATTGTTATGGCAACTCCTTCGCAGTTCGCAGAAAACAATAAGCTGCCGTCCAAAGGGTTACATGCGGAGGAGTTATAATCGCCACATGCACAAATTCTAAAACGAGCCGCCGAATGCAGGGATCCATACAGAACAATATAATGACTAACAAAACAAAAAAAATACTGACAAAAGCTTCAAACTTAAAGAGAAATATAATGTGCAATTAACACAACCATCGAGACTTTCTCCAGGAAAGAGGGACAAGAAAAAAACGTTTTTGGTCGTGTTCGACGGACGCGCATCCGAGATCTCCAAACACGTGCGGTTGCTAGCCGCCTGGAAAGACAATAGTCATCATAAATTCGGTTTTAAATGACAGAGATCCTATGACCAGAACGAAAAAAAAACGTTACCTAAGCGATGTGAAATATTCGAGCAAGCTAACATTCCTATTCCACAAACTAAAGATATGAAATTGAACAACGCACTACACAGCCAACAGAAATACGCGATGCATGATAAAATGTGTAAAATACCTTTTGCGTATATAAAAAAAGTTTATTATTTATAATATTTAAGTTTTAATTTATGGTTTTTTATGTTTCCATGAATTAAAGTGCAACCATTAAGTGTGCAGCATTGTGAATGTACTTATACACAAAAATCCATTTTGGATATCAGTGGAGTGTTATTGGCGTTTTTGTGCGAGTAATCAGTACCTAGTGTGACAATGAAAAATAATTATATTCGTGCTAAAAGATTTAGATTAAATTTGCGGCGATTCTTTCAAGCGATGTTTACTTGTTCAAATTTTTATGGTCATATAATATCAAGTGAGTGTGATTCGTGTTTTATAATGAAGTTATATATTTTGTGTGTGTGTCTTGTGTAATACATCGAAGTTGTACTATTGTGTATTAAACAGTTCAATATGTATTTGAAAGTAATTCACATGTGGCTCACTACAGACTTGCGCCACACTATGCGACTACATTAACACCACACTACCAATCAACCTAACCACGCATACAGACACTAATAAATAAAGCAACGTCTTACTTATAGAACTCTACTCCCTTCGATTTGTCCAATCGCAGGAAAATTGACTACCATTTCTACAGGCTACAAAGAAACAGTCAGCTGAATTTGCTCCGGCAAGCATTCGACAAGCAGCAATTAAGACAAAATGCGACAAGGCCACTCCAAACGCCAAAATCCGGACTTAGTTTAGTCAAAAATATATAATCGAGTAGCGTACAACGACGTAAATATTAATGAATAAAATAGTTATCGCACTTTCTATGGCCTACGGTCTTAAATCCAGGATTCTCACAAGCACCAACAGATCACAGCTAAGGAAATACGAACGACATACTATATCCTAAACAAAATGATAGACGCAACGTATCTAATGAACCGTCTAAAAAAATACATGAGATGCTGGAAGACAAGACGATAACGGATTAGGTACAAGTGCACAAACTATGCTATAGACTCATTGACTGAAGACCTATACGCACTTGCTGCGCTAAGCTATAGTCTACAACCCCACATGAAGAGCAAGTGAAAGAGTGAGACCTATTTTTTACTCATGGATTGGCTACTCGAACCAGAGAATAACTTGACCACAACCAGAAAATAACTACGGCTAACCTAGTCCAACTGCTAGACTACAGATCATAAGGCAATGAACGCAACTTATTTATACGCAGTCGCCATCCCTTCGTATATATTTACACACAGTATTTATCCATCTCCCTCACGCTGGGCACGATGCAAGTATTCGGTCTGGTTCTACCTCCTGTCATTCCTATTATCCTTGACTGCACAAACCCGACAGTCCCATCCTGTATTTATTGGCCCACCGGTTTCTCGGGCAGGAGGGCCAGCTGAGCATACCAGGGCGGCAGACGACGGGAAGAGCAAGCGAGGAAGCCCGGATACACGCCCTATCTCGGAGTGGGTACGTCCGGACAGAGGTCGTTAACCCGCCGTACTCTACACCTTTGACCGACGGCCTGAACCGTACTAGCACGTGTATTTGAGCTATCTCGGCAAATCTACTCGTCCCTCCCTCCCTTGTATGACCAGCGCCTCTGCGTCCTTGTAGCAGAACTGCTGGCTGGTGGTGTCACATGACGGTGACGGTGACGGTGACGGTGGAGTAGTAATGGTCAGGCGTCCCCCTCTGCCAAAACTACAAGACCACTGGTCATAGCGGTTATATAAAACTAGTTGTCGCGCGTCAAACGCCATTCAATGAATGTCAGTCAGCGCGGAACGATCTGAGGTAAAAATGCCGAATTGCTGCTTGTTTTCATGAAAGAAAAGATCTGAATTATCTAATTTACAGAAGGATAACGTTTATTTTCATCTGTAAGTATAATTACGCCGAAATATCATCAAATAGTGCACGAAATTAACAAAAGACTAAAAAATATTTTCAATTAAAAAGTGTTGCCACTTAATGGTACTACATCTGCTTTAGGGTAATTATTAAACTTGACTCTTCATAGTACATTGTACCATCGGTTTCATAATTGCATACCCAATTTATCAATGAATTCATTAATAAATTGGGTATGCAATTATGAACACGATTACATCGAGGGGGTAAGTCAAATATTGCAAACAAGAGTAATCGACTCCAGTGCGGCAGAAATACGTCCGCCATTATGTCATTGTTATGACAGGTTAGGCAATACACTTAAGACGATTGTCGCCAGAGTGTTGATAAAAATATTCTGCATATCAGAAAAAAAAACTGACTAGCGCAGAAAAAAAACTGAATGCACATCAAAGCGATGTTTTCATGTGAATTTAGTTTTTTTGTGCTGTGCAAGTGAGTTTAATAGATGGTTATTTTTTTGTAGCGATTTTGAATATCAACCGTAAAAATCACTTATATAATTACGAAAAATTTACAAAACTAATGTTGTTACGAATACTAAAAATACACATGTAAGGAGCGGCATTTGTCCACGAAATCTAAAGAGCGGCATTTGTCACGAAAATTATATATATTTTTTTTTGTGTCTAGTATGGCAACACCGCGTTGCAGTAGATTTTAGAAATGACCGGTTTTCCAGTCAGTTGACGAACGAACGTGTGTCGAATCATACGCTGTCCATAGCCACAATTCTCGTTTTCGCGCTCTTTCGTAAAGCACCACTATCGACTCTCTCGCAGCATTATCATAACCAGTGTAGTGTATTTGGAGCCAGCTGACGACAACCGTGCATAAACCAAGGTCTAAGTCGGACGACTGGAGGTAACGGTTTTAAGGTCTACTCTAGCGAGCGACAGGACACTTTTCAACTAGCACCAACAGTATCCGATAGCGACCAGCGGTTCTGCCGAAGCAGCAACGGCGTTCGAAGGTAAGCTCCCTATTTACACCGAACACTTTTAACGTAGACCGATAAAGAAGTTAATAACAACCTCCTCACTTCACCCACCACTTCTCGCATATTTCGCAAACTTATAGCAAAGTACAGTCCACCTCTTCGGAACCGAACATTTTTGGTCTTTCGAACCGCATAATTTGATAGGTGACCTTTGGTTTTTTCATTTCTTTTCGCAAAGTCACTTGTATTGTCGAAATTCGTTTTGTTATCGACAAGTTTTTAAGTAAGGTAGTTATTAAAATTGTTGAGGGTAGGGTAAGAAGTAAGAAGGTTGTTTGCATAGTGGTGCTTTAAACTGTCGTTGGAATCATTCGTTCGTCTGTTATTGTTTTTAATACCGCTGGCAACATTGTTATAGCTGTCAGGTGTCACTGTCAGCTGTCTAGTCAGTATTGTTATTGTTTGGTTTGAGGTTAATTTTAGTTTAATTTCGTGTTTTCCCTTGTGAATAATTACATTGTAGTGATTATTTCCTTTGTTTACAAAATGGGACATGGGGATAAGTCGTCGGACTCTGGGGCGGATGCGGATCCGCTGTTAGTTGCACGAAATTATGAGGTCATGCGGATAGAACATTTGCAGATGTTGTCTAACGAAGATCTAGCGTTATGCACAGAGGCTGAATTATCTTCCATAGCTAAGGGCTTTCACGAAGCACAAGTAAGGATTTTGAGTTGCGCTCCGCCAAGCGACCACCGCGAAATATGCTCTTACACGTCGATGTTTGACGCGAAGTTAAGAGCAGTAAGAGCTCGTTTGTTATCGATTTCCAAGCCTGTCGTTGGAAGTTCTGGCATTTCGGCAGCGCCCCTACCGGTCTTACCTAAGTTACCGAAGATACAAATTAGGCCGTTTGACTCAAAAGTAGAGAATTGGATATCATTTATCCAATTGTTCAACTCTTTGGTGCATAAGCGCAGTGATATAGCCCCTGTAGAGAAACTTCATTACTTGTTGTCTAGCGTTCAAAATGAAGCCTATGACCTGATTAAAAATTATCCTGTCACTGATGATAATTATTTGGTAGCATATAATATACTGTACAAACAGTACAATAAAACTAGAATGATAGCGACTACCTACTATGATAAGCTTGTGCAGTGTGAGCCAGTGAAAGCGTCTCGGGCTAGTGACCTCCTCAGGGTACAACGGGTCTTTAATGAAAACTTGTCTATTTTGACAGCGTTTAACCTGCCAGACAAGAATTTTATGCTTGTCCAACTGCTGTGGTCAAAGTTAGATGAATGCACAAAGGAGCAGTTTGAGTTGGAGCATAACTCTGATAGTATTCCGGAGCTTGATAAATTGCAAGACTTTATTGAAAGAAGGCATCGGGCTTTGGAGGCTGCAGCATTTGTTAGTGATAGAACCCAACCTAGTAGCAGTAAGTCTGCTAGTAATGCTAGTAAGTCCAAAATCGCTTTGGTTGTAGCTGGGTCAGTATGTGTATTGTGTAGGGAAGCTCATGGCATTGCTTCTTGTCCGACCTTCTTGAGCTATGACCCTGCTACTCGTTTCAAGTGTGTCAAGGAGAACAAGTTGTGCATTTTGTGTTTGTGCGGCGGTCACCTGGTGAAATCCTGCAAATCAAAGCAACGGTGTGAACACTGTAAGTTCTCACATCACTCGCTACTGCATTTTGAGAGTTCAAGTACACCCATGATTACCGCCACAGATGTAGATAATTCGAAAGGTCAATTAGATACTCCGAACCCACTGGTTATGGTGGCGAATAATATAGCGGCTCCTTCATTGTTTAAGACAGCTAGAGTGCTGATGAAAGATGCCCAAGGGGACTTCGTTCCAGTTAGGGCTTTGCTCGATGGCGCTAGTGCTTGTAATTTTGTGAGTGAGGCATGTGCTAAGAAGCTTGGTCTTCATGTAGATTATGGGGAACATGCAGTGACTGGCATTGGTGAGTCCCTGTCTCAGCCAGGTGGAACTTTGTCCATTAATGTTGTGCCTAAGAGTGGAGATCCTAGCGGTACCTTCGCGTTAGAGGCTTACCTGCTTCCAAAGATTTGTCCGGATACACCCTCCGAGCATGTTGACGAGTCTTCATGGCACCATATTGGGGATTTGGATCTAGCTGACCCCTCGTGGCACACTCCGGGGCCGGTAGACCTGCTTCTTAGCGTTAACGTTGTCGCCTCATCGTTGCGTCCTGGTTTGGTCCACGGGGATCCAGGGCAAGCTACTGCCCTCAATACCGTGTTTGGTTGGGTCCTGATGGGTGATGCTGGCGCGTCGACGGCAGACGATTACCGCTCCTCTTGTCGCTCTCACCCTAGCTACTGCCCTCTCGCACAACCTATCGTCTCCAGCTCTCAACCCCGCTCCTACTCTCGCTCTCCTTCTCGTTCTCGCCTCGACTCTCGTTCTCGCCATCGCCTCGACTCTCGCTCTGGTTCGCGCCCTTGTTCCGACTCTCGTTCTCACCCTCGCCCTCGCTCTCGCCCGTGTCCTGACAATCGCTCTCGCTCCGAATCTCGCTTTCGTTCTCGCCCTCGTTCTGACTCTCTCTCTCGTTCTGCCTCTCGCTCTCGTTCTGACTCTCGCTCTCGCTCCGATTCTCGCTCCCGTCCTCGCCCTCAGCATAGCGATGGCTATCGTTCTCGTTCTCGCTCGCTTTCAAATCCAAACTTTGTTCTCGCTCCCGCTCTCGCTCTCACTATCGTCTTCGCGCTCGTTCCCACTCTCGTTTTCGCTCTCATCGTCGCTCTCACTCTCGTCATCGCTCTCGTTCCCATTTTCGTTCTCATACTCCTCTCGTCCTTTCCATTTTTACATCTTCGCTCTACATTTAGTTGTCGCTATCGGCCTGATTGCTGCCCAGACTCCCGTCTCCGGGGCAACACTCGTTCTCGCTCTCGTGATGGGTCATTTGAGGGCGGGCAGACGCCTCACTCGAGCTTCTCTCGATTGAAATAGCTCAATTTCTAGCTCTCCACTATGACCGTGTCGTCCAGTTTTCGCTTACTTTAAGTTTTATCGACATTCGTGTTCCTATTTTCTCGTCTAATCAAAATACTAACGTATTTTGGGCTGGCAGAATGTTTAGTTTAGCTCTTGTGTTTTGTATATATATTTTTTTGTGTCTAGTATGGCAACACCGCGTTGCAGTAGATTTTAGAAATGACCGGTTTTCCAGTCAGTTGACGAACGAACGTGTGTCGAATCATACGCTGTCCATAGCCACAATTCTCGTTTTCGCGCTCTTTCGTAAAGCACCACTATCGACTCTCTCGCAGCATTATCATAACCAGTGTAGTGTATTTGGAGTCAGCTGACGACAACCGTGCATAAACCAAGGTCTAAGTCGGACGACTGGAGGTAACGGTTTTAAGGTCTACTCTAGCGAGCGACAGGACACTTTTCAACTAGCACCAACAGTATCCGATAGCGACCAGCGGTTCTGCCGAAGCAGCAACGGCGTTCGAAGGTAAGCTCCCTATTTACACCGAACACTTTTAACGTAGACCGATAAAGAAGTTAATAACAACCTCCTCACTTCACCCACCACTTCTCGCATATTTCGCAAACTTATAGCAAAGTACAGTCCACCTCTTCGGAACCGAACAACACTAGTGAGATAAAACGACTTATTTAAAATTATACTAAATGTACATTATTAATACACAAACCCAAGCCTTAAATGGTCACTATGTTTAAGCTAATTCTCGGTAAAAGAAAGACGCTATCTTAAATAACATTCAAGGTTAATATTATTTTCGTTAAAATATAGACGTATTAAGGATTGCGTCTTCCAATTACACTAGTTTTCAGTCAAAGACTGACTCAAACCCAAATAAGTCGGATCTATGACAAACAATATAGCTATTACATGAGCTCAAATCAAACTAAGTCTTTCTTTTACTAAAAATGTAAACGTCTACGTACCTTATTTTCGGTATTAAACAGCCTCAATTCGTTTTGGGTCACCATTAAACCAAACACGTAACGACCTGCTCAGTGAACTCACGGCACATTACTGCTTGCGTCTTGCTCACACCGGCTAGCACCCGAGGAACGGGGAGGGAGTAAAAGAGACCGAAGTCTATGTTTATCTCTTTCTACACTACTTTGGGTCGCTCTTGTACCAGCATTCGATGAAGGACGTCTGACAAGGTCTTTTTATGGGCGCAACTCAAAATACCCAAATTTTGGATTAGGTCACTATAATTCTGAAGGTGCGATATGTTTTCCGTTAGAACAACGCACTTATATGTATTGTTTAGTTTTGATGTACTGTTGTTTTGAAAAAATAAGTCCCGCCGAGTTTCTTGCCGGACATAATTCTTCTCGGGTCAGAGGTGTAGGGTTAGAACCGGTGTAGTTTGATTTTTTTTTTCTCACTTTTACTTTGACGTGTAAAAGTGCCCTTGTGGCCTACTTACTGAATAAATGTATGAGTTTGAGTTTGAGTTTGAGCTTTTTAATTTTAAAAAGTTAGTTTTGTTTACTTATACTTTTAAGTTTCAGATTTCGTTTTTGATTATTTATTAATGTAATATCTGCCATCACCTTTCAATAAATGTATTAAATCACCGCAAAGACCAGCTGAGATATTTATGTGGGTACTTACGACAGGTGTAATACATTTTTCGTGATATATGTGACTTTAAGGTTATGAAGAGTTTTGTATCGAATTATCATTTCAAGATCTTTCTTTCAGTGTAATATCGAATAATTACAAGCTTTTTTTTTTATATTTATGTAAGTATATAAGTTGTCCGTCAAAATTTGCAATCCATTTTTCAGTCACTTCCCGTTATCCAATTGAGCTGAAATTTGGAAAACGTACATAGGTATGTTTGGTGACAATGCAATACTTTTTCATCATTTAGCTGATCTGATGCTGCAGCTGGAAGATGGCCACTGGAACTCTATGATAGAAAGTGCTATAATAGTCGAGGTTGGGCTCGCTTGTTTTGTTATCGTCAGCACTTACCATTGCACATGATGGCGAGGGTCTCATGATGGAGCCTGAAGATGGCCACTGGAACTCTATGACGGAAAGTGCTATGATAGTCGAGTTTGGGCTCGTTTGTTTTGTTATGGTCAGCACTTACCATTGCACATCATGGCGAGGGTCTCATGATGGAGCTGGAAGATGGCCACTGGAACTCTTTGACGGAAAGTGCTATGACAGTCGAGTTTGGGATCGTTTGTTTTGTTATGGTCAGCACTTACCATTGCACATGATGGCGAGGGTCTCATGATGGAGCCTGAAGATGGCCACTGGAACTCTATGATGGAAAGTGCTATGATAGTCGAGTTTGGGATTGTTTGTTTTGTTATGGTCAGCACTTACCATTGCACATGATGGCGAGGGTCTCATGATGGAGCCTGAAGATGGCCACTGGAACTCTATGACGGAAAGTGCTATGATAGTCGAGTTTGGGCTCGTTTGTTTTGTTTTTGTCAGCACTTACCATTGCACCTGATGGCGAGGGTCTCATGATGGAGCCGGAAGATGGCCACTGGAACTATATGAAAGAAAGTGCTATGATAGTCGAGTTTGGGATTGTTTGTTTTGTTATGGTCAGCACTTACCATTGCACATGATGGCGAGGGTCTCATGATGGAGCCGGAAGATGGCCACTGGAACACTATGATGTAAAGTGCTATGTTAGTCGAGTTTGGGCTCGTTTGTTTTGTTACCTTCAGTACTTACTATTGTACATGATGGCGAGGGTCTCACGATGGAGCCGGAAGATGGCCACTGGAACTATATGAAAGAAAGTGCTATGATAGTCGAGTTTGGGATTGTTTGTTTTGTTATGGTCAGCACTTACCATTGCACATGATGGCGAGGGTCTCATGATGGAGCCGGAAGATGGCCACTGGAACACTATGATGTAAAGTGCTATGTTAGTCGAGTTTGGGCTCGTTTGTTTTGTTACCTTCAGTACTTACTATTGTACATGATGGCGAGGGTCTCACGATGGAGCCGGAACTCCCTAACGTAGAAAGTGATAAAACAGTCAAATGTTGCTCATTTTTACAGGCTTTTTGCAACGGTTAGTATGTAAATATATGTGAGTTGCCTATCAAAACTTACAATCCAGTTTTCAACAACTTAGCAGTAACCGATTGTTTTAGCATTATAGTATTAGGAGGGAATCAACTTTCTGTAGAAACAAGGGTCCCCAGTAGGTACCCTACCAGGATCTGCTGTGTCTGTACACAGCGGGCCTGTGCCTGGCCTGCATAACACATGCGTAGCGCTGGGATGTAAAGGTTCCATATAAACATCTTTCTGGAGCAAAGCCAACCTTACGTGCTCGTGGTGCATCCTGCCGATCAACGAACAAGGCTCTGGCGAAATTTACCCAAGCTTAAGGTAGGGTACGTGCTGAGGAGCTGAATGGCAGGGGGTATACTGTAGCTAACGTACCAACTTCGGGGTACCAGGCGCACCCCGTCGAATTAAATGCCTTACCCTTCTATTCCGGAATTTCTGGAAGGGTGGACCATTTTTTCTTCCAGTCTCGTGGGAACAACATGGATAATCAAAATATGAATAAAAAAAACATATGAAACATCAACACAACGAAAACGGCGTCTTGAAAAAACTCGAGAAAGAAGAGTCAGAAATTGAATGTCCAGTAAATGCGAAGCGGTGAAACGAAAAAAATCGCACTCAGAAAGCTCAGACAAGACGAAAATAATCGGCTGATCAACGTGAATTGAGGCTTGTAAATTGTGTAAATAAATTCAACGGTATAAACAATTGTAATGTTGTATGTATGTCAATGGTATTATATTATAAATAATAATTCCAAAGATTTAAGACTAAAAAGTAAAAAATAAAATGGTAAAAAAATATTTTTAAAAACAAGCTTTTATTCAAAAAGTGAACTAAGAAGTAAAAAATAATTTATATTTTAGTGGCATTACTCACTTGGCCCTTGACCGCGTTGTATGGGGGGACATCGTACGTGGTCACGATTCACAGCCATGAAGGAAAGACAAATAAGAAGAAGAAGAGTCATATATGTGTATAGTAGGTATATTTTAAGGGACAGAATAGTAGAAAAATGAGTTCGAGGAACGTAAGTATCTTATAAATAATATCAAATTCTAATAAAGATTTACTGTTACTGATTTATTGACTGAGAAGTTACTGTTTTTCAGTGCCTCAAGCTTTTAAATCTTTATAAGATACTTACGTTCCTCGAACTCATTTTTCTACTATTCTGTCCCTAAAAATATACCTACTATACACATATACGACTCTTCTTCTTCTTATTTGTCTTTCCCTCATGGCTGAGAATCGTGACCACGTACGATGTCCCCCCATACAACGCGGTCAAGGGCCAAGTGAGTAATGCCACTAAAATTTAAATTATTTTTTACTTTTTAGTTCACTTTTTGAATAAAAGCTTGTTTTTAAAAATATTTTTTTACCATTTTATTATCTTTTGAGGTACAGTATCCGAGTCCGACATTTGACTCGGTTCTCCTTCCTCGCGGCTATTAAAATTCATGATTCATTACAAGCAACAGCAGCACATAACCGACACGACACGCTATTAAGAATAAAACCTGCAAAATGGCGCGAAAGACGCATCACCGTCAGTCATTTCTGTCAGTGTCAACACTGTCAAGTGTCAAGCGTCACGTGTCAGTGTCAATGTCAAGAGTAGTCCGTATCAGTCAGTCAGTAATGTATGACAGACGTTAATGTATATCATTCTCTGAACGCGTTCTGTTTAAGTGCTTGAATTTCAAAACCTGGTTTTGGCTAAATTCGGAAATAAGTAACATTTCGTTACACATGGAGAGTTGCAATCATAAAGCTTGTTAAAGTACACAGTGGTCAAGGTTGGGCCAGTCTAAGAAACGCAACTATGCATTAGATCCCTCTATATCCCGCATCCCGATCCCGATCCCGCAAACGATATTGCGATCTCATTTATGTCACATGTACGGGACGCAGCTATACGACGGCGTATAGCTGCGTCCCGTACATGTGACATAAAATTTCAAAATTAGGTAGATTTGAGGCCGAGATTGACAGATAAGTAGAACGCAGGCAAAATAGGTAATCTACCAAAAAGTTGGTAGATGTGACAACACTACATAGCATAGGAAACTAACTAGAGGGGTTTCGTTTCCCTTTTCAAACGACTTCAAGATTTCGAAGGAGGAGGTTATCAATTCGTCGGGATCTTTGTTTTTTTTTTGCTATTTTTTTGTATGTTCACCGATTATTCGAAGACGGCTGGACCGATTTGGAAAATTATTTTTTAGTTTGAAAGTTCACAGTTGGTCCCATTGTAACCAGGTCAGGATCTGATCATGGGATCCTGGAGAAATCGAAGGAACTCTTCAACTATTATAGGCACACTTATAGTGATTTGAGTATTTTTTTACAGCAGCTCGAGCATTCGCTTTTGGAAAAGTGGAGGCTAAGTGAAGTCGGTTCTTTTTTGTTTAGAATTATATTGTGTCATATCTGACGTAGCCAGCTCTCCGTCCATAGCTGGATATTGATGCACATACACGGTGCCCGCGAGGAAACGGAAAAAATTTAACCACGCATAAGAAGGAAAAAACATTGTATAAGTTTAGGTGAATCCGCCAAAGAAAAAAATTTTTGCTTTGTTTTTTTTCGACTTTTTGAATGGATTTATACATAATAAGTATAATGTTCTTGGAAAAATTATCGATTATCGAAAAAATGCACCAATTTTTTTTTTCGTAAAAACTAGTTTATTTAAAGTGTTCCTTGTCACTTTGATATCTGTTAATAAGGACGTCTAGACTAGGCCTCATAGTGGTACAATTGCCATCAAAACGGGGTTTTGCACTGAAATACAATTTAAAAAAAATTTAATTGGTGTTAACTCTGAAACTAGGCGAATTTCAAAAAAGTTTACATGACATTTTTATCTCTAAATACCATCTAGAATATACTGTTAAAATCTTTCCGTTTCCTCGCGGTCCCGTAGTATATAACATAGACACGAGTAGGTATATCAAGTATTTTTAGCAGACAAATAAATTAACTGGAGGCTTCGGAAATAGGGTTTTTATATACATTTCAGATCCGCAGTGCAAACTCTATTCCGAAATTTACGAATTCGACCACGTGCAATGACGATCTTAAACGCGATTCATTTTTCACGTGAACGCGCAAAAGGGTTAACGTGTTACTGGATCGCCATTGATTACCCATGGATGATAACACCCGCACGTTTTGATCGGGTCCAATCGGGTTTATTGATCGGAGCGGGTTACGTCGCGTGACAGAGGGAATATTACAATCCATCCGTAACACCACGGTTATCCCTTCCTTAACGGCTTGGATGTGGTATCTGTTAGGTACTTTTTATTAATATCCAGAGTTCAGACAGTCTAAATTGAAGACGTTTAAACAACGTTAGGTGCTTACGAAAATTGTATTTGTTTAGGTACTCATATTAACTGGCTGTCTAATTACCTAGAACAACTAGCCAAATTGATACTGGACTGAGTCGCCAGCCTCCATCATCTACCCTACCGTATGCTCTGAGGCTAAAAAATACAATGAATGAATCTTTAGCACTAAAAACCTGAAATATGGTATGAGTACACGTGACTTAATCACGTCCCGAAACGGTAAAATGAAAACTGAAATTGTTTTATAGTTTCGTCATGTCCGTCTGTCCGTCCGTCCGTCCGTATGTCACAGCCATTTTGCTCGGAAACTATGAGACGTATCTTTATCAAATTTTAACATAAGTAAGGTGTATTTTGTGTGTCGCTACTTAGTTTTGTACGGAAAATATTTAGGGGAGCACTCCATAGATGTAACTAATTGTAAAAAAAAAATCTACCAAATATCAACAGGATGCACATCAATCGAGAAGTGGATATTTTCAGAAATAATCACTCCATAAGTCAAAAAAGTTGTGTCCCCCCCTGTAACTTTTGAACCGTCGGTCCAAAAATTCAAGAAGATACATCTTTGAATATTTATTCCACGAAAATTATTTTGAACATTATCGGTTAAGATGTCTTTGAGATATGTCCAAAAAACTACGTACATAGGCACATACGACCTTGCGATATTATTTTTTTCGATAACAGGTACGTAACCCTCCATTACACGCACTTGGCCGGTTTTTTTTATCCCTATTGTGTGGGGCGTCGTTGGATAGGTCTTTCAAATACAATACAGGTTTAAAAAAACAACTATTGTTTGATACAGTCAATACTTTAAGAAATAATGACCCCAATAAGTAAAAAGTGTTCCCCCCTTTAATTAAATATCGACAAAATCATGAACATGAAATCACTTTCTTAAGTACAGTACACTCAATGAAAAACATTGAATTAAATAGGTTGAGCCGTTTCTGAGATATTGTAAAAAATATATATTTTTTAGTAAAAGGACTTAACTGCCGTGAAATATACTATAATAAACAGGCAAAGGGCATGTCGGGCCATGCTCACTATGCTCAGTGTAGGGTTCCGTAGCCAAAATGGCAAAAACAGAACCCTTATAGTTTCGTCATGCCATGTCTGTCCGTCCGTCCGTATGTCACAGTCGTTTTACTTGGAAAGCATAAGACGTAACTTAATAAAATTTTAACATAAATATATTTTTAGGGGGACACTCTATAGTCTATACATATAACTAATAGGGTTGTTTCTACCTACAAAAGTCATGGTTGAATTGTAGCGCATTAAATTCTTTTAAGATTGACATGAACGTGTAAACTACCTTTTAAAATATGTTTTGACAAGCGTCACGTGCCCCAAGTCGAAATCGAAACGCCATTGAAGATTCAGGTGACGTCACAGCTCGCGGTTTGACACTGTTGACAGCACTGACCTATTGGTTGACAGTTAAGACAATGACTTACAATCAGTGTTGCCAAAGCACTACCAGCTAAAAGTACGGTCGTGTGTCAAAAAAGGTACGATTTTAGCCAAAAAGGTACGATTTTTATTTAGTTCTACAAAATCGCCACAAATAAGATCAGGGTGGTGTTTTATTGATGTACGAGTTATAATTTAGCTATTTTTCTATCATTCTAACAACCATATTCGTTAGAAATAGCTAAACATTGAAATTGTAAAGGTAACTTCTGTGGACCACGATCACCGGGCCTACCGCGAACTTAGAGAATTCCACCAACCGGAGTCGCCATTGACAGGCGTTCGCCTCTGCCAAAAACATATGACCAGTGGTCATACACATGTATGGACTGACGTTTATCTGACGTAGCTATTTGTACGGTACGTACGAATAGCCATACATTTGTCGTTCCCCTCCCCCCCAAAAAACGGTAGACTTTATTTTTTGTATAGAAAATGACAGACATGGCTACTCCACCCGGTTGAATTATCTAATTGGGTATTAGACATTGCAATTTGTAGGACCCAATCTGTCAGGTTAGGAGGTGTAATAAGAGGTAGGACCCTTAGAGAGCTGAAGGAGGGCAGGGTACACAACAGATTGGGCCCTATAAATTGCAATGTCTAATACTCGAAATTTCGTTGTCTCCCTGTCTATCGCACTGACATACGAGCAAGAGACGAGGTTTCGAAGTTCGCAGTAGGCCTCTGGTAACGATATTAATCGAGTGTTGATGCCTAGAATACTCTCATGGCAAACTCGGGCCAATGTGAATGGAGGTGACGGCCAACCCGCACGAGGACACAGATTAGTGGCATTGGTTACTATTTCTGCTACTTTGATCCTATATTTCTGTGACAGTTGATTTGACACGTGGCGTTATAGTAGTATAAAATAATTATGATTGAATACAGTGACCACATATTAACTAATAAATAACACGCTCGATATTCATTACGACGGACATTCTAGATCATTAAATTTAAACTTTCGTGAGACTTACTATCACTATAAAATATAACGGTTACACTCACGTCACTTTAGTGACTAAAGGGCATTCTAGATTATATATTCGTTAAATTTAGGATTTCTAGATATTTTTGGTTCATGAACTAGGATCAATCCGTCTGATTGGCGCTGTAAAGTATAATTTTAGTATGCTTTTGCCGGGTACGCTATAAAGTACGATTTTTAGTACGGATTTTCGCCGGGTAGGCCAAATAGTACGGTTTTAGTACGGTTTTCTGCAGGGTACGTTAAAGGTACGCAGAGGTCCAAAATAGTACGTAAAATCGTACCAAAAGGTACGGTCTGGCAACACTGCTTACAATAGTTGCGTTTCGTTATAATCAAATAGTTTTCCACAGCACAGGATAGGAGTACAAAAGTAGGTATAGAAAAAATCCCGTTGTTTACCTACAGTGACTTGCAGAAAACGAAAAATTGTTTTAATTTACTAGTACTAGACTAACCAAGATTAACAAAAATAAAATATTTCTAGGCAATCTGATTTATTACATCGTGATTTAGAACAAACGGTGCTAAGATATTTTTATAAGCACTTATTCAATTGCGGTTGACAATTCAAATCTTCTGTATGTATTACGTGTGTATGTAGTTATGTGTCAAATCGTGTGTTGTGACGTCCCACCTTTTTCAAAGAGCGTTTTAGGCGCGAAGCATCTGTCCAAATAAATTTTGTTATTTTCCCATATTTAAAGCCCCTTTCGAGGAAAAACATGAGTTCTAGGGCAATGTTTGGTCAGTTCAGAACGTTATACCTACTTGCGTTTCAAAAAGTTGGGAACTACACTATTGTCATTTTTTTTAACAAATTAAAAATAACATCTAAAGGCCTGTTAGAATTTTTTTTGACTTGTGTATATTTTCAAAAAATTACATTAAATGCCATACGATTAAAATTAAAATTTTAAATTTTAATTGGACTGTGTTAGGTATCCTCTTAGTGTACCTACTTAAATTGTGATCGTTTTTAGGGTTCCGTAGTCAACTAGGAACCCTTATAGTTTCGCCATGTCTGCCCGTCCGTCCGTCCGCGGCTAACCTCAGTGACCGTTAGCACTAGAAAGCTGAGATTTGGTACTAATATGTATATCAATCACGCCGATAAAGTGGTAAAATCAAAAGTGGAAAAAAATGTTTTATTAGGGTACCTCCCCTATACGTAAAGTGGGGAGTGATTTTTTTTTTCACTACAACCCTAACGTGTGATATATTGTTTGATAGGTATTTAAAAATGAATAGGGGTTTACTAAAATCATTTTTTGATAATGTAAATATTTTCGGAAATAATCGCTCCAGAAGTGAAAAAACCGGCCAAGTGCGAGTCGGACTCGCGCACCGAGGGTTCCGTAAACCTGTAGGTATATAAGTAAAAGTTGACGTAGAAGTTTGATTTTGCTACAGCTGAAAGGTATTATAGACCTGAGTATTTGATATGAATTTCAATTTAATACCTCTACGCGTTTACGAGGAAAAACGTAGTAAGTTTAAAATTTAAAAAAATATTTTTTGTATGATTTTACTAAAAAAGTCTACTTTTTGTAATTTTTGTATTTTTTTTTTTTTGTATGATTTTACTAAAAAAGTCTACTTTTCGTAATTTTTCCTTTGTCTGTGCTATATGACATTTCTTCGAGCCAAGTTTCAAGTTTCTGAGTTTACGGGAAGTACAGTACCCTTTAGGTTTTGAGTTTCTTGCAAGTACTCAGTTTCAAAATATGCAACTTAAATTGCTATTTCTTTTGATTGCGTTGAAATAAAAGTTTAGTTTTGCTACATCTGAAAGGTCCTATAGCCCTGAGTATTTGACATGAATTTCAATTTAATACCTCTACGCGTTTACGAGGAAAAAGGTAGTAAGTTTAAAATTTAAAAAAAAATGTTTTGTATGATTTTTACTAAAAATGTCTACTTTTCGTAATTTTTCCTTTGTCTGTGCTATATGACATTTTTTCGTGCCAAGTTTCAAGTTTCTGAGTTTACGGGAAGTACCCTTTAGGTTTTGAGTTTCTTGAAAGTACTCAGTTTCAAAATATGCAACTTAAATTGCTATTTCTTTTGATTGCGTTGACATAAAAGTTTGGTTTTGCTACATCTGAAAGGTCCTATAGCCCTGAGTATTTGACATGAATTTCAATGAGAAAAATGGTCTTGACAGACAGACAGACAGACAGACAGACAGACAGACAGACAGACAGACGGACAACAAAGTGATCCTATAAGGGTTCCGTTTTTTCCTTTCGAGGTACGGAAACCTAAAAAAAATGTGTCCCCCCCCTCTAACTTTTGAACCATAAGTTTTAAAAATATGAAAAGAATCTCAAAAGTAGAACTTTATAAAATATTTCTACGAAAATTATTTTAAACGTGATAGGTTAATAGTTTTTGAAAAAAAATACAAAATAATTTCTGAACTAAGTTTGTAATTTAACCGTATAAGCAGGTGTTTATTGTACCTGTAATTTCTACAAAATCACAATGAAATGACGTGCTTTCAAATAAAGTAAAAACGGTGAAAATCGGTTCACGTAATAAATAATTATCCCATAAAAATCATCTTCCATACTTTAAGCTCGCGCGCAATAGTTTACTTAATTTGCCGATAGATGTCGCTGTACGTGGAACGCTCATATCATATCCTACATGGCGGTGTTATTTTAACTCTTAAGTGGGGACACTTACTGTGACGGACGGAAAACTACGGAACCCTACACTGAGCGTGGCCCGACACGCTCTTGGCCGGTTTTTTTAATTACTTTGGACATTTGATATTTTGTGATATTGTGAATACTTAATTTAAATGACTTAATAAATTTATTTAAATATCAATTTGGCATTTAGATAGGTAGTTGGGTGAATACAAAGAAATAAATCAGAAACTGGTAAATTGTATCGTTTCATTATAATTTTTCAATTAAGTGATTCTATTAGGAACACTTACTTGTAGTGCGTGTAATGTAAGAATTAGTAACAAAATTGATGACAGCCTGTCTTTATGTGGATACGATTAAATAAATAAATTCAGAAATAATAACCCGGAAAGTCTAAAAATAGTGTCCGTACCTTCAGAACCAGAGAAATATAAAAATAATAGAAGGAAACAAAACTTTGCGTATTCTTTCAATGAAAATTGTTTTGAACATTATCGGGTTAAAGCATTTTTGAGATATCTTCAAAAAACGTCTTCCATAGGCAGATACTACCTTTTGATAATTATTTTTTCTTATTCCGTTGAAGGTACGGAATCCTCCATTATGCGTGGTCCGACACGCACTTGGTCGGTTTTATATTGAGTTATAATATGACTCAAAGACGGCTCAACTAGTATTCGAAAGTAGTATTCAATATAGTTTTCACATTGTGCTATCGTTCACGTTGCACCATGTACTTCGCACATTCTAACATATATTATTATTGATAAATTCTTTATAAAAGTATGATAGATTGACGGTATATAAAAGGCTGGTTATAAAAAGGATTGTGAGGAGGCATAGTATCTACAGGCGCGTAAAATAATATATTTCAAATTACAATAGAAATATGTGTCAGAAACAATAATTAATTATGCCTTAAACTCGAGACAAACCAACATTTGAGAGAATGAAAGTGAGGACAAAAGCTATTTGATTGTATAACACACGACGAGAAAGCCATTGTCATGTGGATACCCATAAAATCGAGGGTTTTAATAATTTCGCTTCCCATGCGAGATATTACCTGGTTCTATAGAAATTTGTTATAAGTAGGTATAGTGTTGGGCTTTTGTTCAATGTAACTTTCGAATATTTTCCAGACCAAATTTTCTTAAACACATGTGCTTTTAATTTTTGTGATGTTTGTATTACGTAACGCATGTTTAATATGTCTCATTCTACTAAACTAAAACCATATAAGTAAACTTAAACACAGTAAATGTTTGCTGATTGTATAAATAATATACTTAATAATTTTATAGCCATTTTTTTTGCCTTGCTCCGGTGCCGGCGGCACCCTAGGATAGGTTTTTTATAATGTTTTTATTGTTTTTGTGTGTTTTAGGTGTATTTTTGTATTTTATTTTTATACAAATATTGTAAAAACCTAACACCTATGATAAAACATGAATAAAGAAAATAATAATATAGCCATTTAATTGCAATAGACATAAAATTTCAATTACATGGTACAGTTACAATTAGATTCATATAAAAATATTCGCATGCTATGATTTTAATATACAAAATTAATATTTAAGTAGGTGCTTAAAGAAACATTTCTTTATCTATATCTATATATATAAATGCCTTTGGCCTGACTGACCACAGACCTAAAATGGCGCTTACGCTAAAGACAAATGAAGTGCGCAAAAGAGAAACCAAACACGTATATGAACATTCCGCGAGTGCGAAAGAGATACACGTTCATTCTCCAAGTACGACAACTTTTGACGTCCCTGTTTACACTCAAACACCCGCGTCGTGAGAGCTAATATTTAATCGTGAAAAATATAATATAATCCGGTGTTTAATCACTTAAAATGAAAAAATAATAAGAATGGTGTCGTGTTACGTCCTGGATTTCACAACTACTCAAAGGAAAAACCTAGGTAATCACTCGTTTCACAGGTAAATATGATATTCCGATCGATGTTTTTGAAACCATATTTTAACAAATCAGCCAAATAAATCATGTAAGTAACTGTCTGATGCCATTAAATATTAATGATTCTTTTACTGCATGTGAATAATTTATCATAATAGTTAATATTAAAGATTATTTTGTGTAAAAATCGAAATTGTTATTCTACGCTAGGGTTTGACAAAATATCGTAGGGACATATATCGATAACTGTTCGATATGATAATTTTAATTATAGCTTCGAAAGAATAATAATAAATAAATAAATCTTGTATTAACATTATGTCATTATACGTATGAATGTTAAATTGTGTTCTTATTGTCTTTGTAACCGTTTTGAATCTTGCATGATAGAGCCTGTCCGGAAAGAGAAGTATCGTAAAATGTAGGAGCTCTCATACAAAACACGACGATTCTCTTTTCGGACAAACGATAAGTAGTAAATTTAAACTGTAATACCCGATTTTAGGGGCTTATTTATTACATTTACTTATTTGTAAGATACGATTTATATCCTTTTTTTAGGGTTCCGTAGTCAAAATGGCAAAAATGGAATCCTTATAGCTTTGTCATGTCAGTCTGTCGGCTGTCCCTATATCACAGCCATAAATATAAAAAAGCGTGTATTGATGAAATTAACCTGATAGAGGTGTTTTTTTTATGTGCCGCTAATGACCGCTACCGAGTTTTTTTAGCTAAATATATTTTATTTTCATAGAATTTTAATATTCCCTTTAGTGTAAAACATGAATATAAATTTAACGTTGCAACTTATCGATAAGAAAGTCAAATATCGATAAATAATTGACCTGTTGTATTTGGCATCACTATTTTTTACGCTCACATCGACAATTTACGCACACTCTTGCATTTCAGTTTTCGTCGCACTTTTGATCGCCCTTCGGCCGCGTACGTAACCGGCCTTTCGTAACTGGTAACGAAGGAAGAAAAAATGATCTTTGTACGATACTGGTTTCGAACAAAGAGTTATTTTTCTTTATACGTAATCATAGTTTCGAAAGAAGAAATTGTCTATTTGAAGTTACTAATAAAGAATATCTATTACTCATACGTAATTGAATAACTCTGTTTATCAAGGTTTATCATCATCATTTAGCGTAGGTAACATACTCATGTAAAACCACTTCAAACTCCTTACTAACTAGCCAGTTGATAAAGTATTTTATTTGTCAATGTCCATTGGCAGTCACAGGCTTAATGGCTTTTAATGTTGTTACTGTCTAAACTAGCTTTGGTTTGCGATCTTTTTAATGTAAATATGAGTGAGAGTGAGCTACAGTTTGTGAGAACACGGAGAGGAGGGGTGGCTTTACTGTTAAACGGTTGGTCATACCACAGAAAAAAAAATATTCGAATGGAAATACGTACTGGCTCTGCACTAACAACAGCAGTTGCGGTTGCTCAGGCAGTATAACTTTATATACGAGAAATACTATTGTTAAAAATAAAGAACATACAAACAAACAAACTTTGACACAACCATCATCATCATTGACAGAACAAACAACATGCAAACAAGACTTTGGAAGAAATAGAATCCTGAAAGAACTTGACGAGCTAAAGGATAAGACCAGTACTAATTTTGATTCCATACAAAAGCAGTATGATGATATGGTGTGGAAGCTAGAAAACGAGGGATTAGATTTGATTGAGAAGATTCCGGAATTCCATAATGTCAAAACGGGCCTTTACAATGAACGAAATAGAGTTCTAGGCGTAAAAAAACTTCGGTTTATGTCCAGTGAGGAAGTCAGTATACCTGAGAAAATAAAAAATTTCCTATTAGCCGACTACAATAATGAAATTGATGGCAAGAGGATTATTTTGTTTTGCAATAAAAACGTGAGGGAATTAATTCCTACTTTTAATAGTCCATTGAATGAGTCCCTCCAAGGGGGGTCTAGAGTGCGTGAGTTAGTAACGTAAGATGTTTCTTCGGAAACATGTCAAGAGTCCCTAGGTAATAAACATACTAAAACCCCGGGACACTAGGAGGAGCCCCGGAGTGGGAGGAGGGGGCGAAAGGGTCCATTTTTTCATTTTTCGCTTAAATCTCAAAAACGGTACATGATAGAGAAAAACTTTCAAGGAAAAGTTGAAAGGCCATAAAATTATCTACAAGTTGTACCTAAATCATTTTTTTCTATTCCCAGCCGTTTTCGAGCTACATCCCATGAAAGGTGAAAAATTCGAAAACTTTTTATTTTACCAACTTAGGGTGCCCGCAGACGACCGTTTTTTTCTCCGTTTTTGTTGTGGATTGTAAGAAATGACGATGATAATGATGATGATGATGATGATGATGATGATGATGATGACGATGACTACTTTTTCATCCTTTTGGGTTGGGACGGTCCTGTTAAGTTCTTCTTCTATTATTTGTTCATCCTCAGATGTAGGTGATTCGTGGTGAAGCTCTTCGTCATCACCATCACCATCATCATCATCTTCCTGAATAGATACGCTGTTAAGGCATTTCCCTTGGCAATGAAGGCATGCCGCTGAACATTTGAGCATTGCTTTTCGGCATCCACATTTGCCGCTAGCACAATCTATAGTGCAACGGCAAAATATGGTCTGTAGTAAGGCCTCTGGTGCTGGTGGATCTTCGGTTTTTATGGGCTCCAGGGTGTTTCCTACAGACTGCCATACCCACTCTTGTGGAGGCAGCTCATTCCCAAGCCACTGTTGTACTTGATAGTAAGTGCGCCGGGAATGCTGTTTTGCCGCACTTTCCGTGGGTGGGAGAGAGCTTATGTCTGGCTTTAGTTTGACTACTGACCTCATAAAGGACTGGAAGCGGTATTGGTTGAGAGAGGTGACTTTAGTTGGTGCTCCATACCATTTTAAGAAGCAAATTTTCCCAGCCTCTTCAACGTCACTTTGAGTGGAGGAGGGGTTGTAAAAGATAATCGATGCTTTTTTTATGACGTCACATTTTAAATATTGCTTTGTGAAAGCCATCTTGCTTTTTCTAAACGTCGCAGATGTCGTATCGCAGCCAGTAAAATAATGTAAAAATAGGATATGATTAAATCCTTGTTGCTGCATCTCTTGGCTGGATAAAACAATACTTTTATTTTTTCCTCTGCCAGGTTTTAGCAGCAGGATGTCATTTGCAGGAGGAGTGGAAGCTATCAAAAGAACAGTGAGGTCCACATCCTCACCAACAATTGCCACAGAGCTATGAGTGGATTGTTCCACAGCCGTCTTTACAATGAGGACGTCAGCATCATCATTTGCCTGTATAGTCTGTATCCCATTTTCCTCCAGTTTTGTCCGTAATAAGGAAATGAGCTGAGTTTTGTTGGAAGGATTAGACAAAAACTCTTCTTGTTTAATTGGGATCGAAGTATTCCATGTCAAATTGATTTCAACTGACCTCTTCAATCTATATCGCCTCTTCTGTTCATGTGATTTCGTACTGTTGGCAGAATTTGTGTATCCGTCAAACACCACAGTACGACTCATTCCAGGGTAATGCTGGTTAATGTAGGTAATGTATCCATTACAAATTGTGCCAACACATGTATCCTTTTGCCAAATTACTCTGTGTAGCAGAAGGCCCCCATCCAATACTATTTTCATTTGAGATAGTTGCAGAGGCTTGTTGGTTGGCTGAAACAACGAATACAGAATGGATTTATTTGTCTTTCTCATCCCGCTTTCGTTGAACAGCGCTAAAGGAAATGGGGCCAATTCATATTCTAAATATTTCATCAAATCTTCTTCTGATCGTTTGCTTATGCACATTCGTTGAAACAGCAATGTTGGGTCAACCGCAATCTTTTCATCGTGAATTTTCAATGATGAGTTAACAGAAGAAAGTGGCAAGGCACGATCTTTGCGAGAAAACTTTATGTCTGAGAATGGCTTGTCCACTATCTTATTCATTGCTTCTTTACCCACTCGCAGAGCATCGTAGCAATTTATTGTTTCATCTCCCACCACTCCATTAGCAATGGACATAATCTCGCTAGTTTGCGGGAAGGGAGGGTGTGCTTCAAACCATTGGCAGAGTTTTAGAACATCTGCTGTATATCTTTTTTGACGGGCTTGTCCAAGATCTTTGTGCTGTTCGCTTGACGTGAAGAGTACTCCGCAGTACTCTTCCAGGGAAGCACAGATTTCATGCGTTGCGCTCATTCCGACTAACCATTTGCTGAGCACGCTGGGCGAAACACCTCTGCCTCCTGTTATGCCCCCTCGGCTTTTAAAGGATCTCATTAGTGTGGTTTCAATGGTCAAGTCAGACCACACCCCTGACCAAAAGCGATCGGAACGCCGCATCGTAAAGTATCCGCTTGATGTAAATTTTTGGTATTCCTCAGGTGTCATTTTCAAGCATAAATTTTCCATGTCCTGAACATATAACTGGCATGACTTTGCATAGGGAAAGTGTCCAGAAGAATGGAAGTAAGGTATCATTTTTTTGACACAGTTTAAGTGTGCTTCCCAATTACCAGATCTTTCGGCATGTATGTACTCTTTAATAATGTAAATCATCTTGAAATACTGGATCCACAACTGAGCTGTCGGGCCATTCTCTTTGAGCTGTTCCAATTTAGTGCCAAATTTCTCAGCTAACTGTTTGATCGTTGGGTTTCATTTATTGTTTTCAACGCAAGAGGTTCATCTAGGAACTCAGATAATATTCCCGTAACAGTTGACTTCTCTTCTTCTGTTAGCTCAATTTGGTCCAGTATTTTGTTTGACAGTGCTGTAGTTGCCAGAAAATGCCCTCTTATTGCTCTTGAAAATGCATGGCCCTGAAGCATTTTGTCAACAGACAGCAGCAAAAACGGTGCTCAACAGTTCTTTCAGACCGCTTCCAGCCATAAAGTAGCCTACGCTGCCCAAAAAAAACATAAGCAAGTGAAATCCACCAAGGCGCACTACACAGTTGGATATCCGAGAGTCGGAAGGTGCAGCAGCGACTATTTCCCTCGCTTTCCAATATAATGGCTGATCAAAAGTGATGATCACACTTGAGTGACTGCTTCTGTCATCATTGCGAGTTAATTGAATCAGTTCACTTGCATAATCTAAAGCCGTGTAGATCGTATCGTAGTTTGATGGTGGTGCATTTATGACGGGAAGGGTAATTACTTTTGTCTTTTCACTAAAATCACCTGTAGTTATGGCTGCCATGTAACCCTTCCATTCTGGCAAGGAAATTTTTAGTTGCTTTGCAACAAACCAAAGGGCGTCAAAAGGTTGTGGGTGAATCATTTCTTCAGGTACATCAATTCGTCTGACTACTACAGTTTTCAGACTGGCTCCTTTCTGAATAGTTTGTATCGGTATAATGCCCAGCTTTCCAACTTCTTGTGACGAAGGCTTTTGCTTTAATCTTGGAATGTCTTTACCCTTTTCAAGTGAATTGGAGGGAGTTATGCACCTGATTCCACCCATAGCACGGAGAGTGTTAAGGCCATCAATAGTGCAAACATTGAAATCAACGTTGTCGAACACAAATTGATTAAATGCTCCTATCTTGAAATCTGGCTTAGCATGGTGGATTGCTGAAATTTCCAATTTTTGCGCTTCGTGGTATGATGCACAGAAGCCCAAACTTGCAAGAAGATCGATTAAGCGGCTCGAAGCATACTTTCTATAAAGGAGTAGAGAGATGCTGCACAACAATGGTGATAAGAAACTTCTTGGTCTGACTATCGCAGTAATTGCGTTTCCCAGTGCAACACATTTTCTCTTCGTTTCTTCTACTCTCTTTGTATTCTTTAACAGCAAGCGTTCGAGGAAGAAGTTCAGAGAACGTGGAAATGTACCTGGGTTTTCCAAAAAGCTATCGCTAGGCGGATATGAGTCTGTGTTGTAAATTTGAGACTGAATGTCTTGTCGTAAAATTTCTGCAGCTTTAGCAATTATTCTTAGCTTCTCCTCTTCATTATCTTTGGCCTTGCTCTCGTACCACTCTTTATTGATGATTTTGTATCCAGTGTCTGAAACATACCACGGGCATCTTATGTCTGTTAATCCCTTGAGTGATTAGTATTCGATCCCCATATTTCTTTTCCAGCGCTGCCTTTATTGTTCGCCACTGGGGCTTTTCCCCTGTAACAGCATTTAGTATCTCGTCATGAGAAAACTGACAATCATTACTATCCTCCATGAAAGCAAAAATTTCGTTTATTGCCTCTTCGACATGGCTATCTCTGGAGGTCTCAGCAATTGGAGTCGGGGAATAAAGTGGCTTTATAAATTTACTGTAACAGTCTTTGTGGTACACTGCATGCTCGGTAACAAGGTCAAGGTCGTTAATGAAGGACAAGCGACCAAGAATTTCGTCACCCCAGTTATCTTTTCTTATTATACACGTCTCTCTTATACGATAAAGAAGAGACGTAGTGTCAACTTTATGTACTAATCTCTTTTTTTTCGTAGCCTGTTCTGTAGAACTTGCACACAAAAGACAATTGTCTTTAAAATTGAATTCGGGAGCTGAATGCCTAAGTCGAGACGGCCCGGCCTGTTGTTTGGATGTGTTTGTCTCTCTTACATCTTTTTTTACCGCGACACTTCGGGTATAGTTTCTTCGACAGTTGGTATGAATCAAAAGAGATTCCGAATCATAAAAACTCAGATGTTTGTCATCTTTTCGCTCTTTACTTACTTTAATAAGGCTTAGTAATCCTTTCTTTTTTACTTCTTCTACATCTGAACTCCCTTTAACAACGTCCTCACTACATACAAGACACTTGCTAGTATTTATTCTAGAATCGACTATTGATGATATGTGTATGGGTGATTTGGTGGACTGCAGAGGTAGTGTAGCACTGCATCCTTCACGAGTTGTTTCAAAGTCCTCAGAATCCATTGTCATACTTTGTGAATTGCTACGTATCTTATTCGATGTCGTCGTTAAGTTTGCAGTAACTGTCTTAAATTCAACTGGTATGTCGTCAATGAATGGTTGGTTTAAGAATATGCCATGTTTTTCCTTGAATCTAGTTCCATTACGATGGTGTTTATTGTATAGAGGCATACATTTCCGAATAAATGGATAAATAACCGTGTCTAAAAGTCTTTTCTCCTCGCTGGGCGAGAGATCTTTGATTTGTTGACCTATTTTTCGCAATAGTATGGTCAACAATTCACAAGGTTTATGATCAAAAGGCGACCCAATCCTTTTCTTATTTTTTTTACTTTCGGCGTAAAAGCTCATAAAAATATCAAATCGTGTACAATCTCCTTGTGTATTTGCGGTTACTTCCGGAGTTTGAGAAGTACCGGCTGTGGCGCAGTCCACAGCATCATCATTTGCCACTCGTGTACCAACATGAGGGTTGGCGCCCTCATGCCCCCCTAGCATTAAGTCCTCCGGTCGGGGCCCGGATGGACATCCCTCAGCAGGTTGGGTAAGCCCCTGCTGAGGCAAAGTGGCGCCATGGGTCTGTAGCGGCTCCATGGTGCCTCGCCCCCGTTTCTCTAGTTCACACGGATGAGCATGGGGTTTTAGCATAAGCTTAAAGAGGGCGGACACCTTCCCATGCTACGTGTGAACCTTCATCGAAAAAATCCGAACAACGGATAATGTTGGGACATTGATGTCATATGAGAGGCACTAGAGGAAAAAAAAAAGTTCAAGTATCGTAACTACCCTAATAAAATCCAATTCCTCCTAAACGCCTCCATGGTGGAATCTGGTTTTTTTATCAATGATAGACCTAATTATGAGCAATCTATCTGTACCGGTCACAAGTTGCACTTTTGAGCTTTTTGGAAGAAAAAAAATAAAAAGGTCAAGTTGCGTAACTACCCTAATATAATATTTTGACAATCGATTCCTCCTAAAGGCTTCCATAGAGGAATGTGTTTTTTTTACCAATGATAGACCTAATTAAGAGCAATCTATCAGTACCGGTCACAAGTTGCACTTTTGAGCTTTTTGGAAGAAAAAAAATAAAAAGTTCAAGTATCGTAACTACCCTAATAAAATTCAATTCCTCCTAAACGCCTCCATGGTGGAATCTGGTTTTTTTATCAATGATAGACCTAATTATGAGCAATCTATCGGTACTGGTCACAAGTTGCACTTTTGAGCTTTTTGGAAGAAAAAAAATAAAAAGGTCAAGTTGCGTAACTACCCTAATATAATATTTTGACAATCGATTCCTCCTAAAGGCTTCCATGGAGGAATGTGTTTTTTTACCAATGATAGACCTAATTAAGAGCAATCTATCAGTACCGGTCACAAGTTGCACTTTTGAGCTTTTTGGAAGAAAAAAAATAAAAAGTTCAAGTATCGTAACTACCCTAATAAAATTCAATTCCCCGTAAACGCCTCCGTGGTGGAATCTGGTATTTTTATCAATGATAGATCTAATTATGAGCAATCTATCTGTACCGGTCACAAGTTGCACTTTTGAGTTTTTTGGAAGAAAAAAATAAAAAGATCAAGTTCAGTAACTCAAACTACCCTAATATAATATTTTGACAATCGATTCCTCCTAAAGGCTTCCATGGAGGAATGTGTTTATTTTACCAATTATAGACCTAATTAAGAGCAATCTATCAGTACCGGTCACAAGTTGCACATTTGAGTTTTTTGGAAGAAAGAAATATTTTTTGATCGATTGATGTGATAAACATGGGTATGTAGTATGGGGAAATTGTTTGAGCCAAAATCATTTTTTACTGCGTGTAACTCAGAAACGGCTGGGAATAGAAAAAAATGATTTAGGTACAACTTGTAGATAATTTTATGGCCTTTCAACTTTTCCTTGAAAGTTTTTCTCTAACATGTACCGTTTTTGAGATTTAAGCGAAAAATGAAAAAATGGACCCTTTCCCCCCTCCCCCCACTCCGGGGCTCCTAGTGTCCCGGGGTTTTAGTATGTTTATTACCTAGGGACTCTTGACATGTTTCCGAAGAAACATCTTACGTTACTAACTCACGCACTCTAGAACTTTTTATTCAATGGACTATAAGCACATATTATCTGATGGTACATTCAAAGCAAGCCCTAACACATTTAAACAGTTATACACGATTCATGGTAGCAACGAAATAGGCTCGGGTGTTCATCCATTAATTTATTGTTTACTACCAGACAAAACTACTAAAACATATGAGATAGTATTTAAACTGATTAAGTCAATTTTTGACACATGGCAACCAGAAAAAATTACAGTAGACTACGAAATAGCTGTGATGAGGGCAATCAAGAAAGTTTATCCCAGTATTTTAGTCAAAGGATGTTATTACCAGTACAATCGATGCCTTTATCGCAAAGCGAAACAATTAAAAATAACCTCGAAAGTGAAGAGGAGGCACGTTGCCCGATGTGCTGGTTTAGCTCGTTAACCGAAAGATTTTACGCATTGAGGTCATATGTATATAATGAGTATGAGTCCATCAGGTGACGATGTTACAAAGTTTAACAAATACTTGGATAAGCAATGGATGAAAGAAATGCCTTTTTTGAAAGTATGTAACTGTAGTGAAGAAATGATTAGGACCACAAATAATGTAGAAGGGTGGCATAGCAGATTAAAACGGTATCTGGGCCGGAGTGAGCCCACTGTTCCTGCTTTACTAGATGTTTTGTCTAAAGAGACCAAATTAATAAATATTTTCAGAAAACATACCAAAAAGTCAGCGAGTTATGTTGAAATAGACGAAGAAATAAATCGTGCCATAGAGTTATTGAAAAAGAAAAAAATTTCCGTGGGCCATTGTTTAGAAATTATTTCTCCGTATTATTACGTTTTCTGAAGTTTTAACGTACCTATTATGGCATAGTAAAATGTTTTAATTTATTTTGGTTTTGTTGAAATGGATTTCTTATACCTACTTATGTTTAACGGTTGAATTATGCCTGAAAATTAAAACGAGACACACATTTGTTGTTTCTTTTATTCATTCAACACATACACATAAAAGAACATGTTTTATCATATCACTGAATAATTTCATGATGTTTACAATGTCTTGCACATGTTCCCGTTCAAAATCCGTTAGGTTGTCTTCCGCTTCAGCAACTTCTGACCAATCTTGGGAAGGGCGAAGATGATAGTTGCACGCTTTCGTGCCAGGCGATATGTACAAATTAAGAATATAAAGCATTCTAGCTTTAAAAAGATTAGGTATATCTTGGGTTTCCATCGGACATCCACCGAAGATGCAGGCATTCTTTTCTGGTGTCCTTTTTATTATGCCGGTAGTTTCTAGTGATTCTTGGAAATTCATTTTATTTATTTCAATCGATTTCTATTACTATCTGCAACTTGAATTGACAGTCAATGTCAATTGGGACATTGGGACAGAGTCAAGCCAGAGTAGGCCAACAGCTATTGGATGGTTGATTGAGGTTGTACCTATATGAACAATCATATACCACCTCAGTATTTGCATAATTTACTTTTTGTACAAACAAAAACGCAAAAACACGTATCCGCCCGCTGGTCAGTTTTTGGTCACACATTGAGACATTGCTTTCACTGGCTCACATAAATAATATGTAATTAAACGACAAACGGAGTTTCCGAGCAGTGTGGTGAAAAGAAAATTATTCTTACTGTGTAACTGGTTACGAACCATTTGACGATTGATGGTGACTGAATCCGTACGAAGAAAAATAACTCTTTGTTCGAAACCAGTATCGTACAAAGATCATTTTTTCTTCCTTCGTTACCAGTTACGAAAGGCCGGTTACGTACGCGGCCGAAGGGTTTGATCGTTGTCAATCCATCTTACTATACTAAAGCCTGACCAGAAATATATGATTATTGTCAAGAGGGTGCTATTATTCTCATTTATATGGCAACAGTCATAGAGCGTATAAATGTCTATGGTATAGTGACATCTTGCTTTGTTTACCTGTCAGCTCTGATGTTAATTTGAAAATGTTTCAGAGCGAAATAGTTTCATTTCCCGAGTGTATTATTTACAGAATTTTATTATAAACACTATTTACAATGTTTCGCTCTTGAATATGGACAATTTTGGGATCTTTTTGTCGTTTATTATTTCATATTCAACACTTTAATATTATTCAAGTAAACCGTCTCAATGACACTTGACAATAGTGACAGCCTATCACATGCACTCACGCATGCATATCTTCTTGTCATTAAAATTATTGCCAGTGTATGAAATTAGTTCCAATAAAATTCCGCAACATGGCGCATGATCATATATTTCTGGTCAGGCTTTAGATCTGTGTGACTGACTGACTGACTGGTCCACGCAGAGCCGAAACTACTGAAGCTAGAAAGTTGAAAATTTCAGGTCTGGTTACATTTGTAATGTGTACAAATAATCAGAAGCGATTTTGAAAAATTCATCTCCTAAGGGGGTAAAAAGGGGGTTGAAAAATTGTATGGATGGTGCTTAAAATTTAAGGTTAGAGGTTTGAAATTTTGTACGCTTACTGATAATTAAAAAATAATAAAAATTGTTTCAGCGTTTTTTCAAATTCAACCTCTAACGGGGTAAGAAAGGGTTTAAAAGTTTGTATAGAGATTACTATTTTTTTGTGACAGACTTTAAATTTCGTTTGCAGGCTACTTAAAAGCAAAAAAACGAATTTCAGCGTTTTTGAAAATTCCACCCGAGAGGAGTTGAAACGGGGTTGAAAAGTTTGTATTAAAGCGAGGCCGTAACAACTGAAGCTAGAAAGTTGTAATTTGCAGGTCGGATTACATTTATAACGTTAAAAAGTTTGTATGTGTATGATTTTAAATTTTAAGTAAGAGACTTGAAACTTCGTACGTTCGCTGATATTTATAAAAATATAAAAGTGATTTCAGCGTTTCTGATAATTCCGCCCCTGAGGGGGTTAAATAGGGGTGCAAAGTTAGAATGCGGAAAACTTCTTTCTTTGAGCTAGAGACTTAAAACTTTCTAGGAATATTACTTATTAGAATGCACAAAACTACTTTCAGCGTTTAGGATAATTTCACCCCTGAGGGGGATAAAAGGGGTGCAAAGTTTGTATCGGCGAAATTTATTTTTTTGAGCTAGAAACCTTTAATTACTTTTAGGGTGATTACTTATTTAAATACAATAAAAGTAAGTAAGTAGTAAGTAATTTTAGCGTTTTGGATAATTCCACCCCTGAGGGGGTTACAAAGGGGTTCAAAGTTTGTATAGGGAAAATTTATTTTTTTGAGCTAGAGACTTTTAACTTTATTTATTTAATCTTTATTGCACAAAAAGAAAACTTATCGTACAAAAGGCGAACTTAATTGAATGCCATGAGACATTCTCTACCAGTCAACCTTACTGTCAGTCTGTGCTATTATACGCGGACGAAGTCGCGGGGTGGAAAGCTAGTTATTTTATAAAGATGCGACCACATCGCTGCTTAAAATACAGCGACGTTACGGAATCGCAGTGACCCATCGTATCCGCACCGTTTTTATCGCATGCCCTCCACACCGCTGCTCAAAATACGCCGACGGTACGGAAACCCAATGAATGACGTGCCGTAAACGTCACGACTTTAACGCATGCTCTCCACACCGCTGCTCAAAATACGCAGACGCAACGTGTTCGCAGTGACGTGCCCCATACGAAATATTTTTGACGCGAACCTTCCAAACCGTATTTTGAGCAGCGGTGTGGAGGGCATGTGATAAAAACGGTACGGATACGATGCGTCACTGCGATTCCGTAGTGTCACCGTATTTTGAGCAGCGGTGTGGAGGGCATGCGATAAAAACGGTACGGATACGATGTGTCACTGCGATTCCGTAGCGTCACCGTACTTTAAGCAGCGGTGTGGTCGCACCTTAAAGGTGCATGCTCTCTACACCGCTGCTCAAAATACGCTGACGGTACGGATTCCGTACTGTCGGCGTATTTTGAGCAGCGGTGTAGGGCATGCGATAAAAACGGTATGGATACGATGCGTCACTGCGATTCCGTAACGTCGTCGTATTTTAAGCAGCGGTGTGGTCACACCTTAATACTGCCCGTTGCGGCCTTGCAGTAGTGCGCCACGGACCGATTCGAATAGCACTCTTAGTGCTTAGAGATGGTGACCTAGGCTCTCCGAAACATGTCGCGCGAAGCGACTAAAGAGACGTGAGTTAATTCCCACATTTCTTTTCAGTCGAGTACCGTGTTTGGGCCACAAAGCCTGGTGAGTGACCTAAGTAAGGTAAAAGTTTGAAAAGCTTAATTTTGTCACTATTGTATACCTACAATACTTTTTCTACGAGTAATCAAAATAGGCAATACGGTAAAAATTGAGTTCGACAAACACGTTACAACCGGATACCTCTATACAATTTAGTAACCTCCCGGTGGATTTTATAGAATTATTTTACGTAGGTCACATGCAGGGCTTGTAACCGGTATTTTGCTCCATACTAAAATACCGGTTTGTTTTCGTTCTGTCCGTTACTATTTCATATTTAATCGAAAAATCTTACAATATAAAGTCATAACCTAAAAACAATATTGAGTACTACGTAAAAACCATAATATATGTAAACATATTGGGTTATTTCGGGGATTTTTGCGAAAACCGGTTACAAGCCCTGATCACATGTGATTTATACAAGTGTGTAATTAATTAATAAAAATATCATGGTGGTTGCGCTGGAAAGATGCTTCCCAGCGGAACCACAAAGAGATAGGATTTACAGCAAAACTAATGATATATATATATATATATATTTTTTAATAGTTATAAAATTTAATACAGTTTTTTTTTCCATTTATTTATATTTATTAAAGTCGATGAGGTTCCGCCGGGCAGCATGACGTCATTTTTTGAGATGACGGTGATAGGCTCGCGTTCGTCATTTAGTCATCACGCAGGTCTTCTTTGGGTTCGTTTCTAAGGCGGTTATCACACTGATATGGTTTCCATTCCACATGCGGCGACGGTGTGTGAGCGAGTTAGCGCTCTGCATGTGTATAGCGCTGTCTTGTTCACCGGAGCGGGACGCGGCGCCAGAGTCAAAGCCGCCTTACCCACATTTTTTGTTCTCACCCAGCCCGCACCCAGTTTTATAACTCCATTGTTGGTTACTACGTTCTGTTACCATATTTCTGACTGATACACTGACTGATATACATTAAAACTCTACCGACATGTCTTTAAAATAAATGTTTAACTGGTTGCTCAATAATTTTTTATTCCGTAGCAGAATTGTTTAAATGATAATTATTATATTGTTAATTATATGCTGACTCCTCATGTAAATATTTCTACGCGGATGCATGCCGGCAGATTATGCTGACCTAACACTTTTTATTAAACACTTCGTACCATATTCTTAGAAATAAATTATTGATTGATTGATTGATAAAATATAGAATCAGGCTTTAAATAAAAAAATATAAGTAATTATTTAATAGCTTAATTTCTAATGAACATAATTATGGTATAATGCTAGTAATGCTACAGATATTCCCATTTAAAACATTGCATACTTTTGGTATAGTCGCGAACGGTCTAGTACTCAAAATGACTAGTGTTATATTTTGCCCATATCGCTTTTAGTCTACATCGCGAACGGTCTAGAACGCAAAATTACCACTCATAGGTATGTTAGATATCTCCTAATGGCCGAAGGCCAAACCGCACAGAAATAGGAGCCCCGCGGAAGGGTTGCATAGATTTATGCCTTGATTACACCTACCGAGTACAGTGGCGAGACATCAATATGCCACTGCACCGAGACACGCGAGAGACTGTTAACACGCGTTTTTGAATTTTGATAGTCAGTTTGTTCATTAACGACGTGCGTCAAAGCTTAACTTACTAAATTGTGAAGAGGAATAAGATATCGTTTCATAATATATGGAGATTATTTTCCTAAAATAGGAATTTGTGTAATCGTTGGAATAGAAGTGTCGTTTTTGGACGGGATGTTAAATACAAATCACTTTATTGACTCGAGAAGCGGTTACTAAAGTATATAATATGTAGAAATATACCTGGTCAACACTCTCGCCAGTAATTCTAGCATGTGAATATGAACAGTTTCTAACCGAGGTATGCTATTAACATTAACTTAAGAATGTAATATATACAATAAAATGATATACTCTCACTTATGATATAAATAAAAGGAAAAAAATAGATATATGTCAAATGTCAATTAAATAGGTCTTATTAATCAGTGGCTTATTATTTTCCGGATATCTAAAACATGAATAAAGAAAGAAAGAAAAAAAGAAAGAAAAGACATTTATTAGCTCAAAACAAGGACAGAGAAACTTAAAGCTAACTAATGGTAATTAAACTAATTACTATGTAAAGCTGTCGTTTGCGCTAAATGGACCTCACTCAGCTTGATGTCACAGAATGCACCACATGGTACACTCTGCGACGCTGATTTTCAGTGAGGCCCAGAGACGGTGGGGTAGGTGTCACTATACAACTAACTACACTAAACATCGCAGTTATTACTAAATTACAGACATAAGAAGATACAATTTAAATTAACTCTATAGATACATAAGATAAGATGGATAGATACATAAGTAGAAGTACTCAAGTTAAAAGTAACACAATTTATAAACAGTTTGTGTGTGTGTGTGTGTGTGTGTGTGTGTGTGCGTGTGTGATTGCCGACGTAGTGCATTTTTGTTTATCCAATAGAAACTTTCGGATGCGAATTTTAAAAGTGGACAAAGTTTTCGAGTCACGTACTGGTGGGGGCAGATCATTCCAGCACTTGGTGGCAGCAAAGCGGAAGCTGCCACGGAAGGCAGCCGTGTGGTGTTTAGGAATAGTAAGACGTGACGCGTGCCTTATTGCGCGCCGAGAGAAGTTTAGTTTTTCATGGAGGTAAGAGGGTTCTTCATTTTTTAATACTCCAAACAGTAATGTCGCAAAATGTAAATGTCTTCGCGAACTCATGTTCATTAAATCATATTTATTCAAAAACAGACTAATATGAGCTCGACGTGGAACAGGGAAACAAAATCTTGCACATGCGTTTTGTATTCGCTGTAGTGCTTTCCTAGTTCGAGATAGTAAACGTCCTCCAAAAACCACATCAGCATAATTTAGTTTTGAAAGAACAAGGGTATCACACAACTTGATACGCATATCAACAGACAGACACTCGCGGATTCTATATAACACTTTCAGGCCATAGAAGCAGTTACGCATAGTTTCAGAAATATGCTTTTCAAATCTTAAACAATCGTCAAATACAAGACCCAAGTTGCGAGCTTCAGCTACTCTTTCTAACCGGATACCATTTAAGGAAACGGGGAGGTCATGTGCTGTAATTTTGACAATTTGTTTTTTTGTGCCTAGCAACATAAATTTTGATTCAGAGGGGTTTAATAATAAAACATTTTGACTACACCAATTATTGATATTGTTTAGATCGTCATTTAGTTTATTTACAGCTACACTGGTATCATCCGCTTCAAACGATATGTACAACTGTATATCATCCGCATATATGGTATTTGCAATACTTTATGTGATTGATAATATCTGAACAATATAAGCTAAATAGAATGGGTCCCAAGATCGAGCCTTGGGGGACTCCTCTAGTGACTGGCAATGTTCTTGAAACTGACTCTGAGCCATCATCATTACAAATTTTCACATACTGTTTCCGACCGCTAAGATAACTGTGAAACCATTTCAACGATAGATTGTCAAATCCGTAGAACTCCATTTTTGCTAGTAGGAGAGAGGTGTCGATGGTGTCAAATTGGCGCGGGAAAAATCAAGCAAGACCAGCAATGTACCCTCACCAACATCTTGTGCAACTAAAATATCATCTACCACATCTGTGAGCGCGGTTGCAGTACTTCGAGACTTTCTAAAACCTGATTGTTTATTAGGCAGGATTTTGTTTGCCTCCAGATACTCAGTTAATTGCATGCTAATGGGGCGAAGATCTTTGTAGTCGTTGGGATTTTGGTTTTTAGGAATTGGTTTAACAACTGCCACTTTCCACTGCTCAGGAAATATACCAGTTTGCAAGGAACTATTTACTATAGTAGTGATTGCTGCTAGCGAATCAGGTAAAGTAAGAGAGATCATTCTGATATTAAGACCATCATCACCTTGTGCATTTGTTTTAATGGCTTTAATTATGTTAAATACTAGTGTTTCACTCACAGGCTTCAGTCTAAAAACATGCCTGTCGAATCTGTGAAACTCATAATAAGTCAAAAGGGACATGTTAACTACATTACTACATGGAAGGTTTAGAAAGTGCTCGTTAATTTTTTCAGGGGTATTTAGAAAGGAAGGCAAATTTGAGTAATTTTTTTTTAAATTAGCAACATTTTGTTTAACATTTTTCCATAATTTGCGAGGATTCTTCATAAGATTAATATTACGATTAAAATAGGCAGTTTTTTCCCTATCCGTCGCGACATTCACTATGTGTTTTAAATCTTTGTAGTATTTTTTATGAGACTCTAGCTGTGTCAGCCTGCTTCTAGAGTGCGCTTCATCTCGTAATTTCATCATCTGCTTAACAGTGAAAGTGATCCAGGGATAAGAGTTATCTTTAACATAAGTTCGCCTGACAGGAGCATGAACATCAAATAATAGAAGTAGATGCGCATTGAAAGCCTCAACCATTTCAGACACATTACCAGTCATGAACACTATCTAATACCTGAGCCATATGAATGACATCCTGGTTGAAATTCGCCTCTGCAATATCCTTGAGCGGTCTATAAGTAATTAATCTGCGGGGATTTTTTTGTTTCCTTATGTTTATTTCACAGGTCAGGAACGCATGGCTACTAAGAGTGGGGATGTAATTTGTGGATATGTTAGTAACGCGCATGTTAGAGCAGATTACATCAATTAAAGTTTCGCTATGCTCCGTAAAGTGCGTTGGTTGGTTGACATATTACGTTAGATTTAAACAGGTTAAGAATTCTAGCAATTTGTTTGAGTTACATGCCTGAGTATCTAAGAGGTTAATATTAAAATCTCCTAGCAAAATAAGATTGTAAAATTGTCCAAATGATGTGATAGTTTCCGTAAGGGCGTCAATAAAGATGTCAGGGTTGAGCCACGGTGGCCGGTAGGCAGTACCGAACGCAAGTTTTGTACCATTAATATTAATACCAAGCCACATTTGTTCTACAGACTGCGCGGGAGGGTGTGGTAGAAGGCGAATTTTAAGTCCGCATCTGATGTAAAATCCGACCCCACCACCGCGACCGCGAACGTCCGCGGGTCGCGGAATGTGGTGCAGACGGTAGCCAGTAGGGGCGGGGGCGCGTGCTTCCTGACCAGCACGCAGCCAGGTCTCACAGATAGCCAAAATATCGACTTTATATCGCGTTAAAGCTACGAGGAACTCGTCATGCCGTGAACCGAGTGATCCCGGATTTAACAAACCAATCGTGACATTTTTGCTTTTTAAAAATTGAATTTTATAAGAGAAAGTAATTTGGATAAATTTGCTCTTATTTAGGTACTCACAAAGTATTGTGACATGTGGCCAGTCAAAACAAAACAATATTTTATAAACACAGTTAAATTGTGTGTAATTTGGTTTTGTTGCGTACATTGTTACATAAGACTTATATAAATCAGCGTAAAATACAATTTCAGGTGATGACAAACAACATAAGCCCACCGGTGCAAGGATACAAAAAATATCATGAAAAACGTTTTTAAACATGTATTTAGATAACAAACTGCGGTAGAAGTTTAAATAGACTACAATCTGGCAAGCAGTAATAAATACAGAAGCATACAATGTGTAGTAAAAGAAATTCAACATTCGAAATAGGGTATTATGAGACATGTATGCTATTCCCAGATCGCATAATTTATTCTTGTTAAGCAAGCTGACAAAACAAATCAAAGCGCATAAATAATGGTCATATTTTTTTTATCGTACTTAATTGATGGACACATAAAGAGAAAGTAAAATATTAGAACTACAGTAGAAGCCGTGGTACAATTGTAGTTATCATAAAATATATTATAAAACATGTGAAGTAACATGCAAAACAAATACGGCAAATTAGTGTGAGTATGTACAAGTAAGGTGGCTACCTTAAAAAATCCTAAGAACCGGCTGCAGCGGGAAAAACCTGACTGAATCGGCAACTTTTCCAAGGCATATAATAATATAAATTGGCCGTGAATTAATATTTTAGCGACAATATTTTTTTATAAGCGTCAAACATGTGGCATCATATTATTGGAAAACGGCAGCAATATATAGCTGACCAAAAAATTAACCGGGAACTTGAAATAATAACATAACATAAATACTCTTTATTGCACACCTCAAATAATAGACACAAAGTATACACAAGACACAAACAAAAAAGCAGAGGCAAAACAATTAGCGGTCTTATCGCTAAAGAGCGATCTCTTCCAGACAACCTTTGGGAAGCGGAAACCTTTGTAAATTAACAGAAAAGTAGGTGTTGCAAAGCAAATAAACCAAACATTAATAAACTTACACATATAAAAGAAAGAAAAATATATAATTAAACTTGCATAGCTCATACATACATACATACATACGAGTACATATATATTTAATAAATATAATACAATAAGAAAATATAAACTAGGACCACAGACACTACATGCCACAGGTTGTTAAAACGGTTTTAATGGAGTTGCAGGGTATCTAATAATAGGTTGGCAACAAAAATATTAACTTGGCATCTATTATTCAAAGCAGGCTTGGTTTAAATATTTGTTGCCAGCTATTTGTTTCTACCTAATTAGCCATTTTTTGGGTATCAATTGCTGGTATCATTTTAATTACGGGACCACTTAAATTTCAGGAAACTGGAATATTTTTAAGGTTCCTTACGAAAATGGTTTAAAAGGAAGCATGTGCTACTCTGTCTTCCCACAATGTCTATTTGCTCCGAAATTGCTAGATCGATTGAACTGAAATTTTGTAGGTTGTATGTCCTCTGGTGCTTTAAGGGGGCAATTAAGAAAATTAAATAAAATGTTTTGCAAACCATAGGGTCATTGCTAGTTACCCCGTATGCTTGTTTACCACCGTCGTGGTATAAAAAAAATATCTGCGCGACCCGTATGCATGTTGGTTAGGTAACCCGGTTGGCGGACACATGTCCGCATAATGACACCCTGTAGTGAATTTTGTTTTTCACTTCGTGTTTCACATTATTTAAAAAACTAACCCTTTCTGGCCACGCCATTTCTGGCCGTTACAGCTTTCAAATTTATTGGTAGTGTGTAAATTAAAGGGCTTGTTTTGAGAATGTAAATTTTTTGTCATAAATATCTTGTGGTGAAGTTAAGAATCGGACTCAAGAAAAAATATTATTAAAATTGTGTGATGTATGGAACCCTCGGGGCGCGACTCCGATTCGCACTTGACCGGTTTTCTCTAGGGAACCCTTATAGTTTTGTCATGTCCGTCTGTCCGTACATCCGTCCGTCTGTATGTCACAGCCATTTTACTCGGAAACTATAAGACGTATCATACCAAAATTTAAACAAAGCGTATTTTGTATGCCGCTAGTTAGTTATCGTCGCTGTCCGTGCAAAAACCGCATGTGAATTTTGACGATTTTTGGTTTTTAATGCCATTTTGATCCTTATTTCAATACACATATGCTTCAAAAAGAATATCAGATTAATTTAAATATTTCAGGATTTATCAAATCAAGTTATGTGATGTCCATAGGTTGAATGCGCTATTTTTCTCTTAAATAAATCAGATATTTTCACCCTCTATGTAGCATTTTGCACATTGCGATATTTTTGTACTAGTTTGAATCGATCTTATGTTCGTAGACGCGGCGTCAGACGATCCATTTCGCCTATGTATTTCTTTTTTACAGCCCTATGAGGGAAAACTACGACAATCGCATGATTTTTGTAATCTAAAAAAAAACCGGCCAAGTGCGAGTCGGACTCGCGCACCGAGGGTTCCGTACAAATCTGTAGGTATATAGGGGTAGTAACTATAAAATTATTAAAAATATTTTTATTATATGATGTAACTAAAAATTTACGTTTTTCGTAATTTTTCCTATATCTGTGCTATAAGACGTTGCTTCGTACCAAATTTTCAGTTTCTGAGTTCACGGGAAATACCCCGTAGGTTTTGCGAGTGCCGAAAAACTCTATAGTTTGCAGCATAAAGGACTGTATCTTTTGATTGTGTTTGCTTTTAAGTTTGATTTTTTCACAGCTCCAAGGGACAATATACCTGAGTATTTGATATAAATTTCAGTTTGATAACTCCATGCGTTCCTGAGAAAAATAGTCTTGACAGACAGACAGACAGACGGACAACAAAATGATCCTATAAGGGTTTCGTTTTTTCCTTTTGAGGTACGGAACCCTAAGAAGTATAGGTAGGTATTTAGGTAATACCTACACCAAACGCACCCTTCATATTTTCTATTAACTAGGTAGGTAGGTATTTAGGTAAGTAATACCTACACAAAAGGCACCATTCATTATGCCCTATTAACTAGGTTGGTATTTGGGTAATACTACACAAAAGGCACCTTTCATTTTTTCTAAATCATATGTGGCATATGAATATTGGTTCTAGATATCTGACTATAGATACTTACCTACTTATAAGTACCTACCTACCAATATTCATAGACCGTAGTAACTTTTTAAGAATCCATGTTATCTTATAATAACAGCTCGTGTAAAGTTCCCCTTGTACTAATATTGAATATGTAATTCACTTTAATTGCATCCTAAATATTTTAAAAGTAGCTTATTTTTAATTTAATAGGTAATCGTTTTCGATTAAAAAAAGGCTTCTTAAAATGCTTCCCAGTTATAAATTCAGTTTTCAATATAATTATTAGACACATACCTATAGTTAAATAATGGCTATTAAGACATTAAAAAACAGCCCATATTGAAATAATGTACGGCTCCAAATTAGTCGCCAATCTATTAATTTTGGTACCCATTTTTAGGGTTCCGTAGCCAAATGGCAAAAAACGGAACCCTTATGGATTCGTCATGTCTGTCTGTCTGTCTGTCTGTCCGTCCGTATGTCACAAGCATTTTACTCGGAAACTATACGACGTATCTGATAAAAATTTACACATAAGGTGTATTTTGTATGCAGCTACTTAGTTCTGTAGTTAAATTTGAAAAAAAAAAAAAAAAAATATCTACACTCATATTGTAAGTTCTCTAAAACGTGTTCGAAAACGGTAGGCAATGGCTAGCATTACCACGACCGATTTTACTATGATAAGCTTTTTATCTGTGGCAGTAACGTAATTTTAACTTTACACTCCTCCCGCGCATCCGCCGACAGCCCGACACGCGCCTCCCCGACCGCCGGCACAATCGAGTTGGCCATGGCGGTGCAATGGCGGCCATTCTATGGTTTCCGAATACGACATTTAGAATAAATAATATGAGTGTAGATAAAGCAGTGTATGCAACTGTACGTAATAAGGCCTTAAAACACTCGTGTGATCTTATTATGAAATTCGCCTGCGGCTCATTTCAGAAAACCACACTCATGTTTTAATGACCCTTATTACGTAACAGTTACATAAAGGCATGTATTTAACCAGGCTGCTAAATAATTGATTTTGGGTAGCTATAAAAAATTGAAATGGGTACCAAAATTAATAGGTTGGCGACTAATTTGGGGCCGTACATTATCTCAATATGGGCTGTTTTTTAATGTGTTAATAGCCATTGTTTAACTATAGGTAGGTATCAAATAATTATATTGAAAACAGAATTTATAACTGGGAAGCATTTTAAAAAGCCTTTTTTTAGTCGAAAACGATTACCTATTAATTTAAAAATAAGGTACTTTTAAAATATTTAGGAAGCAATTAAAGTGAATTCATATTCAATATTAGTACAACGGGCAACTTTACACGAGCTGTAATTATAAGATAAAATGGATTCTTAAAAAGTTACTAGGGTCTATGAATATTGGAAGGTAAGTATCTGTAGTCAGATATCTAGAACCAAAATTCATATGCCACATATGATTTAAATGAAACGTGCCTATTGTATAGTATTACCAAAATACCAACCTAGTTAATAGAGCATAATGAATGGTGCCTTTTGTGTAGGTATTACCTAAATACCTACCTACCTAGTGAATAGAAAATATGAAGGGTGCGTTTTGTGTAGGAGGGTGCGTTTTGTGTAGATATTACCTAAATACCTACCCATACTTCCTTTTTTTAGATTAGAAAAATCGTGCGACTGTCGTAGTTTTCCCTCATAGGGCTAAAAAAAAAGATACATAGGCGAAAATGTATCGTTAATTTTCTATTGTGAAGAAAAAGAGGTATAGTCGCCTACCTTACTTTTACACAGACCACACCTTCTAAGTTTTAAAGGAAAAAAAAACATATTGCAGTTTAAAATAATCATTACCTGTTGTTTATTGACATTTAAAAAAACCAAGTTGTACGAGGCATATTAGATCGTCTAGTCACACTTAAAAATACGATATTTTTTTAAAGACTGCTATTTAAATCCGGATTGACTTTGATGATTAAAGGAATACGCTACATACAAAGCCATTGAAAGTAGTTTAGTGTTGCGTTGTACAAAGTGTAATAATGTTATTTAATTTAGAGTAATTGTATCGTAAAGTTAACATTAAGCAAGCAAAAAATTACGTCTAGTTCATATTTTAGGCAAAATAGGTCGTTGAGATTGAAATTCGCTAATAAATACAAAAACTGGACTGTCAATCAGTGGCGAAATATAATATGGAGTGATGAATCCAAATTTGAAGTCACAGTTGGTGACGAACGAAGTAAAGTCATTCGGGAAAAAGGAGAGGCATTTCATAAAGACTGCCTCAAGCGAAAGGAGAAGTTTCCAGCATCTTTAATGATTTGGGGCTGTATGTCGGCACAGGGCGTGGGCCGTCTGCAATTTATAGATGGAACCGTCAATGCCGAGAAATACCAAAGCATCCTGCAAGAGAGTTTGCTGCCGTCTATACGGCAGTTAAAATATAAAAATGCATTTACTTTTCAACAAGACGGTGCTGCATGCCATACCGCGAAGACAACGATGGCGTGGCTGAAGTCCAAAAAAATCCCTACCATGCCATGGCCGTCCAGCAGCCCGGACTTGTCTCCCATAGAAACTTTGTGGTGGAAAATGAAGAAAAGGCTGCGAAAGGACCCTTCTAGATCTAAAGCTGATCTTAAGGATAAACTTACCTGTGTCTGGAATGAAATAACCACCGAAGAGTGTAGAGAGTTGGTAGATTCAATGCCGCTCAGGATCAAAGCCGTTTTGGATGCAAAAGGTGATACCACCAAGTGGTAGACGATCTATTATGCATCGGCTAAACCGAAGACGAACTTTTTTGCAAATATCTCATTTGGCAAAACAATGTTTTTTTTATCACTGTGAAAAGTTGTTATTTTTTTCATTCGATACATAAAGTATTATTCATTTTCTATATTGTTTTTATATTACATGATCTTCTAAACATCGCTGTCATCCTGAATTTTTAGGTTAAAGTTAGGTTAGTACATTTTTTACCTGCTAGACGAACTCATTTGCATTGGGGCTCGTATAATGTATATGTAGTAGTGTTTCTATTAAAAAATAAACGACTAAAATATTCAATGAAATTATTTGATTATACCTAGATAGTAGTCATGTGCCTACCTTTTGGAGGTAGGTATTACCTAAAGCTCAAGTGCTCAATGTAAACATTCAAAATACGTTAATAAATAGAGGGAAAATTGCATACTACGGGTTCCATACAGATTATTTTTTTTATTATATACACGGTGCTCGTGAGGATTGCGAGAGATTTTAACAGTGTATTCCTGATCATAATTTGAGACTAAAATGTCGTATAAACTTTTCTGGAATTCGCCTAGTTTCAGAGTTACTACCAATTAAATAAAAAAACATTTTTTATTGTGACTTAGTGCAAACCGCTTTTTTGATGGCGATTTCACCCTTTATGGGGTCTAGTCTAGACATTCTTATTGACAAATATCAAAGTGCCAAGGAATACTTTACGTAAACTATTTTTTACGAAAAAAATGTACTAATTTATTTTAATCGACAGTTTTACCAATAATATTTATGTTTTCATGTTCAAAAGCATTTAAAAAAAAAAAAAATTAAAAAATTTTTTTTTCGCGAAATTGACCTAAATTCATATAACATTTATTACTCCTTATGACCTCAGGAATTCGTGGTTAAAATCTCTCGCAATGCTCACGAGCACCGTGTATTATTGTTAGCAATGTTTTTATGACAAATGCACTGACCTTAACTTTTAATCACAGTTAAGCTCTTTGTTCCTTTGCTCGTCTTCGCACCTAACTCTTCCTATGCTTATTTAAAAATACAAATTACTCAGAATTTTAATTTTTTTAAATATTTATTGCCATGGAAGCAGGACGATTCATGTGGAAAACGACCATTACCTAACCAACATGCATACCGGTCGCGCAGACAATTTTTTTTATACCAGGACGGTGGCAAACAAGTTTACGGCCCGCCTGATGGTAACTAACAAAACATTTTATTAAATTTTCTTTATTACCCCCTTAAAGCACCAGGGGACATACAACCTACAAAATTTCAGCTCAATCGATCTAGCAATTTCTGAGCAAATAGTCATTGTGATGTAACAAGACAGAGTAGTACATGCTTCCTTTTAAACCATTTTGGTACGGAACCTTAAAAATATTCCAGTGTCCTGAAATTTTAGTGCTCCCGTAATTAAAATGATACCAGCAATTGATACCCAAAAAATGGTTAATTAGGTAGAAACAAATAGCTGGCAACAAATATTTAAACCAAGCCGGCTTTGAATAATAGATGCCAAGTTAATATTTTTGTTGCCAACCTATTATTTCAAGTTCCCGGTTAACGTTTTGGTCAGCTATATATTGCTGCCGTTTTTCAGTAATATGATGCCACATGTTTGAGGCTTATAAAAAAAGATTGTCGCTAAAATATTAATTTACCGATTTGAAAGTTGCCGATTCATGTTTCAGATACCCGGAAAATTATAAACCTTACATAAACTACTATTAAGGGGGGCGCTCCATACAGGTAACTAAATAAAATAAAAAAATTAACCAAATATCAACATGTGACACATCAATCGATAGGTCTTTCAAAATAACATTGAGGTTTCTTTGACTATTTTGTGATTAAGTGAATATTTTCTGAAATAATCGCTTCGAAAGTCAGAAAAGTTGTGTAGCCCCGTAACTTTTGAACCGTAAGTTCAAAAAATGTGAAAAATTTTGTAGGCACCTCTTCAAAATTTTATCATATACTTTCAACGAAAATTGTTTTGAACATTATCGGTTCAGCCATTTTTGAGATATCTCCAAAAAACTTCTTCCATAGGCATCAGATACGACCTTTTGGTATTAGTTTGGTTCTTATTCCATTGAAGGTACGGAACCCTCCTATGCGTGGTCCGACACGCACTTGGCCGGTTTTATTATTTTTTATAGCTACCCAAATACAATTATTTAGCAGCCTGGTTAAATACATGCCTTAATCAATTAATTAAACTTGGTTTTCAATAGTCAGATTTGGACTCATAAACATTCTTTTTTCTTTGGTATTTCTCTTAAACTGGTTTGATATGTTTTCTTCTAGAACAACGCATTTATATGTATTTTTAAAATGTTATGTACTTACTGTTGTTTAAAAAAAATAATCCCGCCGAGTATCTTGCCGGTCATAATTCTTCTCGGGTTTGAAGCGATGTATTTTTTTTTCTCTTTTACTTTGATAAACTATTAGCCTGGCAAACCATTTCTGTCAGTAGAAATGCGCGGCAAATTCAAAATACGTACATGTGGCAACCCTTTGTGATGAGACACCGTATTGCGTGACGAACATTTCAATTCACATGTAATTTGTTTCTGGTGCATTTCACTCTCTCATCTTAAGTGCGAGTGAGATAGAACTCCTGCAACGTTCTAAATATAATTTAAATTCGTTTTGAAGGCATATGTAAATTGCCTTAACAAGATTATCTGTTGCATTTGATGACAGATTAGACAAAATATATCCGTCTCCTTTTTACACACCCTAAATGTCACCTAATGAAAGCGGTCATACCGCGGTCATACCAAATAAAATTAAAAGCATAGAATTTAATGATCATTGCTGCTTTTGTTCACTGATTCTTAGTGTTATTTATTATTATTTATTTATTATTATTATTACTGAATAAACGTTTGATTTTGTTTGTTTTATTAGATTATTAATGTCATCATTGTAGGAGCGTATGTCTTCACATACGATTATTATTGAGATGTCACCGGCAAAGAGAACCGATTTATAGATAATTATATTTACTGTTGGAAAATTTACACTTACTTCTTTTTTCGTAGAACATTGGTTAAATTATCGGCATATATTCATAATAGAAAGCGTTTTTCTCATTTCTGATTAAATTATAATAAAAAACTAATTTAAAGAAATATCGCTTAGTAAAATTTACCCTGTTTTATATGACTGTATAAATATATATTTTTTTAAATTTCAATGTTATAAATCAGAAGAAAAAACTATTTCGTTTTTTTCTCTCCTGTAAAATTTGTCGAAATGCGGTTACTTGAAATCATTTTTTGACAAACGTTATCTTTTATGACAAATAAAATGATAAAAAATTCAAATGGCAATCGTATGTTCATTTAGAAACTGGCATCTTTTTATTCCTGGCAACAATTTTTTTTAAATCAAATGCGACTGTAGTTTTAGTATGATTCGTGAAAATCCGTGAAATAAGATACATTTTTATAAATTGTCCGCCATATTTAAACATATATTTGGTGCTAACCAGTGTTTGAGGACTGGTTAAGGTTAACGTAACTTCTAAAGTGCATGGTGCAACGAAAAACGGACTAACCGTTTACTGTAACCATGATGAGTTCGTTAAGTGTGCGTGTGCAACCGGCCCTAAGTGTTCTAACGAGTATTTGTTAAGTGCAAAAGTGACGCATGACGCGATTTAGTTTACGTAAGGCATGTAGGTACTAGACGGAGAGCTGGCCACGGCAGGAATGACACAATAATGAGAGCAACGAAATTGATATAGTTAGACTGCTATACTATTGTTATTACCTAATCTGGCAATCTGGCAGCTTTAAGCCGGGGGGTTCAAGAGTAGCAGACCAGTAAAGTTGTTTATAAATCTAGGGAACGACGCAATACTGAGAGTTCTTGCTTTAGTACGATATCGTGGCATTTGATGTATGTAATTGGAATATAACGTGGAAGCTCTCGCAGTGGGGGGGAAAAGAGGCAGGTTGAAGTTAAATGCATTTATACCGGACGCCTGCACTTTATTTTCTTCTGATCTGTGAAAACTGTTTGTAATTAATCAGGCGCTCGAATAAAACTTATTAGTTGACAGTTTTCGATGCCAAGACGATATTACCAATAGTTATTTCTAAATAGGAAATCGACTTTAACAGCCAGGATTCTCGGTTTAAATTGTTATGAAAAAATATGTGACATATTAGGTTTTGTTCTGATAATGAACTTAGCTTACAATGCCACATCATAATACAGCTACTCGTTACTAGATTGCGCTTATATCTACTAAACATAGACAGAATATTACATTTGAATTCCAACTGCTGACCCAGCACGGGTGAGCAGTAGATTATAAACCAATATAAGTGTGCCGCATTGCTACGAATCTCGCGGTCCTGTTACACTGGCAGTTAGAGAAATTGGCTCGCCAAGGGGCGCACAACCAATATAGCCATATATCTGTAATAGGAAATTACAGATATATGGCTGCCTAATTTGTCGATAAAAATATTACCCTTAGCCATACCTGGCAATATTTTGATCATTAAATACTTAGAGAATTCAACCAACCGGAGTCGCCATTGACAGGCGTTCCCTTCTGCCGAAAACATATGACCAGTGGTCATACACATGTATGGACTGACGTTTATCTGACGTATCATCCCGTTCGGGTTAAATCTCTAAGTTGAATACCGATTCTGATAGCAATCAGCATTAAAATAAAAGTTCTTATTTTATTGTTATATTCTCTTTATTTATTACAATATCAATATAAAAGTAATGTTGGAAATGTCATTGTGATAGTTGCCTTCCCCATTCATTTTAATAACATTAAGTAAGATTTAAACAATGGTGTACATCTGAACGAAGTGACAGCTACGGCCTTGGAACGTATCGGATACCGTTTCGGGGTAAGATAAAATATTTATGTAGTTTATTGTAGTAGTTTCGTTCTAAAGTAACGGTTAGATTGGGCAAATTAACTAATAAATCTTACATTAATGTATTTTTGTATTAAAATTACTGATGTATCAGGTAGATTAGGGCAGGTCCAGCAATCAAACTAATCGCGTACTTGTCAACCCTAGATAATCGACAGGAAAAATTGTATGTAGACGTCATGTGCCACCGTTCATATGTCAAAGTTCTGTCAAACACTGATTTTGTAGGGAAGATTGAAGAGGAATGGCATGAAACCTTTGCGGAATGAAGATTAACACAATAAATGTCAAAGTCAAAGTCCAATAGTTTATTTGTACAACATGGGTATACCTATATAGGTATATAGTACAAACAGAGGTACAGGTCTTACAGAAATGACGCTTCAAAAATGGGTATTTTATTGGTTAACAAGACATGAGACATTTTATTTTTGTAAACCTAAAAATGGGTTAAGTTTTCACATGAGCATTGTTTAACTTTACTCGTTTTAATATTATATGTCGATGCTTATCCTTGCCTATTAATCATGAACTTGTATCGATATAAATATCGACTTTGCGCAGCATTTGAGTAGCGAGTATTTGAAGTGACAGAATGATAGAAAGTTCTAGATAAATAATAATTTACTTGGTGGTACTACCAATGAGCAACATAGATTACCTCACTAAGATCCCGCACTTTAGCGTTTATGAAGGCTTGCAGTCGTTATCTATATGTTGTTTTATTTATTAAATATTGAGCCGCCTGTCGCACCAGTGGATTGTAGGTTATGACAATATTTGAAACTACAAAACCTAACGCGTACTCAATGAACTCGATTCATTTCTCATTTTATAAGAAAGATTGGCGCCATTCGTATGCGGGAACATTCATACTTTGGCCATATCTCGATTTTAAAAACACGCTGATACATTATTTTTGAACTTATGGAAGATTCCTTCTCATACGCTTAAAATACTCTCGAAGAATGGTAACATTAACACTGTTGGTTTCCTTGAAAAGAGGTTTAAAAACTTCCTGCCTGTGAGTACCAAGAAGCTGCTTGTGCAGGCTTTAATATTTCCTATTATAGACTAAGCTGATGTGTGCACTACCAACATTTCCCAGGCTTCCCTAAACAGACTCGATCGTATATTAAATAATGCCAAACGCTTTATTTTCGGCTTGCGTAAATTCGATCACGTCTCAGGTTATCGTTACCAACTCCAATGGCTGCCTGCACGTCAACGCAGGACTCTTAGAATTCTCTGTAAGTACTCTCTTCTCTATTTTGTTTGATCTCTCTGTTCCAGACTACCTTAAGTCCAAATTCAGTTTTATCAACCCCCGTCCCGGGTGTGAACTTCGCTCCTCCCAGTCTCTTAAGCTTCTAGTACATCCTCCCCATAGCGGTTATCGCTCTTCTTCTTTTACAATACAGACTATTTGTCTCTGGAATGCACTTCCCCTGACAATAAGACAATCCCCAAGCAAGTTCGTTTTCAAACGCTTGCTTCACAAGCACCTGCTGGATCATGACCAGCGTGAATGAGTTTTTTCCCCTTTGCGCATATGCATTATAATATATACGTATGTTTATTAGTATGTATTTATATATATTGGTATTTGTGAAGTTTATGTAGCATATATCGAAGTATATTTAAGTAGGTACAAATAAGTTATAGGATAAATCAGCAAGTTTTCTCTTACAGCACCCACTTTAGCGAATTTCTGTTTGGCTTTATGGTTGACTGGTAGAGAATGCCTTGAGGCATTAAGTCCACCATTTTGTACTTATTTTTACTGTGCAATGAAGTTTGAATAAATAACTAAAATTCTTGGGTGCATATTTAGATGCACCTATCTGTAGTAATGTTTGTTACAATTGCAGAGTTATTTTGCATAGTTTATGACCAAATACCAAACAATATAAAATGTCCATTATTTTTGGGATACTTATCCCAAACCTAATGTACCATCGGGTTCATAATTGCATACCCAATTTATACGTAAACGTACAGTACGTACAGTAAACGTGATGCTACAAAAAAAACATATAACATCCTAGTAACTATTTTTATGAATATTTTTTTAGTATTTACTCAATCCCGGAAAATATTATAGGGCAGAGTTGTGGCCACTGTGCCGGTTTTGGCCGTTTTCAAAATTACTAAGGCATAGACAAATTTACAAGTCTATGGTTTATAGAGTTGATATAAGAGTAAATTATGGCAGCACAGATGGCCCTGTCATCTGTCATGTATCAGTTGTCAGCGTAGCACTATCTATGTGGCTGCTAAAGTGTTTAATAAGTTACCCGTAGAAATTAAATCACTCAATTACTTAAAATTTCTGACAGCACTTAAAAAACATGTTATTGACTTATGCCCCTACAGCTTAAGTGAATATTATAATACTGGTCACTGTTAGTTAATAAGTATGTATATATTATAAAATGTTAGTTCATAAGTACATAAATATGTAGCTACACCCACTGGATGAAATTGTATTGATACTATCTGTATTGCTAAATATCATTATGTACACATACAATTTATGGCTAAATAAAAAAATAAAATAAAAATAAAATACCATGGAAAAAATGGCCAAAAGTGACTCTTGGGCTTTTTTTTAATATTTCTCAAAAGAAAAAAAGATCAGAATCTTAACAGCGGAAGTTCATATAAATATAGTCATACATATTTTATTGAATTTAAACTTTCGTGAGACATAGTAACACTGTATAAGTTTCAAGCGGCTGCACTTACTTGTGTTTAGTCACTACAAAATATTTTCATCATTCCTTATTGATACAAAATGACAGACGTCTGAATAAACAAACTCTCCTTAAAGTACCGGTAAACCGGGGCATTTGCCCTAATATTTTTAGATGATCGTTTTCAGAAAAAATATTAGCCATTTTAAACATTGTTTTCCTAGTACCTGCACTCAATTTTCTACTCTTTAAAACAATACATTATTTTTAATTAGTAGGTACAGTCGCCATCAAATATATTGGAGAGGCCAAGGTACTCAAAAATATCTGAACATACACTTTATCGCCTTGACAATAGAGGCGTTGTTCAGATATTTGTGACCACCTTGCCCGCTACGATATATCTGATGGCGACTGTACTTAAATTTTTAACGCTAATATATGTACCCGTAGTGATCACGCGAGTCGTTTTGTATGCTCAATCTAATATGTACATACGTTGTGCCGTTTATTCCCACCAATAGTTGTGCGCACCTTGGCGAGCCAACTGCTCAAACTACCAGTGTAACATGACCGCGAGATTCGTAGCAATGCAGCACACATATACTGGTTTATTTTCTACTGCTCACCCGTGCTAGGTCAGCAGTTGGAGTTCAAATGTCATTCCCTGTCTACGTTTAGTAGATATTAGCGCAATCTAGTAACGAGTAGCTGTATTATGATGTGGCTTTGTAAGCTAAGTTCATTATCAGAACAAAACCTAATATGTCACATACTTTTTCATAACAATTTAAACCGAGAATCCTGGCTGTTAAAGTCGATTTCCTATTAAGAAATAACTATCGGTAATATCGTCTTGGCATCGAAAACTGTCAACTAATAAGTTTTATTCGAGCGCCTGATTAATTACAAACAGTTTTCACAGATGAGAATAAAATAAACTGCAGGCGTCCGTTATAAATGCATTTAACTTCAACCTGCCTCTTTTCCCCCCCACTGCGAGAGCTTCCACGTTATATTCCAATTACATACATCAAATGCCACGATATCGTACTAAAGCAAGAACTCTCAGTATTGCGTCGTTCCCTAGATTTATAAACAACTTTACTGGTCTGCTACTCTCGAACCCCCCGGCTTAAAGCTGCCAGATTGTCAGATTAGGTAATAACAATAGTATAGCAATCTAACTATATCAATTTCGTTGCTCTCATTATTGTGTCATTCCTGCCGTGGCCAGCTCTTAGTCCATACTGGGACTAGTGGGTAATGTAATAAATATAGCAGCATGAATTTTTGATTTTAAATTTACTTTTTAGTTTCGCACCGGACTGTATGACTATTATTTTCCATTCAATTAAGAAAATTTAAAAGGCTTTGTTTCATTTCTAAGGGGAGCAAGTGGTAAATGGAGTGTTTAAGGCGGCTCGCAGATGAAAAAAATTATACAAAATGCACTGTGCTTTGATAAAATGCTCAGTAATAACTCTCAGCTCTTAATTATGAAAGAATCCCTTGCTGCCATTAGGTAATAAATTCTTAAGTATTTTTAGGTGTTTAATTAACAATTACCGGATTGATATATACGGAAACGCTTTTAAGCTGAAAGGTTTCAGCAATACCTTCGGTGAAACAACAATCAAGCCTACGTAATATAGGATGATGGCGTGCCTTACTATAGAAAATCTGGTAAGAAGTCATTTATTAAAGAAATAGCTAATAATAATGTATAAAAAATAATAGTAATAATTCACATGTCTGCAATGCACGGTCAGGCAGGTGACAGTTTAGTTAGAGCTGGGAATGCCTGCTCCGTCGTCGACCCCAATAGTTTCGCTGCAGGTTTGAATTTGTGACGTGTGCCTCGTATGCACATACTGGTAGCTATGTGTTTGACAAAGGAGGTCATCTGTGGTGCGAACACGCCATCGACGGAAGTCACGAGAGGGGTGAAGGTAGCGTGTTTCGCTTCGCAGGCAGCGGAGTATTTTCTTTGTTTTTCAGTGGCAGCAGATTTTAGGACAGAAGTGACATGGCGTGTAATGTAAGAGGGAGCGTCAGTGTCTACGACACGGATATCAAAAAGAGCCTCTCTCTGAGCATTCCATACGCCACGGCAAGATAAGTCGCCGCGTAATCCAAGGTCACCTTCTGTGATTATGGGTTCTATTGTGACGTTGCTCCATGCTTGGTGACATAGTTCAGCAAATAGATCACGAACTTCGTTGTGTCGTCTTGAAATTAGCCCCCCAGTCTTGCAGCAGAGAGCATGGTCGATATTAAATTGGCTGTTGCCACATCCATCACATGAGGTTGGCATTGAGTTTGGGGTTCTGTGATAGCATATTGCCAGGGCGTCTCTGAATTCTTGAGGGGACAAGTCGAGGTTATCTTTCTTCGTTGGTATAATAGATATCCAGGTGGAAGACTTTGTTTTCATTTTCTATTCTATAGCTCTTCTTTTGTTAGGGGGTAATTTGGCCAATATAGTGTCTAAAAGTTCGTTATCGGGAGCTTCTTTCATTGTTCGGCTTTCTTTGCGTGCGTCAATCAGGGATTTATTGTGTTGGGCTAGGTCTACATGTTGTGTCCCGATCAAAGCTGATGAGAGGATTGAACAGCCTTTTTTAGAGGTTTTGTAGCTCAAATTATTCTCGGTGAATGGATTGGATATTGCCAAGCCACCTTTATGTACGGGTAGGGAAAACAGAGCGGCTTCGTCGGCAGTGATGTCGCTACCTGTGATAGTTGGCATGAAATTAGCCCGTAGTGCAAGTGTCAGTGGTTCAAAAAGTTCGTTAGAATCAGCGATTACACGTTGTAGGAATGACCATTTGAATTGGGCAGCTTTGGTAAGTGCTGTGTAAGCTCCTTGGGGGGAGTCCTTACAGACATGTGTTAGTTTCTCGATTATTGAAATAAATTGCTTCACTTTGTTTCTTATAAAGTCTTCTTTTCCCTTGCCTATGTAACTACCAAGGAAGGGTGAACTGTGGCGATGGTAATGTTAGTTCCTTTAAAAATCTGCTGTGCTTTATTTTTGTCTGTTTTAGATACAATAAGGATTGTCTTTTTAGGTTGAGGGAGGTATCCATATGCCGGTCCTATGTTGCAGATCTGTTCCCACCATTTACGAAGGCTTTTGAAGTTTCCCTGGACCGATGAGTCATCAGCGTACCATGTCTGGAGTGTATTCTGTTCTTTTTTTAGTTTATTGATTATGGGTAATGTTGCAAGAGCATATAGTGGCATAGCGAGTGGATCGCCTTGGGTAACGCCTTCTTTGCTATACATTCTTGTGTCTGAGTTTCGAATAACAAGCTCGACATGGCCGTTATACCGGGTGTTGCCTGTAACACGAGCAATAAATTATAACATAGATTCTACTCCTCAAACAAGATAACTTTTGTTCAACAACTTTAAAAAATATGAGGGTCTTTAGATTGTCTCTTTTTAATACAAACTAAATAGTATTTTCAATGTACGTTAAAATTCGAATAATTGACATTGCTTGTCAGTCTTGTCACCCTACAGACATAATCAATTTCGCAATACATTGCGTGTTCGAATAAACTTTAAAATGTGCTAAAAATCAAACCACAAGTTATTTTTAAAAGTCGCTGAACAAAAATTGTATACTTTGAGGAGTAGAATCTACGTTTTAATTTATTGCTCGTGTTACAGGCAACACCCGGTATGTGTTGTACAGGAAACGGGCACAATGTGGCCAATATAGTCGGGCCTGCCACAAAGCAAGCTGCCTATTTACACTGTTGAATGCGTTGTTAGCATCAACGAGGAGCATTCCCCATTCTGAGCTTGGGTGACATTTCTCTTCAAAAGTGTCATTCATTGCATGTATGGCTCCTTCGATACCAGAGTTGATGCCACTGCAAAGTTGCCATTGTCCACATGCTTCGGTAACTTCAGATCCTGTTGCCAAGAAAGATCATACATTTAGAGAGGATTCTTCTAAGGCATTCCCTGATCCCGATTCCAATGGGTCTCACGCCTGGGCATTTATCCAGAGCTACCAGACGGCTCGACATAAGGGATCGTATTTGTGTCCAAGGTACGTGTTCGTTATTCAATTTCATAGTAAGTTGGGCTATGGCATTTCTTAGGTGCAGGCTCGCATCGCCGAATCGTAAGAGAAAGTCCTTCCAATTTTCGGACGTTGAGCCAGTTGGACCCCCACCACCACGTAGTTTTCTTGCAACTTGCTCGACGTGGTTACTAGTTATGTCGACATCTAATAATGGTGGCATTTCGGGGAAATCCTCGGGCAGGGTAAATAAGTCAGGGTTGGGGTTTGCGGGAGGTGGATGTTTTTCTCTTATTACGTCGCTGACGGTTTTACCGGTATAATCGATTTCGTCATTACTATTCAGGACTTTGCTTGTCTCTTTGGTTTAAAGCCAGCTTAGGGCCTCGCGGACTTTGCCACGTTGAATTAGTCTGGTGGTGGTGTCGTCGTTATTGTGGTATTTTCGACTATATAAGTATGTATTTTAGGTTTAAAGAAACTTTATTACTCATAAAGAACAAAAATTCACTTATAATGAGCTTAAATTAAGGAAATTACATATGTAAGTTAATGTCCAGCTTGTCGATAACGGTTAAGATATATTATTATTAACAAATTGTTTTAATTTGGTTTTAAACATTTTTAATGATGTGCACTGTTTTACTTCACTAGGCAGATTATTGTACAACTGCGCTCCCTCGAACATGATGTTTCTTTTCCCATATCCGGTTCTATGTTTGAAAAGTTTGATTTTATCTGTATTTCTTAGGTCGTGTCTGAAATTTCGCTTTGAAAAAGTAATGTTTGTGTGTATTTCATTAGTAAGGATTTTCTGAACAAGGTTACATGTTGTATATGTGTATAGTTGTTTTATATTGTATAGTTTGGTTTTGTTGTAAAGTGTTTTGGTATTCATAAGGTAATTATACTTGAATAGGGATTTTATTAGTTTATTTTGGGACCTTTGTAGACTATTCAAGTTTGTTTTAGCAGCGCAACCCCATACTTCGATAAGGTATTCTAAATGAGATTTTACCAAAGAGTTATATATAGTCATCCGAACTTTATGTGGGACACATCCCGAGATTTTGCGAAGTGCACCGGTTAAAGCGGATAATTTAGATTTTACACGTTCAATGTGTCCTTTCCAGTTTAGTTTGTCATCTAGGTATAAACCAAGGTATTTTTCTTGATGGGAGCGGTTAAGGGTGGGTGCTGGGGGATGGGTTTATTTTTTGCTGCAAAAATCATATAAGATGTTTTATTAGTGTTCACAGTTAATAAATTATTTTGGCACCAAGAATGGAACTTGTCTAAGTCGAGTTGCGCGTTTCTCATAAGTTGTACGAGGTCAGTGCCAAAATAAAAAAGACAGGTGTCGTCTGCATATAATGTAGTGTCTCCACTGAGGCCTATACTACACATTGTTTACATAAATCAAGAACAGGAGTGCCCTAATATTGATCCCTGTGGAATTCCGCATTTAATTTCTAAAGGGTCACTGCTGTGTTTACCGATTTTTACAGTTTGGGATCGATTACTCAAATAAGATTTTAGTATATCATACGCTGATCCTGTGATGCCTAGGTTCTCGAGTTTTTGTAAGAGCAGTGTGTGGCTAACAGTATCAAACGCTTTTTTTAGGTCTATAAATATTCCTAAACAATATTGCTTCTGATCAATGCTGGTTTTGATTTTAGTAATGAGATCTATTGTAGCAGATAACGTATTTGATTGTTTTCTAAAACCATATTGATTTTGGGATATAAAGTTGTTTTCTCGTAAATGGTCATCTAATCGGTTGTAAATAATTCGTTCAAAAATTTTTGACATCACAGGCAAGACAGAGATGGGTCGGTAGTTCCCAGGATCGGTACGTGAGCCTGCCTTGTAAATAGGCGTAACTTTTGCCACCTTGAGATTGTCTGGGAAACTACCAGCTCTAAAACATGCGTTGATACAGTTCGTAAGCTTTTTATATACGAGGTCTTTAATACATTTAATGGATTTGGTGCTTATTTGATCTATTCCTATGCTTGTGTCCTTTTTCAAATTGTTTATTATAGATATGACTTCATCTTCTGTGCAATCCCGTAGTTTATTTAAGGTTGTATTGGGAGTGGTGTGTATATAAGATAATATGTAGTTTTTGTTATTTTGTGCGGTTTTTGGGATTTCGTTCGATAAAATAAAGCCTACATTTGCGAAAAACTCATTAAATATTTTACAAACTTGATCACCATTCTCTACCAGTATAGAATTTATCTTAAGTTTCGGGAGAACGCAGTTGTCCTTGACTTTATTTGCAACAAGTGTATTTATTAAGTTCCACATTTTCTTCGGGTTATGTTGACATTTCGTAAAGGCGTGGGAATAATAGGTTTCTTTTGTATTTTAAATCAGTATTTGTAAGTTATTTCTTTCAGTTTTAAATTCATTATTCAAGTTGCTATTATTTTTTTGTAAAGCCCACAGCACATTTCTCTTGTTAATTTTATCTATTATAGTTTTATTAATCCAATCTTCCTTTGGCGCGTTTTGTATTTTTGTCTTGGATGTTGTGTTTTTAATTATACTAGTTTTAATTATGCTTTCAAGGCATGTGTAGTTGAGGTCTTCGAAATCTAAATTTATTGCTTCAAGGCTTTTGTACAGGGCAGAGAAGTTAATAGACGTGTAGGGTATTATCCGTTTTTGGTCGTGTCTTTGATTCAATATTTCAATTGCAATTTGTTTATGGTCTGATAGAGGGGCGTCGATCAGGGTAAAATTATAAGGGTTTTTGTTTACACTCGTGCAGACGTGATCTAAGATAGTTTTGCTTGTCGTTGAGTCGCGGGTACAGTGATCAACATCAGTTAAGTTCATGACATCATATCCCGATTCTTCTACTGTGCTCAGGTACATTCTGGTATCATTGTCATTAGTAAGCAGGTCTATGTTGAAGTCACCAAAAACTATTCCTCGTTTTCTTTGTTCCAATTGAAGTGAGTAGTTATCCAAAAATGTAGCTGTGTTCCGTTTATCAGGCTTGTAAATGGCTCCAACATGTAATGCGAATTTCGGTAAATAAATCCAGACGTAATGCATACCCATTGTGTATAGTTCTTCTGTGACGTCATACCTTAGGCTGCTGTGCACGTAGACTGACACTCCGCCTCCACGTTTGTCAGTTCTTTTATTGTATACATGCGAATAATTCGGTAAGTGGTAATAGTTTGCTTCCACCTCCGATTGAATCCAAGTTTCCGTCAAAATTAGAACATGGACTAGTGAATTTATAGTCTTTAGAATGCACTTTAACTCCTCGAATTTCCCGGGTGCACGTATACTTCTAATATTAGCGTAAAAAAATTTTAGCGAGGATTTATCTTTAAATAATTCTTGGTAGCTATTTGTAACGTAATGTGCCGACTCGTAGATGACATCTGCCGCTGGTTTCAGTTTTTTAAGTTTTTTGGATCGTTTTGTACAATTTTCGGGGTTCCTTTTATGTATTTAATGGTTAGATTGATTTCTCCGTTGCCTTCTCGACGCGCTAGTTCCTCCCTCAAGTCATGTAAAAGTTTTTTCTGGGCCGGTGTATGGTCACTATATAGGCGATAGCTATGTTTTAGCTTCGACTTGTTACGTAATAGATATTTAGCCGTATCTGCAGATCCAAAAAATATTTTTAATGGTCGATTTTTGGAAGCATTATACTTGCCTAATCTCAATACTCTAGTTGGTAATGGGCACGCATTGTAAATGGTTTTAAGCACGTTTAGTGCTTCAGTCATATCATATTCTTGCCTAGCGACGGTGTCTTTGTTGTTAATTTCTGGGATACCCACTAACAAAATGTTGTGCATGCGTCTAAGCCGATCATACAACTCTAGGATGATGTCCTCGCGAGAAGAGACGAGCGGAATCGGGTCATGGTCCAGATGGCTGGTCTCCGGTTGCATTGTTGGTTCACTATTTTTTAGTAAATGGACTTCCTGTTCCAATATTTGAATTTTGTTACGCATTTCAGAATTTTCAGATTTTATGCTTATCATTTCTTGTTGAATTTTTTCGTATTGGATGTTCAGATTTTCTGTTGCAAGCTTCACGTTGAGAATTCCATCTTTTATTTCGTTACATCTGGTGTTTATTTGAGAGGTGTCAGAATTTTGAATTTGAGCAAAATCTTTCATGAAAGCCATCATTTCTTTGCGAAATAAGTTCAGTTGAATGCTTATATCGATGTCAGGTTCACGGTCCTTTCTCTTCCTTGTATTAACAAAATTATCTTCCAACGACAGTGAATACAAATCTGGGTTTGAATGATGAGATGCATTTCCGCTACTGCTTGTGCCTTCACGATGTGGCGAGGTCATGACTGGTTTCGGGTACTTTGCAAGCGCTACGCCGGCGCGATAAGGATAGTTGAATGCGTCGCTTGCCGGTGGTAACAGAACGTCGTATCCACTTATCTTACGCTCTTTGAAAAACAACTTCAAGTATAGACGACACACGGCGTATTTTAAATTGGCACAAAATTAAACACTTTTATTATAATTATTTAAAACCAAACGCACGTCTACTGTGGACGACTGCTGACGCAACTTTTGAATAGTTTTGTCAGATTTTATCGATTCTGAGATTAAAATATCAAACTGCTCATCGGCCCACAGTTTGTGGCGGCGATCAAGTAATCTGCTGATATCTTTGGCCTGTTTAATGTTTTTGTCCCTTTGTAGCAATACGGCAGTGTAAATTAGTAATCGTTCTGTTCTGAGGGATAATTTAGCTTGGTTAGGTGTTCTATTTCATCGGCAAGTGTATGCACGAATTTTCTGCTTGTTGTGCCAAAAGGGAGATCGTAAAGTTTTCCATGAAGTGAGCATATGTCGTTCCATCTTTTTTGCCATATACCTGTCTTCGATCCTGTGTTGTTAAGGTAGGGCGACCCATATGCTTCTTCTAGTGGTGATGCAAAAGGCGAGTGTTGAGTGGAGGCTTGTTGATGCGAAGAGGACAGCTCACCATGGGCGGCACGTATGTGATGTTGCAGGCCGTTTCTTTTAAAGGTTTTGGAACAGGTCGGATAGGTTTCTTGATTGCTTGTATTGACTGCGGTCGTATTCATTTCTTCAAAACACAATTTTGTCGGGGGCTTTCAACATGTTGTCATTAGGTATGAATGTTGATATTTTTGTTTTACGGTAATTTCGAATGGAGTAAACACTTTCACTATATATTTAGATATTCTGGTGTATTTTAAGAGTGTTTTTGTGTTGTATATTGCAGAGATGTGAATTATTTGAAAGAAATGTATTTGGATTTTCAAAACAGAGGGTGACAGTGGCATTATGTGCCTTAAAATAGAAATCAATATTCACCGAGTATTTTAATTTCCGTTTGAGCTTAACTGGTCTTTTGCTTTTATAAATAAATATCGAATATATTTATTGCACGTTTAATATCGAAAGTACGATTCTATGAAAGTCTTAAGACGGGAATACACACGCCTTTAGCTGGCACACTTGCAGAACAGCTCCTTGCACGTGCCACCTATTGTCCACTAGGATTTGCTCCCGGTACTCGTTTTCTATACAAATCCAGTACCGGAACCGGGAATTCCGGGAATATATATATACTTTTCCTATAACTTTTGTATATATGTATCTATAGTATCTACCTTTCTCGTATCTTGTTGTACATGTTGCCGCATTTGTCTACCTCTTTTCACTTCTTCTCTCATCTACTCAAAGGTTAACTGGAAGAGATCCCTTAAAGGGATAAGTTCGCCTTTGTACTTACGTTTTCCTATTATTGTATTGTTTTGACTGGTTTTTGTACAATAAAGAGTTTTTACATTTTTACATTCCCGGTTCTCGCCATACAAAATCAGAACCGGGAGCATTCCCTATTGTCCACTTCTTGTACGAACGCATGCGTAGAGCGTGTCTTTAGTAAACTGAAGCGTGTGAAAACAGAGTCCAGGGCACGTTTAAATACATCGACAATTGTGTTCTTATGAGCGTAGGGGTCACAAACGCAGGAGGTTTAAAAAAGTTTGAACCCTCGCCCAGCATGCTCAAAACTAAAATTAAATATTAAAAATGCCTGTCAGTGCACAACTATCTGTCGCGCAACACAGAAAGTAAAAACGAAAAAAACATACATTACATTAGCATCATACAAACAAACGACAGCCGATATCTCTCGCTCGCTGTTAGTCTAGTGTCCAAGCAGGCTCCGATATCAGACTGGCTGGGCAATGACGAACAACTTTGACGCTGCTATGATGCTGGTAATCTTTAAATTTACTTGTCCGTGCATGCATATTATAACAGTACCTAGAGTGAAGAGTCAAACCAATCAGTCCAATCAGTCAAACAAACCAATTTGTATTTACGTAAACACATTGCCTGAGTCAACTCAGGCAATGTGTTTACGTAAATACAAAATTTGACATATCTTATTTTGACTTACAAATAAATGACTAATATTATGTTTTTCTTAATGGACCTTTACTTAACATAACTGACATAAATTTTATGTCAGTTATGTTAAGTAAAGTTTAGTTTAATATTAATACACACATCAAAGGCTTTCTCATAATATGTACGCATGAGGATGAGGATTGAAAATGAACATACGTACCTACCTACTCGTATTTACAGTTCAATTGAAAAAGATCATTAAAATTATAATTAAAACATAATATTAACAATGTATACTCGTAATTATATAAGGTCGTTTTTTTTTGTAAAAACTCTTCAATTAAGCTATCTGTCATGTCATAAAGTAGAGATTTGTCATTTTTGGTCATCAACTATATTCCAATTTTGTTTCCGTCGCATTATAATAATAATAATAATAAAAAACAACAACCGCTGACAATGACAGACGTCTTGTAATCAAATTTTGCTAAAAATATATTTTTATACGTGTTATTTTGCCTAAACTTGGTCAAATTTAATTTAAAGTGATCCCTAATATAACCCCAAGATGTGGAATACCAACATACTCGAGTTGAAATGCAATTACGGATCACGAACGTACAAAACACAGCACGTTGACAGCTTGTGCTCAAACCTGATCTAGGCGAAACACGTATATGGTTGCATAGCATGATAACGAGAAGTCGGACAAAAGCGGAATCCACCAACGCACGCCCACCATCCGCGCCCGCCTCGTCAGTCTCCTCGCCATCGTTGTCGGGCGATAAGTACGCTACTGCGCCCGACACCAGCGAGTCGAGCGACGAGTGCGGGCCGCCGCCGCCGCCGCCACGACCACCTGCGCGACGGGGACGGCCACCGCTGCCGGCACGCTTGGGGCTTGCGGGACATCCTGCCCCGCCCAGGGCCCCCGCTGCCGGTGGTATAGTGCGTCGCATGCAATGGACTTCATCCATTAATGAGAACGTCATGCGCGCCTATTATGGGGCTACAGAGGGGGGAACTAATCTGTGCGCGTATCGTGACCGGATACTTCCTCTGTTTCAGCTCCTTGAACCAACCATCAACGTGACTGCGCAACGACTATCGGATCAGGTCCGAGTCATCCAGCGGGATAAACGGTTGGATGACTCGACACTTGATCGGCTCCGCCTGGAGGCTCTCTCTGCTCACGCGGCCTCCATCTCGACGCGGGATCCACCCGCCACGTCGCCGGATCCGATGCCCGCACCCGACCTGGCATCGGGGGCGCCGCGGGTTGATTCCAGTGTCGATGAGGAGGAGATCGCGAATCAGAGTGTGAGTAGTACAGCCAATGAGCAACTGAGGAGGACTTTGGAAGAGGTAATTACGCAGTATCGCTCCACAAACATCCCTAGGCCACGATTACCACGCTTACCTATGAATAGACACAATCTAGCGCTAATGGGAGCCCTAAATGATTTGCTAGATCCATTCCTGCGGACTAGTAAAGACTTAGATGATACGCACTCGATCATGTACTGCGGGGCCATCGCGGCGTGCCGTGTTGCTCGAGTCAAGTTTCCGGACGCTGAACGTGCACCTAGGACCGCCGGGGGTATCCCCGCATGGCAGGTGCGGATCGAGCGTCGTATCAACTCATTTAGGACTCTCATTGCAAAGCTGATCTGCTTCAGGGGGGGCAATAACCGCCCCCGAGTAATGCGCTTTGTGCACCAGGCGTTCGCGGGGACGGATATCGAGCCCCGCGACTACATGGCCAATGTCATAGAGCGCATCGACTTTCTGAAGCAGAAAGTTTATGCATGGGCAAGCCGTATTCGCCGTTACAGAGAGCGTGTGGACCGATTCAAGCAGAATCGTCTTTTCCAAAGTGACCAAAGGAAGGTATACCGAAGGTGGGAGGAAACTGACCCCCGTGTGTCCGATATGCGACTGCCGGATGCTACTGCCATGACTGATTTCTGGCGTAGCATCTGGTCGGCGCCCGTTGAACACACGGAGGGCGAGTGGATGAGTGTTGTTGAACGTGGGTGTGAGTCCATCGAACCAATGGGGGCTATCACCATCAGCCCCGCCGACGTAAGTTGTGCAATCCGTACGGCCCAGAACTGGAAAAGTCCTGGCCCGGATGGGTTGCACAACTTCTGGCTAAAATGGTTTCGATGCTCGCACTCGCGGCTGGCAACACAATTTCAACAAGCCCTTGAACTTGGCTCCCTCCCGCCTTCCTTAACAACTGGTGTAACCTTCCTGCTCTATAAGTCCGGTAGTACCACGGAAGCGAAGAACTACCGACCCATCACGTGCTTGCCTACGCTCTACAAGCTTCTTACATCCATTTTGAGAGCAAAAATAAACGCGCACATGGTCGCAAACAACATTTTGGTCTCCGCTCAAAATGGATGTAGGGTTGGGTCCCGTGGTACTAAAGAGCTCCTCCTCATAGACATGACCATTTGCCAAAGAGTCCGGCGGAACAGAGGGGCCCTCTCGTCCGCTTGGATTGACTACAAGAAGGCCTATGATTCGGTGCCTCATTCATGGCTGAAGAGGATCTTGGAGCTGTATAAAATTGATGCAGCTTTAAGATCCTTCCTTGGCGCGTGTATGAGGCAGTGGACCACAGTCCTTCGTCAACCAGGAGGCGGGGATGACACCCCTGGCCCGCAGGACTTTATAAGGATTGAGCGAGGAATATTTCAGGGCGACAGTCTGAGTCCCCTGTGGTTCTGCCTAGCTCTAAATCCGCTCAGCAATCTGCTGAAGGATTCGGGGCTAGGTTGCCGGCTTCGGAGAGAGGGTGAAGTCATATCTCACCTTCTGTACATGGACGATCTCAAATTATTTGCACCAAATAACCGAGACTTGTTGGAACTACTGAAGACCACTGAAGTGTTCAGTAGTTCCATCAAGATGGAGTTTGGTGTTGATAAATGTGCAGTTATGCATGTACAGCGGGGGAAAGTAGTAAATTCAACAAATCTACAGCTTTCTGAGACAATGACGTTCAGATCTATCTCTGAATCAGAAACCTACAAATACCTTGGTATGTCACAGTCTTTGGGCATTGAGGATGTGGGTATTAAACAGGCGTTGAAGGAGCGCTTCTTCGGTCGGCTGACAAAAGTACTTAATAGTCTTCTGTCAGGTGGCAACAAGGTGCGTGCCTTCAATGCCTGGGTGATGCCCCTACTCACATACTCCTTTGGCATACTAAGGTGGACACAGACCGAGCTGGATGCCCTGGATCGGAGAGTCCGTCTATTGCTCACCACACACCGTATGCTTCACCCGCGCTCGTCTGTTATGAGATTGTACATCCCACGGAAGTGTGGAGGTCGGGGCTTTTTAAACGCCAAAAATCTCCACAACCGTGAGGTGTACAATCTCAGGAATTATTTCCTTAACAACGAGTGTGAGATGCATCGTGATGTGGTGGCAGTAGATAAGGGTCTCACGCCGCTCTCCTTGGCAAACGAGAACTGGCGCAAACCTGTGGTGCTAAGCACCGAGGATCGCAGGGCGGTATGGAAGAGCAAGGAGCTACACGGGCGGTTCTACAGGGCCCTCACGGGACCCGACGTAGACCTGCTCGCGTCGGTGACCTGGTTACGATTCGGGGACCTCTTTGGAGAAACCGAAGGTTTTGCCTGTGCAATTGCGGACGAAGTTATCATGACGAATAACTACCGGAGATATATCCTGAAGGACGGTACGGTCGACATTTGTCGGGCATGCCGCCGTCCCGGAGAGTCACTCAGGCATATCATCTCCGGTTGTTCTCATCTTGCTAACGGCGAGTACTTGCACAGACATAACCTCGTAGCCAGGATTATACACCAACAGCTTGCTCTCCTATATGGTCTTGTGGACCACGAAGTGCCGTACTACAAGTACACACCTACACCAGTTCTCGAAAATGGTCGTGCCACGCTCTATTGGGATCGATCTATTATCACGGACAGGACTATTGTAGCCAATAAGCCTGATATCGTGGTAATAGATCGACCGCAACGCCGGGCCATGCTCGTCGACATCACCGTCCCATGTGACGAGAACCTCGTGAAGGCCGAGAAGGACAAGTCCAGCAAGTACCTAGACTTGGCTCACGAGGTAACCGCCATGTGGGAGGTTGATTCGGCGATCATTGTACCGATAGTTGTTTCTGCGAACGGTCTCATAGCGAAGAGTCTAGACCAACATCTAGAGAGACTTTCGCTACGGGGTTGTGGTTGGATCAAGGGTCAGATTCAGAAGGCGGTTATCCTGGACACGGCGCGCATAGTCCGAAGGTTCCTCTCTCTGCGGCCCTGACCACCGGCAGCCTGGGCCTTGCTCCGTTGCCGGGGGCACCCTAGGTTAGGTTTTTTATAATGTTTTTATTGTTTTTGTATGTTTTAGATGTATTTTTATATTTTACTTTTGTAAAAATATTATAAAATGACCTAGCCTAAGAAAAAAGAATAATAAAGAGAATAATAATAATAAATAATAAATACTCTTTATTGCACACCTCATACAGTTACAAGCACAAATTTTACAATTAGATAAATTTAGGAAACCATTCCATTCATTCGGTTTTCATTATATTGAAAACCGTTCTTTTTCAGATTACACACCGTCCGAAATTGGAATGACGCGCTGGCAACACTGCTGTTTGGTTTTGGAAAGTTTTATTATTCATTAGTGACACTATTTTATTGAATTATGTAATAAAGTGCATTTTAAAAGGACAAAAAAATGCAAAAATTAACCATGTGTTCCTGCATCCTGTGTTTGCGAGTGACTCAAGTATATTTCCTTAACGGATTTAGATGAAAAAAAAAGAAGGTGAATCCGTGAAAACCTTACTACAGAATTAATAAAATCTGAATAAAAGTGTTTCGTTGCCTATTAAATCAAGATAGAGGTATCTAAAACACACACAAAAGAAATACGAAAACACGTTAAATTTGAGGTTATGTAAAGAAGTAAAATTGTTAGTGGTTAATTTTCAAGAATGTGCAGACTTCCACCCTCTGGAGCACGTATTCCATGTTAAAAATAATGATAATTAAACGAAACTAACAATTTTGAAGGCCGGTAACCAAAAAGTTTAAGGTTCTGACTGCAAATAATATTACAACTTTCTAAAAGACAGCACTTGATCGCAGTTTCTGCTCTTGAAAGTAAGTAAATTTACTAATTTTATGCTTACAATGCCTGCAATCAGTTTTAATTTTTTTTTTTACTAAAGATAGGTAATATGGGGTATTCTAACACAATGACAGCAACAACTATTTAAAACGGGGTATTTACCATGCGTAAATAGTTTTTGTAATGTTAATGACCATGTTAGCTTAAAATCGTATATGACAGCAATAACATCTGCCAAATTTATTTTATAACCTAGCAATGATTCTGTTATGTTTATCTATATTTAGAATCAATACATCTTTGTCACTGTAAATGTTAAATATTAAAGGCTAGTTTTGGAAACTCATCAGCGAGTCCATCCACAACACTTGATTTAAGCGAATTGCATGGCACAATTGGCACATTTTAAATGTTTCCCTTTTGGAATGTAAATAACTTAGCCATAGTTATTAGATATTAATATAGTGATCAGTGTCAACAATACTAATCAATTATTGTTAAAAAATATTTTGTTATAGGTTGTTCTTTTCTTATGGGATTAGCTGTGCATGACGAAGAAATAAACTATGGACTACTGACTTCTGACAATGTCAAAGATCAGCATCACCCTTATCAGGATTTTTTTCTGATGAAAAATCAAGACCAACTTCACTTTTGCTAAGATGCTCTTTAAACATAAAACTAAGACCAGGTTCACCTGATGCGCAAACTTCTGATAAAATACCAAGAGCGGCTCCACCTATGCCAGGAGGCACACTAAGCACATAAAAAGTTAAAATAAATATGATCCGCCAATGAACATCTTTTATTTTATTCTAAAGTGATGTGAAAAGCAGTATGTGTCACATAGGAGCAAAATTATTTTCACCTTGGGCGTTAATACTTGAATCCCTCACTACGCTCAGGAGTCTATCATAGACTCCATCGCTTCGTTTGGGATTCAAAGTACGCCCTCGCCGTAAATATTTCATTTTGCACTCTTCTTACACAATCTACTATACCCAACCTAGGGTGGAAAGTAATTTTTGTTTCACTTACGATAAGCAACGGAGAATAAGCTTTATGCTATATTAAGTAGACCTAGTGTCTGTACCTCCATTCATTCATGGTGTTACAGACACCCATAGCCTAATTATACAGGTCAGTTAAATTTTTGACACCTCGTGACGTCAGTGACCACACTGACGTCATCAGGGAACGATGCGGTTCTTAAACTTTTATAATAAGGAAAATTATTTAATAGAGGATTACCTCTATTATTAGTAATTATACTAGACATTATAATAAGAATGCAAATTAAATGCCGTGCCATTAAAAAACAAATCATTGGGTATATCTAAACGACACCATACCAAGGGTGTGCAAGTGTGCATCTCTGTCAAAAAAATTGAGTTTGACATTTAGTATCCGATACGTTTCCTTAAGTGAGAAAGAGAACTTGTCATGCGTTAAGAAGGGACAACATGATTCGTAACGTCAAAGAAGGAGCTCTGTATCAGGGATATTACGGATACTGATTTTTTGACATCCGCGGATGCGGATATTAAAAGGCTCACATCCCTGGAATACGGATGCGGATGTAAGATAAGTACACAAAAAAAACGAAATATTAAAGTTTTGCACTACTCACATCATACAAAGCCCTTCACCCTACAATAGCATTTCAACACTAAAATCAAAACAAAACAAACTCGTCATTTCTTGTTGCTATCCGTCAAGGACATAGAGCTCGATCGACGAATCACGAAAATGTAACAATATTCCGATTGGGTAATGGTGAAATTACCTACGTTACTTTACCTAGCACGTGCGCCGTCGCAGAGACGTTCCTGTACCGACTTGTTCCATATCTGCATTAGAGCGGAATTTAGCTATTCGTAAACAAAAGCGGAAATTGGGCTATGTTAGCAGAAATTTGTCTGTGGCCTCCATACAAAAATTCAGCCTACCATAGACAAATATCCGCTCATAAATATGTTACTAAATACTATTACAATGTAATTCCATTACAATTACAATGTAACATAAAATATTTTAGCGTAATTCCACATTCAGTGCGTTGGTATGAAGTTTTACACGCAGTTACACTACACCAATATTTATTACGAGCAACTATTTTTATATACATTATATATCTATCAAATATTTGGGAATCTCAGTCAAAAATGAAACGGCGTGATAAGTTTAAAAGAAACGGAGATAATACAATATGGCCGTCTGTCAGTGTAATACTCGCCAAATAATTGTATTGCCACAATGTTAAAAAAAAGTCCTCATTAAATTACATGCCGTGAATGAATTGCCAACTAAAAGTATTATATTAAATTACCTAAAATTATACGAAGCTTATTTTAGGTATAAAATAATTAAAAAACACAAAATAAACTTAGTAACGGCACGCTAATATTTTTGAACATGAATAGTGTATTAATAAAACTCCCTGACTGAATTGAAGATGTCAACGAATGGCATCATTATGTGACGTAGGTGAGGTCTTTTCGGACGAGCTGTCAAAAATTTAAATGACCTTTATAATTAGGCTATGACAGACACCTATTGCTATCTCTTTCTGTCTCTTGAAAAAAGCTAGGTATCGGTATTAAAATGTCTGAAACCATAGACAATCTAGTAATTGAATGAAGGAAATGATTGAATAATGGACTCTATAGACTGAATTTGCACCCAATTTATCGGGATTGTAATCAAAAATCGTTTGCAATTTGTTGCAAGGTCTGTAGAGCTCATTACACTGAAACTTTTTAATTGAAAGCAAAATAAAGGCGGGAATAATGGATAAAACAGAAAAGTTGGCTATAGCAAAAGCGGGAATACATGATTAAATATAAATACGGTGTATTTTTTTGGCTAAAATGGCTTCGACAAGTAGTTCTAGTGACATGGACATTGATTAACTCCCTATGAGATAAAAGAGCAGGCAAAAACCGTTGTTAGCAATCTTTTAGATATCTTAAGGCATACCACCATTTCATGAATTGGAGATCCGCTAAAAATGTTATACCCGGCATAACATTACATTTGTCTTTTCCGAATTGTACCAATTTTAAAGTAAATTTTAACGGATTATTCTTAGAATACCATTTATGAAATGTGCGTGTAGTATTTTACTTTCCTTAAAGTCGAAATGAAAAATAGAATGCTTAACTTGGGTGAAATTACCCATTTCACCCTCAAACTATTGGCGCTCTTACTTCGTTCGAGCGCCATAAATATCTCGGATGAAATGGATCCCTTTCCACTCTTGGTTAACAATCTACTATCTGATTATATAGCAGTTTTTTTAAAGAAAACACAGTGTACACAGAACTAGCCCAGTCGCCGCGGTAGGCCGGTTAGGTACATCTCATACTTCTCTGTAGCTGTCGAGTCGCTCCGGCACGCTGCTGTAGAGAGGTTCTAAAGGGCCACCATCATCTGTGACGTAGATAAGTACGCCGCCGCACCTGCTGTGGTAATGGCGGATGGGTTGTTCGAAGAGAAACAACGGGCACACTTCACACGTATATTTCAGTCGACTTAACCTAAATTACAACTGGTTTGACACTTTACAAAATGTTCGCGCATAGCGTATTAGATTTACCGCTCGCGACGCGGATTAAACCTCTATCAGGTCTTCGATGATCGGCGGCGACCTCGGGAAAGGAAAACTAGGCGCTAGGCTTTAGTGCCGGCACGTCCATCCGTGACGGCTGCCAGATGAACAGAGGGAGATGACTGGCGGAGTGAGCGGATCAGCGAGCGCGTTCACTCAACCATTCATTTGATTAGACTTGAATGCATTTCAACTAGAGGTCGCTGATTTGCGTGAACATTCCTTCCCGGCCCAGGGAAAAGGTGAGCTGAAGACCTGAAGTTTACCATAGAGTATATTGAATAGTAGGGTATAGAGCTATCAGTCAGGATTTTCGAATGCTACGCCATCTTTTGATAGTTTTCCGCAACTTTTCATATGTATATACATCTATAGCTACGTATACGGCTATAATAGCGATGGCGGGCTTTTTAAATTGTTAAGGTTTATTAACGCTGCAAAGGTCTGAGCAAACTGAACCAGACCACATCAGGTGTGAACATCTCTCTTATATTTCATCTAAAAACTGCTAACGAAGTTCACACACGGTGTGGTATTAGTTCAGTTTGCCCAGACCATGACTAGGAAAAAAAAACAATAAATTTATTTTTTCTACTTTTTATTATGTTTACATAAGGTTTTTCTATTTTAAATTAAAAGTAAGTATTATATATTAGACACAAACTATTATTTCCATGCTCTATTTTTTCTCCGAGGAATAAAACGACTGTTCAACTGCAAAATTGCTACCTATTCTGCGTATGTGGGTTTATATACTAAAATAACCATCGCATTCAGGAGATTATAGAGTAATTAACTTAAATAAGATATATCTATCTTGTTTTGTATCTGGGAAAAGTAAAAATACACAAATATTCTTTTTTAAACAAAGTAACGGAAGTTACTGTTTCCTTCGTTTTAAATAACAGTTCCTACTCATCTCTCTCATTTCATCTTCTGGGTCAAAGTCCGATAGCGTTCCTTTGAATAATTTATTAGTGTCTTTACACCAGTGATGTAGGAAAAACCTACAAGATAAGTCAATTATTTGATTGGTTAGGGCAGTTTTATGATCTACACATTTTATAAAGTTAAAATCTGTTATAATTTCTAATACATCTTTTAAGTAATTTTTAATATTGCCCATGTCACAGTCCGTTTTTAATAGATTTGTAACCACGTCTTGGATATTAGAAAAACACTCTACTAAAGAGTGAGCGGGTTATGACATAAATGATTTACCTTTGTTATATTCTTTTACCTTTATGTACTGGCTGCTTCTTTCACAATCATAAAGACAATCCTTGCATGACTTGCAATCTTTAAATATAAATTTAGATTTTCTTAGTATGTATCCAGTGACATATTCGATTTGAGCCAGAATTTTAACATTAACTTTTTTATTATTTATTCCTACAAAGACAACCATGTCTTTGTGACCACACTGATATGGTCAATATTAATGTCGTTAGTCGTATGCTGCGGGGCGCGGTAAAATGATGGTTTTTCGAAAAAAATCTTACTTAATGACTTAAACCCGTGCCCTCGGTCTTTTTCATAATTTGTACCCGGAGACTGCAATGAATTTAAATTGTTAATTAACAACGCTGTAAAGGCCACCTCAAATTGTGCACAAGTCGGGTTGATATTTCTTGCACCATGGCTCCGGATACGGCCAAAAAAGTTTTTCAGGGGATCCTGGTTAAAATGGCGCAACCATATTGACTTAATGTAATAATTGTGAAATACCACACTTGCTAAATATTCCAGGTTTTCGAGAGTGCGTAACCAATTTGGCACCGAGAATACGTGACTCTTTTTCCCCTCTGGTGTGACGAACTTCATAGTGCTCAAGACCCTTTTGCTTTTAGTCCAGACACGTCGATGGCTTGATGTGGGTGTGAGCGGGCCCAGTAAGTCTTTTCCTCTCATTCATAAATCCTCCATTCACAAAATCAAACAATTCGTCGAAGAACAGTATCACGTCGGCTGTCTCCTGGCTAGACGGATCTAGTATTCCCTTTTCTGAAATAGAACAATAAACTTAGTGCAAGTCAAAAAAATACCAATAACTTAAGGATAAAAGTCAACACAACTAAAGAAAAACCGGCCAAGAGCCGTTTCGGACCACGCATAATGGAGGGTCACGTAAAATAATTATCAAAAGGTCGTACTATGGAAGAGGTTTTTGGAGCAACTCGATAACGCATTAAGCGTTAATGATCAAAATAATTTTCGTTGAAAGAGTATGCAAAGGTGAATCTCAATTTTTATCACCGCACCACTAACTGCCGGCAGGGTGTTCATCCTCACACCCTGGAGCCGAAGACGTCGCGCACTGTACGGTTTAAGAGGAATTTCCTCCCACGAGCGCTGCGGCAGTGGAATGAACTTCCTGGCGAGGTTTTTCCGGCGGGCTACAGTATGAGGTTCTTCAAAAAACTGGGGTTGCAGGCGTCCATATGCTACGGTAACTGCTTACCATCAGGCGGGCCGTATGCTTGTTTGCTACCGTCGTGGTATAAAAAAAAACTCAATGAGAAGTAGATGACTGTGGAAAGAACAGTCCAACAATAAAACTTGTATCAATTTTTTTTTGCACAAAAAGTAAAATCCACTCCGTATATGTGAAGTCTTCAACTCAAAGGTACATCATTGTCGGTTGTTAATAGTTTATTTCTAAAGAATTTTTATGGCAGTTATACCTTATCGACAACCTACAATGATGTACCTTTGACTTGAAAACATCACATTTTTATCATTGTGCATAGATAGTGACATACATATAGTACAAATCACCTTCCTTTTTTGTTTCATCCTAACACAGCATCCCTCATGCTCACAGGTATTTAAACTAACCTGAGGTTGTTGTAGGTCGAGAAGAGTCGTCGGGAGCCACATTATATAGATTGATATTTTCAACCAGCCGGGCATGGTGTACATCAAAGCTTGTGGGATATTACTCGCAATTAGCAGTGGTGCACTTTGTATGGCAATTCCTGGAAATTATATAAATGGAAATTTTATAAAGGAATATACGTCTTTAATAAAGGGTCTAGCAGGCTAAGCTAACAAGAGTGGCCCCCGCAAGGGATTTGGTTTTAATTTGAGGTGCAGTAGTGGCAGGACCCAAGAACATTGTATGCGTAATATCAGCCTTCGATCTTCTTTTGTTTCAGACTTATTCACTAAAATGTCAAAAAATCAAGGTAATTTTTAAACTGTTATTTTAGCTAAACCAAGCAAGCGAGAGTCACCAAATAAATTCAGAATTAACGAGCATAAAATGGGGTTCATAATACATATTTTTACAGACATTCATTTTTCAAAATGTTTTTAAATGTGTACGTAGTTGACAATTGTGGCTTACCAAGTTTTTTTTTTGATAGTTGTGTCTCCGCGAAAAGCGGCAAAAAAATGAAGCGAAAAAATACTTTTTTTTTTTCATCCAAGTTCAAAGACATGAACGTCTGTAAAAATATGCACTATGAACCGCATTTTATGCTCCTTAATTCTGAAATTATTTGGTTTCTCTCGCTTGCTTGGTTTAGCTAAAATAACAGTTTTAAAATTACCTTGATTTTTTTACATTTTCGTGAATAAGTCTGAAACAAAAGAAGATCGAAGGCTAATATTACGCATACAATGTTCTTAGGTCCTGCCACTACTGCACCTCAAATTACAACCAAATCCCTTGCGGGGGCCACTCTTGTTAGCTTAGCCTGCTAGACCCTTTGGTAATAATAAGTAAAACGTCAAGTATAGATTTAAATTCTTTTTTTAATTGTAATAAATGAAACTGCTTTTAAATAATATTTTTGTTAATGACAAAGCTTCTCCATGAAAAAATATGTTAATAAAACTTTAACGGCATATTTTTAATACATTATTCAGGTCACATGTGTCAAAAATCCTTTGAAAGTACATAATATTTTGTGGTCTTTTAAAGTTATGTTCCCCGGCATCCCCTGTCCAAGAGCAGACCTCAATACAGTGGGACCAGGTTGATTTGTATAAGATTGTCTCACAGTATTTATTTATAACTAATTTACATAAAAAGTGACATACATACAGTATAGATCACTTTCCTATTTTTTTGCTTTATCCTTGCACAGCATTCTCCATGCTCACAGGTATTTAAACTAACCTGAGCTTGTTGGCTGAGAAGTGTCGTCAGTAGCCACATTATTCAGGTTCCTATTTTCAACCAGCGGGGCATGGTGTACATCTTGCAAAGCTTGTTGGATATTACTTACGGGTGCAGCGGTGCACTTTGCATAGCAATTCCTGAAAATTATATAAATGGAAATATATATCATTATTTATAAATATTTGACCTAATAAATTTAGAAAAATGATTTAAAAAAAGTTTTTTTACTAAGTAAATTTGTAATAAATTAAATATCCTTAAAATTATATTTTTATGAATAGCAAAGGTTCTCTATAAAAAAATATGTTTTATAAAACTTGAACTGCATATTTTCAATATATTTTAGGTCACATGTGTGATCATATGAAAGTACATATTTTGTGCAGTACTGAAAGTAATGTTTCTCTGTACAAAAGCAGAACATGATACCTTATTTTATATACACAGAATCAAACAGAAATTATACTAATTTGTGTGTGCTTATGTGTGTTTGTTGTAACTTTAATTGTTTAGTCATGTAGATATCAAGATATTTTGGTTGTTACCACTACGAAAGTCCCACATAACATTACCTCTAAATGGCTCATTAATTCACAGTACCAGTGTGCAATAATAATTAATTTGTACCTTCTTACCTTTTAAATAAAGTGTAGGAACCGCAACATTACTGAGACGACCACTTCGAGTCATATATTTTTCTTCAAAGTGAACGTGACACACTTTTCGGTAGTCATGTACAAATTGGTTGTCCAAGGATAACACATCGCCCAGAATACAGTACATCCAAGTACGGAACCTGTCAGGCTCATTAACTGGGCTAGGAAATTTGTGGAGAATCACATTATCTGACCCTGAAAAAATACCATATACAATTACACTAACACTGGTGTTGATATAAGATCTATTATTGATTTTTAAACACCAATATAAAGTGACATAAACAAAAACACCACATATAAACCCTAAGAAACTGAGGGAACCCATAAAAATCGAAGTAATTATTATAAACACCACGCATTGACGATAAATGATGACAGTGGTTCAGGTCGGAAAATAAATGTTAATTAAATAGTATGCAATTATAATGATTGCCTACTATTTTGCCATATTTATAATACAGGCCAAAGTTTCAATATGAAGTATACCTTTAAATGAACAAAGACTAATGGATTCAGAGTTCCATATTTATACTTTAGGATGTAGACGTCTATATTATTGTGTAACAGTTAAAATTTAATAAGAGTATCTAATATGAAATCTATATTATTGTGTAACAGTTAAAATTTAATAAGAGTATCTAATATGAAAATATGAATACTTACGCGTTTTACCACAATTAGGTACACAACACATCGCACTCTTTCGAACCATTGTCACTTTTAACCATACAAGCAGAATATCAAAGTCCATTGAGCACACCAGGTATATTCACATAAAAGCAGAGTTATAGGAGTCCAGGGCAAGCACAGTCGTATTGTAAAATCACAAGAAAATCATAAAAGAACACTTTCAAGCATCGAGGATTTCAAGAAAGTATACGTCTTGAAATAAAAACATTATGGCGGGTCTAGCAAAAAAACGTTCCATTTCGTCCAAACTTTTCTAGAAAATATGTTTAGTTGACGTTATTAAAATAGACTCATTTATAGAAAAACATTAAATTTTTTTTTTTTAGATAAATGGATTAGACAAATATTTTGAAACGCCATTAATCAAAAAATACAAGAGTTTTGTTCATTTTTTATTTTGTAAATTGCGTGTAACTAAGAAGGTGCCAGTGGCTCAAATTCATAGAATTTGTTTCCAGCGCCATCTGTATTTTCCTTACCAAAGCCTATCCGAGTACGGCGCTTGTATATACATGTAATACTTTGTTCGAAGTGAAAACACCGTAAAGTTTACATCGCTACGATCTAGCATAAACAAGAGATATGAAAACAAACAATTATTAACAAAAATAATGTTACATGAGTTGTCTACAGCATAAGTAATCTGTGACCACCCAGTACACTTGCACTCAATAACATTCCAACATAATATCAAAATATGAATTCATGAAAGTTTAACAACAATGGTATGCTACTTACTAAATTAGTTACATGGTTTCCCGAGGAAACAGTGGTACATAGGTCAAGATAATTAGTACTAATTGCTACAGTTTAAACCACAATTTATAGTGGTTAATTTACAAGAGCTACTCAAATAATTAAAGCTCCATAGGTAATTTACATAATTAGACAACGGGGCGGACAAGTTCGCCTATCTGTGTTTTCAGCTTTACAGACCTGAAGACTCCGTCGGAGCCTTTGAAAACTTGGGTGACCCTACCTCGACGCCATTGTAGAGGCGGGGCATTTTCGTCCTTTATTAAGACTAAATCGTTTAATGCTACATTATTTGTTACGGGCTTGCAAATTATTTAAATATTCTAAGTGATACCTAGCCCAAAATTTTTGAATTACAGCCTGAATAAATTGAAAATGCGACAGCCGTGACACATTCGTGTCCTTCCAGGAAGGTTCAGGTAATGACACCAAAGGTTGACCTATCAAAAAATGACCTGGGCTGAGAACTTCCAGGTCACAAGGATCCTCTGACATTGGAACCAGCGCTCTAGAGTTGAGGATAGCTTCCGCCCTGCAGAATACCGTCTGCAGACCTTCAAAGGTCAGGATACGGTCCCCAATCTCTCGTTTAAGCAAGTTCTTGCTACTCTTGACCGCTGCTTCCACTAGGCCAGACATGTGAGGGGCACCGAAGGGATTGAACTCCCAGCGGACGCCTTGGCGACGAAACTCATCCTCTAGGATGGTTTCGTTGTCAAGCAAGAACTGGTTAACCTCTCGGAGGTATGAGCTAGCAGATTTAAAATTGGTACCTTGGTCACTCCGGACGAGGGCGGGCAGCCCACGTCGACTCACAAACCGTGTGAACGCAGCGATGAATGCCTCGGTGCTCAGCGACGAGACGACCTCGAGGTGGACCGCCTTGGTACCTAGACATACAAAAACACACAGGTAAGCTTTAACAGATTTAGCATTTCTGAGATGGCTACTTTTAACCAAGTAGGGGCCAGCGAAATCCGTCGCTACGCCGGAAAATGGACGCGTCGCCGTGACGCGGTCCGCGGGCAGATCAGCCATGAAAGGCGCCTGATCTGTCGCGTTGAATCTGAAACATGACATACAACCCCTGATGACACGTGACACCTGACGCCGTGCTGACGGAATCCAGTATCGTTGTCTAAGTATATTGATCAGGGCACTTGTCGAAGCATGACAATAGATCCGGTGATAGTGCTCCATCAATAATTGTGACCATCGGTGGTCCTTAGGTATAAGCATTGGGTGCTTTGCGTCATAACGTAAGCTTGAATTACGTAATCTGCCTCCGACTCGAATGAAATGATTATCGTCCACGAAGACGCTCAACTTCTGAAGTGATTTGCATACCAACTTTCCTTTTTTCAGTAAGATGACTTCATCTTGGTATGCATCCAACTGAACCTTCTTGACCCAGTGATCCATTGCTGCACGATTTTCCTCGATAGTAAGGTTCTGTTTTAAATTTCGTTGCTGCTTCGGCAAACGAATATCCCTGCAAAAGAATATTCCTCAAAACGTACGACGTCACGTTTATGAGTTTACTATACGAGCTGACTCTCGACAGTAATAAGTCCTCCCATGTCTGCTCTTCATTGGCGACATGAACCAGCTGCTTGAACCCTGGCAGCTCCGGTGACATGGTGACCGGCAACGTTGGCCACTGTAACTCCTCCTTGAGTAGCCATTCCGGCGACCACCACAACTTGCATTTGATGAGCCCCTTCGCTGTAGCACCTCGGGACGCGACGTCGGCCGGGTTGGACTCACCTCGGACATAGCGCCATGTCATTGGTCGCTTCGACTGTTGAATATCCTGTACTCGGTTACATTCAAATGTCTGGAGCAGATGTGGTTTTGTGTTAAGCCAACACAACGTGATTTGGCTATCAGACCACGCATTTATGCTATCAATCTCGATTTTGTCTTCATAGGCCGCTGCAACATGATTTAAGAGTTTACAGACCATATGAGCTGCGTTCAACTCATTCTTCGGAATGGTTTGTTTGACTTTCTTAGAGGCCACTCGTGTCTTAGCTAGGACTAACCGTACCATGACGTTCCCAGACGTGTCCTTTGTCCGAAGGTACACGCACGCTCCATAGCCCTGCTCCGAGGCATCTCCAAACCCGTGGAGTGAGTAGGAGGCAGATCCTGGTAACGCGACGCAACGAGGGATATGTAATTGAGACAAATGGTTTAAATCCTGAACCAACTCGTTCCACTGAACCTCCTGAGTATCCAGGAGCGGTTCATCCCACGTCATTCCATCGGTAAATAATGACTGCATGAACAGCTTGAATCTGTAGACAATCGGTGCGCAGTACCCGCACGGATCATAAAGCCTAGCTATAGTACTTAAAACGCTTCGCTTCGTTACCGCCTGCCCCAACGGTACATTGACCTGATACGACATGGTGTCGTGCACCGGGTTCCACTGTATTCCCAATACTACAATAATAATGATGCGGAACACAGTAGTGCTCAGTCAAACTGGTAACTGGATTTAGACATGTGTCCTAGCGACTCATATTCCCGCATGAAATCCTTATATTTCTCAGCAAATGATTTCTTAACTATCGAACACCCGGCTCCGGTGTCTAACAGTGCCCTTGCCATAATATATAATTGCCTTGGCCTGACCTTACCATGACAATAACAGTAGGGCTGACCCGGATCGATGGCATCATCATCCGAGGTTCTTGTGGTACATCAGCAGTAGCCTTATTTCAAGAACGGCGCTCAGGGCTGCCTCGAGTGCCGAAACGTAGGCTGTGGAAAGACTCCAGCGCCTGGCGGGCCCTCGTTCCCACCGGAGGGCGCGGGATGTGACCAGCAGTCATCAATTGAGCTGGCTGGACCTGTTGTGGAGGAGGCGACCTAGTCTCTTCTCTCCACCTTGGCGGGCTCGTATGGGGTTGTTGAGCTCGCTGCGCCCAAGACCCTTGTGGCGGGGTCGACACCCTGTGTCGTGGTGGGGACCTACGCTATGGTGTACTTACCCTTCTGGTAGGTGGGACCAGGGTTCGCTCATGGACCCTGTGCACCTGTTCCGCAGCTTCCGCTCCCTCCCTGCACAACAACGGGCTATGCGACCCTGATTGGCACGCACCGCACCAATTACGAGCCATACACTCTCTCGCGTAATGAGAGCGAAGGCATTTAAAGCACGCCCCATTCTTCCTGACCCAGGTTTTCATCTCCGAAACAGCCAGACTCGAGAAGGATGGACATGTATATATAGAGTGTGTACTACTGGAACAGTATGTGCACAGCCCTTTAGACCGACTCACCTGATCAGCTTCTTCCAGCTCCGCAGCCAGAACACGTGGAGGGGACGCTCTGCCGCGCCCTCCCTTGGTCGGTGACTGCCGTCCCACCGGTGCTCTTCCCGCTGCCGCAGTGGGAACCACCTGCTGCACCCGACACTGCTCATCCAGCAGCGCCAGCAGCTGATTGAGCGTTGGCAGGACTTGAGGATCCGTGCCACAGCGTTCCTCAAATAGGGCTTTGATGCGAATAGGCAGCTTCTGTAACATCATGTAAACAACTAAATACGACCACTCAGAAACCGGCTACTTCAACTTTTCTAGGGCCTGAATCGACTCGCGCAGAGGATCATAAAACTGTGTTCGCAAATTTATATTCGGGCCCCCGACATTGGGCAGATTGACTATCCGCACAATGAAGGTGTCCACAAGCTGTCGGGAGTTATGGTACCTTTTCTTAAGAAGATCCAATGCCACCGAGTAGCTTGCGCCATCCACAGGTAAGTGTTGTACTACCGTCAAAGCCTCAGCATGCAACGACGTTCGGAGGTAATAGTTTTCTCGGCATCAGACAGTGGACCTGCGTCCACTAATGCCATAAAAAGGTCATAGAATGACATCCATTCTGTCATATCCCCGCCATATGTTGGCAGTTGTACCAAAGGCAACTTAACCTTACTGTGATACTTCGCTGCACCAGCTGTCTGTCCTGACTCCTCACCTGATGCCTCATCCAGTTGGATAAGAAGTCGGTTGATCTCGGCGAACTGCTCCTGGTACTTGAGACGTTCCGCCTTTGTTAGTTCCGTATCGCTTGTCAGCACCGCCTCATAGGCCGTGATATATGTTTTATACACCTGATCGAAATGCCGCTTGGCTACCGCTGTCGCTGAAGACCCGGACCTGGCAGCCACCGTGCCAGCGTAATCAATAAGCATTTGATACCTCGTTCCCAGCTGTACTTTAGCCTTGAGCGACATGTTGTCAATAGATATTAACTTACCTGGTAAAACACAAATATTTCACAGCGCCACGCGTATTTTCAATTAATCACCTACATGTGAGTATTTACTAACCAATTCCAAGCTATATTCTAACCAATTTAATCTAATCCTAAGTATTTTCACTTAATATTAGTTGAGAAATCTATCACAGGTAGCACCACGACTTGACGTTTGTCAAGTGAAGTTCAATGTCACAGACAACTAAAGTCTAAGATGGTCGCCACGACGTCCGACGATGGTCCGGATCGACGTTACACACGTTCCTACCATTCAGTTCGTTCACTCAGCACAAAACCGGTAAACGTCAACCGGATGTAGTACCTCACTATGGCGACCTCCAAATGTCCCCACAATGACACGTTTCACGTTGCTTGGAATGTTTATTACGTAATCGCGCACTGAATTTATTCGCAATCGCGCACCGTATTCACACAAATGAATGCCAACGACTGCAACGATTGCCGTGGCGCGATTCTTGGCCCTGGATTGCTACAATCTTGCCCCAATCACGGGATTTTATTTTATATTTTCCCAAATCACGGGTTTTGTTATTGTCGTGCGGTTGTTCCCTCCCATGGGTCACACCAAAATGTCCGCAGAACTAGCCCAGTCGCCGCGGTAGGCCGGTTAAGTAATTCGCATACTTCTCTGGTAGCAGTCGAGTCGCTCCGGCCCGAAGCAGAAGAGAGGTTCCAAGGGCCACCATCATCTGTGACGTAGATGAGTACGCCGCCTCGCCGGCTGCGGTAATGGCGGATGGGTTTCGAAGAGAAACAACGAGCACTCTTTACACGTATATTTCTCTCGACTTAACCTAAATTACAATGGTTTTACACTTAACAAAATGTTCTCGTGGTGAATTAGATTACCGCTCGCGACGCGGATTAGACCCCGTTGGTCGGCGGCGACCTCGGTCAAGAAAACTAGCCGCTAGGCTTTAAATGACAGCGCGTCCGTCCTAGACGAAGGCCAGATGAACAGAGAGAGGCAGATGACAGGCGGAGTGAATGGATCCGCGGGATCGCATTCACTCAGCCATTCATTGAGTAAAGGACAATGGGCAAATTTGTATGGGCACTGTCCCCACCCACCAACAGAAACGAAACATGTCTCATTTAATAGATCTTGGCAACCTGATGATTTGTTATTATGACGAGGATTGCCCTTTGTAAAACCGTATTTTGTTTATATATATATATACTTCACATACATATATTTAGGACAGACATCTTCAATTTTCTTTAAGAGTTTTGGCTAAAAATATTAATAATTTTAAGTTAACACTGATAATATGTATCATATGTTAAGTAGTATTGTAGATCTAATAATATATAGCTCTATAAGCGAATTTTTGTTTTCCTTTTTTTTAACCAACTTCAAAAATAAAAGGAGGTTCTCAAATCGTCTGTATTTTTTTTAAAGAAATGTTGTTGTTTATTATTGCTAGTAATATAATGTTTCTGTAACCTTCTACTTGTAACTTTCAAAGAATTTAACAAAATATATATGAAAACAAAATACGGTTTTCCAAGAAAAACCCCATACATATGGTGATCCTCGTCATAGTAAAAAATCATCCGGTTGACACGATCTACTAAATGAGACATGTTTCGTTTCTGTTGGTGGGTGGGGACATTTTGCCCATGGTCCTTTGAATGCATTTAAACTAGATGTCGCTGATTTGCGTGAACATAGTGGGTCATAAAACTCCGATCTGAGGGATGCGCTCACATATGACAGTGAAGGCAGGCTCATGATCCTTGCGATGAATGTATCCAGCAATAAACGGTTATTTTGGTACCTGGTCTGCAACAGATTCCAGGCCACCGAGTAACTCGGCCCGTCCATGGGCAGATGGCAAACGACGCTCAGGGCCTCGCCCTGCAATGACGATTTCAGGTAATAATGTTTCTCGGCGTCCGAGATATCACGAGTATCCACCAATGATTGGAATAAATCATTGAAGGACAGCCACTCCTGCAGGTTTCCGGAAAACACGGGTAGCTGTACCGCAGGGAGTTTGACTTTACCTGGTTGAACGCGACGTGTTGCTACTATGGCTCCCTGCTCCTCCATCGAAGCCTATTCTATTTGAAAGAGGAGCCGGTTTATCTCGCTGAAGCTCTCTTGCTACTGTAATAGCTCTTGCAGTAAAACACTTCTATAATTGCATTAACACGTTTAATTTTGAAGATAAAGTAAATTATTTAAAATTAGCAACAATAATCAGAATATTTAAAATTAGCACTTCACATAAAAATGACGATAACGGTATCTATATAAAGATATTTCGCATTCAATAACTTCCTTAGTGGTTAGAATGTAATTAAATTACAATAATCAGAATATTTAAAATTAGCACTTCACATAAAAATTACGATAACGGTATCTATATAAAGATATTTCACATTCAATAACTTCCTTAGTGGTTAGAATGTAATTAAGTTACAATAATCAGAATATATAATATTAGCACTTCACATAAAAATGACGATAACTGTATCTCCATCTAAGGATATTTCACATTCAATGGTTACCTTAGTATCGTAAACGTCTACTTTCCGCACAAAAGGAAAATAAAAAGGATGGAGTACTAGCAAAACTGGTAAGTACAAATAAAGACTCGGCTGGTAATTTGGCTGCAGGAAAATAATGGATTAATGAGGCGGGTGATATGGATGGTGACAGATGATTCGCTGGCTGAACGTAGCCTAAATTAAAGAGCCAGGTCTTTGTACGCCCGTCAAACGAGGCAATTAGAATTTTGGGAATTTTTTAGCAAAACAACAAAAAAAAGCTATTATGGCACAAAAACACTGGATACAAAAAAAGGAATCAGATTTATAACGTTTTTAAAAAATTGTAAATAATATGATATTATCGAAAGACAGGATGGCTAAAACTGTAGTTGAATTTGAATAGAGTTCGTGGGCAAGCGTCCCCTTTGGTTTAGGCGGACCCAACAGCTCGCTGAACTCTCTTTCTCACTTGGAGAGTCCGCTGGATGCGGGCTCTAATTCTCCGACGACGGTGAAGAATCACGCGGAACACGCGGCGGTTGCAGACCGTCTCGCCGGTCCGGCACCCACAAGCGCCTTCCGGAGTCCTTCCGGCTCAGGCGGACCCACTGGTGGCCTTTTTGTCCGGCAACGTATTTGGTTTAAAAAGAATTTGTATTTAATTCAATAATGTATTAGCACTTGCTATATAATGTTTGAACGCAAAGATCTAGAGAAATAGATCGCACTTCAACACGATGCAACTAAGCAAATTATAGCAAAACCCTCAGACTAAACCAGAATATGTTTTTTTTCTTTAAAAATCTCCTCGTCCATCTGACACACTCAATCAAAATCAACTTTTTTTTTGATAATCTGGAATACCTCAAAAATTCATATTCAAAATTAGCGCGAATATTATCTCAATTTTATAACTGCCAGTCGTGTATCACAAAATGCGGACTGATATAAGCGCCATCTACCCGTAATGCCGTGAATCACAATGTACGCTTTTTTATATATCAACCGCGACCTAGCCTTAGACCTCCCTTAGACACAGAAGTTCTAAAGAAAGTCGACAGATGTCGTACGATAAACGTAGCGGCATGCTACAGCATCTCCCTACCAAACAAAGAAACAAACAAACAACAACACAAGAAAACACAAGAAAACTAACCCCAAGCAACAAAAAAACACAACTTAATGCTAAGGCCAAAAAAGGTACAACAAGAGAACCCTAAACGAATTCCAAAAAAAACAAAACCAACCAGTTATTAACATTACCCCTAAAGACTAATCTAATAGATTAAGAAGATGACAAAACGCCAACCAACGCGTCACGAGGTCCAAGACGTGACGGCCGGGATAGAACAGAAACTGCACCTGGCCACAGATCTTAATCCCTCACATCGAGTCATTAAATTATACAACCAGGCTTTCATAGACCGGGAAAGATAAAGAAGCCTTAAGCACCAACGGTAAAAAAGGTCAAATCTGGAAAAAGGAGCAAGGAAACGCTTAAACGAAAACAAAAAAACGATAAGAAACGAATCAAGCAAGGATAAGGGAATGGCGGACTAAAGCACATTTTAGAATTTTGAGAAAACTGAACGGGCCGAAAGAAGAAACTATTTCAAGATATCTTTAATATGATAGGTACCGACGTGCTCGGAATCGGTATCAGCCAGTACATATACCTGTGGAGACACCCGTCTAACCACACGGCACCGAACGAAACGTGGAGCGAATTTACCGCCTCGAAAAGGATCAGCGGAGCCACGCTGGAAATTCCGGCGCCAAACGATTTGGTCACCAACGATTCTTGGCGAAGAACGGTTCGTGTTGAACTTGGCGGCGTTACGATGAAAGGCCAAAGCCATCGAATCAGAAACTTTATCGTACACCTCACGAAGCGTCTGAAGATTCGAAGCGCGTTCCATCCGGCTGAGTCCCACATCTTGGTCCACAACCTGATTCTCAACACGTTCACGAATCATTGACAACTCGCGGCCGTACATCAAAAAATTCGGTGTATAAGCAGTAGCCAAATTTATACAAAAATTCAAATAGAGAGCGACCCGATGTAAATGACATGACCAACTGCGTTGGTTATTTTCAACTAAAATGCTCAAAGTAGTAATCACGACCTGGTTATATCTTGCTTAATGGCTTGTGGCGAATAATATGGGGTATAACACGGACCTGGAATATTATAGCTCGCCAGGAAATCCAGAAATTGACGACTATGAAAAACTGTAGCGTTGTCACAGAGAATGTTAGTAGGAACACCGTACCGCAAAATAACCTCCGACTCTAAGGCCGTCGATATTGATCTCGCATTCACCAACTTTAACGGAACTAGCCAAACGAATTTGGTAAAAACGTGAACCAAAGTCAAAATATAACGAAAACCACACTACGGCTAACAGGTAATGGTCCAATTAAGTCAATGGAAAGAATATCCATTGGAGCAGCAACAGGACGAGGGAACAAACGAAGGCCACGAAGTTGTGAATTTGCAATTTTAAAAGACTTGCAGACCTGACATTCGGAAAGGAACCTGGTAACATCACGGTACGTATTCGGCCAGTAGTATAAATCACGAGCTTTTAAATACGTTTTCATAACACCAGGATGAACGTTGGGAAATCCATTATGAATTTCAGCAACCGCCTCTCTAGTCCTTGAAGCAGGAAGAACTATACGCCACGGATTAGGTGCTAAAGGGTTTTCGATAGATACCCTGCGCATTAAGACACCATCCCGAAGAGCAAATGCAGTAAACATTTGAGGATTGTCCAAAACCCCCTGGTAAATTCGTTCATACCAAGGATCTCCAGAAGGATCCATGCCACGTGCGAATGAGATAAGCCCAACTTGAGCGCGGGACAAGGCGTCAGGAACAACATTAAGGACACCTTTTTTATGTTCAATCTCAAAGTTGCCCAACGAGCCAAGCGCCCGGTAGGATTATCAAGGGTGATCAACCATTTAAGAGCAATATGGTCAGTAATGATCATAAACCTCATTCCATCGAGATACCCGCGGAAATGCTTTATGGAATCAACAACAGCGAGAAGCTCATGTTCGGTTGTCCCGTATCCACATTCAGCTTTAGTGAATAAACGAGAATAATAAGCGATTGGATGTTCAACGCCGTCCAACTCTTGAGCCAGGACCGAGCCTAAGCCAACCTGGCTAGCGTCACATTGAAGGATAAAAGGTTTCGAAAAATCCGGGCAAGTCATCAACGGAGCGCTCATCAAGGCATCCTTCAATTTAGAAAAAGCTTCACTAGCACTATCGTTCCAATCGATGGGATCACGTCCCTTTCTCTTACCGATAAGTGCCGTCAGAGGAGCAATAATCGAAGAAAAACCATCCACGAAACGGCGATAATACGAACACATACCAATGAAAGCACGTAGAGACTTGGCAGAAGAAGGGGTAGGGTAATCCCTAATAGCTTCTAATTTCTTCGGATCAGTTTGAAGACCACGCTCATTGACGATGTAGCCGAGATACTTCAATTCAGACTTACAAAGCTCGCACTTATCTAAATTAACCGTAAGACCAGCTTCTTTCAACCTATCACGAACCTTACGAATAAGCCGCATATGACTGTCAAAATCACGAGACATTAAAATCAAATCATCAACATAGCCGAAGATAAAATCCTCAGACTCAGGGGTATATTCAAAATTGACAATCATGTCAGTAAGCCTCTGCATCTCGGACGCAGCGTTGGTTAAACCAAAAGGGAGACGAACGAACTCAAAGAGGCCCCTTTGGGGTACAATAAAAGCCGTTTTCTCACAACTGGCCTTATCCGCTAAGGGGATTTGCCAAAAGGCGCTCCTAAAATCCAACGAAGTTAGATATTTGGCACCTCGTAGGTTATCAAGGATGTCCTGGACGCGCGGGAGAGGGTATGAATCCCTGATGGTAATGCTGTTCAACTTCCTACTGTCCACGCAAAACCTGACACTACCATCTTTCTTGGTAACCATCACCACTGGGGAAGCCCAGGGTGATCGTGAGGGACGAATGACGCCTGACTCTAACATCTTGTCGATCTCTTCGTTGAGAATCTTGAGCTTGACTGGAGATAAGGGATAGTAACGTTGGCGGATGGGCGAACCAACAGTCTCAATCTTATGAGAAAGCCACGAAGTACAACCTAATCCAGCTTTATCAGAAGAAATCTCCTCGAACTCGTCAATAACAGATTGGAGTTTTGATTCCTGCAGTGGTGCAAGCCACGTACGTAGGCCGTACGAGGGTGGACATAGCGAACCTCACCTACCCGTGGGACTGCGACAGGAACATGATGTGAAGCGACGTAAAGCTTACCTGACAAACCATCACGGAATGCCTTCTTTAAAATGTCAATGAGACCAACAGCATTCCAAAACTCAATTCCTAAAATAAATGCAGTAGGAAGATTACTGCTCACTAGACAAGGGTGCAGAACGCGAATGCCACTAAAAAGAATGGGGACGTCCAAACCGCCTAGAATTTCAATAGGAGAATTGTCGGCGGAGACAACATAAGGCCGGATATCCTCGTGATATGTTATACCGAGCTCTGATAAGAGGGATATATCAATTAGTGAAACCTGAGCACCAGAGTCCAAAAGAGCTCTTACCGAAGAGCCAGCAACTAAAACATCAATAAAAAGTCTATTATCCGGGGAATTATTAATATAAACGGGCGACACCGATGGACCTCTCAGTGCGCCACTTATTCGTTTTTTGACGGACCAGAATTACAACTAGGACAATCGCGTGTGATTGCACCAACACGCTTACACTTGAAGCACACTGCCCCTGAAACGTAAGGACAATTACGATAGTTGTGACCAGTTGCATCACACTTCATACACACTATAGAACTGGGTTGACCTACAACTTGAGCACTAATCGGTGCAATAGCCAAACGTGCTGGACGTGAACCTTGAAAGGCTTCAAAATTTTTCGCGACTTCTAACAAACCATCAATATCCCTAACCACGTTAGTTGCAAGACAAGGATGATATCTAGGATTCATTCCATATTTAATAATGTTAAACAGGTTGTCTTCGGAAACCGGTGTACGAAGCTTTGCGTTTAGATCGCGCGCCTGAATAACAAAATCAACCACTGACTGGTTGTCCTTCTGTGATAAAGCGCGAAGTTGGCTCTCAAGCTTGAAATCGAAATCGGCTACGTCGAAGGTTTTAACGAATTCAGACTTTAATTCCGCGTAAGTAAGACCCGGATATCTGATTGCCCTAAAATGTTTCAAGGCACTATCTGACAACAATTCATGGAAACGTCTGACAACATATGAAGGATTGACGTTACGCGCCATACCTTCTTCTTCGATTCGAAAGAAAAATTCGCGAACACAAGTGTCCCCGGAAAAGTTCAAGTTCCATTTCGTAAGTGAATAATCTTTGAAAGGAAAAGGCGGGGGAAGTCCGGACATATGCATCACCTGGGGTCGTGGTTCAGAATCAAAAAAACTGTTCTTCATCGTTTGCCATTGGATCTGAAATCCTCGGATCGTGCGAGTTTAAAGACGAGTGTACATGAGGCGTCTCAGCAATTGATCCTCTATTACTTGAGTGTGACATGGCGAAAAGTCGAATGTTGTCTTGCGTTGCAAGTTCAAACAAAAAATAAAGTTAATCGACCTCAAAATTAAAATCCGAAGTTCGAGTATATCAGTGGTCTAAACCAAGCGCTTAAGTCAAAGAAAGAAAATAACACTCGAAGTCTAAATGCTAAGTTAGAGTTCGAATTAAAAAAAAAATTCAGTTTCTGAAAAAAAAAAAAAAAACGCAAATCATACATTCTATGTCTGACTTACCTGCGAATTCCCTAACGTCTACGGGCTCTACAGGACTCAAACTATGAAATAAGGTATTCGGGATATGTTACGGGTAATTGAGAAAAAGACATAAGTAAAGGTCAACAGATAAATTCATTTTTTTTAACATAAATAAAAGCAATATTTAAATATGAAGGAATTCGGGTTAAAGATGGGACGTAAGGAGGCATCACGCTGAAACAAACCAAATTTAAGGTTAATAGAACCGCGGCCGGTCTACGGTCACCGTCCCACAAATCCAAAAAAAAAAATTTAGTTACAATTATTAAAAGGAAATCCAGAGTTCTTTACCTTAATTCGGGCGCCAATTTGCAGTAAAACACTTCGTAATTTGCATTAACTAAATTATTTAAAATTAGCAATTAGTCCTTCGAGCCGGATAGAATGTAATTAATGTAATAAATTACAATAATCAGATTATTTAAAATTAGTACTTCACATAAAAATGACGATAACGATATCTATATAAAGATATTTCACATTCAAGAATTTCCTTAGTGGATAGAATGTAATTAAATTACAATAATGAGATTATTTAAAATTAGCACTTCACATAAAGATGAAGATAACGATATCGATAAAGGTATTTCACATTCAATAATTTTCTTAGTATTGTAGACCCGGATAGAATGTAATTAAGAATAATAATCAGATTATTTAAAATTAGCTCTTCACATAAAAATGACGATAATGATATAGATATAAAGATATTTAACATTAAATAATTACCTTAGTATCGTAAACGTCTAATTTCCGCACGAAAGGAAAATAAAACGAGGGAGTACTAGCAAAACTAGTAAGTACAAATAAAGACTCGGCTGGTAATTTGGCTGCGAGGAAAGTAATGGATTAATGAGGCGAGTGAGTCAAATGAGGCAATTAGAATTTTTGGGATTTAGGGTTAATATAAAAATGCGGATCACAGATATGTAAGAATGGTAACAACAATATAGAACAAATAAAATACGAAGTCCCCAATTAAACTCTAGAACACTTCACAGAGCGACACGCCGCTTTCACCTGGTGAGCCATGCGAGATGCGGGCTCGAGTCCTTTAGAGGCGACTGGCGGCCGTATTCCAGGGCGACACTCCGGTTTCACCTGGTGAGCCACGCGAAATGCGCCGACGCTTGACGCCCCTCCGACGCGGTACACGAACGCACTTGGCGTTGGATAACAAAAAAATACTAATTCCAATCACACCCAACAAATAATCAAACTCAGATTAAAATAGGAAAAAAAGGGATGTCAAAATGGATTCTGACAACTGCACAGCTCGAGGTTCACAATCTATCTGTCTTCTCGACTAAAACAAAAACTATTCCAAACTCCTACAAAGTTTGAATTTAAAATTGATGCGAATATCCTCTTTTCTCAGTCGTCAGCTTCTTTCAAAATAAAAAAAGGACACATCATATTTTGATATCGGCGCCACCTAACTATAAGTAGACGAACCACGATCTAATCTACCCTAACTCGCGCAACTTGGCCGGTAAACAAAATTAATAGCGCGGATAGTCCGAAGGGACGCCGTGAGATGTAGCTGGCGTTCTTTCGGCATGCTACAGTCTATATAGTAAAAATAGCTTTTAGATAATTTACAGATATGTTTTTATAAGACTGTTTGTTTCTTAATAAATAAATAAAAATAAAAAAATGGCAAGTGCTGCAGGAGCCTTTACCCGTAAGGGGTCCTAACCATTTTTTTTATTAGTAACTAATAATATAACATTAAAAACAATATCTTTATTAAAAAATTTTTTTTATCTAATTATGTAAATTATTTTTACGTTATGTTTTCTACTTTGGTAATGGAATAAATGAGCTTTTTATTTTATTTTATTATTATTATATTTTCTATTCACAAAAATTCTATAAGGGATATTTTTCCTTTTTACATAGGTTTATTGTAAATAATATAACATGTAAATACGCAGTCAAGTGTCTATTAAGAGGATAATGTCTCATTATCCTTATTACTAATGAGCCTTTGTCACTTTCAGTGTTTCAAACTTATGGCGGTATTGATTCAAGTGCCGAGTGGATTGTCTTTCGCGAACAATAATTGCATGAATCCCAACGAGTTCGACTGCATTGAAACTGGCACATTGTTGTCCGCGATTGTAGCAAATTACTCCATCTGAACGAACTGTATTGTTTGATAAAGACAATACCGTTGTTTCGTCTCTGTTCAAGAACTTAAGTACCCAATAGGCAGGATGTTTACAAATACGAGTAGCTAGTAGCCTCAAGAGCCTAATTGTCTCACGTCGTTAGGACTTAGGACATTAAATGGCGACAGTTTGAGTTTATAACATTATACGCAAGTTCTGCAACATGCTTCCACCCCTTCTTAGTCAGGAGTGTAAGTACATGACTATACCTATTCAATAGTATTAGTATTGAAATATAAAAAATATTTTAAACAAAAAAGAACCGACTTAACTCAGCATCCACCTTTCCAACAGCAAATGCTGTAAAAAATACTCAAATCACTATAATAGTTGAAGAGTTCCCTCGATTTCTCCAGGATTCCATCATCAGACCCTGACCTGGTTACAATGGGACCAACCGTGAAGTATACTCTTCCAAACGAAAAAAGAATTTTCCAAATCGGTCCAGCCGTCTTCGAATAATCGGTGAACATACATATGAAAAAAAAATAGCGAAAAAAAACAAAGATCTCGACGAATTGATAAGCTCCTCCTTCGAAATCTTGAAGTCGGTTGAAAATGATAAAAACATATGGTGCACATGAGGCGCACCTCAGTAGGTTTGAGACAGAATTTTAGTTTATTATTTATTTGAAATTTTATATATATATACATATATTTTATACGGGTAGTACATGCAGATAACTCTTGGCAATCCAAGAGCAACCTTGAAATTCGAAACCTTAAAACTTAAACTTAAAATCCTCAAATTGTTTTTCACTTTCCAATAAAAAATGTCATGAACATGATACACCATTTTGATCAGTGAAACACTATGCATATATATATCGTTAATTTATATTTGTTCAATCACGACTCCACGGCTCAGCGGCTCTGTATAAAAATTACCCACGCACATGCACACGCCACACGTATTCGAATACCCGGATTAACACCCGCCCGGGTTCAATTTATTCTGTCGATAAAAAAATTCCGTGATAGTTTGCCATATTTATGATTCCTTTCCATTACTTTTACTAAAAATAAATTGATACTTTATTCTACATACAGAATCCTAGCAATACGATATGCATCGTGGTTTTGTTCTAGTGATTAGCAATGTAGTTCAAAATCATGGGTGATCGAAGACCTAGACACGAAATAATTAAACGATGAGGGGGATTTTGTGTACAGCTAGTTAGTTAGTACAGATAGCCAAATAATGAACAGAGATCGGCACAGCTTACGATCTCATCGAACCGTTTGGATATTGAGAGCCAAGGAGCCAAGAAGGCTCCAGGGCCAGAAGTACTCACGGCTGAGATTAAGAAAGCAATAGAATTAGCTTGAATTGATACTTTACTTAAAATATGAAAAGTCATGGGGGATGGCCTAACGACTGGATGAGATCGGTGATTCAGCCCTTTCACAAGAAAGGTACCACTACAAAATGTGACAAGGCTCTCATATCTCATGGCAGCAAGATTCTGGTACATATAATTAACAAGAATTCGACACATCTTAGACTAACAGATCGGTACAGGAGTGAGAAATAAGACGTGAGGAGGAAGATTATTTTATGATTCGTGAATGTTATTGAAGATCCATGTTTCCATCTATGTTTATCAAATTACAATCCCAGCCCATATGTTAAGATTGTAATTTGATCTCATACGAGTAGTACCAATGATTATTTTTTAATGTTTTTTTTTTGTTGTTTTTAATTTACGGTTCACTTGTCTCAAGTGACCCCTGTATGCCAAACATTGTATAGCCGAAGTTGGCAATGTCGTTATGAGTGACGTTTAAAAAAACAAAAAATACCTATTTTAACCCGGTTTTTCTACAAATTTTCCCTTAATCAATCCTAAGGCACTGGTCCCACCGCCGGCTACAAACTATAAGCGAGTAGAACTATAAACTACAAACGAGTAGGCGAGAGGCGAGAAGCTAGTATAGTTTTGACCACGGACTAGATAAATACTGGACGCGGTAATGAGCGGGCCGCGCGTTACATGGTTTATGATCAGATGCGCATAAACTTGTCGAAACCTCATGCCGCGCGGTTCAGTCGTCGTTTGACCACGTGTGACGAATTTAGTGCCAAAAAACATATAATAATGCCGTGTTGTACAATTTTGTCGTGTCGTATACGAAGCAACGAATTAAAGGAGGCCCCTGGAGTAGTTGCTTTCCGCCGGTAAGTATAAAAACCGAGTATTTCACATTTTTTCTAAAAATTGTAGACTTTTATTACGACATTCACCCATTATCCGATGGTACAACAGTATTCATATCAATTTCTCGCTGGCTATTGCTGCCGGTCGCAGGATTACGCGAGTGACGCGCAATGTATTTGGAAATACGAACGTCGCTCGTCAGTCTCGTCACACGATTGGCAGCCACGTTGCGGGGCAACATGGCTGCCGCGCGCCTGCCGCCACGAGAGTGCGGCCCGTTATTTATTATCGATAATTTCGAACACATTGTTTAAGGTGTAACTTGTCTGTACTATAGTAGAAAAATTGTTTATTTCTTTCGAAAACAAAATAACGTGATTCACTGGATTAATTGATCCAATGATCAACTTATTTCATAGATACGATAACTGGATAATGGTACTTCTAACCATACAAATATTATTAATGCGAAAGTGTCTCTGTCTGTCTGTTACCTTTCACGCTTAAACTGCTGAACCGATTAAGATGAAATTTGGTATGAAGATAGTTAGAGTCACGATTATTTTTAGTATTTTAGCAGACACATAAATTAGATAGATAAGGGTACATCCACAAACTACGTAAAACAAATTTCAACAATAATGTTTAAAATTACTATTTCTTTATTTTTCCCATTTTAAATAATATATTAAATGAAATCAAAGCAAGAAAAATAATAATACAAAGTGTTTGAATGTCAGACTAGGAGACATAAAGAGTTCCTTTCCTTCAAAAAAAGTGTACACTGTACTATGTGTATAAATGTACACGATATTTGTATTTGTGATGTCACAAGAAATAAAACTCCCCCTTCCCCTTATCAGAACTCGTCACACTTTGTTGATCCCTCCGGCCCCCTTAACATCTGACGTAATTAATGGATGAACCCTTATTAGGGTAGATTTTTATCCAGCTATTAATAAAAATCGACATTGTTTTATTAATATGAGGTGTGGCGCGGTATTATGGAGTTAATTATCGATAATCGATATCGATAAAATATATATATCGACAGGCCACCATCCCTCTAATGTAAGCGGTTACGTATTTTCGAGTGTACGCACACATCAACACAGCGAATGAGAGACTGACATTTCTTTGTGTGTATCACCTCGTGCGTACTTTAATGAGAATGTGTGCATGTAAATGCCGGCTACACTGGTTTTGGAACAAACTACGGCTGATACCGTCTCCATATACTCCGTGGTTTTGACGCTCGGCTATAAGCGAGTGTTCGCGTGCGACGGGCGATTACTCGCTTCACTAGCTCAGCCGGGGTGGCCCAGCATAAGGCACTGGTCCCACCGCGAGCGAGTAAGCTATGAGCTATCGGCTATTTTCTAGCCCAAGAAACGAACAAAAGATAATCGCTTCCGTGTAAATAAAAGAGAGAGATATATATTTATAGTTCAAAGCTGGCTGTTCACACTGCGATGAACTATAAATATACATGTTGGCGGTGGGACCAGTGCCTATGGTGAAAAACTTAAGAGGGCCCTATTCGCCAATGACCTCGAGGATTTGACCTTTGAGCTCAACATACAAATTAAAGAGAAAGTAATACACTGCCACTACACGCATGCTTTTATTTATCGTCATCCGAACTAGACAACAAAGATAGTTCATATGATTGCTTTAAATTCATTGTAAATACGTGCACTCGAATCCACGTTGTAAGGTAGAATGATCGCTACTGATCGCCAGGCAGGCATCGAGCGAGTACCGCTGAGCTAGTTTTATAGTCGATAGCTTTTATCGCTCGGTCAACTAGTAGACAGTGGTCCCACCGCCAGCTATCGGCGAGCTCGGCGATTAAGGCCCTATTTTGACTGCAAACCTAAACCTACCCACGCCTAAACCACGCCTACGGGGCCCCACCCTTCAAATTAACACGCACACATAAAACGGTCCGCCGCGCTTGGAAAAATAAAGCTCCATCTAGCGTAATACGTGTTAACTACCACTGGATTCAATCGGCCACAAAGTTAATATGTTCCAAGCACCGTCAGATGGCGCTGTTCTTAAAATGTTTATTGTTCTGTCCTATTTAAGTATTATTTAAATGGAATAATAATATAGTTCCGGTTGTCATAAAAATCTATAGGACTACGTGCTTATCCTTATTTTAGTTTTTCGGAAGAAATTAGCTGCATAATGATTTAAAAAAGAAATTTTCTTCTTAACCCCATATTTCTAAGTATTGTTTTGATAAGTACCGATAAAACATAATAAAAACCTTAAAAATAACTTAAGAACAAGTTTAGCAAGATAGTTTCTAGATTTTGAAGGAGGAGATTATCAATTCATCTGGTTTTTTTTTATGCTCACCGATCATTCGAAGACGGCTCAACCGATTTAGGAAATTGTTGTTGTATTTTAAAGAGTATACTCTACGATTGGTCACATTGTCACCAGGTCAGGTTCTGATTATGGGATCCTGGACAAATCGAGGGAAATCTTCAAATATTATATGATGATTTTAGTGTTTTTTACAGTAGCCCGGGAATTTGCTTTTGGAAAGGTGGAGAATAAGTGAAGTCTGTTCTTTTTTGTTTAAAATTATTTTTTATTATATATGAAATGACTAAACTGATTCTGATGCGGTTTTCAGAAAAGTATTTGTTATAGTCTGGAAAATATTTTTAGTATAGGGTCAGATAGTCGTCAGTGGGACACTTTTTTTTTTGGCCATAACCAATGACCATAAGAGGTTATATCAAGAAGGATAGCATACTTAATTTAATGTAGTTTTTGTTTGGTTTTGATTTTTTTCAGTTTTTATTGAATCATATTTGTCAGTCGCGACAAATCCCACTAACATCATACAAGAAACATCATTTACAAGCTTAGCAAGATATTTAGGGTGGATCATTCCACCTCCATCCCCCACTACTTAGCCAGGCCGTTGGGTTATTTTTCTGACAGATATAGTAAGATTAAAATCGAAACAATACGAACCGTATACAGATATCAAGCAGTTAAAACACAAACTCACGCGGGTGAAGTCACAGGTAAAATTTGTTTCTGATTATTTTTTACTAATAACAAGTAGATATTATATATAATAACATGTTAAAAAAGACAAGAAACAAAAAATATTAATACGTTATTTCTCTTCAATAATCAATATTAAAAAAATAATGATGAAACCACAATACAACTAAAATGCCATTATTATCGATCTTTATACGTTATAAGTAACAACTATAGTACTTACATTAATAATATTTTCAATGCCCGTCATAAACTGAACGAGAACAAAATAAATGTAAACTTTATATAATAATAAAGCCAAAGAGATAAGATTTTTCAACCTTACTTACTTACTATTTCTACCCTAATGGAATTTTCTATTTCCATAAAAATGTAAAAATATGAGTTTATAAAAGGTGAAATCTGGGTCGTGATCCTGAACCACTTTTTATGACTTTGTAACCAATCACCATAATATATATTATAACATATTATTATATCAAGATCTTTGAATATTTTTCCACGAAAATTATTTTGAACATTATCGGTTCAGACGTTTTTGAAATATCTCCAAAAAAACTACGTACATAGGCAGATACGACCTTGCAATATTAATTTTTTCGATAGCCGGTACGGAACTCTCCACTATGCGTGGTCCGACTCGCACTTAGACGGTTTTTTCAGAATCGACACGCTCGAAACGTCAGGAAAATTATAAAAGTAAAGTGTACGTGAGTAAGTCACGTTTTTGTCAAAATCATGCCAATATGAATGAACTTTACATCAATGTCATCAATAAAATTCACAACAGGGTCTCACAAGGACATAAGGCTTTATTTAGGACCGAGCTTGATGTTTTAAATCCGTTATCGATTGTGAGCTGATGACTTGATGACTTATTAGATTATATATTTATTTATGTTAAGGAGAACCAACAGCTTTTAAGTCACAGTTATACAATTAAATATACACAGAAAGCCAAATAAAGGAACTCACAAGTAATAACAATATAGTCTAAATTAAACTAATGCTAGGCTACTAACGCATACACACATGCGAACAAGAAGAGAAAGTTCGATAACATACAAATTCTAATATAAAAGTATGAAAACATTAGTTCTATTAGTATTATTGATTATCATCATCTTATTAGGCCCGATGTGCAGGAGCGTTGAATACCGAAATACTTTCATTTCAACAGAAAATACAAATTTTAACGAGCCAGTTGGATATGGACTACAATATAAATAAAGAAACCAATATACATAACGCAATAGATAAAAGTGGCGTTTGAAAATAGGTACTCATCGTCATCATCATCAGCTATTTATCGCCCACTGCTGAGCATAGGCCTCTAATAGGAAAATAGATAGTGGGGAAGTTCATGTTAATCGGAAATCGGATCGTTTTATTTAAACTCAAGGAAGGAAGGAAGGAGTTCGTAAAAAGTTTTTTCGCATTATAGTACATTGCATTTGATGCATGACATGCAATTTCAGGTTTGGTTTCTGTTGAGTCTATACAGTACATTCAATGAAGTTTGATTTTGGTATACTAGAAAAAGTAAATTGTTTAAATAAAATACGAAACAAAATTAAGTAAAAAAATCAAAACAAAAAAGACTATATTATATTTTTTTTAAAAAAGGGCCTTCAAACAACCCACCCACTGAAAAGCACAATTTTTATACATAAGTTCCACCCCTATCCTTATCCAGATTTAAAATAAATAAAGAGAAAGAAAATTAAATTTGTCTGTGTATTTACTTTATTATTGAAGTCAGTCGGTGCCAACCTAAAATTTTAGGACAACGAAGAACACTGCAGTTGCAAATACATGGTTTACTCATTATTTTATTTTTTATTTTTTTAATACCACGACGGTGGCAAACACGCATACGGCCCGCCTGATGGTAAGCAGTTACCGTAGCCTATGGATGCCTGCAACCCCCGAGGATTCACATGCGCGTTGCCTACACTTTAAGAACCTATACACTCCTTTTATGAAGAACCTCATACTGTAGCCCGCTGAGAAAACCTCGGCAGGGAGTTCATTCCACAGTCGCAGCGTTCGTGGGAGGAAATTCCTCTTAAACCATACAGTGCGTGACCTATTAGGCTCCGGGGTGTGAGGATGAACACCCTGCCGGCGGCGAGCGGTGCGGTGATAAAAAGCTGCCGATTAATTAAGTTATTTCACTAATTTCCCGCTCCAAAGAGACAGTGAAGTGGTTTGGCGGTGGCACCGACTTCAAAAAATAAATTATAAATATTCTTACTATTATGTATTAATTACTTTCTGGCAGAAATTTGCTTTACAGGGTAAAAATAGAGACGGGATAGGGACTGGATAAAGATAGGGGTGAGATACTTATATAAAAAATATATATAATTTTGTGCTCTTCAGATCATTGCTTTTTAGAAGACGGTTCCCATTTTTAAAAAAGAAATTAAATTAAACTATCATTTTAGTTTCAGTTTTTGTTTAGTTTTTTTTTTACAAGTTTTTGTGTTGTTTATTTATTTAAACTTTTTATGATATGTACATTAGGTACTATATACTTTTACTATATAATTTTTTGTGATATGTACATTAGGTGTACTTCGTTTATTTTACAACAATTATTATATACTTAAAACTAGTTAAAACACATAAAATTAATATGCTATCCTTTTTAATAGCAACCACCTAATGTATGATCATATTGATCATTGGTTTCGGACTACTAAAAAAAGTGTTGCACTGTCGACCACCTGACCTTATACCAAAATCTTGTCCAGAATGTAACAAATACTTTTCTGAAAACTGCATCAAAACCGGTTTAGCATACTTACATACATACAAACATATGGGTCAGTCGTTTTGACATGATATGACATATTAGTTTAACTCGATCATAAATAGCATATAAATTTTATGTGTTTTAAGTATATATTGTTGTAAAATAAACGAAGTTGCAGTCACTAAAAAGTATAAAATAAAAAACAACACAAAATTTAGTAAAAAAATTTAACTAAAGCTAAAACGATAATTTAGTAGTACATACCTGTATCGTTTAATAACGGATCCATGCGGACGACGTCCTAGGTATCAATAATAATAAATAATAATAATAACGTAGGGGGTCAAAAAGTGGCAAAAGTTCTCTTACATAAAATAAATAATTGTTATTGCAAAAATAAATAATCGTAAATTATTGCTTACTTACTTTTTTGGTAAAATTTTTGCTAAACAATTATACAAGTAACTTTCTTACGAGTACCTACATTGATAGACTGCTAAATAAAATCATAACCCTTCCTTTTAGCTTCGCTGTAGTCGGGAAAAAAAGGAAGGCTAAATGATTGATTCTTCTATCCATAGCTTCAGAACCTACCAGTACTACTACCTAGACAGTTACGAGTACATATATATACCAAGACCTAGTAGGCATTTATCCTGCGACACGAAGAAATCACTTGTTATGTTATAGGTACCTGATATAAAGTTACTACTCGTACATACCTAGTACATAGATAGGCATTTATGTTGCCACACTGACGGGTTATTATTATTTTTAATAACATCAAAATTATTTTATTTTATGTTCATACATGTTTTATTGATGTAGGTAAGTAATCAATTACCTACACTCGCATCCACATCATCATTCTAATACCTACCTAACGCAAGCGAACATTAGGCGTCCTCCACACTGCTGCGGTTTCCGCATGCGGCGCTGGTGCGCGAGCGAGATAGCGTTCTGCGTGTGTATAGCGATATCACGCTTGCACACCGTCGCCCCATGTGGTTGCGGCGCCAGTGTGATATACTTAGAGCGAGCGAGATAGATAGCACCTAATATCTGGCACGCACTCGTACTTACGCAGTCCTGCTAAGGGAACTAAGTGTTATCCAAACCGGACGTTGCTGGTTCGAACCCGGGCGAGTACTAATGATTTTTTGGCTTATGTATTTTTTTACATCTTATTTTAGGCTATTTAATAATTTATTTATGGTTTCATCAAATTTATACCTACAAAAAAACGAAAAATAGAATGAAAAACAAAAACAAAAATCTGTATTACCTAGGTATGTAATATTGATACATCACATCATTGACATAATTTGTGTTGATTTGCTAGACACCATATAAAATGAAAAATTTGCATAAATATGTATATTGCTTATTTTATTTATAAAGTTGTTTATAAAATATTACCAAACTTTAGATTTTTCTACGAGTATAATTGCTTAAAAAACTGAAGTTTTATATTTAGACTGAACATATTTAAAAAAAAAAATGAAAAAAGTTTTCAATACTGAGATTTGATCCACCGACACCGGATTGATTCTTTATTCACCAAAGCCACGAACCACGAGGCAACCATTACATTGCATTTGATAACGAAATTTTCCATCCTTTTGTAATTGTTAGATGTGGGTGAAGCAACCAAAATACGCACACAAGCGTATCGCATAGTCTCGTAAACACTGCCCAATTTTAGAAGACCTCCGGATCCAATCGTAATGAACGGAGCCGTAGGTCATCGTTTATTTGATATTTAATTTTTACGTAAATCAGACGGGAGCTCAAGCGGCAAACGTCTGCCCTCTGTGACATCCGCCGGCGTTATGGGCTGGCCTCGCGTAAAGGACGGATTTATGACTTCGGCGCGTGAGGAAAAGAGAAGCGGAACGTGGAGTGGTGGGCGTTTGATCATGAATTCGTGAAATCACAAATGGTAAAAAATATTTGGATTTTATTATGAATACGATACGTTTTCGTTTAAGAGATATATATTATAGAATACATGAAAACCTTTACTTTAAAGTAAATAAGACTGCATAAAGATGTTTTGTTTAGTTGAACCAAGGAAAAAAAGAAAACTGAAGACGTAACTTTGGATTTATTTTCTATCGAGGAAAGTTTAAGCATTCGTGTATCGGGTTAGTAATATGTTATATCACATAGTCAAGAAACATATATCCGAAAATCATATCTGTTAGTTTCCGATGCTTGCCACTATGACGTTTTAAAGATCGGGTTATTTTTCAAAATAGGGCCTTAACTAGTAAAATTCTGTACTAGAAACAGTTGACAATCGGCAGGAGGCTAGTAAAAATTCTATGGAATTATCGCTTACTCGCCTGGCGGTGGAATAGTGTCCTCGCCGGCAGTGTGAACAGCCAGTGATGAACTATAAATATATATCTCTCTCTTTTATTTACACGGAAGCAATTATCTTTTGTTCGTTTCTTGGGCTAGAAAATAGCCGATAGCTCATAGCTTACTCGCTCGCGGTGGGACCAGTGCCTTACTCGCCGGGCGGTGGGATAGTGTCCTCGTCGGCAGTGTGAACAGCCAGCGATGAACTATAAATATATCTCTCTCTCTTTTATTTACACGGAAGCGATTATCTTTTGTTCGTTTCTTGGGCTAGAAAATAGCCGATAGCTCATAGCTTACTCGCTCGCGGTGGGACCAGTGCCTAAATCAACCTAAAACTCTATGTTCTACTTAAAAAATCCCGAAGGATCATAGAGTGACTATTTAAGGGTTAAAGACTAAAATATTCAGTAAGAATGTATGGAATGCGCGTAGTCAGAGCCAATCAATTAAAATGGATCGATCAAAATAAAATTTCTTGTAAGTTTTTAAGCGTTTTATGGTAAAATCATGTAATAACATTGATATTTTTAAAAATTGAATACAATTAAATATAAATTATTTTTGCGTCCACAGCACCTATTTGATCAGACAATTTAATCAGATGGTCGAATATTGTCCTGCCTGGAGTGGCTTTTATATGCTATTATGTTTTAAAAAGTAACGAATAACACGTTCGAATTTCAAATATTCTTTGCACTCTTGTGAATAAAATGCAATTTTCTATCTGTTTTAAAGAATAAAAAAGGGTTTTCCGAGCTACTGAGGTGAAAGATATTTTTCTTTCGATTTTCTACATTTTGCATGGGAATTGAAACCTATAGCGTAATTTCCGTAGATCTAAAATAATAAAGACAAGAAGGAAGATCTTACAGCACAAGTAAAGCAAAAGGTCCAAAATTTGTTATCCAAGTGCAAAAAAATCTAGCGATTCCAAATTTATTTGCAGTTTATAAACTAATCGAAACGTGTGTCGATGTCGATGTCAACAAAGTCGAAGTTTGCCCCTAAATCCACCTTTCTTTTTGTTACAGCAATGTTGCTGATTGTTAAAACTGTGTGAGATACGAAACCCTCAGGGGGACAAGTCCGACTTGTACTTGGCCAGTGTTTTCTGTGGAATTGACCTAAACTTATAAAACGCTTTTTCCCTTATTGGCTTTAGAAATCTATCGGGTTATATTATCAGCTAATCTGTCATACAATTTTGAATAACTATTTTAATATTATGAAGTTTCTCAAGGTTGCGTAATATTTAGCTCAGACTCAGACCTTATTCGGTACCGATCCGCTGTCAGTGGGAATAAATGGAAACTAATGGAGCCTGCCGTCCTTTCAAGCCCCTTCACACGAGCCGAACGTGATGGTGTGATCGGCTGCTATTAATTTCTCCTAGTACATTGCCGTCATCGCCCAACACCAGACAAAGATGAAGAGGTCTCATACAATTACAAGCCGATTGACTATTCAATCGTCACTGAACTACCACGTGATTCTTCACATTACATTATTTTCACTTTTAGTAGTCAATGTTATTTTAGGTTAGTACTTTTGCGTACGCTGCAACGCTGAATGGTACAGTCGCCATCAGATATATCGGAGCGGTCAAAATATCTGTATAACAAAATATAAAAAATGACGTGTATTTTTTTGTACTGTGGTCACACACATAGTACAAAAACCTAACCTTGTGCCAAATATCCATAACTTAGAAATAAATATTCGTGATAAACACACTGCCTTTTCGATCTCAGGACCTCCAGTTTCATAGGCAGTGTTTCTACTCTAACTAGACCATAACGGCCATTAAAGATACCTGTATTAAAACCGCACCATAATAATGCATATAAACTTAATTTGAAGCGCCACTCTTCACCTTTCACTCTCGTCAGCGTAACGTAAATCTACAAAGCCACCGAGTATAACAACATCACTAACCATTTGTGGCATTATAACTCATCTTCTATAGTGTATCATTATCATCAGGACATGTTTAACCGGCATGTAACAGTTTGATTAAATCTGCTCTTAGGCCTAAATGCCATCGTGATTGACATAGTGTCAGAGACCACTTCCATTAACCTATAAGCACGTTTGTAAATTAATTTGGAGCCTTGAGGTTTCCCTTTGTGTGAAGCTATAATCTCGCATGTGTCGTAGTCGTAGAAATTACTTTATTAATTGTTTAAAGCAAAACTTTTAAGCGTCTTACCAGTGCATGACAAGGTTAGGTATTTATTAGCAACTGATCAGTGGTGCAGTGATGTTCCGAGTTTAAAACGCCGCGAGTCTACGTAATACGACCGCAAAGAGGTTTAGAGCGACGGAGGTACGCGGAGCCCACCGCCAACAACTACTACATAGGCTGCTATTTATATATCCGGAAACCGGGATTACAATCTTCTTAAATAGCATATTTGACCTCCATGGTAAAATTTGAACTTTTTTAAGTACTGGCCGGTATATTTTTTCTTTCTTATTAACGCTCGTGTTTTGTTTTTGACGGGTTTTAAATGTCATCTCGCAGCAAGAATGGAACTCACTCGTGAAAATATTCGTGTTATGATTTATATGATTTTCGGCGTGGTTTAACGCAACAACAGTGCATAGATCAACTAACTTCAACTTTTGGTGATGAAGCCCCATCTAAAACTACTGTGTATCACTGGTTTAGTGAGTTCAATCGTGGACGTAGTATGCTTACGGACGAAGTTAAGGCAGGTCGCCCGAAATCGGTCGTTGTACAACAAAATATCGAGGCTGTGCGAAAACTTATAATGGACGACCGACATGTTACATACTGCGAGATAGAGGCGACTCTGGTTATTTCTATGACCAGCATTAATAGCATATTACATAATTATTTGGCTGTAAAAAAAATTTGTTCGCGTTGGATACCCCACAACTTAACAAAAGAGCAAAAAGATGCTCGCGTCGAATGGTGCAATAAAATGTTAAAAAAATATAACCGTGGTGACTCAAAAGCCGTTTATAACATCTATACAGGTGACGAATCCTGGATCTATGCATACGATCCCGAAACGAAGCAACAGTCAACGGTATGGGTGTTTCAAAATGAGCCGAACCCTACGAAAGTTACTCGTGCAAAAAGTACATTGAAACAAATGGTGGCCTGCTTCTTCGGTATTAATGGCCATGTAGCTACAGTGCCACTAGAAAACCGTAGAACGGTTAATTCAGAGTGGTACACGACCATTTGCTTACCGGAAGTATTTGAACAAATTCGTAAAACTAACCAGCGACGAAGAATCATTCTTCATCATGACAATGCCAGCTGTCATACGTCACGCGAAACAACTCTATTTTTGGAGGGTCAAAATGTGGAATTAACGGGTCATCGGCGTACAGCCCTGACTTGGCACCCAACGATTTTTATTTATTTCCAAATATAAAGAATAAATTACGCGGTCAACGATTTTCGACCGCTGAAGATGCTGTCGACGCATTCAAACAACACGTTATGGAGGTACCTCAGGCGGAGTGGCAGAAGTGCTTTAAAAATTGGTTCACGCGAATGCAAAAGTGCATAGATCATCAAGGGGAATATTTTGAAAAACAATAAAACCATTTTCAGCCGTGTACGTTTGTTTGTTTTTTTGTTTCCGGATATATAAGTTACGGTGAACGAACGCGCAGCTATCTCACACCGCGAATCTTTAACAAGGCTCCCTTTGAAGACGAGTGTAGCAGCAAAAACGTATTTAAAACTAAACTCAAAAAGTTGCTACTAAATACCTCAACTCAAAACGTACCTACATCAACGTAAAAATAATTAAATAACTAAATAAAATATAAAACAATCCTACTTTTTCCTACAACAACTAGTGTTTACAAACAATACAAACGTACATACATACATATTACTTATATAATACTTAGAATAAGTCATAATCATAAATACTTACATAAATAAGTTCTTAAGATAAGATCGGGTACACAAAAACTGTAAGTGAGTGCAACAATTCGCCGATAAACGTTATGTTTGGCGAAACTTAATATAAATGTATATTGTACCAGTTTTTTTTGATAAATATATAAAATAAAATAAAAAATACGGAAAACGACGAAAATTCCAAAAACTTGACGGAAAATTACCATTTGATTTTATCCGGATCTTTCAACGCTAGTGCACAGTAGGTACGCGTAAACTACCACAAATAAAAAAATGTTAACTAGCTTCACAGGGTGTTAGAAAGGTCATCAACCGACTGCAAATATAATGCCCTAGAGAAATTTAATAAACCAGTTTTAATGGATGCCTTTCGTTGGTTTACATACTGTTATATTGTTTCCTTAGGTTAACTGCCGACAAATATGAGCCATGCTCTGAATCTGAAAATACAAATATATATACCTGTAAAAATCGGCCAAGAGCATGTCGGCCCATGCTCAACGTAGGGTTCCGTAGTTACTGGCCCGTCAGAATACACCCACTCAAAAGGTTTTATATGACATTTTATATGATATTTTGCGGCACTTACATCTTTTTACTATGCGGTACTTACGTGCTTTTTAAAGTTAGAACTCAAAAACGACCCAACGGATTTTATTCCATATAGTTTTCATTTAATTTTTATAAGGCCTCACTTTTAAAAAAAATTCCACGCGACCCACGGTTCAACTTTTTTAAACTTTCGGAGCCATTATTTACGAAACTATTACATTTATCCAAAAATTGTTATATATTGAAGTCCCCCCCTATTATTTTAGAAAGACCTATCTAACGAAATCCCACACAATAAAGTTAAAGTGAAAAGAAAATTGCCCCCCCCCACTTCAGGTGTACGGCAGGTACCCTAATAATAATGTTTTTTTAATTTTTGTTTTACCTTTTTGTCGGCGCAATTAATACACATACTCATACCAACTTTCAATTCTCTAGTACAAACGGTCACTGAGCTGGACCGCGGACAGATGGACGAATGGACGGACGGACGGACGGAGAGTTTCCGCATGCGGCTCCGGTGCGCGAACGAGATAGCGCTCTGCATGTGTATAGCGTTGTCACGCATGCACACCGTCTCCGCATCCGGTTGCGGCGCCAGTGCACCTTAATGTTTCTGGGATGCAGTCGAGCAACGTGGAGGAGACGTTCATTTCACGGTGAACGTGAAACTAATTTCGTTAGGACGCGTGCGCTAAAAGTGCAGTTAAAAGCGTTCCTCATTTTCCGCTTCGCATGCTCCGCAATCACACGCCCCTGCGCTCCTACTTATCTACACCTAATTTGATTCAAAATTATTGCGTGTTTTTACATAATAAAAAAACAGGTTTTTTCCATTAACCGTCGCCTGAGTTAAGTTACGTAAGACTTAGGGTCAGTTGCACCAACGACCTAATGCAGGTCAAGCATAAAGAAACGTTTCTTTAGATTTGGTTGTTTTGTTAGACATTGTAACTCAAATGAATATTATTTACACTTGCCTCGGAAGTCAAGTACAATCAAGGAAAATAACTATAAAAAGGTACGTGACACCGAAATCAGGAAATACACAATTATGAGAATTTAGATAAGATATGATTATTTAATTATTATCAGAAATAATTACATTCCAACTGACAAAACAATATAAAAAGTAATAAAACTATAAACTAAAGACTACCTACAAATAAAATATATCCTCTAAATCACTGCCAAGGGTGCCCAGAAGGCTGACCGCATTGCCACGTTGTATAGCGATGCTTACACGCTGTGCAAAGTATTGGCCAGCCTTCTGGTCGCCAGTTGTGTCGATTAAACGCGCCGCTAAATCTTTGTAGATGCGGCCCGCGCTCGCCCCCATGACCCCAACGTTTCGACCCCAAACGCCTGAAATTAGGTAGCCACTGCGAGGGTGGCGTATTTGCGGCGTTTGAGGTCTTCTGCTGCGGATGCGGCATTGCCAGCATTTTTGCTGGTACCTGGAAGATGGGACGGGGCTAGAGTATCTACATATGTAGCGTCCCATACCAGAGGCTGTCCTATCCTCCAAGGCACCAGCGTTATACCGTCGGGCCTCTTGCCGTCGACCCTTGCCAAACCAACGGGTTCTAAGATGACTGGAACTTTGACGCTGATAAGAGCCCTTCGGATGACATCATTTATGCTGGCGTGACGGGTATACGCCCAGAGCTTCTGCCGCAGGAGAGGCCATGGTGACCGAGGCTATTTAGAAAAGTAAATGCAACCGAAATTCATTTGTTAATTTTTAAAAAGGTAAGCGGGAAAAGTCTTAGCTTAGGTCATCGTTCCCTAACGGTACTACTTAGTAAGTAACGACTTATGACCTTGTGACTTAAGACCTCCGTTATTCATAAATGTCTCTCAAGCCTCAATTAGTTAATTTAGGTTTTGTCCTTATCTGTCACTTTGATAGTCGTGTTTGTTAGAAACAGATACAACATAAATTAACTAATCGAGGACGTTTATGAATAAGGGGGGATGTTACCAAAATGTAATATTAGGCTAAGCAAATTAGATTTTTTCGAAGAATTAATTCCCAGCCGGCTGGAAATCGTTTTAATTCCCTTATTTGGCCCTAAATACCTGTAAACTTGCCCAATCCCAGGAGATAACGAGTTTAACCCCAAATTTACGTCACTTTTGAACCAGTCTGCCGGGTACTTCCGGCCATGCAGGAACTGGCAGACTGAGTTTTTCTGTACCTACATACAAATTACTATTTGTTGCCACAAGTGTCATCTTTACATCAAACGACTATTTACCTACATACCATCAATTTTTTACACCGGAAGTGGTACTTTTTAGGGTTCCGTAGTCAACTAGGAACCCTTATAGTTTCGCCATGTCTGCCCGTCCGTCCGTCCGTCCGTCCGCGGATAATCTCAGTGACCGTTAGCACTAGAAAGCTGAAATTTGGTACTAATATGTGTATCAATCACGCCGACAAAGTGGTAAAATAAAAAGTGGAATTTTTTTTTTATTAGGGTACCTCCCCTATACGTAAAGTGGGGAGTGATTTTTTTTTTCATTACAACCCTAACGTGTGATATATTGTTGGATAGGTATTTAAAAATGAATAGGGGTTTACTAAAATCATTTTTCGATAATATAAATAATTTCGGAAATAATCGCTCCAGAAGTAAAAAAATATGCGTCCCCCCCTCTAACTTTTGAACCATAAGTTTTAAAAATATGAAAAAAATCTCAAAAGTAGAACTTTATAAAAACTTTCTAGGAAAATTATTTTGAACTTGATAGGATGAAAAGTTCTTGAAAAAAAATTACAAACTAATTTCTGAACTAAGTTTGTAATTTAACCCTATAAGCAGGTGTTTATTGTACCTGTAATTTCTACAAAATTACAATGAAATGACGTGCTTTCAAATAAAGTAAAAACGGTGAAAATCTGTTCACGCAATAAAGAATTATCCCATAAAAATCATCTTCCATACTTTAAGCTCGCGCGCAATAGTTTACTTAATTTGCCGATAGATGTCGCTGTACGTGGAACTCTCATATCATATCCTACATGGCGGTGTTATTAACTCTTAAGTGGGGACACTTACTGTGACGGACGGAAAACTACGGAACCCTACACTGAGCGTGGCCCGACACGCTCTTGGCCGGTTTTTGTACTTATGGCGTACAAATTTTTTAAACTATTTTTTCGGAACTCATCATCACTTTTATGAATATGTGCCATGGGGCTTATCTTTGTATCACGTAATGCAGCAGATATTGCGGTCCCCGCCCGTACTAATAGACACCTCAATTCTCAAGACTAATTTTGGCATGAACTCAAAATCGTTTTTTTTCTTCTAAATCCTTTTAATTTGCATACTTTATATACATACAAGCTGTAACAAAAATTGTGGTGATCTGTTTAAGGGCGTAATTGGTACCATATTCTAAATAAAAAATACTAAGAAAAAAAATTACGCGACAAAAACAAACGTCCAAAAACATTTTCTCCTACTTTTTCTTAGTCACAATCTCACAATACGATACCAATGCTTAAACGGATCACCAGTATTTTTGTTAACCCTGTAGCAGGTGTGAGGCCTAGTTGTAAGGTTACAAGTAAAGACATTTCAGTGAAAATTTCTAAAATGTACCCAATCAGAAAACATTTTTATACAGTGCTTTTTTTTCGTTAATTTCAAGGGTACATTCCTGAGATTAACTGAAGTATATTTCTTAAAGACGCCAGTGTCCTAATTAGCTCCAGTTCTTTATTATTCTTTTACTCTGAGAACCCGTACAAAATAATGCACCTGTGTGTGTTAAGTCAATACGATATGTTTTCTTTGTATTTCGGATATTTTTTACTCATATTTTTACAAAAGTTGTTCAAAACGTACATTCGATGTTGACACACAAGAAAAATAAATTTTACAAAAATCAAAGACACGCGGTAATAGCTGCGGTCGTACCGGCCAGGCTGCCAGCTCACACGCAGCGCAGAGGTTAGTTAAGTAGGTCTATCGCGATATTTTATTTTATTGAAACTATTGCTAGAGCCCGGAATTTTCGCGGCAAAACAAAAGACTGTCGCAAACTAGCTATAACACAGTAAAGATACGATTGCGTCAAACATTAATTTATAATGGCCTGCTTTTTTTTAAACTTATGGGATATTTATAAACAATATATTGAAAAATCCTACAAACTTTTCACCCGGAAGTAGTTAAAAAGGATTTTTTTAATATATTTTTGATAATAATATCAATAATTTTTATATGTAAATGTCGATATTTAAGTCATATTTCTGTTGAAAGCGAAAAACAAGAAACCATGTCCATGTACAACCACATAATTTAAAAATGTATGGCTCCTCGCTCTATTGAGCACACCGATGACACTTTTTGGATGCCATCTCGGCCTTCCCTTCAGGGTGACTACGGAATTGGACGTCACTGGAAATGTCGACACCGAGGATCCCAATACTCCCTGACATTGTAAGGGTTGTGCCTTGGAACTGAGAGGCCACAGTAAATGGGGGTTTTTAGCGGTAAACGCGCAAACTTGTGTCTTATATACAGTGTGGAAAGATAAGTCGGACCCTGGAGGGAAACTACCTTAAAACGTTGAGATAGCTCAATTCGCTGAAAGGAAACATTCTTTTATTTTTCCTAAAAACTAAAACTGCATTCACAGTTTTTTTCTTAATTTTCACATTTTTCCATACTAATTGTATGAAAAATATTTTTATGATTATTTATGGGTTCTCTTGTGCCCTAAACGTGGTTGGTATTAAGAAGTTTTTATCCTTGTTGGAAATAGGATCGATTGGCATCAATTGTCATAAAAAATATTTATGACAAAAATTACAAAATAAATAGTTTTTTTGTAAACTGTACTCTTTTTCAAAAATTTATAAATGCAGTTATGTCCCTTAAAAAAAATTAAATAATGTTTCCTTTCAGTGAATTGAGCTATCTCAACGTTTTAAGGTAGTTTCCCTCCAGGGCCCGACTTATCTTTCCACACTGTATATCCTAATTCGTTAGAAACAAATAGTAATAAGTGGTAGTTTGTTCTTATTTTGAAAAGACTTAGATTCATTAAAATCCTACAAGTAAAACGCTTGTAATATGTGAGTACATATTTGTGGCGGTTAGCGAATAACAATATTTTGTACGATTTCATTGCGTAAATAATACTAGTATAGTTTGTCCGGCAGCTTAAGGATAAATGCTCCATAGTTAAAGTATGGCGCATTTATTCTTAAGCCACCGGACAAAGTATACCATGATATATCCGTTACGTTAAAAATGTTAGCTATAGGTATTAATATTTATTTCAAACTAGCTGTGCCCGCAGCTCCGCCCGCGTGGAATTCGGTCTGTGTCAGTAAGCAGCTGATTCACCCCTAATTTCTCTCCCTCTCCCCTTGAGGCGGAACTTGAAGTAAAGTTGACAGATGGATACGCTAGAGGACAGTAGTCCGGATAAAATATTTCACTGACCCCCCCTCGGACCGCGCCTGGGTAAGAAACATACACATAGAAATCCATACTTCCTAACAAATTTTAGAATTTAGGTCTAATATATTTAGGTTTTGCCGTCATGTACAAATCTTTGTCTACCATGTCTGGCCGATTTCTCTAAGTTGCTTAAAGGTTAGCTGGGAGAGATCCCTTAAAGGGATAAGTAGCCTTTGTACACACTCACTATATTTTTGTTGGTCATGTATTTGTTTTGTGCAATAAAGTGTTTTACTACTAAGGAGTGGTCCTGAAATAAAGTAGCCGTGTACAATCTTGTGTATTTTTTAATTTAGTGCTAATTTTGAAGCAGTATATTTATTTTATTAATCCGTACATACATACGTAATACTAATAAATAAATATACAATCATAATAAAATATGTGAGCATATATAAGTTTTCGCGTTTTTATTTCAACATACTTTGTAACTTTTTGAACAACATAATTTGACAATCTTCAATCGACATCTGCTACAACGCCACAATTGTATTTCCATTTTCACAACCCGTTTTATGCTTTTCAGAATTTCATCTTACCAAGAAGCTACATTAATTAACTGTATTTTAGCTAGGGTAGTCAGGAAGACTCTCTAATCTAACCTCTGACAAAGATTTTTCTATGGGAGACAATTTTCTATAAAAAAAAGGTAAATACATTTAATTAAAAATTACGGTAACTACCTTAAAATTAAGCCAGATAAAAAAGTTTACTATTGAAGAAAGACAATTTATTAAAGTATAAAATAGCTCATCAAATCAAACTATAAGAAAAAACATGTTTTTGAGAAACACCTCAAAAATTCTGTCAGAAGACGCTGTTCAAAAAACTATGTGTATAGAATACAAAAGGCGAAAACTTCCAAACGCTGTTTCATTTAAATATGATTGTATTTATGTTTTGTATGATTGTATCTACAGATTATTTAAATATGAACACTGCTTCTAAATCGGCACAAAATAAAAAGATAAATCAGAAAAGGCACGGCTACTTTTTTCCCGGACTACTCCTTACTACTACTACTAATATTAGTTAGAAGTAAGATTATAGAAGAGGAGAAAAGATATCAAAAACGTGAGGCCGAGTAATTTACATGCACTGTGCAATGTGTGGCAATTCATTTATTGTCATTTAATTTTGTTGTACTATTAAATCAATTGTTCAATTAAATTTGTTGATATCCGTACCCCCAATTCTAAACTTAGAGTTAATTTGGAAAATCCTTCCTAAGTGGCTTATTCATGTCACAACGTATTGATTTTAGCGCCATCTCTTATTTAAGCAGGGTACTCGATAGTCGTAGCACATATTTGAAAAAAAAAGTTTGTTCATCCTTCCTAAGTAGCGCCATAAGATTCAGGTGCAAATTTAACTCAATCGAGTGTAGTGGCTACCCCCCTCCCCCTTTTAGAGGTTGAAATTTTATAGCCTACCTATAACCTGGCCGGAGATTTTCTTGACAATTGGAATTACTAATCCTTAAGGGGTGACTTCTGGGATACCAATGAACACAAAAAAACTGGCCAAGAGCATGTCGGGCCATGCTTAGTGTACGGTTCCGTAGTTGCCGCCCGTTACAAAACATCCGTTCAAAACATTCGTTTATTAAGAGATATTTGGTGGCGCTTACGTCATTTTACATTTTACTATCCGGCACTTAATTCCTTTCACTTTGCGTTTTTGAACGATAATTTAAAAACGGCTGAACCGCTTTTATTCAATATAGAATTATTGAAAATTCTTATCAGGCCTCACTTGTATAATTTTTTTTAGAGACGCCCTTTTTTGAACTTTCAGAGCTAATATTTACGAAACTATTTGTTTCATCCAAAAAATGTTTTAAAAGACCTGTATTATTTTTAAAAGACCTACCCAAGGATACCCAACACGATAGGGTTGGAGCGAAAAAATAAACCACCCCCCACTTGTACGGGAGGCACCCTAACAAAAAATATTTTTCCAGTTTTTATTCCATCACTTTGTCGGCGTGATTAATGCACATACTGATACCAAATTTCTGCTTTCTAGAGTGAACAGTCACTGAGCTAGAGCGCGGACAGACGGACAGACAGACGGACGGACATGGCGAAACTATAAGGGTTCCTAGTTGACTACGGAACCCTAAAAAGTGATAAAAGATATTTATTCTTCAATTTAAGCATATTACAATGCACTTATGAACGTCAGAGAAAAAAAACTACCACCTTTGACCCGAGAAGTAAGTATTATGACCGAAAAGAAACTCGGCGGGACTTATTTTTTCAAAACAGTAATACATTATTATTAGATCTTAAAGATACAAAATAGTACATTACATCAGAGGCCGGGAAAACACGGATTTCCGGCCAAGTATACGAGGCCGGGAATCCGTTTTCACGCCGAGGCATGTATAGTGGTTTTCTCAAACATGCAATGAAATAAAATAAAAAAGCCAAAAGGACAACGTTTTATCCAATCTAAAATTATCTACGCTAGGTTTACACCAAATTGACAGTAACAATGGATGAAAGCGTTATACTCGGCGTGCAATATGCTAAACTGAAAAAAGTCATTCTAAAATTACAAAGCATGTTTCTGAACGAAACGCTGGGAATAAAATCAAACGTCAATTGTGACAGCGACAGCTTCCGAATTTTTTCAAACCTAACCTTACTTATGTTTAAATTTGTACATTATTATATTACAACAAATACAATAGAACAAGTATTGTCCTACCAAAAAAACTACATACTGCATATTACACTTATTCTACGACTGTTAAAATATTAGAATCGAAGTTTACAGGCATAAATAAGTACATCTCATTAAAATTATTCAAACTCGATGGATGGACTCAAACATTTAACGTAAGTATCGCTTCTAAAACGAAGAAATATTTCATGTATGATTTAATTGATATTAAAAGTTAAGTTTGACATTGCTTATGGATATTGTTATGGTTTTTCCAGGTACGCTAATATTAGTTTGCTGAATTTCGGAAGACTAAACTGGCTCTGATAGTGCAATATGACTGGTGGACTGTTCATTTGCCTTCTCTTCTTGCTGAGGAGGCAATGGTAGCTGAGGATTTGATGCACCAGACTGTGTCAAATCTTGATTCTGGTTGCGGGTTACTGGCAGAGAATGGACAGATGACAGTCAATTTGTGGCCGGGATGGAATCAATCTTGAATTTGGGAAGACTATGGCGCTGGATGAATACTGGAGGGTCACGAGAACAACCTGGCTGTGGAGATAGATGCAAATGGATGTCTTCATGAGACGTGGTTGTATTATTAGTGCTTGCTAATTTTATATTCTTTGTTATATATTTTGATCCCAACCGACTCATCAATGTAGCCTTCTGCCACTCTGTCAGACTTCCACCCACCGTGTCTTTTAACAGCCAAAAGATTGGCACCAGAGTCAGCGAGGAGGGTGGCTGATGTTCGCCGAAAACAATGTCCAGTGTACAGATGCGGGCTATCTAAGTTTAAAAATGTAGCTATATCTTTCGGCATGACTAAAATTTTGTGGCGTCCAATAACTTGTCTGGTACATTTACCATTTCGGTAATTTAAGAAAAGTCGTTCTGTTGCTGTATCCTTAGGCCGAAGGGCATAATATTATTTGAAAATGTTCATGAACTCATCTCGAATCACAAAAGATCTGTCTGTTTTATTTTTTGTGTCACACAACTTAAATATGTTTAAGTCACCTTGAAACTCAATGTCTTTTGTGGTGATGTTTGTTAACTCCATTGCTCGACATGCACCATTTATGCCCAAGATCAAAGCAACACCTGCAAATGATAAGTTGATAAGTGAGCACTTGTATAAAATTATGTATAGCATGTAATAAAAGTTGTAGAAAATATCAATAAATATACTTAATCTTGCTGTGAACCACTTATTTTAATGAAATGTATCTAAAGAGGCTTAGCACTGAATAAATAGTCATATTTTAAGATATTTTGTTATCCAAACTAAATTCATCACATTTTTGTCTCATTCATATGTAAATATAGGAATACAATTTTGATGATTACAATAAGTAGGTATAACTACTACGAGTAGGTAAAGTTACCTTTATGGCCAGATATTGTTCATCGGGTGCTTGGTTTAAAAATGTTTGAACATTTTCACTGGTAAATATTCTAGATTTCTTTGCAGAGTATCCATCTGATCGCCGTTTTAGCCATGTAAGTAAGTTGTTGTAGTTTTTTATGTCTATATTGTGTTTAAGACGTATTGTTGCTTTAATCATAGAGTACAGTGACCACAATGTTGAACATTTCTTTGTTTTTCCCAGTTCTTGAAAATATGCTAAGAATATATTTTCAGAGAAATTGTGTGCGTTTTTATTTATTTTCCAGCTTATGAAGTTGTCATATGCAGTCATGTACCTCTTTTGATTTCGGCGGGAGCAAGTTGTTCATGGCTAATTTCACCTCCGCTCTTAATTCAGGCGGTGTACAGTCAACAAACATTTCGTCATCACTATGTTCTTCCATTGAACTCATATTTAGAATCTTCGATCCAACTTACAAAATCACAACTAACAATGAAATCGGACTACTCGTAAGAAATTAATTTTCCAAATTCCCACCAAAAAAAGTAAAGATTGTTAAGCCCGTGCTACACGGTTACCAATTTACTGACAATTTCGACCGGGGCTGCGTTGCATAAATTTATATTCAGCTTTATGCATCAATTTCTAACAAATTTGGTTAAAAAGAGAGGCTTACAGCAAACTTGTATTTTTATACAAAGTGACCAAGGCTAACCATGATTGGTGGTACGTTACGGGTGAATAGCGAAATAAATTGGTATCGTCTGTAACGGGCTTTATTGTTAAAAAACGACCATGAAGTAAAAATTAAAAAGTTAAAATCAGCTGTTCGTAAAACCTGCCGCCGTCTTTGACGCTGTCTGAATGCGGTTGGACGTTGAAACAAAAAAAAGTTACTTTGCAGGTCTAGGCCTGAAAAGTTGTATGAAATCTTTCAGGCCGCCTCGAGATGCTGCGCCCGAAAAAGGATACTTTCGAGTCTATTATAAGGAACGTAAAGAGAATATTTCATTGCATGTTTGAGAAATAGTAGTTTATGTAACTGTTACGTAATAAGGGTCCTTAAAACATGAGTGTGGTTCTCGCCTGCGGCTCGTTTCATAGTAAGATCACACGAGTGTTTTAAGGCCTAATTACGTACATTGGGCTAATTGCATACACTGCTTTATCTACACTCATATTATTTATCCTAAATGCCGTATTCGGAAACCAAAGAATGGTTTAATTATAAATAAAAATCCTGATATGACTGCTTCACAAAAAGTTTGATATGCTTTCCTACCTAAACTGTGTCTTATAAATGTTGGATGATTTTTAAGTAGTTTCTGGTTTGGGCCATGCATCTTTGTCACTCATATAGTTCTCAAACCTGTAATAACCATTTAGGCAGTAAAGTTTTTTCAAATATTTCTTAAGAGCGGGAAATGATAAATTTAAAGCATCGACGGGTAACTTGTTATAAATGTGAACATCTTGACCAAAAAATTACAAACTATTTCAATACCAAATTTCATCTAAATACGTACAGCGGTTATTGGTTGTTTATTACCCATGTAAACTTCCACCCCTGTTGCATACCGTTAAGGGATGATTTCTGAGATAAAACTATTTTTGTCCTTTTCCACAGCTCAAATTATCTCCATACCAAATCGTATCCTTCACCCAACACTGGCACTTACATTGACCCAGGAACCTCTTTGGTCTCCGGGTTGGGGCTGATGTATGTGTGGACCACAGCTGTGCCTCATGTGGGACCCCCGTAGACGGCCTCGGCCACCACGGACTTAGTTGTTCTTCGGGAGCCGGCCGCTTGTCCCGTCATGCGGTACTCAACGACATCCTGAGGAGAGCGCTCGTTAGCGCCAACGTCCCCGCTGCTTTGGAACCCCAGATCGTGCGGGACGATGGCAAGCGCCCCGACGGGATGTCGTTGATCCTCTGGAGGATGGGCCGCGCGCTGGTGTGCGATGCCACCTGCGCCGACACGCTGGCGGCATCCTATGTTCCAGCGACAAGCAGGCGGGCCGGGGCGGCGGCGGACACCCGAGAGAATATAAAAAATTATAAATATAGCTGTCTCGGCGCCAACTACGAGTTCGTAGCTTTTGACGTCGAGACACTTGGTCCGTTGGGGAGGGGGGCGCAAGGGCTCCACAAGGCGCTCAGCAAGCGCCTCAGAGAGGCTACAGCTACAGGTGATCCTCGTGTAGGCGGCTTACTTGCGCAAAGACTTGCTATCGCAATTCAGCGCGGGGATGCCGCCTGCGTGATGGGCACCTTGCCGAGAGGGCCAAATTTAGAGTCACATTTTTAATTTATTATTTTATTTTTAAGTAGTTTTATTTATAGTTAGTTTAATTTTAAGTTTTATTATTAATATTATTTATAATTATTTGTAAAATTTCAACCTTTGAAATAAACAGCTCAATTAAAAAACAAAAAAGTATTACCATGTATAAATAACGTTACCCGTTTTAACACAGAGGTGCTACATCTAAATCTTTTAACTCCCTTGAGAATCTTGAGATACTATTATTAAAGTATTAAACATGTAATTATTTTACTTGTTTTAAAGTGGGTATTCCACTCATACATTAGTATGTTATTTAATCAAATACAAACATTGAAACATTGAAAAAATAATCAACCCAGTTTGACTTGAACAAACATCGATACGCCTTACCGGGGCTCGATATCGCTTTACCAATTAAGCTATGGGTTCAGTTACTGAGCTGACGAAATTCTCAATGCCTTCAATCATCTTTTTGCATTTATTTTTACATCGACTTTATAGCAGCCGTAAGCGACATCTAGGTGCCAACTACTACAGTTAGCTACCCTTCCCGCCGACTCTTTTACAAGTGTCACAACGGAAATAACAGATGGCGCCTGCTATCAACTCATAATTATTTTACTTGTTTTAAAGTGGGTATTCCACTCATACATTAGTATGTTATTTAATCAAATACAAACATTGAAACATTGAAAAAATAATCAACCCAGTTTGACTTGAACAAACATCGATACGCCTTACCGGGGCTCGATATCGCTTTACCAATTAAGCTATGGGTTCAGTTACTGAGCTGACGAAATTCTCAATGCCTTCAATCATCTTTTTGCATTTATTTTTACATCGACTTTATAGCAGCCGTAAGCGACATCTAGGTGCCAACTACTACAGTTAGCTACCCTTCCCGCCGACTCGAATGTTTGTATTTGATTAAATAACATACTAATGTATGAGTGGAATACCCACTTTAAAACAAGTAAAATAATTATGAGTTGATAGCAGGCGCCATCTGTTATTTCCGTTGTGACACTTGTAAAAGAGTCGGCGGGAAGGGTAGCTAACTGTAGTAGTTGGTACCTAGATGTCGCTTACGGCTGCTATAAAGTCGATGTAAAAATAAATGCAAAGAGATGATTGAAGGCATTGAGAATTTCGTCAGCTCAGTAACTGAACCCATAGCTTAATTGGTAAAGCGATATCGAGCCCCGGTAAGGCGTATCGATGTTTGTTCAAGTCAAACTGGGTTGATTATTTTTTCAATGTTTCAATGTTTGTATTTGATTAAATAACATACTAATGTATGAGTGGAATACCCACTTTAAAACAAGTAAAATAATTATGAGTTGATAGCAGGCGCCATCTGTTATTTCCGTTGTGACACTTGTAAAAGAGTCGGCGGGAAGGGTAGCTAACTGTAGTAGTTGGCACCTAGATGTCGCTTACGGCTGCTATAAAGTCGATGTAAAAATAAATGCAAAAAGATTATTGAAGGCATTGAGAATTTCGTCAGCTCAGTAACTGAACCCATAGCTTAATTGGTAAAGCGATATCGAGCCCCGGTAAGGCGTATCGATGTTTGTTCAAGTCAAACTGGGTTGATTATTTTTTCAATGTTTCAATGTTTGTATTTGATTAAATAACATATTAAACATGTAATTATATCATTATGAATAAAATAACATTCCATACCAAATGTATTCTAAATCGATTCTGCAGTTAATAATTCCCCATACAAATTTCCAGGGTGAAAACTATCCTTTGTCCTTTCTCGAGACCCATACTATCTCTATACCAAATTTCATCTAAATCAGTTCAGCGGTAAAAAAATCCTCATACCACCTTCAAACCCCCTTATCAGCCCCACAAGGGTTTATTTTCGGGATGAAAACTATTCTGTCTATAAATAAATTATTTCCATACTAATTTCTATTAAAAATTCTCCATACAAACTTTCAATCCCATTTTCATCCCCTACAGGGTTGAGTTTGGGATGAAAACTATCCTATATCCTTTCCCGGGACTCAGACTATCTCTATACAAAATTTCATCAAAATCCGTTCAGCCGTTTTGCACGGAGCTTAATGCAAGACAACTTATTAAAAATATATGCAGGAGATTTATACTTCAGCACACCGAAGAGCAGACAAGCCAAGTCAAGTTTACTGTGGTGTTGTATTTTAAGAATATTGTGGCTGTACAAAAACGGGGTAACATGGGCTCTCAACGAAATGTTAAAACAGAAGCGAGCACAGGCATTTTGTACACGTTGTATGAATCATTTTGTCTTAGCAAGGAGCCGTGGTCCAACTACTACATCCACGTAGTTTAATTTGGATAACACAAGTTTTCGTTTAGATATGGCCGGATTTTGTATAACACCTTAAGTGTGTAGAAGAAGCTCCTAACAGCCTCAGTTGTATGCTTCTCAAATCGAACTGCACAGTCCATTAAGATACCTAGATTACGGGCTTCATACACACGCTCAACAGGTTAACAGCTCAACTGGGTTATTAGGCAATTCCTTGTAGCCCAATTTGCTATTCTGGTGAGATCTTCGTTAAGTTTCACTATGGCACAGTTGATTATGTCTGGCTTAAATTATAAATACACACATTTAAAATTTGTATATAAAAAAACTATTCAGAGTGTAAGAATGGTAAATAAAACCAATGGATATCTGTGGACGGAACACCAGATTTTATTGTTTAACCAGAATTGTGCCCACCACTGTAAAAATAATTTTGATTCAGAAGATTGGAGCCATTAGCTGAAAACTATAAACATCTATTTCAGTTCGTATACGATCACCACAATTGTGTGATTCTGGCGCGGAAATAACTATCCTGAAAAGTGAGGCTAATCAAGCACTCCAAGGACTAGCTATTCATATGGATCACCGTATCGCGGCGATCGGAGCTGGTAACCGACGCATACAGAGTACGGGTTACATCAACTTGCCTGTACATTTTAACGATAAGTTCATTACCGCTTACATTGTGTCTGACATTAACAAAGATTTTATTTTAGGCGTAGATTTTTGGCTTAAATTTGATATTCTTCCTTAGCTAAGCAGCATTACTTTTCCTAAGGCTACATTAGCCAAGGTCAACCAAAAACCAGATCTCCCTACCCATATTTACGACTATGAACATTTGAGCGCATTAGAGAAGTCCATAGCTGACAACATGATTGCACAGTTCGAGAATATTTCCACTGAGCTCAAAGGGTTAGGTAAGACTAGTCTCATCGAACACCGTCTAGATACAGGAGACGCACAGCCGATCCGAAAACGTTATAATTGCATGTCGCCGGAGAAACAACGGATCCTCGTCGAATAGGTAGATGAGATGCTGTCTCGACGTCATTGAGCCCTGTGAAAGCGCCTGGGCTTCGCGTTTTGCTAGTCACTAAGAAGAACGGACAGCCTCGGTTCTGCCTCGATAGTCGTAAGCTTAAATCCGTTACTCGAAAGGATGCGTATAAACTGCCATACACGTCAGAAATATTGGACAACTTACGTGACGACCTCTACCTTTCGAGTGTGGATTTGCCCAAGGCTTTTAGGCAAATTCCCATCGCTGTCGAGGACAGGGACAAAACTATTTCTATGTTTCCGGACGTGGTACTTTTCGTTTTAAGAGAAACGCCTTCGGTTTAACAAACGCACCGGCGACGCAGCAACGGTTAGTTGATCTTCTTTTCAGATATTGTGACCCGAAAGTCTGCCTACATGGATGACATCATCATAATATCTGAGGAATTCAATTCTCACGTGTCACTTCTTCTGCGGGTATTAGACAAACTTCGCCAGGCAAACCTTACGGTGAACTTGGAGAAGTGTCAATTCTCCAGATGTCATCTTAAGTATTTGGGATACGTTATTGACAGGTAAGGACTTAGGACGGACCCAAGTTTAAGGCATCAAGTTGTATCAGGCAGACCATGTTTAAGATGTGACCGAAAACGTGAATACGAACAAAATTTCGGTTATAACTGGTAAAATCGTCGCTCTGACCAAAATTTCTAATGTGTACGATGCTAAAATTACAGTAAGTATACTTTTAAACAAGTAGTTATTATGTAGGGCACTAACAAAATTGTCCCTGCGGCTCCGCCTGCACCTTTCAAAAAAACCCGCCGCACCTTGTATGGAGAGACTAGGAAAATCCATTGGTTACATTGTCAATAAATACCAAATTTTGCTTCATGCTTCTTTATTTCATTTTTAGCCTCGATCGTGACCGTGATGTGGATAAAGCGACTTGCAAATGCAAGGCCGGCTTATCTGGATAATGCAAGCACATATGTGCCATGACTTACTAGGTAAACACTCCAATTGCATCAAAAACAAGTCAGGCCCAGCAATGGAGAAAACCATCCCATCGGCAGTTGCTGGGATACGACAAAGGGCAGAGGATGTCTGAGCTCTTTCCGTCTCCAGTAAAATCAGACAAATTCAATGAAATTGTGAAAGGACTGGAAAAAAAGGATATTGACACAGCAATTTTAGGGGAGAGATAAGCCATACGCCGTTATACAAAATTTTGCAGCTAAAAGAAAAGAGATGACAGAGAAATTGTAGCAGCGGAGACTTTGCTTGATTTAGTCAGGATAACAGAAGATAGAAAACTGAATAAAACGGTAAATAAAGTCAGTCTTGAAATATTGACATTACAATCAAGTGGCAAATATTACTCCACCGAACCCCAGCCGTTATATTAATTTTAAGACCCAAATGTCACATGTGATGTGGATCTAGCAGTCAAGATTTGTGTTGAAACACGAAAGCAAGGGAACAGTGTTAAGTGGTATGAAGAAAGAATACTAAGAATAACGGCAACTTAAACGATCTTAGTCTGAACCTCAGCAGTGCAGATACCATTTAGATTAACCATATTGCAGGAAAAAAAGGTAATATCTGGTATTTGGTTTAAAGTCAATAAATCAATTTGCCATTCTTTATTTTGGGTGGTTTGTCCACTAGGTACAATACTGTCTTCAGCACTAGTAGTTGGACCGTACAAATGGACCGTGAAGATTTCATGCCTAAAAAAAACCAAAGTGAAGTGAGTGAAACGATGAGAAGAAGGAAACTTTGAATGTGTTTCTTTGTAAAAATTTAAGTTTGGGCGAAAATCACAAAACACGTGTCCATTATTAACTATTACACGTGTATTATGAACAAAACTCTCTACTGAAGTTAGAGGGTTTGGTCAGTTTTCAGTACTTTGGAGGACGATTTCTTCGATATGGTTATGGCTCCATAGGTTGAGTTTGGGCAGCTAAAAAAATACGTGTCTGTTATTTGAGACTCCTCTATAACATATCTAATAATTTTTAAGAAAAAAAACCTACTTGAATGGGAGAAGCGGGTGAAGGATTATTGTAGATGGTGCACTCTTAGACTCCATACAATGAAATAACTTGCTTTAGAAACGCAGCGAAGAAGACAAATCGTCAAACGTGAACCATGCGTCGTTGAAGAGTTCCGTTCTGAACATCATCAGCAGTTCCACTTCATCAAATGTCAGTCTTTTGAATAAAAATGCTTGATTTGTTGATAAAAATACAAAAATCACTTTAGGTATGCCTTGAAGATTTGAGGAGTTCCCTCGATTCCTCATGGAACTTATCATCAGAACTTGAGCTTGACGAAAATTTGTCCTGAGAATCTAACTTGCTTAACAAACACAGTGAAGACGACAAATCGCCAAACGTGAACTACGCGTCGTTGAAGAGTTCCGTTCTGATCATCATTAGCAGTTCCACTTCATCAAAAGTCACTCTTTTGAATGGAAATGCTTGATTTGTTATTAAAAATACAAAAATCACTATATGTATGCCTTTAAGATTCGAGGAGTTCCCTCGATTCCTCATGGGTCCCATCATCAGAACTGCGTTTTGACAAAAACGGGACCAATCTGTATCTATATATATATAACTCAAAGGTGACTGACTGACATAGTGATCTATCAACGCACAGTCCAAACCGCTGGTTCTAGAGATTCCAAATTTGGCACGCAGGTTCCTTATCCCATCAAAAACATAAATGTGAAAGGCTGCCAAGTTCGATACTATGGGAATGCTTCGCCTATAAAAGAAGTGAGATCTGAATAAGTGCCAAGTTACATCATTAAAAAGTACTGAAAATAATAAATGTTATCAGGAAACTGCTAAAAAAACCGGTGTGCGTTTCTCTGACTATTATAATTTTAGGTATTTCTATGTAACGTGATACTTATTCAAAATGTACCTTAAAAACTGCTGGAAATCAAGTGTGCATTCCTATAACTATTTATGATTTGAGGTATTTTTATGGAACTTGGTACTTATTCAGATCTCACTTCTTTTATAGGCGAAGCATTCCCATAGTATCGAACTTGGCAGCCTTTCACATTTATGTTTTTGATGGGATTTCATTTATTTTTGTTAGGTGTAGGTTCTTTATTATTTTTTTATCACTTTTGCTTTAGGAAATGTCTCATTCCACTTAGATATGTACTTTATACTATAACCCTTTATACTAAGCGTCTAATTCTATTTTACTATTTATTTATAGGTGATTTTTACAAATAAACTGGCTCCCTATACCTATAAAATGTACCTACTTACATATAATTACATACATCAATAACGTACTTTATTCTGTTTGTAAGTACACTACCTACATAGATAATTAATAACTTGGTAATACCTACCTACCAGTAGGTATTATAATTGGTGGCCTATTATGTAGCTCTAGAAGTGCACCATCCCATCTCATCCCGTGGCGTATCGGAGGGTGAGATGGGAGTGGTATATATAATTCCATCTTAGAGTATATATGATTTCCATGTTCTTGAATCTGCGATTTTATTAGTTGTAAAATTAGAAATTATTTAGACTATGCGAGAAAAATAGTCTTTTCATTTTTGTTTGACTGATTTAGCGCACCTAGTGTACCTAGTGACCTGCTTTGCACTTCGTAAATCGTGGGTTCGGTTCCCGCAACAGACACACACAGAGTGGTGAACAATTTTATTGTTCTTGTCTTTAAGACAAACATGTATTGTCTTAAATTGGTATGTATCTAAATTTAAATAAGTCTTATCTCATTTCCACTCCATACCTACTTATAGTAGAACAAAATTACACATTCGTTGTTTTCGAAACTGACTCACACTTGGCCGTTTTCAGATTTTTACTTTATTTCGACCTAAAGACAAACCTTCGAGCCAAATTTCAGGTCGGTACGACCATTGGAAGATAGACCCATTTAGTTCATTATGACTTCATAGTAGAACAAAGTTACACCTTCGCTATTTTTAAAACTGACTCACACTTGGCCGTTTTCAGATTTTTCCCTTTACTTTGACCTTAAGACCTATCTCCATGCCAAATTTAAAGTCAGTACGACCATTGGAAGTGGTCTAGGTTTTTGATGAGTCAGTGAGTGAGTGTATAGTAAAAATAGCGATTTTCTGACGTCAATATCTCAAGAACTGCTATAGGTAGAATAATGAAATTTTGTATTCTAGACAACTAAGGGGATGTCAACAGACACTCGAAATTTCATATGCGTAGATTAAATATGTTTTGAGTTATAGGGTGGTCGAAATTGGCCCGAAATGGTTCGTGTAATATAAACCCACGGCCGGTGTGTCGCTTTTTTTTGCTCGAACTTGGCGGACACACTGCCGTGTGTCTAGATAAGGTCTAGGGATGCGCTAAGAAAGGATTTTTCAAAATTCATCCCCTAAGGGGGTGAAATGGGGGTCCAAAGTTTGTATGGGGAAACAAGATTAGTTAGTCTATTTTATTTGAAACTTCACAGAAGTATTCCTAACAATAAATGAGTAAATACGAGTTGCAGGTTTTTTGAGAATTCAACCCCTAAAAGGGGGAAATGTGGTCAAAAATCTGAAAATCAACATGGGTATTGTTTCTATGCTTTATCGGGTCGTTGATTACGAAAACAACAACGATTTTAAAATCCGACGTGGCGGACGTGAAATACCATCTCCCCTGTTAGGGTACAATGGGGTTGAAATGTCTAAATATCCATATGGGTGTCGTTTTTGTGATTTTTTGGGACGTTATTTAAGAAAATGGCATCGATTTTGAAATTTAATATTGTGGACTTAAAAATTCTTGAAAGTATTTGTGCCAAATTGCAATCTCCTTCTAAATATATAAAAGAAGAAACTGACTGACATATCAACGCACAGCCCAAACCGCTGGTTCTAGAGATTCCAAATGTGGTACGCAGGCTCCTTATAAGGCATAAGGATGCACTTAGAAATTATTTTTAAAAATTTACCTCCTAAGGGGGGAAATGGGGTTCAAAGTTTGTATGGGAAACGAGATTAGTTCAACTATTTTATTCTAAACTTTACAGGAGTATTCCTAACGATAAATAAGAAAACAAGTGTTTCAGCTTTTTTGAGAATTCAACCCATAAGGGGGAAATGTGGTGACAAAATTTAAATATCAACATGGGTATTGTTTCTATGGTTTATCGGGTCGCTGCACGGCTAGCACATGTTGGGCGCGACTTCATCGACAGTCGAGAAAAGGCGCGACGTAGACTCTCTCGTGAATCCGTAGCACAACTTACCCGCGACAACCCGCTGACTCGCGAACAAATGTCAAAGCGACACATTTTTGTCGTTTGACAGTTCCACGCGAGATAGGTGCAAAATTCGTAGCACAAGTGCACTTTAGGAGACAAAACACCTCGCGTTTGAACTTCAAAATGAGAGAAATTGTCTTCGAGCCGTGGGGGTTGCGAGAATCCATCGAGAAGCACATTGCGTCGAAATTTGAACTGATTTAGCCCAATAAAAAGTAAGTTTTCTCTAATTATTTAATATAGGAGCTATCCTACAATTCAATAATATATACTCTGTGATAAGAGCTACTAACTTAAGTTGAAGACCAGCTTGATGGCATTACATGTATAATATTGTTTTGCTACAGTTGTAAGATACCAAAGTATGCTAAATTCCAACTCAATCGGATAAAAACAAGTAGGCAGTCATAAAAATAACAGCTTGTTATAAAACGTTTAATTTTTTTCAGGTGGGCTTCTTAAGAAATCCAGACACAAAAATCGACGGCTAAGATTGTGCTATCGCTATGCATTTGGTGATGATTTGATTCGGTGATACCGCGGCTCAAGCCATCCACATCCACCTCTGGGTACCCATAATGCCCCTGTTGTTAAATGTATTTAAATATCGTAACTTAATAGGTATTAACACAGACGTTAATTCTGGAACTGATTTACTTACATAATAAAGCTTTCAAAATGATAATGTGTTACCATCGACCACACTATTAACTGAGAGTGGTAATCGTAAGCCTCATTGCAAGATGTATGATCTGATGAGTGTTGTCATAGTCGCTATATCCTCTTGGGTTGATCATGTAATCTCCCGAAGCAATCTCCAGAGGTACACTAAATATAAACCATGCAAAACATGTTACGCATTTTCTGAAGATGGCCTATTTGTTAATTTTGGATTAACCCACGGTAACATAAAATAAGTAAATAATAACATAACAAAACAATTTATTGCTTAAGGAAAAATTACGTACAAAAGCGATGGTACTCTGGCAGTAAGATGTCCGGAACGTTAAATCAAAGGGTATCTAGATAATGAGATACGCGCCGATGATACGAAAAACTAATGCCAGTGGCACATACTTATTATACATATTATATACTTATGCTAACATATCATTACATTTTAAAGTTTTCAATTTAGGAATAACTACAATTAGGTAGGTACTACATTTTAAAATTTCATTTGCAGGTTAAAGCCGATGCACAACCAATGCAACACGGGTTGCATATAGTTGTAACTGTGCTGCATACGCGTCATATTTGGTCTATAAGCGGATGATGCTGAGCCTCATATGGACATAATACGGCCAAAATTTGGAATGATGTTAGGCACTACCCGGATGACAACACCTTATAATAACAAAATATGCTTTAAATTAAATTATTTTAAACAAAAGTACCGACTTCACTTAGCCTCCACTTTTCCAAAAGAATATGCCCAGCTACTGTGAAAAATACTTTAATCGCTATAGGTGTGTCTATATTATTTGAAGAGTTCCCTCGATTTGTCCTGGATCCCATCATCAGAACCCGACGTAGTGATAATGAGACCGACTGTAAAGTATACTCTTTTAACAAAAAAGTTTACCAAATCGGTGCAGCCGTCTTTGAATAATCGGTGATTATGCCTACAGAATACAAGAGCACTTTTATTTTATAAGTTAATAGTTTGTAGTACTACTTAGTTAATAGTTTGTTGCCACAATCTCTACTAATATTATAGACGGAGAGCTAGCCACATCATATATGACAATAATGAGAGCTACGAAACCCCTCAGTCAGTTTGCTATAGGTACTATCCTTATTTCTAGATCTGGACATCTGCCAGCTGTGAAGTGGTGGAGGTCAAAGAATGCAAAAGCAGTTCAAGAAAATAAATCCTAGAGTTCTGGGTTTGATGCAATATTGTGAGAAATTATATAAATAATTTGATTATATCATTGCAAAATTTTTGTTAGGGGAAAGTAGTGCCAAACGACGTATCATTATACGTCGTTTGGCACTAATTCATAGATTGTTGCCTACTGTTTTGGATTCCGTAATAATACGCAATGTTTTTTGGTCTAATGTTAAAATATAGACCCTGTTCTTTATAACTTCGGCAGTTGTTACCTATTTTGGTATTACAATTTCCAATACAAAAATTTTGCTAGTCTGTCACTCTGACCTCCACCAATTCAAAGCTGCCAGATGCCCAAATCTAGCAATAAGGATAGTATAGCAATCTAAGTAGACGGGTTTAGTTGCTCTCTTTATTGTGTCATATTTGACGTGGCCAGCTCTTAGTCCATTATAAACCAGCTGACCCGGCGAACTTCGTACCGCCAACTACAATTTTTTTCTCCATAATTTTAATAGTTATTCTGCTGTTCGGGGCAAAGGTAAATCCAAAAAAAAGACACCTCTTGGGTTGCAAGCGTCTATAGGCTACGGTAGCTGCTCACCATTGGGCCGTATGTTTGTTCGCCACCTTTGAGGTATTCAAAAAAATAATCATTAAATTCGGTTCAGCCGTTCTTGAATTATAAATGGTGTAACCCACACGACTTTGTTTTATATATAAAGATGCGAAAGTAACCCTGTGTGCTACCTTTGCCTACTTCAACCGAAATTTATGAAATTAGTAACTATTATGAATAAAATAAAAAATCAACCCCAACGCGGAAACGGCTGAACCTATTTTGATATAACATGCCTAAGATCATTCGCCAGAAAAACCCGCTATCAAATAAAAACACCGCATTTAAACCGGTTCAAAATAGTTCAAATGTGTGTCTGCTGTGTATCTGTCTGTGGCACCGTAGCGCTAACGGTGCCATAGACAGATACACAGCAGACACACATGGCGGTTAAATTTATAAATCACAAAATTGACGCGGGCCGCACTTTGATAATAATTTGTGACTTTATCAGGCAAAAGGTACTTACCACATTGTCGGTTGACAATAACGACGACCTCTAATAAGAGGCTCGCGGGCCGCCTGTTGCCGACCGGTGCTATAAAGATTGCCCACAAAGTATTGACACTTGAAAAATACCTACCTAGAAGAATACTAATGTTTTCAAATCAACTTCCTGCCATTGATTTTAGGGTGTGCCGTGTGTGCTGTCTGTCAGTATCATAGTAACGCTTCCTACTGTTCCATTTTACGACTTTCCAAAAAAGAGTGTATTGTACGTATGTACATATTTTATGAAAAGTTGCATTTGCTACAAATATGCAGGTAAAGTAAGGTAGTAAAAATAATTATCATTTGAAATGAATCAAATCTTTATTAAAACAATATATCATCTCCAATAATAGGAATATTTATTAAACTTAACATATTTTGGCATAATACATATCCTCTCATTGGGCACTGGACCGCTTTGGATTATTTCCAACTTGTTTCAAAGAGACTTTATTTTACTTTCAAAACCGAGTAAACGGTATCTTATATCTATAAACAGAGTAAATTAAATACATTCAATCGAAGAAGTAACTATGCTAGTACAATTTAATTTATGGCTTTGATATGAGTCTATATGAGTATATTTAATATGATCTAAACTATTGTCTATCTTTAAAAATAAAATGTTATCTTCTTGAACTAAAACCGGTTTACTAAAATAAAATTAAAAACAAGGGTTTTGCGGGACCTAAAACTATGATATTTATTGTGTGCTGCTTTTAATTAACCGTGAATAGTAACGGCATTTAGTGAACGTCAATAACATAATCATTTTAAAGCGACATACAATGTCATATACACCCATGTCATATTACGTATGCCGTGTACACCTACGGCAAAATAAAAAGGCTTCGCCACAATGCAACAGGGTGTGAGCGGGACGCGAGCCGAATGCAATGAAAATGTACCGCTAAGGCGGCGTGTCGCATGCGCATCCCGCTGCAATATGACAAATCCTTATTTGATACGCCGCGCTCGCGTTCCGCTTCCATCACGCTATGCTTATATCCTGTTGCAGGACAAAGCCTTTAAGATTTAGACTGGATGCATGCGACCAGTGCGAACTGCACAATTGGTGAGTGGTGGTGAGCCGCTTAGGAACGTACGCCTCTTGTGGTGGTGCCAGCGCGGGCGTGGGTGGGGGGCCCGGTGAAGGCACGGCGCAGCCGGCGCATTGGTCTTCGGGCACAGTTCAAAACTCCTCAATCTGTAAATGAGGATTTAGAAAATATTACAACATAGAATGTTAAGACATCTTTGTGTTACTGACACAGTCAAACAACTTCTTAATTTAATTTCTTCTTGTTATTAACTATCTATATTAATAAAGTAAACTTTGTAAGCTTAAATATATTCAGTTTAAATATATATTATATGATGCCCATTCATAGCCTCTATCATGGCTGTACACTAGGACCACAGCAGAGACTGGCCCGACAGAGGCAAACTATTCTCAACATGAATGTTGGACGGCCAAGTCAAGGCACATTATGGTGTTGATCAGTGCCGGAATGTTCAACTGGGCAAAGCCTCCTAGTAATTCATACAAAGAATACTGTTTTGCATGTGACGGTATGGGGACGATCATGGCACGGTCATAGCTTAGACGGGATAGTGGGCACAGTCCTTTTTTTGTCTTGGTCTTTGGATAAAGGCAGCATCAGTTGTAAATCTGCTTGTCTACTTATTAATTCAATTAAATAAACTTGTACTTACATTAAGTACCCCAACGCCGGTTACACCCTCCACTGAGAGTCCTACGGCGCACTCTCAACTGATTCATTCTAATATTTTGAAAGTGATCGCTGAGAGCTTAGGCACTACTGCCGCATTCCTGTTTAATTCCTTGGTCACCTGGATCTGAGCAACTTGATTACGGGCTGTCTCTTTGAGGTAACACCATACCTATAAAGAATATTACACATTTTAGTGTTTATTGTAAATAGACATAGATCTTTTAGCATACTCAAATAGTAATTAAATATTGCTTAAGTTTCACTTAGCTCTTGCTGAAAACCACAGCCAAATTGAACAAGCTGTTTTGTCTCACCAACATTTTGTAGATGAAATTGCTAACTTTGCTTCTATAGGACTCATTTGTTTGTATTATTAGGTACAATACTGTGTGCGCACACAAACTAAATACCGACTAGGTAGTTTCCGTGGAGATGAATAAAAAGCAAGGGAAAAGTTATATGTACTTACTCGTTTACATTCGTCTGCCGTTTTCCGTGGCCTTGCCTCAGCAGGCTTGGAGCTAATATGAAGCTTTAACATAATAGCTTTGCCCACTTTTCGTTTCATAAACGATTCCATTCTTTTTTAATTATTTATTATTAAAATAGTTCACCATAGGTTAGTTTCTTGCCGAAAAAATGTAACAACAACTTTGACGTTTTGACATTTCCGACATTTTCATATATTTGCTATCTCTTTAATCATGATACTGCAAGAACGAGACAAAGTTATCGTGACTAGTGACGTCCCGTTTTTAAAGCTTTCTGTTCACTCACTACTCGATTATTTTTTACCGATTCAGTGTTGCCACAGAAATAAAGTTAGTTCCATTGATAAATGGCCACCCTCAATGACTCGCGCGCGGGATGGCTCTCTCGAATGGAACTGATTTCTCGAGCCATCAACTTGTGCTACCAAAATTGAGAAAAATGACAGATCGAAACACAAATTGATGAGCCGCGACTTCTTTCTCTCGAGGCGCGAGTTATCCCGCGCACAACATGTGCTAGCCGTGCTGATTACGAAATCAATACTTAAGGGGGTGAAATGGGAGTTGGTAGTTTGTATGGGGAATATTTAAACGTTGAACCAATTTAGATGAAACTTGGTATAGAGATAGTTTGTGTGCCGGGAAACGACATGGGATAGTTTTTATCTCGAAAATCGATCTTTAAGGGGGTGAAATGGGGGTTGGAGGTTTGTATGGAGATTTTTTTACTGCGAACCGATTTAGATAATTTTGTTGTGGATATAGTTTGAGTCCCAGGAAACAATATAGAATATTTTTTAAGCCAAAAATTAATCTTAGAGGGGTAGAAAACATGTTGGTAGTTTGTATGGCGAAATATTAACCGCTGAACAGACGATTGAAATGAAACTTGGTACATACTATATAGATTGAGTCGCGGTAAACAATATAGGATAGTTTTTATCTCGAAAATCAACCCTCTAGGGGGTGAAACGGGGATTGAAAATTTGTATGGGAAATTAATAACCGTTGAACCTATTTAGATGATTTGGTATGGAGATATTTTGCGTTCTGGGGAAGGATATATAATAGTTGTTATCCCAGAAGTCATTCCTTAAGCGGGTAAAAAGGAGGGTGGATTACTAATTCCACGCAAATGAAGTCGCGGGGAAAAGCTTCTATTCAAGAGTAGAAATCTGTATTAATCATAACCTCTCAGTAGTAAGTCGTTGATGGCGTAACAATTAAACAATTATTGCAATAATTTCTTTAAGACAAAAAATGAGGGAACCGCCGTCTTCAAAACGTGGTATACCGAAACCTCCAGAATGTAACGAATACTTTTCCGAAAACCGCTTCTAAATCAGTTCAGCGAAACGCAAGATGATCGCGGACAAACATACATTCCTACATACAGTCAGCAGCAGAAGTTGCTATACACTCCGGGTGCTCAAACTGACGCCAACGTTTCAATCGCCAAAAAGTCGTTGGCTGCCAGGATAGCTTATAGTCATAAGCGTTCAATTAATCACAATTATGTGAACACTCGAAATTCAGTTACCTTTACACACTTAACGTGTCTTTGATACCTTAGCAGTCAGGTAACCACGTGTATCAAAGCAGTCAACATGTCACATATATCTAAACAACATAGGAATTGAAACTTTCACTGCAGACAAATAAGGTCCAATATCGATTTAAAAAAAATCCACATTTGTCAGAAGCTATTTTGACAATCATCGAAAACAGTGCAGACTTGTCATTACATACATCTGTCTCACGTTATGCTCTTCAATTATTTTGACAGGTGCATCTCGGCAAACTTACAAAGTTATTTGATTTTCAATCGCCGCGACATCTGACACATCGCAAAAGCTAAGTAAAGCCTAATTTGAAAATCAACGTCAAGGCACGTTGTGGTCTAGGGGAAAATCGTTCGCTTTAGAAGGCCGAGATCATGGGTTCAAACCCCAGCCGACACAGAAATATAATAGATTTTTATTTTATTTTATTTTTGATTTAATATTTGTTATAATTTGTTCTTTGTTATTAGTTTTAGGTTTCTTTCGCAATTTTGTATTCGTTTTAATAATTTTTGAAGATGTTACATAAAGCGCACGATATTCTTACTTAATATTGTGTTTTCAAAAAACGTAAAAGTAAAAAATAAATAAAACGGCACTTAAAAGATGCCACGGGTGACCAGAAGGCTGGCTGTGGCTGGTATCTTGTCCAACGACTTAGCATAGCAATACAACGCGGCAATAAGAGTGCAGACTTGTCACTGCATACATCTTTCTCATGTTTTGCTCTTCAATCATTTTGACAGGGGCCTCTCGGCTAGCTTTCGGCAAACAAACTGAATTATTTGATTTTCAGCAGAATCGTCGTAACGACTGACTTAAGGCTCTGCCTAAGCGTCTGAGCTAAGTGAAGCCTAATTTCAACCTACATGTCAGGGCACGTATTGGCGTCTATGTAATTCGTTTGCTTTTGAAACCCGAGATCACGGGTTCAAACCCGGACATAATTATTATTGTTAAAATATTTATATTTATTTATATTATTGTTTTTTAGCTTTTCACGGTATTCTTACATAATATTTTGTTTTTAAATAATATCATAATATGTTGTCTGAAATTTGTCGCATGAAAGTAATATTTTATTTTTACAGTCGAGAAACTACATTTACGTACCCTATCGGGCTTTGTCACACTGACAAGCAATGTGAAATGCAATAAAATGTATATTACTGATTTACTGTGACAAGGTACGAAATGGTGTAGGTACAGTCAGCAGCAGAAGTAGCTAAGCGTTTGAGGTGTTCAAAATGATCTACACGCGTTCTTATTCTCTACACAATAAAGGTGTGTTGACTTCATTGTGAACACCTCACCCACTTAGCTACTTCTGCTGCTGACTGTACGTAGATCGAATTCCATGACCGTACATTATATGTATAGCTAACAACAACGTAACCCGATGGCTACATCGTTTTAGGTTGTAAATTGAATGAAAATGACGGCATATTTTACGAACACATTTTTATTTCATTGAACTATCTACTAAAATGTATATACAGGGTGATTCATGAGACGTGAGCAGGAACAACCCTACACACTTAGTTAACGATAATGAATCGGCCGCCATCATGTTTAAATGAAACAATAACGCCTTTCAATTTTTTTTTACCTTTTTGTGTCGTAGAAATTTTGTTCCCTGTAATCATGGTCACCCTACATAAACAAATCCATAAAGATCAAAACCTCTTTAACAATCATGACAGCACTTTGATTATGAAAAATAATTGTCAAATTAAGTGAGATACGATGTTTCCAAAGTAACCAGACATCAATTTGACAGAATATTCTCTTGTTTTTCTGTGATATGTGTAACATCAGTACGCGACGGAGTATTCTAATTGAAGAGTGACCATGCGTGTCGTAACTAATTTTAAACTTTTTATTTTTACTTAAAATTTTTTTTTTGCTCTTATCACACTAATACTGATATCAAACAATAGCTTATTATTAACTGAATCCGTAGTGTTAAGCCTGCTCACGTCTCATGAATCATCCTGTATAGTATTAAAGAATGGCCATTCAATATTATATATTTTTGTAAAATAACTCATAGTCTATCTTAGCAACAAAAACACGAATTATAACTTATAATATTACGCTAGAGACCCTATAGCATCATAAATTCGCAAATAGTAAATGATGAGTTAATTTCTTATTTATTTTATAAGTGGTTTCGGGTTTTTTAGTTCAAAATCGCGTGTAACCCCCTTCGGCATTAAGTACGTTTTGTAAACGTTCTCTCATCGAATTAACTAAATTTTCACACAGAGCTTTTCCTCGGAATGATTCCCATATATTTAATACATGATTGTTTAAATTTGCACGCGTTCTGGCTTGGGTGTAGTCCCATTTTTGAATCATTTGTCCCCACATATTTTCGATGGGATTAAGGTCCGGACTCTTTGGAGGCATTTTTATAAGTGTTAACTCTTCTCTTCGGTGCCGAATTTCAATCCAGCCTTGTACTAATCGGGAATTATGGATCGAACTGTTATCTTGCATAAAGTGGATATTTTCGTTGGGGTACACGATTTGAGCAGTTGGTAAAAAAGAATCTTCTAAGATTTCTTTGTAACTCAGCCCATTCATTCTACCCGAAATCGGCACTAATTCCCCAGGGCCATTTTTTGAAATCCAACCCCAGTATGCATTTGTGATACGGCCACTTCGTTCATTCAATAGTATATTTTGTTCATGATATCTCGAGTTATCAACCCTCCACAAACTTACCCTACCATTGTCAGAGGAACAAAAAACTTTTTCATCCATAAAACAAACATTAGTAAAGTCATAATTAAGATACCTTGCTGCAAACTCTAAACGCAAGTCTTTGTGTCGCTGTGTCAAAACAGGTTTCTTGGCCGGTATTCTGTGCTTTAAACCCTGTTCTTTAAGCCGTCGCCTCACTGTACTATTAGAAATGTGCATACGTGCAGCGATGTCACTCGTATTTACAAATCTATCCTCTCGCACTTTTTGCAACATTAACCTATCTTCGTTTACGTTGGTGCTGCGAGGTCGGCCAGTAGTCACATGGCAATTTAAACTATTCTCGTATTGCCACCTTTCCAACCAAAGATATACTGTGTTCCTCTAAAACAAAATAAAACAATTAATCGTTATATATTAAAACATCCATTTAGTACACTCAATAATTAATAGAATGACTTAAAAATACTTACTGTTATTCCTAATTCATCTGAAATTTCAGTAACACCTAGACCCGCCTCTTTTAAATTAATTATTCTCTCCTTCGTTCTTTGATCTATTCGCAGCATCGTATTTTAGTGATATACAATATACTTTAGTATAATAAGTGGACTAAATAAAAATATTATATGCTTTACGGTTTAAAAGAACGGTCGCCTATGACAGTTAAAATAAAAACCGATCACTTTCGTAGAACTTCCTTATTTATTATTGTCTGTTTGACACTTGACGATAAAATACTTCTTTAAGAAAGGAGGTGTACATACTCATATTCAAGTGCCATCTTAGAAACATACTTACATTTTATGACGTCAATTCGCATTTTTTTTAAGTTGATCATATAAAATGTTAAATGCTTAGTTACCATTGAAAAAACCACTGCTTAGCAACTAGTGGCACCCTGGCTGTTGACGTACATGTGATTGGTAGAGAGTGTACATACGTATTAAAGACAGCAGCTTGAATTTGAGCGCTTAGTTACCACTGACTTTCTAGCCGTTACTGTCATTGTGATTAAACAAGGGTGTATGTATTAAAGAAAACCTGAACAGTTGAGATATATATGACGAACTGAAAGCCGTCGTGAAAATGGCAAATGAGCTGCCAATATTTTTGTGACAATTGAGGCGTACATGTTTTTTTGGATACCCTGCCCGCTCAGGTATATCTGCTGCTGACTGTACAAACATACGAGTCTAACTGAGAACCTCCTTTTTTAGTACTTTTGGTACGCGGGCGAAGCCGCGGGAAAAAGCTAGTATTATATATTATTACAATCAAAAAAATAATTTTCAAAATCGGTTCAGACATGACGGGATTATGCAGTAACAAACATTAAAAAAACATACACACCGAATTGAGAACCTCCACTTTTGCAATAATGAACTCGGTTAAAAATAAATCAAATAGGAGCCGGACAGTTGGGTACCCTTCCTTGTTTCCATGTTAAAATGCACAATTGATAGTATTTTATCTAACAGTTATACATGAGAGGAGTAACAAAAGGCATGTGGCGTGAGTATTCGCCTATCGGCTCACATCTTCAAGGTAGACGCCACGAGCATTTTTGACTAAGTTATACAGCGTTGCATACAATACTTTTTCTACGACTAGATACATACTTACTCAATTTTAAATAAAATTGTAGAAACAATCAATTTTCGCTCATCTCTTTGGCTATTGCAGATATTTCATCAACAATAGCTTAAGTTTTATGTTTAAAGAATGTCAAACAGGAACAAAATAATGACTTGGCTTGTTTGCTTTTTGCCGTCCGTTGTAGATTTGAGCTGTTTTTTCATATTTTTGCCCCAAATAAAGTCTCACAAATGTAAGATAAGTATTAATTTCACGCGGCAGGAGCTCGATATTTTGATATTCTTTATGAAATCAAAATCGCACTCTAAGTTCTTTATCATCAAATGTATCCATGTGATTAGAGCGTTGTCGAATAACAGAATTTCTTTGGGGTTCCGTTTAACGATCGTCAAAGCCATTAAACAGGTCCATTTTAATAATTTTCCGATATGACTACATAAAAATCATCATTTTCCTTTTTTAAATAATCCGTGAGACCGGCAAATAACTTCCTTATTTGACAGATGATCTAACCCATAAATTACTTGGCACTCTACTTATTTGCCGGTTAAGCTTATTTGAAGATTGTGAAACGCCAACGATGACTTTATTCGTCAGTGCAAGTAGCTTACTTATTCAGGTCTTAACTTGGATATTGTGAAAAGAAACCCATAATCTAGCTAAAATACAAAAAAAAATGGTAACTCCAAGCGAACCGATTTGCGACGATGGATGAAAAATCTACTGCATTGTTGAATCGAAAAAGCAATGGTTTTAAATCTAAAAAAGGCCAAAGTATTATTATCAAATCCGCTGGGGCTAAGCTACAGGCTACCAGCGGGGTCACAGGTGAAGGATAGTGAACGGCCATCAGATATGATTTATTTAATTGTATGGCATATGTATGTACATGAAAAACAAAAGCAACTATAAGAATATATTAAGACCAGTCAGCCACTTAATGGCCTCGTCGCTAAGGGTGATCAGGTCTTCAGGAGGTCCATCAGCGTAGCGGGTTATAGGGCAGTCCTCGATAATGTGCTGCATTGTTTGTACTGGCGCCCCGCAGGTGCATGCCGGAGATTCCACCCAACCGCAGCGGTATTTGAAGTTAGCAGAACGACCGTGGCCAGTGCGGAGTCTGTTGATGTTGCACCAGTCCCGTCTTGGAAGGTCAGACCCTTTAATTTTGGAGCCTGGAATTATTCCGGAGCCCAATTTTCCAGCCATCAGAGAGTTCCACGACTGCGACCACTCATGGTTTAGATCGAAACAGCTGTCAAACAGATCTTCGGAGATGCTGTAAGAAGCATTCCTGGATTTCAAGCGGCGGTTGGCAGGATACAGGAACTCTGCGTGAATTGGGAGGGTCGGGTTCTTCTGGATCTTTGCAACTTCTCGTAGCAGAGCTTGCTTTCTACGTAAGTCTGGCGGAGCAATTCGGGAAAGCACCGGTAACCAGTGGGCAGGGGTTGACTGTAGCGTTCCAGAGATGAGTCGCATGGCCTTATTTAATTCGACATCTATTCTGGAGGTGTGGGCACTGCCTAACCAGACTGGTGCGCAGTATTCGGCCGTTGAGTACACCAAGGACAGCGCAGAAGTCCTCAAGACATCGGCACTTGCTCCCCAAGAGGTTCCGCTCAACTTCTGAATTATATTGTTACGCGTCTGCAGTTTGCGTGCTGTGCTGGTCAGGTGTTGTTTAAACGTCAAGGAACGGTCGAGAGTGATGCCCAGGTATTTTGGAGAGAAGTTATGTTTAAGTACGGATCCTTCTAAACGTACTTTGAGTTCCCGTGTCGAACATTTATTGTGCAGATGGAAACAGGACATCAGATATGATGGTTAGCTGTGAATATATTGATAGATAGATATAAATTTATTCAATAAAGCACACACTACAGAACATAAAAAATGCATACCTAAAGGTAAACACTAGTCGAGTATAGGTAACTACAGAAGTTCACAATGTGTTCAGCAATGTGCGCGATAAAGAAAAGGCTCAGACTCGGCATAATGTTGCGAAATTGCGAGTTGACCCCACAATTTGCAACGCTATTCTGTTCTCGCCTTTAAGGAGTCTAACGTTATTTAAAAAAAGAAAGTAAAAGTACGTAAGATATTTTGCATAAAAAGTAGACATGCACAAATTGAGAGGAAAACAAAACGGTAAAATTAGTAGAATAACGCGCGAGTACATAGATATGGAATTAAAGGATAAAGTGTATAGTACCTATATATTGAATAAACAATCCGCGAACAAGAAGCGCCAGGGTGATCAGAGCTTTATATTCCTTGATTGAGATTTATATTCCTCTGTGTCCGTCATTATGTGTGTAACTGTTCTTACGTGGGACGCTCGTTCAGGACCAAAAATGTATGTGATATGTCTATCTACATACTTAATAAAACGTTGTAATGATATTTACTGGTTCTTTAATTATAAAATAAACATTTAATGTGCTTTAACAGTATCATATAAAAAGAAAGTGAGACATTGACATAGTATATTTTTTACGTCAAGAAACGAAAATGCAAAAAAGGTTTTAATACCGAACACATAACTTCAAATATTGTTAGAGTTTACCTTTGTATTAAATCAGCCTTTTTTCTGCCACCGATGCGTTCCTCCTTCGCAGCTCAGCTTACGGTTCACGCACGGCCATGAAGCCGAAGATTTTATTCTTATACCGCAAGAATTAGATTACATTTCCTCACAATGACACTTCACGCAAAACGTAAACAAGGTACAGTGCCCAGTAGCGACATCTGCCCCGACCTTTTAGTTTGGCTCCTCATTTCGAGCGAGCAAACGACGCTCTGTGCGCACAGGTAATCTTATTGGTTCCCCGGTTTCGTCAGAATTAATGTCTGGCTGCCGTACGCGGCAGTCAGTTTGCTTATTTTTTAGTCTTATTATTTGCACTTTAAGTATGTTTTTTTTTGTTTTAAGACCGAGTTGGATGTGTTCAAAATGGGATGGTGTAATTTGTGATTTCGCCACCGGACATGCGCTTAGAAGCTGGTAAAATATCCCGATTCATCCAGCGGCATTTACTCGCGATATCACAAGATTGTCATAAGGCTCAAATAGATTTTTTTAGATAGTCCGTCCCACCATCCAAGTCGTCCAACCCACTACGCTCTGATCACCCTGGCGCTTCTTGTTCGCGGACTGTTTATTCAATATATAGGTACTATACACTTTATCCTTTAATTCCATATCTATGTACTCGCGCGTTATTCTACTCATTTTACCGTTTTGTTTTCCTCTCAATTTGTGCATGTCTACTTTTTATGCAAAATATCTTACGTACTTTTACTTTCTTTTTTTAAATAACGTTAGACTCCTTGAAGGCGAGAACAGAATAGCGTTGCAAATTGTGGGGTCAACTCGCAATTTCGCAACATTATGCCGAGTCTGAGCCTTTTCTTTATCGCGCACATTGCTGAACACATTGTGAACTTCTGTAGTTACCTATACTTGACTAGTGTTTACCTTTAGGTATGCATTTTTTATGTTCTGTAGTGTGTGCTTTATTGAATAAATTTATATCTATCTATCAATATATTCACAGCTAACCATCATATCTGATGGCCGGTCACTATCCGTCACCTGTGACCCCGCTGGTAGCCTGTAGCTTAGCCCCAGCGGATTTGATAATAATACTTTGGCCTTTTTTAGATTTAAAACCATCGCTTTTTCGATTCAACAATGCAGTAGATTTTTCATCCATCGTCGCAAATCGGTTCGCTTGGAGTTACCATTTTTTTTTGTATTTTAGCTAGATTATGGGTTTCTTTTCATAATATCCAAGTTAAGACCTGAATAAGTAAGCTATTTACTTGCACTGACGAATAAAGTCATCGTTGGCGTTTCACAATCTTCAAATAAGCTTAACCGGCAAATAAGTAGAGTGCCAAGTAATTTATGGGTTAGATCATCTGTCAAATAAGGAAGTTATTTGCCGGTCTCACGGATCATTTAAAAAAGGAAAATGATTTTTTTACGTAGTCATATCGGAAAATTATTAAAATGGACCTGTTTAATGGCTTTGACGACGAATCAGATGATTTCCTTGATCGTTAAACGGAACCCCGAAGAAATTCTGTTATTCGACAACGCTTTAATCACATGGATACATTTGATGATAAAGAACTTAGAGTGCGATTTTGATTTCATAAAGAATATCAAAATATCGAGCTCCTGCCGCGTGAAATTAATACTTATCTTACATTTGTGAGACTTTATTTGGGGCAAAAATATAAAAAAACAGCTCAAATCTACAACGGACGGCAAAAGGCAAACAAGCCAAGTCATTATTTTGTTCCTTTTTGACATTCTTTAAACATAAAACTTAAACTATTGTTGATGAAATATCTGCAATAGCCAAAGAGATGAGCGAAAATTGATTGTTTCTACAATTTTATTTAAAATTGAGTAAGTATGTATCTAGTCGTAGAAAAAGTATTGTATGCAACGCTGTATAACTTAGTCAAAAAATGCTCGTGGCGTCTACCTTGAAGATGTGAGCCGATAGGCGAATACTCACGCCACATGCCTTTTGTTACTCCTCTCATGTATAACTGTTAGATAAAATACTATCAATTGTGCATTTTAACATGGAAACAAGGAAGGGTACCCAACTGTCCGGCTCCGATTTGATTTATTTTTAACCGAGTTCATTATTGCAAAAGTGGAGGTTCTCAATTCGGTGTGTATGTTTTTTTTATGTTTGTTACTGCATAATCCCGTCATGTCTGAACCGATTTTGAAAATTATTTTTTTGATTGTAATAATATATAATACTAGCTTTTTCCCGCGGCTTCGCCCGCGTACCAAAAGTACTAAAAAAGGAGGTTCTCAGTTAGACTCGTATGTTTGTATGTAGGAATGTATGTTTGTCCGCGATCATCTTGCGTTTCGCTGAACTGATTTAGAAGCGGTTTTCGGAAAAGTATTCGTTACATTCTGGAGGTTTCGGTATACCACGTTTTGAAGACGGCGGTTCCCTCATTTTTTATTTTAAAGAAATTATTGCAATAATTGTTTAATTGTTACGCCATCAACGACTTACTACTGAGAGATTATGATTAATACAGATTTCTACTCTTGAATAGAAGCTTTTCCCCGCGACTTCATTTGCATGGAATTAGTAATCCACCCTCCTTTTTACCCGCTTAAGGAATAACTTCTGGGATAACAACTATTATATATCCTTCCCCAGAACGCAAAATATCTCCATACCAAATCATCTAAATAGGTTCAACGGTTATTAATTTCCCATACAAATTTTCAACCCCCGTTTCACCCCCTAGAGGGTTGATTTTCGAGATAAAAACTATCCTATATTGTTTACCGCGACTCAATCTATATAATATGTACCAAGTTTCATTTCAGTCGTCTGTTCCGCTGAACAGACGATTGAAATGGCGGTTAATAATTCGCCATACAAACTACCAACATGTTTTCTACCCCTCTAAGATTAATTTTCGGCTTAAAAAATATTCTATATTGTTTCCTGGGACTCAAACTATATCCACAACAAAATTATCTAAATCGGTTCGCGGTAAAAAAATCTTCATACAAACCTCCAACCCCCATTTCACCCCCTTAAAGATCGATTTTCGAGATAAAAACTATCCCATGTCGTTTCCCGGTACACAAACTATCTCTATACCAAGTTTCATCTAAATTGGTTCAACGTTTAAAAATTCCCCATACAAACTATCAACCCCCATTTCACCCCCTTAAGTATTGATTTCGTAATCAGCGACCCGATAAACCATAGAAACAATACCCATGTTGATATTTAAATTTTATCACCACATTTCCCCCTTATGGGTTGAATTCTCAAAAAAGCTGAAACACTTGTTTTCTCATTTATCGTTAGGAATACTCCTGTAAAGTTTAGAATAAAATAGTTGAACTAATCTCGTTTCCCATACAAACTTTGAACCCCATTTCCCCCCTTAGGAGGTAAATTTTTAAAAATAATTTCTAAGTGCATCCTTATGCCTTATAAGGAGCCTACGTACCACATTTGGAATCTCTAGAACCAGCGGTTTGGGCTGTGCGTTGATATGTCAGTCAGTTTCTTCTTTTATATATTTAGAAGAAGATTGCAATTTGGCACAAATACTTTCAAGAATTTTTATGTCCACAATATTAAATTTCAAAATCGATGCCATTTTCTTAATTAACGTCCCAAAAAATCACAAAAACGACACCCATATGGATATTTAGACATTTATTATATATAAAAAGATTACTTGTCTTGAATAAAAAGGCATTAGAATGTTTGAGTTTTGTTTTATTTATTTTCTTGTTCATAATGCATCGTCATCGTCATCAAGAATAATTGGTTTTCAGTAGACACTGCTGCCAAAGTATCTGATCTAATCTTAAGTGTCATTGAACTTGAAGATTGTTGTCAGACCCAAACACGCCGATGATTTATGAAAATTATACTTCACAAAAGCTGGAGAGAACCATTGCTGTAATGGTCAACTTGAGTGCTCTTTAAATGCTGTGGGTTCGTGTGTACACTTTGATCTAGAATTCTAGAACATCAATTTCCTCAGTAGTACATATGCCTTCTTCTCGCCTCACTTCAGTGCTATGGCTTACGGTTGGTTCTGTCGCTGTTCTGTGTTATATTGCTGTTTCGTGTTCTGTCACTTCAAAATCGTTAATAAGGAGCTTTCTTTGAGTGTGTGATGCATATAACTTCTCATGTTCAAGAGCTGCTGGTTTTCTTGTTTTATTTTTGTGACCCAGAATATGGATGATACAGCCTATTCGTCAAAAAAATTGCAACTAGTTCAGCATCTGAAAGTTCAATAAGCATTTAAATAAAATGAAATCAGATCTGTTATTACTAACAAGGTAATGTTAGATAATATCTATACATATATTGAGTACTAAATATATATTATATTGAGTACCTATACTTTTAAGTACTTACAGATAGTTTCGAAGAAACTTTTAACGGCTTGGCGTACAGGCACACAGTGAGCATTTTTAATTGATAAATTTCCTTACTCCTTTACTTAATCTTTCCGAAATTATCATCTTCTTTAAATGTAGCCTACATAAGCAGCTCGTATCACTTGTCCTAAAGTTTTTTTATTCTTAACGCATTTTGCCAACGTTTCCTGTATATAGGGTCTTTAGGAAATAAATGGGTTCCTCTATTTTTACATTTCACCGCAAAACATTGAGGCATTCTTGATAAAAATGGAAAAATATTGGAAAGTATTGAATTACGGGACAAATATGTATGTGATTAGACAGTTCTTATGTCAACGTTGGGTACAGTTCACAATGCGCCACCTGGCGTGAGAAAATGGTAGTTGTTCACCCAATTGGACTAGTGGAGTTCATATGTCATATAATTCAATTATTTAAGGGGTCTGTTTCAAAATGTCCAAGTAAAGTCCCGAATAAGCTATTTGCAACTTATCTGATGAATAGTCATCGTTGGCGTTTCAAAATATTCAAATAAGCTTAACCGGCAAACATAGTGCCAAGTAAATTATAGGTTAGATCATTTGTCAAATAAGGAAGTGATTGGGCGGTTTGACAAATCATTTAAAAAAAGGTTAATTATTTTAGTATGTAGTGATATCAAACACCATTAAAAATGGATCTGTTTAATGCCTGTAACGGGCCGTAAGTACCCGTTCGACATAATTATGAACTATTGATTGACTGCCACGCACTGGTTGGTGAAATAATGTATATCAGCCTTAAGACGATTGTCGCCGGAGTCTCCTTGAGCGTTTGGGCACTCTCTACCCGCGCCACCCGCGTACCCCTCTCATTGCGATCGTGCGTAAATATAACTTTACTCAGAGGCGCGCGGGTAGATTTATAATAATTATACCTAATCCTTTTGTGGATGTTTTGTGATTTGAATACTGTGATAAGGTACTACGGTGACATTTTTAGGAATGCTACTAAATAAGATAAGTAATAACGATCTCGATTAGTAGATTTTTATGTAAAAAAATAAAAACCTAGATTTTGAATTTGAAGTACAGTGAGCGGCAAAATATTTATGAATTTAAGAAATATGGTTAAAAATATTCCGCATATCGGAAAAAAATAAAAAAAATACTGACTAGTACAGCAAAAAAAACTGAATGCATGACAAAACGGTGTTTTCGTGCGAATTTGGATTTTTTTTGCTGTGCAAGTGAGCTTAATAGATGGTTATTTTTTTGTTGCGATTTTAAATATTAACCGTAAAAATTCACTTAATTACGATAAATTAACAAAACTAAGCCTGTTGCGAGTTGCGAATAGTAAAAATACACATGTAAGGAGCGGCATTTGTGCACGAAATCGTCATACAATTGTCATGAGAGCTGTAAGGCCATTAAATTTAGATCTTTAAAATATAACACAGCGCAAACACTTCTTAGCAAACAAAATGGTAAAAACGGAACCCTTAAAAGTTTTTTGAAATATGTCCGTCTGTCCGTCCGTATGTCCAAGCCATTTTTATTATAAAACATGTATAACTTAAATTTTATCCAGAGGTGTATTTGTGCTGCTACTTAGTTTTCTGGCTAAATTGCTAAAAATACTTTTAGGGGAGGCACTCTATACATACATATGCCAAACTAAATGTCAAAAATATTTTTTTTGTAAATATGAACATGTTGTACGATACGGCTTTAAAAATATCTTATATATATATATAGAGGATTATAAAAACTTTTTTATTAAGTCAATATTTTCAGAAATAATTGCTTCGAAAGTCTAAATATAATAGCCCCCCCCCCCTCCCCCATTTTAATTTTAATCCGTAGGTCTAAAAAATATGAAAAAATACCAAGAAGGCTAAGTACTTAATTTTCTACGAAAATTATTTCACATATTATCGGTTCATCCGTTTTTGAGTTATCTCCAAGAAACTACTTTCTACGGAACCCTACATTATGCATGGTCCGATACAAACTTGGCCGGTCTTTTAAAGATATGTGGTAGGTAGTATTAACCCTTAGCAGTAATTTATTTATTTGCTTGTGTTGATAATTAATATAAAATTTGTATTTCTTTGCATTTCACCGACATAGTAAAGTTTTATTAGGGTAGTCAACGCGCATGTGAATCTTCTGGGGTTGCAGGCGTCTATAGGCTTTATAACTGCTTTCCATCAGGCGGGTCGTATGCTTGTTTGCCAGCGTCGTGGTATAAACAAAAGGTTTTTTCCTTTATTCTTACATACTACATTGAACTCTTAAATATCAGCATTTTTTTATTAGAATCTCAATCAGGTTTTGCTGTGATAGTTAGTAGGTACACTGAAATTTGATATGAGTTTGTGTTTTAATTACGCCTACAAAGAATACTTTCGTAAATAATAGCTCCGAAAGTTAAAATGCTCTTTGATTTTTGAACCGTGGGTCCAAAAAAATTGGGAAAATTCCTGGAAGTGAGGCCATTGAAATACTTATCACGTATTTTCAATAAAAACTATATGGAATAAAATCGGTTGAGCCGTTTTTGAGTTATGCCTATAGTAAAATAACGTAAGTGTCACAAAATATCTCTTTATAAACTACCTTTTGAATGGATGTATTGTAACAGGCCGGCAACTACGGATCCCTACACTGAGCATAGCCCGATATTCTCTTGGCCGGTTTATATCCTTTGCAGTTTACTTCGCAATTTCTAGATTTGATAAATTAGTATAAAGTATAACATTACAGATTGTGTTTAATCTTAAAATAAAACGCATATTACATTCGTTTAGAACACGGTATTCTTAAATAAATATGTTTAAATAAATTCGGTCCTTTGGAGTTTTTATTAAATTTGCAGTACTAGCAGATTTCCGCAACACGTCGACTAATGCCTATTTTCCGTGTGCATTAGTCTACTAAAACATAATAATTGTAGTTTACCTACATGACCAAATTTGTTTTCAGAGCATTGTGAGATTCATGATTTTTGTTTTTTCTTCATTTTTATTTCATTTGTTTTTTACTTGTATTATAATCTAAATAAAATACACTTTTTATACGAACGTACATGAACATGCATACGAGTACATTATCTTAAAAGATAAAACGTCTATACATGATTGATTCCTGGAAGACACGTTATGTCCGCACCGCATGAACCCTCTGCAGTTATTTAGTCTTTAGGCACAGTAAGTCCAATATTATTGCTCACGGGCCAAGCACAAGTATACGTAGTACAAGGGAAGCACAGAGCGACGAGCGACACAGCCTCCTCGTCTCAAAGCTAGCTCACGACTGCCAGCAACGCCGTTTTCGAGCTACCAACGCACGAAATGTGGAATTATGATCAAGTTGTTTAAGAAAATTTAATCAATTTAAATATCCTACGTTGTGTTTGTAGTGTTCTGTAGTACACATCTTTTAGTTCAACAAGATTTTAAATCGAATGAGCCGTTCAGTAGATATAAGCAAAATTAACCGTAAAACGACATTTCGTTACATTTACATAACGGAGAAACTATGCGTTACACGAGTTATTCAAACGTTGACAATGTTGTACATGAAATGGTAATTAACATATATTTTTTTCAGAATTTTTGAATGACCCGTTATTGAGATATATCCCTTAGAAAGTAACAGTTTTCGGCCACAATCAGCGCCTAGCGCCTTAAGACGTCTACTCTTAACACGTTCACTGTCCGTGCCCCCAATGTGGGGCCACGGCTAGCCTCTATTACAAAGCCATAAGGTTCACATGTCAGATTCGGACAGTGAACGTGTTAAGACTCTAAGGCATAGAACCTTAGAAGAATGAATGCTCTCTCAAATTCAAATCCGGAATACGCGATGTTTAAAATTGGTCGTAACAGATGTCAGAATGAAAATTATTTTATATCGAGTACGTCAAAAACAGTATTTATTATGCAATATTTCTTCAAATACATTTTATTAATGAGTAAAGTGTATGTACAGTGGCAGATTATAAAGAATAATAATTCGACATAATATATTTCTAAAATTCGTGAAAAAACTGCTGTGAAAATTATACACACTTGGATATGCAAGTGCAGTCTGAATTGGAGACACTTCAGCCACAAGAAATTTAAGTATCTTTAGGCATATATCCTTCTATTCTATTTTCTCTATCTTCTCTCTAGAACCTAATGTTTTCAATACTATATAATATCCAGCTTTACCAAAGTTATTTAATTTGACGTGTTTGTGTGTTATTTTTGCTGTACTGTGTATCCAATGTTACAGGCGCCCCCTGTGTCCCTAACTTCATTCCTTACTGACCTTTGAGTGACGATAGTAGACTTCCTGTGAAACCGGTATTACTCGGACTAACTGACATCGTACAATGACAATCTTTATGTAAATATTCCCATATAGGTCTAGGGGTACTTATTGACCGTTTGGTCATAGACTCTTTAAAAAACAGGACGTTGATGAGGCAGCGCACATACGTAGATTTGACCGATTTAGGCGGCCATAAGTCGAAATATTAAAAAACACGACGTGGATGTACAACTGACTTCCTTATCTTTCTGACATTCCAGGGCACCCATCCCCACCATTTTCGACTCATTAGATAAGGTTTGCGCTAATTACCAGGTCATCAAAATAAGGTTGTCACTTGCAGTGTACGTAACTGTTCGCGATCCCTTCAATTTACTCAGTGTTATAAATTGCACCAAAAAAAAACGGTTTGGTGTAGTGCAGTGAAAAAATAGATTTCAATAATTCAGGTAAGAATATAATAATTTTATATGAAAATATGATATTTTGTATTACTTTACTGTATCTAACTAGCATTCAAACGGAACACCTTTTTTATGCGACTTTTCCTACATTTTAAATTTCAAAATCTAATTTGAAATATTTCCAAGCATTTTCAAGAAAAAATTGATATGATAATAGTTTGGGCATATCTTTAGCATTATATAAACATTAATTGCCTCTGCTCTAACGTGCGCCTTTCCAAATTAGAGTCAATCGAAGTTGTTCGGGTATAATCAGAAAAAAACTGTACATATTTTCATTTATAGCATTTTTTTGTTTTTTATTGTTATAGATTCCTCCAATGCCTCTGGTATTAAAGTAGTGACTCGCAAATATTTATATGAGAAGATGAAAGACCAGAATTACCCAAGTTTTACTGAAAAACTTAACAATTTAGAAAATTACCTTGAGGAGTATTATGGGCACAGTGAAGAGAGTAAAAAATGCCTCAAGCATAAGTTTTCACAGTTTAAAGCACAAATGAAAGATAGGACAAAAGCACAAAGAAGTGAAGAAAAGTTCCTGAAAATAATCAGACTTGGTTGGAAGGAACATTTGAAATTCTAATTGAGAAGAAAATTGGAAATACAAAAAAGATTTAGGACAGAAACGGGACTGTTAGTAGATGTGCCTAAAGCCAACTTCGGCAATACCAACGACGGTAATACAAGTAGAAGATTTTTTGAAAACACCGAATTGGCTGCCGATATTTTAGGGATTAATCATGAATTAATTCAGAGGTGCAAAATAATTTTGGAAGTGATTTCAAGTGGACACAATATTGATGTTCCAAAATACAATGCATATGCCCGAGACACAGCAAAGCTCTACGTTGAGGAATATGGTTGGCACCCTATGACTCCGACAATGCACAAGATTTTGTTGCATGGTGCAGCCATAATCGAACACGCATTATTGCCGATTGGACAACTGTCTGAGGAGGCGGCAGAAGCCCGAAATAAGCATTTCCGGTCATATAGACTTAACTACGCAAGAAAATTTTCGAGAGAAGAGTGCAATCTCCACATATGTAACAGACTCTTGCTTACTTCGGATCTTCTTGTGAGCAGCATGAGGACTAATAAAAAAAAGTCACATAAAGCTTTTTCAAGAGAAGCATTCGAACTATTGCTGCCTGGCAGTATTTGACATATATACGAAAATGTGTATTAATATTATATTATATTGTATGCTTTTATATATTTATGTATTTTTTGGTAATGTAGAAACGTTTTTTTAATAAAACCATTATATTTTCTTGCATTTTTACGAAAAAATTGTTATATTGTATTATTTTTGATGATGATGATTTTTGATAATAATAAATGTTTTCATGAATATATATCATATTTTTACTATATACCTCTATTTAAACAACATAAGAAACAAAAATGTTTTTGGCCGCCTAAAACGGTCATATCTACGTATGTGCAGCGTAATGAAGGACAGGCGGGGCACGGACAGGCTTCACTATGTAAGGACAGGTTACTGCGCACACAACGTAGAGGAATAAGAGGATCACTGGCAAGACTCACAAGGATTAATTGGCAAGGGCCTAAGGTAATTGACGATAAAAATTAAGGTTAAGCTAGGTGGGATCTTCGGAGGCGATGGTGACTCGTGACATACGTTTGACGACGAATTATATGATTTATTTTATCGTTTAATGGAACCCCGAATAAATCCTGTGTTTCGACAACGCTCTAATCACATGGAGACATTTGATGATGAAGAGTTTAAAGTGCGATTTCGATTTCATAAAGAACATTAAAAATCGACCTCCTGCCGCATGAAATTCAAAATTCTCACGTTGTTGAGACTTTGTTAGGGACAAAAATATGAAAAAAACAGCACAAATCGACAAGAAACGACAAAAGCCAAACAAACCAAGTCGTTTTTAGGGTTCCGTACCTCGAAAGGAAAAAACGGAACCCTTATAGGATCACTTTGTTGTCCGTCTGTCTGTCTGTCTGTCTGTCTGTCTGTCTGTCTGTCTGTCTGTCTGTCTGTCTGTCTGTCTGTCTGTCTGTCTGTCTGTCTGTCTGTCTGTCTGTCTGTCTGTCTGTCTGTCTGTCTGTCTGTCTGTCTGTCTGTCAAGATTCTCAGGAACGCGTGGAGGTATCAAGCTGAAATTTATATCAAATACTCAGGTCTATTGTCCCTTGGAGCTGTGAAAAAATCAAACTTATAAACCAACGCAATCAAAAGATACAGTCGTTTATGCTGCAAATTTTAGAGTTTTTCGGCACTCGCAAAACCTACGGGGTACTTCCCGTGAACTCAGAAACTTGAAATTTGGCACGAAGCAACGTCATATAGGATAGACATTGGAAAAATTACAAAAAGTAGAAATTTTTAGTGAAATCATACAAAAAAATATTTTTTTAAATTTTAAACTTACTACCTTTTTCCTCGTAAACGCGTGGAGGTATTAAATTGAAATTCATGTCAAATACACAAGGCTATAGGACCTTTTAGATGTAGCAAAACCAAACTTTTGTGTCAACGCAATCAAAAGAAATAGCAATTTAAGTCGCATATTTTGAAACTGAGTACTCGCAAGAAACTCAAAACCTAAAGGGTACTTCCCGTAAATTCAGAAACTTGAAACTTGGCACGAAGAAACTTCATATAGCACAGACAAAGGAAAAATTACGAAAAGTAGACATTTTTAGTAAAATCATACAAAAAATATTTTTTTAAATTTTAAACTTACTACCTTTTTCCTCGTAAACCCGTACAGGTATGAAATTGAAATTAATATCAAATACTCAGGTCTATAATACCTTTAAGCTGTAACAAAATCAACTTTCTATGTCAATGCAATGGGTGAACTTTTACTTATATACCTACAGGTTTGTACGGAACCCTCGGTGCGCGAGTCCGACTCGCACTTGGCCGGTTTTTTTTCTGTTCGACATTTGCCTTACGTTTCGTTCCAAATACTTAATAAAAAAAACATTTTTTTATAATATATTTTTATATCATTATAACTGTTATAGGATATGTAAGTAAAGTATATCAAGTAACAATAAACTGACACAAACTTAACAGTTAGACGTCTGTGAAACGCAAACTTTTTTAACAGGAAGTTTAATGTGCAGTTAATTTATTTGTTAATTAGTTATTCAATGCTTTAACCAGACATTTTGAAACAGACCCTAAAGGTGCAGTTCCGAGCTAAGCAACACTGACGCCACTAACGCCGCGGTAGTATCACCGCCCGCCCGCGACAGAGCGATAGTACAAGGTTATATAGAAATACATGACGGCGTATCGTGTCGCTTGGCTCGCAACTGCACCTTAAGACTTAGGTGATAGTGAAAATAAGTAATATTATACATGTACATAGGCTGCTATTTATATATCCGGAAACCGGGATTACAATCTTCTTAAATAGCATGGTAAAATTTGAACTTTTTTAAGTACTGGCCGGTATATTTTTTCTTTCTTATTAACGCTCGTGTTTTGTTTTTGACGGGTTTTAAATGTCATCTCGCAGCAAGAATGGAACTCACTCGTGAAAATATTCGTGCTATGATTTATTATGATTTTCGGCGTGGTTTAACGCAACAACAGTGCATAGATCAACTAACTTCAACTTTTGGTGATGAAGCCCCATCTAAAACTACTGTGTATCACTGGTTTAGTGAGTTCAATCGTGGACGTAGTATGCTTACGGACGAAGTTAAGGCAGGTCGCCCGAAATCGGTCGTTGTGCAACAAAATATCGAGGCTGTGCGAAAACTTATAATGGACGACCGACATGTTACGTACTGCGAGATAGAGGCGACTCTGGGTATTTCTATGACCAGCATTAATAGCATATTACATAATTATTTGGCTGTAAAAAAAATTTGTTCGCGTTGGATACCCCACAACTTAACAAAAGAGCAAAAAGATGCTCGCGTCGAATGGTGCAATAAAATGTTAAAAAAATATAACCGTGGTGACTCAAAAGCCGTTTATAACATCTATACAGGTGACGAATCCTGGATCTATGCATACGATCCCGAAACGAAGCAACAATCAACGGTATGGGTGTTTCAAAATGAGCCGAACCCTACGAAAGTTACTCGTGCAAAAAGTACATTGAAACAAATGGTGGCCTGCTTCTTCGGTATTAATGGTCATGTAGCTACAGTGCCACTAGAAAACCGTAGAACGGTTAATTCAGAGTGGTACACGACCATTTGCTTACCGGAAGTATTTGAACAAATTCGTAAAACTAACCAGCGACGAAGAATCATTCTTCATCATGACAATGCCAGCTGTCATACGTCACGCGAAACAACTCTATTTTTGGAGGGTCAAAATGTGGAATTAACGGGTCATCCGCCGTACAGCCCTGACTTGGCACCCAACGATTTTTATTTATTTCCAAATATAAAGAATAAATTACGCGGTCAACGATTTTCGACCGCTGAAGATGCTGTCGACGCATTCAAACAACACGTTATGGAGGTACCTCAGGCGGAGTGGCAGAAGTGCTTTAAAAATTGGTTCACGCGAATGCAAAAGTGCATAGATCATCAAGGGGAATACTTTGAAAAACAATAAAACCATTTTCAGCCGTGTACGTTTGTTTGTTTTTTTGTTTCCGGATATATAAGTAGCAACCCTCGTACCATCGGGTTCATCATTGCATACCAAATTGATCAATGAATTCGTTCATAAATTGGGTATGCAATTATGAACCCGATAGTACATATGAAATCAAACTACATACATAATTGCATTTCCATATACTGACTATTTTATAGCATTTGTTAGAATCTAAAATAAAATAAAAACATTTCATTGAGCTTATAATAAACATAGTAATGTAGGAAACGACCATTTGTTGCGTTCCTTGCCTAAAGGGCCCTTGCTTATTTGGTTAGGAAGCGTAGTTAACGTAGATGTAGGATCCATGTTTAACTCAAAATCCAGCATAAGGCCAAGGTGGAGGATTAGTTTAATCTTTAAAATATATGTGATTTAAACTACTTAAAAATTAAAATGTATTTGCACAACAAAACTAGATATTTGCACAGATTTATAGTTAATTTGCGTATCAATAATAAGAAGAAGAACTAAACATTTCTGATTGGACTTGTCAAAACCTAATTTTGGACAACACGATATTATTGGATATTTGAACATTTTTAAAACTACACACGTGCGTAAAAGACGCACTTTCTATGCCTATGTGAACCCAAAGCAGCATTTTCTGAGTATGCATTGTAAACGCATTTATTTTGCGCACCCTATTTGTACGATCAGTGCCTTACATTTGCGTACGACTTGAATTCGTATATCCAATGTGAGTATCTTATCCTGTAGGAAAGAGTAGAAAGATTTTTTTTTGATGCTAAAACAAAAATGTTGTGAAAGTTAGCCCATACAAACAATTTCTGAGTTGCAAGCCTTGGTTAGCCTACTGGGGACGACAGGTCCTACACAAGAAAATTGTGTGGTGTCCAACATTTTTTTCTTCTACTTTTTCCTAGAATATGGTAGAGTTGTGCCCTTATCTTATACACGGTGCCCGCGAGGAAACGGAAAAATTTAACCGTAGTGGAGTACGGGAACGCCTTTTTAACCTATAAAAATGACATAAATCACAAGTCCGATTTTATTTTGTGACCTGTTAGAATACGTTAAGTAATAATATTAAAAAATATTTTCTAACAATTGTTAGCATTGCGCTAGGTATAATACATGTATTTGTTTGTTACACAGAGAAAAGATTATGTAAGTTTTATTTTTCTCCACCAGGCTATCGCTTTTTACTATTGCAACATAACGGTTTTGTCAAGAGCATATGTCGTATTAGCCATTTGTTATTCGTTTAGAATTCAAGGTCATTTGTATTTTGACAAATTGTTTTCGATTATGCTCACATGATCTATTGACCAAACTGTTATAAAATGACAGATGATGTTGAAATAGTTGAATGCAAATAGTGTTGTTGCAAATGCAATAGTAGATATATGGTAAAGGAAAATATATAACACATTACAGCCCAAAGAATCTGGAAATTTCTAGATGCAACGGGAATCAGTAATGAACTATAAAGGGCTGCCACAATAGATCAAATCTGGTCGACGCGGCACATCGATAGCCCAATTAAGAATAATAATAAAGGAAAATATATCTTGTATAATCTTTTCTTGTTTTTATTAACAAATATCTATATAATAATACCTAGCGCGACGTCAAAAACTGTTAGAAAATATGTTTTACTATAAGTAATCATATCATATTATCTAACTAAAAAAGAAAATCGCACTTGTGAGTTATCGAAGCTCAAAACTGTTCGCGTACTGTACTACCACGCATTCCTGAGGTCATAAGAAGGAAAAAATTATACAAGTTTAGGTAAATTCCGCCAAAAAAATATTTTTTGTTTTGTTTTTTTTCGACTTTTTGAATGATTTATACATAATAAGTAAAATGTTCTTGGAAAAATTATCGATTAATATGAATTGGTTTATTTTTTTTCGTCACGTGTTCCTTGTCACTTTGATATCTGTCAATAAGGACGTCTAGACTCTAGACCTCATAGTGGTGAAATTGCTATCAGAACGCGGTTTTGCACTAAAACACAATATTTTTTTTGTTTTTTTTTAATTGTTACTTTGAAACTAGGCGAATTTCAAAAAAGTTTATATGACATTTTTATCTCTAAATACAATCTAGAATAAACTGTTAAAATATTTCCGTTTCCTCGCGGCCACGTAGTATAGATCACCATTTCTGTAACACATAAGTAATAGTATAATGTATCTAGGTAGCGTCTACAGTGTCAACACACGGTCGAACCGCATACAGGTATTAAATAATGATCCTAACTGGTTGAGAACTTATGAATTTTCTTGAAAAGTTGGCGTTTATTCGTAACGAAATTTGTAATTCCCAGTTTCTTTATGAAATTAACTTGATCGCACCAATTTAAATAGTTTTTTTTTTCTAAGCAACAAAAAATATAAAATATTTACGTACCTAGACTACCTAGTTTCGTTAATGTTTGTGTAACGGAGCTGCCACTGATGTATTGCACAATCTCATCTCAACATTTGAAGTTAATTTGGAGGTCCTTTGTCGTTTTATTCATTTTATTTCTTAACGTTGTGGATTTAGGAATTGCCGGTTCGGGATGAATAATTTCCCATTTTCTACGGGTGATCAAGTATTTCATTTGACACAAAGGTAATCATCTTTCACATTTAATGTATTTTTGTCCTTTTGCCGGCTAAAATGAAATATATAGTTTCCGATTTCCGTTTCCTAATGTCAAGTTACGAGTTTGGTGAACCGTAACCTGTTATTTTAAATTATCGTTTGGAGCAATTTCGGTATACGTAATTAAATTATATGTATTAATACTATTGATACAAGTGCGGAAATATGTCGTTATCGTGAGTGCATCTAACGCGCTTTTTTACAGTTGTGAGGTTATCCTCACAAACATCGGTCACATTAGTACTATGCCTACACTTACAAAATCCATCTTACCAAAATTAAGTTGATGGAAAATTTTAGCTTTAGGCTTAGGAAGTCTAACTTTCTAAGACAGAAAAAAAGGTCGTGATACGAGAATGCATCAGCAGGATGCTGGCCAAACTTGGCAACATGAGCAATTGAGGAAGTAAGGATTAGGTCAAGAAGGGAAGGAGTGCAATTAATACATCGGGAACGATGGTCGTTTTTGAGAAGGCAGGTATTAAAATTATCCACAATGATGTGGTGGTTAATGGAACGCACGAGGTCTTCTAAAAGTTTCTCTAAAGAAGCGCAGTAACTAATTTAAAGTGACGGAGAATAAAATACACTAAGAAGAAGTTTCGAGTGAGAGATTGATATACCAAGAAAAATGAATTCAGCGGTATCGGGGAGAGGATAATGCGCTGACGTGCATACAATTGAAAAGGGGATATGAGAGCGAAGATAGATTTCAACTTCACCGCCAACTCTGCCCAAGCGATCGTTCCGTATTAGGTGGAAACCTGGTAAAAACTATGATGTGGAAGGTAAGCAAGTTTTAAGCCAAGACTCGGCAACAAGAACGGCGTGCACATTATTTAAATCCAAAGGTGCGCTTAATTCACAACAATGAGCAACAATGCTTTGTGCATTGATATTTACTGACATCACTAAACTCTGACATAAGAAAGTCATGAAGCGAAGGAGGTAAACTCTTGAAGCTGTCGTCAGTGACACTTTTGTCTGAAGAGAAAGATACAAAACGATCATCACAATAAGAATCACTGCTATGGTTCCACATAAATAAATAAATAAAAATAAATAAATATCAGTTATAACGAGAAGTTGAAAGATAAAAAAATAATGATTATAAAAAAACAACTGAATTAAGCCATTAACGCTACCTGTCAGTAGATTGGAAGTTAAATATTCTTACTTACAATTTCACTTTGAATGAGTTAAATAACAAATTTCATTATAGTCCTAGACAGAAAATTGTCATAGGAAAAACTAAACGCAGATTTTGAATGCGGCAACAGTGAACGGATACGTCAGGAGTGACAATGACAATTATAAAAGTCAACCGATTAAACCAAAGTCAAACAATACATGCAAATATAAAGAAGGTAGATAAAAACAGTGCTACATGACCAAATACAAATGGACGAGGAATAGTAGATTTTTTTACAAGGGTCTTAAGTAGGCCATATTACCCCGAGGTTGATATTTTCCCGAACGAAGTGAGGGAAAATTGTTCGAGTGGTAATATGGCTTTTAGACCGAGTAATGCATACTGTAATGAAATTATGGTTTAACTTGACGGTCTTTTAATTTTTTTAACTTCTTTGACATAGATACAAAACATAAATACCGCGAATAAATGCCACAGACGACGGTATAATTAGCTTTAAACAGTTTAAACACACTTTAAAGCGTTTCCAACAAAATACAATCTTTTTTAACGATTGTGAAGTAGGAACTAAAAAACCTCATGTTTTGAGAAATAAATTGCGTTTCCTGATTGGTCGATTTTAACATTACTGTATTCCGATTGGTTGATATTAAATACAATGTTTTTTTAAGGACTTGAATTATTTACACAGTATACGCACCAAAAAAGTATCTAGCGTTCCGATTAACTTCGATATGTGTTGTGATTGGTGGATTTAATATGGTAAAGTGTTCTGATTGGTCAATTTAAAATATTTAGTAAATCACAAATATGTATACATATTAGCCCTAGAGGCTAAATGTACTACTTAAGTCCGGTTTGTGTAAGCATAATAGGACACTTTTTGAGCATGAGGAGTGAAAAATAATAATAACACGAACAAATTCTAAAGGTAAAGGTTCACACACGAAACGATCGGCATAGTATGACCGGGTTTTCGAGACTCCACGCTTGGCTTTCTTATTAGGCTCCGGCTTAACAGTAGGAGCCGAAGATGTAGCCTCGGACGGTCCAGCAGGCGCAGCAGCATTAACAGGCGGCGCAATTGAAGACGGAACCGCCTCAACTTCAGCGACGCTATTTACGCGGTGTCGCAGCCAATCCTTGCTGTGGACATACACGTCGCCGTTCCTTGTCCAGCAACTAAGGACGCCGAAGCGCTCGCGGGCCTTCATTAACGCAGCGTTATGCGACTTAATCAAAAACTCCCCTAGCGCAAACTCCTGTACCCTTCAGTTCCACCTTGTTGAACCACACGCCGTCTCGGATTGCAGTGTTTTTAAATTCGACGACAATAGCGCGCGGTTTTTTGTCACGTCCGCTGCGCCCGTCCAAACGCTGGCTTCGCTTGATGTTTGCAGAGGCTAAGTCTTCCCGGGCGGCCTGAAGTGCATTGACCCCAAGAACCGCTGAGTCTTTAGACTCTGCCTCTGCAATACCGTGCACCAGCAGCATGAGCACGACGGGAGCGTGTCTCAGTTTGTTCGACTTGGCGTGTCACAATATCCTTGGGTGCTTTTAGCTCAAGGACTTGGGCTTTTAGCACAAACTCCTTGAAAGTATTAAAACTCGATGAAACCGAAGCCACCGAAGGGTTGGCTGGGTCTGCTTGCCTGAGGCTCGTTTGGAATTCAGCCATCTGCTTTTTAAAGTACTCTGCCAGGCCTGACACTGATTCACTAATAGGAGCTACTTCGGCCATTGTGTTCTTTCAATAGTAGGTAAAGTAAACTAAAAAGTTTAACTATTCATTATGGTAGGCGTTAAGCTTTGATAAAACATTAATTTAATTTTGTTTCAAAAGGCCAAATCTTTTTTATGATTAAACATTGTGCACTGGATCATGCTTAGTTTCATTCACCTACCCGAAAAAAACTATACTCCGGATTCAGTGACACCTATGGAGTTGCAGGCGTTCATAGGCTACGGTAGCTGCATACCATCAGGCGGGCCGTATGTACCGTACCGTATTCACCTCAGTAGTGAGAAGACATGGAAAAATACAACCTGAGAGATGCTTAATCCGTCTTTGTCACTTTATACACTCGTATATATTATAATATTCTTACATGTGAGTTTAAAAACCTAATCACTAATAAGTTAATAACACAAAAAAAAATTCAAAAAAATTTAATATTTTTAAAATATCTATACCGCGATTTTGACTTTTGTCAAATTTGATTTTAATTGCGTTCGGTAACTACTGCTTGATCAAATGATCACAATACGAGAGATTGTTGTAAGTAATAAATAATATTTTTCACATGATAATCTTGTAATTTTTCAGATTTGACTTATTTTAATTTGAAATAAAGAACGAAAATTATTTTACGTAATGTATGGTTAAACATTTAAAAATTCAAATTTGTATAATTTATATTTTCAAATTAGTACTTCTGCGCGTTTCAGTAGTTTCTTTCTGTCTCTGTTTCAGGTGTCTGCTATCGAAAGTTCAGAAATAGTTTAGAATACGAAATAAAATAAAATAAAAAAAGACACAATATGACCTTTAAATATTTAGATTGAGAATGCTCAAAAATATTTGTTCATAAACGTTGGGTGCTTTGTCTTGCTTAGCAAAGTAGTAGTAGTAGAAGTAGCCGATGTATGGTATTTTTATTGTAATTCAGCTTGTCACTAACTCCTGGTTTATACTTAATATTGATTGTTTTCTTATTAGCGCAATCATTGGAGCATTTGCCTTACAAAAGGTGGAGTACAAAATGTTTTAATGGTTATTGGTAGGCTATAGGGTGGTTATTAAAATACTAGATTTGCGACCTTGAGGGGGGGGGGGGAGCGTTGGCCGCCATGTTGGTTTAAACGTGCCATAAGTCTGTTTTTGAACCTTGGCGCTTAAACGGTTATCAGTATGCCTTTTTTTTTTTTTTTTTATACCACGACGGTGGCAAACAAGCATACGGCCCGCCTGATGGTAAGCAGCTACCGTAACCTATGGACGCCTGCAACTCCAAAGGCGTCACAATGTCTATGGAAGAAGATAAAATTGTCTACTATATTTCCATACACAATACATCTGTAAGGCTTACAGATATAAAGATAAAGGGGGTGAAAAAGTGTATATTTTCTTATATCATAAGAATTTTGTTAATTAGCTTCAAAGTTTTGTGCTTCGAGATAAGGAAAGGAAGTCTCTACCACAGTTTTGTTTCTACCACATGTATTGTGTAGACATTTTAGGCATACTGATAACCGTTTAAGCGCCAAGGTTCAAAAACGGACTTTCGGCACCTTTAAACCAAGATGGCAGCTGCGCGCCCCCCCGTCAAGGTCTCAAATCTAGTATTTTAATTACCACCCTATAGCCTACCAATAACCATTAAAACATTTTCTACTCCACCTTTTGTAAGGCAATGTATGGAGATGATTCCCCAATGATTGGATTATATGTTGTGTGTGTGATCGAGCGTTGTCACTTTTAATTTAAGTAAAACTTGAATGTAATAATCTGTAGCTATAAGTGTGATCCTGTAATTGGCTTTCCTTTGTTTTCATAGCTGTTGGATCTCCGTAACATAAATTAATAAATAAATAAAATTAGTTAGAATGACGGTTAAAATATTTCTGTCTGTCTCTATTCACTAACGACGTGAAAAAGACAAAACGAATAGACTTCGAGTATTTAGAATTTGTATTTGAGTATTGTACCTCGCGCGCGGATATGACTGTACCTATAATTGATTGAGATTCCAAAGTCACTTCAAGGTCATTTTGTCTCACGCTCGCAGCGAAATTCAGTTTTGCTCACTGTTTTTAGGTATCAAAGAACACTCGTTCCTGCTGCTTAGGTGAAAAGTATCTTTGCGCTTGTTAGAAGTCGACGAGTAGAAAACATTTTCTTTGCCTTTATGAGAATTATGTGACCGATCAAAAAACAAAAACCAACCAAGTGTGAATTGGGCTCGCAGCTCGAGGGTTCCATATGTCATCTTTCTAGGTCCACTGAAACCAACCCATAGCTCTCAATTTTTTATTAAAGTACATTAAAATAATGACTTGGCCTCCATTGGTAATGTTTCGGCTTATCTATGAACATTTTTGCTTTATTTGAAAAGAGCAAATTTAACATACGTCGTATTGAAAAACCTTTTTGTTATCATCCAGCCTGGTTTGACTGGTTTATAAATAGGATTAACCTCTAATGTCTATTCTATGGTTGATGCCGATGTATGGTTGTATTATTTAGTGGATGTCAAGGTAATTAATTGCTCATTCGAGAATCACTGGTGATGCGGCGTTAATATTACCTATTCGATTAAAGTGGTTAATGCTGTGTATAGTTACTCGTACTCTGTTACCCTTGCATTTTTCTATAGTTTACTAAAGTATGCAGTTCGATTAACAGATTTTAAAGCTTGAGTACTTGGGTAGGTAAACGTAATCCTATTCGCAGCACTTAAAAGGTCTTATTTTGTTAATAAACGCGAGGCGTAATGCCGCACCGCAACGCTGCCTTGAGAAGAAAATTGATTTACTTATCGACCTGGGATTAAGAAAATATTGTAGAGGTTATATACGGAGAGCTAGCCACGTCAGATATGACATAATAATGAGAGCAACGAAACCCCTCTAGTCAGTATGCTATAATATGCCTATTTCTAGATCTGGACATCTGGCAGCTGTAAAGTGGTGGAGGTCAAAAAATGCAAACCACATCAAGAAAACCAATCCTAGAGTTATGGGATTGATGCAATATTGCCCCGTGTGCTAGCCGGGTTATTATTAAACTATCATTCGACCTTAAATCACTTATTAAACTATCATTAGACCTTGAATAGCAATTTTAGATTTTTATTTTTGTTGCTGACTCATATTTTTTTCAGAACTGTAAACTTACACAAACACTGCACTGAATGGCTAGACTATCACAGCGAGCTTTAAATAAACCAATTTAAAATTCTATTCTCGACGTCCAAAAAAGTTATTTTAACAATTGTGTGTTTGCAATGCTCTAGCTGGATCCTTGTCTGCCGCATATGACTTCCTGCCCCAAGAGGCAGCGAGCCAAAAACTTGCCTCTCAGATATATCTTTTAGTTTTATTACCTTTCAATGTTTTAGATTACTTTCTGCGTATGAAGCGACCGCGTTACGGGTTTCTTCAAGTTACACTCAAGTTGTAGTCTGCTTAGGACCGTAACGAAAATAAAGTAGAAAAATTTTCGACTGCCTAACTTTGTCTAGTCACTTCAAAGATAATTCTATTATAATAAATTATACATAGTAAATAAATTACAAGAAAACTTGCTAAAATGTACTTTGGAGTAGAACTCGAAGATACGAGTCAACCTAAACCGCTTTTGGCCGATTTATTTAATACGTAATGCTTTTCACGACTACTGCGAGGAAATACATTAATATTAAATGTAGCCATATGCAGAATCGCCATGTAGAGCTATGTCAAATACATGGACCCATTTGTGGAGTCGAATATACAGATTGCAGACCCATATGTAGAGTCGGGTATTATCTGATGGCAAAATGGCTCTACGTATTCGACTCCATGACAGTATTTCATTAAGACGATACATTTTGGCTCAATACTTTTAATTGCTTTGTGCGGAGTAAATTAGAATACTGTAGCGTTATATGGAATCCTAGTTACAAAGTGCATATTGAAAGAATTGAACGATTGCAAAAGCGTTTTTGCAGACTACTTGCCTATCGCCGTAGAATAAACTGCCAGTGTTATGAGACCCGGCTCTAACAATTTAATTTGAGTTTTCTTAGTTACAGACGTAGTATGCTCGACTTAATGTTCTGTTTTTTACTGTGTATGCCTCATAGCTGAACTAATCTTGGAGTTCACGCGCCCTTGCCCCGCCTGGCTCGCCTAAACAACAAGCAAGCAAGCAAGCAGTGTCCCCTCCCTAGATGTATTCCACGAAAATGAAACAACTTTTAAGAATTAATTGCTTAGTATCTGTTTTCGCCCTTAGTCAATTTGTTACATCTATTTGGTAATTCGAAAACAAGGGACTAATGAAAAAAAAAATGTATTCAAATAATAAAAATCCTGTGTATAATTTGACCCAAGTGAAAATGACATCCTTACGAAATAAATATTACGCAAACTAAATATCGACAGGCATTTTAAAAAGTAACTTTATAAAAAACAGACCAAAAGTACAGTTGGTGACACTGTGTGAGGTGGGAAAAAAAAAACTTTTATAAGTTGGCACATTATGTTATTAAATTATGAAAAAATTAAATTATGCCAATTTTCGGCGATAATTTAGAGAACCGTATTGTATACAATAGTGACACAATCAAGCTTTTTCTTATAGCTTACTTGATAGAATCATTGTTGGATCGGTGGCTGGGTTACAAAAACATTGTTGGTTGGGGTCAAAAGTACGTAGTTGTAGAAAAAACCATGTAATTTCTGTTAAAGCTTTCTCATCGTGGAATGGATTTAAAAGCTTATTTGCATCCAAATCCGATTAGCCAATGCCTTCCAAGGTTTTCACGAGACTAGGGGCTACATATATCTGTCTTTTGTAAAATTCTTCCTTTCTAAATTGATCTTATCGGGGTTACTGCGAGACAAGGTCGATTTGTTACAAATTATATATACTCGTACAGATGGAGACTTGGGCGATTATCACACTGGCGCCGCAACCGGATACCTTAGTTCGGGTCGATTTCTGTTCTCGGTTTGGACTGTCTTTTTTGACGGGTTAGGCGTCTTTCACACTGCTGCGGTTTCCGCATGTGGCACCGGTGCGGGAGCGGAATGCTTTAAAAAAAAAAAAAAAAAAAAATAATGCCGTCGCCCTTGCTCACTGTCGCCGCATGCGGTTGCGGCGTCAGTGTTATAATCGGCTTAAGGTTTATTAGAGTTTCCCTTTCAGAGTTTATGCTACTAATCTAATCTTCTAGGACTTGGCACACGATTCAATATCAAAAATTCTCATTATCTTAAGTTTTTTACTAAGCTGTTTAGGTAATTATTTGTTGTGGTAAATAATTAGGGCTATCTAATGAACGACTAGGGGCTAGTTACACCAACTACCTTTTGACGGACTCATCAGCGCACCCGGCAGATAAGAGTATTGTGAAATTTGGATACAATAAAATTTAGCGAACGTTTTAACGGTGACAGACGGTTTAGTGCAACCCACCCTAAGCCTTATAATATTTTTTTAAGGACGTTGAGGTAGACGATACCTTGCTTTAGGCTTTAAGCCATTGTGCACAAAGTTTAAATGAATAAGTTAGCAGGTAGCATCGAAATAAAGTGCTATCTGTGTGACGAGTACTGTACGAGTACTGTATGTTCAGCAAACGTAAATAATAAGATCAAGAAATATCTGTAAAAATATTGGTGTAACGTAAATACTATCCACATAAAGGAAGTTTTATCTGGCAAGTACCTACCAACGTCGTCGGCTAATGTTACAAATAAATCTGGTACGACAAAAGACCAGATTCGAGACGAGCACGGCTCATAATTTACTTTTATAGCTTGCCCGGAGAGCATTAGAGGGAGGTAGTTGTAAAATGCCCCCAGAAGATAATGTCATAGGTGCTTCGATGCCTGACTTACACTAAACTTCAAAACACTTATCGTTCTCCTGATTATTCGTAATTGTTGAGTTTATAACTATAGTTTTGATATATTATGTTTGTAATGTCTATGCTTTTATATGATTCCATGTTTAAAATTTTAAGCCTCTGTGTCATATATTTTCGCTAGTATACTTTTGTTACACCATGTCACCTGCTTGGCTTTTTTGATTTTTATCATTTATAGCTATCGACGTCTATCCTACAGTCCTAAAAATAGGAGTAGGTAGGTAAATAACATCTCTGAATTCATATTTAATAGCGTTAATAATGATCAGAACATTAATAAGTAACTAAATATGACACCCGCTCCCTGGGCCGTATTCTAACTTAAAAACACGTATAGGCACGATCCTACTTCAATACAACTCCAACGCATTAGCTACGTAATATAGCGAGCGCCGCAACCATTGAAACAGAAATATCAGAATTTGCTTGAAAATTATTCCGATGCAACTTTAATACAACTTCTGAGCTGGCCACGTCAGATATGACACAATAATGAGAGCAACGATACCCGTCTAGTAAGATTGCAATACTATCCTTATTGCTAGATCCTGGCATCTGGCAGCTTTTCATGGCTGGAGGTCAGAGTGACAGACTAGCAAAATTTTTGAGTTGTAAAAAGGTAGTACCAAAATAGGTAAAAACTGCCGAAGTTGTCTTATTTCTAGAGGACGGGGCCTATATTTTAACATGAGAACAAAAAAACATGAGTATTATTTCGGAAGCAGAAACAGTAAGCGACAACTATGAATTACATTATACGTAGTTTTAGACTACTTCCTTCATCAGAAAGTTTTTGCAATGATATAACTAATCTAATTATTTATATAATTTCTCATAATACTGCATCAAAACCAGAACTCTAGGTTTGAATTCTTAAAGTAGTTTGCATTCTTTGACCTCCACCATTTAACAGCTGCCAGATGTCCAGAAATATGCATAGTATAGCAAACTAATGATTTCGTCGCTCTCATTATTGTGTCACATCTATGTGCAACCGATTCCAACGTGTCGAAATAAATTATATGAAAAATAACGAAAACACCAGCTATCATTCCACATATCACAACGAATGCGGTGTTCCACAGGACAGTATTTTGGGCCCACTCTTATTCCTTCTTTATATAAATGAGCTGACACAGATAACGACACACATAATTATACTCTTTGCTGACGATACAGCCATAGTAATTAATAGGCGAACCCAGATAGCTTCGAAGATGAGATAAACTGCACACTGAGTAACTTCATGACATGGCTAAAAAATAACCAACTAAAGTTAAACATAACCAAAACCAAACTCATCCAATTTCGAAGTTATAATTCGACTCCAATCAGCCTAAATATTCACTGTAAAGGTGAAAACATAGAAAAAGTAGATACTTAGTAATAAGTTTCTTGGTATAATTTTAGACAAGAACTAACTGGAAGGAGCATATTAGTGATCTCGTGTCAAGAATGGATAATTTTTCGTTCGCGCTAAGGCGCGTGGGGAACATTGCTTCTACTGAAGCAGCTCTAACTGCGTACCATGGATATATTGCTTCCGTCATAAGGTACAGCTTGTTAATATGAGGTAACTCCACTGACGCTGATAGGGTATTTCTTGCTCAGAAGGCATGTGTTAGGGATGACTCCACAGAAGTCACATGCGCGTTGCCGACCCTTTACAAAAAGGAGGATTCACTGTGTTGACGGCTAAAGGAACAAGAGGGTCCCTCATCGTCAACACACTGGGTCCTCTTTGAGCTCTTTGGCAACCTTACTCACCAGTAGGAACAACACTATGAGTAGGGTCTAGTGCTATTGGGCTGTGGTTTTCTGTAAGGTGGAGGTACTTCCCCAGTCGGGCTCTGCGCCAGATTTGAGCGAGATGACATTCACTGAACGTGCCATACCACACTAAGCGAGATGCCATTCGCAGTGCCCATACCTCTCTTAAAACAACTACAACTTATGTTTAAATTTGGGTAAAATAGAAAGTTTAAGTCATCTGGCAAATGCGCTGTTTCGCATATGTCTTGATATACCCGTTATGAAGAAATCTATGGTTATCGCTCTAGCGGGGAGGCGGGGGGCGACGACAAAAAGTCGCGCGTACTAGATCTGTGGGCACGGCAGTTCCCCTGCCAAGTCGAGCAAAACAAAGGCACGGCCGAACCATCCTTTTTCCGAAGCCATTCAGGCCATTTTCGACCCCCCTCTAATTCTGTTATCGATAAAGCTAGAAGGCTGAAATTTCTGTGACAAAGAGGTCATAAGACAAGGAAGATCCCAATATCATTGAATTTCACTGTATACTTTAAGAACTATTGCAAGTCAAAATTCCTTAAATTTGTCACTGACTCACTGATTACGATCATCGTATATCTAAAATACTTCTAGCAGTCCCACAAGCTCCAAATTTGAACACTTCTAGGGTTAACTCTTAGACTATAAAGCCACTGAAAATTAAAACATACCGCAATATCCCGGGTTCTCTAGTTTTACAAACCGCACAGTTAACATTGTAATCCCATATAAATAAATATATGCAGAAACAAAGTTATTTTTTCTGTTTCTTTTTATTATAAAAATATAAACATCTAATATTCAAAAGATCACAATGACATGTTGTTAGTAAACTCTGGCACACCGGCTTAGTTTTACATTAGACCACGTTTTTGATGGGATACAATTTATTGCTTTTGAAATTTACATGTACTCCCTTCTCTATAGTGATTACTTGCCGAGTACTACCCAGCTAGGTAGATGTGTACCAGGCCAGTAATTTGTCCTAAGGGTGTGCCCTTAGGACAAATTACTGGCCTAGTGGCTTAGTATCACAACACTAAAATGCTCAAACTTGGTTGAGGCATATAGCATGCGTACCTTGAGACCGGTAGGGCGTTTCTCAAAAAGTCCTCGGCAATGCGCCGAGGTTCATGTTTCTGCGTTGAACAAACGTTAGCGGCATCTATATAACTCGATCAATGTACCATCTGTTGGTAGGCGGCGTGACTAGTGTCGAAGCCTAGTTGTATCGGTGCATGCGGCTGCATTGTGTGCATTATGACACTACAAGCGTCATCTGTTGGCGAGTAGTGGTGATGGTGTTCTATTTAGTGAGGCAATGATACTCTGATGCTTCAATTAAATACTAAATTGTTTAATTAATAATACGGCTTCAAAATATTTATTAAAATTATAATGATACGAGTTAAGTACATAATTTGACAATTATATAATTGAAGTAACTTACTCCACTTTTTTCACTATGACGCAAGTATAGCTGAGTCGTAGCCGCGCATGCTAAACTGGACTCAATAGCTGAAGCACGACGACATATTACTGCGTGCTCACTCGCTTTAAAAGGCTAGACAAATTTTTCATTTTGAGATTTGACGTATTGTATGTGGAATATTTTTTGGAAATTTCGGTTGTGGCTGTTGAATTGACTACCTTACGTGAATAAAAAACGAAACCAGGCTGAGGAATTTTCCATAATGTTTATGAAGTATACTGTAACAACAATTTTATTTTTAGAATTTTTTATTGGATATTCGTAAATATTATGCTAAAATAAGATTAACGTAACACCCACTGTTACAAACCTGACTGAGAAATTTTCCAAACAAAATGACGAGTGTTACCAATTACTTTTGAATAAAAGTGACAGTTTTATTTGATTTTTTTTTTGAACTTTTGACAGTATCTGTCAGTAATCAAAATAATTTGTTTAGTGAAAAAAATATAACCCTGAGAAAAATTCCAGTACAAAGTATTAAGCTTTTTGTACATTTTTGTAAAAATACCAAAACTGACATACTTTTTTTTTTGGAAAAATAGTGTTTTGTGTTTGTTATGACCTGTACTACATCCTAGCAAAAGAATAATCGACTGAGGAATTAATGCGAGGTCTCCATACAACGACCCGGTAGATTTCCCACACTATAAAGTTGTCTTCTTATTCATTGAAAATAATAAAACACGACGAGAAAAATCTAACAAATAAACAATGATTTGAGGTTAATGGCGCGCAATTTTCTTTTTTGGATGTGCGTGCAGCTTGAGGCAAAGGCGCGGACGTATAATGCCAAACAGCCAATATTAAAACAGACAATTCGTGTTTAAAATTTAATTTATTGTGTATTACGAGTAATATAATAAGTTGACATGATTCTTATTCACAATCAGGATTGTATAATTTGTACTCTATCGTAAATGTGTATATTTTTAATATATTTACTTTTTTTTAACTTTTTTAGAATGTAAACTCATGAAGAGTTAAAAAATAGTAAAGGTAATACCCGACTAAATTACAACGATTCGTCTGCGTACGTACAACTTGAAACTAAAGTACAAACGTCACTTGATCGGATTATTAAATTATTCCACAAGTTGGATAATTATTGTGAAATGCACGCGTGTTTAATATCTAGGATTATGAGCATAAAAGCGGTGGAATAAGAACCTCGTTACGAGCAGGTGTGTTGAAAATGAGTACTATGCGAGACCCGCTTATAAATGACCCACCTGAACCTGAACTACGCGCGATTGGGTATAAAGGAATATTATGCGAGACCCAATAGTATTAAAAAAAAAAAGCTAAAAGATATTTATTCTTCAATTTAGGAAAAAAAAACTACCTCCGGTTCTAACCCTACACCTCTGACCCGAGAAGTATTATTTTCCGATTGACTTCGATATGTGTTGTGATTGGTGGATTTAATATGGTGAAGTGTTCTGATTGGTCATTTTAAAATATTTTGTATATCATAAATATGTTTACATATTGGCCCTAGAGGCTATAAATGGTAAGCAAAATATTACACACTTTTTGAGCATGAAAAGTGAAAAATCATTGAAGTTAAAAAAAAGGACGTTTGCGCGTGATTGCGGCGGGCGTGCGGCCTAGAAATCCGGGTCATTGCGTATTCCAGACTCGATTACCGTGCCGTACACTCGGGACCTTGCTCGGATAAATCTACTCCTACCCTCTCTATATTTATATGACGAGTGTGCTATTAACATGTAAAATTACACTATATATAATAAATACGGTACTTTTTAAACAGCGTAGTTGCTATTAAAATAACTAGAAATATGACGATACTTTATTCATTCATCGCCATATAAAGAAATGCCTCATCCGATGTATTACGCAGAAGTTGCTAATTTTTTGAGTATGTTTTGGTATGTTAAGTAATTTAAAGTGAAATTACCTCTATTGTGAATAGTCAAGTAGTACCGTATTAGACACGTGTTTCGTTATTACGTAACAACGCCTCATTCCGGCAGCACGGTTTCCCTAAAGTAATTGCTCTATAAATAATAATTTTGAATGGCATCTCCGGCATACGAATATGGTAAGCTATAATTTCATACGCAAGCACTTTTCTTTTCCCTTGTTTCAGAAATAACGCGTAACATTGAATAAATACGCCTTACATTTGTTGAAGGCAAATTTGATCAGACATCACGCTTAGTCATTTTAACCCGATCAAGGAATGATTTCATCTTGGTAGTCTACCAGCTTTTGCCCACGACTTCATCTGCGTGGAATTAGTAATCCAACCCCCTTAAGGGATGACTTCTGGGATAACCACTATTCTATATCCTTCCCAGAATAAACTATCTCCATACCAAATTTCATCTAAATACGATCCGCCCCTTTTCGCCTCCATAGGTGATGATTTCTAGGATAAAATCCTTTAGGATAGGTATATCCTTTCCCAGAGTTCAAACTATTTTCATAGTTTCCATACCAAATCTCATCTATATCTCTGTATTATTAGTTCAGTGGTTAAAATATTCCCATAAAAATTTGCATATCCTTTTCACCCCTTAAGGGTAATTTTTTGATCTGTTGTTTGTCGAGGTTAAAACTACCTCTATAGGGGCACATGGTTAGAAATAGCATAGAGAAATGGGTAAAATTAATTTTAGAATGGAATTTCAGGGATGGAAAAAGGAAACAAGGAGGCCAACTACGCCGCTGGGAAGATGATATAAGACATATACGAGTAGGAAAAATAATCTGTAAAAGGAAAGCTATGGATAGGAAATAATGGAAATCTTTAGTGGAGGCCTATGCCGGATGGCAAGACAAACTCTAAACTTAAAGGCAAGTGTATACGTCCAAACTCATTTATATGTATAAGTTGTTAAATAAAGGCTTTAATAAATAAATAAATATAGCAAGTTTCATCTAAATCAGTACAGCGGTTAATAATTCCCCATACAAATATTCAACCCTCTTTTAACCCCTTGAAGAGTTGATTTTTGGGATGAAAACTATCCTCAAAATAAGTATCTCTATAAGTACCAAAATACATCCAAATCTGTTCAGCGGTAAAAAATCCCCATTCAAACTTCCGATTCCAGTTTCGTCCGTTTAAGGTTTGAATTTCGGGACAAACATGTCCTTTCCCGGGGGTCAAACTATCTCTATACCAAGTTTTATCTAAATTGGGTCGGTGGTTAAAAATTAACCATTAAATTTTCCCACCACCTTTTTCACTCCTTTAGTGGTTGATTTTCGGGATGAAAACTATCCTACCCTTTCCTGGGACTTAACGTATCTCTTTAACAAGTTTCATCTCAATTGGTTCGGCGGTAAAAGAAAGTCCCTAAGTATATAAATCTCCAAGCAAGTAAGTATACAATATATAATGGTGCACTGTTAAAGGTATCACGTACCGAAAGCTAGCACAAATGAAAGGCGTTAGTGTAGGAGCAGTCCAAACTGCGATCCGTAAGTACGGTGAGGATTATACCTTCAATGACCGACAACCGACAACGGCCAGGCCAAAAAACAGGTCCATCCAACCCAAAACTGGACCAAAAGATAGTAATGGCATTTGCATCTAACAAAGAACTATTTGTTCGAGATATCGCAAAAAAGTTGGGAACGAGTATCGGGATGGTTCAACGAGCCAAAAAATTAATAATTTGAAGACTTTCAAGAAACAGAAACAATCAAAAAGAAGTGAAAAACAAAAACCGGCGAAGTGCATGTCGGACCACGCATAGGAGGGTTCCGTACCTTCAATGGAATAAGAACCAAACTAATACCAAAAGGTCGTATCTGGCCGGCTAGCATATCTTACGTTGTCGCCTCGAAGTATGAACTGTCGCGTCAAACGTCAAGTTATGCTAGGCGTGCTGATGCCTATGGAATAAGTTTTTTGCAGGTAACTCAAAAATGGCTGAACCGATAACGTTCAAAACAATTTTCGTAGAAAGTATCTGATAAGGCGCATCTCCTCAATTTTTTCATATTTTTTGGACTTAGGTACGGTTCAAAAGTTACAGGGGGGTTACACACACAAATTTTTCTGATTTTCGAAGCGATTATTTCAGAAAATATTCACTTAACCACAAAATGTTTATAAAAAACTCAATGTTATTTTTAAAGACCTATCGATTGATGTGTCACATGTTGATATTTGGTTAAAAACATTTTTTTTAAATTTAGTTACATGTAAGGAGCGCTCCCCTAAAAATTATTTTATTTTCAAATTTAACTACATAACTAAGTAGCGGCATACAAAGTACACCTTATGTGTAAATTTTATTCAGATACGTCGATAGTTTCCGAGTAAAATGGCTGCGACATATGGACGGACAGACACACAGACATGACGAATCCATAAGGGTTCCGTTTTTTGCCATTTGGCTACGGAACCCTAAAAAGCATCTGTCAGAAAACGTGTCCGGAAGTTGTACGACTCGATTTGGTCAAAAAAAAACACCTGTGTAATAATACTAATAATGGATGACGAAACGTATGTAAAACTGGACTATAAGTCTCACCTTGTAAGCAGTCCCCTGTATTACACGGTCCGTGAGGGAACAGAGGTCGCACAGTCTGAAAAATCCATTAGTGTTGAGAAATTTGGTAAAAAAGATCATGGTGTGGCAGGCAATTTATGAATGTGGCATAAAATCAAGAGCATTTTTCACTACTTCATCAACGAATGCCGATATTTACCTGAAGGAGTATCTTCAGAGGCGAGTCTTGCCTATGATAAGAAAGCACAACTACGAAACTGTATTTTGCCCCGACTTGGTGTCTTGCCATTACGCAGCTAAGGTAGTAAAATGGTACAAAGACAATAATGTAATTTTGTGACCAAAGAACTGAATCCGCCAAATTGCCCAGAGCTTCGCCCGATCGAACACTACTGGGCTATAATGAAAGCTAAATTACGTAAAACAGGCCAGACTAACAAAATAGTCCGGTCTTACTCCAAAGCACCTTCCAAAAAGTTAACTTGGTCAGTAAAACTGCCATAATAAGTTGTGCACATAAGGTGGTTTACACACATGGTCGCGGCGACGGTGTGCGAACGAGATAGCGCTATGCACGTCTATAGCGCTGTCACGATTGCACACCGTCGCCGCAGCCGGTTGCGGCGCCTGTGTGATAGTCACCTGACGGTAAAAATCTTTTTTACTTCTCATGCTCGAAAAGTTTCACTATGCTGGGTATAGGCGGACTAAAACTCAATATTATGCACAAGTGCATAATAGTAGTTTATGCAACAGTTGTATAAGAGGGGTCAAAAAAGGTGAGTGGCGTGGGTAACAATTTGAGCTGTAGGCGAAAATTGTTAAGAAAAACGCCACGAACATTTTTTACCTACTTATACGACGTTGCATACAATACTTTTTCTACGAATACACTTACTTTTACATAAAATGCGAAATTGAAAACTTTATGGATATCGCATTTATTTTGTCAACATAATCAACAATCATTTAAGTTTTACCTTTTAAAACACTATTTTTCAATAATACTAACATTACTAACACAAATACACTCCGTCGTTATTTGATCAATTGTTAAAGAGCTACAGAGATTTGTAAAAATACCTAAATTACTTTCAAACAAACGAACGGGAAACGTAAAAAACTACGAAGTAGGGCTGTGGTTCTTTAATTTTTTTCTTTTTTATAGTTTTTTTTTCTAAAAACGCTGCGTTTATTTAGGTTTCTTAGGTTGGCAGTAATTTATTTTATATTAATAGTCGTGTTTGCACGCGATTACGCGATACTATTTTGGCGCTTTTATATAACAAGTGTTATTTTGGGGACTAGATAGACTTTTCATCGAGTGTAGTTATTATCTATGTTCTTATAAAGGTGTTGACGAATGTATAAATGACAGATAAAAGTACAGGAGTAGAAAAAAGATTGACTTCTTCTAAGGCTATTTTGACTATGACAATAATACTCATCAGCCAGGCGTAATACGCGTTCGAATGTCCGAATCAGGATTACAATACCACAACGTTCACAGTGATGACAGTTGCCAGCTAACAAATCGATCCGACCGTGAGCATGAAGTTAAATACAATCTGGAGGTCATACTTCGACCACAAAGTGAGGCCGAAAGAGAGGGTAATGTAGGGGACTGCATCTCATTCTAAGTAGAGTGACCATATGTACTATGATGTATGTGGGATTGGGATAGTATGAAGATAAATATAAAATTAAATATGCTTGTCGTCTAGTAAGTATTGTCCAGAAAGAGAAGTCTCATAGTTCATATGGAAACTATTCTACTGACTTAAGGAGCTGGCCACTTCAGATACGTTGACGCAATAATGAGAGCAGAGAACCCCTCTAATTAGTTTGCTATTTTAAACTTATTGCTAGATCCAGGCATCTGGCAGTTATTTATCGGAGGACGTCAGAGTGACAGACCAGCAAAATATTTCAGTTAATAGGTAAAAACTGTCGAAGCCTATCGCTAATATAATAACAAAAAAGTAAAAACATTGCGAATTGCTACGGAAAACAGTAGGTAGGCGACGCCAAAAAGAGAGGTATGGGTACTGCGAATGACATCTCGCTAAGTGTGGTAGGGCACGTTCAGCGAATATCATCGCTCAAATCTGGAGCAGAGCCCGACTGGGGAAGTACCTCCACCTTACAGAAAACCACAGCCAAATAGCACTAGACCCTACTCATAGTATTGTGTTCCTGCTGGTGAGTAAGGTTGCCAAAGAGCTCAAAGAGGACCCAGTGTGTTGACGATGAGGGACCTTCTTGTTCCTTTAGTCGTCAACACAGTGAATCCTCCTTTTTGTAAAGGGTCGGCAACGCGCATGTGACTCCTTTGGAGTTGCAGGCGTCCATAGGTTACGGTAGCTGCTTACCATCAGGCGGGCCGTATGCTTGTTTGCCACCGTCGTGGTATAAAAAAAAAAAAAAAAACAATACATTAACGTAACGTCATTATGCACTATTTTTCCCAACAGAAACTCCTGAAAATGATATAATCTTATTAATTACATGATACTGCACTGCATCAAACCTAGAACTGTAATATATTTATTTCTTACAACTCGTTTGCATAACACCGATGAACAATTGCCAGATGTCCGCGTCTTAAAATAGAGGATAGTTAGTGTAGCAAACTAAAACTAAGTAAGTACAGGGGGTTCGTGGCTCTCACTATTGCGTCATATCTGATGTGGACAGTTCTCCAACTTTAACCTTTTGAACGCCACGCATCGGACAGAAAAATCGTGCCACCAGCGCCAGAGCGAAATTTGCACGATAGCACTCATATACCGTAGTGATTGGAAAACAACATATCGACGAAACATTTCTTTCCGCCTAATAGTGGATTTAGTTAGGCAAAATCACTTTAGATATTTAGAAATCATAATAGTAAATAATATTTATTTCGTATTTTTCTTATACACCTAAAATCAACTACAAAAATATGAAAATTAATATACAATTTTATTTAATTTTGTCAATATAGTCACAGCACTACTTAAGTGATAACGTCACGCGCTGACGTGTTGTGATGGCTTTGGCGCTGGTGGCACCGTAACTTATTATGAATGTTAGAGTTGGAGGTGAGAGATATTCATTCATTTCTGTATCGATATTTCCGTGGTGTAACTGTATGAAGGAAGATACGTTAGGTTTTTAAGTGTTTAGTTGAGTAAAAAAAAGGTTAAACAATACCATCAAATAAATAAATTTTATGATAAAAACTAATGAACATCGGATAGAACGGGTGTGTAGGTGGAAAAACACCTCGCGCACATTTCATTCTTTTGTTCCTAAAGTAACTTGGTATATCCCTAATAATGACATATTCTTTGTTCACTTAAACTCGGTCTCTCACCGATAACATTCATATTGGTTGACATTTTATCTAAAATACCATTTCATTATTTTTACTTATTTGGTAATAAATGAAATGGACCGAAAGCCCACGTGTCGTGGTATTTATCATTGTTTAAGGATTAACAAGAATCCGGCTAAGCAATAAGATTAAAAGAAACGACGTACACATTGTTAGGTTTTAAATAAGGCCCTTATAACACGCATTGTATTTATTCCATTGCGACTTAAATAAAACTCTTTCTTTTTTAATAATGCATATATGTATTAAAGTAAAAATTGTAAAACATTAAAATATATACCTTTTTTAACATTACGATATGTAGTTCCTAAAACTAATCTTCTACACGAATCACAGTTTAATAATTAGTTTTATTACATAATAAAGCTTAAAATGCGAAAAACATTCACAATTAGAGTGTTTAGTTAATGTTCATACAATAATCAACATCGACCACTATGCTTTCAAACGAACAACACTATCTCGAAGTGACGTCACGCCGCTTGACGTGATTACCCGTCAACGGCGAGGAGGGCAGTGCCCAGGGGGGAGACAGTAGGAAGACAGTTGACGTTAGTAATGATGGAGGCGAATTCTATTAGTTGCTTCTAGGCAACGTTTCCTTTGCGAAGCTGACTTCTGATTATGCAAACTACCTCACTAGGTGTCACTGTAAAATTGGTATAATTTTAAGATCTTATTACAAAGAGTAATGTAAGTACATATTTATATTATTAATTTATATCATTTTTAATTACTGTCGCAGATAGCTTAAAATTACTGTTGTTTTTGTGTAACTAGATCTAAGTTAATCATTTTCTCGATTTATACCAATTTGTTTATTTTTGTAATTTAATAAAGTGTATAAATTCGTGTTTACATGTCTAGTTCTTAAGTACTGATTTATGTCTTAATTTTATTGATATCATGTCATAATACGCAAAATGTCTAGATTATAAGAATTTTGTACTAATTTATGAAGAAATGTCCCATATAAATATCAATTTTAACCCTCCTACCAACATGTAATACTGTAAGCTTATTCGTGAATAAATATCTAATTTACACGGCACATACCAGCCACTAGTACGAGCACGCTAAAAAACCCATAAAAGAGGCCAGCACTCGTACTCGTTGGGGGACAGTCGTCGCCGCGACACCGCAGGGAACGCACGCGCTCCGAGCTCGCTCTCAAGTGACCACGCCCCCTAGCCGTATCCGCGCTGTTGTGCTATCATTACATAGCCGACCACCGACGACTGCAGACATGGCCACCATGACGCAACGCACGCCGCCAAAGAAGAGGACACCGACGCCGCCGGAGGAGGACCTAGCAGCCTACGTGAACGCCGACGCCCTGGTCGATGCCAACGCATCCGAGGGCGAGGCGGAGCGCGGCTCTCCACGCAGGCGTCTGCCGGCCAGGGGCAGCTACACGGGGTCGGAGGTCTCGGACTCAGATCTCGAATCTGAAAGCGGGACCGATGACGGCCCCGTGAAGAAGCCCCCGTCCGGATCAGACGACGAGGACAGCAGCGACTCCGAATCGCCCGCGGACGTGGGCATGGACCAGGGAGACGGCGAAAAATCACCACGTGATGTTTTCTCAACACCACGTGGTGATTTACCACCACGTGGCGCGAGGTCACCCCCACCACCACCGCAGCGCCGGGCCGGCGCAAACACCACGCCGGCCAGACCACTTCGACGCCGACGCCTCGAGTCGACCCACGACTTGGCCGACCTCGCGTTGGACCTGGCTTCCTGGGTGGCAATCTTTGAGAAACTCAAGCGATTTACTCGAGGATTGCTACCCGAGGACTCACTCGAGGCGGCACTACTCTCAACCCTGCAGGCGCATACCAACTCGCGCCTTCAGAAGAGGCAACGAGATGAGGACAGCCCGCCGGGACAGGAGGGAAAACGGGAATGCAACCGCATTTCCCCCGTGTCCCACGGGCCCCCTCACCCCGTTGCCTGCCCACAGGAACCCCAGCAGCCAGCGACATCAGGACGAGCCGTGGAAAAGGACAGCGCTGCAACACCAACCGCAGCCACGGGATTCAAGAAGAAGGCCACCAACCCCGCACCGAGAAACACCTACGCGCAAGCCATCCCGCGCGCCCGCCAAAACCGTCCACATCTCGTAAACGCAGCGCTAACGCCGATCCATCTCTTCCCACAGAAGCCGACACTGCCATCACGGGCCAGCCGCCCACGATCTCGGTCGAGGTATTCCCGGACTACGAGCAGCACCTCAAGACCATCGAGGCTCATCTCGGGTACAAGGCCCGGACTCAGACGCTGACTCCCGACGGCGTCATGTTCCTCCCCAGGACCGGGGAGGAATACAGGGACGTCATCGGCTACCTGAAGGAGGCACACGAGAAAGACAAACGCATCAAGTTTGTCCAGCACCGGAAGAAGTCACAACTACCACTGAAGGCCGCTATCCGCGGTCTTCCCGCAAGTACCACCACCCAGTCTATCACTGAGGGCTGCGCCGCCCTCGGATACAAGGTAGACCACGTAAAGCTCATCTCCATAGGTCGAGGACGAGGAGGCAGCGTGTTCTTCGTGAAGCTGTTCGGGACGGAGAAGTAGAACCCGGGCTTCATGGACATCACCGAGCTCGGCCACATCACGGAGAAGATCCGGGTGGAGCTCAGGCGAGGCAAACGCGGGCCCCCGCAATGCCATCGCTGCCAGGGCTTCCGCCACTCATCACTCGGCTACCACCGACCAACCGTCTGCGTAAGTTGCGCAGGCAGCCACTGGTCGCACGCCTGCACGCACCCCAAGGACGAGCCAGCACTCTGTGGTAACTGTTGGGGGGACCATCCAGCCAACCACAAACAGTGCCCGGTCTACCTACAGGAGCTGCGCAACTGGCAAGCGGGAACTAGGTCTCTCTCCCGCCGCCAACGCCAGCGCCGCGGCCCTGCTACCAGAGCATCGGACACGCCGAACCAGGTAGAGGACTCAGCTCAGGGCTCTCTCATGGCGCCTGGGAACCCTCCCAGGCCCCGGACAAGAGGACAGAGGCGACAACAGCAGCAGCAGCAGCAACAGCCACGCACCCAGAGGCCGCAGCGGCCCCGCAGCGAGCCTACGCTCGCAATGGACCCGGTAAACAACCAGCAGCACGCGTTAGCTCAGCAGCTAACAAACATCACCACCGCGCTCGCCGCGGCCGTGGAGCAGTTTACAGAGGCCGTCTCCAAACTCTCCAAGTCTGGCTAGTTCCAAGCCGGACCACCTCCACAGCAGCAACTGTAAGTAGTTTGCTCGCAAGCCACTCTCGATCTTTTACGGCCTAAAAGAGAAAGAGTTACGAATTGTATATTGGAACGCGAATTCCCTAACGGGAAAAACGAACGAGCTCCGTCATTTTCTCCACAGCCAGAACATCGACATCATGCTCATCTGCGAGACGATTCTGAAGCCCTCGCAGCATCTCAACATCAACGGATACCAGGTCTACCGCCTAGACCAGGCGAACCCTCTCAACGCACACACATGGAGAGGACTAGCCGTCCTAGTGAAGAGGACTATCATCCACCAACTGGTGGACCCGCCGCCGCAACCGACTACCCTCTCCGCCTATGGGGTAGATATCAAACTAGTCGGACATGATCTGCGTTTGTTTGCTATTTACAGACCCTGCGGATACTGCGACGCCACCGACATCCGCAACGACCTCCAGGCGCTCCTAGTTGACTCCCCCGTGCCGACCATCCTGGCCGGAGATTTCAACGCCGAGCATCCCGCCTGGAATTCCTCCGCCTACTCACAGCCGGGCAGGCGCATCTACAAAGCCGTGGAAGAGCTCGAACTAACAGCGGAGGGGCCCTACGAGCCCACACACTACCACTTCAACGACATGTGGCGCAGGGGTACCACCATTGACTTTGCGATCTCTCGCGGAGTCAATGCTGTCATGCGCCACGAGGTATTGTATGATCTCACGTCAGACCACCGCCCGGTGCTGCTGACTATCGCCGACGTGCCCACCACGAGGCTCACCAGAGGTCCCAGCCGCCGCTACGACTGGGAAGCGTTCGCAGAAACACTGGTAAACACTCCCCGCACAGGTCCCATCTCTACCGCAGCAGAAGCCGACGCAGCAACCGACACAATCACCAAGGACATCAAGACAGCCCTCAACGGAGCAGCGCACACGGTCCCATACACCGATCGGCGCAAACCTCTCCCCAGGCCACTACAGGCCCTCTTGGAGAAAAAGCGTTGGTACAGGAAGCAGTGGCAAAGGCTAAGGGCTCAGTCGGTCAAGACAGAGCTCAACCGCCTAGAACGACTGCTAAGGGAAAAACTCAGCGACTATCGCGCCCAAAGCTGGGAAGAACACATTGAAAGTATAACTGATAATGTACCCTCTATTCACAGGTTATGCAAGCAACTCAGCACTACACCGGAGCCGATACGACCGCTAGAGGGAGCGGACGGAAAGCTGAAATACGGAGCTCGGGACCGGGCAGAGATTCTCGCCCTCAGTCTCGAACACCAATTCAGACCGAACCCCGACTCAAGCCCGCTACACTCGGCCGACATCGTGGAGCGCGTGCAGGAATACCTCAGCACGCCAATCCAACCACACGATGACCCGATCTACTTTTCTCCTTCACAGGTCCAGACAACCATCAGGCGACACTGCAACCCAAGGAAGGCGCCGGGCCCGGACGACATTTCGAACATGGCGCTTCGTCACCTGCCGCTAAACACCTTAGCGGCGGTGGCACGCCTGTTCAACGGAATAATGCGTTCGGGTCACTTCCCGACCGCCTGGAAGACTGGACGAGTCATCGTCCTACCCAAACCTGGGAAGGACAGAAGAAAAGCCGAGAACTATCGGCCCATCACACTGCTCAGCAACCTCTCGAAAGTATTCGAGAGGTTGCTGCTCCGGCATCTCACACCGCACATTGCTCCTAGGCCGGAGCAACACGGGTTCAGAGCCCAGCACTCGACCACCACGTAGCTAACGCGAGTGCTACATCACATGGGACAAGCCACCAACAAAAAGGAACACACCGTGGCAGTGTTTCTAGACATGGAGAAAGCTTTCGACAGAGTCTGGCACGACGGTCTAATCTACAAAGTTTCTCTGTCCACAGCTCCCCGACGCATCGTGAGAACATTGGCATCCTTCCTGGCAGACCGACGCTTCCACGTCCAAGTGGAGGGCGCCCACTCCCTTGAACGCCCCATCAGAGCGGGCGTTCCACAAGGGAGCTGCCTGTCACCGGCCTGCTACGCTCGCTACACCGACGACATACCAGTCGTTGACGACGCCAAGCTCGCCCTCTTCGCGGACGATGCCGCCTACTACACGTCGTCATTCAAGATTGCACACGCAGTCCAGAAGATCCAGCCGACGCTCGACGCCCTTCCTGACTGGCTCTCCAAATGGAGACTATCAGTCAACGTGGGCAAGACGCAAGCCATTATTATTACTAATGCCATTAAACTGCCTCCTCCTCCTTCTCTCTTAGGTCAACCTCTTGTGTGGTCGCCCACAGTGAAATATCTGGGGGTCACCATCGACAAAAGGCTCACGATGACGCAGCACGCCGCGGAAACACGCCGCCGAGCCCTGACCGCCCGCACGAAATTATACCCCGTGTTCAACAGTAAGCTCCCTGTACGGACCAAACTCGGACTGTACAAAGCTTACGTTCGAACACGACTTACCTACGCCGCACCTGCCTGGTATTCTTTCTGTTGCAGGACAAACAAGGAGAAGCTAAGACGGCAAGAGACGATGGCGCTACGCATCCTCACCAAGGCACCGAGACGCAAGAGGAACGCCACCATCGCCGAAGAACTACAGTGGGAGGGCCTGGAGCAGTTCGTAGTCAGACTCGCGCGGGTCATGTTTGACCGCGCGGACAACTCTGGCTACGAACACCTCCAGAACATCGCGCCCCACTACATCAGGCCTCCCGAGCGCAGGGCCCGGGCTCTAGCACGGGCCCTGCTACACCTCGGATAGCAGCAGACGCCAGCACCGCGGCTGGGCCATCGGGCCCGCCGCGGACACCACCGTCACGGCCCGGCCATCGGGCCCGCCGCGGCTCGCCGGGACTAGAAGCAGATGACATCACCGCGGCTGGGCCACTAGGCTCGCCGCGGACACCGCCGCCGCGGCTGGGCCATCGGGCCTGCCGCGGCACGCCGGGACTCGCGTCGAAGCAGATGACATCACCGCGGCTGGGCCATCGGGCCCGCCGCGGACACTGCCGCCGCGGCTGGGCCACCGGGCCCGCCGCGGCACGCCAGGGCTAAGACACGAAGCAGATGACATCACCGCGGCTGGGCCATCGAGCCCGCCGCGGACCGCACCTGACACCACCGCTGCGGCAGGGCCATCGGGCCGCCGCGGCCACACCAGACGTCAAGTCGTCCTCAAAACGACGACGAGCGACCATCCCACCGCAGTGGGATGCGACATGACACAGGAGTCATAGCAGAAATGCGGGCACTCCAACCCGTGCCCCCATCATAAGAGGAGCAGCGGACGACACCACACACACGTACTCGTTGCTCACTTCTACAACTACTCCCAGCGGGGAAACACCTGCAACTACACTGCTCAAATGTTTTACAATTCTAAATAAGTGTTTTTATTCATCTCCCTACATGACCTGGTAAATGGTACAGCGGGTCAGCGCTGCTTGGTTCGACGTGGTAATCCGGTCTGCACACAACAGCTGGTCCTTCGAGCTCCGGATATCAGAAAACTGCGGCCAATTGAAGAAAGAAACAAGTACGCGCTGAGCTGGATTAATTTCGCTCAGAATCTTCATACGGTGTCCGGCCTAACCGCTGATACACCTGCCCGCTTTCGCGGAAGAGCCCTGTGCTATTTACCAGCTTGCTGGACGGACCGCTCGTGTAGAGGCCATACTCCACGTTCGTGTCCTGGCAACTTTCGTTGCAACGTCACATGGTTGACGTCTTCACACTGCTTTCGGACGCTCTGGCACTTGCACTTAGCCTTTGCGCGAGATTCAGTGCATCAGGGATTAACGCCCACGAGTAAGTAAAGTGAACGTAGGGCCGCTTTCACTGCACTAGGCAGTGTCAGCCATTAGGTTTTAGGTAGGTAAGGTTAGGGAACCCCACGTGCGTCAAGAAGCAAGAAGAAAGAAGAAGATGTCCGATCATACGCTCAAGATGTCTCTTCGCTCACACAAGGGACAACCCTCCAGAGCCGTTACCCCGCCGTCTGGTGAAACAACCTCCGGCGATACCAATACATGGGACAAAGGCACCACCAGCACTCTTGGCGATGGTCCTAGTGTCGAACCGCGTCTACAGCCGCCGCCGGCAATATCGCCGGCGCCCGCTTATTCGGAAATATCGGAAGACGAGGCGGAAAAGACGTTAGTTAAAAGTCCACCGGGGACATCGTGTAAACCTAACACGTCCGCCGGGGAAAAAGACCGCTTTTCTCAGTGCGGCGACCGCGGTAGTAAAAAAGTGCGCGAAAATCGAAGTGTGTATAGTGAAAAGTGCGACGAAAAGTTAGCTCTGTTGCTAGCGGAACTCGAGGTTCATAAAGCCGCCCTCGCCGTTGCTAATAAAGAGACGGAAACTGCCAAGTTAAGGCTACAGATTGCCCAGCATGAGGCGCAATCTGTTAGCGGTAAGTCCGAACCTCTTGTCGAAAAAGACGAGCAACGCGTGAGGAATTGGGAAGAACGACAGTCCCAGCTAGATCAGAGCAATTACGTAACTAAAAATGAAGCGTCCGCGTTACACACAATACGTAATTTCGCCTCTAGCGCGCCGGCGCCCAGCGCCCCCGCGCCCCGCGAGCCGCATATGAGTACTCATCGCCCGCCGCGAGATGTGTCTAGTCAGTATGCGCCCATTATGCATAGGCCACCCGAATTACCCGCTTTCGACGGTAATATCACAGAATGGATCGCATTCCGTGCCGAATTTAACGATACCGCGCCCATGTTTAGTTACGTAAATAACGTCAGTCGAATTAGGCGCGCGTTGAAAGGTGAAGCGCGTACCGCGGTGAAATCCATAATGTATACCGTCCAGGATCCATACGAGATAATGGAGGCCTTAGAGAGGCAGTTCGGGGACCCTGAAGAGATCGTGTTGACTGAGCTACATAATGTTAAACGCATGCCGCGCCTAGCCGAAGATAACAGTAATATCGTGTCTTTTGCCGCGCACGTCGCAAATGCAGTAGCGACAATAAAATCATTAAAGCAAGAAAAATACTTGTACGCGCCAGAGCTAGTCAACAAGATCGTCGATAAGTTGAACCTTATTGTTAGGTACGAATGGGGCAAGTTCAAACAAGCTAATTTCAACTCGCCCGATTTAGTCGCGATATCAGAATTTCTGCTAGAAATTAGTTCCGCGGCTAAAAGAACGAGTCGTCATCGAGGTCCGAAGCCGAAAAATGCCGTGAACACGGTTTCCTTTGAGCTGGACAATAGGTCAGGGCGTCATACCGCCCCCACCCGTACTCCCGCCCCCGTGTTCTCCCGCGACTATTCGAGCGACTCCAACGACAGCTACCAGAGCACTCGCCCGCGAAATAGAGTAGATAGAGCTCACACGGGGGAGTATAGGTCGCCGACGGTAGCTCAAACGAAGCCCCGCGAGGCTAAAAGGCCCGCGTATACGGGGACCAAGCCCAAACAACATTCGGTACCAGCATGATTTACGTCACGTGATAAGTGTTTAATATGTCATAATCATGAACACAAAGTGGAAGCGTGTACTAAATTTTTGAATGCATCGGTATCCGAACGTTGGGATTGGGCGAAAAACGAAAAGCTGTGCTATAAATGTCTAGGCGCGGCGCACCGTGGTCGCTTCAAATGCAGGTATGTGGCTTGCGGAGTGCAACAGTGCGAAGCCGGGCATCACAGGTTACTACACGGTTTGAACGCATCTAAAGCGCCCGTGGAAGACAAAAAAGTCAGTAACGTTCACGCGATTAGAATAGCGCCCACGTTTTTGAAAATGATGCCCGTAGAGGTTACGGGCTCACTAGGTACTACGCAAGCCTTAGCCCTGTTAGATGAAGGGGCGGCCCTTAGTTTGATTTCACACGAAACAGCCGATCGTATAATGCCCCGAGAGCGGGGAGAAACGCTCGACATAGAAGGTATAGGTGGGAGCGTGAGCGATCCGGACTCTTGTAACGTGCGATTCGCAATCCGCGGCTTTTGCAGTAGGCATCTAGAAATGATGGAAGTGCTTACCATCAATCGATTGAACGTAGGAGCGCAAGGCGTCTCCAAAAACATAGTCGCGCAGTGCGACCATTTAGCCGACATAGCCGAGGAGCTGTGTTACGATTCTGCCGCGCCTTCAATAATTATAGGTCAAGATAATTGGCATTTGATAGTGACGCGCCAAATTATCAGCGGTAAATCGCACCTCCCGGTAGCTAGTTTGACGCGGCTAGGATGGTCACTGCACGGACCGCATAGGTCATCGGAGGCAACCGTAGCGTTTGTAGGCCACATGGGGCCACAAACGGCCGACGATGAAGCTTTAGCTCTCATGAAGGAACATTTCGATATCGAGTCACTACGGGTAGTTAAAAAGTTACCTCGGGCCGATCCCGATCAAAGAGCAATAGATTTACTAGAAGCGACATGTGAAAAAATCCCCGGGGAAGATAGGTTCCGAGCGGGTTTGTTATGGCGTACCGATAACGAAGAATTGCCAAATAATAAAGCGCACGCGTTACGGCGGCTGTACAGCCTGGAAAATAAGTTAGATCGCGACCCTATTCTGAAAATCGAGTATACTAAGCACATAAATAACCTGTTAGACAAAGGTTACGCGGAAAAAGTAGACTCGCCGCCCCCGCAGGACGCGCCTAGGGCATGGTACTTGGCGCATTTCGCAACGTTTCATCCGCAGCGCGGAAAAATGCGCGTAGTTTGGGACGCAGCCGCTACCGCGTACGGTAGGTCGCTAAATAGTGCTCTTCTAGCGGGTCCTGATCTGTTAGAATCCTTATTCGGCGTGTTAGTCCGTTTTAGGGAAGGCAGGACCGCGGTAATAGCCGACATTAAAGAAATGTTCCTGCAGATAGAGATTGTAGAACGCGATCGAGATTCGTTACGTTTTGTTTGGCGGGGGGAGGACCGCTCAGCCTCACCGCAAGAATATAGGATGAAAAGACTGATATTCGGGTCCGCGGCTTCGCCGACGACGGCGTTGTACGTCAAAAACAAAAACGCATACGATCATGCGAAAGAATTTCCGATCGCCGCTGAGAAAACTATAAAAAGCACGTATATGGACGACTTAGTCGTAGCTTTTGACCAGTGTGAGAGCGACGTTAGGCGCATAGTAAATGAAATTTACGCGCTTAATTTACGCGCGTCGTTCGAGCTCCGCGGGTTCGCCTCTAACAACCCAAACGTAATTTCTGACGTAGTTCCTAGCAAAGAGGATACGTCCCTCATCGGGGGAGGCGAAAGCGAGCGCACATTAGGCTTAAAATGGAACCATAGACGCGACAAGTTAGGGTTTAACGTAAATTTACGCAACACGCCCGAAGACGTGCTCAACGGTACGAAATTACCCACTAAGCGACAGGTGACGAGTAGCGCGATGTCGATATTCGATCCCATAGGCTACGTAAGCCCGATCTCTGTCTTAGGGAAGGCATTGATGCAGGAAGTCTGGCGTATAGGGATAGGCTGGGATACCGTTATACCCACCTCGCTCGCACCCGCGTGGAATTCATTCGTGAGTAATATTCAGCAACTTAGGGAGTTAGAAATACCGCGATACGTACCCGCGAGAAATAGAGAGGCCGACATGCACGTTTTTTGCGACGCTAGCGAAAAGATATACGCCGCCGCGCTATACTTAGTTAGCGAAGGCCCGGACGGACAAAAGTCCGCAGCCTTAGTAGCCGCTAAGGCGCGAGTCGCACCGTTGCGTATTGTCAGCATTCCTAGGTTAGAATTGCAAGGTTGTGTGCTAGCGACACGGCTAGCCGACACAGTAGTAAAGGAGTCCGATTATGTCATTAAACATAGGTATTTCTGGAGCGACGCTCGGACAGCGTTATCCTGGATAAGGTCGGATCCACGTCGGTACAAAAGCTTTGTCGCACATAGAGTAGCCGAAATAGAAAACACAACTAAACCTACCGATTGGCGTTGGGTACCTAGCGCGTTAAACGTCGCCGACGACGCTACTAAGGGCGTCCCGGCCCAGCTCGGAGCTAACCACCGGTGGTTTATAGGGCCTGATTTTATACGGCAAGCCGAGGAGCATTGGCCGCGCGAGAAAACAGTAGAGCCCGTCGTAGAAACGTGCGAAGAGCGCGTCATAAAACCGGTTTGCTCTGTAAATACCGTTCAAAACAAGTTCGCATACTTGCCCGAGACATGTAGATTCTTGAAGTTCACTAGGCTGGTTCGCACTACGGCCAGAGTTTTGATTGCTGCCGAGGTATTCAAAGCCAGATTGTCTGTCAATAGAAATCCAGAAACAGAAATGAATAACAGACACATAAGTCTAGCGGAGATACTGCTGATTAAACGGAGCCAAAATGAGTCGTATGCCGAAGAGGTACGACTAATGGAAGCCGGGCGCGCGCTGCCGAGGAAGTCTGCATTACATCGAGTTGCTATGAAGCTTGATAAGAACGGAATAATTGTGCTAGATGCCCGAATAGACAGAGACGAAGCCCATATACCTGTCTTGCACGCTAAGGAGGCATTTACTAAGCTGTTGATCCATCATTTCCACGCACTTTTCAACCACGGAAATCATGCGACGGTGATCAACGAATTGAAGCAAAGATATTACATAGTCGGACTGCGCGGTACAATTCGTTATCTGACGAATAAGTGCCAATGGTGTCGGACCTATAAAGGAGCTACCCTCAAGGTTCCTGTAGGCGACCTACCGCCAGAGAGGCTCAAGGCGAATCAACCGCCATTTACCGCAGCAGCCGTAGATTTGTTCGGTCCTATGCAAATTGTCATAGGCCGCCGCCGAGAAAAGCGATGGGGCGTCCTTTACACGTGCCTCACCACTAGAGCCGTGCACCTAGAGCTAGCCGCCTCCCTATCGGCAGCCTCTATGATCCTATCGCTACGAAGAATGATGTCTCGACGCGGCGCACCCACCGTTCTGTACTCAGATAACGCCACAAACTTTTACGGCGCAGAACGCGAGCTATCAGAGGCCAAAAACTCTCTGCCCGATAGTCTCAAACAATTTATGACCGAACGACGCATGATCTGGAAGAAGATCCCGCCTGGCAACCCCTCCGCCGGCGGGGCTTGGGAGCGTCTAGTCGGAAGCGTGAAAACAGCTCTGAAAGTCACGCTAAAAGACAGAGTACCCCATGAAGAAGTTCTCCATACGCTACTGCTGGAAGCTGAACACCTGGTAAACTCCAGACCGCTGACCCCAGTGAATCCTGACTTAGAGGCTGAAGCGCTCACGCCGAACCACTTTCTCATCGGCCGATCGAACGCTATGTCCCCGCTGGGAGTCTTCTCCGACGAAAATATGAGCCTTTCGTCCTGGAAAACAGCTCAAGCACTAGCTGACAACTTCTGGAAACGCTGGCTGAAAGAATATCATCCAAACCTGATGCCACGATCCAGTGCACACCAGAACGCGACGAAACTACACGTAGGAGATGTAGTAATTATAGCCGACGGTACGATGCCACGAGGTACTTGGCCTAGAGGCGTGATCGCACAGCTCTTTCCAGGTCCTGATGGCCACATAAGAGTAGCTATTGTACGTACTCGCGCAGGAGAAGTCCGCCGCCCGGTTTCCAGACTCATTCTCATCTGCTCAACACCAATCGACGGTGCTGACGCACGTGGGGGAGCATTGTCGCAGATAGCTTAAAATTACTGTTGTTTTTGTGTAACTAGATCTAAGTTAATCATTTTCTCGATTTATACCAATTCTTAAGTACTGATTTATGTCTTAATTTTATTGATATCATGTCATAATACGCAAAATGTCTAGATTATAAGAATTTTGTACTAATTTATGAAGAAATGTCCCATATAAATATCAATTTTAACCCTCCTACCAACATGTAATACTGTAAGCTTATTCGTGAATAAATATCTAATTTACACGGCACATACCAGCCACTAGTACGAGCACGCTAAAAAACCCATAAAAGAGGCCAGCACTCGTACTCGTTGCTCACTTCTACAACTACTCCCAGCGGGGAAACACCTGCAACTACACTGCTCAAATGTTTTACAATTCTAAATAAGTGTTTTTATTCATCTCCCTACATGACCTGGTAAATGGTACAGCGGGTCAGCGCTGCTTGGTTCGACGTGGTAATCCGGTCTGCACACAACAATTACAAAGAAAATACCATCTATGTTAAAATAGTATTTAACTTAAAATTATTACTTAATGCTAGCAACCTTTACATAACCATGACATGACAGCCATAAAGTAAAAAAAAACCTGACATGACAGGGGATTCTTATGTCGAACAGTGTTGGGGCCAGCCACACTGTAAATTTATCAAAAATCTTACCGGTTGGCTTCCATATTCATTCATTTTATTCATCATATTCTCAATATTTCATGTCAAATAGGTATATACAATAATTAAAATAGTCATAATCCTATTGATTATTATTGGTACAACTTATTTTATATTAATTAACTAATTAGGTATAGTAATATACAGTTTTATATTTTAACTTTTTTTAAATTCATCGAAGCTATAAAATTTGTGCTAGAGAAGCCAACTCTTTAGCCTTTTCTTAAAACAAGCAAGCGAGGGAGCTGAGGTGATGGTGTCCGGCAACTTGTTGTATACAGTTGGGCACATAACGTGAGTTGTCTTTTCAGATCTCGTAAGTCATCGCTCAACCACCTGTATTGGAGTACGCGGCTTAAGTCTCCACGTTTTTATAATCACGCAAATGAATATAACTATAGGTGGAAATTTGCCGTATCATTACCGATGGCACTGTCAGTATACCTAGTTCTTTGAAATAAGGTCTCGCGGGAGTGTCCTGAGACACTTGTACCACCGCGCGCACGGCTCTTCTTTGGAGTCTGAAAGCGCGTTTCCTGTCGTCGCACAACATGCCGAGGCACGACATGACCCAAGCGGCGCAACGCAAAGCAGGCGCCACCGAGCTTCTTGCAGAGTTTGTCTATTTGAAGTGCCCAAGTTAGTTTTTGGTCGATTTCAAAGCCTAAAAACGTGGTAGCTTTCACCTGTTCTACATATATAGCCTCAGCGTGAGGCCCCCAACGTAGAAATTGGGAAAACATATAGCGTTGTAGAGTAGAGCCCATCTCGGAGATCATATAAACATAAGTAATAAGTTCTTAAATTAAATGGCCGCTACTATCTGTGGTATCAAGTTGAAAATACAAAAAAACGACATTAATTTATCATTGAACCTACCACACCAAATTTTTATAGACGGTAAAGCCCAGTTCAAATAACCTACATACCAAATTTAAGACAATTTCTGTGAGCGCATAAGACTTCAAGTCTAGTTAAAATCGCAAAGTTACGGCCTTAATTCATTTTTGAGCCTATCGCTCCACATTTTCACAGTAATTGTATGACCCATTAAAAAAACAAATAGGGACCAAAAGATCATGTAGGCGCATAAGATTTTAAGTCTTTATTAAGAAATAGTCAATATAATACAAAAAAGCTAATTACTTAAAAATCGTTTTAAAAATGTATTGATTTGGTCTGTACCAATTATAATGTTTGTAATATGAATATGCACTTATGTCTGTATGTACAGACTGCATATTCATATTTAAGTGTCTTATAATTAAACGATAACGTAATTTTTTGGTATTATCAACTTGACGCCATACATACGCCATACTAGCGCCTATTTAAGACCTTTCGGCGTTTATCACACTGCTGCGGTTTCCGCAAGTGGTGCCGGTGTGCGAGCGAGATAGCTTCTGCATTTGTTTAGCGCTGTCTCATTCACCGGAGCGGGATGTTTTATAATCTCTGATATGGGCTCTACAACGCTATATGGATGCCAAAATTTTAAGGAAATAAAATATTTTTCTTTTTTTTTCATTTTCAAATGGTAAGATTTTTGATAAATTTACAATATGGCCGGATTGGCCGGCTCCATCACATAAAAGTCAAACTAGAGAAGCTAACTGATTTCAATTAAATATTTTGTTGATGTGTTTCCTTTAATTCCTTTTAATGCGCTAATTCAAAGCCCTGTTGTAAAAACCTCTAGAAAGTGCATTGATTTACTTGATTTGTAGTTCTGCCTTACTGTTAAGAAGTAACGCCGGTTCTCTGCATTAACTATGTTTTGTGCAATATGGATGGCTGTCAATCCAGTGGTAAGTTCAAGTTTTACAAATTATGGTAATACCAATGGGTAATTTAATAAAAACTAAACTAAGTAAACTAAAAGAAGAAAATGTACACGTATCATTTCATGATATTATAATATGGCTTGTAAATGTAATAATTATATTAATATAGTGTATCTTACATGCATTTAAAGTTAAACACGCATAATATAACAAGCTTGAACTTCACTTTTCAGAAAAAAATATGACATCATTTTCCCAATCCAAAGTCTTCCTGAACAATTCAAAACTTGGGTCACTCTTGTTGGTGGCAACTTGGATAAATCATCGGATCATGACTACCACAAGAAGAGTCGTTAAGAGGTCATTTGTGATAAGCATTACAAGGATGCAGACAGAAACCGCAACAAGCGGTTAAATAAATTGGTAATGCCTTGCCTACCCTTCTTTCACTAGTATGTATCCACAAGATTATCTTTCAGAATAAAAATACTATTATATTAGCCTATATACGTCCCACTGCTGGGCAGAGGCCTCCTCTCATGCACGAGAGGGATCGAGCTATAGTCCTCACACTGGCTCTAAGCGGGTTGGGGACTTCACATACACCTTAAAATTTCTCCGTGGATGTACGCAGGTTTCATGCTTAGAGACGATCTAATAGAGTTACCTTATCCATATCCATGCATACTTTTCCATAAGTACTAATATTGTAATTGCTGAAGTGTGGCCTATCTCTTACCTCTTCACGCTTAACCCGCTTAACCAGTTTGAAATGAAAATAGGTATGGAGATTGTTTGAGTCCCGTCGAAGGACAATGGATAGTTTTTATCTAAGAAATCATCTTTTATGAAAACGGGGCTGGAAATATGTATGGGAAATCTCTAATTCTACGCGGACGAATTCGCGGGAAAAAACTAGTCCTAGACTAAATAAACCTTATAACATGATGTATATTTTTACAGAACAAGTAAACATTTACATTAGTGAACCAGCCTCTACCTGAAAGTAATGGGTATACATATGATCGAGCACCACTGCTAGCAGCATTACCACCATCCAATGCAGGTAAGATTAAATAATAAGATAGGTAGGTACATGTGAAAGCCAAACGGTCAAACCTAATAACTCGAGATAAGTTTTCGTTGTAATAAAAACTTCACATAGTTCTAATTTGAAAAATCTATGTGTTACATTTTTATCGGGTTTGATTGCTCAGGCCTCTCATGTTGCAATTCAGTTTATGTTGAGCTCTACTAATATTATAAATGCAAAAAAACTGCTACATGAAGGAGTAACTACGGAATAGATTAAGATGAAATTACCCTACTATGCTACGCAGAACATGAGTAGCTCGCAGTGGCACTACTTAGGTCTAGATTGATTTGTGGTAGATTGTCCCGAAACTTGTGCTGGCTGTTGCTACTTAGTTTTTATGTAAAGTGTGATTTTTTTCTTATTTATACCTATACTAGCTTTTGCCCGCGGCTTCGCTCGCGTTAAATTCGGGGTAACAAACCATACAAACTTCCGATTTGTTCCCGATTCGTCGTATTCCTGATTGGTCGGATTCCTGATTGGTCGGATGCCTGATTCGTCGTATTCCCGTTTTGTCGGAATTATTTATATAAAATCATTACAAATATTAGACCATTATTTATTCGCCTTCCCGAAGAGCAGTTATACAGTCAGCAGCAGAAGTAGCTAAGCGGGTGAGGTGTTCACAATGAAGTCAACACGCTTTTATTGTCTAGAGAATAAAAACGCGTGTAGATCATTGTAAACACCTCAACCGCTTAGCCACTTTAGAGTTTTGTATATATTTAAACTTTCTTGCAAATAAAAATATGCAATTAGCGGACTTAATGCCTCAAGGCATTCTCTACCAGTCAACCACTGGGCCAAAAAGAGATGATTATTTGGTGCAGGCTTAAAGAAAGAGAATGGTAAAACAAAACCATAGTTCACCAAATACTTGTTAATATGCAAATTAGTACGTACAAAGTATGTAGCGAAAACGTCTTGCTAAATAATTTCGTGTTGACACTTAAGAAAATAACTTTTGAGATGGAAAAGTCTCAAGGAGTTGGAACGTTATATTCTAAAGAGGTAAGTTACCTATCTGTTTATTATCTATTACTGGCCACTTGTACGACGTCCACTTGAACAGCAACTTTTCATTTGTTTCTTTTCTGTCACACCATTGTTAATGAATATTAAGATTGTGAAAATATATCCAATATCAGTTTTATTTGGCGATTTTCCTAAAAATGGATACTGACGAAACTAATAAAATGGTATTTATCGATAGTAAAAGAGCTAGCGGGAAGATCTTATTGCGGGGAGGCTATAGATACAACTTCGATAAGAAAAACAAAGGTGGTTCGACGAACTGGAGGTGCTGTAATAGATCTGTCTGCTCGACATCCATTACTTTAAATAAAGATGACAAGGTAATAAGAGAGTCGAAACACATGTGCAAGCCAGAATTTATGAAGAGGGAAGTCGAGGGTCACGTTAATGATTTGAAACGCAAGGTGTGTGGCAGCATGGAGCCAGTCCCAAAAATTTTTGAACAATCTGTGCAAGATTTTGTTGAAAATTGTGATGGAGAATTTGATTTTACGCTCATCCCGGAGTGGAAGAAACTGAAAACGACTTTGTATAATGCACGAAACAAGTCACTAGGCGTCGAAAAGTGCACATTTCAACATTTTAGTGAAGTTGTCATTCCATTGAAGCTGTCAGACGATTTCCTGATTTGCAACGACGGCGATGTTGATAAGATATTGATATTTGCTTCCCCCTCTGCTGTAGATATATTGGCGAATTGCACTGAATATTTCGGAGACGGTACCTTTAAGGCGGCACCGCCTCCGTTTTTACAAATATATACGATGCAAGTTAATTTGACCAACAATGCAGATAGCTCATGTTTTGTACCCGTAGTGTATGCCCTTCTACCTAACAAGGAAGAAAATACTTATAAGCGGTTATTTTCATTATTAAAGCATGAATTTTCTCAAGAAATCGCAAAGTTCAAATGCGATTTTGAAATTGCCGCCATTAATGGGTTGAAAGCAGTACACCAGGACGTTGTGGTAACAGGATGTTATTTTCATTATCAAAAAGCTCTGTGGAAGAAATCGAAGGAGTTAGGTTTAATTGACGACGAAGAAGGCAGAATCTATACAAAGATATGTACGCGGCTCGCGTTATTACCAAAGGAAGATATACCAGCCGCATATTTGGAAATATCTGAATCCATCCCCGACCGTTCCGTGATAACTCCATTCCACAATTACTTTTTAAATTTCTGGATGCGAAAAATTACCGGATCAATGTTTTCGGTCAGTGAAGAAGAATTCAGAACAAACAATGCGGTTGAGGGATGGAATAACCGGTTGGATCATAGAATCCCTGCGAAACCTTCCCTGTTTAGATTTATCGAACTACTGCGAGTCGAAGCACAACATCAAGACATCAAGATTAGAAAAATGCAGTTACACTGTCCGAGTGTAATAAAATCTCGTCGAGCAAAAGATGTTCAAAAATATCACCAAGAACGGGAAATAGTCAATGATTTTATTGATAAAAAAATCACAGTCATTGAATGTTTAAATAGGCTTTGTTTAGTAATATAACTAATAAAATACCAATATAGGTTTAATACACGCTTTTATTGTAAAAAAATCCTTTTTATTTATAAAACGTAAGTAAAGCCGTGGTAAATGAATAGTTTCATTCTATAATAAAAATGCGACGAATCAGGAATACGACCAATCTGGAATCCGAACAATCTGGAATACGACGAATCGGGAACAAATCAAACTTCCACCCCCCATTTTAGGGAAGTGGGGGGTTAGAAAGAGACAAAAAGTAGCGTATGTCACTCTCCATCCCTTCAACTATCTCCACTTAAAAAATCACGTCAATTCGTCGCCCCGATTTGCCGTGAAAGACGGACAAACAAACAAACACACACATACACTTTCCCATTTATAATATTAGTATGGATACTTTTGTGCATAAAAGAATACTTTGGTACCTACAATTTTTTTAATCGTCTTCACACATAACATTCATAATCATCATCCTCTTACCGTTTGTCTCGGCTTAATTAAACTTGGGACCCGTGCAAGTAGGCACTAGTACGAGTATTTATATCGGACCTTCCAACTCAGAGGGGAACTGGTGCTCCGTTCGGATTAGGTTCGGTTTCCACACGATAATTTCCTTGATCGGCTACAAGCGTTTTTATTGTTAATTATCAGTAAATTGACACACTGTTTCTTCTTGTTTCAGATGCTTTTGATATGTCGCCAGCCGCCAAGACGAAACAAAAAATGCAGAACAGTTAAATAGCAACAAACATAAAACACATCAACTACAGAACAAATCAAATAATGTTTTAAAAATTTTATTATTTTATTTACGCAGATAAGGATTGTGTTGTTTACTTAAGCTGATGGTGGTGTAAAATGTTATGCATTATATTTTACTTTTATACCAACTTGAAAGCAATAAACATAGAATTATCATATTATATTTTATTTCCATTCCATTATTTTATACCCCTTTCTACATAATATTAGGTCTGCTTGGGCAGTTTACAAGTCAATTTTGTGTTTGATTTCTTGTAAACAAAAAACTGTTATTTGTTACAAGAAATCAAACAAATTGACTTGTAAACCGCCCAAGTAGACCTAATATTATGTAGGCGGAAAGTACACGTATGGATGCATATGTAGTTGTGCACGCACACATATATAGTTAATTTCGGAAGCAAATCAGAGATGGTGCTTTCAAATGAGTTTCCATAAAATGCTTCAAGAGGGCTCTCTTTACCTAACATACTTACTTTACTCTTTGGCAGTGCCTTTTTGTTCTTTTAAATAGCTTTGAAGTATTTTCTAATTTTTTCTTGAGTTACGGGTTATTTTGAATGAAATTTTAACTAAAAAGATAGGTGAATGGTAGAGCTGTAATAAATATTCAAAAATATTTCTATAAAGGTTGTTTATTAAGGAGTATTTTGATCTCTCATTTTGGACGTTTTAACACGCCATGGCGCTGAGGGCACGACTTTTCGTTGACGTGTTTGAACGGCTTTGGCGGTCAAAGGGTTAATATACTTAAAGGTAAATAAAGAAAACATCAATAACATCAAACTGCTCAATGGTTGACTGGAAGAGATCTCTTCCATGTACAAATATTGTATATTCTTCCTGTTGTATTTTTCTTTGTTGTAAAAATGTTGTACAATAAAGTATATTTTAACGGTCTCCTAGCCTAGTCGGTAGTGACCCTGCCTATGAAGCAGGAGGTCCCGGGTTCGAATCCTGGTCAGGGCATTTATTTGTGTGTTTATCACGGATATTTGTTCCTGAGTTATGAATGTTTTCTATGTATTTAAGTATTTATATGTATATATCTATTACATATGAGGAGTGTCTTTTCAAAAGGGCTTATTTCCATTTTGAACTTTTTTTTAACTGTGAATGTAGTTTTGCTTAAAATAGAGAATTAAATATATTCTTTGACTTTGAAGTTCTAATAAGTCTCTTGTCCTCTAAAAAAAGATTCAAATTTCAAAGTCCGGATCGAAAGGGCCTATTTCTTTCTTATAGTATGAGAAAGAAATAGACAGATATGACAACTCGGCCTCTTTCAGTAAATAAAAAAAATGATGTAGAAAATTTCTTAAAAAAAACAGATTGGAGACGATTGGATAAGGTTACCGTAGCTGGCTTGGTGTAGAACCATATTAGTACCTAATCATTATATAGTATCAGTATATGAAAATCGAGACGAAGTCTGCGATTGTTGCGTTGCGAAGATGATGCAGACGAAGTTCACGTTTAGTAACTAAATTTATTCTGCCTTAACTTATTTTTAGTAGTTAAGTTTAATTTCACAATAAAAAGTTATCCTTTTCAAAAGAGTTTATCTCTATAATGTCCAAATCAAAAAGGTTTATTTCTCACAAGGCCGCAACAAAACGGCTTAATTCCAAAAGTTCGCATCAAAAGGGCTTAATTCTGAAAATGTATGGTAAATTAACATAATAATTTAGTTAGATAAAACAAAATATGTGGTGCCATAACATTTATATCAACTTACTTAAATACAATATCGAAAATAAAGTAATAATATCGAAATGGAAACCGTGGATTTCTGATTTCCTCAATTTCCCAAAAAAAGTTCGAAGTGGAAATAAGCCCTTTTGAAAAGACACTCCTCATATATCGTCGTCTAGTACCCACAACACAAGCCTTATTGAGCTTACTGTGGGACTAGGTTGATTTGTGTAAGATTGTCCCATAATATTTATTTATTTATTTATTATACTGCCACACTACAATTTTTTGTATGGCCTTGTGCCATTTTAGGACCCTTTCGAAAGGGCCTAAAAAGACCCGTGGGCCAATCCTGTCCTGTGTAAGTAATACTTAGGAACAGACCATGTGCCTATGTACATTTCTGTAAAAACAACAAAACCGACCCGCAGCTTGCCGACATCATAGTCACCCTATTGTTTGACAATCTTAACTTGTTGTTAAATCGTAAAATTTAATGATTGTGGATTACCGGTGAAAGGAAAGTCTACTTTATTGTAAATTCTCACTCCTGCACCCTTTTACGCAACATATCTTGACCATTTTTACTTAAAAATGTTGTTACGAAATGTTGTTGAGCTGAGCGGCGTCATTTGAAATAACATCAGTGACATATTATGTCAGTGATGGGACTGATGGGATGGGGATACCAGACCGTTTTTTAAATATTACAAAACTTACTACTGTCTGCAATATTAATTGCAATTCTTTAATTTAATGAATGAATAATATTTACGTCGTAAAAAAATTCAAAGCAGCTAAAAGGGAACAAAGTATTAATTCAAATCTTCCAATAAATTATTATAAGTAGGAAGTAACTTCTAGTGTGTTACTAAAATAAATGTAAAGCCTGGCCAGAAATATATGATTATTGTCAAGAGGGCGCTATTATTCTCATTTATATGGCAACAGTTCAGTATGGTCATAGAGCGTATTATTTATTGTCTATGATATAGTGACATCATGATTTGTTTACCTGTCAGCTCTGATGTTAATTTGAAAATGTTTCACAGCGAAATAGTTTTATTTCTCGAGCCTATTATTTTATTATTATTATTATCTTTATTCATTTTTCTTCTTAGGATTAGGTTTTTTACAATATTTATATAACTAAAAGTAAAATATAAAAATACATCTAAAACATACAAAAATAATAAAAACATTATAAAAAACCTATCCTAGGGTGCCGCCGGCAACGGAGCAAGGCCCAGGCTGCCGGTGGTCAGGGCCGCAGAGAGAGGAACCTTCGGACTATGCGCGCCGTGTCCAGGATAACCGCCTTCTGGATCTGACCCTTGATCCAACCACAACCCCGTAGCGAAAGTCTCTCTAGGTGTTGGTCGAGATTCTTCGCTATGAGACCGTTCGCAGAAACAACTATCGGCACAATGATCGCCGAATCAACCTCCCACATGGCGGTTACCTCGTGAGCCAAGTCTAGGTACTTGCTGGACTTGTCCTTCTCGGCCTTCACGAGGTTCTCGTCACATGGGACGGTGATGTCGACGAGCATGGCCCGGCGTTGCGGTCGATCTATTACCACGATATCAGGCTTATTGGCTACAATAGTCCTGTCCGTGATAATAGATCGATCCCAATAGAGCGTGGCACGACCATTTTCGAGAACTGGCGCAGGTGTGTACTTGTAGTACGGCACTTCGTAGTCCACAAGACCGTATAGGAGAGCAAGCTGCTGGTGTATAATCCTGGCTACGAGGTTATGTCTGTGCAAGTACTCGCCGTTAGCAAGATGAGAACAACCGGAGATGATATGCCTGAGTGACTCTCCGGGACGGCGGCATGCCCGACAAATGTCGACCGTACCGTCCTTCAGGATATATTTCCGGTAGTTATTCGTCATGATAACTTCGTCCGCAATTGCACAGGCAAAACCTTCGGTTTCTCCGAAGAGGTCCCCGAATCGTAACCAGTTCACCGACGCGAGCAGGTCTACGTCGGGTCCCGTGAGGGCCCTGTAGAACCGCCCGTGTAGCTCCTTGCTCTCCCATACCGCCCTGCGATCCTCGGTGCTTAGCACCACAGGTTTGCGCCAGTTCTCGTTTGCCAAGGAGAGCGGCGTGAGACCCTTATCTACTGCCACCACATCACGATGCATCCCACACTCGTTGTTAAGGAAATAGTTCCTGAGATTGTACACCTCACGGTTGTGGAGATTTTTGGCGTTTAAAAAGCCGCGACCTCCACACTTCCGTGGGATGTACAATCTCATAACAGACGAGCGTGGGTGAAGCATACGGTGTGTGGTGAGCAATAGACGGACTCTCCGATCCAGGGCATCCAGCGCGGTCTGTGTCCACCTTAGTATGCCAAAGGAGTATGTGAGTAGGGGCATTACCCAGGCATTGAAGGCGCGCACCTTGTTGCCACCTGACAGAAGACTATTAAGTACTTTTGTCAGCCGACCGAAGAAGCGCTCCTTCAACGACTGTTTAATACCCACATCCTCAATGCCCAAAGACTGTGACATACCAAGGTATTTGTAGGTTTCTGATTCAGAGATAGATCTGAACGTCATTGTCTCAGAAAGCTGTAGATTTGTTGAATTTACTACTTTCCCCCGCTGTACATGCATAACCGCACATTTATCAACACCAAACTCCATCTTGATGGAACTACTGAACACTTCAGTGGACTTCAGTAGTTCCAACAAGTCTTGGTTATTTGGTGCAAATAATTTGAGATCGTCCATGTACAGAAGGTGAGATATGACTTCACCCTCTCTCCGAAGCCAGCAACCTAGCCCCGAATCCTTCAGCAGATTGCTGAGCGGATTTAGAGCTAGGCAGAACCACAGGGGACTCAGACTGTCGCCCTGAAATATTCCTCGCTCGATCCTTATAAAGTCCTGCAGGCCAGGGGGGTCATCCCCGCCTCCTGGTTGACGAAGGACTGTGGTCCACTGCCTCATACACGCGCCAAGGAAGGATCTTAAAGCTGCATCAATTTTATACAGCTCTAAGATCCTCTTCAGCCATGAATGAGGCACCGAATCGTAGGCCTTCTTGTAGTCAATCCAAGCGGCCGAGAGGGCCCCCCTATTCCGCCGGACTCGTTGGCAAATGGTCATGTCTATGAGGAGGAGCTCTTTAGTACCGCGGGACCCAACCCTACATCCATTTTGAGCGGAGACCAAAATATTGTTTGAGACCATGTGCGCGTTTATTTTTGCTCTCAAAATGGATGTAAGGAGCTTGTAAAGTGTAGGCAAGCACGTGATGGGTCGGTAGTTCTTCGCTTCCGTGGTACTACCCGACTTATAGAGCAGGAAGGTTACACCAGTTGTTAACGAAGGCGGGAGGGAGCCAAGTTCGAGAGCTTGTTGAAATTGCGTTGCCAGCCGCGAGTGCGAGCATCGAAACCATTTTAGCCAGAAGTTGTGCAATCCATCCGGGCCAGGACTTTTCCAGTTCTGGGCCGTACGGATCGCACAACTTACGTCATCGGGGCTGATGGTGATAGCCCCCATAGGTTCGATGGACTCGCACTCACGCTCGACAACGCGCATCCACTCGCCCTCCGTGTGTTCAACGGGCGCTGACCAGATGCTACGCCAGAAGTCAGTCATGGCAGTAGCATCCGGCAGTCGCACGTCGGACACACGGGGGTCGGTTTCCTCCCACCTTCGGTATACCTTCCTTTGGTCACTTTGGAAAAGACGATTCTGCTTGAATCGATCCACACGCTCTCTGTAGCGGCGAATACGGCTTGCCCATGCATAAACTTTCTGCTTCAGAAAGTCGATGCGCTCTGCGACGTTGGCCATGTAGTCGCGGGGCTCGGTCTCCGTCCCCGCGAACGCCTGGTGCACAAAGCGCATTACTCGGGGGCGGTTGTTGCCCCCCCTGAAGCAGATCAGCTTTGCAATGAGAGTCCTAAATGAGTTGATACGGCGCTCGATCCGCACCTGCCATGCGGGGACATCCCCGGCGGTCCTAGGTGCACGTTCAGCGTCCGGAAACTTGACTCGAGCAACACGGCACGCCGCGATGGCTCCGCAGTACATGATCGAGTGCGTATCATCTAAGTCTTTACTAGTCCGCAGGAATGGATCTAGCAAATCATTTAGGGCACTCATTAACGCTAGATTGCGTCTATTCATAGGCAAGCGTGGTAATCGTGGCCTAGAGATGTTTGAGGAGCGATACTGCGTAATTGCCTCTTCCAAAGTCCTCCTCAATTGCTCATTGGCTGTACTACTCACACTCAGATTCGCGATCTCCTCATCGACACTGGGATCAACCCGCGGCGCCCCCGATGCCAGGTAGGGTGCGGGCATCGGATCCGGCGACGTGGCGGGCGGATCCCGCGCCGAGGTGGTGGTCGCGCGAGCAGAGAGAGCCTGCAGGCGAAGCCGATCAAGTGTCGCGTCATCCAACCGCTTTAGCCGCTGAATGACGCGCACCTGATCCGATAATCGTTGCGCAGTCGTGTCAATGGTTGGTTCAAGGGCCTGAAACAGAGGAAGTATCCGGACACGATACGCGCACAGATTAGTTCCCCCCTCTGTAGCCCCATAGTAGGCGCGCATGACATTCTCGTTCATACTCTGAGACCATCTCATGCGACGCACTACACCACCGGCAGCGGGAGCTGTGGGCGGGGCGGAATGCCCCGCGAGCCCCAAGCGTGCCGGTAGCGGTGGCCGCCCGCGTCGCGCAGGTTGTTGTGGCGGCGGTGGCGGCGGCTCGCTTTCGTCACTGGATCCGTCTGTGTCGGGCGCTGTTTCGAAGTCGCCGCCCGGCGACGAAGTGGACGGAGAAGAGGACGAAGCGGGCGAGGGTGGTGGTCGTGTGTGGGTAGTATCCGCTCTTGCTTTACTCCTTGTAATCATGTTTTAAGATGTACGCGCTTTGCCGTAATTGATTTCAGTACTAGCTGTCAGCTGGTTGTCTATTTCTAATTTTGACCCGTCGTAGTATTTAAAGACAATAACTGTATCAGTCTTCATATTGTCTGTATTTTTAGGGTTCACTGCGTAGTAAATACGATCAAATAGAGGCAAAAAACACGTATAAAAATAAATCTTTAGCAAAATAAATTAACAAGGCGTGTGTCAGTGTCAGCGGTTTTTTTTTTTTTTTTTTTATTATTATTATTATTAAGCCTTTATTTCTCACACAATATAAAATTATTTACAATGTATGATATAATATAAACTAACTAAATTAACATAATTTTTCTTTTTAAGCATATTCTTTTATCGTTTTACATTTTCTTAGCAAATCAAATTATTTTTGTTGAATAAATATTATTATCTAATTCAGTTTCTAATATAATTATTATCTTTAACTTTTAACATTAATCTTACAAAATTCTTACATCTAATGAAATTATTGATGATTAGCGTGAGTAACCCATCTTCGGGCATAGGCCTCCTCCAACCTTTTCCAATTTTCTCTGTCGTGGGCGTGGCGCGTCCACTGCGGGCCGGCCAGCTGCACGAGGTCGTCGGCCCAGCGCCGGCGCGGGCGGCCGGGCGGGCGCGTGGCGTCGCGCGGGTACCAGTGCAGGACTCTCTCGCTCCAGCGGTTATCAGTCGTTCGGGCGACGTGTCCGGCCCATCTCCACTTTAGTCGGCATGCTAGTTCGACGGCATCCGTTACTTTTGTGATATTTCTTATGTCTACGTTTCTTTTCCTGTCTTTTCGACTGATATTTAGCATGCTTCTTTCCGCCGCTCTCAAAAATACATTTATTTTTTGTGCGATGGCTCTAGTTAGAGTCCATGACTGGCATCCATAAAGTAGAGTCGGAATGACTATTGTGTCCATTGCTTTACGTTTCAAATGAGTAGGAAGTTTTGATTTAAAAATTTCTTTTAACGACCAGTATTTATTCCAAGCTTTGCTTATTCTTCGGTCGACCTCGCTGGATGTTTGATCAGTAAATGACACGCTTTTTCCCAAGTATATATATGTATCTACATAGTCTATTATGTGGAATTCTGTGCTAATTGGATGTTTCACTCCATTTGTCATGGCATACGTCTTCTGAGAGTTCATGTGCAGCCCGCATTTGCGACTCTCCTTGTCTAATGAGTCCAGCATGAAGCAGAGCTCCGCATGGTTTTCTGTAATTAGTGCGATATCATCGGCGAAGCGCAGGTTGTTTAGATATTCACCGTTTATATTTATTCCTATTTTATCAAAATTTAAGTTTCTAAATATGTGTTCCAGTAGAGCTGTAAAAAGCTTCGGCGAGACCGGATCCCCTTGTTTCACGCCTCTTTGTATAGGAAAGGGATCTCCCTTTGCTTCCAACTTTACGACCGCTCTACTATTTTTATATATTTCCTTAAGTATGCTTATATATGTTATTTCTACTCCCTGTTGTTTTAATGCCATCCACAGAGGTTCATGAAGGATAGAGTCGAATGCTTTAGAATAATCCACGAAAGCTATGTAGAGCGTCTTTCCATATTCCGTGTATTTCTCTATCAGTTGTGTTAAGGTAAAGATGTGGTCATTAGTCGAGTAGTTTCTCCTGAATCCTGCTTGCTCTCGTGGTTGGTTAAACTCTAGGGTTGCTGAAATTCTATTTAAAAGCACTGTAGCGAAAACTTTATAAACCGTTTGCTGCAAGCTTATAGGTCTGTAATTGTCCAAGCTCAAGGGGTTCAAGCTCCTATTATTTACAGCAGTTTATTATATACACTATTTACAATGTTTCGCTCTTGACTATCAATAATTTTGGGAATTTTTGTCCTTTATTATTTAATATTCAACACTTTATTATTATTCTAGTAAACAGCCTCAATAGCACTGACAACTGTGACAGCCTATTTCATGCATTCACACATGCAAATAATTCTGTCATTAAAATTATTGCCAGTGAACAAAATTAGTTCCGATGAAATTCCGCAACATGGCGCGTGATCATATATTTCTGGTCAGGCTTTAGATAAATAAAACCACATTGGTAAGTTTCATAAGTTGGCAGCATTGTGCGAGTGAGACACCGCCCCCTACATTATGCTCTCTATCGGACCGTTTTTATTGCTTTTTACTAGTGACCTATGAACGACTGTTTTGCTCGGTAATAAGGTTCAACTGTTGTTAGGGAAATATAGTAAAAGTACTATCCGGATTGTCTTATGATCCGCGACCGTGAGCGCGAGTGACACAGTTTAATCCCGATTCGGAACACGGCCCGGCCATATTTATTCTGTGGCTCGGCTTGGTTTGTCAACTAATAAGACTTTCATAAGTGTTTATATTTTTTACTTGTCAATGTACTTTAATTGTACTTAATGTTAATTAATTACAACGTCTTGTTTGTTTTGGTAATAAGAAGAAAATCACGAAAAATATGTCCTCAAGTGACGAAGAACTGCTTACGCCTAATACATTAATGGAAAAAAATGCAGCATACATCAAAAGTAGTACAAAAGATTCTGCCGCCGAAGTCTAAGCAAATAGGGTGATTGTGCTCGTTTCCCGTCCATGGTCAGTTTCCGTCCACCTGACGGTTCTGCTACAAATATATGGAGAAAACTTGAACGTAAATGAATTTTCCTGCGGAAGTTTGGTCTTGTTGCGATCCATAATATCTAAGAAACAATTCTACCATTATAAAAAAGTAATTTGACAAATAGTGCCTTTAAAAATAAAACATTAATAGCCGCCTCGAATTCGGCCCTAGCAAATGTCATCGCAATGAAAAAAAAAAACTTGTGGCGGGAATTGTTTATGGTGAGTTTTATTAATGATTTAGGCAGTGCACTAAAAATGTTTGGCACGAATTAGCTATTTTAAAGTTAATTGTACGAGATTTTACGTGGAGATTAAAGTTTTAGCATATAATTTATATATAATCTTTGTGGACGAAAACGGGCAGAGCAATTTGGCATATATTTCAGTTTTGCGACCACCTGATCCCGGAAACCCAAACAGCTAGGTAAATATTTCTAATGGTTATTTTACTTCAAAAGACGTAATTAATACGTAATATTGTAGTATAGTAATATTATATTAGATTATACACTTTCGTTTCTGTCCATTCCTCGTATAATGTTACGTAAATAAATGTAATAAGTAAAACATTTAAATGACTTGAGCAGACTAAAAATAGCTCTTGTTTTGCATTGTTATCGTTGATATACGAGTTATTTGTGAGTAAACGAAACTAAAATTAACATTAGAATGACCAGAGAGTAGTACAATAACAATAATAACCTCCATAGGCTCTATACTATGGCGTGCTCTGCTTATTTCACTTCAAAAGAAAGCTTTGTAATCGGGCCATTGCTATCGTCCGTACACAGACACACCCGTACATCTTTCACAATTAATATTATCCGTTATTTTCACTAAACACTATCACATCACATTTATCTATTTACCGGCAATTTAAACCACACGAAAACAAAACAAACAAACAAAAACATGCGATACAGTAAATATTTGAACCAATACATCCGAAAAAAGGAAGTCTCGTGTTTTACGCTGGTCACTACGAATAATGCGACTTTTTTAAATAATGCGGCTGTTTAAAAAAGTCGCACCTTTGGATCTGATCGGAACCAATCGGAAACCTTCGGCAGCACGATTCCGGGTAATGCACGACCCAATAATGTACGATCCAATGCGCGGTTGACTACGCTAGTCATGTCAATTGCATTAAGGTACAAGTTGGAACCCGACCACAGACTGCAGCAGTACGTTAGCGTATGAAGTACTATTCATTGATTCAAAGTCAGCGACTCGAAGTCAAGCGATATGTCGTCGCATGGCAGACGAGACGTCGCCCGACCGCAGACGACGTGTCGCTGCGACACTACTGGTTTGTATGTATTTCTATGATGTATCATTCGAAGTCAACGACACGAAGTTAGACGACACGTCGCGCGACCGCAGATCCATCCGATCCGACGCCACGTTTCTTGTCGCTCGACGACACGTCGTCTGCTGCTGCCGTCTGCAATCGGGTTCGAAATTATAAACACAACGACATGACGCGACGATGTGTCGCTCGATGACACGTCGTCTGCTCTGTAGCTGCGGTTTGCGGTCGGGTTCCAACTTGCACCTTTACTGAGTGGAGAGTGGAGACCGTTTCGGCTTCGCATCTCGATTTATTTGTTTTATTTCTGATGTGTTGTTTGTAAGATGTCTTGCGTGAATAAATGTTTTCTATTACATTCCTTGTACAATAAGTGGCTTTTGATTATTGCCCCGGATCAAACTTGTACGAATCAATAAGGTGTCATTAATTTATTACATAAGACAAGTCTAGCCACTTTTTGACCCCTTCCACTTTCCTGGGTTCGAAATTATCAAGATAATTATGATCTTTGTTAGTCTATCCGATAATTATCGGATACTTATCCTCGGTATGATTTTTTTTTTCAACTACTAACGCTAACATTTAAATTCCTTTTTTTGTGCATTCTGCCTTTACGAATTTTAGATTATTATCAAATTGATAATTATCAGACGGTAAAAATCTCAGGTAACTATTGTTGTAATAGTAAGAAGTAAGACATCCTATCTCCCCCCCCCCCCCCCCCCCCCTTATCTTAGGTAATCTTCATCTTAGGTAATAAATGAATGACGCCTAAACCTCATCTCAATAATCCGTGTACATCCTGGACACTGATTATTGGGTCGTACAGGCATGGTTGAGTGTTATTTGGCCGTGCAATATGAGTGCGCACTACACTGTATCCTTGTAACTAAAGCGCTCCACACACATAGCGGAATTCAGTACTGAATTTATCAATATCAATTCATAGACAAAATCAGAAGGAAATGGTGAAGTTTGTCTATGGTTGCGGAAATATGTCTATGGTAACTGAATTTTCGGCACTCCACACACAACGGAATTCAGTACTTAATTCATATACAAAATCAGGCGGAACTGATGAAATTTGTCTATGGCCTCCATAAAAAATTCAGGTACCATATAGGACATATTTCATCATTTCCGTCTGATTTTCTTTATGAATTGATCAATTCGGTACTAAATTCCGCTGTGTGTCGAGTGCCTACAACGTCACATAAAAAAAGCATAGACCGAAACTTAGATAATTCAACCAACCGGAGTCGCCATTGACAGGTGTTCCCCTCTGCCGAAAACATATGACCGGTGGTCATACACATGTATGGAATGACGTTTATCTGACGTGGCTATTTGTACGTTACCTATGAATAGCCATACATTTGACGTATAGAAAATGACAGACATGGCTACTCCGGGTTGAATTCTCTAAGGACCGAAACTACGGATCGAAATGTTTTCTCTCTTTGCCGTGAACTCGTGAACGGCGCGTAGCGGCGCTACTGTCGCGTGCTGCGACATATGCGAATAAACCGATAGATAGAGCGGTTATAACTTATCTAATTCCGTTTATAGATTACTCTTGCATGTAAATTATAAAAGGAATTATCGAAATTGTAAAAGGGTGGGCAGAATATTTTGGTTTCATTAAATACACGGCACTGGCTATTCCATTCAGCGCCGAGTACCTCATCAGCCATCATAATTAGTTGGCGTTATTTCGGCGAAAAACACACTTAGCAGTCGATCAATGACGAAAATCAGCCAGAAGGCGGAAAATACACGTTTTCTGAATTCCGCAAAGGGTCCAACTAGCAAAGTAGTCATATAAGTATGAGCTTATTAAGCTAATAAGTCGTATAAAAGTCATTTAAACGTGAATTATACAGAACCTGTCATATAAAGCCAGCTAATACAGCTTTTTAATTACTCAGCATAATAGTCATATTATTTATTTCTATTACATATAAATCACGTTTAAACGTGGCTTATATGACTATTTACTCGAGTAACAGTGACTTATATAACTGTCTTACGACATGTCGAGTAAAAATAATGTAGTTGCTATTATATGTCCTCATGTAACACACAGCACAATAGCTATATAAGTTTAATGATGTCATATAAATGCGAATTATATAACATGTTATATATGAGTATCTTACTCGACTAAAGAGTCATATAAGATATTGCTGAATAAGCTACTTCTACACGATGCTCATGTGATGTTATTCGGTCGAATAATGACATATTATACGACTTATATGTCCGAAAATAGGTGGAATGGCGCTTGGACCGCTAAACATGCTATATAAGAGAAGTGATTATATACATTTTTACTGGTATAAATGGCGTATAACCGTACCTTTCAAAATAATCAAAAATATTTTTTAAATTTATATTTCATTAACTAAGAATTAAAGTGGGGCATTAAATATTTACAATTAAACCTAGTTTACTTCATCAATAAACTGACCTTCGCAGTATATTTCTACCATACACCGAATTTATTAGCTTTCATATCGTACGAGTTATAATATGTAACAATATGGCTGATTAAAAAAACACTTACTGTCATTAATAGTTATATTTTCATTCGACAACCAATCACTCTTATCTTATAGTATCGGCACACTTTCAAGTTTTTCTGTTGTTTAGTAGCCTAGGATGCGATTTCCCCACTAATTCGTCAAATAACTTTTAATAATATATCAATTTAGTTATATAAAAGTCATATAAGTTGCTATTATACACCTAATTTGTCATAAGACAGTCACGTCAGTGATTATTATAAGATCAGATAAGTGACCGAAGTTGCAGTTAAATAACTTTTATTATGACTGAAATGCTGATTAAAATGGGCCCAAATCGCGTTATATAAACGTGTTAATGAAGTTTATTTGACTAATATTATGAGCTAAAAGTTAGAATATGTTACGTTGCCTATACACGCCGCGGCATTTCAAGTTCAAGTATGTATGTATGTAAACACTTTATTGTACATATATGAAGTAACAATACAAACATGATACAAGAAAAGAAACAAGTACAAAGGCGAACTTATCCCTGTAAGGGATTTCTTACAGTTAACCTTTGAGCAATTGGGAGAAAACTATAAGTATAAGATAGACAAACGAGCACTATGTACTTAGTGTACTTACGGAAATAAATATGTAAATAAATTCTCTACTTAACCTAAGAAATAATAAATACGCATGTAATATATAATGATACAAATAAATACATACATATCTTATATATATATACACGGTGCCCGTGAGCATTGCGAGAGACTTTAACAGTGTATTCATGATCATATTTAGAAAACAAAATGTCCTTTAAACTTTTCCGAAATTCGCCATAGTTTCAGAGTAAATACTACTTACAAAAAATTGCATTTTGAATTGTTTCTCAGTGTAAAATGATTTTTTGATGGCGATCTCACCGGTATGGGGCATAGTCTAGACATCTCTTATTGACTGATATCAAAGACCTAAGAAACACTTTGCATGGACTAGTTTTTACGAGAAAAAATGTAGCAATTTACTTTTTCCGTTACTTTTTTCTAATGACATTTACTTTTTATATAGAACAGCATTCCAAAAAAGTGAAAAAAAAAGTAAAAAAAAAAAATATTTTTTGGCATTTTACAACAAAAGTCATATAATGTTTTTTCATTCTTTTGACCTCAGAAATGCGTGGTTAAAATCTCTCGCAATGCTCACGGGCACCGTGTATACTAGGTAACTAGTCAACTAGAACACAAATCATTGGGAAGCCACAATTTATGTAACTTTCCCTTCAGTGATGCAACCGACTGGGATCAAGTTGCCACAAGTGCCACAATTTGACGTTTCATTTTACGCGCGTTTTTACAAAAAAGCTAATCCTACATAACGTAACACAGAATTCACGGTATTAATTTAATAGTCTCATGCGAATAACGGCGCTGTCAAAAACACCATAAGTTGTATGGGGCCTAACCGTATTGGCTATTTTACTACTCTCTGGCCGCCCCGATAGTCTAAAAAATAGTGTCCCCACTCTAAACTTTTGAATCAGAGATCCAAAAATATGCCGGCTTAATGCCTTAGACGAATGCTTTATTTTTTTGTTCCATTATGCCATTGAACTCATATAACAGAATTACAGTTACCACTCAATAATAGCACAGAAAAAGTGGTCAAAATCCTTTTCTTTTATCTAAGAGAGCCGAACAGAATTAACTGTAATTCTGTGTATTATATAAGTTTTATTTCATTTTGTCCACGAATAATGCAGTATTATTTTTATTACTTACTGAGAATACTCTATAATTCTAATTGGTTTTAGATGGCATCCAACAAGTCAAAAAAAAAAAACAAAAAAAAAAAATATCGTACACGATGGATTCACTCTCAAACGCATTGAAAGCGATTAGAGAACAAAAGGCGTCAGTTAGAAAAGCCTGCAGAGTGTACGGGATTCCTAAAAGTACGATTCTCGATAGAATACACGGAAAAACCACCGACGGAATTAAGAAGCGTGGGCCAGATCCTGTGTTAGGAATAGTAGGCGAAAAGAAAGTAGTGGAATGGCTGATCAACATAGCTAAATGCGGATTTCCTGTTAAAAAACAAGAACTCTTAGATTCAGTTCAAAAAATTATAAAAGATTTATCGATACCCAATACATTTAAGGATGACCGGCCTGGTGAAACGTGGTATCGCAAGTTTTTAAAAAGACATCCTGAAATTTCGTGTCGATCTGCCGAAGGTGTTAACATATGGCCAGAGCACAAGTCAGCGAAGCGTCCATAAGAGATTGGTTCAACGGCCTCGAGACATACTTAAATGACAATAATCATAATGATATTTTAAACCGTCCTTCGAGCATTTTTAACGCGGATGAAACTAGCTTTTCGCTATGCCCCAAGACTGGCAAAGTATTGGGGCCAAGAGGTTACCGCAACGTATATCAAGTCAAACAAGGAAACGAAAAAGACAACATAACCGTCCTCATGACATTTAACGCCAATGGAGATATCTGTCCCCCATGCGTAGTACTTCCATATGTCAAACCACCAAAGTCAGTGACAAAAAGCATGCCACCCCATTGGACTTTGGGTAGGTCGGAGTCAGGATGGATGCGGGGAGAAGTCTTTTATGAATTCGTCGCAAATGGTTTTAATAACTGGCTAGAAGACAATAACATTCAGAAGCCCGTCCTCTTGCTTGTAGATGGACACAAATCGCATATGTCAATGATGCTCAGCGAAATATGTGAAGAGAAACAGATTATATTATATGCTCTTCCGCCCAACACGACGCATATTCTTCAACCTGCTGACGTCAGTGTATTTGCTCCTCTCAAAGCAAGCTGGAAAAACAGAGTGCGGAGATTTCTGGCAAAACCAGAAAATATAAATACATCTGTTACTAAAACTAACTTTTGCGAATTACTTGCAGACATCTTGCACGAAACAAATTTTGAAACGTGCATCAAACACGGGTTTAAGCGATGTGGCCTCTACCCTTTCGATCCAAATGCGCCTGATTACTCTAAATGTGTCTTTGACACACTGGCAAAATTAAAAAACAGACAAATTCCTGCCGAATCAGCCATAAGTAAAGCAGATATAGCAACAACCAAAAAAATACTAGAGAAAATTAAGACTAAGCTGATAAATAAAAATGTTAACTACAGAATTTTAATAAAAGAACTCAACAAATTAAAGAAAACATTGCCCGCAGAGACGGTAATTGCAGAACTGTCATTAGACTCTGTATCAGACAGCACAATGCAAGACGTTTCCAGTGATACTTCTGTTGCCGGCGTGCTTGAAGTCAGCCAGCCAATAAATGAAAACTACCTAGAAGTTGGATCAATGGTCCCCCTTGATGACATTTTAATAATGTCTTTTGATGCCACAGATAAAGCGACGTTAGACATATGCGAAATGCTGCCTGAGATGAACACAGTAGACGTTGAGCCTATTTCAGTCGAGTCTGCGCGTTTAATGCCAGAAATACTTACAAAAGAAAACACGAAAAACCAGGCTGCATCCGATGTAGTATCTTCGATTATTTTGGCTCCACCTGAAAGTCCTGAAACACTGAGTCACGAAGCCATTATATCTTCAACTCCGATCCCAATAGAAGAGGATACTCCTACTTACAGACACTATTCACATACAGTAACAGATCCATTTGAGCGCCATCTTTATTTGCCAGATCACATTCCAAAAAAGTCAAGGAATAGTAAATTTCCCGCCGCCATTTCCTCTGCAGCTTGGAGAGAACATTATGAATTCCAAGAACGATTAAAATATCTAAAACAGGAAGAAATAAGGAAGAGAAAATTAGAACGTTTGGAAAAACAACAACAAGCAAAAATATTAAAAGAAAATAACTCTAAGCCAAAGCCCGGCTCAAAATCAAAAAGAAGACGAAGGAACTATAGAGATATAGCTATGGCACAAAAAGAAAATTACGTTGCGCCTACATCTGCACCTGGAAAAATATCTTGTTCAGCGTGTGATGAGGATTTAATTTCTGATGTAGAGGAAGATGAAGATAAAAATATAGGATGTGATGTCTGTCCTCGGTGGTACCACCTTAAGTGCACAGTATTCCAAGGACAAGCTTATCATGATATAAAAGATAAATCGTTTAAATGTAACCGTTGTAATCAATAAGAAAAAAAAAATTGATGTAATACCGACCGCCTCTAGGTAGCATACCTTAGGGCCGTAGCCAGAAATGAGAACATGTGTGAAAAATATTTCATCGAATTTGTCAATATACACGTTCAGCAACACCAAATTAATATAAAAAAGTGGAAATCCGTAATAATATTTTCTTAAATTTTTGTAAAGATATTGCGGTTTAAAAACGTAAAATTTGAGCCATTTTTTTATACCCGAAATGTATTTTTAAAATCTCAATTCGATTACTTGTGTTCTAACAAGAAAAAAAAATTATAACACTATATAGGTAAACGCAATTTTTCGTGCCTAAAACTACAAAAATCTTCCAAAAACTGATTCCCTCCAAACAGTTTTCCGAAACATTGAGAGCGGTGACGTCACGACTTTCACGATTTTTGTAAGGGGCGTTTTGACGCTCTGACGCAGACGCCTAACGTATTTTCGCATTTTGAGGTTTCGGGGCTACAATAGATAGTAGGTTTATTAATTTAAGATAGGGCATGGCCAATTTTAAGATAGGGCATTATTTTAAGGTGGGCATTGCCCCATAATGCCACCCCCCCCCCCCCTAGCTAAGGCTCTATGAGTATCCTATATCCCTTATGTTTGTATACACACACCTACCTACCTATATACATTGTATACCATTGACGATTCATCGGTGTTGTATAGGGTTTAATATTCTTGATAACTATATACGTAGGTATTTAACTTTTAAATAAATTTAAGAAATTATTAAGATGAAATAAAAGCATAATAAATATATAGGTACACCGCATTTTTTTATTTCCTATAATTTCAATGGTACATTCCCGAGTTTAAAGTAAGTATATTTTCAAAGATACCAGTGTCCTAATTAGCTCCGGTTCTGAGATAATCGACGGTAATGTTTTGTCTTTTTGATTATAAATCTACATTTAATTATTCTTGTACTTTGAGCCACCGCAATAAATGATGCACCTGTGTGTTAAGTCAAATATGCTTCCTTTTCCAAGTAACAAAATTTGGTACTATAAAAGTCCTGAGAACATTTTAGAACGTGCTTATTAGTGTTCATGATTAGCATTATAATAGTGTTATAAACCTTGACCTGACCCTAAACAGGCCTTAGTTTTATCACTGATTTATTCTATAAACATTACATAAACACTCTTACCGGTGATGAATCAGCTCTATGGTTGAAATGTAAGTGACGAGAAAAGCGTGTTTGCAATTATAAAGTAACCAAAACATGTTTATAGTGCTATTTTGTACTGTAACCGATTCCAATGATCTTTTTTTATCACCAAGAAAGTTCCTGTTGTGTTGCTGTCGTCGTCGCGAGGTTCTACAAAAAATTAAACAAATATTGGTAAGTCATTCGCCATTGTTGCTTAAAGTGACATATGTATATAGGTAATAAAAAGGAAATACTAAAAAACATTCGTGAACCGTAACTCTGCTGGTACTTGCGTTTATGAAAATAATTTTATTGATAAAATCATTGTTGATTTCAAATTTTACAATGCACCCTCATAATTTTCGTGTTTTAATTAAATTGAAATTCATAAAATAGGAATTTGTCCCGACTGTGGCTGCTATAGTACACATGGGCTCCAGCCGTGCTGTCAGTTGTAATATACTATCAAGGCAGATAATAGCAGCCATATGTAGCTATCTTTATAATTTAAGTTATTTACCAACTGTACCATGTAACGTATGGTACTATTTAGTACTATATAAGAATTTTCATGACTTTTACAGAACTAGCCCCATAGCGATGATGAGGGAGTTTAAATATAAAAGCTAAAACGTTACGTAATGGTCGTTCAAAGTCCTTTTATAGTGCTGATTGATCCTTTAATAGTGTTTACTAGTACTATAAAAGTTAGTTTGACGCATTATTAGTGCAAAATAAAAGTGTTAGTAAAGTCGTCTATGGTATTACATAGTAACATAATCGCTTTTGCATATCTATTACGATGCAACACTTAAATTCATGTTTATGGTCCTTTAAGCGTCCTAAGAGCTAAATTATAGAACTGAAATGTTCTTTAATGGTATAGAACTAAAACGCTCTGTCAAAAAACCTTTATAGTACAAGCAGTCATAGTGGTTAACATTAAAGGCCAACAATATCATTGTTTGGTGATAATGATAAAGTGCCTTAGTTATAATATTCGATTGTTTGGTTGAGTTAATTATAATACCGTGATCGATTTAACAATATATGTATGAAAAAAAAAACGAATATATAAAACCTAACTACGCCAATTTGTTTCCTAACTGTTTGCTAAAATTAACGGAAATAAAGAAACACGGTGTTAATCCTTACTATCATTAGTTTTTAGGATTCCGTAGCCAAAATGGCAAAAACAGAAACCTTATAGTTTCGCCATGTCCGTAGTTCGTCCGTATGCCATGGCCATTTTTTATTTGGAGACTATAACTAATATTGATGAAATTCTAACAGAAGGTGTATTTTGTATACCCCTACTTAGTATTGGAGTAAAATTGGTGAAAAATTTTTTTTTAAGGGGTAGCCACAAGGGGTTTTCCATACATGTAACAATTTTTTTTTACCAAATATCATCATGTTGCACATCAATCGATAGGACTTTAAAAATAAAATTGAGGTTTGTTTTATCATTTTTTGATTGAGTGAATATTTTCAGAAATAATCGCCCTACTCAGTGGACGAAAACTAGCAGAGCCCAGGACGGAAAACTGACATTTATGGACGAAAACTAACGAATACCCCACTTTTTCAAATAATATTTTTTATACAAAATCTCGCAAGTATGGATAATTATCGCGTAATATTAACATAAACTAGACTATATAAGCTATAAAATGAAATATAATACATTTAAGTCAGGGTACTTTAAGATATTCTTTTTGCATCACAAAGCTGGCAAAATCGATAAGTGGACGAAAAGGGGCACAATTACCCTATATTTAAAAACTTATGAAGCATTCATGCAATGGCGGATCGAAAAACAAGTGAATACGTTTTCTGAAAGTGTATTTTTAACTTATTTCGACGAATTGTCGGAAAAACTGCAGCCATCTACATTGTGGAGTATTTATTCGATGCTTAAATCTACCATAAACATGAAACACAACATTAATATACAAACGTATACGAAGCTTGCATCCTTGCTGAAAAGGCTTTCAACCGGCCATAAAAGTAAAAAAAGCAAGGTCCTTCCAGCAAAACAAGTCGAGACCTTTTTAAACACCGCTCCTGACGAAAAATACTTGGCTACCAAAGTAAGTAGAACAAAGTATTTACATGTTTACATTTAACTCAAGAAGTTTCAAATAGATTTTGCATAATAACGTGTAGGAAACTGTTTTTTTTTAAATTTTGTTCGGCTATTGTTTACAAGTATTAATAAACTATTTTTGTTCTAGGTTGCGCTTATATTTGGTATAAGTGGTGCTTGTCGAGGCATAGAACTTGCCAACATTACATTGGATGATGTCATGACGGACACAATAATACAAGTTATAAACTTGCCTAATACAAAAACAAACCGTGAACGGACATTTGTTGTTAAAGGGGAATATCTCAACATTGTCAAAAAATATCAAGCGTTACGACCCACAAATGTTGAAACAAATAGATTTTTCTGAATTATCAGAATGGAAAATGCACAAAGCAAGTAATAGGACGCAACAAATTCGCTAAATTACCCAAAGAAATTGCCACTTATCTAAGTTTAGACAATCCAGGAAGTTACACAGGTCACTGTTTCCGGAGAACATCAGCAACCCTCTTGGCAGATTCCGGGGCAAACATCACCATGTTAAAAAGACATGGCGAATGGAAATCTGACCAGGTGAGACTTTACATCTTATTTTATGTAACTTACAAAGGGTTACTATTTAGGATGGGATGCTACCGGTAAATTCCCAATGTTACTATAGGGAATGTTACCATTTGGAATTATTCCCCATAGTAAAATTGGTATGTTACCGGTTGCGTCCCATTCCTAGTTACTATACATACCTCTTATTTATTTAAATATGTTATCATGTCAAAATATTTACAGAACCTTCTTGCAACTAAAATGTTTTCAATTTGTTGCAGGTTGCAGAGGGATATATTGAGGACTCGGTGGAAAACAAGAGCAAGATTAGTGAAATTATTACAGACCATATAAATTTGATCCCGAACGAACACATAAATTTAATCCCAAATGAGGCTGGTCCATCCACATCTAAAGATTACCAACCTAATCATGTAATCCTAACAGAGGCTGGTCCATCAACATACAAAGAAGATTCTGCACACAAAACTATTGAAAATCCAAAAACTAATAGAACTGCCGAACCATCTGTATCTACATCACAAATGAACACTGTTAATATTCCAGGCAAAACAATTAGCTTAAACATCCAAAATTGTTCTAATTTTACATTACATTTCAATTAAAGTACAATGTACAAGTAAAAAATATAAACACTTATGAAAGCCCTATTCTTTTTATTTCCTCACAATCGAAGTAAAAAGTAGAGTGTATAACTTGTCCATAAAACCCATTTTACGCTCATACTTTATATCCATCCTCGCTGCTCGTATGGATAAACGCCTCGCGTAAAATGGTGCGTTTTATGCACTTGTTGTACAATCTACTATTTCTACTCCCGTACTTTTATCTGTCATTTATACATTCGTCATCACTAGACCCCTTACTCTTGTGGCAATGACGTCACAATAGGGTGATTTGGAGAGTAAACGGGACGGTGCTATGAAACACGGTTAAAAACTCGGTTGTTAACCGAATACATTAAAGTAGACATTTTTAACAATATTACTTAGTAAGTTGATCAATATTATCGTTTGCTATATTACTTGCAAACCATGCATTTGTACGTTAAACTGGCATTGGTTTTGTCGGCCACTCGCTCCTTGTTCGTCACAAATGTCACCAAGCCAGTTTAAAGTACAATTGTATGGTTTGCACTAAAAAATAACATTGATCAATTTACTAGATAATTTTGTTGAAAATATCTGATTAAAATGTATTCGGTTAACAACCGAGTTTTTAACCGTGTTTCATAGCACCGTCCCGTTTACTCCCCAAATCACCCTATTGTGACGTCATTGCCACAAGAGTCCGGGGTCTAGTCATCACCTATATAAGAACATATTCCCCAAAACAGCACTTGTTCTATAAAAGCGCTAAAATAGAATCGCGACAATCGCGTGCAGTCACGACTTTAGAAGAAAATAAATTACTGCCAACCTAAGAAACCTAAATAAACGCAGCGTTTTTAGAGAAAAAAAAAATTAAAAAAAAAAGGAAAAGAACCACAGACATACTGTGTAGTCTTTACGTTTCTCATTCGCTTGTGGTGGCAAACTGCGAACTGATTAAAATATATTTTTACATTTCTCTGTCGCTCTTTGATAATTGATTAAATAAAGACTGTGTATGTGTGTGTTTGTGTTAGTATTCTTGAAATACGGTGTTTTAAAAGGTGAAACTTAAATTATTGTTGATTATGTTGACAAAATATCTGCAATATCCATGAAGTGTTCAATTTCACATTTTATGTAAAACTAAGTGTAGTCGTAGAAAAAGGATTGTATGCAACGTCGTATAAGTAGGTCAAAAAATGTTCGTGGCGTTTTTCTTAACAATTTTCGCCTCCGGCTGCGCCTACGGCTCAAATTGTTACCCACGCTACTCACCTTTTTTGATCCCTCTTATACAACTGTTGCATAAAATACTATTAAGAATCTGAAGTGATAATAAATCAGGCCATTTGCTGTTGTTAAACTGTAATATATTGTGATATCAAAGTCGCGTTTACCTACTACTTACTATTTGCTGCGAATAAGCGTATTTCCGAAGAAATATCCCAAATCGCTATCTAAGCTACATACATTTGCGAGTGCCACAAAAACGTCAGTCAGTCCAAATTGTAGCCGTTAGTAGTCTCCCGTTAATTACACAGCGTTTTAGAAAGCGGTGTGCGTCAAAAGAGAACATATTATTATTATTTGTTATCAATGTTGCTTATATCGCATTGTAACGATGTGTTATTTATTATTGTGTAACAATTGAATTAACTTCCTTACAAATCATGAATGTCTGATAGGTATAAGTCGTATAACTATCATTAAATTTATGAAAGAGAGATATCTGTTCTCTGTTCTTTCTTGAGAGACAGTCACACAGTGAGCGCCTTATTGAAAATAGTAGTCACTACCCAACTAGCAAAATAGTCCATTAACTTAGCAGTTTATCACTAAAAAGTCATTTTAAAGCGGTATAAAGGTATTCGTTATGACCATGTGTTCTATAAAAGTATCTTTTATCACTATTCAGCTGTATAATTTTATACAGCACTTTAGTACTATTAAGTAGTGACGTAAACGTTTACATGACATGCCTAAATCACACCTTTAACGCAGCACTATAAGATATACTGTTTTACCACTATAGAGCTTCCTGGTCCTATTAAAGTTCTAGATAGTACCGCTTTAGGACACACTTGTGTTATTGTCGCTTCCAAATGAATATAATATAATATAGTGCAAGTGTCCAAATTGTTACATAAACTCAGTTATAGGATAATAATGCCCTATTGTTGATTTTTGCAACACTGTTATGTTTCAAATTTGCGCTATAAGTATTCCCTAAACGCTACTATAGGACGATTGCTATAGTAGCCCTGAGAATACTATTTTAACGCTGAATGGTTCTAAAATGGGTTATTTGGTGACTAGTATGTCTCATAGTTGAGTTATAGAGTTTGTATTACTTTAAATGAGCTTTTCTGATACATAAAAGTAGCATTTCACTACTTATAATCAACCGAAATATCCAATAGCGGAAATTTTGAAATCTTTTATATAACAAGATGGTAAGAGCGCAGCAAGGCTGGGTTCCGTACAAAATAATAGTTCGATTATTCCAGCATGTCTGTCTGTCTGTCTGTCTGTCCGCAGCCTAGCTCAGTGACCGTTAGCGCTAGAAATCTAAAATTTGGTTTGATATTAATCACGCCGAGAAAACGGTAAAATAAAATAAAATGTTTTTTTGAGTGCCTCCCGTACAAGTGAAGTGGGGGTTATGTTTTTCTCGCGTCAACCTTATTTCCAAAAGAATAGAAGGCTTCAATAACATTATTTAAATAAATCCAATAGTTTGGAAATATGTAATGGCTCCCAAAATTCAAAAAAATGTGTCCCCCTATCTAACTTTTGAATCGCGGGTCGAAAAATATGAGAAAATTCATGAAGTGACGACTAATAAATACATTCAATAAAAACCATACTTAATAAAATCGGTTGAGCCATTTTTTAGTTGTCGCAAAGAGTTGTCATTTTACCTAGTTGGTTACTAAGTTCTGTTACTAGAGTTTTCACTAAATAAATAGTAATAGGTAGTAACATTTTAATTATTTATGAACATAATTTAAAAGCTTATTTAATAGTCAATAGATTATAATATATTTAATTGAAAATTATTGTCGCAGTTTTTCAGAATTCTTTATAACACTCGGAAAAAGGCGTGAAACATATACGTCAAAATTACACTCCTTGTTCATGTTGATTTTAAATCCTATTTATTTTAAATCACGTTTAAGACGCATCAGTCTTGCACAATTCGCTATATTCTTTAGCTTCAATTTGGTATATGTATAGTTCACGTGGGTCTATCTGATAAAATACTAGACTATACGTTGCAAGTCTGCTTGTTCCATAGCAGTCTAAATCTATGTATTTTGTGCAAAACTTAAAAATAGGCAATGTTTCAAATAGGAATATCTGTGTGATAAAATCGCAAGAAAATTAAATGGTGGTCACACAATTACCTCTAATATACAGGTTTCTTACAAACAAGCAATGGAACCTTCAAAACAAAGGTGCAATATTCATTTGATGCACTTTTGTAAAGTGTAATTTTCTTAAATTTACCGCGTCTTCAGGCAAACCTGTGCTTTACAAAGAATTTCAATAAATTTCCCATCTGATTTGTATATTATTATACGATATTATGTTCATTAGAAATTAGGCTAATAAATAATTACTTTAAATTTTTATTTAAAACTTTATTTTAAATTTTATCAGTCAGAAATCTGGTAACAGAACTTAGTAACCAACTAGGTATAGTAAAGGGACGTAAGTGCCGTAAAATATCCAATAAAAAGCAACCTTTTGACAGAGTGTCTTGTGACGGGCCGACAACCATGGCACCTTACATTGAGCATAATCCGACATGCTCTTAGCCAGTTTTTCAAAGTCACAATGACTTGTGAAAAGCGATAGCATATAATGTATTACATACATTTCAAATTAGATGAATAAATACGAGTAGGAACCGTACTTCCAATTTATACCATAATTACGTGATGATTGCCCTTCATGTAGTATAACAGTTCACTCACCGACACCAATTTAAAAAAAAGCACACGTTTGTAACTATGATATCAAAGGTTTCTCCGGTGTTAGGGAACCCTATTTTTGTCATGGCGGCAAATGGCTGACCTGACAGATAGTCATATACTAAGCCTATAATAAGCACGAAAACACTTGTTTACCAGCGAATGAGACATTTATAAATTTTAATTGTTCTAATTTAATAAATATTAATAATTAAGGGAGCGCATGAAAATTTTGTTAATTATACTAGTATACTATTTAAATAGAACTTCAATCGCAAGTAAAAACAGCTGTGTAGAACATTAACACTCCAACTTCACAAACAGTGAGCGGCCATCATGTTTTAAATAATTCAATCACTTTACTTACCACAGAAACTTGTTTTTATTTTTATTATGTTGGGAGTACCACTCACTGTGATTACTTTTTTGTAGCTTTTTTGTGATGTAAGCGGCACGAAAACCACTGTTAAAACCTTGAAAAGTGTTACAGTAACTGTTATAGTACGACTATAGTACTAATATGTGATCTATGGAGCCGCAATAACTTCGTTATGTCACGGAATTGCGATATAATTGTGCCAAAACCTGCCTTTGTTAACGTTTACATCAATGTTATAGGACATGTATGAAACACTTATTGGTGTTTCTGAAAACGTTCTAGGAACTTTTATAGTATTATTTTTGCTAGTTGGGTATGAACCCAAATTCAATTAAAAGACAACAGAACATGAACTTATAACAATTTAGAAGACCAATCTGTGATGAGTTTGAACTTTAAAGTTTTAATGGTTTCTTAATATAATTTTAAACAAAAAAAAATAACTTCACTTAGCATCCATCTTTTCCAGAGAAAATGCCCGAGATGTTGTAAAAAATACCCAAATCACTACAGATGTGTCAATAATAGTTGAATAGTTCCCTCGATTCCCCATCATCTGACCCTGACCTGGTAGCAATGGAACCAACTGTCAAGTATACCCTTTCAAACATCGGTATTTTTTCCATCTACTATAATATAGTAATAACTATAATAATATAATATAACGTACTATTTACAGTAATATAATTTAATATCCATGTAATATTTACCTAGGTAATACGAATACAACAAGGTGTCACATAAAATGACAGAAGTCAGGTGTCTCGCTCCCACAGATATACACGAGCTCTCAAGCTTATGACTTGTACCGTATTGAAAAGGCTACCGATATTTGCGCAGCTCAGACCCAAATCAATTAGTGTGGAAGCGTGGTTTCCCGATCGACACCTTGGCCGAGAAGTTTGCGGACGTCGCTTTTGTTTCAGGCCTGGGTTTGCCTTTATTATGAAATTACCTTTCGGCTTTATAACTAGAAAAGTCCTTTGTGACTCAAACATGTATTACATGACAAATCTTAGACGGAGGTGAGCGTCAGGATGGCAGGTGGACCTCGGGAATTTTATCGAATTGTTAATAAAAGTACTGTACCTTTGGTGTACCTCAGTGTACCTATAGTAGAAATCAGTGTACCTCTTTCTAAAACGAGATTTTTTCAAAAAAAGCCATTCTGACGTCACGAGGGCGGGTGGACCTGGTAAATGATACATTAAACCACCATGCATGTGGTTATAATGTACCTTCAGTGTACCTCTGTATAACTTTAAAAACAATCTGCATACCATAGTAAAAATGAGTGTACCTCTTGCTAAAACGAGATGTTTTCGAAAATGATCCACCCACCATAAACCTTATTTTACCTTTATTTAAATGACTGATTTTTACTAAAGGTGACACTGATTTTTACTAAAGGTAAACTGAGGTAAACTGAGGATGCAAACGAATTACACCCCTTTTGAGTGATATAGTGCAAGATTTACCAGGTACACCCGCCATCCTGACGTAACCAAAGGTACAGTACTTTTATTAACAATTCGATAAAATTCCCGAGGTCCACCCGCCATCCTGACGCTTACTAGACGGAGAGCTAGCCACGTTAGATATGACACAATAATGAGAGCAACGAAACCCCTCTAGTCAGTTTGCTATACTATGCTTATTTCTGGATACGGACATCTGACAGCTGTAAAGTGGTGGAAGGGGAAGTGGAAGTGGTGGAGGTCAAAGAATGCAAACCACTTCAAGAAAACCAATCCTAGAGGGTTTGATGCAATATTATGAGAAATTATGTAAATAATTAGATCATATCATTGCCAAAAGTTTCTGTTGGGGGAAAGTAGTGCCAAACGACGTATAATGTCACATAGTTTGTCGCCTATTGTTTTCGTTTCCGTAATAATACGCAATGATTTTTGTTCTAATGTTAAAATATAGGCCCTGTCCTTTATAACTGAGACAACTTCGGCTTTATCTATTTTTGTATAACTATTTTCCAATTCAAGATTTTGCTAAATCGTTGTTTCATGTTTCGATGTTTTATTAAATCTAAAAATTATCATATGCCCGGACCCCGCAATAAGGATAGTTTAGCAATCTAACCGTCCGGTTACCCGGGTTTTGTTGATTATAGTGTCATATTTGACGTGGCCACCTTAATTGGGACCATGTTTAATTGGGACGCGATGACCAATTTTTAGGGTTGGCCAAATGGAAAAAAACGGAACCCTTATGGATTCGTCATGTCTGTCTGTCTGTCCGTATGTCACAGCCATTTTACTCGGAAGCTGTACGACGTATCTGAATAAAATTTACACAAAAGGTGTATTTTGTATGCCGCTACTTAGTTACGTAGTTAAATTAAAAAAAAATTAGGGGGGCGCTCCATACATTTTTTTAAAACCAAATATCAACATTTGAAACATCAATCGATAGGTCTTTAAATACAATGCAGCATAATACAAGCAAAGGTACACCAAGGTAACACCTACAGACGCGCCGTCAAAGAATCGCGCCGTTCAAACCCGGAAGGCAAAAGACCCAGCATCCGCTGCGGACCGCGACGGCGCATCGGCCGCCGCCCCACCGCCAGCGTGACGTGACAGCAGCATTGACAGTTTCCTTAATTTGCTCTGTGTTTTTGTGTTTACTTTTGTAATATCTATTTTATTGTCATTAAGTTCTTTCTAACCCCGAGCCGCATGCCACCTCCTCGCGCTAATGAGTAGCTGGAAGAATTTCTACAATGCCCACAATGTCCGACCAGCAAACTGTTTAAAGGTCGCAAAGGTTTGAATATACACATTAGTAAAGCTCATAAATGTAGCAATAGCCAGCCCCTACCACACTCAAACTCTCAGCTCCCGCCGACACCGACACGCGGCTCCCAGCCAATCTCGCTATCCGAAAAACTTAGCACATTCAAAGCGTCCACCGCTGTTCTTAAAAGGATCCCCAGAGGAGCCAGAACCACTGTTACAAAAAGCCTTATAAAAGTTCTTGATGAATGTTTCTATACAAATACTTTAGAGTCATGGGAAAAATTACTTACTTTTGCTTACTGCATTTTGCACGTCGATCGGACTTCTCAGAAAAGTTTAACTAGTAAAATTAAGCAAAAATATTCTCAGCCCTACCATCCACTTCTTTCGCATAAAGAACCGCTTACAGCTGTCAATCTAAGCAAAAAAGTAGAGACAAAAGTCAACGATGGTGATCTCCGCGGAGCTGCACGCATCCTCTTTTCGAGCGACACATCGGCCCAAGACTCTCACGATACCCTCGCAGCCCTCCAATGCAAGCACCCGCCGGCTCCCACGATGGTTGACTTCCCCGAACCACCCGATTGCTCACAGCCTAGCCTCGTTGCTTCCGAAGACGCTGTACATTTGGCGATAATGTCCTTTACCAACGGTTCTGCTGGTGGTCTGGATGGGATCACACCCCAACACCTAAAGGACCTGTTGACACCCTCATCTGGCGCTCATAATAATGAACTACTTACCAGCATCACTCGCTTAGTTAACCTGATGCTTAGTGGTAAGGTAAATGAGGAAGTGACTAAGACCCTTTACGGAGCTAACCTCTGCGCTCTCACCAAAAAGGACGGCAGCGTGCGTCTTATCGCAATCGGTTCAACTTTCAGACGTTTGGCCTCCATAACCTGCTGTAAACATATCCTTCCAGTTCTAGAGCCTAATTTCCAACCAATACAGCTTGGATTCGGAAGCAAGGGTGGCTGTGAGGCAGCGGTACATGCTTCCCGCTCCTTCCTCAAAAATTCCCACAATTTATTTCTTCTAAAATTAGACGTCAAAAATGCTTTTATTTCCGTTAATAAAATATTATTCTAAGTGAAGTTAAGAAAACCGTCCCTTATATTTACCCATATATTTGGCAATGCTACAGCTCCCCCTCTCACCTCAAATACAATAGTCACACTATACTATCATCTGTCGGTTGCCAACAAGGGGACCCCCTGGGCCCGGCCCTCTTCAGTCTCTGTATCCATCCTTGTATCACCGAACTTACCTCAAAATTTAACTCCTGGTATTTAGACGATGGCACCCTGGGAGGTGAAGTCAGCTCTGTCATAAACGATTTCGTTTCCATAAAATCAAAATTTGAAGCACTATTATAGGCTTACAACTCAATCTTAACAAATGTTAACTTTATGTCGATCCAGACGACCAGAATAAAGACGAAATCATCAGGTCGTTCGAAAATCTCTGCTCGGGTATCAAAATTCACACGAAGGACTCGCTTCACCTCCTTGGCGCGCCGGTTTTTGAGGAACCCATCCCGGGATTCATAAACAAAAATATAGATCACATTAATTCGTTTTCGGACCGCCTACTTCAAATTAATCCGCATTTGGCCATTTTTATTCTCCGCTACTATCATTTCGTCCCTAAATTTACGTATGCCATGCGTTGCAGCCCCTTTTGGAAGTTCAGTAACCTATGTGAAAAATTAGACCTCATTATTTGGACAGAAATAGAGAAAATCGTAAACATCAAAATCGATTGCAGAATTTTCTCGATCGCATCCCTCCCAGTAAGATTTGGTGGTCTTGGTCTACGAAAAATCTCTAGCGTTGCCCTGCCGGCGTTCCTGTCCTCGGTGCACAGTACGTTATCTCTCACTGGAAAAATACTTAATCCGTCACTTCGTGGCTGTGAGATAGCGTTCTTGTCTGAGGCTAGGGTTGCCTGGAGACTGGCCTGCCTAGGGAAGGATCCGCCTTTCAATACAAATAGCCAAAACTTTGGGATGGACCGATCTGCCAGCGGGCGCAAAGAAACCTCTTAAATTCCGCTACAGCTCCATGTGATATAGCTCGCTTATTAGCGATCTCCGAAAAGGAGTCAGGGCACTGGCTCAATGCTTACCCCTCGGCTAATTACGGAAACCTTCTCGACCCCAACAGTTTCCGAATAGCCGTCGGCCTGCGTCTCAGGGCTAATTTAGTAGTCCCACATCGCTGTCACTGTGGTACACTAGTGGACTGGCTGGGACACCACGGCCTCGCCTGCTCGAAGAGCGCAGGCCGCCTGTCCCGCCACGCCAGCCTCAACGACATCATCCGTCGGGCTCTGGTCAGCGCCAACGTGCCGGCTACTTTAGAGCCTATTGGCCTGGTGCGTGATGACGGCAAAAGACCCGATGGGATGACCCTTGTGCCCTGGAAACAGGGACGGCCTTTAGTTTGGGATGCCACATGTGTGGATACCCTAGCGCCGTCCCACCTGGGCACAACTTCGTTGAGGGCCGGCGGGGCTGCATCCACTGCTTAGGCTACTAAGCGCCGAAAATACGCTTCATTAGGTGACAACTACATATTTGCGCCTTTTGCAGTTGAGACGCTAGGCCCATGGGGACCGGAAGCAGTCAAGCTTTTCAAAAAGATAAGTCACTTGCTCATCCGGTCTTCCGGTGACCGTAGGGCTGGCTCGTTCCTCGCCCAGCGCATCAGTATCGCCATCCAGCGAGGCAACTCAGCTAGCCTTATGGGCACCTTGCCAAGTGGCAGCGATATAGGGGACATCTGTATATATAGCTAAGGTACCAATAGTTTTTAAGTTAGTTTAGGTTGATTTATGATTTCATAATATATGTAAGGGTCGGCAACGCGCATGTGACTCCTTTGGAGTTGCAGGCGTCCATAGGTTACGGTAGCTGCTTACCATCAGGCGGGCCGTATGCTTGTTTGCCACCGTCGTGGTATAAAAAAAAAAAAAAAATATATGTTTTTTTTGTCTTAATAAAACATGTTTCATTTGAAAATGGACGTCAATGATAATAAATTCTACTTACCTGTCCGGTCTTTAAAAATAACATTGAGGTTTCTGAAATAATCGCTTCGAAAGTCAGAAAAAAAGTCCCCCCCCTGTAACTTATGACCCGTAAGTCCAAAAAATATGAACAAATTTAAGGACATGCGCCTTATCATATACTTTCTATGAAAATTGTTTTGAACATTATCGGTTCAGCCATTTTTGAGTTACGAGTATCTCCAAAAAACTTCTTCCATAGGCATCAGATACGACCTTTTGGTATTAGTTTGGTTCTTATTCCATTGAAGGTACGGAACCATCCTATGCATGGTCTGACACGCACTTGGCTGGTTTTTGTGTTTTAACCAACAACAATACAACACAAGTTAAATTGCAATAACAATCATGCTATATAGCAGAGCTTGAAATTAAAAAAATTGTGCGCATCGAGAAAAAGTTGTGAATTTTTGAAGATGGATAGAGTGCCCCACGACGAATATTTTTTAGTATGTAGTCTGGGTGAATATCAATTTTCATGTTTTGCACTTGTCTCGGCATGTTAAGTTTTGAAATATGCAGTTAAAACAGTTAACTTTTTTTGTGGATGAAGATCAATCTAAAAAGCAATATATTCATCATTAAGAATGTCAGATTTTGGTACTGAAGGTATTAAAAAAAATGTCAAACCTCAAAAACCTAAGCTCTTTGGCGCGTCCACCACCGTGTTTTTATTTTCCAACGATTAAAAATACCCAATTTCGGGGGAAAATATCCTCCCTAATAGTCTTACCATTTAGTCTGAATGTTAAATTATTCATACTTTTTACAATATATTTTTTCTGGTCGATTAATCGAAAGTTATCATCTGACATATTTTGTCTCACCAAAAAACACCTAATTTCTTTGGTGTACTTGTTCTGTCTTACATTATGTTATCTTGCTACCTAAGCAATCCCTTAATAATATCCCGGCACCTTTCCAGTTGCCATATAACACCAAAGGAACCTGTGTCAAGTTAAAGTTTATCGCTAAAAAATGTTTATATCGCCGTTTGAGAATTTTCTGCCTGTAAGTGCCTAATTTCTTCGGGACTGAAATTTCAAGTCAAATGTGATTTGTATTTTTTTATATTTTTATAGCGCATGCATGTTACGATTTATTATACCTGTACTTGTAATGCAAATCCATATGTTAAATAGTTAAGGGTTAAAAAAATATTTTGTGTGCTTTTCTAACTTCGTTGGCGGTAATTTCTTCCCTTCTTCTTGGCATTAGGCCCCAAAAAAATTAGAATTAGTCCATTGAAATTAGATTCTACTTAGAGAAAAAATTAATCTTTAAGAATAACTTGTCTTTGATCAAATTTTAATGTTGTGTTAGTGTATATTAAGTTAAGTTCTGCGTAAATTATTTTTGTCATAATAAAAATACGCAAGTTTTGCTCAGTTACATCGTAAATTTCGTCTTATTCATCATATTTATGAAGATTTCTTTTATCATTCTAAGTTATCGACAACAATGCACTGTAATTAATGGTCAGAGACCGTCATTTGACTCTGATGAAGCCACGATGAATCGTTGAATGATTTTTTGGAAAATCGCCAAGACAGGCAAGTAGGTACGCATTGCAATTATTTTGAATCTGTAAAATATAAAACAGATTTTTTTACAGAAATTTTATGATTGGTATTTGGGGCTAATGAGTGCGGTTATGAATACAAAACTAGCGCGTTACAGCTGGATCAGTACAAGATGGATATTCCAGTCCTCGAGATCCCACGTCGACCTTGGTGGAACGTTTTAATCTCTTCAAAGAATGCGTAAGACTGAGCACAATCATCATGCAAGCACGGCTTTCGTTCTCTTAGCGCGCGAGACGTTTTATGTAATCTGTTGTATCCTTTATACAACCTACCCGTTTTTTGGTTTCCATTTAATTTTCGCACCTACCCACGGCAAATAAATACAACAAACCACTACCAGTATATAAAACTCGACCTAGCACTTATTAATTATCTAATTTCTTTGGCATATTTTATAATTTCTTTGGTGCCATTCTAATTTCTTTGGAAATGCAATTTTTAACTGCTAAAACATAAAAATCCTAGGTCAAAATTAAGGCAGAATTCGTTTTATTTACATGAATTTGAGTCCTTTATTAGGTATGTTGGTCAATTTTGTGACATCATGAAAAATAAATTGCGCCATAGAAATTAGAAAATTTCGAGCGAAAATTGATATTCACCCAGGTCCGTAAAAGTTTTGGACGTCACGTCAAATTTTCACGTCAAAATCAGGGGTCCCGTGCAATATATTTTTACTCTCTGGTTAAGGCTGCTAGGGGTTAGGTGGTATCGTTTCCTTATAAAACAGACATGCAGAATTAATTTTTGATATTAAAAAAGTAAATTCATATTTAAAATAAAGTTCTGCGGAGAGGAAAAACGCTCAACAAAATATAATTTTCTGGAACGTTATATAACTAATAAATATAATTTATTTTTAAATAAAAAAAATATCATACGGAATCATATTTAATGCAGTTTCTTTAATATAAGTACAATATTAAAGCTAGCTTATGATTCAACCGATCACTAAACGAATACGTTATTAAAATGATTGGCCACTAGAAAAATAGATTTGCCACCAAAATTGTGCAACCAAATAATATCAAAACAATTACCAAAAAAAAAATACTTATCCGGCAAAGTATATGTATCACTAAAATAATATATTTGATACCAAACTCGGATCTCCGAAGAATATGGCTTGTGTTGCGGGTACTAGACGACGATATATAAATATATAGATAACATTCATATTTAACTCATGAATAAATATCTGTGATAAACACGCAAATAAATGCCCTCACCTGGAGTCGAACCCGGGATCCGGGTTACTTCGTAGGCAGGGCCACTACCGACTGGGCTAGGAGGCCGTTGAAATGGTCTAATTAAACTTTTTACATAATTTTTAATTACATATATATGTACTACATTATTTAGGTACTCAAATAAAGGTGTGTCATCTTGCTTAATAAAAACTTGTGTAATTGTGTTTTTGTTTCCAAATTACACATATGACTGATTCCATTTTATCCTCGAAAAATAAGAACAATATTTTTTTATGCCAATTCATGGGACGAGGTCGTTAAGCTGACTTCAGGTTCGCAGTTCACCTAAAACACTCCTCACATTACACCGGTGAAAATGTGATCATACTGATCATCTACTGCGAAAATGCATATCGCTAAGATGTTTCAAGTACTTCATTGCGGCTGCGTCCTTGCTACAGCCTACGCATTTTTTGCACTGAGGAGCAATGAAAACTGTCTCTATTACTTTTGCGTGTATTAATCCATTACTCCTAATTTGACGTAGGCTAACTAATGAAAATCGTCGGGTAAAGCGCAGCTCGCAAGCTATCGGGCGGCGGTCGTAGAGGCGTAGGTAATTTAGCGGCGGAATGTTCTGGAAATTCAAAATTGATTTCCTGCCGCAACGCCCTTTTGCTGTAAGCAGGTATTCGGTTAAGATAAATTATTTAAGCGCTACTGTGGCTACTGAGCTCTACTTGATTATCCCTCTAATTTCTAAATGAAAATAAGTAATTTCCTCAAGAAGAAAATTACATTTTCGGTATACACTCTTAACGGCCCCCACGATCGGTATTTGACTTTTATTACGGCTGTTAGTGGTGAAATTGCTACTATATTTAAAACAGGATAAGCCATTCCCTGAGCCTGCGACAGAAAAACTGTAAACATTAATAATAGATAGGAATATGAAGCAACTCAAACACAACGGGGAACATAACACTAGGGAATAAGACTTAGGTAGTTTCCGCCTTGCAGGTTGTAAGGAATCCTAGTTGCAGTACAACATTTTCACGATCAAAACAAATTATGATATATTTTTTGTTGTGCTGTTAGTATGGAAATTGTCACTGACATAACGACTAAATTAGCAGCAAAGGATTAATCACATGACTAATGACCTTGTCGATTCAAATAAATCTACAGTGAATGAACGTTTAAGAATTTTTTTGACTTTATAATTTATTATACTCGGCCACGGCATTCTCGGCCAAAAAGGGCCGGAGATTTCTGATTGGTCGTTTGGGGAGTTGTTGTGACCCTTTATACGATTTCGATTGGAGTCGACTGTGTCATTCGTAACTTGTTCATTTAATTGTTTTCGTTGTGTTGTTATTATGGAAAAAGGGTAATAACTGTGCTAAGTGCTAAGGGTAATAGTTTGCGGAGATTTATTTAAACTTAATGGTAGTGAAAGACGTAAGTGGGTATTTGGATATCTTACACTGTGTATACGAGTTTATTCTCTAGTCAAGTACAAACTTAAAAACTACATAGTTCAAATGAATGCCACAATAAAAAAGTTCTTCTTTTGTATGGGTATAAACTGCGGTAACTATAACTAAGCTACTTATTACGTGTTTTTTCTCCATTATATAAATTCTCGTCATTCTCGACCTCGGTCTCGGTCTCAACCGAGAATACCATTTAATCTCGGTCTCGGTTTCAGCCGAGACAAAAAATAAATCCGGCCAAGTGCGAGTAAGACTCGCGAACCGAGGGTTCCGTACAAACCTGTAGGTATATAAGTAAAAGTTCACCCATTCCGTTGACATTGAAGCTTCGAGCAACGAGCGACAACTCTCACACTAACACATTTTCTCCGAAGAATTTTATGACGTTTTGACTGACGTGCCAGTGTCGACACAGCAATATCGAATTATTATCGATAAGTTAGGTTAATTTAAGGAGAAAGAAACAAAGGTAACCAATTGAAACATATTCAAGTATAAAATATAGTATTTAATATCCTAATTGGGATATTAAATACTATATTTTAAATAATCGACAATAATAAAAGTAGTTTCTCAATTGTTCAGTGCAAGTGTTGCCTATGCTCTTAAATAAGGATTTTGAATATGCAGTTACAGTAGAAGTTATAAGCTATACTCATCCCTTTTCTAGTGGTGAGAATACCAGCGTAAGAAAGGGTCTATGCTCGAAGTGAGAAATTTATTTGATATCATTTTCGTGGCTTCAGTAAATCGTAGGGGGCTGCGGTATCTAACTAGTTATTCCTATATGAGTGTATAGGACATTACTCTTGTTACGTCACTCCGGGAGGTAAGTGAGATTTACCGCTCGCGCGTGCAGCGGAATATCTCACTTCGCATCCAGGAGAAGACGTTAAATTATGTACGCACCACCTTCGGTTCGGGCTACAAGTGCTCGTGATCTGAGTAGTTCTTTGTTTTACCGCCCTGGGTACGTAATGTACTTTGTTTTCAGATCGTTTGTATATGTAGTTTTAGCTTAAGTAACCCGGTATATAATATGAATGATATTAATGACTCAGTAGCACTTAATAAAATTGAAACTTGAATTTATGTATTGTTATAATGTTTTATCAACGAAATATACCTTTCACATAAAACCATAATCACAATTTGTCTAACATATAGACCAAAGAGCTCTCGCTATCGACACATGTTATTATGTAGAGGTAACATCACTATCGGCAACGATAAGTCGGATTTGTCGCTCGACCGATCCGAAATTAGTACTGGAGCACGGGAAATCTATGTTGGTAAACGAATCCAACAATTATGTGAAACTAAAATATAAGAAGTTGGTATTTAAATGTAATTAAACGTAATAAGATGTGTAAAAAATACTTACAAGTGAAATGTAACACCATCTTTTAGTAAATTTGATGTCCCCGACCTCGTCTTACAACAAAATACCGAGCAATTAGGCATTTTTCTGTAGCAGCTTTCACTCGCGCGACTGGACTCGATCTGGTTAGAAATCCGAGCGTAACTAATTTTATTACCCGTGCAAGCCCTATGTTTTGCTCTATGCATATAAGTTTGATTTTGTTACAGCTTAAAGGTATTATAGACATTAATAGGTATTTATTAGTATTTGATATGAATTTCAATTTAATACCTTTACGCGTTCATGAGGAAAAGGGGTAGTAAATTTAAAATTATTAAAAATATTTTTATGATGTAACTAAAAATTTTCGGTTTTCACAATTTTTCCTTTATCTGTGCTATAAGACGTTGCTTCGTACCAAATTTCAAAATTCTGAGTTCACGGGAAGTAACCCTGTAGGTTTTGATTCCCTTACGAGTTTCGAAAATTTGCGGAAATTTGCGGCATAAACGGCTGTATCTTTTGATTGCGAGCATAGAAGTTTGCTATTTTCAAAGCTCCAAGGGACAGCAGACCTGAGTATGTGATCTAAATTTCAGCTTGATACCTCCACGCGTTCCTGAGAAAAAGGATCTTGACAGACGGACGAACGGACGGACAACAAAGTGATCCTATAAGGATTCCGTTTTTTCCTTTCGAGGTACGGAACCCTAAAACCTGTTCTCGGTCGGACCTTATTAATTAGGAGTATATTATATTTAATATACTACTAAATTATAACCACCTTATTCATTAAAGTCTCTCAGGCCTCAATTAGTTAAATTTGTTTTGTCCTTATCTGTCACTTCAGTTTTGTTTTTTAGAAACAGACGAACATAGATTAACTAATTGACGCCTGGAATGGAAGACGTTTATGAATAAGGGGGTAAATCTACAGTGAAGGAGACCTTAAGTTTTTTTTTTTACTTTAAAATATTTTTTTTTTGTAATTTAGTAGTATATTAAATATAATATGAACCATGTGGGATTAGTAAATGTAATTAGGCTCATAATATTGCAAATATAGTTTAGTATAGCGTCTTCGGGAACTTTTGCACTAACATATGGACTAAGAGCCGGCCACGTCAGATATGACACTATAATGAGAGCAACAAAACTCGTCTGGTTAGATTGCTATACTATCTTTATTGATACAACCGGGCCGGGCATCTGGCAGCTTTTAATGGGTGGAGGTCAGAGAGACAGACTAGCAAAATTTTTGAATTGGAAAATAAGTAATAAGTAAAAACTGCCGAAGTTGTCACAAGTATAAAGGACAGGACCTATATTTTAACATTAGAACAAAAACATTACGTGTTATTTTTGAAACAGAAACAGTAGGCGACAAACTATGAATTACATTATACGTAGTTTTGGACTACTTTCACCTATCAGAAAGTATTGGCAATGATATTATCTAATTATTTATATAATTTCTCATAATACTGCATCAAAATCAGAATTATAGTATTTGTATTCTTAAAGTAGTTGGCATTCTTTGACCTCCACCACTTTACAGCTGCCAGATGTCTGGCTCTAAAAATAAACATAGTATAGCAAACTAACGAGAGGGGTTTCGTCGCTCTCATTATTGTGTCATATCTGACGTGGCGTTTAATACGACCTTTACTAGAAACCAAAAATTATCATTGATCCGTCGTCATTTTGAAGTCGGAAACTCGTGCCTAACATAAGTATTTAATCACTTAACGGGCAACACCCCTTAACAACTACCATAGCTATCCATGAGCTAATTGTAGTTCATTCACGTCAGTTCATAGGATTCACTCACTTGTTGGAGTCATCCAAAAAGTGAGTGAATCCCATAAATAAACAAATGAAGGAACGAATGTTTTACTTTACTTCGTTCGAAAACTGGAGAATATGTAAAAGAGTTGGTTCCAAAGAATGAACCCCGGTTTATTCACTGGAATTAGAAGGTTTTGAGTTCCAATTATAAAACACTGGTATAAAAACAATTACTTAAAATTTTTAAATATACTATTAAATTATATGGAAATTGAACAAATGTTTTCTTGTGGCTTGACAAAAATACACACCATGTCTCTGAGATGCAAAAAGCAACTACAGTGGCCCATTATTCTCAGGGTCGCTAACTTGTTTTGTTATAACTTATAACAAAACAAGTTAGCGACTTGTTTTGTTATAACAAATATTTTATTTTGTTAAAACAAAGAATTAGTATGGGCGGGTTATCTTATAACTTATAAGATAACCCGCCCATACTAATTTTCACACCCTTAGCGAGTCCAGCCATGCATCGTCTTCATGTTAAAATTGCTGAGGTTGATTTAAATCAAATGTAACCACAACCAAGATATTAATGCTGCTTACTAGAAAAAATACCTGACCTTGCATAAAAGTACACGATTCTTGTTTTACGAGAAAATGTGCATTTTCTTCATTCACGTGTCACATCACGGCTAGTCGTAATACCTATACGCATAATCATAACAGTTGTTCCGAATTTATTATACCTGTTATTCAAAATGCACTGTGTTGGCAGCTGCGCGAAAAAATGCTGTTTTCCAGTTAATTATTTTCAGCACATTGTTTTTAGACTTGGGAAAAAATTTGCTTCCCGTTTTCAATACGGAAACCGAAAATGATTATTCATCTTACTTTTCTAATAAAACATCGTGGAACTTCACAAGCAGAACACAACAAAGCGAGAACAAAACTCGAATGGGTCCATCCCGTGAGAGTTCCCGTTTCATCCAATAATCTGTGGATGAAACTTCAGGCTTCAGCAGAATTATGAATTCTAATGTATTAGATGTTCCTTCCAGTCCGTCATATGTAGGCATCGATTGAATGTACCCTACGAGGGTAAACTTTTCATTAGTCGGCTGCAACCACGAGGAGCCTATTGTTTTACGACCGTATATAGAAATTGGCATTCTCTGTGGTTGAATTGGCGTCTGGGAATTATATTGAGGTGATGGTGTAGGAGTAGGAGTCTGGGCATAATATTGAGGGGATGGTGGAGGACGCATTTGGGCGTGATATGCGGAATTGATGTTCGGATAAGTAGGTTGACTGTATGTATATTGGGCTCTCAAAGTATTTGACGATTCTTCTGTAAGTTTCTCAAGTTTACCATAGAAGATGGCATCGGAAATTAATTTTTGAACAATATTTTGCTGGCGTTTGCTCAAATCTCATAATTGGAGACCAATGCCCTTTCCTATGACTTCCCAATCGCCCGTCTTTGAAGTAGTGGTGAGAAGTTGTTAAGCAGTATCCAACAGTTTTTCTTGCTTTTTTTCTAAGCTCATTCGCTGTTTTTTCGGTGTGGTGGTTTCTTCTTCTGTGTTTACCCTGTTTCAAAGTTTTTGGTTGATTGACTGGCTACTATATGGTTGGCTGCTCCGAGTACTATTTGTATCGTTGTCGGTTGATTGACCACCTGAGGTTTCATTCGATTCGCAATCCTGTGAGACCTGAAATAATAAATATCATATAATTTTTTGTTTCAGATGCCCTCATCGGAAGCTAAATGGAAAAATACAGCAAAAATGTTTGAAGATAAGTGGAATTTCAGTCACTGTATTGGGGCCATGGACGGAAAGCACGTAGTTGTAGAAAAACCCCCTGGAAGTGGCTCTTTTTATAATTGTAAAGATTTTTTCAGTGTTGTACTTTTTGCTATCGTTAATGCAAATTATGAATTTATGTACGTGCACACTGGCACAAACGGAAGCGTATCTTATGGTGGTGTTATAAAACATACTCGATTTTATGAAAAACTAATGACAGGTTAATTAAACCTACCACCAGCGTCTTCGTTACCAGATACGCATATACATAACAGGACACAACACACTAAACAAACACCTCTTCACAATAGGTAGGACAGACAGCCCCATGTGCAGAGCATACACGGAGGCGGATGAAACAACAAAACACATTCTGCTAGATTGCAAACAGGTAGAAGTATACAGAAATAAACACCTAGGGACCCCAGGCACCTTGCGCGAGGCGGAGGCAACCTGAAAGCTCTGCTGGGCTGGCCTCGTAGAGGAGCTGGGGTGGTTGGAATAATAGTGCTACCCCCGTTTCACGCAAAATAGGCACACTAGATGTCGACTTGTGGAAAAACGCCCAGGATAACAAACTAACTAACCCTACACATTTGTAGGAGACAGCGCATTCGCTCTCAACAGACATGTTATGAAGCCCTACCCATTCAGGAACATAAACCATGAAAAAAGAATATTTAATTATCGGTTATCCAGGGCATGAAGAGTCGTGGAAAATGCTTTTGGAATACTGGCAGCACGTTTTCGGATTTTTCGCAGAAAAATAAGTGTAAACATTGAAAACGTCGATGCTATTGTCCTAGCATGCTGTGCTTTACATAATTATTTAAGAACGAAATCAAATACCTATATTACAGATTCATGTGTAGACTCCGAAAATACAATGATCTGACTTTTCGGCCAGGTGATTGGCGGACAGAATCATGTGAATTAGTATCACTTATGCACAGAAATGAAAAATAGCGCAACGATGAAGGAAATGATGTTCGTAATTTTATGGCTTATTTTAACGGACAAGGCAGTGACCCTTTTCAAGAAAACATGTTACAAGTAATATCACAATCACTCAGTATACCTACAGTGCTGGACAATATGAATCATACACTTACTCAAAAACGATATGTTCTTGTATAACTTTTTTTTTACCTTCGGTACGTGTTGATTTTTTCTTTTAAATGTTAGCATATTTATAATGAGCTGTATTATTATAAACAAAAAAGAATAACGCCTATCAAAATCTTCTATTTTAGTGCTCAATTACTTTTTCTCAAACATGCTCGGAAATGTTCCTGTTACGTTAGTAATTAGAGACCAGTAGGGACTCTATTCCAAGGCAGGTTCAGCGCGACGTACGTAAAGGATTTTCATACAACATTAAATCACTCAGCCACTAACTGAAGCACTAAACAAGTAATTTTATTTCCTTACATGTTTGAGAAAAGCACTATACATGCTTCGACCGTAATCAGCTTACTGGTCTCTGCAGTAATGTACTATTACAGCGTCAGTTTGCTCTGGACAAAATAGATAATACGAACTCTTTATTACAAATAAATAATTATTAAATGTAATATCCCGGCTGGCAGTAAACATAAATGAGTAATTGTGTCAATTTGGACAATTCTAAGCAATTTCTTTGCATTATTTCAATGTTCATGATGGCAGGCAAACAGATTTCCATCGACGTCCGGAAATTGGTCATCCGTGATAGAAAAAAGCAAATTTCGTTTCGGAAAATTGCCGAAAAATATTCTATCTCGGTTGGAGCCGTTCAGCACATTTGGAAGAAGCATGAAAACCTAGGACCTGTGGCTAACTTGCCTGGAGTCAGTCGCAAACGCTCGACAACTCAGCGGGAGGATGCAAGAATTGTTCGATGTGTAAAGTTTAATCCAAAATTATCATCAAGAGCTATTACGGAAATGTTGGATCTTGGGGTCAGTTCTAGAACAGCACGTCGCAGGCTAAAAGAAAATGGCTTGAAAAACTGTTTAGCATCTAAGCGTCCATTTATTAGCAGACGTAACGTAAAAAAACGTCTTGCGTTTGCGAAGGAACATATTGACAAACCCTTGGAGTACTGGAAATCAGTGTTATGGACGGATGAAAGTAAATTCGAGCTATTTGGACAAAAAAACCGGTTCAGGGTATGGCGTAAACCTGGTGAAGCTTTAGCTGAACGAAACATACAAAAAACTGTTAAGCATGGAGGGGGCAATGTCATGGTGTGGGGCTCATTCGCGTGGTCTGGAGTAGGTAGCTTGGCTCGAATCAATGGAATAATGACTGGTGAAGATTATGTCAATATTTTGAGAGAAAATTTGGAGATTTCATTGCTGAAATCTGGGTTGGAGGGCAGGTACGTATTTCAGCAAGATAATGACCCAAAGCATACAGCTAACGTATCTGGTAAGTTCTTCAAGGCAAATAGGATCAAAACACTTAAATGGCCGCCACAATCACCCGATCTCAACCCAATTGAGAATTTGTGGTCGTATTTGGATAGCAAAATTAATAAAACGAATGTAACTAATAAGGATTCCTACTTCAGAGCACTGGAAGAAGCTTGGGATAATATCGATCCTGAATACCTAAAATCGCTGGTCGAACGCGTTCCTCGAAGATTAGCAGCAGTGTGGAAAGCAAAAGGTGGCCACACAAAATATTAAATTAAGTATAATTTCGGCATTGTGTTATGTATGATTTAATTTGTCCACTGCAAAATGATGTGCGTTCGATAATTACCCATGTAAATTATTAATTAATTAATTAAGCCTTTATTTCCCATTACACTTAAATTACATAACATTTATATCTTAAACTAAGTTATTTTAGTGAGTAACGTTTAAAAAAGTTAACAATATAGGTATAAGCTAGGCTACACTAATTTTTATTTATTTATTTATTCTATTTGTTATTTTTTTATCTATATTTTTTGTAGGTAGTAGATATATTTGTATTATTTTAAAGGGACCCCTTTTGTAGGGTATAGGCCTCCTCCAGATGCTTCCACTTGCTTCTATCTTGTGCTACTATAAACCAATCTTTGCCTGTTATTTTTGCAATGTCGTCTACCCATCTTTGCCGTGGATGTCCAATATTCCTTTTCCCAGCTGGGCCGGGCCATTTGGTAGCGGCGAGAGTCCAGCGTTGGTCGGTACATCTTGCTACATGGCCAGCCCATTGCCATTTTAGTTTTAAAGCCTGGTGAAGTGCATCTGTAAGCTTTGTCTTTTTTCTTATTATTGTGCATTTTACTTTATTAATTTTTCGTAAGTTTAAGATGCTTCGCTCCATAGCCCGTTGACAACTCGTTATTTTATTTTTAACTCTGTTTGTGTAAGTCCAAGTCTGGGAACCGTATGTCAAGCAGGGTAGGATACAAGTATCCATCACAGTTTTTTTCATACTTAGACTGTAGGCCCCTTTTAATATATCTTTATGGGCCCAGTACTTGTTCCAGCTACAGGTGATTCTTCTGTTAACCTCGTCCTCGTTGTTGGTATTAGAGAATGACACCTGTTTTCCTAAGTATATGTATTGGTCTACGTATTCAATTTCGACATTGTCTAACATTATTTTACCTTTAGTGCTGTTTGTCATTATTTTTGTTTTACTTAGATTCATATAAAGACCGGCTTTTTTACTTTCCAGGTTTAGTTGTTGTATCATTTTACCGAGCTTGTGATGGTTTTCAGCAAAGATGGCGATATCGTCTGCAAATCTTAGGTGGTGCAATTTTTTGTTATCTATTTGTATGCCTTCTGATATCCAGTTCAGTTCGCTAAATATATATTGCAGGACAGCTATAAAAAGCTTAGGGGACAATGGATCACCCTGTCTAACACCTCTACCTATTTTGATCTCGTCACCTCTGGTTTCTAGCTTGACTCTACTAAAATATTTGAGTAAATATTTTTTAAGAGTCTGTAAATAAATAATGTACATGTGCTACTAGTTTCCCTAAGATATGATATATGTAGTTGAATTCTTAAAGTTGTTAAGAGAGAAACTTTCATTTTAATGTAAGTGTATGATTCATTTCGTCCAGCACTGTATATACCTCTATTAAAGTATGATTTACCCATAAATTCTAATATACTTAAGAAATATATGTCATATGTACATGCAATAAAATTTAGAATAATAATGATTATTGTTCTATTTTAATTACTTACCTCCCCAGTATCTATTCCCCTGCGAGTAGGTTCAGTAGTCTCTTAATAAAAAGCAAACCAGTTTAGTACCATAGTGATGGCTTGTACACGTCATCAATGCCGGACCCCGTTTGTTTTGAAGCATTTACCTGAAAACATATACGTAATATACGTTCACAGCTGCCATAATTTAAACTCAGAGAAAATGATCACTATGTACATTTTTAAGTTTGAATGTACTGTCTCTATTTGTCTAGTAGTGTCATGAATTTAAACATAAACATTAATTATTCATTGATTTTTAGGTTTACAATACCAACAGCAGAATTTTAATACCTCTTTATTTTTATTTGGCGTACTAACTGGCAGTATAGAAATCCCGCGCGCTGAGTATGATAAATGAAAAAAAAACATTTTAATAGCGCTCTGACAGATGCCGATGGCGAAGAGCTTATGAAAAAATAACCCACTATTAAGAATGATTGCGGGCAATACCTATTGTAAAAGGAAAATATTTTACTTAAATATAGGTACAAAGTACATACTCACCTTTTTTAACATCCCGTCCGTAAGACGTACGCATGTTTTCAAACTTTTATTTTTTATTTTTAATGTCGATATCGTTTGCGTGTTCGCGATATATTTCTAACATTAATTGGAAAGTTTGATTTCGCATGTCTGTTAAAATATTGTTTGTTTTTTTTATCCCACAAGTGGGGCCGGTCTTGGTACACGTCTATTACCCGTGTCCAAACTTCATAGTCCATTGTGACACGTGCACTCCGCTCGGTTGTCGCACTACACATGCGGCAACCTCGCAGGGCGGCAGATACAACCTATGGAGCTAGGAAGGTCTTGCGCCCCTGCCGCCCTGCGGCAGGCCCAATCTAAAAATTTCCTCTGCTTGCACACATTACAATTAAGGGTCCAATTCCAATATTGCCCCTGCGGCAGGTGTGTGAGTCGTAAGCCTAATAAAACTGAACAAGAAAGTGCTGTCGGTACGAGTCGTTCTTACTGAACTATTGTGGGCGAAATATACCTTTCACATAAAACCATAGTTTGAACGGGACAAGTGTACATAGATAATTCCGTAGAATTTTAAAATACGCTTTGCTAAAATACTGGCACATATGAAGTAGTTAAGTTAGTGACAGTTTGAAAAACGTTTGGTGCGACGTCAGGCAGAGCCGTTTTCCAAATGACTGCGCTCGGCGGTGAATCCCGAGCGGGAAAGTCTGGAGACAAAGAACGCTTCCACGTTTTACATCATGATTTATTAAAAGGTTTCATTGTTGGCTCGGTTTTAGAAAGTTTATTTAAGTTTAATGTTCTGTAATCATTGCCTTTGATAATATAATAAATATTAAGTACTTCATGTAACATTTTCATAAGATTCCAAATTATTTAGCTGACATAGCATCTGTCATTCAAATAATGAGTTTTTGGGGATAATGTACATGATCCGACAAGTATCTAAAATTTAGGTGTATGTGATGATACAAATAATATGGACGTAGCGGACGATTACGTCGAGGCTTCATGTTATCACTTTGACCGTATCGTAGCTAAAGCAATGATTAAAGAAGACAATTACAAAAACAACACGTAGTTTGTACTAGAGCTCCCGCTACACGTGTTACACGCGTACACGCGAAGACGAATACCCGTGTACTTAAGACCGACGGTGCTAAGGAACCGGTTTACATGAACCGCCGTCTCTTGGAAACGTTTCCTGGAGACGTTTCTCAGACATGTTTCCACGGGTACACGGGTAGTTAATACCGGACCGAACGGATCCGAAGTAGTTAGAACCGATTCAAATAAGGTTTAGTTTTATTTAATTCGTTTCTTATTCTTAGCTTTTAAACGACTCCACACGTTTCGACCCGTACCTCCAGCCACTCGTCAAGGACGTTTCCAGATCCGCGTGTAGTTAAGAAACGTTTCTTCGGCTACCCGTTTACCCGTAGGAACGGATCTTAACTACCGTTTCTTAATTACACGTGCGAATCGGACCAGAAAACCGTGTAGCGTGTTATTCAGAAACGGGTATTCGAAACGGGTATACGACCGGGAGCCCTAGTTTGTACCTACTGTAGCAACAAATCGTAATAAATTAAAAATAATTAGGTCACCACAAGAAAAATTTTACGTTTATTTAAAATTTGGTTGTTTTGTTAAACATTATAACATAAAAGAACATTATTTACACATGCCACGGAAGTCAAATACAATAAATCAAAATAATTTTATAAAAACTACGTGCCACCGAAATTAACAAAAACACAACTCTGAGAATTTAGAAGCGTAAATACCACCGAAATCAATTTTAACAAAGGTAAGCTGTAATAAATCTTGGGCAATTATTCCTAACTGGTACCAGTAAGTAACGGCTTACGACTAATGACAGTGTTACTAATTCATGTATAAATAAATATATCTAGATTCTTCTTAGAATCTTGTTTTCGGATAGCTCTAGAATTTTGTTTTGTGATAGTTCCTTTAGATGAAGTAGATAAATAAAAAGTGGGTCACTTCCCTTGAATTGGGCGACTCATGTAGAAAGTACTGAGCCCCGGTCGTCAAATTAACCCAGGTTATGTATTAAGCATGGTATGCGTTTCACTTAGCGTCCACATACGCAATAGTAAAAGACTTTCCCGAAAGGAAAAACTGCGGACGAAAAGGCCACACTAAAATATCACGTAAATAAAAACAAATAAATAAATAAAGTTGGAACCTGACTTACCCGCGATAAAAAGCGGTTATTCCAACTTTTCCAAGGCCACAACAAAAACCTTCGTTATTCCACCAAATGGGTATGTTTGAAATTTTATATAGTATCGTAATAAGCAAAATTATTTGTGCAGAACTCGAAGTATCAATTCTTGTCTTGACGCAATCTTTCATTTATTTCGTCACTTTTTCAAAACCTCTGTCGTTTTTATTTTCCGACAGTTGTCAAACGAAAAAGTCGACGTTAAATATTACCAAAAAGGTTTTTTCTGCAGCGCAATGCTGTAGACATCCTCTAACAAATACAAAAAAAAATCTTGTAGTTGTTATGAAAGGTTTCTTGAGAAATACCAAAAACTTACACACCCCAAACTTCTTATTTGTCAGACTGAAGTCCTTAGTATTACTTATATTCATGTCACAAATATAGGAATATTACACGTAAACCCAAATGCGAACAACAACCAACATGTCCCTTCTATTGAAACAATTAATTATTTCTAAAAACTAATGAATAATTATTGCTGTGGAAATGCAACAAGATTCAAACAAAACAAATTACCTCTACGTACTAAAAGTTACTTTGTGAGCAATAAGAAATGTAAAATTAACGCGGCCTACTTGAAAGTTATTTTAAGATGTTTTTGACGTGGCAAGGACCGAGTGAGGCGAATTCACGTCAGCCAGCTCATAGAATTGTGATGAAATACGCCTAACTACGCGATATGAGACAAACCATGGAGCAAACTTTCCACCGGTCTCTTCCCCGGCTGAGCAACGCTGAAAGTTCTTTCGCCAAACCATTTCACCTGGCTGGAACATGACAGCCTTTCTTTTCTCGTTGTATTTGTTAGCATTCCGCTGAAAAGCGAGGAATAGGGAATCAGCGACTTTGGCATACACGTCTTGGAGCGCTAGAAGACTAAAAGCGCGATCACTCCGACTACGGACCAACACTTCACATAAAAAAAATAGGTGTATAAGCAGTCGCGAGAGATAAGATAGTGACACTTTTGGCAAATTCCTCGCCCAAGTGCGATTGTCATTCCCTACCAAAATACTGAGCATTGTGATAACCGACGTTGGCTTGAGGAGAGTAATAGGGCGTGTAGCAGGGACCGGAAATGTCGTAAGACCTCAAAAAGTCTACGAAAGCTACACTACGGAAAACAGTGGCGTTAGAACAAAGATCGCTGGATGGCGTTCCGTAGCGTAATATCACTTCAGATTCTAATGCAACAGTGATAGTTCTTGTATCAGCCTTCTTCAATGGGACCAACCAAACAAATTTTGTAAAAACGCCAAATATGGTTAAAATATGTGTCGCTTAACTTCAAACTCGGGTAAATCCATTCGACCCTCTCAGAAAATATTTACCCTATTACCCCTTTTGTTAATACCAAAATCGCATAATCTGACAGATGGATTTACCCGAGTTTGAAGTTAAGCGACTCATATATCGATATCCATAGTAGGCTATCGGAAGAGGGCCTACTAGATTCAAGGATATTAAATCTATTAAATTTAAACTTTCGTGAGACATACTATCACTATAAAATATACCGGTTACACTCACGTCACTTTAGTCACTTCGCGCGACATGTTTCGGAGAGCTTAGGTCTCCATCTTCAAGCACTAAGAGTGCTATTTTGAACCGGCCCGTAGCGCGCTGTTGCACGACGCGTTGCCGACTACTGGCCTGCGTCACGCTCGCCGCGCAGCTCGTGTCGCCCGCTCTGACAAAACTTGTTGAGGGTGATCTTGCGCCGGCGCTGCTACCGTGCTTTGCAGCGCATTCGGTTCATCCGACATGAGCGACGATAAACAAACCACACTCACTGTGTCCACTAAACTCTCACAGCACACACTGAAGTTCTTGCCATGGATTACAGGCTTCCATGCTGGCGGTACGCCCCAACCCCCGTCTCGATTAAACATATTACATGCGCGAAGTGACTAAAGTGTAACCGTTATATTTTATAGCGATATTAAATTTAGTGAAGCGTATACAGGTCTTGGATAAAGCTGGTGTCCACGCGGTTGTGTGTTAGCAATTTTGTATGCTTTACAGACTTGGCATTCTGCAAGGTATTCAGTAACATCGCGATACATACTTGGCCAATAGTATAAGCTTCTCATATTCAAATACGTTTTCATGACCCCGGGCCGGTAGTACTGTTAGTTATTCTGTGCCCAGGGTGAACATTTGGGAATCCGTTATGAATGTCGGCAATAGCCACTCTTATCTTACTTTTAGGCAAAACCATCCGCTAGGGATTGGACGCTAAGGGATTATCAGCCGCCATACTACGCATTAGAACACCGTCCAGTATTGCATAAGCCGGAAATGTTTGCGGTGATCTTGTTACGCCCACAAACACCCTTTCGAACCAGGGATCTGTCGTTAGGCTGTCACCCCGTCTGAATGAAATTTTCCTTCCCGCCTTTTCGATGCTCGATCTTAAAGTCGTATTGGGATATCAGAGTAGCCAAACGGGCAAGTTGGCCACTTGGATTATTTAATGGAGCCATTTTAAAGCGATATGGCCTGTAATTATTTTGAACTTTGTTCCTTAGAGATAGCCGCGAAAATGTTTGATAGATTCCAAAACCGAAAGCAATTCCCGTTCTGACGTGGAATAGTTTTTTTTCGGCTTTGGAAAACAATCGCGAGTAATAATCAATCGGATGTTCCTCTCCGTCAATAATTTTGGACTAAAACTGAACCGAGACCCACTAAACTGGCATCACATTGCAAAAAAAAAGGTTTTGAAAAGTCCGGACTTGCCATTACGGGAGAATCAATAAGCTTCAATTGCTTAAACGCCGTTTCAGCTTCAACACTCCAACTGATGGATCTTTGCCTTTCTTTTTTCCAATAAGGGCTGTTAAGGGCGCAATGGTCGAAGAGAAATTGTCCACAAAACGCCTGTAGTATGAACACATACCAATAAATGCCCGTAGAGATTTTGCCGTTGCAGGCGTCGGAAAATCACTAATCGCCTCAAACTTTTTTGGATCGGTTTGAAGCCCGCGTTCATTCACGATGTACCCTAAATATATAAGTTACGATTTACAAAATTCGCACTTTTTCAGATTGATGGATAGACCCCGCCTCTTTTAAGCGGTCGCGGACTTTAGTAATGAGGACTTTAGTAGTAGTAGTTGACTATCAAAATCGCGAGAGACTAAAATTAAATCGTCAACTTACCAAGCACAAAATCATCCGACTCTGCTGTAAACTCAAAGTTAACAATCATGTCAGTGCGCCGTTGCATTTCTGACGCAGCATTCGTGAGCCCAAAAGGCATACGGACAAATTCAAATAGTCCACGTTGGGGTATAATGAACGCTGTACGCTCACAACTATCTTTATCGGCGAGCGGAATCAGCCAGAATGCGCTCCTAAGATCAAGCGATGTTAGGTATCTGGCACCACGTAAATTGTCTAGGATGTCTTGGATTCGCGGAAGCGGATAGGAGTCGCGGATAGTAACATTGTTTAATTTCCTGCTATCAACACAGAATCTGACACTTCCGTCGCTTCTTGTCACCATCACCACTGGGCTTGCCCACGGTGACCGAGAAGGGTGTATAACTCCCATCGCGAGCATCTTGTCAATCTCTTCATTAAGAGTCTTCAGCTTGACAGAAGGCAGTGGGTAATAACGCTGTCGGATAGGCGGACCAGTTGTTTCGATTTTGTGGGAGAGCCAAGATGTGCATCTCAGACCGATCTTGTCAGAAGAGATGGCCTCCAAGGTGCTGATAACAGATTGGAGTTTGAGTTCTTGATTAGCAGAAAGGATTTTTCTTGGATGTAAATAACAACAAAAACCTTCGTTATTCCACCAAATAGATATGTTTGAACATTTATAAAGTATCGTAATAAGCAATATTATTTGTAAAAAATTCGAAGTATCAATTCTTCTCTTGACGCAATCTTTCATTTATTCTGTCACTTTTTTAAAACCTCAGTCGTTTTTTTTCCGACAGTTGTCAAACCAAAAAGTCGACTTAAAATATTACCAAAAAGGTTTCTTCTGCAGCGTAATGCTGCAGCAAAACTTCCTCCTCCTTGTGTCGTATTCCTCAGTATTGAGGTTCGTGACCTCCCTTCTGCATCACTTTCTCTCGTGCGATCTTTTTCCAACTGTGTGGCTGGCGGTGTGGAGGGCGTTGTGAAAAGTAGCTAGATTGGTGCGGACGTAGAAACATATCTTTAGAAAATGAGTAGGACTGAGTAGGTAGTATGGATGTTTTTTTATTTTTTGTGCCTTTATAGTTTTCACAATTCAATATAGGTACCTACAGCAATTATTATTCATTGAGAGTAAAACGTAGGTAGTTTCAATGTATTAAAATTTTAAAAATCCAAAGAGAGTTTTTTAACACCGGTGTATCGAAACATGTTATTGGACCACGAGTTAATCTACTCTAAATTACCGATTCCTAAATATTCTTTCTACTCCTAATATTTTGTAAATCATAAATATGTTTACATATTTTCCCTAGAGGCTAAGTGAAGTACTTTAGTCCGCCTTAGTAAGCATAATATGACACACTTTTTGAGCATGAGAAGTGAAAAATATGTTGATGAAACATCTGTAATAACCAAAGAAATGTCCGTGGAGAGAATGTATATTTTCTTCAATTTAATTTATGTTTTAGTTAGTATTTAGTCGTAGAAAAAAATTTGTATGCACCGCTGTATAAGTAAGTATGTACAGTCAGCAGCAGACGTAGTTAAGCGGGTAAGTTGTTCAAAGTGACCTTCACAGTCACACGCTCTTCTTCTATTAACTCTAATTAATTCTAATTTATACAACAATAAACAATAAACTACACAATAAAACGGGGCAATATCATTTTGGACACCTAACCCTTTCAGTGCTTAACCTACTTCTGTTACTGACTGTAAAGCTGGCGTTTTTCATAACAATTTACGCCTTATGCTCAAATCCTTACCCGCGCCACATGCCTTTTTGTCTCATCTTATACTCGTACAACTATTGCATTTTCGTTTTGTTTTGGTTCAATATACATTTAAAACATCATAGTCAGCTAGTCCAGCATTACATACACTATACAGGAAACTAAGTATGTTTAAAATATTCTTCTTAAAATCTTGTTAGAGTTCCTGTGAAAAAAATCCCACATTATGCTTACTCTATTCAGAAACAAAAATATCAATCATAAATATTTATCTATTTGTTTTTGAGAATTGATATACTCGTATGCGGTGTCTTGTATTTATTTGGAGAACAATATGCTTTGCCAAGTGTTAAATATTTGGTGCGCCTTATTATATATTCGTACATCTGTCCGCGACGCTAGAAAGGTCGCCGTATGCTCGAATAAATAATAATTTACGGTTCGCTGAGCAGTCGAGTACGAGCTGGCAAGTCGCTGTGCTGGCGATGGCGCGCGGCGAAGCCATGCATATCCTTGCGCTCGCCAATAGCCATTGCTACTAGATGTATCATAAAATATCATGATTAGTGTTTAATAACGATTTCAAATCTACGAGTATCGTGCACACGACGCACAATTAACGTTTGAATTTTGCGCAATAATGCTGATTTTAACAAACGCATTAGGCATACACATATTGCAAACAGTATGCATGTACAAATTATTATTAAAACAGTCTTGCATTTAGCTTTCCTTTAAACTGTATGTTTAAAGTATGAAAGGTCGTAGGTATATACCCCAAAATGTTTTAAGATCCTTAAAATTTTTGCTACGCCTTAGTAGACTCCATGAATATGTCTTTATACAACATATAGGTAAGTGGCATATGCGTACAGTCTGCCTGATAGTGAGCCGTTACTGGATCCTACGGTCGCCTGCGGCTCTAGCCAACCATGTACTGACTAAATTCCATTTGCCATTAAGGTATTCCAGTCCTTCTAGATTATTTATGTCCATATGCATACATTTGCTCGCAGGATACGATGCAAAGGCATTATTTTCGCAATGAAACATTGAATTATTTTACGCTAAGTCCTTGGCAAAATAAACTCTGTGAAGAAAGCCACGTACCTAAATGATACTATTACAGGAGAAGGAAATATGTATAGCTATGTGTGAACAGTGCACTGTACTCTTATTGACTATTGTACACCGGACTCTTATTGTTCATTATAACCTGATGTGTCCCCGATATTGAAGCAAGAATGATTTGAGTGCATAATGCGTACTTAAAGTTTTATAACCATAGTGCATCAATACAATTAATACAATGGCTGGGATACATCGTTTCACTACGGAGATCCGTTATTAAATTTGTGATTATTATGTTATAATCAGCACCATTTTACCTCTAGCTTTTTTATGAGCATGTGTTACTAATTAATATAATTTTAAACAATAAAGAACCGAGACTCCAAAAGGAAATGCCACTGTAAAAAATATTAAAATCACTATATAGGTGTGCCTATAATATTTGAAGACTTCCCTCGATTTCTTCAGGATCCTATCATCAGATCCTGACCTGGTTACAATGGGACCAACTGTATTTTACTCTTTCAAACAAAAAAAATGTTTTCAAATCGGTTCAGCCGTGTTCGACGAATTGAGAACCTCCTCCTTCGAAATCTTGAAGTCGGTTGAAAATAAAGAAAACTAATCGCCAGGCGGAAGATATTTGTTGTTGTTCCCCAAAAGCGCTTGCATAAAAATACAATAATCGCCAATTTCTTCCACTTGTAGTTTATTTTAACAAAATCCTAACCTACCTATATACCTTATAGTACAATCTAGCCTAGGACTGTATAGATGAATTCCCCAAAATTTTTTTTTCCAGTATTTTTAGTCATTTTATTTATTATCTATACATTATTTCTACCAACAGATAATTTTGTCACACGAATTTTTTTCTAGGCGTTATTTTTGCTACACGCATCTTTACCGATGCAATTTTTCACCAATTTGTTTTTTTCACATGCGTTTGGTTACCCGTAGAATATATTTCCACTAGTTTATTTTTGTCACACGATTTAATATCTAATCTTTTTTTTCGCAAGACGCAACTTTACCATATTATTAGCATAAACACTAAGCGGGCGTGGTCGTGAAAACTTCTTAGAACTATTATATTTAGGCATAGATAGTTGATGATAATAAGATAATAAGCACTAGAAATAAACCTTTTTAGATAAGTAACGAGTTCTATTCTACTTCACCGTGATTATCTGGACATTCTGGACAACGTCAATGTCATTGTGTTTGAAGTTTTAATGAATATTCGTAATAAATTGTTTTATGAATATTGGTATTAAATAGCCAGGAGAAATATGATGGAACCGAGTGATGAACCCCAAAAGCGATGGTCAGGACCATGTGCATTTACTTTCTTAGAGAGTACTCATGGAGGGCGTATATTAATACGAGGTTGATATCGCCATTATTTTAAACGAACCAATAAAAAGTCACGTTCCTCCGTGTGGAATTGCCATAAAAAGAATTCATGCAAGGGATTTGTAGTAATAGATGCAACAGAAACAAGCAGATTGCGAGATGTCAACCATTCTTGTGTGCCGGATTACGAGTCTATCGACATAGAAAAAGAAATTATAGAGTTGAAAAAAAAAGTTTCTACTGATTATAAGCCCATCCCAACGATGTACAAACAGCATATGAGACAATTTATGCGTGAGGAATATTCTGACAAATTACCACCATTTCATTGTGTTAGAGATGCTTTGTATAAAGCACGCCAGAAATTGGCAGGAACGTCGAAATTCGAGACATTCGAAGATGTGGCCATACCTGTACATCTCTCTGAAAACTTTGTTTGCGTTAATGATTGTGACATTATAATTTTTATAACAAATGAGTGTAAGCAGTGGATTGCTGGATTCAAAACCTTTTTTATTGATGGAACTTTTAAAATCGTGCCTGAGCCGTTTGTTCAGTTGTACACAATTCATGGCGACATTGGTTCTGACGAAAATTGCACGAAGGTGGTTCCTTGCATATATGCGTTGCTACCTAACAAGCGGCAAACCACGTACGAAAGAATGCTTCAACTCATAAAAGAAAATATACCTAGTTTTGAACCTGATCATATAAAAATTGATTTTGAAATAGCAGCGGCTAATGGGATTAAATGTTTATACCCGACAGCGAAAATAAGTGGCTGTTTCTTCCATTATAAGCAAGCCGTGTATACTAATGCAGATATACTTGGAGCAACCAATTCGCGTGAAGGATACAGCCACGTTGCAAAATGTGCCGCGATAGCACACTTACCTGCAATGAAAATTCACGAAGCGTGGATTTCGATTCTGAACATATCACCCCAAACAGACGAGATCCTAAGTTTTAACGACTATATGTCAAAACAATGGATCAAAATTGATATGATTCACATGGTGTCTTGTTATGGCCACCGCCACAGGACAAATAATGTAGTTGAAAGCTGGCACAAAAAGATGAACAATAGTATTCATAAGAACTCCAACCTATTGTTTTTTATATCACAATTAAAAGAAGAAGCCGACGGAGTTGATTTTGTAAACATTCAAAATGGAATGCGAACTGATGCTTTCCGAAAAAGAAATAAAATGTTTATTTCAATGGACACAAAAGTAGAGAGAATTGTGAATAATTACCTCCAGGGATCCACAGACATGGATAAATGTGTAAGGCTATTATCTATACTTAAATATAAGTAATAGTATCATTTAATTAAAATTAACAATACTCATATTAATTAAGAAAATATTGTTATAATTTTTGTATAAATTTTATTTTTATGTTTGTATTATGATAAAAACGAAGTCAGGCCAACTTTCAATTGCATTATCATATCAATAGCATATTTAAGTTCCTATTTTTACGTACCTAAGCTAAGCTAAAGTACAATTTTTGTTTTATATTGTCCTAAGTATACATGGTTAACCGTGTTTTAATAATAAATATAAAAAACTAACTGATTGCCTTTTCCTTTCCACATATAAATACCTAATTGAAATTATGCAGGGCAATAATGTAGTCTGGTCGTTTCGTTACTACTGTCAAGGGCTATAAATATAAATACCTTAATGTAGTCCTTGCTACGGTATAATAGAAAAGTGACGGTAGCGAGACGGGTCACATAAGTTTACCAAAGTGTACGTTTTAAAGCTTTTAGTGTATTAGAAGCTTATCTTTACAAAACATTTGATAACTTTTTCACATTAGCCTAATGGTCTCGTTTTGAAATATTTTACAATAAAATGGTTTGATGGGATCAATTACAATTAGGGCATGCTCCCGGTTCTGATTTTGTATGGTGAGAACCGGGAATTTCCGTTTCCGGTACTAGATTTGTATAGAAAATGAGAACCGGGTGCATGCCCTAATTACAACTAATATCTTTTGCTCGAGCCCCGCCCGCTTAGTGTTTATGCTAATAATATGGTAAAGTTGCGTCTTGCGAAAAAAAAGATTAGATATTAAATCGTGTGACAAAAATAAACTAGTGGAAATATATTCTACGGGTAACCAAACGCATGTGAAAAAAACAAATTGGTGAAAAATGCATCGGTAAAGATGCGTGTAGCAAAAATAACGCCTAGAAAAAAATTCGTGTGACAAAATTATCTGTTGGTAGAAATAATGTATAGATAATAAAGAAAATGGGGAAAAACGCGAATGGAACTAAAAATACTGGAAAAAAAAATTTTTGGGGAATTCATCTATACAGTCTAGCCTAGTACATAAATACTGTGCAAAAAATAAAGCAGGCCGGAAAACAGGACGAGTGAATTTGATCAATTCTATAGCGGCATAGCGGCCGAGGCATAAGTAACTAATAGATTAAGGGCCTGTTTCACAATCTCCAGATAAACTTATCTGCCAGTTAAAATTATTGCTTTCCTTATCTCCAGTCATATAAAAGAAAAGGACAGCAAACATTTATCTGACAGATATGCTTTAACTGGAGATTGTGAAACAGGCCATAAGAGTTGTCGTAAGCAACCCTACTTAATCGAGTACCAGAATTCGGATTACGTAGGGCAATGAACGGTCAAATGTTATGTATTTTAGTACCTGGCAGTCTGAGCCGAAGTTGCAGCATTTTGTGCAGTCAGCATAATGTGACCCTATTTTTGTCAAAAACTACTCATGAGCAAGTGGGCACGTCGTCCATTCCATAATGCTAATAGAGAAGTGCCGAAAAAAATGTGGTAACAACACGCAAACCTGTTATTTTTTTTCTATAAAAGTTGCTGTGTTCTTTCGAATGGCACAAGTTTTACCTTCTACTAGGTTAATTATATTTCAATAGTTTTTAATAAGGCAGAATCATGAAATTGCCAGGTTTGGGCAATGCAAACACATTTTTTTTGGCACTTGTTGATAAATAAGCAGTGTCTTGTACGTCACGTCTTACTTGCATTAGTCGATTTTCACCTTAGAATATAAAACATCGCTGGATAACAAAAGCTCGAGGTTTAAGGTCGGCTTCCATTTTTTGTTATAACCAGGGCGATTAGTACTTTCGAATGCCATAAGGTTCAATTTGCTACTCGGTGAATGGTTTTCCTAATAGATCAGTGATGGCAGCTACCTGATTTCGTTAAAAAATTACTTTTAGTGTGCGAGAATATCGTGTGATTCTGCTTCTAATAGGGACCAAAAGTGTCCAAAAGACTAACCCCGGATCCTGCACTACAAAATCTTCAAATGAAAATTACCCATTTCAAAAATCATACGTTTTATTCGAAACCATATTTTTGAAGTGAAAACTTCTTTTATCTACACTCATATTGTAAGTTCTCTAAAACGTGTTCGAAAACGGTAGGCAATGGCTAGCATTACCACGACCGATTTTACTATGATGAGCTTTTTATCTGTGGCAGTACCGTAATTTTAACTTTACATGCTCAACTATTGATGTGTTATGTATGAGTATTGATAACATAATGTACACCTGCACCACCCTCCCGCGCTACCGCCGACAGCCCGACACGCGCCCGCGCGACCGCCGACACAATCGAGTTGGCCATGGCGGTGCAATGGCGGCCATTCTATGGTTTCCGAATACGGCATTTAGAATAAATAATATGAGTGTAGATAAAGCAGTGTATGCAACTGTAGGTAATTAGGCCTTAAAACACTCGTGTGATCTTATTATGAAACTCATGTTTTAAGGACCCTTATTACGTAACAGTTACATAAACTACTATAGCGGCGCTGTGCACTTTTTGTGATGGGGAAAAAATGTTAAACTCGCGTCAGGGTCACGTGACCGTCAGGGTCACGTGACTGTAAGCGACATGCTTTAATCCTGTTTGTTATTATACAAATCGTAATTAACTTAATAAATAAAGCAATAATTTGGCAATATTGGAACGGCCATTCGAACACCATCTTTAAAAAATAGGGTAGAAGAAGAATGACAGCATTCGATTGGGTTGATAACAGATGGAAAATGGTGAGTTACCGCGCGGGTTGTTGCCCGTGGTCCGTTGAATGATACGCACGTAGTCTGTAGCTTCTTTTAAGTTTAAACGTTTTGTACATAAAAAGCTTAGATTTATGGTAGATGCACTGCAAGTATTGAAATTGTATTATTAGACTTATAAATACCGATATCAAATTGACGCGATTTAATAAGATTAACTTTACATGCGAAGTCTATATTTCCAATGAGTTTTTAGTTACAGTGTCGATAATGTGTAAATGTATGTGTCTTAAAATACTTAAATATAGCATTTATAGTTAAATGTCAACGTTTTATTTATAAATGGCGTTCCCTAGCCTTCTACCGTATGGCTATGCTTACAATCAGAAGATGATAATGCGCCCACTCTAAAATTAGCATCGCGGACTAGAATATTTTAAATTATGCAGTGATTAGTTTCGAGAAAAAAAAAATACTGACTTGGTGTCGACATGGAAGGTTAGCGGGCTACATAACTACTTACCATCAGTTTTGTCGTAGGGGTAGGTTGAGTACCTACTATTAACAGTAAAAGCACCGAGTCTTGGATATTTGATTTATTTATACATTAAGTACACGACATCGCTTAGAGCAACGCTAAAGATGGCGCGGGAATCTCTCTTGACAGTTCGGTCCGATGACAGGTGAGCTGTCATCTCGGCGATGTTCCAAAACCTGGCTAACAGATCGGCCATCTGACCAAACCCTTCGCCCTCGAAGGGCAATTCAATCTGTGCCACGCTGATCTTCATCACCTCACCCTTCGCAGCTGAACTCAGCCACTCACTAACTCTGTGAACCGATCAAATTCAATTTGAATGTGTAACCCGTACGCAACGCACTCTTTTCCTTCTAAAAGGCCAATAGTATAATCAACAACGCTAACGTCTAATAAAAAGACCTTTAATTTTTAAGTACCCAACCAATGATTAAATGTTCCCATGGATTTAAAATGTGTCATAATTATAATATGGTTTAACCAATTAGCTCTTACATTACAGACACACACTTAGAGGTGGCCCTTATTCAAATTTACTAAACAGAAAATTTACTAGGTTCATAGATCTTGATTTATTAACTTTGTCATATCTTATTTTGTTTACTTAAATTATGAGCTTCCTGGACTACGCATAACTTGGGTAATTAACGCTCCACGTGGTCTAGTAAAGAAAACAAGGAACGAGCTCACAGTTCACGCCAGGGTTGTAGATGGTGCATGTTCATTGCTCCACGCAGGGTCCACTTAGAAGACATCGCGTTCGCTCGGCTCGCTGCGGCTCATCCGAACCACAGGCGCACAGCTTCACGTCTATGGCCGCCTCCAATGCAGCTCATGATAGCAATCATACACCGTAGCTCTGTAATACACATTAACGCGTTCCTTGTCACAATTAGGATTACCAATGTCACCGCCAGAAGGCGCCGTGACCATAACATCACCGCCCGTGGGTGCCGTGACCAAAACATCACCGCTCGAAGGCGCCGTGATCAAAACATCACCGCTCGAAGGCGCCGTGACCAAAACATCACCGCTCGAAGGCGACGTGAACAAAACATGACCGCTCGAAGGCGTCGTGAACAAAACATCAACACTCGAAGTCGTCGTGAACAAAACATCACCGCTCGAAGGCGTCGTGACCAAACAAAACCCCCCGTAGGCGCCGAAAACAAAACATTACCGCTCGTAGACACCGTCACCAATCAGCATAACATCACCGCTCGAAGGCGCTGTGACCAAACATTACCACCCGTAGGTGCCGTGACCAAAACATTACCGCTCGTAGGCGCCGTCACCTATCAGCATAATATCACCGCTCGAAGGCGACGTGATCCCAAGACTAAGGGCATCACAGCATAAAACGTCATGAATAAAAACGTCACTGCACAGCGGCGTTGTGACTACAGGCTTACCCCATGCTGCTGTCTCAGGTTTTTCGGCTTACTGCTTAGTTCATCTCACTGACCACCGCAGCCATGTCCTCGCGCTCCGACCACTCGCCTGATTTTTCATACTGCTACTCCACGCGCTGGTTGCATTTTTCGCCAGCAGCAACATGTCAAACACACGATATACTTGCGCATGTTTATCTGAAAATTTACTGAAGACAGTAAATTGGTTCATGTCATCAATCATCATATACCATCAATGGCTTTATGCAGATTCATATTATTTTATACCAGTCGTACGTGACTGGGTCCCATTAGTTAACTATACTACTGTTGTAACTTAAAGTATAACATTTTATTTTAAGAGTGTTTCCTGTTATATTGTATGCTTTAATCATAATAATAATTTATTTCTTTGTAAAACAAACATTTAATCAAATCAACCAGGAAATTAATTCAATCGTTATGTAAAAATCACTTGCTATTTACTTTTATTATCATTAGTCATTTCTCTCACACAGTCATTTACATAACCTTCTTCCCTTTCTTTATCAATGGAGTCATAAGTAAAGTCCACATACTGGGACACTTACCCTTGTATACCTACTATCATTTATCATGCATGATGACATTAATTATGAAAACTTTGCAGATTGTAAATTAAAACCAGATCAATAAGGACTCACCTTTATCAATTGCCCATGACCAAAAGTCTGTATCACATTCTTACCATTTATTCCTGTCTGTTCAATTTATTTCATATGTGAAAAATACTAAACACAGGTAGTGGTCAATTAGATTTTAATTTTCCCTTGTGTCAACTTTATACGGCTAATGCAAACTACATACTAGTTATGCTTGCATCATTTACTGCTTAAGACAGATCAGTATATTGTCACCAATACCTTATCTGCAAACATAATGTTAGCACACACACACACACTCAGACACAGGAAACTGCCAGTAAATAATAAACAGTACCTCCATTTCTTATTACCTCATACTGTATCTTCTTAAACGGCTTAGGTTCACCCTTAATACAACTCTGTGGCTCCAGTGAAAAACAATACAAGTACCATAAAACTTCTATGAAACCTTTACCGCTCCTCATCATGGCCTATTATTCAAATCTGAGAAAATAATATGAAGTGTCATATCATTTTTAGGGTTCCGTAGTCAACTAGGAACCCTTATAGTTTCGCCATGTCTGCCCGTCCGTCCGTCCGTCCGTCCGTCCGCGGATAATCTCAGTGACCGTTAGCACTAGAAAGCTGAAATTTGGTACTAATATGTATATCAATCACGCCGACAAAGTGGTAAAATAAAAAGTGAAATTTTTTTTTTTATTAGGGTACCTCCCCTATACGTAAAGTGGGGAGTGATTTTTTTTTTCATTTCAACCCTAACGTGTGATATATTATTGGATAGGTATTTAAAAATGAATTGGGGTTTCCTAAAATTATTTTTCGATAATGTAAATATTTTCGGAAATAATCGCTCCAGAAGTAAAAAAATATGCGTCCCCCCCCCTCTAACTTTTGAACCATAAGTTTTAAAAATATGAAAAAAATCTCAAAAGTAGAACTTTATAAAAACTTTCTTGGAAAATTATATTGAACTTGATAGGATGAATAGTTTTTGAAAAAAAAATACAAAATAATTTCTGAACTAAGTTTGTAATTTAACCGTATAAGGAGGTGTTTATTGTACCTGTAATTTCTACAAAATTACAATGAAATGACGTGCTTTCAAATAAAGTAAAAACGGTGAAAATCGGTTCACGCAATAAAGAATTATCCCATAAAAATCATCTTCCATACTTTATGCTCGCGCGCAATAGTTTACTCAATTTGCCGATAGATGTCGCTGTACATGGAACTCTCATATCATATCCTACATGGCGGTGTTATTAACTCTTAAGTGGGGACACTTACTGTGACGGACGGAAAACTACGGAACCCTACAGTGAGCGTGGCCCGACACGCTCTTGGCCGGTTTTTATTACTAGCTATCATCGAATCAATTTAATTTATATTTGAACATTATAAAACTCAGACTAACGATTATACGCCTATATTATACATAAGGCTTTATACAATCTCACCTTACATGAACTACTTTTATAAATTTATACCTTTTCCTCATGTGCAGTATTTATCATTAACTAGTCTTTGGTGCACATAATAAAATTATACCTTTGTCAGTCTTCATTGTTAACTAGTCTTCGGTGCACATAATAAAATTATACCTTGTCAGTCTTCATTGTTAACTATTCTTTGGTACACATAATAAAATTATACCTTTGTCAGACTTCATTATTAACTAGTCTTTGGAACACATAATAAAATGATACCCTTGTCTCATTTGTCAGTCTTCATTGTTAACTGGTCTTTGAGACGCATAATAATAACCATATCTTGCTTGTTTTTACTTCCTCTTGTATGGACTTCATATTATAAAATCAAGCAGCTATTAACATAATGCTTGTATCATTTGCATAAAACAACATTGCCTTACAGATATTTTATCTGTGAACATCTGTGAACATAATATAAGCACACACACAAAACAATAAGAAACAAAAGGTCTTTATTGTAAACTTGTCTCTGGTATGCATAACAAATATCACCAGTAGATTTTGTCTTTACCTCCTCTTGTGTGAACTTCATATTGTAAAACCAATTATCTATTAACATTTTTTGTATCATTTGAAGAAATCACAAATGTTAACACACACACAACACAACATTAACACACACACAACACAAAACAATAAGACACAGTGAGTTACTCCATATTTTACATACTGTATTGCCAGTCTTTATTATCAACTTGTCTCTCGTATGCATAACAAATATCACTTCATTTTGTTTTTATCCCATCTTGTTTGCTCTTCATATTTTAACACCAAGTAGCTATGAGCTTGTATAGTTGCACATATCCAATATTGTATCACACATTTTATCTGTGAACATATTAATAAACACACACACACAAAACAATAAGTAACAGTTAATCACCACTCCATATTTTACATACTGTATTGCCAATCTTTATTATCAACTCGTCTCTAATATGCATATCACATTTTCATTTTGTTTTTATCCCAACTTATGTGCACTTCACATTATAAAACCAAACCGCTATCAACATTGTTTGTATTATTTGAAGAAATCACAAGTATTTTATCTATGAAGATCTGTGAACATAGTATAAAAACACAGACAACACAAATCAAAAAGAAACAGTGAGTCACCACTCCATATTTTACAGACTGTATTGCCAGTCTTTATTATCAACTTGTCTCTGGTAAGCATAACAAATATCACAACTTCATTTTGTTTTCATCCAACTTGTGTGCAGGTGCACTTCATATTATAAAATCAAGCAGCTATTAACATGCTTGTATAGTTGCAGACATCCAATATTTTATCACAATTATTTAATCTGTGAACATATTAATAAAAACACACACAACACAGCAATAAGAAACAGTATAATTCCATTCTTTACATAGGTACACTGTACCTCACCTTCCCATCATACTACTGTTATTCAAATAAAAGACAATGTGTTGTAGCTACTTTTAGCAATAATCATCATCATCATCATTATACCAACTGAAACTTGGAAGGTTATGTGATGCTATTACAATTTAAAATTCTATCAAAATAAAGATTACTAGTAGATTCTACTTAATTTACTTTTCACAAACTTTACTCCCATCATAAAATTAATTATTTCTATTTTTATTTTTGCTTGAAACAAGTTTAGAGCAGGAATCACATCCATTGACCATCACCAGAAGTTAATTATATATATAAATATTTGACTATTAAGCTTTGATAAATATAAAGGGAATAGATATGGTACAGTCAGGTGCAAAAATACGTATCGAAAAAATCGTCTCATAAATGGTACTACGCACTTATTATAACGGAATAATATACTATGGGATATATTTTTGAGTAAGATGAGTACACCCATATTTTTACACTTGACTGTACCAGGCGCACGATCGTGTGCCATCAAATATAGGTTCCGGCGCCTATATTGAATCAGTCGTGTCATGGCCGCCGAAGAGCGTGCTTTCAAGAATAACGACTAAAATACCCGTAAATCATGCCAAATTGTGCCTTTTTTTAATGCTTTAATAGCTCAAAACATAAAAACAAAGCTCACGGAATAACTTTTCATTTCGTAAGTAGTGTTTTAAATACGCAAACATATTTTTTATCAAAATTTATCAAAAACCATTTTTGTTATTGAGTAAGCGACAGCTAAATAGGCAGTACCCACGCGTGAAACACGTATGTCCGAGTGTCATGCCCCTTTGGGTAGCGTTAGCAAATAATATGCTGATAAAAATGCATTTTTATTTCTGTTCTGTTCTCCTAGTGCTTGAAACCGTTACCAAGCTAAACGTATGGTCAAATTATTATTATGGTTATATCATTTTTTTTATTTATACTTCTAAACTAGAGCCTGTTGCATGACAACTTGTGAATTGTAATATTTGCTGAATGTAGGGTTCCGTAGTTTTTGCCGTCACAATACACCCAATCAAAATGTATTTTTTATAGGATATTTTACGTCCTTTTACTATGAATATACAACTTTTTGAAATAACTCAAAAATCGCTCAAATAACTCAATAGTTTTTCAATATAGTTTTCATTGAAAGTAATTATTAGGCCTCAAGCTCTTGAATTTTCCCATATTCAAAAGTTAGAAGGATTTTTGGGGCCATTATATCCGCGAAAGTTTCAATCGGGACGCGATGACCTTTTTTTTTTAATTAATTAAATCGCTGCCGTTCCTCAGGCCGGCAAGGCGGCGGAGAGGCAGCTGACCTTCACGAGGCTTCATTAAACATCACCCTTAACCACTTGACAAGTTATCGCCTGGGACGCGATGACCAACAAAATTTGTTCCTGGCTTACGGTCTATAGATACTTATTACTTAAGCCTAATAGGTATTATAAATTATTTTTTTACTTGAAACATCTGTAAATGAGAAAACATGCATACCTATAGTTTTCTAGTCTAGACATAAATTTCGATTTTACATGTCAAAACCTTTTAAGCAATTATCTTTAATAACAGATACTAGAGAATAAATACGTTTAAGAAAATATAATTCGTCAGGTGACAACCAACAGTCAGTAATTGCAATAAAATTATTAAACTAAAATCAACCTTGTTTTGTTACTAATATGGTTCATTACGGCTATAAACTTGTGGTAGTAATTAGTGAGTTTTGGGTGTTACCCGATTAATGTAAGCAATTATCTTTAATACCCGATAATGAAAACGTTTCTAGAAAGTATATTACTTAAATTCCTAACAGTTTTATTTGCTCTTGCTCATTTAGCCGTGAACACAGTGAATCCTCCTTTTTTGTAAAGGGTCGGCAACGCGCATGTGACACCTCTGGAGTTGCAGGCGTCCATAGGCTACGGGTAGCTGCTTGCCATCAGGCGGGCCGTATGCTTGTTTGCCACCGTCGTGGTATTAAAAAGTTTTATTTGCTAACGCTACCTAAGAAATTAGGCACCTAGCGCTGATTCCCGAGAATTACAACGCATTCAGGATAAGTAAATCTTTTTTACCATTATAACTATGCACAATCGGAGGTCACACCTTTACATTGGTTTTTTTTGGGTCGTGCGCGAGGTAGGCGATGGAAATTAAAGTACTACGGATCATTCGCCGTTTCTGCGTAGTGCAATATAACCGTCGCTTACCACACGCGTCTCTTTTGACAAACCATTATTGCATTAAAATAAGAAACCTCTAGATCCGTAACAACTACGCGAAATTGTTGATGCCTTTATACTGGTTTTTTGAAACGATCGTTCGTTACCTATTTCGTTGAACACTGGAATATTCGACTAGAGCACTAGAAGTTTAGAACTAGAGATTTATTCATATTTTAAAAATATAGTATGCTATTGACTCAACATGTAATTTTCTATCTCGGTCCATCTTGCCCGCTTTCATATTGATGCGACAAGGACTTACTACGATTAATATCAATTCAATATTTTAACTGACTCTCTTTTTACTTCTATACGTCATTGTTAGAAACATGACGATCTTGTCTACACTACTGTAAATTATATTAGTTGGTGTCTGTCACACTTTGTGCAATGCGCAAAATATGGAAGTCTCGCTTACACGCCCGTGTTAAGTATATTGGTGTATCTCTTTTACCCCTGTTGCACATGTACATTAAAGCATTTATAGCAGTGTGTAAGCATTTACAAGTGTGTGGGTGCCGGAACACATTTCAGTTTTGTCAGCTATGAACGTCAGGTATCTTCCTCTTTTTACTTTAATCAAAGCTATTAAGTATGAATTTCAATACTTGCGTTATGGTTGATCATGTTGAGTGGTCAGTTATTACTCCGGTCACTCCGCTGAACTTCAGCAAACCCTTATTAATGCTAAGTATGGACCTTATTGTATTTGCTCGGTTTCTTGTCATTTATGTATTTCTAGACTTTTAGTAAAGGACACAGCAAACATAGAATTTCAGTCAGTGCATTTATGACCGATGACTGGATGATGGGTGAATATCCGGGTCCAATATCTTTCTATCTTAGGTTTGTTGTAATCTCTTATCTGAAACTTAAACACAAACACACCACACACCAAGCCAACATTTATAGGTATTATTATTAGCACAAATATTTCAATGTACATGTTTTATGCTACCTTACCCGTTTGTTAGGTATAGTACCTACATCTAAAAACACACCAAGGAACATTCAGATCATACCAAAATATGTGCAAACCAACCACAAAACTCATGATCAAATTCAAATGGCATCCATTATGTGTAAGTTATAGATGCGTACTCGTATATATTTCTATAACTCAAATCTGTGGTATAGTATAGTTGTATGGGAATTCAACATACCTGTATTGCATTTGTATCAAAACCCTTTTGTCACTGTAGGGCATCAACGGCTATCATAATTACTTACAGCTTACATTGCTTCGGATTAGCGGACTTACCGGTAATATTATAATTAATTACCTACGACTTTCATCTTGTCGACACTACATACGCATTTAACCAAAGAACTTATGCGACTGCGTATTTCGTTTCACTTCTTATGTACGCTCGTACATAATGCATTGTAATAAACAATTACTTCCGCGATCCAAAACTCTGTGCATTTTACTTGCTACCAAAGCGCGCGTCTATTGCGACTTTGCGACAATGGCGCTCTTTACGATTTCGTACGAGAATTCACTTATTTCATAAAAATTACTTGTGGACATGAGTTAATTCATATCTCGCATCTGAAGTATTAACAGTAAAAGCACCGAGTCTTGGATATTTGATTTATTTATACATTAAGTACACGACAACGCTCAAGGCAACGCTAAAGATGGCGCGGGAATCTCTCTTGATCGTTCGGTCCAATGACAGGTGAGCTGTCATCTCGGCGATGTTCCAAAACCTGGCTAACACTACTTAGGTACATAGCATTGGTAGACCGATTGGCAAGGACACCCATTTCGAACGCGCTACAGTCCTACGACTAGGTACTTTTGACATGCATCAACGTCTGGTGAGATCAAATTTAATTAACTTTATACATAGATCGATAGTGAAGCCTATACCAATATGTATTTATTACCTTTTGATATTAACGCATGATTTACGAAATATAATTTTTAGTAGTAGTATGTATAATACTTTATTGTACAACAAAAAAATATACAACAGAAAGAATTCATAATATCTATACAAAGGCGCACTAATCCTTTAAGGGATCTCTTCCAGTCAACCTTTGAGCAGTTGAGAGAGAATTGGAACTGGTAGACATACCTGGCTGTACAAAACGGCAATAAATAAAATAATAATAAAATAATTATATACGTAAATATCAAGAGTTAAACATTGTAATCTATCATATAATTTTTACGTTTATATTTGTCATTATACTCATTATGTATGGAATCGTAAACATACACAATTACAAATACCTTAATATTATTATGTATTGGTGTACCAATTATGTTTATCCTTTGTTCTACCCCAAATTGGACCGTGTCGGTGTATTACGATTATTTTATTTTCATCATGATCGTCAAGTCTTGCCAATTGTAATGATTAATAGGTACATTGATTAAACTCAAAGAACTGCATAAGGTGCATTCGGGTTATTTCGTAATTCGGGAAATTTCGTAATTCGGGGAATTCCGAAAACCACAAATGTCTACTAAACGCGGCATTTTAATGCGCGCTAGCAACAGTCCTCTTGACGCTCATTTAACTGCCCCCCCGCATCCGTCAGCTCGCAACGCCATCGATGGAATCACGTGAGTTGCGCGCCATTTTTGTGAGCGAGTGCTATTTTCCGCGTTTTTGATCTTTCGGAATTAGCCGCACATCAGTAAATCGGAAGTAAATGGTTTTAATCCTTTTGTATTTAATAGATTTTCGATTTTAATGACTATTCAATGCACTAAAAACCTTCTAGTTTGAAAATTTTGAATTTTTCGGATTAAACCGCACTGGGGAATTCCGAATCAAAGAGTGTTTCGGAATTACCCGACTTTATTACTCCATAGTATTAGCCAATGGTTCTCAAACAAACAATTGTACTATACTATGAATATGAATTTTCGTAAATATTCTAGCCTGTTAGTAGTTCACTATTTATAAGCATACCTGTGCTAACTCGGGTCTAGTTCTAGGGATTTGATATCGATAAAAAAGATATCGATTTATATTAATACATATGCTAATTGAAAATCCTCGATTACTAACTATAACAAAGATAGAGTTAAGAGGCTCTATCTATATATAATAAAATTATGCGGATGTCATTTCAATAAAAAATAAGACAATTTTCTGTCAGTATCATTCGTATGTAATATTCCGCTACGATTGCTACGAAGAAAATAAATAATATTTATTTATGTTGACTAAGATCTAGATGTTGACAGTAACATCAATATAAAAATTTGCTACATCACTTTAGTACTGGTGCTCCAAATCAAAAATTCACTAATGTTTCCGGTGTCTGTATGTGATGAAGAACAAGCATTCTAATTTTCAAGCGGTTGTCTGACATTTTTTTTCTTCGCTCTCGTACAGGGCGCCAGTCCAACCAGGAGGGATGGCATTAAAATTTTGTTATATAACCGGCATTCATTTTTTCAGGCAACCGCTGTTTCAATCGGTTGCCTCGCGATAATTATTTTTTGCAATGCATGTATGCAACTGTACGTAATTAGGCCTTAAAACAATCGTGTGATCTTATTATAAAACTCGCCTGCGGCTCTTTTCATAAAACTACACTCGTATTTTAAGGACCCTTATTACGTAACAGTTGCATAAACTACTATTGTGATACTTATATCATTAAATTTTGAGAACCACTAACTTCATGTCGGATAATTCCGAACTAAAAGTTTGTTAAACACCTGTTTAGGTACTTCAATCGAAAAAAAAAGAGAGGGAGGGTAAATCTGATTGAAAAGCGAATATGTGCTTTATGTTTCAAGCAAATATAACGTAATTTAATTGTATTCGGATTTACCCGAGCTAATTCGGAATTGCACTTTTATAACTAAAATAAATTATAGATTTGTAACACATATATCTAATAAATCCAAAGTTATTTATGAAAGTTCGTGTCAATGAATACACGATTACTACATCCAGTAAATACATTTTTCATTAAAGGTCATGCTATATTTAAGTAATTACTGCTATGGTTAGATAGTATAACACAAAACAACTAACTATTGAAAATAGGTAGTAAAACCTCATTCAATAATAGTGAAAATAGACTTTCTTGTATCGAATTAAGGCGGTCGTCACACTGCTCCGCATCTCGCAGCGACGTCCGTTGATGCGTTTTTAGCTTTGTATGTAGAATCTTGATTTTGTATAGAAAAGTCGCATGGTACGACACACTGGCTCCGCCTCAACGCGCGGAGGAGCGAGACGCACGACGACTCGCGCGCTCGGACGGAGACGCGGTGCGTGCCGCAGGGTATGTCACACCGAGCTACGCAGTGCCGTACGGATTTTAGTGCAAGAAAGGACGTAGGCGCAATGGATATCGATGTCTATAAGTTTATTTTTGAAATTGAAAGTCGTTCGTTTAATCATAATCTAGGAATTCTTATAAAAGTATAATTGAAGATTGAAGTACTTAGTAGATTATTACTTACTTGAATGTAAGCCAAGGCTTTTCTTCCGCTGTAATAGAACGTCGAAAATTTGTGTCCGCGCCAGTAATAATCACTCCAATTTTGCTTAGCAAATAATCAAATGACGCGGTTGACATACGGGTGCAATTAAAAAAAAATCTTCGTGTTGCGCCAAATCTTGGTAATCTCTAGCAAAAGACCCATATATAGGTCTGGTTTGTAAATAGGGTTGTACCCAGTATCTTCTGCGTTTTATGACTCGATTGTACAAAAACCAAACTGAAAGTATCACCGCAGCGTTCTGAATAAGTTCCATTTTATAGACAAATAGGAACTATTTTCACCTTAACGTTCGAATGTGAAATGAAAGCGAGACGGAAGTAACGCGGGACGTCGCGCATCGCAGCTCTGGACGGAGATGCGGAGAAAACTCGGACGTTGGTGCGTTGTCTCCGCATGCGAGTCCGTTGCTCCGCGTCTCGCAACGAGATGCGGCGGCAGTGTGACAACCGCCTTAGGAGTTATGCTGATATAACTAAAATGATACTCGATGGGTCCGCTTACCCTATATTAGTGACTAGTGATGATTATAAGTAGGTATGGCAAAACGGTGAAATATATTGTAGTGACCGCAATAGCTGCAGTAACTGGATACATTTTTATAAAATGTTACCTTGTTTTTCTGTTCTTATGAGGCAGCTTATAGACTACGTTCTGCTAAGTATGATATGTAATGTAGCCTACTCGGGTAGCTAAAGGTACCTTTTTACAATGTACGTAGTGTACGTACCTAACTAGGGTAGTTACTAGTTCTTTTGATTGCCTGAGAAAGTTTCAATAAATTTAACTCGCTTTATAAGATTTTTAGGGTTCTATTTGATGTGTAAAAATGCAGAATGATATTCCTATTATCACAAAAACAATCAAGCTATTACGCTTAGTTTTAATTTAAGAAACTCTAAACTATTGAGTTAAGTAGAAGTGCTACGTAGGATATGTATAAGACAAAAATCGTCTAAACTACCTTGGTAGCGGATATAAATAATGTCCGTAAGTTAATCTGCAATTTATTACAATCTATTAGAATGACGTTTTATTTCAAACCAAATTATTATGATATGGCGTGCTGAATTATGGTTTAATAATTTATTTCTCCAAAAGAGTATTACAATTTTCTTATCTAGTCAAATACATCTTATTTTAATATAACAATATACGAATAGTCATTTAAACAGAGAAATATAAGCAATTCTTATTATTCTACATAAAAGTGGGTATCTCGTGCTCATCAGCCAATACGTTAGCATAAGCAAAGTGATTGTCACCGCGCGATTGCGGGCGGCCCAACGTACCACAAAATCCAGCGCGTAAAGCGGCCGAGACATGGAACAAACTAAGTGTAGCAGATAGGCGCGCCTATATTGGTTCGTCTGAACGTTAAACCATACATTAAAGGATAACAATAAAGTTATGAATTGTCAATAAAACTTGTCAATAATAAAATACTACACTAGCGTATGGATATAAGTACTAATGCTTATTTTGAATATTGCCGATAATGCTGTTTGTATATAAACTGTACCTCGTCAACATCGTCTCTTAAATATGTCGACCGTTCAGGTACTTAGAGAAAGTAATGTATAACGTTAATCAAAAATTGACATTCCTAAGTAGTGTGTTTAATATTGATTATGAAAATAAAAATAAGAGAAATATATGCTATTTATAAGCATATAGAATGAATAAGATAAAGAGTGGATTTTAGTCGGTTGGCCGAACGGATATCTCTAATGAAGTAATGACACTATTGTTTTTATACATTCTAAACAATTACATATATATTTACGGTATATAAGTAACATAGTATAAGCTTGTGAAAGTTGCTACTTCATTATAATAACTGGAATAGAGTACCTACTAGGTACCTACTTTTAATTGCAACTCACAGGCACTACTGAAGATGAGTTACACTATGTAAACACATGATAAGCTCAAACACTAACTTTCGCAGTAGTTTTTTAAATGTTTTGTCAGGGCATAGAAGACTAACAGAGGAGAACTTTATGCTATACCATTGCTGCCCAAGGTTTAGACAAGACTCATATTGAAACATGGTACTGGAATTATTGATTGCCACAACTACGCTGGTATTACATATAAGAATAATATTGTTAAGAATTAAATAGGTAATAATATGACCTCTCGTTCGCCTAGCTGTTGTATTAAGGGCGACTCTCATACTTTCCAAATAAATTAAGTAATACTGCGTTTAATTATAGTAATGGTATTTACATTTTTATTACTATGCTGCATGCTATTTTGGTCATTGCATGCGAAAGATCGAGCATAATTAAGTGATCAAATAATATGCATACGTATCAAACAGTGGTCGTTATTCAACATATTTTTGGGATAGGTAATCCGTTATTGTCAGAAATTACGTGAATTTAAACCATCACTATGAAATAAAGTTCAAATAATGGAGGGAAATAGGTTGCCTCTGCGTTATAAAGGCTTAAATATAATTGACCTTTTTCTTGTCCGAAACTCTTGGATACTTACTTACACATGAATTAAAGTCAGTTTGCAATTGACAGATGAGTTTTGTACATTTGAATATCTACCTTGTTATCATGAACATAAAGTTAACTTTACAAGCATCACACCATTTGGTGCCGTGTTTTGAATAATATATGGACTTTATTTTCTTTGTGTTAAGGTAGAATATCAAATAGATAAGGTTACCTGTCAAGTTCAAACTTACTTTGAACGTATTGTACTTATAGTCGGTGGTGCACACGACAACAAAAGTCATTATACGGATTTTAGTGATCATGGGATCTCCTTTTGCATAGTGAGACTTTAGGACCCATAGGCCATTTTAGGAAGCAGAGCCACCTAAATTTATGGTGCGGTGGGGGTAAAAAGGGGGGGTTACAATTTTCGCGACACATAGATTGAAAACTATAAGTCTTAGCAACATACTTTAAAGGCAAGAATTGTAGAGAATTTCATGAAGAATATTTCCTTCATTGAAAGTTTTGTGGTAACTTCAACCGTTTTTGTAAAAAAAATATGAATGTTCCTACTTTTGTGGGAAGTGGGGAAAATAATTGTTATATTTGTAACACATTATAGTACAGAGTTTAGATTTGGCTTGAAAGTCTCGTATCCAGGCCATAAATAAAATAAGTAAAATAATTATTTTCTGTTTTGACTAGATACTATTAAAATATTATTACTGGTATGGTATTTATGGTATACCATGTATATTTGAGTAAGGTAAATACCCCGTTTCGAATAATAGTTAAATTAGTATATTATACGCCGTATATTAAACGGTTTAATTGAAAATAATGATGCAGGTAATGTACTCAAGGCTAAAATAATCGATAGGTCCTAGGTACCGTTAGCGTAGCGTACCTAACCTAAGTTATAATATAATGATATTAGGCGTTGTCCGTTGATAAAAGATTCAAGCGCCCCACAATTTTAGTTTTTTGTCTTTTCAATGCTTTAGCTACATTGATGAGAAGATTGGTGTGATGACTGGTACCTAGAACCTACCGAATTATTTTTATAGCTTTTTGAACATTATCTATAGCATTGTTTATTTTTAATATAAGCTATTGAATTTACCTAAACAATATTTATTTTCTTTTCAAGTTGTTATGTTAATAAAACTGTCTAAACTGCGCTTACTTTATGATCCGCAATGCACTGTGTTCTACTAGTAAATCCATTTCATTTTTACTTGATAGAGGGGGTTGTTAAGAAATATGTAATACGCGGCATTCTGTAGCGGCAGCCATCTTAGATTTACAATGATACTGAATCTATTAAAATGTAATTGACATCAGAACTTAAGGTGTGCACCAGATATCGGATCAATTTGTCAACAGGACGAGGGTAACATTTGAACCACAAAATTATGGAGATGTGGGATGAAACATATAGATATGCAGACTTGCATTTAGTTATGTAAACATTAGTTATAATAAATTAACAAAATTTCAAATAAGTTTGTGTAATGTCTAAGTAGGTATAACACAAAATTGTTATTTTTATTTTAGAGCGCACTATTCGCCAACAGACTGTCCTTAGTTGAAGATGTATACCTACCACTTAAGTCTCTAAAAAAATGAACGGGCCCTTATTGATAATCCCCAAAGATGTACATTTCACTTGAAAACGTCACTAGATAACAGGGACCGGACAACTCCTCTATTCAATAGGGTAACCCTATTATTTGGTTACAAAATTATATGGTTACCCTATATTCAATGTTATGTCCCTGTCTAATGTCTTAGCAATAGAGATGAAATTAGCTTGATACGAGGGGCGTCTGATAAGTCCTAAGCCTATGGTAGAAAAAAACGATATATAAATAATAACTTATGTTTATTTTTCAATATAATCTCCCTCTAATTCAATGCATTTTTTACATTTTTTATACAATGCTTTTAGGCCGTTAAAAAAATATTCTTTAGATTGGCCTTCAAAATGCTCCTGTACAGCCGGGACTTAAACATGTTAATTTTCCTTGTCTAAGCCAAACAACGCCTCTATTCAACATTTATCCTTCACCTCATACCTACCGTACAGACGGGTTCTAAAATATCAACACGACCAATTGGACAAAAATATGACAAATATGTGTAGGTACACGACCCATACAAGTTGGGTTGTGTTCACATATTTTTGTCCAATCCAATTGGTCGCAAACACATACATACAAATATTATCAAGGCTGTCTGTATACCCTACAAAAGTAACCGACGGCCAGACAGTGTTAGGTATTATTAGTTTTTTTAAATGGGATAGGTAATATACCTACCTACCGGCTAAAATTGATTAATTTACATCCAAGTAACAGTAAACTAATTAGTCAGCGAGTCAACCTTTGATCTGTGTATATGTAGTTTAATATGACAAAGTGAATTCTTAATAACATCTTCTATTCCAGCCGTACCTTCCTTCAAAACATAATCAGTCATGTCATGCGATTAAGATCCTTAATTAGTTAGCTTTACGGTCGCTTTTAACGGCATTATCTAATCCGTAATGGGAAGATCTAAATATAACCGGAAATGCGCACGCTCATATAAATCTTTCACATGTGTCGATCTCACACCAAAAATATACTAAGAGAAGAATTCCATTCAAATCTGTAACAAAACATATGGCATGCTATTTGAAACGCCTTACTCGTGAGAGCATACTTTTTAATAATTCAATGAGAAGTTGAAGCCAAAAACGTATGTAAATGGAATGAGATCATTGTCTGTCCATTCGTATGGTAATATATGTAGCCTTCACATTTTGGCGCTAAACCCAAGTCCCGTTTTGTCCCTTCATCTCTTCATCACTGCCAAATCGCTTTCCCCGTTACTCTTTCTTTAAATTACTGAACAGAAAATAATCGCTAGGGGCTAAGTCTGGACTGTAGGGTGGGTGGTCGATTTCATCGAAGCCAATTTCCTTCAGAGCCTGCCTCGCAACCCGGGCGGTGTGAACGGATGCATTGTCTTGCAAAAACAAAATGCGTTTCCTTAGTTTGCCCCTCCTTTTCTCAACTACCGCTTCTCGCACTTGTCTCAATAGATTGGCATAATAAAGTGCATTTATTGTAGAACCTTTGGCCAAATAATCTATTAAGAGAATGTCATCACAGTCCCAAAACACAGTGGCCATTAACTTAGATGCCGATTTTTGCACTTTAAACTTCTTCGGTGGTCTTTCACCCTTTTCAATCCACTGCATGGATTCAGACTTACACTCCGGATCATACTGCCTGGTCCATGTTTCATCAACAGTTACTATTCGGGAGCAAACTTCATCTATACCATCTCCGCACAGATCTAAAAACGCCTGGGAAGTTTCAACACGACGTTCTTTATCGAACGCCGTCATCATTTTTGGTACCCAGCAAGCACTGACCTTAGTCATGTTCAAATGTTCATGTAAAATCTCCCCAACCCGTTCTTTACTAATGCCTACAGTATCAGCTATTTTCCAAGCCTTAACTCTCCGGTCTTCTAATACCAATTTTCTGACTTTTCTTACATTTTCCTCAGTCACCACCGATATTGGCCTCCCTGAACGGGGATCGTCTTCAATCGACTCCCTATCTAGTTTAAATAAGCGACTCCACTTTTTGACCGTAGCATAGGAAGGCCCAGAGGCACCATAAATACTAGCCATTTCTTCAAAAATACATTGCGGTGATTTAGAACATTTTGTAAGGAACTTAATTACAGCACGGTGCTCAATTTTCGTTATATTTGTTGATAATTCAGACATGGTGAACTTTGCCGTTGAATATCTCAAGAAAATTTTAAAAAATATGACATGATTTTGTATTTAATAATTTGTTTTTAAATGGCCTTTCTAGTGGCCAGTACCATAAACGCATATACGACCTCGAAATACCATAGGCTTAGGACTTATCAGCCGCCCCTCGTAGGCAAGGTAAATAATAGCGTTTAAAATGGTTGATGTCCATTTAGTTGTGAAAGGTATAACTAGGCAAGCATTAGAGCTCAAACCACATCGTTTTTCCTACATAATTAGATTGTGGTTGATAACAGGCCTATTAATATCATTTTTTATCGTTAAAGATATAATAACCAATATAGGACTTATATATTTTTTATAAAGGGGAATAACAGGACTTTATCATGAAAATATACTTTTCATGTTACGACAATAAATAAAAAAAATATAGGCATTTATTCAAAAAAATATCAAACATTGATTTCATATTTTTTATGTTTTCTCAGTTTTCTTATATGAAAAGGTATAAATAAAATACCAAAAATGAATTCGGCATCCTTGTTTTATACGAAAATGATATCAAACTTGACTATATAGCTTTATTTTATTTTTAATTAATTATGGGGGGCACCCCCCACTTCGTCAAAAATTTGCATCAGAAATTTGATTGGCTCCCCTTCTTAAATTAATCTTAGAGCCTAAAGGATTAGCTCTGCAAATGGAAATTCCATCATCATCATTTTCCGTATAAATAAGTGTACACCACCGACTATTAATTTTGTCTTTGAAATGTGGATGCTCAGAAATATCTATACGAATTTTTCACAAATTAGATCTGCTGAAAGTTGAATTATATATTTTAACCGTGTCTGTCACTTTAATATTTAAAGAAATATAAATCAGCAAGTATAATTTAACTGAAATATTCTGCATAATGCAGTGATCAGTAAATCAGCAAGTATAATTTAACTGAAATATGCTTCATATTGCAGTGAGCAGTAAATCAGCAAGTATAATTTAACTGAAATACGCTGCGTGAATACAACCAAATGGGACTTACAAATTGTGGATTGCTGTTACAACCGTGAAGGATGCCGAAATGCAAGCAGTACTCACATGGTGAAGGATGCTGAACCATAAGCGGTGCTCACTGTCATTTAGTGGATTGCTGCTGTTACAACCGTGAAAGATGCCGAAATGCAAGCAGTACTCACATAGTGAAGGATGCTGAAGCATAAGCGGTACTCACTATCATTTAGTGGATTGCTGCTGTTACAACCGTGAAGGATGCCGAAATGCAAGCAGTACTCACATAGTGAAGGATGCTGAAGCATAAGCGGTATTCACTATCATTTAGTGGATTGCTGCTGTTACAACCGTGAAGGATGCCGAAATGCAAGCAGTACTCACATAAGGTAAATGTACGTTTCCACGAACGCATAAGACCTGGATGTACGTTTCATTTTTTTATAAAGTCTGGCATTTTCATACGGTTATTGTCAATACTATACTGGTAACTTAAATACATTTGTAATCATTTTATTGCACTTAGAAATTATTTGTAAGGTTAGACATATTAAAAAAATATTTTCAAAGTTTTTTAGACCGCCTTACTTGATTTGTACCATTAAGCGAACTAAGATACATGATTTGCATATATTACCGAATCCGGTGACCACTTTACTTAACTAGAAGAAAAATGTATGGGAATATGGTGTTGAGCGATTCTCAAACTTAAACTGTCTCACTGTTTAGATAATGTCATCTAACTGCGCTATATTTTGCGTTTCCATACATTACTGAATTACTTCATACAAAACAAAAGTAACCTTATTTTTTTATATTTATTCAAAATACCTAACCATTATTTTTATATATTACATCAACATCATTGTCGTTTTTTGGGATGTTTACTTAATAGAATTTTTTACAATATTAATTTAAAAGTTAAATTTTATCTAAAAATATAAAAAATACAATTTAATATTTTATTTTATTATTGTAAATTTTCTCTTTATACAAAACGACCTATCAACAGCAGGCCCTTGAACATGTTTAAATGTTTAGAAGCGCTGGCCTTTATAAAAAGGCAGAAAAAATAATACATTTTAATGTCGACCTAGCTGTGAGAGAAATAAGGATGATATTTTAATGTCTATCGAATACAAACGAAGCCGAGGCAGATAAGAATTCGGTAGCAGAGACTATGGGCACGATTTACCAAACGCGCGTTCGGTTAATAAACCATGCAAAATATGTGGAACCTAATACGCGAACAAATGTTGAAAATAGTACCTAAATTGCAACAATTGTGACATAACCACAAATTTAACATTGAAACTAATAATTAGAAGGATTACGAATTCGTTCATGTATTTAGTCTTCACTAATATTGCCGTAAAATAACTATAAAAAAATATTAAAGATAGCTTTGTCGAAAGGCTTATTTTTAACTCAAAAAGTCCTAAAACTATAAGATTTCAAACGCGGACTTACTACAGTCTTTACTGTCTACAGATGTTCGGTAAATGCTCATAAAATTACAAATACTTTTATATTAGTAACCTCTATAAGCGCTCTTGGGGTGAATTCAACTTTTGAATATATTTTTAAAGAATCATTAGAAGATGACAAAACTGTGGTAGAGACTTCATTTCCTTATCTCGAAGCACAAAACTTTGAAGCTGATAAATAAAATTCTTATGATATAAGAATATATACACCTTTTCACCCCCTGTATCTTTACATCTGTAAGACTTAGAGATGTATTGTGTATGGAAATATTGTAGACAATTTTATGTTCTTCATACGTTGCATAGACATTTTAGGCATACTGATAACCGTTTAAGCGCCAAGGTTCAAAAACGGACTTATGGCACGTTTAAACGAAGATGGCGGCCAACGCACCCCCCCCCCCTCAAAGTCTCAAATCTAGTATTTTAATAACCACCCTATAGCCTACCAATAACCATTAAAACATTTTCTACTCCACCTTTTGTAAGGCAAATGCTCCAATTATTGCGTTATCGCCATATTCATGGATTTATATAATTCTTCAGATGGAGTACTGCTAACAACATTTTGTGATTTCATAATGAGCCAGTGTCATCGTGGTTACGCACTACACACACATACGCACGGCAATAATGAGCCGCTCCCCCGACAGTCGTGTCCAAACGTCCATGCAGTCAAGTGCTGTTAAAAAATTATTAAAATATGCCGTCGTGCGTTATCAAATGCTGTAGAAATGCCACCGTTCGAAAGAAAAAAACAGATGGGGTAACTTTTCACCGTTAAGTAAACAATTCATTGCGTAATCATATTAAGAATCAGTAAATTCGTAAACTATTAACTTCACGGTAGCGGTGTTGCCAGGTGGTTGAATAGGGAAACTTCCCGAACGTAAGGGGGTCTATAATCGCCGCGATACGTTGTCAATACGATATTGACGTCCCCACTCCCAACTAGACTTTTTATTTCACGCACGGTTTCAACGAATATTAACGTTAACTAATTAATAATTAATAACTTTTATGCTTTTGTGAGCAAATTATATTCTTTAACCGATTGTGTTGATCGATCGAGGAGCATTTTTAACCAACTTCAAAAAAAGTAGGTTCTCAGTTTGACTCGTATGTTTGTGTATGTATGTATGTTTGTTCGCGATTATCTCGCGTTATTGGGACGACAACAGAGGCCACCACACTCAACAGTAGACCTGTACTTTTAATAAATAGTAAATTTAGATTTTTTTAAATTTGACCTTTTAGTCGCCTCTTCAGTATATTTCATCAAATTTATTAAAACAGCTGCTTATTAATTCTATTTAACCATATTGTAGTGTATAGTTGTCTCGAGTACATATAGCAGTAGGCTCCCGACCGTGACAGAGGGCGGACGTGCGGTATGTATTGACGAGCCAACCGGAAATAAGAGGAAAAGTCAAGGACATTACAGGTGGCGACGAGGATCAAAGTGAGTAGCACCAAAATAAACGTGTATTCGAAAAAATAAAATTATAAAATCGAATAATAACGGACTATGATACACCGTTCGTGTGTCAACAAGTTTTTCGTTACGCGCCATTCAAAGGTGAAATACGGTACGTAATTATAACTTTAACTTAACGTAGGCAAGTCATTAAGTACGACAAAGGAGAATGATTACACAAATAAATCGAGTCCGGTCTAGACAATAAGCAAAGACGAGGGTATTTCCCTTATCCGCTCGAATGTAAGACCATATCCGATTAGGTATTTGTAATAACTCCTACTTAAGTAATAATCTGCACCTATCTAGTATGCAAGTTTCTACATTAAGTATATTATACCTACGTTATCTATATATATATAACTCAAAGGTGACTGACTGACTGACATAGTGATCTATCAACGCACAGTCCAAACCGCTGGTTCTAGAGATTCCAAATTTGGCACGTAGGTTCCTTATAAGGTCTAGGGGTGCACTAAGAAAGGATTTTTCAAAATTCATCCCCTAAGGGGGTGAAATGGGGGTCCAAAGTTTGTATGGGGAAACAAGATTAGTTAGTCTATTTTATTCGAAACTTCACAGAAGTATTCCTAACAATAAATGAGTAAATACGTGTTGCAGGTTTCTTGAAAATTCAACCCCCAAAAGGGGGAAATGTGGTGACAGTCTAAAAATCAACATGGGTATTGTTTCTATGGTTTATCGGGTCGCTGATTACGAAAACAACAACGATTTTAAAATCTAACGTGGCGGACGTGAAATACCATCTCTCCTGTCGGGGTGCGATGGGGTGGAAATGTCTAAATATCAATATGGGTGTCGTTTTTATGGTTTTTTGGGACGTAAATTACGAAAATGACATCGATTTGGAAGTTTAATATTGTGGACATGAAAGTGTTTGTGCCAAATTACAATCTAATCTATATATATATATAACTCAAAGGTGACTGACTGACTGACTGACTGACATAGTGATCTATCAACGCACAGTCCCCGCGACATGTTCTTTTCGTGCGTTACAATGCGTTACGTTCTTTTTTAGTACTTTTAGTACGCGGGCGAAGCCGCGGGCAAAAGCTAGTTGTTGCATATAAGTCACAGTTAGACATTTTTACAATAAGTGTGACACAAAATCCGCGTTCCGGGGCAGACTAAAAGAAATAATATCTAATAGCAAGTAATTAAGTTTCTAGTTACCTTAGTACTGACATCTGGTTCATATTGGTCACCCCGTAGCTATAGCTATGCATGTGAAAATATTTTATCGCCTTAGACTCACGATTATTCAGACGAAACAGTCATTACCACAGTTTTGATAACGATTATTCTACTAGACTATTCTACCTACCTACTTAAATGATAGGATAATTACAACTAAATACCCTATGGGGAGGGGGTGTTTTCTACCTTGCTCCAGGTTATACTGGTATCCATATTACTTACACATTGAGTACATACACCGACACATACCCATAAGCATGAACTTGGTATTTTACCAATGTTCGAGCGCAGGGTGCTAAAGAAGTAAATAAACGTACCTACAACTACTTAGTGCTTATTTAAAGCAATTCCATCTGCATTAAACCACTTTTGTCGGTTAACTTGCCAATTTACTTGACACTTTTATGCATTTAACCCATTAAGTGCCTAGCGGGCCCTTTGCTCGTAGGAGCGTAGCCGATTACCTACATGCGTTTACACGTAGGTAGGAGAAACCTCTTATTATTGCGAACATGGGTTGTAGGTAAAGTGTAGGTAAAGATGGTAGGAAGCGACGGTGCACTCGGTACACAAAATTGTATTGTTAGTACATACAGTACCTATTGACCATGTAAATGGCACCTACTAAGGAACTTTACTCCATTCATGGTTGGAAATGCATTAAATTGCAAATAAGAGCAGAAAATACTTACGCATTAAATTGTATTATTTAGCATGACCATTTAATTGGCATCTACTATGGAACTTTATCCATTTATGGTTGTAAATGCATTAAATTGCAAATAATAGTAGATAATACTTACACATTAAATTGTAGAGGTATTATTTAGCATGACCATTTAATTGGCATCTACTAAGGAACTTTATCCATTTATGGTTGGAAATGCATTAAATTGCAAATAATAGTAGATAATACATACACATTAAATTGTAGAGGTATTATTTAGCATGACCATTGAATTGGCATCTACTAAGGAACTTTATCCATTTATGGTTGGAAATGCATTAAATTGCATATAATAGTAGATAATACTTACACATTAAATTGTAATACTTAGCATTGACCATTTAATTGGCATCTACTACTGAGGCATTAAATTGCGAATTTGAAAAGCAGTCGATAATACTGAATATTTAGACATTAAATTGTATTGTTTAGTATCAAAAATATATATATATATATCTTTACCGTGCGCGATTAAATCATATGATACGATCTGGACATTAAAAAGTGATAGATGTAATGAACGAGCGTGATGGGAGATAACTGCACACATGGTTGCTTGAGCTGCTGATGAATAAGTTGTTGCTGTGCAGTTGGGGTTTCAGACTGTCTTATAATAACCTACATGTGAATGAATTTTATGATCTGGAAACTATAAAGCAAATACTTGTAGTTGCAAAGACCATCTTTACTTAAATGTCTGTATAATAATTCACACTTTTAAAAACAATTGTTAAATGTGTCTGTTATTATCATTAAACTCCTATTGAAAGAAAAATATAAGTTCATACGTAGCATATTGAATAGACTTGCAAAATAGGCACATGGTCCAAATAGGTATAAAATGTAAAAGTGAAATAAACTGAGAATTTGGTACTAGTGAAATTAACAAAAAATAGAAAAAGTTGGCTACCGTAAAAGAGGGTGGTTTAAATATAGGTAGAGACGTTTTTACACAAATTTGTCCTTTTCCTCCGTTATAATATACTTTTTCTCGCCGCACTTTACGTAACACACAAGAATGAAATAAATATAATTTTGAAGATCCAAAATAGTTAAGTGATAATAAAATCAAGTAAATTAAAAGGATGCGCCTCATCGCGGCTATCCTATTCAATATATTATTAAAAATACAAATTTTAACATTTGATATATTTTCCGATTTCACAAGTAGATTGCGTATCGCACTACCCTCAAGACGTGTTAAACCTTATATTCCGAAAATTCATTAATTGAATTATGACATAACTTTCATTGGTGTTACATACATAGATCGCGTTATTTACCGATACTTGTTTGAATATGGCAGGAAATTATATGAAATGTTTAAGTGTGAGGAACATACCCTCAATTTTATACTTGAAAAATATTTGAACTTGAGGATCGGGATATCAATACGCACATTACCGTTGAGGTTACAATTGTTACAAATATGTGGCCCAAAAATATTCACTTTTGTTAAAAAGTGTGGATACGCTAGAGAGTTGATAAAGCTCCCTTTAAAGGTCTTGTATTTCTACTCTCAGAGACACAAGCTAAGTAACAAATCTATAACGGTAAATTGTTGTCATTATATTGTGTTGAGAAAATAAATTCATAAATATTATGGGACAATCTTTCACAAATCAACCTAGTCCCACGGTAAGCTCAATAAGGTTTGTGTTGTGGGTACTAGGCGACGATAGCCTAGTATGCTAAAATTGTTAAGAAAATCATACACTTGTATGCAGTTGTAAATGTTATAATTACTATAATGTAAGTATTGATTTACAAGTAACCGTACTGTACGGTATCCTTTAACATTTGATACGAGTTACTTATTTTCTTATTAACTTGATACATGCTTGATACGCAACTGTATACAAGAGCGACAGTTCTTAAGTTTCGTTTAAGACGAGTATTACTTATAAGTGCTATTGAAGTACAATATTTCCCTTTAGACAGTATTCTAGTAAAATTCTAATGATAAGATAAGCATTACGCCTGCGCAAGGATGACATGATCATTTGGGAAAGCGTTCCACATTTTGACTGGCACATAAGACTTCTCAAACAAGGCCTGCGCAAGGCTGACTATCCTTCTGAGCAAGGAGCCCACAACCGCGGCAACATTATTTATTAACTGCCTCCTGGGCATTAATTTTGATTTATAATAAAAGTGCAAATAAAATGCGCAAAGGTGTATAAAAATATGATAGTCGTGTCATTATTATTTGGAATCTTCTTTCTAGTTATTGCGACAAACTGGTATAATATTCAGCCTTCGCAAGGCACATTATTAAATTTATAATTTTGTTGGGCAATGACGATAAACGCGCACATTGGTTATGGTTTGGAAATTTCAAATCCATACAGTCTATGTTACCGAGTCTCTAGAGACTAGACCTCAGAAAAGTGTCAAAAATGGTTCCAAAATATCAGTTAATATGGACTATTTATAATCTAAGGGTTTTTATCCTCATTAGCCTATAGCTAGAGAAATACTATTCACAAATTACTTTCGGTGTAATTGGACCTCATCAACACTGAGAAGTATGTAAGAGGCAAAATACCCTAACCTGCGTGAGGTGTATCGTTCAATCATTATTAATCTTCAGATAAGCATTCTAAAGTGGACCCATTATACGTCACAGTCGGAACTATCCGACGACCATGTTTACAGCTTCAGATGAACGTTCATGCATCCTAGTAACATTTTCTTTTGTTTATCATATAATGTGCTCATGGTTGTGAAAAGGTTAAAGCCATTGCTCCGCCTCCCGAATATAATTCAGCTATACACGAATTATTTCCCCTATCAGGCAGTTAAGCGTCTTCGTTTGGTGAGCTATACCTCGGTTGCGAGGTTTGCATATAATAAACTACACGTTGTGGATTTCTCAGAGAACTGACATTTATTTCTAAAGAAAGATAAGTGATACATACAATCTGACAGATGGCGCTAGTAGTCTCTTAACTGCTATAAATACTTAAAACTAAATGTTATTTCGATATATTTTAATAGACTCACTTTCCTTGGGAGCCCAGGATTTGTCGCGTTCCCGGAATCATACTTTTAATAAGTATCTTGGAATTTTCGAAGCCACATTTTCGAAAGCACATAGTCCCGTAAGCCCAGAGTACTTTATGTACTGAATGCCGAGACATGCAATGTCGGAAGCATTTCCTTAATGCCAGAATTTCTTAATGCTCGGAATCACGGACTTTCAAAATCCTACAAACTTAGGACCCCTAAAACCCTGTTCTCGTATTCTCGGAATCACTGGTTTAAAAAAATTGTAATCCCGGCCTCGCGCAGTTCAAAAATCCTTATTTTCAAAAGTTCCTATATCCCGGTATTCTTAAGTTCCGGAATTCCAGGACCCTGAAATTCCGGCGTACCACACAGAATTCCAGCTTTCTAAAATCCCGGAAGCCCGGTGACCCGCATTTCCAGAATTCTGGAATTTTAAAATCCCGGATATCCCGGGAATCTGAAATCCCAGCGTCCCACATTTTCGAAATCCCTGATTTTCAAAGTACCGCAATCGCGGTTTTCAAAGGCCCGGAATTCCGGGGACCTACCTCGCGCGGGTAACACCTCTGTATACTTTCGAAAAAAACGTGGCCCTCCTTTTAGCAGTCGGGTGATCCAAATAACAACCGCTCAATGTAGTTGAAGTTAATACTTACGGCAGACAGAGACAGCAAACAGTCCATTTATTCACTTTGAAGGCGGTTATTGTGACAAATTGATGGGTATATAGAACGCTTGAAAACCACTGTCCAAAAGCAGGACACTGCAGACGCGGCTTCAGGCCGTCAACATGTTATTTACATTTATCTTTAGTAAAAGTATCCATTTTTACTTACCTATATTTCAGTGAAAAGAAAACTAATTTCTGTAAGAATATATTGTGTCGTGTGTCAAATGCTTTTTTTTCCTTGTCAGGTTTTCTTAATTTATTTACTTTCGTCCTCCTTTTGACCAACTAACCTGTCAAATATGCCGGACCTAAACATAGTTCACAATTTCCGAACGCACCCCTCGCTGTCAAGTTGTCAACCACTAAAATATGTAATATGGCCTTGGATGAATAAATTAAAAGGATGGAGCATGCCTGTACAACAAACTGTGACGCAAGATGGCGGCTGGTTTGAATGTGTGTGTCCAGACGAGTGTTGCCATGTAATTTTTCCGATTAAGAATACAGTACTTTTGAATAAAAAAAAAAGATTATTAATATATATGTGTAATGTCCTTGACTTTTCCTCTTATTTCCTGTTAGCTCGTGGATACATACCGCACGTCCGCCCTCTGTCACGGTTGGGCGCCTACTGCCATATGTACTCGAGACAACTATACACTACATCCCTTCCTTGTTTTATTTTTTATTTTTTTTATTTGTAAATTTAAATAATAGATTAACATAGTTTTAATTTGGATACATGTATTAACGTAAATACAATTCACATACTTTGTCGATTATCCAGATTACTTTTCCTTAACACAATCATCACAGTGTAAATACTCCATTTCTCTATTCTTCTCCATATCGGTGTCACTTGTCATTTCATCATTTTTATCACCGTCGTCTCCGTTTACGACACTCCATGTGCCCTGTATCTTTTTTTAAGTGGACTACGTCCTTACAAACTGCTTTGAAATCACTTGCGATTTTTTTACTATAGTTATTTTCAACCAATATTGGCAATGGTAATGGAAACATATAGCATTAAGCTAAGCAGTGATATAGGATACTTGTATTTATATCAACAAGTTAAACTTTCCTGCAACTAAGATTAACACTGGATTTCGGTAGCTTGACTGCTCCTAATTTTGTTTATTCACAATTGCCCAGGTGTCGACCTGGCAAACTAACATACTCATAGGGCTTAGCGTCTCGTCCTCATTTTAATAATGTAGATAAATTCGAGTACGTGAAATGTGGAACGCTTCACGATTTTGCGTGTTTTCCCTGCGCAGGGAAGTAGGTAAATGTACTGATGCAGCAAATACTCTACTATTAAAAAATGGTTAAGAAAGACCAAGAGTCTCAAGTACTTAATTTATTGCAACTCATGTTTCCAATTGTTCACTATATTTAATCAGAAACAACCCAATACTGGTTTTATGCAAACCTTAGAGTTATGAGCACTAAAAACTTCGATGAATGAGGTGTTCGTTAACCAGAGACTGCTTTGTTGGCACTCTTTGCTGTAGCAAAGAAGGCTCCAGTTCTGGGCAAGACCGTTTATTTTTCAGGTTTTTGAGGGAGTTTGCCTGTAGGATCTGAAACTCCCGTCCCAAACCATTAGAAGATATTTTTAAGAGCATTACATAGTATGTGTACTCATGATATTATGTAATAAAGAACAGCAAGCTATTTAAAAATTTGTGACAAGTAGGCGCTACACTACCACCTAGTTGTGTTGTATCCATTGAGGACATGAAGTAATTATTAAATAAATCAGAAGTTCCAGATGGATAATTGCTTGTATAGAATACTAAATTATATACAACTAGCGACCCGCCCCGGCTTCGCACGGGATCAAAAATTGTGGGTTATTCCTAAGAGATAGACATATACCATCACGGACTTTTTTGTAGACCTTTTTAAGATTCAGCCAGCGTTTGTAAGCGCAAAAAATGTGTTTATTTACGACATCACATTAGAAACCTTTAAAATTATCAGTGTTTCTCTACTATTTTATACATTTATTATACATATTAACCTTCCTCTTGGCCGTGATTCGAAAAATAAACACACACACTGGACAGACACAGCTCCATCCAACCCAACTCAACCCAACTCAACTCAACGCTATAACGAGATTGACATTTGCTATTCGAACTGATTTTCATTCAACATTGGTCTCACATTGGTCACACATTGGTCTCACATTGGTTTAACTTTTGTACAGTGTGGGACTAATGTGTGACCAATGTGAGACCAATGTGAGACCAATGTTGAATGAAAATCTGTTAATTAATTCACATATAATTTTCTATAAAAAAGATTCTTTGCACTTTTTTGCTGGGATCAATGTTTAATGAGCTATCGAGGAAATACGAGAAATACTTTTTTAAACTTTCGGAGCTAATATTTACGAAAGTATTAGTTTTATACAAAAATAGTTTTAGAATACCTTTATTATTTTTAGAAGACCTATCTAACGATATCCCACACATTAAGGTTGGAGTAAAAAATATATTTACCCCCCCACTCCATGTGTACGGGAGGTACCCGAAAAAATAATATTTTTTCAGATTTTGTTTTAAAACTTTGCCGGCGTGAATAAAACACATACTCATACGATTTTTTTATTTTCTAGTACTAATCATCACTGAGCAAGCTGCTCGCCCTGCGACCTCACTTCTTACCCTTATAGTTTCGCCATGTCCGTCTGACCCCATCTATCCGTCTAGACGTCTAGTACTAACCATCACTAAGCAAAGCCGTGGACGGACAGACGGGGACAGACGGACATGCCGAAACTATAAGGGTAGGCACCCTGCCCACCCAGCTCAGTGATGGCTAGTACTAGACAAGTGAAATTTCGTATGAGTATGTGTTTTAATTACGCAGACAAAGTTTTAAAATAAAATGTGAAAAAATATTATTTTTTCGGGTACCTCCCGTACACATGGAGTGGGGGGGTAAATATTTTTTTACTTCAACCCTAATGTGTGGGATATCGTTGGATAGGTATTTTAAAACAAATTAGGGTACTCTAAATCAATTTTTGGATAAAACTAATACTTTCGTAAATATTAGCTCCGAAAGTTTAAAAAAGTGTTTATCGTATTTCCTCGATATCTCATTAAACATTGATCCCAGCAAAAAAGTGCAAAGAATATTTTTTATTGAAAATTATATGTGCATGAATTAAGCGATAGAACATTTTTTCGTATGAGCCACCGTTACCGAGTTATTTACGAAAAACCAAAATAAGGGACCTTTGCACCCCCTCCTCCCCGCTAGCGGCGCCCCCATCCACCGGTACTTTTAGTATGTTCTGTAAGATACCTTTGCCTACAACTGCACCAAAATTTGGCTATACACGAATTATTTCCTCTAAGTTTTCCTTCATTTGGTGGGCTAGTAGCAAACTTATGGCACTTGTACGTTAGGGTTGACACAAATCAAAAAGCTACAAACTGCAAACTTATGTTTGAAAAATTAAATTAATTGTTTACAATAAATGTAATTTAGATACTATGTAATTTTTTGTTCACTTATCGATTTTGCCCGCTTTGTGATGCAAAAAGAATATATTGAAGTATCCTTATTTAAATGTATTATATTCCATTATATTATTATCACTACATAGTATAAAACAAAGTCGCTTTCCGCTGTCTGTCCCTACGTATGCTTAAATATTTGATGCGGTTTTTTTTAAATGGATAGAGTGATTCAAGGGCCGCGATTCGAAATATAAACACACACACTGGACAGACACAGCTCCAACCCAACAAAACCCAACTCAACTCAACGCTATAACGACATTGACATTTGCTATTCGAACAGATTTTCATTCAACATTGGTCTCACATTGGTCTCACATTGGTCACACATTAGTCCCACACTGTACAAAAGTTATACCAATGTGAGACCAATGTGTGACCAATGTTAGACCAATGTTGAATGAAAATCAGTTCGAATAGCAAATGTCAATGTCGTTATAGCGTTGAGTTGAGTTGGGTTGAGTTGGGTTGGATGGAGCTGTGTCTGTCCAGTGTGTGTGTTTATTTTTCGAATCACGGCCAAGAGGAAGGTTAATATGTATAATAAATGTATAAAATAGTAGAGAAACACTGATAATTTTAAAGGTTTCTAATGTGATGTCGTAAATAAACACATTTTTTGCGCTTACAAACGCTGGCTGAATCTTAAAAAGGTCTACAAAAAAGTCCGTGATGGTATATGTCTATCTCTTAGGAATAACCCACAATTTTTGATCCCGTGCGAAGCCGGGGCGGGTCGCTAGTTGTATATAATTTAGTATTCTATACAAGCAATTATCCATCTGGAACTTCTGATTTATTTAATAATTACTTCATGTCCTCAATGGATACAACACAACTAGGTGGTAGTGTAGTGCCTACTTGTCACAAATTTTTAAATAGCTTGCTGTTCTTTATTACATAATTGTCAAACTAAGTTCTGACACGTGATTTAACTTAATCCCTTTACTTAAATTTTAGTAAGTGCTATAACAATAAAATGGTACATGACATATGTGACATAAATTACTTATTTGATATTTTATAATCATAACCGCCAACCCTGACATAAAACTGTCATGTGCCACGGTTTTGCGGGTTCGATTACGGGGTATGATTATTATAGGTTATGTGCTCAGTTTTAATTGTGTTTTTTTCGCGAAGTATACTTGCTAGTTAGTGCAGATTAGTGTACGCGATTTAAAATCACGCTTCAAAATGACTACAAACTACGTTGTGAGTGTTCCAAAGTTGAAAGGGCGAGAACTATAGTGAGTGGGCCTTCGCGGCGATGAATTTTCTGATCCTGGAGGGAATATCGGCGTGCATTCAGCCAGTAAAAGCAGACCAGAAACGACCAGAAGCCGCAGATGACGCGAATACTAAAGCTAAATTGATACTGACCATCGATTCCTCGCTTTATATACACCTAAAAGATGTTGAGACTACTCTCGAGAATTGTGGCAAAAACTGAAAAATCTATTTGACGACTCAGGATTTACTAGGCGCATCAGTTTGCTGCGAACATTAATTTCGATTCGGTTGGAAAATAGTGCTTCTATGACGTCGTATGAGGTCTCCCTCTGGTCGCATACAAACTATTGTCATATTTTTAATTGTCATAACACTTTTTGCATATATTAGTTTGTCATAATTCTTTTTGAGCATACCTCGTCATAAATGAGCTAAAGCATATTTTTATAGTCATACTTTTATTTGGCATCATATTTTTGCAAGTATTTTAGTCATATATTTAAGGCTCATAACATATTTTATTCATAAAAAAATACAATGCTTGAATTAGCTTATGAACAATGCGGTATCTATTGTCCGGAAATAGGAGCCCTGCTTCGCGGGGCTACATCTACTCTTGGGCGGGACAGAATTGCATAAAACCTGCAAATTATAAAGAAGTCAGTATAAGCCAAAAAACGGTGTCCCCTTCATTCGCAAATAGAAATTTAATAGAATTTTGTTATACAGAAAAAAATCACGTAGTCACGTAATTAAAAATACAAGAACCAAATAATTCTTGTATTTTTAATTCAAATATTATTATTCCATTGATAATTTACTTGAATGAAACACCCTTTACAGAAAAACGAGAACGAAACTAGGAAGAGACTTAGATTAAGAAAAGTGGGTTACGTTAAAACTGCGACCCCCACAGACGCGAACTGTAACCAGAAAAATGGATTAGGTTAGGTTAGAACTGCGACCCCCCACAGACACAAACTGTTACCAGAAAAGTGGGTCAGGTTAGGTTAGAACTGCGGCCCTCACAGACATCAAATGTTACCAGAAAAGTGGGTTAGGTTAGGTTAGAACTGCGACCCCCCACAGACACAAACTGTTACCAGAAAAGTGGGTCAGGTTAGGTTAGAACTGCGGCCCTCACAGACATCAACTGTTACCAGAAAAGTGCGTTAGGTTAGGTTAGAATTGCGAACCCCACAGACACAAACTGTTACCAGAAATGTGGGTTAGGTTAGGTTAGAACTGCGACCCCACAGAAACGAATTGTTACCAGAAAAGTGGGTTAGGTTAGGTTAGAACTGCGACCCCACAGAAACGAACTGTTACTAGAAAAGTGGGTTAGGTTAGGTTAGAATGGCGACCCCTACAGAAACGAACAGTAAAAAATCCGAAAATGTAGAAAAAATATTAATTGTTTATTACGAAGATTATATAAAATATTAAAAAAATACAAACAGCTAATTTTAATTTTTTTACAACTACTTATAATTTTTCTGAATATCGTAACAGTGGTCCAGTACATCGTGCTTTTTATCGACATTTTATCGACTTATAAAATGTGTGTCCTCGCACTATTGAGACATCAACACATGATTTCTCCCGTCATCCGGGCTTTGCAAATTAGGTAAGATGTATTTTTTGCAGACAGAATTTAGGCTTAATTCAAATAGCTTCTTTAATATTTTATGTTTTTATTAAGCAATAATCAATAAAAATAAATATAAGGTAGATGAAACCAATGGATGAATGGATGAATAAATGAATGAAGTCGCTATAATTGTAAGATTGCACCGACATGGCACCGACCGTCCAGTGGTACTATTGGTGGTGATACTTTTTGATTTTATAAACTGTAAATGAGTTTGTTGTGTTACCTTTTCTTCTTGTTCGCTGTCACTGTCAGTCAATCAATGCTGAAAACATGAAATGATGAATGGTCGCGTTCAGAAACAAGCTTTTATTGACAGTTAATTCTATTGCGCAATTTTCTGTGTTACTTTCTTTGATTTTTTTTATTTTGTTTTTGTATTTTTTTATAACTGTCGTGTTTTTAATTTTTTAGTTTTAATATTACTATTTGTTGCTATAATTTAATGTGTTGTCTCCGTGACCTCACCCACATGTGGCCCCGACGGAAGACCAGTGCTGGCCCTCCAGGCTAGCACCACGCTGAGTCGGGACCATTTCGTGACAAATTAATCGTTTAATTTTAATCACTAAGTACATGTGTACCATATATTACGTCACGAATAAACGTTTTTTCTTTCTTTTTCTTTCTATTATTTCAAGGCCTTATGGACGGGCGTGTAACGGTGCATAATAATATTTTAGCTTTAAAGCTTTATGGTTGATTATTATTATGCTTCAAATCGTTATGCGGGTTAACGTTATAGTTATTGACAATTATGCTCTTAGTTGTTATTACATTTAATTTATTATAATACATATAACTTTCTAATTGTATGCGCAATGATGACTATGAAACAAGTGGTTATGCGCAGCAAGGATATGACTTAAAATTTTATGCAACCCAATATGGACCCCGTCGTATGTGACGCAGATTATAGAAACAAGCCAGAAATTGAGTGGTACTGGATTCAAAATAAACGACGAATGGGTTGGATCGTTGTTGTTGGCCGGTTTAACTGAAAAATATTCGCCAATGATCATGGCCATCGAACATTCCGGCATATCAATTACAGCCGACGCCATTAAAACAAAGCTGTTAGATATGGAGGAGAGCAGTGGTGACACTAGCGGTGCATTTGCAAGTTACAAGAAAGGAAAATATGGCGGCGGGGCCAAAGACAACAGATTTGACAGATCGAATATGTCAACGTCAAACTCAAATGCGCATCGATCTTATCAGAATCAACAATCACAATCAACGAAATCTAAAGTAATTAAATGTTACAGGTGCAAGGCCAGTGGTCGTTATAAAAATCAGTGCCCGTATTCTGACAAAAACTCTTCGGATGCAAATAACACAGAACGTAAACAAACTGTTGCATTCAGTGCAGTGTTCCTTAATGGCGATTTTTGCAAGTCAGATTTTTACGTTGACTCTGGGGCTTCGGACCATCTTGTGACGAATAAACATTGGTTCAAGAATGTTTCGTATCAACATAGTATTACAGAGATTGTGGTGACGAACGAGGAAAAGGTTAAAGTGTCGTGCTCGGGAGATGTGGAGATTTCTACCTACACAGATAATGGTGACTACAACATTGTCATTAAAGACGCATTATGTGTTCAAAGTTTAACAACTAATCTACTATCAGTGAGTCAGCTGATCAAAAAGGGCAATAAAATTGAATTCTTGACAGACGGCTGCCACATTTATAATCAGATGGGTAAATTGGTGGCTAGTGTGGCTACAGCAACATTAATCAATGATGTGTACAAATTGAATTTGGCTGCAGCATCATCATCATTGGCAGCTTCTGCTATGGTGTCAGGTACTACATACCTAGCATCGTCGTCTGGGACATGTATGCGGTTATTATCTTAATAAGATGCAGGATGCTGTAGAAGGTTTTTCAATGGACAAGAAAGTTGATATTTCCAAATCTTCATGTATCGTTTGCTGTGAAGGAAAACAAAGTAGGTTGCCATTTCCAGACAGTGGCAACAGAAGTACAGAACTGTTACATACAGTACATACGGAGTTGTGCGGACCAATGGAAGATGGTTCCATAGGAGGTTCCAGGTGTTTTATTTTATTTGTGGACGACTACAGTCGTATGACGTACATCTACTTCCTGAAAAACAAAAGTCAAGCACTGGAGTACTTTCGAAAATATAAGGCTGAGGTGGAGAACCAGTTAGGCAAGAAAATTAAGATTGTTCGGAGCGACCAGGGAACTGAATTCTGCAACAAGGATTTTGAAGATTTTCTGACTAAAGATGGGATCATTCATCAGAAAAGTAACCCTTACAGTCGCGAACAGAGTGGACTGGTTGAGCGCTTTAATCGTTCAGTTGTGGAAAAGGTTAAGTGCCTTTTATTTGATGCTGGGCTTAAAAAGACATTTTGGACCGAAGCAGCACACACAGCAGTGTGTTATCAACGGATTTTCTCATTTTACTAGTCGTAGTACTCGTAGTTAAATTCCAAAACATCTTAGGTTGATTTGATAAAAATCGTCAATCAATCGAATAAATATGGGGCTGATTTTGTATCAATTTAAATGTCCCCGCGGAACTAATGAGCCAGCCATATTTAAACTGAACAAACAAAGATTAAAGAAGATAAATAGTGCAGTAGGTACATGCAAAATAATAATTACTTATAATATTAGACTCAATATCTGCAAATTTGTCTTTTACCCATTAATTTAATCAAATTTACATAGAATTTTACGAAAACTTTCCAATACCGGGATTCCGATATTTCGATATTGGTCCTTAACAATACCGGTATTGAAATATCGTAAATATTGGTCCGAGATTCCGGTATTTCGAGATTCCGGAATTCCGGTATTCATGCCCAAGATTCGAAGATTTAAAACCCGGGATATCGGCTACCGGGTTTGAAGGTACCGGGCTTCGAGGTTTTAGAAGCCCAATAATCTCAGCTTTCCTATATTTCCCAACTCCGAAATTCCAGGACTTTAGAAAGCCGGAATGATTCACCCGCGCTACGCCGGTATCAAGTATGCTAAATTATTTTACATGAGTTTATTGAATATGTGTATTTTAAATAACGACATATTTTTTAATTTTAGCTTCAGTGTTATGTAAAGCATATATAATAATTACATTAATTTGGCAGTGTTTCGTTTAAAATAGGAAGTCGTTTATTAAAGAAATAGCTAATAATAATGTATATAAAATAATAGTAATAATTCACATCTCTGCAATCTGCTGCACGGTTAGGCAGGTGACAGTTTAGTTAGAGCTGGGAATGCCTGCTCCGTCGTCGAACCCCAATAGTTTCGCTGCAGGTTTGAATTTGTGACGTGTGCCTCGTATGCACATTCTGGTGGCTCGAATTATAGTAATGCATATCCTTGTTCTAAGCCAACCCAGTATCGTACTCAGCGATTTATTCCAGCGGTCCGCGAGGGCTTCGCCTATGTGTTTGACAAAGGAGGTCATCTGTGGTGCGAATACGCCATCGACGGAAGTCACGAGAGGGGTGAAGGTAGCGTGTTTCGCTTCGCAGGCAGCGGAGTATTTTCTTTGTTTTTCAGTCTCAGCAGATTTTAGGACAGAAGTGACATGGCGTGTAATGTAAGAGGGAGCGTCAGTGTCTACGACACGGATATCAAAAAGAGCCTCTCTCTGAGCATTCCATACGCCACGGCAAGATAAGTCGCCGCGTAATCCAAGGTCACCTTCTGTGATTATGGGTTCTATTGTAACGTTGCTCCATGCTTGGTGACATAGTTCAGCAAATAGATCACGAACTTCGTTGTGTCGTCTTGAAATTAGCCCCCCAGTCTTGCAGCAGAGAGCATGGTCGATATTAAATTGGCTGTTGCCACATCCATCACATGAGGGTGGCATTGAGTTTGGGGTTCTGTGATAGCGTATTGCCAGGGCATCTCTGAATTCTTGAGGGGACAAGTCGAGGTTATCTTTCTTCGTTGGTATAGTAGATAGCCAGGTGGAAGACTTTGTTTTCATTTTCAATGCGATTGATCTTTCTATAGCTCTTCTTTTGTTAGGGGGTAATTTGGCCAATATAGTGTCTAAAAGTTCGTTATCGCGAGCTTCTTTCATTGTTCGGCTTTCTTTGCGTGCGTCAATCAGGGATTTATTGTGTTGGGCTAGGTCTACATGTTGTGTCCCGATCAAAGCTGATGAGAGGATTGAACAGCCTTTTTTAGAGGTTTTGTAGCTCAAATTATTCTCGGTGAATGGATTGGATATTGCCAAGCCACCTTTATGTACGGGTAGGGAAAACAGAGCGGCTTCGTCGGCAGTGATGTCGCTACCCATCATAGTTGGCATGAAATTAGCCCGTAGTGCAAGTGTCAGTGGTTCAAAAAGTTCGTTAGCATCAGCGATTACACGTTGTAGGAATGACCATTTGAATTGGACAGCTTTGGTAAGTGCTGTGTAAGCTGCTTGGGGGGAGTCCTTACAGACATGTGTTAGTTTCTCGATTATTGAAATAAATTGCTTCACTTTGTTTCTTATAAAGTCTTCTTTTCCCTTGCCTATGTAACTACCAAGGAAGGGTGAACCTGTGGCAGTGTTTCGTTGTAGGCTCTATTTATTTTACCCGAGCGAAGCCGGGTTTTCATCTAGTAATTGTAATAGTTCTGAAGTGTAAAAATTTTAATGTAATATAAATTGTCATGTTCACGATAGCGCAATAAATGAATTATTTTACCACAGTATAAATGATAGTAATATTATACTGATAATTAAAGCAATTCGTGCAAAATTATTCTCTAAACATTCCAAAATATCAAAAATGCACAACGTTAATATTCAAGTTTTCACTTCTGCCGGCTCTCCCGCAGTGCACCCCGTTGTTTTTTTTATTTTTTAAGATGACGTTATCATAGGCCACGCCACGGTTGTCTCACCGTGGCCGTATACGGATACCACATCAGCGAGACAATAGTACAACCCTCAGATAGCTATTACCTATATTAATAATTTATGCAATGACTAATAGTCTCCGCCTATGACATCGTCGTCCGCGTACCTAGAACTAGTTAACAACATTCACCTCTGTTTTTTCAACGTATTAGGGGTTGAAAAAAAAACATCTTACTGGAGCTCTACACACTCGTATTTGGAGGAAATGATTTAAATTAGACAGTACCCTAGCAATATCTATTTGTTTTTATCAAATTGCTAGATTTTGTAGTAAACTTCTTTATAAAACCAAATATTTTAAAATACCATTTATTATGTACAATTGTACAGTCACCGGCAATAGTGCTAGTGCCGGTGAATGTACCATCGGGTTCATAATTGCAAACCCAATTTATCAAAGAATTCATTCATAATTGGGTATGCAATTATGAACCCAATAGTACATATAATTCATCAAAAAAATATAAATATAATGAGGTTGTTAAGAAGTTACCTTATATGTTTTAATCGCTCTGATGGACCAATTTATCCTGTGATCGCGACTAGGAAGTCGCTAAAGGACTTAAGAGCCTGTCACCATCGTTCATAGACGTTGCCTAAACCAGCTAAATTAATTAGGCAGTACATCTATCAAGCTGTCATAGTTCAATTGACGGGCCTTATCTCAATGATGAAATGTCAATAATTGATCAGGAGTAGCCCAGCTGTTCCCTTGGCGTAATTAGAGATGCCAACATTGAAAGCACTCTTATACCTACTCGTTACTAAAGTAGTTACTTAACATAAACTTAAAGTGGTTAGTTATCTATATATATAAATGCCTTTGTCCTGACTGACTGACTGACTGACTGACTGATCCACGCAGAGCCGAAACTACTGAAGCTAGAAAGTTGAAAATTTCAAGCCTGGTTACATTTGTAATGTGTACAAGTAATAAGAAGCAATTTTGAAAAATTCTACCCCTAATGGGGTAATAAAGGGTTGAAAATTTGTATGGATGGGGTTTTAAATTTAAAGTTAGAGATTTGAAACTTTGTACGGTTACTGACAATCAAAAAAAAGTGATTTCAGCGTTTTGTGAAATTCAACCTCTAACGGGGTAAAAAAGGGGTTGAAAGTTTGTATAGAGATTACAATTTTTTTTGTGACAGACTTGAAATTTCGTCTTAAAAGCAAAAAAAAACTGATTTCAGCGTTTTTCAAAATTCCACCCCAGAGGAGTTGAAACGGGGTTGAAAAGTTTGCATTAAAGCGAGGCCGTAACAACTGAAACTACAAAGTTGTAATTTGCAGGTCGGGTACATATACAAATAATAAGAAGCGAATTTGAAAAATTCATCCCCTAAGGGGGTAAAAAGAGGGTTAAAAGTTTGTATGTATAGAATTTTAAATTTTAATTTAGAGACTTGAAACTTCGTACGTGTGTTGATATTTAAAAAATAATAAAAATGATTTCAGCGTTTTGGATAATTCTACCCTTCTGAGGTTGTTAAATAGGGGTGCAAAGTTTGTATGCGGGAAACTTCTTTCTTTGAGATAAAGACTTCAAACTTTGTAGGAATATGACTTGAGTACAATAAAGTACTTTCAGCGTTTAACACGTTAACTGCCAGACGAAAAATGACGTCCTACTTCAGAAACCGGGCGTCCATAGCTACGTACAAAACAACCCGCCCAGCGAGTTGTCCGGCATCTGAGCAAAGTTTACGAGCGCCCACAAGGCGGGTTCTTGGCAGTGAATGTGTTAAGATAATTTCACCCGTTGCAAAGTTTGTATTGCGGAACTGTTTTTTTTTTTTAGCTAGAAACTTTTAACGTTGTATGAAGATTACTTATACAAATACAATAAAAGTACTTTTAGCGTTTTGGATTATTTCACCCCTGAGGGGGTTAAAAAGGTGTGCTAACTTTGTATGGCGGAAATTTCTTTTTTAAACTAGAGACTTTAAACTCTGTGGGAAAATTACTTATTGATACACATTAAAACTACTTTCAATGTTTTGGAAAATTCCACCCCTGAGGGGTTAAGTAGGGGTGCTAAGTTTGCATGAGAGAAATTACTTTTTTGAGCTAGAGACTTTTAAATTTGTGGGAAGTTAATTTATTAAAATACAATCAAAATTCTTTCAGCGTTATGGAAAATTCTACCCCTGAGGAGGTTAAATAGAGGTGCGAAGGTGCTATTATACGCGGAAGAAGTCGCGGGGCGGAAAGCTAGTGTAATTATATATGAGGGAATTTCCTTATAAATTAGCCTACTTAACAACTTTTTATTTGAATATCTCAGTCGCTTTGATAAGTTCGCCAGAAAAGAAGTAATTACCTTAGCTCCCATAATAATTTCCCTTTCCACTATGTAGATGTATACAAAAAGCTGGCCAAGTGCGTGTCGGACCATGCATAATGGAGGGTCCTTCAATGGGATAAGAACCAAACTAACACCAAAAGGTTGATGTGCAACATGTTGATAATTAGTTTTTTTTTATATTTCGTTTCATCTATGGAGCGCTCTCCCTAAAATATTTTTTCTGCAATTTAACTACATAACTAAATGGCAAAAAGCAAAATACACCTTATGTCTAAATTTTATTAAGATAGGTCTAAATAGATTCCGAGTAAAATGACTGTGACATACAGACGGACGGACGGGCGGACAGACGGACATGACGAAACTATAAGTAGGTATTCCGTGTTTGCCATTTTGGCTTCGGAACCGTAAAAACCAGCCAAGTTCATGTCGGATTATGAATAGTGCAGGGTTCTTTTTATACTTGAATGAAATTAGTTTGTTGAATATTTTCATAAACGGTCCTTACGGTATTTTACGGTTTCATTTTATTAAAATTAAGAGTATTCTGAAAAAATCTAAATCGACTTAACCTATAATTTAAAAAAAACCGTCCAGGTGCGAGTCGGACTCGGGCACCGAGAGTTCCGTACAAAACTGTAGGTATATAGGGGTAGTAACTTTAAAAAAATTCAAAATGTTTTTATTATATGAACTAACTAAAAATTTACGGTTTTCGCAATTTTTTCTTTATATGTGCTATAAAACGTTGCTTCGTACCAAATTTCAAGATTCTGAGTTCACGGGAAGTACCCTGTAGGTTTTGATTCCCTTGCGAATTTCGAAAATTTGCGGCATAAACGGCTGTATCTTTTGATTGCGTTGCCTTAGAAGTTTGATTTTTTTACAGCTCTAAAAGACAGTAGGCCTGAGTATTTGATATAAATTTCAGCTTAATACCTCCACGCGTTCCTGAGTTAAAGGGTCTTGACAGACACACAGACGGACGGACGGACAACAAAGTGATCCTATAAGGGTTCCGTTTTTTCCTTTCGAGGTACGGAACCCAAAAAATAATGTTCGATTAAAGTGTGTAGGTGATGAATGATGATTAATAAATATTAAGAAAAGTAAATTGTACATAGATAGCTTAGGCGTAGGAGGAGAACCAATATTCAGTGAGTAAATGGTCCAGGTCCAGTTGTGGTCTAGAAATAATTGGAAGATGGAAAACCTTCGAAGCAAAATGAATGAGCGCAACAAGTTTCATAAAGTCGATTAAGTAGCGTGTTTTCAATTAAGGAGACAAATATGCAACCAGGCCAGACCGTACGAGTATAAAGAAACCCTACAATAAAAATAAAATAACACAGAAGATAACAAGAGATTTTCAACAATGGGATAGCAGTAACAGCGGCCGGTAAAAAGGTTGTAAGGGGAAAAAATATTTTCTCTGAGTGTTATGCTCTCGTTTAGCTTCCATTGTGGTTGTCGGGAACGCGCTTTGCTCGCAATTTTCCGAGGTAAATAAGTTTTTGGAGGCTGGAAGGCTAAACTTACGAGCATTTTTCAGACTCATACTTTTCTCATTTTGCATTACAGACTTACGGGATAGTTAATCTATACATATAATAAAGCTGAAGAGGGTCGAAAGTCTGTACATGGAAGATAATCGAAAAAAAGTTGGCTGGGGATACTTAGAATCGATAACAGAACACGTTCCAACAATTTTTAGAATTTTTGTCTGTTTATCTGTTTGTCTGTTTATCTGTTTATCTGTTTGTCTGTTTATTTGACCGCGCATCACGTGAAAACGGCTGAACGGATTTTGATGAAATTTTGTATAGAGATAGTTTGAGTCCCGGGAAAGGATAATATATAGTTTTAATCCCGAAAATCAACCCTGGTGGGGGTGAAAATGGGGTTGAAAGTTTGTATGGAGAATTTTTAACCGCTGATACGATTTAGATAGAAATGAGTATGGAGATAATTTGAGTCTCGAGAAACGTCATAGGATAGTTTTCAAACCCTTGTGGGGGTGAAAAGGGGGTTGGAAGTTGGTATGAGGATTTTTTTACCGCTGAACTGATTTTGATGAAAATTGGTATAGAGATAGTATGGGTCTCGAGAAAGGACAAAGGATAGTTTCATCTTCAAAAAAGCCCCCCCCCCCCCATTTTACTTTATAATCTTAGGTCCAAAAATCTATCTTATACATAATAAAGCTGACGAGGGTCGAAAGTCTGTACATGGAATATATTCGAAAAAAAGTTGGCTGGGGATACTTAGAGTCGATAACAGAACACGTTCCAACAATTTTTAGAATTTTTGTCTGTTTATCTGTTTGTCTGTTTATTTGACCGCGCATCACGTGAAAACAGCTGAACGGATTTTAATTAAATTTTGTATAGAGATGTGAGAATGAGTGTATATAGTGACAGTGAGTGACAAAGTGAAAAAAGTAAAAAAAGTCGAGGACCTGAAAGTAAAAAATGTCGAAAATGTCAAAAATGTAAAAATTTCAAAACATTCAAAAAATTTCAAAAATTTCAAAAATTTCGAAAATTTCAAAAATTTTAAAAATTTCAAAAATTTCAAAAATTTCAAAAATTTCAAAAATATCAAAAATTTCAAAAATTTTAAAAATTTCAAAATATTAAAAAATTTCAAAAATTTCAAATATTTTCATAAATTTCAAAAATTCAAAAATCTCAAAAATCACAAATATTTCAAAAATCTCAAAAAATCAAAAATTTCAAAAATTTCAAAAATTTCAAAAATTTCAAAAATTTCAAAAATTTCAAAAATTTCAAAAATTTCAAAAATTTCAAAAATTTCAAAAATTTCAAAAATTTCAAAACTATCAAAAATTTCAAAAATATCAAAAATTTCATTTTAAAAAAATACAAAAGATATAAAAACTACAAAAATTAGGAAAAAGTCAAAAATGAAATAAAATTAAATAACATAACTTCGTTCCAACCGAAACGCACTCCGGTATTTTTTTTTTCTCTGACGTTCATTAGTGCATTGTAATTTGCTTACATTGAAGAATAAATATCTTGATCTACAACAATATCATAAATCCTCTATTCCGCGTTCAGAAACCGTATGTAATTACCACCATTAATGCAATCAGTAACGTAACATCAGTGCCAGTGTGGTAAAAACGTATGAAAATTCGTTACCTACGGTAACGTAATGAAAATTCGCCCTCCTCCCCGACCGCCGGCACAATAAGGTTGGTCATGGCGGTCATTCTAATGGTTTCCGAACACGTCACTTAGGATTTTTTTAATATGTGTGTAGATAAAGCAGTGTGTGCTTCTATTAGGGTACACATAAAATGGGGGGTGAATTTTTTTTCGCTCCAACTTTATCGTGTTGGGTATTATTGAATAGGTCTTTCAAAAAGAATAGAGGTCTTTTAATACATTTTTTTGATGAAACTGATAGTTTCGTAAATATTAGATTTGAAAGTTCAAAAAAGGGCGTCTCTTCCATCTAACTTTTGAACCGTGGGTCCAAACAGGGCGGCAACTACGAAACTCTACACTGAGCATCGCCCGACATGCTCTTGGCCGGTTTTTTTTGCATTGTTATCCCAGAAATCACCCCTTAAAGATTACTAATTCCAATTCAAGAAAATCCCCAGCCAGGTTATACGTAGCCTATAAAAATTAAACGTTTAAAAGGGGGGGGGGGGGCAGCCACTACACTCACTACAGATTGAGTTAAATTTGCATGGGTCACCCCCCCCCCCCCACCCAAGTACACCTCAAATAGAAAAAAACGTTACTGACCCCCTCAAAAAATCATTTCTGCATTTGTGACACCCCACCCAAATTTCAACCGCACCTGTTCTTACCTTTCATGCTTAGACTGATTTGACGGGAGGATCGATTTGAAAAAGTGGTACTGTATCCGATATACACCTACTACTCTATGTCGTTTAAATCATGCCAAAAAAATTATTGATTTTTGAGTGTAGTTTCATTTAGTGGTAATTGTAAAATATTTTATCAGGACTACTGTCCTCTAGCGTATCCATCTGTCAACTTTACTTCAAGTTCCGCCTCCAGGGTAGCGGGAGAGAGATTAGGGGCAAATTAGCCACTTACACAGACCGAATTCCACGCGGGCGGAGCCGCGGGCACAGCTAGTTGTAAATATTGTTTATATAAGATTAATAAAACCGGTGTACAGTCACCGGCAATAGTATCTTCCTACATGAAGGCCGCAAAAATATGTTACACGCTCTTATTTGTAGGGTCATAAGCGCGTGTCAAATATTTTTGCGGCCTTCGTGTAGGAAGATACTATGCCGGTGACTGTACTTAACACTGTGTGTAGAAAATCAATATATTTCCTCGTACTAAAACCACAATTATTGAGTAACCCTCAACGTACCCGAGAAAAGGGTTTCGTGAACAAGTTTGGTACGAAACCACTAATTAAGTAGGTACATATACTCGTATGTACATATCATTAGGGTTTCCCTTTATAAATAATAAATTAATAAATACTAATATTGTCTTCGGTTGCCGCGATAGTTATTCATGAAATAAAACAATTAAAAACGGATTTTATCGCGTGTATTGAGTTTAAATTACATCCCGACGTTTCAAACACTTTACAGCGTTCGTGGTCAACGGGTCGACTGAGGAAAAATGTACAATTACCTCCGTTCAAAAACTATCTCAATATGCAAACCTACCCACATATTAAATATTAAACAAATTTAGTGTTTGCACATGCCGGAGGGGCCTTTATACAAACAAATTATTTTTTTTTATTACAAAACAAATTATTAAACAAATTATTTTATTATTATTAATTATTATTTTCATTTTTATTTTTAATTTTTTAAATTAGTATTAAATTATTATTAGTGTCCACACTGTCCACCATTATGGTCTCACAGTCCTATGTCTAGCTTGCTCCTTAACCAAATGAATAACTGGATCCCAAGCTGGTGGTACCGAAAAACCATCCTCTCTGTTGAAATTTGGATATTTTTTAATCTCGATTGCCTCTCGCAACATCCGGGGAATGTATCGTTTCTCCTTGACGAGGACTTGCGGTTTGTCAAATTTAACTGAGTGGTTGGGTCTATCCATGACATGCTCACAGACTGCTGACCTTGGTCGACGGTGCTTTACATCGGCTATATGTTCCTTTACCCGAGTAGAGATGCTCCGCTTAGTCTGGCCTATATATGATAGACCACATTCACATTCCAGCCTGTAGACCCCTGCACTCTGTAGAGGAGTAGCCGACTTCACTGACCTCAGGAACTGTGACATCTTCTTCATTGGCTTAAAGTAAGTTTTTATAGAAGCACGTTTCAAGATGTTGCCAATCCTGTCAGTGACTCCTCGGACAAAAGGCAAGACGGCAGGCCGGCGCTCAACTGTAGGAATCTTCATCCGAGCTTTCTGATTGAGCCGTGGAATCTTGAGCCCGTTCGCTTGAAGTGCATTCTTGGCATGCCGGAGTTCCGCCGCCAGGTGCTGCTCATCACATATCCTCTGGGCTCTCTGAAACAAAGACTTGCCTACAGTAGCTAGCTGACTGGGGTGGTGGTGTGATCTACCATTCAAATATCTATTTGTATGTGTAGGTTTCCTATATACAGTGCGGCCTAAGGTATTATCGGGGTTTCTCAATACTAGTACATCTAAGAAAGGCAGTGAACAATTATTTTCCAATTCCATGGTAAACTTAATCTTACTATGAATGGAATTGAGGTGGTCAAGGAAAACTGAAACACTATTTTTAGGTAATATAGTAAAAGTATCATCTACGTATCTTTTGAAAATCTTCGGCTGCACGGGAGCCAATGAGAGCGCCCTCTCCTCAAAGTCCTCCATAAAGATGTCAGCGACTACTGGAGATACCGGGGACCCCATGGCTTGCAGGAAGAATTCATTGTTCAACAATGAATATGGATATGTGATGAGCAGCACCTGGCGGCGGAACTCCGGCATGCCAAGGATGCACTTCAAGCGAACGGGCTCAAGATTCCACGGCTCAATCAGAAAGCTCGGATGAAGATTCCTACAGTTGAGCGCCGGCCTGCCGTCTTGCCTTTTGTCCGAGGAGTCACTGACAGGATTGGCAACATCTTGAAACGTGCTTCTATAAAAACTTACTTTAAGCCAATGAAGAAGATGTCACAGTTCCTGAGGTCAGTGAAGTCGGCTACTCCTCTACAGAGTGCAGGGGTCTACAGGCTGGAATGTGAATGTGGTCTATCATATGTAGGCCAGACTAAGCGGAGCATCTCTACTCGGGTAAAGGAACATATAGCCGATGTAAAGCACCGTCGACCAAGGTCAGCAGTCTGTGAGCATGTCATGGATAGACCCAACCACTCAGTTAAATTTGACAAACCGCAAGTCCTCGTCAAGGAGAAACGATACATTCCCCGGATGTTGCGAGAGGCAATCGAGATTAAAAAATATTCAAATTTCAACAGAGAGGATGGTTTTTCGGTACCACCAGCTTGGGATCCAGTTATTCATTTGGTTAAGGAGCAAGCTAGACATAGGACTGTGAGACCATAATGGTGGACAGTGTGGACACTAATAATAATTTAATACTAATTTAAAAAATTAAAAATAAAAATGAAAATAATAATTAATAATAATAAAATAATTTGTTTAATAATTTGCTTTGTAATAAAAAAAAAAATTTGTTTGTATAAAGGCCCCTCCGGCATGTGCAAACACTAAATTTGTTTAATATTTAATATGTGGGTAGGTTTGCATATTGAGATAGTTTTTGAACGGAGGTAATTGTACATTTTTCCTCAGTCGACCCGTTGACCACGAACGCTGTAAAGTGTTTGAAACGTCGGGATGTAATTTAAACTCAATACACGCGATAAAATCCGTTTTTAATTGTTTTATTTCATTAATAAATACTATTTATTTATTTATGTTAAGGAGAACCAACAGCTTTTAAGTCACAGTTATACAATCAAATATACACAGAAAGCCAATTAAAGGAACCCACAGGTAATAACAATATAGTCTAAATTAAACTAATGCTAGGCTACTAACGCATACACACATGCGAACAAGAAGAGAAAATTCGATAACATACTAGTTCTAATATAAAAGTATGAAAACATTAGTTCTTAAATGTAAATATGTTTTGCATTATGGGACAATCTTACACAAATCAACCTAGTCCCACAATAAGCTCAATAAGGCTTGTGTTGTGGGTACTAGACGACGATATACAATACGTATATAATGGATAGATATAGGTAAATACTTAAATACATAGAAAACATCCTTAACTAATATCCGTGATAAACACACAAATAAATGCCCTGACCAGGATTCGAACCCGGGACCTCCTGCTTCATAGGCAGGGTCACTACCGACTAGGCTAGGAGGCCCTTAAACGCATTATTATTCTTATTTCTTAAAATGAATATATTCAGAGCAATGACGCGTAATTTCAGTGACCGCTAAGCAACCGGATGGCTCGCGGTATTTAAGCTCCTGAAGTGATGAGGATCCGCCCTGTGCAACCCGAAATGACCCAACTTGGACTGGAGTGAAAATAGAGGGGGGGTGCAAAAATTTTTTTTTATCGCGAGGCAACCGATTGAAACAGCGGTTGCCTGAAAGAATGTACGCTGGTTGTATAACAAAATTTTTATGCCATCCCTCCTGGTTGGACTGGTTCCCTGTACGAGAGCGAAGAAAAAAATTGTCAGGCAACCGCTTGAAAATCAGCATGCTTGTTCTTCATCACATACGGATACCGGAAACAAATTGCCATCCGCCCAGGCCGGGCAGTTATTGAACCATCAGAGTTGGAAGCCGGACGAAAGGTGAATTTTTCTATCGGTGGAAGGGAACTTAGGAAAAACGCAATAACAGTCATCGAAATCGGATGGCATTTGTTTTTTGAATTTTGTATGATGTGGCAAACGATATGCCTAAATGCCATCCCTCTCGTATGAAATCTCATCCCTCTGTGGCCACCCCTACAAACGAGAAATTCGTCAAATTTGAATACGCGCAATAAAATGTGTATGCGCAATCAATTGCCACAGGGGATGAAATTTCATAGGAGAGGGATGGCATTTAGGCATATCGTTTTCCACATCATACAAAACTCATAAATAAATGCCATCCGATTTCAATGATTGTAAGTGCGTTTTTCCTAATTTCTCCTCCACCGATAGAAAAATTCACCTGGAGTCCGGCTTCCAACTCTGATGGTTCGATAACTGCCCGGGCTGGGCGGATGGCAATTTGTTTTCGGTGTCTGTATGTAATGAAGAATAAGCATGCTAATTTTCAAGCGGTTGCCTGACGATTTTTTTTTATTTTTTTCTTCGCTCTCGTACAGGAAACCAGTCCAACCAGGAGGGATGGCATTAAATTTTTGTTAAATAACCAGCGTACATTCTTTCAGGCAACTGCTGTTTCAATCGGTTGCCTCGCGATAAAAAAAAATTTGCACCCCCCCTCTATTTTCGCTCCAGTCCAAGTTGGGTAATTTCGGGTTGCACAGGGCGGTTCCTCATCACTTCAGGAGCTTAAATGCGGCAAGCCATCCGGTTGCCTAGCGGTCACTAAAACAACGCGTCATTGCTTTAACTAATATGCGTGATACATAATTATTACTTGTTTATGTTGTATTTCCAGGAGAAATAATAGAATGAAAGTTTTCTGTATCATATTTCTGGCAATATACGATTATTGATGACGGTACTCGTACGAGTACTTGTGATATATGTATAATAGTACATTATGATACAAGTGTGCTAATATTGTGCGCACGAACGCACGTGAGTGCGCTAAGGAAGCTGAGCTATGTAATGATCAAGCACGCGTTTCATACGACGTTTTTCAACACACTTGCGAGGAAATAACAGAATAGTGTAATTAATAACTTTTGATAAATACATCAATTGTCAGAATGTTTATAGGATAGAGCTACTTACGAACCTAAGATAATTAAATTTAACTAACCTTTGTTGTGATGTTATTGTCTATATGGAACTCTGTTTCAAATCATTTCATAAAATTAAAGACTTCACATTTCTTGTGCAATAAATTATAGTATTTTTTCTTATTTTTATGATAACATTTTACTGGTATGTACCTATCACAATTTCGAAATATATCCAGAGGTTAAATTAACGCTAAAGTTGTCTTCTTATTCACTTAAAATATAATTTGTTTAAATTAATAAAACGCAATGAAAAAATCTAACAAATAAACAATGATTTGAGGTTAACTTATAAATGGCGCGCAATTTTCTTTTTTGGTAGTGCGTCTAGCTTGAGGCAAAGGCGCAGGCGGACGTATAATGCCAAACAGCTAATATTAAAACAGACAATTCGTGTATAAAACTTAATTTATTATGTATGACGAGTAATATAATAATTTGAATTACGAGTAATATAATAAGTCTTTTTCACATTCAGGATTGTATAATTTGTATTCTATTTTTAATATATTTACTTTTTTTTAACTTTTTTAGAATGCAAACTCCTAAAGATTTAAAAAAAAGTAAAGGTACTACTCGACTAAATTACAACGCGTCGTCTGCGTACATACAACTTTGTACTAGTAGGCCAAGAAAATAAGATTTTTTTGAAGAATTAATTCCCAGCAGGCTGGAAATTGTTTTAATACCTTCATGTGGTCCTAAATGCATGTAATCCGAGTTTGCCCAATCCCAAGAGGTGTGCATAACTTTTTAGCGAAAATTTAGTTCTTTGTCAGGTTTTTGCTTGTAGCTCGAAAACGGTACGTCCGACGGAAAATGTCATGTAAATCAATATTAAAGAGGGTTAAATTCTGCCTCGAATGAGTATCTTTACTTCTAATTCGGTTCAGCGGTACAGCCGAAATCAAAAGTTATAAACCGGGAAAATGTCTCATTTAATTGAAAAACTCATATTTTGACTTTCATACCACATATCTTTGAAACAGATGACTCCTGGTGAAAAACCTATAGAATAAAAGTTAAAGACAATATAATTTCACGTTATATAGACATTTCAATTTTCAAATTCAGTCATTCTGAAAGACTAAATTTGGAATGAATTCAAAAGCGGTTTTTTACTAATTCCTTCTAAGTTGCATATTTTCCATATATATAAGGTGTGAGGCGTATATTTAATGCATTGTTACAACTGAGAACATTTAGGTGCAAATTTCTAAAACGTACACAATCAGAAAACTATTTATACACCGTGTTTTTTTTATTTCCGGTAATTACAAGGGTATATTCCTGAGGAACTTAGGTTTATTTCTCAAAGACGCCAGTGTCCTAATTAGCTCCAGTTCTGAGGTAATCGATATTTGTGACTTTATCATGGTTAGGGTACCACTTTGTCGCTTATGGATTCCGAGATATCACTGATTTTGTTAATCAACTCGAAAATAGTGAAAATTGGTTTTGATTAAAAATAGCTTCTACACACTTAAAATAATACGCTGTATTGATAAAAAGTTAAACGTTTCAACTAAAAGTAGGAAAAAAACACAGTCAAAGCTTACCGACTAGGGTACCACATTTTCGCTCATAAGCTTGAAGTAATATCGGGGCCATTGGAAAATGTAGTAACACGTGTTGTCTAAATCTCAGTTTACTCCCATCCATTTGCTTGACAGTTCGTAACTCAGCTGCCCGTTACGTTCACTTAGCATTATGTTATATTACCCTATAACAATAGTGGTCAATAAGCAATAATTATTAAGACAAAGCAAAACTCTCTATTTTAATCTGGCCTAAAACAATCAACTAGATACAAAATATATTAACAAAATTCATATTATGTTAGTTTATTCAATTGGATCGTTAAAAATAAATAAATTGATCACATAGGATAATAAACTTATTTACAATTTTAAAGTGCGTTGCGTCCAGACCGTCTTAATACGCCACGATTATGCTGCTCGCACGCTGCGCACGCGTTGCTCTAGCCGGAGAGCTAGCAACGGAAATAGGTTTGCTATTATATAGAGAAATGAAAATTTCTCTAGTTAGTGTGACATACTATCAATTTTAATAATTCGGGTGTCTGGAAGATGCTTTGAATACTGATTAATTACATAACAAAAACTTAAATATAAATAAGGGGAGGGATATAAGTTAGTGACAAATCAAAACTTTTTAACAGAAAATATAGTTGACTTGTATTTAACAAGCTTCTGAGGGACAATCGTATAGATAATCAGTTAATACTCGTACAAAGTCACCAATCTCTCAATCAGACGTAAGAATTTAAATGACTTGGCGTCAGCACTTACGTACCCCTAGGTGCGAGGTTGAGTAGTGTAAATCATTTTCATAATGATGTTAAATGCAAATTATTACTTTTGTAAGTAATAATTTTATTATAATAAGTCTTAATAATAAGTGATCTCATAAGTCATAAGGCGACAATGTGGGACCCTAAGGAATGTTAAACTAACAAACTTGATCTAAATTAGTAAAGCTGACGAAAAGACTGTTATTTTTTATAAAATAAGTCATGTTATTGATTCATAATAATATTTGTATTAGATATATGCACTTATAGTGCGGACACTATGTTAAATAATGGAATTAGAATTCTTATTTCTCTAAACTAGAATAGCGACAATGTGGTACCCTAGATCACTTTACATACAAAAAATCATGTTAAAAGTCTAAACTTTGAAGTCACTTTTTTGATAGAAAACTACATTACTTTTGTGTTTAATTACACTTGATCGTTAGTTTTGTTCCTAAATTAAAGTTAACTATGAGAATTAAAAATTATAATGTTGATTTTGTATATTTTTTATGTAAGTGTTGTTTTTTTATTTTATTATAAAAAAAATTATGCCTTGAGATATGGTTGTTTCATTATTTTTTTTATAAACCTTACCTACATCATATACAGAAATCAACATAAGCCAGCTGAAAATCTGTCGATTTTGAGTTATATAAAATATTTTATTTTTGATTCTTGACTCTACACCCTACGTGAATTATTATTGTATTATTTCTATAAAATGTGAAATGTTAGAGACAACATATGATTTCTCGAATAATGTAATGTATGTGGAACATTTTAAAACCGCTATCTCCATAACTTCAACCTATAACTAGGTTTTTTAGGCTTTCAAACTTTAAACTCGAATATCTCAAAACAGTACAAAAATATGTTGAAATTTCAATTATTAATAATAAAAATACTCAACATAGCGATCTCGTTTTTTTGAATATGAAGGAGAATGTTTTGAACTATAAAGAGGTACCAATAACTTTTACCATGACAATGTCACATTTTATTAATGCCTTCTAATTGTGTAAACCTACATTTAATTTTTTTTTACTCTGAGAACCCACTACAAAATGATTCACCTGTGTGTTAAGTCAAATAGGTTCATTAGTTGTTGATTGATTCCCCAATCTGTAGTTACTGTAGGTATTCCCTAATCTGTAGGGTTGAATTCTCTAACTCAACTAAACAATTGAACATTATGACATGTCAATGAAATTTCGAATATTAACAATCCTATAGATACAGAGGGAACATTGTAACGTTATACGTTACACAAGTCTATTGTTATTGTATTGAAAATTGTATAATTAAAAGAAAAATGAAAAAATTCACCGCAACGAGCAAGATTCGAACTTGCGACCTTTCGGAACACCGGTCCGAATTTTTCCATTTTTCTTTCAATTATAAAATTGAAATTTTGATTTTAGACGTTTCTGCTTACTACAAAATTAATATTGTATTGTCTTAACATACAGTTACATGACTTTATAGCGGGTTCTCAGGCTAAAAGAAAAATTTACACAATCAGAAAGACGAAAAAGAACTATCGATTACCTTAGAACTGGAGCTAATTAGGACACTGGAGTCTTTGAGAAATAAACCTAAGTTAAGCTCAGGAATATACCCTTGAATTTACCGGAAATATAAAAAAACACGGTGTATAAATAGTTTTCTGATTGGGTAAATTTTAGAAATTTGCACCTAAATGTTCTTAGTTGTAACAATGCAAAAATCACACCTCATATTTATGGAAAATATGCAACTTAGAAGGAATTAGTAAAAAACCGCTTTTGAATTCATTCCAAATTTAGTCTTTCAAAATAACTGAATTTGAAAATTGAAATGTCTATATAACGTGAAATTATATTGTCTTCAACTTTAATTCTATAGGTTTTTCAGCAGGAGTCATCTGTTTCAAATATATGTGGTATGAAAGTCAATATATGAGTTTTTCAATTAAATGAGACATTTTCCCGGTATATAACTTTTGATTTCGGCTGTACCGCTGAACCGAATTAGAAGTAAAGATACTCATGCAAGGCAGAATTTAACCCTGTTTAATATTGATATACATGACATTTTCCGTCGGACGTACCGTTTTCGAGCTACAAGCAAAAACCTGACAAAGAGCAAAATTTTCGCTTAAAAGTTATGCACACCTCTTGGGATTGGGCAAACTCGGATTACATGCATTTAGGACCACATGAAGGTATTAAAACGATTTCTAGCCTGCTGGGAATTAATTCCTCAAAACACTTTTTATAGATCTTATTTGCTTGGCCTATAGAGTACAAACGTCACTTGATCGGATTATTAAATTATGGCACTAGTTCGATAATTATTGTGAAATGCACACGTGTTTAATATCTAGGATTATGAGCATAAAAGCGGTGGAATAAGAACCTCGTTACGAGCAGGTGTGTTGAAAAATGTTAACATAACTATATCTTTACTTAGCTATAACGTCAAAACGCTGATTACTTTATTTGTGAAGAGTGGGCCTTTATCGAGGTCCATATTTAATAATTACCTGACGTCAGGTATTACATAGCCACAAATCGAGAAGGATAGATATATGGCTACCTTTCACTTAATTAACTCAAACTTTATCGTACGTACCATTTCAGAAAAAAAATGTGATTCTGTATTAAGACTGACAGTCTTACTGTCAGATTTTTTCCCTATCCACATCACGAGCAGATATTTTATGTGCTATAAAACAGAAACCTACCATCAAGGATAATAAAGTGAATGTTTTGACTAAACGAAGGCTATCTGCAGATTAGTAGGAGACTAATTCGATTGATTTGTAGATATGTACCTACCTAAAATTATTCCCTAAAGAGAATGGTCAATTTTCGATTTTTTTCTTAGATATCTAAAAGGGTTCGGTTTTTCCTTTTGAGGCATGGAACTCTAATAAACATTCTGACGAGCTCAGTCTAGTCGACCTATCAATTTTTTTTATTTTTAATAATACATGTATATATTCATAGATACATTTGCCGTATCATTACGCACATGCATGATATTCCTAGTCACTCAATATTATAGAAAAATCCGTACAAAGTTACCCGTTAATAATCCATGAGCGTAGATTGATTGGTCGAGGTCTAAACAAAACCGTTTTTTTTTGTACTGTATGTATTTATTTATTTATTTAAACTTTATTGCACAACTAAAAAGTGTACAAGAGGCGGACTTAATGCCTTAAGCCATTCTCTACCAGTCAACCATTGGATCAAACCGAAACTTGTAATTGGTGCAGGATCATAGAAATCGAGATATATTTAGAAACACAAATCAACATTACTATTTATTGATAAATACACATACACATATAGAAACGTAACATAAACATACATATACATACATAAATAAAAATATAGTACCCATGTTTATAAGTAATATACCGATAATTAGTCCTTAAGTGAGTTAGACTATTTAGAAAGGTGTTTACGTAACATACGTTTAAACGAAAATTTGCTCTGTGTTTGTCTTAAGGGGAGAGGGAGATCGTTCCAAAGACGAATAACCTGTAGGGCGAAGGAGTTGGATATAAAGCCGCACCGGTGAAGAGGGATAGAAAGTTTAAACGAGAGGAGCGCAACTCGCAACCGGGACGCGGCGCTATAAAGTGGAATTTTGATTTGAGATAGTCGGGAGCTGCTGGATCGAAAAGGATAGTATGTACCTACATAGTACAAGCAAATATGGTTATAAATTTACGGCATCAAACGACAATGCGTGTCTCATAACGCGCTCACAATCATATAAATATGAGAAGAGAATGCGAGAAGATTAATATAATAAGAGTCAAATTACTGATGTTACGTGGATAATACACGAAAAATTATTGGAAAAGTTTTAAAATCAAAACGCTTATATATACATTTAAGAATGCATAAATATTTGAAGGTACCGAACCGACACTGGTATTCATACATGCTAAGTAATGCCTACACGCGGGGCTGGCTTCATACAATAAATATATTAGAAACGTCTCGCGCAGAGCCGTTCCGCATTAATCAGTGTCAGTGAGCGGCACCGCAAATTAGTTACGAATTTATCTACGTCGCGTAATGAGCGGACTGTACTTTATAAACGACATAATAGCGATATTTGTAATAAACCACTGAACACAATCAACCGGGACTGTTACATTTCACATTAATACATTCCGTTAGATCACAAAGTAGCTACGCACACAAGTAAAAACATATTACATTGAGATAAAATATAAGTAATAGGTATGTCTGTAGCTATTAAATATTTGAAAAGAGATGTCCAGAAAGATTACCTATTTGAAACGCGACCTTAACAGGTACAGTCAAGTGTAAAAATATGGGTGTACTCATCTTACTCAAAAATATGTCCCATAGTATCTTATTCCGTTGTAATAAGTGCGTAGTACCATATTTATGAGACGATTTTTTCGATACGTATTTTTGCACTTGACTATACTAATGATTTCACACCATAAAATTTAGCAGTTAATCGATTTTATTTTACTTTTTCTTACTTATTTTTTGCAGATTTTTTGGATAATGTTGAGAACTATTTAAAAAAAATCAAGAAAGTGTGTTTAACTTCTAAGGCGAACTATACTTATACTAGTGCAAATAATCTACTAGTACAGCAGCCACTACATGTTGATATATTTACCAAGTACAGACTACAGGTCCACAATGAGGGTTTGAATCGTGGTAATAAAATTACGCATTAATTGTACGAGGCTTTTTCATTTGACTTTTCACAGTTCAATAAAGCTTTTTATCGGTGTTAACTTTACGTGTAGGTTATATGAGGTGATCAATCATTAGTCCGGGCTCACAATCGGCGAACGAGCCATTGTCAGCGCCCACAGGGACAGGAGTGAAGGTCGAAAGGTTTAATTAAAAGCTGCCGAACCGCAGTTCTTTTATTGGGCGGCGAGATGGGGCTGACTGATCGCTTCTTTTGTTCTCAGGTAGGAAGCATCGTTTAATTAACCTGATTTTTACTTAACTGTGACTATGGTGAGCCATAATCGTCTGGCATACGTATTACTTGATTAAAAATGCAGGATTAGTAACAGTCCCATTCAACATGTATCATTTCCTCGTACTTGCGAGCAAATTACTTCAGTCACACGTCCATGCTCCACATATGGGTCACTAAGAAACAAACAAGCAAGCTTTTAAATTAGTACAATATGTTTCTGTATGCTGTTGCCTAAGTAGCAAAAAATATTATTATATCAGAATACTCCATATATTATCATCAGGGATTGGACGAAGTAGCGTCATTGTTCGCAATAATGTGACTCTAAAATTAATTAATTATTCAATTAATTTATTTATCTGATAAATCAATGTCAAAATGACGCTACTCAATCCGATCCCTGATTATCATGCAGTATGAAGTTATACTAATCTAAGTACGTACCCGGTCGTATGTTTGTGACCCATCTGTGGAGCACGGACGTGTAAACGATATTTCAGCCCTATATATGGGGTCCTGGACTGAACGTGTTAAGTAACGAAATATACTCAAGGAAAATGGAAACGTTTAATTTTTTATGGAAATTTCATTTTTGAAGTGAAAACTTCTTTAGCGGCGTTGTGCACTTTTTGTGATGGGGAATAGATATTTGTGCAACAAGAGAGCAAAGTTAGTTTTTGCTTCGAGTGTTAATTTTGAGTCCCGAGCAAGCGAAATATTCTATAATAGAATCACGAGCGTAGCGAGTGATTCTAGGTTAGAATCTCGAGCGTAGTGAGTGACTCAAAGGCACGAGGTGCAAATAACTTTGGTCTCATGTTGCTCATACAACTTTTCGCCTCAGCAGTGAGAACATAGCAGAAAATTTAAATAATTTTTCACTTCCATTGACTTCCACGCCATCCCGATCAATCCCACTTCACTTCACTTCCAATCACTTCCGCTCCAATTCCTCCAGTTCAGCTCTACCTCCTCCTAGTACCGCTTTACTTCCAATGACTTCCACTCAATTCCCGCCACTTTAAATGAGTTCCGCTCAAGTTCCGCTTCAATTCCGCCAAGTTACGTTCCACTTTCACCCGGCTCCGCTCCCCTTCCACTGACTTCCACACAATCCCCGCCACTTTGAATGAGTTCCGCTTAAGTTCCGCTCGAGTTCCGCCGGTTCCGCTCCACCTCCACCCAGCTCCGCTCCACTTCCACTAACTTCCACACAATCCCCGCCACTTTTAATGAGTTCCGCTCAAGTTCCGCTTCAGTTCCGCCAGTTCCGCTTCACCTCCACCTAGTTCACCGCTTAACTTCCAATGACTTCCACTCAATTCCCGCCACTTTTAATGAGTTCCGCTCAAGTTCCGCTTCAATTCAGCCAGTTCCGTTCACTTTCACCCAGCTCCGCGCCCCTTCCACTGGCTTCCACACAATCCCCGCCACTTTGAATGAGTTCCGCTTAAGTTCCGCTCGAGTTCCGCCAGTTCCGCTCCACCTCCACCCAGCTCCGCTCCACTTCCACTAACTTCCACACAATCCCCGCCACTTTTAATGAGTTCTGCTTCAGTTCCGCCGGTTCCGCTCCACCTCTACCCAGCTCCGCTCCACTTCCACTAACTTCCACACAATCCCCGCCACTTTTAATGAGTTCCGCTCAAGTTCCGCTTCAGTTCCGCCAGTTCCGCTTCACCTCCACCTAGTTCACCGCTTAACTTCCAATGACTTCCACTCAATTCCCGCCACTTTTAATGAGTTCCGCTCAAGTTCCGCTTCAATTCAGCCAGTTCCGTTCACTTTCACCCAGCACCGCTCCCCTTCCACTGGCTTCCACACAATCCCCGCCACTTTGAATGAGTTCCGCTTAAGTTCCGCTCGAGTTCCGCCAGTTCCGCTCCACCTCCACCCAGCTCCGCTCCACTTCCACTAACTTCCACACAATCCCCGCCACTTTTAATGAGTTTTGCTTCAGTTCCGCCAGTTCCGCTTCACCTCCACCCAGCTCAGCTCCACTTCCACTAACTTCCACACAATCCCCGCCACTTTTAATGAGTTCCGCTCAAGTTCCGCCAGTTCCGCTTCACCTCCATCTAGTTCACCGCTTTACTTCCAATGACTTTCACTCAATTCCCGCCACTTTTAATGAGTTCCGCTTAATTTCCGCTCGAGTTCCGCCAGTTCCGCTCCACCTCCACCCAGCTCCGCTCCACTTCCACTAACTTCCACGCAATCCCCGCCACTTTTAATAAGTTCCGCTCAAGTTCCGCTTCAGTTCCGCCAGTTCCGCTTCACCTCCACCCAGCTCCGCTCCACTTCCACTAACTTCCACACAATCCCCGCCACTTTTAATGAGTTCCGCTCAAGTTCCGCTAAAGTTCCGCCAGTTCCGCTTCACCTCCACCTAGTTCACCGCTTTACTTCCAATGACTTCCACTCAATTCCCGCCACTTTTAATGAGTTCCGCTTAAGTTCCGCTTCAATTCCGCCAGTTCCGTTCCACTTTCACCCAGCTCCGCTCCCCTTCCACTGAATTCCACACAATCCCGCCACTTTGAATGAGTTCCACCAGTTCCGTTCCACCTCCACCTAGTACCGCTATACTTCCAATAACTTCCACTCAATTCCCGCAACTTTGAATGAGTTCCGCTAAAGTTCCGCTAAAGTTCCGCTTCTATTCCGCCATTCCGCTCAACTTCCACCCAATTCCGCTACACTTCCACTGACTTCCAGTCTATTTCCGCCATTAACTTCCACACAATCCCCGCCACTTTAAATGAGTTCCACTCAAGTTCCGCTTCAGTTCCGCCAGTTCCGCTTCACCTCCACCTAGTTCACCACTTTACTTCCAATGACTTCCACTCAATTCCCGCCACTTTTAACGAGTTCCGCTTAAGTTCCGCTTCAATTCCGCCAGTTCCGTTCCACTTTCACCCAGCTCCGCTCCCCTTCCACTGAGTTCCACACAATCCCACCACTTTGAATGAGTTCTACCAGTTCCGCTCCACCTCCACCTAGTTTAGGAAGTTATTGGAAGTATAGCGGTCTATACTTCCAATAACTTCCACTTAATTCCCGCAACTTTTAATGAGTTCCGCTAAAGTTCCGCTTCTATTCCGCCATTCCGCTCAACTGTCACCCAGTTCCGCTACCCTTCCACTGACTTCCAGTCTATTACCGCCACTTTTAGTGACTTCCACTCCAATTCCGCCAATTCCGCTCTAAATCCGCCAGTTCCGCTCCATTTCCGCCAGTTTTCCTCAACTTCCGACCAGTTCCGCTTCACTTCTACTCTACTTCCACTTACTTCCATTCAATTCCCGCAACTTTTACTGAATCCCGCTCCAGTTCCACTCCAATTCCGCCAGTTCCGCTGCACTTCCACCCAGTTCCGCTTGTCTTCCGCTCTACTTTCACTGACGCCCACTCAATTCTCGCCTCTTTTACTCTTACGATCCAATTTCGCCACTTATTACAAATAGCACATTTACTAAAAACTAGTGCCTGCGCCAAATCTTGTGATTAAGTTTCCAAGCTATTTTGGTGTGCATCGGGGGTCTGATATTCAAATAAAAAACAAAAGCGAGAATATGAAGTTTGAAAATATTACTTTCTCTGTCTTTTTACTGAGGACATCTCAAGGTCATTTTGTCTCACACTCGCAGCAAAATTGAATTTTGCTCACTGTTATTGAGCACCAAAGAACCCTTGTTCGAGCTGCTGAGGTGAAAAAAAAAATGTTAAACTCGCGTCAGGGTCACCGTCAGATTCGTCAGGTTGAAAATTCGTAAGACGGACACGTGACCTGATCGAATAAATCTATAGTAATAATTTTGTCGAGGGGTACGGTTAGAGATGGGTAGGGGTGAGGAAATACTGAGTATTTACTCAGTATTTATCCAAAGCACCCCGTAAATACTCGTATTTACTCATTTCGGTGGGTAAAAACTATTATACTAATAAAATATATAAAAAAGTGAGATTAAAGCACTAAATTGTTTTGTATTGAATATTTCTAGCGTGTATTAATAATATTTTTGTTATAAGAAGCATATTAGATGAAAAAAAGGTAATTAGCAGTGAGAAGAAATTTGGAATTTAGGGAATGTAGACGTGATAAAAACATATTCAACTATTTTGTTTCAAATACGAAGGTATTTACTTTGAAAACATGGGACTTATAGGCCAAGAAAATAAGATTTTTTTGAAGAATTAATTCCCAGCAGGCTGGAAATAATTTTAATACCTTCATGTGGTCCTAAATGCAAGTAATCCGAGTTTGCCCGATCCCAAGAGGTGTGCATAACATTTTAGCGAAAATTTTGCTCTTTGTCAGGTTTTTGCTTGTAGCTCGAAAACGGTACGTCCGACGGAAAATGTCATGTATATCAATATTAAAGAGGGTTAAAATCTGCCTCGAATGAGTATCTTTACTTCTAATTCAGTTCAGCGGTACAGCCGAAATCTAAAGTTATAAACCGGGAAAATGTCTCATTTAATTGAAAAACTCATATTTTGACTTCCATACCAGGAGTCATCTGTTTCAAAGATATGTATCTTTGAAACAGATGACTCCTGGTGAAAAACCTATAAAATAAAAGTTGAAGACAATATAATTTCACGTTATATAGACATTTCAATTTTCAAATTCAGTCATTTTGAAAGACTAAATTTGGCATGAATTCAAAAGCGGTTTTTTACTAATTCCTTCTAAGTTGCATATCTAAATATATAAAAGAAGAAACTGATTGACTGACTGACTGATTGACTGATTGACTGACTGACTGACTGACTGACATATCAACGCACAGCCCAAACTGCTGGTTCTAGAGATTCCAAATTTGGCACGTAGGTTTCTTATAAGGTCTAGCGGTGCACTTAGAAAGGATTTTTCAAAATTCACCCCCTAAGGGGGTAAAATGGGGGTCCAAAGTTTGTATGGCGAAACAAGATTTGTTAGACTATTTAATTCAAAACTTCACAGGAGTATTCCTAACGATAAATGAGAAAACACGTGTTTCAGGTTTTTTGAAAATTCAACCCCTAAAAGGGGAAAATGTGGTACATACAAACATACCAGTCTAACTTAGCACCTCCTTTTTGAGTACTTATAGTACGCGGGCGAAAAGCGGGAAAAAGCTAGTTTTTCATAAATACGAGTTGTGAGGCGTACATTTAATGCATTGTTACAACTAAGAACATTTAGCTGCTAATTTCTAATACGTACCCAATCAGAAAACTATTTATACACCGAGTTTCTTTTAATTTCCGGTAATTACAAGGGTATATTCCTAAGCTTAGCTTAGGTTTATTTCTGAAAGACGCCAGTGTCCTAATTAGCTCCAATTCTGAGATAATCGATATTTTATTTATGCCTTCTAATTGTGTAAACCTATATTTATTTATTTTTACTCTGAGAACACACTAAAAAATGATGCACCTGTGTGTTAAGTCAAATAGGTTCATTCGTTTTTGATTGATTCCCCAATCTGTAGCTATATTAACTCAACTAAACAACCAAACTCAACTGAACATTATGACATGTCAATGAAATTTCGAATATTAACAATCCTAGATACAAAGGGAACATATTGTATTGAAAATTTTATAATTGAAAGAAAAATGAAAAAATTCACCGCAACGAGCAAGATTCGAACTTGCGACCTTTCGGAACACCGGTCCGAATTTTTCTTTCAATTATAAAATTGAAATTTTGATTGCAGACGTTTCGGCTTAGTACAAAATAAATATTGTATTGTGTTAACATATAGTTACATGACTTTATAGCGGGTTATCAGACTAAAAGAAAAATTTACGCAATCAGAAAGACGAAAAAGAACTATAGATTACCTCAGAACTGGAGCTAATTAGGACACTGGCGTCTTTGAGAAATAAACCTAAGTTAAGCTCAGGAATATACCCTTGAAATTACCGGAAAAAAAACACGGTGTATAAATAGCTTTCCGATTGGGTACGTTTTAGAAATTTGCACCTAAATGTTCTTAGTTGTAACAATGCATTAAATAGACGCCTCACACTGAGGTGGATTTATGGAAAATATGCAACTTAGAAGGAATTAGTAAAAAACCGCTTTTGAATTCATGCCAAATTTAGTCTTTCAAAATGACTGAATTTGAAAATTGATATGTCTTTATAACGTGAAATTATATTGTCTTCAACTTTAATTCTATAGGTTTTTCACCAGGAATCATCTGTTTCAAAGATATGTGGTATGGAAGTCAAAATATGAGTTTTTCAATTAAATGAGACATTTTCCCGGTTTATAACTTTTGATTTCGGCTGTAACGCTGAACCGAATTAGAAGTTAAGATACTCATTCGACGCAAAATTTAACTCTCTTTAATATTGATATACGAGATATTTTCCGTCGGGCGTACTGTTTTAGAGCTACAAGCAAAAACCTGACAAAGAGCAAAAAATTCGATAAAAAGTTATGCACACCTCTTGGGATTGGGCAAACTCAGATTACATGCATTTAAGACCACATGAAGGTATTAAAACGATTTCCAGCCTGCTGGGAATTAATTCCTTAAAACACTTTTTATAGATCTTATTTGCTTGGCCTATTATTAAGTCGTTTCTGTATTCTAGATAAGTGCATTTCGCAAGCCGATTCGAATATTATACAGATGTTAACAAGTTGTTTACAAAAAGAAACTGCCACAAAAATACTCACAATATTATAGGCATTATAGCTTTTATCAGATAGCGCGGCGATTGGTAGCTAGTGCTAATGAACAAATAATATAGAAATAATGACCATAAAGGGTCACACTGCGAACAAAAGACTTAAACTGCATTCTCTATTATATTTGTCTACTTCTTATCTCAAAAGTATGCACAGTTTTAACATTAATAAACATCGTTTTCATAAGGGATACCTATATAGTGTCGCAGAGTGAACAAAAGGTGGCTCGGCTCGCTGAACGGCTTTAAATCCTTATCTTGCAAAATGCGCGTTTCGCTTCCCTTATTTTGATTGGGTGATTAGCGGACACTAACAAGTGTAGTACGACTAGTATCCAATGAAAATAAAGTTAGGCACGCTGGCGCGTTTGGCACGCTCAGTTGCTGTTTGTCAGTCCACCTGTTCGGAGGACTACCTACTTGCTCATTTTACGTAAAGTGCCTCATGTGATTTTCCTTGGACCCTTGCTTTGTATATGGACTTTGATGGTGTTTTCTTTGTGATTAAAGTTAACGTTTCTGGACTTTTGATTTTTGTTAGTGAATATCTTTGGGTAATGGATATTTTTGGTAGCGTTCCAGTCTCACGCTAAAATGTGTGGCTCTGAGGACCGCGACAGAAATCACATGCTCGCTATTGTATTACAGCACGGTTAGCACAAGAGTGAAGCGATAGAATCTCGCGTATAGTACTACCCGTCTCTTTTTAAATGATACAGTCAGAAAAAGATGGATATCTCGCACGCGAGATACTGTCGCGTCACACTTGTGCTAACCGTGCTGGAATATCCAAGTTGTCGGTACATCGATCTTGTGGACCTAGGTATCGCCATTAGCAAACCTGACCCCGGTCAATGCAAAGGTGAGTGTTTACGTGGCACTTACGTCATTTTATTAAGAGTTTTTTTATAGAAAACTCAGAAACGGCTCAACCGATCATGTTGAAAGTAATTTTATTTTAAAGTATTTTCTAGTCCCTATTCATCCGATAATTTCCCATATTTTTGTACTTTGGTTTAAATGTTATAGAGAGGTAAACATAATTTTAGTCTTCAGAAATGTTATTTTTTTTTCAAAAATATGTCAACTAGCTTTTGCCCGCGGCTTCGCTCGCGTTAAATTCGGGGTAACACGGTTCCCCTTTGCCCCCCGGAATGCTCCATACAAACTTCCAACCCCATTTTAGGGAAGTGGGTGGTTAGAAAGAGACAAAAAGTAGCCTATGTCACTCTCCATCCCTTCAACTATCTCCACTTAAAAAATCACGTCAATTCGTCGCCCCGTTTTGCCGTGAAAGACGGACAAACAAACAAACAAACAAACACATACACTTTCCCATTTATAATATTAGTATGGATTTATGAAAAAATATATTTATTTAGAATCATCCAAGTTATTTTAATGCTTTATTTAATCATGTAAACACGTTGATGGTTTCTGATTTTTGGTGTGACAATTAGTTACATGTATGGAGTGCCCCTCTTAAAAAAATGTTTTTTGCGACTTTGACTAGTTAATTTAGTAGCGGGTTACAAAATACACCTAAATTTCAAAATGTTATATCCCTTGCAGCACTTTAAATAGTTTATACCCACCAATTTATAAACGGGTAAATACGGGTATTTTGAGTAAATACTGAGTATTTACTCGGTATTTACCCTTGAGTATTTACTCACTACCCATCTCTAGGTACGGTAGACCCGAATGAAATCATGCTCAAATGAAAAAGCGTAAAAAAATAACAGTTTTGAATCTAAGACATATATGGGCAAAATTCGGATGGTCGCGTATTTTGCATTTAAAAGTGTTAATTTAATGACAAATGGTCGGCCATATTCATAGATTTGTATAATTCTTCAGATGGAGTACTGCTAACAACATTTTGTGATTTCATAATGAGCCAGTGTCCTCGTGGTTACGCACTACATACACATACATAATGAGCAATAATGAGCCGCTCCCCCGACAGTCGTGTCCAAACGTCTAATGCAGTCAAGTGCTGTTTAAAACATGCCGTCGTGCGTTGTCAAATCCTGCAGAAATGCCACTGTTCGAAAAAAACGGATGGGGTAACTTTTCACCGTTAAGTAAACAATTCATTGCGTAATCATATTAAGAATCAGTAAGTTCGTAAACTATTAACTTCACGGTAGCGGTGTTGCCAGGTGATTGAATAGGGAAACTTCCCAAACGTAAGGGGGTCTATAATCGCCGCGATATGTTGTCAATACGATATTAACGTCCCCACTCCCAACTAGACATCTTATTTCATGCACGGTTTCAACGAATGTTAACGTTACCTAATTAATAGTTAATAACTTTTATGCTTTTGTGAGCAAATTATATTCTTTATTATTCCAAAAACTTAAAAACGTAAAACAAAAAGCCCATATCTAATCGTAGATTGAATGCGCGAAGTTATGTCACCGCTACTGATCTGTCAAACTTTCCTCTCATTCTAACTATCGCTCCCTCTCACTCTGAGCGGCTGACTAGTCGCTTCAGTAATCGACTGGTCAAGCGATTAGAACGAGATGGAACTATAGTTAGAATGAGAGGTCAGCTCTTAAGTGAAACCGATTGTGTTGATCGATCGAGGAGCATTTTTAACCAACTTCAAAAAAGGAGGTTCTCAGTTTGACCCGTATGTTTGTATGTATGTATGTATGTTTGTTCGCGATTATCTCGCGTTATGGGGACGACAACAGAGGCCACCACACTCAACAGTAGTCTTGTACTTTTAATAAATAGTAAATTTAGATTTTTTTTTAATTTAACCTTTTAGTCGCCTCTTCAGTATATTTCATCAAATTTATTAAAACAGGTGCGTATTCATTCTATTTAACCATATATATTAATAATCTTATTTTTTTTAATTCAAAAATACTGTATTCTTAATCGGGAAAATTTGTATTACATGGCAACACTCGTCTGGACACACACATTCAAACCAGCCGCCATCTTGCGTCACAGTTTGTTGTACAGGCATGCTCCATCCTTTTAAATTATTCAGCCAAGGCCATATTACATATTTTAGTGGTTGACAACTTGACAGTGAGGGGTGCGTTCGAAAATTGTGAACTATGTTTACGTCCGGCATATTTGATAGGTTAGTTGGTCAAAAGGAGGACGAAAGTGAATAAATTAAGAAAACCCGGCTGACTGACAAGGAAAAAAAAGCATTTGACACACGAAAAAATATATTCTTACATAAATTAGTTTTCTTTTCACTGAAATATAGGTAAAGCCTGACCAGAAATATATGATCAAGCGCCATGATGCTGAATTTCATTGGAACTAATTTCTTACACTGGCAATAATTGTAATGACAGAATGCTATGCATGTGTGAGTGCATGTTGTAGGCTGTCACTGTTGTCAAGTGTCATTGAGGCGGGTTACTTGAATAATAATAAAGTGTTGAATATTCAACTATAAACGACAAAAAATTCCTAAAATTATCCATAGTCAAGAGCGAAAGATTGTAAATAGTGTATATTATAAACTGCTGTAAATAATACGCTCGGGAAATGAAACTATTTCGCAGTGAAACATTTTCAAATTAACATCAGAGCTGACAGGTAAACAAATCAAGATGTCACCATACTATAGACAATAAAACGGTCTATGTCGATACTGAACTGTTGCCATATAAATGAGAATAATAGCGCCCTCTTGACAATAATCATATATTTCTCGTCAGGCTTTAAGTAAAAATGGATACTTTTACTAAAAATAAATGTAAATATAATAATGTAATGTCCTGCTTTTGGACAGTGGTTTTCAAGCGTTCTATATACCCATCAATTTGTCACAATAACCGCCTCCAAAGTGAATAAATGGACTGTTTGCTGTCTCTGCCTGCCGCAAGTATTAATTTCAACCACATTGAGTGGTTGTTATTTGGATTACCCGACTGCTAAAAGGAGGGCCACGTTTTTTTCGAAAGTATATAGAGGTGTTACCCGCGCGAGGTAGGACCCCGGAATTCCGGGCCTTCGAAAACCGCGATTCCGGTACTTTGAAAGTCAGGGATTTCGAAAATGTGGGACGCTGGGATTTCAGATTCCCGGGATATCCGGGACTTTAAAATTCCAGGATTCTGGAAATGCGGGTCACCGGGCTTCCGGTAATTTAGAAAGCTGTAATTCTGTAAATGTGGTACGCTGGAATTTCAGGGTCCTGGACGTCCGGAACTTAAGAATACTGGGATATAGGAACTTTTGAAAACAAGGATTTTTGAACTGCGCGAGGCCGGGATTACATTTATTTTTAAACCACGGATTCCGGGAATACAAGAACAGGGTTTTAGGGGTCCTGAGTTTGTGGGATTTTGAAAGTCCGGGATTCCAAACAGTAAGAAATTCTGAGATTAAGGAAATGCTTCCGACATGACATGATATTAGGGAGGCTTCCGGGACTATGTGCTTTCGAAAATACCAAAATACTGTGATTCCGGGAACGCGACAAGTCCTGGGAGCCCGGAAGTGAGTCGTACCGAGTCTCAGAATTCGCAGTTTATGGAACCCTGGAATGCGGGAAACCGAAAATTTTGAACCCCGTGATTCTGGAACTTTAAAAAGCTGACATTATGGTACGTTAAAAAGCCGGGGTTCGGGAAATGCGGCACGGGATTTTAGGACCCTGGGAGTCCGAGACTTTAGAAATCCGGGATTCAGGGACTTTCAAAAGCTGTGTTTTCTTAAGTCCTAGATTCCAGGACTATAAGCAGAGCTCGGGAAGGGTGAGCTATTTGCCTTATAATATGACGTAAGACATCTCAAATTATAAGGTAAATAGCTCACCCTTGACGAGCTCTGATTATAAAATATTAAAAACCAAGTACTCCGAGAATGTTAGACAATGAGATATGTATAAGGATTCTGGAAGTCCGGGCCTTAGAAATCCGGGTTTAACAAGCCGGTAGCCCGGTATTTCGGGTCGTTAGAAAGCAGGGATATTTCGGAAATGCGGGACGACGGGATTTTAGAGTCAAGGGAGTCCGGAGTTTTGATATCCCCGATTCGGGAACATTATATCCGGGATTTAGAGAATGTGGGAAACCCAGATTTTGTGCTGGGAGTCCCGGTATAAGGAACTGCGGGATTCTGAGACTTTAGGAATTCTAGATACCGAAAAAGTCGGATGGGTTCCGGGACATCCGGGATTCGTATAATGCGGAACACCGGAATTATAAGGTATTAGGAATCTGGAACTTTAGAAAAGCAAGATTCCGGGACTTTTAAAAGCTTGGATTTCGAAAATGCGGTAGAAATTTTAAGTGTCCTAGGAATTTATAAATCCGGGAATTACTAAACCCCGAATTCCGGGAATAGAGAAACCGGGATTTTAGGGTGCTGTGCATCCAGGTATAGAGAAATCCGGTATTCCGTAAATTTAGGAGGCCGGAATTCTGAAAAAGCGGCTTGCTTGAATTTTAGGTCCCAGGAGCCCAGGATTTCGAAATATAAAAACATCGTAATATCGTAACTGCGCGAGGCTGAGATTCCAAAATATTGTAAACCAGGGATTCCGGGAATGCAAGCAATTGGGATTTTAGGGTCCCGGGAGAGGCCAGGACTTTAGAAGTACAGGATTCCGGGGCTATAGAAATCCTGGGAATCCTGAATTGCGGGAAAAAGGGATTTAAGAGGTTCCTATAGTCTGGATATAAGAAACTCCCGAATCCCGATTCGGGATTCCAGAATTACGGAGGCAGGGATTCGAAGATTTAAAACCCGGGATATCGGCTACCGGGTTTGAAGGTACCGGGCTTCGAGGTTTTAGAAGCCCAATAATCTCAGTTTTCTTATATTTCCCAACTCCGAGATTCCAGGACTTTAGAAAGCCGGAATGATACACCCGCGCTACGCCGGTATCAAGTATGCTAAATTATTTTTACATGAGTTTATTGAATATGTGTAAATAATGACATATTTTTTTAATTTTAGCTTTAGTATTATGTGAAGCATATATAATAATTACATTAATTTGGCAGTGTTTCGTTGTAGGCTCTATTTATTTTACCCGAGCGAAGCCGGGTTTTCATCTAGTAATTGTAATAGTTCTGAAGTATATGACATCTATTTTCAGTTTATATATAGTAGTGTAACTACTTAAAAATTGCAAATCAAAAAATATTGAACAAAATAATTTGATTTGCTTCAAGATTCATAGATGGCAGCACCATCTCTCTCGCTATACCAGAATCACGTAAGAGATTCGGATAGGAGGTGCAAGCACGTACTGCGCATGCCCTTAGAGTATGGTCAACGGCGCCTAGCCGTTTCAAATTCAGAGATTGCATATACATGAGAAAATTTGTCAAGTTCCGCCGTGACCGGGTGGTCTAGTGGTCAGGACGTCAGCCGCGAAAGCTGAAGACGCCAGTTCAAATCTGGCCTCGGACACCGGAGGGTTTGGTCACTTTTCCTGAAGTATATGACATCTATTTTCAGTTTATATATAGTAGTGTAACTACTTAAAAATTGCAAATCAAAAAATATTGAACAAAATAATTTGATTTGCTTCAAGATTCATAGATGGCAGCACCATCTCTCTCGCTATACCAGAATCACGTAAGAGATTCGGATAGGAGGTGCAAGCACGTACTGCGCATGCCGTTAGAGTATGGTCAACGGCGCCTAGCCGTTTCAAATTCAGAAATTGCATATACATGAGAAAATTTGTCAAGTTCCGCCGTGACCGGGTGGTCTAGTGGTCAGGACGTCAGCCGCGAAAGCTGAAGGCGCCAGTTCAAATCTGGCCTCGGACACCGGAGGGTTTGGTCACTTTTTCTGAAGTATATGACATCTATTTTCAGTTTATATATAGTAGTGTAACTACTTAAAAATTGCAAATCAAAAAATATTGAACAAAATAATTTGATTTGCTTCAAGATTCATAGATGGCAGCACCATCTCTCTCGCTATACCAGAATCACGTAAGAGATTCGGATAGGAGGTGCAAGCACGTACTGCGCATGCCGTTAGAGTATGGTCAACGGCGCCTAGCCGGTTCAAATTCAGAGATTGCATATACATGAGAAAATTTGTCAAGTTCCGCCGTGACCGGGTGGTCTAGTGGTCAGGACGTCAGCCGCGAAAGCTGAAGACGCCAGTTCAAATCTGGCCTCGGACACCGGAGGGTTTGGTCACTTTTTCTGAAGTATATGACATCTATTTTCAGTTTATATATAGTAGTGTAACTACTTAAAAATTGCAAATCAAAAAATATTGAACAGAATAATTTGATTTGCTTCAAGATTCATAGATGGCAGCACCATCTCTCTCGCTATACCAGAATCACGTAAGAGATTCGGATAGGAGGTGCAAGCACGTACTGCGCATGCCGTTAGAGTATGGTCAACGGCGCCTAGCCGTTTCAAATTCAGAGATTGCATATACATGAGAAAATTTGTCAAGTTCCGCCGTGACCGGGTGGTCTAGTGGTCAGGACGTCAGCCGCGAAAGCTGAAGACGCCAGTTCAAATCTGGCCTCGGACACCGGAGGGTTTGGTCACTTTTTCTGAAGTATATGACATCTATTTTCAGTTTATATATAGTAGTGTAACTACTTAAAAATTGCAAATCAAAAAATATTGAACAAAATAATTTGATTTGCTTCAAGATTCATAGATGGCAGCACCATCTCTCTCGCTATACCAGAATCACGTAAGAGATTCGGATAGGAGGTGCAAGCACGTACTGCGCATGCCCTTAGAGTATGGCCAACGGCGCCTAGCCGTTTCAAATTCAGAGATTGCATATACATGAGAAAATTTGTCAAGTTCCGCCGTGACCGGGTGGTCTAGTGGTCAGGACGTCAGCCGCGAAAGCTGAAGACGCCAGTTCAAATCTGGCCTCGGACACCGGAGGGTTTGGTCACTTTTTCTGAAGTATATGACATCTATTTTCAGTTCTGAAGTGTTAAACTTTTAATGTAATATAAATTGTCATATTTGTATACGATAGCGCAATAAATGAATTATTTTACCACGGTTTAAATGATAATTAAAGCAATTCGTGCAAAATTATTCCCTAAACATTCCAAAATATCAAAAATGCACAACGTTAATATTCAAGTTTTCACTTCTGCCGGCACTCCCGGAGTGCACCCCGTTGTTTTTTTTATACTACGACGGTGGCAAACAAGCATACGGCCCGCCTGATTGTAAGCAGCTACCGTAACCTATGGACGCCTGCAACTTCGAAGGAGTCACATGCGCGTTGCCGACCCTTTACAAAAAGGAGGATTCACTGTGTTGATGGCTAAAGGAACAAGAAGGTCCCTCATCGTCAACACACTGGGTCCTCTTTGAGCTGTTTGGCAACCTTACTCACCAGCAGGAACACAACACTATGAGTAGGGTCTACTGCTATTTGGCTGTGGTTTTCTGTAAGGTGGAGGTACTTCCCCAGTCGGGCTCTGCTGCAAAGGAGATCGTCAATTTTTGTTAGGTGATCTGGCCCAGACTATTTAGGACCGTTTAGGAATGGTTCTTACTTTTAAAGTATCGTCATAATTTCTAGATCAGGATGTAGGTAAAAATATTGCGAAATCTAATGGGAAAATTGAAAAATCATGCATTTAAAACTTGAATCTGACAAGGACAATATTTGAAAGCGTGCTTGCCTATGATTTATATATTCATGTAAAAAAAGTGCCGATTTTTTAAAGATAATGTACAAAAGCGGACTTGAAAAAAAAATGGGAATCATGATGAAATAATTTCGGTAAACAAAGTCAGCTGTCAAACCATCGTTGATACTATTAACTGAACATTCCTAACACCTATTGCGAAGGGATAAGGTTTACCACCGTTAAGTGCACTAGTATCTGACATTACAAAATTGAAAAAATGATGCGTTTCGTTATCGAAGGAGCATGATATTATGCCATTATGAAATCCACTTTTAATATTCAAACTCCGATCAAAAATGCAAAACTACGCATTTTGAATCTTTAGGCGTTTTAATACAGTCGATTTCTAATTTAAACTTCCGTATTCGTAGGCTTAGATACTATTTTAATATTACAATGTTCTAACTTACCGAACAGTATCAAAACGCAGATTATGTGACAGTATACCTTGACAGTGTCAAACCAAAAAACAATCACGTTTCAGGCCAGGGTGAAGTTAAACTTTATGTCAATGCCATGAGGACGTTAATAACTTGTCTTGATGTATTTTAATCGCGGAAAAATCAACATAATGTTTATTTATTTAGTATTTCTAATTCCCGTTTCATTTTTTTGCAATATTTTGTCTACTCTAGTAATAAAATGAGTATTTATTTTACATTGCAGTACAAACTGCATACGGTTTATATCAGGTGGCCCAGAATTAACGATCTCCTTTGAGCGAAATGACATTCGCTGAACGTGCCCTGCCACACTTAGCGAGATGCCATTCGCAGTGCCCATACCTCTCTTGTTGGCGTAGTTTAACGACATACCCAAGTCCGGACGTAATTTAAGGACATACCCCAGGTTCAATACGAAGAGACCCGTTTTCATTGTTCTCTTGTATATAGTTGAAACGTTTTCGTATACCAAGCCGATGGTCAGTAGAACGTGAAACGGGCTCTAACTTTGTAGCAATAAGATTTGAAGTAAAATTCTGTGTAACGCGCTACAATCAACCTAGGTAAATTTTTCATACCAACATTTATGCCCATCATTCATAATGATGCGGTAGGGCTATATTATTCGCGAATTGGTTATGCAAATGTTTTATGATAACCATGCTTTTTAAATCGTGTCGAATTTTGGTGCATAACAAAGGACACGAATCACGAACCTTCACGAGAATATTCGTGCAGCGCAAACATGCATTAACTTTCCAAATGCATTCGCAAATCCATTCGCGTTCCACCTCCGCGAATCACGCGAATGAATGCCTAACATCCGCACACACCTGCGTGCAAGTTATAGATCTTCATTCATGTCAGTAAAAAGCTCAAGTTAGTGATAGAATTGGCAACAAAACGTATAGCTTTAGTGTTATACGAATAGGTATATTTAGTAATATTGTACGAACTCAAATGTTTGTTTTCTAAATTTATTAGATCGAGTTATTCCAGAAATTCATTATGTTCGCGAGTAAAACATATTTAGAGAGAAGAGATCTATAAAATCAAATTAAATCGCTGATATTCACTGAACGCCTGATCCATTGTGCGGCCGTATATTTCGAAGGCAGCCTTAATGGGGCCAATAAATAAAACATGCCCCCTTACGATCTCTCGACAATGATAGATAGCGTTTATAAGCTTAGAACGGTCGTCGAACATCCACTATGTCGAAACAAAAGGAATATTATCCCGACATATTTTTTGTTAATTGTAATTTATTTATGTTTTGGATTCGAAGTCATAATATTATTCATATAATTAAGTCATATAATTAAGACCCAATGTGCAATTATTTAGCAATAAGTATTAACTTTCCAAGTCATTTGTGGGGTAGATTACTTTATATGTTGAGCAGTAATGGAAGATACCTACATTATGAATATCGACATAACAGACATATAACTTAAGACAAATCGCTAAACAACTCAAGAATAAATCATAAATAAATAAAAAAGTAGACACACTACTAGATTGAGAAATAAGCGAAGAAAAATGTGTATAAGGAATGAAGATGGCAAGGCGAGCAGTTGCTGCAGAGCTCCAGCACAGGACATATTGTACCACTCGTTAGATAGTCATTAGGGCGAAAAGCAGCTGTACCGCCTAGCCAAAGCGAGAGAAAGCAATTCGAGGGATATATGTCATGTAAAATGCGTGAAAGATAATGCAGCGAGAATATAAACGAGCGTTGAAAATAATACTTTGAAAGGCTAATGAATGAAGATAATGATTGGAGTAGGATTCTAAATAACAAGCCGGAGAATATGGGTGTAGTTAAAGATATAAAGATGGAAGAAGTGAGGAAAGCTGTGCGAAGTATGAAAAATGGAAAATCTGTAGGACCAGATGATGTACCAGGAGAGGTTAGGAAGTTATTGAAAGAGGATGGAAGTAAGTGGCTAACTTCATTCTTCAATGAGTTATTGCATGAAGAAACTATCCCTGACGAATTGTGCGCCAGTTTGCTGGTGCCCATTAAAAAAAATAAAGGGGATGTCCAGGGTTGCAACAGTTATAAAGGAATAAAATATATGTAGTATAAAAATATGGGAGAAGTAATTTAGAGACGCCTGAGAGATGAGAGTGATATAATACAAAACCAGTTCGGGTTTATGCCGGGAAAAAAGGTACAACAGACGCCATCTTTGCACTTCGCCAAATTGTGCTAAAAGTACAGGCATGCAAAAAAGAACCTGCATATTACGTTTGTTGACCTAGAAAAGGCGTACGGCCGAATACCCAAGAAAGGTTTTGTGGAGGTCTCTGAAAGAAAAGATATTGCATGTAGCGGAGATGAGAATGTTAATATGGATGTGTGGAGTAACGACGATGGATCGGATAAAGAATGAATATATAAGAGGAAGCCTGAAAGTTCCACCCATAACCGATGAATTAAAAATCGCCTAGCGTGGTACGATCATGTTATGCCAAGGGGTGAAAGTCGTGTTACCAGGAAGGTATTAATAATGTATGTGGTGGGATGTAGGAAAAGAGGTAAACCGAAAAGGTGTATGGATTGTGTGAGAGATGATATGAAAAGAAAGGAGGTGAGTAATGAGATGACAGTAGGCATAGCACATGAGTGTAGCGACAGTATCTCGCGCTCGAGATAGATATCTGTCACTGTCTAACTTTATTCATCAGAAAGTGACAGATGTGTATCTCGACCGCGAGATACTGTCGCTACATTCATGTACTAGGCCTACATGTGACAGAGATGTGTGGAAAAAAAGACATGCTGCGCCGACGCCAAGTAAATGGGAATGATGATAAAAAGGAAAAAGTGACCTAGGCCCAGGGCTGGGCACCGGAGGCCTAGAACAATTTTTCTTTTTTCTATGGCATCTATATAAGATTATGATTTATACAGAGTATTACATGATGGACTGAAAACTGTTTGTTCAGAATCGAGAGTGGAATCGATTGTAGTATATCTTAACATGGATTTCTTGCTTTTTAGGGTTCCGTAGCCAAATGGCACAAAACGGAACCCTTATGGATTCGTCATGTCTGTCTGTCCGTCCGTATGTCACAGGCATTTTACTAGGAAACTATACGACGTATCTGAATAAAATTTACACATAAGGTGTATTTTGTATGCAGCTACTTAGTTACGTAGTTAAATTTGAAAAAAAATATTTTTAAGGGGGCGATCCATACAGGTAACTAAATGCTACTGGGTAATCCTGCTGGGTTGATTATTTTTTCAATGTTTTCAATGTTTGTATTTGATTAGTATGTTAATACTATTGTATGAGGGAATGACCTACTTTAAAAACATGTAAAATAATTATAAGGTAACTAAATTTAAAAAAAAAATTAACCAAATATCAACATGTGACACATCAATCGATAGGTCTTTCAAAATAACATTGAGGTTTCTTTGACTATTTTGTGATTAAGTGAATATTTTCTGAAATAATCGCTTCGAAAGTCAGAAAAGTTGTGTAGCCCCCGTAACTTTTGAACCGTAAGTTCAAAAAATATGAAAAAATTTGAAGAGATGCGCCTTATCATTTACTTTCTACGAAAATTGTTTTGAACATTATCAGTTCAGCCATTTTTGAGCTATCTCCAAAAAACTTCTTCCATAGGCATCAGATACGACCTTTTGGTATTAGTTTGGTTCTTATTCCATTGAAGGTACGGAACCCTCCTATGCGTGGTCCAACACGCACTTGGCCGGTTTTTTTACCTGTCTTGTCTAAATATTTCTAATGCTACACCGTACTATTATATCAAGGGGTTAAGAGATAGATATTACCCTATCCTACTATCAGGACGGGATTTACGGAAGAGTTTGAAGTCGTCAACGATATATCGGCGTATTGTAAATACGAACAGTGTTTGCGGCTCAAAAACGTGCAGAAACAAACCCTTTTTAAGAAGAAGAAAATTAACTATAACTAAGTTTCTCTTCACGGGTGAATAAGCTTTCAGCGATATGTATATATACATTAATAACTTAATTTTAATGGCATGAAAGGACAACATTACAATAAAAGATCGGACACGGATGTCGCTTAACTTTTTGTCGATTGGAGTGAAATTATGAGTGATGAGTGTACTACACGTATTAGGAGAAACTGAAAGACTCACTGCGTTTATTAACCGACTTCAAGATTTCAAAAGAGGAGGTTCTCAATTCGGCGAGTATGTTTTTTTTTTTATGTTTGTTACTCCATAACTCCGTCATGTCTGAACCGATTTTAAAAATTATTATTTTGTTTGTAAGTATATACAGCCTTGGCCAGAACATAGCTGATTTTTGTTTACAATTTTGATGTTACTCGTAAGTATTAATTCCCTATCATAACAATGTACGAACCATGACGTAAAATGTTATATTTGATTGATATATCTAGAAAACTTCACTTAATAACACTTTCAAGGTACCGATAAAATATGAAAATTGGAGGTCACAAAAATGCCAATTTAAGTCGGTGCGACAAATTGCAAATTCTATGCAGTTACTACTTCTTCAACAAAGCATGCCTGTTCAGTTTGAATTAATTGACAAAATAACTTCAAAAAAGATAGAAATGCCGACTAAACTTTCGAGTTTTGTATGAAAATAGCAAGGGTGCTCAACACTTCTGCCCAAGGCTGTATATACAGTTGGTCCCGTTTTGGTCAAAACGCAGTCCTGATGATGGGATCCATGAGGAATAACTCCTCAAATCTTAATGGCATACACATAGTGATTTTTGTATTTTTATCAACAAATCAAGCATTTCCATTCAAAAGAGTGACATTTGATGTAGTGGAACTGCTGATGATGATCAGAATGGAACTCTTCAAAGACCCATGGTTCACGTTTGACGATTTGTCCTCTGCGCTGTGTTTGCTAAGCAAGTTATTTTAATTGTATGGAGTCTAAGAGTGCACAATCTACAATAATCCTTCACCGGCTTCCCCCATTGAAGTCGTTTTTAGGGTTCCGTAGTCAACTAGGAACCCTTATAGTTTCGCCATGTCTGCCCGTCCGTCCTTCCGTCCGCGGATAATCTCAGCGACCGTTAGCACTATAAAGCTGAAATTTGGTACTAATATGTATATCAATCACGCCGACAAAGTGGTAAAATAAAAAGTGGAAAAAATGTTTTATTAGTTACCTCTCCTATACGTAAAGTGGGGAGTAATTTTTTTTTTCATTTCAACCCTAACGTGTGATATATTGTTGGATAGGTATTTAAAAATGCATAGGGGTGTACTAAAATATTTTTTTGATAATGTAAATAATTTCGGAAATAATCGCTCCAGAAGTAAAAAAAAATGTGTCCCTGCCCTCTAACTTTTGATCCATAAGTTTTAAGAATTTGAAAAAAATCTCAAAAGTAGAACTTTATAAAAACTTTCTAGGAAAATTATTATGAACTTGATAGGTTGAATAGTTTAAAAAAAAAATACAAAATAATTTCTGAACTAAGTTTGTAATTTAACCATATATGTAAGCAGGTGTTTATTGTACCTGTAATTTCTACAAAATCACAATGAAATGACGTGCTTTCAAATAAAGTAAAAACAGTGAAAATCGGTTCACGCAATAAAGAATTATCCGATAAAAATCATCTTCCATACTTTAAGCTCGCGCGCAATAGTTTACTTAATTTGCCGATAGATGTCGCTGTACGTGGAACGCTCATATCATATCCTACATGACGGTGTTATTTTAACTCTTAAGTGGGGACACTTACTGTGACGGACGGAAAACTACGGAACCACTGAGCGTGGCCCGACACGCTCTTGGCCGGTTTTTTTTCTTAGAATTAATGATTTAATGTTAGTAAATATTGTCATTAAAAGAGGAAATTTACATAGGAGTGTTCTGTTTTACTGAACATTTATTGATTTCATAAAGTTAAAAGTAAAATGGTTCATGCATGACGAATCTTCGCTTAGTAGGTAGATGAGACCGAGGTCAATTGTGACAGAGAAGAGTTGTGACATCGTCGATTTTTCGGAACTTAAAACGGCTTGCGAGCTTACAACAGCATGTGTTAGAGAGTTCAAGTCTCAAATTAAGAAACACGCGCTGTTGTGAGCACAACTGACCTCGGTCTCCCCTAAGCTTAAACACGTACCTACCTACAAAATGTTCATCATACCTACTTACAATCTTTTCCGTTTTTAAATGAAGAGCTGCATTTTGATCTTAAACAAACTTTATTGCGTAAGGACTAGAACCCAGGTCACAATTGTTAAACAAGTTAAAGTTAAACAAAGCGGTTAAATGATGGTAGTTCCACAGTACGCACGTCGACGTACTGTACGCACTCGTATGTCACAAAGTGTACACAGTAGTTTGAATGTTTGACAAAATATGACACAAAACACACGAAATGAATGTAGAGTTAACAATCGAAAAGAATTGTGAGGAAAACTAAAAATACAAATGTCTTTCGAAATAATAACTGATTAAAAAATAAATATGTATGTATGTAGTAAAGTCATACCTCTTTTTAAGTCGGGTGATTCTAGTGATCTGAGTAATCCGACCGATATCGATACTTCCTGCACTAAGTAAAGTCTTTGAAAGCTAATGTTAAAGAATGTACTGGGCCACTTCAACAGACACAGATTGCTTACAAGCACACAAATTTGGTTTCACAAAGGGACGTTCCACAACCGACGCTGCTGCGGTACTCATTAAACATATTTTCAATGCCTGGGAAAAATATTACGACGCAATTGGTATATTCTGTGATCTTTCTAAAGCGTTTGATTGTGTAGATCATAGAAAGCTTATTCTTAAATTAAAACATTATGGTCTGTCAGAAAATGCCTTGAATGCGTTTCATTGAATTCACCTACAAGAACATAATAAAACTAATTTTTTTTAACCGTATATAATACAGAAACTGATCAAGTAAAGAGGAACGTTGGGATGCCATGTCGTAACCAACGAAATTCTTTATCTTCTTACAAAATATCACCCTCGTAACTTTGAAAATGACAGAGATAAGAAAGTTTGAAAATTAAGTGTTTCATTGTCCAACAACTTACCCTATACTTAATTTAAATTCACCACTAGTTTAAAAAGAGTAATAATACAAGACGTATTATCATTATCATAATACAAGCACTGTAGTAGAACTAACATTTACAATTAAATTTGTTAGTCACTTAATAATAAATATTGAATCTCGGCCCTGCGATACACGGTATATTAACTAAACTATAGTACTTCTGAACAGGATATGCTGATTCAAACACAACAAATTATTCAGGAATCTGCTGTGAAACTTGCGCAACATGCGCGCTTGACAATTCCCACGACCTTGTGGAACGTCGAAGATTAAAGTATTTGTTAAATATTTAATGCCGTATCAGCGTCTTTCCAGTTGAAAGATTTAGTGCCTTAATAGTCTTTCAAGTTGAACGTTTTGTTTTATTTTCTTCGACTTTTATATCCCCAGAATTTTAAGTATATAATTTCATCGCAACATATTTGAAATGTACGTCTGTGACTAAGTGGAGAGCCTAATGTGGTAGTTTACCAAATTTTTTGGTGAAAAAATTAATAACGTTTGAATGCGTCTGCGATTCTTTATCCAACCGTAGCAGAGAAGTTTACTTGTTTTTAAACACATGCTTAAAAGAAAACAAAAGATATCGCTGCTTATCTAGAATAATGTAACATTAAAAAAAAGATTTTTTTCCAGAAAGGTTTTAATAATAAAACACAAAAATATAAATTGTTACACAGGTTTTTTTTTATACCATGACGGTGGCAAACAAGAATACGGCCCGCCTGATGGTAAGCAGTTACCGTAGCCTATGGACGCCTGCAACCCCAGAGGATTTACATGCACGTTGCCTACACTTTAGGAACCTATACACTCCCTTTTTGAAGAACCTCATACTGTAGCCCACTGGGAAAACCTCGGCAGGGAGTTCATTCCACAGCCGCAGCGTTCGTGGGAGGAAATTCTTCTTAAACCGTACTGTGCGAGACCCATTGGGCTCCAGGGTGTGGGGATGAACACCCTGCCGGCGGCGAGCAGTGCGGTGATAAAAAGCTGCCGTGGGGATCATATCAAACAGTTCTTCAGAGCACAACCCATTGTACAAGCAATAGAACACGCATAAGGAGGCAAAGTCCCTCCTAAGACTCAAAGGTTCAATATCGCTCGTGAGTTTGGGATCGTCGACGATCCGCACAGCGCGCCTTTGCACCGAGTCAAAGGGCCCAAGCTGGTATCCAGGTGCCCCCGCCCAAAGGTGACAACAGTACTCCATGTGGGGTCTGACTTGCGACTTGTATAGGAGCAGTCTCTGCCCCGGAGTGAAGTATCGCCTCGCTCTATTGAGCACACCAAGCTTTTTGGATGCCAGCTTGGCCTTCGCTTCAAGGTGACTTCGGAATTGGACGTCACTGGAAATGTCGACACCGAGGATCCCAATACTCCCTGACATTTTAAGGGTTGTGCCTTGGAACTGAGGGGCTACAGTAAATGGGGTTTTCTTAGCGGTGAACGCGCAAACTTGTGTCTTTGTGGGGTTGAATCGGATTAAGTTGTCCTGACCCCACACCGAGACTCCAGAAAGAGTATTCTCGATATCGGACACAAGTTTTTCACGACTCTCAACCACAACGGATCGAGGGATATTGGCACGGCCCGTGAAACAAGCATCCCCAGTACTGTCGTCCGCATAACAATAAATGTCGCCGATAGACAACATATCATTGATATGCAGCAAAAACAACGTTGGGGATAGCACGGAGCCTTGCGGGACACCAGCGTTAATGCCCATGCTTTCGGAGCAACTTCCGTCGACTACGGCTCGTATGCTTCTGCCGGACAAAAAGCTGGCAACCCATCTGCACAATCCCTCGGACAGGCCGTAAGCTGGCAACTTAGACAAAAGACCTCGATGCCAGACCCGATCAAACGCCTTAGCTATATCAAGGCTGACTGCCAATGCCTCTCCCTGACTCTCTATGGCTGAAGCCCAACGGTGAGTGAGATACACCAGAAGGTCACCAGAAGGTCACCAGACGAGCGACCGTGGCGAAAGCCATACTGGCGATCACTGACCAGGTCGTGCTCTTCTAGGTATCCCAGGAGCTTTGCATTGATTATTCGCTCCATAACCTTAGAGAGAAGAGAGGTTATAGCGATAATTCGACGGGTCCGAACTGTCGCCCTTTTTAGGCACAGGGTGCACGAGGGAACTTGCCGTTTGTGGTAAGAGAGTGTGAAAAGGCGCGTTAGCACGGGACACAACTCAGGAGCACACTGTTTGAGCACAACAGCTGGTATGCCGTCTGGCCCGCTCGACTTGTGAACGTTTAATGATAGCAGCTCCCGCCGGACATCACTTTGCTTGATGGTAATTTCCGACATCGAGGACGCGCACCACGGGATGGAAGGCGGTACGGTGCTGCCATTATCGTTCAGAGTCGAGTTCGAGGCGAAGAGAGTATCAAGAAGATCGGCTTTCTCTTTTGCACTATGGGCCAGATTACCATCAGCAGTTCGCAGTGGTGGTAAAGACGACCGACAAAAGTTTCCCTCGGCAGCTTTAGCAAGTGACCAGAAGGCACGACTCCTGGTGGGGTAGCCCGCTAGCTTCTCACCAATTCTGCCGGCGAAATCGAATTTAGCTCTGGCAATGGTTGTTTTACTGGACCTCGAGGCAGCGTTCAGCTTCATTTGCGTTTCACATCAGATACGTTGGGATCCTTATCAGTAACGGCCTTGGTCCAAGTCCTGTAAGCAGCCTGCTTGCGAATTGTAGCTTCTCTACAGGACCGATTAAACCAAGGTCGTTTCTTTGCTCCTGCAGCTATTACCGAGTTGGGAATGAAGCAATCCATTCCCGCAATCCAACCCAATCTGCTGACGTATACTGCCACACGCGTCGCGAGCTAGTTGGCCGCGGTGGATCAGGCCGCGCGCAAGGTGCCAGCGTCCGGACGAGACAGTGATCGAACGAGCCGAGAGGTGCATTCACTGAGACGGAATATCCGTCCGGACGTGTGGTCAGCAGGTGGTCCAGTAAAGAGCTTGTATGGTCCTCGATGTCTGGTATTCTCGTGGGAGAACGTACCAATTGTGAGAGACCATAGGCCAGAGAAAATTCGTAAGCAGACCTCCCCGCATAATCGGTGGACCGAGAATCTAGCCACTCAATGTGGTGGGCATTAAAATCCCCCAAAATCACCAATTCAGCGGATGGGTACTGCTCGAGAACTCTGTCGGTCGTCACTTGTAGGTGCTCGAAGAGCCGTTTTGTGTCCGTGTCACCGCTGTGAGACCTGTAAAGGCACGCGTAGACGCGGGTGTGGCCGCCGAAGTCCAGACGCACCCACAGCACTGACAGGTCCCTGTCTTCATAAGCATGGAGGCGGTGACAACAGACATCCTGCCGAGCGTACATACATACTCCGGCGCGCCTCACAAACCTGTGTTCGAGCATATAACCGGGGTATAACAGGTATGATGTATCGGCCGGGCAGGATATCTGTATCTCCGTCAGGAACAGAAGGGTCGGCTGCGCAGTCTCGAGTTGGTGGTGTACTGCATTTAGATTTGAATGCAGTCCCCTGATGTTGCAGTAGTCCACTTTTGTGGAAGGGGACTCCGCTGAAGAACTGTTCCTTTTTTTGTTTTCTCGCCATGTTGTTTTAGAAGTGTGTATAGGAAATAAAGGAGGATTCATTATGTCGACAGCAGAAAGGACAAGAAGACGAAACAAACCGACCGAGGAACGATGTCGGAGGTGCAGTTTGCAGGCGCGGCCTACGGAAGGGCCCCCGGTCCCCCCCTGTTGCAGTAGCCGGGTCCACTCCGGTCTCCTACACCGGCACGACTACTACACCAGGGATTTTTCGCAGGTTGGCGGTTCAGCCTCCCAGGGTGGAGATTAAGTGTCCCCTGGGTTCGGGAACCCTACTGACTGGCGGGCGGCCAACGGACAGCCGTTTCACCGGGTCTCCCTGATAGCCGCACCTGCACTCTGCGCCCACAGAGACCAACGGTCGTATTATCGATTCCGTGGGTCCCTTGCCTGCATCCTGCAGACAAGGGAGACTGCATCCTCTTAGAGCTCACTGGCGACCTTACTCACCGACAGGAACACAACACTATGAGTAGGGTCTAGTGCTATTTGGCTGTGGTTTTCTGTAAGGTGGAGGTACTTCCCCGTCGGGCTCTGCTCCAGATTTGAGCGAGATGACATTCGCTGCACGTGCCCTACCACACTTAGCAAGATGCCATTCGCAGTGCCCATACCTCTCTTTTTGGCGTAGTTTAAGGACATACCCAAGTCCGGACGCAGTTTAAGGACATACCCCGGGTCCATACATATCCAGGTAGTAACTTATACAATTTTTTTTGTCATAGTTATGGTTATCACTAAAGTGAAAGGTAAATTAAAGCAACAATAGAAAACAACCATGACGTGTATTAACAATAAAATAATAATAATATAGTTTGAGTCCCTCTGGAGCAAAATGTACAATACGCAAAATGTACACTACACGCAAAATGCAACAACCGGTAGAATGTACAATTCGCAAAATTTACACAACGCATATCGTGCACAAGCAAAACGTACAAAAAGCAAAACGTACAATACGCAAAATGTGCAACATGCAAATCGGCAACGGGTACAAACGCGTTTGCTAGTAGTGCACGTTTTGCGTATGTACATTTTGCTTTTTGTACGTTTTGCTTGTGCACGATATGCGTTGTGTAAATTTTGCGAAATGTACATTCTACCGGTTGTTACATTTTGCGTGTAGTCTACATTTTGCGTTTTATACATTTTGCTCCAGAGGGGTTTGAGTTATGACCACACAGAATAACTAATAGTACTACCGTTATAACTTCGTAAATGCATAGTACAACAAAATAATTTAAAATATAATTAGAATTTTATGAAAATTTGTGAATATCGTCATATTCACAAATATTTTATGCGATATGTTGTGATAGTATTTTAGCAATATGAGCGTAATATTTTGCGATGACTCTGTATTCATCAAATAATACTTGCTGCGATTGCCATGGCTCATCTAGTGAAATGACAGTTTTGTTCAGTTCATATGATTATGACAAATAGCAAAACGGCACAATTTACCTATCTAGTCATTTTTAACCGACTTAAAAGAAGGTTCTCGGTTGGGCCCCCATGTTTGTATGTATGTATGTTCTTTTTTTTAAATACCACGACGGTGGCAAACAAGCATACGGCCCGCCTAATGGTAAGCAGCTACCGTAACCTATGGACGCCTGCAACTCCAAAGGAGTCACATGCGCGTTACCGACCCTTTACGTTACCGGCCAAGAGCGTGTCGGGCCACGCTCAGTGTAGGGTTCCGTAGTTTTCCGTCCGTCACAGTAAGTGTCCCCACTTAAGAGTTAAAAACTTAGTTCAGAAATTTTTTTTGTTTTTTTTTTCAAAACTTTATTTGAAAGCACGTCATTTTATTGTGATTTTGTAGAAATTACAGGTACAATAAACACCTGCTTATACGGTTAAATTACAAACTTAGTTCAGAAATTATTTTGTTTTTTTTTTCAAAAACTATTCAACCTATCAAGTTCAAAATAATTTTCCTAGAAAGTTTTTATAAAGTTCTACTTTTGAGATTTTTTTCATATTTCTAAGACTTATGGTTTAAAAGAGGGTGGGGGGGACACATATTTTTTTTACTTCTGGAGCGATTATTTCCGAAAATATTTACATTTTTATCAAAAAATGATTTTACTAAACCCCTATTCATTTTTAAATACCTATCCAACAATATATCACACGTTAGGGTTGAAATGAAAAAAAAAATCACTCCCCACTTTACGTATAGGGGAGGTACCCTAATAAAACTAGTTTTTCCACTTTTTATTTTACCACTTTTTCGGCGTGATTGATATACATATTAGTACCAAATTTCAGCTTTCTAGTGCTAACGGTCACTGAGATTATCCGCGGACGGACGGAGGGACGGACAGACATGGCGAAACTATAAGGGTTCCTAGTTGACTACGGAACCCTAAAAAACAGATAAACTGCTTTTTAAATTTTAATAACCTTTTTTTGACTGTATCTTCGTTAATATTTGGACGTGATTAATTGATATACATATTAGTACCAAATTTCAGCTTTCTAGTGCTAACGGTCACTGAGATTATCCGCGGACGGACGGAGGGACGGACAGACATGGCGAAACTATAAGGGTTCCTAGTTGACTACGGAACCCTAAAAAACAGATAAACTGCTTTTTAAATTTTAATTACCTTTTTTTGACTGTATCTTCGTTAATATTTGGACTGAAAATCTGGTATGACTGCTAACTTTCAGGAAGTTTATTGCTCTTTAACTTTTCCATACAATATTTACACAAAAAGTGCTCTTAGTTTATGAGATATAAGCGAAAATCGGAAAAAAATAGCTTTTTGTCCCCCCTCCAAATTGCACAAGGTCCTCAAGGTCGAAAACTTATGGGTCTTCGTGGCATATCCCCAAACTACCCGTTAATGTTCCATTGAGTTTGGATTACTTTCCAACTACCATTAACTTCATTCGAAATAACTGCTGGATTAAGAGTGGTTTCGTTGCTCTTGTTATTGTCTCATATTTGACGGGGCCATCTCTTAGTCTGTAAGGAGGCTTTCAAAACTCCATAGGTCTAAATGACATAGATAGTTTGTGTAGGTATGTAGGTAATGACTACGTAACTAACCCGAACTTTGTCGACGTATAGGATTACTAAAGCCGAACAACCAACAATTAGGAGTAGTTAAAGTATATATTAGGTTAGTGATTAATATGGACTTGCAACCTTAACATAAAGCAAATGGTTTAGTTTTAAGTATGTTTGTATATATTTTATTCATTAATTTGTAGTTTGCAGTGCCTTGTTAGCAATACCTAATGCTGTGTAACTTATTTGAATAATAAATTATACTTGTATCTCTTTGTAAAATTTAATGTTTCCTTTTTAAATTTAATAGATTACAAACGTGTATATAATACCTTTGTCTAACATAACATGACCATTATAGTATGTTATAATCGGAGGATAAATCAACGACAGAACGTTGGGAGATTTTAAAATTAGTATAAACATGCGATTTTGCCTTTTTATTATAACAAACTACCTATAATGAATTATCATCGCGGCAACAGAAGACAATATTATAACATGACATTTTTTACTTCACATTTTACATTTAAACTAACTATATCATAACTGTTTGCATTATTGAAATTACAGAAAAATGCATAATATAATATGTTACCTACTTTTTATATTTTTGATCTACTTAAATATATATAAAAGTTTGTGTATTTCTCGTAACACTTTAATTTAAACAGTAAAACTTATGAATTTTAAAACAGATCGTCATGATGCTATGACTTTTTCGTAATATAAAATTTGGCATTTCATGCACTGAGATTTCTTTCGTCAACAAACAATTAGACACGTGACACGTGCATGAAACGTTCTCTTTCTCGCTTTGAGGAGTCATAGGGTGCCCGCTCTATAGGGCAGTATACTAACTACTACTAGTCAAATCAACTACTCTAACGTCTGAAATTCAATTAGGTAGGGTGAATCGCCAATAACTGGCCCTGTTTATTTAATTAATGGCCACAAATTTCGTCGCCATTTACTTTACTATTTGGATGTATATTTCATAAGTACCTATAATTATATGAAATTCTTGTCCATTTATTAATACTTAAGAATTTATAGATTTTATCTAGATATCCAGATTCTTGCTTTATATCCACAATTCGGCCAGTAACTGGAGGTAGGGTTTGCAACTCCAGTATTTTTGTATGGCCAATTTTGCAATTCCGGAATTGCCCATTCAAAAAATACCGAAGGTGCGAGCCCCAACTGGAGGGTGGCCAGTAATAGGCAATTTGCCCCACGCTACTGTAAACTGAAGACGGTGAAAGGCGGGAAAGAAGGAGAGTAGTAGGAGAAAGACACAAGTAAGTATACGAAAATACAGCGAGTTCTAAACCAGGAGAGGCCTTAGGTATCATTTCCCCTCTGTCAAAAGTATTGGCAGAAAATCTAGTACATCTATAAAAACTATTTCAATAATCGATGTCACGCACTTTCGTCATCGCTGTCGATGGATAACAAGCTCCGTGAAAAATGATGTAAAAATGTTATATTTCGTCTAGTTTACATAAAGATGAAATACCATTTCAGATGTAAGTAAAGTTTTACTTTATTTATTATTACTTTCGTAATAAAAGATTTAACCTAAATCGAAAATCAAGCTTCGTTTACAGAATCGATTCAAAGACAATCGTTTTCTTTCTGACGGGCAGTAACTATTTGACGTTTGACATTTCTCCATATTTAACGCGCTTAAGGACGCGCGCTTCTATATTTTGTTTGAAAATACAATCAAAAATGATCCTTGACTTTTTTGTTTGACATTTGCAAAGACTGCATAATAATGAACCATATTATGGATGGTAGAAGGTAAGGATAGCAATCTCTATGTTACAAAAGTGTCCTTCATAAGGCGCCAAATTGATGGCGCCACAATAGCATGAGCATACGTTACTAGCCCGGTCGGTAGTGACCCTGCCTACGAAGCAGAGGGTCCCTGGTTCGAATCCCGGTCTGGGCATTATTTTTTTGTATTTTTTTACGGATATTTGTTATTATTTTAAGATTTTTGATATTAAGAAAATAAAAACCCATACATATTTACAAAATAATTATTTGCAGACAAGAAAAACGCTCTGAATATTAATTTTATATAGAACGTCATATATCGATAATTTCAAATTTAAAAAAAATATCATAAGTAAGCGTATTTAATGCAGTTATTTTTGCAGTTAATTTAATATTTACATATTTAGACATTTACAACATTTAAAAAAATACATACCTTTGACTTTTGCTTCGTGGACATCGTAGTGTATCTCTGTGTTCCACGGTAAGTATCGATGTTTTTCTTACCTCCATATCTAAAAAAAATAGGCATCGTGGGGCACTACGGTCAAAAATGTACAATTTTAACACGTTGTGCACAATTTTTTTACTTTTATACTAAGTGACAAGTGAAAACCATACATTATAGAAGTATAACTAAACTTCCGCTTTTTAGTGGTAGGTACCAAAGAAATATCTAATGTTATAAAATCACAATGGCTGTATTTATGATAATAACTATTTATTTACTTGATTAGTTATTTGCTCTATTTATTTTCAATATCAGGCTATGGTTGTATCCCATTTTTATAAAAGTAAAATATAAAAATACTTACATAAATAAAATTAAAAACTTTATAAAACCTAACCTAGGGTGCCGCCTGCAACAGAACAGGGCCCGCTGCCGGTAGTCAGGGCCGCAGAGAGAGGAACCTTTGGACTATGCGCGCCGTGTCCAGGATTATTACCACCTTTTGAATCTGATCTTTGATCGAACAACAACCTCGTAGCGAAAGTCTCTCAAGATGTTGGTCAAGATTCTGCGCTATGAGACCATTCGCAGAAACAACTATCGGTACAGTACAATGGTCGCCAAATCAAGGTTGAAGGTTTTGTGGGAGGTCCCACATGGCGGTTACCTCGTGAGCTAAGTCTAGGTATATTTGCTCGACTTGCCCTCGAACTTCACGAGATTCTTATCTAGGGTTGCAAAAAAACGGTTTATTTTCTGTCTTGAAAAAAAAACCTGAAAAAAAACCGTGAAAAAGAACAGTTTTTTTTCTGGAATATGTTTTTTTTCAAAAGTACGAAATCTCAAAATTTGCAAGGCAGTTAATACTCTTATACGGGTTGTTTTAGACTTTATGTTAACTATTAAACTAATTTAATTTAACAACTTTAATTTCTGGTTTTATTAAACTTATATTAATGAAATATGTAGTGGTACTATGCTGCTGATAGTTCTAGTGAATAAGTTCAACGTTTTTTTTGCATTTACTGAGAAAAGTTTAGTTACATAACAGACATACCTACTTTAATGTATTTAGTTTGAAGTTACTTATATGAATAAATCACGAAAAACCGTGTTTGTCGTAATATTTGTTCATCTGAAAAAACGCCTTAGTACATTATTGTCGAGGAGGCGAAGCAGCACATTGACGGCTGAGTATTATGTTTAAACGGACGACTTTAAGTGTCCGTTTAATTTAATACGAATCCAGCAAGGGCCCTTCGCGCCGAGTCCAATATAGTGCTTTTTTCAAAAATAATGCTAAACAGCCAAGTACCAGCACGTTGACGAATAACAAACAATATTGACATAATTTATGTCACATAAATGATGTATCTCAGGATAAAAACGGTATTAGACATTGCAATTAGTAGGGCCCAATTTGTCAGGTTGGGAGGTGTAATAGAATTAGGGCCCTTAGGGAGCTGAAGGAGGGTAGGGAGAGGCAGGGTACACAACAGATTGGGCCCTACAAATTGCAATGTCCAATCCGGTTTAACCTCTAGGTTAACAGAGTGACCGTTACCGCGAACATCGAATTTCGATTCGAATCCTATATCTCCATCTCCATCGCTTGTAATTTTGAGTCAGCGAGACAGATATAGTCGAAACTAAAATTTTCTATATCCGCGGTACACGCTCAGCTTTGCCGCCTTTATATATTTTTATTAAAAAGTTTGAAGTGTATTTTTCTTCTGAATTTACCGCAAGCTATTTGAGAGAACTAAAAAGTCTCGGTACCAACATTACCTTACATAAATAAAAAATACCGATGTTGTGTTTCGGCTGTTTAGGACCTTTGACTTTATTTTTGTATGGCTGTTGAACTTTTTTAAAAAGGTTTTACCTGTAAAAGTTAACCTTACGGCACATTTTTGAAAAAAATAATTATAAAGTTTTAAAGGCGCGTGTAGTCGATGCCGCCCTGCGCCGATACCGTATCGGCACGGTGGCGGAGCGGGGGCGGCATCGTCTACACGAGCTCTATCGCACATCAACAGGTTCGGTTGTGTCATATCTGACGTGGCCAGCTCTTAGTCCATCAGTAGCGTCAGAGCGAGGTGACGGCGGTCTGTGCGCCGTCATCATACCAGTAGCAAAGTGACGACATAAGTACCATTACGGCGAGTTGACGACGCGCCGCTCAGCATGTGCCGAGGCGAAACGGTAGATACAATTCTGATGTCGTTAAGTGTGCGTTATAGACTATAGTATAGGCTTTTATATAAAGAATACTGAACGCCTCGAGTTGAGGCCGTGCCGAACCTATTGTTTTGCGACCACTTTACTCTTATTTTATCTTGAACTCTTGTAGCTTATTATCCAAAGTTGATGTTCGAAAGCATTTCACTAAATGATTAAAATCTGATATCATCCATAACCGTCGTGAGCTGTCACAAGGATGTTCACAGCTAACGTTATTTTCGTTTACACCAAATATTTTCCATACTCCTCGGTTACACTGTGCACCATCCATCACAACAGCATCAACACAAATTCCGCTGCTTTCCATTAGTACAATACATTCTAAAATTAATTATGCAGCGGTGCGCTTTTGCAAGAATTCTTAGACAAAAAGCATCCCAAGGCTGGAACCCATCGACCTCGAAAAGACACAAACTTGAAAACCAAAGCATGGTCCGCTGATGTATTTTTCCTCTTCCTCTGGAGTGTGTTGCCCTAGATCAACAAAACCATTAAATTTCATTGATTGAGGATCAAAATAAACGCCTTCGCTTAATTTCACCTCATCCACTAAAATAACTCCTCGTTTCTCCTCTTTCTTCATCACCTCACATCTTTATTTTAAAGTAAAGAACGTAATTGGAATCCATAGGCAGAGCAGCTGATTTTTCTAATGTATTCATTTAATGTTTTTATGGATGGAAGAGGTAAGATATTTTTTTTCATGTATAAATTCATACGTATTTCTGTTTTTTAAACGTATCAACATACACTCATAAATCCTTTCTAATGTATATCGACGACCTTTAAAATTTTTCTTTTTCGCGGCTTCAAAGCACGCATTTACCACATTATGTAATTCCTCTGGTAAATTTAATATTGCTGCTTGCACTGTGGCATCTGATTTCTTTGCACACTCCGCCTTAGCCATAAAATGTTTTCCCTTAGTCGAATTTCCTGCACAAAAATTATAAAATTATATTGATTTTTAAAATTGTCTATATTTGTATGCCTATATTGCTGTGCCCTTGCAATAATTATAAAATTATTCATGTAATAATTATGAAATAAATATTCTGACTTTTTAATTCTGCATATAGATTAAGTGAAAAATTATAATATTATAAATGGATAAGACTTACCATCCTTTTCAGACGTTTGCATTGTTTGACCAGATTCGAAGCGAGACGTTTCATTGCCGTCGTTTTTTCCAAAATAGTTGAAGTGGAACTACGTCTCTGCAAACGATTCCGTAATATTCGGCAAAATTTACATCTTGGATGTTGTCGATTTCTTTTGTAAATATCATCACCAACTATCACACCTTTACAAACTCTCGAAAACCTGAAAATATACGTAATTGTTTTCAAAACTCATTTGCATTCATTTTGTGCAGCTATAATCATTTGCTTAAATAAAAATAAAACAAACTTACATATTTTCGCCAATTTGAAGTCCAACGCATAAAGGCCATTTTTCTACAGATTTCAAGTAATTGGAAGTGTCACCATATGAATTAATTTTCTCCTTCATCATTAGGAAAAATAACCTGCAATCAGACGGAACACCCACTTAGCGGAATTAAGGGAACCTAAACAAAACTCAACCGGAAGATGGATAATTTGTACAGACAAATTAGACCATAGGGTGAATGAATTTTTGTTTATAGATGATTGAATACCGCGCTGAATTTTGCGCCTTAAATAACAAAGTATCGTTACAAAATTAAAAGAACTAGGCTGCTGAATTTATCGTTACATAAACACTCACAGTGACAGATAAATCATTATTTAAACGTATGTGATTCTTTATCTGTTTAGTTTTTGGATCCATCCGCATAAATTCCAGTGCATTTGGGTTTTCCCGGTATAGCCAAAATGGCGGCAACATCAAGAATAACCGGATCTTATTTTTAAAAATCTCTATCGGCTCCTGATGATTCTGTAAAGCAGTGTCCACATCCATATCCACATGTTCGCTCAACAATGGTTCTTCCAAGCCATGGTGTGTTATTTCACTACAATTTGTTAAATTGTTTGGAGATTCTTGATTTTGTAATACTTCCTGATGCTCAGTATTAATTTGTTGTACTTGGTGCTGCTTATGGTATGATTCGGACAATTCTTGTACGTGTGTTGGTAAGGGAACAAACTGATGCTCGATCGTGGGCAAAGCTTCATTCTTTAGGTTTTTTCTTTCTGTAGGAATAATTTTGAGCTCTCCTTTTATATATAATTTTTCATACATCTTTCTGTGCTCTTCTTTGAAATGAAGGTGACAAATAAAATCCGTTGATTTTAAAGCAATTCCTAAAGACCTTTTCCAATTTTCTAATTTTGCCGGAGTCTGTGAATTAATATTAACAAAAGAGTATCAATTAAAATTGTTAATTTATTACGATAAATGAAAAAGTAAAAATTTCATATTTTATAGGAGGAATTTACATACCGTTGCGTTGGTCGAAAAAATGATGGGGACTGAGTTGTTTTCTTTTTTACTTTACGCCCACTTGGACAACTTTTTATGGCACAAATTGTTCTCATTATTGTACTATTCGGGTACCTATAAATTTTATAACAATAAAACCAATTGCAATCGATCTATAATCACCGCCAGGACTATTGTAGCCGATAAGCATATCGTGCTGATAGATCGATCGCAGCGCCGGGCTAAGCCGGTCGACTTTCTGTCCCATGTGACGAGAACCTCGTGAAGGCCAAGAAGGACGTCCAGCAAGTATCTAGGCTTGACTCACGAGGTTACCGCCATCATCGGGTCAGATACAGAAGGCAGTAATCTTGGACACAACGCGTAAAGCCGGCGGTTCCTTTCTCTGCGGCCTTGACCTACGGCAGCCTAGATGCGCCACCCTGCGCCTTGCTCCGTTGCCGGTGGAACCCCACGTTATGTTTTTTTATAAGTAGTGTTTTATCTTGTTTTCGATATATTTTTGTATTTTACTTTATTTATTTTTTGTAAAACGCCGTTTGTATAAATAAATACCCGCTATGTCAGATCCCAATCCCAATATGACATATCACGTCACCAATTAAGTCACCGTCCTCGTTATCTGACAGTAATTTGTTTAGGTAAGGTTTTATACTTATTCTAGTTATCAATAATACTGAATTTTTAAACGCAGCGCACTTCACTCCGTCAATAACTGCTAAGTTCATTTCATACGCTCAACTATACCCTAGCGCCACCCGGAGAGATTTGGAACTATTATTTACGCTTACCGCTGGACACTTTTTCGACCTTTCCCCTATATAAGATGGCGGTCCTTTACTTTATTGTTCATGAACCATATGTTAACGTATGTACAGTCGACTATCTATTGCTCCATTTAGTGTTATGAAGTATAAAAAGAATATGTCAAATATGTTTGGTGTTTTCAAGTCAAAGGTACATCTTTGTCGGTTGTCAATAAAGCGTTGCTGCCATAAAAATTCATTTAGAAATAAACTGTATTAACAACCGACAATGATGTACCTTTGACTAGAAAACATCACATGCGTGCTACCTCGCCCCCCTCAGATTGTGGCAGACTTTTTTGTTTGGAAAGATGAGGCGAAGCGTACTCCAATGCGAAAATAGCTATAGCGGCCGCGAGGGCGACAGCGTCTGTCGGTGACAGTAGTCAATTAGCAACTGACGTTTAGGTTTGACACATATGCATTTATAGGTAGGTAATTATATAACGTTGCATGTCGCTCGAGCTTAATATTCATGCGTATGTATAGATTTATTTATATTAAGTAGTAGGTACGAGGGTTGCTACTTATATATCCGGAAACAAAAAAACAAACAAACGTACACGGCTGAAAATGGTTTTGATGTTTTTCAAAGTATTCCCCTTGATGATCTATGCACTTTTGCATTCGCGTGAACCAATTTTTAAAGCACTTCTGCCACTCCGCCTGAGGTACCTCCATAACGTGTTGTTTGAATGCGTCGACAGCATCTTCAGCGGTCGAAAATCATTGACCGCGTAATTTATTCTTTATATTTGGAAATAAATAAAAATCGTTGGGTGCCAAGTCAGGACTGTACGGCGGATGACCCGTTAATTCCACATTTTGACCCTCCAAAAATAGAGTTGTTTCGCGTGACGTATGACAGCTGGCATTGTCATGATGAAGAATGATTCTTCGTCGCTGGTTAGTTTTACGAATTTGTTCAAATACTTCCGGTAAGCAAATGGTCGTGTACCACTCTGAATTAACCGTTCTACGGTTTTCTAGTGGCACTGTAGCTACATGGCCATTAATACCGAAAAAGCAGGCCACCATTTGTTTCAATGTACTTTTTGCACGAGTAACTTTCGTAGGGTTCGGCTCATTTTGAAACACCCATACCGTTGATTGTTGCTTCGTTTCGGGATCGTATGCATAGATCCAGGATTCGTCACCTGTATAGATGTTATAAACGGCTTTTGAGTCACCACGGTTATATTTTTTTAACATTTTATTGCACCATTCGACGCGAGCATCTTTTTGCTCTTTTGTTAAGTTGTGGGGTATCCAACGCGAACAAATTTTTTTTACAGCCAAATAATTATGTAATATGCTATTAATGCTGGTCATAGAAATACCCAAAGTCGCCTCTATCTCGCAGTACGTAACATGTCGGTCGTCCATTATAAGTTTTCGCACAGCCTCGATATTTTGTTGTACAACGACCGATTTCGGGCGACCTGCCTTAACTTCATCCGTAAGCATACTACGTCCACGATTGAACTCACTAAACCAGTGATACACAGTAGTTTTAGATGGGGCTTCATCACCAAAAGTTGAAGTTAGTTGATCTATGCACTGTTGTTGCGTTAAACCACGCCGAAAATCATAATAAATCATAGCACGAATATTTTCACGAGTGAGTTCCATTCTTGCTGCGAGATGACATTTAAAACCCGTCAAAAACAAAACACGAGCGTTAATAAGAAAGAAAAAATATACCGGCCAGTACTTAAAAAAGTTCAAATTTTACCATGGAGGTCAAATATGCTATTTAAGAAGATTGTAATCCCGGTTTCCGGATATATAAATAGCAGCCTATGTACAACAACATATGAAATAGGTAAGTAAAAGGGTATGTATATATGTATTATTATTAGTTTCTAAGTTTCATTACAGATCCGAGAGGCGTCATCGGCGTCTGCCGTCTATACCTACTATTAATAAGTTTAGATTGATAATAAAATTATTTAAATCACAAAAACCTGTTCCATCTTGTTTTTTTAATGTATTTTCGTAAAATTTATTTCGTGCCTACTGTTAAATGTTGATTTTTTCTATATCTATCCATAGGAAACTATCATATACACTTATAACTTACAACGAGTTGGCATAAAGTAATGAGATTTTTTATATTTTTAAATTCAAAAAATAAAGTCAATAGCTAAAGGTTAATAGGTTATATTTACACAAACTAGAACATATTTAGCGTTACAAACAAACATTATAACATAGAAAAAGTCCCTCCATCATCAATCATTCGTAAATTGCTTATGACTGTTCTACTCATACTTTGGACATCGTACAAATTAACTTTATTTATTTATTATGTATCCATAATTTTAATTGTTTGGTAAATTGGCTCACTTACCAATCTTCTCAAAATTGCCGAAAAATCTGTGATTGATCGACGTTCAGATATGTTACACTAGATTAAGCAAACTCTTACTATGCTAAAAATTGACAAAATTGTTTAAAAAGTATTTCCATTACATATCCTGTATGTACCGTCAAACAACTTTGCCTTTTCAACATAATTTTGCCGAACGCGTCACATTTCAATAGAAGCGAAATATTACAAAACTAGTAAGACATGCAGTTTTGTATTAATCTACTCTAATCTGTGTTTTATAGCGAATCATATTGTTGGTAACACTGACAAATTGATTGTCGCGTATAATTATTTAACTTCAGTCACGTGAGCCGGCTGTGTTTGGGGATGTTTTTGGTGGGCCAAAAGGATCTCAACAACTTTGGTTGTATATCGGTCTGGGAAACAGCTATGTAATTTTAACTGTAACTATATTGCAGCTAAGAAACGATGTAAAAGAAATTGTAACATCATATGTCTATTATTTTCGTGATTCTGGTAGTGGGCAATGTTATAAATGTATTTACAACTTTGAACAGCACAATTCGGGAAACGTGAAATGCGGAAAGAATGCAAATCTAAAAAATACGTACAATACTAAATTAATTATTGTACCAAGTAGAGACGTCTACAAGCGAAGTTTCAATTTTATGATTGAAAGAAAAACTGAAAAATTCACCTCGTCGAGCAAGAAATGAACTAGCGACCTTTCGAAACACCGGTCCGATCGCTCTGACCAACTGTCGTGCAAACTATTCGCTTGATTTTGTAATATTGTTTTTCATGCCTAAAAATATATTTTATATGATCTGATTAGACCATAAAATATAGTATAATGTTAAATTTAAAATTTTATGAAATACTGTAATACATACCCTAAAATACCACCTAAACTTCGGCAATTTATCCTATAATTGCTCTTGCTAAACATATATATGAAATTATATATAATAGCTTAAAAAATATATATGAAAAAAAAACTGTGCAACTTATTCCTTAAACGTTTCATTTTCCAATGTATTTATATTCTTACATACTACTTTAACATAATTTTCATTATTAAAAATGTCACCTCTTCAAGCAAGAAAACGCGAAACAGCTGTTAGATTAATTTATAAATGAAATAAAGGCTGTATACGATAAAATCCGGAAATGCATGATCCGGGATATCTTTTTTTTGGTACCACATATTCAAGCATTTCTTTTATTTTAATAATCTGGAATTATAGTAATATATATATACTAAAAATATAATCATATTACAATTGTATGGACTTCTGTGAGTTTTTGCCAAATATATTCCATCATATCTTGAATTTTTTGTCCAGCATTTTTTGATAATCTTCACTCACTTCCTGCTACAATGCCACAAATATATTTATATTTTCACAAGGTGTTTTATGCTCATTAAAATGTTATCTTATAAAAAAAAATACGATTTCAAACTCTTTTCTACTTGAGGCAGTCAGGAAGACTTTCTACTCCAAGCACTAAAAGTAGTTTTTATATGGGAGGCATATTTTTTTGAAAAAAGTCAAGCTCACTAAAGCTAGAACAGCTCAGAACTATTTACATCTAAGTACAATTAGAAAAATGTAAGCTATTATGAAAAGATAATGTAATAAAAGAAAAGATAAATAAGGTATAATTTGATTTATCTAATAAAAAATAAAAAATAAATTTACACGGGAAAATTTGGTAAACACTGTCACTACACCGTGTACAAAAAAAATATAGGCACTGTGGGATATATAGTGATCAAAGTCACAGATAACGTAACGTTATATTATGTTTGTAATTTTATTATGAAGCTTCCTGACCACAAATTATTGAAAAAAAGCAACAGCTTGAATATGTGGTACCGAAGAAAGATATACCAGATCATGCATGTCCGGATTTTATCGTACATAGTCTTTATATTTAAAATCAAAAAAGTGTTCCACTAAACCAATTTAAAAATAAACGATCTTTAAAAGTATGTATACAAACTAATAGAAGACTTGTCAGTTAAGTATTGCAGAATGGTATCGAAAAGTTAAGCAAAATAGTTTTTTTTTACTTTAACAGCTTTTTACCTTAGTTTTGTCACTCACACAAATAAATGTATGTCAACGTGTAAGTGACTCAGATAAGTTATATAATATATGACCATCAACCTGGGAAAAAAAGTAAAAGATCGCAAAGAGCGGGTAAAGTTACAAAAGAGGGTAAAGTACTAAAAGATGCCAACCCTGCAAAAATCCCTAAAGCTCGATTAATCGAAGCTTCATGAGATATTTATAGTAGATTAGTATATGGTTACGGAATGGACCCCAATTCACCGAAACGATTAAAAATAAGGTTAATAAAGGCAAAGAAACGTTGTCCAAGGTATGATGCATATGGTCAGAACCAAGTTACAAAATCGAAGCTGGAGGAGGGCCTTTTTCTATACTATCGTGATTGTTGTAATGTCGAATATGTTCTAGTTTTTCTTTAAAAAATACGGTAACTGTTTTATTTTAAAATTTTGCAATGTAAAAATTCTCATTACTTTAAGCCAACCCGTTACTCACACACTTGCAATAGTTGCGATGCGTTTTTTATCAGTCTTAAAATAACGTATGTGCTGTAAACATAGTACCGTATTCTAGCTTCAAAATACTTATACATAAACAATACTTTAAAAAGACAATTTATCTCTAGCAAAACTTCAACCCATAACAAATAAATAATCAAACAATATTGTAGGTACGGTCACGTCTGAAAATATGGATACATTTAATGTGACAAAAACATGTATCCACGTCTTTACTCCTTGGTAATAGAGTCGTGGATACATATATTTGTCACATTAAATGTATCCATATTTTCAGACGTGACTGTACATCGGAATAATTTTTAAGTTAATTCTGATTTAGACGTTTAGGCGTTAGCTGTAATGAGCAGTTAATGCGCCAGAAAATCCTGCCCGAAGTCAATCAAATATTTCTCGTGTGTTGAAAATGTTCAGGTAGGTTATATGGTACTTGCTCATTAGACTTGCCTTTATGTGATGTATGCGAAAGTCTAATAGCGGAATCTCATCAGCAACACTAGGTTTTCCAATCCGTCCAAAGGAAGGATTTTATTTTCGTTTCAAATGAGAGGCTATTTCATTGAGCGCTTTTTTGCCCTCGGGAGCGTTCGTTCCGTCTCTTAATTAAAACCGAGCGGTTCTCTCCTACTGCTTTCTAAATTGACTCTTTAAAACTTGTAATTACGAAATAATTTTTCTTTAAATCATTTTTTATGCAGTTTATTTAGATTCACTCGTCTCTACGTTACCTAAATGAACCTTTATGAAATCGCTGCCCTTCTACGTCAAGAGCTTCAAATATTTTCGCCATCACTTGACAGGATTTTTTAAAATTATTTTTATAGAACTAGAGCGGTTTTAAAATGATATACATGTCATGTACAAAGGAAAAAGTGACCTAGGCCTCCGGTGCCCAGGGCTGGGAACGAACCAGCGTCTTCTGCATTTGCGGCAGATGCCTTAACCACTAGGCTACCCGGGTCACGGCGGCACCGGTCGAATTTTCCCGTGTATATGCAATCTTTGTAAAATGCTAAGGCGCATTTGGCCAATCATCTAAGGTAGAACATTATGAGTTGTTACCTCCAATAGGAACTACTTAGGAGTTCATCGAAAGCGAGAGATATTGCGCTGGCGTCAATACAACTGAAGAACAAATCAAATTATTTTAATACATATTTTGATTTGTTTATTTTTCAGTAGACACACTACTATACATCGTGTTACTTGAGCTACTGAAAACCCCAGATACCAAGGTTTTGTCTAGTTCTCATATTATTAAGTACGTACTAAAGCAGTCATACAAGAGCCCTATGTTCGATGGTTAGTTTCTACTAACAAGCCAAATTTTCGGAATAATATAATAAGAACTTACGGCTTTAGAACTTGCGAAGGCTATAATATAATTCGTATACGAGAACTAGCCAAGTCAAACCTTAGGCTTCAATATATTATCCTAAGTTTTAAGAAGAAATGATTTATAAAAAAAATATTGTTATAAATAAAGTTCAGGACTGACCATTGAAATTGGCACCCACTTAGATTTCACTTCTTTTGTCGTTGAAGTCAACAACCAAGGCATATATTACTAGCTTTCCCCCAGGGACTTCGTCCGCGTATAATAGCACCTTAGCACCCCTATTTAACCTACTCAGGGGTAGTATTTTCCAAAACGCTGAAAGTACTTTTATGGTATTTTAATAAGTTATCTTCCCACAATGTTAAAGGTCTGTAGCTAAAAAAAGAAATTTCTCTCATACAAACTTAGCACCCCTATTTAACCCCCTCAGGGGTGAAATGATCCAAAACGATAAAAGTACTTTTATTATATTTGAATAAGTAATTTTCCTACAAAATTAATAGTTTCTAGCCAATAAACATTAATTTCCCCCATATAAACCTCACCCTTTTTAACCACTTTAGGGGAGAAATTATCCAAAACGCTGAAAGTACTTTTTAGGGTTCCGTAGCCAAATGGCAAAAAACGGAACCCTTATGGATTCGCCATGTCTGTCTGTCTGTCTGTCTGTCTGTCTGTCCGTCCGTATGTCACAGGCATTTTACTCGGAAACTATACGACGTATCTGAATAAAATTTACATATAAGGTGTATTTTGTATGCAGCTACTTAGTTATGTAGTTAAATTTGAAAAAAAAAATATTTTTAGGGGGGCGCTCCATACAGGTAACTAAATTAAAAAAAAAAAAAACCAAATATCAACATGTCACACATCAATCGATAGGTCTTTCAAAATAACATTGAGGTTTCTTTGACTATTTTGTGATTAAGTGCATATTTTCTGGAATAATCGCTTCGAAAGTCAGAAAAGTTGTGTAGCCCCCCCCCGTAACTTTTGAACCGTAAGTTCAAAAAATATGAAAAAAATTTAAGAGATGCGCCTTATCATATACTTAACGAAAATTGTTTTGAACATTATCGGTTCAGCCATTTTTGAGTTATCTCCAAAAAACTTCTTCCATTGGCATCAGATACGACCTTTTGTTATTAGTTTGGTTCTTATTCCATTGAAGGTACAGAATCCTCCTATGCGTGGTCCGACACGCACTTGGCCGGTTTTTTTGTATTCTAATAAGTAATATTCCTAAAAAGTTTGAAGTCTCTAGCTCAAAGAAGGAAGTTTCCTGCATACAAATTTTGCATCCCTATTTAACTCCCTCAGGGGTGGAATTATCCAAAACGCTGAAATAACTTTAATATTTTTTTAAATATCAGCTAACGTACGTTGTTTCAAGTCTCTAACTTAAAATGTAAACCCTATCCATACAAAATTTCAACCCCGTTTTTACCCCCTTAGGAGTTGAATTTTCTAAATCGCTTCTTATTACTTGTACACATTATAAATGTAACTAGACCTGAGATTTTCAACTTTCTAGCTTCAGTAGTTTCGGCTCTGCGTGGATCAGTCAGTTAGTCAGTCAGTCAGGACAAAGGCATAAATATATATAGATTGAAGTTGACTCCCATTTCACATTTATGTTTTTGATGGGATATCATTACTTTTTGTTTATAAGTAGGTACTTATTCGTAATAAAATTAGTACCAAATGGTTTTTGTTAATCTACCGTATATTCCTACGTTTACGGGGTATAATTGTCTTTTTTGTGTTCTTTTCTATATTTTATTCTACCTTTGAAATATCCGAGTGAATAAGTAACGATCTTACACATTTATAAGTAACGATCTTACACTACTAATATGCGCCAAATATTGATATGATAATTTATACTAAATCCCAGGTACTAACGCAATAAATACGAAAGTCGACTATACTCTTAGTTTCAAGTAGTTATACTCGTAATAGGTAGTAAAACAGATATGTTTGGTTTAAAAAAAAAATAAGGATGGTATTCTACTCGTTATATATTCACGTGAGGACCTTAAAATCCACATAAAGACAGGCTGTCATCAATTTTGTTGCTAATTCATACATTACAGGCACTACAAGGAAGTGTTCCTAATAGAATCAATTAATTGAAAAATTATAATAATATGATAAAAATATCTGGCTGCCAAACTTGAACTGTCTAGATCATTTGGAACAGGGTTAGACTATAGGTCAATACGTGATAAAAATATACAATTTTTGGATATTAATATCTAAATAACCGTATGTGGGGTTTTTTTTTTTATTTTGGCTAACATACGTATCTCGCAAGTTTTAATATATGAGCCAAATTTAACATATTTATGTGAAATTAAAATAGTTTAAATTACGTAAAATAGTTTTTGAGTTATGAGGGGGTCAAAAGTGGCTCCAAATGATTCATGTTATATTACACACGGTACTGCTCGCCAGTTCTGTAATACTTGAACTTGGCTTGAGACGCTACCGCAAAAGTCTCTTTTTAATAAATGGGATTGGAAAGAGACTTTCGCTAATGTTATTAGTTACAAGCTGTTGTGCAATCGGCTCAGATTATTACTATTACCGATTGATCTAGAGTATTCAAAGATAAAAAATAAAAGATATTTGATGATCAAACGAACTTACCAAGTGAAGTTCGATCACAATTATGTGAGCAACTTCCTTCGACGCGATTTATGTTTAACAATATCAAGACACGCGGCAGCGTGTCAAGCCAAGTTCAAGCAAAGGAACTGGCTAGCCAGCGTCAAGTGTATATTACACGTACCACTTGGTGCCACTTTTGACCCTTCTATAACTCAAAACCTCTTTAACGTAAACACATAAAACTACGTGTGTTTAATTATATCCATAAGGACATCTAGAAGCCCAAATTTCATGAAGCTAGCTCAACCGGTTATAAAGATATGAAGGTCAAAAAGTCGTAAATTTTAGCACTGACTGACTGACTGACATATAGTACCTAAATCTAACCTATTTCCAGATGACCTAGAAGGATGAAATTTGGAATCCAGCTCGGTAATTGTGTGTAGGTGTAGGAAAAAATCTAAAAATAAACAATAGTTAAAACATAGTGGGGGTCCCCATACATTTTTTTTAAATTGTATCGTTGGAACCGTTATAAGCAGATATTTGAAACTATCCCAATATATGTATTATAATATTTGCTATATAACAGAAATATAAAAATAAAGTTAAGTCAAAAAAATAAGTGGTGTCCCCATACAAAACACTTGTAATACGCGCTAAACGACCGGCCAACGGTGTGTCGTCGGATGCGCGCGGCACCACATAATTATACACATAAATAAAAAAGAAAACAATGCAGCGGAAACGCAAGAAAAAACATAAAATCTCAATACCTGCCTAGTTTTCTTTACAAAAAGTAATGATATCCCACCAAAAACATAAATGTAAAAAAGGAGAGCCAAGTTCAATACAAAAATTATGCTTGGCTGTGGGCTTTGCCGCAAAAAGAATGGAGATCTAAATGAGTGCCAAGTTCTATGCAAAATCCAAATATGTATTTATAGGAACAAAATAACATTATGAACAAGTATTAAACTCTATTTCTTTGCTTTATTTGATATCTATAACAATTGCTGTTATTTAAAAATGTGAGATCTTAAAGTAGGTTAGATTTGACTTGGCCAGTTTTTATCAGAATTAATATATATATATGTTGAATAACTTTATAAAATGACTGATGTAATGAAAACTGGCAAAGTCAAATGTAACCTACTTTAAGATCTCACATTCCTTCAGATAGCGGAACAACGAACAGAAACAATTTATTGGGCAGTGCAAAATAGCAATAAATAAGTTACATACCGTGTAACATGTACTACATATAATAGGTAATATAATATACACTACATAAAATACCTATATAAGTACAGTCGAGGACAAAGAGATGTATACACTTTTGGACCTTGTTGCGTTGTAATAAGGTCCAAAAGTGTATACGTCTCTTCGTCCTCGACTGTACAAGTATGCACAGGAGAAGACAACGACATAAAACTAGACGTAAAGAGGCAACTACGTAAAGAGAGACCTAAGCCCTCTTACGTGTACACCTACAACGCAACTGGCCAGCTCTACTGCCACATGTGCAATAGGGTATTTAAGACCAAGTTCGATCTAGCTAGCCATATTAGGGCTCAAAATAGTTAACCTCCATAGGGTTTGCATAGGGTCGCCGTCATCGAAATCGATGAGGATGACTATACATATATATATTATAAAACTTCGAGTAGTATAGATTCACCGTTTCTACCCCATCGTTTTCCCACCACCGAAACAATGGTTTTTCGGGATTTGTGTGATCGTGGAAAAATATTTATAAACCAAGTTTTTTTGTGATATATCAATTAATACAATCTTTCTGCATTTCCTCATGAAATATCTAGTTTAGTTAAAACCATCTAGCCCAGGAGCTTTTACAAAAGTATTATTTTTTTACGATAGATAAATCATATTTCTGTATATCAATTATTTAATATTATGTTATTGGCGTTTAAAGTACGTTCAATTGTTTTTGCACCCAAAGCTTTCAGTTGTATGTGATTAGTTTTTCCCTACTCTAATGTTGTATGTTTGTTCTTTATTGTAAAAAAACAAGTCAAATGCAAGTTATGAAACACGCGTATTATTATAATTAAATATAATATGTGTGTTATCTGAAAAACGTCGCTCTTTAACGATAAGACCGCTGATTTCTGCCTCTACTTTAATTTATGCTCTATGTACTGTTGTGGTTATTGGTACTAAGGTGTGTAAAAACAATAGTTAGTTTTAGTTTTACCAGGCGGTTTTCGCATTGGATACAGATCTTCATAAGTGTGACAAGCGGGTTTAACTGTATTTAAGTTTTTCAATATTTCATTAAAATAAGATTGTAAGTTGTTAACAGATGGCGGAACGATTTGTATGCTTTCCTTAGCACCTGGCCGGAAAAGGCACAAGACGGAGAATTGTGGAGATCAAAGGGAGGGGTATTTGCCCAGCATCAGCAGTGGGACGCTATTATAGGCTAATATATTTTATTTTGTAAGTAATTACGTGTATGTGTCATCTGAAATAAAGGGAATCGAAATTATGTTTAAGTTAGAAAAGAAAAATGTTTTTTTTTTCTTTTCCCTTTTTGCTTTTTGTAGAAGTTATTAGGAGCAGAATTAAATAATAATAAACAATACATACATTTTAATGTCGCTACACTACGGAAGCGGACGGTCACATTGAGTTTCGATACTTACTATGGAGAATACATATACACCACGAGGCGAAACATATTTTTACGTAGTTTTTGTTTAGCAAAAGCTTTAAAATTATATATATTTAAAAACTGCATTAATCATGATTTCTCATGATGTTTTTTTTTTATTTCAATAGACTTTAGTTATATAACGTTCTAAAACAAATATTATTCTGAGTGATTTTCCTCTCCGCAGACCTTTAAAAAAATATGGAATTTTACATTTTTAATATCAAAAATGATTTGTGTTTTTTTTTGTTGTTGTGTGTTATTGACTAATTTTTATAAGAGATTTACGGCCGTGGTATAGTTTTGAGTGAATGACTTTGTGGATGTAGAGTCCGGAGTTGCAGCAAGCTTGCAAAATATGTATTACGGTTGTACCAGTAGCTACATTTACCATTTTTTTTATATGTAGGATTGACGGAAACTGCAGATTGCATATTAAATAATTTTCTACCTGAAAGAAGGTCACGTTATATTATATACGACCTTGATTGGAACATGTTGAGATCGTATACTTTAAAGGTTTGTGACCACTAAGCTGTTCAAACCATGACCGTTTTAGGACCGTACTAAGCACGGAAAAAGTGTCGCACGCTGGGAAAACGTAGCAACGTATAATCAGCTATTTATGCCTGTACAAAACGCGTATGAAGCGCATATGCAACGGGTTTGTATCCCGTATCATATACACTTGTAACGCGTGTGATGCCTTTTAAAAATTACGTAGAAAAAAAAAATCTCCACGTAGCAAACGTGATTACAACCGGTTTCCGTTGCAAATGCGTAACAAATGGGGTTTGATCGGAGTTGAGCCCCGTTCAGACACCGGTCTATGAACGTACCGTACCATGCAGAGATTGGCTCGGTACCTGAAAATTATTCTCGACAAGAATATTGGACGGCATGATCATGGCACGTTATGTTGTTGGTCTGTGCCGGAACGGTCTAATGGGCAAAGCATCATAGTTATTCCTACAAAAAATGTATTTTCTATGTATCGGTGTAGGCACAGTCATGGCACGGTAATGGTTTGGTCGGAATTGTGAGCATGGTCACAGACCTTAAATGAAACTCCTTTTGACTGCAAAGAATTCTTCTTTAAAAGAGTCGGATGCGCATATAACACCTCTGAAGAAAAGGAGGGTTAAGGCGCCACTAGGCGCTTCACATTAGGCCGGCCGTTGTTTGCCACCATCTTGATACAGGTAAAATAATCAAAGATTTTATCTTCCAATACAAACGGGAAAGAAAAGAAGTTATTTTATATTTCGAATGTCTGTAGCCTGAGACGGTTTGATAGATTTTACTGTAAGTAAAAGGTATTATTACTCAAGTTCTTTTTTCTATTAATTTAACAACAGTAAGTGGAGACAGCAAGCGGTTACCGTAGCCTATGAACGTCAGCTTCAATTCACGATAATATGCGAATATTTAGCTGACTCTAGAGTTGCCATGTTCATCATACCTACCATGCCACATAATATCATTACTTAGCCCGCAAGTTCGTCCTACGACATAGAAGCGAGGTGTCACGAGATTAACTACATAACATAAGTTCGACCTTAGGTTTACCTGCAGCGATTTTTTAACACAAAATCAATTTTTTTTTAACGAATACACACTGTTCCTTAATATTTATCCCATGCTTTCTTAGAAACCTATTACTATATGTGGAGTTTCGCGAAAGGGCCCACTTTATCGATTTACAAGGAAATTTAATTCATTCACTTCACATTCACTAAATAGATAGCGTACCTATATTGTGTAGTTTTAAAAAGTACTAATAACGCCATATCGACAAAGTGGGACCTTTTTCCCTGGACTGACACATATGTTTAATTGTTCATTGCTAACTACTGCTACTTTTGCATTTACAATATGTACAATTGTACAGGTAGTCATAGCTTAAAAATAACAATTAACAAAGAAAAATGCTTTTCATATTTTTAGAACATGCATGTTATTCGTAAACTTTTTATTTATTTTGAATAAGTTAATTATTTTACGTACCTAACTATCTATGTGGCAGACACATACTAGATCTCGAGATCAAACTATCAGGTAAAGCCAAGCCTACTTGCATAGGTTTACCACTTACACGTATGAAGTTATGAGCGTAAGTCGTACCAATCTCAATAAAGAAACTGAGTCGCCCCTAACGTTAGACTTTACGTTAATACTTGTCGTTAAGAGGTTCTATTGGTTCTGGTCATCATCAGAACTTCCACCTACCCGAATATTAATTTCTAATATTTCTTTATGGGTACTTAGGCATCGCATGCTTTCTTAATGAAAAAAATCGAAGTCATTTATACGTGCGCTTTTTATATCCAAAGAGTTCCATTTGCTCCTCCTGGTTTCCATCATCAGAATTTCCCTTTGATAGTGGTAGTATATTAATTTAGTAATATATTCCTTAATAATTAACATTTTTTCTCAATTAGGTTTCGTAATGGCGACTATCCGAGTTGCCAGACATATTTAAAAAATCGCATAAATTGACACCGCCCCCTTATTTAAAAGCAGGTTAAAAGTTTTTTTTTTTCACTTTATTTATATTTAACACTTTTATTACGTACAAATCGTTTCATATTTTAAAAAAAAGAAAAAAAAATTGAAGGAAACGTTTAACGCAAAGTGAGCCGTTTTAGTGCTCGCGAGTGTATTCAACCCCATATTACTCCCTTCCCACAGCAAATCGAGACTGGCGACCCAGTAATCATTAATCTACACAAAATTACCTTTCCAATGATATATGACACATGGACATTGGACCGGGTACCAGGCTCCATACATTTCTGCCCCTTCTCCTTTATACTTTTTCTATGATTCACTAAATTAAACGGATTATTACACCGATAACCGTACAGATTCATTATAATAATATAATTTATTTATTACCGTAAATTGTGTACAAGCTACAGCTACTAAAACAATAGCGGAAAATCAAAATGGCGTGGCGTCATAGTACTATCTCTTTCTTGCATAAGTAATTAGTTCATCTTACTGCTAATAGATGGCCCTAGTCGCTGAAATACGGTTATTTAAGATAATATATGTGAATACAGTAGCGTCTTAGCTTCATATAGATATCGCCAAATAGCTAGCAAATACAAGTACGTAACGTACCATTCAGTGCGACATGTGCGTATATTAATTGAGCTATTTCCCAAACTAATAGAGATCCCATTCTAAAATTTCTAGTGCGTCTTAAACACACTTTGGGCTATATTTTGTAATAAAAAAAAATAAAAAAAATAGTCAAACTGTTTTAAAAAATGTTTTGAAAAGTTTACTTCCGGTTTTGTACATTTTTTTATTTTATTTTCAAAAACAAAATTTACATTCAAAAAACCATGAAAAATTCTATACGAAACGCTAAGTTTGTTTGTAAGTTATGTCTTGTACGTACTAGATAAACTACTTAAAAAAAACAGAAAATCAATTATATGATTTTTTTAAATGCCCATAATATCTAAAAATAATCATCATATAGAAAAAATATTTGGTATCCGCTTTTATATCTACTAGAGGAAGAATTAAACAAATCATCAACAAATTCGTAAACCTCACTTTTTTTTTTCTGTCCGCTTCATATGAAATGCCCCTATCAACCAAAATTTGATTGTATTGGAGTTGCATCGGAATAATTTTCAAGCAAATTCTGATTCAGACGTTTAAGCATTCATTAATTAAGGCTATAAACGCCATCACCCGCTTACAGCGTCACGTCGTACGCTGCGTCACAATGCTACCTATAGAAGAGATGTACTGTTGTGGTCTCTTTTACACGTTGCGTTGCGTCTCGTAGTTATTTCGAACAATGGTGCAGTGCAATGGCAGACTCGGGCTTTTCCAGCGTCACATACAAAGTGGCGAGATTTATTCATTAACGAATTATTTATAGAAACAGCAAAAACTTTTAATGAACTAAGAGAAAAAAGCGACAAGAATCATAAAAACTAAGTATATTTTGAAACTTCAATTCAATAAATTTATTTTTCTTGGTTTAGAGTCGTCTTGTGCATCTTCTTCCAGTAACATAAATACCATCCGACGTGTTCTAACATCCATTATTACAAAAAAATACACAGATTATCGTACATGATCACTCGCGAGCAACAACTGAAACGTCGTCGGTCATTGACGGCAAACGTCGCAATTAGTGATAGCCCGGGGGAATTCCCCGCTTTCCCGGGAACGTTCCCCAAACGGGGGAAAGTTGCATACCAGATAAAAGAAAACTTACATAAACCTCATAGAGGCCCTCTTCAGATTGTTAATTGGTATATTTATCTATATGTGTGTAAATTTGTTTGTAAGTAATATTTTTGTACGGTTACATCTTTAATATCTATTTGTACTTATTTTTAGTGGTTTGTTCAAGACGATATTTCGTTTGTATAAATAAAATTAGTAAAAATTAAAAATAAATAAGACAAAAAGCGTGTTTACACCCTAAAGTTGCGATAAAGATTGTTTATTATTCTTATTATTGTAGATTAAATAAGATACATATTTATATGTATTTCAGTTATAGTATTTTATTAGAAAAATAAATTATTTATTGAAAAGTAGTAGTAGAAAAAACTAAAAATACAACAATTCCATTACTTATTGAATTAATTAATTGAAAATAAATAATCTTAAAAATAAATTCATTTAGAACTACATTTTTTTCTATATTTTACAGTACTGTTAAGTGGGCAACTCGATGTTGCGATGATGATAATAAAGCACCCACTTAATGAAAATGTAAAGAATAATTAATGTTTTGTTGTAATTTAATTTAATATGCAAACAAGGATTGACATGAGATAGTAGAAAATCATAAATCTTGAAGTATATGTCATAATCAATTTAAATTCATATTCTAATCGTTACGCGCCGGCAGTAGAGTACTCCCGGCGATCAATCATGTAGGTTGCATCGTTAACATCGTGCCCCTCCTTGAAAGCCTAGCTTTATAAGAGTCTATGCCTTCTAGGGCTGATAGTTTAAAAGACCGCTCGCTTCATGATGCCGTTTTTTGTTTTAATATCGACGACTCTCAGACTCCATCGTAGCCATAACATATGCAGTTTTACCAGGCGTCATTGTAGCCATTTCATTGGCGACAGCTAATAGTACTTAACCAGAACAAGGTCATCGATCATGCTGGTTTTTACATGAGACGTTACTGGAGAAATGCGAGATAGTCCACCGCATCCAGTGTTTGTAGAAGTTGTAGTACGAGCTGGTATCTATTGACCGTGATCGTCTTTGCTTCAAATGATGGCAGGGACATCAATGGTTGCTCAACAAGGAAGTGCCCAAGCGTGAGTGCAGCTAATTAATATGGAACTTTAAATAATGGTGTCTAAGGAGGCGTACCTATTCAAATTTGCCTCAATCTAATTGCTCAAAAGTAAAATGATTTATCAGCTATGCGTTCTGAATGGTATTTAGCAGTTTAGACTGCTGACTCCAAAATTCCACCGAAGTTCGGAGTGCAAACTGGAGAAGAATAAAAGATAAGCTCACTGCAAGCGAACTCTCCGATCTGCCGTTTGTACGTTGAATACATTCTGTTCAACGTACAAACGGCAGATCGGAGACCTCCTGCATCGTAGGCAGGGTCACTACCGCCTGGGCTAAGAGGCCGTTTAATGTATTTTAAATACTCTTTGTGACGATTCGTTTTTGTAATTAATAGTACGTGTCAGTGTCAGTATATGACTGATACAATATAGATATCTATTGTGTATAGTGATACATGTAGATGTATATATTTTCAACCGACTTCAAGATTTCGAAGGAGGAAGTTATCAATTCGTCGGGATCTTTGTTTTTGCAATTTTGGAAAGGTGGAGGCTAAATGAAATCGGTTCTTTTTTGTTTAAAATTATTATATAACTAACTACTTATTTGTTGCATTTATGGTGAAAAATCTGTGATAATTATCCAATACTTAGTGTAAGTTTCTTGATGATTAAAATACTCATTTTATTTCTATCAGATTTTCCGGTATAATGGGGCATTCCCGGAAACATTGGGGCATTTTCCCGGGAAAGTTGGGGAACGTTCCCCATCTTTCCCTGAAACACGGAGAGTTTGCTTTTGGGAAAGGAATACATTCATGCTAAATATTGTTATTATTCCTTTTATATCGGATAACATTAAAAAAATTATGTTGCTATACACTTATTCAACTTTCCCTAGGGCACATTTCCAGGAAAGTTGGGGAATGGGGAAGGTGCCCGGGAACGGTCCATCACTAGTCTCAATTAGCATAAAATCGCAAATAGCCTTAATCCACTGTAGTTGTATTGTAATTTGATCGTGTCTTAACGTGTTTTAAAGTTAGAATACGGCCTTTGATGGCTAGTTAAAATAAGTATTTAAAACCGTTCAGCGCTTCATTGAGGGATTTTGCAATACATCTGACTACACAAACACGAAGGATTTGTCAAGAAGCGTGCGTAAGTGTACGTAAGGACGACAATAATAAAAATAAATTATTCATGGCGAACGGATGCTAAATCTAAATAATTATTAATAAATAAGCTTAATATTGCAGTCAGTGAAAACAAATTAACATTCGTTTTCTCCTGTTGATTGTACGTAGGTACCGACATGATTTTAAGCAAACTTATAACAAGACACTAGTTGCACTGTTAGTGCAATATAACGTTTACGGTGCACAACATTTATTGTTTTCCGATGATACTAATGGCATTAATATACAAACGTAAAGAACAGTGCACAATTAACTTGTGTAAGCATAGCCATACGCTAGAAGGCTAGGGAACGCCATTTATAAACAAAACGTTGACATTTAACTATAAATGCTATATTTAAGTATTTTAAGACACATATACATTTACACATCGACACTGTAACTAAAAACTCATTGGAAATATAGACTTCGCATGTAAAGTAAATCTTATTAAATCGCGTCAATACTTGCAGTGCATCTACCATAAATCTAAGAGTTACCTATGCTTTTTATGTACAAAACGTTTAAACTTAAAAGAAGCTGCAGACTACGTGCGTATCATTCGACGGACCACGGGCAACAACGCGCGCGGCACCTAACCATTTTCCATCTGTTATCAACCCAATCGATTGCCGTCATTCTTCTTCTACCCTATTTTTTAAAGATGGTGTTCGAATGGCCGTTCCAATATTGCCAAATTATTGCTTTATTTATTAAATTAATCATGATTTCTATAATAACAAACTGGATTAAAGCGTGTCGCTTACAGTCGGCCGGCCTCAGATAGGAATGACCCCATTCCTGGCCGGCCATTCGAGCATCAACTGTATGCCCTCATACAGCATTATTTTAAAATGTAAGTCATTAACGCAATTATACAAGATCAAATTAGATTAGATTAAACAACACAAAAAAAATTTTTTTTGGTAATCAGGTACAGGAGGTTTTTAGGGTTATCAAACCAAGTTCAGCCGAAATATCGAAATACATGATCTAGAATTAATGATTATCGTATAAATCCCAAGTCTATTAATGATTAGCTTCACGGTGTAAAGCAGCTGAGTTCTGCATTGACTGTTGGATCAGCGCATGTAGTGGCTTCTGCGAAAACTCCGCGGTCCACGGACGTATGTATATATGTATGTATGTATCACTTTATTGCACATAAACAAGTAGGTATAACATAAAAAACAACAGTAACATACTTATATATAAAAGATATGCACAAAGGCGAGCTTATCCCTGATAGGGATCTCTTCCAGCCAACCCATGAGAAAATGAGAAAGGATTAAATACAAATGGTGAAAGACAAACTATGCACAAAAGATACAAATAAAAAGTTCCAAAACACATAAAGCTGCAGGTAAACACTAATAAATATTTAAGTACATTCATGTACCATACAAATACTTAAACTACATACATAATAATATAATATACATTACTATACACATATAATATCATAAATAAATAACCAAATTAATATATACCTATATACATATATATATAAAATACTCGATTCGCAAAAAACATTAAGTGTCCACTAGCCACAACTTTTTCAATTTCTCCTTGAGTGAGGAAACAGACTGCGACTTTCTTATATCCACTGGCAACTCATTCCACAATTTAACTGCATAAGCAGTGAAGGACCTAGAGTAAATACGCGAGTGTTTTGGCGGAATGGCTAGAGATAGATTTGTACTAGACCGCAAGCGATGGTCGCTAATACTAGCCAAATAATTAAATCTTTCCGACAGATACGGAGGACATGCAGGATTAAATAACACGTTAAATAACACGTAGACGCATTCCTACACCACGGACGTGGTGTAGGAATGCGTCTATAAACAAAAGAAAATATTAAAAAAACTTTAAAACAAGTCAGATGTAGAATAGATGGGGATGATGATTACTTAAATAATGGTTTAATAGGGTTTACGCTAGTTTTGGTACAGGAATAGATATTCTTTTTGGGCAACCAGTTGCCTAACACGATGATATATTCTTTTATGACAACTGGTTACGAAACTTGGTTGCCAAAACGGCCGGAGGGAGTTTAATTTCATAGCCAGATTAATTTTACTTATCTACGGGACCTTTTTTCAGTGAGACATTAAAATCTATGACTTTTTATAACAAAAACAACATGTTATGTAACCTAAACTTAGCGCCTGAACTGCAACAAGATTTTACGTTATTAAAATGATTTTATATTTTAAAAGATCAAGCGCTTTGTTTTTTCATACATCTACAATCTTTTGATGCTGCTGCCACTGACAAGGCCACGCACGGGGGCTTGCAGCACCGCATTATCGTGATTTATTTAAACAAAAAATTAAAATACGCCACCCTTTTTTTGCATTGCAGCATCAGCATTTCGTGTTCCACCATTAAAGACGCGTCTAGTTATATATATCTCATCTAGGAGACTTATCGAACTAGGTTCAGTGTCGTGGGCTCTCCTACTAACAGTAGTACCTCGATTTTGAACATATTTCTTCATGAAGTTTTTCTTAGGGTAACGTCTTGTTTGAAAATGTAACGGTAACACTTTTTTCTTACTAAATTAATAACCCACGTTCTACATTATTACATCATATAGAAAACTTTTTACTGAAAATGATTTAAAACGGCAAATATAAGCGACATTTTTTCGTAAATAACTCGGTAACGGTGGCTCATACGAAAAAAATTTCAATTGCTTAATTCATCCACATCTAATTTTCTATGAAAAAGAATCTTTGCATTTTTTTGCTAGGATCAATGTTGAATGAGATATCGAGGAAATACGATAAACACTGTTTTTAAACTGTCGGAGCTAATATTTACGAAAGTATTAGTTTTATCCAAAAATTGTTTTAGAATACCCTTATTGTTTTAAAATGACCTATCCAACGATACCCCACACATTAGGGTTGGAGAAAAAAATATTTACCCCCCCACTCCATTTGTACGGGAGGTACCCGAAAAAACAATATTTTTTCACATTTTGTTTTAAAACTTTGCCGGCGTGAATAAAGTACATACTCATACGATTTTTTTATTTTTTAGTACTAACCATCACTGAGCAGGCTGCTCACCCTGCTACCTCACTTCCTACCCTTATAGTTTCGCCATGTCCGTCTGACCCCATCTGTCCGTCTAGACGTCTAGTACTAACCATCACTGAGCAAAGCCGTGGACGGACAGACGGACATGCCGAAACTCTAAGGGTAGGCACCCTGCTCAGTGATGGCTAGTACTTGAGAAGTGAAATTTCGTATAAGTATGTGTTTTATTTACGCAGACAAAGTTTTAAAACAAAATGTGAAAAAATATTATTCTTTCGGGTACCTCCCGTACACATGAAGTGGGGGGGGGGTGGTAAATATTTTTTTTACTCCTACCCTAATGTGTGGGGTATCGTTGGATAGGTCTTTTAAATAAGGGTATTCTGAAACAATTTTTGGATAAAACTAATACTTTCGTAAATATTAGCTCCGAAAGTTTAAAAAAGTGTTTATCGTATTTCCTCGATATCTCATTAAAAATTGATCCCAGCAAAAAAGTGCAAAGAATCTTTTTTATAGAAAATTATATTTGAATGAATTAAGCAATAGAACATTTTTTCGTATGAGCCACCGCGTTACCGAGATATTTACGAAAAACCAAAATTAGGGACCTTTACAGCCCCCCCTTCCCGCTAGCAGCACCCCCATCCACCGGTACTTTTTAACCGACTTCAATTTCATAGAAGGAGGAGGTTCTGTATTCGGTTTGGGCTTTTTTTTTTATGTATGTTCACCGATTACTCCGAGACGCGTGGTCCGATTTGAATAATTATTTTTTTGTTTGTAAGGATATACTTCCAAGGTGGTCCCATATTAATCTGGTGCTGTTCTGATGATGGGATCTATGAGGAATTGAGGGAACTCCTCAATTTTTAAAGGCACATGTATGGTGATTTGGGTGTTTTCTTAAGCAACTCGAGAGTTTTCTCTCAAAAACCACCAATTTGATGAAGTGGACCTGATAATGATAATTGTTTTGATGATAATGATGATGATTTTTTTAAATGTAGGATGTTCAGCGATTACTCCGAGACCCGTGGTCCGATTTGAATAATTCTTTTTATGTTTGAAAGGATGTACTTCCAAGGTGGTCTCAAATTAATCTGGTGCTGTTCTGATGATGGAATCCATGAGGAATTGAGGGAACTCCTCAATCTTTAAAGGCACATGTATGGCGATTTGAGTGTTTTCTTAAGCAACTCAAGCATTTCCTCTCGAAAAACCACCAATTTGATAGAGTGGACCTGATGATGAAGATTATGATTGTTTTAATGATAATGATGTTTTTTTAATGTAGGACGTTCAGCGATTACTCCGAGACCCATCGTTCGATTTGAGCAATTATTTTATTGGTTGAAAGGAACTACTTCGAAGATCACATTAATCTGGCGCTGTTCTCATTATGGGATCCATGAGGAATTGAGGGAACTCCTCATCAAGGCATTTCCTCTCAAAAACCACCAATTTGATGGAGTGGACCTAATGATGAAGACCACATATGATATGTGGAACTTTCCTTATATTGAGTCAGTATTATGAACTTTTTCTTATATATCTTGACCGATTATTCCGAGAACCGTTATCCGATTATGATACTTATAAAACTACTAAAAATGGAAAAATAAAAACTTTTTACAAAAAAAGATAAACCGACTTCAAAAAGGACATAATAAAATACTATATTATTTATATGAGTTACAAACTGATATGTTTGAAGTCGGTGCCAAGCCAAAAAGTTACAATACCGGTCAAATCAGCTTCAAGTCTGAAAATCACAAAACATCTATACATACTTATATTGCAAAGGTGAATGTGATTGGATGTGTTACATTTTCACGTCTAAACTACTAATCCAATTTTGATGAAATGTGTTACCTATGTATATATACTCTGATACACGTCTACTTTGTCAAAAATCAGAGGCGGCAAATTTAATAAAATGTTAAAGGCGTAGGGTTGCCATTCCATAGAAAATTTAAATAATGCGCCTTTTTCTACTGACAAAGTGGGCCTCACACACCCAGTGTGTCTGAGTATAGAAAGATCAGTATTAAATTAACAAATATCATAAGACGCATGATTATACTTTCTTTCTGTAATTGAATTAATACCTACATGCAATCAATACCGTATTAGAATAGTTCTATAGTATGAAGAACAATTCACTGAACACATAGTCTCGTTCGTATTAACTCTTCCAAATTTGGCTTGGCACCGACTTCAAACATATCAGTTTGTAACTCATATAAATAATATAATATTTTATTTTGTCCTTTTTGAAGTCGGTTTATCTTTTTTTGTAAAAAGTTTTTATATTATGTTGTGTAAGATACCTTTGCCTACAACTACACCAAAATTTGGCTATACACGAATTATTTCCTCTAAGTTTTCCTTCATTGGGTGGGCTATTTGAAGACTACAGGATATTGTTCATGCCATAAAAGTGAAGAAACATTTTAAACAATTCAGAATAACATCCTTTGTGGTAACACTGTCGACTACTAAATAACTAATATTCACTAGAATGCATAAAGCTCTATTCCTGGATAGGCCTTGGGTCAATTTCCCCTCTGCTAAATTTTTTTGCAGAAAAATCATATCAGTCTATTTTAACCTATGTCAAAAGTCGATTAGACGCATTTCGTTCATCGTTTTCAGTGGGCCAAGAGCTCCGTTAAAATGCCTTTATGTGTTTTTGGCTGCAAAAAATGTTCTATTTTGTCTAGTTTATATACAGATGAAATATAATTTTACATGTACATAGGCTTATTTATATATCCGGAAACCGGGATTACAATCTTCTTAAATAGCATATTTGACCTCCATGGTAAAATTTGAACTTTTTTAAGTACTGGCCGGTATATTTTTTCTTTCTTATTAACGCTCGTGTTTTGTTTTTGATGGGTTTTAAATGTCATCTCGCAGCAAGAATGGAACTCACTCGTGAAAATATTCGTGCTATGATTTATTATGATTTTCGGCGTGGTTTAACGCAACAACAGTGCATAGATCAACTAACTTCAACTTTTGGTGATGAAGCCCCATCTAAAACTACTGTGTATCACTGGTTTAGTGAGTTCAATCGTGGACGTAGTATGCTTACGGACGAAGTTAAGGCAGGTCGCCCGAAATCGGTCGTTGTACAACAAAATATCGAGGCTGTGCGAAAACTTATAATGGACGACCGATATGTTACGTACTGCGAGATAGAGGCGACTCTGGGTATTTCTATGACCAACATTAATAGCATATTACATAATTATTTGGCTGTAAAAAAAATTTGTTCGCGTTGGATACCCCACAACTTAACAAAAGAGCAAAAAGATGCTCGCGTCGAATGGTGCAATAAAATGTTAAAAAAATATAACCGTGGTGACTCAAAAGCCGTTTATAACATCTATACAGGTGACGAATCCTGGATCTATGCATACGATCCCGAAACGAAGCAACAATCAACGGTATGGGTGTTTCAAAATGAGCCGAACCCTACGAAAGTTACTCGTGCAAAAAGTACATTGAAACAAATGGTGGCCTGCTTCTTCGGTATTAATGGCCATGTAGCTACAGTGCCACTAGAAAACCGTAGAACGGTTAATTCAGAGTGGTACACGACCATTTGCTTACCGGAAGTATTTGAACAAATTCGTAAAACTAACCAGCGACGAAGAATCATTCTTCATCATGACAATGCCAGCTGTCATACGTCACGCGAAACAACTCTATTTTTGGAGGGTCAAAATGTGGAATTAACGGGTCATCCGCCGTACAGCCCTGCCTTGGCACCCAACGATTTTTATTTATTTCCAAATATAAAGAATAAATTACGCGGTCAACGATTTTCGACCGCTGAAGATGCTGTCGACGCATTCAAACAACACGTTATGGAGGTACCTCAGGCGGAGTGGCAGAAGTGCTTTAAAAATTGGTTCACGCGAATGCAAAAGTGCATAGATCATCAAGGGGAATACTTTGAAAAACAATAAAACCATTTTCAGCCGTGTACGTTTGTTTGTTTTTTTGTTTCCGGATATATAAGTAGCAACCCTCGTAAGTATAGTTGTACTTTATTTATCATTTCTTTTATAATAATAGATTTAATCCAAATCGAAAATCAAGCTTTGTTTACAGAATCAATTCTTTAAATTGATTCTTTTATTTATGATTATATAGTTCAACTGTATAATGTAATTAATGTGATAGGTGTGAAAGACTGTACAACATTACTACATTTTGTTTCCACCTACCTGGTCGCCTGTTCATCGTTAATAAATTGGGATTTCCACTGCAAAGCTAATGTAAATAAATGAATACCAGCTCCAAAAGTGCAAAAATGCCTGAGGCTCCTACAAGAGACGGTGAGACAGTCGTGAGGGATACTCCACCTCCTTCCTGAGTGACCAGTGGCGTTTCGTCACACTTCTCCGCCACCATCGTGGCGCGCCAACTGTAAGCGAGGGCGCAACATGCGGTCCGTCTAGCTGACATTGAAGCGGAGCGCGATCGTCTAGAAGCAGAGTGCCTTAGCAGGTCAATGAGCGTGCGGCAGAGCGCGAACGTCAGGTCGCGAAGCTCGAGACAGAGCCGCAAAGCGCGTGTGCCAGGTCAATCAAAACCTCTACTGAGTTAAATTGCCCCGAAGACGGAAGAGTGACTCGCTTAGTTAATTCGCTCGACAAGTTGATATGCAAACATCTGCATCAAACGAATACGGAATTGCCAATTTCGACGGCATGTTGTATTTAGATTGGTGAGCTTTAAAATGAGTTTATGAAAATAAAGCAGATAATTTATCTACTGAAAATTTAGCTAGGTTATTACGGGCCGACGTCGGGCGGTTTGCGAGGCCGTAGCGGGCCTGCTGGCGACGGCCCGTGATCCCAGCGCGGTAGTGGCTGGGTTGAGCCTTTCGGCCACTTTCGAAACCAAATGTGAAACCGAATTATTCATCTTTTGTTGAGTTCGAGTGAGACACCGTCCCCTATATTATGCTCTCTATCGGACCGTTTTTTCTAGTCACCTATGAACGACTGTACCTACTTACCATACCATTATACTCTGATTTATATCAGATTACACTCTTGATTAAAAGAAGAAAATAATAAACAGTAATAGAAGCATAAAACAAAAACGATTTCGCTGAGATTCTATTATGGAATACGCACGAATCTAATAAGAAATCCATAAAAAATGTCGTAAAACAAACGAAATTACTTGGCAATAAAAATGCGTTTAGGTGCTTGACTTTCAAGGCTGAAGTGAGATATTCCAGAATATCTTTTTTGTTCCAGGCAGGTGAATCCAGTAAACATATACAGTGACCTTGATTTATTTTAGGGACCGCTGACAGGAACATATAGGTACTATACGTTGATCACTTCTCAATTTTATTACCTATTGGCACAAAAAACTTCTTTAAATTATTTTACATTCTAAAATTGGTAATGCCTGATTTGTAAATTTTAAGCTCTTGTATTTTTGATTGTTTTATTAATGTTTTGTCTCCTTTTCTATCCATTTAAAAACAGTAGTTATAACAGTAAGACCCGGCAACGATTTTAAAACGAAAATCGCTAATAATGATATAACGCACTTGAATTGCATTTCATAAGATAGTCTGATGTCTTGTTGTTGCAAAAAATACATTTGATGCATATATAATTATTATTATTGAATATCCGGAGACCCAATTCTTATCGCTTTTGTTTTTTTTATTTGTGAAATCTTGTCGCTTGTGTTTTTTTTATTTCCATTAATATGTCATCCATCTGTCTGTTTATAGCATCTGGTTAGACCATAAAGTCAAGTTTCTTTTTACATTTAAAATGTTATGAAATACTTAAAAACATTCCCAATAATAACACCTTCGGGCATTTTTCGTAAAATTGATCTAGCTAAACATACTCTTGTTAAAAATATATACATGAAAATGAAAAAAAAAAATGTTCCACTTATTCCTTAAACGACAAATTTCAACGTATTTATATATTTTTATTTAACATAATTTTACTTATTAAAAATCTAACTTTTTTTACCTCTCTAAGCAAAAAATAGCGAATGAAACAGTAATCTAACAAGATTAAGGTGCATTATTTATGAATGAAACATATAATCAAAAAATTGTTCGGCTTGTGCAGTTTAAAAAAAGAAACGATCTTTAAAAATATGTATACAAACTTATAGAAGTCTTGTTAGTTACTGCAAAATGGTATCAAAATATTGAAAAAAAAGTTTACCGGACTCTCAAACATTCATCAACTTCCAATGTATGTTATAAATGGCCACATTTCGCGTTTATTCTTTTTTACTATTCTTTCCAACTGTTAGCCAAAAATTTGGCTTAGTTAGACAAAAATTGTTCAAACATTTCAGAGTTGCTATGTTTCAATTTTATAACAAAATCTTTACCATCAGACAAAATTTGGTCACATCCCATATTACCATCCGGTTGCTGTAGTTCACTCACGTACGTTATGCATACTTTCGCAGAAGTAAGCTTACGCTATAAATCATTGCCATTTTAAGACCATAATATACACACTGTTTTTTTGGGTTCCGTTAATTTCAAGGGTTCCATTCCTGAGCTTAAATTAATATTTTAAGTAGCTCCTGTTCTGAGATAATCGATGGTTAATATTTATCTGATAAGAGCTATCCGATTGTGTTAACCTGTATTAAGGCACCGCTACGAAATGATGCAACTTATATATTAAGTCAATAAAATATGCTTGTCATTACAATTGTTCATTAACATTACTAGGCAAAATCTGAGCGCTACGAGCCCGGCAGTAAAACATCCGACTTGCGACCCAGAGATCTCGGGTTCACACCCCGGCTCGTAGAGTCTGTCCGGAAATAGAAGTGTCGAGGAATGTATGAGCTACCATTATTCCCATATTAACCATGACACTTTTCTATCTGGACAAATTCTACCAAGGATTTTTTGGGAATTTATGTACGAAATGTCATTTAATTTTTATTTAGTCGCTTTTCGGTAAAGGAAAATATCGTGAGGAACCCGGACAGATCCGATGGCAATAACTATTAAAAATTACTAATGTCTACACCAAATCTTGATATTTAGGTTGCTGAGCGGACCCCGGGTGCATTGAGCCGTGGTAAAAGCTATAAAGATGATAGCGATTTTAAAGAGAAGTCCGTAAGAAAGAAGAACCTTAGTATTTTTCGTGATCACTTTGCGAGACATATTTTTTTGATCAATATAGAGGGTGACATTTGGTCATTGGGTGTAACAATTCAATTGACAAATTAAGTTGTTTGTTTCAGTTTTATTATCGACCTCAATTTCATAAAATAACAAAAGAAAAATAAATGCATTTCTATCTCCAACTATTAATCTTCGAAATGGCATTGACATATCATATTTTCAAATGTTTGGTTGAGTTAACTATAATCTTCGTGAAATTAGCAAATATCAAAAAACATATTTTGATATTTTTGTATAAAGCAAGGATGCCGAATTAATTTTTGGTATTTATTTATACCTTTCCATAAAATAAAATATGAAATCGACGTTTGATATTTTTTTAAATAAACGCCTATATATTTTGTTTATGGTTGTAACATGAAAAACATATTTACCTTTATAAAATGTATACAAATCCTATGTTGGTTATATTATAACATCTTTAACGAAAAAAATATATGTAGGAAAAACGATGTGGTTTGAACTCTAATGCTTGCCTAATAATATTTTTCACAAATAATGGACGTCAACCATTTTAAACGCTATTATTTAAGTTGCCTTTGCATGCTTGTTATAGTCCGTAAGTGAAATAAAGAGTTTGTTTAGGAGAAACCGGAACCGGTTGCCAATAAAGGGGTCGATCGAGAAAGGGATCGAGTAAGTATTTGCTAGGGTTGTTTTTAAAAACTATCAATTTAGTAAGCACATCATTGCGTTACCCAAAGGTAAGCGCTTGTGCGAGTACCTACGCATTAGAGGAGAGAAGAAGATCGAGCACAGTGGCGTGCCATGGGAGAGGCCTATGTCCAGCAGTGGACTAATACTGGCTGCTGCTGCTGATGATGATACAGCGCTTATCGAAATGAAAACCCAAAATGACGTTTCCCTATCAAGCTAATTTCATCCCTATTTCTAAGACATTAGATAGGGAAACAACATTGAATATAGGGTAACTATATCATTGTCAGTCATTGTGTAACCAAACAGTAGGGTTACCCTATCAAATAAAGGAGTTTTCCTGTCCCTGCTATTTAATGACGTTTTCAAGTGAAAGGTACAAAATTGCGGGTTGTCAATAAGGGTCAGCGCAAACTGGCCAAGCGGAGTGGAGAACGGAGAATAAATTTATTAATGTACTAATAGCTGTGCCCGCGGCTCCGCCCGCGTGGAATTCGGTCTGTGTCAGTAAGCGGCTAATTCACCCCTAATTTCTCTCCCGCTACCCTGGAGGCGGAACTTGAAGTAAAGTTGACAGATGGATACGCCAGAGGACAGTAGTCCTAATAAAATATTTTACAATTACGAATAAATGAAACTAAAGCCTGACCAGAAATATATGATCATGACCGATGATACGATATATGACCATGTTGCGGAATTTCATTGGAACAAATTTCTTGCACTGGTAATAATTTAAATGATGGGTTTTGTCTCTATTTTCAGTGTCATTGTGGCATTTGTGGCGGTTTACTTCAATAATAGTAAAGTGTTGAATATTAAATAATAAATGTCAAGAAATGCCCAAAACTATTCATATTCAAGAGCAAAACATTGTAAATAATGTATGTAATAAACTGCTGTTAATAAAACGCTCGGGAAATGGAATAATTTCGCTACGAAACATTTACATATTAACATCTGACGTGATAGGTAAACAAATCAAGATGACATTATACCATAGAGAATAATGTACTTTTTGACTATACTGAACTGTTGCCATATGAATGAGAGTACTAGCGCCCTCTTGACAATGATCATATATTTCTGGTCAGGCTAAAGCCTCAAAAATGAATACTTTTTTTTATCCTATAAATTTTTTTTGGCATGTTTTAAACGGCATACAGTAGTAGGTGTATATCGGGCGATACAGGACCACTTTTGTATTTATACGTTCCACTCCACGGCAAATATCATCCAAATCGATCCTCCCGTCAAATCAGTCTAAGCACGAAAGGTAAGAACAGGCGTGGTTGAAATTGGGGTTGGGGGGGGGGGGTCACTAATGCAGAATTTTTTATTTTCTATTTGAGGTGCACTTGAAGGGGGGCGGTCCATAACCCATGCAAATTTAACTCAATCGAGTGTAGTGGCTACCCCCCCTCCCCTTTTAGACGTTGAATTTTTATAGGCTACGTATAACCTGGCTGGGGATTTTCTTGAATTGGAATTAGAAATCCTTAAGGGGTGATGTCCGGGATAACAATGCAAAAAAAAAACCGGCCATGAGCATGTCGGGCGGTGCAATGGCGGTCATTCTACTGGTTTCCGAACACATCATTTAGGATTTATAATATGTGCGTAGATAAAGCAGTCCATTCCAAATTTTATTATTTCGATTCTGCGGTTAATAATTCCCTATGCAAATTTTCAACTCCCTTTTCACCCCTTTAGGTTTGATTTTCGGGTTGAAAACTATCCTTTGTCCTTTCTAGAGACCCATACTGTCTCCATACCAAATTTCATCTTTATCAGTTCAGCGGTAAAAAAATCCTCATACCAACTTCCAACCCCCTTTTCACTTCACCCCCACAAGGGTTTATTTTCGGGATGAAAACTATTCTGTCGTTTCTCGGGACTCAAATTATCTCTACACAAAATTTCACCAAAATCCGTTCAGCCGTTTTCACGTGATACGCGATCAAATAAACAGATAAACAGACAAACAGACAAAAATTCTAAAAATTGTTGGAACGTGTTCATATTCCATGAACAGACTTTCGACCCTCTCAGCTTTATTATATGTATAGATAGTTTTTTATTGAAATTACCTTTCAGGCTTCACTTCCATTATTTTTTTCAAATTTTTTGGACCTACGGTTCTAAAGTAAGATTGGGGGGGGGGGCTCTTTTGAAGATGAAACTATCCTTTGTCCTTTCTCGAGACCCATACTACCTCTATACCAATTTTCATCTAAATCAGTTCAGCGGTAAAAAAAATCCTCATACCAACTTCCAACCCCCTTTTCACCCCCACAAGAGTTTGAAAACTATCCTATGACGTTTCTCGAGACGCAAATTATCTCCATACTCATTTCTATCTCGGTAAAAATAAAAAATTCTCCATACAAACTTTCAACCCCATTTTCACCCCCACCAGGGTTGATTTTCGGGATTAAAACTATATATTATCCTTTCCCGGGACTTAAACTATCTCTATACAAAATTTTATCAAAATCCGTTCAGCCGTTTTCACGTGATGCGCGGTCAAATAAACAGATAAACAGACAAAAATTCTAAAAATTGTTGGAACGTGTTCTGTTATCGATTCTAAATATCCCCAGCCATCTTGTAATCTATTATCTTCCATGTACAGACTTTCGACCCTCTTCAGCTTTATTATATGTATACTCGTAGATAGATATTTTTGTTATTTAAGTCTTTAAATCACAGTAAGGTATAAACTGTAATGTTTTGGAGCTTCATGAAGGAGATTTGCCCGGAGCATCGAGGAGCACGCTAGAGGATACCGCGGCGGTAAGCGCTGGCATGTGTTGGCATCCACCCCCCCCCCCCCACCGTTGCGCCTCCTCCAAAGTGCGTTATTCGCCGGCCCCGCTACGCAAATGAAAATATGAGATCCATCCATCTGGTGCTAGGCGCCGGTATATATCGTGACATCCCCCGCGATGCGCCGAAATCCTCCCGGGCGCTCGCAGCATCGTGAGGGATTTTCCTTCGTTAGTATGTGCTACGCTAAGAAATGCTCCTAAATGATCTCCGCTCCTCTCCGCCAGTTTGGGCGGGCCATAACGCGTCACTGCAATAAGAGTTCATTTAGAAATAAATTCGATTAACAAATATGATATAAATAATATGTACTTTTCACTTAAAAACGACCGTATTGTCACATTAATGCGCAGAGTATCCCAGCTCACTATAATGATTTCGTGGCTACATTTGATTTACGCAATGTTCACGCGATTCACTTATCAGAATCTTGGTTTAAGCCATTTTTACCTTCTTCTTCCTACACTTTGCCTGGTTTCCATTTAATCCGTAACGATCGTATCGGAAGTTTAACCCGTTTCAATCCGGCTTCCGTTCGGGTCATAGTACGGCTACCGCACTCACTAAGATTACTGATGACATCCGGGCGGGAATGAATGATCGAAAGTTAACGGTGTTGACATTGCTAGACTTTAGCAATGCTTTCAACACCGTTGATTTTCACATTCTACTTGGCACACTGCGCTCTCTTAACGTATCTCCAACGGTAATTGAATGGTTTCGTATTTATCTTAGTGGTCGTCGGCAGCGTATAAAGGTGGATGATTCCTATTCTGATTGGTGTTACACGCTGGCCGGTGTTCCACAGGGTGGCGTGTTATCTCCTTTGTTGTTTTCAATATTTATTAACTCTATTACTCATAAACTTACTTCTGCATACTAAACTGGAGCCGATGTTTTGGGCTTATTGTTAATCCGGCAAAAAACCAGGCAATTATTATTGGCAGTTCAATACTTATCTCAAAGATTGACTTTGAAAATCTGCCCCTATCTACTTTGATGGTGCCCATATTCCATATTCTCATCAAGTAAGGAACCTGGGCATTATTATGGACCGGACATTATCTTGGGTTCCTCAAGTGGGCGAAGTCAGTAGGAGGATGTTTGCTGCTGTTGGTTCTTTACGACGACTCCGGAATTTTCTTCCCATACCCACCAAGATTGCGCTCGCTCAGACTTTACTTCTCCCTATTTTGGACTACGCCGATATTTCGTACATCGATCTCACTGAAGATCAGCTAAATAAACTTGACCGCATTCAAAATCTATGCATCCGTTTCATATTTGGGTTACGCAAATACGATCGCGTTTCCATTTTCCGCTCTCAGCTCAACTGGCTTCCTATACGTCTTCGTTGTGACTCCCACACTCTATCTCTTTTATACGCCATTCTTTTTCACCTGGCAACTCCCCGTTACCTCAAAGAACGTTTTAGTTACTTGCTTTCGGCCAGATCTGTTCAAAAATTGCTACTTAATGTTCCGTCTTCTTCTTCTAAATTTTATAACAGTTCTTTCACTTTTCAGGCTGTAAGGCTCTGGAACAATTTACCATTAGACTTAAGGCGTGCTAAATCTTTTGCTTTGTTTAAGAAACAACTTAAAGAACATTATCTGTCTCTCCCATGATTCGTATATCCTGCCACTCCATTAACCGTTTTAACAACCTGTGGCATGTAGTGTGTTTGGTGCTAGTTAATATTTTGTTATTTTATTATATTTATTAAATATATATGTATGTATGAGCTATGTAAGTTTATTTATTTTTTATTTATATATTTTTCTTTCTTTTATATGTGTAAGTTTATTAGTGTTTGGTTTATTTGCTTTGCAACACCTACTTTTCTGTTTATTTACAAAGGTTTCCGATTCCCAAAGGTTGTCTGGAAGGGATCGCTCTTTAGCGATAAGACCGCCAATTGTTTTGCCTCTGCTTTTTTGTTTGTGACTTGTGTATACTTTGTGTCTATTATTTGAGGTGTGCAATAAAGAGTATTTATGTTATGTTATGTATTTGTGAAATTGATTTAACATTCATACTTATATAAATTTAGGTCGCTCTGCTTCCTAAAATGGCCTATGGGTCCTAGTCTCACTATAGAGGAGATCCAATCGTCACTAAAATTGGTAGAATGAATGCCCTTTGTTTTCGTGTACCTATTACACCACCAACTAAGCATGTGTTTGATTACGAGGTATGTTTAGTTAATGTTTTTGATAGGATAAATAAAAATCAGTTTAGAGAACCTAAAAATTAGTGGCTAGCCACCCCGCTGGTTGCTAGTTTTTAGTAAGTATTATTTTTATCTTCGAAATATTGAATTTGACGAAAATTGTCCATAGCAATTAATTGCAATACATTTTATTGCCCGTATTACAATTTGACGAATTTCTCTTTTGTAGGGGTGGCCACAGGGGGGTGAAATTTGTACAAATCGCATATCATATCATACAAAACTCAAAAAACAAATGCCATCCGATTTGATAGTAAGTGCAAGTTCTCGTCCACCGATCGGAAAATTCAATATTTGTCTGGCTTCCAACTCTGATGGTTCGATAACTGACGGCGAATGGCAATTTGTATCCAGTGTCTGTATATGATAAAGTACAAGCATGCTTATTTTCAAGCTAGACAACTTTTTTTTTAATTATTTTCACCTCACTACCTCGGAAAGCTCTTTTTTATTCTTGTTATAGCAAAACTGCATTTTATTCACAAGAGTGCAAAGAATATTTGAAATTCGAACGTATTATTAGTTACTTTTTTAAACATAATATGTTATTATGTTTAAAAAAGTAACTTTACATGTGTAAAGTTTACATGTGTAAAGGCCACTCCAGACAGGACAATCTTCGCCCATCTGATTAAATTGTCTGACCAAATAAGGTGCTGTGGTCACAAAAATAATTTTATATTTAATTGTGTTCTGTTGGAATGTACACCCTTTACTAAGTTTTGTATAATCTGTGGTCTTTACCTGTCAACTGTAATATGTCAAAAACCATGATTGACTTAATTTGTTTGCTCTCTTCTCCGTCTCACCGCCCTACTGTAAGGTGGTGTGCCTAGCCTATTCTTTAATAAATATCTTCAGTATTGAAAGCCGTTGTTTCCATCAACCACACCGCTCCACTCTGATCATATCCTCAACAGGTTATGGGTACAGTAATGCTTTAGCACTGCAAATAAATTTAAAGCGGTTTTAACGTGGTTTGATGCGTGGCACTGATATGGCGGATCGCTCGTCGCTCGCCGGCTCGAGTTCGTCGCGGGATTGCGCTGAAAGGTAACCTAAAAGTTCAAGTGCAATTGTTACCAATCATGTTCCGCGCCGCCGACAACGTGCTGGTGCTGGGCGACACGATTTCGACAACGTGTCACACATATGACGACAAAGGTTAACTTCGGATGGGAACCTGACCGCATTGAATTGCGTTGTTCCCAGTTACAGTATATGTAACCCTGTAACCTTTGATGCTGCAGTGGCTGTACTGCAAGAACTGCACTCGCCAAAGGCGTTTTGCTCTTTCCACTGGAAAAGAAGGATGCCAACGTGGCAGTGGGCAACCACAATGACAATTGAACAATGCTGCTTGATCGCTAACAAATAACCCAGCTTAGGAGGCTTCAGATGTGTCAACAGCTTCGCTTCAATTTGAAAAAAGTGTCAGTGGTAGTGCGCCCTATGTTTTTTTGGTAGTGCTTGTTTTTAATTTAGTTTTAAATGTAGCTTCCAATATTAATTTATTGATTTGTGGTTTTAGTGTTGTTTTGAGTACTTATGGCAGTCTCTTAACTAATTTAATTTGTATTTACATGAGTAAAGGTAGTAAATTGTGTGAGAAGACTTTGCCTGTATGTCAAATAAACAATGTGCCACTAAATTCAAGTAATGTTTTTTGAATATTGTGTTAGGGTTAGGTATGTGTCTTTATTTGTTCCGCAGGAGGTGTGAGCTATGACTCGGTTGTACCCGTTGGTGCGGTACAAAAGGTCTGCCCCCTTTAGCAACATAAGTACACCCTAAAGGTGAGTTGTCTCTTGATTTTCTTATTCCTTGGAGTTTGTACTGTTGGATGTGCGCAGTCCAATTATAATATGTTTGCTGTTTTTGGCGGAACAAACATTAGCCACCCTTTTAAACTTGACGGCGAGCCTCTTTTGGAGTCGGAGGAGCTCCCCGAGGTGTGTCGAGGTCATTTTTAGCTACACGAATAGGCAGGTGTTTTTAGACGAGAGAGCTTGACTTGTTTGATTGAACAGTCAATATAATTTTAAATTTTTAATGAATATTTCACATTTTGATATTTTTAATTTATTTATTATTTTATTTTAATTATGACTTAAATGATACAAGTCTCTGTGATAAATAATTATAATATCAATGTGATATTATAATTATATCACCTAGCAACGGAAAAGCAAAGTTCAAAATTTGTAACTAATTTTTATTTTAGTTAAAACCGCTGTAATCAGCCCGTAAAACAGTGTTTGATTTTTTGCCCGCACTGTTTAACCCTTTGACCATTATTTTTTTAAAGCAATGAATCGAGAACTTTAACGATACGCACAGCATGAATGATTTTTTTTATGATTTTTGAGAAAGAGAAATGTATATATTATTGCAGGGTTTCCGAATTATAAGACGGCAATATGTTTGCCGCTATCAGCCAAGGGCATTAAGTGACAAGACCGTCATGTCAGTTTGCCGGGGGAACTACGGGTGGCACGACGTATCTAAAATAAATAAATTAAAAACCAATAGATGATAAGAAATAATTAAAACCTTTATTTAACTTAAAACTGAATTCTTTCAAATAAATAACCGGGCAAGAGCATATCGGGCCATGCTTATAGTCAGGGTCCCGTAGCTGCCCGACCTTAATTGAAAACGTGAAAATCTCTGAAGCATGGGACAGCACAAAGTGGGACTTTACAAGTCTCGCATCCAATTTTTGACCTTTTATTATTTTTAGCTGAGCTGCACATTCGACAACGTCTGTATGTAGCCAGATCCTCAGGCAAATGCACGCCTACATTATTGTACCTAATATCATCAGGTACCCCACATACTCGTTTTTGGCGTGAATTGTTTTCTGTTTTTTTTCGTTTTAAATATTTAGCAGCATTTGAAAACTGATTTTTTCTAAAAGTAAAATTGTTAACCAACTGTCTGGATAAGGCAAGACGGAATTCTTTTTGCTTCTGAAGGGTGTCTTTTCCTGTCTTTAAGCAATATAAAATGTACGCATTTGTAATTGCGACATCAACAAGGAAGTAAAATATTCGCATCCACCATTTAGTGCTACGTCTCCCAATTTCGTACATAGCTTTTTTTTGATCAAATCGATCAACCCCGCCCATTCTCCGCGTATATTGAACCACTGCTTGAGGACAAGGTATCATCTTTTTGTCACCATTTTTCTGGGTTCGGCGGCAAAATGTTTGATTTATTTTAGGATGGTATGCTGAACTCAGAATGGACACAAGTTAGGAGTCCTTCCAGATCATAAAGGCAACATTTTTTTGAACTCTCCATTTAAACTGCCCCTGTTGTAATTTCTTTAACTTGTCTCCTTGCTGTTTCCTGGTTTGTTTTTTATTTTGTCCTTTACTAACTGTTGGCTTTTTTACAAGAATTGGCATATTTATTCGGTCTTTTCTTACAGTTGCTGTACAATATATGCCTTTCTCGTACAAGTTTTGTATGAGGTCAAAACTCGAAAAAAAGTTATCAAATGCGACATGTCCTGTGTAATGTTGTTGTATTAAAGGTTCGCATAATGTCATCACAACTGAGTGGCCAAGACCTTTTGTCGTATTTTGTTCCTTTCCGCTATATATCTGAAACTGATACAAATAACCAGTCTCACTGTCAGCCCTAACCCAGACTTTATACCCCCTCTTTATGGGTTTCATGGGCATATATTGCTTCATTGTAGATCGTCCTTTGAATTTTATCATAGATTCATCTATAGACTGCGAATTTGAATTAGTAGCATTGTTTTGACAAGCTAAATTTATCGCATCAATGAGCGGATGTAGTTTGTACAGTCTGTCATAATTATTGCTACCTCGTTTAGGCATTTTTGAGTTGTCGTTAATATGTAAACTACTAGTTATACTTTGAAAGCGTTTCAATGTCATTGTTTCTGCGATCTCAGGCACGCCGATTAATGGATCGCTTGACCAGTAGTCTTCTACGCAGGGTAATTTATGAATGCCCATTTGTATTAAAATACCTAAATAGGCCCTCAGCTCAATAGTTGTAATGTCAGTCCAGTTCTGTACTCCTGACTGTGCTGCAAATCTATTAGTCTCTACGACAATTAGGTCAATGATCTCGGAGTCAAAGAAAAGCTCGAAATAGGCTTTCGGTTTTTGAATATTGGGCCAGTTTTTTTGGAATTCTATTTCGACATCATTAAAAAGGCCTTGGGTCCAGGGGGTTTTTTTCCACAGTATTTCTTCATCGTCCGATGCCTCTGTATCAAATTGTGCCGAAGGAGCGAGACGCAAATCACAAGACGTTGATTCGGATGCCAACGAAGGGCTCTGAACTCTTGGAGCACCTTCTAAAATTTGCCGAAGTTCTTCATTAGTTGGAATAATACAGTCTTCATCCTCTTCATCTTCCGAAATATCTCCATTTGGTATTCCAAACATTAGCTCGAATTGATCTTCGACATCTTCCGCAGTTGATCTAACGTCATTAAATTCACCAGTATACTCATTTAAGATTTCCATTGCAGAGAAAGTAACTTACAAAAAACTAAGGTTTTTCTCAGCCGACCATTCTGACTTTGACTTTGACCACTCTGATTGTTTCATGTCATTTAGATTTTCTATTTAAAACGCGAATGGCCAGGTATTATAGTAGCTAGCTAGGTAAGTACTTTCATAATCATAACCGCTCTGTTTACACTTCAGATACTATTATCATATACATAAGTCAATACTAAGAACTATAGCATATTTTAATTGATTGCGTTAGGTATTATTATTGAAAATGACACTCGTAATAGAGAAAAGATATTTATTGTTTAATATTCAGAGGCTGAAAAGATCGCCTGCACAGTGTATGCAGTACAAAGCTTGAAGTGCTATTAAGTCGACGCTGTGTTGACTGATTACGTTCATCGAATCATCACGACCGTCGTATGCCTGGTTGCAATCTTCGCATACACCTGTGAATTGTAGCCTTGCTTCTTGGAGTGATATTAAAATGTCCGGTAAAACTTTGAAAAACAGTTCGGTCCAAATTTCTCGAGGAAGCACCATGCCACGTATCTCGCATTTTATATCGTGTATCTGAAAAATAATAATATCAGCAAACAACGTTAGGACAGTGCCAAGGAAATATATCTGCACACCTTCGTGGAATCCTTTCTCAATGAGCTGTGGCTTGTTATTGCCAGCGACGTCACTATGGCGTCCCGGTGGGGCAGGCTGACTGTATCCCTATCTAAATCGCTTTATAGCAACCTATCGTTGCGTTGACATTGGAATAGCCTAGAATGCCTAGATATATTGAAAAGCGTTCAATTTCAACTCTAAAGACAAGAACTACTCGTTTCTATTTACTTACGGCATCCAAAATAGACACTTCATATTTTATAAGAATTTGGTTTATATTTGGTTCTATTATTTCCATGACTTTAATCAAGCTCAGCTGATAAAGCCGTCTCGGACTTTTACCAAATATTTTCTGAATGGCCATCGTCTTAAAATTCATTTTTTTTTTCAATATTATATTCATGACTTCTGTTAAGTAACACACTGACGGATCACGCGACTTACGAAACAAAAGGATTTTTTTTAAATACATAGACATTGAAAGAGAATATGCCTGAAGGTATAAAGTTATAACAAACCTTTTTATAAAATTAAAAATACCTAACCTGCGAGTTAAGCAACAACAATATATTATATTATAAGATTGCACGCACGAACAATCAACACTTTTTTTGCGAGATTTTTTTACTTCCGTTGTCATTTCTAACTAACACGGCTAATTCAGCAATAAAGGTAAAAGGCAAATTTGAAGTATTGAATTAAGCTATTGCTCCATATATAAATCAATAACAATTGTAGCCTAACCCACCCTTTCCTTTAATAAACACCAGACACTTAACGGATAGTGGCAAATATATTGCCGTCTTCATTTTTTTAAATTATCAAATAACAGATTTTTTTTCTTTAAACTTTATATCGCCAATCTTGTCTCTGAAAGTAGAGAATTGTGACTATCGGATAAATCCAGCAAACAAAATTTTATTTACAAACATTTTTGTTCAATTGTAAGGAATAGTTAAAAATCTAAGTTCAGGCCTAAGAATCATCATTTAACATGGGTTGGAATAACGTTTATCTGCTATTCTTTTTTTCGTAAATTGGTACGAGTATATTCTCTTATGCGAACCAAAAGTTATATTAACTAACAACACGTTCATTGAGAAAAAAAAAATATCTGAGTCGTATGACGGCAAATATCTTGCCGTTACCCACTAAAGGGTTAAGCGAATAGACAGCGTTCTGTGAATAAAAGTCCTCCGTGGAAGCCCGAGTGCCAATCCTCAGGCTACAACACTCTTACTCCACGAGAGTGACAACTGCTGTCAAACGTTGTAACTAAGAAAATACGAGGAATGTTTACTTATAAAAATAAGTAAACATTCCTCCACATTAGATTATAAAAATAATCTAATGTGGCTACGTCTGTGCGGATTCTTCTAAAATATGCTAGCGCTTCATTTCAAATAGCAACCTAATCGCGCTCCCGCTCCGACCACACTACGCATAAGGAACGCCGAACTTGCGTGTACATGGATGAAGTGAAATTAACAGTGTTTGTAAAGTATTTTATATATTTGATTGTATATATTGTACATATTGCCTCCGTTTTATAAATCTATTGTTAAATGTGTTCTACAGCGACAGGTACCCCACTTAATGTTGCCCCTCCTCCTGTATCTGATGTACTATCGGGTTCAGAATTGCATGGCCAACTTATGAATGAATTCATTGATAAATTGACCATGCAATTTTGAACCTGATGGTACAATGCCCTTTTTGCCCACCAGGTCGTCTTTTTAAAGGCCAAAGAGGACTAAAGATTCATTTAAGCCGTTTTCATGGCACAAACACGTCGCAACCCATCCCCTCTCGGACACAGAATTCGGACAGTGGAACTAGACCGGGCTTAGATAGATTACCTAGCTTAAAGAAACATGTGCGAGTACTCAAACATATACCAAAAGGGGCCAGAAGCTTAGCTGCCGGTAGACTAGCGGGTATTATAGAAAACTGTCTTAAAACAAATAGTACAGACGACTGGTTTGTTTTATTATCTTTCTCTTTTACGGCGCTTAGAGTTCCGGAAAGCTCTTCTCGCCAATCCCTCACGTCCAAAGTAAAAGAGAACATCGAGTCGATTAACGCAGGTTTCCCTGATGAAGTAAGTTATAAACCACACTCTCTCTGTACCGGTCTATAGAATCCAAAAGTACATGAGGGAGATTTGAGGGGCGCAGTTCGCCTCCTGCTGTCTGAATCGACGTTAGCGCCCAATAATAATAACACTTTAGGAGAACTAGAAAAAAACACCCACCTCCATCAAGGCAGCTTGCCCTACCAGCTGAGCCTAACTCATCAAGTCCTTATTTAAATATAACAAACACGGAGATAACAAACGCTCTGGCAAGTTTCTACAATGGTTCCGCTGCTGGGCTGGATGGTCTTTGTCCCCAACACCTTAAGGAACTGACTTCTCCTTCAGCGGGAAGCAATGGGCCTAAATTACTGGATACATTAACAAGGTTTTGTAATTTTATGCTACGAGGGATGGTGCACGTACAAGTCTGCCCATATTTATATGGTGCATCGGTGTGCGCCTTATCAAAAAAGGATGGAGGCATTCGACCCATCGCGATTGGGAACACTATACGTCGTCTAGTTGCCAAACTGTTAGGGATGACATGGCGGTTTACCTTCAGCCGCACCAGGTTGGTTTCGGCACACCCTTGGGTTGTGAAGCAGCTATTCATGCTACACGTTCTTTCGCTGTCTTGCATGATGGCAATGACAAAGTTATTTTAAAATTGGATCTAAAAAATGCTTTTAATAGCGTGGAGAGGGATACACTGCTAGAGGAAGTAAGGGATTCTTTATATCCTTTCCTCTACCAGTGTTATGCCTCTCCTAGTAACCTCTTTTATAATGGTAGCATTCTATCATCGCAAGTCGGTTGTCAACAGGGAGATCCATTGGGCCCACTAGTTTTCTGTCTGGCCATTCAAAAACACATATCAACATTGGACTCTCCCTTGAACGTGTGGTACCTGGATGACGGCACTATTGGAGGACCGGCCAATGTTGTTCTGGACGATCTAAAGAAATTACTACCAGCTCTGTCGGCGATTGGCTTAGAAGTCAATCCTGAAAAATGTGAAATTTTCCCTTGTACAAGTAACTCATCCGGGCCTATCACTGAATTTCATACCTTATTACCCGGCTTGAAACATATTGACACCACGTCTTTCTCACTTTTAGGAGCCCCTATATTTGCAGAGGGATTTCCTTCTACAATAAAAAAAAAGGTGATGCATTATCATCTTCACTTGTCGATCTGCAACAGCTCTCAGCCCATGTTGCCCTTGTCCTGTTGCGTAGCTGCTTCTCCATGCCTCGCATGATTCATACACTACGAACAGCACCTTCATGGTTATTTCCCCATAACATTAGCGATTTCGATCAAATCTTGCGACATGGGCTTGAAGCCATTTTAAATGTCAGCTTGAGTGAGTCTCAGTGGTCACAATCTTCGCTGCCTATCCGCTATGGTGGCCTCGGGATACGCCGAGTACACGATGTGGGCCTCGTCGCCTTTATAGCCTCTGCTCATGCTTCCATGGACCTTGTCACTCGCATTCTATCAATAAATGGTGGCAATGTCCGAATTCCATTCTTGGAAGAAGCCTTTTATGAGCGGAAGGTTAGGTGTCCAAACGACGCACGGCCTGATAATCTCAAGCTTCAACGATATTGAGACGACATATTAAGTAAAAAAACTTATGACGGTCTACTTGAAGCCACTGTGGGCGTCGATGCGGCTCGATTGAAAGAGGTAGTTCTGCCTGAACCCGGAGCATGGCTACACGCACTACCATCGTCGCACCTAGGCACGCTCCTAGATAACGATTCCCTTCGTGTAGGCGTAGCACTAAGACTGGGCAGTGCTGTATGTGAAGCCCACCAGTGTGTTTGTGGAGCTACAGTCGAAAGAAATGGCCACCATGGGCTGAGCTGCGTTCGATGTGCTGGCCGATTCCCCAGACATCAGTCTATTAACGACATTATACGTCGCGCACTGGTGTCCGTAAATGTGCCTTGCGCCTTAGAACGCCAGGGTCTATAGGACCAAATCTATGGTACAAATAGGACCGATGGAAAAAGACCAGACGGTTTAACACTGATCCCATGGGCACGAGGACGCAGCCTCATTTGGGACGCGACATGCGTGAGCACTTTTGCTCCTTCGCACCTGAATCACACGGTGCGCAAAGCTGAAGCCGCCGCCGAAAACGCAGCTAAATGAAAGCACGCCAAGTACTCCAATTTAGAGCCGGCCTACAACTTTTTTCCAGTGGCGGTAGAGACTTCTGGCACTTGGTGCGCCGAAGCCAAGTCCTTTATTAAAAGTCTAGGACGGCGTCTAAGGGACAAAAGTGGCAACCCTAGGTCCGGTGCATACTTGGTGCAGCAAATATCGCTTGCGATACAGCGAGGCAACGCAGGCAGCATCTTCGGAACATTTACGCCGGGTACCTGTCAGCCCTAGCTTATTAAGTTATTTATATTATTTGTTTTAAATTCTGTTTTTCTAATCGATTATATACTTGTTACTTAAATAATAAATATTTATAAATATAATTTATACATATCAATGCTCTTAAATCATTATTAATTTATTACTTAAAGCAATTTTTTTTTATTCTTGTGATAGTTGTGATGTTGTGCTAGTGCTAGAACCCGAGTTGGACAGCGACTGCTGTTACTCTAGGCTAGTACCCTTGTTCCAAAATAAATTTTAGGGGAAGCAGTGCTCAAGATAAGCTAGTCTAACAGTGACCACTGTGACTTAGTTCTTATCATCAATTTATCGTACAAGGTAAAATATGCTTGTTTTTTTCAGTTCGGAGTCTTAAGTCCATTAGTGACTACTATTCTCTGATTAGGTCTTTTAGCAACAACTTTTAAAAACAGTAAGTTTATATTAGCTGTGTCCCCTGTGTCTGTAAAATTTTGGGAGAGGCCTGGCCTATGCCAAAGGCAACCAGACAAAACGTCTGAGGAAAAAGGCATCAGTAATCAGTGTCCCATGTGTCTGTAAAACAGACTAAGGGCTCAGTTTAAGCTCTGACTTGTCCGTCAGATAACATGACTGTTTTATGTTATGACATTATGACATCGGATTCTGTTCAACAATTAAAAAATTATGTCTAAAATATTTTCATTTAACACTGTTATGCGGACTCTCTGTGTCATCTATGTGTAGCAGATTTCCTAGATGTAACAGCCTCCTAGCCCAGTCGGTAGTGACCCTGCCTACGAAGCAGGAGCTCCCGGGTTCAAATCCTGGTAAGGGCATTTATTTGTGTGTTTATCACGAATATTTGTTCCTGAGTTATGGGTGTTTTCTATGTATCTAAGTATATATTTATCTATATAAGTATGTATATCGTCGCCTAGTACCCATAGTACAAGCTTTGCTTAGTTTGGGACTAGGTTGATTTGTGTAAGAATTGTCCCCAAATATTTTATTTATAATTAGCTACTAACCTTGAAATAAACCTTTTTTTAGTTAACATTGAAATAAAGAAAATTACTATTATTTCAGACTTCAATATACTGTGCACCATGCAATAAAACCTTTACTACTTGGGGCGGTTTGAAGCGGCACAACGACTGCGAGCACACGCGCCTGTCTCTCGACCAGCTGACCTGCAAGCTGTGCTCCAAGGTATTCAAGAGCCCCCGCACGCTGGCGATACACCGGAGCACGCATGGGGAGAGGAAGCTGCGGATATGCGACGTTTGTGGGAAGGGGATTAAAAGTAATTTAACTTTAAAGGTAAGCCTCTAATACTAGGAACTTAAAAATCCTCTAAAAATCAAAATTAAAGACAGAATCAGAAATGAAGTTATAAGAGAAAAAACTGGGGTATAAGATGTAATACATGCAATAAAAAAGAGCAAATGGGCCTGGGCGGGACATATATGTCGTACAACAGATAACCGCTGGACCAAACATGTCACAGAATGGCAACTAATAGACACACCGAGAAAACAAAAAAAAACCGAATAGAAGATGGAGAGATGAGCTACGACATTTTGAAAGATTCTGGTGGAGAACAGCACAGAATAGGAAGGAATGGACTCAGACTACAGCTTACCTAAGCTGTAGTCTGAGCTTGAGTCTGACAGCGCCAGCTGTGCTGTGATGTGACTCTTCATCATCATCATCATCTCTCAGACGCATGTAAAGTTCGAGGGGAAGGTGAAGTGCTCGACTCAGTACTTGTGTCTTGCAGCTTGCGTTGCGAACGTTCCATGCGTAGCACGCGCTGTACTGACCTAGCTATGCTGACCTATAATCAGGTATGATTTTATTTATTAGACTCAGATGATTCTATCACATTTTATTGTTTTTATGTTTTATGACATTCTATGAAGATTTTTATGTGATTTAATTTTGTACGTGTTTCACATGTTTTTGTTTTTGTTGCTGTTTTTCAAATTATTTTAATGCATAACAATTATTAAATTTGGAAATTTGAATTTACAGGCACAATGTTTATAATTTTAATTTATTAATGATGTTTTAATAATAATGTGTTCACATATGTACATTTCATTATATAGACAGTTATTCTGCAAAGAAATGGAATCATGTGTATATGTATAATGAGATGAAATCTTATAATAATGTTTTTACAGTATACACATGATTATACAAGTGACAATGTTTACATGCTTACATGCTAAATTGTTAAGGCATTATAATTTTGAGGCGGAGAATCTGTATTGTACTGATGTTTTATGTTTCAGAATTTCAAATACTTAAATTGTTTTTCAAAAGGAGATCGTCAATTTTTGTTAGGTGATCTGGCCCAGATTATTCAGGACCGTTTAGGAATGGTTCTTACCTTTAAAGAATCGTCATAATTCAGCAGGAACACAACACTATGAGTAGGGTCTAGTGCTATTTGGCTGTGGTTTTCTGTAAGGTGGAGGTACTTCCCCAGTCGGGCTCTGCTGCAAAGGAGATCGTCAATTTTTGTTAGGTGATCTGGCCCAGATTATTTAGGACCGTTTAGGAATGTTTCTTACTTTTAAAGAATCGTCATAATTTCTAGATCAGGATGGAGGTAAAAATATTGCGAAATCTAATGGGAAAATTGAAAAATCATGCTTTTAATGCATGATTTTTCAATTTTCCCACTTGAATCTGACAAGGACAATATTTGAAAGCGTGCTTGCATATGATTTATATATTAATGTAAAAAGTACCGATTTTGTAAAGAAAATGTACAAAAGCGGACTTAAAAACAAAACGGGAATCATGATGAAATTATAAAAAGTCGTATTTTGATCGTGTTGATAGTTCCTGTATTTCGATAACCAAAGACTGCTGCCAAACCATCGTTGATACTATTAACTGAACATTCCTAACACCTATTGCGAAGGGATAAGGTGTACCACCGTTAAGTGCGATAGCACTAGTGTCTGACATTACAAAATTTAAAAAAAGGTGCGTTTCGTTATCGAAGGAGCATGATATTATGCCGTTATGAAACCCACTTTTAATATTCAAACTCCGATCAAAAAATGCAAAAATACGTATTTTCAATCTTTAGGCGTTTTAATACAATCGATTTCTATTTTAAACTTCCGTATTCGTATGTTTAGATAATATTTTAATATTACAATGTTCTAACTTACCGAACAGTATCAAAACGCAGATTATGTAACGGTATACATTGACAGTGTCAAACCAAGAAACAATCCCGTTTCGATTAACATAAGGACGTTAACGACTTGTCTTGCTGTATTTTAATCGCGGAAAAATCAACATCATGTTTATTTATTTAGTATTTCTAATTCCCGTTTCATTTTTGCAATATTTTGTCTACTTTAGTAATAAAATGAGTATTTATTTTACATTGCAGTACAAACTGTATACGGTTTATATCAGGTGGCCCAGAATTGACGATCGCCTTTGTAATTTTCTTAACTGTTTTCTACTATTGGCATGACAACCAAGGGGTACTTTGTAAACATTAATTAATAGTGTAAATTATTTGTCACTAATTTACATTTACCTATTTTGTTCACTGTTTGAGTGTATCTGGTGTACTTATCATGTAATTTTGCATACACCAGATCTAGATACTTTCCAAATTTTCTTTGTCAGTCTATCACATTTACATTTAACTACATAGGTACTTCATTGTTTTGCGTTTATGTATCATTGGATACATAGCTAGATGATTCTTGCTTATCTGGTCGCGACAATTTGATTGTCTTTTATTTGGTAATATGTATTTTTAACATGTCAGTGTTTCCAAGTTTAGGCTTTGCCAATGATTTAAAATTATGCAATATTTTTTTTAATTGTGATAATACAACTGTTGTTAGAAAATAAAATTTCATTAAGTGCTACACATGTATTTAGCGTTTGGTTATTATTATTGTGTCAAGTCTTGTTTTGTCTTAATTTTCTTATGAAATTTTAATGTCAAACATGTCTGTTGAACATTGTTTAATATAATGACCAAGGTGTTTGGGATTTCCCATCCATTTACTCCCGTATTCCTTTGTAAAGTGTGAGGGGAAGTGTTGGAATGTACACTTTACTAAGTTTTGTATAATCTGTGGTCTTTACCTGTCAACTGTAATATGTCAAAAACCATGATTGACTTAATTTGTTTGCTCTCTTCTCCGTCTCACCGCCCTACTGTAAGGTCGTGTGCCTAGCCTATTCTTTAATAAATATCTTCAGCATTGAAAGCCGTTGTTTCCATCAACCACACCGCTCCACTCTGATCATACGAGTATCCTCAACATGTTCAATGAAAAACATTCAGTGTTAACAATTTTATGTACACTCACATTGTAAGTTCTCTAAAACGTGTTCGAAATCGGTAGGCAATGGCTAGCATTATCACAACCGATTTTACTATGATAAGCTTTTTATCTGTGGCAGTAACGTAATTTTAACTTTACATATTCAAATATTGATAGGTTATGAGTTTTGATAACATAATGTACGCCGGCACGCGCCCGCGCGACCGCCACCGGCACAATTGAGTTAGCCATGGCAGTGCAATGGCGGTCATTCTATGGTTTCCGAACACGGCATTTAGGATAAATAATATGAGTGTAGGTAAAGCAGTGTATGCAACTGTGCGTAATTAAGCCTTAAAACACTCGTGTTATCTTATTATGAAACTCGCCTGCGGCTCGTTTTATAAAACCACACTTGTATTTTAAGGACCCTTATTACGTAACAGTTACATAAACTACTATTATTACATGATTTTACCAGTAAACGCTTAAAATCTTATAAGAAATTTTATTTTGATCGATTAATTTTAATTGATTTTACATATTCCAGTTGTTTTTTTGTACCTATGTAGTTATAGTCTGGCAAACCATTTATGTCAGTAGAAAAGCGCGGCGAAAGATCGCGGGTTGGCAACAGCTGTCTCAGAGTAATTCGAAAATTGTGCATTGTTTTTGTTTTATCTGTGGCATGTAACATTTTTATTTTAAAAAGTTAGTTTCGTTTACTTATATTTTTAAGATTCAGATTGCGTTTTTTATTAATGTAATATCTCCCATCACCTTCCAATAAATGTATTAAATCAACGCAATAACCAGCTGAGATATTTATGTACCTTACGATAGGTGTAATACATTTTGCGTGATATATGTGACTTTTAGGTAATGTAGAGTATTGTTTTGAATTATCATTTCAAGTTCTTTCATTCAGTGTTAAATCGAAGTCCAAGATCGTTTGTTGCATAGGAGCGAGTGCTGCATATTATCACAAAGCAAGAAAACAGGCAATTTAACAGGTTTAAGCACCAAGCATCCCGCTACCTACAACAGACTTTTATCAAGCCTTTGTAATGTTTTCCTTTATGTACCTACGGTATGTATAAAAAGAATAAACACCAAAATCTCACGTGCGTTTATTGATTAATCAATTATACAATTCGTACAGTAGATTAAATAAGTACCTACCTAATATAGTCGTCAAACGAAATGATAAAGGGAAATCATAATAAATAGGAGTAGCCTGAGTAATATAATATATGTAAATTAACATGACTCTTTTATTCATTCAGACAAGGAAGCTAATCCTGTTCCATTCTAAACTGAAAAGTTGTATTTTCTGGTAGATATAGGTAGTTACTAGTTTCCCTCGATGATTATGATTTTAGCAATCAATGTAAATATCAGTGTTTCATTCCTTCCTGGATGTCAACTATTGTATTTTGACCGCATGATCTTCTTTGTCATATGTATAGGTATGTTGGTTATTTTAATTCCTTCGCACCTTCTTTTTCATTGAATAGTCAAAAATATATCAGAAATATCAATTTAACGGCCTCCTAGCCCAGTTGGTAGTAACCCTGCCTACGAAGCAGGAGGTCCCGGGTTCGAATCCTGGTCAGGGCATTTATTTGTATGTTTATCACAGATATTTGTTCCTGAGTTATGGATGTTTTCTATGTATTTAAGTATTTATCCATATTTATCTATTATATACGAGTATATCGTCGTCTAGTACCCATAACACAAGCCTTATTAAGTTTTGTTTGATGTACTATCGGGTTCATAATTGCATACCCAATTTATGAATGAATTCACTGATAAACTGCGTATGCAATTATGAACCCGATGGTACATTGCTACTGCGTTCGTTGGCTGCCCAGACTATATTTTCCTCGCTTTAGTGAGGTGAAAAGATTAGTGTTACACACGGCTGCAAAGTTATTTTTACGTCTTGTGTGTTGCAACACTCGCTACGCTCAGGATTCTATTTTTGAACTACTCGCTTCGCTCAGGATTCTATTTTCGAACTACTCGCTTCGCTCGCGGTTCAACCATAGAATCCATTCGCTAGCTCGTAGTTCAACCCTAGAATCCAATCTCTAGCTCTTGCTTCAATTCCACACTCGCGGTTAAAATAAACAACTTTGCACCCTTGTATAACAAATATGTAACTATTATTTGCTCTCGTACAGGGCGCCAGTCGCTCCTGGAGGGATGGAATTAAAATTTTATTATATAACCAGCGTACACACTTTCAGGCAACCGCTGTTTCAATTTTTCTCACCCCAGGGTAGGGGGAGGGGGCTCTCTATTTCCGTCCCAGTCCACGTTAGGTCAGTTCGGGTTGCACAGGGCGGTTGCATAGAGCCATCCTGTTGCCTCGCGGTCACTCTGTCTACGCATCATTGCTTTAAATATCACTATTTATCTATCATATAAAACGTACATATTAAACAACAGATACATGATTTTTACATTACGATGTTAATTTTTGTTGAGCTAGTTTCAAATTGAACATGAAGAATAAGTATTGTATGTAACGTTGCATAAAAATGCTCGTGGCATTTTTCTTAAGAATTTTCAAATTGTTACCTACACCGCTATAGAATAAAATACAATTTTCTTATTTTGTATAAACCAAGTACACATCAATTATATTTAGTTGCTGCAGTTAGAATTTTTACTCTTCACGCGGAATATTTCTCGTTTGTAATCTCTGACGGAAACAAAATATTTTGTATAAAGCAACAGCAGCGAATTCATGCGTGCGAGTTGCTCCATGCATAAGCGAGCGACACACGTTCTTAATTTATTGTGGAAACATTTCAACGCTAGTTTGTATTTTTTTGTAATTGGTGTTCATCTCATCAATCACTATCACTCAAACTCACTCTCTCACTCACTCTCTCAGCTATCACTCTCATTGTCGACATCCATTCTGGATACAAAAGTTAATACGCAGGATAAAACACAAAAAGGATAATTAGAAATATACACTCTTGTAGCTTTCAAAGTAGGCATAAAAGGGATGCCATCGCAAAAACACATAGTAAGTTTAAAATTTAAATGCCTTTGTTTAAAAAAATATGAAAAAAAATTAGTTATTGTAAATATATACTTTTTAAATTTTACTAGTAAGTCCATATTCAGAAAACTATCTTTATGAAATATTTAGGGCTACCAAATTATTCTCCGAAATATTATTCGCAGATTTTCAATTCGCAGACAACGACTCGCCGAACTACGATTCGCAGAATGGTTTATTCGTAGATGTATCATTTGCTCGACTAACGGTTGGCAGCTCTACGGTTCGCAACCAGTTCAGTTTGCATCTGCTTCTATTCGCAGAACTATTATTGGAAGAAATTCGTTTGGCAGAGTAATCATTTCAATTCCGTAATTTTCAGTGAAGTAATGTTTAGAATTTTACACAATTCGTTTTTTAGCAACTGTAAAAGGCCAACCACGTTCACGATTTAAATATGGCGCGACACCTGCGCGCAAGCGAAGTCTGCGCTAAAATCAAATCCCAAAAACTACATTTTGTATCATGATTTCAAGTTTAAACTACTTATTTTATGAATAAATATATACTAAAGAAAATTCTAGTATCCAAAACACAAATTTAAATGTTCCAATTTTTTTTTTAAAGGGAATCATTAAATTTTGGTGTTTTGGGGTAGGTTGATGCCCATCTTGACGCCCATACTGTTACGGTGGGGAATATTGCGCGTCTTAATTTGCGCGACAAATAAATCGAAAACCATAAAAAAAACATAGGGCAGATGCCCCGGTTATGGCCACTGTGCCGGTTTTGACCATTTTTTAAGGTATAGACATATTTACAAGTCTATGGTTTATAGTTAATATAAGAGTAAATTATGGCAGCACAGATGGCACTGTCATCTGTCATCACTTGTCATTCAGTTGTCAGGAGCCATGGAAAAAAGTAACAAAATAAGATCTAATGTCAGAATATTAACAGCGGGGATTAATATAAATATAGTCATATATTTTCAATTACTTAGTACATAAAGAGTGTCATATTTCCTTATTGACACAAAATGACGAACATCTGAAAAGACAAACTCTCCTTAAAGTGGCCAAAACCTAAAATGAAACTAGGGCTAGTTTCATTTACCGCCCAACGAAACCTTAACTAATAATAATAAAAATGTAAATTTAACCTATTTCAGTGATAAACTTATATATTTGCAGTTGGTAGCCTATGTCTTGTATAGGGACAACGGCAAAGATAACTTTATAAAATATTTTTGTTCCCAAAATTGGATAATTAAGGGGTGAAAAGGGGGTGAAAGTTTGTATGGGGCATCATTAACCGCTGACCCGACTTACCTAATCAGTAATCACCTCTCCCAATATGGCTAGTTATTGAAAAAAACATCCGGTATAAAAATTGCTATGGAGATAGTTTGAGTTTTGGGGTTGGATATAGAATATTTCTTATCCCGAAATAATCTCTTGAGGATATAAAAAGGGGCATAGATTACTAATTTCACGCAGACGAAATCAAAAGGTCACCCTATCTATATCGATCTTTTCAGGTTTGCCATAAGGTTGACTGGTAGCGAAAGGTAGCGAATGCCTTTGATGAGATGGTATTAAGTCCGCCTTTTGTACGATAAGTTTTATTATGAACAATATAGATTAAATAAATGAACAAAACTACATCATCCATAGTGATGATTTAAACGGTGTCCGTAGAAGAGCGCAAATGGCTCACAAGGCCGATGCACTACCGACAAACACGGCCGCATATGTGACAGCTAAAACATATGCCTGGTGGTGAAGGTAAAAGAGCAGCGCGCCGGTGCCTCAGTTCCCGTTTTGTGGGTAGTAGGTCGAACCATGCCTTATATGTATCATGCGCGACTACGCCCTCAGTCAGGGTCTTCTTCCAGCAGTCGCTATCTTCTGCCTCTTTTTCCCAGTCGCCGGGATGAATCCGGAAGGACAACATGTCTCGTTTTGCACAGTCTTTAAAGGGAAGCATAGGACGTCCAACCGATCGTTTAGCATGAGCTATTTCGCTTAGGAGAGTCTTGCGTGGCAAACGTGAAGGCTCCATTCCATGCACGTGCCCTAGCTACCGCAAGCGTCTTTGCTTCAAGACGGCTGTGATACTGGGTAGACGTGCGATGCTAAGCACCCTCTCATTTGTGACTCGATCCTTCCACGAGATGTTTAGAATGCGCCGAAGACAATGCATATGGAAGTTATTCAATTTCCGTTCCTGTTTGGCATACGACGTCCAGGTCTCAGCACCGCACAAGAGTACGGACAAAATGCATACCTGATAAACGATCATCTTCGTGTTTACAGTTAGATATTTAGTATCCCACACCCTTGCACTGAGCCTCCCAAACATCATAGATGCCTTGCCAATGCGACTGTTAATCTCCACGTCTAACGAAAGATTCCTGGACACGGTAGATCCAAGGTAACAGAATTGTTAACAACCTCCAGAGGTGCATCATCCAACAATAATTTTGGGTCCTGATTTACGCATTGAGCCATAACAACCGTCTTCTTCACATTGATGGACATAGAAAAGAGCTTACACGCTGCACTAAATTTATCCACCATGCACTGAAGCTCCTCTGGCCATGTTGCAACAAAAGCGGCGTCGTCGGCAAACAGTAAACTGTCAACATATAAACGGTACTTTTTAGATTTCAAGAGCGAGACATTGAACAGTTTACCATCAGACCTAGTGTGAAGATGTATGCCATGAGTGGTATCGCCAAAAGTAACTGTCAGAAGCACGGAGAGAAATATTCCAAACAATGCACACAACTCTGCGCATTTCAAAGGCTGACGCAGGGTAAAAATCATGTCAGTATTAGATGGACAGATTAGATCGAAAACCGCACTGGGACTCAGGATAAACACGATCAGCTAGTTTCTGAAGCTTGGGCAACACCATACGGGCAAGCAGCTTCCCGGCAATGCTCAATAAAGAGATTCCGCGGTATGAGTTACAGTTGCCGCGATCACCCTTACCTTTGTACAACGTGGTAATATTAGCATCGCGCATATCCTACAAAACTACATACTATCTACAATTTTAATAATTTAAAACAAAAATCTGACTTCACTTAGCCAGAGACACCTTTCCAAAATAATACTACTGAAATCACTATAGGTGTGCCTTAATATTTGAAGAGTTCCCTCGATTTCTCCAGGATCCCATCATCAGAAAATGACCTCGTGACAATGTGACCAACGACAAAGTTACACTCTTTAAAAAAAAGAATTTTCCAAATCGGTGCAGCCGTCTCCGAATAATCGGTGAACATACATAAAAAATAACCCAAAGACTCAGAATTCGTTGAAAAATTTCCTTCAAAATCTTGAAAACAAAAATTTAATTTGTATTTCTCATAAATCAAGATTAAAATGTATCGTAAACTTGTTTCTCAATAAATTATTGTCATTTAAGCATTCAGACTATCATTTAAGCAGTAAGACCCGACTTAAATTATAAAGAACCGACTTCACATAGCATCCACCTTTCCAAAAGCAAATGCCCGAGTTACTATCATATTTGAAGAGTTTCCTCGATTTCTCCAGGATCCCATCATTAGATCCTGACCTGATGACAATTGGACCAATTGTCAAGCATAGCATACCCTTTCAAACACAAAAAGATATTTTCAAATCCGTCCAGCCGTTTTCAAATAAGGTGAACATACATAAAAAATAAACAACAACAAAGATCCCGACGAATTGAGAACCTCCTCCTTCGAAATCTTAAAGTCGGTTGAAAAGTACATAAATTGAACGAAACATTGACTAGATATTTAAATTTCACATATTAGCAGATAGATGAAATCACGCTCATCCTAAACTCAAGACTTAAATGGAACGCAAGTAACGCAACCACATGGAAACTCAGCAAATGGCTTTGCATATTTGCTTAACAAATATAGATTCCACTTGGTTTTGAGACTTTTGAGCAGATACTGTACGCTGTCTGTTTGTTTGAGACTTTGCGAATTCTCTTGGTGATGTTCGTCTAGTACTGCTAAGTTTTCGGTTTTTGTCAATTCTACTCGTTAATTTAAAATCACTTGGGTTCACTACGGAGAGACATCCTGGTTTTAAATATTCAACAATATTGTTTTTGTTTTACCACTTTGTCGGCATGATAAATAAAATATCTAAATAATAATTATTTTTATATTTTTCCTGGTCAAGACAACATCCAGAGTGACGTACCAATAATTACAATCTTGACGTGACAGCGACAGTTGACGACAAGCAAGGGTTTTTTATACGAATTAATGACTTCGTCAATGCTATTTAGCTTGTAAATGTAACTTATAAGACGTATCTGATTTTTGAACAAGCGGAGCGTAAGCGAAGCAAGTTCTTACAAACAACTTCTGGCTAGTGGGATGTCTCGGCATTTCGATGGCTTTTTGATTTTGAGAGTTTGTTCCGCGATAATTTTAGTAACGCTTTTCTGATCTTCATGTTTGTTGGGGTTGTAGCAGATATACATATAATTTGAGAGTTTGTACGAGTATAGGAGCAGAATCGACCTAAGGGTCGTGGAGCTAGAAGGCGCGAAAAAATCATCATAAATTGGTCATCTCGTTTGCAAGGAAATCGCGAGTTCTAACTTCGAGGCGGACTACTAGTTTATTTTAATTATACTAGTAGTCCGCCTCGAACTCAGAACTCGCGATTTCCTTGCAAACAAGATGACCAATATAACAAGATCTTTATGATGTTTTTTTCGCGAGTTCTAACTCCAATACCCCTTGGTCGTTCCTGCTCATATACGAACTCTCAAATTATATGTATATCTGCTACAACCCCAACAAATCCCATGAAGATCAGAAAAGCGTTACTAAAGTTATCGCGGAACAAACTCTCAAAATCAAAAAGCCATCGAAATGCCGACACGTCCCACTAACCAGAAGTTGTTTGTAAGAACTTGTTTCGCTTACGCTCCGCTCGTTCGAAATAGTCCGCTTCGAACTGAGAACTCGCGATTTCCTTGCAAACGACGGACCAATATAACAAGACCCATATGATGATTTTTTTCATGCCTTCTAGCTCCACGACCTCTTCATCAATCCTGCTCATATATGAATTCTCAAATTATATGTATCACTGCTACAACCCCATTAAATTTCATGACGATCAGAAAAACGTTACGCGGAACAAACTCTCAAAATCAAAAAGCCATCGAAATGCCGAGACGTCCCACTATCCAGAAGTTGTTTGTAAGAACTAGCTTCGCTTACGCTCCGCTCGTTCGATAACTAAGCTGTTATAAGCTAAAGAAATCAAATTGGTATCTTAAAATAGACTATAGTTTCAGAATAAATTATCATAATGGGTGGTGAAAAATATAAACAATCCCAATTGTATTCTTCCAGTGCTTTGCATTCTTAGGCTTCCACCGATGAATGCCAGATGCGCGGATCTAGAAATAAGTATAGTATAGCAAACGAAATAAAGGGCTTTTCTTTCTTTCGCTACTGGGTCACATTCTGCTTCCATGCTAGCTCGTCGTTTATATAATATCTTTTTTTATACCCACCATAATAAACTATTTAAAGTCTCAACTAGGTATTATTTTACCACAAATGACTTATTTACTACAATTTCCATACGGATATGGAAACAGCCAGGAAAGCCTTGCAATAAATTAGGACACGTGTACGTAATGCATGAACTCTCCTCTGGTGCCAAATTTATGAGGCAACGTTTATAATTACCATAGTGGTAGCCGTACGATTAAAAAAAACGGAAATCGATCTACGGTTTAGCCGTTTGGCACACGCATACTAGAGGTCAAAACACATTTTTTGACCCGCAGTTCTTAAAAAAAATTCCCTTAGGAGGGGAGTGCCGAGACATTTTTTTATTTGTATAGAAAAAAATTTTTTTTTTTCGTAAACCTATCGTGTGTATATAGGAGCCCAAACTTGGTATGTTTCAAAAATTATTTTTGTGTTAATTAAAAAAAAATGGCTGAAATGTAATGATGTGGTATATTTTTAGAATCGCCTCAAAATGCCCTTTCATAAGATACCACACACAATAGGTTTCTGAAAAAAAAAAATATCCATACAAATAAAAAAATGTCTCGGCACTCCCCTCCTAAGGGATTTTTTTTTAAGAACTGCGGGTCAAAAAATGTGTTTTAACCTCTAGTATGCGTGTGCCAAACGGCTAAACTGTAGAGCGATTTGCGGTGTTTCTTTGAAATTGGGCTTGTACGGCTACCACTAGTCTGCGTGCGCGCGGTATCGTGTGTGCACGTGTAAGCGTGCGCTAGTAACTCGAGGGCAATGACCTCTGACGTTGTGAAGTGCAATAATTGCAATGTTGTTATCAACGAGTTGTTGGCATTTTTGCAAAATAAAGTGGAAGTAATGAAGGACGAGAGCATAATCAATTTGTGTGCAACAGCTTTTTCTGAAGAGGAGGTTTTGAAAGCCAAGAACTTATTATATGACTCACTGAAGATAGCGGAGCGTAACATTGTGCGCAGGAAGGAGAAGATGAATAAGAACTTGCAGGATATGGTTAATCTATTCAGAAGAGTACTTGGAGACGAGATTCCAATTTTTGTAGCAAGAGACCTGCATCGTCTACCGCCTATAACCTTTGACCATATAGATTGTACTAGGCTATTAAAGGACATCATTAGCCTACAAAGAGAGGTCGATTGTATCAAAGGAGAGTATGCTACCAAGACGGAATGTGAACAGTTGAGGAATGAGTTTTTAAATCTCAGGCAAGCATCTCTAGTGATTGGCTCAGAATATACTGATGCCAATTATGTAAACATGAAGAGGGGTGCTTTCAAACATACCAACCTAGATAGCTCGTACTTAAATAGCCAAGATAGTGGTCCGTACGGCATTATGCAGATTGTAAACAAAGACTCAGCTGTAGGGAGGACGACGACCCCGCAGCCGTTAGCAACGGCCAGCGGAGATAATTCAAATCAAAACATTACCACTTGTTCGCACCTGAGTGCCGTACCAACTGCTATCTCACAATCTCCGAGTAATTCCGAATGTCACCGTCCTACGAAGCAAGCGGCTCAAACTTCTCTTTCGTGTATCGGGAACGCGCCGATTGCTATCTCACCGCCAACCGGTGCGCCGAAGGATGCCGAACCCGAGAGCCGCCGAAGATGCACGGGAGCGCTCGAGAACGACCGTATTACACCTACTGAGCCTAAGGTGGTAGCTGCGAGTACTATTGCTATCTCGCCTTCGCGCGTGGCACATGAGAGAGAGCGCGAATTAAGTCACAAGAGCGACGTACAAAGCAAGTCGACATATAATAAGAACAATAGCCCGGTGCGTTCGTTTCAAGCGGCTACTTGCAATGACATCGTTAATGAGCGTAATGAATGTAAACAACCTTTCTCAGAAATTTTAAAAAAGCCTGGTGAATGGAAGACTTATAAACCTGATGACCGGTGGGTGAATGCTCAAAGGGATCGTTTAAGGAACAGGTTTATAGGGCAGACGGGAACAGCGGCTACGGACCCGGCTGGAAAGTTTAAAGCCGTAATTGTTAAGGTGCCGTTGTTTATCAATTTTGTTGATAAGAATGCTTCTATCGCAGATATCTGTGAGTACATTTATAATAAGACGCATGCACGGGTTGAACTTGAGCTTATTGCTAGGAAATATGCGAGAAAGTATAATTCGTATAAAGTTTTGGTACCCAGGCACAAGCTTGCGATTTTTATGGATGACAGCTTTTGGCCTGACGGGATTTCGTTTAGGCGTTTTGTTGATTTTAATCGAGACAAATAATTAAATAAATAAGAAATAAGAATTTAAAGTATGGCTGATAAGTCTGGCCAATTTTCATCGACTTTATCGATGGCTACTTTCAATTGTAAGTCCGTGACGAGATCTGTGGAGGGCGTCAAAGAGTTGTGCAGTCAAGTGGACGTAATAGCTCTTCAGGAGACATGGCTGATGGACCATAATGTTCATTATATTGGTGATATCGACACAAAATTTGATTTTACGAGGAAGTCAGCGGTGGATTCTTCGCTCGGCATGCTAAGAGGGCGGGGCGGGGTTGCCTTAATGTGGAGAAAGGGTGTCTTCACGTCAGTTAAAGTGATTCAGTGCAGTAGTGTGCGGTTGGCTGCTATTTGTGTGAACGCGGGGGGGCGCTCGGTACTAATTTTTTCTGTGTACATGCCAACTGACGACATCACCAATCTTCCTGAGTTCACTGAATGTCTTAGTGAAGTGTGTGCAATCATCGAAACTCACTGTGCTGATTGTGTATTTGTACTAGGTGATTTTAACGCCCACCCCGGGGAGCTTTTCTTTGCTGAAATGTGTGATTTTTGTGTGGAACAGAGCTGGCGATGTGCTGACATTGAGTGGCTGGGCAGTGAGTCGGGAACATATACTTTCATAAGCGAAGCTCACGGGTGCACTAGGTGGCTCGACCACTGCTTGGTCACCGAGTCAGCATGGTTAACTCTAACGGATGTAATAGTTAAATATGATACCTTTTGGTCGGATCATTTTCCAGTTATTTATAAATGTAATATCAGTTGTAAGGAAACGATCACGTCAAATAATTTCCATGGGGTAAATAATAATAATATTACCTGGGGAGAAAGAAATACTGACCAAATAAAATTATTTTGTGACATTTGTTGTGATAAATTTAAAAACTTAGATTTTCCCGTAGTTTTAAGGTCTTGCTGTGATCGCTTTTGTAATGACTTGTCCCATCGTAGAGTATTAAATAGTTTGTATGATGACATTGTTACTACTTTGCAAACAGCCTCTAGAATGAGTAAATCTGTTGGAAAGGTCAAGCGCAAGCAGGTGGTAGGCTGGAATAAACACGTGAAAGAGGCGCATGCGCGTGCTAGACACATGTTTAAGCAGTGGGTTTCATATGGTAAACCATCTTCAGGGCCTCTTTTTCAGGACATGTGTGCTTCTCGGAAGGTGTTCAAGGACAGGCTAAAATGGTGTCAGGATAATCAAGCTCAAATTAAAATGGATATCTTAGCCACACACCACAAAGCCAAAAACTTCAGCAAATTCTGGAAGTGCACTAATAAAATCGGCCCTAAGTCTAGTCTTCCTGCAAGTGTGGATGGAGCGTGCGAGCCGGCACATATTGCTAATTTGTTTATGGAGCGTTTTAGGGTTAATAGCCCTCTGGGAGACGGATCGCGGGTGGTCGATGCTGAGGTCCATTAGAGCGAGGTCCCTGTCCGGTTTACTTTCACGGAGGTAAAGAGTGTCATTCGATCAATGACTCGAGGGAAGTCACCGGGACATGATGGCCTCAGCATTGAGCACCTGCAGAATGCTGGTGATCACCTGCCTCGGGTACTGAAAATGTTTTTTAATCTGTGCATGAGCCACTGTTATCTTCCGGATGATCTTATGAGGACTATCGTGGTTCCTATTGCCAAAAATAAAACGGGTGATGCCTCTGACGGGTCCAACTACAGACCGATATCCCTAGCGACGGTGTCTGCTAAGGTGCTGGACGGACTGCTTGATAATCTTTTGTCTAAGCATGTCAAATCGCAGGATGCACAGTTTGGTTTTAAACCGATGGTGTCAACTGAGAGTGCGATTCTGTGCTTTAAGCAGACCGTCCAGTACTATAAGGAAGGAAAAACACCTGTCTTTGCCTGTTTTTTGGACCTGTCAAGGGCGTTTGACATGGTCTCGTATGACATCTTGTGGGACAAGCTCGAAAATGAAACAAGTACTCCGAGGGGGGTGGTTAACCTGTTTCGTTTTTGGTATGGCCACCAGACCAATCAGGTCAGATGGGCGGGCGCGCATTCAGACATGTACAGGTTAAAGTGTGGCGTGAGACAAGGGGGTCTCAGTTCACCGAGGTTGTTTAACCTGTACATGGATGACTTGATCGCTAGGCTCAGCAGCACAGGTATTGGATGCTCAATTGCTGGTACCACTGTAAACAATATCAGCTATGCAGATGATATGGTGCTGCTGTGCCCGGCGATCAGCGCTCTAGTCAAACTGCTGAAGATATGTGAGGAGTACGCGGTGACCCATGGCCTAATATACAACACCAAGAAGAGTGAGCTGTTGGTCTTCAATGCCGGCAAAAAAGAGTATGCGTCATTGCCTGCTGTGTGTCTGAGCGGAGTTCCTCTAAATAGAGTGTCGCGTTTTAAATATCTTGGGCACTGGGTCACCGAGGACCTCCAGGATGATGCCGATATGGAACGGGAGCGCAGGGCATTGTCGGTCAGATGTAATATGCTGTCACGTAGGTTTGCGCGTTGTAACGGGGATGTCAAAAAGACCCTTTTCAAGGCTTTTTGTCAATCCTTTTACACGTGCAGCCTGTGGACGAACTACACTAAGAAGACCATCAATACCCTGCGCGTCCAATATAACAACGGCTTCCGTATGTTGATGGGACTGCCACGTTACTGCAGCGCGTCGGGGATGTTTGCGGAGGCTAGAGTAGACGGTTTTAGTGCGATAATCCGTAATCGCACCGCTTCCCTCATGCGCCGAGTGCGTGACAATTCCAACAGCTTGCTACGTCTCATCTGGGAAAATCCTGCTTGTGCTCTATGGAGGCACTGCAATGACCTACATATGGGTTCTAGGGGCATAGTTTATGACTTAATGTAATTGAAATTTGATAATTTTGGACATTTGGAATTTAATTTATATTTATTGTGATTTATTGTGATGGAATTTAATTTTTAATATTTATTTGTTTTTATTGTACTGTGTGACATAATTTAATTTAGTTTTTATTGTATTTGTGTTAATTTAATGTAATTTGTATGTGGTTTTAATTTAATTTATTATTTTGTATGTAATTTTATGGACTTGTGGTCTGAAATAAACGATTTGAATTTGAATTTGAACTAGCATCGTTGCAGGTAGGTACCAAAATAAATGAATGGCGTCTGAAAATCTTGGCTTAGTAAGGTATGTATGTCTGAATAATATTTTAAGAAAGACATGGGGACGGGAAATTTACCTAAAGGGTGCTTTGTGTAGGTAACCTGTCGACACCGATTTTTCAGTCATATTTTTCTGGTCCGTCACTACCCGAAATGGCGAAGACTGAATAGTGGAGAGAGTGGCGATGTCGTTGCTGTAATATACTATGTCCCTAATCTGGTGTCAATGTTCCTAGATGCAACTTCATCCAAACTACCAACTGATACTTCGCAGTCCGCGTGCAATTAAAGCTTACAGTCCTTTTTTTTTCTTTAAATTAATGGCTTTTACTCCACGCCTATTTTAGCGAGGTGAATTCTGCCAATGTCAAGGTACATTTATCATTTTATTCATTTTTGTAAAATAATATTAAAGCAACGTTATTCGGTTAAGGCCTTGTTGATTGTTAAGTGATAGCCTCCTTACAAACACGTGGGTGGCCGGGACCCCGGATAACCGTTTGTTCAACTAAAGGATGGGAACTAGCGTTTTGGGACTAATTTTTCATTAGCTGCATACTTGTTCGTTAGGTCACCGCACAATAGGCTATCAATATTACACACTGAACTACACGAATGAGCAAAAAACAAAAAACTATCCAAAGACGACGCAACCATCTTGAAGCTCAAACGGCTATCGGCTTGCAGTCCTGTCGACAGCACGGCTACAGCTGAAAGCAGCTGTCATTACAGCAGTTATATTGTCGTTGTTGTGTATTAACTGGTCAAAGCTCTCCAAACGGCTCTGGGTGTTGGATCTTCATCCTACGCATGGTTAAAATGACTGTACAAGAAAGACCTTAGCCAGAGTTTTTGACGGAGATCTTTACTAATAATAATAATTTTAATATCGTTTTTGTTTATCCGATAATCCACAATCTAAATTCTAAATTAAATGTGTGGTATCTCGACGATGGGACCTTAGGTGGAGATGCGCAGACGGTCCTAGCAGATTTAATTCAGATTAAACAAAAATTCACCAATATTGGTTTCGAATTAAATTATGATAAGTGCGAATTATATATATCTGAACAAGTAAACACGGACACTGCATCTCAAATTATCAAAAGTTTCAATAACGTTGCCCTAAATATAAAAATAGTCCCTAAAGATAGTCTACACCTTCTCGGCTCTCGCATCTTCGACGAGGCAATCCCCCTTCTTCTAAATAAATCGTCCACAAAATTTAGCAACTATTCGGACCGCCTTGTCAAAATTAGTAGTCATTCTGCTTTATTTATTTTAAAATTTTGTTTATTTGTTCCTAAATTTACTTACCTGCTCCGCTGCTGTCCAATCTGGAAATTCCCCCATTTGATCCACCCTATTGATAACCTTATGAAATGCCAAATTGAATCTATTTTGAACTTACAACTAAGCGAGCAGGCATGGACCCAAGCCGCTTTACCAATAAGGCACGGCGGTTTGGGAACCCGCAAAATTTCAAGTATCGCTTTGCCGGCATTCCTGTCCTCCATCCACAGCACGTCAGATCTGGCAGGTAAAATACTAAAAGTCCCTACGGGCATAAACTGCCAGATCGCGTGTTTAGATGAGGCCACGAATGCCTGGCTAGCTGGACCGAGCCCAAATTTTCCAAGCAGACCAAAAAGACAAAGGGCCTGGGATACTTTAACCTCCGTCGCCATACTTAAATCACTCACGGACACATCGTCAGGCAGGGATCTGGCTAGGTTACTAGCAGCGTCTAAGCCAGAGTCAGGCCACTGGCTACTTGCCTACCCCTCGCCCCATATAGGTACGTTTATAGACCCCGAAACCCTCCGGATAGCTGTCGGTCTCCGGCTTGGAGCTGGGATTTGCACAGGCCACAGTTGCGGCTCTTGTGGAGCCCCTGTGGACCGACTTGGCCACCACGGCCTCTCATGCTCCTCGGGCGCCGGCCGTCTATCCCGCCACGCCGCTCTTAACGACATCCTCCGAAGGGCGCTCGTCAGTGCCAACGTCCCCGCTGCTCTGGAGCCCCAGATTGTGCGGGGCGATGGCAAGCGCCCTGACGGGATGTCATTGATTCCGTGGAAGATGGGCCGCGCGCTGGTGTGGGACGCCACTTGCACTGCTACGCTGGCGGCGTCCTACCTCCCAGCAACTAGTAAGCGAGCGGGAACGCCGGCGGACGCCCGGGAGCGCCTCAAGGCCACTAAGTATAGTTGTCTCGGCGCCCAGTACGACTTCACACCATTTGGCGTCGAGACACTCGGACCTTGGGGCAAGGGTGCACTCGGGCTCCACAAGGTGCTCAGTAAACGCCTAAGGGAGGCAACAGGCGACCCTCGCGCGGGCAGCTTTCTCGCACAAAGGATTGCTATTGCAATACAGCGCGGGAATGCTGCCTGCGTAATGGGAACCTTGCCAAAGGGTCCCGGTTTAAGTTTTTAGTGTTTTATTTTTAATTTAGGTTTTTTTTTAGTATTAGTTAGTTTATTTTAATAATAGTTTTAGTTTGATATAGTACTTAATCATCATTATATTATTTAAGTTTTTTTTATGCATAAATGTCGTTTTTGTTTTATTTAAAAACTAGCCTTTTCTCGCGGCTTCGCCCGCGTACTATAAGTACTCAAAAAGGATACGATACCCATGTTGATTTTCAAACTTTGTGAACATTTGCCCCTTTTAGGGGTTGAATTTTCAAAAAACCTGAAACACGTGTTTACTCATTTGTCGTTAGGAATACTTCTGTGAAGTTTCGAATAAAATAGTCTGACAAATCTTGATTCGCCATACAAACTTTGGACCCCCATTTTACTCCCTTAGGGGGTGAATTTTGAAAAATCCTTTCTTAGTGCATCCCTACACCTTATAAGGAACCTACGTGCCAGATTTGGAATCTCTAGAACCAGCGGTTTAGGCTGTGCGTTGATATGTCAGTCAGTCAATCAGTCAGTCAGTCAGTCAGTTTCTTCTTTTATATATTTACTCGTAGACTTTATTTATGTGTACTTTTGATATAAATAATGTTTTTTGATATCTTTTATATTTCCGGAACAATTGCCTTTTTATTATGGTTCCGTAGCCAAAATGGCAAAAACGGAACCCTAATAGTTTCCCATATCCGTCTGTCCGTCGGTCCGTCCGTATGTCACAGCCGTTTTACTCGTAAAGTATAAGACGTATCTTAATAACGTTATAAGGTGTATTTTGCATGCGATGGCCAAGTCAATCTATTTTAATTAAACGTTAAAGATTTTTAATATTAATGTGGTCACTATAAGATGTTGCTAGATTAGCTAATTACGCAATAACTTAAGACAGAAGGTCCCTTAAGTAGGGTTGAATAAATCAACCGACTTGGTATTACATGGATCTCACAACTTTTTACGGTAGAAGAACTGAGTTGCGAGACTTGGTTTTTTTTACAAGTTTTGTTTTTGATGGCATCTTATTTCTGTTTATAGATAGAGATCCTTTTTTTCCTTTCCAGTACCCTCTACTTCTTAAATACCAACAACGAATTTTCTTAAAGCCCACTCATAAACTCTGTCTTATGAGTTTATGAAGTTTATGAGCTTTTCTTATTTTTGTAGGTAGTCTTCCTCTTTTTCTTTCTCTTTTTCTTCTTGAGCTTCAGCTACAGTTTTTCTCAAAGCCCACTCCGTCTCTATGGGTTTTTCTCGGAGGCTTTGATGGTATTTTTTTTACATATATTAAATTATTCATTTATATATTTCAATTTCAATATATATCATATCATATGGGATTACAAAGTTATTTATGCAGTTGGTGTATCTAGAAAACTGGACTGAAATTGCAAAATATTTAATAGTTTTTCCTTGATTTATACACTTAACACGTATTCAAAATTTGAAGCTTTTATGTCTACTAGAAGTGCCTTAGAGTTTTGATGATCGGTCAGTCAGTGAGTGAGTGACAAAATTAAGAACTTTGACTAGTTGTAATTCTTAAACTACTGATTTAAATTGAATGAAATTTGAAATATACCGTGTTTATGCAATGCTTACTTGGTTACTAGAAATACAGGCTTCTAGTTTAATCCACAATGAAGTTATAGGCCAGTTTAACGGCCTCCTAGCCTAGTCGGTAGTGACTCTGCCTACGAAGCAGGAGGTCCCGGGTTGGAATCCTGGTCAGGGCGTTTATTTGTGTGTTTATCACAGATATTTGTTCCTGAGTTATGGATGTTTTCTATGTATTTCAGTATTTATTCATGTTTATCTATTATATATATCATCGTCTAGTACCCATAACACAAGCCTTATTGAGCTTATCGTGGGCCTAGGTCGATTTGTGTAAGATTGTCCTATAATATTTATTTATTTATTATTTATTTTATTTATAGGGGGTAGAAAATGGCTTGAACTGCTTCGAGAAAAGGATGGTACGGCCGTGCCGTCTTTTTTTGCTCGATTTGGCGGGAGCACTGCCGTGCCCCCAGATTTACAAACATAGTTTTTAAATTTGGGGCAACAATTTTCTCCTAAACCTCAGATTTGTAATATTCAGCATTGATTTTAACGCCTTTCTCGATACATACTAAAGGTAGTTTGCCCCGCATACAAAGTGCACCCCAAACCATCACTGATGGTGAGCTCTGGAAGTGGAACCTAGGGACATTTTTTTTATTGTCTGGAATGTGTTCTATCCTTGCTGCCCACAACCGGTCGTTCTGGGCGATATGAGGCTGCTCTAACACAAATAGTTACTCGTCTGAAAAAACAAACTCGTCCCCTGCGTGCCAAGAAAGTATTGTGCTGGATCTTTCTACTCTCTTTTTCTTGGTCGCTTTGGAAATGCCATGCACTTTACGCTTAGGCATGACATCCAAGGTCCTTTCTCAATATATTATGTACCGATCCCCTTGATATTTTCAGATCAACAGCTAATTTTCTGATAGAATGGTGCTTTTTCCGCCGAACTCGCTCTCTCACAATCTTCACCAGTTATTCGGTTCTAGCTGAACGTGGCCGACCGGATCTTTTTCTATCTTCTGTTGAAGAGATAAGTTTATACCTTTTGATAGTAGTATAAACTAGATTGCGTTTAATTCCATAGGGTTGTAACGCCCTGAAGATAGAACCTGGACTGTCGCCATTATAAAATTTTCTAATAATTTCTTTACGAAAGTGCTTCATAGCGATTTAAAAGCAAACTAGAAATCCGTGACATTAGATATTATTGTATTTTGTTTATATATCATCATGTGTTTCAAGTTGAAATAAAAAATATATGGCCTGCAATTCGCATTTATCTAGGACCATTGCCAAAAAAGTGTATTCGAACTTATTGGAAAGGGTGTATAATCAATCATTAACATAACGAATTAAGAGCATTAAGCATATATAAGAGTTTGACAATTGTTGGTTTTAAGGAGGTATTAAATTGTCACTTTCAGTTACATTATTTCGAAAGAGTTAGGTAACATTACTACACATTGTGTAACCTGTATATTCATTAATTGTAAAGTGGTAACAGAGTTGCAATAGAGTTAAGTTTAGAAACTGTTACGACTCCTATGTGTCTATGTTACGTTTTTGAACATCGTGCAAAGAAAATGGTTGGATGGCACATCACGTAGTTATTACGAGCCCCGATGCACATATTTTGGTCTACTCAGAGCATTTTTAGCTGTCCTACAGATAAGTAGTTTAGATCAAAATTTAACACCGTTATATAATATCCTATTATACTAATGCAATTAAAAATAAAATACCATTCTGAAAATGAAAAAGAAACATGATTTTTGTTTGCGAAATATTTTTTTTACAATAACCGAGGGTTACATAAAGGACTTTAATAGGAAAAGACGACACCGACTCATTTAGACTCTACGAGGTCAGATGTGCAAGGAGGAGAGCACAGCTTAATTTGTAGGACGTTTTTTTGGAAAATCCTTTATTTCAGCAACATAGGTAGTCTAGTCTCTGAGTATTTCCATATACGTATTCCATACAAGTAAAATAAACCACCTAAATTTTATATTAACAGTATTGGCCACATTCAATAATATTTTTTTAAAATAAATGTGATAATCTCTTTGTACAGTCGACGTCACAGATACGAGTATGTTTACACTTTTGCACCGTACTCCGTTGTAATAAGGTGCAAAAGTGTAAATATATCTTTGACGTCGACTGTACCTGACGAATTCCATTGCATCAGGGCTCGTAATTGTGAAGCTTACAATTTGTCATAATATTAGTAGCCATGCATTTAAACGTTAAAAAACATGGAAACGTCGGTTACTAGAAAAGAACTGTTTTTAGAAATTGCCAAACATAAACTGTCAAGTACTGGAAAGGTAGTCTGGTTAGGTTGGGCTCTATAATGACAGAAATTGATCATGTACTTACATTCCTCACTAAATAATAGTAAGTACTTCATGACGCACCTTTTTGTGTAGTATTTAATCAAACATACAAGTAAATTATGAAAGTATATCATAAAAGCTAAAACTAAAACGAATCTAAAGTATTGCATATATTGAGAATTTTGTGTAGATTTACTGAACTGCAACTTAACGATACGAATACGGTATTTAATTATATACTTATATATGTTTACAGAATTTAATCGCCTTGGAGCAAACCGGAGATAGTTTACTCGTGCTAGGAAGGCTGTGCACTTAAGTTATTAGTAAGTGTAGGCACCAAGTTACTAATCGGTTTACTAACTGCGGTCATGAGTCGAGCGCAACCTTTATCATGCCACTTCCATTTATATACGAGTAAAAGAGCCATCCTTCACGGTAGAGCTAATTGGATAAATTTGTTAATTAGGCAGGTAGGTTAGTAAGGTATTGGTTCAGCAACAGTAAAGCACTAGTGTCCGACCGAAGCATGTTTTATTGCCGTAACCAAAACCGAAGTTTCAGCTTTGGCTTTAGTTTTGGCTAAAACCGAAACTATTAAAGACGTATTAAAAGTAATATTTTGACTTAAGAGGCCTTATTCCCAAAATGGGCGAAATTCACGTAATGCTTCGTTTTCTTCGAAGGCTACGGCAAAAATACTTAGTTTTATTAAATCAACTATTGATGTATATGATAAATAGTTTATTTCTTTATCTAGATGGCCATTGGAGCAAATATTACGTTTTAACAAGTAAAATAAGAAAAGAATTGGTTGTCCTGGAAGGCCTTTCCGGATTTTCCACTTAGATGTACCGTTCGTTTCAAAATTACTCAAAAAAGGGTAATAATTTTTATTCAATTTGAACAGAATTCAATTGAGTACATATAGTTTAGTATAGTATAGTTTATATCATGTTTGAGACGGCCATGGAAATAATAATTGAAGATTCATCTTGGATAATAGACAAAATATTTATTTATTTATTTATTTAAACTTTATTGCACAAATAAAAAGTGTACAAGGGGCGGACTTAATGCCTTAATGCATTCTCTACCAGTCAAAAATATCATCTGATTATATACCAGTTTGTTGATGAAAACACGGTTACATTTCAATTTTTCCACGAAACCCCTAAAAATATGTTGTTCTGAAATATTACTATGGCAAAGTTAAACTATATTTCTATCACGATAAAAAAAATCATTCCTGTGGTGATAAATTTCAATTTAGTATGAATTTTTAAATATGACCTATAAATAACACTTCACATGACACTTTCTGTATGAATCGTATTTTTGAGTACTTAATAATAAATATGGTACAAAAGTATTTTTTGTATGACTACGAGTAACACTTCAAACTATCTTATAAATAGCATTTAATGCGGCTTTTTTCATTAATGGGGGTTTTAGACCTTTTAGGGAATAAGGAGCCTTAAAATCGTTAAAAAAAGGTATTTTATTATTAACTAACGGTTGTACAAATTATAACAACTAGTAGTCTTGTGGCTACAAGATGTCGAATTCGACGTATTTCGATTTTTTTAGAGATCATATTATTAATCATAACCAGCCTTGAAATGCTAATTAGCATTAACTTACTTAACACTTCAGGAACCTTTTAAAATTCTATTTTTCTAATTTGTACATATTTTTAACAAAATATTTTTATAGTAAAACTTACATTAGAAATGCTTTTTTATTTTACACATCCTCAGTCATGTCATCAGTCATCACACACAAAATATGAATACCTAATAATTTCCTTTGAAAAAAAAAAGCAAAGATCACACAATCATCATCCTCTTGCCCTTACCCCATTTACTTGGGGTCGGCGCAGCATGTCTTTTTGTTCCACACATCTCATCACTCACATCCTTTCTTTTCATATCATCTCTCACACAGTCCATCCACCTTTTCCTAGGTTTGCGTCTTCTCCACATCCTTCCACATTTATTCTTAATACCTTTCTCGTAACATGACTTTCATTCCTCCGCATAACAATAGGCGATTAGCCCTTAATTTGTCAGTTATGGGTGCGACTTTCAGGCTTCCTCTTATATATTCATTCTTTATCCGATCCATTCTCGTCACTCCAACACAACCACCGTCACCTTTAGGGCCCAACACTCAGATCCGTCATGACGACAGGTCTTATAATGGATTTATAGATTTTCCCCTTCAAGCGAAGGGGCATTCGGGCGTCGCAAATGGTTCCCGTGACCTGTCGCCATTTCATCCATCCTACGCTAATCCGGTTTTTGATGTCCCGGTCAATATCGCCATCGCACTGCACGAGTGAACCGAGGTATTTGAAGTCGGAGCAGATCGGCACTATAACGCCGTCGAGTTCTATGGCTGCAGAACTGGAGAGACCGCCAAAATCGCAGAACATGTGTTCTGTTTTGGATCTGCCGATCTTTAGGCCAACATTCCCCAGTCTTTGCCGCCACTTCTCAAGTCTGCTCTGTACCTCGAGTCCGTCTTCACCCAGAAGGGCAATGACATCGGCAAAAAGCATACACCTGGGTGTACACGTGTACAATATCTGTTATACATTGACCGAATTAGCTTCATATACTTTCAAGGCACACTTTTCTCTCTCAGGGCCCACCACAAAACCTCTCGGGGTACTGGTTCATACGCCTTTTCTAGGTCAACAAACACCATATGCAGGTTCTTGTTTGCGTGCCTGTACTTTTCGCACAATTGGCGAAGTGCAAAGCTGGCGTCTGTTGTACCTTATACTGTTATATCAATTTCATCTCTCAGGCGTCTCTCAATTATTTTCTCCCATATTTTCATACTATGTGACATAAGCTTTATTCCTCTATAATTGCTGCAATCCTGGACATCCCCTTTGTTCTTGAAAATGGGCACCAGTAAACTGTCGCACCATTCGTCAGGGATAGTTTCTTCATGCAACAACTTATTGAAGAATAAAGTTAGCCACTTACATCCGTCCTCACTCAGCAACTTCCAAATCTCTCCAGGTATATCACTTCATCCATCCCTATATCTTATTCTCAGGCTTGTTGTTTAGAATCCTATTCCAATCATTTTCTTCATTCATTAGCGTTTCAAAGTATTGTTTCCAACGCTCTTTTATACCTTCATCATGAGTCAGTACCTTTCCTGCATCATCTTTCACACATTTTACATGAGATATGTCTATCCCTAGAATTCCTTTCTCTCGCTTTGGCTAGGCGGTACAGCTGCTTTTCGCCTTTAGGACTATCTAACGAGTGGTACAATTTGTCCTGTGCTGCTGCTCTGGCAATAGCAATTGCTCGCCTTGCCATCTTCTTACATTCCTTATACACATTTCTCTTTGCTTCTTATTTACTCTCCCGTCTATTGTCAACACTTTGCCATTCTTTTAATGCTTTTTCTTTAATCTATCTTGCACTCCTCATTCCACCACCACGTTTATTTATCTATGGCATATTTTCATTTTGATTGCCCTAAACTATGCTTTGCAGCATTCCGTATACATCTGGCCGTATTGTTCCAACATTCATTCGATTAAAACCTTCCATATCCTTCATTTCAATCATTTTATCAATCACACGTTCTTTGATTTTATTTGCGCACGGATTCTTCGGATTATTTTACTGTCTTTGACACAGTTTATTTTATTCCTTTTCACAAGGAAATAATCAATCTGTGTTGCGTGATTTCCACTTCTATAGGTGATTAGATGTTCCACTCTTTTCTGAAACCAGGTGTAGGCGATTGCAAGATCATAAGCCGTAGCTGCTTGTAAAAACGTTTCCCCCTCAGTGTTGCGGCTTCCAAAGCCCCAGGCCCCATGTACTCTTTTATAGCCTCCATTCACTTTTCCCACATGTCCATTAAAATCTCCCCCGATATATATTTCTTCAGTGTCTGAAATATTAATTAAGACGGAATCAAAATCCTCTCAGAACTTCTCTTTCACTGCATCATCACATCAACTCTGAGGCGCATACACACATATCAAAATGAATACTACGTTTTCAAGCATAACTTTTAGGGTGATTATCCTGTCACTCTTTCTACTAACATCCGTCACACCTGGTTTTAAATTTTTGTCTAGAACTATACCGACACCGTAGTAAAACATATCCTTCCCCAATCTCTAGCCCTTGCACTCTTCCACTTTGTCTCCTGCAAAAACGCTACATGTATCCTTCATTCTTTCATCACCTCTGCTAGTTCCCTACTTTTTCCGGTCATCGTCCCTATATTCCAACTCGCATAGGTACCTCAATCTCACATACCTTGGTTTCCCGGACTCGCTTTTTACGTCGCTTATCTCATTTGATACCATAGTCATGCTGCTAAAACGATTTGGCATAGTTTTTACAACCGGCCGCCTGCCTGACGTTAACCCTCCTTGGGAATACTAGGGATACACAATGAGCGCAAAAAAATGGCCCCACAATAGTGCGACTCGTGCGGTACTTTCTCTCACAATCTTATGGTATACGACTCATACATTTTCATGAGCCGTATTGTGAGTAAATCTTGATTGAATCTGTACCTTCTTTATATTGTTGCTCGAAGTTAACGGCCTCCTAGCCTAGTCGGTAGTGAGCCTGCCTATGAAGCAGGAGGTCCCGGGTTCGAATCCTGGTCAGGGCATTTATTTGTGTGTTCATCACGGATATTTGTTCCTGAGTTATGGATGTTTTCTATGTATTTAAGTATTTATCTATATCTATCTATTATATATATCGTCGCCTAGTACCCACAACACAAGCCTTATTGAGCTTACTGTGGGACTAGGTTGATTTGTGTAAGATTGTCCCATAATATTTATTTATTTATTACAGATTAATTACTGAATATTTCCTAAATATGTTGTATATGTTCTTAAATATAATCTTCATTACATTTCAAGATATTTTTAAGAAGCATATTTTTATATTACACCTTCAAATCAATTTAAGAGGCTCCCTGGCGCCAATGACCTTCGATCTGAATCCATTAATTTTTTAATGCTTTTTATAGGTTATAATATTATCAGTAATAGCCTTAAACAATAAAGTATCCTATATTTACTTTAATATTCATTGTCTTGGAGATATTCGACATCAAAGTCGAACAATTTTAGGCCAAAAAGTGGTTTTCTGGTCATAACTTTTGTGTTAATCAGTTTTAAAATTAAAATCCCTTTTCAGTTTTTAGAGACGTCTAAGAAGAACCCTAATATGTAGATTTAGTATATGTAAGATTTTTTACAGCATTCGAATATCGATAATTTATGGAATAACTCAAAAATCGCTCAAATAATTCAATAGTTTTCATTCCTCACGTTCTTGAATTTTCCCATATTCAAAAGTTAGAAGGATTTTTGGAGCCATTATATCCGCGAAAGTTTCAATCGGGACGCGATGACCGTTTTTTTAAATTGATTAAATCTCTGCCGTTCCTCCAACGGAGAGGCAGCTGACCTTCACGAGGCTTCATTAAACATCACCCTTAACCACTTGACTTATGGTCTATATAGACCAGAGATATAGACTTATTACTTAAGCCTACTAGGTATGGTATTATACATTATTTTTAACACGCTTTTATTAGGTCGACCTGTATGTAACTAACTATGTAATGGAATCTAAGGTAACTAATTTAACCATCTTCCAAGGGTCGTAGCGTAATGAAAATTGGCAGCTGTATGTAGTTCTGATGACAATACAATAATATGGTACTGTCGAACTAATCTGATGATGGAGCCGGAAAATATAAACTGGAACTTCATGATGGAAAATCGTATCATAGCTGTTTTGGATTTCTTAGAAAAGTCTTGTAATGAACTTTGACCACGATTAGGTTTCAAGGTCTGATAATGAAGCCGGAAGATAGGCAACTTAGGGTAGACTTTCTTGTTAACAAATACTAATACTAACTTCCTGGCCGAAACTGCATGAGGTCTTTCCTGTTCCAGTGCGCCACGCTTTTACAATCAAATATTATAATCAACTTGAACGATCCATAATTTATTTTTTGTTTTTACGTGCATTTATAAAAGCGTGTTTTTTTAGTGTAGTTATGGCCTGTTTCTCAATCTCCAGTTAAAGCATATCTGTCAGATAAATGTTTGCTGTCCTTTTCTTTTATATGACTGGAGAAATGGATAGCAATAATTTTAACTGGCAGATAAGTTTATCTGGAGATTGTGAAACAGGCCCATAAACTATTAAGGTTACTTGAAAGATCTGTAAATAAGAAAACATGCATACCTATAGTTTTCTAGTCTAGACATAAATTTCGATTTTACATGTCAAAACCTTTTAAGCAATTATCTTTAATACCAGATACCAGAGAATAAATACGTTTCTAGAAAATATAATTCGTCAGGTGACAACCAAAACTCAGTAATTGCAATAAAAGCTAACTTGTTTTGTTACTAATATGGTTAATTACAGCTATAAACTTGTGGTAGTAATTATCGAGTTTTGGGTGTTACCCGATTAATGTAAGCAATTATCTTTAATACCCGAATTACCTGATAATGAAAACGCTTCTAGAAAGTATAATATATTATTTAAATTTCTAATAGCTTTTTTTCTCTTGTTCCTTCAGCGGTGAACACAGTGAATCCTCCTTTTTGTAAAGGGTAGGCAACGCGCATGTGACACCTCTGGAGTTGCAGGCATCCATAGGTTACGGTAGCTGCTTACCATCAGGCGGGCCGTATGCTTGTTTGCAACCGTCGTGGTATATAATAAACGTTTTATTTGCTGACGCTACCTACCAAATTAGGCACCTAGCGCTGATTCCCGAGACTTACAACCTGTTCAAGATAAGTAAATCTTTTTTACCATTATAACTGTGCACAATCGGAGGTCACACCTTTACATTAGGTTTTTTGAGTCGTGCGCGAGGTAGGCGATGGAAATGAAAGTACTAAGACCACAGGGATCATTCGCCGTTTCTGTGTAGTGAAATATAACCTTCGCTTACAATGCGTCTCTTTTGACAAACCATTCTTGCATTACAAAGAGAAACCTCTAGATCCGTAACAACTACGTGTAATCATAGATGCCTTTATACTGGTTTTTGAGACGATCGTTCGTTACCTATTTCGTTGGACACGGGAATATTCTATTAGAGCACCAGAAGTTTAGAACTAGAGATTTATTTATATTTAAAAAATATAGTATGCTATTGACTTGACATTGGATTTTCTATCTCGGTCCATCTCGCCCGCTTCTATATTGATGCGACAAGGACTTACTACGATTAATATCAATTCAATATTATTATTTTTTCAAACCGAAATGACTCTCTTTTCACTTCTATGCGCCATTGTTAGAAATATGACGATCTTGCCTACACTACTGTAAATTATATTAGTTGGTCTCTGTCACACTTTGTGCAATGCACAAAATATGGAAATCTCGCTTACACGCCCGTGTTAGTATATTGGTGTACCTGATGTACATGTAAAGTGTGTAAGCATTTACAAGTGTGTGGGTCCCGGAACACATTTCAGTTTTGTCACCTATGAACGTCAGGTATCTTCCTCTTTTTACTTTAATCAAAGCATGTAATAAGTCCTTGGTTCACGCTGCAGGGTATCATCTACAATTTCATTAAAACAAATACAAAAACTCGGTGTATCATATACTTTTCTGTCTTGTTTATATGTATATAATTGCTTGTTTGCCACCGTCGTGGTATAAAAAAAAAAAAAAATATATATAATTGCGTTCTTTTTTTTGATGGAAGCGGGATTTTGGATGAACTTGGTTCTAATTTTAATTCTTGCATGGCCACAATAATCCGTAATCCGAGGCAATATCCTTTCATAATTCAATTTAACACGGGATCCCTTTGTTTCCCATAAACTTATTGTTTAGACTTTCGATAGCCACAAATTGATATCCATATAATTTATGGGCATAAACATCAATAGTCATAATTTTTGTAAAGCATAACGTTTCATAGTTCTAATAATAATAAGATCTATAATATTAAACACTATAATCGCAAAAGGCATTAAATTGATGACTATAACATTCGAAGGTCTATCAATAATTATTCAGAAATATTTTAAGGCATATATTTTATAGGACTAATAGTCGTTAGTAATTTTAATGTCATCCCTTTGTTTCCCATAAAATTATTGTTTCGAATTTCGATACTCATAAAATGATATCAATTATGATTTATGGACATATAAACATCATTAGTCTTTATTTGCCAGAAGTGGGTTAGGTTAGACCTGCGACCCCCAAGAAAACGAACTGTTGCCAGAAGTGGGTTAGGTTAGGTTAGAACAGCGACCCCCAAGAAAACGAACTGTTGCTAGAAGTGGGTTAGGTTAGGTTAGAACTGTGACCCCTAAGAAAACAAACTGTTGTCAGAAGTGGGTTAGGTTAGGTTAGAAATGCGACCCCCAATTAAAACGAACTGTTTCCAGAAGTGGGTTAGGTTAGGTTAGAACTGCGACCCCCAAGAAAATGATTCTGATGATCTTATTTGTCGATCTTATTATCTTATGATGGCTAACGTAATGGACTATAAAAAATCGGAACTTAAAGTTTGTGGAAACCAATATACACCCCTAGTTATCATAGTAATCTGCGATTAAAGAACTTAATATAATTATTAGAAGCAAGTTTATTGCCTTCAACAATATGTAATGGATACCATCTGGACTTTAAATATTATGAGTAACAGATTTTATGACTAACAATAATGATGACCTGCAAAAATCGGACCAGCAATTAAAAGCTTGTCCCAGAAAAAAATCTCGTTTATTAGTTAGTATGAAATAATGTAAGCAATAAAAAGTTACCAAATTTTTGACAACAGTTTATTAGAAATGTAGTAAACAAAACGTATTTTTGTTATGTTTTTGTTCTATTGTTTATTCATCCAGAAACTTCGTAATTTTCTTTTGATACCTGCCATCGGTTTTGTACATCAGTGTCTGTGATTAGTTTTGAAGCTGCATTCCATTTTCGCTTGAAGTTTTCAACTGATGTGGCGTTAGTTTAATGTTTAAAGAGCTTCTGCTTCATACGAGCCCAATATTTTTCTATAGGTCGTAATTCAGGACAGTTAGGAGGATTTTGGTATTTTTCCACAAATTCGACATTATTGGCTTTGTACCATTTTATCACATTTTTAAAATAGTGGCACGTGGCCAGATCAGGCCAAACCAGAACTGGCTTCTTGTGTCGCTTAAAAAACGGCAATAATCGCTTTTCCATGCACTCTTTAAGGTATATATCGCCTTTCATAGTTCCTTTAGCAAAGTATGGAGTGCTGCGTTTACCGCAAGAACAGATCGCTTGCCACACAAGAACCTTCTTCGCAAATTTATCCGTTTTTATGACATTGTACTCGTCATTGATAGTTTTTCTATCGGTCCCCGAATAAAAATGATGTCCCAGCAGTGATTTAAAATCAAGCTTGCAATATGTTTCGTCATCCATCACAATACAGTATTTTTTTGTCGTTAATTTTGAATACAGTTTTCTTGATCTCGTTTTAGCGTCAGTTTCTTGTTTCGAATTTCTATTAGGCACTTTAGTTTGTTTGAAAGTCTTAATAGAATTATTTTTCTTTACTCGTTGCACAGTGGAACGTTTTAAACTTTTTAGCTAAATCTCTTACAGATGATGTAGGTTTTTTCAGCAAAGCAGCTATGATACTCTTCTCAATATTTTTCTTAACAAACCCGGTCTTCCGACCACTTCCAGGACGCCGTCGAATACCGCCAGTCTCTGTGAATTGTTTTAGGACCCTTTACACAGTTCTAACAGACGTGTTTAGCTCCATTGCCACTTTTTTCGTGAAAATGCCTTAGTATTGGACATATTTGTACAATATTTTCTCATGAAGTTTTTCTTTTGGAGACGAGATCTTTGAAAATGTGACTGTGACACATTTTTTTTAATATTAAATAAAGAACCGAGATGCATTAACATATAACCAGCCAGTTACAACCATTTTCATTGAAACCAGATATACCAACGCTGCGTAAACTAACGACATTTTTTACTGGGACAAGCTTTAGATTGTTAAATTTTATGACTATTGAAAATATGACTAATAAAAATTATGATTGAAAACGTTATGGACTGAAAAAAAGGGAGTAAAATTTATGGGAACCGATAGAGACCAATTTAACACTTCTACGAGTAATAACAACAGAACGTTATGATATTTATGTAAAATACCCTACCCACTTTTAATAGTATTTTATGCAACAGTTGTATAAGAGGGGTCAAAAAAGGTGAGTGGCGTGGGTAACAATTTGAGCCGTAGGCGCAGCTGAAGGCGAAAATTGTTAAGAAAAACGCCACGAACATTTTTTGACCTACTTATACGACGTTGCATACAATACTTTTTCTACGACTACACATAGTTTTACAAAAAATGCGAAATTGAACACTTCATGGATATTACAGTTATTTTGTCAACATAACCAACAATAATTTAAGTTTCACCTTTTAAACCACTGTATTTCAAGAATACTAACACAAACACACACCGTCGTTATTAAATCAAAGAGTGACAGAGATTAGTAAAAATATATTATTTTCAAAGTTTGCAGTTTGCCATCACAAACGAATGGCAAACGTAAGAACTACAAAGTATGTCTGTGGTTCTTTTCATTTTTTCTTTTTTAATGTTTTTTTTTCTAAAAACGCTGCGTTTATTTAGATTTCTTAGGTTGGCAGTAATGTATTTTCTTCTAAAGTCCTGACTGCACGCGATTCTGTTTTGGTACTTTTATTTAACAGTTGTTTTTTTTTGGGGAATAGACTAGATAGACTTTTCCTCGAGTATATTATCTATGTGTTTCTTCGAGTATATAGATGATGATGAATGTATAAATGATAGATCAGAACAGGAGTAGAAAAAAAAAATTGTTGGGTTCACAGGGCACCTCTGTTAGCAGTTGCATTATATCACATAATGACCCTGGTCTTTATGAAGAATAGACTAGATAGACTTTTTTGAAATTGCATAAGACATGCTTTTTTATTCGTTTGCGGGACCATATAATTGACAGATAAAAGTACCGGAGTAGAAAAATTAATAAAATGATTCTTGGATGAATGAATTCTTGATATTTTGCATAGCTATATTTTAAATTTTTAAAATACATATTCAACTAAATATTAATTGATGATGTTAAACAATTTAATGCTGGTTAGATATTATTATCATTGTCTTTCTAAGAACTTTTTGAGGCTCCAAATCTGAAGCGCCATCTGAACGAGAGCAAACCAATCTTACCATATAATGTAGGACAGAGAGTACAGCGCCATCTAGTAATTGATAGCGTAACTATTACTACGGTAACTTTGGTTTGCTCTCGTTCAGATTGTGTTGCAGACTTGGAGCCTCAAACATTTCTTAGACTGTGTTGCTCTATTAAATATATACTCACTGTTACAATTATGGATTCTACCTTAGGTAGGTACGTAGAATTATACTAGGCCTACTATCAATGAAATCTAGAATTTTATACAGTATTTAATAAGAGCCTGTAGACCTCGTTGTCCACACAGGTGCTGGGCTGCCTAGAATGGGGTTGGCCGAGTCCGACAGTTCCTAGACAATAGTGGACCTACACGATTTTTTGGTAATTCAATGAATCGATAAGCAATAGCTTTTATTTGATAGGTTTGTTTTCCTTCGACCGAAGTTAAGAATTCAGAACGCGAGTCAAATTAATATGAATCTCTTTAATATAATAAAAAAGATTGAATTGTCTGAGCTCTGTCTTCGGGGAATTTACTTTACAAAGAAAATGTATTTAATTTTTCTCTTTTAAAAACGTTATTATTATTATTATGTATTCCTAAAAGTGTCATGCCTTAATCTTTTTAAATTTATTTATTTTTGAAGCGATGTAATTTTTTAATAAATTAAAATTTTCCTTAATTAAATTCAGCGTCTTTGTAAGAATTATGTAACTCCTACCCCAAACCAACTCCAAACCCCATTTATACTACTAGAATTTTGTAGCAATTCCCTAAAAACAAAGTACTTCATACAATTATTATTCCTTGATTACGGAATTATACTTACGGGATTTTAGCTGTCTATGTTTAATTTTATTTTTAGTTAGTAGGTATTTTTTTGTTCAATTCAATTACCAATAACGGGAGAGCGGTGCCTCTTAACACTATAATAACAATAATTTTAACCCCCCTACCCTTTTCTAAATATAAAATAATTAAAGCAGGTTTACTTAAACCTTGCTGGCAAAATAATTGGATTCCACGGATACAAGGGAAAAGTATCGTTTCGTTTAGTGTTGCCGTTTCCTTAACTAAATACTCCTTAAATAGGGGATATCTCATAGACTTATCCTAAATTGATACGTTCGCGGTCATAAATATATTTCCAATTCCCTTTTAATCTTAGTTGTCCTATATTTAATAATTTCAGTTTCTTTATCTATTTACTTTCATCATACTTTGTATTTATCATCATCTTTTTACTTTCGTGTCCACGTCGTTATAGGGATACAAACTTCTGCACGGGCAACTCTCCGTGGAGCTGTCACCGGAGGTAAACGTCAAAGCGACTTATCTTTCTTCTGTCTCGTAGGAGACATTCGTTTGTTTTAAAATATTATCACGTTTCATACGTGAGATGACGCCAACATCCGTCGTCTAATGTAGCTGCGATATCAGCGGCTCCCAACCCCACGATGTCGAAATGGAGACTCCAGGCTTCGATACGATAAGCTGGTTCCTTATCCGTCGTGGGGTTTTGGTTTACCTACTACGCCTAGCCTTCGGTCTTAAGATGCTGAGGCGGGCCTACTACATATCTTCTTTTCGGGCGCTGCTGGCGGATGCTGCAGCCCATTTACCCAATCAGACTGGACGGTGCGGAGCTGAGGAAGGGTGGTTCAGCCCACTCGGCAGCCTGACGTTGTAGTTATAGGTTCACGTCCCGTTCAGGTCAGAAATACCCAATCTACATAGATAAGTACATACTTACATAGGCTGCTATTTATATATCCGGAAACCGGGATTACAATCTTCTTAAATAGCATATTTGACCTCCATGGTAAAATTTGAACTTTTTTAAGTACTGGCCGGTATATTTTTTCTTTCTTATTAACGCTCGTGTTTTGTTTTTGACGGGTTTTAAATGTCATCTCGCAGCAAGAATGGAACTCACTCGTGAAAATATTCGTGCTATGATTTATTATGATTTTCGGCGTGGTTTAACGCAACAACAGTGCATAGATCAACTAACTTCAACTTTTGGTGATGAAGCCCCATCTAAAACTACTGTGTATCACTGGTTTAGTTAGTTCAATCGTGGACGTAGTATGCTTACGGACGAAGTTAAGGCAGGTCGCCCGAAATCGGTCGTTGTACAACAAAATATCGAGGCTGTGCGAAAACTTATAATGGACGACCGACATGTTACGTACCGCGAGATAGAGGCGACTCTGGTTATTTCTATGACCAGCATTAATAGCATATTACATAATTATTTGGCTGTAAAAAAAATTTGTTCGCGTTGGATACCCCACAACTTAACAAAAGAGCAAAAAGATGCTCGCGTCGAATGGTGCAATAAAATGTTAAAAAAATATAACCGTGGTGACTCAAAAGCCGTTTATAACATCTATACAGGTGACGAATCCTGGATCTATGCATACGATCCCGAAACGAAGCAACAATCAACGGTATGGGTGTTTCAAAATGAGCCGAACCCTACGAAAGTTACTCGTGCAAAAAGTACATTGAAACAAATGGTGGCCTGCTTCTTCGGTATTAATGGCCATGTAGCTACAGTGCCACTAGAAAACCGTAGAACGGTTAATTCAGAGTGGTACATGACCATTTGCTTACCGGAAGTATTTGAACAAATTCGTAAAACTAACCAGCGACGAAGAATCATTCTTCATCATGACAATGCCAGCTGTCATACGTCACGCGAAACAACTCTATTTTTGGAGGGTTAAAATGTGGAATTAACGGGTCATCCGCCGTACAGCCCTGACTTGGCACCCAACGATTTTTATTTATTTCCAAATATAAAGAATAAATTACGCGGTCAACGATTTTCGACCGCTGAAGATGCTGTCGACGCATTCAAACAACACGTTATGGAGGTACCTCAGGCGGAGTGGCAGAAGTGCTTTAAAAATTGGTTCACGCGAATGCAAAAGTGCATAGATCATCAAAGGGAATACTTTGAAAAACAATAAAACCATTTTCAGCCGTGTACGTTTGTTTGTTTTTTTGTTTCCGGATATATAAGTAGCAACCGCGCCCAATACCTAGTTTATTACCGTAGTCCGGTGGTCTAAGTTTCAAATCCGTCCATACAAATATTTGGTTCCAGCCTACGCCCTGATCTCATGCCTACCTAGTTACTTAAGAGCTAGCCTTATATTAATTAAGAAACTTACTTTACCTACACACTTAAATGTTACTGAGAGTGAAGCGTGGAAAGTTAATAATATATAATATTTAAATGTATGTGGTCCGTTTTCTTCCATGGTTCATCACAGATACCCTTCCCCTTTTTTTTAAATACGTAACAGTGCTCGCCCATACGTGTGGCTTGGGATTAAAAGCTTGTGTGACATTGTAATTTTGTACTTTAAAAATACAAATTGTGAACATGAGAGGATGGGCTTAGACCACCATGCTTTATTAGTTGTGTACTTACTGTTCGGAGTAAATAGCATTTTACATTATATTTCATATTGCTATAGTTCATTTTCACTTACTTTGATTCCCGTTATAAGGAGTTTATTCTTAAAATTATGTTTTTACTTACCATGTGCTACTGGAGTTGAGGTTATGACTGATACATAGTTAAATACTTATCTAAACAAATACCTACTTAAATAGTCTACCTTGTGTACAGTGGGGCGCTATTGTTTGTAATATTATTGAGTTTTGCATTACCTTAAATAACTTAAAAATTGCATTCATTTTGTAAAGTGACCTTTGAACCTTGCAGTGAAATATTAGGCCTGGTACACACTTCATTACTAGTTTAAAATAGTTTTCCTAATACTAAATTCTCTTTTTATATGTGATATTCTGGTGTTACATCAAATTTAACTATTATGAATGTGATAGGGCTGTGTACTGAAGTACAGTCAGCATCAAAAATGTATTACCTACTGTGACTTTTTCAATATTTTAAAATTTTGTTTATTATCGCAGACCTGTTGTCCTTATAATGTTGTATGCTTAAAAGAAGGTGAAATATTTAACTTGAATTTATTACCCACTGGAAATTAGTGTGTATGGAGTTACTACTTAGAGTGAATGCGCCTGATGGCTGACCTTTTTGAAACCTTAATTTTTTTTACTTGATAACTTTTGTTATTGCTATTATTGTATGAGGAGTTTATCTACTGAGGTTGTTCAAGTACAAAGTTTTCTTTTGATAACTTAAATATTTACATATGAAAATCAATTACTATTGTGGTCACGCCTTTCTTTTGTTAAAATGTTGCTCCTTTGGGCATACTATATATAAAATTACTAGGGACTTTGTCTCGTTAAAGCTGTAAAGAGCCTAGGCTGGGAATTATCGTTTTATAAACTACTTTTTAATTGATTAACTCGACTACCGCCTTTATGTCTTCTTTTAGCATTTTACCTTTAGACTCTGGTGCATATTTTTGCAGGTAGGACATCATTTTTTTTTCTTACATTACCTTAAATTTGTTCTAGTGGATTATACTTGTTCAGATGGGAGAAATTAATAATTTTTATTATTACCTAAAGTTATCTCGACTCATCATCGAGTTTTCCTTAATTATTACTAGTCACTTACTAAATAGTGTTAGAAGTACTTATTATTACTTACAGCTATCTCGACTTTTCATCGAGTTTACTTTTTTATTGTTAGTTAGTTGGAATTGGAAGTACCTAGTGTTACCTTTTCAGTTTTATACTGCTGCTGCTGGTAATTGTTTTCTGCGTTTTGTTAAGATGGGAGTTTATTGTTGTTACGTGGGAATTATACCTAACTTGTCGATCGCATTCGGGGTAAACTCGTTAACTGACCGAATGCGTGGTATTTGTTACATGTTTGGAGTGGGTGGAGAGGGCGTTTTAAACCCTCTTCACGTGGTTATTGTGGAGTAGGCGTTTTAAATCTACTTCACATCTTCACTTTTCTGTTTCGGGCCATGGTGGATTTAAACACATGTTCCCTTAATAGTTAGTGTCGTACTTTAGTGCTTTGCGGTAGTGGCCCTAAAACCCTATTCGTGAACACTAGTCCTGTAGTTGGTGGATGTCTTGTGGTAGTTGCCTTAAAGCACTATTCGCAAGCACCGAGTGTTGTCTGTCGTTCTATGGTGCTCGCTTCAGACGCGAACGGGTTGGCGCTTGTGCTGACTGTAGTGGCGTACCGTGTTGTCTTGTAATGTATTTTAAAGACTTGTCGTCGCTCAGACGCAGTCTGATACGTCGCGTTTTTTGTTTAATGTTATTCGGATATCGTAGCGTCCAGACCTTTGTCGAAATAGACACGGCCTGATAACGCACTATGTTTAAATCTATTGTTCTTGTCTAGCAGCAGTACGTTTTCTATTTAGTAGTTAGAATTTAGTTTATATTGTGCGTGGGTTCGATTGGGTGGATATCTCTTTTGGCTGGTGGAGAATTTAATTTAGTTTTTTTTACTAGATGTTGGTGAATGTAGCGAGCTGGGGACCAGCTCAAAATTTTGCCTGTGTCAAAATTTTACTAGAGAAGGGAGGCACTGTAACAACAATAATTTTAACCCCCCTACCCTTTTCTAAATATAAAATAATTAAAGCTGGTTTACTTAAACCTTGCTGGTAAAATAATTGGATTCCACGGGTACAAGGGAAAAGTATCGTTTCGTTTAGTGTTGCCGTTTCCTTAACTAAATACTCTTTAAATAGGGCATATCTAAATTGATGCGTTCGCGGTCATAAATATATTTCTAATTCCCTTTTAATCTTAGTCTTTTTTTTTCATTACATTTTTAGTTTTTATTAATAATTATTTCAAAGTTAAAGAAATAGAAAACGATTATATAGAAGTTACATAGAATGCATTTATAAAACAAGAGAGAATTACATTACAATACCTTAAAATTATTCTTATTAAATACTTGTATTAAAACTAAATTAAAAACTAACTTACAACTAACAAACAAGGTCCCCCAGATCTATCCCCCTGCGGAAGGGTGCCCATAATGCTGGGGCTACATTTCCTCGCTGAATCGCGATGCCGATTCTCTGCGCAAGAAATGAGCCAGCTCTAGGGTCTCTAGTGGAGTCGAGGAGCTTCTTTTGGAGCTCCTTAAATAACCTATGGGCATCCTGACACCACGGTCCCAGAGTCTCAACAGCAAGGAATCTTAGTTGTCCTATATTTAATAATTTCAGTTTATTATAATCATCTTTTTACTTTCGTGTCCACGTCGTTATAGGGATACAAACTTCTGCACTGGCAACTCTCCGTGGAGCTGTCACCGGCCGTAAACGTCAAAGCGACTTATCTTTCTTCTGTCTCGTAGGAGACATTCGTTTGTTTTAAAATATTATCACGTTTCATACGTGAGATGACGCCAACATCTGTCGTCTAATGTAGCTGCGATATCAGCGGCTCCCAACCCCACGATGTCGAAATGGAGACTCCAGGCTTCGATACGATAAGCTGGTTCCTTATCCGTCGTGGGGTTGTGGTTTACCTACTACGCCTAGCCTTCGGTCTTAAGATGCTGAGGCGGGCCTACTACATACTTATCTTCTTCTCGGGCGCTGCTGGCGGATGCTGCAGCCCATTTACCCAATCTGGACGGTGCGGAGCTGAGGAAGGGTGGTTCAGCCCACCTCGGCAGCCTGACGTTGTGGTTATAGGTTCACGTCCCGTTCAGGTCAGAAATACCCAATCTATGTACTTAAACGGCGCCCAATACCTGGTTTATTACTGTAGTCCGGTGGTCTAAGTTTCAAATCCGTCCATACAAATATTTGGTTCCAGCCTACGCCCTGATCTCATGCCTACCTAGTTACTTAAGAGCTAGCCTTATATTAATTAAGAAACTTACTTTACCTACACACTTAAATGTTACTGAAAGTAAAGCGTGGAAAGTTAATAATATATAATATTTAAATGTATGTTGTTAGTTTTCTTCCATGGTTCATCACAGATACCCTTCCCCTTTTTTTTAAATACGTAACAACACATTGTCGAAATTCCTTCAGGTTCACCGAAGAAGTGTTAAGTTTGGTATCACGCATAATAGGCCAAGCAAATAAGATGTAAAAAAAGTGTTTTGAAAAATTAATTCCCAGGAGGCTGGAAATCGCTTTAATACCTTCATGTGATCCTAAATACATGTAATCCGAGTTTGCCGAATCCTAAGAAGTGTGCATAACTTTTTAGCGAAATTTTTGCTCTTCGTCAAGTTTTTGCTTGTAGCTCGAACAGTACGTCTGACGGAAAATGATATGTATATCAGTATTAAAGAGGGTTAAATTATGCGTCGAATGAGTAACTTAACTTCTAATTCGGTTCAGCGGTACAGCCGAAATCAAAAGTTATAAACCGGGAAAATATCTCATTTAATTGAAAAACTCTTACTTTGACTGCCATACCACATATATTTGAAACAGATGACTCCTGTTGAAAAACCTATAGAATAAAAGTTGTAGAGAATACAATTTCACGTTATATCGACATTTCAATTTTCAAGTAGAGTCATTTTGAAAGACTAAATTTGGCATGAATTGAAAATCAGTTTTTTCTAAATCCTTCTGAGTTGCATATTTTCCATAAAATATGAGGTGTGAGGCGTACATTTAATGCATTGTTACCACTAAAAACATTTAATTGCATATTTATAAAACGTATCTAATCAGAAAACTATTTATACTGTCACGTAGCGCCGTCTAGTAAGAGCCGGTGGAACTATGTGATTAATTATTTTATTTTATGATAGTATTAATTTGTAATTATTAAAGAACATTTTATTTCGATATTACTAAAATAAAATAATTATATTATTATTATATAATACAAAATCTCGTTCCGTTTTATTGTGTAATAAAACCTACATGTTTAGTTTGAAGCTAGCTGGCAACAATGGATTGAAGCGAAAATATTCGAAATACAAATGACAAAAAAAAAGAAAATGGAAAAAAGAAAAGAAGATGGATAGAAGAGAAAAACGTAAACTGGATTCTATCAAATATATTAGAAAATAAAAACATTTTGTATCTTTAATGATTTACTTAAGCTACTAAGCTTGTGTTGCACATCGCTGCTGTTTGTTTCAGCTGATTTGTCAAGCCAGTTAAGAAAATGGTTTTCCTTTGCGAGAAGTCTTTGTAAAAGGAAGAATTCGGTCCCCGAGCGGGGCAAGGTTTTTTTGGATGACTTCTCTAACGGAGATTCGAGGCCTGGAAGGTCTTCGCTACGAGTTCCAAATGCTTAGTGTATGTTGCTACTGATTTTCCCGTCATTCGCCTCAAACGACTGGGGGAAATGCAGTTGAAATTTATGTTTTGTCTTCAGTGACAGGTACGTGTTGGCCCTTAAGTTTGCAGTAGTCTTGGACCTGTAGGTATCCTTCTAACGTTACCATTGCTTTTTAAAATGATTTGAATATCATAATAAAGGATGAGGTCTGATGGACAGTTTTGTTTGACATATTTAATGCACAGGTTCTAATACATATTATTTAATATCTTCAAATAAACTTAATTTAATTTAACAATGATGGTGGTTTATCCTATAATGTAAAACTAGACATTAACGAACCAGTAGCTCTCCGGATAACAGCTGAGCTAGTTGTTAGTATATTTTACGGTGTATTAGCAGACTGAAAGAAGTAATAAATAATTACCAAGTGGAGACTGTGTTTCTTTCATTTATTTATACCCCTTAGTATTATGTAACCAGACGGGATCATTAATATAGGTTTTTTTTAAATATAGGTTACATAATTGGTGCCCAAATGGAATCTTACTTTTACAAGTGCATTTATTGGATAAACTATCAATTTTGTGCATTAAACTGCCAAACAAGACTCTTTTTCTAGGTGACTTACTATATTGTAGATTTGTAGACAGGGCCAACACCGTAGAAAACTAAAATTGTGTATATATAAACCAATTGTTGTCAATGAATGTCTTTATGATTCTATGTACAGGATAAAGTATTTTTTTTGTAAAGGTATTTTGGTGAGATAAAAGTTTTTTGGTAGGTATATGCTATGCTTGTGAACCGCTGCACAAATTTCATTTAGATATTGTGATCTCATTTGTGTTTAGTATAAAATCTGACTGAAATCTGTAAATGCAACAAACTGAATATTGAAATTGCATTAAAGTATAATTCATACAGACAAATAATATATTTTGTGAAGTTTAAACCACCAATTTTACAAATAGTCAATAATATTACCATTCCTTCCTATTCCTTATGTCCTTGGTGAGATCAGCTTGAGTAAAATAATACTGGAATTATTGCTTTACTAGCTAGCATTTAATAATATACATAATTAGTGGTGTACAGTTTAGGTAAACTTTTCAATATGGATAAGAGGGAAATTTCAGTAAATACTTTGTCCAAGGAGGAACTCATTTATGAAGTTGAAATTAGGTCCGAATCTCCGGAAGTTAAAGTGGATTTGCTTGAAAAACAACTAAAAAGCTTGTTAAAAGACTGTCCATCCGATTCTATAGTAGAAACAGAACGTGACCTGGCAAGTGAATCTAAAATAATTGCAGCTAAATTATTAGTTTTGGATAAATTATGGAAAAAATTTGAACAAACAAAAGAAAATTACACTTTTATTAAAGCAAAAGCCTTGGCTTATCACTTATTTCACAGAATTTCGAGGGTTCGTCCAGAGGATACTGGTACACAAACATAAATAACGGCAAGTAAACAAACACTCAGGTAGGCAAGGCGTCTTCTTTGTTAAAAACAGGTGAAGGTTCTTCTGGTAATTTTGTGGAGGGGCTGGTTGTGTCAGAGTCGGATTGCGGTCAGAAAAGTATTTTGAAATGGAATCTCAAGTTCAATGGACACACAGACCCGATGACGTTTTTGAAACAAGTCGATGATTTTCAGCGGGCTGACGGAGTTTTAGATTCCAAGCTTTCAAACTCTGCAGCCAGGTTTTTCTCGGATCAGGCTTTAATTTGGTTCCGTGCAAATAGGAACAAGGTGTCATCTTGGCAGGAGCTTGCGGCTTTATTGTTGAGTGATTTTCAGGATCCAGAGTATGATTGTGTTGTCAAATGAGATTCGTGTCCGTGCCCAAGGAGAAGATGAGCCTATTCATCTTTATTTTGCTATAATGACGGCAATGTTTAATAGGTTAAGTAGTCCTTTATCTGAAAAAGAAAAATTAGATATACTACAAAGAAATATACGTCCGTTTTATACACAACAGTTGGCTATGGTGGATATAAAATATATCGAGGAATTGCAAGAGAAGTGCAGAGTTGTTGAAGTCTCTCGACAACGCTGCTTAAATTTTAAGAAGTCCAACAAGAATACGAGTATTTATTCGGTAATCTCACCTGAATTCTTGTATAAGCCACAAAAGAAATCACAGCCTGTAGCTTCGGTAGTTACTTCTTTTAATCATCCTGGTTCATCAAATAGTAATAATGAATCTAATAAAAAGGAATTTGTACAAAAACAACCGTCAAATAAAACATTGAATGAACCACAAACAATGACGTCTAGCGGAGGTGAGGGTGAGGTACGTTCCAAAACAAAGAAAGTTTGTTATAAGTGTGGAAAATCCAATCATAATTTTAAGAAATGTATTCAAAGTGGTTGTTTCAAGTGCGGAAAGGATGACCATTTTAAAGCGGATTGTCCTGAAATAAAGATCAAGGACCAAAAAAACTAGTGAACGACTGTGACATAAGTACCCAAAACAAGCAGGTTTTGGACGCGATTAAAAAATATCATAGCTATGGATCAATTTCCAGTCTTATTTGCTACAAATGGGGAAGATATTAGGCCTTATTTTCAAGTTGGTGTGGGGAAGCTTAAAATAATAGGATTATTATATTCCGGAGCTTGCATTTCTCTGCTTGGAAATTATTCTCACACTTAGTTTGAAAAAATCGGATTTACCTTGGTTACAGAAAATCAAGTTTCTTGCACAGTTGCAGATGGATTTAAGCTAGATTTATTAGGAGTGATGTATTTACCAGTCACCTTTAATAATATAACTCACATAATTAAGTTTCATGTTGTACCATCAATAGTGTCGGATGTAATTTTAGGTTGTGACTTTTGGAAAGCGTTTAGGCTAGCGCCTCAAATTTTTAATAACATTGATTACAGGAATGCCCCTGACACATTTTACAGTTTTCAAATTAATGAAAACCAAATTCATACATTAACATCATTTGATAATTTAATGCCATTTGAAAGGGAATTAGCATTGTCAGTAATTGACAGGTTTGAGGACATCTCCACAGATCGAAAGGGCTTAGGTAGGACAACTTTAATTGAACACGTGATAGACACAGGCGATGCGTTACCAATTAAGGTCAAGCAGTATCATCTTTCACCGGAAAAGAAAGTAGCATTAAATAAAGAATTGGATCGTATGCTTGAGCTTGATGTTGTAACTCCTAGTGAAAGTCCTTGGAATAATCCGGTCATTTTAGTTAAGAAATCAAACGGTGTTTGGAGATTTTCTTTTGGATTCTCGGAAATTGAACTCGGTTACTAAGACTGATTCATATGATATTCCGTATATATCACAAATTTTAGATAGCCTTAAGGAAGCAAGATTCTTGCAGCAAGCATCTTTAGATTTATCAGCAAGTTTTTGGCAGATACCGTTGAATAAGGATTCTTAAGACAAAACGACTTTTAATGTTATTGGGAGGGGAGCCTTCAAATTTAAGGTTATGCCTTTTGGAAATTGCGGAGCGACTGCTAGGCAGCAACGATTAATGGATATGCTGTTTCATCAAAATTTCTGTTCAGACGTAGAAAATGACATATGTCAGTAGGACATTAAATAAAGCTGAGAGAAACTATAGCGCGACATAAAGAGAAGCGTTAGCGGTGATTTTTGCAGTAGAGAAATTTCAGGCATATTTAGGCACAAGGATATTTAAGGTGATCACGGATCATGCATCTTTAAAGTGGTTTCTGAAATTAGAAAATCCGTCTGGCAGATTAGCACGTTGGGGATGTAGATTGTCTCAATTTAACTTTGAGATAGAACATAGGAAGGGCACTGACAATGTAGTCCCCGATGCGTTGTGATCTTGCCGGTTGATGTTATTAACACGATTCCACAGGAGACAGTGGAGGATGAGTGGTATGACAAAATATTTAAAACAGGTCAAGAACATCCGGCGAATGTACAGTCAAGTGCAAAAATAAGTATCGAGAGTAAAGTTTCAAAAACTGATATTGCACATCCCGTATTATTTGCATATTCACTAATTATGTCATATATGTGTCTCTGGAATATCTTCAATAATATGCTCACATAAAAATAATCAATATAATGATATCACCCATCTCTTGATAATCAAGTATTAGTTTATACTTTCAATAACATGGTTTGCATCAAGTTATTACTATACATATAAACATAAAACATTTCAAAAAAATATATGAACAATCGTTTCAAAAATATGGTTATACGAAAGGTTTCAGTATTATTTTACTAGTAGGTATATAGCCTTTTTTATCTGGATCAATTATATAAACGATACTGGCTCAAGAAAATTTCGATTGACGTTTCATGAAAGCAGTACAGATTTGTCATTGTATACATCTGTCTCATGTTTACGACTTATTGTACAGTCAGCGTCAAATACTACGTAGCAGTTAAGATCACCAAATAGTTGGAAACGTCCAGAGTGGTAATTAATATTGACTAAGCCAGAGCGATCGAATTGTTCAGACCATCCACTGTGTACAAATCCACCGAAGCATATATAAGGTACTTTGGTTACATTCAAGCAGCCGTATCTACCTTAACAACAACACCGCCACTGGTAACTAAGCATCCGAAGTATCTTAAATATAGAATACACTAGAAAACTGACCTTTATTTTAAATGACAAGGTTTTAATCTTAATATTTTATCTCGGTCTAATGATACTCCACAATGGATTAGGTAAGGAATTAAATAACATGACAAAACCTGTATGACATTGACTTAAGATTCAATTTAGCTTGACCTATATGGCCTTAGAATACCATTTCTACGCTCGAGCTATGTTCAGTTTCTTCCAAATTTGAATTTTGACAATCACTGAAAAGAGTACCTACCTGTCAGTAATCGTTTCATCTCATTCATTTGGAGCATGACATATACATTATAATTTATAAATGTAATTGACATTTATATAGTATTAAAGAAAGGAGATCGTCAATTCTGGGCCACCTGATATAAACCGTATACAGTTTGTACTGCAATGTAAAATAAATACTCATTTTATTACTAAAGTAGACAAAATATTGCAAAAAAATTAAACGGGAATTAGAAATACTAAATAAATAAACATTATGTTGATTTTTCCGCGATTAAAATACAGCAAGACAAGTCGTTAACGTCCTTATGGCATTGACATAAAGTTTAACTTCACCCTGGCCTGAAACGGGATTGTTTTTTGGTCTGACACTGTCAATGTATAACGATGGTATCAACGATGGTTTGACAGCCGTCTTTGTTTACCGAAATACAGGAACTATAAATACGATCAAAACGTGACTTTTTATTATTTCATCATGATTCCCGTTTTGTTTTCAAGTCCGCTTTTCTACATTATCTTTAAAAATTCGGTACTTTTTTACATTAATATATAAATCATAGGCAACCACGCTTTCAAATATTGTCCTTGTCAGATTCAAGTTTTAAATGCATGATTTTTCAGTTTTCCCATTAGATTTCGCATATTTTTAGGTCAGAACCATTCCTAAACGGTCCTAAATAATCTGGGCCAGATCACCTAACAAAAATTGACGATCTCCTTTATCAAGAAGACGAACTTGAACCCGCATTTTTATTTTGTAAAATATGTGGTAGTCCATGCTGTATAGAATGTCGTTAATGTCGTCAGACAAATAATTGTAATTGTCTCGAATATGTGACAAGTTTAAGTAAATATATTAATTTGAATGAATTATAATTTATACTTTGTGACTTTTTTATATGATTAATTGGTTGTTTTTATTGATTAAAGCGTAATTTTTTGTAAATGCTTTCCGTTTATGTGTTTATAATCTCTGAAACGAGCTCTTCAACACAACAAGGAGAAAATCGTCAGGAAATGAGATAAATTTACTATTTGACTGGCATAGCGGGTGCTATTAATATGTGTAAATGAATGGTTGTTTTGTAGTATTATTGTATACTTGGGGTGCTTGCTAGGAAACCAGTGACGTTGTTGTTGTTACGATATAATTGCTTTTCGAATGCTCTCAAGTATTCGGCGATGTGCATGTCTCGGTATATTTGTACAGAATGGAAGGTATGAACAATTAGATTACTGAGACTGATTTCAAGTTAATGACACTTTTGGATGTGACGAACTGGATTGCAGCGGAAGATCAGTATGTGATTCCGTATGGGCTACAATAAACTTCTCGAATATGTAAGGATTTAATTTTAGCTACGGAATTTTAAAATTGCTGGCGTCAAGAACTTGTGCGGTGTTAGAGTAATAAGAATAGGGCGACTGACTAAAATATACATTCTGAAACAGTTATTCTTAACTTAAATTCTGAAATCTAGGTTTTTGACTTTAATTGATAGACCGACATTATATATGTATATAGTTGCTGGGACACTAAGGGTTAAAACGAAAATTTTGCAAATATAAGCTAAATGCGATAATAGGTTTCTAAAAAATCCTCTCATAAATAACTTACGAAGTTCTTATTATGTATAGTCAGCATCAAAAGTAGCTTTGTGTTTGAAATTTCAAAATGTCAGTTACTTATGAAATTGCCAGAATTCTCCGACAGGTGTAAATTTAGTCAGGCTTTTTAGGCAATTTCAAACGCCAAGGTATCCTTGATGCTGATTTTACACTTATATTTTGCACAGGACAGTACCTAAGTGGGCATATTACAAAATGAAAGATTTGTTTTCTTTATAATTAAAATATTTATTGCTTAAATTACTGTTTGTACAATAACAATATTTAAAGTCCGCCTATATAGGTAATGGGAACTATCTAGTAACGTGTGTAACCACCCTCGTTGTCAATCACAGACTGCAAACGGTTTCTCATGGAAAGCACCATATTTTCACAAACGTCACTCCCAATAAAACTGTCCCAGATATTTTGAACGTGTGTTTTTAAATTATGTTAGGTTCTAACTTCCGATGGATCCCAAGCCTGTACCATCAAACCCCATAGATTCTCTATGGGGTTCAAGTCAGGAGATTTTGGTGGTAATTTTATCAAGTTTAAGTTATCTTAACCTTCTATCCACGATTGTACTACAATTGAATTATGGACAGAACTATTGTCTTGAATGAAAGTTATTGGTCCACTACCGAATACCACTGTCGCTGTTGGAACAAGCACGTTTTTTAAAATATCTTTATAATCCACACCTCTCATTCTACCAGACACTTCCACCAGTTCGCCAGGTCCGCTAGCTGACATCCAGCCCCAGTACCCAACTGATATTCTTCCGCTTCTACGATTAGGAATAACGTTTCTTTCGTCATATCGTGTACCTTTTTCTCTCCATAAATAGAGGCGGCCATCTTTTGCAGAGGTAAACACTTTCTCATCCATGAAAATTACGTTTTCAAAATTATAATTCAAATATTTGTTAGCGAAATTCTTACGCAATCTTTTGTGCCTGTCGGTCAGTATTGGTTTCTTGGCCGGAATGCGACATCGGATGCCAGCGGCATGTAGTCGACGGCGGACAGTGTGTGTCGACAAACCATAGCGAATAGCATATGTCGAAGTGGTGACAAAACGGCGATACTGGACGTCTTCTATCAGAAGACGATCTTGTGCAGTAGTCGTTTTCCTCGGCCTGTCAGTGGAAACATGGTTTACGATTCTTCCTTCCTCTTCCCACCTCTGTACCCACAACTTCGCCGTCTTCCATGAAATACCTAATTCGTCTGATATGTCCTGAATTGAAGCACCTTCTTCTCTCAACGCAACGATACGATGTTTAGTATGATTGTCTATACGTGACATTTTGTTATCATAACAGGTTTAATATACGATTTTAATAAAGCCCAAGATAAGATTAAATTGCACTCAGGAATATAGTTTCTCTAGTTTATTCTATTAACAATAAGCAAAACTGTCAGGAAGAAACAAAAGTTTCTAGTTTCTGACTGAAATTGTTTTTAATTGTTGACAGATGCTAAATAAAAACTTGTAACGAAATAGTTTTGATTACTTTTGACAGAACATCTTATTGCTAACTTAGTTATCCATGTACTAATTTTGCAAAGTTTAGGAAGATATATTAACGATCAGATGTATAGCCTTTTTATTTAATTGTTTTCACTAGTACGTATTTTTGATATTGATTTATAAATACGTAGCATTACACCGTTGTGTCAATATCAATTATTGAGATATTATTTAAATGCATATTTTTAAATTATTAACAAAGACATATTAATGATGAGATAATAAAACATATATTTCATGAACACTTTACTAAGATCGTAATATTGCAGTACTTTTGTAAATACTTATTTATACACTTGACTGTACCAAATTTTCAAATCAGACAGCAAAAATTGTACCGATGCAGCAAAAGTAAATATAGCTTAACATCAGAGTTCGATTGGAAAGAAGTGGTAAGAAAAGAACACAGACGGAAAATAATCGAAGAATTTCATTCTATGCCAACCGCAGGACACCTAGGTGTATTTAAAACCCATAGAAGGATATGCTTACGGTTTTATTGGCCAAGAATGTTTAACGAAATTCAAGAATATATCAAGGACTGTACTACTTGCTCGGCTTATAAGCACTCCACTAAACGGACTATAGGGTTAATGGGGAAACAAAAAGTTTGTGGTAGACCTTTTCAGGTAGTTTCGGTTGATTTGGTTGGACCTTTACCAAGATTTCAATCTGGATATACGTTTCTACTGGTAGTGACATGTTGCTTTTCAAAGTTCACACTCTTGTTTCCTTTGAGACGTGCTACGAGTGCAATTGTCGCCAGGAACTTTGAAAATCACGTTGTATTGGCACATGGAGTCCCAGAAACCGTAATTGTGGATAATGGAACACAATTTACGGGATCTGAGTTCCGGAAGCTTCTAGAACGTTACAATATTCCAAAACATCATTATACTCCTAGATACACACCACAAGTTAATCTTGTTGAGAGATACAACAAAACGATAATGACAGCAGTGGCGTCTTATGTTCAAGACAATCATCGTTCTTGGGATAAGCACTTGTTTGAAATACAATTTGCCATAAACAGTGCGGTGAATGAGTCAACTGGATTTTCACCATTTTTTCTGGTCCATGCAAGAGAACCTGTCATTAACGGGAATTTTTACAAGGATACTCAAGCAAATTATTCTCTTGACATACCAAGAGAGGAGTATGCTGGTGAATTTGGGTGTTTAAAAGATGTGTTTGAGGAGGTTAGAAAGCATTTATTAAATGTTCATGCAAAAAAATGTTTTACATTATAACTTGAGGCGTAGACATGCTAGTTTTAAGGTGGGTGATATCGTCTGGAAAGCGAATTATACACAGAGTAACGCACAAAAATTTAAAATGGCGAAGTTAGCTCCAAAGTATGTGCAGTGTAGAATCACCAAAGTTTTATCACCTTTGGTTTACGAGCTGGAGGCATTAGATGGTCATCCGCTTGGCTCATGAATTCAAATCAATTGAATTCTCTCCTTGCGTTTGCATAGTATAAATATGTAACCACAAAAGTGAAAGTTGTTACAGTAATATTTAAAAGGAAATATTACTGTTAGTAAGAAAGATGATTGTGTGTAATAAGTGTAGTATAAAAGGATGTATATATTGGCAGAATTTATAAATAAGTTGTGTTGAAACAGTTTGGCCTGGGATTAATCTAACCATTTTTTTTATTATTTAGGTTGTTGGTTAGATATTTTGTTCTCATTAAGGAATAATTAAAACTTCCTTATTTTACAATATAAATTACTTATGGGTAAATAGTTTGTCTTACTTTTAAGTAAAGCGATACAGACATTTGGTTGTCGTCAACCTTTGGTTGCACTTAGGTCTAAGTTTGTATAGGATTCCACTTGGTAGTTAATAGTAGATTTAGTTTTTGTTTATTTTTAACTACTGTCAAGTTGTATTGTTAATTAAGTTGTTTATTTAATTGGTACGTCGATGATGGAGTTTGCCCAGCATTTTTTTTTATTACGACGGGTTTTCTTAATTGAATGTTGTTGACTATATTGGGTGACGGTTTTGCTTGATTTTGTCGTTGCAGGTTTCGATTTTTTTTTCAAATTAGTCATCCGCGTATACATTGGTACGAATAAGGTTGACTTATCGTTAGTTTTAAGATTTATCGTGCCTGAGGACAGGCAAGTTCACTAATATATGGTGATTTATATCAGTGAACCTTCTTGTTGGAAGGGGGGTATTGTCACGTAGCGCCGTCTAGTAAGAGCCGGTGGAACTATGTGATCAATTATTTTATTTTATGATAGTATTAATTTGTCATTAGTAAAGAACATTTTATTTCGATAGTATGTAAAATAAAATAATTATATTTTTATTATATAATACAAAATCTCGTTCCGTTTTATTGTGTAATAAAACCTAGATGTTTAGTTTGAAGCTAGCTGGCAGCAATGGATTGGAGCGAAAATATTCGAAATACAAATGACAAAAAAAAAGAAAATGGAAAAAAGAAAAGAAGATGGATAGAAGAGAAAAACGTAAACTGGATTCTATCAAATATATTAGAAAATAAATACATTTTGGATCTTTAATGATTTACTTAAGCTACTAAGCTTGTGTTGCACATCGCTGCTGTTTGTTTCAGCTGATTTGTCAAGCCAGTTAAGAAAATTGTTTTCCTTTGCGAGAAGTCTTTGTAAAAGGAAGAATTCGGTCCCCGAGCGGGGCAAGGTTTTTTTGGATGACTTCTCTAACGGAGATTCGAGGCCTGGAAGGTCTTCGCTACGAGTTCCAAATGCTTAGTGTATGTTGCTACTGATTTTCCCGTCATTCGCCTCAAACGACTGGGGGAAATGCAGTTGAAATTTATGTTTTGTCTTCAGTGACAGGTACGTGTTGGCCCTTAAGTTTGCAGTAGTCTTGGACCTGTAGGTATCCTTCTAACGTTACCATTGCTTTTTAAAATGATTTGAATATCATAATAAAGGATGAGGTCTGATGAACAGTTTTGTTTGACATATTTAATGCACAGGTTCTAATACATATTATTTAATATCTTCAAATAAACTTAATTTAATTTAATAATGATGGTGGTTTATCCTATAATGTAAAACTAGACATTAACGAACCAATAGCTCTCCGGATAACAGCTGAGCTAGTTGTTAGTATATTTTACGGTGTATTAGCAGACTGAAAGAAGTAATAAATAATTACCAAGTGGAGACTGTGTTTCTTTCATTTATTCATACCCCTTAGTATTATGTAACCAGACGGGATCATTAATATAGGTTTTTTTTTTAAATATAGGTTACAATACACCGTTATTTTATTTTCATTTCCGGTAATTCCAAGGGTACATTCCTGAGCTTAACTTAAGTATATTTCATAAAGACGCTAGTGTCCTAATTTGCTCCAGTTCTGAGGTAATCGATAGTTCTTTTTCGTCTTTCTGATTGTGTATATTTTTATTTTAGTCTGAGAACCCGCTATAAAGTCATGTAACTGTGTGTTAAGTCAATACAATATTAATTTTGTACTAAGCAGAAACGTCTGCAATCGAAATTTCAATTTTATAATTGAAAGAAAAATTGAAAAATCGGACCGGTGTTCCGAAAGGTCGCAAGTTCGAACCTTGCTCGTCGTGGTGAATTTTTCCTTTTTTATTTTTTATCATAAAATTTTCAATACAAAATGTTTCCTTTGTATCTCGGATTGTTAATGTTCGAAATTTCATTGACATGTCATAATGTTCAATTGTTTGGTTGAGTTAATATACAGATTGGGGAATCAATCAATAACTCCTGAACCTATTTGACTTAACACACAGGTGCATCATTTTGTAGTGGGTTCTCAGAGTAAAAAAATAATTAAATGTAGGTTTACACAATTAGAAGGCATTAATAAAATATCGATTACCTCAGAAATGGAGCTAAGTAGGACACTGGCGTCTACGAGAAATAAACCTAAGTTAAGCTCAGGAATATACCCTTGAAATTACCGAAAATAAAATAAAACACGGTGTATAAATAGTTTTATGATTGGGTACGTTTTCTAAATTGGCAATTCAATGTTTTTAGTTGTAACGATGCATTAAATGTACGCCTCACACCTCATATTTTATGGAAAATATGCAACTCAGAAGGATTTAGAAAAAACTGATTTTGAATTCATGCCAAATTTAGTCTTTCAAAATGACTCTACTTGAAAATTTAGATGTATGTATAACGTGAAATTGTATTCTCTAAAACTTTTATTCTATAGGTTTTTCAACAGGAGTCATCTGTTTCAAAGATATGTGGTATGGAAGTCAAAATGCGAGTTTTTCAATTAAATGAGACATTTTCCCGGTTTATAACTTTTGATTTCGGCTGTACCGCTGAACCGAATTAGAAGTGAAGTTAATTACTCGACGCAGAATTTAACCCTCCTTAATATTGATATACATAACATTTTCCGTCGGACGTACTGTTTTCGAGCTACAAGCAAAAGCCTGACAAAGAGCAAAAATTTCGCTAAAAAGTTATGCACACCTCTTGGGATTGGGCAAACTCGGATTACATGCATTTAGGACCACATGAAGGTATTTAAGCGATTTACAGCCTGCTGGGAATTAATTCTTCGAAAAAATTTAATTTACTTGGCCTATAAAAGAACAAAAGAAAAATATTTTATTCAGTTCAGAATATGTTTACTGTGTTGGTACCTATTTTGTAATTAGTTAGTGTTGGTAATTAGTTAGTTAAAAAAAATAGGTACCAACACAGTAAACATATGCTGAACTGAATAAAATATTTTTCTTTTATTCTTTTATGCGTGACACCAAACTTAACACTTCTTCGGTGAACCTGAAGGTATTTCGACAATAATTTGGTTCACCATGCCCGAAAAGTTTAATGTAACAAACATCGTTTACTTGCAGATACTGTTTGACCTACATTAGTGGCTTCGATTCCTTTTCTTTGGTTGTTCTTAAGAGTTGAACCAAATTATCCAAGCTAGGAAATTAACAAATTCGCTTAAAATGAAACGCATTCAAATTAAATTTTATAAACAAAAAATATTCTTTGCAATTTTGCACAAAAATGCGCATATTTACAAATATATTTATATTAATTGACAGAATATACAATGATGTATACTTCTCAATTTTTTTTGGATCTGCGTTTCAACCGTTACAGGAGGTGAACACAATTATTTAAACTTTCGAGGTGATTATTTCTGAAAATATTTACGAAATCAAAAGATGTTAAAACAAACTTCAATTTTATTTTTAAATACCTATCGATTGATGTGTAACATGTTGATATTTAATAAAAAAGGACAGTTACTTAATACTTAATATATGGAGAGCCCCCTAAAAATGTTATTTTCAGCGATTTTACTACAAAACTAATTAGCGTCAAAATACACCATTTATAAAAAAATTACTGAGATTGGTTTTATAGTTTGCGAGTAAAAATGGCTGTGACATACGGACGGTCGGACAGACAGACATGACGAAACTATGTTCCGTTTTTGCCATTTTGGTTACGGAACAATAAAAACAAAACTTTTATTCTAAAAAAACGAAGTCTAGCCATAATTTGTAGTTTATAATATCATGAAGGCAATACATAATAATTTAGCAAGTGAAGAAGTAGATGCAAACCATGCGTGTCACTCGACTCAAAAAGTCAAGAAAACCCATAAACATCATGAGTCGCAGGGTCTATTAATCAAATCCCTGGTGAAACAATATCTGTGCTGTAACGTTGTTATATATTTTTTTTGTTGTAATTAAATTAGTTTCTAAGCAATGAATTCCAACACCTTCGATTCGATCGGTTAAAACATATTCGAATAATGCCCATCTCTGGTCAGCCACATAGTATAATCCTCCGTATTATATTACAGCCGTTTTAAAAAACAGGGCCGTTTTGAAATGCGGCGGTTCAACGATTAGCCGGATTGTCATTGCGATACGTTCTACAATGAGGCGGTCCACGTTTAGCCGCACCATTATCGCTTATCAAAATAAAAACCTACCCATCCTCTTCAAAAAAGGCTAGTATTTAAAGGCACAACAAAAAAAAAATCAAAACCTACCTTATTAAAAAATAATTAAAACCGAGTGTTAAAACTGTCAAAGCGGCAGCTAGTGACTCGCTGTATTACATTACGGCTAGCCGAAACTGTCAAATTGGCGGTGGCCGCATTCAATCCGGCTGATCGATAAACCTCCGCATTTCAAAACAGGCCTTTTAAAAAAAATCTAGCTGCAATGTTATTACGGCGGATTATACGATCCGACTGCGACATATATATACTCATATAAAACCAAGTCGTGTCGGTTACACCTTTTTATAACTCATGAACGGCTGAACTATTTTTAATGATGTTTGATATTTTGGATTTATCTATACCTATTAAAATATTGAAATACTAGCTTTTACCCGCGGCTTCGCCCGCGTACTAAAAGTACTAAAAAAGGAGGTTTTGTAAGGAACGAGGTTCGTATGTTTGTATGTACGTATATAGGAATGTATGTTTGTCTGCGATCATCTCGCGTTTCGCTGAACTGATTTAGATGCGGTTTTCGGAAAAGTATTTGTTACATTTTGGAGGTTTCGGTATACCACGTTTTGGTGAAGCCGGTTCCCTCATTTTTTTATTTTAAAGAAATGATTGCAATAATGGTTTAATTGTTACGCCATCAACGACTTACTACTACTGAAAGATTATGATTAATACAGATTTCTACTCTTGAATAGAAGCTTTTCCCCGCGACATCATTTGCGTGGAATTAGTAATCCACCCTCCTTTTTACCCGCTTAACAACTATTATATATCCTTCCCCAGAACTATCTCCTTACCAAACCATCTAAATAGGTTCAGCGTTTATTAATTTCCTATACAAACGTTCAACCCCCGTTTCACCCCCTAAAGGGTTGATTTTCGAGATAAAAACTATCCTATATTGTTTCCCGCGACTTAGTCTATATAATATGTACCAAGTTTCATTTCAATCGTCTGGTCAGCGGTTAATAATTCGCCATACAAACTACCAACTTCTTTTCTACCCCTCTAAGATTGATTTTTGGGATAAAAAATATTCTATATTGTTTCCTGGGACTTAAACTATATCCACAACAAAGTTGATCTAAATCGGTTCGCGGTAAAAAATTCTCCATACAAACCTCCAACCCCCATCTCACCCCCTTAAGGATTGATTTTTGAGAAAAAACTGTCCTATATCGTTTCACGGGACTCAAACTATCTCTATACCAAGTTTCATCTAAATCGGTTCAGCTGTTAATAATTCTCCATAAAACTTTCAACTATTTTTAAACTATTGTGTCCCTTCCCGGGATACAAACTATCTCTATACCAAGTTTCATCTAAATTGGTTCAACGTTTAAAAATTCCCCATACAAACTATCAACCCCCATTTCATCCCCCTTAAATGTTGATTTCGTAATCAGCGACACGATAAACCATATAAACAATACCCATGTTGATATTTAAATTTTGTAACCACATTGCCCCCTTCTATGGGTTGAATTCTCAAAAAAAGCTAAAACACTTGTTTACTCATTTATCGTTAGGAATACTCCTGTAAAGTTTTAAATAAAATAGTCGAACTAATCTTGTTTCCCATACAAACTTTGGACCCCACTTTCCCCTCTTAGGGGGTGAATTTTTGGAAAATCCTTTCTAAGTGCATCCCTAGGCCTTATAAGGAGCCTACCTGCCACATTTGGAATCTCTAGAACCAGCGGTTTGGGCTGTGCGTTGATATGTCAGTCAGTTTCTTCCTTTATATATTTAGAAGATTGCAATTTCGCACAGATACTTTCAAGAATTTTCATGTCCACAATATTAAATCTTAAAATCGATGCTATTTCCGTAATTTACGTCCAAAAAAACACAAAACGACACCCATATTGATATTTAGACATTTCAACCCCATTGTACCTCAACAGGGGAGATGGTATTTCACGTTCGTAATCAACTACCCGATAAACCACAGAAACAGTACCCATGTTGATTTTCAGATTTTTTGACCACATTTCCCCCTTTTAGGGGTTGAATTTTCAAAAAAACCTGAAACACGTATTTACTCATTTATCGTTAGAAATACTCCTGTGAAGTTTCAAATAAGATAGTCTCATCCCCTTAGGGGGTGAATTTTGAAAAATCCTTTCTTACTGCACCCCTAGACCTTATATGGAACCGACATGCCAAATTTGAAATCTCTAAACCCAGCGGTTTGGGCTGTGCGTTGATATGTCAGTCAGTCAGTCAGTCAGTCGGTCGGTCGGTCGGTCGGTCGGTCGGTCGGTCGGTCGGTCGGTCGGTCGGTCGGTCGGTCGGTCGGTCGGTCGGTCGGTCGGTCGGTCCGTCAGTCAGTCAGTCAGTCAGTCAGTCAGTCAGTCAGTCAGTCAGTCAGTCAGTCAGTCAGTCAGTCAGTCAGTCAGTCAGTCAGTCAGTCAGTCAGTCAGTCAGTCAGTCAGTCAGTCAGTCAGTCAGTCAGTCAGTCAGTCAGTCAGTCAGTCAGTCAGTCAGTCAGTCAGTCAGTCAGTCAGTTTCTTCTTTTATATATTGGCTTGAAAATTGGCGGTACGAAGTTCGTCAGGTCAGCTAGTTTATAATATTTAAGTGTTTTTAATGCCACTGATTGATGTGATGTACTACATAGTACATATCTATAAAAGTTTGTACAGACATACAAGTCACTTGAGAAGTTAGGCAACTACGAGTGCAGTTGATAAATCGCTCTTTAAATAATGAAACAAAATCAAAAGGAAAACCCACTTAAATAATTTAACAGGCCCTCAATCGATTATTATGGAAATATATTTTATACTTGGCCAACAGTTGTAATTTTAAACCCGTGCCAGCTATAAGTAAATATACGAAGAAAGTTTTGAATCTCGCCGTAAAATTTAATTTAAAGCGTACCCCTGATTCTCGGCCTTGTTAAAAATTCTTCAGGCTCAGCTGCAAAGCGTTGCACATATAAAATTTGATAAGTTAGACACAAGTTAAGAGCCTTCTCATCGTTGAAAATGTCGTAATAACTTCCCAAAAAAGATTGAACTTTAATTTTTTTTGTAGGGATGGTAACACATACCATATATCGTTGCAAAAAATAACATAGCTTTAAAGTCAGGTATATAATTAAATTACGTATTCAGCGTCCGGTAATGTTTTTTTCGATTTCGCTCAACTTTTTGATACTATTTTGCAGTAACTATCAAAATTGTAATTTTTTGAAAGAGCGTTTCTTTTTACACTGCATAAGTGGAACAGTTTTTTTTATTTTATATAAAAATTAACCGTCATCTAACAGCTGTTTCGCAATTTTTGCTTTTAGAGGTGAAAAAGATAAGGTTTTTATTGATTAACATTAGGTTCTACTTAGGTAGGCTAGTACTTAAAATTTACAAATACGTTGAAAAATGAGCAGTCTAAGGAATAAGTGGAACAGTTTTTTTTTCATGTTGATAAATAAGCAACGGTATGTTTAGGCTACAGTAATTTTAAGGAAAAAATCCGAAGTTTAGGTGATATTTTTGGGAATGTATTAAAGTATGTCATAAAAATAAAAACGTACAAATAAACTAGACTTTATGGTTCAATCAGAAAATATTAAATATTAAGCGACAAGATTGCACGAATCAACGTATTCACCAAACAAGCTCTGTAAGAATTGAGTTTTCGGATACAAAATAATAATATATATGGACCAAATGTATTTTTTTGCAATAACAAGACTTCAAATTGTCTTATTTTATTATTAGCGATTTTCGTTTTCAAATCGTTACCGGACTTTTATAAGGATGTACCTTTAGTCGCCTAGTACTCATAGTTACTTTGATTAGTTCGGGGCTAAGTCGATATGTGGTAGATAGACCCGCCCAAAGTATTTTCTGATTAAAAAGCTACGGAAATGCCATTCGACTGTAGCAGTTATTTTCTTAGCCTGTTTGGTAAACACTCCATTCTCCATAAAATGTCCTTCTTGTAAAACGCGGTTAAGTCGTCCCGTCATCCCCTTTTCGGTCTGCCTGAACCTGCCAACTGCAGGTGTATCGTGTTTCCCATTCAGTAACCATTTTGTCCCACTTGTCCATACATGCCGAGTCCAGTCTTATATTAATTAATTTTTCTCAAACATGCTCGGAAATGGTCGCATTTTGTTCGTAAATTGAGAACGCAAAGTGCTCAATTTTATTCTTTTCAAATTTAAATAGTAAAAACGCAGCGGGAAAAAATGAGTTAGCATAAAATCATTTTACTCCTAGGAATAAAATGACTGTACGAAAATCCATTTTTGTCCGCTGCGTTAACTTTTTAAATCCTACGATTGCAAATAAATGACTAAGGAAATGTTGCATTCTGCCAAGTGAAACCTTCGTTCAACCAGACAAATGTCAAAATAATAGCAAACACGATGTCGCGATTCGAGACTGGCCCATGCGGACGATTAATGTCTGTGGTAATATAGATTTTAAAAACAATGCAAAATAAAAGGCGGCAATTCGTTGTGAAATAAGTTATCGTAAACAGAGTGAGCTCAAATGACGAAAGTGAGATGGAAATAAACGGCACACCGCATCATTGAAAGAAGAAGCAAGCTTAATAATGAACAACTTGCTTCCTGGCCGGCTAGCATATCTTACGTTGTCGCCTGTCACTCCATACTTCGACTCGCGCTTGAAGTATGAACTGTCGCGTTAAACGTCAAGTTATGCTAGGCGTGCTGCTAAGTCGCGGGACAAATATAACAGGACTTACGACCATCGACATATAATATCAAGACGAGTAAAGGCAAGCAAAGTTCATGTGAAAACACGACCCATTTTCACGTTTACAAAACTAAAATGTCTTATGTCTTATTAACCAATCAAGTACTCATTCTTTAAGCATATTTTTTTGTGTTAACCTTAATTCCGCAAAGGTTTCATGCCATTTCACCAATAAGAAAAGTTGCCGCGTTGTGAGTGGTCAAAATCAATTTGACAATGAAGTTTAATTGGACAGGAGATACTCAAATGAAATAACTGAAATGTCAAGTTAACGTATAATAAATACGCCAAAGTTTGACGTGGATGGGTTCAAGTAATAAATAATAATACAATCAATCAACAATTTATTTTTTAGTGCATTTTTCATTACTTATAATATACGTAAATTTAATCGTTCTTGGAATAAGAAATGATATGAAAGCCTTCTATTCATCTTTCATTTATTTAATAAAAGTGCTTAATTACAATATAGGGACTTACATACTACAAAATCAGCATAAATTAACATAAAATAGTAAAGATTTTGAACTGTTTACAATTTTATAAATCCGTTACATTAGGGAGGCCCTCTTGGTCTCAAGCAACATAATGTTAAGCAATTAAGGTTGATTATGGCAAAAAAAACGATTATTTTTTAACTTTATTTATGACCAGACTAGAAAATAATAGCATACCTTCAATATAAATAGTTTAAATTCTCTTTGCTTCCTCATTTTTTAGAACTAAAAAAATAACGGATGAGTTCGTTTATGTGGACTATTTATTTTAGCAGGCTTAGGGAAATACAAAGACAAATTTACATTTTGTATCCATTTTTTTATACTACAACGGTAGCAAACAGGCATACGGCTCACCTGATGGTAAGCAGCTACCTTAGCCTATGGACGCTTGTAACTCCAGAGGTGTTCTCATGTGCGTTGCCGACGCTTTCATATAAAAGAGGATTCACTGTGTTGACAGCTAAAGGGACAAGAGGATCCCCCATCGTCAACACACTGCATCCTCTGAGCTCTCTGGCAACCTTACTCACTGGCAGGAACACAACACTATGAGTAGGGTCTAGTGCTAATTGGCTGTGGTTTTCTGTAAGGTAGAGGTAGTTCCCCAGTCGGGCTCTGCTCTAGATTTGATAATTAAAGACTATGCTACTATGCTATGAAGTTATAGCATTCATTATTAATGAAAAATAAGAGTCAAACCTATTAGTCAGTTGTACTAGAAATGGCACGGCCAGAATGGTATGATTTTACCAGAGTAAGTATAGTAAGGAGTGGTCCTGAAATAAAGTAGCAGTGTACAATCTTGTGTATTTTTTAATTTAGTGCTAATTTTGAAGCAGTATATTTATTTTATTAATCCGTAGATACAATACTAATAAATAAAAATACAATCATAATAGAATATGTGAGCATATTTAAGTTTTCGCGTTTTTAATTCAACATACTTTGTAATCTTTTGAACAACATAATTTGACAATCTTCAATCGACATCCGCTACAATGCCACAATTGTATTTCCATTTTCACAACCCGTTTTATGCTTTTCAGAATTTCATCTTACCAAGAAGCTACATTAATTAACTGTATTTTAGCTAGGATAGTCAGGAAGACTCTCTAATCTAACCTCTGACAAAGATTTTTCTATGGGAGATAATTTTCTATGAAAAAAGGCAAATACATTTAATTAAAAATTACTGTAACTACCTTAAAATGAAGCCAGATAAAAAAGTTTACTATTGAAGAAAGACAATTTATTAAGGTATAAAATAGCTCATCAAATCAAACTAAAAGAAAAAACATGTTTTTGAGAAACACCTCAAAAATTCTGTCAGAAGACGCTGTTCAAAAAACTATGTGTATGATGGAATACAAAAGGCGAAAACTTCCAAACGCTGTTTTATTTAAGTATGATTGTATTTATGTTTTGTATGATTGTATCTAGAGATTATTTAAATATAAACACTGCTTCTAAATCGGCACAAAATAAAAAGATAAATCAAAAAAGGCACGGCTACTTTTTTTCCGGACCAGTCCTTAGGTACTAATTCGAAGGGTTTTGTTTTGTCGATTTCGTTGACTTTACTTAATATTAGTGATTTGAAAAAAATTAAACTTTAAACATACATATACTGTTGAAGTTATAATTATAACAGAATTTAAATTATATTTAGTATGTAAATAAAACCGACTGAGGTGGCATATTCAGATTGTTTATTAAGTACGTATCTCATATTCCCAATATATGAGTACAAGGGAGACATTTCGATATTATCAAAGTAGTATAATATTGATAAAGATTTATTCCAAGGACCCATACTGTATATCGAAAAAAAAAACTGAAAAGATTCTTTGTTAACAACGGAAACTTAACTGCTATTACTACTAGGTAATACTTATAAATGAACATTCATTATAAGTATTACCTATCCTATGGATCCTGCACCAATGCACGGCACAAGCCGGCATTTTAATACCGATTGTATTGCCGAAATTTCATGGACTGAAAAAACTAATATTTTGACGACATGACAATTTCAAGATGTTTGACATGACATTAGGGTACCTACCGCTGTCACAAGCTCCGCCCACTTTGGCACCAGTAAAGTGGAGCAGATTTTGAGCGTTGATTACGCTTCCTTACTTATTATTCTTCCAAGCTTACGACACGTTCATGCTGTGGAAGGACAGCCAAAATGCTAGAAATATAAGTGTTCCGGGAAAAACAATCAACTTTTCGTTCACAAGTTGCCCCGGAATGTCTTATATAACATGTCACTTAACCCTTATTAAAAACTTATAACGTATAGTTCATATTTAATTAGTTTGATATCCTCACATAATTTATACCTCAATGGAAACAGGCATTTTCCCACTCGGAGCTTTGCCAGGCATCTAGGTACCTCGTCAGAAAATGCCTTTCTTTCCATCCCTCGGCAACAATGTTCTATAACAGAAAATCCATATACCGAGTGTTTATTTGATATAACCGCAAAAGGAAACCAGATATATATAATACACATATAAGAATACCAGATAAATATTTAGGTAACTGTTAATTAGTACAGAGTAATTAATATTTTATTTTTTCGAGAAGTAATGTATTAAACTCTATTCTATTCCGTAGACTACAATGATATTTCATGAGTTGCTTGTTTTTTACGTCTTAATTTTTATTGTATAAATTTCTTATAACATTGTAAAACATAATAAAACAGATTATTCAACACTACCTACTTAAAAACATTACCTATCAAAAAAAGTTTCGTTTCGGCTCCCACCTGGTCCAAAAGTGCCAAATATGCTTGCAGCGTTACCGCGTTGCACGGCCAGTGAAATTTGCTGGACCAGGTAGGATCCTGAGCGGGGGTCGCATCCCCTATCCCTCAAGCGCCGCCCCAAAGCTTTAACCAATGTTTTGGCCTCCGCACACCCAAGGCCCAGCCGTTTCGATGGCGACCGGGACAAAGTCATACGTTGGTACCAGGTTTGCGTATTTATTATTCTTAAATTTGGCAGCATTTTCGGCGGCTGCGCCTGCTGTTTTGCTGATGTGTGCGATGTGAGAGGGAGCAAAGGTGCTCACACACGTGGCGTCCCAAGTTAAACTGCGTCCTTTTTCCCATGGTATCAGCGTAAGGCCGTCCGGTCGCTTACCATCTGTTCGGCTTAAGCCTTGAGGCTCCAGAACGCAAGGTACGCTAGACGAGACCATGGCGCGACGTATCAGCTCGTTGATGGCATGGTGCCTTGGTATCCGTCCTGCGCACCGCAAGCAGCTTAGGCCATGGTACCCGTTAGCCTCGACCATCGTACCACTAATGCAGCGGTGAGGTTCACTACCGAGTCTCAAGGCCACTCCTGTTCTAAGGGTGTCGTTATCCAATAAAGTATGAATGAAGTACGAATGCGGAGATGGTAAAGCATGCAACCAGGCTCCTGATTCCGGTTGCTTGGCAGCTTTTAGTCTGGCCACGTCTTCTCCTTTAGAAGCTTTATTTAGTAAGGTGGAGTACGTACGCTCACACAAGGTGTTGTCCCAGGGTCTTTGTAGAGCAGGATTATCCGGTCGTGATCCTCCGGGGCAGCGGGTCATCCATTCATTTAGAACCTCTTCGACAAATGGAAGACAGATTCTGCCACCGTTAAAAGAGAGTATCTTAGTGACAAGATCTGTCGACGCATGGGAAGAGGCAAGGAATGCAACTATCCCTACATCGTGAATGCTACGGATCCCTAAACCCCCGTATCGAATAGGGAGTGTTACCTGAGTCCACTGTGCTTCATTGAAATGGATGTTCAGGACACTTTCAAGGCCTTGCCTGAGCAAAGTGTCATAATCTTTTATATCCTGCTTGGCGCCGTTCGTAGGGTGTATGTGATGCGCGGCATTGTAAAGCAATTCCGCAGTAACACGAGGGACACGTGTGCCGATAAATGCTTTAGGCGTTCGAATGAAGACTTTTCGCGTTCCAACCAACGTTTTCGCGTGAAGCACCGAACTCACCCCTTCTGGGAAGATTGGTGCTCCGAGGAGGCAAAGAGATGATTTATTCAGGACTTTGATGCCCGGCAACAACGGTTCGAAATTTGACAAGGAATTCATTGCAGCGGGATTGCATGCATATAATATAACTCGCACTTTGAGGTATTTATTTCAAGACCGATAGATGTCAAAGCTGGCAAAAGCCTGCCGACGTCTCTGAGAACTACATCGGATAGGGGGTGCCCTACGGTACCATCATCTAAATACCAGACGTTGAGAGGTGATTCTAATGTAGTAATCAGATTTTGTATGGCTAGGCAAAAAACGAGGGGGCCTAATGGATCGCCCTGCTGAGCGCCGACCTGTGAGCTTATGGTGCTTTCACCATAGAAGAGGTTGCTAGGAGATGAATAGCATTGGAATAGGAATGGGTACAATGCGGGAGTATGGTCTAGCACTTGCTTTAAAATTATATCTCTTTCGACACTATTAAAGGCATTTTTAATGTCTATTTTAATGATCACAGAATCGGTATTTTCGTGTACCATTAAAAAGTGCCTTGTTGCGTGGATTGCCGCCACGCAGCCTAACGGTGTGCCGAATCCCATTTGAAAAGGCTGGAGATAGGCTGCCATCTCATATCTCACGAAACGGCAACCCAATTTGGCAACAAGCCGTCTCAGAGTAGTGCCAATAGCAATGGGCCTCACTCCACCGTCTTTTTTTGCTAATGTACACAGAGATGCGCCGTACAGATAGGGACAGATTTGTGGATTGAGCATGCCTCGCAAAAGGAAGTTGCATAGTTTGGTCAGCGATTCAAGTAGTTTAGTTCCATTATCACCTGCATTAGGAGAAATGAGTTCTTTTAAGTGTTGGGGGCGGAGTCCGCCCAAGCCTGATGCTGAACCGTTGTAAAAAGAGATAGCAATGGCCACATCTGAAACTGAAACCGTAAGGAACTGACTTGATAGGTTCTGGGGGGTAAGTGAGAAGTGGTAAAGGGTGTTTCTCCGTCAATGCTTTTAAAGTTTCGGTGTTCGACGGGTCGAGGGACGAGTCGGACATTAGTATACGTACTGCACCCCTTAAGTCTCCATCGTGTACTTTGGCCTCGATTGTGCGGCAAAGCGTCCGAGGATTTTCGGGCAGTGCGGGAGGGAAGTATATGTTAAGGTCGTCAATGCCAATATTTTCCTTGACTCTAAGTTAACGACTGGCCAGCTCGGCTCTCGGGAACCCTCAGTGCATTAAAAGAGAACGATAACAGCGTGAACCAATCGTCAACTTCGTTGGATCGTAAACAGGCTTCAATTAGGGAATACAATTTACCTGCGGCGACGTTTCTTGCCCCCTTTGGAATGTGTTTCAAAACACGCACATTCTTTTTTAACCAAGGGAGTCTCTGTAGTCCTAAACCATTTGAACTATGCTTGAATTAGAAATAGTAGCAGTTACCGAGCTCGTTGTTGCTTGTGGCGTTTGTGGTAGGTCGATAACTTGGCCAGGCCGGGCTTGGGTCGTGCTCGCAGCAGTCTGGTTGCCATGGACTTTCCTGATATGGATGTTTAGACCATGTTGTACCTTAAATTGGCGGGGTTGCGGGCAGTACGGGCAATCGGTAGGGATCGGTGTCACTTTCGGGGCGGCATTGGAAGAGTCATGTAAAAGCGGCATAGAAAAATTATACTAAATAAACTAAATAAAAACCTAAGACTAACATAATAATTATAGTTAATCTAAAAATAACACCAATTTAACACCAATTTCACTATATATAAGTACAATAAGATTTGTACATTTAAGTTCTGGCGGCGGCAGCGACGACACGCGCTGGGTAGCCGCTATCACGGTTTCCTACAGGACGGCGGTCGGCAGGTTGGGATGTCGAGATGCGTAAAGCGCTAGCGGGAAATCACCACAATCACAAATGAAACCAAATCATTTTTCGCAAACATTTCATACCATTCATTGTTTACGAGATTTTGACATTCAATTGTCATGCTTGTAAAAGGGGCTTCTGTGATCTCTGCTCGGGCTTCCGCAGGGAGTTTATTTACAACGCGTTTTTATTCGTGGTTTATTCACTCACGGTCTTCTCTCGATGGACAATGATTATCAGCCATAAATGCTTAGAGCAATGTCGATTTATCGAAATATATTATAAATATTTTTAGCTGCGTTTCCGTTGCTAGGCAATCCTTACCTATTACAATCAAAACTTATTTTACGTCTTATAAATAGTGATGTGCTACAACTGGTACTAACCGAAAATAAACTATAGGGACATACTTTTGGATGAAGTGTCTATAACACAATGAATGGATAATCCGTGAATTGCTAAAAGGGGAAAGGTATTAAAAAAGGTGAAATAGTGTAGGTAAAAATGCCAACATTTTGAAGTATTTAGAAATTTTGTGTTCAGGACTATACACAATATTTCTGATATTTTATAGCGCTGTTATTGTAAGATTAACAGTCACGTCGAAGCTACATATCATATAGATCAAAATGCACCAAGTTACTCATCCTATTTCTCTACATTTACCAAGTTTCATTTAAATGAGAACCTTACTTTGTACTTTTCGCGACCTCTTCTATAAAGGTACAAAAATTTCGCTATGTGCCTCTCTTTACATCAAAGATGTTTGTTAGAAACGGAGGCAAACGGCGAAACTTGTTGCGTTATAAAGTAGGGCACTGCTTGAAGCTACTTACAGCTAAGCCATGACCAGCTTAGCCAGTGATCTAAAGCTGAAGAGGGTCGAAAGTCTGTACATGGAAGATATTTAAAAAAAGTTGGCTGGGGATACTTAAAATCGATAACAGAACGTTCCAACAGTTTTTAGATTTTTTGTCTGTTTTCTGTTTATTTGACCGCGCATCACGTGAAAGCGGCTGAACGGATTTTGATGAAATTTTGTATAGAAATAGTTTGAGTCCTGGGAAAGGACATAGGATAGTTTTCATGCCGAAAATCAACCCTGGAGGGGGTGAAAAGTTTGTATGGAGAATTTTTAACTGCTGAACCGATTTAGATGAAACTTGGTTTGGAGATAGCGGAGTTTTGGAAAAGGAAATAGGATAGTTTCAATTCCGAAAATCAACCCTTAAGGGGGTGGAAAGGGGGAGAACATTTGTATAGGATTTTTTTAACCGTTGAACTGATTAAGATAAAATTTGGTAAAGAGGACAGTTTGAGTCACGGGAAAGGACACAGGATAGTATTCATTTCAAAAATAAACCCTTTAGGGGGTAAAAAGGGGGTTAGAAATTGGCATGGGGAATTATTAACCGCTGAATCGATTTAGATGAAGTTTGCTATGGAGATAGTGGAGTTCTGGGAAAGGACGTAGCATAGTTTTCATCTCGAAGATCAATCTTTAAGGGGGTGAAAAGGGGGTTGGAAGTGTTTGCACGAGGATTTTTTAACCGCTGATTTAATCTAGATGAATCTTGGTAAAGAGATATTTTGAGTCCCGGGAAAAGACAAAGGATGGCTTTCATCCCGAAAATCAACCCTTAAGAAAGTGGTTGGAAATTTGTAAAGGGAATTAAGCTGCAATTTGGTAAAAAGATAGTTGAGTTCCGGGAAAAGACAAAAGAAAATATTCATCTCGAAAATAAACCCTTAAAGGAGTGAAAACGGGGTTGGAAATTGGTATGGGGAATGATTAACCGATGCACCAATTTAGATGAAGTTTGGAATAGAGATAGTGGAGTTCTGGGAAAGAACATAAGATTCATTCCGAAAATCAACCATTAAGGGGATGGAAAATGGGTTGTTAATTTGTATGGGGAATTATTAACCGCTGCATCGATTAAGATGAAATTTGGTACGGAGATAATTTTAACTCTGGAAAAGGATATAAAATAGTTTTATCTTAGAAATCATCCCTTAAGGGGATGCAAAAGGGGTGGAAATTTACATGGGGAATCAAGAACCAATAACCGCTGTACGTATTTAGATGAGATTTGGTATTGAAATAGTTTGCGTTGTTATCTCAGAAGTCACCCCTTAAGGATTACTAATTCCAATTGTCAATAAATTTTCCGGCCAGGTTAAAGGTAGGCTATACAATTTTAACCTCTAAATGGTGGGGTAGCCACCACACTCAATTGAGTTAAGTTTGCACCTGAATCTTATGGCGCCACTTAGGAAGGAGGTGCAAACTTTTTTTTCAAATATATGCTACGACTATCGAGTACCCTGTTAAAGTAACAGATGGCGCTGCAATTAATACGTTGTAATAATAATAAGCCACTGAGGAAGGATTTTCCAAATTAACTCAAAGTTTAAAAGTGGGGGTACGGTGTATATAATTATTGATTTAAATCAATAATTCAATTCAATTTGTTGTACTATTAATAGTACAACAAAATTAAATGCCAATAAATTAATTAAAAAATTTGAGGAACTGAGTAAACTTAAAGTAATCAAGTAAACTAAAAATGAGTCGACATAGTTACATAGTTACGTAGTGGTAAAACACGCGTATAATTGCATGTAAAATATTTTATCTGGACTACTGTCTAGCGTATCCATCTGTCAACTTTACTTCAAGTTCCGCTTCCAGGGGGAGAGATAAATTAGGGGTGAATTAGCCGCTTACTGAGACAGACCGAATTTCACGCGGGAGCAGCCGCGGGCACAGCTAGTTAACTATAAACGGGTAACTAAAAACTCAATTGTGTTTATTCAGAATATGTGAAATCTACCGAACTTGATTTATTTGACTCCTTGGAATCAATATTACTACCAACTCCTATAATATATATTTTTCTGCTACACTTTCTACAAAATGTCTCAGTAGTGGCGTGATTTCTTTTTCCGTTTTCATTACATGTGATATGCAGTCACTCCATCTCTGCAGAGTCACATGCTTCAGCCCTTCTTCGAATAATTGCTTCACTTTATTCATTTCGAATGTGCGGTTATTTTTCGCGACCTAAACCCACTTGAGTATACCAATTCGAACGGGTTAAGCTCGCAGTGGTAAAGGGGCAGTCTTAAAACTGTTATTTCTCGCTCCGCAGCCATCTCGTCCACAAAGTATCGGATGTGTGCTTTTCGAGCGATGTCCACTAATTTGGCTATCAGCATTTTGTCATGAAAAGGTATGTTTTTTTTCTTTTTAGCCACTCCTGTAAACGAGCGTTACGCCTTCTTGTCTCCTCGAGTGATACAGAGCAGTTATCAATCACCAGAACAGTTTGGTTTTAATTTTGGGATAATCGTTTTAACCAGTTTTAGGACACTTCAGAGTTTATTTCCTTATGCTAGTTGTCTAGCCCTTTTTTGCTTCAAACATAAGCAGGCTGTCATCCACAAAACCTTCTTCGCTGCCAATATGTGATATGACAAGTTGCCTTCCTTAACCAGTCCGTCCCTTTCGACCAGTCGACAAGCCTTTCAAGGAAGCCTGGCGGGACGACTGTATATTACCCAGTGCTTGTTCTCAGTGTGTCCTTCATTAATCCACGTCTCCTCTTGATAATATATGCAGCGACCTGCGGTATTGTTTTTTTTATGGAGATAATTAATCATCACGCCATAAGATGATATCATCTCGGTCAGTCAATGCACTGCGGCGTCTTCGAGTTATGTACTTGAATTTAAGTTCTTTCATTATTTTATACAACGTTGATCTTGAAAACGTTGGAAGGTCTGGATCAGCATTTATTTCTATAAGAATCTGAATTTTTTTATTTAAACTATAATAGAAACAACTATAATATAATATTTATTATAGATAACATTTTATAAAAATGGGTAAATAATAGTAAATTATGATACAAGTGTGCTGAGTTGATCATTACATACGAAGCGATATTATGCGCACGAACGCAAGAAGGCGCGCATAAGGAAGCTGAGCTATGTAATTATCAAGCACACGCGTTTCATATGACGTTTTTCAACACACTTGCGAGGAACACAATAGTGTAATTAATAGCTTTTGATAAATATATTAATTGACAGAATTTTTACAGGATAGAGGTACTTACGAACCTAAGATAATTAAAATTAACTAACCTTTCTTTGTGATGTTATTGACTATATGAAGATCTCTTTCAAAACATTTCATAAAATTAAACACATCTCATAATAAATCAATGATTTTTTCTTACGTATTCTCGCTCACTAGATTTTTGTGACAACATTTTACTAGTATGTAGGGGAGAGGGGGGCAGCCTGGTACATTTTTTACACTCATTGCCATATTTCAAAATATTACCCATAAAAACCAGTTTAAGCCTCTACACAACAACGTATGTTATTAACCTATGTAATTAATGCATTTACATATGTCCAAAGCTAAAGACAAAGGTACAATTCAGAATTTTGCAACTCAAGGAATAATGTTCAACACTGCCCCAAGCGGGGGGATTTATGTTTTAAACACGAATTGTCTGTTTTAATATTGACTGTTTGTCAGAAAGGCCTTTGCCTCAAGCTGCACGCATATCCAAAAATAGTAGTTTATGTAACTGTTACGTAATAAGGGTCCTTAAAACATGAGTGTGGTTTTATGAAATGAGCCGCAGGCGAATTTCATAATAAGATCACACGAGTGTTTTAAGGCCTAATTACGTACAGTTGCATACACTGCTTTATATTATATATATTAAATTAAGTGTTCGGAAACCATAGAATGACCGCCATTGTACCGTCATGGCCTACTCGATTGTGCCGGCGCTCGCGCGGGACCAATCGAGTTGGCCATGGCGGTAACATTATGTTATCAAATTCGATGTTCCAAATTTGAAACTCATTGCTTAACAATATTTGAGCATGCATAGTTAAAATTACGTTACTGCCGCAGATAAGAAACTTATCATAGTTAAATCGTTTGTTGTAATGCTTGTCATTGTCTACGGTTTTTGAACGCATTTTAGAGTACTTACAGTATGAGTGTAGATAAAAGTTATTAATTACACTATTCTGATATCTCTTCGTAAGTATGTTGAAAAACGTCGTATGAAACGCGTGTGCTTGATCATTACATAGCTCAGCTTCCTTATGCGCACTCACGTGCGTTCGTGCGAACAATATCGCTACGAAGCGTACATACGAATGTAATGATCAACTTAGCACACTTGTATCATAATGTACTATTTCACACTTAACTTAGTATTAATCTTTTACATTTAAGATTGTATTATAAATTGGCGTTGCAACCCCTTTTAATATAAATTACTGTTATTACACCATATTAATCTATTGTACCATATATATTGTTATTTATAATATTTATATAAGTTTTTTTTTATATTTAGGACCACTTTTGGATGGAGGAGGTACGGTTGCGTTTTCTGTGCTCTTTTAATACATTAAACAACACCATTTTTGGTTAGTTGTTTGTATACACAGTCTTCTTTTTTTGGCACTTCATATTCACATTTGTTTTTCGCCTCTGTGTGCAACTGTGCACATATTTGTATACATTTACTATCATAAATTTCTTGCCTTGGCTGAGAGGTTAAACTTAACTTAACTTAGCTTAACTTAACTAACTTTTCGTTTTTTCCGAGGCGATATCTAGCACTTCCTCGCTGCGTTCATGCCGTGAAGTAGATAGGCGATTAGAATCCAAGTTTATGGAAACTAAACTTAAGTTTTTTTTATCAGTATCATAATCATTCAATGACTTGTTGGTTTTATGATAAAGAGCTAGCTTCTCTTACTAAAACCTTATAGTGTATTGGTAATGGAGATGTCGAGTTTTGCATAATGAGGTCCTGTGCCTGATTACGTTTTAACGATGATGACTTCCTTCGAAATGTATGTTGCCTTAGGTACGGAACTATAATACTAAAGCAGACTTTATTTTATCGTCATATAACAACGTATATATAACAACGAGATTTGCCTTCTAATTTGTATTCTTCAAGCTTCTAAAGGCGTCATGCTTGGTAGACCAAAATAATGTATTCCGCGTAGATCTTGTTCCGTAGATTAAAAATAAGCTGAAAAATCTTTATGCGCCGAAGTTATACAAATCGATTTAATTTTCAAATTACCTTATAAAATAAAAGTATATGTAGTACAGATATGAATATAAACACATATAGTTATATCTAATGGGTCTTTAAACATTGGGGCCAGCTACTTTAAAAAAGTCCACACGCGACAAAGTAGATAGGTACCGATTTTTTTTGCTAGACTTTTTGAATTACAATTTGAACTACCTACAACTTTTGTATATACCTGGATTTGTTAAAAAATATTACACTTCAATTTTTTTGTTTATTTGTTTATTCCGTACAATATAGATTGTATTGAATATTACAATAATCTTAACCTAACATCGAACTTAACCTAACAATCAATAAAAATCAGAAGAAATATATACTCGTACAACAGAAAAATAACCATAATCACGTTTTACTCTGTCTAGTATATGATACAATTATAAAATACAAAATCAATCATGTAGAAATATTCAATGTCAAAACAATTCAATACATAAGTACAAAAACAGCAGCTTGGTTTGTCATACATAAGTAAATAAATTTAAATTACATAATTAAAGAAAAATGTTAATAATAATATTGAAAAACTATTTGTGGCAAACATTAACATAAATAAAAATAGTGATTAGTTACATACAACTGCATTAGGTTCCGCGAATTCAGACACTGAATAATAGCGCTTTATCAAAAGAAACCGCTTCAGTTCAGACTTGAAGGCATTGGCATTTAAAATAGACCTGAATTCTACAGGCAACTTGTTGATCAAATGAACTGCCTGATAGCAAGCCGCATCGTGTACAATTTTTAATCGTGGAACTATATTCATATGCACATTCTTCCTTCTTGTAGCTAATCTAAGTTGTCTTTCTTCTTTTGTCTCATATTTAAAAAGTTGTTTAACAAAGTCTGTAAGAAGAACAAGAATGTACAAGCAAGGTACAGTGAGAATTTCATGTTCGATATAAAGTTCCCTGCAAGATTCCCATTGCGGCATCCGTAGTATGGTCTTTATTGCTCTCTTTTGCAGTATAAAGGCAGCTTCAGTATTATATTTATAACTATGTCCCCATAATGCAATACTGTACTTACCTTAATTTGGACTCTATAAGGGCGTGATATACCATTTTGAGTTGTTTAATTTGTGTCTCGTCTCGCAAACTGCGTAGAGCAAGCAGAACTTGAATTATTTATGGCCTCAACTTCGCCAGTCTCCATGTAAACGAGCTATCAATGTATATTCCTAGGAATTTAACCGATTCAGATTAAAATATCGTGTTTCCATTTAAGCATATATTAAGAGTTTCGTAATTTTTTGAAGTAGTTTTAAATAGTAGAACGTTGGTCTTATTGGCGTTGAGTCTTGACTTATTTGCACAAAACCACTCATCAAATGCCGCCAGAGTTGAATTTACTTTGTTATTCAACTCGGTTATGTTATCGGCTGCAACGATTGCATTTGTGTCATCTGCAAATATAACAAGTTTAGCATTCGGTATTACGCAATTCATGTAACTTATTATGTCATTGACAAATATAATGAAGAACATAGGCCCCAATATTGACCCTTGAGGCACACCTATGCTTACACTTGTCATGCTTGATCTAAATCTTATTTAAGCCAGCAATATACTACAAAATCATCAGTTTTCAAGTGTGACAGACGATGTCTTACTTCATTGGATAACGTACATTGAAAATAGTATTTAGTTTGTATGAAAAACTTAAATAACCTTTATTCAAATATTTGTAGACTAAAAGTATCTCAGTTTTATGTGCAAAATCGATCCTTACATTTAAAGCCACGCTGAATAATATAATTTGTCGATGAATTAGTATTGATCTTGGGAATCCCATTTTTAGGGTGCCTTCTTGAAATAAGCCTGACTATGATTAGCTGAGTGATACTACAGAAAGCTGAATTTTGGATATGTAAACGGTAAAATCAAATTGGACAAAACGAAGTTTAAAAAAAACACATCAAGGGATTGTCATTTCTTTTTGGCTACAACCATTTTGTTATGCTTTAACGCTAATGCTTTCGGAAATAATCGATCTGAAAGCCCAAAAACTATGTGCCCCGTAAATTCAAAACCGTAGATTCAAAAAAATATTTTGATAGAAGAATGGAAAATTTTTGATAGCAAGGCTTTTAAAGTTCTTTTAATGCATACCATATTTAACAAATCAGTTTAGCGGTTTTTGAGTTAAAGCAAAAAGTTATAATTTCTTACAAACTGAAATAGATGTCATATCCTTCAGAAAAAGTGACCAAGTCCTCCATGACCGAGGCCGGAATTGAACCTACTTCGTCTTCAGCTTTCGCAAATCAAAAAATATTCAACCATAGTACATTACTACAGAGGCCGGGAAGTAGGGGGTTGCCGGCCGAGTACATATAGATGGCCGAGCGTAGCGAGGCCGGATAGTCACGAGGCTGGCAACCCCTTTTCACGCCGAGGTATGTATAGTGCTCAAACATGCAATGAAATAAATAAGAAACTTATGAAAAATTTGTATTAATAATATAATGTATGTTGTATGTACTTCAAACACCTTCGTACTTTTATCTAAAATGATATAATAAGTTCAATAAGCCACAAACGTAAAACCAAAATTTGCATTAATTTCTAGTAAACAACCAACGTTCCCACTAATACGACTAAGTATATGTTCATCTTGTTATTAATGAATTATCCTACCAACAAACTACAACAATTTTGTTTGATAAGACTTACCACGGAATCCAAAATATGCGTAAAAACTTTACGTTACAAAGTCTGGATTGCTAAATTCTGACTGCATTTCATTGTCACTGAACGGCTTTTAAAAATGTATAATTATTACGTACGTCGGCCATTAAAGTATAATTTTCACTAGCATTTGAACAACATCTAGACCTAATTCACTTTTATTGTACCTATAGCCAAATTGTTATAGAATAAAACAAATCGATATTATAATTCACAATAATATACACAACATAATAAAATATTGAGAATGTTTTTAAAATTTTCCCACTAAAATACTTTTTTTTACAGTATCTGTGCTATTCGAGAGGTTGCACTTAAGGCCATTCTACACGAGTTAAAATTAAAAAGAAAAATTTACATGGTGACTGAATAAATTCAGAACGTTGCAAATATTGTCTATGGTCTCTGTTTATGCATTATTCTAGAAAATATTCATAAGAATCAGAACCCTCCGAATTTATTTCGTAACTATAGATTCCAATTCTTAATTTCAGCTCGTGTGTCCCAGCTCTAACTGCTAATAGTTTTGCTCGATAACCAACCTTTCACGAAAAAAAAAACAAAATCAGCTGTTACTATAACCGATATTAGACATAACAATTTGTAGGGCCCAATCTGTCAGGTTGGGAGGTGTAATAAGAGGTAGGGGCGTTAGGGAGCTGAAGGAGGGTTAGGGAGAGGCAGGGTACACAACAGATTGGGCCCTACAAATTGCAACGTCTAATACCCGTTTTTAATCTTTGCAATTTAAATTTATAGGAATTTGTTAATAATGTGTTATTTTCATGTCGATTTTATATATAAACGAAATTGCAAAATATATCATATTGTTTATTGTTTTTTTTTTAATAGGCGTAATTAAGTAGTGGCAGAGTGTCAAACGAACCAAAAAGTATATATCGCTTATAGCCTTAAATGGCTGAACGCCATGATCCTGTGCCACAAATATATGTGCAATGGAAATTAAAAAAGAGGTACTTGTCGGCCTAGGCCTCGAAATTTGTATGAAATTCCATTATCGACCTCTCGTGTAGCCGCACCTGAAACGTGATACTTCGCAGCCCATTATAAGGAACATAACATCAATATTTCATTGCATGTTTGAGAAAAATAATTTGAATTACTACAAGGTTGATCATTTCTTAGTTAAAGGACGTAAGTGCCGCAACATATCCTATAAACCACCCTGTTACACGTTTATATTGTGACACACCTACAATTAAGGAACCCAAAACTGAGCATAGCTCGATATACTCTTGGCCGGTAATAATATAATTTTCAAAGGAGCTATAGTTTATGGAAAAAATATTTTTGCTCGATAAAAATAGCCCGATTGAAAAAAATAACAATTAAAAAGCCGATTTTTTACGTTATCAGATTTTTTATAAAGACTGTGTACGGAAAAATCCGGACATGCATGATCTGGTATATCTTTTTATCGGTACCACATATTCAAGCAACACTTCTTTTAAATAATTTGTGGTCATCAAGCTACATAATAAAATTACAAACATAATATAACGTTACGTTATCTGTGACTTTGATCACTATATATTCCACAGTGCCTATATTTTTTTGTCCACGGTGTTCTGACAGTGTTTACCAAATTTTCCTGTGAAAAATAGTTTTTTTATTTTTTATTAGATAAACCAAATTATACCTTATTACATTATCTTTTCATAATAGCTTACATTTTTCTAATTGTACTTAGATGTAAATAGTTCTGAGGTGTTCTAGCTTTGGTGTGCTTGACTTTTTTACAAAAATATGCCTCCCATATAAAAACTACTTTTAGTGCTTGGAGCAGAAAGTTTTCCTGACTGCCTCAAGTAGAAAAGAGTTTCAAATCGTATTTTTTTTGTAAGATAACATTCTAATCAGCATAAAACAGCTTGTGAAAATATAAATACAATTGTGGCATTGTAGCAGGAAGTGAGTGAAGATTATCAAAAAATGCTAGACAGAAAATTCAAGATATGATGGAATGTATTTGGCAAAAACTCACACAAGCCCATACAATTGTAATATGATTCTATTTTTAGTGTATATTACTATAATTCCAGATTATTAAAATAAAAGAAATGCTTGAATATGTGGTACCGAAAAAAAGATATACCAGATCATGCATGGCCGGATTTTATCGTACACAGTCTTTAAAAGGGGTATATGTGTAATGTATTTATGATATCGAGATTTTTATGTTTAATAGATTTTTTGCTACGATTGTTACGAAGGCCTTAAAAGCTTTGTCGCCAGTTTCTTTTTCTTGTGCATACTTGTTGTGACTAGAGATGGGTAGGGGTGAATAAATACTGAGTATTTACTCAATATTTACTCAAAGCACAGGTAAATACTCGTATTTAATGATTTGAAGGGGTTAAAACTATTAATAATAAAATATTTTAAAAAGTATGATTTAAGAACTAAATTGTTTTGTCCATAGTTATCTAGCGTGGAAATGCAGTAAGCCTTATGGGCACCTTTGCACCGGGAACGGCAGGGAGCGGGTTATTCGTTTAAATTATTTGTAAAATGTGTTATTTATTTTCTAAAGCTGTTTTATTATTAATTGTATCTCAATAATATAATTGTATCAAAAACTGATACAATTGAAAGGTTATTACGTGTATTAACAATATTTATGTTGTAAGACGCATGGAGAACTTAGGTCTTGGACAAAAGTAAAAAATATTTATTTTATCAAAAACTAAAATGTTTAAAACATTCAAGTTGTTTTTGAAGACTCATTTAATGATGTCACACATTGATAGTTTCTGATTTTTTTTGGTGACAATTAGTTACATGCATGGAGGCACCTGTCTTAAAAATATTTTTCTTATGATTTTGACTACATAATCCAGTAGCAGCTTACAAAATACACATATATTATTTCCATATATGTGTATTTTGTATTTGTCAGCATTCTAAATAGTTTATACCTACCAATTTTGCGTGTAAACGCGTAAATAATGAGTATTTACCCGGTATTTACCACTGAGTTTTCACTCACTACCCATCTCTAGTTGTGACACATTATCATATCTAAATAAGTATCCCGAGGATAAAATGTATGTCGTATAAAAAATATTAACTATTCCTTTTGTTACACTATTTATATATCATCATCATCATCATATCAGCCGAAAGACGTCCACTGCTGAACATAGGCCTCCCCCAAAGAGTGCCACAATGACCGGTCCTGCGCCACCCGCATCCAGCGGACTCCCGCGACCTTCACCAGGTCATCAGTCCACCTTGCGGGGGGTCTACCCACGCTGCGCCTTCCGGTTCGTGGTCGCCACTCGAAAATCTTTCCGCCCCAACGGCCATCGGTTCTACGAGCAATGTGCCCCGCCCACTGCCACTTTAGTTTAGCGATTCGGAGGGCTATATCGGTTACTTTGGTTCTGCTGCGGATGGCCTCATTTCTGATGCGATCACGCAGAGAGACTCCAACCATAGCCCTCTCCATTGCCCTTTGGGTGACTTTGAGCCTTCTTATGAGGCCCATTGTAAGCGACCACGTTTCAGTTCCATATCACTGGCAACACACACTGGTCAAAGACTTTCGTCTTGAGACACTGCTGAATATTGGACAAAAAGATGTGACGTAGCTTCCCGAACGCTGCCCAACCGAGTCGGATTCGTCGATTGACCTCTTTCTCGAAGTTGGATCTACCTAACTGGACAGTCTGTCCTAAGTATATATAATCGTCCACAACTTCGAGTGTAAAGTCTCCGATTGTTACGGGAGTTGGTGCTACATGGGTATTTGACATGATCTTCGTCTTATCCATGTTCATCTTTAGACCAACTCGCTCGGAGGCTTTACTGAGGTCATCGAGCATCGTACTCAAATCCTCCATGGTCTCAGCCAAGACTACTATATCGTCAGCAAACCGAAGGTGAGTGATGTACTCGCCGTTTATGTTGAGGCCTAGCCTTCTCCAGTCCAGAGTCTTGAAAACATCCTCCAGTGCAGCGGTAAACAGTTTAGGAGAAATAACATCTCCTTGCCTGACTCCCCGCTGCAACGGAATAGGCTTCGAGTTCTGGTCCTGGAGTCGGACTGACATAGTGGCGTTCTCGTACAAACACTTCAGCACTTCGATATAGTGATAGTCCACTTGGCACCTCTGGAGAGATTGTAGTACAGCCCAGGTTTCGATCGTATCGAAGGCTTTCTCGTAGTCCACGAACGCTAAGCAGAGGGGCAGGTTATCTCCTCAGTCTTCTGTATAACCTGGCGGAGCACGGCATGGATGTGGTCTACGGTACTAAAGCCTCTTCGGAAACCGGCTTGTTCGGGAGGCTGGAAGTCATCAAGCCTGCGTGCGAGACGGTTCGTAATGACTCTTGAAAACAGCTTATAGACATATATATATATTTATATATGAAAGAAGTATTTATATGTACAGCCACGAACTTTAATTGTTGAGCCATTTACGGTTTCAATCTATTTTCTTTTATTAAATAGCTACTACTATGAAATGTCCAGTGTAAAGTGAACCCTAAATCGTTTAACAATGAAAGTCTGTGACCTAACTTAAAGTGTGCGGTGAAATATAAGGAATGTATACTACGATTTTTTAAGATGTCGGAATTGTCGGTAGAACTCCTTAGTAAGATTCCGACATCTTAAAAATTACCACTATACATATAGGAGGAATCACTATAAAAAATTAAGTTTCATACTACAGCTCAAGTATTTATTATCCTACATATTTACCCAAGTATCTACCGCACGCGCATCTAATACAACAAAAATATAAATATCTACACATTTTCATAGGCAATATTCGATAAAACCAATTTAGATAGCAGTCGGGGGCCCGACCGACCCGCTAGACTTTATGGCAAAACAACCTTAGTAGGGTTCAATTTATCTTAGTGCCTTATTGTCCAGGCGACCAACATATGATTACTTACCTCATAAAGGAGCAGTTTGAAACGTCATTCATCGATAAGTAGAAGTTTAATAGGTCACAAATCACTTGATCTGCCTGGGCACAACATGGTCCGAGCTACACAGTGACGTGCCAAAATAGCCATTTTGGACTCTCAAATTATCTCATCGAGTAGCAGGATGAAACAAGCCTGATTCGATATGTAAACTGATGCTCATTCAATATTTATTGGTCGGCCGACCCTCAGCCTGGTCCGTTCCGGTATCATACCAATTTTAAGGGTACAATTTTTAGGGTTTTTTTGCCACTTACACACCAAATTTTATTAATAATTAATAACGGAAAAAATAGCATAAAATTGGTCGGACTGAAGAACGGACCAGGTTGAAATTTGTCCGACTAATGAATATTGAAAAAGCATCAGTTTACCTGTCGATTGAGTTTGGTTTCATCCTGCTACTCGATGGGGTTATTTGATAGTCCAAAATGGCCCCTTTGTCACGTCGCTGTTCTGCTGGGACCAGGTTGTGCCTAGGCAGACCAAGCATGTGTATTAGACCTATTAATTAAACTTTTACTTTTTTGAGGAATAGTTAAGATTACAAACTGCTCCTCGATGAGGTAAGTGGTAATACGGTGGCCGCCCGGTCCATTATGCAAACTAAAGATCAGTGATTACAGGTCTGATAAAAGTACTTTGACTTTCTAATTTTCTAAAGTTATTAAGGAACCTATTAAGATAATACCGCTAAGTCCGTCGGTTGGTTTATCTTGGTCAGCCATAGAAGAAATATGTATTTCTTTATTTTGTTGTCTTCTGTCATTAGGCTAAGCTAAAGCGTAGGAACCTACGTCATAGGTTTTGCCCGCGACTTCGTATGGGCCTTATAAAAAGTATAATCAAACATTCAATTAGAGCACATAAATACAATGCCTTCCCCCTATTTACCCTCTTAAAGAATGATTTCTTGGATAAAAACTATCATATGTCCTTCCCTGGGACTCTTCTGTGGGAGTTAAATGCCCTCCATCAACTGCAGGCTGACGTATGAAATGGAGCGCCTAGTAGGTACTGGACTTTATGCTGAGCAAACATGGATAAAAACGAGATGAATCTGAATATATATCCTTATACTTGTGCCCGGGTATGTCCTTAAACTACGGGCACAGCACAGCGAATGTCGTCTCGCTTAAATCTGGAGCAGAGCCCGACTGGGGAAGTACGGAGGTACTGACTAAAGGTGGAGACCTTACAGAAAACCACAGCTATATAGCACTAGAACCTACTCATAGTGTTGTGTTCCTGCCGGTGAGTAAGGTTGCCAAAGAGCTCAAAGAGGACCCAGTGTATTGACGACGAGGGACCCTCTTGTTTCCTTAGCCGTCAATACAGTGAATCCTCTTTTTTGTAAAGGGTCGGCAACACGCATGTGACACCATCGTAACTAATCCCAGAACAAGCGGGATTCCGTCCGGGAAAGTCATGCACGAGTCAAACATAAAAGCTAGCACAACACATCGAGGACGGGTTCGAGCTGGGCTTAGTTACAGGAGTGGTCTTTGTCGACCTAACAGCCGCATAAGACACAGTGAATATACAACAGCTGCTTTTAAAGGTTAACGGTATGACGGGGGACGCTGGATTTACAAACTTTCTTCGCGAACTGCTCCACAACCGTCGATTTCACGTTCACCTGCAATCTGGAAAAAGCCGCTGGCGCTCGCAAAAAAATGGTCTCCCGCAGGGTAGTATGCTTGCCCCGATGCTGTTTAACATATACACCAACGACCAGCCAGTCCTGCACAAAACCCGGTTTGCATACGCAGACGACCTAGCACTAGCGGCCCAAAGTGATAGCTTCGAGGGCGCGGAAAAATCACTATCTGCAGCCTTAAAGGGCCTAACCAGATACTATGAGACGAACAGCCTGAAAGCAAACCCACAAAAAACCCATTCATGCGCATTCCACCTACGAAACCGTGAAGCAAAAAGGCAGCTTAGTCTTGCCTGGAATGGACTCGCTATCGAGCATTGCCCGTGCCCAAGGTACCTTGGAATAACCCTAGATAGAACATTGTCCTTTAAAAGCCACTGCGTAAAAGCACGTCAGAAGGTAACCTCGCGAAATTGTCTCTTGCGGAAACGTCCTTCAACGCACTGGGGTGCTTCAGCGCACACCATTCGCACTACTGGCACTTTGCTATTCGACGGGCGAATACGCGTGCCCAGTGTGGCATCGCTCCACCCACACAGGACAGGTTACCTCGGCGCTCAATGACACCTGTTGCATAATCACTGGATGTCTTAAACCCACCGAATTATGACACTGGCGTCTTTGAGAAATAAACTTAAGTTAAGCTCAGAATTATACCTTGAAATTACCGGAAATAAAAAAAACACGGTGTATAGTTTTCTGACTGGGTACGTTTAAGAATTTTGCACTTATATGTTCTTAGTTGTAACAATGCATTAAATGTAGGCCTCACACATAATATTTATGGAAAATATGCAACTTAAAAGGATTTAGAAAAAAAACGATTTTGAATTCTTGCCAAATTTAGCCTTTCAAAGTGACTCAATTTGAAAATTGAGATGTCTATAAATCGTGAAATTGTATTCTCCTCATCTTTTATTCTATAGGTTTTTCAACAGAGTCATCTATTTCAAAGATATGTGGTATGGAAGTCAAAATATTAGTTTTTCAATTAAATGAGATATTTTCCCGATTTATAATTTTTGAGTTTGGCTGTACCGCTGAACTGAATTAAAAGTTAAGATAATCATTCGACGTAGAATTTATCCATCTTTAATATTGTTATACATGACATTTTCCGTCGGACGTACCATTTTCGAGCTAGAAGCAAAAAACTGACTAAGAGCAAAAATTCGCTAAAAAGTTATGCACACCTCTTGGGATTGGGCAAGCTCAGATCACATGCATTTAGGACCACGTGAAGGTATTAACACGATTTCCGGCCTGCTGGGAATTAATTCTTCAAAGATATCTTATTTTCTTAGCCTATTTAGGCTTTATTTCTAGTAAATAATATTCTGATTTTGGATCTAATCGACATTTGTGTGCCACATTCGACGTTTGTAAGACAAAATAGGCGTACAAATGTTGCCGTAAAATGTCGACAAAAACGTTTTTGGCTTATTTTTCGTATACTAATTAGGTACTAGATTCACTCATTTATTAAACACAAGATATACTTTTTACGTTTTATTTTTTATTTTTATATAATTATGTATTTGTATGGTAATTTAATTTTATATTTGACATTCTATTTATTATTTTAACATTCTAATTTAATTTATTTTATGTGTGCCAAATGTTATTGTTAATTATATACTTTGAATTGGATAATTACACTAAATAACAACTAGAAATAAGTTATTATTTTATTACTAACATGCCTATGGGCCTATAGAGCCTGAAACAAATAATTGAATTGAATTGAATATGTATACCCGATATTGCTAAAAATTATTATGAAACACGACTTCTTTTTAAAAATCCTAAATCAAGAAATGAGCACACCCTTACAAATGTGATAATAGCCTAACCAAATAAAATTATTTGAAAAAAAAAACTTCAAATCACGTCAAAGCATTTTGCATCCACCTTTGATGGGAAAGAAAACACCCTTGCTAGGTTTAATGCGTACTTAATAATATATTGTACTAGCTTTTGCCCGCGGCTTCGCCCGCGTACTAAAAGTACCAGAAAAGGAGGTTCTCGGTTTGACTCGTATGTTTGTGTGTACGTATGTAGGTATGTATGTTTGTCTACTATTATCTGACTGATTTAGATGTGGTCTTCAGAAAAGTATTTGTTACATTCTGGAGGTTTCGGTTTACCACGTTTTGGTGAAGGCGGTTCCCTTATTTTTTAAAGAAAGGATTGTATAGATGAATTATCGAGATCATGGAATTGCATTTGTAGTGGTTGTACCATTTGCAACAAAAGGAGAATAATTTTCTCTTAATTTAATAAAATTACATACCCTTAAGAAATGGAATAAGTAGTAGTCCTCTGTTTTTTGCTTTTAGTCGCTATCATGTTCTTCATCTGAGCTGTCACAAGTATTGATAATAAGATTGTTTGAAATTCGATCCATTTCCCCTTTCTGACATCGATATTTATTTTCTTCACTTTCGACATGGCGACAAATATTTTCCCAGTCCTCAGCAGTAATAGTATTCATTCGTTCAGTTGCTAAACTCATAATGCCTTGCATGTTTAATGAAACGTTTCTTTTCGCTACATATCCTTTTACCATGGACCAAATATTTTCGATCGGATTGAATGTCGGGTGATACGGTGGCAATCATAAAACGGAATGGCCATGTTCTTTTGAAATTGCATCTATGTGGTACTCACGAAACCGCTCTTTATTTTGTTTAATTAAATCATACAAACTGGTTTTGTACATCAACGGGCTATACGAAATGTTGTGTTCTGTCAACCAATCCATCATTTCTTGTTTATGAAAATTTGACGTTGGAGCACGATTCAAAAGTTTGTTGTGATAGGACGCATTATCTACGATAAGTACGCTATTTGGTTTAAGGTTCGGTATTAATTTTTCTTTTAACCATTTTTCGTAGTTGACAAAGTTCATCCGGTCATGGTAATCTCCCGTTTTTTGGTTTACCTTAAACATTAACAAAGCGTTGGGAATAAAACCATCTTTTCCTCCTGCGTGCACTATTATTAACCGCTGGCCTGTACTGATTTGTTTTTTTACACCAAATTCTGTTCCATCGGTCCAAGCCTCTCCGGACACATGTGAAGTGTGGATGTAGGTTTCATCAGTATAAACTAGTGGTCTATCTTCAGACCGATATTCCGCAATTTTGGTAAGGTAATTTATTCTTAGCAGTCGTATGTTGTGTCTTTCCATTAATATTTTTCGGTTGTCCTCGGTCTTTTTCCATTTAAATCCTAATTTTTGTATTTGTTTTCGTAAGGTGGAAATGCCAAATTTGTAATCTATATCGGATTTTAACACAGAGTGGAGTGGAGTGGCCTTTAAGGTTGGAAATTGCTTATGGGACAGATGAAAATTGTATATAGTTCTAGTATTGTATAGACTTCCTGATCAAAATCGTCTACTGCTGATGCCGGACAAGTACGTAACTTTTTATTTCTCGGGGAGGTGAATTTCTTTGTTGTTGCGAATTTCTCACTATTGCTCTCAGACACAATGTTATAAACAGTAGAGATACAAACACCTGTAGCTTTTTCAACTAACTGGGCAGCGGTGTAAGGGGAATTTAAATTTTTCTTCAGTTCAAGTTCAAAATATTTATAACTGTTAAAAATAATTTGCTTACTTTGACTCTCAATCGGACCAAAATTACTCACTGCCATATTTTTTGAAAATTATGTAACTTACACTTAGTCGTACGGGCTGACACAAAATTATTCTGATAATTGTGAGAATACAATAAAATCAGACGTAAAAATATATGCACAACGTAAATAATATTCACAATTTGACACTGATATTATTTTGGTGTTTACTTCTTCAATATATAACAAACCTCTTTTTATGCTGATAGTACGAGAAAATAGAAAATTCAAATATAGAATGCCTGTAAACATACAATACTACTACATATGCAATTCCATGCTCTCGTTAATTTATACAATGTCTTCGATCGATATTTGTTTAATCAAGGCAACGTTGTTCGGTAGGGGCCATGCCAAACTTTGTTTTATATAGAATTAGTACACGTAATTTTTAATGAAATAAAATGCTTTATATAAGTAGGTATTAAAATTTTAATGCCTAAATGAAAGTTCAATGACTTTTAATGTCAGTTTAAGTTCAATGAGGCGTAATAACTTTTAATCTTTAACCTAAAAACCACCTTTTTGTTAGTGCTAGAAACCTCAAACCCAAAAAAATAATTCGCTCCTCCCTAATATATATGTAACAATACGTATATGTTCAATTTACTTGGAATTATAGCCATGTGACGAAAAATCGTTAGTTTGAAAATTTACCATAAAATTGCATTGCATGTGACGCAGTAATGGCGATAGATTGTTTTCTTCTACGAGTACCATTAACTTACGTAATTTATAACCGTATCTTATCCTTATTTCTATACATTTTGTCGTTACTATTCTAGATGAGACGTATCCGAAAAAAATGAGCCGAAAGGGCATTTCGTACGGACGATAATCGAATTTATAACGCGTAATAACGATATTTTATTTTTTATGACGATTTGAAAGCATCCACGTCGGACCCCAAAGACATATTTCACGACAACTGGTCTACTATCACTTACCTTTTTCTCACTGACTTCTCGATCATTATAACGATTCGGAAGGTAATAGTGTTTTAGAACAATGTATTTATTAAACAATATGAGTGTGAGGTACATAATTATATAAGTACCGTATTTCAGCAAAAGCTCTACACAGCAGTATTTAAACCTCACTAATATTGTTTAATCACTACCACTCCATAGTATAAAACAAAGTCGCTTTCCGCTGTTTGTCCCTATGTATGCTTAGATCTTTAAAACTAAGCAAATATGTATAATACATGCATAATATAGTAGAGAAACACTCATGATTTTAGAGGTTTCTAATGTGATGTCGTACATAAACGCTCGCTAAGTCTAAAAAGTCGCTTACATTGCAAACGCAGGCTGAGTCCTAAGAGATAGATCAAAATAATGTACTACAGTATTGTACATCTTAAAAAGGCCTACAAAAAAGTCCGCGATAATATATGTCTATCTCTTAGGGATAACCCACAATAACCATTTTTTATCCCGTGCGAAGCCCGGGCGGGTCGCTAGTGATACGAGTATATATAACTTGAACTATTTAGAGTGCAAGAAAATAGGATAATAGACAAAGGTCAAATATTATCAAAATAATGAATTCAAATACATGAATAGTGAACCGATGTACAGAGTAATGAATCCAAATGAGAACGTAGTGAGTTTCACACGAGATGATTACTAGAGTAGTAGTCCAGGGGAAATGAATGAGATGACACCTTTTCTAGGGACGTTTTGTCTATTTGAAATATACATTGGATCCGAATGGGATTTGTTCGCGATATGTTCAGGTGATGTTTACTATTATGCAAAAAAGGTTTTATAAGCAGCCGTTCGTCTTTTCATCTCTTTGCATAATTTTCATCTCACAGCTTACTACATTTTGGATTATATTAAAGAACTATCAATATTCGCGTGCAAGTCATGTTATGAGATTTTTTTAAAGTCATGTTGTATCACTAATTCATAGCACAAGCATAGAATAATATTGGTATTTCAGCACAAGCAATATTTTTCTTAATTTTCTGACTTAGGACACTAGAGGTTAATACAGTGAGTCAACATTGAGTATTTACATCAAGAAACCATGACTTAAGTCATGGATGTAGTTTTCGTACCTGTACCCAACAGGGGAGTACTGATACTGATACGTGCAGGTATATGTGTGTGATATATATATACAGGCTGATTCATTACACGTGAGCAGGCTTAACACTACGGATTCAGTTAATAACAAGCTATTGTTTGATACCATTATTAGTGTGATTGGCGCAAAAAAAAGTAAAAATAATTTTTTTTAAATTATTTAAGACACGCATGGCCACTCTACAATTAGAATACTCCGTCAAGTACTGATACTTACTTGTTTTTCTGTGATATGTGTCAAATTGATGTCTGGTTACTTTGAAAACATCGTATCTCACTTAATTTGACAATTTTTTTTTTCATAGTCGAAGTGCTGTCATTTTACCTTTATTGGTTTGTTTATGTAGGGTGACCATGATTATAGAAAATAAAATTTCTACGAAACAAAAAGGTAAAAATTTTTTTAAAGGCAATATTGTTTCACTTAAACATGATGGTGGCCGATTCATTATCGTTAACTAAGCGTGTAGGGTTGTTCCTGCTCACGTCTCATGAATCATCAATTCAATTCAATTCAATTCAATGGTTTATTCATAAAATATACATTTTACACGTCAATATACAGAGTAAATTAATATTAAATTTAAGTCATAGTACCTACTTATAATATAATGCTAGGTTATATATAGTATATTACTAAATTACAAATACATACATTATTAACAATTTTTTACATAGTGATTTATTTGCAACACCTCCAAAGAACTCGTCAATCGAATACAAAGCATCTTTTGCAAGTTTTGCTTTCAATTTCATCCTGTATATACAGGGCGGAAAGATCGAATGCCACATGGATGGCAACTACCTTAAATATTGTAAATAGCACATTCTGTGTAAAGGAGATTTTCCTTTGTTTAAAAAAAATTTGCATTTATGGATTTATGAAAAATCGCTTGCCTCAGTCGGGACTCGAACCGGTCAAATGTGACAAAAAATAACGTGCCGTATTTTATGATGCAAATTGAAAGGGTTACTGATAAGGTTCATTTTACTCTGCATAACAATTACAATCAAAATAACGGAAGGCTATGAAAATTTAAAACCAACAATTAAAAGACACAAAAGAAAACAATATTCCTTTAATAACCTTACTAAAACCTTGGTAACTGCAGTTTTCCAAAATGAGCTCCGTTTTCTCGTATGCATAAATTTAAAAACGGCTCGTTAAAATGTTTCATTTTTAAATATCTACTATTCAAGCTACTATGATGACTTGCAAAACAATGTTTAAGTCACAGCCCAGCGATACGCATGTGTGAGCGGTAGGTCTAGACATGATGTTTGATCTAAGAAGCTTGTATCACTCTTGCGATTCGCGCCTAGTTATATTGGCAGTGTTAAATGTTTCCTTTATGTAAAATAAGTTATTCCAAGAATTTTCACACTGTCATAATTCAGATCAAAATTGCTTGATAATTATATTGAATTTGTACAAGAACTACAAGGTAAGCGCCTGCTGCCATAAGGGCCCTTCTTATTTGGATTATCACATATGTCCAATCTTAAGTACCGGCCAATAATAATATATCACCCTTGTATTTTTTGTCTAAAAGTTTAAGTTTTATACAAAAAACAATACGATACAAATACTCTTTATTGAACACCTCAAAAAGAAAACCAGTACAGAAAATGCAGTAAACAACAGGCGTCTTATCGCTAAAAAGCTATTTCTCCCAGACAACCTTTAGGTAGGTAGTGGAATTGTGAAAATACTACATATTTTAAAAAAATGTCTGAAAAAACCATTAAATGAGATCATTTGAGATTTAGGTCCTAGTCTCTTTTCGGCGAATAAAAAGATATGAAGCCCAAACTTAAGGGGGATGTTGATGATGTCCCATCAAGGTCTCGATCTCCCGCTGAAAGGTTTTTTGTAAAAATCTTGAGATTAGATTGCGAAAAAGCGTATCACGGGTATCACATATCACAATTAAATAGGATGCAGTCGAGATAGCGTTGATTTAACCTATTTGACTCAACAAATCATCTTGTATATCGGAATCATAAAAATCCCAATTGAATTGGAATTCAATAAAAATAAGTGAATCATCACTGGTGATAGAAACAGCAAAACCACTGTACTAAAAACGCCATGAATAAAATTCATGTCGATATCCGATTTCAGCTAAAGTAATCCTAGCAATTCAAAAATAAATATCCACATTTAAATTACTCGTTGATTCAATGTAAATATTGATGATTGTGACATGAGGTGTGTGGTCGATTGTTGTTCTACTAAATATAAATAATAGGCACAAAACAACTAATTAAATAATTATAGTATTTTGTGCATCATTTGTATAAGATAATTTAAAAAAAATCTAGGGCTGTGGTATGAACCGAAGCTAGAGCCACGAGAATTTTTGACTACTTTTACGGATACGGATTTTGCCTGGTGTAGGTACCATTACGAGTAATGACTTCGTATTTGACAATTTTAAGCATCTTTATTCACAAAGTGAACGGTTACGACGTTATTGAAAAAAAAATCTACCTATTATTATTCATAGTACCCTGGGCGAAAGCCAAAGTTTAGATCGAGTGACGTAGTAGTGTCGAGTGAGAGAGGTACCTTGCAAGTAATCGCAGCTCCGCCAAGGGCTCGTCATTCTAACATGTTTCAAAGTCTGGATAAATAAACTGTATTGTAGCTCGTTAAATTTGAGACCAGTATTGTTTAATATATTTATTATGCACTCAACTGTTTTTGAGATAAAGGCGTAATGTGGTTGCGTTTAGTTATATATCTATTTAGCATACAAGAATGAACAGTAACGGGCTTCTTAAACATGGCCGAACAACTTTTAGGGTTCCATAGTGGCAAAAACGGAACCCTAAAACTTTCGTCTTGTCCGTCCGTCGGTCCGTTATACCCGATCCACTCATTTAATTGGGCGAACGTCGGCTAATGTAAGTGATGCAGCTATACGGTGAAACGAGATCGCGACATCCCTTGCCCTCTCTAACGTATAACTTTCCTTAGATTGACCGACGTTATCCCAATGTGTGAATCTGGTATTAATCTATATGTCACAATCATTTTACTTTTTGCAGGACACCGATCCTGTTAGAAAACGTTGTGATTCCTCTGTCTGCTCATGTTAAACAGCTTAGTTTGATTATAGACAGTCGTTTAACGGGGAAGCTACGGGTACGCATCAGTCGCAGGGTGATCTAAACATGCGGCAGCGTGACCAGCCAAGTTCAAAGAAAAAACAACTGGCCTCGCAGCAGCTGTGTGTATACAACGTGCCTTGAACCAAGGGGCTTTAAAAGTAAGGATTGATTCTTACATTTAAAGATACCAATTATGCCCTTAAAAGCATCACCAGCATTTTTGTTACACCTTGTATATTTGTGGCACAGGATCATGGCTTTCAGCCATTTAAAACTATAAGTGGTATTTACTTTTTGGTTCGTTTGACATGCTGCCACTACGCCTATTTAAAAAAACTATCGATGTTATATATTTTGGAGTTTCCTTTATAAAATCGACATGAAGATAACAAACAAAGAGAATATAACAAATAACACATTAAAAAATTAAATTGTAAAGATGGTCGATAGAAGCGATAAATAATATTAAATTGTAAAGATGGCGGCAGATTTTACTAACAGCTGAAATTAAGAATTGGAATAAATAAATAAATGGATAAATACTTAAATACATCGAAAATATCCATAACCCAGGAACAATTATCTGTGATCAACACACAAATAAATTCCCTGACCAGGATTCGAACCCGGACCTCCGGCTTCGTAGGCAGGGTCACTACCGACTGGGCTAGGAGGCCGTTAAAAACATTCTCAATAGTCGTTGGTGCACACGACAACAAAGGGCATTATACGGATTTCAGTGATGATGGGATCACCTTTTGCATAGTGAGACTTTAGGACCCATAGGCCATGGAAGCGGAGCCACCTAAATTTATGATGCGGTGGGGGTAAAAATGGGGGTTAAAATTTTCGCGACACAGATTGAAAACTATAAGTCTTAGCAACATACTTCAAAGGCAAAAATTGTAGAGAATTTCATGAAGAATATTTCCTTTATTGAAAGTTTTGTGGTAACTTCAACCGTTTTTGCAAAAAATATATGACTGTTCCTACTTTTGTGGGATGTGGGGAAAACAATTGTTCTATTTGTAACACATTATAGTGCAGAGTTATCCAATAAATATTTGGCTTAAAAGTCTCGTATCCAGGCCATAAATAAAATAAGTAAAATAATTAATTTCTGTTTTGACCAGATACTATTAAAATATTATTATTGGTATGGTATTTACCATATATATTTGAGTTAGGTAAACACCCCGTTTCTAATAGTAGTTGAATTAGTATGTTAAAAATCGTATATTAAACGGTTTAATTGAAAATAATGATGATAATGACGCAGGTATTGTACACAAGGATAAAATAATCGAAAGGTCCTAGGTACCACCCATCACACCACTAGCGTAGCGTACCTAACCAAGTTCATATATATTATAATGATATTAGGCATTGTCCGTTGATAAAAGGTTCAAGCGCCCCAAGATTTTAGTTTTTTGTCTTTTCAATGCTCTAGCTACATTGATGAGAAGAGTGGTGTGATGACTGGTACCTAGAACCTACTGAATTTTTTTAATAGCTTTTGGTACATTATCTATATCATTGTTTATTTTCAATAAAAGCTTTTGAATTTACCTAAACAATATTTATTTTCTTTTCAAGTTGTTATGTTACTAAAACTGTCTAAACTCCGCTTACTTTATGATCCGCAATGCACTGTGTTCTACTAATAAATCCCTTTCATTTCATACTTGATTGAGAGGTTTTTTAAGAAATGTGTAATACGCGGCATTCTGCAGAGGCAGCTATCTTGGATTTACAATGATACTGAATCTATTAAATTGTAATTGTCATCAGAACTTAAGGTGTGCACCAGATATCGGATCAATTTGTCAACAGAACGAGGGTATAATTTCAACCACAAAATTATGGAGATGTGGGATGAAGCATGTAGCTGTAGTTATGTAGCCTTGCATTTAGTTATGTAAATATTAGTTATAATAAATTAACAAATTTTCAAATAAGTTTGTGTAATGTCTAAGTAGGTATAACACAGAATTGTTATTTTTATTTTAGAGTGCACTCAAGTTTTCTCTCTAAAAAAATGAACGGGCCCTCATTGATAACCCGCAATGATGTACCTTTCACTTGAAAACGTCACTAGATAACAGGGACTGGAGAACCCCTCTATTTGATAACGCTATTATTTGTTTACAAAATTATATGGTTACCCTATATTCAATGTAATGTCCCTGTCTAATGTCTTAGCAATACAGATGAAATTAGCTTGATAGGTAAACGTCATTTTGGATTTTCATTTCGGTAAGCGCTACATTATCATTATCAGCAGCAGCAGCAGCAGCAGCCAGTATCAGTCCACTACTGGACATAGGCGTGGGAGAGCCCATGGCACGCCACTGTGCTCGATCTTCTGCTCTCCTCCTCCAATCCGTACCCGCCAAGCGCTTACCTTTGGGTAAATCAATGATGTGCTTACAAAATTGATAGTTTTTAAAAACTACCCTACCGAATACTTGCTCGATCTAATACCCCTTTATTGGTAACCGGTTCCGGTATCTTCTAAAAGAACTCTTTATTTCACTTACGGATTATAACAAGCATACAAAGGCAAGGTAAATAATAGCGTTTGAAATGGTTGACGTCCATTTGGTTGTGAAAGATATAATTAGGCAAGCATTAGAGCTCAAACCACATCGTTTTTCCTACATATTTAGATTGTGGTTGATAACAGGCCTATTATTATTATTTTTTTCGTTAAAGATATTATAACTAATATAGGATTTATAATACTTTTTATAAAGGGGAATAACAGGGCTTTATCATGAAAATATATTTTTCATGTTACGACCATAAATTAAAAAAATATAGGCATTTATTAAAAAAAATATCAAACGTTGATTTCATACTTTTTATGTTTTCTCAGTTTACTTATATGGAAAGGTATAAATAAAATACCAAAAATGAATTCGGCATCCTTGCTTTACACAAAAATGATATCAAACTTGACTATATAGCTCTATTTTATTTTTAAATAAATTTGGGGGGCACCCCCCACTTCGTCAAAAATTTGCATCAAAAATTTGATTGGCTCCCCTTCTTAAATTAATCTTAGAGCCTAAAGGATTAGCTCTGCAAATGGAAATTCCATCATCATCATTTTCCGTATAAATAAGTGTACACCACCGACTACAATATTTTATGTTGTGTATATTGTTGTGAATTATAATGTAGATTAGTTTTTTTCTATAGTAATTTGGCTACAGGTACAATAAAAGTAAAATAGGTTTAGATCTTGTTAAAATTGGAGACAGAGGCTCAGTTCCGGTGAAACTGTATCAAACCTAATACATATAATCCAATCATTGGTGAATCATCTCCATATATTGCCTTACAAAAGGTGGAGTAGAAAATATTTTAATGGTTATTGGTAGTCTATAGGGTAATTAAAATACTAGATTTGAGACCTTGAGGGGGGGGAGGCGCGGCCGCCATCTTGGTTTAAAGGTGCCAAAAGTCCGTTTTTGAACCTTGGCGCTTAAACCGTTATCAGTACGCCTAAAATGTCTATGGAACGTATGAAGAAGATAAAATTGTCTACAATATTTCCATACACAATACATCTGTAGGTCTTAAAGATATAAAGATACAGGGGGTGAAAAAGTGTATATTTTCTTATATCATAAGAATTTTATTTATTAGCTTCAACGTTTTGTGCTTCGAGATAAGGAAATGAAGTCTCTACCACAGTTTCGTCATATTCTAATGATTCTTTTAAAAGATATTCAAAAGTTGAATTCACCCCTAGAGCGCTTATAGAGGGGGTGAAAGTAGTAAGTCTCACACACAAAAATCAATGTTCTATTACTCATCATAAAATACTACTAGGCGTTGTCAGGTATAGCAATCGATCAATTCGGGTATAATGAATTTAGATTTAACAAAAAATATATACGCTTTCATAGAAAAATATTTTTTTTTAAGAAAGTGCTTGAAATTTTTTTTATGTTCTTACAGCCTTATTCATAAAAACTTACAACCTCCTTCAAACCTACTTGAAGTCCGGAAGCCCAAAAACGTTATTTATAAACGTTATTTATCTCTAAAAAGCTCTACAAACCTACTGCAAATGTTCGAAAAGTTACATGACCCAGGACCCTTCTTTATCTCCTCGATAAGGATCAAAATCGCCGCCATAATGTTGAACAGCTGATTTTGACACTAGCGACACCGAACACAAATCAGAAGATTTCTACTGAATGGAAGCTACCTATCGTTATAAGTTTTATGTTTTGTGAAAAATATTATTATTTAGTCATTAGTAAAGGCCCTATTATTCAGTCATTCAAAAAAATCTCATGTCAAACTAAAACGTTATACAAATAAAACTATATATAAATTGTATTTAAAAAAAAACTGTTGACGGTGCTAAAATTGAAATGGAAAAAATCTTATCAAAATATTTTTGCGATCGTGGAATGATAAGGTTGAATAAGGATAAGCATAAGAATTGATTTATTGTGGTAAAACAATATAAGTAATGGTGGTGCATTCCGGTTCATGCCATTTCGCGTTATAATATCCAAGGAAATTTCACTTTTATGTCGTGTGTAAAAGCAACTATATCATTCCACGATCGCAAAAAACATTTTGATTAGATTTTTTCCATTTTAATTTATAGCACCGTCAACGGTTTTTTTACTACACCCCGTATATATAACGTTTTAGTTTGACATACGAAACATAAACATAAACATAAACATAAGTTATGAATTTTTCCCTTGTGAAATAGGGAATTTCAAAAAAAGTTACTTTTTTATTTTACATGTTTTTGCTTTGGAACGGTGTCATATTATGCCATAAATGTTGAGAGCCTCCACCCACTACGAATATACATTAAAAAATCTAGGTGGCTTCACTTCTCAAATCATCCTTGGGTCCTAAGGAATAATCATGCTGAAGGAAATTTCTTGTTCAGGAAAAGCCGTATTTTTATAGCTGCAACTGCCACTATATGTCAAATAAAACGGCTTAATGTAAGAATCTCAAAATATATTTTTTGTATAATTTTAACATGCATAATTTTGAAAAAGGTGATAATTTACTATCCCCGCCATATCTCGGAAACTACTGGACCGAAAATTTAAAAAAAAATACAGATAATACATATAGAACGTAAGTATAGGAAAAATTATAAGAGGATGCAGTCAAGTGTGAGTCGGACTTAAGAAAAAAATTGTTAAAATCGAGGCATGAGTCCGACTCGTACTCGGCGACCCTATAAATTCTCATGAAATCATACTGAATTGTTTTTTTTTACCTAATAAAAAAATATCCAAAATCGGTTGACGTGATAAATAATTATCCCTGAAATACCAACTTGTACTAAGGTTAGGTAGCAAACATTTGTAAAACAATTTGCCAAAAGATGGCGCTGCACCGTACGTTCGTTTTCTACATCGCGATGTTAAGATTTCGTTATTAAGGTCGGGTATACTTCGTATAAATGGTTTTGCCCCTCCCTATATGAAGAGGCGTAGTGGACGACACTATTACTACTGAATAGTTTTTTGTTTGTTTTATTTAAAATTGTACATGTTTGTATATATTTTCGTTATTGCATGCAAATAAATTATTTCATTTCATTTCAAGCTTTACTTGCAAGCGTTTATGGAATGTTCGTACGAAACCCTCGGTGCACGAGTCAGACTCGCATTTGCCCGATTTTTTTTTATGTTGTATTATAACATTCTAAATATAATTAATATTCAGTGTTTTTCTTCTCCGCAAATAATTATTTTGTAAATATGTATCGATTTATTTTTTTAATATCAACATTAATTTAGTCAAATTTAATATGTGGCGCCATCAGTTTATCGCCTTCTGACGGACACTTTTGTAACATAGAGATTTTTATCCTCCTTGTACCATCCATAATGCTTTTGCATACAACACAAAAGGTGGTCGCCTATCGATAAAGTAATTTCGATACACTACGTGAGCACCTAGTGAGTTTCAGTAGGTACCTATTTCTACCATAGATGATGCTAAAAATAAATAACCAAAAATATAATCAAGTATTTTTTGGAGGAATCTTAAACGAAAGAGCTATGGAGATATGACCTTGATATTAAGAAGTAACCCCTGTCTGTAACACAGACGTAGCTATATTAATATGTATGTATGTATGTATGTAAACACTTTATTGTACATAAAAGTAACAAACCAAACATGATAAAAGAAAAATAAACAAAGTAAAAAGGCGAACTTATCCCTTTAAAGGATCTCTTCCAGTTAACCTTTGAGCAATTGAGAGAAAAGTATAAGATAGACAAACATGCACTATGTACTTAATGTACTTACGGAAACAAATATCTAAAAAAGAAGAGATAATATCTACTTTACCTAAGGTATAATAAATACACATATAATACATAATTAAATATATATATATATATATACACATATTCATAAAATAAGCCGTAATATGCCGTAAGATACTGAAACATATAGTTTGGCTGGCTAAAAAGTGCAGTAACAGTGGAAGTTATTACTTCCACTGTACGAGTATAGCTTATTAGCTATACTCGTCCCTTTTTCTGTAGCGTGGGTATGGGCGGGAGAATGAATCAGTATGATTCTCTCTGTCTATGCTTCAAGTAAAACAAACCCTGGCCAAACTATATATCATATTATCGCTAAGCATCACACACACGACACAGATCACGACACGTTACTGTTTTCTGTCGATGAGCTGTCAAAATTGGTTACTGTGTAATATTGATAGCCTATTGTGCGGTGATCTAACGAACAAGTGTGTAGCGAATGAAGAGTTAGTCTTAAAACGCGTGTAACCATTGTTTGGTTCAGAACAACCTGTAGTCGCCGGGATCGGGCCCCTCGTACTGTTTGTAGGGATCAGCTATCGCTCTACAAATGGCATGGCCCCTACCGAACAACGTTGCCTTGATTAAACAAATATCGATCGAAGACATTGTATAAATTAACGAGAGCATGGAATTGCATATGTAGTAGTATTGTATGTTTACAGGCATTCTATATTTGAATTTTCTATTTTCTCGTACTATCAGCATAAAAAGAGGTTTGTTATATATTGAAGAAGTAAATACCAAAATAATGTCAGTGTCAAATTGTGAATATTATTTACGTTGTGTATATATTTTTACGTCTGATTTTATTGTATTCTCACAATTATCAGAATAATTAAGTGTCAGCCCGTACGACTAAGTGTAAGTTACATAATTTTCAAAAAATATGGCAGTGAGTAATTTTGGTCCGATTGAGAGTCAAAGTAAGCAAATTATTTTTAACTGTTATACTCGTAAATATTTTGAACTTGAACTGAAGAAAAGTTTAAATTCCCCTTACACCGCTGCCCAGTTAGTTGAAAAAGCTACAGGTGTTTGTCTCTCTACTGTTTATAACATTGTGTCTGAGAGCAATAGTGAGAAATTCGCAACAACAAAGAAATTCACCTCCCCGAGAAATAAAAAGTTACGTACTTGTCCGTCATCAGCAGTAGACGATTTTGATCAGGAAGTCATCGGGAGAACTATATACAATTTTCATCTGTCCCATAAGCAATTTCCAACCTTAAAGGCACTCCACTCTGTGTTAAAATCCGATATAGATTACAAATTTGGCATTTCCACCTTACGAAAACAAATACAAAAATTAGGATTTAAATGGAAAAAGACCGAGGACAACCGAAAAATATTAATGGAAAGACACAACATACGACTGCTAAGAATAAATTACCTTACCAAAATTGCGGAATATCGGTCTGAAGATACACCACTAGTTTATACTGATGAAACCTACATCCACACTTTACATGTGTCCGGAGAGGCTTTGACCGATGGAACAGAATTTGGTGTAAAAAAACAAATCAGTACAGGCCAGCGTTTAATAATAGTGCACGCAGGAGGAAAATATGGTTTTTACCCAACGATTTGTTAATGTTTAAGGCAAACCAAAAAACGGGAGATTACCATGACCAGATGAACTTTGTCAACTACGAAAAATGGTTAAAAGAAAAATTAATACCGAACCTTAAACCGAATAGCGTACTTATCGTAGATAATGCGTCCTATCATGACAAACTTTTGAACCGTGCTCCAACGTCAAATTCTCATAAACAAGAAATGATGGATTAGTTGACAGAACACAACATTTCGTATAGCCCGTTGATGTACAAAACCAGTTTGTATGATTTAATTAAACAAAATAAAGAGCGGTTTCCTGAGTACCACATAGATGCAATTTTAAAAGAACATGGCCACTCCGTTTTACGATTGCCGTATCACCCGACATTCAATCCGATCGAAAATATTTGGTCCGTGGTAAAAGGATATGTAGCGAAAAGAAACGTTTCATTAAACATGCAAGGCATTATGAGTTTAGCAACTGAACGAATGAATACTATTACTGCTGAGGACTGGGAAAATATTTGTCGCCATGTCGAAAGTGAAGAAAATAAATATCGATGTCAGGAAGGGGAAATGGACCGAATTTCAAACAATCTTATTATCAATACTTGTTACAGCTCAGATGAAGAACATGATAGCGACTAAAAGCAAAAAACAGAGGACTACTACTTATTCCATTTCTTAAGGGTATGTAATTTTATTAAATTAAGAGAAAATTATTCTCCTTTTGTTGCAAACGGTACAACCACTACAAATGCAATTCCATGATCTCGATAATTCATCTATACCCAAAGATTGATTGACTTACAAGCATCCAATTTCCCGCCATTTTATACTTGACATTGGCTACAGGCAATACCACCTTAAGTCCATTAGAAAAAAAAACAAACGACTTTCTATATTTGGGCCGATGTCGCTACTAGATCGATCATTGGAGCATTTTGCCTTACAAAAGGTGGAGTACAAAATGTTTTAAAGGTTATTGCTAGGCTATAGGGTGGTAATTAAAATACTAGATTTGAGACCTTGAGGAGGGGTGTGGGGCGCCATCTTGGTTCAAAAGTGCCAAAAGTCCGTTTTTGAACCTTGGCGCTTAAACGGTTATCAGTATGCCTAAAATGTCTATATGAAGAAGATAAAATTGTCTACAATATTTCCATACGCAATACATCTGTAAGTCTTACAGATATAAAGATACAGGGGGTGAAAAAGTGTATATTTTTCTTATCATAAGAATTTGATTTATTAGCTTCAAAGTTTTGTGCTTCGAGATAAGGAAATGAAGTCTCTACCACAGGTTTGTCGTCTTCTAGTGATTCTTTTAAAAGATATTGAAAAGTTGAATTCACCCCTAGAGCGCTTATAGAGGGGGTGAAAGTAGTAAGTCCCACATAAAATCAATGTTGTATTACTCATCATAAAATACTACTAGGCGTTGTCAGGTATAGCTATCGATCAATTCGGGTATAATGAATTTATATTTGACAAAAAACATATATGCATTCATACAAAAATTTTTTTTTAAAGAAAGTGCTTGAAAATATTTTTATTTGTTTAATCTTCATATAATTGTCAAGTTATTATTAAAATATCGTATATGCTTAAGCATTTTTAGCATAATGCTTGAACAGTTGACTTTATGACAAAAAGTCAACTGTTCAAGGTCTCAAATCTAGTATGTATTTTAAATTAGCCTACTAATAACCATTAAAACATTTTCTACTCCACCTTTTGTAAGGTAATGGAGTATGAATGGGTAATGGAGATGATTCCCCAATGATTGGATTATACGTATCATTACAAAAACAATAATTTTAGAAAGATAGATCTTCTTTCATTGCAATGACATCCAAAAGTAAGTGTGATTGTTAAAAAAATATACATTTGTAAGTTATAATTTGTTTATTTAAACTCTAAACAAAGTTTTTTATAGTGCAATACAATCAATTTTACGTTCACGTGAATACGAATACACGACTGATGATGAAATTTATATACCCTTTACTCATGAGTATTTTGTGAAGCTACCGGAGGGTCAGACTCAACTCAGGAGTAACGACGGTCAGGCATTTTCATATTCGTGGGAACGCAAATTAAAGGATATGGGATGGATCTTTAGCTATCTATACAAACCGAACAATCGAGTACTACGACAATTTTCATAGATACAGCGAAATTGTTGGCCAAATTTTTTTTTCCCGGTCAATCAATTGAGGAAGAATAATTTATTAAAGCATATTTTAAGTCTGTGCAACAATTAGAGAAATAGATATAAGTGCGCACAAATTCATGAATACATGATAATATAAAATGGTTTTTTTTTTTTTTTTTAAATAATATATTTAATTTTATTAGAAATAATCGTACTTACGATAGAAAATTTCGTAGCATATTATTCGAGCCCTGGACTTCCGGCTTAATAATATATATAAAAAACAACGATACCATTCGATTTTTAACAGTTTACTGGAATAGTTATTTATGCTACAAGTGTAGAAAACAAGTAATTTCCGAACGAGCGGCGGATGATGTAAACACGACGGAAGGGAGTTTACTTGTTTTCTATATATGTAGCATACAACATTTTACAATGCATGCGAGGAAATAAAATAGATTATCTACACCAATATCATAAATCCTCTATTCCGCGTTCGGAAACCGCGTGTAATTACTATCATTACTGCAACCAGTAACGTAATATCAGTGACAGTGTGGTTAAAACGTATGAAAATTCATTACCCTCCATTCGTAATATGCCCTCCTCTCAGCCTGCCGGCACGCGCCCGCGCGACCGCCGGCACAAAGGAGTTGGTCATGGCGGTGCAATGTCGGTCATTCTAATGGTTTCCGAACACTTCATTTAGGATTTATAATGTGTATAGATAAAGCAGTGTATGCAACTGTACGTAATTAGGCCTTATTACGTAACAGTTACATAAACTACTATTACCTGCTTGTAAGAAACAGGCGATCTGATGCCTTTTGTAATTCATGAAAAATGTCCGTATGCGTTACGTACGTACATCTTATCACCCGAATTTAGCACATAATTAAACCCAAACTATACTAAAATATCGTATAATCGAGCGTCTCTCAAGTTATTTACAATATTTACACAAAGCCGTGCAACGTAACGCATTAAGACACATAAGTTCATAAACAGAATACATTTCCCGCGATCAGCCAAATAATCGGTCTAAGAATTGGCATTTTTGCTAATTAAAATTGATCTTATCCCAAAATAGCACTCTCAACTATTAAACTATGAAGTTAAGTTCAAATTCAAATGAAACGCATTAATTATTTCAATGATTACCAGTATAACATAATATTAAACTTTTTTTAAATTTAAAAATAAATGTGCCAATGAAATGGTTGTCGCCGCAACGCAAAAACAAATCAGTCTAATCTAGAACATATAGGTACATTCTCAACATGTGGTCTCCAATCTAAATGTTCATCAAGAGTAATACCGAGTAACGTGGTTGAGGTCACAAGTGCCACATAGGAATCATTGTAATGGACCTTAAGGCTAATCGTGGATGGATTACTGGTTTTAAAAATTTTAGTTTTGGCAAAATTTAATTTAAGACAGTTTTCTTCCAACCATCTCGCTGTCCTTTGTAGTTCACTAACTGCTTCATTCTCTAAGTCATTACTATTACTAGATTTTATAATTAGGGTAACGTCATCTACAAACATAATACATGTGTGTTTAAGTTTGTTTGGCAAGTCATTAATATACGTCAAAAATAACAGAACCAATCAAGTAGAACCCGAAGAATCAATTATTAAAAATCATCCTTTTTTTCACCTCTCCAAGCGAAAATCGCGAAACAGCTGTTAGATTAAGCTGCATTATTTAAATTTGAAACATAAAATCAAAAAAGTGTTCCACATATAAAATAAGTCTTGCCAGTTACTGCATAATGGTATCGGAAAGTTGAGCGAAATCGAATAAAAAACCATTACCGGACTCTTAATTATTTCTATGATTACCACTATATCATAATATTAAACTTTTTTAAATTTAAATAAATGTGCCAATGTAACGGTCCTACTTAGACGAGGAAAACTTATACAAGATAAAATATTATTTTCAAATTATTAATAATATTGTATTTTCATCCGATCTCAAATAAAACAATACAAAACCAGGTATTTTACCTTCTTTTTAATTGATTTTGCTTTATTTTTAATTGAATTGATGTAAAATAGAATACAAATACCACGATTATATTTTTTAAACATTAGTTTGGACCGAACCGCTGGCAAGCGGAGCGTGGACATGCGCGTTGTATTGTACGACAGTCAAGTGGTCCTAATTACACTGGAGATTTACTTGAGATAAAAATTAAAAACAATATTTTTGATCATAATAACTTTGCGGAAAATACATAGTTTAGTCTGATTTAATACTAATAGCAAATATTTCAGAACATGTTTACGTTATCTATATTTAATGATTTGTTTAACCATCAAGGTACCTAAGCGTTTTTTTTTCTTTTTTTTTGACCCAGGGGAAATCCGTTATGGATCCTACTCAGCCCGGGAGAAACCGAGTGGGTATGTCCGACTTGCACGGACTAAAACCCCTGGGGTGTTCCACCGTTAGCCTTTGGACGGGGCTTCGGGAACGCGTCTGCCAACTTCCGATATCCCGTCAGCGGTGTCTTTTAAGGCCCATTCATTGGTGGCTACTCATGCAGCATCCTCTGCTGAAAATACAACGAATCCCCATTCACTGGTTAGCGTTGTCCAAAAAGACGTGAGTTTTACTCACGATGTTTTCCTAAGGTACCTAAGCCTAAGCCAAGGGGCCTAAGATTTCCTTAGGAATCAACAACTCGGAAAAACCTACTTTTCCGCAAGTATGGACATGGGTCCACACGTGCATAGAAAGTGCTTCTTTATATGGATAAAAGAGTACTTTCTGAGCATATGCAGTGTAAAATAAATTGTATGGCAACCATATACTCGTACATAAACGCAAAATTTCAGTGTAAAAATAGCAATATCATAACTTTTCCATACTTAGGGCGACTATGTAATCGTGAAGTAACTTTTAGACATCATTTTGTTAGGAGCATTTTGAGAAATAAATGCAAATCTCCATCTTTAAAGTCTCATTTCTGAATTTTGTGTAGCTTAACCATACTTTAACGCAATTGGCCCCATATAGACATATGATCCTCACAATGAAATAAATCGATTGATACCTTACATGAAAAAGAGACATTATGCTTATTAGCAGATTTATTGTTTTTTTTTTGTTTTGTGTATTTATACGAGCACAGTCTGTCAAAATAAGATATCTACTCTATCTGCTAGATGTGGGTTAGGTAGGTTAGATAATTACTTTCCTGGTGCAAAAACTTTTGAGAAATTACAAAAAACAGATTTTCATGCCAATTTACGGCGCGTGTACTAAATATGTCGTACCGAAAAAAATGACGGTTTAACAGAAAGCCCTATTGATCACACAGTTTTTGAGCTATCAGCGCTATTTATATTTTCTCATTAAGATTTTTAGTAGAAAAATATTGTCAAGCCTGTCATTGTTCAATACAGTGATCCTAGAGGGCATTTAGATTTAGGTGCAATTACAAGACTCCACCTAGCTCGAGATACCTATAGCTATTGGCCACTGTTAGGCTGCGTTTCCATCAGACATAAGTAAGGATGCGTTGCAAGAAAAGTGTTTGTTAAGAATCTATTGAATCATTTCAATAGGCATGATTAATTGTTTTCATGTATGGTATCAATCGAGTCGTTTTGTTGTGAGGATCAACACGCCTAGCATAACTTGACGAGTGACGCGACAGTACATACTTCAACCGCGACTCGGAGTATGGACTGACAGGCGACAAAGTAAGATATGCTAGCCGGCCAAATGTCTATTTGGGGCCAATTGCGTTAAAGCAACACAAAAGTCAGAAATGAGATTCAATGTCTGTCTACCTGGAACGATTGATTAATATAACTGAAGAATTTTCACGCGCCATAAGGATGCAATTTGGAATAGACAAATGTTAAATTAACTCGGTAAAAGCAGGAAGGATACACAAACACAGTTATACATTAGAATCCGGAGAAACAATAGGCCCACTAGATGAAAAGACTGGCTACAGATATTCAGGCTATTTTCAATCAAAACACATTCACCACAAATAGGCCAAGCAAATAAGATCTATAAAAAGTGTTTTGAAGAATTAATTCCTAGCAGACTGGAAATCGCTTTAATACCTTCATGTGGTCCTAAATGCATGTAATCCGAGTTTGCCCAATCCCAAGAGGTGTGCATAACTTTATAGCGAAATTTTTGCTCTTTGTCAGGTTTTTGCTTGTAGCTCGAAAACAGTACGTCCAACGGAAAATGTCATGTATATCAATATTAAAGAGGGTTAAATTTTGCGTCGAGTAATTAACTTCACTTCTAATTCGGTTCAGCGGTACAGCCGAAATCAAAAGTTATAAACCGGGAAAATGTCTCATTTAATTGAAAAACTCGTATTTTGACTTCCATACCACATATCTTTGAAACAGATGACTCCTGTTGAAAAACCTATAGAATAAAAGTTGTAGAGAATACAATTTCAAGTTATATCGATATCTCAATTTTCAAGTAGAGTCATTTTGAAAGACTAAATTTGGCATGAATTCAAAATCAGTTTTTTCTAAATCCTTCTGAGTTGCATATTTTCCATAAAATATGAGGTGTGAGGCGTACATTTAATGCATCGTTATAACTGAAAACATTTAATTGCATATTTCTAAAACGTATCTAATCAGAAAACTATTTATACACCGTGTTTTATTTTCATTTCCGGTAATTCCAAGGGTACATTACTGAGTTTAACTTAAGTATATTTCTTAAAGACGCTAGTGTCCCAATTTGCTCCAGTTCTGAGGTAATCGATAGTTCTTTTTCGTCTTTCTGATTGTGTATATTTTTCTTTTAGTCTGAGGACCCGCTATAAAGTCATGTAACTGTGTGTTAAGTCAATACAATATTAATTTTGTACTAAGCAGAAACGTCTGCAATCGTAATTTTAATTTTATAATTGAAATAAAAATGGAAAGATTCGGACCAGTGTTCCGAAAGGTCGCAAGTTCGAATCTTGCTCGTCGCGGTGAATTTTTCTTTCAATTATAAAACTTTCAATACAAATTGTTTCCGATGTGTCGGATTGTTAATGTTCGAAATTTCATTGACGTCATAATGTTCAATTGTTTGGTTAAGTTAATAACTATACAGATTGGGGAATCAATCAATAAATACTGAACCTATTTGAGTTAACACACAGGTGCATCATTTTGTAGTGGGTTCTCAGAGTAAAAAATAATTAAATGTATGTTTACACAATTAGAAGGCATTAATAAAATATCGATTACCTCAGAACTGGAGCTAAGTAGGACACTGGCGTCTTTGAGAAATAAACCTAAGTTAAGCTCAGGAATATACCCTTGAAATTACCGGAAATAAAATAAAACACGGTGTATAAATAGTTTTCTGATTAGGAACGTTTTAGAAATTTTCAATTAAATGTTTTTAGTTGTAACGATGCATTAAATGTACGCCTCACACCTCATATTATATGGAAAATATGCAACTCGGAAGGATTTAGAAAAAACTGATTTTGAATTCATGCCAAACTTAGTCTTTCAAAATGACTACTTGAAAATTGAGATGTGGATATAACGTTAAATTGTATTTTCTACAACTTTTATTCTATAGGTTTTTCAACAGGAGTCATCTGTTTCAAAGATATGTGGTATGGAAGTCAAAATAAGAGTTTTTCAATTAAATGAGACATTTTCCCGGTTTATAACTTTTGATTTCGGCTGTACCGCTGAACCGAATTAGAAGTGAAGTAATTCACTCGACGCAGAATTTAACCCTCTTTAATATTGATATACATGACATTTTCCGTCGGACGTACTGTTTTCGAGCTACAAGCAAAAACCTGACAAAGAGCAAAAATTTCGCTAAAAAGTTATGCACACCTCTTGGGATTGAGCAAACTTGAATTACATGCATTTAGGACCACATGAAGGTATTAAAGCGATTTCCAGCCTGCTGGGAATTAATTCTTCAAAAAAAATCTAATTTTCTTGGCCTAAAAGTAACTAAAAATAAATTGAAAGTTCAATTCAAACACAGGCTTAACTCAATATTTAAAACGCAGTTAAATTCATGAAACACCATCAAAGCAGTAAATACCTACGCAATACCAGTCTTGACATACTCGTTTGGCATAATTAAATGGAGTAAATCAGACCTTAAAAACCTCCAGCGATAACACTTCTTTGACTAAATTTAGAAAGCGCTACCCTTTACTATATCATGTATTCAAAGATTAAGTCTACCAAGAAAAGAAAACGGCAAGGGAATTATTGATATATTAAACCTACACAATAAACAAGTCACTACATTGAGATCATATTTCCACCTTAAATCTAAAAGACCGAGCCACCCAGAATACAGCAGAATTAACCGACCACAAAACAAAAATAGCCGAATGGAGTGCGAAGTCTCTATACGGTAGGCATCGTCATGATCTAATAATAATAATAAACAATAATAAACCCGCGGGGGCAGCTTGTGGCGAGCTGACGGTGAGTGGCGACACCGCGGACCCCTATTCCAGAGGGCCCTTTTCATTTGGCCCTCGCCTCTGTGCTTGCCTTAACTGGCCGGCCAGAGTGGAGTCGCAAGAGCGGGACCTATGCTCCAGGTTGGAAGTGTAAATTGTCATAACGCCGGCGGCCTGCTGAACGGATTACCGGGATCTGGCTACCGCAGACTCACCTCTCGACAACCTCACAGCCCACGCACCGGTGTTGCCCTTGAACCATCTTTGATGTCGCTTTTTACGGGGGCCCATCTTGCGGCGGGCGAGTCACCGTCTGCCGGAAATAAAATTGGATACCGTTTTATTAGGCAGGCGTCCGGTTCTTCATCCAATAGCCCAGTAGTTAGTCCATGCTTTTCACCCAATAGCCTAGTACAGTCAGCATCAGAGAAAAGGACCCCCCTTGGTAATGACATGAAAGCGTTAAGTATTTTCGTCGTGTCAAATAGAAGTTGATTTGGTCTAGTGGTTATACTATTAGGCTACTAATATGAGGACACCGGGTTTAACCCGCCGTTAGCATCACTTTTTTTTTCATTAATTACCTTTTGTTGACTGTTATATTATTATTATAGAGACATTTTCTGAAATGAGGTATACGAGTACAAGAAAAGATGGGTATATTGCATAAAATAAAATTATTTTATTTATTTTATTAACAGCGTAACATTCTGTATGGTTGCGATTTATTTTTATGCAGTTAACTTATAAACTTACTATTTAATAACAACAAGATCAAAAGAATAATTATTTTACTTGTTTTTAAAGTGGGTATTCCACTCATACATTAATATGTTATTTAATCAAATACAAACATTGAAACATTGAAAAAATAATCAACCCATTTTTTTTTTTTCAATGTTTCAATGTTTGTATTTGATTAAATAAGATCAAAAGAAACTATTTTTTGTAATCCATTATATAATTCAGTAGTTTATACACTTTTCTACCTGCTTAAAAATATGGTTACTTACTAAGATTTTGAATCAAACTAAATTTACTAACAAAACACAAAATAGATATCTGGATGACATTTATAACGTTTATAGACAGACACCTAACAGTTTGTTTATAGTTATAGATATTTCTAAAGACTTTATAGACTATATCCTGTATATGATGATTCATGAGACGTGAGCAGGCTTAACACTACGGATTCAGTAAATAATAAGCTATTGTTTGATATTAGTATTAGCGTGATAAGCGCAAAAAATTTTTTTTAATCAAAAATAAAATGTTTCAAATTATTTACGACACGCATGGTCACTCTTCAATTAGAATACTCCGTCGAGTACTGATGTTAGAATATTCTCTTGTTTTTCTGTGATATGTGTCAAATTGATGTTTGGTTACTTTGGAAACATCGTATCTCACTGAACTTGACAATTATTTTTTTCATAATCAAAGTGCTGTCATGATTGTTACAGAGGTTTTATCTTTATTTATTTGTTTATGTAGGGTGACCATGATCACATAGAAGAAAATTTCTACGAAACAAAAAGGTAAAAAAAATTGAAAGGCGCTATTGTTTCACTTAAAAATGATGGCGGCCGATTCATTATCGTTAACTAAGTGTGTAGGGTTGTTCCTGCTCACGTCTCATGAATCACCCTGTATACATGACACAAACCTTTTACTGGGAGTGAGTCACTGAGAAAGAAACCAACATGCTAAATACCATTATTAGTCTTAGCAATATACATATTTCTCTGTTATCGCCATTTCTGATAACCTTATATACACAACTTTAGATAAAATAACTATGTGAGATCATGTGGTGCATTAAGACATAAATACTCGTAAACAAGAATATCTTTATTATTGATAACAAAGGTTGTTTAATTTGACTAACTACGAAATAACAATATATTGGGAAATTGAAAGCATTGTCGAACGAACGATTTATGCTCGTTCGTTCTAATACTTTGCTACGAAACACTTGTGAGGAGTAAATACCTACTTTTTTCAATAGCGGAGAGGATAGCCTTCATTATCTATCACTTCTTGAAGTCGACTTTTCATGCTTGCAACCATATTGAAACCAGCATCACTATTTCGCATTAGTTCCCAAGTTTTGTTTACCTCTTCTTCCAATTTTTTTTTGACTTTATTTCACTAGAGTCCCAGTTCAAAACCATTTGACCCCACAAGTTTTCTATTGGATTTAGGTCCGGACTTTTTGCCGGCCACTTAAACACCGTTATATCATTTTGTGCCTTTAACCAGTCTTGGACGATTTTGGATCGATGCACTGAGGAATTATCCTGAACTAAATAAATATGGCCTTCAGGATATGCAACAGGCACAGAAGGCAGCATTACGTCCTTCAAATCTTCAAGGTATCGCTCACTGTTTAATTCGGCCGCCTATTTCGACCAGCTCGTCTGGCCCCATCGAAGACATCCATCCCCAGTAACCTAAAAAGAGTAAATATTAAAAAAAAATGCAATCATAAATATCAAGTAAATATAAAAAATATTTACGGTATATATACCATATACTAAATTTAAATAAAAACGATTTTTTCTTACCTAGTGTTAACCGTCCGCTTGTTCTCAAATCTAATACATTTTTAGGGTTAAACCTCTGTCCACATCTTCTCCATAAAATTTTTCGGCCATCCTTATCTGAATTAAAGCACTTTTCGTCGGTAAATATAACAATTTCGTTTTCCCAATCGAAATTTAAATAACGATTAGCAAACATTACTCTATCGGTCGTCAGTAAGCTTAATTTTTTTCGCCGAGTTATAATTATGGATGTCTGCAGCGTAGAGGTGTCTTCGAACCGTGCTAAGCGACACTCCAAAAGTTTCTGCAGTTGATCGTATAGTTTTAAAAGGTACCACTGAATGAACTTCCACAATATTTCGGTGTCGCTCCGAGTCATCAGTGCAAGCAACTGGCCGAGGACCTTGACGATCGCATTCCACGTCACCCGTCACTTGATACCTTCGTATCCATCTACGAACTGTTTTCCTCTATAATGAAAATGATAATATTTTAAACACAAAAAAACCTGTGGGCAATATTGCAACATAATTGCTGCAATAAGTATAGTATACCTATATGATAACAAAAATCTTACCGTTATGTCCATGTCTCGTGCTATTTTTTTGATCGTGCTTTTTCCCTCTTCCCAATGCACAACAGTAGTATAGATTCACCGTTTCTACTCCATCGTTTTCCCACCACCAAAACAATGGTTTTTCGGGATTATGGTGGTTTTTCGGGGCTATGAAACCTAAATAAAAAAAAAAAAGTTTGGTATGTTTTAGTATGTTTAGCCCCCCATTTAGATCGATTTCACTAGGTCTCAACAGTGCCCGGAGCCTCCTTCAGCACTTAGGCACTCCGCTAATTAAACAATACACGCTCTTCGACACCACAATAGAACCCTTGCTCACCTTTTTCTATTGTCTCTATTGTTAGCTCGACTCGGCGACATCGCATTGTTACCGAGCTCGGTAGAGGCATACTCCTACGTTGTAGTTTGTTCTTTACGTATTTGCAATAGGTTTTATAATTGCTTAATTGGTTACTCCTTATGAAAGACTAGGTATAGTACCTAAAGTTTCCAAAGTTTAGGTATTTCTATAGGTATTTTTATATGGGCTGTTACGTTCTATTAGCACTCACACGTCGCTGTCTCTTTCAAACCTGTAAACTCGTTTTGAAGAAGGCAATATCAATCTATATGTGTTACAGCACAATATGAAACTTCTGGTATATGCTTCAACCCCATCAATTTTAGTTATTTAGTATCTATTCGTTTTCAGTTTTTGCCTAAAATTTATAATTTTATGCAAATCCAATTTTTGAAATATTATTTTACTAATTCTAGATAATTCCCAGTTAAGATATTTGTGTTGTCTTAATTTTTTTGGGTAAATTATTTTATGCAAATCCAATTTTTGAAATATTATTTTATTGATTTTGGATTATTTCTAGTCTAGATATTTGTGTTGTCTTAAAATTTTTTTTGAACTTGTAAATAACTTTGGTATATGTGACAACCGACTGCTATTTATTGGTGAACAATAAACATGACTGTGTTTTGAACAAGTTTTAACCTGTAAGTATGCTGTACGTTTCCGTAAACGAAGTTCCCATTATTTATTATAATATATAGATCTTTTGTTGATGTAGGATTCGGTGTGTGATTTATTGCATTCCTGTTTATACCAGTTAGATAGGTGGGGCGGTGCGATGTGTAAGAATCCTTTGGTGCTATAATTTAAAGTCGCAATTTATATTATTAGTTTTTTCTTTATGCTGTCGGCTTGAGAACTTTACCTTTTCTGCTAGATGTCCTTTGAAGAAGGTAATAATTTACTTTTCATTCGTTTCTGAGAAAGATATAAATCAATCGGGTTTGAAGTCACACGCGATTTTCATAGAAAGTAAATGCACAAAAGATCTGTCGTTTAAATTCTTTAGAATTCTTTTGATAATTTAATCTTTTGTTAGAAAACAGTCCGTTGCAAACAAAAATTTACCTGTCCCCGAAATCCTGTTTAAACTCGTCGCTACCTACCTAGGTGGTCCTCTGTCCCCACCAGCCGTAACCTTTTTTTCAACACAAATTCATATAAAAAGGCTGAGGCTGGGGGGGGTAAATTTTAGAAACGAAGTGAGCTGCAAATCACGTGTTCAATTACGATTAAGTGAATAAATTTCTTAATGTTGACTAATCAGAGATAGAATTTGAAGGAACACTTTAAATTTCAAAGTATAAAAAACTTATACTATCCTGATTTTTAATCTATATGTATAGCATGTCAATTGGAAATGATAATTGTGATTTTGAACTTCTTCAATTATGTGAAGACGCGGAGAAGGAATATTTTGAAGACCAAGAAATATATAATTTGTGTGAATCTCTAAGTCAACAAAAATATGAAATGTAAGTTAGTCAATCTGTTTAAATATTTAATTCATTATACATTTTTTTCCTAACTTGCATCTTGTTGGGGTGGGTGATCTAAGTTAAAACCTGTTGTTACATGTTTCCTTACCTGACTTATGGATACGGAGGGGATAGTGGTATAAAAGTGGGTCCCCAGTTTTAAAATTATCTATAGCAAATTGAAGTTTCAGTGTTTTGTACCTGTGGTGTTGTGTGATTCAGTTTTGCAACATGGCATTTTATCTTGAGCCTAAATTAGAACGTAGCGAGATAGCAAGTTTTAGCAAAAAGTTAATTATGCAGAAATTTCATAGATACATCCGATTGTGGTTTATTGATGGCTTATTACCTGATTAACTTTCCGAGGATCAAGATATTAAACCATATTAAACCCCATGTGAGGGTCATAGGAATCAAACACAGGATATTCATATATCAACTACTGATGTAGTAGACGGAGTCCTACCAATGCAAGCGTATTGTTTGCATTGTAAGAAATATACAAGTTAGTATTTTGTAGTTATTATTAATCTTTGTAATCATATTATAATAAGTAATGATGTAATTATATTATTTGTGATATTGTATTTTATTTCTTTAGATCCCAACTAGTTGGAGGCAGAATAGAAATGGCAACTACAGATCCTGTGTCTAAGGCATCAACAAAGAAGAGTCAACCTTTAACTAGCAGTGATTCACAACACAAGCTTGCTGTATTGACGTAAGCACAAAAAATAATGACAAAATTGATTGTTATGTGTGCCATGTGTATGTGGTAAAAAGATATTTAGCAAACCATTTGAAAAGCAATACCCACAAAAACAATGTTCTTAGTTCAGACAGCGAATTAATCAACGTTCAGCTAATTGAAAATTCACTCCGAAACAGGGTTGCTACGTACAGAATATCAAGTAATAAAAATGATTACCAACCCTTTGAAACCCCCGAATCGTTTTTAGAAAAAAATAAAGATTTTTACTTTATTAAATCGATCAGTTGCAGATCATTGTGCTTTTAAAGTTAATTTTATTTTAAATGCAAATTTTTGTCAGGATACCAAACAGTTAAGAAATACATTTGATTTTCAATTAAACAATCAACTTTTTAATGTGAGCAGTGATAGAGACTTTTTTTTCATATCCCTCGTAAATAAAATAACAGAGAGATTAACACACTTTGAAAGAAAATATAGTGGATGGAGTTTGGTAAACATAAACCACTTAGAGTTAATGTTAATAAATATAAACCATTGCGTGGTTCTTCATATATTGAATTACCACGTGATATAACAAACAAAAGAGCAGTAATAAACATCAAAAACAATGATCATGAATGTTTCCGTTGGGCATTGCTTTCGGGTTTATATGCACCTAAGAAAAACAATCACGCTAATATGGTGAACTGTTATGTCAAATACAAAGAGAAATTGAAGTTTGGTGACATTCCTTTTCCTATCAAGTTTACTGATATTCAGAAATTTGAAAAGTTAAATGATTTAAGTATTAACGTATTTGGTTTGGAGTATAATTCACAAAATAAAAGTCATGATATTGTTGGTCCTTTACACATTACAAAACGCAAAAAAACAAAACATTTTAATTTGTTATATATAACTAAGGGGAATAGAGGACACTATTGTCTAATCAACAATTTATCTCGATTAGTATCCGCTCAAATAAATAAATCACAACATGCGGTTAATATATGTGATGGTTGTTTGTCAAATTTTTCATCTAATCAGAATTTAGTAGAGCATCAAAAGAACGATTGTTTTCATATATGTACCAATTTACCCTCTGAAGAGGATAAAAGGAAAGATTGATTTGACAAAATGACTTCTTCAAGTCAACTTAATTTCAATAATTACGAGCGTAAATTACGAGTTCCTTTTGTTGTGTATGCAGATTTTGAGGCATTTTTAAGTCCTATTCAGTCAGAACAATCTAATTAACAAACCACTAAAGATAATAGTCACTCTCCAACACCTGACAGTGATAAAGATTATGGAGATGATGATGATTATGTGGATGATAAAATCAAACGTAAACGCAGACGTATAGACAAGCGTTCCTCAACCATTAACATTCAGAAACATCAAGTTTATAGTTTTGGATACTATATTAAATGTGCATATGATTACAAGTTATCAATTTATAGAACATACAAAGGGGAGAACTGTGGTCAAATATTTATGAAATGTATTAAACATGATTTGGAGAGTATTTGTAAAAAGAATACATTTTCCAAGCCCCCTTTACCCTTAACAACTTTAAATAAAGAACACATTGCAAACAGCAAAGTCTGTTTCATTTGTAGTACATGTTTAAACGAGGATTCCTGCGTTTCCTATAATTGGCATACCGGTGTTTACGAAGGCGTTGCACATTCACTTTGCAATGAAAAGTACAGACCCCAAAACTTTGTACCTGTGATTTTTCATAACTTAAGCAACTATGACAGTCACTTTATAGTACATGGGCTTAATTTTGAAGATGGTGATATAGAACTAATCCCACAGAACAAAGAAAAATATATTTCTTTTTCAAAATGTTAAAAGTGAATAACACAGTGAAATTAAGATTCGTTGATTCCCTTAACTTCATGTCTAGTAGTCTTGAAAAATTAGTTAAAAACTTAACAACAAACCAATTCAATGAACTAAAATTAAATTTTCCAAGTGAAGAAGACTATAAGCGCTTGATACGTAAGGGTGTTTACCCATATGAATACATGACATCATTTGATAGTTTAAACCTTACTGCCCTTCCTCGTAAGGATTTATTTTATAGTTCTCTGACTAATAGCCACATTTCAGATGAACATTTATGAACATGCTGTGGGTGTGTGGAATCACTTTAATTGTCAAAATATGGGGGACTATTCAGATTTATATCTGAAAACAGATGTTTTGCTACTAACTGATGTATTTGAAAATTTTGGAAATGTATGTGTTAAGACAGGGTTTGGATCCAGCTCATTATTACACTGCCCCAGGATTGAGTTGGGATGCCATGTTAAAATTTAGAAAAATAAAACTTGAACTTTTGATGAATATTGATAAAATTGCTTTCATAGCAAAAAATATTCGAGGAGGTATATCCCAATGCAGTAACAGACATGCAAAAGCTAACAATAAATATATGTCAAACTATGAATCAAACCAACCGTCTTCTTTTCTTGTATATTTAGATGCAAATAACTTGTATGGTTGGGCTATATCTCAACCTCTTCCTACAGGTAAATTTGAATGGGTGAATGTAGAGATGAATTTTAATATTGCAGATGATGCTGATCATGGCTTTATCTTAGAAGTAGACATTGAGTACCCTAAAGAATTACATGATTATCAATCGGATCTACCATTCTGTCCCGAAAATGTATGTTTATGTAATTTTAAAGCAAAAAAATTAATACCAAATCTAAACAAGAAAACAAACTATGTCATTCATTACAGAAATCTTAAACAAAGTTTACAAAACGGATTAAAATTGCTTAAAATCCATAGAATATTAAAATTTGAGCAATCCCCATGGTTAAAAAGTTACATAGATTTAGATACCTACATGCGATCCCAAGCATCTTCTGAATTCGAAAAAGATTTTTCAAACTCACGAACAATTCAGTGTTTGGTAAAACTATGGAGAATGTAATGAAACGAGTAAACATCAAATTATTAAATCACTGGGCAAATCGTGGGAAATTTCAAGGAGTTCAATCTTTGATTGCGAAACCTGAATTTCATAGTTTATCTGTTTTTTCACATGATTTAGTAGCTGTTCAATTGAAAAAAACTAAAGTTGTATACAACAAACCAATTTACCTAGGTTTTTGAATTTTAGATCTTTCTAAAACTTTAATGTATCAATTTCATTACGACTATATGAAAACCAAATATCAAAATAATTTGAAATTGCTTTACATAGATACTGATAGTTTACTATATCAAATATTCACAGAAGACTTTTATGATGACATAAAATCAGATCTTAATTTATATTTTGATACTTCTGAATACCCAGAGGACAACGTGTATGGTTTCCCTCTGGTAAATAAAAAGCAAATTGGTGTTTTCAAAGATGAAAACAATGGGGAAATATTTAAGGAATTTGTTGGTTTGCGTTAAAAAATGTACGCCATAGATGTACAAAATAAAGAAATTAAAGCTAAAGGTGTCAATAAATGCGTAACGGAAACATATGATCTTGATAGTATTAAAAAATGTTTATTCAAAAAAAAAATGATACAATGTTACGTTTCAAATCAATAAAACACATTTTATTTACACAGAAAATTACCAAAATAACGCTTTCCCGTAATGACACGAAACGATATTTGTTAGGAAATTCTATTCATACTCTTGCGTGGGGTCATTATAAAATTCCTCATGGTGTACTTTAAAATGTATTTAATTTTGCACAGAATATTCAATGAAATGTATTTAATTATTTGTGCAATGTGTATAATTTTTGTAAATTGTATGATTTAGTTTAGAAGTTAAAATTATCTTGTCAATTTTTTTTGTTAAGTGTTATTTTTAATAAATGTTCTTGATAAAAGGAGACACTTTAAAAAAAAATGTCATTTGAAATTAATTCCTTTTCATAACAACACACTCCTTACGTTAATTCAAAATTATTCATTCTTACCATCCCTTCACCACTATTGTAAATGGTCCAAGTGGTTGTGGAAAAACTAAATTTGTTACAAGTTTTCTTGAACATTCGAAAGAATTATGTAATGTTGAGTTTGATGAAGTGATTTGGTGTTATGATGAAATGCAACCCCTATATTATAATCTAGAAAATGTGATTTATAGTCAAGGAATACCTGATATGTCCATGTTTGACGGACTGAAGCCCAAATTACTTATAATAGATGATTTAATGCGGGAATCAAATGGGCGAATGGTTGATATTTTTACAAAAGGTAGTCACCACAGAAATTTAAGCCTGTTTTATATTACTCAAAACATATTTCATCAGGGTAAAGGTCAACGTGATATGTCTTTGAATACAAGTTATTTAGTGTTTTTTAAGAATCCTAGAGATAAAACACAAATACATTATTTGTCTCGTCAAGTATACCCAGAAAACTCCAAGTTCGTTGACGAAGCTTACAAGGATGCTACTAAAAACGCTCACGGCTATCTTATGATTGATCTAAAACAAAACACAGATGACATGTGTCGTTTTTAAACTAAAATATTTCCATTTGATGGCCATTGCACAGTGTATATCCCAAAGAAAGGATTTAAATATAACAAGGATCATCAAGTTTCAGTCAGTTCTAAATGATGCATTCTCGAATAAGCACCTATAAACATTTACTGGAAGCCCTGCATTTACTTAAACCAAAATATCGCACTGCTTTGCTTAAATCGTGCGATGAAGATAAGATCAACATCATTTGTGAATGTATCTATAACGTTTTAAAGGGTAAAATTCCTTTAGATAACAAAGAAAAATCCAAATTAAAAAAATATAAGGAAACATTACGAAAACTAGTATTAAAAGGCAAAAATAAGCTTAGAAAAACCGTTATTATTCAGAAAGGGGGTGCATTTTTACCGATAATTTTAGTTGCAGTTTTAAGTGCATTGGTAAACTCCTTATCTTAGATACAATGGAGAATACAAAGAAAATGTTGTTAGTAGAACCTGAATTTATTGAAAGATTTAAAAAAAGTGAAACTCAGGTGGAAAATTTATCATCCCGTCTGGATGAAGAAATGCAAATCATTCTTAGGAGAAAAATAAATGATCGTGAAAAGTGGGCATTATATTGTCAAGCACTACAACGATTTTTACATTTTGCTGAGGCAGATCGAAGACCATTTAAATCACCAATAGTGATGGATGAAGTGAACTACCTTACTAACGATAACTACAACGTTGCTTCGAAAGTTAACAAAAAGGAGGAAAATGTAAAAAAAGAGGAAAGTATCCGAAAGGAGGAATCATTTACTCGGAACTTAAGCGGAGACACAAATTCAACTGTGCCGGAAGAAGATGTACACCTCCTGGTGTATCAAAGGTTGAATTACCTAAACGATATTCTCCACCTATATTATATATGTTATACCTAAATCGTACAGGACAAAAAGTCAGACGCTACTGCAAATCATTGTTCTGAATAGACCTAAAATTTGGTGGAAGGAGAACGGTGAAGTAGTTATAAACAGTCAGACAATACCAAATAGCAATATTCTCGATTTGGTAGGCGATGTGCTTAGACCGCTTAAACGCTCAAAACCAGTGGGATGGGAGGATTTCGCTAGTTTTTTAAATGATATAAAAGTTCCATCGTCATGTATTGGTAACCCCGAAACTTTAGAATTTATTAATAAAATTCAATCTAAACCTGAAGCTAACACTTCACAGGCTTCTATTAGCGCGCAAAACCTATCAATAAAAGAAAAAACGCATCTACTCCTCTATCTACTAAGCCAAAAACGAGATCTCAAAAGAAAGTTGATTGGGAAAGATGGACTCCTTATTAGACATAAATAGAATATATTACGATATATCAAACCCGGCTGGATATAGAAGTTTAAATAATGTTATGAAGGAAATGATAGGTCAAATGAATAGAGAGGAAGTGAAAAACTGGTTGCAGTCCCAAGAAGCGTACACTCTACATAAACCTGTTCATAAACGTTTCTCGCGTAACAAATACATCCTGTCAAACTACAATGAACTATGGCAAGCTGATCTAAGTGATATGCGTACCTATAGTCAATACAACGATGGGTATAAATACATTCTTTGTGTTATTGATGTATTTAGCAAATATGCATTTGCGTGACGTATGAAAAAGAAGGATGCTGAAACGATTAAAACGTGTTTTGAAAGCATATTCACGGAAGCAAATGCAACCCCTAGACATATTCAATCTGATAAGGGTACAGAATTTGTTTCAAAGATGGTGAGAGATTATTTTAAAAGTAAGAACATAAATTATTATACAACTAACAACCCAGACATTAAAGCTAGCATAGTTGAAAGGTTTGAAGAACTCTCAAAACTAAAATGTGGCGTTATTTCACTCATAAGAATACTTACAATTACACTAATATATTACAAGATTTGCTTTATTCATATAACCATAGCTATCATTCCAGCATAAAAATGCGTCCAGTTGATGTTAACTCTAGTAATATAAGGTCTGTTTGGTGTAACTTATATGAAAGAAAATATGATAAACAACCTTCTTTAGAAAATGCAAGGCTAAATGTAGGTGACCATGTTAGGATAACTAAATATAAACATATATTCCAAAAGGGTTATGAAACCAATTGGAGTGATGAAATATTTGTGATTGAATCAGTTATCAATAGGTCTCCGTGGGTTGTTTATACTTTAAAAGATTTGGAAGGTGAACCAATAATTGGTACATTTTATTCTAAAGAATTACAAAAAGTAACTCACCACCCCTCCATCAAATATAAAATTGATAAAATAATACGCTCGCGCCGTATTGGTGGCAGAAAGGATGTGTTCGTGAAGTGGCGAGGTTATCCTAATAAATTTAATTCCTGGATACCGTCATCAAGTTTAGAAACAATATGAGTGAAACCAGTTTTTACTTGACTTTGTTGAGCAATAGCTCATCGGAATATTACAATGATAATACAACTGCGCACTTTTTAACAAAATTACCTAAAACCATTAAATTGGAAGGATAATGGGTCGTGGGTTTAGTAGAATTTCAATACCCATGCTCCATGTACAATGTTCAAGAACATAAAAATACCATTTATATTAAAAAGAAAGTTCTAGGACCTGCAGACAAGACGGATAAAATCGTTGATTCAAAAACTCACATACCAGCTACTTCGTATGATAGTCTTGATTAATGATGTGCCTGTGGAAACTTTCCAATGTTGCGAAATGTTCCCAAGTGAAATTTTCGTGAAATTTCCCGTAACATTCTCTAGACTTAGAAACATTGGAAATTTATAGGAAATTAATTTCTGCCCACGTAGACATATCAGTGTAAGTAGTGAGTATAGTCATACAATTCCATAATGGTATTAACTACAACTGACTTTTATAAAATTCGCCAAGAATTCATAAAATTCATAAATTTCAATAAACTCCGAGAAGAATATTTCGAAATGTTTCGCAGAATGTTTCTTTTTTGAAACTTCTTGCAATATTTCATAGTAATAATAGTTAAAAAAAATGCAAAATATAGGTACTCTTACAATCTTAATTATATGTACAGCTAATAGAGGTTGATTTCATTAAGTCAAACTATTTACAGCTATCAGACACATGGCCACTTCAAGAACCGTCATCGATAACAAAGATAAATATTTGTCATATATTTGTCATTCTCTTTACGGAATGCAAAAATGAAGCCAAAAGGTGTAATACACAATTATTTTATAGAAAAGTGCGTTTCAGACAAAAAACAGTATGAGTGCTTATATTGCGGGTCATCCTATAAACAGCGAAATGCGACACGTATGAAGGAACATATATTGAAATATTCTCAGTGTCCGGTTGACACCAAAAAAAAATTTGGATATTCAGATTTACCACTACCCGGACCTACAAGAACGATAAAAAAGAAAACCAGCAAAAATAATTTACGGGTACGTACGTGCTTCTTGTTTAATCTATCTGGAGAAAATATTATACGGTTACCTGATTGCTGCGATTCCTATTGCGTATGTATGATATAATTCGACTTATAATTTGTTACAGAGATCTATGAACAGTTTAATCGCCCGTGCTGTTTATGTGACTGCTATGCCTCTTGCAACTTTAGAGCATCCATTATGGCAAAAAGTGTTTAACACACTACGTCCAGGTTATACTCCACCTACGAGGAAACAATTAGCGACATCGTTATTAGATTTGGAATACGAGTCAATAAAAAAAGAAGTCGAAGAAATATTTAAAAATTCGAACTGTTTACATCTAGCTGCAGACGGGTGGTCTAATGTAAATAACGATAGTGTAATTAATTTGGTGATTTATACACCGAAACCACTTTTTTATACGTTTATCGAGACGAAGCAAAATAGACACACTGCAGAGTATTTGCTGGAGAAAATATCCTGCATTATAGACAAACTTGGTGAAAAAAAATTTACTGCAGTAGTTTCTGATAATGCTGCGAATATGATTAAATGTGGTAAACTTTTAGAGGAAAAATATACTCACATTCTGTGGAGTGGCTGTATGGCACATACTCTGCACCTGCATATATCCGATATATTGAAAATAAAAGATATAGCAAATTTTTTCACAGATGTTATAGGCATAATTAAGGCTGTCAAATATTCACATATAATGAAGGCAGCATTCAAAGCAATTTGTGAAGAGAAAAAGGTAACAGTATCACTACATCTTCCCGTAAAAACAAGGTGGGGTAGTTACAGCCAATGTTTAGAAAGTTTTTTGAGTTCTAAGATCGTGTTACAAAATTTATGTATCAATGAAAATGTGGACAAAAATTTATCAAGAGAACAAAAACGAAATATATTAGATGAAGATTACTGGCAACGAACTACATGGATAAGAGATTTTTTAAATCCAATTACGACCTGGATATCGAAATTAGAAGGAGATTATGGGTCCTTACATAATGTGTATCATTGTGTCAAAGAAATCAACCAAAGCCTAACAGAAGATTTCATCGGTAATATATTGGATCAGGTGGTTCTTGAAGGTCTAAAGGAAAAATTTCATTTCAGACAAAAAACTGTGCTAAAACCTATTCATTTTGCCGCATGCATTTTGAACCCAAATGATAAAGGTCGAATCTTAAAGGAAGAAGAGTATATAGACGGCTGCGAATTGTTGACAACGTTTGCTTGTCAAACCTTTAACCAAAGCAGTGATATGATAAATGAACTTTCAGAGTATAAAAACAAATGTGGGATATGGGCGAAGTCATTTCTATACGAATCGTCAAATAAAATGGAGCCCGCGGCATGGTGGAATACTTTTTTTCCTGAAACGAAACTAGGAGTAATTGCTAATCGAATATTAACGGTCCCTCCAACATCAGCTGCCGTGGAAAGGTCTTTTTCGACATTTGGAGGCATTTACACCAAGAAAAGAAATAGACTTTTAATCGAAAGAGCAGGTAAAATTACTTTTATTGCACATAACTGGAAAATATTAAACAAGGATGTTTTCGCTAATAAATGCTCTCTTGATTCTACGGATACTTCTGGCAACACAGTTGAAGAAATGCAGTCTGTAACTGTTTCTGATCACTCTACGAGTACATCATCCTCGACAAGTCCTTCAACTGTGAGTTACACATCACGAAGCGTCTCTAGTGACATCTCAATGGATGAATTTGAACAGCGTTTACTTGATAGTTCGTCAGAGTTTTTGAACTGAAGCCTTAATTTAAGTTATTTTTTATTTATTTAGAAGTGCATAATGTTTTCTGTTGTAGTCTAAGTCAGGCGATTTTTATTTGAGGTTTTATAATATATTTTGAAGAATTTTTCCATGAAGTTTAATTTAAGTTCCCGTAATATTCCGACTATGATAATTTTCCAAGAACTTACCTATGAAACTTACAGAAATTTAAGAAATTTATTCGAAATCTTCTTTAAAGAACGACACAAAACATTAAATTGCATTTTTATACATGTAGTAGGGTAGTGGGAAATATAAATTTCCATGAAATGAGACGTTGTTATTTACGGTTTTAAGATATTCTTTAAATTTCCGGTTTTTGAAATGTTCTCGAAAGTTTCGATCGAAATTTTCCTACATTTTTGAAAGTTTCCGCAATTTGCACATCATTAGTCTTGATCATTTTCTTGATGCATTAAATGAAAACCCACAGCTTAAAAGCAAAGTTAAGTTTAGATATGATAATATTACAAAAATGGTGGGGATATCAACAGATAAAGAAATAGTCTCAGTCACAACAACACCCATATTAAGTCTACAATTAGGATTTCGACCAAGATCAAATTTAAAAGAAATGTCAATTGGAATACATCCTGCAAATTTATACTTAGGTTTATCCTCACAAATATTTGTTTATACTGATATCATTCATCCTCAAGTGGTGGGAGATGTAATTACATCATTACTGAGAATAATACCGTTAGACCCAACTAAATTTATCTATGGTGCTTACAAAACACATATTTTCTCACCTGCTCACTATGTACCCGTATTACGAAGAGAATTCGATACTATAGAAATAGATATAAGGACAACTACTGGAGCTAGAATACAATTCCAGTTTGGATCTTCTTGCGTGAAGCTACACTTTCAACGGGTAAAATGAATTATAAAAGATCATCTACGTCTTGCCCATATGAACATGCTGGTACGGGTATAGGAATAGTTTATATAGGAGTACCATATCAACGAGGACATGGGATCGGGAGTTTCTTGGGTGGTCTTTTTAGGTCTGTGCTACCATTATTATCCAGTGGTCTTAAAACAGTGGGAAAAGAAACTTTTGATGCAGGAATCGGTCTTTTATCCGATATGGTAAATTCACGACCAATGGATAGTTCTATTAGATCTCGGTTCAATGAAGCAAGCGCCAACTTAAAAAGAAAAGCAGATGAAAAAATTGATTCTTTGATGTCGGGGTATAAAACGTCCACAAAAAGACGTGGACCATTCATTAACTTAAAAGCATCGCACCGAAGAGGAGGTAAAAAATATAGGAAAAACAATATTGAAGATATATTTTCAAAATAAAAAATGTCATTCTTACATAGTCATTCTTGTGAGTGTGCCAAATCTGAGTTAGACTTATTTGCTTTACCATCAACTCAAACAAGCATTGAAAGTGGTCAGTGGATTCATTACAAACCAATTTCATCTCTAAGTGACGATGGTCCTATTGAGTTTCAAGTTCCTGGGTCAGGTGATGACTACATTGATCTATCACACACTTTGTTGCATATAAATGCCAAAATATTGAATCAAGATGGTACAAAAATAATAGGTGATGCAAATGTTGCCCCGGTAAACAATTGGTTACATTCCCTGTTTAGCCAACTAGACATTTATTTAAATCAGAAGCTTATATCACCTCCAAACAACACTTATGCTTACCGAGCCTACATGGAAAATCTGCTTAATTATGGTTCAGCAGCCAAAAAATCTCATCTGACTTATGGATTGTGGTATGAAGATACCCCCAACTATATGGACGCCGTTGACTCGACTAATAAAGGGTTTCACGAAAGAATGGTTAAGGAAAGCAAGGAAGTTGAAATGATTGGTCATTTACATGGTGATATGTTTAACCGGGAGAAATTTCTAATTAATGGTATAGAAATGAGAGTTAAATTAGTCCGTTCGAAAGAAACATTTAATTTAATTTGTCATAAGGATGGTAAATTTAAAGTACAAATAACAGATGCCAGTCTCATTATCAGAAGAGCAAGAATAAATCCTAGTGTATTGTTAGCTCATCAAAAAGTATTAGCATCAACAACTGCGAAATATCCGATAACGAGGGCAGAAGTTAAGGTTCTGACATTACCCGCAGGTATAAAACGCAAAACGTTGGATAATATATTTCTCGGGCAAGTCCCTAATAGATGTATTATTGGATTCGTTTCAAACTCTGGGTTTAGTGGTAATTTAGCTATAAATCCCTTCAATTTTCAACATTTTCATATGAATTCATTTGGTTTGTACGTAGATAGTCATGAAATTCCTTCTAAAACTTTGCAACCCTCATTTAACTCTCCGGGTTTAATAGCAACTGCATATCATACTTTGTTTTCTGGAACTGGTATTCATTTCCATAATGAAGGTAATGCTATAAGCAGGTCAAACTATGTGGGTGGTTATTTCATTTCATTTCATTTATTACTTTATAAAACATAGTTTTACATGTCAATATAATAGTATATACAATGTCAATGGGTAACAAAATTCATCTAGGTATATCTAATCATAGGTTTACATATTACATCATTACAATTGTTGTTCATAGCAGAGTATGTCAAAGAAAGTAGGTATACAATTCAAGTTTAGGTAGGTAGCGAACCAGTTTACGTTTTATTGTCTGTGCACTTTAAAAATTCATCAACAGAGTAGTACGCATCGGACGTAAGTTTGTCTCTGAGTTTTTTTACAAAACAAGCTATACTTGCCACACTCTTTATCTCTGATGGTAGGTTTTTGTAAATCTTAGGACCTGCCGTGTGAAGACATTTTTTTGATTTGGCTAGTCTTGTGCCGCTGATGGGTGCGCGCAGTTCGTCCGGTCGCCTGAGATTATACCCGTGTGAGTCACCGCGCGTCGGGAATTGTCCAAGGTTACTTTTCACATACGTGGCAACTTCGAGAATGTATAGGCTCGGGACGGTGAGGATTTTAGTTTCCTTGAACAATTCACGGGCGGGGTGATCCCAGGGGACTCCACACACGTTACGAACTGCTCGTTTTTGAAGTTTGAATGGTCTGTCGCGGTTTGCAGAAGTTGCCCATAGGTCTATACCATAGGTTAGGAGAGAGTGAAAGTAACCAAAATAGGCTTTCCTTACGTAGATAGGGGATAGACTAGGACGCAACCTACCCAGCGCGAAACGGGCGGAAGACAAACGGATGCAAAGTGAATCGATATGGGGACTCCATGTTAATCCCGAGTCTATAATGAGACCGAGGTATTTTACTTCGTCCACCTGAGGTACAAGTTGATTATTGCAGTAAATATTTAGGTTGTGGTCTTTTTTCCCACGTAAACTAAATTGTATAATGTTTGTTTTTTCGACGTTAAGTATCATTCCGTTTACCGAGAACCATGATGCGACATCGTTCATCACCTTCGTAAGTTTTAATTTGAGTTGCTGCTGGTTTGGAGCTGAGACAATTACACAGCCGTCATCGGCGAACATGACAAATTCCGCATCACCAGTGGCAGCTGTGAAATCATTCATAAGTATTAAGAACAAATTATTGCCCATTACGGAACCTTGAGGCACGGCACAGTCACCAAGTTCCAACAAGTCAGATCTCGCCCCATGGACAGAGGTTGTTTGCTTGCGGCCTTTCAAGAAGGAAGCGATTATATTTTGGTAGTTGCCAGTGATGCCGTAGTGCTCTAGTTTAGCTAGTATCAGAGGATGGACGACCAGCTCGAAGGCACGTGACAGGTCGCAAAATATGGCTGCCACCTGCCGCTCACCGTCGACGGTGCCCACCTCGCCAGAGTGACCACCCACCTCGAGGTGGGCGGTCACTCTGGCTCACGACATCCCGTGCCGCGTCGATCGTCGATCTGCCAGGTTGATAGGCATACTCGTATTGTTGCCTGTTTATTAGTTTATTAGAATTGAAATAAAACATTAACTTATCGCTTAATAGTTTTTCAAACACTTTAGAAAACAGCGGTATTAAGGATATTGGCCTATAGTTTTTTAACATATTTAGTTCCCCTTTGCCTTTATAAATTGGTTGAATCTTAATTGTTTTTAAATTGCTCGGATAAATGCCAATTTCAATACATCTGTTAAATAGATAGCAAAGCATGGCAAAAACGAACTTAGGTATTAGGTCTAGAGAGCGAGTGGACATATCGTTTATGTCTTTAGAGTCCTTCCGTTTTATTTTTTGTAATGTTTTTTCAACATCTTGCATATCGAACGGTACGATGTTAAATACCTATTTAACATATGTAAGTATGTAAACAGGCATGCTAACCTTAGAATGCCTGTTTACATACTTACTTAGGTAGCACAATGCGGCCGGGATGTCCGCACGAGCTCCGGTGTTCTTGTTTGCGTCGACGTAGAACCGGTTCAGTGCGGCGGCGGTGGCGGCGGCGCGGGACTCGGTCGACTGGCCCGCCGATTCGCTTATCAGTACGTCAAGCGCATCACACTTCGCATTACCTCTGCCCGTTTCGGATGATATAACCCGCCATGATGTTTGGGAGATATTTGTGCTGTTTGATATTAAGTTATTAAAGAAATGTGTACGATTTTCATGTAGTTCGGCAATGTACTTATTTTCTAGCGTTAACAAGTCATATTCGTAATCGTTACACACTTGCGTCGAAAGCGCGCCACTTGCTATCAATGTTTTTGTTTTGTGCAGCTGATTACGCATAGTTTTTACTGATTCGCTTACCCAAGACTTAGATATATTGCGCACTGGGTATTTTATTTGTGGGAAATTAATATTGTAGTAGTGTATTACAATGTCAATAATTGAGTTAAATAATATGTCAGGACGTGCGTGTTTACTTAGAATACAATCCCAGTCGTGGTCAAATAGTGATTTTAAAAAACTATATTTGTTTGTTTCTGAGAACATATGTTTCCAGGTTACATTATTTTGTTGTAAGGTTTTAATTACTTATTAATAGGTTTACAATTACGCACCTGTGGTCTGACACAAACATTTCATAGGGTTCTACAGATAGTACATGGTCTTTGGTGACATTGGTATAGGCATGATCGATGCAAGTTTTTGTGGATTGACAGATTCTAGTCGGGGAGGAAACCAGAGCTCTCATTCCCGCTGATTTTAAACAATCTAATAAAACCTTCTTTTCAGTAGTTTTGGAAAGCAAGTCTATGTTAAAATCACCTACGATTGTCACTTTATTTTGATTAATTATTGGAAGATCGAGTAGTTCGTTCAATTTAGATATAAATAATTTAAAATTGTTAGTCTCACCAGGTGTAGGAGGGGGTTTGTAGATGCAAATAACGATCATACCTAAACCAACGTACTCGGCCGCGCATGCTTCAAAAACGGAGTCTATGCTAAGGTTGCACACTTCCTTGCGTTCCAGGGTGAGCAGTGAAGACTTGGAGTAAATGCCGACACCGCCGCCATTCTTCGAGGTCCTGGAGTAACCCGCACTGATTTTGTAATTCTTAATGTTTACTGCTTCGAGCTGGCTCGTCGTAAGCCAATGTTCGGATAAGCACAACACGTCAATCTTTCCATGAAGTTGTAGCTAGCACTCTAGTTTGTAGATTTATTTTTGAGTCTGTTTATGTTCTGGTGCGCTATTATAAAGTTATCCTTTTGTTGTGCCAGTTTTATGGTACTGAGACCCGTTGAGAGCAAGTTAGGCGTCTGATAACCTGCGTACTTTGTTGTACAAAAAGGGCCGCCATGGTGACACACTAATGTTTACCGGCCACATAGATGTCACAATAAAATCATCAAAAGCCGACGATGGTATTCCGATTTTGTAGGAGTTGTACGTTGCGTGCTTTGATGGTATCAGTTCGACTGTGAAGTTCAGGACATAGTTTTTCGATCTAAGATACGTTAGGATGTCATCCGCTGTCGTAGATGTTTTGAAGTAGCAGGCATGTATGTACTTTATTCTTTCAATTCCTTCCAGGCTTGTATCTGGGGCGGTTCCTCGAATGGTTCGGGAGATCTTGCCAATCTGGTCTGTAGGGGCTGGGACCGTTACTTTTTGAAATTACCGTTATTCTTTATTATGTTTCGATTTGACTCCTGATTTATCTGCAAGTTCAACTTCACACTGGAATCTTGTAAGACACGGAAGTGTTCGAATCGAAGTTCGTTTTGATTCAGCTGTAAGTACTACTATCAACTGTATTGTGTATGCTGAATTTGATAACATAATTGAAATAAATAAAATCGTGATACCACTGTAGATTATAATAGTTAGTAATTAAATAAATACAATGCATTCACTCAATTTTATCATTACCACTTGAACGTTGTTTGTAAAACCACCAGTGTTTACTTTTTTAGATTAATTATTATTATGGAATCGAATGAAATACAATTTTGTATGAATAAAATAAACCCGAGGTTTAAGTCAAATGTTTTTGCTGCAAACCGGATTCCTGTTTGGGTTAATCTACCTACTTTTATTATAAGCAATCTGGATCCTGATTCAAAGCCCGGTTCTCATTGGATTGCAATGCACATTGATGTGAATGGATATGGCGAATACTTTGACTCTTTTGGTCGAAAACCTACCGGTTATCACAGGTTATTTTTAAATAGAAACTCTAAGAGGTGGTTTTATAACCACCAATCACTTCAAAATTATTTTACTTCAGTTTGTGAACTTTTATATACTTTTACAATAATTTTTATATACTTACATCTTTAAATACTTACATCCATTATGAATAGTCTTCGTTAAAACTTCAAAGCGTAGAAATGAGAGCTCTTAACTGAACTGGAGATCCGAAGGTACTATATAAAGTTACCCACAGCCTCTGCCTTTTTATATGAATTTGTGTTGAAGGTCACGGCTGGTGGGAACAGAGGACCACCTAGGTAGGTAGCGACGAGTTTAAACAGGATTTCGGGGACAGGTAAATTTTTGTTTGCAGCGGAATGTTTTCTAACAAAAGATTAAATTATCAAAAGAATTCTAAAGAATTTAAACGACAGGTCTTTTGTGCATTTACTTTCTATGAAAATCGCGTGTGACTTCAAACCCAATTGATTTATATCTTTCTCAGAAACGAATGAAAAGTAAATTATTACCTTCTTCAAAGGACATCTAGCAAAAAAGGTAAAGTTCTCAAGCCGACAGCATATAGAAAAAACTAATAATAGAAATTGCGACTTTAAATTAGAGCACCAAATGAGTCTTTAAACATCGCACCGCCCCACCTATCTAACTGGTATAAACAGGAATGCAATAAATCACACACCGAATCCTACATTAACAAAAGATGTTATAATAAATAATGGGAACTTCGTTTACGGAAACGTACAGCATACTTACAGGTTGAAACTTGTTCAAAACACAGTCATGTTTATTGTCCACCAATAAATAGCAGTCGGTTGTCGTATATACCAAAGTAACTTACGAGTTAAAAAAAAATTAAGACAACACAAATATCTAGACTAGAAATAATCTAAAATCAATAAAATAATATTTCAAAAATTGAATTTGCATAAAATAATTTACCCAAAAAAAATTAAGACAACACAAATATCTAGACTATAAATAATCTAAAATCAATAAAATAATATTTCAAGAATTGGATCTGCATAAAATAATTTACCCAAAAAAAATTAAGACAACACAAATATCTAGACTGGAAATAATCTAGAATCAATAAAATAACATTTAAAAAATTGGATTTGCATAAAATAATAAATTTTAGGCAAAAACTGAAAACACATAGATACTAAATAACTAAAATTGATGGGGTTGAAACATATACCAGAAGTTTCATATTGTGCTGTAACACATATAGATACGTTGAAATTTGCATATATATTCGCGAAATGTGAATAAATTACTTTAGGTATAAATTTGATACCTACTCCAGTCCAGACTAATAAAGGGTAATGTAATTGTGTCAGTTCGCGGGGTTTGTTAGATCATTAAAAATCCCGTCAAGTTATAGGTAGTAAAATACTAATAATAATTATTATATCACCATGTGAGATTGAAATAGTTTAGGTAAATTACCTACTCAAAATGTAACGTAAAAACAATATTGATATTGGCTTCTTCAAAACGAGTTTACAGGTTTGAAAGAGACAGCGACGTGTGAGTGCTAATAGAACGTAACAGCCCATATAAAAAATACCTATAGAAATACCTAAACTTTGGAAACTTTAGGTACTATACCTAGTCTTTCATAAGGAGTAACCAATTAAGCAATTATAAAACCTATTGCAAATACGTAAAGAACAAACTACAACGTAGGAGTATGCCTCTACCGAGCTCGGTAACAATGCGATGTCGCCGAGTCGAGCTAACAATAGAGACAATAGAAAAAGGTGAGCAAGGGTTCTATTGTGGTGTCGAAGAGCGTGTATTGTTTAATTAGCGGAGTGCCTAAGTGCTGAAGGAGGCTCCGGGCACTGTTGAAACCTAGTGCAATCGATCTAAATGGGGGGTTAAACATACTAAAACATACCAAACTTTTTTTTTATTTAGGTTTCATAGCCCCGAAACCACCATCATCCCGAAAAACCATTGTTTAGGTGGTGGGAAAACGATGGGGTAGAAACGGTCAATCTATACTACTCACAACAATTTTAGTTTTTAAAAACTTTGTTAATCGCACCATTGTTTCGAATTATCGAACTATACGAAAACTTAGAAATTCAGATAAGTATCCGGAATAGTATTAAGAATATGTTATTAGCGAATCGAAAGAAAACCTAATGACTTGAAAAGACATTATAAGGTTACCCTCAATCACAATTTAGTAAATAAGACGAAGTAAATTATTTTAAACTCAACCTTAACCTGTAGATCATAACACACATGTTAAGTTTTTATGCCGGATATGCGAACGCAGCACAATCGGAACGTACATATTTGTCATCTCTATCATTCACCCCATATTTCATATATATTTATCTCGTTTGGGGAGCGTTTGGGGGGCATGCGCAAAGAATATAGCAAGACGTCAAAAAAGAAGATGAAACATTGTGCGGATAATGGCCGTCTATTTTTAAAACTCTTAAAGACTAATACGAGTATGTGCGGAAAATTACAATTAATTGCTAAAAAAGTGTTATAAGGCGGAGCGCGTGCGGGTGAGTGCTTAGGGACTTATTTTATTATTATTATCTTTTAGTTTCCTCATTATTTACACGGAAAAGCGGATCAGAATGTCCGAGGTGTCGAACCAGTGAGCGAAATTGAACCAGCGCACTTTTTGTCGTACGAGAGTCAAAATTTCCCTTCCGCGGCAATCAGGGAGAAGGCTTATTCGTAACATTTGGTCGGCTTCGACCCGGATTTACTTAAATTTTGTCTGCGCCTTCGTACATTCTGATCGGTTTATAAACAAATTCACATATTTCGAGCGGTCGAAATATAATTGTTTTGCTGTAACCTACACACTTCACACAAGTTTCGGGGATTATATATATTTTAGAGCTCATTTATTACTTTTATATACATATATTGCGGTGGGGATTTTATTTTATTACATTTCATCTCCATAGTTCATACTACATTACCTACGTTTGTTCGTCGCGGATTTATCGTATATAGCGTTTGCGGTTGCTATATTTTGGTATTTAAGACGAACATTCAATTGGCATTCAATTTTATAGGTAAAATTCAATTGCGGTTTCAATTTATCATAAATAATTTGAATTGGAATTGTTTATTTTATGACACACTAAATTAAAACAGTTCGGTTGCTAGGTTACAATATACTATAGTATAGGATAATTTCGTTCTTTTATCTATCGACTTTCGTAGCCTAGCGGTTATGGTTGTTGCTTAGAGGTCGACGGTTCGAATCTCAGCCAAGGTGCAACTTTTGTGTTTTTCTAAGTATTTAGATTTCTTGAATAAGCGGTATTTGAATACTATTTACGGGGTATTGAATGTTATTTGCGGTATTTAAGGCGACGATATATGCAAACACGTCAAATCGAGGTGTTTTCGTGCAAGGTTTTTGAAGAAAACAAACCACGTTGGAGCATGTATGTTACATTTTCTGTAGGGGCATATAGTTGGGTTCGGTCTACCGATACGTGCTTGGTCTTGTATAACATAATTAGGTATATATATCATCGTTATGAAACTGGTTTGGAGAAAACTTGTCGCAAGTTTTATTTCGGTCAGAAATAATTCTATGTTGCGAAATTAAACATAATTACTTCTTAGCACATTACTAATGTTCTACCGATAACTATAGTCGTATTAAGCGCTTAATAAAGGTTTTAGACGCAAAACCTTGTAGAGCCTGTAATAATCAGAACTATGGAATTGCTGCAATAAAACTTATAGGCGTTTATTCTATTGCAGCCAGAGACATGTTTCTTGTGTCAAATTTGAATAATATGATTAGTAATTTTGAGTGCGGAAATTCGTTCCACATAGCTTAGGTTATAGTACGCTTGCTTACTAAGTAGATATGTCCGAGTTCAAATCTAGGCTGATGTTAACTTTTTTGTTTATTTTTTTATCTCATTTCTCATTTATATTTTCAATCCTGATCCTAAGCGATTTATAGGTATTTTTGGACAAAAAAAAGTCAAATCATACTATAGTCAAGTTAGTAGTTAGTTTAATCTTTTTATTTTGACTTTTTTACCCAATATATTTAAACTACCAACTTATTAAAGAGACTAATTCATTATTCAATTTTTACAGTGGGTATGGGTACTTTTTACCATAGACGGCTTCGTCCATGTTTTTACCATAATTTATATTACAAGAGTGCGTTTGTTCGAGCAGTTTCCATCCGAGGCGACGTTGCCAGCTTACTCTCATTTGCTCATTTCGCTTCTTGCTTTGCGCTGTTGCAAGCTAGATCTATATTATGATATGAATGACGGATACATTGAATACAATCAAATGCGCTTGAAGTTGAAACACATTCGTGCATTTGTCAGTGATTTGTCCACATCATCGTGTTAGGTTGTATATCTCTCTCTTTACTATGGAATAAGAAAGAAACAATCGGCTCGGCTGTCCCGGCACTCTGCGATGTCTGGTCGCGCCATTAGGTTTATATGGTTTATTGCATGTTCGTTTTCGTACGATTTAAAAGATATGGTGAATTATTAATATTATTATTAGGTAGGTAAGTAGATATGGAATTAATTTAATCGTATAAGTATATATACCAATATAATTTCTCACAATCCCTAAAATGAAAAAAACAATAAGTAAGGTACGATGGGGTAAGACCGGACCATTTTTGAACTAGTTGGTCAGCTTTCGGGGCTGACTTTTATGCTTTACCTTTGTAAAAATTTCTCGAAATATTAATCCTTGTTTCAAATCAGTATGAAGTGTACCTAAGCTGTTTTTCCTGTATAAATTTTCAAAATCTACTCCTTCTACTTAAGATTGTACTATTGAATAAAATGTACTCTTAGTAAGTTTTTAGGTGCTAGTTTTCTTCCACTTATCGATTTTGCCAGCAATTTGTAATGCAATAATAAATTTTGAAGTGCCCTTATTTATCGTTCTAGAGCTTATATGGTCTTGTTTAGATTAATATTATACGAGAATAAATCATACTCGAAAGGTTTTTTTATAATAAAACATTTTTTGTAAAAGTGGAGTATGTGTCAGTTTTCCGTCCATACTTATTGATATATTGATATTCAAGTTTTTGAAATAAAAGCTTATAATTAAAATATCAATTAAAGAATAAATAATTATTATCAATGGCAAATTTGACCTCAAAAAGTTTTTTCCATGTAGACGGAGAGCTGGCCACGTCAGATATGACACAATAGTCAGGTTTTATTGCTCTCATTATTGTGTCATATCTGACGTGGCCAGCTCTTAGTCCAATGAATTTGTAGCAGTTTAATCAGGTGGACGGCAACCCGGACGGGAAACTAGCATAACCACCCTATGCACGGTTTCAAATAATAGATATAATTATAAACCGCCTTTATTATGTTAATTCATAATAATTCAAAAACGAGTGAGTTAAAAATATTGAGAGTGTAAAGACAAGATGTTTCAAACCTTTGAAGCAAGATGTTTCAAAATTTAAAAATTTTAAAAAACGCTTTTGACTATAATCCTTTTTCTTTCCCCAGCCTACTTGAAGAGATATAATACGTATCCATACTAATATTATAGTGTGTCTGTCTGTTAACTCTTCACGCTTAAACCGCTCAACTGATTTAGATGAAATTTGGTATGTATAAGGGGATGAAAACGGAATGGAAGTTTATACGGAATTGTTGCTCCCTGTTGACTTGAAATAGCATACGTGCTAGTTTTATATTTGCTCTTAGATTTTACTAACTAGTAACTTTTATTTTGCGTTTTATTATGTAATTCCATATGGCTCATGTTAATTTCGCGCAGACGAAGTCGCGGGTAAAAGCTAGTATTTTAATATTGTAATGGATTTTGATATGATAAAATTTTTGAAATAGATGGCAATTAACCAAAACTAACCCAAAAATGTACCCAAAAAACCGTGACGACCCTATACACGACACGATACAACTAATCCATACTAATATTATAAATGGGAAAGTGTATGTGTGTGTTTGTTTCTTTGTTTGTCCGTCTTTCACGGCAAAACGGGGCGACGAATTGAAGTGATTTTTAAAATAAAGATAGTTGAAGGGATGGAGAGTGACATAGGCTACTTTTTGTCTCTTTTTAACCCCCCACTTCCCTAAAATGGGGGGTGAAAGTTTGTATGGTTCGTTACCCCGAATTTAACGCGAGCGAAGCCGCGGGCAAAAGCTTTTATATGTTATTAACTTACTCGTGCTGACTTTTCGTGTTTTTAAATCTTTTGTGTAATTTCAATTTATAATTCTTATGTGAGACGACAAACGCTTTTATATTTGTCAATATTTTTAGTAAAAAACACTTATGGTATATAAATGAAAATGGTTAAAACATGTTAAAAAATTAATCTTAAACTTTAGGTTGAATTAAGTTATTTGCTTTTTAGCTATGGTTTTCTGTAAGGTACTTCCCCAGTCGAGCTCTGAGCCAGGTCCAGATTTGAGCGTGATAACATTCGCTGAACTGTGCCTTACCACAGTTAGCGAGATAACATTCGGAGTGCCCATACCTCCCTTTTGGACATAACATACCCGTGTCTAAACCTGTTCCTAGTAACCAACTAGGTACCAATTTAAAAAAATGTTCACAGCAACAATTAATTGGATCCAGTCTTAAATGCCACGCAAAAACAAATCAAATCATTTTTTGTGACAAACAATTGAATTTATAGAACGAAACTTTTTTGTCTATAAAGATCACATGTATGCGCGACTTCGGCAGCAGATAGCATACATCCTCCATACTACCCTCTTGAAACTGATGTTTATTCAGTGTTGGGCGTAATTTATTAGATGGTACCTACTTTTGTAATGAATTAAATTGCTAATTAAATTACATGAAAATCAATTATATTAAGAAATTGAAATTGCTTGTAATTGAGATTACTTGTCAGTAGTATTCCCGATTACATATAATTTGTAATTGCAATTACTTTTATCTTAACTACTTTTACTTGTAACTTCGATAATTTGAAATAATATACAAGTTCAATTTCTTTTTGGGTCAGTGGGGGCAGCTACCAGATCCCTCGCTGCAACGCGAAAATGGTCTTAGAAGACCTTCCCTCAATTTCAAATTAATCAATCTTCATTAATTTGAAATTGAGGGAAGGTCTTCTACGGATTTTGGAAAAAAACATACAGGATGCGAGATGAGGTCACATTTGGTAAACTTCTTTTTGATGCCAATCGATCCCATTCTTGTATGGGATCAAAAAAAAATTGCGGCTAGAAAAGCCACAAATTGAGAAAAACTTTTCCCATACTTTATGAAAATTGTTTTTTTTATTTTTCACATGCTGCTTTTTTATGCCAATCGATTCCATTCCTATCGTTTCTAATAGTTTCCTATTATTAGGTATTGTACTAAAAAGCCACAAATTAAATATTTTCCATACATTTAATATAAATAATAAATAAATATTATACGACAATCTTACACAAATCGACCTAGGCCCACAGTAAGCTCAATAAGGCTTGTGTTATGGGTACTAGACGACGATATATATAATAGATAAATATGGATAAATACTTAAATACAAAGAAAACATCCATAACTCAGGAACAAATATCTGCGATAAACACACAAATAAATGCCCTGACCAGGATTCGAACCCGGGACCTCCTGCTTCGTAGGCAGGGTCACTACCGACAGGGCTAGGAGATCGTCAAATAAAGAATAAGTGATTTTTAGGGTTCCGTAGCCAAATGGCAAAAAACGGAACCCTTATGGATTCGTCACGTCTGTCTGTATGTCTGCCCGTCCGTAGGTCACAGCCATTTTACTCGGAAACTATACGACGTATCTGAATAAAATTTACACATAAGGTGTATTCTGTATGCCGCTACTTAGTTATGTATTTAAATTTAAAAAAAAAAATTTTTAAGGGGGGCGCTCCATACATGTATCTAAATTTCAAAAAAATTGTTTTTACCATATATCAACATGTGATACATCAATCGATAGGTCTTAAAAAATAATATTGAAGTTTTTTTGATCATTTTGTGATTAAGTAAATATTTTTTGATATAATCGCTTCGAAAGTCAGAAAAATTTTGTAGCCCCCCCTGTAACTTTTGAACCGTAAGTCCAAAAAATGTGAAAAAATTTGAGAAGATGCGCCTTATTATACTTGCTACGAAAATTGTTTTGAACATTATCGGTTCAGCCATTTTTGAGCCATTTCCAAAAAACTTCTTCCATAGGCATCAGATACGACCTTTTGCTATTAGTTTGGTTCTTATTCCATTGAAGGTACGGAACCCTCCTATGCGTGGTCCGACACGCACTTGGCCGGTTTTTTAAACTTTTCACTTAAACAACAGTCGTTTTTATTAAGCATACCTACCGGAAGAAACATTTAAGTAAAATGTTAATGTACCTGAAAAAAGCGGCATCGCTATTATATCAAAATGCAACTAGGTACAGGTACACAATAGTGTTGGAGGATGTGTGGTTTGTATTTGCAACTAAAGGATAATTTTCCAGATAGGTAATTGAATTATCCGATGTTCTCCCGATGCGGTCTTATCCCAACGCACTTTACCGTCCTCATTGAAAGCGATTTTGACCATCTCTAATTTCGTTATAGATACTAAAAACCTGGATTTTTCAGAGCAGAAGAGGACATAAAACAAATTAGTTACAAATAATATTATCTTCAGTTAAGTACATTTTATTTGAACTTTTATTTTGAAAGACTTGACACGTACTTGACACATAGAAATATAACCGCCATGATGAATGCTTATTTTGGATATTTAGAATAAAACATTATAATTGTGCGATTATGATACTGTAGGTAATGGCGTGCGTTGGTCAAGTAGTTTTATATTATAGGTAACTTTAATTATTTCGTCATTGATTACCTACATACAATAGTAACTTTAATTAAGTAAGTACACATAAAATGGAATCATTATCAAAGCGCCATCTTACTCTAAAAGACCGCGATTGCTTGACTATTTAAACATGTCAACATTGAATTGTCATAGTTCATCTCAAGTATACTAGATGGCAGAAGCGGAAGCTGCGATTATAAAAACGCAAAATGCAGTCGTCAACCGCGATACCCGTCACCTTAAAGGTTTATTTCAAAGAACGAAAGTATTTATTTCAAAACTTGCGGATTAATTGGTAATATATATTAAAGTTAGCGGTAAAAACTTTAGTACACATAATATTATTAATATTAATATAATTATAATTATAAAATAAAAAAATATATAATTTAAGGTGCGTTGTCAAACTTTAAGATTTGCGGTCGGTTTACGTGCAGTTCAAGTAATGTTTAATTGCTATTTTTAGTTTTCATGTTTTGGTTTTTCTTAGGATTTTGGTTGATTCTATTAATTTGGACTACGCACTTAAACTCAAACGTAAAAATGGCTGCAGCTAGGCGGATTCAGTTGCTGCAGATGAAGATCATACGGCTTGTCGTAGTATTGATGTTTTGGATGGATTAGCTCGTAATTCAGAATTGTCTTCGGAACAATAAAGCGATTTTATGGTGCGGTTTCAGGATTTATAAAACGTTTATGAGGCATTTACGGAAATGTTTTATGAGCTTCAGCTCTCTGCTGCGGATATAGAGAGCTTTGACCTGGAAGGCCATACACAAGAGTACGAGTCGTACAATAAGAAATATTATTTTATAAAACAGCGTCATCTACGATTGACAAAGTCGAACACTTCAGCTAACTTGGACAACAGCTGTAGCAGCGGTAGCGGTAATGACAATCCTAAAAACGCGCGGAATAGGGCAGTTCTCCCTAAAGTGAAACTTCCTACCTTTGCGGGTCAGGTGGAAGAGTTTGTTCCGTTTATGGAATTATTTCAGTCATTAGTGGGCAATGACACGACTTTATCGGATACTGAAAAAATGTACTACTTAGCGGGGTCACTTTTAGGTGAACCAAAGACCTTGACCCAGCACTTGTCTGTTACGGGAGACAATTTTTCGGTTGCTATAGATTTACTAAATACGCGGTACAATAACAAACGATTGCTCGCGGACCGTTTGTTGCATAACTTGCTAAGTGTGCCACATGTTAATACTAAAGGGGTAAGCGGTTTGAAAATGTTTTTAAATACTTTGATAGAAAACACAAAGGCATTGGAAAAGATGAAATTTCCTGTTGATTCGTGGTGCTATTTGTTGTTCTATATTAATTTCCAAAAGTTAGACAATAACCTAAGGAAACACTTTGAAGACAAGCATGCCGATAAAGAGTTGCCAACATTTTCGGATCGTTTGAAGTTTCTGGAAACTGAAATCATCAGCGGCTAGGCGTAGCAGAAATAGCCAGAGCCATACGGTGAAGGCTCATGCTGCTTTTCAGAATGCGGGTTCTACGTCGGCATGTAAATTATGCGGAAGGAACGGACACTTTATTGCTAAGTGCGAAAAATTCTTAGAAGTGAAACCTGCAGCTAGGAAACGTCATGTAATACGAGTATCACTGAGATTATGCTTTAAATGTTTATATGGTCGCAATATTAACCAGTGTACTTACAATAAAAACTGTTACAAGTGCAATTCGGCCAAACATCATTACTTATTGCATTTTGATCTACCGGTAACTAGCTCAGACCAGTCAGACCGTGAACAACGCTTGGCGCCAAACAATGTTGCTATTACAACTGGAAGGGCTCACAACCCTACCTCACTTTCTCCATGTACTCCCGTAATGAGTGCGCCCTTGCCCAACGGTCTTCCAGGTAGTACGGTCCCTGCAGTAACTGGACAAGCGGCGCTACATGTTAATTCGCCGAGTATGTGTCAGCGAAGAACACTTCTTGCAACGGCAATAATTAGAGTACTGGATAGCAATGGCTGCTACCAAGAGGTGCGAGCCATGCTTGATGGAGGGAGCGAAAGCACATTTGTTTCGGAGGCGTACACACGCCTCCGAAACAAATGTACACGCACATGTCGTTTGCACACGCAAAGGTTGGGTTTAAAGAGGTTTAAGCCTGATATGTCTTCACTCACAGGACTGGGCTGTACTCCTATAACTGGTCATAGAGGAGCGGTTAATTTGACCATGGCACCTAGGTTGTCGGATCAACCTGTACTCGTAACTACAGCTACAATATTAAATAAACTGACCAATGACTTGCCCGGATTTTTGTTACCAACTCAATCAGTGGATAATTATCGGGGACTGTATCTTGCGGATGATCAGTTCTACGTTAGTCGAGAGATCGATATTTTAATTGGTGAAGACTTGCTTTGTGACATCGTTTTGAGTGGACGCATTACAATCAATGATCATATTCCATGGATTACGAAGACGGTGTTTGGATATGTACTGTCAGGTCCAGTCACTCTTTTGCAATCTGATCCATATCCTCAAACAACTTACTCCACCCAGGCTCTATTTTCCAGCACAAGTACAGACCAGATTTTGGAACGATTCTGGGAAGTGGAGGACATTCCAAGTAAGATAGGTCCTAAGGATCTGGAATGCGAGATGATTTTTAAGGATACTCATCGGCGGATTGAAGAGGGCAGGTATATGGCACGGTTATCCTTTTTATCTGATGCCCTGGAGCTTGGGAGCACAGTGACGATAGCCATGAAACGGTTCTTGGCTATGGAAAGGCGGCTCGTTGCGAAAGGTAATGAAGCCTTTAGAGCAAAGTATATTGGATTTATGCGGGAATATTTAGAGACTGGACACATGTATCTTTGTGATGGCAAACCAGAAGACTACATCAACGGCAGCTATGTGATACCACACCATGGCATCTTTAAGGCGGATTCAGACAAGATCAGAGTCGTTTTTGATGCTAGCTGTATTTCAAGTAATGGAATTGCTCTAAATGACTGCCTACATGCAGGACCGAAGTTGCAGCGCGACATTGCAGATATAATATGTAGGTTTCGGTTACATCCTTATGTTTTTACAAAAGACATCAGGATGATGTTTAGACAGATTTTGATTGCTGAGGGAGACCGGCAATTCCAGCCCATTTTCTGGAGGGAGTCTCCAGATTTACCCTTGCTGGTTTATCGGCTTAATACTGTAACATACGGTATGAAGTCGAGCCCATACCTAGCGATCCGAATTCTAAGGCAGTTGGCGGACGATGAGGAAACCTTCTCCGCTCATCGGTTTATATGGATGATATCTTAGGTGGAGCAGGTTCCATAGAAGACACAATCAAATTGAAGCAGGAACTGACGGACTTACTACGCTCTGGCGGTTTTGAGCTAAGTAAGAAAAACCTCGAAAAATATTTGATAACGCGGATGGGCCTAGTTTTTTCAAAATTCTAGGAATTCAATGGGATTCTAGCAGTGACAGTTTCTCATATCGTACCAGGCTGGACGATACAGGTGGGTGCACTAAGCGGTCAATTTTGTCGACACTAGCTAGGGCATTTGATCCATTAGGATGGATCAGTCCGGTAATTTTCCAAGGCAAGGTTCTTATGCAGCAACTGTGGTTGAAGAATCTATCTTGGGACGCGAAAGCCCCGGAGGACGTTGTTGCGGAATGGCAAGGTATCTTAAGGGATATGCCACTAATTTCACATCTTCGACTTGAGCGTTTTGTCTTGTTTAACGTTAAAGCTTGCTCCCTGCACGGATTCTCAGAAGCATCAGAACTTGGATATGGTGCAGCGGTATATTTGAGGACTGTAGGGCATGACGGAAGAGTTAAAGTTAGTTTGATGATGGCTAAATCACGCGTTGCACCCATTAAATCCAAAGTAACCATACCCAAACTTGAGCTTAGCGGCGCTATATTGCTTGTCTGTCTTCTGAAATTCGTTGCTGCTGCTATCAGTGATGATATGACGATAGATGACATTGTTGGATGGTGTGACAGCACAATCGTTCTCTCATGGCTGAAGATATCGCCACATTTGTTGCAAATTTTTGAGGGCAACCGAGTTTCACAAATTGTCAATTGCGGTTTTGACATGGTATGGAGACATTTACCTTCAGGAATGAACCCCGCCGATGTCGCGAGTCGCGGCTGTAGCGCATCGGAGCTGCTTCAGCACCCATTGTGGTGGGGGCCTGTATGGTTGTCAGGTGATGCGGACACCTGGCCCATGAATATAATGGATAAAGCGGAGGATCCATTACCTGGATTGCGAAAGGTGAAAATAAATGTCCAGGCCTTAGTTGGTATTGTCGATGATGACAATATTTTTACTCGGTTTAGTAGACTGAATATGTTACTAGCGATAGTAGCATATTGTTTCCGGTTTATCAACAATCCCAGGGAACCAACTGAGAGAGTCGTTGGAGCTCTAACAGTGTTAGAGCGACGGTTCGCTTTGCAGTGACTAATTAAGTTGGTCCAGCAAGTGGAGTTTTCAATGACATCGACTGCTTAACTCAACATAAACAATGTTCTACGCGGTTGCGTCGGCTTGGGCCATTTATTGGGGACGATGGTTTACTGCGCGTTGGAGGTCGTTTGGAGCATTCAAATTTAGCATTTGAGCGGAAGCATCCAGTGATTTTACCAAAATCACACGCTTTAACGGTTTTGATCGTGGATTATTTTCACGTATTATATTGTCATGCTGGAGCTACGGTTCTTATGGGGGTATTACAACGGCAATTTTGGATTCTTTCTGCGGGGCAAGTGATTCGTACACGAATTTAAGTGTATGAAGTGTTTTAGAACAAAGGCCAGGTCTACAGCGCCAATTATGTCAGCGTTACCTTGGGATCGGGTTAATGCGACTGGTGTATTTCACACCGTACAAACAGACTTCGCTGGTCCGTTTAGCATTAAACATTAACGTTTGCGAAACGCAAAGATTTTGAAAGCGTATCTATGCGTATTTATTTGCTCTGCATCCAAAGGGGTTCATTTAGAGTGCGTCACAGATCTTTCAACGGAAGGTTTTCTCGCGGCTTTGACGCGCTTCACATCTCGACGAGGTACGCCGAGTATGATACGATCAGACTGCGGAACTAACTATACAGGCGTGAATAGGTATTTGGATGAAATGCGGAGATACTTGGTGTCTGAGGAAGTACAGCAAGGGCTTAGTGATGGCGCAGCTAAGCAATCTATTACGTGGCGGTTCAATTCCCCAGCGGCGCCTCATTTCGGCGGTTTATTTGAGGCGACCGTAAAATCGGATAAGACGTTACTTTGGCGTATGATAGGTGAGCAGATTTTGACATTTGACGAACTGGTAATGATATTTACCAGGGTAGAAGCGGTTCTCAATTGTCGTCCGTTATGCCCGCTCTCTCAAGACCCTCAGGAACTGGAGGTTCTGACGCCGGCACATCTACTCATCGGTAGACCTTTGCTATCGGTTCCGGAGTACAATTTTGAAGATATTCCAAGTTCAAGGTTGAGCCGATATAACTTGATTCAAGCTATATCTCAACGCGTTTGGCGAAAGTGGAGTGAACAATATCTCCACTCTCTTCAAATACGTCGAAAGTGGACATCGCCAACTTGTAGTGTGTGCTACGCCTTACCCACACATGCATAGCCACATAGTATATAAGGTAATGTAAGAGTTATTTAACACACAATATATACGACATTGAACCAAAATAGTTGTTTCACTACTCCACACATTACAAGGCGATCCTGCCAGTGCGGCCGTGCGCTGCACTGGCGGCGCGCTGCGCCGGCCAGTAAAACAAGTAATTAACTTTTGGGACATTATAAAAAGTGAGAAGATTACTACAGTTGTGAACTGTAAATACTTGATTTTTATTTTTATTTTTTTATTTGTTACTGGAAGTTATTTCATTACATAAAAATGCCAAGGACATGGACCTCTACACTGACGAATGTGCATCGTAAAAGTGATTAATTAACATTTCGTGAGGTAAATAACAGTTTTCTTGCGTGAAGTGACATTTGGTCAGGTGAGAGAAAATAACGGAAATTACGGAAGTAGAAAAAGTGACAATCGGACACAAATCATAATATAAACGTGAACTGTTTAAAGTATAAATATGAAAATTGAACTGAGACGTGAATTTGCTGCTGGGAACCGGGAATCCAAACACGCTTTGCCCCGAAATTGTCTGTGCCCTTGGCTTGGGCAGGGAGCAGCCAAGGACGCCAGCGCCAGCGCAAGGGAGTGCGGAATAATATTAAAATATTCAAACAATTTTTGTTGACTTCATAAATAATTCTTATTATTATAAGAAGTTATTATTAAATTATCTATGTTCAAGTTTTGCAGAATATCATACAATTCTAATTGAGAAAGATATCTAATGAAAAGTTATTAATTTGTTTAAATAAGGACCGCTTGGGAACTACATAATTATATTTTTTTTTTCTTTAATTAATTCTATTTTATATAACTTTTATACTAGTATTGAATGATTTTGTAGGATAAGTATATTATGGTTAGAATATAAAGGGATTAACATACTTTATCGTTATCGTGTTTTTAAATTTCCATTTTCGGAAATAACTTTTAATTTATGACTTTATTTACTAATTATAACTTACAGGTGTTTTGATAAAAAATGTTATTCATTTTAACAGAGGTAGTAGGTACTACCACGTATTTCATTATACTTTCGAATAAGGCGCATCGCGACGGCGCATGCCCTCCATGTAGGGATTGGCATGCCGCGTCTGCGATTTTATCTCGTATTGCATAGACTAGTGTCTTGGGTTTAAATAATGTAAATTAAAGATTTAATGTTATAATATTTTTTTTTATATTTATGTCAGGTTGATATTTTAGCGAATAGATTTATAATTATATAATCCTATGTTTGTATTTAAGATTTTATTTTTATTATATTTTGTTCGGATTTGACGCAAACACTAAATAGTGTTTATTTATATTTGGACGTGACAAGTATGGTGAATGGCAATTGCTTAAATACAATTTATAGAACATTTAAATAATGCAACAACAAGGTATAGAAAATATATAAAATAATGATAGATATTAACTGGTAATGATGTTATTTGGACGTGTATGGGAAATTTAGCACGTAATGGATTTGAATTTTGCAGGTTTTGCAGTTGGGATTTGCATGGAATGGAGATAATTAGTTCAAAGAGATGGAATTGGTTTGATATCTAAATGGTGTTATGAATGTAGTGTTTGGGAAAGCTGAAACGCATAAGTTTTTCAAAGGACGATTAGTCTGATCAGCTAAGAGTTGCTGAAATTCTTATAAGTTGCAGTTTTGACGATGTTTGAGATATTTGATTGAATTTGAAAGATTTTTTTTAAATGTGATATAAATACGAGTTACTTGTTGTAATGAATGATAAATATACCTATTGTATCTTCGGTGGCCCAGGAGGCGGCCATGATCCTTAAGGTATAACAAGGGTATACCAGGACACAAGACAGGCACGGAATCCTTGGAGTCTGACCATGATTCGATCGAGTATCAATCGTGGAGACCCTTGGACACATGGAAGGATTGGAATGGTATGAAGTATGGAAGTGTTAAAGGAACTGCCTGAATGAATAAATACAGGGTGACTTTTAATTCGACCTATTCCTTGAAAGGGGTTATTCTTTAGCTCATTTACAATGTTTTTAGCCCAATCAACTAGGTCAAAAATTAATGGTTTTCGAGTTATACGAGTTTTAAGTTTTTTTTGTAAAAACGCCACCTAGCGACCTAAGAATGGCAATAAAAAAGAAATTACATGCGATAGGGTGATAATTTCTTATTTATCTTATAGCCAGTAAACGTAGCAATACTTAAGACAAAAAAAACCGTTAAAAAATAATTCAAGTCTTTACGGATAAAAGGTTATAAATCAAAAGTTATGTTTTATTTTTTGTTTATTTAAAATCAAAGACGATCACTCAAAAAAAATTGTATGGTAGTTCATGTAAAAATTCCATAAATAAATTCCCTAACTCATAAGCTTTTCAAAAAGGTAAAAATGTAGGCATAATTTTATTTAACTATCAAAAATAATAACAATAACAGAACAGGTAGCGAGCGTACTGAGCGTATGACCCGCAATCGGTTTGTTTGTGCAACTTTCGTTCTTATCTTAATCCTTCGTTATCTTGATAACTTGATAAGTTCTTGATAACGAAGGATTAAGATAAGAACGAAAGTTGTACAAACAAACCGATTGCGGGTCATACGCTCAGTGGTTTGTTTGTGCAACTTTCGTTCTTATCTTAATCCTTCGTTATCTTGAGAGGTCCAAGTTCAGTCTTCCCTTTGGTAAGCATTCCGGACATGTTCGTAAGTTATTAATTAAAGAAAGTAATAATAATTAAGAAAACCTAACCACTTTTTGGTTTGTTTGTGTGTTTTTATGGCCAAAAATGGATTTGTTGTTAGTAATAAACATTGAAAAAATTAAACAACTGTTTTTACTTTTAACTTTAAATAGCTACTTGTAATCTTAATAATAACAGACAGATAATTTAGTATCATAATAAAAGCAGCAAGACCATAATAAAAGCAATAAAAAGTACAAAATTAGTCATAAAATAAAAAACAAAAATTACAAATCAATTATTAATTTAATAAATTACAAGTCTTGTTCGAACTGTTTTCCCTCGTTTCGTATACAAGCATAAAGCCTTTTGCGTACTTCAGTGACTGATATTCGTGTCGACATGTTTTCTCTCATGGTCTCAGCAGCCTCTACAATTCTTTCTCTCAAGTGTTCGACATTTCGTATTGGTCTGTCGTACACTAATGCCTTCATGTGACCCCAAATGTAAAAGTCACATGGAGTCAAATCTGGACTACGTGCTGGCCAAGGAATCGGGCCCCCTCGCCCAATCCATTTCTCTGGATAGTTAATGTTCAACCACTGTCGCACGTCCCGGTAGTAATGAGCTGGGCAGCCGTCGTGTTGGTAAACCATGGCCATCCTTGTTCCAAGCGGCACATCCTCCAGCAATATGGGCAGTTCTTCCTTTAAAAAATGTTCGTAAGCGATACCGGATAAACGTGCAGGCAGAAAAAATGGCCCGATCAACTTATCGTGCACAATCCCCATCCACACGTTTAAAGAAAATCTCTGCTGGTGAGCTCCTTCCTTGGATTTTCTTGGATTTTCACCTTTTGGGGCCCAAAAATGCAAGTTGTGGTAGTTTGTGATACCATCGCGGTCGAAGTTGGACTCATCGGTCCACAAGATATTCTTCAGGTACTCTGGATCTTCAATGTCAGCATTGAGTAAAAATCTGCAGAAATCCATCCTCCTAGCAGGATCTCCCTCCTGGATGGCGTGAACCGGAGTGTAATGGTATGGATACAGTCTTGCTGAGTGGAGCGTGAACCAAACTTTCCATTGTAATATCCCAAGCTGGTTAGCCACAAATCTGGTTGATGTAGTGGCGTTGGCCCGGAACAAGTCCAGTATTTGTTCTTCTGCTTCAGGATTATGAACTGCAGGTCTTCCAGCATCTGCTTGCCGTCGTTGAACCGATCCCGTTTCTCGAATACGACGGTAAGTCGTACCAAACACGCTGACATCAGGTAAACGGCCATTTGGGAATCGTCGTTCATATTCTCTCCGTGCTGCAGCAGCGTCACCATCAGCGAATCCGTAACAAAACAGGATATCTGCGTATTCTTCAAATTGGTAAGCCGCCATTTGATAAATAAACTGTCAACGAAATGTCCGAATCGGAAGGATAGTTGGAAGTTACTGATTTGATTACTAAATAAATACCGACAATGAAGCCTCGGTAAATCACGAACACTTCCGAATACTTCCTTTTATTATTATTACTCTCATTAATTAATAGCATCATAACAAGAACATGCACTGAACTTGAACCTCTCAAGATAACGAAGGATTAAGATAAGAACGAAAGTTGCACAAACAAACCGATTGCGGGTCATACGCTCAGTACGCTCGCTACCTGTTCTGTTATTGTTATTATTTTTGATAGTTAAATAAAATTATACCTATTTTTTTACCTTTTTGAAAAGCTTATGAGTTACGGAATTTATTTATGGAATTTTTACATGAACTACCATACAATTTTTTTTGAGTGATCGTCTTTGATTTTAAATAAACAAAAAATAAAACATAACTTTTGATTTATAACCTTTTATCCGTAAAGACTTGAATTATTTTTTAACGGTTTTTTTTGTCTTAAGTATTGCTACGTTTACTGGCTATAAGATAAATAAGAAATTATCACCCTATCGCATGTAATTTCTTTTTTATTGCCATTCTTAGGTCGCTAGGTGGCGTTTTTACAAAAAAAACTTAAAACTCGTATAACTCGAAAACCATTAATTTTTGACCCCTAGTTGATTGGGCTAAAAACATTGTAAATGAGCTAAAGAATAACCCCTTTCAAGGAATAGGTCGAATTAAAAGTCACCCTGTATAAAGTATGCGTGCGCGCTTACAATAAAAATTATCTTGTGTCCTGAGAAAATAAATAAATGTGTGATAAGGTCGGCCGACCACGAATATAAATGCATTGTATGTATATATCCCTTGTCACAAGTGAATGCACACAGAAGATGTACATTTTTAAGAAAATGTTTTGACACGTAAATGAAAAAGTAAAGACGTCATATTATAAAGGTGAATATATAACACTAAATATGTACCTATAAATACTTGCGAGTAACTTATTGTCGACAAAAATGAGTAATAAATACCAATGTGATAGAATGAAATGTAAACGTACGTACCGTACGTATCTTAATAAGGACTAGGACATAACTGTATTGACGAATACAAAAAAAATGAAAGTAGATTACCTACTTAATTATATGTTATATTTTTATTTATACGATATTATGTTCTTAATTTTTACAGTTTTTATATTTAGTTCAGTATAGTAAGTTAGGTATAGAATTTTTTTTTCAATACCTTAGAATCATTGTTAGAATTTAATATTGTAACAGTAAGCAGTGGATCAATCGATATTTCTAATGCAAATAACTTTTAATTTTTTTTTACTAATATTGTATATTTTTTTGTGTATACCACTTTATTCAATTTGTAAAATGCTACTTATTAAAAAAAAATAGATTGTCTTTATTACACAAATCTATTTTTTTTCTTTAAGAGGGAAGGTGTAGTCTATGCTACGCCTTACCCACACATGCATAGCCACATAGTATATAAGGTAATGTAAGAGTTATTTAACACACAATATATACGACATTGGACCTAAATAGTTGTTTCACTACGCCACACATTACAAACTGATCCGCCTAAGCTTGGCGATCTGGTTCTGATCAAAGAGGAAAATTTGCCCCCTCTTCGATGGAAAATGGCGAGAATAGAACAGTTGCTGCCCGGTAAAGACGGTGTTATCCGGATAGTACGTCTCAAGACCACCACTGGTAGTTTCACGAGGCCGGTAATCAAAATTTTTAGGCTTTCTTTGGAGGATTAAGGGATTCCAAACTGTTTTAGTTTAGTTTATAGTTAAGTAATTTGAGATGATTTTTTCTGTTGATAAAGGCAGCCTTTCTCGGGCGGGGGAATGTTAAGTTTTTATGCCAGATATGCGAACGCAGCACAATCGGAACGCACATATTTGTCATCTCTATCATTCACCCCATATTTCATATATATTTATCTCGTTTGGGGATCGTTTGGGGGGCATGCGCAAAGAATATAACAAGACGTCAAAAAAGAAGATGAAACATTGTGCGGATACTGGCGGTCTATTTTTAAAACTCTTAAAGACTAATTTGTGCGGAAAATTACAATTAATTGCTAAAAAAGTGTTATAAGGCGGAGCGCGTGCGGGTGAGTGCTTAGGGACTTATTTTATTATTATTATCTTTTAGTTTCCTCATTATTTACACGGAAAAGCGGATCAGAATGTCCGAGGTGTCGAACCAGTGAGCGAAATTGAACCAGCGCACTTTTTGTCGTACGAGAGTCAAAATTTCCCTTCCGCGGCAATCAGGGAGAACGCTTATTCGTAACAACACATAAAGACAACAGTTAGTTTTCTAAATAAAAATTGCGGTAGTTCAACAAGAACATTATTTAATCAAACGAGAAATCTATACGAATTTCAATCTTATTTTGTGACGTATATTATATTAAGTGACGTATGGATGCACAAGCATAATCCTTATCTTAATTTCGCCGGGGTATGCAACTGAGCTGACAGCCTAGGGGTATAGGCCATGGTCAGATCTTCGGCCGGCGCATGGTGGGACCGGGTTCTAATCTTGTGACAACTGCACTTAAGCGATGTCTTTTTGTGAGTTTTTCTGGGGCATGTGATTTGCTCGGGAGCTGACCAAATACCATTAAATTAAAATTGCAAATAATTTGAGTGGAAACGAGTCGGTGAAGCTCGGAAAGATATGGGTGCGGGGCGAGGGGCACGGGGAGAGGGAAGGTACTCGGGGCGAACATGTCACATCACGTGACGCGCTCGCCGTCGGGCAATAATCTTTAAGTGTTAGGGGGTTCCTTTTCTCTGCAGCTGACTGTACATTTTAGACTCCATTAACTCTCAATAGTCTTTACACCATGGCGGGTGCTGTCTCTGCGTGCGTCCCATGACACGGGTAGGGGCAGCATCCGCTTAGTCTACCCCTCACTTTTCATTAAATTGTCATAAGGGCCTCTGCGCGTTGGCTTCGGCTCCGCATATGCCTCTCAAAGGTCCGGAACACAATTGTTCCGTGGTCGGGAAAGACATACAAATAATAATAATAATAATAATTTTTATTCATTATAAAAAATCAAAAAAGTTTACAAAATTACAATAGGTGCATAATTCATATTACATAGGTACAGTCGTATATTAAAAGTTATCAAACAATCGTAATAATAAAATCGTTGTAATGCAGAAAGTCAAATCTAGTTCAAATTTAAATTTTACATCGAAATACCTAAACTAAATAACTTAATACTTGTATCTTAGGCATTCAGAGTTTTGTAGGTCACTCAGTAAGTAGGTAAGTGCTTACATGATCAAAAAATATTATTTATGGATAACATTAATACAGTGAGTATATTACGCTTATAAAAATGATGAGTAATGACCTAGTTGTACAATACACTAATAATCGTATTAATTATATGGGTTCTGTATATTTTTGAGAGCGAAAAACGCTGCGGTCTAAGTGCCCTCGTAGTCAATAGAACTTAAATATTTAATCTGTGCATTTTTCTTCGCTGGACACTGCTCATCTCCGGTTTTATGATTGGACGGTTTCTTAAAGCGCTGGCATGTAGCACACTTGGCAGGTTCGGCTTGCTTTGTACACTCCTTAATACTGTGTTCAGAAGAACCGCGGTGTCCACATGTGGCCTCTGTATCCCTACAGAATTTAGCCGAGTGCCCATATCGATGACACAAATAGCACCTGGTCAAAAGGGTATAATCTCTTACGGGGCAGGATGTCCAATTGATGAAAACCCGTTGTTGTTGTACGAGCATTCGCCTGATTTGTGCTGTACATTCTAAAATATAGTTGCAGATGGAAGTGTCCTTTTTTCCTGATTTATGGCTGAGTTTGACTGAGGTCATGAATACATCTCTAGAGCTCCAACCTAACCTGTTGGAGGTCTGCAATGTTTTGTTCGTAAATACAGTCAAACACTTCTTTTTCGGTCATAGCTGCCGGGATTCCGGGAATAAGATGCGTTTTGCAAGCACCTCCCCAAGAGCATATACAATAGGTCAAAATACCTTGACATAGAGCTTCGTATGTCTGTATTAAAAGTTTACGATCTGCTACCAATCGCAGGTTTTTAAAAATGAATATTAGTTTTCGGATTCCATTGGCAGTGTTAGAAATATGGGGACCCTATTGCAACTTGTCATCTATGACAACACCAAGATATTTGACTGTAGTTACTCTAGATAGTACACCACAATTACAATTGGTAATTACTCTACCGTCGTTTGTCAGTCCCTTGCAGGGATAGCTATGAATTTTGATAGTGTCGAACGCCGAATTGGGTTCTGCTGCAGATGTTTTACTAAAACATAAGTATTTGGTTTTATTAATATTTAGGTTGAGAAGGCTGTCCTCGAGCCAGCTTGTGACTTTTCTTAAACCTGATTCTACTCGTGCTTTTACATCTTCCCAAGTTTTATCATGAAAAACCAACAGACACAGTGTTGTCAGCTAACATTAAAAGTCTAGCTCCATTCATCTTAGTTTTACAAAGGTCATTTATGTAAGCCAGAAATAACGATGGACCTAATGTGCTCCCCTGGGGGACACCATAGTTACAAGTAGCTTGATTGCTGGTGTATTTGGAAATCCGTACTTTTTGAGTGCGATCTTGGAGATAACTTTGAAACCATGCTAAAGGCTTTCCCCGAATTCCTATATTTTGTATTCTAGCTAACAAAATTGGTATTGAAATGGTATCGAACGCCTTTTGCAAGTCCAAGATTTAAGCCAATCCAATGTCGACAAAGGGGCGTCGAATGTATGGCTAAATCGTGGCGAGCTCTTCCCGGAGACTGAGGGCATCATGTTAGCTATCCAGGATCAAGTAATCGAGACGCGTAATTATCAAAAATTCATCATGAAAAACAGAACCGTAGATTTGTGCAGAAAATGCAATCGCCCGGGAGAAATCATCCAGCACGTTACAGGAGCATGCAGAGCAATAGTTCAGACAGATTACAAGTACAGACATGACCAGGTAGCCAACATAGTGCATCAGAGACTAGCTATTAAATACAACCTAACTCCCCCGCAAGCGGCGACTGATGATATATAGACAAAGAAGTAGCTCTGCAAAATGACCCCACAAAAAGTGAGCCGCGGGGGGCGGAGCTTACAAACTGAGCCGCCAAGCAGTTTAGTTTACAAATGGCGGTTCAGTGACACGGTGGTAGTGAAGCTTAACAGAAAATTAAATAATTTAGTAAACATGCCTTCTTGCGCCGTAAAATGCTGTCAGAGTAGAACTGGAAAACATAATAAAAAAGACGGGCTCACTTATCATACAATATTGGATTTGTTCATAACGTAAATTTGAAATATTTTTTCCACTCGTCGACTATAATGAATTGAGACTTTTTAGAGCGCATACTTTTCGATGGAGCTTTTATTGTCGCAAATATTAGCATCATCGCATGCTGAAATGGATTTACATACAATATTATACAGCGGTCGTGGAGGAGAACCGTACCGGGAGATCGAAGATACTAAATTGTGAAGTTCTGTAAGGCATTCGTCGAACTTAATTCTTACCGGCTTGCCTACGTTGAGCACTCGTAGCGTATACAACTGTGACATAATTAAGCTATTTAAGCTTTCATATCCAGTACCATTTTTAGGCCACGAAGCTTTCTGCTCTTCATTATACTCGTTATACTCGTTTGTACTCGTCATCGTTGAGTTATACTCAACGATATGACCAGAGCTCGGATTTTTCACGGCAAAACAAAACACTAGCGTAATTTAGCCAGTGCTTGAAATATTATTTTATCGACACCTATCGAGTCTTACTAGAGTATATGACAGGTATTGCCTCAGTACATTTTTTTTTTTTATTCGATGGTACACCTATCAGTGTGAATGTCAAAATTTAAAAACTAACAAACGTGCGAAAATTTCGAAAAACAGGAGACTTACTAGAGCTCAAAATCAATATTTTTGACCAGTCTAAGGTGACCTACTGGGGGTTAGAAGGTTGTGCATTAATTACCGGACATCCTGTATAAGTAATAAAATAACTTTTCATTTTAGCTTTGCCATAGTCGAGCAACAAAGAGGTAGGTCTGCATGTACAACTTAGAACGAAGTAACTATACCACCTCATTTAAAATGATAGAAACGACTGCAAATTTCATCTCACATGACATATGACATTCACACTTTAACTGTCATTTCATTACGTATAAAACGTAAATTGCATTTTTGCGAAATAAATAATACCTAGATTATTTATTTCGCAACGCATTGAATCCGACGTGTTGGATATACGTATAATAACTTAATATTGCAAGGTATCAATTAATACAAAAATGAGTAATGTACAAGATCGGATCAAAACGTGAATTGAAAATCACCCTGAGTTAATCTATAATGAAGTGACCTCCACTATATACTGCTCTATGTGCGATATGCATCTGAAGAAATGCAATATTGAGAATCATGTGAAAAGCAACCGCCACAATTACCGTTCGGGGCAACCAAATAGGAAACATCAATTTTATTTCGATTTAATTATTTTTCTTATTTCATGCAACATACCATGGGCAACAGTCAACAACAATAATTTTCGTCATTTTTTTAACAAGTATTTATGTTGCGACTGCTCTATGACTTCTTTACCGGACGAATCGACCCTGCGAAAAATTTATTTAAATCTCGTGTACAAAAAAACTATACAGGGTATAAGAGAGGTAAACAAAACCAATTATTTGTGGATATCTATAGACGAAACACCAGATTTCATGGGAAAATGTGTGACAAACGTGGTGATTCGGTCTTTGCAAAAAAATTGTTCTAAGCAATTTTATCTTTTGGGGTCGAAGGTTTTAGAGAAGGTAAATGGGGAAACAATAGCAAACCTAATAATAAACCAATTAAAATTTTTGTTTCAAAATTCTTTCAATGATAACGTAAACAATTTGCTTTTACTTTGCACAGATAGTGCCGCATATATGCTTAAAGCCGGTCGTATTTTAAAAGCAACGTTTCCTCGTATGAAACACATTACGTGTTTAGCTCATGGTCTGCACCGGGTTGCCGAAGAAGTGCGAGATAATTTCAAAGGTGTGGATGGGTTGATATCGAACGTCAAAAAGATATTCCTAAAATCTCCAGAGCGTGTACGCCTTTTTAAGGCAAAATATCCGTCCATTCCCCTACCTCCCGAGCCAATTATCACCAGATGGGGAACTTGGATATCTGCTGCGGTATATTACGCTCAATACTATGAGCAAATACGTGATGTCGTCTCCATACTTGCTAATGACTCGGCAGCTATAAGAGCTGCAAAAAAATGTTTTCAAACACGCAAACTACGACCGGAGTTAAATTTCATTCGCGACAACTACGAAGTAATAGCCTCTTCAATAGAACAATTGCAATGTTCGACTTTATCCATTGCGGAATCCTTCCTCATTCTGGATACTGTTCGTTGCTACGTAAACTGGAGTAAACTTTTACCAGTGATACGTAAATTTGAAGCCGTGCTCGAACGAAATCCTGATTACGAAATTTTAAGAGACATATCTGAAAATATTACCCGAACTGATAATGAATTCTATAAATTTGCTCCCTTGACGTCAACTGAAGTTGAACGTACATTTAGTGTACATAAATGGATTTATAGTGATAAACGCAACTGTTTACTCCCAGAGAATGTTGAAAAGATAATGATCATCTACTCCTATCACTATTACCCAAATAAAATGTCTTGTGCTGCTGTGTGTACTGACGTAGATTTTGAAGAAGAAATTGCGTCTGTTTCTAATATATAGTAACTTTATACAAATGTTTTTATTAGTTTTATTACATATTAATTTTATTTGGTGACTTTTATTTCTTCTAGTTCTGAATTATCGATATCGATAAAATAATATTTCAAGCACTGGCTAAATTACGCTAGTGTTTTGTTTTGCCGTGAAAAATCCGAGCTCTGGATATGACAGATGATTCAGCCTTGGCAAAATCCCATCGTTTATTTGCACCCCATTTACATTTTTTTAAATTTTTTTTATTAGCCTGTATTAGTGTCCCACTGCTGGGCAAAGGCCTCCCCTCTTCTCCTCCATTCAGTCCTGTTCACAGTGCTGCCCCACCATTCCGCAAAGAATGCGTCCAGGTTGTCCCGCCATCTCCTTTTTTCGGTCTGCCTCTACCCCGGCGGCCGTCGATGGTATCTCGTGGGTCCCACTCTGTAGCCATTCTGGCCCACCGTTCCGGGTGCATGCGGCAGATATGCCCAGCCCAATCCCACTTTAGCTTAGCGGTCTTTATATCCACATCTTCAACACGAGTTTTGGAGAGCAGGGGTGTAAGGGGTCCAAATTTCATCCTACGGATCCCAAGCCAACCTCCCCTGCTCGTGGTCACCCTGCTAAATAACGAACGAGGCTCTGGCGACCCACCAACCCGCACTGGACCAGCGTGGTGGGCTTATGGTCCAAATCCCCCTCATGAATGTACGAGTCCCCGTTACGGCCCCGAGTGCCCGGCAAAGGGGGTGCTAAGAATCCCCGGGCGGCGATTTCTCACAAAACAAATTTTCCCCAAAATTGTTCACCAGTTGCCTGCAAGAAATATTTCTAAAGCTGGCGGTCTCATGGGAGACGATGGGCATTGACGTTGGCGGCAAAAGGTTAACAAACCTGCGCTTTGCTGACGACATAGTTCTTTTCTCCCATACGGCACCCCATCTACAACAAATTCTGCAAGACCTCAGCACAGCGAGCCTTGAGGTTGGACTCACAATGAATAGAGAGAAGACCAAGTTAATGACCAATCAAACTAAACGTAGGGTAGTGGTAGATGGGCAGGATTTGCAATATGTCGATGAGTATGTTTACTTGGGCCAGATAGCGTCCTTCGAGAACAGGCAGTCTTTCGAAATCGATAGACGTATCGAAAACGCCTGGAAGAGCTTCTGGTCCATGAAAGCGCTAATGAAGGGAAACCTTCCTCTATGTCATAAGCGCAAACTCCTCGACGTGTGCATCCTGCCTATCCTAACCTACGGTGCTCAAACCTGGTCATTAACTTAGGCTCTAAAGTCCAAACTCAAGGTTTGCCAGCGAGCTATGGAGCGCAGTATATTAGGTGTTCGCAGAACAGATCGAATCAGAAATACGGAACTGCGCTCCCATTTACATATAAGATAAAATATACGTAAATGGATCTAACTAATTCTTATACTTTTTCCCTAACCACAGTTGAACCTTATTACCGAGCAAAACAGACGTTCAAAGGTTCAAAAAAAGCACTGGTAATTAGCGGTAAGACGTTCGACTTTAATCCAGAGGTCTAGTGCATACGCCAATTCATGTAGACGGACGCTTTAAGGTGCGACCACACCGCTCCAGCACTATTTTATATTGAATTTGTTTCTAGAGCATTTCACTACCTCATTTTTTTTTCTTAAACGAGGGTGAGATATAACTCCTGCAATATCCTACATTGAATTAATTCGTTTATAAGGCATATATCAATTGCCTCAACCAGATTATCTGTTGCAGTTGATGACAGACTAAATATATCCGTTTCCTTTTCACACACAGTATGTCACCTAATAAAAGGGGCGATAATCCCAACTAAAATTCTTAGTGTCGTCATACTTTTGTTCGCTGTGCATTGCTACTGCGTTCGTTGGCTGGCCAGACTATAATTTTTGCTTCTATGGTAGAAACAGGTACCTAGTGAACCCTCATTGCTGTCACGTAGTTTATCGAAATTACTTTATCGATACTTTCACAGCACGTGTGTTCCCTCTTTTGTGTCATACGCAAAAGCATGGTGGCTTCACTGACAGCTGACAATCCTCTGTCTACAATCAGGGCCGGATTAGCCTTTAGGCAGAATAGGCAACTGCCTAGGTGCCCCGCATCGGCCAGGGGCCCCGCGAGCACAGAGAAAAAAAATGTTTCATGGAGTGCAAATGAAATTGGAGTATATATATCGCCTAGGGGGCCCGGTGTGTGAACAGTGAAAATACAAATGAAAATGTTTCATAGAGTGAAATCATTCAAAATTTTGTGGGCCCTGCGTGTCCACAATGGAAAATGAAAATGTTTCATAGAATGAAAATCTTATTTTAGGCCGCAATTCAGGAGGCAGAAAGGGCGAATTTATTTTTAAATTTATTAAGCTCGTAAAATATGTACTTAAATGTTTCACCACTTGAGTTTATTGTACGATCACTTTTTTCTTAGATTAATGCATTTGAAGTTCGAAAGTTCCATACAAATATTAAGCTTGTTTAGGGCCTACTTATTTTTAGGTAAAAGGTTATTTTACTTGTACTTGTACTAAAAAAACCGGCCACGAGCGTTTCGGGCCACGCTCTGTGTAGGGTTCCGTAGTTTTCTGTCCGTCACAGTAAGTGTCCCCACTTAGGAGTTTTTGAAAGCACGTCATTTCATTGAGATTTTGTAGAAATTACAGGTACAATAAACACCTGCTTATACGGTTAAAACAAACTTAGTTCAGAAATTATTTTGTAATTTTATTTCAAAAAATATTCAATCTATCAAGTTCAAAATAATTTTCCTAGAAAGTTTTTATAAAGTTCTACTTTTGAGATTTTTTTCATATTTTTTAAACTTATGGTTCAAAAGTTAGAGGGGGGGACACATTTTTTTTTAATTCTGGAGCGATTATTTCCGAAAATATTTACATTATCAAAAAATGATTTTAGTAAACCCCTATTCATTTTTAAATACCTATCCAACAATATATCACACGTTAGGGTTGAAATGAAAAAAAAAAACACTCCCCACTTTACGTATAGGGGACGTACCCTAATAAAACATTTTTTTTCCACTTTTTATTTTACCACTTTGTCGGCGTGATTGGTGGCATTAGTACCAAATTTCAGCTTTCTAGTGCTAACGGTCACTGAGATTATCCAGGGACGGACGGACGGACGGGCAGACATGGCGAAACTATAAGGGTTCGTAGTTGACTACGGAACCCTAAAAAGGAAAATGACCCGTTTACCTTCTTTAAACATTTACTATCAAATATTTTTCAATTGCGATGTAGCTATTTAGCTATGTAGTATCTTACCTGGATCTCTTTAAGGAATTCGGTAAATAGGGCAAGTTTCAAGATGTTATGAATGATTTTCTATCCAAAAAAATCAGCCAAGAGCTTGTAAGTCGCTGTTCAATTTAGTGTTCCGTAGTTGCTGATTCATTACAATACATCATCATCATCATCATCATTAGTCGTTCCCTCAGAGCTGAGGATCGTGTCATCATGTCCTTCTGTTGAAGACCAGGCTCCTCCATAGGCTTCTATCCCTCGCTAAGCGCATGGCTTCTTGCAGTTTACACACAATATACACACATCCACACAACAACACATACACACATCATCATTGGTATTACTATACATACACACATCTAAAACGGGTTTTACTATAAACAAAACTTAGTAACGTACTTTAACTAAGAAGTGTTATATTTTTGCGATAAGTCTAACCGCTTCAATAGACTTTCTTCAGTATATTTTTTCTTGCTCACTCAAGCTCTGAGCTAAGCTAAGCCGTAGACAGACAGACGGATATGAGGAAACCGTTAGGGCCTACGTTGACTGTGAAACCCAAAAAGTTAGGATATTGAGGTATAATCACAGATAACCTCAACCACTAGATAGATCATAAGTACAACTCGAGGTCACTTCACATCAGCGCTCCCGTTCTAATTTAGTAATAATAATAATAATAAATGGTGTAGAATACTATTGAGAGGTGCTGTTAGAATCGTAGATATTTACGAATAAAATTGCGCTTATGTGTGGTGAGCTCGTGCTCCTTGTAAAACTAAAAGCTTAATGATGAGTAGTCTGTGGGTATAATGTATCGATACAACATAATTTTTTCGTGACTGCTAAAAAGGGGCCTCAAGAAATTCATTGCCGAGGGGCCCCGAAAAGCTTAATCCGGCCCTGTCTATAATGTCTGTGAGAAATATATTGCGTAATCTGTGTTTGTATTGTATACAAAAAAAATCGCCATTTACTCTTTGCCATAGAATTCCCGACGTCCTGTCATAACAAACAAAATGGTGGCCATTGTCATAGACAAAACCTTCTAGCGATACCTTTTTAGGATTCCGTAGTCAACTAGGAACCCTTATAGTTTCGCCATGTCTGTCCGTCCGTCCGTCCGTCCGCGGATAATCTCATCTAATTTGGTACTAATATGTATATCAATCACGCCGACAAAGTGGTAAAATAAAAATTGGAAAAAAATGTTTTATTAGGGTACCTCCCTTATACGTAAAGTGGGGAGTGACTTTTTTTTTCATTTCAACCCTAACGTGTGATATATTGCTGGATAGGTATTTAAAAATGAATAGGGTTTACTAAAATCATTTTTTGATAATGTAAACATTTTCGGAAATAATCGCTCCAGAAGTAAAAAAAAATGTGCCCCCCCTGTCTAACTTTTGAACCATAAGTTTTAAAAATATGAAAAAAATCTCAAAAGTATAACTTTATAAAAACTTTCCAGGAAAATTATTTTGAACTTGATAGGTTTAATAGTTTTTGAAAAAAAATTACAAAATAATTTCTGAACTAAGTTTGTTTTAACCGCATAAGCAGGTGTTTATTGTACCTGTAATTTCTACAAAATCACAATGAAATGACGTGCGTTCAAAAACTCTTAAGTGGGAACACTTACTGTGACGGACAGAAAGCTACGGAACCCTACACTGAGCGTGGTCCGACACGCTCTTGGCCGGTTTTTTTGTAGTCTTTATTTAATTTACAAAGGGGTTTTATCACAAAAACTAAAGCGCTCTTTAAGATAGCCAGGAGTATTAGGGATAAACAAAGATCTGTAGAGAAGATATGGACATTACGACGAAATCGGATCGGTAACCACTTGAGTTGCGAACGGAAGTAGGAGACATGATCAAATTTTCGTAGTCCGTAAATGAATCGAATACATACATTCTGATTATCTTCGAACTATTTCGATAGATTTCTTTCATTTTCCATTTATATATTGTTAATTTTTGTAATAAATTAATATCAAAATACACACCAGACAGAGGAAAAAAAAAACCTGAGAGGTATGGTTTTGCAAACACATGTACCAGCACCTACATGGGAGAAGATGCAATGACATATGCAGAAGCTATCAGTGGACCTGAGAAACAACAGTGGTTGCAGGCGATGGCAGACGAACTGCAGTCATTCGAAGACAATGCAGTATGGGAAATTGTCGATGCTCCAGATAACGCGAGTGTAGTGCAGTGCAAGTGGGTTTTAAAAAAGAAACGTGACTGTGACAATAAAGTGAGATATCGTGCACGTCTAGTAGCCAAAGGTTTCACCCAAAAGCATGGAGTGGACTATCAAGAAACCTTTTTCCCCGTGATTAGACATTCAACCTTGCGGTTACTGTTTGCTTTGAGTGTACAGTTAGATATGGATGTAACTCATTTAGATGTCACAACAGCCTTTCTTTATGGTAACCTGAAAGAGAATATATTTATGCATTTACCAGAAGGTTTTCCTGTCACAGACTCGAACAAAGTATTAAAGTTAAAAAAAGCTGTTTATGGCTTAAAGCAGTCATCACTTGCTTGGTATCAAAAAGTTAATGAAACTTTGTGTAACTTAGGGTATACTAAGAGTAAACTTGAGCCTTGTGTATTTATAAAAAATCATAACAATAATAAGAAAACTATTGTTGGAGTTTATGTTGATGATTTTCTGATTTTTTCGAATTGTAATACTGAAAAAGATAATCTAGTAGAGGCATTAGGTCAAAAATTTAATATCAAAATAGGTTAAAAATAGAGTTACCAGCGCCATCTAGTTACATACTGTGTAAACATGCGTGTCTATGCTTTCATTGTACTTAATAAATCCCGTTACTTGTCAACCGTCATCCATGTGTTTCATTATAATTTTGCATCCATTTAACTAAATTTTATTACAAAATTCAACATGTGTCATCATCCCTATTACCTATCCTCGCGCAAGGCAGCTCTTAACAAACACATTCCTCTCAGCGCATCCTCGCTCAACTTCGATGGAAACGAAGCCGAGTCTTCTTTATAAGGACTGTTACATTTTAACTATAGTTCATAATCTTTAAGAATGAACTTTTGACACTTCAGTATTGACGTCATTAGTGACGGGGCTAAGACGTATCGTTTGTCAAATTTAGCGATTATTTATGAATTGTTCGAATCGATTTTACTACAACCGATTTTTTCTTGTTACATGCCTATATATTTTGTATCACAAGTCTTCTCAAATTATAACAATAAGAATGAGAGAATGAATAATGTTTATTGACTTAAACCTAATACAAGTGTAAGTAATATTTGCACAGTACGCTAATAGTTTAAGAGAGACTTATGTATTAGGTTTGAAACAGTTTCACCGGAACTGAGCCTCTGTCTCCCGAACTAGGCGGATGCCTGTGACTCGGAAGTCAGTGATTCCACCGAGAATATGAGTTGAGATGAGTTGTATGCAGTTATGCCTAATATACAAAAATAAATTAAAAAAGGAAAACTTAACTATAACAAAGCAGAACATATAACTATTTAGGAAATTATCATTTAATAATTGTTATCTACTAATTATGTATGGCATTATAATAATTCCATAATTAATACAATATGATAAGAAAGTCTTATATTGTCTATTGATTACATAATCGATTTTATCGACTTACGGAAATGTTATATGAATCGGAACAGCAGACATGGTCACAACACTAAATTTAAAAAAAAGGAGGCCTAGACCGTAACTGTTTGCACGCTAAATTGTTATCGTAAAATATTCAATAACTAAGATATGACAAAAAAATTAACATTAATTAAGTTATGTTTATAAAAAGTGAAATATTGTGTTTACGTACATGACAAGCTGTAAAATCGTTATGGGATTTTGTTTATAATTTCAAAGTGTCTTGCGCGTTTACGTTCTACGGGCGTTGCGATGTGTCAAAAGTTCATTCTTACAAATTTTGAACTATACATAATGTCGTACTGATTGATTCTCAAATACTAAATTGTCATGTTTTGTCAGTTTAAGAAATATGCCTAAATATTAGAATGACGAGAGCAATTTGTCTCTAAGATCCATTATTCAAGTTACATACTCAGACCGTTTAATTGCTTGTCCAAACAGTTCCAAGTTAAATGTTTAAAATCGTAAAGGAATCATTTATTTGCTTAATCAAAACCAATCCTATTAATTACGGAAAGTGGGACCGGGGCCCGTAGGCCAACTTTGGGGCGTTCAAGAAATTATTACCAAAGTTTCCATCGATATAGCGTTATTTAATTTAGTATATAACTCAGTTTTATAAATTGGCAAACTTCTCGGCTCTTGGCAAGGTCGCAGTGGGTTGTGACTTTTACTTCCAACTCAATATTTAGTCATCCTAATGCCTTATACTCGATAGGAAGTAAATTGGATGCATTTAATATAATCTTATCGTGGTGTAGAATGTTTTTCTATTTTCTCGCTGACTGTACATTTATTCGGAAATGTATAAATGCCACTTGTCGTTAATCTATAAATGCCAATTGTCAAAAAGTTAGGGATGGTCTCCAAAAGACCAGTTTCGCGTAGCATCGTGGGATCTAATAGCTGACCTCACTGACCGATGTGGACAATCAACCCGGTATATCTAGTCTATACTTAACTTATCCTAATATAGAGAGAAACTCATAAAAAATAATTTAATATTACCAGAAATTTGCACTCGATAGAAATCGGTTCTTTCTAAAAACTCACCATGTAGGTAGGTATAGTCTGTCCGGCCTTATTTGTCTTATCGCGTAAACAAACGTGACGTCACAAATGATCATAGACAATGTCTAGTGATAAAATGTCGATGTCAATGTCGATATTAGATAAGGTTATAGTATAGCGTTAAGCAATTTTTCAAGGATAATTTGTTTTTTTTAATATCACGACGGTGACAAACCATACGGCCCACCTGATGGTAAGCAGCTACCGTAACCTATGGACGCCTGCAACTCCAAAGGAGTCATATGCGCGTTGCCGACCCTTTACAAAAAGGAGGATTCACTGTGTTGATGGCTAAAGGAACAAGAAGGTCCCTCATCGTCAACACACTGGGTCCTTTTAAGCTCTTTGGCAACCTTACTCACCAGCAGGAACACAACACTATGCGTAGGGTCTCGTGCTATTTGGCTGTGGTTTTCTGTAATAGTACAGTACGCGAACAGTTTTGAGCTTCGATAACTCACAAGTGCGATTTTCTTTTTTAGTTAGAGAATGATTACTTATAGTAAAAAATGTTTTCTAACAGTTTTTGACGTCGCGCTAGGTATTATATAGATATTTGTTAATAACAACAAGAGCAAATTATACAAGCTATATTTTACTTTACCATACTATTGCATTCAACTATTTCAACATCATCTGTCAATTTATAACAGTTTGGTCAATAGATTATGTGAGCATAATCGAAAATAATTTGTCAAAATATAAGTTACCTTGAATTATAAACGAATTACAAATGGCTAAGACGACATATGCTGTTGACAAAACCGTTATAGAATGTGAAGTTATGTTGCAATAGTAAAAAGCGATAGCCTGGTGGAGAAAAATAAAACTTACATAATCTTTTCTATGTGTAGCAAACAAATACATGTATTATACCTAATGTATGCTGACAATTGTTAGAATTATTTTTTTAAATTAGTATTTAACGTATTCTAACACAGTAACAGGTCACAAAATAAAATCGGACTTGTGATTTATGTCATTTTTATTGGTTAAAAAGGCGTTCGCGTACTCAACTTTAAGGTTCTTCCCCTTCCCCAGTCGGGCTCTGCTCCAGATTTGAGCGAGATGACATTCGCTGAACGTGCCCTACCATACTTAGCGAGATGCCATTCGCAGTGCCCATACCTCTCTTTTTGGCGTAGTTTAAGGACATACCCCGGGTCCAGCCGTAATTTATTCATTTCATTTCATTTGTGATTGCTATGATTGCTTTTTAGGATTTCGTACCCAAAGGGTAATAACGGGACCCTATTACTGAGACTCCGCTGTCCGTCCGTCTGTCCGTCTGTCACCAGGCTGTATCTCATGAACCGCTTGAATATTTACACTTAAAATTTTCACAGATGATGTATTTCTGTTGCCGTTATAACAGCAAAAACTGAAAAACAGAATAAAATAAATATTTAAGGGGGCTTCTATACAACAGCCATTATTTTTTAGCCGTTTTTTATAGATAATGGTACGAAACCCTTCGAGCGCGAGTCCAACTCGCACTTGGCCGGTTTTTTATCTTACTGTTCTTTTTATTTGTAAGTAGTATTTTTTAATATGTTTTGCTAGGTATGCGTTTTTAACATTAAATAAATTGAATTGAACTGAAATTGGGTAAATCACCAATAACTGGCCACCCTCCAGTTACTGTCCAAACCTTAAAAATGAGTTATAAAGAACGGATCTAGATAAAATCTATACAAGGTGCCCGCGAGGAAAGGGAAAAAACTTAACCACGCATTCCTGAGACCAAAAGAAGGAAAAAATATTATGTGTCGTACCAGCGTCTTCTGCATTCGCGGCAGACGCCTTTACCACTTGAAGACGCTGGTTCGATCCCAGCCCTGGGCACCGGAGGCCTAGGTCACTTTTTCCTTTGTATATGACATCTATATAAGTTTATCATTGTTTTTGCTTTTTTTAATGCATTTTCACATTTTCACCGATTCTCGAAGACGGCTGGGCCGCTTTGGAAAATTATTTTTTGGTTTGAAAGAGTATACTTTAAAATTGGTCCCATTGTAACCAGGTCAGGATCTGATGATGGGATCCTGGCGAAATCGAGGGAACTCTTCAAATATTATAGGCACACCTATAGTGATTAAAATATTTTTTACAGTAGCTCGGGCATTGCCTTTTGGAAAGTCGCTTTTTTGTTTAAAATTATTATATTACTATTCAATTCGATAGTCCTCGTGATTATGAGTAGAAATAAAATACCCATTTGTCAGGTTAAAATAAGTAGGTAGGTGGTAACTTTTTTCTCTGAAAATCGCCTTTAACCGGTATTAGGAGTCTTTCACACTGCTGCAGTTTCCGAATGCGGCGCCGGTGCGCGAGCAAGATAGCGCTCTGCGTATGTATAGCGCTGTCACGCATGCGGTTGCGGTGCCTGTGTGATTATCGCCTTAGACCTCACTTTCTCTTGGGCTGATCTCTTGTGTAGCCTGCCTCACCCTACCCTCTCTCTACTACCCCCTAAATGCCTCAACTTTTATTACACCTCTCTATCCGAAAGATCGGGCACGACAAATTCCACAGTATATAAAACCTATTTTATCCATTTCGATAAATTCTTTTTTCCCATCCATACGATTCAGAGACAATCTAGACATCGTAATGTCGGATATTTTTAAAGTGATTCGTGCATTACTTCGATAATTTCAGTACTTAATGATAATGAGTTTATTTAATTATACACGGTGTAACATGAGGAAACCGAGTAATTTTAACAGATCATAATTGGAGACAAAAATGTCGTATAAACTTTTCTGGAATTCGCCTAGTTTCAGAGTTACTACCAATTAAATAAAAAAACATTTTTTGTTGTGACTAAGTGCAAAATGCTTTTTTGATGGCAATTTCACCCTTTATGGGGTCTAGTCTAGACATTCTTATTGACAGATATCAAAGTGCCAAGGAATACTTTACGTAAACTATTTTTTACGAAAAAAAAAGGTCCTAATTTATATTAATCGACAGTTTTACCAATAAAATTTATGTATTTCTGTTCAAAAGCATTTCAAAAATAAAATAAAAGCATTTTTTGGCGAAATTGACCTAAATTCATATAACATTTATTACTCCTTATGACCTCAGGAATTCGTGGTTAAAATCTTTCGCAATGCTCACGAGCACCGTGTATAACAACAATTTAAGTGATAATTACAGTGTAATCCCAGTTAAAAGTGTAATAAACTTTTAGAAAAATGTTTGTTTACGCGATAAGTCAAATAAAGCCGGACAACAATAGTTGTTTTATTTACGAAAGAGACAGAGAGCTGAATGCCTGCCAGTAATAGATAGCATTTAATCGCTATTCAAACAAACTCTGCTCAACTGCCTATTGTTTCTGAAAACAAAAACTGCTTTTATAAAAATAGTAGATACAGTCACCAGCATAAATATATGACTGTGGGCAGCGCTGTAAAAATATCTGAGTCTCCATTGAGGGCAAAAGTATATGACGACACTTCCATGGTAAAAATATGTGATGGTTTCTGGCCGGCATAAACATCGTTTTGCACCGATCAGCATAAATATCGGATCCGTCCACTTAAAAATATCTGATTACCTATCAAAAGCTAAATTATGTGACTACTGCTACCGGCATAAATATCTAACCTCTGTGAAAGCTTTAACATCGGATGACAGGTCGACTGCATAAATATCTGACATAATAACAAAATCAAAATTATGTCATCAATATACAAAACGAAACCTTATCTAGCTGGTATAAAGCAGTAAATGGTATATGATGGTATGGTTGATATTCATCATGACGTTTAATAGATGTGTTAAACCTTCTTATTACTATCCTAAACTATCATTAAAAAGTAAAATTTTTACGTCAATATGGCAGGTCACATTAGAAATAAACAAGTTAAATTATTATTTTGCATGGATTGCAACTCGTAATAATTAGATTAATTCAATGCCATGTATAGCGCGTCTTATTATCAAATCTACGAGCAATTGAAGCATAGGATTATTTAAATTACGAAAAAATAGACCACTCCATTAAATAATTAATCCATTGAGAGTTTATGTGAGTTGTTTCTTGTTTACTTACATGATACCTACGTAATCAATAGGTTCTACCGACTTAATAATGCATTTGTAATTTAATATTGTTTTTAGATAAATGCCGTGAAATCATGGATTACTTGCAAGTGGAAGATGCAAAATACACCATCCTAAAAATTTAGGCCGTATTCGTGAAAATACAGCTTAAGACTTATTCAGTGTATAACCTGGAGGGCCCAGAATGGTCGAATTTATAATACTGAAGATAAATAGTGCAAAATAAAATTATTGAATATTGACCTTGTTTTATTGCATGCAAGGCACCTGTCCGACAAGCGACAAGGAAGCAACAGGAGAGCAATGAGCCAATCAGGGTTGGGCAAAAATTTGTGTATTAAAACTAAAGTTAAAAATTAGAACGTTAATCTTTATCATATAATAGTAGTTTATGTAACTGTTACGTAATAAGGGTCCTTAAAACATGAGTGTTGTTTTATGAAACGAGCCGCAGGTGAGTTTCATAATAAGATCACACGAGTGTTTTAAGGCCTAATTACGTACAGTTGCATACACTGCTTCATCTACACTCATATTATTTATCCTAAATGCCGTATTCCCAAACCATAGAATGGCCGCCATTGCACCGCCATGGCCAACTCGATTGTGCCGGCGGTCGCGCGGGCGCGTGTCGGCGGCCGCGCGGGAGCGTGCAGGTGTACATTATGTCATCAAAACTCATAACACATCAATAGTTGAGCATGTAAAGTTAAAATTACGTTACTGCCACACATAAAAAGCTTATCATAGTAAAATCGGTTGTGGTAATGCTAGCCATCGCCTACCGTTTTTGAACACGTTTTAGAGGACTTACAATGTGAGTGTAGATAAACATGATTACGATTTCAAACATGAGCTTTCCAATCAGATTGAGCACCGACATGAGTAAATCATGACGATTTTCAGTTTCTATCGTGATTACTTAGCTGAAGTGATAACATTAGTAAGACAGATGCTTAGTTAAACTAATGATTTAGTTGTTTTAATGATGTTTTAAATAGGATTAGATTTTGCATAGCTACTAGCTCCATTATTTTTTCCCTGACGGAACAGAGGCGGTACGAGTAAGGTCAGTGTCAATAAAAAAGTAAAATAAGGTAAACAAATATGTCTGAATTTGTATGCATGAAAGGCATTTGAAACATGACAAAATAATATTAAAGAAATCTGTTTTCACTAAAATATGTAAATAATAAGTTTGTGTATGAATTGACAAAAAAAACATAATTGTTCTTTAAAAAAGTGTAATTGTGAAACAATGAAGGTTACATTATTTTACTTTTCTATTAACACCGACCTTATATACATTTAGGATAAATGGCTATTTGTGACAATATTTAGGTAATGGTATCACTTGGTGGTTTACGTCATAAAATGTATACAGATTCAATAATAATATTGTATTCGAGCAAAGAAAACGTATGTGCCAGCTGCCAAATGTTACCTTTACCAAAATACGGTTTTGGTAAAGGTAACAATTTTGGTATGTGTACAAATTAATGCTCCCATTAAACTTTAAAACGGCACGTTCGATTTCATTGCAGTTTTCGTTTACGGTTAAGGTAACTATCACACTGCTGCGGTTTCCGCATGCGGCGACGACGTTCGAGTGAGATAGCGCTTTGCATATGTATAGTGCTGTTTCCTTGACGGGTGGCTGATATATGTGTCAAAACGTTTAGTTTAAAAGCTAATACCGAGTAATATGGCTGTGATATGCAGATTAACGGACAGATGAGCGGGCGGGTCGCATACGGCGTATATTCAAGAAATCTCAATCAAGGTCTAATATATGTGCTGCTACTTAGTTTTGTAGTAAAAATATGTTTAAGGGGGGCACTCCATAATGCAACTAAATGTTGATAAAATTATTTTTAGGAACTATCAACGTGTGTCATATCATTAGATAGGTCTTATAAAATAATTTTGAAGTTTCTAAAACAATTTTTAGCTTAAGTACATAGTTTCAAAAATAATCGCTCCGAGAATCTTTAAACATGTCAGTGTTGTAACCGTTTGTTCTTGTAAACAGTTGAACGCATAAAAAATTCTTTAGAGTAAAACTTGTTGCAAATTTAATGCTATACAATGTACTAATAGATATCAACTTAAATGGAGTTATAAAAACCAATATAATCCCGAAAACCCCATTTTCTGGAGTTTGACCTTGCATAACTTTAGGCCCAGACACGAGATTTTCCGAGATTTTAGAGATAACGTTAAAAACATCTAAATCTAAGTATATAAGAGTTTCCAGCGCTAGGCTAATTTGAATTATATTTTTATTCCCGATATAAAAAAAAAAGCGGCCAAGTGCGAGTCGGACTCGCGCACCGAGGGTTCCGTACAAACATATAACAAGCAAAAGTTGTAGTATGTTTATTACTAATTTCAATTTGATACCTCTATGCGTTTACGAGGAAAAAGGTTTAAAATTAAAAAAAATATTTTTTGTATGATTTTACTAAAACTGTCTACTTTTCGTAATTTTTCCTTTGTTTGTGTTATATGAAGTTTCTTCGTGCCAAGTTTCAAGTTTCTGAGTTTACGGGAAGTACCCTTTAGGTTTTGAGTTTCTTGCGAGTATTCAGTTTCAAAATATGCGACTTAAATTGCTATTTCTTTTGATTGCGTTGACATAAAAGTTTGGTTTTGCTACATCTGATAGGTCCTATAGCCCTGAGTATTTGACATGAATTTCAATTTAATACCTCCACGCGTTTACGAGAAAAAGGTAGTAAGTTTAAAATTGAAAAAAAAAAAATTTTTGTATTATTTTACAAAAAATGTCTACTTTTTGTAATTTTTCCATTGTCTATGCTATATGACGCTGCTTTGTTCCAAATTTCAAGTTTTTGAGTTCACGGGAAGTACCCCGTAGGTTTTGCGAGTGCCGAAACACTCTAAAATTTGCAGCATAAACGACTGTACTTTTGATTGCGTTGGCTTTTAAGTTTGATTTTTTCACAGCACCAAGGAACAATATACCTGAGTATTTGATATAAATTTCAGCTTGATACCTCCACGCATTCCTGAGAAAAATGGTTTTGACAGACAGACAGACAGACGGACGGACAACAAAGTGATCCTATAAGGGTTCCGTTTTTTCCTTTCGAGGTACGGAACCCTAAAAAGGAGTTCGGTTCTACAATATCTACCCATTCTATTTGGTTTTGGACGAAAGTAATAATTTAATTTGGTAGATTATGTGGTAAATTCTCAATCTATCAAAATTTGTATTAAAATTAAATCAAAATTGATGATAATGTAAATGATAAAGTCAGATTAGGGCAGATTGAGCGGTCGTTTTAGTAACTGCAATAGAAACTAGAATTTATCGAGGATACTGATGTTTACCTCAATATCTGATCACGTCTATATCGTAGAGTAGTTGCCTAAAATTATTTATTTACAAAAAAAAACGACGAAGCCATTTTCAACCTCATATATATGTAGTCCACAATAGAGCATTCACTATTAACTGTTCATTGATTACAATTTGAAAGAAGTAGGTAAATAAAAAATAAATAAAGCAGTGAGATAAGACTAACAAAATCCTCCCACACTTTTCGTTACCTATATTAGAATTTAGTTGCTATCAGATAGGTCTATTTTGCAGACTTTTTAGCTTGACAGGATTTTTACAAACCACTTTTTTTAATTAAATTACTCGCTATGCAAAATGTATAATAACGAAAATTTCTACAATTCAGAATAAAGGCCCTATATCCTTGTAATAATATAAATCAACTTAAAAATATTCCAATCATATTAAACGAATCATGATTGACTTTAGTAGATTAGTATTACTTTAGTTTAAATCAGCACCCGTCGTTAATAATATATTCTTGGCGAAATTACTTGATTGTTTTGTGGTATGATTTAATCAGCGATGATTTAATAATGAGAATTTTTAATCTAATCACCGACTTCAATTATGAGTCCCCAACTCTGGAGCCAATGAACCTTGGCATCACACACGAATCGTAGAAATAAACCATTTTTAGCTACCATAAACAAATTTAAGCATTTACCTCTGATTTTGTCTACGAATTGATGAATTCAGAACTGACTTCAGATCAAGTGTGTGGAGCGCCGAATACGGTTAACGGCGATCCAGACGTCAAGTTGGTGCCATTACGCGGTGAGTATAGACCCCTTTACCTCAGTCACTCGCCGGATTTCTAATGGGCGAATCTGCCTCTGCCGGTGTAGGACTACATTTACGAATGGATGTGAGAAACTGTGAATATTTTATGACATTCGTGCTTTTTCGATTAGAAATCTATTATACTCTCTTTTGCAATATTTCACTTACCTCCTAGTGGTGAGTGTTCCCTAGGGAGTTATGGACTTTATATTAATTTATTTAAGATTTATGTTGATATTTTTTGACACATTTTTTTTTTCACAAGAGTGATGAATAATTCGTAAGAATATTGCAAACTTGAGTAACAAGGACCGTGAACAAAACAAAAATTAACCTGGTATTGACTACAATTGTATTGACTAGTCACTAGACTAGTTAGATATTATTATGTGTCGCCGGGAAGTTATATTATAAAAATACTACCCGTAAATGTTCAAAGTAATGTGTTAAATAAACAGTACTACGTCTTTAAATTAACAATTTATTTACCCTATATACGTAAATCAACCGATAACAGTGTTGGCGTGATTTTTTTCTTTAATTTAATAAAATAAAATATCGCTTCTCGCAGATTGACGGCAGTCGCACCGAGTCCTAACTGTATGAATAAATCGTAAATATTGTAATGAAGCTTTTAATGCAATGAAACATATGAATTTGAATGTGTCAAATTCGTGATAGAAAATGTGAGATAGACATATGCAATGACAGTTCAATGACAAGTCTGCACTCTTTTCGTGAATTGTCAAATAGCTTTTTACAATTAAGACCTCTATGCCAGCCAAATAGGGTTTGGTTTTGTTATTGATGACATAATTTTGATTTTGTTATTATGTCAGATATTTATGCGGTCGACCTGTCATCCGATGTTAAAGCTTTCACAGTGGTTAGATATTTATGCCGGTGGCAGTAGCCACATAATTCTGATTTACATGGGTAATCAGATATTTTTAAGCGGCCGGATCCGATATTTATGCTGATCGATGCAAAACGATGTTTATGCCGGCCACAAAGCATCACATATTTTTACCATGGAAGTGTCGTCACATACTTTTGCCCTCAATGGAGAATCAGATATTTTTGCAGGGCTGCCCATAGTCATATATTTATGCTGGTGACTGTACAGTCAAAAGCAGAAGTTGCTAAGCGGGTGAGGTGTTCAGAATTACCATCACACGCTCTTATTCTATTATTGACAATAAAGTCGTGTCAAGTTTATTTTGAACATCTCACCCTCTTAGCTTCTACTGCTTCTGACTATATTATGATGCAAAGTGCAGATGTCATTACTTTGCGAATGCAGATATATCTTGCAACGAGCCGCAGGAGAGAGTCAAAACTCGGGACGAGGAAATAATTACCTACAATTAAAATATAAAGAAATAAAGAAAATATTGACGAGACAGATCTAACGAATGTTTTAGGCTCAAGTTTAGATAATAAATTCACTTAGAAGGATTAGATTGACATTGTATGTAAAAAACTTAGTAAATTCTCATATGCATTATCTAACCTTAGAAGAACAGTCAATGAACAAGCAGTACTAACCGCTTATCAGGCATATGTTACCTCAACTTTACGATATGGTGTCATATTCTGGGGTAATTCAACAGACCGTAACATGGCTTTTCAGGCACAAAGGGACTGTTTACGTTCTGTATGTGGAATACTACCACCCGAAAGTTGCAAACCGCTTTTCATTAGATATAACGTTTTGACATTGCCTTGCCTGTATATTTACTTTAGATTTATACCGCATACGTTAAAAACAACGATGGCCAATTTTCGGTTAGCAATAGTATTCGACGACGCAACAGAATTTTCACAAATGCTAAACAAACTCCCTTTCTGGCTAAAAGTATTTTCGCCATGGCCCCAAAATGTATAATAAATTACCAAAAGATTTAAGAGAACTTGATGATATTCCAAACTTTAAAAAGAGCCTGTTTAAACTGTTAGTAAGGAAAGCATATTATTCAGTAGGAGAATACCTCTCTGACTTAGAAATTTAATCGTCTTACGAATTATTGTAGTTTTGTAGTTATAATTAATGTTTGTATATAAATTATATTTGTGGCTTGCGCCATCTTGACATATTTGTATGCCTAATAATGGATAAACATGGTGGTACCCGGGTGGTACCCTATTTATGTAAGAACTGTAAAACCCGTGTTTACAAATAAATGCATGATTTATTTATGATTTAAAATAATTGCATGAAAATGACAATACTTAACACAAACATTGGTTACGCTAGCACTACACCTAAAATAACGATTCTAGCCTTGAAATTATGTACGTTAAATTGCATATTTTGCATATTGGAAATTCCTATCGATGTTAATTGCGAGCTGAAACTTAATTACAATAGCTCAGTTTTTACAGAATTATTTCAATTAAAAACCTGGAAAAGTAAAAAGTAGTACTATATTAAAACGTATAAATTTACATGTTCTTATTGAAAAACGCATAACAATTTTACGCATAAATATCAAAACATAAGTATAAGGGTAGGTATCTAAATGGGTTTGAAATGTTTGGTAAGTATATAAACAAAAAACCGGCCAAGAGCATATCGGGCCATGGGTTCCCTATGGCTAGTTTTCGGCCTGTTACAATACATCCGTTCAAAAGGTCGGGTTATTGTAGAATATTTTGCGGCACTTACGTTCTTTTAAGCTTATAACTCAAAAACGGCTAAACCGATTTTATTTATAGTATAGTCTTCGTTGAAATTACTTATTAAGGCTCACTTTCATGAATTTTTCAATTTTTTTGTGCCCTCGGTTCAAAAGTGAAAGGGGGGGGGCGCTCTTTTTTAAACCTTCGGAGCTAATATTTACGAAAGTAATAGGGTTTGTCACAAATCTTTTTAGAAGACCTTTATTATTTTTTAAATAGTGTACTTTAAGTACCTGTCAAATGATACCCCACACGATAGAAATAGACCGAAAAAAATCCCCCCCCCCCCCCCACTTCAAATATACGGGAGGTACCTTAAAAAATAATAAATTTTAAGATTTGGTTTTACCACTTTTTTCGGCGTGATAAAAGCACATACTCATACTAAATTTCAGTTTTCGAGTACTAACCATCACAGAGCAAAGCCGCGGACAGACATACGGACATGGCGAAACTATATGGATTCCTAGTTGACAACGGAACCCTGAAAACAGTTATTTTCGTTTTTCATAAACACGAAAATACATAATTTCAAGTTTTTTGTGGACGTCAGATTATAGACTTTCGCTTTAAACCGAAAAGCAACTTAAGAAACAAAGTAATGTAACAAAATATCTCCTAAAAGTACATCAAAACTAATAGAAAACATGATAGTAAGGGAGCCCACGACACTGAACTTAGTTCGATAAATTTAAACGGTTTTATTTAGCTTGACCCCGTATATTTTTTAACCGACTTCAAGATTTGAAAAGAGGATGTCCGTGAAGTTGACCGCCCCAAACTCAGTATCCTGAATTTACGTATCTATATCGTTAGTTCATCGTTAGTTCACGTTAGTTCAGTATATTAAATCGTAAGGACCCGACTCCAACATCGATTTTTTTTAAAAACAAAATGGGGCGGCTAACTTCACGCTACCGCCCCAAAATTGATTTATCGGTTTTTGTCGATTGTAATCGGTAGATATTCGTTAGTTCACGCGAATTCACAAAGAAATATCGTAAGGACCCGATCCGGTATATTTTTTTTAAATTTTTAAAGTGGGGCGGCTAACTTCACGCTACCGCCCCAAAACGGATTTTTCGGTTTCTATCGATGGCAATCGGTAGATATTCGTTAGTTCACGCGAATTCACAAAGAAATTTCGTAAGGACCCGATTCGGTATATTTTTTTTTAATTTTTAAAGTGGGGCGGCTAACTTCACGCTACCGCCCCAAAACGGATTTTACGGTTTCTATCGATGGCAGTCTGTAGATTTTCGTTAGTTCACGCGTATTCACAAAGAAATTTCGTAAGGACCCCATTGTGTATATATTTTTTTTTATTTTTAAAGTGGGGCAGCAAACTTCACGCTACCGCCCCGAAACGGATTTTAAGGTTTCTATCGATGACAATCGGTAGATATTCGTTAGTTCACGCGAATGCATAACGAAATTTCGTAAGGACCCGACTGGAAAAGTTTTCCTATTATTATTAAAGTACTGGGGCGGCTGTCTTCACGCATATGATTCTGGCCAAACTGTACGGATATCAGCATAACTGGCCACATGAACCGATAAGATGAGGTGTTTTATTGTTTGTTCAGGCATTTTGGACGTAAGGACCCATATACTTTGGCTAGAAAAAAATAATTTCGAAAATATATAACGACCATTTTAGGTATTCAGATAAAGTGTCACATATGGTGTTCCCTTGAGATCCTAACAAATTAAGTGCATGAACTATCCTCTACAAAGCACGGCAAATCGATTAGGATATGTTTATTGCGGGCAAACTTAGCTACATGCCCACTATTGATCATACAACATTTCTATAGAAAAGTACTGGGGCGGCTGTCTTCACGCATATGATACTGGCCAAACTATACGTATATCATAATAACTGGCTACATACACCGATGTAACGAGGTGTTTTATTGTTTGTTCAGGCATTTTGGACGTAAGGACCCATATACTTTGGCTAGAAAAAAAATAATTTCGAAAATACATAACGACCATTTGAGGTATTCAGATAAAGTGTCACATATGGTGTTCCCTTGAGATTCTAACGAATTCAATATTTCTACGGAGCACGGCTAATCAATTAGGATATGTTTGTTGCTGGCAAACTAAGCTATATGCCTACAATCGATCATACAATATTTCTATAGAAAAGTACTGGGGCGGCTGTCTTCACGCATATGATACTGGCCAAACTATACGTATATCATAATAACTAGCTACATGCACCGATGAAACGAGGTGTTTTATTGTTTGTTCAGGCATTTTGGACGTAAGGACCCATATACTTTAGCTAGAAAAAAATAATTTCGAAAATATATAACGACCATTTTAGGTATTCAGATAAAGTGTCACATATGGTGTTCCCTTGAGATCCTAACGAATTAAGTGCATGAACTATCCTCCACAAAGCACGGCAAATCGATTAGGATATGTTTATTGCGGGCAAACTTAGCTACATGCCCACAATTGGTCATACAATATTTCTATATAAATGTACTGGGGCGGCTGTCTTCACGCATATGATACTGACCAAACTATACGTATATCATAATAACTGGCTACTTGCACCGATGAAACGAGGTGTTTTATTGTTTGTTCAGGCATTTTGGACGAAAGGACCCATATACTTTGGCTAGAAAAATAATAATTTCG